>JASDDO010000019.1:87486498-92486498 GCA_030015575.1 Agapanthus africanus | reverse complement strand
TTTTCGACTGAACACTGACGGTAGTCGGAGGTGGCAGTCCTAAGATAATGACAGTTTGTAGTTGGCGGCCAGTAGCGCCAGACTGCAGTTGGTTGTCATCGATTGGAGGCAGCAATGATCATCGGTTGCCGGCGTGCGGTTGCCGGAGACGGTCATTAACAGTTACCGACGACTGTCGGTTGCCGACGGCAGTCGGTTGCCGGCTGAGTGCAACGATGTCAGTGGCGGAATGCAGTCAACGCTATCAGTCGGCAATGGTAGGCAGTCTTTAGTCTCTGTGGGTGGTTGTCAGAGACAGTTTCCTATGTCTAATCGTCGATGACTGATTGCCGGTATCCAATTTACCAGTGGCGAGTTGTCGATGGCCTGTTGCTGGCGTTAGTCGGCAGTCGTCGCCGGCCAATTGTTGGCGACAATTGGTTGTTGTCGGCGTACGGTTATTGGATGCTGGCGACGGTCGGTTGCAAGATGAGACAATTGTGGGTGTAGACGGTTACATTAGCAATCGTTGGTAATGACCACGGCTGATGGTTTGGAGAATTTTAGATTTTGAGGGGTACGAGTGAATTTGAGAACTAAAAATTTTACTCATATTTCTATTATAATTTTGTACAAAGAATTTTAAAAATGCAATTCTAATATTTTAACTAGACACTAGGACTAACCCTCTAACACTCTTTACCAAATTCTAAGCATTTGATTCTCAAATGACTTAGGGCTAGCACCCCCTATATTCTTAGTTGTAACATAGGAATTCTAAGCTTTCAACTTCCAAGTGATTTAGGAGAGAAGATGATGGAGATTGTGATATCCGATGTTCTTATCTACCTATAAGGCTACAAATATCTCCAAATGATTTTAGAATGCTATATTAATTATACTGAACTCGATACCTGATGATGCTCTATATTGGCGATCTCCCAGATCAGGACACGTGGCAGATGACGTGTCTCAGAACTCAGAAGAAAGGGCCCACAAGGGCCGACCAGGCCACCCCTGTACCCGAACCGCAAGCACAAGCCGGCTCTCCTCAGAACCCCCTGCAATTTGGCCTCCTTGGCCTCTCGGCTCGCCCGAGCTGCCATAGGACCAAGACTCATCGGCCCTCCCGCTCGTTCCCAAGCTCCCCTGCCGAGGCCATCTTCCTCGATCCCTCCGACCAACCAACTCTACCACTCACAAGCGTAACCGATGCTCCGCAAATCTCGCCATGCGCAGATTCTCCGCCAGCAACACCCCGCGTTCCACGCCATCACTGTTTCGCCCAATCAGAGCAAAGCTCTGTTCAAATTCAAAATTCAAAATTTTGAAGCAAAGCTTCAAGTTTCGGGCGAACGTGCCACGTGTCAGGCGCCAATACGTCAGCGCAACGCCCAAGAAGGCGCACCCAATCAGAGCAAGGCTCTGTTTAAAGGAAGCAACGCAGATGCGCTAGCGCAGTCGTGCTGCGCTGTGCGCTGCGCGACGCGTGTCAGCGCAGCGCACAGCGCAGCGGGAGGGGCTTAAATGCCAAAGGCAATTTATCCATGCAAAGTTACGTGTACTTGAATTAAAATCGTACGATGCACAAGCACAACAGAGAGCTAAAATGAAAGAACTCTTATTTATTCTTATTGTTATTACATTTAAAAAAGATCACCGAATACGGGATCAGAGAGACAAGGGTTCACAAAAAGGAAAAGAAAATTATTCAGCTCCCTCTCCGCCTTCTCCATCACGTCGAAGCGGCGATCTTCCCGAGGGGTAGCCATCCAACGGTCGACGCCGCACTCCTGGGAAAAAGTGGCGATGACGACTCGACGAGCCCGTATCTGGCTCAGTAAGCAGAAGGAGAAGTCCCTCAGGGCTTTGGTGATCAAGAGCGCTTCGAAAAAGCTCTCGATCTTATCCTCGGCCACATCAAGTACTGCCGAGGACATCTCCGCCGGAAGAGGGGGAATGTCGGCGAGCATCGAGGCAAGGATCATCCGAAGCCAAATAGAATTCGGAGGCAAAGGAGACCCCACATGAGTCGAAAGCTCGTACATGGCGGCATCGCATTGTTCATCTGAAAGAGATTAGTCTACCAAGCGCGCAGCGAAGCGAGGAACAATGTCCCGAATCGGCACCTCCCATGGTTGTCGGCGGGAATGAGGGCGATTGCAAGCCATGATTGAAGAAGTTCTCTAAAAATGAGAGACGAAAAGGCTCAGCCTCGAATTATATATATAGACCCAGGCGCAGAAGATTCTGTGCGTAATAAAATCATTTCCAAGGCCCGGGAAATTAGAATTTCGGGAATACAAGTTTGACTTGAAAAGAGGAGATGAAAAGATATCTCAGGAGAAGCGGCGCTTCTGATTCTCCCAAAATTTAAACTTTAATAAATGAAGCAACGCTTCAGATCCTCTGCGCTGAGCGCAACGCGCCACGTGTCAGGCGCAGATGTATCAGCGCTGCACCCAAGAAGGCGCGCCCAATCAGAGCAGAGCTCTATTTGCCTGAAGCAACGCTTCAGTTGCGCTGCGCTCTGCGCTGCGCGACACGTGTCAGCGCAGACGCGCTAGCGCAGTTGCGCTGCGCTCTGCGCTGCGCGACACGTGTCACGCACTGGGGCATCTGCGCCAAACTAAATTAAGATTTTAAGAAATCTTTTCTGTTCTTGTTAAAACAAGAAGATTTTCTTCTGCAAAGCAGAAGCCCTTGGATCAAAGATCCAACGGTGAGGAAAATTCCCCAAATCACTCAGAGAATGATTTCTTTAACAAATTTAACTAATTTGTGAGCACTATAAAAAGGACCCTAAGCCTCAATTCAAAAAAAAAAAAAAGAAACATTTTTTTTGAGAACTCGAGAACTTTAAAGAGAGAGAGCTCTGAGAAGATTTCAAGAAAAAGGTAAAGAACCTTCACGAATTAGAAGAAATTCCTTCTAATAGATCATTGGTCTAAAAAGAAGACCAATGATCTTTACATAATAAACAGTGCTTTGCACTTCTTGTGAACCCCTGGTTCTTTAAAAAACAATTAAAAAAAATATAATAATAGTGCTTTGCACTTTTATGAACCTCTGGTTCTTCAAATAAAGAAAAATTTATTTTTCTTTGATCTAATTCAGATCAAGAAATTAAACAGTGCTTTGCACTTCCCTTCTTGAATCTAAAAGATTCTTAGTGCTTTGCACTTCCAAACTGCGCCGTTGCGCTCTTGAGAGAGCGCCACGTGTCGGCTATAAAACCACTTACGCTAAGTGCCCTTAAGATAGAGCTTTGCTCTCTGGAATTGGCGCAACTCGCTGAGAGCACGCCACGTGTCTCCAGCGCAACAGCGCAGCGCGCTGCACTGTTGCGCTTGCGCTCCCCAGAGCATGACACGTGTCATCACCATATGAGCTTGCGCTCAGTGATTGGCGCAAAGCGCCTGACAAATGCAATGCATTTCACTTTCTGAAGGGCCAAGCCCAATTAAAAGGCTTAACAAGCCTAATAAATAAAATGCTGTGCATTATTTGGAAGGGCAGAGCCCAATTAAAAGAAGGCCTAACAGGCTTAATAAAATGCAATGCATTATTGTAAGGGGCAGAGCCCAAACCAAAACAGATGCTCTGCATCATTTATAAATGGGCAGAGCCCAAACAAAGTAATAAGAATGCTATGCATTTTAAAAGGAGCAGAGCCCCAAACAAGGTAGATACTTTGCATCATTTACAAATGGGCAGAGCCCAAAATAAATTGATACTCTATATCTTTTATGGGTAGAGACTAAATAAAAAAAAGGGGCAATGCAAAAGCAAATAAAATATTGGATATTTTCGACTGGACTTAGCCCAATCGTGGCCATAAGTCCTTAAATTAAATTGACTGAGCAAAATGGCTCTCCTAAATCAATCTACGTCTGGTTCGAGGGTACATCTCCGAACTCCTTTGACATCCATCGTTGTAATTCCTCAACGACGTCAAAGAGGTGACGGGTCCCAACAACCACACATTTTTATGGACTGCGGGGTCCTTAAAATACTGGACCGAGACGTCCTTAAACTAACATTGGACCGAGACGTCCCTAAACTAATATTGGACCGAGACGTCCCTAAACTAATGATGGACCACTACGTCCTTAAACTGGCGATGGACCGAGACGTCCCTAAACTAATATTGGACCGAGACGTCCCTAAACTAATATTGGACCGAGACGTCCCTAAACTAATGATGGACCACTACGTCCTTAAACTGGCGATGGACCGAAACGTCCCTAAACTAATATTGGACCGAGACGTCCCTAAACTAATATTGGACCGCAATGTCCTTAAACTACCAATGGACCACCACGTCCCTAAACTGGAACTTGGACCACCACGTCCCTAAACTGGCGACGGACCACCACGTCCCTAAACTGGAACAACAGAGCTTCCAAACGCTCTTTTGCCGGATCTAAACGGTCCCGTTTAAGTTGATCTTAGCCCCAAACACGGCTAGCGCATCCTTAAAACATTCAAATAGATTATAAAACTCCCTATCAACTCTGGTCCGAGGGTACATCTCCGAACTCCTTTGACATCTGTCGTTGTAATTCCTCAACGACGTCAAAGAGGTGACGAGTCCCGATGGCCATACATTAAATTAATCACTACGTTAAGTGGACCTTAGTCTAAAACAGGACTAACGTATCCTTAACGAACGTTTAAGTTGATCTTAGTCGCAACGCGACTAATGCATCCTTAAACTAAAAACACCAAACCCAAATCTTAATAAATACGGATTTGGACTAATCCACGTCCTACGGGCGACGGCATTACTTAGTCTCCGTATACAATCCACGGGCAACCACAAACAAAACAAACACACACGACACGAAGTGAAATTCTGGAGAAGGAGAAAGTTGTTACCGCGATGCGGTAGCGTAATTAACTGCAGGGGCTTGCGCCTGCAGGGAAGAGTGTCCTCACAATCAAAAAACCCTCACCCTGAGGGGGAATCTGACGAAGTCTGCTACATCGGCCGCATCCGTCTAAACCTCCGATACACGGTGCCATAAATCAACTTGGCATCTTCGGAGAGGTAGAAGGATAAAACCATATGGCATCTGCCCCGAACCTCAGGCACGGACGCGAAGTCCGGGCCGCCGTTCGGAGGGGAACAGATTCTGGCACGCCCGGTGGGACCTTTTCCTCTTTCCACTCCACACTTCGTGTGTCGTCTTCGCGAACCAATCGCGGTTTGTTAAATGGTTGCCTACGGATTTCAAGTTGCTGAGATTTGGTCTTTTGTCTGGTGCAGAACTCAAGCATCAATGTCCACCAACTGCACCAAATGCGCGAAGCACCACTGCAACGGACGCTCCACCTCACCGAGAGGTGTAACATATGGGCCCCAAGCGGCCTCGTTCCTCGCACTGCCGGTAGAACAGGTGACCCAGGCCACCACCGGCCTGTTTTTCGGGACCATGGTCCCACCTGCAAGCTTCTCTATACCGATATCCGCACCGGAAGCGAACAAGAAGTCGGTGTTCGACCGGCTCACTACCACTACGACCCCTGTCAACGGGTCGCCCGCTGTTAAGCCGATAGCCTCCGTTTTCACCAGGCTAGGTCAGAACTATAAAGTGGATGTCCCAAAGAGGGCAACGGCCGCTGCTTTGGAAGTCGTTGAAGCGGCTTCTCCCATCAGAGAGTCGGTCTTCGCAAGATTAACGGTTCCCACTCCTCCCCCAGCTGGTCAAAAAGCATCAGTCTTCGATAGGCTGACGTCGGCAGTTACCCCACACTCGAACAGGGGGCGACAAGAAACCATCTCGATCTCCGAGCCAGTCCCAATGGCTTGTCGTGCGCGACGTCGCCATTGGCGACGAGTAAGAAAAGCAGGGGGCAACTCTCCCTCAGGGCTAACCCCACCTGCTCCAGTGGTGGAGGTCGACGCTGCTGTTCCAACTGGGAACAGCTTTGAATTGCTGAGAAAGGTGAAAAAGAACTCTCCAATTGCTACGTTGAAAAGATCTCCTCCCCCTGCGGAGAGAGTTCCAGAAACAAAACAAGAACAACCCCCTCAACGGCTATCCTCAAAAGTTTATAAAGTATGGCGGAGGGTTCAAGACTCTGTGATCGATCCAGACCACTTGCGTCACCAGAAAAAGGCGAAGGTGGAAAATAACAAAAACTGCCCCATTAAACAGCAGGGGGCGACAGTTGCTAGGATGCCCACTCCAACGGCTCCTTTAACCTCGATGGCCCACAAAAGAAGGAGGCTAGAGAAAGCTCCCGCATCAGCGGCAAGAGTTAAAAATGGTGAACCTAAACGCCCCAAGTCAGGGGGCATAATTGTTCATACGGTTTACATGGCTTCTGGAAAGGAAGAAAGCCGTACTTCTACGGGTCACCGACCGCTCACCCGATCAGTGACCAAGGCTCAGGAGCAGCAACAAAAGCTCCAGGAGATGATGACCACAATGGCTGCACTCACTGGGCCGAAAGAAACCCCGGAAACATCCTCAGAAGAACGTCAAGAACAAGAGACGGACGCCGAATTCCTTCGGCGCGTGCTAGAGAAGAAAGATAAAGAGGCTGCGGAACAGGCAGCCAACATAAAGAAAATGGCCCTCCTGTTCCAGGATATGGTGGGTATGATGATTCAACAAGATCCACCTGCTGGGGATCCCCCGATCATTCTTGAAGATGACAGGGGAGAGACATCGAATCCTCCACCGGCTCTATCCGCAGCTAAAGAGGATACCATATCAAAAGCTGATTTGGATGAATATATTGCCCAACAAATACGGGTGCATCAGGCGACTGAAGCAGCCGGTCAGATCGTAAAGACGGGGCGGCCATATCCGGGCTGGTATGACCAAATCAAATACCCGCCGGGTTATACAATTCCCAAGTTTCATGTTTACAAAGGGACCGGCAATCCCCATCAACATGTTGCCCAGTTCAGGGCGCTTTGCGGTAATACCGGTGGTGACGACAAGTTGTTGCTTCGCCAGTTTGTTGGAAGCTTATCAGACACGGCGTTTGAATGGTATTCTGAGCTTCCCAACGACTCTATTAAAACCTTTGCGGAGATGGAGCTGCTCTTCACCTAACGTTTTGCAAGCGCCAGCGAGCGTACCCCGATGACGGCGCTGATCAATGCCAGGGTAAAACCCGGCGAAACATGGGTTCAGTACGCTATACGGTGGCGAAATCTATGGTCGAAGTGCGAACAGCGCATAGAAGAAGCTCCAGCGGTGGGAATGTTTGTTGGAACGCATGATCCACAGGCAACCATCTCGCAATTCATGATGTTCTTCAAGCCGACTACCTTTCAGGCTTTGATCGACAAATTGGCGCAGATGGACCAGATGGGCCATAAACCCCCTCTCCCGAAGCCGGACTCCCGAAACGATAAAGGAAAAGGTAAAGCGATCATTGTCGCTAATGCCCAACAACAACCGAGCGACTCTAAGCCGGTTGCTCGTCCAAACAATACGCGCCCATACGTACCCCTTGAGGACAGGATGGGACGTGCTTACTCCTTCCCCCGTGATAAAACGAGGAGGCTATTCGAGCTGGCATTGCGCAACAGACTCATAAATCTGCCAGATCCAAAACGCCCGTCGCAACTAAGTGACGTCAACGAGCCTAATTACTGCCCTTATCATCGAGTGCTAGGACATCCAATCGAAGACTGTTACGTTTTCAAAAATTGGCTTGAAAAGCAGTACCGCCAGGGCAAATTTGCGTTATCCGACAAATGGAAGGTGAATCCCCCGCAGCCCCATACCTCTAAAGGGACGAATACACCGGGGGCAACATGCTCCGTCATCGAGGAAGCTCCTTGGGAGGTTGTATTATCAGCCAAAACGAGGAGAATGCTAAACGATCTTCAGACCTGTCCAGCGGTCAAGTGGAGGAACCCCTTGGAACCGCAGGTTATTGAGGGGATGTTGAAGCCACGACCAACTCCGAAAACCGATGATGGAAATGCAAGCATTCATAGCCGGCCGTCAAAATCTTCGAAAAAGAAGAAGAAGAAATCTAAGAAGCCCGTGAAGCCTGGCGACAAGCGCATGGACTTACAAAAGCAAATCGACGCACTGGATGAGTATAACCAAAAGGCGCGGACTCCCATTACGCTCCAAGATTTCCTTGACCACGTCTTCCAAAAAGAATATGAGGGAGAATGTTCATCGGATGAATCCGAGGAGTATGTGGCAAGCTGTCATATGATCTCCCATTCGACCACGAACGATGAAGGAACTTCTGGCACTGAAACGCTGGGGGCAAGTGCCGAATCAAGAACCCCAGGGTTACCAGTTGAAATGATTAGCGCGTTTCTTAATGAAGCTTGGTTGAAAAGCGAAGCTGATCGAGAACGCGAGACGGCTATATTCGAAAGGGCCAAGCGCCAGCGACTTAAGGAAGGAGCTGAAATGATCCCGCTGGAGCAAAATGCCTCTACCGCTGACAAAAGCCAATTCAAGATAAAAAAAGAGGTTCGCTAAGGCCATATCAATGGGCATGAAGCTACCATCCTCTGAAGGAAAAGTTACTGGTGTGGTAGAAATGCACCCCTCTTATTGCTTATATCATCAGAAGGTCTCGCATCCTACCCAAGAGTGCAAGGCTTTCAATGGATGGTGGCAAGGATACGTCGCTAATCAACAACGCTTTAAACGGGAAAAGCGTAGAATTCGTCGGGAGCAAAGAAATGCGACCAAAGAGCTTGAAAGAACTACCAACAATTGTCACATGATTAACACCGCCGGGTCACAAGTGCCTACATTCGGGAGCGACTCCGATGAGGAGCTAGAGCTTGGCCCCCTCTTCAAAGAATCTATTTCGGGAAGAGAAGAAGAACCGAAGGCTTGCGAAAATATACAGCTACGCAATCGGACGCTACCTGAAAAGAATCTCGGACCCTTAAACAAGAAAAACAAAGGGAAAGAGAAGGTCTCTGAAGACATCACTTTGGATGACCAAGTCGCGGAAGAGTTAACCGCCAAGAATCCCCCAAAGAGGAATAAAGTAGATTACAATGTCTTAGCGCATCTGAGGAAGCTACCCTCACAACTCAGCATTCTCGATGCCCTATTACTATCAAAAGAGGCGAGGGATTCTTTGATTAAGGCCCTATAAGATCCGGACCAGTTCCAAGCCTTCCTAGCCGAACAAAAGATGAAGGATGGATTGGAAGAGGTGCACACAGCCGACGTTGCTTTTAGTGATGAAAACCTTCTCCTCGGGATGTGTGAACACAATCGCCCCCTTTATGTCTCAGGATACTGCCATGACATAAAGATAGGAAAAATCTTGGTCGATAACGGATCGTCTGTCAATTTACTCAATGTGCGAGTGTTAAAGGAGATTTGCATGAGTGTCCAACACCTCGCCCGGGACAAGATCACTATCTCCGGTTTCGACTCTCAATCCTCAAAAACTCTTGGATCTGTGATATTGACGCTACGGTTCGGGTTGCTCGTCACAGACATCAAATTCCATGTTATAGACGCCAAGACGTGCTATAATGCTCTGCTCGGCCGACCATGGCTACACGAGTACAATATCATCCCTTCTACACAGCATCAGTGCATGAAGTATTCTAGGGATGGCCTCGAGTACACTGTGGCGGGAGAGTTGAATCCGTTTTCCGTGAATGAAGTTCGCAAGTATGAAGATGCCAAATACTTCTTACCGAGTTTCGAAGACACGGAAAGGTGTCACAAACCGGAGAACAAAACTAACGCAACCATCCCTGTCTTCGGCAGTGACACTGAGGAGGAGGAGGATATAATTTATTCAGGTCCATCCCAATCCACCAGGCCAGGACCATCCGTTCCTTCATTGATCTTCGGTAGTGATTCAGAGGATGAAGTTCATGCTGTATTTCCTGCTCGGCCTTCAATACGAGTCTCCGCTGATGAAGAGCGAAGTCTACAGATAACCATGGTGCCGCTTGAACATTACAAAGAGCTGGATGCACTCGACACCAACAGCGTAGAAGAATTGCAGATATTCTATATCCCTCCCAGACGAAAAGGCGAGAAGGCAATCCTATTCTACCGCTCTGAAGAAAACAAGGTGGAAGAAGAAATTTGGCATGGCACAGATCCCACGCTCGACGGGCTTCAGCCTATCCGTCTTCCCAGATATTATACCGAAGGTTTGAAGAAACTGCTGAAACGCCAGGGGATGTCCTTCACACAGACCGTTAGAAAAGCCAAATTCTATGATAAGGTTTGGAACATTCCCGGGACTCAATGCAAACTGCCTAACGGGAGAACGGAAACAAAAGGGCTTGGGTACATCCGGCCAAAGAAACGGGAGCTAGTAAACAGCTGTTATGCCATGTATGACTTCAATGAAGAGGCAGACGCTCAATGGGAGGACGCTAATCCTGAATCAGCAAAAGTTCCTGATACAAAACCGCCCAGTCCATCGTCTGAAGACCAGATGAGCAAACTTATAAAGGATGCGAGTCAAAAGGCCCGAAATGATCATGATCGTGAAATGGAAATCTATGAGAAAGCCAAGACACAGCGCCTCCTTCAACAGGTGGTGAAGGATGAAAATGCCGCTCCTTGTCAACCTGCTACAAAAGAGGTTCGACGCGAAAGCAAAAACAAGTCGAAAGGCAAGAAAGGCGCTCGACAACCACAAAGCAGAGCTAAGAAGCCATGCATCCGAGAGTCGAGCGTTATTGACTTAGCCCTCATGAAGAAAATGGGTCGAGCATACTCATTTCCTCGGAACAAAACAAGGAAAATACTTGATCTTGCTCTAAAACATCAAATGCTTACACTGCCAGAGTCTAAACACCCTGAGCAAGCGGGCGAAGTCTCCAACCCAAATCATTGCTCTTACCATCGAGTAGTAGGGCATCCGCTTGAAGATTGCTTCACCTTTAAGAATTGGGTTGAGGACCAATATCAGCTTGGCAAATTCGCGTTGTCTGACAACTGGAGGGTAGCGCCACCACAAAAGCACGAGCCCAAGGCCACGAAAGAAGAACCAGTTCTGCATTGGGAATGGAAGCGAATTCGTACTTCTCACGTGATAATGATATCAAGGGAAGAGCCCGAGAACATGGATGACCTTCCCTGGTGCTTTGAAAACGGCAGCCATGAGGTAATCTCAGAATTTCCACCAGCACCAAAAGAGCTGGAAGATGGAATCCATACTACTGCAGATAACCTCATGAAAATCGAGTTGGGGACAATAAATGATCCGCGACCGACATTCGTCAGCGAGCTGCTGTCTGAAGAGAGGGTGGCTGCGTTAAAAGACGTCCTCGTACAGCATAAAGACTGCTTCGCATGGAACTATTCCGAGATGCCGGGACTAGATCCGGAAGTTGCTGTACATAGACTGGCGATATCCCCGAACATCAAGCCAGTCAAACAGGCGCCGAGAAGAATGCGACTCGAGCTTGAGATGAGCATAAATACCGAAGTCAAAAATTTAATCGACTCCGGCTTCATTCAAGAAGTTCAATACCCTGAATGGATCGCCAACATCGTCCCAGTGATGAAGAAAAATGGGACAGTGCGCATATGCGTAGACTTCCGGGATCTTAATAAAGCTTGCCCGAAGGATGATTTCCCAGTGCCAGTCACTGAACTGATGATAGACAATACATCCACTCATGAGGTTTTCTCCTTCATGGACGGCTCGTCGGGGTATAACCAGATAAAAATGCATCCAGAAGACCAGAAGCACACAGCCTTCAGGACTCCTCTTGGTATATTTTGTTATAAAGTGATGCCCTTCGGTTTGAAGAACGCCGGTGCTACTTATCAGAGGGCCATGACAAAGATCTTCGACGACCTTATACACGAAATCGTTGAATGCTATATCGACGATCTCGTGGTTAAAAGCAAATCATACGAGGAACATCTCGAGTATCTGAAGACTGTATTTCAACGCCTTCGGCAATACAACTTGAAGATGAATCCTCTTAAATGTGCGTTCGGGGTTTCCTCGGGCAAATTCTTGGGATTCGTTGTTCGACACCGAGGTATTGAAATAGATCCGTCAAAGATTAAAGCGATCATGGAAATGCCTCCGCCAAGGACTCTCAAACAGCTGCGGTCTCTCCAAGGGAAACTCGCATACATACGGCGATTTATAGCCAACCTTTCAGGAAAGTGCCGTCCTTATAGTCACCTGATGAAGAAGGGAACCCCATTCGTTTGGGATAAAAAATGCCAAGGCGCACTGGATGAGATCAAGCAATACCTGCAGAACCCGCCGGTGTTGGCTGCTCCGGTTAAGGGGAAGCCTCTCATTCTTTATACAACCGCCCTCGAAGGTTCCTTAGGCGCATTATGGGCACAAGAGAACGATCAAGGGAAAGAAAGAGCACTCTATTACTTAAGTCGGGTTCTGCTGGGGGCAGAAAGCAATTACTCCCCCATTGAAAAACACTGCCTGGCATTGATCTTCGCAATAACAAAGCTTAGACATTACGCATTAGCGCACGAAGTCCGTCTTATTTCAAAAGTGGACCCTCTCAAATATCTAATGTCAAAAGCCATATTAACAAGGGGACTCGCTAAATGGGCCCTGCTCTTGATGGAATTTTCGATAACATATCAACCTCTCAGGGCAGTAAAAGGCCAGGCCATCGCCGACTTCCTCGCTGAACATCCGATACCCGCCGATTCTCCCCTGAATTGCGATCTTCCAGATGAACATGCGTTTGATGCGATCGACGGTGATAATATCCGATGGGAGCTTTATTTCGACGGAGCATCTTCCGTGAAGAAGCGCAAACAAAGTACCCCTACAATTAAATCAGGGGTAGGACTCATCTTTGTAACCCCACAAGGAGGGATAATGCGCTTCGCCTTCTCCCTGACGGAGCCGAGAACAAACAATGAAGCCGAATACGAAGCTTTGATAGCAGGCCTCGAGATCGCCATTGATATGGGAATTGAAAGCCTCCTCATATATGGGGATTCCCAACTGGTCGTCAGTCAAGTGAACGGCGACTACCAAACGTGCAAACCAGAGTTGGTGAAATACGGTGAAAAGGTACAACAACTATTGACCCGAATTTCCTCCTATACTTTGGAGAGCAT
Organism: Agapanthus africanus; assembly: GCA_030015575.1. Taxonomy (NCBI): domain Eukaryota; kingdom Viridiplantae; phylum Streptophyta; class Magnoliopsida; order Asparagales; family Amaryllidaceae; genus Agapanthus; species Agapanthus africanus. The sequence goes on along the minus strand of JASDDO010000019.1, from coordinate 92,473,467 downwards.
ACCTCGTGCGGAAAACAGCAAAGCGGACGCATTGGCCAAACTTGCTAAAGAATTGGCTGATGAGAACCTCGATGACGTTAGAATCGTGGTACAAAGCCGTCGAGTACTCGCCCCGGCAGAAATACCTCCAGAATCATATAAAGAAAAGGGAGCGACTGAGCAGACGACCCTGCAAATAAAAGACCATGAGAAGGCCGAAGACTGGAGAGAAGTCTTCATAGATTACTTCAAGTTCCACCGAATGCCTGAAGAAGCGTCCATAAGACACCAACTCGTGAAACGAGCTCCGTCTTTCGCCTTCGTCAACAATACTCTATACAAGAGGACATTCGATTCTCTATGGCTGAGATGCCTAGGACCTGACGAAGCGAGAAGGGTCGTCCAAGAGGTTCACGACGGACTCTGCGGTTCCCACCAAGCAGGCCCTAAGATGAAGTTGAAGATAAAACGAATGGGCTACTACTGGCCCACGATGATTCAAGATTGTCTCGAATATGCGAGGCAATGTCACTCATGCCAAATTCATGGGGACTTCATCCATCAGCACCCAAATCCATTACATCCAACGGTGGCCAGCTGGCCGTTCGAAATATGGGGAACTGACATAGTCGGTCCCATCGAACCAGCATCGTCCAAGGGACATCGTTTCATCTTGGCGACGACTGATTACTTCTCCAAATGGGCAGAGGCGGTACCGTTGAGGGAAGTGAAGACGGAGAATATTCTCCATTTCTTCAAAACGCATATCATATACCGGTTTGGAACCCCAAGAAGGATCATCTCTGATAATGGGCCAGCCTACCGAAGTCATAAAATTAGCCTCTTCGCACAGCAGCACAATATAGACTGGAGATATTCCTCAGTTTATAATCCGCGAGCTAACGGTTTAGCCGAGGCCTTCAACAAGACCTTGACGAAGATCATGAAGAAAACAGTGTCACGAAATAAGAGAGATTGGCACGAAAGATTGCAAGAGGCTCTTTGGGCATATCGAACTACATTTAAAACGGCCACAAACACAACGCCGTACGCGTTGGTATTTGGGACAGAAGCAGTACTCCCTCTCGAGATAGAATTACCCTCTCTACGAGTGGCAGTCCACTACGAGTTGACAGACGAAGAAAATGCTCACCTTCGGCTTGAGGAGCTTGACGCCCTTGATGAAACTAGGCTCATAGCGCAACAAAATCTGGAAGCTTATAAAGCAAAGATGATGCGCTCATACGAAAGATTGACCCGACCGAGGACATTCCACCAAGGCGAACTCGTGCTAGTGGTCAAAAGGCCTATGATCCCCAATCGCGCCAAGCGGGGAAAATTCGAGCCGAACTATGAAGGCCCGTACATCATAGATAAAGTTTACCAGGGTGGAGCCTATCTACTCATGGACATGCACGGTGAAAGGCCTTTCAGGCCGATAAACGGTCGCTTCATAAAGAAATACTATGCTTAATGAGCCACAGCCTAGGTCAATGATAGATGACGACGACTATGTCCGCTCGCTATCTTCCTAAGCTCAAGCTTTATAAAAAGTAGCCGACCTTCTCAACGACGGACCGAAACGTCCTTAAACTAATGATGGACCGAAATGTCCTTAAACTAATAGCAGACCGAAACGTCTTTAAACTACTACCGCAGCATCCTTAGGCTGACGAGATAAAAAAAAAACGGTATGCCCATAAGCAAAAAGGGCACGGATGAAAACCTGAAAGGGCTCCGTGAGTAAAAACAGCAGGGCTACCGGCGAGTGTTTGTGAAAACCCGAAAGGGCGCAAGCTCGTTAAAAGACACTTATAGGGTCCTCTCGACCTTATAAGGAGAAACCACCTGCGTGAGATCCTTACGACTCACAAAGGAGCAACACACTTAGGGATCCCCACGATTCCTAAGGAGAAAACACACTTGCGAGATCCTCACGACTCGTAAGGAGAACTCTCTTATGGGACCCTCACTGCTCATAGGATTTGAAAGTCTTAAGTTACAGAGACCTAAACCTGTGCTTAAGCAAACCCCCACAAACTTCCAATATTGCCCTACAAGTGGCTTAATACTGACCCTTGTATACAATCCACGGGCGCGAATAAAACATTTCCCTGACCAAGGTCCATCCGTAACTGGGAATACGTTCGCATGGTAAACAACCCTTATAAATCCCCTCGATTTATGAGGAGAAAACCCTCCTGTAGGATCCTTACGACTTACAGAAGAACAAAACACTTAGGAACCCTCACGGTTCCTAAAGAGAAAATACACCTACAAGATCCTCACGACTTGTAGGGAGAAACACCTTCACGAGACCCTTACGGCTCATGAAATCAAAAGCCTTAGTCGACAGGACCCTAACCCTGGTCGCTAAGCCTCCTTTGTTCGACAACGACAGAGGCAAAATGATGATTCGCTCCTGGTAATATCCCAGTTGTAGCGGTGCTGATGCCGAAATCGGTGTCCAATTTCAGGTTTACGGCGAAAGCCAGTAGGCCGCTCATGCATGCGAAATAGCCGAAATGCTAGGGCAACTTGCAATAAAAAGCAGCAAGTAAAATGTATGCATGCAAAATAGCCGAAATGATTGGGCGACTCGTAATAAAAAGCAACGAGTAAAAATAAAATAATAAATAGCCGAAATGATTGGGCACCGCGAAAAATAGCCGAAATGATCGGGCAGTCGCGACCTTCGCGATTTAAAAGCTGAAATGATAGAGCATCGCGGAAATAAAATAAAATAAAAATAAAAAATGATAAAACTTTGGCCCTACAGTTAAGATCACATCGATCCCTGTATACAATCCAAGGGCGTAAACAAAGAAGGAACCATACTTCCCCAGCGGATTCCGTCAAACGACGAAGCCAAACCTCAACGGTTCATTTCAACCGAAGAAGCCAGTGACTTCAATGCAAAATCCTCGACTCACGGATACAAACACTCCTTGACGAGAGCCTTCTGATCCGCGTCGACTCGCAGAGCCACCAGCGCCTCCGTGGGAACCCTCGACTCGTTTCAAACCCCAAGGACACAAATAATCCTTGGCGCATGGGAAACAAATAATCCCAGCAAATTCCTCGACTCACGGATACAAACACTCCTTGACGAGAGCTTCCTGATCCGCGTCGACTCGCAGAGCCACCAGCGCCTCCGTGGGAACCCTCGACTCGTTTCAAACCCCAAGGACACAAATAATCCTTGGCGCTCGGGAAACAAATAATCCCGGCAAAATCCTCGACTCACGGATACAAACACTCTTTGCCGAGAGCCTTCTGATCCGCGTCGACTCGCAGAGCCACCAGCGCCTCCGTGGGAACCATCGACTCGTTTCAAACCCCAAGGACACAAATAATCCTTGGCGCTCGGGAAACAAATAATCCCGGCAAAATCCTCGACTCACGGATACAAACACTCCTTGACGAGAGCCTTCTGATCCGCGTCGACTCGCAGAGCCACCAGCGCCTCCGTGGGAACCATCGACTCATTTCAAACCCCAAGGACACAAATAATCCTTGGCGCTTGGGAAATAAATAATCCCTCGCAAAATTTCTCAACTCACGGATACAAACACTCCGTGATGGGATCCTCTTTGACTCACATCTCGGGCAGTAAGGATTCAAAAACTTGCTTCCTCAACAATGGGACCCTGCAAGTCAATCCTAAATGGTCTCTTGCATACTATTCACGGGTCTCACTCTCTGAAGTCGATTCTCGACAAAGAGGGAAATAACCGCTTACGAGCCCTCTCGACTCGTAAGAGGGAGAAATTCTCTTATAAGATCCTTTCGACTTATGAGAGAAAACCACACTTGGGAATCCTCACGATTCCTAAGGAGAACATCCACTTACGAGATCCTCTCGATCCGTAGTGAGAAAAATCTCTATGAGACCCTCATGGCTCATAGAATTGAAAAGTCCTAGGCGGCTGATCTGAACCTGCGGCCTAAGCCATCGCTATCTCTAAAAAATATATATATATAAGTTGTCTGCCAATCAGGTTCATTGACAACATCATGATGTAAAGGCAGAAAACAAAAGAACATACAAGATATTGTAAAAGAAAGTGGGTATCTTTATTCATTGACCTCAATCAAATACATGGTGAATCATACAAAAGAGCAAAGAACGGATACATGTTACTCAGGAAAGAAAATTTTTACAAATACATTAATACAAAGGCAGCTATTGGGAAGGAAGCGTCTTAAGTAGCTCTATCAGTTGTTCGTATACTTCCTTCCATGCCTTTTCCCGATTAGATACCACTGCCAACTCCGCCTCCACCTGGGCCCGCTGCTGCGCGACGGATGCAAGCTGATCCCTGACGGCTTGATGAGCAGCTTCACGGCCTGGAATGTCACGCTCAGCAACATCGAGTGCTCGCTTTAGTCTCAGCCCATTTGATATGCGCTCCAGAAGACCCTCGAAGACGGTCTTTACCTCAGCGGCGTTCACCTCAACTTCAGCACGCAAGCGAGCAGTTCTGCTTGAAGAATCTTGGCACTCCTTCAGCCTCAAATCCGCTTCTTGTTCCAGATGACGGAAATGAGAAGCGCTTTGCTCGAGCCATGCTCCCGTTGAGTGCTCAAGGACAAAGTTTCGGGGGACAGGCGCATTGACTCCAGCTGATGAAGGCGAGCCTCGATCTCCCGACAATAGTTAACCCAGGAGGCGACAATGCCCTCGTCATGGAAAGTGGCAAATATCGCCAACATCGGGTTGACCGTTGTAGCGAAGTCCTCAACAGATACAGGACCCTCGATGTCGAGTTCCTCAATATAGTCGCTCAACATGCGCGAACTATTCGCCGCGCCTTTCGAAGACGGACGTCGCTGGGAAGGGCCGCCCGGTATTGTAATATGAGACTCAAAAGGCACTGAGACTGGAACGACACCTGAAAAAGACAAAATGTGATTAAATGATGATCCAATAGATATGGAGAAAATCATTGACAAGATAATTAATATACCGGTGGGAGCAGATGGCAAGGACGGAAGGGCCGGTAGCGCAACCGATCTTTCTTCTCCCCCTTCGATTTGTAACACTGCAGTCAGGACAAGAGAGAGTTAGAAATAATTCTACCACTGGAAAAACAAAGATATCAATCAAGAACAGTACTCACCGGCGTCACCAGAGGGAGAGGCGAGTTCAGATGAAAAGGAGAAGTGTGGGGCCAACACTTGATACAAATGGTCAAAAAGAACTCCTGAAAGACACAACAATGTGAATATAGTATATGGATTATACGTTTGAAAGATGAGTTTAGTAAGTTGCAAACTCATGCCTTCCAACATCTTTGACGGTGTAAGAGAGGGCTGAGGGGTAACCATCGCCAAGGCAGTCGTGGAAGGAGCTCCCTCAAGTAGTGGGGCATCAACACTAGCTGCACCTGCATTACGAAAAATGAACTTGTCAGAAAAGATTGTAAAGCAAATAAAAACAACAACTTAAGGTGTACCTGAGGAGCTCCCGGCGGAAACAGAGATGACTCCCTCCTCTATCGACATAAGACCACCGCCTGTGGCCTCATCGGCCAACTCAATGGGGACCGTCGTCGTGCTCGCAAGGCCGGGAGACGACGGAGGACCGTAGACGGGAAGGGCTATGACTGGAGTATTGCCAGATTCCAGAGAAGGAGCAGTTGGCTCGTCTTCAGGAATCGTGGCCACCTCGCCCACTACCATCTCAGGTTCAGTAGTGGCGGTTGTATCGTCCACCATCGCCAGGGGATCACCGGTCTTGAGCGCCTCATTCGCCGTCACTCTAGGCTCAGTTACAATGATCATATCATCTGCCACCACTTTAGGTTCGGCATCCATGACCTTATCGGCTGCAGGCCCCTCAACCTCTACCCCAGGCTCCAAAGCCACAACGACGTTGCCCACCATCGGCTCGAGTTCGGCAGGTACTTCCCCCTCTGTCCCTTTGAGATTGACGGTTTCCGCCTCCCCATCGATCGGACTTGGCCCTGCAAAGATAAGAGATATAAGGACCAATGACATTAAAATCCTTATAACAAAAAAAAAACTCTGAGGGAAATATTACCTGAAGCGGATTTACCGTTTGCGCTCCGAACTGCTCGAGCCATCTCTCGGCGGGCAGTGGATAGGGCGACAGGGGCCTCTTCAGAGGGAGTATCAGCTCGAGGAGCGGTGCTAGGGCCCGCTCCCATAGCCAAGGCAGCCCTGCGCGCCTTCGCCTCACGCCTCAACCGTTTCCTCTCCTCCCGAGCGGTCATGAGGGACCTCCGTGATGCCTCCTTCAAGGCATCATCGTCTTCATTCAGGGATGCCTCCAGAGCCTTTAAGGCATCTCTCATCGGCTCTCCAAGACGAACCTCCTGCGGTGGCTCAGAAGAAGCAGGAACGTTGGCAGCTGGTACAACATCTGCGTCGCTAGGAGGGAACGGCATTGAAGTCCCTGTAATTAAAAGGGAAGGGTTAGATCGACCATAACACAAGGAAAATGAAAAATTTGATGAATTGAAACTTACTAAGGCCCATAGATGCCCTGAGACGTTCCTCCTCCTGAAAAGTCCTCAGAGAAGCAGCAATGGCTTCTTCATCAGTGATGCCTGTTGAAAGAAAAGAAAGGAAAGCGTTAGTCAAAAATAATGAAGAGGATGTGTTGCAATAAAGAAAAGGCGACTAGTAGTTACCTGATTGCGCGAGCTTAGCCAGCCACGCGTCACGCCTCACCAACCATGCCGAAGCTCTGAGAGCAGCTTCCAAGTCTGTATCGTCCGGCGGCGGCATCACTAATCCTGCGTTAGTTCTATATTCGAGCAGACCCTCGGAATAGGGAGCATGGGGTTCCTGGCCGAGCACAACGTCCACAGCGAAGAGCGACTTCTTTCTCTTTTGCCCTCCGGCCCTAGGCTCACGGGGAAGCGACTTACGCTTGGCAGCCGCTTTGGGACGACGAGTCCCGATGTCCGCACCCACGCCGGACTCCGGTGAGGGTACAACCACTGTTTCCGCCTGAGCACGGGGTGCGGGAGGTGCATCCGCGATATCAGGGAGCGGCAATTCACGTGGAGGACTTTGCACACGTGATGGTCCGCCCCCGGCATCTTTTAAGGGAGCGACTACTGGAATCCTAGGCACCAGAGGAGCGTTGCGATCGCTACCTGGGGGTGCAACCTTACGATCGATCAGCAACCGCCTTTCCTCCTTTATCACCGCTCCCGTCGAATGACTATACCATTCGGTGTATACCCTAAGAAGTCAGGGAGCACAAGCCGGCTCACTGATAAAGAAGTGAGAGCCCGTGTTTAGACGCATGAAGTGATGCAGCGCTCTCTCTATCCCTTCTTCGGTCGCGACAGGTTCCGATAAAAAGGCCTCCAACGGTACCCCTTGGTTATAGCTCAGCTGTTGGGCGAAACGATGCGGGTTATATCTCATAAAGATCGCTCCCCCGTCCTGCCTAAACACCAAAAAGCCCGGTCTGATAGAATATAAGTGAAGGGTCTCCCGGGCCGTTAAAACCGAAGCGCCATCCTTGAAAGTGTCTTGCAATGGCCGTACTGCAGTGGTGGACGTTTTTCCAATGGTCAACACCTTGTCAATGAAAGACACACCGGTTCCAACGGTGTGGGAGCGAAGGAGTAAACTCCTGGCATCTCGCGGCGATGGATTTACAATTGATGCGCCGATCAACTGTAGAAGGCGAGGAAAAATGCACCTTTCGTAGAATGAGGGCCTTTTATGCATGCCGAAAACGCCCGCTGTATGTAGTTCGAGCCATGACATGAAGTAGTGCATTGGGAAAACCACGTGCAACACCACAGGTTCATTGGCATCCGCTGCTCGTCTAAGGCCGTGATATAAATGCGCCAAGCCGGCGATCCCAACGGCCACCTTTACCCCGATAGTCATTCGGTGGGCCGGGTAAAAAACAGAGGGCCGCAAGCGGTGAGAGTGCATTGGAAGTGCAAACCAACTCAGCCAAAGCCCAAGAAATCCCAAAAAGAAGGCCTCCTCGTCCATCTCGGGGGCTGCGACTTCTGCAAAAGACATGGTTGAGGAGTTGGGAAGAAAAAAGTTCTTTTGATCTATGTCTTTCGCTGGCAGGTTATCCAAACCTAAGCCGAAAGGATCCTCAAGGTTGGCAAACTTGGCAGTCTTCGCCGAGAGGACGTTTGGATGAAGGAACCGAGCAATAAAATCTTCAAAATTAACTCCACGGCTCCCATGCTCAACGAAAAGGGCCTCGTAGATGTTCAACACCTTGATCAGACTTGGAAACTGATGTTGAACAGCATTCTCCGGCGTAAGCTCCCTTATCATCGGCTTGGCACCAAAGATGTACTCATCCGGCGGGAGCAACTCTTCATAATGTTCCCCCATAGCCGGTAGGCCAGACACCTCCGTAAACTCTTCCAGCGAGATGGACACTTCCCGATCCATGGCAAGGAAAGTGTGAGTAGGAATGTTCCACTGCTCTAGGAAGGCCTTGAACCACCAAGTGGGAAGCGTAGGATACTGGAAGAGAGAGACATAGACTGCGGTGTACAGTCCTAATCTTATCAACTGTGACCTCTTCGTCGACAGAATATACCGGGCCCACGGCAGATAGCCAACCGGGTGGCGGGGGATCAGACCAATGTTATATGATTGCCCCCAAGGTCTCGCCTCGCCCTGACAGATACGGCGTCCTAGGATATCCAAAACCATAGGACGCTGGACCGGGATGGCATCTATGGCCGGATGAAGAAAACCCTTCGATGTCCAATCCGTCATCTCCACGGCATACTGCACCGGGGTGGGCTGGCGTAATGAACCGCCGTTATGGGCTCCGACGGCACCGCGCATGTAAAGCTCCGTCGGCCCATAATGATCTGATTGTACCACGACCCCCAAAGGTGGAGACTCTTATACTCCGGGTCGTATGCCTTGATCATGGCCAGGACCTCACGGTCCAAAGGCGCCTCTGGAAATCCCTCCTCCGAGCGGACAAACGGGAATGAAGTGTCTTCAGACATGATCGCTGCAAAAAGAGCAATGTAGCCGTCAGTGTTGTAACCCCAACGTTTGGCATTGAAAGAAGAAAATGCATTAATTAAATTAAAATCAAAATTAATTAATTACACCGCACCACAGTGCAGTGAGTAGGGGACCAAAGAGGGACCCACAAAATCTAAATGACAATACGTCAATTAAGAAGACAAACTCATCATTGGATGAGATTGTCAGTTGGTCCTTGGGGGGAACATTCCCATAATAAAAAAGGGGGGAAAGAATCCCTAGAGACAAGGAGAAAATCTCCTCTTTCAGAGCAAAGCTCTGTCACAGAATGACACTTGTCAAGTTATGACACTTGTCAAATTCTGGCCTCAAAAGAGTAAAATTCTTTAAAAAAGGAGCTTAGCTCTGTAATATTCCATCAAAAAGAAAATCTTGAAAATAATTTTAAAATTTTTTGGAAATCTTGGAAAATCCACAAAAAAAAAACTTGTCATTCTTCAGATCCAAAAGATCTACAGATGATTCAAAGAGCAAAGCTCTGTTCATGGGTTAGAACCCATGAATAAGATCTCTGTAGATCTATGGATTTGTGAGAGCAAAGCTCTGTTAATGAAACCCCAAAAGGAATTTCTTCAGATCAAAAGATCCATGAGAGCAAAGCTCTGTTGGTTAAAATTGATTTAAATTAACTTAACTTAATTTTAAAATTAATTATTACCTAAAGTTTTCTAAACTTTGGGAAATGAGAGCAAAGCTCTAGAGTTCTGAAAACAAGAGCAAAGCTCTGAAATTCTTAAGCAAAGAGCAGAGCTCTGAAAATCTAAATCTAAGAAAATGGTGAGATTTTCTAAGGGTTAAAAGGCCCTATTTATAAGGCGCTTGCGCCTCTTGAGATTCCCCCTTGATCTAACGGTCAGGGGGGTTGCCACCGCTGCACTCACGTGTGCGCCACGTGAGCGCAACGGTGGGGGGCATTTGTTTCGCCCAATCAGAGCAAAGCTCTGTTCAAATTCAAAATTCAAAATTTTGAAGCAACGCTTCAAGTTTCGGGCGAACGTGCCACGTGTCAGGCGCCAATACGTTAGCGCAACGCCCAAGAAGGCGCACCCAATCAGAGCAAGGCTCTGTTTAAAGGAAGCAACGCTTCAGTTGCGCTGCGCTGTGCGCTACGCGACACGTGTCAGCGTAGATGCGCTAGCACAAATGCGCTAGCGCAGTCGCGCTGCGCTGTGCGCTGCGCGACGCGTGTCAGCGCAGATGCGCTAGCGCAGTCGCGCTGCGCTGTGCGCTGCGCGACGCGTGTCAGCGCAGCGCCCAGCGCAGCGGGAGGGGCTTAAATGACAAAGGCAATTTATCCATGCAAAGTTACGTGTACTTGAATTAAAATCGTACGATGCACAAGCACAACAGAGAGCTAAAATGAAAGAACTCTTATTTATTCTTATTGTTATTACATTTAAAAAAGATCACCGAATACGGGATCAGAGAGACAAGGGTTCACAAAAAGAAAAAGAAAATTATTCAGCTCCCTCTCCGCCTTCTCCATCACGTCGAAGAGGCGATCTTCCCGAGGGGTAGCCATCCAACGGTCGACGCCGCACTCCTGGGAAAAAGTGGCGATGACGACTCGACGAGCCCGTATCTGGCTCAGTAAGTAGAAGGAGAAGTCCCTCAGGGCTTTGGTGATCAAGAGCGCTTCGAAAAAGCTCTCGATCTTATCCTCGGCCACATCAAGTACTGCCGAGGACATCTCCGCCGGAAGAGGGGGAATGTCGGCGAGCACCGAGGCAAGGATCATCCGAAGCCAAATAGAATTCGGAGGCAAAGGAGACCCCACATGAGTCGAAAGCTCGTACATGGCGGCATCGCATTGTTCATCTGAAAGAGAGGAGTCTACCAAGCGCGCAACGAAACGAGGAACAATGTCCCGAATCGGCACCTCCCATGGTTGTCGGCGGGAATGAGGGCGATTGCAAGCCATGATTGAAGAAGTTCTCTAAAAATGAGAGACGAAAAGGCTCAGCCTCGAATTATATATATAGACCCAGGCGCAGAAGATTCTGTGCGTAATAAAATCATTTCCAAGGCCCGGGAAATTAGAATTTCGGGAATACAAGTTTGACTTGAAAAGAGGAGATGAAAAGATATCTCAGGAGAAGCGGCGCTTCTGATTCTCCCAAAATTTAAACTTTAATAAATGAAGCAACGCTTCAGATCCTCTGCGCTGAGCGCAACGCGCCACGTGTCAGGCGCAGATGTATCAGCGCTGCACCCAAGAAGGCGCGCCCAATCAGAGCAGAGCTCTATTTTCCTGAAGCAACGCTTCAGTTGCGCTGCGCTCTGCGCTGCGCGACACGTGTCAGCGCAGACTCGCTAGCGCAGTTGTGCTGCGCTCTGCGCTGCGCGACACGTGTCACGCACTGGGGCATCTGCGCCAAACTAAATTAAGATTTTAAGAAATCTTTTCTGTTCTTGTTAAAACAAAAAGATTTTCTTCTGCAAAGCAGAAGCCCTTGGATCAAAGATCCAACGGTGAGGAAAATTCCCCAAATCACTCAGAGAATGATTTCTTTAACAAATTTAACTAATTTGTGAGCACTATAAAAAGGACCCTAAGCCTCAATTCAGAAAAAAAAAAGAAACATTTTTTTTTAGAACTCGAGAACTTTAAAGAGAGAGAGCTCTGAGAAGATTTCAAGAAAAAGGTAAAGAACCTTCACGAATTAGAAGAAATTCCTTCTAATAGATCATTGGTCTAAAAAAAAGACCAATGATCTTTACATAATAAACAGTGCTTTGCACTTCTTGTGAACCCCTGGTTCTTTAAAAAACAATAAAAAAAATATAATAATAGTGCTTTGCACTTTTATGAACCTCTGGTTCTTCAAATAAAGAAAAATTTATTTTTCTTTGATCTAATTCAGATCAAGAAATTAAACAGTGCTTTGCACTTTCCTTCTTGAATCTAAAAGATTCTTAGTGCTTTGCACTTCCAAACTGCGCCGTTGCGCTCTTGAGAGAGCGCCACGTGTCGGCTATAAAACCACTTGCGCTAAGTGCCCTTAAGATAGAGCTTTGCTCTCTGGAATTGGCGCAACTCGCTGAGAGCACGCCACGTGTCTCCAGCGCAACAGCGCAGCGCGCTGCACTGTTGCGCTTGCGCTCCCCAGAGCATGACACGTGTCATCACCATATGAGCTTGCGCTCAGTGATTGGCGCAAAGCGCCTGACAAATGCAATGCATTTCACTTCCTGAAGGGCCAAGCCCAATTAAAAGGCTTAACAAGCCTAATAAATAAAATGCTGTGCATTATTTGGAAGGGCAGAGCCCAATTAAAAGAAGGCCTAACAGGCTTAATAAAATGCAATGCATTATTGTAAGGGGCAGAGCCCAAACCAAAACAGATGCTCTGCATCATTTATAAATGGGCAGAGCCCAAACAAAGTAATAAGAATGCTATGCATTTTAAAAGGAGCAGAGCCCCAAACAAGGTAGATACTTTGCATCATTTACAAATGGGCAGAGCCCAAAATAAATTGATACTCTATATCTTTTATGGGTAGAGACTAAATAAAAAAAAGGGGCAATGCAAAAGCAAATAAAATATTGGATATTTTCGACTGGACTTAGCCCAATCGTGACCATAAGTCCTTAAATTAAATTGACTGAGCAAAATGGCTCTCCTAAATCAATCTACGTCTGGTTCGAGGGTACATCTCCGAACTCCTTTGACATCCATCGTTGTAATTCCTCAACGACGTCAAAGAGGTGACGGGTCCCAACAACCACACATTTTTATGGACTGCGGGGTCCTTAAAATACTGGACCGAGACGTCCTTAAACTAACATTGGACCGAGACGTCCCTAAACTAATATTGGACCGAGACGTCCCTAAACTAATGATGGACCACTACGTCCTTAAACTGGCGATGGACCGAGACGTCCCTAAACTAATATTGGACCGAGACGTCCCTAAACTAATGATGGACCGAGACGTCCCTAAACTAATGATGGACCACTACGTCCTTAAACTGGCGATGGACCGAAACGTCCCTAAACTAATATTGGACCGAGACGTCCCTAAACTAATATTGGACCGCAATGTCCTTAAACTACCAATGGACCACCACGTCCCTAAACTGGCGACGGACCACCACGTCCATAAACTGGAACAACAGAGCTTCCAAACGCTCTTTTGCCGGATCTAAACGGTCCCGTTTAAGTTGATCTTAGCCCCAAACACGGCTAATGCATCCTTAAAACATTCAAATAGATTATAAAACTCCCAATCAACTTTGGTCCGAGGGTACATCTCCGAACTCCTTTGACATCTGTCGTTGTAATTCCTCAACGACGTCAAAGAGGTGACGAGTCCCGATGGCCATACATTAAATTAATCACTACGTTAAGTGGACCTTAGTCTAAAACAGGACTAACGTATCCTTAACGAACGTTTAAGTTGATCTTAGTCGCAACGCGACTAATGCATCCTTAAACTAAAAACACCAAACCCAAATCTTAATAAATACGGATTTGGACTAATCCACGTCCTACGGGCGACGGCATTACTTAGTCTCCGTATACAATCCACGGGCAACCACAAACAAAACAAACACACACGACACGAAGTGAAATTCTGGAGAAGGAGAAAGTTGTTACCGCGATGCGGTAGCGTAATTAACTGCAGGGGCTTGCGCCTGCAGGGAAGAGTGTCCTCACAATCAAAAACCCCTCACCCTGAGGGGGAATCTGACGAAGTCTGCTACATCGGCCGCATCCGTCTAAACCTCCGATACACGGTGCCATAAATCAACTTGGCATCTTCGGAGAGGTAGACGGATAAAACCATATGGCATCTGCCCCGAACCTCAGGCACGGACGCGATGTCCGGGCCGCCGTTCGGAGGGGAACAATCACGATCCCCATTAACGGGCGATCCACTCATTACGCGGGCGTGACATCGGGAGCGTAACTGCCGGCAACATTCTCGCGCCTGCTGCTGCGTGCTGCCGCCACTATATAAACCCCCATCACAGAGGGGTCAAGAAAGCTATTTTTACTCCACTTAGCCGTTACTCTGCTCGGATCTCATGCTAACTTGATCGTCGGAGGGTCTTCGATGGTACCAAACCACCCCGGGACTTCTTTGCAGGTACACGGCGCTGAACTCCTTAAACCACCAATCTCCTCAAAACCCATTGAGACCCACACGCAACGTGAGATCGCCTTCAAGATCCACCGGGAGATCGACAGAAGACAACATCTGACGGAGACCCGCAAAGGACCTCCATCAGTTGGCGCCGTCTGTGGGAACTTAAACTCTATAAAAACAAAGTTGGCCTTCCGATCTCCATCCACATGGCAAGCGATCACCCTGAAGATCCAGGTACGAGCCGCCACCTCCCCCTCAATGGAGGCACGGGTGAACCTCCACCGAATGTCGTCGACTCCTCCGCCGGCCGCCGCCTCACAGACTCCGGCGGTCGCAAGCCCCTCGATCCGTCCCATTCAACCTTGAAGTCCCACATCGGAGAGCCTCGCCTCGAGCCTTGTCGCCCCCTGTCCCTACCGGGGCGGTGGCGGTCAGCTCGCCTGCTTCCAGGCATGATCGGCATCCCCTCCCTCGACGGGGTCACGCCCATGAAGCCCGCTAAGGCAGCTCGAGGACCACCTTACCGCGGGGCCCAAGGGACCTCGCCGGAAGGTACCGAGGGCCATCGAAAACTATGGTCATGACGACAGGGGGCCAGTCGAGCTCCCGCGAGACTCGGCACCCCACACCGGCAACGGACGCCAACGGCCGCCCGATCAAAAAGGCCAGGGGCCATCACCCTATCACCTTTGGCGACGAGGACCTCCATGGCATATCCATGCCCCACAACGACCCTCTGGTGATCACGGCCCGAATCTACTGGTACGAGGTCCACCGGATACTTGTCGACTCGGGCAGCTCAGCAGAAATCCTCTTTTACGACTGCTTTCTGCCCATGGGGCTCACCCCAGCAGACTTGAAACCGACCTCCCACGTCCTTTTAGGGTTCACCAACCACTCCATCCCGGCGGAAGGGGTGGTCACCCTGCAGTTCAACGTCGGGGAGCCTGGCCGCACCCGTACGTTGCCTGTAGACTTCATCATAGCAAAGGTCCCATCGGCCTACAACGTCCTCCTCGGCTGCCTGACGCTGAACTCCCTCCAGGCCCAGATATCGACCTACGACCTGGCGATGAAGTTTCCTCTCGATCAGGGCAGGATAGGTTGGGTCTACGGGAACCAGTGGGTCGCGAAGGTATGCCTTACCGAAACATCTTCGTTCGAGCAGCCGGCCGACGACGCTGAGGTAAATAACGAAATCAAGGGTTCTCTGGACACCCGAGACGAATGGAGGGAGGTCCGGGGAACGCCGGTCGAACCACTGACCGAGGTGCCCCTGACAGAAGGGAATGATGAAAAAACCGTCCCGGTCGAATCACTCCTGACAGGGGCTCAGCGAGATGACCTGGTCAGTTTCCTCAGAAATAACTCCGACGTCTTCGCCTGGGCGCTTGCTGACATGCCTGGGATCGACCCCAAAATCATTTCCCACAAGCTCGGGGTTGATCCTGCGGCCCGACCTATCAGACAGAAAAAGCGAAGCTTTGCTCCGGTCAAACAGAAGGCTGTCGTAGATGAGGTTGATTGGCTTCTCGTCGCCAACTTCATCCGGAATGTACCCTACTCGGAGTGGCTGGCGAACGTAGTTCTAGTCAAGAAATCAAGCGGAAAGTGGCGCATGTGCGTCAACTTCACCGACCTCAATAAGGCCTGCCCTAAGGACAACTACCCTCTCCCTCGGATAGATCAGCTCGACGACAGCTCGGCCGGCCACGAGCTGTTGAGCTTCATGGATGCTTTCTCCAGCTACAATCAGATCCGTATGAATCTGGAAGATGAAGATCTCACCGCATTCACAATGGACCGGGGGGTATATTGCTACAAGGTGATGCCTTTCGGCCTCAAGAACGCCGGGTCCACGTACCAACTGTTGGTCAATCGCATGTTCAAGCCACAGATCGGCAAGAATATGGAGGTCTACGTTGACGATATGTTCATCAAATCCGTCGCGTCGGCCGACCATGCCAGAGATCTGGGCGAGGCCTTCAAAGTGCTCTGCAAGTTCAAGATGAAGCTAAACCCCGCCAAATGCGCATTCGGAGTCACCGGGGGAAAGTTCCTCGGTTTCATGGTCACTCACCGTGGAATCGAAGCTAACCCAGAGAAAATCGACGCTATCCTCAACATGGCCGCGCCCAAGACCAACGTCGAGATCATGCGGCTCACGGGACGAGTCGCAGCTCTGAGCCGCTTCATGTCCAGGTCGGGGGAGAAATGCCTCCCGTTCTTTAAAGCTCTGAGGAAGATCCAGAGGTTCGAGTGGTCGGAGGAGTGCCAGGCCGCCTTCGATCAATTGAGGAAGCACCTCACGACGCCACTACTGCTCACCCCGACCAGTTGAAGGAGACGGGCTATCGTTGTACCTGGCGGTATCCGACCAAGCAGCAGGCTCGGTGCTCATCCGAGAGGTTGGTAGAGCGCAGAAGCCGGTGTACTATGTGAGCCATGTATTTAAGGACCCAGAAACGAGATATCCGGCCATAGAGAAGATTGTCTTAGCCCTCATGGTCGCCTCAAGGAAGCTGCGGCACTACTTCCAAGCACACATCATCATCGTCCTTACCGAGCGCCCGTTGGGGGCTATCCTTGCATCACCCGAATCCTCGGGCCGCTTAGAAAAGTGTAGGTAGGAACTATCTCAGTTTGACATAACATATCGCCTGAGGCAGGCCATCAAAGCGCAGGCCCTTGCCGATTTCATCGTTGAATGCACCATCCCTAGCAAGAAACCGAAGTCCACGCCGCCCCTCACAACTCAGTGTCCCATCACGGAAAGGCCTGGCTCGGTTCCTGAGTGGGTTATCCACGTCGACGGATCTTCAACCGAGGAAGGCTGTGGTGCCAGCGTCATTATCCGGGGCCCGAACGAGGCAGAAATGGAGTACTCTCTGAAGCTCGGTTTCAAAGCCTCGAACAACGCGGCAGAGTATGAGGCCCTCCTGGCTGGACTGCACATGGACTCCAGGCTGGGACTGAAGATAATTCGAATCCGAAGCGACTCGGCCCTTGTCGTCGGTCAAGTGACCGGCCGCTTTGAAGCTCGGGAGCCTCTGATGATGAAGTACC
Organism: Agapanthus africanus; assembly: GCA_030015575.1. NCBI lineage: Eukaryota > Viridiplantae > Streptophyta > Magnoliopsida > Asparagales > Amaryllidaceae > Agapanthus > Agapanthus africanus. The sequence continues at coordinate 92,456,299 of JASDDO010000019.1, read as the reverse complement.
TGGACAAGGTGAGGAAACTCCGGAGGAACTTTGACGAAGTATAAGTAGAACAAATACCCAGGCAGCTGAATGCCCAAGCCGACGCCCTGAGTAAGCTAGCTTCGTCATACTCGGCCAACAACAAGCGGCCTATCCTCTTCGAAACCTTGCCTCAGCCCAGCATGGAAGAAGGAGCAACAACACTCCACGTATATGCGGCGCAGGAAGGCGACCAAGATTGGAGGAATCCCCTCGTGGAATTCCTGAAGGACGGTACGCTCCCAGAAGATCGGGGAGCCGCTTGCCATCTCTGGGCCAAAGCCCGCCACTTCATCTGGAGCAATGGGAACCTCTACAAGAAATCCTTCACTCAGCCCCTGCTCCGGTGCATTGACCCCCACGAAGCCGACTACGTCCTCCGAGAAATCCATGAGGGGGTTGGCGGTGCGCACCAAGGGGCCCGAACCTTGATCCAAAAGGTGTTGCTCCAGGGGTACTACTGGTCCACTGTTCATGAGGACGCCCAGAAGCTAGTCAGGAGATGCAAGAGTTGCCAGCTCCACAGCAGCATCCCTCGCCTCCCCGCTACCGAGCCGACCGCCCTAACATCCCCATGGCCATTCCCCCAGTGGGGATTGGACATGATCGGCCAATTCCCTACCGGTACGGGCGGGCACAAATACGTCCTCGTCGCAGTGGACTACTTCACCAAGTGGATCGAGATCGCCCCCATCAGGAAACCAGACGCCGCCACGACCATCAAGTTCCTGCAAAACAATCTGATACTCCAGTTCGGCATCCCGAGATGTATCATCACTGACCACGGAACGAACTTAGAGAACGAGAAAGTGAAGAACTTCTGCAAAGAGTACCATATCCTCATGAAGTTCACTGCGGTCGCGCATCCCCAATGCAACGGGCAGGCCGAAGTAACTAACCGAAGCGTCCTCCGAGGTTTCCGGACCCGCCTAGAAGGGCGACAAGGCAGTTAGGTCGAAGAACTGCTCCGGGTTTTATGGGCCCTGCGCACGTCAAAGAAGACCCCCACCGGGGAAACCCCCTTCAGCCTCTGCTACGGGATCGAGGCAATGGTCCCAACGGAGATCGAGCTACCCAGTCATCGGGTCGAGCACTTCGACGATGATGCGAATACCTCGGCGCTACGGACCAACCTGGACATCTTGTTGGAGAAGAGAGACCGGGCTCAGATCAGAGCAGCCGCTTATCAACAATAAACTGCCCGATACTACAACGCTCGGGTCAAGCGCCGCTTTATCCAGACCGGAGATCTGGTCCTACGGTGAAACGAATTGATCAAGGCAGGCTACACAAGTTCTCCCCGAAGTGGGACGACCCTTTCCTCGTCTCTGAAGTGCTCCCCGGCGGAGCCTATCGCCTACAAGACGCGGACAGACCCAAGTTCCCGCGGCTTTACAATGCCGAGAAACTCAAGCTACACCAATGAGGCCAAGGCCAACAAGTGTGTACCCCTCCTTTCGCAAAGACGATGTAAATGTTTTCTAAAATTCATTTCCATTCGAATAAAGAAACGTCGGAATATTGCAAATAGAGTCCTGTCTTTGCGATCCAAAGCCCTCACCAAAGAGGCAACCGCGCGGCTCCGTCGCCCGGTTATCCCTAGCAGGCCTCCTACGGCCCTCCAACGCTAAGGGTCGAAGTCCTCCCTAGAGGCAGCTCAGCAGCTATCCTGCTCGGCTATCCTCGGCCAGTAGCTTCCCTACACGCAACACCAGGGATCAAAGCCCTCGTCAAGAGGTACCCGCGCAGCTTCACTGCCCGGTTATCCTCAGCAGGCCTCCTACGGCCCCTCCAACGCTGAGGATCAAAGTCCTCCTTAGAGGCAGCTCAGCAGCTACCCTGCTCGGCTATCCCCGGCCGGTAGCTTCCCTACATGCAATGCCAGGGATCAAAACCCTCGCCAAGAGGCAACCGCGCAGCTTCACTGCCCGGTCATCCTCAGCAGGCCTCCCGCGGCCCCTCCAACGCTGAGGATCAAAGTCCTCCATAGAGGCAGCTCAACAGCTACCCTGCTCGGCTATCCCTGGCTGGTAGCTTCCTACCACAACCGACAGGGATCAAAAAGTCCTCCCAGAGGCAGTCGAGCCCGACCCTCGCTCGACTATCCCCGGCCGGTAGCTTCCTACCACAACCGACAGGGATCAAAATCCCTCCCAGAGGCAGTCGAGCTAAACCCTCGCTCGACTATCCTCCAGGACAAAAGCCCTCGCTAAGAGGCACAGAGCAGTAACCCTGCCCGGCCAAGGGTCATTGGTAGGCTTCTTACAGCCCCTCCCGCGCTAAGGACCAAAGTCCTCCCAGAGGCAGTCGAGCCCGACCCTTGCTCGGCTATCCCCAGCTGGTAGCTTCTTACCACAACCGACAGGGATCAAAGTCCTCGCCAAGAGGCACTGGGCAGTAACCCTGCTCGGTCCCCATCCTGAAGGATCAAAGCCCTCGCAAGAAGCAACCGAGCGGCTACCCTGCTCTGTCATCTCCGGCTGGTAATTCCCTACCCATGACGCCAGGGATTAAAGCTCTCGCAATAGGCATTTGAGCGGCTACCCCGCTTGGTCATCCCCGGATGGTGGTTGCCTACCCACAACGCCAGAGACCAAAGCCCTCGCCAAGAGGCAACCGCGCAGCTTCACTTCCCGGTTATCCTTAGTAGGCTTCTTACAACCCCTCCAACGCTAAGGATCAAAGCCCTCGCAAGAGGCAACCGAGCAGCTACCCTGCTCGGTCATCCCTCGCCGGTAATTTCCCTACTCGCGGCGCCAGGGATCAAGGCCCTCACCAAGAGGCAATCGCGCAGTTTCACTGCCCGGATGGCGCCCACCGTGGGGCATCTTCCTGCCAACCAAACACTGCTGGTTCGAAGCCCTCATAACGAGGCCACCTAGCTCCCTTCTGCTTGGCAAATCTGCGGCGGGCAGCAGGCTGCTCATCAAATGCCGCAGACCCCAAAACCCCATTGAGAGACAACAGATCTGTTCAAGTCTGGGCGATCCCCCCAGACTCCGGGGCCATGTGAATACCTCCTCCTCAGCAGCACTCGGCACGCTTGACAAATGATCGAGATCAACTCGACGTACGATCACCTGACATGGAAGCCCAACAAAGCAAGCAAGGATATTCCACGAATACTCTTCACATCCAAAAGATAAAGTGTAAAGCAATGAAACAACAAGAGTTATATTCGCACAAGTAAAACGTTTTTACAGGGGAATTGGGGGCTCCCCAGCCTTACAAAGTTCCAGACGCTTAAAAAAGAGGGACGAGGAAATATCAAAAGGGCCTAAGTCGCCCTCCCCCCCGCGCCTCGCTTCCCTCATCACTGTCATCGCAGTTTGCCGGAGGCTTCACCATCGGAGGTTTTACCACCAGGGGTGCGCCTCGCTTCCCTCATCGTCGTCTGCCGAAGGCCTTGCCACTGGGAGTGGGACCCGAGCACGGATCTCGCTATCGGCGAACTCGGGAAGCTGCTCCTTCACGGCATCCAGAGCCTTATTCCACGCGACGGCGGAATACTCGCTAAGCTCGGCGTAAAACTGCTCTGACACCTTGTAATCGGCCACAGCTTTCCTAGCCCGAACCTCGGTAGTCCCGGCCGCCAGAAGCGCCGCCTCGGCATCCCCCTGCTGGCGTCTCTCTCCTTCTCCATGGCCGTGAAACGATCGGCCAGATCCGCCAGCTTCCTCTCAGCAACTTGGTGGGATGCACTCAGGCGACGATAGGAACCCCTATTCGCTGAATTGGCGAGCTCCGCAACCTCTGCATGGGCTGCGAGGGCATCGGCCTTCACCCTCTCCAGACGCAGGTTACACCGCAGGACCTCGACCTCCAAAGGAAACGCTTCTACCGGCCTCGGTGCGTGGGACGCCCCCTCGGCCTCCATACGTATAGCGAGGGCACAGTGTTGAAGGACCTGACGGGAAGCGGATAAGAAACTTGGAGACGCCCGAAAAAGACCCAAAGAAAGGAAGGTAAAAAAAACAATGCGTAGAGCGGTTCATACCTGGACCGTCCCTTGGGCTATGGCCTCCATTTGGACCCTCAGGGTGCCATGCGGAAGCGTTCCCCCGGTCGACTCTTCCATCCTGGCGAGCAGGCTGGCAGCGACGGAAAGCCCAGATGGATCCATGAAGACGGCATCACCCCCCTGCACGGGAATCCCCTCAGGAACCCTCGACGGCGGCGCATGAGAGATTGTCCTTTTCCTCTTAAGGAGGACCCCGTCCTCGCCCTCCCCTCTGTCTCTCGTCTGGGGCTCGGATGACCATGGACGTCTCCGGCCGCCGCCAGAACAATCACCAAGAGCCGTCAACGAAGCGGACGGTCCTATCGCCGGCGGAACATTCGGCGCAGGGCATGTGCCAGCCAGGGGCACGGCCGCGCCGCTGGCCTCCCTCTGGAACGAGAAACCCAAAGAATGGGAACGAACCATGTATCCAACCCAAAAGAAAAAGAGCGCCGAGCAGCCAAGACTTAGAAGAAAGGAAATTTGAAAGAGTAAGGGCCCTGGGGTGGGCCCCATCCCTACTTATCACCGCAAACGATCTCATCCTACGGCGCCCTTCATCTCCTGCCAAAGCGCCCCCTCACGTCCAACGGCTCCGGTCACTCCACTTGTCGTTCCCACACTGGCCCGCATCCCATCAGACGCGTGTCTGCACACGTCGCGTCGGCCAACCGACGCTTGACACGCGGACCGTCGCTTCAGTGACAGGATGCACGAACCGGCGTACCTTCCTTAAATGCAGAGATCTTGCCCTGATTTGCTAGCAGGAAAAACAGCTGACAGCCCGGGAACGCGTCCCGGCGAAGTCTTGAGAGGGAGCTCACCCCGGACGGCTCGGCAGTCCACTCTTGAACCAACATGCCAGCTGGTCGGAACAAGAGTGGGGGGCTAATGATGATGCTCTATATTGCCGATCTCCCAGATCAGGACACGTGGCAGATGACGTGTCCCAGAGCTCAGAAGAAAGGGTCCACAGGGGCCGACCAGGCCACTCCTGTACCCGAACCGCAAGCACAAGCCGGCTCTCCTCAGGACCCCCTGCAATTTGGCATCCTCGGCCTCTCGGCTCGCCCGAGCTGCCACAGGACCAAGACTCCTCGGCCCTCCCGCTCGTTCCCAAGCTCCCCTTCCGAGGCCATCTTCCTCGGTCCCTCCGACCGACCAACTCCACCACTCACAAGCGTAACCGACGCTCCGCAAATCTCGCCATGTGCAGATTCTCCGCCAGCAACATCCCGCGTTCCACGCCATCACGATCCCTATTAACGGGCGATCCGCTCATTACGCGGGCGTGACGTCGGGAGCGTAACTGCCGGCAAGATTCTCGCGCCTGCTGCCGCGTGCTGCCGCCACTATATAAACCCCATCACAGAAGGGTCAAGTAAGCCATTTTTACTCCACTTAGCCGTTACTCTGCTCGGATCTCGTGCTAACTTGATCGTCGGAGGGTCCTCGGTGGTACCAAACCATCCCGGGACTTTCTTGCAGGTACACGGCGCTGAACTCCTCAAACCACCAATCTCCTCAAAACCCATTGAGACCCACACGCAACGGGAGATTAGCTCCAAGATCCACCGGGAGATCGACGGTAGACAACATCTGACGGAGACCCGCAAAGGACCTCCATCAATAACAAACTTAGACATAAAGAAAAATCTAATTCTCTTATTACTATAAATTTTAAGTTCAAGGTGGATTTTTGCCCATTTCTTAAAAAAGAACACTTTAAGGTGGATTTGCATGCTTCAATGGATCGGCCATGGCAATGTGGTCTGCATCAACAATTATAAGGAGCATCAATCTTTGATTGCGAGTGCATGCAGCATAACCGATTCCAATTTATATTGAAGATAGCAGTGCTGGTAATTTGGATGCAAATGATGTACTAAGAGTTGTTGATGATGGTTAAGTATGTGAGTTGCTGATCATGAGAATAAACACATTCATATCTTAGGGATAATATGTTGTGTTATTTTAAGATCGATTAAAAAATTATTTGGTGGGTAACTCATAATACCCTTACACATGCTTCAAGCTGTCACTACTCTCCACCTTTCTTTCATGTATACCAAGGAATTGCTGTTACACATGGATGTTCCATGCATTTTAGGATGGTAGATGACAAAGGAGCGGTATATGATTCATTTTTTGAAGTGCGAAAGATCGAAATAAATAAATTACATGCTCTGATTGCATATAGGGAAAAAGTAGAGGTAGATAGTGCAAGCAAAGGTTTAGAAGTATCAGCTTATTAAGAGTCTCATGGTTGATTAAGCTTCTGGTTTGGTAGTCGAACTAACAAGTGTGTAATAATTCAAAAATATACATCTCAGGTATGCAGGTAGTAATCCTCACATAAGACTTCAGCTTTTGTACTGCAAGTTACATGACTATTTTTAATTAGAAAAATATATTCGGAGCCACAATTTTTTTTTTAAAACAGATAAAACTTAGAATAGATTATGCAGTGTTACTCCGTATTCTCTCTCTTTATACACGGACACTCACACACACACACATGTGTATGTATATATGTACATACATACATATGTATGTATCAGCTCATATACCATATGGTTCTGGTATCTGGTCTTTTGACTTTTGATGCTTTGCATACTTTCAGGCACGATGCGAAGGTAAAATTATGTGTCTGCCCTTCCTACATATGCAGGTTATCATGATCATCCTGCAGGGGGAGTATCGGCTACTGCTTTTACTCTCATCTGAATCTGAATGCGCACACACTGTGTGCGCACATATACACAAAGTAAAGAAATGTTTTGCATGTCTCAAAAATTGATTCTGCACTTTTTGAAAATGCAAAATAAGCCTAATGCATTATCATTTATATCCTTGTTAATAACTTTTCTCTGGTGTGAAGTCATCCCCCCCCCCACCCACCAAGCGATTGTGTTTAGGTTTGTATATCAGATTTCAGACTATCCCACAACCTTTCTGAGTTTTAGGCAATTGAAATTGCATGTTAGTCATATTAACATCCTGTTTAGTTCCACACAAAGACGGATGAATCAGCATAATACTGAATTTTTTAGTTTATTTCACACCGTTTATTTTTCCTGTCGGATACTTAAAACAGCAATCAAAGTCGGTATGCTTGAATGCTTCTTTTTATTTTATTTCTGCTTGTGGTGTTGATCTGATTTTTGAGAGCTCATATGTGATGATTGCCAATCAATTTGTAATTTAGTTGCTTAGGCTTCTATCCTTAACTTGCATATATATATATATATATATATATATATATATATATATATATATATATATATATATATATATATATATATATGGGTTTTTTACTTGTAGCCTCCCAAGACATATATATGGGTTTTTTACTTGTAGCCTCCCAAGACATAGCAAATTCTTTTCTACCCTAAAAACTTGGTATTCACCTTTTACCTCCCAAAACTAATAGTATACATCATTTTACCTTTCTTTACGGTTTCCGTCAGGAAAAAACCTTGTTAACTTTAGTTTTAACCGTTCTCCATAAATTTTAGGTTTACCATTTACACGAAGACAAGTAAGACTGTATAAGTATTCAACTTCTTCATAGCTAGAGAAGGATGTGGAAGATATTTCTGATTACATGGCCGATTTTGAGAAAGATGCAGCAAAAGCCTAAACCCTAATTTCAATTTAAGGAAAAAATTGAGTATTTTCAAAGTAGAAGAGACGTTGGGATATTTTAAAGATAAAATTGATGTAATGCCATTAAAAATTGATGGAAATCGTAATGGGGTAAAATTATGTATTTTATTAGTTTGCGGGTAAAAAGTAAATACCAAGTTTTTGGGGTAGAAAGGAATTTGCTGTGTTTTGGGGGGCTACAAGTAAAACACTATATATATATATATATATATATATATATAGTACGGATCCTATGTGGCGGGTTCGTGTTTTTAAAAACACGAACCTGAATGAGGACCGTTGGCTCTTGTATTTTTAATCAACGGTTAAAATTAATTCAGCTTATTAAATCGTAAATAAATGGAAAGTAAATATTCCACAGCCAAATATTGTGTAGGTAAATACTAAATGATTTGACGTTTCTCTTAAAAAAAATTTCTAAAATCGAGGTGTGATCTTATGAGGTGGGTTCGCGTTTTTAAAAACACGAACCTGAATGAGGACCGTTGGCTCTTGTGTTTTTAATCAACGGTTAAAATTAATTCAGGTTATTAAATCGTAAATAAATGGAAAGTAAATATTCCACAGCCAAATATTGTGTAGGTAAATACTAAATGATTTGACATTTCTCTTAATTTTTCTTCTTCTAAAATTGAGGTGTGGAATATTTACCTTCTGTTTATTAACGATTTAATAAGTTAAATTAATTTTAACCGTTGATTAAAAATACAAGATTCAACGGTCCTCATTCAGGTTCGTGTTTTTAAAAACACGAACCCACCTCATAGGATTCATACTCTCTCTCTACACATACACACGAGAACAATGGAGGAAAAGTGCCATAGGAGAGAATTTCCTCCTTTGGCGTTGAAAAAATACGACATCCACGATCTTCTTCGACAATCAGCATCCATTATCATCTTTATCATGTAAGATGTGGATACACCGAATTTCATGTGATTTCATCACTTTTTCACCGTTGATTTAGTGTGTGCAAAATTAACGGTTTACCAACAATAGAACTATTTACATTGCTAATTCAATGGTGAAAAAGTGGTGGAATTACATGAATTTGGTGTATCTACATCTTACACCTTTTACCTCTCAAAACTAATAGTATACATCATTTTACCTTTCTTTACGGTTTCCGTCAGGAAAAAACCTTGTTAACTTTAGTTTTAACCGTTCTCCATAAATTTTAGGTTTACCATTTACACGAAGACAAGTAAGACTGCATAAGTATTCAACTTCTTCATAGTTAGAGAAGGATGTGGAAGATATTTCTGATTTCATGGCCGATTTTGAGAAAGATGCAGCAAAAGCCTAAACCCTAATTTCAATTTAAAGAAAAAATTGAGTATTTTCAAAGTAGAAGAGACGTTGGGATATTTTAAAGATAAAATTGATGTTATGCCATTAAAAATTGATGGAAATCGTAATGGGGTAAAATTATGTATTTTATTAGTTTGCGGGTAAAAAGTAAATACCAAGTTTTTGGGGTAGAAAGGAATTTGCTGTGTTTTGGGGGGCTACAAGTAAAACACTATATATATATATATATATATATATATATATATATATATATATATATATAGTACGGATCCTATGTGGCGGGTTCGTGTTTTTTTAACCGTTGATTAAAAATATAAGAGCCAACGGTCCTCATTCAGGTTCGTGTTTTTAAAAACACGAACCTGAATGAGGACCGTTGGCTCTTGTATTTTTAATCAACGGTTAAAATTAATTCAGCTTATTAAATCGTAAATAAATGGAAAGTAAATATTCCACAGCCAAATATTGTGTAGGTAAATACTAAATGATTTGACGTTTCTTTTAAATTTTTTTTCTAAAATCGAGGTGTGATCTTATGAGGTGCGTTCGCGTTTTTAAAAATACGAACCTGAATGAGGACCGTTGGCTCTTGTGTTTTTAATCAACGGTTAAAATTAATTCAGGTTATTAAATCGTAAATAAATGGAAAGTAAATATTCCACAGCCAAATATTGTGTAGGTAAATACTAAATGATTTGACATTTCTCTTAATTTTCTTCTTCTAAAATCGAGGTGTGGAATATTTACCTTCTGTTTATTAACGATTTAATAAGTTAAATTAATTTTAACCGTTGATTAAAAATACAAGATTCAACGGTCCTCATTCAGGTTCGTGTTTTTAAAAACACGAACCCACCTCATAGGATTCATACTCTCTCTCTCTACACACACACACGAGAACAATGGAGGAAAAGTGCCATAGGAGGGAATTTCCTCCTTTGGCGTTGAAAAAATACGACATCCACGATCTTCTTCGACAATCAGCATCCATTATCATCTTTATCATGTAAGATGTGGATACACCGAATTTCATGTGATTTCATCACTTTTTCACCGTTGATTTAGTGTGTGCAAAATTAACGGTTTACCAACAATAGAACTATTTACATTGCTAATTCAATGGTGAAAAAGTGGTGGAATTACATGAATTTGGTGTATCTACATCTTACACGATGATGATGGGTCTCGATCGTCGAAAAAAATTATGGAGGATATAGATTTTTGACGCCATCTGACGAAAAAGCTTCATGGGGTTTCTTTTCTTCATTAGTCTCATACACACACTTGTCTATAAACATCAATTATTCATAATTACCTAAGTTGTTGATGCAACAAGCTTCCATGATTGTTTTAGAAAGTTCAAGCATCTTGACTATATTAAAGGTTTTTATTTTTTTATTTTTTGTGTCTTTCGTTAATACTTAAGAAGTATTTTGAAAGAGTAAAAGTCAATGGTCAGAAAACCCCTATTTGGTTTATCCTACATAATACGTGTACCCTCATAAAAGATTTATTGGTGCACAGATCACGTTTTGCTCATGTTGAAATAGTTTAGAACATATGTTATTAGGGTATACCGTACCATGATATTTGGACATCAAGTAATTGTAATATCTATATAAAGATATCATTGATCACATAATAAAGTATCTCTTTCTTCTCTCTTTTATCGTTAACATGGTATCCGAGCAGATCTCCTAAATCCTAACCCTAAAAAAACATTGCTCTTGTCTTAGTCCTCGTCCTCTTTCCTTACCCTCGCTTCCCATGCAGTAGACCTCGATTTCCCCTAGACCCTACCTCCAGCCTTCGATCGCTCGCTTCCCGCCTTCAGGCCGCTCGTTTTGCAGATCGCCCTTTCCGGATCGATCAGATCTCCTCGCAGCGCTTGCCTTGCCTCGCAGCTCCCTCTCTTTAGATCGCATCGATCTCCTCGCCCTCGCTTCCAGATCGTGACGCCTCTGTTCTCGTTTTGCTGGATCTTCTCGCTGACTCGAAATCCCGTGATGAATTGATCTTGAAATAGATCTGCACTTTCTCCTAGCTGCTCTTTTTGCGTGCGACGTTCAATATGACGTACAACAAAATTGATCCTTTTGCTTTCGATTAATTGAAAAGAAAGGAGGAAGAAGGAGACCTGAAAGAGAGTGGCACAAAACCCTAGAAAAATTGAGGAATCAAAATTATGGATTTCTTTATTATGTTTGCATTTTATAGGCTACACACTTTACATATAGTCACTTGAGCTTTTCCAAATGGCACTTGTGTCTTTCCATACCTTATGTGCTTATTCCTTTTTGTACATAAGCCACGGGCTTTACAAAATTTTGGCTCTCTGTCCTTTTTCCATACATTTATTTTTAAAAAATTACATTAAACTAATTTATTGTTTCATTCTTTTTGTCATAGGGCCGGTCCCTTCCATACTTGGGCTTGACTTGGATTCGGGCCCACTTGATTTGGGGTTGAATTTTGACTTTTACTTTGAAAATTTGGACAAGAAGGGTGTAAATTTTTATCCCAACAAAGTGCCCCCATCAATAAATGCACACCATGTGTATGGGTTATGTGCATGAGATTGATGGATCTTGTTTTGTATGGAGATTGATTTGGGTTGGTTCCATGTGGAGGGTCGATACTGCCCTTTTAGCGACTTGGACGGTCGATATTGCCATTTTTGCGACTTGGACGGCTGATACTTGATTTTTCCGACTTAGATGGTTGATGCTGCCATTTTTGCTATTTAGATGGTCGATACTTGATTTGACTTGCTCTGCTTCTTATGGTATCAGGGTTGAAGTTGACTTGCTCCGCTTTCTGCGGTGTCAGGATCGAAGTTGACTTACTTCACTTCTTGCGGTGTCGGTTTGAAATTGACTTGCTCTGTTTCTTACGGTGTCAGGATTTGATCTGACTTGCTCGGTTTTTTGCGGTGTCGTGATTGAAGTTGACGTGCTCTGCTTCTTGCGGTGTCGGGATTTGGCTTGTTTCCGAGGTGGTGCTTGATTTCGCCAGGAAGGTCTTTGTGTTGAATCGGTTGATCTGATTGGTTTTGGGGTTCTTGTCTGTTTCGCAGGAGCTTTTGAGGTTGGAACCACTGCCGGTGGGACTTTGATTTGATTTATTTGATTTATCTTGTTTGGCGAGACTTTTGAATTTGAGCGCGACTTGGAATTTGGATTTTGTTTGGCATCAGAACCGCTACACTGGAATAGTGTCAGAAGCAACTCATCATTTGTCCTGAGGGAACTTAGAATCTTGATTTTGATTTTGGCATTAGTATCGCTATACTGGAATAGTGCCAGGAGTGACCCATCATTTGCCTTGAGGTAATTTGGAATCTTGATTTTGGTTTTGCATCAGTATCGCTACACTGGAATGGTGCCAGGAGTGACAGAAAAGCTGATGACCGACCACTTTTCGACTCAGGTCGGTATTGACGGTTAGTTGGGAATCTGTTCTATCTTACGGTTACTCGTCCAGACATATCCTTTGCAGTCAGCACTGTGAACCAGTTTATGCAGCCGCCTTTAGTTTCTCATCTTTAGGCCGTTGAGCACATTCTCCGCTGTTTGAAGCGTGCACCTGGACAAGGTCTTATCAATATACCCTGTTCTAATCTGTCTCTTATAGCCTATCCTTATAGACTATCCTGATGTCGATTTTGCCGGATCTGTGGATGTCCGTCGCACCACGAGTGGATTTTGTGTTTTCTTTGCGGGGAATCTAGTTGGCGTAGCAAGAAGCAATATATTGTTGCACGCTCATCAACCAAGGCTGAATATAGGGCTATGGCCCATGCCGTCTCAGAATTGACGTGGCTCTCCACATTGCTTCGAGATATCAGTATTAGTTTTACAACACCAGTATCGTTCTGTGACAATAAAACTGCAATTCATGTTTCAGAGAATCCATTGTTTTATGAACGCACAAAACACATTGAAGTGGATTGCCATTTTATCAGGGAGAAAATTGTTGAAAAAAAGTCAATCTCCATCTTGTTTCTACTCATGCACAGATTGCAGATATTTTGATGAAAGCTCTTCCAAGACTCGTATTCTTTCATCCGTTGTCCAAGTTATGCATCATATCTATGCTCCCGCTTGAGGGGAAGTGTTGGAATAATTTAGAATATATTGTTATTATGGTACACCGTACCATGATACTTGAACATCAAGTAATTGTAATCTATATATAAAGAGACTAATGATCGCATAATAAAGTATCTCTTTCTCCTTTCTGTTCTCTTTAACAGCTCATTTGCTCAAACCCTTATAAATTAGAATTCAAATTAAACCCTAGAGTACTCAAATGATTGTTTGATTTATGTCTGCAACTTGTTTGTGTTATAGAACAGAATTTGGTTGACTTTTAGGGTATTTGTCCATGAACTGCGGACGTTTGCGCTAATATATCACTTGAGGGGTGGGCATTACTAAAGGCCTAAACTATAGGGGTATTTTGTGCAATTAAACGATATCTCAAATTATACGGAAATTCAAAGGAGAGGAGAAACCTCATTTGGGGAGTGACCATTATAACCTACTACCATACGTTTTTCCTTTCAGTCCTTTATACATTGTTTGGTTTTATGCATGAACCAGTCAATCTCGCCTCCCTCACCTGATCTGCTCTCTCTCCACACACACACACACACACACACACTGCGATCTTCAACACTTTCTCCTCTCCAACCTACCAAACCATATTTCCTAAACTTTATATCCCTAATTCTCACATCCTATTTACCTCTTCGATCTTTCATGTCATAGTTTTTCTTTTTATAATACCTAAGAGCTCTACATGCACTTTGAAAAGAAGATTATGAATTCAGTGATCATATGTGATTATGTTTGAGCCTTGCTTACTAGATTACATTTGTGAATTTCTATGTTGCTAGCCTAGTGTCTGATTGCTGTAACTATAATTAGCGATGACTTCTTTCAGTTCTCCACATATCATATTGGGACTGTATTAAGGGCTCTTCTTTACTTTTCTAGTATGAACTATGAATCATGTTATATACAAGGTTTCCTTTATTTTAAATTTTTCTTTGCAAACATGTGTAATGCAAACCCTATATTGAATTGGGTAAATGTCGAGACTTTGGGCTCATTTGGCAACAAGGTTTTCAAAACCATAACTTGACATGAAATCATGGTCTGTATGTGATGATACTCAATATTGGCAGTGCAAGATCAGGACACGTGGTGGATAACATGTCCCAAGACTCAGAAGAAAGGGTCCACAGAGGCCGACCAGGCCATCCTTGTACCCGACCTGCGAGCACAAGCTGGCCCTTCTCGGGACCCCCTGCAAATTTGCCTCCCCGGCCCCTCAGCTTGTCCCGAGCTGCCACAGGACCAAGACTCCTTAGCCCTCTTGTTCGGTTCCGAGCTCCCCAAGTCGAGGCCGTCTTCCTCGGTCCCTCCGATCGACCAACTCCACCACTCACAAGCGTAACCGCCGCTCCGCAAATCTCGCCACGCGCAGATTCTCCACCAGCAACGTCCCACGTTCCACGCCATCATGATTCCCATTAATGGGCGATCCGCTCGTTACGTGGGCGTGACGTTGGGAGCGTAACCGCCGGCGAGATTCTCGCGTCTGCTGCCGCGTGCTGCCACCGTTATATAAACCCTCATCACAGAATGGTCAAGTAAGCCATTCTTGATTCCACTTAGTCGTTACTCTGCTCGGATCTAGTACTAACTTGATCGTCGGAGGGTCCTCGGTGGTACCAAACCATCCCGGGACTTCTTTGCAGGTACTCGGCGCTAAACTCCTCAAATCACCAATCTCCTCAAAACCCATTGAGATCCACACGCAACAGAAGATCACCGTCGAAATCTACCGGGAGATCAACGGAAGACAACATCTGACGGAGACTCGAAAAGGACCTCCATTAGTTGGCGCCGTCTGTGGGAACTAACTCCACAAAAAACAAAGTTGGCCTTCCGATCTCCGCCCACATGGCAACCGATCCCCCTGAAGATCCAAACACCCGCTGTCGCCTCCTTCTCAACGGAGGCACGGGCGAGCCCTCACCGAATATCGTCGGCTCCCCCGCTGGCTGCTGTTTCACAGGCTTCGGCGACCGCCCGAACAAAAGGGCCAGAGGCCACGAGCCTATCACCTTTGGCGACGGAGACCTCCACGGAATCTCCATGCCCCCACAACGACCCTCTGGTGATCACAGCCCGGATCCACCGGTACGAGGTCCACCGGATACTTGTCGACTCGGGCAGCTCGGCAGACATCCTCTTCCACGACTGCTTCCTGCGCATGGGACTTACCCCAGTGGACCTGAGGCCAACCTCACACGTCTTGTCAGGGTTCACCAACCACTCCATTCTCGCGCAAGAGGTGGTCACCCTGCTGTTCAACATCGGTAAGCCCGGTCGCACCCGTACGTTGCCCGTGGACTTCATCGTAGCAAAGGTCCCATCTGCCTACAACGTCCTCCTCGGCCGCCCGACGCTCAACTCACTCCAGGCCCAGATATCGACCTACCACCTGACGATGAAGTTCCCTCTCGATCAGGGCGGAACAGGTCGAGTCTACGGAAACCAGCGGATCGCGAAGATATGCCTTACCGAAACATCTTCATCCGAGCAACCGACTGACAACGCTGAAGGAAAAGATGACATCAAGGGTTCTTTGGACACCCGAGACGAGCATAAGGAGGTCCGGGGAACGCCGGTCGAACCACTGATCAAGGTGCCCCTCACCGAAGGAGACAATGAAAAAACCGTCCAGATCGGATCACTCCTTACAGGGGCTCGGCGAGACGACCTGGTCAGCTTCCTTAGAAATAACTCCGACGTATTCGCCTGGGCGCCCGCCGACATGCCCGGGATCGACCCCAAAATCATTTCTCACAGGTTCGGAGTTGATCCTACGGTCCGATCCGTCAGACAGAAAAAGCGGAGCTTCACCCCCGTCAAACAGAAGGCTATCGAAGATGAGATTGATAGACTTCTCTCCGCCAACTTCATCCGAAACATACCGTACTCGGAATGGCTGGCAAACGTAGTTCTGGTCAAGAAGTTAAGCGGGAAGTGGCACATGTGTGTCGACTTCACCGACCTCAACAAGGCCTGCCCCAAGGACAACTATCCGCTCTCTCGGATAGATCAGCTCGTCGACAGCTCAGCCGGCCACGAGCTGTTGAGCTTCATGGATACTTTCTCCGGCTACAACTAGATCTGCATGAATCCGGAAGATGAAGATCTCACCGCATTCACAACGGACCGGGAGGTATATTGCTATAAGGTGATGCCCTTCGGCCTTAAGAACGCCGGGGCCATGTACCAGCGGTTGGTCAATCGCATGTTCAAGCCACAGATCGGCAGAAATATGGAGGTCTACGTTGACGATATGCTCGTCAAATCCGTCTCGACGGCAGACCATGCCAGAGATCTGGGCGAGGCCTTCGAAGTGCTCCGCAAGTTCAAGATGAAACTGAACCCCGCCAAGTGTGCTTTCGGAGTCACCGAGGGAAATTTCCTTGGGTTCATGGTTACTCACCATAGAATCGAAGCCAACCCAGAGAAAATTGACGCTATCCTTAACATGGCCGCGCCCAAAACCAACGTCGAGATCATGTGGCTCATAGGACGAGTCGCCGCTCTGAGCCGCTTCATGTCCAAGTCAGGAGAGAAATGCCTCCCGTTCTTTAAGGCCCTGAGAAAGATCTCGAAATTCGAATGGTCGGAGGAGTGCCAAGCCGCCTTCGACCAATTAAAGAAGCACCTCGCGACGCCGCCACTGCTCACCCGACCCGTCGAAGAAGACGAGCTGTCGCTATATCTGGCGGTATCCGATCAAGCAGCAGGCTCGGTGCTCATCCGGAGGTCAAGGGAGCGCAGAAGCCGGTATACTATGTGAGACACGTATTTAAGGATGCGGAAACGAGGTACCCAGCCATAGAGAAGATTGTCTTAGCCTTCGTGGTGGCCTCAAGGAAGCTGTGGCACTACTTCCAAGCACACAGCATCATCGTCCTTACCGAGTGCCCGTTGGGGGCCATTCTTGCATCACCAGAATCCTTGGTCCGCTTAGAAAAGTGGAGGTGGGAGCTATCCCAGTTTAATGTGAAATATCGCCCGAGGCAGGCCATCAAGGCACATGCCCTGGCCGACTGCACCATCCCCCTCAAGGGACCGGAGTCCACGCCGACCCCCGCGACTCAGTGTCCCGCCGCGGGGAGGCCTGGCTCTGTTCCTGAGAGGATCATCTACATCGACGGATCTTCAACCGAAGAAGGGTGTGGTGCCGGCCTCATTATCCGGGGCCCGAATGAATCAGAAATGGAGTACTCTCTGAAGCTCGGTTTCAAGGCCTCGAACAACGCGGTAGAGTACGAGGCCCTCCTGGCCGGACTGCGCATGGACGCCGGGCTGGGGCTGAAGATAATTCGAATCCCCAGCGACTCGGCCCTTGTTGTCGGACAAGTGACTGGCTGCTTTGAAGCTCGGGAGCCTCTGATGGTGAAATACCTGAACGAGGTGAGGAAACTCCGGAGAAACTTCGAAGAAGTACAAATAGAAAAAATACCCAAGCAGCTGAATGCCCAAGCCGACGCCTTGAGCAAGCTGGCTTCATCATACTCAGCCAACAATAAGCGGTCCATCCTCTTCGAAACCTTGCCTCAGCCCAGTGTGGAAGACGGAGCAGCCACGCTCTATGTGTATGCGGCGCAAGAAGGCGACCAAGATTGGAGGAAGCCCCTCGTAGAATTCCTGAAGGACGGTGCGCTCCCGAATGACCGGGAGGACGCCCGCCGCCTTCGGGCCAAAGCTCACCACTTCGTCTGGAGAAATGGAAATCTTTACAAAAAGTCCTTCACTCAACCCCTGCTCCGATGCGTTGATCCCCACGAAGCCGACTACGTCCTCCGGGAAATCCATGAAGGGGTTGGCGGTGCGCACCAAGGGGCTCGAAACTTGATCCAAAAGGCGTTGCTTCAGGGGTACTACTGGCCCACTATTCACGAGGACGCCCAGAAGCTAGTCAGAAGATGCAAGAGTTGCCAGCTCCACGGCAGCATCCCGCGCCTCCCCGCCACCGAGCTGACCGCTCTAACATCCCCATGGCCATTTGCCCAGTGGGGATTGGACATGATCGGCCAGTTCCCAACCGGTACGGGCGGGCACAAATACGTCCCCGTCGCAGTAGATTACTTCACCAAGTGGATCGAGGACATCCCCATCAGAAAATCGGACGACACCACTACCATCAAGTTCCCGCAAAACAATCTAATACTCCGGTTCGGCATCCCGAGATGTATCATCACCGACCACGGGACGAACTTCGAGAACGAGAAAGTGAAAGACTTCTGCAAAGAATACCATATCCTCATGAAGTTCGCCGCGGTCGCGCATCCCCAATGCAATGGGCAGGCCGAAGTTGCTAACCGAGACGTCCTCCGGGGCTTCCGAACCTGCCTGGAAGGGCGACAAGGCAGTTGGGTCGAGAATTACCCCATGTCTTATGAGCCCTGCGCACGTCAAAGAAGACCCATACCGGGGAAACCCCCTTCAGTCTTTGCTACGGGACCGAGGCGATGGTCCCAGCGGAGATCGGGCTACCCGGCCATCGGGTCGAGCACTTCAACGACGATGCGAATACCTCGGCGCTACGAACCAACCTGGACATCTTGTTGGAGAAGAGAGACCAGGCCCAGATCAGAGCTGCCGCTTATCAGCGGCAAACGGCCCGATACTACAACGCTCGGGTCAAGCACCGCTCCTTCCAGAACGGGGATCTGATCCTACAACGAAACGAGTTCGTCAATCAAGGCAGGCTAGAAAAGTTCTCCCCGAGGTGGGACGGTCCCTTCCTCGTCTCTGAGGTCCTCCCCGGCGGGGTCTATTGCCTGCAAGATGCGGACGGGCGCAAGCTCCCGTGGCCTTATGATACCGAGAAGCTCAAGCTATACTAATGAGGCCAAAGCTAAAAAGTGTGAAACTCTTTCCGAAAATCCTTTCCATTCGCAAAGATGATGTAAACGCTTTCCGAAAATCCTTTCCATTCGAATAAAGGAACGTCGAAACATTGCAAGTGAAGTTTTGTCTTTGCGATCCAAAGTCCTCTTTAGAGGCAGCTCAGCAGCTACCCTGCTCGGCTATCCCCGGCTGGTAGCTTCCTACCACGACCGACAGGGATCACAAAGCCCTCCCAGAGGCAGTCGAGCCCGAGGATCCCTCGCTCGGCTATCCTTCAGGACAAAAGCCCTCGCCAAGAGGTACCGGGCAGAAACCCTGCCCGGCCAAGGGTCCTTGTTAGGCTTCTTACAGCCCCTCCCATGCTAAGGAACAAAGTCCTCCCAGAGGCAGTCGTGTCCTTGCTCGGCTATCCCCGGCTGGTAGCTTCCTACCACAACCGACAGGGATCAAAGTCTTCGCCAAGAGGCACTGGGCAGTAACCCTGCTCGGTCCCTGTCCTGAAGGATCAAAGCCCTCGCAAGAGGCAAACCGACCAGCTACCCTGCTCGATCATCTCCGGCTGGTAGCTCCCTACCTAAGACGCCAGGGATCGAGGCCCTCGCAAGAGACACCCGAGCGGCTACCCCGCTCCTTCATCCCAGCCTGGTAGTTGCCTACCCACGACGCCAGAGACCCAAGCCCTCGCCAAGAGGCAACCGCGCAGCTTCACTTCCCGGTCATCCTTAGTGGGCTTCCTACAGCCCCTCCAACACTAAGGATCAAAGCCCTCGCAAGAGGCAACCGAGAAGCTACCTTGCTTGGTCATCTCCGGCTGGTAGCTCCCTACCCATGACGCCAGGGATCGACGCCCTCGCAAGAGGCATCCGAGCGGCTACCCCGCTCGGTCATCCCAGGCTGGTAGTTGCCTACCCACGACGCCATAGATCAAAGCCCTCGCATAGAGGCGACCGCGCAGCTTCACTGCCCGGTTATCCTTAGCGGGCTCCTTACAGCCCCACTGACGCAGAGGATCAGAGGCCCCAAAAAGGGGCAACAAGTCTATCGAAGTCTAAGAGATCCCCCCTCGACTCCGGGGCCATGGAGATGCCTCCTCGGCAGCGCTTAGCAAGTGATGGAGATACGAGGTCGGCAGCGCTTAGCAAGTGATCGAAATCAACTCGACGAACGATCGCTAGACAGATAGCTGACCCAACAGTGCAAGAAGAGATATTTTACAAACATTCTTCACACACAGAAGATGAAAAGCAACCGATGAAACAAGAATTTTCTTTTATTACCAAAGGCAAAGTTTTTACAAAGGGTATTCTGGGGCTCCCCAGCCCTGCAAACTGCCCGGAGGCTTACTTCGGTCCCCTCATCGCTGGCATCACGGCCAGCCGGGGGCTTTACCACCGGAGATTTCGCCACCAGGGGCGCGCCTCGCTCCCCTCGCCATCTTCCACCGGAGGCCTCGCCACCGAGAGCGGAACCCGAGCGCGGAGCTCGCCATCGGCGAACTCGGGAAGCTGCTCCTTCACGACGTCCAGGGTCTTTTTCCACGCGACGGCAGAATACTCCCCGAGGTCGGCATAAAACTCCTCTGACGCCTTATAATCGGCCACAGCTTTCTTAGCCCAAACCTCGGCAACCTGGGCCTCCAGAAGCTCCGCCTCAGCATCTCCCCTGCTGGCGTCCCTCTCCCTCTCCATGGCCGCGAAGCGTTCGGCCAGATCTGCCAGCTTCCTATCGGCGACTCGGAGGGACGCACTCAGACGTTGATGGACACCCCGATTCGCTGAATTGGCAAGCTCCGCAGCCTCCGCACGGGCTGCCAGAATGTCGGCCCTTGCCCTCTCCAGGCGCAGGTCACGCCGCAAAACCTCGACCTCCGAGGGAAACGCTTCTACTGGCCTCCATACGAGCGGCAAGGTCGCAGTGTTGAAGGACCTGACGGAAAGCGAATGAGAAACCGGGAGGCCCTCGAGCCAAAGAAAGGAATACCAGAAAAACTACAAGTAGAGGAGTTCGTACCTGGACCGCCCCTTAGGCCATGGCCTCCAGCTGGGCCCTCAGGGAGCCATGCGGAAGCTTTCCCCCAGCTGACTCCTCTATCCTGGCGAGCAGGCCAGCAGCAACGGAAAGCCCAGACGGAACCGTGAAGACGGCGCCGACCTTCTGCACGGAAATCCCCTCAGGGACTCTCGATGACGACGCGCGAGAAATTGTCCTCTTTCTCTTAAGAGGGACCCCGTCCTCGCCTTCCCCTCTGTCCCCCGTCTGGGGCTCGGATAACCGTGGACGTCTCTGACCGCCGCTGGAACAACCACCAGGAGCCGTCAACGAACCAGATGACCCTATCACCGGCAGAACATCCAGCGCGGGGCATGAGCCAGCCATCGGCCGCGCCACTAGCCTCCCTCTGGCGCGAGCAACCCAAAGAGTGGGAACGAACCATGTATTCAAAAGAAGAAGAACACCGAGCAGCCGCGACTTAGGAGAGAGGAAATATGAAGGAGTATGGGCCCTGGAGTGGGCCCCACCCCTACTTATCGCTGCAAAATACCTCATCCAACGGCGCCCTTCATCTCCCACCAAAACGTCTCCTTGGGTCCAACGGCTCCGATTGCTCCACGTGTCGTTCCTACGCTGAGGCGCATCCGTCAGACACTGCAGGCCTGCATACGTCGCGTCGTCCAGTCGACGCTTGACACGTGGATCGTTGCTTCAGTGGCAGAATGCATGAACCGGCGCACCTTCCTTAAATGCAGAGATCTCGCCCTGATTCGCTACCAGAAAAGACAACTAACAGCCCGAGGACTCGTCCCGACGAAGCCTTAGGAAGGAGCTCACCTCGGGAGGCCTGACAGTCCACTCCTAACCCGACCCGATAGCTGGTCGGGACAAGAGTGAGGGGCTAATGATGATACTCAATATTGGCAGTGCAAGATCAGGACACGTGGCGGATGACATGTCCCAAGCCCCAGAAGAAAAGGCCCACAGAGCCCGACCAGGCCACCCTTGTACCCGACCTGCGAGCACAAGCTGGCCCTCCTCGGGCCCCCCCTGCAAATTTGCCTCCCCGGCCCCTCAGCTCGCCCCGAGCTGCCACAGGACCAAGACTCCTCAGCCCTCTTGTTCGGTTCCAAGCTCCCCAAGCCGAGGCCGTCTTCCTCGGTCCCTCTGACCGACCAACTCCACCACTCACAGGCGTAACCGCCGCTTCGCAAATCACGCCACGTGCAGATTCTCCGCCAGCAACGTCCTATGTTCCACGCCATCACGATCCCCATTAATGGGCGATCTGCTCTTTACGCGGGCGTGACGTCGGGAGCGTAACTGCCGGCGAGATTCTCACGCCTGCTGCCACATGCCGCCGCCGCTATATAAACCCCCATCACAGAGGGGTCAAGTAAGCCATTCTTGATTCCACTTAGCCGTTACTCTGCTCGGATCTATTACTAACTTGATCGTCGGAGGGTCCTCAGTGGTACCAAACCACCCCGGGACTTCTTTGCAGGTACTCGGCGCTAAACTCCTCAAATCACCAATCTCCTCAAAACCCATTGAAACCCACACGCAACAGAAGGTCACCGCCGAAATCCACCGGGAAATCAATGGAAGACAACATCTAACGGAGACCCGAAAAGGACCTCCAACAGTATGCATACGGGTTTATCAAACTCGAGTTTCACAAACTTCAATAACATTCAGCGACACATTTTAAGCGAATTGAGTAAATTTCTTAGTTATAACTCAAGAATTCTTTGCTTTCAAGTGATGGGGGGATGGAGGGGATTCTGAACATTTTTTGTTTCTATTGAGAATTATATATATATATATATATATATATATATATATATAATGAAGAAAAGAGGCCCTAGGTGTCTTTTTCGTTAGAGTGGTAAACCATTTGTTTCAAAATATCATATCTCTTTTTAAAATCTCAAGTTGTTACTAAAAATTCGGCAGCGTCTCCTTTGTAAAAACTGGTCCAAAACGGATACAAAATATAGTATATAAAAGGCATCTCCAATTAGGAGCAATCTCACTCCTAAAGGCGGAACACAACCACAACATATATACACGACGCCATAGGCGAAGAAATAAGCAAATAAGAAATGAAACAATATCGCAACATAAAACAAAAGCCGGCTGACTCGAGCACGACACCCAGAGTCATATATAATACAAATATCGAATCTCCCAGTCTCGTCTCTAAGTTAAATATATACAGGTAGTGGATGAAGAGTACTAAATACAAAATAAAATCTACAAGTAGAAACATATGGATACTCGTACAAAAATCCACCTACAGAATATCTCATGCCCAAAAGTAGTGGTATCCACAGAAATAAATGAAATAGAGAGCCCTGCTGCGACTACACTGATGATCGGTCCTGCAAGACACTATGGCACAACGGGAGTGAGTTGCCAGCTCGTGAGTAGTAAATAACATCATACGAGTAGTCGCAAGCATGCACGAAAAAGTGACAAATCCTAAGTATACAGTCATGATGGCATATGTAATAATAGTGTAGAATGCAACATAATCCAGATCAAGGTACAACATCGGGGTAAAATAACAATATAAAAGAGCATGTCATAGTAAGTCCAACATATGGGATAAAACAGAGTCATCATCAACAAATCATCATAAAACTGGTGTCCAACAACGACACCCAAATCCCAATATCTCAGACGCCATTATTCTGATCGGCCCTCATATCTATCTCATCATATAACTCCGATCAGTATCCTCCGAATATCCTCCGAGTTTCCATACAATCACCGGTAGGTAGTGTTCCCCTGCCAGGCTCATCGTCTTTGACACGATCTTCTTGCCCCCGGTACCTTATCGGACCCACCATGTACCCGCAGACGATTTCTCTTCACTCCTCGAATCGGGTATACTCATCACTCAGAACCGAGAACACCCATGGCGTACATCAAATATCATGTCAAGAAAACTGCAAATCTCATGAAAACATCATATGAGAACATGGTACTAATAGCAATGTATGTATGATCCTGGCATGATGTGTACTAGTACAATAATGAGAGTATAACTACCATTTATGAATGTAATATAATATAGTGATTCATGGCAAATTCTATAATGTGCGTATCATGACAATTACCAACGGTATGTGTGGATATGTGAATCAGTGCTCGTACAACATGAACCATTAGTAATGGTGCAGTGTGTAACAACCCTGAACTTTCTGTACATAATTTTTTTTCAAACTACAGAAAGGAGTACCTAAGTCTGAGCACAAGTTATAAAATTAATTTGCTTTAAAACAACAAGAATGCATTTGTAGTTTATTGGTAAAGTCTTGCACTGCTGTGACATAGCCCCTGTGTTCAAACCCCTCCAGCCACATATTATTTCTATTGATTTTTCTTTTAAAATTTTAGAAGCTTAAAGGTTTACACGTGTACTGCACGTAAATTGAAAAGTCACAATAAAAATAAATATGTGGAAAATAATATTTATACAGACTAGAACACGTGGCCCCAATCCAAGCCCCACCCCCTCCAAGATGACCGGCGAGATCTTGATTTGGGCCGGCACCATCGGTCCAAACCATACCAAATGCTCCCAAAATTTAACCCTAGTATTCCTTGGCCTACCCCACTACCCCCATACTGTTTGATTTCTCTGCATTTATTCAGAAAATGATAAATCCCCTATTTAATCCATTTTTAATGCACATTTTAATTCCGTTCTTTATTACCCTAAACCCTAATTTTCCCTATAAATACCACACTACATTTTACCCCTCTCATTCAGAAATCTAGTGTCAAAACTCTCTAAAAATTCTAAGTCCAAAAAGTTGTACAAGTGGAGTTAGCAAAGGTCAAAGTTCTAGCGATGTTTCGGGAAGAATCCGACGACGAAATGACTCTCCGGCGTCTTTCTAAGTTCACCCTATCTCTTCTCTTTATTTCCAATCAGTAAGTCCCTTCACTTCTCACCTTTTTTGTATGCTAAAATAATAATCTATTAAAACTCATCGGAAGCGGAGTTAATCCGACTTTCGATTCTAATTTCATCAAAAAATGCAATTTTTCTTAATAACAAATTTACCATCTTGTTATATACTGTCTATTAATCATTAATAAAAATATTAGAACAAGTTTCATCTCAAAATAACATGTATTGCAACTTCTATTTCATTTTTATGTTAAAATACCTTCATGTTTACATACGACATTACTTATTCATTTTGATCATAATACCTTTAGAAAACTCAAGAGATAATGACCTACCACATCACAACACACATTCTTGACATAGCACGGTGACTTTTGGAATATTAATTGTGGATTAAATACGAGTTTACATTTAAATACCATAAGCATTCAAAAACCGTTTTTTTAAAGTGTATTATTTAATTCCTTACAAATGCACCTCTACAACCCATTTTGGAGAACCCCGATCGAGTTGGTGCGGCTTATCGCACATCCATCGGACCAGTAGGACGAGATGCAGACCTCCCCACGGAGCATTCGATCTCGATGGAATTTTTAATATAATTTTTAAGAAAAATATGATTTCTACTTAATAAATAAAATTTATTTTAATAATTATATATATATATATATATTATTAAAATATCTACTTTAAATATATTATATATATATTCCATGTTTTCTAAATAAAAAAATCACAAATTTCATGAAACTACCATTCTAAATCAATACAATTCCAATATTACACTAAAATACCTTACACATTGAAATCTATGTTCTAGTCACTAGAAACTTCATTTTATAAAATCTACATCTATAAAAAAAACCTAAAGATGGTAGATAAATACTTGAGGTTTATTTTGAAAATATATTAAAAAAATTTCATAAAACCCCTCAAGTTATATTAATTTACAATAAGGACCCGAGTAAATATAGGTTTAAGCGGGATCAGTTCTCTTGAGGCTCAGGGAGCTGGAGAATATGGGTGCTTGCCTATTTAAGATAGAAAAACTAAAAACGGTGTTATCAATACGGTAATTATCTTGGAAAAAGACACAAATCCTGCCGTCCATGTGCAGCAGTTACCGATAACACCAAAACTAATTCAGGACTTCAATTCTGTCTAAAAGGTCTGATTCGGTCTGAGTCTCAGTCAAAACTGAAATCAATCTATTCTTTAATTCAATTCAAGTATAACTTCAATACAACATGAATCCATTTAAACCAGATACAATCTATATCAACTTGACTCGACTGAACCGAACTATGGATATACTCTGTTTACATGACTATCCATTCATATCCAATCTGTTTACATGATATCATGGTTTTGGAAAGTCTTCCATCTATTAAACAAAACAATACAAAATACATTACGGGATTTTAAAGGGGTAGATTGGTACTGAATGTGTTAGAAGTGGCACGAGACGGTCACTTTAATACACCTAACCTGAATATCCATTGCTATTGTACCGTGACTTAACGGTTCCTTCTGCTCCGTATACCTTAGTCTCCAGAATAGTGGGACTCCTCTCGTATACACTGGCATCTTCTGTATCAAGCTACAAACAACTGCGTTAACTTAACAATAAAAAATTATACAGGTATATCCTCTTTTATCTGTCTATTCTATTTCTTTCTTTCTTGGGACTTACCGAGCGATTGTTCGCTGACGATATTTCTTTTCTTCTTTTTTTCTGAAATGTTGTCAGGTGGATCCGACTAACTAGAGATCGAGCCCACTATTGAGGATTTGGAGCAATTTTCCATCGACCCAGAGCTGTATGCACTTGTATATTCTTTTCATTTCAGTTATGCCATTGTTTAGGTATTGCTTTTCTATTCCTGTATTTACATTTTTAGTTTTACTTGTAAAGAATTGTTAAATAAATAAAAGTTGATGTTCATTTACATTCATGTCTCTTGTGTATATTTTACATTATATTGCTTAGTTACGTTTAGCGTGTTTACTTCTGAGTAAATACGTATCGGGTCAGTCACGTCTCCTTCACCGTACACTGGAAAGCGGGACATGACATATTTTGTTGGCTGTCCATGCAGGTCAGTTCTGCATAGAACCCTACCATGCAGGTCCATTCTGTATAGACATGTAGATCAATTCTGCATGAAGTCCTAAGCAATATAACACAAGAATCAACAACTAAAAATATTCTTTATATTTCATATTCCTTGAATTTTACAATTTTATATTCTTTGAATCTATCCTAACCCTATTTTTATTTCAAGGTTATGGATTCTCCCAACAACACGAGTACAAATGTCAATAACACACCACCACCTCTACTGCTTACGTCTACCGTTGCTGCTCTGATCAACGAGCAGACGGTATTACTTAAGGCAGTCCGAAACCTTCTGGAAGGACAGCAGCAGCAAACTGCTATATTATTGAACCGTCCAGAAGCGGAAGCACCTGGAGTAAAGCAATTCTGGTCATTGCACC
Organism: Agapanthus africanus; assembly: GCA_030015575.1. NCBI lineage: Eukaryota > Viridiplantae > Streptophyta > Magnoliopsida > Asparagales > Amaryllidaceae > Agapanthus > Agapanthus africanus. The sequence continues at coordinate 92,428,935 of JASDDO010000019.1, read as the reverse complement.
CAAAGCAATTTTCGGAAAAAGAGAGCCCTCTAGAAGCTGAAAAATGGGCTCAGAGTATTGAGGATGATCTGGCAGCAGCGCAAGTGCCAAAGATCGCTTGGGTTCAAGTTGCGAAGCTGCAACTCATCGACAACGCCCGAGTATGGTGGAAGGCAGAAGAAAACCGTCTTGCCCAGCCAATCGAATGGAAGAATTTCCGCAAAATGTTCGACGCGAAGTACTTTCCAGAGACTGCCCGATTCGACATGGAGTAGCAATTCATCCACCTACAACAAGATTCGATGTGGACCAAGTCTGTGGATGAGTATGATGCTGAGTTTACCATGCTCGGTAGATTCGCGGCACACTTGATACCGACGGCTGAGATCAGAGCTAGACGATTTCAGTAAGGGTTAGACCTGGAGATCCAAGATACATTAGCTACAGGGGATTTCCCAACCCTCGACCTAGCTTTGAAGGCTGCCCAGAGATATGAGGCAGTACTGAAGAAGAAAGGCAGACCTCAATCTGCCGGTGTGAAGCGCCCTGCCACCCAGATGGTAGGAGGAGCCTCTTCAATACCAACTTTTGCACTTAGGAGACTGGAAGAAACAATTAACCGGCCTAGTCTAGATTTTTTCTTCTACTGCAAGGGAGATGGACACCTGTGGAAGGACTATAGGCGTGCAAAAGGCTTGTGCTTAGTTTGTGGCGCATGCACTCATGGAATTGGAACATGTCCTTATAAACGTAACCCAGTTCCAACTCACAACCCTTTATCCGCAGCGGCCAGCTACCCAGGCTCCTACACCTCGTCTTGCTATCCCAGCTCCACCTCCATGTGGACCTCCTGCACAACCTACTCGTCGATTCCACCAGACACTGAGGAACATGACTCGAGGGCAAAGGAACAAGCCCCAAGAATAGAAGAATGTGCCTCCAGTTAGGAGGAATGTATCCCGGCGTCAGGCTTATACATTAACGGCTGTAGAAGCGGAGATTGTAGACCAAGCTAACCCTGTTAATTCCCTCACATCTTTCTAAAACTTTTGCATTCTTTCGTTCTTCCAAATATTTTCTTGCACTATCAATAGTTCTAGCACCATCACCATCATCAAACTTTTTTTGAATCTGTTACACATTCCTTCTACAAATTTTTAGGACGAAATTTTTATAAGGAGGGTAAAATGTAACAACCCTGAACTTTCTATACAAATTTTTTTTCAAAATACAGAAAGGAGTATCTAAGCCTGAGCACAAGTTATAAAATTAATTTGCTTTAAAACAGCAAAAAAGCACTTGTAGCTCATTGGTAAAGACTTGCACTGCTGTGACATGGCCCCTGTGTTCAAATCCCCCAGCCACATATTATTTTTATTGATTTTTCTTTTAAACTTTTAGAAGCTCAAAGGTTTGCACATGCACTGCACGTAAAATGAAAAGTCACAATAAAAACAAATATGTGGAAAATAATATTTATACAGACTAGGATATGTGGCCCCAATCCAAGCCCCATCCCCTCCAAGATGACCGGCGAGATCTTGATTTGGGCCGGCACCATCGGTCCAAACCATACCAAATGCTCCTAAAATTTAACCCTAGCACCCCTAGGCCTACCCCACTACCCCCATGCTATTTGATTTTTCTGCATTTATCCAGAGAATGATAAATCCCCTATTTAATCCATTTTTAATACATATTTTAATTCCATTCTTCATTACCCTAAATCCTAATTTCCCTATAAATACCACACTACATTTTACCCCTCTCATTCAGAAATCTAGTGTCAAAACTCTCTAAAAATTCTAAGTCCAAAAAATTGTACAAGTGGAGTTAGCAAAAGTTAAAGTTCCGACAACATTTCAGGAATAATCCGGCGACGAAACGACTCTCCGACGCCTTCCTAAGTTCACCCTACCTCTCCTCTTTATTTCCAATCAGTAAGTCCCTTCACTTCTCACCTTTATTCTATTCTAAAACAATAATCTATTAAAACTCATCGGAAGCGGAGTTAATCCGACTTCTGATTCTAATTTCATCAAAAAATGCAATTTTTCTTAATAACAAATTTACCATCCTGTTATATACTGTCTATTAACCATTAATAAACACATTAGAATAAGTTTCATCTCAAAATAACATGTATTGCAACTTCTATTTAATTTTTATGGTAAAATACCTTCATGTTTACATACGACAATGCTTATTCATTTTGATCATAATACCTTTAGAAAACTCATGAGGTAATGACCTATCTCATCACAACACACATTCTTGACACAGTACGATGACTTTTGGAACATTAGTTGTGGGTTAACTACGAGTTTACATTTAAATACCATAAACATTCAAAAACCATTTTCTTTAAAAGTGTATTATTTAATTTCTTGCAAATGCGCCTCTACAACCCATTTTGGGGAACCCCGATCGGAATGGTGCGGGTTATCGCACATCCATCGGACTAGTAAGACGAGATGCAGACCTCATCACGGAGTATTCGATCTCGATAGAATTATTAATGTAATTTTTAAGAAAAATGTGATTTCTATTTAATAAATAAAATTTATTTTAATAATTATATATATATATTATTAAAATATCTACTTTAAATATTATATATATATATATATATATTCCATATTTTCTAAATCAAAAGAATCATAAATTTCATGAAACTACCATTCTAAATCAATATAATTCCAATATTACACTAAAATACCTTATACATTGAAATCTAAGTTTTATTCACTAGAAAACTTCATTTTATAAAAGCTACATCTATAAAAAAAACCCTAAAGATGATAAATAAATACTTGAGGTTTATTTTGAAAATTTATCAAAACTATTTTTCGTAAAACCCCCTCAAATTATATTAATTTACAATCAGGACCCTAGTAAATATAGGTTTAAGCGGGACTAGTCCTCTCGAGCCTTAGGGAGATGAGAATATGGGTGCTTGCCTATCTAAGATAGACAAACTAAAAACGGTGTTATCAATACGGTAATTATCTTGGAAAAAGACACAAATCCTGCCGTCCATGTGCAGCAGTTACCGATAACACCAAAACTAATTCAGAACTTCCATTCTGTCTAAAAGGTCTGACTCAGTCTGAGTCTCAGTCAAAACTGAAATCAATCTATCCTTGATTTCAATTCATGTATAACTTCAATACAATATGAATCCATTTAAACCAGATACAATCTATATCAACTTGACCCGACCGAACCGAACCATGAATATACTATGTTTACATGACTATCCATTTATATCCAATCTGTTTACATGATATCATGGTTTCGGCAAGTCTTCCATTTATTAAAGAAAACAATACAAAACAATACAAAATACATTACAGGGTTTTAAAGGGGTAGACTGGTACGGAATGTGTTAGAAGTGGCACGAGACTTTCACTTTAATACACATAATTTGAATATCCATTGCTGTTGTACCGTGGGTTAACGGTCCCTTATGCTCCGTATAGCTTAATCTCCGGAATAGTGGGACTCCTCTCGTATACACTGGCATCTTATATACCAAGCTACAAACAACTGCGTTAACTTAACAATCAAACATTATACAGTTAAATCCTCTTTTATCTATCTATTCTATTTCTCTCTTTCTTGAGACTTACCGAGCGATTGTTCGCTGACGACGTTCATTTTCTTCTTTCTTTGGAATATTGTCAGTTGGATCCGACTCACTAGAGATCGAACCCAGTACTTAGGACTTGGAGCAGTTTGCCATTGACCTAAAGCTATAGGCACTTGTATATTCTTTTCATTTCAGTTATGCCATTGTTTAGGCCTTGCTTTTCTATTCCTGTATTTACATTTTCAGTTGTACTTGTAAAGAATTGTTAAATAAATAAAAGTTGTTGTTCATTTACATTCATGTCTCTTATGTATATATTGCATTATATTACTTAGTTACGCTTAGCGTGTTTATTTCTGAGTAAATACGTAGCGGGCCAGTCACGTCTCCTTCACCATACACTGGAAAGCGGGGCGTGACACTGTAACAACTTTAATTTCAATGTACAAAAAATTGTTTAAAAGTTAATGTACAATTGGGGTATTTGCAAATCCTGTGTACACTATAAGTATTTGTTTTATTTTTTAACAGCAAGAAAACACTTGTAGCTCACTGGTAAAAGCCTTACCCAGCTTTGTCATAGCACCCAAGTTCAAATCCCATCAGCCACATATTCTTTTTATTTTATTTTCTTTTAATATTTTAGAAGCCCAAAGGTTTGCACACGCACTACACGTAAAATGAAGAGTCACAGTTTAAACAAACACGTGCACGAGGGTATATGAAGAGTGAGGGACACGTGGCGTGAATCCGAGGCCATTCCACCGGTTAAGAGCCGGCGAAATACCCAAAAGACCCGGTACCACCGGTTCCCCCCGTCGGTAATGGGCTAAAATTTTGGCCCTTGCAACCTCTTGCCTACCCACTAACCCCACATTGTTTATTCTCTTGGAATTTATCCAGAGAGCAATAAAACACCATTTAATCCATATTTTTAATGCAAATTTCAATGCATTTCTTAACCATCTAAACCCTAATTTTTCCTATAAACACCACACCCCAATTCACACATCCTCACTCAGAATTTCCCTGCCAAAACTCTCAAAAATTCTCAAGTCCCTTTTGTATGCAAATGGAGTTAGCGAAGGGTGAAGTTCCGGCGACGATCCAAGGAGATTCCGGCGACGAAACGCCGCCGCGAAGCATTCCGTAGCTTCCTCACCCTCTTCTCTTGACCCCAATCTAGTAAGTCCCCTCTTCCCCTCTCTATCTCAATTCTAAAACTTTCAAATTCTAAAACCCGACGGAAGCGGAGTTAATCCGACTTCCGATTCGGTTTTTCTTTAAAACCCATATTTTTCTTAAACAAGAAAATACCAAACTCTCATATCATATTTAGCAAACATTAACAAACATATTAAACAAGTTCATATCAAAAGAATGTTTATTGCAACTTTTATCGTAGTTTCACAGTAAAATACCACATACTTTAGTTTCCGACATAAAACAACATAATACCCGTTTTACCTTTAGATAGTTCACGAGCTAATGACCTGCCTCATCACAACACACATCTATAACATAGCACGATGGAATTTGAAAATATAGTTATGGGATAATACGATATTTCAAATAAATACCATCAACTTGTAAAACCATTTCTTTAAAACGGTGTTAAATCAATTCCTTGCAATTACGCCTCTACAACCCACTTTTGGAGAACCCCGTTTCGGGATGGTGCGGATTGTTTCCCCCCAATAAGAGAGGAAGGCTCTATAGCTCCCAAGCAGTGGGAGGAGAATGTGATCTCTGACCGCGTGCCTGTTGAAGAATGAGCCGGAGGGAACGCATTAGATATTTACCTAAACCAGTATTCAAAATTTGAAGAGAGGCAGCGCCTCACGTGCTTTGCACGAGGGCGCCAGCGCCAAGAGTTAAAAACTCTAAGGCAGCGCCTCACGTGCTTTGCACGAGGACGCCGGCGCCAGAACTAAAAGTTCTCTACCATTGGATCAAAGATCCAACGAAGATAATAAATTATCAAATTACAGAATTAAATTCTGTTGAGGAAATATTTCTCGAATTTTTCTAAACAAGAAAGATTACACTCTGTAAAACAGAGCACCGTTGGATTAAAAATACAATAGTGATTAAAAATCACCAAGATACAGAATAAGCTCTGTATGGGAAAATATTTTCTCAATATTGTTAAAAACAAGAAAAATATCTTTTGTAAAATAGAAGGCTTGGGATCAAAGATCCAACGGTGGATAAAATCCCAAAATCGATTAAGATCTCTCAATGAGAGATTTCCTTAACTAAATCAACAAATATGCCTCTACTATATAAAGGACCCAAGACTTCAAATCTTGTATAGAAGAACCCCCCCCCCCCCCCCCGTAAACTTCAAACTTCAAGAAGAAAGCTACTTCTCTTCGAGGTAAATGAAAACAATAGAGATCGAAGCATCTCATCTGCAAATTTAAGGGTTTAACCCTCTTTAAAAAACTTAGTTCTTTCTCTGAACCTGAGATCTATGGGGCAAGTCTCCCACAGATGAAAATTTAATTCTCACAAGGATGAATTTGTTCTTAGGGGATCAAAGATCCAGAAAAGAATAGAGAATTAAACTCTTCAGAACAGAATACACGAAGAAGACTCAGCGCCGAGCGCCTCACGTGTCCCTCACGTGGGCGCTGTTTCAGGAGTGCTTAGCACTCAGTGGTTGGCGCCCAGCGCCAAGCGCCTCACGTGTCCCTCATGTGGGCGATGCTCAATAAAGAGTGCCTAGCACTTAACGGTTGGCGCCAAGCGCCTCACGTGTCCCTCACGTGGGCGCCACTCAATAAAGAGTGCTTAGCACTCGGTGGTTGGCGTGCAGCGCCAAGCGCCCCACGTGCCCCTCACGTGGACGCTATTCAGTATAAAGTTCTCTGCACTCATCAACCAGTGTCCAACGCCTGGGCACCACAAAGAGTGTTTAATACTCCACAAAAAAAAATAAACAATAAAAAAAAAGAAGAAAGAAAAAGTGAAGTGAAGTATGAGTGTCAGAACCCATATGAATGCTCAGTATTGTTGATACAGAAAGGGGATCAAGCCCAAACAAGTGTTTAACACTTTATTCAAAATCACCGAGTGAGCTGAGCCCAAGATTGGACAAATTCCTAATCGACTGAGCCCATGTGCTCTTTATTTTTCTAAATTGGCCTTAGTCCTAAACAAGACCACCAAGCTTCTGATAAATATTCACTGGTTCAAGGGTACATCTCCTCACACTTCTGATACACGCCGTTGTAATTCTTCAACGTCTTCAGAGAGGTGGTGGGTCTCGACAACCAACAACTCTTCGGCGCATTCCCAGACCAATGCGGACCGCAATGTCCTTAAACTAACTATGGACTGAAATGTCCATAAACTAAGTTTGGACCGTAACGTCATTAAACTAAACCCCCACCTCCAAAATGGTGATCAATGAACCGAAACGTCCTTAAAACTAACAACGGACCGAAACATCCCTAAACTAAAACAATAGAGCCCAAATGCTCTTTTGTTGGATCAAAATGATCCTAAACCCCCATTAAATAGATCTTAGTTCAAGATTGGACTAACGTATTCTTAATAAACATTTAAGTTGATCTTAACCTAAAACAAGATTAACGATCCTTAAATCAAATCAAATCCAAATCTAAGAATATACTGATTTGGACTAATCCACGCCCTACGGGCGAAAACATAAATTAGTCTCCGTCTACAATCCACGGGCAACCAAAAATAAACACATACAACAAGAAGTGAACATCTGGAGCAAGAGAAAGTGGTTATCGCTACGCGGTAATATAATTAACTACAGGGGCTTGCGCCTGCAGGGAAGGGCGTCCCCACAATCAAAAACCCCTCGCAAACGAGGGGGAATCTGACGAAGTCTGCTACAACGGCCGCATCCGTCCAAACCTCCGATATATGTTGTCAAAAATCAACTTGGAATTTTTAGAAAGGTGGACAGATAAATCCAAATAGTATCTGCCCCCAAATTCAGGCAAGACGATCTATCCCAGTTCGTCCCCGTTTTCGGTGGTAAACAGATTCTGGCACGCCCGGTGGGACCTCTTCCTCTTTCCACTCCACACTTCGTGTGTCGTGTTTTTCCCGCGATCAGATAATCACGGTGTATATGTTTGTAGTTGCCCTTGGGTGATGAGATACCGAAACTGGGGTTCCGTCTTTTCCAAGAATGGCGTTTGCTTCCACTCACCGCAACTTAGGCTCTGTCACATCTGGTGGAGTCAAGTATGGGTCACTTGCAGCCTCAAATCTATGCAATCCGGCTCTTCAAGAAATCAACGGGCTTCGATTTAGGTCGATACTCCCACCTCCCACCCTTGGTGCCTCAACGCCGAAGGAGGAAGCCTAGAAGAAATCTGTCTTCCATAGGCTGGCTCTCCAAGATACAGCTTTGCCGATGGAATCAGTCCTCAAACAACTGGCACCTACCAAATACCAAGGTCGACGCAGAGGGTAGAATATTCAGACTCTCAAAGGAAATAGGGGGCAGGCTCAGCAAAATCCTGAGGCTAATCAAATCCCGGCTATAAGAAACGGTCGACGTCGATATCGGCGTTATACAAAATGAACCGAGAGTAGTTCTCCATCAGCATTGACTCCACCTGCTTCAACTCTGATGATGAATGTTGCTGTTCCAACCGGGAACAGTTTCGAACTGCTGTAAAGGGTCAGACAAAATTCTCCCACTGCAGTATTGAAGAAAACTCTGCAGCCCAGGGAGATCCCACGAGAACAGAAACCACTTCGCTCCCTAAAAGAACTTTCCTCGTCTATATATAAGTGTGGAAGCAGATGAAGGTCCCTGTCGTCAACCGCGGCTCTTCCTCTGAACGTCAACCAAATTCTCACAAATCCCCTTTCAAATACAAATGAACTCATCCCAAGACGGATCCTGATACAGCGGTTCCTCCCAAAACCAAAGCGGCTTCTCACAAAAAAGAGAGACCTAATAAAGCTCAAGTGCCCGAGGCAAACTCCAAAGGCCAAAACTCCAAACACCCCAAGCCTGGGGGTATGGTAGTTCACATAGTTTATGTGGTGAATTCAAAATACGAAGTTTGAGCTTCTACTGGTCACCGACCTTAAACTCGGTCCCTGACAAAAGTTCAACTGCAACGTGAAAAACTGCAGGAGATGCTCACTCAGGAGGCAGCAAATGCTAACCCATCGCTTAAGGAAAATCCCAAGAACGTACCCGAAGAAAGAATAAAGAAGGAGTCGGATATTGATTTCCTAAAGAGCGCTCTGAAAAAGGGAGATGCAGAAGCGGCAGAAATGTTCACTAAAATGAACCAGACGGTCCTTCTGATTCAAAATATGGCTGGAATAATGGTTCAATCGGAACCACTGGCAGATGAACCGTTGGTAGTCTCTCTTAAAGATAAGGGTGACATTTCAAATCCTCTGCAAATCTCATCAACGGCTGAGGAGGAAATGATTCCTAAAGAAAAGCTAGACACATATATCGCTCAGCAAGTCAAAACTCACTATGCCAGTGAAGCATCAAATAGGTCAATCCAGACTGGACGACCGCATCCGGCGTGCTACGATCAAAAATAGTACCTGCCAGAATACATACTTCCGACGTTCCACATATACAAAGGAACTGGGAATTCTCGCCGGCACATTGCGTGATTTAAATCCATGTGCGGCAATACTAGGGGAAATGATATACTTCTACTCTGACAGTTCGTTAGCTGTCTGGCGGTCATTTCCTTCGAATGGTATGCGAACTTCCGAATGACTCCATGAATACCTTCGACGAGATGGAGATGCTCTATCATAGATTCGCTAGTGTGAATAAACACACTACCGTGACGGCGCTGGTCAATGAAAGGGTTAGACCGAATGAGACATGGGTTCAATATGTTACCTGATGGCGAAATATCTAGTCAAATGCGAGGAACACATTGACGAAGTTGCAGCTGTAGGAATGTTCATAGCCACCCTTGATCCAAATTCAAAATATGTTCCCATTTACGGCCCTCTTCAAGCCGACGACCTTCCAAGAACTCATGGATAAAATGGCTCGATTGGATCAAATGGTTCAAGACTCTTTCTCATCCGATGATGAAGAATGAAAAGTGGAGGCAAGATAGCGTTTGTCGTCTACGCTCAACAAAAATAAGCAGCTCTGAAGCAACCTGTCGCCAAAATAGTGACGACTTAGGTAGCCGTTTCCCCCGAGATATACATAGGGGGCATATTTCTCACTGGCGGAAGAATCTCTAGGTAGAATGGTCCTTTCTTCTCAAAAGATAGGAAGGTTATTAAGGGGCCTACAAACAGGTCCTACAATCTAGTAGAATACCCCGCTCAAAAAAATACCAAAAACCACAAAAAAGCAGTACGTCCACAAGCAAAATGGGCACGGATGAAAACCCGGAAGGGCTCCGTGAGTAAAAACAGCAGACTGTCGGCGAGCTTATGAAAACCTGGAAGGACGCAACCTTATTAAAATAAATACACTTACGAGATCCTCACGACTCGTAAGGAGAATCCCCCCTGTGAGACCCCCATGGCTCATAGAATTCAAAAGCCTTAAGATACAGGAATCTGGACCTGTTCTTAAGCCGTCATATCCCTCAAAATTGCCCTACAGGCGGTCTATATTGACCCTTGTATATAATCTATGGGCACGAATAAATATTTCTTCGCCAAGTTCTACAAATGGAAAGAAATGTCCCCATATATGCCGACTCGCCCCTAAATTGCGAGTTGCTATATGAAGATGCGTTCGACCCGAAAAATGAGAAAAATGAATCTCGATGGGAGCTTTACTTCGATGGGGCATCTTCCATAAAGAAGCGAAAGCACAGCACCCCCATAATCAAATCTGGGGTAGGTCTTATCTTCATAACTCCACAAGGAGGGATAATGCGCTTTGCCCTTTCTTTAATGGAGCTAAGAACAAACAACGAAGAGGAATATGAAACTTTGATAGTAGGTCTTGAGATCGCTGTCGACATGGGGATCGAAAACCTCCACATATATGGAGACTCCCAGCTGATCGTTAGTTAAGTAAATGGCGACAATCAGACGTGCAAACCAGAGTTGGTAAAGTATGGCGAGAGAGTGTAGCAATTGCTGACACAAATCCCCTCCCACGTCCTGGAAAGCATACCGCGTGCGGAAAATAGCAAAGCAGACGCATTAGCAAAACTCGCTAAAGAACTGGCTGACGAAAACCTCGATGATGTAAGAATTATTGTACAAAGCCGCCGGATTCTTGCGCCGACAGAAATATCCCTGGAGTCGTCTAAAGAAAAGAAAGCGATCAAACAAGCAGCTCTACAAATAGAGGACGAAGAAAAGGCTAAGGATTGGAGAGAAGTCTTTATACACTACTTCAAATCCCGTCGAACGCCTGAAGATGCATCCTCAAGACATCAGCTCATGAAACAAGCTCTGTCTTTCGCCTTCGTCAATGATACTCTATATAAGAGATCATTCGACTCTTTATGGCCGGAAGAAGCAAGAAGTGTCTTCCAAGAAATTCACGATGGATTCTGCGATTCTCACCAAGCTGGGCCGAAGATGAAGCTGAAGATCAAAAGGATGGGCTACTATTGGCCCACAATGATTCAGAACTGTCTCGGATATGCGAAGCAGTGTCACTCATGCCAAATTCACGAGGACTTCATCCACCAGCATTCAAACCCGCTACACCCAACAGTGGCTAGCTGGCCGTTCGAAATGTAGGGAACCGATCTAATTGGGCCCATCGAACCAGTATCATCCAAAGGACATCGGTTCATACTAGCAACAACCGATTACTTCTCTAAGTGGGCAAAAGCAGTACCGCTAAGGGAAGTGAAGACGGAGAACATCCTCCATTTCTTCAGAACTCACGTCATCTATCGGTTTGGCACTCCGCGACGGATTATCTCCAATAACGGCCCAGCCTACAGAAGCCATAAAATTAGTCGCTTCGCATAGCAGCATAAAATAGATTGGAGATACTCTTCGGTCTATAATCCCCGAGCCAATGGCCTAGCTGAAGCTTTCAACAAGACCTTGACAAAGATCATAAAGAAAACGGTGTCCAAAAATAAAAAAGACTGGCACGAGAGACTGCATGAAGCTCTCTGGGCGTATCAAACCACTTTCAAAATGGCCAAAAACACAACGCCATACGCGTTGGTATTCGGCACGGAAGCGGTACTCCCTTTGGAAATAGAACTACCCTCTCTACGAGTGGCGGTTCATTACGAGCTGACGGATGAAGATAATGCTCATCTCTGGCTTGAGGAGCTCGACGCCCTCGATGAAACTTGTCTCATGGCGCAGCAAAACCTAGAAGCTTACAAAGCAAGGATGACGCACTCATATGAAAGACAGACTAGGCCGAGAACATTCCGCCAAGGCGAACTCGTGCTAGCCTTAAAAAGACCTATGATCCCCAATCATGACAAATGGGGGAAATTCGACCCAAACTATGATGGCCCATACATCATAGACAAGGTCTATCAAGGCGGGGCCTACTTGCTCATGGATATGTATGGAGAAAGACCCTCCCGGCCAATAAATGGCCGATTCCTGAAGAAATACTACTCCTGACAAGTCATGACCCAGGTCAATGATAGATGACGACGCCAATGTCCGCTCGCTATCTTCTTGAGTCAAAACTCTAAAAAAGTATCCAACAGTACTCCATCCCAAAATCGAAAAACTTCGGACCGAAACGTCCTTAAACTACTACGGACTGCAACGTCCTTACACTAGCACGGTAAAAAAAGTGAAAAAATGGTACGTCCACAAGCGAAATGAGCACGGGTGAAAACCCGAAAAGGCGCCGTGAGTAAAAACAGCATGGTTACCGGTGAGTTTGTGAAAACCAGAAAGGGTGCAGACTCGTAAAAAAAATCCTGTGCACTTGCAAGATCCTCTCGACCTTGTAAGAAGAAAATATCCGCGTGAGACCCTTACGACTCACAAAAGAGAAAAACACTTAGAGATCTCCATGATACCTAAGGAGAAATTACACTTACGAGATCCTCATGACTTGTAAGGAGAATTGTCCCCCTATGATACCCTCACGGCTCACAGGATTCAAAAGCCTTAAGATACAGGGACCTGAGCCTGTTCTTAAGCCATCATATCCCCCAATTTGCCCTACATGCGGTCCAATATCGGCCCTTGTATATAATCCACGGACATAAATAAACGTTCTCTTGCCCAGTTCCACCAATAGCGCAAAATTTCCGTATTTGGTGAACAACACTTGTAGGTCTTCTCGACATGCAAGGAGAAAACACTCTAATGAGATCCTTACGACTCATAAGGAAGCAAAACACTTTGGGATCCTCATGATACCTAAGAAGAAATTACACTTACGAGATCCTCATGACTTGTAAGGAGAATTTCCCCCTATGAGACCCTCACGGCTCACAGGATTCAAAAGCTTTAAGATACAGGGACCTAAAGCTGTTCTTAAGCCATCATATCTCCTAAATTGCCCTTTAGGCGGTCAATATTGACCCTTGTATACAATCCACGGGCATAAATAAACGTTCCCTCGCCCAGTTCCACCAATGGCGTGAAATTCCATCATTTAGTGAACAACACTTATAAGTCCTCTCGACTTACAAGGAGGAAACACTCTTGTGAGATCCTTACGACTGACAAGAGAAGATATCACTTATCCTCACGATTCTTAAGGAGAAAATACACCTACGAGATCCTTACGGCTTGTAGGGAGAAATACCTTTATGAGACCCTTATGGCTCATAAATTCAAAAAGCTTTAGTAGGCAAGACCCTAACCCTGTTTGCTAAGCCACCTTTGTTCAAATTAGCAAAGGCAAATGATGATTCGCTCCTGGCAACATTCCGGTCGTAGCGATGCTGATGCCTAAATTGCCAACAAATTCCAAGTTCTTTCAAGGCAAATAACGATTCGCTCCTGGCCATATTCCAGTCGCAACGATACTGATGCTAAAATTGGTGTCGGATCTCAAGTTCTATACTAGAAAAAATCAGTGAGTCAAAATGCATATGAAATAGCCGAAATGATGGGGCAACTCGCAATAAAAATCAGCGAGTAAAATATATGCATATAAAAATAGCCGAAATGTTTGGCCAGCTCGCAATAAAAAGCAGCAAGTTAAAAAGAAAAATAGCCGAAATGATTGGACACCGCGAAAATTAGCCGAAATGATTGGGCAATCATGACTTTCGTGATATAAAAGCTGAAATGATAGAGTATCGCGGAAAGAATAAAAAATGACGAAACTTTTGCCCTGCAGGTGAGATCGCATAGACCCCTGTATACAATCCATGGGCACAAACAAAAAGGGAACTACATTTTCCTACCGGGCTTCGTCAAAGGGAAGCCAGATCTCGATAGCTACATCTACAGTCCAGAGTGCAACAACGACGTTTTCTCTTACTCCAACCGAATGCAGACACAACGTCAACAATGGAGCCATGGCAAAGTCCTTAGTTCCGAGACTCGACGGTTCACCGACAACCTAGAGACAACCCCGACATTCATCGCAATATTGCAGACACAATGTCAAAAAACGAAGCCAAGGAAAATCCCTAGCTTCAGGGTCTTGACGACAACTCAAATGAGGCCTGAAAGACTATCGGAGATCATCCCACACCAGCGCGGAGTGGTTATGACTCATCGGGGCTCCCAATACGAGCCTAACCTCAAGTAAAAAACGGTATGGAATATCCCTACCGCTTGCTCTTCCGACGGTAATATCACCTGGGAGATTACTTGAAGACATCTTGTCCAGCCCTCGAAGGAATCAGAGACACGACAGTCGCGGGGCTACTCGAACAGCAAGATTGCCTATCGAGGAATATATCGGCCAACGCGACGATATGACGAGTAAAAAAACCCTTGTACCACAGATCCTAACGGACTTCTATCAGCAGGAGTTAACTGTGACGTTAGGACCTCCTTGCGAGAATATCTCGATTCGTCTCGACTCGTAGGAAAATTAGCGTCCTTACGAGAAATTCTCAATTCGTCTCGACTCGTAAGGAAAATAATGTCCTTACGAGAAATTGGCGATTCGTCTCGACTCGTAGGGAAAATAATGTCCTTGTGAGAAATTCTCGATTCGTCTCGACTCGTAGGGAAATTAGTGTCCTTGCGAGAAATTCTCGATTCATCTCGACTCATAGGGAAATTAGTGTCCTTGCGAGAAATTCTCGACTCGTCTCGACTCGTAGGGAAATTAGTGTCCTTATTAGAAATTCTCGACTCGTCTCGACTCGTAGGGAAAATAATGTCCCTGCGAGAACCTCTCGACTCGTAAACGAGAAAATTCTCTTATGAAATCCTTACGACTCCCAAGAGAAAACGCACTTAGGAGTCCTCACGACCCCTAAGGAGAAAATACACCTACGGGATGCTCTCGACTCATAGCGAGAAAAGTCTTTATGAGACCGTCATGGCTCATAAAGTTGAAAAGTCTTAGGCGGCAAATCCAAACCTGTTTCCTAAGCCATCGCTGCCTTACAAGGAGGTCAAGACGGAATATCTACAGGCCACACTTGCCAAAGTTACATTCCACCTAAATGGAGGAGTTACTCATGAGTAAACTACTTTGCACCAAGTCAAAACAAAAAGGCATAATCCATGGACATCAACCACATGCTATACAAAGCAGCGAAGAGAACATTCGATTCGCATCCAATTAAGCGTTCAAAGTGTACCCACTCATGTATGAGCGAAAAGGATTAATGCATAAAATAAATGCATAGAAAGAAAAAATTTTGTCATTCATACTTCAGAATATTCTTACATTGATGAAAACAGTAAAACAAAAACATCATTAAAATGTTTACAATGGCAAAACGCTGGATTCCGGGCATGGATTTAGAAACTCGGAAGCAAGTTCAAGTAAATTGTGCCTGGCCTCTCTGATCATTTTCCTATGCATTTTCTCACGAATGCGAGCGTCGGGATCCCCGCTGATATCGTAAACCCTATGGTAGGCAGATATTATCGCCGTCTGTTGGAAGACGCGATGCAAAATATCGACAAAATCATCTCGCCGCCTTTTTGAGATCAAGTGCATCGGATATACCGAGTGCACCTTATCTTCGTCATTATCAAGGGCCTCGAGCGGCATAGTCTCATCAAATCCAGGAAGCGCTCCCCAAATCGCCCCCACAATAATTTTCAAAAGAGCAGAACGGCGGGAGAGTAGCCGGCTGTTGTAATCGTCAAAACGACACATTACCTCGGCGCACTGGGCATCCGTAAACTCCTGGCCTTGACTGTGACCTTGGACACGTATGTCTTCATAAGAGATAATCTTCTCAAGATCATACAGATGGGAAGCCATAGTACCTACACAAAGAGAGACGAGAGTTAGATACCAATGTTATGATCAGAACTCTGACACTTGGTACTTTAAAACTGTACCGCACTGCAATGCAGAGGAAAGGGACCTAGGAGGACCCACAAAATCAAAGTGACGGCCCATCATTGATGAGGCAATCACTCATTAAAGATGGAATCCTAAAAGGATTCTCATTTAATAAGAAACTCATTGGGCCAAGGAGTTGAACTCTCTTGAGAGCAGTGCTCTGCAGACAGAAATCATATCTGTCAAATTTAATTAAGAAGGGAAAAAAAGTCCCCAAATTTTTTTCTAAAAAAGCTATGCTCGCAAAAACAATGGTACAATCTATAAGAACATGTAAAAGCAAAGTTTTTTTACAAGGTAAAACCCCAAGACCTTTAAAGATCTGAGGAAAAAAAATCATAGAAACTCTAAGAGTTACTCATTAACGGGTTAAGAAACCCTGAAAAAACGTTTTTAAGATCCGTGATCTAAGAAGAGTAAAGATCTGTTTAATGGGTTTGAGCATAATCCTTACCAAATTTTTGGACAAAGTTTTAACTCTAAAAAAGTTTTCTTGGGAAGAGATCTAAGCTCTGAAACGAGAATTAAATTCTCGGAAGGAGGAAGAACAAAGAAGATGAACAACAGTCATCTCAAGGTCCAAAAGCCCTACTTATAGGAACGAGAAGACGATTCAACTTCTAAGGAAATCCAACGGTGGAAAAGCTGCCACCACTGCACTCACGCGCGAGTCACGTGGGTGCAACGGTAGGGGGCATTTGTTTCCCCCCAATAAGAGAGCAATCTATTCAAAATTTGAAGAAAGGCAGCGCCTCACGTGCCTTGCACGAGAGCGCCAACGCCAAGTGTTAAAATCTCTGAGGCAGCGTCTCACGTGCCTTGCATGAGGGCGCCAGCGCCAAGAGTGAAAAACTCTGAGGCAGCGCTAGCGCCAAGAGTGAAAAACTCTGAGGCAGCGCCTTACGTGGTTTGCACGAGAGCGTCAGCGCCAAGAGCTAAAAACTCTGAGGCAGCGCCTCACGTGCCTTGCACGAGGACGCAGGCGCCAGATCTAAAAGTTCTCTACCATTGGATCAAAGATCCAACAAAGATGATAAATCATCAAATTACAAAATTAAATTCTGTTGAGGAAATATTTCTCGAATCTTTCTAAACAAGAAAAATTACTGCCACGCCCCGCTTCCCAAAATACGGAAAATGAGGGATGACTAGGCCAGCCATGCTCCTACGGTCAAGGAATAATCCCGCCGTAGTCACATTTCGGCTTCTAGCATTACATGGTAATCAGTAAACAAAGCACAGCAGTAAAGGAAATGCATCACTAAATTATTACATCAAATTTTCATTGTTTACAATTCACAAATAAACAGGAAAGAACTACTAACCGAGTTCGAATACCAGATCTCTATGGAAAACAGAAACGAAGAAAAAGGTACTCCAGACTAGATCTCCGCCAGCTCGAAAGGTAAATCCGACTCCTGCGCTGGTTCTTCCTCGAGATCTGAGCATGCATACTCAGGTCGTCAGAGCGATGTAAAAGCAAGATTATAATAATGACATGAAACAGGTAAATAAGGTAATAACAGTACAAGTAAAATGCGGGTAATCACTATGTCACTAAATGATGCAAAGTATGATCTATGTCCCTATCGGTCTCTAAGTCATATTTGAAATCGTATAGTGGAAAGGAGGATCATGTTTAACAGGAGTCTCGTACATACCCGAGACAACGACCCACACGCCCGGGACATAACCCTGTCAGCCGGATCGCTAGATCCTACCTACTATATATAAGAATCACTGTTCGAATGATCATTCTCTAAATCACGGTCCCACTAAATACGATGCTCTTTCCACTTCGATTTCCCCTTTTCCCCCAGGTTTACACTATTGATGATTATGATTTAGTCGTGTACAAGTATGCACCAATAGCACGGTTTTGTCACTGTTCATTGTATTAATCACTGTCACGAATCATTCACTTTTCCATTGGCGTACTTGACACTCCTAAACCAATATCATTCACGCATGATAATGCAATGTCCACTGAATAATAACGCGCACCATCACTATGTATATAGCAGTTGGGTAAGGTATGTACATTTATGCGGTTAACAAGTCATGTGTAATATGAACTATTATGCACGTCATAAGCTTACAAAATTGCAGTAATTCATATGTTCAGAATTCAATGAAACGTTACAAATACGGTAACAAGTACACTCTGTCAACAGTTAAGCAAAATTTGTTTCATTACAATCGGGTTTCTGGTATTCAAGTTACAGCCATTTCAATTTAAGTGCTCGCTGCAGGAAATTCAGTTTCTGAACCGATCGTCCGTTTCGCGACATGATTTTCACCCAGTTGGGATCAGAATTTAGCAACGCTACAGTTGAATGAAATCTAGGGTTTTCAATAGGGTTTTCAACGCAATAGACGGATTCTTAATCATGTCTGTACGTCAGAATTTATGCACTGTTCAACAGTAAGGTATCAGTTCAGTTTCTGTCTGGGACTGCTAGACGTCCTGATCTTTTAAATTGCAGTTTAAATAATAAACGACGATATAACAGGGTGAAATCACTTGCATTATTTATCTAACAGATTGATCTTCAATAAAATGCAGGGTTCCCCAACAAACAAGTTCAGGCAGGGAAGGGGTAAGTATCATGAGACATAAAACAACCACCAGAGCCGCTCTCCGAACCAATTCTCGTCATAATTTCAGTACAAAAACAATTAAGAACTTGCACAGGGTTACAGGTCGTCGAGTTGGCATCGATTTGAGCCCTCGAACGCCTCATTTAAATATGTACACAATTAATTATGATTTTAATAAATTTCAGATGCGGGAAATTCATAATTTTTACGGGTGTATTTGGGGGTGTTCGTTTAAGCCATTAACAGTTGTATTTTTCAGTGAAATTTCTACACAAAGTTCATTTCCAGACGGGCCAGAATATGCAATCGAGTTCCGTCAAATTAAATGAAGGTTTTCATTTGGATCTTGCATCAAACACTTATGTCATTTAAGTTTTCATGAATCGCAAATATGGAATTAATACGATTTCAGTTTGTAACGGAAATAATCTAGCATCTAGCAAGTAGGGTACTTGCCTGGAGATATTTTGGCGATGCACGGCAGCGGAAACGGCACGAACGCATGACGAACGGCGCGGTTTGGATTCACGTCCTCGGCTCGCGTTTCAGTTTCGTCATCGTAGTTGTACGGGGAACGACTCGTGGTCGCTGGAAGCGGAGGGGGTGCTCTGTGGATCTCTGTGAGTGCGCAGGGGTCGACGATGGTCGGCGGTGTCGCTCCGGCGATGGGCAGCAGCGGGGTTCGGAGCTTGGTGGTTAGGTTTTGATGTTTTGGAGAGAGAGAGAGGGTAGGTAGTGGGACTCGGGTTGGAGGTGATAATTGTAAGTCCACGTTGCTCACCCCGGTTCTTACGGGGAGGCGGAAACGGCGAAAAACAATAATTTTGGCGCAAGGCAACATGGACTAAAAGTCGGATCTTTGCTAAACTAGAAACTAGTAAACACTAAGAGGTTTTAACTACTATGCTTGTAGAAAGTATACCTCACGGAACCGGTCCTTCGGGTCTTCATTCCGCTGTCCCGTTCGTCCATCCAAGCTCCAAGAGTCGATCCGGATCTTGGACACCTCCGCGGCCTTCTTGAGTCGAAGACGATCCACCCGAGAGTTATACACTAAGCTCCGCCTCAAGCCAAGGCAACTAGGGCAAAGTGATTGCTAGTCAAGAAGCCCTAGAATGTGTAGAGGAGATGTATGGATGTATTTGTCTATGCGGATTCTTTTTCTCTCAACACATGAGATCAAAAGAAGAGATCAAGAGGAGGAAGAAGAAGGAGAAAGTTTGCAACCATGGAGCTTTTCTTTTCTTCTCACTTCATGAGAGAGAATGAGAAGAGAATAATGAAAAGGATTAAGCCAAAATGAAATGAACCATGGTTGCAATAATACACAATAATCATCATTACTAATCCTATCATGAAAAACTTGATGGCACCTTGAATTGACCATTATCATAACACAAGAAATAAAAAGAAAATAAAAGAAGAGTGTAGATCCCTCTTGAATATCAATGGTCAACACGGTTAACGGGTCAACAAAGTCAAGAGGGGTCTAAGTGGTCAAATGGTCAATGCAATTAGCCATCACTAATCTATCACCAAAAGGATTAGTAAACAATGTCTCCCTACTCATAACGGTTTTGACCAAACGAATTGTCAAAACCCTAGTGAGTATGCCACATTACGGTTTTGGCCGAACCAACTGCCAAAACCCTAATGGGGCACCTCCTTCTTCATCCCTCCTCAAAACTGTGCATACACACCCGCATTCGCATTCCGTAGAATGCGAATGCACAGAAGACAAATCAAATCCATCTGTGCAATACTAGGATCTGGCTTAAACCAAAGCCCACTAGTATTGCCTGCCCGAACAGCATACGCACACAAGTGCACGTAAGTGATCGAAGCCCTGCCGTAAAACCATACGGCCTCTACACTTTTCGCTCAGTGCAGGGAAACTCTCTGTGTGGGACTCTAAAGACTCGACACTACGCTGGCAGTGGGTTTAACCACAGACCGCAAGCGGCACTAGCTGTACGTAACGGTCCCCAGGTAGATGTCGATAAGAAGGCCGATGAGGTAAACCCATCTGAACTCCTACTGAGCCTGTATGTGACAATCTCCGTACAGTCCGGTCTGTTCGTCTGATACATCGCATGGCGGGCCTAAGGGGGCGGTGAACGTCAGTCCCCTAATAGCGGTACAAGTCGTGTCGGAGTGTAGCCCAGAACACCCTGAGATAACACTGGAAACCTACCAGTATATCTCGCTTGCCCTGGCCAGGGACTACTTGTGTAATGGCTCTCCTAGACACAGCGCGATGTCAACCCTCAATACCAGGAGAGACGAATCCTGTCTAACCGTCACTGCCTCCAAGTGCTTCGGGACTGCACCCAACTACTACCTGTTTTCACGACTCCTTTGAGCCATGGTAGGGTAGTAATCTAAGTACAGTGGGAACACACTCGAGGCGAAGTGACAATGTCAAGTCGGCGGACTAAGCTGTACTCATGTCACCTGGGAACTGATAACTGACGATAGGTATAATACCAACCAACAGTTCCCGACGAGTCCTGTCCAGTGTACTCGTAACCTAACGAGCACCCGCATACTATCTCAAGTACGACGTACTGACGGCTGTGGGACAGACCGTCTCCCCCGCTGGGATGAGAAGCGCATACGCTAGTCTACTCCGGAGTATCGATGCCCTGTCTCGATAGTCCAACGACTAGGGACCTGTATAAGGATGTGCTTATGGATTACCCAGCCCCCACGAGTGTGAGCGCCATCACAACGCTGGTAATCAAGCAAAGATCCTAAGGGCTCTACTAATATGTATATAAGCGATATGCTAAAAGAAACACATGTACATATTGAAGTAGAGACAAACCAAGTAGCATACTACCATTTCAAGCAAGATTGTCTATACAACTGTGAATATCCCAAGCTTCCATCAAGTAATATACAAGCTAGTATGATACAGCAATGGCCTCTAGGGCATATACACTAACAATCTCCCACTTGCACTAAGGCCATGTACTGGCGTATCGAAGACCTATCATCTCGATCAGCCGCTCGAACTGAGTCTGGGGTAGGGCCTTCGTGAGTGGATCTGCAGTGGTGTTCTCCGTATTTACTCTCTTCACCTTGATCTCTCGGCGATCTACGATCTCCCTGATCAGGTGGTACCGCCTCAAAATGTGCCTGGACTTCTGATGGGACCTGGGTTCCTTCGCTAAAGCTATAGCTCCGTTGTTGTCGCAATACAGCGGTATTGGATCAACAATGGTAGGAACCACCTGAAGCTCCGTGAGGAACTTCTTCATCCAGACAGCTTCCTTTGCGGCATCGCAAGCAGCTATGTACTCCGCTTCCATAGTTGAGTCTGCAACGGTCTCCTGCTTGGAACTCTTCCAGCAAACCGCCCCTCCATTGAGGGTAAAGACATAACCCGACATGGACTTGGAGTCATCCTTATCACTCTGGAAGCTGGAGTCAGCAAAGGCCTCGAGCTGGAGGTCTTTTCCGCCATACACCAAGAACATCTCCTTAGTCCTTCTCAGGTACTTGAGAATGTTCTTCACCGCTATCCAGTGTTTCTCCCCTGGGTTTGACTGATACCGGCTTACAACGCTCAATGCGTATGCTACATCTGGTCTGGTACATAACATCGCATACATTATAGAGCCTGCCGCAGAAGCGTAGGGTATAATAGACATGCGATCCCTCTCCAAATCAGTCTTGGGAGACATCTCTTTGGAAAGGGTGATCCCGTGACAAGCCGGTAAATTACCGCACTTGGAATCTTCCATACTGAATCTTTTCAGTATGGTGTCGATGTACCTTGACTGTGAAAGTCCCAACATCCTCTCAGATCTATCACGATAGATCTGGATCCCCAGAATGTAGTTGGCATCGCCCAGGTCCTTCATGGAGAACCTCTGTGACAAGAATCCTTTGACTGACTGTAGCATAGGAATATCATTTCCTATTAGGAGAATGTCATCCACGTACAAGATGAGGAATACTACAGTTCTCCCTACAATCTTACTGTAAATGCATGGTTCATCTGGGTTTTTAATAAAGTCGAATTCTTTGACAGTATCATCAAAGCAGATGTTCCAACTCCGCGATGCCTGCTTAAGTCCATAAATGGACTTGAGCAACTTGCACACTCTACCGCTGCTCCCACTCTGATTGAATCCTTCCGGCTGATCTATATAGACGCACTATTCCAAATTTCCATTCAGGAAAGCCGTCTTTACGTCCATCTGCCAGATTTCATAATCGTGGAAGGCAGCAATGACAAGAAGGATCCGAATGGATTTCAGCATAGCCACTGGAGAAAAGGTCCCATCATAGTCCAAACCAGGTCTTTGACGAAAACCTTTTGCTACAAGTCTAGCTTTATAGGTCTCAACCTGCCCATCTACACCAATCTTCTTTCTGAAAATCCATTTGCAGCCTACGGGTTTTACCCCTTCTGGAGCAAAGTCCAAAGTCCAAACTTTGTTGGTGTACATAGACTCCATCTCGGCCCGTATTGCATCCAGCCATTTTACCGAGTCACCGCTCTGAATGGCCTGCTGGAAGCTAGTAGGCTCACCATAATCCATAGTGCAATCCTCTCTATCCCCGTCAATGAGAAAACCGTAATATCTCTCGGGCGGATGAGACTGCCTACTACTCCTGCGGAGTGGCGCTGGGATGTCCTGTTCTTTCGAACCCTCTGGTTCTACCAAGCTTTCAGTAATAGCTTGTGGTTCTGGAATTTCTTCCAGTTCTATTGCGCTCCCACTTATCTGATTTTCCAAAAACTCAGTTTCTAAGAAGCGGGCATGACGAGAAACAAAAACCTTTTGTTCCTCCGCGTAATAGAAAAGATACCCCTTGGAGTTCTTTGGGTATCCCACAAACTTACACTGTACCGAACGTGCCTCGAGCTTGTCCGCATGCTGCTTTTTTACAAAAGCTGGACACCCCCATGTCTTAAAGTGTTTAAGACTGGGTTTCTTCCCACTCCACATCTGATATGGTGTGGTAGGCACTGACTTAGTAGGAACTTGGTTCAAAAGATATGCAGCTGTTTCTAGCGCATAACTCCAGAAGGATCGCGGCAACTCAGCCTTACTCATCATGGAACGAACCATATCCAATAGGGTTCGATTCCTCCTTTCCGATACACCGTTGTGTTGTGGTGTGTATGGAGGAGTAAGCTGAGAGAGAATTCCATTCTCTTTTAAGAAGCCCAGAAACTCGGCACTCAAGTATTCACCACCTCGATCAGATCTCAGTGTCTTGATACTTTTGCCTGTTTGTTTTTCAACTTCATTCTTGTATTCCTGAAATTTCTCAAAGGCCTCGGATTTGTGCTTCATTAAGAAGACATGCCCATACCTACAGAAATTATCTGTGAAAGTAATGAAGTATGAATAACCACTTCGCGCATGTGTAGACATTGGACCACACACATCACTGTGTATGAGTCCCAAGAGCTCACTCGCTCTTTCTCCGTGTCCAGTGAACGGAGCCTTTGTCATCTTTCCCATGAGACAAGATTCACAAGTGGCATAAGACTGGTACTCGAACGGATCCAAGTATCCTTCTTTATGTAACTTTGTCAACCGTGTCTCATTAATGTGACCCAGTCTACAATGCCATAAGAAAGCCTGATTTGTTTCCGGAGACTTTCTTTTAAGTGTGTTCTGGACACTGAAGACCTGATCTTGATTCAAAACGTATATACCGTATTTCAATGTACCTGACCCAATCAGTACTTGATTTAGGTGGATGTTTACTATATCGCTTACAAAAGTAAAATCATATCCTTCCTTAGAAAGTAAGGATACAGATATGATGTTACAAGTCGCACCTGGTACATAAAAACAGTCACGCAGAATCAATATCTGCCCAGTTGTCAGTCCTAGATGATATTCCCCTACGGATTCAGCATACATGCTCATTCCGTTAGCAACCCTGAGAGTCATATCACCTTTCCTGATAACCCTACGGTTTCTCAAAGCCTGTAACGAATTACAGATATGAGATCCTGATCCGGTATCCAATACCCAGGAAGTAGGGTTAACTGACATACAGTTCTCTATCACAAACACACCCGAAGTCGAAGCCACAACATGCTTCGAATTCTGGCTACTGGCTTTACAAGCCCTGCAATCCTTCTGCCCATGTTCATTCCCGTAACAATAGGAACATCCCTCTTTTACTACATCTGTTCCTGAAACTTCTGCCCTTCCCTTTCTTTCTACTTCCCTAGTTTCCTTTAGGGTAGTAGGTAGAGACTGTTGAACTGAGTCAGCATCTGACCCGTTCTTCAACGTAGTCTTCAGGTCCGAGAGCTCAAAAGAGCTGGTCTCTGTAAGGACATTGCCCCCTACAGATGACCCGATAGCCAACCTCGCTGGAAGCAATTCGTTCGAGGTCTCATATCTTGCGATACGAGATTGCTCTCCATATAAAACTTTGTTATGGAGGAAGATAGAACCTGAGTCCATCTTCTCGTGCTGCCTCTGGTATTCACCATCAACTGAGGCTAACACGAGGCACTTGGCTTTCGCACATTCTTCTTCCGATGTCCTACGAATATCAATATCCGTGACAGGGGAAACTGGACCTGAGACGGCAAGGGTTGGATCAGTCAAGAGGTGTCCCAGCTTATCCTGGGTAATGGACATCTGGACAGACCTTTACCAGTCATAACAGTCAGATTCAGTCATTTTATTATCTAGATGTAACCTAGGTGCGGTCACTGGGTCGCTGCAATTAAGAGAGAGAGAAGAAAACACTTAGCATGATGCTCTTGCAAGTTTAGATTAGTTTTTAATTTATCTAAACAGGATGGCTCCCACTGTCTCTCGAATCCCTCCTCAAACCATAAAGGAAGAATTAGTCGGGATCTTTCTCACCGTACAATACTTGCTTAACCGTTCAGCCAGGCCAGTGTCGGTACTTCGAGGGAGGTTTTCCAACGCTTTCACGAAGTTCCTTAATTTAAGAACCTCTTTTCCCTGGGGGCGTAGCCCCGCTAACACCTTTCTAGACACTTACTTGGTTTATAGCATTGATCGTTAAGTGAGAAAGTTCCCGAGGAGTAGCATATACTCACAGTAGGATCGGGATCCAAATATCATCGCGTGATAAAACCGAAGGAATCCTACCAGAATCATCACACTCCAAATGGTATGCAGCGCTAGCAAGTTTCAGTACTTTTGAAACTCCCGATGTGGATTTTTGCCCCATGCTCTTATGACCTTGACTAAGGCCAACAAATCATAAGTCACATGTCAAGTTCTACCCGTCGTTATCCAGGTTAATTTGAACCCACCCGTATATACCATTGACTATGGCCAACAAAGCAATACGACTGTCCCAAACCAACGCATTCTATCTATGCAACATATGAATACCCACCAGCTACCAAACACTGTGCCTTGACTAAGGCCAACAAACACAGCTTGAATACTGTTGAATATTCATATGAAACGACGGAGGGCTACGGATGGTTTTGGCGAAACCGTGAACGTAGTGAACTTGATATAGTCGATGGAACGAGATAGCTTTTAAAAGGAGTGGTTCAAGCTCCGCGTTTAAAATGCTTGCTTTTGAAAAGAACCGAGTGGTTTTCAAAGTGTTCCAACGACTTTTACTTGGTTTATTTTCTTGCATTAGTTCTTTTAATGCGTCCCATCAATTAATCCTACCATTGCAGAAAACAACAAAAATATGACGTACGTTTATGCCATTCGCATTCGCCACGGGGCCCTGTCATCACCCGTTAGGTTACTTAACTAACGACAGAGCGGGGGCTGGGCTAGCGCGGCTGTAAAACATAAGCAACGCCTAAATAGTTATCATATATAAATATATAGCAATGATAGACATTACAGATCACAGATGAACACTTTGGATATACTAGGAATCCGCGATTCGTTCGAGCCTGCAACGAAAAACGGATTACACGGTCGCGATGAATAGCCAAACCCCACCCTAGACCCCTACGGGTGCGGCAAACTACCCGCCAAGTACCCGAAGCGAAGCAACCTCCCTCAACACCGTGAGTAGGCCACTCGGCACTTCGAGATACCCGGTAGCTTGTGCACCCCACCTTGGGTCTATCCTAGGAGCAAAAAACAGTAAAAAGAAATTATACAATGACGGCTACAACCCTGATCCGGTTGTGCGGCCAAACAAATAATATTACATCAATTTACATATTTTACAATGAATGAAAGAAAAAGAAACTCTCATCTCACACTCATTCCCGGCTATTCATCCGCAACAATCCACCGAGTTCATATACACAAACCATCAACATTACAGATCACAGATATGTATAACCCCCACTAATCGACGTATAGCGATTAGCGGACGTTCAATACATATATCACATCACAGATAATATACATTAGCCAAAGAGTACGGAATATCGATCAAAATACGGATTTTTAACCACCCCAAAAGTCAATTTGCTCTCTGGAAAATCTGGGTAGAAAAAACATGTATTAAAAATCCCAAAACATCCAAACTAAAACACTGCACAAAACCCGATCCAGTGCCGAGTCAAAACGGCGGCGGAACCGCGGCAATGAGCATGTCATTGCCACGGAACCGCGGTCGTTTGATCGAATCACTGGATCGTTTTTCTGCAGTGTTTTCACAAAACCCTGAGACGATTTTTGAAGTATGATTTTTTAATTTTAGAGCAGAAAAAAATCAACAGAAAGTTGTGGTTTTGCGGATGTGTTTTGCGACCTTTTTCCGATCGATGTTCTTAACACTTTGCTAACTTACTAGTTTATGTTTAGCTTGGCTCTGATACCACTGTAAGTCCACGTTGCTCACCCCGGTTCTTACGGGGAGGCGGAAACGGCGAAAAACAATAATTTTGGAGTAAGGCAACATGGACTAAAAGTCGGATCTTTGCTAAACTAGAAACTAGTAAACACTAAGAGGTTTTAACTACTATGCTTGTAGAAAGTATACCTCACGGAACCGGTCCTTCGGGTCTTCATTCCGCTGTCCCGTTCGTCCATCCAAGCTCCAAGCGTCGATCCGGACCTTGGGCACCTCCGCGGCCTTCTTGAGTCGAAGACGATCCACCCGAGAGTTATACACTAAGCTCCGCCTCAAGCCAAGGCAACTAGGGCAAAGTGATTGCTAGTCAAGAAGCCCTAGAATGTGTAGAGGAGATGTATGGATGTATTTGTCTATGTGGATTCTTTTTCTCTCAACACATGAGATCAAAAGAAGAGATCAAGAAGAGGAAGAAGAAGGAGAAAGTTTGCAACCATGGAACTTTTCTTTTCTTCTCACTTCATGAGAGAGAATGAGAAGAGAATAATGAAAAGGATTAAGCCAAAATGAAATGAACCATGGTTGCAATAATACACAATAATCATCATTACTAATCCTATCATGAAAGACTTGATGGCACCTTGAATTGACCATTATCATAACACAAGAAATAAAAAGAAAATAAAAGAAGAGTGTAGATCCCTCTTGAAGGTCAATGGTCAACACGGTCAACGGGTCAACAAAGTCAAGAGGGGTCTAAGTGGTCAAATGGTCAATGCAATTAGCCATCACTAATCTATCACCAAAAGGATTAGTAAACAATGTCTCCCTACTCATAACGGTTTTGACCAAACGAATTGTCAAAACCCTAATGAGTATGCCACATTACGGTTTTGGCCGAACCAACTGCCAAAACCCTAATGGGGTACCTCCTTCTTCATCCCTCCTCAAAACTGTGCATACACACCCGCATTCGCATTCCGTAGAATGCGAATGCACAGAAGACAAATCAAATCCATCTGTGCAATACTAGGAACTGGCTTAAACCAAAGCCCACTAGTATTGCCTGCCCGAACAGCATACGCACACAAGTGCACGTAAGTGATCGAAGCCCTGCCGTAAAACCATACGGCCTCTACACTTTTCGCTCAGTGCAGGGAAACTCTCTGTGTGGGACTCTAAAGACTCGACACTACGCTGGCAGTGGGTTTAACCACAGACCGCAAGTGGCACTAGCTGTACGTAACGGTCCTCAGGTAGATATCGATAAGAAGGCCGATGAGGTAAACCCATCCGAACTCCTACTGAGCCTGTATGTGACAATCTCCGTACAGTCCGGTCTGTTCGTCTGATACATCGCATGGCGGGCCTAGGGGGCGGTGAACGTCAGTCCCCTAATAGCGGTACAAGTCGTGTCGGAGTGTAGCCCAGAACACCCTGAGATAACACTGGAAACCTACCAGTATATCTCGCTTGCCCTGGCCAGGGACTACTTGTGTAATGGCTCTCCTAGACACAGCGCGATGTCAACCCCCAATACCGGGAGAGACGAATCCTGTCTAACCGTCACTGCCTCCAAGTGCTTCGGGACTGCACCCAACTACTACCTGTTTTCACGACTCCTTTGAGCCGTGGTAGGGTAGTAATCTAAGTACAGTGGGAACACACTCGAGGCGAAGTGACAGTGTCAAGTCGGCGGACTAAGCTGTACTCATGTCACCTGGGAACTGATAACTGACGATAGGTATAATACCAACCAACAGTTCCCGACGAGTCCTGTCCAGTGTACTCGTAACCTAACGAGCACCCGCATACTATCTCAAGTACGACGTACTGATGGTTGTGGGACAGACCGTCTCCCCCGCTGGGATGAGAAGCGCATACGCTAGTCTACTCCGGAGTATCGATGCCCTGTCTCGATAGTCCAATGACTAGGGACCTGTATAAGGATGTGCTTATGGATTACCCAGCCCCCACGAGTGTGAGCGCCATCACAACGCTGGTAATCAAGCAAAGATCCTAAGGGCTCTACTAATATGTATATAAGCGATATGCTAAAAGAAACACATGCACATATTGAAGTAGAGACAAACCAAGTAGTATACTACCATTTCGAGCAAGATTGTCTATACAACTGTGAATATCCCAAGCTTCCATCAAGTAATATACAAGCTAGAATGATACAGCAATGGCCTCTAGGGCATATACACTAACAATAATGATGATGATGTTGAGGTTGAAGGGGATCGACGAGGGGTTCAGGTCAGTTGGGGGCTCGCCGGCGTCGAATGCAAGGGAGTGGCCGAGCTCGAGTGTGCAGGGGAGGGTTCTGCGGTGGCTGGAGAAGGTGAGGAGAGGGCTCTGTTGATGGAGAGAAGAGAGCGAGGGAGGATGAATGAGGGGTTGTAGTCGTCGGCGGCGGCGAGTGATGAAGGCAGTGGGCTGCGGGAGTGGGTTTTCGAGAGAGAGGAGAGGAGTGAGTTGGAGAGTGAGAGGGAGAGAGGAGTTGGAGACGAGGAGAGTGGGAAGCGCGCGAGTCGTCGTGGCGACGAGCGCGGAGACGTGAGCATGAGGTGGGGCGACGTGGGTTGAAGGGAAAAATCGAGCGGGAAAAATATGGACGTTGGGGAAGAAGGAGTGGGGCAGTGAAGCGGGTCGGGTTTGGTTAGAAGAGAGTAAGGCGCGGGTAAGGAGTAAGAAGAAAGGGCCGGGCCGGGGAAATTAAGGGTTTAATGTTTTAGTTTATTTAAAATTTCCTTTGGGCTGAGGAATTAGATGTTGTGCCGGCTTAGGTTAAGGTTTAATTAATCTTTTAAATTTTTATTTGCTTGGGCTGGCTTAGGTTGTGAATTTAATTCATTTGTTTTTTTTATTTCTTTTGGGCTGGGTTTAAAACGGGGATTTAAAAAGGTTTAGAAGGATTTAAATACGACAATCTAGCAACTGATCTCCTACAAAATTACGAGGAAAGGAAAAGGGAAAAATATAGAAAAGAATTTTCATTGATGGAAACGGGGATTTACATCATACCCCCTTACAAAAATTTCGTCCTCGAAATTTAACAAGGATACAAAGAAGCAAAAGCACTAAACAAAGAGATATGGAAAACGTGCACAGATATCTTCCTCCCGCTCCCAGGTGGATTCTCCTGGGGAACGACCGCCCCAAGACACTCGGACTAATGGAATGACCCTGTTCTTCAGCACTTTCTCTCTGCGGTCGAGGATGGTGGTGGGCTGCTCCTCGTAGGATAGGTCGGTACCCAAAGCTAACTCCGAATAGTCTAGAACATGGCTCTCATCTCGAACATAACGTCGCAACTGTGACACGTGGAAGGCATTGTGCACACCAGCTAGCGATGGAGGCAAGGCAAGTCGGTTGGCCACCTCTCCTACTCGCTCTAGCACCTCAAAAGGTCCGATGAAACGGGGACTGAGCTTTCCCCGACCTCCGAACCTGATAACTCCACGGGTAGGGGAAATCTTCAGGAACACGTGATCTCCGACTTCAAATTCTAGTGCCCTCCTGCTGGTATCTGCCCAACTCTTCTGTCGATCCTGAGCCGTCTTAATATGCTGCCTGATCATTTGGACCTTATCGACTGTCTGAACAATGAGCTCGGGACCCAATAATCTTTGCTCTCCCACATCATCCCAACAAACTGGAGATCGACACTTCTGCCCGTAAAGTGCTTCGAAAGGGGCCATCTGGATGCTAGCCTGATAACTGTTGTTATAAGAAAACTTGACTAGATGCAGATGGTCTTCCCAGGAACCCTGAAAGTCCAACATGCAGGCTCTCAACATATCCTCGAGCGTCTGAATCGTACGCTCGGATCGTCCATCCGTCTGCGGGTGCTAAGCTGTGCTGAACTTGAGGCGGGTACCCAAACTCTCCTGTAAGCTCCTCCAAAAATGTGACACGAATCTGGTGTCTCGATCTGACACAATGCTGACTGGAACACCGTGAAGTCGCACTATCTCCCGCAGTATCTCTCTGCCAGTGACTCTGTCGACTGTCCCACTCGGAATGGTAGGAAGTGTGCAGCTTTCGTGAGGCGATCGACGATAACCCAAATGGCGTTATTGCCCCTAGGGCTCCGTGGTAAGGCCGTCACGAAATCCATGGTAATGTGCTCCCACTTCCATTCTGGTATCAGAAGTGGTTGCAGCAGTCCTGCTATCCTCTGATGTTCCGCCTTCACCTGCTGGCATACCAAGCACCCGGATACGAACCTCGCAATTTCCCGCTTCATTCCATTCCACCAAAAATGCTGCTAGATCCTGATACATCTTCGTACCTCCCGGATGCACAGAATAAGTTGAACTATGCGCCTCAGCCAGCACCTCTTCTCGAACATCTCCTTTGGGTACGCAGAGTCTGCTACTGAATCTCAGAGAGCCATCTTCATGTATGATTAAGTCCGATCTCAGCCCGGCTTCTACTTGCGCTCTGAATTTTTGCAATCGAGGATCATCCGCTTGTGCAGCCTTGATGCGATCCACAAGGGAAGACTGCACCTGTAGTTGCCAAAGTTGACTGAGTGCGCTCGGTGTAACGACTTCAAGCTCGAGTCTCTGAAAGTCCTCAATAATGCTCCTCTGACTGGTCAACATCATGACCGCTGGCTTGCGACTAAGCGCATCTGGTACAACCTTTTACTTTCCCCGGGTGATACTGAAGGTCCAAGTCATAATCCGCTATCAGCTCTAGCCATCGGCGCTGCCTCATGTTTAGTTCCTTCTGAGTGAAGACGTACTTTAGACTTTTATGATCCGTGTACACCTCCACTTTCTCGCCCAATAGATAGTGCCTTCAAATCTTCAACGCAAAGACTACTGCAGCTAACTCCAAATCATGCGTAGGATAGTTCTTCTCGTGATTTCTCTGCTGTCGAGAGGCGTAAGCAATCACTCGGCCATGCTGCATCAGAACACAGCCTAATCCCTTCCCTGAGGCATCACTGTGTATCACCAAACCATCGGAATCATCTGGTACTGTAAGAATGGGCTCCGTGGTTAACTTCTTCTTCAGTGTGTCTGATCAGTCGAAAATATTGCATATTTTAACAGGCAATTTCCATATCATCTGCATCCATATAGAAGTGTACGGTATTCATATTCTACATATTAGCAAATCGGTCGCAAAATATCAGATTACATGTATTCGACCTTAAAACCGGCATTTCTAGGGAAATTGACTGCATTGCATTACATAGCATATTTTCCATATCTTGCAACCCCTGTTTTGAAGTATGTGCAGGAAAAGAGAAGCTCGCTCGACCATTACAATTGCTCGTAAACTCACTCAACTCAAATCTGGTATCAACACAGAAGGGGAACTGCAAATCTAAATATCAGAATAAGCCAAAAAACAGCAGTACCAAGCAACAGAGGAAAGACCAAGGGCCAAGCTCAACAATGAGCCGCGGAAGAGCGGCAGTTAGGGGCTAAACGCGGCGGAAGCGCGGCGGCTACAGGGAATCAGTTCCTCAATTTCAGTGCACAACTCCTGTTTCAGTGGCTACAGCTCAATAATGCTCACAAACTTCCAGAATATCCCAGATACTTCCTCCAGATCAGCAAACACCTAAACTAGCCTAATACTTCTAGAACTTTCCCTAAACCCTAGCTTAAACCCTAAGCTAACTCCTAACAAACTCCTTCTAGAAACCCTTCAACAAACTTTGGGAGGGAAAGTTCTAATTCAAATCTAACCTAGGGTTTGGGAGCTCTATAAATAAGACCCTAGGCTCATCATTTGAGAATTATTCAACCTTAGGATTCAACCTTGGGAAAGCTTAGAAAAATCAATCCCATTCTTCATCTTCCTCTTCCTCAAGTTTAGTGAGAGAGCTTGTAGGAAACCCTAACCCTAAATCCAACAACAATTCAAGATCTTGAGTGCAAGCCAAGCAAGATGCCTTCAACCCTTTTATGAGCCGAGCCGATCTTCAATCGGGCAAGAGATCAAAGTAGATCCACGATCCACGGAGACGAGCGAAGCCGAGTCAACGATCGATTTCTTCTTCTTGTAGATTCTTGAAAGAATGTATTGAAATTGTTGATTAAATAAAAGGTGATATTCTTTTATCTTGTTTTCTTTAAATTCCGCATCATGTTATCATTATTATTCTTGAATATTGTCTTTGTGGTGATGTGTGAATAAAACTCCGCTCGTCGGGGAGTCGAAACGATCTTTAGTATGATGATGTAACAAATTTGTAATCGATTCTTGAATCCCACGAGTTTGTAAACCCTAGCAAGTTCAAGAATCGATGACCCAATTCGTTGCGATGCTTTCTTGATCGACATCGCTCGAGATTGGGGAGTTCCGATCGTTTCTTGAAATTGCTAGAGGCTAGAATATAAATGGTATCCTCGAAAGAACAAGGGTTAAGAGATGAAACCCTAATTTCATCAAGAAAACCCTAACTCTCGTCGATCACCATTGATCTAGTATCAATTCTTCGAAGGACAAGAACACGAAACCCTTTAGATTGCATCACGTCTAAAGATCCGATCGATTCCTACGAGCCTTTCTTATATTCTTGATTGTTGATTGGAAATATTGTCAAAACAACCGATTCTTGATTGTTTATAGTTTCTTGATTCTTGAGTAAAGATTAGTGACACTCGAATACAAATCACATCTTGAATCATGTTTTCGTTTATTGTTGCCTAACATTTCATTTCAAACGTATCAAAATACAATTGAATTGCACAATCCCTGTGGACGATCCGCACTCACTAACAATCTACATCCGACACCGTGGTTTGATTGCGGTCAATATAATTTTTTGATTGTCGTTACTTTTTACATATACACGTCAGAAAATATTCCAATCAAAATGGCGCCGTTGCCGGGGATCGCGCTAATTCATTTGCATTTATAGTTTGAAGTGAAAGAATTATTACGTTTTACTTCTTGAAATCAAAATTCGTACAAACTCTTACAAGTGTGTTGTGATTTGATTGCAAGGTGATCTGGAGCATTCTGTTCTGTGGAAAAATTTGTTTGAATATACCAGAGAGCTGTAGACAGCAACAGGAGCTTGCTGAAGAAAACTTGTACACTGTTCCCATCATCCAGCCGCGGAAGAGCCGCATATACATGCATTTTGCGGCGGAAGCGCCGCAGTATTGGGAGTTCTCTGTGGTATTTTTCTGCAGGTGACTTCTTGCTCTCTCCTCTCACCCTTTTTAGCTCCAACTAACCCTTTGCTGCAGGATTCTTTGCAAATAAATCGCAGCGCGCAAAAGCAAAATAAAAATTGTGTGTGATTTTGATTTCTTGGTTGTTTGCATTCTAATACGGAAATTTAAGGGGCACGGCCAAATCCAAATTAGGTGGGGATTTCATTACCCTTCCTAGGCCCCAAAAATCGTCAAACTTGCATCCGCATTACCTCCATTAACTAAAAGAAATCTAGAGAAGACTCTAAGGACTGTCGCGCTCAATAGGACAAGAGAAGGTCGTGGGTAATTCATTGCTTATCCGCGTTTTCTTGTGGTGCCTAAGGCGAGTGTGTCTAAGGCTAGTGGTTATTAATTAGGTCCACTGTAGTGGTGGTTCCTTCCCACTTACCTGGCACTTATCCGGCCACAGGGGGACAAAGAGGCAGTGGAGGATTCTATCCTGCGGCTTGTCTTTTGGCAGTTAGGAGCGGTCTAGAGATCGGACCTAGGTGACCATTAGATTCTAGGGTTTGTGTGCTGCATTTGTTTTGTCGCATCATTTTTTCAAAATCCGTCCCTTTTTCAAAGCAAGCACCGCATTCATTCATCCCTAATTATAAGTCAACGCTGCCACTTGTACTAACCCTTTTTAGTACAAGATAGGCTGGACACGGGATTCTAGTGCCCGTTTAGTCCGCGTACCTCCTATCGACTCCGAAGTCGATAATTCTCCACTTACCTTTTCTTTACCCACTACCACACTCACACCGATGGATCCGAATCCATCAAACTTCTTTAACCCTAATCTGCCACCGTCCGTAGGTGCGCAGAATCCTACTCCACCCCACATTTCTCTCCAGGAAAGATGCTATCCACATAGAGGTCCTCTTTCGACCTGCTTATCCACACCACCAGCCAATGGGGATAACTTTGAAATAAAGCCCCAGTATATCAATCTTTTACCCAAATACCACGGACTCGAGACCGAGGACGCTTACGTTTTCATTACCAAATTTGAAAACGTATGCGCAATGATGGGTACGTCTCAACTTTCAGTGGATGCGATGCGTCTACGACTTCTTCCATTTACTTTGTGCGATATAGCCGAGAAGTGGCTATATAACACCACCGCACACTCTATTACGAATTGGGAAGAATTCGTCGCTGCATTCCTTAAGAAATTTTACCCAGTCCAAAAAACGGCTCGAATCCGTAGCGAACTGAACCAATTTGCCCAGCTCCCTGCCGAACCATTTTCAAAATACTTTGAACGTTTCAAGGATCTATTGGTTCAATGTCCTCACCATGGCATCCCGAGATGGGAGCTTTGCCGAATCATATATGAGGGCAGCAACCCTAGCACTAAACAGAGCCTTGAAAACATGTGTCAAGGTACATTTATGACTAAAGATGACGGGGAAGCCTGGCGATACTTAGAAGAGTTCGCTGAAAAGTCACTAATTTGGGAGAGTGGAACACAACCATTGAATAGGGGTGGCGTACACCAAATAGATGTGTCCATAGGTGTCCGAGCTGAAATGGCAGCAATGCAAAAGAAGCTCGACGCTATGGAACACAAATTTGCAGCAGCCTCCCTAAACCCAATGTCGCTCCCCAAAACTGTTTGTGGGTGCTGTTCTGATCCGTCACATTTAACGGAAGAATGTCCATTAAACTCTGCGTTTCAAGGTCACGAGCATTCTAATGCCGCATTTCAAAGACCTCGAAACGATCCATATTCTTCCACTTACAATCAGGGTTGGAGGAACCACCCGAATTTTGCTTGGAACCAATCACAATCTCAAAACACGGTTCCAAACACGAATCAATTTCAACGGGCTCTTCCTCCACCACAACAGCAACCCCTACAACTCACTCAGCACCCCTACCAGTCACAAAATTTCCAAAATCAGGGCAACACTCCTGCACAGTCTAATCCTATGCAGTCCTGTTCTGACGAGTTCTCTCAATTCACTCAAACCATGAAATCACTTTTATCAAATTTCATGGATGTTTCGACTGAGGTTAGATCTTCCGTCAGTGAAATAAAGAAAAACTCAGCATCCCAAGCTGAGAGTATTCGCACGATGGAAGCTGAAATCGCACGCTTAAAAGCCGAAATGAGTGCGAGAGAAAAAGGGAAACTTCCCTCTCAACCCCTACAGAATCCTGGGCATTACAATGTAAATGCCATTACAACGTTGAGATCGGGAAGAGTGCTGAATAATCATGTCGGGGAAGATATTGATAATACTGAAAATCATATCAACACCCCGGCTGAGTCTTTCCCACATACACACACTTCACCTTCTGATCCTTCTTCTTCTACCAAACCACCTTCGCACGAGCCTATTCTCCATTTCCCTTTAGGCTCAACACCTTCACCCAACCCTTATAGTTCTCCACAGACGGTCCCCACACCTCCTTTGGGACCTCGTCTACCCCCCTTTCCTTCTCCTATGATGGACCCCGCGCTTATTGCGAAAGCACCTTACCCGAACCGGCTAAGGGCTAATAAAACGAGTCCTCATATGGAGAAAATTTTAGAGATGTTCAAACAGGTTAACATCAATATCCCTCTCCTAGATGCGATTCAGCAAGTCCCCGCTTATGCGAAGATTCTTAAGGACTTGTGCACTAGGAAGAGGAAGACCCAAGTGCCGAAGAAGGTCTTTATGTCTAATAACATCAGCACTGCTTTTATACCCCAGCTTCCAAAGAAAAGAAAGGACCCAGGTTGTCCTACAATTTCGATTTCGATTGGGGGTAAAAACATAAATCGTGCTCTGTTAGACCTTGGCGCGAGTGTTAACCTGTTACCTTATTCTGTCTATGAGCAATTAGGGATTGGAGAGCTGAAACCTGCTCATTGCACTCTCCAGATGGCAGACCGATCTATCACCAAACCAAGGGGTGAATTAGAGGATGTGTTAATAAAGGTCGGGGAATTTGTTTTCCCCGTAGACTTCATTGTGCTCGACACACATCCTGTAGCAAACCCCCGGGGCCAAATTCCGGTGATTCTAGGTCGTCCTTTCCTTGCCACTTCCAACGCTGTTATAAACTGTAGAAATGGTTCAATGAATTTATCATTTGGAAATATGACCATTGAACTAAATATCTATAGAGTTGGAAGTCAGCCGTCAGAACCTAGTGCTCATATTTTAGATGTGTGCTCTGTCCATGAGATCGCTCCCGATAGTTGTGGAGCTGAGGATCTTTGCTTGACTGATCTCGATGACATTAGCACATCTCTGTTTGATTTCACACATGATCTTAGTGAGGACACTTTAGCTACACATGAGTCCTGCACTTCTGACTTTTCTCCACCCGAGTCTGTATCTTTCACAGGCTCTGAGCTTCTTTGTAGATCCAAAAATCAATCTATGACCCTTCCTTCTATCATTTCTCCGCCTGAGTTAGATCTCAAAATTTTACCTTCTCACCTGAAATATGCATATCTTGGTGAGAACGAGTCATTACCGGTTATCATTTCCGCTTCTCTTGCATCAGAGCAAGAGAATGCCCTTTTATCGGTATTGAGATCTAACAAAGAGGCGTTTGGTTGGAGTATGGCGGACATCAAAGGGATTAGTCCCTTGATAGTTGAACATCATATACATGTGATGGATGATGCCAGACCGACCCGAGAACCACAGAGACGGTTGAATCCCGTCATGAAG
The DNA here is from genome assembly GCA_030015575.1 of Agapanthus africanus. NCBI lineage: Eukaryota > Viridiplantae > Streptophyta > Magnoliopsida > Asparagales > Amaryllidaceae > Agapanthus > Agapanthus africanus. The sequence continues at coordinate 92,390,757 of JASDDO010000019.1, read as the reverse complement.
GAAGCTGTCATGAAAGAAATCGTCAAGTGCTTAGATAATGGTATTATCTACCCCATCTCCGATAGCCAGTGGGTGAGTCCTATACATGTCGTTCCTAAGAAATCCGGCATCACAGTTATCACAAATGAAGCGAATGAGTTGATTCAAACACGCGCCCAAACTGGGTGGCGTGTATGCATCGATTATAGAAAACTCAACGCTGCTACGAGGAAAGATCATTTTCCTCTACCATTTATTGATCAAATGCTGGAACGCTTAGCGGGACGAGAGTTTTATTGTTTTATGGACGGTTACTCAGGCTACAATCAGGTCCCCATCGCCAAAAAGGATCAAGATAAAACCACTTTTACTTGTCCTTTTGGTACCTTTGCTTACAGTCGCATGCCCTTTGGGTTATGCAATGCTCCCGCTACCTTTCAGCGGTGTATGATGGGGATATTCTCTGATATGGTAGAGAATTTTTTGGAGATCTTTATGGACGACTTCTCGATTTTTGGAGACTCTTTTTCTGATTGCCTAGCGAATCTAGACGCTGTTCTTACTCGTTGCAAAGAGAAGAACTTGACATTAAACTGGGAAAAATGCCACTTTATGGTCCAAGAAGGAATAGTCCTTGGACATGTCATTTCACAGAAAGGCATTGAGGTTGACAGAGCTAAAGTAGATGTCATTCAAAACCTGCCTCATCCCAAAAGCGTCAAAGATATTCGCTCTTTCCTTGGCCATGCAGGCTTTTATAGGAGATTCATAAAGGACTTTAGCAAAATTGCTAGACCTTTAACACTACTCCTGGCCAAGGATACGACCTTCCATTTTGACTCGGATTGCGAGACAGCTTTCGACTCACTTAAACACTCACTCACCACAGCCCCCGTTTTATCATCACCAAATTGGGACTACCCCTTTGAGCTGATGTGTGACGCATCTGATTTTGCAGTAGGTGCAGTCTTAGGACAGCACATCGATAAGATGCCACACGTGATTTACTATGCTAGTAAGACCCTGAATGATGCGCAAATCAATTATACAACCACCGAGAAAGAGCTTTTTGCGGTTGTATTTGCGTTAGAAAAATTCAGGCCTTACTTAATCGGCTCACCTATAGTTGTATATACTGACCATTCCGCTTTAAAACATCTTCTGGCTAAGAAAGATGCAAAAGGTCGACTAATACGTTGGATCCTTCTTTTACAAGAATTCGATCTTGTTATCAAAGATAAGAAAGGATGTGAAAACGTAGTAGCTGACCTCCTTTCACGCATCGTTTCTTCTCCTGTGACCCTGCCGATCAATGACTCATTCCCTGATGAACAACTCTTGAGCATATCCGATGAACCATGGTTCAGGGATATTGTGAACTATCATGCCACGGGACTTATACCGAGCGATTGGTCAAAACAGGACAAATATCGTTTTCTTTCCCAAGTAAAACACTATTACTGGGACGAGCCCTATTTGTTTAAATATTGTCCTGATCAGATCATTCGCCGGTGCGTCCCGAATGAAGAGTTCAAGAGTGTTCTTTCATTTTGTCATGATCAGGCTTGTGGGGGTCACTTTGGTCCTAGAAAGACAGCGGAAAAGGTTTTGCAATGTGGATTTTATTGGCCGACCTTATTCAAGGACGCATTTGAGTATTGCAAAACCTGTACACAATGTCAGTATACGGGTAGAATATCCCAGAGAAATGAAATGCCTCAGCAACCCATCTTGGTTGTTGAAATGTTTGATGTTTGGGGCATTGATTTTATGGGTCCTTTTCCCAACTCCTTTGGGAATCTGTACATTTTGCTGGCAGTTGATTATGTCTCAAAGTGGGTAGAAGCCATTCCATGTCGCACTAATGACAGGAAAGTTGTCATTAAGTTCTTGAAAGAGAATATCTTTTCGCGATTTGGACACCCACGCGCTATCATTAGTGATAATGGGACACATTTCTGCAACAGGTCTTTCGAGACTCTGATGCGAAAATACTCAATCAACCACCGACTTTCTACACCCTATCATCCCCAAACAAGCGGGCAGGCTGAGATCTCAAACAGACAAATCAAACTTATCCTGGAGAAAACTGTTGCTAAGAATAGAAAAGACTGGTCGACCAAATTGACGGATGCTCTTTGGGCATTCAGGACTGCATATAAGACCGACCTAGGAATGTCTCCATATAGGATAGTTTTTGGTAAAGCATGTCATCTACCTGTTGAGATAGAACATAAAGCATTGTGGGCTATAAAGGAAATAAATTTTGATCTAAACCTTGCTTGCAACTTTCGGAAGCTGCAACTTAACGAGCTAAGCGAACTCCGCGATGAAGCTTATGATAATGCTGTAATCACAAAGAATAGGACTAAGGTTTTTCACGATAAAAGCATTTTAAGGAAAACATTTTTACCTGGTCAACAAGTCCTTCTTTATGATTCACGTTTACACCTTCACGCGGGTAAGCTCCGATCTCGTTGGAAGGGACCGTTTGTTGTGCGGTCTGTATACCCGCACGGGGCAGTAGAAGTAGAAAATGTTAAAAACGGCACAGTTTTCAAAGTAAATGGACATAGACTAAAGCCGTATTTTTCCACTGACGCCACGGAGGAGCTCTTGTTCTTACAAGAGCCAGTTTATTTGGATTAAAATTCCTCCGTCTCACCTTCATATCCTGTATATCATTGCATCATCTTTTGAATGAAGGTGAGTGAAAAACAAGTTTGGGGGAAGTTCTTCACTTATATATTTTGCCCCCACTAATAATTCCCCCCAGATTTACAAAAGTTTTGTAGGTATAGCTGTCGGCAACAGTGAGGACACTGTTGAAAACAAGTTTGGGGGAGGTTTGTGCTTATTTTCGCATCATTTGCATATCATCTGCATAAGCACAAAACATTTCTTTAGAAAAATCTATAAAAATTGAAAAATTTTCAAAACCCATAAAAATTTAAAAATTTTCAAATATAAAAAATAATTTTAATATTTACACCTTTTTTGTATATAAATAAGATAATGAAAGTTTAGATAGTGAAAAATTGCATCCATGAGATTAGAAAAATTTTAGAAAACTAAGAAAATTAGAAGTTTTCCTATACGAACTAGTAATAAGTAGTTATGAGCCGTTGTCCCAAGGGTTAGTAAGATGAAGGACGTCACTAATCTGAGGATAAAAATAAGTCTGAAAAATAGTTTCTATTCTGGAAGCCAAACATTTTGAACGTGGCTACCCTGCTATTCGCACTTACACACGTCTTGAAGCCTGGGATAGTAGAGGATACCTTGAAATGCTCTTGTCTTAAAGCCGATGTATATAAAAAAAAAAGGGTATAAAAAAAAATGGTGAGAAAAATGGATACTGGTTTTGTTATCACCAAGGGCATTAAAAATATATAGCAAAAGGGTGCTTCTTCACCTAGTGCCCCAAGGTCAACTGGTCTGGGAGTCACTGCTATGCCTGAGGTGGTGCAAGACGAGGAAAATACACCAAGCATGCAAGCACATTAGTAATCGGTCGGTTAGTACCTCAAGAAGTATTGACGGTCGCATGAAAGTGTGTAAGCAATCTCGTTTGCCAAGAAGTACTGAGGCCGATGGGCAAGGGTATGATAGCTTGAATTGAATTCTCCGGGTGTAGGGATGTCTTTACACACACGCAGGGTGATATGATCGATGTTTGGAATAAAGATAGGAATGAAGAATAAGACGATGTTTTATTGAGGGAGGACGTGACTTCTAACATTTTTTCATGACCATTAAGATAGGGCTCATGACAACCGAAAATCTAGCTTAGTTGGAAACCCTAATTTTCAAAGCTTTTCTTTTACGATTCTCTTCTTTAAATGTAATATTCATGATCTTGCTTTTATTATTGGATTTTGTGGGTGCAATCCGCTGAAAACCCTCAGGAGACAACACTCCTCCTACTAGGGACACCTAGAGGTTTAAAGGCTTGTTGCACATGCTCAGTGCAATCGTGTTGCCTACGAAAGTGTGCTAGTTAGTTTTTTCTCTTTCTTTATTTTCTCCTTCTCTCTTTTTAATAAAACATTCGCTCGAGACGATCGAAATTAAGTTTGGGGGTATTTGATCAGTCGAAAATATTGCATATTTTAACAGGCAATTTCCATATCATCTGCATCCATATAGAAGTGTACGGTATTCATATTCTACATATTAGCAAATCGGTCGCAAAATATCAGATTACATGTATTCGACCTTAAAACCGGCATTTCTAGGGAAATTGACTGCATTGCATTACATAGCATATTTTCCATATCTTGCAACCCCTGTTTTGAAGTATGTGCAGGAAAAGAGAAGCTCGCTCGACCATTACAATTGCTCGTAAACTCACTCAACTCAAATCTGGTATCAACACAGAAGGGGAACTGCAAATCTAAATATCAGAATAAGCCAAAAAACAGCAGTACCAAGCAACAGAGGAAAGACCAAGGGCCAAGCTCAACAATGAGCCGCGGAAGAGCGGCAGTTAGGGGCTAAACGCGGCGGAAGCGCGGCGGCTACAGGGAATCAGTTCCTCAATTTCAGTGCACAACTCCTGTTTCAGTGGCTACAGCTCAATAATGCTCACAAACTTCCAGAATATCCCAGATACTTCCTCCAGATCAGCAAACACCTAAACTAGCCTAATACTTCTAGAACTTTCCCTAAACCCTAGCTTAAACCCTAAGCTAACTCCTAACAAACTCCTTCTAGAAACCCTTCAACAAACTTTGGGAGGGAAAGTTCTAATTCAAATCTAACCTAGGGTTTGGGAGCTCTATAAATAAGACCCTAGGCTCATCATTTGAGAATTATTCAACCTTAGGATTCAACCTTGGGAAAGCTTAGAAAAATCAATCCCATTCTTCATCTTCCTCTTCCTCAAGTTTAGTGAGAGAGCTTGTAGGAAACCCTAACCCTAAATCCAACAACAATTCAAGATCTTGAGTGCAAGCCAAGCAAGATGCCTTCAACCCTTTTATGAGCCGAGCCGATCTTCAATCGGGCAAGAGATCAAAGTAGATCCACGATCCACGGAGACGAGCGAAGCCGAGTCAACGATCGATTTCTTCTTCTTGTAGATTCTTGAAAGAATGTATTGAAATTGTTGATTAAATAAAAGGTGATATTCTTTTATCTTGTTTTCTTTAAATTCCGCATCATGTTATCATTACTATTCTTGAATATTGTCTTTGTGGTGATGTGTGAATAAAACTCCGCTCGTCGGGGAGTCGAAACGATCTTTAGTATGATGATGTAACAAATTTGTAATCGATTCTTGAATCCCACGAGTTTGTAAACCCTAGCAAGTTCAAGAATCGATGACCCAATTCGTTGCGATGCTTTCTTGATCGACATCGTTCGAGATTGGGGAGTTCCGATCGTTTCTTGAAATTGCTAGAGGCTAGAATATAAATGGTATCCTCGAAAGAACAAGGGTTAAGAGATGAAACCCTAATTTCATCAAGAAAACCCTAACTCTCGTCGATCACCATTGATCTAGTATCAATTCTTCGAAGGACAAGAACACGAAACCCTTTAGATTGCATCACGTCTAAAGATCCGATCGATTCCTACGAGCCTTTCTTATATTCTTGATTGTTGATTGGAAATATTGTCAAAACAACCGATTCTTGATTGTTTATAGTTTCTTGATTCTTGAGTAAAGATTAGTGACACTCGAATACAAATCACATCTTGAATCATGTTTTCGTTTATTGTTGCCTAACATTTCATTTCAAACGTATCAAAATACAATTGAATTGCACAATCCCTGTGGACGATCCGCACTCACTAACAATCTACATCCGACACCGTGGTTTGATTGCGGTCAATATAATTTTTTGATTGTCGTTACTTTTTACATATACACGTCAGAAAATATTCCAATCAGTGTCAAAAGCCTGAGTACACTCCTCTGTCCACGCAAATGGTACATCCTTCCGTGTCAGCCTCGTCAACGGTTCAGCGATTCGTGAAAAGTCTTGGACGAACCTCCGATAATAACCTGCCAATCCCAGAAAGCTCCTGATCTCGGCCACTGACTTCGGCGTTGGCCAATCTCTGACAGATTATATCTTTGCCGGGTCCACCGAGATGCCTTCGCCTGAAACGATGTGTCCCAAGAACTGAACCTTGTCGAGCCAGAATTCACACTTGCTCAATTTCGCTTACAGCTTCTCATCCCGAAGAATTTGTAGAACCGTGCACAAATGCTCAACATGCTCCTCCCGGGTCTTCGAGTAAACAAGTATGTCATCGATAAATACAACGACAAACGTGTCCAAGTACTTTGCAAACACCATGTTCATCAAGTCCATGAATATTGCTGGAGCATTGGTGACATCGAACGGCATCACAAGGAACTCATAATGTCCATATCGGGTCCTGAAAGCCGTTTTGCATACATTCCCGGCTGCTACTCTGATCTGATGATATCCAGAACGGAGATCCAACTTCGAAAACACCTTGGCCCCACTTAGCTGATCGAAAAGGTCGTCGATGCGCGGGATTGGGTACTTGTTCTTTATGGTGACTTTGTTCAGCTCCCGATAATCTATACACATCCGCAGCGATCCATCCTTCTTCTTCACTAACAGAACTGGTGCACCCCACGGTGAAACGCTCGGCCGGATAAATCCCTTCTCCAATAGTTCTTCAATTTGCTTCTTCAACTCCGCCAACTCAACCGGTGCCATTTTGTACGGGGCCTTGGATACTGGTGCCGTACCTGGAGTCAAATCGATCAAGAACTCCAAGATGCGTGGAGGTGGTAGACCTGGTAAATCTTCAGGAAACACATCCAGAAAGTTCCGAACAATCTCTGGAGTTGCGCTCTCATCAATCTCCATAGCTGTCAGCTCCCTTGGCTTGGCTCTATACTTGGCTGGCTCCAAAGATTCGCTTCCGCCCTCGAAAATAAACTCCGGGTGATTGGGGATGTGGAAGATCGCATTCCTTTCTCGGCAATCAATAACTGCATGGAAGGTACTCATCCAATCCATCCCGAGAATTGCGTCATAGCTGCCTGTCCCGATCAAAAGAAAATTCGCATAGAATTCCCTGCCACACACTATAACCGGACATGATCAACATTCTCGACTAGATATTATAATGCCATTACCCGTATGTATCTCCCAGCCCTTGGTTAGTGGTTTATATGGTATGGAGTGTGTATCAATGAAATGCTCAGATATGAAACAGTGCGATGCTCCAGAATCAAATAGTACTCTAGCTGGAAAGGAATGTACGAGTAGAGTACCTGCATCAACTTCTCCTGAAGCCTCTGCCTGCTCGGCGGTCAAGATGAAAGCCCGTCCCTGATCGCGACCTGTATAGGGTTGCCTCTGCTCCTGTGGCCTCTGCTGCTGCGGTCCAGAACCTCCCTCTATCTCTGCTCGCTAGGGGCAACCGCTAATCCTGTGCTGACTAGATCCGCAAATCAAGCACTGTCGCTTGGCGCGGCGACAGTCTTTCCGGGTATGCCCATCTCTATTGCAGTAGCCGCAAACTACGCTCTGTCTCTGGGGGCGATGCTGGGGCACAAATGGGCGCTTCATCTGAGTCGTTCCAGGCCTGTGAACTGGTATGGTTTCTCGAGAAGGTGCATGGGTACGTGCTGGAACGACCGGGGGCTTCCTGAACTTGTTGATCAATTGCTCCTGAATTCTCGCCGCATTGAGTACCTGTGCAAAAGTCTGCAACTCCAGTTATGCGATCAACTGCTGCAGCTCGAAATCAAGTCCCTACAAGAAGCGTCTGGCCCTGGTAGCCTCTGAAGCGACCATTTATGGATCAAATCGGCTCAGACGGTTGAACTCTGCCGCATATACGTCCACGGGGCGGCCATTCTGCTTCAGTAGAATGAATCTTTCTTCCATCTCTGCCTTGGCGGTGGAAGGGAAATAATGGTCCAAGAAGCACTCCTTGAATTTGCTCCATTCGATTGGCCTGTCTAGCCTGCTCTCTTCCACTGACCACCATGTACGGGCTTCATCTTCCAACTGGATCTTTATCACATTCACTCTATCTTCATCTGGTACCCTGACGGCCGTCAGTAAATTCTCCATGTTCACTAGCTATTGCTCGGCCTCGAGGGGTTCAGCTAGCCCTGTGAATACAGCTAGATGCAACCTCCGGAAGTCTGATACGGTGTCAACCTTAGCAGAGTAAGCTGGTGGAGCAGTGCCCTCGAGGGCGGTAATTAGTGCGGAGGGTCCCCCTGCAGCGGTAATAGCCCTGAGTCCCTCGGCGAGTAAATCCGTCTTCCTCTCTTGAGCTTCTGCGAGAGAGGTCAGTGCACTAAGTATTCTTTCCGTGCGATCCTGAGAACTTGAGTCCGAGGAGTGGTCGTTCGGGGACATCATATCGCTGGAAGATTCAAAAGGATATGATTAGATTCAAGGATGAAAAGCAGGAATAGTGAAACGAAAATAATGTAATACAGGGTAGTTAATGTTATCCCTTGTTACTAAACACGGCTCTGATACCAACAAAACAATGTCACGCCCAGCTTCCCAAAATACGGAAAACGAGGGATGACTAGGCCAGCCATGCTCCTACGGTCAAGGAATAATCCCACCGTAGTCACACTTCGGCTTCTAGCATTACATGGTAATCAGTAAACAAAGCACAGCAGTAAAGGAATACATCACTAAATTATTACATCAAATTTTCATTGTTTATAATTCACAAATAAACAGGAAAAAACTACTAACCGAGTTCGAATACCAGATCTCTAGGGAAAACAGAAACGAAGAAAAAGGTACTCTTGACTAGATTTTCGTCGGCTCGAAAGGTAAATCCGACTCCTGCGCTGGTTCTTCCTCGAGGTCTGAGCATGCATACTCAGGTCGTCAGAGCGACGTAAAAGAAAGATTATAATAATGACATGAAACAGGTAAATAAGGTAATAACCGTGCAAGTAAAATGCGGGTAATCACTATGTCACTAAATGATGCAAAGTATGATCTGTGTCCCTATCGGTCTCTAAGTCATGTTTGAAATCGTATAGTGGAAAGGAGGATCATGTTTAACAAGAGTCTCGTATATACCCGAGACAACGGCCCACACGCCCGGGACATAACCTTGTCAGCCGGATCGCTAGATCCTACCTACTATATATAAGAATCACTGTTCGAATGATCATTCTCTAAAACACGGTCCCACTAAATACGATGCTCTTTCCACTTCGGTTTCCCCTTTTCCCCAAGTTTACACTATTGATGATTATGATTTAGTCGTGTACAAGTATGCACCAATAGCACGGTTTTGTCACTGTTCACTGTATTAATCACTGTCACGAATCATTCACTTTTCCATTGGCGATCTTGGCACTCCTAAACCAAAATCATTCACGCACGATAATGCAATGTCCACTGAATAATAACGCGCACTATCACTATGTATATGGCAGTTGGGTAAGGTATGTACATTTATGCGGTTAACAAGTCATGTGTAATATGAACTATTATGCACGTCATAAGCTTACAAAATTGCAGTAATTCATATGCTCAAAATTCAATGAAACATTACAAATACGGTAACAAGTACACTCTGTCAAAAGTTCAGAAAAATTTGTTTCAGTACAATCGGGTTTCTGGTATTCAAGTTACAGCCGTTTCAATTTAAGTGCTCGCTGCAGGAAATTCAGTTTCTGAACTGATCATCCGTTTCGCGACACGATTTTCACCCAGTTGGGATCATAATTTAGCGACGCTACAGTTGAATGAAATATATAGTTTTCAATAGGGTTTTCAACGCAACAGACGGATTCTCAATCGCGTCTGTACGTCAGAAGTTATGCACTGTTCAACACTAGGGTATCAGTTCAGTTTCTGTCTGGGACTGCTAGACGTCCTGATCTTTTAAATTGCAGTTTAAATAATAAACGACGATATAACAGGGTGAAATCACTTGCGTTATTTAGCTAACAGATTGATCCTCAATAAAATGCAGGGTTCCATAACAAACAAGTTCAGGCAGGGAAGGGGTAAGCATCATGAGTCATAAAACAACCACCAGAGCTGCTCTGGACTGCAGTCCAGAGCCGCTCTCCGAACCAATTCTCATCATAATTTCAGTACAGAAACAATTAAGAACTTACACAGGGTTACAGGTCGTCGAGTCGGCATCGATTTTAGCCCTCGAACGCCTCATTTCAACATGTACACAATTAATTGTGATTTTAACAAATTTCAGGTGCGGGAAATTCCCAGTTTTTACGGGTGTATTTGGGGGTGTTCGTTTAAGTCATTAACAGTTGTATTTTTCAGTGAAATTTCTACACAAGGTTCATTGCCAAACGAGCCAGAATATGCAATCAAGTTCCATCTGATTAAATGAAGGTTTTCATTTGGATCTTGCATCAAACACTTATGTCATTTAAGTTTTCATGAATCGCAAATATGGAATTAATACGGTTTCAGTTTGTAACGGAAATAATCTAGCATGTAGCAAGTAGGGTACTTGCTTGGAGACGTTTTGGCGATGCACGGCAGCGGAAACGGCACGAACTAGCGACGAACGACGCGGTTTGGATTCACGGTCTCGGCTCGCGTTTCGGTTTCGTCGTCGGAGTTGTCCGGGGAACGACTCGTGGTCGCTGCAAGCGGAGGGGGCGCTCTGTGGATCTCTGTGAGTGCGCTGGGGTCGACGATGGTCGGAGGTGTCGCTCCGGCGATGGGCAGCAGCGGGGTTCGGACTTGGTGGTTAGGGTTTGATGTTTTGGTGAGAGAGAGAGGGTAGGTAGTGGGACTCGGGTTGGAGGTGATAATGATGATTATGTTGAGGTTGAAGGGGATCGACGAGGGGTTCAGGTCAGTTGGGGGCTCGCCGGCGTCGAGTGCAAGGGAGTGGCCGAGCTCGGGTGTGCAGGGGAGGGTTCTGCGGTGGCTGGAGAAGGTGAGGAGAGGGCTCTGTTGATGGAGAGAAGAGAGCGAGGGAGGATGAATAAGGGGTTTTAGTCATCGTCGGCGGCGAGTGATGAAGGCAGTGGGCTGCGGGAGTGGGTTTTCGAGAGAGAGGAGAGGAGTGAGTTGGAGAGTGAGAGGGAGAGAGGAGTTGGAGACGAGGAGAGTGGGAAGCGCGCGGGTGGTCGTGGCGACGAGCGCGGAGACGTGAGCACGAGGTGGGGCGACGTGGGTTGAAGGGAAAAATCGAGCGGGAAAAATATGGACGTTGGGGAAGAAGGAGTGGGGCAGTGAAGTGGGTCGGGTTTGGTTAGAAGCGGGTAAGGCGCGGGTAAGGAGTAAGAAGAATGGGCTGGGCCGGGGAAATTAAGGGTTTAATATTTTAGTTTATTTAAAATTTCCTTTGGGCTGAGGAATTAGATGTTGGGCCGGCTTAGGTTAAGGTTTAATTAATCTTTTAAATTTTTATTTGCTTGGGCTGGCTTAGGTTGTGAATTTAATTCATTTGTTTTTCTTATTTCTTTTGGGCTAGGTTTAAAACGGGGATTTAAAAAGGTTTAGAAGGATTTAAATACGACAATCTAGCAACTGATCTCCTACAAAATTACGAGGAAAGGAAAAGGGAAAAATATAGAAAAGAATTTTCATTGATGGAAACGGGGATTTACAATTACGCTCTGTAAAACAGAGCACCGTTGGATTAAAATCCAATGGTGATTAAAAATCACCAAGATACAGAATAAGATCTGTATGGAAAAATATTTTCCTAATCTTGTTAAAAACAAGAAAAATATCTTCTGTAAAACAGAAGGCTTGGGATTTAAGATCCTACGGTGGATAAAATCCCCAAATCGATTAAGATCTCTCAATGAGAGATTTCCTTAACTAAATCAACAAATTTGCCTCCACTATATAAAGGACCCAAGACTTCAAGTCTTGTACAGAAGAACCCCCCGTAAACTTCAAACTTCAAGAAGAAAGCTACTTCTCTTCGAGATAAATGAAAACAATAGAGATCGAAGCATCTCATCTGCATATTTAATTCTTTAAAGAACTTAGTTCTTTCTCTGGACCTGAGATCCATGGGGCAAGTCTCCCACAGATGAGAATTTAATTCTCATGGGGATGAATTTGTTCTTAGGGGATCGAAGATCTAGAAAAGAATAGAGAATTAAACTCTTCAGAATAGAATACACAAAGAAGACTCAGCGCCGAGCGCCTCACGTGTCCCTCACGTTGGCGCCACTCAATAAAGAGTTCTTAGCCCTCAGTGGTTGGTGCCCAGCGCCAAGCGCCCCACGTTCCCCTTATGTGGACGCTATTCAGTATAAAGTGCTCTGCACTCATCAACCAGTGTCCAACATTTGGGCACCACAAAGAGTGTTTAATACTCCACAAAAAAAAAACAATAAACAATTAAAAAGAAGAAGAAAAAAGAAGTAAAGTGAAGCATGAGTGTCAGAACCCATATTAATGCTCAGCATTGTTGATACAGAAAGGGGACCAAGCCCAAACAAGTGTTTAACACTTTATTCAAATTGACCGAGTGAGCTGAGCCCAAGATTGGCCAAATTCCTAATCGACTGAGCCCATGTGCTCTTTATTTTTCCAAATTGGCTTTAGTCCCAAACAAGACCACCAAGCTTTTGATAAATATTCACTGGTTCAAGGGTATATCTCCTCACACCTCTGATACAAATCGTTGTAATTCTTCAACGTCTTCATAGAGGTGGTGGGTCCCGACAACCAACAACTCTTCGGCGCATTCCCTGACCAATGCGGACCGCAATGTCCTTAAACTAACTATGGACCATAATGTCCTTAAACTAACTGTGGACCGTAACGTCCTTAAACTAAACCCTCACGTCCAAAATGATGATCAATGGACGACTGAAACGTCCTTAAAACTAACAACGGACCGAAACGTCCCTAAACTAAAACAATAGAACCCAAATTCTCTTTTGCTGGATCAAAATGATCCTAAATTCCGGTTAAGTAGATCTTAGTTCAAGATTGGACTAACGTATCCTTAACAAACATTTAAGTTGATCTTAACCTAAAACAAGGTTAATGATCCTTAAATCAAACCAAATCCAAATCTAAGAATATACGGATTTGGACTAATCCACGCCCTACGGGTGACGACATAAATTAGTCTCCGTATACAATCCATGGACAACCAAAAATAAACACACACGTCACGAAGTGAACATCTGGAGCAGGAGAAAGCGGTTATCGTTACGCGGTAATGTAATTAACTGCAGGGGCTTGCACCTGTAGGGAACCGTCCCCACAATCAAAATCCCCTCGTAAACGAGGGGGAATCTGACGAAATCTGCTACAACGGCCGCATCCGTCCAAACCTCCGATATATGGTGCTATAAATCAACTTGGCATTTCCGGAGAGGTGGACGGATAAATCCAAATAGTATCTGCCCCTAAATTCAGGCAAGATGAACTATTCCAGTTCGTCCCCGTTTTTAGCGGTAAACACGGATTATCGCACGTCCTCGGGTCTAGTAGAGTGGAATTCAGACCTCCGCAACGAGCATTCGAATTCCAATGGAATTTTAATACCATTTTTATGAAAATGAGATTTCTATAAAATAAATCAAATTTATTTTTATCTAAATATATATCAGTATTATCAAAATATAAATATTCCAAGTTTTCTAAATTCAAAGAAATCATCATTACATGAAACCACAATCCAAATACAAAACAATTCCAATATTTCAATAAAATACCATATACTATGAAAACTAGGTTATACTCACTAGAAATTTCACATTTATAAAATATACATCTATGAAAACCCTGAAAGGCGATAATTAAATACTTAAGGTGTATTTTGAAATTATACCAAAACTATTTTTACATAAAACCCCCTCAAGTTATATAAATTACAATAAGGACCCTAGTAAATATAGGTTTAAGCGGGACCAGTTCTCTTGAGCCTCAAGAAGCCGGAGAATATGGGTGCTTGCCTATCTAAGGTAGACAATATAAATAACAGTGTTATAAATACGGTAATTGTCTTTGAAAAAGACACAAATCCTGCCGTTCATATGCAGCGGTTACCGATAACACCAAAACCTAATTCAGAATTCAATTTATTTTTGAAGTGTCTGACTCGGACCGAGTCTCAGTTTAATCAATCTGACTTGAATATGATTCAAGTATAAAACTACAATTCAAATACGAATCGGTCTGTCACGCCCCGCTTCCCGTTGTACGGGCAGGGGACGCGGCGAGGCCCGCTATGTATTTACTTCAATGTAAATACGCTAAGCGTAACTAAGCAATATAAGAGAAATATACATAAGAGACAAATGTAAATGAACAGAAACTTTATTTATTAAACATTCTTTTTACAGTACAATGGAAAGTAAATATATGGAATTAAAGCGATGCCTAAACAGTGGCATAACAGAAATGAAAATGGAATAAGTACAAGTGGCTACAGTTCTGGGTCTTCAGGGTACTGCTCAGGGGCTTGATCCAAATGCTCCTGACTGGTTTCGTATTCTTCAACGCCGGGTCCTCCTGACAACATTCCAAAGAAGAATAGAAATAGGAATGTCGTCAGCGAACAATCGCTCGGTAAGTCCGAAAGATGAAGGAGAAGTGGAATGACAGAGAGAGTATAGTTTTATAATGTTTATTTTAATATTAGCGCAGTTGTTTGTAGCTTGGTACAGAAAATACCGGTGTATATGAGAGGAGTCCAACTTACACCGGAGACTTTGGTAACCCATAGTACAAGGCTCCGTCGATAATACTATGGAACAACGGCATGGATGTAATTACGTCTTAAGTGATCACCTCGTGCCACCTTTAACATGTTCCGTACCAGTCTACCCTTTTATAACCCCGTAGTGTTTATTGTATTGATTGTACGGATTGTATATTGTATTGTCTTATAGATTGCCTAGATGGATGACTTGCCGAAACCATGATATAAGTAATGTAACGGATATAATGGATGAACAGGAAGATGGAATATATCCATGGTTCGGTTCAGTCAAGTTGTATAGATTGAACAAATTGAATATATGGATTCATGGATTCATGTTGTATTATAGTTTTATACCTGAATCTCATTCAAGTCAGATTGATTATATTGAGACTCAGCTTGAGTCAAACAATTAGAAAAGAAATTGAATCCTGAATTAAGTTTTGGTGTTATCGGTAACTGCTGCACATGGACGGCAGGATTTGTGTTTTTTTCAAAGACAATTACCGTATTGATAATACCGTTTATTATGCTGTCTACCTTAGATAGGAAAGCGCCCATATCTCCGACTCTCTGAGGCTCAAGAGACTGGTTCCACTTAAACCTATATTTACTAGGGTCCTTATTGTAATTTATATAATTTGAGGGGGTTTTATGTAAAAATAATTTTGTATGGTTTTCAAAATAAACCTCAAGCATTTATTTATCGTCTTTATAGTTTTCATAATGGTATATTTTATAATTATGAACTTTCTAGTGAGAATAACCTAGTTTTCAAAGTATATGCTATTATATTGATATATATTGATCTTGTTTGGAATTGCATGGTATTTTCATTTAAAGTGACTCTTTTGATTTAGAAAAATTGGAATATTTATATTATATCAAAATAGATATTTTGATGATACATATATATATATATATATAATAATTTTAATTTATTATTTTTCTAGAAATCTCAATTTCTTAAAATGATATTAAAATTTCCATCGGAATCCTAATGCTCTTTGCGGAGGTCTGAATTCCGCTCTACTAAACCCAAGGATGTGCGATAATCCGCACCATCCCGAAAACAGGGCTCCCCAAAAATAGGTTGTAGAGATACAATTTCATGGTAATGAATAATACACTTTTTATAGAAAATGGTTTTTATAAGTTAAAGGTATTTATTTGTAAAATCGTATATTCCCGTATTCTATGTTCCCAAAAAGACATCGTGATATGATAGAGATTTATGTTGTTAGGAGATAGGTCATTACCTCATAAACTATGTAAAGGTATCATGGTTTAAAAGTATAAACATATCGATATGAAATATAAAGGTATTTTAATGAAAAATTGAAATACAACTTGCTATGGTTATCATTTTGATGTCAAACTTGTTCTATTGCCTTATTTAATAAGTACTAAACAATATATCAAAAGTTGTATGCAACACCCGAGTTCATTTACACCAATTCCAGTTCTCGTATTTCTTTATTCATGATATTCTTGAATTAACGTATTATGGGTGCGAATGGTATTTTACACTTTACTTTGCATTCGACCCGACCCGCTTACTGGAACCTGTTTGATTCTCATTTATAGGTTACCCTGGCTTGTTGCATAGACGCGTGCATCTAGTATAAACTGCATCTTGGCATTTCATCTGACATCGCATGTTTTATCATATAACTTTTTTAGTCACAGAAAATATTTTAAAATTACATTTCATAGCCCGCTTGATACCCCCAACCCCGTGGTAGCATCCGCGCATCTTGTTCTCGTCCCGTTCAGTGAAACGGACGTGTTTGGTTGATTACGCGCACGTACGTGCGTCTGTTCTTGGGGGTATGCTTTTTCGTTATATAATCTTTCATTTTAAATTTTGGAACTTACAAATGATTTTTGTATTTTAAATCTAAAATTTTGGGCCCGACCCGGGCGCATTTTGAAATACTTTTGTATCTCGCCAAAAATCTTTTATCTAAAATCTTTTAATATTAATCGAATAAATATTTTTCCATCTGGTTGGTTACATGAAAATCTTTTCCTAAAATTTTTCTTTATTTAAAATGGTTCCCTGGGCCAATCAGATTTTCTCTCTCTCTCTTTTACTTTACCCACCAGTCAATCAAAATCTTCAATTTTATTTGCCGGGCCCCACAACTTTTTCTTTATCTCTCTCATCTCTTTATCCCACCGCAGCCTCTCTCTTCTCTCTCTTTTCTCTTTCTCTCTCCCCTCACTAAATGCCAATCTCATCTCTCCTCACTATCCACTTTTCTCTCTCTCTCTCTCTCCTCTCGATCTTTCTCTTCTCTCTATCTCTCTCTCCCTCTCTCTCTCATCTCGTAACTCTCTCTCTCTCTATCTCTCTGCTTGCTCTCTCTCACAATTCTTTCTCTCTCTCTCGTTATATATATATATATATATATATATATATATATATATATATATATATATATATTTATTTAAAAAGAAAAAACTTTATTCTTCTACGTCTCTCTCTCTCTCGCTCGCTCATCTTCTTCTTTTCCCGTCTCGTGATCGTCGAACCCACGCCGAGCCCTCGCCTGCCTCGCGCTCGTCGTCGCCGCCTCCCGCGATCGGCCTCGTCATCCTCATCTCCATCACCCAACCTGTCTCTCTCCTCTCTCCAACCCCTGCGGCGAACCCATTGCACCCATCACCGTCTCCCTCACCTCTCATCGCCGTCGACCTCCACCATCAGCCTCCCCTCGCACCATCTTCCCTTCTCGACCTCCACCTTATCCTCTCCCCTTCTTCCAAACCCAGAACCCTTGAAAATACCCCAACAACCCAACTCCAACCACCTTTGAAACCATCACCGAAACCCTAACCTTAACCCTAGCTCCGACTACCCTCGTCACCTCGGTCTCGCCTCCTCTCCATTTCCTTTCCCTTCCTCCCCCGAGGCCCTCAACCCACTGCAAACCACCAACTCAAGAACTCCGGCTGCAACCCTCTTCCTTTCCTTTCCCTCGCCTGCACGCCTCACCTCACCGCCGGCGACCACATCATTGTCGCCTCACACTCACCCCGCCGCCACTACCTTTCTCCCCTCTCTCTGAAAACCACCACCACTTCCTCTAAACCAGGCTAGAGCCCCGTACACCATCACCCGACCACCCAACAGCTTGCCGCAACCCCGTTGTCCTGTGCATGAACCTCGCCGTCGACGCCCCACCGTCGACGTCACCCCCTACGGCTTCCTCTGACCCAGAACATCTTATTACAATCCACTCTTCTTCCTCCCCTGATTCTTCTTCTTCTTATTCTTCCATTCTTGTTTCTTGTTATCGCGTTTCTCGGTGATCTCCAAAGCCGGGAGTGACGCCGACGATCTGGGCGACCCAGTGGACATCCGTACCCAGCGTGGTCCGTTCCTGCATTGCTTAGTTGAGTCCCGTGTACGCCGTGTGCATCGCAGCTTTTATCGACTTTGGACGTTGCAGCGTATCCGTATCGCGATCCCTCGAGGCAAGTGAAACTTGCTACATGCTATTTAAATTATTATATATGCTATTTAAATTAATATATACCTATTTGAGTGCACGTTAAACCTGTAGTTTACATTTAATACCATAATTTCCATTTTAACATTTCGACGTCCCGTTATATCATTTTAGATTCATAGCTCGAAACATACCAGGTTGCATTTAGTTCTAATATACATAGTACCCACATTCATATTTAAATCATATAACAATTATTTGCATAGCCCACAGTACCCCTTTTATATTTTTATACCCTGTCGGACGACCGTTTGCATACATCTAACCTGATTTATATTCAATTGCATCTTTAGATTATTTAGTACATATTAACATGATTTTAACATCCATATTTGTTATACTGTAGTTAAGTAAGGTTGAAACTATCCCTTAAACGCAAAATGATAACCGTGCATCGATATAATTTAATCTGTACCTATTTACATATTATATCACATGTTTATTGTTCTGATAGTACCCATTCTTGTTTATTTACAATCATGCTTATGTTAGTTTGATTATGAGCACCCACATGATATCTTATACACCCTGGCATGACCTGTTACACCTATTACTTGACCCGACATGGTACCGTACAACTCTTGACATGACATGACACCTATATACACTATTTGACTTGACCTGATGTACCATGCTTTACCTAGTACCTGATCTTGTGCCTAATGCCAACAAACCTGACCTGTTGTCCTCACGGACCGTTCCTGTTGTCTATCCAGACAAACCTGTACCTGCCTGATCCTGTGTTGTCATTAGCTTTAGATCACTTAATACCTGACTTGAACACTTTTGACTTATGGGTATGGGGAAATCAATGATGAAACCTGACTTGTAACTCGACAGTTCTATACATGTTCTGATCAGTCTTACGGGCTAGGCTAGCCCCGGGGTAATGATGCTGACATCACTCATCTTTACATACTACCCTTTTACTTCCTAGCGGCACGTCTCGGATTCAGCCCGAGAATCTTGACCGTGGTCCCGGGCACGCACGGGATACTATTGATTTACATCGATGATTCATCAAATTGATTTCAAAGATTTGAGAGTGGTTAACACCGTAGACTAGTTTAGATTACTCACTACACATTACCCCACTATCCTTACTCATATCACTGTTATGCTTGTTTATCATTTATACTCATACTTGCATGTATTGCCACCCATGTTTTATTACTGCTTGATGTTATGACGAGCTGACGTCTGGGTTTTGCATGGCCCAGATCCTCTACCTTTGTTGCTGACTGATCAGGAGTATTGCCGCTGTTAGACCGAGCGGTGAAGATCCTATCGGTATGCAGTTTTAGTTTCCAGGTGGTTCATTTATTGTATTTTTGCTTCCGCATATTATCATTTCTTGACTCATTTATTCTGTCTCATGGACATGTACTAGATAGTTTAGTCTACTTTTCTGTTCTTAATATCTCTACAGCCGTAATGTGACTGTGGAAGGATTTTTCCTATCCACGGGTAGCATAGTTGGCTATGTCACGCGCTTATTTTAGCGTACTCTGGGAAGCGGGGTGTGACATGGTTCTTTTGGTATCAGAGCCATAGGATATAGGTTTATCGAGTTTGATTCTTTTGTAGTTGGGTATTGGACCCAATATACGAATCAGAATACTCGTGATTAGGAACATGTCCTGCCACCTTGCTATCATGATTCTTGAATCATATCTTTCTTTTATCCTTCGCCTTGACGATATGCAAACCACTTTGCATCTCGACTTGAAACTTTTTTGGTTCTCTATTGTTTCTCCCTGTTTCTTAATTCTGATGCTAGGATTTGGGCGACTTGAGTGGAGTTATGTAATTGTACCCATGAACTGCGACATGGTTACAATGCGGTACTCTATTTAAGTAACTTGGAGTCCTGGTCTTGATTCACTTCCTTGTTTCATGATCGTTATATTACCTTGCTTCTCTCGGTTTCATTGCTTACCAGTTCTTATTTTATCGTCAGCTTAAATCATGTTTACCGTACTTAATCTCCGTCAGTATCTTGACTTCGGATGAAGTCATCTCGGTATCTTTCTTGTTCTTGTTTTCCCCCGCATTGGGATTATTCAATTCTGGTGCATCCCTTTGTTTGTTGTTGTCTTGGGAATGGATTTTCGCGGCACTTTCTACGCTCATATTGATTGTAGGGAAAGAAAAGTGATTCTCCAGATTCCCGGACATCCGGAGCTTGTTTTGCTGGAGGAAGTAGTTCTGTCGGGCCAGTCGAGTTTAGGGCTAGGCCGACAAATAATGTTCTTTCATCGATGGAAGTTTTTAAGGAAGAAGCGCCGGCTATATTTCGAGAGTTCATGGACGTGTTCGAGGACATCTCGGATTACTGCAAAACGAGATGTGGAGTTTGCGATTGATCTTGTTCCTGGTGTAGCGCCAATATCATAGGCCTATTTTCCAATGGCACCAGTGGAGTTGGAAGAAGTCAGGAAGCAGGTTGCTGAATTACTTGAGAAGGGTTGGATTTGCAGGAGTAACTCACCTTGGAGAGCTCCGGTTCTTATAATAAAGAAGATGATGTCACAAGGTGGATGTGCATCGATTATCGAGAAGTAAACCGGGCGACTATTAAGAACAAGTACCCGATCCCTCGGAATTGGTGAATTATTTGAGCAACTTAGTGGCGCGAGGGTATTCTCGAAGCTGGATTTGCAGTCCGGATATCATCAGGTCCGAGCTAAATCAGAAGATATTTGCTAGACCGTGTTCCGAACTCTGTATGGACATTACGAGTATTAGTGATGCCTTTCGGAGTAACGAATGCACCGGCGACATTTATGGATTTGATGAACCGAATCTCTCACTGTTCTTGGATCAGTCTATAGTGGTGTTCATCGATGATATTCTGGTCTGCTCAGGGAGCAAGGAAGAGCATGCAAAACACTTGAAGATCGCACTGCAGACATTGAGGCAAGAAAGGTTATATTCAAGGATGAGGAAGTGCAAGTTTTGGCTAGAAGAAGTAAAGTTTTTGGGGTATGTCGTGTCTGGAAATGAAATCGCTGTTGATCCCGAAAAGATTGCAGCAGTTTGAGATTGGCCGATTCCGAAGAATGTTGCGGAGATAAGAAGCTTTCTTGGACTCGCTGGGTATTACAGGAGGTTCGTGGAGAACTTTGCTCGTCTGGTGGAGCCGTTGACCAAGCTTACACGCAAGGAGGTACCTTTTGTATGGACGGATA
The DNA here is from genome assembly GCA_030015575.1 of Agapanthus africanus. Taxonomy (NCBI): domain Eukaryota; kingdom Viridiplantae; phylum Streptophyta; class Magnoliopsida; order Asparagales; family Amaryllidaceae; genus Agapanthus; species Agapanthus africanus. Next base: position 92,369,420 of record JASDDO010000019.1, on the reverse strand, counting down.
GGTGTGTGTCGGCTTTCGAGATGTTGAAACAGAGGTTGATAACCGCTCTTATTTTGACCGTACCAGACGGTTCCGGAGAATTGGTGATTCACAGCGACGCACCGGAGAAAGAATTGGGATGTGTTTTGGTGCAGCATGGGAAGGTTACAACTTACGCATCGAGATAGTTGAAGACCCATGAGAAGAATTACCCAACTCATGACTTGGAGTTAACAGCTGAGATTTTCACTTTGAATATTTGGAGACACTACTTATTGGGTGAAAGGGTCGAAGTATTCACCGATCACAAAAGTCTAAAGTACGTGTTCGCTCAGAAGGAGCTAATTGTGAGACAGCGATGATGGTTGAAGCTGATGGCTGACTACGATCTTGATCTTAAGTACCATCCGGCGAAAGTAATGTTGTGCCGGATGCGCTTAGTCGGTTGCCAGCAATTCAGATGTTGACTGCAAAAAGGGAACTTATTGAAGGCTTTCGAAGATTTGATTTGGAGATTGTGCTACCGCATTCTTCGGGACAGTTGATGCGGCTGCAAGTACAGTTGTCGTTGATTGAGAACATTAAAGCAACGCAATTGCAGGACCCAAGATTGCAAAAGTTTCGGGAACAAGTTGAAGCTGGACTTCGAACGGACTTACCGATTCATGAAGATGGTTTGTTGTGTTATGGTAGCTGTTTGTGTGTGCTAAGGGGAGATATCCGTGAAGAAGTTATGAAGGAGGCACACTGTTCCGCGTATTCCGTACAACCAGGAGGCACAAAGATGTACCGAGATATACGACAGCATTTCTGGTGGAAAGGCATGAAACGGGAGATTGCCGCTTTGTAGCAAAGTGCTTGGTATGTCAGCAAGTTAAGGCTGAACATCAAAGGGTTGCTGGTTTATTGTGACCACTTCCGATTCCTTAATGGAAGTGGGAACATATAACTATGGATTTCGGGACGGCTTTACCGCGGAGTCCCAAAGGGCAATAATGCAGTTGGGTGATTGATGATTCTTGGTCAATCAACGGAAGCTGTGGCAGAATGGTATATGCAGGATAATGTAAGATTGCATGGAGTACCGGTGAGCATCGTGTCCGACCGTGACACTCGTTTCTTATCACACTTTTGGAAGGGATTACAGGAAAGTTTGGGGACTCGATTGAAGTTTAGCACAGATTATCATCCTCAAATAGATGGCCAGTCGAGGAAAACAATTCAAACTCTTGAGGAAATGTTGAGAGATTGCATGTTAGACTTCAAGGATTCATGGGAAGATCATCTGCACTTGGTGGAGTTTTCGTACAACAACAGTTTCTAGGCGACTATTCAGATGGCTCCATTCGAGGCTTTATATGGTCGCAAGTGTCGTTCACCTGTCTGTTGGAACGATGTCGGTGAACGGAGATTGTTGGGATCAGTTTGGGTTGTGCAGACAGTTAAGAAGGTTAATACTATCTGAAATCATATGAAAGCAGCACAAAACCGACAGAGAGTTGGGCAGATACGTCAAGAAGACTTTTAGAGTTCGCCATTGGTGATTTGGTATTCTTGAAGGTATCACCGACTAGAGGGGTGATACGTTTCGGAAGTCGAGAAAAGCTTAGTCCTCGACTCATTGGACCTTTGAGATTGTGAGCGCGTTGGAGAAGTGGCATATCGTTTGGTGTTACTACAATCTTTGGAGAACGTTCACGACGTGTGTTACGTACCTTAACTCTGTAGGTATGTTCGAGATGAAACACATGTGTTGGATCATTCGGAGCTAACCGTACGAGAAGATTTGACTTTTGAGGAGCGACCGGTGTCGATCGTGGATCGAAGAGAAAAGGATCTTGAGAACAAGGTTATCCCTCTTGTGCTTGTTTCTTGGGGAATCGCTCGCATGGAGAACCAACTTGGAAATGAGAAGATGAAATCCGGCAGAAGTCTCCACATCTATTCTTGAAATTTCTTGTTTGTTTATCCTATCTTGTTCTTGGAATTTTGAGGACGAAATTCTTTTGTAGTTAGGTATAATGTAACACCCGAGTTCATTTACACCAATTCCAGTTCTCGTATTTCTTTATTCGTGATATTCTTGAATTAACGTATTGTGGGTGTGAATGGTATTTTACACTTTACTTTGCATTCGACCCGACCCGCTTGCTTGAACATGTTTGATTCTCATTTATAGGTTACCCTGGCTTGTTGCATAGATACGTGCATCTAGTATAAACTGCATCTTGGCATTTCATCTGACATTGCATGTTTTATCATATAACTTTTTTAGTCACAGAAAATATTTTAAAATTACATTTCATGGCCCGCATGATACCCCTAACCCCGTGGTAGCATCCGTGCATCTTGTTCTCGTCCCGTTTAGTGAAACGGACGTGTATGGATGGCTACGCGCACGTACGTGCGTCCGTTCTTGGGGGTATGCTTTTTCGTTACATAATCTTTCATTTTAAATTTTGGAACTTACAAATGATTTTCGTATTTTAAATCTAAAATTTTGGGCCCGACCCGGGCGCATTTTGAAATACTTTTGTATCTCGCCAAAAATCTTTTATCTAAAATCTTTTAATATTAATCGAATAAATATTTTTCCATCTGGTTGGTTACATGAAAATCTTTTCCTAAAATTTTTCTTTATTTAAAATGGTTCCCTGGGCCAATCAGAATTTCTCTCTCACACTTTTACTTTACCCACCAGCCAATCAAAATCTTCTATTTTATTTGCCGGGCCCCACATCTTTTTCTCTATCTCTCTCATCTCTTTATCCCACTGCAGCCTCTCTCTTCTCTCTCTTTTCTCTTTCTCTCTCCCCTCACTAAATGCTAATCACATCTCTCCTCACTATTCACTTTTCTCTCTCTCTCTCCTCTCGATCTCTCTCTTCTCTCTCCCTCTCTCTCTCATCGCGCAACTCTCTCTCTATCTCTTTGCTTGCTCTCTCTCTTTCTCTCTCTCACAATTCTTTCTATCTCTCTCGTTATATATATATATATATATATATATATATATATATATATATATATATTTATTTAAAAGGAAAAAACTGTATTCTTCTACGTCTCTCTCTCTCGCTCATCTTCTTCTTTTCCCGCCTCGCGATCGTCGAACCCACGCCGAGCCCTCGCCTGCCTCGCGCTCGTCGTCGCCGCCTCCCGCTATCGGCCTCGTCATCTTCATCTCCATCACCCAACCTGTCTCTCTCCTCTCTCCAACCCCTGCGGCGAACCCATTGCACCCATCACCGTCTCCCTCACCTCTCATCGCCGTCGACCTCCACCATCAGCCTCCCCTCGCACCATCTTCCCTTCTCGACCTCCACCTTATCCTCTCCCCTTCTTCCAAACCCAGAACCCTTGAAAATACCCCAACAACCCAACTCCAACCACCTTTGAAACCATCACCGAAACCTTAACCTTAACCCTAGCTCCGACTACCCTCATCACCTCGGTCTTGCCTCCTCTCCATTTCCTTTCCCTTCCTCCCCCGAGGCCCTCAACCCACTGCAAACCACCAACTCAAGAACTCCGGATGCAACCATTTTCCTTTCCTTTCCCTCGCCTGCACGCCTCACCTCACCGCCGGCGACCACATCATTGTCGCCTCACACTCACCCCGTCGCCGCTACCTTTCTCCCCTCTCTCTGAAAACCACCACCACTTCCTCTAAACCAGGCTAGAGCCCCGTACACCATCACCCGACCACCCAACAGCTTGCCGCAACCTCGTTGTCCTTTGCATGAACCTCGCCGTCGACGCCCCACCGTCGACGTCACCCCCTGCGGCTTCCTCTGACCCAGAACATCTTATTACAATCCCCTCTTCTTTCTCCCCTGATTCTTCTTCTTCTTATTCTTCTATTCTTGTTTCTTGTTTTCGCGTTTCTCGGTGATCGCCAGAGCCGGGCGTGACGCCGACGATCCGGACGACCCAGTGGACATCCGTACCCAGCATGGTCCGTTCCTGCATTGCTTAGTTGAGTCCCGTGTGCGCCGTGTGCATCGCAGCTTTTACCGACTTTGGACGTTGCAGCGTATCCGTATCGCGATCCCTCGAGGCAAGTGAAACTTGCTACATGCTATTTAAATTACTATATATGCTATTTAAATTACTATATACCTATTTGAGTGCACATTAAACCTGTAGTTTACATTTAATACCATAATTTCCAATTTAACATTTCGACGTCCCGTTATATCATTTTAGATTCATAGCTCGAAACATACCAGGTTGCATTTAGTTCTATTATACATAGTATCCACATTCATATTTAAATCATATAACAATTATTTGCATAACCCACGGTACCCCTTTTATATTTTTATACCCTGTCGGACGACTGTTTGCATACATCTAACCTGATTTATATTCACTTGCATCTTTAGATTATTTAGTACATATTAACATGATTTTAACATCCATATTTGTTATACTGTAGTTAAGTAAGGTTGAAACTATCCCTTAAATGCAAAATGATAACCGTGCATCGATATAATTTAATCTGTACCTATTTGCATATTATATCACATGTTTATTGTTCTGATAGTACCCATGCTTGTTTATTTACAATCATGCTTATATTAGTTTGATTATGAGCACCCACATGATATCTTGTACACCCTGACATGACATGTTACACCTATTACTTGAGCCGACATGATACCGTACAACTCTTGACATGACATGACACCTATATACATTATTTGACTTGACCTGATGTACCATGCTTTACCTAGTACCTGATCTTGTGCCTAATGCCAACAAACCAGACCTGTTGTCCTCACGGACCGTTCCTGTTGTCTATCCAGACAAACCTGTACCTGCCTGATCCTGTGTTGTCATTAGCTTTAGATCACTTAATACCTGACTTGAACACTTTTGACTTGGGGGTATGGGGAAATCAATGATAAAACCTGACTTGTAACTCGACAGTTCTATACCTGTTCTGATCAGTCTTACGGGCTAGGCCAGCCCCGAGGTGATGATGCTGACATCACTCATCTTTACATACTACCCTTTTACTGCCTAGCGGCACGTCTTGGATTCAGCCCGAGAATCTTGACCGTGGTCCCGGGCACGCACGGGATACTATTGATTTACATCGATGATTCATCAAATTGATTTCAAAGACTTGAGAGTGGTTAACACCGTAGACTAGTTTAGATTACTCACTACACATTACCCCACTATCCTTACTCATATCACTGTTATGCTTGTTTATCATTTATACTCATACTTGCATGTATTGCCACCAATGTTTTATTACTGCTTGATGTTATGACGCGCTGACATCTGGGTTTTGCATGGCCCAGATCCTCTACCTTTGTTGCATACTGATCAGGCGTATTGCAGCTATTAGACCGAGCGGTGAAGATCCTATCGGTATACAGTTTTACTTTCCAGGTGGTTCATTTATTATATTTTTGCTTCCGCATATTATCATTTCTTGACTCATTTATTCCGGCTCATGGACATGTACTAGATAGTTTAGTCTACTTTGCTGTTCTTGATATCTCTACAGCCGTAATGTGACTGTGGAAGGATTTTTCCTATCCACAGGTAGCATGGTTGGCTATGTCACGCGCCTATTTTAGCGTACTCTGGGAAGCGGGGCGTGACATTTTAGGTTTGTTATTAAGAAAATATTGTATTTTCGAAAGAAAAGAGATTCGGAAGCTGGATAACTCCACTTCTGACATGTTTTAATAATGAAGAATTTGGGAATAACAAAAGAGAGAAAGGGGGGGACTTACTGGATGATTGACTAAAGGAGAGAAAAAGGAAAAGGTGGGAGGTGCCGGTGCGTCGTTTTGTCGTCGGAAACTTCTTGTGTCGTCGCCGGAACTTCGACGGAGTTTCGCCCTTTGTTAACTCTACTTGCACACTAATGACTTGGGAATTTATTGAGAGTTTTTGTATAGAATTTTCAGTGTGAGGGGATGTAAAATGGAGTGGGTATTTATAGGACAATTTAGGGTTTAGGGGGTGAAGAAAATGCATTTAAATTTGCATTAAAATTGGGATTAAATGGAATTTTATTGCTCTATGGAAATATTCAGAGTAAACAAACAATGTGGGGTTAGTGGGGTAGCTGAAGAGGTGCAGGGGGTGAAGTTTCAAGGCATTTGGGACGGGTTAGCCCGACCTCGCCGGATTTCCTACGCTTCTCGCCGGCCCAACACCGACGGGTGTTCATGGGGTTTTGGTCACGTGTCGGGGTCGATTTGTATTCTTCAGTGTATATGTTTGTTTTATTTGTGTCTCTTCAGTTTACGTGTAGTGCACGTGCAAACTCTTGGGCTTCTAAAAGATTAAAAGAAAAATAATTAAAAAGATAATGTGGCTGATGGGATTTAAACTCTGGTGCTTTGTAACAGCAGTGAAAGGCTTTACCAATGAGCTATAAGCTCATTCTTGCTGTTCAAAAGCAAAACAAATTTATAACTTGTGCTCAGGCTCAAGTACCCTTTTCTGTATTTTTGAAAGAATTTGTACAGAAAGTTTAGGGTTGTTACACCGTCTATTTAATCTATATCAATCTATATTGACTAAACCAAACCATGAATATATTCCATCTACATATTTATCCATTATATCCGTTCCATTTACTGATATCATGGTTTCGGTAAGTCATCCATATACAATTTACAATATAAGACAATACAATACAATAAAAATATCACAGGGTTTATATGGGGTAGATTGGTACGGAAGGTGTTAAAAGTGGCATGAGACTGTAACCATAATACACCTAACCTGAATATTCATTGCCGTTGTACCGTGGCTGAACGGTTTCTTGTGCTCCGTATACCTTAGTCTCCGGAATAGTGGGACTCCTCTTGTATACACTGGCATTTTCTGTACCAAGCTACAAACAACAGCGTTAACAAAATAATACAATATTAAAAGTTATATTCTTTTTCTGTCTATTCTATCTCTACTCATTTTTGGGACTTACCAAGCGATTGTTCGCTGACGACATTCCGTTTTTTCTTCTTTGGAATATTGTCAGGTGGATCAGTCTCACTGGAGATCGAGCCCAGCAGTGAGGACTTGGAGCAGTTAGCCTTTGACCCGGAGCTCTAGATATACTTGTACATTTTTATATTTTTTATACCACTGTTTAGGCAATGCTTTTATTCCATGTATTTATATTTCAGTTGTATTGTAAAAAGAATATTAATAAATAAAGTTGTTGTTCATTTACATCTTGTGTACATTTTATTTTACATTGCTTAGATACGCTTAGCGTGTTTACTTCTGAGTAAATACGCAGCGGGACTCGCCGCGTCCCCTTCCCCGTACAGTGGGAAGCGGGGCGTGACAGGTTTTGTTGGCGGCCCATCCAGATCAGTTCTGCATGGACTTGCAAGTCAGTTTTGCGCAGAAAATCTAAGCGATGTAGCACAAGAAACAGCAACTGAAAACATTCTTTACAATTACTTATTCCTTGAATTTTATTCTTTAAATCTATCCTAACCCTACTTTTCATTCAAAGTTATGGATCCCCCGAACAACACCAGCACCAATGTCAACAACACAGCTCCACCTTTACCGTTTACACCTGCCGTAGCTGCTCGATCAATGAGCAGAAGGTACTGCTTGAGGCAATCCACAGCTTCCTAGAAGAACAGCAGCAGCAGATTGCTATTCTGATGAACCGACCAGAAGCGGATGTAAGTGCACGGCGGCGCCCCGGCCGTCTGAACGAGGCCAAAATGCGGAAACGATACTTTTACGAAACTTGTAAACCGGCACCACCGCGCACTAAAATCCCGGATCGGGCCATTAACCTACTCCTAGCTAACAAGAGAAGGGGTAGAGAGATATACCGAGCGATCCGTGTCCTTCGGTCTTCTCGTCGTCGTCCCGATCTCCCCGCGGAATCTCCGGTCTTCATCTCCTCGTCGGAAGGGCACCACATCGCCGGGTTCTTTTACGGGCTCCCACCTTTGGACCGAGGTAACTCGGACACGAAGTTGGCGAGTCGACGTGTCCAAGAATTGTGGTAGAATAGTGTGGAACTCTATGTCTCATTGGGGTATGAAGTTGCCATGGTTTTGGTGGAGGAATGAACTTCGGAGATGAATGATTTTTGTAGCAAGCAAAAAGATGTGAGATGAACATTTTTTTTCCCAAATGAAATGCCCTCTACCTCCACTAAGTGTGGTCGGCCCCTCTTTTGCCCAAGGGGGGAGAGAAAAGTCAAGGGGGGAAGCTAACATGCATGAGAGAGAAAAATGATGATGATGAAATATAATGATCACAACAAACTCTCACTCCAAATCAACCCCCACCATCAACAACCATGATTACTCCAAAAGTCATGCAGTCATGGACTAATGAAGTCAAAGGAAGCAAGGACCATCATGAAGCAACAATATACAAAGTCCACCCTCCACAATGCTAATTTGCACAATTGCAAATAAGCCCTCCTCCACCAATTTTCAGCCAAGGAAAGAAACAAAGGAAAATGGCCGAAACGGAAAGCAAACTGGCAACTTTAGAAAACTGATCCCGTAATAAATTACTGGAAAACCCCGCGACTGTATATACATACCCGCATTTGTATTCCGGCCGAATACAAATGCAATAAGACAAATCTACACTGTACAATACTAGGATCCGGCTTAAACCAAAGCCCGCTAGTATTATCCGTCCGATCATGATCCGTGCAATACCGCACGTACATGATCAAACCCTGCTATATCTCCATACGGCCTCTACAGCGTTTCGCCCGAAACTTGAGAAAATGGTCTGTGGGGGACTCTAAAGACTCGTCAATACTTTGGTTGTGGATTTAACCACCAGCACGTCAGAGGTATTAGCCATACGTAACGGGCTACCAGGTATTGACCAAAAGGGACGTCGATGAGCGAACTCATCCTGACACCCTACTGACCCTGTCAGTGACAATATCCGTACAGTCCAGTCCGTTCGTCTATGAGCATCGCATGGCGGGCCTAGGGGGTTGGTAAAAGTCAGACCCCCAAAAGCGGTACAAGTCGTGTCGGAGTGTAGCCCAGAACACCCTGAGATACTACTGGAATACCTACAAGTAAATCTCCTGCCTTGGCCAAGAACTTCGTGTAATGGCTCTCCTAGACACAGCGTGACCTCACCCCCAATACCGGGAGAGACGAACCCCTGCAGATCCGTTCACTGCCTCCATGTGGCTCGGGACTGTACCCAACTAAAACCTGTTTGCACGTTTCCTTTGAGCGTGGTAGGATATTAATCAAAGTACAGTGGGAACTCACACGAGAAAAATGACGATCTCAGGTCGATGAACTAACCTGTACACATGTCACCAGGGAACTTCTATCTGACGTCAGGTATAAGACCAACTAGCATGTTCCCGGCGAGTCCTGTCCCGTGTACTCATAACCCAATGAGCACCTGTATACATCTAAGGTGATCCAACTGACACCAGTGGCTTGTGAGACCGGCCACCGCCCCTCGTCGGGGTCTCAACTGTATACACTAGTCTACTCTGGAGTATCGATGCCCTGTCTCGAAACTCCCACGACTAGGGACCTTTTAAGGATGTGCTTATAGACTACCAGCTCCCACGTATATGATCGCCATCATACTGCTGGCTGTCAAGCAAGAATCCTAAGGGCTCTACCAACATGCAATAGTGACCTGTAAAGTCACATAAAGCAGTACATGATGATAAAGATAAACCAGATAGCATACTATCATCTTGAGTAAGACTGTCCTACCGGCATAGGTCCTCCTTCAGTCATTGCAATCACGTGCCTATAATCCAATAATTGACTCTGAGGGCACTATCTCCAACAATCTCCCACTTGCACTCAAGGCTAATTATTGCGATGTCGCATACTCACAGCCCGTGTGATACTGAACACCCAATTCCTCTACTAGTCAGTCTCACAAAGCTCGTTTGTGAAACTATTGCGTTCGAGGAATAGCCTCAGTGAGTGGATCCGCTCTGATGTTTCTTTCTATGTCTCTCTTTATCTCAAGTTCGCGGAGAAACCCATCTCCCGAAATGAGCAATACCTGTCTTAGAAAGTGTCTGGATATCTGATGGGACCTAGCTCATAAATGAACTTCAAATCCAAACTTCTTAGACTGTATCGTCAACTGAACTTAATCAGTATCCTGCGCCATGCCTCCCTCGGTATCCTTCTGGACCACCTGTCCATAATACCGCCCCTCGTCAGAGGGAGAACTATAACTCTGACAGCCACCCTGTCATTCAGGTCACCTTGGAAGCCTGGAATGATAACTGTCTCCTGAAAGAGGCTGTTGTTATCATATCCCTAGAACATCCACTTGTGTTCTAAAACTGCTTCCGGTCGTTTCTCTAGGACTGGATTAATATCAACATATTGCATCCAGTGCAAAAACAACATCTGGTGTGGTACTTGACATCTCATGATCAACTCAATTGCCTAAGCAAGTGATCTGTCAATCATGCACATCCCTCTCCCCTTTAGTCTGTAAGACACCTTTAGAGAAGGTGACTCCATTACCTGCAGGTACACTACCGTGCCAGGAGTCATCCATTCTAAAACACCTTCAGAATGCTGTCTAAGTACCCAGATTGGGAAACTACCCAAATCTAGATCTAAAACCATAGATCTAGTAACCAGAGTGTCTGATATTATATCTATATCCTATGTGGAGAAACCACTGTGTGACAACCAAAGTATAACCGATCGTAGTATAGGAATATCACTTCCTACTCTGTGTATGTCATCCAAATACCAGAACATCACACCCTACTACCTTCTTAACAGATCCATCCCCTATTCCGATGAAGTCAAACCTATGACTGTCACATCAGAAATAGATGATCTATCTCCGCTATATCTGCTTTGGTCTATAGACATAAGCCGCCTTTCCACTATGCTTCCGCTGCTCCCACTGACCATGGCAACCCTCTAGCAGAGTCATATAAACGTGCACTTCTAAAGCTAGTTTAGAACGACGCTATACTCATCCTCCTGCCGGGTTTCACAGTCTGGAACAACAGAAATAGAAAGTCTAGGTAAACAAGAACCTCCCTGCCACCGTCCTTGAGGCTACCGGAGTACCTCTCGAGTGCCTGAGGTTACCCACCAAATCTGCGGAGTGGCCAATGGAATGTCAATTCAGATTGAATCTTTAGGTTCTTATCAAATTTTTAGTAATCGTTTGCGGTTCTGGAATCACTTCCAGTTCTACCATACTCCCACTACTGTTTTCTGAAAAATCCATTTTTATTAAAACTGTGGCGAGACTAGAACAATATCACTATTGATCTTCCGGATGGTAGAAAGTCAACCCTCGTCATAGCCCGGGTCAACCCACAAACAGCCATTACAGAAACGTGCCTTGAGTTATCCAGAATTTGGTTTTAAGCACAAGCCGGACAACTCCCCGTACCTTAACAATGTCAAGATATGAACTGTCCTATATCCAATACAGAAACAGAGGCACTGATTTAATTGAACCAGATTCAAATCATGCAGCTGTCTCCAGTGCATGTCTACTAAATGGAAAGAGGACGATTAGTGTTACTCAACTTAGGAATGCTTCCAATTATGAGTAACCTGAAAGAGAAGCAAGTTCTCTTAATCATTACTATCAACTGAATACCATATACAAGTATCTACATCTTCGATCACCTTGAAGAATCACGATACTTGCAATACCTGGTTCTCTACTTTATTCATATACCTATAACTTCTCAAAATCCGGACCTTGCATTTCTACGAAACACTTGTCTAAAACTAGAGAAGTCATAAGTAAATCGAATATAGTACGAGGACCAACCCCTCTGTCCTAATGGACACTGGACAACATACAATACTCTGTATAAGTCCATTGATTTTAATAACTCATTCCCTGTGTGTCGTAGGTTGAAAATTGTACCTATAGTTAAGAAGAATTACACCGCTGTTTAATGCTCCTTACCTAACCATCCACTGATATAGGTAAATGTCATGGACATAATTTCAAAAAGGTATATCTCACTCTATAAAAATAGACGTACAGATGTATCAATTTGAAATTGGTGCATAACAGCGGATATTCAAAACCAAATATTTGCCGTCCGCCAAACAACCCAGGTGACTTCCTCAAATATCACCAATTACAACGAATTCCGATATAATAAGGATGATCACCCAATTCCCAATAACTTACTCCCACTCATCATCTGTAAAACCATACAGATGTGAGAATCATACCTGGTAAATACATACCCTGGAGCAAGTGTCTAATTGGGAAATCAGTTTTCTTTCAACAGTACACAGTGAAAGTGAAACATGTGAATGTTTCGGAGGGGTATCCGGGTATTCCTAGTAATGCCTCTTCCATTATCCATATTCACAACTGTAACCGTATATTTCTTTGCCATCTCTCCAAATCCCTTCATATGTCTTTAGTCATTACCTTCTGTACACCCTCTTAGGCTAAATGGTTTTCTTCCTTCCCTACCGTTCGGCACCAGCCTATGGTTTGGAAGAAGACTATCCAATAAGCATAATGGGTGTACTGTCCTAATCCTAGGAGCACTCGCAATGCGAGAGAAGGTGAAGATAAAAGACAACCGAATAAACCTTATTCCTATTTCTCCTGAACCAGAATCCATCCCCGAACTGGAACAAGTTCCTTTCGAGTTCGTATATAACCATACGATGGAGTATCCAATAAATTATGGATCTTCGTAGTGATACGGAGTGTCCTGGAGAAATACAAAGGTGAAGTGGGAGTGGTAATGAAATACTTGGTATGGTCGTGAATAGCAGTCGCAATTTACTTTGCCCTCCTTCTAATCCCTTTATTTGTCTTTACATAATACCTTCTGTACACCATCGTTAGGCTAATCGGTTTTCTTCATTCCCTACCGGTCGGCACCTGCCTATGGTTTGGAAGAAGACTATCCAATTTGCGTAATAGGTGTACTATCTCCTAAACCAAGGAGTACTCGCAACCTGAGAGAAGGTAAAAGGAAAATACAACTGAATAGTCCTATTCATTTTCTCCAGAACCGGAAACCATCCTCGAATAAATTCCTTCGAGTTCGTATATAACCATACGATGGTTTTATCCAATGGAAGTGGACGTTCGTAGTAATACGGGGTGTCCTGGAGAAAAGGGTAAAAGTAGAAGTGGCAATGAGGATTGCAACTTTGACAATCCAAAAGCCAGTGTTTAAGAAGGTTCGGTTAATTTTGGTCACTGAGTCATAGTCTTAGAGTCGGGTCATGGTCGCTGCCAAAGAGAGAGAGAAAAGAAACACTCAGCGTGCACTCTAACCTAGATCAGAATGGTTATCACTTTATCTAATCTGGAAACCTCCCACTGTACTGTCAAATTCTCCTTCAAACCTGAAAGAAGAATTAGTCGGGATTACCCGAGGAGTAAACCAACTCATCAGTGGGAATCGGGATCCAACTATCATCGCATGATAATGTGACGGAATCCGCTCACGTTATCACACTCCAGAGGGTATGCGCATATCTGGCAAGTTTCAGTTTCTTTAGAAACTCCCGATGTGATTTTTACCCCATGCTCTTATAACCTTGACTTTGGCCAACAAATTATAAGTCACATGTCAAGTTCTACCCGTCATTATCCAGGTTAATTTGAACCCACCCGTACCTACCCTTGACTTTGGCCAACAAGGCAGTACGACTGTCCCAAACCAACGCATCTATCTATGCTGCATATGAATACCCAATAGCTACCAAACACTGTGCCTTGACTTTGGCCAACAAACACAGCTTGAATACTATTGACTATCCATATGAAATGACGGAGGGCTACGAATGGTTTTTGGCGAAAAACCTTTAACGTAATGAACTTGATATCCGGATAGCTTTTAAAAATATAGTGGCGAAAACCTTTGCTAAAGAGGTCACTCCCGGTGAAGGGATCTCGGCTCTTTCCCCGTAGAATGAGGTGCAGGATATTCCAACTGAATACCACGATGCAAAGCAAAAGTAATCGACTATAGTGAAGTTATTGCCCTGACGCAAACTTCTGTCCAAGGGGTAACTCTCGGTGAAGGGATCTCGGCCCTTGCCTTGTCGACTGAGGTGCTGGATATTCATAACTGAATACCACTGTGCAAAACAAAAGAGAACGCCCTTGCAATAATAGCTTTTTGAAAAATGTTCCAACAACTTCAGAATAGGTTTGTTTAGCTTGTATTGATCCGAATCAATGCAGTCCCATCAATTGATCACATCAATAAAGAACGAAAATAATGATGTACGTATATGTCATCCGCATTCGCCACTGGGTCCCGTCATCACCCGTTAGGTTACTTAACTAACGACAAAGCGGGGACTGGACTAGCGCGGATGCAAAATATATACATCTACTAGTATATATATCAATATATAATATTCGCTCAAGGCGTGATAAAATGCAACATCACAGAAATGTAATAAGCATCACAGAACAATACAGATATCTGGGATCCCCGGGTTTCATAGAGCCGCTACTGAAACCCGGCGTTCCCCTGGTCGTGTGGATAGCATGTGCAATGAAATCCTAGACCCCTACGGGCGCGGCAAGTTACCCGCTAAAACCTGAAGCGAGGCAGCCCCCTTCAGCAACGTGAATGGACCGCCCAGCACTTCACAGAATCCGGTAACTTGGGCACCCCTCTTTGGGTCAACCTGTACCCCCTACGAGTGCGGCGAATAGCCCGCCAATTCTAGAGTGAAGCCCCCTCCGTCTCAACGCCATGAGATGCGGGCTCGTTGCCCTCTAGAACCCGGCTATCCATGCACCCCACCGCGGGGTAATCCTAGTACAGAAAGTAAAATATACATACAACGGGTACATCGACCTCAGCCCGGCCGTGCCCCAAAAGAATAATATACAAACAGGCAGTAACGGCAGTCCACATGTCGGACGCTCGTCCCGCAATATCAAATGTACATAATAATATCAAAACTGTACTAACATTGCATCCAGGCTATCCACCACGACAATCCGCAACATCACAGCACAACACAGAACATCAACGTGAATGTCACGTTCGCAAATCCATCTAAAAGAGCTATAGCAGTTAGACAGGATTTACCGATCAAATGACATTCACGGTCGCAGATATAATGTAAATACTGTGAACTAACATGTTTAAAATTTTCGATCGACTAAAAATTTCCCGAAGTGGGCCCCAAGCACAACTGTAACAACCAAAGAAATCTGGGCCCAAACAGAACATTCCAAAAACCCCATTTTCAACTCAGAAGCTCTCTGTAAAATTTTGGTGCATTGAATAGTAAAAGTGGCGGCGGAACCGCGGCCCAAGCATAGATTTGGCCGCGGTTCCGCGGTGGAATAATAATAACATGCGACCAAATTTTCACAGAATGCATAAAAAACCTTGCATGTATTTTTACAATGTACCATATAATTTTTCGAGCCAAAAAAAAATTCAACAGAGAACTGAACCAGAAAATGCGGGTTTTCGGAAAATCCGTTCGATCGAACTTGTAAACACATTAGAGCAAGCTAGACTAGGTTAATGGCGTGGCTCTGATACCATTGTAAGTGCACGGCGGCGCCCCGGCCGTCTGAACGAGGCCAAAATGCGGAAACGATACTTTTACGAAACTTGTAAACCGGCACCACCGCGCACTAAAATCCCGGATCGGGCCATTAACCTACTCCTAGCTAACAAGAGAAGGGGTAGAGAGATATACCGAGCGATCCGTGTCCTTCGGTCTTCTCGTCGTCGTCCCGATCTCCCCGCGGAATCTCCGGTCTTCATCTCCTCGTCGGAAGGGCACCACATCGCCGGGTTCTTTTACGGGCTCCCACCTCTGGACCGAGGCAACTCGGGCACGAAGTTGGCGAGTCGACGTATCCAAGAATTGCTGTAGAATAGTGTGGAACTCTATGTCTCATTGGGGTATGAAGTTGCCATGGTTTTGGTGGAGGAATGAACTTGGGAGATGAATGATTTTTGTAGCAAGCAAAAAGATGTGAGATGAACATTTTTCCCCCAAATGAAATGCCCTCTACCTCCAGTAAGTGTGGCCGGCCCCTCTTTTGCCTAAGGGGGGGAGAGAAAAGTCAAGGGGGGGAAGCTAACATGCATGAGAGAGAAAAATGATGATGATGAAATATAATGATCACAACAAACTCTCACTCCAAATCAACCCCCACCATCAACAACCATGATTACTCCAAAAGTCAAGGAATCATGGACTAATGAAGTCAAAGGAAGCAAGGACCATCATGAAGCAACAATATACAAAGTCCACCCTCCACAATGCTAATTTGCACAATTGCAAATAAGCCATCCTCCACCAATTTTCAGCCAAGGAAAGAAACAAAGGAAAATGGCCGAAACGGAAAGCAAACTGGCAACTTCAGAAAACTGATCCCGTAATAAATTACAGGAAAACCCCGCGACTGTATATACATACCCGCATTTGTATTCCGACCGAATACAAATGCAATGAGATAAAATCTACACTGTACAATACTAGGATCCGGCTTAAACCAAAGCCCGCTAGTATTATCCGTCCGATCATGATCCGTGCAATACCGCACGTACATGATCAAACCCTGCCATATCTCCATACGACCTCTACAGCGTTTCGTCCGAAACTTGAGAAAACGGTCTGTGGGGGACTCTAAAGACTCTTCAATACTTTGGTTGTGGATTTAACAACCAGCACGTCAGAGGTATTAGCCATATGTAACGGGCTACCAGGTATTGACCAAAAGGGACGTCGATGAGCGAACTCATCCTGATACCCTACTGAGCCTGTCAGTGACAATATCCGTACAGTCCGGTCAGTTCGTCTATGAGTATCGCATGGCGGGCTTAGGGGGTTGGTAAAAGTCAGACCCCCAAAAGCGGTACAAGTCGTGTTGGAGTGTAGCCCAGAACACCCTGAGATACTACTGGAATACCTACCAGTAAATCTCCTGCCTTGGCCAAGGACTTCGTGTAATGGCTCTCCTAGACACAGCGCGATCTCACCCCCAATACCGGGAGAGACGAACCCCTGCAGATCCGCTCACTGCCTCCATGTGGCTCGGGACTGTACCCAACTAAAACCTGTTTGCACGTCTCCTTTGAGCGTGGTAGGGTAGTAATCAAAGTACAGTGGGAACTCACACAAGACAAATGACGATCTCAGGTCGATGAACTAACCTGTACACATGTCACCAGGGAACTGCTATCTGACGTCAGGTATAAGACCAACTAGCATGTTCCCGGCGAGTCCTGTCCGGTGTACTCATAACCCAATGAGCACCTGTATACATCTAAGGTAATCCAACAGACACCAGTGGCTTGTGAGACCGGCCACCGCCCCTCGTCGGGGTCTCGACTGTATACACTAGTCTACTCTGGAGTATCGATGCCCTGTCTCGAAACTCCCATGACTAGGGACCTTTTAAGGATGTGCTTATAGACTACCAGCTCCCACGTATATGATCGCCATCATACTGCTGGCTGTCAAGCAAGAATCCTAAGGGCTCTACCAACGTGTAATAGTGACCTGTAAGGTCACCTAAAGCAGTACACGATGATAAAGATAAACTAGATAGCATACTATCATCTTGAGTAAGACTGTCCTACCGGTATAGGTCCTCCTTCAGTCATTGCAATCACGTGCCTGTGATCCAATAATTGACTCTGAGGGCACTATCTCCAACAGCGGAAGCCCCAGGGGTGAAGCAATTCCGAGCTTTACACCCCAAACAATTTTCCGGAAAAGGGAGCCTTCTGGAAGCAGAAGAATGGGCTCAGAGCATTGAGGATGACCTAGCAGCAGCACAAGTGCCAGAGGTCGCCTAGGTTCGAGTTGCAAAGCTGCAACTCACTAACAATATACGGGTCTGGTGGAAGGCGGAAGAAAGCCGTCTCACCTAACCGATCGAATGGAAAACTTTTCGCGATATGTTCGACGTGAAGTACTTCCCTGAGACTGCCAGATTCGACATGGAACAGCAGTTCATCCACCTAGAACAGAGTTCAATGTGGACCAAATCCGTGGATGAGTATGATGCTGAGTTTACCATGCTCAGTCAGTAGGATATGTCTCAATAGTTCAATTTTCAATATATCACATACTACATAGCTAACACAATACCTTAACAGATTCGCGACACACCTGATACCGACGGATGAGATCAAAGCCCGACGATTTCAACAAGGGTTAGATCCGGAGATCCAAGCTACGTTAGCTACAGGGGATTTCCCGACTCACGAATTGGCTCTGAAAGTCGCCCGTCGATATGAGGTAGTGGTAAAGAAGAGGGGAAGACCCCAATCTGCCGGAATTAAGCGCCCTGCCAACCAGATGGCAGGAGAAGCCTCTTCAAGGCCACCATTTATGCCCAGGAGACCGGGAGTACCGAACAACCGGCCAACCCAGCCTTTTGCACATACTACAGCCTACAGGAGAGATGGACATCTGGCAAAGGACTGCCGGTGTGCGAATCACCTTTACTTAGTCTGCGGCTCAGCTACTCATGGCATTGGGTCTTGTCCTCGTAGACATAACCCAAATGCTGCACCCAGACCAGCAATTACTTATCAGCAGTGCCCGGCCATCCAGGCACCTGCTCCATGACTCGCTCTCTCTACTCTACCACCTTGTGGACCGAACGCAACTCCTTCTCGTCAGTTCCATCAACCACAACGGAACCCACCTCAAGGACAGAAGAATGGACAGAGGAATGCTCCTCCAGTAAGGAGGAATGTACCGAGGCGACAGGCTTTCACAATGATTGTGGAAGAACCTGAAGCCGCCGGCCAAGTCATCACTAGTAACACTTCCCTTTCAAACTCTCTTTCAGTCAATATACATACCTATATATATTTTCATTATACCTAAAACATATCCCACATACCTTAGGTACAATCTTAGTAGCCTCACTTCCTGCACTTGCACTATTCGATACCGGAGCATCTCATTGTTTTATGTCGCAACTGTTCATCCGAACTCATGCGATTCCAGTCACACCGCTTGTATCCAGCTGGAATGTAAGTTCAGGGAACGACATTATAAAGGAAATAATGGGATACAACTTGTGTCCAATGGTCGTCTACAGCAGAGAATTCTATGCTGACTTCAAGGTATTGGACATACCGAACTTCGATGTGGTTCTGGGTATGGATTGGTTAGGAACCTTCTACACTACCATCGACTGTCGTCAAAGAAGGTTAGTGTTTGAGATTCCAGACCATCCGGTCTTTTATTTCAAAAGTGGAGACCGTACCCTGGAGCCAGGCACTTACAAGGCGAAGCCGAAGAAGGCGGTGATTTCTCCGCATCAGGCGGAAGAAGACAAGCCAGAGGCAGTTCGAGAATTCAACGATGTATTTCCTGAAGACATATCAGGTTTGCCTCCCGATCGAGCTCTTGAATTCAGCATTGATTTAGTACCTGGAGCGCAACCGGTGATCAAAGCACCTTATCGCCTAAGTCTAGAAGGTTTGAAGGAGATCTGAAATCAGTTGGACGAATTATTGAGAAAGGATGGATTCGTCCCAGCACTTCAAGTTGGGGATCTCCAGTTTTGCTCGTAAAGAAGAAGGAAGGTTCGTATCGAATGTGCATTGATTATAGAGTCTTGAACGAAGTAACGATAAAGAACAAGTATTCACTCCCGTGCATCGACGATTTATTTGATCAGCTAAGTGGATCTTGTGTTTTATCTAAGTTAGATCTTCGTTCGGGTTATCATCAGGTGAAGGTCACGGAATCTGATGTTCATAAAACGGCATTCAGAACTCGCTATGGTCATTACGAATTTCTTGTGATGCCATTTGGAATGACCAACGCACCAGCAATATTCATGAACCTGATAAATCAAGTTTTCCGAGAGTACCTAGACAGGTTTGTTGTCATCTTCATCGACGACATACTGGTGTATTCAAAGAGTCGGAAAGAACACGCCGAACACTTGAGAGTTGTCCTGGAGACTTTACGATAGCATAAGCTCTATGCTAAATACAGCAAGTGTGAGTTTTGGTTAGAACAAGTCGGATTTCTCGGACATATTGTATCAGGCGAAGGAACTTCTGTAGATCTAGCGAAAGTATCAATAGTAAGCGAATGGTCGACACCGAAGTCAGTGAAGGACATTCGAAGTTTCTTGGGTCTAACTGGATATTATAGAAGGTTTATTAAGGGATTTTCGAAGATTGCAACACCCCTGACCAAGCTCGCGTGTAAAGATGAAGAATTCGTGTGGTCAGAAGCATGCGAACAAGTTTTCGTAGAGCTCAAGTCAAGATTGACATCAGCACCTATCATTGTCATACCGGACCAAACTGGAGGTATCGTAGTGCATTGCGATGCATCCGGTAAAATATTAGGATGTGTTCTACATCAGCACGGAAAAGTTGTGATTTATACTTCAAGACAACTGAAGATTCATGAGCGCAATTATACGACGCATGATTTGGAATTGGCAGCCGTAATCTTTGCTCTTAAGATTTGGCGCCATTATCTTCTGGATGAACGAGTAGACATATACACAGATCATAAAAGTCTGAAATATGTGTTTACTCAGAAAGAGTTGAATATGCGGCAGAGAAGATGGTTAGAACTCATGGCGGACTTTGATATCAACCTGCAATATCACTCAGGGAAGGTGAATATAGTTCTAGATGCCCTTAGTCGCCAACCATTAGCAATGAATCTCACCGCTCAGTGGAAACTTCAGCAGGATTTAAATCAGATGGAGATTAAAGTGGTCATGCCAGGTAACGCTTCAAGTTTGATGAACTTACAAGTTCAATCTACCATTGTTAATTAGATCAAAGCAGCTCAAGCAAGTGATGCTAAGTTGCAAAAGATCAGAGAACAAGTAGAGAATGGACTTAGAACAGACTTCATCATCCGTGAAGAAGGATCTTTGAGGTACAGCAGTAGATTGTGTGTACCAAAAGGTTCTGTGCGGGAAGAGTTAATGAAAAAGCTCACAGCTCTCTCTACTCAGTACACCTTGGTGGTACAAAGATATACAAAGATCTATGTCAAAATTACTGGTAGCATGTGTTCCCTTATAAGAAAAAAGGAAAGAAAAGAAAGAGAAAGAGAAAGCGATGGGAAAATTTCCCACTAATGGAGCATCACGTGCCCATACGTGATACGCCTATGAACAAATATTGTAAGCGCCGCGTTGAGCAATTAAGGCTGAAATTGAGCATCACGTGTAAGCATGTGAGTATCTATATACAAAGTATATAGGCGCCTTTTAAAAAAACAAATAGCAGGCCAGAGAAGCTCATGTGTCAGCACGTGTTGCCCTTCTTGGACTGTTACATATAAGGAAATTAGTTTAACTCCGTGGGGGTCACGTGCTACACGTCAGTGTTCCTACACACCTTTCAAGCTGATAGAATTAAATTCTAAATAAAAAGATCAAAACCCTATTTGGAAAATATTTCCTAAATCTTTCTAAACTATCTGATAGAATTAAATTCTATATATATGGGAAATATATCCCTGATATTCTTTGAAACATAAACGTCTTCTCTATTGTTAAATGAAAGGCATTTGGATCAAAAATCCAACGGTGATAGTCTGATAGAATAAAATTCTATCTTAGGAAAATATTTCCTAATCTTGTTAAATAAACAAGAAATCTTCTCAGTTAAACAGAGAGTCTTTGGATTAAAAATCCAACAGTGAATAAAATTCACCGATTGATCTAAAAAGATCAAGGAATCAATCATGATCTCTCAATGAGAGATTCTCTTAACAAATTGATTCTTTTTCTCTTCGTATAAATAGAAACGAGGAGAGGAGAGATAGAGAAACACAGCCATCAGAGAACAGAGAAAAATACACACCAGGGAAAAAAGAGTAAAAAGAGAATTCAATTCTCCAAAAAAAGGATCTCTCTGTTAGAAAAAGAAACCCTAGGTAAGAAGAAAAATACAGAGATTATTTTATCTCTTCTGCGCCTCTCCAAGAGTTTAACTCTTCTAAAAAGAACTTAGTTCTTCCTCTGATTGAGATCTGCGGAAGCAGATCTCCCCACAAGTTGAGAATTTAATTCTCATCGGGGAGATTCTGTCATGCAGATTCAAAACTTAGGGGAAAGAACTAAGTTCATAGAATTTAATTCTTATAAAAGTATATAAGAATTTAATTCCTCTAATAAGAATAGGGTTTAACCCTGTAAAAGAATTTAATTTTTATAAAATAAGGGACCTGAAATTCTCAAAACTCAGATCAAAGATCTCCATGCATATAAATGAAAAGATTAGCGTTCAACACTATAATGACAGATCACGTGTGAGCACCTCTGACGAACAAAAAAGGAACGACTGAGATCGAGTCACGTGATCTCAAGTGACCCCCAAATAGTGCTTAGCACTTACAAAAGGAAAAGGGAATAAACCCAAAGATAGTTCCTATTCTGAGATCGCCTCACGTGATCTCACGTGACCCCCAAATAGTGCTTAGCACTTACAAAAGGAAAAGAGAATAAACCCAAAGACGGTTCCCATTCTGAGATCGCCTCACGTGACTCCTAATAGCGCTTAGCACTTATAAAAGAAAAGAGGAATAAACCTGAAGAAGCAGTGTCCAATTTTCAGGCGCTTCACGTGCCACACGTGAGCGCCCCAAATTTCAGTGTTTAACACTGCTTTAGAGCCTCACATGGGAACACGTGAGCGCCGAGCATATCTTAATGTTTAGCATTATAAAAGGCCAACCTTAGCCCAAATCTCCCGAGGCCAAAACCTTTTTGATTATCAATCAACTGAGCCCCCCTATGCTTAGATATTTCCAAATCGATCTTAGTCCCAGAGATGACTAATGATCTCCTAACAGATGATATCTAAAATGATGTTCATCCTATCTTTCCCCTCAATCTGGCATTTGGTTCAAGGGTACATCTCTCCACGCCTCTTATACATGTCGTTGTAATTCTTCAACGTCTTCAGAAAGATGGCGGGTCCCGACAACCAACAACTCTTTGGTGCATTGCCAAACCTATGGGCACATCCCAATATGGAACGAAACGTCCTTAAACTAATTACGGACCGAAACGTCCTTAAACTAAACCCTCACCTAAAAAATGATGATCTGCGGACCGAAATGTCCTTAAACTAAAAACGGATCGAAACGTCCTTAAACTAAACCCTCACCTAAAAAATGGTGATCTGCGGACCGAAACGTCCTTAAACTAACTATGGACCGAAACGTCCTTAAACTAAACCCTCTCTCCAAAAATGGTGATCTACGAACCGTAATGTCCTTAAACTAACAATGGACCGTAACGTCCTTAAACTAAAACAAAATAGCCTAAATGCTCTTTGTTGGATCTGAATGGTCTTAAAAAACCCCGTTAAATAGCTCTTAGTCTAAGATTGGACTAACGTATTCTTAACAAACATTTGAGTTAGTCTTAATTTCAAACAAGATTAACGATCCTTAAATCAAACCAAACCCAAATCTAAGAATATACGGATTTGGACTAATCCACGCCATACGGGCGACAACATAAATTAGTCTCCGTATACAATCCACGGGCAACCCAAAATAAAACAAACACGCACGACACGAAGTGAACATCTGGAGCAGAAGAAAGTGGTTATCGTTACGTGGTAACGTGATTAATTGCAGGGGATTGCATCTGTAGGGAAGAGCGTCCCCACAATAAAAAAAACCCTCGCAAACGAGGGGGAATCTAAAGAAGTCTGCTACAACGGCCGCATCCGTCCAAACCTCCGATATACGGTGCCATAAATCAACTTGGCATATTCGGATAGGTGGAGGGATAAATCCAAATAGTATCTGCTCCCAAAAATTTAAGTAAGACAACCTACGCAGTTCCGTCTCCGGTTTTCGGCAGTAAACAACATGGAATGAAGCGTGAAGTAGCCAGAAACGTCCTTAAATACTTGGTGTGTTAGTAAGTAAAGGCTGAATATCACAGGACTGCTGAATTACTTCAACCGTTACCTATTCCAGAATGGAAGTGGCAACACATCACAATGGATTTCGTGACTGCTCTTCCTCGCAGCACGAAAGGTAATGATGTGGTATGGGTTATTGTGGATCGACTCACAAAGTCGGCTCACTTCATCCTATTTCGAGTTGGCCAATCTGCTGAGACGTTAACAAAGAAGTACATGGAGGTAAAGAATTTACTTAAGATTTTAACTCTTCATAATGTACTATCTCTGATACCCATGAACTCATGCAGGAAATTGTGAGATTACATGGAGTACCGGTTTGTATTGTCTTCGATCTTGATACCAGATTCCGATCGCAATTTTGGTAAACTCTGCAAGCTAGTTTGGGAACAAGTCTGAATTTCAGCACAGCTTATCATCCACAAACTAATGGTCAGTCTGAGCGAACTATTCAGATTTTAGAGGATATGCTAAGAGCGTGTATGCTAGACTTTGGAGGATCGTGGGAAGATCACCTACATCTTATGGAGTTTTCATACAACAACAACTACCAAGAAAGTATTGGAATAACACCCTTTGCAGTGCTCTATGGAAGGAAGTGTCGATCGCCATTAAGTTGGGACGACATCGGAGATGGAGAACTCCTTGGACCTGAGATAATAGTGGCAACCGTAAATGTGGTATGCGCAATCAGGGAAAGAATGTGCATAGCTCAAGATCGACAGAAGCACTGAGCTGATACAAAGCGCCGTCATTTGGAGTTCCAACCGAGAGAACATATATTTTTGAAGATATCTCTGAACCGTAGAGTGATTCGTTTTGAAAGACGGGGTAAGTTTAGTCCGATATACATTGGACTGGTCGACATACTCGAACGAGTCGGTGAAGAGCTTATCACATGGCACTTCCACTTTCATTGGAAGGAGTGCACAACGTATTGCACATATCCTAACTCAGAAGGATGTGAGTGATCCCAGCCATATTTTTTTATCATTCCGAGCTTACTGTACAGCCCGACTTATCTTTTGAGCAACAACCAGAGATCCTGGACAGAAAAGTGAAATCACTTCGGAATAAGGAAATCAACTTGGTTCAAGTGATGTGGAGAAAAGACATACCAGGAGAATCAACATGGGAAAGGGAAGACGAGATGCGTGCAAAATACCCTCATGTATTTGTAATCCAGTCCTTAAAATAAATTGTAAATTTCGAGGACGAAATTTTTGTAAGGAGGGTGGACTGTAACAACTCCAATTTCAAAATACAGAAAATTGTTTAAAAGTTAATGTACAATTAGGGTATTTGCAAATCCTGTGTACACTATAAATATTTGTTTTGTTTTTTAACAGCAAGAAAACACCCTTAGCTCACTGGTAAAAGCCTTGCCCTGCTTTGTCATAGCACCCGAGTTCAAATCCCATCAGCTACATATTTTTTTATTTTCTTTTCTTTTAATATTTTAGAAGTCCAAAGGTTTGCATGTGCACTACACGTAAAATGAAGAGTCACAGTTTAAACAAACACGTACACGAGGGTATATGAAGCGTGAGGGACATGTGGCGTGAATCCGAAACCATTCCACCGATTCAGAGCTGGCGAAATACCCAAAAGACCCGATACTACCGGTTCCCCCCGTCGGTAATGGGCTAAAAATTTTCCCCTTGCAACCTCTTGTCTACCCCACTAACCCCACATTGTTTATTCTCTCGGAATTTATTCAGAGAGCAATAAAACACCATTTAATCCATATTTTTAATGCAAATTTCAATGCATTCTTTAACCATCTAAACCCTAATTTTTCCTATAAATACTACACCCCAATTCACACATCCTCACTCAGAATTTCCCTGCTAAAACTCTAAAAAATTCTCAAGTTTCTTTTGTGTACAAATGGAGTTAGCGAAGAGTGAAGTTCCGGCGACAATCCAAGGAGATTCCGGCGACGAAACGACAACCCGAAGCATTCAATAGCTTCCTTTCTATCTTCTCTTGATCCTAAGCCAGTAGGTCTCTTCCCCTCTCTTTCTCTATTCTAAAACTTTCAAATTCTAAAATCCGACGGAAGCGGAGTTAATCCGACTTCCGATTCGGTTTTTCTTTAAAAACCCTATTTTTCTTAAATAAGAAAATACCAAACTCTCATATCATTTTTAACAAATATTAACAAACATATTAAACAAGTTTCATATCAAAAGAATCCTTATTGCAAATTTTATCGTAGTTTTACAGTAAAATACCACATACTTTAGTTTCCGACATAAAACAACATAATGCTTGTTTTACCTTTAGGTAGTTCACGAGCTAATGACCTATCTCATCAAAACACACATCTATAACATAGCACGATGGAATTTGGGAATATAATTATGGAATAATACGATATTTCAAATAAGTAACATCAACTTATAAAACCATTTCTTTAAAACAGTGTTAAATCAATTCCTTGCAATTACGCCTCTACAATCCACTTTTGGGGAACCCCGTTTTGGGATGGTGCAGATTATCGCACGCTCTCGAGTCTAGTAGAGCGGAATTTAGACCTCCGCAAGGAGCATTCGAATTCCGATGGAATTTTAATACTATTTTTAAGAAAATGAGATTTCTAGAAAATAAATCAATTTTATTTTTATCTAAATATATATAAGTATTGTCAAAATATCTATTTTAATTATATTATATAAATATTCCAAGTTTTCTAAATCAAAAGAATCATCATTATATGAAACTACAATCCAAATACAAAACAATTCCAATATTTCAATAAAATACCATATACTATGAAAATTAGGTTATACTCACTAGAAATTTCACATTTATAAAATATATATCTATGAAAACCCTAAAAGACAATAATTAAATACTTAAGGTGTATTTTGAAATTATACCAAAACTATTTTTATATAAAACCCCCTCAAGTTATATAAATTACAATAAGGACCCTAGTAAATATAGGTTTAAGCGGGACCAGTTCTCTTGAGCCTCAGCGAGCCGGAGAATATAGGTGCTTGCCTATATAAAGTAGACAATCTAAATAACGGTGTTATTAACACGGTAATTGTTTTTGAAAAAGACACAAATTCTGCCGTCCATATGCTGCAGTTACTGATAACACCAAAACCTAATTCAGGATTCAATTTCTTTTCAAAGTGTCTGACTCAGACCGAGTCTTAGTTTAATCAATCTGACTTGAATATGATTCAAGTATAAAACTACAATTCAAATATGAATCCGTTTATTCAATCTATATCAATCTATATTGACTAAACCAAGCCATGGATATATTCCATCTATATGTCCATCCATTATATCCGTTCCATTTACTGATATCATGGTTTCGGCAAGTCATCCATATACAATTTACAATACAATATAATCAATACAATAAAGACATCGCTGGGTTTATAAGGGTTGGATTGGTACGGAAGGTGTTAAAAGTGGCACGAGACTGTAACCATAATATACCTAACCTGAATATCCATTACCGTTGTACCATGGCTGAACGGTTCCTTATGCTCTGTATGCTTAGTCTCTGGAATAGTGGGACTCCTCTAGTATACACTGGCATTTTCTGTACCAAGTTACAAAAAACAGCGTTAACAAAATAATACAACATTAAAAGTTATATTCTCTTTCTGTCTATTCTATCTCTACTCATTTTCGGGACTTACAGAGCGATTGTTTGCTGACGAAACTCCGTTTCTTCTTCTTTGGAATGTTGTCAGGTGGATCGAACTCACTGGAGATCGAGCCCAGCAGCGAGAACTTGGAGCAGTTAGCCTTTGACCCGGAGCTCTAGATACTTATACATTTTTACATTTTCATTTCTGTTATGCCATTATTTAGGCATTGCTTTCATTCCATATATTTACATTTCAGTTGTATTGTAAAAAGAATGTTAATAAATAAAGTTTCTGTTCATTTACATCTTGTGTACATTTTATTTTATATTGCTTAGATACGTTTAGCGTGTTTATTTCTGAGTAAATACGTAGCGGGACTCGCCGCGTCTCCTTCCCCGTATAGTGGGAAGCGGGGCATGACAGACACAGTGCCCTATTAATATGTCAATGTACAACAGGTAATAGGATGCACAATATGATACGCATGTACAAATCACAACATATAAGCATATAGCACAAGCTATTGTCACTTGAATTTAGCTATCGGCGCTAAACGTCATACAGACGATTCCCCTTAGATGTTAAATCTACTCACCGGACGATCTCGAGCTATGTGAATCCGACCCCTTCTTTCTCCTTCTTAGCTGCGTCTGAAGTCCCTGCAAGTGATCCTAGTATCGCACAAAAGCATAACGCATGAAGTTAATAAACTTTCTGATAAGACACAGACACATGCAAAACAAACGAATCAACTCCCATAAGCTACCATGTGTTAGTTTAGCGGGTTAATCGTGTGCAGCGACATCCTAGACCACCCCTGAGGTTGCTAACCACACGAAACACCTAAACGAGAGCCAGATAAATCCGCATCGCATTTTATCGAAACACTTAAAAGATAGCAAATCAGTCCCAGATTTTCCTACAAAAGAAATTAGAGAAAGTTGCATATACCATAAGTCTACATATGATCCCAAAGAATCCACGACCAAGAATCACGCCCTAACCTCCCAACCTGGCCGCAATTTGCGGCCAGAACAAATAAATTTGCGTCCAAAAAAGTGAGGGATGGGCTCAGATTT
Source organism: Agapanthus africanus (assembly GCA_030015575.1). NCBI lineage: Eukaryota > Viridiplantae > Streptophyta > Magnoliopsida > Asparagales > Amaryllidaceae > Agapanthus > Agapanthus africanus. Next base: position 92,340,858 of record JASDDO010000019.1, on the reverse strand, counting down.
TGGGGTTAGGTTCTACGCCTTTAGACTATCTCTCAGCCATGACAACTTTATAAAAAGGTATCGGGGTTGATAGCAGATTCAAAGAGAACACTAAGTTTTAACAAAATACGATATTAACCACTAAACTACAACATTAAGGTATTTTAGTGAAAATAGATAACATAGAAACTTCTCTTAGAGCCTAATTAAGGGTTTTAGATCATTACCTCATCAAAACTTGGATGAAATCTTAGCCATGAAAGTTCCAAGACTTCAAGAAAGGTTAAACATGCTTAAGAAAGGCTTTAGTGAGGTTTTAGTGTTGGTTTAGATTCAAATGTGAGATGGGAAAATTTCCAAGAGAAGGATTTGCGTAAGAGGAAGAAGAAAAAGAAGAGGAAAAGAATGAGAGGAAGAGAGATGGCTCTTAAGAGTCATGCTCTCTCTCTCTCTCTCTTCATTTAATACACCTCTCACTCCCATGTCTCCCCCGTGCCCCCATTCTTTATCTTTTCCTTTAAAAAAAACCTTTTGTTACTTAAATTATTAATAACATAAGATACGGTTAATGTGTCTTGGCAAGAAAAATATAGTTAGCACATACTTAATACTAGATTAACATGCATATGTGTGTGCATAACTACAACAAGTATTTTTGACTTTATTAAGTATTTTTTCCAAATGTTCATTTCGTTATTGTATCCAACTTTTACCAAATATGGATTATATATTTTTTTATTTATGATCACTATTCGAATCTATGATTCGGATATGATAATATCTATATCCGTATTTGATCTATAATTTACATTTCCAAGGTTTCCCTTGGGAGCTGGAACTATGTGATAAGATTGAGCCGAAATACACAGCATGAGAAAGCAAATATCCTTAATTATTTGTGTATTTTTATTCGGGATTCAAGATGAATTCCTTGGTCAATGTTCAATTTTTTTCATCTTAAGACTTTATTTTTCTTTTGGTTGCCAACATTTGGTTCTTTGGATTAAATTTGCTGTGGTGCTTTGAAACGAATTTGTGTCACTGTAATTTTCTTATATATTAAATGAATGCAATATTTTCATATGAATTTTTTATATCTATATTTCGTCATGTAGATTATCAATATAGAATCTCCGTTTATAGTTTGCTTAAACCGTTCTTTCTTTGAGCAAGCACCCTACGCAAATGCACAGGGGTCATTTGCTGCCATTAATTAATTATTAGTATATTGCACATGCAATAAGATTATAAAATATTTGATGGTTGTTATTTATGGATGGTTACTGTGGGAGATATAATTTGTAGTTGGATTTTAATAATATGTTTATTTAATAGGTTAAACTTAATTTAATTTGGTGAAGGTATTCTTTTCTCTTCTTCGAGCTTACACTTATTTTTGTTGAGCCTCGTAATTGTAGTTTAACTGTGTGTTATACAAAACTCTAAAATGAAACGTTGGCTCCATTTTGTAGTTTTGAATTTGTATTTGTGACAACTCTAATTCTTGTGTATATAAATTTGATTAAAAGTTAATATATGCTTGGGGTATTTACAATTCCTGTGAGTACTATAAGAATTTGTTTTACTTTTGAACAGTAAGAAAGAGCTTGTAGCTCACTGGTAAGATCTTGCACTGCTGTTACAAAACACCAAAATTCAAATCCCATTAGCCACATTATTTTTTTAATTATTTTTCTTTTAATCTTTTTAGAAGCCCAAGAGTCTACACATGCACGACACGTAAACTGCAGAGTCACACATAAAACAAACGAGTGCACTGCAGTAAACCAACCGACGCCGACACGTGGCGAAGAGACGAGCCCCGACTCGCTCGACTCGGGCCGGCGACCCGCCTGACTCGACTGGTCTGACTTAATCCAAATCCTAATTTCTTTTAACCCTCGCGACTCTTGAACTCCCTCCATAACTCCTGCATTATTTGTTTTTACTGTATATTTACAGAGCACATTAAAACACACCTTTAATCCATTTTAATACAAATTTTTAATACACCCTTTCACTACCCTAAAACCCTAATTTTTTCTATAAATACCACCCTCAAATCACCCCTCCTCACTCCCAATTCACTGCCCAATCTCTCAAGAAAAATCCCAAGTCTTTTGTGTGCAAGTGAACTTAACAAAGGGCGAAACTCCGACGAAGTTCCGGCGGCGATCCGAAGAGATTCCGGTGACGAAACGACACACCGGCACCTCTCACCTCTTCCTCTCTCTCTTCTACCCAATCATCCAGTAATTCTCCTTTCTCTCTTTCTTTTTCTATTCTCAAATTCTTCATTCTTAAAACGTGTCGGAAGCGGAGTTATCCGGCTTCCGATTCTCTTTTCTTTCAAAAATACAATATTTTCTTAATAATAAATCTTCAACTTTTGATATATTGTTTAGTACTCATTAACTAAGACAATAGAACAAGTTTGATATTAAAATGATAACAGCAGCAAGTTTTATTTAAATTTTTATATTAAAATACCTTTATATTTCATATCGACATGTTTATACCTTTTAACCATGATACTTTTAGATAGTTCACAATAATGACCTATCTTCTCACAACACAAATCTTTATCATAGGACGATATGTTTTGAGAACATAGAATACAGGAAATACGATTTTATAAATAAATACCATAAACTACAAAACCATTTTCTAAAAAAAAAAGTATTTGATTTTCCATGAAATTGTATCTCTACAATCCATTTTTGGGGAGCCCTGTTTTTGGGATGGTGCGGATTATCGCACATCCTTGGGTATAGTAGAGCGGAATTCAGACCTCCGCAAGAAACATTCGAATTCCGATGGAAATTTTAATATCATTTTTAAGAAAATGAGATTTCTAGAAAAATAATAAATTAAAATTATTATATAAATATATCATCAAAATACCTATTTTTGATATAATATAAATATTCCAAATTTTCTAAATCAAAAGAATTATTTTACATGAAAATACTATACAATTCCATATAAGTTCAATACTTTACAATTAAATACCATATATTATGAAATTAGGTTATTCTCACTTGAAAATTCATAACTATAAAATATACCATTATGAAAACTCTAAAGACGATAATTAAATACTTGAGATATATTTTGAAAATTTTACAAAATTATTTTTTACATAAACCTTCTCAAGTTTTATAAATTACAATAAGAACCCTAGTAAATATATGTTTAAACGGGACCAGCCTCTTGAGCCTCAGAGAGCCGGAGATATGGATGCTTGTTTATCTAAGATAGACAACATAACAAACAGTGTTATCAATACGGTAATTTTCTTTGAAAAAGACACAAATTCTGCCGCCTATGTGCAGCAGTTACCGATAACACTAAAAACCAATTCAGGATTTCAATTTCCTTTCTAATTGTCTGACTCAGACTGAGTCTCAATATAATCAATCCGACTTGAATGAAATTCTAGTATAAAACCACAATACAATATGAATGTATGAATCCATATATTCAATTTGTACAATCTATCAATCTATACAACTTGACTGTACCGAACCATGGATATACGTCCATCTACATGATTCTCCAGTTACATTAATTTACTGATATCATGGTTTCGGTAAGTCATCTATCTATACAAATCAATTTACAAGATAATACAATACAAACAATACAATCAAGATATCGCGGGGTTTATAAGAGGTAGATTGGTACGGAAGGTGTTAGAAGTGGCACGAGACAACAACCATAAAGACACCTAATCTGAATTCAATTGCCGTTGTACCGTGGCTGAACGGTTCCTTGTACTCTATATACCGTAGTCTCTGGTCTAGTGAGACTTCTCTCGTATACACTGGCCTCTTCTGTACCAAGTTATAAACAGCGTTAACACTAAGTACAATATTATAACAATATATTTTCTATTCTGTCTATTCCATTCTTGTCTAATTACGGGACTTACCGAGCGATTTGTTTGCTGACGACATTCTCTTTTTTCTTCTTTAGAATGTCGTCAGGTGATTCGGACTCACTGGAGATCGAGCCCACCAGCGAGGATTTGGACCAGCTAGCTTTCGACCCAGAGCTTTAGATCATTGTACATATTTACGTTCTATATTTTCCATTTCTGTTATACCACTGTTTAGGTATTGCTTTCCATTCCATTCCATATATTTACTTTTCAGATATATTGTAAAAAGAATGTTAATAAATAAAGTTGTTGTTCATTTATATCTTGTCTCTTTTGTACATTAAATTTTATATTGCTTAGATATGCTTAGCATGTTTACTTCTGGATAAATACGTCGTGTGACCCGTCGCGTCCTCTGCCTGTATGCCGAGAAGCGGGACGTGACAGTAATATAGAAGTTAGCATAAATTGAGGGAAATTGACTTTATAGTATTTATTCATATTTTGTTTTATTATGTTGACATGGCATTGCCTAGGCCATTGTAAATATACATCTTTTTTCTTGTGTTTTTTTAAAACATGAAGATATGAATGTGCAACAAAGTGTTGACATTATAATATTAAAGATAAAGAAAGAGATTTGGTGAAGTTTTTTTTTTTTTCCCCTTCTTGGTTCTTACAATTATTTTTCTTGAGCCATTTTATTTTTCTTTTCTTTTCTTTTTTTGAGTAACAAGGAGAGGAAAGAAAAGAAAAGAAAAATCAAAAAGTAAATAAAATAATTACCCTATTGAAAGAACCACGTTCATCACTACAAATTGACCACTAGTTTCCAAAACACAGCTTGTGGAGGATAAGCCCTCCACATATGATATATCCAGGCCTGTCTCACAACTCGACAACGGAGTTTTTTTTCTTCTTTTTATAGGAATGTATTTTAATATTTTCTTTCTTGTGCGCGTGCGCACATGCTACCTAAAATATTATTCTGGAAATTTATCTCACGATGAATCCAATCTAAATCCTGGTAACTTGTTGTCAAACAGATGAGTTGAATAATCCGTGGATGGATCGTTGCAGATGGTGGATAAAACGGGTGCATATCAAAATATCTGAAATTAAACGGACGTTAAATTTTGTGTCCATGACCTGACCTATATTTGGCTGGTGGATTTGAGGGTTACAAGTGTATAAATAACGGTTTTAAAATGGGTAATTTCTTATAAAAATAAAATAAAATGGCTTACTTATCTGCTTGGAATTTGAGATATCAACTATCATAATTAAAAGATAATAATTAAATTCAAAATGCATATTCTCGAAAGGTCAAAAACCGCTTAGTGTTAATGACCAGCTTTTAATAAGAAAAACTTGTTATCATAATTAAGTATAAAAATGAATGAAAAGTAACTTAATTTTTTTTATAATTTTATTAATTCGTGCCAGGTAAAACCCACGAACCAGTAGTCTGGTTCACCCTGTGGTACTTCTAACGAGTGGGGTCAGTACGTGTAATTTTAACAAAATTTTTCTTTCCTCATGTCATCAGTAAATTGCTGCCCCCAAAGTCCAATGCTCACTTTTGGCCTATAAATAAAAAGAAGATATCTCTTTCATTTTTCAATATTTTTTCTTCAGAAATAAAATTAACTCGAGACGGAAGATGCGAGTCGCTGTGGTAGGAGCAGGGATCAGTGGGCTAGTGGCCGCTTATGAGCTCGTCCAGAATGGTGTCGATGTAGTTCTCTACGAGAAGGAAGATTATTTAGGCGGGCATGCAAAGACCGTCACGGTCGATGGCGTGGACGTCGATTTTGGATTCATGGTCTTCAATCGGGTCAGTCGATGATAAATATATATAATTTGTTTGTTTCCGCATTGCCAGTCGATCTTGGATTCATGGTCTTTAATGTATGTGAGCTTCAGTGCGGCTGCAATTAGATATTTTTTCACATTATCCTTCAATATGGAGCCTTATCTCATCATGTGAAAACTTAATTTCCTTTAGGATGCGGTTGTTGCTTTATTTGTGCATATTGAATACGTGCATGATATTTAGGAATTAGTTATTTATAGTCGAATTGATATATAGCTAAAAAACTGCTAATAAAAGCTTTTGTCTGGACCTTTGATTTTTTATGCCTATTCACATGATGCCCAAAGTTGAACTGCCCCCACCCAAGTCTTAAATGCATTTGAGGCCTTCATCTTTTTGCTGATGTGCAGCTTTATTGAGCTTAAACTTGAAGCTTTAGTAGGCTTGTGGTTGTGGGAATGTGGTTGTTAACCCCTTTTGAAAAGAATTAAGGAGAAAGGAAGAAGGAACTAATTAAGCACGGTTAAGGGATTAAATAGAATATAAGCCTTTAAGCACGTGTGATGCACGTCCAGAAGGACGGAAAAAGAGTATGTGAGTGTATTAGTTAAGTCTTGAGTTGGAGACGCACTACCCTTTCGCTCTACCTAAGTATTAGAGAGCTAGTACTTGAAAGTCTAAGCAGAATTTGCCAACAAGAAGTCATTGGTGATTTATATCAATGATCATGTTTTCACCGACGGACCTTTTTGAATTACGGATGCTTACATAACGGTCTGAATCTGGAAGGAGAAGTGCAGGAAAGAGGAAACATGATTTGATTGCATGAACTTCGACAAGGAAAAGTGAATATGTATTTTAGGAAAGGAAATTTTTAATAGGATTAAAATATTTTTTGCCGTCACGTGCATAACTTGTGCCAGAATGAGCTTATTTTTATGCTATGACTTCCATTACTTTGTTAACACATGCATGCTTAAAGAAGCAAAATGCAATTAAACATGATCCAATAATCTTCTTCCTTGTCTGGTTTGACCATATTTTTAATAATAAACTTGTTAATATATTCATCATATATATTGTTTTGTAGGTGACTTATCCAAATATGATGGAGTTTTTCGAGAGCCTCGGCGTCGAAATGGAGCTATCGGACATGTCGTTCTCGGTGAGCCTCAATGAAGGGAAGGGTTGCGAGTGGGGGAGCAGGAATGGCATCTCCGGCTTGCTTGCAAAGAAGAGCAATGCAATCAATCCTTACTTTTGGCGACTGATTCATGAAATTGTCAAGTTTAAGGGTGTTGCCCTCAAGTGAGTATTCATCTCAATATTCTTTTTATCCAATAAAATTTGAGGTTGAGGGGCTTGCTCTAGGGTTTTCTATTAATTAAAACCTTGGGGCCGCAGTGGCATATTGTTTATGTTTTTTGGGCCATAAAATTTGTGGCCATAAAATTTATGTTTTTTTATGTCGCGGAGAGCATATTGTAATTTAACTGGATTATTAACACGATCAGATCAAATTTTCTTTTCAAATCATATGAAGATTCATGACCGATCCGAAAGGTGTAATGTGTAAATGAATCCGTTGGAAGATGGTATGGGTTGGACGAGATTTGTGTGTATAGTGTTACATGTTACCAACCCGTCTTTTTTTTATGTATAAGATATCTCATGCTTTCATGAGGAAATAAAAGTTTGCAAGTGAATATATTGAAAGGAGTGGTATATAGATGCCTTCTATACAATAAAAAAGATTGAACCCGTAATTTAACATGGTCGGCCATTATATAACTGAATAATTACAAAGATTCTTTTCTAGCGTCATGAAATTTCGGTTAAAAGAGCATGAAAAGATCAAATGAATACCTAAATGATGAGAGGAAAAGCAATAAAAAAAACTATATGTTAATTATTAAGAAACTTGATAAGAAGACAGTTTAAATACAGGAAAATAGTTACAACAAAAAAGATTCATGTAGCCAATCCCATAAATCATTTTCTTATAATGATGTTTATACTTAAGAATTTTGTAAACATAAACCATTTTAATATAGAAATGATTTAAAGGAAAACGCAGAAAATTGGCTTGTTAAATTGAACCTAACGAAACAACAAAATAGTCTGAACCACATCTGTTAGGTCATGAAAGACAAAATAAGCATTGTAAAACCCACTCCACAAAGCCGTACGACGAAACATTGTTATATTTTTCTTCCCATCTTAAAATATGTTGCATTCAAAACACCGAATGATTTTGAGTTTTTGGTGTCTTTATTGAGTTTATGTGATACATACGTAAATTTTGGTACTCTACAAATCAACACGGAGTTGAATTCAACGGTTTATATAACATAAGATATCAACCATGAAACTCTTTCTGATCAAATGATGAGTTGTTGGATTTTATCGACCAAGCAAAGAGTTTGGATTTTAAAATAAAACAAAAAAATAACCTTCATATTGTGTATTGGTTTTTCCAGACGTCTGCTCCGGACGCCTGGCTACGCTTTGTTCTTTGGATAACGCTCTCTGCAGACATCTGCATTCTGGCCTTCAAACATCTGCCGTTGCTCTATTCTTTTGACATGTTCTTAGTGCACGTCCAGACGTCTGCATCTCTCGCATCAAACGTCTGCCGGAAGTTTCTCCACATTTCAACTGTACAGAATTTTAATTAAGATAGCTTGGATTGTTAAGAACATTATCAATATATATTTTGCACTTCTCACATAATTTGATGTTGTTGCAATTATGATTCTGGTGAACATATAACTCCGTATTTATATCCAGTTTTTATCAAATACGGATAGCGATTTTCATTTCGAAGACTATCTGCATACGTATCGACATTCTCCAATGATATGGTAATACCTATATCTATGTTGTATCCGATAATCAAAATACAATTTTTTGACTTTATTAAGTTTTTTTTTCCAAATGCTCATTTCATTATCGTATCCAACTTTTACCAAATATGGATTATATATTTTTTTTATTTATGATCACTATTTGTATCTTTGATTCGGATATGATAATATCTATATCCATATTTGATCTATAATTTACATTTCCAAGGTTTCCCTTGGGAGCTGGAACTATGTGATAAGATGGAGCCGAAATATACAGCAAGAGAAAGCAAATATCCTTAATTATTTATGTATTTTTATTCGGGATTCAAGATGAATTCCTTGGTCAATGTTCAATTTTTTTCATCTTAAGACTTTATTTTTCTTTGGTTGCCAACATTTGGTTCTTTGGATTAAATTTGCTGTGGTGCTTTGAAATGAATTTGTGTCACTGTAATTTTCTTATATATTAAATGAATGCGATATTTTCATATGAATTTTTTATATCCATATTTCGTCATGTAGATTATCAATATAAAATCTCCGCTTATAGTTTGCTTAAACCGTTCTTCCTTTGAGCAAGCACCCTGCGCAAATGCACAGGTGCCATTTGCTAGTAGTAATTAATTACTAGTATATTGCACGTGCAATAAGATTATTAAATATTGGATGATTGTTATTTATGGATGGTTATTGTGGGAGATATAATTTGTAGTTGGATTTTAATAATATGTATATTTAATGGGTTAAACTTAATTTAATTTGGTGAAGGTATTCTTTTCTCTTCTTTGATCTTACACTTATTTTTGTTGACCCTCATAATTGTGGTTTAATTGTGTGTTATACAAAACTCTAAAATGAAACGATGCCTCCATTTTGTAGTTTTGAATTTGTATTTGTAACAACTCCAATTCTTATATACATAAATTTAATTAAAAGTTAATGTATACTTGGGGTATTTACAATTCCTGTGAGTACTATAAGAATTTATTTTACTTTTAAACAATAAGAAAGAGCTTGTAGCTCATTGGTAAGACCTTGCACTGCTGTTACAAAGCACAAAATTCAAATCTCATCAACCACATTATCTTTTTAATTATTTTTCTTTTAATCTTTTTAGAAGCCCAAGAGTCTACACGTGCACAACACGTAAACTGAAGAGTCGCATATAAAACAAACGAGTGCACTACAGTAGACCAACCGACCCCGACACGTGGCGAAGAGACGAACCCCGACTCGCCCGACTCGGGCCGGCGACTCGCCTAACTCGGCTGGCTCCGTCGGTCCGACTCAATCCAAACCCTAATTTCTTTTAATCCTCGCGACTCTTGAACTCCCCCCATAACTCCTGTATTATTTGTTTTTACTGCACATTTACAGAGCACATTAAAACACACCTTTAATCCATTTTAATACAAAATTTTAATACACCCTTTCACTACCCTAAAACCCTAATTTTTCCTATAAATACCACTCTCAAATCACCCCTCCTCACTCCCAATTCACTATCCAAACTCTTAAGAAAAATCCCAAGTTTTTTGTGTGCAAGTGGAGTTAACAAAGGGCGAAACTCCGACGAAGTTCCGGCAACGATTCGAAGAGATTCCGGCGACGAAACGACACACCGGCACCTCTCATCTCTTCCTCTTTCTCTCCTCTAGCCAATCATCCAGTAAGTCCCCCTTCTCTCTTCCTTTTGATATTCTCAAATTTTTCATTCTTAAAACGTGTCGGAAGTGGAGTTATCCGGTTTCCGATTCTCTTTTCTTTTAAAAATACAATATTTTCTTAATAATAAAGCTACAACTTTTGATATATTGTTTAGTACTCATTAACTAAGACAATATAACAAATTTGATATTAAAATGATAACCGCAACAAGTTTTATTTAAATTTTACATTAAAATACCTTTATATTTCATATTGACATGTTTATACATTTTAACCATGATACTTTTAGATAGTTCACGACATAATGACCCACCTCCTCAAAACACACATCCCTATCATAGCACGATATGTTTTGGGAACATAGAATACGGGAAATACGATTTTATAAATAAATACCATAAACTACAAAACCATTTTCTATAAAAAAAGGTATTTGATTTTCCATGAAATTGTATCTCTACAACCCATTTTTGGGGAGCCCTGTTTTCGGGATGGTGCGGATTATCGCACATCCTTGGATATAGTAGAGCGGAATTCAGACCTCCGCAAAAAGCATTCGGATTCCGATGGAAATTTTAATATCATTTTTAAGAAAATGAGATTTCTAGAAAAATAATAAATTAAATTATTTTATATATATATATATATATATCATCAAAATACCTATTTTTGATATAATATAAATATTACAAATTTTCTAAATCAAAAGAATTATTTTACATGAAAATATTATACAATTCCATACAAGTTCAATACTTTACAATTAAATACCATATGTTATGAAATTAGGTTATTCTCAATAGAAAATTCATAACTATAAAATATACCATTATGAAAACTCTAAAGACGATAATTAAATACTTGAGATGTATTTTGAAAATTATACAAAATTATTTTTACATAAAAACCGCTCAAGTTTTATAAATTACAATAAGGACCCTATTAAATATAGGTTTAAGCGGGATCGGTCTCTTGAGCCTCAGAGAGTCGGAGATATGGGTGCTTGCCTATCTAAGGAAGCCAACATAACAAACAGTGTCATCAATACGGTAATTGTCTTTGAAAAAGATACAAATCATGCCGTATATGTGCAGCAGTTACCGATAATACTAAAAACTAATTCAGAATTTCAATTTCCTTTCTAATTGTCTGACTCAGACTGAGCCTCAATATAATCAATCTGACTTGAATGAGATTCAAGTATAAAACTACAATACAATATGAATCTATGAATCCATATATTCAATCTGTACAATCTATCAATCTATACAACTTGACTGTACCGAACCATGGATATACGTCCATCTACATGATTCTCCAGTTAAATCCATTTACTGATATCATGGTTTCGGTAAGTCATCTATTTATACAAATCAATTTACAAGACAAGACAATACAAATAATACAATCAAGATATCGCGGGATTTATAAGGGGTAGATTGGTACGGAAGGTGTTAAAACTCGCACGAGACAGCAACCATAAAAACACCTGATCTGAATTCAATTGCCGTTGTACCGTGGCTGAACGGTTCCTTGTACTCCATATACCGTAGTCTCTGATCTAGTGAGACTCCTCTCGTATACACTGGTCTCTTCTGTACCAAGTTATAAACAACAGCGTTAACACTAAATACAATATTATAAAAATATACTCTCTATTCTGTCTATTCCATTCTTGTCTAATTACGGGACTTACCGAGCGATTTATTCGCTGACGACATTCTCTTTTTTCTTCTTTGGAATGTCGTCAGGTGATTTGGACTCACTGGAGATCGAGCCCACCAGCGAGGATTTAGACCAGCTAGCTTTCGACCCAGAGCTTTAGATTCCTTGTACACATTTACGTTCTATATTTTCCATTTTTGTTATACCACTGTTTAAGTATTGCTTTCCATTCCGTTCCATGTATTTACTTTTCAGATGTATTGTAAAAAGAATGTTAATAAATAAAGTTGTTGTTCATTTATATCTTATTTCTTGTGTACATCATATTTTATATTGCTTAGATATGCTTAGCGTGTTTATTTCTGAGTAAATACGTCGTGTGACCCGTCACGTTCTTTGCCTGTATGACGGGAAGCGGGACGTGACAGTAATATAGAAGTTAGTATAAATGGAGGGAAATTGACTTTATAGTATTTATTCATATTTTGTTTTATTATGTTGACATGGCATTGACTAGGCCATTGTAAATAAACATCTTTTTTCTTGTATTTCTTTAAAACATGAAGATATAAATGAGCAACTAAGTGTTACCATTTGATTTTTTTTTTTTTTTTGAGTAACAAGGAAAGAAAAGAAAAGAAAAATCAAGAAGTAAATAAAATAATTACCCTTTTGATTTAAATGGCTATTGAAAGAACTACGTTCATCACTGCAGCTTGACCACACTAGTTTCCAAAACACAGCTTGTGGAGGGTAGCCCTCCACATATGATATATCCAGGCCTGTCTCACAACTCGACAACGGAGTTTTTTTTTCTTTTTATAGGAATGTATTTTAATATTTTCTTTCTTGTGCGCGTGCGCACATGCTACCTAAAATATTATTCTGGAAATTTATCTCACGTGAATCCAATCTAAATCCTGGTAACTTGTTGTCAAACAGATGGGTTGGATAACCCGTGGATGGATCATTGCAAATGGTGGATAAAGCGGGTGCATATCAAAATACCTGAAATTAAACGGACGTTAAATTTTGTGTCCATGACCTGACCTATATTTGGCTGGTGGATTTGAGGGCTACAAGTGTATAAATAACGGTTTTAAAATGGGTAATTTCTTATAAAAAAATAAAATGGCTTACTTCTCTGCTTGGAATTTGTGATATCAACTATCATAATTAAAAGATAATAATTAAATTCAAAATGCATATTCTGTAAAAGTCAAAAACCACTTAGTGTTAATGACCAGCTTTTAATAAGAAAAATTTGTTATCATAATTAAGTATAAAAATGAATGAAAAGTAACTTAATTTTTTACAATTTTATTAATTCATGCCACGAACCAGGAGTCTGGTTCATCCTGTGGTACTTCTAACGAGTGGGGTCAGTACGTGTAATTTTAACAAAATTTTGATCCAAGACACAAAAATCCCTTGCGCTTTTCCCCAGGCCATCTCCTTTCTTTCCTCATGTAATCAGTAAATTGCTGCCCCCAAAACTTCAATGCTCACTTTTGGCCTATAAATAAATAGAAGATATCTCTTTCATTTTTCAATATTTTTTCTTTAGAAATAAAATTAACTCGAGACGGAAGATGCGAGTTGCTGTGGTAGGAGCAGGGATCAGTGGGCTTGTGGCCGCTTATGAGCTCGTCCAGAATGGTGTCGATGTAGTTCTCTACGAGAAGGAAGATTATTTAGGCGGGCATGCAAAGACCGTCACGGTCGATGGCGTGGACGTCGATTTTGGATTCATGGTCTTTAATCAGGTCAGTCGATGATAAATATAATTTGTTCGTTTCCGCATTGCCAGTCGATCTTGGATTCATGGTCTTTAATGTATGTGAGCTTCAATGCGGCTACAATTAGATATTTTTTCACATTATCCTTCAATATGGAGCCTTATCTCATCATGTGAAAACTTAATTTCCTTTAGGATGCGGTTGTTGCTTTGTTTGTGCACATTGAATACCGTTATTTGACGGCATAAAAACATTAGGGAACTTTATTCGTGGCCGCATGATATTTAGGAATTAGTTATTTATAGTCGAATTGGTATATAGCTAAAAAATAGCAATTAGTTAGTGGATTATTTCCAACAAGAACTAGTCCAAAGACGAATAGGATTAGAATTCTAAATGAGGTGGTCAAATATGTGTAATTCTAATCAAAATTGGAATGAAATTTTGTAACTTTAATATTCATTTAACATGTGTGTGTAACTTCTAAAAATCACGCCATATATGATCGGTAAGTAATTATCCAAATATTTCTATTGTTGATCTATTTTTGCCCTTGCAATGTCTGATGTCCGGTTCCGTCCCTGCAACAAGTTGATTTCCGGAATTCATCATCAACACTATAACTACTTCTGGCTAAACGAAGCCTAAAACCTATGAGTTTATACTCGTGCTTTGAACGTGCCAGTTAATCATTGTCCCATTTATTTAAAGTGTGGCTCACAACTCGAAGCTGGATTTTTGTCCTCCTCTAAAATCCCTTAGGCAACCTGGAATTATTCGGTGTGCCGGGTGTGTAAATACACTCGAGCAGGGATGAGAGGGGGGAGTGTTTTGGACAGCGGGTGGAGCCCACACTTCTATTTCTTCTTCTTTCTGCTCTAGTGTACGGCGGAAAAAAATGACTCGAAGCTTTAGTAGGCTTGTGGTTGTGGGAATCTAGCTGTTTTCTAGAAGCATCTAACTATTGTCATGGTTGTTAACCCCTTTTGAAAAGTGTGGCCCACAACTCCAAGTTGGAATTTTTTTTAAAGTGTGGCCCACGACTCCAACTAATCATTAAAGTGTGGCCCACAACTCCAAGTTGGAATTTTTTTTCTCCCCTAAAATCCCTTAAGCAACGATGAATTATTCGGTGTGCCGGGTGTGTAAATACATCCGAGCAGGATGGGAGGAGGGGACAGTTTTGGACAGCGAGTGGAACCCACACTTCTATTTCTTCTCTCTAAGGGCCGGCACGTCAAAAAAAATTCCTTAAGCAACAACAAATTAAACCACACCAATTACAAGTCCTATTCCTTTTTTTTTTGTGTTGTGTTGTGTTGGGGACTAAACAAAACCCCGAATAAAAGCTTTTGTCTGGACCTTTGATTTTTTATGCCTATTCACATGATGCCCAAAGTTGAACTGTCCCTGCCTCAAGTCTTTAATGCATTTGAGGCCCTCATCTTTTTGCTGATGTGCAACTTTATTGAGCTTAAATTTGAAGCTTTAGTAGGCTTGTGGTTGTTGGAATGTGGTTGTTAACCCCTTTTGAAAAGAATTAAGGAGAAAGGAAGAAGGAACTAATTAAGCATTTGAGGCCTTTGATTTTTTATGCCTATTCACATGATGCCCAAAGTTGAATATAAGCCTTTAAGCACGGGTGATGCACGTCCAGAATATAAGCCTTTAAGCATGGTTAAGGGATTAAATTGAATATAAGCCTTTAAGCACGGGTGATGCACGTCCAGAAGGACGGGAAAAGAGTATGTGAGTGTATTAGTTAAGTCTTGATTCGGAGAGGCACTGCTCTTTCTCTCTACCTAAGTATTAGAGAGCTAGTATTTGAAAGTCTAAGCAGAATTTGCCAACGAGAAGTCGTTGGTGATTTATATCAATGATCATGTTTTCATCGACGGGCCTTTCTGAATTACGGATGCTTACATAACGGTATGAATCTGGAAGGAGAAGTGCAGGAAAGAGGAAACCTGATTTGATTGCATGAACTTGGACAAGGAAAAGTGAATATGTATTTTAGAAAAGGAAATTTTTATTGGGATTAAATATTTTTTGCCATCACGTGCATAACTCGTGCCAGAATGAGCTTATTTTTATGCTACGACTTCCATTACTTTGTTAGCACATGCATGCTTAAAGAAGCAAAATGCAATCAAACATGATCCAATAATCTTCTTCCTTGTCTGTTTTGTCCATATTTTTAATAATAAACTTGTTAGTATATTCATCATATATATTGTTTTGTATTGTTTTGTAGGTGACTTATCCAAATATGATGGAGTTTTTCGAGAGCCTCGGCGTCGAAATGGAGCTATCGGACATGTCGTTCTCGGTGAGCCTCAATGAAGGGAAGGGTTGGGAGTGGGGGAGCAGGAATGGCATCTCCGGCTTGCTTGCAAAGAAGAGCAATGCAATCAATCCTTACTTTTGGCGACTGATTCATGAAATTGTCAAGTTTAAGGGTGTTGCCCTCAAGTGAGTATTCATCTCAATATTCTTTTTATCCAATAAAATTTGATGTTGAGGGGCTTGCTCTAGGGTTTTCTATTAATTAAAACCTTGGGGCCGCAGTGGCATATTGTTTATGTTTTTTGGGCCATAAATTTATGGCCATAAAATTTCTGTTTTTTTATGTCCCCGAGAGCATATTGTAATTTAACTGAATTATTAGCACGATCAGATCAAATTTTCTTTTCAAGTCATATGAAGATTCATGACCGATCCGAAAGATGTAATGTGTAAATGAATCCGTTGGAAGATGGTATGGGTTGGACGGGATTTGTGTGTATAGTGTTACATGTTACCAACCCGCCTTTTTTTTAATGTATAAGATATCTCATGCTTTCATGAGGAAATAAAAGTTTGTAAGTGAATATATTCAAAGGAGTCGTATATAGATGCCTTTTATACAATAAAAAAGATTGAACCCGTCATTTAACATGGTCGGCCATTATATAACTGAATAATTGCAAAGATACTCCAATAGAAAAGCGTCATGAAATTTCGGTTAAAAGAGCATGAAAAAATCAAATGTATACCTAAATGATGAGAGGAAAAGGAAAAAAAAACTATATGTTAATTATTAAGAAACTTGATAAGGAGACAGTTTTAAATACAGGAAAATAGTTAAAACAAAAAAGATTAATGTAGCCAATACCATAAATCATTTTCTTATAATGATATTTATACTTAAGAATTTTGTAAACATAAACCATTTTAATATAGAAATGATTTAAAGGAAAACGCAGAAAATTGGCTTGTCAAATTGAACCTAACGAAACAACAAAATAGTCTGAACCACATCTGGTAGGTCATGAAAGACAAAATAAGCATTGTAAAACCCACTCCAAAAAGCTGTTCGACGAAACATTGTTATATTTTTCTTCCCATCTTAAAATATGTTGCATTCAAAACACCGAATGATTTTGAGCTTTTGGTGTCCTTATTGAGTTTATGTGATACATACGTAAATTTTGGTATTCTATAAATCAACGTGAAGTTGCTCTAATAAAATTCAACGGTTTATATAACATAAGATATCAACCATGAAACTCTTTCTGATCAAATGATGAGTTGTTGGATTTTATCGACCAAGCAAAAGAGTTTGGATTTTAAAATAAAACAAAAAAATAACCTTCATATTGTGTATTGGTTTTTTTTTCTTGCACGCATTTCATCAAACATGCCCTTCGACCCAAAGCAGATCCTCAGAAACCAAACCTTTGCTTCTAACTGGAATTTTCATTTTTTCCTGAATCTTGAATCTTTCGAAGTTTGCAATTTGCTAGCTTTTTAATGGTTTCCAAGCAATGCACGATGAGACCCATGATCCATTTCCTCAAAATCTTCAATCTTGATACATTTCATAGAAAACCCACTTCAAAAAAGATGATTACTTTGATGAAGGTACCTTGAGGAACACGAGAGCAATCCTGATTTGGACCGCAATGAGTCCCTGGAGCAATTCATTAAGGCACATGGCTACTCTCAGTTGTTTCAAGATGCTCATCTTGTAAGATCAATTTTATTTTATTTAAGTTGCAATCGATATATAAATTAGGGTTTTTGAATTTTTTTTTTATAATATGATTGATGAAATTTCTGCAGGTACCAATTTGTGCTTCGGTTTGGCCATGCTCTTCAGAGGGAGTGATGAAATTCTCGGCTTTTTCCGTACTTTCGTTCTGCCGTAATCATCATCTTCTTCAGGTTAAAGTCACATTTTTTATTTTATTCTTTTTCCAATTAAAATAAAGTGATTGGTTGATTGAATATACTCGCATAGTTGCGTGTTGCCATAATCGTGTCTCTACAAGCAACTTAGTTCATTTCTTATCGTATCTTTTAGTGTATGACTGAAATGTGTCTGTACATGCCCACATTCATCTAAGAGTATTGCCTTGTTCATCCCCGAGTTTTTATGAAATACAATCCATAACAAGTATGAAAAATATTGTATCAAAAAAGGGGGAAAAAAAGTTATACAAAATAGAAAAGAGAACTTGAAGCTTGTCTGCATCTTCATAGCAGGTGGTAAACGTGTGCCGGGATGGATTTTCCTTCTCGGTACACTAGCCAAGCCATTAAGCCCTATCCTAGGTATTTGAAGTTGGACTCGGAAATCTCTTCTTAAATCGGTTCGATCATGAACCATTTATAATTCATATTTCACTATTGTTTAATTCTAAAAACCAACACTGTTTGAACCCGAATTTGTGGGAACATGTGGTATTGCTCTGGTTTAACTTCGCCTTTTGTTTTTGCTTCAGCTCTTTGGTCGTCCCCAATGGCTAACAGTTAAGGGCCGGTCACATTGCTATGTTAGCAAGGTTAAGTGGCCTTCACATTGTTTGCTTCTGGCATTTCCTTTGATCTATTCACTTTCTCATAAATTGTTGATTTTAGCATCATTTTATATTATTGTAGATTTAAAACATCCTTCACTTATAATTTTAAAATCAGCGTGCACTTGTGTTGTAGCAGGTCAGAGAGGAGCTGGAGAGTAGAGGTTGTCAAATCAAAACTTCATGCGCAGTGCAATCCGTGTCAAGTGTCGATGGAGGTAACCTCTCTTCATGTAGGAAACTTAAGCTGTCAGATTAGAATCAAAATGTAAATGTTGGTTGATAAAATGAACTTGAATGGGGGAGTATAAAGAAAGGTATATGACCAGCATTTGACTGTAAACTATATCACAGGGGAAGAAATTTAGCTAGCTTCGAATAAAGAAAATTGAGAGAGAATCAATTAAGATAGTTCTGACATGTGCAATGAATACTAGAGATTGCACTAGTAAAAAGGTAAGGAAGGACCATGGTTGAATGAGAGAATCAATTTCGGTAGTGATTCCAAAGCTTCTGCTCGGATTAGTTGAATTGTAAATAAGTATCACGAGGAACGAATTTTGTATGGGGGAAACTAGCATTGCCCATTTGCAACTTGGAAGAATTTTATCGAACGGCTGGTGTACGGTGTATGGTGTACTTACAAGCACTTTAACTAACAATGTAATTTAGTTTCATGTTGAATAATTATGTTTTCAAACTACAAGTTTTTTAATCCCATGTAGCTTTGACGATTTGAAACAGGCTTATTTTCCTTGCATATGTTTGTACGTGTGTGCATGAGCATGGCTGAGATAATTCTGAAGATGGCTTCGCTGAAATTTATTGTTCATGACTGGCAGGTTGCTTAGTTACAGGGGAAGATCGTTCAGAAGAAATATACGATGGGTGCATAATTAGTGTCCATGCACCCGATGCTCTGAAAATTTTGGGAACACAAGTAACATATGAGGAATCAAGAATACTTGGTGCTTTTCAGTATACGTATAGGTAAATTTGTGTTTTCTATCGTTAATTGATCTTACAGTATATGGACATAATAACAATTGATCATTTTATGCAAGGAAAATGACTCAAACCACCAGTAAAACTTTCCAGATTCTTATAGAACATGCTTGAATTTTTATTTTTATTTTGAAAAAAAAATAATAATACAGCTATCAAGTTCTGAACTCTTCAAGCCATATATTAGTGCTGTACTATTTAAGTTCCAATCATACATTGATATATTTATCCTGGTGGAAACATGCATAATTACTTGAAAATGGTTTCGTCGGTATATACTAATTTCTTGATAATCTACTTAGTCCGATTTTTATTTCGTAAACACTCATGTTTAGTGTTCAATTACCAGTGACATATATCTTCATCGTGACAAAACTCTGATGCCCCAAAACCCATCAGCATGGAGCGCATGGAATTTTCTTGGAACTTCAGATAATGGTGCTTGCTTAACATATTGGCTCAATGTGCTCCAGGTGGGTGGTGGGTTTCTAGGATTCCCCTGCTTTGCATTTTCTGTTAAATTTCATTAAAATACCATGAATTTTAAGCGTATTTTGGATACCATATACCTTGTAATTTGCAAACGATTAAGATGAACTTAGTGTTTCCCCCCCCCCCCCCCCCCAATAACTACCGCAAGTTCTGTCCTTTTTGAGTTTAATGCCATATATCGTTTTCGGGGAGAGCCTTCTTCCCTTTACGTGTACCTATTTGTTATTTTACTGAAATGACGTATCATAGCATTAAAACTAAGAAAAGCTAAAACTTGTCTATTTATTTTTAAAATGTTAATTCATGTATTTATTTGCCAACCATAAAGCATGCAGTGTTTGAAAAATGTTGAAAGGTCATAATAATTAAGGGAAATTTAGCCTATTATTAATTAGTTTGGTACATTACCAGGCGCATTTTTTTAAAATTTTAATATTTATAAAACAACAAACAAATTATTATGCTTCTTCTAACCATTATTCTTATTGTTATTATGCAGAATCTTGGGGAAACTGAACCGCCTTTTCTAGTGACTCTCAATCCTCCATTTATTCCCAAGGATACTTCACTTAAATGGTGTACTAGCCATCCTGTTCCCTCGGTTGCGGCCTCGAAAGCTTCGCTTGAGTTTGAAAATATCCAGGGGAAAAGAGGGATTTGGTTTTGTGGGGCATACCACGGTAATTTTCATTTTATTTGTTAAGCTAAAAGAGAGAATTTTTTTTCTTACTCGGATCTAATTCTACATAGAGTTGTCAAAACATAGATGTTACTTCTCTTTTTCAGAAGAAAGATTGTAATTTAGGAACTTGCAGTAGACAAACTCTTGGGACATTCATCATAATTGGTACATTTATGTTCTAGTATTATTCATGATTTTTTGTTCCCGTAACTAACCAACCATCAATTGTATTACAAGTCATTTTTACTACATAATATGATACATTGTAAAAATCAAGAAATTTGAGAAGGAAATTTTAGCGTGACATTCTTCAAAGCATAGGGTGTTTGACATGGATTCATCGGATCAAAGATACGGCTCTCATTGGATTTCATGCAGCAAAAGTCAAATTTCATAAACCATAAAGTTGATTGACCTTATGAACCATGAATTTTTTTGGCTAGTATTGTTTATATTTCATTTTCCTTTAATTCTCGGAAGTTCCTAGACAATAAGATCTATATCCACATGTGAGTAAACTCGATGATAGTTAAGGTTATGGAAATTGAAACAAACTACATCAACAAATAGAACTTCTTGATTTCATATGGCCAGTCAGTAGGTATGATCTTTGTTTTTGGAATAATATTCCAAAAAAATAAATAAATAATGCACATATTCCTATATATCAATGAAAGAATCTTGTATATTATTGAACTATCTTGTTAGCTCTATTTATAAAATTTTATTGAATAACTTAGCGCACATTTGTCATAATTATTAAATATGAATGGCAACGGTATGTTCTTTGCAGGATATGGTTTCCATGAGGATGGACTAAAGGTAATTATTACCAAATTATATGTATATAATTTGGGTGATCAAATACTTATATATTTCACTTTACTAGATTATTCATCTAAAATTCGCACAACTGCATGCAGCTAACAAATTATTCCGCATGTATCCTAGGCAGGCAAAGTTGCAGCACATAGCGTTCTTCAAAAGGAGTTCAATCCATTGAGGAACCCAACACACATGGTGCCTTCTTGGGTTGAAACTGGAGCAAGAGCTGTTGTTACTAGATTCCTTGAACGTTATATATCGATTGGTTCTTTGACGTAAGTTTGCAGATTGAAGGTTTTTAAGTTACAATAAATTATACTAAGCTTTGTATTTTTCCGGAAAACCATTAAAATCTATAATTGATGGAAAATTCCATCGAATGGCCAATCCTTTACTGGTGTTATTTTTAACTGTAAGTCACAATTCAATGCTGTTATCTGTAATTTTTGAAGTTCAATGATTTAATTTGAAATGAAGAAAAAGTTCATGGTGGTTTAATACTAATTTACCCTTTTACCGGTATTCCAATGATGTTGCATATAATTTATAAAGTTTCAATGGTTTTATCTGAAGTAAAGCATACTTCACGGGGTTTAGTTAATTTACCCTTTACGCTATAAGGTTGGACCCATTGCCTCCTATGTATTTTGAGAAAGCAAAACGTTTTAGATGATCTGCCACTTTCATCTGTTTTCGAGAGTTTGATGCTTAAATAAATTTAGTAATACCGAGTTCAAGGAAATTTAACATGAAAACTGAACTTGTGCAGGTTGCTAGAAGTAGGGGGTACAATTTTTGTTTTTGAAGGACCGAACAAGAAATCCCACATGAAATCTGTATTGAAAGTGCACACGCCGTTGTTCTACTGGAAGGTTTATCTCTTTCTTGTTTGCATTATAGTTCTTAAGAATTAATGAATTGGTCAAAAAATCAGCACCCAATATAATTGCATGTAAAAATAAACGGCTCTAATAATGTTGACAGATTGCGGCGCAAGCTGATTTAGGCCTTGCAGATGCATACATAAATGGGTACATCTCCTTCGTAGACAAGCAAGAAGGGCTTCTAGATCTTTTTCGGGTACGAGAAAATTGATATCGTAGTAACTCTTTTGTGAAAAAATTAGGACTTCCCAGGAGGTCACCCATCCTAGTACAGTAGTAGTGCGCTAAGTACGGAGTTCTGATGATTTTCCTGGGAAATTGATCTGGCAAATTGTCTTACGACCTACATTGATTGCGTCCTGCAGATTCTTATCAGTAACAGAGATCTTAATTCGTCTGGCAAGAATTTAAACCAAAGGTGCTGTGTTGCAATAGTTATCTTTCTATTTAAAAAAAATATTTAGATCATAATTTCATAAAGTTAATATTTTTAATGAATTGGTCAGAGGTTGGTGGACGCCGTTACTTATAACAGCTGGACTTTCATCAGCTAGATACTTTTATCGGCACATTACTAGGCAAAATAGTCTGACACAAGCTCGACGCAACATCTCTCATCATTATGATCTGGTCAGTTGTTTGATTATTTGTTCATTTATTTATCAATTGTCTAAATCACTCATCATGAAACACTAATTTATTTATTCTATGAAGGTTTGGCCACCACGGAGCATAGCTTCAGTGGTAAAACTTAGCTCTGCAGTATGGGATTCGCTAATTTAAATCTTATGAGTGTCAGACTAAAAAATAATGATAATAAAATGTTGGCCCATGCGGGACCCACCACTTCCACTAGTTAAATATTGCCATTCTTCTATCAAATGATCTTGGAATCGAGCTTGCAGTCCATATATCATATTATCATTACATATTAGTGCTAATGGTACTATAATTTCACCTAAGTATTCATATCCTATTTTCCTTCAAAATACAATTTGATATATATATTTATTTTCTTTATGTGTTCAGAGCAATGATTTCTTTTCCCTATTCTTGGATGAGACAATGACATATTCATGTGCAATTTTCAAGGTTCAGATCTCCTCATCACACTGACTCTGATATAAATTTTGTTTAAAACCTAAGTTCTCCTGGTTGTGACGACCATAATATCATTTTACAGACGGAGGATGAAGACTTAAAAATTGCGCAGCTACGCAAACTGTCTCTTTTGATTGAAAAGGTGTGTTTTCTTAACTATTATTGATGAGTGGTTTTGGTATATTTTTGTTTAACTATTATCATTTTCAAAATGTAGGCTAAGATTGATAGCAAGCATGAAATTCTTGATATTGGATGCGGTTGGGGGAGCTTGGCTATAGAAATTGTGAAACGATTTGGGTGCAAATACACGGGCATCACCTTGTCTGAAGAGCAAGTCAAATTTGCCATGAAAAGAGTAAAAGATGCTGGCTTAGAGGTTGTTGGTGCCTTCAACTTTCACCATTAATTTTGAACGTAAATTCTATAAATATGGAACATTAACTTTAAATATTAAGAGTGTGCTATAAAAATAGAAAAGGTCCATTGGTGTTTTCTGCAATTTAACCTAAAAATTGTTAATTACTGGTTACATGAAATTTCTATCCTTAATAACGAGTATTGCTTACTTTCATCTATCTCTGTTCAGGACAAAATAACAATCTTGCTCTGTGATTATCGCCAAGTACCAAGCTTCCATAAATATGACAGAATTATATCTTGGTAATCTTTGAATTTACTTGCAAATTGTAACTTGAAGATGCATCTGCGCACATTTTTACCTTACCAGAACTATTTTGCAGTGGGATGATCGAAGGAGTTGGCCATGAATACATGGAAGAATTTTTTGGTTGCTGTGAATCTCTTCTAGCTCAAGATGGCATATTTGTCCTGCAGGTGAATGCTTATCTATTATCAACTCTTGAAAATATATATTTTTATTTGAAAGGTAAATTACAGAAAACGCCATCAAACTTTTATAGTTTTCAGTGAAAACATCAAGAAATTTGAAAATTCGCTAAAACTCTATCGACAAACAACAGTCAAGTTAGCATGTGCCTCTCATGTGAGTTCACAAAATTTGAAAATACCTTAGCGGGGAAGCTAGGAGGACGATGGGTGGGGAAATTCAGTAAAATCACATTTTTTGGTTAACACCTATTGGTGTTAAGTGTAATAACCAAAGATCGATGTCCTGTGGTTTTAGTTATATTTTTCAAAAGTTCAATCGTGTTATAGTTAAAACTGAAGAAGTCCAATGGTATTTTACTCATTTTACCCTTATGTTTTAGTAGCGATAATGGGTTTAGCGACAAAAGTATGTTTTCTTTTTCTGAGTATATTTGTGTTTATAACTCAAGCTTCTGTGTTATCATGCAGTTCATCTCGATTCCAGATGAACGATATGACGAACATAGGAGAAGTTCAGACTTTTTAAAGGAATACATTTTCCCAGGTGGATGTATTCCTTCTCTGAGTAGAATAACATCGGCCATGGCTTCTTCCTCTAGACTCTGGTAATTGCTGCCGATACATATTATGGAGATATCATTGTATCATATCAACATTCTTATGCTTGCATTTGTACATTTCCTACCAGCCTCAATTATTTTCCATCTTACTAACTCATTAAAATTTTCTTCTATTGTGTAGCGTGGAACACGTAGAAAATATTGGCATACATTACTACCAAACATTGAGACGTTGGAGGGATAATTTCATGGCAAAGAAAGAGTATGTTTGCAAAATTTGATATCATTGATAGGTGTTTTTTCCCCTGATATTTGATGACATAACCTTTTTTCGCCACCCTATAATACTGTTTAGTTTTATCTAATGATGATCCAAAGCATTTGATTTAATTGTTGGTTTGGGGGGGTGGGGGGGGGGGGGTTATATTCGTGAGAAATTCCCCTTTGTTTGCCACAAAGTCTTGTTTGCTTACAGTCGGCGGATGGAACCAAAACATTAAATTGATCCAAAAAATATTGGTGCTTTTTTATATTTATGATGAATTATTTATTTTTCAGTGAGGTTCTTGCATTGGGATTTGATGAGAAGTTCATACGAACGTGGGAATACTACTTTATATACTGTGCAGCTGGGTTTAAATCACGTACACTTGGAACTTACCAGGTATGTAAATGTTTGGTGCATATATAATCCAATAAATAAAAATATCCAGGATAGTGGTTTCACAATTTTTCCTACTCCAATCTAGTCATCTTTGAAAGAAAAGCTTATTAAAAAAATACTGCAAGTTATAACCATGAAAGGATTTTTTAGTATATACTTCACATATAATTTATCATGTAAAATCTATAATGTGATGACATTCTACTATTTGCAAGGCCATAGATGATATTTACCTTCGATCAAGGTTCAAGAACTCGGTTTCGGTCTCGGTCTCTCATAATTTTATTAGTTTCGCTGGGTTTCGGCTAGTTTCGTTAATCTCTGTTCGGGTTTCGGTTTCGACAGTAATACAACATACATAAGTGTAGATATATTAAATACTTAAATTTATGGTTTTATATTACAAGATAATGATTCTAGTGTTTAAAAATCCAGCTATGATGCAAAATATATTGAAAAGTGTACTTAGATAAATATCAATATAGAGTTTGGGTTCACTTTTTTGTTGTTTTCTAACAACGAAGGCCTACAATAATCACAATGACAGTAAAAACGGTATTAAAAAAAATTAGTTTTTAAAGATTTCAACCGAAACGATATTGTATGGTTGGTTTCGTATCGGTTTCGGATTTCGTATCAGTCTCCACCGAAACCGATACGAAACCACCATGTATTGGTTGTTTCGGCAGAAATCTCGAACCTTTCCTTCAATACAAATGTAGCATTAAGTTTATTATTCAATATATGAATGAAAAACTATAATATAACTAGTAGTTGTAAATACAAAAGAGATAAATGTAATGATGGAAAACTAATTTAAACATATCAATGCCAATCTTTTAAATATTGAGGTGGTGAGTGGATGGAAGCAATCAAGATTTTGTATTTAACAAAAGAATAAAGGGATATCGCTATGATGTTATACCGTTCTCTAAGATTATCAACCATTTGATGGCTAATACTTATTTATATGCACCACATATAGGTGGGCACTATATTTATTTAAATATTTAGCATATATTGATTATAAACATGCCAAAATCTACTAAAATTATTTCAAACAATTAAAACCTTGCAAATGCTCTTCATTTGTTGTGTTCTAGGCCGAAAAAACATCACTCTCTCCTAATAAAATTGAACCTGCCCAAAATTTTGCTATACATGGTGTTCGTGTTCGTTCGGTATCTCAATTATGTCTGCAGAAACTTGATAATAATGCCCCCGATTTGTTTTTTGGTTCCCGATACTAAAAACTTGTATTTGATGTCAATCTCGTGAATCCGTGATGCATCATATGTATTGTCTTTTTCTTGGCTTCACTACATGAAAACCATTTTACTCCTGTTCTTACTGCAGGAAACTGGTCTCCTTTTCAAAATATGCACCGTCTGCGTCGCTTCTATGTTCAAAATTACCGCTCATCTCTTATTACACCACTATCAGTCCCTTTTAGGGTAAATTGTCAAAAATCCCCCGGCTCGCTCGGGAATTATCAAAAAACCCATGTAATTTGAAGTTGTTAGGAAGGACCTACCATTCAAAATCTTTGTGAAAAAATCTCTAGGCCCTATTTCATTTAAGCCTTATATTCTCTCAACTACTTGGATATTACAAGCAAATTACATGCAACTACAACTGCTGACAGTTAACTGGATACAGGGGTTTTGATTGGGCCCAGGGGTCTTTTAACAAGAGAAAAAAGCCCAGGGCTTTTACACAAGTTTGAAGCACGCCGGGGGCTTTTTGACAATTTACCCTTCCTTTTATCATCTTTGGGTAATTTTAAAAGGGGAAAAAAATAATTAATATGCTATAGGGGTGCAAAAGTAGGAGTAGTCTCCTCGTTTTTTTAGGTTAATAAACTAATGTGGAAATTTGTGAAAATGAGCAGATAGTTTTCTCGCGTCCAGGCAACCTCAAAGCATCCGGCGACCCATACATAAGTGGCCCAGCTGCCTACTGATACTTCGGTGCATCCATTCAATCTGCAGACGCTTTACTAATCGCTGAGCTTTCCGGCTTTCTTTCCTCGTTTATGGACCCTTGAGAACTCGTTGTTTGAACTAGCATAATAAATCATGTTTGAATGTTAAATCATAATAGACAAGAAATTCAGTTTTCTGTATGTCAAATATTGCATCATCTCTACAACTGTAAGCACAAAACTTGAGGTTTCCAAATTGATTTCAATTTGATAGCCTCAAATAGTGCCACATCAGCAGGAAAAAAAAAAAACAAATGTAGAATTTTCTTTAACAAATATTTAATAAATACAAACATCGGCTTAATCAGTTATAACTCATCTTAAATAACGACTAGCATCAATGTCAAATATTTTGAAAACAAATTAACTACTCCGACCATTTAAGTTTTAATCTTCTTAAATTTTTTTGAATTCAAATTAAAAATATTGAACATATTTTTGAACACGTGCAAGATACTAGTAGACTCGACTATAGTGACAATCACATTCACAAAATCCACCATCGTCTTAACTTCTTTTTCTCACATGATGCATACTCGCATCTTGGGCTTACAGCTCCCATTTCAGATAAACGGAAGTCTTCGGTCGCTAGCAAACCTATGATCTTTGTCACGTTACAGGCGAAAAAAACTTTTTGACAATGGGAGGGTGATCATTCAGCAAGCAAGGAACATTTAGGTCGAACAAGAGCCTAATACAGCATGTTGCGATGAACAACATGACATTATAAAAGGCAGAAACAACAATACATTTACAATGCATATGGGATTCCTATATACATAATGTAAAAGGGCAGAGAGATGGCAGAATTTTCAAAATGCCAATTTTACTCTCATAAATTTTGGTATTTCCACTTTCTACTGCCGTCTGTCTAATCTCCTTTTCAAAATGCCAATTTTACCCTCACAAATTTTGGTATTTTCACTTCCTATTGCCACATGTCCCATCTTCTATTGGCGCCCATGCCCATCTCCTGCTCTATTTAAGATGGAGCACTTCATTATCATTCTCTGCTCAAAAGAGAAGAACCAAAAAAAAAAAGTTGAGAGAAAGGAGAGAGAAACGCCTTTAAAACTCTACCGGTCTTCTTTTCCTATTTTGCATTCAGGGTTGAAGGACGAGAATGACGATATTTGTGTTGTGTGTTTTGAAGAAATTGAGATGGGCAACAACGGTGATTTAGTCGAACGAGTGCAGTTGTGTTGGGATCATACGTTCCACATAAAATGTATTGTTTCTTGGTTGTTCAAGAAAAACCCATGCCCACTATGCAGATGTGAGAAGCCACGTCAAATAACTTAAGATGTCGCTGTTAGTTTTTCTTTGTTGATCGATCGTCTGTTATTTCTGTTATTTTGACATGTAAAATTTGAAGAAGAACGAAAAATGTTAACAAGTTCTGATTGTGTTTACTAATATTTTCAATTGGTTTAATATGGTTAATACGATGATCAAATGATACATTTTATGCATATATAGTATAAATTACTTAATTTTCTAACTCGGTCGTGTTTTTGCAATTAAATTTAACAAATGACGGAAAAGGAGAAAAAATTGAGAAGGTGCCAGCATGCAAGTGTAGAAAAAACTTAAATGAAAAAACAATGAGATTGCCAATTGGTTTTAATGGGTACTTCTTTGGTTGGAACAACAGGTTTATGATCATAATTTGTAACAAGCATAAGTAAGAATTATTAAACCGAAAAAGACAGTGGTCATGAAAAAAGAGAACGACGTTACCATATCCAAAAAGACTGTAGAAAAATATGGACGTTATCAGATAGAAATAGGACAGAAATGACAAGTCGGACGGAATAGATCAAAAGAAAAACTGCTAAAATTAGAAAACTGCTAAAAATAAAAAGTTGTTAAAACGAAAAACTAATTATTTGATTGCGTCCCAAATTGATTCCCGATACTTCCTGTCAAATCTTAACTGATTTGGATGCTAATTTCACTCCTAATTCGAAAGTCAAAGTTCGGAGCAAATGTTTGACCGCGATTTCGGGGCCTTAAATGATGGATTTTCGCGATTCCGAGAGACATCAATAATGCCTATGGCAATCCATTGACCCAGACGATTTTACGAGATCTTCAATTTGGCAGGTGGAACGCGCGAATCGGACAAGATTAGACAGTTTGGGATTCACGGGTTGAACTAGACCCGACGTGTTTTGGATCGGTCGAGCAACTCCAAGTAGGCTAGGGCGGCGTCAATAAGGCATAATACCAGCGCATAGACTGAGGGGGTACAAAGGCCCACGTGCAAGTGCATGCAGTCGCAAAATAGTGACGTTAATATTAGTCATAATTTGACTGAAAAAGACATTAGTCATGACGGCAAAAAAAAGGACATTAGGCATGATTTGACAGAAAAGGACATTGGTCATGATGGACTGTAGAAAAATAGTGGCGTTCACATTGGCTATCGTTTGACAGAAAAAGGATATTAGTCATGACGGACTGCAGAAAAATAATGATGTTAGCATTGGTCATGATTTGACGGAAAAAGGACATTAGTCATGTCCACCTCCTATTGCCACATGTCCCATCTCTTGTTGGCACATACACCTCTACTCTATTTAAACCAAGGCACTTCATTTTCAATCCCTATAGAAGAGAAAGGATAAAAAAATGGTAAGCCAGAAATATTTTGCATTTCTTAATGGCACAAAATCTTGATGCAGGACAGCCATTGCCTTTCTCAATGGTCAAAGAGTATAACAAACCGCCATTGTTTCTCCTCCTCCGTGTAAAACTGACGCCCACGTCGTCAGATGCCGACGGTGTCGATCCTTCCGTTTGCACCCACGGGTACATTGAAGACTCCGCCCAAGTGATCATTCCCTCTCCCATTGGCCCTTGTGATGGTACAAAGTGTATTTTGGACGAAATGCCTTCTTTTAAGCATCGCAAATATGTAGCCTCTAAGTTACGTTCGCCCGAGAACTCTCATAGCTTCGCCGGCTGGGTGGTGCGTCGTAAAGACCCTATCCAAGATCAGCATCGCATGTATCTTGAAACGGAGATCACCAAATTCGTCCATGAAGCTGTGGAGGTAGCAAATGCTAAATTTCATATCAAGATATATGTTTATACCAGCGTTGCTAAGACTGTGACAATTAAGAGATCGCGTAACCGAAAGAGACAAGAGTTGAATGACGGGATTGACGATATTGTTTGTGCGTTGTGCTTCAAAGAAATTGAGAAGAGTGGCAGTGGTAATTTGTTCGAAGGAGTGCAGTTGTGCTGTGACTATGCATTCCATATGAATTACATTGTTCCTTGGTTGTTCAACAATAACTCACGTCCGCTATGTCGATATGAGAACACATGTGAAATAGATTAGGATGTTGATTTTAGTTTTTCTTTGTTGATCAACCTTCTGTTATTTCTGTTATTTTGGCATGTAAATTTCGAAGAAGGGATGAACAATGTTCACAAGTTCTGATTGTGTTTTCAAATATTTTTAATGGTTTAATATATTTAATATGATGATCATATGATGTATTTGGATATATAGTATAAATCACTTAATTTTCTAACTCGGTCGTATTTTTGCAATCAATTTTGACAAAGTACAGAAAAAAACAAAAAAATTGAGAAGGTGACAACGTCCAGGTATAGAAAAACTAAAAAAAAAGGAATAATGATATTACCAATTGGTTTTAACGGATACTTCTTTGGTTGGAAAATATGCATGTTATAATCATAATTCGTAACAATCATAATTAAGCATTATTAAACAGAAAAACACGTTAGTCATGATACTCTTTTTTAATTGGTAAGTGGTGCCGGTTCTGCTTTGGGATGCGGCGCTTCTAAACAGATTTAAGAGAAATTGAAAGAACAGAAAGATAATAATGGCAATTTCACCTAACTAGGGTTTTATTTAATTAAAATTTGCCTCTTACAATTGCAAAATATAAAGGCAGGGGAGCCCGCAGTGCAATAGGAGCCCGTTGGTCAACAGGGGGCCGGCTCATCCTCAGGACCAAATCCTGAATCGGACTCGGGTAGTTGGTGAAAGTACCTCAACGACGAATCGGATCAAGAGGGAAATGTGTTATTTTTAGAAAAGCCATAAGAGCTGTCCAAGAGCGAGTAATCCATCCTCACAACTAATTTTCTAATAAAAGAACTGCTAAAATTAGAAAAACTGCTAAAAATGAGCTATAAAACCAAGTTCGGAATTTTCGGGTTGAACCAGACGCGACGTGCATCAATGAGGCATAATACCAGCGCAAAAATTGATAAAGGACAAAGGCTCGCGTGATAAAGGACAAGTGCATGCAGTTGAGTACGTATATGAGGAAAAACGTTATCAGCTACAAACAGGATAGAAAAAGGACATTGGTCACGATAGAAGAAAAATAGTGTTAACGATAGGAAAATAGTGACATTAACATTAGTCTTGATTTAACAGAAAAAGAACATTAGTCATGATAGGCTGTAGAAAATAGTGACGTTAACATTGATAGTGATTTGACAGAAAAAGTTAACGACAGAAAAAGGACATTGTTTCCCCCAATCAGAGCAAAGCTCTGTTCAAATTTTGAAATTTGAAATATAGCAGCGCTTCATAGCAGCGCCAAGTGCGCTGCACTCTAAGCAGCGCACCACGTGCAAAGCACGTGAGCGCTAGCGCTAAGAGCGCTGCAATGCAAGCAGCGCACCACGTGCAAAGCACGTGAGCGCTAGCATTAGAACAAAATGTTCTCGGCCCTTGGATCAAAGATCCAACGAACATGATTAAAAATTATCAATTGACCAGAATAAAATTCTGTTAAGGAAACATTCCTCGGAATCTTTCCAAACAGGAAAGATTATGCTCTGAAAATCAGAGCACCGTTGGATCAATGATCCAATGGTGATTAAAAATCACCAAATTACAGAATAAATTCTGTATGGGAAAAGATTTCCTAATCTTGTTAAAAACAAGAAGATTGCCTTCTGTAAATCAGAAGCCCTTGGATCAAAAATCCAACGGGGGAAACATCTCCAAATCAATCAGAGAAAAGATCTCTTCAACTGACTCAACAAATCAACCTACCCTATATAAATGCTTCAAGACTTCAAGTCTTGTACAGAGGAACCCCCCCTCCAATCTTTGAGAAAGTTCAGAAAGAAGAGTAAACTCTTCGCAGAAGAAGAACTTCTTCAAGGTAAAAAAAAGAGATCAAAACATCTCATCATAAAAAGAACTTAGTTCTTATGCTAGATTATAGATCTTTAAGACAAATTGTCTTTCACAAAAGAGATCATAACATCTCATTATAAAAAGGGGGAGAATAATTCAATTCTCTTAGGATCACAGATCCATAAAGGCAAAGGCTTTCACCAAAAACATAAGAGATTGAAACATCTCCTATAAAACAAGAACTTTGTTCTTAGATCCATGAGACAAAGTCTCTTATAAGAGAGAATTTAATTCTCAGAGCGCAAAGCTGCCTAAAAAGAGCCTTAGTGTTCCAATTAAAAGGAGCGCCTCAGCACTCCAAATCTAACGCACAGCACTGCAGAGTCTTAGCGCTCCAAACTTAACAAAAGCGCTCTGCGCTCATTGACTGGCGCATAGCGCCAAGCGCGCCACGTGCTCCTTACGTGTGCGCTACTTAACAGAAGCGCCCTGCGCTCATTGATTGGCGCATAGCGCCAAGCGCGCCACATGCTCCTCACGTGTATGCTACTTAATAGAAGAGCTCTGCGCTCATTGACTGACGCTCAGCACCAAGCGCGCCACGTGCTCCTCACGTGTGCGCTACTTAACAGAAGCACTTTGCGCTCTTTGACTGGCGCTCAGCGCCAAGCGCGCCACGTGCTCTCCACGTGTGCGTTACTTAACAGAAGCGCTCTGCGCTCATTGACTGGCGGTCAGCGCCAAGCGCACCACGTGCTCCTCACGTGTGCGCTGAGGGAATATAAACTGTTCTTTAAATAAAACCCCAGAGCTATAATGAGTGCTCAGCACTCAATAAAAGACAAAACGATTGTCAGAACCCAAACCAATGCTCAGCATTGTTAAATAAAAAAGGATTGAACCTAATTAAATGTCCAATATTTTAACTGAATGGGCCGAGCCTAAGTTGGCCACAGATCCCTAATTGAGCCCATATGATCATTAATCTTTGATCTTAGTCCCAAATTGGACTACAAATCTCCCAACCAATATTGGTTTAAGGGTACATCTCTTCACTCCTCTGATATGTGTCGTTGTAATCTTTCAACATCTTCAGAGAGGTAACGGGTCCCGACAACCAGACATTCCACAGACTGTGGCGTCCTTAAACTCATGGACTATGATGTCCTTAAACTTTACGGACTGTGGGGTCCTTAAACTCATGGACTATGATGTCCTTAAACTTTACAAACTATGATGTCTCTAAAGTACCATGGACTGTGAGGGCCTTAAACTCATAGACTATGATGTCTTTAAACTTCACAGACTATGATGTCTTTAAACTCCACGGACTATGACGTCCTTAAACTTATGGACTGCAATGTTCCTAAACTAAACAATAGAGCCCAAATGCTCTTTTGATGGATCTAAATGATCCTGTTAAGTAGATCTTGGTCTAAAATTAGACTAACGTATTCTTAACAAATGTTTAAGTTGATCTTAATCTCAAATGAGATTAACGATCATTAAACACAACCCAAACCCAAATCTAAGAAAATACGGATTTGGACTAATCCCCGCCCTACGAGCGACAACATAAATTAGTTTCCGTATACGATCTACGGGCAACCAAAAACAAAACAAACACATACGACACGAAGTGACCATCTGGAGAAGGAGAAAGTGGTTACCGTGATGCGGTTGCGTAATTAACTGCCGAGGCTTGCGCCTGCAGGGAAGAACGTCCCCACGATCAAAAATCCCTCACAATGAGGGGGAATCTGACGAAGTCTGCTATATCGGCCGCATCTATCCAAACCTCCAATGCACGGTGCTATAAATTAACTTGGCATCTTCGGAGAGGTGGACGGATAAAACCAAATAGCATCTGCCTCCAAATTCAAGCAAGACGACCTACGCGGTTTCGTCTCTGTATTCGGCGGTGAACAAATTCTGGCATGCCCAGTGGGACCTTTTCCTCTTTCCACTCCACACTTCGTGTATCGTGTTCGCGAACGAATCGCGGTCTTATATGGTTGCCTTTGGGTTCGAGGTGCTAAGATTTGGTTTTGCTCCCGTGCAGAAAAAAGAACATCAATGGCCTCTAACTGCTCCAGCTGCAACAACAACTCCCGTTCCGCCTCATCTGGAGGAGTAACCTACGCGCCCCAAGCGACCTCCCTTTTCATAATGCCGGTGGAACAAGTGACCCAAGCCACCACTGGACTATTCTTTGGGACCATGATCCCATCAACGAGTTTCAGCGTTCAGATGCCGTCACAGGAAGCTGCGAAGAAGTCGGTCTTTGATCGGCTTGCAACCACCACGGCCCCTCTCAACGGGTTGCCCAAGTCCAGTGCCTCAGTTTTCAGCAAACTGGGACAAAGCTCAAGTGGGCCCGTGAAGAAGCCCACAATACCTGAAGTCGTTATCCCGAAGCGGATAGCCATTCCTGCTCCTGAAGTCGTCAAGGCGGCTTCTCCTTCTAAAGGGTCGGTCTTCACAAGACTGGATGTTTCAGCTCCTATTCCACGCGAAGTTACGAAGGCTGCTTTCCCTGTTCGAAAGTCGGCCTTCGCAAGACTGACTATCCCCTCTCAACGGAAGTCAGTCTTCGACAGGCTAGCGCCAATAACAGCCTCTCCTCAAAGCAGGGGGCATGAGGAAGTTCATCCAACAGCGGAGGTGGTCCCGGCCGCTCGCCATGCTCGACGTCGCCACTGGCGCCGAGTAAGGAAGGCTGAGGGCAGCTCTCCTTCTGGACTGACTTCGCCAGCTCCAATGGTGGAAATTGATGTTGCTGTTCCAACTGGGAACATCTTGGAACCACTCAGGAGGGTCCGCAAGAACTCTCCGACTGCCGTGCTGAAAAGATCTCCTCCACCTATGGAAAATGTTACAAAGGTAGAGCCAGAACAACCCCCTCAGCGGTTATCCTCCAAAATTCGCAGAGTCTGGCGACATGTACAAAACTCTGTGATTAACCAAGACTACTCTTGCCAACCGAAGAAGATGAAAGTTCGGCAAGAGAAGGACCACCCTGTCATGCCACATGAGAGGTCATCTATTTGGGTGCCCGCTGCAACGGTTCCCTCAACTTCGATCGCTCACAAAAGAAAGAGGTCGGAGAAAGTCCTTGTGTCCGCGACGAAGCTCAAAGGCACTGAATCGAAACGCCCCAAGTCTGGGGGCATGGTGGTGCATACTGTTTATATGGCTTCCGGAAAAGAGGATAGCCGTATCTCCATGGGTCATCGACCACTTACACGGTCTGTGACTAAGGCTCAGGAGCAACAACAACAGAAGCTTCAGGAAATGTTAACACAGATGGTCGCACTCACTGAGCCAAAAGAAAGCCCGGAGACGTCGTCAGAGCAGCATCATGAACAAGAAACTAATGATGAGTTCCTCCTCAGAATCCTTGAGAAGAAGGACAAAGAGGCAGCGGAACAAGCTGCCAACATAAAACGAATGGCGCTTTTATTCCAAGATATGGTCGGGATGATGTTACAGCCGGATCCTCCAGCTGAAGACCCTCCAATTATCCTTGAAGACAATAGGGGAGAGACATCGAACCTTTTGCCGGCTCTGTCAGCAGCCAAGGAGGAGACCATCTCCAAAGCTACGCTCGATGATTATATAGTTCAACAAATACGAGCTCATCAAGCGAATGAAGCAACCGGCCAAGTCGTCAGAACTGGACGACCCTATCCGGGTTGGTACGATCAAATAAAGTACCCACCAGGATATACAATTCCTAAATTCCATGTGTACAAGGGGACATGCAATCCCCATCAACATGTCGCTCAGTTCAGGGCTCTCTGCGGTAACACTGGAGGAGATGATAAGCTACTGCTTCGCCAATTCGTCGGCAGCTTGGCGGAGACAGCATTCGAATGGTACTCAGAGCTTCCCAACGACTCCATCAAAACTTTTACGGAAATGGAATTGCTGTTCACCCAACGTTTCGCAAGCGCTAGAGAACGCACCCCAATCACAGCATTGATCAATTCCAGGGTGAAGCCAGGCGAAACATGGGTTTAGTACGCGATACGGTGGCGGAATCTATGGTTGAAGTGCGAGCAGCGCATCGAAGAAGCACCTGCGGTAGGCTTGTTCGTGGGTACTCTTGATCCGCAAGCGACCATATCCCAGTTCATGATGTTCTTCAAGCCGACTACTTTTCAAGCCTTGATTGACAGGCTGGCCCAAATGGACCAGATGGGCCACAGGCCTTCCTCTTCGAAGTCGGAGCCGTGGAGTGAAAAGGGGAAAGGGAAAGCGGCCTTCATCGCCAATGCTCAGCAACAGCTGACTGGTCTAAAACTAGCTGATCGCCAAAGCGATAGACAACGATTCCTCAGCGAAAAGTTAAGACGTCCTTACTCGTTTCCGCGGGAGAAAACAAATTCGAACCGGCGATATGCAACAGGCTCATCAATCTGCCGGATCCAAGACGTCCATTACAGTCCCGTGATGTCAACAATCCCAATTATTGCCCCTATCACCGAGTAATAGGCCATCCAATCGAAAATTGCTTCGTCTTCAAAGGCCGGATTAAGGACCAATACCAATAGGGCAAATTCCCACTATCCGAGAATTGGAAAGTAAGCCCGCCCCAGCCGCACACTCTTAAAAAGGTGGACACACCGGGAGCATCATGCTCTTTTATAGAAAAAGCTCCATAGGAGGTCACTCTTTCAGCCGAGACGAAAAGAATGCTGAAGGATCTTCAAACATGCCCGGTGATCAAGTGGAATAATCCGCCGGAACCTGAGGTCATTGAGGGAATGCTGAAGCCGCGCCCGACGCCAAGAATTGGCAGTGATAGGCAAAACACCCAGGCCCAGCCGTCAAAGTCTTCGAAGAAGAAGAAGAAGAAGACCAAAAAACCCGTTAAGCATGGTGACAAGCGCACAAACCTGCAAAAACATATTGACGCGTTGGAAGAATATAACCAGAAGGCGCGAACCCCAGTCAGGCTTCAAGAGTTTCTCAACCACATCCTTGAAGACGGAGATAGCGACAAAGATGAGGGAGAAGACTCGTCAGATGAACCTGAGGATTATGTGGCAAGTTGCCACATGATCTCTCATTCGGCGTTAACTAACGAAAAAGCTCACTCGGCGATAGAAGACAGCATAAAGGAGCTAGGGGCAGGATCGAAGCCAAAACCCTTGGAGTCGTCTGACGAGATGATCGACTTGCTGCTGAACGAAGCCCGTCAAAAAAGCAAAGCCAATCGAGAGCGCGAACTGGCTGTATTCGAAAAGGCCAAACGCCGGCAACTCAATGAAAATGTTGAGGCACTCCAACCAGATCGAAACACATCCACCACAAATAAAAGCAGATTCAAGATAAGGAAAAGGTTCGCCAAATCCATATCAATAGGAATGAAGTTGCCTTCTTTCAGAGGAAATTCTCCTGGCGGTATACATCTTGATGAAGCGGACGTACATCCTAACTTTTGCTCATATCATCAGAGGATTGCACACCCTACCGAAGAATGCAACGCCTTTAAAAATTGGTGGCAAGGGTATGTCGCTCGTAGGCAACACTTCAAGAGGATGAAGCATGAAGCTCGTCGACAGCGGAAAAATACGACAGATGAACGAGGAAGAGCTGCCGGCAACTGTCACATGGTTGATGGTAGGGGATCGCAAGTTCTCACCTTCGGGAGCGATTCTGAAGAAGAAATGTCTCTCGGCCTTCTCTTCAAAGAATCACCTCAGGAAAAGAGGAAGAACCGAAAAGCTGCGAGAACATTCAGCTGCGCAATCACACGCTACCTGAAAAGAATCCCGGACACGCAAACAAGGGATCGAACAAAAAACATAAAGGAAAAGAAAAAGTCCATGAATATATCGCCCTCAATGACCGATTCGTCGAAGATCTGGCAACCAAGGACCCACCAACAAGGTGGATTACAACGTGCTGGCACACCTGAGGAAGATACCCTCGCAGCTAAGCATTCTCGACGCCCTTCTGCTATCCAAAGAGGCGAGAGATTCTCTGATCAAGGCATTACAAAAGCCTGGCCAGTTTCAAGCTTTCCTCGCCGAAGAAAAGATGAAGGACGAACTGGAAGAAATTCACACAGCAACATCACTTTCGGCGATGAAGATCTCCTCCTCGGAACATGCGAGCACAACCGTCCCCTATATGTCTCCGGGTATTGCCATGATATTAAGATAGGGAAGATCCTAGTTGACAATGGGTCCTCTATCAATCTCCTGAATGTGAAGGTGCTAAAAGAAATCTGCATGAGCGTTCAACACCTCGCTCGGGATAAAATCACTATCTCCGGATTCGACTCCCACTCATCACGGACGCTTGGGTCTGTGATGCTGACGTTACGCTTTGGGCTGCTTGTCACTGATATCAAGTTCCACATCATTGACGCCAAAACATGTTACAATGCTTTGCTCGGCCGGCCTTGATTACATGAGTACAACATTATCCCTTCTACACAGCATCAGTATATGAAGTACTTCAAAGGTGGGCTTGAATTGTTAGTGTATATGCCCTAGGGGCCATTATTGTATCATACTAGTTTGTATATTACTTAATGGAAGCTTGGGATATTCACATGTATATAACAGTCTTGCTAAACATGGTAGTATGCTACTTGGTTTTTCTATCTTAATATGTGAGTATACGTATTGATAGAGCTCTTAGGATCTTGCTTGACTACCAGCGTTGTGATGGCAGTCACACTAGTGGGGGCTGGGTAGTCTACAAGCACATCCTTATTCAGGTCCCTAGTCGTTGGATTATCGAGACATGGCATCAATATTCCGGAGTAGACTAGTGTGTACGCTTCTCATCCCAGTTGGGGAGATGGTCTGTCCCACAGCCGTCAGTACGTCGTACTGGAAATAGTATGCAGGTGCTCGTTGGGTTACGGGTACACCGAACAGGACTCACAGGGAACTGTTGGATGGTTTTATACCAGTCGTCAGTGAACAGTTCCCAGGTGACATGAGTACAGCATAGTCCGCAGACTTGACACTGCTACTTCGCCTCGAGTGTGTCCCACTGTTCTTAGATTGCTACCCTACCACGGCTCAAAGGAGTCTTGCAAACAGGTAGCAGTTGGGTGCAGTCCCGAGCACTTGGAGGCAGTGGCGGTTAGACAGGATTCGTCTCTCCCGGTATTGGGGGTTGATATCGCGCTGTGTCAGAGAGCCATTACGCAAAGTCCCTGGCCAGGGCAAGCGAGATTTGCTGGTAGGTTCCAGTAGTTTCTCAGGGTGTAATAGGCTTCCCTCCGACACGACTTATACCGCTATTAGGGGACTGACGCTTGCCGCCCCCCAGGCCCGATATGCGATAGTCTTAGACGAACGGACCGGACTGTACGGAGATTGTCACATCAGACTCAGTAGGAGTTCGGATGGGTTTTCTCATCGGCCTTCTTATCGACATCTACCTGGGGACCGTTACGTACAGCTAGTGCCGCTTGCGGTCTGTGGTTAAACCCACTGCCAGCGTAGTAGTCGAGTCTCTAGAGTCCCACACAGAGAGTTTCCCTACTCCAGGCGAAACGATATAGAGGTCGTATGGTTTTACGACAAGAGTTCGGACGCATATGTATGTTTACACACGTACGACTTTCGAACAGTTTTTACCAGTCGGCTTTGGTTTAAGCCCGTTACTGGTATCCGGTTATTGGATTTATACAGTCTAAAGTTTTTCCGTATTTTTGCGGAAAGGAGGGGCGTTCTCGTAATTGCGCGAGAAGCTTCTAGAAGGTGGTGACTAAGGAGGTTTAGGTGGCATATACAATGAATGTGATTAGTGAGTCATATGGATGATTCATCCATGTCATTAATGCATCATAAATGCTTAATGACTCATGGAGATGAATCATCACTTGATATTTATCAAGCATGGTTGTTAAATGATTTATTTTCTTTTCTTGATAAAAAGAAATGCTTGATATATATTATGATAACTCATTATTCTCACTTCATTATTATGTTCATCTTCTCTCTCCTCAAGCTCTCCCTCTTCAAACCCTAATCCTCCCCTCTCATGTGTTGAGTAAAAGGATTAGTTAGACTAATTAAACCATAACCCTCACTCTATATCACCTAGCTTCTTTGATTAGCACTTAAAGAAGGTTAGTTGCCTCAAGTTTAGAGGCTAAGTTTGGAGTAAAGCTCTCGGGTGGATCGTCTACTACTTCGAGAAGGCCGAGGAGGAGGTGGAGTTCGTAAAGACGAAGGACACGGTTCTTTAGGTATAATCCCTTTACATAGTAGTTGTTAACTTCTATGTTTGATGTTAGTTATCGTTTAGCTTCGATTCATGCGGTTAGTCGATGTTTAAGCAAAGAACAAGATCGTTTTTCATATTTCCGCCTCCCCGCTAGTCGTGGGGTGTTGTACATCGACTTACAGTGGTATCAGAGCCTCGCTAAACAATAAATAACTTACTTGCAAATTTGTATGAATTTCGAACGAAAAAAAACGAAACCGGAAAAACCCGAAATCACAAGTTTCTGTCGATTTTTAAATGAAGTCCAAAATTTTTTCAGGGATGTTCAGAAAGCTTGAAAAGACAGTAGAAGAACACCCAAGAAAATTGGGCCCCTGAATCGCCTAAAGCGCCGCGGAACCGCGGCGGATCCCACCGATCCGCCGCGATTCCGCCGCCGAGTTGGCGATTCAGGAACCCAATTTTCCTCTGTTGCTTCTCTGTGATATTTGGTATTTTCTGGAATATTTTATTTTTGCTCAGGTTTCAGATTTACAGAGAAGTATTGGAGCAAAATTAAAAGTGTTTAATCGATCGAAATTATACAGTATTTGCTTGTTGGATTATATCTGTGTTTGTATAATGTGTTCGTAAACCTCCCCTAACTGCTAGTATGTCGGTTGGCAGGGGGTTGCACATTTCTGTAATGGTTTTTACTGTTTGTGGATATGAACTGTGTTGGACTGTTGTGATGTTTAGCCGGGGTTTTGTGATGGGTTATTATTTAATTCATTTGATGTAAAGTAATTTGTTGTAATATTATTTTGCGGGGCACATCCAGGTTGCGGTTGTAGCCACCGTTGTATTATTTCATTTTACTGTTTTTGCTCCTAGGACAGACCCAAGGTGGGGTGCACAAACTGCCGGGCGGGTAGTTTGTCGTACCCGTTGGGGTCTTGGGCGGGGTAATGGCTATTCATCACAACTGTGTAATCCGTCTTTTGTTGCAGGCTCAAAACAAACACGGATTGCTTGCAAATCCAATAAAGTTCATCTGTGATCTGGAATGCCTATTATTGCGTCTGACGAATGTACAATATCTATAT
This sequence comes from Agapanthus africanus, assembly GCA_030015575.1. NCBI lineage: Eukaryota > Viridiplantae > Streptophyta > Magnoliopsida > Asparagales > Amaryllidaceae > Agapanthus > Agapanthus africanus. The sequence goes on along the minus strand of JASDDO010000019.1, from coordinate 92,298,942 downwards.
ATGATAGCTATTTAGACGTCACTTATGTTTTACACCCGCGCTAGCCCAGCCCCCGCTCTGTCGTTAGTTAAGTAACCTAACGGGTGATGACGGGACCCCGTGGCGAATGCGGATGGCATAAGAGGACGTTGTATTTTCGTTGTTTTCTGCAATGATAGGTTAATGATGGGACTCATTATTTATAATGCAAAGAAAATAAACCAAAAGTTTAATCGTTGGAACAATTTAAAAGAAACCACTCGGTTAAATTTAAAAACAGATATTTTTAAATGCGGAGCTTTAACCACTCCTTTTAAAAGCTATCAGGTTCCTTCGGTTATATCAAGTTCACTACGTTCACGGTTTCGCCAAAACCATTCGTAGCCCTCCGTCATTTCATCTGGGTATTCAGTAGTATTCAAGTTATGTATTTTGACCTAACGCCAAGGCATAGTGTTTGGTAGCTACTGGGTATTCATTTGTTGCATAGATAGATGAGTTAGTCTGGGACAGTCGTATTATCATTTTGGCCGAACGTCAAGGATATATACGGATGGGTTCAAATTGACAAGATAATGATGGGTAGAACTTGACATGTGACTTATGACATTTTGACCTAACGCCAAGGTCATAAGAGCATGGGGCAAAAAAAAAATTTTATCGGGAATTTCTAAAGAAACTGAAATTTGCAAAGTGATCCATACCATTTGGAGTTTGATGAATGTTGGTAGCATTCCTTCAACATTATCATACGATGATATTTGGATCCCGATCCTACTGTGAGTATATGCTACTTATCAGGAGATTCGTCACTTAACGATCAATGCTATAAACCAAGTAGGTGTCCAGAAAGGTGTCAGCGGGGTTACGCCCCCAGAGAAAAGAGGTTATTTAATTAAGGAACTTCGCGAAAGCGTTGGAAAACCTCCCTCGAAGTATCGACACTAGCCTGGCTGAACGGTTAAGCAAGAATTGTACAGTAAGAATAGTCCTGGCTAATTCTTCTTTTATGGTTTGAGGAAGGATTCGAGAAACAGTGGGAGCCATCCAGTTTAGATAAACTAAAAACCACTCTAAACTTGCAAGAGCATCATGCTAAAGAGTTTTCTTCTCTCTCTCCTAATTGCAGCGACCCTGAAAATGACTGGACTTAAGTTACTTTTAGAGAAAAATATACTGACAGGGCCAAACTATAAAGATTGGCTGCGAAATGTCAAAATGGCTTTGACCTATGACAAATTGGGGTACGTCCTCACCGCTACGGCACCTGCTGCCCCTGGTCCCAAATCCAGCAATACGGATAAGGAAGTCCGCAAAACTTGGGATTTAGATTGCGCGAAAGCCAAGTGCATCGTGCTTGCCTCAATGAACAATGAACATCAGAGGAGGCACGAGGATATGGACCTTGATGGCATATTTCTCCATACAAAGGAACTTTATGGAGAGCAATCTCGTATAGCAAGATACGAGACCTCTAAGAACTTGTTTCGAGCGAGGTTGGCTGTCGGGTCATCGGTAGGAGAACATGTCCTAAAGATGATCGGCTATATTGAAGAGCTCGCAGACCTTGGGACGACTTTGGATAATGAGCTCTATACAGACCTTATTCTCCAGTCCCTTCCTCACACCTACGCCCAGTTTATCCTGAACTTCAACATTCAAAGAAAAGAAGTTGAACTTCCGAAACTCCTGAACATGTTAAGGAGTGCAGAGGGCACCTTGCAGAAGACAAGGGAAACACCCGCTATGTTTGTTAGCGGTACATCTTCTTCCGGGTCCAAGGCTAGGGCCAAAGGAAGGAAGAAGAAGGCCGCCACCAAACCTAGAGGAGGTGTTAGTAAGATGGGAGGGAAGGGAAAGAAAAAGTTTGCGGTACCGGTAGTTGGCCAGGATGAGTGCTTCCATTGTCACAGGAAAGGGCACTGGAAAAAGGATTGCAAGGCGTGGAACGCCAAGAACCTGGAACCGAAGCAAGCTGTGGCTTCGACTTCAGGTGTTTTTGTAATTGAGAATTGTCTGTCAATCAACTCTACTTCCTGGGTATTGGATACCGGATCAGGATCTCATATTTGCAATTCATTGCAGGCACTGAGAAACCGTAGAGTGCTGAAGGAAGGTGATATGACCCTAAAGGTTGCTAACGGAGCTAGCGTGGGAGCTGCGTCCGTCGGGGATTATCACCTAGGATTGACGAGTGGACACATTTTGGTTTTACATAACTGTTTTTTTGTACCAAGCTTAACGTGTAATATCATATCAGTTTCCTTGTTATCAAATAAAGGTTATGATTTCACGTTTGTAAGAGATGTTGTTAACATCCACCTTAATCATGGTTTGATTGGGTCCGGTACACTAAATAACGGTATATATGTTTTAAACCAACTCCAAATTTTCAATGTCCAGAACACACTTAAAAGAAAGTCTCCAGATTTAAATAAAGCTTTCTTATGGCATTGTAGACTGGGTCACATCAATGAGAGAAGGTTGATTAAGTTGCATAGAGAAGGATATTTAGACTCGTTCGAATATCAAACTTATGACACTTGTCAATCTTGTCTCAAAGGAAAGATGACAAAGACCCCATTCACTGGACAAGGGGTAAGAGCGAGCGAGCTCTTAGGACTCAAACACAGCGATGTATGTGGTCCAATGTCTACACATGCAAGAGGTGGTTTTTCCTATTTCATTACTTTTACGGATGATTACTCAAGATACGGATTCATTTATCTGATGAAACATAAATCCGAGGCTTTTGAGAAATTCCAAGAGTATAAGAATGAAGTAGAAAACCAAACCGGCAAAAGTATCAAGACACTTAGATCTGATCGAGGTGGTGAATACTTAAGTGCCGAGTTCCTAGGTTACCTAAAAGAGAAAGGAATTCTCTCTCAGCTTACTCCTCCATACACTCCACAGCATAATGGTGTATCGGAGAGACGGAATCGAACCCTATTGGATATGGTACGATCCATGATGAGTAATGCTGAGTTACCGCGATCTTTCTGGGGTTATGCGCTAGAATCAGCGGCATATCTTTTGAACATGGTTCCTACCAAGACTGTGCCTACCACTCCATATCAGATGTGGAGCGGGAAGAAACCCCATCTACAGTATATAAAGATTTGGGGATGTCCAGCTTTTGTTAAAAAGCAGCATGTGGACAAGCTCGAGGCACGATCAGTAAAGTGTAAGTTTGTGGGATATCCAAAGAACTCCAGGGTATATCTATTCTATTACGCAGAGGAACAAAAGGTATTTGTTTCTCGTAATGCCCATTTTCTAGAACATCAGTTTTTAGAAAAGGAATCAAGTGGGAGCGAAATAGAACTAGAAGAAATTCCAGAACCACAAACTGCTACTGAAAGTTTGGTAGAACCGGTAGTTCAAGAAGAACAGGACATTCCCGCACCCCTCCGCAGGAGTAGTAGGCCGTCTCATCCGCCTGAGAGATACTACGGTTTTCTCATAGATGGGGATAGAGAGGATTGCATCATAGGTGATGATGAACCTACTGACTTCCAGCAGGCCATCCAGAGCGGCGACTCGGTACGATGGCTAGATGCAATGCGGACCGAAATGGAGTCCATGTACACCAACAAAGTATAGACTTTGGACTTTGCTCCAGATGGGGTAAAACCCATAGGATGCAAATGGATCTTCAAGAAAAAGATTGGTGTAGATGGACAGGTGGAAACCTATAAGGCTAGGCTTGTTGCAAAGGGTTTTCGTCAAAGACCTGGTTTGGACTATGATGAAATTTTTTCTCCAGTGGCTATGCTCAAATCCATTCGGGTCCTTCTTGTTATTGCTGCCTTCCATGATTATGAAATCTGGCAGATGGACGTAAAGAGGGCTTTTCTGAATGGAAATTTAGAAGAGTGCGTCTATATGGATCAGCCAGAGGGTTTCAATCAGAGTGGGAGCAGCGGGAAAGTATGCAAGCTGCTTAAGTCCATTTATGGACTAAAGCAGGCATCGCGGAGTTGGAACATCTGTTTTGATGAGACAGTCAAAGAATATGACTTTATCAAAAATCCAGATGAACCGTGTATATATAGTAAAGTTGTAGCCAGAAGTGTCGTATTCCTCGTCTTGTACGTGGATGACATTCTATTAATAGGAAATGACATTCCTATGCTACAATCTGTCAAATGATTCTTGTCACACAGGTTCTCCATGAAAGACCTGGGTGATGCCTCTTACATTCTGGGGATCCGGATCTATCGTGATAGATCCAAGAGGATGTTGGGACTTTCGCAGTCCAGGTATATCGACACTGTACTGAAAAGATTCAGTATGGAAGATTCTAAGCGCGGTAATCTACCGGCTTGTCACGGAATCACCCTCTCCAAAGAGATGTCTCCCAAGACTGATTTGGAAAGGGAACGCATGTCTATTATACCCTACGCTTCTGCGGTAGGCTCTATAATGTATGCGATATTGTGCACCAGACCAGATGTAGCTTACGCACTGAGCGTGGTAAGCCGGTATCAGTCAGACCCAGGGGAGAAGCACTGGATAGCAGTAAAGAACATTCTCAAGTACCTGAGAAGGACTAAGGAGATGTTCTTGGTTTACGGCGGAAAAGACCTCAGGTTGGAGGCCTTTGCTGATTCCGGCTTCCAGAGTGATAAGGACGATTCCAAGTCCATATCGGGTTATGTCTTTACCCTCAATGGAGGGGCGGTGTGCTGGAAGAGCTCCAAGCAAGACACCGTTGCTGACTCGACAATGGAAGCGGAGTATATAGCTGCTTGCGATGCCGCAAAAGAAGCAGTCTGGATGAAGAAGTTCCTAACAGAACTTCAGGTGGTTCCTACCATAGTTGATCCAATACCTCTGTATTGCGACAACAATGGAGCTATAGCTTTAGCAAAGGAACCAAGGTCCCATCAGAAGTCCAGACACATCTTAAGGCGGTATCACCTGATCAGGGAGATCATTGATCGTCAGGAGATCGAGGTACGGAGAGTTGCTTCTGAAGAGAACATTGCTGATCCATTCACGAAGGCCCTACCTCAGATTCAGTTCGAGAGGCTACTCGAGATCATCGGTCTTCGATATGCCAGTACATGGCCCTAGTGCAAGTGGAAGATTGTTAGTGTATATGCCCTAGGGGCCATTATTGTATCATACTAGTTTGTATATTACTTAATGGAAGCTTGGGATATTCACATGTATATAACAGTCTTGCTAAACATGGTAGTATGCTACTTGGTTTTTCTATCTTAATATGTGAGTATACGTATTGATAGAGCTCTTAGGATCTTGCTTGACTACCAGCATTGTGATGGCAGTCACACTAGTGGGGGCTGGGTAGTCTACAAGCACATCCTTATTCAGGTCCCTAGTCGTTGGATTATCGAGACAGGGCATCGATACTCCGGAGTAGACTAGTGTGTACGCTTCTCATCCCAGTTGGGGAGATGGTCTGTCCCACAGCCGTCAGTACGTCGTACTGGAAATAGTATGCAGGTGCTCGTTGGGTTACGGGTACACCGGACAGGACTCACAGGGAACTGTTGGATGGTTTTATACCAGTCGTCAGTGAACAGTTCCCAGGTGACATGAGTACAGCATAGTCCGCAGACTTGACACTGCTACTTCGCCTCCAGTGTGTCCCACTGTTCTTAGATTGCTACCCTACCACGGCTCAAAGGAGTCGTGCAAACAGGTAGCAGTTGGGTGCAGTCCCGAGCACTTGGAGGCAGTGGCGGTTAGACAGGATTCGTCTCTCCCGGTATTAGGGGTTGATATCGCGCTGTGTCAGAGAGCCATTACGCAAAGTCCCTGGCCAGGGCAAGCGAGATTTGCTGGCAGGTTCCAGTAGTTTCTCAGGGTGTAATGGGCTTCCCTCCGACACGACTTATACCGCTATTAGGGGACTGACGCTTGCCGCCCCCTAGGCCCGATATGCGATAGTCTTAGACGAACGGACCGGACTGTACAGAGATTGTCACATCAGACTCAGTAGGAGTTCGGATGGGTTTCCTCATCGGCCTTCTTATCGACATCTACCTGGGGACCGTTACGTACAGCTAGTGCCGCTTGCGGTCTGTGGTTAAACCCACTGCCAGCGTAGTAGTCGAGTCTCTAGAGTCCCACACAGAGAGTTTCCCTACTCCAGGCGAAACGATATAGAGGTCGTATGGTTTTACGACAAGGGTTCGGACGCATACGTGTGTTTACACACGTACGACTTTCGGACAGTTTTTACCAGTCGGCTTTGGTTTAAGCCCGTTACTGGTATCCGGTTATTGGATTTATACAGTCTAAAGTTTTTCCGTATTTTTGCGGAAAGGAGGGGCGTTCTCGTAATTGCGCGAGAAGCTTCTAGAAGGTGGTGACTAAGGAGGTTTAGGTGGCATATACAATGAATGTGATTAGTGAGTCATATGGATGATTCATCCATGTCATTAATGCATCATAAATGCTTAATGACTCATGGAGATGAATCATCACTTGATATTTATCAAGCATGGTTGTTAAATGATTTATTTTCTTTTCTTGATAAAAAGAAATGCTTGATATATATTATGATAACTCATTATTCTCACTTCATTATTATGTTCATCTTCTCTCTCCTCAAGCTCTCCCTCTTCAAACCCTAATCCTCCCCTCTCATGTGTTGAGTACAAGGATTAGTTAGACTAATTAAACCATAACCCTCACTCTATATCACCTAGCTTCTTTGATTAGCACTTAAAGAAGGTTAGTTGCCTCAAGTTTAGAGGCTAAGCTTGGAGTAAAGCTCTCGGGTGGATCGTCTACTACTTCGAGAAGGCCGAGGAGGAGGTGGAGTTCGTAAAGACGAAGGACACGGTTCTTTAGGTATAATCCCTTTACATAGTAGTTGTTAACTTCTATGTTTGATGTTAGTTATCGTTTAGCTTCGATTCATGCGGTTAGTCGATGTTTAAGCAAAGAACAAGATCGTTTTTCATATTTCCGCCTCCCCGCTAGTCGTGGGGTGTTGTACATCGACTTACAGTGGTATCAGAGCCTCGCTAAACAATAAATAACTTACTTGCAAATTTGTATGAATTTCGAACGAAAAAAAACGAAACCGGAAAAACCCGAAATCACAAGTTTCTGTCGATTTTTAAATGAAGTCCAAAATTTTTTCAGGGATGTTCAGAAAGCTTGAAAAGACAGTAGAAGAACACCCAAGAAAATTGGGCCCCTGAATCGCCTAAAGCGCCGCGGAACCGCGGCGGATCCCACCGATCCGCCGCGATTCCGCCGCCGAGTTGGCGATTCAGGAACCCAATTTTCCTCTGTTGCTTCTCTGTGATATTTGGTATTTTCTGGAATATTTTATTTTTGCTCAGGTTTCAGATTTACAGAGAAGTATTGGAGCAAAATTAAAAGTGTTTAATCGATCGAAATTATACAGTATTTGCTTGTTGGATTATATCTGTGTTTGTATAATGTGTTCGTAAACCTCCCCTAACTGCTAGTATGTCGGTTGGCAGGGGGTTGCACATTTCTGTAATGGTTTTTACTGTTTGTGGATATGAACTGTGTTGGACTGTTGTGATGTTTAGCCGGGGTTTTGTGATGGGTTATTATTTAATTCATTTGATGTAAAGTAATTTGTTGTAATATTATTTTGCGGGGCACATCCAGGTTGCGGTTGTAGCCACCGTTGTATTATTTCATTTTACTGTTTTTGCTCCTAGGACAGACCCAAGGTGGGGTGCACAAACTGCCGGGCGGGTAGTTTGTCGTACCCGTTGGGGTCTTGGGCGGGGTAATGGCTATTCATCACAACTGTGTAATCCGTCTTTTGTTGCAGGCTCAAAACAAACACGGATTGCTTGCAAATCCAATAAAGTTCATCTGTGATCTGGAATGCCTATTATTGCGTCTGACGAATGTACAATATCTATATATGATAGCTATTTAGACGTCACTTATGTTTTACACCCGCGCTAGCCCAGCCCCCGCTCTGTCGTTAGTTAAGTAACCTAACGGGTGATGACGGGACCCCGTGGCGAATGCGGATGGCATAAGAGGACGTTGTATTTTCGTTGTTTTCTGCAATGATAGGTTAATGATGGGACGCATTATTTATAATGCAAAGAAAATAAACCAAAAGTTTAATCGTTGGAACAATTTAAAAGAAACCACTCGGTTAAATTTAAAAACAGATATTTTTAAATGCGGAGCTTTAACCACTCCTTTTAAAAGCTATCAGGTTCCTTCGGTTATATCAAGTTCACTACGTTCACGGTTTCGCCAAAACCATTCGTAGCCCTCCGTCATTTCATCTGGGTATTCATTAGTATTCAAGTTATGTATTTTGACCTAACGCCAAGGCATAGTGTTTGGTAGCTACTGGGTATTCATTTGTTGCATAGATAGATGAGTTAGTCTGGGACAGTCGTATTATCATTTTGGCCGAACGTCAAGGATATATACGGATGGGTTCAAATTGACAAGATAATGATGGGTAGAACTTGACATGTGACTTATGACATTTTGACCTAACGCCAAGGTCATAAGAGCATGGGGCAAAAAAAAAATTTTATCGGGAATTTCTAAAGAAACTGAAATTTGCAAAGTGATCCATACCATTTGGAGTTTGATGAATGTTGGTAGCATTCCTTCAACATTATCATACGATGATATTTGGATCCCGATCCTACTGTGAGTAGCCGCAAAATGGCCATTTACGAGAAAGCCAGGACGTAGCGCCTCCTTCAGCAGGCTGCGGAGAATGACGATGCTCTTCGTCACCAGCCCGTCATACAGAAGACCCGACGCAGAGGTAGAAGCAAATTAAAGAATGGAAAAAATGTCCGACAGCGGCCAAGCGGGTCCAAGAAGCCACGCGATCGAGAATTGAGCAGCCGGTATACGTCTCTTATAAAGAAATTGGGTCGAGCTTATTCTTTTCCCCAAGACAAGACAAGGATGATATTCGGTCTTGTTATGAAACATCAGATGATTACCCTCCCGGAGTCCAAGCACCCCGAGCAAGCAGGCGAGGTCTCTCACCCGGATTATTGCTCCTATCACCGAGCGATAGGACATTCTCTCAAAGACTGCTTCACATTCAAAGACTGGGTAGAAGACCAGTATCAGCAAGGCAGGTTCGCTCTATCCAACAGTTGGAGGGTAATCCCTCCACAGAAATATGAACCGAAAGCTATGTATGCAGCGAGAGTAGAGTCGGATCAACATCGGTCTTAGAAGTGATCTCGTACCTGTTACGCGATAACGCTATCAGGAGAAGGAGTACGCGAGGATATGGCTGACCTCTCCTGGTGCTTTGAAAACGAGGATGACGAAGTGATCTCAGAGTTTCCACCGTCACCAAAAGAGCTGGAAGATGGGATACATACTACTGTAGATAACCTCAGAAAAATCGACTTAAGGACGGCAAACGACCCACGGCCGACGTTCGTCAGTGAGCTGTTGTCTGAAGAAAAGGTGGCCATGCTAAAAGACGTGCTCATGTAGTATAAAGACTGCTTCGCATGGAACTACTCCGAAATGCCGGGATTAGATCCAGAAATAACCGTCCACAAATTGGCGATATCTCCGGACATCAAGCCAGTCAAAAAAGCACCGAGAAGAATGCGGCTCAAACTTGAAATGAGCATCAATGCCAAGGTCAAGAAGCTAATCGACTCCGGCTTCATCCCAGAGGTTCAGTACCCTGACTGGATTGCCAACATCGTCCCAGTGATGAAGAAAAATGGGACGGTACGCATATGCGTGGACTTTCGTGACCTCAACAAAGCATGTCCGAAAGATGACTTTCCCGTACCGGTCACCGAGCTGATGATAGATAATACATCCACTCACGAAGTCTTCTCCTTCATGGACAGCTCATCAGGGTACAATCAAATAAAGATACATCCCGAAGACCAGAAGCATACCGCTTTCCGGACTCCTCTGGGCATATTCTGTTACAAAGTGATGCCTTTCAGTCTGAAGAACGCTGGCGCCACTTATCAGAGGGCCATGACGAAGATTTTCGATGACCTCATACATGAAATCGTCGATGCTATATCGATGACCTCGTGGTTAAGAGCAAATCACACGAGGAGCATTGGGAGCATCTGAAGATCGTGTTCCAGCCCCTTCGGAAATACAACCTGAAGATGAACCCTCTCAAATGCGCGTTCGGAGTTTCCTCGGGCAAATTCCTAGGATTCATCATTCGACACTGGGGCATCGAAATAGACCCATCAAAGATCAAGGCGATCATGGAAATGCCTCCGCCAAGAACTCTCAAGCAACTGCGATCTCTCCAAGGGAAGCTCGCATATATCCAGCGATTCATAACCAAACTCTCCGGCAAATGCCGCCCCTACAGTCATTTAATGAAGAAAGGGACTCCGTTCGTCTGGGATCGCAAATGCCAAAGCGTACTGGACGAAATTAAGCAATACTTGCAGAATCCTCCGGTGCTAACCGCTCCGGTCAATGGAAAGCCTCTCATTCTGTACACAACCGCCATTGAAGGTTCTTTAGGCGCACTATGGGCACAGGAAAATGACCAAGGGAAAGAAAGTGCCCTCTACTATTTGAGTCGAGTTCTCCTAGGGGGCAGAAAACAATTACTCTCCCATCGAAAAACACTGCCTAGCGTTAATCTTTGCGATAACGAAGCTCCGGCATTATGCGTTGGCGCATGAGGTCCATCTCATATCAAAAGTGGATCCTCTCAAGTATTTGATGTCAAGAGCCATACTAACAGAACGACTCGCTAAATGGGCCCTGCTCTTGATGGAGTTCTCGATAACTTATCGTCCGCTCAAGGCAGTGAAAGGCCAGGCCATCGCCGACTTCCTCGCTAAGCATCCGATACCTGCCGATTCACCCCTAAATTGTGAATTGCCAGACAAGCGCGCGTTCGACACGATCGATGGGGAGAAAGGAGAAAGCGACACTCGATTTGAACTCTATTTCGACGGGGCATCTTCCATGAAGAAGCGAGAGCACAGCACCCCTATAATCAAATCGGGGGTGGGCCTTATCTTCGTGACTCCACAAGGAAGGATAATGCGCTTTGCCTTCTCCTTAACAGAGCCGAGGACGAATAATGAAGCCGAATATGAAGCTCTGATAGCAGATCTTGAGATCGCGGTCGACATGGGAATCGAAAACCTCCTCATATACAGAGACTCCCAACTGGTCGTTAGCCAAGTAAACGGCGACTATTAGACATGCAAACCGGAGTTGGTAAAGTACAGCGAGAGAGTACAACAATTGCTTACTCAAATCCCTGCCTACGCCCTGGAAAGCATACCGAAGGCGGAAAATAGCAAGGCGAACGCATTAGCCAAGCTCGCTAAAGAACTGGCCGACGAGAACTTCGATGACGTAAGGATCGTTGTGCAAAGCCGCCGGGTTCTTGCACCAGCAGGAATCCCTCCAGATTCGTCCGAAGAAAAGGGAGCAACCGAGTAAGTGACCCTACAAATAAAAGATCAGGAAAAGGCTAAGGATTAGTGAGAAGTCTTTATAGACTACTTTAAATCCCGACGAGCACTTGAAGATGCATCCTCAAGACATCAGCTCATGAAACGAGCTCTATCTTTCGCTTTCGTCAATGACACTCTATATAAGAGATCATTTGACTCCCTGTGGCTAAGATGCCTGGGACCTGAAGAAGCAAAGAGAGTCGTTCAAGAAACTCACGACGGACTCTGCGGTTCTCACCAAGCCGGGCCAAAGATGAAGCTGAAGATCAAAAGGATGGGCTACTATTGGCCCACGATGATCCAAGACTGCCTCGAATACGCGAAGCAGTGCCACTCGTGCCAAATTCATGGAGACGTCATCCACCAGCATCCAAATCCGCTACACCCAACGGTGGTTAGCTGGCCGTTCGAAATGTGGGGAACTGACATAATCGGGCCCATTGAACCAGCATCGTCCAGAGGGCATCGGTTCATACTGGAGACAACTGATTACTTCTCTAAGTGGGCAGAAGCAGTACCGCTAAGAGAAGTGAAGACAGAGAATGATTAGTCGAAAATAATGCATATTTTAGCCGGCAATTTCCTCATCATTTGCATCCATATAGAAGTGTTCGGCATTCATATTTTACATATTAGCAAAACTGTCGCAAAATATCAGATTACATGTATTAGACTCTTAAACCGACACTATAAAGGAAATTGACCGCATTTCATGGCATCGCATCATCCCTACATTTGCGCAACACTTGTTTTGAGATCTGTGCAGGAAAATCCAGAAGAAAGGCCAAAAATGTACATGGTACTGATCAAACATTACGTCAACTCAATGATTTCAGATCTGGTATCAATCAAAAAGGGAAAATACAAATCAACATATCAGAGGAAGCCCAAAATATGAGCCAAAGACCATTGCAAAAAGATCAAAGCCGAAGCCTCCAACATGGCCGCGGAACCGCGGCCGGAGCCTGCTTGCGCCGCGGTTCCGCGGCCGTATTGCCACGTCAGCCATAAATTTTTGCTGCACAATGCTTCACTCTGGGCCCACATTCAGCTCATATACTTCAAACTCCAGAAGACTCCAGAGACTTCTGCCAGATCAGCGAACTTTGGGATCTACACTAAACTAAGCCTTGTATTCTAGAAACTTCTTCTTAAACCCTAGCTTAAACCCTAAGCTAAGCCTAACAAACTCTTTCTAGAAGTCTTTCAACAAACTTTTGGAGGGAACTCAAAGACTTAGGGTTTGGGAGATCTATAAATAAGACCCTAGGCTCACTTGTAAAAGGGACTTGATCCTTGACTAATTCATTTTAGCCAATTTAGATCCATTCTATCTCCTTCTTCATCTTCTCCTTCCGCAAGTTTAGTGAGAGGGCTTGTGTGAAACCCTAACCCTAATTCCAATCAAAAGCCAAGATCCCGAGTACCCATCAAGCAAGAAGCCTTGCAACCTTTTATGAGCGAAGCCGATCTTTAACGGAGCAAGTGGTCCAAGCCGATCCACGACTCACGGAGCCGAGCGACGCCAATTCAACAATTTAGTTCTTCCTCTTGTAGTTCTTGAGCGACTGTAATCAAATTGTTGATATAAATAAAAGGTGATATTCTTTTATCTTGTTTTCTTTAAATTCTCGCATCATGATATCTTTTCAATTCTTGAATACTTTCTGTGTGATGATGTTTGAGTAATACTCCGCTCGTCGAGGAGTCGAGACGATCAATAGAATGATGATGTAATATATCTTAAATCGATTCTTGAATCCTACGAGTTTTGTAAACCCTAGCAAGTTCAAGAATCGACAACCCAATTCATTGCGATGCTTTCTTGATTGATATCGCTCGAGATTGGGGAGTTACGATCGTTTCTTGAAATTGCTAGAGGCTAGAATGCGAATGATATCGATGAAAGAACAAGGGTTAAACGATGAAACCCTAGTTTCATCAAGAAAGCCCTAACTCTCATCGATCATCATCGATCTAGTATCAATCCTTCGAAGGACAAGAACACGAAATCTTGAAATCACATCACATCTATAGATCCGATCGATTCCTACGAGCCTCATTTAGATTCTTGACATTTTGGTTGGAAATATTATCGAAACACCGATTCTTGTTTTGTTTATTAGTTTCTTGATTCTTGATTAAACTCGTGACACCTGAATCAATCGATAAATTCTTGAATCACGTTTCTTTTCTTTTCGATTAACTTTTCGATTCAAACAAATTAAACATAGAAACGAATCGCACAATCCCTGTGGACGATCCGCACTTGCTAACGAAATCTACACGACACCGTTATTGATTGCGGTCAAATATAATTCTTTGGTTGTGATTTCTTTACAATTTTCTACATTACACAATCCGGAAAATTAAACCAATCAGAGAATATCCTCCATTTCTTCAAGACACACGTCATCTATCGATTCGGCACTCCGCGACGGATTATCTCCGATAACGGGTCGGCCTACAGAAGTCACAAAATCAGCCGCTTCCCGCAGCAGCATAATATAGACTGGAGATACTCTTCGGTCTATAATCCCCGAGCTAACGGTCTGGCTGAGTCTTTCAATAAGACCTTGACGAAGATCGTGAAAAAGACGGTGTCCAAAAATAAAAAGGACTGGCACGAGAGACTGAATGAAGCTTTCTGGGCTTATCTAACTACGTTCAAAATGGCCACAAACAAAACGACATATGCATTGGTATTCGGTGCTGAAGCAGTACTTTCCTTGGAGATAGAGCTACCCTCTTTACGAGTGGCGGTCCATTACGAGCTAACAGACGAAGAGAATGCTTATCTTCGCCTGGAGAAGCTCGATGCCCTCGACTAAACTCGTCTCATGGCACAGCAAAACTTAGAAGCTTACAAAGCAAAGATGATGTGCTCATACGAGAGATTGACTAGACCGAGAACATTACGCCAAGGCAAACTCGTGCTAGTGGTCAAGAGACCTATGATTCCTAATCGTGCCAAACGGGGGAAGTTCGAGCCGAACTATGAAGGCCCGTATATCATAGACAAAGTCTACCAAGGCGGAGCTTACTTGCTCATGGATATACATGGCGAAAGACCCTTCAGGCCAATAAACGGCCGTTTCTTGAAGAAATACTACGCCTGACCGAGACGTCTATAAACTACTATAAGCCGCAGCATCCCAAGGCTGACGCAAAAAAAACGGTACGTCCATAAGCGAGGTGGGCACGGATGAAAACCCGAAAGGGCTCTGTGAGTAAAAACAGCAGGGCTACCGGCGAGTTTGTGAAAACCCGAAATGGCGCTATCTCGTTAAAAGACACTTGCAAGGTCCTCTCGACCTTGTAAGGAGAAAATACCTGCGTGAGATCCTTACGACTCACAAAGGAGCGACACACTTAGGAATCCTTACGATTCCTAATGAGAAATTACACTTACGAGATCCTCACGACTTGTAAGAAGAACCCTCTTACGAGACCCTCACGGCTCGTAAGATTCAAAAGCCTTAAGTTACAGGGATCTGAACCTATTCTTAATCTACCACAATCCTCAGATTTCCCTACAAGCGGTTCAATGCTGACCCTTGTATACAATCCACGGGTACAAATAAACGTTTCCCCAACAGAGTCCCACTACTGACAAGGGATATGTTCACATGGCGAACGACACTTGTAAGTCCTCTCGACTTATAAGGAGAAAACACTCTTGTAAGATCCTTACGACTTATAAGAGAACACACACTTAGGAATCCTCATGATTCCTAAGGAGAAAATGCACTTACGAGATCCTAACAACTCGTAGGGAAAAATACCTTTATGAGACCCTTACGGCTTGTAAAGTTAAAAAGCCTTAGTCAACCGGATTCTAACCCTGTTTGCTAAGCCACCTTTGTTCGACATCGACAGAGGCAAATGATGATTCGCTCCTGGCAATGTCCCAGTTGTAGCGATGCTGATGCCTAAATCGGTATCAAATCCCAAGTCTTTTCACGGCAAATGATGATTCGCTCCTGGCAATATTCCAGTCGTAGCGATGCTGATGCTGAGATTAGCACCAGATTCCAAGTTCCACGCTCGCGATAAAAATCGGCGAGCCAAAAATGCATATGAAATAGCCGAAATGATGGGGTAACTTTCAACAAAATCAGCAAGTAAAAATGTATGCATACAAAAATAGCCGAAATGATTGGGCAACTCGCAATAAAAGGCAGCGAGTAAAAACAAAAATAGCCGAAATGATTGGGCGATTGCGACTTTCGCGATATAAAAGGCGAAATGATAGAGCATCGCGGAAAGAAAACAAAAAAATACATATGAAATGAAATTTTTGCCCTACAGGTAAGATCACATCGATCCCTGTATACAATCCAGGGGCACAAACAAAGAGGGAACCATATCATCCCACCAGGCTCCATCAGAAAGAGAGCCAAGTCTCGACGGCCGCATCTACAGCCTAGAGACCCACAACAGCGTTCCTCCTCATTCCAGTAGGATTCGGACGCGTCAATCAGGCGGAGCCATGGCAAAGCCCCTAATTCCAAATCTCGAAGGTTCACAGAAAGCCTAGACTATCTCGGAGCCATGGCAGAGTCCCTAATTCCAAGTCTCAATGGCTACATCTACAGCCTGGAGACCACATCGACATTCGTCTCATTACAGCAGACGCTACGTCATCAAATGACCCCGTCTCGGAAATACGTCAGCACATGACCCCGTTTCGGAAATACGTCATCAAATGACCCCGTCGCGGAAACACATCAGCACATGACCCCGTCTCGGAAATACGTCATCAAATGACCCCGTCGTGGAAACACGTCATCAAATGACCCCGTCGTGGAAATACGTCAGCAAATGACCTCGTATTGGAAATACGTCAGAAAATGACCTCGTCGCGGAAATACGTCAGCAAATGACCCCATCTCGGAAATACGTCAGCATATAACCCCTGTTTACCCCAATCAGAGCAAAGCTCTGCTCAAATTCCAAGGCGGGAAATGAAGCAACGCTTCTGATTCCCCCAATCAGAGCAAAGCTCTACTTTGAAAATTCAAATTTTAATAATAAATGAAGCGACGCCTCAGATCCCACGCGCTGCGCGCAACGCGTCACGTGTCAAAAGCTGATACGTCAGCGCAGCGGTCAAGGCAGTGCGCCTAATTAGAGCAAGGCTCCATTTAAAACAAAATTAAAGGAAGCAACGCTTCAGTTGCGCAAGCCTGCGCTGCGCGACACGTGTCAAGCGCAGCTGCGCTGCGCTGTGCGCTGCGCTACACGTGTCAAGTGCTGGGGCGTTTGCGCCAAACAGAATTAAAATTCTAGTAAGATCTTTCTGTTCTTTTTAAAACAAGAAAATTGTCTTCTATAAAACAGAAGTCCTTGGATCAAAGATCCAACGGTGGGAAAAATTCCCCAAATCACTCAGAGGAAGATCTCTTTAACAAATTTAACAAATTAATGGGCACTATATAAAGGCCCCTAGACCCCAATTCAAAAAACATAAAAGAACTTCAGAAAAACAACAAAACAGAGAGAACTCTGAAGAATTTTGAAGAACTCAAGAAAAAAGGTAAAAACCTTTATAAAAAAGAAGAAGAATTTCTTCTGAATAGATCATTGATCTAAGAACAAGATCAATGATCTTCAATAAATAAAAATAATAACAGTGCCTTGCACTTTTTTATGAACCATTGGTTCTAGAATCTTAAAGATTCTTTTCTTGAATCCAAAATTGGATTAAGTTATTGAAACAGTGCCTTGCACTTGCAAAAACTGCGCTGTTGCGCTCCTGGGTTGGCGCAAGCCACCAGAGAGCGCCACATGTCAGCGGCGCAAAAGCGCAGCATAATGACGCGGCGCACTGCACTGTTGCGCTTGCGCTCACCAGAGCGTGACACGTGTCACCTCCACATGCGCTTGCGCTCAATAATTGGCGCAAAGCGCCTGACAAGCCACTGTCAGGCAATTAATGCACTGCAGAAGGGCCAAGCCCAATTAAAAAAAGGCTTAACAGGCCAAATTAAAGGCAATGCATTATTTTAAAGAAGGGCAGAGCCCAAAAATATGCTCTGCATCATTTATAAAGGGACAGAGCCCAAATCAAAAAGGCTTAGCAGGCCAGAATAAAATGCAGTGCATTATTAAACATGGGCAAAGCCCTAGCACATGCTTGATAGGCCAAAGATAAAGAAAAATGTTGAACATATTCAACTGGACTTAGCCCAATCATGGCCGTAAGTTCTCAAATTAAATTGACTGAGCAAGACTGCTCTCTTAAATCAATTTACATCCGGTTCAAGGGTACATCTCCGAACTCCTCTGACACCTATCGTTGTAATCCTTCAACGACGTCAGAGAGGTGATGGGTCCCGACAACCACACATCGACACGGACTATGGGGTCCTTAAACTCATGGACTTATGCGTCCTTAAACCAAGATACGGACTGTGGGGTCCTTAAACCCACGGACTTATGCGTCCTTAAACTAACATCAGTCCCTAAAACGGGAATGATGGACCACCATGTCCCTAAACTGGCAATGGACCGCAATGTCCTTAAACTACTTATGGACCACTACGTCCCTAAACTAGAACAATAGAGCCTCCAAACGCTCTTTTGTCGGATCTAAACGATCCCGTTTAAGTTGATCTTAGCCTCAAATCTGGCTAACGTATCCTTAAACATTCAATCGGACTACATATTCCCTAATCAACTTTGGTTCAAGGGTACATCTCCGAACTCCTCTGACACCTGTCGTTGTAATCCTTCAACGACGTCAGAGAGGTGACGGGTCCCGATGACCATACATACAATGGACCACTACGTCCTTAAACTGGAACAATAGAGCCCCTAAATACTCTTTCCGTTAAGTTGATCTTAGTTTCAAACAGGACTAACGTATCCTTAACGAGCGTTTAAGTTGATCTTAGTCTCAATACGGCTAATGTATCCTTAAACTAAAACACCAAACCCAAATCTAAGTAAATACGGATTTGGACTAATCCACGTCCTACGGGCGACGGCATAACCTAGTCTCCGTATACAATCCACGGGCATCCACAAACAAACAAACACACATGACACGAAGTGAAATTTCTGGAGAAGGAGAAAGTAGTTACCGCGATGCGGTAGCGTAATTAACTGCAGGGGCTTGCGCTTGCAGGGAAGAGCGTCCCCACAATCAAAAAACCCTCAAACGAGGGGGAATCTGACGAAGTCTGCTACATCGGCCGCATCCATCTAAACCTCCGATGCACGATGCCATAAATCAACTTGGCATCTTCGGAGAGGTAGACGGATAAAACCAAATAGCATCTGCCCCGAATCTCAGGCAAGACGTCTTCACGCCGTCGCCGTCTTTTGGAGGGGAACAGATTCTGGTACGCCCGGTGGGACCTTTTCCTCTTTCGACTCCACACTTCGTGTGTCGTCTTCGCGAACGAATCGCGGTTTGTTAATGGTTGCCTTTGGATTTTAAGTTACTAAGATTTGGTCTTTTTCCTGGCGCAGAAACCAAGCATCAATGGCCTCCAACTGCTCGAGCTGTTCAAAGTGTCAATGCAACCGACGCTCCACCTCACCTGGAGGTGTAGCTTATGGGCCTCAAGCGGCCTCCATCCTTGCTATGCCGGTAGAACAGGTGACCCAGGCCACCACCGGTCTGTTTTTCAGGATCATGATCCTGCCTGCAAGCTTCACCATGCCAGTGCCCGCACCAGAAGCGAACAAGAAGTCGGTTTTCGATCGGCTCACTGCTACAACGACCCCTTTCAACGGGTCGTCCAATATCAAACCAGCAGTCTCTGTTTTTGCCAGGCTGAGCCAGAACCCTGATGGGCCCGCCAAGAAGCCCATGGACCCTGAAATGGCCGTCCCAAGAAAGACAGCCACCCCTGCTCCAGAAGTCGTCAAGGCGGCTTCTCCTGTCAAAGAGTCAGTCTTTTCAAGGCTGACTATTCCGGCTCCTGCCCCTGCTCGAGGATCTGTCTTTGACAGATTGAATATCGCCACTCAAAAGACAACATCAGTCTTTAAGAGGCTGGCACCGGCAGCATCTCATTCAGACATGGGGCAAAAAGAAGCTGCCTCTATCGTCGAGCCAGTCCCAACGGCTCGTCATGCTCGACGTCGCCACTGGCGCCGAGTAAGGAAGGCTGGGGGCAACTCCCCTTCAGGGCTAACTCCACCTGCTCCAGTGGTGGAAGTTAATGCTGCTGTTCCAACTGGGAACAGCTTTGAACCACTAAAGAGAGTGCGCAAGAACTCTCCGACCGCTACACTGAAAAGATCTCCTCCGCCTGCGGAGAGAGTAACGGAAATTAAGAGGGAGCAACCCACTCAGCAGCTATCCTCCAAAATTTATAAAGTTTGGCGAAGGGTTCAAGACTCCGTAATTGACCAAGGTCACTCTCGTCAGCAGAAAAGGGCGAAAGTGATGGAAGAAAAGAATAGTCCTGACAAACAGCAAAGGACGACAACCGTCAGGGTGCCCGCTGCAACGGCCCCCTTAACTTCAACGGCCCACAAGAGAAGGAGGCCGGAGAAAATTCTTACGTCTGCGGCAAATGTCAAAGGAAGTGAACCTAAACGCCCTAAGTCTGCGGGCATCGTAGTCCATACTATATACATGGCGTCGGGGAAGGAAGACAGCCGTGCATCTACAGGTCATAGACCGCTTACACGGTCGGTGACCAAAGCTCAGGAGCAACAGCAAAAGCTCCAGGAAATGATGAACGCGATGGCCGCACTCATTGGGCCAAAAGAAAGCCCTGAAGCATTCTCGGATGAACGCCAGGAATAAGAAACTGACGCTGAATTCCTTTGCCGGATATTGGAGAAGAAGGATAAAGAGGCTGCGGAGCAAGCAGCCAACATAAAGCAAATGACCCTCCTATTCTAGGACATGGTGGGCATGATGATCCAACAAGATCCTCCTGCTGAAGATCCTCCAATCGTCCTTGAAGACGATAGGGAAGAAACGTCAAATCCTCCACCGGCTTTGTCAACAGCCAAGGAGGAGACAATCTCCAAAGCTGACTTGGACGAATATATAGCTCAGCAGATCCGGGTTCATCAGGCGACTGAAGCAGCCGGTTAGGTCGTAAAAATGGGGCGACCGTATCCAAGCTGGTACGATCAGATCAAGTACCCGCCGGGCTATACAATACCAAAATTCCACGTGTATAAGGGGACTGGCAATCCCCACCAGCATGTTGCCCAGTTCAGGGCGCTTTGAGGCAACACCGGCGGTGATGATAAATTGTTGCTTCGCCAGTTCGTTGGTAGTTTATCGGATACAGCATTCGAGTGGTACTCCGAGCTCCCAAACGACTCTATCAAGACCTTTGCGGAGATGGAGCTGCTGTTTACGCAACGTTTCGCGAGTGCCAGCGAGCGTACCCCGATAACGGCGTTGATTAATGCCAGGGTGAAGCCAGGCAAAACATGGGTTCAGTATGCTATACGGTGGCAAAACTTATGGTCACAATGCGAGCAACGCATTGAAGAAGCTCCGGCAGTAGGGATGTTTGTGGGAACTCTCGATCCGCAGGCGACCATATCCCAATTCATGATGTTCTTCAAGCCGACTACCTTCCAGGCCCTAATCGACAAACTGGCCCAAATGGACCAGATAGGTCATAGACGGCCCCCTCCAAAGTCGGACTCTCGAAACGAGAAGGGGAAGGGAAAAGCGATCGTTGTCGCTAATGCTCAACAACAGCTGAGCAACTTGAAACCGGCTGTCCGTCAAAATAATATGCGTCCGCGCACGCCCTTTGAGGAGAGGCTATGACATCCTTACTCGTTTCCCCAAGATAAAACGAGAAGACTGTTTGAGCTAGCATTGCGCAACCGACTCATAAATCTGTCGGATCCAAGACGTCTGTCGCAGCCGAATGATGTCAATGACCCCAACTACTGTCCTTACCACCGAGTACTGGGTCATCCGATCGAGGATTGCTACGTCTTCAAAAATTGGATTGAGGACCAGTACCAACAGGGCAAGTTCGCGTTGTCCGACAGATGGAAGGTGAATCCACCGCAGCCTCACACCCCTAAAAGGATGAATACGCCGGGGGCAACATGCTCCCTCGTTGAAGAAGCTCCATGGGAGGTTGTGCTATCAGCCAAGACAAAGAGAATGCTAAACGATCTTCAAACATGCCCAGCGATCAGGTGGAAGAACCCGTTGGAACCTCAGATCATTGAAGGGATGTTGAAGCCGCGTCCAACTCCAATGATCGATGGTAGTGGCCCAAGCACTCACAACCAGCCGTCAAAATCTTCAAAGAAGAAGAAAAAGAAATCCAAGAAGCACGTGAAGCCTGGCGACAAGCACACGGACTTACAAAAACAAATTGACACGCTGGAGGAATACAACCAGAAAGCACGGACTCCCATTACACTCTAAGAGTTCCTCAACCACATCTTTCAAGAGGAAGATGAGGGAGAAAGTTCATCGGATGAATCCGAAGAATACGTGGCAAACTGTCATATGATCTCCCATTCGTTTATAGATGATGAGGAAACTCTTTGTGCTGAAAAGCTGGGGGCAGATCCTGAACCAGAAATTCTGGGGCCATCGGATGAAACAATTGACGCATTCCTCAATGAAGCTCTATTGAAAAGCAAAGCTGATCGGGAATACGAGGCGGCAATATTCGAAAGGGCCAAACGTCAGCGACTAGATGGTAGAGTTGAAGCACTCCCACTGGGGCAAAATACGTCCACCGCAGATAAAAGCAAATTCCAGACGAGGAAAAGGTTCGCTGAGGCCATATCAATGGGTATGAAGCTACCATCCTCTGAAGGAAGCATTACCGGTGAAGCGGAAATGCACCCCTCCTACTGCTTGTATCATCGGAAGATTTCGCACCCTATTGAAGAGTGCAAAGCTTTCGATAGATGGTGGCAAGGATATGTTGCTCACCGACAACATTTTAAGCGGGAAAAATGCAAAACTCGTCGGGAGCAGAACGGTACGACCGAGGGGCTTAACAGAACTACCGGCGATTGTCGCATGGTCAATGCCGGGGGATCGCAAGTGCTCACATTCGGAAGCGATTCCGACGAGGAGCTGGCTCTTAGCCCCCTTTTTAAAGAGTCCACCTCGGGAAAAGAAGAAGAGCAGAAGGTCTGTGAAAATATCCAACTGCATAATCGGACGCTACCCGAAAAGAATCTCGGACCCTCAAACAAAAAAGATAAAGGGAAAGAAAAGGTCTCTGAGGATATTACCCTAGATGACCAAGTCATGGAAGAGCTAGCCGCCAAGGACCCGCCAAAGAAAAATAAGGTGGATTACAATGTTCTAGCACATCTGAGGAAGGTACCCTCACAGCTCAGCATTCTTGACGCCCTTTTACTATCAAAAGAGGCAAGAGATTCGTTAATCAAGGCACTACAGGAGCCAGAGCAATTCCAAGCTTTCCTGGCCGAAAAAAAATGAAGGATGAATTGGAGGAAGTGCACACGGCCGATGTCACTTTTGGTGATGAAGACCTTCTCCTTGGGACGTGCAAACACAATCGCCCCCTCTATATCTCAGGATACTGCCATGATATAAAGATAGGCAAAATCCTGGTCGATAACGGATCGTCTGTTAATCTACTTAACGTGCGGGTGTTAAAGGAAATCTGCATGAGCGTCCAGCACCTTGCTCGGGACAAGATCACCATCTCCGGGTTTGACTCTCAATCATCGAGAACTCTTGGATCTGTGATACTGACGCTACGCTTTGAACTGCTCGTCACGGACATTAAATTCCACGTCATAGACGCCAAGACATGCTACAATGCTCTGCTCGACAGACCATGGTTACACGAGTACAACATCATCCCTTCTACACAGCACCAGTGTATGAAATATTTTAAGGATGGTCTCGAGTATACCGTGACGGGGGAACTGAATCCGTTCTCCGTGAACGAGGTCCGCAAATATGAAGATGCCAAATACTTCTTACCGAATTTCGAAGACACGGAGAGGTGTCATAAGCCGGAGAACAAAGCTAACGCCACCATCCCTATCTTCGGCAGTGATACCGAGGAGGAGGAGGAGATAGTTTATTCGGGACCGCCCTAATACAATAAGCCAGGACCATCTACTCCTACGTTGATCTTTAGCAGCGACTCGGAAGATGAGGTCCATTCTATATTCTCTGCTCGGCCTTCAATACAAACATCCGCTGACGAAGAGCAAAGTCTGCAAGTCGCCATGGTTCCACTTAAACACCATAAAGAACTGGATGCGCTCGATACCTACAGCGTAGAGGAGCTGCGGACGTTCTATGTCCCTCCCAGGCGAGAAGGTGAAAAGGCAATTCTATTCTACCGCTCTGAAGAAAGCAAAGTGGAGAAAGAAATCTGGCACGGTGCGGATCCTACGCTTGACAGGCTTCAGCCCATCCGTCTCCCCAGATATTATACAGAAGGCTTGAAAAGGCTGTTGAAGCGCCAGGGGATATCCTTCAAATAGATCGCTCGAAAAGCCAAATTCTATGACAGGGTCTGGAACGTCCCCGGAACTCAGCACAAGTTGCCTAGTGGGAGGATGGAAACAATCGGGCTCGGATACATTCGGTCTAAGAAACGAGAGCTACTCTATGATTGCTACGTTGTACATGACTTCAATGAAGAAGCGGATGCTCATTGGGAGGACGCTAATACTGAACCAGTAAAAGTTCCCGATGCAAAGGTGCCCAGTCCGTCGTTCGAAGAACAAATGGACAAGCTTATAAGGGAAGCTGGTCAAAAAGTCCGAGACGACCACAACCGCGAAATGGCCATCTACGAGAGAGCCAAAACGCAACGCCTCCTCTAACAGGCCGTGAAAGATGAAAGTGCCGCTCCCTGTCAACCTGTTATAAAAAAGGCTCGACGCAGAGGCAGAAACAAGGCAGAAAGCGAAAAAGGCGCTCGACAGCAACAAAGCGGGACTAAGAAGCCACGCAAGCGGGAATCGAGCGGTTCCGATCTATCCTTTGTGAAGAAAATGAGTCAAACGTACTCTTTTCCTTGGGACAAGACAAAGAAGATACTTGACCGAGCTATAAAATACCAGATGCTTACACTGCAGGAGTCCAAGCACCCTGATCAAGCAGGCGAAGTCTCACACCCAAACTATTGCTCTTATCACCGAGTAATAGGGCACCCTCTCGATGACTGCTTCACCTTTAAGAATTGGGTCGAAGATCAGTATCAGCTCGGCAAGTTCGCTCTGTCTGACAACTGGAGGGTAACGCCGCCACAGAAGCACGAACCCAAAGCCACGAGAGCAGAACCAGCTCCATATTGGTCTTGGAAGCGAATTCGTACTTGTCACATGATAACAATATCAAAAGAAGAGCCCGAGAACATGGATGACCTTCCCTGGTGTTTCGGAAACAGCAACGATGAGGTGATCTCAGAATTTCCACCGGCACCGAAAGAGCTGGAAGATGGAATACATACCACTACAGATAACCTCAAGAAAATTGAGTTGGGGATGGCGAACGACCCGCGACCGACGTTTGTCAGCGAGCTGCTATCTGAAGAAAGGGTGGCTGCGTTAAAAGACGTGCTTGTACAGTATAGAGATTGCTTCGTATGGAACTATTCCGAAATGCCGGGACTAGATCCAGAAATTGCTGTGCACAAATTGGCGATATCCCCGGACGTCAAGCCAGTCCAACAGGCGCTGAGGAGAATGCGGCTTGAGCTTGAGATGAGCATCAACGCCAAGGTCAAGAAGTTAATCGACTCTGGCTTTATCCAGAAGGTTCAATATCCTGAATGGATCGCCAATATCGTCCCGGTGATGAAGAAAAATGGGACTGTGCGCATATGTGTGGATTTCCGGGATCTCAATAAAGCCTGCCCGAAGGATGATTTCCCAGTGCCAGTCACCGAACTGATGATAGACAATACGTCCACTCATGAGGTTTTCTCCTTCATGGACGGCTCATCAGGGTATAATCAGATAAAGATGCATCCCGAAGACCAGAAGCACACTGCTTTCCGGACTCCTTTGGGTATATTCTGCTACAAGGTGATGCCCTTCGGTCTAAAGAACGCCGGTGCCACCTATCAGAGGGCCATGACGAAGATCTTCGATGACCTTATACATGAAATCGTCGAATGCTATATCGACGACCTCGTGGTTAAGAGCAAATCGTACGAGGAACATCTCGAGCATCTGAAGATCGTATTTCAACGCCTTCGACAATACAACTTGAAGATGAAACCCTCTCAAGTGTGCATTCCGAGTTTCCTTGGGCAAATTTCTGGGATTCATCGTCCGACACCGAGGCATTGAGATAGATCCGTCGAAGATCAAAGCGATCATGGAAATGCCCCCGCCAAGGACTCTTAAGCAGCTGCGGTCTCTCCAAGGAAAGCTCGCGTACATACGACGATTTATAGACAATCTTTCAGGCAAATGTCGTCCTTATAGCCACCTAATGAAGAAGGGAACTCCGTTCGTCTGGGATCATAAATGCCAAGACGCGCTGGATGAAATCAAGCAGTACCTCCAGAATCCGTCAGTGTTGGCTGCTCCGGTTAAGGGAAAGCCTCTCATTCTTTATTCAACCGCCCTCGAAGGTTCCTTAGGTGCATTATGGGCACAAGAGAACGACCAAGGGAAAGAAAGAGCACTCTACTATTTGAGTCGAGTTCTACTGGGGGCAGAATGCAACTATTCCCCCATTGAAAAACACTGCTTGGCGTTGATCTTTGCGATAACAAAGCTCAGGCACTATGCATTGGCGCATGAAGTCCGTCTTATCTCAAAGGTGGACCCCCTTAAATATTTAATGTCGAAGGCCATATTGACAGGTCGACTCGCTAAATGGGCCCTGCTCTTGATGGAGTTCTCAATAACGTATCAACCTCTCAAGGCAGTGAAAGGCCAGGCCATTGCCGACTTTCTCGCTGAGCATCCGGTACCTGCCGATTCTCCTATGAATTGCGATCTGCCAGACGAACATGCGTTTGACGCGATCGACGGTGGTGATACTCGATGGGAACTCTATTTCGATGGAGCGTCCTCCATGAAGAAGCGCAAACAAAGTACCCCTATAATCAAATCGGGGGTAGGCCTTATCTTCGTGACTCCACAAGGAGGGATAATGCGCTTCGCCTTCTCCTTAACAAAGTCGAGGACGAACAATGAGGCCGAATACGAAGCTTTGATAGCAGACCTCGAGATCGCCATCGACATGGGAATTGAAAACCTTCTCATATATGGAGATTCTCAACTGGTCGTCAGTCAAGTAAATGGCGACTACCAAACGTGCAAACCAGAGCTGGTGAAGTACGGCGAAAAGGTGCAACAACTGTTGACCCAAATTCCCTCCTACACTTTGGAGAACATACCGCGTGCGGAAAACAACAAAGCGGACGCGTTAGCCAAGCTCGCTAAAGAACTGGCTGACAAGAATCTCGATGACGTCAGAATCATGGTACAAACCCGTCGGGTGCTTGCCCCAGCAGAAATATCTCCGGAATCATCCGAAGAAAAGCGAACGACTGAGCAGATGACCCTGCAAATAAAAGACCGGGAAAAGGCCGAGGATTGGAGAGAAGTCTTTATAGACTACTTCAAATGCCGTCGAACGCCCGAAGATGCGTCCTCAAGATATCAGCTTATGAAACGAGCTCCGTCTTTCGCCTTCGTCAATGATACTCTGTACAAGAGGTCGTTTGATTCTCTGTGGTTGAGATGCCTGGGACCTGACGAAGCGAAAAGAGTCGTTCAGGAAGTTCATGACGGACTCTGTGGTTCTCACCAAGTAGGCCCAAAGATGAAGTTGAAGATTAAACGAATGGGTTACTACTGGCCCACGATGATCCAGGACTGCCTCGAATATGCGAAGCAATGCCACTCATGACAAATCCATGGGGACTTCATTCACCAGCATCCAAATCCACTATATCCAATGGTGGCTATGTTAGTTATAGGTATGCCCTAGAGGCCATTACTATACATAGGATGTATATTGTAGTGGATGCTGGGACGTATATAGGGAGGACTTTCTTGCTCGACATGATAGTATGCTATCTGGTTGAACTTTACCTTAACGTGTATACTGATTGTCTCTTTGTTACATGTTGGTAAAGCCCTTAGGGTGTGTACTTGACTACCTGGACTATGATGCGGATCATACTAGTGGGGACATGGTAGTCCATAAGTACATCCTTCAAAGTCCCTAGTCGTGGGTGTATCGAGACGGGGCATCGATATACCAGAGTAGACTAGCGTATACCTTCTCGACCCATACAGATGGGCGATGGATGATCCCATATCCATTGGTGTTTGACATCGGAGATGATATACGGGTGCTCAGTAGTGACTGGGTACACTGGACGGACTCGCCGAGAACTCCCAGATGGTATTATACCTCACGTCAGATGGCAGTTCTCTGGTGACACTGGTACAGAGTAGTCTGTTGACCCGAGATCGTCATAGAGTCTTGTGTGGTTCCCACTGTGCTTTGATTTCCATCTTACCACGTCCAAGAGGGCGTGCAAAACGGTGGTTTTTGGGTACAGTCCCGAGTCACATGGAGGCAATGAGCGATAGGAGGGGATTTGTCTCTCCCGGTATAGGGGGTTGATGTTGCGCTGTGTTCGATTGGCTATAACAGGAAATCCCTGGCCAGGGTTGCTGAGATTTACTGGTAAGTGTTACCAGTAGTTTCTCGAATAGTTATAGACCTCATATCGACACGACTTATCGAGCTATTGGGGTCTGACGTTTACCACCCCTAGGCGAGATATGCGACATATCAGACGATCAGACCGGACTGTACGGTAGTGTTACTGGTCGGATTCACTGGAGTGTGAGCGGGCTTGCTCGTCGATCTTCAGATCGCTCAATACCCGGGTGGCCGTTACGTTTAGCAGACCGCTTGCGGCTTGTGGGTGTTTGATATGATCATCATCTGCTGCCGGCGTATTGACGAGTCTTTAGAGTCCTACACAGAGGTTTCCTGGCTCAAGCGAAACGAAATAGGAGCGCATATGAGATATGTGCGGGACCGAGAATAATGCGTGTATGTGATACCGTATTCTATTCTCGCGATAAATGTATCGAATGGTTGTATGCGATATAACCTAGTTATCGATTCAAGCGTTGATTCGATAAATCGATACATTGGATATTAGCTGGTTATATGCGATATGACCGGATCGTTAAATCAAGTGTTGATTTAATGATTTAATGTATAATTATATATTTGATATATTACTTTGCATTAACTAATATTGGTTCACTTTAGATGGATTTTCTCACTCGGATGTGCGCATTATATATGTGATATGATTTTATGCATTTGCTTGTATCATGTTTGATGATACATGCTTTTTGGTTTGTGTAAAGATTAAACCATGGTTATTTAAATGGTTAGGGTTTTGTTTTTCATATCTATTTATTTATTTATTTATTTATTTTCTTTTTGGAAAAAGAAATGAGAAGAATGGTGGCTTTCTTTGTTTGTAGTTGAAGATTCATGAACCTTTGACTTTGTCCACCATTCTTATCTCATGCTTAACCTAACCATTTGATTTAACCCTAGTTTAATCTCTACACTTGACCATGGTTTAGATTATGATAAGTTTTGATTTTTCTTTTCTTTTTTAATTAACTTATCATAACAATTTCCTTCTTCTTCTTCATTTCTTCAAGTGAAGAAAGCTTGCCTCCATCAATGGCAAGTGATGAAAAAGAGTGAGAAATCCAAATCTAAAGTCTACCCACTTCCTATTTCTTCATCCTCTACCTCTTGCCAAGTAGTAGAGTGTGTTTCCTTCACAAGTTTTAGGGCTTGGTGAAGGTGGAGCTTGATTTAGCGATGCCTCGACGTAGATCATCTTCGGCATGGACATCGACGACCTAGCTTGCCCATTCTCCGACGAAGCCGACGCTTGAGCCCGGATTTGATTTGGACAGCGGAGAGGACCTCGTTGCGGAGCTATGGAGGTGGAGCACCGGATCTACAAAGGTTGTATTTCCGTATCTTGTAGTTAAGTGTTAACTAGTTAGCTTTTTCGCCTAGTTTTCTAGCAAACGATCCGTAGTCGGGTCTCTCGGCACCGTTAATTTTTAATTTGCCATGGTTGATGGCTTGTGAGACCTCTTGAGAGTGCCTAGGAACCCTACAGTGGTATCAGAGACTAGCTAGAGCCTTAGGCGATGCGTAGACGGAGTTAGAAGTCCGATCGACCCGAAACCCCGACTTTAAAATGCTCTCTGGACATTTTTGTAAAATGTGGATTTTTGCAAATTAAAAATATGAAGAAAAATCAGCTGGTAAATCTAAGAATTACGATGCAAAAATTACCTAATGATCTTTCTAAAGTGCGGCGGAACCTCGGCATTAGCGTACTAATGCGGCCCTTCCGCCGCACTTTTGTCTTATCTGCCATTGAATTTTGCACAGTAACTCCTATTTTTCAGTGCTGGTTTTCCTGGGAATTTTTAATCTGAAATCAAGAGTTGAGTATTTTGGGTTGTATTGGGAGTTCATACATTCGATCGGATTGTCAAACTTTGTCTATGTGTCGTTCCGGATAATTTTTTGAATATGTTAAAAAGTTCGACCGGATATAAATACCCAATTTTTCCCCTGTCGGGAAATTTCCAAGTGTTGGATTTTTCCGAAGTTTAACGACGTTCTAAGTAGTGCAAGTAACGCGATGGTCCCTCTAGAAGACAACAAACCTTAACTCGATTATGTGACCGTCTTGAACTGCCCTTTGAACCTTCGGGTTTGGGGCAGTACGGCGTGCCACATGTGAGGCGTTGGCTTGACCCTTCTACGGCTGGACCGTTGGTACTGAGGCACGAACTGAATGTTGTTAGACTTGTTTCATGTGTTGATCTATATCGGGAAAACTTGGGTGTTCGATTGTTCGATCGGAAAGTTTGACATTTTCTATTTATCCGGAATGGGATACAATAATTGGAATTCACAAGAAGTTATGAGATAACTGAATGAATATTATAAACATAGCACTTTAGTCTCACTTGATCGGTTGCCACGGAATTTTGATGTGATCAAAAGTCCGTCGCAATCACGTAGCGTACGCGGATACTCGCCGGGTAAACTTAATAGACAACCTCACTCCATAGCCCCGACCAAGTGACTGTAGGAGAACCCCGTCGCCGAAAGCATCCGTCCGGGTGCTCGCGGTAGCGGTGTTCCGCCTTGGTGCACTTCGTCGACGGTATCGGGGGTGCAGCCGCCTACTGAAGTTTGCGACGAGTATTCGATCAGGATGTCGGGAATCTTGTTGAATTGCCCGACTTGATATTGAAAAGTGTTTTCGATACTGAGACTAAAATGCGGGGTTTATAATAGTTAGGCATGCGATGTCTAAAGAATTCATTTGGTCAGGCATGCGATGTCTGAGGTGGTTGCGGATTCCAACTGTTGTGGTTTTACACTTTCTTTTCTGTGACCGTAAGTGTAATATGTGATATCGCCGGTTTCGTTGCTATATGTCAACGACAATTGGGATGCGCATATTTACTTACGTTGATGACATGTGATGTTATGTGTTGCTGGATATGTTATATTGGATCGTCGTGTTTGAATAGCCGGGGTTTTTTTTATGTGAGATGAGTGTTTTTCATTTTCATTCATGTAAAAACTTGTATGTAATATTCTTTTATTGGGGCGCTTCCAGGTTGCGGAAGTAGTCACCGTTTGTATATTATTTACTTTTCCGCACTAGGATAGAACCAAGGAGGAGGGCACAAGTAACCGGGTTCTGGAGTCCAGTGGGAGACCAACTCAAGGAGTCGGGTCCGGGTCTCCTAACTCCAGAATTGGTAGGGTTGCTTGCCGCTCTCGTAGGGGTCTAGGGGTGTGGGTTTGGCTATTCATCACGACCGTGGAATCCGTGTTTTATACTGGCTCGTATTGAAAACACGGACGTCCTAGTATATCCAATATTTCATATGATTCTTCTGCTGCGATATCTGTGATGTGATCATGTGATGTTCTGTGATAGATACAGTATATAGTATATATGATATATTATATAGGCGTTACTTATGTTTTACACCCGCGCTAGCCCTGCCCCGCTCTGCCGTTAGTTACCTAACCTAACGGTGCACGAGGGGACATCGAGGCGAATGCGGATGGCATAAGTGTACGTCGTATTTATCTGTGATGATTAGGTACTTAAATGATGGGACTTCATTAATGTGATTAATGAAATAAAAGAAACCTATAGATGTTGTAGAATCGAATTTCAAAATAAAACAGGTAGCTACTGTTCTTGCTTTGCACAGCGGTATATACGATATATCCTGCACCTTATTCGATGAGGAAAGGACCGAGATCCCTTCACCGGGAGTGACTCCTTTAGCAATAACTGGCAGATGCTACACACTCGGTTTGTTTTTTGATTGCTTTTAAGAGTTTTTGCTTTGCACAGCGATATATGTGATATATCCCGCACCTCATTCGACGAGGAAAGGACCGACGATCCCTTCACCGGGAGTGACTCCTTTAGCAAAACTAGAAAAGCCTCAAAAGCACTCCATTTTAAAATCATTTGATTCTACAACGATATCAAGTTCATTACGCAATAGGTTTTCAGAAAAACCTGTCGTAGCCCTCCGTCATTTCAGATATGTACTGGTTAGTATTCGTGCTACGTTTGTTGACCTCTGTCAAGGCGTAGTGTGCGGTAGCTGATTAGTGCTTATCTGCATAAGCATATGATGTGATTGATTTAGGGTAGTCGTGCGACCTTGTTGACCTCTGTCAAGGGTCGTGCGGGTGGGTTTACTTCAATCAGGAAATGACGGGTTGAACTTGACTAGAAGCCTATGGTTTGTTGACCTCTGTCAAGGTCATAGGACGCTAGGGGCAAAATATTATCGGGAATTTCAAGTGTTGAAATTTGCAATGAGATTGCATACCTTCTATGAGATAGTTGGATCCCGATACCCGCTGCGAGTAAGAGTTACTCCTGGGAGAGTTTTACACATTACAATTAGCCGATCAAGTAGGTGTCTAGAAAGGTGTTAACGGGGTTACGCCTATGGGAAAACGAGGTTTACATTAATTAGGTTCGTGCGAAAGCACGGGGGACCTCCCTCAAAGTACCGACACTGGCCTGGCTGAAAGATTGGCGAACTTGTAGTGTGTAATTAATCCCGGCTAGTCTTTCCTTTTAGGGTTTGAAGGAAGATTTGATAAAAAGCAGTGGGAGCCATCCTGATTAGATAAAACAATAACCAATCTATTCTTGACAGAGCGCACGCTGAGTGTTTTCTTCTCTCTCTCTCCAGGTAGCGACCATATCACGCCTTAATCAAGATAATAAAACAGATATTTGACCGAACC
Source organism: Agapanthus africanus (assembly GCA_030015575.1). Classification (NCBI taxonomy): domain Eukaryota; kingdom Viridiplantae; phylum Streptophyta; class Magnoliopsida; order Asparagales; family Amaryllidaceae; genus Agapanthus; species Agapanthus africanus. The sequence goes on along the minus strand of JASDDO010000019.1, from coordinate 92,266,212 downwards.
CGCTTGTTATACTGAGCTGGGGAACGTTGGTCCCTCTCCAACTTATAATTGTTATAAGACAGAGCAGGAAATAGGGGAATACCAGATTTCCTATGCCGCCCAAACGAAGAGAGTGCATGTTGATGCATCATCTTCGGGTGTGTTCATTATACAGAACTGTTTCTCAGTATTCTTTACGTCCTGGGTATGTGATACCAGATCAGGATCCCAGATATGTAAGATGTTACATAGGGCTACAGAAAGGTAGAAAAACTGAGAACGGGTGATAAGTTTCATGAGACAGAAAACGGGGCAAGTGTTGCAGCCAAGTCTGTTGGTCACTGTCACCCTGTATTACAATACATTGATTCTGAACGAATGATATTAGATACCGAACCTGATATACAAAATCATATCTGTCTCTTTATTAGTAAAGAAACGATATAATTTTGTATTGTTGGATAATGTTTTGAACATTTCCTATATCAAAAGTTGATCGGTTCAGGCACGTTATCTAAAAGTATTGATGTTCTAAATCAAACTACAGTTCTTTAGTATACAGAACATACACAAGAGGAAGAGTTCAGAAATGAACGAATCCTTCTTGATGTATTGTAGACTAGGTCATATCAATGCGACCCGACTGGCTGAGTTACATTTAGATGCATATTTAAATCAGTTTGAATTTACATCTTGTGAAACTCGCCAGTCATGTCACAAAGATAAGATGACCATAGCTCCGTTTACTGGAAACAGAGAAAGAGTTACTAAACTCTTGGGATGATACATGAGGATGTATGCAAGGTCCCCTGTCTACACATGCCAAGACCGGTTCTTTGTACTTCGTTACATTCTCTGATAATCTCTCAAGTTTCAGACCTATGTTCCTGTTGAAACACAAGTCCGAACCTTTTGAGATATTCACAGAATATAAGTTAGAAGTAGAGAACCAATACGGGTATAAGTATTATGTCCTATGATGAGATCAAGGAGGAGAACACTTGAGCACGGAAATACTGGACTATTCTAAAGGAGAATGAGATTCTCTCTCAGCATTACTCCTCCGAATACACCATAGCACGATGGTATATCGGGACGGAGCAGTCACACCCTATATGATAAGGTGTGCTCTATGATGAGTACTACTGAGTTACCTATTTCCTTTTGGGAGTTATGCGCTTGAGAAGCTGCATACCTATTGAATAGGGTTCGAATCAAATCAGTTGCCTACCACTTCATATATGATATGGTATGGGAAGAGCCCATGTCTTAAGTCAGTTAAGATTTGGGGTTGTCCGGCCTATGTCTAAAAGCAAAATCCGGACAAGCTCAAGGCAAGGTCTGTTATGTAGAACTAGAAGTGTTCCAGCTATACGAACTACAGCAGATGATTTGATAGAACCAAGGGATTCAGTAGATACCAACGAACCTCAGCCTCTCCGCCGATCTAGTAGGGTTCCTCACCCACCTGAGAGATACTTCGGTTTCTCTATGACAGTGGGAGCGAGGATTGCATCATGAGATGATGACCCAACTAGTTTCGAGCTGGCCATCAGGAGTGGGACTCTGTAAGAATGGCTGGATGTTTATCGATCTGAGATGGAATCCTTATACACCAACAAAGTATGGACTTTGGTTGCTATATCTGAAGGGTTAAATCCCCATCAGGAGCAAGTATATCTTGAGAAGATTACTTGGTGCAGATGGAAAAGTTGAGACTTTCAAAGCTAGAATTGTTAAAGGTTTTCGTCATCGACCAGGCGTGGATAATGATGAAACCTTTTCCAGTAGCTATGCTTAAGTCCATCCAGATCCTACTTGCCACGGCTACATACCATAACTACGATATCTGGCGGTTGGGTGCCATGACAGCTTTTCTAAATGATGTTTTAGAATAGTGCGTCTATAAGTACACAGCCAGAGGGCCTCGTAGACAGTGGGAGCAGCGGAAACATGTGCAAGATGCTTTATAGGATAAAGCAGGCATCGCGGAGTTGGAACATCTGTTTTGATAGATTAGTCAAAGAGTTTGACATCATCAAAATGGTAGATGAACCTTGTATAAACAAAAAGGTAGTAGGGAGTATTGTGACAATTCTCGTAGAGTACGTGGATGACATACTCTTGATAGGGAAGGAGTTTCCTATGCTACGCTCGATCAATCTCCGCTTATCACTATGATTCTCCATATAGGATCAAGATGATACCTCCTAAATCCTGAGTTTTGGATCTATGATATAGATTTAATTGGATGTTAGGATTCTCACTAGTTGTAGTGAGATGGTATCAATCGATCCTAGGGAGAATCACTGGAAGTGTTCCAGGGTGATAAAGACGACTGAGTGTCAGTCACAGGCATTGTCTTTACCCTCAGTGAAGGGACGGTATGTTGGAAGAGTTCCAAGCTGGATACCGTGACATACTAGACGATAAAGGCAGGATACATCGCTACTAAAGATGCTACCAAAGAGACTGTTTGGGTGTATATTGGTTCATAAGATGAACTATGTTCCTCCCATTGTATGACAATGGAGTTGTGGCTCATGCCAAGGAACGCCGGTCCCATCAGTGATCCAGACATATTCTAAGGCAGTATCACTTGATCATGGAGATGGTTGATCTCCAGGGAGATCGAGGTTAGGAGAGTAGACTCAGAGGACAACACAGCGGATCCACTCACAAAGGCCTGTTCCCAGAGAGAGACTTTTATGGGATGGTTGAGTATGAGATACTACAACCACTGCTATCAGATGGCCCTAGTGCAAGTGGGAGATTGTTAGTTATATGTATGCCCTAGAGGCCATTACTATACATAGGATGTATATTGTAGTGGATGCTGGGACGTATATAGGGAGGACTTTCTTGCTCGACATGATAGTATGCTATCTGGTTGAACTTTACCTTAACGTGTATACTGATTGTCTCTCTGTTACATGTTGGTAAAGCCCTTAGGGTGTGTACTTGATTACCTGGACTATGATGCGGATCATACTAGTGGGGACATGGTAGTCCATAAGTACATCCTTCAAAGTCCCTAGTCGTGGGTGTATCGAGACGGGGCATCGATATACCAGAGTAGACTAGCGTATACCTTCTCGACCCATACAGATGGGCGATGGATGATCCCATATCCATTGGTGTTTGACATCGGAGATGATATACGGGTGCTCAGTAGTGACTGGGTACACTGGACGGACTCGCCGAGAACTCCCAGATGGTATTATACCTCACGTCAGATGGCAGTTCTCTGGTGACACTGGTACAGAGTAGTCTGTTGACCCGAGATCGTCATAGAGTCTTGTGTGGTTCCCACTGTGCTTTGATTTCCATCTTACCACGTCCAAGAGGGCGTGCAAAACGGTGGTTTTTGGGTACAGTCCCGAGTCACATGGAGGCAATGAGCGATAGGAGGGGATTTGTCTCTCCCGGTATAGGGGGTTGATGTTGCGCTGTGTTCGATTGGCTATAACAGGAAATCCCTGGCCAGGGTTGCTGAGATTTACTGGTAAGTGTTACCAGTAGTTTCTCGAATAGTTATAGACCTCATATCGACACGACTTATCGAGCTATTGGGGTCTGACGTTTACCACCCCTAGGCGAGATATGCGACATATCAGACGATCAGACCGGACTGTACGGTAGTGTTACTGGTCGGATTCACTGGAGTGTGAGCGGGCTTGCTCGTCGATCTTCAGATCGCTCAATACCCGGGTGGCCGTTACGTTTAGCAGACCGCTTGCGGCTTGTGGGTGTTTGATATGATCATCATCTGCTGCCGGCGTATTGACGAGTCTTTAGAGTCCTACACAGAGGTTTCCTGGCTCAAGCGAAACGAAATAGGAGCGCATATGAGATATGTGCGGGACCGAGAATAATGCGTGTATGTGATACCGTATTCTATTCTCGCGATAAATGTATCGAATGGTTGTATGCGATATAACCTAGTTATCGATTCAAGCGTTGATTCGATAAATCGATACATTGGATATTAGCTGGTTATATGCGATATGACCGGATCGTTAAATCAAGTGTTGATTTAATGATTTAATGTATAATTATATATTTGATATATTACTTTGCATTAACTAATATTGGTTCACTTTAGATGGATTTTCTCACTCGGATGTGCGCATTATATATGTGATATGATTTTGTGCATTTGCTTGTATCATGTTTGATGATACATGCTTTTTGGTTTGTGTAAAGATTAAACCATGGTTATTTAAATGGTTAGGGTTTTGTTTTTCATATCTATTTATTCATTTATTTATTTATTTTCTTTTTGGAAAAAGAAATGAGAAGAATGGTGGCTTTCTTTGTTTGTAGTTGAAGATTCATGAACCTTTGACTTTGTCCACCATTCTTATCTCATGCTTAACCTAACCATTTGATTTAACCCTAGTTTAATCTCTACACTTGACCATGGTTTAGATTATGATAAGTTTTGATTTTTCTTTTCTTTTTTAATTAACTTATCATAACAATTTCCTTCTTCTTCTTCATTTCTTCAAGTGAAGAAAGCTTGCCTCTATCAATGGCAAGTGATGAAAAAGAGTGAGAAATCCAAATCTAAAGTCTACCCACTTCCTATTTCTTCATCCTCTACCTCTTGCCAAGTAGTAGAGTGTGTTTCCTTCACAAGTTTTAGGGCTTGGTGAAGGTGGAGCTTGATTTAGCGATGCCTCGACGTAGATCATCTTCGGCATGGACATCGACGACCTAGCTTGCCCATTCTCCGACGAAGCCGACGCTTGAGCCCGGATTTGATTTGGACAGCGGAGAGGACCTCGTTGCGGAGCTATGGAGGTGGAGCACCGGATCTACAAAGGTTGTATTTCCGTATCTTGTAGTTAAGTGTTAACTAGTTAGCTTTTTCGCCTAGTTTTCTAGCAAACGATCCGTAGTCGGGTCTCTCGGCACCGTTAATTTTTAATTTGCCATGGTTGATGGCTTGTGAGACCTCTTGAGAGTGCCTAGGAACCCTACAGGCTAGCTGGCCGTTCGAAATGTGGGGAACTGACATAGTCGGCCCCATCGAACCAGCATCGTCCAGAGGACATCGTTTCATCCTGGCGACGACTGATTACTTCTCCAAATGGGTAGAAGCAGTACCGTTGAGGGAAGTGAAGACGGAGAATATCCTCCATTTCTTCAAAACGCACGTCATATATCGGTTTGGAACTCCGCGACAGATCATCTCCGATAACGGGCCAGCCTACAGAAGCCACAAGATCAGTCGCTTCGCGCAGCAGCATAATATAGACTGGAGATATTCCTCGGTTTATAATCCGCGAGCTAATGGTCTAGCTGAGGCCTTCAACAAGATCTTGACAAAGATCATGAAGAAAACGGTGTCCCGAAATAAGAAGGACTGGCATGAGAGACTGCAAGAGGCTCTCTGGGCGTATCGAACTACGTTCAAGACGGTCACGAACACAACGCCGTACGCGTTGGTATTCGGTACAAAAGCAGTACTCCCCCTCGAGATAGAGTTACCCTCTCTACGAGTGGCAGTCCACTACGAGCTGACGAACGAAGAAAATGCTCACCTTCGGCTTGAGGAGCTTGATGCCCTTGATGAAACCCGGCTCATAGCGCAACAAAATCTAGAAGCTTATAAAGCAAAGATGACGCGCTCATATGAAAGATTGACTAGGCCGAGAACATTCCGCCAAGGCGAACTCGTGCTAGTGGTCAAAAGACCTATGATCCCCAATCGCGCCAAGCGGGGAAAATTCGAGCCAAACTATGAAGGCCCGTACATCATAGACAAGATCTACCAGGATGGAGCCTATCTACTCATGGATATGCACGGTGAAAGGCCTTTCAGGCCAATAAACGGCCGCTTCCTAAAGAAATACTATGCTTAATGAGCCACAGCCTAGGTCAGCGATAGATGACGACGACTTTGTCCGCTCGCTATTTTCCTAAGCTCAAACTTTATAAGTAGTAGCCGGCCTTATCCTGAATGGACCGAAACGTCCTTAAACTAACGACGGACCGAAACGTCCTTAAACTACTACCGCAGCATCCTTAGGCTGACGAGATGAATAAAAAAAATTAATAATAAATAAATAAATATATATATATATATATATATATATATAAAATAAACGGTATGTCCATAAGCAAAATGGGCACGGATGAAAATCCGAAAGGGCTCCGTGAGTAAAAACAGCAGGACTACCGGCGAGTGTTTGTGAAAACCCGAAAGGGCACAACCTCCTTAAAGGACACTTACAAGGTCCTCTCGACCTTGTAAGGAGAAACCACCAGCGTGAGATCCTTGCGACTCACAAGGGAGCAACACACTTAGGGACCCCCACGATTCCTATGGAGAAAATACACTTGCGAGATACTCACGACTCGTAAGGAGAACTCTCTTATGGGACCCTCACGGCTCATAAGATTTGAAAGTCTTAAGTTACAGAGACCTAAACCTGTGCTTAAGCAACCCCCATAACTTCCGATATTGCCCTATAAGCGGCTCAATATTGACCCTTGTATACAATCCACGGGCGCGAATAAACATTTCCCTAACCAAGTCCCATCCGTGACTGGGGATATGTTCGCATGGTGAACAACCCTTATAAGTCCTCTCGATTTACAAGAAGAAAACCCTCTTGTAGAATCCTTACGACTTACAGAGGAACATACACTTAGGAATCCTCACGATTCCTAAGGAGAAAATACACCTACAAGATCCTCATGACTTGTAGGGAGACATGCCTTTGTGGGATCCTTACGGCTCATGAAATTAAAAGCCTTAGTTGACAGGACCTTAACCCTGTTCGCTAAGCCACCTTTGTTCGACACCGACAGAGGCAAATGATGATTCGCTCCTGGAAACATCTCAGTTGTAGCAGTGCTGATACCGAAATCAGTGTCTAATTTCAGGTTTACGGCGAAAAGCCAGTAGACCGCACATGTATACGAAATAGCCGAAATGATGGGGCAACTTGCAATAAAAAGCATCAAGTAAAAATGTATGCATACAAAATAGCCGAAATGATTGGGCAACTCGCAATAAAAAGCAGCGAGTAAAAATAAAATAAACAGCCGAAATGATTGGGCACCGCGAAAAATAGCCGAAATGATTGGGCGATCGCAACCTTCGCGATATAAAAGCTGAGATGATAGAGCATCGCGGAAATAAAACAATAATAAAAAATATGATGAAACTTTTTGCCCTACAGGTAAGATCACGTTGATCCCTGTATACAATCCAAGGGCACAAACAAAGAGGGAACCATACCTTCCTAACAGGCTCCGCCAGAAAGCAAAACCAAATCTCGACGGTTCACCAACAATCTAGAGACAGCCATGACATTCGTCTCGATACAGCAGACGCAGTGCCAGCAAACGAAGCGAAGATCAAATTCCTAGCTTCACGGTTTTGACGGTAACTTATATAAAACCTGAAAGACCGCCACAGATCAGTTCAACTTCCAGGGAAACCAGTGTCCTTGGCAAATACCTCAACTCAGGGAAACCAGTGTCCTTGACGAGAACACCTCGATTCGCGTTGACCCGCATAAAAACCAGTGTCTCCGCAGGAATACATCGATTCGTTTCAACCCCAGGGAAACCATTGTCCCTGGAAAATACCTCAACTCAGGGAAACTAGCGTCCTTGATGAGAGCCTCCTGATTCGCGTTGGCCCGCAGAGAATCTAGTGTCTCCGCAGGAATACTCCGATTCATTTCAACTTCGAGGAAACTAGCGTCCTCGGCAAAATACCTCAACTCAGGGAAACCAGTGTCCTTGATGAGAACACCTCGATTCGCGTCGACCCGCAGAGAAACCAGTGTCTCCACAGGAATACATCGATTCGTTTCAACCCCAGGCAAACCAGTGACCCTGGCAAATACCTCAATTCAGGGAAACCAGTGTCCTTGATGAGAGCCTCCTGATTCGCATTGGCCCGCAGAGAAACCAGTGTCTCCTCAAGAATACTCCGATTCGTTTCAACCCCAAAGAAACCAGTGTCTTCGACAAAATCCTTCGACTCAGGGAAACCAATGTCCTTGACGAGAACACCTCGATTCCCGTCGACCCGTAGAGAAACTAGCGTCTTTGCAGGAATACATCGATTCGTTTCAACCCCAGGGAAACCAGTGTCCCTGGCAAATACCTCAACTCAGGGAAACTAGCGTCCTTGATGAGAGCCTCCTGATTTGCGTTGGCCCGCAGAGAAACTAGTGTCTCCGCAGGAATACTCCGATTCATTTCAACTTCGAGGAAACTAGCGTCCTCGGCAAAATACTTCGACTTAGGGAAACCAGTGTCCTTGACAAGAACACCTCGATTCGCGTCGACCCGCAGAGAAACTAGCGTCTTTGCAGGAACACCTCGACTCGTTTCAACCCCAGGGAAACCAGTGTCCTTGGCAAACTCCTCAACTCAGAGAAACTAGCGTCCTTGATGAGAGCCTCCTGATTCGCGTCAGCCCGCAGAGAAACCAGTGTCTCCGCGAGAACTTCCCGATTCGTCTCAACTTGCAAGATAAAGCCTTAGGCAGCAGGAATTAAAAAACTTGTTTCCTGAGCACTGGGACCCTGCAAGTCGGTCTAAAACGGTCTCTTGCATACTATTCACGGGTCTCACTCTCCAAAGTCGAATCTCGACAAGGAGGGAAACAACCGCTTACGGGTCCTCTCGACTCGTAAGAGGGAAAATTCTCTTATAGGATCCTTACGACTTATAAGAGAAAACGCACTTAGGAATCCTCACGATTCCTAAGGAGAAAATCCACCTACGAGATCCTCTCGATCCGTAGGGAGAAAAGTCTCTATGAGACCCTCACGGCTCATAGAGTTGAAAAGTCTTAGACGGCAGATCTGAACCTGCGGCCTAAGCCATCGCTATCTCGTGAAGAAACCAAGATGCTTACTCTATTATCTGTCATCCATGTTTATCAAGACAGCATACCGATAATAAAAGAAAGAAGAAAGCGACAGAAAGAACATCTGAATGGCGTTTGATCAAGCATTCAAGAAACACTCATTCATGCATATGCAAAAGGCTCAGAACAAGAAATAAGACAGCTGAAATGAGAAATTTTCCATTCCTATTACAAAGTGTTCTTACAATCATAAAAAAAAAATAAGCAAAAACATTATTCAAATTATTACAATGGTATAACCTCAGATCCAGGGCACGGATTGAGGAATTCAAAAGTAAGGCCATCTAGAGTTCTTCTGGCCTTTCTGATTATTCTTGTGCGCAGCCTCTCGCGCTCGCGTGTGTCAAGGTCTTCGGCAAGGCCCCTATCCTTCGATAAGCAGTGATTATCGTCGTCAGTTGAAAAACTTGATGAAGAATTTCGATGAGGTTGTCCCGTCGATTCTTCGAGATTAACCCCGACAGGTGTACTGAATGCACCTTGTCTTCGGCGTCATCCAGCGCATTGAGCGGCATGGCCTCGTGGAACCCCGGGAGTGCTCTCCAAATTTCTCCCAGCACGACTTTCAAGAGAGCTGAACGACGAGGAAGCAGCCAACCAACGCTTGCGTTAAGGTGACTCATAACCTCCGCACACTGGGTATCTGTAAACTCCTGGTTTTGATGATGGCCCTGTACGCGGATATCCTCATAGGTGATGAACTCATGCAGACTGTATAGACGCACCGCCATAATGCCTGAAGGAAACAGTACGGGAGATTAGAAAATAAAAAGACACAGGGAGTTAAAATCCTAGAGAGCAATGCTCTGCAAACAGGAGTGACACCTGTCAAAATCCAATAATAAGGGGAATTTAAAGAAATTCCCCGAGAACTTTGAGATCCTGACTATTAAAAAATGATATAATCCATTAAAGATAAAACTCCATTTTTAATCTTCATTATACATGATTAAACTCTCAAAAGTTCGTCATTTTTTTAGATCAAAAGATCTATGTTTTGCCAAAGATGCAAAGCTTTGTTCATGGATTAAGAAACCCTGAAACAAATTCTTGAGAGCAAGGCTCTATTGGTGAAACCCCAAAGGGGTTTTCTTTAGATCAAAGATCTATGAGAGCAAGAATCTATTAATTAAAATTGATTTAATTCAAGATTAATTTCTACCTAAAAAGTTTCTTTTAAAAGAAAAATTTAACTCTGGGAGTTCTTGAAGGCAAGAGCAAGGCTCTGAAGTTTCGAAAGTAAAAATTCTAAAGATGATAATCATCTATTGAGGACCAAAGGTCCTATTATAGGTATCAAACGCCCTTTCAACTTCCAAAAATTGCTGCAACGTTTGGAATTCTGCCACCGTTGCGCTCACGTTTGGGGCCACGTAAGCACAACGGTGGGGGGGCATTTGTTTACCCCAATCAGAGCAAAGCTCTGCTCAAATTCCAAGGCGGGAAATGAAGCAACGCTTCTGATTCCCCCAATCAGAGCAAAACTCTACTTTGAAAATTCAAATTTTAATAATAAATGAAGCGACGCCTCAGATCCCCCGCGCTGCGCGCAACGAGCCACGTGTTAAAAGCTGATACGTCAGCGCAACGCCCAAGGCAGTGCACCCAATCAGAGCAAGGCTCTATTTAAAACAAAATTAAAGGAAGCAACGCTTCAGTTGCGCAAGCGCTGCGCTGCGCGACACGTGTCAGCGCAGTTACGCAAGCGTATCTGCGCAAGCGCTGCGCTGCGCGACATGTGTCAGCGCAGCTGCGCTGCGCTGTGCGCTGCGCGACACGTGTCAAGCGCAGTTGCGCTGCGCGACACGTGTCAAGCGCTGGGGCGTTTGTGCTAAACAGAATTAAAATTCTAGTAAGATCTTTCTGTTTTTATTAAAACAAGAAAATTGTCTTCTGTAAAACAGAAGCATTTGGATCAAAGATCTAACGGTGGGGAAAATTCCCCAAATTACTCAGAGAAAGATCTCTTTAACAAATTTAACAAATTAATGGGCACTATATAAAGGCCCCTAGACCCCAATTCAAAAAACATAAAAGAACTTCAGAAAAACAACAAAACAGAGAGAACTCTGAAGAATTTTGAAGAACTCAAGAAAAAAGGTAAAAACCTTTATAAAAAAGAAGAATTTCTTCTGAATAGATTATTGATCTAAGAACAAGGTCAATGATCTTCAATAAATAAAAATAATAACAGTGCCTTGCACTTTTTTATGAACCATTGGTTCTGGAATCTTAAAGATTCTTTTCTTGAATCCAAAATTGGATCAAGTTATTGAAACAGTGCCTTGCACTTGCAAAAACTGCGCTGTTGCGCTCCTAGGTTGGCGCAAGCTACCAGAGAGCGCCACGTGTCAGCGGCGCAACAGCGCAGCGCAATGACGCAGCGCACTGCGCTGTTGCGCTTGCGCTCACCAGAGCGTGACACGTGTCACCTCCACATGCGCTTGCGCTCAATAATTGGCGCAAAGCGCCTGACAAGCGACTGTCAGCCAATTAATGCACTGCAGAAGGGCCAAACCCAATTAAAAAAAAGCCTAACAGGCCAAATTAAAGGCAATGCATTATTTTAAAGAGGGGCAGAGTCCAAAAATATGCTCTACATCATTTATAAAGGGACATAGCCCAAATCAAAAAAGCTTAGCAGGCCAGAATAAAATGCAGTGCATTATTAAACATGGGCAAAGCCCTAGCACAGACCTGATAGGCCAAAGATAAAGAAAAATGTTGAACATATTCAACTGGACTTAGCCCAATAATGGCCGTAAGTCCTCAAATTAAATTGACTGAGCAAGACTGCTCTCTTAAATCAATTTACATCCGGTTCAAGGGTACATCTCCGAACTCCTCTGACACCTATCGCTGTAATCCTTCAACGACATCAGAGAGGTGACGGGTCCCGACAACCACACATCGACACGGACTGTGGGGTCCTTAAACTCATGGACTTATGCGTCCTTAAACCAAGATACGGAATGTGGGGTCCTTAAACCCACGGACTTATGCGTCCTTAAACTAACATCAGTCCCTAAAACGGGAATGATGGACCACCATGTCCCTAAACTGGCAATGGACCGCAATGTCCTTAAACTACTTATGGACCACTACGTCCCTAAACTGGAACAATAGAGCCCCCAAACGCTCTTTTGTCGGATCTAAACGATCCCGTTTAAGTTGATCTTAGCCTCAGATCTGGCTATCGTACCTTAAACATTCAATCGGACTACATATTCCCTAATCAACTTTGGTTCAAGGGTACATCTCCGAACTCCTCTGACACCTGTCGTTGTAATCCTTCAACGACGTCAGAGAGGTGACGGGTCCCGATGACCATACATACAATGGACCACTACGTCCCTAAACTGGAACAATAGAGCCCCTAAATGCTCTTTCCGTTAAGTTGATCTTAGTTTCAAACATGACTAACGTATCCTTAACGAGCGTTTAAGTTGATCTTAGTCTCAATACGGCTAATGTATCCTTAAACTAAAACACCAAACCCAAATCTAAGTAAATACGGATTTGGACTAATCCACGTCCTACGGGCAACGGCATAACTTAGTCTCCGTATACAATCCACGGGCATCCACAAACAAACAAACACACACGACACGAAGTGAAATTTCTGGAGAAGGAGAAAGTGGTTACCGTGATGCGGTAGCGTAATTAACTGCAGGGGCTTGCGCCTGCAGGGAAGAGCGTCCCCACAATCAAAAACCCCTCAAGCGAGGGGGAATCTGACGAAGTCTGCTACATCGGCCGCATCCGTCTAAACCTCCGATGCACGATGCCATCAATCAACTTGGCATCTTCGGAGAGGTAGACGGATAAAACCAAATAGCATCTGCCCCGAATCTCAGGCAAGACGTCTTCACGTCGTCGCCGTCTTTCGGAGGGGAACAACCCCGTCTCGGAAATACGTCAGCACATGACCTCGTCTCAGAAATACGTCAGCAAATGACCCCGTCGCGGAAATACGTCAGCCAATGACCCCGTTTCGGAAATACGTCATCAAATGATCACGTCGCGAAAACACGTCAGCACATGACCCCGTCTCGGAAATACGTCAGCCAATGACCTCGTCACGGAAATACGTCATCAAATGACCTCGTCGCGGAAACACGTCAGCAAATGACCCCGTCTCGGAAATACGTCAGCACATGACCCCGTCTCGGAAATACGTCAGCAAATGACCCCGTCGCGGAAATACGTCAGCCAATGACCCCGTTTCAGAAATACATCATCAAATGACCCCGTCGCGGAAACACGTCAGCACATGACCCCGTCTCGGAAACACGTCATTAAATGACCCCGTTGCGGAAAAACGTCAGCAAATGACCCCGTCTCAAAAATACATCAGCAAATGACCCCATCGCGAAATACGTCAGCCAATGACCCCGTTTCGGAAATACGTCATCAAATGACCCCGTCGCGGAAACACGTCAGCACATGACCCCGTCTCGGAAATACGTCATCAAATGACCCCATCGCGGAAACACGCCAGCAAATGACCCCGTCTCGGAAATACGTTAGCAGATGACCCCATATCGGAAATACGTCAGCACATGACCCCGTATCGGAAATATATCAGCACATGACCCCATCTCGGAAATACGTCGGCAAATGACCCCGTCGTGGAAATACGTTAGCCAATGACCCCGTTTCGGAAATACGTCATCAAATGATCCCGTCGCGGAAACACGTCAGCACATGACCCCGTCTCGGAAATACGTTAGCACATAACCCCGCAGCGGAAATACGTCAGCATATGACCCCGTCGCGGAAATACGTCAGCCAATGACCCCGTTTCGGAAATACGTCATTCAATGACCCCGTCATGGAAATACGTCATCCAATGACCCCGTTGCGTAATTACGTCAGCAAATGACCCCGTCACGGAAACACGTCAGCAAATGACCCCGTCGCGGAAATGCGTCAGCAAATGACCCCGTCGCAGAAACACATCATCTAATGACCCCGTCGCGGAAATACGTCATCAACTGACCCCGTCGCGGAAATACGTCATCAACTGACCCCATATGGCTAAAGTCGATCCTGACCCCATATGACCAAATTCAAACACTTGACCTCCCCCATCAAAGCAATGCTTTGATTCGGGAGCAGGTCAGCTCATCAATCACTTACGAGTCCTCTCGACTTGTAAGGAAGAAAATTCTCTTGTGAGATCCTTATGACTCTCAAGAGAAAACGCATTTAGGAGTCTTCACAACCCCTAAGGAGAAAATACACCTGCGGGATCCTTTCGACCCGTAGGGAGAAAAGTCTTTATGAGACCCTCCTGGCTCATAAAGTTGAAAATTCTTAGGTGGCAGATTCTAACACTGTCTCCTAAGCCATCGTTACCTTGCAAAAAGAGTCCAATATGGACAGCTACCTACTTTCTGCAGGCCACACTTGCTAAAATCACATGGCGACAACACAGCAAAGAGAAGAAAGCAACAGTAGGAGATAAAAAAATGTGCATCTTTTATTCATAAATTCAGTTGAGTACAAGATACAAAAGAATAAAAATGAATGAATACATGTTATTCGTATGTCACGAATGTACAATCGATACAAAGACAGCTAATAAGAAGGAAGCTTTTTCAATAAATCAGCTAGTTGCTCGCGCACTCCTCTCAGCTCCTTTTCGCAATCAGCCACCGCGGCCAACTTCGCTTCGACTTGGGCCTGTTGCTGTAAGCAGGATGAAAACTTCTCCTCGATTTCCCGCTGAACAGCTTCCTGACTCTGCGTAACCTGCTCAGTGAAGTCAAGCTTTTTCCTCAGCACCAGCCCGTCAGAAATACATCGTTGAAGGTTTTCAAAGATGGAGTTCAGCTGTGCAGCATTCGCTTCGACTTGGGCACGCAATTGGACAGACTCAGGGGAAGTCGCCTCACGTTCTTTTTGCTTGAGGATCGCCTCTTGTCCGAAATGGCAAAGGAAAAGGGCACTTTGCTCAACCCACGCAGCCCGCTGGGAGTTCAGAGCCAGAATCTCAGGGGCAGGACACCTAAGCTCAAGCTCATGCAGGCAGGCCTCAATCTTTCTGCAGTGACCAACCCAAGACTCAACGACGCCTTCGTTATGGAAGTTCACAAGCATCGCCAACATTGTATTGACCTCGGTAGCAAAATCTGCAGCGAATGTAGGGGCCTCCGCGTCAAGCTCCTCGACTTATTCGCTCAATATACGCAGGCTGGTCACAGCGCCTTTGGAAGATGGACGTCTAGAAAAGGGCCCTGCCGGCATTATGATGCGAGACTCGAACGGAGCAGGAACCGGTGCAATTGCTGCAAAACGAATTATGATCAAATATCGGCTTAAGAGATAAAGAAGATGCAAGAGCGACGAAGGCTACTATACCGGCTACGACAGGTGGCAGAGCTGGGAGTACTGGTGGCATGACGATTCTCTCGTCCCCTCCTTCAATTTGTAGTGCTGTGATCAATTTAAAAAAAATTAACAACGGCAGGGTCGCCCGTCAAAGAAAGGAAAGGGCGTCGGTTAGAAAAGATACTCACCGGCACCAGCAGGCAGACTAACTTCCGACTGGAAGGGGAAGTGCGGGTTCAGTACTTGATATAGATGATCAAAGAGAACTCCTGCAAGGTTCCGATGATACATGGTCAGTACACAAAAGATACTATTCTCGATTTAAATTAAATCACAAATCCATACCTCCCAGCATTTGAGAGGACACGAGAGAAGGCGAAGGGTCGGCGACCGTTAGAGCAGCAACCGGCGACTCTTCTTCGGGTGGCACGACCTCAATGCTCATCACACCTGCATTAGAAACAAAAGAAATGTCGTCAGAAGGGATTGAAAGGGATTGCAAGATAAAAAGAAAAACAATGACCCAAGATCTACCTGACGAGTCGCCAGTCAAAACTGCGACAAGAGCGTCACTAGGCGCAGCGACTGCTTCGCTCTCCTCTATTGGAAGGGTTTCGTCGCCCGTGGCTTCATCCCCCGATTCTACGAGAGCCGTTGTGACACTCGCAATACCAGGCGATGGTAGGAAACCGCAAGGGGAAAGAGTGGCAGTTGGGGCAGTCCCGGACTCCTGAGAAAGAGTAGCCGCTTCGGGCTCGGTGGTTGCCGTCATTTCACCCACCGCCTCCTCATCAGGACTTGGCCCTGCAGGATATGACATATTAGAATCTGAAGATCAAACTCTAATAAAAGGACCCAGTGTTACGTTACCTTGGGACAGCCTTTCAATTGCCTCTCGAGCCGCGCGTACCGCGTGTCTATGAGCAGTAGACAGGGCGGCCGGAGCACCCTCTGAAGAAACAGGGATAGGAGAAGCAGTGCTCGAGCCTGCACCTGCAGCCAAGACAGCATTACGTTCCCTCACTGCACGCCTCTTGCGCTTCCTTTCAACCTGAGCCGCGAGAGCTGGCCTCCTCAGGACTTCCGATAAGGGTAAGCCATCATCTGAACCAAGTTCTGCCTCCGGCACCGTTACGACATCTATCATCGGCTGCTTCTGTGAAATCTCTAGTGGCGACTGAGGGATAGCCGTGGCTGCAGTGGCCGGCGCTAACGATGGAGCTGCGTCACCACTCGCGATCGGTACTACACTTAGGATAACCTGAGTCGAGGTAGTCCTGCAATAAGATAGAAAAAGAAGAGTTAGTTTACCCATAAAAAAAAGGGAAATGAAGATACGGTGAGCCGAAATATACCAAGGCCCAACGAAGCGCGAAGCCTCTCTTCCTCTCAAAAGTCTTGAGGAAAGCTGCAAGAGCCTCTTCGGCGGAGATACCTATTGAAGAAGAAAACGTCAGTCAAAGCATAGAAATTAAAATGACCACGGAGAGAGATGACCGAAGGATACCTGATTGTGCGATGGTGAATCGTGCTGCCTCATAGTGAGCTAGCTGCTTTGAAACCGCGATGGCAGCCTCGAGATCGGTATCATCCGGCGCCATGAATAAGTCGTCATTGGTCCCATATTCGCTCAAGCCCTCACTATAAAGAGCGTGGGGCTCCTGGCCAAGTTTGACGTCGACAGAAAACATCGACTTCTTCTTTTTCTGTGAGCGAGTGCCGGCGGCCGATAACACAAGCTTGCGCTTGGTGGGCAACTTTGGACGACGGGTTCCAATCTCCACACCTACGCCAGATTCGGGAGACGCCACAGCTACCGCTTATACAGGCATGCGGGGTACGGGTAGCTCAGGGATAACACGTGGTACCACAGCCGCAACAGCTTCCCTCAAGGGAGGATGGACAATGGTCCGTCGTTTTAAGGGAACGGCGAGATTACCAGCCGGGGCGGTGCCCTTGCGATCAAGCAACAATCGCTTTTCCTCCCTAATAACGGCGCCCATCAAATGCTGGTACCATGCCACATATACGTTCAGGGCTTTTGGAATGCAACTCGGCTCACTAATAAAGAAATTGGAGCCGGTGTTCAACCACATAAAATAATGCAACACGCTCCGGATACCATCTTCAGTAGCAGCCGGTTCTGCTAAGAAGGCCTCAAGCGAGATGCCCTGATTATAGCTTAACTGCTGGGCGAAATGATGTGAGTTGTATCTCATGAACAATGCCGGATCATTCTGCCTAAACACGAGAAAGCCCAGGCTGATGGAGTATAAATGAAGAATCTCCCGAACTTTCAAGATAGAGGCCCCGTCTTTAAAAATGTCCCGCAATGGCTGCACCGTCTTTGCGGATTCCTGGCCGATGCTCAGAATCTTATCGGTAAAGGTCATGCCGTCTCCAACCGTGCGCGGATGAAGGAGTAAACCCCTAGCTTCCCGCTGTGTCGGATTC
Organism: Agapanthus africanus; assembly: GCA_030015575.1. Taxonomy (NCBI): domain Eukaryota; kingdom Viridiplantae; phylum Streptophyta; class Magnoliopsida; order Asparagales; family Amaryllidaceae; genus Agapanthus; species Agapanthus africanus. The sequence continues at coordinate 92,248,538 of JASDDO010000019.1, read as the reverse complement.
ACAATAGATGCGTTAACTAGCCGCATGATCCGAGGGAAGTTGCACTTGTCGTAGAAGCAAGGCCTTTTATGGATACCGAAAACGGCAAGTACATGTAGCTCGATCCATGACATAAAATAATGCATCGAGAAGTTCACGTGCTGCACCCCTGGTTCAGTGGTGTTTACTGCGAAGCTGAGGCCGTGATACAAATGGGCTAACCCAGCGACCCCGACGGCCACTTGCATCCCAGCAACTATTCGATGAGCTGGATAAAAAACGGATGACCTCATATGGTGATGGTGCATTGGAAGCGCAAACCAGGTTAGCCATAGCCCAAGGAACCCCAAAAAGAACATTTCTTCGTCAATTCCAGGAGCTGCAAGTTCCGTGAAAGAGACGACCGGAGTGTTGGGGAGAAAGAAATTTCTCTGATCCGCCTCCGCTGCCGGCTGGTTGTCCAAACCGAAACCAAAAGGATCGTCGAGTTTGGCAAATTTCGCGGCTTCCTTCGACAGGACTTCTGAGTGGAGAAAATGAGTGATGAACTCTGTGAAATTAACCCCACGGCCTCCGGATTCGAGAAAAAGGCTCTCATAGATATTCAACACCTTTATCAAACTCGGGAATTGGTGTTGAATATCATTCTCCGGGATAAGACCCATTACCAATGATTTGGTGGCAAAGATGTACTCGTCCGGAGGAAGCGGCTCCTCGTAGTGCTCTCCTTTAACAGGTAAGCCAGAGACCTCTGCAAACTCCTCTAAAGAAATTGAAACTTGTCGATCCAACAGAAGGAAGGTGTGGGACGGAATGTTCCATTGCTCCAGAAAAGCATTGACCCACCAGGCAGGAGGCGTAGAATATTGAAAAAGAGAAGCGTAAATCGCGGGATACAACCCAAGCTTCAGCAGGTGCGACTTCTTAGCCGACAAAATATAGCGGGCCCATAGCAGATATCCGGCTGGGTGACGGGGAGTTAAGCCTATGTTATATGGCTGCCCCTGAGGACGTGACTCACTCTGGCATATGCGCCGTCCTAGAGTATCCAAAGCCGCCGCCGGCTGTACTGGTATTGCAGCCATAGAAGGCTGAAGGAGACCCTCTGAAGTCTGTTCTCCGCCGAACACAGAAACATGACCGCGTAGGCTCGTATTTCCTGAATTTGGGGGCAGATGCTATTTGGTGTTATCCGTCCACCTCTCTGAAGATGTCAAGTTGATTTATGGCACCATATATCGAAGGTTTAAACGGATGCGGCCGATGTACCAGACTTCGTCAGATTCCACCTCATTGAGGGGTTTTTGATTGTGGGGACGATCTTCCCTGCAGGCGCAAGCCCCTGCAGTTAATTACGCTACCACATCACGGTAACCACTTTCTCCTTCTCCGGATGGTCACTTCGTGTCGTGTGTGTTTGTTTTGTTTTTGGTTGCCCGTGGATTGTATACGGAGACTAATTTATGTTGTCGTTCGTAGGGCGGGGATTAATCCAAATCCGTATTTTCTTAGATTTGGTTTTGGGTTGGGTTTAAGGATCGTTAATCTCATTTGAGACCAAGATAAACTTAAACGTTTGTTAAGGATACGTTAGTCTAATTTTAGACTAAGATCAACTTAACAGGATCATTTAGATACAACAAAAGAGCATTTGGGCTCTGTAAAGTTTACGGACATCATAGTCCATGAGTTTAAGGACCCCACGGTCCGTAAAGTTTAATGACATCATAGTCCATGAGTTTAAGGACCCCACGGTCCGTAAAGTTTAAGGACATCATAGTCCAGTTTAAAGACGTCATAGTCTGTCTGGTTTTGGTTCAACCATTTGGGGATGCACCAAAAGTTATCGGTTATTGGACCCACCACCTCTCTGAAGACGTTGAAGAATTAAAACGACATGTATCAGAGTTGTGAAGAGATGTACCCTTAAACCAAATGCCAGATTGAGAAGCAATAGGATGAACATTACTTTGAATGCCATCTGAGATCAATTTTGAAAGACCTAAACAAGGTTTTGGGTTTGGGAGACTTAACTAACTTGGGGTAAGATTGGCCTATCATAGTGTTAAACACTAGCCTATGTTCGGTGCTCAAGTGCTCCCACATGAGGTCTTAAAGTGTTGTCTAAGCACTGAAGATATGAAGCGCTCACGTGAGGTCACGTGAGGCGTTTTGAAGTGGTGTTAAACACTAAAGATATGAAGCGCTCACGTGGGGTCACGTGAGGTGTTTGAAATAGTGTTAAATACTGAAGATTTGAAGCGCTCACGTGAGGTCACGCGAGACGTTTTGAAGTAGTGTTAAACACTGAAGATATGAAGCGCTCACGTGGGGTTACGTGAGGTGTTTTGAAGTAGTATTAAACACTGAAGATATGAAGCGGTCACGTGAGGTATATGAAATAGTGTTAAACACTGAAGATATGAAGCGCTCACGTGGGGTCACGTGAGACGTTTGAAGTAGGGGCACAGCTTCTTTGAATTTGTTCCCTTTTCTTTTCTAAGTGCTGAGCACTATTGGGTCACGTGGGATCACGTGAGGCCTCCCCAAAGACTGAAAGCTGCCTCGGTTTTTATTCTCTTTTGAAAAGTGCTGAGCACTATTAAGGGGTTACGTGATATCATGTGAGGCCCTTAAAATATAAACTGCCTTGGATTTATTCTCCCTTTTTCTTCTGAAGGGCATGTTCAGGGGTCACGTGGGAGCACTGTTCCCGCCAAAAAAAAAGAATTTTTGCGCAAAAGAGCCTAAGGTATCAAATGGCAGCGATACGTTTAAGAAAATATGAACCAGTATTTTCCGGGATGTATTTTGACAAATTCCTGAATGTGAAATAGCTAAATTCTGATGGTATCGAAAGCATCTCGAAAAATCCTTCGATTTGATATATTATGGGCTTCATAATTCATCCGGGATCAATAGTTATGAGCAAATTTGCTATGAACGTGTAATCTAAGGAAGAAAATACGAACCAGTATTTTCCGGGCTGCATTTTGACAAACTCCCGAATATGAAATAGCTAAATTCTGATGGTATTGAAAGTGTCTCGAAAAATCCTTCGATTTGATATATTATGGGCCTCATAATTCATCCGGGATCAAGAGTTATGAGGCATCACGTGCTCACACGTGACCGGGCATCACGTGCCCACACATGACCGGGCATCACGTGCAGACACGTGACCATTTACAGGAAAAGCCTGTAGGCAGTGAATAAAATAAATAATTGGAAATAATTAATCGGTGGGGTCACGTGCTAACACGTGATGGGCTTTTAAACCCACTGAAAGAATTAAAGGTATAATAAAATAATAAGGAAAACCCCCAATGGGGCATGACGTGCCAACACGTAACTATGGGTCACGTGCAGACACGTGATAATTCCTGAGTTCTTTAAAACAACAGAATTAAATTCTGGTCAAATGCTTAATCAGGGGGTCACGTGTCAACACGTGATGGGTTCCTAAAGATCTATGAATTAATAGAATTAAATTCTAATTAAGGGAAATCAGAAACCCTAAATGGGAAAGTATCTTTTTAAATCTTTCCAAACAAAAGAGGATTATGCTTTGTAAAGTGGAGCACCGTTGAATAAAAATCCAATGGTGATTAAAAATCACCAATTTATGGAAAGATTTTAGACAAGGAAAGATTTCCCTAAATTTCACCAGAAATAACAAACAAAATATCTTTGGATTGAAAATCCAATGGTGAATAAAATTCACTGAATGATCTAAAGGCTCATATTAATTATGAAAACAAACAAAATCTTCCAATGAAAGATTTGCTAAACAAATTGATTCTTTTCCTTCTCCTATAAATAGGAGCCAAAAGAAAAAAGAAAGATATAGAGTCTTGGAATCTTGAAATTTCAGAGAGAAAAGAAAGGAGAATTTAATTCTCAACAAAGAAAACCCTAGGTGAGAAAAGAAAGGGGATCAAAACTTCAAACAGAGAATTTAATTCTCAAATCTAAGAGTTTAACTCTTCTGCACAAAGAACTTAGTTCTTCCTCTGGTTGAAGATCTGCAGAAGCACATCTCCCCATAAGTTGAGAATTTAATTCTCATCGGGTTGAGATCCTGCCATGCAGATCCAAAACTTAGAGGGGGAATTGAGTTTATAGAATTTAATTCTCCCAAAACAAAATTAGGGTTTAACCCTATATGAGAATTTAATTCTCCCAAACTCACAGGAATTTAATTCCTTCATGATGAAATTAGGGTTTAAACCCTATATGAGAATTCAATTCTTCTAAAATTACAGGAATTTAATTCCTTCAAGATGGACAAAACTAGGGTTTAACCCTAATTGAGAATTCAATTCTCTCAAATTCACAGGAATTTAATTCCTCTTAAAATGAAATTAGGGTTTCACCCTATACAAGAATTTAATTCTTTTACATATATGGGAATTTAATTCCTCTAAAAAGAAATTAGGGTTTAACCCTGCATAAGAATTTAATTCTTTCATAATAGGAATTTACAAAATCATGATTAGGGTTTAACCCTACAGAGAATTTAATTCTCAAAATAAAATAAGGAGACTCAAAAGATCCCTGTGCATGAAAGGAACTAAGGTCACGTGGCCCCACGTGACCCCTGAAAAGATCCCCAAAAAACAAGAAGGAAAAAGTTCTGAGGCAATGCCTCACGTGCACCCACGTGACTTCCAGAACACAGAAAGAAAAAGCAAAGGAAATAGAAGCTTTGGGCGCTCTCACGTGTTATCACGTGACCCCTCAACAAATGTTTTAACGATCAGTGAACAGATGTCCATCACGTGGCAACACGTGATGACCAAAACAAAATATAAAAGAAGTGTTTAACACTTATCTGCAAAGCAAAGTAAAAGGGGATCTGGTCCTACCTCTGTGTGCCCTCACGTGGCCCCACGTGACCCGTTCCTATTTAGTGTTTAACACTAATTTAAAGAACTTATACCCAGTGTTTAACACTAGTGTTTTCTAGTGTGTAACCCTAATTTGACAACTCTACTTCCAGTGTTTAACACTGTTACCTTCTAGTATTTAACACTAATTTGAGAGCTTTAACACTGTTGTTATCTAGTGTTTAACACTAGTTTTAACCAAATTGGTTAATCTTTCAGAGGAAAAGCCTCCCATTCAAAATTGAGTAAAAATCAGAGCTCTAATGTCTACTGCTCAATCACAGATAAAAATATTACCAAAGCCTCAAACTCTTGTTTAGCATTGCTAAATAATATGGGCTGAAACCAGACAAATGTCTAATGGTCCAACAGAGAGCCAATACTTCAAACTTAATTGGACTTAGCCCAAGTTGGCCATAAGTCCTAAACTCATACTCAACTGAGCCAATGCGCTCATAATATAATTAATTGATGTTAGCTCCAAATCGAACTACAGATCATTTAATCCATCTTGGTTCAAGGGTACATCTCTTCACTCCTTTGATATTTGTCGTTGTAATTCCTCAACGTCTTCAAAGAGGTGACGGGTCCCGACAGCCACACATTTCATGGACCGTGGGGTCCTTAAACTCATGGACTATGATGTCCTTAACCTCGACCGTGATATCTTAAAACTAACAACGGACTGTAGGGTCCTTAAACTCATGGACTATGATGTCCTTAACCTCGACCGTGATGTCTTAAAACTAACAACGGATTGTGGGGTCCTTAAACTCATGGACTATGATGTCCTTAATCTCGACCGTGATGTCTTAAAACAAACAACGGACTCTAGGGTCCTTAAACTCATGGACTATGAAATCCTTAACCTCGACCGTGATGTCTTAAAACTAACATTGGACTGTCAGGTCCTTAAACTCATAGACTATGATGTCCTTAACCTCGACCGTGATGTCTTTAAACTAACATTAGACCGAGATGTCCTTAAACTAACGATGGACCGTAATGTCCTTAAACTAATTATCGACCGCAATGTCACTAAACTAAACAACAGAGCCCAATTGCTCTCTTGTTGGATCCAAACGATCCCATTAAGTTGATCTTAGTCTAAAATTAGACTAACGTATTCTTAACATACGTTTAAGTTGATCTTAGTTTCAAATGAGACTAACGTATCATTAAACCCAACCTCCAAACCCAAATCTAAGAAAATACGGATTTGGACTAATCCACGCCCTACGGGCGACAACATAACTTAGTTTCCATATACAATCCACGGGCAACCACAAACAAAAAAAACACCCACGACACGAAGTGACCATCAGGAGAAGGAGAAAGTTGTTACCCGCGATGCGGTAGCGTAATTAACTGCAGGGGCTTGCGCCTGCAGGGAAGAGCGTCCCCACAATCAAAAACCTCTCAAGCGGGGGAGGGGGGATCTGACGAAATCTGCTACATCGGCCGCATCCGTTTAAACCTTCGATACATGGTGCCATAAATCAACTTGGCATCTTCAGAGAGGTGGAACGGATAGCACCAATTAGCATCTGTCCCGAATTTCAGGCAAGACGTTTGTCTTGCCGTCTTTCAGAGGGGAACAAGCACGTGACCTGATCTCAGTTGTTTTCTCTCGTTCAACACGGATGCTAACGTAGGAACACGTGATCATGTTTAGGTACTGATCTCTTTTACGTGCATGGAGAGTTAAATCCCTTGTTTAAGAATTAAATTCTTTTATAGGGTTAAACCCCAGTTTTAGAAGAATTAAATTCCTCTGTGTTTAAAAGAATTAAATTCTTTAAACCCAATTCTCCTTCTAAGTTTTGGATCTGCATGCCAGAATCTCCCCGATAAGAATTAAATTCTCAACTTATGGTGAGATCTGCTTCTGCAGATCTTCAACCAGAGGAAGAACCGGGTTCTTTGAGAAGAGTTAAACTCTTGGTTTGAGAATTAAATTCTCTTTTTGTGGGAGGTTTTGGGAGGGGTTCCTCTTTCCTTTTCTCTTTCAATTTGAAAGCTTATGGGGAGGTCTCTGTTATTTGGAAAGAGAGATCATTGGTCGTTGGGACCCACCGCCTCTCCAACGACGCTGAGGGATTACAGCACCATATATCGAAGGTGTGGAGGGATGTTCCCTTTGAACCATGTCTCACTTATCAGAAGGAAGAATATGTTGAAACTTAAACTCCCAACTGCTGAAAAAGGTCTCTTTGTGTTCGCGCACGTGCGTCGCACGTGTTGGGCGCACTTGCGTTGCACGTGGTGCGCACGTGCGTTGTGCATATGCACATTATGGAAGGGCAACTAAGGCCCTAACTTGGAGAACTAAGCTCCTTTGAGAATTAAATTCTCCCACGTGCGTTGCACGTGTTTGGCTCACGTGCATTGCACGTGGCGCGCATGTGGCGGGCTCACGTGCATTGCACGTAGCGCGCATGTGGCGGGCGCACGTGTATTGCACGTGGCGCACATGACACCTGCGCATATGCGCATTATGGGGGGCAGCTATGGCCCTAACTTGGAAAACTAAGCTCTTTTGAGAATTGAATTCTCCCATATGTGTTGCACGTGTTTGGCTCACGTGCATTGCACGCGGCACGCATGTGACGGGCGCACGTGCATTGCACGTGGCGCACATGGCGCTTGCGCATATGCGCATTATGGGGGGCAGCTATGGCCCTAACTTGGAGCAAGCTCCTATGGAGAACTAAGCTCCTTTGAGAATTGAATTCTCTCCCTTTTCTAAGAAGTATTCTCTCTTATTTATATGGGAGTGGTAGAGAAGAGATCTCTCTTTTTCCCGATGTGGGACTAAAAATGCATCCCCCATGTAGGAGTGCATTACTTTAGATTACACGTGCATAGCACATTTGTTCATAACTTTTGATCCCGGATGAATTATGAGGCCCATAATATATCAAATCGAAGAATTTTTCAAGGCGCTTTTGATACCATCAGAATTTAGCTATTTCTCATTTGGTAGTTTGTCAAAATACAGCCCAAAAAATACTGGTTCGCATGTTCTTAAGCGTATCGCTGTCATTTGATATCTTAGGCTCTTTTGCGCAGAAATTTTTGGCGGGAGCAAATGCCCCCACTACTTTACCCACGTAAGTATGTACATGGGTAAAGTAGTGCAGTGTTATGTAGGGCTATAGAATTGAGGGCTTAGGAGACAAGTTTAGGGTCCTTGTAGCCTAACACTTTTTCCATCTTCATGAACCATAAGGGTTTCAAGAAGTTTTTTCTCCCTACGAGTCGAAAGGATCTCGTAGGTGTAAATTATCCTCAGAAATTATGAGGATTTCTAAGTGTTCATCGCCTCCGTAAGTTGTAAGGATCTTACTCGGGTACTTTTCCTTACGAATCGTGAGGACCCGTAAGTAGCTTCTTTATTTCAGCGGCAAATGTAGCTTTGGCAAATGTAGCCCGCAGATAGTCCATATTGACCTCCTTGTAGAGCAGCGATACTTAAGAAAAAAGTTCAGATCTGCCGCCTAAGGCTTTCCAACTTTATGGGCCATGAGGGTCTCATAAAGGTTTTTCTCCTTATGAGTCGAGAGGATCTCGTAGGTGTATTTTCTCCTTAGGAATCGTGAGAATTCCTAAGTGCGTTTTCTCTTGAGAGTCGTAAGGATCTCACAAGGGAATTTTCCCGCCTATAAGTCGAGAGGACTCGTAAGTGGTTGTTTCCCTCTTTGTCGATGTTCGACTTCGGAGAGTGTGACCCGTGAATAGTATGCAAGAGTCTATCTTGGACCGACTTACAGGGCCCCAGTGCTTAGGAAACGTGTTTTTTAATCCCCATTGCCTAAGGCTTTGCCTTACGAGTCGAGACGAATCGAGAAGTTCTCGCAAGGATGTCCTAACGTCACAGTTAACCTCTGCTCTATACGACAGAGGTCCGTTAGGGTCTGTGGTACTAGGGTTGTGTCCGTCGTACCGTCGTGTTGGCTGATGTATTCCTCGATAGGCAATTTTTCTGCTCGAGTAGCCTTGCGACTGTCGTGTCTCTGATCCCTTCGGGGGCTGGACAAGACGTCTTCAAGCAATCTTCCTAGGCGATTTGACCGTCAGAAGAGCAAGCGTTAGGAATTTTGCTATGCCGCTTTTTACTTGAGGTTAGGCTCAGTTTGGGAGCCTCGATGAGTCATGACCACTCCGTGCTGGTGTGGGATGATCTCCGATAGTCTTTCATGTTTTATATGAGTTGCCGTCAAGACCCTAAAGTTAGGAATATTGCCTTTGCTTCGTTTGCTGGCATTGCGTCTGCTGTATCGAGACGAATGTCGCGGTTGTCTCTTGGTTGTTGGTGAACCGTCGAGGCTTGGAACTAGGGACTTTGCCATGGCTCCGTTGTTGGTGTCGCGTTTGCATCTTGTTGGAGGAAGAACGCTGGGGTGACATCGCGTCTGCTGTATCGAGACGAACATCGAGGTAGTCTCTAGGTTGTTGGTGAACCGTCGGGACCTGGAACTAGGGACTTTGTCGTGGCTCCGTTTTTGGTGTCGCGTCTGCATCCTGTTGGAGGAAGAACGCTGGGGTGACATCGCGTCTGCTGTATCGAGACGAACGTCGAGGTGGTCTTTAGGTTGTTGGTGAACCGTCGGGACCTGGAACTAGGGACTTTGACATGGCTCCATTGTTTTGTGTCGTGTCTGCATCCTGCTGGGGGAAGAACGCTGGGGTGACGTCGCGTCTGCTGTATCGAGACGAACGTCGAGCTGGTCTCTAGGTTGTTGGTGAACCGTCGGGACCTGGAACCAAGGACTTTACCATGGCTCCGTTATTTTGTGTCGCGTCTGCATCCTGCTGGGGGAAGAACGCTGGGGTGACGTTGCATCTGCTGTATCGAGACAAACGTCGAGGCGATCTCTATGTTGTTTTTGAACCGTCGAGACTTGGAACTAGGGACTTTCCTATGGCTCCTCTTTGTTTTGACCTTAGGGTGGCTTGTTGACGTCGCGTCTGCATCCCATTGTAGTGAGAAGAACCGCTGTTGTTGACACTGCGTCTGCTGTAACGAGACGAGTGTCGAGGTGATCTCTAAGTTGTTTGTTAACCGTCGAGACTTGGAAGTGGGGACTCTGTCATGGCTCCGTTTTGCTGACGTCGTATATTCTGTAGAGGCACTGGTTTCACTGCGGGTCGACGTGAATCGAGATGCTCTCGTCAAGGATGCTGATTTCTCTAAATCGAGGAGGTTGCCAAGGACACTGATTTCCCTGGGGTTGAGACGAATCGAGGTATTCCTGCAAAGACGCTGATTTCTCTGCGGGTCGACGCGAATCGAGATGCTTTCGTCAAGGACGTTGATTTCCCTGAATCGAGGAGGTTGCCAAGGATACTGATTTCCTTGGGGTTAAGACGAATCGAGGTATTCCTGCAAAGACGCTAATTTCTCTGTGGGTCGACGCGAATCGAGATGCTCTCGTCAAGGACGTTGATTTCCCTGAATCGAGGTTTTTGCCAAGGACACTGATTTCCTCGAAGTTGAGACGAATCGAGGTATTCCTGCAAAGACACTGATTTCCTTGCGTGTCGATGCGAATCGAGATGCTCTCGTCAAGGACGCTGATTTCCCTGAATCGAGATTTTTGCCAAGGACACTGATTTCCTCGGAGTTGAGACGAATCGAAGTATTCCTGCAGAGATGCTGATTTCTCAGCCGGTCGACGCGAATCGAGGTGCTTTCGTCAAGGACGCTGATTTCCCTGAATCAAGATTTTTGCCAAGGACACTGATTTCCCTGGGGTTGGTTGACTTGTTTTCGAGACAGAGCGTTGATCCAGCGGGGAAGTCATTGGTTGACTCTATTTCCGAGACGGGGTCATTTGATGACGTGTTTCCGCGACGGGGTCATTGGATGACGCTAGGTTGTCTGTGAACCGTAGAGTCTTAGAACTAAGAACTTTGTTGTGGTTCCGATTGATGGTATAACATCTGTATCCTGCTGGAATGAGGAAGCACACCGTTGTTGATCTTTAAGTTGTCGATGTTGACATCAAGACCCTGAAGCTATGGATCTTCCTTCGCTTCGTTTGTTGATATTGTGTCTGCAATATCGCGACGAATGTCGAAGTTGTCTCTAGGTTATCTATGAACCGTCGAGATTTGGCTTCGCTTCGACGACGCCTGGTAGGACGATATGGTTCCCTCCTTGTTTGTGCCCCTGGATTGTATACAGGGATCGATGTGATCTCACCTGTAGGGCAAAAAGTTTCATTTTATGTATTTTTCTTCTTTCCGCGATGCTCTATCATTTTAGCTTTTATATCGCGAAAGTCGCGATTTCCCAATCATTTCGGCTATTTTTCGCGGTGCCCAATCATTTCGGCTATTTGTTTTATTTACTCGCTGCTTTTTATTGAGAGTTGCCCAATCATTTCGGCTGTTTTTAATGCATACATTTTTACTTGCTGATTTTGTTGCAAGTTGCCCCATCATTTCGGCTATTTCATATGCATTTTTGGCTCGCTAATTTTTATCGCGAGTGTGGAACTTGGAATCTGGTGGCAATCTCAGCATCGCTACGACTGGAATATTGCCAGGCGCGAATCATCATTTGCCGTGAAAGGACTTGGGATTTGATACCGATTTAGGCATCAGCATTACTACAACTGGGATATTGCCAGGAGCGAATCATCATCTGCCTTAGTCGGTTCGAACAAAGGTGGCTTAGCTATCAGGGTTAAAATCCTGTCGACTAAGGCTTTTGATTTTATGAGCCGTAAGGGTCTCATAAAGGTGTTTCTCCCTACGAGTCGTAAGGATCTCGTAGGTGCGTTTTCTGCTTAAGAATCGTGGGGAGTCTTAAGTGTATGGTCTCTTATAAGTCGTAAGGATCTTACAAGAGTGTTTTCTCTTTATAAGTCGAGAGGACTTACAAGTGTCGTTCTTCATATGAAGATATCCCTCGTCAATGGTGGGACTCTGTTGGGGAAACATTTATTTGTGCCCGTGGATTGTATACAAGGGTCAGCATTGAACCGCTTGTAGGGCAATTTGAGGAGTGTGATGATGGCTTAAGAACAGGTTCAGATCCCTGTAGCTTAAGGCTTTTGAATCTTATGAGCTGTGAGGGTCTCATAAGAGGGTTTCTCCTTACGAGTCGTGAGGATCTCGTAAGTGTAACTTCTCCTTAGGAATCATGGGGATCCCTAAGTGTGTTGCTCCCTTGTGAGTCGTAAGGATCTCACGCAGGTATTTTCTCCTTATAAGGTCGTGAGGACCTTGTAAGTGTCCTTTAACGAGATTGCGCCCTTTCGGGTTTTCACAAACTCGCGGGTAGTCCTTCTGTTCTTACTCACGGAGCCCTTTCAGGTTTTCATCCGTGCCCATCTCGCTTATGGACGTACCGTTTTTTTTTTTGTTTTTTTTTTGTGTTTTTACCACGTCAGCCTAGGGACGCCACGGGTTTGTAGTAGTTTAACGACGTTTCGGTCATTTGCAAGTTTTAGGACATTGCGGTCCATCGTTGCCGTATTTGAGGCGAATTTCTAGTTTACGGACTTTTCGGTCCATGGGGCTTTCTCTATGAATGAGCACGATGCCCCCGGCATGTCCATCCTTTTCGGAGCATGTGGTTATGGCGGGCTCACCTTCCAGTTTTCGGACAGCATGAACTTTCCCTGTTGATACTGGTCTTTAACCCAGTTTTTGAAGACGTGGCAATCTTCGATCGGATGGACCAATACTCGGTGGTAGGGGCAGTAACTGAGATCATTGGCATCGTTCAGTTGTAGTGGATGTCTCGGCTCCGGTAGAGTGATGAGCCCGTTGTGTACTGCTAGTTCGAACAGTCTCCTTGTTTTATCCTGTGGAAACGAGTAAGGATGTCTCAATTTCTCATCGAGGGATTGCCGCTTGTTGCTTTGGCGAACAACCGGTCTCGGGCCACTCGGTTGTTGTTGAGCGTTGGCGACGAAGGTTGTTTTCCCTTTCCCCTTCTCATTCCGAGGATCTGTCTTTGAGGAGGACGGTCTATGGCCCATCTGGTCTATTTGGGCCAGCTTGTCAATCAAGGCCTAGAAAGTGGTCGTCTTGAAGAACATCATGAATTGGGAGATGGTTGCCTGAGGGTCAAGGGTCCCCACGAACATTCCCACGGCAGGAGCCTCCTCTATGCGATGTTCGCATTTTGACCATAGGTTCCGCCACCGAATGGCGTAGTGAACCCAGGTTTCTCCCGGCTTCACTCTGGCATTGATGAGTGCCGTGATCGGGGGTGCGTTCGCCAGGGCTTGCGAAACGCTGGGTGAATAGCAACTCCATTTCTGCAAACGTCTTGACAGAGTCGTTCGGGAGCTCAGATAACCATTCAAACGCTGTCTCCGACAAGTTGCCAACAAATTGGCGAAGCAGCTTTTGTCGTCACCCCCCAGTATTACCGCACAGGGCTATGAATTGAGCAACGTGCTGGTGTGGATTCCCCGTCCCCTTATATACATGGAATTTAGGGATCGTATATCCCGGCGGGTATTTTATTTGGTCGTACCAATCTGGATATGGTCGTCCAGTCTTAACAATTTGACCGGCCGCTTCGTTTGCCTGATGAGCTCGTATCTGTTGAGCAATATAGTCATCCAGGGCGGCTTTGGATATGGTCTCCTCTTTGGCTGCTGATAGAGTCAGAAGAGGGTTTGATGTCTCCCCTCTGTCGTCTTCGAGGGTAATCGGAGTGTCTTCAGCCGGAGGATCCGGCTGTAACATCATCCGGACCATGTCTTGAAATAAAAGCGCCATTCATTTTATGTTGGCAGCTTGTTCCGCTGCCTCTTTTTCCTTCTTCTCGAGAATTCTGCGGAGGAATTCAGTATCGGTTTCCTGCTCATGACGATGCTCCGAGGATGTCTCCGGGCCTGCTTTTGGTCCAGTGAGTGCAGCCATGGCTGTCAGCATTTCTTGGAGCTTTTGTTGTTGTTGCTCCTGAGCCTTAGTCACAGACCGTGTAAGTGGTCGGTGACCCGTAGAAGCACGGCTTTCCTCTTTTCCGGAAGCCATATAAACAGTGTGCACCACTATGCCCTCAGACTTAGGGCGTTCGGGTTCGGTGCCCTTACGATTCATGGCAGACACGGGGACTTTCTCCGGCCTCCTCCTTTTGTGGGCGGTCGAAGTTAAGGGGGCCATTGCAGCGGGCATCCAAATAGATGACACCTTCTATGGCTCAACAGGGTGGTCCTCTTCTTGCCAAAATTTTATCTTTTTCTGTCGGCGGGAGTAGTCTTGATCAACCACGGAGTCTTGGACCTGTCGGCAAACTTTATGAATTTTAGAGGACAGCCGCTGAGAGGGCTGTTCTGGCTTCACCTTTGTAGCGCTCTCCATAGGTGGAGGAGATCTTTTTAGCACGGCCTTCGAAGAGTTCTTGCGTACCCTCCTAAGTGGTTCAAAGCTGTTCCTAGTTGGAACAGCAGCATCAATTTCCACCGTTGGAGCCGGTGGAGTCGGTCCAGAAGGAGAGCTGCCCCCAGCCTTCTTTACTCGGCGCCAGTGGCGACGTCGAGCGTGTCGAGCCGACAGTACTGGCTCAGCTATGAGGGTGGCTTCATCATACCCCCTAGCTTGGTCAGCCTATTGAAGACTGATGTCTGCTGAGTGGGGATGGCCAACCTATCGAAGGCAGACTTCCGAGCAGGGGAAGCAGCCTTGACGATTTCTCCTAGAACGGGAGCTGAAACACTCAGTCTTGTGAAGACCGACCCATTGGCAGGAGAAGTCGCTTTGACGACTTCGGGAGCAGGAATGGCTATCATTTTTGGGATAACCCTTTCTGGTATTGCAGGCTTCTTCACGGGCTTGTTGGGAGCTTTGGCCCAGTCTGTCAAAGACTGAGGCGTTGGAGCTGGACGACCCGTTGAGAGGGGCCGCAGTGGTGGTAAGTCGATCAAAGACCGACTTCTTGGGGGCCTCCTGCAACGGCATTGGGGTATTGAAGTTCATAGGTGGGAGCATGGTCCCAAAGAATAGTCCAGTGATGGCCTGAGTTACTTGCTCCACCGGTATCTTGAACAGGGAGGCCGCTTGGGGCCCGTAGGTTACACCCCCAGATGAGGCGGAACGGGAGTTGCAGTTGCAGCTGGAGCAGTTAGAGGCCATTTGATGTTCTGTTTTTCTGCACGGGAGCAAAACCAAATCTTAGTACCTCGAACCCAAGGGCAACCATATCAAACTGTGATTCGTTCGCGAACACGACACACGAAATGTGGAGTGGAAAGAGGAAAAGGTCCCACCGGGCGTGCCAGAATATGTTCTCCGCCGAACACAGAGACGTGACCGCGTAGCCTCGTCTTGCCTGAATTTGGGGGAAGATGCTATTTGGTGCTATCCGTCCACCTCTCCGAAGATGCCAAGTTGATTTATGGCACCATGTATCGAAGGGTTTAAACGGATGCGGCTGATATAGCAGACTTCGTCATATTCCCCCTCATTGAGAGGTTTTTGATTATGGGGATGCTCTTCCCTGCAGGCGCAAGCCCCTGCAGTTAATTACGCTACCAGCATCGCGGTAACCACTTTCTCCTTCTCCAGATGGTCACTTCGTGTCGTGTGTGTTTGTTTTGTTTTGGTTTCCTGTGGATTGTATACGGAGACTAATTTATGGTGTTGCCCATAGGGCAGGGATTAGTCCAAATCTGTATTTCTTAGATTTGGTTTTGGGTTGGGTTTAAGGATCGTTAATCTCATTTGAGACCAAGATAAACTTAAACATTTGTTAAGGCTACGTTAGTATAATTTTAGACTAATATCTACTTAACAGGATCATTTAGATTCAACAAAAGAGCATTTGGGCTCTGTAAAGTTTAAGGACATCATAGTCCATAAGTTTAAGGATCCCACAGTCCTGTAAAGTTTAAGGACATCATAGTCCATGAGTTTAAGGACCCCACAGTCCGTAAAGTTTAAGGACATCATAGTCCATGAATTTAAGGACCCCACAGTCCGTTAAAGTGTAAGGACATCATAGTCCAGTTTAAAGACGTCATAATCTATCTGGTTTTGGTTCAACCGTTTGGGGATGCACCAAAAGTTATCGGTTATTGGGACCCACCACCCCTCTGAAGACGTTGAAGAATTACAACGACATGTATCAGAGGTGTGAAAATATGTACCCTTAAACCAAATGCCAGATTAAGAAGCAATGGGATGAAAATTACTTTGAATGCCATCTGAGATCAATTTTGAAAGACCTGAACAAGGTTTTGGCTTTAGGAGACTTAGCTAACTTGGGGTAAGATTGGCCTATCATAGTGTTAAACACTAGCTTATATTCGATGCTCACGTGCTCCCATGTGAGGTCTTAAAGTGTTGTCTAAGCACTGAAGATATGAAGTGCTCACGTGAGGTCACGTGAGGCATTTTGAAGTAGTGTTAAACACTGAAGATATGAAGCGCTCACATGGGGTCACGTGAGGCGTTTTGAAGTAGTGTTAAATACTGAAGATATGAAGCGCTCACGTGGGGTCACGTGAGGGGTTTGAAATAGTGTTAAACACTGAAGATTTGAAGCGCTCACGTGAGGTCACGTGAGGCGTTTTGAAGTAGTGTTAAACACTGAAGATATGAAGCGCTCACGTGGGGTCACGTGAGGTGTTTTGAAGTAGTGTTAAACACTGAAGATATGAAGCGCTCAGTGGGGTCACGTGAGACGTTTGAAGTAGGGGCACAGCTTCTTTGAATTTGTTCCCTTTTCTTTTCTAAGTGCTGAGCATTATTGGGTCATGTGGGATCACGTGAGGCCTCCCCAAAGACTGAAAGTTGCCTCAGTTTTTATTCTCTTTTGAAAAGTGCTGAGCACTATTAAGGGGTCACATGATGTCACGTGAGACGCCCTTAAAATATAAACTGCCTTAGATTTATTCTCCCTTTTCTTCTGAAGGGCATGTTCAAGGGTCACGTGGGAGCACGTGACCTGATCTCAGTTGTTTTCTCTCATTCAACACGGATGCTCACGTGGGAACACGTGATCATGTTAGGTACTGATCTCTTTTACGTGCATGGAGAGTTAAATCCCTTGTTTAAGAATTAAATTCTTTTATAGGGTTAGACCCCAGTTTTAGAAGAATTAAACTCCTCTGTGTTTGAAAGAATTAAATTCTTTAAATCCAATTCTCCCTCTAAGTTTTGGATCTGCATGGCAGAATCTCCCCGATAAGAATTAAATTCTCAACTTATTGGGAGATCTGCTTCTGCAGATCTTTAACCAGAGGAAGAACTGAGTTCTTTGAGAAGAGTTAAACTCTTGGTTTGAGAATTAAATTCTCTTTTTGTGGGAGGTTTTGGGAGGGGTTCCTCTTTCCTTTTCTCTTTCAATTTGAAAGCTTATGGGGAGGTCTCTGTTATTTGGAAAGAGAGATCATTGATCGCTGGGACCCACCACCTCTCCGACGACGCTGAGGGATTACAGCGCCATATATCGAAGATGTGGAGGGATGTACCCTTTAAACCATGTCCCACTTATCAGGAGGAAGAATATGTTGAAGCTTAAACTCCTAACTGCTGAAAAAGGCATCTTTGCGTTCGCGCACAACGTCGCACGTGTTGGGCGCACATGTGTTGCACGTGGTGCGCACGTGCGTTGCGCATATGCACATTATGGAGGGGAAGCAAAGGCCCTAACTTGGAGAACTAAGCTCCTTTGAGAATTAAATTCTCCCACGTGCGTTGCACGTGTTTGGCTCACGTGCGTTGCAAGTGGTGCGCATGTGGCGGGCGCACATGCATTGCACGTGACGCATATGGCGCTTGCGCATATGCGCATTATTGGGGGCAGCTATGGCCCTAACTTGAAGAACTAATCTCCTTTGAGAATTGAATTCTCCCACGTGCGTTGCACGTGGCGCGCATGTGGCGGGTGCACGTGCATTGCACGTGGCGCACATGGTGCTTGCGCATATGCGCATTATGGGGGGCAGCTATGGCCCTAACTTGGAGCAAGCTCCTATGGAGAACTAAGCTCCTTTGAGAATTGAATTCTCTCCCTTTTCTAAGAGGTATCTCCTCTTATTTATATGGGAGTGGTAGAGAAGGGATCTCTCTTTTTCCCGATGTGGGACTAAAAATACATCCCCATGTAGTAGAGCATTACTTTAGATTACACGTGCGTAGCACATTTGCTCATATCTTTTGATCCCAGATGAATTATGAGGCCCATAATATATCAAATCGAAGGATTATTCGAGACGCTTTTGATACCATCCGAATTTAGTTATTTCTCATTTGGGAGTTTGTCAAAATACAGTCCGGGAAATATTGGTTCGCATGTTCTTAAGCGTATCGCTGTCATTTGATACCTTAGGCTCTTTTGCGCAGAAATTTTTGGCGGGAACAAAGTCTAATTGACCTCCTCCATGGCATAGTTTATCGGGGGTGCATCTGCATAAGGGATCGCCGAGATAGGCTCGGCGTCGCACAAGAAAAGCTCCGTCGGCCCCTGATAATTTGACTGTACCATCTACCCCATAGATGAAGATTCTTTCACTCTGGGTCATGATCTTTGATCAACGCTAAGACTTTCCTATCCACAGGCGCTTCGGGGAATCCGCCTTCCGAACGGACGAAAGGGAAAGAAATGTCGAAAGACATAGTACCTGTGCGGAAAAGAACAAAATTTTCAGCCGTCAATGCTACAGTTTAAGTTCTATCACTAGGTACTTTAAATTCGTACCGCACTGCAATGCAGTGAAAAAGAACCAAAGGGGACCCACTCAATCTAGATGACAGTTCATCATTAATAAAACAGTCTCATCATTTGATGATACTGTCATTAAATGAGGAAATCCTCAAAGGATTCTTATTTAATGAGGGCCCCTCTGGCCAAGGAGTAAATCTACCATTGAGAGCAGCGCTCTACAACAGAATGACATTTGTCAACTCTGATGATGAAAGGAATAAAAATTCCTCAAGAAAAATTCTAAGAGCCATGCTCTGTAAAAATGATGGAATAACCCATCAGAAAACTTAAAATAAAGCTTTTAATGAATAAAAAATTCCCAGATCTTCAAGATCTGTGAACTCTAAGAGTTCTTCATGAACAATGTTCCAATTCATAGGTTAAAACCACACCCTAAAATAAAAAGGTTATATCTTGAAGATCTCTGATCTAAAGATGAGCATGGCTCTGTTAATGGGTAAAACCCTAAAGATGTATTTTTAGATCTATGATCTAAGGAGAGCAAAGCTCTGTTAAAAAGTTCAATTCTTACCTAAGTTGGGCAGAGTTTTGACTTTTAAGAAATTTCTTAAAGGAAAGAGCTATGCTCTGAAGGAGAATTAATTCTCAGAAAACAAGAAAGAAGATGAACAGAAATCATCTCAAGGGCCAAAGGCCCTATTTATAGGCACTGAGAGCCGTTTCAACTTCTGAGTTGATCCAATGGCAGAGATGCTGCCACCGCTGCACTCACATGTAGGCCACGTGAGCACAACGGTGGGGGGGCATTTGTTTCCCCCAATCAGAGCAAAACTCTGTTCAAATTTTGAAATTTGAAATGTAGCAGCGCTTCATAGCAGCGCCAAGTGTGCTGCACTCTAAGCAGCGCACCACGTACAAAGCATGTGAGCGCTGCACGCTGCACTCTAAGTAGCGCACCACGTCCAAAGCACGTGAGCGCTAGCGCTAAGAGCACTGCAATGCAAGCAGCGCGCCACGTGCAAAGCATGTGAGCGCTAGCGCTCTGCACTCTAAGCAGCGCACCACGTGCAAAGCACGTGAGCGCTAGCGTTAAGAGCGCTGCAATGCAAGCAGCGCGCCACGTGCAAAGCACGTGAGTGCTAGCGTTAAGAGCGCTGCACTCTAAGCAGCGCGCCATGTGCAAAGCACGTGAGCGCTCTTAGCGCTAGCATTAGAACAAAATGTTCTCGGCCCTTGGATCAAAGATCCAACGAACATGATTAAAAATCATAAATTGACCAGAATAAAATTCTGTTAAGGAAACATTTCTCAGAATCTTTCCAAACAGGAAAGATTATACTGTGAAAATCAGAGCACCATTGGATCAATGATCCAATGGTGATTAAAAATCACCAAATTACAGATCGAATAAATTCTGTATGGGAAAATATTTCCCAATCTTGTTAAAAACAAGAAGATTGCCTTCTATAAATCAGAAGCCCTTGAATCAAAGATCCAATGGGAAAACATTCCGAAATCAATCAGAGAAAAGATCTCTTCAACTGACTCAACAAATCATCCTACCCTATATAAAG
This sequence comes from Agapanthus africanus, assembly GCA_030015575.1. Taxonomy (NCBI): domain Eukaryota; kingdom Viridiplantae; phylum Streptophyta; class Magnoliopsida; order Asparagales; family Amaryllidaceae; genus Agapanthus; species Agapanthus africanus. The sequence goes on along the minus strand of JASDDO010000019.1, from coordinate 92,228,457 downwards.
GCCCCAAGACTTCAAGTCTTGTACAGAAGAACCCCCCTCCCAAACTTTGAGAAAGTTCAGAAAGAAGAGTAAACTCTTAGCAGAAGAAGAACTTCTTCAAGGTAAAAATAAAGAGATCAAAATATCTCATTATAAAAAGAACTTAGTTCTTATACTAGATCATAGATTTTTAAGACAAATTGTCTTTCACAAAAGAGATCATAACATCTCATTATAAAAGGGGGGAGAATAATTCAATTCTCTTAGAATCACAGATCCATAAAGGCAAAGCCTTTCACCAAAAACATAAGAGATTGAAACATCTCCTATAAAACAAGAACTTTGTTCTTAGATCCATGAGACAAAATCTCTTATAAGAGAGAATTTAATTCTCAGAGCGCAAAGCTGCCTAAAAAGAGCCTTAGCGTTCCAATTAAAAGGAGCGCCTCAGTGCTCTAAATCTAGCGCACAGCACTGCAGAGTCTTAGCGCTCCAAACTTAACAAAAGCGCTTTGCGCTCATTGACTGGCGCATAGCGCCAAGTGCGCCACGTGCTCCTTACGTGTGCGCTACTTAACAGAAGCGCCCTGCGCTCATTGACTGGCGCATAGCACCAAGCGCGCCACGTGCTCCTCACGTGTGCGCTACTTAACAGAATCACTTTGCGCTCTTTGACTGGCGCTCAGTGCCAAGCGCGCCACGTGCTCCTCACGTGTGCGCTACTTAACAGAAGCGCTCTGCGCTCATTGACTGGCGGTCAGCGCCAAGTGTACCACGTGCTCCTCATGTGTGCGCTGAGGGAACATAAACTGTTCTTTAAATAAAACCCCAGAGCTATAATGAGTGCTCAACACTCAATAAAAGACAAAATGGTTGTCAGAACCCAAACCAATGCTCAGCATTGTTAAGTAAAAAAGGACTGAGCCTAATTAAATGTCCAATATTTTAACTGAATGGGCCGAACCCAAGTTGGCCACAGATCCCTAATTGAGCCCATATGCTCATAAATATTTGATCTTAGTCCCAAATTGGACTACAGATCTCCCAACCAATATTGGTTCAAGGGTACATCTCTTCACTCCTCTGATATGTATCGTTGTAATCCTTCAACGTCTTCAGAAAGGTAACGAGTCCTGACAACCAGACATTCCACGGACTGTGGGGTCCTCAAACTCATGGACTATGATGTCCTTAAACTGTACGGACTGTGGGGTCCTTAAGCTCATGGACTATGATGTCCTTAAACTTTACAGACTATGATGTCTCTAAACTACCATGGACTGTGATGTCCTTAAACTCATAAACTATGATGTCTTTAAACTTCACAGACTATGATATCTTTAAACTCCATGGACTATGACATTCTTAAACTTATGGACCGCAATGTCCCTAAACTAAACAATAGAGCCCAAATGCTCTTTTGATGGATCTAAATGATCCTGTTAAGTAGATCTTGGTCTAAAATTAGACTAACGTATCATTAACAAGCGTTTAAGTTGATCTTAGTCTCAAATGAGATTAACGATCCTTAAACCCAACCCAAACCCAAATCTAAGAAAATACGGATTTGGACTAATCCCCGCCCTACGAGTGACAATATAAATTAGTCTCCGTATACGATCCACGGGCAACCAAAAACAAAACAAACACACATAACACGAAGTGACCATCTGGAGAAGGATGTTTACCCCAATCAGAGCAAAGCTCTGTTCAAATTCCGAAGCGGGAGATGAAGCAACGCTTCATCTTCCCCCAATCAGAAGCAAAGCTTTACTTTGAAAATTTAAACTTTAATAAATGAAGCAACGCTTCAGATCCTTTGCGCTGCGCGCAACGCGCCACGTGTCTGGCGCAGATACATTAGCGCGGCGCCCAAGAAGGCGTGCCCAATCAGAGCAAAACTCTGTTAAAGAAAGCAACGCTTCAGCTGCACAAGCACTGTGCTGCACGACGCGTGTCAGCGCAGATGCGCTTGCGCAGTTACGCTGCGCTCTGCGCTGTGCGACACGTGGCAGCGCAGATGCGCTAGCGCAGTCGCGCTGCGTTTTGCGCTGCGCGACACGTGGCAGCGCAGATGTGCTAGCGCAGATGCCCTGTTTCATAAAAAAAAAGTGGGGGTTAAGTGCCAAAGGCAATTTATCCTTGCACAATTACATGCACTTAATAATAACAAATTAAAATCATACGATGCACAAGCACAACAGAGAACTAAAATAAAAGAATCCTTAACAGATAATGAAATACTTGATTAAAAATAAAAATACTCGTTCATTATTATTGTTATTATATTTAAAAAAGATCACCGAATACGGGATCGGAAAGACAAGGATTCGCACAAAGAAAGAGAATATTATTCAGCTCCCTCTCCGTCTTCTCCATTATGTCGAAACGGTGATCCTCCCGAGGGATAGCCATCCAACGGTCGACGCCGCACTCCTCGGAAAAAGTGGCGATGACAACCCGACGAGCCCGTATCTGGCTCAGCAAGTGGAAAGAGCAGTCCCTCAGGGCTTTGGTGATCAAGTGCGCTTCGAGAAATCACTCAATCTTATCCTCGGCGGCATCCAGCATTGCCGAGGACATCTCTGCTGGAGGAGGGGGAATGTCGGCGAGCACCGAGGCAAGGATCATCCGAAGCCAAATGGAATGCGGAGGGAGAGGAGACCCCACACGAGTCAAAAGCTCGTGCATTGCAGCGTCGCATTGCTCGTCCGAGAGAGAAGGGTCCACCAGGCGCGCAGCAAAATGAGGAACGATGTCCCGAATCGGCACCTCCCATGGTTGTCGGCGGGCATGAGGGCGGTTGCAAGCCATGATCGAAGAAGTTCTCTGAAGATGAGAGAAGAAAAGGCTCGGCCTTGAGTTATATATATAGACCCAAGCACAGAAAATTCTGTGCACAGTGAAATCATTTCCAAGGCCCGGGAAATCAGAATTTTGGAAATACAAGCTTGAAAAAAGGAGATGAAAAGATATCTCAGGCGAAGCGACGCTTCCGATTTCCCAAAATCTAAGTTTTAATAAATGAAGCAACGCTTCAGATCCTCTACGCTGAGCGCAGGACGCCACGTGTCTGGCGCAGATACCTCAGTGCAGCGCCCAAGGCAGCGCGCCCAATCAGAGCAAAGCTCTGTTAAAAAAACAAAAAGCAAAGTTTCAGTTGCGCAAGCGCTGCGCTGCGCAACACGTGTCAGCGCAGTCGCTTTTGCGCAAGCGCTGCGCTGCGCGACATGTGTCAGCGCAGTTGCGCAAGCGCAACTGCGCTGCACGACACGTGTCAGGGCAGATGCGCAAGCACAGCTGCGCTGTGCTGTGCGCTGCGTGACACGTGTCACGCGCCGGGGTATCTGCGCCAAACAGAATTAAAATTTCTAAAGAAATCTTTTCTATTCTTGTTAAAACAAGAAGATTTTCTTCTGTAAAACAGAAGCCCTTGGATCAAAGATCCAACGATGGGGAAAATTCCCCAAATCACTCTGAGAAAGATCTCTTTAACAAATTTAACTAATTTATGGGTACTATAAAAAGGACCTAGGCCTCAATTCAAAGGGATCAACATTTTCTTGAAAAAAAGTCAAGAGCTTCAAACAGAGAGAACTCTGAGAAAATTTCAAGAAAAAGGTAAAAACCTTCACGAGAGAGAGAAGAAATTTCTTCTAATAGATCATTGATCTAAAAACCAGATCAATGATCCCTACATAATAAACAGTGCTTTGCACTTCTTATGAACCACTAGTTCTTTAAAACAAAAAAGAAACAAAAATAAAAAAAATTAGTGCTTTGCACTTTTATGAACCATTGGTTCTAAAAAGATTTTCAAATTATAGTGTCTTGCACTTACAAACTGCGCTGTTGCGCTCTTGGGAGAGCGTCATGTGTCAGCATCTGAACCACTTGCGCTATACGCTTTGAGATAGAGCTTTGCTCTCTGTAATTGGCGCAACTCATCAGAGTGCGCCACGTGTCAGCAGCGCAAGCGCAGCGCGCTAGCGCAGCGCATTGCGCTTGCACGACACGTGTCAACACTACAAGCGCTTGCGCTCTCTGATTGGCGTAAAGCACCTGAAAATGCAATGCATTTCCTAAAGGGCCAGGCCCAAATCAAAAAGACCAAGCAGGCCTAATTAAATTGATGCTCTGCATCATTTATAAATGGGCAGAGCCCAAACAAAATAATTAAAATGCTATGCATTTTAAAAGGGGCAGAGCCCAAACAAGGTAAATACTTTGCATCATTTACAAATAGGCAGAGCCCAAAACAAACTGATGCTCTGCATCTTTTATGGGCAGAGCCCAAATAAAAATGCAATGCAAAAGCAAATAAAATGTTGAACATTTTCAACTGGACTTAGCCCAATTTTGACCGTAAGTCCTCAAATTAAATTGACCGAGCAAGATTACTCTCTTAAATCAATTTACCTCCGGTTCGAGGGTACATCTCCGAACTCCTCTGACACTTATCGTTGTAATCCTTCAACGACATCAGAGAGGTGACGGGTCCCAACGACCGCACATGAATACGGACTGCGGGGTCCTTAAACTCGTGGACCGAAACGTCCTTAAACTAATATCGGACCGAAACGTCCTTAAACTAATATTCATCCCAAAATGGGAGCGATGGACCGAAACGTCCTTAAACTAATATCGGACCGAAACGTCCTTAAACTAATATTCATCCCAAAATGGGAGCGATGGACCGAAACGTCCTGAAACTAATGATGGACCACCACGTCCCTAAATTGGCGACGGACCGAAACGTCCTTAAACTAATAATGGACCACCACGTCCCTAAACTGGAACACGGACCACCACGTCCTTAAACTGGAATACGGACCACCACGTCCCTAAACTGGAACAATAGAGCCTCCAAACGCTCTTTTGCCGGATCTAAACGATCCCGTTTAAGTCGATCTTAGCCCCAAATACGGCTAACGTATTCTTAAACATTCAAATGGACTATAAAACTCCAAATCAACTTTGGTTCAAGGGTACATCTCTGAACTCCTCTGACATCTATCGTTGTAATCCTTCAACGACGTCAGAGAGGTGATGAGTCCTGACAGCTATATAATTAAATGGATCACCATGTTAAGTTGATCTTAGTCTCAAAACAGAACTAACGTATCCTTAACGAATGTTTAAGTTGATCTTAGCCTCAATACGGCTAACGTATCCTTAAACTAAAAACACCAAACCCAAATCTAAGTAAATACGGATTTGGACTAATCCACGTCCTACGGGCGATGGCATTACTCAGTCTCCGTATACAATCCACGGGCAACCACAAACAAAACAAACACCCACGACACGAAATGAAATTCTGGAGAAGGAGAAAGTTGTTACCGCGATGCGGTAGCGTAATTAACTGCAGGGGCTTGCGCCTGCAAGGAAGAGCGTCCCCACAATCAAAAACCTTTCAAGCGAGGGGGAATCTGACGAAGTCTGCTACATCGGCCGCATCCGTCTAAACCTCCGATACACGGTGCTATAAATCAACTTAGCATCTTCGGAGAGGTAGACGGATAAAACCATAAAGCATCTACCCCGAATCTCAGGCAAGACGCCCCCAGCGTCGTCGGCCGCCGTTCGGAGGGGAACAAAGGAGAAAGTGGTTACCGCGATGCGGTAGTGTAATTAACTGCAGGAGCTTGCGCCTGCAGCGAAGAACGTCCCTACAATCAAAAACCCCTCACAATGAGGGTGAATCTAACGAAGTCTGCTACATTGGCCGCATCTGTCCAAACCTCCGATGCACGGTGCCATAAATCAACTTGGCATCTTCGGAGAGGTGGACGGATAAAACCAAATAGCATCTGCCCCCAAATTCAGGCAAGACGACCTACGCGGTTTCGTCTCTGTATTCGGCGGTGAACAGACATTAGTCATGACGGACTGCAGAAAAATAGTGACCTGAACATTGGTAGTGATTTGACAGAAAAAGAACAGTAGTCATGACGGACTGTAGAACAACAGTGACGTTAACGTTATTCATGATTTGACAGAAAATAGACAGTAGTCATGACGGACTGCGGATAAACAGTGACGTTAACGCTAACCGTGCTTTGACAGAAAAAGGACATCAGTCATGAAGGACTGCAGAACAACAGTGACGTTAATATTGACCTTGATTTGACAGAAAAAGTACATCAGTCATGATGGACTGTAGAAAAATAGTGCTGATGACAGAAAAAGGACAATAGTCATGACGGACTGTAGAAAAATAGTAACCTGAATATTGGTAATGATTTGACAGAAAAAGGATATCAGTCACGATCGACTGTAGAAAAATAGTGCTGATGACAGAAAAAGGACAATAGTCATGACAGACTGTAGAAAAATAGCGACGTTAACATTTTTCATGATTTGATAGAAAAAGTACATTAGTCATGATAGACTGTAGAAAAATAGTGTTGACGACAGAAAAATGACAATAGTCATGACGGACTGTAGAAAAATAGTGACCTGAACATTGGTAATGATTTGACAGAAAAGGACATTAGTCATGACGGGCCGTAGAACAACAGTGACGTTAACGTTATTCATGATTTAACAGAAAAGGGATAGTAGTCATGACGGACTGCAGAACAACAGTGACGTTAACGTTATTCGTGATTTGACAGAAAAATGACATCAGTCATGACGGACTGCAGAACAACAGTGACGTTAACGTTGGTCGTGATTTGACAGAAAAAGGACATCAGTCATGAAGGACTGCAGAACAACAGTGACGTTAACGTTATTCATGATTTGACAGAAAAGGGACAGTAGTCATAACGGACTGTAGAACAACAGTGACGTTAACGTTATTCATGAATTGACAGAAAAGGGACATCAATCATGATGGACTGCACATCAACAACGACGTTAATATTGGCCGTGATTTGATAGAAAAAGAACATCAGTCATGACGGACTGCAGAACAACAGTTACGTTAATATTGACCATGATTTGACAGAAAAAGTACATTAGTCATGATGGACTGTAGAAAAATAGTGTTGACGATAGAAAAAGGACAATAATCATGACGGACTGTAGAAAAATAGTGACCTGAACATTGGTAATGATTTGACAGAAAAGGACATCAGTCATGACGGGCTGCAGAACAATAGTGACGTAAACGTTATTCATAATTTGACAGAAAAGGGACATCAGGCATGACGGGCTGCAGAACAACAGTGACATCAACGTTATTCATGATTTGACAGAAAAGGGACATCAGTCATGACGGGCTGCAGAACAACAGTGACGTTAACGTTATTCATGATTTGACAGAAAAAGGACATCAGTCATGACGGGCTGCAGATCAACAGTGACGTTAATATTAGACATGATTTGACAGAAAAAGAACATCAGTCATGACGGACTGCAGAACAACAGTGACGTTAATATTGACCGTGATTTGACAAAAAATTATTTGACAGAAAAAGAACATCAGTCACGATCGACTGTAGAAAAATAGTGCTGATGACAGAAAAAAAACAATAGTCAGGACGGACTGTAGAACAATAGTGACGTAAACATTGGTCGTGATTTGACAGAAAAAGTATATTAGAAAATAGTGCCAACGACAGAAAAATGACATTATCCATGACTGTGATTTGACAGAAAAGGACATTAGTCATGATTTAACTCTAGAAAAATAGTGACGTTAACATTGGTCGTGATTTGACAGAAAAGGACATTAGTCATGATTTGACAGAAAAATGACATTAGTCATGATAGACTGTAGAAAAATAGTGACGTTAATATTAATCATGATTTGACAGAGAAAAGACATTGGTCATGGTGGCAAAAAAAGGACATTGGTCATGATTTGACAGAAAAAGACATTAGTCATGCTAGACTGTTAGTGACGTTAATGTTAGTGATGATTTGACAGAAAAAGGACATTTATCCTGATGGACTGTAGAAAAATAATGACGTTAATATTAGTCATGATTTGACCGAAAAGGGACATTAGTTGTGATGGACAGAAAAAAGACATTAGTCCTGTTTTGACAGCAAAAAAACATTAGTCATGATTGACTGTAGAAAAATAAAGACGTCACCACGTATAAACAGGATGAAAAGGATAAGTACGACAAAAAATGTCAAAAGAAAAATAAAATGAAGAAGAGAGACACGTTACCAGATGCAAAAAGACGGTAGAAAAATAAAAACGTTAGTAGTGATGAGACATAGTAAATAAAATAAATTCATATGAAAAAACCAAAATATTTTATTAGAAATTTAAAATAATAAAAATGAATTGAATTTGTTTTTGTCTCCATCTCCTATTGACGTCATAGCTCATCATCTCCTTCTCCTATTTAATCCAGTGCTTTTCATCTTCTTTCTCACTTGAAGAAAAAATGGAAAATATTGAAAAGAGGTAAAATAGAGAGAGAGAGATATCTCATTCTTACCAAATTCTGGATTTTCCAACACTTTTGAAACTTAAATCCTTGGCTTGGATTGTTTCAAAGCACCATATCTTCGGTAAGTATTTTTATCTCTTTCTTTGTTTTCTTCTTCAACATATATGATCATGAATCAGGATAGTTTGCACTAAACTTTTTTTCCATAACTAAACTTTTCTTTTTCAACGTATTATTTTTCATTCTTCATTTAGTATTTTTTTAACTGATGAGAATATTCTTCATTATTAATGCAATACTTGACTTGAATTGATATTTTTTCCATTTGCAGGAATGTGTTCGTTTGATTTGGTCAAAAACAAAATTGGAGTAAAAACTAAGGTAAAAAAAATCTATTATTCGAAAAATTCGATATTTAAGATTTTTATTTATTTATGCTTATATATAGAAGTAAATTATTTGTTCTCTAAATTTAAATTCCTATTGGTATCTGTACAGTTTTCCATTTAAGTTATTAATAAATGATGTAACATATTTATTGTTATTAGTTAATCATTTATATTGATCTCTATAATTTTTTCTATTGTGATATTATCTTTTGTCTTTTATTTAGCTATGCATGGGAATAAATCAAAACACGTTCGCAAACCGTTATCAGAGGCACAAAAACAATGTAAACGTGAACGTGAAAGAATAAGATATAAAAAAACAGTCATCCAACACTAATACTACAAATGATGAATTTTCTTTCAAGCGAAAGCGAGAGGCATTTGATTTTGGTATCCCGCACTTCAAAAGACCATTAGAACAAATTCCTAATTTTTCTACCAATGTTGCATGCAACACATCTTTGATGGATGATGATACCGTTTTGTATCATTCTACGGAAGTGGGATTTTTGAATGATCACCGTATAGTTAATAAAGATATTCATCAAGATTTGTCATGCAGTCAAAAGAACGATAATGATAGTAAGAGCACGCTTCATCCTCATTATATATCCTTATAAAACACAAAGTTTTATCTAATTTTACTTGAATGTTTGATATTAACTATATTTAAAGAACATATTACTCAAAAATCTTAAATTTTTTAATTTTTTTGATTTACAAATATTTTACATGTTTTAAAAGATATAAGATTATTTTAAATAAAATCCTCCATAAATATAATAATATAATATATTATATTTTCTTATTGCTGATTAAATTTTAATGTGTGTTTTATATTGATACATGATAAGAAAGTTTTAACGATAATTATTTGACAGATTGGCGTAGTCGTTTCCATTATTTGGGACCTCCTACTAAAAAATGTTCTAGATGTGATGCAATTGTGTGGAAAGAAGAAAGGGTTAGAACTAATGATAAGAAAAAAATAAATTATTCACTTTGTTGCAAGAGTGGAAGAGTTTCTCTGCCTGTTCTTGAGAAGACACCTGAAATGCTGGACTCTTTATTGAACTATCAAAATGCTTCTGAACAAGCTAAACAATTTCGGAAAAAAATTCGTTCGTTCAACTCTATGTTTTCTTTTACATCTATTGGTGCAAAGATAGATTATCAAATTTTGAAAGGAAGGGGACTATATACATTTCGAATTCAAGGACAAAACTATCTTAAAATAGGTTCATTGCTACCGGCTATCGAAAGTCGACCTAAATATGCACAGCTTTATATATATGATACCGAGCATGAAATTGAAAATCTAATTGCATCTATTGGAGATAATTGTAATGCTACGGAATATGATTCAGAAACTGTGAAAAGTTTAAAGGAAATGTTGGATAAATACAACAAATATGTTAAAAAAATTTGATGCGTACGTGATTGGTATAAGAACAATAAGGATAAAAGTTTAGTTTGCGCATTCTAGAGAATAGAAATCATAAGGGTCGACAATATAATAAACCAAATTCAACAGAAATAGCTGCTCTGATGATTGATGATGAATTTTTTCCTTCATCTACTCGAAATGTTATTGTCAATGATCGAAAAAAGGATATCAAAGAATTAGTGAGATTCATCCAGCATACATGCCATTGCAATATCCCTTATTATTCCCATATGGAGAAGATAGTTGGCATAATTATATTAAAGGTAACAATACGAAGAGAAAAAGGAATAAAGTTTCAATGAAGGACTTCTACGCATTTAGGTTACAACAGCGTTGTCATGAAGGAACAACGTTGTTGAGAGGGTGAAAATGTAAGTGCACGGTAGCGCCCCGGCCGTCAAACCGAGGCCAAAATGAGGAAACGAAAGTTTTCAAAAACTTGTAAACCGGCACTACCGCGCACTATAAACCCAAATCGGGTCATTAACCTACTCCTAGCAAACTAGAGAATGGGAAGAAAGCTATACCGAGCGATCCGTGTCCTTCGGTCTTCGGCCTCCACTCCGATCTCCTCGCGGAATCTCCGGTCTTCATTTCCTCGTCGGAAAGGGCACCACACCGTCGGGTTCGTTTACGGACTCCCACCTCTAGACCGAGGCAAGTCGGGCACGAAGTTGGCGAGCCGACGTGCCCAAGGATGCTGTAGGCTAAGTGTAGTAATGTTTGTCTCAAAGGGTATGAAGTTGCCATGATGGAGGAATGAAACAATGGAGATGAATGATTTTTGGTAGCAAGCAAAAATACATGAGATGAACATTTTCCTCACCAAATGAAAATCCCCACACCCTCATCCTGAGTGTGGCCGGCCCTATGGAAAAATGAGGAGGGGAAAAACTACAAGGGGGTGAGTATAGGAAAAGCAAAGGGTGATCATAAGCCAATGGGTGATAACAAGGAAAAATAATCACATCAATTTCCACTCCAAAATCCTTTCATAATCCATCACAATTAATGCAAGCCATTATGAAGAAAAAAGCAAAGATCTATATCAATCATAATCCTCCAAATTGCAAGAAACCCCCTCTACAATGCTAATTTGCAAATATGCAAATTAGCCCCTCCATCGGAAAAATCCGGCCGTGAAGGAACAAAGGAAAACTGGCCGAAACGGAATGCAAACTGGCAACTTCAAAAAACTGATCCCGTAAAAAATTACAGGAAAACCCCGCGACCGTATATACATACCCGCATTTGTATTCCGATAGAATACAAATGCAATGAGACAAAATCTACACTGTACAATACTAGGATCCGGCTTAAACCAAAGCCCGCTAGTATTATCCGTCCGATCATGATCCGTGCAATACCGCACATATATGATCGAACCCTGCCATATCTCTATATGGCCTCTACAGCGTTTCGCCCGAAACTTGAGCAATTGTCTGTGGGGGACTCTAAAGACTTGTCAACACCTTGGATGTGGATTTAACCACTAGCACGTCAAAGCTATTAGCCATACGTGACGGGCTACCAGCTATTGACCAAAAGGGACGTCTGTGAGCGAACTCATCCTGACACCCTACTGAGCCTGTCAGTGACAATATCCGTACTGTCTGGTCCGTTCGTCTATGAGCATCACATGGCGGGCCTAGGGGGTTGGTAAAAGTTAGACCCCCAATAGCGGTACAAGTCGTGTCGGAGTGTAGCCCAGAACACCCTGAGATATTACTGGAATACCTACCAGTAAATCTACTGCCTTGGCCAAGGACTTCGTGTAATGGCTCTCCTAGACACAGCACGACCTCACCCCCAATACCGGGAGAGACGAACCCCTAAAGATCCGCTCACTGCCTCCATGTGGCTCGGGACTGTACCCAACTAAAACCTGTTTGCACGACTCCTTTGAGCGTGGTAGGGTGGTAATCAAAGTACAGTGAGAACTCACACAAGACAAATGACGATCTCAGCTCGATGAACTAACCTGTACACATGTCACCAGGGAACTGCTATCTGACATCAGGTATAAGACCAACTAGCATGTTCCCGGCGAGTCCTGTCCAGTAAACTCATAACCCAATGAGCACCTGTATACATCTTAGGTGAACCAACTGACACCAGTGGCTTATGAGACCGGCCACCGCCCCTCGTCGGGGTCTCGACTGTATACACTAGTCTACTCTGGAGTATCGATGCCCTGTCTCGAAAACTCCCACGACTAGGGACCTTTTAAGGATGTGCTTATAGACCCCAGCTCCCACGTATACGATCGCCCTCATACTGCTGGTAGTCAAGCAAGAATCCTAAGGGCTCTATCAACGTACAATAGCGACCTGACAGGTCACCTAAAACAGTACACGATGATAAAGATAAACCAGATAGCATACTATCATCTTGAGCAAGACTGTTCTAACGGTATAGGTCCTCTTTCAATCTTTGCAATCACGTGCCTGTGATCCAATAATTGACTCTGAGGGCACTATCTCCAACAATCTCCCACTTGCACTCAAGGATAATTATTGCGATGTCACATACTCACAGCCCGTGTGATACCGAATACCCAACTCCTCAACCAATCAGTCTCACAAAACCCGCTTTCGAAACTAATGCGTTCGAGGAATAGCCTCTGTGAGTGGATCCGCTCTAATGTTTCTTTCTATGTCTCTATTTATCTCAAGTTCACGGAGAAAACCATCTCCCGAAATGAGCAATACCTGTCTTAGAATATGTCTGGATATCTGATGGGACCTAGTTCATAAATGAACTCCAAATCCAAACCTTATAGACTGTATCGTCAACTAAACTTAATCAGTATCCTGCACCATGCCTCCCTCAGTATCCGCCTGGACCACCTGTCCAAACTACTGCCCCTCGTCAGAGGGAAAACTATAACTCCGACAGTCACTCTGTCATCCAGGTCACCTTGGAAGCCTGGAACGAAAACCGTCTCCCGAATGAGGCTGCCGTTATCATATCCCTAGAACATCCACTTATGTTCTAAAACTGCTTCCGAACGTTTCTCCAGGATTGGATCAATATCAACTTATTGCATCTACTGAAAAAACAACATCTGGTGTTGTACTTGACATCTCATGATTGACTCAATTGCCTAAGCAAGTGATCTGCCAATCATGCACATCCCTCTCCCCTTTAGTCTGTAAGACTCCTTTAGAGAGGGTGACTCCATCACCTGCAGGTATACTACCGTGCCTGGAGTCGTCCATTCTAAATACTTTTAGAATGTTGTCTAAGTACCCAGATCAGGAAACTACCCAAATCTAGATCTAGAACCATACATCCAGTAACTAGAATGTCTGATATAATATCCAAGTCCCATATGGAGAAACCATTGTGTGACAACCAATGTATAACCGATCGTAGTATAGGAATATCACTTCCTACTCTGTGTATGTCATCCAAATACCAGGACATCACACCCTACTACCTTCTTAACAGATCCATCCCCTATTCTGATGAAGTCAAACCTATGACTGTCACATCAAAAATAGATGATCTATCTCCGCTATATCTGCTTTAGTCTATAAATAGACATAAGCCACTTGTCCACCAATGCTTCCGCTGCTCCCACTGACTACGACAACCCTCTGGCAAAGTCATATAGACGTACACTTCTAAAGCTAGTTTAGAACGACGCTATACTCATCCTCCTGCCGGGTCTCACAGTCTGGAACAACAGCAATGGCAAGTCTGGGTAAACAAGAACCTCCCCGTCACCGTCTTTGAGGCATACCGAAGTACCTCTCGAGTGCTTGAGGTTACCCACCATATCTGTGGAGTGGCCAATGGAATGTCAAACCAGATTGAATCTTTAGGTTCTTATCAAATTTTCAGTAATCGTTTGCGGTTCTGGAATCACTTCCAGTTCTACCATACTCCCACTACTGTTTTCTGAAAAATCCATTTTTATTAAAACCGTAGCGAGTCAAGAACAATATCACTATTGATCTTCCAGATGGCAGAAAGTTAACCCTCGTCATAGCCCGGGTCAATCCATAAACAGCCATACAGAAACGTGCCTTAAGTTATCCAGAGTCTGGTTTTACGCATAAGCCGGAAAACTCCCCGTATCTTAATGTCGTTAAGATATGAACCGTTCTATATCCAATATAGAAACAGAGGCACTGATTTAATTGGAACCGGATTCAAATCATGCAGCTGTCTCCAGTGCATGTCAACTAAATGGAGAGAAGCCGATCAACATTACTCAACTTAGGAGTGCTTCCTGTAGGGTTCCTAGGCACTCTAATGAGGTCTCACAAGGCATCAACCATGCCAATTTCAAATTTTACAAGTGCCGAGAAACCCTAATACGGATCGTTAACTAGAATTTTAGGCGAAACAAGCAACTAGTTAACAACTTAACTAAGTGAACGGAAATACAACCTTTGTAGATCCGGTTCTCCACCTCCATAGCTCCATGATGAAGTCCCCTTGCTGTCCAAATCAAATCCCGGGCTCTAGCGTCGGCTTCATCGGAGAAATGGGCGGGCTAGGTCATCGACTACAATGCCGAAGATGATCTACGTCGAGGCATCACAAGATCAAGCTCCCACTTCACCAAGCCATGAAACTTGTGAAGAAAACACCCTATACTTCTTGGCAAGGGGTAAAGGATGAAGAAATAGGAGGTGGGTTCACTTTAGAATTGGATTTCTCACTCTTTTTCTTAAGTTGCCATTGATGGAGGCAAGCTTTCTTCCTTGAAGAAGAAGAAGAAGATGAAGTATATTATGATAAGTTATTTTCAAAATAGAAAATAAAAGAATACTTATCATAAACCAACCATGGTCAAGTGTAGAGAATTGACTAAGGTTTGATGAATGGTTAGGGTTAAACATGAAGATAAAATGGTCACTTGGTCAAAACTTTATGAAGCTTCAACAAGCTTCATGAAAGAAAGAAAGAAAGAAACCATTTTGTTTTCTTTTTCCATTTCTTTTTAATCTAAATTAAAAATATAAATGAATGATAAAATAAAAACCCTAACCATTTACTTAACCAAGGTTTAATTCTTTACACAAAAACCCTAGCAATAATGTATCATCAAACATGATACAATCAAGTGCACAAAAGTACATCACATATACAACTTGTGCAATGCAAGTGAGAAAATCCATTTAAAGTGAACCAATACTAGTTAATGCAAAGTAATATATCAAATATATAATTATGCATTAAATCATTAAATCAACACTTGATTTAACGATCCGGTCATATCGCATATAACCGACTAATATGTAATGTATCGACTTATCGAATCAATCCTTGATTCGATAACTAGGTTATATCGCATACAACCATTCGATACATTCATCGCGAGAATAGAATACGGTATCACATACACGCATTATTCTCGGTCCCGCACATATCTCATATGCGCTCCTATTTCGTTTCGCTTGAGCCAGGAAACCTCTGTGTAGGACTCTAAAGACTCGTCAATACGCCGGCAGCAGGTGATGATCATATCAAACATCCACAAGCCGCAAGCGGTCTGCTAAACGTAACGGCCACCCGGGTATTGAGCGATCAGAAGATCAACGAGCAAGCCCGCTCACACTCCTGTGAATCCAACCAGTAACACTTACCGTACAGTCCGGTCTGATCGTCTGATATGTCGCATATCTCGCCTAGGGGTGGTAAACGTCAGACCCCAATAGCTCGATAAGTCGTGTCGATATGAGGTCTATAACAATTCGAGAAACTACTGGTAACACTTACCAGTAAATCTCAGCAACCCTGGCCAGGGATTTCCGGTTATAGCCAATCGAACACAGCGCAACATCAACCCCCTATACCGGGAGAGACGAATCCCCTCCTATCGCTCATTGCCTCCATGTAATTCAGGACTGTACCCAAAAACCACCGTTTTGCACGCCCTCTTGGACGTGGTAAGGTGGAAATCAAAGCACAGTGGGAACCACACAAGACTCTATGACGATCTCGGGTCAACAGACTACTCTGTACCAGTGTCACCAGAGAACTGCCATCTGACGTAAGGTATAATACCATCTGGGAGTTCTCGGCGAGTCCGTCCAGTGTACCCAGTCTCTACTGAGCACCCGTATATCATCTCTGATGTCAAACACCAATGGATATGGGATCATCCATCGCCCATCTATATGGGTCGAGAAGGTATACGCTAGTCTACACTGGTATATCGATGCCCCATCTCGATACATCCACGACTAGGGACCTTGAAGGATGTACTTATGGACTACCATGTCCCCACTAGTATGATCCGCATCATAGTCCAGGTAATCAAGTACACATCCTAAGGGCTTTACCAACATGTAACAGAGAGACAATCAGTGTACACGTTAAGGTAAAGAGTAACCAGATAGCATACTATCATGTCGAGCAAGAAAGTCCTCCCTATATATGTCCCAGCATCCACTACAATATACATCCTATGTACAGTAATAGCCTCTAGGGCATACATATAACTAACAATCTCCCACTTGCACTAGGGCCATCTGATAGCAGTGGTTGCAGTATCTCTTACTCAACCATCCCATAAAAGTCCCTCTCTTGGAAAAGGCCTTTGTGAGTGGATCCGCCGTGTTGTCCTCTGAGACTTCTCTCCCAACCTCGATCACCCTGGAGATCAACTATCTCCATGATCAGGTGATGCTGCCTCAGAATATGTCTGGATCACTGATGGGATGGGCGTTCCTTGGCATAAGCCAAAACTCCATTGTCTCACAATGGTAGGAACGAAGTTCATCTCATGAACTAATATACACCCAGACTGCCTCTTTGGTAGCATGTTAAGTAGTGATGTATCCTGCCTTTATCATCTAGTATGCCACGGTATCTAGCTTGGAACTCTTCCAACATACCGTCCTTTCACTGAGGGTAAAGACAATGCCTGTGACTGACATTCAGTCGTCTTTATCACCCTGGAACCCTTCCAGTGATTTTCCTCAGGATCGATTGATACCATCTTACTACTACTAGTGAGATTCCTAGCATCCAATTACATCTATCTCATAGATGATAACTCAGGATTTAGGAGGTATCACTTTGATCCTATATGGAGAATCCTTGTGATAGACGGAGATTGACCAAGCGTAGTATAGGAAACTCCTTTCTTATCAAGAGTATGACATCCATGTACTCTACGAGAATCACCACCATACTCCCTACTACCTTTTTATTTATACAAGGTTCATCTACCATGTTGATGATGTCAAACTCTTTGACTAATCCATCAAAACAGATGTTCCAACTCCGCGATGCCTGCTTTATCACATAAACCTTCTTGCACACGTTTCTGCTGCTCCCACTGTCTACGAAGCCCTCTGACTGTGTACTTACAGACTCTCTTTTCTGAAACATCATTTAAGAAAAGCAGTCATGACACCCAACCGCCAGATATCGTAGTCATGGTATGTAGCCGTGGCAAGTAGGATCTGGATGGACTTAAGCATAGCTACTTGAAAAGGTTTCATCATTATCCACGCCTGGTCGATGACGAAAAGCTTTAACAAGTCTAGCTTTGAAAGTGTCAACTTTTCCATCTACACCAAGTAATCTTCTCAAGATATACTTGCTCCTGATGGGGATTTAACCCTTCAGATATAGCAACCAAAGTCCATACTTTGTTGGTGTATAAGGATTCCATCTCAGATCGATAAACATCCAACCATTCTTACAGAGTCTCACTCCTAATGGCCAGCTCGAAACTAATTGGGTCATCATCTCATGATGCAATTCTCGCTCCCACTGTCATAGAGAAACCGAAGTATCTCTCAGGTGGGTGAGGAACCCTACTAGATCGGCGGAGAGGCTGAGGTTCGTTGGTAACTATTGAATCCTTTGGTTTCATCAAATCATCTGATGTAGTTTGTATAGCTGGAACCTTTCCAGTTCTATATAACAGACCTTGCCTCGAGCTTGTCCGGATTTTGCTTTTAGACATAGGCCGGACAACCCCAAATCTTAACTAACTTAAGATATGGGCTCTTCCCTTTCCATATCACATATGAAGTGGTAGGCAACTGATTTGATTTGAACCCTATTCAATAGGTATGCAGATTCTCAAGTGCATAACTCCCAGAAGGAAATAGGTAACTCAGTAGTACTCGTCATAGAGCACACCTTATCATATAGGGTGTGATTGTTCCGTCCCAATATACCATCATGCTATGGTGTATACGGAGGAGTAATGCTGAGAGAGAATCTCATTCTCCTTCAGAAAAGTCCAAGAATTCCGTACTCAAGTATTCTCCTCCTAGATCACATCAAAGGACATAATACATATACCCGTTTTGGTTCTCTACTTCTAACTTATATTCTGTGAATATCTCAAAAGGTTCGGACATGTGTTTCAACAAGAACATATGTCTGAATCTTGAGAGATTATCAGAGAATGTAATGAAATACAAAGAACCAGTCTTGGCATATGTAGACAGGGGACCTACATACATCAACATGTATCATCCCAAGAGTTCACTAACTCTTTCTCTGTTTCCAGTAAACAGAGCTATGGTCATCGTATCTTTGTGACATGACTGGCATGTTTCATAAGATGTAAATTCAAACAGATTTGAATATGCATCTAAATGTAACTTCAGCTAGTCAGGTCGCATTGATATGACCTAGTCTACAATGCCTCAAGAAGGATTTGTTCATTTCTGAACTCTTCCTCTTGTGTGTGTTCTGTATACTAAGAACTGTAGTTTGATTTAGAACATTAATGCTTTTAGATAACGTGCCTGAACCGATCAACTTTTGATATAGGAAATGTTCAAAACATTATCCAACAATACAAAATTATATCCTTTCTTTCCTAATAAAGAGACTGATATGATTTTGTATATCAGGTTCGGTATCTAATAACATTCGTTCAGAATCAATGTATTTGGGATACAGGGTGACAGTGACCAACAGACTTGGCTGCAACACTTGCCGCGTTTTCTGTCTCATGAAACTTATCACCCGTTCTCAGTTCTTTACCTATCTGTAGCCCATGTAACAAATTACATATGCGGGATCCTGATCCGGTATCTCATATCCAGGACGTAAAGAATACTGAGAAACAGTTCTGTATAACGAACACACCCGAAGAAGATGCATCATATGCACTTTCTTCGTTTGGGCGGCATGGGAATCTTGGTATTCCCCTAATTTCCTGCTCTGCCTTATAACAATTATAAGTTGGAGCGGGACCAACGTTCCCCAGCTCAGTATAACAAGCGGGTTCGGTCAATACATCCGTATTATTATCTTGATTAAGGCGTG
The DNA here is from genome assembly GCA_030015575.1 of Agapanthus africanus. Lineage (NCBI taxonomy): Eukaryota > Viridiplantae > Streptophyta > Magnoliopsida > Asparagales > Amaryllidaceae > Agapanthus > Agapanthus africanus. The sequence continues at coordinate 92,209,024 of JASDDO010000019.1, read as the reverse complement.
ATATGGTCGCTACCTGGAGAGAGAGAGAAGAAAACACTCAGCGTGCGCTCTTGCAAGAATAGATTGGTTATTATTTTATCTAATCAGGATGGCTCCCACTGCTTTTTATCAAATCTTTCTTCAAACCCTAAAAGGAAAGACTAGCCGGGATTAATTACACACTACAAGTTCGCCAATTTTTCAGCCAGGCCAGTGTCGGTTCTTTGAGGGAGGTCCCCCGTGCTTTCGCACGAACCTAATTAATGTAAACCTCGTTTTCCCATAGGCGTAACCTCGTTAACACCTTTCTAGACACCTACTTGATCGGCTAATTGTAATGTGTAAAACTCTCCCAGGAGTAACAATTACTCGCAGCGGGTATCGGGATCCAACTATCTCATAGAAGGTATGCAATCTCATTGCAAATTTCAACACTTGAAATTCCCGATAATTTTGCCCCTAGCGTCCTATGACCTTGACGCAGGCCAACAAACTATAGTGCGCTAGTCAAGTTCAACCCGTCATTTCCTGATTGAATTAAACCCACCCGCACGACCCTTGACGCAGGCCAACAAAGTCGCACGACTACCCTAATCCAATCTGCATCATATGCATAAGCAGATAAATACTAGTTAGCTACCGCACACTACGCCTTGACGCAGGCCAACAAACGTAGCACGAATACTAACTACCACTTATCTGAAATGACAGAGGGCTACGACAGGTTTTTCTGAAAACCTATTGCGTAATGAACTTGATATCGTTGTAGAATCAAATGATTTTAAAATGGAGTGCTTTTGAGGCTTTTCTAGTTTTGCTAAAGGAGTCACTCCTGGTGAAGGGATCGTCGGTCCTTTCCTCGTCGAATGAGGTGCGGGATATATCATATATATCACTGTGCAAAGCAAAAACTCTTAAAAGCAATCAAAAAACAAACCGAGTGTGTAGCATCTGCCAGTTATTGCTAAAGGGGTCACTCCCGGTGAAGGGATCTCGGTCCTTTCCTTATCGAATAAGGTGCAGGATATATCATATATACCGCTGTGCAAAGCAAGAACTGTAGCTACCTGTTTTATTTTGAAATTCAATTATACAACATCTTTAGGTTTCATTTATTTCATTAATCTCATTAATGAAGTCCCATCATTTAAATACCTAAACATCACAGATAAATACGACGTACACTTATGCCATCCGCATTCGTCTCGATGTCCCCTCGTGCACCGTTAGGTTAGGTAACTAACGGCAGAGCGGGGCAGGGCTAGCGCGGGTGTAAAACATAAGTAACGTCTATATAATATGTCATATATACTATTTACTGTTTCTATCACAGAACATCACATGATCACATCACAGATATCGCAGCAGAAGAATCATATGAAATATTGGATATACTAGGACGTCCGTGTTTTCAATACGAGCCAGTATAAAACACGGATTCCACGGTCGTGATGAATAGCCAAACCCACACCCCAAGACCCCTACGAGAGCGGCAAGCAACCCTACCAATTCTAGAGTTAGGAGGCCCGGACTCGACTCCTCGAGTTGGTATCCCACTGGACTCCAAAACCCGGTTACTTGTGCTTTCCTCCTTGGGTCTATCCTAGTGCGGAAAAGTAAATAATATACAAAAGGTGACATCTTCCGCAACCTGGAAGTGCCCCAATGAAAGAATATTACATACAAGTTTTTACATGAATGAAAATGAAAAACACTCATCTCACATAAAACCCCCCGGCTATTCAAACACGACGATCCAATATAACATATCCAGAAACACATAACATCACATGTCATCAACGTAAGTAAATATGCGCATCCCAATTGTCTTTGACATATAGCAACGAAACCGGCGATATCACATATTACACTTACGGTCACAGAAAAGAAAGTGTAAAACTACAACAGTTGGAATCCGCAACCTGCATAGACATCGCATGCCTAATCAAATGAATTCCTTAGACATCGCATGCCTAACAATTATAAACCCCGCATTTTAGTCTCATTATCGAAAACTCTTTTCAATATCAAGTCGGGCAATTCAACAAGATTCCCGACATCCTGATCGAATGCTCGTCGCAAACTTCAGTAGACGGCCGCACCCCCGATACCGTCGACGAAGTGCACCAAGGCGGAATACCGCTGCCGCGAGCACCCGAACGGATGCTTTCGGCGACGGGGTTCTCCTACAGTCACTTGGTCGGGGCTATGGGGTGTAGCTGTCTATTAAGTTTATCCGGCGAGTATCCGCGTACGCTACGTGATTGCGACGGACTTTTGATCGCATCAAAATTCCGTGGCAACCGATCAAGTGAGACTAAAGTGCTATGTTTATAACATTCATTCAGTTATCTCATAACTACTTGTGAATTCCAATTATTGTATCCCATTCCAGATAAATAGAAAATGTTAAACTTTCCGATCGAACATCCAAACACCCAAGTTTTCCTGAAACAGCTCAACACATGAAACAAGTTTAAAAACATCAAGTTCATGCCTCAGTACCAACGGTCCAGCCATAGAAGGGTCAAGCCAACGCCTCACATGTGGCACGCCGTACTGCGCCAAACCCGAAGGTTCAAAGGGCAGTTCAAGACGGTCACATAATCGAGTTAAGGTTTGTTGTCTTCTAGAGGGACCATCGCGTTACTTGCACTACTTAGAACGTTATTAAACCACGGAAAGATCCAACACTTGGAAATTTCCCGACAGGGGAAAAGTTGGGTATTTATATCCGGTCGAACTTTCTAACATATTCTAAATATCCGGAAAAACACATAGACAAAACCAAAAATCCGATCGAATTATCGAAACCCCAAAGCATCCCAGAGAACTCAACTCTTGAGTACAAATTAAAAATTCCCAGAAAACTCAGCACCAAAAAATAGGAATTACTGTGCAAAATTTAAAAGCTGATGTAACTAATTGGCCGCGGAACCGCCGCACAAGCCATGCTTGTGCCGCGGTTCCGCCGCGCTTTAAGGGAATCATGGGTACGGGCTTCACAGTAATTCTTACAATTCCCTGCTGAATTTTCTGCATAATTTTAATGTGGAAAAAACCCAGATTTTGAAAAATGTCCAGAGAGCATTATCGGGTTAGGGTTTCGGGTCGATCGGGTTTCAAACTTCATCTACGCATCGCCTAAGGCTCTAGCTAAGCTCTGATACCACTGTAGGGTTCCTGGGCACTCTAATGAGGTCTCACAAGGCATCAACCATGCCAATTTCAAATTTTACAAGTGCCGAGAAACCCTAATACGGATCGTTAACTAGAATTTTAGGCGAAACAAGCAACTAGTTAACAACTTAACTAAGTGAACGGAAATACAACCTTTGTAGATCCGGTTCTCCACCTCCATAGCTCCATGATGAAGTCCCCTTGCTGTCCAAATCAAATCCCGGGCTCTAGCGTCGGCTTCATCAGAGAAATGGGCGGGCTAGGTCATCGACTACAATGCCGAAGATGATCTACGTCGAGGCATCACAAGATCAAGCTCCCACTTCACCAAGCCATGAAACTTGTGAAGAAAACACCCTATACTTCTTGGCAAGAGGTAGAGGATGAAGAAATAGGAGGTGGGTTCACTTTAGAATTGGATTTCTCACTCTTTTTCTTAAGTTGCCATTGATGGAGGCAAGCTTTCTTCCTTGAAGAAGAAGAAGAAGATGAAGTATATTATGATAAGTTATTTTCAAAATAGAAAATAAAAGAATACTTATCATAAACCAACCATGGTCAAGTGTAGAGAATTGACTAAGGTTAGATGAATGGTTAGGGTTAAACATGAAGACAAAATGGTCACTTGGTCAAAGCTTCATGAAGCTTCAACAAGCTTCATGAAAGAAAGAAAGAAAGAGACCATTTTGTTTTCTTTTGCCATTTCTTTTTAATCTAAATTAAAAAGATAAATGAATGATAAAATAAAAACCCTAACCATTTACTTAACCAAGGTTTAATTCTTTACACAAAAACCCTAGCAATAATGTATCATCAAACATGATACAATCAAGTGCACAAAAGTATATCACATATACAACTTGTGCAATGTAAGTGAGAAAATCCATTTAAAGTGAACCAATACTAGTTAATGCAAAGTAATATATCAAATATATAATTATGCATTAAATCATTAAATCAACACTTGATTTAACGATCCGGTCATATCGCATATAACCGACTAATATGCAATGTATCGACTTATCGAATCAATTCTTGATTCGATAACTAGGTTATATCGCATACAACCATTCGATACATTCATCGCGAGAATAGAATACGGTATCACATACACGCATTATTCTCGGTCCCACACATATCTCATATGCGCTCCTATTTCGTTTCGCTTGAGCCAGGAAACCTCTGTGTAGGACTCTAAAGACTCGTCAATACGCCGGCAGCAGGTGATGATCATATCAAACACCCATAAGCCGCAAGCGGTCTGCTAAACGTAACGGCCACCCGGGTATTGAGCGATCAGAAGATCGACGAGCAAGCCCGCTCACACTCCTGTGAATCCAACCAGTAACACTTACCGTACAGTCCGGTCTGATCGTCTGATATGTCGCATATCTCACCTAGGGGTGGTAAACGTCAGACCCCAATAGCTCGATAAGTCGTGTCGATATGAGGTCTATAACAATTCGAGAAACTACTGGTAACACTTACCAGTAAATCTCAGCAACCCTGGCCAGGGATTTCCGGTTATAGCCAATCGAACACAGCGCAACATCAACCCCCTATACCGGGAGAGACGAATCCCCTCCTATTGCTCATTGCCTCCATGTGATTCGGGACTGTACCCAAAAACCACCATTTTGCACGCCCTCTTGGACGTGGTAAGGTGGAAATCAAAGCACAGTGGGAACCACACAAGACTCTATGACGATCTCGGGTCAACAGACTACTCTGTACCAGTGTCACCAGAGAACTGCCATCTGACGTAAGGTATAATACCATCTGGGAGTTCTCGGCGAGTCCGTCCAGTGTACCCAGTCTCTACTGAGCACCCGTATATCATCTCTGATGTCAAACACCAATGGATATGGGATCATCCATCGCCCATCTATATGGGTCGAGAAGGTATACGCTACTCTACACTGGTATATCGATGCCCCATCTCGATACATCCACAACTAGGGACCTTGAAGGATTTACTTATGGACTACCATGTCCCCACTAGTATGATCCGCATCATAGTCCAGGTAATCAAGTACACATCCTAAGGGATTTACCAACATGTAACAGAGAGACAATCAGTGTACACGTTAAGGTAAAGAGTAACCAGATAGCATACTATCATGTCGAGCAAGAAAGTCCTCCCTATATATGTCCCAGCATCCATTACAATATACATTCTATGTACAGTAATGGCCTCTAGGGCATACATATAACTAACACTTCCAATTATGAGTAATCTGTATGAGAAGCAAGTTCTCTTAATCATTAACATTAACTGAATACCATCCACAAGTATCTACATCTTCGATCACCTTAAAGAATCCCGATATTTGCAACACCTGGTTCTCTACTTTATTCATATACCTGTAACTTCTCAATACTTGGACCTTGTATTTCTACGAAACACATGTCTAAGAACTAGAGAAGTCACAAGTAAACAGAATATAGTACGAGTACCAACCCCTCTGTCCTCATGGACACTGGACAACATACAATACTCTGTATAAGTCCCTTGAGTCTAATAACTCATTCCCTGTGTGTTGTAGGTTGAAAACTGTACTTATGGTTAAGAAGAATTACACTGCCGTTTAATGCTCCTTACCTAACCATCCACTGATATAGGTAAATGTCATGGACATAATTTCAAAAAGATATACCTCACTCTATAAAAATAGACGTACAGATATATCAATCTGAAATTGGTGCATAACAGCGGATATTCAAAACCAAATATTTGCCGTCCGGCAAATAATCGAGGCGATTTCCTCAAATATCACCAATTACAACGAATTCCGATATAATAAGGATGATCACCTAATTCCCAATGACTTACTCCCACTCATCATCTGTAAAACCATACAGATGTGAGAATCATACCTGGTAAATACATACCCTGGAGTAAGGACTAATTGGGAAATCAGTTTTCTTTTAACAATACACAGTGTAACAACCGAGCCCAATGCTACTAGCTTCTGTTACCGTATGAATGGTGTATGGTATTTATTTCATTGATCCTAATTGACTGTTGCTAGTATAAATTTTTTACCCGACAATTCATTTCTGCATATAACAATTTAAGGCATCTAAAATAAAATTTAAAAATATTCGTCATGGTATGCTTGACACCCCTAACCCTGTTGTAGCGTCCGTGCATCGTGTTCTCGTCCCGTTCAGTGAAACGGGCGAGTTTGGACGGCTACGCGCACGTACGTGTGTCCGTTTTAGGGGTGTGCTTTTTGATTGTAAAATACTTCATTTTAAATTTTGGATTCCGCCTAAAATTTTCTTATTTCAATTTCGAATTTTTGGACCCGACCCGGGCGCAATTTGGAAATATTTTACATTTGCGCCAAATCCCAATTTCTAATATTTTTTTAACCGTCGAATATAAAATTTTAACCCTCGGAATATTTTTTTCATTTCCCTAAATCTTTACAATTCTTTTTCCTAATCCCTGGCCAATCAGCATCCACTTAACCCCGCGGGCCCCACCATTTTTCTCCCTCCACCCCTTTCTCCTTCTCTATCTCTCTCTTCTCTCTCTCGCTACGATCCAAATTTCTCTCTCCTCTAAATATTCTCTCTCCTCTCGATCTCTCTCCCCTCTCTATCTCTCTCCTCTCTCTCTCCTCTCGCAATCCCTCTCTCTCTCTCCCCCTACCTCTCTCTCTCTCCTCTATATATATATATTTCCTTCCTCCTTCTTTTTTTTCTTCTTCACCGAAACACCCAACCTCGCGAGAAGCCCTAGCCGCCTCGCCCTTCGCCGCAGTAGCCCAACGCCGACGCCATCACCACCGGCCTCGTCGTCTCCTCGCCCTCGTCACATCCATATCCACCTCTTCTTCCTCCTTCATCAACTCCCCGTGCACCCTGCACCGGCAACCGCGGCCACCTGCACACCGCCTGCACCTCGTGGGATCGCCGCCGGCCTCGTGCATCCCTCGGTGAGTGTCTTCTTCTCTTTCTCCTCTCCTCCTCTCTTTTCCTTTCTTCTTCTTCTTCCCGGTTCATGTTTTCTTGATCTGTAGGTTTCCGTCGCTGTCGTCGTAGGCCGACCGCCGGAGCTCCATCGACGTGATCGGCAACCACAACCTCCCCACAGATCTTCGTGAGCATCCCCTTCTCCATCCTCCTTCCCTTCTTCTTTATTTTCTTTTCTTTTCTTGTTGCATTCTTGATCGTTCACTGTTTTTATATCTCGCCGGAATCCGGCCGTGCCGGCGACGTGTCTCGACGATCCAGCAAGATACCCTGACCTGTGTGGTTCCACTGTTCGTCGTTTGGGTTCATTCCGTGAACCGTGCGCCCGTCGCGAGTTTCCCCGCCGACGTTTTACGTTCCGTTTTCCCGCTTTGCGACCCGTCGAGGCAAGTACACCTTGCTACATTCTAAATAATATTTACATATACCTTGATAACACCCTAAACTGGTAGTTTAACTTTAGCACGATAATTTCCCATTTTGTGTTCAATGTTGTTATATATCATTTTATCTTCCAAACGTGAAACCTACCGTTTGCAATTACTGTATTGAACCTAATAATCACATTTACATGTTTTAATCACACTTTCACTATTGACGTGGCCTATGGGACTTTCTCTATAGTTTTACTTCATTCGGACACTCGTGTACATTTAACTTGTATTAACTGTGACTTCATCCATTGAACCTATATGTATATATATATATATATATATATATATATATATATATATACACATATATATATGTATCTCATTGCGTCCATAAAATTCTTAAACTTGTTAACATGATTTAACGGCCCTAACTGTCATATTGTATTCTTATAATGTTGATAACACCTCTGAAACACAATTGATAACTGTGCTGCTAATTAATTGAAGCTTCTTTATTGTTTAATTCGTTGCTTAAATTTATGTTGTTGATGACCATGCTTGATTATGTAACTGAGTATGAGCACACCCATGATATTGATTATATCTTGACCTGACTTGCTACATACATATTGATTGACCCGACATGGTACCGTATACTGCTTGACTTGACCTGTTGTACCATAACTTGACTCGTTACCTGATCTTGTGTCTAACGCCAACAAACCTGACATGTAGTCCTCACGGACCGTTCCTGTTGTCTATCCAGACAAACCTGCTTACCTGATCCTGTGTTGGCATTAGTTCTTGATTACGGGATACCTGACTTGACATACACATATAACTTGGGGGTATGGGGAAATCAAAGGTGAAACCTGACTTGTAACTCAACAGTTCGCTACTTGTTCTGATCAGTTTTAGAGGCTAGGCCAGCCTTGGAATGATGCTGCTGACATCATTCATCTGTACACATTCCTGTTTAGTGCCTAGCGACATGTCTCGGTTTCAGCCCGAGAATCTGGGCCGTGGTCCCGGGTATGTACGGGATACTATTGAGTTACATCGATGATTCATCAATTTGGTTTCAAAGACTTTAGAACAGAAAACCTGATAGAACAGTTTATTTTACCCACTGCACACTACCCAGCACTGCTCTGACTTATATTATTGTTACCCTTGCTTTATTCATGTTTATATTCGCATTGCCCGTTACCCTGTTTATATGATATTACTTGATGACTTGACGCGCTGACGTCTAGGTTTTGCATGGCCCAAATTCTGTACCGCTGTTGCAGTCCGAGCAAGGGTACTTCAGCCAACAGGCTGAGCTTTGAGTGTCAGCAGTAGTCAGTTTTTCTTTTCTGCATTTTTATTCATGATGTGAGCCCGCATTATGGGACATACATTCCAGTTATCTTGTATTGGATCTTTCGCTTCCGCATTTTATTATTCTTGACTCATGTTATCTTGGATTATGGACATGTTTTAGATAGTTTTATTGGTTCTTGATATCTCTACAGCCGTAATGTGACTGTGGTTGGATACTTCCTACTCACAGGTAGCATGGTTGGCTATGTCACGTGCTCATTTTAGCGTACTCTGGGAAGCGGGGCGTGACATGGTTCTTTTGGTATCGGAGCCATAGGTTAATCGGGTTGATTCTTTTTGTAGTTCGGTATTGTACCCAATACACGAATCAGAATACCCGTGTTTAGGAAACATGTCCTGCCACCTTGCCGTTTACCGTTCTTGAATCAAGTTCTTCCTAGTTATATCTTCTACGATGTGCAAACTTCCTTTGCATATCGACTCGAAACCTGATTCCTTGTTATCTCTAGGACTTAGGCGACATGTGTGGAGTTATGTAATTGTGGCTATGATACCGCGGCATAGTTACAATGCGGCACTCTATTTAAGTAACTTGGAGTTCTAGCCCTGATCTATATTTTGAATCAATCATCATGCTAATGTTGGGTGTTTTGATTTCAGGAATATGGCAGGTAAGAATTTGAAGACGTACCAAAGGCGTGTGGACGAAGCCGCCATGCTTGGAGTGATAAGGGGAATGCTGGAGAATCAAAAGAAACAGACTGAGCTGATCCAGCAGCAAGCAGAATCGTTTCTGGAAGGTTTGCAGATCGTTCAACAGTCTGTGAACAATGTTGGAGCTAAACCAGTTGACCGAGTAGGGACCGTAGCAGATTTCAGGCGTTTGGGCCCGTCTACATTTACTGGTTTGGAGGAGCCGTTGCCAGCAGAGCAGTGGCTAGTTGACACAGAGAACTTGCTTATTGCGGCACAGATTCCAGATGAGAAAAGGGTTGATGTGGTACGCGTTCAGTTAGTGGACTACGCCCGAGAATGGTGGCTTATGGAGGAGAACCGCTTGCCCAAGCTGATCAAGTGGGCGGATTTTTCAAAGAGTTTCCTGGAGAAGTTCTTCCCGCAAACTGCACGGGAGGAAATGGAAGAGAAGTTCATCGGGCTAAAGCAGAAGGGAGCTCCCGTAGATGTGCATGCAGCAGAATGGACAAGACTCAGTAGATTCGCTGGATCTTTAGTTGCCAACGATGCAGACCGGGCACGGAGGTTCATGCGCAGCTTGGATGTGGACATCCAGAGGCAGATTGTCTCCCTAGGTTTGACCACTTTCTCACAAGTACTTGCGGCAGCCCGAGAGCAGCAGAGTTTATCTGGGATGAAGGGGAGTTTGCTGCAGACAGCAGTTGCGGTAAGGAAGCCAGCATTTATACCAAACCGAGCTCATGGTCGCAGAGGTATTCCAGTGGACCGTCGAGGCGTAGCACCCATGAAGAAGCCTGTTGTCATCGATCGAAGAAAGAGCATGACTTGTAACTACTGTAATTTACCTGGCCACGTGCAAAAGGATTGTCGAAAGAGGCTGGGACTCTGTTTGGTTTGTGGAGTGGCAGATCACGCTGTTAGTACTTGTCCGTCGAAGCTTCGTACGAGGGATGATATTCAGAAGCCTCCGCAGAGACCATTCCAGGGACAGAAACAGCTGACTCAAGGACCTAACCAGGCTCGAGCTTTTACCTTGACAGCTGAAGAAGCTAAGGCGTCAGGAGAAGTTGTTTCAGGTACTCTACTCGTTCATGGTTTTCCCGCATTAGCGTTATTTGATTCTGGTGCATCCCATTGTTTTATGTCATCCAAGTTTATAACTACACATTCGATTAACTGCACGACCCTGTCTAGTTTCTGGGACATACACACTGGGGATGGGAAAATCATAACTAGTAGGGAATGTAAAGATTGTACAGTTGTTGTGTGCGGACGGGAGCTTTTTGCAGATTTCTTGGTAATTGATACGGGCAGCTACGAGGTCGTCTTGGGAATGGATTTTCTTGGCACTTTCCACGCTCACATTGATTGTAGGGCAAGGAAAGTAATTTTCCAGATTCCCGGACATCCCGAGTTTAGCTTCACTGGAGGAAGCAGTTCTGTCGGGCCAGTCGAGTTTAGGGCGAGACCGACAAACAATATTCTTGCATCAATGGAGATTGATAAAAGTGAAGAGCCGGCTGTTGTTCGCGATTTTATGAACGTGTTTGAAGATATATCGGGTTTACCGCCGAAGCGAGACGTGGAGTTCGCAATTGATCTTATTCCTGGTGCAGCGCCAGTATCCAAAGCGTATTATCCAATGGCACCAGTAGAGTTGGAAGAAGTCAAGAAACGGGTTGCTGAATTGCTCAAGAAGGGTTGGATTCGAAGCAATAACTCGCCTTGGGGAGCTCCAGTTCTTCTAGTGAAGAAGAAGGATGGCACAAGAAGGATGTGCATCGACTATCGAGAATTAAACCGGGTGACTATTAAGAACAAGTACCCGATCCCTCGCATTGGCGAACTTTTCAAGTAGCTTAGGGCGCGAGGGTATTCTCGAAACTGGATTTGCGATCCGGATATCATCAGGTCCGAGTGAAAGCAGAAGACATTTGCAAGACGGCGTTCCGAACTCGGTATGGACATTACGAATACTTAGTGATGCCCTTCGGAGTAACGAATGCGCCGGCAGTATTCATGGACTTGATGAACCGAATCTTTTCACCATTCTTGGATCAGTTTATTGTGGTATTCATTGACGATATTCTGGTTTACTCGAAGAGTTTTGAAGAGCATGCAGAACATTTGAAGATCGCACTGCAGACATTGAGACAGGAAAAGTTATATGCGAAGATGAGTAAGTGCGAGTTTTGGCTGGAGGAAGTAAAGTTTTTGGGGCATGTTGTGTCTGGCGATGGAATCGCCGTCGATCCCGAAAAGATTACAGCAGTTCGTGATTGGCTAATTCCAAAGAATGTTGCGGAGATAAGAAGCTTTCTTGGACTCGCCGGATATTACAGGAGATTTGTGGAGAACTTTGCTCGTCTGGCGGAGCCGTTAACCAAGCTTACGTGCAAGGAGGTACCTTTTGTATGGACGGATAAATGTGCGTTAGCTTTTGAGACGTTGAAGCAGAAGTTGATAACCGCCCCTATTCTGACCGTGCCAGAAAATTCCGGAGGATTGGTGATTCACGGCGACGCATCTGGGAAAGGATTGGGATGTGTTTTGATGCAGCATGGGAAGGTTGTAGCATACGCATCGAGACGGTTGAAGACCCATGAGAAGAATTACCCAACTCATGACTTGGAGCTTGCGGCTGTGATTTTCGCTTTGAAGATTTGGAGACACTACCTTTTAGGCGAAAGGGTCGAAGTTTTCATGGATCATAAGAGCTTGAAGTATGTGTTCACGCAGAAGAAGCTTAATATGAGGCAACGTAGATGGTTGGAGCTGATGGCTGACTACAATCTTGACCTTAAGTACCATCCGGAGAAGGTTAATGTCGTGCCGGATGCGCTTAGTCGGTTACCAGCAATTCAGATGTTAACTACGCAGAAGGAGCTCGTTGAAGATTTTCGAAGATTTGACTTGGAGGTTGTGCTACCGCATTCTTCGGGACAGTTGATGCAGCTGCAAGTACAATCATCGTTGATCGAGAATATTAAAGCAGCACAATCGCAGGATCTTAGACTGCAAAAGTTTCGAGAATAGGTTGAAGCCGGACTACGAACAGATTTATTGATCCACGAAGATGGTTCGTTGAGGTATGGTAGCCGTTTGTGTGTGCCAAAGGGAGATATTCGTGAAGAGCTTATGAAAGAAGCACACAGTTCAGCTTATTCTATACATCCAGGAGGCACAAACATGTACCGAGATAGTCGACAGCATTTCTGGTGGGAAGGCATGAAGCGGGAGATTGCTCGCTTTGTGGCAAAGTGCTTGGTGTGTCAGCAAGTTAAGGCTGAACATCAAAGGGTTGCTGGTTTATTGCAACCACTTCCGATTCCTCAGTGGAAGTGGGAACATATAACCATGGATTTCGTGACGGCTTTACCGCGAAGTCCAAAAGGCAACAATGCTGTATGGGTGATTGTTGATCGATTGACCAAGGCAGCTCACTTTATCCCTTTTCGGGTTGGTCAATCAACAGAGACTTTGGCTGAGCGGTACATGCAGGAGATTGTAAGATTGCATGGAGTACCGGTAAGCATCGTGTCCGATCGTGACACTCGGTTTTTATCACACTTCTGGAGGAGTTTACAGGAAAGTTTGGGGAATCGATTGAAGTTTAGCACAGCTTATCACCCTCAAACTGATGGTCAGTCAGAGAGAACAATCCAAACACTTGAGGATATGTTGAGAGCATGCATGTTGGACTTCAAGGGTTCTTGGGAGGATCATCTACATTTGGTGGAGTTTTCTTACAACAACAGTTTTCAGGCAACTATCCAGATGGCTCCATTTGAAGCATTGTATGGTCGCAAATGCCGTTCACCTGTTTGCTGGGACGATGTCGGTGAACGAAGATTATTGGGACCAGAGTTGGTTGTGCAGACAGTTGAGAAGGTTAACACTATCAGAAATCATATGAAGGCAGCTCAAGACAGACAGAAGAGTTGGGCAGATACGTCGAGAAGACCTCTAGAGTTCGCCGTGGGTGATTTGGTATTCTTGAAGATATTACCGACTAGAGGAGTGATTCGTTTTGGAAGTCGAGCAAAGCTCAGTCCTCGATTCGTTGGACCCTTTGAGATCTTGTAGCGTGTTGGTGAGGTAGCGTATCGTTTGGCGTTACCCCAGTCCTTGGCGAATGTGCACGATATATTTCACGTATCTCAACTCTGTAAGTATGTTCGTGACGAAACACATGTATTGGATCATTCGAAGCTGACAGTACGAGAAGACTTTACTTTCGAGGAGCGACCGGTTGAAATCGTGGATCGAAGGAAAAAGGTTCTTAAGAACAAGGTGATCCCTCTTGTGCTTGTTTCTTGGGGTAATCGCTCGCATGGAGAGTCCACTTGGGAACGAGAAGACAAAATCCGGCAGAAGTTTCCTTATCCTTTCTTGTAGTTATTTGTCGTCTATCTTTGTATTCTTGGAATTTCGAGGACGAAATTCTTTTTGTAGTTGGGTATAATGTAACAACCGAGCCCAATACTACTAGCTTCTGTTACCGTATGAATGGTGTATGGTATTTATTTCATTGATCCTAATTGACTGTTGCTAGTATAAATTTTTTACCCGACAATTCATTTCTGCATATAACAATTTAAGGCATCTAAAATAAAATTTAAAAATATTCGTCATGGCATGCTTGACACCCTTAACTCTGTTGTAGCGTCCGTGCATCGTGTTCTCGTCCCGTTCAGTGAAACGGGCGAGTTTGGACGGTTACGCGCACGTACGTGTTTCCGTTTTCGGGGTGTGCTTTTTGATTGTAAATACTTCATTTTAAATTTTGGATCCCGCCTAAAATTTTCTTATTTCAATTTCGAATTTTTGGACCCGACCCGGGCGCAATTTGGAAATATTTTACATTTGCGCCAAATCCCAATTTCTAATATTTTTTTAACTGTCGAATGTAAAATTTTAACCCTCAGAATATTTTTTTCATTTCCCTAAATCTTTACAATTCTTTTTCCTAATCCCTGGCCAATCAGCATCCACTTAACCCCACGGGCCCCACCATTTTTCTCTCTCTCCCCCTTTCTCCTTCTCTATCTCTCTCTTCTCTCTCTCGCTACGATCCAAATTTCTCTCTTCTCTAAATATTCTCTCTCCTCTTGATCTCTCTCCCCTCTCGATCTCTCTCCTCTAAATATTCTCTCTCCTCTTGATCTCTCCCCCCTCTCGATCTCTCTCCTCTCTCGCAATCCCTCTCTCTCTCTCCCCGTCTCTCTCTCTCTCTCTCTCTCCCTATCTCTCTCTCCCCTCTATATATATATTTCCTTCCTCCTTTTTTTTCTTCTTCACCGAAACACCCAACCTCGCGAGAAGCCCTAGCCGCCTCGCCCTTCGCCGCAGTAGCCCAACGCCGACGCCATCACCACCGGCCTCGTCGTCTCCTCGCCCTCGTCACATCCACATCCACCTCTTCTTCCTCCTTCATCAACTCCTCGTGCACCCTGCACCGGCAACCGTGGCCACCTGCACACCGCCTGCACCTCGTGGGATCGCCGCCGGCGATCTCGATCCGTCCTCCCGGCCTCGTGCATCCCTCGGTGAGTGTCTTCTTCTCTTTCTCCTCTCCTCCTCTCTTCTCCTTTCTTCTTCTTCTTCCCGGTTCATGTTTTCTTAATCTGTAGGTTTCCGTCGCTGTCGTCGTAGGCCGACCGCCGGAGCTCCGTCGACGTGATCGGCAACCACAACCTCCCCACAGATCTTCGTGAGCATCCCCTTCTCCATCCTCCTTCCCTTCTTCTTTATTTTCTTTTCTTTTCTTGTTGCATTCTTGATCGTTCACTGTTTTTATATCTCGCCGGAATCCGGCCGTGCTGGCGACGTGTCTCGACGATCCAGCAAGATACCCTGACCTGTGTGGTTCCACTGTTCGTCGTTTGGGTTCATTCCGTGAACCGTGCGCCCGTCGCGAGTTTCCCCGCCGACGTTTTACGTTCCGTTTTCCCGCTTTGCGACCCGTCGAGGCAAGTACACCTTGCTACATGCTAAATAATATTTACATATACCTTGATGACACCCTAAACCGGTAGTTTAACTTTAGCACGATAATTTCCCATTTTGTGTTCAATGTTGTTATATATCATTTTATCTTCCAAACGTGAAACCTACCGTTTGCAATTACTGTATTGAACCTAATAATCACATTTACATATTTTAATCACACTTTCACTATTGACGTTGCCTATGGAACTTTCTCTATAATTTTACTTCATTCGGACACTCGTGTACATTTAACCTGTATTAACTGTGACTTCATCCATTGAACCTATATATATATATATATGTATATATATATACATATATATATATATATGTATATATATATATATCATTGCGTCCATAAAATTCTTAAACATGTTAACATGATTTAACGGCCCTAACTGTCATATTGTATTCTTATAATGTTGATAACACCTCTGAAACACAATTGATAACTGTGCTGCTAATTAATTGAAGCTTCTTTATTGTTTAATTCGTTGCTTAAATTTATGTTGTTGATGACCATGCTTGATTATGTAACTGAGTATGAGCACACCCATGATATTGATTACATCTTGACCTGACTTGCTACATACATATTGATTGACCCGATATGGTACCGTATACTGCTTGACTTGACCTGTTGTACCATAACTTGACTCGTTACCTGATCTTGTGTCTAACGCAAACAAACCTGACATGTAGTCCTCACGGACCGTTCCTGTTGTCTATCCAGACAAACCTGCTGTAACACCTGAGGTCAGGGTTAGTAGTGATTAAGTGTTAATGTGGGATTTTTGGCAAAAAGTTTACCAAAAACGGGTTTCTTAAAAACTATCTGGTTTTGTGGTTATTTTGTGGAATTTTATCTCAACTACCCACACTTGTGCACGATAGCCAGGGGTAAGATTAGGGTATGCCATATCTTGAGCTTGTGAGTCGTTGTGCTGAGTTAACCATGGTGGTCTAAACTTCCTTGTTTTGTTTGGTGTTGATTGAGGGGTTGTAGTTTTAATTTGGTTTAAGATTGGGGTTGTCTTAAGGGGAGGTTATGATGGGCCTTGATTGTTTCACACTTCCTTCTTTTCAGAATCTCATTTGCCTCTCAAACTCATCATATATACACACACACACCAGCAATTTTCAGCTGATTTCAGCAGCCAAAATCAGCACCAGCAGCTCCCATCATCATCACAGCTCAATCTCCTGCTTAAATTCAGCTGAGGATACTCTACGACATCTACTAAACCATCATATCAGCACCACAACACCTTATCCATCACCTTCACATTTCACAACAGCCAAATTGTATCCAATCAGCCACCAATTTTCAAACTTCAGCAGCACAAAATCAGCCCCTTTAACATCAGCTTTTTAGCTACCCCCAACCCTATGCAGCTACATTAGCTAGCCTAACACTAGAAGTCCACTTAGGCTGCTCCAAACAGCACACCAGCTGCTACAAATTTCCACGCCAGCCAAGACTTCAGCCATTTAATCATTGTACACTTCAGCCTTCAAAATTCTGCATACAACAAGCAGCAACAGCTGCTACTTCAGCCAAACTGCACACCAGCATCAGCCCCAACACCATACCACACTCACACCATCCCATACCACCCTCACACCACACCACACACCACTCCATATCACACCACACAACACCATAACAACAACAGCAGCAACAACAACAACAAAATTCAGCAACAGCATGCAACAGCAACAGCAACCCATTTTGCATCAGCACCAGCTTCGTCAGTTGCATCGCAGCTCCGTTCCAGCCATGTTTTGAAGCTCCTACCCTCTTCTTCTTCTCCTTCTCCCTTGTTGCAAGGTTCCTAGAGGGTATAACTCTTGAACTTTTCGTATATTATGTAGATTAGGTGCTTGATTAGCTAGTTGTTACGATATATAGAATTCTCATGCTAGAATTGTGTAGTGATGCTAAATTTAGCGACTTTAGAGTACTTGTAGTTTAATGAGCCATTTTTGGTGTTAACTAACCTGTTGAAGCCCAGTAGTATCATTAAAATTGGATGGTTAGCCTAATTTGCTAAAATTTCGAATATCTAGCTTAATCGGTGTCCATATCATGCTTAAAAGTGATATTGGGTGTTTTATGGAGATTTTGAGCAAAGTGAGAATTACGTTAGTTAGAATAACCCTCTTAGGTCCTAGTGAGGCCAGCCAACCAGAGAAATTCCCCAGATTTCATGTCGAAACCCGATTTACCCGACTTGGCGTATTTTGGCAGTTTTAGCGACTTTTAGCCTTTCTGAAATCTGCTGTTGACCCGATCACTTCAGAATAATTTTGAGAAGACTGTAGCATGGTGAGATGAGTAGGAACACACACCCAAAGCACGGGGACCCACCTCACAATGGAGGCCGCCAATTATTGAGTTCTGGCCGCAAATTGCGGCCAGGAAGGGGGTGGGGGTGTTGGTTTTTGGGGTGTGGGTTTGGTCTTGATAGCTAGGGTTTTTGGTATCTGTAACTTTTCAAGTTTGGCCCTGAGGCAAAATCTGGAACTAGTTACGTGTTTTCGATGTTTTAAGACTTGTGCGACACGCGAGTGATACGCGTGGTTCTGTGGCGCGCTGCGCGACACAGCGTGTCAGTTCTGATTCAGGTAGGTTTGTGCGCGTCTCGTCGCGTCGCATCGCGTCGTGTGCACACGCGTTTGGTTTCACGCACGCGTATCCCTTTTGTTGATATATTGCGTTTTGCATGACTTTTCCTTATATCGTGACTCATGTGAATTCTAGGTTCGCCGGCAGGAACTTCAAGCGCGGCTGAAAAGGGAAAACAGGTGGTCGGACACACTTAGCACAGGACCACTGGTGAGTAGATTTAACATCTATGGGGGACAATCGTTTGGATGGCGCGAGTCGCCCGATAGATTTAGTAGACTTGGTATTACTGGTAACATTGGAGTAAAAATGATAAAACTTGCATGATAATTGTTGTAGTCAGTATCTATATGATGTTCTATATAAGCAGATTCATTATAGGACACATGCACCCTTACCAGGTTTTATATGTTGCACGAGCACTATTCATGTGGACACACACACCCTGGTAATTGCCATGTCACGACACTAAATAACTTTAAATCTGAAACATGTTAACTGCTTAGAAATGTGACATTGAAATAAGTACTTAAATTGATACCATAAGCATTCATAATCATCGGCATATGTATTTATGATAATTTCATGAGATTTATGATATTTCTGGATTTTGGGGGAAAGCCGCAAGATTTCAAATGATATTTGTTAAAAATAAAAGCTGCGGTTTTCTAGTGATGTAAAGTGTCGTCCACCATGAGTTTGCTGTGGTTTTTGAGACCCGTTTCGAGGAGGTGGATGAACCGTCTCGGGTACATGGTGGGCCCGGTATGGTACCTCGGGGCAAGAAGATCGCAGATGATGGCGTTGAGCCTGGCAGGGGACGGATTACCTACCGGTGATTTCATTTGGCACGGCGGATATCCAGAGGATACCGATCGTGGCCGCTGGATTGAGATATGGATTTTGATATGGATCAGCCGGATAGCTGAGGCCAGAGATACTGGACATGGATATATGAGATTTGGACGGTTTTGAGGTGTCGTTGCTAGACACGGATTTTTACTCTTTTCCTGGATATTATTATTGATGTTTAAAAAGGGGAGTTTCAAAACAAAGGAAGAATAATTCTCATACACACTTGATTGTATTTTCATGTGGCATACATACCTGTTATCACCTCCATGTGACATATATACTTGCTAGTATACTGTTGATGCATACACACCTGTTAGTACATGTAGCTATACCTGTTTTAGGAATGTCAGGACACTTGTGTGCATGCATACGATAGCCTTAGTAAATGTTATCTATTACTCACGAGCTGGCAACTCACCCCCGTTGTGCCACAGCTTCTCTGCTGGTCCATTCCGTCAGCACCGTAGCGGCGGATACCTTTGCTTCATTTGTACTTCTTGCCTGGACTAGAGGCTTTTGCTCATAGGTGGGTTATTATCAGTTGGTACCACCTTATTTATGCTCATTGTATCTAGAGTACTCCATCTACTGTCGCTACTATATCTACGGTATCTACCGTTTCTACTGTATCTACTGTTGCTACTATCAGTTCAGTTGTACCTGTTTTATTCGGATGACTGTATATTGACCTAGATGTGAGATTGTGAGACTTGAGGATTTATTTATGATGTATCTGGGTCGAGCTCACTTGAGTCGACATGTTATTCCTCATGCACTGATTTCTTCTATATTCTGCTGGAATTCTGGAATAAGGGCAAATTGATAAAGTAATGAGGTAAAAGCTTAAATTAATTGGTTTTTCCTTCACTCTAAAAATCTTAATTGGGTTTTGTATTCTGGGCTTCGGCTTACTTATTTTACGGACGCCTTGAGACGTTTCGTAACTTAAGTGCCGGTCGCGTTCCGTAACTTGCGGGTCATGACAAAGTTGGTATCAGAGCGATAGGTTTCACCTTTCCGAGTGTAGGATGACCCTTAGTAGATGGAGTAAGTAACTTAAGCAGGGTAGCATAGCGTACGTATGTCCGCGGCATACTTGCGTTGCGATACTCCGCCTAGGTGACTTTAGGATATACTTGCTTGAAATTCCTTCTTCAATTCCGTGTATCCTACGACCTTATTCTTGTTCCTGTACCAGCTACTATGCCGCCAAAGACTACCAGAGCACAGAGGGCTGCCGCCCGAGACGAGATTCGAGCTGGCTCATCCGAGACTAGGACTGAGCAGGGTAGTATGCCTACACCGCAGGAACAAACCGATCTGCCTTTCCCAGGCCGTGTGGATAGGCTGGAGACTGGTATGGAGGAGTTGCGACAGATGATGGGGAGTATGCAGGAGTTACGTCAGATGGTAGGAACCCTAGTTGCATCCGGTCGTGCACCGAGGCCGGAGGACGTACCTGCTACATCCCAGACTACTATGATACCTGCTTCTACTACTACCACCGCGACCATTCCGGTTTCGCTACAGGAGTTCATGAGGCTGAGACCTCCAGTTTTTACGGGTACCGATGCAGCGGAGGACCCGCAGACGTTCCTTGACAGCTTGGCCAGGATTTGCCGTTCGCTAAGATGTTCCGATGATCGCTGGGTAGAGCTTGCGAGTTTCCGACTAGAGGGTCTCGCACAGATATGGTGGGAGTCCGTTCTGAGAGGTCGAGATGCAGGTCTATCGCCCATGACCTGGACCGAGTTCACAGCAGTTTTTCTTGCCCGATTCCTCCCAGAGAGCGTTCGCGACGTCAGAGCCCGTAGTTTCGAGGCCTTGGTCAAGACACCAGGGATGACGGTGTCTGAGTATGATGTTCAGTTTACACAGTTGTCCCGATATGCTCCGTATCTAGTGGATACCGAAGAGAAGAGGGTGAAGAGGTTTATACAGGGACTGGATGCCCAGTTATATCTTGCCATTGGCGCCCAGCATTTCGATACCTATTCGGCAGCTATGAATACAGCATTGCGGATGGAGGCACGTATTTCAGCAACTTCGGCTGTTACCGGGCCGAAGAGGATTCGCACTGGCACGCCAGATCAAAGGCAGCATGCCAGATTCCTTCCGAGAGATAGGACCGGCAGAGGATTTGGACGAGGTCATCTATATGGATCGTATACACAGGGACAGCAGTTGTCGCCAGGATGCTTTGGGTGCGGGAGTCTGCACCATCGTGTTAGAGACTGTCCAGCAAGGTGACAGGGAGCAACGACCGTTCCGCATGTGACTCTACCTCCATCACCGCCCCCTCCTCAGAGAGCCCTACTTCCTGCCACAGGCAATGCTCCACGCCAGTTAGGTGTACCCAGAGGCCGTGGACGTGGCGCACCGATCCAGAGAGGACGAGGAGGCAGAGGCCGAGGCCGAGGTCAGCCCACTATCGGAGGAGGTCAAGCCCGAGTTTTTGCATTAACACCCCAGGATGCGCAGGCATCCAATGCCGTCGTTACAGGTACTCTATCAGTTTGTTCTGTTGATGCACACGTGTTATTTGATCCCGGATCCACGCACTCTTATGTTTCCACACACTTTGTACCGAGTTTGGGTAGAGAGTCCGGTTTGCTTGATCAGCCACTTGTTGTGACCACTCCTATGGGAGAGTCCTTTGTTGCTAGGCACGTGTTCCGATTCTGTACCGTTCATATTGGCGAGCGAGAGCTGCCTGTCGACTTGATCCTTCTGGAGATGTTGGACTTCGACATTCTTTTGGGCATGGATTGGTTAGCCACGTGCTATGCGTCTGTGGACTGCCGTGAGAAGACAGTTAGATTTTGTTTTCCCGGCGAGTCGGTTTTTGTTGTGAAGGGGGACCGTGGTGCCGCCCCTCACATGTTGATTTCTTCTCTTCGTGCTGTCCAGCTGTTGAGAAAGGGATGTCAGGGATTCTTGGCTTATGTCAGTGATACTAGAGCTACAGATGTTCCGTTGGACCAGGTCCCGGTTGTTTGTGAGTTCCCTGATGTTTTCCCTGATGAGCTTCCTAGACTGCCGCCTGAGCGCGATATCGAGTTCTGTATTGATTTAATTCCTGGCTCGGGACCTATTTCTATACCGCCTTATCGAATGGCCCCGGCGGAACTTAGTGAATTGAAGGTTCAGCTGCAAGAATTATTAGATAAGGGACTTATTCGACCTAGCGTTTCACCATGGGGTGCTCCGGTCCTGTTTGTCAAGAAGAAGGACGGAAGTTTGCGCTTATGTATCGACTACCGCCAGCTGAACAAGGTGACCGTTCGGAACAGATATCCGTTGCCACGCATTGATGATTTGTTCGACCAGCTCCAGGGTGCGGGTTATTTTTCAAGGATCGACTTACGATCAGGATATCACCAGCTGCGAGTCCGACAGGAGGATGTACCGAAGACAGCCTTTCGTACACGCTATGGCCACTATGAATTTCTGGTGATGTCGTTCGGACTCACCAACGCCCCAGCTGCATTCATGGATTTGATGAACCGTACATTCAGGCCGTATCTTGACTTGTTCATCATCGTGTTCATCGACAATATTTTGGTGTATTCCCGGAGCCAAGAGGAGCACGAGCAGCATTTGCGGATTACGTTACAGACCTTGAGGGAACACCAGCTTTTCGCAAAATTTTCCAAGTGTGCCTTCTGGTTGGATAGTGTCGGATTCTTGGGTCATGTGATTACGAGGGATGGCATATGTGTAGACCCGAAGAAGATTGAGGCCGTCCAGCAGTGGCCCAGAGCGACATCGGTTACTGAGATCCGTAGTTTTCTAGGCCTTGCAGGCTACTACAGGAGATTTGTACAGGATTTCTCCCGTATTGCTGCACCTTTGACAGGTTTGACCCGGAAGGGAGTTCCTTTCGTTTGGACGGAGGAATGCGAGCGCAGTTTTCAGCAGCTGCGGACGTGTTTGACTACAGCGCCAGTATTATCATTACCTTCAGGATCAGGCGGATTTGTGGTTTACTGTGATGCTTCGCGAGTAGGGCTAGGATGTGTATTGATGCAGCATGACAGGGTAATCGCGTATGCTTCGCGGCAATTGAAGAAACATGAACAGAACTACCCTACTCATGATTTGGAGATGGCTGCAGTGGTCTTTGCACTAAAGATTTGGCGACATTACCTATATGGCGAGTCGTGCCAGATATTCACTGACCACAAGAGCTTAAAATATATATTTCAGCAGCGAGATCTGAACCTCAGACAGCGTCGTTGGATGGAATTGGTGAAGGACTATGACTGCGAAATCTTATACCATCCGGGCAAGGCAAATGTAGTAGCAGATGCCTTGAGCAGAAGGCCCGGGGGTAATCTATCTTATATGTGCGCGGTGCAGAGGCAGTCATCAGCAGATTGGCAGATTTTATGCGACAGCCGAGTTGAATTCGAGTTCCCTCCAACAGGGGGACAGCTCGCGCATGTGCGTGCGCACCCACAGTTGCTTGACCGTATATATGAAGCACAGCGCAGCGATGACCGTTGTTCAGAGATCACAGCACAGATGGGACATGGCAAATTTTCCGAGTTCGTGGTTGATGAACAGGGAATTTTACGATTTGGATCCAGACTGTGCGTACCAGATGCAGAGGGATTACGGCGCGATATTCTTGAGGAAGCACACCGATCGGCGTATAGTGTCCACCCAGGTTCCACCAAGATGTACCATGATTTGAGAGAGACCTACTGGTGGGACGGAATGAAGAGGGACATCGCAGAGTTCGTATCAAGATGCCTGACTTGTCAGCAAGTCAAAGCCGAGCACCAGAGGCCAGCAGGAGAACTACAGCCGTTACCCATTCCAGAGTGGAAATGGGAGCAGATTTCGATGGATTTCGTTGTGGGTCTACCCAGGACCAGTCGAGGGTACGACTCCATTTGGGTGATCGTAGATCGATTGACGAAAGCGGCTCACTTCCTGCCAGTGAAGACAACTTTTAGCTTCGCTCAGTATGCCCAGCTTTACATCGACGAGATCGTACGATTGCATGGCGTACCGACTTGCATCGTGTCAGATCGAGGAACTCAGTTCACCAGCCGACTTTGGCAGAAACTTCAGGAGGCTTTGGGCACTCGTTTGAGTTTTAGCACAGCATTTCATCCGCAGACCGACGGACAATCAGAGCGGACCATTCAGACTCTCGAGGACATGCTTCGAGCGTGTGTTTTAGACTTCCGAGGTAGCTGGGATCATCATTTACCTTTAATAGAGTTCTCCTATAACAACAGTTTCCAGGATACTATTCAGATGGCACCTTTCGAGGCGTTGTATGGGAGAAGATGCAGATCGCCCGTTTGTTGGACCGAGTTGAGCGAAAGCAGTATTTTTGGGCCACAAATCGTGCAAGAGACGACCGAGAAAGTGCAGATGATTCGAGATCGAATGAGGGCAGCCCAGTGCAGGCAGAAATCGTATGCAGACAGGCGCCGTCGCAAATTAGAGTTCGCAGTTGGCGACCATGTTTTTC
The DNA here is from genome assembly GCA_030015575.1 of Agapanthus africanus. Lineage (NCBI taxonomy): Eukaryota > Viridiplantae > Streptophyta > Magnoliopsida > Asparagales > Amaryllidaceae > Agapanthus > Agapanthus africanus. The sequence continues at coordinate 92,184,519 of JASDDO010000019.1, read as the reverse complement.
TGAGAATCTCTCCGATGAAGGGCGTGATGCGTTTTGGGCGAAAGGGAAAGCTTAGCCTTAGATTCGTAGGTCCCTTCGAGATTCTCGAGCGTGTCGGCGCTGTTGCGTATCGTTTAGCTCTCCCACCTAGTTTTTCAGATGTTCATCCCGTTTTCCACGTATCGATGCTACGCCGTTATCTTCATGACCCTTCCCACGCGATTCAGCATCAGACGGTTCAGCTCGAACCCGATCTTTCGTTCACCGTGCAGCCAGTTGAAATTTTAGATCGGCAAGTGAAGAAACTTCGATCAAAGGTCCTGCCATCTGTGAAAGTTCTTTGGCGCAGCCCGAGCAGTGAGGAGATCACTTGGGAGGCCGAGGGAGAGATGCGGAAGGAATTCCCTCATCTTTTTGAAGGTATGCGTAGTTGCATATTTTAAAATTCGGGGACGAATTTTCTTAAGGGGGGAAGACTGTAACACCTGAGGTCAGGGTTAGTAGTGATTAAGTGTTAATGTGGGATTTTTGGCAAAAAGTTTACCAAAAACGGGTTTCTTAAAAACTATCTGGTTTTGTGGTTATTTTGTGGAATTTTATCTCAACCACCCACACTTGTGCACGATAGCCAGGGGTAAGATTAGGGTATGCCATATCTTGAGCTTGTGAGTCGTTGTGCTAAGTTAACCATGGTGGTCTAAACTTCCTTGTTTTGTTTGGTGTTGATTGAGGGGTTGTAGTTTTAATTTGGTTTAAGATTGGGGTTGTCTTAAGGGGAGGTTATGATGGGTCTTGATTGTTTCACACTTCCTTCTTTTCAGAATCTCATTTGCCTCTCAAACTCATCATATATACACACACACACCAGCAATTTTCAGCTGATTTCAGCAGCCAAAATCAGCACCAGCAGCTCCCATCATCATCACAGCTCAATCTCCTGCTTAAATTCAGCTGAGGATACTCTACGACATCTACTAAACCATCACATCAGCACCACAACACCTTATCCATCACCTTCACATTTCACAACAGCCAAATTGTATCCAATCAGCCACCAATTTTCAAACTTCAGCAGCACAAAATCAGCCCCTTTAACATCAGCTTTTTAGCTACCCCCAACCCTATGCAGCTACATTAGCTAGCCTAACACTAGAAGTCCACTTAGGCTGCTCCAAACAGCACACCAGCTGCTACAAATTTCCACCCCAGCCAAGACTTCAGCCATTTAATCATTGTACACTTCAGCCTTCAAAATTCTGCATACAACAAGCAGCAACAGCTGCTACTTCAGCCAAACTGCACACCAGCATCAGCCCCAACACCATACCACACTCACACCATCCCATACCACCCTCACACCACACCACACACCACTCCATATCACACCACACAACACCATAACAACAACAACAGCAACAACAACAACAAAATTCAGCAACAGCATGCAACAGCAACAGCAACAGCAACCCATTTTGCATCAGCACCAGCTTCGTCAGTTGCATCGCAGCTCCGTTCCAGCCATGTTTTGAAGCTCCTACCCTCTTCTTCTTCTCCTTCTCCCTTGTTGCAAGGTTCCTAGAGGGTATAACTCTTGAACTTTTCGTATATTATGTAGATTAGGTGCTTGATTAGCTAGTTGTTACGATATATAGAATTCTCATGCTAGAATTGTGTAGTGATGCTAAATTTAGCGACTTTAGAGTACTTGTAGTTTAATGAGCCATTTTTGGTGTTAACTAACCTGTTGAAGCCCAGTAGTATCATTAAAATTGGATGGTTAGCCTAATTTGCTAAAATTTCGAATATCTAGCTTAATCGGTGTCCATATCATGCTTAAAAGTGATATTGGGTGTTTTATGGAGATTTTGAGCAAAGTGAGAATTACGTTAGTTAGAATAACCCTCTTAGGTCCTAGTGAGGCCAGCCAACCAGAGAAATTCCCCAGATTTCATGTCGAAACCCGATTTACCCGACTTGGCGTATTTTGGCAGTTTTAGCGACTTTTAGCCTTTCTGAAATCTGCTGTTGACCCGATCACTTCAGAATAATTTTGAGAAGACTGTAGCATGGTGAGATGAGTAGGAACACACACCCAAAGCACGGGGACCCACCTCACAATGGAGGCCGCCAATTATTGAGTTCTGGCCGCAAATTGCGGCCAGGAAGGGGGTGGGGGTGTTGGTTTTTGGGGTGTGGGTTTGGTCTTGATAGCTAGGGTTTTTGGTATCTGTAACTTTTCAAGTTTGGCCCTGAGGCAAAATCTGGAACTAGTTACGTGTTTTCGATGTTTTAAGACTTGTGCGACACGCGCGTGATACGCGTGGTTCTGTGGCGCGCTGCGCGACACAGCGTGTCAGTTCTGATTCAGGTAGGTTTGTGCGCGTCGCATCGCGTCGTGTGCACACGTGTTTGGTTTCACGCACGCGTATCCCTTTTGTTGATATATTGCGTTTTGCATGACTTTTCCTTATATGGTGACTCATGTGAATTCTAGGTTCGCCGGCAGGAACTTCAAGCGCGGCTGAAAAGGGAAAACAGGTGGTCGGACACACTTAGCACAGGACCACTGGTGAGTAGATTTAACATCTACGGGGGACAATCGTTTGGATGGCGCGAGTCGCCCGATAGATTTAGTAGACTTGGTATTACTGGTAACATTGGAGTAAAAATGATAAAACTTGCATGATAATTGTTGTAGTCAGTATCTATATGATGTTCTATATAAGCAGATTCATTATAGGACACATGCACCCTTACCAGGTTTTATATGTTGCACGAGCACTATTCATGTGGACACACACACCCTGGTAATTGCCATGTCACGACACTAAATAACTTTAAATCTGAAACATGTTAACTGCTTAGAAATGTGACATTGAAATAAGTACTTAAATTGATACCATAAGCATTCATAATTATCGGCATATGTATTTATGATAATTTCATGAGATTTATGATATTTCTGGATTTTGGGGGAAAGCCGCAAGATTTCAAATGATATTTGTTAAAAATAAAAGCTGCGGTTTTCTAGTGATGTAAAGTGTCGTCCACCATGAGTTTGCTGTGGTTTTTGAGACCCGTTTCGAGGAGGTGGATGAACCGTCTCGGGTACATGGTGGGCCCGGTATGGTACCTCGGGGCAAGAAGATCGCAGATGATGGCGTTGAGCCTGGCAGGGGACGGATTACCTACCGATGATTTCATTTGGCACGGCGGATATCCAGAGGATACCGATCGTGGCCGCTGGATTGAGATATGGATTTTGATATGGATCAGCCGGATAGCTGAGGCCAGAGATACTGGACATGGATATATGAGATTTGGACGGTTTTGAGGTGTCGTTGCTAGACACGGATTTTTACTGTTTTCCTGGATATTATTATTGATGTTTAAAAAGGGGAGTTTCAAAACAAAGGAAGAATAATTCTCATACACACTTGATTGTATTTTCATGTGGCATACATACCTGTTATCACCTCCATGTGACATATATACTTGCTAGTATACTGTTGATGCATACACACCTGTTAGTACATGTAGCTATACCTGTTTTAGGAATGTCAGGACACTTGTGTGCATGCATACGATAGCCTTAGTAAATGTTATCTATTACTCACGAGCTGGAAACTCACCCCCGTTGTGCCACAGCTTCTCTGCAGGTCCATTCCGTCAGCACCGTAGCGGCGGATACCTTTGCTTCATTTGTACTTCTTGCCTGGACTAGAGGCTTTTGCTCATAGATGGGTTATTATCAGTTGGTACCACCTTATTTATGCTCATTGTATCTAGAGTACTCCATCTACTGTCGCTACTATATCTACGGTATCTACCGTTTCTACTGTATCTACTGTTGCTACTATCAGTTCAGTTGTACCTGTTTTATTCGGATGACTGTATATTGACCTAGATGTGAGATTGTGAGACTTGAGGATTTATTTATGATGTATCTGGGTCGAGCTCACTTGAGTCGACATGTTATTCCTCATGCACTGATTTCTTCTATATTCTGCTGGAATTCTGGAATAAGGGCAAATTGATAAAGTAATGAGGTAAAAGCTTAAATTAATTGGTTTTTCCTTCACTCTAAAAATCTTAATTGGGTTTTGTATTCTGGGCTTCGGCTTACTTATTTTACGGACGCCTTGAGACGTTTCGTAACTTAAGTGCCGGTCGCGTTCCGTAACTTGCGGGTCGTGACACCTGCTTATCTGATCCTGTGTTGGCATTAGTTCTTGATTACGGGATACCTGACTTGACATACACATATAACTTGGGGGTATGGGGAAATCAAAGGTGAAACCTGACTTGTAACTCAACAGTTCGCTACTTGTTCTGATCAGTTTTAGAGGCTAGGCCAGCCTTGGAATGATGCTGCTGACATCATTCATCTGTACACATTCCTGTTTAGTGCCTAGCGGCATGTCTCGGTTTTAGCCCGAGAATCTGGGCCGTGGTCCCGGGTATGTACGGGATACTATTACATCGATGATCCATCAATTTGGTTTCAAAGACTTTAGAACAGAAAACCTGATAGAACAGTTTAGTTTTACCCACTGCACACTACCCTGCACTGCTCTGACTTATATTATTGTTACCCTTGCTTTATTCATATTTATATTCGCATTGCCTGTTACCCTGTTTATATGATATTACTTGATGACTTGACGCGCTGACGTCTGGGTTTTGCATGGCCCAGACTCTGTACCGCTGTTGCAGTCCGAGCAGGAGTACTTCAGCCAACAGGCTGAGCTGTGAGTGTCAGCAGTAGTTAGTTTTTCTTTCCTGCATTTTTATTCATGATGTGAGCCCGCATTATGGGACATACATTCCAGTTATCTTGTATTGGATCTTTCGCTTCCGCATTTTATTATTCTTGACTCATGTTAACTTGGATTATGGACATGTTTTAGATAGTTTTATTGGTTCTTGATATCTCTACAGCCGTAATATGACTGTGGTTGGATACTTCCTACCCACAGGTAGCATGGTTGGCTATGTCACGTGCCCATTTTAGCGTACTCTGGGAAGCGGGGCGTGACACACAGTGAAACTGAAACATTGAAATGTTTCGTTGGGGTATCTGGGTATTCCTAGTAATGCCTCTTCCATTATCCAGATTCACAACTGTAACCGTATATTTCTTTGTCATCTCTCCAAATCCCTTCATATGTCTTTAGTCGTTACCTTCTGTACACCTCCTTTAGGCTTAAATGGTTTTCTTCCTTCCCTACCGTTCGGCACCAGCCTATGGTTTGGAAGAAGACTATCCAATAAGCATAATGGGTGTACTGTCCTAATCGTAGGAGTACTCGCAATGCGAGAGAAGGTAAAGATAAAAGACAACCAAATAAACCTTATTCCTATTTCTCCTGAACCAGAATCCATCCCCGAACTGGAACAAGTTCTTTCGAGTTCGTATATAACCATACGATGGAGTATCCAAATAACTGTGGATCTTCGTAGTGATACGGAGTGTTCTGGAGAAATACAAAGGTGAAATGGGAGTGGTAATGAAATACTTGGTTTGGTTGTGAATAGCAGTCGTAATTTACTTTGCCCTCTTACTAATCCCTTTATTTGTCTTTACTTAATACCTTCTGTACACCATCGTTAGGCTAATTGGTCCCTACCGTTCGGCACCAGCCTAAGGTTTGGAAGAAGACTATCCAATTTGCGTAATAGGTGTACTATCTCTTAAACCAAGGAGTACTCGCAACTTGAGAGAAGATAAAAGGAAAAGACAAATGAATAGTCCTATTCGTTTCTCCAGAACCAGAAACCATTCTCGAATAAATTCCTTCGAGTTCGTATATAACCATACGATGGTTTTATCCAATGGAAGTGAACGTTCGTAGTATTACGGGGTGTCCTGAAGAAAAGGGTAAAAGTAGGAGTGGCAATGAGGTTTACAACTCTAACAATCCAAAAGCCAGTGTTTAAGAAGGTTCGGTCAATATTGGTCACTGAGTCATAGTCAAGGGTCGGGTCATGGTCGCTGCCAAAGAGAGAGAGAAAAGAAACACTCAGCGTGCACTCTAACCTAGATCAGAATGGTTATCAATTTATCTAATCAGGAAACCTCCCACTGTAACCTCAAATTCTTCTCCAAACCCGAAAGAAGAATTAGTCGGGATCACCCGAGGAGTAAACCAACTCATCAGTGAGAATCGGGATCCAACTATCATTGCATGATAACGTGACGGAATATGCTCATGTTATTACACTCCAGAAGGTATGCGCATATACGGCAAGTTTCAGTTTCTTTAGAAACTCCCGATGTGATTTTTGCCCCATGCTCTTATGACCTTGGCGTGAGGTCAAAATGTCATAAGTCACATGTTAAGTTCTACCCATCATTATCCAGGTTAATTTGAACCCACCCGTACCTACCCTTGACGTAGGCCAAAATGGCAGTACGACTGTCTCAAACCAACGCATTTTATCTATGCAACAGATAAATATCCGGCAGCTACCAATCATTATGCCTTGGCGTGAGGTCAAAATACATAGCTTGAAGACTACCGAATATTTAACTGAAATGATGGAGGGCTACGAATGGTTTCTGGCGAAAACCTTTAACGTAATGAACTTGATATCGTTGAAGGAACTGGATAGCTTTATAAAAATATAGTGGCTCTTTCCCCGTAGAATGAGGTGCAGGATATTCCAACTGAATACCACGATGCAAAGCAAAAGTAATCGACTATAGTGAAGTTATTGCCCTGACGTAAACTTCTGTCCAAGGGGTCACTCCCGGTGAAGGGATCTCGGCCCTTGCCTCGTCGACTGAGGTGCTGGATATTCATAACCGAATACCACTGTGCAAAACAAAAGAGAACGCCCTTGCAATAACAGCTTTTGAAAAGTGTTCCAACAACATCAGAATATGTTTGTTTTAGCTTGCATTGATCCGAATCAATGCAGTCCCATCAATTGATCACACCACAAAAGAACGAAAATAATGATGTACGTATATGCTATCCGCATTCGCCACTGAGTCCCGTCATCACCCGTTAGGTTACTTAACTAACGACAGAGCGGGGACTGGACTAGCGCGGATGCAAAACATATACAACATCTACTAGTATATATATCAATATATAATATTCGCTCAAGGCGTGATAAAATGCAACATCACAGAAATGTAATAAGCATCACAGAATAATACAGATATCTGGAATCCCCGGGTTTCATAGAGCCGCTACTGAAACCCGACGTTTCCCTGGTCGTGTGGATAGCCTGTGCAACGAAATCCTGGACCCCTATGGGCGCGGCAAGTTACCCGCCAAAACCTGAAGCGAGGCAGCCCCCTTCATCAACGTGAATGGACCACCCAGCACTTCACGGAATCCGGTAACTTAGGCACCCCTCCTTGGGTCAACCTGTACCCCCTACGAGTGCGGTGAATAGCCCGTCAATTCTAGAGTAAAGCCCTCTCCGTCTCAACGCCATGAGATGTGGCCCGTTGCCCTCTAGAACCCGCTATCCGTGCACCCCTCCGCGGGGTAATCCTAGTACAGAAAGTAAAATATACATACAACGGGTGCATCGACCTCAGCCCGGTCGTGCCCCAAAAGAATAATATACAAACAAGCAGTGATGGCAGTCCACATGTCGGACGCTCGCCCCGCAATATCAAATATACATATAAAACCAAACTGTAATACCGTTGCATCCAGGCTATCCCCCACGACCAATCCGCAACATCACAGCACAACACAGAACATCAACGTGAATGTCACGTTCGCAAATCCGTCTAAAAGGGCTATAACAGTTAGACAGGATTTACCGATCAAGTGACATTCACGGTCGCAGATATAATGTAAATACTGTGAACTAACATGTTTAAAATTTTCGATCGACTAAATTTATCGAAGTGGGCCCCAAGCATTACTGCAGCACTCAAAGAAAATCTGGGCCCAAACAGAACATACCAAAAACCCTATTTCCATGTCAGAAGCTCACTGTGAAAATTTGGTACAGTTTGGCCACAGAACAGCGGCGGATCAACGGCCAAAATGTGGTTTTGGCCGCTGATCCGTCGCGCTACAGTAACATCAGCCTACCAAATTTTCACAGAAGTCATAAAAACCCCTGCATGTAATTTTCCAATGTACCAAATAATTTTTAGAGCACAAAAAAATTCGACAGAAAGTACGACATGGAAACGCGGTTTTTGGAAAATCCGTTCGATCGAACTTGTAAACACGTTAGAGCAAACTAGACTAGGTTAATGGCGTGGCTCTGATACCAGTGTAAGTGCATGGCAGCGCCCCGGCCGTCAAACCGAGGCCAAAATGCGGAAACGAAACTTTTCAAAAACTTGTAAACCGGCACTACCGCGCATTATAAATCCGGATCGGGCCATTAACCTACTCCTAGCAAACTAGAGAATGGGAAGAAAGCTATACCGAGCGATCTGTGTCCTTCGGTCTTCGGCCTCCACTCCGATCTCCTCGCGGAATCTCCGGTCTTTATTTCCTCGTCGGAAAGGGCACCACACCGCCGGGTTCGTTTACGGGCTCCCACCTCTGGACCGAGGCAAGTCGGGCACGAAGTTGGCGAGCTGACGTGCCCAAGGATGCTGTAGGCTAAGTGTAGTAATGTTTGTCTCAAAGGGTATGAAGTTGCCATGATGGAGGAATGAAACAATGGAGATGAATGATTTTTGGTAGCAAGCAAAAATACATGAGATGAACATTTTCCTCACCAAATGAAAATCCCTACACCCTCATCCTGAGTGTGGCCGGCCCTATGGAAAAATGAGGAGGGGAAAAACTACAAGGGGTGAGTATAGGAAAAGCAAAGGGTGATCATAAGCCAATGGGTGATAACAAGGAAAAATAATCACATCAATTTCCACTCCAAAATTCTTTCATAATCCATCACAATTAATGCAAGCCATTATGAAGAAAAAAGCAAAGATGCTATATCAATCATAATCCTCCAAATTGCAAGAAACCCCCTCCACAATGCCAATTTGCAAATATGCAAATTAGCCCCTCCATCGGAAAAATCCGGCCGTGAAAGAACAAAGGAAAACTGGCCGAAACGGAATGCAAACTGGCAACTTCAAAAAACTGATTCCGTAAAAAATTACAGGAAAACCCCGCGACCGTATATACACACCCGCATTTGTATTCCGACCGAATACAAATGCAATGAGACAAAATCTACACTGTACAATACTAGGATCCGGCTTAAACCAAAGCCCGCTAGTATTATCCGTCCGATCATGATCCGTGCAATACCGCACGTATATGATCGAACCCTGCCATATCTCCATACGGCCTCTACAGCGTTTCGCCCGAAACTTGAGCAATTGTCTGTGGGGGACTCTAAAGACTCGTCAACATCTTGGTTGTGGATTTAACCACTAGCACGTCAGAGGTATTAGCCATACGTGACGGGCTACCAGCTATTGACCAAAAGGGACGTCTGTAAGTGAACTCATCCTGACACCCTACTGAGCCTGTCAGTGACAATATCCGTACAGTCCGGTTCGTTCGTCTATGAGCATCGCATGGCGGGCCTAGGGGGTTGGTAAAAGTCAGACCCCCAAAAGCGGTACAAGTCGTGTTGGAGTGTAGCCCAGAACACCCTGAGATATTACTGGAATACCTACCAGTAAATCTCCTGCCTTGGCCAAGGACTTCGTGTAATGGCTCTCCTAGACACAGCGCGACTGCACCCCCAATACTGGGAGAGACGAACCCCTGAAGATCCGCTCACTGCCTCCATGTGGCTCGGGACTGTACCCAACTAAAACCTGTTTGCACGACTCTTTTGAGCGTGGTAGGTAGTAATCAAAGTACAGTGGGAACTCACACAAGACAAATGACGATCTCAGGTCGATGAACTAACCTGTACACATGTTACCAGGGAACTGCTATCTGACGTCAGGTATAAGACCAACTAGCATGTTCCCGGCGAGTCCTGTCCAGTGTACTCATAACCCAATGAGCACCTGTATACATCTTAGGTGAACCAACTGACACCATTGGCTTGTGAGACCGGCCACCGCCCCTCGTCGGGGTCTCGACTGTATACACTAGTCTACTCTGGAGTATCGAAGCCCCGTCTCGAAAACTCCCACGACTAGGGACCTTTTAAGGATGTGCTTATAGACCCCAGCTCCCACGTATACGATCGCCCTCATACTGCTGGTAGTCAAGCAAGAATCCTAAGGGCTCTATCAACGTGCAATAGCGATCTGTCAGGTCACCTAAAACAGTACACGATAATAAAGATAAACCAGATAGCATACTATCATCTAGAGCAAGACTGTTCTAACGGTATAGGTCCTCTTTCAATCTTTGCAATCACGTGCCTGTGATCCAATAATTGACTCTGAGGGCACTATCTCCAACAGAAAATTATTACAGCAATATATAGTTGATGCTTATGCATCTGTTGAAGGGAATCGTCTTGGATGGATTCGTAATAATCAAAAAACTTTACGATGTGAGTTATATCAAGGCTTGCAGGATGCTGTTGACGATGGTAATAATGATGCTCACACAATTGGTAAAAAAATCATTTTGCCTTCATCCTTTACTGGAGGTCCACGATATATGATTCAAAACTATCAAGATGCTATGGCAATTTGTGCATGGGCCGGGCCTCCGGATTTATTCATTACTTTTACATGCAATCCTAAATGGAAAGAAATACATGAATTTTTATTGATTGTTGGTAGTCAAAGTGCATCTGATAGGCCTGATATTGTTGCCAGAGTTTTTCACTTAAAACTTATGCTGCTTCTTGATGATTTGATTAAACATAAATATTTTGGACGAGTAATTTCTGGTAGGTTATTGTCATTATTTGTTGATATATGTTTTGTATATTGTTATATGTTTCTATTTAAAAGTTTGATTTTTCCATTTGTAGATCTATCTGTGGTAGAATTTCAAAAACGATGATTACCACATTCTCATATCCTTATTACATTGGAAAGTTCAAAAAAAATTAAAACTCGCAAAGGATATTGATAATTTAATTAGAGCTGAGCTTCCTGACATTAAAATGGAACATTTACTTCATGATTTGGTAATTACCCATATGATTCATGGACCATGTGGTACACATAATCCAAAATGTGTTTGCATGAAAAATAATAAATGCTCAAAAAAATTCCCTAAAATGTTCAATGACCATACTATTATTGATGAAAAGGGATATGCAATTTACCAAAGACGCAAATCAAGATCCTACACCGGCAGATGGAAAGGATATTGACAACAGTTGGGTTGTGCCTTACAATGCAAATCTGCTACTGAAATATCAATCACATATTAATGTTGAAATATGCAATCATAGATAAGCAATAAAATATTTATTTAAATATGTGAATAAAGGATCTGATTTTGCAACAGCTATCATTCATCAAAATGTGGTCGAAAGATATGACGATGTCAAATTATATTTAGATTCTAGTTATATTGCAGCATCTGAAGTTTCATGGAGGTTTTTTGAATTTAAAATAAATAAACGTCATCCTGCCGTTGAACGGTTGCAATATCATCTTTTTGGTGAACAAATGGCTCTTTTTAGAGAAGATGAAAATGTTCAAGAAATAATGGAGTCTGAGCGAGCTAATAAAACAATGTTAACTGAATGGTTTACCATGAATCTTAAATTTCCTCATGCTAGAAACTATACTTATGTTTAGTTTCCAAATCACTTTGTTTGGAACAAAAAAAACTTATGTTGGAAGCAATGAAAAAGAAGGAAAGCGATAGGTAGATTACCTTATGCACATCCTGCCACTGGTGAAAGATATTATTTCAGAGTGTTGTTGACAATAGTGAAAGGAATGATTAATTTTATTGATATGAGAACAATTGATGGTGTTGAACATGAAACTTATAAGGCAGCATGTATAGCACTTGGACTTCTTGATGATGATAATGAATGGAACTTAACACTGCAAGAAGCGTCTAAGTGGGCTACGGCTAATCAACTTCGTCGTATGTTTTGCACGATGTTACTTTTTAACGAAGTTATGAATTCTCGAGAACTATGTGATTTACATTGGGAGGCCATGAGTGATGATTATGAAAGACGTTTGGAAAATTTGCATCCTGATTTAAAAATTGTACTCGGTAACGAACAATTAAGAGATTTTGCGCTTCATGATATAGATGTGATTTTGTCATATAATAATAAAAGCTTGAGAGATTTTCCATTTATGCCAATACCCTCTCTTAGCAATTTAAACAAGAACAATAGATTGATATTTGAGGAGCTAAATTATGATACTTTTGACTTGTCGAAAAAATCTATTGAATTAGAATGTGGTTTAAATGATGAACAAAGAAAAATCTTTGATGCGGTTATAATTTCGTGCGAAAAAATATTGGAAGGCTATTTTTTGTGTTTGGAGGTGGTGGAACTGGCAAAACATACTTATGGAATGCAATTTTAGCGAAGTTGCGTAGTAAGAAACGAATCGTTCTTGCAGTTGCACCTTCTGGCATTACTTCTTTGTTACTACCTGGAAGACGTACAGCACATTCAAGATTCAAAATTCCTATCGATCTTCATGAGTTTTCATCTTGCGCAATATCTCGCCAATCTAATCTTTCTTCTCTCATCAAAGAAGCAACACTGATTATTTGGGATGAAGCTCCGATGATAAATCGCTTTGCATTTGAAGCCGTAGATCGAACTTTCAAAGATATTCTATCAAATATTAATGCACAACTTGAGAATAAACCATTTGGTAGAAAGACTGTTGTTCTTAGTGGTGATTTTCGACAGATTTTACCAGTCGTCAGTAAAAGCAGGAGACAACAAATTGTGTCCACTACATTACATAAATCATATCTATGGGATCAATGTAAGATGTTTATACTGACAAAAAATATGCGTGTTCATACGAATACGAGGTCAGAAGAAGACAATGAAAATTTTGCAAAATGGCTAATCGATATTGGTAATGGTGATGTTAAAGGAATTCAAATGGGCAACGAACAGGAAAAGGGCACAGGATTGAGGATCTTTGTGATGATAATTGGATAGAGATTCCGAATTCAATGCTATCTAATCACAGACTTGGTATTAGTGGATTAATAATTGAAATATATACAGATTTAAATGATAATTATCAAAATCCGCGGTATTTGGAATCAAGAGCAATACTTGCATGTAGAAATGAAAAAGTTGATGAAATTAATAACAAAATCATATATCAAATTATAGAAGAAATTCGGATTTACTTGAGTGCAGACATGAAGGTTTCTGTTGTTGATGATTCTGCTTGCAATGATTTTTTACATACAACGGAATTTTTAAATTCTTTGATATGCTCTGGATTGCCTCCTCATTTGCTTGAGCTTAAATTAAATACACCGATTATGTTACTTCGTAATTTAGATCAAAGTATTGGTTTATGTAATGGCACACGTCTTGTCATTAAACAGTTAGGTGAAAGGGTCATAAAAGCAGAAATCATGACCGGTACAAATATTGGAAAATGTGTGGTAATACCAAGAATAATTATGTCAAGTAATAATGAAGATCTCCCTTTCGTTCTTAAACGGCGTCAATATTCCGTTCGTATTGCTTATGCTATGACTATCAACAAAAGTCAAGGACAAACCTTGGGAAAAGTTGGACTATATCTACGTACACCAGTTTTTTGTCACGGGCAATTGTATGTTGCATTCTCAAGAGCTAGATCTGCTTCATCCTTAAAAGTTTTTCTAGAAGAACAAATTGACATTCCAAAAAATTGTACACAAAATGTTGTTTATAAAGAAGTTCTACAGAGCGTTCTCACAAAGGTAAAGATACATAAGAACTATATACACAACAAATGAAATCGAGTATTAATCCCAATATTGGAAAATATCGCTCTGATTTAAAAATACTTTTACAGTAAATTTATTTTTAAATCAGAGTGTTGCTTTCCAATATTGAATTAATACTCGATTTCATTTGTTGTATATATGTAGTTCTTAAATTAAATTTTATATAATATATGCATTCACTTGATCTATTAAATTTTGTCAGATTTTTTTTATATCGTGATGTTTATTGTTATTGATTTATTTTTTCTATTTTCTGTGTAGGATGGAAAAAAATAATTCAAATGATTGTGATGGGAATATATTCTTAAATGAAGAGTCCGTTCTTTTTGAAAATTTTGAAGATGAGGTCAATTATCAATACAGTAGTAATGAAGGTGGGGATGACAGTGATGGTGTTAATCTTATCATTGGGGAAATAAGAAATAAATGTATTAATGATAAGAAACCTTGGAAAAGAGAGCATGACATTTTAAAAGGAGAAAAAGCATTGAATAAACATGGAGAAAAAAAATTAAACCGGTCCATAAATCAAAAAAGGGTATGAGTTCCTACAATATTATTCAAATTTTATATTTTATTATATTTGGATTTTAATAAATTACTTATATTTTATTATGCATGTCAGTTTTAGACTTGGAGGATCATGACGACTATGATATTGGTAATATTCAAGCTCATTGTGTAGGTGAAAACAAAGGAAAATTTGCAAGTAAGAGAGCAAAAGGATCATGGAGACAAAGTGAAAGTAGTGAAAAATAAATTGCTCATGTGACTCCTTTAAAGAAGAATTATAAAAACGGTATGTGTATACCGATTATCTGTTTTATTTATTTGTAAAAAAAACTTCGTTCTAATTTTACTAACGTATTTTCTTATACTAAAGGACGAAGAAACCAGTAGCTAACATGAAAGCAAAAGAAAGAAAGAGAAGAATCTATCGACTTTGATTTCTAACGAATCTTATCCAGAAAGTAAGAAGAAAATGATACCTACACTTTTAGAGATCACCACTTTTGAAAAAATTGTAGAACGAGGTAAATTGTATAATATTAGGGTACGTATCACACGATTGTGGTATGGTCGACTGTATACAAAGTTATCAAACTCGCTTACATTTGTGGCTAGAGACGAAGAAGTGAGTCGTTGTTTACAACAACAGTTATCTTTTCAACGTAAAATTTATTATTTAAATATTAATTTTACGATTTTATGTAGGGCGTTGAACGAGAGGTATGATTTATATGCTGACAAATGGAAAAACATGATATTCGTTGATAAAGTATACGTGATAAAAAATGTTGTGACTTTGATAACTGGTAAATCTATTAAAGTTTTTGAAAACAGATGGCAATTATCATTGACAAGACAATCAGAGGTTGATGAAGTTTCTGTGAAAGAAATATCGGCTGGCCGTACTTACCATTTTAAAAAGTTGTGCAAAGTACGTGAGCTTGCGCGTAAACCTGAATTTGTTTATGGTAAGATAATGTATACTCATAACCGTTAAGCTTTTTAATTTTTTACTATAAGTCATTACAAAATTTATATATTCATGACCTTTTATATTCATTATGTGAATTGCAGATATAGAAGGATATGTCGTTGATGTGAGCCATGAACACAGAATCTCTTTAAAGTCTGGAGGTACAAGTAAATTAGTTGAAGTATCACTCATTGATGATGGTTGTTACGAAAAACCGGTCACTTTAACGATCCGGGAGAATTTTTTGACAAAGCACATGAGTATTTTTGGAGAAGGATACACTGATAGTTTCTTAATTGCCGCGATAGGTGTGCGTGCAAAAGAATTCAGAGGTAAATTTTTTACTTGCACTCATATAATTTTTGTTATTTTAAAAATAAAATTAAGGTTTAGTGGTTATAAATGGTTATTAAGTTTTTACAAGTATAGCTCTATTAATATGGTAAATGATACAATTATAGGAAGTTACATGTTAGAAACAACAGGCTTTACAAAAATGAGATTTAAAGTCGATGGTATCCCCGAAGCAGAACGGCTGATGAGATAGTAGTATATCATATATTTATTATATTTTGAGTATTACATTTTTACATTTGTTAAAGGCAATATTGATAAGAGTGACATACTTTTAGGGTTCGATTTGATCTGCCAACAAAGCAAATTGGGTATTCGAGACAAATAGGAAGCAGCAGCAATAATGCAAGGTAGAAACGTGTACCATTGAACATCTAATCAATGAAACAAGAATTTGCCCTCTACCTAATACGGTATGAAATGATAATTTATATGTAATATATATGATATATAATTTAATATTAACATGTATTTAGCATATAATCTAAAGTAAGTTATATTTTTATATTTTTGTTTTATTAAAAGGGTTTGTTTATCTCTATTTTTCTATATAGGTTCTGTATTTTATAGTTAATGCCACAATTTTTTACATCTTTCCCGATGAACCATGCTATGATGTATGTTCTCAATATAAGCGAAGTGTAAAGGTACAGCCTGGGCAAAATTATACTTGCATTTATTCGGATTGCGGGCATATGGGGTCGGATTCTAGGAAAAGGTATTTTTTAAAGAAAACCTTATAGGTTGCTGAATAAAATTAATACATATTATTTGATCAATATATACATATTGTAGGTACCGAATTAAAGCAAGAATTGAGGACAAAACTGATGAAACAAATATTGTAGCTTTTGATCAGCATGCTCAGACTCTTCTCCATTATCCACTGGATGATATGATACAACTTTATTCATCAGTATGACATAGATTGTTAAAATAATTTCAAATGCAACATAATAATCAATGTATGTCTAACAATTCTTGTTTCGTTGATGCAGAGTAAAGATTCGTATGACTATGAGAAATATCTTGATAAGTGTGCACCTATTGCATATAAGATAAAGATAAGAGTGACTAATAATAATCATAAATTTATCCAAAGTGGAGAATTTACCGTCAATAGTTTGGAAAGGGTTGCCCGTCAATTTTATAAAGCCCCAGCTTTGGAGCCAACTGGAGAAGATGACAGTGAAGATTAGTACTAAGATTATGGTATTTATATAATGATGTTTAATTAAGTATTATTGCTTCCGGTATTTCAGTATGATATTGTATAATTATGTGTGGAGTTGTGGTCATTATAAGGGTGCTTATGAGAAACCTTTTGTCATCAATCACATTTAGCAGCTGTTGCATTATTATAAGCTTAGAAAGCTCCAATGGTATATCCCAATAAAAAAAGAAAGAGTAACAGAAATTTACAAGCAATTCTAAACACATAGAAATTATTACAAGTAGAGCAAAGACAATAAACATTGAAAAATATATAAATACAGATTGCCGAAATAATTTGGAAACCCATGCGATTATCTTGCCCATGACTGAATTCAAGTTCGATTTTCTAAAGGTTGGATCAAAGAATTGTGAGAAATCAAAACCAATCCTTTAAACCACATCCTCTCATCCAGCAAGTAAATAATAATTATTAACTTTTTTTTTACTATCCTTGCGATGAGCATCACTACACTTACCATCATTACGAGTAATCCAAAGAAAGATCAATCCAAAAACAACTATCATCAATATCCCAACAATAAAAGAAAGGTACAAACAATGAAGAATCAAAAAAACTAGAGTAGACATGATTTGAAAATTCTAAATAATTACTTACCTTTTCTAGAGGAGATAAAAATATTTTTAAAGTTGGATTTATCTCACCTGCCGAGATTGAGAAGAATGAAGCAAAGAGTTTTTTTTCTTCTTTGATTAGGAAACTGGGTAGCATGAAGAATGCTGAAAAAATCAAAAATCAAGTTTTATTAAGCCGAAGAGAATAAAAATCAATTCTCAGAGTTGAAAATGTCAGCTTTGAGGATTTTCTTTGCGGATTCTGAAATTCTGAAGTTTAAGTTTACATTTTTTATTTTAGCGTCAAAAAATTGTTGAGAAAAAGTACAGATCTAATAATTTATAAAGCAGGAGAAATCACAAAAAGCCTCAAAGTTGGACATTTGGTTGCTTAGAAGAGAGATCGTTAAGAGTAGAGACCGGATCTGATAATCACAATACTAGAGACGAAGAAAAGTTTAGTAAGCCAAGTTTTTTTGCTCATTTTATGCTTATCTATATAGTTCCCAAGGTTGAAAAGCTCAGATCTCTCAAAATACTCTTAAAAAATAATGAAAAATTTTAAGATCTGAAGTTGGGATGAAGCGAAACGGACGAAGAAAAGGAGAGATGAATGATATCGGTATGGAGAGATCAGATCTACTAAAAAGATTTTTGAAGACTGGTGGAAATTTGTAGACTTTGGAGTTCGAATGGGGCGAAGATCATGAAGAAAAAGAGAGGTGAAAATATTTTCAACCTCTAGGATTTTCTAGAGGGAACCCTAATTCCTGTGATGTATATATATCCCTTTTAAGGGTCATGGTGTATGGGCTAAAGCCCACTTAATACTTTTCTTAATAAAATTCAGCTGGGTCCACTCCTGATTTAATTTTAAAAAAACTTAAATTGGAAGACCGTTTGAGAAAAAGAGAGCTTCTTTATTTATCAAAATTTTGATTAAAACCTTTTTAATGGCAAGAAAGTGAAGATAGCAATGATTTACAAATAAAATGGTGGAAAGGAGAAGAAAATTGAGATATTGGGTTATTTTTTTCATTTAAGAGAAAAGGTGAGAAATAGAGAGAGCGGATATTTTTCTCTCTCTTTCGCCTCTCTCGATCTATTTAGTAAACCCTAACTCTCTTCATCTGTATGTATAACACATATTTGGGCGTTGGTGTATTGGGTCTGGCCTACAAAATCTATTATTTTTTAATAAAATAACCGGGCTTTCCCGGTTTCGTTAAAAAATTGCCAAGAAAGTGAAGAGGAAGCTAATTAAGACTAAAAACTCTATAATTCTATATCGGTTCTAGATTTTATAGTTAATGCCACAGTTCTTTATATGTTTCTCGATAAACTATGTTATATATATTCTAAATGCAAGCGAAATATAATGGTGCAGTCTGGGCAAAATTATACTTGCTTTTATTCAGATTGCGGGTATATAGGGTGATATTAATTTATAATATACTTTTTCGTGTATAAACTCATGTAATTTGTGTTCCATATCATATAAATATTTATTAACTATTTAGAATACAGGATTTAGTTTATGCCATATAAAATATAATTTTCATGGTAAGTGATTATCTTGAAATAAGATTGTGTGATTTATTATTTTATTTTTTATTTCTCAACTCTTTAACTTAAGATATAGATGTATCTTATAATGACTAGACGTAAAAGTAGTGATATTATTCTGTGTATGTGCTCTTCGATAAAATTAGCTATAGAGGCATGTTGTTCTGCAAGTCTTTCAATATGTTGCAGAAATTTATGCCAACTTTAATCGTATACATATGATAAAATTGTGCGAATACAGAATACTATATAATATTAAAGTTGATAATAATTAATAGTAATTTAGAATATGCATATAAAAAATATCATATAATATTTAATAGAACAATAATCAATAGTAAGTTGAAATTTATGTATATTAAATTCGTTAAAACTTATTCATCTATTATTTATATTATTTCTCATGTTAACGTCATCCATATTTTCTTTATTTTGAAACAAAAAAGTAGAGTAGGATACCTTACTCATAAAACTACATTAACATAAAAAATATATACATAAACGAGTTCAAATTTAGACAAACAGATGAATCCATATTTGTACAAAATTCGTTAATAAGGAGATAAAGTGAAGAGCGGATCAATTGTCATCGTCCACAGCTAGCAACAGTTACAATATTGTAGGCCTAGAAAGTTCCAATAATATATCCAAATAAGAAAAAAAAGAGTAATAAAAATTTACAAACAATCATTAACACGGAAAAATTATTACAAGTAGAGTAAAAACAAGAAACGCTGAAAAATACATAATTGCGGTTAATGGATCTGAGCATTGGCCTTTCTGGAATTTTATTTTTCTGGACCAAAAATTTATAAAATTATATGACAACAAAATATGATTAATAGTTCCTTTATTCTTCTAAATTTTTCTAATACATTTTAAAATGAAAAGCATGAAATATTTTGAGATTGTGTTTGTTCTATTAAATTTTCCATTTGAAAAAATTTGTAACAAAATAAATCTAAGTAGTATGCGACTCTGAGTTTTTAATTTCAGGATGAGCATAAAGATCTATCAGAATGCATTTGAAACTCTGTATTATGGGAGAATATAATTACACAATATCATATTCCAAAACCCTCAATTAAACAATTAGTTATAATAGATATCTAATGGCGAATGCAAACTAGAATTAATTCATAACTCTATATCTCCACTTAAACAATATCTGAAGTCGTGTGTTTTTTTTTTCTTCAGAGTTGTCTTATTTCCAAATGGTTGTTATATACAACTAACAACCGTTACATTATTATAAGCCTAGAAAGTTTCAATAGTCTATCCAAATAAGGAAAGAAAAAGTAACAGAATTTTACAAGTAATGATCAACACAGAGAAATTATTACTAGTAGAGTAAAGATAACAAACGCTGAAAAAACATAAATATGGTAAATGGATCTAAGTATTGGCATTTCTGGAATTTCATTTTTTCCAATCAAAAATATATAAAATTGTAGGACAACAAAATATGGTTAATAGTTTCTTTATTATTCTAAAATCTTCTAATACATTTTTTTAATGAAAATCATGAAATATTTTGAAATTGTGTTTGTTCTATTAAATTTTCCATTTGAAAAAAATTGTAACAAAATAAATCTATGCTGTATGCGACTCTGAGTTTTTAATTGCAGTATGAGTATAAAGATCTATCAGAATGCATTTGAAACTCTGTATTATATGAGAATATAATTACATAATATCATATTGCAAAACCCTCAATTAAAAAATTAGTTATAACAGATATCTAATAGCGTATGCAAATTAAAATTAATTTATAATTTCGTACCTCCACTTAAACAATATTTTTGATATCGTGTGTTTTTGTGTCTTAAAAGTTACCTTATCTCCAAATGATCGTTGCCCTCTTTTGTCTGTGAAGAAAACTTCTCGGTATTTATCAATATACTTTTTGAAAAAAAGTTATATGGTTCAAATTAGAATCTTAGTTTACTAGCTTGAACCCCTTAATTCATCAAAATACATTATCATTAATAGCATATCTATCTTATACTTAGGATTCCATTAAGTAATCGCTAAAATAAAGCTAATTCATCTTAACATTTTAAAACAAATCATGTACTTATGATAAATGGATCTGAAAATATGTTCCACGCATAAATACTTAAAAACTTATGATTGCAATATCCCCAAAAAAGTAAAATGAGATGGAAAGAAAATTCATATTATAAATAAGATATTAGCAACACCACCAACAACTAGAACACTCCATCATTAAGTGGTGTAGGTTCTCCAATACGAAGTTGTCAAACAATAATCGTTAAGTTCTTCATATATAAAAAGAATAAATATATTTTGATTATCTAAAAGTCAGCAAGATAACCGTAATTGTTATAGATTCATCATCTTTCTTCTCATCTAAACCTCCATAAATCTCCATTGACTCTGGAGACGGTGGCGGTGGAGGAGGCGGTGAATAAGAAACACGGTCATTAAAAAAACCCAGATAATGAAAATTGTTTCTCGTCCCTTCAGATCCATTGAACGATATCGAAGACAGACTGTCATTCACGATCAACTCCTCCATTAGCGGCGGTGAATAAGAAGCATGGGAATTGAAAAAACCCGGGTAATGAACAAAATTGGTCCTTGCCCTTTCAGGCCCACTGAACGATATCGAACAAAGATCGTAAGCTATAGCGGCCTCCTCAGCCGTGTCGAATATGCCTAGCCAGTGCCTTTTTTTGGTGTGTGGGTTTCGGATTTCTGCTGAATATCGTCCCCAATTACGTTTGCGAACGTCTAAGTATCCGGTGGAGCCTCAGGTTGTTCTTCTTTGTGGTTGGTTTTGGTTGGGAAGTTGCATTTGTGAGAGGTGATCTTGCATTTGGCTACCGGATATGAGAGTGAAGATGGTAAGGGTTATGAGGTGATCAATCTATATATAGGCTACAAAGTAGATGTTAGTTATATGTATGCCCTAGAGGCCATTACTATACATAGGATGTATATTGTAGTGGATGCTTGGACATATATAGGGAGGGCTTTCTTGCTCGACATGATAGTATGCTATCTGGTTGCTCTTTACCTTAACGTGTACACTGATTGTCTCTCTGTTACATGTTGGTAAAGCCCTTAGGATGTGTACTTGACTACCTGGACTATGATGCAGATCATACTAGTGGGGACATGGTAGTCCATAAGTACATCTTTCAAGGTCCCTAGTCGTGGGTGCATCGAGACGGGGCATCGATATACCAGTGTAGACTAGCGTATACCTTCTCGACCCATACAGATGGGGGATGGATGATCCCATATCCATTGGTGTTTGACATCAGAGATGATATAAGGGTGCTCAGTGGAGACTGGGTACACTGGACGGACTCGCCGAGAACTCCCAGATGGTATTATACCTTACGTCAGATGGCAGTTCTCTAGTGACACTGGTACAGGTTAGTCTGTAGACCCGAGATCGTCATAGAGTCTTGTATGATTCCCACTGTGCTTTGATTTCCACCTTACCACGTCCAAGAGGGCGTGCAAAACGGTGGTTTTTGGGTACAGTCCCGAATCACATGGAGGCAATGAGCGATAGGAGGGGATTCGTCTCTCCCGGTATAGGGAGTTGATGTTGCACTGTGTTCGATTGGCTATAACCGGAAATCCCTGGCCAGGGTTGCTGAGATTTACTGGTAAGTGTTACCAGTAGTTTCTCGAACTGTTATAGACCTCATATCGATACGACTTATCGAGCCATTGGGGTCTGGCGTTTACCACCCCTAGGCGAGATATGCGACATATCAGACGAACAGACCGGACTGTACGGTAAGTGTTACTGGTTGGATTCACAGGAGTGTGAGCGGGCTTGCTCGTCGATCTTCTGATCGCTCAATACCTGGGTGGCCGTTACGTTTAGCAGACCGCTTGCGGCTTGTGGGTGTTTGATATGATCATCACCTGCTGCCGGCGTATTAACGAGTCTTTAGAGTCCTACACAGAGGTTTCCTGGCTCAAGCGAAACGAAATAGGAGCGCATATGAGATATGTGCGGGACCGAGAATAATGCGTGTATGTGATACCGTATTCTATTCTCACGATGAATGTATCGATTAGTTGTATGCGATATAACCTGGTTATCGAATCGAGGATTGATTCGATAAGTCGATACATTGGATATTAGTCGGTCATATGCGATGTGACCGGATCGTTAAATCAAGTGTTGATTTAATGATTTAATGTATAATTATATATTTGATATATTACTTTACATTAACTAATATTGGTTCACTTAAGATGTTTTTCTCACTTGTTTATGCACATTGTATATGTGATATATTTTTGTGCACAAGTTTGTATCATGTTTGATAATACATGCAAACTTGGGTGTGTGTATGCTTTAAACTATGATTAGGTTAATGGTTACTTATTCATTTATTTATTTATTCTTTTTGGCAAGAAATGAAATGGTGGCTTTCTTTGGATTTATCTTGAAGCTTTGAAAAGCTTTGACCATTTTTGTTTCTTTCCTTAACCCTAACCATTTGCTTTAACCATAGTTTATTCTCTACACTCAACCATGGTTGCATTATGATAACTTCACTTGATTTATCATTTGATTTTATTATTCTTATCATATTCTTTTTCTTCTTCTTCAAGAAGAAGAAACCTTACTAGCTTTAATGGTGCTATGAGGAAAAGAGTGAGAAATCCAAATCCAAAGTGAACCCACTTCCTATTTCTTCATCCTCTACCACTTGCCAAGTAGTATAGGGTGTTTTCTTCACAAGTTTCATGACTTGGTGAAGTTGGAGCTTGATCTTATGTTGCCTCGACGTAGATCATCTTCGGCAACGAAGTCGACGACCTAGCCCGATCATTTTTTTGACGAAACCATCGCTAGAGTCCGGGATCCGATGATCGCAGCGGAGGGATATCATCACGGAGCTAAGGAAGTGGAGGACCGGATCTACAAAGGTTGTAGTCTCTTTCACTTAGCAGTAAAGTCGTTTACTAGCTTGTAGTTTCGCCTATTCTCTAGTTAACGATCTAGTTTAGGGTTTCTCGGCACCGGAAAATTTTGAATTTGGCATGGTTGATGCCTTGTGAGACCTCTTGAGTGTGCCTAGGAACCCTTCAGTAGAATATACAGTAATTTAGATTGGGGTTTTCTTATGTAAATGTGTCTTAGTTGAAATATAGAAAAAATTTCAATATACAAGTGATGATGTGGATTGCATTAATTTAGATTATGGTTTTGTTAGATAATCGAATGTTTGGTATAGTTGAAAGGCTAGAGTTTTGGTACGGCATTAGCATATGAACGAATTTTTATGGTTCTTAACTAAGAACAGTGGAGTTCTAAATGTCGTTTGCATTTAAATTTAGGGTTTTGGTAAAGCAGTTGTAGATTCATGTTTAAATTGTGTTTTACTAGGTTTTTGTGCATGTCTCCTTCTAGGAAAACAATAATTCTTAATTGCTGAATGAAACAAATTATTAGCATGCCTCAAATTAATTTTAAATTTGTATGTGTTACACATTGCCTATGCATATAGAGGATCTTTTTAGTTATTAAGTACAAATCTATTGAAATATATGATTTAGAATTCTATTTCCATGAGAACCCCCTCTCGCCCAATTTATTTGTTTACTCAAAAATTTTAGATTCCAAAATTTCAAGATCATCTTGAAAACTCTTAATCGAACTTTACACCTTTAAACAAATTTTAGATTTATCACTAGATAGGTTTACTTAATGCATTCTCGCTTATCATTTTTCTAAAAGAGATATTGACTTATAAGATTCAACATATTTTTCAACTTCATGCCTTCATAACCAATGGGTACCATTCTATTGTGTTTTAGTTTAGATGGGTTATGTTATCAGCTATCTGGAAAGGGTCGTACTTGTGCATCTTTGCAATCAGATCTTAATATATACTGCATATTTTATTGTTATCGAGAAATTTGTCCAACTCCGAATAGATTGTGAATGCGCTATTCAGGACAACGATTGGATAGATGATGCGTGATTGATCAGATGATTGTTTGTATAATATCATATATAGAAATATAAAGAAAAATGCATGATGGGATAGATGGAGCTATGTATTTCCAATGCACCATAATTGCATTTCCTGTTTTCACGGTTGAAGCATATTTGGTTGTCTTCTTTTTCACTAGACAATATCAAGGATTTTTTTTATAAATATTTTTATTTAATTTACTCAAATTACGATGCTATTAAATCAGTCAAATTATACATTTGTCAAAATATACCTTATTGAAAACTGTTTATATGCAGAGTGCAATAATGATATGAGCTGTAAATGTATATATTTCATATGTCCAATCATGTATTTTTTCTTCATTCCTGTTTATATATGATATGACATCGAAATAGTCATTTAGACTAAAGCATGACTCGACTTTAATTTTTCTTTTTAACAGAGAATGCATTAATTGTTTTTATCTCTTTATTCCCTTATCACCTCATGTAGTCAAAAGAACTTTGTTGCAAAATTCACCACTTGGTTGCTTTGACAAATAATACTTGCTTTTCTGGAATCAGATTTTGATGTATACTACATATTTTATTACTATAGAGAAATCTGTCCAATTTCGAATAGATTGTGAAAGCGATGTTGGAGACAACGACTGGATAGATAATGCATGATTGGACAGATAATTGTTTGTATAATATCATAAATAGAAATATGAAGAAAAATGCATGATAGAACAGATAAAGCTATGCATTTCCAATACACCATAATTGCATTTCCTGCTTTCACGGTTGAAGCACGTTTGGTTCTCTTCTTTATCACTAGGTAATATCAAGGATTATCTTTTCTAATATCTTTATTTAATTTATTCAAATTACGATACTATCAAATCAGTCAAATAATACATTTGTCAAAATATATTTTATTGAAAACCATTTATATACAGAGTGTATTAATGATATGAGTTGAATGCTTATACTTCATCCGTCTAATCATGCATTTTTTCTTTATGCCTATTTATACATGATATGACATCGAAAATAGTCGTTTAGACTAGACATATTTCGGTTTTCTTTTCTCTTTTTAACGGAGAATGCATTAATTCTTGACGCCTATTTATATTTTATTGAAAACCATCCTCAATATAGAGAGCTTATCATAAGTAGAGAAAAAACAACTAATGCATAGAGAAAACACATAAGTGTTGGATAAAAAGTTGTCGGGACTATCCATACTTGATTTTTCGATTTATAAGATATAAGATAAAAGTATTACATGTTAGAGAGTTTTTATAAATCATAAACTGAGTATCGTAATATTATAAGTTGATGTAACTTTTATGAGTGCCCTAGAATGTCATTTTAAAATAACTCTACTTTTTCAAAGATTCCTATTAACAAATACAACAAACTCTTTCTGTGGTATAGTTATACTTCTATCTATATATATGGGAGATAATTTTAGTTATTGTCACTTCAAAATTCAACAAGTTAACGGATATTATTGTAAGTCAATTTTTATTATACTTGAATAAAATTTAAAGTTTTTCTTTATTTTTTACTTGGCGTCCTTCTCAGTCGATTATGTCTATATGCTAGAGTTCGAAATGAAGAGTTTAAAATTCTCTTAAGTTTCATAAAACATATCTCACTGACTTTTGATGTATATTTTTTTTTCTTTTAGAGTTCAATTTTGATATTATAAAAACATTATGCTTATTTAAATGTTTTTATTTAAATTCATGTATAGTACTTTGTGTTATTTGTTTATATCGTTCATTTAATTTCTTTGAAGTAGTATCCATTTTGAAATTTTTTTGTTATTTGCCTATACAACTCATTTTATTTTTTTGAGATAACAATATTTACTTAGTTAGGTATAATTGCTGAAACGAAGAACAATAATAAATCAATACAATATATGTATATATATGATTTCAACTACATAGCAGTATCTAAAATTAGTTTAATTGAATATTAATACAATGATATAGATTCAGATAAACGATTAGTATTGCATTGAATGGATCTAACCATTGGGCTTTCTGAAATGTCATCTCCATCAACCCGAAATGTAAGTTCTCTTCCATATATAGAATTGTATAACGGTAGAGTATAATTAACAATTTCTGTATTATTCTATAATTTTCTAATACTATTTTTATAAAACTCATGAAATATGTTAAGCTCAACTTTATTCTATTAAAATTTCTATTAGAAAAAAAAATTTAATATAAAAAAAAATCTTAACTATATATAATTTCAAATTTTTAATTTCAGGATGGGTATAAGGATGTACTCATAATACAATTGGAATTGTGCATTACAGAAGGATATACTGCTAAATGGACAGCGAGAGTTGATATTGTCAATTTTAGTATATTATGCTTTCTGTTTCGTGATTTCATAACCAATGGACACCATCCAGTTGGATTTAGTTTAGGTGAGATATGCTATCAATTGTCTGAAAATTATAGTTATGTTTCTTTGCGATCGGATCTTGATGTCTTCTGCATGTTTTATTGCTATCAAGGAATCTGTCCGGTCCGAATATATCGTGAAAGTGATGTTCATAAGAATGACCATCATTGCACATTTATCACACCGTCTTATGAAGTGTTCGAGCATGCAATAATTGTCGCTTCTTTAATGCGTGGAGATTATCCTTGATGTAAAAGTATTTTGCTATGTATAATGAAATTCTAAAATCAAGATGTAATATCATCGCAGAGTTTAAGTGATATTTATCTTTCGTTTTTGATCATGTTAGTTATAGGTTATTTTTATATAATTATGTAAACTTTAGTTAAATGAATATTTTATAAATCCTTAGAATCATTATACTTATGATACCTTACTTGCTATATAATATTTGTTGTTAATAAGAAATTAAAAATAATAAGTCTAAAAGAAAATAAAAATCAATAAACCAAACGATATATATTCATTTATTCTAAATATTAAGTTATATACTGAATAGAAAGTATAACGCTGATTGGACAGATAATTGTTTGTACAATATCATATATAGATATATGAAGAAAAATGAATGATGGGATAGATGAATCCAGCATTTCTAATTCACCGTAATTGTATTTCCTATTTTTGCGGTTGAAATGCATTTGATTGTCTTCTCTACTATTAGACAATATCAAGTATTATCTTTTCCAAATATTTTTATTTGATTTACTCAAGTTACGATGCTATCAAATCAGTCAAATTATATATTTACCAAAATATACTTTATTGAGAATTTTTCGCATGTAGAGTGCAATTATGATATGGTATATAAATACATATACTTCATCCGTCCAATCATACGTTTTTTGCATCCTTATATATATATGACACGACATCAAAATGAAGAAAAATGCATGATGGGACACATGAAACTAGCATTTCCAGTTCACCCTAATTGCATTCCCTTTTCTCACGGCTGAAGCACTTTTTGTTGTCTTTTCTGTCACCAGACAATATAAAGTAATGTCTTTTCCAAATATTTTTATTTAATTTATTCAACTTACGATGCTATCAAACCAGTCAAATTATATTTTGTCAGAATATGTTTTATTGAAATTTTTTCACATGCATAGTGCAATTATGATATGAGCTATAAATGCATATATTTCATCCATCCAATCATGTGTTTTTTTCATGCATATTTATATATGATATGACATCAAAATGAAGAAAAATGCATGATGGGACCACATAGCTATACATTTTCAATTCACCATAATTGCATTCGCTGCTTGCTAATTTGAAATTTCAAACCGACTTGGTGACTCTTATATATATATATATAAACCATGATCATGCATTTTCTCAAAAACACTTGTGCCTGACTATTTCAAGTACTCAAGTTGTCCATAATGAAGCTTAAGCTTAATCCGTCGGCAATGAAGAAAGGCCATAAAAAAAAATAAGACGTCGACCGTGACCTCTCTCTCGCAAGATATGCTCATCGAAATAGCCATACAAGTCGTCTCCAAGTCCTCGGCTCCTCTCGATGATATTAAAAACCTACGTGCAACGTAAGCATTTATTACTTTTTATAATTTCAGAACCAACATATAAATTATCTAATATCGTTTTGTATGCATTTTAGATGTAAGAGTTTTTATCGGGACTCCAAAGATAAGATGGTCGGGCGTTCAATCTCGGTGATTAAGGAGTACTTGAGGATGTATTTGTGGGAAAAATGTGCATGTCTAATTTTGCTTTGAAACTGTGCAAATAGCGGCAATCTTGATGCCAACTTTATTCTTGGACTGGTAAATAATTTGATTTAATACATATCTTCCTATATATATATATATATATATATATATATATATATATATAAATTGTCTAATTCATCGATGTTGGGTTTTTCTTTAAACCTATGGGAAGAGATATACAATTTAGGAAGGATGACTTTGGGTATGGAGCATCTCAAGACAGTGATGACTGGTGGCCACTTTGCAGCGGCATACGTGGTCGGAATCATACTGTTTTTTTATGCATATACACGGGCACACTCCATGGAAAATTCTGAACAAGGTTTCTTGCGGCGATCTTTTATGCGCTGGTCATGAAGTTAAAGAGTGCACGAGATCGGGCAATCTGATAGTAGACAGATGCAGAAGAGATGCTTTGCAGATTACGAATAAAAGTTGGACAAGGATGATGTTGAAAATGGAACCGAGATCTCCCTGCAAGGATAAGCTCTGTGGAAGGGTTGTGAAGGCAAAAAGTGATGGCTACTGGGTCGATAATAATCGACTTCTGAAGGCATTTTGCGGTCAGTTTTGCCGATGGATGGACGAGTGCTATAAATTCTTCGGAAATTAATGCCAATGGAAAATTGCTACCATCTCTTAACTGATTGTGTTTTTGAAGGTTTTTTTTTTCTTTCAATCTTTAGGTTTCAGAAGTATGTGTCATATTTACTGGATAGGATGTTGAAATCAGTGATCACTTTGCAATGGTTCATTTTTATAAGTAAGAAATCAACATCTCCTTTTGTTGCTAAATATAATTTTCATATCGTAACCGGTTTTAGTTTGTTGTTGAATGATAATAGTCTCAGGAGAAAACATTGAAATCGGAAATATTGGCGTCATTCATATTTTGTTGTGTTCTTCACCACTAAACAACATCAAATATTATCCTTTTCAAATATTTTTATTTAATTTATTCAAGTCACGATGCTATCAAATCAGTCAAGTTATGTTTTGTCAAATCCACTTTATTGAAAACCGTTCAAATACAGAGTGAATTATGATAAGAGTAAATTCAAAAAGTAACACCTTATTAACAAGCTAAAATAATATATTTATTAATATTTTATTTTGCTATTACTTTTTGAACTCTTACTCTCTTATATAAGATCACTTTATTCATTTTCTAAGTATTCCATTATATTAGACTGCTATGAGATTATAAGTTTTTTTTCAGTTTGTTATTTATTGTTGTTTTATTTTTTTTATGTAATACGGATATGGTGATGTACTTTATCGATACTAAGGACATGAATTTTTGCTTATATTATACGTCTATTCAATAAAATAGATAACTAATAATGTGCATTTCCTTAAACTATTTTTATGCTTTCACATTTTATATGTTTAAGTTAAATAAATATCATGTACCTTATTATGCTATCATCCATTAATGTATCGCATGTATTTTCAATTCAGAAAAACAAAAACACATTCTTAATACTAATTTAAAATTAAAAAAATACAACCTATAGTCTCTTAAGTATTTATTAATCATTAAGTATAACCCATATAAATTGAGAGTACGAGTGGCTAAATAGAATTTAAATTTTTACTTGAAAACTACTATATCGTCTCATTTTCCTTGATTCATGTTGTCCCCTCACGTAGCGTGGAAACAATGCTAGTTATTTGAAAAGATGAAATAATATTTCAACCCTGCGCTGAGAAAGCTACCACACAAACAATTCATTAATCTCAATAACCAAATCCAAAACCTCAGTTATTTCTACCAACAGACCACAATCAAAACCAATTTCATCATCCTATCCATTGATTCATCATTTTACTAAACGTAATCAAAAGACTTGGAATAAATTCAAAAATCTATGTACCGCTTGAAATCTTTGGTGAGCATTTTCATATTTTCTGCTTTCAAGCAATATTTCTTTAGTAGCAATGCAAGCAGAAGCCAGAACCAAACACACAGTTTCACCATTCACAACATACCACACAAAATGTACAATGCAAGCTCAGCAACATTCAAACGCGTTTCCATGAACTCGGGTAACTTGAAGGAAAGCATTGCATTTTTCCATTGAAACTTTCCCTTTAGAGCCTCAAACCATTGCCAAAGAGAGCGCGAACAATGGGCGAAGAGCATCATTCCCTGTACAGAGAGGGCAAATACACAAAAAGAAACGATTATTCCATTGTAGTTATGATGCCAAGGTCTCTACTTAAATGTTAACTCATTCCTCTACTACTAGCATTCTCCAATAATCCTACCATTGATTACAAATTATACCGCAAAGGTCCTCTAATATCACAATATCAGCGAAGCTAATGAAACATGGATAATTCATGAGACGATAACTGCTGCTGCTGAAACAGGTTTACCTCTTAAATAACATGCCCAATAAGCTAGCTACTTATGTTTGGCGACTTAATATTCCTCCATAGTCTTATATTTGCTCGTGAGGAAATTACTGCTGCTACTGTTATGGGTCTACCGCTTACGTAACATGTGAGATGAGTTCTGCTACATCTTCTTCACAGTCTCCATAAAATCTGATACTTGTGATAAAATTACTGCTGTTACTGAAAAGGTCATGTCTGAGAAGCTACTGAGTAAAATATGTAAACAAGGAGACATGTAAGCAACTATATTCATATATTAAAACCATACTCCTATTCCAAGAAATATCTACCCAACCAATTACTCCAATTACCAGAAGTCTGCACTATTCTCTACAATCTGTACTTTTTAGCAAGATGCTGATGAGAATATGAAAGATTTACTTCATTTACCACCTATCGCTATATGCTAATGAGATTTCGCTACATCCTTTTCACTAGCAGTCTCCAATTCTCAATAATTATCACAACATACCACATACCACAAGACGTGTTCCATACAAGCTCAGCACCATTCAAATGTTTTCATGAACCCAAGTAACTTGAGGGAAAGCATTGCATTTCCATTGAAACTTCCCTGCCTTGTTGAATAAAGACCCTCAGCCGTTGCCAAAGAGAGCGAGGACAAGAAAGATAGAGAACATCACACCCTGTACAGAAAGGGAAATACACAGAAAGAAAACAATTATTCATTTGTTGCTGTATATCACAACTACAGCTATGATGCCAAGCTCTCTACTCGACTGTCTAATCCATCCTCTACCACTTGCATTCTCCACTACTTTCTACATCTCTACTGATTAAAAAGCCAGTGATTATACTGCAATGTCCATATCTCTGGTATCATACTACCAGAGAAGCTACTTGAATTTGGATGCTGCTTATTCACTAGCACATTCGATAACCTTATATTTACTCATGAGAATTATTACTGCTACCATAACAGCTATCTCGTAAATAACATGTCAGATAAGTTAGCCACTGACTTTCGCTACATTTTTTCAACTGGCAGCCTCCATAATCTTACGTATACTCATGAGAAAACCAGTGCTGTTACTGTAACACGTCTACCTCTTAGAGGAACATGTCAGATAAGCTAGCTACTGACATTTAGCTACTTCATATCCACTGGCAGTCTCCATAAGAAAATTACTGCTACCACTGTAATAGGTCAGCTTCTTAAATAACATGTCAGCAAAGCTACCAAGGAAAAATATGCAAGGAAAGAAACAATTATGTCATTGTTACTGACTGTTGCGGCTACAATATGATGCCGAGTTATATCAACTCAACTGATTCCCCCTCCATTTATTAGCAATTGCCGCTATTCTTTCCATTTAACACTTGTTATGGTTACTCGTGATACTGTGAACATTCTGCTGCTTGTACCATATCTTATAAAAGCTAATGAAGTTTGGCTACATCCTTTTCGCTACCAGCCACCATTACTCTAGAATAATCATAAGAGAACTATTGCACTACAGGAAAGCTCTAAGTTCTGAATAGCATGTTAGAAATGGTACTGAGATAGCTGTATCACTATTTGTTATCATGTAAGCAGCAGAAATGGCATTAGTAACATAAGGCGTAAATACTAAAGTCATTATTATAAAAACCGAACTTAAAACACTAAGATTTTCAAACCACATAAAAGAAAATACAAATCTTAGGAAATATGCTAGTCTAGCATTACAACTAAGGGAAAGTTATGACAGCATACAATACTTAACATCTAGCGTAAGCAAATAGCAAAGCAAGATAACCGATACTCAGGCAAGTAACTTAATAGGATAGGCAACGGAGGCAAATAACTGCTACTTTATTACTGGTACCACTAAATAATAGACTACTAAGATCAAGCAAATCCAACCATGAGAAATTACGATTCCTCTGCAGGAGCCATCGAAATAAAACCTTGCTTAACCGATCACTCACTGCTGCTGAGCCTGCCTTGATTGTGCACCTCCATAGCCCCCGCCATATCCAGCTCCATAACCACCTTGTGAAGGGTCAGCCCTCCAAGTATTCGGATAACTCGAGTTCCCATTTGCATCCCCGTACCCGCCGCCACCCATATACCCGGAACCCGCTCCCTGTTCTACACCGCTAGCTGGATTGCTGCTTGGAGCACGGCCACCATAAGACCCATCGGCTCCCCCATACCCACCTCCATAACCATAACCCTGATTGCCATAACCGCCAGTGCCAGTGATCGGTGCTTGACCCGTAGACGTGGTTTGTGATCCATAGCCTGGGTTGGCCCCATAGCCAGATGATCCATATCCAGTGGGTGCTTGATTGGTCCACGGGCTCCTCGGATTACCAGGGGGTCCACCACTCACGTAACCGCCTGCAGGGGCGCTAGGGTTTCCATAGGGACCAGCTGGCCCACCATATCCACCAACGCCATAACTACCACCATATCCTACACCATTGTTTGCCGCTCCGTAGCCATAACTAGGTGCTCCATAACCTGACGAGCCATAAGAAGGATAGTAGCCACCAGCTGTCTGCGGTTGCATGTAACGGTTTGAATTGCCGTCATATGAATTAGAGTTGGCACCGGAACCACCACCGCCGTAAGATTGATAGGACCCACCACCCCCGGAACGGCCACCAGAACCAGTGTTAGGGTTTGCATCCTTTGGGAGAGCACGCTTGACCTCGACCATTTTGCCATTAAGTTCGTGGAAAGTCTTGTGCAGAATGCGATCAACCGCATCCTCATCATCGAAGGAGATGAATCCAAACCCGCGAGGGCGCTGAGTGTTCTGGTCATACATCACTACTACGTCGGTCACATTACCAAAGTTTTGGAAATATTGGCGGAACTCTTCTTCGGATAAAGTGGGGGGCAACCCTCCAACAAAAATCTTCTTGGTCCTAATGTTTCCGCCGCCGCCGCCCCCCATTCTACCTGCATTCGGGTTTGCGGATCTGCCAGAAGTTTGTTGTTCCTCTCTGGAGAGAGCCCTTTTAGCTTCCACCTGAATTACCAAAACAGAGATGGAATTAGCAGAAAATACAATTATCGAGGCTGAAACTAAGTCATTGTGTTGTACAATGAAAGCTAATATAACATCAGGTGGACCTGTAGAATTTTTATAGGCAGTGAGAGAAAACAAGGTCAGTAGTTAGTAACATAAGACAAATTACAATAAACCCATCAGACAGAACTGAGCAGGAAAAAGAAAAGATCACAAATGAAGTGGGTAATTCATAAATGACATAGTACACCAATACAATTCACTTATTACCCAAATGAAGTTGGTAATTCATAATGAGAAAAAGAATTTGAACAGTCATAAAGGCTATATACGAAGCAAGGATACACAAAGACGATTGATCAATCGTAATGCAATACCACAATACAACACCTGTAATTTAATTAGTGTGTCATCGATGCACATTATGAGATAGTAAAGAGAAAATATACAGTTGATAGCAAAGACTAAACAAATCTAGCGAATCAATAAACTAAGCTAATGAGCTATAAAAATAGAAACAAGTGTTTTCAAAAATGACACATCTATAAACATCTAAATCTCATGATAAGCACAAATTCAATACCTTTCATCATAAAATCAAGGTACACATCAAGCACATCAATTATTACAAGTAATGTCTTTCCATATCAACTACATCTAGACCCCAAAGATGAATCTTTTTCTCTTAATACCCCAAGAAATCCATACAACATGTCAACAATAACAAAAACCTTTACCCCAAATTTGTAGGTCAAATGATACTTTATCAATCATTTGCTTCCATCTAGCTCTACGATTTGTTATCTCTTCCATTTATCCTCAGAGGTAGCTGATACTATTAGCATCCTCCAGGAGAACACTCATATGCCATCAAAACGAAAACTTTAAGGATCCTGCTAACTTGTTGTAACCTAGGATAACAAGCTCATCAGCTTGGCCACCAATATCTAAGCTAAGTTCAACTAAAAATCAAATCTTTTATTAAAAAAAGCCTATAATAAAAACAAATATAACACAAGGAGAACACTCATATGGCATCAAAATCGAAACTTCAAGGATCCTACCAACATGTTCTAACCTAGGATAACAAGCTCATCAGCATGGCCTCCAATATCTAAGCTAAGCTCAACTAAAAATCAAATCTTTTAAAAATAATCTTAAAAAAAACAAATAGAACACAAGGCGAACGCACATTTGACATCAAAATCGAAACTTATAACCTGGGATAACAAGCTCATCAGCTTGGCCTCCAATATCTAAGCTAAGCTCAACTAAAACTCAAATCTTCTATTTAAAAAAGACCTATTAAAAAACCAAATAGAATACAAGGAGAACCCTCATATGACATCAAAAACGAAACTTTAAGGATCATATCAACTTGTTCTGACCTAGGACAGTATATAATTAAATCCAGATCCAAAATCAAACAAAAAGAAGAAACCCCAGAAGGGCAAATCGATTGATGATTACCGTTCGGCCATCGATGGTGTGCTTATCTTGAAGAACTCGATCGAGGATCGAGGGATCTGCGAAGGCGACGAAGCCAAATCCCCTCGGCTTCTCCGTGATCTTGTCCCTCATGATCACGGTCTGAAGAACTTCGCCGTAGTTGCCGAAGTAGTCCTTCAGCCTCTCCTCATTCGTGTCCCACGATAATCCGCCGATGAAGAGCTTCCCTTGGTCGGAATCCATCGTCTCTCTCTCTCTCTCTCTCTTCTCTTGCTCTTTCTCTCTCTAGAAATTGAGGGAGGGAGGGAGAATTGGGGGAAAAAGGCAACGCCTTTGGCTCTAGGGCCTGGAAAAAATTATCTTTGTTAGGGTTTTCTATTGGGGAAATGGACGGCTTGGATTTCGAAGCTGAGTCACACGTGCGGTGATGGAGGTGTACGTGTGAGAAATATTTGGAGTGGGGATGTGCAAGATGCATATTTGCACGCAACCTCCTCTCAAATGGGTAGAAAATATAACATTACATTTTGGATTTCCTTTTTATGATGTGTATTTGGAATCTTGGATTATTCAAAGAGAATGAAATATCAATTTTAATAAATTTAAATTTTGGGTTGCAGGTGTCTATTCTTTAAATTTTGAGACAGCCTTTTCACATACCTTAGTAATTTCAAGAAAAGGCTTTTCTTTTCGTGGTTTTATATTACGGTTGCTTTGCAATAACAGTCGGAAAAAAACGGTTTACATTATCTCTACTATTATGATGCAAAAGAAAGAAGGGTCATTTAATTTGAAATTGATCAGTGATGTGACTTATTATTTTTCAGAGGATTCAAACAAAAAAAAACACCGATGTTTTATGTGCAACGCATGTAATTAAACTGCCACGTCATTATTAATTTACTAGCGCGATACATGTAATTAAACTGTTACGTCATTATTATTTTAGAAGCACGATATGTAGCTAAATTAATAATAAAAATTTATCATAAAAATATGTATAATATGTGTAACACATTGTTGTGCCAAAAAGGCTAGTTTTAAAAAATAAAATGATGAATTGTCAAAAAGCCCCTAGACCCCTTGGGAGCTGTCTAAAAACTATGATATTTTCATAATTGTTTAACACTTATTCCCTCCGAATGTGTAGATATTACAAGCAACTTTTTAGATATTACATGCAACTAGCATGAAGGGGGTTTAATTGGACCCAAGGGTTTTTAACAAGGACAAAAAGCCCAGGGGATTTTACACAAGTTTGAAGCCGGCCGGGGACATTTTGACAATTTAGCCCAAATAAAAAGCTAGGCTGTTCCATTAGAACCCTTTGGGCTCATTGGATGGCTCCATTAAGCCCCTCAAAATTCAGATAGCTAGCCAATCACCAGCCCATCAAGATTTCAATTGTGTGGCTCTTGCCTTCAACCCAATCCCAACCCACAACCTCTCTCCCCCTCTCTCTCTCTCTCTGTCTCTCACACACACACGAAACAAGTGTAGTACTCACCAGTTACCATGGCTCTAAGGGTCCTCCCAAACACTTTCCATGGCAACTGGCACGCCGGCTCCCGAGATCATAATCATGTGATGATCACCACTCTATCCATTTCGCCGCCGCTTCGGGCCTCAAGGCCTCTGCGCTCGTGTCCGAGGATGGGCAATGTGAACGAAGGCAAAGGCCTGTTCGCGCCCATCGTGGTGTTCACCCGCAGCATCGTCGGCAAGAAACGATTCAATCAGCTCAGAGGGAAGGCCATTGCACTCCACTCTCAGGTGCAATTTATATATATATATATATATATATATATATATATATATAATCTCAACTATCAATGTTTTTCACTAAACTGCCTACACGTTTTTTTCCTTAAAAAAATACCTCGATCTCCTGTGAGGGGTCAGTGACTTAGCCGTTTTCTTGTTCAAAACTCGCAACGCTAAATCGGGTTTTGTATGCGTGTTTATATGTGTGCAGGTGATTACAGAGTTTTGCAGATCTATAGGGGCTGATAGCAAAGTACGGCAAGGGCTGATTCGGCTGGCGAAGAAGAACGGAGAAAGGCTTGGGTTTCTGGCATGATCAAAATTTATGACTTTTTTGTGTATTAATGTGAAGAGGATATGAAATGCCATGAGCTTTTTCACTTGGCGTAATGTGATAAATATTTATATACAAAGACAAGAAACCGAACCTGTTTAGTTTCTGAATTTAGAGGTGTAGGAGCCGAGCAGGAGAGAAACCTCTTCCTCAGTTCTCGTTGCATCCTGAACAAGTCTCGAATTGGTACTTTCCCTTGTCTTTCTCGATTTGTTTGTAAATTCTTCAACCAAGCATGCGTGTCACTCTTGAGCTTATGATTAAGCCACGGCTGGAACTAGTTTTTCCATCGGAACCTCACGGAACTAGAAAAAAATTTCAAGTTCTGACATCCAATTAAGAAACTCATGTGTGTTCATGGATCCGTAAAAGAACGGCAAATCTTTAACTCGTTGGCAATAACAATAATTTTCCCATATCCATCCTCTGGCTGGTTGATCATCTTCAAAGTTGGAATCGTCTTCAACATCAGAATTTTCACCATTCGGATTTATTCGATTTGGCGATGGATTCCAAATTGATACACATCGGTAATGATGAGATTGTGGTGGTGCATAACGGTCGAGATTATTGCGGCGGGCCATGTCGACGCGGGACATCGGGTCTTGGAAACAGTCGTTCCCTTCATGGCCGATGATTAGAGCATCAAGCATTTCCTTGATCTTCGTCATGAACTCGTTTAGGGTTCCTTCAAGGTTAGCGATCCGCTGGTTGAGGACTTTGGCTTGGTTGCCGTATAGGCCATCAAATCAAGAAGAACCAGCCCATGCTGCTGCGGCGTGTGGGGTAGATATTGCTCTACGAACATGGAGGGATGCATGTCATCATGTCCTATGCAATCGAAAAAAATCTCTAAGAATTTGTTGAACCAAACACTTCTTGAAAAATATTTACAGCGAAGCCTTTTATATTGGATAAAGCAAGCCGAGACTTAATTGGTTTCAAATCAAATAAAATCCAAGTTTACCAAACTCAATAAAACCAGTCCTGATATTAACAAACTAAATAATTATTCCACTAAAAAATGGAAAGTCTATAAAATCTGTTCTGCAATAACCGACTAAGTTGAGTACTTTTCTTAAAATATAAAGGGTAAATTTTCAAAATTCCCCAAACATATTTATCCATTGACAAACCCCTGGAATTTTTCCAAGGGTATCTATATAGTTGACTGTTATATCTCTAGCTCTACGCAAATGTTCGAGGGTTATTTAATTTTAAAATTTAGTGGCGACGTGGCTTCTTAATTTTTCGGAAAAATCAAACCAAAAATCACCATTGATTTATGCGCGATGCACATAATCAATGCCACCTCATTATTATTTTACAAGCATGATGCGTGCAATTAAATTACCATGCCATCATTATTTTAAGGGTAAACTGTCAACCTCTAAGTGTACCCTAATTATATTATTATAGTTTTTAATGAAAAATAAAAAACACAAATAAAGCCATTGAAATTTGACATATACATAGATCGCATGCGCAAATGACTGGTCTAATTAGCTCATATGTGTTGCAGTCAACTGCTTAAATATGCAATTGCATAGAGATTGCATAACAAGTTAATAACCAGATATTTACATAGACTTTGCATAATAACTAGATATATC
Organism: Agapanthus africanus; assembly: GCA_030015575.1. Lineage (NCBI taxonomy): Eukaryota > Viridiplantae > Streptophyta > Magnoliopsida > Asparagales > Amaryllidaceae > Agapanthus > Agapanthus africanus. Next base: position 92,144,809 of record JASDDO010000019.1, on the reverse strand, counting down.
ATACAACTATATAGATGTCGCATGTAGGGTTTTTTTGACAACTGAAAACTTTTCCGGGGTTTTTTAACCAGGCTTTGGGGACAGGGGTTTTTTGTCAGCAGGAAAAGTGTTTGGGGGTGCTTTGATAATTTAATTAAATACTAAATTTGGCTACTCCTCGCTCTCTCGCTCTCTCTCTTCCCTCAGCAGTTTGTCCTCTCCGCCAATAAAAACCCTAATCGCCTCAGCTTTATAAACCCTAATGCTCGCATTCCATTCTTCTCTTCAATCTTGCAGGTAAATCCCCTACCATTTCGTTTTTCTTGTTTACAGAAACCCTAAATAGCTCGGTATGCGATTTCAAATCTATGAATTCAGCGGTCCTATGCGATTTTGGACTGCTCTTACCTAATCGACAGCATCTGTAGATTTATGTGCTGTTAAAAATATCATCTTGACTGCTGTGAGTAGTATTCGCAACCTCCTCTTTCAGTTCTCTGCATACAATGAAAAATGGAAGAAAAAAGAGGGAAAAAATTCTGATATTGGGACTGAGAAAGGGCGTTTCTTTACGTTGTTTAGGTATTAAATTGGGTTAAATTTTGAGACTTTGGCCTTTCTTGGCAACACATTTTTCGAAACCACGGGTTTGTATTAGTTAACAAGAAATCAAGGTTTATAAGCTCTCCATGTTCTTTTGCACACCACCTTCCATGTTATATCATGTTTCTTAGTAAAAGATAAATCAATGTATGCAAATATCAATTTTGTGTAATTCAAATAAAGTGTCAAATAGCATACAATGGGTCCATGGCGGTATTGCATTTTCTACATCATCACATCTCATTTTCTTTGCTTTACTCATGATGTGAATTACGAACACAAAATATATGGGGGTAAATAATGAATTTGATCGGGGTTTTTCTTTGGTTGAAGATTTCAAAATCAATTTTTGTACTTTCTTTCTATTTCCTCCTCGATACACCTATCTACAGTTTCAAATAGAGTCATAACTATTAACCACAAGATCGTAATAGCATTAGTATTAAAATTTGATGGAAGATATGTTATGTTCATAATTTGCTACTGGCAAGAATTTAGAGTACTAACACGACAACAATAATGCCAATATCTAAAATCTTGTGAATCGGCTAAAGAAGAGAATTTTATGTGATAATAAAAAATAATGAAATAGAAATGAATGTACTGAAGCCTAATTCAAGCTAAACTATATAAGAAATTATCTAGTTTAAGATATTGTAACAAACAAATTAGTAAAACTAGAATTCTAATAATAAGAGAGATCAGAGGGTAAAAGAAGGGAACCTTATATTTATCTTTTATATTTCTCTTGCTGGATTTTGCGAGCGACAACAATAAAGATGCAGTTGGGTATATATAATAAAAGGCTGTGACATCATCAAATATGCTAAAATTACAAAACTCATCTCAAGCTTTCAATTTGTGACCAAGGGTGACTAATGTGACACGAGAATGAAGAATCAAAGATGCAATGCATGTATCCACTATGAATTTTAGAGCTTGCTCCTCAAGCAATTATGTGACAAAGAACCTGGACATGCGAGATGTGTTCCCTCTTTCCAACATGCTCTCAGGAAGCTGGTCCCACAAGCAGATGATCTCCTACAAATCGGTCCAATTTTCCTTCTCCGATACTTGCTTCTCAAGGAATAACTGAACTAAGAATTCAGACAACTCACCCACTAAATGCACCACCTATACTTGATGCACAAGTTAAGGATTTCAAATAATACATACTATCGTGGACTATAAAGTATAATGGCGCTTTAAATACAAATTTGCCTCCATGTTTTAAATTTGGGACCTAGGATAATTGACATTGCACAGTATTCTCAAAATATATCCACTTATCCACTTATGATTTTTAGGGTTTTCTCCTCAAGACCCTTATTGGCCCATCACAAAAAGTTTGGATATGTGACTATAAATTCATCCCTTCTTGACTGTTGGCCCATCCAGGCAAAGCAGGGGATCTCCTGCATCTAGTAGGCGACCTTTTCAATTTTTATTCTTTGAAGTTTGCTTTTAGCAAGCAGTAATAAGACAGAATTTGGAAAAGTCGCCTACTAGATGCATCACCTCTACACAACACATAATTGCATATACAAAGAGGATTTTGTATAATATGGTACATGCTATCTTGATCTGTTATGTCTTACAAACCAACTTTCTGACCCCGTTCAATGTGAATTTGCAATATGTTTGAAAGCAATACTTGTTGTCTGGCAGGGGCTTAATATTTAAGCCTTTCACTATAGAGCCCAGATACGCTATGGCGCCTACTTGGTTGAAATTGCAACGAGGGAAAAGAAGTAAACGAAAATAAAATTTTTTTTGGGGGGGTGGGGGTGGGGGGGGAGATTATAAGTCATTTTCAGCATGTGAAGTATAGGTCTTTCAACATATGTCCTTTCCTCTCGATATCCTTTCAACATGTGAAATAAGATAATAAATGTAAGATATATCAAGATGGCGATGCCATATGCCCTGCCAATGCAAGAAAATTATTCTGCGCTACTCCATATTTTGTTTTCTCTCTCTCTCTCTTTATATACATATATGCATGAGTTCATATCACCTTGCAGGTGTATTGGTAGGTAATGCTTTTACTCTCATCTGAATGTGCACGCATACACACATACACACAAAGCAAAGAAAGGATGTGTTTGTTACTTTGTTTGAAAATCGATTTTGCACTTCTAAAGCATTACAACATGTGTCCTTATTACTATTCTTTATTTGATAGTTTGGACATGTGCAACAGAGACCAATAACTGCCTCAGTTTAGGACATGTTAGTTGATGGCGCAACGAAGGGTAGGGGTAAACCTAAATGAACATGTATAGAGTCAATTGCAAACGATATGTTAATTGTTAATTTAACCAAGGAGACAATGCTTAAATGATGAGAATGGAAAAAAAAAACATTCATATAGCCAACCAAAAAATCTGGGATAAAATCTTCTTATTATTAAGTTTTATCTGATGGGAAGTCGTTACCCCCATGTGTTTAGGCTTTTGTTTTTAGAGTTTGCCCCATGACCTTTTTATGGTCCTAAGTCTCTAGAACTGCATATTGGTCATAATAACATCCTGTTTTGTTCCCTACAAGTATGCATCATCGATATAGTAATTTCTATTGTTTATTGCATACCGATGCGTTTTTCTGGCAAATAAACTAGCATTAAAGTTTTTTTTTTGCTGCTGGCCTGTACGTCCTAACCTATGCACACAACACCCACGAACACATCCACGCACACATCACACACAACCACATCCACGCACACAACACACACAAGCACCCAGGGGACCCACGAATTTGCCTTGAAAGCGATAATTTGTGGCCACTTCCTCTTCTGGGGTTTCTGGGTTCGAACTCCGCACTCTCCCTAAGAGGGGAACTGCCCATACGAACTGAGCTATTATTCTCAACTTTAGCAGCTGCACATTACTTTCTCTGATAAATATTCTGACATACAATATCTATTGATATATCCATTGAGATATTAACATCTGCTCATTATTCTGCCAGTCATGTGTGTCCGGTCTATCACTTTATACAAATACCTCTATTTGCCTGTAATAAATTCATGGACAAAGCCCCTCTTATACTATTACCTCTATCAGTTTTTTGCAAGTGTTCTTGAATTTGAACAAAAGTTATGTCTGTATGAAATTATATCTCATATATAGTTCTTTTTGGTAGTACATCTCATTTCCTAATCTAAAAGTATCTCCAAATGACTTAAAAGTACATTTTAAATGCTATCTTAATTTTATCAAAACGCAAATTCAAACTAAGATATAAAGATCAATCTAAATTTCTAAATATTACAAATTTAACTTCTAGGTGGATTTTTGCCAATTCCTTAATGAAAAAAACACTTCAAGGTGGCTTTGAATGTTTTAATGGACTACCTGCTGCAATTTGGTCAACCGTAAGGACTAATGAGCCTCGATGCTGTACGGCGAATGCCGCTAACATAATTGATCTCAACTTAAATAGAAGATAAAGTGTTAATTTTCTTGATGCAAATGAAGTTGTAACAATGTATGATTATGAATTTATGATGATGGTCAAGTATGTGAGCTGCTAATTATGAGAATGAACACATTCATATATTTTTAGTGTTTGTTTTTGAAAATATAGACACATTCATATTATAGGGATGACACCCTGTGTCTCTTTAAGCTAAATGCTGATCGTGAGAATATATAATTCTTGGTGGTAATTCATGATTCCCCATACACAAGTTTCAAGATGTCACTGATTTCCACCCTTTAATTCCACATATATATGAATCCTTTGTAATACTGTTATCTTTTTGGAGATGAGTGTATATATAGTCATGTAAATAACCTAACCAATGTTTTGTGCAGTAAACCCAAAAATCAAACGTAGGGAAATTCAGAACAGTTGAAAAAACTCATATGGGGAGTGGCCATTAATAACCCCTATACCATATGTGTCACCGATCCCATCCTTCACATGCTGTTTGGTGTTATGCGTGAACCAGTCAGTCTGGCCTTCCCTCAGCTGATCTTCAACGCCTTTTCCCCTCCATCCATAAAAAAAGAAGACCCCTTTCGCTTCTGCTATATAAACCGCATTTTTCACATTATATTTGTCTCTTCTTTCTTTCAAGTGTATCCGCCGCCATTATTCGCCTGTTACTCTGTCTACAAAAATCATAACATCTCTGTCGTTTGGAAAAAAATTCCTGAATCAGTGATCATATATATGCGATTATGCTTGTGAATTTCTATACTGATGACCTAGTGACATGCTTGGTATAACTATTATTTGTGACTTCTTTCAGTTCTCTATATACTATGAGAAATGGAAAATAGAGTGACTTGATATCGGGACTGTATTAACTATTAAGGGCGTTTCTTTGCAGGCATTAGCTGTTACATCGTACTAAGATTGGATAAATATTGGCAGTTTGGAGCTGTTACATTACGTAACACAAGTTAATTAATAAAAAAATATATAACAAACAATCAGATATAGGAGAGCCGAGAGAAAAATCATATTTGTATTATTTAATTTTGCATATTACAAGCTTGCAACAATCTCATCTTGCTCACTATTCGGGTCTGCAATTCAGCTTATCAAACTTGAGGATCAGTGATTCTGTCATAAGCTGCAAAAATATAACAATAAAAGTTAATCAAATTGTTAAGAAACATAAAATCAAGTGATTAATTAGATCATCTTTTGTCATATTGTGAGGATCATCACATAAAATCAATTTCTTAAAATAACGTTAGTACCCACAACAACAATTATGCAGTTATATTAGACAAAAACAAATCTAATGAAACAGAGAGGTATTTGCAAATTTAAAATTTAGCAAAGAGAAGATATACCTTTAAGAACAATATCTAATTAAAAGTCATATCTAATTAATAATTTATGAAAGTTTAAAATAAAGCAAAAGCTGCTACAAAAAATACTAATAAATGAACACGATTTAGTGAATTAACTCATAAGCATACTGTAATGAAATTATTAAGCTATATGGTCAATTTGGGTACCCATGAATTTATATTCACTTAAATAAATACGCATTATAGCTAATACTTACAGTAGTAAACTTTTTCGAATTCTTAGCAGGCTCAACTTTAATCCTTCTTTTTTGAAATTAATAAAATATTCATATATCAAAAAGTAAATAAATCTTCATGTAGAAAATAGTATTGATTTCATAATTTTCATGGACGCCTATTCATTTTAGGTGTATAATACAACAACAACTGAGCCTTTTTATCCCAAGCATATGGGGTAGGCTACATGAACCAACATGAGAATCACGTCGGGTCCAGCATATGAATCCTCCGTCTCCACTCACTCCTATCGAACAATATACTTTCATTGAGGCTTTTGGCAACCATATCTTTTCGTATCACCTCCATCCATGTTTTCTTCGGTCTCCCTTTCGCCTTTTTGACATTGTCTATATCGAGAGTATCCATTCGTCGAACCGGTGCTTCCATAGGTCTGCGTTGCACATGTCCAAAACCATCTTAGCCGGTTTTCCCGCATCTTCTCCTTCACAGGTGCTACACCAACTTTTCCACGGATATCCTCATTTCGCACATTATCTTTTCTAGTGTTACTACACATCCAACGAAGCATGCGCATCTCCGCTACGCGCATTTTCTGTGTATGATGCTTCTTAAGAGCCTATCATTCTGTACCATATAATAAGGCGGGCCGAATAGTGCTCCAATTTGGTATTAACCCCTGCTTTTGTCTCATTTACTAGAACAGTATCATCAGCGAATAGCATACACTAAGGTACCCCATCTTGAATAGTTCTAATAAGCCTCATCCATCATGATGATAAACATGATTGGACTTAATGCAGATCCTTGATGTAAACCAATTGTAATCGGAAAATCCAAGGTATCCCATCTTGAATAGTTCTAGTAAGCTCATTCATCACGATGGTAAACATGATTGGACTTAATGCAGATCCTTGATGTAAACCAATTGTAATCGAAAAATCACTCGGTAGGCCGCCGCAAGTTCTGATATTTGCCAGTACTCCATTGTACATGTCCTTGATTATGTCAACGTACTTGACGGGACCCCTTTCTTCATCATTGCCTCCATAATACCTCTCTAGGTATCTTGTCGTACGCTTTATCTAAATCAATAAATATCATATGCAAATCTCTTCTTCTCTCTCGAAAATGCTCGACAGGTCGACGAAGCAAATGAATAGCCTCTGTCGTCGATCGTCCAGACATGAACCCAAACTGATTCTCTATTATCTTAACATCCTTCCTTAGCCTGTGTTCACTCTCTTCTAAAACTTCATGGTGACATAAGTTTTATTTCACGGTAGTTTGAGCAATTTTGAATGCCACCTTTGTTCTTATAGATAGGCACAAGGGTACTTTTCCTCCATTCATTTGACATCTTTTTGGTCTGTCAAATTTTATTAAACAGATCTGTTAGTCATTTAACGCCTATTTCTCCTAAGTATCTCCAGATCTCGATAGGAATTCCGTCAGGACCAACCACTTTTCTTGAACTCATTCTCTTCAATTTCTTTAACCTCAGATAGTCTTATTTTATGTATGAAATCACGGTTTATATCTTGAGATTGGATGACAAGTCCATCCACATTCTTCAGTAAAGCTCTCATTGAACAATTTATCAAAATAATCTCTCCACATTTGCTTGATATCCTCATCTCGAACTAAAACCTTCTGATTTTCATCTTTGACACACTTCACCGCACATAAGTCTCTGGTTTTCCTTTCCCGCATCCGAGCAATCTAGTATATATCATTTTTAGCCTTTTTAGTGTCTAATTTCTTGTACACCTCCTTGTAAACCTTAGCTTTAGCTTTCTGAACAGCTTTCTTAACTTCCTTTTTAGCCATTTTATACTTCTCAAATCTTTCCGCATCTCTATTTTTCTTCAAATCTTTATAAGAACCTCTCTTAATTTTAATAGCAGTCTTTACTTCTTCATTCCACCATAATGTATCCTTAGATGGTGGAGCACCACCTCTCGATTCACCAAGTAGATCTCTAGCTACCCTCTTGATATAACTGGCTATTTTGTTTCATATTCTGTCTGAATCATCTTCAACTGTCAATCCGTCTCTTGGACTATACGGTCTTTAAAAGCCTTTTGGTTACTTTTCTTCAACCGCCATCATTTAATTCTAGGCTCTCCCTTACATCTAATCTTTCTAGATTTTCGTCTAAATCGAAAATCTAGAACTAGAAGTCTTTATTGAGTGGTTACACTCTCACCTGACACTACCTAAGACACATCATCTTTTTTCTTTCATTCCCGTCAGAAAAAAGTCTATTTGATTTGCACTTGATCCGCTCCTAAAGGTTATAAGGTGAGACTTTCTTTTCCTAAACCAAGTGTTTGCTAAGATCATTTTAGGTGTATAATATAGTTGATAACTGAGTATAATATGATTAATAAATGAAGCTTTCTCGAGCAAGAAGCGTTTGGGAAAAAGGAAAATTAAGCATATCTCGTTGTTATAAGATTTTATGGTTGAAGCCAATACATCATCATCTCTTATTGCTCTTCTTAGTTGTTTCACCAGTTCACGACCTGTAATTTTTCTCTCCTGTATAACACACATTACACACATTTACACAAGGTTCTTATAAAAATTGATCAATGATTGATATATGGGAGAAAAAGTCAAATTGCTTTGTCTTACTTTGAAATCCTTTTGAATTTTTTGCAATGAGCTCATCTTTTCTAGCGGCAAAGACCTTGAAAGTGCTGCTATAAGTTTTCTAATACGATTATAACGAATGATTCGCTTCCTAGTCACATTTCCATTGGAAGAAGAGCGAACTGCATCGGTAGTTTTCTCCATGTTCTTTTGCACACCACCTTCCATGATATCCTATATCTTCATAAAAGATAAATTGAAATAAGAATAACATTTGTATAATTCAAATGAGGTATCAGATGGTATACTATCAGTCCAACTTGGTGGTGTTGCATTTTCTACATATTTACACCCCAATTTTCTTGCTTTTGTTAGTGGTGTGAACTATGAACACAAAATTTATGGGCTTAATAATGGATTTGATGATATTCTTATCTTTTTAAGGACTTCAAAATTCATCTTTTTCGTGTTTTTATTCCCTCTTTTTTATTATCTGAAGTTTCAGACTTAATCCTAACATATTGGGAGCGCATTTTTTAATAACTACTCGTCTGGATAAGCGTCATCTGGATAAGCGTCGTGATCAACAATTATTTGCATTAAATTTCAATAAAAGATTATATCTTTTCATAATTTCCTAAAAGACAAGAATTTAGAGTAATGCTACAACAACAAAGCCTATATTTAAAATCTTTGGAGTCGGACAATGAAGAGAATTCCATGTGGTAATAAAAATTAATGAAATTAAAATGAATTCTTTTATCCGCAATTCAATATATCTACTTAAGCCTGATTCAAGCTAAGCTATACCAGAAATTAGGCCGACTAACATATTGTAATGAACAAATGGGCAAAACCAGAATTCAAATGATAAGAAAGATCAAGTAGTAAAAGAAGGGCACCTTATATTTGTCTTTATCTTTCTCTTGTTGGTTATTGCAGGTGACAACAAAGAAGATGTAGATGGGTATATATAACATGAAGTTGTGACATCATCAAATATACTGAAAATACAAAATTCATCCCAAAGTCTTCAATCTGGACCAAGGGTGACTAATCTGACACTAGAGCAAATAATTAAAGATATTATTCATTATCTGTTATGATTTTTGGAGTTTGTGCCTCGGGAAATTCAGTGACAAAGAACTTGGACATGTGATCCATAGATGCACTCCTTCGAGTCGACCAAATTTTTTCTTATTGAAACCTGGTTTTAAAGAAGTAACGGGAGAAAGGATTTAAACAACTCTCCTACTAACATGCACAAGTTAAGGATTTAAAACAATGTATACTGTCTTGAACTATAAACACGCTTAAAATGAAATATAGCCGCCAAATTTCTTGATTGACCAAGGATGACTAATGGTGTACAAATAATATTCATGAATTCACTAGAGATTGCTCGTTAAGAAACTTAAACTCTATTAGAAAAGAGTTTGGATATGTGACTCTGGATGCATTCCCTCAAACTAACATCTCACCGAAAGTAAAATGTCCTTCAACCAAACCTTCATCTTGTGAAACTTTGCTACTCGAGCAATTATAAGAAGAAATTTAGAACAGTCACCCACTCGGTGCATCCCCTCTACATGATGCATAGGTTTTAAAGGATTTGATTTTATATCTTATATGCCAACCTTGTTACCCAATTTGATGTGAACCTGCAAACCTATATCTTAAAAGAGAACCTACTGTTTTCTGGGGCCTTATGTTTTAAGCCTTCCTATATAGAGGCCAGTTATATTATGGATGTCTACTTGATTGCAATGTAAATGAGGGAACATAAATAAAGGGAAAAGAATTTGAAAAACTAACAAATGGGGCGGGGTTGGTGGAGCAACGAATGATTTGTAGAAATAAGAATCTTGACCATCAGTAACGTGGCTTTAAATGCATATGCAACATATCGATTTATTTATCGCTTCTATAAGTTTGTTGCATTCCATAAATTAATATTCAAGTATTTCCAGTCAAATAGATCTATGCCCAGTGCCCATCGATACATACCGGCACATCCTCAAATTATTTTGAATTATTGTGGACATCACCTAATAGAATTAAAAGGGTTTTATTTTCTTACAGTATAACCCTGACAACATCCTATAAACCCCTTATTTCATAGGTCTTTAAACATGTGTCCTCATGGCTCCTCTCTTACAACACAGTTTCTTCAACTTGTGAATTATTTTAATTTGACATAGGTCTTTAAGCAATTTCTTCGAGGAGCAATATGGCAGTTTCGGTACGATATAACCCTTTCCACATGTGTCCTTTCTAACAACATAGGCTTTTCTTACAATACTGGCATTTAAACATGGGTCATTCCTTTCGACGTTCTTTCATACGGTGAAATTATATTAAATTAATGTTGGTCTTTCTACATGCCATGTGTCCTGCTGCTGCAAGAAAAGCCTGCAGTGTTGCTCCATGTAATTCGTTTTCTTCTCTCTGTATACACACATACATACATTGACACATACTTGCATACATGTGATGTATAAGCTTATATTCCATACGGTCTTGATAGATGATCTGCATACTTTCAGCCTCAACCATGTGTTTGGCCTTCCATCCGGCATGGTCCTCTTGCAGTTGTTTCGGTAGGTAGTTCTGTTTCTCTCATTTGAATGAGCGCTTGCGCGCACACACAAGGAACTAATGTGCACGTCTTAGAAATGATGTTTTGGTATTTGGAGAATAGCCAGAAATGCTTACCCTTACATGATTGCCCTTCCTACAGGAACAGGATTAACGTAATCATCCTGCAGGTGCATTGGTTGGTAATGCTTTGACTTTCATCCGAATCTGCATGCATACATGTATACGCACATAGTAAAGGAATGGTTTGCATATCTCCGAAATTGATTCTGCACCTCTTGAAAGTGAAAAATAAACCTAATGTGTGATTATTTGTATCCTTGTTAATCACTTTTTTCTGGTGTGCCCCCCCCCCCCCCCCCCCCCTCTCTCTCCTCTTCAGGTTTGTATATCAGATTTCAGACTCTGGCCTACGACCTTTCTGAGTTTTAGGCATTTGAAACTGCATGTTGGTCAAATCAACATCTTGTTTAGTTGCACACATATACCGATCGGCATAAAGCTAATTTGTTCAGTTTATTTCACACCATTATTTTCCTGGAGGATACTTAAAACAGCATCAAAGTCGATATGTTTGTGTGCTTCGTTTTATTTAATTTTTGCTTGTCATATTGATCTGGTTTTTGAGAGCCCATATGTGATGAATGTTGATTAATTTGTACGATAGTTGCCAGCTCTTCATGCCTAGCTTGCACGCCACTATATAGTTGTATATAAACGTCCGACGTTCATAATAAGCTAGGTTGATGACGCGACAAGCTTCCCTGTTTGTTTCTGAAAGACCAAACATCCTGACTACCTTAAAGGGTTTTTTTTTTCTTTTGTGTTTCCATTAAAATCTAAATAAGCATTTTGAATGGGTGAATGAATAAAAATCATTGGTTAATTGCACAACCCTATTGTGGTTTATTCCCGCATAACACTTGTGCCATCATAAAAGATTTATTAGCGCAAAGACCACCTTTGCTCATTTACCCAAACCTTGCAACGTGGGATTTATGTTAAATTTAAAGTACTCAAATGATTGTTTGATTTGACTCCATAACTTGTTTGTCTTATTTAGGGCAGGATTTGAGTGACTGTTAGGTTTTGGTCTGTTGGAATAGTTTAGAATATATTGTTATTAGGGTATATCGTATCATGATATTTGGGTATCAAGTAATTGTAATCCCTATATAAAGAGACCATTGGTCATATAATAAAGTCTCTCTTTCTTCTCTCTTTTAACTTTTAACATGGTATCAGATTAGGCCTTCTAAATCCTAACCCTAATCCTCTCAAGGAAAAAAAAAGAAAATAAAAACAAAACCCTAGCCGCCGCCGCCTCCCTCGCCAACAGATCGCCTCCCTCACCTCCCTCGACACTTCTGTCCTCGCCTCCCTCGCTGCGCCCCACATCGATCGCGTGCCGCCTCGCAGATCGATCGCTGCCCCCCACATCGATCGCGTACCGCCTCATCTCGAGATCCCTTCACCCACTGCACGCCGTCTCTCACCGCGCCTCACATCGATCACCTGAAAGTAACAAGATTCATGAATTAAAAAAAGTACCAAGCTTGAGTAAACCCTAGTATCTTTCTTTTGCTCTTTATGTGCTAGATCTGCCATTTCTATTGCTTACTCTCTTTGCGTGCGATGTTCAATATGACTGACAACAAGATTGATCCTCCCGCTTCTGATTACAAAACGGATTTTCGTCTAACTAACTTGACTTTCTGGCTCAAATAATTTTTTGGAATGGGCATATGCCATTGAATGGGCCCTCAAAAGCATGGGTGCAGGGACCTTCATCACTATCTCTTTCAGGAAGCTCCTCCAACCTCCGATGCGCGGTATTCATCTTGGTCTCAAAACGACAGCAAAGTCTGCACTTAGCTTACAAACTCTATGGAGTCCTGCTGTTATCGGGCTATTATGTATCTCGCTACTGCAAAGGAGATGTGATTCCATTTCAAATCTCTTTATTCACTATCACTACTCCAGATGATCTACATGCCTTTGGGGCCTGGTTTCGGGGGGCTTCAAGAAGAATGGAACATGTATCAACCCATCTCCTCTGATCCAGTCGTTACCAAGAGTCAACGCGTTGGGAGTCTTTATTTGGCTAAGATGAAGCCTCACTTGGATGGAGTTCGTTCTTTTCTCTCTCTCAAGACGGTACGCCTACCTTGAATAGTATTCTCGCTGCTACTTATCGTGTCCTTCCACCAGGCGCTTCTACAGTGGAGGCTCTATCTTCTGTCCTTATTGCTCAGGGCTGTGGTCGAATGGAGGCTCCATCTTCTGTCCTTATTGCTCAGGGCCATGGTCGAGGATCTCCCTCTGGTCGTGGCCGTGCTCTTATTGGTACTTGGAGTCGTGGGGGACGGGGTCACGGATGTAGTCGTAGTTCCCTTTCTTGCTCTCATTGCGGTCGTATCAACCATACATATCAATTCTGACATTTGGGGTCCTTATAAGCATACTAACATATTTGGTTACAAATATTTTATCACTTTTATCGATGATCACTTTAGAATGACATGGTTGTTTCTTTTACGTGATTGATCTGAATTACCACGTGTGTTTCAAATATTTATTACTGAAGTGGTTAATCAGCTTAATACATCTATTTAAACTCTAAGAACCGATAATGTAAAAGAATACACGAGTCATATTTTTCAAACTTTTTGCCAATCCTGTGGGATTTTTCATCAAATTTCCTGCTCACACACCACAACAAAATGACACTGCTGAAAGAAAAACCGCCACTTGTTTGACATTACTCGGTCTATTATGCTTAACATGCATGTCCCAAAACGCCTTTGGAATTTTGCCTACCTACTGCATGTTTTTTGATTAATCGCATGCCTTTCACGATTCTTCAAAACCAAACACAATTCTCTATTTTATTTCTCGATTAAGACCCTTTTCCTTTTTCTTCTAAAATATTTGGGTGTGTTTGTTACGTTCATAATCACCGATTAATTCGCAATAAATTGGATTCTAGGGTCGTCAAACATATATTTGTTGGTTATTTTAGGACTCAAAAAGGTTATGTTTGACTACTTCTTTCTACATATACTGTCGTAGTCTCTCATGATATCATATTTCTTGAGGATCGGCCCTTTTACCCCCAGCGGATAGTCTTCCCGTCCTTCCGCTACTACTTTCTATACCTCCAGATGACCAACCAATTCAAACCGAATCTACTATTGTCGAAGTTTCTCATCCTCCTCCACCGATTACGCATGTCTATAGTCGTCGACCGAGAGCAGTGATCAATTCAACGGCGGTTACTGAAGCTCCTCCTCCATGTATACAGCCGGGAGCTGACGAGCTCTCACCTTTTCCTCTTTCTGATGGTTCGTCCGATGATTTACCAATTGCTTTTCGCAAAGGTAAATGAACATGTACTACTTATTCTATTACTTCATTTATTTCATATAGTCATACTTCTGCTCTATGTCAGTTTGTTTATTCCTTGTCTGCCATTTTCTTTTCTGACTCTGTTCAGGAAAGTATGAGTCATCCAGGTTGGTATAGAGTTATGATGGAAGAGTTGCAGATACTGAGGTCTAATCACATTTGGGATCTGGTCAGTCTCCCTTCACAGAAAAAGGTGGTTGGTTGCCAGTAGGTTTTTACTATCAAACATAATCCTGATGACAGTGTATCTCGTTTGAAGGCCCGTCTTATTGCCAAAGGTTATACTCAGCAATACGGTGTCGACTATGTTGAGATTTTTTCTCTGGTGGCCAAACTCACTACTGTTCGTATCTTGATCTCTCTTGCGGTTACCCGTAATCGGCCTCTACATCAGCTAGACGTCAAGAATGGCTTTCTCGATAGTGATCTTTCCGAGACGGTTTATATGCAGCAGTCTTCTTAAAAAATCTATTTATGGGTTAAAACGAATTCGATAAATTCAGTGTGGTCCTAAAAAAAATAAATTTTATAAGAAGCTCGACAGATCCATCTCTTTTTATATATAGACGGAAAGTAAGAATGATTATTCTCCTTATTTATGTTGACATAATCGTCACTGGAGATGATTTCGAGGGTATATCTAAAATCAAATCTCATTTGGTCTCATATTTTCACACCAAAGATCTTGGTGCTCTACGATACTTCCTTGGTACAGAGGCATCTCAAAATAAGAGTTCATTATTTCTCTAACGGCGGAAGTATATTCTCGATTTTCTTAAAGAAACAGGATTTCTTGGCCGTCGCCCTACTGATACTCCCATGGATACAACAGTAAAGCTCTCTTGTGTTAATTCACCTGATGACCAACTACTTTCCGATCCAGGTTGGTATCGACGGTCAATTGGGAAGCTGATCTGTCTCGCGGTTACTCGTCCAGACATCCTTTGCAGTCAGCACAATGAGCCGGCTTATGCAGGCACCCTTAATTTCCTATTTTTGGGACGTTGAGCGCATTCTCCGCTATTTGAAGCGTGCACCTAAGCAAGGTCTTCTCTATAAATCCTGTACTAATTTGTCTCTTATAGCCTATGCTGATGTCAATTTTGCCGGATTTGTGGATGACCGTCGCTCCATGAGTGGATTTTATGTTTTCTTTACAGGGAACCTAGTTACTTGGCGCAGCAAGAAGCAACATGTTGTACGCTCATCGGCCGAGACTGAATGTAGGGCTATGGCCCATGCCGTCTCAGAATTGAGGCGGCTTTCCGCATTGCTTCGAGATTTCAGTGTTAGTTCTACAACACCGGCATTCTTGTTCTGTGACAATAAAGCTGCAATTCATATTCAGAGAATCCAGTGTTTCACGAACGCACAAAACACATTGAAGTGGAAGGAAAAAATTGTTGAAAAGAAAGTCAATCTCCATAATGTTTCTACTCATGCACATATTGTAGATATTTTGACGAAATCTCTTTCAAGACCCGCATTCGTTCATCTATTGTCCAAACTATGCATCACTGGTATCTATGCTCCAGCTTGAGGGGGAGTGCTGGAATAGTTTATAATACATTGTTATTAGGGTATACCGTATCATGATGCTTGAGTATCAATTAATTGTAATCCCGATGTGAAGAGACCATTGGTCACATAATAAAGTCACTCTTTCTCCTCTCTTTTAACCTTTAACACGGTCTATGAACAGTGGGTGTTTGCGCTAATAAATCTATAAGCGAATTGAACTTTCTTCCTCACTTTAAATTCAGTATACAGAGAGGCTCTTTTATAGCCTTGAAAACAATAAGAAAGTTACAAACAGATTCTGTTACAAACAGATTCTAACTAAGTATAAACAGATTCTGTTACAAACAGATTATGTTACAAACAGATTCTAACTAAGTATAAACAGATTCTGTTATAAACAGATTCTAACTAATCTGAGAAATATCTTATTGTTGGCTATTTCCAACACTCCTCCTCAAATTGGTGTGTAGATGTCCATCATGCCCAACTTGCTTATGAGTCCCTCGAACACTGCTTTGAATAGTCCCTTTATAAAGATATCTGCAGTTTGTTCTTTTGTCGGAATGTAGCGGATAGATGGTACCGGTATCCAGTTTTTCCTTGATGAAGTGTCGGTCGTCTTCAATATGCTTCGTTCTGTCATGCTGTAAAGGGTTGTGTGCTATGCTGATGGCAGTTTTGTTGTTGCAGTATAGTTTTAGTGGCTGAGTTATAGGCTGCTTTATTTTCTGTAGTACCCGTTGAACCCACAGAACTTCACAAATACCATTGGCCATGGCTCGAAATTCTGCCTCCGCACTACTTCTTGCCACGACACTTTGTTTCTTGCTCCGCCATGTAACTTGATTACCCCACACGTACGTACAATACCCTGAAGTTGACTTCCTGTCTATGATAGAACCTGCCCAATCTGCGTCAGTGAATACTTTGATGCTGCGAGTCTCATCTTTTTTGAAGAATAAACTTCTTCCTGGTGCGCCCTTTAAATACTTCAAAACTCTATATGCTGCATCAAGGTGCTCTTCTTGAAGTGAGTGCATAAATTGGTTTATCATACTCACTCCAAAGATGATATCGGGACGTGTGTGTGAGAGATAAATCAATTTTCCCACTAACTTCTGGTATTGTGGAATGTCCACTGGCGGGCTCTGTGTAAATTCTCCGAGCTTTTTATTCGGATCTATTGGTGTCTCCACAGGTTTGCAGTTTGTCATCCCTATTTCTTTGAGAAGATCGAGAACATACTTTCGTTGAGACAAGACAATGCCTTTCTTACTTCGAGCAATTTTCATATCCAAGAAATACTTCAATTCTCCCAAGTCTTTTACTCCGAACTCCTTGGCGAGACTTCCTTTTAACTGGTTGATCTCTTTCTCGTCATCTCCTGTAACAATGATGTCATCAACGTAAACAATTAGTATTGCAATTTTTCCATGTCTCGAGACTCTGTAGAACATGGTGTGATCTTCCTAAGCCTGATTGTATCCTTGCCCTTTCACAAACTGATGGAAACGTTCAAACCAAACTCGTGGAGATTGTTTAAGACCGTAAAGTGATCTTTTCAACCTGCACACTTTGGAGCCGAACCCTTTTTCAAACCCCGGCGGAGGTTCCATGTACACTTCTTCGTCCAGGTCTCCATTCAAAAACGCGTTCTTTACATCTAGTTGTCGAAGTCGCCCATCGAGCTTTACTGCAACTGACAGCAAGATCCGGATCGTGTTTAGCTTAGCCACAGGTGCAAAGTCTCCGTGTAGTCGATCCCGTATGTTTGAGTGAACCCTTTAGCAACGAGCCTCGCCTTATATCGTTCTAGGGTTCCATCTGCATGAAACTTTGGTGTGAATACCCATTTGTATCCTACAGTCTTCTTTCCTCTCGGCAGCTCCTTGATGTTCCAAATCTGATTTTTCTCAAGTGCATTCATCTCCTCGAAAATCGACTTTCTCCACTCTAAAGCTCTCAGAGCATCCTGTACAGTTTTTGGAATCTCCACAGCAAACACATTAGAAGTAAAGGCTAAAAAACTGGGTGAGAGATTATTTGAGGACACAAATTTTGACATTGGATACAAGGGACGACTAGTACATGACCTTGTGGACTTTTGGAGGGCTATGGGAAGATCCAGCTCACTGTGATCCGGTTCTGTTCTCGAGTCAGATTCTTAGTGGGGCTGGACAGAGTCGGCCTCTGCTTCTGGAGAATGATCTATCTCAATTAAATGTTCCTGTTGCGTTTTTTCCAGACATGTTTCACGTTGTTTCCTTTTGTAAGTTTTAATTTCCACATCAGCTTCTGGTGGATTTAAATCCACGGGGCAAGTTGTTTTAGGAGTCGGTGGTGTGTTCCTATTTTTATGGGATTTTTCCGGATTTTCTAATAAAGGAACCGAGTTTTCAACAGACATATTTTCTGAGTTTTAAAGGACCGTTTTTTGAGTGTCCAGTGAATTTTCATTGTTTTGGTTTGCCAGGTGTTCAAAAGATTGGTTTAAAATTTCTTGATTTAAAAAATCTAGATCTTGTGAATTTGTATGTAGGATTAAGTTGACTATTTTTGGGAGACCATTTTTTATGAAAACCGAGTTTTCACTATTTGTTTCCCCTGAAGAGGAGGCTTAAAAAAAGCTTTATTTTCAAAAAACAACACATCGATTGTGATAATAAATATTTTATTTGATAAAGGATCAAAGCATTTATACCCTCTTTGATTCGTGGCGTAGCCAATGAAAACATATTTTTCGATTTTGGATCAAATTTACCCCTAATAGGGTTGTGATCGTGAACAAATACTGTACAACCAAAAATTTTCAACGGCGGATCCGAGATTGTAAAGCGGCTTTGAGGGTAAAGGGATTTTAACAAGGCAAAAAATCTTTTAAAATTGAGAATTTTCGAGAGCATTCTATTAATAAGATAGGTTGCTGTTAAAATTGCTTCATTCCATAATATTTTTGGAACATGGTTGGTGAATAATAATGCCCTAACAATTTCAAGAATGTGTTTATTTTTTCTTTCAGCCACACCGTTTTGTTGCGGTGTGTTAATGCAAGAACTTTGGTGAATGATGCCTTTCTTTGCAAAACAATCTCCTAAGGTTTCGTTAAAAAATTCTCGTTCATTGTCACTTCGAAAATTCTGAGTTTTTGTGTTAAACTGTGTTTCAACCATGGCATAAAAGGTTTTGAAAACTTGTTCAACTTCTGATTTCTTCTTTAGGAAAAACACCCAAAGAACTCTAGTATGATCATCAATAAACGAAACTAACCATTTTTTTCTGAAGACAGATAAAACGCGGGATGTTCCCCAAATGTCACTATGGATTAAGGCAAACGGTGCTGAAGGTTTATAGGGTCGAGATGGATAAATTGCCCTTTTTTGTTTGGCAAAAGCACAAATTTCACATTGAAATTGAGAAGGATTTTTATTCCGAAACAACTTTGGAAACAAATACTGCTTATAATGGAAACTAGGATGACCTAGACGAAAATGTAACATAATCAATTCATTATCACGAGAAACAAACATGGACTGAAAACACAGACTAGATGCATACTTATTGAGATACGATCCTTCTTCAAGCAAGTAGAGACCTCCACTGGTCCTAGCATTGCCAATCATCGTCCCCGAGTCCAGAACCTGAATTTCACAATGAGAGGACATGAATTTAACTTGATACTTAAGGTCTTGAGTTAGCTTTATAATGGAAATCAGATTGCAGGAAAGCTTTGGAACATGTAAAACATTAAGAAGGGTTAAGAAAGGAGAGATTGTGATGGTTCCTTGGCCAGCTATGGCAGAATATGAACCATCTGCAATTTTGACCCTTTTGTTTCCTGCATATGGTGTGTAGGTTGAAAATAATGTGAAGCAATTGGTCATGTGATCAGTTGCTCCAGAATCAAGAATCCAAGGAAGTTGATTGTTACCGATTTGGGCTAAAGAACAGGAGGGTTTTGATGGGTCTGCGGTGGAGTTAAAAAACTTGTACAGGTGCTCCAGTTGTTCCTTTGTGAATGGAGGCGATCCTGAGTTGATTCTTGACTCCTGAGAACCATTGGACTCGATCTGCAAAGTGGAGGATACTTCAGTCTCTGTGGTGGAGAACATTATGGCTGGAAAAAAAAAGGAACTGGGAAAAAATTTTGGTTGAGGAAAAATGATGATTTTTTTTTTGAGAAAGTTTTACGGCTCTGATACCATATAAGCGAATTGAACTTTCTTTCTCACTTTAAATTCAGTATACATAGATGCTCTTTTATAGCCTTGAAAATAATAAGGAAGTTACAAACAGATTCTGTTACAAACAGATTCTAACTAAGTATAAACAGATTCTGTTACAAACAGATTTTAACTAATCTGAGAAATATGTTACTGTTGGCTATTTCCAACAAAATCACTTGAGGGGTGGGCTTTACTAGAGGCGATAAACTATAGGAGGTTTTGTGCAATTAATTCAAATATCAAATTATAGGGAAATTCAACGGAGAACATATGTGGAGTGCCCATTTTAACCTACTATCATAGGTCTCACCCATTGATTCCTTTAGACGCTGTTTGATTTTATGCATGATCCAGTCAATCTCACCTCTCTCGCCTGATCTGCTCTCTTCACCTTTCCCACACTCTCTCTCTCTCCTGTGATCCTCAACACTTCTCCCCTTCGACCAATAAAACTGTTGATGCTCGATATCGGCGATCTCCCAGATCGTAACACGTGGCAGATGACGTGTCCCAGAGCTCAGAAAAAAGGGCCTACAGGGGCCGACCAGGGCATCCCTGTACCCGACCCGCAAGCTCAAGCTGACTCTCCTCAGAGCCCCTATGCACAAATTGGCTTCCTCGGCCTCCCAGCTCGCCTCCGAGCTATCACAGGACCAAGATGCCTCGGCTCTCCCGCTCGCCCCCGAGCTTTCCCGCCGAGACCATTTTCCTCTATCTCATCGACCGACCAACGGTACCACTCGCAGGCGTAACCGCCGCTCCGCGAATCTCTCTATGCACGAGATCTCCATTCCACGCCATTACGATCCCCATTAACGAGCCTGTCTAGCCGTTAATGGGAAGATCCTCTTATCAGGCGGGCGTGACGTCGGGAGCGTAACGGCCGGCGTGATTCTCGCGCCTGCCCCTGCATGCTGCCGCCACTATATAAACCCCTCTCCCAGAGGGATCAAGTAAGCCATTTTTACTCCACTAAGTCATTACTCTGCTCGGATCTTGTTACCGACTTGATCGTCGGAGGGTCCTCGGTGGTACCAAACCATCCCGGGACTTTCCTTGCAGTTACTCGGCGCAAATCTCCTCCAACCCATTGAGATCCACACATCGCAGGAGATCACGTTTCAGACCAAATCCCAGCCATCAATCGCATCCATCGGCAGATCAACGGGAGACAACATCTGAAGGAGACCGGAAAGGCCCCTCCATCAGTTGGCGCCGTCTGTGGGAACCGTAACTTCACAAAAACAAAGTTCGTCTCCCGATCTCCAACCACATGGCGAGCGATCACCCTGAAGATCCAAGCACCAGCCGCCGCCTTCCCCTCGATGGAGGCGGGGATGAACCTCCCCCGGCGATTGTCATCAACGCCCTTACCGGCCGAATAGCGTCCATCGTGGAGGCGCTCATCCGCGTCCAAACGGCAGGGCCTGAACCCCAGATTATCGCTCCTCCGCCTGGAGAAGACTCCGCCCGCGCCGGCACGGCCGACCACCGACAAGTTACCTCCCTCGGCCACAGATCTCCCGGACCGGTACTCTCTGCAGCCCGCTGGGCACCCCACAACTCTACACCAAGATCCGCCGCCAGAGCGCCTCGCCTCAAGCCTCTTCGCGACCCTTACCCTCCCGAGGAGATGTCGGCCAGCTCGCCTGTTCCCAGGCATGACCAACACCCCCTCCCTTGACGAGGTCGCGAGGACGGGGCTCGCCACGGCGGCTCGAGGGCTACCTCGCCCGGGAATTTGAGGAACCTCATCGAGAGAAATCGGGGCCGCGTCCAGACGCGGGTCTCCCATAGCAGAGGCCAGGGATCGGGGGGTGTTGAATCCTCGGGGTACCGCGGCCGATCGACGCCCTTGAGAAGAAGATCGAGGGCATACGTCGGGAAGGTCACCTCTCGGGCGACGGGGCTAAGTACGCCGCCGACTCGCTCACCAAGCCATTCACCGAGAAGCTGCTCGCCGTCCATGTCTCCTCACGCAACAAGCCCCCAAAAGTCTCTCTTTGACGGGAAAACCGACCCGAAGGACCATTTGGATGCTTTCACTATGGGGATGAGCTTCCAAGACCACTTCGACGCCGCTCAGTGCCGAGCTTTCCCGGCCACCCTCATTCGCTCCGTGCGGGACTGGTTCTGAGGACTTGAGCCTCGCTCGATTTCAACCTTCGACGAGCTTGCCACTCAGTTCCTCGGTCACTTCGTCGGGAACCGTTGGCAAAAGCGCACGGTCGACTACCTTTTAACAATCAAGAGCAGGGACAAGGAGACGTTCAAACCTTACATCACCCGCTTCTACAACGCCCTTCTTGAGGTCCCCGAGCACCGGAACGAAACGGTCATCACGGCACTCAGGTCGGGTCTTAGGTACAAGGAGTGGCTACGCTCCTTTGCACTGGCGCAACCTAAGACCATGGCCGAAGTGAAGGCATGGACCGAGCGCGAAGTCCAGCTCGAGTCCGAGATGAATGCGAACCTTCCCCGGGCAGACCGACCCGACCAGAAGAATAGGGCAAGGGAAGAGAGACCAGAGCGTCAGTAGCCCTACCATCCAAAGTTCCAGGAGTACACCCCGCTCAACGTCTCCCAAGCAGTGCTACTGGAGGAGGCTAAGGGCGAGGGGTTTTTCAAGTTCCTTCCGATCCCGCGTCAGGCCTCGAAGCGAACCCGGGGCCCCTACTGTGGTTTCCACAGGTCGCTCGGCCACTCCACGGAGAGTTGCAAGCAGCTCCGAGACTACATCGAGGAACTCATCCGATCAGGGCACCTCGCCGCCTACCTGAGGGATAAGCGGCAAGCCAACCGCGAGCAGGAGGAGCATCCTTCCCCCGCCGAGCTGACCATCAGCCAAATCATGCTCGTATCAACAGATGATACGTCCAGCGCCCGCGGAGCCCAGTACCCTCTGCCGAGCATGGAGACCAACAAACATCCGAGGGGCTCGGACTGTGCAGATAAGGTCATCTATTAGCATGTACTTCTTTTTCAAAGGCAATGTAAACTCTTCCTAGAATTTGCTGCTTATGTAATAAAAAAAAGATCGATGGAACATTGCGAAAAAGAAGAAAACAGTTTTATTTATTCAAAAAAAAAAAGGATACTAGGGGCTCCTCGGCCATATATCGAAAAAAAATTTACAACAGCGGGGGAAGGGGGTGCAGAGAGCACTGCTCGTGGTACTCCGCGAAGATTTCCGCTAGCCGAGGCATCGCGGAATCCAGCCTCTGCCCTCGACTCCCCCCATGCGCGTTGGCATCGAGCCTCAATTGGTAGCACTCATGGAGGAGTGCCACTGAGCGGTTCAGCCGACCCGCAGAGATCAGGCCCAAAACGCCTCAGAGACCGTAGCTTGCCCACGGCCTCGTCTTGGAGCTGTTCGGACAGGGGATTGTAGAGCCCCGACGACGCCCTCCAAATGAAGTATATTAGCAGCTGCAGCAGGGGCGAGCGCCGGGGAAGAAGCCGGCTGAAGTGATCCTCGATGCTGCCAAAAACCAACTGCACCGTGTCCTCGGTGCGTGTCACGCCCCGCTTCCCAAAGTACGCTAAAGTGGGCACGTGACATAGCCAACCATGCTACCTGTGGATAGGAAAAATCCTTCTACAGTCACATTACGGCTGTGGAGATATCAAGAACAGAAAAGTAAACTAACTATCTAGTACATGTCCATAAGCCAGAGTAAAAGAGTCAAGAGATAACAATATGCGGAAGCCAAAGATACAATAAATGAAACACCTGGAATGAAACTACATACCGACAGGAACCTCACCGCTCGTCTAACAGCGGCAAAACTCCTGATTAGTCTGCAACAGGGTAGAAGAATATGGGCCATGCAAAACCCAGACGTCAGCGCGTCAAGTCATCAAGTAATAACATAATAAACAGGCAATACGAATATAAATATGAATAAGCAAGAGTAACAATAATATAAGTCAGAGCAGTGCAGGGTAATGTGTAGTGGGTAAACTAAACTGTTCTATCAGGTTTTCTGTTCAAAAGTCTTTGAAACCAAATTGATGAATCATCGATGTAACTCAATAGTATCCCGTACATACCCGGGACCACGGCCATAATATTCTCGGCTGCAGCCGAGACATGCCGCTAGGCACAAAACAGGAATGTGTACACTCGATAGTATCCCGTACATACCCGGGACCACGGCCACAATATTCTCGGCCGAAACCGAGACATGCCGCTAGGCACAAAACAAGAATGTGTACACCCAGAACAGGTAGTGAACTGTCGAGTTACAAATCAGGTTTCACCTTTGATTTCCCCATACCCCCAAGTTATATGTGTAGGTCAAGTCAGGTATTCCGAAATCAAGAAATTAATGCCAACACAGGATCAGGTAAACATGTTTGTCTGGATAGACAACAGGAACGGTCCATGAGGACTACATGTCAGGTTTGTTGGCATTAGACACAGGATCAGGTAACGGGTCAGGTCATGGTACATCAGGTCAAGTCGAGCAGTGTACGGTACCATATCGGGTCAATCAATATGCATGTAGCAAGTCAGGTCAAGATGTAAACGATACATAGGTGTGATCACAATCAGTTATATAATCAAGCATGGTTATCAACAACATGATATAAGCAATGAAGTAAGCAATAGGCAGATTCACTGAATTAGCAGTACAGTTGTCAGTTGTGTCACAGAGATGATTTCACTGTTATGCGAATGCAGTGTGACAATTATGGCCTTTTAAACATGTTAACAAGTTTAAGAACTTTAGAGGTGCAATGATTTATATAAAGGTTCAATACAGCTATTGCAGGTTAAAATGCATACGAGTGTCCGAATGGAACACAACTATAGAGATAAATGCCATACGCTATGTCAATATTAAAAATGTGATTAAACAGGTAAATGTGGTTATTAGGTTCAATTGCAAACTGTAGGTTCCAAGTTTAAAGATAAAAATGATAAATATTAATATTGTACATGGAAAAGTGGGAAATTATAATACCAAAGTTAAATTGCGGGTTTTAGGGTGTCATTAAATATAAGTAAATATTGTTTAGCATGTAGCAAGGGTTACTTGCCTCGACGGGTCGCGAATCGAGAAAACGGAACGTAGAATGTCGGCGGGGAAACTCGCGACGGGCGCACGGTTCACGGAATGAACCCAAACGGCGAACAGTGGAACCATACGGGTCGGGGTACCTTGCTGGAACGTCGGGTCACGTCGTCGGCACGGCCGGATTCCGGCGAGATGCAAAACAGCGACGGTCAAGAATTGAAATCAAGAAAAGAAAAGAAACAAGGAAGGAGAGAAGGCTTACACACGTTCTGCTTTTGTGGTTTATCTAGAGGGGAGATGTGAGGATAACGACGTGGTAGACGGAGCTCCGGCGTGGCCTACGATGACGGCGGAAGAGGTCTGCCGATCAAGAATCATATTAGGAGAGAAGGAAAGAAGAAAGGAAGAGAGGAGGGGAGGTGAAACTCACCGAGGAGTGTGCGCGAGGGTCGGGGCTACGGGAAAGAGGTCACCGGCGACGACTCCGGCGACGCAGATGCGTGCGGGGGTTGCAGGCGGCCGCGGCGCTGGTGCAGGGAGTACGGGAACGTGGGAAAAGGAGGAAGAGGGGGCTTGGTGAGGTGAGGATGAGGAGGCGAGGGTGCTGGTGACGGGGGTGCCGGCGTTGGGGCTGCGGCGACGAGGGCGCGGTGGCTAGGGTTACGTTGGGTTTGGGTTACGTGAGAATGAAGAAGAGGAGGGAAGTGAATTTTAAAATATGGGAGAGAGAGAGAAAAAGATACGGGGAGAGAGAGATGAGAGAGATGGAGAGATGGGGAGAAAGAGAGAAGAGAGAGATAAGAGAGAGACGGTGAGAGAGAGGAGAGAGAGAGAGAGGGATAAGAGAGAGACGGTGAGAGAGAGGAGAGAGATAGAGAGAGGTAAGAGAATGGTGGGGCCCATGGAAAGATAAGCGGAGATGATTGGCTGAGAGTTGTAAGGGAGAAAAATATTAAAAGATTTAATAGATTAAGGAACAGTAATATATTATAGGTTAAGGAAAATATTCGATGGTTTAAATATATTAAAATTTGGGATTTTGGCGCAAAGTAAAACATTTCCAAATCGCGCTCGGGTTGGGTCCAAAAATTTGAAATTGAAATAATAGAATTTTAAGCGGGATCCAAAATTTAAAATGAAGTGTTTTATGATAAAAAAGTATACCCCCAAAACGGACACACGTACGTGCGCGTAGCCGTCCAAACTCGCCCGTTTCACTGAACGGGACGAGGACACGATGCACGGACGCTACAACAGGGTTAGGGGTGTCAAGTAGGCCAAGATGAATATTTTTAATTCTATTTTAGATGCCATAAATTGTTATATGCAGAAATGAATTTGCCGGGTAAAAATTTACAGTAAATAACAATCAAGCAAGATAAGTGAAATGAGTACCACACTATGTTCAAACAGTAACTGAAATTAGTAGCATGGGCTCGGGTGTTACAGTGCGGTTCTGGTCGTAGAGGTACACGTCTTCGAAGTGAATGATGTCAGGGATGGTGAAGGGGAAGTCTTCCATCTTGTTTAGTTCCACACAAAGACGAATGAATCGGCATAATACTGAATTTTTTAGTTTATTTCACACTGTTTATTTTTCCTGTCGGATACTTAAAACAGCAATCAAAGTCGATATGCTTGAATGCTTCTTTTTATTTTATTTCTGCTTGTGGTGTTGATCTGATTTTTGAGAGCTCATATGTGATGATTGTCAATCAATTTGTAATTTAGTTGCTTACGCTTCTATCCTTAACTTGCATATGCACATATGGGTTTTTTACTTGTAGTCCTCCAAAACATAGCAAATTTCTTTCTATGCGAAAAACTTGGTATTTACTTTTTACCCTTCAAAACTAATAATATACATCATTTTACCCTCCTTTACGATTTCGGTCAGGAAAAAACCTTGTTAACTTTAGTTTTAAATTTTCTCCATAAATTTTAGATTTACCATTTACCCGAAAACAAATAAGACCGCAGAAGTATTCAATTTCTTCATAGCTAGAGAAGGATGTGGGAGATGTTTCTGATTTTATGGCCGATTTTAAGAAAGGTGCAATAAACACCTAAACCCTAATTTCAATTTGGGGAAGAAATTGAGTATTTCCAAAATAGAAGAGATGTTGGGATATTTTAAAGATAAAATTGATGTTATGCCGTTAAAAGTTGATAGAAATCGTAATAAGGTAAAATTATGTATTTTATTAGTTTGCGGGTAAAAAGTAAATACCAAGTTTTTGGGGTAGAAAGAAATTTGCTATGGTTTGGGGGCTACAAGTAAAAACCCTATATATATACATATATATTGTATGGATCCTATGAGGCGGGTTCGCGTTTTTAAAAACACAAACCTGAATGAGAACCGTTGGCTCTTGTGTTTTTAATCAACGGTTAAAATTAATTCAGTTTATTAAATCGTTAATAAATGAAAGGTAAATATTCCGCAGCCAAATATTGTGTAGGTAAATACTAAAGGTTTGCATTTCTCTTGATTTTTTTTCTAAAAGCGAGGTGTATAATATTTACCTTCCATTTATTAACGATTTAATAAGCTGAATTAATTTTACCGTTGATTAAACACAGAAGATCCAACGGCTCTCATTCAGGTTTGTGTTTTTAAAAACACGAACCCGTCTCATAGGATCCGTACTCTCTCTCTATATATATACGAGGACAATGGAGGAAAGGTGCCATAGGAGAGAATTTCTTCCTTTGGCGTTGAAAGAATACGACATCCACGATCTTCTTCGACGATCGGCATCCACCATCATCTTTATCATGTAAGATGTGGATGTTCCCCTCCGAATCACGCAGACGTGATAAACGTCTTGCCTGAAATTCGGGGCAGATACTAATTGGTGCTATCAGTCCACCTCTCCGAAGATGCCAAGTTGATTTATGGCACCATGTATCGAAGGTTTAAACGGATGTGGCCGATGTAGCAGACTTCGTCAGATTCCCCCTCGTCTGAGGGGTTTTTGATTGTGGGGACGCTCTTCCCTGCAGGCGCAAGCCCCTACAGTTAATTACGCTATCGCATCGCGGTAATAAATTTCTCCTTCTCCATATGGTTACTTCGTGTCGTGGGTGTTTGTTTTGTTTGTGGTTGCCCGTGGATTGTATACGGAGACTAATTTATGTTGTCGCCCGTAGGGCGTGTATTAGTCCAAATCCGTATCTTCTTAGATTTGGGTTTGGGGGTTTGGTTTAAGGATACGTTAGCCTCATTTTAGACTAAGATCAACTTAAACGTTTGTTAAGGATACGTTAGTCTAATTTCTAGAATAAGATCAATTTAACATGATCGTTTAGATCCAACAAAAGAGCATTTAGACTCTATTGTTTAGTTTACGAACATTTCGGTCGATTACCAGTTTAAGGACATGGTGGTCCAATATTAGTTTAAAGACATCCCGGTCAAGGTTAATGACATCATAGTCCGTGGAATGTATGACTGTCGGGACCCGTCACCTCTCTGAAGACGTTGAAGGATTACAACGACAAATATCAGAGGAGTTCAGAGATGTATCCTTGCACCAATGTTCGTTGGGAGATCTATAGTCCAATTTGGGACTAAAGTCTGTTTGCAGGTTTATGGGCATATGGGCTCAGTTGATATGAGTTGAACATTTTATTGTTCTGGCTATTGAGCCTTTATTTGGGCTCGGCCCTTTTAATAATGTATAGTATTTATCAGAACAAAGTATGTTCTGACAGTGCGCCACGTGGCGCGTCAAGCGCTTTGCACCAAGAAAAAAGCGCATTGCGCTTCTGTTGGATAGCGCACACGAGGAGGACACATGTCGCGCTTAGCGCTGAGTGCTAGTTTGTTGGCGCATTGCGCTTTTAATTTTTGAGCGCGCTGCGCTAGTTTGTTGGCGCACCAGTGAGTGACACGTGGCGCGCTAGGCGCTGAGCGCCAGCTCATAAGCGTAGTGCTCTGTTTTTAGAAGCGCAAAGCGCAGGTTGTGTCTCTGGTTGACACGTGGCAGGTTTTGGCGCTGAGCGTCGGTCCAAGGAGCGCAAGCGCGCAGCTCATGAATGCAAGGCACTTTTTAATACCGCAAAGCGCATTTGATCAACTTTAAGATCAAAGAACAAATTTATGTTCTTCAAAAGAGGCTTTGCCTCAAGATCAAAGAACAAAAATTCTTGTTTTTTTATAAAAGGCTCTGTCTTTATAGATCAAAAGATCTGTGAATAAAGTAAAATACTTCTTTTATTATTTTATGATTAGATCTTTTGATCTTTTCCCTTTTAATCAAAGATCTTGGTCTTTTTATAGATCTAAGATCTTTTTAGAAAATATTTCTTCTTTTTTATGAGATGGATTCATCTATGTTATTCAAGAACATAGTTCTTTACCTTTAAGATGAAGAAAATTTTTCTTTTTCTTAAGAGTTTGCTCTTTCTGCAGAGGGTTTTTTTTATCTCTTTTTTTTTGTTCTCCTCTCTCTCTCAGACTTGAAGTCTAGGGTCCTTTATATAGGGCCAAATGATTTGTTGAATTGGTTAGAGAGATCTTTCTCTGATTGATTTGGGGATGTTTCCTCACCATTGGATTTTTGATCCCAAGCCTTCTGTTTTACAGAAGATAATTTTCTTGTTTTTAATAAGATTGGAAAGATCTTTTCATAACAGAATTTTAGTTTTGATTAATTAATAATTTATTATTAATAGATCTTTTGATATGACAGTGGGGGAATTTTAATTCCAGCGCTGGCGCACCTTGCACTAGCGCACCCGCGCTTGACACGTGGCGCGCAGCGCAGAGCGCAGCGCAACTGTGCTAGCGCGCCCGTGTTTGACACGTGGCGCGCAACGCAGAGCGCAGCGCAACTGTGCTAGCGCGCCCGTGTTTGACACATGGCGCACAGCGTAGAGCGCTAGATCTGAAGCGTTGTTTCAATTTAAATTTTGAATTTTGGAGCAGAGCTTTGCTCTGATTGGTGGTGCGCTGCCTAGGGCGCAGCGCTCCTGGCGCTGGCGTGTCTGCTTTTGACATGTAGCGCGCAGTGCGCAGAATCTGAAGCGTTGCTTCAATTTTTACTTTAGATTTTTAATACAGAGCTTTGCTCTTATTGGAAAAAGGAAGCGTCGCTTCATTTCAAATCTTGGAATTTGAACAGTGCTTTGCTCTGATTAGGGAAACAAATGCCCCCCATCGTTGCACTTACGTGGCTCAAGCGTGAGTGCAGCGGTGGTTGGATCAACTTTTTGGAAGTTGAAATGGTTCTGAATGCCTATAAATAGGACCTTTGGTCCCTTTGATGATTCCCATCTTCTTTCTTGAGAATTTTCTCTTATTCAGAGCATTGCTCTTCAATTTAAGAATTTTTCAAGAGTAAAACTCTGTCAAAACTTAGGTAAAGTTTAAAAAACTTTTAATAAACTAGGGTTTTACCCATTAACAGAGCTTCGCTCTTCATAGATCTTTGATCTAAAGAGAACCCTTTTAGGGTTTCATTAATAGAGCTTTGCCCTCTAAAAGGTTTTTATTTATGATTTCTTAATTCGTTAATGGAGCTTTGCTCCTTTCAAATCATATAGAAGAACTCTTAAGAGTTTGTTCATGGATCTTGAAGATAAAAAAAATGAAATTTTATTTTTGATGGGTTATATCATCTTCTTAGAGCAAGGCTCTCAGCGTTCTCGGGGAATTTCTTTAAATTCCCCTCATAACTGATTTTGACAGGTGTCACTCCCATCCGCAGAGCATTGCTCTCGAGGAGTTTAACTCCCCGTGTCTTGTTTTTCCTCATTGCTAATCTTCTAATGATGTTTCTTTCAGGCACTATGGTTGTTCATTTATACAGTCTGAACGAGTTCATTACTTATGAGGATATCCGTGTACAAGGCCGTCACCAAAACCAAGAGTTTACAGATGCCCAATGTGCAGAGATTATAGGTCGTCTGTACGCACACGTTGGTTGGTTGCTTCCTCGCCGTTCTACTCTCTTGAAAGTCGTACTGGGAGCAATTTGGAGAGAACTTCCGGGATTTCACGAGGCCATGCCGCTTAATGCGCTGGATGATGCCGAAGACAAGGTGCATTCAGTGTACTTGTCGGGGCTGATCTCAAAGAAATGACGAGATAGCCTCATTGATATTCTGCATCAAATTTTTCAACAGACGACAATAATTGCTTCGTATCAAAGGGTGGGGGTATTTCCGAAGATCTTGACACGCGTGAGCGCGAGAGGATGCACACGAGAATGGTTAGAAAGGACAGAAAGACTCTAGATGGCCTTACTTTCGAATTCCTCAATCCATACCCTGGATATGAGGTTTTGCCATTGTAATCATCTTGATGATGTTTTCGTTTATTACTTTCATAATTGTAAGAGCCCCTTTTTTTTGAAGTATGAATGGCAAATTTCTCATTTCAGCATGTCTTATTTTGTGTACTGAATCTTTTGCACATGCATGAATGGGTATGCCTCGAACGCTTAATTAAATGCAAATCAGATGTTCTTTCTGTCGCTTCCTTCTCCTTTCTGTGTTGTTGCCGTGTGATTTCAGCAAGTGCGGCCTGTAGATAGTATATAGCCGTCAATCTTGGATTTTTTTTTTGTAGAATGGTGATGGCTTAGGAAACAGGGTTAGGATCTATCACCTAAGACTTTTCAATTTTATGAGCCGTGAGGATCTCATAAAGACTTTCTCCCTACGAGTCGAGAGGATCCCGTAGGTGTATTTTTTCCTTAAGAATCGTGAGGATTCCTAAGTGCGTTTTCCCTTATAAGTCGTAAGGATCTTATCAGAGAATTTTCCCTCTTACGGGTCGAGAGGACCCGTAAGCGGTTGTTTCCCTCCTTGTCGATGTTCGACTTCGGAGAGTATGGCTTGCAGATAGTCTATCTTGACCTCCTTGTAGGGCACCGATGGCTTAGGAAACAGGGTTAGGATCTGCCACCTAAGACTTTTCAAATTTATGAGCCGTGAGGGTCTCATAAAGACTTTTCTCCTTACGAGTCGAGAGGATCTCGTAGGTGTATTTTCTCCTTAGGGGTTGTAAGGACTCCTAAGTGCGTTTTCTCTTGAGAGTCGTAAGGATCTCACTAGAGAATTTTCCCTCTTATAAGTCGAGAGGACTCGTAAGTGGTTTTTTCCCTCTTTATCGAGATTCGACTTTGGAGAGTGTGGTCCGTGAATAGTATGCAAGAGTCCGTTTTGGACTGACTTGCAGGGCCCCAGTGCTTAGGAAACATTTTTTTAATCCCCACCTAAGGCTTTTCCTCATGAGTCCAGACGAATCGAGCATTTCTCGCAAGAATATCCTAACGTCACAGTTAACCTCTGCTCTTTACGACAGAGGTCCGTTAGGGTCTGTGGTACTAGGGTTTTGTCCGTCGTACCGTCGCGTTGGCTGATGTATTCCTCGATAGGCAACCTTGCTGTTCAAGTAGCCTTGCGACTGTCATGTCCCTGATCCCTTCGGGGGCTGGACAAGACGTCTTCAAGCTAGGCAGTTTGACCGTCGGAAGAGCAAGCGTTAGGAATTTTGCCATGCCGCTTTTTACTTGAGGTTAGGCTCATTTTGGAGAGCCCCGATGAGTCATAACCACTCCGCGCTGGTGTGGGATGATCTCCGATAGTCTTTCAGGTTTTATATGAGTTGCCGTCAAGATCCTGAAGCTAGGAATTTGGCCTTTGTTTCATTTTCTGGCATTGCGTCTGCTTTATCGAGATGAATGTCGCGGTTGTCTCTAGGTTGCTGGTGAACCGTCGAGGTTTGGAACTAGGGATTTTGCCGTGGCTCCGTTGTTTGATTGTCGCATCTGAATCCTGCTGGAGGAAGAACGCTGTAGTGACATCTCGTCTGTTGTGTCGAGAAGAACGTCGAGGTGGTGATCACTCCGCGCTGGTGTGAGATGATCTCCGATGGTCTTTCCGGTTTTATATGAGTTGCCGTCAAGACCTGAAGCTAGGAATTTGGCCTTCGCTTCGTTTGCTGGCATTGCGTCTGCTGTATCGAGACGAATGCCGCGGTTGTCTCTAGGTTGCTGGTGAACCATCGAGGTTTGGAACTAGGGATTTTGCCGTGGCTCCGTTATTTGATTGTCGCGTCTGAATCCTGCTGGAGGAAGGACGCTGTAGTGATATTTTGTCTGCTGTATCGAGACGACCGTCGAGGCGGTGACCACTCTATGCTGGTGTGAGATGATCTCCGATGGTCTTTCAGGTTTTATATGAGTTGCCGTCAAGACCCTGAAGCTAGGAATTTGGCCTTTGCTTCGTTTGTTTTGTCATGTCCGAATCCTGTTGGAGGAAGAACGCTGTAGTGAC
The DNA here is from genome assembly GCA_030015575.1 of Agapanthus africanus. NCBI lineage: Eukaryota > Viridiplantae > Streptophyta > Magnoliopsida > Asparagales > Amaryllidaceae > Agapanthus > Agapanthus africanus. The sequence continues at coordinate 92,111,557 of JASDDO010000019.1, read as the reverse complement.
ATATCGTCTGTTGTGTCGAGACGAACATCGAGGTGGTGATCACTCCATGCTGGTGTGAGATGATCTCCGATGGTCTTTCCGGTTTTATATGAGTTGCCGTTAAGACCCTGAAGTTAGGAATTTGGCCTTTGCTTCGTTTATTTTGTCATGTCCGAATCCTGTTGGAGGAAGGACGCTGTTCCCCTCCGAAAGACGGCGCACAGGACTGCGATGTCCTGACGCTGAGATTCGGGGCAGATGCTATTTGGTTTTATCCGTCCACCTCTCCGAAGATGCCAAGTTGATTTATGGCACCGTGTATCGGAGGTTTAGACGGATGCGGCCGATATAGCAGACTTCGTCAGATTCCCCCTCGCTTGAGGGGTTTTTGATTGTGGGGACGCTCTTCTCTGCAGGCGCAAGCCCCTGCAATTAATTACGCTACCGCATCGCGGTAACAACTTTCTCCTTCTCCAGAATTTCACTTCGTGTCGTGTGTGTTTGTTTTATTTGTGGTTGCCCGTGGATTGTATACAGAGACTGAGTAATGCCGTCGCCCGTAGGACGTGAATTAGTCCAAATCCGTATTTACTTAGATTTGAGTTTGGTGTTTTTAGTTTTAAGGATACGTTAGCCGCGTTGCGGCATTGCGTCAACTTAAACGTTCGTTAAGGATACGATAGTCCTGTTTGAGACTAAGATCAACTTAACGTGATAATCCATTTAATATCTGGCGATCGGGACTCGTCACCTCTCTAACGTCGTTGAAGGATTACAACGGCGGATGTCAGAAGAGTTCAGAGATGTACCCTTGAACCAAGGTTGATTTGGAGTTTTATAGTCCGTTTGAATGTTTAAGAATACGTTAGCCGTGTTTGGGAGCTAAGATCAACTTAAACGGGATCGTTTAGATCCGACAAAAGAGCATTTGGGAGCTCTATTGTTCCAGTTTAGGGACGTAGTGGTCCATAGGTAGTTTAGGAACATTGCGGTCCATTGGTAGTTTAAGGACATTGCGGTCCATATTCCAGTTTAGGGACATGGTGGTCCACATTTCAGTTTAGGGACGTGATGGTCCATATTCCAGTTTAGGGACGTGGTGGTCCGCTATTAGTTTAAGGACGTTTCGGTCCAACATTCCCATTTAGGGACGAATATTAGTTTAAGGACGTTTCGGTCCAACATTAGTTTAAGGACGATTCGGTCCATCGCCAGTTTAAGGACGTAGTGGTCCAATATTAGTTTAAGGACGTTTCGGTCCAATATTAGTTTAAGGACGTTTCAGTCCAACATTAGTTTAAGGACGTTTCGGTCCACGAGTTTAAGGACCCCGCAGTCCGTATTGATGTGTGGTCGTCGGGACCCGTTACCTCTCTGACGTCGTTGAAGGATTACAACGATGGGTGTCAGAGGAGTTCGGAGATGTACCCTTGAACCGGTCGTAAATTGATTTAGGAGAGCATTCTTGCTCAGTCAATTTAGTTTGGGGACTTACGGCCATGATTGGGCTAAGTCCCGTTGAGAATATTCAATATTTTTCTTGATCTTGGGCCTATAAGGCCTGTGCTAGGGTTTTGCCCATATTTAATAATGCACTGCATTTTATTCTGGCCTCCTAGGCCTTTTTGATTTGGGCTCTGTCTTTTTATTTATGATGCAGAGCATCTGTTTTGGTTTGGGCTCTGCCCTTTTTAAAATAATGCATTGCATTTTATTAGGCCTGTTAGGCCTTCTTTAATTGGGCTTGACCTTTTTGTAAGCAATGCAGTGCATTTGTCTGGCGCTTTGCGCCAAGTAATGAGCGCAAGCTCATATGGTGATGACACGTGTCATGCTCTGGCGAGCGCAAGCGCAACAGCGCTGTTCTAGTGCGCTGCGCTTGCGCTGCCGACACATGGCGCGCTGTGGTGAATTGCGCCAGTTTTAAAGAGCAAGGCTCTGTTTCAAAAGCGCATAGCGCAATTGGTTCAGATGCTGACACGTGGCGCTCTCTAGTGGCTTGCGCCAACCCAAGAGCGCAACAGTGCAGTTTTGCAAGTGCAAGGCATTATTAACTTGAGAATCTTTTAGATTCCAGAACCAATGGCTCATAAGTGCAAAGCACTACTTGGTTTCTTGATCTAATTTAGATCAAAGAAAACAAGTGTTTCTTATTTTTCTTGATCTTAGAGAACCAATGGTTCATAAGTGCAAAGCACTATTTTTGTTTTGTTTTTTTTTAAAGATCTATGATCTGTTCATAAGAGAACTTTCTCTTTTTCTAAATGTCTTTACCTTTTTTGTTCTTGAGGAGTTCTTCAGAGTTCTCTTTCTCTCCTTCTTTTTTTTTTAGAGAATGTTCATGCGTTTGAATTGAGGCCTAGGGTCCTTTTTATAGTGCCCATAAATTAGTTAAATTTGTTAAAGAGATCTTTTTCTGAGTGATTTAGGGAATTTTCCCCACCGTTGGATCTTTGATCCAAGGGCTTCTGTTTTACAGAAGAAAATCTTCTTGTTTTAATAAGAACAGAAACGATTTCTTTAGAATTTTAATTCTGTTTGGCGCAGACGCATCTGCGCTGACACGTGTCGCGCAGCGCAAAGCGCTAGCGCATCTGCGCCGACACGTGTCGCGCAGCGCAGTGCTTGCGCAACTGAAGCGTTGTTTCCTTTAATTTTGCTTAAAATAGAGCTTTGCTCTGATTGGGTGCGCTGCTTTGGGCGCTGCGCTAATGCATCTGCGCCAGACACGTAGCGTGTTGCGCGCAGCGCAAAAGATCTGAAGCGTTGCTTCATTTATTAAAGTTTAAATTTTCAAAGCAAAGTTTTGCTCTGATTGGGGGAAAGATGAAGCGTTGCTTCATCTCCCGTCTTGGAATTTGAACAGAGCTCTGCTCTGATTGGGGTAAATAAATGCCCCCCCACTGTTGCGCTTACGTGGCGCCAAACGTGAGCGAAACGGTGGCGGAATTCCAACCGTTGCGGCAAATTTGGAAGCTGAAAGGGCACTTGATGCCTATAAATATGACCTTTGGTCCTTTAGATGATTTTCATCTTCAAAATTTTACTTTCAGAACTCAGAGCCCTGCTCTTTATTTTCAAGAACTCCAAGAGTTAAACTCTTTAAAACTTTTTAGGTGCAAATTTAAATTAGAATTAAATTAAACTAAATTAAGTTAATTTTTATTGAGCTTTGCTCTCCATAGATCCCTGATCTAAAGAAAAACCAATTTAGGGTTTCACTTAGCAGAGCTTTGCTCTAAAAGGGGTCCAAAGAGAACTCAGGAGAACCTTGTTAAGGTTCCATTAATAGAGCTTTGCTCTATAAAAGATTTTTTTTTATATATTTTCTCATCTCATTAGTGGAGCTTTGCTTCTTCCAAATCATACAAAAGAACTTTTAGGAGTTTTTCATTGATCTTGGAGTTTAAAGATGGCATTTTATTCCTCGGTACATTATATTGCTTTTCTTAATCAGTCCTTCTGACAATTTTGTTGACTCTCTTTCACAGAAACAATGGACGCCCATATGTATGCTCTTAATGAGATCATCTCTTACGGGGACATACGCCGACTTGGCCGCTCTCAAGATCGAGAGTTCACAAATGCGGAGTGTACTGAAATCATGAGCCGCTTCGACGTGTACAACGGTCCTCTGCTTCCCCGGCGTTCCTCCCTTCTTAAGCTTATCGTGGGAGCCATCTGGGAAGCGTTTCCCCCGTTCTGTTCCGGTGTGCCGCTAGGGCGCTGGATGCCGCTGAGGATAAGGTGCACTCGGTGTACCTGTTGAACTGTATCTCAAAAAGACGGCGAGACGGTCTTATTGATCTCTTGCACGAGGTCTTTCAACAGTCTGCCATACTCGCTGCTTATCGGAGGGTGGAAGACATCAGGGGGGACCCCGACGCTTGTGCTCGCGAAAGAAAGCACGCTAGGATGGTCCGCGAGGCTTGGAAAGTCATATATAGGGTCGCTTTTGAATTCCTCAATCCATGCCCTGGATCTGAGGTTATTCCATTGTAACTTTCGTTTATTGTTTTTATGACTGTAAGAACTTCGGGCAATATTAATGAATTTTTTTTTATCCCAGCTTGTCTTTATTATATATCTTTTGTCCTGAGTCTTTTTGCCCATGCATGAATGAATGTGTCTTGAACGCTTGATCAAATGTAAATCGGATGCTCTTTCTGTTGCTTTTCTTCTCTCTCTTATTATCAACATGGAGAGAATTTATTCCCTTGCGAGTCGTGAGGACCCGCAAGTGATGGGTGAAGTTGTCCTTATCCGCATTTCACGGAATCAGGAGTTGCTCTGGATGCTTCCCACGGGTTCACTGCCGTGTTCGGCGAGGACTAGGCTCCGCTCTGGATGCTTCGCACGGGTTCACTGCCGTGCTCTGCGAGGACCAGGATCCGCTCTGGACGTTCTCCACGGGGTCAGGATTGACATAAGCCGCTTTCCACGTAGCCAGGAATTTTTGCTCTGGATGTTTCACACGGGGTCAGGATTGACATAAGCCACGTTCCACGTAGCCAGGAATTTTTGCTCTGGATGTTTCACACGGGGTCAGGATTGACATAAGCCGCGTTCCACGTAGCCAGGAATTTTTGCTCTAGATGCTTCCTACGGGTTCAATGCCGTGTTCGGCGAGGACTAGGTTCCGCTCTGGATGCTTCGCACGGGTTCACTGCCGTGCTCTGCGAGGACCAGGATCCGCTCTGGACGTTTTCCACGGGGTCAGGATTGACATAAGCCGCTTTCCATGTAGCCAGGAATTTTTTGCTCTGGATGTTTCACACGGGGTTAGGATTGACATAAGCCGCGTTCCACGTAGTCAGGAATTTTTGCTCTAGATGCTTCCCACGGGTTCAATACCGTGTTCGGCGAGGATTAGGTTCCGCTCTGGATGCTTCGCACGGGTTCACTGCCGTGCTCTGCAAGGACCAGGATCCGCTCTGGACGTTTTCCACGGGGTCAGGATTGACATAAGCCGCTTTCCACGTAGCCAGGAATTTTTTTTTATTGTATCTGTATCTAATGGAATGAGGGTTTGACTCTGGGTGATTTGTATATCGCCGAGCCATGGAACTGGGAGTTGCCGCTGTTCCGCTTCGCTTGAAGTTGTATCCGTTGTTACGAGACGAGTGTTGAGATGACCTCTAGGTCATTTGCGACCCGTCGAGATTTGGCTTCTTCTTATGATGAAACTTGGGAGGAGAGTATGATCCCTTCTATGTTTACGCCCTTGGATTGTATACAGGGTGTGATGTAACATCACCTGTAGGGCATAAATTAAAACTTTTTTTTATTTCTTTTTCCGCGATGCTCTATCATTTCAGCTTTTATATCGCGAAGGTCGCGATTGCCCTATCATTTCGGCTATTTTTCGCGGTGCCCAATCATTTCGGCTATTTATTTCATTTTTACTCGCTGCTTTTTATTGCGAGTTGCCCCATCATTTCGGCTATTTTTCATGCATACATTTTTACTTGCTGATTTTTATTGCAAGTTGACCCATCATTTCGGCTATTTCGTATGCATATGCGGCTCACTGGCTTTTTGCCATGAATCTGAAATTAGACACCGATTTCGGCATCAGCACCGCTACTACTGGGACATTGCCAGGAGCGAATCATCATCTGCCTTTGTCGATGTCGAACAAAGGTGGCTTAGCGAACATGGTTAGGGTCCTGTTGACTAAGGCTTTTAACTTTATGAGCCGTAAGGGTCTCGCAAAGGTATTTCTCCCTATAAGTCGTGAGGATCTTGTAGGTGTATTTTCTCCTTAGGAATCGTGAGGATTCCTAAGTGTTCGTTTCCTCTGTAAGTCATAAGGATCCTACAGGAGGGTTTTCTCCTCATAAATCGAGAGAATTTACAAGGGTTGTTCGCCATGTGGACGTATCCCTAGTCACGGATGGGACTTGGTTAGGGAAATGTTTATTCGCGCTCGTGGATTGTCTACAAGAGCCAGTACTGGACCACTTGTAGGGCAATATCGAAGGTTGTGGGGGTTGCTTAAGCACAGCTTTAGGTCTCTATGACTTAAGACTTTCAAATCTTATGAGCCGTGAGGGTCTCATAAGAGAGTTCTCCTTACGAGTCGTGAGGATCTCGCAAGTGTATTTTCTCCTTAGGAATCGTGGGGATCCCTAAGTGTGTTGCTTCCCTGTGAGTCGTAAGGATCTCACGCGGGTGGTTTCTCCTTACAAGGTCGAGAGGACCTTGTAAGTGTCTTTTAACGAGGTTGTGCCCTTTCGGCTTTTCACAAACACTCGCCGGTAGTCCTGCTGTTTTTACTCACGGAGCCCTTTCGGGTTTTCATCCATGCCCATTTTGCTTATAGACATACCATTTTTTTTACAAGGTCGCGCCCTTTCGGGTTTTCACGAACACTAGCCGGTAGCCCTGCTGTTTTTACTCACGGAGCCCTTTCGGGTTTTCATCCGTGCCCGTTTTGCTTATGGACATACCGTTTTTTTTTAAAGAGGTCGCGCCTTTTCGGGTTTTCCCGAACACTCGCCGGTAGCCCTGCTGTTTTTACTCACGGAGCCCTTTCGGGTTTTCATCCGTGCCCGTTTTGCTTATGGACATACCGTTTTTTTTTGTCAGCCTACGGATGCTGCGGTATTAGTTTAAGAACGTTTCGGTCCGTCATTAGTTTAAGGACGTTTCGGTCCTTCATTAGTTTAAGGACGTTTCGGTCCGTCATTAGTTTAAGGACGTTTCGGTCCGTCATCGCCGTATTTGAGGCGAAGCTCTAGTTTACTGACTTTTCGGTCCATGGGGCCTTCCCTATTAATGAGCATGATTCCCCCGGCGTCTCCGTCTTTCCCGATGCGTGCGGTTGTGGCGTGCTTACCTTCCAGTTTTCGGAGATGACGAACTTGCCTTGTTGGTATTGATCTTCAACCCAGTTTTTGAAGACGTAGCAATTCTCGATCAGGTGACCCAGTATTCGGTGATAGGGACAGTAGTTGGGCTCATTGACGTCATTTGGTTGCGACGGACGTTTTGACTCCGGCAGATTTATGAGTCGGTTGCGCAACGCCAGCTCGAACAGTCCCCTTGTTTTATCTTGCGGAAACGAGTAAGGACGTTTCAACCTCTCTTCGAGGGACGGGTATAGTCGCAGATTGTTTTGGCGAACAACCGGTCTAGGGCCACTCGATTGCTGTTGAATGTTGGCCTCGAGGGCTGTTTTTTCCTTTCCTTTATCTTTTGTGCTCGATCCTTTATTTGCGGGGCCGAGATTTTTTTCGAGCAGTGTGCGATTGCACGGCTGAACGTTCTCGCAACTCCTCAATTCTTTCATTTTTGAAATAGATTCCTTGAGGAGATGGTTGAGGGCAGCTTCTTCCTCAGAGTCACTTCCAAAGGTGATAATTTGCGATCCCTTGGAGTCGGCTGTATGACAGTCGGCGGCGGCTCCTTTGCGCTCATCTATCGCATTTTTTCGACGTCTACGAGCTTCACATTTTGTCCCGTCGAAGTGTTGCTTTCGAGCGACATACCCTTGCCACCAACAGTTAAAGGATTCGCAGTCTTTAGTAGGATGTATGATCTTCTGATAATATAAGCAGAAGTTAGGATGCATCTCTACTCCACCGAAAGTATTTTCTTCAGAGGGCGGTAGCTTCATTCCCGCTGATAGGGCTTTGGCGAACCTTTTCCTCGTCTTGAATTTGTTCTTATTTGCAGTGGATGGCTTTTGATTTGACGGGAGTGTCTTGGCTTTTTCCAGTATGGCCATCTCACGCTCTTGATTGGCTTTTGCTTTCAGACGAATTTCATTTAAGAAGATATCGATCAACTCGTCTGATAGCCGTAGAATTTCCGGCTCAGGGTTCGCACTTGGTTTCTCGGCGCGAGGAGCCTCTTCATCATCCGCCAGTGAATGAGAGATCACATGATAAGTCGCTACGTAGTCTTCGGATTCGTCTGATGAGTTTTCCCCATCGTTTTCGTCCTTGACAAAAGAACAAGCTGCCCCCATCGTCCGTCTTCTTTGGAGTGTGCGGCTGGGGTGGATTTACCTTCCACTTTTCAGATAGGGCAAACTTGCCTTGTAGGTATTGATCTTCAATCCATCCCTTGCGAAGCAATCCTCAATCGGATGGCTTGCCGTTTGATGATAGGGGCAATAATTGGGGTTATTCGCCTCGTTGGGTTGTGGCGGTTGCCTTAGATTCGGCAAGTTGATAAGCCTGTTGCGCATAGCCAGCTCGAACAGCTTCTTCGTCTTATCCCGCGGGAATGAGTAGGGACGCCTCATTTTCTCAACCGACGTCTCTCTCCCGATTGATCTGCTAGCTTTGGGGAGCTGGGTTGCTGATGAGCATTCGCAATGAAGGTTGCCTTCCCTTTACCCTTGTCCTTCTGCGGTTCTGGCTTTGGGGGAGAAGGTCTGTGACCCATTTGATCCATCTGGGCCAGCTTGTCTATAAAAGCCTGGAATGTGGTCAGCTTAAAGAACATCATGAACTGTGAGATAGTGGCATGAGGGTCTAGGGTACCCATGAACATGCCCACCGCAGGCCCCTCTTCAATGCGTTGTTCGCATTTCGACCACAAGTTTCGCCAGCGTATAGCGTACTGGACCTACGTCTTGCCCGGCCTTACCCTGGCATTAATCAACGCTGTTATCGGGGCCCGTTCGCTGGCGCTCGCGAATCGCTGAGTGAATAGCAACTCCATTTCAGCGAACGTCTTGACAGAATCGTTCGGGAGTTCGGAATACCATTCGAACGCTGTTTCTGACAAGCTGCCGACGAATTGGCGAAGTATCAATTTGTCATCGTCTCCAGTATTGCCGCATAAGGCCCTGAATTGAGCGACATGCTGATGCGGATTCCCTGTCCCTTTATATATGTGGAACTTAGGTATTGTATAGCCCGGCGGGTACTGTATCTGATCATACCAGCCCGGATATGGTCGTCCTGTTTTGACAATCTGACCGGCTGCCTCAGTCGCATGATGAACCCGTATCTGTTGGGCTATATATTCGTCCAGGTCAGCTTTGGAGATTGCTTCCTCCTTGACTGTTGATAAAGCCGGTGGAGGATTTGACGTTTCTCCCCTGTCGTCTTCAAGGACGACCGGAGGATCTTCAGCAGGAGGGTTCTGCTGAATCATCATCCCTACCATATCTTGGAAGAGAAGCGCCATTTGTTTTATATTAGCCGCTTGCTCTGCGGCTTCTTTGTACTTCTTTTCGAGGACTCTGCGTAGGTAATCAGCGTCAGTTTCTTGTTCATGACGCTGCTCCGATGATGCCTCTGAGTTTTCTCTTGGCTCTGTAAGTGCAGCCATTGCAGTCATCATCTCCTGAAGCTTTTGCTGCTACTCCTGAGCTTTGGTCACGGATCGGGTGAGTGGTCGGTGACCCGTCGAAGCACGGCTTTCCTCCTTTCCAGAAGCCATATAAACAGTGTGCACCACCATGCCCCCAGACTTGGGGCGTTTGTGTCCATCGCTTTTACGTTTCGCCTTGTTCACAGGGGCTTTTTGCGGCCTCCTTTTCTTTTGAGTGATTGACGTTGAGGGTGTCGTTGTAGTGGACACTCGAGTAACCGTCGCTTCTTTCATTTTGACTGAGTAGTCTTCCTCCTGCCGAACCTTCGTCTTTTTCTGTCGGCAGAGATAGTTTTCATCAATCACCGACTCTTGGACCTGTCGCCAGACTTTGTAAATTTTAGAGGACAGCCGGTGAAGGGGCTGCTCTAGCTTCTTCTCTGGAGTGTTCTCTACAGGTGAAGGAGTTCGCTCCAGCACCGCAACAGGAGAGTTTCTGCGCACCGTGTTCAGCAATTCAAAGCTATTCCCGGTTGGAATAGCAGTATCGATCCCCACCGTTGGAGATGGCAGAGTTATCCCAGAGGGGGAGTTGCCCCCAGCCTTCCTCACTCGGCGCCAGTGGCGACATCGAGCATGACGAGCCGTTGGGACTGGCTCGGAGATAGAGACAGCTTCTTTTTGCCCCCTGTCTGAAGGAGGCGTCGCTGGTGTTAGCCTTTTAAAGACTGAGGTTGTCTTTTGAGGGATGATATTCAACCTGTCGAAGACAGACCCTCGAGCAGGGGCAGTAGCAGGAACAGTCAGTCTTGAAAAGACTGACTCTTTGATAGGGGAAGCCGTCTTGACGACTTCTGGAGCAGCAGTTATTGTCTTCCTCGGGATAGCCACCTTAGAGTTCACAGGCTTCTTGGTGGGCCCCTCAGAGTTTTGATCCAGCCTAGCAAAGACAGAGGTTGTTGGCTTGGTAATGGACGACCCGTTGACAGGGGCCGTCGCAGCAGTGAGCCGGTCGAAGATCAACTTCTTGTTCACCTCTGGTGCAGGTATTGGCATAGAGAAGCTTGTAGGCGGGATCATGGTCCCGAAAAACAGGCTGGTGGTGGCCTGGGTCACCTGTTCTACCGGCAGAGCGAGGAAGGAGGCCGCTTGGGGCCCATATGCTACACCTCCAGGTGAGGTGGAGCGTCCGTTGCAGTGGCACTTCGAGCAGTTGGTGCAGTTAGAGGCCATTGATGCTTGAGTTCTGCGCCAGGCAAAAGACCAAATCTTAGTAACTTGAAATCCAAAGGCAACCGTTAACAAACCGTGATTAGTTCGCGAAGACGACACACGAAGTGTGGAGTGGAAAGAGGAAAAGGTCTCACCGGACGTGCCAGAATCTGTTCCCCTCCGAAAGACGGCGCACAGGACTGCGATGTCCTGACGCTGAGATTCGAGGCAGATGCTATTTGGTTTTATCCGTCCACCTCTCCGAAGATGCCAAGTTGATTTATGGCACCGTGTATCGGAGGTTTAGACGGATGCGGCCGATATAGCAGACTTCGTCAGATTCCCCCTCGCTTGAGGGGTTTTTGATTGTGGGGACGCTCTTCCCTGCAGGCGCAAGCCCCTGCAGTTAATTACGCTACCGCATCGCGGTAACAACTTTCTCCTTCTTCAGAATTTCACTTCGTGTCGTGTGTGTTTGTTTTGTTTGTGGTTGCCCGTGGATTGTATACGGAGACTGAGTAATGCCGTCGCCCGTAGGACGTGGATTAGTCCAAATCCGTATTTACTTAGATTTGGGTTTGGTGTTTTTAGTTTAAGGATACGTTAGCCGCGTTGCGGTTAAGATCAACTTAAACGTTCGTTAAGGATACGATAGTCCTGTTTGAGACTAAGATCAACTTAACGTGATAATCCATTTAATATCTGGCCATCGGGACGCGTCACCTCTCTAACGTCGTTGAAGGATTACAACGGCGGATGTCAGAGGAGTTCAGAGATGTACCCTTGAACCAAGCTTGATTTGGAGTTTTATAGTCCGTTTGAATGTTTAAGGATACGTTAGCCGTGTTTGGGGGCTAAGATCAACTTAAACGGGATCGTTTAGATCCGACAAAAGAGTATTTGGGAGCTCTATTGTTCCAGTTTAGGGACGTAGTGGTCCATAGGTAGTTTAGGGACATTGCGGTCCATTGGTAGTTTAAGGACATTGCGGTCCATATTCCAGTTTAGGGATATGGTGGTCCACATTTCAGTTTAGGGACGTGATGGTCCATATTCCAGTTTAGGGACGTGGTGGTCCGCTATTAGTTTAAGGACGTTTCGGTCCAACATTCCCATTTAGGGACGAATATTAGTTTAAGGACGTTTCGGTCCAACATTAGTTTAAGGACGTTTCGGTCCATCACCAGTTTAAGGACGTAGTGGTCCAATATTAGTTTAACGACGTTTCGGTCCAACATTAGTTTAAGGAAGATTCGGTCCACGAGTTTAAGGACCCCGCAGTCCGTATTGATGTGTGGTCGTCGGGACCCGTCACCTCTCTGACGTCGTTGAAGGATTACAACGATGGGTGTCAGAGGAGTTCGGAGATGTACCCTTGAACCGGTCGTAAATTGATTTAGGAGAGCATTCTTGCTCAGTCAATTTAGTTTGGGGACTTACGGCCATGATTGGGCTAAGTCCCGTTGAGAATATTCAATATTTTTCTTGATCTTGGGCTTATTAGGCCTGTGCTAGTGCTTTGCCCATATTTAATAATGCACTGCATTTTATTCTGGCCTGCTAGGCCTTTTTGATTTGGGCTCTGTCTCTTTATTTATGATGCAGAGCATCTGTTTTGGTTTGGGCTCTGCCCTTTTTAAAATAATGCATTGCATTTTATTAGGCCTGTTAGGCCTTCTTTAATTGGGCTTGACCCTTTTGTAAGCAATGCAGTGCATTTGTCTGGCGCTTTGCGCCAAGTAATGAGCGCAAGCTCATATGGTGATGACACGTGTCATGCTCTGGCGAGCGCAAGCGCAACAGCGCTGTTCTAGTGCGCTGCGCTTGCGCTGCCGACAAGTGGCGCGCTGTGGTGAATTGCGCCAGTTTTAAAGAGCAAGGCTCTGTTTCAAAAGCGCATAGCGCAATTGGTTCAGATGCTGACACGTGGCGCTCTCTAGTGGCTTGCGCCAACCAAAGAGCGCAACAGTGCAGTTTTGCAAGTGCAAGGCACTATTAACTTGAGAATCTTTTAGATTCCAGAACCAATGGTTCATAAGTGCAAAGCACTACTTGGTTTCTTGATCTAATTTAGATCAAAGAAAACAAGTGTTTCTTATTTTTCTTGATCTTAGAGAACCAATAGTTCATAAGTGCAAAGCACTATTTTTTTTTTTAAAGATCTATGATCTTTTCATAAGAGAACTTTCTCTTTTTCTAAAGGTCTTTACCTTTTTTGTTCTTGAGGAGTTCTTCAGAGTTCTCTTTCTCTCCTTCTCTTTTTTTTAGAGAATGTTCATGCCTTTGAATTGAGGCCTAGGGTCCTTTTTATAGTGCCCATAAATTAGTTAAATTTGTTAAAGAGATGTTTCTCTTAGTGATTTGGGGAATTTTCCCCACCGTTGGATTTTTGATCCAAGGGCTTCTGTTTTACAGAAGAAAATCTTCTTGTTTTAACAAGAACAGAAAAGATTTCTTTAGAATTTTAATTCTGTTTGGCGCAGATACTCCAGCGCGTGACACGTGTCGTGCAGCGCACAGCGCAGCGCAGCTGCGCTAGCGCATCTGTGCCGACACGTGTCGCGCAGCGCAGTGCTTGCGCAACTGAAGCGTTGCTTCCTTTAATTTTGCTTAAAATAGAGTTTTGCTCTGATTGGGTGTGCTGCTTTGGGCGCTGCGCTAATGCATCTGCGCCAGACACGTGGCGCGTTGCACGCAGCGTAAAGGATCTGAAGCGTTGCTTCATTTATTAAAGTTTAAATTTTCAAAGCAAAGTTTTGCTCTGATTGGGGGAAAGATGAAGCGTTGCTTCATCTCCTGCCTCGGAATTTGAATAGAGCTCTGCTCTGATTGGGGTAAACAGACGCTGTAGTGATATTTTGTCTGCTGCATCGAGACGAACGTCGAGGCGGTGACCACTCCATGCTGGTGTGAGATGATCTCCGATGGTCTTTCAGGTTTTATATGAGTTGCCGTCAAGACCCTGAAGCTAGGAATTTGGCCTTTACTTCGTTTGTTTTGTCATGTCCGAATCCTGTTGGAGGAAGAACGCTGTAGTGACATATCGTCTGTTGTGTCAAGACGAACGTCGAGGTGGTGATCACTCCATACTGGTGTGAGATGATCTTCGATGGTCTTTCCGGTTTTATATGAGTTGCCATTAAGACCCTGAAACTAGGAATTTGGCCTTTGCTTCATTTGTTTTGTCATGTCCGAATCCTGTTGGAGGAAGGACGCTGTAGTGATATTTTGTCTGCTGTATCGAGACGAATGTCAAGGTGGTGACCACTCCGCGCTGGTGTGGGATGATCTCCGATTGTCTTTCAGGCTTTATATGAGTTGCCGTCAAGACCCTGAAGCTAGGAATTTGGCCTTTGCTTCGTTTGCTGGCATTGCGTCTGCTGTATCGGGACGAATGTCGCGGTTGTCTCTAGGTTGTTGGTGAACCATCGAGGCTTGGAGCTAGGGATTTTACCGTGGCTCCGTTTGGTGATGTTGCGTCTGAGTCTTGCTGGAGGAAGAATGCTGTAGTGACATCTCGTCTGCTGTATCGAGACGAATGCCGAGGTGGAGCTGGGATTTTGCCGTCACTCTGCTTTGTTTCGACCATTGGGTCTTTTGTTAACGCCATGTCTGCATCCTATTGGAGTAAGGAGAAACACCGTTGTTGATCTCTAAGTTGTCGATGTTCACGTCGATACCTTGAAGCTAGGGATCTTCCTTCGCTTCGTTTGTTTTGGCGTGTCCGAATCCTGTTGGGGGAAGGACGCTGTAGTGACATCTCGTCTGCTGTATCGAGAAGAATGTCGAGGTGGTCTCTAGGTTGTCTGGGAACCATCGAGATTTGGAGTAGGGGCTTTGCCGTAGCTCCGTTTGTTTTGACTGTGAGGTCTTTTGTTGACGTTGTACCTGCATCATGCTGGACTGCGAAGGAACGCCGTTGTTGACATTGCGTTTGCTGTAGCGAGACGAATGCTGAGATGGAGTTGAGATTTTGCCGTCACTCCGCTTTGTTTTGACCGTGAGGTCTTTCGTTGCCGTTGCATCTGCATCCTGCTGGACTGGGAAGGAACGTCGTTGTTAACATTGCGTCTAGTGTAACGAGACGAATGCTGGGATGGAGTTGGGATTTCGCCATCACCCCGCCTTGCTGACATTGCGTCTGCTGTAACGAGACTGTTGGGGTAAAAATTTGCACACCGGTTGACCGAGTCAAAGTCAAGGTCAACCCCCAAGCCAGGTGGGCCCAAGCCCAGGTCAAGCGGGCCTATGCCCAAGTCGAGCCCGCAGCCAGCCTCCTCCATGCCAAAATATAAATCATGTAATAAATAATTTTTTATGTAATTTTTTTATGCATGAATGTATGCGAAATAGGCATAAAGCCAAATTTTTGTAAGCCCATGGCTTATGTGCAAAAAGAAATGGCACATGAGCCATGGGATGGCTAAAATGCCATTTTTGTAAAGCCCAATGGGCTATATGTGAAGTGTATAGCCTATAAAGGCAAAGATAATGAAATATCTCAAGAACTTTTTCTCTCTCCAAAGAAAAATCTAGATCTGTGATCTTCTCCTTCTTCAAGGTTCTAAACCTTCCTCTTTTTTAATTAAATCAAGAGTTTTACTCTTCCTTTTCTAAAACTAAATAGTTTTTCACCACAAAACTCACAAAGGGGAACTCAGATCTACCATCAGATCTCAGAAAGGAGAGATTTTTAGAATCTCATATTTCTTGATCTTCAAGATCCGGCCAACAAAGGAAGAAGAAGGAGACCCATCTCCAGAAACCTCACTTTGGGGAAGAACTAAGGCTCAAGGGGAGAAGCCCTTCATCAGCTTCAAAACATCTTAAGAGTTTAACTCCTCACACACACACACACAGAGAGAGAATAATAAGTGCTCCTTTCTGGGAGTACAACTTCCATTGCAGGGACCAAGTCCCTTTTGCTGCTCGAGCGCCCACGTGCTGACACGTGGCGCGCTAGCACTCTTGTGTCCAGAGCGCTAGCTCCCGAGCGCCCACGTGCTGACACGTGGCGCGCTAGCGCTAGCTCCCGAGCGCCCACGTGCTGACACGTGGTGCGCTAGCGCTCTTGCGCTAGCGTCCGAGCGCCCACGTGCTGACACGTGGTGCGCTAGCGCTCAGAACGCTAGCGCCCTAGCGTCCACGTGCTGACACGTGGCACGCCAGCGCTCAGTGCGCTCGCGCCCTAGCGCCAGCGCTCAGTGCGCTAGCGCCCGAGCACCAACATGCTGACACGTGGTGCGCTAGCGCTCTTGCGCTCAAAGCGCTAGCGCTGGCCCCACACATCCTTTGGATGCCTTTTCCCCTTTTTTTATATATATACATATGTATACATATGTATACACACATACTCCACGACACTGTCCCTGTTAGAAAAAAATTTCTAACGGGGCACTGTCCCGCACCTCGCAAGGGGGCTGCTAGCCCTCTTAACCCCCAGCCCGCTATCCGGGTAGCGGGACCCCCGTAAAAACTCTGCGAGCCCCTCGATATATCCAAAACCCCTTCAAAACACAACACTGCACATTGAGTTTGTATGACCAGTTTAACCCGTTAATCGGAGGTTCTCTCGCTCCAAAGGCGAGGGGTAATTAACGGCAGCTTAGTCCGCGGCTGCCGGAGATTCGGATCCCCACAATCATTAAACCCCGGCCTACCCTAGGCAGGGGGAATCTGTAATGCGCCTAACAAGCGCGCGCGTATTCCCATCTCAATGGTGTGACGAAAAACACTCTACAGATTCTGGCACGCCCAGTGGGACCGATCTCTCCTCCCATATTTCGGGTTAAACGTTCATGCGAACTCAATCAATATACATATCTATTTATAATAAAATAATGCTCTTTCATGCAGGATTTTCAAGCAATCACCTTTCAATAATGTCTCCGAAGATGAACTCAGCTCCCATCTTCTACACGATGAAGATGGACGCCAGGACGGTCCTTCTGGCCAGTCTCGGAAGACAATGGGAAGAGCCGCTGCTACCATTCGGCTCTATCCTGTTTGTCTCGGCTAATGCCATCCCTGCACCTCAAGACCCGGTGACAGATAAGCCAGTCTCGAAAGGCAAGAGGCCAAATGTGGTGGTCTCGAAGATGCCCCAACTTAAACGCAAGTCGGTGTTTGAATGACTTTCCTTGGCCCCAGCTGGGGGCAAGGCTATCAACACCAACAAAGCAACAGGGCGTCTCGGGCAAGCTCCGGTGATGCCCCTAACAACTGCTCAATTGGGTATCTTCTCTAAACTCCCCATCACTCAGCCTACGGCAGCTTCCCAGAGAGCAGAAGCCTACCATGCGCTCAAGGCAGAGAAGCTGAGGCAGAAGCGGCTCGGATACAGAGCCAACAAAAGGGCTAGGGCTCCGGCCATGTTAAAATTTATGAATTTACAAATCCCGGACCACTCCGCGAAACCAGCTTCCAGTGGTGAAAGGATGGCTGAATGTGTTATCCACACTGTCTACATGGTGGGCACGCGTCCCAGCGACAACCTTCGTAGCAAAAGCAAGGATGGGGCTACCACATCTCAAATCCAACCTGGTGTGAATATAGCTGTCACTTCTCAAGACCAGCATCCTTTGGAGGGTGATGAAAATCCTCCCAGTGAGGCTGATAGGCAGAGAGAGCGCTCAGTTCATGAGGAGTCGGGCTCGGAAAGCGAAGATGAGTCAACATTCCAGCCTAAGACCGCAGAGCAGCAACTTTTCCAAGAGCTCCGAAAACAGCTCAGAAGCAAAGACAAGGAGATGACCAAACTCTACTAAAAGATCGACGACTTGACAAATGTCGTCTTACGGCTTACGACCCAACTTGCCTCTCAGCCGCCCAATCAAGCGCAGGGCTCTGCTCATGAACCGGGAAACAGTGTCCCGAGATAGCCGACGCCTATTCCCTCAAATCCAAAGATGGGCAGACCGCACGAAAGCCAGTAGCATCCTATCTTAGGAAATGTCTTGGCTACCGATGACAGTAGCCCACTAACTCAAGATCAAATCATGGATTTGGTTGCCAGCAAAGTCAAAACATTGGTGGCCGAAGCTGAAGCGCAAAAAGATGTTAGCAGTAGCGGGAGACCATATCCTGCTCAATATGATCTGGTAGAATTTCCTAGCGGCTATGTCATCCCTAAATTCGGAAGATTCGATGGGACGGGAAATGCGAATCAGCACATCACCCACTTCAAAGCCTCATGTGGGAACACTGGGGGCAACGATGCGCTTCTCCTCCGCCAGTTCGTTTATAGCTTGACCGATATTGTTTTCGACTGGTACGCGAGTATACCGGATGGCTTCGTTACTACTTTCGTCCAAATGGAATCTTTGTTTCGACAAAGGTTCATGAGCGTCAGCGATAAGATCACCATTGCCGAGCTCATAAGGACCAAGCCCAAGAACAACGAAAGCAGTACGGATTTTATAACCCGATGGCGCAATCTCTCCGTCAAATGTGAACCGCCGATAGAGCAGGACCAATCTGTCAGTCTCCTCGTCGGAAATCTCAACAATTAGATGGCCCTGTTTCTATACACCGCGGGTCTCAAAACATTCTAAGAGTTGACCAGGAAAGTTCAGATGCTGGAGCGCTCAAAGCAGGAGTCCTCCTCGGATTCCCAAAATGACTATAGGTCCTAGAGAAACCGAAAGGATGATAATCGCAAAGGCGGGAATTCCAACAACTCTGAATCTTTTAACACTTCGGCTAACCGAACTAAGCAAGGGATGAGCGGGCGTAGTGCTGACCAGCCTCGGAAGCCAGTGTTAGGAAAGGGAGGAGAATCTCCACTGAAAGAGAAGCTGGATAAGGTCTATTCCTTCAGAAGGGACAAAATCCGTAAAATATTCAAAGACGTCTACAACTGCCGGAGTCAAAAAGACCGCAGGAAGAGAATATGACCGACGACCCCAAATACTGCCCCTATCACAGAGTGATAGGTCATGCCATTAAGGACTGCTTCATCTTCAAAGATTGGGTCGAAAAGCAATACAAGGCAGGAGAGATAGAACTCTCTAAAGGCGTGTTAACAAACAGTCCAGCTGCGACAGCCAATTTCATATAAACGGAGACCGAAGTTCTTCGTGAAACTGATTCTCTCAGATATCTGCCTTTCTCTGCAAACAATCGACCACTACGTCATTAAACTGGGAATAATCGACCTCTAAGTCGTTAAACTGGGAATGTAAAAAAATATGTAAATAAACAAAAAATGTGTAAATAAAAGAAAAATAAAAGCCGAAATGATGGGGCAACCGCGAATAAAAGCCGAAATGATAGGGCAATCGCGATCTTCGCGATAAGAAAAGATGAAATGATAGAGCAATCGCGGTAAAAAAATATATATATATATACAAAAAAAACGGCGAATGATGAGTCGCTCCTGATACCATATTCCAGTGCAGCGATGCAGACGCCAACAAAAATCCAATTTCCCAAAAATTCTTCCAGCCCTACGGCCGGTCCCCAAATTGACTACCGTATACAATCCGCGGGCTCAAATAATTCTCATCACACTCATGCCCCACTGCAAGCACTAGTCCAGCGGTTGGTCTCCGTCCTTGGAATTATACTCCATTAGGAAGACCCACTCATGTGTCCTCACGATGCATGGGGAGAACAAACCTTTGTGGGATCCTTACGACTCACAAAGGAAAAACACACTTGGGAGTCCTCACGACTTCTAAGGAGAAAATGCACCTACGGGATCCTTACGAATCGTAGGGAGAAAATACTTTATGGGACCCTTACGGCATATAAAATTGAAAAGCCTTAGGCGATAGGGATCTAAACCTGTCTCCTAAGCCATCGCTCCCCAATCCCTAAGTGGCGAATGATGAGTCGCTCCTGGTACCATATTCCAGTGTAGCGATGCAGACACCAACCAAATTCCAAACTCAAACTCCCAAGTGGCGAATGATGAGTCGCTCCTGGTACTATATTCCAGTGCAGCGATGCAGACGCCAACCAAATTCCAAACTCAAATTCCCAAGTGGCGAATGATGAGTCGCTCCTGGTACCATATTCCAGTGCAGCGATGTAAACGCCAACCAAATTCCAAATCCTATACCCCAACGGCAAATGATGAGTCGCTCCTGGTACCATATTCCAGTGCAGCAATGCAGACGCCAACAAAGTCCCAAAATTTTTACGGCCCTACGGTCTGGATCATACATCCTACAAAACCGTATACAATCCACGGGCATAAAACAATCCCAATCTCTCCCAAGTCCTACCGGTGAGACCACGTTCAAAGTCCCACAAAAAAAAATAAAAATAAAATAAAAAAATAAAAAAATAAAAAAAATGTGAAAAAATGGTATGTTCACAAGCAAAATGGGCACGGATGAAAACCCGAAAGGGCTCCATGAGTAAAAACAGCAGGACTGCCGGTGAGTTTGTGAAAACCCGAAAGGGCGCAAACTCGTGAAAAAGAGATGAAATGCACTCGCAAAGTCCTCTCGACTTTGTGAGGAGAAAATTCCCGCGTGAGATCCTTAGACTCACAAAGGAGCAATACACTTAGGAGTCCCCACGACTCCTAAGGAGAAAATACACCTACGGGATCCTCACGACCCGTAGGGAGAAAATGCTTTGTGAGACCCTTACGACTCACAAAATTGAAAAGTCTTAGGTGATAGGGACCTAAAACCTGTCTCCTAAGCCATCGCTTCCTGATAAGCAAGCACAAATGATGATTCTCTCCTGGTACCATATTCCAGTATAGCAATACTGATGCCAAGCAAAAACCAAAATCCCCAAATCCTCCCGGAGCAAATGATGAGTTGCTCCTGGCATTATTCCAGTGCAGCAATGTAGATGCCAAACCAAAACCAATTTCCAAATCCACTCATGGCAAATGATGATTCGCTCCTGGTACCATATTCCAGTGTAGCGATGCTGATGTCAACCCAAATCAAATCAAACCAACAACCTCTGCGGCGGAATCATGCTCCATTCCAGAATATACCCCGTGTCGAAATCAAGCTTCGCCTCGGGATATCTACCTTCCCTGCCGGAATTATGTTCTGCCTCAGAATCAAATCAACCAACCAGCTCTGCGCCGGAATCATGCTTTGTCTCAGAGTGTCCCCCGCGTCGAAAACAAGCTTCGCCTCGGGATATCTACCTTTCCTGCCGGAATTATGCTCCACCTCGGAATCAAGTCGACCAACAAGCTCTGCGCCGGAATCATGCTTCGTCTCAGAGTGTCCCCTGCGTCGAAATCAAGCTTCGCCTCGGTGTATGTGCCTTCCCTGTCGGAATTATACTTCGGCTCGGAATCAACTAACGACCTCCTCGTCGGAATTTTGCTCCGCCTCGGAATTAAGTCAACCCGCAGGCTCTGCGTCGGAATCATACTTCGTCTCAGAGTGTACCCCGCGTCGAAATCAAGCTTCGCCTCGGTGTATCTGCCTTCCCCGTCGGGATTATGCTTCGGCTCGGAATCAACCAACGACCTTCTCGTCGGAATTATGCTCCGCCTCGGAATCAAGTCAACCAGCAAGCTCTGCGTTGGAATCATACTCCGTCTTAGAATGTACCCCATGTCAAAATCATGCTTCGCCTTGGAGTATTTGCCTTCCCTGTCGGAATTATGTTTCGCCTTGAAGTATTTGCCTTCCCTGTCAAAATTATGTTTCGCCTGGGAATCAATCTCTGCATCGAAATTATGCTTCGGTCAGAATATATGCCACTCGTCGGAATGATGCTCCGATCCTTGGAATCATGCTCCGCCCTTCGGAATGATGCTCCGAATCCTGGAATCATGCTCCGCCCTTCGGAATGATGCTCCGATCTCTGGAATCATGCCCCGCCCATCGGAATGATGCTCCGATTCCCGGAATCATGCTCCGCTCTTCAGAATGATGCTCCGACCCCTGGAATTATGCTCCACTCTTCGGAATGATGCTCCGATCCCCTGGAATCATGCTCCGATCCCCTGGAATCATGCTCCGCTCTTCGGAATGATGCTCCGAACCCTGGAATCATGCTTCGTGCATCGGAATGATGCTCCGATCCCTTGGAATCATGCTCCGCTCTTCGGAATGATGCTCCGATCCTTGGAATCATGCTCCACCCTTCAGAATGATGCTCCGAATCCTGGAATTATGCTCCGCTCTTCGGAATGATGCTCCGATCCTTGGAATCATGTTCCGCTCTTCGGAATGATGCTCCGATCCTCTGGAATCATGCTCCGCTCATCAGAATGATGCTCCGATCCCCTGGAATCATGCTCCGCTCTTCGGAATGATGCTCCGATCCCCTGGAATCATGCTCCGCTCTTCGGAATGATGCTCCGATCCTTGGAATCATGCTCCACCCTTCGGAATTATGCTCCGCTCTTCGGAATGATGCTCCGATCCTTGGAATCATGCTCCGCTCTTCGGAATGATGCTCCGATCCTTGGAATCATGCTCCGCGCATCGGAATGATGCTCCGATCCCCTAGAATTATGCTCCGCTCTTCGGAATGATGCTCCGATCTTTGGAATCATGCTCCACCCTTCGGAATGATGCTCTGAATCCTGGAATCATGCTCCGCTCTTCGGAATGATGCTCCGATCCCTGGAATCATGCTCTGCTCATCGGAATGATGCTCCGATCCCGGGGAATCATGCTCCCCGAGGGATACTCCGACCCTGGAATTATGCTCCGCGAATCAGAATGATGCTCCGGTCCCCGGGAATCATGCTCCCCGGGATGATGCTCCGCCCCCGGAATGATGTTCCACCTCGAAGTTCAGCTTCAAGATCCATCAATTTCATTCACACAACTCAAATATGCTGTGTGCATTTATTGATGGGGGCAATTTGTTGGGGTAAAAATTTGCACACCGGTTGACCGAGTCAAAGTCAAGGTCAACCCCCAAGCCAGGTGGGCCCAAGCCCAGGTCAAGCGGGCCCATGCCCAAGTCGAGCCCGCGGCCAGCCTCCTCCATGCCAAAATATAAATCATGTAATAAATAATTTTTTATGTAATTTTTTATGCATGAATGTATGCGAAACGGGCATAAAGCGAAATTTTTGTAAGCCCATGGCTTATTTGCAAAAAGAAATGGCACATGAGCCATGGGATGGCTAAAATGCCATTTTTGTAAAGCCCAAGGGGCTATATGGAAGTGTATAGCCTATAAAGGCAAAGATAATGAAATATCTCAAGAACTTTTTCTCTCTCCAAAGAAAAATCTAGATCTGTGATCTTCACCTTCCTCAAGGTTCTAAACCTTCATCTTTTTTTAATTAAATCAAGAGTTTTACTCTTCCTTTTCCAAAACTAAATAGTTTTTCACCACAAAACCCACAAAGGGGAACTCAGATCTGCCATCAGATCTCAGAAAGGAGAGATTTTTAGAATCTCATATTTCTTGATCTTCAAGATCCGGCCAACAAAGGAAGAAGAAGGAGTCCCATCTTCAGAAACCCCACTTTGGGGAAGAACTAGGGCTCAAGAGGAGAAGCCCTTCATCAGCTTCAAAACATCTTAGGAGTTTAACTCTTCATACACACACACACACACACACACACACACACAGAATAATAAGTGCTCCTTTCTGGGAGTACAATTCCCATTGCAGGGACCAAGTCCCTTTTGCTGCTCGAGCGCCCACATGCTGACACGTGGCGCGCTAGCGCAGAGTGCGCTAGCGCTCTTGCGCTCAGAGCGCTAGCGCCCGAGCGCCCACGTGCTGACACGTGCTGACACGTGGTGCGCTAGCGCTCAGGCGCTCAGAGCGCTAGCGCCTAAGCCCCACGCATCCTTTGGATGCCTTTCCCCCCTTTATATATATATATATACATATGTATACATATGTATACACACACACATACTCCACGACACTGTCTCTGTTAGAAAAAAATTTCTAACGGGGCGCTGCCCCGCACCCCGCAAGGGGGCTGCTAGCCCCCTTGACCCCCAGCCCGCTATCCGGGTAGCGGGACCCCCGTAAAAACTCTGCGGGGCCCCCGATATATCCAAAACCCCTTCAAAACACAACACTGCACATTGAGTTCGTATGACCAGTTTAACCCATTAATCGGAGGTTCCCTCGCTCCAAAGGCGAGGGGTAATTAACGGCAGCTTAGTCCGCGGATGCCGAAGATTCGGATCCCCACAATCATTAAACCCCGGCCTACCCTAGGCAGGGGGAATCTGTAATGCGCCTGACAAGCGCGCGCGTATTCCCATCTCAATGGTGTGACGAAAAACACCCTACAGAGACGAATGTCGAGATGGTTTCTAGGTTGTCTGGGAACCCTCGAGATTTAGAGTAGGGGCTTTGCCGTAGCTCCAGGGTTGATTACAGCGTCCGAATCCTGCTGGAGGAAGAACGCTGTGGTGACATTTCGTCTGCTGTATCGAGACGAACGTTTAGATGGTGACCACTCCGTGCTGGTGTGAGATGATCTCTGGTAGTCTTTTCAGGTTTTATATGAGTTACCGTCAAGACCCTGAAGCTAGGAATTTGGCCTTCGCTTCATTTGCTTTGGTGTGTCCGAATCCTGTTGGAGGAAGAACGCTGTAGTGATATTTCGTCTGCTGTATCAAAACAAACGTCGAGGTGGTGACCACTCCGCGCTGGTGTGAGATGATCTCCGATGGTCTTTCAGGTTTTATATAAGTTGCCGTCAAGACCCTGAAGCTAGGAATTTGGCCTTCGCTTCATTTGCTTTGGCGTGTCCGAATCTTGTTGGAAGAAGGACGCTGTTGTTGGTCTTCTGGGATGCAGATGTGACCGTTGAGACTTGGCTCTCTTTCTGATGGAACTTGGTGGGATGATATGGTTCCCTCTTCGTTTGCGCCCCTGGATTGCATACAGGGATCGATGTGATATCACCTGTTGGGCAAAAGTTTCATTTCATTTCATTTTTTTATTTCTTCCAGCGATGCTCTATCATTTTAGCTTTTATATCGCGAAGGTCGCGACTGCCCAATTATTTCGGCTATTTTTCGCGGTGCCCAATCATTTCGGCTATTTAGCATGCATACATTTTTACTTTCTGATTTTGTTTGCAAGTTGCCCCATCATTTTGGCTATTCCGTATGCATGTGTGGCTTGCTGGATTTTTGCTGTAGGCTTGGATTTAGACACTGATTTCGGCATCAGCACCGCTACAATTGGGATATGGCCAGGAGCGAATCATCATTTGCCGATGTCAAACAAAGGTGGCTTAGCGAACAGGGTTAAGATCCTGTCGACTGAGGCTTTTGACTTCATGAGCCGTAAAGGTCTCGTGAAGGTATTTTTCCCTATAAGTCGTGAGGATCTCGTAGGTGCGTTTTCTCCTTAGGAATCGTGAGGATTCCTAAGTGCGTGGTCTCTTGTAAGTTGTAAGGATCTTACAAGAGTGCTTTCTCCTTATAAGTCGAGAGGACCTATAAGAGCTGTTCACCGGGTAGACATATCCCTAGTCACGGATGTGACTTTGTTAGGGAAATGTTTATTCGCGCTCGTGGATTGTATACAAGGGTTAGTATTGAGCCTCTTGTAGGGCAGTATCGGAGGTTGTGGGGACTGCTTAAGAACAGGTTCAGATCCCTGTAGCTTAAGACTTTCAAATCTTATGAGCCGTGAGGGTCCCATAAGATTGTTCTCCTTACGAGTCGTGAGGATCTCGCAAGTGTAATTTCTCCTTAGGGATCGTGAGGATCCCTAAGTGTGTTGCTCCCTTATGAGTCGTAAGGATCTCACGCAGGCGGTTTCTCCTTACAAAGTCGAGAGAACCTTACAAGTGTCTTTTAACGAGATTGCGCCCTTTCGGGTTTTCACAAAACTTGCCAGTAGCCCTGCTGTTTTTACTCACGGTGCCCTTTCGGGTTTTCATCCGTGCCCATTTCGCTTATGGACATACCGTTTTTTTTAAACGAGGTTGCGCCCTTTCGGGTTTTCACAAGACTCGCCGGTAGCCCTGCTGTTTTTACTCACGGAGCCCTTTCGGGTTTTCATCCGTGCCCATTTTGCTTATGGACATACCGTTTTTTTTACCACATCAGCCTGAGGATGCCGCGGGTTGGTAGTAGTTTAACGACGTTTCGGTCATCAACCAGTTTTAGGACATAGTGGTCCATCGTTGCCGTATTTAAGGCGAATTTCTAGTTTACGGACTTTTCGGTCCATGAGGCTTTCCCTATGAATGAACATGATGCCCCCGGCATATCCATCTTTTTTGGAGCATGTGGTTGTGGTGGGTTCACCTTCTAGTTTTCGGATAATGCGAATTTGCCCTGTTGGTATTGGTCTTCAACCCAGTTTTTGAAAACGTAGCAGTTTTCGATCGGATGGCCCAATACTCGATAGTAAGTGCAGTAATTAGGATTGTTGACATCGTTCAGTTGTAGTGGGTGTTTCGGCTCCGGTAGAGTGATAAGCCTGTTGCGCACTGCTAGTTCGAACAGTCTCCTTGTTTCATTCCGGAGAAATGAGTAAGGACGTTTCAACTTCTCATAGAGGGGTTGCCACTTGTTGCTTTGGCGAACAACCGGTCTAGGGCCACTCGATTGTTGTCGAGCGTTGGCGACGAAGGCCATTTTTCCTTTCCCCTTATCCTTTTATTTCGATCCCTTGTTTGCGGGTCCGAGATTCTTTCCGGGTAGCGTGCGATTGCACGGCTGAATGTTCTCGCAACTTCTCAGTTATTTCGTTTCAGAGATGGATTCTTTGAAGAGAGGGCCGAGGGCTACTCCTTCGTCGGAGTCACTCCCGAAGGTGAGAACTCGCGATCCCCCGGAATCAACCCTATGACAATTGCCAGCAATTCTTTTACACTCATCTGTCGCATTTTTCCGCTGTCTACGAGCTTTACGCTTTGTCCTCTTGAAGTGTTGCCTGTGAGTGACATACCCTTGCCACCAACACTTAAAGGAGTTGCAGTCTTCAGTAGGATGTGCGATCTTCTGATGATATAAGCAGAAGTTAGGATGTACGTCCGCTTCATCAAGATATATACCGCCAGGAGAATTTTCTCTGAAAGAAGGCAGCTTCATCCCCATCGATATGACTTTGGCGAATCGTTTCCTTGTATTGATCCTTCTTTCATTTGCGGCGGATGTACTTTGATCTGGTAGGAGTGTTTCGACCCTTTTGTCCAGTCGCCGGCGTTTGGCCTTTTCAAATATGGCCATCTCGCGCTCCCGATCAGCTTTGCTTTTTAGACGGGCTTCGTTCAGGAATGCATCAATTATTTCGTCTGATAGCCCTAGAAGTTCTGGTTCGGGATCTGCCCCCGGTTTCTCTGCGTCAGGAGCTTCTTCATTGTCTATCGACGAGTAAGAGATCATATGGCAGCTTGCCACATAATCCTCAGGTTTATCTGATAAGTCTTTGTCATCATCTCCGTCCTCAAGGACGTGGCTGAGGAATTCTCGGAATGTGGCTGGGGTCTGCGCCTTCTGATTATATTCTTCTAGTGCGTCAATATGTTTTCGTAGATCCGTGCGCTTGTCATCAAACTGTGCGAGCTTTTTGGTCTTTTTCTTTTTCTTTGAAAACTTTGACGGCTGTGCCTGGGTATTTTGCCTACCGTTATCAATTCTCGGTGTTGGGCATGGTTTCAGCCTCCCATCAATGACCTCGGGCTCTGGTGGACTTTTCCACCTGACGGCTGGGCATGTGTGAAGATCCTTCAATATTCTTTTAGTTTTGGCTGAAAGGGCGACCTCCCACGGGGTTTTTTTCTATAAAAGAGCACGATGCCCTCGGCATGTCCACTTTTTTAGGGGCATGAGGTTGTGGCGGGTTCACCTTCCAGTTTTCGGATAATGCGAACTTGCCTTGTTGGTATTGGTCCTCAATCCAGCCTTTGAAAACGAAACAATCTTCGATTGGATGGCTTACTGCTTGATGGTAAGGGCAGTAATTAGGATTGTTGAGATCGCCTGGCTGCAACAGACGTTTTGGACTCGGCAGATTGATGAATCTGTTGCGCACTGCCGGCTCGAACAGTCTTCTCGTTTTATCCTGAGAAAACGAGTAAGGACGTCCTAGTCTTTCCTCAAGGGATGGGCGTGGACGCATATTGTTTTGACGGACAACCGGTTTCAAGTTGCTCGGCTGTTGTTGAGTATTAGCGACGAAAGTTGCTTTTCCTTTCCCCTTTTCATTCCGAGGATCCGTCTTTGAAGGAGATGGTCTATGACCCATCTGATCCATTTGGGCCAACTTGTCAATCAAGGTCTGAAAAGTAGTTGGCTTGAAGAACATCATGAATTGCGAGATGGTCGCTTGAGGGTCAAAAGTACCCATGAACATGCCCACTGTCGGCGCTTCTTCTATGCGATGTTCGCACTTCGACCATAAGTTGCGCCACCGTATCGCATACTGAACCCATGTTTCGCCTGGTTTCACCCTGGCATTGATCAACGCCGTGATTGGGATGCGTTCGCTGGCGCTTGCGAAACGCTGGGTGAATAACAGCTCCATCTCTGTGAATGTTTTGATGGAGTCATTTGGAAGCTCCGAATACCATTCGAAGGCCGTCTCCGCCAAACTGCCAACGAATTGGCGAAGCAGTAGCTTATCGTCACCTCCGGTGTTTCCGCACAGAGCCCTAAATTGAGCGACATGCTAATGCGGATTTCCAGTCCCCTTATATACGTGGAATTTGGGGATCGTGTATCACAGCGGGTACTTTATTTGGTCATACCAGCCTGGATAGGGTCGTCCAGTCTTGACAACTTGGCCAGCCGCTTCATTCGCCTGGTGAGCTCGTATTTGCTGAGCTATATAGTCATCTAGTGCGGCCTTGAAAATAGTTTCCTCCTTGGCTGCTGAGTGAGCCAGAGGAGGATTAGATGTCTCTCCTCTATCATCTTCAATAATGATCAGAGGGTTTTCAGCTGGAGGGTCCGGCTGTAACATCATCCCTACCATGTCTTGGAAAAGAAGCGCCATTTGCTTTATATTAGCCGCTTGCTATGCGGCTTCTTTGTCCTTCTTTTCAAGGACTCTGCGAAGGAAGTCAGTATCAGTTTTTTGTTCGTGACACTGTTCCGCGGATGTTTCCGGGCTTTCTTTTGGTCCGGTGAGTGCAGCCACCGCAGTCAGCATCTCCTGAAGCTTCTGCTGCTGTTCTTGGGCTTCTGTTACAGATCGCGTAAGCGGTCGATGACATGTGGAGATACGGCTATCCTCTTTTTCGGATGCCATATAGATGGTATGCACCACCATGCCCCCAGACTTAGGGCGTTTGGGCTCGGTGCCTTTGACATTTGCCGCAGGCATGGAGACTTTCTCCGGCCTCCTTCTTTTATGAGCGGTCGAAGTTGAGGGGGCCGTTGCAGTAGACACCCAAGTGGTTGTCGTCCGTTGTGTTTTGACGGGACGGTGCTCTTCCTTCTGAGCCTTCAGTTTCTTCTGTCGACGGAGATAGTCCTGATCCACCACCGACTCTCGGACTTGTCGCCAGATTTTGTAAACTTTGGAAGACAGCCGTTGAGGGGACTGCTTTGGTTTCATTTCTGTGACCTTCTCCACCGGTGGAGGAGATCTCTTCAGCACGGCGATAGGAGAGTTCCTGCGCACCTTGTTAAGTAGTTCAAAATTGTTCCCGGTTGGAACAGCAGCATCAACTTCCACCGTTGGAGCTGATGGAGTAAATCCAGACGGAAAGCTGCCTCCAGCCTTCCGTGCTCGGCGCCAGTGGCGACGGCGAGCATGTTGCGCAGATGGTGTTGGTTCGGCTATGGGGATGGCTTTGTCCTGCTCCCTGTTTTGAGGAGAGGCTGTTATTGGCGCTAGCCGGTCGAAGAATGACGTTCGTTGAGAGGGATAGTCAGTCTTGTGAAGACCGACTTTCGAACAGGGGAAGCAACCTTTGTGACTTCGCATGGAGCAGGAATGGCTATCCGCTTCGGGATAGCCGCTTCAGGTATCGGGGCTTCTTCATGGGCCCACTTGAGCTTTGGCCCAGTCTGCTGAAAACTGAGGCATTGGATTTGGGCGACCCATTGAGAGGGGCCGTGGTAGTTGTAAGCCGATCAAAGACCGACTTCTTTGGAGCTCCTTGCAACGACATTGGGGCATTGAAGCTCATCGGTGGGAGCATAGTCCCGAAGAATAACCCAGTGGTGGCCTGAGTCACCTGTTCCACCGGCATAGCGAAGATGGAGGCCGCTTGGGCCCGTAAGTCACTCCTTCGGATGGGACGGAGCGAGAGTTGCAATTGCAGTTAGTGCAGTTTGAAGCCATTGATCTTCTGTTTTCTGCACGGAGCAAGACACCAAATCTTAGCACCTCGAATCCACAGGCAACCACAGCAAACCGCGATTCATTCGTGAACACGACACACGAAGTGTGGAGTGGAAAGAGGAAAAAGTCCCACCGGGCGTGCCAGAATCTGTTCCCCTCCGAATCACGCAGACGCAATAAACTTCTTGCCTGAAATTCGGGGCAGATGCTAATTGGTGCTATCCGTCCACCTCTCCGAAGATGCCAAGTTGATTTATGGCACCATATATCGAAGGTTTAAACGGATGCGGACGATGTAGCAGACTTCGTCAGATTCCCCCTCGTCTGAGGAGTTTTTGATTGTGGGGACGCTCTTCCCTGCAGGCGCAAGCCCCTACAGTTAATTATGCTATCGCATCGCGGTAACAACTTTCTCCTTCTCCATATGGTCACTTTGTGTCATGGGTGTTTGTTTTATTTGTGGTAGCCCGTGGATTGTATACGGAGACTAATTTATGTTGTCGCCCGTAGGGCGTGGATTAGTCCAAATCCGTATCTTCTTAGATTTGGGTTTGGGGGTTTGGTTTAAGGATACGTTAGCCTCATTTGAGACTAAGATCAACTTAAACGTTTGTTAATGATACGTTAGTCTAATTTCTAAACTAACATCAACTTAACAGGATCGTTTAGATCCAACAAAAGAGCATTTAGACTCTATTGTTTAGTTTACGGACATTTCGGTCGATTACCAGTTTAAGGATATAGTGGTCCAATGTTAGTTTAAAGACATCCCGGTCAAGGTTAAGGACATCATAGTCCGTGGAATGTATGACTGTCGGGACCCGTCATCTCTCTGAAGACGTTGAAGGATTACAACGACAAATATCAGAGGAGTTCAGAGATGTACCCTTGAACCAATGTTGGTTGGGAAATCTATAGTCCAATTTGGGACTAAAGTCTATTTGCAGGTTTATGAGCATATGGGCTCAATTGATATGAGTTGAACATTTTATTGTTCTGGTTATTGAGCCATTATTTGGGCTCGGCCCTTTTAATAATGCATAGTATTTATCAGAACAAACTATGTTCTGACAGTGCGCCACGTGGCGCGTCAAGCGCTTTGCGCCAAAAAAAGAGCGCGTTGCGCTTCTGTTGGATAGCGCACACGAGGAGGACACGTGTCGCGCTTAGCGCTAAGCGCTAGTTTGTTAGCGCATTGCGCTTTTAATTTATGAGCACGCTGCGCTAGTTTGTTGGCGCACCAGTGAGTGACACGTGGCGCGCTTGGCGCTGAGCGTCAGCTCATGAGCGCAGTGCTATATTTTTAGAAGCACAAAGTGCAGGTTGTGTCTCTGGTTGACACGTGGCAGGTTTTGGCGCTGAGCGCCGGTCCAAGGAGCGCAAGGACGCAGCTCATGAGTGCAATGCACTTTTTAATAGCGCAAAGCGCATTTGATCAACTTTAAGATTAAAGAACAAATTTATGTTCTTCAAAGGAGGCTTTGCCTCAAGATCAAAGAACAAAAATTCTTGTTTTTTTATAAAAGGCTCTACCTTTATAGATCAAAAGATTTGTGAATGAAGTAAAATACTTCTTTTATTATTTTATGATTAGATCTTTTGATCTTTTCCTTTTTAATCAAAGACCTTGGTCTTTTTATAGATCTAAGATTTTTTTAGAAGATGTTTCTTCTTTTTTATGAGATAGATTCATCTCTGTTATTCAAGAACATAGTTCTTTACCTTTAAGATGAAGAAAAATCTTCTTTTTCTTAAGAGTTTGCTTTTTCTGCAGAGGGTTTTTTCTATCTCTTTTTTTTTGTTCTCCTCTCTCTCTTAGACTTGAAGTCTAGGGTTCTTAATATAGAGCCAAATGATTTGTTGAATTGTTTAGAGAGATTTTTCTCTGATTGATTTGGGGATATTTCCCCATCGTTGGATCTTTGATCCTAAGCCTTCTGTTTTACAGAAGATAATCTTCTTATTTTTAACAAGATTAGAAAGATCTTTTCATAACAGAATTTTAGTTTTGATTAATTAATAATTTATTATTAATAGATCTTTTGATCTGACAGTAGGGAGATTTTAATTCCAGCGCTGGCGCTCCTTGCGCTAGCGCATCTACGTTTCATACGTGGCGCGCAGCGCAGAGCGCAGCGTAACTGCACTAGCGCGCCCGTGTTTGACACGTGGCACGCAGCACAGAGCGCAGCGCAACTGTGCTAGCGCGCCCGTGTTTGACACGTGGCGCACAGCGCAGAGCGCTGTCGATTTAAATTTTGAATTTTGGAGCAGAGCTTTGCTCTGATTGGGGGTGCGTTGCCTACGGCGCAGCGCTCCTGGCGCTGGCGTGTCTGCTTTTGACACGTGGCGCGCAGCGCGCAGAATCTGAAACGTTAATTCAATTTTTACTTTAGATTTTTAATGCAGAGCTTTGCTCTTATTTGGAAAAGGAAGTGTCACTTCATTTCAAATCTTGGAATTTGAACAGAGGTTTGCTCTGAGTGGGGAAACAGTGGATACACCGAATTTCGTGTGATTCCATCACTTTTTCACAGTTGATTTAGTGGGTGCAAAATTAAAGGTTTACCGACAATAGAACTTTTTACATTGCTAATTCAACAGTGAAAAATTGGTGGAATCATATGAATTTGGTGTATACACATCTTACACGATGATGATGGGCCCCGATCGTCGAAAAAATTGTGGAGGATATAGATTTTTGACCCCACCTGACGAAAAAGTCTCATGGGTTTCTTTTCTTCATTACTCTCATACACACACTTGTCTATAAACATCAATTATTCATAATTACCTAAGTTGATGCAACAAGCTTCCCTGGTTGTTTTAGAAAGTTAATGCATACTGATTATATTAAAGGTTTTTATAGTTTTATTGTCTTTCATTAATACTAAAGAAGTATTTTGAATGAGTAAAAATCAATGGTTAATTGCAGAAAACCCCAATTTGGTTTATCCTACATAACACGTGTACCCTCATAAAAGATTTATTGGTGCACATACCACGTTTTGCTCATGTTGGAATAGTTTAGAATATATTGTTATTAGGGTATACTGTACCATGATAATTAGGCATCAAGTAATTGTAATATCTATATAAAGAGACCATTGATCACATAATAAAGTATCTCCTTCTCCTCTCTTTTATCGTTAACACGGTATCCGTGTAGATCTCCTAAACCCTAACCCTAAAAAAAACTTGCCTTTGTCTTAGTCCTCGTCCTCTTCCCTTGCCCTCGCCTCCCAAGCCGCAGACCTCGATCGCCCCAGACCCCGCCACCAGCCCTCGATTGCCTCGCCTTCCGCCTTCAGGCCACTCGCTTTGTAGATCGCCCTCTCCAGATCGATCAGATATCCACGCAGCGCTTGCCTCGCCTCGCAGCTCCCTCTCTCTAGATCACATCGATCTCCTCGCCCTCGCCTCCAGATCGCGACGCCTCTGTCGTCTTGCTGGATCTTCCCACTGATTCGAAATCTCGTGATGAATCGATCTTGAAATAAGATCTGTACTTCTATTATCTGCTCTTTTTGCGTGTGACGTTCAATATGACGGACAACAAAATTGATCCTCCCGCTTTCGATTATGTAGAGTGTTTTTTGTCACTTTATTGAGATAGGAATACGCGTCGTTTGTCAGGTGTATTACAGACTCCCCCTGCCAGGGATAGGCAGGGGCTTATTGATTGTGGGGATCCAAATTTCCAGTAGCCGCGGACTAAACTGCCGTTAATTACCCCTCGCTTGGAAGCGAGGGAACCTTCGATTAACAGGTCAAAAAGATCACGCGAACTTAATGTGCAGTATGCGTATGTATGTGTCTTGAGGGTGTTTTGGGTATATCGGGGGCCTCACAGAGTTTACGGGGTCCCGTTGCCTGGATAGCCGGCTGGGTGTCAAGGGGGCTAGCAACACCCTTGCGGGATGCGGAACAGCACCCCGTTAGAATTCTTTTTTAATAGGAGAAGTGTTTCAAGTGTGGAACATGTTTTTTTGTAAAATATTTACAAGAAAGACAGAAGTGAGAGATACTCGTGTGCCACATGCATGCCTGTCGAGGTGCGCGCCGATCGAGGTGCGAGAGAGTGGGGGCAAAAAGGTCTCGAATGAACCAAAAGGTCCAATAAGGTGCACATTTAGGAGGAGCGTGCCTAGCGAAGTGCGCACGTCGGCTGGTGCGCACCTGGCACGATGTGCGCCAAATGGGGTGCACATCTAGCCAAATGGGCACCTAACGAGGTGCGCACCAAACGCGGTGCAAGCAAGGGTCGAACCCAATAGAGCTACAGCCCTAAAAACACATTTTTTTATTTTTAGAAGATCAAAAGGAGTTCTTTTCCCCTTCCACGAGGTTTCATGATGTGCGCAGATGAGTCTTGACTTGGTTTTCTCTTCTTTCTTCTCTCTTCTGCTAGATCGTGAGGAGAGAGATACAGAAAAAAATTGCTCCTTTGTTGGCTTTAATGGGAGATCTGGATTCCTCTCAATAGATTAATGGCCAAAATTAATTTTATTTTCGAAAAAGGAGAGGATTTGTTTTGGATTTAATTGAAAAGAAAGGAGGAAGAAAAATGAGACCTGGAAGAGAGCGACACAAAACCCTACAAAAATTGAGGAATCAAAGTTGTTATGGATTTCTTCATTATGTTTGCCTTTTATAGGTTACACACTTTACATATAGCCCCTTGAGCTTTTGCAAATGGCACTTGTGCCTCCCCATGCCTTATGTGCTTATTCCTTTTTGTACATAAGCCACGGGGTTTACAAAATTTTGGCTTTCTGTCCATTTTCCATACATTTATTTCTAAAAAATTATATTAAACTAATTTATTGCTTCATTCTTTTTGTCATGGGGCCGGTCCCTTCCATACTTGGGCTTGACTTAAGCTCGGGCCCGCTTGTTTGGGTTCGGGCCCACTTGATTTGCGGTTAACTTTTGACTTTTACTTTGAATTTTTGGACAAGAAGGGTGTAAATTTTTATCCCAACAAAGTGTCCCTATCAATAAATGCACACCACGTGTATGGGTTGTGTACATGAGATTGATGGATCTTGTTTTGTATGGAAATTGATTTGGTTTGGTTCCATGTGGAGGGTCGATACTCCCCTTTTAGCAACGTGGACGGTCGATACTGCTATTTTTGCGACTTGGACGGTCGATACTGCCTTTTTTGCGATTTGGACGATTGATACTTGATTGTTGTGACTTGGACGGTCGATAGTGGGCTAGGGGTCAAGGGGTTAGTAGCTTCTTTGAGCGATGCGGGATAGCGGTATATTAGAAATTTTTTTCTAGCGGGAGAAGTGTTTCAAGTGTGGAACGCGTTTTTAAAAAAAATATTTACAAGAAAGACAGAAGTGAGAGATACGCGTGGGCGAAGTGCGCACCTGGCAAGATGCGAGAGAGTGAGGGGGCCAAAGGGTCCCGAATGAACCAAAAGGTCCAATAAGGTGCGCACTTAGGAAGGTGCGTGCCCTAGTAAAGTGCACACCTGGACTGGTGCGCACCTAGCACGATGTGCATCCAATGGGGTGCACATCTAGCCAACCTAGCGAGGTGCGCACTTAACGCAGTGCAAGTAAGGGTCGAACCCAATGGAGCTACAGCCCCAAAAACACAAAATTTTTTATTTTCAAAAAATCAAAGGGGGTTCTTTTTTCCTCCCACGAGCCTTCAGGGCGTGCGCAGATAAGTCTTGACGTGGGTTTTCTCTTCTTTCTCCTCACTTATGCTAGATCGTGAGAAGAGAGACGGAGAAAAAAATTGCTCATTTGTTGGTTTTAATGGGAGATCTGGATTCCTCTCGATGGATTAATGACCAAAATCAATTTTATTTTCGAAAAAGGAGAGGATTTGTCTTGGATTTAATTGAAAAGAAAGGAGACCTGGGAGAGAGCGGCACAAAATTCTAGAAAAATTGAGAAATCAAAGTTATGGATATTTTCAATATATTTGCCTTTTATAGGCTATACACTTTATATATAGCTCATTGGGCTTTTCCAAATGACACTTGTGCCTCACATGCTTCATATGCTTATTCCTTTTTGCACATCAGCCACATGGTTTACAAAATTTTGATTTTTTTGCTCATTTTCTATACATTTATTTCTAAAAAATTACATTAAACTAATTTATTACTTCATTCTTTTTGTCATGGGGCCGACCCTTTCCATGCTTGGACTTGACATGGGCTCAGGACCGCTTGGTTTGGGCTTGGACCTGCTTCCTTGGGCTCGGGCCCCTTTGATTTTTGGTTGATTTTTTATTTTGATTTTGAATTTTTGGACAATAGGGTGTAAATTTTTACCTCAACAGATTATAAAACGGATCTCCGTCTACGTATCTTGACTCTCTGTGGCTCTAACAATTTTTTGGAATGGACGCACACCATTGAACGAGCCCTCAAAAGCAGGGGTCTTTATCACCATCTCTTTCCGGAAGCTCCACCAACCTCCGATATGTAGTATTCATTTTGGTCTCAAAATGACAACAAAGTCCGCACTTTACAAACTTTATGGAGCCCGACTGTTATCGGGCTATTATATATCTCCCTACTGTGAAGGATATGTGGTTCCATTTCAAATCTCTTTACTTGTCGGAAGAGAGCCTTCAGCGGCTCTATGATATCTTTAATGAACTCACTACTGCTACTCCAGATGATGACCTATATGCTTTTGGGGCCCGGTTCTAGGGCCTTCTAGAAGAATAGAATATGTATCAACCCATCTCTTCTGATTTAGCCGCTACCAAGAGTCAGCGTGAGGCTTTTATTGGGACTCTTTATTTGGTTAAGATTAAACTTCACTTGGATGGAGTTCGCTCCTTTCTTCTCTCTCAGGGCGGTACGCTTACCCTGAACAATATTCTTGCCAGTACATGCGTGTCCTTCCACCATGCGCTTCTACAGTAGAGGCTCTATCTTCTGCCTTTATTGCTCAGGGCCATGGCCGAGGATTTCGCTTTGGTTGTGGCCGTGCTCTTATTGGTACTCGAGGTCATGGAGGACGGGGTCGCGGATGTGGTCATGGTTTTCTTTCTTGCTCTCATTGCGGTCGCTCCAACCATACAAATCAATTCTGCGGGGAGAAACATGACTATCCTGAGCAGACTCTACTGCCCGACAGAGAACAGCTCCTCCATCCACAGTGACCCAACCGGCTGCATCATCATCTCCGCAGATCTCTCCTGAAGACTTACAGCATCTGCAACATGTTTTCTCATATCTTTGTTGAAAGTAAAAAAACAAATGATGGAATTTTAAATATAGTCCCACATTGGAAATAACAAAAGAAACATATAGGTATAAGATATAAGATGGGTCAAATCTCAACACGGCTTGAGTCTTATTGTTGGAACCCACTTATATCAAAAGCCTATTTGTACCAATAAAAAAGCCCATCACTCTCTCAACTTTAAATAAACTTTGAACTTTAAAAATCTTTACTACCAATTTAATCACATCAGGTATATCTCTATTATCTCAGTCAAATCCTTAGGTTCTTGATTCTAGGGCTTCCGACCACATGGCTCATACTGCCTCTAACTCCGTGTTTTCCATTTCCCATAAATTCATTTCCCTTGCCGATGAGGATGCCCTTCCTGTTTGTGATTGTACCAATATTGATGTGACATCTTCCTTACCGCTTAAAAATGTTCTTGTTGTTTCTTCATTTCGTATAAATCTTCTATCCGTTCGTCATCTTACTAATGATTTCAGCTGCTTAATAGCTCTCTTTTAATTACTTTGTGATCTAAGACAACCAGACGAATGAGCAGATTGGTGGAGATAAAGAAGTTAATGACATGTACTATTTGGATGTGTCACCTTCCGCATTTGCTGTTGTTTCTACCATTTGCTGGCATCGACATCTTGGACATCCATCTCTTCCTATGCTACGTACCATGTTATCTTATTTCTCTTTATCTAATTTTTCATGCGAGTTATGTATTTTGGGAAAACATTTTCGTTTCTCTTTTCCTTCAGTTAATAAACATAGTTTTTCGATATTTGAGTTAGTCCATTCTGGCAGTGGGGGTCCTTAAAAGCATATTAGTATATTGGCTACAAATATTTTGTCACTTTTATTGATGATCATTCTAGAATGACATAACTGTTTCTTTTATGTGATGATCTGAATTACCACTTGTGTTTAAAACTTTTATTAATGAAGTGATTAATTAGTTTAATACGTCTATTAAAACTCTAAGACCTGATAATGCAAAAGAATACATGAGTAGTATTTTTCAAACTTTTTGCCAATCCCGTGGGATTATTCATCAAATTTCCTGCTCATACACACCACAACAAAATGGCATTGCTGAAAGATAAAACCGCCATTTGCTTGGTGTTGCTCGTTTTATTATACTTGACATGCATGTTCCTAAACACCTTTGAAATTTTGTTTTACTGCATGTTTTTGATTAATCGCATGCCTTCCATGTTTCTTCAAAACCAAACACCGTTTTCTATTTTATTTCCCAACCAAGACCTTTTTTCCCTTACTCCTAAAGTATTTGGGTCTGTTTGCTATGCTCATAATCATCGATTAACTCATGATAAATTGGATCCTAGGGCTGTCAAACATATATTTGTTGGTTATTCTAGGACTCAAAAAGCTTACGTTTGCCTGCTTCCTTCTACATCCTCTGTCGTAGTCTCTCGTGATGTCATATTTCTTGAGGATCAACCCTTTTAACCCCTTGCGGAAAGTCCTCACGTCTTGCTGCCGCCGCCGCCACATCCCATACCTCCAGCTGATCAACCAATTCAAACCTAATTTACAACTATCGAAGTTCCTCATATTAATCCTTCAGTTATTCAGTTCTATAGTCGTCGACTGAAAGTATTGATAGATTCAACAATAGATACTGAAGTTTCTCTATGTATACAGTCGGAAGCTGACGAGCCTTCACCTCTCCCTATTGTTTGTTTGACAACTTATCAATTGCTCTTCACAAAGGTAAACGAACATGCAATATTTCTTATTTTCTTGCTTCATTTATTTCATATCATCGTATTACTCCAGCTCTATGTCAGTTTGTCTCTTTCTTGTTTGTTGTTTCCCTTCCTAGCTCTGTTCATGAAGTTATGTGTATTCCAGGTTGGTATAAGGCTATGATGGAAGAGTTGCAGGCGTGGAGGTCTAATCACACTTGGGATTTGATCAGCCTCCCTTCATAGAAAAAGTTGGTTGGGGTGGGTTCTTGTTATCAAATATAATCATGACCGTTTGAAGACCCGCCTTGTTGTTAAAGGTTATACTCAGTAATACGGTGTCGACTATACTGAGACTTTTTCTCTAGTGGCCAAATGCATTACTGTTTGTGTCTTGATCTTTCTTGCGGTTACACACGATTGACTTCTACATCAACTAGACGTCAAGAATGCCTTCCTCAATGGTGATATTTCCGAGACAGTTTATATGCAACAGCCCCATAGCTTTGAGCATGAGGGGGAGTCTCTTGTATGTCATCTTAAAAAATCTATCTATGGGTTAAAACAATCTTCTCGGGCATAATTTGATAAATTCAGTATGGTCCTAAAAAGATAAATTTCATAAGAAACTCGACATATCCAGCTCTTTTTATATATAGACAAAAAAAGGAATGGTGGTTCTCCTTATTTATGTTGATCACATAATCATCACTGGCGATAATTCCGAGGGTATATCTTAAGGTCAAAACTCATTTGGCACCTAAGATCCTGATCCTCTATGATACTTTCTTGGTATAGAGGTATCTCGAAATAAGAAATCATTATTTCTATCACAGCGGAAGTATACTCACGATTTTCTTAAAGAAACATGATTTTTTGGCAGTCGCCCTGCTGATACTCTTATGGATACAACAGTAAAGCTCTCTCGCGTTAGCTCACCTGATGATCGGCCATTTTTCGACTCAGGTCGGTATCGACGATTAGTTGGGAAGCTGTTCTATCTCACGGTTACTCGTCCAGACATATCCTTTGCAGTCAGCAAAGTGGGCCAGTTTATGCAGTCGCGCTTAGTTTCTCATCTTCGGGCCATTGAGCGCATTCTCCGCTATTTGAAGCGTGCACGTGGGTAAGGTCTTATCTATATACCCTGCTCTAATCTGTCTCTTATAACTTATCGTGATGCCGATTTTTCCGGATCCGTGGACGACCGTTGCACCACGAGTGGATTTTTTGTTTTCTTTGCGGGGAATCTAGTTGGCGCAGCAAGAAGCAATATATTGTTGTACACTTATCAGCCAATGCTGAATATAGGGCTATGGCCCATATTGTCTCAGAATTGGCGTGGCTCTCCACATTGCTTCGAGATCTCAGTTGTTAGTTTTACAACACCAGTATCGTTGTTCTGTGACAATAAAAACGCAATGAATGATTCAGAGAATCCAGTGTTTTACAAACGCACAAAACACATTAAAGTGGATTGCCATTTTATCAGGGAGTAAATTGTTG
Organism: Agapanthus africanus; assembly: GCA_030015575.1. Classification (NCBI taxonomy): domain Eukaryota; kingdom Viridiplantae; phylum Streptophyta; class Magnoliopsida; order Asparagales; family Amaryllidaceae; genus Agapanthus; species Agapanthus africanus. The sequence goes on along the minus strand of JASDDO010000019.1, from coordinate 92,071,476 downwards.
AAAAAAGTCAATCTCCATCTTGTTTCTATTCATGCACAGATTGCATTTATTTTGACGAAAGCTCTTCCAAGACTCGTATTCGTTCATCTGTTGTCTAAGTTATGCATCACTGATATTTATGCTTCAGCTTGAGAGGGAGTGTTGGAATAATTTAGAATATATTGTTATTAGGGTACACTGTACTATGATGTTTGGGCATCAAGTAATTATAATCTCTATATAAAGAGACCATTGGTCATATAATAAAGTATTTCTTTCTCCTTTCTTTTCTCTTTAACAGCTCATTTACTCGAACCCTTATAAATTAGCATTCAAATTAAACCCTAGAGTACTCAAATGATTGTTTGATTTATGTCTGCAACTTGTTTGTGTTATAGAACAGAATTTGGTTGACTTTTAGGGTATTTGTCTATGAACTGCGGACGGTTGCGCCAATATATCACTTGAGGGGTGGGCATTACTAAAGGCATAACCTATAGGGGTGTTTTGTGCAATTAAACGATATCTCAAATTATAAGGAAATTCAAAGGAGAGGAGAAACCTCATTTAGGGAGTGATCATTATAACCTACTACCATACGTTTTTCCATTCAGTCCTTTATACATTGTTCGGTTTTATGCATGAACCAGTCAATCTCACCCCCCTCACCTGATCTGCTCTCTCTCTCTCTCTCTCTCTCTCTCCCCCCCCCCGCCCCCCCCCACACACACACACTGCGATCTTCAACACTTTCTCCTCTCCAACCTACAAAACCATATTACCTAAACTTTATATCCCTAATTCTCACATCCTATTTACCTCTTCGATCTTTCATGTCATAGTTTATCTGTTTATAATACCTAAGAGCTCTACATGCACTTTGAAAAGAAGATTATGAATTCAGTGATCGTGATTATGTTTGAGCCTTGCTTACTAGATTACATTTGTGAATTTCTATGTTGCTAGCCTAGTGTCTTGATTGCTGTAACTATAATTAGCGACAACTTCTTTCAGTTCTCAACATATCATATTGGGACTGTATTAAAGGCTCTTCTTTACTGTTTTAGTATGAACTATGAATCATGTTACATACAAGGTTTCCTTTATGTTAAAAACTTGCTTTGCAAGCATGTGTAATGCAAACCCTATATTGAATTGGGTAAATGTTGAGACTTTAGGCTCGTTTGGCAACACAGTTTTCAAAACCATAACTTGACATGAAATCATGGTCTGTATGCATACGAGTTTTATCAAACTCGGGTTTCACAAACTTCAATAACATTCGGCGACACATTTTAAGCGAATTGAGATGTGATGTCAGTAAATTTCTTAGTTATAACTCAAGAATTCTTTGCTTTCAAGTGATGGGGGAGGGATGGAAGGGATTCTCAACATTTTTTGGTTCCATTGATATATATATATATATATATGTGTGTGTGTGTGTGTGTGTGTAATGAAGAAAAGAGGCCCTAAGAGCCTTTTTCGTTAGGCAGCGTCAAAACTATATATCCTCAACGATTTCTTTCGACCATCGGCATCCATCATCTTCATCTTTATCATGTAAGATGTGGATACATCAAATTTGATGTGATTCCACAACTTTTCACCGTTGAAATAGCAATGTAAAAAGTTCCATTGTTGGCAAACTGTTAATTTTGCACCCACTAAATCAATGGTGAAAAAGTGGTGGAATCACATAAAATTTGGTGTATACATATCGTACATGATAAAGATGATGAGGATGGGTGCCGATCGTTGAAAAAAATCTCGGAGGGTATATTTTTTCGATGCCATAGGAGGAAATTCCCTCCTATGGCACATTTCGTCCATTATCCTCTCTCTCTCTCTCTCCTCTCTCTCTCTCTATATATATATATATATTGCCATTATTTTACATTTTCAATTTTCTATTTTCCTGCATACCTATATGTACTGCCACCCTGAGCTGCACAAGGAATAGAAAAGTAAAAATTAACCAAACTGGTAAGAAGGCAAAATCAGAGCCACTAAGCCATCACTTGCCAACAAAGTTTTCAAATGCGCAACTCCTCTTTACGCTAGCAATTATCTAGTACACTAAACAAATTTGAATATCGAATAAATATAACAAGGCTGTATATGTAGACTGAAAAATTAGCAAAGAAAAGATATAGATATATTTTCAAGAATAATAGTAGAACTTCATTGTCTAATTGAAAGTCATATATAATTTAACATGTGTGAAGCAAAAGAGATGAATCTACTAATGAAACATGAGTCGGTCAAGTAAGTCATAAGCTTACCATAATATTCAAATATCAAGCTGAATTGGTAAACTAGGGGTACTCATGAATTTATATCCACCTAAAATAAATTCCATTATTATTATTACTTATTACTTATGTTTAACTTTAATCCTAGTTCTATTAAACTCAATATGTTAAAACTTCAACAAGCAATAAAATCACAAGTTAAAATTGGCGCGTATTTCATAATCATCTACCTCTCAAAAATACCTAATTTTCATATTATGCTTATGATATATCTAATATATCAGCTTTTCCGGGTAAGATGTGTTGGGGAAAAGGAAAATAAGCTTACCTCATTAGTACAGGATTTGATTGTTGAACGCAATTTGTCATCATCTCCTAATACTCTCCTTAGTTGATTCACTAGTTCACTAGTTGATTCCCATACATTATTTTCTTCAAAGAGTTTATCTTTTCTGGTGTTTGACACTTCGAAAGTGCTTCTATAAGTTTCGAAGTACGGATAATAGCAATTTTTCGCTTCCTAGCCGCTTTAGTATCGGTAGAGCTTCCTGCAAGGGTAGTGTTTTCCATGTTCTTTGGCGCACCACCGTCCATGATATATCCTATTCTTAATAAAGGATAAGATAAAATAATGTATGGGAATATCAACATTATGTAATTCAATGAAGCGCCACATGGTATATTGAGTCTGATTTGGTGATGCAGCATTTTCAACATACTATATCTCATTTCCCTTTATTTACTAGTTGTGTGAGTTATGAACACAAAAATATATGGGTTAAAAATGGATTTGATGGTTTTTTTTGGGAAGTTTAACTACTTCCTCTTTACTGCAATTTAAAGTTTCAAACAAAGCCGTAATATTTTGGGAGTACAATTTAGTAACTAGTCATCTGGATAAACCTCAAGATCTACAATTATATTAGCAATAGCATTGAAATTTGATGAAAGATATAATCTTTTAATAATTTGCTGAAAGACAAGAATTTAGAACAATAACAAAGCCTATATCTAAAATCTTCGGAGTCAAATAATGAAGAGATTCCGTATGGTATTAAAAAAATAATGAAATAGAAGTACTTCGAAATCTACTTGAGTCCAATTCAAGCTAAGTTGTATAAGAAATTATGCCAACTAACACATTCTACCGAACGAACGAGTAAAGCTAGCATTCAAATAATAAGAAAGATCAAGTGGTAAAAGAAAGGCACCTTATATTTGTCTTTTATCTTTCTCTTGTTTGTTGGATATTGCAGGTGACAACAAAGAGAACGTAGATGGGTATATATAACATGAAGTTGTGGTAACATCTACCATACTAAAAATACAAAATTCATCTCAAGTTTTCAATTTGTGACTAAGGGTGACTAATGTGATACGTGAATGTGATACTATTCATGTATCCACTATGATTTTTGAAGCTTGCTCCTCAACCAACTCAGTGACAAAGAACTTGGACATGTGATCTATAGATGCATTCCTTCAGGTCGACCGATTTTTCTTTCTTCGAGACTTTCTTCTCAATACTGAGACAAAGAATTTGGAGAATGCACCTATTGATTTGAAACAACAACACGACATATATTATCTTGAATTATAAATCTGCTCAAAATAATTAAAAACATTGCCCCAAAATTTAAATTTGGGATCAAGGATGACTCATTTTGTACAAATAATATTCATGCATAAATTTTGGATTGCTTGTCTAGAAAATGAAACTATAATACAAAGAGTTTGGATATGCGACTATAGGTGCATTCCTTCTGAGTTCTTATCAATATCTCTGAAGAAGCAGGATATACAAGTAGACCCATTTCCTTCATCTGAACCTCACTTCTCAAACAATAATAAGGTAAAAAGTTATGGACTAGTCTCCTACTAGATGCATCACTTTCACATGATGCATAGGTTTAAAAGTATTTGAAATACTACATTATATCTTGATTTTTTTTTTGAAGTCTTATATGCCAACTTTGTTACCCGTTCAATGCGGAGTTGAAAACCTACATCTTAGAAGGTATAACTGTTATTTTTGGGGCTTTATGTTTTAACTTTTAACATCAAGCCTTCAATTTTAGAGCCGAGCCACAACAAGGGTGGGTGTCTACTTCGTTGCTATGGTAATGAGGCCTTTGCTTTTGGAAAAAGAGTTTGAAAAAGGTATGCGGTCTCTACTTCTGTACCTGCAGTGCATCAAGAAGACAATTGGAAAAATAAAGCAGAACCAAGAAATTGCAGATATAACAACTTTGGTCATTAATAATGCGGCTTTTTTTATGCACATCCAGTATCACTACTATAAGGTAGCCACTATTCCATGATGTAATTTAATTTATAAAGGAATTTGTGTCTATGGTCTTAACTACTTGCTGGTACACCAATGAATTGTGTTAGATTAATATGTACACTTCATCGCATATATTTTGAGATATTTTGCAATATAAGCCTTTTAACATGTGCCCTTGCCCACAATATCTTTTCAACCAAATCAATGTAGGCCTTTCAACAACTTTGGAAAAATCAATATAGTGGCGCCACATGTGTGTGCACGCATGCGCGTGAGCATGTCTGCGTGCGTGTCTTAGATTTTATATTTCGTGTGTCACATATATGATGTGCATTCCTCAAAATTGATCTTGAACTTCTTGAAATGCAAAATAGACCTCACGCATCATAATCCATATCCCTGTTCCTAACTTTTTTTCTGGTCTGAAGTCCCTTTTCCCTCGTGTGTTTAAGGCTATTGTGTACCAGATTTCAGACTTTGGTGCATGACCTTTTTAAGGTTTTATGCATCCGAAACTGCATGTTGTTCAGATTTACGTCGTGTTTTTAGTTCCATACAAATACGCTTCAGAGCTATAAACAATTTTGTACTTTATAGCTGTTTATTTCTATTTTGGATGATATATATGGATCTATTCTTCTGCTGCCAGAAAATATTTGAGATCCTATTTATTCAATACTGTTAATAATGATCTACAAACTTAAAAAAGTTCCGAGAACAAATTCCAAGTGATATTTACATTTTGAATCAACTGCTCATAATTCGAATGCGTTTCCAATTAGAAATGGATTAATTTCATGGTGTAGAAGGATCTAGATCCCCTAAGATTTAGTGAATATATGTATTGTCGTTTACCAATTATTAAAATTTTGAAGGCAAAAGCCGCAAGCAGATGCAGTAGACCTTTTTAACTTGCTATAAAAGTTGTCCATTTCAAAGCATACTCTATTGTTAGGCGCTTCTGTGAAATTCACTCTCAGTTATTATTATGTAATTGAGATCACAATTGACGATGTAATATCAATTTTTACAGCTGCATATTATTTATCAGTGATAGACTTTCTGATATACAAATACCTTGATGTATACATCTATCTATCCATTTTCGGTATTAGCAGCTGCTTATTATCCAGCCAATCATGTGTTTGTCTGGTCGTTAACTTTATACTGATACCTTTGATTGTGTATTGCAATTGATACCCAAAAGAAAAGAAAAGAAAAAGAAAAATAAACCACCCCAATTCCCCCTCGTGCATACAAACACCTCTTTTTGTTTCCTGTAAGTGTCCTTGAAGCTGAAGGAAAGCTTATTTGACTTTATGGAAGTATATCGCATGTTACATGTTATTTATGGAAGGATATCTCATGTCCTAATCTATAAATAACTCCAAATGATTTCAAATGCCATCTTAATGCTACTCAACTCAATTTTAAACTAAGATATAAAGATAAATATAACTTTCTAAATATTACAAATTTAACTTCAAAGTGGATTTTTGCCCAGTGCTCAAGTGGCGACTTTGCATGCTTTCCTAGATCATCAATTGCAATGGGGTCTGCATCAACGACTATAAGGAGCCTTAATCTTCGATGGCGAATGCTTGCACCATAATCGATCCCAACATATATAGAAGATAGCAGTGTTGATTTTTTTTAGACGCAAATTAAGTTTAACATTAGATGATGGCCAAATATGTGAGCAGCTGATCATGAGAACAAAGTATAGGATAATAACTAGTGTTCCTAAAAGATGTAGGCTGTAATTAGTTTTATGAAGAGGAAGTATCTAAAAATAGAGGATTTCGATCTTGGTGTGCACCATGCAGTATATGATGTATAATCCTGTAATCGACAACAAATTTCATAGTTGAGTTGAGCTTAATTTTAACTTTGCAGTCTATTAGAGGATTTCAATGTGTAGTATATGATGTATAATCATGCATTTGTAGTGCCCTATGGATACATGCTTCACTTAAATGTGCCAAATTTCAATGATTCTTCATGCTCATCGTATGATGCTTGAAAATGCAGGTTCAAGGCGGCCTACACACTCGCAATCAATATGCCTAAAATGCTAACTGAATGCAGCAGAACGTGGGGAGAAAGAGGAGAAAAAGAGGAGAAGAAATTATAAAAGTGCTTTGTCATCCTTGTCTTTTGAACTATCCAATTTGATGCTTTGAACTATAAATGGATGATGGATCTTTGAACTGTTGTTTGCACTACTCCGAGATGCATATTATCGATGCAGAAGGTGGTAAATTTCGAAGCCGGGCAGGTTGATTTTCTCAAATTTGTTAGGCCTATCGGCTTTAGTGAAAGGAAATAATGCATGTTACATGATGTGCTCTGAAGGCAGTATCAAGTATTCGGACTTAATGTACTTGTTAGAAAGGTTGTCAAGAGGGAATGACTTTATAATACTTTATTTTGGGAAGAAAACAGTGCTTTATGAAGATTAAATTGTCTATTTGCAGCATTTCTTGAAAGTTTCCACATCACTTGAGGTCTTGACGACTGTAAAAAGCTTCATAATTACATATTTCCCCCACAAGTACTTGTGTGCAGCACCACCAGAATATTGCTGTGTAAGAAATTTTCATTAACTGACCTGGTGAAAAATGTTATTCCGAATAATATTTGTTCATTTTTGCTTGAGTATGATTTGATCCTTTATTTAATGACACCAAAAATATTGAGGCAAGATGCAACTTGTTCTTGTTGACTCAGCAACTGTGATAAATAAATCGCTTAAATCATCAGAGGAGCAGATAGAATTGAATCAGCAACTGTGATAAATAAATATAATGTTGAAAGGGATTCAGAGTACAACGAAGCCTTACCACCTCAAATTGGACGTCATCCTACAATAATAATATGCTTTCAGTGGCCACAAAAACAATTCTAAACCGTTTGACAAAGAGTTGAAGCTATTAGATTCTCCTAATCTGCTGAATCAATCGGATGGCTCATCACTACCCACCATCAGTGTACAAATCACTCGATGTTCTATTCAAAACCCTGCGCACAGCAATTGTCTGAAAAATTATGCAACTGAAGACGAAATGTTTAAGTGGCTTTTGGGGTGCTTATGGGGTGCTGACTTGGATCCACCAAGATGCTCCGTTTCAAGCATCTTCGGCTTGTCACGCACTTGCTCAGAAATTTCTTTGGGTTTCGAACTGATAAATCCATTTTTGGTCTCGATATTGCATTTTGTGCTCGAGGATTGAGTAGTTGTTTGCAATGTTCCCCCACCGCCTTTGCATTGTTGCTCGAGCATCAATTGAAGGTACCTTCCTTGCTCTTCAAGTTTCAACTGCAATTTCCTCTGTATCTGTGATGGAATAAGAGTTAAAAACAAAAGAATGTGAATGTCAACTAAATTCTCTAAACAATAAGGCAAGCTACAGCATCTTGAAAAGGCTAAAATAAGAGCTGAAGGTAAAGCATCTGTGAAGTTGACGGACCAACTGCAGAATATATGCACAAATCGAGAAGGCTGCTTATATATATTATACACTTTTCATAACAATGGTCCACACCAGGCACATTGTAAAAGATGAATTTCAACATAACAAACGCCTAAGAATAAAAAGATAGCTACAGCAAAATGACCAGGTATGTGGTAACATGTTTATTATTAAAATGTCAGATCTCAGTAAAGCATCCATACAGGAACTTGGTAGAGCTGTTACTAGTTGAACGATTTAGAAAATGCATCAAGCTGATTTAAAACCTTTAAGGAATACCTCGAGTTGCTCATGAAGTTGCTTCTGCATTTCCATCTGCATAAGCAATGCTTCATCAATCCCAATATCCCTGTACAAGAGGAAAAAAATCGCAGCCATTTCAATATTCTTGAGTTGGAAATAAATGGATAACATTTTTCGTGTTAAGCGAACAATCAATTAGTTGGGAAACCTAAACAATAAACAAAGCTGATTCACGCTTATAAGAGAAACCAAATAATCCCTCAGTAAATATTGTAAAGAGGATTAATTTTATAAAATACTGCTGACTCTTTGATGGAACAAATCCTTACATAAAGAACCAACAACAGATACAACCTCAGAAAAGCTGGAAAGATGTGGTTATTGAGAAATAAAATTAATCACTATATCCAGCCATGTTCAATTTTTTCAACATGTTTGATTTGGAATGGCCCACGCACTTCACCATAGGTTATTGGTCCACATAAAGTTGGTATTTTAAAATTGTTACAAGGTGTCTTTTTGGGGTCAAAATTAATCTTACCATGATTTAATGATCCACATACTCATGCATGTTGCAAAGCTATACCCATGTCTGTATTACTCAAGTTACATGTGTCTTAAGAACTGGGTCATACAAGCACCTCAATGAACAGGTTCAACAAGTAGATTTTACATCATTAAGCAAGCCTAAGATCTCATAATCACATTCCTCGTATAATCATATCATCTAGATAGGTATAAATCCTAACATTAACAAAGTAATCAAATATTGCAATTTGCCACCTATTATTTTTCATATCGCCGCATAATCGTGACTCCAACTATCCGTATTGTAATGTGCAATATGAAATTAAGTATCTTATGACAATCTCAACACTATACATCATGTGATATGTATCAAAGTGAACAAATATTGTATTATATAGTACAATGCATATCATGTACCATACGATATTGATAACAATATTATAATCATCTACACGAGTAATCATGTTTGGAGTTTCTCAATTCTCAATCATTCTTCCGCTCAAGGTTGTAAAAAGCGCTAAATAGAACTGAACGGTTGGGGTACCGCCTAACACCTAGCCGCCGCTTAAGCACCACGGTTGTTTTAATTTGGGTTAAAATTATATTTAATATATGTACATATTAAAATTTCAGCATAAAAAATATCAACATATTGAAATTTCAGCAGTAGAAATAGAAATAGAAATATATTTATAATTCAGCATAATAACTAGTAACATATTGATGTTTTAAAAGTAAAAGTCATCAAAAAATAGGTTTTGATCATATAACTTAAAAATTATTCAGAAAAAGGGACAAAATTGACCAATTTTTATTTTATCAAGCATGAGCTTGGGTAAGGTATGGTCAAAAACGAACAAACCCGACCCATGATGCATCAAAAATGACTAAATTATATTCCATTAAATGGGCTGGGTCCGCTTAGGCGTCCGCTTAAGCTGTCTGGACCGCTTAAGCGCTTAAACTGCTTAATGAAGCCGTCTAGGGCTAAATCGAAGTGGCTTCGCACCGTTTCCGTCTAGGCGGCCGCCTAGACCGCTTTTTAGAACACTGCTCCCGCTTTGAGAGTATTCCTCCAAACTTGTGCACTGCTTGCAGAAGTCATATGTTTAGGTTTTTTCATTTAATTCGCAAAATTGGTGATGATTTTCTGCCATATGCATAGATTATGTGGACTTATCTATAAAAAATGAATAGAGAGATCTTTAACATCGATGTGCTTAGGCAACCATTAGTGAACAGCTAAATATATATCTGTCACAAATGGGTAATTAAAAGAAAAGGTTTATCTTTATATATAATCAGTGAAATACATATCTTTACTATTATAACTAGTAGTCCTTAGATGATGTCATTAATCAACAAAATAAAAAATAGAAAAAATGACAAAATTCCTATACCCAAAGTTGAGAATAGAAGATGTCTATCTCATCCATCATAAAAAACAAAAATAAGAAACCGAAAAATCAACCATCCTCTTTCTCTCTCATTCATTATACATTCTCTCATGCTTCAAAGCCCAAAGAGAGATATGCCTTACAAACTTATACATGGACCTTTACATCTTTGTTATTTTGTATGACTCATAATTTTCTAAATTCTAATAATACCACTAACCATATTCATTTAATTTAAATTTAGAAAAACTATACATATGTTTAGAAATTTTCATGTAATGTCCAAGATAAAAAAAATTTACACATGCCTACAATGCGATTTATATATGTTGTTCAAACTATACACACGTGCATCACACGTGCAAAAATACTAGTCAAGCATAACTCTATATGTGTTAATACATAAGTTATGCTCATCCCTGGAAAGGGAAGCCAGCCCACTGCACCCAGGAAAAATATTGACTGAAATAGGAGCGAGATATTATGTGTTCCTAAAGCATAATGTTAGCAGTTTTGTAATTTAGTACTTCCAATGGACACATTTAAAAGGAAGAGAGCAAAAATGGGGACTTCCTAAGAGGCTACCCATCCTAGTACTATCCTTGCCCAAGAATGCTCAGGCACTCATCTACTGAGATCTGATGGGATCCGGTGCAGCTTCTAATTCATAGACAACTCATAAAAACTAAATTTCATTATATATATGAACAGCTTAAGTTCAATTATCAAAGAAGGCTAAAATGCTTGAAACATATATCTGAATCCTTTTATCAGACAAGGGCTCAAGATAGTAAGATAAATTTTCTGAGGTCATATTTTTCAGAGGTTATTGAGGGGAACAGGTTAGTAAAATAGAATTCTACCTGGAGTAAAAGTCAACTCACCTCTTTTGATTTAGAGCTGAAATTTCTTCCACCGAGTTACCCTTTTCTGATGTCACTGTGCCCAACAGAGGGAACACCATAATTCAGTAAAACATTTATGCATTATGCAAAAAAGAAAGTGCTGCTTAAAATGAGCAGTTAATGAAGAATTTTTGTAAAAAGCAAGTTCACAAAGAAATGTTCCCAAGGATAGGTATAAACAAACCTTCATCTGGTTCTGGTCTGTAACGATGATTTCTATATTTCTGTAATCCCACCAGGAAAAGGGGAGGCAAAAAGAAGAAGAAAAAGAAGAAGAAGAAATCTAACTCGACTCACAAAAGTAATCAGACATTTGACTATCGCCATAAGGAAAACAAATACAAACCTGCAGGTGACTTTTCACATGGTATATGGTTAAACCTTCGACTTTCATGATCTTAAGCACACCTTTTGGAGTGGCTTCTGTAAATAAATTTACAAAATAAAGTCAAATCAAGTCGGGTACTTGATTTATCAGGCAGACAATGAATTTAAATGGACAGTGTTACCTACTTTCGCTACCACCAAGTTTATTAACGGCTTCTACAAAACAATCATGGAGCTCTGGAGTCCATCGCACGCGTGATTTGGATGCAGATGAAGTAGAGGATGATGCATGATTATTGATAGCAGCAAGTTTTCCATTATTAGAAGGAATATAGATGGATTGGATTGAGGGGGTTGGGGTAAAAATTGTGGAGATGTGTTGGCTTCTCCACACACAACCTATAAATTTACGAGAAAATTTTTGTTATACAAATTGAATAAAGAATATTACAACACAGACTTGGAAACTCGGTGTATCAGTTAAACTAACTTTTTTTCGTGTACTTTTTGAGGAATCGGTGAAACTAAAGTTCACCAGTTTAAATTCTCAATGGGAGGGTAAACAACTTAAATTGCTACATTGATCAAATCCTTTCGAGCATCATTTTTTCGCAGATTTGTTGCATAAGAACACTGAGTCACTGACCAAGCAATAAAAACCAGACCAAAAGAAAATATTTATAAGTTGAAAACAAAAAAGTCAAAACCTTGCAAATATAAGTACCTGCGGCTGAAGTCCAGGGGTATCTGTATTATTCAGAAGTTCTTGCCAACTGTCATCCATTATATCTGTGAAGTCCGGCCATTCTTCATTCTTAATAAAGTCATCAGAGGTCATATTGAAATGACTATGCCCAGCAGTTATATCAGCTACATCCTGACCTGAATTTGGAAACCAACTCAAGTGGTCATCGGTATCTTTCAGAAGGAAACTCGTGAAAGGTTGGCATGCTGCTGGATATGGAGAATTTGTTGATGGCAAATGTTTGACGTTATTTGATGACTGCGAAATAAATGAAGCATTGATCAACTGTATCTCATCAGGCAGGACAGAAGGGAAACGAAAATTTGAAGAAAATTCTGCTGAGAACAAAGGCCCAACAGCTCCACTGTTGGAGATACAGGGCGCGTGATGCCTCGTATGATTGTTTACCAACTCCCTTTCCATTGGAAACTGCTGAGAATCTGAAACAGGTAACAATGATGATGCAAGCACAGAAATATTTGTATTGATCATTTGCTTCGTAATTTCATTTTACAGTGTGACACCAATCATTCCTGCATTCCCTTTTTCTCAGTAAGTTCTATGTGACCCTTCCTCCTGTAATAATACCAAAAAGGAAAAAAAAAACCCATAAATCCATGTTTTAATGGGATTTTTCTTGATGAGCTAATTACTGCAATGTCTTCAATATTAAATAAGTAACAATGATATGTCTGTATGCTGAAGCATGCAAAAACAGCAGCAAAAAATGATGGTATTAATCAATATGTTGAGGCATGCAAGATGGTGCAAATCAGTAGCCTCTCATATCTATTTTTTTTTGGGCATATGCAATGGTAACTGAGAAAATTTTGCAAAAAATTTGTAAGAATATCTATAAGATCTGTTTTTAAAGTTTCAATGGCATGCATTTTCAGTGACTTAAATGAGAATAGAGGTAAAAGTAACCAAGTAGCATATTCTTTGCAGAACTAATAGTTTGAAGAACCAACCGAGATGCATGTCTTCTCATGAATAGATCAGAAGTGTCCAATCACTATTATAATTATAAGTTAGGAAGAAAATTAATAGTTGAAGTACCAATTCAAATACATGCTTGAATGTGGGTCAACTAAGGAGCTTTATATTAAAAAGGATTCCTGAGAAGTTTGACAAAAAGTAACAAAAAACGTGACGCCAACCCTCTGGGTTGACATGATACATTGTGATGGCACCAAATCAATTGTGATGTCCAATTGAACCATGGACAAGAAAGGGCTGGTCATACAACCTAATAGTCTGAATGGTAGGTAGATATATACTTTACTGGCGATTATGTTTAAATTCGTGGGACCAAAGATTGAACCCTTTAAGATTTCTCGTCTATTGGGAAAGGATCGACAACAATAAAAGGCTATAGGAAACTGCATAAATATCCGAGGTACATGTAAGCAAAAAAACATTTTTGTAGTACGAAAACAAATTACTTCAGCAAAACCAAAAAGAAAAAGAACATAAAGAACTTGACCAGCGTTAATTACCATGGTCAGATTGCTCAAGAGACGAATATACAAAATCATTTATTAAATGTCAAGTTTTCTATACATCTGAGCATCATAAAGTATCATCGTAATTTCCAAAGTCTAAACACCCAAGATTAAAATTAGAGATTTAGAAATCTAAGTAACATCATTACTGACATAATAATATCAATCCAAACAACTGAAGGGTTTTCCCCTTCGTTGATTGGTTTGTTAAGTATCAAAGTCAAGGCAGATCCAAGGCTGGTCTATGTAAGGCCAGCGACCACCTGGATCCTACATGTACCTAAGTAAATGAGCCGTAAAAATATCATTAGAAATAAGCTAACATTTTAACAATAGTCGATTACCCAATGGTTGGAGGTGCCAAAATTTTCATGCGCAAAACTAAATTTTGCTCAAGTCCAAGTCTTGTTTCTATTTGAGGCCCACATACTTCCTATAGAGAATTCCCCGCTGGACCTAGCATAAAATCCTGGATCCACCACGCCAGGTACCAATGACATAAAATATATAAACAATCTTCCAATTGCCAACAGAATTGTGGCCGTCTGAAGATTACACTCTCATGGGTCAATTACAAAAACACTTCACATCACAAAGGAATCCACAAAGTTCTTCAAATCAAGCTTACTGAACTTTGACATGCACCACCAATACTCTAAACAAAGGTGAACTATGCTTTGCCCTTGAACAATCTATCTCCGTGTTACCATAAGTCGTTAAATCATTAGTGATTTATGATTAGGAACAAACTTTCTCAATTGGATTGGAAAAATCAAAGTTCTGATCTAACACATTGAAAACTTAAGTCAAATGGACATAAAGCCAGGCTTGTGTTAAATTATACTAAAATTTATTTAGCTCTTATTCAAAAACCTAAATAGATAGCAAAAGAAACTAAATAACATATATGCATATAACACATGCACACAGGCGCGTGGGTGTACATACATAAACATTACACGTTCCATGGCTATGTTTTCCATTCCGTACGAGCGTATCGAAGAATACCAACCCTAGTACCGTGTTCCAAGTGTTGTGCCATCTGCGTATCATCGATCTATCAAAATTTCTAATGTTCTCTCTTGTTCCCCAAAGAGCAAAGAAATCAACTCGACTTTGTATACAGATACACACACAAAAAAAAAAGATTTTTTTTCAATAACACCAAAATCGTAGCTTCCCGTATCAAAAGATTCTTCATTGACATTCCATACATAATCATTTCCAAGCATCCAAAATAAAACCCTTAATCTACGAATCAATTATAGCAACAAAAAAAAAGATCAACGAATCAACAGATCATAAAGACAGAAACTTAAGAGTACAAACCCTAAAAAGATCGCCTTTTTCACATGCGATGCAGAGAAAGAAGGGGTTATCAAATGAAATTGAAAGGAAAAGAAGGAGCAATAGATTGATTTTAGATCAAAGTTGGGATTTTGTTACCTGAATTCAAACCCTAGAGGGCGGGGGATGAGCGATTTGGAATTGGGGGGAATTAGATGCAGAGATTTGGACTCCATATTTTTTTTTTATTTCTTAAATTTAGAGAGAGAGAATCCAGAAGGTGAAAGCTAACCCATTCTAATCGTCACATGGAACATCTTGTTGTAATGCTTTTAAGCCCCTTTATTTGTTTTATTTACATTTAGCACCTTCATTTGTTTCGACCCAATCCAATTTTCTTTTTTAATTGAAATTGATATTTGCCCCCCTCTAAAATTTCATTTTAATTAATTGAAAGTTTTAAATTGGGTTTTTTTGTATATATATTCTCCAGCATTCTGTTGTAGTCATATAAACTTTTCGTATTTATATATTCCCCCAATGAAATCTTTCAAATTGTTACAAAATGCAAATTATCATTGATATTTATTCAAAATTTGACCAATTAAAGTTGCATTGAAAATTTCTCTTCGTCTGTTCATTAAGGTAAATGAATATTTGTTTCTTTTCCCTTCAAATTGTTGTATTTCTTGTCCGTCTGATTAAATTATATATAATAAATTTATTTCTGTGAATCATCAGTTTATTTTAGTTCATACTAATTCATATTGTTTCTTAACTCCTTCACTAGATAAATGCATAAATTTTCTTGGAAAAAAATCCTCACTATAAAGATTTCATGTCGTTTAGTAATTGGGTTTGGATTTGATTTAGGATCTAAATGGGCTTCGCAAATGAGACCTTCACTACGTTTGGGCCTGCATTTGATGTCTCCAAGTTATGGAGACATCTCCCACTCATCCATGCTCCTCTCTTGTGTATAAGTGGCATCATTTCATTAGTGTTTTCATATGATTTTGCATTTAAGTCCATCATTTTCATCAGGCTTGGTAGTTAAGTGCAAAATCACCAAGGAATTTTAAAAATTTCAAAACCGTGTATTACACATGCAAAACACTTTTGACGGATGTCGGATCTCGTCAAGATATTACCTTTCGTAGATCTGCTGCGTGCGACGATGGACAGCTGAGATTGAGTTGAAGGTTGTCTCCTGAAGCGTGTGGATCTCAATGGATTTGGCGTGGTTGAGGCCGAGCTTCCTGCAAGGAAGTCCGGGGGTGGTTGTACCACCGAGGACCCTTCGACGATCAAGTTTGACCGATATTTGAGTAGAGTAATGGTCTAGTGAGGAAAGAATGACTTACTTGAACCGTCTGAAAGAGGGGTTTATATAGTAGTAGCAACAGGCAGACAGACGCGAGAATCACGCCGGCCGTTACGCTCCCGGCATCATGTCTGCATGATAGGCGGGATCCCGCATTAATGACGAGACATGCTCGTTAATGGGGGATTGTGATGGCGTGGAACGCGGGACGTGGCCGGCGGATATCTCGCGCATGGTAAGATTCGCGGGGGTGAGTCGGTTGCGCCTGCGATTGGTGTCGTCGGTCGGTCGATGAGACCGAGGAAGATGAGCTCGGCGGAGGCTCGGGGACGAGTGGGAGGCCGAGGTATCTTGGTTCTGAGATAGCCCGGAGACGAGCTGAGAGGGCCGAGGAGGCCAATTGTGCAGCGGGCTCGGAGGTGAGCCAACAGTTGGTTGTAAGGCGGGCACAGGAGTGGTGTGGTCGGTCGCAGAAGGTCGGCCACGTCCATGGGCCGCAGACCCGGGGTATTCTACCGACGTACCGTTTTTGGTCCTTTCTTGCTGGCTTCGGGACACGTCATCTGCCATGTGTCACGATCTGGGAAATCGACGATATCGAGCATCATCATTAGCCCCCCTCTCGTCCCGACCTGTTCACGGGTCGGGTCGAAAGTGGTATGCTGGGTCACCCGAGGTGAGCTCCTTTTCGTAGATATCGTAAGCGTGCATTCCCGGGCAATCAGCGGTATTTTCTTGATGAAGTCAACGGATTAGGGGCCAGATCTTGCATTAAAGAGGATGCACCGGATCGTGCGTACACTCACCGAAGCGACAGCCCATGTGTCTGGCGCTGGTTGGCTGACGCGACGGGCCGCAGATTTCCAGCGTCCGATGGTATGCGATCAATGCGCGTGCGACAGGTGGAGCGATGGTGGCCGTCGAATGCAATGAGTCGTTTCGGCGGGAGATGACTGTCGCCATTGGATGTGTACGCCGACAGCTATAAACAGAGGTGGGGTCCCCATCCGGGCCAATACTTCTTCATAATTTCCACGTCCAGAGTCTCGTTAGCTCGGCGCTCTCCTTTTTAGGTCGGATCTTTGCGTTTTCTCTTCCGAGGACTCATCCTCTTCATCAGGTTAGATGTCTTCTTGTGAAGAGTCTGTAGAAATAGATCGGGTAGGGTCTAGGTAGCCCCTATAGATCCTTCCTTTTCTTCTTCTGCTTCTTCTTCTTTTGAGTCGAGCATGTTTCTCTCTCGGCAGAACAAATGGACCGATCCAGGATTCTTGCTGCCCTCGGTGCCCTGTCCCAGAAGAGAGCTGGGGACGTGGCTGTGCCTCGGGCTGACCCGAGTTCCGCACCAAGGGAGTCGCCGGTGACGAGGCCATCCGCCTCGACCCGAGCCCTCGATGATTGCCGCGGCAGCGGCCAGAGGCGTCCACAGGTTCCCGAACCCCGGACAAGGGAAGCAGAAGAGGATGAAGGCGAGGTTCCTCTTGTTAGTTGTATGTATGCCCTAGAGGCCAGTATTGTACAGATTATGTATATTATATTGGATGCTTGGACATATATAGAGATGACTTTCTTGCTCGACATGATAGTATGCTATCTGGTTGCCATTTATCTTAACATGTACACTAGTCTCTTTATACTGTCTTATAGTTACATGTTGGTAAAGCCCTTAGGATTTGTACTTGACTACATGGACTATGATGCAGATCATACTAGTGGGGACATGGTAGTCCATAAGTACATCCTTCAAGGTCCCTAGTCGTGGGTGTATCGAGACGGGGTATCGATATACTAGAGTAGACTAGCGTATACGCTTCTCGACCCATGTGATGGGCGATGGATGATCCCATATCCATTGGTGTTTGACATCAGAGATGGTGTACGGGTGCTCAGTGGAGACTGGGTACACTGGACGGACTCGCCGAGAACTCCCAGATGGTATTATACCTCACGTCAGATGGCAGTTCTCAGGTGACACTTATACAGATTAGTCTGTAGACCCGAGATCGTCATAGAGTCTTGTGTGATTCCCACTGTGCTTTGATCTCCACCTTACCACGTCCATGAGGGCGTGCAAAACGGTGGTCTTTGGGTACAGTCCCGAGTCACATGGAGGCAATGAGCGATAGGAGGGGTTTCGTCTCTCCCGGTATTGGGAGTTGATGTTGCGCTGTGCTCGATTGGCCGTAACAGGGAAGTCCCTGGCCAGGGCTGATCAGAGATTTGCTGGTAAGTGTTACCAGTAGTTTCTCGACCCGTTACGAGCCTCACATCGGCACGACTTATCGGGTTATTGGGGTCTGACGTTTACCACCCCTAGACTTGATATGCGACGTATCTGACGAAGAGACTGGACTGTATGGTAAGTGTTACTGGTCGGATTCGCAGGAGTGTGAGCGGGCTAGCTCGTCGATCTTCTGATCGCTCAATACCCGGGTGGCCGTTACGTTTAGCAGACCGCTTGCGGCTTGTGGGTGCTTGATATGATCATCATCTGCTACCGGCGTATTGACGAGTCTTTAGAGTCCTACACAGAGGTTTCCTGGCTCAAGCGAAACGAAATAGGAGCGCATATGAGATATGTGCGGGACCGAGAATAATGCGTGTATGTGATACCGCATTTCATTCTCGCGATATATGTTTCGATTGGTTATATTCGATATGACCTAGTTATCGAATCATTGATTCGATAAATCGATACATTACATACTAGTCGGTTGTATGCGATATAACCGGATCATTGAATCAAGTGTTGATTTAATGATTTAATATATAATTATATATTTGATATATTACTTTGCATTAACTAGTATTGGTTCACTTTAAACGGATTTTTCTCACTTGATGCACATTGTATATGTGATATGCTTTCGTGCACTTTTTTGTATCATGTTTGATGATACTTGATCATATGGTTAAGTGAATAGAATTAAACCATGGTTATTTTGTAATTAGGGTTTTCCATATTTATTTATTCATTTATTTGTTTATTTATGTGGATAAATTCAAAATGAGAATGATGGCTATTTTTGTTTCATATATGAAGCTTCATGAACCCTTGACTTTAGCAACCATTCTTATCCTCTTGCTTAACCCTAACCCACTCTACTAACCATGGTTTATTCTCTACACCTAACTTGAGTTAGAGTTATGATAAGTATAGTTTTTCTTTTTATTTTATAAAACACTTATCATAATTCTAGCTCTTCTTCTTCTTCATCTTCAAAAGAAAAGCTCAAGGTCCATCAATGGCAACTTGAGTTAAAGTGAGATAAATCCAATTCTAAAGTGAACCCACCTCCTATTTCTTCACCCTCTACCTCTTGCCAAGTTGTTTTGGGTGTTTACTTCACAAGTTTTACTAGTTTGTGAAGTCGGAGCTTGAGTTTGTGCAACCTCGACGTAGATCGTCTTTGACACAAAGCCGACGACCTATTCCGCTTGTTTTCCCGATGAAGCCGACGATCGAGTCGAGGATTCATGATGGACAGCGAGGACATGACCACGTGGAGCTAAGGAGGCGGAAATCCGGATCTACAAAGGTTGTAGCATCTCAACTTTAGTTAAATAGTTAACTAGTTTTCCGTTTCGCCTAAATATCTAGTCTAAGATCCGTAGTCTAGGGTTTCTTGGCACCAAAATTTTTAAATTGGCATGTTCGATACCTTGTGAGACCTTACTAGAGTGCCTAGGAACCTTTCACTGGTATCAGAGCCTAGCTAGAGCCTTAGGCGAAGTCTAGACGCGATTTGAAGTCCGAACGAACCCGAAACACCAAATCTATATTGCTCTCTGTACATTTTCTAAAAACCGGGATTTTTCCAGATTAAAAATGCCTAAAAAATTCAGCAGGAATATCTAAGAGTTATGGTGAAACACGATCTCGTAATTCATCTATACAGGCGCGGAAACGCGGCAGAAGCATGCCTTCTGCCGTGCTTCCGCGGTGTACTGTTCATATTACTGAATAAAAATTGTACAGTAACTCATAGTTAATTATGCTGAATATTCTGGGATTTTTTAATATTTATTCAAGAGTTAAATTTTCTGGAATAGTTTTGGTGATTCGGTGTTTCGATCGGGGTATCAAATTTTGTCTATTTGGCTTTCCGGATAAATTGTAGAATATGTTAAAAAGTTTGACCGGATACAAATACCCAACTTTTCCCCTGCCGAAAAAATTCCAAGTATTGGATTTTTCTGTGGTTAAAAGACGTTCGAAGTAGTGCAAGTAACGCGATGGTCGCTCTAGAAGACACAAACCTTAACTCGATTATGTGACCGTCTTGAACTGCCCTTTGAACCTTCGGGTTTGGGGCAGTACGGCGTGCCACATGTGAGGCGTTGGCTTGACCCTTCTACGGCTGGACCATTGGTACTGAGGCATGAAGTGAATGTCTTTGAACCTATTTCATGTGTTGATCGGTGTCGGGAAAACTTGGGTGTTCGAATGTTCGATCGGAAAGTTTAATATATTCTATTTATCCGGAATTGGATACAATAATTGGAATTCACAAACAGTTATGAGATAACTGGATGAATGTTATAGATCTAGCAGTTTAGTTTCACAAGATATCGAAAAGAGTTTTCGATGATGGGACTAAAATGCGGGGTTTATAACTGTTAGGCATGCGATGTCTAAAGAGATTGCGGATTCCAATTGTTGTAGTTTTACACTTTCTTTTCTGTGACCGTAAGTGTAGTATGTTCATATCGCCGGTTTCGTTGCTATACGTCAACGACAATTGGGGTATGCATACTTACTTACGTTGATGACATGTGATGTTATGTGTTGCTGGATATGTTATATTGGATCGTCGTATTCGAATAGCCGGGGTTTTTTATGTGAGATGAGTGTTTTTCTTTTTCATTCATGTAAAAACTTGTATGTAATATTCTTTTATTTGGGGCACTTCCAGGTAGCGGAAGATGTCACCTTTTGTATATTATTTACTTTTCCGCATTAGGATAGACCCAAGGAGGGGAGCACAAGTAACCGGGTTCTGGGGTCCAGTGGGAGACCAACTCGAGGAGTCGAGTCCGGGTCTCCTAACCCTAGAATTGGCAGGGTTGCTTGCCGCTCTCGTAGGGCTCTAGGGGTGTGGGATTGGATATTCATCACGACCGTGGAATCCGTGTTTTATACTGGCTCGTATTGAAAACACGGACGTCCTAGTATATCCAATATTTCATATGTTTATTCTGCTGCGATCTCTGTGATGTGATTCTGTGATGGATATAGTATATAGTATATATGATATATTATATAGACGTTACTTATGTTTTTCACCCGCGCTAGCCCTGCCCTGCTCTGTCGTTAGTTACCTAACCTAACGGTGCACGAGGGGACATCGAGGCGAATGCGGATGGCATAAGTGTACGTCATATCTATCTGTGATGTTTAGGTATTTAAATGATGGGACTTCATTAATGTGATTAATGAAAGATAAGAAACCTAAGATGTTGTAGAATCAGATTTTAAAATAAAACAGGTAGCTACAGTTCTTGCTTTGCATAGCGGTATATATGATATACCCTGCACCTTATTCGATGAGGAAAGGACCGAGATCCCTTCACCGGGAGTGACTCCTTTAGCAATAACTGGCAGATGCTACACACTCGGTATGCTTTTGACTGCTTTTGGGTTTTTGCTTTGCACAGTGATATATATGATATATCCCGCACCTCATTCGACGAGGAAAGGACCGAGATCCCTTCGCCGGGAGTGACTCCTTTAGCAAAACTAGAAAAGCCTCAAAATCACTCCATTTCAAAACTTCATTTTGATTCTACAACGATATCAAGTTCATTACGCTCATGGTTTTCAGAAAAACCTGCGTAGCCCTCCGTCATTTCAGATAAAGACTAGTTAGTATTCGTGCTGCGTTTGTTGACCTTAGCCAAGGCGTGGTGTACGGTAGCTAATTAGTATTTATCTGCTAAAACATGAGATGTGATTGAGTTAGGGTAGTCGTGCGACTTTGTTGACCTTAGCCAAGGGTCGTACGAGTGGGTTTAATTCAATCAGGAAATGACGGGTTGAACTTGACTAGCGCTTATGATTTGTTGACCTTAGCCAAGGTCATAAGTTGCTAGGGGCAAAATATTATCGGGAATTTCAAATGTTGAAATTTGCAATGAGATTGCATACCTTCTATGAGATAGTTGGATCCCGATACCCACTGCGAGTAAGAGTTACTCCTGGGAGAGTTTTACACATTACAATTAGCCGATCAAGTAGGTGTCTAGAAAGGTGTTAACGAGGTTACGCCTCTGGGAAAACGAGGTTTACATTAATTAGGTTCGTGCGAAAGCACGGGGGACCTCCCTCAAAGTACCGACACTGGCCTGGCTGAAAGATTGGCGAACTTGTAGTGTGTAATTAATCCCGGCTAGTCTTTCCTTTTAGGGTTTGGAGGAAGATTTGATAAAAAGCAGTGGGAGCCATCCTGATTAGATAAGATAATAACCAATCTGATCTTGCACGAGCATACGCTAAAGTGTTTTCTTCTCTCTCTCTCCAGGTAGCGACCATTTCATGCCCTAATAAAGATAATAATATGGATGTATTGACCGAACCCGCATGTTATACTGTGCTGGGGAACGTTGGTTCCGTTCTTTCCTATAAGAGTTATAGGACTGAACAAGATATAGGGGAATACCAGGATTCCCATGCCACCCGAATGAAGAAAGTACATGATGATGCATTTTCTTCGGGTGTGTTCGTTACTGAGAACTGTTTCTCCATTTGCTCTACGTCCTGGGTATTGGATACCGGGTCAGGATCCCATATATGTAATCAGTTACATGGGCTTAGGAAAGGTAGAGAACTTGGAGAAGGTGATAAAGACATTAGAGTTGGAAATGGTGCAATTGTTGCAGCTAAAACTGTCGGGGAATATCACCTTGTATTACCAACTGGTAATACATTGGTTCTGAACGAATGCTATTACATGCCGAACCTGATATGCAACATTATATCGGTTTCTTTATTAAGTAAAGAGGGATATAATTTTGTATTACAGGACAATGTTATGAACATTTTCCATAACCAAAAGTTGGTTGGATCAGGCACGTTGTGCAATGGCATTTATGTTCTAAACCAATCAACAGTTCTGAGCATAACAAACACACACAAGAGGAAGAGTTCTGAACTCAACGAATCCTTCTTGTGGCATTGTAGACTGGGTCACATCAATGCGACACGACTAGCTAAGTTGCATAAGGATGGATATTTAAATCCGTTTGAATTTTCATCCTATGACACTTGCCAGTCATGTCTCAAAGGCAAGATGACCAAGACTCCGTTTACGGGACACGGAGAAAGAGTTACCGAACTCTTAGGACTGATACATAGTGATGTATGCGGTCCCATGTCTACACATGCCAGGGATGGTTCTTCATACTTCATTACATTCACTGACGATCTCTTTAGGTTCGGGTATGTGTTCCTGATGAAACACAAATCAGAAGCTTTTGAGAAATTTAGGGAATATAAGCAAGAAGTTGAGAACCAAACCGGAAAAAGTATTAAAATCCTACGATCTGATCGAGGAGGAGAATACTTAAGCAATGAATTCCTGGACTTCCTAAAAGAGAATGGGATTCTCTCTCAGCTGACTCCTCCATATACACCACAGCACAACGGTGTATCAGAACGGAGGAACCGCACCCTATTAGATATGGTGCGCTCTATGATGAGCACAGCTGAGTTACCTATTTCCTTCTGGGGATATGCGCTGGAGACAGCCATATACCTATTGAATAGAGTTCCAACTAAATCTGTGCCTACCACTCCATATGAGATATGGAATGGAAAGAGACCATCTCTTAAAAGAGTTAAGATATGGGGTTGTCCGGCTTATGTTAAAAAGCAAAACCCGGACAAACTCGAGGCACGATCAGTTCTTTGTAAGTTTGTAGGATATCCAAGCAATTCGTATGGATATCTATTCTACCACAGTGAACAACAAAAGGTGTTTGTTGCTCAACATGCCACCTTTTTAGAAAAGGAATTTCTTGCAAAAGAAATTAGTGGCGATGAGGTAGAACTGGAAGAAATTCCGGCTACACAAACTCAAACTGAAAATTTAGTGAAACCAGAGGATTCAGTAGCTCCCGACGAACCTCAGCCTCTCCGCCGATCTAGTAGGGTTCCTCGCCAACCTGAGAGATACTATGGTTTTCTCATTGATGGTGGTAGTGAGGATTGCATCATGGAGGATGATGACCCAACTAGCTTCGAGCAGGCCATCACGAGTGGGGACTCGGTGAAATGGCTGGATGCTATGCGGTCCGAGATGGATTCCATGTACACCAACAAAGTATGGACTTTGGAAGTTGCTCCTGAAGGGGTAAAACCCATTGGGAGCAAATGGATCTTCAAGAAGAAATTTGGTGTAGATGGGAAAGTGGAGACTTTCAAAGCTAGACTTGTAGCAAAGGGTTTTCGTCAAAGACCAGGTGTGGACTATGACGAAACCTTTTCTCCAGTGGCTATGCTTAAATCCATCCGAATCATGCTTGCCATTGCTGCCTTTCATGACTACGAAATCTGGCAAATGGATGTTAAGACCGCCTTTCTAAATGGTGATTTAGAAGAGTGCGTGTACATGACTCAGCCAGAGGGCTTCGTAGACAGTGGGAGCAGCGGGAAGGTGTGCAAGCTGCTTAAATCCATTTATGGATTAAAGCAAGCATCGCGGAGTTGGAACATCTGCTTTGACGTCGTTATCAAAGAGTTTGATTTCGTCAAAAATCCAGATGAACCATGTATCTACAAGAAGGTGGCAGAGAGTAAGGTTGTCTTCCTCGTATTGTACGTGGACGACATACTCTTGATAGGAAATGATATTCCTATGCTGCAATCGGTCAAGCTCTTCTTATCACAAAGATTCTCAATGAAAGATCTTGGTGATGCCTCCTGCATATTGGGGATCAGGATCTATAGAGATAGATCCAAACGGATTTTGGGATTGTCCCAATCCAGGTACATTGACACCATACTAAAGAGGTTTAGTATGGAAGAGTCCAAGCGTGGGAATATGCCCACGATCTCTGGAGTCACTCTCTCCAAAGAGATGTCTCCCAAGACTGATTTGGAGAGAGCTCGCATGCAAGGGATACCCTATGCTTCGGCAGTAGGCTCTATCATGTATGCGATGCTATGTACCAGACCCGATGTAGCATACTCACTAAGTGTAGTGAGCAGGTATCAAGCTGATCCTGGAGAGAGTCACTGGACAGCTGTGAAGAGCATTCTCAAGTACTTGCGAAGGACTAGAGATATGTTCTTGGTGTATGGTAACGGAGAACTCCAAGTGGAGTCCTTTACCGATTCGAGCTTCCAGAGTGATAAGGACGACTCTAAGTCGCAGTCGGGCTTTGTCTTTACCCTTTACGGAGGGGCGGTTAGCTGGAAGAGTTCCAAGCAGGAAACCGTGGCAGACTCGACAATGGAGGCTGAATACATCGCTGCCAACGATGCTGCTAAAGAAGCTGTCTGGTTCAAGAAGTTCATTACTGAACTTGGAGTGGTTCCATCCATTGAGCATCCAATACCTTTGTATTGCGATAACAATGGAGCGGTGGCTTTGGCCAAGGAACCCAGGTCCCATCAGCGATCCAGGCATATTCTGAGGCGGTATCACCTGATCCGGAAGATAGTTGATCGCCGGGAGATCGAGGTCAGGAGAGTTGACACGAAGAACAACACGGCGGATCCACTCACGAAGGCCATTCCCCAGATACAGTTTGAGAGACTCTTCGGGATGCTCGGTATGAGATACTACAGCAGCTGGCCCTAGTGCAAGTGGGAGATTGTTAGTTGTATGTATGCCCTAGAGGCCAGTATTGTACAGATTATGTATATTATATTGGATGCTTGGACATATATAGAGATGACTTTCTTGCTCGACATGATAGTATGCTATCTGGTTGCCATTTATCTTAACATGTACACTAGTCTCTTTATACTGTCTTATAGTTACATGTTGGTAAAGCCCTTAGGATTTGTACTTGACTACATGGACTATGATGCAGATCATACTAGTGGGGACATGGTAGTCCATAAGTACATCCTTCAAGGTCCCTAGTCGTGGGTGTATCGAGACGGGGCATCGATATACCAGAGTAGACTAGCGTATACGCTTCTCGACCCATGTGATGGGCGATGGATGATCCCATATCCATTGGTGTTTGACATCAGAGATGGTGTACGGGTGCTCAGTGGAGACTGGGTACACTGGACGGACTCGCCGAGAACTCCCAGATGGTATTATACCTCACGTCAGATGGCAGTTCTCAGGTGACACTTGTACAGATTAGTCTGTAGACCCGAGATCGTCATAGAGTCTTGTGTGATTCCCACTGTGCTTTGATCTCCACCTTACCACGTCCATGAGGGCGTGCAAAACGGTGGTCTTTGGGTACAGTCCCGAGTCACATGGAGGCAATGAGCGATAGGAGGGGTTTCGTCTCTCCCGGTATTGGGAGTTGATGTTGCGCTGTGCTCGATTGGCCGTAACAGGGAAGTCCCTGGCCAGGGCTGATCAGAGATTTGCTGGTAAGTGTTACCAGTAGTTTCTCGACCCGTTACGAGCCTCACATCGGCACGACTTATCGGGTTATTGGGGTCTGACGTTTACCACCCCTAGACTTGATATGCGACGTATCTGACGAAGAGACTGGACTGTATGGTAAGTGTTACTGGTCGGATTCGCAGGAGTGTGAGCGGGCTAGCTCGTCGATCTTCTGATCGCTCAATACCCGGGTGGCCGTTATGTTTAGCAGACCGCTTGCGGCTTGTGGGTGCTTGATATGATCATCATCTGCTACCGGCGTATTGACGAGTCTTTAGAGTCCTACACAGAGGTTTCCTGGCTCAAGCGAAACGAAATAGGAGCGCATATGAGATATGTGCGGGACCGAGAATAATGCGTGTATGTGATACCGCATTTCATTCTCGCGATATATGTTTCGATTGGTTATATTCGATATGACCTAGTTATCGAATCATTGATTCGATAAATCGATACATTACATACTAGTCGGTTGTATGCGATATAACCGGATCATTGAATCAAGTGTTGATTTAATGATTTAATGTATAATTATATATTTGATATATTACTTTGCATTAACTAGTATTGGTTCACTTTAAACGGATTTTTCTCACTTGATGCACATTGTATATGTGATATGCTTTCGTGCACTTTTTTGTATCATGTTTGATGATACTTGATCATATGGTTAAGTGAATAGAATTAAACCATGGTTATTTTGTAATTAGGGTTTTCCATATTTATTTATTCATTTATTTGTTTATTTATGTGGATAAATTCAAAATGAGAATGGTGGCTATTTTTGTTTCATATATGAAGCTTCATGAACCCTTGACTTTAGCAACCATTCTTATCCTCTTGCTTAACCCTAACCCACTCTACTAACCATGGTTTATTCTCTACACCTAACTTGAGTTAGAGTTATGATAAGTATAGTTTTTCTTTTTATTTTATAAAACACTTATCATAATTCTAGCTCTTCTTCTTCTTCATCTTCAAAAGAAAAGCTCAAGGTCCATCAATGGCAACTTGAGTTAAAGTGAGATAAATCCAATTCTAAAGTGAACCCACCTCCTATTTCTTCACCCTCTACCTCTTGCCAAGTTGTTTTGGGTGTTTACTTCACAAGTTTTACTAGTTTGTGAAGTCGGAGCTTGAGTTTGTGCAACCTCGACGTAGATCGTCTTTGACACAAAGCCGACGACCTATTCCGCTTGTTTTCCCGATGAAGCCGACGATCGAGTCGAGGATTCATGATGGACAGCGAGGACATGACCACGTGGAGCTAAGGAGGCGGAAATCCGGATCTACAAAGGTTGTAGCATCTCAACTTTAGTTAAATAGTTAACTAGTTTTCCATTTCGCCTAAATATCTAGTCTAAGATCCGTAGTCTAGGGTTTCTTGGCACCAAAATTTTTAAATTGGCATGTTCGATGCCTTGTGAGACCTTACTAGAGTGCCTAGGAACCTTTCACCTCTTAAGAGGAAGAAGACGGTCTCTCGCGCGCTATCGACTGAGATTCCCGAGGGGATTCCTGTGCAGGAGGGGGACGCCTGTTTCGTAGTCCCGTCCGGACTTTCCGTTGCCGCCAGCCTGCTTGCTGATATGGAAGAGTCGGCCAGAGGCAAGATTCCGCAGGGGACCTTGAGGGCCCAAGTGGTAGCTATAGTTCAGGAGGTGGTGCAGGTATGTACTCCCTTATGTGTTATTTTGAGCGCCCTTTTCTCAGTTCGAGCGTCTCTAAGTCTCTCTGCTGTTTTTCATCAGGTCCTTCAGCACTGCGCCCTCGTTGCTCGCATGGAGGCCGAAGAGAATGCCCATGCTATGAGGTTGGCGGGGGAGTCTTCTTCGGAGGCCGAGGACTTGCGACTCGAGTTGCGTCTGGAGAGGGAGAGGATGGTCGTCCTCGAAGCCAAAGTGGCCGCTGGGGAGCTCACCGTCTCAAAGTGCCGGGAGTCCTATCACCGGCTAAGTGAGTCCCACCGAGCCATCGAGGCTAAGTTGGCGGAGTTGGCTGATCGCTATGCAGCAGTGAAGAGGGCGAGGGATGCCAGCAGACGGGGTGCCGAGGCTGTGCTTCAGGCGGCGAAGGTTGCCGAGGTTCGAGCTCGAAAGGCGGTGGCCGATTACAAAGGGTCGGACCAGTTTTACGCTGACCTCGGCAAACCCTCTGCCATTGTATGGCACGAAGCTCTTGATGTCGTCAAGGCGCAGTTTCTGGAGTTTGCCGACGGTGAGCTCCGCGCTCGGGTCCCACTTTCGGTGGTCATGCCTCCGGCAGATAGTGATGAGGGAGGGGCTGCTGCTGGAGCGGAAGCCCTGGCTCCTGGGGATGGTACCGAGGAAGGTGAAGTCTAGGCAGGGCTTGCGGCCTGAAATTTTTGGCTTTCCCCTTTTCTCTTTCTTTTTGTATGCCTCCGGGCAATCTGGTAAGGCTGGGGAGCCCAGGGTACCTTGTAAAAGAGTTTGGAAGTGTGAATGAAACTTAGTCTTTTTCTTCTGCGTGACAATGCTTTTCCTGTGTGAGTACTTGAGCTTGTCAATTCTGACCTCGATCAAGCGTTAGGCTGCAGGTCGATGGCCCGTGTTTTAGATAACGATCGCCCTTCGAGTGCTTATCGGTTAACCGTTGTGAAAGAAGGTCGGTGTCCTCCAGCCCCCAGAGTCGAGGTGGTGATCGTTTACTTGAACAACTTGGGGGAACCTTTGTTGCAGGAAGGTTGGTGCTTTCTAAAGAATTGGCCGAGCGTTGTTGCTGCTCGGGGCTTCTTGGTGAGGGTTTTGATCCATAGCTCGGGTTGGGCCGTAAGAGGCTTGCTAAGGGTGGACCGAGCAGGGTTGCTGCCCGGTGGCCTCTTGGCAAGAGCTTAGATCCCTGGCGTCGTGGGGTAGTGAACTGCTATCCAGGGATAGCCGAGCAGGGTAGCCGTTCGGCTGTCTCTTGGTGAGCGCTTCGATCCTTAGTGTGGGAGGGGCCGTAAGAGGTCTGCTAAGGATGGGCCGAGCAGGGTTGCTGCCCGGGGCCTCTTGGTGAGGGCTTCGATCCCTGGCGTTGTGGGGTAGGGAACTACCAGCCAGGGATAACCGAGCAAGGATGAGCCCGGTTGCCTCTCGATGAGGGCTTTGATCCTTAGCGTGGGAAGGGCCGTAAGGGGCCTGCTAAGGACGGGCCGAGCAGGGTTGCTGCCCGGTGCCTCTTGGTGAAGGCTTTGATCCTTAAGGACGGGCCGAGCGGGGTTACTGCCCGGTGTCTCTTGGCGAGGGCTTTGATCTTTGGTGTTGTGGGGTAGGGAACTACCAGCCAGGGATAACCGAGCAAGGGCGAGCCCGATTGCCTCTTGATGAGGGCTTTGATCCTTAGCGCGGGAGGGGCCTGCGAAGGACGGGCCGAGCAGGGTTACTGCCCAGTGCCTCTTGGCGAGGGTTTTTGTCACGCCCCGCTTCCCAGTGTACGGCGAAGTGGACGCGACGAGGTCCGCTACGTATATACTCAGAAGTACATATGCTAAGCGTAACTAAGCAATATAAAGTAAATCACAAGAGACGAATGATATAGAAAAAGAACAGCAACTTTTATTAATAACATTCTTTGTACAATACATGAAAAGGAAATACAACTGAAATGAAAAGCGATGCCTAAACAGTGGCATAACAGGAAATGAAAATACTGGAAAGAACAAGGTACAATATCTAGGGCTCGGGGTCTTCGTGGAACTGCTCCAAATCTTCACCGGTAGGCTCGATCTCAGCTTGGTCCAACGCACCTGACGACATTCAAAGAAGAGAGAAACAGAATGTCGTCAGCGAACAGGTCGCTCGGTAAGTCCCAAAGATAAGGGAGAAATAGACGGAGAGTAAGAGAGAGAGAGTGACTTTTAATATTGTATTGTATTGTTGTAATGTGGTAATGTTATATTAACAATGTTGTTTGTAGCATGGTACAGAAGGATGCCAGTGTATACGAGAGGGGTCTCAGTATGCTAGAGACCAGGGCAAATGGAAGTACAAGGCTCCGTTATACAACCCGGAACAACGGCAATTGGATTCAGGTTAGGTGTCTTAATCTTACCATCTCGTGCCACCTTTAACACCTTCCGTACCAATCTACCCCTTAAACCCCGCGATGTCTTGTTTGTATTGTTATCTTGTAAAATTGTATTGATTGCATGATTGACTGACCGACTGACCGAAACCATGATATCAGGAAACGGTTATAACCGTGGAGTCATGTAAATGGAATACTGGGAAACATGTAAAAGGAATATCCATGGTTCGGTTCAGTCAAGTTATATAGATTGTGAACTGGATTCTGGGATTCATGTATTCATCTTGAGTTGAAATATAAAGAATATATATTGACTTGATTCATATTCAGATCAGAAATAGTCAGACTCTAACCCGAGTCAGACTAAAAGAAAGATAGTATGAAGTTCTATATTTATTAGGGGCCTTATTGTAATTTATAAAACTTGAGGGGGTTTTATGTAAAAAGTACTATTGTATAGTTTTCAAAATACACCTCAAGTATTTAGTATTCGTCTTTATAGTTATAATGAGTATGAATTTTATTTGTGTTATTCTAGTGAATATATCCTAATGAAAGTATTAATTGATTTATTTGAAATTTCATAGTATTTTAATGTAACTTTTAATCTTGTAATTTTTAGGAAAAGTGGAAACTTTATATTATAATAAAATAGGTGTCTAAATGATAATTAAATATATTTTAATACAACAATAATTTTTAAATAAATATTTTATTTTTCCAAAATCACATTTTTCTTAAATGCCGTATTTTAACCCTTCGAGACCGAATGCTCCTTGCGGAGGTCTGAATCTCGCACTACTAGCCCGCGGGTGCACGATGAACCGTACTATCCCTAACGGGTTCCCCAAAGGTGGGTTGTAGCGGCGCTTTGTATAGGTTTAACAAATACCATTCATTTAGAAAAAAAACGGTTTTATAAATATAAGGTATTTATTTGTAAAAGAGTATAAATTTCCGTATTTTAGTTTCTAAGGTTTCCTAAGCCAACTAACCTATTTCTAAGGTCTAAACGACAAGTCATTAGAAGCCTCAAATCGCCTTTTCACCATCAATTGCGGCCAGGTAAGTGCCAGGTAAGTAGGAAGGAACCACAGTCGTGGGCCTAATTAAAAACCACTAGCTTTAGACACACTTGCCTAGACACCACAAGACAGTTTAGATAAACGATCGATGTGCATGACATATCGTGCTTTCATTTTAAAAGATTTTATTTAGAATTGTGTAAAACTTAAAGCTTTCAAGAGAGGTTTATAAAGAATATGGTATTTTAGTGAAAAGTCCTGTATTTTCGTATTCTATGTCTTGACGTTTATCAATTAGGATTATATTTGTGTGTGTGTGTAGAGGTAGGTCATTACCTCGTGACTTATTTTAAGGTTTAATGAAGTTTTAGAGGTTAAATATGACATATTAAACTTGAAGGTATTAAAGCGCAAGAATACGGTATTTGAAAACGTTATCATTTTATGTGTGAAATTTCATTCAAATTGATTTCTACAAGTTTAGTGATCAAGATAAACATATTTAGGAGTGAGGGATTTATTTAGAGCAATAAAAATAAACTTTATGGTATTTTTATGAAAAGAATACGGTTTTACAAGAAAGCTATCATTTCATGTGAGAAACTTTATTTAAATTGGTTTCTATGTGATTAATAGTCATCATGGATATGTTTAGGTATTGTGGATTAAGTGACAAGTGGAAATTTGTAGAAAAACCGAATCGGAAACCGGTTTGTTCCGATTTTCGTCGGGTTCCAAAAAGTCGTATTTTCTATTAAAAGAAAAGAGAGATAGAAGAGATGGGACTTACGGGTTTGGACAAGCTAAGGAGGCTAAGGGATGTGGTGGTTGTCGATGCGTCGAAAACGTCGCGAAGGTTCTAGTCCGGTCGCCGGAATCCGTCGTCGGTTTCGGCAGCGCTTCGCTTCTCGCTCTTTGTACCGAGTTCTCGAGAATTTGAGAGAGTGGACTTAGAATTGTAGTGTGAAATGGTAGAGGGTAGGGGTGTTTATATAGGGCTAGGCTAGGGTTAGGGTTTGGATTAAAAAATATTAAAAAATGTAAAAATTCATTAAAAATCATTAAACCTAGGAGTAAAAGGGATTTATTGGCCAAATTAAAACCAATCCAGGTATAATAAGTGTGCAAGAGGGTTGACCAAGTCAAGAACCAACTTTTCTCAGTTGGTGACTCGGCCGTCCGGCGGCGCCGAGTCGGGCCAAGTCAGGGTTCCAGTGGCCGGGGATTTTCTGGGGGTACAATTTGGTATATTTACTTTTTGTTGTCCAGTACATATTTTGGGAGTTATGGCCTTTTTACCGTTGACTTCCAAAAAAAATTAAAACAAAATAAATACAAAAATAATGTGGGACATGGGATTTGAACTCCGGTGGCTTGGTTCAGCAGTACAAGATATTACCAATGAGCTACAAGCTCCTTCTTGTAATTATTATGGTTTTTAATTACTTAAACTGATAGCAGCAAGAATAAATACTCCTAGTATTCATTAAATTTAAAGTAATTTCTTGTACACTAAAAATGGAGTTATTTCATTCTTGTAGCTTGTAATTAAAAACAAAAATAATTACCTAAATCTTGTGCTCAGGCTTAAATACCCCTTTGTGGATTTTTAAAAAAATATTTTGAAAAAAAATTGTATAGGAAAAAGTGTATAAAAATTAGGGTTGTTACAGTTTTGATCCTTAAGGGCGGGCCGAGCAGGGTTGCTGCTCGGTGCCTCTTGGCGAGGGCTTCATTCCCTGGCGTTGTGGGGTAGCAAACTACCAGCTAGGGATAGCCGAGCAGGGTAGCCATTCGGCTGTCTCTTGGTGAGGGCTTCGATCCCTGACATTGCGGGGTAGGGAACTAGCAGTTAGGGATAACCGAGCAAGGGCAAGCCCGGTTGCCTTTTGATGAGGGCTTTGATCTTTAGCGCGGTAGGGGCCGTAAGGGGCCTGCTAAGGACGGGAAGAGCAGGATTGTTGCTCGGTGCCTCTTGGCGAGGGCTTTGATCTTTGGCGTTGTGGGGTAGGGAACTACCAGCCAGGATAACCGAGCAAGGGCGAGCCCGATTGCTTCTTGATGAGGGCTTTGATCCTTAGCGCGGGAGGGGCTGTAAGGGGCCTGCTAAGGACGGGCCGAGCAGGGTTACTGTCCGGTGCCTCTTTGCGAGGGCTTTGATCCTTAAGGACGGGCCGAGCAGGGTTGCTGCCCGGTGCCTCTTGGCGAGAGCTTTGATCTCTGGCGTTGTGGGGGTAGGGAACTACCAGCCAGGGATAACCGAGCAAGGGCGAGCCCGGTTGCCTCTTGATGAGCGCTTTGATCCTTAGCACGGGAGGGGCCGTAAGGGGCCTGTTAAGGATGGGCCGAGCAGGGTTGCTGCCCGGTGCCTCTTGGCGAAGGCTTCGATTCCTGGCGTTGCGGGGTAGCGAACTACCAGCCACGGATAGCCGAACAGGGTAGCCGCTCGGCTGCTTCTTGGAGAGGGCTTCGATCCTTAGCGCAGGAGGGGCCGTAGGAGGCCTGTTAAGGATAGATCGAGTAGGGTTGTTGCTCGGTCATGCAAGGATTCGCCCAACCCTCCCGATGTGTGAGCATCGGGAAGGGTAACAGTTACGGACGACATGTGTCAGGAACGTATGGGGAAAGGCAGAACATTTCGGGAAGCCGCGTCAGTTTTGCCAAGTAGCTGCGTGGCATTGGAGTAGTTGCTGCGATTCCCAAGATTCACGCCGGTAAGCGTGAGAATCCGGGTCCTTGGAGATTCTTTTTGAAGTTATAAATAGGGAAGGAGATGGCAGCTATTTCGGCACCGCTTACTTTTGAGATGACCGGGCGTATGTATTTGATCGAAGAGATCATTACCCTTAGTGATGTCTCCTCGTACGATCAATCTCTGGCCGAGGAGGGGTACCGGGGAGTGGTTCGGCGCCTCGAGGATCACTTCGGCCGGCTCCTCCCGCGGTGGTCGTCCCTGCTTCAGATGTTGATGTAAGCGATCTGGAGGAAGTCCCCGGGATTGGACAACCCCTTCACTGAGGAGCTTCTGGACGAGGCGCTCGACAAGGTGCATTTGATCTTCCGGTTCGGCCTCATCTCGAAAGCCAGGCACGACCAATCCTTGGCTCTGATTCTAGAGTGTTTCAAGATGAGGTACGTCGTGGGCCAAGGCTCAGAGGGCGGAGCGTCGGGTGCTTCTGTGGCATCCCGGGTCCGTTGCAGCGTCGGCAGGAGCGGGCTGCAGCGGCTAGGGCCCGCCTAACGGAAATCTACTCTGAGTATCACCAGAAGTACTACTTTGATCCTGTTCTACCTCTATTGTAACTCTTTCTTTTTCTGTAAGGCTGAGGAGCCCATAGTACTTTTTTGAATGAATAAAATTCTTCTTTCCGTAATGTCCTAGCGTTCCCTTCTTATTATTTAAATAGAAAGGACTTTAGAAAAGTTTACATTGTCCTTGTGAGAGAAGAAATACACGCTCGTAGATGTTCCCCTCACTGGTACAACTTGAGCTTCTCAGCGTTGTAAGGCCGTAGAAACTTGCGCCCATCCGCGTCTTGCAAGCTGTAGGCTCCGTAGGGAAGGACCTCGGAAACGAGGAAATGACCGTCCCATTTCGGGGAAAACTTATGCAGCCCGCCTTGATCGGCGAACTCGTTTCGCCTTAGGACCAGGTCTCCGGTCTTGAAGAAGCGACGCTTGACCCGTGCGTTGTAGTATCGGGCGGTTTGCTATTGATAGGCGGCAGCTCTGATATGAGCCTGGTCTCTTTTCTCCAATAAGATGTCTAGGTTGGTCCGGAGGGCCATGGTGTTTGCTTCGTCGTCGAAGTGTTCGACCCGATGACTGGGTAGCCCGATCTCTGCTGGGACCATTGCCTCGGTCCCGTAGCAGAGGTTGAAAGGGGTTTCCCCGGTGGGGGTCTTCTTTGACGTGCGCAGGGCCCATAGGACACGAGGTAATTCCTCGACCCAACTGCTTCGGCGTCTTTCTAGGCAGGTCTGGAGACCTCGGAGGACGTCCCGATTAGCGACTTCGGCTTGCCCGTTGCATTGGGGATGTGCGACCGCGGCGAACTTCATGAGGATATGATACTCATTACAGAATTCCTTCACTTTCTCGCTTTTGAAGTTCGTCCCATGGTCGGTGATGATACACCTCGGGATGCCGAACCGGAGTATCACGTTGTTCTGCAGGAACTTGATTGTCGTGATGGCATCCTGTTTTCTGATGGGGATGGCCTCGATCCACTTCGTGAAGTAATCCACTGCGACGAGGACATACTTGTGCCCGCCCGTACCGGTAGGGAACTGGCCTATCATGTCCATTCCCCACTGGGCGAACGGCCACGGAGAGGTCAGCTCGGTAGCCGGAAGGCGAGGTATGCTTCCGTGGAGTTGGCAACTTTTGCATCTCCTGACGAGTTTCTGGGCATCTTGGTGAATAGTTGGCCAGTAGTACCCCTGGAGCAATACCTTCTGGATTAAGGTGCGGGCTCCTTGATGTGCGCTGCTGACCCCTTCGTGGATTTCACGGAGGACGTAGTCGGTTTCGTGGGGGTCGACGCACCAGAGCAGGGGCTGAGTGAAGGACTTCTTATAAAGGTTCCCATTGCTCCAGACGACGTGACGGGCTTTGGCTCGGAGACGGCGGGCTGCTCCCTGATCTTCTGGGAGCGTACCTTCCCTTAGAAATTCCACGAGGGGCTTCCTCCATTCCCGGTCTTCTTCCTGGGCTGTGTACATATGAAGTATTGCCGCCCCGTCTTCCACGCTGGGTCGTGGCAAGATTTCGAAGAGGATAGATCGCTTGTTGTTGGCCGAGTAGGATGAAGCCAGCTTTCTCAGGGCGTTGACTTGGGCATTGAGCTGTCTGGGTATTTGCTCTACCTGGACTTCGTCGAAGTTCTTTCGAAATCTTCTTATTTCGGCCAGATACTTCACTATTAGAGGTTCCCGAGCCTTGAAATGGCCGGTCACTTTACCGACGACTAGGGCTGAGTTACTGCGGATCCGAATTGTTTTCAGCCCCAGCCCGGAGGCCATGCACAGTCCAGCCAGCAGAGCCTCGTATTCTGCCACGTTGTTTGAGGCCTTGAACCTGAGCTTCAGAGAATACTCCATTTCTGCTTCGTTCGGGCCTCGAATGATGAGGCCGGCACCATAGCCTTCCTCGGTCGAGGACCCGTCAACGTAAATGACCCACTCAGGGACTGAGTTGGGCCTCCCCTCGATCGAGGGTTGAGCCGCGAGGGTCGGCGTGGACTCCGGCTCCTTACTGGGGAAGGTACACTCGACGATAAAATCGACCAGGGCCTGTGCTTTGATGGCCTGCCTCGGGCGGTATTTTATGTCAAACTGGGACAGCTCCCACCTCCACTTCTCTAAGCGGCCCGAGGATTCGGGTGAGGAGAGGATAGCCCCCAGTGGGCATTCGGTAAGAACGATGATGGTGTGCGCCTGGAAGTAGTGTCGTAGCTTCCTTAAGGCTACAATGAGTGCTAAGACGATCTTCTCCATGGCCGGATACCTTGTTTTTGCATCTTTGAAGACGTGGCACACGTAGTATACCGGCTTCTGCACTCTGTTGACCTCTCGGACGAGCACTGGGCCCGCTGCTTGGTCGGATACCGCCAGATACAGTGATAGCTCGTCTCTTTCAACTGGTCGGGTGAGCAGTGGTGGCGTCGTAAAATGCCTCTTTAATTGGTCTAAGGCGATTTGGTACTCCTCTGACCATTTGAACCTCGGGATCTTCCTTAGAGCTTTGAAGAACGGGAGGCACTTCTCCCCAGACCTTGACATGAAACGCTTAGAGCGGCTACCCGACCTGTTAGTCGCATGATCTCGACGTTGGTCTTGGGCGTGGCCATGTTGAGAATAGCGTCGATTTTCTCTGGGTTAGCTTCGATTCCATGGTGGGTGACCATGAAACCGAGGAACTTTTCCCTGGTGACCCCGAATGCGCACTTGGCGGGGTTCAGTTTCATCTTGAACTTGCGGAGTACTTCGAAGGCCTCGCCCAGATCCTTGGCATGGTCGACCGACGAGATTGATTTGACGAGCATATCATCGATGTAAACTTCCATG
Organism: Agapanthus africanus; assembly: GCA_030015575.1. NCBI lineage: Eukaryota > Viridiplantae > Streptophyta > Magnoliopsida > Asparagales > Amaryllidaceae > Agapanthus > Agapanthus africanus. The sequence continues at coordinate 92,033,525 of JASDDO010000019.1, read as the reverse complement.
TTCTTGCCGATCTGTGGCTTGAACATGCGGTTGACCAATCGTTGATACGTAGCTCCGGCGTTCTTGAGGCCGAAGGGCATCACCTTGTAGCAGTATACCCACCGGTCCATTGTGAATGTGGTAAGATCTTCGTCTGCCGGAATCATAAGGATCTGATTATAGCCGGAAAAGGCATCTATGAAGCTCAATAGCTCGTGGCCTGCTGAGCTATCGACGAGCCGATCTATCCGAGGGAGGGGATAGTTGTCTTTGGGGCATGCCTTGTTGAGGTCGGTGAAGTGGACGCACATGCGCCACTTCCCGCTCGACTTTTTGATCAGAACTACGTTCGCCAGCCACTCTGAATAGGGTACATTCCGAATGAAGTTGGCGTCAAGGAGCCGATCTATTTCGTCCTCGATAGCCTTCTGTTTGACCGGGGCGAAGCTTCGTTTTTTCTGCCTGACGGGCCGGGCCATAGGATCTACCCTGAGCTTGTGAGATATGATTTTGGGGTCGATCCAAGGCATGTCAGCAGGCGCCCAGGCGAACACGTCGGAGTTGTTTCTGAGGAAATGAACCAGGTCATCTCGCTGAGTTCCTGTTAGAAGCGATCCGATCTGAACGATTTTTTCGTCGTCCCCTTCTACGAGAGGGACCTCTGTCGGGGGCTCCACCGGGGTTCCTCGGACCTCTTTCTGCTCGTCTCGGGTGCCCAGGGAACCCCTGATGTCACCTTCACTCTCGACATCGTTGGTTGGCCGCCTAGATGAAGATGTTGCGGTGAATCAAACCTTTTCAATCCGCTGGTCTCCATAGACCCGACCTATCCCATCCTGGTCGAGAAGGAACTTCATCGTGAGGTGGTAGGTGGATATCTGGGGCCGGAGGGAGTTCAGTGTGGGGCGGCCGAGGAGAATGTTGTAGGCCGATGGGATTCTCGCTATGATGAATTCCACAGGCACTGTTCGCGTACGGCCGGCCTCCCCGACGTTATACTGCAGAGTGATTACCCCTTCCGCCGGGATGGAGTGGTTGGTGAATCCTGAAAGGACGTAGGAGGTCGGCCTTAGGTCTGCCGGGATGAGCCCCATGCGCAGAAAGCAGTCGTAGAAGAGAATGTCCGCCGAGCTTCCCGAGTCGACCATTATCCTATGCACCTCGTATTGGTGGACCCGAGCCGTAATCACCAGAGGGTCGTTGTGGGGCAGGGATATGCCGTGGAGGCCCCCGTCGTAAAAAATGATCGGCTCGGTCTCCCTGGCCTTCTTCCTTGGACGGCTGTTGGCCTCCACGACCAGCGTGGGGTGTTGAGTCTTATAAGTACTCGACGTACCCCCCGCCGACATGACCATGATCTTTGATGAGCCCCGGTTCCTTTCGATGAGGTTCCTTAGGTCTCCTGGCGAGGTAGTCCTCGAGCCGCCGTGACGAGTCCCGTCCACGCGATCCCGTCGAGGGAGGGGGTGTCGGTCATGCCTGGGCGCAGGCGAGCTGACCGACACCTCCTCGGGAGGGACAGGGGCGCGATGAGGCTCGGGGCGAGGCGCTTTGGCGATGGACCTCGGTGTTGAACTGTGGGGCGCCCAGCGGTCATGGAATATGTTGGCCCGGGAGATCTGCGTCCGTGGGAGGCAGCGAGGCGGTGGTCGTTAGTGCCGATGCGAGCAAAGTCTTCTCTCCCTCTGTAGGGGTCTCGGTCCCGAGGTGGGGGAGCGGCGACCTGGGGAGCTTGCCCCGCCGTTTGGACACGGACGAGCGCATCCACGATGGACGTGAGTCGATCTATCTGGATGGCTAGGTTGTTGATGGCGTTCGGAGGAGGAGATTCGTCCGCGCCTCCGTTGTGGGGGAGGCGGGGGCTAGCGCTTGGATCGTCGCGGTGATTGCTCACCATTGAGTTGAGATCGGAAGGTGAACTTTGTTCAATGGAATCAAGATCTACCCACAGACGGCGCCAGCTGACGGATGTCGGATCTCGTCAAGATGTTACCTTCCGTAGATTTGCTGCGAGCAATGATGGACGGCTGGGATTGAGTTGGAGGTTGTCTCCTGAGCGTGTGGATCTCAATGGGTTTGGGGTGGTTGAGGCCGAGCTACCTACAAGGAAGTCCCGGGGTGGTTGTACCACCGAGGACCCTCCGACGATCAAGTTAGACTGGATATTTGAGCAGAGTAACGACCTAGTGAGGAAAGAATGACTTACTTAAACCGTATGAAAGAGGGGTTTATATAGTGGCGGCAACAGGCAGACAGGCGCGAGAATCACGCCGGCCGTTACGATCCCGGCGTCACGCTCGCGTGATAGGCGGGATCCCACATTAATGATGAGACAAGCTCGTTAATGGGGGATCGTGATGGCGTGGAACGCGGGACGTGGCCGGCGGATATCTCGCCCATGGCGAGATTCGCGGGGGTGAGGCGGTTGCGCCTGCGATTGGTGCCGTTGGTCGGTCGATGAGACCGAGGAAGATGAGCTCGGCGGGAGGCTCGGGGACGAGCGGGAGGCCGAGGTATCTTGGTTCTGAGATAGCCCGGAGATGAGCTGAGAGGGCCGAGGAGGCCAATTATGCAGGAGGCTCGGAGGTGAACCAACGGCTGTTTGTAAGGCGGGCACAGGAGTGGTGTGGTCGGTCGCAAAAGGTCGGCCACGTCCATGGGCCGCAGACCCGGGGTATTTTACCGACGTACCGTTCCTGGTCTCTTCTTGCTAGTTTCGGGACACGTCATCTGCCATGTGTTACGATCTGGGAAATCGACGATATCGAGCATCATCAACTTTCGATTGATTTTTTATCCATACACTATCTAAGACGTGTAATCAACTTGAACGGAGCAAATCGTTGAGAAAACGTTACATAAAAGTTCGTAAATTTAAAAAAACACGAATCCACTCTAAGGAGCCACACTAGACACACATGCCAAAATATGCATATGATAAAAATTTGGATAACTTGGAGACTTGTATGCATCAAGTGCTACAATGTATGTAAATTTTATGGTGCTTTGTATACCATCCATTTTGTGAACTTTTAATTAATGCACACTTTGAAAGTAGCTAAATCAGCTAATTTTTGTGCTACTGTTATTTACATGGAGTATATATATGTTTCTTGAAATCAACTATCTAAACTAAACTGTTATCTCTCAAGAGATAATTGGTATCCAACTGAGCTAAATCTAGTTGATACATTTATCGATGGATAGAACAAAATGTACGGAGCAGGTCGTCATTTTGATGGCCGATTGGAAGCCATATTTTTCCATCTTGCTTTAAGATCTAAACCAACCCTCCTCCCCACCCACCCACACATAAATGTTTTATTACTTTATAAATATACAGCGTTGTTCGTTGGTTTAAATTTTCATCTCCCCACACTTAGGTATTTATATAAATTTGCACGAAAGCTGGTTCGATGTATCTTTGCAATGCATGTATTTATCCAATTGCTCATCCCAAGACGAATGTATATTGGATGAAGTGATTTGAACCATTGAATCAATGTATTTGGAGCATGCATGTATCTATCTATATGATTCAATCCTTCTTTAGAAATGCATATTTGATGAAGTGTTGTAATAAATAGTCATATGACTGTTAATTAAATAAAATGGTTGGATGAAAAGGTTTGATCCAAATGATCCTACAATTGGATATCTTCTTCGTGTAATTAGAGAAGTGATGGAGGGTATGATCTCCTTCAGATGTTGTCTTCCGTCGATCTGTAACGAGCGTTGTTTAACGGTTGAGATTTGAGCTGAAGGTTGTCTCCTAAAATGTGTAGATCTTAATGGATTGAGTTTGAGATGGAAGCCCAGCTACCTGCAAATAAATCCCGCGATGGGTGACCACCGTAGAACCCTCCGACGATCAAGTTAGAGCTGAGAATTATTGGCAGAGTAGTGGCTTATTAGAATCAAGATTGCCTTTTCTGAGAGGGGTTTTTATAGTGGTCGCATGGAGCGAGCAGGTGCGAGATCTTCGCCGTCAGTTACATCCCTGACGTTACGCCTGCGTGAATGATGGGATCTCTTCATTAATGACGGGATACGCTCATTAATGGGGAGATGCGCCAGCGTGGGACGTGGGGCGGCGGTTATCTCGCTTTGGCAAGATACGCGGCGCCGTTGCGGAAGTGCTGGGGATCTGCGTTCTCGTTTGATCGGGAGAGCTGGAGAGGCTTAGCTCGGCGGATGGCTCAAAGACGAGCTGGGAGGCCGAGCAAGCTCAGCTCTGTAATAGCTCGGAGGCGAGGAAAAGAGGAGGGGTGCATGTTCGGCTGCCAGATTGCTCATGGACAAGAAGTGGAGTGTCCACACCAATTTTACCTCGGTAGCCTCCAGGAGTCTAGTGGGTTGTCGCGGGTGACACGCCATTTATCACGTGTCGTGATATAAGAAATTCCTACTTATGAGCATCATCATTAGCCTCCCACTCTCGTTCCGTCCTATTTATGGGTCGGGTCGAGAATGACCTGCTTGGTTTTTCTCAGCCCAGTCGGTTGCCGAGAATCATCAGTGCGGATTTTCCGGGGCGACATGGCGTGGGGCAGTTGTGTCGTTTCGATATTTGAACCCACGTGGCACCTCCCCCAGAGCTTGGATCTTTGTGCGTATCTCCGATGATATCAGCGGATCAGTGAAATGATTGCGTATTAAAGAGGGTGCGCCATTTTGCTCGTTCGTCTGTGGGGCTGCATGCCATGTGTCTGACGTGAGTTGGCGGACGCGACAGGCTGTCGCTGTCACCTGCAACCGAAGGGACGTCCTTAATGACCGATCGCCACGTGGAGTTCTAACGGCAGGCAGGTGCGACGTTTCGTTTTGGCGGGAATCGGTCTGAGCCGTTGGATACTTTTATGGAGTGTATAAATAGGAAGGGACCCCCTAGGGCCAACACTTCCACCATAATTTACTTTCATTGTTAAAGATTGCTCGACGCTCCTTCCTTTTAGATCGGATTACCTGTGTTTTTTTCTCGACGAGCCCATTCTTTTTTCTGAATCAGGTTAGATGCCTTCATCCGAGGAGTCTGTAGAAATAGTTAGGGTTGAGTCGGACGATGAGGCTCCAATTGTTGGAGCCGAGTTCAGAGGGTCTTCCGCCTCTTTGGCTGTAGATAGCCAAGAGGGTTCTCCTGCTGCTTCATCTGTGTCGGGATCGCCCTATAGAGTCAGGGCTACCCGCGTCGCTCGCCGTCAGGCGGCGGAAAGGGCCTTTAAGGTGCGCATCAGGAACGCTCGCGATGTGCTATCCGTTCTGACGGATGTGGACGAGCTTACCGAGATTCAGGCTCGATTCCATATCCCCTCTAACTATCCGCTTCGTTTAGCTAGAGAAGGAGAACGGGCGGACCAAGTGCAGGGCAAGGAGATCGCCCTGTATTTGGAAGCATTCCGGGCAGGAATGTGTCTGCCTTTCTCAACTGAGGTATGTGGGGTGTTTCGTTGCTTCCATCTTGCCCCGGGCCAGCTAGCGCCGAACTCGTGGAGAATCCTCCTCGGGTTTCTGGTCCGGTTGAAACTTGAAAATATCCCTTTCAGCTTGACCCTTCTTGTTTCTTTCCTCTGTTATAAGAATCACCCCGGCACCGATAAGGACGAGCCAAGCTGGGTGTACTTTTCCTTCAAAAAATGTAAAAGAGGGGTGGCCGGGTCGGGAGTGGTAGCCGTTCCTTCTTCTATTCATGAATGGAAGGAGGAGTTCGTATTCGTTGGGCCACTCGAAGGCGAGGAGTGGCCTATGCCTACACAGTGGCACAAGGCCGACTGCCCGAGGGCGAAACCATCATCTCACCCGAGGCAAGGGTTGTGTCTTTGTGGGAGCCGATCCAGCGGGCCAATGTCCTGCTTTCCGAGCAGGCTCTGAGCTGGGCTGGGCTCAGCACCGCATGCTTTCTGGGTAAGTTTGGACCGTAGACGATGTATTTAGACTTTAATAAATTTTGCTTGCCCTTTTCATCATTACTAACTCTTTTTGTGTATTCTCCTTTTTGCAGAATAAATGGACCGAACTAAATTCCTAGCCACCATGTCCGCGAAGTCTCAGAAGAAGACCGGGGGCGGAAGCTCATCCAGGCCTGGCCCGAGCTCGGCCCCGAAGCCAACTCCACTGGCAAAGCCTTCCGCTGCGCCCCGAGCTTCAGAAGATAGCTGCGGGGGGAGCCAGAAGTATGCACGGGACCCGGCGCCCCGGGCGAGGGAGGAGGAGGAACCTACCGACGTTCCCCTCAAAAGGCAAAAAAGAACGGTCTCTCGGGCGCCCTCCACCGGAATTCCAGTGCAGGAGGGGGACTTTTGCTTCGGGGTGCCCTCGGGGCTCTCCGTCGCCGACGGCATGCTCTCCGACATGGAGCAAGCAGCTGGGGGCAAGATTCCCCGCGGGACCTTGAAGGCCCAGGTGGCCGCCATTGCTCAGGAGACGGTTTAGATCGGTATCCGTTTTCTTTTAAGAATTTTCTTAAGTATTTTTTTCAGTTTGAACATTTCTAACTCCTTTTGCTGCTTTCCTCAGGTCCTCCACCACTGCGCCCTCATTGTCAATATAGAATCCGAGGAGATAGCCCCTGCCATGAAGAAGACAGGCGAATCATCCTCGTGGGAGGATGATCTGCGCCTTTATCTGCATTAGGCAGAGGTGAAGATAGCCACCCTCGAAGCTCGAGTAGTCGCCGAGGAGCTGACGAATTCCAAGTATAAGGAGTCTCACCGATTTCTGAGTGAATCCAACCGGGACATCCATGCTAAGTTGGAGGAGATTGGCAACCTCTATAACACAATGAAGAAGTCGAGGGATGCCAGCAGGAAGGATGCTCGGGTAGCGCTCGAGGCGGTAAAGCTTGCCGAGGTCCGAGCAGTGAACTCCGTGGAGAGGTATAAGGCGTCTGACCAGTTCTATGCTGACCTCGCCGAAGCCTCGGCCATCGTTTGGCATGAGGCCCTCAACGCTGTCAAGGCGTCAATGCCGCAGTTTGCCGACAGTGAGCTCCGCTCTAAGTACCCGCTCTTCGAGGACGTGCCGCAGGAGGCGGGCGCTAAGGTGGTCGCAGGGGGCGAAGCAGTCCAAGAGACCGAAGCCCCGGCCTTCGAGGGCGGTGTCGAGCAGGGCAAAATCCCGGCAGAGCCCACAACCTGAGCTATCTTCCCTTGGGAGTTTTTGTTTTTAAAATTTTGTAAGCCTCCGGGCATTTTTGTAAGGCTGAGGAGCCCAAAATACCTTGCACAAATTTGAAATATAAATAAAATTGAGCTTATTTTCCTCTGCATAAATGTCTGTTTTCTGCGTGGGTATTTTTGCTCATCAGTCTTCTCCTCCCGCGAGTGTTAGGTCGTAGGTTTATGCCAGGCTTTTTAGGTGACAATCATGCGTTGAGTGTAAGTCGAATAATAGCCAAGTGTAGGAAGGTCGTTACGGTACCCTCCAGCTCCCCGGAGTCGAGATGGCGATTGTTCATTTAGGATGAATCAAAAGATATCCTTAGGTTAGGAAGGTCGGTATCAGCCTATACCTCAGAGTCGAGGTGACGACCACGTGTTTTAGCATGAGTAGAAAATCAGCCAAGTTAGAATAGGTCGGCCATAACTGATTCTTCCTCAATGTGGGTCCTAGATCCATGTCTTTGTAGGGTAGGAATCTACCCCTCAGAGATTAGCCGAACAGGAATCTGCACGGTGGCCTATGTAGGAGGGCTTTAGATCCTTAGCGTTGATGAGTAGGAAGCTACCCGCTAGGGATGGGCCGGGCAGGGAAACTGCTTGTTAGCCTCGTTAAGAGGGCTTTAGATTCTTAGCGTTGATGAGTAGGAAGCTATCCGCTAGGGATGGGCCGGACCGGGAAGCTTCTCGGTGGCCTCGAGAGGAGGGCTTTAGATCCTTAGCGTAGATGGGTAGGAAGCTACCCGCTAGGGATGGACCGGGCAGGGAAGCTGCTCGGTGGCTTCGAGAGGAGGGCTTTTGATTCTTAGCGTAGATGGATAGGAAGCTACCCGCTAGGGATGGATCGGGCAGGGAAGCTGCTTGGTTGCCTCGAGAGCAGGGCTTTAGATCCTTAGCGTAGATGGGTAGGAAGCTATCCGCTAGGGTTGAACCGGGCAGGGAAGTTGCTCGGTGGCCTCGAGAGGAGTGCTTTAGATCCTTAGCGTAGATGGGTAGGAAGCTATTCGCTAGGGATGGATCGGACAGGGAAGCTGCTCGGTGGCCTCGAGAGGAAGGTTTTAGATCCTTAGAGTAGATGGGTAGGAAACTACTTGCTATGGATGGACCGGGCAGGGAAGCTGCTCGGTTGCCTTGAGAGAAGGGCTTTAGATTCTTAGCGTAGATGGGTAGGAAGCTACCCGCTAGGGATGGACCGGGCAAGGAAGCTGCTCGGTGGCCTCGAGAGGAGGGCTTTAGATCCTTAGCGCAGATGGGTAGGAAGCTACCTGCTAGGGATGGACCGAGCAGGAAAGCTGCTCGGTGGACCTTTTGCTCGAGTGTTTCCAGCAAAGATTGGTCGTTGCATCAAACTCGGCAGACGAGGAACCTGGGGAGTCCGTGGCGTCTAGGGTTCGTGAGTACCGCCAAAGGGAATGGGTCGATGCCGCATTGGATCGGTTGGAGGAGGTTTCCTCGGTATACCATCAACAAAGCTACCTTAATCTCCGACTCCTTTGCTGTAATTTTTGTAAGGCTGATGAGCTCATAATACCTTCTTAATGAATAAAGTTCTTTTTTTATGCGTATTGTCTCTTTTTATCCCCTCAGTATATTTTACACAATTTTTAAAACAAACTTAGGGGTCTCGAAACCGAGAAATGAAACAAAAGTTGTGCAAAAAGTCTCCTTTATAAGAGGACCTAGCTCAGGAGATTTAATTCAATGTCAATAAGAATTACATTGTTTCAAAAGAAGAAGACATGCTTATTTGTACAATTTGAGTTTTTCGACGTTGTAGGGCCGAAAAAACTTATGCCCCCCCGGCGTCTTGTAAGCAATATGCTCCACCGGGTAATACTTTTGCTACGAGAAATGGCCCGTCCCATTTCAGGGAGAATTTATGCAGCCTTGCTTTGTCCATAAACTCATTCCTTCATATGACTAGATCTCCTGTCTTGAAAGCCCGATGTTTAACTCGGGAGTTGTAGTAGTGAGCAGTTTGCTGTTAATAAGCGGTTGCTCTGATCTGCGCTCGATCCCGCTTTTCCAATAAAACGTCCAAGTTGGTCTGGAGTGCCGAGGTGTTCGCTTCATCGTCGAAGTGTTCGACTCTATAACCGGGCAGTCCAATCTCAGCCGGGACCATTGCCTCGGTACCGTAGCAGAGGCTGAATGGGGTTTCTCCCATGGGTGTTTTCTTCGAGGTCCGCAATTCCCATAGCACCCGTGGCAATTCCTTGACCCACTGTCCTGTCTTCCTTATAAGCAAGCCCTGAGTCCGCGTATGACTCCTCGATTTGCTACCTCGGCTTTTCCGTTGCATTGTGGATGCGCGACTGCGGAAAACTTCATTAGTATGTGGTAGTCGCTGCAAAATTCTTTGACTTTGTCATTTTCGAAGTTAGTCTCGTGGTCGGTAATGATGCACCTCGGGATTCCAAATCGAGAGATGATGTTGTTTTGCAGAAACTTTATAGTAGAGGCGGCGTCTGGTTTTCTGATGGGCACGGCCTCTATCCACTTCGTAAAGTAGTCTACTTTGAAAAGGATGTATTTGTGTCCGCCCGTGCCGGTGGGGAGTTGGCCCACCATATCCATCCCCTATTGTGCAAACAGCCAAGGGGAACTGAGGGGCATTATCCTGGTAGCGGCGAGACGACGTATGCTACTGTGGAGTTGACAATTCTTGCATCTTCTGACGAGCTTCTCGGCATCCTGGTGTATCCTTGGCCAATAATATCCTTGGAGCAGCGTCTTCTGGACCAGGGTGCGAGCCCCTTGATGCACTCCCCGACCCTTTCATGTATCTCTCATAGAACGTAGTCAGCTTCATGGGGGTCGACGCATCGGAGCAGGGGCTGAGTGTACGATTTCTTATAGAGGTTTCCATTGCTCCAGATGAAATGACAAGCTTTTGCCCGAAGGCGGCAAGCCTCTCCTTGGTCCTCCGGAAGTATACCATCCTTTAGGAACTCCTCGAAGGTCTTCCTCCAATCTTGGCCTTCCTCCTGAGTATACTAGGAGCGTTACCCCCTCGTCTTCTACGCTGGGCCGTGGCAAGACATCGAAGAGGATGTTTCTTTTATAGTCGGCAGTATAGGAAGAAGCGAGCTTGCTTAAGGCGTCGGTTAGAGTGTTCAGGGTCTGGGGAATCTGCTCTACCTGGACTTCGTCGAAATTTTTGCGAAGTCTTTTTACCTTGGCCAGATATTGATCATGAGTGGTTCCCGGGCCTCGAATCGACCGATTACTTGGCCGACGACCAACGCGGAGTTGCTGCGAATTCGGATCGTCTTCAGCCCTATCCCGGAGGGATTCGCAATCCGGTTAACAAAGCCTCATATTCCGTGGTATTGTTCGAAGCCCTGAACCTTAGCTTCAAAGAGTATTCCATCTTCGCTTCGTCCGAGCCTCGGATGATCAGGCCAGCCCTGCTCCCTTCTTCGATAGAGGATCCATCCACGTAGAGCACCCAGTCGGGGATAGAGTCGGGTACTTCCTCTACCGAGGGACGTAGTTCGGGGCCTCGTGCTGCCGCTTCTTCTTTAGTGGGAATAGTGCATTCGACCATGAAGTCTGCTAGGACCTGCGCTTTGATGGTCTGCCTGGGGCGGTACTTGATTTCGAATTGGGATAATTCCCACCTCCATTTCTCCGGTCGTCCTGATGATTCAGGGGAAGCGAGAATAGTTCCTATAGAACGCTCGGTGAGGACGAGGATAGTTTGCGCCTGGAAATAGTGCCGTAGTTTTCTTGAGGCGACCAAGACTATCTTTTCTATGGCTGGGTATCTTGTTTTCGCGTCCTTGAAAACGTGGCTTACGTAGTAAACCGGCTTCTGTACACCATCGAATTCCCTGACGAGTACTGAGCCTGCAGCTTGATTGGAGACCGCGAGGTATAGTAATAGCTCGTCGCTTTCGACTGGTCGAGTGAGCAGTGGGGGAGTTGATAGGTGTGTCTTGAGCTGTTTGAAAGCGTTTTGACACTCCTCCGACCATTCGAACTTGGGAATTTTTTTTAAGGCTTTGAAGAACGGGAGGCACTTCTCCCCGGATCTTGACATAAAGCGACTCAGAGCGGCCACTCTCCCTATGAGCCGCATGATCTCAACATTTCTCTTCGGTGTGGCCATGTTGAGAATGGTGCTAATCTTTTCTGGGTTCCCTTCGATTTCTCGATGGGTGACCATGAACCCGAGGAATTTCTCGCTGGTGACTCCGAATGCACACTTAGATGGATTCAGCTTCATTTTGTACTTATGCAGGACGTCGGATGTCTCCCCGAGATCTTTGGTGTGCCCATCCGATGAGGTTGATTTTATGAGCATGTCGTCGACGTAGACTTCCATATTCCTCCCGATCTGTGGTGAATGTGGTAAGCTCTTCATCTGCCGTGTTCATTCGGATCTGATTGTAGCCAGAGAAAGCGTCCATGAAGCTAAGTAATTCGTGGCCGGCCAAGCTGTCCACTAGCTGGTCTATCCGAGAGAGGGGATAGTTGTATTTAGGGCAGGCTTTGTTCATGTCCGTGAAATCGACGCACGTGCGCCATTTCCCATTCGCCTTTTTGACCATGACCATGTTCGTCAGCCAATCCGAGTAGTCAAGATTTCTAATGAAGTTGGCCGTGAGCAATCGATTGACCTAGTCCTCAATTGCCTTTTGCTTGATTGGCGCAAAACTTCACTTCTTTTGTCGGACAAGTCTGGCATTTGGGTCGACTCCGAGCATGTGTGAGATAACTTTGGGGTCGATCCCGGGCATGTCTGCCAGTGTCCAGGCGAATACGTCTGAATTTCCTCGGAGGAAGCGGATAAAGTCTTCGCGACGGTCTCCTGTCAAAAGAGAACTGATGTGAACGGTTCGTCCATCGACCCCCTCGACGAGGGGGACTTCTGTTAACGCTTCCACCGGGGCTCCTCGGATTTCTTTCTAGTCGTCGCGTGTATCTAACGACCCCTGGAAATCAGGCGCGTCTTCCCAATTGTGGCCCTACTCTCTGGCGGGGGACGTCGAGGCAAGGCAAATCTTAGCGATCTGCTGGTTCCCGTAGGCCCGGTGATTGTTCTAAAAAATATTTAGTAACCGCAATCAAGAACGGCGTCGCATGAAGCTAGCCGGTGAGTACGGATCGGTCCACAGGGATGTTGTGAATCTCCTAATCGCGCTAACGAGTTAATTCCGAAGGTTGTTCGGATTGATTATTAAATCTAAAAACCTAATTATTCTATACTACGATTATCTAGATCTAGTCTTGCTAGGGTTAGGTTTAGGGATGGTTTGGAAATGCAAATAAATCTCAACGCTTTCTATACCCGAATGAAGATCTATGAGGAGTTATGGTAATTATCAATAAAGAGGATTAGATCCATTCGGGAAGGTGTTCCTTTCTCTAGGTTCTTGTCCTTCTTTTAGAGATCCTTACCCTAACCTCCATGGAAAACGCGCGCACCCGGGCCTTTACACTACGGTATCACTGCTACCTCGAGGGATAGGGTGCCGTAGGGCACGGTGTGTGCGTATATGCATGGAGTCCTATTGAAAATATATAGTGGGTAAGAAAGGGATGAGAGATCTCATCTCTCAAAAGCCTTCCCCAATTCTAACTCTAAACAATTATCTACGGCAAGGAATTAAATCTACCTAGGGCAAAGAATTAAAATCTAAACTAGAGCAATTAAATAAAACTAGTTACAGATGGCTCTCTCCAAACATCAACGCAGGGTTGTCAGATCTGAATTAATGAATTGAAAAGAGGCACCGATGCTCTCCATAAAGAGATCTGTATTTTATTATTAAAAGGAGGCATAAGAAATTACAATGATTAGAGTTCCTATTTATAGAGAATAGGAAACCCTAGGTTACATTTGATTCGCATATCTGCATTTACAAAAATAGCCCTCTATAAAAAGACCTATTCAACGCTACACGCACCGCCACCAAAATCAACCAATACGGGCATATAACGGCCGCGGAACCGCGGCATGGGTGGGCTTGGGCCGCGGTTCCACGGCCCATTGGTTGGCTCAGATGCTGATCTTTTGTGGGCTTCTTCTGGGTCTTTTTAATCTTCTGATTATTTGGTTCTTTTTTCATTTGGGCTTCTACGTTGGTTCCAGATCTCCAGTGAACAATTTGCAGTGGACTTTAACCGTTTGCCTTGTAATCTTGGACCTTGCATTGCCTTGTACTTTATGAATTTTATCTTTGATGTAGGCTTGATCAAGGGTTTTTCTATTTGTTGGTCAAAAGTCCCGCTTTCGCATCATCTTTTATCTTTTTCACTGTTTTCTGTCCAAGAACCTGTAACCTGTAACATGTAGCAGACATGCGTCAAAAGCACCTGTTTATTTATAAAACGAATAAGAATGGGAAATATAATAATACAATATTATGGTGTGAACACCCGGCCTATTCCCTTGATCCAATAGGAATTTGATCGCAAGGTGATAGGTCAAGATTTGAGCCCGGAGGGCATTCAATGTAAGGCGTCCTAGGAGAATGTTATAAGACGAAGGCACCTTGGCAACGAGGAAGTTCACCGTTAGGGTTTGCGTGCGACCCGCTTCCCCGATGTCGAGGAGGAGGGTGACCGTTCCTTCGGTTGGGATTGAGTGGTTGGTGAACCCAGAGAGGACATGAGAGGTCGGCTGTAGATCGGATGGACCTAACCTCATAAGCTGGAAACAGTCGTAGGACAGGATATCCGCCGAGCTGCCTAAATCAACCAATATCCTCTGTACCTCATAACGGTGGACCCAGGCCATTATCACGAGGGGGTCGTTGTGAGGCAGTGATATACCGTGGAGGTATTCATCGGAGAAGATGATGGGCTCGTCCTTCCTACACTTCTTTTGGGGTGGATCGCTTACACCTTCGACATGGAGGAGGTGGTGATTTTCGCCAGTTTCTCGAGCGGGACCTGAGGTAACGACCATGATTTGGCCGATCGTTAATTCCCCGGGGGCGATCGGGACTCTTTGTTTTCGTTTTGCTTGCCGTTTGTCCCTTAGGTACATCGCCAAGTGGCCAGAGCAGATCAACTCCTCAATGTAGTCATGGAGTTGTTTGCAGTTCTCGGTTGGGTGCCCTTGCATCCCATGAAAGGCGCGGTAAGGGCCACGGAGATGTTTTCCCGCCTTCTGGGTAACTGGCGGGAGCTTAAAGAACCTTTCGCCCTTTGCTTCCTCCAACAACTCGGTGTAGGAGATGTTAAGAGGAGTGTACTCCTGGAACTTCGGGGAGTAAGGTTTTGGTCGGTCGATCCCCTTTTTTTCTTCTCTTCCCCTCTTCTTTTGGTCGGCTTGGTCGCCTCTAGGAAGATTTGAGTTTACCTCCGATACGAGTTGGATCTCCCGCTCGGTCTAAGCTTTTACTTCGACCATGGTCTTAGGTTGCACTAATGCAAAAGATTGGAGCCACTCTTTGTGCCTAAGACCCGACCTTAGTGCGGTGATAACCGTCTTATCACGGTGCTCGGGGACCTCGTGGAGAGCATTGTAGAAGCGAGTGACATATCCCTTAAAGGATTCTTTGTCCCCGCTCTTTATGGTGAAGAGGTAATCGACCGTTATCTTCTGTCGTCTGTTCCCGACGAAGTGACCGAGGAACTGGGTGGCCAGCTCATCAAAGGTCGAGATGGAGCGGGGCGCCAGCCCTCGGAACCAATCCTAACCTACTCGGATTAGGGTGGCGAGAAAAGCGCGGCATTGAGCTGCGTCCGAATTATCTAGGAAGCTCATGCCTGCTGTAAATGCGTCCAAGTGATCTTTTGGGTCGAACTTCCTGTCAAAGAGCACCACCTTGGGCGACTTGTTCTTGGATAAGACACGTTCGGCCAGCAATTCCTCGGTGAAAGGTTTCGTGAGAGAATCCGCGGAATACCTAGCCTCTTCGCCGGACGAATGGCGTCTCGCCGTATTCCCTCGATCTTCTTTTCGAGGGCCTCGAGTCGGTGGTGGTAATCCAAGGATTCAACACAGTTGGAGTGGCGACTGTCCCCGCTCCTGGTCTACACGGCGGTGCGGGTTCGATTCTGCTCTATCAGTTTTCTCAGATCCTTGGACGAGGTTCTTCTTGAGTAGTCCCAACGTGTACCTCCGCGGTCTTGACACGAATGGGGGAGGGGTCGGTCATGCCTGGAAATAGGCGAGCTGACCGACACCTCCTTAGAGAGTGTGGGCGCGTGTCGGACTCCGGGGCAATGGCCCAGTCTTCCCCGAGACCGGGGTGTAGAGCCTTCCGAAGCCCAGCGAGTCATGGAATCATGGCCCGCTCGTGGGCCATGGTTGCCGGAGGTGGCACGCCGGCGCTCGATGACGCTGAGGGGAGAGTGGGCATCAGCCATTCTGCATGCCTCGTTGTCTCGGGGGGGGGAGGACCGCGACCCAGTGAGCAAGGCTCGCCGCCTAAACGAGGACGAGGGCGCCCACCATCGACGTGAGTCTGTCGATTCGAGCCGATAAGACGTTGATGAGGTTTGGAGAGGAGGGGGAGGAACCGCTAACGCCTCCGCTGTAGGGGTATGGCGGCTCGTGTTGGGATCATCGCTGCTTTCGCTCGCCATTAGGTCAATGGCGGAAGATCAATTTCGATGAGTAGAAGAAATTTTTGATTCGTTCCCACAGACGGTGCCAACTGATAGAGGGTATGATCTCCCTCAGATGCTGTCTTCCGTCGATCTGTAGCGAGCGTTGTTGAACGGTTGAGATTTGAGAAGGTTGTCTCCTAGAGTGTGTGGATCTCAATGGGTTGAGTTTGAGGTGGAAGCCGAGCTACCTGCAAGTAAGTCCCGGGATAGGTGACCACCGTAAGACCCTCCGACGATCAAGTTAGAGCCGAGGAATATTGGCAGAGTAGTGGCTTATTTGAATCAAGATTGCCTACCCCGAGTCGTCTGAGAAAGGGGATTTTATAGTGGTCGCATGGAGCGAGCAGGTGCGAGAACTTCGCCGTCAGTTACGCCCCTGACGTTACGCTTGCGTGAATGATGGGATCCCTCTATTAATGACGGGATACGCTCATTAATGGGAGGATGCACCAGCGTGGGACGCGGGACGTGGGGCGGCGGTTGTCTCTCTTTGGCGATATACGCGGAGCCGTTGCGGAAGCGCTAGGGATTTGCGTTCTCGTTTGATTAGGAGAGCTGGGGAGGCTTAGCTCGGCGGATGGCTCGGAGACGAGCCGGGAGGCCGAGGAAGCTCAGCTCTGCAATAGCTTGGAGGCGAGCAAAAAAGGAGGGGTGCAAGTTCGGCTGCCAGATTTCTCGTGGGCAAGAAGTGGAGTGTCCACACTGATTTTACCTTGGTAGCCCCCAGGAGTCTAGTGGGCTGTCGTGGGTGACACGCCATTTGCCACGTGTCGTGATCTGAGGAATTCCCACTTATGAGTATCATCAAGAAGAGATTTCTTTTCTAAACTCACGAAATCATACGAAAATCAAACGAGTGAAACAAATCCATAAAGAAAGAGAGGTTAAAAGATAATCATTACGATATATGTCGATGTTATGACGATGTTCGTTTGTGGGTGCACATCAACGAAACATTTTCAGCTTGTTGTATCTTGAAGATGGTTTTGCCTAAACCTTTTTGCATGCTACAAAGCATAGAATAACGTCTTTCGCACTATTTAGCATTATGTAACATGTCACATACAACAAGTTTTATTTACGATTCTGTTATTCAAAAATTCTTTGATTATCCATTTTCTTCAATTTCCTCAACATATTCTTAAGCATGGAGATGCTTAGGATAAATAAACATTAAGTAGCTGACAGATCTGTTTAATAAGATTTGGCAGACCAAAAAGATGCCAAATGAGTGGAGGAAAAGTACCCATGTGCCTATCTACAAGAACAAGGGTGTCATTCAAAATTGCTCAAATTACCGTAGAATAAAACTTATGTGTCACACCATAAAGTTTTGGGAGAGAGTGATTGAACACAGACTAAGAAAGGATATTAGGCTAAAAGAGAACCAGCTTGGGTTCATGTTTGGAGGATCGACGATAGAGACTATTCATTTTCTTCGTCAACTTGTCGAGCGTTTTCGAGAGAGGAGAAGAGATTTGCATATGATATTTATTGATTTAGAGAAAACGTACGACAAGATATTTAGAGAGGTATTATGGGGGACAATAATGAAGAAGAGAGTCCCCGTCAAGTACATTGACACGTCCCGCTTCCCAAAATACGGAATACGGGATGCGACTAGGCCATCCATGCTCCTACGGTCAAGGAAACAATCCCGTCGTAGTCACACTTCGGCTTCTAGCATTATATGGTAATCAGTAAACACGGCGCAGAAGTAAAGAAATCCCATCACTAGTTTATTACATCAAAATTTCATTATTCACAGTTTACAATAGTTCGAAAGAAAATAAACTACTAACCAAGTACGAATACAAGGTTGATTTATAGAAAGCAGTAAAAGCACTGATGGTACGAACGTCTAGATCTCTGCGAGCTCGAACAGTAGGTCTGACTCCTGAACTGGGTCCTCTCCAAGCTCTGAGCATGCATACTAGGTCGTCATGGCGACGCAATAGTAATATTATGATAATAATAATGAGACAAGAAATAAGTAATAACGGAGGAGACAATAAATGCAGATAATCGATATGTTAATAATCAATACAATGTATGACCCGTGTTCATATTGGTTTCTAAGTAAATTTTGAAATCTAGTTTGCAGAAAGGAGTAATCATGTTTAATGAGGGCCTCGTGCGTACTCGAGACTACGGCCCACTGTTGCCCGAGACATAACCCTGTCAGCCGGACTGCTAAGTCCAAACCATATATATATATATATATATATATAAGAGTCACTGTTCGAATGATCATCCTCTAAATCGCTAACCTCGCTAAATACAAGTTCCTTTCCATTTCGATTTCCCCCTTTTCCCCAGATTTCACTATCTATAAAAAAGTCACATTAAATCGTATGATCAAAATTAAGCAAAATGATACAAAAGGGATAAAAATTAAATGTAATCAGAAATTCAACGAAATTGGTTTCAAGTCAATCGGGTTTCGGGTTCGCGAATTACGGTCATTGCTCTTTAAGTGTTCTCTGCTAGAAATTCAGTTTCTGAACTGAAATTCCGTTTCGTAACATAGTTTTCACCCTGTTGGGATCACAATTAAGCGATTCTACAATTGGATAATATTTAGGTTTATTAGTTAAGTTTCCAACGCGCTAGATAGATCGATAATATCCGCTGTGTGCTGGGAGATATGCATTAATTGAGATCAGGGTATACGTTCTGTCCTTGCTTGGGACTGCAGTACGTATCGATAATTTAAAATATGATTAAAATAGCAAAAGATGGTAAAAACGAACGAAAATACCACCAATAGTTATTTAACAGAAAAATCATAGCAACAGTATAGGGTTCCTCATAATATCATTCTCACACAGAGTTGTAAAAACCTTCTAATCCAGGGGTCGATAAGCAGGCCTACGCTGGACTGCAGTCCAGAGCCGCATTCCCGAACAGTTTTCGTCACTGCTTTAAAACATAAACGAACTATAAATTACAGGGGGTTCTAGGGTGTCGATTCTTCTTCGATATGAGCCTTCGAACACATCATTCCAATATGTATCCAAATTACTATGATTTTCACAAGTTAGGTGCATGGAAAATTCCAGATTGGTGAAACAAATTAGGGGTGACATTGCATGGCATTAGGGTCCGTATTTTCATTCTAACTTCTTGCATATCATCCATTATCAATAAAGCAATCTATTAGACCTATGTTCTTCTATATTTTATTTAGTTTCCACATAGGATTCCGTATTGGACACATAGGTTTAACAAATGATTATCGATCGAAACATCGATTTCCTTTAGTTAAGCGATTCGAGAATTTATTTCATACAGTCTATTTACTATCACTACGGAATTAGTAATCATTAGACGGGTTTCAATCACTAAATTAATGACGGTGGTTCACGAGGAAAAGTTCGATTATTTTTCTTCGATTTATATATACATATGCACACCCACACATCATGTCATATATATATATATATACACACACACGCGCGCGCACGTAACGATTGCTAGCATGTTAAACAAGTGAAAGTGTTTTCACTTGCCTCAAGACGACGGTAATGACGGCGACACGGCAACGGCACAATAGCGATAGCTCGGAACAACGACAACTGCGAGTGTTTGGCCTCGGCTCAAACTTGACTGGGCTTGGGTTCGGCACAGTGGTGAACATGGGGTGCAACGGAAATGGAGGTGATGGCCGGCGGCGATGTTGATGGCACGAGTAACGACGAAGCGGTGGTGTTGGTTCAGGTGGCGGTAAACACTCGGGTTTGTTGGTGACGTGTGTAGGCGAGGCTCACGGTGTGCCGGGTTCGGTTGGAGGTAGCAAGGGGGTCGGCTTGGGGGCCATGGCGACGTGGTCATGGTGAAGGGCTGTGGCAATGAAGTGTTGGTTGCAGAGGTGGTCGCGCTCGGGTGGCAGTGGGGAGCCGGAGGGTTAGGAGAAGGTGACGGTGATGAAGGAGTGGGGCTGTGGAGGAGAGGGCTCGTCGGCGAGGTGGAGGAGAGCTCGATGGAGGAGGAAGCTCCGGTGGTCGATGGGCTGGTCACGGTGAGTGGTGTTGGGGGCGCTTCATGATGGGTGCGGTGGCCTCGAGTTTGTCGGTGAGAATCTTGGTGGTCGTAGGGAAGGTCGGTGAAGAAGAGGGAGGAGGGGCTCGGTGTAGAGAGAAGGTGATGGTGGAGAAGGAGGTGAGAGTGATGTAGTAACGGGGGAAGAATGGAGGTAGAGGGAGCGGCGAGGGAGTCGTTACAAGAGAGGGGGAAAGCGGGCGAGGGTTCCTCGGGGAGACGTTGGGCGCACGGCTGAGTCGTGGCCATTGGAGGGCGTGGGTCTCGCGGAGGCAGCACGGGTCTTGAGGCGACGTCGTGGGAGAGGGACGTGGGAAAAGAGGCGATAAAAGAAAAGAAAAAGAGAAGAAGAAGAAGAAAGAGGGGTCCGGGTCGGGTCGGGTAGGGTCGGGTCAGGTAGTTTAGGGTTTGGGTTTAGGAAAAAATAATAAATAAAAAAAATAATAAAAAATGTGCAAAAAATATAATAGAGAAATTCTGGAAAAATGCGAAAATTATATAAATGGAACTGGGGATTTACATCATACCCCCTTACAAAAATTTCGTCCTCGAAATTAAAGAATGAAAATAACTGAACAACCAACAACTACTCTAACAGGTGCGGAAAACGTGAACAGATGTCCTCTTCGCGTTCCCAGGTAGACCCTCCTGGAGAATGACCACTCTAAGAAACTCGAACCAAGGGAATGACTTTGTTCTTCAGCACTTTTTTCCGACGATCGAGAATGGTGGTAGGTTGCTCCTCGTAAGACAGATCGGTGCTCAACGTTAACTCTGAATAGTCCAAAATATGGCTGTCATCCCGAACATAGTGCCTCAACTGAGATACATGAAAAGTATTGGGCACACCCGCTAGCGATGGAGGCAAGGCAAGTCAATAATCCACCTCTCCTACTCGCTCTAGCACCTCAAAAGGCCCGATGAATCGGGGACTGAGTTTCCCGCGACTCTTAAATCTGATAACACCGTGGGTAGGTGAAATCTTCAGGAATACATGATCACTGACTTCGAATTCTAACGATCTTCTTGTTTCCCCCAATCAGAGCAAAGCTCTCACTACCACAAATAAGGGTTGCCCCTACGGATTTATCGGTAGGGGCAACCCACTACCCCTACGGATATATACGTAGGGGCGAAAAAAGACCCCGTAGGTGCAAAGGCCGCAGGTGCAAGTTGAGGTCCTGAACTTGGCCCTACGGATAAATTGAAGCCCCTACGGATAAATCTGTAGGTGCTATAGCCCCTACGGAGTACCCCGTAGGGGTAATAAAATCATATATTTAAATTTTTTTTTTGAATATATTGTATATACCTACGGATATATCCGTAGGTCCTATTTCGTCCCCTACGGATAAAGCCGTAGGGGATATAAAGTAGCCCCTACGGCTGTTTCCGTAGGGGCCACTCACAACACAATGCACTGAGATCGGGGGGAAAATATCAGGGAACCTGATATTTTGCCCCTACGGATATATACGTAGGGGATAAATATTGGCCCTACGTATATATCCGTAGGGGCACCCCCAACACCCTGCACTGATATCAGGTGGGAAAATATCAGGTTTCCTGATAGTTTGCCCCTACGGATAACTCCGTAGGGGCAATATATATACCTACGGAGTAATCCGTAGGTACATGTTTTCTGTATTTTTTTTAAAAAAAGGGCTGCTAGATTTTTTCCCGCCCTGTGCACAATACTATTTACATCAATCAAATCATATATTGCAGTATTCATAATCACATCCCACGCATATATATAATATACAAAAGAAACCCAAAAACTGAATATGATATAAATTCAAACCAATATCAATATCGTTTCAAAATGTAGTACAATGTGATATAAATAAATACATGTTTCAAAAAATAAGAACCAAAAAGCTACCCTAGTTCGGTCCAGCTCCACCTCCGAGTAACGTTCGAATAACGCGCGCCTGCTCCTCGGTAAATACACTATCCAATACTGCAAATAAAGAAGTCTGAGCGGCATGTGGAGCTGGCGTCGTGGTCTTCGCAGCCGCCGTCGAGGTAGTCGCTTGCGGAGCCGCGGCTGCGGGAGTCTGAGTGGGCGGTGGAGCTACAGGAGCTGTCTGCGGAACCGCAGCCGATGTAGTGGCTTGCGGAGCCGCAGCCGAAGGAGATGCATGTGGAGGCTCGGCCGATCTACCCTGTCGCGTCTGGACATAACGTGTGTAAGAAGCGTCTAAGAACTGTGTATTATTCGAATTCGTTTCATTATTAAGTTATTTCGAAACCCTGTTTGGATATCTAGTTTGGAAAAGCGTTGTTTATTTTAATTACATATGTATGTATGATTAATCAGACTTGCGTACTAATAAGGGTTGTGTTGATATGTATATAATATGAAATGATATTTTACTATAAAGTAGTATACATACCAGCATCTCCTTCAACTCCTGAACGGTGGCCCTCAAGCTATCCAGTTCCTGATGGACATGCCGGCCACTGGAGACGGAGGAAGTAACCGCCGGGGTGGAGTCCAACCTCATATGGGCCCTGCTAGGGCCCAATCCCCGGCCTCTCTCCCAACCTCCGTGGTGCCCTCCGTGTGCGGCGTCCAGAACTGGGGTCAGCAGCCTCGGATCGTTCTGTCCGGTAAAATCGATCCCCGAGGCCTGGGCCTGCTCAACCACCCGCTCCTACACCCACATTAAGCAGTAAAGTATAAGTATAAAATTTAAACTTGAACCTTCCAAAACTAAAATTTCAAATTTGGGTAGAAAAAATATTAACACTTACGCAGTACTCCTGGGTAGCGACGTCGGGACATCGAAGCTCGCCCGTGGCGGGATCTGTCGAGGTGCCGTGGACGACAAGATATGCGGACAGCACGCTCGGTGTACCACCTGACGCCACGGTCCGAGATGTCTGCAATATTAGAAAGTAACTCTTAATATTAGAAATATTAGAGAATAACTCTTAATATTGCAGAATATTAGAGAATAACACTTAATTTACCGATAACTCCATGGCTCGAGTAATGTTCCTCGAGCCACCTGTGTAAGTGGGGCGACCCCTCTTCGCCGACTTCCTGTTCTCCGTATTCTGAGCGGCCTGTTTCTGCACAACGCATTAACATTTAGTTTTCTAATTAAGAAACACAAAGAAATAAATTATATCATAAATAATGAATTAAATTTAAAATACATACTTGTTTGCGTTCGGAGTCGAAATAAGCGCACAATAGAGGCCATGTCTCTACGTCGACTCTCGCAAACGCCGGAGTAGATAGGAGGGCCGCTCTCTCTGCCTCGAGGGTCGCTATCCACAGGGAGTAGCAGTCGGCCTTCAGCTCATTCCTGTTGTATCGGACCTTGGCCTGCATGTTCTTCATCAGGCCATTGTACAGAGCATGAAGGTCGAGCACCCTCCCCGAGTGATCAGGGTCGGCTACAGGCTGAAAATCGTAATCCAACTGAAAATACAAAAAAAAACATCGTTATTAGATTGCAAGTGTTAATAATAAATATATTGGATAGATCAAATGAAAATATATATTAATACATACCCGAGCCTGTTCAAAGAAGAGGGCGAATGAGCGCTGGTGCTGCTCGCCCCACTCAACGTGAAGTGGATAGTTCTTCACGATCCGGCTCTCGTCCCCCAAATACCGGCCGAACCTCTCGGCATGAGGACCGGTATAGCGATAGTCAAGGGTAAAAAATAGGGGGAATGCTGCCTCCCCCCTAGCTCTATTAGGCCTCAGCCTATGGGACTGATTCGGGCCTCGAGTCCCCCTCTGGGGATGGAGAGGCCCTGCGTCTGCACGAAATATCAAGACAATCAATAATAATACAAAGTTGTATTAAGAAATCAAGGTTAAACAAAAATTCAAGTGTGATATATACCTCCGGTGAATAACGCACGAGCCTGGGCCCGAGCAGCAGCACGAGCGGGACGATAGTTCCTCCGGTGAGGAACAACCGGGGTCCCGGACCCGGACGCATCCCCTCCAACTATAAAATAAACATCGACGCTAAATCTCCATGAAGTTCATATTTATTCTATAGAGCATATGTAAAATAAATAAATATTTTAAATTTATTCATACTAACCTGCAGACGATGCGGAGGGTACGGAAGCGGCAGGAGTGGCCCCTGTGGAAGGTGTGGACGCACCACCTATAATTAGACAATTAAAAATAGATTTTATAAGTAATTGCAAAAAGAATGTGTAGATCAATAATATAACGTTCTAAATCAATATGCATGAACTATAGGACATATAAACATACCCGCAGGTGCGGTGGTGTCACCACCTACAGCTAGACAATAATAAAAATTGCTAAGTAAGAGCAAAAGGAATGTGTATATTTATGATATAGCATTCTAAATCAATATACATACACTATATGATATATGAACATACCTGGAGGAGCGGGGGTGGCCTCTGTCCCAGATGTGGACGCAGGACCAACAACTAGACAATTAAAAATAGATTTGATAAGTAATTGCAAAAAGAATGTGTAGAACAATAATATAACGTTCTAAATCATTATGCATGCACTATATGATATATAAACATACCTGGAGGAGCGGGGGTGGCCTCTGTCCCAGATGTGGACGCAGGACCAACAACTAGACAATCAAACATTGACAATATAAGTAATTTTGACATAAACAGGCATGAATATCTGTAATATTAAATTGAAAATGGATATGCGTGCAGTATACCTGGAGGTGTGGCAAAATCCACACGGAAGGAGGCATCCGAAGGGGTCTCCGATCTGGGTGCAAGACCGGCCCTCTGAAGCTCCCTACGGAGCTCTCCGGGCGGCAGAACCGCTCTGCCTCTGCCTCTGCCTCTGCCGCGGCTGGAGCTCCTGCCGCCCCTCGCTGCTCCCGACATCGTCATCCAATCTAGATAAACGGTTCGTGGACGCATTAGACAATCATTAAAAGTATTGACTATATATGATCTAGAGCGTAAAATGTGAAGTAATAATATAACATTACTCATAACCTTTTTCGTTTCGTGGGCGCATCATACATATCTACTTGGATTTCATCGTCGATGTCATTTCTAAACAAAGTTTTCAGCTCCTCAATCAGAGGTCGGAGATAGACGTCGATATTGTTCCCCGGTGAGTTTGGTCCGTCGATAAGAAGAGGCATCATAAAGTATGATTGGTCCATAGCCAACCAAGGCGACAGATTATAAATTATCATTACAACGGGCCATGTACTGTGACTTCCAGCCATATAGTTGAATGGGCAGAAGCCATCGGCAGCCAGTCCGAGCCGGACATTGCGGGGATCGCTACTGAATATTGTGTGCCTCCTATCGAAATCCTTCCATGCCGGTGAATCTCTTGGATGGCTCATTTTTCCATTTTCGCTTGGAGGAGCACGATGATGCCAAATCATTGCCTCGGCTGTTTTCTTGCACCTGAATAGCCTCTGTAGCCTCTGTGTTATGGGAAAATATCGTGCTATCTTCACAGGTATATCAGGCTTCTTATCAGAATCTTTCGGCTTATACCTTGCCTCTCCGCATGTTGGACACTCTTTCAAATCTGAATTCTCTTTCCGGTACAACACGCAATTTTTAGGACATGCTTGAATCTTCTCGCACTTTAGACCCAAATCAGACATCATTTTCTGGGCTTCGTACCAGCTTTCGGGCACATTATTTCCCGGAGGCATAGAATCTTTCAAGAACGAAAGAAGCATTGTGAATGACTTGTTGCTCCATCCATTTAGGCACTTAATTTGGAAAAGTTGGACGAACCATGAGAGGGTGGAATACTTCGCATTCTCATAAATTGGTTTCCTAGCATCATTCATGAAATTTTCATATTTATCCGCACGCGGTCCTTGACCGGAAGGAATGTCATCTTCGGTACGAATAGATTCACCTAGGGCAGCCTCTACCATATCCTCCATTTCTTCTGATGGAAATAAATTTCCGTATCCTGCCGTATTACCGAATTCTTCTTCTTCTCCTGCCGCATTATCGTGTTCTCCTTCTTCTACCGCAGTACTGCATTCTTCTCCTTCCCCGTGATATTTCCAAATTGAATAAAGTCTAGTAAACCCATGTTTTACAATATGAAGCTCTGCTAATTCTACCTTCTGCCAGTACTTATTGCCACATCTATCGCACGGACAGAGAATCTTCTCTATTATGATCTTATTATGTGCTCGTGCAAATTCAAGGAAAGCAGCAACCCCTGCGACAAACTTAGGTTGCATACGTTGTTTCCAATCCACATACATCCAGTCCTTAACTCTGACGTACTCATGGGCCATGTTAGACTGAATAACATATAAATTGTAGGTTATGCTGACTATATTGAGAAATATAAGAACGGGATAGTTACTGACAAAGGAGAAAATCCATGTATATGCTTTGTGTGTGCGTTTGTCGTTGAAAAGAATAAATTATCGCACGTTATGTTGACCGATAGACGGGGACTAAGTGGCGCTTTTAATTAGTTTCATATATGGGTATCGATGGGAATATGAAGGTTTCATATTATCATATATTGGTTTTAACCCGAACATCTCGAGTCGCTCTCTGATTATGCGTTTGTATGTATGTGTTCCGGCTGTCGGGGGTAGGCTTCTATCCCATTAAGAATGTATAGAGCGAACGCCCATCACTTGTGCTTTCAACCGTTTCAAGTAAATTTCGGCAGCACCTCCCCGCTGTTCTCCGAGTACACTGTAATAGAATAGATAATCATTTCAAAGCTGTGAAACAACGTTGAAATGAACATCTAATCTATCTTTGTACACGGAGAACCAGCGGAAAGGTACCGACGAAATATCTCGAAACGGATGAAAACACAAGTGAATGAAGGCGTTTGCTTTATACATTCTTAATTTGTCCACACGGGACAAATCTATGGGTTACCATACGATTGAATTTTCTCGTCGCGCAGACTATACGACGGTTGTTAGTATCGAGCTATACTGTCCGATATTTAACAACCTTCGTATAGTTCTAGGTCACGACGAGCATCGCACGTATGTTAACCGATAGACGGGGACTAAGTGGCGCTTTTAGTTTCATATACGGGTATCGATGGGAATATGAAGGTTTCATATCATCATCGAGTATCATATATTGGTTTTAACCCGAACATCTCGAGTCGCTCTCTAATTATGCGTTTGTATGTATGTGTTCCGGCTGTCGAGGGTAGGCTTCTATCCCATTAAGAATGTATAGAGCGAACGCCCATCACTTGTGCTTTCAACCGTTTCGAGTAAATTTCGGCAGCACCTCCCCGCTGTTCTCCGAGTACACTGTAATAGAATAGATAATCATTTCAAATCTGTGAAACAACGTTGAAATGAACATCTAATCTATCTTTGTACACGGAGAACCAGCGGAAAGGTACCGACGAAATATCTCGAAACGGATGAAAACACAAGTGAATGAAGGCGTTTGCTTTATACATTCTTAACTTGTCCACACGGGACAAATCTATGGGTTACCATATGATTGAATTTTCTCGTCGCGTAGACTATACGACGGTTGTTAGTATCGAGCTATACTGTCCGATATTTAACAACCTTCGTATAGTTCTAGGTCACGACGAGCATCGCACGTATGTTAACCGATAGACGGGGACTAAGTGGCGCTTTTAGTTTCATATACGGGTATCGATGGGAATATGAAGGTTTCATATCATCATCGAGTATCATATATTGGTTTTAACTTGAACATTTAACGTGAATAAGTTTTACGTTTACGTTTCATTATTAAGAGTTCGAAATTTCATGTTTAGGGTAAATTTTTCTTGCGTTTGTGGTAAAGTTGCACGTTTATGTTGTCATCGAGTATCCTATTGTAATGAACTAGTGTATCCTACTAAATAAATTAGTGCACCATAAACCTAAATAACCCAAATTAACCTAATTAACCACAATTAACCATAATTGTTACCCTAACACAAATTATCACTAATTAACCCAATTTACCCAAATTAACCTAATTAACCCTAATCAACCCAAACTTAACCAAATTTACCCAAATTAACCAAATTAAGCCTAATCAACACCCTAACCTTTTCAAATTATCACTAATTAACCCAAATTAACCCTACACTGCAATTAACCCAAATTAACCATAGCCTCTAACCCTAAACATGACCCTAACCCTAACACTAACCCTAACCCTAAATACCATAACCCTAACCCTAACCCTTAACCCTAACCACAACCCGGCCAACACCAATCCTAACCCCAACCGAACCCTAATCCCAACCCCAACCCCAACCGGCCCCAACCAAACCCTTACCCTAACCCCAACCCCAACCCCAATCGAACCCTAACCCTAACCACAACCCGGCCAACACCAATCCCAACCCCAACCGAACCCTAATCCCAACCCCAACCCCAACCGGCCCCAACCAAACCCTTACCCTAACCCCAACCCCAACCCCAATCGAACCCTAACCCTAACTGACCCGATGCCACCCCTACCCGAACCCAGATCCCTGAACCCTACCCCTAACATCATCAAAAGAGGGAAATAAAAGTATTAAATTAGAAGTAAAAATTGGAAATTTACTAACCGCGGTGGAGGAGACGACGGAGGAGGCCAGTAGTCGACGATGCGATCGGCGACGAGTCAAGCACGGTTGCGACGTGGAAGTCGACGAGTCAAGCACGGTTGCGGTGGCGAGGTCAGGATGAGGACGTCGATGGCCGACGAGATCGGGATCGAGACGCGGGAAGAATAAGAGAGAAGAAAAATTTGGGAACGGTGAGGGATTTTCTGTGCCTTTTTTTTTATTATTAACCCGTATACATGCCCCTACGTACTTAGCCGTAGGTTCTTTGTTTGCACCACCGTAGGGCCAAACAACAAATTATGATTAAATATTTTTAAATTAAAATATAGAAAACCGTAGGGACAACAGTGGGCACCTACGGATTAATCCGTAGGGGCAATAAAACGTTGCCCCTACGGATTCCTTTATCCGTAGGGGCAACCCCTATTTGTAGTAGTGTCTGTTCAAATTTTCAAAATTTGAAATGAAGCAGCGCTTCATAAAAGCGCCAGCAAGTAACGTTTACGTGCAAAACATGGGTGCGCTAGTGCTAAGAGCGCCAGTGCTCTGAAGCAGCGCTCACTAGCGCTTAGAGCGCCAGCGCTCTGAAGCAGCGCTCACTAGCGCTAAGAGCGCCAGCGTTCCAGCGCTTTGAAGCAGCGCTCACGTGCAAAGCACGAGTGCGCTAGCGCTAGAACTAAATGTTCCCCACCGTTGGATCAAAAATCCAACAAAGATGATAAATCATCAAGTTACCAGAATAAAATTCTGTTAAGAAAACATTCTTCAGAATCTTTCCACACAAAAAGATTTTGCTCTGTAAATTAGAGCACCGTCGAATCAATGATCCAATGGTGATTAAAAATCACCAAAATACAGCATAAATTCTGTATCGGAAAAGATTTCCCAATCATGTTAAAAACAAGAAGATTGCCTTCTGTAAAACAGAAGCCCTAGGATCAAAAATCCAACGGTGGGGAAATTCCCAAATCAATTAGAGAAAAGATCTCTTTAACTGATTAAACAAATCAACTTGCCCTATATAAATGCCCCAAGACTTCAAGTCTCATAGAGAGGAACCCCCCATAAACTTTGAAAAAACTTCAAAGAGAAAACTCTCGGCAGAAGAAAAACTTTCTTCATGGTAAAATCAGAGAGATAAAAAAATCTCATCAGAAAAAGAACTTAGTTCTTATGCTAGATCATAGATCTTTAAGACAAACTGTCTCTCACAAAAGAGACCATAATATCTCATTATAAAAAAAGGGAGAATAATTCAATTCTCTTAGGATCACAGATTAATAAAGACAAAGCCTTTCACCAAAACATAAGAGATTGAAAACATCTCCTATAAAATAAGAACTTTGTTCTTAAATCCATGAGACAAAGTCTCTTATAAGAGAGAATTTAATTCTCAGAGCGCAGAACTGCCTAAAAAGAGCTATAGCGCTCCAATTAAAAGAAGAGTCTTAGCGCTCCAAATCTGGTGCATAACGCTCTAAATCTAGCGCACAGCGTTGCAGAGCCTTAGCGCTCTAAAATTAAAGAAGCACTCTGCGCTCATTAACTGGCGCACAGCGCCAAGCGCGCCACGTGCTCCTCACGTGTGCGCTATCTCACAAAAAGCGCCATAGCGTTCTGAATCTGGCGCATAGCGCCAAGCGCGCCATGTGCTCCTCATGTGTGCGCTACTTGACAGAAGCGCTTTGCGCTCATTATCTGGCGCATAGTACCAAGCATGCTGCGTGCTCCTCACGTGTGCGCTACATGACAGAAGCGCTCTACGCTAATTGGCTGGCGCTCAGCGCCAAGCGCGCCACATGCTCCTCACATGTGCGCTGAGAGAACATAAACTGTTCTTTAAACAATAAAGCCACAGAGCTATGATAAGTGCTCAGCACTCAATAAAAGACAAAATGATTGTCAGAGCCTAAACCAATACTCAATATTGTTAAATGTTCAACATCTTAATTAAATGAGCCGAGCCCAAAGTGTCCACAGATCCCTAATTCAGATCAATTGAGCCCATGTGCTCACAAATCTTTGATCTTAGTCCCAAATTGGACTACAGATCTTTCAACCAATATTGGTTCAAGGGTACATCTCTTCACTCCTCTGATATTTTTCGTTGTAATCCTTCAACGTCTTCAGAGAGGTGACGGGTCTCAACAACCAGACAAACCACGGACTGTGGGGTCCTTAAACTCATGGACTATGATGTCCTTAAACGTTACAGACTATGATGTCTCTAAACTACTACGGATTGTGGGGTCCTTAAACTCATGGACTATGATGTCCTTAAACTTTACAGACTATGCCGTCTTTAAACTGGACCGCAAAGTCCCTAAACTAAAATAATAGAGTTCAAATGCTCTTTTATTGGATCTAAATGATCCTGTTAAGTTGATCTCAGTCTAAAATTAGACTAACGTATCCTTAACAAACGTTTAAGTTGATCTTAGTCTAAAAATTAGACTAACGTATTCTTAACAAACGTTTAAGTTGATCTTAATCTCAAATGAGATTAACGATCCTTAAACCCAACCCAAACCCAAATCTAAGAAAATACGGATTTGGACTAATTCACGCCCTACGGGCGACAACATAAATTAGTCTCCGTATACAATCCACGGGCAACCAAAAACAAAACAAACACACATGACACGAAGTGACCATCTGGAGAAGGAGAAAGTGGTTACCGCGATGCGATAGCGTAATTAACTACAGGGCCTTGCGCCTGCAGGGAAGAGCGTCCCCACAATCAAAAAACCCCTCACAATGAGGGGGAATCTGACGAAATCTGCTACATCGGCCGCATCCGTCTAAACCTTCGATATATGTGTAGGGTGTTTTTCGTCACCCATTGAGATGGGAATACGCACGCGCTTGTCAGGTATAACACCCGAGCCCAATACTACTATTTTCTGTTACTGGTTGAGCGTTAGATATTACTCATTTCTTTTAGCTTGCCTGTTTGACACTTACCGTGAAATTTTATCTGGGTAAGTCATTTCTGCATATAACAAATTTTAGCACCTAAAGTAAAATTAAAAATATCTATCTTGGCCTACTCGTCACCCCTAGCCGCGTGGTAGCGTCCGCGCGTCGAGTTTCTGTCCCGTTCGGTGAAACGGGCGAGTTTGGACGACTACGCGCGCGTACAGGTGTCCGAATTGGGGGTATGCTTTTTAATCATAAAATATTCCATTTTAAAATTTGGAACCCGCTTAAAATCCTATTATTTAAATTTCAAATTTTTGGACCCAACCCGGGCGCGATTTGGAAATGTTTCATTTAGCGCCAAAATCCCAAATTAATAAAATATTCGAAACTATATATATAATATAATCTTACGGTTATTCATAACCTATTAAATCTTTTTTTAATATTCCTAAAATTTTTCCTCAGCCAATCACGGGGCTTTTAACCCCCGTGGGCCCCACCAATCTCTCTCTTTTTCTCTCTCTCTCTCTAACGTATCCCTCTCTCTCTCTTCCCTATATATATTATCCTCCCCCCACTCATAAATTTTTCCCAGAACAGAAGCTAAACCCCATCGCGAGAACCCAACAACCTAACCCTAGCCGCCTCGTCACCGTCGCCGCCGCAGCCCCGACGCCGGCGCCAACGCCACCGTCGCCCTCACCTCCGCCTCCTCTTCCCAACCTCAACATCTTCTCCTTCTCCCCCGTGCGCCCTGTGCAGCCGCGATTGCTGCAGTTCCCTGCAGCAACCTCCTCGCCGGCGGGCCTCGTCGTCGCCTTCCGTGCTGCCGACCAGCACCTCGCCGTGGTTCTTTCACCACCACTCTCCTCCTCCCGGTGCACCCCCTG
This sequence comes from Agapanthus africanus, assembly GCA_030015575.1. Lineage (NCBI taxonomy): Eukaryota > Viridiplantae > Streptophyta > Magnoliopsida > Asparagales > Amaryllidaceae > Agapanthus > Agapanthus africanus. The sequence goes on along the minus strand of JASDDO010000019.1, from coordinate 92,001,423 downwards.
ACCAGAACAGCGACCCCAGCTACCCCCGCGATTTTCCCTGTGCTGCCTGAGACGTCGCCGACGACCCCTGCGCCGCCCCTGGCCGTCGCCGACGAGCCCCAACCACCTCTAGACACCTTGTAGGTATGCCCCTCCACCTTTCCTTTCCTCTTATCTTCTTCAAGAACTGTAAACAGCCGCTGGAGTTTTGCAGATCGCCGGAGACGCCGTCCTCGCCGCCGTCGATCTCGCCGTCGTCGCAAATACCCTCTGGACCAGTGAGTATTTCCCCCCATCACCTTCTTCTCTGGTCTTTTCCTTATTTCCAAGTCTATGCCCGCTTGAAACCCTATTTACTGTTTTGTGCTCGCCGGAATCCGGCCGTGCCGGCGACGTGTTCCGACGATCCAGCGGAGTGCTCTGACCCGTGAGGTCCCTTGGTTCGTCGTTTGGGTTCAATCCGTGAACCGTGCGTCCGTCGCGTGTTTCCCGCCGACGTTACGTTTCGTTTTTCCGGTTCGCGACCCGTCGAGGCAAGTATTCGATACTTGCTACATGCTATTGCTACTTTATAACTTGATATTCATGTATGGTTTAATAATATATCATTTAGCAAATCACCTTACATACCTTGCTTCATGTCAATTAAATCATTTCCTGATAAACCCGTACATAATAGATTGCATTTGATTCACTGCTATGATGCTTTATTGCCAGTTTAGGTTATCAAATATGCATAACCGGCTAAATTACAGTTTGTCACTTTAAACCTAATAACTAAGTTTACCTGTTAATTACATTTTATAGCCTTTACACATGCAGTTCTATTATACTCGGACATTCGTAATCAAAGGCTTGATATAACTGTATCGCATCATTATTTAACTATTGCACCGCTAAGGGTGCTCAAACCTGTTAATATAATAACACGGCTGCACTGTATTACTGCACTCTTGTGATTGAATGAAACTGTTGATTGTTGTTTAACTCATTGCTTATTTCCTGCTGTTATTACCTTGTTCGATTATATATCTGTTTGTGAGCACACCCACGATGTGTTCGTACCTTGACTTGACATTGCTACATGATGCACCTGACATGGTACCGTTTACTTTGACTTGACCTGATGTACCATGACCTGACCTGTTACCTGATCTCATGCCTAATGCCAACAAACCTGACATGGAGTCCTCACAGACCAATCTTGTTGTCTATCCAGACAAACCTACTGTTACCTGATCCTGTGTTGGCATTAGTTCTTGACTACTGAATACCTGACCTGACACATACAACTTGGGGGTATGGGGAAATCAAAGGTGAACCTGACTTGTAACTCGACAGTTCACTACCTGTTCGAGTGTACACATTCCTGTTTTGTGCCTAGCGGCATGTCTCGGCTGCAGCCGAGAATATTGTGGCCGTGATCCCGGGTATGTACGGGGTACTACCGAGTGTACACATTCCTGTTTTGTGCCTAGCGGCATGTCTCGGTTTCGGCCGAGAATATTGTGGCCGTGATCCCGGGTATGTACGGGATACTATTGAGTTACATCGATGATTCATCCAATTGATTTCAAAGAATTTAGACTAGGAAACCCGATAAAACAGTTTATCTACCCACTGCACACTACCCTGCACTGCTTGTTTCATACTGTTGCTTATTCATGTTTATTTCTGCATTGCCTATTACACTGTTCATATTATATTACTTGTTGACTTGACGCGCTGACGTCTGGGTTTTGCATGGCCCAGATCCTCTACCGCTGTCGCTGTCCGAGCAGGAGTATTTCAGCCAGCAGGCTGAGTTGTGAGTCCAGTAGTGGTTAGTTTTATTTCCTGCATTTTATTTCCAGATGTGAGCCCGCATTATGGGACATACTTTTCCGTTATTGTATTGGATCATTTGCTTCCGCTTTTATTTATCATTGACTCTGGTTATTCTGGATTGTGGACATGTTTTTAGATAGTTTTATCTTGTTCTTGATATCTCTACAGCCGTAATGTGACTGTGGATGGATACTTCCTACCCACAGGTAGCATGGTTGGCTATGTCACGTGCCCAATCTTGCGTACTCTGGGAAGCGGGGCGTGACATGGTTCTTTTGGTATCAGAGCCATAGGTTAGTTGGGTTGATTCTTTTGTAGTTGGGTATTGTACCCTATACACGAATCAGAATACCCGTGTTTAGGAAACATGTCCTGCCACTTTTCCATTTACCATGCCACTTTGCCATTTACCATTCTTGAATCACATTCTTCCTGATTATATCTTTTAGGACGTGCAAACTTACTTTGCATGTCGACTCGAAAACCTGATTTCTTGTTATCCCTAGGACTTAGGCGACTCGATTGGAGTTAAGTAATTGTGGCTATGATACCGCGGCATAGTTACAATGCGGTACTCTATTCAAGTATCTTGGAGTTCTAGTCTTGATCTATATTCAAAATCTATCATCATGCTAATGTTGGGTATTTTGAGTTTAGGATTATGGCCGGTAAGAAATTGAAGACATACCAGAGGCGTGTGGACGAAGCCGCCATGCTTGGAGTAATAAGAGGAATGCTGGAAAATCAGAAGAGGCATACTGAGCTGATCCAGCAGCAAGCAGATTCGTTTCAGGAAGGTTTGCAGATCGTTCGGCAGTCTGTAAACAACGCTGGAGCTAAACCAGTTGACCGAGTAGGGACCGTGGCAGATTTCAGACGTTTGGGTCCGACTACATTCACTGGTTTGGGGGAGCCGTTGCCAGCCGAGCAGTGGCTGGTCGACACGGAGAATTTGCTGATTGCGGCACTGATTCCAGAGGACAAAAGAGTTGATGTGGTGCGCATTCAGCTAGTGGATTACGCCCGAGAGTGGTGGCTTGTGGAAGAGACCCGTTTGCCCAAGCCGATCAGTTGGGCGGAGTTTTCTAAGAGTTTCCTGGAGAAGTTCTTCCCGCGGACTGCACGGGAGGAAATGGAAGAGAAATTTATTGGGCTGAGGCAGAATGGAGCACCCGTGGACATGCATGCAGCAGAGTGGACGAGACTCAGCAGTTTCGCTGAACCTTTAGTCGCCAACGATGCAGACAGGGCACGAAGGTCCATGCGCAGCTTGGATGTGGGCATCCAAAGGTAGACCGTCTCCATGGGTTTGACCACTTTCTCACAAGTTCTTACGGCAGCTCGGGAACAGCAGAGCATATCGGGAAAATTGGGAGTTCACAGCGGACAGCAGTTGCGGTAAGGAAGCAGTTCTGTTGGGCCGGTCGAATTTAGGGCTAGGCCGACAAAAAATATTCTTGCATCAATGGAAGTGATGAAAGTAAAGAGCCGACTGTTGTTCGTGATTTTATGGACATGTTTGAAGATATATCGGGTTTGCCGCCGAAGTGAGACGTGGAGTTCGCGTTTGATCTTATTCCTGGTGCAGCGCCAGTATCTAAAGCATATTATCCAATGGCGCCAGTGGAATTGGGAGAAGTTAAAAAGCAAGTTGCTGAATTGCTTGAGAAGGGTTGGATTCGAAGCAGCAACTCGTCTTGGGGAGCTCCAGTTCTTCTAGTAAAGAAGAAGGATGGCACGAGAAGGATGTGCATCGACTATCGAGAATTAAACCGGGTAACTATTAAGAATAAGTACCCGATCCCTCGCATTGGAGAACTTTTTGAGCAGCTTAGTGGCGCGAGGGTATTCTCGAAGCTGGATTTGCGATCCGGATACCATCAGGTCCGAGTGAAAGCAGAAGATATTTGCAAGACGGCGTTTCGAACTCGGTATGGACATTACGAGTACCTAGTGATGCCCTTCGGAGTAACGAATGCGCCGGCAGTATTCATGGACTTGATGAACCGAATCTTTTCACCATTCTTAGACCAGTTTATTGTGGTATTCATTGACGATATTCTGGTTTACTCGAAGAGTTTTGAGGAGCATGCTGAGCATTTGAGGATTGCACTGCAGACATTGAGACAGGAGAAATTGTATGCAAAGATGAGTAAGTGCAAATTTTGGCTGGAAGAAGTGAAGTTTCTGGGGCATGTTGTGTCGGGCGATGGAATCGCCGTCGATCCTGAAAAGATTGCAGCAGTTCGAGATTGGCCGATTCCAAAGAATGTAGCTGAGATAAGAAGTTTCCTTGGATTAGCCGGATATTACAGGAGATTTTTGGAGAACTTCGCTAGTTTGGCAGAGCCGTTGACCAAGCTTACGCGCAAGGAGGTACCTTTTGTATGGACGGATAAGTGTGCGTTAGCTTTCGAGACGTTGAAACAGAAATTGATAACCGCCCCTATTCTGACCATACCAGACAATTCCGGAGGACTGGTGATTCACAGCGACGCATCTGGGAAAGGATTGGGATGTGTTTTGATGCAGCATGGGAAGGTCGTAGCATACGCATCAAGACAACTGAAGACCCATGAGAGGAATTATCCGACTCATGACTTGGAGCTTGCGGCTGTGATCTTCGCTTTGAAGATTTGGAGACACTACCTTTTGGGCAAGAGAGTCGAAGTTTTTACAGATCATAAGAGTTTGAAGTATGTGTTCACTCAGAAGGAGTTGAACATGAGGCAGCGTAGATGGTTGGAGCTGATGGCCGACTATGATCTTTATCTTAAGTACCATCCGGAAAAAGTTAACGTCGTGCCGGATGCGCTTAGTCGGTTACCAGCAATCCAGGTGTTAACTACGCAGAGGGAGATCATTGCAGATTTTCGAAGATTTGACTTGGAGGTTGTGCTATCACATTCTACGGGACAGTTGATGCAGTTGCAAGTACAGTCGTCTTTAATTAATAAAATTAAAGCAGCACAATCGCAGGATCCTAGACTGCAAAAGTTTCGAGAGCAGGTTGAGGCTGGACTACGAACAGATTTACTGGTCCACGAAGATGGTTCGTTGAGGTATGGTAGCCGTTTGTGTGTGCCAAAGGGGGATGTTCGTGAAGAGCTTATGAAGGAGGCACACAGTTCAGCTGATTCTATACATCCAGGAGGCACAAAGATGTACCGTGATATTCGACAGCATTTCTGGTGGGAAGGCATGAAACGGGAGATTGCTCGCTTCGTGGCTAAGTGCTTGGTGTGTCAGCAAGTCAAGGCTGAACACCAAAGGGTTGCTGGTTTTTTGCAACCACTTCCGATTCCTCAGTGGAAGTAGGAACATATAACCATGGATTTCGTGACGGCTTTACCGCGGAGTCCAAAGGGCAACAATGCAGTATGGGTGATTGTCGATCGATTGACCAAGGCAGCTCACTTTATTCCTTTCCGGGTTGGTCAATCAACGGAGACTCTGGCAGAACGGTACATGCAGGAGATTGTAAGATTGCATGGCGTACCGGTGAGCATCGTGTCCGATCGGGACACTCGGTTCTTATCACACTTCTGGAAGAGTTTACAGGAAAGTTTGGGGACTCGATTGAAGTTTAGCACAGCTTATCATCCTCAAACTGATGGTCAGTCGGAGAGAACGATCCAAACTCTTGAAGACATGTTGAGAGCATGCATGTTGGACTTCAAGGGTTCATGGGAGGATCATCTACACTTGGTGGAGTTTTCTTACAACAATAGTTTCCAAGCAACCATCCAGATGGCTCCGTTTGAAGCTTTGTATGGTCGTAAGTGCCGTTCACCCGTTTGTTGGGATGATGTTGGTGAACGAAGATTAGTGGGACCAGATTTGGTGGTACAGACAGTTGAGAAGGTTAACACAATCAGAAAGCATATGAAGGCAGCTCAAGACAGACAGAAAAGTTGGGCTGACACGTCAAGAAGACCTCTAGAGTACGCCGTGGGTGATTTGGTATTCTTGAAAATATCACCGACTAGAGGGGTGATTCGTTTTGGGAGTCGAGGAAAGCTTAGTCCTCAATTCGTTGGACCCTTCGAGATAATGGAGCGCGTTGGAGAGGTAGCATACCGTTTGGCGTTACCGCAGTCCTTGGTGGGTGTGCATGACGTGTTTCACGTATCTCAACTACGAAGGTATGTTCGAGATGAAACACACGTCTTGGATCATTCGGTTAACAGTACGGGAAGACCTGACTTTTGAGGAGCGACCTGTTGAAATCATGGATCGAAGGGAAAAGGTTCTTAAGAACAAGGTTATCCCCCTTGTGCTCGTTTCTTGGGGTAATCGATCGCATGGAGAGTCCACTTGGGAGCGAGAAGATGAGATCCGGCAGAAGTTTCCTCACCTTTTTCTGTAGTTTTCTATCTTGTATTCTTGGAATTTCGAGGACGAAATTCTTTTTGTAGTTGGGTATAATGTAACACCCGAGCCGAATACTACTATTATCTGTTACTGGTTGAGCGTTAGATATTACTCATTTCTTTTAGCTTGCCTGTTTGACACTTGCCGTGAAATTTTATCTGGCTAAGTCATTTCTGCATATAACAAATTTTAGCACCTAAAGTAAAATTAAAAATATCTATCTTGGCCTACTCGTTACCCCTAACCGCGTGGTAGCGTCCGCGCGTCGAGTTCCCGTCCCGTTCGGTGAAACGGGCGAGTTTGGACGACTACGCGCGCGTACAGGTGTCCGACTTGGGAGTATGCTTTTTAATCATAAAACATTCCATTTTAAAATTTGGAACCCGCTTAAAATCCTATTATTTAAATTTCAAATTTTTGGACCCAACCCGGACGCGATTTGGAAATGTTTCATTTAGCGCCAAAATCCCAAATTAATAAAATATTCGAAAAAATATATATAATATAATCTTACGGTTATTCATAACCTATTAAATCTTTTTTTAATATTCCTAAAATTTTTCCTCAGCCAATCACGGGCCTTTTAACCCCCGTGGGCCCCTCCAATCTCTCTCTTTCTCTCTCTCTCTAACGTATCCCTCTCTCTCTCTTCCCTATATATATTATCCTCCCCCCCTTCATAAATTTTTCCCAGAACAGAAGCTAAACCCTATCGCGAGAACCTAACAACCTAACCCTAGCCGCCTCGTCACCGTCGCCGCCGCAGCCCCGACGCCGGCGCCAACGCCATCGTCGCCCTCGCCTCCGCCTCCTCTTCCCAACCTCAACATCTTCTCCTTCTCCCCCGTGCGCCCTGTGCAGCCGCGATTGCTGCAGTTCCCTGCAGCAACCTCCTCGCCGGCGGGCCTCATCGTCGCCTTCCGTGCTGCCGACCAGCACCTCGCCGTGGTTCCCTCACCACCACTCTCCTCCTCCCGGTGCACCCCCTGACCAGAACAGCGACCCCGGCTACCCCCGCGATTTTCCCTGTGCTGCCTGAGACGTCGCCGGCGACCCCTGCGCCACCCCTGGCCGTCGCCGACGAGCCCCAACCACCTCTAGACACCTTGTAGGTATGCCCCTCCACCTTTCCTTTCCTCTTATCTTCTTCAAGAACTGTAAACAGCCGCTGGAGTTTTGCAGATCGCCGGAGACGCCGTCCTCGCCGCCGTCGATCTCGCCGTCGTCGCAAATACCCTCTGGACCAGTGAGTATTTTCCCCCATCACCTTCTTCTCTGGTCTTTTCCTTATTTCCAAGTCTATGCCCGCTTGAAACCCTATTTACTGTTTTGTGCTCGCCGGAATCCGGCCGTGCCGGCGACGTGTTCCGATGATCCAGCGGAGTGCTCTGACCCGTGAGGTCCCTTGGTTCATCGTTTGGGTTCAATCCGTGAACCGTGCGTCCGTCGCGTGTTTCCCGCCGACGTTACGTTTCGTTTTTCCGGTTCGCGACCCGTCGAGGCAAGTATTCGATACTTGCTACATGCTATTGCTACTTTATAACTTGATATTCATGTGTGGTTTAATAATATATCATTTAGCAAATCACCTTACATACCTTGCTTCATGTCAATTAAATCATTTCCTGATAAACCCGTACATAATAGATTGCATTTGATTCACTGCTATGATGCTTTATTGCCAGTTTAGGTTATCAAATATGCATAACCGGCTAAATTACAGTTTGTCACTTTAAACCTAATAACTAAGTTTACCTGTTAATTACATTTTACTGTTTAATAGATGATAGCCTTTACACATGTAGTTCTATTATACTCGGACATTCGTAATCAAAGGCTTGATATGACTGTATCGCATCATTATTTAACTATTGCACCGCTAAGGGTGCTCAAACCTGTTAATATAATAACACGACTGCACTGTATTACTGCACTCTTGTGATTGAATGAAACTGTTGATTGTTGTTTAACTCATTGCTTATTTCCTGCTGTTATTACCTTGTTCGATTATATATCTGTTTATGAGCACACCCACGATGTGTTCGTACCTTGACTTGACATTGCTACATGATGCACCTGACATGGTACCGTTTACTTTGACTTGACCTGATGTACCATGACCTGACCTGTTACCTGATCTCATGCCTAATGCCAACAAACCTGACAGGGAGTCCTCACGGACCAATCTTGTTGTCTATCCAGACAAACCTACTGTTACCTGATCCTGTGTTGGCGTTAGTTCTTGACTACTGAATACCTGACCTGACACATACAACTTGGGGGTATGGGGAAATCAAAGGTGAACCTGACTTGTAACTCGACAGTTCACTACCTGTTCGAGTGTACACATTCCTGTTTTGTGCCTAGCGGCATGTCTCGGCTGCAGCCGAGAATATTGTGGCCGTGATCCCGGGTATGTACGGGGTACTACCGAGTGTACACATTCCTGTTTTGTGCCTAGCGGCATGTCTCGGTTTCGGCCGAGAATATTGTGGCCGTGATCCCGGGTATGTACGGGATACTATTGAGTTACATCGATGATTCATCCAATTGATTTCAAAGACTTTAGACTAGGAAACCCGATAAAACAGTTTATCTACCCACTGCACACTACCCTGCACTGCTTGTTTCATACTGTTGCTTATTCATGTTTATTTCTGCATTGCCTATTACACTGTTTATATTATATTACTTGTTGACTTGACGCGCTGACGTCTGGGTTTTGCATGGCCCAGATCCTCTACCGCTGTCGCTGTCCGAGCAGGAGTATTTCAGCCAGCAGGCTGAGTTGTGAGTCCAGTAGTGGTTAGTTTTATTTCCTGCATTTTATTTCCAGATGTGAGCCCGTATTATGGGACATACTTTTCCGTTATTGTATTGGATCATTTGCTTCCGCTTTTATTTATCATTGACTCTGGTTATTCTGGATTGTGGACATGTTTTTAGATAGTTTTATCTTGTTCTTGATATCTCTACAGCCGTAATGTGACTGTGGATGGATACTTCCTACCCACAGGTAGCATGGTTGGCTATGTCACGTGCCCAATCTTGCGTACTCTAGGAAGCGGGGCGTGACATCAGACGTACTACAGATTCCCCCTGCCCAGGGTAGGCGGGGGTTTATTGATTGTGGGGATCCGAATCTCCGGCAGCCGTGGACTAAACTGCCGTTAATTACCCATCGCCTTTGGGGCGAGGGAACCTCCGATTAAGGAGTTAAACTGGTCATGCGAACTCAATGTGCAGTGTTGTGTTTTGGAGGGGTGGTTTGGATATATCGGGAGCCACGCAGAGTTTTTATGGGGGGCCCGCTACCCGGATAGCGGGCTGGGGGTCAAGAGGGCTAGTAGCCGCCTTGCAGGGTGCGGGGCAGCTTCCCAGCCCAATTTTTTTTGAGAGGGAAAGTGTTATAGAGTATGTGTGTGTATGTGTGTAGGGAAAGGGCATCCATAGGATGTGTGGGGGCCAGCGCCTCGCGTGCATGGCATGCAGGAGCTGGGAGCGAGCGCTTTGAGCGCTGGGCGCACCATATGCTCGGCACGTGGGCGCTAGCGCTCTGGGCGCTGGGCGCACCACGTGCTCGGCACGTGGGCGCTAGCGCACCGGGCGCTGGGCGCACCACGTGCTCGGCACGTGGGCGCTAGCGCACCGGGCGCTGGGCGCACCACGTGCTCGGCATGTGGGCGCAAGCGCTCGGGGCGCTGGGAGCACCACGTGCTCGGCACGTGGGCGCAAGCTCTCTGGGCGGTAGCGCACCACGTGCTCGGCACGTGGGCGCAAGCGCACGGGGCGCTAGCGCACCACGTGCTCGGTACGTGGGCGCTGGACGCTGGGCGTCAAACAGAAAGGGGACTTTGGTCCCTGCACTGGGAGCTGTGCTCCCGATTTGTGGAATTAAACTCCTAAAAAGTTTAGAAATGATCAAAGGGGTTTGCTTTGTTTCTCGCTTTGGTCCTGGATCTTCCCAAGATGGGATTTTTGGAGATGGGTCTCCTCCTTCCTCCTCTGTTGGCTGGGTCTTGAAGAACAAGAAGTATGAGATTTTAAAAATCTCTTATTTTTAAGATCTGATGGGAGATCTGAGTTCCCCTTTTGTGGGTTTTGTGGTGAAAAACTATTTAGTTTCATAAAAGGAAGAGTAAAACTCTTGATTTAATTCAAAAGAAAGAAGAAGGTTTTAAAACCTTGAGGAAGGAGAAAGATTTCAGATCTGGATTTGTTTTTGGAGAGAGAAAAAAAGTAGTTGGGATATTTTCATTATCCTTGTCTTTATGGGCTATACACTTTACGTATAGCCTTTTGGGCTCCACAAAATGGCATTTTGCCTATCCCATGGCTCATGTGCCATTTCTTTTTGCACATAAGCCATGAGCTTTACAAAAATTCGGCTCTATGCCCATTTTTCTTACATTTATTCATGAAATAAAATAAAAGAAATACAACAAAATTATTTATTACAAAATTTTTATCTTGGCATGGGGGGAGGCCGGCCGCTTCATGTTCGGGCTCGACCCGTGCATGGGCGCACTTGATTTGGGCTTGGGCCCACTTGGCTTGGGGTTGACTTTGATTTTGACTTGGTCAACCTGGGTGTAAATTTTTACTCCAACAAATTGGCCCCCATCAATAAATGCACACCACACATGTGGGTCGTCTGCATGAAATTGATGGATCTTCTTTCAAGTGGAGGCGACTTGATTTGGTTCCCGCTTTTTGGGAAGCTAGCAATGCCCTTTTTATGACATGGACGGTCGATGCTTGTCGTGTCTCCGAGATGGAGTGTCTGGTTGACTTGATTCCAAGGCGGAGCGTAATTCCGACGAGGAGGTCGTTGCTGCCCTTTTAGCGACGTGGACGGTCGGTGCTGCCCTTTTAGCGACGTGGACAGTCGGTTCTGCCCTTTTTGCGACTTGGACGGTCGATACTGCCCTTTTAGCGACTTAGACGGTCGATGCTGCCCTTTTAGCGACTTGGACAGTCGATGCTACCCTTTTTGCGACTTGGACGGTCGGTGATGCCCTTTTTGCCACTTGGACGGTCGGTTCTGCCCCTTTTGCACCTTGGACGGTCGATGCTGCCCTTTTAGCGACTTGGACGGTCGATGCTGCCCTTTTAGCGACTTGGACGGTCGGTTCTGCCCTTTTTGCGACTTGGACGGTCGATGCCGCCCTTTTAGCAACTTGGACGGTCGATGCTGCCCTTTTAGCGACTTGGACGGTCGGTTCTGCCATTTTTGCGACTTGGACGGTCGGTTCTGCCCTTTTTGCGACTTGGTGGGTCGGTGCTGCCCTTTTAGCGACTTAGACGGTCGATGCTGCCCTTTTAGCGACTTGGACGGTCGTTGTTGCCATTTTAGCGACGTGGACGGTCGATGCTGCCATTTTAGCGACGTGGACGGTCGATTCTGGATTTGACTTGCTCCGCTTCTTGCGGTGTTAGGGTTGAAGTTGACTTGCTGATTCGATGTGATTTGGGTTGACATCAGCACCGCTGCACTGGAATATGGTACCAGGAGCGAATTATCATTTGTCATGAGGAGATTTCCTTCATTCCCAGTTTAACGACTTAGGGGTCATCTGTTCCCAGTTTAACGACTTAGAGGTCATTTGTTCCCAGTTTAAAGACTTAGGGGTCTATTGGATTGGAGTTTTGGGATTTTGGGGTTAGGTGTCACGCCCCGCTTCCTAGAATACGCTAAGATGAGCACGTGACATAGCCAACCATGTTATCTGTGGATAGGAAATATCCTTCCACAGTCATATTACGGCTGTAGAGATATCAAGAACAATAATAAACTATCTAACACATGTCCATAAGTCAAATAAAATGAGTCAAAAATAAAAATAATGCTGAAGCAAAAGATCCAATACAAGAATAACTGGAACGTATGTCCCATAATGCGGGCTCACATCAGGAATGAAAATACTGAAAATAAAAGAACTAACTACTAACGAGTCCTCACTGCTCAGCCTGCTGACTGAAGTACTCCTGCTCGGACTGCAGCAAAGGTAAGGAATCTGGGTCATGCAAAACCCAGACGTCAGCGCGTCATGACATCAAGCAATAATATATAAACATGGTAGTAAAACATGCAAGTATGATCATAAATAGCAAAGCAGGTGTAACAGCAATATAAATCAGGGCAGTGAAAGGTAGTGTGCAGTGAGTAATCTAAACTGGTCTATTGGATTAACTATTCTCAAGTCTTTGAAATCAATTTGATGAATCATCGATGTAACTCAATAGTATCCCATGCGTGCCCGGGATCACGGTCTATAACTCTCGGGCTGAATCCGAGACGTGCCGCAAGGCAGTAAAGGGTGGTAGGTAATGACGAGTGATGTCAGCAGCATCAGCCCGGGGCTGGCCTAGCCCGTAAGACTGATCAGAAAAGGTAGAGAACTGTCGAGTTACAAATCATGTTTCATCATTGATTTTCCCATACCCCCAAGTTATATGTGTTCAAGTCACGTATTAAATAATCTAGAGCTAATACCAACACAGGATTAGGCAGGTACAGGTTTGTCTGGATAGACAACAGGAACTGTCCGTAAGAACAACATGTCAGGTTTGTTGGCATTAGACACAAGATCAGGTAACAGGTAAACCCATGGTACATCAGATCAAGCCAGGTAGTATATAGGTATCATGTCATGTCGAGAGGTGCACGGTACCATGTCTTGTCAAGTAGTAGGTGTAACAAGTCATGTCAGGGTGCACAAGATGCCATGTGGGTGCTCATAATCAAACTAACATAAGCATGTTTACTAATAGAACAATAAACTGGAACATTGTAATGTGAAATGCAATCAGGTACATATTAAGGTATATAAATGCACAGTTATGATTAGGGTTAAAGTTTAAGTTCCAATACTAATTAAACTACACTTTATCAAATGTGGAATGCGAATATTTCAATGTTATACATTCAAGTGATCTATTGATGCAATAATATGTATACTAGACGAGATGGATGCAAACGGGTGTTTGAAACATTATAAACTATCTAAAAGGGTACCATGGGCCATGTAAATAATTATTATGATTTAAATATGGATATGGGTACTAGGTATAGTAAATCAAAATGCAACATGGTATGTTCCGAGTTATGAATCTAAAATGATAAAATGGACATCGAATATTAAAATGTAACATGAGACATTGGATTAAATCTATAGGTTTAACATGTAATCAAATAAATATAAAATATTATGAATAGCATGTAGCAAGTTTCACTTACCTAGACGGATCGCGATACGGGTATACGGGACGTCACACGTCGGCGGGAAAAGTCGCGACGCGCGCACGGTACACGAAATGAATCCAAACAACGCACAAGGTGAATACACGGGTCAGGTACACTCGCTGGGTTGTCAGGATCGTCGACGTCGTCACGGTTCCGGCAAACTACAGAGGTTAAAAAGATTTTACAGAAAAGAAAAATATACAAGAAAGAAAGAAGAGAAAGAAAAAGAGAAGAAGAAAGGAGGAACGAGAGAGAGAGAAGGCTCACTGGGGTTGGACTGGTAACGGGGAGACGAGATGGTGACGGCGAGATCGACGGAGCTCCGGCCAGGTAATGTGCAGGGGTATGCAGGTTCTTAGCGGCTAGGGTTTTCTTGGTGCGAGGTTGGTGCAGGGAAGGAGAACAGAGGAGATAGGGAGAGAGAAAAGGAGATGGGGATGATGGTGGTGGCGAGAGATGATCGGCGGCGAGGGAGGTGCGATGGTGATGGGTTTCGAGGTGCCCTGGGTGTGCAGGTGAAGGGCTCGGGAATGAGAAAGAAGGAGAAGAAGATGGCGAGGAGGAGGTGAAAGCTTGGTTGAGGTGAGGAGGTGATGAGGTGAAGGAGTTAGGGTTAGGGTTTCGAGGAGGTTGAAGAGTTGTGGGTTAAAGGAAGCGCTCGGGTTTTTAAAAAAAAGAAGAAGAAGACGAAGATATGAAGAAGGGAGGTGACGGGATTCACGAGGGGTGACGGGAATCGAGAAGCGAATAGTGTTCGCGAGAGGAGAGAGAGAGAGCGCGCGAGGAGAGAGAAAGGGGAGAGAGAAAGAGAGAGACTGTGAGGAGAGGGAGAAAGAGAAAGAGAGAAGAGAGAGAGAGCATGTGGGGTCGGCGCAAGGAAGGGATTTGATTGGCTCAGGGAAAAGAGGGAGGAAAAGAGAGAGAGGCGTGTGGGGCCCGGCAAAAGAAAAGGAAGAGTTCTGATTGGCTCTGAGGAGAAAAGAGATATGGGGAAAGAGTTGGAAAGATTAAAAGATTTTTAATTGTTACGAAAATATTTTCGTTAGCTGTACAGAAATCTTAGGCTGTTAAATATATATATATATATATATATATATATATATATATATATATATATATATATATATATATATATATATATATATATGAACGAATTTAAAGAAATTTAAAAATAATTAGAATTTGGCGGGATACAAAATATTTCAGAAATGCGCCTGGGTCGGGTCCAAAATTTTGGATTTGAAATATGAAAATTTTCTGTAAGTTCCAAAATTTAAAATGAAAGATTATGTAACGAAAAAGCATACCCCCAAGAACGGACGCACGTACGTGAGCGTAGCCATCCAAACACGTCCGTTTCACTGAACGGGACGAAAACAAGATGCACGGACGCTACCACAGGGTTATGGGTATCATGCAGGCCATGTTATGTATTTTTAAATTATTTTACGTGACTTAAATTGTTATATGCAAATTACGCGATGCTAGGGTATTCTATAACTATGAATCAACAGGTTCAAACAAGCGGGTCGAATGTAAAGTAACCTACCATTCGCATCCAAACACGATAAATGAATAAAACACCACAAACAAACAAATACGACAACAGAAATTGGTATAACTGAACTCGGTTGTTACATTATACCCAACTACAAAAAGAATTTCGTCCTCGAAATTCCAAGAACAAGAAAGGATAGCAATCCAACAAACTACAAGAATAGATGCGAAAACTTCTGCCGGATTTCTTCTTCTCATTCCCAAGTTGACTCTCCATGTGAGCGATTACCCCAAGAAACAAGTATAAGAGGGATAACTTTGTTCTTAAGAACCTTTTCCCTTCGATCCATAATCGACATCGGTCGCTCCTCGAAAGTCAAATCTTCTCGTACAGTCAGCTCCGAATGATCCAACACATGTGTTTCATCTCGAACATATTTACGGAGTTGAGATACGTGAAACACGTCATGAACATTCGCCAAGGATTGCGGCAACGCCAATCGATACGCTACCTCACCAACACGCTCCAAAATCTCAAAAGGTCCGATGAATCGAGGACTGATCTTTCCTCGACTTCCGAAACGAATCACCCCTCTAGTCGGTGATATCTTCAAGAATACCAAGTCACCCACGGCGAACTCTAGAGGTCTTCTTGACGTATCTGCCCAACTCTTCTGTCAGTCTTGTGCTGCTTTCATATGATTCCAGATAGTGTTAACCTTCTCAACTGTTTGCACTACCAAATCTGGTCCCAACAATCTTCGTTCACCAACATCGTCCCAACAAACAGGTGAACGACATTTGCGACCATATAAAGCTTCGAATGGAGCCATCTGAATAGTCGCCTGGAACTTGTTGTTGTAAAAAAACTCCACCAAATGTAGATGATCCTCCCATGAACCCTTGAAGTCTAACATGTAAGCTCTCAACATATCTTCAAGAGTTTGGATCGTTCTCTCCGACTGGCCATCTGTTTGAGGATGATAAGCTGTGCTAAACTTCAATCGGGTCCCCAAACTTTCCTGTAAGCTCTTCCAAAAGTGTGATAAGAAATGGATGTCACGGTCGGACACGATGCTCACTGGTACACCATGCAATCTTACAATCTCTTGCATGTACCGTTCTACCAAAACTTCTGTTGATTGACCAACTCGAAAGGGTATGAAATGAGCTGCCTTGGTCAAACGATCAACAATCACCCAAACTGCATTGTTGCCTTTTGGACTCCGCGGTAGAGCTGTCACGAAATCCATGGTTATATGTTCCCACTTCCACTGAAGAATCGGAAGTGGTTGCAATAAACCAGCAACCCTTTGATGTTCAGCCTTGACTTGCTAACACACCAAGCACTTTGCTACAAAACGGGCAATCTCCCGTTTCATGCCTTCCCACCAGAATAGCTGTCTTATATCTCGATACATCTTCGTGCCTCCTGGATGTACGGAATATGCTGAACTGTGTGCTTCCTTCATAAGCTCTTCGCGAATATCTCCCTTTGGCACACACAATCGGCTACCATATCTCAACGAACCATCTTCATGGATCAGTAAGTCTGTTCGAAGTCCAGCTTCAACCTGTTCTCAAAACTTTTGCAATCTAGGGTCCTGCGATTGCGCTGCTTTAATATTCTCAATCAACGACGAATGTACCTACAGCTGCATCAACTGTCCCGAAGAATGCGGTAACACAACCTCCAAATCAAATCTTCGAAAGTCTTCAATGAGTTCCTTCTGTGCAGTCAACATCAGAATTGCTGGCAACCGACTAAGCGCATCCGGTACAACATTAACTTTCCCCGGATGGTACTTAAGATCAAGATCGTAGTCAGCCATCAGCTCCAACCATCTACGCTGCCTCATATTAAGCTCCTTCTTCGTGAACACATACTTCAAGCTTTTATGATCGGTGAAAACCTCGACCCTTTCGCCCAAAAGGTAGTGTCTCCAAATCTTCAAAGCGAAGATCACAGCCGCAAGCTCCAAGTCATGAGTTGGGTAATTCTTCTCATGGGTCTTCAACTATCTCGATGCGTACGCTATAACCTTCCCATGCTGCATCAAAACACATCCCAATCCTTTCCCAGATGTGTCGCTGTGAATCACCAATCCTCCGGAACTGTCTGGCACGGTCAGAATAGGAGCGGTTATCAATCTATGCTTCAACGCCTCAAAAGCCGACGCAAACTTATCCGTCCACACAAATGGTACCTCCTTACTTGTAAGCTTGGTCAACGGCTCCGCCAGATGAGCAAAGTTCTCTCCGAACCTTCTGTAATACCCGGCGAGTCCAAGAAAGCTTCTTATCTCCGCAACATTCTTCGGAATCAGCCAATCTCGAACTGCAGCAATCTTTTCGGGATCAACGGTGATTCCATCGCCAGACACGACATGCCCCAAAAACTTTACTTCTTCTAGCCAAAACTCGCACTTGCTCATCTTTGCATATAATTTTTCTTGTCTCAGCGTCTGCAGTGCGATCTTCAAATGTTCTGCATGCTCTTCAATACTCTTAGAGTAGACCAGAATATCATCAATGAACACCACAATAAACTGGTCCAAGAATGGTGAAAAGATTCGGTTCATCAAGTCCATGAATATCGCCGGTGCATTCGTTACTCCAAAGGGCATCACTAAGTACTCGTAATGTCCATACCGAGTTCGGAACGCCGTCTTGCAAATATCTTCTGTTTTCACTCGGATCTGATGATATCCGGATCTCAAATCCAGCTTAGAGAATACCCTCGCGCCACTAAGCTGCTCAAATAATTCGCTAATGCGAGGGATCGGGTACTTGTTCTTAATAGTCACCCGGTTTAATTCTCGATAATCGATGCACATTCTCCTTGTGCCATCCTTCTTCTTGACTAGAAGAACTGGAGCTCCCCAAGGCGAGTTACTGCTTCGAATCCAACCCTTCTCAAGTAATTCAGTAACCTGCTTCTTAACTTCTTCCAACTCCATTGGTGCCTTTGGATAGTACGCTTTAGAAACTGGCGCTGCACCAGGAACAAGATCAATCGTGAACTCCACGTCTCGCTTCGGCGGTAAACCTGATATGTCTTCGAACACGTCCATGAAATCTCGAACAACAGCTGGCGTTTCATCTTGAGCAACCTCCATCGACGAAAGAACATTAACTGTCGGCCTAGCCCTAAACTCGACTGGCCCGACAGAACTGCTTCCTCCAGTGAAGATAAACTCTGGATGTCCGGGAATCTGGAAAATTACTTTCTTTGCCCTACAATCAATGTGAGCATGGAAAATGCCGAGAAAATCCATTCCCAAGACGACTTCATAGCTGCCTGTATCAATCACCAAGAAGTCTGCAAAAAGCTCCCGTCCGCAAACATCAACTGCACAATCCTTACATTCTCTACTAGATATGATCTTCCCATTCCCAGTGTGTATGTCCCAGAAACTAGACATGGTCGTGCAAGTAATCGAGTGTGTAGCAATAAACTTGGACGGCATAAAACAATGGGATGCACCAGAATCAAATAACGCTAATGCGGGAAAACCATGAACAAGTAGAATACCTGAAACAACTTCTCCTGAAGCCTTGGCTTCCTCAGCCGTCAGGGTAAATGCTCGAGCTTGATTGGGTCCCTGAGTCAGCTGCTCCTGTCCCTGAAACGGTTTCTGCGGTGGCTTCAGAACATCATCCTTCGTACGAAGCTTCGACGGACAAGTGCTGATAGTATGATCCGCCGAACCACAAACCAAACAGAGTCTATGTTTCCTTCGACATTCCCTTTGCACGTGCCCAGGTAAATGGCAGTAGTCGCAAATTACGGTCCTCCTCTTGTCAACAACAACAGGCTTCTTCATCGGTGTTATGCCACGTCGGTCCACTGGAATACCTCTACGCCCATGTGCTAGGTTCGGTGCAAAAGCCGGCTTCCGTACTGTAACTGCTGGCTGCTGTGAACTCCCAGTCTTCATAGATAGGCTCTGCTACTCTCGAGCTACTGTGAGTACTTGTGAGAAAGTGGTCAAACCCAGGGAGACAATCTGCCTTTGGATGTCCACATCCAAACTGTGCATGAACCTCCTTACCCTATCAGCATCGTTGGCAACCAAAGGTCCAGCGAATCTACTGAGCCGCGTCCACTCAGCTGCATGCACATCGACAGGTGCGCCGTTTTGCTTCAAACTGACGAACTTTTCTTCCATTTCTTCCCGTGCAGTCCGCGGGAAGAACTTCTCCAAGAAACTCTTCGAAAAATCCGCACACTTGATCGGCTTGGGCAAGCGGGTCTCTTCCACAAGCCACCACTCACGGGCGTAATCCACCAACTGGATGTGTACCACATCCACTCTCTTATCTTCTAGGATCTGTGCCGCAATGAGTAAATTCTCCGTGTCAACCAGCCACTGCTCCGCTGGCAACGGCTCTTCCAGGCCAGTAAAGACAGACGGACCCAGTCTCCTGAAATCCGCCACGGTACCCACACGATCAACTGGTCTGGCCCCAACATTGTTCACGGACTACTGCACGGTCCGCAAACCCTCCTGAAAGATTCAGCTTGCTGTTGGTCAATCTTGGTCTGTCGCTTTTGGTTCTCTAACATCCTACGTATTACTCCAAGCATAGCAGCTTCGTCAACACGCCTTTGGTACGTTTTCAGATTCTTGTCTGCCATGTTCCTGAAATCAAAGCACCAAAGGATTAGCATGATAACGGATTCAAAATGTAGGTTAAGGATATGAATCAAGGCTAGAACTCCAAGTTACTTAAATAGAGTACCGCATTGTAACCATGCCGCGGTATCATAGCTACAATTACATAACTCCACCCAAGTCGTCTAAGTTCTAGAGATAAATAAGGAAACCAGGTTTCGAGTCGATATGCAAAGGAGGTTTGCATATCGTAAAAGTATAATCAGGAGGAGGTTAAAATTCAAGAATGGTAAGACGGTAAGGTGGCAGGACATATTTCCTAATCACGAGTATTCTTATTCATGTATTGGGTCCAATACCCAACTACAAAAGAATCAAACCCGATTAACCTATATCCTATGGCTCTGATACCAAAAGAACCATGTCATGCCCTGCTTCCCAGAGTACGCTAAGATGAGCACGTCACATAGCCAACCATGTTATCTGTGGATAGGAAATATCCTTCCACAGTCACATTACGGCTGTAGAGATATCAAAAACAATAATAAACTATCTAACACATGTCCATAAGTCAAATAAAACGAGTCAAGAATAAAAATAATGCGGAAGCAAAAGATCCAATAAAGGAATAACTGGAATGTATGTCCCATAATGCGGGCTCACATCAGAAATGAAAATACTGAAAATAAAAGAACTAACTACTAACGAGTCCTCACTGCTCAGCCTGCTGACTGAAGTACTCCTGCACGGACTGCAGCAAAGGTAAGGAATCTGGGCCATGCAAAACCCAGACGTCAGCGCGTTATGACATCAAGCAATAATATATAAACATGGTGGTAAAACATGCAAGTATGATCATAAATGGCAAAGTAGGTATAACAGCAATATAAATCAGGGCAGGTAGTGTGCAGTGAGTAATCTAAACTGGTCAATTGGGTTAACTATTCTCAAGTCTTTGAAATCAATTTGATAAATCATCGATGTAACTTAATAGTATCCCGTGCGTGCCCGGGATCACGGTCTATGAATCTCGGGCTGAATCCGAGACGTGCCGCAAGGCAGTAAAGGGTGGTAGGTAATGACGAGTGATGTCAGCAGCATCAGCCCGGGGCTGGCCTAGCCCGTAAGACTGATCAGAAAAGGTAGAGAACTGTCGAGTTACAAGTCAGGTTTCATCATTGATTTCCCCATACCCCCAAGTTATATGTGTTCAAGTCGAGTATTAAATAATCTAGAGCTAATGCCAACACAGGATCAGGCAGGTACATGTTTGTCTGGATAGACAACAGGAACTGTCCGTAAGGACAACAGGTCAGGTTTGTTGGCATTAGACACAAGATCAGGTAACAGGTAAAGCCATGGTACATCAGATCAAGCCAGGTAGTATATAGGTATCATGTCATGTCGAGAGGTGCACGGTACCATGTCGTGTCAAGTAGTAGGTGTAACAAGTCATGTCAGGGTGCGCAAGATGTCATATGGGTGCTCATAATCAAACTAACATAAGCATGGGTACTAATAGAACAATAAACTGGAACATTGTAATGTGAAATGCAATCAGGTACATATTAAGGTATATAGATGCACAGTTATGATTAGGGTTAAAGTTTAAGTTCCAATACTAATTAAACTACACTTTATCAAATGTGGAATATGGATATTTCAATGTTATACATTCAAGTGATCTATTGATGCAATAATATGTATACTAGACGAGATGGATGCAAACGGGTGTTTGAAACATTATAAACTATCTAAAAGGGTACCATGGGCCATGTAAATAATTATTATATGATTTAAATATGGATATGGGTACTAGGTATAGTAAATCAAAATGCAACATGGTATGTTCCGAGTTATGAATCTAAAATGATAAAATGGACATCGAATATTAAAATGTAACATGAGACATTGGATTAAATCTATAGGTTTAACATGTAATCAAATAAATATAAAATATTATGAATAGCATGTAGCAAGTTTCACTTGCCTAGACGGATCGCGATACGGCTATACGGGACGTCACACGTCGGCGGGAAAAGTCGCGACGCATGCACGGTACACGAAACAAATCCAAACAACGCACAAGGTGAATACACGGGTCAGGTACGCTCACTCGGTCGTCGGGATCGTTGACGTCGTCACGGTTCCGGCGAACTACAGAGGTTAAAATGATTTTACAGAAAAGAAAAATATACAAGAAAGAAAGAAGAGAAAGAAAAAGAGAAGAAGAAAGGAGGAACGAGAGAGAGAGAGAGAAGGCTCACTGGGGTTGGACTGGTAACGGGAAGACGAGATGGTGGCGGCGAGATCGACGGAGCTCCGGCCAGGTAATGTGCAGGGGTGTGCAGGTTCTTGGCGGCTAGGGTTTTCTTGGTGCAAGGTTGGTGCAGGGGAGGAGAACAGAGGAGATAGGGAGAGAGAAGAGGAGATGGGGATGATGGTGGTGGCGAGAGATGATCGGCGGCGAGGGAGGTGCGATGGTGATGGGTTCCGAGGTGCCCTGGGTGTGCAGGTGAAGGGTTCGGGAATGAGAAAGAAGGAGAAGAAGATGGCGAGGAGGAGGTGAAGGCTCGGTTGAGGTGATGAGGTGAAGGAGTTAGGGTTAGGGTTTCGAGGAGGAGGCTGAGGAGTTGTGGGGTTAAAGGAAGCTCTCGGGTTTTTAAAAAAAAGAAGAAGAAGATGAAGATATGAAGAAGGGAGGTGACGAGATTCACGAGGGGGTGACGGGAATCGACAAGCGAACAGTGTTCGCTAGAGGAGAGAGAGAGAGCGCGTGAGATGAGAGAGAAAGGGGAGAGAGAAAGAGAGAGACTGCGAGGAGAGGGAGAAAGAGAAAGAGAGAAGAGAGAGAGAGAGAGCATGTGGGGTCGGCGCAAGGAAGGGATTTGATTAGCTCGGGGAAAAGAGAGAGGAAAAGAGAGAGAAACGTGTGGGGCACGGCAAAAGAAAAGGAAGAGTTCTGATTGGCTCTGAGGAGAAAAGAGATATGGGGAAAGAGTTGGAAAGATTAAAAGATTTTTAATTGTTAAGAAAATATTTTCGTTAGCTGTACAGAAATCTTAGGCTGTTAAATATATATATGAACAAATTTAAAGAAATTTAAAAATAATTAGAATTTGGCGAGATACATAATATTTCAGAAATGCGCCCGGGTCGGGTCCAAAATTTTGGATTTGAAATATTAAAATTTTATGCAAGTTCCAAAATTTAAAATGAAATATTATGTAACGAAAAAGCATACCACCAAGAACGGACGCACGTACGTGCGCATAGCCATCCAAACACGTCCGTTTCACTGAACGGGACGAAAACAAGATGCACGGACGCTACCACAGGGTTAGGGGTATCATGCAGGCCATGTTATGTATTTTTAAATTATTTTACGTGACTTAAATTGTTATATGCAAATTACGCGATGCTAGGGTATTCTATAACTATGAATCAACAGTTTCAAACAAGCGGGTCGAATGCGGCATCCAAACACGATAAATGAATAAAACATCACAAACAAACAAATACGGCAATAGGAATTGGTATAACTGAACTCGGTTGTTACATTAGGGTAGGCATCAGCGTTGCTAACACTGAAGCACACGTGCCAGGAGCAATTCATCATTTGCCTTTTCCTGTTGGGGAGTGATGGCTTAGAAGACAGGTTTAGATCCCTATCACCTAAGGCTTTTCAATTTTATGAGCCGCAAGGGTCTCATAAATGCATTTTCTCCCTACGAGTCGAAAGGATCTCGTAGGTGCTGTAGGGTTACTAGGCACTCTCATAAGGGTCTACAAGGCATCAATCATGCCCGATTTAAAAATTAGACGTGCCGAACAAGCCTAACCAAGATCTTGGACTAGAGATTAGGCGAAACATATAACAAGTAAACAATTTTACTTCTAAGAGTTTGGGATTACAACCTTTATAGTCCGGTCCTTCGCTTCATAAGCTCCGTGTTGAGGTCCCTTCACTGCGATCATCATGTTCCCGGACTCTAGAGAGGCTCCACGAAGAGAAAGACGCATGCTTGCTTCCGATCTTCGATAACAAAGATGATCTAGCTTGAAGTTTTTTTTAACACAACCTCTCACTCACTAATCAAGTGAACACCCTAATCTAAATGGTTAGGATAGATTAGGATGATGGAGTAGGAATTTAGCTCTTTTTTATTTTCTTAATCTCACTCATTTTCATCACCTCTCAAAAAGCTAGAAAGCTTTTCAAGCAAGAAGGAAGAAGAAGAAGAAGAAGAAGAAGCAGCTAACTCTTTTGTGATGAATAATAAAATTAGTGAGGTTAGAAATGCAACCATGGGTTAAGTATGATAACTTAACCCATGTAAAGACTTAACCATGGTCAAGAGTTGGGTTGGGTTAACAAATATCATAACAAATTTCTTTAGAAAATATCTTTAGTTAAAAACAAAAGCAAAGCTTCTAGAAACTTCTAGAAAAGATTAACCCAAATCAAACCCTAACCATGTTTAATCTCCACTAAACATGTTGCATTAATAACCCTAACATGTTATAATATTATATATCACATATACAATATTTATTGTAACAAAATAAAATAATACAATTAACATATATCGCATATATATCAATATATTACCCGAGTGAGAAAAAGAATCTTTTAGTGAGCTTATATTAGTTAATGTAATTTAATATATCAAATATATAATTATACATTAAATTATCGAATCAACACTTGATCCGATAATCCGGCTATTTCACAAATAACCGACTAATATAATCTGTATCAGTTCATCGAATCAACACTTGATTCGATGACCCGGCTATATCACATATACCCGGCCGATATCTCATATCGTGAGAATCTAATACGGTATCACATACACGTATTGTTCTCGGTCCCGCACATATCATATATGTGCTCCTACTCCGTTTTGCCTGAGCCAGGAAACTTCTGTGTAGGACTTTAAAGAATCGTCAATACGCCGGCAGTAGGTGATGATCATATCAAACACCCACAAGCTGCAAACGGTCAGCTAAACGTAACAGCCACCCAGGTATTGAGCGATCAGAAGATCAACAAGCAAGCCTGTACATTCTCCTGCGAATACAATCAATAACACTCCCGTATAGTCCGGTCTGTTCGTCTGATATGTCGCATATCTCGCCTGAGGGTGGTAAACGTCAGACCCCAGTAGCTTGATAAGTCGTGTCGATATTAGGTCTATAACAGTTCGAGAAACTACTGATAACACTTACCAGTAAATATCAACAACCCTGGCCAGGGATTTCCAGTTATAGCCAATCGAACACAGCGCAACATCAACTCCCTATACCGGGAGAGACGAAACCCCTCCTATTGCTCATTGCCGCTATGTGATTCGGGACTGTACCCAAAAGCCACCTTTTTGCACGCCCACTTGGACGTGGTATGATGGAAATCAAAGCACAGTGGGAATCACACAAGACTCTATGACGATCTCGGGTCTACAGACTAACCTGTACCAGTGTCACTAGAGAACTGCCATCTGACGTGTGGTATAATACCATCTGGGAGTTCTCGGCGAGTCCGTCCAGTATACCCAGTCTCTACTGAGCACCCGTACACCATCCTTGATGTCAAACACCGATGGATATGGGATCATCCATCGCCCATCATATGGGTCAAGATGCGTATACGCTAGTCTACTCTGGTGTATCGATGCCCTGTCTCGATACACCCTCGACTAGGAATAGTTATAGGATGTACTCGTCGACTACCGTGGCCCCACTAGTATGATCTCATCATAGTCCCAGTAGTCGAGTACATATCCTAAGGGCTTTATCAACATGTAACATAGAGACAACTATAGTACATGTTAAGATAAAATACAACCAGATAGCATACTATCATGTCGAGCAAGAAAGTCCTCCCTATATATGTCCAAGCATCCACTACAATATACATCGTATGTAGAGTAATGGCCTCTAGGGCATACATATAATTAACAATCTCCTACTTGCACTAGGACCATCTGTTGTGGTATCACATACCCAACAATTAGCTGTGGTTGAAGTATCTCATACTCAACTATCCTATAAAAGTCTCTACTGGGAAAAAGGCCTTTTCGAGTGGATCCGCGCTGTTGTCCTCTGTGTCTACTCTCCTAACCTCGATCTCCCTGGAGATCAACCATCTCCATGATTAGGTGATACTGCCTAAGAATTATATCTGGATTTCTGATGGGACGGGGGTTCCTTGGCATAAGGCACAACTCCATTGTCACACAATGGTAGGAACGAAGTTCATCTCATGAACTTATATTTATCCAGACTTCCTCTTTGGTAGCATCCTTGGTAACGACGTATCTTGCCTTTAATCGTCTAGTAAGTCACGGTATCTAGCTTGGAACTCTTCCAACATACCGTCCCTCCACTGAAGGTAAAGACAATGCCTACGACTGATATTCAGTCATCCTTATCACCCTGGATCCTTTCCAGTGATTCTCCCCAGGATTGATTGATATCATCTCACTACAACTAGTAAGAATCCTAATATCCAAATAGATCTATCTCATAGATCCATAACCCAGGATTTAGGAGGTATCACCTTGATCCTATATGGAGAATCCTTGTGATAAGCGGAGATTGACCGAGCGTAGCATAGGAAACTCCTTCCCTATCAAGAGTATGTCATCGACGTACTCTACGAGGATCACCACCATACTCCCTATTACCTTTTTGTATATACAAGGTTCATCTACCATTTTGATGAAGTCAAACTCTTTGACTATCACATCAAAACAGACGTTCCAACTCCGCGATACCTGATTTATCACATAAAATATCTTGCACACGTTTCCGCTGCTCCCACTGTCTACAAAGCCCTCTGGCTGTGTACTTATAGACGCTCTCTTCCAAATCAACATTTAGAAAAGCAGTCATGACACCCAACCGCCAGATATCGTAGTCATGGTATGTAGCCGTGGCAAGTAGGATCTGGATGGACTTAGGCATAGCTTTGAAAGTCTCAACTTTTCCATGTACACCAAGTAATCTTCTCAAGATATACTTGCTCCTGATGGGGATTTAACCCTTTAGATAAAGCAACCAAAGTCTCTACTTTGTTGGTGTATAAGGATTCCATCTCAGCTCGCTAAGCATCCAGCCATTCTTACAGAGTCCCACTCCTGATGGCCTGCTCGAAATTAGTTGGGTCATCATCTCATGATGCAATTCTCGCTCCCACTGTCATAAAGAAACCGAAGTATCTCTCAGGTGGGTGAGGAACCCTACTAGATCGGCGGAGAGGCTAAGGTTCGTTAGAAACTATTGAATCCTTCGGTTCTACCAAATCATCAGCTGCAGTTTGTATAGCTGGAACTGTTTCCAGTTCTGCCTCATGACCACTAATTTCTTCACAAGAAATTCCCTTTCACAAAGGTGGCATGTTGAGAAACAAAACATCTTTTGTTCCTCGGTTAGGTAGAAGATATTCCCTTGCGAATGCTTGGGATATCCAACAAACTTCTACAGAACTGACTTTGCCTCGAGCTTGTCCGGATTATGCTTTTAGACATAGGCTGGACAACCCCAAATCTTAACATACTTAAGATATGGGCTCTTCCCATTCCATATCACATATAAAGTGGTAGGCAACTGATTTGATTGGAACCCTATTCAATAGGTATGCAGCTTCTCAAGTGCATAACTCCCAAAAGGAAATAGGAAACTCAGTAGTACTCATCATAGAGCGCACCATATCACATAGGGTGTGATTGCTCCGCCCCGATACACCGAGGTGCTGTGGTGTATACGGAGGAGTAATGCTAAGAGAGAATCTCATTCTCCTTTAGAATAGTCCAGGAATCCCGTGCTCAAGTATTCTCCTCCTTGATCTCATCAAAGGACATAATACTTATACCCGTTTTTGGTTCTCTACTTCTGACTTATATTCATTGAGTTTCTCAAAAAGTTCAGACTTGTGTTTCAACAGGAACATATGTGCGAATCTTGAGAGACTATCAGTGAATATAATAAAGTACAAAGAACCAGTTCTGGCATGTGTAGACAGGGAACTTACATATATCATCATGTATCAATCCCAAGAGTTCACTAACTCTTTCTCTGTTTCCAATAAACAGAGCTATGGTCATCTTATCTTTGTGACATGACCGACAAGTTTCACAAGATGTAAATTCAAACTAATTTAAATATGCATCTAAATGTAAGTTCAGCTAGTCGGGTCACATTGATATGACCTAGTCTACAATACCTCAAGAAGGACTCGTTCATTTCTGAACTCTTCCTCTTGTGTGTGTTCTGTACTTTAAGAACCGTGGTTTGATTTAGAACATTTATTCTTTAGATAACGTGCCTGAACCGATCAACTCTTGATATAGGAAATGTTCAAAACATTATCCAACAATACAAAATTATATCCTTTTTTTACTAATAAAGAGACTGATATGATGTTGTATATCAGGTTCGGTATCTAATAACATTTGTTCAGAATCAATATATTTGTTAATACAGGCTCATAACTACCAACAGACTTGGCTGCAACACTTGCACCGTTTCTATCTCATGAAACTTATCATCCGTTCTCAGTTCTCTATCTATCTGTAGCCCATGTAACAAATTACATATGTGAGATCCTGATCCGGTATCTCATACCCAGGACGTAAAGGATACTGAGAAACAGTTCTCTGTAACGAACACACCCGAAGAAGATGCATCAGCATGCACTTTCTTCGTTTGGGCGGCACGGGAATTCTGGTAATCCTCTATTTCCTGCTCTGTCTTATAACAATTATAAGTTGGAGCGGGACCAACGTTCCCTAGCGCAGTATAATAAGCGGGTTCGGTCAATACATCCGTATTATGATCTTGATTTAAGGCGTGATATGGTCACTACGTGGAGAGAGAGAGAGAAGAAAACACTCAGCGTGCACTTTTACAAGATTAGATTGGTTATCAATTTATCTAATCAGGATGGCTCCCACTGTTTTAGTCAAATCTTCCTTCAAACCCTAAAAGGAAAGACTAGCCGGGATTAATTACACGCTACAAATTCGTCAATCTTTCAGCCAGGCCAGTGCCGGTACTTTGAGGGAGGTTCCCCGCGCTTTCGCACGGACCTAATTAAAATAAACCTCGTTTTCCCAGAGGCATAACCCCGTTGACACCTTTCTAGACACCTACTTGATCGGCTAATTGTAATGTGTAAAACTTTTCCAGGAGTAACTCTTACTCGCAGCGGGTATTGGGATCCAACTATCTCATAGAAAGTATGGAATCTCATTGCAAATTTTAACACTTGAAATTCCCAATAATATTTTACCTCTACCGTCCTATGACCTTGACGCAGGCCAACAAACCATAGTCCGCTAGTCAAGTTCAACCTGTACATTTCCTGATTGAATTAAACCCACCCGCACGACCCTTGACACAGGCCAACAAAGTCGCACGACTACCCTGATCCAATCGCATCATATGTTTTAGCAGATAAGCATAAATAGCTACCGCACACTACGCCTTGACGCAGGCCAACAAACGCAGCACGAATACTATGAAGTACTTATCTGAAATGACGGAGGGCTACGACAGGTTTTCTAAGAAAACCCTTTGCGTAATGAACTTGATATCGTTGTAGAATCGAGTGATTTTAAATGGAGTGTTTTTGAGGTCTTTTCTAGTTTTGCTAAAGAGGTCACTCCTGGTGAAGGGATCGTCGGCTCTTTCCTCATCGAATAAGGTGCAGGATATTTCATAAATATTATTATGCAAAGCAAAAACTATATAAGCAATCAAAAGACAAACCGTGTTTGTAGCATCTGCTAGTTTCGCTAAAGAGGTCACTCCCGGTGAAGGGATCTTGGTTCTTTCCTTATCGAATAAGGTGCTGGATGTTCTACAAGGAACACCGCTATGCAAAGCAAGAACTAGAGCTACCAGTTTTTAAACAAGTTTCTACAACATCTTTAGGTTTCTTTTATTTCATCAATCTCATTAATGAAGTCCCATTTTAATTATGCTTCACAAGCATCAGATATGAAACGAAATCAACAATATATAATATATATCTCATATATACAATATAAACATTCGTCTCAGGCAGTAATATGATCTCATCACAGAACATTGCAGCAGAAGAAACATATATGAAATATTGGATATACTAGGAGGTCTGTGTTTTAGTACGAGCCTGTATAAAATACGGATTCCACGGTCGCGATGAGTAGCCAAACCCACATCCCTAGACCCCTACGAGAGCGGCAAGCAACACTGCCATTTCTACGGTTAGGAGACCCGGTCTCGACTCCTCGAGATGGTCTCCCACTGGACCCTAGAACCCGGTTACTTGTGCTCCCCTCCTTGGGTCTACCTAATGCGGAAAAGTAAATAATATACAATGGTGACATCATCCTCATCCCGGAAGTGCCTCAATAAAAGAATATTACATACAATGAATTTTACATTAATGAAAAAGAAAAAACTCTCATCTCACATAAAACCCCCAGCTATTCAGAACACGACGATCCAATATAATATATCACAGCAACACATAATATCACATATCATCAACGTAAGTAAATATGTGTATCCTAATTATCATTGATGTATAGCAACGAAACCGGCGATACACCACATATTACACTTACGGTCGCAGAAAAGAAAGTGTAAAACTACAACAGTTGGAATCTGCAACCTCCTTAGACATCGCATGCCTAACCAAATGAATTTCTTAGATATCGCATGCCTAACAATTATAAACCCCGTATTTTAGTCTCAATATCGAAAACTCTTTTCAATATCTAGTCGTGCAATTCAACTAGATTCCCGACATTCTGATCGAATGCTCGTCGCAAACTTTAGTAGAAGGCCGCACCCCCGAATGCCGTCGACGAAGTGCACTAAGGCGGAACACCGCTGCCGCGAGCACCCGAACGGATGCTTTTGGCGACGGGGTTCTCCTACAGCCACTTGGTCGGGGCTATGGGGCATGGCTATCTATTAAGTTTACCCGGCGAGTATCTGCGTACGCTACGTGATTGCGACGGACTTTTGATCACATCAAAATCCCGTGGCAACCGATCAAATGAGACTAAACCACTAGATTTATAATAATCAAATTAGTTATCTCATAACTACTTGTGGATTCCAAATATTGTATCACATTCCAGATAAATAGACAATGTTAAACTTTCCGATCGAATAAACAAACATCCAAGATTTCCCAAATAGCTCAACACTTGAGCGGAGTTCAAAAAGCATCCATCACATGCCACAGTACCAATGGTCGAGCCGTAGAAGGGTCAAACCAACGCCTTACATGTGGCAACGCCGTACTTCCCCAAACCCTGAGGTTTAGAGGCAGTTCAAATGGTCACATGATCGAGTTACGGTTTGTGTTCTTCTAGAAGGTCCACCGCGTTTCTTGCATGACTATGAATGTTCTTAAACTACGGAAAAATCCAACACTTGGAAATTTTCCGGCAGGGGAAAAAGTGAGTTATTGATATCCGTTCGAACTTTTTAACACGTTCTAAAATTATCCGGAAAAAACATAAACGAAGTTAAACATTTCGATCGAATCAACGAGTTCCCAATACATCCCAGAAAACTCAACACTTGAGTAGAATTAAAAATTCCCAGAACTATGAAAAAGGACCCAAGAATAAATACCTGAAGCAGTAGCCCCTAACTCGAAATTTTGGCCGCGGAACCGCCGCCAAAAGCTTGGTTTGGCCGCGGTTCCGCGGTCTCATGAAAGAGTTGAGTGTCCGTACTTCACAGTAACTCTTAGATTTCCCTGCTTACTTTTCTGAGTATTTTTAATATGAAAAATGTCAACTTTTGAAATTTTTTCTAGAAACTAGGTTTTATCGGGTATTCGGAGTTCGATCGAATTTTAAACTTCGCCTAGACTTCGCCTAAAGCTCTAGCTTGGCTCTGATACCACTGTAGGGTTACTAGGCACTCTCACAAGGGTCTACAAGGCATCAACCATTCTCGATTTAAAAATTAGACGTGCCAAACAACCATAACCAAGATCTTGGACTAGAGATTAGGCGAAACATATAGCAAGTAAACAACTTTACTTCTAAGAGTTTGGGATTACAACCTTTGTAGTCCGGTCCTTCGCTTCATAAGCTCCGTGTTGAGGTCCCTTCGCTGTGATCATCATGTTCCCGGACTCTAGAGAGGCTCCACGAAGAGAAAGATGCATGCTTACTTCCGATCTTCGATAACAAAGATGATATACCTTGAAGTTTCTTTAACACAAGCTCTCACTCACTAATCAAGCGAACACCCTAATCTAAATGGCTAGGATAGATTAGGATGATGAAGTAGGAATTTAGCTCTTTTTTATTTTCTTAATCTCACTCATTTTCATCACCTCTCAAAAAGCTAGAAAGCTTTTCAAGAAAGAAGGAAGAAGAAGAAGAAGAAGCTAACTCTTTTGTGATGAATAATAAAACTAGTGAAGTTAGAAATGCAACCATGGGTTAAGTATGATAACTTAACCCATGTAGAGACTTAACCATGGTCAAGGATTGGGTTGGGTTAACAAATATCATAACAAATAATCTTTAGAAAATATCTTTTGTTAAAAACAAAAGCAAAGCTTCTAGAAACTTCTAGAAAAGATTAACCCAAATCAAACCCTAACCATGTTTAATCTCCACTAAACATGTTGCATTAATAACCCTAACATGTTACAATATTATATATCACATATACAATATTTATTGTAATAAAATAAAATAATACAACTAACATATATCGCATATATATCAATGTATTACCCAAGTGAGAAAAAGAATCTTTTAGTGAGCTTATATTAGTTAATGTAATTTAATATATCAAATATATAATTATACATTAAATTATCGAATCAACACTTGATCCGATAATCCGGCTATTTCACAAATAACCGACTAATATAATCTGTATCAGTTCATCGAATCAACACTTGATCCGATGACCCGGTTATATCACATATACTCGGCTGATATCTCATATCGTGAGAATCTAATACGGTATCTGTCACGCCCCTCTTCCCAAAATACGGAATACGAGGGGTAGACAAGGCCAGCCATGCTCCTACGGTCAAGGGAATGTCCTGCCGTAGTCACACTTCGGCTTCTAGTTTATCATGGTAAACAATAAATGATGCACAGGTAATGAGAAATGCAGTAACTGAAAGATACAATAATATAAACTGACCTGAAGTGGAACAAACGAATGAATCTCGGAATAGTAAGTCAAGAAGTCTGTGATGCACGTCTAGTTCTGATCCAGGCTAAATCTTCTCCTCACACTGAGCATGCATACTCAGGTCGTCAGAGCGACACAATAGCAATATAATATATATATAATCAAGTAACAGTTCTAGCAGTAGTAATGGATATGGATCACAGTAAATCAATGACAGCATGTATATGAATGTGCAGAAATCAACGCAGCGGAACAGTAAATCAGTATAACGATATGTCATGTATGCCACACAGTATGTAAGGAAAAGAAATGTCAGTATCCCTATCAGTCTCTAAGTCTCACTGTATAGGTCGCTAAGCCTATCGTCAGTCCAAGTGTGAGAGTCAACACTCGCGAGTGTCCTCCACCCAAGGGTAGAACCCAAGGGCAAGGGACCACGGGCCCAACATGTAACGAGAATATCACGGTGTATATATCACATACCCTGTAAATCTCCATATAACTCCCTAAATATATAAGCCGGCATGGGACTCCCGAGATTCTGTTGAACTCACACTTAAACTACCCCACACCCCATGGTCTACATCAAACGCTAACCATCAACCTAAATACTAATCGATCCGTGACAAGTCTGCGCGAGAACTGGAGGCAGGACCTCCATCAAGCACGTCCCGACTAATACCTAAGATAACGGCAGTGTCTGGTGTCTTATCTGTGACACCCGTGCAATGCTTCCATAAATGTCCCATTCCACTTATAGTCACACGTGCACGCATCTCACAGACGTCGACAATGCAATGAAATAATAGGATCGCTGATTGTGTACCAGTACGTATCACTTTCACTTAATCACGGATACACGAACACTGACGTACTTGCCACAATCACCACTAAAATCTAACACTGGGTAAATGCACGATGTCACTAGGTTATCACTACAATGATATGGATATGATGTGATGCATGAACAGTATAAGAAGCACAACTAAGGTATCGTAAAAAAACAACAGTCTATCACTTGCACGATTTATCATGAAACATATGTATATAATTTAGCGAAACGATAAACAGGTAGTAACTAGTATGTTCAGTTATCCATCCATAGAATTTTGTTTCAAGCCAATCGGGTTCCAGGATTGCTAATCATAACCATTTCATTTTAAGCGCTCGCGGCTGGAAATCCGGTTTCAGAATCAGAAGTCCGTTTCGCAACGCATTTTAATCCCAGTTGGGATCAGATTTTAGCGACGCTACAGTTGGATGAATTCTAGGGTTTTCAGTAAAGTTTTCAAATCAACAAACGGATCTTCAATCGCATCTGTACGTTAGGAGTTATACTCTGTTTAATATTAACATGTCAATTCTGAATCTGCTGGGACTGTTATGTGTCCCGATGTTCTAAATTACAGTTTAAATATCAAACGGTAACGAAACAGAATGAGACCAATCGTGTTGTATAGATAACAGAGTTACCTACAATAAGCAGCAGATTTCCGCAACCTACGAGTTAAGTAACACCTGTGGTATCCAATACGGAACAGCAAGCAATGACTGGAGTCGCTCTGGACTGCAGTCCAGAGTCGCACTCCGATCCGAATATCATCACAGTTTAAATACAGAAATGTCTGGAAACTAGCATAGGGTTAAAGTTCGTTGAGTTGGCTTCGATTTGAGCCCTCGAACTCACCATTCTAATATGTGTATGATTTATGGTGAATTTAACGATTTTCAGATACAACAGGATTACGGTTTTACGATTAAACTTGGGGGTAGTTGTTTTAGTCATAATCGATTACAACATCCAACAAAATTCACACACTATGTTCACAGCCCTACGGGCCAACCTACACCATTGAGTTCCGTCAAATTAGATAATGTTTTCCTAAGGGAACAAACATCGAACAGTTACGGCATATAATAGTTTTAAACTTGTAACATTATAATTCATATATTTAACGATTGTAATTTAGATAAATAGCATGTAAGCAAGTAGAATACTTGCCTGGGGACGTCTCGGGGTCGTACGGCAACAGTGTCGTCACGAACGCGCGATATACGCCACGTACCGGATTCCCGCGAGCCTAGTTCGAAACACGAATTTCACGTCGGAGTTTTCCCGGAGTCGTCTTGCGTGCACCGGAAGCTTAGTGGGTGCTCTCTGGTTCGCCTGAGAAGTGTTGGGGTTGCCGACGGCCGACGGCGTCGCTCCGGCAGCGTGCGCAGTGTAGTTTACAGTGAGGGAAAAATTATTGAAAATGGGTTTGGTGTGGTTTTGGAGAGAGGGAGCAATGGTGGTGTCCAGGTGTGTTGACGCTGATGACGAGGAGGTCGTAGGGTGGTCGGCAATGTGATGAGGGTTCACCGGCGAGGGTGATGATCGGTGGAGGGAAAGTTAGACAGAGACATAGAGAGAGAGAGAGAGAGAGAGAGAGGAATGAGAGAGAGTGGCTGTGAGATCAAAGAGAGAGTGAGGAAGAGAGAGGCAGAGAGAAATCGAGTGAGGGAGAGAGAGACAGAGAGATGAAGGAGAGGGTGAAAGCAGAGAGAGAGAGAGAGGAACAGAGTTAGAAAGAGAAAGCTGGGGGAGGAGCAGTGAGCGAGAGAGAGAAGAGGGGCAGTGGGGGTCGGGTCTGGAGAGATGAGGGTGGTGCTGAGGGTCGGTGGGGCTTGGTTGCCGACGAGGTAATGGTGGTGGTGTCGAGTGTAAGGGGGTTGGCCGAGATTGGGTGCAGTGAAGGGGAGAGAAGAGGGAGCTCATGGGTTTGGGTGTTGCGTGGCTGGAGAAGTTGGGGAGAGAGCTCCGTTGATGGGGAGAAGAGAGTGAGGGAGTCGACGAGGTAGTTACGGTGTCGTTCTCGTCGTCGTCGTCGACGGTGGGAAAAATGGTTGCAGGGAGTTTGAGGAGGGAGTGAGAGCGTGCGAGGGAGGGGAGTAGTGGGTAGAGGAGAGAGGTGGAGGGCGCACGTTGTGGGGTAACGGCTCGCGACGAGGGCGTGGGCGACGGCGGAGGAGGCGGGTCGCGCGCGCACGTTGGGATGTTGCCGTTGGAAATTTTTGAAGAAGGAGATGTACAGTTGCTTAGCGGGTCGGGTAGAAAGAACGGGTGAGGGAGTGGGCCGGGGAAGACGGGCTGGGCTCAGGCCAAAATAAAACAGAGAAAAAAGAATTTAGCTGAGGGAAAAAGAAGTGGCCGGGCCAAGGAAAGAAATTAAGGAGGAAAAGACGGGCCGGGGCTTCAAAATAATTGTAGAATTATGAGATTTGGGCTAAGAAGAAAAGAGAGGGGCCGGTTAAAGTTTTTCTCGCTTAGGAATTTATTAAGAATTTTGAATGGGCTGAATGAAAATTTATTTAAAAGGAAAAAGTGTGGGCTATGGGAATTAAGGAAAATAAAAAGGAGTAGGCTTAAGAAATTTTCTTTTGGTTTTAGGGTTTAGTTTTAAATAGATAAAGGAAATGGTTGAAAGGGAAAAATTTCCAATAAAATAAAAAGGGGACTTTAACAAAAATAATTAATTATATAAGAGTAGATAAAATTACAAATAAAACCATTAAAATTTTAAATGAGAATAAATAGGGTTCTAGAGTAACAAAATGCAGACTTTGGTATAAAGGAACTGGGTATTACATCATACCACCCTTACAAAAATTTCGTCCTCGAAATTTAAATAAACTATAAGTTATAAAAACATAAGCGAAAGCTATTATAATTGCAACTAACATATAGGGATTTACTAGGAATCCGGGGACGAAGAAACTTGAAGGTATAAACATGTAAGAACAGCATACAGAAGATAAGTCTAAAATAGGCATAAGATAGGAATAACTATAAGAGCAATCTACAAGTACACGAGAATATGGATAACGATGGTGAACAAAATAATCAAGGCGTATTCAATAAAAACGAAACCCAAACAGGTGTACATACAAGTATATTAAAGGTAACACGACAGAAAAATAAATATAAGGTACAATCATTTATAATAGTAACCCTAGGCACAAAACTCGAAAATAAAATAGCAAGAATAAAGTAGTGGAAATCTAGTCGGTAGGTTAAAACATTTTAGGATAATGCATCGGTCAAATAGTTTCAAAATAGCTTAGAAACTCATATAGTGAAAATAAGAAACATGGAACAAAATGTGCGCGGTTTAAGGTTGCGCTACTAAGAGAATAATAATAATGCACTTAAAATACGTAAAACGGGGTAATCAATATCACGTACTCTTTGACAAATGCAAAATACTAAAACTACATTTTAAAATAATAGTGCCCCCTAAATCTAGTTGGGGTAACACGGAAAGGCATAATTGTGTCCAGGCTTAGGTAGGGTAGAGATTACAATAGGATGTGGCTGGTACAAAAGGTCGAAGGATGACGGCTTTAGGCTGAAGATCAATGAAATTGGGATCGGGTCAGCACAGAAAATAAGGGTGAATGGCCAGTGACTACAAGAGAAGAAATATGGGCAGGATGACAGTCGGTACAACACATAAGTCAAAATTTGAAGAGTTAGTGAACTCGGAAGTTTCACAAGAATTGCTCTCCTCCCAGAAGGATCTCAAACGGGGCGCAGACGAGGGATGAAGGGGCCCATTCCAAAGATCGGGGTGTGGTACCTTCTAATCGAAACGGGGGTGAAAACTATACAATGAGTAGGGGTGGACAGTCAGGGAACTCAGCAGAAAATGAATGGACATGGGTAATAAACAAGTATTAAGCGATACAATAATCAAAAGGTTTACAAACTCAGAAGATTTATTTCATTCAAGAAAATTTGAAACAAAACATTCTCCAAGACGAAAAGTGGCCCTAAACTATACACAATTTATTTGGCCAGAAAGACAACATCAAAAGAAATTCCGTCAGTCGCGGTTGTGGAGATTCAGTAGGTTGCGGTAGGCTCGCGCACTCAGGTAGGGGCGTCCATTTCCATAGCGTCTCGCAGGTATTGCTAAAGGAAGTTCTTCCATGGCAGGGTCTTGATCTTCTGGTCCTTCATCCTCGGATAAAACTTCTTCATCGAGGTCCGATCCCATGTGGTTTTCTTCTTCTGCATTCTCTTCCATGGGATTTACCTCCACTGGGTTTTCTTCCATCGGGTCTTCATCGGGGTCCTCCTCTATTGGGTCTTCCTCTATCGGGTTCTCTTCGGGATCTTCTTCTATCTGGTCTTCCTCTACAGGGTTCTCTTCGGGATCTTCTTCCTCTTCATCAGAATCAGCTATCATGTCGAACTCTAGGGCGGCTGCTCCTTCGCCCTCTGGAACGTGGTTTCTGAGATTGGCTTGGGGACCGTTGATCTCATCATCGGAACTCGTCAGTGTGTGATCTAAGGAAACGCATGACTGTGCATCCTCGTCTAGATGCGGCGCTGCTCCAGGGTGGGCCATGGCCTGAAAAGAGAAGTCATGATTAGACAGTGGAATACATCAAGGAAAGCTCAGGGTACAAAATATAGGGAAATGTGCGGTTGCAAGAACAGAAAGATCAGAATGAAAATACTGTGATAATGAATAGAATCTGACATAGAGAAAGCATGAGATTGATACATATATTATGATTCAAATTTTATCTCATTCAACTAAAAGTTCGACGGATACAAAGGTTCAATTGGAAGGAAATGTTTATAAGAGTATAACAACATATTACTGAAATTGGAAAACATAAAATTCTTCTTTGACTGCCAGAACGCTGCATCATCGTTACGCGAGTTGGATCCTGTGTTAGGTTCGCCTTATGGTCGAAGTTCAAACTACGCGATGATCCTCACTTGGTAGAAGTGGGGAGTATGGACGAGTTTCCTCCTTGTAGTTCTTTCCTTTCTGGGCAACCGTTGATGAGATGTTTGTCGAAACCGCATATCAGACATTTCCCTTGGGCACGGCGACAATCCTTCTGAAGATGTCCTGGCCTCTTACAATATCCACAGCAAGGGTTCTTATGATGCTTCTGTTGACGCTTCATCTTCTTCTCTTTTCCTCGTCTAATAGGGATCCCTTTATGATAGGAGGCTCCCGCTGGGGTCTGACTCACCTGTCTTCGCAGCCCTTCAGCTAATAGGTCGTTTGTTCGCTCCTGGGCTTCCTTTAAACCTTGCAGTACACTCAGAATCTCAATGGTTTGATTCTGGGGAGCGGATATAGATGAAGAGTCGTTGGAAGACATGATCCTGAACAACAATTTTGAGAATGATATGAGTCACACGCTAAATGAATCAAAATATGATATGGATAGGACAAGGATTCAAGAATATCAGAGATGATGAATTTTATTACAAGTGGGGAGTCAACTGTATCACTTTAAGTCACTTGAATAGAGTATGGTAGTGCAATTGCCACCACGTACCCTTGTCAAGTCACCCGAAACCATAGTGAATGGATAGCTGAACGCACGATGTGAATATGGATCAAGAATGACAGTTTACAACCTAGACCGAAGGATATCTTAGATTGCCAAACTGTACACGGAAAACTGCAATCCCAATTGATGCAAAACCTGGCTCTGATACCAACTAAACCATGTCACGCCCCTCTTCCCAAAATACGGAATACGAGGGGTAGACAAGGCCAGCCATGCTCCTACGGTCAAGGGAATGTCCTGCCGTAGTCACACTTCGGCTTCTAGTTTATCATGGTAAACAATAAATGATGCACAGGTAATGAGAAATGCAGTAACTGAAAGATACAATAATATAAATTGACCTGAAGTGGAACAAACGAATGAATCTCGGAATAGTAAGTCAAGAAGTCTGTGATGCACGTCTAGTTCTGATCCAGGCTAAATCTTCTCCTCACACTGAGCATGCATACTCAGGTCGTCAGAGCGACACAATAGCAATATAATATATATATAATCAAGTAACACTTCTAGCAGTAGTAATGGATGTGGATCACAGTAAATCAATGACAGCATGTATATGAATGTGCAGAAATCAACGCAGCGGAACAGTAAATCAGTATAACGATATGTCATGTATGCCACACAGTATGTAAGGAAAAGAAATGTCAGTATCCCTATCAGTCTCTAAGTCTCACTGTACAGGTCGCTAAGCCTATCGTCAGTCCAAGTGTGAGAGTCAACCACTCGCGAGTGTCCTCCACCCAAGGGTAGAACCCAAGGGCAAGGGACCACGGGCCCAACATGTAACGAGAATATCACGGTGTATATATCACATACCCTGTAAATCTCCATATAACTCCCTAAATATATAAGCCGGCATGGGACTCCCGAGATTCTGTTGAACTCACACTTAAACTACCCCACACCCCATGGTCTACATCAAACGCTAACCATCAACCTAAATACTAATCGATCCGTGACAAGTCTGCGCGAGAACTGGAGGCAGGACCTCCATCAAGCACGTCCCGACTAATACCTAAGATAACGGCAGTGTCTGGTGTCTTATCTGTGACACCCGTGCAACGCTTCCATAAATGTCCCATTCCACTTATAGTCACACGTGCACGCATCTCACAGACGTCGACAATGCAATGAAATAATAGGATCGCTGATTGTGTACCAGTAC
Source organism: Agapanthus africanus (assembly GCA_030015575.1). NCBI lineage: Eukaryota > Viridiplantae > Streptophyta > Magnoliopsida > Asparagales > Amaryllidaceae > Agapanthus > Agapanthus africanus. The sequence continues at coordinate 91,961,177 of JASDDO010000019.1, read as the reverse complement.
GTATCACTTTCACTTAATCACGGATACACGAACACTGACGTACTTGCCACAATCACCACTAAAATCTAACACTGGGTAAATGCACGATGTCACTAGGTTATCACTACAATGATATGGATATGATGTGATACATGAACAGTATAAGAAGCACAACTAAGGTATCGTAAAAAAACAACAGTCTATCACTTGCACGATTTATCATGAAACATATGTATATAATTTAGCGAAACGATAAACAGGTAGTAACTAGTATGTTCAGTTATCCATCCATAGAATTTTGTTTCAAGCCAATCGGGTTCCAGGATTGCTAATCATAACCATTTCATTTTAAGCGCTCGCGGCTGGAAATCCGGTTTCAGAATCAGAAGTCCGTTTCGCAACGCATTTTAATCCCAGTTGGGATCAGATTTTAGCGATGCTACAGTTGTATTAATTCTAGGGTTTTCAGTAAAGTTTTCAACGCAACAAACGGATCTTCAATCGCGTCTGTATGTTAGGAGTTATACTCTGTTTAATATTAACATGTCAATTCTGAATCTGCTGGGACTGTTATGTGTCCCGATGTTCTAAATTACAGTTTAAATATCAAACGGTAACGAAACGGAATGAGACCAATCGTGTTGTCTAGCTAACAGAGTTACCTACAATAAGCAGCGGAGTTCCACAACCTACGAGTTAAGGAACACCTGTGGTATCCAATACGGAACAGCAAGCAATGACTGGAGTCGCTCTGGACTGCAGTCCAGAGTCGCACTCCGATCCGAATATCATCACAGTTTAAATACAGAAATGTCTGGAAACTAGCATAGGGTTAAAGTTCGTCGAGTTGTCTTCGATTTGAGCGCTCGAACGCACCATTCTAATATGTGTATGATTTATGGTGAATTTAACGATTTTCAGATACAACAGGATTACGGTTTTACGATTAAACTTGGGGGTAGTTGTTTTAGTCATAATCGATTACAACATCCAACAAAATTCACACACTATGTTCACAGCCCTACGGGCCAACCTACACCATTGAGTTCCGTCAAATTAGATAATGTTTTCCTAAGGGAACAAACATCGAACAGTTACGGCATATAATAGTTTTAAACTTGTAACATTATAATTCATATATTTAACGATTGTAATTTAGATAAATAGCATGTAAGCAAGTAGAATACTTGCCTGGGGACGTCTCGGGGTCGTACGGCAACAGTGTCGTCACGAACGCGCGATATACGCCACGTACCGGATTCCCGCGAGCCTAGTTCAAAACACGAATTTCACGTCGGAGTTTTCCCGGAGTCGTCTTGCGTGCACTGGAAGCTTAGGGGGTGCTCTCTGGTTCGCCTGAGAAGTGTTGGGGTTGCCGACGTCCGACGGCGTCGCTCCGGCAGCGTGCGCAGTGTAGTTTACAGTGAGGGAAAAAATATTGAAAATGGGTTTGGTGTGGTTTTGGAGAGAGGGAGCAATGGTGGTGTCCAGGTGTGTTGACGCTGATGACGAGGAGGTCATAGGGTGGTCGGCAATGTGATGGGGGTTCACCGGCGAGGGTGATGATCGGTGGAGGGAAAGTTAGACAGAGACAGAGAGAGAGAGTGAGAGAGAGAGAGAGAGAGAGAGAGGAATGAGAGAGAGTGGCTGTGAGATCAAAGAGAGAGTGAGGAAGAGAGAGGCAGAGAGAAATCGAGTGAGGGAGAGAGAGACAGAGAGATGAAGGAGAGGGTGAAAGCAGAGAGAGAGAGAGAGGAACAGAGTTAGAGAGAGAAAGCTGGGGGAGGAGCAGTGAGCGAGAGAGAGAAGAGGGGCAATGGGGGTCGGGTCTGGAGAGATGAGGGTGGTACTGAGGGTCGGTGGGGCTTGGTTGCCGACGAGGTAATGGTGGTGGTGTCGAGTGCAAGGGGGTTGGCCGAGATTGGGTGCAGTGAAGGGGAGAGAAGAGGGAGCTCGTGGGTTTGGGTGTTGCGTGGCTGGAGAAGTTGGGGAGAGAGCTCCGTTGATGGGGAGAAGAGAGTGAGGGAGTCGACGAGGTAGTTACGGTGTCGTTCTCGTCGTCGTCGTCGACGGTGGGAAAAATGGTTGCAGGGAGTTTGAGGAGGGAGTGAGAGCGTGCGAGGGAGGGGAGTAGTGGGTAGAGGAGAGAGGTGGAGGGCGCACGTCGTGGGGTAACGGCTCGCGACGAGGGCGTGGGCGACGGCGGAGGAGGCGGGTTGCGCGCGCACGTTGGGATGTAGCCGTTGGAAATTTTTGAAGAAGGAGATGTACAGTTGCTTAGCGGGTCGGGTAGAAAGAACGGGTGAGGGAGTGGGCCGGGGAAGACGGGCTGGGCTCAGGCCAAAATAAAACAGAGAAAAAAGAATTTAGCTGAGGGAAAAAGAAGTGGCCGGGCCAAGGAAAGAAATTAAGGAGGAAAAGACGGGCCGGGGCTTCAAAATAATTGTAGAATTATGAGATTTGGGCTAAGAAGAAAAGAGAGGGGCCGGTTAAAGTTTTTCTCGCTTAGGAATTTATTAATTATTTTGAATGGGCTGAATGAAAATTTATTTAAAAGGAAAAAGTGTGGGCTATGGGAATTAAGGAAAATAAAAAGGAGTAGGCTTAGGAAATTTTCTTTTGGTTTTAGGGTTTAGTTTTAAATAGATAAAGGAAATGGTTGAAAGGGAAAAATTTCCAATAAAATAAAAAGGGGACTTTAACAAAAATAATTAATTATATAAGAGTAGATAAAATTACAAATAAAACCATTAAAATTTTAAATGAGAATAAATAGGGTTCTAGAGTAACAAAATGCAGACTTTGGTATAAAGGAACTGGGTATTACAGTATCATATACATGTATTGTTCTCGGTCCTGCACATATCATATATGTGCTCCTACTCCGTTTTGCCTGAGCCAGAAAACTTCTGTGTAGGACTCTAAAGAATCGTCAATACGCCGGCAGTAGGTGATGATCATATCAAACACCCACAAGCTACAAGCGGTCAGCTAAACGTAACAGCCACCCAGGTATTGAGCGATCAGAAGATCAACAGGCAAGCCTGTACATTTTTCTGCTAATCCAATCAGTAACACTCCCGTACAGTCCGGTCTGTTCGTCTGATATGTCGCATATCTCGCCTAGGGATGGTAAACGTCAGACCCCAGTAGCTTGATAAGTCGTGTCAATATTAGGTCTATAACAGTTCGAGAAACTACTGATAACACTTACCAGTAAATCTCAGCAACCCTGGCCAGGGATTTCCAGTTATAGCCAATCGAACACAGCGCAACATCAACTCCCTATACCGGGAGAGACGAAACCCCTCTTATCGCTCATTGCCTCCATGTGATTCGGGACTTGTTCAGTTGATAAAACTGCACATTTGTATTACATTTTTCCTACCATTTTCATATTTAAAAAAGGAATTTATTATAATATATTATACATATGAGGGTTTATGTGTAAAAACATTATTTTCCATGTGTTAATATATTTTAATTATCATTTGGTAGGAAAATGTATGCAAATAAATTCATTGACCAAATCCTAGTAGAACTAAGTCTACTAAATATTATTTGAGATTATTGTGCAGAATTTTCCAAGTTGTTATGTAGAATTTAGCAAGCAAATCAAGTTGTTGAAGAAGACTTGCCTAATTAAGAATTAAAACTTGGAGACCAAGTCTGGAAGCAACCGAGAGAAGATTTCTGAATTCTGAAGGTGCCTAGGATTGCCACATGTCCCAAAGACCAAGCTCCGGAAAAATGATGGAGGGATGAGATCAAATGGCCGCGGATCCGCGGCCATACCCCCCCTTTGGCCGCGGATCCGCGGCCATACCCCCCCTTTGGCCGTGGATCCGCGGCAATCTAGAGGGATCATTTGCTAAGATTTTGTGGCTTAAATCTCTGCTATATTTTACCAACTTTTGAAGCAAAAGATTGTGGCTTTGGACTATAGAAGGGCACCGAGAGCCTCTTGGAAAAGTTATCAAGTCGACGAGATCACGAAGTCCAAGACGGCTCACGCATCCAGACTGATCATCAACTGTTCGTCTACCTCCTTGAAAGAGATCGAGAAGCAAACTAGTCTTTGTAATCATTTTCTAAGGAATCAAAGTGTAGATTGTTCAAGTTGATTAATAAAGGTAGTTGTTTTATTTAATTCTTTTGCATTTTACATTATGTTTTCCCTCTCTATCTTTTCATCTTCTTCTCCCAACATGCGCGAGTAATTCTCCGCTTGTTAGGGTTCGTAGGATTAGGGTAGGCTAATGGATGATGAAAATAACTAAACCCTTTTTAAGTCCTATAAAGTTTAGGAACTTTATCAAAAGAATCATTAACATCCTAATCGGGCGCGCTAGCAATTCTTTGCTAGTTCCAACCGCGATTAGAGATTAGATTAATGATTATTTTGGTAAAGGCTAGATATGAACGGAGTTCCGTGTCGAGATAAGGGTTAAGAGTGGGATTCCTTTTCCCTCCAGAAACCCTAATCTACACGCATCACTGTCGTTCTAGTTTTAAATCTATTAATGGATAAAAAGGGTAACTTTTAATTAATCGTCCATAACTACTAAATCCTAACGAACCCTACAAGCCTTCTTATTATATTAATTACATCTTTAAAATAATCTAGATCTATATTTTACAATCTTGTTTAACGTAGATCTAGAAACCATTCTATAAAATTCTTTATCCCTCCTCTCTTTTTCAACACATCTAAAGTAAGTGTAAAAAGTTCAACGTTTCCCTGAGGACGACCCGTACTCACCTCGGTCTAGCTACGCGCGACACCGTTCTGATTGCGGTTATTCTACAAAACATAACTCTTTCGTATCAATCAAATGGCGCCGTTGCCGGGGATACGTGCGTAATTTTTTTATTTTTACTATTTGTGTTGAAGTCTTAGACGATTCATATCATTATTAAAACAAAACTGCAAATTGCATATTTAACGATTTGTGCGTGAATTTTGCAAGGAGATCTGGAGTCACAGAATTAAGAAAGACAGGAAACAGAAACATTTTTAGAGATCCAGAGGAGCAAAGAAGGATTTACAAAAAAATTTCATCAAGCAATCCCTCTTCCTGCGGCGGAAACGCGGCGGTTTAGAGGAATTAGAGCTGCAGAATTCTCTGTAAGATTCTCAACTCCTTCTCTCTCCCCTCAAATCCAATAAAATCTATCTTCTGCAGGATTCTTTGCAAAATAGCGCCGCTCAAAAATCTTTTTGCAAAAGTTTTGTGATTGGTTTTGTTTTGCATATCTTAATACGGACTTTAAGGGGAAAAGACCAAATCAAGATTAGGTGGGGATTTCATCACCCTTCCTAAGCCCCACAAATCACAAACCGAGCATATAGATCAGCCCTTCATTAATTTAAAAAATATCTAGACCAGACTCTAAGGACTGTCGCGCTCAATAAGGACAGAGGAAGGTCGTGGGTAATCTATCGTTTATCCGCATTACTTTTGTAGTGCCTAGGCAAGTGTGACAAAGGCTAGTGGTTTTTAATTAGGCCCACGACGTGGTTCCTTCCCACTTACTTGGCACTTACCTGGCTACAAGGATAGTACGGAGGCGGTAGAGGATTTATCCTGCGGCTTATCCTTTGGAAATCTAGGAGCGGTCTAGAGACTGGACCTAGGTGACCTTAGTTCTAGGGTTGCTTGTGCATCTTAGGGTGATTTGTCTTGAGTCCCACTTTTTCAAAAACAAGCCAATTTTAAAATCACACACACACTGCCACTTGCACTAAACCCGCTTAGTGCATGCTCGGCTGGACACGGGATCCTAGTGCCCGTCTTGTCCGCGTTCCTGCTATCGACGCCGAAGTCGGTACTTCTTCATCTTATTTTCCCCCACCACACACCACATCGACCGTGATGGACGACACTCCATCTAATTATAACACCACGCTGCCACCGCCCGTAGGTGAGCAGAATCCACCGCGCATCTCTCTCCAAGAGAGATGCTATCCTATTCGTGGTCCCCTTGCTACTTGTCTATCTCTTCCACCACCTAACGGGGATAATTTCGAAATTAAACCCCACTACATCAACCTGCTGCCCAAATTTCACGGGCTTGAGTCGGAAGACGCGTACGTTTTCATCACCAAATTCGAAAACGTATGCGCAATGATGGGTACTTCACAGTTGACTGTCGATGCTATGCGCTTGCGTCTTCTCCCATTCACACTGTGCGACTTGGCAGAAAAATGGCTTTATAATACTGCCGCACACTCTATCACTAGTTGGGATGAATTCGTACTAGCATTTCTTAAGAAGTTTTACCCAAACCATAAGACTGCCCGTGTTAGGAGCGAGATCAACCAGTTCACCCAGCTTCCCAATGAACCATTTTGGAAGTGCTTTGAACGTTTCAAGGATCTGCTTGTCCAATGCCCCCATCACGGAATACAAAGATGGGATTTATGTCGGATTATATATGAGGGCATTAATCCAGCGACAAAGCAGATGCTTGAAACAATGTGTCAATGCAATTTCATGTCTAAAGATGATGGTGAAGCATGGAAATATCTGGAAGATCTTGCTGAACACACGTTGCAGTGGGAAAGCGTAAGACCACCTTCAACTAAGGGAGGTATTCACCAACTCGATGTTTCTATCGCAATAAAAGCCGAAATGGCAGTGATACAGAAGAAACTCGATGCTATTAAGAACAAATTTTCATCATTCTCCCTAAATCAGGTCACGCTTCTTAAGACCGTCTGTGGTTGCTGTTCGGATCCTTCACACTTAACGGAAGAATATCCTATGAATGCATCGTTTCAAGCTAATGTTGCTTTTCAGCAGCGACCTAGAAACGACCCTTATTCTTCCACGTACAATCAAGGATGGAGGAATCATCCAAGCTTTGCTTGGAACCAAAACCAACAAAGCAATTATCAAAGACCTCTTCCACAGCAACCACAACCACAAAATCAGCCCCCCTTTCAGTCACAGAATTTCCAAAATCTGGCCAACATTTCTACACCACAAGTGGCCGGTACTGACAACTCACTTGCACAAACTTTGGATATGTTCATGAAACAATCCATGCAGATTTCGGCTGAGATGAGGTCTTCTATTGATACCATAACGAAAAACTCCGCCTCCCATGGTGAGAGTATTAAATCATTAGAAAACCAAATCGCACAGTTAAACGCCGCAATGAGTGCGAGAGAGAAAGGAAAACTCCCATCTCAACCCCTACCGAATCCTGGCCATTCACAAAATTATAATGTGAATGCCATTACTACGTTGAGATCGGGGAGAGAGCTGAATGACCGAGTGGGTGAGCAGTGTGATGATAGTGACACCAATGATACCCTAGCTTCTTATTCTTCCCCTAATTCGTCTAGTCTCCCACCTTCACCCGAGCCTATTCTCCGTTTTCCCCAAGGCTTGAACCCTTCGCCCATTTCGCCAAATCTATCTAAGTCGATTCCCACTCCAGTTTTGGGATCGAATCCGTCCCCACAATCCTCTCCAATTTTGGACCAAACCCTTATTGATAAAGCACCTTATCCAAACAGGTTAAGGGGCAACAGACCAAGTCCACAAATGGAGAAGATTGTGGAAATTTTTAAGCAAGTTAACATAAACATTCCTCTCCTAGATGCTATTCAACAAGTTCTGTCATATGCGAAAATCCTAAAGGACTTGAGCACTAGGAAGAGAAAAGTTCAAGTACCTAAAAAAGTTTTCCTTGCGAGTAATGTGAGCACAGCTTTTACATAACAACTACCCAAGAAACGAAAGGACCCCGGAAGTCCTATAATTTCTATTTCCATTGGGGGTAAAAATATCAATCGTGCTCTACTCGATCTAGGTGCTAGTGTTAACTTGCTTCCGTATTCTGTTTATGAGCAATTAGGGATCGGAGAGTTAAAACCTGCGCATTGCACTCTTCAGATGGCCGATCGATCTATCACCCAACCTAGGGGTGAGCTAGAGGATGTGTTAATCAAAGTCGGGGAATTCATATTCCCTGTGGACTTTATCGTTATAGATACACAACCTATGGCAAACCCACGCAATCAAATCCCGGTGATACTCGGTCGACCCTTTTTGGCCACTTCCAACGCAGTAATCAATTATAGAAACGGCTCTATGATCCTATCCTTTGGAAAGAAGTCAATTGAGCTTAACATTTACAAGTTGGGAAGTGAACCCTCCGAACCCTATGCTCATGTGTGTTCTGTCGAATTAATGGATGTCGACAGCAGCGAATTTGATCAACCTCATAATTCTGACTCTTTTCATATGTTGTTTGACCCAACCATATACTCTTCCACCGAGTTGTCCGGGTCAACATCTAACACTGATGAGAAACTTTTTATAGAGTCTGACGATCACCCCATTTTTTCTGATGACATTATTCTTCGGGGTATCGATGAAAGCTTTGAGGAAATTTTCGCTGATAAACTCGCATTTTTACAAGACACGGGTGTTGAGATGAATCAACTCCAAGATAAAGAAATTGAACCTCCACCCCTTCTTTTGGACAATCATGATAATACGAGTAATCCATCATTACTATCACTGTGTCGTCTCTCCAAATTGAGACGCAATCCATTTCCATCACACCTCTTGTTCCCCTCCGAAAGACGGCGCGACGTGGGCGTCTCGCCTGAGATTCGGGGCAGATGCTAATTGGTGCTATCCGTCCACCTCTCCGAAGATGCCAAGTTGATTTATGGCACCATGTATCGAAGGTTTAGACGGATGCGTCCGATGTAGCAGACTTCGTCAGATTCCCCCTCGTTTGAGGGGTTTTTGATTGTGGGGACGCTCTTCTCTGCAGGCGCAAGCCCCTGCAGTTAATTATGCTACCGCATTGCGGTTACAACTTTCTCCTTCTCCAGATGGTCACTTCGTGTCGTGGGTGTTTGTTTTATTTGTGGTTGCCCGTGGATTGTTTACGGAGACCGAGTTATGTCGTCGCCCGTAGGGCGTGGACTAATCCAAATCCGTATTATCTTAGATTTAGGTTTGGGGTTTTGGTTTGAGGATACGTTAGCCATATTTGAGGCCAAGATCAACTCAAACGTTTGTTAAGGATACGTTAGTCCAGTTTGAGACTAAGATCAACTTAACGGGATCGTTTAGATCTGATAAAAGAGCAATTGGCTCTATTGTTCCAGTTTGGAGACATAGTGGTCCATCGTATGTATAGCCGTCGGGACCCATCACCTCTCTGACGACGTTGAAGGATTACAACGACGGATGTCAGAGGAGTTCAGAGATGTACCCTCAAGCCAGAGTTAATTGGGGGGGATTCATAGTCCAGTCTGTTTGAAGGTTTAAGGATACGTTAGCCATCTTTGAGGCTAAGGTCAACTTAAACGGGACCGTTTAGATCCGACAAAAGAGCATACGGGGCTCTATTGTTCTAGTTTAAAGACGTTGCGGTCTATGGGTAGTTTAAGGACATTGCGGTCCATGGGTAGTTTAAGGACATTGCGGTCCATTGTTAGAGGAAGGTCGTGGGTAATCTATCATGGATGACGTGCCAACACGTGACCCTGGTCACGTGGGAGCACGTGACCTCTTCTGAAGCCTTTTCCTTAACTTGATCAGGGAACCGGTGTGCCTTTGACGCTTTCATTTAAATGTCACGTGCCGACACGTGACCCTTTCTGAAGCCCTTTCTTTGATGTAGTTGGAAAACTGAACCTGACTTGATGATGTTTTTAGGTGTCACGTGCCAACACGTGACCGCTTGTCACGTGTAAGCACGTGACCCTCTTCTGAAGCTTTTCCTAGAAGCTTTCCTGATTTTAAATCAGGAAACACCTCTTATCACCTCCCCACTTCTTCACGTCGAAAGGTGACATGTTCTTCCACCAACCTTGGTGCTTCATCGATAAAATTTTTGAATGGTTGGTGTTAACTTTTGGTCTTTGTAAGGCTTTGCTTTGACCAATAACTTTACCCCCCGATGATTTTAAAAGATTAACATTGTTTAACTCAAGTTTGGGGGGTGGTATATTTTGGCTCTTGAAAGAAAATGATTTTTACAAAATTGTGAGCTTAAAATAAGTTTGGGGGAGGATTTTCACTTCCATATATTCTTGCCCCATTAATAATTTCCTCCCAAGTCTACAAGTTTTTGAGCTTAACGGATGATATCAGTGAGGACACTGCTGTAAACAGGTTTGGGGGAGGTTTGTGCTTATTTACACATCAAGTTGCATCATATTTTGCATAAGCCCAAATTTTTAAAAATTTTAAAGATTAAAAAATTTTTCTTTTATAACAAAGGAGTCGAAAGTGAAAAATTACATCCAAAAGATAGGAATAGTTTAAAAAAACCAAGAAAATTAGAAGTTTTCTTAAACGAACTAGTAATAAGTAGTTATGAGCTGTTGTCCCAAGGGTTAGTAAAATGAAGGAAGTCACTAATCTGAGGATAAAAATAAGTCTGAAAAATAGTTTCTATTCTGGAAGCCAAACATTTGAATGTTGATACCCTACTATATGCACTTACACACGTCTTGAAACTCGGGATAGTAGAGGATACCTTGAAATGCTCTTGTCTAAAAGCCAAAGTATGAAGAAAATGAAAAAAAAATGAAGAAAATATAAAAATGGTGAAAGAAAAAAAATGAACACTGGTTTTGTATCGCCAAGGCAGCAATAAAAAAATATAGCGAGGGTGCCTCTTCACCTAGTGCCCTAAGGCCAACTGGTCTGGAAGTCACTGCTAAGCCTTAGGTGGTGCAAGACGAGGAAAATATTATCACTGAATCAGCAAGCACATAAGTAATCGATCGGTTAGTAGCTCAAGAAGTATTAACGGTCGCATGAAAATGTGTGAGCAAATCTAAATATTCATCAAGTTAAAAAGTACCGAGGTAGATGGACAAGAGTATGATAGCTTGAATTGAATTCTCCGAGTGTAGGGATGCCTATTACACACACGTAGGGGTATATGATCAATGTTTGGATGAAAGGTAGGAATGAAGAATAAAGACGATGTTTTATTGAGGGATAATGTGATTTCTAACATTTTTTCATGACTATTAAGATATGGCTCATGACAACTGAAAAGCTAGTATAGTTGGAAACTCTTATTTTCGAAGTCTTTCTCTTATGGTTCTTATCTTTATATGTAAATTTCACTATCTTTCTTTTGTTATAGGATTTTGTGGGTGTAATCCGTTGAAAACTCTCAGGAGACAACACTCCTCCTACTAGGGACACCTAGAGGTTTAACGGCTTGTTGCACGTGCTCAGTGCAATTGTGTCTACTTACGAAAGTGTGCTTAGTTTTCTCCTTTCTTTTTTCTCCTCTTAAATAAACTAGTTTGCTCGGGACGATCAAAGATAAGTTTGGGGGTATTTGTTCAGTTGATAAAACTGCACATTTGTATTCATTTTTCCTACCATTTTCATATTTAAAAAAGGACTTTATTATAATATATTATACATATGAGGGTTTATATGTAAAAATATTATTTTCCATGTGTTAATATATTTTAATTATCATTTGGTAGGAAAATGTATGCAAATAAATTCATTGACCAAATCCTAGTAGAACTAAGTCTACTAAATATTATTTGAGATTATTGTGCAGAATTTTCCAAGTTGTTATGCAGAATTTAGCAAGCAAATTAAGTTGTTGAAGAAGACTTGCCTAATTAAGAATTAAAACTTGGAGACTAAGTCTGGAAGCAACCGAGAGAAGATTTCTGAATTCTGAAGGTGCCTAGGATTGCCACATGTCCCAAAGACCAAGCCCCAGAAAAATGATGGAGGGATGAGATCAAATGGCCGCGGATCCGCGACCATACCCCCCTTTGGCCGCGGATCCGCGGCAATCTAGAGGGATCATTTGCTAAGATTTTGTGGCTTAAATCTCTGCTATATTTTACCAACTTTTGAAGCAAAAGATTGTGGCTTTGGACTATAAAAGGGCACCGAAAGCCTCTTGGAAAAGTTATCAAGTCGACGAGATCACGAAGTCCAAGACGGCTCACGCATCCAGACTGATCATCAACTGTTCGTCTACCTCCTTGGAAGAGATCGAGAAGCAAACTAGTCTTTGTAATCATTTTCTAAGGAATCAAAGTGTATATTGTTCAAGTTGATTAATAAAGGTAGTTGTTTTATTTAATTCTTTTGCATTTTACATTATGTTTTCCCTCTCTATCTTTTCATCTTCTTCTCCCAACATGCGCGAGTAATTCTCCGCTTGTTAGGGTTCGTAGGATTAGGGTAGGCTAATGGATGATGAAAATAACTAAACCCTTTTTAAGTCCTATAAAGTTTAGGAACTTTATCAAAAGAATCATTAACATCCTAATCGGGCGTGCTAGCAATTCTTTGCTAGTTCCAACCGCGATTAGAGATTAGATTAATGATTATTTTGGTAAAGGCTAGATATGAACGGAGTTCCGTGTCGAGATAAGGGTTAAGAGTGGGATTCCTTTTCCTTCCAGAAACCCTAATCTACACGCATCACCGTCGTTCTAGTTTTAAATCTATTAATGGATAAAAAGGGTAACTTTTAATTAATCGTCCATAACTACTAAATCCTAACGAACCCTACAAGCCTTCTTATTATATTAATTACATCTTTAAAATAATCTAGATCTATATTTTACAATCTTGTTTAACGTAGATCTAGAAACCATTCTATAAAATTCTTTATCCCTCTTCTCTTTTTCAACACATCTAAAGTAAGAGTAAAAAGTTCAACGTTTCCCTGAGGACGACCCGTACTCACCTCGGTCTAGCTACGCGCGACACCGTTCTTATTGCGGTTATTCTACAAAACACAACTCTTTCGTATCAATCAGGACTGTACTCAAAAGCCACCTTTTTGCATGCCCTCTTGGACATGGTATGATGGAAATCAAAGCACAGTGGGAATCACACAAGACTCTATGACGATCTCGGGTCTACAGACTAACCTATACCAGTGTCACCAGAGAACTGCCATCTGACGTGTGGTATAATACCATCTGGGAGTTCTCGGCGAGTCCGTCCAGTGTACCCAGTCTCTACTGAGCACCCGTACACCATCCTTGATGTCAAATACCGATGGATATGGGATCATCCATCGCCCATCATATGGGTCAAGATGCGTATACGCTAGTCTACTCTGGTGTATCGATGCCCTGTCTTGATACACCCTCGACCAGGAACAGTTATAGGATATACTCGTCGACTACCGTGGCCCCACTAGTATGATCTCATCATAGTCCCAATAGTCGAGTACTTATCCTAAGGGCTTTATCAACATGTAACATAGAGACAATCCTAGTACATGTTAAGATAAACTACAACCAGATAGCATACTATCATGTCGAGCAAGAAAGTCCTCCCTATATATGTCCAAGCATCCACTACAATATACATCGTATGTACAGTAATGGCCTCTAGGGCATACATATAACTAACAGGTGCACTTTCTCCTTAGGAGTCGTGGGGACTCCCAAGTGTGTTTTTCCTTTGTGAGTCGTAAGGATCCCACGATGGTTTGTTCTCCTCATGTATCGTAAGGACACATGAGTGGGTCTTCCCAAATGGAGCATAATTCCGAGGGCGGAGACCAGCCGTGTAACTGGTGATTGCGGTGGGGCATGGGTATGCTGAGAATTATTTGAGCCCGTGGATTGTATACGACAGTCAATTTGGGGACTAACCGTAGGGCCGGGAGAATTTTAAGAAATTAGATTTTGGTTGGCGTCTGCATCGCTGCACTGGAATATGGTACCAGGAGCGACTCATCATTCGCCGTTTGGGGACCTGGAATTTGGACCTTGTTTGGCATCAGCATTGCTGCACTGGAATAATGCCAGGAGCAACTCATCATTTGCCTCGGGAGGACTTGGGATTTGGTTTTTTTGGTCGGCATCAGCACCGCTAACACTGAAGCGTAACGCCAGGAGCGACTCATCATTTGCCATTTCCCGTTGGGGAGCGGTGGCTTAGGAGACAGGTTTAGGTCCCTGTCACCTAAGACTTTTCAATTTTATGAGCCGTAATGGTCTCATAAAAGCATTTTCTCCCTACGAGTCGAGAGGATCTCGCATGTGTATGTTCTCCTTAGGAATCGTGAGGATTCCTAAGTGTGTTGCTCCGTTGTGAGTCGTAAGGATCTCACACAGGGATTTTCTCCTCACAAGGTCGAGAGGACTTTGCGAGTGTATTTAATCTCTTTTCATGAGTTTGCGCCCTTTCAGGTTTTTACAAACTCGCCGGTAGTCATGCTATTTTTACTCACGGAGCCCTTTCGGGTTTTCATCCATGCCCGTTTTGCTTGTGGACATACCATTTTTTTGCCGCCGGTGGGACTTTAAAAGTAGTCTCACCGGTAGGATTTGGGAGAGATAGGGGTCGTTTACGCCCATGGATTGTATACGGTTTTACAGGATGTATGATCCAGACCATAGGGCTGATGTGCTCAATTCGCCTGTGACTTGGAGTATTCACGCGTAGTATTTTTTGAGATATCGGCCATTGATGGGTGGCATGGGCCTTTCTCCCTCGTCACTTATTAGTTGGTAGGATCCTCCGTCGAACACTTTCTCGATGACGTATGGTCCTTCCCAGTTTGGCTCGAATTTTCCCTTGGTATGTCGATTGGGGATGATCGGTCTTTTGAGCACCAACACCAATTCACCTTTCTTGAAAGCGCGGAGACGGGTTATCTTGTCATAGGCCCGTGACATTTGGGCTCGGTATAGCTCCATATTTTACTGCACCGCGAGCTTCTTTTCTTCGAGGGCGTCGAGCTCTTCAAGCCGAAGGAGCACGTTTTCCTCCTCCATCAATTCGTGCTGAACGGCCATTCTTAAGCTTGGAACTTCGACTTCGAGGGGGAGGACCGCCTCCACTCCGAAGAGCAATGAGTATGGAGTGGACTGAGTTGGAGTACGGTGCGTGGTACGATATGCCCACAACGCCTCGTGAAGCTTGAGATTCCAGTCTGTCTTGTTGGCTGAAGCATTTTTCTTCAGGAACTTGCATAGAGTCTTATTGAAGGTTTCGGCTAGCCCATTGGCTCTTGAATTATAGATGGAGGAATATCTCCAGTCTATCTTGTGTTGAGTAGCGAACCTTGAGACTTTGAAGCTCTTGAAAGAAGGCCCATTGTCAGAAATGATTCTTCTTGGTGTACCGAAGCGGTATAGAATATTATGATGGAAGAATGTCAGAATATCCTTTGTCTTGACTTCTTTTAGCGGGACAGCTTCAGCCCATCTGGAGAAGTAGTCTGTTGCAGCCAGTATGAACCGGTGGCCTTTAAATGACGGAGGATCAATTGGACCAACTATGTCGGTGCCCTAAACTTTGAAGGGCCACGACGCCACCGTAGGATGCAACGGATTGGGATGCTTGTGAATGAAATCGCCGTGAATTTGGCAGATATAACATTTCTTTGCATGCTCTCCACAATCCCGTATCATGGTGGGCCAGTAATACCCAAGCCGTTTGATCTGAAGCCGCATTTTGGGGTCGGACTGGTGAGCTCCGCAGACGCCTGAGTGAACTTCTTTCATAACTTTTTGGGTTTCGGCCGATGACAGGCACCTGAGCCAGAGTTGGTTATATGACCTGCGGTATAGCATATTATTTACAAACACGTATCGGAGAGCTCTCTTCTTCAGCTGAATCCTTGCAGATTTTCCTTCGGGCAGCTTGTCGTATCGGAGGTATTTTATGAAGGGTCCTCTCCAATCGAGCTCGTCTTGGATGATCGAAGCTTCTTCGGCCGGACTGCTCTTCTGTTCCGCGCTTTCCTATTCTCGTAGAGAGACTGGGGGTAGAATTTGCCGGCTCCTGACCGTGATCAGAATTTCATCCATGTCAGGATCAGCCACCTCCTTGGCTAAGTGAGCGAGTACGTCAACCTTTCCATTCGACGCTCCAGGGACTCTCATTAGTTCAATGCGAGTGAACTGTTTCATGAGTTCCACCACTCGGCTTCTGTACCGAGCTTACTCGGGTTTGTATATCTTATAGTCGCCGCTTACTTGGTTGACGATAAGCTGGGAACCACCGTAGACTCGTAGTCGGAGGATTTCCATTTCTATGGCGAGATCCAAACCAGCTATCAGAGCTTCATACTCGGCCTCATTGTTTGTGCGAGGCTCGGTGAGAGCAAAAGAACGTCGTAGAGTTCCCATTGATGGCGTGATGAACACCAACCCTATCCCTGCTTTTATCTCTGGGACGCTTGATTTACTGGAGGTCCTTATTGATAAGGCTCCATTGAAGTAGAGCTCTCACCATGGCTCATTTTCCTCGAGGTGCAGCGCTTGTTCATCAGGTAGCTCGCAATTAAGCGGTGACCCCTCTGATACGGGATGAGCAGCGAGGAAGTCCGCGAGAGCATGCCCTTTTACTGATTTCTGAGGAGTATAAACTATGTCAAACTCAAGTAGCATGATAGCCCATCTTGCCATTCTGCCGTCTAGGCTTGCTTTGGTCATTAAGTGTTTGAGCGGGTCGACCTTGGAGATCAACATAGCCCGATGAGCGAGCAGATAGTGCCTCAGCTTCTTCACAGCAAATATCAGAGCCAGGCATTGCTTTTCGATTGGGGAATAGTTGTGTTCCGCCCCGACTAGAGTTCGACTGAGGTAGTAGAGGGCATTTTCTTTTCCCTCCTCGTTATTCTGGGCAAGGAGTGCACCGAGTGACTCATCTAGCGCGGCAGTGTAGAGAACCAGTGGTTTATTTGGAATGGGAGCGGCCAGCACTGGAGGGTGCAACAAGTATTGTTTGATGCTTTTAAACGCTGCTTGACATTCGGCATCCCAGATAAAAGGAGCTCCTTTCTTCATGAGCTTTGAGAAGGGCCTACATCTTCCCGATAAATTTGAGATAAACCTCCGTATATAAGCAAGCTTGCCTTGAAAAGATCTTAGCTGTGTCAGGCTCTTTGGAGGGGGCATTTCCATGATGGCCTTTATCTTGGATGGGTCAACTTCGATCCCCCGATGTCAAACTATAAAGCCCAGGAATTTTCCCGATGACACGCCAAAAGCACACTTCAGAGGATTCATTTTCAGATCGTACTCCCTCAGTCTGGTGAGAACGGTCCTAAGATCTTGGATGTGATCGGCCTTGACTTTAGTTTTGACGATCAGATCATCAACATAACATTCGACGACCTTATGAATTAGGTCATCAAAGATATTAGTCATTGCCCTTTGATATGTAGCACCTGCGTTCTTCAGTCCGAATGGCATCACTTTGTAGCAGTATATCCGATCGGGGTTCGAAATACTGTGTGCTTCTCATCCTCAGGCGATATCTTAATCTGATTATATCCAGATGATCCATTCATAAAGGTGAACAGCTTGTAATTTGAGGTGTCATCGACCATCATTTCCATGACCGGTAGCGGAAAGTCGTCTTTAGGACATGCCTTGTTGAGGTCCCTGAAATCGATACAAATTCGGATCTGCCCATTTTTCTTCTTCACCGGGACTATGCATGCGATCCAATCCGCATATTTCTCTTCCCTGACGAACCCGACATCGATAAGTTTCTTAGTTTCCTCGATAACCTTTTCTTCTAGCTCCCTTCTCATTCTTCGAGGAGCTTATTTGACTGGCTTAGCATCAGGAGATATAGCCAGCTTGTGCACAGCCACTTCAGAGGAAAGGCCAGGCATTTCTTTGTACGTCCATGTGAAGCAATCGACGAACTCGTGCAGCAAGGCAATTATCTTCGCTTTCATTTCCTCTGACAAGAGTGAGCTGATGTAGGTTAGCCTTGTATTATCGGGCGTTCCTAAGTCATTCTCGGTTAGCTCGTCAAAGGTTGCTTGTTCGCCATCTTCGAGCTCTTGAGGAGCTTCTTCTGGCTCGACTATCTCGTCATCATCATTTGATCTTCCGCTGGCTTCACCAACATGGATCATGTAGCATGCTTTGGAATCAGGTTGAATGAAGCCTATGCCCCGTCTATCTGGAATTCGTCCATCGATGAGTGCTCGGACCTGGGGCGGATGCCATAGTCCTTCATAAAACTTTGCTTCGGACTCTGTTTGATATAGTCGGCATCCGCACCTTTTGAAATATTCCCGCATCTCAGGTGCATAGTATCTGGGATTGAGGACGGCTCTTATGCCCCTCTCATAGGGAAGGCACGTGACATACAAATCGTCCGGGTGCACAACAGGATTTGTCCCATAAAACAGGATACCCTTCTGTCCACTTTCCCTCCGGGAATGTAGAAAGTTTTCGGCTGGTCCACGGTAGAGACTGACAATGCATCGATCTCTTTGCATATCTACTCCGGCACCCTTGTGACAGCTAGGGACCCTTCTGTAATTTTGAAGGTCTCTCGTAGTTTCTCTTATTGCATGGGGGTCCAATCTGCGCGGCTATTGCAAGGCAGGTCCTCTTCTTCCGACTCTTCAGTGTCGCTGCTAAGATGAGGGCGGATTTTGCTGCTAGATGGGCCTTCAGCACCAGATTCGTCTGTATCGCTACCAAAACAAGGGCGACTTTTACGGAAGGACGGACTTCCAGCGTCGGACTCATCAATGTCGCTACCAAAACGCGGGCGTACTTGAGCGTTTGTGCTTTTGAAAGTGACAGCCGGCGCAGATTTTCTTTTGAGTCTTGGGGTTGTTCTGTCTTTAGTCGGTTGTGGTTTAGCACTTTGGTGGTTCATAAAGTACCGAGAATCTTCATATCGGACTTCATGCACACCGAACGGCTGGATGTCTCCGTCAATGCGTCTTTCTTCGCCATTTTTAGTATACTTTATGCATTGATGGAGAGTTGACGGAATGATGCCGTAATCGTGGAGCCACGGCCGCCCCAAGAGAATTTTATAAGACGTGTCGGCGTCGATCACGTATATCTTAGCTTCGGTCTGCAGATCCCCAAATTTGATCGGTAGAGCTATGGACCCCAGAACTTGCTGGCAGTTTTGATTGAAACCTTGAATGACAATCCTTTCCCTTGACAGGTGTCGGACGTCCATTGACAAACTCTTCAGTGTCCGCAAGTTCATGATGTTCACTGAGGACCCCGGGTCAATCAATATGCGATTAATCCAATCTCCGTCGCTGTACTCGGTCACATAAAGCGGCTGATTATGCTCAGCCGTTCCTAGTAGCAAGTCTTCGTCCTTAAACGTGACTGCGGCGGCATGCAAAGCGTACTGGGCTTCTTTCATATTAATTTCTGCAAAGCGGGCCTGATACCACTCGGGGTTTTGTAGAGCGTGAATGAGAACATCTCTAAGCTCCTTAGATAGGACCAAGGTATTGTAGATGCTCAGGAGAGACGGAAGCTTCCGGAGATGAGCCAAGACATTATAGTCCACCGAGGAAGGACTTGAGTTTTCATCGGCCGGTTCTCTGCCATCTTCCTCATTAGCCACCTGTTTTTCCTTTCCTTTTGGGGCGTTGCCCTGATTTGGCAGTTGAGCCCTGCCGCTTATGAGCTGGAATTGATTGGCCTTTGTGGCGAGCTCCTCGTCCTCTTCGGGAAAACAGAGCTCCTCCTCAGAGTCACTGCCCAGATGGATGGAGTAGCAGGTCACTATAGGGATCTCTTCATTGGAGTCTTCTTCTAACTCCTCCAGAATTTCAGCTGTTTCTATAAGGAGGAACTCCTTCAATTGAATCAGAGTTCTTTCCTTCTGTTCATAGTCTTCGAGGGAATCGATATATTTTTGAATGGTCGATCTCCCTGCAGACTCTTTTTCGTGCCAAGCTGCACTTTTCTTCTTCTTGAGCTTCTTGGATTTTGAGCCTGATGGAGCCGCATTGGCAGCTGGAATGGTAGGCTTCTTTTGTCCTTCCCATTCCGTCCTGGGCTCTTTCTGAAGCAGCTTTAGCATCTTCTTCGTCTTATTAGATATGTGCTTACTCCAAGGAGGCTGCGGTGAGTCGGTCTCATTTCTCAGGGCAGCGGGTTCTGCTGCCTGCTCCCAGAAGGCTTCAGCTTCTGTCTGTATAAAGTTGGTGGTTGCAACTTGATTGTTCACCAACACACTTTTGGACAATTCGATCTCTCCAGCCTTGTACTGCTTCTCGACCCAGTCCTTGAAGATATAGCAATCCTCGATCGCATGGCTCACTACTCGGTGGTACGGGCAATACAGGGGATTGTCAGTCGTTTTTGCTTCTTGAGGTCTTTTCGACTCCGGCAATTGTAGACTGTTGTTCAAGGCATCTTTAAATATCTTGCGGACCTTGTCCCTTCTAAAAGAGTAAACCTTATTCTTCTTCTCCTCTAGGGAAGGCCCATCTCCTCCCAACAATGGCTTTCGAGACCGGTTGGTTTTGGATTCGCCCGCCTTTCGCTTTTTTTCATTGTCGGACGCATTGAAGACATTGGTACTGCTGGAACTCCTGCTTCTACGGTTGTCGTCCCGCTTGCTTTTCCAAGTTTTGTCTCTCTGAGAGTCCGGGGTAGACTCTTGCTTCGAGCATTCCAGCATTTGGACTTTCTTGGTTAGCTCTTGAAATTTCTTAAGGCCTACTGTACACAAGAACGGGACCATCTAATTGCTGAGGTTCCCAATGAGAAGGCTGACGGACTGGTCCTGCTACAGCGGCGGTTCGCACTTGACTGTGAGATTACGCCATCGGGCGATAAAGTCGGTGTTGCTTTCATTCTTCCCCGGCTTGGTCCTCACAAGGTCGGCAATGGAGATTTTATCACTGACACTCATGAACCTTTGCCGAAACAAAGACTCCATTTGGGCAAAGGTAATGACGGACCCATATGGTATACTCGCGTACCAGTCGAAGGCGACACCGGTCAGGCTGTTGACAAACTGACGAAGAAGGAGCGCGTCATTACCCCCTGTATTTCTGCATGATGCTTTGAAGTGGGCGACGTGCTGATTTGCATTCCCCGTTCTGTCAAATCTTCCGAACTTAGGAATGACGTAGCCGCTCGGGAACTCGATCAGATCGTACTGTGCGGGATATGGCCGCCCACTACTGCCAATTTCTTTCTGGGCTTCAGCTTCGGCCACCAATGTTTTAACCTTGCTGGTGACCAAATCCATTATCCAATCTTGTGTTAGCGGGACGGTGTTATCTGGGGCCAAGGCGTCCCCAGAAGCGGAAGCGGCCGGCTTTCATATGGCTCGACGAATCTTGGACCCAGAGGGACAGGTATCGTCTGCTTCGGATTGTCATCATCCGGCTCATGAGTAGCGACTTGTGCTTGATTGGGAGGTGCTCGAGCAATTTGAGCCGTAAGCTGCATCACAACATTCGTTAGGTCGTCAATTTTCGAATAGAGCTTGGCCATCTCTTTATCTTTGCTCTTGAGCTATTTCTGAAGCTCTTGCTCCGCGGTCCTGGGGCGGAAAGTCGGCTCTTCCTCGCTGTCCGAGCTTGACTCTGCCTGGACCGAAGGGTCCTTCTGCCTATCGTCCTCATCGAGAGGGTTTTCATTATCCAGCGGAGGCGGCTTTTCTTGGGAAGCGGCAACCACATTCAAGCCAGATTGGACTTGGGATGTTGTGGCCCCATCTTTGCTTTTGCTGCGAAGGTTGTCGCTAGGGCGCCCACCCGCCATATAGACCGTATGGATAATATATCCAGCCGTCTTTTTATTATCGGCGGCTGATTTCACAGATCGCTGTCTTGACCCCCCTGTTTCGGTAGCGGGCAGTCGATTGAAGGCGGCTGGTCTGACCAGGTTCTTGAATGGTGCCGGCGCTTCTTTTCTGGATTTTCCCCGCTGCTTTCGTGTGGCACAGAGCGCCTGATAGACTCTTGAAGAGACATTGTCATACTTTTTCTGTTGAGGCCGGGACACGTCTCTTTGTAGCGACTTTCGGACCGTTGTCTTCTTGATTCTGGCGGTCATGGCATTTTTCTGAACCCACTTCAGAGGTTCGAAGGAATTGCTGATTCTTACATCCGACTCAGCCGTCGTCGTGGGGCGACCCTGCTCTTTGAACCTCATAAGATTCCACCTGACCGGAGTCCTGGCCCTCTTGTTGGCTCGATACCTGAGCCGTTTCTGCCTTAACTTTTCTGTTTAAAGCACTTGGCTGATTACGGCTCTTCGGGAAGCCGTCGTAGACCGGGCGATGGAGGGCATTGGAGATACGCATGATTGTGCATTTGTTAGAGTCATCGCCTGAGCTCGTCCGCAACATTTGATGTTGCCCTTTGTACTGGAAGTCTTGCCCCCAGCTGGAGCGCCAGAGAGTCGTTCAGACACCGTCTTAAGTTTCGGTTGTGGTGCCTTGGTGATCACAACATTCGGCCTCTTGCCCCTTAAGACCGGCTTGGCCGCCTGCTTTGCCGGGATTTCTTCCAGATGAGCGCTTCCGGCGGGGTAGATGATGACGGAACCGAACTGGCAGGGCAGTTCCTCCCACTGTCGACAGAGGCTTGCGGGGAGAACCACACGAGCATTGATCTTGACCACGTACGAGATCGGGGTTGCGTTGGAAGATGAATTCGTCCTGGGAGACATTGTCGTTGAAAGTTGATTGCTGCACGAAAAGAAAACATCATTTCAGTATAGGCAATCGATATGTATGTTGATTGAGTTCGTATGAACGTTTAACCCGAAATATAGGAGGAGAGAAAGGTCCCACCGGGGGTGCCAGAATCCGTAGGGTGTTTTTCGTCACCCCATTGAGATGGGAATATGCGCGCGCTTGTCAGGCGTACTATAGATCCCCCCTGCCTAGGGTAGGCGGGGGTTTATTGATTGTGGGGATCCGAATCTCCGGCAGCCGCGGACTAAGCTGCCATTAATTACCCCTCGTTTTTGGGGCGAGAGAACCTCCGATTAACGGGTTAAACTGGTCATGCGAACTCAATGTGTAGTGTTGTGTTTTGGAGGGGTGGCTTGGATATATCGGGAGCCACGCAGAGTTTTTACGGGGGTCCCGCTACCCGGATAGCGGGTTTGGTCAAGGGGGCTAGCAGCCGCCTTACGGGGTGCGGGGCAGCGCCCCGGCCTAAATTTTTTTGAGAGGGACAGTGTTATAGAGTATGTGTGTGTGTATATGTATGTGTGTGTGTGTGTGTAGGGAAAGGGCATCTAAAGGATGCGTGGGGGCCAGCGCCTCGCGTGCATGGCATGCAGGCGCTGGGCGCGAGCGCTCTGAGTGCTAGGTGCACCATGTGCTCGGCAGCTAGCGCACCGGGCGCACTACGTGCTCGGCACTTGGGTGCAAGCGCACTGGGCGCTGGGCGCACCACGTGCTCGGCACGTGGGCGCAAGCGCTTGGGGCGCTGGGCGCACCACGTGCTCGGCATGTGGGGCAAGCGCTCTGGGCGCTGGACGCTGGGCGTCAAACAGAAAGGGGACTTTGGTCCCGGCACTGAGAGCTGTGCTCCCGATTTGTGGAATTAAACTCCTAAAAAGTTTAGAAATGATCAAAGGGGTTGCTTTGTTTTTCCCTTTGGTCCTGGATCTTCCCAAGATGGGATTTTTGGAGATGGGTCTCCTCCTTCCTCCTCTGTTGGCTGGGTCTTGAAGAACAAGAAGTATGAGATTTTAAAAATCTCTTATTTTTAAGATCTGATAGGAGATCTGAGTTCCCCTTTGTGGGTTTTATAGTGAAAAACTATTTAGTTTTATAAAAGGAAGAGTAAAACTCTTGATTTAATTCAAAAGAAAGAAGAAGGTTTTAGAACCTTGAGGAAGGAGAAAGACCTCAGATCTGGATTTGTTTATGGAGAGAGAAAAAAAAGTTGTTAGGATATTTTCATTATCCTTGTCTTTATAGGCTATACACTTTACATATAGCCCCTTGGGCTCTACAAAATGGCATTTTGCCTATCCCATGGCTCATGTGCCATTTCTTTTTGCACATAAGCCATGAGCTTTACAAAAATTCGGCTCTATGCCCATTTTTCTTACATTTATTCATGAAATAAAATAAAAGAAATACAACAAAATTATTTATTACAAAATTTTTATCTTGGCATAGGGGGAGGCCGGCCGCTTCATGTTCGGGCTCGACCCGTACATGGGCGCACTTGATTTGGGCTTGGGCCCACTTGGCTTAGGGTTTACTTTGATTTTGACTTGGTCAACCGGGGTGTAAATTTTTACCCCAACAATATGGTGCCATAAATAAACTTGGTATTTTCGGAGAGGTGGACGGGTAACACCAAATAGCATCTGCCCTCGAAATTCAGGCCGGACGTCCCAACGTCCCTGTCACGTCTCTGTGTTCGGCGGAGAACAGATTCTGGAACGCCCGGTGGGACCTTTTCCTCTCTCCACACTTTGTGTGTCGTGTTTCGCGAATGAATCGCGGTTTGCTATGGTTGCCCCTGGACTCGAGGTACTAAGATTTGGTGTTTTGCTCCGTCCAGAAAACAGAAGATCAATGGCTTTCAACTGCATAAATTGCAACAGCTGCAACAACTCTCACTTCGTCCCCGCCGGAGGAGTGACCTACGGGCCTCAAGCGGCCTCCCTTTTTACGATGCCGGTTGAACAGATGACACAGGACACCACGGGATTGTTCTTCGGGACCATGCTCCCACCAATGAGCTTCAACGCCCCAGTGCCATCTCAGGAAGCTCCAAAGAAGTCATTCTTCGATCGGCTTACCACTACCACAGGCCCTCTCAACGGGTCGTCCAATTCCAAGTCTACTGCATCAATCTTCGACAGGCTAAGTTTGAGCTCAAGTGGGGCTGTGAAGAAGCCCGCGATACCTGAAGCGGCCATCCCAAAATGGATAGCCATCCCTGCTCCAGTGAAAGAAGTCGTCAAAGCGGGTTCTCCTGCTAAAATATCAGTCTTTGCAAGACTGGCTGCTCCAACTCCCATTCCAGGCGAAATCACCAAGGCTGCTACCCCTGTCCGAAAGTCTGCCTTCGATAGATTGGCCATCCCCACTCAACGGACGTCAGTTTTCAAGAGGATAACGCCAACAACAACCTTTCACCAGATCAGGGGGCATGAGGGAGCCACCACCATAGCTGTATCAATACCGTCTGCAAGGCATGCTCGACGTCGTCATTGGCGCCGAGTGAGGAAAGCTGGGGGAAGTTCCCCTTCTGGACTGACTCCGCCAGCTCCAACGGTGGAAGTTGATGCTGCTGTTCCAACTAGGAACAGCTTTGAATTACTTAACAGGGTGCGCAGGAATTCGCCAACTGCCGTGCTGAAAGAGTCTCCTCCGCCTGTTGAAAAGATCACAAAGGCGAAGTCGGAGCAGCCCCCTCAGCGGCTGTCCTCCAAAATTCACAAAGTCTGGCGACAGGTCCAAGACTCCGTGATTGATCAAGACTACCCCCGCCGACAGAAAAAGTTGAAAGTTCGGCGAGAAGGGGATCACCCTGTCAAACCACAGAAGGTGTCATCTGTTTGGGTGCCCGCTGCAACGGCTCCCTCAACTTCGACCGCCCACAAAAGAAGGAGGCCGGAGAAGATCCCTGCGTCTTTGGCAAAATGCAAGGACATTGAATCTAAACGCCCCAAGTCTGAGGGCATGGTGGTGCATACTATTTATATGGCTTCCGAAAAAGAGGATAGCCGTATCTCTACGGGTCACCGACCACTTACACGGTCTGTGACTAAGGCTCAGGAGCAACAATAACAAAAGCTCCAAGAAATGCTGACAGCCATGGCGGCACTCACTGGACCAAAAGCAGGCCCGGAGACATCTTTGGAGCAGCGTCATGAGCAGGAAACGGATGCCGAATTCTTTCGGAGAATGCTTGAGAAGAAGGACAAAGAGGCTGCGGAACAAACGGCCAACATAAAACAAATGGCCCTTTTATTCCAAGATATGGTGGGCCTGATGATCCAGCCGAAGATCCTCCAGTAATAATTGAAGATGATAGAGGAGAGACATCAAATCCTCTGCCGGTTCTGTCAGCAGCCA
The DNA here is from genome assembly GCA_030015575.1 of Agapanthus africanus. Lineage (NCBI taxonomy): Eukaryota > Viridiplantae > Streptophyta > Magnoliopsida > Asparagales > Amaryllidaceae > Agapanthus > Agapanthus africanus. The sequence goes on along the minus strand of JASDDO010000019.1, from coordinate 91,935,387 downwards.
AGGAGGAGACTATCTCCAAAGCCATGCTCGATGATTATATAGCTCAGCAAATACGAGCTCATCAAGCGAATGAAGCAAACGGCCAAAGTCGTCAGAACTGGGCGACCATATCCAGGAAGGTACGATCAGATAAAGTAACCGCCAGGATACACAATTCCTAAATTCCATGTGTACAAGGGGACATGCAATCCCCATCAACATGTCGCTCAGTTCAGGGCTCTCTGCGGCAACACTGGAGGGGATGATAAGCTACTGCTTCGCCAATTCGTCGGCAGCTTGGCGGAAACGGTGTTCGAATGGTACTCAGAGCTTCCCAACGACCACGTCAAAACTTTTTCGGAGATGGAATTGCTGTTCACCCAACGTTTCGCCAGCGCTAGTGAGCGCACCCCGATCACCGCGTTAATTAACGCCAGAGTGAAGCCAGGCGAAACATGGGTGCAGTGTGCAATGCGGTGGCGGAATCTATGGTCGATGTGCGAGCAGCGCATCGAAGAAGCGCCTGCAGTAGGCATCTTCGTAGGGACTCTCTACCCTCAGGCGACCATTTCACAATTCATGATGTTCTCCAAGCCGACCACCTTACAGGCCTTAACTGACAAGCTGGCCCAAATGGACCAGATGGGCCATAAGCCGTCCTCGTTGAAAACGGAGCTTCGAAACGAAAGGGGTAAAGGGAAGCTATCTTCGTCGCCAACGCTCAACAACAACCGGGTGGCCCAAGACCGGTTGTTTGCCAAAGCAATAAGCGGCAATCCCTCGATGAGAAGTTGAGACGTCCTTACTCGTTTTCCCGGGATAAAACAAGGAAACTGTTTGAACTGGCAGTGCGCAATGGGCTCATCATTCTATCGGAGTCGAGACACCCACCGCAACCGAATGACGTCAACGATCCTAATTACTTCTCCTACCACCGAGTAATGGGTCATCCAATCAAAGATTGCTACATCTTCAAAAACTGGGTTGAAGACCAATACCGGCAAGGCAAATTCGCGTTGTCTGAAAATTGGAAGGTGAACCCGCCACAACCACATGCTCCAAAAAAGATGGAGATGCCGGGAGCATTGTGCTCATTCATAGAGGAAGTTCCATGGGAAATTGTTCTTTCGGCAAAGACTAAAAGAATGCTGAAAGATCTTCAAACATGTCCGGCGATCAGGTGGAAAAGTCCGCAAGAACTAGAGATCATCGATGGGATGTTGAAACCACGCCCAACACCGAGAATTGGTAGCAATGGTCAAAACGCTCAGGCCCAACCGTCAAAGTCTTCAAAGAAGAAGAAAAAGCCCGTGAAGCCTGATGACAAGCGCACAGACTTGCAAAAGCATATTGACACACTGGAGGAATACAACCAAAAGGTGCGAACCCCGGTCACACTCCAAGAATTTCTTAACCATATCCTGGAGGGCGGAGATAGCGACGATGATGAGGGAGACGACTCGTCACAGGAACCAGAAGATTATGTGGCAAATTGCCACAAGATATCTCATTCGTTGCTAAATAACAAAGAAGCTCACTCGGCATCAAAAGATAATGTAGAGGAGCTAGGGGCAGGATCAATGCCAAAATCCTTGGAACCGTCAGACAAGATGATCGACATGCTACTAAACGAAGCCCGTCAGAAGAGCAAACCTGATCGAGAACGCCAAATGGCCCTATTCGAAGGGGCCAGGTGTCGGTGTCAAGTTGGAGAAGCCGTGATAGGGATGGGTCACAAAACACATCAACCATATCAAATCACACCCTAAATGGGTGTATTCCACATCAGCATCATGTATCCCGTCATGTGACAAATACACGTGCATACAGGATAAAAAAAGGACCGAAAAGTCCGTAAACTACAAATTTGCCTCAAATATGGCAATGATGGACCACAATTTCCTAAAACTTGCAATTGACCAAGACGTCTATAAACTACTTTGGACCAAAACGTCCCTAAACTAACGATGAACCGCAATGTCCTAAAACTGGCAACTGGCCGAGACGTCTATAAACTACTATGGACCGCAGCATCCTAAGGCTGACAAAAAAAAACGGTACGTCCATAAGCGAGATGGGCACGGATGAAAACCCGAAAGGGCTCCGTGAGTAAAAACAGCAGGGCTACCGGCGAGTTCGTGAAAACCCGAAAGGGCGCAATCTCGTTAAAAGACACTTGCAAGGTCCTCTCGACCTTGTAAGGAGAAAATACCTGCGTGAGATCCTTACGACTCATAAGGGAGCAACACCTTTAGGGATCCCCACGATTCCTAATGAGAAAACACACTTACGAGATCCTCACGACCCGTAAGGAGAATTACCCTTTGAGACCCTCACGGCTCATAGGATTCAAAAGCCTTAAGCTACAGGGATCTGAACCTGTTCTTAAGCCGTTACACACCCCGCTTTCGCCCTACAAGCGGTTCAATATTGACCCTTGTATACAATCCACGGGCACGAATAAACATTTCCCTAACAGAGTCCCACCAGCGACTAGGGATATGTTCATATGGCGAACGACACTTGTAAGTCCTCTCGACTTATAAGGAGAAAGCACGCCTGTGAGATCCTTACGACTTATAAGAGACCATACACTTAAGAATCCTCATGATTCCTAAGGAGAAAACGTACTTACGAGATCCTCACGACTCGTAGGGAGAAACACCTTTATGAGACCCTTACGGCTCATGAAATCAAAAAGTCTTAGTCAACAGGATCCTAATCCTGTTTGCTAAGCCACCTTTGTTAGAAATCGATAGAGGAAAATGATGGTTCGCTCCTGGCAATATCCCAGTTGTAGCAATGCGGATGTTTAAATCGGTATCAAATTCCAAGTTCTTTCACGGCAAATGATGATTCGCTCCTTGCAATATTCCAATCGCAGCGATGCTGATGTTAAGATTGGCACCAGATTCCAAGTTCCATACTCGTGGCAAAAAGTCAACGAGCCAAAAATGCATATGAAATAGCCGAAATGATGGGGCAACTTGCAACAAAATCATCAAGTAAAAAAATATGCATACAAAATAGCCGAAATAGTTGGGCAACTCACAATAAAAAGCAGTGAGTAAAAAGAAAATAGCCGAAATGATTGGGCACCGCGAAAAATAGCCGAAATGATTCGGCAATCGCGACTTTCGCGATACAAAAAGCTGAAATGATAGAGTATCGCGGAAAGAAAACAAAAATGAAATAAAATTTTTTGCCCTACAGGCGAGTCCATACTGACCCCTGTATACAATCCATGGGCATAAACGAAAAGGGAACCACATGTCCCCCCACCAGATCCTGTCAAAGAGAGAGTCAGATCTCGACGGCAACATCTGCATCCCAGAAGAACAACAACGGCGTTCCTCCTCATTCCAGCAGGATTTGGACGCGACGTAAACAAAGCGGAGCCACGACAAAGTCCCTAGTTCCAAGACTCTATGGTCCACAGACAACCTAGAGTCAACCAGTGACCTCCCCGCCGGATCAATGCTCCGCCTTGGAAATAAATCAATCAACTCTAGGGAAATCAGTGTCCTTGGCAAATACCTCGATTAAGGGAAATCAGTGTCCTTGGCAAATACCTCGATTCAGGGAAATCAGCGTCCTTGACGAGAGCATTTCGATTCGCGTCAACCCGCAAGGAAATCAGTGTCTTTACAGGAATACCTCGATTCGTCTCAACCAGGGAAATCAGTGTCCTTGGAAAATACTTCGATTCAGGGAAATCAACATCCTTGATGAGAGCATCTCGATTCGCGTCGACCCGCAAGGAAATCAGTGTCTTTGCAAGAATACCTCGATTCGTCTCAACCTGGAAAATCAGTGTCCTTGGCAAATACCTCGATTCAGGGAAATCGGCGTCCTTGACGAGAGTATCTCGATTCGCGTTGAACCGCAAGGAAATCAGTGTCTTTGCAGGAATCTCTCGATTCATCTCAACCCTAGGGAAATCAGTGTCCTTGGCAAAAACCTCGATTTAGGGAAATCGGCGTCCTTGATGAGAGCATCTCGATTCGCGTCGACCCGCAAGGAAATCAGTGTCTTTGCAGGAATCTCTTGATTCGTCTCAACTCTGAGGAAATCAGTGTCCTTGGCAAAAACCTCGATTCAGGGAAATCAGCGTTCTTGAAGAGAGCATCTCAATTCACGTCGACCCGCAAGGAAATCAGTGTCTTTGCAGGAATACCTCGATTCGTCTCAACCCCAGGGAAATCAGTGTCCTTGGCAAAAACCTCGATTCAGGGAAATCAGCGTCCTTGACGAGAGCATCTCGATTCGCGTCGACCCGTAAGGAAATCGGTGTCTTTGTAGGAATACCTCGATTCGTCTCAACCCAGGGAAATCAGTGTCCTTGGCAAAAATCTCGATTCAGGAAAATTAGCGTCCTTGATGAGAGCATCTCGATTCGCGTCGACCCGCAGAGAAATCAACATCTTTGCAGGAATACCTTGATTCATCTCAACTCCGAGGAAATCAGTGTCTTTGGCAAATACCTCGATTCAGGGAAATCAGCGTTCTTGATGAGAGCATCTCGATTCGTGACGACCCGTAAGGAAATCAGTGTCTTTGCAGGAATACCTCGATTCGTCTCAACTCCGAGGAAATCAGTGTCCTTGGCAAAATACCTCGATTCAGGGAAATCAGCGTCCTTGACGAGATCATATCGATTCGCGCCGACCCGCAGAGAAATCAGTGTCTCTGCAGAAATATACGACATTAGCCAAACGGAGCCACGGTATAGTCCCTAGTTCCAAGTCTCGATGGCCACATCTACAGCCTAGAGACCCACAACAGTGTTCCTCCTCATTCCAGCAGGATTCGGACGTGACCATCAATCTCGGAGCCACGGCAGAGTCCCTATTTCCAAATCTCGACGGTTTACAGACAACCCAGAGACCACTTCGACATTCGTCTCATTACAGTAGACGCAACGTCAGCAAAGCGGAGCCACGGCAAAGTTCCTAGTTCCAAATCTCAACGGTTCACAGGCAACCTAGAGACAACTGCGACATTCATCTCGATACAGTAGACGCAATGCCAGCAAACGAAGCAAAGGCCAAATTCCTAGCTTCAGGGTCTTGACGGCAGCTCAAATAAAACCTGAAAGACTATCGGAGATCATCCCACACCAGCGCAGAGTGGTTATGACTCATCGGAGCTCCCCAAACTGAGCTTAACCTCAAGTAAAAAGCGGCATGGAAAAATTCCTAACGCTTGCTCTTCCGATGGTCAAACTGCCTAAGAAGATTGCTTGAAGATGTCCTGTCCAGCCCCCGAAGGGATCAAAGACACGAAAGTCACAAGGCTGTTCGAACAGCAAGATTGCCTATCAAGGAATACATCAGCCAACGCGATGGTATGATGGGGCAAAACCCTAGTACCACAGACCCTAACGGACCTTTGTCATAAAGAGCAGAGGTTAACTGTGACGTTAGGACATTCTTGCGAGAACTTCTCGATTCGTCTCGACTTGTGAGGAAATTAGTGTCCTTGCGAGAACCTCTCGATTAGTCTCGACTCGTAGGGAAAAGCCTTAGGCAATGGGGATAAGGACCTTTTTCCTAAGCACTGGGGTCCTGCAAATCGGTCCAATATGGACTATTGCATACTATTCACGGGCCACACTCTCCAAAGTCGAATCTCGACAAAGGGGGAAACAACTACTTACGAGTCCTCTCGACTTGTAAGCAGGAAAAATTCTCTTGTGAGATCCTTACGACTCTCAAGAGAAAATACACACTTTGGAGTCCTCACGACTCCTAGGGAGAAAATACACCTACGAGATCCTCTCGACTCGTAGGGAGAAAAATCTTTATGAGACCCTCACGGTTTATAAAGTTGAAAAGTCTTAGGCAGCAGACCTGAACCTGTTTCCTAAGCCATCGCTACCTTGTAAAGAGTCCAAGATGGACAGCCATCTACTATTTACGGGCCATACCTGCTAAAATCACATGATAACAATACAGCAAAGAGAAGAAAGCGACAGTGGGAGATAAAAAATGTGTATCTTTTATTCATGAATTCAATTGAGTACAAGACGAATCATATAAAAGAATGAAAAATGGATACATGTTATTCAAAAATTACAAATGTTAATTGATACAAAGGCAGTTACTGAGAAGGAGGAATTTTCAATAAGTCAGCAAGTTGCTCGTGCGCTCCTCTCAACTCCTTTTCATGGTTAGCTGCTACGGCCAGCTCTGCTTCGACTCGAGCCCTTTGTTGCAAACACGATGAAAGCTTCTCGTCGATTTCCCGCTAGGCAGCTTCACGACTCTGCGCAACCCGTTCAATGAAGTCGAGCTTCCGCCTCAATGCCAGCCCGTCCGAAATGCATCGCTGCAAATTGTCAAAAAGGCTCTCAGTTGCACGGCATTCGCTTCAACTTGGGCGCGCAGCCGGGCAGTTTCACCTGAAGCCTCCTCGCGTTCTTTCCGCCTCAAGGTCACTTCTTGTTCAAAATGGCGGAGGAAGGGCACGCTCTGCTCAACCCATGTAGCCCGCTGGGAGTTCAAAGTCAACATTTCCGGAGCAGGACGCCTGAGCTCAATCTTATAAAGACAGGCCTCGATCTTCCTACAGTGATTAACCCAAGACTCGACAACACCCTCGCTGTGGAAGTTCGCAAGCATTGCCAGCATGAGATTAACCTCAGCAGCAAAATCCGCAGCAGATGCGAAAGCCTCGGCGTCAAGATCCTCGATAAACTCACTTAACAATCGCAGGCTGTTCGCGGCACCCCTGGAAGATGGGCGTTTAACAAAAGGCCCTGCCGGCATTGGAATTAGAGACTCGAAGGAAGCTGGAGTCGGTGTGGTTACTGCAAAACAAATCATAGTCAGACATCGGTTTAAGAGACAAAGAAGATGCAAGAGCGGTGAAGGCTACTATATCGGCTACGACAGGTGGCAGAGTTGGGAGTACTGGTGGCACGACAATTCTCTCGTCCCCTCCTTCAATTTGTAGTGCTGTAATCAGTTTACGGTTAGCAACGCCAGGGTCACCCATTAAAGAAAAGAAAAGGCGTCGGTTAGAAAAGATACTCACCGGCACCAGCAGGCAGACTAATTTCCGACTGGAAGAAGAAGTGCGGGTTCAACACTAGATACAAATGATCAAAGAGAACTTCTGCAAGGTTATGATGATATATGGTCAGTACACGAAAGACGCTATCCTCGATTCAAATTAAATCACAAACCCATACCTTCCAGCATTTGAGAGGACACGAGAGAAGGCGAAGGGTCGGCGATCGCCAGAGCGGCAGCTGGTGATGCTTCTTCAGGTGGCACAACCTCAGCGCTCACCACACCTACATTCGAAAGGAACAAAATGTCATCAAAAGGGATTGCAAAACGAAAAGAATGCAGCGACCCGAGACCTACCAGATAGGTTATCAGCCAAAACTGGGATGGAAGCATCACCAAGTGTCGCGACTTCTTCGATCTCATTCGGGAGGATGGTCTTACCGCCCGTGGCTTCGTCCCCTGATTCTACGAGAGCCATCGTGACACTCGCAATACCGGGCGATGGCAGGGAACCGCAAGGGGAAAAAGCGGCATTGGAGCAGTCCCAGACTCCTGGGAGAGAGTAGCCATTTCAGGCTCAGCGGTTGCCGTTATCTCACCTGCTGCCTCATCGCCAAGATTTAGCCCTGCATGATACGACATATGAGAATATGAAGATCAAACTCTAATAAAAGGACCCAGTATTACGTTACCTTGGGATGGCCCTTCAATTTCCTCCCTATCTGCGCGTACCGCCTGTCTATGAGCGGTAGACAGGACAGCCGGAGCACCCTCTTGAGAAATAGGGACAGGGGAAACAGTGCTCGATTCTGCACCTACAGCCAAGGTGGCTTTACGTTTTTTTGCTGCACGCCTCCTGCGCTTCCTTTCTGCCTGGGCCGTGAGAGCTAATCTTCTTAGGACCTCCGCCAAGGAGACGTCATCGTCCGAGCCAGGAGCTACCTCTGGAGCTGTTATGGCATCCGTCATCGGTTGCTTAAGTGAAGCTTCTTTTGGCAATACTGGGGGAGCTGAGACTTCGGCAGCCGGCCTTGGGAGCGTCGCCGCATCACCACTCGTGATCGGCACTGCACTTGGGATAACCTGAGTCAAGGTAGTCCCTGCAATAAGATGGAAAAGAAGAGTTAGTTTACCCATAAAAACGGGAATGAAGGCACAGTCAGCCAAAATGTACCAATACCCAAGGAAGCACGAAGCCTTTCCTCCTCTTCAAAAGTCTTGAGAGAAGCCGCGAGAGCTTCTTCTGTGGAGATGCCTGTTGAAGAAGAAGTGTCAGTTAAAGCATGATAATAAAAACATAACAGCGAAAAGATACGAATGAAGTCTACTTGACTGTGCAAGGGTGACCAGTCCTGTTTTATGGCTAGCTAATCGCTCGGAAGCTGCAATAGCAGCCTCGAGGTCGGTATCATCCGGCGCCATGAATAAGCCTTCATTGGTCCTGTATTCGCTCAAGACCTCGCTGTAAGGAGCATGGGGCTCTTGGCCAAATACAACGTCCGCAGAAAGTATAGACTTCTTTTTCTTCTGACGAGCGCCGGTAGCCGATAACACAAGCTTGCGCTTGGTGGGCAACTTTGGGCGACGAGTCCTAATTTCCGTACCCACGCCGGATTCAGGAGACGCCACAGCGACCACTTTGACGGGAGCACGGGGTAGCGGCAGCTTGGGCATCTCACGTGGTACCACAACCGCAGCAACCTCTCTCAAAGGAGGACAAACGACGGTCCGTTACTTCGACGGGAGCACGGGGTAGCGGCGGCTCGGGCATCTCACGGGTACGACAACACTGAAATCTAGGGGAAAGAACTAAGTTCAAAGAATTTAATTCTTATAAAAGTATATAGGAATTTAATTTCTCTGATAAAACTAGGGTTTAACCCTGTAAAAGAATTTAATTCTTATAAAACAAGAGACTTGAAATTCTCTAAACTCAGATCCCAGCATCGTTAATATGAGATCAAGATCTACATGCACATAGAAGGAGAGACTGGTGATTCATTAGTGTTCAACACTATAACGAAACCTCACGTGTTCCCACGTGAGCACCTCTGATGAACAAAAAGGAATGGCTGAGACCGAATCACATGTTTCACACGCGAGCATTTAAAAAGAATAAGAAGTGACTCCTAGGGTAGTCACGTGTTTCCCAAGCGAGCGCCTAAAAGAAGAACAAGAAATGCCTCCTAGGGCAGTCATATGTTTTCCACGCGACCCCCAATTAAGTGCTTAGCACTTATACGAAAAAGGAAATAGACCCAAAAACAGTGATCACATTTTGAAGGTGCCTCACGTGTTCACCGTGTGCACCACAGGGTCCAAGTGCTTAGCACTTATAAAAGAAAGAGAAATAAAATCCAGAGAACAGTTCCCATTTCGGGCGCCTCACATGTTCACATGTAAGCTAAATGCTTAGCACTTATAAAAGAAGAGGGAAGTAAAACCCAAAATAGGCAGTACCCAACTTTGGGGTGCCTCACGTGCTCACACGTGAGTGCCACAAGAATTAAGTGTTTATCACTTATATAAAAAAAGGGGGCTTGAACCCAATGTACAGCGCCAGCTTTGAGGTGCCTCACGTGCCACACGTGAGCGTCCCTGGAATTCAGTGTTTAACACTGCTTTAGAACCTCACGTGATAACACGCAAGTGCTGAACGTATACTAGTGCTTAACACTATGGGAAGTTAAGTCCAGTCTCAAGTTGGCTAACTCTTCTTGAGATCAAAACATCTTCTATCTCCAAATAGATCGAGCCCCCATGCTCATGTCTTCCTAAACCGATCCTAGTCCCAAACACGACTAATGATCTTCCGACGGATATTCATCCCATATCTCCCCTCAATATGGAAATTGGTTCAAGGGTACATCTCTCCACACCTCTGATACATGTCATTGTAATTCTTCAACGTCTTCAGAGAGATGACGGGTCTCAACAACCAACAACTCTTTGGTGCACTTCCAAACCGATGGGCACATCCTAATACGGACCGAAACGTCCTTAAACTAACAACGGACCGAAACGTCCTTAATTTAAAACAATAGAGCCTAAATGCTCTTTTGTTAGATCTGAATGATCCAAAACCCCGTTGAGTAGATCTTAGTCTAAAATTGGGCTAACGTATCCTTAACAAACATTTAAGTTGATCTTAATCTCAAACGAGATTAACGATCCTTAAATCAAAACAAACCCAAATCTAAGAATATACGGATTTAGACTAATCCACGCCGTACGGGCGACAACATAAATTAGACTCCGTATACAATCCACGGGCAACCAAAAATAAAACAAACACACACTGTAACAACCCCAAACTTTCTGTACAATTTTTTTCAAAATTACAGAAAGGGGTATTTTTACCTTAGCACAAGATATAAGTTTGTTTTTCTTTTTAATAGCAAGCAAGAGCTTGTAGCTCATTGGGAAGACTTTGCACCGATGAACCAAGCCACCAGAGTTCAAATCCCACACCCCACATTATTTTTAATATTTCTTTATTTTGAATTTTTAGAATACGAAGGGTTTACACGTGCATATCTCACAAAAACCCCACTACACCCTGAAATGTAACTGTACAAGAGGATAGACTAGCCATCAGGGGAGGTTCCGGCCGCCTAACTCGGCCGGAATCGGCTAACTCGGCCGGCGAGCTGGCCGACTCAGGCCGCCGGCCGAGTCACGGCCGAGTTGCGGCCGATTCCGGCGACGACCCCAACACAAAAAATGTGTCTTTTGGTCTCCTCTGCACACCTGCATAATTTATTTCTCAGACCATTTCAGAGCTCTTTTAAAACCCCAATTACTCCACTTTTAATACATTTTATTACCTTTATCACATTTTTTTTCATTTTTACCTTTCATCTACCCTAACCGTAACCTAACCCTATAAATACAACCCCTAAACACTACTCCCTCACCCCAAAATTTTGAGCAAACTCTCAAGAAATTTCCTAGAACCCTAGTGTGCATTTGAAGTGAGCAAAGAGGCGAAGCTCCGGCGAATTTTTGGGCGACAACCCTAGGAGTTCCCGGCGACGAAACGGTGCACCGAAAACTACGTCCACTCCCTCTCCCTCTCCTCTTTAAGCTAAACCCGTAAGTCCCGCCTTCCCCCTTCTCTACTCTTTCTAAAAATACGAAATTTTACTACCCGACAGAATCGGAATAAATCCGATTTCCGATTCGCTTCTTCCTAAAATCTCACTTTTCCTTTAATACAATATTGTTAAACCATTACATGTTGACTACTAAAAACTAACTAATCATATTGAACAAGTTCCATATCAAAATAAATTGCTATTTCCATTTTACCGTACTTTTTCATTAAAATACCATATAGTTTCATTTTCGACATTTAAACATCACAAACTTGATATACCTTTAAGTAGATCACGAGGTAATGACCTACCTCCTCATACACTCATATGCAACATAGCACAATACCTTTCGGGAACCTAGAATACGGGAAAACGAAACATTTCAAATAAATACCATGAATTAATAAAACCATTTTCTAAAAGATCAAGTATTTTACACAAATCTTTGCAAAGCGCCGCTACAACCCAATTTGAGGAACCCGACTGGGATGGTGCGGATTATCGCACATCCCTGGGCTTAGTAGTGCGAGATGCAGATCTCCGCGAAGAGCATTCGGTCTCAAGAGATTTAAAATACAACATCTTAAGAAAAATGAGATTTCTAGAAATATAATATATGTTAAAAATTATTTTATATAAATATATATATATGTATAATTAAAATATCTATTTTGTGATAATATAAATATTCTAATTTTTTCTAAAATCAAAAGAGTCACTTTACATTAAAATACCATGAATTCCATACTAAGTACAATATTACAAATAAATACCATATATTATGAAAGTAGGTTATTTTCACTAGAAATATCATAAATATAAAATCTATAAATATTACAACTCTAAAGACGATAATTAAATATTTGGGGTGTATTTTGAAAAGTATATAAAAGTATTTTTACATAAAACCCCCTCAAGTTCTATAAATTACCCTAAGGACCCTAGTAAATATAGGTTTAAGCGGGACCAATCTCTTGAGCCTCAGGGAGCCGGAGAAGTGGATGCTTGCCTATATAAGGTAGACAACTTAACAACGGTGTTATCAACACGGTAATCGTCTTTGAAAAAGACACAAATCCTGCCGCCCATGTGCAGCGGTTACCGATAACATCAAAACCTAATTCAGGACTTCAATTTCTCTTTCTAATTATTCTGACTTAGACTGAGTCTCATTATAATAATCTGACATGAATATGATTCAAGTACAATCTACAATATTACAATTCAACATGAATTCGTGAATCCATATATTCAATTTATCAATCTATACAACTTGACCGAACCGAACCATGGATATACTTCCATTTACATGATTCTCCAGTTACATCCATTTACATGATTCTCCAGTTACATCCATTTACTGATATCATGGTTTCGGCAAGTCATCCAATTATACAATTTATATTACAAGACAATACAAGTTGCAATACAATTTACAATACAAACAATACAAACAAGACATCGCGGGGTTTAAGAGGTAGATTGGTACGGAAGGTGTTAGAAGTGGCACGAGACTGCAACCATAAGACACCTAACCTATATTCCGTTGCTGTTGTACCGTGGCATAAACGGTTCCTTGAGTTGCTGACACCTTAGTCTCCGGGACAAGTGAGACTCCTGTCGTAGACACTGGCATTCTTCTGTATCAAGCTACAAACAATAGCATTAAAACTCAATACAACAATATAACAATAAAATACAACCATAAAAGCTACACTCTCTCTCTTACTCTCTGTATATTCTATTTCTCCATTATCTTTGGGACTTACCGAGCGATTTTTTCGCTGACGACATTCTCTTTCTTTCTTCTTTGAATGTCGTCAGGTAAGCTGGACATTCCGGAGATCGAGCCCACTAGTGAAGACTTGGACCACTTCATTGAAGATCTAGAGCTTTAGTCCATTGTACATTTTTATTTCGGTATTTTTCCTTTTCTGTTATGCCATTGTTTAGGCATTGCTTTCATTCAGTTGTATTTACTTTTCCATGCATTGTACAGAAGGAATGTGAATAAATAAAGTTGCTGTTTTATTATATATTGTCTCTTGTGTATTTACTCTTATATTGCTTAGATACATTTAGCGTATTTACTTCATAATAAATACGTAGTGGTCTCGTCGCGTCCCCTTCACCGTAAACCGGGAAGCGGGGTGTGACAGGTTTTGTTGGCGGCCCATGCAGGTCAGAGCTGTATGAAACTCTATCATGCAGTTTTGTTCTGCGTGAACAACCTAAGCAATATAAAAACATAAGAAACAACAACTGAAAACATTCTTTACAATTCATATTCCTTAAATCTTTCAATTTCATCTGTCCTAAACCAAAATTCCCTTACCTCTTTTACAATCTTACCAAAACCTTCGCATCTTTTCGTTCTTTCACATATTTTTCATACACTACCAATAGTTCTATCATCAAACTTTTCTTGAATCTGTTATACTTTCCTTTTACAAATTTCGAGGACGAAATTTTTATAAGGAGGGTAGAATGTAACAACTCCAAAATTTCTGTACAACTTTCTGTACAATTTTTTCCAAAATTACAGAAAGGGGTATTTTTGCCTGAGCACAAGATATAAGTTTGTTTTGCTTTTTAATAGCAAGCAAGAGCTTGTAGCTCATTGGTAAGACTTTGCACTGCTGAACCAAGCCACCAGAGTTCAAATCCCACACCCCACATTATTTTTAATATTGTTTTATTTTGAATTTTTAGAATACCAAGGGTTTACACGTGCATATCTCACAAAAACCCCACTACACCCTGAAATGTAACTGTACCAGAGGATAGACCACCCGTCGGGGGAGGATTCCGGCCGCCTAACTCGGCCGGCGAACTGGCCGACTCAGGCCGCCAGTCGAGTCACGGCCGAGCCGTGGACGATTCCGGCGATGACCCCAACAAAAAAATGTGTCTTTTGGTCTCCCCTGTACACCTGCATAATTTATTTCCTCAGACCATTTCCAGAGCTCTTTTAAAACCCCAATTACTCCACTTTTAATACATTATATTACCTTTATCACATTTTTTTTCATTTCAACCTTTCATCTACCCTAATTCTAGCCTAACCCTATAAATACAACCCCTAAACACTACCCCCTCACCCCAAAATTCTGAGCAAACTCTCAAGAAATTTCCTAGAACCCTAGTGTGCATTTGAAGTGAGCAAAGATGCGAAACTCCGGCGACAACCCTAGGAGTTTGCGGCGACGAAATGGCGCACCGGAAACTACGTCCACTCCCTTTCCCTCTCCTCTTTAAGCTAAACCCATAAGTCCCACCTTCCCCCTTCTCTACTCTTTCTGAAAATACGAAATTCTAATACCCGACGGAATCGGAACAAATCCGATTTCCGATGCGGTTCTTCCTAAAATCTCATTTTTCCTTTAATACGATCTTATTAAACCATTACATGTTGACTATTAAACACTAACTAATCATATTGAACAAGTTCCATATCAAAAGAAATTGCTATTTCCATTTTACCGTACTTTTTCATTAAAATACCATATAGTTTCATTGTCGACATTTAAACATCACAAACTTGCTATACCTTTAAGTAGATCACGAGATAATGACCTACCCCCTCACACACTCATATGCAACATAGCACAATACCTTTCGGGAACCTAGAATACGGGAAAACGAAACATTTCAAATAAATACCATGAATTAATAAAACCATTTTCTAAAAGATCAAGTATTTTACACAAATCTTTGCAAAGCGCCGTACAACCCAATTTAGGGAACCCGACTGGGATGGTGCGGATTATCGCACATCCCTGGGCTTAGTAGTGCGAGATGCAGATCTCCGCGAGGAGCATTCGGTCTCAAGAGATTTAAAATACAACATCTTAAGAAAAATGAGATTTCTAGAAATATAATATATGTTAAAAATTATTTTATATAAATATATATATATATGTATAATTAAAATATATATTTTGTGATAATATAAATATTCTAATTTTTTCTAAAATCACAAGAGTCACTTTATATTAAAATACCATGAATTCCATACTAAGTATAATATTACAAATAAATACCATACATTATGAAAGTAGGTTATTTTCACTAGAAATATCACAAATATAAAATCTATAATTATTAAAACTCTAAAGACGATAATTAAATATTTAGGGTGTATTTTGAAAAGTATATAAAAGTATTTTTACATAAAACCCCCTCAAGTTCTATAAATTACCCTGAGGACCTTAGTAAATATAGGTTTAAGCGGGACCGATCTCTTGAGCCTCAGGGAGCCGGAGAAGTGGGTGCTTGCCTATTTAAGATAGACAACTTAACAACGGTGTTATCAACACGGTATTCTTCTTTGAAAAATACACAAATCCTGCCGCCCATATGCAGCGGTTACCGATAACATCAAAACCTAATTCAGGACTTCAATTTCTCTTTCTAATTATTCTGACTTAGACTGAGTCTCATTATAATAATCTGACTTGAATATGATTCAAGTACAATCTACAATATTACAATTCAACATGAATCCGTGAATCCATATATTCAATTTATCAATCTATACAACTTGACTGAACCGAACCATGGATATACTTCCATTTACATGATTCTCCAGTTACATCCATTTACATGATTCTCCAGTTACATCCATTTACTGATATCATGGTTTCGGCAAGTCATCCAATTATACAATTTATATTACAAGACAATACAAGTTGCAATACAATTTACAATACAAACAATACAAACAAGATATCGCGGGGTTTAAGAGGTAGATTGGTACGGAAGGTGTTAGAAGTGGCACGAGACTGCAACCATAAGACACATAACCTATATTCCGTTGCTGTTGTACCGTGGCATAAACGGTTCCTTGAGTTGCTGACACCTTAGTCTCCGGGGCAAGTGAGACTCCTCTCGTATACATTGGCATTCTTCTATACCAAGCTACAAACAACAGCGTTAACACTCAATACAACAATATAACAATATAATACAACTGTAAAAGCTACACTCTCTCTCTTACTCACTGTCTATTCTATTTCTCCCTTATCTTTGGGACTTACCGAACGATTTGTTCGCTGACGACATTCTCTTTCTTTCATCTTTGAATGTCGTCAGGTGATCTGGACACTCCGGAGATCGAGCCCACTAGTAAAGACTTGGACCACTTCATTGAAGAACCAGAGCTTTAGTCCATTGTACAATTTTATTTTGGTATTTTTCCTTTTCTGTTATGCCATTGTTTAGGCATTGCTTTCATTCAGTTGTATTTACTTTTCCATGCATTGTACAGAAAGAATGTGAATAAATAAAGTTGATGTTTTATTATATCTTGTCTCTTGTGTATTTACTCTTATATTGCTTAGATACGCTTAGCGTATTTACTTTACAGTAAATATGTAGAGGCCTCGTCGCGTCCCCTTCGCCGTAAACCGGGAAGCGGGGCGTGACACACACGATACGAAGTGAACTTCTGGAGCAAGAGAAAGTGGTTATCGCGATGCGATAACATAATTAACTGCAGAGGCTTGCGCTTGCAGGGAAGAGCGTCCCCACAATAAAAAAACCCCTCACAACGAGGGGGAATCTGACGAAGTCTGCTTCAACGGCCGCATCCGTCCAAACCTCCGATACACGGTGCTATAAATCAACTTAGTATCTTTGGAGAGGTGGACGGATAAAACCAAATAGCATCTGCCCCCAAATTCAGGCAAGACGATCAATCCCGGTTCGTCCTCCTTTTCGGCAGTGAACCGATTCTGGCACTCTCGGTGGGACCTTTTCCTCTTTCTACTCCACACTTCGTATGTCGTGTTCGCGAACAAATCACAGTTTACTATGGTTGCCCCTGGATTCGAGATACTAAGATTTGATATCTTTCTCCTGTGCACAGAAAAGAAGATAAATGGCTTTCAAGTGTACCTGCAACAACAACTTTTGCTCTACCCCAAATGGAGGAGTAACTTATGGGGCCCCAAGCGGCCTCCATCTTTGCAATGCCGATGGGACAGGTGACTCAGGCCACCAATGGATTGTTCTTCGGGACCATGCTCCCGCCAGCAAGCTTTAGCGCCCCAGTGCCATCCCATGAAGCTCCGAAGAAGTTGGTCTTCGATCGACTTGCAACTACCATGGACCCTCTCAACGGGTCGTCCAATTCTGACACCTCAATCTTCAACAGGCTGAGCTACAGCTCAAGTAGGCCCGCAAAGAGGCTTGCGATACCTGAAGGGGTTATCCCGAAACGGATAGCCGTTCCAGCTTCGGTGGGAGAAGTCGTCACAAGCATTTCTCCTACCAAAGGATCAGTCTTCGCAAGATTGGTTGTTCTAACTCCTCCGACGGGTGAAGTCGTCCGAAGTGCTTCCCCTACCAGAAAGTCGGCCTTCGACAGATTGGTCGTTCCCTCTCAACGGACGTCAGTCTTCGACAGGCTGGCACAGCAGTAGCCCTTCACCGAAGCAGGGGGCATGACGAAACCACTTATACAACTGAGGTGATCCCATCTGCAAGACATGCTCGACGTCGCCACTGGCGCCGGGTGAGAAGAGCTGGGGACAACTCCCCCTCTGGACTTACTCCACCAGCTCCAACGGTGGAAGTCGACGCTGTTGTTCCAATCGGGAACAACTTTGAACCGCTAAGGAGGGTGCGGTGGAACTCCCCAACCGCGGTGCTAAAGAAATTGCCCCTACCTGTTGCAAACATGATAAGGCGAAGCCAGAGCATCCCCCTCAGCGGCTGTCCTTCCAAGTCCACAGGGTCTGGCGAAAAGTCCAAGACTCTGTGATTGGCAAAAATTACTCTCACCAACTAGAGAAAAAGAAGGCTCGGCAGGAGGAGGACCATCCCTCCGCCATACAACGAAATGCCTCGTCCATATGGGTGCCTGTTGCAACAACCCCTCCAACTTCGGCCTCCCACAAAAAGAGAAGGCCTGAGAATATCCTACCACATGCGGCAAATCCGAAAGGTGATGGACCCAAACGTCCCAAGTCTGGGGGCATGATTGTACATACCGTCTACATGGCTTCCGGAAAAGAGGATATTCATGCTTCCATGATTCATCGATCGCAAACTCGGTCGTTGACAAAAGCTCAGGAGCAATAACAAAAGCACCAAGAGATGCTGACGAAAATGGACGCACTCACTGGGCAGAAAGAAAGCTCGGAATCAACGTCTGAACAACGCCAGGAGCAGGAGACTGATACAAAATTTCTGCGAAGGGTTATCGAAAAGAAGGATAAGGAGGCCACGGAATAGGCTGCTAATATAAAGCAGATGGCGCTTCTGTTCCAAGACATGGTTGAGATGATGATCCAGCCAGACCCTCCAGCCGAAGACCCTCCGATAATCGTCGAGGACGACAAAGGGGAAACATTAAACCTTATTCCGGCTTTCTCAACGGACAAGGAAGAAATGATCTTCAAGGCTGACCTTGATGACTACATAGCTCAACAAATACGAGCTCATCAAGCGATTGAAGCAGCCGGCCAAGTTGTCAGAACTGGGCGACCTTATCCAGGCTGGTACGATCAAATCAAGTACTAGCCAGCCAGGATATACGATCCCTAAGTTCCAAGTGTATAATGGGACGGGAAATCCACACTAGCACGTTGCTCAGTTTAGAGCTTTATGCGGTAATACTGGAGGCGACGAAAAACTGCTGCTTTGCCCGTTCGTTAGCAGCTTGTCGGAGACGGCATTTGAATGGTACTCCGAGCTCCCAAATGACTCTGTTAAAACATTCACGGAGATGGAATTACTATTCACACAGCGGTTCGCAAGTGCAAGCAAGCGCACCCCGATCATGGCATTAATTAATTCCAGGGTGAAGCCAGGAGAGACCTGGGTTCAATACGCAATTCGGTGGCGGAACCTATGGTCAAAATGCGAACAACGCATAGAAGAAGCTCTTGCCATAGGCATGTTCGTAGGGACCCTTGATCCTTAGGCGACTATATCCTAATTTATGATGTTCTTTAAGCCGACCACCTTCCAGGTCTTGATCGACAAGCTGGCCCAAATGGACCAGATGGGCCATATGCCGTCCTCTTAAAAAATGGATCCCCGGAAAGAAAAGGGCAAAGGGAAAGCGACCTTCATTGCCAACGCTCAACAACAACCAATTGATTCGAAACCGGTTACTCGCCAAAGCGATACACGCCTACGCCGAACCCTCGAAGAGAAGCTAGGATGTCATTACTCGTTTCCCTGGGATAAAACGAGGAGACTGTTTGAACTAGCAGTGCGCAACAGACTTATTACTCTGCCGGATCTGAGACATCCACTACAGCCTGGTAACGTCAACAGTCCCAACTACTGCTCCTACCACAGAGTATTGGGCCACTCAATTGAGGATTGCTACATCTTCAAAGATTGGGTCAAGGACCAGTACCAATAAAGCAAGTTTGCGCTGTCCAAAAACTGGAGGGTGAACCCGCCATAGAAGCACGCTCCTAAAAAGGTAGACACGCCAGGGGCATCATGCTTGTTTGTAGAAGAAGCTCCGTAGGAAGTTGTCCTTTCAGCTAAAACTAAAAGAATGCTAAAGGATCTTCAAGCATGTTCGGCGATCAGGTGGAAAAGCCCGCTGGATCCTGAGATCATTAAAGGGATGCTTAAACCGCGCCCAACACTGAAAACTGGTAACGATGGGCAAAACCTCCAGGCCAAGCCTTCGAAGTCTTCGAAGTCAAAGAAGAAGACCAAGAAGCTCACACATCCTGATGACAAGCGCACGGACCTGCAAAGGTACATCGATGCACTGGAGGAGTACAACCAGAAGGCGCGGACCCCGGTCACATTCGAAGAGTTTCTCAACCATGTACTTGAGAATGGAGACAGTGGCGATGATGAGGGAAATGGCTCATCTGGAGAAACCGAAGATTATGTAGTGAGGTGCCATATGGTTTCTCATTCCTCAGCATTGGAAAGCAACGCAGAGAAGCTGGGGGCAGAACGTCAAGGAAGGTCATGGATAGGGTACAGAACGTCAAGGAAGGGACAAGGGACATAAGAAAACTATGAAATCGGTATAGATGGATGAGATTCACAAATATAATAAGTCAGTTAATGGTTTCATTTTAGTACACAAGAGACCTGCATGGGCCACCACAAAAACCTGTCATGCCCCGCTTCCCAAAAGATGGTGAAGGATGACGTGGCAAAGTCCGCAACCTAACTGTATTGAAGCTGGTCTATTCAATACAGTTACGTTAAGCGTATGAATATATAACATGCAGGATGTGTACCAAAACAAAAATAATAAAAGCGAAAGGCATTTATTTCCATTAACCAAACTTTATTACATCCCAAAAGAAAGAGTAAAATAAACTGAGTAGTTTCATTAGATCAAGGTGTAAAGCCAGCTTATGAAGATTATGCAGACTGGATGATGGAAGATTAGCTCGATTTAATTTTTGTTGTTGCCCACATGTTTAGGGCTTTTGTTTCTCCTTGATGTAATTAAACTACTCAGTTTATTTTACTCTTTCTTTTGGGATGTAATAAAGTTTGGTTAATGGAAATAAATGCCTTTCGCTTTCATTATTTTTGTTTTGGTACACATCCTGCATATTATATATTCATACGCTTAACGTAACTGTATTGAATAGACCACCTTCAATACAGTTAGGTTGCGGACTTTGCCACGTCATCCTTCACCTTCTTTTGGGAAGCAGGGCGTGACATAAACCGAAGATTATGTAGTGAGGTGCCATATGGTTTCTCATTCCTCAGCATTGGAAAGCAACGCAGAGAAGCTGGAGGCAAGACTGGTGAAAAAATCTCTGGAGCCGTCAGACGACCCGATTGACTGGCTGCTAAACGAAGCCTTTCAAAAGAGCAAAGCTAACCGAGAGCGTGAAATGACCATATACGAAAAGGCCAAGTGTCGGTGTCAGGATGAAGAAGCCGCGACGAGGAAGAGTCACAAAGTACTCTAACTAGATCGAAGCATACCCACGGCAAACAAAAGCAGGTTTAAGACGGAGAAACGGTTCGCCAAAGCCCTGTCAATGGGAATGAAGCTGCCACCTCTCATGGAAAACACTCCCGAGAGTACGTGCCTCGACGAAGCGGATGTACATTCGAACTATTGCTTATACCATGGGAGGATCACGCACCTCACCGAAGAGTGCAATGCCTTCAGGAAGTGGTGGCAAGGATACGTTGCTAACCGGCAACATTTCAAGAGAATGAAGCATGAAGCTTGTCGACAGCGAAAAAGTGCGACAAACGAGCGTGGAAAAACGACTGGCAACTGTTATATGGTTGATACTCGTTCGACAAAAAGGAAAACTCAAGTTCTCATATTTGGGAGCGATTCTGAGGCAGAAATAACACCCGGCCCTCTTTTCAAAGAATCCACCTCTGGAAAAGAAGAAGAGGTGAAGAACTACGAGAACATTCAGCGGCGTAACCGTACGTTGCCTGAAAAGAACCTCGGGCCAACAAACAAAGGTTCGAGCAAAAGAGACAAGGGGAAGGAAAAAGTACCTGAGGAAATTGCCCTCGATGATGGAGTCGTCAAAGAGCTCACGGCCAAGGACTCGCCTAAGAAAAACAAGGTGGATTATAATGTCCCGGCACACCTGAGGAAGATACCCTTACAACTGAGCATATTGGATGATCTCCTCCTGTCCAAAGAGGCATGAGATTCTCTAATCAAGGCACTGCAAGAGCCTGATTAGTTCCAAGCTTTCTTTGCGGAAAAAAAGATGAAGGACGAGCTGGCAGAGGTTCATACAGCCGACATCACATTCGGTGATGAAGATCTCCTTCTCGGAACATGCGAGCACAACCGTCCTCTATATGTTACCGGTTATTGCCACGACATCAAGTTAGGGAAGATCCTGGTCGACAACGGGTCCTCCGTCAACCTCCTCAACGTAAAGGCGCTGATGGAGATTTGCATGAACATTCAGCACCTGGCTCGGGACAAAATTACCATCTCCGGGTTCAACCCGCAGTCATTACGGATGCTTGGGTCCGTGATATTGACATTACGCTTTGGGATGCTTGTCACTAACATCAAATTTCATGTCATCGACACCAAGACTTGCAATAACGCCCTGCTCGGCCGGCCTTGGTTGCACGAGTACGTCTCCCTTCTACACAACACCAGTGTATGAAGTACTTCAAAGACGACCTCGAGTACACAGTTATAGGGGAATTAAACCCATTCTCCGTAAATTAAGTCCACAAATATGAAGACACCAAGTACTTCCTACCAGACTTCGAAGACACGGAAATATGTAGTAAACTGGAGAACCAACAAAAAGCCGTCGCCACCATCCCGATCTTTGGGAGCGATACCAAGGAAGATGAAGAGATAGTCTACTCGGGGCAACCCCAAGACAACAGGCCAGGACCATCTACCCCTATTTTGGTCCTCGGCAGTGAGTTTGAGGACGAGACCAACACAGTGTTCTCCGTCCGCCCGTCAATGCAGACCTTCACTGGAGCTGATCTGAGTTTACAAGTTACTATGGTTCCGTGGAAGCATTATAGGGAACTTGATGCGCTCGATATATACGGCGTGCAAGAGCTGCAGACCTTCTACGTCCTTCCTAGGCGAAGAGGTGAAAAGGCGATCCTCTTCTACCAATCTATGGAGACTAAAGTGGAAAAAGAAGTCTGGCATGGTGCCGGTTTTACGCTTGATAGGCTTCAACCGATCCATCTACCCAGATATTATTCAGAGAGATTAAAGAGGCTATTAAAATGCCAAGGCGTACCCTTCAAACAAACCGCTCGACAAGCCCAATTCTACAACAAGATTTGGGACGTTCCCGGGGCTCAGCGAAAGATGCCCAACGGGAGGATGGAGACGACTGGGCTTGGATACGTTTGGTCTAAGAAACGGGAGCAACTCCATGGTTGCCGTGTCATAAATAACTCCGGTGGAGAAGAGAATGCTTTTCCAGATAGCGCCGATATTGAACTAGAGTGAGATCCCGCCGTAAGAATGCCAAGTCCGTCATTCGAAGAACAAATTGACAAGCTAATAAAGGAAGCAGGTCAAAAGGTCCGGGATGACCACAGCCGTGAAATAGCCATTTATGAGAAAGCCAGGACGCGGCGTCTTACTCAGCAGTCTATAAAAAAGAAGATTGTGATGCCCTTCGCCCTCAACCCGCTGTGCGCTCTCGTGGCAAGAAAAAAGCCCGACGCAAAGGCAACAACAAGGTGAAGAACGAGAACGACGTTCTAAAACAGCGAAGCGGATCCAAGAAGCCACGCGATCGAGAAAAAGTCAGCTGGAACCCGTCTTTTATGAAGAAGATGGGTCGGAATTATTCTTTCCCTCGAGACAAGACAAGGAAAATATTCGACCTTGTCATTTAACATCAAATGATGACGCTCCCGGAGTCTCGGCATCCCGAACAGATAAACGAGGTCCATCATTCGGATTATTGATCCTACCATCGAGCAATAGGACATCTTCTTGAAGACCGCTTTACTTTCAAATACTGGGTTGAAGACCAGTATTAGCAAGGCATGTTTGCTCTATCCGACAGTTAGAGGGTAACCACACCACGAAAGCATAAGCCAAAAGCAACCTATATTGCGAAGGTAAGTCCAGATCAACATCGAGCTTGGAAACGAACTCGTACCTGCCATGCAATAACATTCTTAAAGGAGAAGGAGCACGAGAATACGGATGACCTCACCCGCTGCTTCGCAGATGAGGACGAGGACGAGGTGATCTCAAAATTTCCACCGGCTCCAAAAGAGCTGGAAGATAGGATACACACCACGGCGGACAATCTAAGGAAAATTGACTTAGGGACGGAAAACGATCCAAGGTCAACGTTCGTCAGTGAGCTGTTGTCTAACACATAGGTGGCCACACTTAAGGACGTGCTTATCCAGTATAAAGACCGTTTCACATGGAACTATTCCGAGATGTCGGGATTAGATCCAGAAATAGTGGTGCATAAATTGGCTATATCGCCGGACGATAAGCCAGTCAAGCAAGCGCCAAGAAGAATGCAGCTCGAACTTGAAATAAGTATCAACGCCGAAGTCAAGAAACTAATTGACTCCGGCTTCATCCAAGAAGTTCAATATCCTGACTGGATCGCCATTATCGTTCCGGTAATGAAGAAAAATGGGACAGTACGCATCTGCGTGGACTTCCGGGAGCTCAACAAGGCTTGTTCGAAGGATGACTTCCCAGTACCTGTTACCGAGCTGATGATCGATAACACATCCACCTATGAGGTCGTCTCCTTCATGGATGGATGTTCAGGGTATAATCAAATAAAGATGCATCCTGAAGACCAAAAGCATACTGCCTTCCGGACTCCGCTGGGTATATTCTGCTATAAAGTGATACCCTTTGGTCTGAAGAACGCAGGCGATACCTACCATAGGGCCATGACGAAGATCTTCGATGACCTCATACACGAGATTGTCGAATGTTATATCGATGACCTCGTGATGAAAAGCAAATAGTACGAGGAGCCCTGGGAGCATTTGAAAATAGTGTTCCAGCGTCTTTGGAAATATAATCTGAAGATGAACCCTCTGAAATGCGCGTTTGGAGTTTCCTCGGGCAAATTCTTAGGATTCATCGTACGACACCAAGGCATCAAAATATACCCATCAAAGATCAAGACGATTATTGAAATGCCTGCGCCAAGAACTCTCAAACAACTGCGGTCTCTCCAAGAAAAGCTCGCGTATATCCGGCGGTTCATAGCCAACCTCTCCGGCAAATGCCGCCACTACAGCCATCTAATGAAGAAGGGGACCCCATTCGTTTAGGATCGTAAATGCCAAAATGCACTGGACGAAATCAAGCAATATCTGTAGATCCCGCCAGTACTGACCGCTCCGGTCAAGGGAAAGCTTTTCATCCTGTACACAACAGCCCTTGAAGGTTCTCTAGGCGCGTTATGGGCATAGGAGAACGATCAGGAAAAGAAGAGAGCTCTCTACTATTTGAGTCGAGTTCTCCTAGGGGCAGAAAACAACTACTCCCCCATCGAAAAGAGATCTTCTCGATAACGAAGCTTCGACATTATGCCTTGGCACATGAGGTCCATCTCATATCAAAAGTGTATCCTCTCAAATATTTGATGTTAAGAGCCATACTAACGGGAAGGCTTGCCAAATGGTCCCTCCTCTTGATGGAGTTCTCGATAATCTATTGACCCTTCAGGGCAGTGAAGGGCCAGGCCATCGCCGACTTCCTTGCTGAATATCCAATACCAGTCAACTCTCCCTTAAATTGTGAATTACCGGACGAACATGTGTTTGACACAAAGGACGAAGAAAATGACTCTCGATGGGAACTTTACTTCGATGGGGAATCTTCCATGAAGATGCAAAAGTACAACACCCCCATAATCAAATCTGGGGTAGGCCTTATCTTCGTGACCCCGCAAGGAGGGATAATGCGTTTCGCCCTTTCCTTAACAGAGCCAAGGACAAACAATGAAGCTGAGTATGAAACTTTGATAGTAGGTCTTAAGATTATGTTGACATGGGAATCGAAAACCTCTTCATATATGGAGACTCCCAGCTGGTAGTTAGTCAAGTTAATTAGCGACTATCAGACATGCAAATCAGAGTTGGTAAAATACGGCGAAAGAGTGCAGCAACTGCTGACTCAAATTCCCTCCTACATCTTGGAAAGCATACCGCGTGCGGAAAATAGCAAGGCGGATGAGTTAGCCAAGCTCGCTAAAGAACTGGCCGACGAAAATCTCGATGACGTAAGGATCATTATGCAGAGCCGCCGGATTCTCACGCCAGCAGAAATACCTTCAGAGGATTCGATTGAGCCACCTGAAAGAAAGGAAACGACCAAACGAGCGGTCCTCCAAATAGAAGACAAAGGAAAGATTGAGGATTGGAGGGAAGTCTTCATAGACTACTTCAAAGCCCATCGAACGCTCGAAAACGCATCTTCAAGACATCAGCTCATGAAACGAGCTCTGTCTTTTACCTTCATCAATGATACTCTATATAAGAGATCATTCGACAGTTTTTGGTTAAGGTGCCTGGGACCAGAAGAAGCAAGGAGAGTCGTCCAAGAAACCCACGACGGACTCTGTGGTTCTCATCAAGCCGGGCCAAAGATGAAGCTGAAGATCAAAAGAATGGGTTACTATTGGCCCATGATGATTCAGGACTGCCTCGAATATGCGAAGCAGTGTCACTCGTACCAAATTCACGGGGACTTCATCCACCAACATCTAAATCCGCTACACCCAACGGTAGCCAGCTGGCCGTTCGAAATGTGGGGAACCGATATAATCGGCCCCATCGAACCAGCATCATCCAAATGACATCGGTTTATATTGGCAACAACCGATTACTTCTTTAAGTGGGCAGAGGCAGTACCGCTAAGGGAAGTGAAGACGGAGAACATCCTCCATTTCTTCAGGACACATGTCATCTACTGGTTCGGCACTTCACGACGAGTCATCTCGGATAATGAGCCGGCCTACAGAAGCCATAAGATTAGCCGCTTTGCACAACAACATAATATAGACTGGAGATACTCTTCAGTCTATAATCCCCGAGCTAACGGTGTAACTGAGGCTTTCAACAAGACCTTTATGAAGATCGTAAAGAAAACGGTGTCCAGAAACAAAAAGGAATGGCACGAGAGACTGCATGAAGCTTTCTGGGCATATCAAACCACGTTCAAAATGGCCACGAATACTACGCCATATGCGTTGGTATTCGGCACGGATGCGGTAGTTCCCTTGGAGATAGAGCTACCCTCTCTACGAGTGGCAGTTTGACATGAGCTGACAGATGAAGAAAATGCCCATCTTTGGCTTGAGGAGCTCGACGCCCTCGATGAAACTCGTCTTATGGCGCAGCAAAACCTGGAAGCTTACAAAGCAAGGATGACGTGCTCATACGAAAGACTAATCAGACCGAGAACATTCCGCCAAGGCGAACTCGTGTTAGTCGTAAAAAGACCTATGATCCCCAACCGTGCAAAGCGGGGGAAATTTGAGCAAACTACAAGGGTCCATACATCATAGACAAGGTCTACCAATGGGGGCCCTACTTGCTCATGGATATGCATGGCGAAAGATCCTTCCGGCCAATAAACGGCCGGTTCCTTAAGAAATACTACGCTTGACAAGTCACAACTCGGGTTAATGATAGATGATGACGCTCGTGTCCACTCGCTGTCTTCCTGAGTCAAGACTCTATAAGTAGTATCCGGCAAAACTTCGCCTCGAAGCTGGCCCTGGACCGAGATGTCCCTAAACTAACAGTGGACTGAGATGTCCCTAAACTAAATACATTGCCTCAAACACGGCGATGGTGGAATTCAAGTCCACAAGTCCTAGCGGCAAGGACTGCAACTTAAGTCCCGCTGGCCACGCAGCTGCCCCGGTGGTGAAGTCTCCCATAAGTTCCATTAGCGAACAGAGGGGTAAAAAAAACGGTACGTCCACAAGCGAAATGGGCACGGATGAAAACCCGAAAGGGCGCCGTGAGTAAAAACAGCAGGGCTACCAGCGAGCTTTTGAAAACCTGAAAGGGCGCAATCTCGTTGTTAAAAAAGCGGTACATCCACAAGTGAAATGGGCATGGAAGAAAACCCAAAAGGGTGCCGTGAGTAAAAACAGCAGGGCTACCGGCGAGTTTGTGAAAACCCGAAAGGACGCAATCTCGTTAAAATAAAGACACCTGCAAGGTCCTCTCGACCTTGTGAGGAGAAAACACCTGCGTGAGATCTTTACGACTCATAAAGGAGCAACACACTTAGGGATCCCCACGATTCCTAAGGAGAAATTATACTTACGAGATCCCCATGACTCGTAAGGAGAATTACCTCCTGTGAGACCCTCACGGCTCATAGGTTTCAAAAGTCTTAAGATACGGGGACCTGGACATGTTCTTAAGCCATCACACTCCCCAAGTTGCCCTACAGGCGGTCCATATTGACCCTTGTATACAATCCACGGGCAAAAATAAACGTTTCCCTCACCAAGTCCCACCAATGACGAGGAATGTCCTCATATGGTGAACGACACTTATAAGTCCTCTCGACTTGTAAGGAGAAAACACTCTTGTAAGATCCTTACGACTTCCAAGAGAAAATATCACTTAAGAGTCCTCACGACTTCTAGGGAGGACCTACACCTACGTGATCCTCTGGACTCGCAGGGAGAAAACCCTTTATGAGACCCTTACGACTCATAAAGTTAAAAGCCTTAGTCGACATGACCCTAACCCTGTTTACTAAGCCACCTTTGTTCAAATCGACAAAGGCAAATGATGATTCGCTCCTGGAAATATCCTAGTTACAGCGATACTGATGCCTAAATCAGTATTAAATTTTAAGTCCTTTCGCGGCAAATGATGATTCGCTCCTGGCAATATTCCTGTCGCAGCGGTGCTGATGCCATGATTGGTATCAGATCTCAATTTCCATACTCGCAACAAAAATCAGCGAGCAAAAAATGCATATGAAATAACCGAAATGATGGGGCAACTCGCAATAAAAATCAGCGAGCAAAATATATACATATAAAAACAGCCGAAATGTTTGGTCAACTCGCAATAAAAAACAACGAGTAAAAAAGAAAAAAAATAGCCAAAATGATTGGGCACCGCGATAAAAAAAGGAGAAATGATTGGGAAATCGCAACTTTTGCGATATAAAAAGCTGAAATGATAGAGTATCGCTGGAAGAAATAAAAAAATGAATGAAACTTCTGTCCTGCAGGTGAGTCCACATCGACCCCTTAATACAATCCATGGGCACAAACGAAAAGGGAACCACATTTTCCCAGCAGGCTCCATCAGAAGGAGAGCCAGGTCTCGACGGCAACATCTACAGCCTAGAGATCAACAACGACATTTCTTCCTACTCCAACAGGATGTAGACACGACGTCAACAAAACGAAGCCATGGCAAAGTCTCTAGTTCCAAGCCTCGACGGTTCACAAACAGCCTAGAGATCAACAACGGCGTTCCTTCTCACTCCAATAGGATGCAGACGCGACGTCAACAAAACGGAGCCATGACAAAATCCCTAGTTCCAAATCTCGACGGTTCACAGACAACCTAGAGATCAACAACGGCGTTTCTTCTCACTCCAGCAGGATGCATACACGACGTCAAAACAAATGGAGCCATGGAAAAGTCCCTAGTTCCAAGCCTCGATGGTTCACCAACAACCTAAAGACTACCTCGGAGCTATGGCAAAGTCCCTAGTTTCAGGTCTCGACGGTTCACAGACAATCTAGAGATCAACAGCGGCGTTCCTTTTCAACTCCAGCAGGATGCAGATGCAACGTCAACAACCGACCCCAGGGTCAAAACAATGGAGCCATGGCAAAGTCCCTAGTTCCAAACCTCGACGGTTCACCAACAACCTAGAGACTACCTCGGAGCCATGGCAAAGTCCTTAGTTCCAAGCCTCGACGGTTCACAGAAATCCTAGAGACAACCGCGACATTCGTCTCGTTACAGCAGACGCAATGCCAGCAAACGAAGCAAAGGAAAATCCTTAGCTTCAGGGTCTTGACGACAACTCAAATAAAACCTGAAAGACTATCGGAGATCATCCCACACCAGAGCGGAGTGGTTATGACTTATCGGGGCTCCCAAACTGAGCCAAACCTCAAGTAAAAAACGGCATGGAAAATCCCTAACGCTTGCTCTTCCGACGGTAATATGACCTGGGAGATTACTTGAAGACGTCTTTTCCAGCCCTCGAAGGGATCAGAGACACGCCAGTCGCGTGGCTACTCAAACAGCAAGACTGCATATCGAGGAATACATCAGCCAACACGATGGTATGACGGACAAAACCCTAGTTCCACAGACCCTAACGGACCTCTATCGTAAAGAGCAGGGGTTAATTGTGACGTCAGGACAGGTTTACTTACAAGCCCAAGGGAGGTAAACTAAATAAGCTCCGAAATGAGTTCATAAACTAGAGACTCCGGGATGTGTGAATAAACTACAAGCTCCGAAATGAATTCATAAACTAGAGACTCTGGGATGAGTGAATAAATTATAAACTCCGAAATGAGTATATAAACCACTTTATGCTAAGCCAAGACAATAAAAGAAAGAAAAGCGCTAGTATGAAGAAAAATATGTCTTTTTTTCATGAATCAAAATGAATACAAGATACTCTTATTCATGAATGAATACAAAAAAGAAGAAGAAGGAGAATATACAGCGACAAAAAATATTTAAGCCGGCGGATGGTGCAATAGGCTAGTAAGTTCGTCATTCTTCCGCTGGACATCGGCTTCAAGCTCTGTTAGTGCGGCAAGAAGGGTCCCCGCCTGAGTCTGTTGAGTCTGGTATGAAGCAAACCGACTCTCAAGCTCCCTTTCGGCGACTTTATGGGCTTCGAGCTACCACCTCTGTAATGGCTTCTTGAAGCACCCGCCAAATTTCGTACACGCGGGTGGTCTTGGCGGTAAGCTGAGCCTGAAGTTCCCCCAAAGCGTTTGAAGATAACTCCCTTTCCGAAAACTTTCGGTTGAGCCTCTTCTTGCATGACTATAGATTGGCTGCGCACCGTTCGACCCATCCCCGCAAACTCGATTTTACAGTTAAGATGTCGGAGGGAAGGAGGATGCACTCAAGCCCGTGTAGGCAGACCTCCACTCGGCGACAGTACTCAACCCAGACACACACCAATACTTCGTCATGATAGGTGGAGAGAACGGACAAGGAAGCGTTCGCTTCGAAAGCAAATTCTTCGGCCGCGACAGAGGTACCAGCGCGAAGGTCTTCAATGCAAGCCGTCAGGGAGTAAATGCTTTGTTTTGCCATCCTTTCAGATGCACGCTGGGCATAGGGGCCTGATGGCATGGGGATCCGAGATTCTAACGGGGTTAGGGTTGGTAGAGCTGTCAAGATTTATGAATAGTCAGTGAGATTTACAAACATGGGATAGACAAACAATGCCAAAGATAAAGCCTTACTTACCCATAGTCATGCAAGGAGGGTTTGAGAGATCCCCAGGCCCATCAAGGATCTCGACTTCGTCATCGGCTTCCAGAACTGTAGAGCGCATATTAGCATCATTATAAAAAAATAATAAAATGAAAGGGGTCAAAGAATACCGATCTTGCCCAGAAGAAAGGACTATGCTTTGCGGGGGTATCGCCTGTGGGGCAGCCATATCAAGCAAACACTGGAAGGTTTTCCCAGGAGATAGATCCACGATGGAAGCCGTCAATTCCCGCAATTCTGAAGGAAAGAAGGGTTCGGATAACGGAGGGATCGTTAAAAACGAAATGCAGAAGATTAACTTCGATACTTCGCCCGCCTTGAACTGGAGGGATGGCAGCCTCAGCAGCCTCATCTACACCTTCAGGTACATCACTAGGGATATGTGCCGGCGTGGCAGCTTCTAATTGAGAAACAACAGCCACCACTTCAGGCTCCAAGGAGAGGACAGCGGTCTCGGTAATCCTTTCTACACCCTCCAGGGCGCCACTAGAAAGATCCATTGGATCTATGGCCGGCGAGGTCACCTCTGTTGAAAGTATAGATACTGAAGGGATGGAAGTTGCCACCAGGAGCTCCAAGACAGGACTAACGGCTTCAGCAATCTCTTCTACACCCTTCGGTGCGTCACTAGAGATGTCCATGTGATCTGTGGCCGGTGAGGTCACCTCTGCTGGAGGAATAGACACTGAAGGAACAGAAGTTACCACCGGAAGCTCCACAACAAGAGTAGCAGCTTTAATAATCTCCTCTACACCTGCCAGTGCATCACGGAAGATATTTGTAGAGTTCACAGTTATGGCCCGATCTGGACTCAAATCCTCTTTCGCTGCCGAAATCTCTGCAAAGTTTTCGCAAAAATGAGAAGACATAAAATTAATACAGACTATTCGCTACAAGAAGGAGACGAAAAAGACGCATACCAATACGCCAAGAAGCTTGAAGTAGGGCTTTTTCGAGAAGTTTTTCCTTTCTGGCTAAGTACGCTCGCCGTGGTTCAAGGGTAGATGACTGACTATCTGTCTTTAATGCAAGCTCGTCCTCGGAGGCAACCATTATGGGCTATTTGATGACCCGTTCCTCTTCCATTAACAAAGGACCCATATGTACCCGCCGTAATGATAGATCAACGTCATAGAATATAACAGGAGGGTAGGGCTTTTTCGGGGCGCGTACGTTCTCGGTCTCATCTTGTGAGCGTTTCAAAGCCTTAGCCAATTACGCGGCCTCCTCGGTAGACGAGCCAGGATAAATAAGACTGGTGTCCGACTCCTCCATAGCTATCGGTTCGTCCTGAATAAACGGCTCGGACTCAAGCAGAGTGTCGAGTAAGCCGGCAACCGATTTCTTCCTCCTTTTAGAAAAATCCCACTTTGGTGACACCACCACTGATGACACCGTCACTGGTGACACTACCGCCGACACTTCATTAGAAGCCTTTGCTTCGGCTCTAGTACGCACCGGCATACCTGCAGTACGAGGGGTCGATTCTATTTCGGCGGCTTTGGAGATAAGTACCAGACCGCTATCCCTTAATGGAGGGCGAACCACTGACCACGGCCGCAACGGAGCACTAGTGACTTGGGTCGGAGCTGGAACTCTACATTCGAAGAGTACCCGCCTCTCCCCGGCAATGAAAGGACCGACTCGATGGCGATACCAACCCTTGAAAGACCCTACAAACCTTGGAAGATAGTCGGGATCTGGGATCATGAAGAGGGAGCCGGTGTTCAGTCGCATAAAATGATGGATGACGTCACGAATGACTTCCGGAGACAAAGTGGGCTTAACTAAAAATGCCTTGACAGGGACACCGTGGTTATAGCCCAATTGCTGGGCAAAGCGGTGCAGATTATACCGCATAAAGAGAACTGTGTCATTCTGACGAAACACCAAATAGCCCGGCCTAATTGAGTACAGGTGCATAATCTCTTTGGTCTTTAGAGATGGAGCTCCACCCTTTGACAGATCAAACAGCTGCTGAATGGGCCCCGCAGGAGCAGATAGGACTCGGTCACTAAAAACCATCCCGCCCTCGTTTGAGTATGGGTTAAGCAACACACGGAGGGCTCCTAGCTGAGTCGGATCGGGAGCAGAAGCATCCACCAACCTCATAACCTGTGGGAAGGTATAGGAGTCATAAAAATCTGGCCGCCGGTGTGCAGCAAATGCTCCCAATACATGCATCTTGATCCATGACGTGAAGTAGTGGAGGGAGAAATTCACAATATCCGCGCCTGGGGTCGAGGTTTTAGCCGCGACGCTTAATCCATGGTATAGGTGCGACAATCTTGCAACACCAACGGCCAATCGCGCCCCTCCAGCTATGCGATGAGTGGGGTAGAAGACGAAGGCTCTCATAAAGCGTCGATGCATCGGTATGGCGAACCAACTGAGTCAGAGACTGATGAAGCCAATGAAGAAGGTCTCTTCATCCATGCCGGGAGCCGCAATCGCATCGAAGGAAACGGCCGACAAGGTTGGAATATAGAACTGCGGCAAATCTTCCTCTTTGGCCGGCAGTTTATTTAACCCGAACTCAAAAGGGTCATCAATGTTCACAAACTTTGGAGCCTCTTTGGATAAAGCGTCTACACGGAGAAACTAGGCAATGAAGGTCTCAAAGGTGACGCCTTGCCTTTCTAACGTCACGAACCATTTCTCAAAAATACCCATAGCTTTGATTAGAGTTGGGTACTTATGACGGACAGCGTTTTCAGTCGTCAGGCCGTCAAGCATAGCAGGCACGGTCTCGAACACATCATTAGGAGGCAACAACTCTTCATAATGCTTTCCTCTGATCAGAAATCCGGAGATCTCGCGGAACTCTTCCAGTGAAATCAAGACCTCGTGATCCCCTAGCAAGAAGGTATTGGTGAGAAGATTCCATTGGTTCAGAAAAGCTTTAAGCCACCAGACGTGAGGGGCCTGGTAATGAAATAGAGATGCGTAAACCGCTTGATACAACCCAACCTTCTGTAACCGTGCACGGTGGGCGGAAAGAACGTATCGAGCCCAGGGAAGGTAGCCTACTGGGTGGCAGGGGGGTAACGCCTACCTTATAAACTTTCCCCCAGGGTCAGGCTTCACCCTAACATATGCGATGCCTATCTATAGCCGGCAGGGGCTGGTTGGGTATTCCGGTTATTGACGGCTCAAGCCGGCCTATAGAAGTCCAGTTAGTTGCCTCCACTGCATAAGCGGTCTGTGGTCGTTCCATCGGCGATATTGGGTGGAGGGGCTCTGTTGGCACCTCACAAGTAAAGCTACTGTCCCCGGATGATATGACCATACCAAACCCCCCATAAAAGTAGACTTGTGCAATCCCTGTCATGTGCCCTGATCATTGCCATAGCTTCCTCGTCCGATGACGATTGCGGAAAGCGGCGTCCGAGCGAGTATAAGGAAAGTAGGGAAGTGAAACCATTGTTCCTGAAATAAGGGAAAGAAAAACCATTAATAATATATATATATATATATATATAATAACAGAAGAAAACGACAGAATGTTTGTTCCATAGGACCACTGACTGCAAAGCCAATGGACCCCACAAAATCAATATGGCGGCTCACCAATGATGAGGCAAGATAATCATTGCAAGAATAAAAAAGGATTCTCATTAAATGGACGTTGGAATTTAAACAACTCTTAACATCCTCAAAGAAAAATGAGGTCCGTTAGAATACCCAACGAATTAAAATCTGTAAAAATGAAAATATGCCCAAGAACGCCAGGGAATAAATTTCCCAAAGGGCCTCTAGATCTTTCAGAGCTAAGCTCTGTAATGAGGAATCAAATTCCTTTTAAACAATGAAATTAAATTCCAAATATTCTCAAAGATCAGAGGAGAAAATGCCCGATCTTCGAAGACATCGGGGTTTACTACACAAAAGATTACGTCTTTTTGGATCTTTAAGAAATCAGTCCCAGAAAAGAGCAAAGCTCTTGCGATGGATTTAAAATCCAAAGAAAATTAAAAGAAAAGGGTTTCTTATTCCTAAAAGACAAATGGTGGTCAGGATCCCTACCCAAAAGAGTTCTTTTTGCAGAGTTTAACTCTGAAAGATCTAAGGCAGAAAACTAAGCTCTGAAGAAGAGAATTAAATTCTCAAGAAAATAAGCAAGGAAGAAGATGAAAAAACGGTGGTCTTCAAGAGGCAAATACCCCTGTATTTATAAGACATGATGGAGAGCGGTTCATCTTCCCATTCCCCTAGGCAGTCCAACGGCTGTGAGGGCAGACAGCGTTGCACTCACGTGCGAGCCACGTGAAAGCAACGCTGGGAAGCATTTGTTCCCTTATAAAAAAAGGATGGGGGAAAGTTCCCCACTAAAAGAGCCCCCTACGTGTTTAACACGTGAGTGCCTATATGCAACGCATATAGGCACTGCAATTAAAACAATTACTAGGCTAAAACAGCCCCACGTGTTTAACACATGAGTGCCTATATGCAATACATATAAGCACTGCAATTAAAACAATTGCTAGGCAAAAACAGCCCCACGTATTTAACACGTGAGTGCCTATATGCAACGCATATAGGCACTGCAATTAAAACAATTGCTAGGCTAATAAGTCCCACATGTTTAACACATGAGTGCCTATACGCAACGTATATAGGCACTGCAATTAAAACAATTACTAGGCTAAAACAGCCCCACGTGTTTAACATGTGAGTGGCTATATGCAACACATATAGGCACTGCAATTAAAACAATTGTTAGTCCAAAAGAGCCCCACGTGTTTAACACATGAGGGCACGTTGGATCAAAGATCCAATGATGATTAAACATAGAATTAAATTCTATTGAACTTTTAAATGGGAAATGATATTTTCTGTTAAACAGAAAGTTGGCGGATCAAAGATCCCATGGGTTGGGAAATATTTTTCATCTCTTTAAAATAAAGAAAAATTGTGCTCCGTTAAACCAAGCACCCTTGGATTAAAAATCCAACGTGATGAAAAATCACGAATCTACAAAATAAATTCTGTACGGGAAAATATTTTCCTAATCTTGTTTAAGAAACAAGAAAATATGTTCCGTAAAATAGAAACCCTTAGATCAAAGATCCAACAGCGGGTAAAACCCCCAAATCAATTGAAGTCTCTCAATGAGAGATTTCCTAAAACTAATTAATAAACTTCTTTCCACTATATAAAGAACCCAAGACTTGAAGTTAAAAAAAAAAGAAAGGAGAGGCGAAAAAATTACTCAAAAAGAGAAAGAAAAAAAGAGAAAGAGAATTCAATTCTCTAAAAGAAGAATATCCCCTTCTTAAACAAAAAACCCTAGGCAAAAAGAAAATACAGAGATTATCTTATCTCTTCTTTAAGGGTTTAACCCTTCATACAAGAACTTAGTTCTTCCTCTGGTTGAGGTCTGCAGAAGCAGATCTCCCCATAAGTTGAGAATTTAATTTTCATCAGAGAGATTCTGTTATACAGATTCAAAACTTAGGGGAAAAAACTAAGTTCAAAGAATTTAATTCTTATAAAAGTATATAGGAATTTAATTCCTCTAATAAAACTAGGGTTTAACCCTGTAAAAGAATTTAATTCTTATAAAACAAGTGACTTTAAATTCTCTAAACTCGGATCTCAACATCGTTAATATGAGATCAAGATCTTCATGCATATAGAAGGAGAGACTGGTGATTCATTAGTGTTCAACACTATAACGAAATCTCACGTATTTCCCCACGTAAGCACCTCTGATGAACAAAAAGGAATGGCTGAGACCGAGTCACGTGTTTCACACGCGAGCATTTAAAAAGAATAAGAAGTGCCTCCTAGGGTAGTCACGTGTTTCCCATGCGAGCGCCTAAAAGAAAAACAAGAAGTGCCTCCTAGGGCAGTCACGTATTTTCCACGCGACCCCTAATCAAGTGCTTAGCACTTATATGAAAAAGAGAATATACCCAAAAACAGTGATCACATTTTGAAGGCACCTCACGTGTTCGCACGTGAGCACCATAGGGTCCAAGTGATTAGCACTTATAAAAGAAAGAGAAATAAAATCCAGAGAACAGTTCTCATTTCGGGCGCCTCACGTGCTCACACGTGAGCCAAATGCTTAGCACTTATAAAAGAAGAGGGAAGTAAAACCCAAAAAAGGCAGTACCCAACTTTGGGACGCCTCACGTGCTCACACGTGAGTGCCACAAGAATTAAGTGTTTAACACTTATATATAAACGGGGACTTGAACCCAATGTACAACGCCAGCTTTGCGGTGCCTCACGTGCCACACGTGAGCGTCCCCGGAATTCATTGTTTAACACTGCATTAGAACTTCACGTGGGAACATGTGAGTGCTAAACGTATACTAGTGCTTAACACTATGGGAAGTCAACTCCAGCCTCAAGTTGGCTAAGTCTTCTTAAGATTAAAACATTTTCTATCTCCAAATAGATCGAGCCCCCATGCTCATGTCTTCCTAAACAGATCCTAGTCCCAAACACGACTAATGATCTTCCGATGGATATTCATCCCACATCTCCCCTCAATCTGGAAATTGGTTCAAGGGTATATCTCTCCACACCTCTGATACATGTCGTTGTAATTTTTCAATGTCTTCAGAGAGATGGCAGGTCCCGACAACCAACAATTCTTTGGTGCACTCCCAAACCGATGGACACATCCCAATACGGATCGAAACGTCCTTAAACTAACAACGGATCGAAACATTCTTAAACTAAAACAATAGAGCCTAAATACTCTTTTGTTGGATCTGAATGATCCAAAACCCCGTTGAGTAGATCTTAGTCTAAAATTGGGTTAACGCATCCTTAACAAATATTTAAGTTGATCTTAATCTTAAACGAGATTAACGATCCTTAAATTAAACCAAACCCAAATCTAAGAATATACGGATTTGGACTAATCCACGCCCTACGGGCGACAATATAAATTAGTCTCCGTATACAATCCACGGGCAACCAAAAATAAAACAAACACACACGATATGAAGTGAACTTCTGGAGCAGGAGAAAGTAGTTATCGCGATGCGATAACGTAATTAACTGCAGGGGCTTGCGCCTACAGGGAAGAGCGTCCCCACAATAAAAAAAACCACTCACCACGAGGGGGAATTTGACGAAATCTGCTACAACGGCCGCATCCGTCCAAACCTCCGATACACGGTGCCATAAATCAACTTGGTATCTTTGGAGAGGTGGATGGATAAAACCAAATAGTATCTGCCCCCAAATTCAGGCAAGACGATCCATCCCGGTTCGTCCCCATTTTCGCCGATGAACAATCTCTTTATGAAAACCTCTACTTAATCAACTTTAAACTTGGTGAAAACTTTGGCAACATTTATTCAGTCAACTAACCAAGCCGTAAACTGTAATAGTCAATCAATAGGTATGATAGAATTACAAATGGGCCAAATAGCTTCAACAGTGAGTGAGAGAGATAATGGAAAAATTCCATGTCAATCAATAGCTAATCCTCAAATTTAAAAAGGAATTTTAAGTCAAACTAATGTAGTTCAAGAAAATCAAGTAAATCAAGTCAACGCTGTAACAGCGTTAAGAAGCGGTAAACTAGTTGACAATCAAATAACAATGCCAATTGATTTAAACAACCAACAATATAAAACTCAATCTTCTGAATTAAATCATTTTACTGGATCAGATCAAATAGATGAACCTAATGAAAAACATTCTTTAAATTCTAATTTAGTTAACCATATTAAGTAAAAATCTCCATTTCCAAATAGACTAAGGTCTAATAAACAATCAACTAATATGGAAAAGATGCTAGAAATGTTCAAGCAAGCTAAGGTTAATATTCCACTTCTTGATGCCATTCAACAAGTCCCTGCATATTGCTAAATTTCTTAAGGACTTGTGCACCAAGAAAAGACAAACACATGTACCTAATAAAGTCTTTCTTACTGCAAACATCAGTGAAGTTTTGTGTAACCCTATTCCAGTCAAATACAAGGATCCTGGTTGTCCAACCATTTCTTGTACTACAGAGGACAAATTCATTAATCGAGATTTATTAGACATAGTTGCAGGTGTGAACTTGCTACCATACTCGGTCTATGAGCAATTAGGATTAGGAGATCTTAGACCAACGAAGTATACGCTACAATTAGCCGATCCCGTCAAATTACCTAAGGGAGATATTGAAGACGTTTTAATTAAAGTAGGTGAATTTATATTCCCTGTCGATTTTATCATTTTAGAAACCGAACCAGCCTCAAACCTTCGAACTCAAATTCCTGTGATTTTAGGATGACCGTTCCTTGCTATATCAAATGCTTTGATTAATTGTCGCAATGGGTTTATGAAGCTATCATTTGGCAACATGACCATAGAGTTAAATATCTTTAATTTAAGCAACCAACGTGGCGAAATATTTGATTGGAATTTTACTATTAATTCAATCGAAGAAGTATCAAAGGATGACACTATTGAAATCGAAGAATTTAAGCTCGAAGAAATCTTTAATGATGAGCTTGAATTCTCAGATGATGTGGACCCACAATCTAACCAAGTCTCATACATAAGTTGGTCCCATCATGAAAGACTTTCAACTGAACCAAGGAATCAACTTCGTCCTTCTATTAAGGAGCCACCTATATTAGAGCTTAAACCTCTACCTTCTCATTTGAAATACGCTTATTTAGGTTCAAATGGAACACTGCTAGTGATAATTACCAACAATCTTTCAAAGGAGCAAGAAGAAGTTCTGTTGGTCGTTCTTTGCAAAAATAAAGAAGCCATTAGCTGGACATGGCTGATATCAAATGAATTAACCCTACTATTGTTCAGCATAGGATACACTTGTTAGACGATGCCAAAGCCGCTACAGATCTACAACATAGGCTTAATCCAGTTATGAAAGAAGCGGTGATAAATGATATTCTCAAATACTTGGATAATGGCACCGTCTACCATATATCCGATAGCTTTTAGGTTAGTCCAATCCATGTGGTGTCTAAAAAGTCAGGAATGACTGTTATCACAAATGAAGCTAATGAGCTCATTCCAACCCGAACACAAACAGATTGGAGAGTTTGCATAGATTATAGGAAGCTAAACGCAGCCATTAGAAGGGATCATTTTTCTCTTCCATTTATAGATCAAATGTTGGAACGTTTAGCTGTCCATGAGTTCTATTGTTTCCTTGACGGTTATTCAGGATACAACAAATTTCCATAGCTCAAAAAGATCAAGAGAAAACAACTTTCACATGCTCTTTTGGTACATCTGTATATCGCCGCATGCCCTTTGGTTATGTAATGCGCCGACTACTTTTCAAAGATGCATGATATCTATCTTCTCAGACATGGTCGAGCGTTCTTTAGAAATTTTCATGGACGATTTTTCGATTTACGATGGCTCATTCCAACAATGTTTAAATATTTGGAGTTAGTCTTAAATCGATGTAAAGAAAAAGATTTGACTCTTAACTAGGAGAAATGCCATTTCCTAATTAAACAAGGAATTGTTTTAGGTCACATCATTTCAAGTAAAGGCACTGAAGTAAATAAAGAAAAGGTAGATATGATATCTAACCTACCTCCTCCTAAGACTGTGAAAGATATTAGATCATTTCTAGGCCACGCAGGTTTTTATCGACGATATATTAAGGATTTTAGCAAAATTGCTAGACCCTTAACTACTCTCTTGACTAAGGATATATCTTTCCACTTCAATTCTAAATCTCTTGAGTCATTTGAACGCATAAAGAAAGAACCCATTTCTCCTCCAATTATTCATGCACCAGTATGGGGAGAACCTTTTGAGTTAATGTGATGTATCTGACTATGTTGTAGGTGCTGTCTTAGGACAACATATCAATAAAATTCCACACGTTATCTATTATGCAAGTCAAACTCTCAATGAAGCATAACTCAACTACTCCACAACTGAGAAGGAATTCTTAGCTGTCGTTTTTGCGCTTAAGAAATTTTGACAATATTTGATTGGATCACCTATTACAGTATACACAGATCACTCTGCACTAAGACATTTAATAGCCAAAAAAGATGTAAATGCATGATTAATACATTAAGTCCTATTGTTACAAGGATTTGATTTAACAGTTAAAGATAAAAAAGGATCAGACAATGTAGTTTCCGACCATTTGTCGCGTATTTCGAATAGACAAAATGTTGAAACTCCATTTAATGAACACTTTCTTAATGAACAACTCTTTACGATATCGAGCGAACTTTGATACGCCGATATAGTTAATTATTTAGTAACAGGTAAGAGACCATCTATTTGGACAAAACAGGATAAATATAAATTTTTCTCTCAAGTTAAACACTTCTACTAGGAAGATACATACTTAGTCAAGTGTTGTCCTGACCAAATTATAAGGAGGTGTGTTCCCAATTCTGAAGTAAAGAGTGTTATATCATTATGTGGAGTTCATTTTGGGCTTAGAAAAACAGCAGAAAATATTCTGCAATGTGGATTCTATTGGCCTATACTTTTTAGAGACACTGTTGAATATTGCAAAATGTTCAATAATTGCCCACGTATGAGTAAAATAACAAGAAGAAATATGATTCCCCTACAATCAATTTTGATTGTAGAAATATTTGATATTTAGGGAATTGATTTTATGGGTCCATTTCCAAATTCGTTTGGAATATATATATATATATATATATATATATATATATATATATATATATATATATATATATATTGCTAGCTGTGGACTATGTGTCCACATGGGTGGAGGCCGTACCTTACAAAACCAATGACAATAAAATTGTTGTCAAGTTCTTGAAAGAGAATATTTTCTCTAGATTCTGCACACCTCGCACAATCATTAGTGATAATGTCACACATTTTTGTAATCGCTCATTTGAGGCACTTATGCGTAGATATTCGATTACCCACAAGCTGTCTACACCATATCACTCCCAAACCAATGGACAAGTTGATGTTTCTAATAGAGAGATCAAACAAATTTTAGAAAAGACCATGAGTCATAACCGAAAAGATTGGTCATTTAAATTAGTGGATGCTTTATGGCATACCGAACAACCCTTAAAACCAATCTAGGGTTGTCTCCATATCGTTTGATCTATGGGAAATCTTGTCACTTACCTGCTGAATTAGAATCCCGAGCTATATGGGCCATTTAACAATCAAAATTTAATCTAAACGAAGCCGGTGGAATAAGGAAATTGCAATTTAATGAGTTGGAGGAAATTAGGAATGATGCCTATGAGAACGCAAAAATTTATAAAAATAAAACCAAAGTGTTTCATGATAAGGGTATCTTGCGTAAAATATTTCAAGCATGACAAAAAGTCCTCTATTTGCATCTCTTTCCAAGTAAACTCAAATCTAGATGAACGGGCCCATATACGGTAAAATCGGTATTTAGCCATGGTGCAGTTGAACTTGAAGATCCGAAAACCGGTCAAAATTTTAAAGTGAATGGACAAAGGTTAAAACCATTTTTAAATACCACTGACGATTCAAAGCGTGTGCTCAGGGTTTTTCATGAACCGCGGTACATTTGATTCAATCATTCACTATAACATCTATGTAAAATATGTAATATAGGTTTTTTTTGTAATTTTCTTTTCTTTTAGGGGTAAAAGTGTCTTTTACATTCCTAAAACCCTATTCACCTCACTATAAATAGCATCCTTCACTCTCATCAGCCAACCCCATCTCACAAACCAATTCCATTTATCATTTTGAGCCGCCAAAGCAAAGAAGAAGAGAAAAACACTCCATATTTCGGCGAAAAAGGTGCAAAAACACCACTTTTCGCCTACAAGTCTTGCCTGATCCCTCCAATTTTTAGAGGCTGTTGGGGTCAAAAATTACACCTCGGTTGACCAAGTCAAAGTCAAAGTCAACCCCGAGCCAGGTGGGCCCATGTCTAAGTTGAGCCCCACGGCCAGCCCCCCATGCTAAAATAAAAATTATGTAATAAATAATTTTGATATAATTTTCATATATGAATGTAAGAACAATGAATATAAAGCCAAATTTTTATAAAACCCATGACTCATGTGCAAAAGAAATGAGCACATGAGGTATGGGATGGACACAATGCCATTTTGTAAAGCCCAAGGGGTTATGTGTAAATTTGTAAGCCTATAAAAAGCAACATGATAATGAAATAAAAAAAGAACTTTTCATTCTCTCAAACTCTAGGGTTTTTGTGCCTCTTTCTCTTTCCTCAAGGTTCTAAACATTCTTCTCTTTTTCTTAATTAAATCAAGAGTTTTACTTTTTCTTTTCCAAAAATAAATAGTTTTTCACCACAAAACCTACAAAGGGGAGCTCAGATCTCCCATCAGATCTCTAAAAGGGAATATTTTTAATTCTCACCCCCTTTTCTCCAAGATCCAGCCAACAGAAAGAAGGAAAAAGGAGATCCATCTCCAAAAATTCCATTTTGGGAAGATCTAAACCTCAAAAGAAGAGCCAGGGCTAAAGGAGAGAAGAAAGGGGTCCTTTTAAATCTTTTACAAAGATTTCTGGGAGTATAATTCCATTCAAGATCTGCTGGAGTTTAACTCCATAAGTTAATCTCTTTTCAGGAGTTTAACTCCAGAAGTCAAATCGGGAGCACAGCTCCCAGTGCAGGGACCAAGCACGTGGGGCGCTGGCGCCCGGCGTCCGCGTGCTAGACACGTGAGGCACTGGTACCCACGCATCCTTTGGACGCCATTCTTCCCTTTTTTTACATACACATACACACTCCATAACACTGTCCCTGTTAGAAAAAAATTTCTAACGGGGCGTTGTCCCGCACCCTGCAAGGGGGCTGCTAGCCCTCTTGACCCCAGCCCACTATCCGGGTAGCGGGATCCCCGTAAAACTATGCGGGGCCCTGGGTATATCCAAAACCCTTTCAAAACATACGTACACTGCACATTGAGTTCGTATGACCAGTTTGACCCGTCAATCGGAGGTTCCCTCGCTCCAAAGGAGAGGGGTAATTAACGGCAGTTTAGTCCGTGGCTACCGGAGATTCGGATCCCCACAATCAATAAACCCCAGCCTACCCTAGGTATGTGGAATCTATAGTACGCCTGATAAGCGCGCGTATTCCCCATCTCAACGGGGTGACGAAAAATACCCTACAGATTCTGGCACATTCGGTGGGACAAATCTTTCCTCCCATATTTCGGGTTAAAAGTTCAAGCGAGCTCAATCAATATACATATCGATTGCCTGTACTGAAA
This sequence comes from Agapanthus africanus, assembly GCA_030015575.1. Taxonomy (NCBI): domain Eukaryota; kingdom Viridiplantae; phylum Streptophyta; class Magnoliopsida; order Asparagales; family Amaryllidaceae; genus Agapanthus; species Agapanthus africanus. The sequence continues at coordinate 91,891,158 of JASDDO010000019.1, read as the reverse complement.
TCATGTTTCTATTTGCAGCTTAACAATTTCCAATTGCAATTTTCGAACACAGCAAAATGTCTCCAAGGATAAGCTCAGCTCTTATCATGGCTCCCATCTCCTACACGATGAAGATGGATGCCAGGACGATCCTCCCAGCCAGTCTCGGGCAACAGTGGGAGGAGCCACTGCTACCATTTGGCTCTATTCTATTCGTGCCAGCTAGCGCTGTAACAACCCTAAATTTCCGATACAAATTTTTCAAATATTTTTTTAAAATCCATAAAGGGGTATTTATCACCTGAGCAAAAAACTTAAGTAATTAAATAACTCCATTTTTAAAGTACAAAGAATTGATTTAAATTCAAACTATACTTGGAGTATTTACTGTTGCTGATATCTCTTTAAGTAATTATTTCACACAAATAATTACAAGAATGAGCTAGTAGCTCATTGGTAATGCCTTGCATTGCTGAACCAAGCCACCAGAGTTCAAATCCCATACCCCACATTATTTTTATATTGTTTTTGTTTTAAATCCTTTGTAAGCCCAACAGTCCAAACACCATAACTCCCAAAACTTGAACTACACTTGAAAATCTAAAAGCACCAGTGCCTACCCCACGAGACCCCCCACCTCCTGACCATCCGACTCGGCCCGACTCGGCCGAGTCGGCTGGCGGGCCGGCGCCGCCAGCCGGACTCGGCCGGACGGCCGAGTCGACAACTGAAAAGTTGTAACTTTTCAGTTGCCCAACTCCCCTGCACACGCCATTTAATGGGATCGGTTCCCGAGACTTCAATATACCCTATTTACTCAAATTTTAATGAATTTTCTATAATTTTTCATTTTTTTAAAAAACCCTTCACCTACCCTATCCCTAACCTACCCTATAAATACACCCCCTACCCTCTACCCTCTCATCCCAAAATCCTGAGCCCACTCTCTCAAAACATTCTCAAGAGTTGTGTACTTTGAAAACAAGTTCGCGGCGAAGCTCCGGCGAAATTCCGGCGGAAATTCCGGCGACGTTTTAGGAACAATCGGCGATGAAGCAACGCATCGGCAACCCTTTTAGTCCACCCTCACTCCTTTGTATAAATAAAAACCCGTAAGTCCCCATTCTATCCCTCTTTCTTATTCTAAAAAAATACGAAATTACAAAACCCGACGGAATCGGAACAAATCCGATTTCTGATTCGGTTTTCTATAAAATTTCACTTCTCACTAATTCAATCATGCTTAAACATCTTATTGTTGACTATTAAATACTTAACAAATAATTTGAACAAGTTTCATCACATGAAATGATAGCCTTTCCAATTTATCGTATTTTTTTCATTTAAATACCACAATGTTTCAATTTCACATTTAACCCCCTTAACTTTGCTATACATTTAAAGTAGAGCATGAGGTAATGACCTACCTCCACACACACGCAAATACAACCCTAAACGATATCATTAAAAACTTAGAATACGATAAAACAATACTTTCATTTAAATACCATATTCTTAATAAAATCATTTCTAAAAGTTTTAGCTTTGTTACACTTTTAAATAAATACCTCTTATTAGGAAAACACGATAAGTTGTGAACATCGATCGTTTATCTAAACCAGACTTTATGGTGTCTAGGCTAGGCAAGTGAGAAAGGTAACTTTAAAAGGCCCGTCTCACGGTGATTCGTAAGCGGATCCCTTCTTTCCTCACTTGTACTTACCTGGCCACAATTGGCGGTGAAGAGGCGATTTGAGGCATCTAACAATTTATCGTTTAGACCATTTAGAAATAGGCTAGTTGACTTAGGAAACCCTAGAATCTTAAATACGGAAAATTTACACTTTTGCAAATAAATACCTTTTACTTTATAAAACCGTTTTCTAAAGGATTAGTATTTTACAATCTTTGCAAAGCGCCGCTACAACCCATTTTGGGGAACCCGTTCGAGATAGTACGGTTTATCGTGCACCCTCGGGCTTAATAGTGCGAGATTCAGACCTCCGCAAGGAGCATTCGGTCTCGAAAGGTTTAAAATACGACATCTTAAGAAAATGCGATTTTTTGGAATATAAAATATTTATTAAAATTATTTTTGTATAAATATATATATATATATTTATCATTTAAATATCTATCTTATTATAATATAAATATTCCACCTTTTTCTAAAAATCCCAAGAATGAATTTACACTAAAATACCATGAATTTCAAATAAATCAATATTACAGATGAATACCTTTATTTATAAAACCAGGATATTTTCACTAGAAATGGCACAATATAAAATCCACATTCATTACAACTCTAAATACGAATAATGAATACTTGAGGTGTATTTTGAAAAGTATATAAAAAGTATTTTTATATAAAACCCCCTCAAGTTTTATAAATTACCTTAAGGACCCTAGTAAATATAGGTTTCAGAAATAATCAAGACTTCGATTTACAATTCTAATTGTCTGACTCGGGTTTGAGTCTGATTATATCTAACTTGAATATGATTCAAGTCAATCTACAATTTACAATCTTCAACATGAATCCATGAATCCAATTATCAAACTATACAATTTGACTGAACCGAACCATGGATATACATTCCACTTACATGGTTATCCAGTTATTCCATTTACATGATTATACAGTTACATCCGTTTACTGATATCATGGTCTTGGTCAGTCATCCAATTACACAATTCAATTTACAAGACAATACAATGCAATACAGTACTATCAATAACATAGCTACACGTGGTATTGGGGTAGTTCATTCGTGAATCCAACATAATCTCAAGAGTCCCCCTAGATCATGAATCCATGTCTACTAACACAAGCAAGCAATCATGAGGGCCCGTGTTTCCATGCTCCTGGACTGTGGCCTGTTGAGTTTGGAATACTTCGGCGACGGTCGAAGTCCCACTACTAACATATCATTTGGGCCCGTGGGTCCCTACCCCTGGACTGTGGCCTGTTGGGTTGAGAACACTCTTAAGATTAGTTGACATTCACCCTTGAACTTATGATAACAACAGCATTAAAACAATATAATACAACTGTAAAAGCTACTCTCTCTATCTTATTCTCCGTCTATTCTCCTCTTACCTTTGGGACTTACCGAGCGACCTGTTCGCTGACGACATTCTATTTCTTTCTTCTTTGAATATCGTCAGGTGATTTGGACCCGGCAGAGATCGAGCCATCTCAAGAAGACTTGGAGCAGTTTGTCGAAGACCCTGCAATTTAGTTTCATTGTACACTTTTCCTTTCTGTACTTTTCATTTCCTGTTATGCCACTGTTTAGGTATCTTTTTATTTCAGTTGTATTTCCTTTTCATGCATTGTACAAAAGAATGTTAATAAATAAAAGTTGATGTTTTTATTATCTCTTGTCTCTTGTGTATTTATTTTATATTGCTTAGATACGCTTAGCGTATGTACTTCTGAGTATATACGTAGCGGACCTTGTCGTGTCCCCTTCGCCGTACACTGGGAAGCGGGGCGCGACAGGTTTTGTTGGTGGCCCATGCAGGTCAGAGCTGTATGGAACCCTAAACAATATAAAACACAAGAACCAGCAACTAAAACATTCTTTACAATCATGTCCTTGAATCCCATCATTTCTTATTCTTTGAATCATATACTTTGAATCTGTCATAACCTAAATTTTTCTTCAAGGTTATGGATTCCCCAAACAACACCAGCACCAATGTTAACAACACACCTCCATCACTACCACTCACACCTGCCGTTCCTGCTCCACTCAGCGAGCAAACGGTTCTGTTTGAGGCAATCCGCAGCCTCCTAGAGGGACAGCAGCAGCTCTTGAACCGTCCCGAGACTGAAGCACCTGGGGTGAAACAATTCAGAGCCTTACATCCCAAACAGTTCTCAGGAAAGGGGAGCCCACTGGAAGCTGAGGAATGGGCTCAAAGCATAGAAGATGATCTGGCAGCAGCACAAGTGCCAGACATGGCTTGGGTCCGTGTGGCGAAACTACAGCTCACGGACAATGCTCGCAACTGGTGGAAGGCGGAAGAAAGCCGTCTTACACAGCCTGTTGAATGGAAGACTTTTCGCGAGAAGTTCGACGCGAAATACTTCCCTGTGACTGCCAGGTTTGCCATGGAGCAGCAGTTCATTCATCTACAACAAGGATCGATGTGGGACAAATCAGTAGATGAGTACGCCGCTGAATTCACTATGCTAAGCCGATTCACGGCATATTTGATACCGACGGACGAGATCAGAGCCCGTCGCTTTCAACAAGGTTTGGACACCGAGATTCAGGCTGCTCTAGCTACGGGAAAATTTCTGACCCATGAGGATGCTCTGGAAGCTGCCCGCAGTTATGAGGTAGTGATAAAAGCAAGGGGCAGACCTCAGTCTGCAGGAGTTAAGCGCCCTGTCAACCAGATGGCAAGAGAAGCCGCATCAGGACCACCATTTGTACCAAGAAGACTGGGAGTACCAATCAACAGGCCCAGCCCAGCCTTTTGTACATACTGCAAGAGAGCTGGACATCTGATGGAAGTTTGGCAACGAGCAAACGGTCTTTGCCTGATATGTGGATCATCCTCACATACCATAGGAACTTGTCCACACAACCGAACTAATCCTAATTCCGCAGCTAGACCAGCTTTCCAAGCCCCGCCTACCCGGTTAACTCTTCCCTCACCACCTCCACGTGGACCACCTTTACCTCGACAATCAGCATTGTACCAGCTTGCACGAAGAAACGTGCCGCTTACAATTTGGCGGCCGTAGAAGCTGATACGGTTGGTCAGGATAATCCTGGTAATTCTCTTCAACCTTTTTCACACTCTTGCATCACTTTGTCATTCTTCACACTCTCACCAAACTTTTCTTGAATCTGTTACACTTTCCTTTTACAAATTTCGGGGACGAAATTTTTATAAGGAGGGTAGAATGTAACAACCCCAAATTTCCGATACAAATTTTTCAAATGTTTTTTTAAAATCTATAAAGGGGTATTTATTACCTGAGCACAAGACTTAAGTAATTAAATAACTTCATTTTTAAAGTACAAAGAATTGATTTAAATTCAAAGTATAGGTGGAGTATTTAATGTTGCTAATATCTCTTTAAGTAATTATTTCACACAAATAATTACAAGAAGGAGCTTGTAGCTCATTGGTAATGCCTTGCATTGCTGAACCAAGCCACCAGAGTTCAAATCCCATACCCGACATTATTTTTATATTGTTTTTGTTTTAAATCCTTTGGAAGCCCAACAGTCCAAACACCATAACTCCCAAAACTTGAACTACACTTGAAAATCTAAAAGCACCAGTGCCTACCCCACGAGACCCCCCACCTCCCGACCATCCGACTCGGCCGAGTCGGCCGGCGGACCGGCTGACTCGTGCCAGCGCCGTCTGCCGGACTCGGCCGGACGGCCGAGTCGACAACTGAAAAGTTGTGACTTTTTAGTTGCCCAACTCCCCTGCACACACCATTTAATGGGATCGGTTCCCGAGACTTCAATATACCCTATTTACTCAGATTTTAATGAATTTTCTATAATTTTACATTTTTTTAATTAAAAACCCTTCACCTACCCTACCCCTAGCTTACCCTATAAATACACCCCCTACCCTCTACCCTCCCATCCCAAAATCCTGAGCCCACTCTCTCAAAATCTTCTCAATAGTTGTGTACTTTGAAAACAAGTTTGCGGCGAAGCTCCGGCGAAATTCCGGCGGAAATTCCGGCGACGTTTTTAGGAACAACCGGCGACGAAACAACGCATCGGCAACACCTTTAGTCCCCCCTCACTCCTTTGTATAAATCAAAACCCGTAAGTCCCTATTCTATCCCTCTTTCTTATTCTAAAAAAATACGAAATTACAAAACCCGACGGAATCGGAACAAATCCGATTTCCGATTCGGTTTTTTATAAAATTTCACTTCTCACCAATTCAATCATGCTTAAACATCTTATTGTTGACTATTAAACACTTAACAAATAATTTGAACAAGTTTCATCATATGAAATGACAGCCTTTCCAATTTATCGTATTTTTTTCATTTAAGTACCACAATGTTTCGATTTCACATTTAAACCCCTTAACTTTGCTATACATTTAAAGTAGAGCACGAGGTAATGACCTACCTCCACACACACGCAAATACAACCCTAAACGATATCATCAAAAACTTAGAATACGATAAAACAATACTTTCATTTAAATACCATATTCTTAATAAAATCATTTCTAAAAGTTTTAGCTTTGTTACACTTTTAAATAAATACCTCTTATTAGGAAAACACGATAAGTTGTGGACATCGATCGTTTATCTAAACCTGACTTTGTGGTGTCTAGGCTAGGCAAGTGAGAAAGGTAACTTTAAAAGGCCCGTCTCACGGTGATTCGTGAGCGGATCCCTCCTTTCCTCACTTGTACTTATCTGGCCACAATTGGCGGTGAAGAGGCGATTTGAGGTATCTAACAATTTGTCGTTTACACCATTTAGAAATAGGCTAGTTGACTTAGGAAATCCTAGAATCTAAAATACGGAAAATTTACACTTTTGCAAATAAATACCTTTTACTTTATAAAACCGTTTTCTAAAGGATTAGTATTTTACAATCTTTGCAAAGCGCCTCTACAACCCATTTTGGGGAACCCATTCGAGATAGCATGGTTTATCGTGCACCCTCGCCTCGGGCTTAGTAGTGCGAGATTCAGACTTCCGCAAGGAGCATTCGGTCTCGAAAGGTTTAAAATACGACATCTTAAGAAAATGCGATTTTTTGGAATATAAAATATTTATTAAAATTATTTTTGTATATATATATATATATATTTATCATTTAAATATCTATCTTATTATAATATAAATATTCCACTTTTTTCTAAAAATCCCAAGAATGAATTTACACTAAAATATCATGAACCTCAAATAAATCAATATTACAGATGAATACCTTTATTTATAAAACTAGGATATTTTCACTAGAAATGGCACAATATAAAATCCACATTCATTACAACTCTAAATACGAATAATGAATACTTGAGGTGTATTTTGAAAAGTATATAAAAAGTATTTTTACATAAAACCCCCTCAAGTTTTATAAATTACCTTAAGGACCCAAGTAAATATAGGTTTAAGAAATAATCAAGACTTCGATTTACAATTCTAATTGTCTGACTCGGGTTTGAGTCTGATTATATCTGACTTGAATATGATTCAAGTCAATCTACAATCTTCAACATGAATCCTTGAATCCAATTATCAAACTATACAATTTGACTGAACCAAACCATGGATATACATTCCACTTACATGGTTCTCCAGTTATTCCATTTACATGATTATACAGTTACATCCGTTTACTGATATCATGGTTTTGGTCAGTCATCCAATTACACAATTCAATTTACAAGACAATACAATGCAATACAGTACTATCAATAACATAGCCACACGGGGTATTGGGGTAGTTCATTCGTAAATCCAACATAATCTCAAGAGTACCCCTAGATCATGAATCCATGTCTACTAACAAAAGCAAGCAATCATGAGGGCCCGTGTTTCCATACTCCTGGACTGTGGCCTGTTGAGTTTGGAATATTTCGGCGACGGTCGAAGTCCCACTACTAATATATCATTTGGGCCTGTGGTTCCCTACCCCTGGACTATGGCCTGTTGGGTTTGAGAACACTCTTGAGATTAGTTGACATTCACCCTTGAACTTACGATAACAACAACATTAAAACAATATAATACAACTGTAAAAGCTACTCTCTATCTCTATCTTATTCTCTGTCTATTCTCTTCTTACCTTTGGGACTTACCGAGCGACCTGTTCGCTGACGATATTCTATTTCTTTCTTCTTTGAATGTCATCAGGTGATTTGGACCCGGCAGAGATCGAGCCATCTCAAGAAGACTTGGAGCAGTTTGCCGAAGACCCTGCAATTTAGTTTCATTGTACACTTTTCCTTTCTGTACTTTTCATTTCCTGTTATGCCACTGTTTAGGCATCTTTTTATTTCAGTTGTATTTCCTTTTCATGTATTGTACAAAAGAATGTTAATAAATAAAAGTTGCTGTTTTTATTATCTCTTGTCTCTTGTGTATTTATTTTATATTGCTTAGATACGCTTAGCGTATGTATTTCTGAGTATATACGTAGCGGACCTCGTCGCGTCCCCTTCACCGTACACTGGGAAGCGGGGCGTGACAAGCACCATCCCAGCTTCTCAAGCTCCAGTAACAGATAGACCGGCCTCGAAAGGTAGGAGGCTAAATGTGGTGGTCTCGAAGGCACCACTACCCAAACGCAAGTCGGTGTTTGAACGACTTTCCTTTACCCTAGCTGGGGGCAAGGCCATCAACACCAACAAAGTAACAAGGCATCTCGGGCAAGCTCCAGCGGCGCCCCTGACAACTTCTCAATTGGGTATCTTCTCTAACTTCCCATTAATCTGCTCACGATGGCTTCCTGGATGACGGATGCCCGCCAAGCCCTCAAAATCGAGAAGCTAAGACAAAAAAGGCTCAGATACAGAGCCAACAAAAGGGCTAGGGCTCATGCTAGGCTGAACTTCATGAGCTTCCAAGAACAGGGTTATCCCGCCAAAGATAAAGAGACGGCTAGATATGTGGTCCACATTGTCTACATGGTGGGCACGTGCAGTAAGAGCAAGGATGGGGCCACCACATCTCAAATCCAGTTTGGGGCAAATGTGGCTTCCACTTCCCAAGACCAGCCTTCTCTGGAAGGTAATGAAAACCTTTCCAATGAGGCTGATAAGCAGAGAGATCCCTCGGTTCATGAGGAGTCAGGCTTAGAAAGCGAAGAGGAGCCAATCTTCCGTCTCAAGAACGCAGAGCAACAACTTCTCCAAGGGCTCCGAAAACAGCTCAGAAGTAAAGACAAGGAGATCGCCAAACTTTACTCCAAAATTGATGACTTGACGAATGTAGTGATGCAGCTCACGGCCCAAGCTGCCTCCCAACCGTCCAATCAAGCTCAGGGTTCTGCTCATGAACCGGGAAACGGTGTCCCGAGACAGCCGACGCCTATTCCCTCAAATCTAAAGGTGGGCGGACCACATGAAAGTCAGTCGCATCCTATCTCGGGAAATGTCTTGGCTACCAATGACAGTAGCCCGCTAACTTAATATCAAATCATGGATTTGGTTGCCAACAAAGTCAAAACATTGGTAGCCGAAGCCGGAGAGCAAAAAGATGTCAGCAATAGCGGGAGACCATATCCTGCTCGGTACGATCTTGTGGAGTTTTCCACTGGCTATGCCGTCCCCAAATTTGAAAGGTTCGACGGGACGGGAATGCGAACTGGCACATTGCCCAATTTAAAGCATCATGCCCGAATACTGGGGGCAATGATGCGTTTCTTCTCCATCAGTTTGTCAATAGCTTGACCGTTGTTGCTTTTGATTGGTATGCAAGCATACCGGATGACTCGATCATAACATTCGCTCAAATAGAATCCATGTTCAAGCAAAGGTTCACGAGTGTCAGCAATAAAATCACCATTGCCGACCTCGTGAGGACAGAGCCAAAGAACAACGAAAGCAACATGGATTTTATAGTCTGATTGCGCAATCTCTCTGTCAAATGTGAACCACCATTGGAGCAAGACCAATCCGTCAGTCTTCTTATAGAAAATCCAAAGGTCTGGATGAAACCTTTCCTGTGCAATGCATGCCTTAAAACATTCCAAGAGATGACCAAGAAAGTTCAAGTGTTGGAACGCTCAAAGCCCGAGTCCACTCAGAATCTCCAATTCACAAACAGACCGAGACATCGGAGGGACGACAACTGGAAAGTGAAAGTTCCAATAGCACCGATTCTCTAAATAAGCAGAGAGCGGGCGGAGCAAAGACTAATAAATCTCGAGAGCCAACTTTGGAGGAAAGAAGAAATAAGGTTTACTCTTTCAGAAGGGACAAGGTCCACAAAATTTTCAAAGATGCTCTGAAGAATGGCCTGTGGCTATCAGAACCAAAAAGGTTAAGTGAAGCGAGCAGGACTGATCATCCCAATTTTTGCCATACCACCGAGTTCTAGGGCACACTATTAACTACTGTTGCATCTTCAAAAATTGGGTCGAAAAGCAATACAAGGCAGGAGAGATAGAACTGTCTAAAGGCGTGTTAACAAACAATCAAGCTGCGACCGCCAATTTCATACAAACGGAGACCGAAGTCTTTCAAGAACCTGATTCTCTCAGACATATGCCTTTCTCTGAAAAGAGCGGACCAAGGCAACAAGCTAAGATCCAAGCGAGCAACATTGCCAATGAAGAAGCAATCGACGGGTACACAACCCATACGGTCTACATGATGGAGCTCAGAGAAGCAAGTTTTTCTACGCCTTATAGCCATGACAATGATGCGGTTGTTGCCATCCAACACCGGCTTGATCCAAATGATGAAGATCCTGCTCAGCCATTGAGCCAAAGGAACCCATGGTTCTTGCTGAATCAAGCTCGGGTGGTAAGGATGATCCTGTTGTCATACCCGGAACTATAGAACAAGCATTATTCTAATGGCTTCAAAGGCAACTTCAGGACAGGGATGAGAAGATGGCCAAGGTCCATTCCAAAGTTGACGAGCTGGCAAATGTCATGACAGATCTCACGACCCAAGTTGCCCGATTGCAATTACAGCAAAATCAAATTTTGGTTCGTGAGCCAGAGATTGATATCCGGAAGCAACTAACTAATACCCCTCCAGCCCAAGAGCGGAACACTTTTACGAAAAACGGCCACGATCAACTTCCAGTCCCTCCGATACGTGCACTGAATGAGATAAGCGGATAGCAGACGAACCAAAGACTGATCGGCCTCAAGGACTAGTATCAGTAAAGGCACCTACTCTAATGGAGAGAAAGAAGAAGGTATACTCCTTCAGGAGGGGATAAAGTCCATGAAATATTCATGGACGTCTTGAACAACGGTCTGCAACTGCCTATTCCAAAGAGGCCACATGAAATGAACATGACCGGCAATCCCATATACTGCCCATATCATAGAATGGTGAGTCATACCATTGAAGACTGTTATGTTTTCAAAGATTGGGTGGAGAACCAATACAAACGTGGGAAAACCTCATGGTTCTCGGATGTACCGGCAAGCCACAAAACTACGGTCATCAACACAGCTCCGCCAAGATCAAAATTCAAGGAGCTGGGATAAGCCAACGCACAGGACCACCACGTCGTTAAATTAGGAACAATCGACCTCTAACTCGTTAAACTGGGAATGTAAAAAAATGTGTGAGTAAATAAAAAAAGTGTAAATAAAAGAAAAAAAGAAAAACCGAAATAATGGAGTGCCACGCCTCGCTTTCCAATGTACGGGCAGAGGACGTGACGAGGCCGCTACGTATCTACTCTGAAGTAAATACGCTAAGCGTATCTAAGCAATATAAAAGAATATACATAAGAGACAAATGTAATGAAACAACAACTTTATTTATTAACATTCTTTTGTACAATGCATGGAAAAGTAAATACATCTGAATGAAAGCAATGCCTAAACAATGGCATAACAGAAATGGAAAGTACTGAAATGAAATGGAAAATGTACAAGTGAAACTACAACTCGAGATCTTCAGTAAACTGGTCCAAGTCTTCAGTGCTGGGCTCGATCTTTGGAAGGTCCGAAACACCTGACGACATTCAAAGAAAGAAAGAGAATGTTGTCAGCAAACAAATCGCTCGGTAAGTCCCAAAGATAAGGGAGAAGTAGAATAGACAGAGAGTAAGAGAGAGAGTGTAGCTTTTAAAGTTGTCTTATATTGTTATAATATTGTATTTAGTATTAACGCTGTTATTTGTAGCTTGGTACAGAAGGATGCCAGTGTATACGAGAGGAGTCTCTATATGCCAGAGACTAGAGGCAAATGAAAGTACAAGGCTCCGTTAGAAAGCCCGGAACAACGGCGTGGTATTCAGGTTAGGTGTCTTAAATCTTGCAATCTCGTGCCACTTCTAACACCTTGCATACCAATCTACCCCTTAAACCCCGCGATATCTTGATTGTATTATTTGTATTGTATTGCAGCATGGATTGTCTTGTAATATAGTTTGTATAATTGGATGACTTGCCGAAACCATGATATCAGTAAATGGATGTAACTGGAGAATCATGGATATAACTGAAGAATCATGTAAATAGAAGTACATCCATGATTCGGTTCAGTCAACACAGATTGAATAGCTTGAACGGATTGATCATATGGATTCATGGAATCATATTAAATTGTAGTATTGTAGATTGTATTTGAATCATATTCAAGTTAGATTGTTTATAATGAGACTCAGTTTGAGTCAGACAATTAGAAAAGAAATTGAAATCCTGAATTAGATTTTGGTGTTATCGGTAACCGCTGCACATGGGCGGCAGAATTTGTGTTTTTTTTAAAGACGATTACCGTGTTGATAACACCGTTTGTTAAGTTGTCTATCTTAGAATAGGCAAGCACCCATTTCTCCGGCTCCCTGGGGCTCAAGAGATTGGTCCCGCTTAAACCTATATTTACTAGGGTCCTTATTGTAATTTATAAAACTTGAGGGGGTTTTATGTAAAAATAATTTTGTATACTTTTAAAAATACACCCCAAGTATTTAATTATCGTCTTTAGAGGTTTCATAGTTGTAGGTTTTATATTTGTGACATTTCTAGTGAATAAACCTATTTTTCATAATACATGATATTTAATTGTAAAGTGTTGGACTTGTATGGAGTTTCATGGTATTTTTATGTAAAGTGATTCTTATGATTTAGAAAAATTGGAATATTTATAATATATCAAAAATAGATATTTTGATGATATATATATAAATATATTTATAAAAATAATTTTAATTTATTATTTTCTAGAAATCTCATTTTCTTAAGATATTTGTATTTTAAATCTCTCGAGACCGAATGCTCCTTACGGAGGTCTGCATCTCGCACTACTAAGCCCAGAGATGTGCGATAATCCGCACCATCCCAATCGGGTTCCCCAAAATGGGTTGTAGCGGCGTTTTGCAAAGATTTATAAAAATACTTAATTTTATAGAAAACGGTTTTAATAGTTAGTGGTATTTATATGTAAAGTTTCGTTTTTCCGTATTCTATGTTCCCGAAAGGTATTGTATTATGTTGCATATGAGTGTTGTGAGGAGGTAGGTCATTATCTCATGATCTAATTAAAGGTATAGCAAGATTAATGATGTTTTAAAGTAGAAAGTAAACTACATGGTATTTTAGTGAAAAAAGAGATAAAAGTTACAAGATAAAATGTTTTGCTATGAAACTTATTTAACATATTTTGTTAATAATTAATAGTCAAGATGTAAGAGTTTAACATGGTTGTGTTAAGGAAAATTGAACTTTATAAAGAAAACCGAATCGGAAGTCAGATTTAACTCCATTTCCATCGGGTGTTCGTAAAAGAAGTTTTAAGAATAGAGAACAGAAGAGGGAGGTGGGTCTTACGGGTTTAGATTCAAGAGAAAAGGGAGAGGAATCGGTAGGAGGTGTCGGTGCGTTGTTTCGTTGCCGGGATATTTTAGGGTCGTCGTCGGAAGATCGCCGGAGTTTCGCCCTTTGCTAACTCCACTTGTACACAAAATTCTAGAGAGTTTTCTTGAGAGTTTGGACAGAATTGTGAGTGAGGGGGGTGTTTAGGGGTGGTATTTATTGGGTAATGTTAGGGTTAGGGTGGGTGAAAGGTTGTATGAAAATTGTATTAAAAAATAGGTTAATGGGGGGGGTTTAATGTCTCTGTTACTGTGCAGAGAAATTAAAGTATACAGGGGTTATTATAATACAAAAAGGCAGAACTTTCATGAAGGCAACTCGGAGATCCGATCGAATTCGGCCAGCGGAGGCGGGCCGAGTCGGGCCGGGGCTCGCTACCTTGTGATCCTCGTCGCTTCGTGTAGCCCCTGAGTCAGTTTGTTTTATATGTGTAGTGGGGTTTTTATAAGTTATGCACGTGTAGGCTCTTGGACTTCTAAAAATTCAAAACAAAACAATATTAAAAATAATGTGGGGGATGAGATTTGAACTCTAGTGTTTTGGTTCAGCAGTGCAAGGTTTTACCAATGAGCTACAAGCTCCTTCTTGCTATTAAAAAGCAAAACAAACTTATATCTTGTGTTCAGGAAAAAATACCCCTTTATGTATTTTTTAAAAAAATTGTACAGAAAGTTGTACAGAAAGTTTAGGGTTGTTACATGGGGTAATTCACAATAAAAATCAGCGAGTAAAATAAAAATGAAAAATAAAGCCGAAATGATAGGGCAACCGCGAATAAAGAAAGCCGAAATGATAGGGCAATCGCGACCTTCGCGAAAAGAAAAGCTGAAATGATATAGCAATAGTGGTAAAAACTACTCCCAAAGGCGAATGATGAGTCGCTCCTGGTACCATATTCCAGTACAGCGATACAGACGCTAACCAAAATCCAAATCCCCAAGTAGCGAATGATGAGTCGCTCCCGGTACCATATTCCAGTGCAGCGATGCAAACGCCAACTAAAATTTCAAATCTCTGAATGTCCCAACGGTGAATGATGAGTCGCTCTTGGTACCGTATTCCAATGCAGCGATGCAGACACCAACAAAATCCTAAAATCCTCCCAGCCCTACGATTGGTTCCAAGTTGACTATCGTATACAATCCCCGGGCGCAAATAATTCTTATCACATCCATACCCCACCGCAATCACCAGTCACGCAGCCGGTCTCTGCCCTCGGAATTATGCTCCATTTGGGAAGACCCACTCAAGTGTCCTCACAATACATGAGGAGAAAAAACTTACGAAATCCTCTCGACTCGTAAGAAAACACCTTCATGGGATCCTTACGACTCACAAAGGAAAAAAACTTGGGAGTCCCCACGACTCCTAAGGAAAAATTACACCTACGAGATCCTTTCGACTCATAGGGAGAAAATGCTTTTATGGGACCCTTACGACTCATAAAATTGAAAAGCCTTAGGTGATAGGGACCTAAATCTGTCTCCTAAGCCATTGCTCCCTAATAGGGAAAGGCAAATGATGAATTGCTCCTGGCACCTATACTTCAGTGTTAGCAACGCTGATGCCGACCCTAACCCCAAAATTCCAAACTTCCGATCCAATAGACCCCTAAGTCTTTAAACTGGGAACATATGACCTCTAAATCGTTAAACTGGGAACAGATGACCCCTAGGTCGTTAAACTGGTAACAAAGGAAATCCCCTCACGGCAGATAATGATTCGCTCCTGGTACCATATTTCAGTGTAGCGGTGCCGATGCCAGACCAAAACTAAAATCCCCAAATCCTCTCATGGCAAATGATGATTCGCTCATGGTACCATATTCCAGTGTAGTGATGCTGATGTCAACCCAAATCATATCAAATCAGCAAGTCAACCTCAACCCTGACACCGCAAGGAGCGGAGCAAGTCAAATCGAGCACCGACCGTCCAAGTCGCAAAAAGGGCAGTATCAACCTCCCTGTCGGAATTATGCTCCAACTCGGAATCAAGTCGCCAAACGGTCTCTACATCAAAAACAGTGACACTCCGTGCCAGGGACAAGTCAACCAGCGACACTCCGTGCCGGGGACACGTCAACCAGCGACACTCCGTGCCGGGGACACGTCAACCAGCGACACTCCGTGCCGGGGAAACGTCAAATAGACACTCCGCCTCGGGGACAAGTCGACCAGCGACACTCCGTGCCAGGAAAACGTCATATACGGACACTCCGTCTCGGGAAAACGTCCAATACATATACCCTGTCTTGGGGACATGTCAAACATACACTCCGCCTCAGGGACAAGTCGACCAGCGACACTCCGTGCCGGGGAAACGTCACATACAGACACTCCGCCTCGGGGAAATGTCGACCAGCGACACTCCGTGCCGGGGACACGTCAAACAGACACTCCGCTTCGGGGACACATCAACCACCGACACTCCGTCTCGAAGACACGTCAAGCATCGACCGTCTATGTCGTAAAAAGGGCAATGCCAACTTCCTGAAAAGCGGGCACCAAATCAAGTCGCCTCCACGTGAAAGAAGATCCATCAATTTCATGCACACGACCCACATATGCGGTGTGCATTTATTGATGGGGAGCACTTTGTTGGGGTCAAAAATTACACCCCGGTCGACCAAGTCAAAGTCAAAGTCAACCCTGAGCCGGGTTGGCCCAAGCCCAGGCCAAGTGGGTCCATGCCCAAATCGAGCCCCGCGGTCAGCCCCATGCCAAAATGAAAATTATGTAATAAATAATTTTGATATAATTTTCATATATGAATGTAAGAAAAATGGGCATAAAGCCAAATTTTTGTAAAGCCCATGGCTCATGTGCAAAAGAAATGAGCACATGAGACATGGGATGAGCACAATACCATTTTGTAAAGCCCAAGGGGCTATGTGTAAATTTGTAAGCCTATAAAAGGCAACATGATAATAAAATAAAAAAAGAAATTTTCATTCTCTCAAACTTTAGGGTTTTTGTGCTTCCTTCTCCTTCTTCAAGGTTCTAAACCTTCTTCTCCTTTTCTGAATTAAATCAAGAGTTTTACTCTTCCTTTTCCAAAAACAAATAGTTTTTCACCACAAAACCCACAAATGGGAGCTCAGATCTCCCATCAGATCTCTAAAAGAGAACATTTTTAAGTCCCATCCCCTTTTCTTCAAGATCCAGCCAACAGAGAGAAGGAAGAAGGAGATCAATCTCCAAAAATCCCATTTTGGAAAGATCTAAGCCTCAAAAGAAGAGCTAGGTCTAAAGGAGAGAAGAAGGGGGTCCCCTTCAATCTTTTACAAAGATTTCTGGGAGTTTAACTTCATTCAAGATATGCTGGAGTTTAACTCCATAATTTAATCTCTTTTCAGAAGTTTAACTCCAGAAGTCAAATCGGGAGCGCAGCTTCCAGTGCAGGGACCAAGTCCCTTTTCCTGCCGGCGTCCAGTGCCCGCATACCCGCGTGCTAGGTACGTGAGGCACTAGCACCGACGCGTCCTTTGGACGCCATTCTTCCCTTTTTTTATATACACATACACACTCCACAACACTGTCCCCATTAGAAAAAAATTTCTAACGGGGCGCTGCCCCGTACCCCGCAAGGGGGCTGCTAGCCCTCTTGA
Source organism: Agapanthus africanus (assembly GCA_030015575.1). Classification (NCBI taxonomy): domain Eukaryota; kingdom Viridiplantae; phylum Streptophyta; class Magnoliopsida; order Asparagales; family Amaryllidaceae; genus Agapanthus; species Agapanthus africanus. Next base: position 91,874,040 of record JASDDO010000019.1, on the reverse strand, counting down.
CCTCTAGCCCGCTATCCGGGCAGCGAAACCCCCGTAAAACTCTGCGGGCTCCCCGGTATATCCAAAACCCTTTCAAAATATACGTAGACTGCATATTGAGTTTGCATGACCAGTTTGACCCGTCAATCGGAGGTTCTCTCGCTCCAAAGACAAGGGGTAATTAACAACAGTTTAGTCCGCGGCTGCCGAAGATTCGGATCCCCACAATCAATAAACCCCCGCCTACTCTAGACAGGGGAAATCTGCTGTACGCCTGACAAGCGCGTGCGTATTCCCATCTCAATAAGATGACGAAAACACCCTACAGAGGCAATGAGCTTCTCTTCAACCTTTTTTGTACTTTTTCTTATTTCTTCATAGATCTACACTGATGGCTAGATTTCATTTCGAAACCAACTTTGAGGATGTATTTCATGATAATTTATGCCGAACTTATTTTTATGATGAAATACAAGCTAGACAATAGGGGTATCTAATTTGTGGTCAAGATCTAGTGATAATACCCTCATTAGTGCAAGAATTCTATGAAGGATTTCATGAGAACAATATTCATGTAGAGAATGAGTATATTGATGTGTTGTGAAGAGATGAAATGTTTGCACTTAATTTATAAACCATATCGGCCGTCACTTCCATTCCTATAGCTGTCGGGTTATCTAATCCGCTTTCAATGGTAGAGTATGTGCCGTTAATGGGTGATAATTGTGTAGTAGCACGCGGCGGGGGAATTACAGCACATACTATTTATAGGAACGTGTATGCAGTGTGCAGATTATTACAACAAAATATTTTAGGGACCACGCAATATACAAGTTTCCATAGAGAACCCCTTAGCATTTTGCACGCATTAATGACTATAGATCGCGGATATTGCAAGTGCAGAAGACATCTAACTACGACCGGGGAGTCCAAAACTAGACATCATCAATATTTCCTTCTTGCATCACTGATAACACAAATTTGTAGATTGTGGGTAAGAGAGGATGTTTTTGAAATTTACATGCATGACCGTGAATCATTTCCTGTGCAACTTGAACGAATTACGGCTGGGTATCACGGATACTTACACAAGTGTTGGATTCTATATGCTAAACTCGAACATGTTCCAATTGAGTCTTCATCATTAGAAGAATCTGAAAGACACTCAGAATTTTTCAATGCACCGCTACCTGCTGATACACCTTCTTTTGGAAAGAAAATATGGAGGGGAATGAAGAAATTTTTTAAGTGAGATGCCTGCAAAGTGATGTTAATGAGATAAAGGAACGTCTTCCTCCTTTGAGCCAATCGTAGTCGGAAGGTTCAAGTAGAAGAAGAGGGCAACACTAAGGACAATGTTGGAAATAAGTTTGCGGTGTGTGTTGTACATATTTTGTTATTTATTTTTCTTAGTTTATTTGCTTTATTGTAAAAAAATAAAAAAGCTTTGTATATATGTTTGATATTTCCCTATTTGTTTCAAAAAATTAATGTCAAAAGATCGATAATGTGTTATACAGGTTTACAGGTTTTGACAGAATCAGGTTTAGAGAAATTTCGTTCATATTTGCTTTCTTTTCATTATTATTTTATTTCAGTTTATTATCATAGCTACACCATCTACATATACACTACTCGATGTTAACAAAGAAATTGTCACTGCACTTACATTTATATGCATTACACTTGAGGTTAATAACATAGATTTGGGATGAGAGAACATAGAATAGGCACCCTAAAGGATAACTTGGCTTCAAAGCTTGATATTCATGCTAAATATAGTGAGGGCCTAGATGTAGAAAACAATTAATTAGTCTCGACCAATCGAAACTTACAAAATGACATCACTGACCTTGAGTATAAAGTTGATATTAACTGAACGAGTCAACACCTATAGATACACGATATATTCCCTTAAAATAGATAAAGAATGGTTAGCTGGTTTGTGTAAATATTATAAAGAGGAGATTGCTGACCATAAAAGAGAAAGGGAAGAATTGTTAGTTAAGGTCGATTTGTATAGAAAATGGATCGATGCATTGCAAAAGGATAAGCGAAAGTGTTGTGATAGAACTAGACCTAGGGATGAACCTAGGAGTTAGGTTGGAATACCATATTAAAAAAATTATGGTAGTTTACTTTTAGTTTTAGTTAGTTTAGAATTTTCTTTGTTTTAGTTTTCTTTTTTGATAATTTTAAAATAAAAAAAGAGATAAAAAGATAAAGCAGGGAAAAGATAAAGAAAGAATTTTAGTAAGATTAAGTTAGTTTGTTTGAAAATAAGTAATCTTGGGCCTAATTTTGAAACGAAGTGAATATGAAGGGAAAGTATTGAAGTCTTTAAGAGATATTAAGTGTGAAAAATAAGCCATGTATAACTTGAACATAGTTAATTCACACCTTATTTACACATACACGTCTTTGGTTATAGGATGAATATGATGACCTGATTATCTCCGTGAATTTTCTATCTCCAATGATACATCTAATAATAAAAAAAATTGAATAAAAATAAAAGTTTTTTCTTTACTAAGTAGTTGGGAATTTGTGCCTTAAGAAGTATTGGATGCTCATGCGAAAGGTGGTTAAAAAGTCTAAAGATAAAATTTTATGAACTAGTCGGAGGGCAAATGGTGTGGATATGTCTCTTTCTAACACCCCCGCCAGGAAAGTATTCTTTCTGAGTTAAAAGTCATCGCGGTTCTTCGTGGGAGAATAATATTGGCCTACTACTATTAGTAGTTGATAAAAGACTAGTTTCGAAACTTAAGTTTGCTTTCATAAAAACACAAAGCAAAGTTAGTTGTAAAGTTTGAGCTAGAAGAGTGAACAAAGATATGATGCTTTGAATATGAGTTTTATAACTGAAAGACTATTGCACAATCACAAGGTGTGTAGGAAGGAAAATCAGTTAAAAGGTGAAAAATAGGACTAAGTATTCAATTAAAGATGATAGAAATCCTAGATTAGAGACTAACACTTTGAGATGAAAACTTGGGAAAGGTTTGGACTTTACAAACTTTCGAGATACTTTTGGAATTCCTCATAATCTTTATTTTCTCTTTTATACATTTTGTGGGTGTAATTCGCTGAAAACTCTTAGGAGACAATACTCCTCTTACTAGGAATATCTAGAGATTTAACGGTTTGTTGCACATACTAAAGTGCAATCACGATTGCCTGCGAAAGTGAGCTAAGTTTTAGTTAGTTTTTCATTTTCTTTTTAGGTTTTCTTTTCTTAGTTTTGCTCGAAAACTAGCAAAACATAGGTGTAGGGGTATTTGATAAACATAATTTATTGCATTTATTTCAGTATTATATCCCTTTATTTTGTTATTTATTTTAATTAAAAGTGCTACTAAACATATGTATTGAGTGTAAGTGTAGATTACAGGTATACATGCAAGAAACGGATTAGGTGCAAAATCCGTGTTTATAAAGAGATGCAGTCAAGCCAACCAAGGGATTGGTCTAAATGGTCTAAACTAGACAACTAACCACTTCAATTACGTGCAAGTGTACTCGGGTCAATAAATCAATGAAATAATCATTTAATAAAAGCCATGGAAAGGAGTCAAAGACATCATAAAAAGATAGGCCCCAGACTCCTAAATATTTCAGAGGTTTGTGGTCATTTTCCACACAATCCACTGACCTATCAGAGCTGTTCACAATGAATTTTGGCGACAATGATCCTACGGCTATTGTTTATTTGATTTTGATGTTAGGTTGTTTATATCGTGTTTTCAAAGGTCATAAACTTTCTCGCCACTTTTATCTTCTCTAAAATCCCTAGTTTTTAGGATTTTATTTTGGATCATTGGTGTGGAGCAACAATTTTTATCAATTAGTTTATTTAGTTTTTATTTATGTCTTTTATTTATTATGTTTCTCTTTTTATTTATGTCAAGGTAAATTTATTTATATCTTGGGTGATGAATCTAGTGTAGGATGATGAGTTGATATATTTTTATTTGCCTTTCTATGTGCTTTGATGGTTGATCTTAATTTATATATATCAAGTTTATATGTTTGCATGATGTCTTTGATGAGTTATAATGCTTATGCGGTTATAGTTCATGCTTAGGGTATGCAAATGTGTAGATTTGCATTACGTTAGATTAAGATTAATAAAAAGTGACTCCTTGGTTAGTTTATGCAATAACCACCTTCATATCATCTGAAAAAAATTAAAAAATAAGAAAAGATAAATTAAACACCGAATTTTTTCTAAGAACAATATGAAAACTTTTAAATAATAAAAAATATATAAATAAACAATCATGTGGAATTAAAAAAACCATTATTGATCATATGTAAAATAAAACACAGACAGAGAAGAGATGATGGATGTTTATATAGCATATGAGTTCGTTTGAATAAACAAAACATAATTTATAAATACATTATAAATATAGAAAAATATGTAAACTAAATAATTCAAATAAACTAATAATATTAAACTTTATCTATAATTTTAAAAAATGAAAAAATAAAATTTTTGCTTAATCATAATCCGGGGGTAAAAGAAAATGAATTTACATTTAAGAGTGCTATAAATATAGATGATAATTAGTGTAGAAATAGATAGATTATAGATAAGAAAACATAAATAAATTTTAAATTTGTTTATTAAAAAATTTCTTTGTCAAAAATGTTGTAAGGAAAACTTGGTTTGCTTTTCATATATACATTAGAAAAGTAAAACATAAAAATCTTAACTAACGATTCAATTTATATTTAGATACACTACTTTATAAAGATAGAGTCTGAGTATGAACTTAATCGGTTGCTATGTATCTTATACATTGAAACAATTAATATAATATTTTATACATGATTATTTTCAAACAACTGCAGTGTTTCTTTTAAGAAAATAGTTTTGGATGGGATATGAAATTAGTTAGGATATGGCAGACGTAAAATTAGACTAACTTGTTTATAAGTGTAGTAAGTATAAATATAATGTTGTATAAATAGATAAATATTTTCACATGCTACATACAGAGATTGATAAAGTATTTATTATTTGAAAACAAAATTGATAATTACACATGTACCATGGTCAAATTTTATATGTTCTATATCTTTTAAACTCACACATATTTATTCCCATATGATTTGTAAAAAATAAATTACAACTTATAAAATTTTTCGAAGTTTATATTTCTTATTTTAATAAATCTTATATTTAAATTTGTTATAGTAAGAATATTTTCAAAATCTTAACTGAACATATGGACCGAAAAAGTGTCCATTTGTTTACAGGAATAGTATAGATAGATTATTAATTATTATCTATTGCTATTTTCTTCGGATTAAGCAGTGGTAATTGGTTTTTGTAGTACTAATAAGCATCCGAAATTAGAATCTATTATAAGAGTGCAGAAAAGCCTGCTTGTTTCATGATTTGCTCATTAAAATTGTAATGATTTGCAGGTAAATTGAGACGACGCATCATAGAAATTTTGAAAGTAGCTCTTACAATTTGTCCTCAGAAAAATTCCCTTTTTGCGGCCGTGTAGGCATTGATTAAGTAATATAAGAAGAGCAACACAAAAAAATCATAATAAGAGCTCAAAAAAATTGCTTCTTCCATGATTAATTGCTCATAAAAAACGTTAAACATATTTTTGGAGCCAAAATTTTCTTATTATACAGTCGTAATTTACATCACATTATATATACAAGAAGGGAAGAAGGTTAATCATACAAAAGTGCTTAAAGAGTCATCGTTCATAGTTCTGATACATGCAATGGCCTGTCCAAAAAGAGCAAAATAGTAAAAAAAATTAGAAAATTGCGCCTCTTAAACAGTTAAGTCTTAAACAGTTAAGTCAGCTGAGACGGATGCATGATGATCTCTGAACCCATCATCGAAATTTTGGAAGTAGCTCTCCAAATCATACCCGAACCTAGCATGATTATTCGGTCTCAAATTCTTCAATTTCCGCCTCCACTGGGAGCGCAGTTTCGTCACCATCCGTCTCACAAATACGAAACATCGCTGCCCTTCCACCACAAAACCATCCTCTCTTGATAGCTTGCCAAACATCTTCTTCCTTCGCACGCTCGAGAATGACATCTTTATAGTTCCTTGCTCCTCTCCCAGATGAATCCCACCTGCATATATATAGGTTTTATATATAGTGTCACAACGAGTTAAAAGACAGTGAAGCACATAGTGTTAAGCCCGTGTCGTTTTGATCTTATATGCTAAAAAGAGAAGCATCAAAATCATTCCAACTAGGCGAAAAAGTGTTGCTTTCGGTGGCCTTCACGATTCCGATGTGCAAGAATCTTGCTTTCAATCGGTCAAAAGAAAAGGCAAGACAAAAAATGTTAGATTAGCTGACAAAAGAGATAATATACTTATATAAAGTGATCAGGATACTAAAAAGCAGGTGTTTTTTCAAGCTGGCTCAATAATAGATTACTGCCATCTTTGTTGTTTGATTGAGTGTTGAACATAAAGCAAGGAGGAACAAACATGAACACTACTTTGATGACTCGGATTTGAAAAGCAAATAAAAACATTGAGGCTAAAAGGTGCATTGCTAGTGGATAGATGACGGTGATCATGATGTTCTAGGATCTAACTTCTTAACTACTAGCACATAAAATAAACTTTTATCATATAATTTGTTTAGTGCTCAAGCAAGTGGACTAAAAAAGTTCACTTATCCAAAAATATTAAAAGAATATCTCCGATTTCATAGTGAGGTCGAAAATCTTCGAAGCCTAGTTCATGTCAGCTAATTTATTTTCCAATATTAGAACACACATCAATTTATTAACCACTTTTACATTATACTATTGTGTTCGGAAAAACAAATATCGAAAGCCTCTTCTTTTAATATTTGCACAAAGAGAAAACCGGCCGGACTATTCGTTGGAGGGTGTTATTTGCACATTTGCAAATAACATTTAGTGGAGGGGTTTCATGCATAATTGTAGCCTCTTCATCATGAGATTCCATTCTTGTCTTACTCATTGCTTTTCTTGATGGTTTGAAAAAGAGATTGATTAGTGAGATGAGGGTGACCTTTTGATAATTATCTATTCATTATTCTTCTCTTGATTTAATCATTTCTTTTTACCCCACCCATTTTAGAAGGGGCCGGCCACTGTTAATGAGGGGAGTGGTTTTATTTTGGTGGGAAAAATTCCCTTCATGAATTTCGTGGGTCCCCCCCTTGTGAGAGTGTGCTGTTGCTTTGTGAGGAAAAATTTCCTTTTGCACGGTTTTAATATGTATACACTCAACCCACAAATTTCCAGAGAGCACAAAATTGTTTTGGCCGAGCTCATTTCCTTGCATGCTCCATTTTTCCCTCGAGCATCCATGAAAATTCTTGTGCACAAATTCCTCCATAAATGGCAACCTCATGAACCCCAAAGAGACATGGCTACTACACTATTCTATAGCAAGCCTTGGACGCGTCGGCTAGCCAACTTCGCGCCCGAGTTGCCTCGGTCAAGAGATGGGAGCCCGTAAAAGATTCCGGCTACGTGGTGCCCTTTCCGACGACGAGGAGGTGACGAACATTCCGCGGGAGATCGGCGTGGAGACGAAGACCGAAGGACACGGATCGCTTGGTATACTTCTCTACTCATCTTTTAGTTTGCTAGTTGCTAGGTTAATGGCCCGATCCGGGTGATAAGTGCGCGGTGGTGCCGGTTTGCTAGTTTGCAAAATTTTTGTTTCCGCGTTTCCGGCGTCGGATCGACGGCCGGGGCGCCCCCGCGGGCTTACATTGGTATTAGAGCCAGGCCATTAACCATGCCTAGCTTGCTCTGGTATGTTTAAAACCCGATCGAACAAAAATCGCAAAAACCGTATTCTAGTGCATGTGTTCTCTGTTGAAATTTTTCCAGCTCCAAAATTTTTTCAGGTCATTGTAGAAAGACATGTAAGAAATTCTAAGAATTCTGGGAAAATACGATTCACTGATTCCTTAGTATGACCGCGGAAACGCGGCCAAACCCCTGGTTTGGCCGCGGTTCCGCGGTGGGTAAGTGGAATCGTTGCACCATATTTTTCCAGTGGGCTTTTGAATAGGAAATAGGGGTTTTGAAATATTATTTTTGGGCCCAGATTTTCTGTAAGTGCTACAGTACTGCATGGGGCCCACTTGATAAAATTTGGTCGATCGGATATTTTAAACATGCTAGTTACAGTATTTACATTATATCTATGACCGTGAATGTCACTTGATCGGTAAATCCTGCCTAACTGCTATAGCCCGGTTAGACGGATTTGCGAACGTGACATTCACGTTGATGTTCTATGTTTTGCTGTGATATTGCGGATCGGTCGTGGGGATAGTCTGGATGCAATGTTAGTACAGTTTTGTTTTATATGTACATTTGATATTGCGGGGCGAGCGTCCGACATGTGGACTGCCGTCACTGCCTGTTTGTATTATTCTTTTGGGGCACGACCAGGTTGCGGTCGATGTACCCGTTGTATGTATATTTCACTTTCTGTACTAGGATTACCCCGCGGAGGGGTGCACGGATAGCCGGGTTCTAGAGGGCAACGGGCCCGCATCTCATGGCGTTGAGACGGAGGGGGCTTTACTCTAGAATTGGCGGGCTATTCGCCGCACTCGTAGGGGGTAAAGGTTGACCCAGGAGGGGTGCCCAAGTTACCGGATTCCGTGAAGTGCTGGGTGGTCCATTCACGTCGCTGAAAGGGGCTGCCTCGCTTCAGGTTTTGGCGGGTAACTTGCCGCGCCCGTAGGGGTCTAGGATCTCATTGCATAGGCTATCCACACGACCAGGGAAACGTCGGGTTTCAGCGGCTCTGTGAAACCCGGGGATCCCAGATATCTGTATTGATCTGTGATGCTGTACTTTTCTGTGCTGCTGCATTTTTATCACGCCTTGAGCGAAATATTATATATTGGTATATATATTAGTAGATGTTGTATATGTTTTGCATCCGCGCTAGTCCTGTCCCCGCTCTGTCGTTAGTTAGCTAACCTAACGGGTGATGACGGGACCCAGTGGCAAATACGGATGGCATATACGTACGTCAGTATATTTTCGTTCTTTGTGGTGTGATCAATTGATGGGACTGCGTTGATTCGGATCAATGCAAGATAAACAAACCTATTCTGATGTTGTTGGAACACTTTTTCAAAAAAAGCTGTTATTGCAAGGGCGTTCTCTTTTGTTTTGCATCGTGGTATTCAGTTGGAATATCCTGCTCCTCAGTCGACGAGACAAGGGCTGAGATCCCTTCACCGGGAGTGACCCATTGGACAAAAGTTTGCGTCAGGGCAATAACTTCACTATAGCCGATTACTTTTGCTTTGCATCGTGGTATTCAGTTGGAATATCTTGCACCTCATTCTACGGGGAAAGAGCCGAGATCCCTTCACCGGAAGTGATCTCTTTAGCAAAGGTTTTCGTTACTATATTTTTACAAAGCTATCCGTTCCTTCGACGATATCAAGTTCATTACGTTAAAGGTTTTTGCCAGAAACCATTCGTAGCCCTCCGTCATTTCAGTTAAATATTCGGTAGTATTCAAGCTATGTATTTTGACCTCACGCCAAGGCATAGTGTTTGGTAGCTGCCGGGTATTTATCTGTTGCATAGATAGATGCGTTGGTTTGGGACAGTCGTACTACTATTTTGGCCTACGTCAAGGGTATGTACGGGTGGGTTCAAATTAACCTGGACAATGACGGGTAGAACTTGACATGTGACTTATGATATTTTGACCTCACGCCAAGGTCATAAGAGCATGGGGCAAAAATCCACATCGGGAGTTTCAAAAGAACTGAAACTTGCCAGATATGCGCATACCTTCTGGAGTGTGATAACGTGAGCGGATTCCATCACGTTATCATACGATGATAGTTGGATCCTGATTCCCACTGATGAGTTGGTTTACTCCTCGGGTGATCCCGGCTAATTCTTCTTTCAGGTTTGGGGAAGAATTTGACGTTACAGTGGGAGGTTTCCAGATTAGATAAAGTGATAACCATTCTGATCTAGGTTAGAGTGCACGCTGAGTGTTTCTTTTCTCTCTCTTTTTGGCAGTGACCATTGACCCGACCCTAGACTATGACTCAGTGACCAAATTGACCGAACCTTCTTAACACTGGCTTTTGGATTGTCAGAGTTGCAGACCTCATTGCCACTCCTACTTTTACCCTTTTCTCCGGGACACCCCGTATTACTACGAACGTCCACTTCCATTGGACAAAACCATCGTATGGTTATATACGAACTCGAAAGAATTCGAGGATGGTTTCTGGTTCTGGAGAAAACGAATAGGACTATTCAGTTGTCTTTTCCTTTTACCTTCTCTCAGGTTGCGAGTACTCCTTAATTTAGGAGATAGTACACCTATTACGCAAATTGCATAGTCTTCTTCCAGACCTTAGGCTGGTGCCGACCGATAGGGAATGAAGAAAACCAATTAGCCTAAACGGTGTACAGAAGGTATTAAGTTCAGACAAAGCAAGGGATTAGTAAGAGGGCAATGTAAATTACGACTGCTATTCACGACCAAACCAAGTATTTCTTCGCCAATCCTAAATCACCTTTGTATTTCTCCAGGACACTCCGTATCACTACGAAGATCCCAGTTTATTGGATAATCCATCGTATGGTTATATACGAACTCGAAAGGAACTTGTTCCAGTTCGGGGATGGATCCTGGTTCAGGAGAAATAGGAATTAAGTACATTCGGTTGTCTTTTATCCTCATCTTCTCTCGCATTGCGAGTGCTCCTAGGATTAGGACAGTACACCCATTATGCTTATTGGATAGTCTTCTTCCAAACCATAGGCTGGTGCCGAACGGTAGGGAAGGAAGAAAACCATTTAGCCTAAAGGGGTGTACAGAAGGTAATGACTAAAGACATATAAAGGGATTTGGAGAGGTGGCAAAGAATTATACGGTTACAGTCGTGAATCTGGATAATGGAAGAGGCATTACTATGAATACCAGGATACCCCATCGAAACATTTCAATGTTTCAGTTTCACTGTGTACAGTTAAAAGAAAACTGATTTCCCAATTAGACACTTACTCCAGGGTATGTATTTACCAGGTATGAGTCTCACATCTGTATGGTTTTACAGATGATGAGTGGGAGTAAGTTATTGGGAATTAGGTGACCGTCCTCATTATATCGGGATTCGTTGTAATTGGTGATATTTGAGGAAGCCACCTGGGTTGTTTGCCAGTCGGCAAATATTTGGTTTTGAATATCCGTTGTTGTGCACCAATTTCAAATTGATATATCTGTACGTCTATTTTTATAGAGTGAGACATACCTTTTTGAAATTATGTCTATGACATTTACCTATACCAGTGGATGGTTAGGTAAGGAGCATTGAACAGCGGTGTAATTCTTCTTAACCATAAGTACAGTTTTCAACCTACGACACACAGTGAATGAGTTGTTAGACTCAAGGGACTTATACAGAGTATTGTGTGTTGTCCAGTGTCCATTAGGACAGAGGGGTTGGTCCTTGTACTATATTCTGTTTACTTTTAACTTCTCTAGTTCTTAGACATGTGTTTCGTAGAAACACAGGGTCTAAGTTTTGAGGAGTTATAGATATAAGAGTAAAGTAGAGAACCAGGTATTGCAAGTATCGGGATTCTTCAAAGTGATCGAAGATGTAGATACTTGTGAATGGTATTCAGTTGATAGTAATGTTTAAGAGAACTTGCTTCTCTTTCAGGTTACTCATAATTGGAAGTACTCCTAAGTTGAGTAACGCTGATCGGCCTCACTTCCATTTAGTTGACATGCACTGGAGACAGCTGCATGATTTGAATCTAGTTCAATTAAATCAGTGTCTCTGTTTCTGTATTGGATATAGAACAGTTCATATCTTGACATTGTTAAAATACGGGGAGTTGTCCGGCTTATGCTTAAAACCAGACTCCGGATAACTCAAGGCACGTTTCTGTAATGGCTGTTTGTGGGTTGACCCGGGCTATGACGAGGGTTGACTTTCTACCATCTGGAAGATCAATAGTGATATTGTTCTTGACTCGCCACAGTTTTAATTAAAAATGGACTTTTTTCAGAAAACAGTAGTGGGAGTATGGTAGAACTGGAAGTGATTCCAGAACCGCAAACGATTACTGAAGATTTGATAAGAACCTAAAGATTCAATCTGGTTTGACATTCCATTGGCCACTCCGCAGATTTGGTAGGGTAACCTTAGGCACCCGAGAGGTACTTCGGTAGCCTCAAGGACGGTGACATGGAGGTTCTTGTTTACCCAGACTTGCCATTGCTGTTGTTCCAGACTGTGAGACCCGGCAGGAGGATGAGTATAGCGTCGTTCTAAACTAGTTTTAGAAGTGTACGTCTATATGACTTTGCCAGAGGGTTGTCGTAGTCAATAGGAGCAGCGGAAGCATTGGTGGACATCAGGTTTATCTCTATTTATAGACTAAAGCAGATATAGCGGAGATAGATCATCTATTTCTGCTGTGACAGTCATAGGTTTGACTTCAACAGAATAGGGGATGGATCTGTTAAGAGGGTAGTAGGGTGTGATGTCCTGGTATTGGATGACATACACAGAGTAGGAAGTGATATTCCTATACTACGATCGGTTATACTTTGGTCGTCACACAGTAGTTTCTCCACATAGGACTTGGATATTATATCGTACATTCTGGTTACTAGATCTATGGTTTTAGATCTAGATTTGGGTGGTTTCCCAATCAGGGTACTTAAACAGCATTCTAAGAGTATTTAGAATGGACGACTCCTGGCACGGTAGTGTACCTACAGGTGATGGAGTTACCCTCTCTAAAGGTGTCTTACAGACTAAAGAGGAGAGGGACGTGCATGATTGGCAGATTACTTGCTTAGGCAATTGAGTCAATCATGAAATGTCAAATACCACACCAGATGTTGTTCTTGCAGTAGGTGCAATAAGTTGATATTGATATTGATCCAATCCTGGAGAAACAGTCGGAAACAGTTTTAGAACGTAAGTTGATGTTCTAGGAAATTGATAACGGCGGCCTCCTTAAGGAGACGGTTATCATTCCAGGCTTCCAAGGTGACCTGGATGGCAGAGTGGCTGTCAGAGTTATGGTTTTCCCTCTGACGAGGGGCAGTATTTTGAACAGGTGATCCAGGAGGATACTGAGGGAAAGCATGGCGCAGGACACTGATTAAGTTCAGTTGTCGATACAGTCTAAGAAGTTTGGATTTGGAGTTCACTTATGAGCTAGGTCCCATCAGACATCCAGACATTCTAAGACAGGTATTGCTCATTTCGGGAGATGGCTTTCTCCGCGAACTTGAGATATGAGAGACATAGAAAGAAACATCAGAGCGGATCCACTCACTGAGGCTATTCCTCGAACGCAATAGTTTCGCAAACGAGCTTTGTGAGGATGACTAGTAGAGGAGTTGGGTGTTCGGTATCACACGGGCTGTGAGTATGCGACATCGCAATAATTAGCCTTGAGTGCAAGTGGGAGATTGTTGGAGATAGTGCCCTCAGAGTCAATTATTGGATCACAGGCACGTGATTGCAATGATTGAGGGAGGACCTATCCCAGTAGGACAGTCTTACTCGAGATGATGGTATGCTATCTGGTTTATCTTTATCATCGTGTACTGGTTTAGGTGACCTTTCGAGTCGCTATTACACGCTGATAGAGCCCCTAGGATTCTTGCTTGACTACCAGCAGTATGAGGGCGATCATATAAGTGGGAGCTGGGGTCTATAAGCAAACCCTTAAAAGGTCCCTAGTCGTGGGAGTTTCGAGACAGGGCATCGATTCTCCAGAGTAGACTAGTGTATACAGTCGAGACCCCGACGAGGGGCGGTGGCCGGTCTCACAAGTCACTGGTGTCAGTTGGTTCACCTAAGATGTATACAGGTGCTCATTGGGTTATGAGTACACCGGACAGGACTCGCCGGGAACCTGCTAGTTGGGCATATACCAGACGTCAGATAGCAGTTCCCAGGTGACATGTGTACAGGTTAGTTCATCGACCTGAGATCGTTATTTGTCTCGTGTGAGTTCCCACTGTGCTTTGATTACTACCCTACCACGGCTCAAAGGAGTCGTGCAAACAGGTTTTAGTTGGGTACAGTCCCGAGCCATATGGAGGCAGTGAGCGGATCTGCAGGGGTTCGTCTCTCCCGGTATTGGGGGTGAGGTCGCGCTGTGTCTAGGAGAGCCAGAACATGAAAAGTCCTTGGCCAAGGCAGGAGATTTGCTGGTAGGTATTCCAATAGTATCTCAGGGTGTTCTGGGCTTCACTCCGACACGACTTGTACCGCTTTTGGGGGTCTGACTTTTACCAACCCCTAGGCCCACCATGCGATGCTCATAGACGAACGGACCGGACTGTACGGATATTGTCACTGACAGGCTCAGTAGGGTGTCAGGATGAGTTCGCTCATCGACGTCCCTTTTGGTTAATACCTGGTAGCCCGTCACGTATTGGCTTATACCTCTGACGTGCTAGTGGTTAAATCCACAACCATAGTATTGACGAGTCTTTAGAGTCCACCACACTCAGTTACTCAGGTTTCGGGCGAAACGCTGTAGAGACTGTATGGAGATATGGCAGGGTTCGATCAGATACGTGCGGTATTTCACGGATCGTGATCGGACAGATTTTACTACCCGGCTTTGGCTTAAGCCGGATTCTAGTATTAGATAGTGTAGTTTTGTCTCTTTGCATTTGTGTTCAGTGGGAATACAAATGCGGGCATGTATTTGCAGTAGCGGGGTTTTTCTGTAATTTATTACGGGATCGGTTTTCTGGGGTTGCCAATTTGCATTCCGTTCCGGCCGGTTTTCTCTTTTTCCTTCACGGCCGGACTATCCGTTGGAGGGTGTTATTTGCACATTTGCAAATAACATTTAGTGAAGGGGTTTCTTGCATAATTGTAGCCTCTTCATCATGAGATTCCATTCTTGTCTTACTCATTGCTTTTCATGATGGTTTGAAAAAGAGATTGATTAGTGAGATGAGGGTGACCTTTTGATAATTATTTGTTCATTATTCTCCTCTTGATTTAATCATTTCTTTTTACCCCACCCATTTTAGAAGGGGCCGGCCTCTGTTAATAAGGGGAGTGGTTTTATTTTGGTGGGAAAAATTCCCTTCATGAATTTCGTGTGTCCCCCCCCTTTGTGAGAGTGTGCTGTTGCTTTGTGAGGAAAAATTTCCTTTTGCATGGTTTTAATATGTATACACTCAACCCACAAATTTCCAGAGAGCAAAATTGTTTTGGCCGAGCTCATTTCCTTGCATGCTCCATTTTTCCCTCAAGCAACCATGAAAATTCTTGTGCACAAATTCCTCCATAAATGGCAACCTCATAAACCCCAAAGAGACATGGCTACTATACTATTCTATAGCAAGCCTTGGACGCGTCGGCTAGCCAACTTCGCGCCCGAGTTGCCTCGGTCAAGAGGTGGGAGCCCGTAAAAGATTCCGGCTACGTGGTGCCCTTTCCGACGACGAGGAGGTGACGAACATTCCGCGGGAGATCGGCGTGGAGACGAAGACCGAAGGACACGGATCGCTTGGTATACTTCTCTACTCATCTTTTAGTTTGCTAGTTGCTAGGTTAATGGCCCGATCCGGGTGATAAGTGCGCGGTGGTGCCGGTTTGCTAGTTTGCAAAATTTTTGTTTCCGCGTTTCCGGCGTCGGATCGACGGCCGGGGCGCCCCCGCGGGCTTACACCTCCTAGGGTAGTCACGTGTTTCCCACGCGGGTGCCTAAAAGAAAAACAAGAGGTGCCTCCTAGGGCAGTCACGTATTTTCCACGCGACCCATAATCAAATGCTTAGCACTTATATGAAAAAGAGAATATACCCAAAAACAGTGATCACATTTTGAAGGCACCTCACATGTTCGCACGTGAGCACCATAGGGTTCAAGTGCTTAGCACTTATAAAAGAAAGAGAACTAAAATCCAGATAACAGTTCCCATTTCGGGCGCCTCACGTGCTCACATGTGAGCCAAATGCTTAGCACTTATAAAAGAAGAGAGAAGCAAAACCCAAAAAAGGCAGTACCCAACTTTGGGGCGCCTCACGTGCTCACACGTGAGTGCCACAAGAATTAAGTGTTTAACACTTATATATAAACGGGGACTTGAACCCAATATACAGCGCCGGCTTTAAGGTGCCTTACGTGCCACACATGAGCGTCCCCGGAATTCAGTGTTTAACACTGCTTTAGAACCTCATGTGGGAACACGTGAGTGCTGAACGTGTACTAGTGCTTAACACTATGGAAAGTCAAGTCCAGCCTCAAGTTGGCTAAATCTTCTTAAGATTAAAACATCTTCTATCTCCAAATAGATCGAGCCCCCGTGCTTATATCTTCCTAAACTGATCCTAGTCCCAAACACGACTAATGATCTTCTGACGAATATTCATCCCACATCTCTCCTCAATCTGGAAATTGGTTCAAGGGTATATCTCTCCACACCTCTGATACATGTCATTGTAATTCTTCAACGTCTTCAGAGAGATGGCGGGTCCCGATAACCAAAAACTCTTTGAAGCACTCCCAAACCGATAGACATATCCCAATACGGACCGAAACGTCCTTAAACTAACAACGGACCGAAATATTCTTAAACTAAAACAATAGAGCCTAAATGCTTTTTTGTTGGATCTGAATGATCCAAAACCCCGTTGAGTAGATCTTAGTCTAAAATTGGGCTAACGTATCCTTAACAAATATTTAAGTTGATCTTAATCTCAAGCGAGATTAACGATCCTTAAATTAAACCAAACCTAAATCTAAGAATGTACGGATTTGGACTAATCCACGCCCTACGGGCGACAACATAAATTAGTCTCCGTATACAATCCACGTGCAACCAAAAATAAAACAAACATACACGATACGAAATGAACTTCTGGAGTAGGAGAAAGTGGTTATCACATGCGATAACGTAATTAACTGCAGAGGCTTGCGCCTGCAGGGAAGAGCGTCCCCACAATAAAAAACCCCTCACAACGAGAGGGAATTTGACGAAGTCTGCTACAACGGCCGCATCCGTCCAAACCTCCGATACACGGTGTCATAAATCAACTTGGTATCTTTGGAGAGGTGGATGAATAAAACCAAATAGCATCTGCCCCCAAATTCAGGTAAGTCGATCCATCCAGGTTCGTCCCCATTTTCGGCGGTGAACAATCTCTTTATGAAAACCTCTACTCAATCAACTTTAAACTTGGTGAAAACTTTGGCAACTTTTATCCAGTCAACTAACCAAGCCGTAAACTGTAATAGTCAATCAATAGGTATGATAGAATTACAAATGGGCCAAATAGCTTCAAAAGTGAGTGAGAGAGATAAAGGAAAAATTCCAGGTCAATCAATAGCTGATCCTCAAATTTAAAAATGGAATTTTAAGTCAAACTAATGTAGTTCAAGAAAATCAAGTAAATCAAGTCAACGCTGTAACAACGTTAAGAAACGGTAAACTAGTTGACAATCAAATAACAATGCCAATTGATTTAAACAACCAACAATATAAAACTCAATCTTCTGAATTAAATCATTTTAATGGATCAGATCAAATAGATGAACCTAATGAACAACATTCTTTAAATTCTAATTTAGTTAACCATATTAAGCAAAAAAGCTCAATTTCCAAATAGACTAAGGTCTAATAAACAATCAGCTAATATGGAAAAGATGCTAGAAATGTTCAAGCAAGCTAAGGTTAATATTCCACTTCTTGATGCCATTCAATAAGTCCCTGCATATTGCTAAATTTCTTAAGGATTTGTGCACCAAGAAAAGACAAACACATGTACCTAATAAAGTCTTTCTTACCGCAAACATCAGTGAAGTTTTGTGTAACCCTATTCCAGTCAAATACAAGGATCCTGGTTGTCCAACCATTTCTTGTACTACAGAGGGCAAATTCATTAATCGAGATTTATTAGACATAGTTGCAAGTGTGAACTTGCTACCATACTAAGTCTATGAACAATTAGGATTAGGAGATCTTAGACCAGCGAAGTATACGCTACAATTAGCCGATCCCGTCAAATTACCTAAGGGAGATATTGAAGACGTTTTAATTAAAGTAGGTGAATTTATATTCCCTGTCGATTTTATCGTTTTAGAAACCGAACCAGTCTCAAACCTTCGAACTCAAATTCCTGTGATTTTAGGATGACCGTTCCTTGCTATATCAAATGCTTTGATTAATTGTCGCAATGGGTCTATGAAGCTATCATTTGGCAACATGACCATAGAGTTAAATATCTTTAATTTAAGCAACCAACGTGGCGAAATATTTGATTGGAATTTTACTATTAATTCAATCGAAGAAGTATCAAAGGATGACACTATTGAAATCGAAGAATTTAAGCTCGAAGAAATCTTTAATGATGAGCCTGAATTCTCAGATGATGTGGACCCACAATCTAACGAAGTCTCATACACAAGTTGGTCCCATCATGAACGACTTTCAACTGAACCAAGGAATCAACTTCGTCCTTCTATTAAGGAGCCACCTACATTAGAGCTTAAACCTCTACCTTCTCATTTGAAATACGCTTATTTAGGTTCAAATGGAACACTGCCAGTGATAATTACCAACAATCTTTCAAAGGAGCAAGAAGAAGTTCTGTTGGTCGTTCTTTGCAAAAATAAAGAAGCCATTAGCTGACATGGCTGATATCAAAGGAATTAACCCTACTATTGTTCAGCATAGGATACACTTGTTAGACGATGCCAAAACCGCTACAGATTTACAACATAGGCTTAATCCAGTTATGAAAGAAGCGGTGAGAAATGATATTCTCAAATACTTGGATAATGGCATCGTCTACCATATATCCGATAGCTTTTAGGTTAGTCCAATCCATGTGGTGTCTAAAAAGTCAGGAATGACTATTATCACAAATGAAGCTAATGAGCCCATTCCAACCCGAACACAAACAGATTAGAGAGTTTGCATAGATTATAGGAAGCTAAACGCAGCCATTAGAAGGGATCATTTTCCTTTTCCATTTATAGATCAAATGTTGGAACGTTTAGCTGTCCATGAGTTCTATTGTTTCCTTGACGGTTATTCAGGATACAACAAATTGCCATTGCTCAAAAAGTTCAAGAGAAAACAACTTTCATATGCCCTTTTGGTACATCTGTATATCGCCGCATGCCCTTTGGTTATGTAATGCGTCGACTACTTTTCAAAGATGCATGATATCTATCTTCTCAGACATGGTCGAGCGTTTTTTAGAAATTTTCATGGACGATTTTTCGATTTACGATGGCTCATTCCAACAATGTTTAAATATTTGGATTTAGTCTTAAATCGATGTAAAGAAAAAGATTTGATTCTTAACTGGGAGAAATGCCATTTCCTAATTAAACAAGGAATTGTTTTAGGTCACATCATTTCAAGTAAAGGCACTGAGGTAAATAAAGAAAAGGTAGATATGATATCTAACCTTCCTCCTCCCAAGACTGTGAAAGATATTAGATCATTTCTAGGCCACGCAGGTTTTTATCGACGATATATTAAGGATTTTAGCAAAATTGCTAGACCCTTAGCTACTCTCTTGGCTAAGGATATATCTTTCCACTTCGATTCTAAATCTCTTGAGTCATTTGAACGCATAAAGAAAGAACTCATTTCTGCTCCAATTATTCATGCACCAGTATGGGGAGAACCTTTTGAGTTAATGTGTGATGTATCTGACTATGTTGTAGGTGCTGTCTTAGGACAACATATCAATAAAATTCCATACGCTATCTATTATGCAAGTCGAACTCTCAATGAAGTATAACTCAACTACTCCACAACTGAGAAGGAATTCTTAGCTGTCGTTTTTGCGCTTGAGAAATTTCGACAATATTTGATTGGACCACCTATTACAGTATACACAGATCACTCTGCACTAAGACATTTAATAGCCAAGAAAGATGCAAATGCATGATTAATACATTAGGTGCTATTGTTATAAGGATTTGATTTAACGGTTAAAGATAAAAAAGGATCAGACAATGTAGTTTCTGACCATTTGTCGCGTCTTTCGAATGAACAAAATGTTGAAACTCCATTTAATGAACACTTTCTTAATGAACAACTCTTTACGGTATCGAGCGAACTTTGGTACGCCGATATAGTTAATTATTTAGTGACGGGTGAGACACCATCTATTTGGACAAAACATGATAAATATAAATTTTTCTCTCAAGTTAAACACTTCTACTAGGAAGATACATACTTAGTCAAGTGTTGTCCCGACCAAATTATAAGGAGGTGCGTTCCTAATTCTGAAGTAAAGAGTGTTATATCATTATGTGGAGTTCATTTTGGGCTTAGAAAAACAGCAGAAAATATTCTGCAATAAGGATTCTATTGGCCCATACTTTTTAGAGACACCGTTGAATATTGCAAAATGTTCAATAATTGCCAACGTATGAGTAAAATAACAAGAAGAAATATGATGCCCCTGCAATCAATTTTGATTGTAGAAATATTTGATATTTAGGGAATTGATTTTATGGGTCCATTTCCAAATTCGTTTGGATATATATATATATATATATATATATATATATATATATATATATATATATATATATATATATATATTGTGCTAGCTGTGGACTATGTGTCTACATAGGTTGAGGCCGTACCTTACAAAACTAATGACAATAAAATTGTTGTCAAGTTCTTAAAAGAGAATATTTTCTCTAGATTTTGCACACCTCGCACAATCATTAGTGATAATGTCACACATTTTTGTAATCGCTCATTTGAGACACTTATGCGTAGATATTCGATTACCCACAAGCTGTCTACACCATATCACTCCCAAACCAATGGACAAGTCGATATTTCTAATAGAGAGATCAAACAAATTTTAGAAAAGACCGTGAGTCATAACCGAAAAGATTGGTCATTTAAATTAGTGGATGCTTTATGGCATACCGAACAGCCCTAAAAACCAATCTAGGGATGTCTCCATATCGTTTGATCTATGGGAAATCTTGTCACTTACTTGTTGAATTATAATCCCGAGCTATATGGGCCATTTAACAATCAAAATTTAATCTGAACGAAGCCGGTGGAATAATGAAATTGCAATTTAATGAGTTGGAGGAAATTAGGAATGATGCCTATGAGAACGCACAAAATTTATAAAAATAAAACCAAAGTGTTTCATGATAAGGGTATCTTGCGTAAAATATTTCAAGCAGGACAAAAAGTCCTCTATAACTCTAAATTGCATCTCTTTCCAGGTAAACTCAAATCTAGATGAACGGGCCCATACACGGTAAAATCGGTATTTAGCCATGGTGCAGTTGAACTTGAAGATCCGAAAACCGGTCAAAATTTTAAAGTGAATGGACAAAGGTTAAAACCATTTTTAAATATCACCAACGATTCAAAGCGTGTGCTCAGGGTTTTTCATGAACCGCGGTGCATTTGATTCAATCATTCACTATAAAATCTATGTAAAATATGTAATATAGGTTTTTTGTAATTTTCTTTTCTTTTAGGGGTAAAAGTGTCTTTTACATTCCCAAAACCCTATTCACCTCACTATAAATAGCATCCTTCACTCTCATCAGCCAACCCCATCTCACAAACTAATTCCATTTATCATTTTGAGCCGCCGAAGCAAAGAAGAAGAGGAAAACACTCCATATTTCGACGAAAAAGGTGCAAAAACACCACTTTCCGCCTACAAGCCTTGCGTGATCCCTCCAATTTTTGGAGGTTGTTGGGGTCAAAAATTACACCCGGTTGACCAAGTCAAAGTCAAAGTCAACCCCGAGCCAGGTGGGCCCATGCCCAAGTCAAGCCCCGCGGCCAGCCTCCCCCATGTCAAAATAAAAATTATGTAATAAATAATTTTGAAGTAATTTTCATATATGAATGTAAGAACAATGGGTATAAAGCCAAATTTTTGTAAAGCCCATGGCTCATGTGCAAAAGAAATGAGCACATGAGGCATGGGATGGACACAATGCCATTTTGTAAAGCCCAAGGGATTATGTGTAAATTTGTAAGCTTATAAAAGGCAACATGATAATGAAATAAAAAAAAGAACTTTTAATTCTCTCAAACTCTAGGGTTTTTGTGCCTCCTTCTCCTTCCTCAAGGTTCTAAACCTTCTTTTTTTCTTAATTAAATCAAGAGTTTTACTCTTTCTTTTCCAAAAATAAATAGTTTTTCACCACAAAACCTACAAAGGGGAGTTCAGATCTCCCAACAGATCTCTAAAAGGGAATATTTTTAAGTCTCACCCCATTTTCTCCAAGATCCAGCCAACAGAAAGAAAGAAGAAGGAGATCCATCACCAAAAATTCCATTTTGGGAAGATCTAAGCCTCAAAAGAAGAGCCAGGGCTAAAGGAGAGAAGAAGGGGGTCCTTTTCAATCTTTTACAAAGATTTCTGGGAGTTTAACTCCATTCAAGATCTGCTGGAGTTTAACTCCATAATTTAATCTCTTTTCAGGAGTTAACTCCAGAAGTCAAATCGGGAGCACAACTCCCAGTGCAGGGACCAAGCACGTAGAGCGCCGGCGCCCGCGTGCCAGACACGTGAGGCGTTGGTACCCACGCGTCCTTTGGACGCCATTCTTCCCTTTTTTATATACACATACACACTCCACAACACTGTCCCCGTTAGAAAAAAATTTCTAACGGGGCGTTGTCCCGCACCCTGCAAGGGGGCTGCTAGCCCTCTTGACCCCCAGCCCGCTATCCGGGAAGCGGGATCCCCGTAAAACTCTGCGGGGCCACGGGTATATCCAAAACCCTTTCAAAACATACGTACACTGCACATTGAGTTTGCATGACCTGTTTGACCCGTCAATCGGAGGTTCCCTCGCTCCAAAGGAAAGGGGTAATTAACGGCAGCTTAGTCCGTGGCTGCTGGAGATTCGGATTCCCACAATCAATAAACCCCAGCCTACCCTAGGTATGAGAAATCTATAGTATGCCTGACAAGCGCGCGTATTCCCATCTCAATAGGGTGACGAAAAACACCCTACAGATTCTGGCACGTTCGGTGGGACAAATCTCTCCTCCCATATTTCGGGTTAAACGTTCAAGCGAGCTCAATCAATATACATATCGATTGCCTGTACTGAAATCATGTTTCTATTTGCAGCTTAACAATTTCCAATTGCAATCTTCAAACGCAGCAAAATGTCTCCAAGGACAAGATCAGCTCTCAACATGGCTCACATCTCCTACACGATGAAGATGGATGCCAGGACGATCCTCCCAGCCAGTCTCGGGCAACAGTGGGAGGAGCCGCTGCTACCATTTGGCTCTATTCTATTCATGTCAGCTAGCGCCATCCCAGCTTCTCAAGCTCCAGTAACAGATAGACTGGCCTCGAAAGGCAGGAGGCTAAATGTGGTGGTCTTGAAGGCACCACTACCCAAATGCAAGTCGGTGTTTGAACGACTTTCCTTTGCCCCAGCCGGGGGTAAGGCTATCAACACCAATAAAGCAACAAGCCATCTCGGGCAAGCTCCAGCGGCGTCCCTGACAACTGCTCAGTTGGGTATCTTCTCTAACTCCCCGTTAATCCACTCATGATGGCTTCCTGGATGACGGATGCCCGCCAAGCCCTCAAAATTGAGAAGCTAAGACAAAAAAGGCTCAGATACAGAGCCAACAAAAGGGCTAGGGCTCATGCTAGGCTGAACTTCATGAGGTTCCAAGAATAGGGTTATCCCACCAAAGATAAAGAGACGGCTGGATATGTGGTCCACATTGTCTACATGGTGGGCACGCGCAGTAAGAGCAAGGATGGGGCCACCACATCTCAAATCCAGTTTGGGGCGAATGTGGCTTCCACTTCCCAAGACTAGCCTTCTCTGGAAGGTAATGAAAACCCTTCCAATGAGGTTGATAAGCAGAAAGATCCCTCGGTTCATGAGGAGTCGGGCTTGGAAAGCGAAGAGGAGCCAATCTTCCGTCTCAAGAACGCAGAGCAGCAACTTCTCCAAGGGCTCCGAAAATAGCTCAGAAGTAAAGACAAGGAGATGGCCAAACTTTACTCCAAAATTGATGACTTGACGAATGTCATGATGCAGCTCACGGCCCAAGTTGCCTCTCAGCCGTCCAATCAAGCGCAGGGTTTTGCTCATGAACCGGGAAACAGTGTTCCGAGACAGCTGACGCCTATTCCCTCAAATCCAAAGGTGGGCGGACCACATGAAAGTCAGTCGCATCCTATCTCGGGAAATGTCTTGGCTACCAATGACAGTAGCCCGCTAACATAAGATCAAATCATGGATTTGGTTGCCAACAAAGTCAAAACATTGGTAGCCGAAGCCGGAGAGCAAAAAGATGTCAGTAGTAGCGGGAGACCATATCCTGCTCGGTACGATCTTGTGGAGTTTTCCACTGGCTATGTCGTCCCCAAATTTGAAAGGTTCGATAGGATGGGAAATGCGAACTGGCACATCGCCCAATTTAAAGCATCATGCGTGAATACTGGGGGCAATGATGCGCTCCTTCTCCATCAGTTTGTCAATAGCTTAACCGTTGTTGCTTTCGATTGGTATGCAAGCATACCAATCGACTCGATCATAGCGTTCGCTCAAATAGAATCCATGTTCAAGCAAAGGTTCACGAGTGTCAGCAATAAAATCACCATTGTCGACCTCGTGAGGACCGAGCCAAAGAAAAACGAAAGCAACATGGATTTTATAGTCCGATGGAGCAATCTCTCTGTCAAATGTGAACCGCCGTTGGAGCAAGACCAATCCGTCAGTCTTCTTATAGAAAATCTGAAGGACTGGATGAAACATTTCCTGTGCACTGCAGGCCTTAAAACATTCCAAGAGCTGACCAAGAAAGTTCAAGTATTGGAACGCTCAAAGCCCGAGTCCACTCAGAATTTCCAATTCACAAACAGACTGAGACATCGGAGGGACGACAACTGGAAGGTGAAAGTTCCAATAGCACTGATTCTATAAATATGCAGAGAGCGGGCGGAGCAAAGACTAATAAATCTTAAGAGCCAACTTTGGAGGAAAGAAGTGATAAGGTCTACTCTTTCAGAAGGGACAGGGTCTATAAAATTTCCAAAGATTCTCTGAAGAATGGCCTGTGGCTACCAGAATAAAAAAGGTTAAGTGAAGCGAGCAGGACTGATCATCCTAATTTTTGCCATACCACTGAGTTCTAGGGCACACTATTAAAGACTTTTGCATCTTCAAAAATTGGGTCGAAAAGTAATACAAGGCATGAGAGATAGAACCATCTAAAGGCGTGTTAACAAACAATCAAGCTGCGACCGCCAATTTCATACAAACAGAGACCAAAGTCTTTCGGCAACCTGATTCTCTCAGACATCTGCCTTTCTCTGAAAAGAGCGGACCAAGGCAACAAGCTAAGAGCCAAGCGAGTAACATTGCCAATGAAGAAGAAATAGACAGGTACACAACCCATACGGTCTACATGATGGAGCTCAAAGAAGGAAGTCCTCCTATGCCTTATAGCCAGAACAATGACGCGGTTGTTGCCATCCAACACCAGCTCGATCCAAATGATGAACATCCCGCTCAGGCCATTGAGCCAAAGGAACCCATGGTTCTTGCTGAATCAAGCTCGGGCGGTAAGGATGACCCCGTTGTCATACCCGGAACTATAGAAAAAGTATTATTCTAACGGCCTGAAAGGCAACTTCAGGACAAGGATAAGAAGATGGCCAAGGTCCATTCTAAAGTCGACGAGCTGGCAAACGTCATGGCAGATCTCACGACCCAAGTTGCCCGATTGCAATTACAGCAAAATCAAATTTTGATTCGTGAGCCAGAGATTGATATCCGGAAACAACCAACTGATACTCCCTCCATCCTAAGAGCGGAACACTTTTGCGAAAAACGACCACGATCAGCTTTCAGTCTCTCCAATACGTGCACTGAATGAGATAAGCGGACAACAGACGAACCAAAGACTGATCGGCCTCAAGGACCAGCGTCAGTAAAGGCACCTACTCTAATGGAGAAAAAGAAGAAGGTATACTCCTTCAGGAGGGATAAAATCCATAAAATATTCATGGACGCCTTGAACAACGGTCTGCAACTGCCTATTCCAAAGAGGCCACATGAAATGAACATAACCGGCAATCCCATATACTGCCCATATCATAGAATGGTGAGTCATACCATTGAAGACTGCTATGTTTTCAAAGATTGGGTGGAGAACCAATACAAACGTGGGAAAACCTCATGGTTCTCGGATGTAACGGCAAGCCACAAAGCTACGGTCATCAACACAGCTCCGCCAAGATCAAAGTTCGAGGAGCTGGGATAAGCCAACGCACAGGACCACCACGTCGTTAAACTAGGAATAATCGACCTCTAAGTCGTTAAACTGGGAATGTAAAAAAAATGTGTGAGTAAATAAAAGAAGTGTAAATAAAAGAAAAAAAAGAAAAGCCGAAATAATGGGGTGTCATGCCCCGCTTCCCAGTGTATGGGTAGATGAAGTGACGAGGCCGCTACATATCTACTCTAAAGTAAATACGCTAAACGTATCTAAGAAATATAAAAGAATATACACAAGAGACAAATGTAATAAAACAACAACTTTATTTATTAACATTCTTTTGTACAATAATGGAAAAGTAAATACATCTGAATGAAGGCAATGCCTAAACAATGGCATAACAGAAATGGAAAGTACTGAAATGAAATTGAAAATGTACAATTGAAATTACAGCTCGAGATCTTCAGTAAACTGGTCCAAGTCTTCAGTGCCGGGCTCGATCTCTGGAAGGTCTGAAACACCTGACGACAATCAAAGAAATAAAGAGAATATTGTTAGCGAACAAATCGCTCGGTAAGTCCCAAAGATAAGGGAGAAGTAGAATAGAAATAGAGTAAGAGAGAGATTGTAGCTTTTAAAGTTGTTTTATATTGTTATAATGTTGTATTTAGTATTAACGCTGTTGTTTGTAGCTTGGTACAGAAGGATGCCAGTGTATACGAGAGGAGTCTCTATATGCCAGAGACTAGAGGCAAATGGAAGTACAAAGCTCCGTTAGAAAGCCCGGAACAACGGCGTTGTATTCAGATTAGGTGTCTTAAATCTTGCAGTCTCGTGCCACTTCTAACACCTTGCATACCAATCTACCCCTTAAACCCCGCGATGTCTTGATTGTATTGTTTGTATTGTATTGCAACATGGATTGTCTTGTAATATAGATTGTATAATTGGATGACTTGCCGAAACCATGATATCAGTAAATGGATATAACTGGAGAATCATGTAAATAGAAGTATATCCATGGTTTGGTTCAGTCAACACAGATTGAATAGCTTGAACGGATTGATCATATGGATTCATGGAATCATATTAAATTGTAGTATTGTAGATTGTACTTGAATCATATTCAAGTCAGATTGTTTATAATGAGACGCGGTCTGAGTCAGACAATTAGAAAAGAAATTGAAATCCTGTATTAGGTTTTGGTGTTATCGGTAACCGCTGCATATGGGCGGCAGGATTTGTGTCTTTTTCAAAGACGATTATCGTGTTGATAACACCATTTTTAAAGTTGTCTACCTTAGAATAGGCAAGCACCCACTTCTCCGGCTCCCTGAGACTCAAGAGATTTGTCTCGCTTAAACCTATATTTATTAGGGTCCTGATTGTAATTTATAAAACTTAAGGGTTTTTTATGTAAAAATAATTTTGTATACTTTTAAAAATACACCCCAAGTATTTAATTATCGTCTTTAGAGTTTTCATAGTTGTAGGTTTTATATTTGTGATATTTCTAGTGAATAAACCTATTTTTCATAATACATGATATTTAATTGTAAAGTGTTGGACTTGTATGGAATTTTATGGTATTTTTATGTAAAGTGATTCTTATGATTTTGAAAAATTGGAATATTTATAATATATCAAAAATAGATATTTTGATATATATATATATATATATATATATATATATATATTTATAAAAATAATTTTAATTTATTATTTTCTAGAAATATCATTTTCTTAAGATATTTGTATTTTAAATCTCTCGAGACCGAATGCTCCTTGCAGAGGTCTGCATCTCGCACTACTAAGCCCAGGGATGTGCGATAATCTGCATCATCCCAATCGGGTTTCCCAAAATGGGTTGTAGCGGCGCTTTGCAAAGATTTATAAAAATACTTAATCTTATAGAAAACGGTTTTAATAGTTAGTGGTATTTATATATAAAGTTTCGTTTTTCCGTATTCTATGTTCCCGAAAGATATTGTGCTATGTTGCATATGAGTGTTGTGAGGAGGTAGGTCAATATCTTGTGATCTAATTAAAGGTATAGAAAGATTAATGATGTTTTAAAGTAGAAAGTAAACCACATGGTATTTTAGTGAAAAAGTGCGATAAAAGTTACAAGATAAAATGTTTTTCTATAAAACTTGTTCAACATGTTTTGTTAATGATTAATAGTCAAGATGTAAGAGTTTAACATGGTTGTGTTAAGAAAAATTGAACTTTATAAAGAAAACCGAATCGGAAGTTGGATTTAACTCCACTTCCATCGGGTTTTCGTAAAAGAAGTTTTAAGAATAGAGAACAGAAGAGGGAGGTGGGACTTACGGGTTTAGATTCAAGCGAAGAGGGAGAGGAATCGGTAGGAGGTGTCGATGCATCGTTTCGTTGCCGGGAGCTCCTAGGGTCGTCGTCGGAAGATCGCCGGAGTTTCGCCCTTTGCTAACTCCACTTGTACACAAAATTCTAGAGAGTTTTCTTGAGAGTTTGGACAGAATTGTGAGTGGGGTGTGTGTGTTTAGGGATGGTATTTATAGGGAAATGCTAGGGTTAGGGTAGGTGAAAGGTTGTATGAAAATTGTATTAAAAAATAGGTTAATGAGGGGTTTTTAATGTCTCTGTTACTGTGCAGAGAAATTAAAGTATACAGGGGTTATTATAATACAAAAAGGCAGAACTTTCATGAAGGAAACTCGGAGATCCGACCGAATTCGGCCGGCGGAGGCGGGCCGAGTCGGGTCGGGGCTCGCTACCACGTGTTCCTCGTCGCTTGGTGTAGCCCCTGGGTCAGTTTGTTTTATATGTGTAGTGGGGTTTTTATGAGTTATGCACGTGTAGGCCCTTGGACTTCTAAAAATTCAAAACAAAACAATATTAAAAATAATGTGGGGGATGAGATTTGAACTCTAGTGCTTTGGTTCAGCAGTGCAAGGTCTTACCAATGAGCTACAAGCTCATTCTTACTATTAAAAAGCAAAACAAACTTATATCTTGAGTTTAGGAAAAAATACCCCTTTTCTGTATTTTTTGAAAAAATTGTACAGAAAGTTGTACAGAAAGTTTAGGGTTGTTACATGGGGCAACTCGCAATAAAAATCAGCGAGTAAAATAAAGATGCAAAAAAAGCCGAAATGATAGGGCAACCGCGAATAAATAAAGCCGAAATGATAGGGCAATCGCGACCTTCGCGAAGAGAAAAGCTGAAATGATAGAGAAATAGTGGTAAAAACTACTCCCAAAAGCGAATGTTGAGTAGTCCTGGTACCATATTCTAGTACAGCGATGCAGACGCCAACCAAAATCCAAATCCCCAAGTAGCAAATGATGAGTCGCTCCCGGTACCATATTTCAGTGCAGCGATACAAACGCCAACTAAAATTTCAAATCTCTGAATGTCCCAACGGCGAATGATGAGTCGCTCCTGGTACCGTATTCTAATGCAGCAATGCAGACGCCAACAAAATCCTAAATCCTCCCAGCCCTACGGTTGGTTCCCAAGTTGACTACCGTATACAATCCCCGGGCTCAAATAATTCTCATCACATCCATACCCCACCGCAATCACCAGTCACGTGGCCGGTCTCCGCCCTCGGAATTATGCTCCATTTGGGAAGACCCACTCATGTGTCCTCACAATACATGAGAAGAAAAAACTTACGAGATCCTCTCGACTCGTAAGAAAATAACTTCATGGGATCCTTACGACTCACAAAGAAAAAAAACTTGGGAGTCCCCACGACTCCTAAGGTGAAATTACACCTACGAGATCCTTTCGACTCATAGGGAGAAAATGCTTTTATGGGACCCTTACGACTTATAAAATTGAAAAGCCTTAGGTGATAGGGACATAAACCTGCCTCCTGAGGCATTGCTCCCCAATAGGGAAAGGCAAATGATGAATTGCTCCTGCACCTGTGCTTCAGTGTTAGCAACGCTGATGCCGACCCTAACCCCAAAATTCCAAACTTCCGATCCAATAGACCCCTAATTCTTTAAACTGGGAACATATGGCATCTAAGTCGTTAAACTGGGAACAGATGACCCCTAAGTCGTTAAACTGGGAACAAGGGAAATCCCTTCACGGCAGATGATGATTCACTCCTGGTACCATATTTCAGTGTAGCGGTGCTGATGCCAGACCAAAACCAAAATCCCCAAATCCTCTCATGGCAAATGATGATTCGCTCCTGGTACCATATTCCAGTGCAGTGATGCTGATGTCAACCCAAATCACATCAAATCAGCAAGTCAACTTCAACCCTGACACCGTAAGGAGCGGAGCAAGTCAAATCGAGCACCGACTGTCCAAGTCGCAAAAAGGGCAGTATCAACCTCCCTGTCGGAATTATACTCTAACTCGGAATCAAGTCACCAAACGGTCTCTACATCAAAAACAGTGACACTTCATGCCGGGGACAAGTCAACCAGCGACACTCCGTGCTAGGGACACGTTAACCAGCGACACTCCGTGCCGGGTAAACGTCAAATAAACACTGCGCCTCGGGGACAAGTCGACCAATGACACTCCGTGCCGAGGAAACGTCATATACGGACACTCCGTCTCGAGAAAACATCCAATATATACACCCCGTCTTGGGGACAGGTCAAACAGACACTCCGCCTCAGGGACAAGTCGACCAGCGACACTCCGTGCCGGGAAAACGTCATATACAGACACTCCGCCTTGGGGAAACGTCGACCAGCGACACTCCATGCCGGGAACACGTCAAACAGACACTCCGCTTTGGGGACACGTTAACCACCGACATTCCATCTCGGAGACACGTCAAGCATCGACCGTCTATGTGGCAATGCCAACTTCCTGAAAAGCGGGCATCAAATCAAGTCGCCTCCACATGAAAGAAGATCCATCAATTTCATGCACACGACCCACATATGCGGTGTACATTTATTGATGGGGAGCACTTTGTTGGGGTCAAAAATTACACCCCGGTCGACCAAGTCAAAGTCAAAGTCAACCCCGAGCCAGGTTGGCCCAAGTCCAGGCCAAGTGGGCCCATGCCCAAGTCGAGCCCCGCGGTCAGCCCCCCATGCCAAAATGAAAATTATGTAATAAATAATTTTGATATAATTTTCATATATGAATGTAACAAAAATGGGCATAAAGCCAAATTTTTGTAAAGCCCATGACTCATGTGCAAAAAAAATGAGCACATAGACATGCGATGGGCACAATGCCATTTTGTAAAGCCCAAGAGGCTATGTGTAAATTTGTAAGCCTATAA
The DNA here is from genome assembly GCA_030015575.1 of Agapanthus africanus. Lineage (NCBI taxonomy): Eukaryota > Viridiplantae > Streptophyta > Magnoliopsida > Asparagales > Amaryllidaceae > Agapanthus > Agapanthus africanus. Next base: position 91,842,543 of record JASDDO010000019.1, on the reverse strand, counting down.
AAAACAACATGATAATAAAATAAAAAAAGAACTTTTCATTCTCTCAAACTATAGGGTTTTTTTGCTTCCTTCTCCTTCTTCAAGGTTCTAAACCTTCTTCTCCTTTTCTGAATTAAATCAAGAGTTTTACTCTTCCTTTTCCAAAAACAAATAGTTTTTCACCACAAAACCCACAAATGGGAGCTCAGATCTCCCATCAGATCTCTAAAAGAGAACATTTTTAAGTCTCACCCCATTTTCTTCAAGATCCAGCCAATAGTGAGAAGGAAGAAGGGGATCAATCTCCAAAAATCCCATTTTGGGAAGATCTAAGCCTCAAAAGAAGAGCCAGGTCTAAAGGAGAGAAGAAAGGGGTCCCCTTCAATTTTTTATAAAGATTTTTGGGAGTTTAACTCCATTCAAGATATGCTGGAGTTTAACTCCATAATTTAATCTCTTTTCAGGAGTTTAACTCCAGAAGTCAAATCGGGAGCGCAGCTCCCAGTGCAGGGACCAAGTCCCTTTTCCTGCCGGCGCCTAGCGCCCGCATGCCCGCATGCTAGGTACGTGAGGTGCTAGCACCCGCGAGTCCTTTGGACACCATTCTTCCCTTTTTTTTTATATACACATACACACTCCACAACACTGTCCTCATTAGAAAAAAATTCTAACGGGGCGTTGCCCCGTACCCCGCAAGGGGGCTGCCAGCCATCTTGAACCCCAGCCCGCTATCCAGGTAGCGGGACCCCTATAAAACTCTGCGGGCCCCCCGGTATATCCAAAACCCTTTCAAAACATACGTAGACTGCATATTGAGTTTGCATGACCAATTTGACCCGTCAATCGGAGGTTCCCTCACTCCAAAGGCAAGGGGTAATTAACGGCAGCTTAGTCCGCGGCTACCGGAGATTCGGATCCTCACAATCAATAAATCCCCGCCTACTCACGACAGGGGAAATCTGTAGTACGCCTGACTAGCGCGTGCATATTCCCATCTCAATAGGATGACGAAAAATACCCTACAAAGACAATGAGCTTCTTTTTAACCTTTTTTGTACTTTTTCTTATTTCTTCATAGATCTACACTGATGGCTAGATTTTATTTTGAAACCAACTTTGAGGATGTATTTCGTGATAATTTATGCCTAACTTATTTTTACGATGAAATACAAGCTAGACAATAGGGGTATCTAATTTGTGGTCAAGATCTAGTGATAATATCCTCATTAGTGCAAGAATTCTATGAAGGATTTCATGAGAACAATATTCATGTAGAGAATGAGTATATTGATGTGTTGTGAAGAGATAAAATGTTTGCACTTAATTTATAAACCATACCGGCCGCCACTTCCATTCCTATAGCTGTCGGGTTATCTAATCCGCTTTCAATGGTAGAGTATGTACCGTTAATGGGTGATAATTGTGTAGTAGCACGCGGCGGGGGAATTACAGCACTTACTATTTATAGGAACGTGTATGCAGTGTGCAGATTATTACAACAAAATATTTTAGGGACCATGCAATATACAAGTTTCCATAGAGAACTCCTTAGCATTTTGCACACATTAATGACTATAGATCGGGGATATTGCATGTGCAGAAGACATCTAACTACGACCGGGGAGTCCAAAACTAGACATCATCAATATTTCCTTCTTGCATCACTGATAACGCAAATTTGTAGATTGTGGGTAAGAGAGGATGTTTTTGAAATATACATGCATGACCGTGAATCATTTCCTGTGCAACTTGAACGAATTACGGCTGGGTATCACGGATACTTACACAAGTGTTGGACTCTATATGCTCAACTCGAACATGTTCCAATTGAGTCTTCATCATTAGAAGAATCTGAAGGACACTCAGAATTTTTCAATGCACCACTACCTGTTGATACACCTTTTTTTGGAAAGAAAATATGGAGGGGAATGAAGAAATTTTTTAAGTGAGATGCCTGCAAAGTGATGTTAATGAGATAAAGGAACGTTTTCCTCCTTTGAGCCAATCGTAGTCGGAAGGTTCAAGTAGAAGAAGAGGGCAACACTAAGGGCAATGTTGGAAATAAGTTTGGGGTGTGTGTTGTACATATTTTGTTATTTATTTTTCTTAGTTTATTTGCTTTATTATAAAAAAATAAAAAAGCTTTGTATATATGTTTGATATTTCCCTATTTGTTTCAAAAAATTAATGTCAAAAGATCGATAATGTGTTATGCAAGTTTACGGGTTTTGACAGAATCAGGTTTAGAGAAATTTCGTTCAGATTTGCATTCTTTTCATTATTATTTTATTTTAGTTTATTATCATAGCTACACCACCTACATATACACCACTCGATGTTAACAAAGAAATTGTCACTGCACTTACATTTAGATGCATTACACTTGAGGTTAATAACATAGATTTGGGACGAGAGAACATAGAATAGGCACCCTAAAGGATAACTTGGCTTCAAAGCTTGATATTCATGCTAAATATAGTGAGGGCCTAGATGTAGAAAAAAATTAATTAGTCTCGACCAATCGAAACTTAAAAAATGACATCATTGACTTAGAGTATAAAGTTGATGAATTAACTGAACGAGTCGACACCTATAGATACACGATAGATTCCCTTAAAATAGATAAAGAATGGTTAGCTGGTTTGTGTAAATATTATAAAGAGGAGATTGCTGACCTTAAAAGAGAAAGGGAAGAATTGTTAGTTAAGGACGATTTGTATAGAAAATGGATCGATGTATTGCAAAATGATAAGCGCAAGTGTTGTGATAGAGCTAGACCTAAGGATGAACCTAGGAGTTAGGTTGGAATACCATATTAAAAAAATTATGGTAGTTTACTTTTAGTTTTAATTAGTTTAGAATTTTCTTTGTTTTAGTTTTCTTTTTTGATAATTTTAAAATAAAAAAAAAGAGATAAAGAAGGGAAGAGATAAAGAAGGGAAGAGATAAAAGAAAGAATTTTAGTAAGATTAAGTTAGATTGTTTGAAAATAAGTAATCTTGAGTCTAATTTTGAAACGAAGTGAATATGAAGGGAAAGTATTGAAGTCTTTAAGAGATATTAAGTGTGAAAAATAACCCATGTATAACTTGAACATAGTTAATTCACACCTTATTCACACATACACGTCTTTGGTTATAGGATGGATATGATGACCTGATTATCTCTGTGAATTTTCTATCTCCAACGATACATCTAATAATAAAAAAAAATTGAATAAAAATAAAAGTTTTTTCTTTACTAAGTAGTTGGGAATTTGTGCCTTAAGAAGTATTGGATGCTCATACGAAAGGTGGTTAAAAAGTCTAAAGACAAAATTTTAATTATGAAATAGTCGGGGGGCAAATGGTGTGGATATGTCTCTTTCTAACACCCCCGCCAGACAAGTATTCTTTCTGAGTTAAAAATCATCGCGGTTCTTCGTGGGAGAATAATATTGGCCTACTACTATTAGTAGTTGATAAAAGACTAGTTTCGAAACTTAAGTTTGCTTTCATAAAAACACAAAGAAAAGTTAGTTGTAAAGTTTGAGCTAGAAGAGTGAACAAAGATATGATGCTTTGAATATTAGTTTTATAACTTAAAGACTATTGCACAATCACAAGATGTGTCAGAAGGAAAATCAGTTAAAATGTGAAGTGAAAAACAGGACAAGTATTCTATTAAAGATGATAGAAATCCTAGATTAGAGACTAACACTTTGAGATGAAAACTTGGGAAAGGTTTGGACTTTACAAACTTTCGAGATACTTTTGGAATTCCTTATAATCTTTATTTTCTTGTTTATTATTTTCTCTTTTATGCATTTTGTGGGTGTAATTTGCTAAAAACCCTTAGGAGACAATACTCCTCTTACTAGGAACATCTAGAGATTTAACGGCTTGTTGCACATACTAAAGTGCAATCACAATTTCCTGCGAAAGTGAGCTAAGTTTTAGTTAGTTTTTCATTTTCTTTTTAGGTTTTTCTTTTCTTAGTTTTGCTCGAAAACTAGCAAAACATAGGTGTGGATTTTATTTGATAAACATAATTTATTGCATTTATTTCAGTATTATATCCCTTTATTTTGTTATTTATTTTAATTAAAAGTGCTACTAAACATATGTATTGAGTGTAAGTTTAGATTACAGGTATACATGCAAGAAACGGATTAGGTGCAAAATCCGTGTTTATAAAGAGATGCAGTCAAGCCAACCAAAGGATCGGTCTAAATGGTCTAAACTAGACAACTAACCACTTCAATTACGTGCAAGTGTACTCGGGTCAATAAATCAATGAAATAATCATTTAATAAAAGCCATGGAAAGGAGTCAAAGATATCGTAAAAAGATAGGCCCCAGACTCCTAAATATTTCAGAGGTTTATGGTCATTTTCCACACAATCCACCGACCTATCAGAGCTATTCACAACGAATTTTGGCGACAATGATCCTACGGCTATTGTTTATTTGATTTTGATGTTAGGTTATTTATATCGTGTTTTCAAAGGTCATAAACTTTCTCGTCACTTTTATCTTCTCTAAAAACCCTAGCTTTAGGATTTTATTTTGGATCATTGGTGTGGAGCAACAATTTTTATCAATAAGTTTATTTAGTTTTTATTTATGTCTTTTATTTATTATGTTTCTCTTTTTATTTATGTCAAGGTAAATTTATTTATATCTTGGGTGATGAATCTAGTGTAGGATGATGAGTTGATATATTTTTATTTGCCTTTCTATATGCTTTAATGGTTGATCTTAATTTATATATATCAAGTTTATATTTTTACATGATGTCTTTCATGAGTTATAATGCTTTTGCGGTTATAGTTCATGCTTAAGGTATGCAAATGTGTAGATTTGCATTACGTTAGATTAAGATTAATAAAAATTATATTTTTATGTTATGGATATAGATTTGCTATTAATTTTGATAGGCTATGCTGCGACGCATATAGTCTATTCTTTTGAAAACAAAGTTTAGGTTTATGATGTGATAATTTAATTTACAATCTTTTAATCTTAGTAAATTAGGAAGATTGATAGATAATATAGAATGTCTTATAGTTTATACTTTTTAACAAATTGATAGACTATTTAGGAAATCATATAATTTATGCTTTCATGTCTAATTTATCATTATTAATTAAAAGGATCTAATATAGAAAGGTAATTATAATGTAGATTGCATATTATGTTAACTAGAGGATTCAACCCTAGGTATAACTTTCTATTAATTTATAAAGTCCAATTTAAATTTGCTTACTAGTTCTTTTAGAAAACCCTAATAACTTGAGGAATTATAAAATTACGTTATCTCTGTGGATCGACCTGTAACGCGTACTACAATTACCGTGCGCTTGCAGTTATTTATTATTTACGCGTTTATCATACCGATCAATACGACAACATGCTTTCTATCTTCTATATAATAATTAATTAAAATTTTAAATTAAGATTCATATGATATTTAAAATAAGATTCAAACTTTTCAATAAATTGAACATATAAAAAGGATATCGGATATGAGTTTTCATAAAATACAGATTTAAATAGAAAGTACTAAATTAAATAAGGTTTTTAAATAGTAATTACCGGAATCAGAAATAAATTACAAATTCAAATAAAAAATTCACTGAATTGAATAATATTTTTAATTAGTAATTACCAGATTAAGATGAGAGTAATACTCCTTGGCTTATGCAAGAACTGGCTTTTTAACCATTACAGACTTTTGGATAGAAAAGTAGCAGATAAGAAAATATATCGGTTTTACAAAAAACACAAATTCAAATAAAAAATTTACTAAATAAAATTATATATATATATATAATTTGTAATAAATGGAATCAGATAAGGATAAAAAATTATCTATCTTCTGCAAAAAGTAAAAATTTAATTAGCAATTAACCGATTAGATGAGAGTAATCTATCTTGCTTACGCAACAATAGGCTTCATATATTCTGAAATATACAAAAAGATAGAAAGATGCAAACTTTTTCTATTAAAAATAAATAAACAACACATATAAAAATATATTGGATTTATGTAAAATATAAAGCCAAATAAAAAATTTATTCAATAAATATTCTAATAAGTTATTACCAGAATCAGATTTGTGTAATCCTGATTAGTTTATGCAACAACCACCTTCATATCATCTGAAAAAAATTAAAAAATAAGAAAAGATAAATTAAACACCAAATTTTTTCTAAGAACAATATGAAAACTTTTAAATAATAAAAAATATATAAATAAACAATCATGTGGAATTAAAAAACCATTACTGATCATATGTAAAATAAAACACAGACAGAGGAGAGATGATGGATGTTTATATAGCATATGAGTTCGTTTGAATAAACAAAACATGATTTATAAATACATTATAAATACAGCAAAATATGTAAATTAAATAATTCAAATAAAGTAATAATATTAAACTTTATATATAATTTTAAAAAATGAAAAAATAAAATTTTTGCTTAATCATAATCCGGGGGTAAAAGAAAATGAATTTACATTTAAGAGTGCTATAAATATAGATGATAATTAGTGTAGAAATAGATAGATTATAGATAAGAAAACATAAATAAATTTTAAATTTGTTTATTAAAAAATTTCTTTGTCAAAAATATTGTAAGGAAAACTTGGTTTGCTTTTTCATATATACATAAGAAAAGTAAAACATAAAAATCTTAACTAATTAATGATTCAATTTATATTTAGATACACTACTTTATAAAGATAGAGTCTGAGTATGAACTTAATCGGTTGCTATGTATCTTATACGTTGAAACAATTAATATAATATCTTATACATGATTATTTTCAAACAACTGCAATGTGTCTTTTAAGAAAATAATTTTGGATGAGATATGAAATTAGTTAGGATATGACAGACGTGAAATTAGTTAGGATATGAAATTAGACTAATTTGTTTATAAGTGTAGTAAGTATAAATATAATGTTGTATAAATAGATAAATATTTTCACATGCTACATACAGAGATTGATAAAGTATTTATTATTTGAAAACAAAATTGATAATTACACATGTACCATGGTCAAATTTTATATGTTCTATATCTTTTAAACTCGCACATATTTATTCCCATATGATTTGTAAAAAATAAATTACAACTTATAAATTTTTTGGAAGTTTATATTTCTTATTTTAATAAATCTTATATTTAAATTTGTTATAGTAAGAATTATTTCAAAATCTTAACTGAACATATGGACCGAAAAAAGTGTCCATTTGCTTATAGGAGCAGTATAGATAGATTATTAATTATTATCTGTTGCTATTTTCTTCGGATTAAGCAGTGGTTATTGGTTTTCGTAGTACTAATAAGCATCTGAAATCAGAATCTATTATAAGAGGTGCAGAAAAGCCTGCTTGTTTCATGATTTGCTCATTAAAATTGTAATGATCTGCAGGTAAATTGAGACGACGCATCATAGAAATTTTGAAAGTAGCTCTTATAATTTGTCCTTAGAAAATTTCCCTTTTTGCGGCCGTTGTAGGCATTGATTAAGTAACATAAGAACAGCAACACAAAGAAATCATAATAAGAGCTCAAAAAAATTGCTTCTTCCATGATTAATTGCTCATCAAAAAAATTTAAACATATTTTTGGAGCCAAAATTTTCTTATTATACAGTCGCAATTTACATCACATTATATATACAAGAAGGGAAGAAGGTTAATCATACAAAAGTTCATAGTTCATAGTTCTGATACATGCAATGGCCTGTTCAAAAAGAGCAAAATAGTAAAAAAAAATTTAGAAAATTGCCTCTCTTAAACAGTTAAGTCAGCTGAGACCGATGCATGATGATCTCTGAACCCATCATCGAAATTTTGGAAGTAGCTCTCCAAATCATACCCGAACCTAGCACGATTATTCCGTCTCAAATTCTTCAATTTCCGCCTCCACTGGGAGCGCAGTTTTGTCACCATCCGTCTCACAAATACGAAACATTGCTGCCCTTCCACCACAAAACCATCCTCTCTTGATAGCTTGCCAAACATCTTCTTCCTTCGCACGCTCGAGAATGACATCTTTAGAGTTCCTTGCTCCTCTCCCAGATGAATCCCACTTGCATATACATAGGTTTTATATATAGTGTCACAACGAGTTAAAAGACAGTGAAGCACATAGTGTTAAGCCCGTGTCATTTTGATCTTATATGCTTAAAAGAGAAGCATCAAAATCATTCCAACTAGGCGAAAAAGTGTTGCTTTCGGTGGCCTTCACGATTCCGATGTACAAGAATCTCACTTTCAATCGGTCAAAAGAAAAGGCAAGACAAAAAATGTTAGATTAGCTGACAAAAGAGATAGTATACTTATATAAAGCTATCAGGATACTAAAAAGCAGGTGTTTTTTCAAGCTGGCTCAATAATAGATTAATGCCATCATTGTTGTTTGATTGAGTGTTGAACATAAAGCAAGGAGGAACAAACATGAACACTACTTTGATGACTCGGATTTGAAAAGCAAATAAAAACATTGAGGCTAAAAGGTGCATTGCTAGTGGATAGATGACGGTGATCATGATGTTCTAGGATCTAACTTCTTAACTACTAGCACATAAAATAAACTTTTATCATATAATTTGTTTAGTGCTCAAGCAAGTGGACTAAAAAAGTTCACTTATCCAAAAATATTAAAAGAATATCTCCGATTTCATAGTGAGGTCGAAAATCTTCGAAGCCTAGTTCATGTCAGCTAATTATTTATTTTCCAATATTAGAACACACATCAATTTATTAACCACTTTTACATTATACTATTGTGTTCGGAAAAACAAATATCGAAAGCATCCCCCATTCCATGAGAAGTTTGCGGTAAAACACACCTTAAACTTCCATCTATTGAACTTGCAGCATATGTTAATCTTAAAAAAAAATAAGATAGCTAACACAATGTTGCAGCCCTGATTTGGGATGCTGCACTTTTAAACTGATTTGAGAGGAAGTTGGTGGAATAAGAAGATAATAATGGTAATTTCGTCAAAACTGGGATTTTATTTCATCAAAAGCTGCTGTTACAATTGCAAAACGAGTTTTTTAATTGACCCACAATCGAAATCATAATTAATTTGCTAAAAAAAATAAAAACTGCTAAAAATAGAAAGCTACTAAAATTAAAAGGTTATTAAAACGAGAAACTAATTATTTGATTGCGTCCCAAATTAATTCCCGATTTTGTCTGTCAAATCTTAACTGATCCAGACTCTAATTCCATCCTTGATTCGAAGGTCAAAGTTCGGAACAAATCTTTAACCGCGATTTCAAGGTCTTAAACGATGGGTTTTCACGATTCCGAGAGACGTCAATGGTTGCCTTATGCAATTCCATTGACCCAGAAGATTTTGCGAGATCTTTGATTTGGTTGATAGAACGCGTGAATCGAACAAAATTTGGCAGTTCGGGTTCCTCGGGTTGATCTAGACATGATGTGATTTGGAACGGTGGAGCCGCTGCATATAGACTAGAATATAATAGAAATATGAATCCCAACTCGCACTATTCCGCTTTGATGTTCATTTTTCCCAAATCAGAGATAATGTTCATCACCATTAGCTATTGAAGAAAACAATGGTCAAAATTAATCAATATTTTGAAGAAGGATACATTGAAACAAGAAGAAACATGCCCCCTTCTGCAATGCCCAAACTCATGGGCCGGTGGGGCCCCTGGTTATTTTGAAGATACGCCCCTCCGGCCATGAGTCTGGGCACTGCAGAACGGCTCGACGCAGGCCTCCTTTTCTCTTAAAACAATCATATCATTAGGATAAATTTAGAATATGAACAAAATTTTAGGTTTTCAAGAAAGTGCATGCACTCTTCTTAACTACTTCCTGAATTACCATTTACGCGGAATAATTATAGTTGAGTTGAAGATTGATTCAAGAGAACCTGATTACTAACATAACAAAATGACATATGCAGATATGCGAATACAAAAGAGATGATGTTGTCAATATTAACTTGTTATGTTTAAAAATTTAAGATAATGAGTTGAGCCAATATCTCATGACTTCATGTCTTTGTTAGACCATGACAAATACTTACTTAATTTGGAGTCTTAACTAGAAGACACATAACCAAAAAAGAAGCATAACTTTGTCCGAATTCATGAAAGCTTCTACTTAGTATACTTTGATTATCTATTGTTTATGATTATTTATAAAGGTAACTTTTATGTAATAGAATCATATTTTATTTTTATTTTTATTTTGAAGAAGAAGAAGAGCAGAGCTCAAGAAGAGCCCGTGCTATGAATCAATTTATTCATAATACTTTACAAATAACAAGACGTTCACCAGAAAACTACCAACCATAATCTTGGCATAGATAACTAATTTTCTTATTTACATATATAAGAGCATAGATCTAACAAACTTGGCAGCTGACAAAAAAGATAGTTTACTTAAAGTGACCAGGATAACTAAAAGTAGGTGTTTTTTAAGTTTAATAATAAATGTCTTCTTTGTTGTATGATCAAGAGTTGAACATAAAGCAAGGAAGAACAAGCATGCATGTAGAACTACTTCGATGACTCGGTTTTGAAAAGCAAATAAAAATACCGAGGCTAAAGGTGCATTTGCTAGCGGATAGATGATGGTGTTCTAGGATCTAACTTAATAACTTTTAGATAAATTATCTTTATCAGACTAAAATTTAGTAATTCCTTCCTTCAAAAAGTCCCATTATCGAAATAAAAATGTCCCTATTCCAAAGGAAGGTCCGATGTTTTAAAGGTGATGTTCACGTCCGGCTGATAACTATCTTTATAATTCGGAACACGCATAGTTGACAAAAAGAAGACACGGATGTATGTATAGTTCATGTTAATCTGGAATATGGAGTAACAAGTATATATATAGGAAGGAACAATATAACAACATGGTTGATTTGTAACTATATTATATTATATCAGTGTCATAAGACAAACTATGTGAATATAATTCGAGAATGCTATTATCTGGAAAAAAAATTTGCATTAAAAGCTTGTTGCTTATTCTATTGACGGTGTTGTATCATACACACACGCATCGATCATTCTTCCTGTTGAGTTGGAGTTATATCTCCGTCCCTTTTTCAGGATGTAGCAATTTTCATGTATGTTAATATTATTTATGGTCCAATTTCCATTTTAATTTTCTTTTCTTAAAGGACCTGCCAAGCGAGCGCATATATAGTTTCATACTCCCGGTCACATAAAAGAAATATATGTGATTGTTTGCTAAAGATGATGCAGTTAAAGAAGAGTTAAAAAAGAACCAACAAATAATTTTTGACAAACAAATTGATTTTTTTTTCAAATATAAATGTCTTGAACAATACACCTCCACTCATAAATAAACCTCTCCCTTTTTTCATAAACATAAATCCCAGCTCGCACACTAGCTACTCTGCTTTGAGGCTTAGTTTTCCAAAGCTTGAAGCGATCGTTGTTTCCTGTACCTGAAAAAACAAAGTAACGAAGACTAAGTTAACAAACAAAACTTTTATAAGGGTAAAATGATGAGTAAAATGGCAGGACAATTATATATTGAGCATATATAAACAACAAGTTTTAGTATCTTCAAAATCTATATATAGTACTCTTCTTATTTACTTGACACTTTTAATCGCATGAATTAATTCAACTTGAAAAATCCAACCGCTTACTAGAGAAAAAATATTAGTTATAGGAAAATTCACAGAACCATTTAATCTAAATTTTAATGTAAAACATTGATAAAACCATGCATGAATTTATAGCCAAGTATACATGAACAACAAAGCAAATGCTTTAACTTTAAAAAAACCCATAGAAAATATATACTTAAGAGCATATTGGCTATATAATTCATGAAAAAATATTCAATGTCAAAAGTTTCCTGAAAGATTCTATTGCGGAGTGTTAGAATGTATAGACTATTTATTATGTGGCGAATTTTCGTACATGTACAAATTAGGGTTCTACAACCAGTACTATAAAGATTAGAATCATAAATAAGAATTAATTATTGAAAAAGAAATTAAAAAAATAATGGCATACCTTACTGCCATAAAATTTGATAGCAGCAGATATCAAATCGTCGTCTCCAACTATATGTCGGACATATTTCACCATTTGACGACGAGTAATTTTTTTCTCCTTCATCACAAGTATTTCAACCAATAGTCATAAAATAGGCCAAATATCGATCAATCAAAACAAAAAAATATGTAAAAGTATATTCTTACCTTGAGACCTTTCTGGACCTTCGTTAATTGGCATATCTTTTCATTGGGCAAAGATTTTGATAACATAATAATGAGTTTCGGAATACGAATGAACGGCGAAGTTGGCTTTCCGCCACCAATATTCTCAACTTCTCCCTTGGAAGCGCCCGTTGCATGACTAGCCTTTTCCATATTCTAGTTATTAACTGCAAAAACCGTCACTCACTGTACCTGTACTGAAGAAGATAATTAAAATAGCATGAAGTGTCTAATTTAACAAAATAATTGCTACATATTTCTTTATTTTGAAGAATTATTCTAGTATGAGGTTAAAAAGTAGATTCTTTTTCTTTTAAAAAACAAAAAGAAAGAGGAAAGCAGAGTTTTTGAATTAGGAATCAATTATGCAATATTTTGTATTTATTCCCTCATTTTCTAATTTAAATTTTCAACAGATTAATAATAACATCTTTAATTGCATGTTTTCATATAACTATTCATCAAACTAAGCCTCCGGTGATAAAAGCTTCTTCGTTTCTACATAAACATATATCGTACCCAAACCTCGCACGATGGCGGCCCGAATTCAAATTGTTCAGCTTCCGCCTCCACTCAGATCGCAATTTCTCACCATTAATTTGTCTCACCGCCGGGGTTCCTCTTCAGCTAGCTAGCTTGCCAAGCATCTTCTTTCTTTGAATACTAAGGAACAACATTTTAGTATTTGTTGCTTCTCACCAATGAGTCCCAGTTGTAAGTTTTTTTTATAGTATAAAAAAGGCCGTGGAGAATCTTTATCGGCAGATTTGCACATCGATCACGTTAAACCCGTGTCATTTTGAGATCTTATGCGCTAAAAGAGAAGCATCAAAATCTTTCCAATTGGACCAAAAAATTAAGTTGCTTTGATCAGTGGTTTTCATGCATGATTCTGACGTGTAAGAATCTCACGCTCTAGATCAGCAAAACAAAAGGTGAGCCGGGGTCATGGCTACCTGGAAATGCATGATCAGTTTTTCTTTACAAAAAGCCGGTAGATAAATGTCTTAGCTAGATTTCAAAAGCAAAAAAGGAGTGCCATGATGCTCTTAAGTGGAGATTCTCCATATCACGACACGTAGCAGTTGACGTGTCGTCCACATAAGCCCACTAGATTTCTGAGCGCTATGGAGCTGGAATCGGTATGATGCAACGAGGACATTCCTCGGCGTCTCGCCTCCGAGGTAGCATGAATTAATAATCTTATGGATATTTTATTTAAATATGATATGTATATATTTCCCTAATTATATTAATTATAAATGAAGAAACATATGATAATAATTTTTTTACAAATAAATCCACATATGTTCTTTATTTACAATTAACACATTTTAGTAGTAAATAATAATAGGGAAAATGTTCATACAAATATTCAATAAATTTGACTGATCATAGCGCCCAACCTTTTTGGAGACTCCCCTGAGTACGTTTGCTCTTCGTCTAATCACCAGCCAATAACTCGTCTTCGAGCAATCATATGGTTGAGCTTTCTCAGCTTCCTTACTCGTCTCCGGGCTATCCTATGGCTGAGATTCCTATATGTCCCCGTTTGGTCGGAAGTATGGAGCACGAGCGTCCTCATAATGGCTATGTGTATCTCGCCATGACGAGATCTTCATCGTTCCACATCCTGCATCTTACACCAACGTATCTCGTCATTAATGAGCGTATCTCGCCATCAATGCGGGCGTTACGCATGGGCAAAACGAGCGGCGAGAATCTCGCATCGAATCGCCCTCAGGCGACCGCTATATAAACCCCTCCTCTAGACGATTCAGGTAATTCGAATTCAATTCAATACGTGCTACTCTACACAATTATTTCCCGATACTTGATCGTCAGAGGGTTTTACGGTGGTTTCGCACCCAGGGACTTCCTTTGCAGGTGGATCGGTGTCTAAAACAATTAATAACCTATTGAGAACCACACCAAAACTCCACCACCAATCACAACCATTCAACCCCGCTGGCCACAAGATCGACGGAGGACAACATCTGAAGAAGATTCCGACCTTCATCAGTTGGCGCCGTCTGTAGGAACGTAAGTTTTTCCACCTAAAAAGTTGATTTTCTGCCTTCAATTCGATGGCTAGTGATCATCGCCACGAAGATCTAAGCACAAGCCATCCCGTCTTCCGCAACGAAGGTGGGGCGGTTCTACTCCTCCTCCCACATCTTAGAAACCCTACTGGCACGGATCGACCGACTGGCAGCCATGATGGACGCTCTCGCTCGCGTTCAAACTTCCAGCCATGACCGGCAAGCCGCCACCCCTGCTCGCCAGAACGGCGGTGTGCATGAGGTGTCAGAGGGACACATTCAGGTCTTCAGCCTTGCCCGTGCAAACCTTGACACCACGGAACACCGGCGTGCTGATTCTAGCACTCGTGACCCCCGTACGAGATATGATTTCACGACTCGTTGGGCACCGGACAGTTCAACGCCGAGGTCTCAGGACTAACCAAATGGTCGCTTCAACGCTCACCATGTTCCCTCGCCCTCCAAGGCAACGTTGGTCAAGTCGCCTGATTCCAGGGAAGACTGACGTTACCATAATCATCAAGGCCGTGCATATTGCGCACATCGGGGGGAGCCACGAAGGGTTCACCTCGAGGATATGAGGAACGTAATAGAGCGAAACCGAATCCACTCTATCACCCAAGCCCGAAGCAGGGACAACAGGCACTCTGATTATGGAGAATCCTCAGGGTATCAGCAGCGAATCGAGGTCCTCAAGAAGAAGGTCAAAGACATGCGGCTCGTTACCCGTTCGCCTGGTGCATCGGAAAAATACTCCGCGGACTCTCTCACGAAGCCCTTCACTAAGCAGTTATTAGGGGAGCAGGTCTCATCCCGAAATAAACCACGCAAAGTGGTTCTCTTTGACGGGAAGTCTGATCCGAAAGACCACTTGGACGCGTTCACCGTGGACATGAGCTTTCAAAATAACTCGGACGCGGCTCAGTGCCGAGCCTTCCCTACCACTCTCATCCGGGCCGGACGGGACTGTTTCCACTCCTTGACTCCACGCTCAATCTCAACTTTCAACGAGTTGGCTAATCAATTCCTTAGCCACTTCGTCGGAAACAGACGACATGAGAGGTCGGTCGACTACCTATTCACCATCAAGAGTGAGGACAAAGAATCTTTCAAGGGCTATATCACCCGGTTCTACAATGCTCTCTTAGAAGTACCCGAGCACCGGGACAAGACGGTCATCACCGCTTTGAGATCCGGTCTTAGGCACAAAGAGTGGCTCCTCTCTTTTGCATTGGCGTAACCTAAGACCATAGCCGAGGTAAAAGTCTGGACCAAACGGGAAATCCAACTTGAGTCTGAGGTGAATGCTAACCTTCCTCGTGGAGATCGGACAGACCGAAAGAAAAGGGACCGAGAAGAGAAGAAGAAAACTGATCATTCGAAACCTTATTCTCCAAGGTTTCATGTGTACACTCCTCTGAATGTCTTTCAGGCCGAGCAGCTAGAGGAGGCGAAGAGTGAGAGATTCTTCAAGCCACCGCCAATGATACAAAGGCCGGGCAAGCAACTCCGTGGCCCATATTATGCCTTTCATCGGTTACAGGGACACCCGACTGAGAACTGCAAACAGCTGCGCGATTACATCGAGGAGCTGATCCGCTCTGGTCACTCGGCGAAGTACCTGCGAGACAAATATCGAGCAGATAAGGAGCAAGCGAATCAACCTCTCACCGGAGAGTTAACGGTCGGACAAATCATGGTCGTCTCCGTTGGCTCGACTCCGAGCGATGAAGACACCCGCTGTATTGTAGGGTTCCTAGGCACTCTCAAGAGGTCTCACAAGGCATCAACCATGCTTATTTCAAATTTTACGGGTGCCGAGAAACCCTAATACGGATCGTTAACTAGAAATTTAGGCGAAACAGTAATCTAGTTAACATCTTAACTAAAGGAGAGAGGCTACAACCTTTGTAGATCCGGTTCTCCACTTCCTTGGCTCCACGTAGGCGTCCTCTCGCTGTCCATCTCGAATCCCGAACTCAAACGTCGGCTTCATCGGAGAATTGGGCGGACTAGGTCGTCGGCTTCGTGCCGAAGATGATCTACGTCGAGGTTTCACAAGTTCAAGCTCCGACTTCACAAATTTATGAAACTTGTGAAGAAAACACCCAAAACAACTTGGCAAGAGGTAGAGGGTGAAGAAATAGGAGGTGGGTTCACTTTAGAATTGGATTTCTCACTTTAGAACTCAAGTTGCCATTGATGGCATCAAGCTTTCTCTCTTGAAGATGAAGAAGAAGATGAAACTAGAATTATGATAAGTGTTGTTAAAAGAATAATAAAAATCAATACTTATCATCTTCTAACCTTGGTTAAGTGTAGAGAATAGACCATGGTCAAGTGAGAATGGTTAGGGTTAAGGATGATGACAAAATGGTCACTTTAGTCAAAGCTTCATGAAGCTTCATGAAAGAAACCATTTTGTTATCTTTTATTTATTTACCCAAAAAGAATAGATAAATAAATAAGTAAATAAATCAAAACCCTAACTATTAACATAACCATGGTTTAAGTCTTAACACAAAACCAATTTACATGCATCATCAAACATGACACATTGTAGTGCACAAAAGTATATCACATATACAACTTGTGAACTACAAGTGAGAAAATCCTATTAAAGTGAACCAATACTAGTTAATGCAAAGTAATATATCAAATATATAATTATACATTAAATCATTAAATCAACACTTGATTCAATGATCCGGTCATGTCGCACATAACCGACTAGTATCCAATGTATCGACTTATCGAATCAATCTATGATTCGATAACTAGGTTATATCGCATATAACGAATCGAAACATTCATCGCGAGAATGAAATACGGTATCACATACACGCATCATTCTCGGTCCTGCACATATCTCATATGCACTCATATTTCGTTTCGCTTGAGCCAGGAAACCTCTGTGTAGGACTCTAAAGACTCGTCAATACGCCGGTAGCAGATGATGATCATATCAAGCACCCACAAGCCGCAAGCGGTCTGCTAAACGTAACGGCCATCCGGGTATTGAGCGATCAGAAGATCGACGAGCTAGCCCGCTCACACTCCTGTGAATACAACCAGTAACACCTACCGTACAGTCCGGTCTGTTCGTCTGATATGTCGCATATCAAGTCTAGGGGTGGTATACGTCAGACCCCAATAACCGATAAGTCGTGCCGATGTGAGGCTCATAACGGGTTGAGAAACTACTGGTAACACTTACCAGCAAATCTCTGATCAGCCCTGGCCAGGGACTTCCCTGTTACGGCCAATCAAGCACAGCGCAACATCAACCCCCAATACCGGGAGAGACGAAACCCCTCCTATCGCTCATTGCCTCCATGTGACTCGGGACTGTACCCAAAGACCACCGTTTTGCACGCCCTCATGGACGTGGTAAGGTGGAGATCAAAGCACAGTGGGAATCACACAAGACTCTATGACGATCTCGGGTCTACAGACTAACATGTACAAGTGTCACCTGAGAACTGCCATCTGACGTGAGGTATAATACCATCTGGGAGTTCTCGGCGAGTCCGTCCAGTGTACCCAGTCTCCACTGAGCACCCGTATACCATCTCTGATGTCAAACACCAATGGATATGGGATCATCCATCGCCCATCTCATGGGTCGAGAAGCGTATACGCTAGTCTACACTGGTATATCGATGCCTCGTCTCGATACACCCACGACTAGGGACCTTGAAGGATGTACTTATGGACTACCATGTCCCCACTAGTATGATCTGCATCATAGTCCAGGTAGTCAAGTACACATCCTAAGGGCTTTATCAACTTGTAACTATAAGACAGTTTAAAGAGACAAGTGTACATGTTAAGATAAAGAGTAACTAGATAGCATACTATCATATCGAGCAAGAAAGTCATCTCTATATATGTCCAAGCATCCTATATAATATACATCATCTGTACAATACTGGCCTCTAGGGCATACATACAACTAACAATCTCCCACTTGCACTAGGGTCAGCTGCTGTAGTATCGCATACCGAGCATCCCGAAGAGTCTCTCAAACTGTATCTGGGGAATGGCCTTCGTGAGTGGATCCGCCGTGTTGTCCTTCGTGTCAACCCTCCTGACCTCGATCTCCCGGCGATCAACTATCTCCCGGATCAGGTGATACCGCCTCAGAATATGCCTGGATCGTTGATGGGACCTAGGTTCCTTGGCCAAAGCCACCGCTCCATTGTTATCACAATACAAAGGTATTGGATGCTCAATGGATGGAACCACTCCAAGTTCAGTAATGAACTTCTTGATCCAGACAGCCTCTTTGGCAGCATCGTTGGCAGCGATGTATTCAGCCTCCATCGTCGAGTCTGCCACGGTTTCCTGCTTGGAACTCTTCCAGCTAACCTCCCCTCCGTAAAGGGTAAAGACAAAGCCCGACTGCGACTTAGAGTCGTCCTTATCACTCTGGAAGCTCGAATCGGTAAAGGACTCCACTTGGAGTTCTCCGTTACCATACACCAAGAGCATCTCTTTAGTCCTTCGTAAGTACTTGAGAATGCTCTTCACAGCTGTCCAGTGACTCTCTCCAGGATCAGCTTGATATCTGCTCACTATACTTAGTGAGTATGCAACATCGGGTCTGGTACATAGCATCACGTACATGACAGAGCCTACAGCCGAAGCATAGGGTATCCCTTGCATGCGAGCTCTCTCCAAATCAGTCTTGGGAGACATGTCTTTGGAGAGAGTGACTCCAGAGATCGTGGGCAAGTTCCCACGCTTGGATTCTTCCATACTAAACCTCTTTAGTATGGTGTCAATGTACCTGGATTGGGACAATCCCAATATCCGTTTGGATCTATCTCTATAGATCCTGATTCCCAATATGCAGGAGGCATCACCAAGATCTTTCATCGAGAATCTTTGTGATAAGAAGAGCTTGACCGATTGCAGCATAGGAATATCATTTCCTATCAAGAGTATGTCGTCCACGTATAATACGAGGAAGACAACCTTACTCTCTGCTACCTTCCTGTAGATACAAGGTTCATCTGGGTTTTTGACGAAATCAAACTCTTTGATAACGACGTCAAAGCAGATGTTCCAACTCCGCGATACTTGCTTTAATCCATAAATGGATTTAAGCAGCTTGCACACCTTGTCGCTGCTCCCACTGTCTACGAAGCCCTCTGGCTGAGTCATGTACACACACTCTTCTAAATCACCATTTAGAAAGGCGGTCTTAACATCCATTTGCCAGATTTCGTAATCATGATATGCAGCGATGGCAAGCATGATCCGGATGGATTTAAGCATAGCCACTGGAGAAAAGGTTTCGTCATAGTCCACACCTGGTCTCTGACGAAAACCCTTTGCAACAAGTCTAGCTTTGAAAGTCTCCACTTTCCCACTACACCAAGTTTCTTCTTGAAGATCCACTTGCTCCCAATGGGTTTTACCCCTTCAGGAGCAACTTCCAAAGTCCATACTTTGTTGGTGTACATGGATTCCATCTCGGACCGCATAGCATCCAGCCATTTCACTGAGTCCCCACTCGTGATGGCCTGCTCGAAGCTAGTTGGGTCATCATCCTCCATGATGCAATCCTCACTGCCACCATCAATGAGAAAACCATAGTATCTCTCAGGTGGTCGAGAAACCCTACTAGATCGGCGGAGAGGCTGGGGTACGTCGGGCACCACTGAATCCTCTGGTTCTACTAAATCATTAGTTGCAGTTTGTGGTGCTGGAACCTCTTCCAGCTCTACCTCTTTGCCATTAATTTCTTTTGCAAGAAATTCCCTTTCCAAAAAGGTGGCATGTTGAGCAACAAAGACTCTTTGTTCCTCAGCTTGGTAGAAAAAATATCCTTGAGAATTCTTAGGATATCCCACAAACTTGCAAAGGACTGATCGTGCCTCGAGTTTGTCCGGATTTTGCTTTTTGACATAGGCCGGACAACCCCATATCTTAATTCGTTTAAAATATGGTCTCTTCCCACTCCATATCTCATATGGTGTGGTAGGTACAGATTTAGACGGAACCAGATTCAATAGGTATATGGCTGTCTCAAGCGCATACCCTCAAAAGGAAATAGGTAACTCAGCATTGCTCATCATTGAACGCACCATATCTAATAGGGTGCGATTCCTTCGCTCCGATACACCGTTGTGCTGTGGTGTATAAGAAGGAGTAAGCTGAGAGAGAATCCCATTCTCTTTTAGATAATCCAGGAATTCACTGCTTAAGTATTCACCTCCTCGATCAGATCGAAGAATCTTAATAATTTTGCCCGTTTGGTTCTCTACCTCGTGCTTATATTCTTTGAATTTCTCAAAAGCTTCAGACTTGTGTTTCAACAGGAACACATGCCCGTATCTAGAGAGATCGTCAGTGAATGTAATGAAGTAGAAAGAACCATTTCTGGCGTGTGTAGACATAGGACCGCATACATCACTATGCACCAGTCCCAAGAGTTCAGTAACTCTTTCTCCGTGTCCCGTAAACGGAGTTTTGGTCATTTTTCCTTTGAGACATGAATGGCAAGTGTCATAAGATGATAATTCGAATGAATTCAAATATCCATTCTTATGCAACTTAGCCAGTCGTGTCTCATTGATATGGCCAAGTCTACAGTGCCACAAGAAGGATTCGTTCATTTCTGAGCTTTTCCTCTTGTGTGTGTTTTGTATATTGAAGACTGTATTTTGATTGAGAATGAATATGCCATTATGTAGCGAGCCTGATGCAATCAACTTTTGATCTAGGAATATGTTCATAACATTATCCTTTACTACAAAATTATATCCTTCTTTACTTAATAAAGAAACTGATATAATGTTGCACATCATGTTCGGTATATAATAGCACTCATTCAGGACTAGTGTATCACCATTTGGTAATACCAGGTGATATATGCCAACTGCTTTGGCTGCAACATTTGCCCCATTCCCTACTTGAACGGAATGATCACCTTTTCCCAGTTCTCTACCTTTTCGTAGCCCATGTAACTGCTTACATATATGGGATCCTGATCCGGTATCTAATACCCAGGACGTAGGGTGAACTGAGAAACAGTTCTCAATAACAAACACACCCGAAGAAGGTGCATTATCATGCACGTTCTCCGTTTAGGCGGCGTGAGAATCTAGATATTCTCCTGTTTCCTGTTCAGTCTTATAACATTTATAAGATAGAACGGGTCCAACGTTCCCCTGCACAGTATAACATGCGGGTTCGGTCAATACATCCATATTATTATCTTGATTAAGGCATGAAATGGTCGCTACCTGGAGAGAGAGAGAAGAAAACACTTTAGCGTATGCTCTTGCAAGATCAGATTGGTTATTATCTTATCTAATCAGGATGGCTCCCACTGCTTTTTATCAAATCTTCCTTCAAACCCTAAAAGGAAAGACTAGCCGGGATTAATTACACACTACAAGTTCGCCAATATTTCAGCCAGGCCAGTGTCGGTACTTTGAGGGAGGTCCCCCGTGCTTTCGCACGAACCTAATTAATGTAAACCTCGTTTTCCCAGAGGCGTAACCTCGTTAACACCTTTCTAGACACCTACTTGATCGGCTAATTGTAATGTGTAAAACTCTCCCAGGAGTAACTCTTACTTGCAGTGGGTATCGGGATCCAACTATCTCATAGAAGGTATGCAATCTCATTGCAAATTTCAACACTTGAAATTCCCGATAATGCTTTTGCCCCTAGCGATCTATGACCTTAACTAAGTCAACAAACCATAAATCGCAAGTCAAGTTCAACCCGTACATTTCCCGATTGAATTAAACCCACCCGTACGACCCTTGACTGAGTCAACAAGGCCGTGCGAATGCTCTAATCCAATCACATCTCATGTTGTTACAGATAAACATAATTTAGCTACCATACACTATGCCTTGACTAAGTCAACAAACATAGCACGAATACTAAATAATATCTATCTGAAATGACGGAGGGCTACGCGGGTTCTTTCAGAAAAAACCATGAGCGTAATGAACTTGATATCGTTGTAGAATCAAATGAAGTTTTGAAATGGAGTGATTTTGAGGCTTTTCTAGTTTTGCTAAAGGGGTCACTCCCGGTGAAGGGATCGTCGGCCCTTTCCTCGTCGAATGAGGTGCAGGATATATCATATATATCACTATGCAAAGCAGAAACTATAGAAGCAATCAAAAGTCAAACCGAGTGTGTAGCATCTGCCAGTTATTGCTAAAGGAGTCACTCCCGGTGAAGGGATCTCGGTCCTTTCCTCATCGAATAAGGTGTAGGATATATCACATATACCGCTGTGCAAAGCAAGAACTGTAGCTACCTGTTTTATTTAAAATTTGATTCTACAACATCTTAGGTTTCTTTTCTTTCATTAATCACATTAATGAAGTCCCATCATTTAAATACCTAAACATCACAGATAAATACGACGTACACTTATGCCATCCGCATTCGCCTCGATGTCCCCTCGTGCACCGTTAGGTTAGGTAACTAACGACAGAGTAGGGCAGGGCTAGTGCGGGTGTAAAACATAAGTAACGTCTATATAATATATCATATATACTATATACTGTATCTATCACAGAACATCACATGATCATATCACAGATATCGCAGCAGAAGAAACATATGAAACATTGGATATACTAGGACGTCCGTGTTTTCAATACGAGCCAGTATAAAACACGGATTCCACGGTCGTGACGAATAGCCAATCCCACACCCCTAGACCCGTACGAGAGCGGCAAGCAACCCTACCAATTCTAGGGTTAGGAGACCCGGACTCGACTCCTCGAGTTGGTCTCCCACTGGACCCCAGAACCCGGTTACTTGTGCTCCCCTCCTTGGGTCTACCCTAGTGCAGAAAAGTAAATAATATACAATGGGTGACAACTTCCGCAACTTGGAAGTGCCCCAATAAAAGAATATTACATACAAGTTTTTACATAAATGAAAATGAAAAACACTCATCTCACATAAAAAAACCCCGGCTATTCAAACACGACGATCCAATATAACATATCCAGCAACACATAACATCATATGTCATCAACGTAAGTAAATATGCGCATCCCAATTGTCGTTGACATATAGCAACGAAACCGGCGATATCACATATTACACTTACGGTCACAGAAAAGAAAGTGTAAAACTACAACAATTGGAAAAAATTTGCACCGTAATTCTTAGAATTCCCTGCTGAATTTTTTAAGCATTTTTAATCTTGAAAAATCCCAGTTTTTGGAAAAAGTCCAGAGAGCACTTGGGTTTTAGGGTTTCGGGTTCGTTCGGGTTTCAAACGACGTCTAGACTTCGCCTAAGGCTCTAGCTAGGCTCTGATACCACTGTAGGGTTCTTAGGCACTCTCAAGAGGTCTCACAAGGCATCAACCATGCTTATTTCAAATTTTACGGGTGCCGAGAAACCCTAATACGGATCGTTAACTAGAAATTTAGGCGAAACAGTAATCTAGTTAACATCTTAACTAAAGGAGAGAGGCTACAACCATTGTAGATCCGGTTCTCCACTTTCTTGGCTCCACGTAGGCGTCCTCTCGCTGTCCATCTCGAATCCCGAACTCAAACGTCGGCTTCATCGGAGAATTGGGCGGACTAGGTCGTTGGCTTAGTGCCGAAGATGATCTACGTCGAGGTTTCACAAGTTCAAGCTCCGACTTCACAAATTTGTGAAACTTGTGAAGAAAACACCCAAAACAACTTGGCAAGAGGTAGAGGGTGAAGAAATAGGAGGTGGGTTCACTTTAGAATTGGATTTCTCACGTTAGAACTCAAGTTGCCATTGATGGCATCAAGCTTTCTCTCTTGAAGATGAAGAAGAAGATGAAGCTAGAATTATGATAAGTGTTGTTAAAAGAATAATAAAAATCAATACTTATCATCTTCTAACCTTGGTTAAGTGTAGAGAATAGACCATGGTCAAGTGAGAATGGTTAGGGTTAAGGATGATGACAAAATGGTCACTTTAGTCAAAGCTTCATGAAGCTTCATCGAGCTTCATGAAAGAAACCATTTTGTTATCTTTTATTTATTTACCTAAAAAGAATAGATAAATAAATAAGTAAATAAATCAAAACCCTAACTATTATCATAACCATGGTTTAAGTCTTAACACAAAAGCAATTTACATGCATCATCAAACATGACACATTGTAGTGCACAAAAGTATATCACATATACAACTTGTGAACTACAAGTGAGAAAATCCTATTAAAGTGAACCAATACTAGTTAATGCAAAGTAATATATCAAATATATAATTATACATTAAATCATTAAATCAACACTTGATTCAATGATCCGGTCATGTCGCACATAACCGACTAGTATCCAATGTATCGACTTATCGAATCAATCTATGATTCGATAACTAGGTTATATCGCATATAACGAATCGAAACATTCATCGCGAGAATGAAATACGGTATCACATACACGCATCATTCTCGGTCCTGCACATATCTCATATGCACTCCTATTTCGTTTCGCTTGAGCCAGGAAACCTCTGTGTAGGATTCTAAAGACTCGTCAATACGCCGGTAGCAGATGATGATCATATCAAGCACCCACAAGTCGCAAGCGGTCTGCTAAACGTAACGGCCATCCGGGTATTGAGCGATCAGAAGATCGACGAGCTAGCCCGCTCACACTCCTGTGAATCCAACCAGTAACACCTACCGTACAGTCCGGTCTGTTCGTCTGATATGTCGCATATCAAGTCTAGGGGTGGTATAAGTCAGACCCCAATAACCGATAAGTCGTGCCGATGTGAGGCTCATAACGGGTCGAGAAACTACTGGTAACACTTACCAGCAAATCTCTGATCAGCCCTGGCCAGGGACTTCCCTGTTACGGCCAATCAAGCACAGCGCAACATCAACCTCCAATACCGGGAGAGACGAAACCCCTCCTATCGCTCATTGCCTCCATGTGACTCGGGACTGTACCCAAAGACCACCGTTTTGCACGCCCTCATGGACGTGGTAAGGTGAAGATCAAAGCACAGTGGGAATCACACAAGACTCTATGACGATCTCGGGTCTACAGACTAACATGTACAAGTGTCACCTGAGAACTGCCATCTGACGTGAGGTATAATACCATCTGGGAGTTCTCGGCGAGTCCGTCCAGTGTACCCAGTCTCCACTGAGCACCCGTATACCATCTCTGATGTCAAACACCAATGGATATGGGATCATCCATCGCCCATCTCATGGGTTGAGAAGCGTATACGCTAGTCTACACTGGTATATCGATGCCCCGTCTCGATATTCCCACGACTAGGGACCTTGAAGGATGTACTTATGGACTACCATGTCCCCACTAGTATGATCTGCATCATAGTCCAGGTAGTCAAGTACACATCCTAAGGGCTTTATCAACATGTAACTATAAGACAGTTTAAAGAGACAAGTGTACATGTTAAGATAAAGAGTAACCAGATAGCATACTATCATATCGAGCAAGAAAGTCATCTCTATATATGTCCAAGCATCCAATATAATATACATCATCTGTACAATACTGGCCTCTAGGGCATACATACAACTAACAAGTATCTGGCTAGTCATGACCTTAAAAGCCCCCTCCAACAAGTAAAAGAAGGTTGCTCCCATCACTTTCACCGACGAGGACCTGCATAGCATATCTATACCGCACAACGATCCCCTAATGATCATAGCCCGGATAAATCGGTACGAAGTTGGGAGAATCCTTGTTAACTCAGGAAGTTCGGTGGACATCCTATTCTATGACTGCTTCTACCGTATGAGATTAAACCCGTCCGATCACCGACCTCGCATGTCGTCTCCGGGTTTACTAATCACTCCATCCAAGCTGAGGGAATGATCACCCTCCCTTTTAACTTTGGGGAGGCCAGAAGAACCCAAACAATGTTGTCACGCCCCGCTTCCTAGAGTACGCTAAGGTAGGCACATGACATAGCCAACCATGCTACCTGTGGATAGGAAAAATCCTTCCATAGTCACATTTCGGCTGTAGAGATATCAAGAACAGGAAAGTAAACTAAACTATCTAGTACATGTCCATAAGCCAGAATAAATGAGTCAAGGAATGATAATATGCGGAAGCGAAGGATACAATAAATGAAATACATGGAAAGTAAAACTGCATACCAACAGGATCTTCACCGCTCGGTCTAATAGCGGCAATCCTCCTGACCAGTCTGCAACAAAGGTAGAAGGATCTGGGCCATACAAAACCCAGACGTCAGTGCGTCATAACATCAAGCAATAATATAAGCATGGGTAGTAATACATGCAAGTATGATCATAAATGATAAAACAAGCATAACAATGATATAAGTAAGGACAGTGGGGTAATGTGTAGTGTGTGATCTAAACTGGTCTATTGGGTTAACTACTCTCAAGTCTTTAAAATCAATTTGATGAATCATCGATGTAACTCAATAGTATCCCGTGCGTGCCCGGGATCACGGTGAAGATTCTCGGGCTGAAACCGAGACATGCCGCTAGGCACTAAAGGAAAAGGGGTAATGATGAATGATGTCCATGGCATCATCCCAAGGCTGGCCCAGCCTCTAAAAAGGTAATGGATAACGATGGATGATGTCAGCAGCATCTTCCCAAGGCTGGCCCAGCCTCTAAAACTGATCAGTAAAGATGGCGAACTATCGAGTTACAAGTCAGGTTTCATCATTGATTTCCCCATACCCCTAGGTTGTGTATTCAAGTCAAGTATTTAAATAATCTGGAGCTAATGCCAACACAGGATCAGGCAGGTACAGGTTTGTCTGGATAGACAACAGGAACGGTCCGTAAGGACAACAGGTCAGGTTTGTTGGTATCAGACACAAGATCAGGTAACAGGTAAAGCCATGGTACATCAGGTCAAGTCAGGTAGTATATAGGTATCATGTCATGTCAAGTAGTAGTGTATTAAGTCATGTCAGGGGTGCACAAGTATCACGTGGGTGCTCATAATCAAACTATAATAAGTATGGGTACACAAAACAAGTATGGGGTACTAATATAACAATAAAATGGAATAATGTGATATGGTATGCAAATAGATATAATTTCAAAGATATGGATGCACAGTTATCGATTAGGGTTACATTTATAGTTCCAATATTAATTAGGATGCAATTTATTAAACATGGAGTGTTAATATCACAGTATTATGTAGTAATGTGATCTATGGATGCAGTTATATGTATCTTAAATGCGATGGATGCAAACGGGTATCCGAAAAGTTATAACTATAAAATGGTAATGTGGGATGTACAACTAAGCAATATGATATAAATATTGATATAATAATATTAATATGGATAGCATATTCAAAGCGATTAATAACTATAAAAGTGGTATTGATTAACCATGGACAAGAAAGTTCCGTTCAGAAATTCAGCGTCACCCTGATTTGTAAAATAGGTTACAAAAATAACAAACGTTATCCAAAAGAGACGTGTCTTATACCAAAACAAAGATAATTCAATAAGGTTTTTATTTTTATAAGTATAAGAATCTCAGGTTGTCCCAACAAAAAGCTATGAACATTCGAAGTTGAAAGTTTGCTGCTGGAATTTCCCTGGACAGCAGTTTAGAGACATTTTCATTTGCATTTTACGTTATTTAAACAGTTTATTTTGCAAGTAAATATTTCATAGAGTTATAGTATTCTGAGTTAGCTTCGTAACGAACTAAAGAACATATACTAATGATTTTTCTATGATTTATAATGAATTTTATAAGGTAAGGTGTACAGTAAATTTCAGATTTGTCGTATCCGCTTTTTCAACGACGTTTCATGTGTAAACTATAATATTTTCAAATGTATAACATTATAAAATGCAGATTATAAACTAATTAAAGATAATAATAAGAAATATTACGACGATATATATTTTAAATGATATGGATGCAGTATAATGTAATCTAGTATGTCACAAGATAAGTTGTCATGATCTAGATTTAAAATGATATAAACGGAACAACGAAACGTTATAAAATTAAACATGGGGTACTGGATTTAAACTATAGGTATGGTATTTATTTAAATAGGTATAAAATGAATTAGATAGCATGTAGCAAGATTAACTTGCATAGACGGAATAAGAACGGATGTGTACGGAACGTCCTTCGTCGGCGAAATGTCGCGACGCGCGCACGGTACACGGAACGGTTCCAAACAACGCACGAGGGTGATCACGCAAGTCAGGTACGTTCACTGGATCACTCGGATCGTCAGCGACGAGCACGGCTCTGGCGGTGATCACCGGAATCAAGAAACAAGATCAAGAAAAAGAAAGAAGAAAGAAGAAGTAAGAAGAAGAGGTTGTGTATTAAATAAGGAAAGAAAAATTAAATAAATAAAATATATATAAATATATATATGCAGAGGAGAGAGAGAGAGAAAGGAGTTGTTAGTTTGTTAGCAAAATAGATTTAAAATTTTAAAAGATTTGTAGATTTAAAATTTTAGATAAGAGGTTTCAGTTTGTTAAAGAAATCGTATGAAAATATTTAAACTAAATTTTAAAATTAAATAAATTGAATTTTGGCGGGATACAAAAATATTTCAAAACGCGCCCGGGTCGGGTCTAAAAATTCAGATTTAAAATACGAAAAATATGTGCGACTTTCAAAATTCAAAATGAATGCTCAGGTAGCGAAAACACATACCCCCAAGAACGGATGCACGTACATGCGCGTAGCCATCCAAACACGTCTGTTTCACTGAACGGGACGAGAACAAGATGCGCGGATGCTACCACGGGGTTAGGGGTATCATGCAGGCTATGAAATGCAATTTTAAATTATTTTACATGACTTAAAATGTTATATGGTAAAAGATGCAATGCCAGGTAAAATGCCAGTATGCAGTATACATGAGATGCACGTGTCTATGTAACAAGTCAGGGTAATCTATAAATATGAATCAAACAGGTTCAAGCAAGCGGGTCGGGTCGAATGCAATGTAAAATGTAAAATACTATTCGCACCCAAAACACGATAAATCAGGAGAATACCACAATTAAGAAAATACGAGAACTGGAATTGGTATAAATGAACTAGGGTGTTACATTATACCCAACTACAAAAGAATTTCGTCCTCGAAATTCCAAGAACAACGAAGGATAAACAATCAACAAACTACAAAAATAGATGTGGAAACTTCTGACGGATTTTATCTTCTCGTTCCCAAGTTGATTCTCCATGCGAGCGATTTGCCCAAGAAACAAGTACGAGAGGGATAACCTTGTTCTTAAGAACATTTTCCCTTCGATCCAAATTAACATCGGTCGTTCCTCAAAGCTTAAATCTTCTCGTACAGTCAGTTCCGAATGATCCAGCACGTGTGTTTCATCTCGAACAAATTTACGGAGTTGGGATACATGAAACACGTCATGAACATTCGCCAAAGATTGTGGTAACACCAATCGATAAGCCATTTCTCTAACACGCTCCAAAATCTCGAAAGGCCCAACGAATAAAGGACTAAGCTTTTCTCGACTCCCAAAATGAATCACTCCTCTAGTCGGTGATATCTTCAAGAATACTAGATCACCAACAGCGAACTCTAGAGCTCTTCTCGATGTATCGACCCAACTCTTCTGCCGATCTTGCGCTGCCTTCATATGATTCCGGATAGTGTTAACTTTCTCCACTGTTTGCACGATCAAATCCGGTCCCAACAATCTTCGTTCTCCAACATCGTCCCAATAAAAAGGTGAACGACACTTGCGACCATATAATGCTTCGAATGGAGCCATCTGAATAGTCGCCTGAAAGTTGTTGTTGTACGAAACTCCACCAAGTGTAGATGATCCTCCCATGAACCCTTGAAGTCTAACATGCAAGCTCTCAACATGTCTTCAAGAGTTTGGATCGTTCTTTCCGACTGGCCATCTGTTTTAGGATGATAAGCTGTGCTAAACTTCCATCGAGTCCCCAAAATTTCCTGTAAGCTCCTCCAGAAGTGTGATAAGAATCGGGTGTCATGGTCGGACACAATGCTCACATGTACTCCATGCAAACTCACAATCTCCTGCATGTACCGTTCTGCTAACGCTTCCGTTGACCGACCAACTCGAAACGGTATGAAGTGAGCTGCCTTGGTCAATCGATCAACAATCACCCAAACTGCATTGTTGCCCTTTGGACTCCGCGGTAAAGCTGTCACGAAATCCATGGTTATATGTTCCCACTTCCATTGAGGAATCGGAAGTGGTTGCAATAAACCAGCAACCCTTTGATGTTCAGCCTTAACTTGCTGACACACCAAGCACTTTGCTACAAAGCGAGCAATCTCCCTTTTCAAACCTCCCCACCAGAAATGCTGTCGTAGATCACGGTAAATCTTTGTGCCTCCTAGATGTACGGAATACGCGGAACTGTGTGCCTCCTTCATAACTCCTTCGTAAATATCTCCCTTTGGCACACACAAATGGCTACCATACCGTAACGAACCATCTTCATGAATCAATAAGTCCGTTTGAAGTCTAGCTTCAACCTGTTCTCGAAACTTTTGCAATCTTGGGTCCTTCGACTGCGCTGCTTTAATACTATCGATCAATGACGAATGTACTTGCAGCTGCATCAACTGTCCTGAAGAATGCGGTAGCACGATCTCCAACTCGAATCTCCGAAAGTCTTCCATAATCTCCTTCTGTGCAGTCAACATCTGAATTGCTGGCAACCGACTAAGCGCATCCGGCACAACATTAACTTTCCCCGGATGGTACTTAAGATCAAGATCGTAGTCCGCCATCAGCTCCAACCATCTACGCTGCCTCATATTAAGCTCCTCCTGTGTGAACACATACTTCAGGCTTTTATGATCGGTGAATATTTCGACCCTTTCGCCCAATAAGTAGTGTCTCCAAATCTTCAAAGAGAAAATCCCAGCTGTTAACTCCTAGTCATGAGTTGGGTAATTCTTCTCATAGATCTTCAACTGTTTCGATGCTTAAGTTGTAACCTTCCCATGCTGCACCAAAACACATCCCAATTCATTCTCCGGTGCGTTGCTGTGAATCACCAATTCTCCGGAACTGTCTGGTATGGTCAAAATAAGAGCGGTTATCAATCTCTGCTTCAACGCCTCAAAAGATGACGCACACTTATCCATCCACACAAATGGTACTTCCTTGCGCGTAAGCTTGGTCAAAGGCTCAGCCAAACGAGCAAAATTCTCCACGAACC
Source organism: Agapanthus africanus (assembly GCA_030015575.1). NCBI lineage: Eukaryota > Viridiplantae > Streptophyta > Magnoliopsida > Asparagales > Amaryllidaceae > Agapanthus > Agapanthus africanus. The sequence goes on along the minus strand of JASDDO010000019.1, from coordinate 91,811,091 downwards.
TTCTGTAATACTCGGCAAGTCCAAGAAAGCTTCTGATCTCTGCAACGTTCTTCGGAATCTGCCAATCTCGAACTGCTGAAATCTTCTCGGGATCAACGGCGATTCCATCTCCGGATACGATATGCCCCAAAAACTTCATTTCTTCAAGCCAAAACCCGCACTTACTCATTTTTACACACAATCTTTCTTGCCCCAATGTCTGCAGTGCGATCTTCAAGTGTTCTGCATGCTCTTCAATACTCCTTTGAGTAGACCAGAATATCATCAATGAACACCACTATAAACTGGTCCAAGAATGGTGAACAGATTCGGTTCATCAAGTCCATGAATATCGCCGGGGCATTCGTTACTCCGAAGGGCATCACTAAGTACTCGTAATGTCCATACCGAGTTCTGAACGCCGTCTTGCAAATATCTTCTGATTTAACTCGGACCTGATGATATCCGGATCGCAAATCCAGCTTCGAGAATACCCTTGCGCCACTAAGCTGCTCAAACAATTCGCCAATGCGAGGGATCAGGTACTTGTTCTTAATAGTCATCCGGTTTAATTCTCGATAATCGATGCACATCCTCCTTGTGCCATCTTTCCTCTTTACTAGATGAACTGGAGCTCCCCAAGGTGAATTGCGTGAATTCAACCCTTCTCTAGCAATTCGGTAACCTGCTTCTTTGCTTCTTCCAACTCCACTGGTGCTATTGGATGGTACGCCTTTGAGATTGGTGTTGCACCAGGAACAAGATCGATCGCGAACTCCACATCTCGTTTTGGCGGTAAACCCGAGATGTCCTAGAACAAATCCATGATCTCTCAAACTACAGTTGGCGCTTCCTCCTTATCAACTTCCATTGATAAAAGAACATTGCTTGTCGGCCTAGCCCTAAACTCGACTAGCCCGACAGAACTGCTACCTCTAGCAAAACAAACTCCGGATGTCCGGAAATCTGGAAAATAACTTTCTTTGCCCTACAATCAATGTGAGCGTGGAAAGTGCCGAGAAAATCCATTCCCAAGACAACAACAAATAAAGGGATGCACCAGAATTGAATAATTCTAATGCGGGGAAGACATGATCAAGTAGGATACCTGAAACGATTTCACCTGAAGCCAAACACTAAAGAAGATAAGCACGGTAAACAGAATTCAAGCTTGCGATAAAATATGAACTGGAAAGCAAGAGAAGCAAGGTAATATAACGACCATGAAATAAGGAAGTGAATCAAGACTAGGACTCCAAGTTACTTAAATAGAGTACCGCATTGTAACCATGCTGCAGTTCATAGTTACAATCACATAACTCCACTCAGGTCGCCTAAATCCTAGTATAAAAATCCAAGGGATAAGGAGAAACAATAGGGAACCAAAAGGTTTCAAGTTGAGATGCAAAGTGGTTTGCATATCATCAAGACGACGATCAAGAGAAAGATAAGATTCAAGAATCACGAGAACAAGGTGGCAGGACATGTTCCTAATCTCGAGTGTTCCGATTCATGTATTGGGTCTAACACCCAACTACAAAAGAATCAACCCGATTAACCTAGATCCTATGGCTCTGATACCAAAGAAACTATGTCACGCCCCGCTTTCCAGAGTACGCTAAGGTAGGCACATGACATAGCCAACCATGCTACCTGTGGATAGGAAAAATCCTTCCACAGTCACATTACGGCTGTAGAGATATCAAGAACAGGAAAGTAAACTAAACTATATAGTACGTGTCCATGAGCCAGAATAAATGAGTCAAGGAATGATAATATGCGGAAGCGAAGGATACAATAAATGAAACACATGGAAAGTAAAACTGCATACCAACAGGATCTTCACCGCTCGGTCTAATAGCGGCAATCCTCCTGATCGGTCTGCAACAAAGGTAGAAGGATCTGGGTCATGCAAAATCCAGACGTCAGTGCGTCATAACATCAAGCAATAATATAAGCAGGGGTAGTAATACATGCAAGTATGATCATAAATGATAAAACAAGCATAACAATGATATAAGTAAGGACAGTGGGGTAATGTGTAGTGTGTAATCTAAACTGGACTATTGGGTTAACTACTCTCAAGTCTTTGAAATCAATTTGATGAATCATCGATGTAACTAAATAGTATCCCGTGCGTGCCCCGGATCACGGTGAAGATTCTCGGGCTGAAATCGAGACATGCCGCTAGGCACTAAAGGAAAAAGGGGTAATGATGAATGATGTCCATGGCATCATTCCAAGGCTGGCCTAGCCTCTAAAAAGGTAATGGATAACGATGAATGATGTCAGCAGCATCTTCCCAAGGCTGGCCCAGCCTCTAAAACTGATCAGTAAAGGTAGCGAACTGTCGAGTTACAAGTCAGGTTTCATCATTGAATTCCCCATACCCCCAGGTTGTGTATTCAAGTCAAGTATTTAAATAATCTGGAGCTAATGCCAACACAGGATCAGGCAGGTACAGGTTTGTCTGGATAGACAACAGGAACGGTCCGTAAGGACAACAGGTCAGGTTTGTTGGCATTAGATACAAGATCAGGTAACAGGTAAAGCCATGGTATATCAGGTCAAGTGAGGTAGTACATAGGTATCATGTCATGTCAAGTAGTAGTGTATCAAGTCATGTCAGGGGTGCACAAGTATCACGTGGGTGCTCATAATCAAACTATAATAAGTATGGGTACACAAAACAAGTATGGGGTACTAATATAACAATAAAATGGAATAATGTGATATGCTTTGCAAATAGATATAATTTCAAGGATATGGATGCCCAGTTATCGATTAGGGTTACATTTATAGTTCCAATATTAATTAGGATGCAATTTATTAAATATGGAGTGTTAATATTACAGTATTATGTAGTAATGTGATCTATGGATGCAATTATATGTATCTTAAATGCGATGGATGTAAACGGGTATCCGAAAAGTTATAAAACTATAAAATGGTAATTTGAGATGTACAACTAAGCAATATGTGATATAAATATTGATATAATAATATTAATATGGATAGCATATTCAAAGCGATTAATAACTATAAAAGTGGTATTGATTAACCATGCACAAGAAAGTTCCGTTCAGAAATTCAGCGTCACCCTGATTTGTAAAGTAGCTTAAAAACATAACAAACGTTCTCCAAAAGGGATGTGTCTTATACCAAAACAAAGATAATTCAATAAGGCTTTCATTTTTATAAGTATAAGCATCTCAGGTTGTCCCTACAAAAAACTATGAACATTTGAAGTTGAAAGTTTGCTGCTGGAATTTCCTTGGACAACAGTTTAGAGACATTTTCATTTGCATTTTACGTTATTTAAACAATTTATTTTGCAAGTAAATATTTCATAGAGTTATATTATTTTGAGTTAGCTTCGTAACGAACTAAAGAACATATACTAATGATTTTTCTATGATTTATAATGAATTTTATAAGGTAAGGTGTATAGTAAATTTCAGATTTGTCGTATCCGCTTTTTCAACGACGTTTCATGTGTAAACTATAATATTTTCAAATGTATAACATTATAAAATGCAGATTATAAACTAATTAAAGATAATAATAAGAAATATCACGACGATATATATTTTAAATGATATGGATGCAGTATAATGTAATCTAGTATGTCACAAGATAAGTTGTCATGATTTAGATTTAAAATGATATAAACGGAACAACGAAACGTTATAAAATTAAACATGGGGTACTAGATTTAAATTATAGGTATGGTATTTATTTAAATAGGTATAAAATGAATTATATAGCATGTAGCAAGATTAACTTGCCTAGACGGAACAAGAACGGATGTGTATGGAACGTCCTTCGTCGGCGAAATGTCGCGACGCGCGCACGGTACACGGAACGGTTCCAAACAACGCACGAGGGTGATCACGCAAGTCAGGTACGTTCACTGGATCACTCGGATCGTCAGCGACGAGCACGGCTCTGACGGTGATCATCGGAATTAAGAAACAAGATCAAGAAAAAGAAAGAAGAAAGAAGAAGAAGTAAGAAGAAGAAGTTGTGTATTAAATAAGGGAAGAAAAATTAAATAAATAAAATATATATAAATATATATATATGCAGAGGAGAGAGAGAGAGAAAGGAGTTGTTAGTTTGTTAGGAAATTATATTTAAATTTTAAAAGATTTTTAGATTTAAAATTTTAGATAAGAGGTTTCAGTTTGTTTAAGAAATCGCATGAAAATATTTAAAGTAAATTTTAAAATTAAATAAATTGAATTTTGGCAGGATACAAAAATATTTCAAAACGCGCCCGGGTCGGGTTTAAAAATTCAGATTTAAAATACGAAAAATATGTGCGACTTTCAAAATTCAAAATGAATGCTCAGGTAGCGAAAACACATACCCCCAAGAACGGATGCACGTACATGCGCGTAGCCATCCAAACACGTCTGTTTCACTGAACGGGACGAGAACAAGATGCGCGGATGCTACCAAAGGGTTAGTGGTATCATGCAGGCTATGAAATGCAATTTTAAATTATTTTACATGACCTAAAATGTTATATGGTAAAAGATGCAATGCCAGGTAAAATGCCAGTATGCAGTATACATGAGATGCACGTGTCTATGTAACAAGTCAGGGTAATCTATAAATATGAATCAAACAGGTTCAAGCAAGCGGGTCGGGTCGAATGCAATGTAAAATGTAAAATACTATTCGCACCCAAAACACGATAAATCAGGAGAATACCACAATTAAGGAAATACGAGAACTGGAATTGGTATAAATGAACTAGGGTGTTACAAATGTCGTTGAGTTTCCTCGTCGTCCGGGTTCCTTCGTCTTATAACATCCTTTTGGGTCGCCCCACCTTAAACGTCCTTCAAACTCAGATCTCGACCTACCACCTCGCGCTCAAATTTTTCTCTGAGCAATGGGGGATAGGCCGGTCTTACGGAGATCAGCAAATCGTTAGCGTGTGTCTCACCACGACAGTGCCTGAGTACAAAGAAGTTGATCTGACCGACGTACCGTGTAATCCTCGAAAATGGCTGGATACACATGATGACAAGAGAGATCCGGGGTTCCCCAGTAGAAGCCTTGTCCAAAGTCCCCCTTAAAGAGGGAGACAACAGTTAAACTATTCAGATCGGCTCCTTCCTGACAGGGGAAACTCATGACTACTTTATCTAGTTCCTCTGAGACAACTCCGACGTGTTTGTTTGGACTCTCGCAGACATGCCGGGGATCGACCCCAAGGTGATCTCCCACAAGCTCGGAGTTGACTCAAAGGCTCGGCCGGTCCGACAAAAGAAAAGAAGCTTCACCCCTATCAAACAGAAGGCAATTGATAAGGAAGTGGACCGGCTACTCGCGGCAAACTTCATAAGAAATCTGGACTACTCGCCTTGGCTAGCCAACGCAGTTATGGTCAAGAAAGTGAATGGGAAATAGCGCATGTGCGTCGACTTTACTGATCTGAACGAGGCTTGCCCGAAAGACAACTATCCGCTCCCTCGGATAGATCAGCTAATGGATAGCTTAGCCGGTCATGAGCTGTTGAGCTTCATAGATGCCTTCTCGGGTTATAATCAAATCCGAATGGACCCGACCGATGAAGAGCTCACCGCTTTCACCACTGATCGAGAGGTCTACTGTTACAAGGTAATGCCCTTTGGCCTAAAAAATACAGGGGCAACTTATCAACGGCTGGTCAACAAGTTGTTCAAACCACAGATCGAGTGGAATATGGAAGTCTACGTTGATGACATGCTTGTGAAGTCCACCCAGTCAGTCAGGCATACCACGGACCTTGGAGAGACTTTTGACGTCCTGCGAAATAACAAAATGAACCTGAATCCGACCAAGTGTGCTTTCGGCATCACGGGAAGAATGTTCCTCGGATTCATAGTTACCCACCGGGGAATCGAGGCAAACCTGGAGAAAATAAAAGCCATTCTTGACATGACGACGCCCAAGAGCAACGTAGAAATCATGCGACTCACAGGCAGGGTGGCCGGTCTGAGTCGGTTCATGTCCAGATCCGGGGAAAGGTGCCCGCCTTTCTTCAGAGCTTTAAGGAAGATCTCAGAGTTTGAGTGGTCCGAGGAGTATCAAATCACCTTTGAGTAGCTCAAGGCTCATATGTCGACGCCACCGCTTCTCACCTGACCAGTCGAAGGAGAAAATCTGCTGCTGTACCTGGCCATCTCCGACCAGGAAGCTAGCTCTATACTCATCAAAGAATACGAGGGGATACAGAGCCCGGTTTACTACATCAGCCACATTTTCAAAGACACGGAGAAAAAATAACCGGCTATCGAAAAGATAGTCCTGGTGCTCGTCGTTGCCTCCAGGAAGCTTCGACACTATTTCTAGGCTTATACAATCATCATTCTCAGTGACTAACCCCTGGGGAACATCCTCGGTTCCCCCGAGTCGTCAGGCTGCTTAGAGAAGTGGAGATGGGAGTTGTCGTAACTTGATATCCGGTACCGACCAAGGCAACCTATTAAAGCCCAAGCCGTAACTAATTTCGTGGTCGAATGCACCATTCCCAACAGAGAAGAAGTGCCGACACGAGATCCAAAGCCACAACACTCAGTCGAAGAAAAGCTCGGTCCAATTCCAGACTGGGTACTCTATATTGACGGTTCCTCCATATAGTATGGATGTGGGGTTGGGCTAGTCATCCGCGGCCCCAATGAAGCCGAGATGGAATATTCTCTGCGGTTTGAATTCAAGGTCTCGAATAACGCTGCGATGTATAAAGCCTTATTGGTCGGTCTACGAATCGCCTCGGGGGTAGGTCTATAGAAAATCAGAATCCGCAGCGATTTCGTGTTTGTCGTCGGCCAAGTGACTGTTTACCTCGGAAAACAGAGACGAACCAGGATGGATCATCATTCCTGAATTTGGGGGCATATGCTATTTGGATTTATCCGTCCACCTCTCCGAAAATGCCAAGTTGATTTATAGCACCGTATATCGGAGGTTTGGACAGATGCGGCCGTTGTAGCGTGATTTCGTCAGATTCCCCCTCATTTTGCGAGGGGTTTTTGATTGTGGGGACGCTCTTCCCTGCAGGCGCAAGCCGCTGCAGTTAATTACGTTATCGCATCGCGATAACCATTTTCTCCTGCTCCAAAAGTTCACTTCGTGTCGTGTGTGTTTTTATTTGTTTAGGTTGCCCGTGGATTGTATACGGAGACTAATTTATGGCATTGCTCGTAGGGTGTGGATTAGTCCAAATCTGTATATCCAAGATTTGGGTTTGTTTTATTTAAGGACCATTAATCTGGTTTGAGATTAAGATCGACTTAAGTGTATGTGAGTATTTGGGGCTTGATTTGTTGTTGTTAAGGATACATTAGTCCAATTTAATACTAAGATCCACTTAACAATTTTTCAGGATCATTTTTATTTAGGATCGAACAAAAGAGCGTTTGGGCTCTGTTGTCTTATTTTAGGAACATTTCGGTCCATTATCACCATTTTGGAGGCGAAGTTCTATTATAAGGACATCTTGGTCTGTTGATCACCATTGTGGAGGTGAGATTTTAGTTTAAGAACGTCTCGGTCCATTGATCACCATTTTGGAGGTGAGATTTTAGTTTAAGGACGTCTCGGTCCGTTGATCACCATTTTGGAGGTGAGAGTTTAATTTAAGGACGTCTCGGTCTGTTGATCACCATTTTGGAGGTGTGATTTTAGTTTAAGGACGTCTCGGTCTATTGTCTATCTTGCGCGCATTATTTGTTACGTGACGGGATGAACAACGATGTTGATATGGAATGTGCCTAATTTGGGGTGCAGTCTGATTTGAGGTGTGCACGTCAATTTGGAAGTGCACCAACGAGTTGTTGTTTATCGGGACCCACCATCTCTATGAAGATATTGAAGAATTACAATGATATATATCAGAGGTGTGGAGAAATGTACCCTTAAACCAAATCCCATATTTGAAGGAAAAGATGGTGCTGCTGTAGACCTAAGGAATGTTAGTCATGTTTGAGACCAAAATTATTTTAGGAGATATAAGATGAGTATCATTTGGGATATCATCAATAGGAGACCACTAGTTATTTTTGAGACTAAGGTCAATTTAGGAAAACATGAGCACATGGGCTCGGTTGTTTTAGTATCAAAGAGGTCTAACCTCAGAAAACTTTAGCCAATTTAGGCTAAGATTGAGTCTCCAATAGTGCTAAGCACTGAAGAATACAGTGCTCACGTGCGTTTCACGTGGGCACTGGATTAGTATTAAACACTAGAGTTTTATGGCGCTCACGTGACACACATGAGGTACCCCAAATATGGGCAACAGACTAGTGTTAAACACTAGAGTTTTATGGCACTCACGTGACAAACGTGAGGCACACCAAATATGGGCACTGCTCTTTGCGTTTTATTCCCCCCTCTTTTATATAAGTGCTAAGTACTTGGCTCTCGTGCAAAGTACGTGGGTGTCCCCTTTCCTTTATTGATGCTGGAGTACTGTAGTTTCCTCTTTCTACTTGTTTTCCTCTTAAACAGATCACATGGTAAATACGTGAGAAAGTTTTGGTTATTTTCCTTGTTCGTTTGTATCACTCACGTGGAAAACATGTGAGGCTTCGAAATAGTGCTAAGCACCAACGATTTGGCCTTGGAGATCTTGGATCACTATTTTTTTTATTGAAGAACTAAGTTCTTTATATAGGGTTAAACCCTAATCTTTAGAGAAATTAAATTCCTATGTGTTCCTGTTCTTCTTTTCCCCTTTTTTTTTATGTAACTTAGTTCTTTTCGCTTAGGTTTTGAATCTTGCAGAGCAAAATCTCCCCGATGAGAATTAAATTCTCAACTTGCGGGGAGATTTGAATCTGCAAATCTCAACCAAAGAGAAAAACCGAGTTCTTATATGAAGGGTTAAACCCTTAGAGAGGAAAATGAGAGGTGTTTTCTTTTTACCTAGTGTTTCAAGGAAACAAGTCTTCTTTTTTAGAATTAAATTCTCCTGTTCCTCAAAAGCCCACTGTTCCCTCATGAGAACTGAATAATAAATATAAAAGCAATAGGAAAAGCCCCCAAACGGAGCATCACATGCCCACACGTGATAAGGCACCGCGCTTGATAAAGCAAGGCTGAAATTGAGGCTAAAACTGAGCCCCACGTGCAGACACATGACCTTCTATATACAAAGTATATAGGCACCTTCTTAAAATAAACAATTGGCCAGAAAAGGTCACGTGGTAGCACGTGACGCTATTTGATGGACTTAGCTTCGTGGGGTCACGTGCTACACGTGATGGGCTCCTATGCCTTCTGAACCAATAGAATTAAGTTCTAAATAAAAGGGATCAAAACCCTATTTGGAAAATATTTTCTTAGATCTTTCTAAACAAGAAAGATTGCGCTCTGTAAGGCAGAGCACCGTTGGATTAAAAATCCAATAGTGATTAAAAATCACCAATTTACAGAAGAAGATTCCGTATAGGGAAATATTTTTCTAATCTTGTGAGAAATATCTTCTATAAAACAGAAGTTCTTGGATTAAAAATCCAACGGTGAATAAAATTCACCGATTGATCTAAAAGATCATTTTGGTTGATTATAAAATCAGTCAAAATCTCTCAATAAGAGATTTTCTGAACAAATTGATTCTTTTCTTTCTCCTATAAATAGGAGCCAAGAGACACAGAAAAAAATGAGAGAAAGAGGAAGAAAAGAGAGAAAAACCCCCTCGTAAGCTGAAAAGAAAAGAGAATTTAATTCTCCAGAGAGAAAAAGAGAAAAAAAAAGAAACTCTAGGTAAGAGAAGGAACGAAACACAGAGAATATCTCATCTCCTTTTTCACCTCCATAAGAGTTTAACTTTTCTAAAAAGAACTGAGTTCTTCTTTTGATTAAGATTTGCATTGCAGAAGCAGATCTCCCAACAAGTTGAGAATTTAATTCTCATCGAGGAGATCCTGCCATGCAGATCCAAAACCTAAAGGAGGATCTAAGTTCAGAGAATTTAATTCTCCCAAAAAGTATATAGGAGTTTAATTCTTCTGATAAAACAAGGGTTTAACCCTTCATATAAAAACTTAGTTCTTCCTTATGATGAAAGATCTACAGAAGCAGATCTCCTCATAAGTTGAGAATTTAATTCTCATCGAGGAGATTCTGCCATACAGATCCCAAACCTAAGAGAAAAACTAAGACCTAAGAATTTAATTCTTACAAACCATTGGGTTTGAAAGTCTCGAAACTAAGGATCTCCATGCACGTAAAAGGATGGGCATCCAACATGAAAACGACCGATCACGTGCTCCTACGTGAACACCCTTAATGAACAAAAGAGGATGACTGAGACTGGCTCACGTGATCCCACGTGGCCCCCAAGTAGTGCTTAGCACTTATAGAAAGGGAGTAAATCAAAAGGCAGTTTCCACTTGGGGCGCCTCACGTGACCCTACGTGACCCAATAGCGCTTAGCACTCAGAAAAGAACAAGGGAATAAACCCAAGGAAGCAACACCTCAAAATTTTTAGTGTTTAACACTACTTCAAGCGCCTCACGTGACCCCACGTGAGCGCCTCTAATTTTTAGTGTTTAACACTATTTCAAGCACCTCATGTGGGAGCATGTGAGCGCTAAGCATATACTAGTGTTTAACACTACGAAAGGCCAATGTTAGCCAAACTCAGACCAAATTTCCCGAGAAGCGTCAATTGAGCTCCTCATGCTCAGGGTCTCCAAATCTGAACTCAGTCTCAGAGATAGCTAATGAGCTTCTAACAGATGGCATCTAAAATAATGTTCGTCCCATTCCCCCTAAGTCGGGACATTGGTTCGAGGGTACATCTCTCCATATCTCTGATACATGTCATTGTAATTCTTCAATGTCTTCAGAGAGATGCAGGATCCCAATAACCAATAACTTTTGGCACATCCCCAAACCGCCAAACCAAAACCCCATAGACTATGATGTCTTTAAACTATAGACTATGAGGTCCTTAAACTCATGGACTATGATGTCCTTAAACCCAATGGACCGTAACGTCCCTAAACTAAGCTCTATAGACTATGACGTCTTTAAACTATGGACTATGAGGTTCTTAAACTCATGGACTATGATGTCCTTAAACCCAACGAACCGCAATGTCCTTATAAACTAAAGAAAATCCTGTTGAGTAGATCTTAGTCTAAAATTAGACTAACATATCCCCAACAAACGTATAAGTTGATCTTAATCTAAAACAAGATTAACGATCCTTAAACCAACCCAAACCCAAATCTAAGAAAATACAGATTTGGACTAATCCACACCCTACGGGCGACAACATAAATTAGTCTCCGTATACAATCCATGGGCAACCAACAACAAAACAAACACACACGGCATGAAGTGACCTTCTGGAGCAGGAGAAAGTGGTTACCGCTATGCGGTAACGTAATTAACTGCAGGGGCCTACGCCTGCAGGGAAGAGCGTCCCCACAATCAAAAACCCTTCACAACGAGGGGGAATCTGACAAAGTCTGCTATATCAGCCGCATCTGTCTAAACCTCCGATATACGGTGCCATAAATCAACTTGGCATCTTCAGAGAGGTGGACGGATAAAACCAAATAGCATCTGCCCCCAAATTCAGGCCGGACGTCCTGACGTCCCGATCGCGTCTTTCGGCAAAGAATAGATTCTGGCACGCCCGGTGAGACCTTTTCCTTTTTCCACTTCACACTTCGTGTGTCGTGTTTTTCCGCGATCAAATAGTCGCGGTATATATATGTTTATGGTTGCCCCTGGATTCGAGATACTAAGATTTGGTGTCTGGCTCCTGTTTTGAGAAAATGGCTTCCAACTGCACCAGCTACAACAACATCTCTCACTCCGTCCTCACCGGAGGAGTAACCTATGGGCCCCAAGTGGCCTCCATCTTCACCATGCCAGTGGAACAGTGACTCAGGCCACTACTGAACAATTCTTTGGGACCATGATCCCACCGACAAGCTTCAGCGTCCCAATGCCGTCACTGGAAGCTCCGAAGAAGTCGGTCTTCGATCAGCTTACAACTACCACGACCCCTCTCAACGGGCCGTCTAATTCCAAGTCTATTGCCTCGGTCTTTAACAGACTAGGGCAAAGCTTAAATGGGTCCATGAAGAAGCCTGCAATACCTGAACGAGTCATCCCGAAGCGGATAACCATTCCAACTCCGACGGACGAAGTCATCAAAGGGGATTCTCCTGCTAAGGGGTCGGTCTTTGCAAGACTGGACATCTTAATTCCTGCTTTGGGTGAGGTCGTTACGAATGTTTCCCCTGCCAAAAAGTCGGTCTTTGCAAGATTGACTGTTCCCTCTCAGCGGACGTCAGTCTTCAATAAGTTGGCACCAACAGAAACCCTTCGCCAAAACAGGGGGCATGATGAAGCCACCCCCATAACTGAGCCAGTCCCATCTGCAAGGCATGGTCGACGTCCCCACTGGTGCCGAGTGAGGAAAACTGGGGGCAGCTCTCCCTCTGGACTCACTCCACCAGCTCCTATGGTGGAAGTCGATATTGCTGTTCCACCTGGGAACAGCTTTGAGCCGCTCAGGAGGGTGCACAAGAACTCTCCAACTGCCGTATTAAAAAAGTCTCCTCCACCCGCTGAAAATATCATAAAGGTGAAGCCGGAGCAGCCCCTTTAGCGGTTGTCCTCTAAAATCCACAGGGTCTGGCGAAGAGTCCAAGATTATGTAATCAACAATGACCACTGCCGCCAACCAAAGAAGATAAGGGTTCAGCAAGAGGAGGACCATCCCTCTGCCACGCCACGAAAGCTGTCGTCTGCACGGGTGCCTACATCAACAGCCCCCTCAACTTCAATCGTCTATAAAAAGAGGAGGCCGGAGAGGATCCCCGTGTCTGCGACAAATCTCAAGGACACTGATCCTAAATGCCCCAAGTCTGGGGGTATGGTAGTACACACCATTTACATGGCTTCCGGAAAGGAGGAAAGCCATGCTTTTATGGGTCATCGACCACTTACGTGGTCCGTAACAAAGGCTCATGAGCAACAACAGAAACTCCAAGAGATGATGACAAAGATGGAAGCACTCACTGGGCCAAAAGAAAGCCCGGAGACATCATCGGAGCAGCGCTAGGAGCAAGAGACTGATACCGAGTTTCTCCGCAGAATGCTCGAGAAGAAAGAAAAAGAAGCCGTGGAATAAGCGGCCAACATAAAACAAATGGCGCTATTGTTCCGGAACATGGTGGGCATGATGATCCAGCCGGACCCTCCAGTGGAGGAGCCTTCGATGATCATTGAAGACGACATAGGGGAGACATCAAACCCTCTTCTGGCCTTTTCATCAGCAAAGGAGGAAACAATCTCGAAAGCTGCGCTCGATGATTATATAGCTCAACAGATACGAGCCCATCAAGCGAACGAAACTGCTGGCTAAGTCGTCAGAACCGGGCGACCCTATCCCAGCTGGTACGATTAGATTAAGTACCCGCCAGGATACACAATCACTAAATTTTATGTATATAAGGGGACATGCAACCCCAACCAGCATGTCGCCCAGTTCAAGGTTCTCTGCGGCAATACTGGAGGTGACGATAAGCTGCTGCTTCGCCAATTTGTCGGCAGCTTGTCGGAGACGGCCTTCGAATGGTATTCAGAGCTTCCCAATGACTCCGTCAAAACATTCACGGAGATGGAGTTGCTATTCACTCAGTGTTTCGCAAGCGCTAGCGAACGCACCCCAATCACGGCGTTGATCAATGCCCGAGTGAAGCCAGGGGAGACATGGGTTCAGTATGCAATTCGGTGGTGCAACCTATGGTCGAAGTACGAATAGCGTATAGAAGAGGCTCCTGCAGTAGGCATGTTTGTGGGACCCTCGATCCGCAGGCGACCACATCTCAATTCATGATGTTTTTCAAGCTAACCACCTTCCAGGTCTTGATTGACAAGCTGGCCCAAATGGACCAGATGGGCCATAGGCCTTCCTCTTCAAAGACGTAGTCTCGGAATGAAAAAGGGAAAGAGAAAGCGACCTTCATTGCCAATGCTTAGCAACAGCCGAGTGGTCAAAAACCAGCTGATCGCGAAAACGACAGACATCGATTTATCAACAAAACGTTAAAACGTCCTTACTCGTTCCCTCGAGATAAAACAAGGATATTGTTCGAACTAGCGGTGCGCAACAGACTCATCACTCTGCCAGATCCGAGACGCCCACTGCAGCCAGGTGATGTCAACAATCCCAATTACTGTCCCTACCACCGAGTAGTAGGCTACCTGTTTTCCGCCGAAAGACGCGACCGGGACATTGGGACGTCAGGCCAGAATTTCGAGGGCAGATGCTAATTGGTGCTATCCGTCCACCTCTCCGAAGATGTCAAGTTGATTTATGACACCATGTATCTAAGGTTTAAATGGATGCGGCCGATGTAGCAGACTTCGTCAGATTCTCCCTCGTTGAGGGGTTTTTGATTGTGGGGACGCTCTTCCATACAGGCGCAAGCCCCTGCAGTTAATTACGTTACCGCATCGCGGTAACCACTTTCTCCTTCTCCAGATGGTCACTTCGTGTCGTGTGTGTTTGTTTTGTTTTTGGTTGCCCATGGATTGTATACGGGGACTAATTTATGTTGTCGCCCGTAGGGCGTGGATTAGTCCAAATCCGTATCTTCTTAAATTTGGGTTTGGAGTTGGGTTTAAGGATGCGTTAGTCTCATTTGAAACTAAGATCAACTTAAACATTTGTTAAGGATACGTTACTCTAATTTTAGACTAAGATCAACTTAACGGGATCGTTTAGATCCGACAAGAGAGCATTTGGGCTCTATTGTTTAGTTTAGGGACATTGCGGTCCATTTTAAGGACCTCATAGTCCAGTTTAAAGACATCATAGTCTGTAAAGTTTAAGGACATCATAGTCCATAAGTTTAAGGACCCCACAGTCCGTTAAGTTTAAGGATATCATAGTCCATGAGTTTAAGGACCCCACAGCTCATAAAATGTCTGGTTGTCGGGACCCGTCACCTCTCTGAAGACGTTAAAGGATTACAACGACACATATCAGAGGAGTGAAGGGATGTACCCTTGAACCAATATTGGTTGGGGGATCTGTAGTTGGATTGATTTAAGGATCGTTAATCTCGTTTGAGATTAAGATCAACTTAAATGTTTGTTAAGGATACGTTAGTCTAATTTTAGACTAAGATCTACTTAACATGATCAAGATCCAACAAAAGAGCATTTGGGCTCTATTGTTTAGTTTAGGGACATTGCGGTCCAAGTTCAGATGCAAACATGGGTTTAGAAATGCACCAGATAGTTATTGGTTATTGGGACCTACCACCTCTCTGAAGACGTTGAAAAATTACAACAACATGTATCAGAGGTGTGAAGAGATGTACCTCGAACCAAAGTTGATTGGAAGGCTCTGGGTTTTGCTTTGAATGTCATATGAGATGACCAATTTTGGAAGACAAGAGTGTATTTAAGGTTCAGTCAAAGAAAGGGGTACTACCTCTGGAAAACTTGGCTAGCTTAAGCTAAGATTGACTTGGATATAGTGTTAAACACTAGAGTACACTCATATATCACGTGCTCCCACGTGATGCGCTCAGAACAACGTTAAACACTAGGGATACAGCGCACAAAATAATGTTAAACACTAAAAAAGAAGCGCTCACGTGGGGTCACGTGAGACGCTTGAGTATTGGACCCAAACTTCCCTTATTTTATTCTCAGAATAGGCGTATAAGTGTTAAACACTTGATTTCCACAATTATCACGTGTGGACACGTTATGGGTACCCATGCTTTGGATATTAAAAGGATTTTTTAGGGGTCACGTGAGGGCGCCCGTGTGTTAGATATTAATCCTTCAGTTTTTTCCATCTTCTTTTTTTTAAAGAGGTGTTTGCCAGGGGTCACGCGGGGACACGTGAGGCATCCAAAATCGATTCTGCTCTTTTCATTTTGAGAAGTTTGTTCAAGGGTCACGTGGGAGCACATGACCTAATTTCATTCGTTCTCTTT
Organism: Agapanthus africanus; assembly: GCA_030015575.1. Lineage (NCBI taxonomy): Eukaryota > Viridiplantae > Streptophyta > Magnoliopsida > Asparagales > Amaryllidaceae > Agapanthus > Agapanthus africanus. The sequence continues at coordinate 91,795,128 of JASDDO010000019.1, read as the reverse complement.
TGATCATTGAGGGGGAGAGTCACGTGTTGCCACGCGATCATGTTGGGTACTTGATCTTTTTACGTGCATGAAAAGTCTAAGTCCCTTATTTAAGAATTGAATTCTTTTATAGGGTTAAATCCTAATTTTATTTAGAGAAATTAAATTTCTATGTATTTGGAAGAATTGAATTCTTTTATAGGGTTAAACCCTAATTTTGTTGGAGGAATTAAATTCCTGTGTGCTTTGTGGGAGAATATAATTCTCTGAACTTAGGACTTCTCTTAGGTTTTAGATCTGCATGGCAGAATCTCCCCGATGAGAATTAAATTCTCAACTTATGGGGAGATCTGCTTTTGCAGATCTTCAACCAAAGGAAGAACTAAGTTCTTATTCAGAAGAGTTAAACTCTTAGTTTGAGAATTAAATTCTCTTTTTATTTTGTGGGAGTTTATAAAATGATCTCTTTCCCTCTCTTATCTAGGGTTTCTTTCTTTTTTGAAGAGATCTTTCTTTTCTCTCTGGAGAATTAAATTCTCTTTTCTTTTTGTATTTTCTCTGTTGTTGTATCTCCCTTTTTTTTCCTTCTCTTCTTAGCTCCTATTTATAGGAGAAAGAAAAGAATCAGTTTGTTTAGCCAATTTTTCATTGAAAGATTTTGTAACCAACATGATCTTTTAGATCACTCAGTGAATTTTATTCACCATTGGATTTTTAATTCAAAAGATATCTTATCTGTTACTCCTGATAAATTTCAGGGAAATCGTTCCTTGTATAGAATTTTTTTATAAATTGGTGATTTTTAATCACCATTGGATTTTTTTAATCCAACGGTGCTCCACTTTACAGGGCATAATCTTTTTTGTTTGGAAAGATATAGGGAAATATTAGGGTTTTTGATTTCCCTTAATTAGAATTTAATTCTATTAGTTCAGAAGGTTTAAGAGCCTGTCACGTGTTGGCACATGACCTTCTGATTGACCATTTAATTAGAATTTAATTCTATTATTTCAGAGAGCTTGGGAACCCATCACGTATGGGCATGTGACCCCATCAATTAGGCTTTCAGGTGTCGATAAACTCTGATTATAAAAGGTCACGTGTGAGCATGTGATGCCTGCTTCTTTGAGGATTCTCCCCCTTTTTCGCAAGGGGACAAGTAGCTCTTGGCCGAAAATTTTGGCGGGAACAAATGCCCCCTACTACTTTACCCACTTAAGCATGTACGTGGTTGAAGTAGTGCAGAGTTATGCATGGCCATAGAATTGAGGGCTTAGGAGACAAGTTTAGGGTCCTTGTAGCCTAAGACTTTTTCATCTTCATGAGCCGTAAGGATCTCAAGAAGGTTTTTTCTCCCTACGAGTCGTGAGGATCTCGTAGGTGTATTTTCTCTTTAGAAATCATGAGGATTCCTAAGTGTGTTTTCTCCTGAGAGTCGTAAGGATATCGCAAGAGAATTTTCTCCCTTACAAGTCGAGAGGACTCATAAGTGATTGTTTCCCTCCTTGCCGATGTTTGACTTTGGAGAATATGTCCCGTAGATAGTCTATCTTGACCTCCCTGCAGGGCAATGATGGCTTAGGAGACAGGGTTAAGATCTGCCACCTAAGACTTTTCAATTTTATGAGCCGTGAGGGTCTCATAAAGATTTTTCTCCTTACGAGTCGAGAGGATCTCATAGGTGTATTTTCTCCTTAGGAATCGTGAGGATTCCTAAGTGTGTTTTTCTCTTGAGAGTCGTAAGGATCTCATAAGAGAATTTTCTTCCTAACAAGTCGAGAGAACTCGTAAGTGATTGATGAGTTGACCTACTCCTGAATCAAAGCGTTGCTTTAACGGGGAGGTCGAGGGTTGACTTTAGCCATATGGGGTCAGGATTGACTTTGGCCGTACGGGGTCAGGGGTTGACTCTCGGTTGTCTGTGCACCGCCGAGTTCTGGAATTGGGAACTTTGCCGCGGCTCCGCTTTGCTGATTTTGCGCCTGTTGTAACGAGACGAATGTCGAGGTAGTCTTTAGGTTATCTGTGAACCGTCGAGATCTGGAACTAGGGACTTTACCATGGCTCCGTTGGTTGATGTCGCGTCCGTATCCTGTTGGAATGAGGAGGAACGCTGTTGATGATCTCTTGGCTGTTGATGTCGCCGTTGAAATCTAGAACTAGGGGCTTTGCCATGGCTCCGTTTTGCTGACGTCGTATATTCCTGCAGAGACACTGATTTCTCTACGGGTCGGTGCGAATCGAGATGTTCTCGTCAAGGACACTGATTTCCCTGAATTGAGGTATTTACCAAGGACGCTGATTTCCCTGGGGGTTGAGACGAATCGAGGTATTCCTGCAAAAACACTGATTTCCTTGCAGGTCGACGTGAATCGAGATGCTCTCATCAAGGACGCTGATTTCCCCGAATCGAGGTATTTGCCAAGGACGCTGATTTCCTCGGAGTTGAGACGAATCGAGGTATTCCTGCAAAGACACTGATTTCCTTGCGGGTCGACACCAATCGAGATGCTCTCGTCAAGTATGTTGATTTCCCTGAATTAAGGTATTTGCCAAGGACGTTGATTTCCTCGGAGTTGAGACGAATCGAGGTATTCCTGCAAAAACACTGATTTCCTTGCGGGTCGACACGAATCGAGATGCTCTCGTCAAGGACGCTGATTTTCCTGAATCGAGGTTTTTGCCAAGGACGCTGATTTCCTTAGAGGTTGAGACGAATCGAGGTATTCCTGCAAAGACACTGATTTCCTTGCGGGTCGACGCGAATCGAGATGCTCTCGTCAAGGATGCTGATTTCCCTGAATCGAGGTATTTTGCTAAGGACGCTGATTTTCTCGGAGTTGAGACGAATCGAGATATTCCTACAAAGACACTGATTTCCTTGCGGATCGACGCGAATCGAGATGCTCTCGTCAAGGACGCTGATTTCCCTGAATCGAGATATTTTTCCAAGGACGCTGATTTCCTCGGAGTTGAGATGAATTGAGAGATTCCTGCAAAGACACTGATTTCTTTGCGGGTCGACGCGAATCGAGATGCTCTCGTCAAGGACGCTGATTTCCCTGAATCGAAGTATTTGCCAAGGACGCTGATTTCCTCGGATTGGTTGACTTGTTTCTGAGACGGAGCGTTGATCCGGCGAGGAGGTCATTGGTTGACTCTAGATTGTCTATGAACCGTAGATTCTTGGAACTAGGGATTTTGCCGTGGCTCCGTTTCGTTGTGTCGCGTTCGTGCCCTGCTGGCATAAGAAGGAACGCCGTTGTTGATCTTCTGGGATGCAGATGTTACCGTTGAGATCTGACTTTCCCTTTTGACAGGATCTGGTGGGGGACATGTGGTTCCCTTTTCGTTTATGCCCATGGATTGTATACAGGGGTTAGTATGGACGGCCTGTAGGGCAAAAGTTTCATTCTTTCATTTTTTTATTTGTTTCCATGATGCTCTATCATTTCAGCTTTTTATATCGCGAAAGTCGCGATTGTCCAATCATTTCGGCTATTTTTCGCAGTGCCCAATCATTTCGGCTATTTTTGTTTTTTACTCGCTGTTTTTTATTGCGAGTTGCCCAATCATTTCGGCTATTTTTGTATGCATATCTTTTATTTGCTAATTTTGTTGCAAGTTGCCCCATCATTTTGGCTATTTCATATGCATTTCTTTTACTAGCTGATTTTGTTGCAAGTATAGAACTTGGAATCTGGTACCAGTCTTAGCATCAGCATCGTTGCGACTGTAATATTGCCAGGAGCAAATCATTATTTGTCATGAAAGGACTTGGAATTTGATACCGATTTAGGCATCAGCATCGCTACAACTGGGATATTGCCAGGAGCGAATCATCATTTGCCTCTATTGATGTCGAACAAAGGTGGCTTAGCAAACAGGGTTAGGATCCTGTCGATTAAGACTTTTGACTTCATGAGCCGTAAGGTTTGTCATAAAGGTGTTTCTACCTACGAGTCGTGAGGATCTCGTAGGTGCATTTTCTCCTTAGGAATCGTGAGGATTCCTAAGAGTGTGTTCTCTTATAAGTTGTAAGGATCTTACGAGAGTGTTTTCTCCTTGCAAGTCGAGAGGACCTACAAGTGTTTGTTCACTGTGGGAGCATATCCCTAGTCGCTGGTGGGACTCGGTAAGGAAATGATTATTTATGCCCGTGGATTGTATACAAGGGTCAGTATTGAACCGCTAGTAGGGCAATCTGGGAATTGTGATGGCTTAAGAACAGGTTCAGATCCCTGTAGCTTAAAACTTTTGAATCTTATGAGCCGCGAGGGTCTCATAAGAAGGTTCTTCTTACGAGTCGTGAGGATCTCGTAAGTGTAATTTCTCCTGAGGAATCGTGGGGATCCCTAAGTGTGTTTCTCATTTGTGAGTCGTAAGGATCTCACGCAGGTGGTTTCTCCTTACAGGGTCGAGAGGACCTTGTAAGTGTTTTTTAACGAGATTGCGCCTTTTCGGGTTTTCACAAAACTCGTCGGTAGTCCTGCTGTTTTTACTCACGGAGCTCTTTCGGTTTTTATCCGTGCCCATTTCGCTTATGGACGTACCCTTTTTTTTTGTCGGTCAACTGCAAGTTTTAGGACATTGCAGTCCAACGTTAGTTTAGGGACGTTTCGGTCCGTCGTTTATCCTGTATGTACGTGCATTTATTACGTGACGGGATACATGACGCTGATGTGGAATACACCCATTTAGGGTGTGATTTGATATGGTTAGAGTGTTTTGTGACCTATCCCTATCACGGCTTGTCCAACTTGACGCCGACGCCTGGTCCCTTCGAATAGGGCCATTTGGCATTCTCAATCAGCTTTGCTCTTCTGACGGGCTTCGTTCAGTAGCATGTCGATCATCTCGTCTGACGGTTCCAAGGATTTTGGCATTGATCCTGTCCCCAGCTCCTTTACATTATCTTCTGATGTCGATTGAGCTTCTTTGTTATTTAGCAACGAATGAGAGATCGTGTGGCAACTTTCCACATAATCATCTGGTTCCTGTGACGAGTTGTCTCCCTCATCATCGTCGCTATCTCCGCCCTCCAGGATATGGTTGGGAAGTTCTTGGATTGTAACCGGGGTTCACGCCTTTTGGTTGTATTCTTCCAGCGCGTCAATATGCTTTTGCAAGTTCGTGCGCTTGTCATCAGGCTTCACGGGCTTTTTGGTCTTCTTCTTCTTCTTCTTAGACTTTGACGGCTGGGCCTGAACGTTTCGACCACCGCTACCAATTCTCAACGTCGGGCACGGTTTTAGCATTCCCTCAATGATCTCAAGCTCAAACGGGTTTTCCCACCTGATTACCGGGCATGTATGAAGATCCTTCAGTATTCTTTTCGTCTTGGCTGAAAGAGCGACCTCCCATGAAGCTTCTTCTATAAAAGAGCATGATGCCCTCCCGGTGTGTCCACCCTTTTAGGAGTGTGCTGTTGAGGGGGACTCACCTTCCAGTTTTCAGATAGCGCGAACTTGCCCTGTTGGTATTGGTCTTCAACCCAGTTTTTGAAGATGTAGCAGTCTTCGATTGGATGCGCAGGGTTAGCTATGACGGCAGCAAGGTTTCGGGAGGCATTGTCCATGCCAAATTCAAAAATTTGCCGTTTTAGCTAACCCTAACTAGAATCGTAAACTAGAAATATACGGAATCTCATATGCAAACACTTTGCAATAAGTAAAGAGAGCGAGGAATACAACCTTTGTAGACCGGTCCTTCACTTCAATAGCTCCGTGTAGAAGTCCCCTTCGCTACGATCGTAAACTCCGGACTCTAGAGAGGCTCTACGAAGAAACGAACATGCTTGCTTCGATGACTTCGAGGCCGAAGAAGATCTACGTCGGGGAGACACTAACCCAAGCTATTTCTTCACTAGGTCAAGAACTTTGTGAAGAGAACATCCTCTACTATAAGGCAAGTAGTAGAGAATAATAAAGTAGGAAGTTTGCTCACATTAGAAATGATTTTCTCACATTTTATTTCATACCTCCATTAGAGCTAAAAAGCTTTTGAGGAGGAAGAGGAAGAAGAAGAACTCACTCATCCAAATGAATTATCGGTGAGGTTAATAATGCAACCAAGGGTTAAGCATGTCATGCTTAACCCTTGTAGAGAGTTAAGCATGTGCTATGGTTAAAGGTTAGGTCAAACATATCTTAAGCAACACAAAGAGAGAGAACAAAGTCAAAGATGCCTTGAAACTTCTACAAGCTTTCAATAAATATCAACCATGACTAATTCCTCAATTTTGAATTACTTAATGATAAATTTAAACCCTAATCTTAACCCTAGTTGCATTTGTAACCTAACTTGATACATTTAACATATATCACATATACATCAATATACCCAATGTGAGAAAAGAAATCATAAGTGAGCTAATACTAGTTAATGTAATGTAATATATCAAATATATAATTATAAATTAAATTATTGAATCAACACTTGATTTAATAATCCGTCTATATTACATATAACCGACCAATATCACAATGTAACATCTTATCGAATCAACACTTGATCCGATAATCCGGCTATATCGCATATAACCGACCAATGTCACAAATCGCGAGAATAGAATACGATATCACATATCGTATTAATCTCAGTCCAGCACATATCACATATGTGCTCCTACCCTATTTCGCTTGAGCCAGGAAACCCCTGTGTAGGACTCTAAAGACTCGTCAATACGCCGGCAGTAGGTAATGATCATATCAAACACCCACAAGCCGCAAGTGGTCTGCCAAACATAACGGCCACCCGGGTATTGAGCGATCAAAAGATCAACAAGCAAGCCTGCTCACACTCCTGCGAATCCAATCAGTAACACTACCGTACAGTCCGGTATCTTCGTCTGATATGTCGCATATCTCGTCTAGGGGTGGTAAACGTCAGACCCCAGTAACTCGATAAGTCGTGTCGATATGAGGCTCATAACAGGTCGAGAAACTACTGATAACACTTACCAGTATATCTTTGAAGCAGTCTTGGCCAAGGACTTCCTGTTATAGCCAATCGAGCACAGCGCAATATCAACTCCCAATACCGGGAGAGACGAAACCCTTCCTATCACTCATTGCCTCTGTATAACTCGGGACTGTACCCAAAAGCCACTGTTTTGCACGTTCTCTTGAACGTGGTAAGGTGGAAATCAAAGCACAGTGGGAATCACACAAAACTCTATGACTATCTCGGGTCTACAGACTAACCTGTACCAGTGTCACCAGAGAACTGCCATCTGACGTGAGGTATAATACCATCTGCGAGTTCTCGACGAGTCCGTCCAATGTACCCAGTCTCCACTGAGCACCCGTATACTATCTTTGATGTCAAAAGCCAATGGATATGGGATCATCCATCGCCTATCTACATGGGTCGAGAAGCTATACACTAGTCTACTCTGGTATATCGATGCCCTGTCTCGATACACCCTCGACTAGGAACATTTGAAGGATGTACTTAGAGGCTACACTGTCCCCACTAGTATGATCTGCATCATAGTCCTCGTATTCAAGTACTCATCCTAAGGGCTTTATCAACATGTAACATAGAGACAATCATCGTACATGTTAAGATAAAGAGCAACCAGATAGCATACTATCATGTCGAGCAAGAAAGTCTTCCCTATATATGTCCAAGCATCCACTACAATATACATTGTATGTACAGTAGTGGCCTCTAGAGTACACATATAACTAACAATCTCCTACTTGCACTAGGGCCATCTGTTGTAGTATCCCATACCCAACAATCAGCAGTGGTTGAAATATTTCATACTCAACCATCCCATAAATGTCTCTACTGGGAATAGGCCTTTGTGAGTGGATCCGCGCTGTTCTCCTCTGTGTCTACTCTCCTAACCTCGATCTCCCTGGAGATCAACCATCTCTATGATCAGGTGATACTGCTTAAGAATATGTCTGGATCTCAGATGGGACGGGGGTTCCTAGGCCAAAGGCACAACTCCATTGTCACACAATGGTAGGAACAAAGTTCATCTCATGAACTTATATTCATCCAGACTACATCTTTGGTAGTATTCTTGGTAGCAATGTATCCATCCTTTATCATCTAGTATGCCACGGTATCTAGTTTGGATCTTTTCCAACATACCGTTCCTCCACTGAGGGTAAAGACAAAGCATGTGACTGACATTCAATCGACCTTACCACCCTGCAAGCTGTCCAGTGATTCTCCCCAGGATCGATTGATACCATCTTACTACACCTAGTGAGAATCCTAACATCCATTTAGATCCATCTCATAGATCCAAAACCCAGGATTTAGGAGGTATCACCTTGATCCTATATGGAGAATCCTTATGATAAGAGGAGATTGACTGAGCGTAGCATAGGAAACTCATTTCCTATCAAGAGTATGTCATCCACATACAATACGAGGATCACTATCATACTCCCTACTACCTTTTTGTATATACAAGGTTCATCTATCATTTTGATGAAGTCAAACGTTTTGACTACCACATCAAAACAGATGTTCCAACTCCGCGATACCTGTTTTATCCCATAAAGCAACTTGCACACGTTTCCACTGCTCCCACTGTCTACGAAGCCCTTTGGCTGTGTACTTATAGACGCTCTCTTCTAAATCACTATTTAGAAAAGCAGTCATGACACCCAACCGCCAGATATCGTAGTCATGGTATGTAGCAATGGCAAGTAGGATCCGGATGGACTTAAGCATAGGGACTATAAAGGGTTTCATCATTATCCACATCTGGTCGATGACGAGAACCTTTTTGCAACAAGTCTTAGCTTTGAAAGTCTCAACTTTTCCATGTACACCAAGTAATCTTCTCAAGATATACTTGCTCCTGATGGGGATTTAACCCTTCAGATAAAGTAACCAAAATCCATATTTTGTTGGTGTATATAGATTCCATCTCAGATCGCTTAGCATCTAGCCGTTCTCACAGAGTCCACACTCTTGATGGCCCGCTCGAAATTAGTTGGGTCATCATCTCATGATGCAATCCTCGCTCCCACTGTCATAGAGAAAACCGAAGTATCTCTCAGGTGGGTGAGGAACCCTTCCAGATCGGCGAAGAGGCTGAGGTTCGTTGGGAACTATTGAATCCTTCGGTTCCATCAAATCGTCAGCTGTAGTTTGTATAGCTGGAACTCCTTCCAGTTCTACCTTATGACCACTAATTTCTTCACAAAAAATTCCCTTTCCCAAAGGTGGCATGCTGAGAAAGAAAACATCTTTTGCTCCTCAGTGTGGTAGAAGATATTCCCTTGCGAATGCTTGGGATATCCAACAAACTTCCACATAAATGATCTTGCCTTGAGCTTGTCCGGATTTTGCTTTTAGATATCGGCCGGACAACCCCAAATCTTAACATCCTTAAGAGATGGTTCTTCCCATACTATATCACATATGGAATGGTAGGCATCTGATTTGGTTGGAACTCTATTCAATAGGTATGCATCTTCTCAAGTGCATAACCCCCAAAAGGAAATAGGTAACTTAGTAGTACTCATCATAGAGCACACCATATCACATAGGGTGCGATTGCTCCGCCCCGATATACTAACGTGCTGTGGTATATACGGAGGAGTAATGCTAAGAGAGAATCTCATTCTCCTTTAGAATAGTCCAGGATCTCCGTGCTCAAGTATTCTCCTCCCCGATCTCATCAAAGGACATAATACTTATACCCATTTTTGGTTCTCTACTTCTAACTTATATTCTTTGAATATCTCAAAAGGCTCAGACTTATGTTTCAACAGGAACATATGTCTGAATCTTGAGAGATCATCAGTGAATGTAATGAAGTACAAAGAACCGTTCCTGGCATGTGTAGACAGGGGACCTACATATATCATCATGTATCAATCCCAAGAGTTCACTAACTCTTTCTCTGTTTCCAATAAACGGAGCTATGGTCATCTTATCTTAGTGACATGACTGGCAAGTTTTACAAGATGTAAATTCAAACAGATTTAAATATGCATCTAAATGTAACTTAGTTAGTCGGGTCGCATTGATATGACCCAGTCTACAATGCCTCAAGAAGGATTCATAATTGCTAAATCAGTTCCTTCCCTCTCTCACAACCTAGTCTGCTCGTGGTCATGGAAAGCCCGTCTTTTTGGCATAACTGCCGTTCATTTATGAACTCTTTCCCTTGTGTGTGTTTTGTACATTAAGAACTGTAGTTTGATTTAGAACATATATGCTTTTAGATAACGTGCCTGAACCGATCAACTCTTGATATAGGAAATGTTCGAAACATTATCCAACAATACAAAAATATATCCTTCTTTATTTAATAAAGAGACTGATATGATGTTGTATATCAGGTTCGGTATCTAATAACATTCGTTCAGAATCAATGTATTTGGTAATACAGGGTGATAACTGCCAACAAACTTGGCTACAATACATGCACCGTTTCCAACTCTTGAAACTTATCACCCTTTCTCAGTTCTCTACTTATCTGTAGGCAATTTAACATATTACATATGTGGGATCCTGATCCGGTATCACATACTCAGGACGTAGAGGATACTGAGAAACAGTTCTCGGTAATGAACACACTCGAAGAAGATGCATCAGCATGTACTTTTTTCGTTTGGGCAGTACAAGAATCCTGGTAATCCTCTATTTCCTTCTCGGTCTTATAACAATTATAAGATGGAGCGGGACCAACATTCTCCAGCTCAGTATAACAAGCGGATTCGGTCAATACATCCGTATTATCTTGATTAAGACGTGACATGGTCGCTATCTGGAGAGAGAGAGAGAGAGAAGAAAACACTCAGCTTATCCTTTTACAAGATTAGAATGGTTATTAATTTATCTAATCATGATGGCTCCCACTGTTTTAGTCAAATCTTCCTTCAAATCCTAAAAGGATAGACTAGCCGGGATTAATTACACCCTACAATTTCGCCTATCTTTCAGCCAGACCAATGCCGGTACTTTGAGGGAGGTTCCCTGTGCTTTCGCACGGAACTAATTAAAATAAATCTCGTTTTCCCAGGGGCATAACCCCGTTAACACCTTTCTAGACACCTACTTGATCGGCTAATTGTAATGTGTAAAACTCTCTCAGGAGTAACTCTTACTCGCAGTGGGTATGGGGATCCAACTATCTCATACGAGGTATGCAATCTCATTGCAAATTTCAACACTTGAAATTCCCGATAATATTTTGCCCCTAGCGTGCTATGACCTTAACGCATTCCAAACAACCCATAGTCCTCTAGTCAAGTTCAACCCGTGCATTTCCTGATTGAATTAAACCCACCCGTACGACCCTTGACGCATGCCAAACAACGCCGTACGAATACCCTAATTTAATCGCATCGTATGCTAGCAGATAAGCACTAGTTAGCTACCATACACTACGCCTTGACGCATGCCAAACTACCGCAGCACGAATACTAAGTAGTACTTATCTGAAATGACGGAGGGCTACGACAGGTTTTTAAGAAAACCTTTTGCATAATGAACTTGATATCGTCGTAGAATCGAGTGATTTTGAAAAGGAGTCCTTTTGAGGCTTTTACTAGTTTTGCTAAAGAGCTCACTCCTGGTGAAGGGATCTTGGCTCTTTCTTTATCGAATAAGGTGCAGGATATTTCACAAATACCACTATGCAAAGCAAAAACCATAAAAGCAATCAAAAAACAAACCGAATTTGTAGCATCTGCTAGTTTATGTAAAGAGGTCATTCCCGGTGAAGGGATCTCGGCTTTTTCCTTATCGAATAAGGTGCTGGATATTCTGCAAGGAATACCGCTATGCAAAGCAAGAACTAGAGCTACCAGTTTTTGAGACAAGTTTCTACAACATCTTTAGGTTTCTTTTATTTCATTAATCTCATTAATGAAGTCCCATTTATTATGCTTCCCAAGTATCAGATATGAAACGAAAGCAGCAATATTAATTATATATCATATATATAATATATATGCATTCGTCTCAGAATATAATCAATGATCACATCACAGAATATCGCAGCAGAATAAAACATATGAAATATTGGATATAGTAGGATTTCCGGGTTTTAAATTAAGCCTGTATAAAATACGGATTCCACGGTCGTGATGAATAACCAATCCCACACCCCTAGACCCCTACGAGAGCGGCAAGCAACCCTGCCAATTCTAAAGTTAGGAGACCTGGTCTCGACTCCTCGAGATGGTCTCCTACTGGACCCTAGAACCCGGTTACTTATGCTCCCCGCCTTGGGTCTATCCTAATGCGGAAAAATAATAATATACAATGGTGACATCATCCTCAACCCGGAAGTGCCCCAATAAAAGAATATTACATACAATGAATTTTACATGAATGAAAATGAAAAACTCTCATCTCACATAAAACCCCCGGCTATTCAATCATGACGATCCAATATAACATATCACAGCAACACATAACATCACATGTCATCAACGTAAGTAAATATGTGTATCCCAATTGTCGTTGACATATGGCACCGAAACCGGCGATACACTACATATTACACTTACGGTCACAGAAAAGAAAGTGGAAAACTACAACAGTTGGAATCCGCAACTACCTTAGGCATCATAAACCCAACGTATCTCATACTTTGGATTTCTTGCCTAACCAAATAAATTCCTTAGACATCGCATGACTAACAATTATAAACCCCGCATTTTAGTCTCTATCTCGAAAACACTTTTCAATATTTAGTCGGGCAATTCAACAAGATTCCATACATCATGATCGAATGCTCGTCAGAAACTTTAGTAGACGGCCGCACCCCCCGATACCGTCGACGAGGTGCACTAAGGCGGAACACCGCTGCCGTGAGCACCCGAACAGATGCTTTTGGCGACGGGGTTCTCCCACAGTCACTTGGTCGGGGCTATGGGGTGTGGTTATCTATTAAGTTTAACCGGCGGGTTTCCGCGTACGCTACGTGATTGCGACGGACTTTTGATCTCATCAAAATCCCGTGGCAACCGATCAATTGAGACTAAACTGCTTGATTTATAATATTTAAACTGGTTATCTCATAACTACATGTGGATTCTAAATATTGTATCCCATCACATAATATCCGGACGACGATAAACTTTTCGATCGATTCATTAAAGTCCCACAATTTCCCGACAGCTCAACCTTTGAGCATAGTTTTAATAATACCTAGAAGATGCCACAGTACCTATGAATCAGCCGTAGAAGGGTCAAACCAATGACTCACATGTGAAAACGCTAAACTACCATAAACCCTAGGGTTCAAGTGGCGGTTTTGACAACCACATAATCGAGTTAAGGTTTACGTTCTTCTAGAGGGTCCACAGAATCACTTGCATGTTTTTCCGAATACGGTAAACTTGGAAAAATGGGTTTTTGACATTCAATCGAACTTTTTAACTTCGCCTAGACAATACGTGAATAACCCGAAATAATGTTAAAACTACGAATACGAAACACTCCGAATTTCTTATAGTGTAAGATTACATCACATGCAAAATTAGCCAAAATAAACAACACTTGAAACACCAAAACACAGAGACAATTGCATGGAAAAAAATTGGAACCAAAATACCCACTGGGGGCCGGCCTCCTTGGAAATTGCGGCCATGTGCTCGGCCAAAATCCGAGCACATGGTCCCAATTTTCTCCCATGATCTTATATTTGCCCAAATATGATTATGCACTTGTTTGGAAAATTTTTGGAGCTCATTTTAAAATCGACAAAAACATGGTTTTAGGGTTTCAAGTTTCGGAGGTTTTTCGGTTTTGTAATTCTAACAAAATCTGTATAAATTTCTATCATGGCTCTGATACCACTGCAGGGTTACCTACGACGGTAGCAAGGTTTCGGAAGGCATCGTACATGCCAAATTCAAAAATTTACCGTTTTAGCTAACCCTAACCAGAATCGTAAACTAGAAATATACGGAATCTCATATGCAAACACTTTGCAATAAGTAAATAGAGCGAGAAATACAACCTTTATAGACCGGTCTTTCACTTTAATAGCTCCGTGTAGAAGTCCCCTTCGCTGCGATCGTAAACTTCGGACTCTAGAGAGGCTCCACGAAGAAACGAACATACTTGCTTCGATGACTTTGAGGCCGAAGAAGATCTACGTCAGGGAGACACTAACCCAAACTATTTCTTCACTAGGTCAAGAACTTTGTGAAGAGAACACCCTCTACTAAAAGGCAAGTAGTAGAGGATGATGAAGTAGGAAGTTTGCTTATATCAGAAATGATTTTCTCACATTTTATCTCATACCTCCATTAGAGCTAGAAAGCTTTCGAGGAGGAGGAAAAAGAAGAAGAACTCACTCATCCAAATGAATTATTGGTGAGGTTAATAATGCAACCAAGGGTTAAGCATGTCATGCTTAACCCTTGTAGAGAGTTAAGCATGTGCTATGGTTAAAGGTTAGCTCAAAAATATCTTAAGCAAGACAAAGAGAGAGAACAGAGTCAAAGATGCCTTGAAGCTTCTATAAGCTTTCAACAAATATCAACCATGACTAATTCCTCAATTTTGAATTACTTAATGATAAATTTAAACCCTGATCTTAATCCTAGCATGGTTTAACCTTCATTAACCCTAGTTGCATTTGTAACCTAACTTGATGCATTTAATATATATCACATATACATCAATGTACCCAATGTGAGAAAAGAAATCATAAGTGAGCTAATACTAGTTAATGTAATGTAATATATCAAATATATAATTATACATTAAATTATTAAATCAACACTTGATTTAATAATCCGGCTATATTACATATAACCGACTAATATCATAATCTAACATCTTATCAAATCAACACTTGATCCGATAACCCGGCTATATCGCATATAACCGACCAATGTCACAAATCGCGAGAATAGAATACGGTATCACATATCGTATTAATCTCGGTCCCGCACATATCACATATGTGCTCCTACTCCGTTTCGCTTGAGCCAGGAAACTCCTGTGTAGGACTCTAAAGACTCGTCAATACGCCGGCAGTAGGTGATGATCATATCAAACACCCACAAACCGCAAGCGGTTCGCCAAACATAACGGCCACCCGGGTATTGAGCAATCACAAGATCAATAAGCAAGCCTGCTCACACTCTTGTGAATCCAATTAGTAACACTACCGTACAGTCCGGTCTCTTCGTCTGATATGTCGCATATCTCGTCTAGGGATGGTAAACATCAGACCCCAGTAACTCGATAAGTCGTGTCGATATGAGGCTCATAACGGGTCGAGAAACTACTGATAACACTTACCACTATATCTCTGAAGCAGCCTTGGCCAAGGACTTCCTGTTATAGCCAATCGAGCACAGCGCAACATCAACTCCCAATACCGGGAGAGACGAAACCCCTCCTATCGCTCATTGCCTCCATGTGACTCGGGACTGTACCCAAAAGCCACCTTTTTGCATGTTCTCTTGAACGTGGTAAGGTGGAAATCAAAGCACAGTGGGAATCACACAAGACTTTATGACAATCTCAGGTCTACAGACTAACTTGTACCAGTGTCACCAGAGAACTGCCATCTGACGTGAGGTATAATACCATGTGGGAGTTCTCGGCGAGTCCATCCAGTATACCCAGTCTCCACTGAGCACCCGTATACTGTTTCTGATGTCAAACACCAATGGATATGGGATCATCCATCGCCCATCTACATGGGTCGAGAAGCTATACGCTAGTCTACTCTGGTATATCAATGCTCTGTCTCGATACACCCTCGACTAGGAACATTTGAAGGATGTACTTAGCGACTACACTGTCTTCACTAGTATGATCTGCATCATAGTCCTGGTAGTCAAGTACTCATCCTAAGGGCTTTATCAACATGTAACATAGAGACAATTATCGTACATGTTAAGATAAAGAGCAACCAGATAGCATACTATCATGCCGAGCAAGAAAGTCCTCCCTATATATGTCCAAGCATCCACAACAATATACATCGTATGTACAGTAATGGCATCTAGGGCACACATATAACTAACAGGATGGCCCAATACGCAGTGGTAGGGGCAGTAATTGGGACCGTTGACGTCATTCGGTTGCGGTGGGTGTCTCGACTCCTGTAGAGTAATGAGCCTATTGCGCACTGCCAGTTCAAATAGTTTCCTTGTTTTATCCCGGGGAAACGAATAAGGACGTCTTAACTTCACATCGAGGGATTGCCGCTTGTTGCTTTGGTGAACAACCGGTCTCGGGCCACTCGGTTGTTATCGAGCGTTGGCGACGAATGTTGCTTTCCCTTTCCCTTTTTCATTTCGAGATTCTAGCTTCGAAGGAGATGGTTTGTGACCCATCTGATCCATTTGGTCCAGCTTGTCAATCAAGACCTGGAAAGTAGTTGGCTTGAAGAACATCATGAATTGTGAAATGGTCGCCTTAGGGTCGAGGGTCCCTACGAACGTGCCTACCTCAGGCGCTTATTCGATGCCCTGTTCGCACTTCGACCATAGATTCCGCCATCATATCGCATACTGCACCCATATTTCGCCTGGGTTCACTCTGGCGTTGATCAGTGCCGTGATTGGGGTACGTTCGCTAGTGCTTGCAAAACGTTGGGTGAATTGCAGCTCTATCTCTACAAATTTCTTGATAGAGTCATTCGGGAGTTCCGAATACCACTCGAATGCCGTCTCCGACAAGCTGCCAACAAACTGGCGGATCTGTAGTTTATCATTACCTCTAGTATTACCACACAAGGCTCTAAATTGAGCAACATGTTGGTGCGGGTTTCCCGTCCCCTTATATACGTGGAATTTGGGGATCGTGTATCCCGGTGGGTACTTTATCTGGTCGTACCAACCCGGATAGGGTCGTCCAGTCTTAACAATTTGCCCAGCCGCTTCATTCACCTGATGGACTCGTATCTGCTGAGTGATGTAATCATCCAGGGCAGGTTTTGAGATGGTCTCCTCTTTAGCTGCTGAACAAGCTGGAAGAGGGTTTGACATCTCTCCTCTATTATCTTCAATTATTAAGGGAGGATCATCGGCTGGAGAGTCCGGCTGGATCATCAGGCCCACCATATCTTGGAATAAAAGGGCCATTTGTTTTATGTTGGCCGCTTGTTCCGCAGCCTCTTTGTCCTTTTTCTTAAGCATTGTCCGAAGGAATTCGGCATCAGTTTCCTGCTCATGACGTTGTTCTGAGGACGTCTCTGGGCCTGCTTTTTGTCCCATGGGTGCGCCCATAGCTGTTAGCATCTCTTGGAACTTTTGTTGTTGCTGCTCCTGAGCCTTAGTCACTGATCGCGTAAGCGGCCGATGACTTGTAGAGATACGGCTATCCTCTTTTACCGATGCCATATAGACGGTATGCACCACCAAGCCCCCAGACTTAGGGCGTTTAGATTCAATGTTCTTGCGATTCGTCGCAGACACCGGAATTTTCTCCAGCCTTCTGCTCTTGTGAGCGGTCGAAGTTGAGGGGGCCATTGCAGTGGGCAACCAAATAGCTGTCGCCTTCTGTGGCTTGACAGGGTGGTTCTCTTCTTACCGAACCTTCATCTTTTTCATTCGGCGGGGGTAGTTTTGATCTACCACAGAGTCCTGGACCTGTCGTCAGACTTTATAAATTTTAGAGGACAGCCGCTGAGGGGGCCGCTCCAGCTTCATTTTTGTAGCGTTCTCCATAGGTGGAGGAGATCTTTTCAGCACAGCAGTTAGCGAATTCTTGCGTACCCTGTTAAGTAGTTCAAAGCTGTTCCCAGTTGGAACAGCAGTATCAACTTCAACCATTGGAGCTGGTAGAGTCAGTCCAGAAGGGGAATTGCCCCCAGCTTTCCTCACTCGGCGCCAGTGGCGACGTCGAGCATGTCGTGCGGCCGGGATCACCTCCGTTGTTGGATCAGCTTTTCCATGCCTCCTGTTCTGATGAGAGTCTACTGTTGGCACCAGCCTGTCAAAGACAGATGCTAGCTGAGAGGGAACAGCCAATCTTGAAAAGGCCGATTTTCGTGCAGGGGAAACGGCCTTGGTTACTTCACCCGAAGTAGGAGCTGAAACGGCCAGTCTTGTGAAGACCGACCCCTTAGCCTGAGAAGCCACCTTGGTGACTTCAGGAATAGGAATGGCTATCCGCTTCGGGATAACGCCTTCTGTTATTGCGGGCTTCTTCCCGGGCCCGTTGGAGATTTGGCCCAGTCTGCTGAAAACTGAGGCGCTTGGTTTGGGGGACCTGTTAAGAGGGGCCGCAGTAGTGGTAAGCCGATCAAAGACCGACTTCTTCTTAGCTTCTTGCAATGGTACAGAGGCGTTGAAGCTCATCAGTGGGAGCATGGTCCTGAAGAATAGCCCAGTGGTGGCTTGAGTTACCTGCTCCATTGGCATCTTGAACAGGGAGGCCGCTTGGGGCCCGCAGGTTACTCCCCTGAATGAGGTGGAACGGGAGTTGTTGTTGCAGCTGGAGCAGTTGGAGGCCATTGATGTTCTTTTTTCAGCACGGGAGAAAAACCAAATCTTAGTACCTCGAACCCAAGGGCAACCATATCAAACTGGGATTTGTTCGCGAAACACGACACACGAAGTGTTGAGTGGAAATAGGAAAACGTCCCATCGGGCGTGCCAGAATCTGTTCTCCGCCGAAAGACGTGACCGGGACGTTGGGACGTCAGGCCTGAATTTTGAGGGCAGATGCTAATTGGTGCTATCCGTCCACCTCTCCGAAGATGTCAAGTTGATTTATGACACCATGTATCGAAGGTTTAAACGGATTCGGCCGATATAGCAGACTTCGTCAGATTCTCCCTTGTTGAGGGGTTTTTGATTGTGGGGACGCTCTTCCCTGCAAGCGCAAGCCCCTGCAGTTAATTACGCTACCGTATCACGGTAACCACTTTCTCCTTCTTCAGATTGTCACTTCGTGTCGTGTGTGTTTGTTTTGTTTTTGGTTGCCCGTTGATTGTATATGGAGACTAGTTTATGTTGTCGTCCGTAGGGCGTGGATTGGTCCAAATACGTATCTTCTTAGATTTGGGTTTGGGTTTGGGTTTAAGGATGCGTTAGTCTCATTTGAAACTAAGATCAACTTAAACATTTGTTAAGGATATGTTAGTCTACTTTTAGACTAAGATCAACTTAACGGGATCATTTAGATCCGACAAGAGAGCATTTTGGCTCTATTGTTTAGTTTAGGGACATTACGGTCCAGTTTAAGGACATCATAGTCCAGTTTAAAGACATCATAGTCTAGTTTAAAGACTTCATAGTCTGTAAAGTTTAAGGACATCATAGTCCATGAGTTTAAGGACCCCACAGTCCGTCAAGTTTAAGGACATCATAGTCCATGAGTTTAAGGACCCCACAACCCATAAAATGTCTGGTTGTCGGGACCCGTCACCTCTCTGAAGATGTTGAAGGATTACAACGACACATATCAGAGGAGTGAAGGGATGTACCCTTGAACCAATATTGGTTGGGTGATCTGTAGTTGGATTGATTTAAGGATCGTTAATCTCGTTTGAGATTAAGATCAACTTAAATGTTTGTTAAGGATACGTTAGTCTAATTTTAGACTAAGATCTACTTAACATGATCATTTAGATCCAACAAAAGAGCATTTGGGCTCTATTGTTTAGTTTAGGGACATTGCGGTCCTAGTTGAGGGACATTGCGGTCCAAGTTCAGATGCAAACATGGGTTTAGAAATACACCAGATAGTTATTGGTCATTGGGACCTACCATCTCTCTGAAAACGTTGAAGAATTACAACGACATGTATCAGAGGTGTGAAGAGATGTACCCTCGAACCAAAGTTGATTGGAAGGCTCTGGGTTTTGCTTTGAATGTCATATGAGATGATCAATTTTGGAAGACAAGAGTGTATTTGAGGTTCAGTCAAAAAAAGGGGTACTGCCTCTGGAAAACTTGGCTAGCTTAAGCTAAGATTGACTTAGATATAGTGTTAAACACTAGAGTACACTCAGCTATCACATGCTCCCACGTGATGCGCTCAGAATAGTGTTAAACACTAGGGATACAGGTCATAAAATAGTGTTAAACACTAAAAAAGAGGCGCTCACGTGGGGTCACGTGAGACGCTTGAGTATTGGGCCCAAACTTCCCTTATTTTATTTTTAGAATAGGCGTATAAGTGTTAAACACTTAATTTCCACAATTATCACGTGTGGACATGTGATGGGTACCCATGCTTTGGATATCAAAATGATTTGTTAGGGGTCACGTGAGGGCACCTATGCTTTGGATATTAATCCTTCAGTTTTTTCCATCTTCTTTTTTTTAAAGAGGTGTTTGCCAGGGGGCACGTAGGGTCACGTGAGGCACCCAAAATCAATTCTGCCCTTTTCATTTTGAGAAGTTTGTTCAAGGGTCACATGGGAACACGTGACCTAATTTCATTCGTTCTCTTTTGATCATTGAGGGGGAGAGTCACGTGTTGCCACGTGATCATGTTGGGTACTTGATCTTTTTATGTGCATGAAAAGTCTAAGTCTCTTGTTTAAGAATTGAATTCTTTTATAGGGTTAAACCCTAATTTTATTTAGAGGAATTAAATTCCTATGTATTTGGAAGAATTGAATTCTTTTATAGGGTTAAACCTTAATTTTGTTGGAGGAATTAAATTCCTATGTGCTTTGTGGGAGAATATAATTCTCTGAACTTAGGTCTTCTCTTAGGTTTTAGATCTGCATGGCAGAATATTCCCGATGAGAATTAAATTCTCAACTTATGGGGAGACCTGCTTCTGCATACCTTCAACCAAAAGAAGAACTAAGTTCTTATTCAGAAGAGTTAAACTCTTAGTTTGAGAATTAAAATCTCTTTTTATTTTGTGGGAGCTTATAGAATGATCTCTTTCCCTTTCTTACCTAGGGTTTCTTTCTTTTTTGAAGAGATCTTTTTTTTCTCTCTGGAGAATTAAATTCTCTTTTCTTTTTGTGTTCTCTCCGTTGTTGTATCTCCTATTTTTTGTCTTCTCTTCTTAGCTCCTATTTATAGGAGAAAGAAAAGAATCAGTTTGTTTAGCCAATCTTTCATTGAAAGATTTTGTAACCAACATGATCTTTTAGATCACTCAGTGAATTTTATTCACCATTGGATTTTTAATTCAAAAGATATTTTATCTGTTACTCCTGGTAAATTTCAGGTAAATATTTTCTTGTATAGAATCTTTCTATAAATTGGTGATTTTTAATCACCATTGGATTTTTTTAATCTAACGGTGCTCCACTTTACAGGTCACAATCTTTTTTATTTGGAAAGATCTAGGGAAATATTAGGGTTTTTGATTTCCCTTAATTAAAATTTAATTCTATTAGTTCAGAAGGTTTAAGAGCCTGTGCTGTGTTGGCACGTGACCTTTTGATTGACCATTTTATTAGAATTTAATTCTATTATTTCAGAGAGCTTGGGAACCCATCACGTGTTGGCACGTGACCCCATCAATTAGGCTTTCAGGTGTAGATAAACTCTGATCATAAAAGGTCGCGTGTATGCACGTGAGGCCCGGTCACGTGTGAGCACGTGATGCCTACTTTTTTTAGGATTCTCCCCCTTTATCGCAAGGGGAAAAGTAGCTCTTGGCCGAAAATTTTGGTGGGAACACCACCCAATTGAAGATTGCTTAGTCTTCAAAAGCTGGATCAAGGACCAATACCAATAGGGAAAATTTGCACTGTCCGAGAACTGGAAGGTAAGCTCGCCGTAGCCGCACGCTCCTAAAAGAGTAGACACGCCGGGGGCATCATGCTCATTTATAGAAGAAGCTCTATCGGAGGTCGCTCTTTCAGCCAAAACAAAAAGAATGCTGAAAGATCTTCAAGCATGTCCGGCGATTAGGTGGAAAAGCCCGCTGGAACTCGAGGTCATTGAGGGAATGCTGAAACCACGCCCGACGCCAAGAATTGGTAGCGATGGGCAAAACGCCCAGGCCCAACCGTCAAAATCATCGAAAAGGAAGAAGAACAAAAAGCCCATGAAGCTTGATGACAAGCGCACAGACCTGCAAAAGCAGATTGACGCATTGGAAGAATATAATCAAGAGACGCGAACCCCAGTCACGCTCTAAGAATTTCTCAACAACATTTTTGAGAGCGGATAAACAACAATGATGACGGAGACGACTCGTCAGAAGAATTTGAGGATTATGTGGAAAGTTGTCACCTGATCTCTCATTCGCCCGTAAATGACGAAGAAGCTCACATAGACGAGCTGGGGGGAGGAGCGGTGCCAAAATCTTTCGGACCATCTGACGAGATGATCGACATACTGCGGAACGAAACCCGTCAGAAAAGCAAGGCTGATCAGCAACGTGAAATGTCCATATTCGAAAGAGCCAGGCGTCGGCATCAAGCTGAAGAAGTCATGGCGGGGATGAGTCGCAGAGCGCTCCAACCAGATCGAAGCACGCCCGCGGCAGATAAAAGAAAGCTTAAGGCAAGGAAACGGTTCGCTAAAGCCCTGTCAATGGGAATGAAGCTACCATCTCCCAAAGGAAATACTCCTGGCAGTATACACCTTGACGAAGCGGATGCATACCTTAACTACTGCTTATACCATCAGAGGACTACACACCCTACCGAAGAGTGCATGGCCTTTAAAAACTGGTGGCAGGGGTATGTTGCCCACCGGCAACAGTTCAAGCGAATGAAGCGCAAAACTTGTCGGGAACGGAGAATCACGACAGATGAGCGTAAAAGAACTTCTGGCAACTATCACATGGTTGATGCTAGGGGATCGCAACTTCTCACCTTCGGGAGCGATTCTGATGAAGAAATAGCCCTTGGTCCTCTCTTCAAAGAATCCACCTCAGGAAAAGAAGAAGAGACGAGGAACTGTGAGAATATTCAGCTGCGCAACCGTACGTTGCCCGAAAAGAATCTCGGACCTACAAATAAGGGATCGAACAAAAAAGATAAAGGGAAGAAAAAAGTCCCTGAGGATATCACCCTCAATGACCGAGTCATCGAAGAGCTTGCAGCTAAGGACACGCCCCAGAAAAACAAGGTGTATTACAATATTCTGGCACACCTGAGAAAGATACCCTCGCAGCTAAGCATTCTCGATGCCCTTCTGTTGTCTAAAGAGGCACGAGATTCTCTGATCAAGGCATTACAAGAGCCCGACTAATTTCAATCTTTTCTTGCTGAAGAAAAGATGAAGGACGAGGTGGAAGAACTGCACACAGCTGACATCACTTTCGGCGATGAAGATCTCTTCCTCGGAACGTGCGAGCACAACCGTCCCCTGTACGTCACCGGGTACTGCCATGACATCAAGATAGGGAAGATGTTAGTTGAAAATGGGTCCTCTGCTAATCTCCTGAATGTGAGGGTACTAAAAGAAATCTGCATGAGCGTTCAACACCTCGCTTGGGATAAAATCACTATCTCTGGATTCGACTCCCAGTCATCACGGACGCTCGGGTTTGTGATTCTGATGTTACGCTTTGGGATGCTCGTCACTGACATCAAGTTTCATGTCCTTGATGCCAAGACCTGCTACAACGCCTTGTTTGGCAGGCCTTGGTTACACGAGTACAACACCATCCCTTCTACACAACATCAGTTTATGAAGTATTTCAAAGACGGTCTTGAGTACACCGTAACGGGGGAGCTAAATCTATTCTCCATGAATGAAGTCCAAAAATACGAGGGTGCAAAGTATTTCCTACCAGACTTTGAAGACATGGAAAGATGCCATAAACCAGAGAATAAGCAAAAACCTATCACCACTATTCTGGTTTTCGGGAGCGATACCGAGAAGGAAGAAGAGATAGTCTATTTGGGGCCGCTCCAAAGCAACAAGCTGGAACCATCTACCCCTATTCTGGTTTTTGGCAGTGATTCTGAAAACGAAGTCAACGCAGTGTTCTCGGTCCATCCATCAGTGCAAGCCTTCAGTGAATATGATCAGAGCTTACAGATCGCCATGGTTCCGCGGCAGCACTATAGAGAGCTTGATGCGCTTGAGATATATAGTGTGAAAGAACTACGGACATTCTACGTCCCTCCCAGACGAAGAGGTGAAAAGAAAATCCTATTCTATCGATCCACGGAGACTAAAGTCGAAAGAGAAGTCTGGCATGGTGTCGATCCTGCGCTCGACAGGCTCCAACCCATTCGTCTGCCCAGGTATTACACCAAGGGATTGAAAAGGTTATTAAGATGCCAAGGTGTACCATTCAAACAGACTCCTCGACAAGCTCAGTTCTACAACAGGATCTGGAACATCCCCGGAACACAGCGAAAATTGCCCAACGGAAAAATGGAAACGATTGGGCTTGGACATGTCAAGTCCGAGAAACGGGAGCGATTCCATGGTTGCCATGTCATAAAGGACCTTGATGAAGAAGAGGATGCTCTCTTAAAAGACGCTAACACTAAACCAGAATGAGGTCCTGCTATAAAAATACCGAGTCCGTCGTTTGAAGAACAGATTGACAAGCTAATAAGAGAAGCGAGTCAAAAGGCTCGGAACGACCACAGTTGCGAAATGACCATTTACGAGAAAGCCATGACGCAACGCCTCCTTCAGCAGGCCACGAAGGATGACGATGCCCTTCGTCGTCAGCCTGCCGTACATTCCCAAGACAAGAAAAAGGCCCGACGCAGAGGCAAAAACAAGTCAAAGAACGGAAAAAACGTTCGACAGCGGCAAAAAGGATCCAAAAGGCCATGCGATCAAGAGAAGGTCAGCCGGCATCCGTCTTTAACAAAAAAGATAGGTCGATCATATTCTTTCCCTCAATACAAGGCAAGGAGAATCTTTGATCTTGTAATGAAACATCAGATGATTACGCTCCCGGAGTCCAAGCACCCCGATCACTCAAGCGAAGTTCATCACCCAGACTATTGCTCCTATCACCGAGCGGTAGGACATCCTCTTGAAGATTGCTTCACCTTCAAAAACTGGGTCGAATACCAATATCAACTCGGCAGGTTCGCTCTATCCAACAGTTGGAGGGTAGCCCCACCGCAAATGCATATACCAAAAGTAACGTATATGGCGAAAGTAGAACCAGATCAACATCGGTCTTAGAAACGATCTCGTACCTGTCACGTGATAACGCTGTCAAAAGCAGGAGTGCCCGAGAATATGAATGACCTCTCCTGGTGCTTCGAAAATGAGAATGAAGAGGAATTGATCTCAGAATTACCACCAGCGCCAAAAGAGTTGAAAGATGGAATACATACTACTGCGGACAACCTGAGGAAAATTGACTTGGGGACGGCTAACGACCCGCGGCCAACGTTCGTCAGCGAGCTACTGTTTAAAGAATAAGTGGATACGCTAAAAGGCGTGCTCATGTAGTATAAAGACTGCTTCACATGGAATTATTCCGAGATGCCGGGGCTAGATCCAGAAATAGCTGTGCATAAATTGGCGATATCTCCGGACGTCAAACCAGTCAAACAAGCACCAAGAAGAATGCGGATCGAACTTGAAATGAGTATCAACGCAGAGGTCAAGAAGCTGATCGACTCCGGCTGTTGGATATAGTGCCCTCAAAGTCGATTATTGGATCGCAGGTACATGATTGAAATGATTGAGGGAGGACCTATCCCGAAAGAATAGTCTTGCTCGAGATGATAGTTTGCTATCTGGTTTGTCTTTATCATCGTGTACATACTTTAGTTCACTATTGCATGTTGATAGAGCCCATAGGATTCTTGCTTGACTTCCAGCAGTATGATGACGATCATATACGTGGGAGCTGGGGTCTATAAGCACATCCTTAAAGTGTCCCTAGTCGTGGGAGTTTCGAGACAGGGCATCGATACTCCAGAGTAAACTAGTGTATACAGTCGAGACCCCGACGAGGGGCGGTGGCTGGTCTCACAAGCCATTGGTGTCAGTCGGTTCACCTAAGATGTATACAGGTGCTCATTGGGTTATGAGTACACCGGACAGGACTCGCCGGGAACATGCTACTTGGTATTATACATATCGTCAGATAGCAGTTCCCAGGTGACATGTGTACAGGTTAGTCTGTCGACCTAAGATCGTCATTTGTCTCGTGTGAGTTCCCACTATGCTTTGATTACTACCCTACCACGGCTCAAAGGAGTCGTGCAAACAGGTTTTAGTTGGGTACAGTCCCGAGCCACATGGAGGCAGTGAGCGGATCGTCAGGGATTCGTCTCTCCCGGTATTGGGGGTGAGATCGTGCTGTGTTTAGGAGAGCCATTACACGAAATCTCTAGCCAGGGTAATCGAGATTTACTGCTAGGTATTCCAGTAGTTTCTCAGGGTGTTCTGGGCTTCACTCCGACACGACTTATACAGCTATTGGGGGTCTGACATTTACCAGCCCCCTAGGCCCTATATGCGATACTCATAGACTAACGGACCGGACTATATGGATATTGTCACTTTCAGGCTCAGTAGGGTTTCTGGATGAGTTCGCTCATCAGCTTCCCCTTCTTTCAATACATAGGAAACCGTTATGTACAGCCAGTACCTATGACGTGCTAGTAGTTATACCCAGTGCCAGTGTATTGATGAGTCATTAGAGTCCCCCAAAGACAGTTTCCCAAGTTCGGGCGAAACGTTGTAGAGGCCGTATGGATTTATGATAGGGTTCGAACATACACGTGCACTTATGCACGTGTCATGTTTCGGATGGTTAATACTAGTGGGCTTTGGTTTAAGCCGGATCCTAGTATTATATTGTGTTGGAATATTTTCGTCTCGTTGCATTCGTATTCAGTTGGAATACGAATGCGGGTATGTATATACGGACGAGGAGTTTTCTTGTGATCCGTTACAAGATTACTTTTTGAAGTTGCCATTTTCTCATCTTCCGATTTAAATATTTAGATTAATATTTTAATTTGGAAATGGGATTTTTTAATTTTCATGGAATATTTTAATGGGGAGTGTAGGGTGTTTTTCGTCACCCCATTGAGATGGGAATACGCGCGTGCTTATCAGGCGCATTACAGATTCCCCCTGCCTAGGATAGGCCGGGGTTTAATGATTGTGGGGATCCGAATCTCCGGTAGCCGCGGACCAAGCTGCCGTTAATTACCCCTCGCCTTTGGAGCGAGAGAACCTCCTGAAGGGTTTCTAGGCACTCTTGTGAGGGTTCATAAGGCATCAACCATGCCCGAATAAAATTTTAGACGTGCCGAACAACCCAAAGCTGGGATGTTTGCTAGATTATTAGGGTTTAACATGCAACTAAACATCTTTACTACTAATTGTGATGGATTACAACCTTTGTAGTCCGCTCCTTCGCTTCATAAGCTCCGAGTAGAAGTCCCTTCGCCGCGATCCACGATCTCCCGGACTCAAGAAAGGCTCCACGACTCGAACGGTCCATGCTAGCTTGTAGTATTCTTTTTCTCCGATGATCTACGTCGAAGTTGCTATAACTCAAGCTCTCTCACACTAATGAGGTGAACACCCTAATCTAATTGGCTAGATTAGATGAGAAAGATGGAGTAGTATTTATGCTTTCTTTTTATATCAAATTCTCACATGAAATCATCACAAAATGAAAAACTAGTAAGCTTTTTCAAAGCTCAATAGAAAAGAAGAAAAAAGAGTTAATCCTTTTGTGATGAATAATGAAATGAATATATGAATTAATAATGCAACCATGGTTTAGGATGACAAGGATAACCCTTGTAGAGAATTAACTAGGGCTAGGGTTTGGTTGGGTTAAAGAATGAGTCATAAGTAAATATCAACCATAATATCTAACTCATGACAAAAGGAATTCTTTCTAGAAGGTGCAAGAAACAACTAATCCAAATCAAACCCTAACCTTGTTTAATCTTTACTAAACATGTTTCATTATTAATCATATCATGTTACAATAATATATATCACATATATATTATATATTTGTAACAAAAGAAAATAATACAATTAACATATATCACATATATATCAATGTATTACCCGGTGAGAAAATAAAATAATAAAGCGAGCCAATATTAGATAATGTAATACAATATATCATATATATTATTATACATTAAATTATCGAATCAACACTTGATCCGACAATCCGGTTATATCGAATATAACCGACTAATATATCATGTACCGATTCATCGAATCAACACTTGATCCGATGACCCGGTTCATATCTAAATATCACGAGAATATAATACAGTATCTCATATCGCATTATCCTCGGTCCTGCACATATCACATATGTGCCTCTACTCCGTTTTGCCTGAGCCAAGAAACCTCTATGTAGGACTCTAAAGAATCGTCAATATGTCGGTAGCAGGTGATGATCATATCAAACATCTACAAGCTACAAGCGGTCAGCTAAACGTAATAGCCACCCAGGTATTGAGCGATCAGAAGATCAATAAGCTAGCCTGTGTAGGGTTCCTAGGCACACTAAGGAGGTCTCACAAGGCATCAACCATGCCAATTTCAAATATTACGGTGCCGAGAAACCCTAATACGGATCGTTGGCTAGAAATCTAGGCGAAAAGGCAACTAGTTTACAACTAAACTAAAAGAACGGAAATACAACCTTTTTAGATCCGTTTCTCCACCTCCATAGCTCCATGATGAAGTCCTCTCCGCTGTCCAAATCAAACCATGACTCTAGCGTCGGCTTCAACGGAGAAAAAGCGGGCTAGGTCATCGACGACGATGCCGAAGATGATCTATGTCGAGGCATCACTAGATCAAGCTCCACCTTCACCAAGCCATGAAAATTTTTGAAGGAAACACCCTATACTACTTGGCAAGAGGTAGAGGATGAAGAAATAGGAAGTGGGTTCACTTTAGAATTGGATTTCTCACTCATTTTCATCAATCACCATTGATGGAATCAAGGTTCTTCATCTTGAAGAAGAAGAAGAAGAAGATAGATATATTATGATAAGTCTTTCAAAATAAAAAGTAAATCAATACTTATCATAATCATAACCATGGTCAAGTGTAGAGAATAAATCATGGTTAGTGGGAATGGTTAGGGTTAAGCATGGAGACAAAATGGTCACTTGGTCAAAGCTTCATGAAGTTTCAACATGCATCCAAAGAAAGCCACCATTTTGCATTATGCTAATAATTTTCCAAAAAGAATAAATAAATAAATAAATGAATAAGAAAAATAAAAACCCTAACCATTACACAACCATGGTTCAATCTTTACACAAACCCAAGTTAGCATGCATCATCAAACATGATACAAACTTGTGTACAAAAGTATATCACATATACAATGTGCACAATCCAAGTGAGAAAATCCATTTAAAGTGAACCGATACTAGTTAATGCAAAGTAATATATCAAATATATAATTATACATTAAATCATTAAATCAACACTTGATTTAACGATCCGGTCATATCGCATATAACCGACTAGTATCCTATGTATCGTTTTATCGAATCAATACTTGATTCGATAACTAGGTTATATCGCATATAACCATTCGATGCATTAATCGCGAGAATAGAATACGGTACCACATACACGCATTATTCTCGGTCCCGCACATATCACATATGCGCTCCTATTTCGTTTCGCTTGAGCCAGAAAACCTCTGTGTAGGACTCTAAAGACTCGTCAATACGCCGGCAGCAGGTGATGATCATATCAAACACCCACAAGCCGCAAGCGGTCTGCTAAACGTAACGGCCACCCGGGTATTGAGCGATCAGAAGATCGACGAGCAAGCCCGCTCATACTCCTGTGAATCCAACCAGTAACACTTACCGTACAGTCCGGTCTGATCGTCTGATATGTCGCATATCTTGCCTAGGGGTGGTAAACGTCAGACCCCAATAGCTCGATAAGTCGTGTTGATATGAGGTCTATAACAGTTCGAGAAACTACTGGTAACACTTACCAGTAAATCTCAGCAACCCTGGCCAGGGATTTCCGGTTATAGCCAATCGGACACAGCGCAACATCAACTCCCTATACCGGGAGAGACGAATCCCCTCCTATCGCTCATTGCCTCCATGTGACTCGGGACTGTACCCAAAAACCACCGTTTTGCACGCCCTCTTGGACGTGGTAAGATGGAAATCAAAGTACAGTGGGAACCACACAAGACTCTATGACGATCTCGGGTCAACAGACTACTCTGTACCAGTGTCACCAGAGAACTGCCATCTGACGTAAGGTATAATACCATCTGGGAGTTCTCGGCGAGTCCGTCCAGTGTACCCAGTCTCCACTGAGCACCCGTATATCATCTCCGTTGTCAAACACCAATGGATATGGGATCATCCATCGCCCATCTGTATGGGTCGAGAAGGTATACGCTAGTCTACTCTGGTATATCGATGCCCCGTCTCGATACACCCACGACTAGGGACTTTGAAGGATGTACTTATGGACTACCCTGTCCCCACTAGTATGATCCGCATCATAGTCCAGGTAGTCAAGTACACATCCTAGGGGCTTTACCAACATGTAACAGAGAGACAATCAGTAGACACGTTAAGGTAAAGAGCAACCAGATTGCATACTATCATGTCGAGCAAGAAAGTCCTCCCTATATATGTCCCAGCATCCACTACAATATACATCCTATGTACAGTAATGGCCTCTAGGGCATACATATAACTAACAATCTCCCACTTGCACTAGGGCCATCTGTAGCAGTGGTTGTAGTATCTCATACTCAACCATCCCATAAAAGTCTCTCTCTGGGAATAGGCCTTCGTGAGTGGATCCGCCGTGTTGTCCTCTGAGTCTACTCTCCTAACCTCGATCACCCTGGAGATCAACCATCTCCATGATCAGGTGATACTGCCTTAGAATATGTCTGGATCACTGATGGGATGGACGTTCCTTGGCATAAGCCATAACTCCATTGTCACACAATGGGAGGAACTAAGTTCATTTCATGAACAAATATACATCCAGACTGCCTCTTTGGTAGCATCTTAAGTAGCGATGTATCCAGCCTTTATCTTCTAGTATGCCACGGTATCTAGCTTGGAACTCTTCCAACATACCGTCCCTTTACTGAGGGTAAAGACAATGACTGTGACTGACTTTCAGTCGTCCTTATCACCCTGGAACCCTTCCAGTGATTCTCCCGAGGATCGGTTGATACCATCTCACTACAACTAGTGAGAATCCTAACATCCAATTAGATCTATCTCATAGATCCAAAATCCAGGATTTAGGAGGTATCACTTTGATCCTATATGGAGAATCATTGTGATAAGCGGAGATTGACCGAGCGTAGCATAGGAAACTCCTTCCCTATCAAGAGCATGTCATCCATGTACTCTACGAGGATCATCACCATACTCCCTACTACCTTTTTTGTATATACAAGGTTCATCTACCATTTTGATGATGTCAAACTCTTTGACTATTTCATCAAAACAGAAGTTCCAACTCCGCGATGCCTGCTTTATCCTATAAAACTTCTTGCACATGTTTCTGCTGCTCCCACAATCTACGAGGCTCTCTGGCTGTGTACTTATAGACGTTCTCTTCTAAAACATCATTTAGAAAAGCTGTCATGACACCCAACCACCAGATATCGTAGTCATGGTATGTAGCCGTGGCAAGTAGGATCTGGATGGACTTAAGCATAGTCACTTGAAAAGGTTTCATCATAATCCACGTCTGGTCGATGACGAAAAAGCTTTAACAAGTCTAGCTTTGAAAGTCTCAACTTTTCCATCTACACCAAGTAATCTTCTCATGATATACTTGCTCCTGATGGGGATTTAACCCTTCAGATATAGCAACCAAAGTCCATACTTTGTTGGTGTACATGGATTCCATCTCAGATCACTAAGCATCCAGCCATTCTTACAGAGTCACACTCCTGATGGCCAGTTCGAAACTAGTTGGGTCATCATCTCATGATGCAATCCTCGCTCCCACTGTCATAGAGAAACCGAAGTATCTCTCAGGTGGGTGAGGAACCCTACTAGATCGGCGGAGAGGCTGAGGTTCGTTGGTAACTATTGAATCCTTTGGTTCTATCAAATCATCAGTTGCAGTTTGTATAGCTGGAACCTTTCCAGTTGTACATAACAGACCTTGCCTCGAGCCTGTCCGGATTTTGCTTTTAAACATAGCCCGGACAACCCCAAATCTTAACTAACTTAAGATATGGGCTCTTCCCTTTCCATATCACATATGAAGCGGTAGGCATAGATTTGATTCGAACCTTATTCAATAGGTATGCAGCTTCTCAAGTGCATAACTCCCAAAAAAGAAACAGGTAACTCAGTAGTAGTCATCATAGAGCACACCTTATACAGGGTGTGAATGCTCCGCCCCGATATACCATCGTGCTATGGTGTATACGGAGGAGTAATGCTGAGAGAGAATCTCATTCTCCTTTGGAATAATCCAGGATTTTCGTGCTCAAGTATTCTCCTCCTCGATCACATCAAAGGACATAATACTTATACCCGTGTTTTGGTTCTCTACTTCTAACTTATATTCTGTGAATATCTCAAAAGGTTCGGACTTGTGTTTCAACAAGAACATATGTCTGAATCTAAAGAGATTATCAGAGAATGTAATGAAGTACAAAGAACCGGTCTTGGCATGTGTAGACAGGGGACCTTACATAGATCAACATGTATCATCCCAAGAGTTCACTAACTCTTTCTCTGTTTCCAATAAACGGAGCTGAGGTCATTTTATCTTTGTGACATGACTCGCAAGTTTCATAAGATGTAAATTCAAACTAATTTAAATATGCATCTAAATGTAACTTCAGCTAGTCGGGTCACATTGATATGACCTAGTCTACAATGTCTCAAGTAGGATTCGTTCATTTCTGAACTCTTCCTCTTGTGTGTGTTCCGTATACTAAAGAACTGTAGTTTGATTTAGAACATCAATGCTTTTAGATAACGTGCCTGAACCGATCAACTTTTGATATAGGAAATGTTCAAAAAATTATCCAACTATACAAAATTTTATCATTTCTTTACTAATAAAGAGACTGATATGATTTTGTATATCAGGTTCGGTATCCAATAACATTCGTCCAGAATCAATGTATTTGGGATACAGGGTGACAGTGACCAACAGACTTGGCTACAACTCTTGCCCCGTTTTCTGCCTCATGAAACTTATCACCCGTTCTCAGTTCTTTACCTATCTGTAGCCCTATGTAACAGATTACATATCTGGGATCCTGATCTGGTATCACATACCCAGGAAGTAAAGGATACTGAGAAACAGTTCTGTATAATGAACACACCCGAAGATGATGCATCAGCATGCACTCTCTTTGTTTGGCGGCATGGGAATTCTGGTAATCCCCAATTTTCTGTTCTGTCTTATAACAATTATAAGTTGGAGCGGGACCAACGTTCCCCAGCTCAGTATAACAAGCGGGTTCGGTCAATATTCCGTATTATTATCTTGATTAAGGCGTGATATGGTCGCTACTTGGAGAGAGAGAGAAGAAAACACTCAGCGTGCGCTCTTGCAAGAATAGATTGGTTATTATTTTATCTAATCAGGATGGCTCCCACTGATTTTTATCAAATCTTCCTTCAAACCCTAAAAGGAAAGACTAGCCGGGATTAATTACACACTACAAGTTCGCCAATCTTTCAGCCAGGCCAGTGTCGGTACTTTGAGGGAGGTCCCCCGTGCTTTCACACGAACCTAATTAATGTAAACCTCGTTTTCCCAGAGGCGTAACCTCGTTAACACCTTTCTAGACACCTACTTGATCGGCTAATTGTAATGTGTAAAACTCTCTCAGGAGTAACTCTTACTCGCAGCGGGTATCAGGATCCAACTATCTCATAGAAGGTATGCAATCTCATTGCAAATTTCAACACTTGAAATTCCCGATAATATTTTGCCCCTAGCAGCTATATGACCTTAACATAGTCAACAAATCATAAGTGCTAGTCAAGTTCAACCCGTCATTTCTCGATTGAATTAAACCCACCCGCACGACCCTTAACATAGTCAACAAAGTCGCACGACTACCCTAATCCAATCGCATCATATGCTTATGCAGATAAGCACTAATTAGCTACCGCACACTACGCCTTAACATAGTCAACAAACGTAGCACGAATACTAACTAGTACTTATCTGAAATGACGAAGGGCTACGACAGGTTTTTCTGCAAACCTATTGCGTAATGAACTTGATATCGTTGTAGAATCAAATGATTTTAAAATGGAGTGCTTTTGAGGCTTTTCTTGTTTTGCTAAAGGAGTCACTCCCGGTGAAGGGATCGTCGGTCCTTTCCTCGTCGAATGAGGTGCGGGATATATCATATATATCACTGTGCAAAGCAAAAACTCTTAAAAGCAATCAAAAGACAAACCGAGTGTGTAGCATCTGCCAGTTATTGCTAAAGGAGTCACTCCCGGTGAAGGGATCTCGGTCCTTTCCTCATCGAATAAGGTGCAGGATATATCACATATACCTCTGTGCAAAGCAAGAACTGTAGCTACCTGTTTTAATTTTGAAATTCGATTCTACAACATCTTAGGTTTCTTTTTATTTTCATTAATCACATTAATGAAATCCCATCATTTATATACCTAAACATCATAGATAAATACGACGTACACTTATGCCATCCGCATTCGCCTCGATGTCCCCTCGTGCACCGTTAGGTTAGGTAACTAACGGCAGAGCAGGGCAGGGCTAGCGCGGGTGTAAAACATAAGTAACGTCTATATAATATATCATATATACTATATACTGTATCTATCACAGAACATCACATGATCACATCACAGATATCGCAGCAGAAGAAACATATGAAATATTGGATATACTAGGACGTCCGTGTTTTCAATACGAGCCAGTATAAAATACGGATTCCACGGTCGTGATGAATAGCCAATCCCACACCCCAAGACCCCTACGAGAGCGGCAAGCAACCCTACCAATTCTAGAGTTAGGAGACCCGGACTCGACTCCTCGAGTTGGTCTCCCACTGGACTCCAGAACCCGGATACTTGTGCTCCCCTCCTTGGATCTATCCTAGTGCGGAAAAGTAAATAATATACAAAGGGTGACAACTTCCGCAACCAGGAAGTGCCCCAATAAAAGAATATTACATACAAGTTTTTACATGAATGAAAATAAAAAACACCCATCTCACATAAAAACCCCCGGCTATTCAAACACGACGATCCAATATAACATATCCAGCAACACATAACATCACATGTCATCAACGTAAGTAAACATGCGTATCCCAATTGTCGTTGACATATAGCAACGAAACCGGCGATATCACATATTACACTTACGGTCACAGAAAAGAAAGTGTAAAATTACAACAGTTGGAATCCGCAACCTCCTTAGACATCGTATGCCTAAACCAATGAATTCCTTAGACATCACATGCCTAACAATTATAAACCCCGCATTTTAGTCTCTTTATCGAAAACTCTTTTCAATATCAAGTCGGGCAATTCAACAAGATTCCCGACATCCAGATCGAATGCTCGTCGCAAACTTTAGTAGGCGGCCGCACCCCTGATACCGTCGACGAAGTGCACCATGGCGGAACACCGCTACCGCTAGCACCCGAACGGATGCTTTCGGTGACGGGGTTCTCCTACAGTCACTTGGTCGGGGCTACGGAGCGAGGCTGTCTATTAAGTTTACCCGGCGAGTATCCGCGTACGCTACGAGATTGCGACGGACTTTTGATCACATCAAAATTCCGTGGCAACCGATCAAGTGAGACTAAACTGCTATGTTTATAACATTCATTCAGTTATCTCATAACTTATTGTGAATTCCAATTATTGTATCCCATTCCGAATAAGATAGAAAATGTTAAACTTTCCGATCGAATAATCGAACACCCAAGTTTTCCCGAAACAGATCAACACTTGAAATAAGTTTTTAAAAAACATTCAGTTCATGCCTCAGTACCAACGGTCCAGCCGTAGAAGGGTCAAGCCAACACCTCACATGTGGCACGCCGTACTGCCCCAAACCCTAAGGTTCAAAGGGCAGTTCAAGACGGTCACATAATCGAGTTAAGGTTTGTTGTCTTCTAGAGGGACCCTCGCGTTACTTGCACTACTTAGAACGTCTTTAAACCACGGAAAAATCCAACACTTGGAAATTTCCCGACAGGGGAAAAATTGGGTATTTATATCCGGTCGAACTTTTTAACATATTCAAAAATCATCCGGAAAGACACATAGACAGAGTTTGACAATCCGATCGAATAAACGAATCCCCAAAACAACCCCAGAAAATACAACTCTTGAATAAATATTAAAAATTCCCAGAAAATCCAGCACCTGAAAATATGAATTACTGTGCAAAAAGTATTGGACAATTTAATAATACTGCCGCGGAACCGCCGCAGAAGCCATGCTTCTGCCGCGGTTCCACCGCACACTTGACGAATTGGACCACCGAATTTCACAGTAATTCTAATAGGACCCTGCTGAATTTTTTAGCAATTTTTAATTTGGAAAAACTCTAGATTTTGGAAAAAGTCCAGAGAGCATGTTTGCGTTAGGGTTTCGGGTTCGTTCGGGTTTCAAATTTCGTTTACGGTTCGCCTAAGGCTCTAGGTAGGCTCTGATACCACTGTAGGGTTCCTAGGCACACTAAGGAGGTCTCACAAGGCATCAACCATGCCAATTACAAATATTACGGTGCCGAGAAACCCTAATACGGATCGTTGGCTAGAAATCTAGGCGAAAAGGCAACTAGTTTACAACTAAACTAAAAGAACGGAAATACAACCTTTGTAGATCCGTTTCTCCACCTCCATAGCTCCATGATGAAGTCCTCTCCGCTGTCCAAATCAAACCATGACTCTAGCGTCGGCTTCAACGGAGAAAAAGCGGGCTAGGTCATCGACGACGATGCCAAAGATGATCTACGTCGAGGCATCACTAGATCAAGCTCCACCTTCACCAAGCCATGAAAACTTGTGAAGGAAACACCCTATACTACTTGGCAAGAGGTAGAGGATGAAGAAATAGGAAGTGGGTTCACTTTAGAATTGGATTTCTCACTCATTTTCATCAATCACCATTGATGGAATCAAGGTTCTTCATCTTGAAGAAGAAGAAGAAGAAGATAGATATATTATGATAAGTCTTTCAAAATAAAAAGTAAATCAATACTTATCATAATCATAACCATGGTCAAGTGTAGAGAATAAATCATGGTTAGTGGGAATGGTTAGGGTTAAGCATGGAGACAAAATGGTCACTTGGTCAAAGCTTCATGAAGCTTCCACATGCATCCAAAGAAAGCCACCATTTTGCATTATGCTAATAATTTTCCAAAAAGAATAAATAAATAAATAAATGAATAAGAAAAATAAAAACCCTAACCATTACACAACCATGGTTCAATCTTTACACAAACCCAAGTTAGCATGCATCATCAAACATGATACAAACTTGTGTACAAAAGTATATCACATATACAATGTGCACAATCCAAGTGAGAAAATCCATTTAAAGTGAACCGATACTAGTTAATGCAAAGTAATATATCAAATATATAATTATACATTAAATCATTAAATCAACACTTGATTTAACGATCCGGTCATATCGCATATAACCGACTAGTATCCTATGTATCGTTTTATCGAATCAATACTTGATTCGATAACTAGGTTATATCGCATATAGCCATTCGATGCATTCATCGTGAGAATAGAATACGGTACCACATACACGCATTATTCTCGGTCCCGCACATATCTCATATGCACTCCTATTTCGTTTCGCTTGAGCCAGGAAACCTCTGTGTAGGACTCTAAAGACTCGTCAATACGCCGGCAGCAGGTGATGATCATATCAAACACCCACAAGCCGCAAGCGGTCTGCTAAACGTAACGGCCACCCGGGTATTGAGCGATCAGAAGATCGACGAGCAAGCCCGCTCATACTCCTGTGAATCCAACCAGTAACACTTACCGTACAGTCCGGTCTGATCATCTGATATGTCGCATATCTTGCCTAGGGGTGGTAAACGTCAGACCCCAATAGCTCGATAAGTCGTGTTGATATGAGGTCTATAACAGTTCGAGAAACTACTGGTAACACTTACCAGTAAATCTCAGCAACCCTGGCCAGGGATTTCCGGTTATAGCCAATCGGACACAGCGCAACATCAACTCCCTATACCGGGAGAGACGAATCCCCTCTTATCGCTCATTGCCTCCATGTGACTCGGGACTGTACCCAAAAACCACCATTTTGCACGCCCTCTTGGAC
Organism: Agapanthus africanus; assembly: GCA_030015575.1. NCBI lineage: Eukaryota > Viridiplantae > Streptophyta > Magnoliopsida > Asparagales > Amaryllidaceae > Agapanthus > Agapanthus africanus. Next base: position 91,757,024 of record JASDDO010000019.1, on the reverse strand, counting down.
GTGGTAAGATGGAAATCAAAGCACAGTGGGAACCACACAAGACACTATGACGATCTCGGGTCAACAGACTACTCTGTACCAGTGTCACCAGAGAACTGCCATCTGACGTAAGGTATAATACCATCTGGGAGTTCTCGGCGAGTCCGTCCAGTGTACCCAGTCTCCACTGAGCACCCGTATATCATCTCCGTTGTCAAACACCAATGGATATGGGATCATCCATCGCCCATCTGTATGGGTCGAGAAGGTATACGCTAGTCTACTCTGGTATATCGATGCCCCGTCTCGATACACCCACGACTAGGGACTTTGAAGGATGTACTTATGGACTACCCTGTCCCCACTAGTATGATCCGCATCATAGTCCAGGTAGTCAAGTACACATCCTAGGGGCTTTACCAACATGTAACAGAGAGACAATCAGTATACACGTTAAGGTAAAGAGCAACCAGATAGCATACTATCATGTCGAGCAAGAAAGTCCTCCCTATATATGTCCCAGCATCCACTACAATATACATCCTATGTACAGTAATGGCCTCTAGGGCATACATATAACTAACAATCTCCCACTTGCACTAGGGCCATCTGTAGCAGTGGTTGTAGTATCTCATACTCAACCATCCCATAAAAGTCTCTCTCTGGGAATAGGCCTTCGTGAGTGGATCCGCCGTGTTGTCCTCTGAGTCTACTCTCCTAACCTCGATCACCCTGGAGATCAACCATCTCCATGATCAGGTGATACTGCCTTAGAATATGTCTGGATCACTGATGGGACGGAGGTTCCTTGGCATAAGCCATAACTCCATTGTCACACAATGGGAGGAACTAAGTTCATCTCATGAACAAATATACATCCAGACTGCCTCTTTGGTAGCATCTTAAGTAGCGATGTATCCAGCCTTTATCGTCTAGTATGCCACGGTATCTAGCTTGGAACTCTTCCAACATACCGTCCCTTTACTGAGGGTAAAGACAATGCCTGTGACTGACTTTCAGTCGTCCTTATCACCCTGGAACCCTTCCAGTGATTCTCCCGAGGATCGGTTGATGCCATCTCATTACAACTAGTGAGAATCCTAACATCCAATTAGATCTATCTCATAGATCCAAAATCCAGGATTTAGGAGGTATCACTTTGATCCTATATGGAGAATCATTGTGATAAGCGGAGATTGACCGAGCGTAGCATAGGAAACTCCTTCCCTATCAAGAGCATGTCATCCACGTACTCTATGAGGATCATCACCATACTCCCTTCTACCTTTTTTGTATATACAAGGTTCATCTACCATTTTGATGATGTCAAACTCTTTGACTATTTCATCAAAACAGAAGTTCCAACTCCGCGATGCCTGCTTTATCCTATAAAACATCTTGCACACGTTTCTGCTGCTCCCACTATCTACGAGGCCCTCTGGCTGTGTACTTATAGACGTTCTCTTCTAAAACATCATTTAGAAAAGCTGTCATGACACCCAACCACCAGATATCGTAGTCATGGTATGTAGCCGTGGCAAGTAGGATCTGGATGGACTTAAGCATAGTCACTTGAAAAGGTTTCATCATAATCCACGTCTGGTCGTTGACGAAAAAGCTTTAACAAGTCTAGCTTTGAAAGTCTCAACTTTTCCATCTACACCAAGTAATCTTCTCATGATATACTTGCTCCTGATGGGGATTTAACCCTTCAGATATAGCAACCAAAGTCCATACTTTGTTGGTGTACATGGATTCCATCTCAGATCACTAAGCATCCAGCCATTCTTACAGAGTCACACTCCTGATGGCCAGTTCGAAACTAGTTGGGTCATCATCTCATGATGCAATCCTCGCTCCCACTGTCATAGAGAAACCGAAGTATCTCTCAGGTGGGTGAGGAACCCTACTAGATCGACGGAGAGGCTGAGGTTCGTTGGTAACTATTGAATCCTTTGGTTCTATCAAATCATCAGCTGCAGTTTGTATAGCTGGAACCTTTCCAGTTGTACATAACAGACCTTGCCTCGAGCCTGTCCGGATTTTGCTTTTAAACATAGCCCGGACAACCCCAAATCTTAACTAACTTAAGATATAGGCTCTTCCCTTTTCATATCACATATGAAGCGGTAGGCATAGATTTGATTCGAACCCTATTCAATAGGTATGCAGCTTCTCAAGTGCATAACTCCCAAAAAAGAAACAGGTAACTCAGTAGTAGTCATCATAGAGCACACCTTATATAGGGTGTGAATGCTCCGCCCCGATATACCATCGTGCTATGGTGTATACGGAGGAGTAATGCTGAGAGAGAATCTCATTCTCCTTTGGAATAATCCAGGATTTTCGTGCTCAAGTATTCTCCTCCTCGATCACATCAAAGGACATAATACTTATACCCGTGTTTTGGTTCTCTACTTCTAACTTATATTCTGTGAATATCTCAAAAAGTTCGGACTTGTGTTTCAACAAGAACATATGTCTGAATCTAAAGAGATTATCAGAGAATGTAATGAAGTACAAAGAACCGGTCTTGGCCTGTGTAGACAGGGGACCTTACATACATCAACATGTATCATCCCAAGAGTTCACTAACTCTTTCTCTGTTTCCAATAAACGGAGCTGAGGTCATTTTATCTTTGTGACATGACTCGCAAGTTTCATAAGATGTAAATTCAAACTAATTTAAATATGCATCTAAATGTAACTTCAGCTAGTCGGGTCACATTGATATGACCTAGTCTACAATGCCTCAAGTAGGATTCGTTCATTTCTGAACTCTTCCTCTTGTGTGTGTTCCGTATACTAAAGAACTGTAGTTTGATTTAGAACATCAATGCTTTTAGATAACGTGCCTGAACCGATCAACTTTTGATATAGGAAATGTTCAAAACATTATCCAACTATACAAAATTTTATCATTTCTTTACTAATAAAGAGACTGATATGATTTTGTATATCAGGTTCGGTATCTAATAACATTCATTCAGAATCAATGTATTTGGGATACAGGGTGACAGTGACCAACAGACTTGGCTGCAACTCTTGCCCCGTTTTCTGCCTCATGAAACTTATCACCCGTTCTCAGTTCTTTACCTATCTGTAGCCCTATGTAACAGATTACATATCTGGGATCCTGATCTGGTATCACATACCCAGGACGTAAAGGATACTGAGAAACAGTTCTGTATAATGAACACACCCGAAGATGATGCATCAGCATGCACTCTCTTTGTTTGGCGGCATGGGAATTCTGGTAATCCCCAATTTTCTGTTCTGCCTTATAACAATTATAAGTTGGAGCGGGACCAATGTTCCCCAGCTCAGTATAACAAACGGGTTCGGTCAATATTCCGTATTATTATCTTGATTAAGGCGTGATATGGTCGCTACCTGGAGAGAGAGAGAAGAAAACACTCAGCGTGCGCTCTTGCAAGAATAGATTGGTTATTATTTTATCTAATCAGGATGGCTCCCACTGCTTTTTATCAAATCTTCCTTCAAACCCTAAAAGGAAAGACTAGCCGGGATTAATTACACACTACAAGTTCGCCAATCTTTCAGCCAGGCCAGTGTCGGTACTTTGAGGGAGGTCCCCCGTGCTTTCGCACGAACCTAATTAATGTAAACCTCGTTTTCCCAGAGGCGTAACCTCGTTAACACCTTTCTAGACACCTACTTGATCGGCTAATTGTAATGTGTAAAACTCTCCCAGGAGTAACTCTTACTCACAGCGGGTATCGGGATCCAACTATCTCATAGAAGGTATGCAATCTCATTGCAAATTTCAACACTTGAAATTCCCGATAATATTTTGCCCCTAACAGCTATATGACCTTAACATAGTCAACAAATCATAAGTGCTAGTCAAGTTCAACCCGTCATTTCTTGATTGAATTAAACCCACCCGCACGACCCTTAACATAGACAACAAAGTCGCACGACTACCCTAATCCAATCGCATCATATGCTTATGCAGATAAGCACTAATTAGCTACCGCACACTACGCCTTAACATAGTCAACAAACGTAGCACGAATACTAACTAGTACTTATCTGAAATGACGGAGGGCTACGACAGGTTTTTCTGAAAACCTATTGCGTAATGAACTTGATATCGTTGTAGAATCAAATGATTTTAAAATGGAGTGCTTTTGAGGCTTTTCTAGTTTTGCTAAAGGAGTCACTCCCGGTGAAGGGATCGTCGGTCCTTTCCTCGTCGAATGAGGTGCGGGATATATCATATATATCACTGTGCAAAGCAAAAACTCTTAAAAGCAATCAAAAGACAAACCGAGTGTGTAGCATCTGCCAGTTATTGCTAAAGGAGTCACTCCCGGTGAAGGGATCTCGGTCCTTTCCTCATCGAATAAGGTGCAGGATATATCACATATACCTCTGTGCAAAGCAAGAACTGTAGCTACCTGTTTTAATTTTGAAATTCGATTCTACAACATCTTAGGTTTCTTTTTATTTTCATTAATCACATTAATGAAATCCCATCATTTATATACCTAAACATCATAGATAAATACGACGTACACTTATGCCATCCGCATTCGCCTCGATGTCCCCTCGTGCACCGTTAGGTTAGGTAACTAACGGCAGAGCAGGGCAGGGCTAGCGCGGGTGTAAAACATAAGTAACGTCTATATAATATATCATATATACTATATACTGTATCTATCACAGAACATCACATGATCACATCACAGATATCGCAGCAGAAGAAACATATGAAATATTGGATATACTAGGACGTCCGTGTTTTCAATACGAGCCAGTATAAAACACGGATTCCACGGTCGTGATGAATAGCCAATCCCACACCCCAAGAACCCTACGAGAGCGGCAAGCAACCCTACCAATTCTAGAGTTAGGAGACCCGGACTCGACTCCTCGAGTTGGTCTCCCACTGGACTCCAGAACCCGGTTACTTGTGCTCCCCTCCTTGGGTCTATCCTAGTGCGGAAAAGTAAATAATATACAAAGGGTGACAACTTCCGCAACCAGGAAGTGCCCCAATAAAAGAATATTACATACAAGTTTTTACATGAATGAAAATAAAAAACACTCATCTCACATAAAAACCCCCGGCTATTCAAACACGACGATCCAATATAACATATCCAGCAACACATAACATAACATGTCATCAACGTAAGTAAACATGCGTATCCCAATTGTCGTTGACATATAGCAACGAAACCGGCGATATCACATATTACACTTACGGTCACAGAAAAGAAAGTGTAAAACTACAACAGTTGGAATCCGCAACCTCTTTAGACATCGCATGCCTAAACCAATGAATTCCTTAGACATCACATGCCTAACAATTATAAACCCCGCATTTTAGTCTCTTTATCGAAAACTCTTTTCAATATCAAGTCGGGCAATTCAATAAGATTCCCGACATCCTGATCGAATGCTCGTCGTAAACTTTAGTAGGCGGCCACACCCCTGATACCGTCGACGAAGTGCACCATGGCGGAACACCGCTACCGCTAGCACCCGAACGGATGCTTTCGGCGACGGGGTTCTCCTACAGTCACTTGGTCGGGGCTACGGAGCGAGGCTGTCTATTAAGTTTACCCGGCGAGTATCCGCGTACGCTACGAGATTGCGACGGACTTTTGATCACATCAAAATTCCGTGGCAACTGATCAAGTGAGACTAAACTGCTATGTTTATAACATTCATTCAGTTATCTCATAACTTATTGTGAATTCCAATTATTGTATCCCATTCCGAATAAGATAGAAAATGTTAAACTTTCCGATCGAATAATCGAACACCCAAGTTTTCCCGAAACAGATCAACACTTGAAATAAGTTTTTAAAAAACATTCAGTTCATGCCTCAGTACCAACGGTCCAGCCGTAGAAGGGTCAAGCCAACGCCTCACATGTGGCACGCCGTACTGCCCCAAACCCTAAGGTTCAAAGGGCAGTTCAAGACGGTCACATAATCGAGTTAAGGTTTGTTGTCTTCTAGAGGGACTATCGCGTTACTTGCACTACTTAGAACGTCTTTAAACCACGGAAAAATCCAACACTTGGAAATTTCCCGACAGGGGAAAAATTGGGTATTTATATCCGGTCGAACTTTTTAACATATTCAAAAATCATCCGGAAAGACACATAGACAGAGTTTGACAATCCGATCGAATAAACGAATCCCCAAAACAACCCCAGAAAATACAACTCTTGAATAAATATTAAAAATTCCCAGAAAATCCAGCACCTGAAAATATGAATTACTGTGCAAAAAGTATTGGACAATTTAATAATACTGCCGCGGAACCGCCGCAGAAGCCATGCTTCTGCCGCGGTTCCGCCGCACACTTGACGAATTGGACCACCGAATTTCACAGTAATTCTAATAGGACCCTGCTGAATTTTTTAGCAATTTTTAATTTGGAAAAACTCTAGATTTTGGAAAAAGTCCAGAGAGCATGTTTGCGTTAGGGTTTCGGGTTCGTTCGGGTTTCAAATTTCGTTTACGCTTCGCCTAAGGCTCTAGCTAGGCTCTGATACCACTGTAGGGTTCCTAGGCACACTAAGAAGGTCTCACAAGGCATCAACCATGCCAATTACAAATATTACGGTGCCGAGAAACCCTAATACGGATCGTTGGCTAGAAATCTAGGCGAAAAGGCAACTAGTTTACAACTAAACTAAAAGAACGGAAATACAACCTTTGTAGATCCGTTTCTCCACCTCCATAGCTCCATGATGAAGTCCTCTCCGCTGTCCAAATCAAACCATGACTCTAGCGTCGGCTTCAACGGAGAAAAAGCGGGCTAGGTCATCGACGACGATGCCGAAGATGATCTACGTCGAGGCATCACTAGATCAAGCTCCACCTTCACCAAGCCATGAAAACTTGTGAAGGAAACACCTTATACTACTTGGCAAGAGGTAGATGATGAAGAAATAGGAAGTGGGTTCACTTTAGAATTGGATTTCTTATTCATTTTCATCAATCACCATTGATGGAATCAAGGTTCTTCATCTTGAAGAAGAAGAAAAAGAAGATAGATATATTATGATAAGTCTTTCAAAATAAAAAGTAAATCAATACTTATCATAATCATAACCATGGTCAAGTGTAGAGAATAAATCATGGTTAGTGGGAATGGTTAGGGTTAAGCATGGAGACAAAATGGTCATTTGGTCAAAGCTTCATGAAGCTTCAACATGCATCCAAAGAAAGCCACCATTTTGCATTATGCTAATAATTTTCCAAAAAGAATAAATAAATAAATAAATGAATAAGAAAAATAAAAACCCTAACCATTACACAACCATGGTTCAATCTTTACACAAACCCAAGTTAGCATGCATCATCAAACATGATACAAACTGTGTACAAAAGTATATCACATATACAATGTGCACAATCCAAGTGAGAAAATCCATTTAAAGTGAACCGATACTAGTTAATGCAAAGTAATATATCAAATATATAATTATACATTAAATCATTAAATCAACACTTGATTTAACGATCCGGTCATATCGCATATAACCGACTAGTATCCTATGTATCGTTTTATCGAATCAATACTTGATTCGATAACTAGGTTATATCGTATATAACCATTCGATGCATTCATCGCGAGAATAGAATACGGTACCACATACACGCATTATTCTCGGTCCCGCACATATCTTATATGCGCTCCTATTTCGTTTCGCTTGAGCCAGGAAACCTCTGTGTAGGACTCTAAAGACTCGTCAATACACCGGCAGCAGGTGATGATCATATCAAACACCCACAAGCCGCAAGCGGTCTGCTAAACGTAACGGCCACCCGGGTATTGAGCGATCAGAAGATCGACGAGCAAGCCCGCTCATACTCCTGTGAATCCAACCAGTAACACTTACCGTACAGTCCGGTCTGATCGTCTGATATGTCGCATATCTTGCCTAGGGGTGGTAAACGTCAGACCCCAATAGCTCGATAAGTCGTGTTGATATGAGATCTATAACAGTTCGAGAAACTACTGGTAACACTTACCAGTAAATCTCAGCAACCCTGGCCAGGAATTTCCAGTTATAGCCAATCGGACACAGCGCAACATCAACTCCCTGTACCGGGAGAGACGAATCCCCTCTTATCGCTCATTGCCTCCATGTGACTCGGGACTGTACCCAAAAACCACCGTTTTGCACGCCCTCTTGGACGTGGTAAGATGGAAATCAAAGCACAGTGGGAACCACACAAGACTCTATGACGATCTCGGGTCAACAGACTACTCTGTACCAGTGTCACCAGAGAACTGCCATCTGACATAAGGTATAATACCATCTGGGAGTTCTCGGCGAGTCCGTCCAGTGTACCCAGTCTCCACTGAGCACCCGTATATCATCTCCGTTGTCAAACACCAATGAATATGGGATCATCCATCGCCCATCTGTATGGGTCGAGAAGGTATACGCTAGTCTACTCTGGTATATCGATGCCCCGTCTCGATACACCCACGACTAGGGACTTTGAAGGATGTACTTATGGACTACCCTGTCCCTACTAGTATGATCCGCATCATAGTCCAGGTAGTCAAGTACACATCCTAGGGGCTTTACCAACATGTAACAGAGAGACAATCAGTATACACATTAAGGTAAAGAGCAACCAGATAGCATACTATCATGTCGAGCAAGAAAGTCCTCCCTATATATGTCCCAGCATCCACTACAATATACATCCTATGTACAGTAATGGCCTCTAGGGCATACATATAACTAACAGCCTGTACGTTCTCCTGTGAATCCAATCAGTAACACTCCCGTATAGTCCGGTCTATTCGTCTGATATGTCGCATATCAAGTCTATGGGTGGTATACGTCAGACCCCAGTAACCGATAAGTCGTGTCGATGTGAGGCTCATAACGGGTCTAGAAACTACTGGTAACACTTACCAGTAAATCTCTATATCAGCCCTGGCCAGGTACTTCCAGTTATAGCCAATCGAACATAGCACAACATCAACTCCCTATACCGGGAGAGACGAATCCCCTCCTATCGCTCATTGCCTCCATGTGATTCAGGACTGCACCCAAAAGCCACCGTTTTGCATGCCCTTTTGGACATGCTAAGGTGGAAATCAAAGCACAGTGGGAATCATACAAGACTCTATGACGATCTCGGGTCCACAGACTACCCTGTACCAGTGTCACCGGAGAACTGCCATCTGACGTGTGGTATATCACCATCTGGGAGTTCTCGGCGAGTCCGTCCAGTGTACCTAGTCTCCACTGAGCACCCGTACACCATCCTTGATGTCCAACACCGATGGATATGGGATCATCCATCACCCATCATATGGGTCAAGATGCGTATACGCTAGTCTACTCTGGTGTATTGATGCCCTGTCTCGATATACCCTCGAGTAGGAACTTTTATAGGATGTACTCATCGACTACCGTGGCTCCACTAGTATGATCTCATCATAGTTCTAGTAGTCGAGTACAGATCCTAAGGGCTTTATCAACATGTGAGAGTAAGAAAGTATATAAATACAAGTCAACATGTTAAGATAAACTGAAACCAAATAGTATACTATCATGACGAGTAAGAAAGTCCTCTCTATATATATCCAAGCATCCATTATAATATACATCATATGTACAACAATGGCCTCTAAGGCATATACATAACTAACAATCTCCCACTTGCACTAAGGCCAGCTGCTGTAGTATCTCATACCTAGCATCCCGAATAATCTCTCAAACTGTATCTGGGGAATGACCTTCGTAAGTGGATCCGCAGTGTTGTCCTTCGTATCTACTCTCCCGATCTCGATCTCCCGGCGATCAACTATCTCCCTGATCAGGTGATACCGCCTCAGAATATGTCTGGACTTTTGATGGGACCTGGGTTCCTTGGCCAAAGCCACAGCTCTATTGTTATCGCAATACAGAGGTATTGGATGCTCAATGGATGGAACCACACCAAGTTCACTAATGAACTTCTTTATCCAGACAGCCTCTTTGGCAGCATCGTTGGCAGCGATGTATTCAACCTCCATCGTCGAGTCTGCAACGGTATCCTGTTTGGAACTCTTCCAACATACTGCCTCTCCATTGAGGGTAAAGACAAATCCCGAGTGTGACTTAGAGTCGTCCTTATCACTTTGGAAGCTGGAATCGGTAAAGGACTCCACCCGGAGTTCTCCGTTACCATACACCAAGAACATCTCTTTAGTCCTTCATAAGTACTTGAGAATGTTCTTCACAGCTGTCCAGTGACTCTCTCCAGGATCTGCTTGATACCGACTCACTACACTTAGTGAGTATGCTACATCGGGTCTGGTATATAGCATTGCATACATGATAGAGCCTACTGCCGAAGCATAGGGTATCCCTTGCATGCAAGCTCTCTCCAAATCAGTCTTGGGAGACATCTCTTTGGAGAGAGCGAGTCCAGAGATCGTGGGTTGGTTCCCACGTTTGGATTCTTCCATACTAAACTTCTTTAGTATGGTGTCAATGTACCTGGATTGGGACAATCCCAGTATCCGTTTAGATCTATCTCTATAGATCATGATTCCCAATATGCAGGAGGCATCACCTAGATCTTTCATTGAGAATCTTTGTGATAAGAAGAGCTTGACTGATTGCAGCATAGGAATATCATTTCCTATCAAGAGTATGTCATCCACGTACAATACGAGGAAGACAACCTTACTCTCTGCTACCTTCTTATAGATACAAGGTTCATCTATATTTTTGATGAAGTCAAACTCTTTGACTAAACATCAAAACAGATGTTCCAACTCCGCGATGCTTGCTTTAACCCATAAATGGATTTAAGCAGCTTGCACACCTTTCCGCTGCTCCCACTATCTACGAAGCCCTCTGGCTGAGTCATGTACACGCACTCTTCTAAATCACCGTTTAGAAAGGTGGTCTTAACATCCATTTGCCAGATTTCGTAGTCATGGTATGCAGCAATGGCAAGTAAGATCCGGATGGACTTAAGCATAGCCACTGGAGAAAAGGTTTCGTCATAATCCACACCTGGTCGTTGACGAAAACCCTTTGCAATAAGTCTAGCTTTGAAAGTCTCAACTTTTCCATCTACACCAAATTTCTTTTTAAAGATCCACTTGCTCCCAATGGGTTTTCCCCCTTCAGGAGCATTTTCCAAAGTCCATACTTTGTTGGTGTACATGGATTCCATCTTAGATCGCATGCATCCAGCCATTTCACAGAGTCACCACTCGTGATGGTCTGCTCGAAACTAGTCGGGTCATCATCTTCCATGATGCAATCCTCGCTTCCACTATCAATGAGAAAACCGTAGTATCTCTCAGGTGGATGAGAAACCCTGCTAGATCGGCGGAGAGGCTGGGGTTCGTCGGGTACTACTGAATCCTCTGGTTCTACTAAATCTTCAGTTGCAGTTTGTGTTGCTGGAACTTCTTCCAGTTCTACTTTAGAGCCACTAATCTCTTTTGCAAGAAATTCCTTTTCTAAAAAGGTGGCATGTTGAACAACAAACACCTTTTGCTCCTCACTGTGGTAGAAAAAATATCCATAAGAATTCTTCGGATATCCTATAAACTTGCAAAGAACTGATCGTGCCTCGAGTTTGTCCGGATTTTGCCTTTTGACATAGGCCGGACAACCCTATATCTTAACTCGTTTAAGATACGGTCTCTTCCCACTCCATATCTCATATGGTGTGGTAGGTACAGATTTAGACGGAACTTGATTCAATAGGTATGCTGTTGTCTCAAGCGTATAACCCCAGAAGGAAATAGGTAACTCAGCAGTGCTCATCATAGAGCGCACCATATCTAATAGAGTGCGATTCCTCCGCTCCGATACACCGTTGTGCTGTGGTGTATAAGGAGGAGTAAGCTGAGATAGAATCTCATTCTCTTTTAGATAATCTAGGAACTCATTGCTCAAGTATTCTCCTCCTCGATCAGATCGAAGGATCTTAATACTTTTGCCCGTTTGGTTCTCTACTTCGTGCTTATATTCTCTGAATTTCTCAAAAGCTTCAGACTTGTGTTTCATCAGGAACACATGTCCGAACCTTGAGAGATCATCAGTGAATGTAATAAAGTAGGAAGAACCGTTCCTGGCATGCGTAGACATAGGACCGCATACATCACTATATATTAGTCCTAAGAGTTCCGTAACTCTTTCTCCGTGTCCACTAAACGGAGCTTTGGTCATTTTGCCTTTGAGACATGAATGACAAGTATCATAAGATGATAATTCGAACGGATTCAAATATCCATCCTTATGTAACTTAGCCAGTCGTGTCGCATTGATATGACCAAGTCTACAATGCCACAAGAAAGATTCGTTCATTTCTGAACTCTTCCTCTTATGTGTGTTTTGTATATTGAGGACTGTATTTTGATTGAGAATGAATATGCCATTATGTAACGAACCTGATGCAATCAACTTTTGATCTAGGAATATGTTCATAACATTATCCTTTACTACATAATTATATCCTTCTTTACTCAATAAAGAAACTGATATAATGTTGCACATCATGTTCGGTATATAATAGCACTCATTCAGAATCAGTGTATTACGACTTGGTAATACTAGGTGATATTCGCCAACTGCTTTGGCTGCAATACTTGCACCATTCCCTACTTGAACGGAATGATCACCTTTTTCCAGTTCTCTACCTTTTCGTAGCTGATTGGTATGTCAGAAACTATTTCTATTACCGCAATCAAGAACGGCGTCGCTTGATAGCTAGCCGGTGAGTACGGGTCGGTCCACAGGGATTTTGTGAATCTCCTAATCGCGCTAACGAGTTAATTCCGATTGTTGTTCGGATTGGTTATTAAATCTAAAAACCTAATTATTCTACCTAGGGCAATTAATTGAAAGTTATAACTAGGGCAGATAAATAAAATCTATACTAGGGCAGGAAAATAAATTTAATTTAGGGCAGGAATTGAAATTATCTAGGGCAAGAAAATAAATAAATCTACTTACTTTACAGATGGATCTCTCCAACCATTTACGCAGGGTTGTCAGATTTGAATAGATGAGTTGAAAAGAAACACCGATACTCTCCAAAAAGAGATCTGAAATTTTTTATTAAAAGGAGGCATAAGAAATTACAAGCTTTAGAGTTCCTATTTATAGAGAATAGGAAACCCTAGGTTACATCTGATTCGCATGTCTACAATTACAAAAATAGCCCTTGGTTGACTAGTCAAAGCCGCCGCCATATTTTGGTAAAAATTTTAGTTTCTGATTGCTCAATACCGCCGCGGAACCGCGGCCCGAGGCCTGGTTTGGCCGCGGTTCCGCGGCCAAAAGATGGAATTGGGCTTCTAATTTTCTTGGGCTGATTTCTGGTGGCTTGGGCTTCTTAGTTATATATATCTTTTCTCAATTTAGCTTCTGGTTCTCTTCCAGATTTCCAGTGTGTAGGGTTCCTAGGCACTCCAATGAGGTCTCACAAGGCATCAACCATGCCAATTTCAAATTTTACGGTGCCGAGAAAGCCTAGACTAGATCGTTAACTAGAATTTTAGGCGACAAAGTGAAACTAGTTAACTACTTAACTAAAAGAAAGATGGTACAACCTTTGTAGATCCGGTTCTCCACTTCCTTAGCTCCACGTAGACGTCTTCTCGCTGTCCGTCTCGAATCCCGGACTCAAGCATCGGCTTTATCGGAGAAATGGGCGGGCAAGGTCGTCGGCTTCGTGCCGATGATGATCTACGTCGAGGTTACACAAGATCAAGCTCCAACTTCACCAAGTTGTGAAACTTGTGAAGTAAACACCCTATACTACTTGGCAAGAGGTAGAGGATGAAGAAATAGGAGGTGGGTTCACTTTAGAATTGGATTTCTCACTCATTTGCTCAAGTTGCCATTGATGAAGGCAAGGTTTTCTTGAAGAAGAAGAAGGAGAAGATGAAGAATATTATGATAAGTCTTCTTAAATGAAAAAGAAAATGAATACTTATCATAATGTAAACCATGGTTAGGTGTAGAGAATTGACTAAGGTTAGATGAATGGTTAGGGTTAAGCATGAAGACAAAATGGTCACTTTGGTCAAAACTTCATGAAGCTTCAACATGCTTCAAGAATGAAAGCAACCCTTTTGTTTTCTTGTACCATTTCTTTTTAATCCAAATTAAAAAGAAAAATGAATGAATAAATAAAAACCCTAATCATTTACTTAACCAAGGTTTAATTCTTTACACTTAACCAAATGAGCAAGTATCATCAAACATGATACAATCAAGTGCACACAAAATATATCACATATACAATGTGTTATACAAGTGAGAAAATCCCTTTAAAGTGAACCAATACTAGTTTATGCAAAGTAATATATCAAATATATAATTATACATTAAATCATTAAATCAACACTTGATTCAATGATCCGGTCATGTCGCACATAACCGACTAGTATACAATGTATCGATTTATCGAATCAATGATTCGATAACTAGGTTATATCGCATACAACCAATCGAAACATTCATCGCGAGAATGGAATATGGTATCACATACACGCATTATTCTCGGTCCTGCACATATCTCATATGCGCTCCTATCTCGTTTCGCTTGAGCCAGGAAACCTCTGTGTAGGACTCTAAAGACTCGTCAATACGCCGGTAGCAGATGATGATCATATCGATCACCCACAAGCCGCAAGCGGTCTGCTAAACGTAACGGCCACCCGGGTATTGAGCGATCAGAAGATCGATGAGCTAGCCCGCTCACACTCCTGTGAATCCAATCAGTAACACTTACCGTATAGTCCGGTCTGTTCGTCTGATATGTCGCATATCAAGTCTAGGGGTGGTAAACGTCAGACCCCAATATCCGATAAGTCGTGCCGATGTGAGGCTCATAACGGGTCGAGAAACTACTGGTAACACTTACCAGCAAATCTCTGATCAGCCCTGGCCAGGGACTTCCCTGTTACGGCCAATCGAGCACAGCGCAACATCAACCCCCAATACCGGGAGAGACGAAACCCCTCCTATCGCTCATTGCCTCCATGTTACTCGGGACTGTACCCAAAGACCACCGTTTTGCACGCCCTCATGGACGTGGTAAGGTGGAGATCAAAGCACAGTGGGAATCACACAAGACTCTATGACGATCTCGGGTCTACAGACTAACCTGTACAAGTGTCACCTGAGAACTGCCATCTGACGTGAGGTATAATACCATCTGGGAGTTCTCGGTGAGTCCGTCCAGTGTACCCAGTCTCCACTGAGCACCCGTATACCATCTCTGATGTCAAACACCAATGGATATGGGATCATCCATCGCCTATCTCATGGGTCGAGAAGCGTATACGCTAGTCTACACTGGTATATCGATGCCCCGTCTCGATACACCCACGACTAGGGACCTTGAAGGATGTACCTATGGACTACCATGTCCCCACTAGTATGATCTGCATCATAGTCCAGGTAGTCAAATATACATCCTAAGGGCTTTACCAACATGTAACTATAAGACAGTTTAAAGAGACTAGTGTACATGTTAAGATAAAGAGCAACCAGATAGCATACTATCATATCGAGCAAGAAAGTCATCTCTATATATGTCCAAGCATCCAATATAATATACATCATCTGTACAATACTGGCCTCTAGGGCATACATACAACTAACACAGTGAACATTGTTGTGGACTTTAACCGTGGCTTTGTGTCGACGTCTTGAACCTTGCTTTGTGAACTGTTTCTTATGTAGGCTTGATCAAGAGTATTCTGTTTGTTGGTCAAAAGTCCATATTTTCATCGTCTTTACATCGTTTGCACTGTTTTCTGTCCAAGAACCTGTAACCTGTAACGTGTAGCAGACATGCGTCAAAAGTACCTGTTTATTTATAAAAAGAATATGAATGGGGAATATAATAATACAATATTATGATGTGAACAGTAGCCCATGTAACAATTTTCATATGTGGGATCCTGATCCGGTATCTAATACCCAGGACGTAGGGTGAACTGAGAAATAGTTCTCAATAACTAACACACCCGAAGAAGGTGCATCAACATGCATGTTCTCCGTTTGGGCGGCGTGAGAATCCAGATATTCTCCTGTTTCCTGTTCAGTCTTATAACACTAATAAGATAGAACGGGTCCAACGTTTCCTTGCTCAGTATAATAAGCGGATTCAGTCAATACATCCGTATTATTATCTTGATTATGGTCTGACATGGTCGCTACCTGGAGAGAGAGAGAAGAAAACACTTTAGCGTATGCTCTTGCAAGATTATATTGGTTATTATCTTATCTAATCAGGATGTCTCCCACTGATTTTATCAAATCTTCCTCCAAACCCTGAAAGGTAAGATTAGCCGGGATTAATTACACCCTATAATTTTATCAATCTTTCAGCCAGATCAGTGTCGGTACTTGAGGGAGGTTCCCCGTGCTTTCGCACGGACCTAATTATAGTAAACCTCGTTTTCCCAGAGGCGTAACCACGTGTTCCTAGCCAGTTAACCTATCTGTCAAACTCAAGTCAATTAGCCAAAATTGAATACATTAATTTTTATAATTTTTCAATTTTTTATGGGTTTTCAAATAAGTATGCAAATGCAAAAATATGTACAAATGAATGCGAAGGAAGAAGACGTACCGAGCATACCCCCAAACTTGAACTTGACAGTGTCCTCACTGTCATACTAAACCAAGAGGGTCAAAATGTCGTCACTCCCCTGTTTATTTATTTATAATTTTTTTTTATTTTATTGTTTTGAAAACAAAAAATATATATATATACATATATACAAAAAGGCCCCCCCAAACTTAAGCTTGGCCTTACACAAGCCAAAGGTTAGCACCAACCATTCAAAAATCTTATCATGGTAATGGCCGAGTTGGTGAAATAACGGGGTATAGAGGAAAGAAATGAGAAACACGCGAGACCGTGTGGAAAGAAGAATGGTAGAATATGGTCTCGGTGGGGGAGAAGAATGGCGGAAAGAAGAAAGAAGGGTCGCGCGATCTTGAGGGTGTAAATCGAGTGACCAAATTAGCGCAATTTGTGATGACCGAAGTGTGAAAACTGATTGTGCTAATCTATCAACTTGTCGTGCAATGGGGTCAAATCCCTCAAGATTCGCAAGAAAATATGGGTACGCCGAACTTGGTATAGGAGATGAAAGCGTAACGGTCTCTTGTACGGTCGGAACAATGGGAAGGACGAAAGGAAGTGAATTAGGGATAGCCTCATTCTCACCGTCGTAAACTGTTTCAAACTTGAAAGATTCCATTAATGGTTCGAAACTACTGTAATCAACCGAGTCTGATGGCTCATCTAAAAATGTAAAGGACTCAAACTCGGGTGGTGAGTCATCAGTATCGTCCGAAAAAGTGAAACACTCGTAGGTGTTATCGTCTGTGAGAATTGTGTCAGATTCAAAGGAAAAGGTTTCAAGCTCACAGTCTTCAAGCGGGGTCGGAACGATGGGAAGGAGGGAGGGTGATATAACAGTCAAAGGTTCAGGAGGATGAATTGGAAAATCAGACACATCAAACAAAAATGATTCAAGCTCAATATTATCCTCAAGACTCTCCTTAATACTATCCTCAATATTTAACTCATCCATGCCATTATCATCAAAATCTAGACGCATATGAGATTCGGGAGAAACATTTAATAACTCAGGATGATGATTTGAACATAAAATTTCAATTAAATCGATAGGTTCATCATCCGAAATATTCCCGGCGTCTATATCCTCAATCAAGTGAAAATCAATTTCTTTAGACACCTCCTCAAAAGCATGGATGTTTATCAATGTAGGTTCTAGAGTGGAGGTGTAAAGGTCAAACGGATTAGGTGCGGTTTCACTCGAAAGGGGTTCCTCATAATCTGGCAAATCAAGCACTACAAAATCACACAACTCATTTTTATTTTCAACAGGTGAACTATTTAGGGAAATCGATGGAAAACAGGAGTTGTGGGCTTCAATTGGGTAAGGGTAGGTTTGATTTGAAAATCCTCTCTCATTCTCATTCTGTCCAACCGCCTCCTTATACATTAAAAAATTTTGAGCTAGCGGGAAACTAGCTACCGGTTCACTAGGTTGCATAAGGGCGGCCACGGACGCTTCCACATTCCTAACCATTTTGTTTGTTGCTGAAATATAAGCCTCCAACGACTCTTCCAAACTAGACTTGGGTGGTAAGGGGGTTTCGGTAAAAGATTCGAAATTGTTTGGATATGTGAAACTCCCAAAAGGCTGTGTAGAAACAGTGTCTAGTGAAGGTGGGAAAGTCGGGCAGGACTGGTAGGAAGTGGGTGGTTGGACAGGGTTAGGGTCAACATATAGATAAAAAGGTGAATAGTCTTGTATATCCCTAGAACTAGATGAGTAGAGAGGGGTGAAAGATCGGTTACGAGATTGAGCAATATGCTCAGCAATGGACATCGGTTTAGGAGTGACAACAGGACTTGAAAAAGTGGTATCAACATATGGAGGTGGTAAAGGTTGACTTGGTTGACACAAAGTGGGTTGGAAAGTCAAACTGTTTCTCCTAGACGCTTCTATTTGATCTTTCAAAGATATTTTAGGCATGGAAGGATCGTCTTTAAATTGAGCGAACAAATTGAGATACGACGCAAAATTAGGTTCGGGATACCAAAGTTCGGCTAATGATTTATTATGTGGGGTACCCATGTTGTAAGAAGATAGGGTGAAAGAAAGAAAGTTGGGTGGTGGTGTAAGGATTTATTTGCGGCAAAGATTTGCAAGTTTTCTAATAAAAATTTTCCTTTTTCATTTTATCTTTATTTAGAAAAATTTTGTTGCAAAAAGATTTTCGAGAAAAAATATGCAACAGAAAATTTACTTGCCATCTATTTCTAATTTAAACAAATCGCAAAAATCCTGCACAAGATTATTATATGGAAGGGAAGATTTTTTTAAGCGTAAGGAATCCTGCAGAAGATTTGACAAAAGATATATGGGGATTTGCAGAGGGAAGAAATAGGAAACAAACCATGCAAAAATTTCGCGATGATGATGCAAGAGGGCCGCGGAAAGGTGGAGGGAGCGCGCTTAGGCAGCGGTTTAGCGGTGGGATGGAGGCTTCAGGGCTCCAAAAAATTTCTTCTGTTCTGTACTAGTAATACCTCTCTGTTTTGATGTATCCTTTTCTATTTCGAACTTTGAATTTTTCCATATCCGATTTTGTATATCCTGCAAAATTCAAACAACAAAGTATCCCTTCCAAAAATAACAGATGAAATATTTATATATTTTTTATGATTTTTCAGATTTTTATGATTTTTTATTTTATTAAGATTAACCTGAAATTGCAAAAAGGAAATTTCTACGCCATCCCCGGC
Organism: Agapanthus africanus; assembly: GCA_030015575.1. Lineage (NCBI taxonomy): Eukaryota > Viridiplantae > Streptophyta > Magnoliopsida > Asparagales > Amaryllidaceae > Agapanthus > Agapanthus africanus. The sequence goes on along the minus strand of JASDDO010000019.1, from coordinate 91,737,708 downwards.
AACGGCGCCATTTGATTGGTATGTCAAAAACTATTTCTTTTACCGCAATCAAGAACGGCGTCGCTTGATAGCTAGCCGGTGAGTACGGGTCGGTCCACAGGGATTTTGTGAATCTCCTAATCGCGCTAACGAGTTAATTCCGATTGTTGTTCGGATTGGTTATTAAATCTAAAAACCTAATTATTCTACCTAGGGCAATTAATTGAAAGTTATAACTAGGGTAGATAAATAAAATCTATACTAGGGCAGGAAAATAAATTTAATCAAGGGCAGGAATTGAAATTATCTAGGGCAAGAAAATAAATAAATCTACTTACTTTACAGATGGATCTCTCCAAGCATTTACGCAGGGTTGTCAGATCTGAATAGATGAGTTGAAAAGAAATACCGATGCTCTCCAAAAAGAGATCTGAAATTTTTTATTAAAAGGAGGCATAAGAAATTACAAGCTTTAGAGTTCCTATTTATAGAGAATAGGAAACCCTAGGTTACATCTGATTCGCATGTCTACAATTACAAAAATAGCCCTAGGTTGACTAGTCAAAGCCGCCGCCATATTTTGGTAAAAATTTTAGTTTCTGATTGCTCAATACCGCCGCGGAATCGCGGCCCGAGGCCTGGTTTGGCCGCGGTTCCGCGGCCAAAAGATGGAATTGGGCTTCTAACTTTCTTAGGCCGATTTCTGGTGGCTTGGGCTTCTTAGTTATATATATCTTTTCTCAATTTACATTCTGGTTCTCTTCCAGATTTCCAGTGAACATTGTTGTGGACTTTAACCGCGGCTTTGTGTCGACGTCTTGAACCTTGCTTTGTGAACTGTTTCTTATGTAGGCTTGATCAAGAGTATTCTGTTTGTTGGTTAAAAGTCCATATTTTCATCGTCTTTACATCGTTTGCACTGTTTTCTGTCCAAGAACCTGTAACCTGTAACATGTAGCAGACATGCGTCAAAAGTACCTGTTTATTTATAAAAAGAATAAGAATGGGGAATATAATAATACAATATTATGATGTGAACAGTAGCCCATGTAACAATTTTCATATGTGGGATCCTGATCCGGTATCTAATACGCAGGACGTAGGGTGAACTGAGAAACAGTTCTCAATAACTAACACACCCGAAGAAGGTGCATCAACATGCATGTTCTCCATTTGGGCGGCGTGAGAATCCAGATATTCTCCTGTTTCCTGTTCAGTCTTATAACACTTATAAGATAGAACGGGTCCAACGTTCCCTTGCTCAGTATAATAAGCGGGTTCAGTCAATACATCCATATTATTATCTTGATTATGGCCTGACATGGTCGCTGCCTGGAGAGAGAGAAGAAAACACTTTAGCGTATGCTCTTGCAAGATTAGATTGGTTATTATCTTATCTAATCAGGATGTCTCCCACTGATTTTATCAAATCTTCCTCCAAACCCTAAAAGGTAAGATTAGCCGGGATTAATTACACCCTACAATTTCGTCAATCTTTCAGCCAGATCAGTGTCGGTACTTGAGGGAGGTTCCCCGTGCTTTCGCACGGACCTAATTAAAGTAAACCTCGTTTTCCCAGAGGCGTAACCCCGTTAACACTTTTCTAGTCACCTACTTGATCGGCTAATTGTCTTGTGTAAAACTCTCCCAGGAGTAACTCTTACTCGCAGTGGGTATCGGGATCCAACTATCTCATAGGAGGTATGCAATCTCATTGCAAATTTCAACACTTGAAATTCCCGATAATATTTTGCCCTTAGCGATCTATGACCTTGACAAGGTCAACAAACCATAAATCGCAAGTTAAGTTCAACCCGTAATTTCCCGATTGAATTAAATCCATCCGTATGACCCTTGACAAGGTCAAGAAGGCCGTACGAATACCTTAATCCAATCACATCTCATGTTTTAGCAGATAAACACTAATTAGCTACCGTACACTGTGCCTTGACAAGGTCAACAAACGCAGCACGAATACTAAGTAGGATTTATCTGAAATGACGGAGGGCTACGACAGGTTTTTCAGAAAACCTATTGCATAATGAACTTGATATCGTCGTAGAATCAAGTGATTTTTGAAAAAGGAGTGTTTTTTATGCTTTTCTAGTTTCGCTAAAGAGGTCACTCCCGGTGAAGAGATCTCGGCTCTTTCCCCATCGAATAAGGTGCAGGGTATATCATATATACCGCTATGCAAAGCAAGACTATAGAAGCTATCAAAAACTAAACCATGAGTTTGTAGCATCTGCCAATTTCGCTAAAGAGGTCACTCCCGGTGAAGGGATCTCGGCTCTTTCCTCATCGAATAAGGTGCAGGGTACATCATATATACCGCCAGGCAAAGAAAAACTGTAGCTACCCTTTTTATAAAGTTTTGATTCTACAATATCTTTTAGGTTTCTTTTCTTTTTATTAATCTCATTAATAAATCCCATCAGCTTATGCTTCCTAAGCATCACAGAAGAAACGAAAGCAGTAATATTTATATATCAGCATATATATATATATATATATATATATATATAGTATAAGCATTTGTCTCAGGCAGTAATATTATCTCATCACAGAACATTGCAGCAGAAGAACATATATGAAATATTGGATATACTAGGATGTCCGTGTTTTTAATACGAGCCGGTATAAAACACGGATTCCACGGTCGCGATGAATAGCCAAACCCACATCCCTAGACCCCTACGAGAGCGGCAAGTAACACTGCCAATTTTAGGGTTAGGAGATCCGGTCTCGACTCCTCGAGATGGCCTCCCACTGGACCCTAGAACCCGGTTACTTGTGTTCCCCTCCTTGGGTCTACCTTATGCGGAAAAGTAAATAATATACACTGGTGACATCAAGCTCATCCCGGAAGTGCCCCAATAAAAGAATATTACATACAAATGAATTTTACATGAATGAAAATAAAAACCCTCATCTCACATAAAACCCCCGGCTATTCAGAACACGACGATCCAATATAACATACCACAGCAACACATAATATCACATATCATCAACGTAAGTAAGTATGCATACACCGATCGCCGTTGATGTATAGCAATGAAGACCGGCAATACAACTACATACTACACTTACGGTCACAGAAAAGAAATTGTAAAACTACAATATTTGGAATCCACAATCACTTTAGACATCGTAAATCCGAAATATCACATATTTCGCATTTCATGCCTAACTATATGAGTTCTATATATTGTATCACATTCCAGATAAATAGACAGTATTAAACTTTCCGATCGGATAATCAAATACCCAAGATTTCCTACATAGCTCAACACTTGAGCGGAATTCAAATAATCCCAGAATAAGTCACAGTACCGATGATCCAGCCGTAGAAGGGTCAAGCCAAAGCCTCACATGTGGCACGCCGTACTGCCCCAAACCCTAAGATTTAGAGGCAGTTCAGACGGTAACATAATCGAGTTAAGGTTTGTGTTCTTCTAGAGGGACCGCCGCGTTACTTGCACCTTTTTCCGAAAGATTTAAATCCAAGAAAAATTCAACACTTGAAAGTTTTTTGTGCCGGGAAAAAATGAGTTAATGATATCCGTTCGAACATTTTAACGGTTTCTAAATATCCGGAAAACATAACGAAATTAAATTTTCCGATCGAATCAACGAATACAAAATAATCCCCAGAACACTCAACACTTGAGTCAGATTAAAAATACCCTAAAAGATACACTAACAGAAATAGATATTACTGTGCAAAAAGATAGGATAAATACAACTGTACGGCCGCGGATCCGCGACCCAAGCAAGGATTGGCCGTGGTTCCACGGTGGTCCGTACGGTTTAGCCTGTCGTTTTTCACAGAGATTCTTATAATTCTCTGCTGAGTTTTTAAGGTATTTTTAATACATAAAAAATCACAATTTTAAAATTTGTCCAGAGAGGGGGTCGTTTTGACGTTTCGGGGTTCGATCGGAGTTTTAATTTCGTATACACGTCGCCTAATACTCTAGCTAGGCTCTGATACCATTGTAGGGTTCCTAGGCACTCTTGTGAGGGTTCATAAGGCATCAACCATGCCCGAATAAAATTTTAGACGTTCCGAACAACCCAAAGCCGGGATCTTTGCTAGATTATTAGGGTTTAACATATAAGTAAACATCTTTACTACTAAGTGTGAGGGATTACAACCTTTGTACTCCGCTCCTTCGCTTCATAAGCTCCGAGTAGAAGTCCCTTCACCGCGATCCACGATCTCCCAGACTCAGGAGAGGCTCCACAAATCGAACGGTCCATGCTAGCTTGTAGTATTCCTTTCTCCGATGATCTACGTCGAAATTGCTATAACTCAAGATCTCTCACTCTAATGAGGTGAACACCCTAATCTAATTGGCTAGATTAGATGAGAATGATGGAGTAGTATTTATGCTTTCCTTTTATATCAAATTCTCACATGAAATCATCACAAAATGAAAAACTAGTAAGCTTTTTCAAAGCTCAAGAGAGAAGAAGATGATGAAAAAAGAGTTAATCCTTTTGTGATGAATAATGAAATGAATATATGAATTAATAATGCAACCATGGTTTAGGATGACAAGGATAACCCTTGTAGAGAATTAACTAGGGCTAGGGTTTGGTTGGGTTAAAGAATGAGTCATAAGTAAATATCAACCATAATATCTAACTCATGACAAAAGGAATTCCTTCTAGAAGGTGCAAGAAACAACTAACCCAAATCAAACCCTAACCTTGTTTAATCTCCACTAAACATGTTTCATTATTAATCATATAATGTTACAATAATATATATCACATATATATTATATATTTATAACAAAAGAAAATAATACAATTAACATATATCACATATATCATTGTATTACCCGGTGAGAAAATAAAATAATAAAGCGAGCCAATATTAGATAATGTAATACAATATATCATATATATTATTATACATTAAATTATCGAATCAACACTTGATTCGACAATCCGGCTATATCGAATATAACCGACTAATATATCATGTACCGATTCATCGAATCAACACTTGATCCGATGACCCGGTTCATATTTAAATATCGCGAGAATATAATACGGTATCTTATATCGCATTATCCTTGGTCCTGCATATATCACATATGTGCCTCTACTCCGTTTTTCCTGAGCCAAGAAACCTCTATATAGGACACTGAAGAATCGTGAATACGCCGGTAGCAGGTGATGATCATATCAAACACCCACAACCTGCAAGCGGTCAGCTAAACGTAACATTCACCCAGGTATTGAGCGATCAGAAGATCAACAAGCTAGCCTGTACGTTCTCCTGTGAATCCAATCAGTAACACTCCCGTACAGTCCGGTCTGTTCGTCTGAAATGTCGCATACCAAGTCTAGGGGTGGTATACGTCAGACCCCAGTAACCGATAAGTCGTGTCGATGTGAGGCTCATAACGGGTCGAGAAACTACTGGTAACACTTACCAGTAAATCTCTATATCAGCCCTGGCCAGGGACTTCCAGTTATAGCCAATTGAACACAGCACAACATCAACTCCCTATACCGGGAGAGACGAATCCCCTCCTATCGCTCATTGCCTCCATGTGATTTGGGACTGCACCCAAAAGCCACCGTTTTGCACGCCCTTTTGGACGTGGTAAGGTGGAAATCAAAGCTTAGTAGGAATCACACAAGACTCTATGATGATCTCGGGTCCACAGACTACCCTGTACCAGTGTCATCGGAGAACTGCCATCTGACGTGTGGTATATCACCATCTGGGAGTTCTCGGCGAGTCCGTCCAGTGTACCCAGTCTCCACTGAGCACCCGTACACCATCCTTGATGTCCAACACCGATGGATATGGGATCATCCATCGCCCATCATATGAGTCAAGATGGGTATACGCTAGTCTACTCTGGTGTATCGATGCCCTGTCTCTACATACCCTCGAGTAGGAACTGTTATAGGATGTACTCATCGACTACCGTGGCCCCACTAGTATGATCTCATCATAGACCTAGTAGTCGAGTACAGATCCTAAGGGCTTTATCAACATGTGAGAGTAAGACAGTATATAAATACAAGTCAACATGTTAAGATAAAGTGAAACCAAATTGCATACTATCATGACGAGCAAGAAAGTCCTCTCTATATATATCCAAGCATCCATTATAATATACATCATATGTACAACAATGGCCTCTAGGGCATATACATAACTAACACCTCCGATTGACGGGTTAAACTGGTCATGCGAACTCAATGTGCAGTGTTGTGTTTTGAAGGGGTTTTGGATATATCGGGGGCCCCGCAGAGTTTTTACGGGGGTCCCACTACCCGGATAATGGGCTGGGGGTCAAGGGGGCTAGCAGCCCCCTTGCGCGATGCAGGGCAGCGTCCCGTTAGAAATTTTTTTCTAACAGGGACAGTGTCGTGGAGTATGTGTGTGTACATATGTATACATATATATATATAAAAGGGGGAAAGGACATCCAAAGGATGCGTGGGGCCAGCGCCAGCGCTTTGAGCGCAAGAGCGCTAGCGCTTTGAGCGCAAGAGCACCATGTGTCAGCACGTGGGCGCTTGGGTGCTAGCGCTTTGGGCGCTAGCGCTCTGAGCGCAAGAGCGCTAGCGCGCCATGTGTCAGCACGTATGTGCTCGGGTGCTAGCGCGCCACATGTCAGCACGTGGGCGCTCGGGCGCTAGAGCTTTGGGTGCTAGCGCTCTGAGCGCAAGAACGCTAGCGCTCTGAGCGCAAGCGCGCCACGTGTCAGCAGGTGGGTGCTCGGGCGCTAGCGCTCTGAACGCAAGAGCGCTAGCGCTCCACGTGTCAATACGTGGGCGCTAGCGCTATGAGCGCTAGCGCGCCACGTGTCAGCACGTGGGCGCTCGGGCGCTAGAGCGCTAGCGCACCACGTGTCAGCACGTGGGCGCTCGAGCAGCAAAAGGGACTTGGTCCCTGCAATAGGAGTTGTACTCCCAGAAAGGAGCACTTATTATTCTGTATATATATATATATATATATATATATATATATATATATATATATATATATATATATATATATATATATATAAGGAGTTAAACTCCTAAGATGTTTTGAAGCTGATTAAGGGCTTGTCCCCTTGAGCCCTATTTCTTCCCCAAAGTGGGATTTCTGGAGATGGGTCTCCTTTTTCTTCCTTTGTTGGTCGGATCTTGAAGATCAAGAGATGTGAGATCTAAAAATCTCTCTTTTCTGAGATCTGATGGCAAATCTGAGTTTCCCTTTGTGGGTTTTTTGGTGAAAAACTATTTAGTTTTGGAAAATAAAGAGTAAAACTCTTAATTTAATTCAAAAGAAATGAGAAGGTTTAGAACCTTGGAGAAGGAGCAGGAGGCACAAAGAACCCTATTTTTTGGGGGAATGAAAATTGTATTTTAGATATTTTCATCATGTTGCCTTTTATAGGCTTACGTATTTGCATATAGCCCCTTGGGCATTACAAAATGGCATTTTGCCCATCCCATGGCTCATGTGCCATTTCTTTTTGCACATAAGCCACGGGCTTACAAAAATTTGGCTTTATTCCCATAAAAAAATACATCAAAATTATTTTTTACATGATTTGCATGGGGAGGCCGGCCGCTTCATGTTCCGGCTCGACTCGGGCATGGGCCCACTTGATCTGGGCTTGGGCCCACCTGGCTTGGGGTTGACCTTGACTTTGACTTGGTCAACCGGGGTACAATATTCGACCCCAAAAAAGTGCCCCCATCAATAAATGCACACCACATATGTGGGTCGTGTGCATGAAATTGATGGATCTTCTTTCATGTAGAGGCGACTTGCTTTGGTTCCTAATTTTTGGGATGCACTGCCCTTTTTATGACATGGACGGTCGATGCTGCCATTTTAGCGACGTGGACGGTCGGTTCTGCCCTTTTTGCGACTTGGAAGGTCGGTGCTGTCCTTTTTGCGACGTGGACAGTCGGTTCTTCCCTTTTTGCGACTTGGACGGTCGGTGCTGCCCTTTTTGCGACGTGGATGGTCGGTTCTGCCTTTTTAGCGACTTAGACGGTCGGCGCTCTGATCCGGAGCGATTTGGTTCCCTACTTTATAGGAAGCCTGCACTGCCCGTTTTGCGACATGGACGGTCGATGCTCTGATCCGGAGCGATTTGGTTCCTGCTTTGTAGGAAGCCTGCACTGCCCTTTTTGTGACATGGACGGCCGACGCTCTGATCCGGAGTGATTTGGTTCCTGCTTTGTAGGAAGCTTGCACTATCCTTTTTACGACATGGACGGTCGACGCTCTGATCCGGAGTGATTTGGTTCCTGCTTTGTAGGAAGCCTGCACTGCCCTTTTTGCGACATGGACGGTCGACGCTCTGATCCGGAACGATTTGGTTCCCTGCTTTATAGGAATCCTGCACTGCTCTTTTTGCGACATGGACGGTCGACGCTCTGATCCGGAGCGATTTGGTTCCCAATTTGTGGGAAACCTGCACTGCCCGTTTTGCGACATGGACGGTCGACGCTCTGATCCGGAGCGATTTGGTTCCCTGTTTTGTAGGAAGCCTGCACTGCCATTTTTGTGACATGGACGGTCGGTGCTTGATTTGACTTGCTTTGCTTCTTACAGTGTCAGGGGTGAATTTGACTTGCTCCGCTTCTTGCGGTGTTGAGATTGGATTCTGACTTGCTCCGCTTTCTGCGGTGTCGGAGTTGAAGTTGACTTGTTGATTGTGATTTGGGTTGACATCAGCATCGCTACACTGGAATATGGTACCAGAAGCGAATCATCATCTGTCTTTGAGAGGATTTGGAGATTGGTTTTGGTTTGGCATTTGTATTGCTGCACTGGAATAATGCCAGGAGCAACTCATCATTTGCCCCGAGAGAATTTAGGAATTGGTTTTTGCTTGGCATCAGTATAGCTACACTGGAATATGGTACCAGGAGCGAATCATCATTTGCGCCTGCTTATCAGAAAGCGATGGCTTAGGAGACAGGTTTTAGGTCCCTATCACCTAAGAATTTTCAATTTTGGGAGTCGTAAGGGTCTCACAAAGCATTTTCTCCTTACGGGTCGTAAGGATCCCGTAGGTGTATTTTCTCCTTAGGAGTCGTGAAGACCCCCAAGTGTGTTGCTCCTTTGTGAGTCGTAAGGATCTCACGCGGGAATTTTCTCCTCGCAAAGTCGAGAGGACTTTGCGAGTGGATTTCATTTTTTACGTGTTTGCGCCCTTTCGGGTTTTCACAAACTCAGCGGCAGTCCTGCTGTTTTTACTCATGGAGCCCTTTCGGGTTTTTATCCGTGCCCATTTTGCTTGTGGACATACCATTTTTTTAATTTATTTTATATATATTTTTTATTTTTGGTGGGACTTTGAATGTAGTCTCACCGGTAGGACTTGGGAGAGATTGGGATTGTTTTATGCTCGTGGATTGTATACGGTTTTGTAGGATGTATGATCTAGACCGTAGGGTCGGAAAAATTTCGAGACTTTGTCGGCGTCTGCATCGCTGCACTGGAATATGGTACTAGGAGCGACTCATCATTCGCCGTTGGGGTATAGGAGTTGGAATTTGGCCGGCGTCTGCATCGCTGCACTGGAATATGGTACCAGTAGCGACTCATCATTCGCCATTGGGTCATGGGATTTGGAATTTGGTTAGCGTCTGTATCACTGCACTGGAATATGGTACCACGAGCGACTCATCATTCGCCGTTGGGGCATGGGATTTGGAATTTGGTTGGCGTCTGCATCGCTGCACTGGAATATGGTACCAGGAGCGACTCATCATTTGCCGTTGGGGTATGGGATTTGGAATTTGGTTGGCGTCTGCATCGCTGCACTGGAATATAGTACCAGGAGCGACTCATCATTCGCCGTTGGGGCATGGGATTTGGAATTTGGTTGGCGTCTGCATCTTTGCACTGGAATATGGTACCAGGAACGACTCATCATTCGCCGTTGGGGTATGGGATTTGGAATTTGGTTGGCGTCTGCATCGCTGCACTGGAATATGGTACCAGGAGCGACTCATCATTCGCCACTTGGGGATTGGGGAGCGATGGCTTAAGAGACAGGTTTATATCCATATCACCTAAGGCTTTTCAATTTTATGGGCCGTAAGGGTCCCATAAAAGCATTTTCTCCCTACGAGTCGTAAGGATCCCGTAGGTGCATTTTCTCCTTAGGAGTCGTGAGGACCCCCATGTGTGTTTTTCCTTTGTGAGTCATAAGGATCCCACGAAAGTTTGTTCTCCTCATGTATCGTGAGGACACATGAGTGGGTCTTCCCATTGAAGCATAATTCCAAGGACGGGGACCAGCCGCGTAACTGGTGATTGCGGTGGGGCATGGATATGATGAGAATTATTTGAGCCCGTGGATTGTATACGGTAGTCAATTTGGGGACTGACTGTAGGGCTGGAAGAATTTTGGGAAATTGGATTTTGGTTGGCGTCTGCATTGTTGCACTGGAATATAGTACCAGGAGCGACTCATCATTCGTCGTTGTTTTGTTGTTTTTTTTTGTTTATTTTTGTTTTACCACGATTGCTCCATCATTTCAGCTTTTCTTATCGTGAAGGTCGCGACTGCCCTATCATTTCGGCTATTTATTCGCGGTTGCCCTATCATTTCGGCTGTTTATTTTCATCTTTATTTTTTACTCGCTAATTTTTATTGCGAGTTGCCCATCATTTTGGCTGTTTATTTTCATTTTTATTTTTACTCGCTGATTTTTATTGCGAGTTACCCCATCATTTCGGCTTTTCTTTATTTTTCTTTTATTTACACATTTTTTTGGTTTATTTACATATATATATATATTTTTACATTCCCAGTTTAACGACTTAGAGGTCGACTGTTCCCAGTTTAATGACGTGGTGGTCGACTAGCGGGGAGCTTAGAGAAGACATCCGATCGAGCAGTTGTTAGGGGCACCGCCGGAGCTTGTTCAAGAAGCGTTGTAGCTTTATTGGTGTTGATGGCCTTGCCCCCAGCTGGGGCTAAGGAAAGTCGTTCAGACACCGACTTGCGTTTGGGTTGGGGCGCCTTCGAGATCACCACATTTGGTCTCCTGCCTTTCGAGACCGGTCTGTCTGTTGCTGGAGCTTGAAGAGATGGAATAGCGTTAGCTGGCACGAATAGAATAGAGCCGAACTGTAGCAGCGGCTCCTCCCACTGTCGCCCAAGGCTGGCCGGGAGGACCGTCCTGGAGTCCATCTTCATCGTGTATGAGATGGGAGCTGAGTTCATCTTTGGAGACATCGTTGAGAAGTGATTGCTTGAAAACCCTGCATGAAAGGGCATTATTTTAGTATAAATATTGATATGTATATTTATTGAGTTCGCATGAACGTTTAACCCGAAATATGGGAGGAGAGATTGGTCCTACCGGGCGTGCCAGAATCTGTAGGGTGTTTTTCATCACCCCATTGAGATGGGAGTATGCGCACACTTGTCAGGCGCATTACAGATTCCCCTTGCCTAGGGTAGGCCGGGGTTTAATGATTGTGGGGATCCGAATCTCCGGTAGCCGCGGACTAAGCTGGCGTTAATTACCCCTCGCCTTTAGAGCGAGGGAACCTCTGATTGACGGGTTAAACTGGTCATGCGAATTCAATATGCAGTGTTGTGTTTCGAAGGGGTTTTGGATATACCGGGGGCCCCGCAGAGTTTTTACGGGGGTCCCGCTACCCGGATATGTTAGTTATATGTATGCCCTAGAGGCCATTACTGTACATAGGATGTATATTATGGTGGATGCTTGGACATATATAGGGAGGACTTTCTTGCTCGACATGATAGTATGCTATCTGGTTGATTTTTACCTTAACGTGTACACTGATTGTCTCTCTGTTACATGTTGGTAAAGCCCTTAGGATGTGTACTTGACTACCTGGACTATGATGCGGATCATACTAGTAGGGACATGGTAGTCCATAAGTACATCCTTCAAAGTCCCTAGTCGTGGGTATATCGAGACGGGGCATCGATATACCGGAGTAGACTAGCGTATACCTTCTCGACCCATACAGATGGGCGATGGATAATCCCATATCCATTGGTGTTTGACATCAGAGATGATATACGGGTGCTCAGTGGAGACTGGGTACACTGGACGGACTCGCCGAGAACTCCCAGATGGTATTATACCTTACGACAGATGGCAGTTCTCTGGTGACACTGGTACAGAGTAGTCTGTTGACCCGAGATCGTCATAGAGTCATGTGTGGTTCCCACTGTGCTTTGATTTCCATCTTACCACGTCCAAGAGGGCGTGCAAAACGGTGGTTTTTGGGTACAGTCCCGAGTCACATGGAGGCAATGAGCGATAGGAGGGGATTCGTCTCTCCCGGTATAGGGGGTTGATGGTGCGATGTGTTCGATTGGCTATAACCGGAAATCCCTGGCCAGGGTTGCTGAGATTTACTGGTAAGTGTTATCAGTAGTTTCTCGAATTGTTATAGACCTCATATCGACACGACTTATCGAGCTATTGGGGTCTGACGTTTACCACCCCTAGGCGAGATATGCGACATATCAGACGATCAGACCGGACTGTACGGTAAGTGTTACTGGTTGGATTCACAGGAGTGTGAGCGGGCTTGCTCGTCGATCTTCTGATCGCTCAATACCCGGGTGGCCGTTACGTTTAGCAGATCACTTGCGGCTTGTGGGTGTTTGATATGATCATCACCTGCTGCCGACGTATTGACGAGTCTTTAGAGTTCTACACAGAGGTTTCCTGGCTCAAGCGAAACGAAATAGGAGCGCATATGAGATATGTGCGAGACCGAGAATAATGCGTGTATGTGATACTGTATTCCATTCTCGCGATGAATGTATCGAATGGTTATATGCGATATAACCTAGTTATCGAATCAAGGATTGATTCGATAAGACGATACATAGGATACTAGTCGGTTATATGCGATATGACCGGATCGTTAAATCAAGTGTTGATTTAATGATTTAATGTATAATTATATATTTGATATATCACTTTGCATTAACTAGTTTCGGTTCACTTAAGATGGATTTTCTCACTCGGATGTGCGCATTGTATATGCGATATATTTTTGTGCACTTGATTGTATCATGTTTGATGATGCATGCAAAATTGGTTTGTGTAAAGAATTAACTAAGGTTAGATGGAGTGGTTAGGGTTAAGCATGAGACAAAATGGTCACTTAGTCAAAGCTTCATGAAGCTTCAAGATGCAAACAAAGAAAGCCACCATTTTTCTCATTATGCCATTTATTTTCCAAAAAGAATAAATAAATAAATAAATGAATAAGAAAAGAATTAAACCTAGGTTAAGTAAATGGTTAAGGTTTCTATTTATTTGTCCATTCATTTATCTTTTTATTTTGGATTAAAATGAAATGACAAAAGAAAACAAAATGGTTTCATTCTTTCTTTCTTTCTTTCATGAAGCTTGATGAAGCTTCATGAAGCTTTGACCATATGACCATTTTGTCTTCAAGCTTAACCCTAACCATTCTTTTAACCTTAGTCAATTCTCTACACCTAACTATAGTTAATGTTATGATAAATATTCTTTTTCTTTTCTATTCTAATTAACTTATCATAAGATTATCTTCTTCTTCTTCTTCTTCTTCATCTATATGAAGAAAGCTTGCCTCATTAATGGTGATTGATGAAAAAGGGTGAGAAATCCAATTCTAAAGTGAACCCACTTCCTATTTCTTCATCCTCTACCTCTTGCCAAGTAGTATAGGGTGTTTTCTTCACAAGTTTCATGACTTGGTGAAGTGGGAGCTTGATCTTGCGATGCCTCGACGTAGATCATCTTCGGCATCGTAGTCGATGACCTAGCCCGCCCATTTCTCCGATGAAGCCGACGCTAGAGCCCGGGATTTGATTTGGACAACAAGGGGACTTCATCACGGAGCTATGGAGGTGGAGAACCGGATCTACAAAGGTTGTATTTCCGTTCACTTAGAGTAAAGTCGTTTACTTGTTTTTGTTTCGCCTAAAATCTAGTTAACGATCCGTATTAGGGTTTCTCGGCACTTGTAAAATTTGAAATTGGCATGGTTGATACCTTGTGAGACCTCATTAGAGTGCCTAGGAACCCTACAGGATAGAGGGCTGGGGGTCAAGGGGGCTAGCAGCCCCCTTGCGGGGTGCGGGGCAGTGCTCCGTTAGAATTTTTTTTCCTAACAGGGACAGTGTCATGGAGTATGTGTGTGTGTGTATAAAAAGGGGGGAAAAGGTATCCAAAGGATGCGTGGGGCTAGCGCCAACGCTTTGAGCGCAAGAGTGCTAGCGCTCAAAGCGCTAGCGCACCACGTGTCAGTACGTGGGCGCTCGGGCACTAGCGCCCAAAGCGCTAGTGCTCTGGGCGCAAGAGCGCTAGCGCACTGAGCGCTAACACGCTACGTGTCAGCACGTAGGCGCTAGCACGCTACGTGTCAGCACGTGGGCGCTCGGGCGCTAGCGCTCTGAGCGCAAGAACGCTAACGCACTGAGCACTAGCACGCCACGTGTCAGCACGTGGGCGCTCGGACGCTAGCGCTTTGGGCGCTAGCTCTCTGAACGCAAGAGCGCTAGCGCGCCACGTGTCAACACGTGGGCGCTCGAGCGCAAACGCGCTAGCGCTATGAGCGCTAGCGTGCCACGTGTCAGCACGTGGGCGCTCGGGCGCTAGAGCGCTAGCGCACCACGTGTCAGCACGTGGGCGCTCGAGCAGCAAAAGGGATTTGGTCCCTGCAATGGGAGTTGTACTCCTAGAAAGGAGCACTTATTATTCTGTATATATATATGAGGAGTTAAACTCCTAAGATGTTTTGAAGCTGATGAAGGGCTTCTCCCCTTGAGCCCTAGTTCTTCCCCAAAGTAGGGTTTCTGGAGATGAGTCTCCTTTTTCTTCCTTTGTTGGCCGGATCTTGAAGATCAAGAGATGTGAGATCTAAAAATCTCTCCTTTCTGAGATCTGATGGCAGATCGGAGTTTCCCTTTGTGGGTTTTGTGTTGAAAAACTATTTAGTTTTGGAAAAGAAAGAGTAAAACTCTTAATTTAATTCAAAAGAAATGAGAAGGTTTAGAACCTTGGAGAAGCAGCAGGAGGCACAAAGAACCCTATTTTTTGGGGGAATGAAAATTGTATATTAGATATTTTCATCATGTTTCCTTTTATAGGCTTACGTATTTGCATATAGCCCCTTGGGCATTACAAAATGGCATTTTGCCCATCCAATGGCTCATGTGCCATTTCTTTTTGCATATAAGGTATGGGCTTACAAAAATTTGGCTTTATGCCCATAAAATATACATCAAAATTATTTTTTTACATGATTTGCATGGGGAGGCCGGCCGCTTCATGTTCCGGCTCGACTCGGGCATGGTCCCACTTGATCTGGACTTGGGCCCACTTGGCTTGTGGTTGACCTTGACTTTGACTTGGTCAACCGGGATGCAATTTTCGACCCCAACAGGGAGCATGGGAAATTTTCGAAGTCCATGATTTGGCAGTGAACAATTCATGTGTGCTTGGTTTAATTTTGAAACTTGGAAATTTCGTGAGCTATTTTGTGGAGGTGTGGTTTTTAGTGACTCATCACTTTAGCCTTTATTGGGCATGGCCATTTTCCAAAGTCATTGGCAGCATAGGCTAGGTAACGAGGGAATGGTGCTTGTTTTAATTTATTATTGTGTGAGGTGGCAGTGGAGTGTGCTGTGCTTTCTTTGTGTGAGGGAATTGGTTTTCACATGTTGCATTAATTTAACACACATACACACTTCATCAAAAGAATACACAGCATTTTTTCTCTGAAAATGGCCGAGCCCAATTTGCTAGATAAGCTCATTTTTCCTTTGTAAAAATCCTATGCTCACATCTTTCTATCCAAGGCAATTTCATTTACCTCCACCCAATCGCTTGGGTGTCTTGAGACAAAATATTCTTCACTCTCTTTATTTCAATCTTGGACATGTCGGCTAGCAAACTTCATGTCCGAGTTGCCTCGGTTCGAGGCGGGAGCCCGTATAAAGATTCAATGATGTGGTGCCATATCGACGAGCGAGATCGGCGAGCGGACTTCGTCGGCGCAGCAGCGGGGAGCTTAGTGCGGAGATTAAAGAACAAAGGACACGGATCGATCGGTATAATTTTCCAAACTCCTTTTACAGTTTTCTAGTTTACGGTTAACGAAACGATCTGGGATTTTGGGTTGCGGTATCGCCTGTTTTGTAAAAAGTTTTTGTTCCGCATTTGGCATCGGTTTGACGGCCGGGGCGCCGCTGCATCCCAACACCGGCTTCGTCCAAGAAGTTCAATACCCCGACTGGATCGCCAACATCGTTCCAGTGATGAAGAAAAATGGGACGGTGTGCATCTGCGTGGACTTTCCGGACCTCAACAAAGCCTGCCCAAAGGATGATTTTCCTGTACCAGTTACCAAGCTGATGATAGACAATACGTCCACTCACGAAGTCTTCTCCTTCATGGACAACTCATCAGGATACAATCAAATAAAGATACATCCCGAAAATCAGGAGCACACCGTTTTCCGGACTCCTCTGGGCATATTCTGCAACAAAGTGATGCCTTCCGGTCTGAAGAACGCCGGCGCTACCTTTCAGAGGGCCATGACGAAGATTTTCGATGACCTCATACATGAAATCATCGAATGCTATATCGATGACCTCGTAGTGAAAAGCAAATCATATAAGGAACACTGGGAGCATTTGAAAATAGTGTTCCAGCGTGTTTGGAAATACAATCTGAGAATGAACCCTCTCAAATGAGCATTTGGAGTTTCCTCGGGAAAATTCCTGGGGTTCAACATCCGATACCGGGGAATCAAAATAGATCCATCAAAGATCAAGGCGATTATGGAAATACCTTCGCCAAGAACTCTCAAGCAATTGCGGTCTCTCCAAAGAAAGCTCGTGTATATCCGGCGGTTCATAGCCAATCTCTCCAGCAAATGCAGCCCCTATAGCCACTTAATGAAGAAGAGGACACCGTTCGTCTGGGATCGCAAATGCCAAAGTGCACTGAATGAAATCTAGCAATACCTGCAGAATCCGCCGGTACGGACCACTCCGGTCAAGAGAAAGCCCCTCATCCTGTACACAACCGCCCTTGAAGGTTCCTTAGGCATGCTATGGGCACAGGAGAACGACCAAGGGAAAGAGAGAGCCCTCTACTATTTGAGTCGAGTTCTCCTGGGGGCAGAAAACAACTACTCCCCCATCGAAAAACACTGTTTGGCGTTAATCTTCACTATATCAAAGCTTCGGCATTATGCTTTGGCGCATGAGGTCCATCTCACATCAAAAGTGGATCCTCTCAAGTATTTGATGTCGAGAGCCATACTAATAGGGCGGCTCACTAAATGGGTCCTACTCTTAATGGAATTCTCGACAACATACCGACCTCTCAAGACGGTGAAAGGCCAGGCCATTGCCTACTTCCTCGCTGAGCAACCGATACCTGCCGATTCACCCTAAATTGCCAATTGCCATACGAGCACACGTTTGACATGATTGATAGGGAGAAAAGAGGGAGTGATACCCGATGGGAACTCTACTTCGATGGGGCATCTTCTATGAAGAAGCAAAAGCACAGCTCCTCCATAATCAAATCTGGGGTAGGCCTTATCTTCGTGACTCCACAAGGAGGGATAATGCGCTTTGCTTTTTCCCTAACAGAGCTGAGGACGAACAATGAAGTAGAATATGAATCTTTGATAGCAGGTCTTGAGATCGTTGTTGACATGGAAATCGAAAACCTCCTTATCTACGGAGATTCCCAGCTGATAGTTAGTCAAGTAAACGGCGACTATCAGACGTGCAAACCAGAGTTAGTAAAATATGGCAAAAGAGTGCAACAATTTCTAACTCAAATCCCTTCCTACATCCTATAAAGCATACTGCGTACAGAAAATAGAAAAGCAGATGCATTAGCCAAACTCGCTAAAGAACTGGCTGACGAAAATCTCGATGACGCATGGATCGTTGTACAAAACCGCCGGGTTCTTGCACCCGCGGAAATATCTTCGGAGTCGTCTGAAGAAAAGGAAGCGACCAAGCAAACGGCCCTACAAATAGAGAACCAAGAAAAGGCTAAGTATTGGAGAGAAGTTTTTATAGATTACTTCAAATCCCGTCGAACACCTGAAGATGCATCCTCAAGACATCAGCTCATGAAACGAGTTCTGTCTTTCGCCTTCGTCAATGATACTCTATACAAAAGATCATTAGACTCCCTATGGCTGAGATGCCTGGGACCAAAAGAAGCAAGGAAAGTCGTTCAAGAAACTCACGACGGACTCTGCGGTTCTTATCAAGCTGGGCCAAAGATGAAGCTGAAGATCAAAAGAATGGGCTACTATTGGCCCACGATGATTAAGGACTGCCTCGAATACGCGAAGCAGTGTCACTCATGCCAAATTCACGGGGACTTCATCCACCAGCATCCAAATCCGCTCCACCCGACAGTAGCCAGCTGGCCGTTCGAAATGTGGGAAACCGGCATAATTGGGCCCATCGAACCAGCGTCATCCAGAGGACATCGGTTCATATTGGCGACAACCGATTACTTCTCTAAGTGGGCAGAGGCCATACCGCTAAGAAAAGTGAAGATGGAGAGTATTCTATATTTCTTCAAGATACGTGTCATCTATCGGTTCGGCACTCCGCGACAGATTATCTCTGATAACGGGCCAACCTACAGAAGTCACAAAATCAGCCGCTTCGCACAGCAGCATAATATAGACTGGAGATACTCTTCGGTCTATAATCCCAGAGCTAACGGTCTAGCTGAGGCTTTCAACAAGACCTTGACGAAGATCATAAAGAAGATGGTGTCCAAAAATAAAAAGGATTGCACGAGAGACTGCATGATGCTCTCTAGGCATATCTGACTACGTTCAAGAAGGCCATGAACATAATGCCATTCGCGTTGGTATTCGGCGCAGAAGCGGTACTCCCCTTGGAGATAGAGCTACCCTCTTTACGAGTGGCGGTTCATTACGAACTAACAGACGAAGAGAATGCTCATCTTCGGCTTGAAGAGCTCGACGCCCTCGATGAAACTCGTCTCATGGCCCAGTAAAATTTGGAGGCTTACAAAGCAAAAATGACGCGCTCATACGAGAGATTGACTAGGCCGAGAACATTTCGCTAAGGCGAACTCGTGCTAATGGTCAAGAGACCTATGATCCCCAATCGTACCAAACGGGGGAAATTTGAGCCGAACTATAAGGGCCCATACATCATAGACTGTAACAACTCCAATTTTAGTGTACAAAAATTTGTTTAAAAGTTAATGTATACTTGGGGTATTTGCATTTACTGTGAGTACTATAAGTAATTGTTTTGCCTTTTAATAGCAAGAAGGAGCTTGTAGTTCATTGGTAAGACCTTGCACTGCTGAATCAAAGCACCAAAGTTCAAATCTCATCTCCCACATTATTTTTTAATATTGATTTTTTTTAAATTTTTAGAATTCCAAGAGTCTACACATACTAAATCCATAAAACCAAAAGTCACACTAAAAACAAACTACCCTACTGTGGTAACTAGATGACGAAGGACCTTCGACGGCGAGCCCCGGCCCGACTCGGCCGACTCGGGCCGGCGAGGCCGGGCTGACTCGGCTGAATCTGAATTGACCCTTCATAAAACTTGTGCCTCTTTGTCTTCTGGAAATTCCTGTATACTTTAAATTTCTTGCACAGTAACAAAGCCTCTTTAAACTTCCATTAAACCATTTTTAAATACAATTTTTAATACAATTTTCTCACACCCTTTCACCTATCTTAACCCTAGTTTTACCCTATAAATACCACCCCTAAACACAACCCCCTCACTCACAATTCTGTCCAAACTCTCAAGAAAACTCTATAGAATTTTAGTGTGCAATTGGAGTTAGCAAAGGGTGAAGCTCCGGCGATTTTCCGACGATGATCCGAGGAGCTCCCGACAACGAAACGACACACCAGCGCCTCCTACATCTTCCTCTCCCTCTTCTCTTGAATCTAAACCCGTAAGTCCTACCCCTCTCTTCTCTAATCTATTCTTAAAACTTCTTTTATTAAAACTCGACAGAAGCTGAGTTAAATCCAACTTCCGATTCGGTTTTCTTTATAAAGTTCAATTTTCCTTAACACAACCATACTAAACTCTTACATCTTGACTATTAATCATTAACAAAACATGTTGAATAAGTTTCATAGCAAAACATTTCATTTTGTAACTTTTACCGCTCTTTTTTAGTAAAATACCATGTAGTTTAGTTTCGACTTTAAAACATCATTAATCTTGCTATACCTTTAATTAGATCACGAGGTAATGACCTACCTCCTCACAACACTCATATGCAACACAGCATAATACCTTTCGGGAATATAGAATACGGGAAAACAAAACTTAACATATAAATACCATTTACTATTAAAACCGTTTTCTACAAGATTACGTATTTTTACAAATCTTTATAAAGTGCCGCTACAACCCATTTTGGGGAACCCGACTGGGATGGTGCAGATTATCGCACATCCCTGGGCTTAGTAGTGCGAGATGCAGACCTCCACAAGGAGCATTCGGTCTCGAAAGATTTGAAATACAAATATCTTAAGAAAATGAGATTTCTAGAAAATAATAAAAATTATATATATATATATGTATATGTATATATATATATATATATATATATATATATATATATGTATGTATGTATGTTTGTATGTATTATCAAAATACCTATTTTTGATATAATATAAATATTCCAACTTTTCTAAATCAAAAGGATCACTTTACATGAAAATACCATGAAATTCCATACAAGTTCAATATTACAATTAAATACCCTATATTATGAAAAATAGGTTTATTCACTAGAAATGTCACAAATATAAAATCCACAACTATGAAAACTCTAAAGACGACAATTAAATACTTGAGGTGTATTTTGTAAATTATATGAAATTATTTTTACATAAACCCCCCTCAAGTTTTATAAATTACAATAAGGACCCTAGTAAATATAGGTTTAAGCGGGACCAATCTTTTGAGCCTAAGGGAGCCGGAGATATGGGTGCTTGCCTATTTAAGATAGACAACTTAACAAACGGTGTTATCAACACGGTAATCATCTTTGAAAAAGACACAAATCCTGCCGCCCATGTGCAGCGGTTACCGATAACATCAAAACCAAATTCAAGACTTCAATTTCTCTTTCTAATTGTTCGGACTCAGACTGAGTCTAATTTAACAATCTGACTTGAATATGATTCAAGTACAATCTACAATACAATATGAATCCATGAATATATATATTCAATCTATTCAATCTGTATTGACCGAACCGATCCATGGATAAACTTTCATTTACATGATTCTCCAGTTACATCCATGATTCTGCAGTTACATCCATTTACGGATATCATGGTTTCGGCAAGTTATCCAATTATACAATCTATATTACAAGATAATACAAGTTGCAATACAATACAAACAAGACATCGCGGGGTTTAATGTGTAGATTAGTACGGAAGGTGTTAGAAGTGACACGAGACGGCAAGACTTAAGACACCTAACCTATATTTCCGTTGCTGTTATACCGTGGCATAAACGGTTCCTTGTACTCCTGTTGCCCTTAGTCTCTGGCATATAGAGTCTCCTCTCGTATACACTGGCATCCTTCTGTATCAAGCTACAAACAACATCGTTAACCATATAATACAACTTTAAAAGCTACTCTCTCTCTCTCTCTCTGTCTATTCTATTTCTCCCTATCTTTGGGATTTACCGAGCGATTGTTCGCTGACGACATTCCTTCTCTTTCTTCTTTAGAATGTTGTCAGGTGATCTGGACACTCAGGAGATCGAGCCTACCAACGAGGACTTAGATTAGCTTGCCTACGACCCAGAGCTCTAGCTTCATTGTACACATTTTATTTTAGTACTTTTCATTTATGTTATGCCATTGTTTAGGCATTGCTTCCATTCAGATGTATTTAGTTTTCCATGCATTCTACAAAAGAATGTTAATAAATAAAGTTGATGTTTCATTACATTTGTCTCTTGTGTATATTTATTTTATATTGCTTAGATATCCTTAGCGTGTTTGCTTCAGAGTAAATACATAGCGGCCAGTCGCGTCCTCTGCCCGTATACTGGGAAGCAGGGCGTGACATCGACAAGGTCTACCAAGGTAGGGCTTACCTGCTCATGGATATGCATGGCGAAAGACCCTTCAGGCCAATAAACGTCTGGTTCCTAAAAAAATACTACGCCTGACGAGTCATGGCCTAGGTTAACGATAGATGATGACACCTATAAGTAGTATCTAGCGAAACTTTACCTCAAAATCGCTACCGGACCGAAACGTCCCTAAAATAACAACGAACCGCAATGTCCTGAAACTAGCTATGGACTGAAACGTCCTTAAACTACTACAAACGCCCGGCATCCCCAGGCTGACGTGGCAACAGAAAAAAAAGAAAAAAAGAAATTACGGTACGTCCATAAGCAAAATGGGCACGGATGAAAATCCGAAAGGGCTCCGTGAGTAAAAACAACAAGGCTACCGGTGAGTTTGTGAAAACCCGAAAGGGCGCAGACTCGTTAAAAAATTTTTATGAACATTTGCAAGGTCCTCTCAACCTTGTAAGGAGAAAATACCTGCGTGAGATCCATACGACTCACAAGGGAGCAACACACTTAGGGATCCTCACGATTCCTGAGGAGAATTTACACTTACGAGATCCTCACGACTCGTAAGGAGAACCTTCTTATGAGACCGTCACGGCTCATAAGATTCAAAAGCCTTAAGCTACAGGGAGTTGAACCTATTCTTAAGCTATCACATTTCCTAGACTGCCCTACAAACGGTTTAATGTTGACCCTTGTATACAATCCACGGGCATAAATAAACGCCTCCCCCATCAAGTCCCACCAACGATGAGAAATGTCCTCATTTGGCAAGGTCCTCTTGACCTTGTAAGGAGAAAATACCTGTGTGAGATCCTTACGACCCTTAAGGGAGCAACACACTTAGGGATCCTCACAATTCCTGAGGAGAAATTACACTTACGAGATCCTCATGACTCGTAAGGAGAACCCTCTTATAAGACCCTCACGGCTCATAAGATTCAAAAGCCTTAAGCTACAGGGATCTGAACCTGTTCTTAAGCCATCACATTTTCCAGACTGCCCTACAAACGGTTCAATGTTGACCCCTGTATACAATCCACGGGCACAAATAAACGCCTCCCCCATCAAGTCCCACCAACGACGAGGAATGTCCTCATTTGGTGAACAAACACCTGCAAGGTCCTCTCGACCGTGTAAGGAGAAAATACCCGCGTGACATCCTTACGACCCAAAAGAGAGCAACACATTCAGGGATCCTCACGATTCCTGAGGAGAAATTACACTTACGAGATCCTCACGACTCGTAAGGAGAACCCTCTTATGAGACCCTCATGGCTCATAAAATTCAAAAGCCTTAAGTTACAGGGATTTGAACCTGTTGTTAAGCCATCACATTTACCAGACTGCCCTACAAACGGTTCAATGTTGACCCTTGTATACAATCTACGGGCATAAATAAACGCCTCCCTGATTGATCTATTTCTTTGTGTGTCGTTTTAGAAAATGAATAGAATTCACAATCAAAGAATTATTTGACCGCAATCAATAACGGTGTCGAAATATAGCGCGTTAGTAAATGCGGATCGTCCACAGGGATTATGCGATTCGTTCGTATTTATTTTGTTTTGAATTGAAAACTTAAGAGAAGAGAAAAGAAAACTTGATTATATGATTATATCAAATGAATTTCAAGAATCATCTAATCTCAACAAAAAATCAAGAAAGCATTAAAGAATCAAGAAACAAGAATTGATAGAATTCCAATCGATTAAAGTTTCAAGAATTGAGATGAAGCTCGTAGGAGTCGATTAGATCATAGATGTGAAGAAGACTAGCAATTACCGTTTCTTATCCATTAGCGAGTTGATGTTAAATCGATGTCGATTTATCGAGGATTAAGGATCTTGCGAAGAATTAGGGTTTCCTCAACCTATCCTTTGTCCTTTCGAAGAATCACATTCACAAGATAGCTTCTAGGAAATCGAATAATCGAACATTGATCTCTAGATCCGTGCGAAAATAATCAAGAACTCATTTCACATCGATCTAGATCATCGATCATTCAATTTTCAAGAATTTACAATCGCTATAGGACTTAAGAAAATGTTTAAAGATTCGTCAACTTCATCATTCCATCATTCTTTTCGACTCCTCCACGAGCGAAGTTTATTCACGCATCATCACAAAGAATACATTCAAGAATCGAAGATGAATCATAATGCTTGAATTGAAAGATAAGCAAGTTAAAAGAATCGTCACCTTTATTTATTCAACAAGTTGACACATTGCTCAAGACTACAAGAATTTGAGAAGGAACAAGATTGTCGAATTTAGCGTTGCATCGGCTCCTTGAGTCGCGGACCGGCTTGGATATCATGCTCTGATGAAGACCGGCTTCGCTTCTAAAGGTGGTTGAAGACTTGCTTTGCTTGAACTCAAAAGTTCTTGAACTTTAGTTTCTTGATTGGATTAGGGTTAGGGTTTGGAGGTGGTAGGTGTTGGGTTGATAGAGTGCTAGAGTTTCACAATATTCAACAACCTTTTCAAGTGAGGCTTAGGATCCCTTTTATAGGTTTAGAAATGATTAGCTTCCTTAAGAAGCTTAGATTAGGTTAGCTTCCCTAGTAAGATAGCTAGTTAGAGTAGAAGGCTCTAGAACTAGTTAGTTAGGGTTTAGCTTCTAGCTTAAGCTAGGAGGTTAGGGAGAAGGTTCTAGGATCTTAATGTAGTTTAGGTGAAGCTTGTTTAGGAAGCTAGGACATCATTAGTTTAGATCAAAGGGCCTTTGCTGATCTGGCAGAAAGTTCAGGAATTTTCTGGAAATTGCAGTGGCTTGAAGGGGTACTTGAACTAAGAGAAGGGGTACTTGAACTAAGAGAAGAGATCTGAGCTGAAAATCAGATGCTGACATGTCATTCCTGCCGCGGATCCGCGGCACGTGCCTGCTTGTGCCGCGGATCCGCGGTCACGTGAGGGAGCCACTGTGCACACTTTCTTCTGACGCCTTGGGCTGATTTTAGGGTGTTTATCTGATATGTTGAATGCCAAAATGCCTTCTAGATCACTACCAGATCTCAAATCCTTGAGTTGGCGTATTCTTTAACAGTACTATTTCACAAATTTGGCCATTCTTCTGGAATTTCCTGCACAGACTTCGAAACACGTGTTGCGCTATACAAGAATGATGCAATGCCATGAAACACAGTCAATTTCCCTAAAAATGCCGGTTTTAGTATACAGTATAAGTAATCCAGTATTTTACAGGTGTTTTGCTAATATGTGCAATGTGAATACCGAACACCTCTAGATGAATGCAAAAGATAGGGAAATTGCCGTGTTAAAAATGCGGTATTTTGGACTGATCACTCCCCCACCAAGTTCCACCAATGACACGAAATGTCCTTATTTGGTAAACAAACACTTGTAAGTCCTCCTGATTTATAAGGAGAAAATACTCTCATGAGATCCTTACGACTTATAAGAGAGAACACCACTTAGAAGTCCTCATGACTTCTACAGAGAACATACACCTATGAGATCCTCATGACCCATAGGGAGAAACACCTTTATGACACCTTTACGGCTCATGAAGTCAAAAGCCTTAGTCGACAGGATCCTAACCCTGTTTGCTAAGCCACCTTTGTTCGAATCGACAGAGGCAAATGATGATTCGCTCCTGGCAATGGTCCAGTAGTAGCGATGTTGATGCCTAAATCGGTAACAAACTCCATGTCCTTTCACGGCAAATGATGATTCGCTCCTGAAAATATTTTAGTCGCAGTGATGCTGATGATAAGATTGGTATCAGATCCCAGGTTCCATACTCATGGCGAAAAGTCAGCGAGCCATAAATGCATACAAAATAGCCGAAATGATAGGGCAACTTGCAACAAAATCAACAAGTAAAATATATGCATATGAAATAGACGAAATGTTTGGGCAACTCGCAATAAAAAGCAGCGAGTAAATAAAAAAAAATAGCCGAAATGATTGGGCACCGCAAAAAATAGCCGAAATGATTGGGTAATCGCGACTTTCGCGATATAAAAAACTGAAATGATAGAGTATCGCGGAAAAAAATAAAAAAATGAAATGATGAAACTTTTGCCCTGTAAGTAAGTCCATATTGACCCCTATATACAATCCATGGACATAAACGAAAAGGGAACCACATGTCCCAACAAACTCTGTCAAAGGGAAAGTCAGATCTCGACAGCAACATCTGCATCCCAGAAGACCAACAACGGCGTTCCTCTTCATGCCAGCAGGGCACGGATGCGACACCACCAATCGGAGCCACGGCGAAGTCCCCAGTTCCAAGACTCTACGGTTCACGCACAACCTAGAGTCAGCCCCGACACCGCAGAACGCGGAGCAAGTCAACCTGACCCATCGCAGAAATACGTCATCCAATTACCCCGTCATAGAAATACGTCAGCAAATGACCCCGTTACAGAAATACATCATCCAATGACCCCATTTCGGAAATACGTCATCCAATGACCCCGTTGCAGAAATACATCAGTGAATGACCCCGTTGCGGAAACACGTCAGCAAATGACCCCGTCGCAGAAACACGTCAGCAAATGACCCCGTCGCGGAAATACGTCATCCAATGACCCCGTCGCGGAAATACGTCAGCAAATGATCCCGTTTTAGAAATACGTCATCCAATGACCCCGTCGCCGAAATACGTCATCCAATGACCACGTCACGGAAATACGTCATCCAATGACCCCGTCTCGGAAATACGTCATCCAATGACCCCGTCTCGGAAATACGTCATCCAATGATCCCGTACGTCAGCAAATGACCCCGTCGCGGAAACATGTCAGCAAATGATCCCGTCTCGGAAATACGTCATCCAATGACTCCGTCGCGGAAATACGTCGTCCAATGATCCCGTCTCGGAAACACGTCATCAAATGACCACGTCGCGGAAACACATCAGCAAATGACCCCGTCTCGGAAACACGTTAGCAAATGACCTCGTCTCGGAAATACGTCATCCAATGACCCCGTCTCTGAAATACGTCATCCAATGATCCCGTCTTGGAAACACGTCAGCAAATGACCTCATCGTGGAAACATGTCATCCAATGACCCCGTCGCGGAAATACGTCATCCAATGTCCCCGTCGCGGAAATACGTCATCCAATGACCCCGTCGCGAAAATACGTCATCCAAAGACCCCGTCTCGGAAACACGTCAACAAATGACCCCGTCTTGGAAATACGTCATCCAATGACCCCGTCGCGGAAATACGTCATCCAATGACCCCATCTCAGAAACACGTCAGCAAATGACCCCGTCGCGGAAATACATCAGCAAATGACCCCGTCTCGGAAACACGTCAGCAAATGACCCCGTCTCTGAAATACGTCATCCAATGACCCCGTCTCGGAAATACATCATCCAAAGACCCCATCGTAGAAATACGTCATCCAATGACCCCGTCTTGAAAACACGTCAGCAAATGACCCCATCTCGGAAATACGTCATCAAATGACCCCGTCACGGAAACACGTCATCCAATGACCCCGTCTCGGAAATACGTCGTCCAATGACCCCGTTTCAAAACAAGTCAACCAACGATCTTCCCGTCGGAGCAATACTTCGACTTGGAAACAAGTCAACCCACCAAACCACTTACGAGTCCTCTCAACTTATAAGGGAGAAAATTTTCTTGTGAGATCCTTATGACTCTCAAGAGAAGATGCACTTAGGAATCCTCATGATTCCTAAGGAGAAAATACACCTACAAGATCCTCTCGACTCGTAGGGAGAAATCTTTATGAGACCCTCACGGCTCATAAAGTTGAAAAGTCTTAGGTAACAGACCTGAACCTGTTTCCTAAGCCGTCACTGTCCCGTAAGGAGAACAAGATAGACTATTTACGGTATGCATTTGCTAAAAGGGACACGCCAATATGAAATAAAGTATACGTCTTTTATTCATGAATTAAAAATGAATACAAGATACATTTCGTAAAAAGAATCAAAATGGATACAAAATAGTCTCTTATTCAGAAGTGAATACAAGAAAAAGAGAGTATACAAAAAATCTTTAAGCCGGCGGACGGTGTAATAAATTCGTCAGTTCATCCTTCTTCCGCTGGGCCTCAGCTTCAAGTTTTGTTATTTCTACTAGACGGGTCTTCGCCTGAGACTGTTGAGCCTGGTACGAGGCAAGCCGACTCTCAAGCTCCCTTTCAGCTACTTTGTGAGCTTCAACCATCTCGCATGTAAAAATAACAGCTTTATCAAGAGCTACCACCTCCGTAATAGCTTCTTAAAGTACTCGCCAAAGTTCATACGCACGAGTGGTCTTAATAGTGAGTTGGGCATGAAGTTCCCCCAAAACATTCGAAGCTAACTCTCTCTCCGAAAACTTTCGATTGAGCTTCTTCTCGCATGACTGAAGATTAGCGGCGCACCGCTCAATCTATCCCCGCAAGCTTACCTTGGCAGTAAAGAGCTCGGAAGGAAGGCGTATACACTCGAGATTATGTAAGCAAGCCCCCACTCTGTGACAATACTCAACCCAAGCATGCACCAATGTCTCATCATGATAAGTAGCAAAGAAGGGCAAAGAAGTATTGGCCTCGGTAGCAAATTCATCGGCCGTAATAGAACTTCCAGCACGAAGATCTTCAATAAGGGCCGACAAGGAGTGAATGCTATGTCTTGCCATCCTTTCAGATGCACGTCGGGCATACGGTCCTGGCAGTATGGAGATCCGAGATTCCAACGGAGTTAGGGTTGGCAAAGCTATCAAGATTTGTAAACAGTCAGTGAGAATCATAAACATGGAATAGGCAAATCAATGCCAAAGATAAAACCTTACTTACCCGCAGTCATGCAAGGAGGGTTTGAGTGATCCCCAGGCCCGTCGAGGATCTCAACCTCGTCATTGGCTTCCAGAACTGTGGAACGCATATTAGCATCATTATAAAGAGTAATAATGAAAGGAAAGGGGTCAAAGAACACCAACCTTGCCCGGAAGAAAGGACTATGCTTTGCGGGGTATCTCCTGTGGGGCAGTCATATCAAGCAAACGCTGGAAGGTTTTCCTGGGAGATAGATCCATGACGGAGGCTGCAACTTCCCGCAATTCTGAAGGAAAGAAGGGCTCAGATAACAGAAGGATCGTTAAAACGAAGTATAGGGTATTACCTTCGATACTTCGCCTTCCTTGAACTGGAGGGATTGCAGCTTCGGCAGGCTCCTCCACACCCTAGGGTACATCGCTAAGGATATGGGCCAGTGAGGCGGCTTCCAATTGAGGAATAACAGTCGCCACCAGGAGCTCTAAGACGGGACTAACGGCCCCGACGACCTCTTCTACACCCTTTGGTGTGTCACTAGAGATGTCCATGGGAACTGAGGTCGATGAAGTCACCTCTGCTGGAAGAATAGATACTGGAGGAACGAAGACTACCAGTGGAAGCTCCACAGCAGGAATAGCAGCCGTAATGACCTCCTTCGCACCTACTAGGGCCTCATCGGAGACATTTACGGAGTCCACAGTTAGGATGCGACTTGAGCTCAAATTCTTTGTCATTCCTGAAGTCCCTGCAAAGTTGTCGCAAAGATAAGGAGATATAAAAAGCAATATAAATTATTTGCTGAAAAGGAAAAAATATGGAAAGCACACATACCGATGCACCAAGAAGCTTCTAGTATGGCTTTTTCAAGCCGTCGTTCCGTCCTGAGGAAGTGTGCTCGCCGGGGTTCAAATGCAGATTCATGGCCACCGGTCTTCAATACCACCTCATCTTCGGAAGCAGATGAGATAGGTTGCTTGAGGGCTATCTCATCTTCTCATCGCAGGGGACCCTTATGTACCCTTCGTAGTGATAGGAGATCTTCGTAGAATATGACGGGAGGGTAAGGTTTCTTCGGAACACCCATGTTCCCAGTTTCGTCTTGTGAGCGCCTTATACCCTTAGCCAATTGTCTGGCTTCCTTGGCAGATGAACCCAGAAAGAGAAGACCATCGTCCGGCTCTTGCATGGATATGGGTTCGTCTTAGGCAATAACCTCAGATTCGAGAAAGAGGTCGAGCAGACCGGTAACAGTTTTCTTCATCCATTTTGGACTGGAGATAACACTAGATGAAGATCGCTTCCTGCCCCTCGGCGCTTTGGCGCGACGTTGGCCGATTTCTTCTCCAGTATCCTCTTTTGGCGGTACTACCGATGATGATACTGCTATTGATGAAACTGCAACTGATGAAACTACTGTTGGCGCCTTATCGGTAGCCTTTGCCTGAGCTCTAGGGCGCATTGGCATACTCGCTGTAGGAGGAGTCGACTCCGCATCCGCCGCCTCAGGGATGACTAAGGCATCATTTCCCCTTAATGGAGGGCGAATCACTGTCCGTGGTCGAGGCGGAACACCTGTGGCTTGGATCGGGGCGGGAGCTCTATATCCGAAGAGTATCCGCTTCTCCTTAGTAATGATTGGACCAACTCGATGACGGTACCAACCCGTCTAAGACCCCACGCACCTCAGAATATAGTCGGCCTCGGGGATCACGAAACGAGAGCCGGTGTTCAGCCGCATGAAGTGATGGATGATGTCACGAACAACTCCCAGAGACGAGCTGGGTTCCACCAAAAATGCTTCTAAGGGAACACCCTGGTTGTAACCCAATCGCCGAGCAAAGCGATGTGGATTATACCGCATGGAAAGAACCGTATCATTTCGACGGAACACTAGATAACCCAGCCTGATCGAATATAAATGCATAATTTCCTTAGGCTTTAAGGATGGTGCTCCGCCTTTCGATAAATCGAATAGCTATTGAACAGGTCCTGAAAGAGCAGAGAGGACTCGGCCATTGAATACCATCCCACCTTCGTTAGCATACGGGTTAAGAAACACACGAAGGGCCCCTAACTGAGTTGGATCAGGAGCAGAAGCATCCATTAACCTCATGAGCCGCGAGAAGGTGTAAGCATCAAAGAAATTCGGCCTCTGATGTGCTGCGAACGCCCCAATACATGCATCTAGATCCTCGACGTAAAGTAGTGGAGCAAGAAACTCACCACATCTACACCCAGGGTCGAAGTATTAGCCGCAGTGCTCAGCCCATGATATAAGTGTGATAACCCCGTAATACCCACGGCCAGTCGTATCCCTTCAGCCATTCGGTGAGCAGGGTAGATGACCGAAGCTCTCATGAAGCGACGATGCATTGGAATGGCAAACCAGCTAAGTCAAAGGCTGATGAAACCAACAAAGAAGGTCTCTTCGTCCATACCGGGAGCCGCAATCGAATCAAAGGATGCGGCCGACAAGATTGGGATGTAAAACTGCGGTAAATCTTCTTCTTTGGCTGGCAGCTTATTCAGCCCAAACTCAAAGGGGTCGTTAATATTCGAAAATTTCAGAGCTTCCTTTGATAAGACATCTTCATGGAGGAAGCAGGATATGAAGCTCATAAAGGTGACGCCCTGTTCCTCTGACTCTGCGAACAGCTTCTCGAAAATACCCAGAGTCTTGATTAGACTGGGGTACTTATGACAGACGGCGTTTTCGGTCGTTAAGCCATCAAGCATAGAAGGCACGGTCGTGAATACATACTCATCAGAAGGCAGCAACTCTTCATAGTGCTCTCCCCAAATAGGCAATCCGGAAATCTCGCGGAACTCTTCCAGAGAAATCGAAACCTGACGATCCCCTAGCAAGAAAGTGTTGGTAGGAAAATTCCTTTGATTCAGGAAAGCTTTAACCCACCAGACATGAGGGGACTGATAATGGAAGAGGGACACATAACCGCATTATAAAGTCCAACCTTCTGCAATCATGTGCGATGAGCAGACAGAATGTATCGAGCTCAGGGGAGATAGCCCGTTGGGTAGCGAGTGATAAGCCCTATCTTATAAATTTGTCCCCAGAGTTGGGCTTCACCTTGACAAATGCGAAGCCCCAAGATGTCTATGGCCGGCGAAGGCTGGTTAGATATCCCAGTTGTCCACGGCTCGAGCCGGCCTATAGGAGTCCAGTCAGCCGCCTCCACTGCAAAAGCAGTCTGCGGACGCTCCATCGGCAAAATAAGGTGGAGAGGATCTATTGGCACTTCGCAAAGAAAGCTGCGGCGGCCCCGGATGATATGCCTATACCAAGTTCCCTACAAGAGCAAACTGGTACAGTCCCTGTCATGGGCCCTGATCATCGCCATTGCTTCTTCTTCTGACGTCGATTGAGGAAAAGCAGCATCTGAGCGAGTAAAAAGGAAGTAGGGAAGAGAAGCCATTGTTCCTGAAATAGGAGAAAGAAAAACCATTAGTGAAGCACGTATATATATATATATGTATATATATATATATATGTATGTGTATATATATATGTATATAATAACAAAAGAAAACGACAAAATGTCTGTTTTGCAGGACCACTGCCTACAAGACACATGGACCCCACAAAATCAATATGGCGGCTCACCAATGATAAGACAGAGCAATCATTATGAGAATTAAGAAGATCCTCATTAAACAGACATTGGAATTCAAACAAATTCTTGGGAAAACAAGTTCTGTCAAGCACGCAACAAATTCAAATTTGTGCGAACAAGGGTAAAACCCTATGAAAAGATTTTCAAGAACACCAGGGAATAAAATTTCCGAAGGGTCCTTTTGATCTTTCAGAGCTAAGCTCTTCTCCAGAGGAATTAAATTCCTTTTATGTGATGGAATTAAATTCCAGAAACTCATAAAAATACATGAGAAACAAAATCTCATGAATCCTCAAAAAATCAAAGGAGAATGCTCGAGATATGAAGGTTTACTGCTCAAAGATCACATCTTTGGATCTCTAAGAGATGGGTTTCAGAGGAGAGCAAAGCTCTCATAATGGATTTAAAATCCAGAAATTTTGTTCAAAAAGAAAGTTTTTTTTTGATGTGCAAGGACTTTACCTAAAAAGGGTTTCTTTTTGACAGAGTTTAACTCTAGAATTACAATGGCAGAGAACTAAGCTCTGAGAAGGAGAATTAAATTCTCAAGGAAAACGAAGAAGAAAGAAGATGAAGAAAACAGTGGCTGCCTATGGAACCAAACCCTTGCATTTATAAGATGTGACAAGGACGGTTCACCTCCACGTTCCCCTAGGCAATCCAACGGCTGTAAAGGTGACAACGTTGCACTCACATGCAAGCCACGTGAGAACAACGTTGTGGGGGCATTTGTTCCCTCATGAGAACTGAATAACAAATATAAAAGTAATAGGAAAAGCCCCCAAACGGAACATCACGTGCCCACACGTGATAAGGCACTGCGCTTGATAAAGCAAGGCTGAAATTGAGGCTAAAACCGAGTCTCACGTGCAGACACGTGACCTTCTATATACAAAGTATATAGGCGCCTTCTTAAAACAAACAATTGGCCAGAAAAGGTCACGTGGTAGCACGTGATGCTATTTGATGGACTTAGCTTCGTGGGGTCACATGATACACGTGATGGGCTCCTATGCCTTCTGAACCAATATAATTAAGTTCTAAATAAAAGGGATCAAAACCCTATTTGGAAAATATTTTCTTAGATCTTTCTAAAGAAGAAAGATTGCGCTCTGTAAGGCAGAGCACCGTTGGATTAAAAATCCAATGGTGATTAAAAATCACCAATTTACAGAAAAAGATTATGTATAGGGAAATATTTTCCTAATCTTTTGAGAAATATCTTCTGTAAAACAGAAGTCCTTGGACTAAAAATTTAACGGTGAATAAAATTCATCGATTGATCTAAAATATCATTTTGGTTGATTATAAAATCAGTCAAAATCTCTCAATAAGAGATTTTCTGAAAAAAATGATTCTTTTTTTTCTCTTATAAATAGGAGCCAAGAGACACAGAAAAAAAAGGAGAGAAAGAGGAAGAAAAGAGAGAGAAAACCCCCCTCGTAAGCTGAAAAGAAAAGAGAATTTATTTCTCTAGAGAGAAAAAGAGAAAAAAAAAAGAAACTCTAGGTAAGAGAAGGAACGACGCACAGAGAATATCTCATCTCCTTTTTCACCTCCATAAGAGTTTAACTTTTCTTAAAAGAATCGAGTTCTTCCTTTGGTTGAATTTGCAAAGCAGGTCTTTCCACAAGTTGAGAATTTAATTCTCATCGGGGAGATCCTGCCATGCAGATCCAAAACCTAGGGGAAGATCTAAATTCAGAGAATTTAATTCTCCCAAAAAGTATATAGGAATTTAATTCCTCTAATAAAACAAGAGTTTAACCCTTCATATAAGAACTTAGTTCTTTCT
Organism: Agapanthus africanus; assembly: GCA_030015575.1. Lineage (NCBI taxonomy): Eukaryota > Viridiplantae > Streptophyta > Magnoliopsida > Asparagales > Amaryllidaceae > Agapanthus > Agapanthus africanus. The sequence continues at coordinate 91,703,369 of JASDDO010000019.1, read as the reverse complement.
TATGATGAAAGATTTGCCGAAGCAGATCTCCTCACAAGTTGAGAATTTAATTCTCATCGAGGAGATTCTGCCATACATATCCCAAATTTAAGAGAAAAACTAAGACCTAAGAATTTAATTCTTACAAAACATTGGGTTTGAAAGTCTCGAAACTAAGGATATCCATGCACGTAAAAGGATGGGCATCTAACATAATAACGACTGATCATGTGCTTCCATGTGAATACCCTTGATGAACAAAAGAGGACGACTGAGACTGGCTCACGTGATCCCACGTGACCCCCTAAGTAGTGCTTAACACTTATAGAAAGGGAGTAAATCAAAAGGCAGTTTCCACTTGGGGCACCTCACGTGACCCGACATGACCCAATAGCGCTTAGCGCTCAGAAAAGAACAAGGGAATAAACCCAAGGAAGCAGCACCTCAAATTTTTTTAGTGTTTAACACTACCTCAAGTGCCTCACATGACCCCACGCGAGCGCTTCCAATTTTTAGTGTTTAACACTATTTCAAGCACCTCACGTGGGAGTACGTGAGCGCTAAGTATATACTAGTGTTTAACACTACGAAAGGCCAATGTTAGCCAAATTCAGACCAAATTTCCCGAGAAGCGTCAATTGAGCTCCTCATGCTCAGGGTCTCCATATCCAATTCAGTCCTAGAGATAGCTAATGAGCTTCCAACATATGGCATATAAAATAATGTTCGTCCCATTCCCCCTAAGTCGGGACATTGGTTCAAGGGTACATCTCTCCATACCTCTGAAACATGTCGTTGTAATTCTTCAACGTCTTTAGAGAGATGGAGGGTCCCAATAACCAATAACTTTTGGCACATCACCAAACCGCCAAACCAAAACCCCATAGACTATGATGTCTTTAAACTATAGACTATGAGGTCCTTAAACTCATGGACTATGATGTCCTTAAACCCAATGGACCGTAACGTCCTTAAACTAAGCTCTATAGACTATGACGTCTTTAAACTATGGACTATGAGATCCTTAAACTCATAGACTATGATGTCCTTAAACCCAACGGACCGCAATGTCCTTATAAACTAAAGAAAATCCTGTTGAGTAGATCTTAGTCTAAAATTAGACTAACGTATTCTCAACAAACGTTTAAGTTGATCTTAATCTAAAACAAGATTAACGATCCTTAAACCAACCCAAACCAAAATTTATGAAAATACGGATTTGGACTAATCCACGCCCAACGGACGACAACATAAATTAGTCTCCCTATACAATCCACGGGCAACCAACAACAAAACAAACACACACGATTCGAAGTAACCTTCTGGAGCAGGAGAAAGTGGTTACCGCTATGCGGTAACGTAATTAACTGCAGGGGCTTGTGCCTGCAGGGAAGAGCGTCCCCATAATAAAAAAACCCCTCACAACGAGGGGGAATCTGACGAAGTCTGCTACATCGGCCGCATCTGTCTAAACCTCCGATATACGGTGCCATAAATCAACTTGGCATCTTCGGGAAGGTGGACGGATAAAACCAAATAGCACCTGCCCCCAAATTCAGGACGGACGTCCCGACGTCCCGGTCGCGTCTTTCGGTGGAGAACACTCACTGTATATTCTTTTTCTTAAGCCTCTGGCGAGTTCTCTCTCTTTCTCTCTATTCGTCCGTCTCCCTCCCCCCCCAGACTTGAAGTCTCGAGTTCTTTATATAGTGGAGAGAAGTTTGTTTAATTCTGAGAAAATCTCTCATTGAGAGATCCCAATTGATTTAATTGGTCTCAGAATTGATTTAGGGAATTTTACCCACCGTTGAATCTTTGATCTAAGGACTTCTGATTTTATAGAAGATATTGTTCTTGTTTTTAACAAGATTGAGGATATTCTTCCATATATAGAATAAAATTCTATCGAGCGGTGACATTTTAATCACCATTGGATTTTTAATCCAAGGGTGCTCAGTTTAACAGAGTATAATCTTTCTCTGTTTAGAAAGATATAGAAGATATTTTGGATCTTTGATCCATTAATTCACAATTTAACAGAAAATATTCTTCCTAATAGAATTTAATTCTTTGTTTAATCACCGTTGGATCCTTGATCCAATGGTTCATTAAATAGAATTTAATTCTACGTAAAGAGGTGTCCTTACGTGTTTAGCATGTGAAGGTTTGTTTAACCTATCTATTGTTTGATTGCAGCGCCTATATGCTTTATATATAGGCGCTCACGTATTTAACACGTGAGGCTTTGTTTAGCCTATCTGCAGTTTCATTGCAGCGCCTATATGCTTTGCATATAGGCACTCACGTGTTTAACACGTGAGGCTTTGTTTAGCCTACCTGTTGTTTGATTGCAGCGCCTATATGCTTTGCATATAGGCGCTCACGTGTTTAACATGTGGGGCTTATATAGCCTGTTAGAAGTTTAGTTGCAGTGTCTATATGCTTTGCATATATGCGCTCACGTGTTTAACACGTGAGGCTTGTTTAGTGGGTAGTTTCCCCCTTTCTTTCTCTCATCTTCTTCTTCTTCTTTTTATAAGGAAACAAATGGCCCCACAACGTTTCTCTCACGTGGCTTGCATGTGAGTGCAACGCTGTCCACTTTTACAGCCGTTGGATTGCCTAGGGGAACGGGGAAATGAACCGTTCTCATCATGACTTATAAATACGAGGGCTTGGCTATTTAGATGGCCACTATTTCTTCGTCTTCTTCCTTAGCTTTTCTCTTGAGAATTTAATTCTCCTTTCAGAGCTCAGTTCTCTGCCCGTTGAAATTTCAGAGTTAAACTCTGTTAAAAAAAACTCTTTTGGGTAAAGATCTTGAACAACATTTATCTCTTAAGAACAAGAAACCCCTTTTCTCTAATTTTTTCTGTATTTCAAATCCACTGCAAGAGCTTTGCTCTCTTATGGAACCGATATCTTAGAGATCAAAAAGACATAATCTTTTGTGTAGTAAACCCCAATGTCTTCGAAGATCGGGCGTTTCTCCTCTGATCTTTGAGGATCTTTGAAATTTTAATTCCATTTTTTTTGTTTCCCATCATGGGGGGTTTCTGGAATTTAATTCCATTGCTTAAAAAGAATTTGATTCCTCATCAAAGTGCTTAGCTCTGAAAGATCAAGAAGGCCTTTTGGGAATTTTATTTCCTGGTGTTCTTGGGTATATTTTCATTATAGGGTTTTACCCTTATTTTCACAAATTTGAACTTGTTGGGTATTTTAACAGAACTCATTTTTCTTTGAGGATGCCCAGAGTTTGTTTAAACTCCAGTGTCTATTTAATGAGAATCCTTTTTGATTCTCGCAATGGTTATCTTATCTCATCATTGGTGAGCCGCCATATTGATTTTGTGGGGTCTATTGGTTTTGCAGCCAATGGTCCCGTGAAACAAACATCACGTTTTTTTTATTTTATTTTATTTTATAATATTATATTATTTTTTATTATCATATTTTTTTTAAAATGGGGTTTTCCTTTCCCCTCGTATTTCAGGTGGCCTCACTTCCTGACTTCCCTTACACTTGCTCAGAAGTCGCTTTTCCGCAATCGCCATCAGAAAAGAAAGTTATGGCGATGATTAGGGCGTATGACAAGGACCATATGAGTCTTCTCTTATGGAGGGTATGGTATGGTCATATCATCAGGGGCCGCCGTAGCTTTACTTGTGAAGTGCCAACAGAATCTATCCACTCGATGTCATTGATAAAGCATCCGCGCATGGCTTATGCGGTGGAAGCGGTTAATTGGACCCCCACGGGCCGGCTTGAGCCATCAACGACTGGGATACCTAATCAACCTACGATGGCCATTGATATCTTGGGGCGTCGGATATGCCAGGGAGTTGCCCGACCCTGGGGGCAAGTGTATAAGGTAGGCGTTACCCCGTGCTATCCAGTAGGCTACCTCTCTTGGGCTCGATACATTCTCTCTTCCCAACGCACACGGCTGCAGAAGATTGGGTTATACCAAGCAGTGTATGCGTCATTATTCTATTATCATGCCCCTCACGTCTGGTGGGTCAAGGGTTTCTTGAACCAATGGAATCTTCCTACAAACACGTTCTTGCTAGGGGATCATGAAGTCTCAATCTCACTGGAGGAGTTTCACGAAATTTCAGGGTTGCCGATCAAGGGAGAACATTACGAAGAGTTACCGCCTCCTGATGAGTATATGTTTGCTACGGTGCCCGCTATGCTTGATGGCCTGACGACTGAGAACGCCGTTCGTCACAAGCATCCAAGTCTAATCAAGGCCCTGGGTATCTTTGAAAAACTTTTCGTGACATCTGTCACGCCCCGCTTCCCGGGGTACGGGCAGAGGGCATGACTGGCCGCTACGCATTTACTCTGAAGTAAATACGCTAAGCGTATCTAAGCAATATAAATGAAAATGCACAAGAGACAAAGACAATAGATATAATTGAACAGCAACTTTATTTATTAGCATTCTTTTGTACAATGCATGGAAAAGTAAATACATCTGAAAGAAAGTAATGCCTAAACAGTGGCATAATAGAAATGAAAAGTACTGAAAAAAATGTGTACAATGAAGCTAGAGCTCTGGGTCGTAGGCAAGTTGATCCAAGTCCTCACTAGAAGGCTTGATCTCCTGGGTGTCCAGATCACCTGACAACATTCCAAAGAAAAAAGAGAAGAAATGTCGTCAGCGAACAATCGCTCGGTAAGTCTCAAAGATAAGGAAGAAATAGAAAAGACAGAAAGAGAGAGAGTGTGTAACTTTTAAAATTGTATTATATTGTTATAATGTTGTATTTAGTGTTAACGCTGTTGTTTGTAGCTTGGTGTAGAAGGATACCAGTGTATACGAGAGGAGTCTCTATATACCAGAGACTAATGCAAATGGAAGTACAAGGCTCCGTCGATAATACCACGGAACAACGGCATGGATGTAATTACGTCTTATGGTTTCTCTCTCGTGCCACTTCTAATACCTTACGTACCAATCTACCCCTTAAACCCCGCGATGTCTTGATTGTAATGTTTGTATTGTATTGCAACTTGTATTGTCTTGTAATATAGATTGTATAATGGGATGACTTGCCGAAACCATGATATCAGTAAATGGATGTAACTAGAGAATCATGGATATAACTGGAGAATCATGTAAATGGAAGTATATCGATGGTTCGGTTCAGTCAATATAGATTGAATAGTTTGAACATATTGAATATATGGATTCATGGATTCATATTGAATTGTAGTATTGTAGATTGTACTTGAATCATATTAAAGTCAGATTGATTATATTGAGACTCAGTCTGAGTCAGAACAATTAGAAAAGAAATTGAAGTCCTAATTGTTTTGATGTTATCGGTAACCGCTGCACATGAGCAGCAGGATTTGTGGGATGATTATCGTGTTGATAACACCGTTTGTTAAGTTGTCTATCTTAGATAGGCAAGAACCCATATCTCTGGCTCCCTGAGGCTCAAGAGACTGGCCCCGCTTAAACCTATATTTACTAGGGTCCTTATTGTAATTTATAAAACTTGAGGAGGTTTTATGTAAAAATAATTTCGTAAAATTTTCAAAATACACCCTAGGTATTTAATTATCGTCCTTAGAGTTATCATAGATGTATATTTTATATTTGTGATATTTCTAGTGAAAATAACCTAATTTCATAATATAGGGTATTTAATTGTAATATTGAACTTGTATGGAATTCATGGTATTTTAATATAAAGTGATTCTTGTGATTTTAGAAAAAGTTGGAATATTTATATTATAACAAAAATAGATATTTTGGTAATACATATATATTTATATATTTATAAAAATAATTTTAATTTATTATTTTCTAAAAATCTCATTTTCTTAAGATATTCGTATTTTAAATCTCTCGAGACCGAATGCTCCTTGCGGAGGTCTGCATCTCACACTACTAAGCTCAGGGATGTGTGATAATCCGCACCATCCCAGTCGGCTTTCCCAAAATGGGTTGTTGCGGCGCTTTGCAAAGATTGTAAAAATACATAATCTTGTAGAAAACAGTTTTAATAGTAAATGGTATTTATATGTAAATTTTTGTTTTCCCGTATTCTATGTTCCCGAAAGGTATTGTGCTATGTTGCATATGAGTGTTGTGAGGAGGAAGGTCATTATCTCGTGATCTACCTAAAGGTATAGCAAGATTAATGATGTTCTAAAGTCGAAACTATACTACATGGTATTTTACTGAAAAAGAACGGTAAAAGTTACAAAATGAAATATTTTGCTATGAAACTTGTTCAACATGTTTGGTTACTGATTAATAGTCAAGATGTAAGAGTTTAATATAGTTTTGCTAAGGAAAATTGAACTTTATAAAGGAAACCGAATCGGAAGTCGGATTTAACTCCGCTTCCATCGGGTTTTAATAAAAGAGGTTTTAAGAATAGATTAGAGAGGAGAGAGGCGGAACTTATGGGTTTAGAGTCAAGAGAAGAGGGAGAGGAAGACGTAGGATTTGCCGGTGCGTCGTTTCGTCACCGGAAGCTCCTAGGGTCGCCGTCGGAAGATCGCCGGAGTTTTGCCCTATGCTAACTCCACTTGTACAAAAAATTTCTAAAGGAGTTTCTTGAGAGTTTGGACAGAATTATGAGTGAGGGGTGTGTGTCTAGGGGTGATATTTATAGGGTAAAGCTATGGTTAGGGTAGGTGAAAGGTTGAATTGGAAATGTAATAAAAATTATATTAAAAAATATGGTTTAATGGGGTTTTAAAGAGCTCTGTTAAATTGCAGGAAATTTAAAGTGTATAGGAATAATGGGGAGACCAAGAGACACACCTTTACTGTTGACAACTAGGCGATCCGGCTCAACTCGGCCGGCGGCGGCGGGCCGAGTCGACCGAGCCGCCGGCCCGAGTCGGCCTAGTCGGGCCGGGGCTCACTGCCATGTGTCCTATGTCGTATGGTGTAACCCCTGGGGTCAATTTGTTTTATATGTGTAGTGGGTTTTTTACGAGTTATGCACGTGTAAACCCTTGGACTTCTAAAAATCTAAAATAAAATAATATTAAAAAATAATGTGGCTAATGGGATTTGAACTCTGGTGCTTTGGTTCAGCAGTGCAAGGTCTTACCAATGAGCTACAAGCTCTTTCTTGCTATTAAAAAGTAAAACAAACTTATATCTTGTACTCAGGAAAAAGTACACCTTTCTGTATTTTTGAAAAAATTGTACAGAAAGTTGTACAGAAAGTTTAGGGTTTTTACAACATCGGAAGGGAAAGGTGTCACTTTTGACGTTTTCATTACCTGCTTTCTCCGCGAGGATGTCTTATCCAAGAAGGCTCCAAAATTCGTGAAAATTGAAGACCCTTTTGGATTCTAGTTGAAGAAACCGCCGACCAAAGATGAAGACCTTCCGCAATTTTATATTCTAAACTCATCGACCGTAGCTTTCGATGCGATCGCGGCCCTTGGCATGGACGGAGAAACTTTCTTTATCGGCTTTATCAGTCTCTGGCTAAGATGGTTTGCCATGCCGATGCATCGACATTTCATGAGAACCTCCGTCTTCTACCCTACTCACCGCATATCTGAAGGGGCGTGATTAGCTGTTGGTGTTGAGGGATTATCGCATTTATATCACGGGTTAAGTATTGCCGCTAATACTTCGAGCCCAAGTGCGGATACCGTGAATTTCTCCCTCCACTACTTCACGTCATGGATCGAGATGCACGTGTTAGGAGCGTTCACTGCACACCGGCAGCCAGATTTTTATGATTCATATACTTTCCTATGGATCATGAGGTTGGTTGATGCTTCCGCTTCCAATTCGACCCAGTTAGGGGCTCTCCGCGTACTACTCAATCCATACTCGAATGAAGGCGGAATGGTTTTTAGCGATCGAGTCATCTCTGCTCTAGCAGGGTCCGTTCAATAATTGTTTGACTTGTCAAAGAATGGGGTTTCATCTTTAAAGCCTAAGGAGATTATGCATCTATACTCAATCAGGCCAGGTTATTTGGTGTTCCGCCAGAATGACACTGCTCTCTTTATGCGGTATAATCCGCATCGCTTCGCCCAGCAGTTAGGCTACAACCAGGGCATTCCTCTCGAAGCATTTTTAGTTTAGCATGCCCTCTCCCTGGAGGTTACTCGGGATGTCATTCACCATTTCATGCAGTTAAACACTAGCTCCTTCTTCATGATCCCGGAGCCCGACAATCTTCCGAGGCTTATGGGCTCCTTCAAGGGCTGGTATCGCCATCGGGTCGGCCCCGTCTTTGCAGAGGAGAGATGGGTGCTTTTCGAGTGTAAAGCTCCCGTTCTGACTCAGGTCACCAGCGCCTCATTGCGACCACGGTCGGTGGTTCGCCCTCCTCTGAGGGATAGCGGTTCGGTGCTTATCCCTAAAGCCGCAGAAGTAGAATCAGCCCTTCGCACTGCTGGTATGCCGGTGCATACTAGAGCCGAAGCGGAAGTTCCTGATAAAGCACCATCGGTGGTGTCACCCAAGGATGATACTGAAGGCGAAGTTGGGCAGCGCTGTGCCAAAGCACTAAAGGGAAAGAAGCGCTCCTCCGCTAGCGTTAGCACAGGCTCCAAAAGGAGAAAGAAATCGGTCGCCGGCCTACTCGATTTACTTGAATCAGAGCCCTTTATTTAGGACGATCCGATATCTACGTAGGAGCCGGACGACGGTCTTCTCTTTCCTGGTTCGTCTGCCGAGGAGGCTGCTCAATTGGCCGAGGCTTTAAAGTGCTCACGAGATAAGACTGAAAACGTGCGCCTCCCGAAGAAAGCCTTCTCCCCCGTTGTATTCTATGACGTTGACCTATTAGGGTACCCATGGGTCCTTTGTCAATGGAAGAAGAACGGGCTCTCAAACAGCCTATCTCGGTTGTTTCTGAAGACGAGATTGCACTGAAGACGGGCCATCATTTACTTACGATCGAAACCCGGCGAGTGCATTTGATCAGAAAAGAACAACGGCTCGAAAAAGCCATACTTCAAGCTTCCTGGCGTATTGGTATGCATATTTTTCGTGTCTTTTTTTGGCAAGTAATTTGTATTATTTTCACGTCTCCTTATCTTTGCAAAAACTTTGCAGGGACTTCTGCAGCGGAAGTGGATTTGAGTCCAGATCGAGCCATGGCTGCGAATTCTACGAATATCTCTTGTGATGCACCGGAAGGTGTAGAGGGGATTACTGAAGCTACTATCCCTGCTGTGGAGCTTCCGGTGATGGCTTCCGTTCCTTCAGCGTCTACTCCTCTAGCAGAGGTGGTCTTGCCGGCTATAGATCCCATGGATATCTCTAGTGGCACACCAGAGGGTGTAGAAGAGATTGCTGAAACTGTTATCCCCGGCTTAGGGCCTTCAGCGGCGGCTTTTATCCCTCTATTTGAGACTGCCATGCTGGCTACAGATTTCACAAATATCCTTCGTGATGCATCTGAGGGTGTAGAGGAGGCTGCTGAAGCTGCCATCCCTCCAGTTCAGGGCGGGCGAAGTATCGAAGGTAATCTTATATACATACATATTTTGTTTAATGACCCCTCCATTATCTGAACCTTTCCTTCTCTCAGAATTGCGGGAGCTGGCGGCTTCCATCGTGAATCTTTCCCCGAGGAAAACCTTCCAGCGATTGCTTGACATGGCAGCCCCACAAGCGATACCTCCACAAAGCACAGTGCTCTCTTCTGGCCAAAGTCGGTATTCTTTTGCCCTTTTTTGTTTTATATTTTTATAATGATGCTGATATGCCCTTCATTTTAAACCACAGTTCTGGAAACCGACGACGAATTCAAGATTCTTGATAGACTTGGGGATCTTTCAAACCCGCCTTGCATGAATGTGAGTAAGTGACGTTTTATCTTTGAATTCATTTTGTTTACTCTATATTTGGAAATACAACTGACCGCACATATATCTTCACAGCTTTGCCAGCCCTGACCCCATTAGAGTCTCGGATCCCCACGCCACCAGGTCCTTACGCTCGATGCGTATATGAGAGGATGGCAAAACAAAGCGTTTATTCCCTGGCGGCTCTCATCGAAGATCTTCGCGTTGGTATTTCTGTCGCGACCGAAGAATTCGCTGCTGAAGCCAACGCTGTTCTTGACACTTATCATGATGAGACATTGGTGCGTATCTGGGTTGAGTACTGCCGCAGAGTGGAGAGTTGTCTACATAGGATTGAATGCATACGCCTTCCATCCGACATCTTCTCTGTAAATACGAGCCTGTATGGTTGGATCGAACGATGTGTAGCCAATCTCCAGTCGTGCGAGAAAAGGCTTAACCGGAAGTTTTCGGTAAGGTAGTTGGCTTCAAAGGCTTTAGGGGAGCTTCAAGCCCAGCTCACTGTCAAGACCATTCGTGCATACGAAATTTGGTGGGTGGTTCAAGAAGCCGTTACAGAGGTGGTGGCTCTTGACAAAGCCATTATTTTTACCCGTGAGATGGTTGAAGCCCACAAGGTCGCCGAGAAAGAGCTTGAGAGTCGGTTTTTTTCATACCAAAATCAACAGACACAGGAAGGGACTCGTCTTGCGGCACTAATAGAGCTCGAAGCAGAAGTCCAGCGGAAAAATGACGAACTTGCTGGCTTATTGAACCATCCGCCGACTTAGACATTTTTGTTGCTGTATATTCTCCTTTTTCTGTATTCATTTTGATTCATAAATAAGAGTATCTTGTATTCGTTTTGTTTCATGAATAAAAGTTATATTTCATTTCATATTATCCCTTCTCTTCCCTCTGATGTCTTGACTTGGCATAAAGTAGTTTATGTACTACAGTTTACCTCTCTTGGGTTTATAGGCAAACTTGTCCTAACGTTATAGATAACCCATGCTCTTTGCGACAGAGGTCCGTTAGGTTTTGTGGTACTGGGGTTTTAGTCCGTGGTAACGCCGCGTTGGCTGATGCATCCCCGATATGCAGACTTTACACTGCTGTTCAAGTAGCCCCGTGACTGTCGTGTCTCTGATCCCTTCGGAGGCTGGACAAGACGTCTTCAAGTAATCTTCTTAGGCAGTTTGACCATCAGAAGAGCAAGCGTTAGGAATTTCACCATGTCTCTTTTTACTTGAGGTTAAGCTTAGTTTGGGAGCCCCGATGAGTCATAACCACTCCGCACTGGTGTGGGATGATCTTCGATAGTCTTTCAGGTTTTATTTGAGTTGCCGTTAAGACCCTGAAGCTAGGAATTTTGCCATCGCTTCCTTTTTTATGTGGCTGTTTTGGAGCCTTTGTTGACATTGCATCTGCTGTAATGAGAAGAATGTCGAGGTTGTCTCTAGGTTGTATGTGAACCTTCGAGACTTGGAGCTAGGATTTTGCCGCCACTCCTTTTTAATTTGGCTATTTTGAGCCTTTGTTGACATTACATCTGCTGTAACGAGAAGAATGTCGAGGTTGTCTCTAAGTTGTATGTGAACCGTCAAAACTTGGAGGTAGGAATTTTCCATGGCTTCGCTTTGTTTAGACTCTTGGGCCTTTTATTGACATTGCGTCTACATCCTGCTGGAATGAGAAGGTACGCCGGGGTTGTCTCTGGGTTGCATATGAACCATTAAGACGTGGAGCTAGGAATTTGCCATGGCTTCGCTTTGTTTCGATTCTTGGGCCTTTTGTTGACGTTGCGTCTACATCCCGCTGGAATGAGAAGGTACGTCGAACTGATCTCTAGACTATGGATTTTGTCGTCGAGATCTGGCTCTCCCTTTGACGGAGCTTGGTGGGAAAATATGGTTCCTTTTTTCATTTGTGCCCATGAATTGTATACAGGGGTCGGTGTAGACTCACTTGCAAGGCAGAGGAAATTTTATTTTATTTTTTATTTCCACGATGCTCTATCTTTTCAGCTTTTCATATCATGAAAGTCACGATTGCCCAATCATTTCGTCTATTTATCGCGATGCCCTATCATTTCGGCTATTTTTATATTTTTACTCACTGCTTTTTATTACGAGTTGCTCAAACATTTCGGCTATTTCATATGCATATATTTTTTTGCTTGCTGATTTTTATTGTGAGTTGCCCCATCATTTCGGCTATTTTTATATGCATTTTTTGCTCGCTGATTTTTATTGCGATTATGGAACTTAAGATCTGATACCAATCTTGTCATTAGCATCGCTACGACTGGAATATTGTCAGGAGCGAATCATCATTTGCCGTTAAAGGACTTGGAGTTTGATACCGATTTAGGCATCAGCATCGCTGCAACTGGGATATTGCCATGAGCGAATCATCATTTGCCTGTGCGGATTTGAGCAAAGGTGGCTTAGTACACGGTATTAGGATCCTGTCGATTAAAACTTTTTGACTTTATGAGCCGTAAGGGCCTCATAAAGTTCTCTATACGGGTCGTGAGGATCTCGTAGGCGTATTTTCTCCTTAGGAATCGTGCGGATTCCTAAGTTTGTGTTCTCTTATAAGTCATAAGGATCTTATAAGAGTGTTTTCTCCTTATAAGTCGAGAAGACTAACAAGTGTCGTTCACCATATGAGGACATTCCTCATCATTGGTGGAACTTAGTGGGGAAAATCGTTTATTTGTGCCCGTGGACTGTGTACAAGGGCCAATATTGGACCGCCTGTAGAGCAACTTGGGGAATATGATGGCTTAAGAATAGGTCCAGGTCTCTGTAGCTTAAAGATTTGAATCTTATGAGCCGCGAGGGTCTCATAAGGGGTGTTTTCCTTACGAGTCGAGAGGATCTCGTAAGTAAAAATTTTACGAGATTGCGCCCTTCCGGGTTTTCACAAACTTGCCAGTAGCCCTGCTGTTTTTACTCACGGCATCCTTTTGGGTTTTCATCCGTGCCCATTTTGCTTGTGGACATACCTCTTTTTTTTAACCCATCTTTTTACCGATGAGACTTAAGGGTGACTTCACCGCTGAAGTGGCTGTGTAGCCAGTGAGACTTGAGTTGCAACTTCTGCTGTTGAGACTTCGATTGCAACGCAGATCTCAAGGGTGGATATCACCGTATTTGGGGGCGATGCGCCATGTTTGAGGCAGTGCACTAGTTTAAGGACATTTCGATCCATTGTTAGTTTAGGGATATCTCGGTCCATGGCCGGTTTAAGGAAGTAGTGGTCCATTATCACCATTTTTTGAAGTGAAGCTGTAGTTTAAGGACATTACGGTCCGTTGTCGCTATGTTTGAAGCAATGTTTTTCCGAATACCACTTATAGTTTTGACTCAGGAAGATAGTGAGCGGACACAAGCGTTGTCATCTATCATTGATCTAAGTTGTGACTCGTCACGCGTGGTATTTCTTGAGGAATCGGCCGTTTATTGGCCGGAAAGGTCTTTCGCCATGCATATCCATGAGCAAATAGGCCCCACCTTGGTAGACCTTGTCTATGATGTACGAGCATTCATAGTTTGGCTCGAATTTCCCCCTTTTTGCATGATTGGGGATCATAAGTTTTTTGACGACTAGCACGAGTTCTCCTTGGCGGAATGTTCTCGGCCTAGTCAGTTTTTCGTATGAGCGTGTCATCCTTGCCTTGTAAGCTTCTAGGTTTTGCTACGCCATGAGGCGAGTTTCATCGAGGGCGTCGAGCTCCTCAAGCCAAAGATGGGCATTTTTGTCATCTGTTAGCTCGTATCGAACCGCTACTCGGAGAGAAGGGAGTTCTATTTCCAAAGGAAGGACTGCTTCAGTGCTGAATACCAACTCGTATAGTGTTGTATTCGTAGCCCTTTTGAACATCGTTCGGTATGCCCAGAGAGCTTCGTACAGTCTCTCATGCCAATCCCTTTTGTTTCTGGACACCGTTTTCTTTATAATCTTGGTCAAGGTCTTGTTGAAATCTTCAGCTAGACCGTTGGCACGAGGATTATACTAAAGAGTATCTCCAGTCTATTTTATGTTGTTCTGCGAAATGGCTGATTTTATGGATCCTGTAGACTAGCCCATTATCCGAGATTATCCGTCGCGGTGTGCCAAACCGGTAGATGACATGTGTCTTGAAGAAATGGAGAATATTCTCCGTCTTCACTTTGCTTAGTGGTGCTGCTTCCGCCTGCTTAGAAAAGTAGTTAGTCATTGCCAGTATGAACCGGTGTCCTTTGGATGTTGCTGGCTTAATGGGGACGATTATATCGGTTCCCCACATTTCGAACGGCCAGATAGCTACCATTGGATGTAGCGGATTTGGATATTGGTGGATGAATTCCCCATGAACTTGGGACGAGTGACACTGCTTCGCATATTCGAGATAGTCCTGAATTATTGTGGGCCAATAGTAACCCATTTTCTTGATCTTCGGCTTCATCTTTGGCCCGGCCTGATAAGAACCGTAGAGTCCATCGTGAATTACATGAATGACTATCCTTGCTTCTCTTGGCCCCAAGCACCTTAGCCACAAACCGTCAAGCGATCTTTTGTATAGAGTATCATTGACGAAAGCGAAAGACAGAGCCCGTTTCATGAGCTGATGTCTTGACGACGCATTTTCGAGCGTTCGATGGGATTTGAAGTAGTCTATGAAGACTTCCTTCCAATCCTTGACCTTTTCTTCGTCTTCTATTTAGAGGACCGCTTATTTGGTCGTTTCTTTTCCTTCAGATGGCTCCATTGAATTCTCTGAAGATATTTCTGCTGGCGCGAGAACCCGGCGGTTTTGCACAACGATCCTTACGTCATCACGGTTTTCGTCAGCCAGCTCCTTAGCAAGCTTGGGTAATGCATCCACTTTGCTATTTTCCGTACGCGGTATGCTTTCCAGGATGTAAGAGGGGATTTGTGTTAGCAGTTGCTGCACTCTCCTACCATATTTTATCAAGTCTGGTTTGCACGTCTGATAGTCATCATTTACCTGGCTAACGACCAACTGGGGGTCTCCATATATGAGGAGGTTTTCGATTCCCATATTGACAGCGATCTCAAGACCCGCTCTCAAAGCTTCATATTCAGCCTTGTTGTTTATTCCTGGTTCTGTTAAGGAAAGGGCGAAATGCATTATCCCTCCTTGTAGAGTAATAAAGATGAGGCCCACCCCGGCTTTGATTATAGGGGTGTTATGCTTCCGCTTCTTCATGGAAGGTGCTCCATCGAAGTAGAGTTCCAAATAGACATTATTTTCTTCTTTCTCTCCTTCGATCGTGTCGAACGCATGTTCATCTAGTAACTCATAATTTAAGGGGGAGTCGGCTGGTATCGGATGCTCTGCAAGAAAGTTGCAATGGCCTGGCCTTTCACCGCTTTAAGGGGTCGATACGTTATCGAGAACTCCATCAGGAGGAGGGCCCATTTGGCAAGCCTTCCTGTTAATATGCTCTTGACATCAGATATTTGAGAGGATCCACCTTTGATATAAGATGGACCTCATATGCCAAGGCGTAGTGCCTGAGCTTCATTATCGCGAAGATCAGTGCCAGACAATGCTTTTAGATGGGGGAGTAGTTGTTTTCTGCCCCCAGGAGAACTCGACTCAAATAGTAGAGAGCTCTCTCCTTTCCCTGATCGTTCTCCCGTGTCCATAGCGTGCCTAGAGAACATTCAAGGGCCGTTGTATATAGGATAAGGGGCTTCCCTTTGACCGGAGTGGTCAGTACCAGCGGGTTCTGCAGGTATTGCTTGATTTCATCCAGTGCACTTTGGCATTTATGATCCTAAACGAACATGATCCATTTCTTCATTAGACAGCTGTAGGGGCGGCATTTTCCGGAAAGGTTGGTTATGAACCGCCGGATATACGCAAGCTTTCCTTGGAGAGACCACGGTTGTTTAAGAGTTCTTGGAATGGGCATTTCCATAATCGCCTTGATCTTTGATGGGTCTATTTCGATACCTCGGTGTCGTATGATGAATACTAGGAATTTGCCTGAGGAGACTCCAAACGCGCATTTCAGAGGATTCATCTTTAGATTTTATTTCCGAAGACGCTCGAACACTATGTTCAGCTGTTCCTAGTGCTCTTCGTATGATTTGCTTTTCACCACAAGGTCGTCAATATAGCATTCGACAATCTCATGTATGAGGTCATTGAAGATCTTCGTCATAGTCCTCTGGTAGGTAGCACCTGCGTTCTTTAAACCGAAGGGCATCACCTTATAGCAGAATATGCTTAGCGGAGTTCGGAAGGCGGTGTGCTTTTGGTTTTCAGGATACATTTTTATTTGATTGTAGCGTGAAGATCCATCCATGAAGGAGAAGACTTCATGAGTGGATGTCTTATCGATCATCAGCTCGGAAAAAGGTACTAAGAAGTCATCCTTCGGACAAGGTTTGTTAAGGTCCCGAAAGTCCACGTAGATGCGCACTGTCTCATTTTTCTTCATCACTGGAACAATGTTGGCAATCCAGTCGGGATACTGAACTTCTTGGATGAAGCCAGAATCAATTAGTTTCTTGACTTCGGCATTGATACTCATCTTGAGTTCAAGCTGCATTCTTCTTGGCGCCTGTTTGACTGGATTGACGTTCGGCGATATAGCCAGTTTATGCACCGCTATCTTTGGATCCAGTCCCGGCATCTCGGAATAGTTCCATGCGAAGCAGTCTTTATATTGCATAAGCATGTCCTTTAGTGTGGCTACCTATTTTTTAGACAACAGCTCACTGACGATTGTGGGTCTCAGCTCATTTTCCATGCCCAAGTCGATTTTGCTCAAGTTGTATGCCGTAGTGTGTATCCCATCTTCCAGCGCTTTTGGTGCTGGTGGAAACTCTGAGATCACCTCATCCTCGTCTTCATTTGCGAAGCACCTGAAGGAGTCATCTATAGTCTCGTGTCCTCCCTCCTTTGAGAGTGTTACCACATGGCAGGTGTGGGTTTGCTTCCATTCTTGACATTTAGCTGGTCCTGTCCTCCTGGTATAGGTCCTCTTTGGCTCGTGCTTTTACGGCAGGGTTACCCTCCAGCTGTCAGACAAAGCGAACTTGCCTTGTTGATACAGGTCTTCGACCCAGTCTTTGAAGGTGAAGCAGTTTTCAAGGGGATGACCTATTGCTCGGTGATAGGAGCAATAATCCGGATGATGGACCTCGTTTATTTGTTTGGGATACCGAGCCTCTAGAAGCGTCGTCATTTGATACTTCATGACAAGGTTGAATATTTTCCTTGTCTTATCTTGAGGGAAAGAGTATTCCCGACCTATCTTCTTGATAAAGGACGGGTTCCAACCACGTTTTTCTTGATAGCGCGGCTTCTTAGATGTACCATATTGTTTACGAACGTTGTTTGTGCTCTTTGTCCTATTTTTGCCTCTATTTCAGGATTTTTCCTTCTTGCGAGGACATACAGTGAGCTGGGGATGGAGGGCATTGTAGTCTTCTTTCTCTGCGGACTGCTGGTTGACGCGTTGCATCCTAGCCTTTTTATAAATAGCCATTTCGTGACTGTGGTTATCCTGAATCTTTTGATAGGCTTCTTTTACTAGTTTGTCAACTTGTTCTTCGAACGATGGACTTAATGTTCTTAGAGCAGGATCTCATTCTGTTTCAACGTCACGGTTATTTGAAAGAGCGTTCACTTCTTCACCAAAGCTGTTTATGACATGGCAGCCATGAAATCGCTCCCGTTTCATGGACTGAACATATCCGAGCCCAGTTGTCTCCATCTTCCCATTGGGCATCGTTCGCTGGGTCCCGGGAATGTCTCAAATCTTGTTGTAGAACTGTGCTTGTCGAGCAGTTTGTTTGAAAGTTATGCCTTGGCATCTTAATAGCCTTTTCAATCCCTCTGCGTAATATCTGGGCAGACAGATTGATTGAAACCTGTCAAGCGCAAGATCGGCACCATGCCAAACTTCTTTCTCTACTTTATTCTCCGTAGATTGGTAGAAGAGAATCGCCTTTTCACCTCTTCGCCTGGGAGGGACGTAGAAAGTCCGTAACTCTTGTACGCTGTATGTATCAAGCACATCAAGTTCTTTGCAATGCCGTGGCGGAACTATGGTGATTTGTAAACTCTGATCAGCTTTAGTAACGGTTTGTGCTGACGGACGAGTGGAGAACACGACGTTGGCCTCGTCCTCAAATTCACTGCCGAAGACCAAAATAGGAGCAGATAGGCCGGGCCTGTTGCCTTGGGGTTACCCCCAGTGGACTATCTCTTCATTCTCCTCGGTATCGCTCCCAAATATCAGGATAGTGGTGACGGCTTTTTGTTTATTCTCTGGCTTATGATATCTTTCCGTGTCTTTGAAGTCTGGTAGGAAGTACTTGGCGTCTTCATATTTTCGGACTTCGTTTATGGAGAATGGATTCAGCTCCCCCATAACGGTGTACTCGAGGCCATCTTTGAAATACTTCATACACTGGTGTTGTGTAGAAGGGATGGCGTTGTACTCGTGCAACCAAGGCCTGCCGAGCAAAGCGTTGTAGCAAATCTTGCCATCGATGACATGAAATATGATGTCAGTGATGAGTAGCCCAAAGCGTAACGTCAATATTACGGACCCAAGCATCTGTGATGATTGTTATTCGAACCCAGAGATGGTAATTTTGTCCCGAGCCAGGTGCTGAACGTTCATGCCGATCTTCTTCAGCACCTTCATATTGAGAAGGTTGACGAAGGACCCGTTGTCGAACAGGATCATCCCTATCTTGATATCGTGGCAGTACCCGGTGACATATAGAGGATGGTTGTGCTCACACATTCCGAGGAGGAAATCTTCATCACCGAATGTAATGCCAGCTGTATGAACCTCTGCCAGCTCGTCCTTCATCTTTTCTTCTGCAAGGAAAGTTTGGAACTGATCGGGCTCTTGTAATGCCCTGATCAGAGAATCTCTTGCTTCTTTGGGTATGAGGAGAGCATCCAATATGCTCAGTTGTGAGGGTATCTTCCTTAGATGTGCCAGGACATTTTAATCCACCTTGTTTTTCTTAGGCGGGTCCTTGGCTGCGAGCTCTTCGACGACTCCATCATCGAGGGTAATTTTCTCAGGGACTACCTTCTTCTCCTTGTCTCTTTTGCTTGAACCTTTGTTTGTAGGCCCGAAGTTCTTCTCAGATAGTGTGCGATTACGCAACTGAATGTTCTCACAGTTCTTCTCCTCCTCCTCTTTTCCGGAGGTGGATTCTTTGAAAAGCGAGCCGAAGTTTATTTCTTCCTCAGAATCGTTCCCGAATGTAAGGACTTGGGATTTTCCATTTGTCAAACTAATACCAACCATATGACTGTTGTCAGTCGTACGTTCACACTCATCTGTCATGCTTCTTTGCTGCTGACGAGCTTTGCGCTTCATCCGCTTAAAGTGTTGTCGGTGAGCAACGTATCTTTGTCACCACTTCTTGAAGGCATTGCACTCTTCGGTGAGTTGGGTGACCCTCCGATGATATAGGCAATAGTTCGAATGTGAAATATCTTTGTTGAGGCATGTGGCCCCGGGAATATTTACTTTGAGAGATGGCAGCTTCATTCCCATTGATAGGGCTTTGGTGAACCGTTTCTCCGTCTTAAAACTGCTTTTGTTTGCCGCAGGTGTGCTTCGGTCTGCTTGGAGTACTTTGTGACTCTTCTTCGCTGTGACTTCTTCATCCTGACGCCGATGCTTGGCCTTTTCGTATATGGCCATTTCACGTTCTCGGTCAACTCTGCTCTTTTGAAAATCTTCGTTTAGTATCCTGTCAATTAGGCTTTCTGGCAGCTCTGGGGATTCTGGCACTGACCCTTCCACCAGTTCCTCTGCATTGCTTTCTGACGCCGAGGGAGTTTCTTCGTTATTTAACGACGAATGAGAAACCATGTGGCAACTTGTTACATAATCTTCGGTTTCTCCCGACGAGCCATTTCCCCTATCATCGTTACTATCTCCGTTCTCAAATATATGGTTAAGAAACTCATCGAGGGTGACTGGGGTCCGCGCCTTCTGGTTGTACTCCTCCAGCACGTTGATGTACTTTTGCAGGTCTGTGCGCTTGTCGTCAGGCTGCACGGACTTCTTGGTCTTCTTCTTTCCCTTCGAAGACTTTGAAGGCTTGACCTTGGTGTTTTGCCCCTCATTAGCAGTTTTCGGTGTGGGACGCGGTTTCAGCATCCCCTCAATGATCTCGGGCTTCAGCGAGCTTTCCCACCTGATCGCCGGACATGCTTGAAGATCCTTCAATATTCTTTTAGTTTTAGCCAAAAGGACAACTTCCCACGGAGCTTCTTCCACTAACGAACATGATGCCCCCGACGTATCCACCTTTTTAGGAGCGTGCCTTTATGGCGGGTTCACCCTCCAGTTCTATAACAGCATGAATTTTCATTGACGGTACTGCTCCTCGACCCAGTTCTTGAAGATGTAGAAATCCTCAATGGGGTGGCTCACTATTCGGTGATAGGAGCAGTAGTTGGGATTGTTGACGTCACCAGGCTGCGGTGGACATTCTGGGTCCGGCAGAGTGATGAGTTTGTTGCGCACTGCTAGTTTGAACAGTCTCCTCGTTTTATCACAGGGAAATGAGTAACCACGTCCTAGCTTCTCTTCCAGGGATTGGCATGGGCGCGTGTTGTTTTGGCGAGCAACCGGTTTCGGGTCACTCAGTTGTTATTGAGTGTTGGCAATGAAGGTCGATTTCCCTTTACCCTTTGCATTCCGAGGGTCCATTTTTGAAGAGGAAGGTCCGTAGCCCATCTGGTCCATTTGGGCCAACTTGTCGATCAGAGCCTGGAAGGTGGTCGGCTTAAAGAACGTCATGAACTGGGACACAGTCGCCTAGGATCTAGAGTCCCTATGAACATGCCCACGACAGGAGCTTCTTCGATGCGTTGTTCGCATTTTGACCATAGGTTCTGCCTCCAGATTGCGTATTGAACCCAGGTCTCTCCTGGCTTCACCCTAGCATTGATTAATGTCGTGATCGGGATGCGCTCGCTTGCGCTGATGAACCGCTGCATGAACAGCAATTCCATTTCCATGAATGTTTTGATGGAGTCATTTGGGAGCTCCGAGTACCATTCAAATGCCGTTTCTGATAGGCTGCCAACGAACTGGCGAAACAGTTATTTGTCGTCGCCTCCAGTATTGCCTTATAGAGCTCTGAACTGAGCGACGTGCTGATGAGGATTTCCTGTCCCCTTATACATATGGAACTTAGGGATCGTATATCCTGGCGGGTATTTGATTTGGTCATACTAGCCCGGATACGGTTGCCCAGTTCTGACGACTTGGCCAACCACTTCACTTGCCTGATGAGCTCGTATTTATTGAGCTATGTAATCATCAAGGGCTGCTTTGGAGATCATTTCCTCCCTGGCTATCGATAAAACTGGAAGAAGGGTTTGATGTTTCCCCTCTGTCATCCTCGATAATTATCGGTGGGTTTTCACCTGGAGGTTCTGGCTGGATCATCATTCCAACCATATCTTGGAACAAAAGTACCATCTGTTTTATATTAGCAACCTGTTCCGCGGCCTCCTTATCCTTTCTTTCCAGTAACCTCGCAAGAACTCTGTATCGTTCTCCTGCTCCGAGCGCTGTTCATATGCCGATTCCGAGCTTTCTTTCTGCCCAGTGAGTGCTGTCATTTTCATCAACATCTCATGGAGCTTTTGTTGCTGCTCCTGAGCTTTTGTCAACGACTGAATTTATGGTCGATGACCCACGGAAGTACAGCTTCCTCTTTCCCGGAAGCCATGTAAATCGTGTGTACAACCATGATCCCAGGATTGGGGTGTTTAGGTCCAGCACCTTTGGAATTTGCCGCAGGCAATGAGATTTTCTCCGAGCTCCTCCTTTTGTGGGAGATCAAGGTTGAAGGAGCCATTGTAACAGATGCCTGTGTGAAAGAAGTTCCTCGTTGTATGGTGGAGAGATGATTTTTTTCTTGTCGAACCTTCATTTTCTCCGGTTGACGAGCGTGGTCTTTGTTGATTACAGAGTCCTGGACTTTTTGCCAGACCCTGTGGATTTGGGAGGAGCTCCGGTTTTGCCTGCATCATGTTTTTAGTAGGAAGTAGAGATTTTTTTAACATTGTGGTTGGGGAGTTCTTTCGCACCCTCCTAAGCGATTCAAAACTATTCCCGGTTGGAACAGCAATGTCAACTTCCACCATTGGAGCTGCTAGGGCAAGTCCGGGGGGAGTTTCCCCCAGCTCTTCTCACTCGGCGGCAGTGGTGACATCGGCAAATGCCTTGCAGATGGGACCATCTCAGTTGTGGAGGCGGTTCCGTCGTTCCCCCTGCTTTGGTGAGGGTCTGCTGCTGGTGCCGTCCTGTCGAAGACCGACGTCCGTTGAGAGGGAACGACCAATCTTTCAAAGGCCGATTTTCTGGTAAGGGAAGCACTTTTGACGACTTCACCCGGAGCAAGAGTTGAAACGACCAATCTGTCAAAGACCGATCTTTTGGTAGGCGAAGCACCTTTGACGAGTTCACCCGCCGGAGGAGTTGGGAGGACTATCCATTTTGGGATAGCCCCTTCAGGTATCGCGAGCCTCTTTGCAGGCTCACTTGAGCTTCGACTCAGCCTGTTGAAGACTGAGGTGGCAGACTTGGACGACTCGTTGAGAGGGGCTATGGTGGTTGCCAGTCGATCGAAGACCAGCTTCTTGGGAGCTTCCTGTGGTGGCACTAGGGCGCTGAAACTCGCTGGCGGGAGCATGGTCCCGAAGAACAGTCTAGCGGTGGCTTGAGTTACCTGCCCTACCGGCATTGAAAAGATGGAGGCCGCATTGAGCACGTATGTCACTCCTCCAGTTGGGGCGGAGCGAGAGTTGCTGTTGCAGTTTGTGCAGCTGGAAGCCATTGATGTTCACTTCTTCTTTCTGCACAGGAACAAGACACCAAATATTAGTAGCTCGAATCCAAGAACAACCATAGCAAACCGCGATTTTGTTCGCGAACACGACACACGATGTAACAACTCTAAATTTTCTGTACAGATTTTTTCCAAAATACAGAAAGGAACACCTAAGCCTGAGCACAAGTTATAAATTTGATTTGCTTTTGAACAGCAAGAAAACACTTGTAGCTCATTAGTAAAGCCTTGCACTGCTGTGACATAGCCCCTGTGTTCGAATCCCATCAGCCACGTATTATTTTTATTGTATTTTTCTTTTAATCTTTTAGAAACCCAAAGGTTTACACGTGCACTACACGTAAAATGAAAAGTCAAAAGTAAAACAAACATGTGGAAAATGTTGTACACACTGAACATGACACGTGGTAAGCATCTAGTGCCCCCACCCTCTTGATGACCGGCGATATCATCATTGGGGCCGGTGCCGCCGGTCCCAACCGTAGCTAATTCCTTCAAATTTTTACCCCTGAACCCCTTCGCCTACCCCACCACCCCCATATTGTTTGTTTACTCTGAAAACATCCGGAGAGTGATAATTCCTCTTTTTAATTCATTTTTATGCAAATTTTAATTCTATTGTTCATTACCCTAAACCCTAATTTTCCCAATAAATATCACACTCCATTTCACCCTTCTTCATTCAGAATTCCATTATAAAAACTCTCTAAAAATTTCCAAGTCCAAGGTTGTGCAAGTGGAGTTAGCAAAGGGTAAACTTCCGGCGAAATTTTGGGAAGAATCTGGTGATGAAACGACTACCCGACGGTTCCAATAGCTTCCCCACTCCCCTCCTCCATCTCTATTCTAAAACAATCTAATTTCAAAACTCGTCGGAAGCGGAGTTTTTCCAACTTCAGATTCGTTTTTCTTTAAAAACTCCATTTTTCTTAAACAATAAAATACCATATTCCTTCAGAATGATCAACAAACATAAATAAAGACATTAGAACAAGTTTTATCTCAAAATAATAAGTGTTGCAATTTCTATTTCACTTTTACAGTAAAATACCATCACATTTACATACAGCTTTTATTTAATGTTTTGCCCTAATACCTTTAGAAAACACATGAGATAATGAGCTACCTTATCACAACACATATTTTTGACATACCACGATAACTCTTGGGACATTAGTTTATGAGATAATACAAGTTTACGATTATATACCTTAAACATTAAAAAAACTGTTGTCTTTAAAAGTGTATTACTTAATTCCTTACAAATACTCCTCTACAACCCATTTTGGGGAACCCCGATCAGGATGGTGTGGGTTATCGCACATCCTCGGGTCTAATAGTGCGATATGCAGAACCCCGCAAGGAGCATTCGAACTCGATGGAATTTTTAATGCAATTTTTAAGAAAAATGTGATTTATATTTAATAAATAAATTCTATTTTTATAAATATATATAAATACTATCAAAATATCGACTTTAAATATACAATATATATATTACAAGTTTTCTAAATCAAAGGAATCACCAATTTTATGAAACCACTTTTACAATTCAATACCATTCTAAGTTTACACTAAAATACCATATACAATGAAAACTAGGTTATATTCACTAGAATATTTCACTTTATAAAAATTAAAATTATGGAATCCCAAAAGAAGATAATTAAATACCTGAGGTGTATTTTGAAAATATATCAAAATAATTTTTCATAAAACCCGCTCAAGTTATATTAATTTACAATAAGGACCTTAGTAAATATAGGTTTAAGTGGGACCGGTTCTCTTGAGCCTCAGGGAGCCGGAGAATATGGGTGCTTGCCTATTTAAGGTAGACAACCTAATAACGGTGTTATCAGCACGGTATTTGTCTTGGAAAAATATACAAATTCTGCCGTCCATGTGCAGCAGTTACCAATAATATCAAAACTAATTCAGGACTTCAATTTCTTTTATATCAGTCTGTCTCAGACAGAGTCTCAATCTAATATGAAATCAATTTGACTTGAGTCCAATTCAAGTATAATTACAATACAACATGAATCCGTTTATACCAGAATACAATCCATATTAATATGAGCAAGACTAAACCGAACCATGGATATACTCTGATTACATGGCTATCCATTTATATCCATTCCGTTTACTGATATCATGGTTTCGGAAAGTCTTCCATTTACTACAAGACAATATAATACAACCAGTACAATCAATACAATAAACATTACGGGGTTTATAAAGGGGTAGACTGGTACGGAATATATTAAAGGTGGCACGGGGTAGTCACTAAAAGATGTAATTATATCCATGCCGTTGTTCCATGGTATTATCGATGGAGCTTTGTACTATGGGTTACCAAAGTCCACGGTGTAAGTTGGAATCCTCTCATATACACTGGCATATTCTATACCAAGTTACAACAACTACGTTAGTATAATAAATATAACATTATCTACTTCACCTGTTCTATTCTCTGTTTATTCTTCTCCTTCTTTCTTTGGGACTTACCGAGCGATTGTTCGCTGACGACATTCATATTTCTCTTCTTTTTTGGAATGTTGTAAAGAGGACCCGACTTTGAGGAGTTTGAGACCAGCCAGGAGCACTTGGAGCAGTTCACAGAAGACCCTGAGCATTAGACTTTACTTGTACTTAGTTTTCATTCCAGTCATGCCATTGTTTAGGCATTGCATTCCAGACTTGTATTTATATTTCCAGTTGTATTGTAAAGGAATGTTGAATAAATAAAAGTTTCTATTCTTTTACATCTCTTCTTGTGTATATTTTACTTTATATTGCTTAGATACGCTTAGCGTGTTTACTTCTGAGTAAATACGTAGCGGACCTCATCATTTCTCCTTACCCGTACACTAAGAAACGGGGCATGACAGGTTTTGTTGGTGGCCCATGCAGGTCAGTGCTGCATAGAACCCTACCATGCAGGTCAGTTCTGCATGGATATGCAGGTCAATTCTGCATGAAGTCCTAAGCAATATAATAAAAGAATCAACAACTAAAAGCATTCTTTACATTTCATATTCCTTGAATCTTACAATTTCATATACTTTGAATCTATCCTAACCCTATTTTTCTTTCAAAGTTATGGATTCTCTAAACAATACCGGCACCAAATTCAACAACACACCAACACCTCTACCGCTTACACCTACCGTTGCTACTCTGATCAACGAGCAGACGGTACTGCTTGAGGTAATCCGAAGTCTCCTGGAAGGACGGCAGCAGCAAATTGCTATATTACTGAACCATCCAGAAGCGGAAGCGCCCGGAGTAAAGCAATTCCGGGCATTGCACCCAAAGTAATTTTCGGGGAAATAGAGCCCTCTGGAAGCTGAAGAATGGGCTCAGAGCATCGAGAATGATCTGGCAGCAACACAAGTGCCAGAGATCGCTTGGGTACGAGTTGCGAAGCTGCAACTCACGAATAACGCCCAAGTTTAGTAGAAGGCGGAAGAAAGCCGTCTTGTTCAACCGATCGAATGGAAAACCTTTCGTGACATGTTCGACACAAAGTACTTTCCATAGATTGCCCGATTTGATATGGAACAACAATTCATCCACCTACAACAGGGTTCGATGTGGACCAAATCAGTGGATGAGTATGATGCTGAGTTTACCATGCTCAGTAGGTTTGCGGCACACATCATATCGACTGCTGGGATCAGGTCCAGACGATTTCAGCAAGGGTTAGATCCGGAGATCCAAGCTGCCTTAGCTACAGGGGAATTTCTAACCCACGAACTGGCCCTGAAGGCTTCCCGCCGATATGAGGCAGTAATGAAGAAGAAGGGCGGACCCCAATCTGTCGAAGTGAAGCGCCCTGCCACTCAGATGGCAGGAGAAGCCTCTTCAAGGCCATCTTTTGAACCCGGAAGACCGGAAGAAACAAATAACTGGGCAAGTCCAAATTTTTGCTTCTACTGCAAGAGAGATGGACACCTGTGGAAGGACTGTAAGTGCGCAAAAGGCTTGTGCTTAGTTTGTGGCGCATCTAATCATGAAATTGGAAAATGTCCTTATAGAAGCAACAAAATTCCAACTCACAACACTTATCCGCAGTGGCTAGATATCCAGGCTCCTGCACCTCGTCTTCTCTCCCAGCTCTACCTCCACGTGGACTCCAGCACAGCCTAATTGCCAATTCGAACAGGTACCGAGGAACATGCCTCAAGGACAGAGGAATATCCCTCCGGCTAGGAGGAATAAACCCCGGCATCAGGCTTTCACATTAGCAGCCGTAGAAGCCGAGACTGTAGAACAAGGTAACCCTGGTAATTCCTTCACATCTTTCCAAAACCTTTGCATTCTTTCATTCTTTCAAATATTTTCATGCACTATCAATAGTTCTAACATTATCACTATCACCAAATTGTTTTGAATCTGTTACACTTTCCTTCTAAAAATTTCGAGGACGAAATTTTTATAAGGAGGGTAGAATGTAACAACCCTAAACTTTCTATACAATTTTTTTTCAAAATACAGAAAAGAACACCTAAGTCTGTGCACAAGTTATAAATTTGATTTGCTTTTGAATAGCAAGAAAACACTTGTAGCTCATTGGTAAGGCTTTGCACTACAGTGACATTGCCCCTGTGTTCGAATCCCATCTACTACATATTATTTTTATTTTATTTTTCTTTTAATCTTTTAGAAACCCAAAGGTTTACACATGCACTACATGTAAAATGAAAAGTCACAAATAAAACAAACATAAAGAAAATGTTGTACACACTGAACATGACACGTGGCAAGCATCTAGATCCCCCCACCCTCTTGATGACCGACGATATCATCATTGGGGCCGGCACCGCCGGTCCCCCCGTACCTAATGCCTTCAAATTTTTACCCTTGAACCCCTTCGCCTACCCCACTACTCCCATATTGTTTGTTTACTCTGAAAACATCTAAAGAATGATAATTCCTCTTTTTAATTCGTTTTTAATGCAAATTTTAATTCTATTCTTCATTACCCTAAACCATAATTTTTCCTATAAGTACCACACTCCATTTCACCCCTCCTCATTCAGAACTCCATTACAAAAACTCTCTAAAAATTTCCAAGTCCAAAATTGTGCAAGTGGAGTTAGCAAAGGGCAAAGTTCCGGCGATGTTTCGGAAAGAATCCGGCAACAAAACTACTTCCCGACGGTTCTAATAGCTTCCCCTCTCTCTCCTCTTATTTTACAATCAGTAAGTCCCCACTCCCCTCCTCCATCTCTATTCTAAAATAATCTAATTTCAAAACTCGTCAGAAGCGGAGTTTTTCCGACTTCCGATTCGTTTTTCTTTAAAAACTCCATCTTTCTTAAACAATAAAATACCATATTCCCTTAAAATGATCAACAAACATAAATAAAGACATTAGAACAAGTTTCATCTCAAAATAATAAGTATTGCAATTTCAATTTCACATTTACAGTAAAATACCATTATGTTTACATACGGCTTTTATTTAATGTTTTACCCTAATACCTTAAAAAAACTCATGAGGTAATGACCTACCTCATTACAACACACAATTTTGACATAGCATGATAACTCTTGGGACATTAGTTTATGGGATAATACGAGTTTATGATTAAATACCTTAAACATTCAAAAAACTGTTTTATTTAAAAGTGTATTACTTAATTCCTTGTAATACGCCTCTACAATCCATTTTGGGGAACCCCGATCGGGAAGATATGGGTTATCGCACATTCTCGGGCCTAGTAGAGCGAGATGCAGACCTCCGCAAGGAGCATCCGATCTCGATGGAATTTTTAATGCAAATTTTAAGAAAAATGTGATTTATATTTAATAAATAAATTCTATTTTTATAAATATATATAAATACTATCAAAATATCTACTTTAGGTATATAATATATACATTCCATGTTTCTAAATAAAAAAAAATCACCAATTTCATGAAACTATCTTTACAATTCAATATCATTCCAAGTTTACACTAAAATACCATATACAATAAAAAATAATTTATTTTCACTAGAATATTTCATTTTATAAAAATTAAAATTATGGAAACCTTAAAGACGTTAATTAAATACTTGAGGTGTATTTTGAAAATATATCAAAACTATTTTTCATAAAACCCCCTCAAATTATATTAATTTACAATAAGGGCCCTAGTAAACATAGGTTTAAGCGGGACCAGTTCTCTTGAGCCTCAGGGAGCCGGAGAATATGGGTGCTTGCCTATTTAAGATAGACAACCTAACAACAGTGTTATCAACACGGTATTTGTCTTGAAAAAAGACACAAATCCTGCCGTCCATGTGCAGCAGTTACCGATAACATCAAAATTAATTCAGGACTTCAATTTCTTTTATATCAGTCTGACTTAGACAGAGTCTCAATCTAATATGAAATCAATCTAACTTGAATCCAATTCAAGTATAACTACAATATAACACGAATCCGTTTATACCAGAATACAATCCATATCAATATGAGCATGACTAAACCGAACCATAGATATACTCTGATTACATGACTATCCATTTATATCCATTCCGTTTACTGATATCATGGTTTCAGCAAATCTTCCATTTACTACAAGACAATACAATACAATCAGTACAATCAATACAATAAATATTACGGTGTTTATAAAGGGGTAGACTGGTACGGAAC
Organism: Agapanthus africanus; assembly: GCA_030015575.1. Lineage (NCBI taxonomy): Eukaryota > Viridiplantae > Streptophyta > Magnoliopsida > Asparagales > Amaryllidaceae > Agapanthus > Agapanthus africanus. The sequence goes on along the minus strand of JASDDO010000019.1, from coordinate 91,674,063 downwards.
ATGTTAAAGGTGGCACGAGGTGGTCACTAAAAGACGTAATGACATCCATGCCGTTGTTCCGTGGTATTATCGACGGAGTCTTGTATTATGGGTTACCAAAGTCCACGGTGTAAGTTGGACTCCACTCTTATACACTGGCATATTCTGTACCAAGCTACAACAACTGCGTTAGTATAACAAATATAACATCATCTACTTCACCTGTTCTATTCTCTGTTTATTCTTCTCCTTCTTTCTTTGGGACTTACCGAGCGATTGTTCGCTGACGACATTTCTATTTCTCCTCTTTTTTGGAATGTTGTCAGGAGGACCCGACTATGAGGAGTTCGAGACCAGCCAGGAGAACTTGGAGCAGTTCACAGAAGACCCTGAGCATTAAACTTTACTTGTACTTAGTTTTCATTCCAGTCATGCCATTGTTTAGGCGTTGCATTCCAGACTTGTATTTATATTTTCAGTTGTATTGAATAAATAAAAGTTGCAATTCTTTTACATCTCTTCTTGTATACATTTTACTTTATATTGCTTAGATACGCTTAGTGTGTTTACTTCTGAGTAAATACGTAGCGGACCTTGTCGCGTCTCCTTACCGTATACTGGGAAGCAGGGTGTGACACACGAAGTGTGGAGTGGAAAGAGGAAGAGGTCCCACCGGGCGTGCCAGAATCTGTTTACCGCCTAAAACAGAGACGAACCGGGATGGATCGTCTTGCCTGAATTTGGGGGCAGATGCTATTTGGATTTATCCGTCCACCTCTCCGAAGATACCAAGTTGATTTATGACACCGTATATCGGAGGTTTGGACGGATGCAACCGTTGTAGCATGACTTCGTCAGATTCCCTCTTGTTTTGCGAGGGGTTTTTGATTGTGGGGACGCTCTGTCTTGTAGGCGCAAGCCCCTGCAGTTAATTATGTTACTGCATCGTGATAACCACTTTCTCCTGTTCCAGAAGTTCACTTTGTGTCGTGTGTGTTTTTATTTGTTTAGATTGCCCGTGGATTGTATACGGAGACTAATTAATGTCGTCTCCCGTAGGGAATGGATTAGTCCAAATCCGTATATCTAAGATTTGGGTTTGTTTTATTTAAAGGCCGTTAATCTGGTATGAGATTAAGATCGACTTAAATGTATGTGAGCATTTGAGGCTTAATTTATTTTTGTTAAGGATACATTAGTCCAATTTGAGACTAAGATCCACTTAACAATTTTTCAGGATCATTTTTATTTAGGATCCAACAAAAGAGCGTCTGGGCTCTGTTGTCTTAGTTTAGGGACATTTCGGTTCATTATCGCCATTTTGGAGGCAAAGTTCTAGTTTGAGAATATCTCGGTCTGTTGATCATTATTTTGAATGTGAGATTTTAGTTTAAGGACATCTCGGTCCGTTGATCACCATTTGGGAGGTGAGATTTTAGTTTATAGTTTAAGGATGTCTCAGAATGTAGATCACCATTTTGGAGGTGAGATTTTAGTTTAAGGACGTCTCGATCCGTTGATCACCATTTTGGAGGTGAGATTTAGTTTAAGGACGTCTCGGTCCGTAGATCACCATTTTAGAGGTGAGATTTTAGTTTAAGGACGTCTCGGTCCTTTAATCACTATTTTGGAGGTGAGATTTTAGTTTAAGGACGTCTCGGTCCTTTGATCACCATTTTGGAGGCGAGAGTTTAGCTTAAGGACGTCTCGGTCCGTTGATCACCATTTTGAAGGTGAGATTTTAGTTTAAGGACGTCTCGGTCCATTCTCCATCTTGCGCGCACGTGTATTTGTTACGTGACGGGATAAACCACGATTTTGATATGGACTGTGCCCAATTTAAGGTGCAGTCTGATTTGAGGTGTGCACGTCAATTTAGAAGTGCACCAACGAGTTGTTGGTTTTTGGGACCCGCCACCTCTCTGAAGACGTTGAAGAATTACAACGACATATATCAGAGGTGTGGAGAGATGTACCCTTAAACCAAATCCCATATTTGAGGAAAAAGATGGTGCTGCTGTCGACCTAAGGATTGTTAGTCATGTTTGAGACTAAAATTATCTTAGGAGATATAAGATGAGTATCATTTGAGATATCATCAATGGGAGACCACTAGTCATTTTTTAGACTAAGGTCAATTTGGGAAAACATGAGTACAGGGGCTCGGTTGTTTTAGTATCAAAGAGGGCTAACCTTAGAAAACTTTAGCCAATTTGGGCTAAGATTGAGTCTCCAACAATGCTAAGCACTGAGGAATACAATGCTCACGTGCATTTTACATGGGCACCGGATTAGTGTTAAACACTAGAGTTTTACGGCGCTCACGTGACACAAGTGAGGCACCCTAAATATGGGCGCCAGACTAGTGTTAAATACTAGTGTTTTATGGCGCTCACGTGACACACGTGAGGCACCGCAAATATGGGCACTGCTCTTTGGTTTTATTCCCCCTTTTTTTATATAAGTGCTAAGCATTTGGCTCTCGTGCAAAGCATATGGGTGTCCCCTTTTCCTTTATTGATGCTGGAGTACTGTAGTTTCCTCTTTCTTTTACTTGTTTTCCTCTTAAACAGATCACATGGTAAACACGTGAGAAAGTTTTGGTTATTTTCCTTGTGCGTTTGAAGCACTCACATGGAAAACACGTGAGGCTTCAAAATAGTGCTAAGCACCAACAATTTGGCCTTGAAGATTTTAGATCAATACTTTTTTTATTGAAAAACTAAGTTCTTTATATAGGGTTAAACCTTAATCTTTGGAGGAATTAAATTCCTATGTGTTGTCGTTCTTTTTCTCCCTTTTTTTTATATAACTTAGTTCTTTTCACCTAGGTTTTGATTCTTGCAGAGCAAAATCTCCCCGATGAGAATTAAATTCTCAACTTATGGGGAGATTTGCCGCTGCAAATCTCAACCAGAGGGAAGAACCGAGTTCATATATGAAGGGTTAAACCCTTAGAGAGGCAAAGGAGAGGTGTTTTCTTTTTACCTAGTGTTTCAAGGAAGTAAGTCTTTTCTTTGAGAATTAAATTCTTCTGTTCCTCAAAAGCTCGCTGTATATTCTTTTTTTAAGCCTCTGGGGAGTTCTCTCTCTACGTCTGTCACTCTCTCCCTGAGACTTGAAGTCTCGGGTTCTTTATATAGTGGAAAGAAGTTTGTTTAATTCTGAGAAAATCTCTCATTGAGAGATCCCAATTGATTTAATTGGTCTCAGAATTGATTTGGGGAATTTTACCCACCGTTGGATTTTTGATCTAAAGACTTCTGTTTTTATAGAAGATATTGTTCTTGCTTTTTGGGATATTCTCCCATATATAGAATAAAATTCTATCGGGCGGTGACATTTTAATCACCATTGGATTTTTAATTCAATGGTGCTCAAATGAACAGAGTATAATTTTTCTCTGTTTAGAAAGATATATAAGATATTTTGGATCTTTGATCCATTAATTCACTGTTTAACAGAAAATATTCTTCCCAATAGAATTTAATTCTATGTTTAATCAGCGTTGAATCCTTGATCCAACGGTTCACTAAGTAGAATTTAATTCTACGTAAGGAGATGTCCTCACGTGTTTAGCATGTGAGGCTTTGTTTAGCCTCTCTATTGTTTGATTGCAGTGCCTATATGCTTTGTATATAGGCGCTCACGTGTTTAACACGTGAGGCTTTATTTAGCCTATCTGTAGTTTAATTGCAGCGCTTATATGCTTTGCATATAGCCGCTCACGTGTTTAACACGTGAGGCTTTGTTTAGCCTACCTGTTGTTTGATTGCAGTGCCTATATGCTTTGCATATAGGCGCTCACGTGTTTAACACGTGAGACTTATTTAGCCTATCAGAAGTTTAGTTGCAGTGCCTATATATTTTGCATATAGGCGCTCACGTGTTTAACATGTGAGGCTTGTTTAGCGGGTAGTTTCCCCCTTTCTTTCTCTCATCTTCTTCTTCTTCTTCTTCTTTTTATGAGGAAACATTGACCAGACGATTCGACTCCCGAGAACCCCTCATGATGAAATATCTCATCGAGGTGAAAAGCCTACGGAAAAATTTCAACGAAGTCTGAGTGGCGCAGGTTACCCGGAGTACGAACGTCAAAGCCGACGCCTTGAGCAAGCTCGCCTCCTCTTATTCGGCCAATAACAAGAGGAACATCCTCTTCATGGTCCTGATACGACCCCGTATCGAGGATACAAAAGTGATACATGGGGTCTACACCACTCATGGGAGTATCCCGAATTAGAGAAAGCCTATAGTGGAATTCCTCAAGGATGGAATGCTCTCCGAAGACCGAATGGAAGCGCGCAGGCACCATATGAAAGCTCGTCACTTCGTATAAAGCAAAGGCAACTTGTATAAAAAATCATACACCCAAGCTCTACTCAGATGCGTCGATTTCGACGAAACTGAGTACATTCTTCAAGAGATACATGAAGTAGTCAGAGGCTAATTGTTCGTTCGAAAGGTGTGTATATATGCTGTAAATAACCGCAATCAACAGTGTCGCAACTAGCTAGCCGCAATGAGTACAGGTCGTCCGCAGGGAAACGTGTTGCCTTAGACGAGTTGATTAAAGAGAGGATGGTTTGTTGTCATTTTATTTTAAGATGGAAATAAAATTGATAATAGAAAGGCTTGTATGGTTTATAGGACTTGGTGGTTAATGGATGAATATTTAGAAATGACTCTTATTTTCTTTTAATATTTTATAACTAGAGAGATAGCGATGAATGTGGATTAGGGTTCTTGGAGGGATTAGGGTTTCCCTCTACCGACCCTTGTCCTTCCATTGATCTCTATTCATCTCAAGCCCTTAACAAAACAATTATTTACTAATCTCAAATCGAGGTCGTGACTGTCATTAATTGATATTTCATTAATGAAGCCGAGATGGAATATTCTCTACGGTTTGACTATCATTAAGAGGGTTATTATTTATTTTGCTAAAGTTTATAAACATTAAAATGTAAAAAGAAGTTAAAAGATATTTCATCCATTATTATACCCTATCCTACAAACTCTAGCAAGCAAGAAATTACTCGCTCGTGATTAGTAGTGATTTTGTCACGCCCCGCTTCCCAGTGTATGGGCAGAGGACGCGACGAGGCCGCTACGTATTTACTTAGAAGTAAATACGCTAAGCGTAACTAAGCAATATAGAAGATATATACACAAGAGACAAATGCAATGAAATAGCAACTTTATTTATTAACATTCTTTTACAGCACATGGAAAAGTAAATACATCTGAATGAAAGCAATGGCATAACTGAAATGGAAAATACATAATGTAAAGGAAATGTACAAGTGTAACAACAGCTCGGGGTCTTCAATAAACCGGTCCAAGTCTTCAGTGCTAGGCTCAATCTCTGGAAAGTACGAATCACCTGACAACATTTAAAGAAGAAGAAAGAGAATATCGTCAGCGAACAAATCGCTCGGTAAGTTCCAAAGATAAAGGAGAAGTAGAATAGACAGAGAGAGTGTGTAACTTTTAAAGTTGTATTTAGTGTTAACGTTGTTGTTTGTAACTTGGTACAGAAGAATTCCAGTGTATACGAGAGAAGTCTTAGTAGACCAGAGACTAAGGTGAACGGAATGTATAAGGAACCGTTATGCCACGGTACAACAGCAACGGAATACAGGTTAGGTATCTTAAATCATGCAGTCTCGTGCCACTTCTAACACCTTCCATACCAATCTACCCCTTAAACCCCGCGATGTCATATTGGTATTGTTTGTATTGTATTGTATTGTATTGTATTATAGATTGTATAGATGTATGACTTGCCGAAACCATGATATCAGTAAATGGATGTAACTGGAGAATCATGTAAATGGAAGTATATCCATGGTTCGGTTCAGTCAATACAGATTGAATAAATTGAATATATGGATTTATGGATTCATATTGAATTGTAGTATTGTAGATTGTACTTGAATCATATTTAAGTCAGATTATTATAATGAGACTCAGTCTGAGTCAGAAAATTAGAAAATAAATTGAAATCCTGAATTAGGTTTTGGTGTTATCGGTAACCGCTGCACATGGGTGGCAGGATTTGTGTCTTTTTCAAAGACTATTACCTTATTGATAACACCGTTTGTTAAGTTGTCTAGCTTAAATAGGCAAGCATCCATATCTCCGGCTCGCTGAGGCTCAAGAGACTGGTCCCGCTTAAACCTATATTTATTAGGGTCCTTATTGTAATTTATAGAACTTGAGGGGTTTTATGTAAAAATAATTTGTATAATTTTCAAAATGCATCTCAAGTATTTAATTATCGTTTTTAGAGTTTTCATAGATGTAGATTTGATATATGTGACATTTTTAGTGAATAAAACATAATTTTCATAATATATGTTATTTAGTTGTAAAGTATTGAACTTATATGAAATTTCATTGTATTTTCATGTAAAGTGATTCTTTTGATATAGAAAAGTTGGAATATTTATATTATATCAAAAATAGATATTTTGATGATATATATATATATATTTATATAAAATAATTTTAATTTATTATTTTTCCAGAAATCTCATTTTCTTAAGATATTTGTATTTTTAAATCTTTCGAGACCGAATGCTCCTTGCGGAGGTCTGAATCTCGCACTACTAAGCCCAGGGATGTACGCTAATCTACACCATCCTAGACGGGTTCCCCAAAATGGGTTGTAGCGGCGTTTCGCAAAGATTTGTAAAAATACGTAATTTTGTAGAAAACGGTTTTAATAGTAAAAGGTATTTAATTGTAAATCCGTATTCTGGTATTCTATGTTCCTGAAAGGTATCGTGCTATATTGCATATGAGTGTTGTGAAGAGGTAGGTCATTACGTCGTTATCTATTTAAAAGTATAACAAGAAATATGATGTTTAATGTCAAAACTAAACTACATGGTATTTTACTGAAAAAGTACGATAAAAATTACAATATGAAATGTTTTTTTATGAAACTTGTTCATGATAGTTTGTTAATGTTTAATAGTCAAGATGTGAGGGTTTGGTATGTTTGTATTTAAGAAAAGATGGAGTTTTTTTTAAGAAGAACCGAATCGGAAGTCGGATTAACTCCGCTTCCGTCGGCTTTTAAAAGTACGAGTTTTTAGAATAGAAAAGTGAAGAGGGAGGAGGGAATTACTGGCTTTTGGTTTAAAGAAGAGGAAGGGGGAGTGGAAGTAGGTTCCGGTGCGTCGTTTCGTCGCCGGGAGCTCCTAGGGTCGTCGTCGGAATTTCGCCGGAGCTTCACCCTTCGCTAACTCCACTTGTACACAAAAATTCTAGAGAGTTTTGGACAGAATTTGTGAGTGAGGGGGTGTGGAATGGAGTGGTATTTATAGGAAAAGATTAGGTTTAGGGTAGGTGAAAGGGTGTAAGAAAATGTATTAAAAATTATATTAAAAATAGAATAAATAGAGGTTTTTATTGGCTCTGCTAATGTGCAGGGTTTTTAAAGTGTACAGGGGTTATAAGGAGGCCAAACGACACAACTTTCATGAAGGGGGAATCAGATTTGGCTCGGAATCGGCCGGCACCGCCGACCGATTCGGCCGATCCGCCTGCCCGATTCGGCCGAGTCGGGCCGGGGCTCGCTACCATGGGTCGCTCGTCGTTTGGTTTGCACAGTGGGGTAGTTTGTTTTATATGTGACTCTTGGTTTTTACGAGTTATGCACGTGTAGGCTCTTAGGCTTCTAAAAACTTAAAAGAAAACAATATTAAAAAATAATGTGGGTGATGGGACTTGAATTCTGGTGCTTTGGTTCAGCAGTGCAAGGTCTTACCGGTGAGCTACAAACTCCTTCTTGCTATTAAAAAGCAAAACAATTACTTATAGTACTCACAGGAAATGCAAATACCCTAAATATACATTAATTTTTAAAAAAATTTTTGTAAACTAAAATTGGAGTTGTTACATATTTAGAAGAAAGGTTGAAAATGAATGAAACCATAATTAAAGGTACAGAAAAGTAATGCGGAAAAGTAATACGTAAAGTAAAATTCGGAAAGTAAATGTGAAAAAACAAAAACTACCTTTATTAATCAACTATTGCATTATAACTTTCTTCTTAAAAAGGTAGATTACAAGAACCCTAGTTTTGCTCGTAGAACTCTCTCTTGAACTTTTTTATTTGGGATCTTTAATTCTTGGATGATTTTGGAATGCACAGCTCTCGATCTTTTATATAGCCCTTGAAAATACAAACCCTAGATTCCATATGAGAGTAGTTGATATTACGATTATGTCCCTAAAATCCCAGATCCAACGACCCAGATCTGACCGCGTTTCCGCCGCCCATACCCCTGTTTAACCGCGGATCCGTCGCCTCCTAGTGTGATTGGGACTTAGGATTTTTTCTGGCTTTTTGTCTCGATATTTGGATATCCTCTTGATATATAGATTCTGAAAATATTACCCTTGGTCTCTGCAGTTGCTAGATTCCTTGATTTGTTTCTAAAATTTGGCAAATTCGGTTTCGATATCCCGATTTAACTTGGATCTCCTACATAGATTTCAGACCTAAGCTAATTCTTGCACAATATCTCAATTCAAAGTGTTAGTAGTATTTGGTATTTTTGAGATATTATTCCAACCATTTACATGATATAATATCTGAAGAATAATGATTAGGAATATTTGATATGATATGCATATTTTAATTACTAATATTTCATTTAATATTATATGCATATATTTTTCCTAATTATATTAATTATAAATGTAGAAACATATGATAATAAACTTTTACAAATAAACCCACATATGTTCTTTATTTATAATTACCACATTTTAGTACTTAAAAATAATAGGGAAAATGTCCATACAAATATGCAATATATTTGACTAATCAAATACCCCCAAACTTATCTTTAATCGTCCCGAGCAAACTATTTAGTAAAAGGAAAAAGAAAAACCTAGCACACTTTCGTAGGCAACACGATTGCACTTAGCACGTGCAACAAGCTTTTAAATTTCTAGGTGTCCCCAGTAGGAGGAGTGTTGTCTCCTGAGGGTTTTCAGCAGATTTCACCTACAAAATCCCATAATAAAAGAAAGAAGTTGAAAGTTACATACAAAGATAAGGAACATATAAAAGAAAGAACTTGAAAATAAGAGTTTCAAACTACACTAGCTTTTTAGTTGTCATGATCCCTATCTTAATGGTCTTGAAAAAAATGTCAGAAATCACATCCTCTCTCAATAAAACATCGTCTTTAGTTTTCCTCCCTATCTCTCTTCCAAACATCGATCCTATACCCCTACGTGTATGTAAAATAAATCCCTATACTTAGAGAATTCAATTCAAGCTATCATACCCTTGTTCTTATTCCTTAGTACTTTTTAGTCGGTGATGCTTTAGATGGATTTGCTTACACATTCTTCATGCGGCTGTTAATATTTCTTGAGGTACAAACCAACTGATTACCAAATGTGCTCACTTATTAGGGCGTAATTAGCAATATCCTAGTCTTGCAACACCTAAGGCTTAGCAGTGACTCCCAAACCAGTTAGTCTAAAGCACTGGGTGATAAGGCACCCTCGCTATATTTTTTTATGCTGCCTTAAGTAATTACAAAACCAGTGTTCATTTTTCTTCACCATTTATTTGTATATGTGTCATTTATATTTTTGTTTATATATTTTTTCCTTCATACTAAAGGTTTTAGACAAGTGCATTACAAGGTATCCTCTACTTTCCCAAGTTTCAAGATGTGTGTAAGTGCGTATAGTAGTGTATCAACGTTCAGATATTTGGACTCAAGAATAGGGAATATTTTTCAGACTTATATCTATCCGCAGATTAGTAATTTCCTTCATCTTACTAACCCTTGGGACAACAACTCATGACTATCTATTACTAGCTTTGTTTTAAAACATCTAATCTTCTTGCTTTTCTTAAATCTCTTCCCCTCTTTCATATGTATTTTTCACTTTCTAACTTTTATTTACAAAAAAATTTCATTCATTCAACGCTATATTTTTTTCATATATACTAGTGGCTAGTACCAAATGATATTTTAGTAAACACAAACCTTCCCCAAACCTGTTTGCAGAAGTGTCCTCACTGATGTTGTTCTTCGAGCGTATAAACCTGTAGGCTTGGGTGGAGAATGATATGGGCAAAAAGATAGTCAAATGGAAAAAAAACTACCCCCAAACTTATTCTTTGGCATGCACGTATATTTATCTTTTTTTCTTATTTATCACACCTCCATTCATAGATGAAACAGTGTTACTGAAACAGGGAGGTGGGGCGGAGGAAAGTTAGTTATGATAAAGCGGCTCCTGCAACAACAGGAGCTCCTCCGATGGGTCAGCGGAAAACTACGGTTTTAATCTATGGCCATTTACTTTAAAAATAGAATCGTTTTTAACATTTTCTACATACACTGCATCGTATAGGTACACATACTGCACCACAAAAGGTCCTTTCCAACGAGATTTTAGCTTACCCAGATGAAGATGGAGATGGGAATTGTAAAGAAGGACTTGTTGTCCCAGTGTGAAAGTTTTTCTCAAAAGGTTTTTGTCATGGAACACCTTTATTCGGTTCTTTACTATAACCGCATTATCATAAGCTTCATGGCGAAATTCGCTTAACTCATTTAATTGCAGCTTCCGATAGCTGCTGGCTTGACAAAAATCATAATTAAGTTCTTTAATAGCTCACATTTCTTTATGTTCGATCTCGACAGAAAGGAGGCAAGCCTTCTCAAACACTAGTCGGTATGGAGACATACCAAGATCGGTCTTATAGGTGGTACGAAATGAAGGGTTTCCTAGCATGGAAGCAAGGTTTCGGGAGGTATCGTCCATGCCAAATTCATAAATTTGCCGTTCTAACTAACCCTAACCATGAATCGTAACTAGAAATAATACGGAAAAACATATGCAAACACTTTGCAAGTTATAGTGAGCAAGGAATACAACCTTTGTAGACCGGTCCTTCACTTCAAATAGCTCCATGTAGTAGTCCTCTTCGCTGCGATTGCAAACTCCGGACTCTAGAGAGGATCCATTGAAGAAACGAACGTGCTTGCTTCGATGCCTTCGAGGCCGAAGATGATCTACGTCGAGGAGACACTAACCCAAGCTATTTCTTCACTAATCATATAATGAGTGAAACAAACACACTCTACTAAATGACAAGTAGTAGAGGATGATGAAGTAGGAAGTGGGCTCACTTTAGATTTCAGTTTCTCACACTTCTTCTCAAAACTCTATTGAAGCTAGAGGCTTTTGATGAAGAAGAAGATGATGAAGAAAATATCTCATCAATTATTCATCCAAATGAATTATTGCAAACATGGGTGAGTTAAAACCATCATGCTTAACTCATGTAGAGAATAAACCACACACTATGGTTAAGGGTTGGATTTGATAAATATCTTTAACTAGACAAAAGAGTTGACTTTGTCAAAGCTTATCCAAAAGCTTTTGTCCAAGCTTTACTATGACAAACTCAATCTCTTTTGAATTAGCTTAACATAAATAGAAACCCTAACTTAACCCTAGCATGGTATTAATCTCATACACCCATCTTGTATGTATCATCAAACATGACACAATACATGTACACAAATATACATATCACATATATACAATGTGCACATCTAGTGAGAAAAGAAATCATAAGTGAGCTTAATATTAGTTAATGTAATATAATATATAAAATATATAATTATACATTAAATTATCAAATCAACTCTTGATTTAATAATCCGGCTATATCATATACAACCGACTAATACTATATGAATCAACTATTCGAATCAACACTTGATCCGATAACCTGGCTATATCATATATAACCGATCGATATCACATATCGTGAGAATAGAATACGGTATCACATATCGTATCAACCTCGGTCCCGCACATATCACATATGTGCTCCTACTCCATTTCGCTTGAGCTAGGAAACCTCTGTGTAGGACTTTAAAGACTCGTCAATACGCCAGCAGTAGGTGATGATCATATTAAACACCCACAAGCCGCAAGTGGTCTGCTAAACGTAACAGGAACCCGGGTATTGAGCGATCAGAAGATCAACAAGCAAGCCTGTTCGTACTCCTGCGAATCCAATCAGTAACACTACCGTACAGTCCGGTCTTTTCGTTTGATATGTAGCATATCACAGCCTGGGGATGGTATAACGTCAAACCCTAATAGCCTGATAAGTCATGCCGATGCAAGGTCCATAACGGTTCGAGAAACTACTGATAACACTTACCGGTAGATCTCAGCAACCGTGGCTAGGGATTTCCTGTTATGGCCAATCGAGCATAGCGCAACATCAACTCCCTATACCGGGAGAGACGAAACCCCTCCTATCGCTCATTGCCTCCATGTAACTCGGGATTGTACCCAAAAGCCACCGTTTTGCACGTTCTCTTGAACATGGTAAGGTGGAAATCAAAGCACAGTGGGAATCACACAAGACTCTATGACAATCTCGGGTCTACAGACTAACCTGTACCAGTGTCACCAGAGAACTGCTATCCGACGATAGGTACAATACTATCTAGTCCGTCCAGTGTACCCAGTCTCCACTGAACACTCGCATACCTTCTCTGATGGATATGGGATTATCCATCGCCCATTATATGGGTCGAGAAGCGTATACGCTAGTCTACTCTGGTATATCGATGCCCTGTCTCGATACCCCCTCGACTAGGAATATTTGAAGGATGTACTTAAAGACTACTCTGTCCCCACTAGTATGATCTGCATCATAGTCCTGGTAGTCAACTACTCATCATAAGGGCTTTATCAACATGTATTATAGAGACAATCAGTGTACACGTTAAGATAAAGAGCAACCATATAGCATACTATCATGTCGAGCAAGAAAGTCCTCACTATATATGTCCAAGCATCCACTACAATATACATCGTATGTACAGTAATGGCCTCTAGGGCATACATATTACTAACACGAAATGCCCAAAGAACATCCATCAATTTGGTGGACCAATGTTTACGGTTCTTAGAAACCGTTTTCTCCAAAATTTGTTTAATCTGTCTTTTGGAGATCTCAGCTTGCCCGCTCGTTTGAGGATGATAGGGCGTAGAAAGCTTGTGGTTGATTGAATATTTCCGTATCAAAGTCTCGAAAGACCGATTATAGAAATGCGTCCCATTGTCGCTAATTATAGCGCGAAGTGTCTGAGCCAAGAAAAGATATTTTCATTAAAGAACTTAACAACAACTTTATTGTCATTAGTGCGGCACGGTATTACTTCCAACCATTTAGAGATATAATCAACCGTTCATAAAATGTATAAATTCCCAAAAGAGTTGGGAAAATGGCCCATAAAATCAATTCCCCAAATATCAAATATCTCCATAACCAAGATAGGTTGGAGCGGCATCTCATTTCTCCGTGAAAACCATCCTATGTGTTAATACCGTGAACAAATTTTGTAATAATCATATACATCTTTGAATAATGTTGGCCAATAAAAGCCACATCGCAAAACTTTTTCCGCCGTTTTTCTTAGACCAAAGTGACCGCCACATGCCTGATCATGGCAAAAAGACAATACACTCTTGAATTCATTATTAGGGATACATTGTCGAATGATTTGATTAGGACAATACTTAAACAAATAAGGTTTATCCTAGTAAAAGTGTTTTACTTGGGATAGAAATCGGTGATTGTCTTGTTTTGACCATTCGCTGAGTAGAAGTCTCGTTGCTAAATAATTCACAATATCCGCAAACCAAGATTCGCAGGATATGGTCAAGAGCTGTTCGTCTGGAAAGGAATAGTTTATTGGAAAGGTCAATATTGGCGAAGAACAAAGTCGTGAAAGATGGTCGGTTACTACGTTTTCACATCCACTCTTGTCTCGTATGACAAGATCAAATTCTTGTAACAACAGGATCCAACGTATTAGCCCGGATTTAGCATTCTTTTTCGATAAAAGATGTCTTAGGACGAAATGATCAGTGTAAACTACAATTAGAGAGCCAATTAAGTAGGGCCTGAATTTTTCTAATGCAAATACAATTGCCAAGAGTTCTTTCTCGGTGGTTGTATAATTCATTTGGGTATCATTCAGGGTCCTACTTGCTTAGTAAATTACATGTGTCATCTTATCAATGTGTTGTCCTAAGACTGCACCAATAGCAAAATCGGATGCATCACACATAAGCTCAAAAGGGTGATTCCAGTCCAAAGATGATAGAACGGGGGCTGTAGTGAATGAACGTTTAAGTGATTCAAAAGCAGCCACGCAATCCGAGTCAAAGTGAAATATTGTATCCATGGCCAAGAGAAGAGTTAAGGGTCTAGCAATTTTACTAAAGTCCTTAATAAATTGTCTATAAAATCTGGCATGACCAAGAAAGAATCGTATATCTTTGACGCATTTGAGAGGAGGAAGGTAGGAAATGACATCTATTTTAGTTTTGTCCACCTCAATACCTTTTCGTGAAATGATATGCCCTAAGACAATACTTTTTTGAACCATGAAATGACATTTTTCCCAATTCAAAGTTAAATTCTTATCCTTACAACGGGTAAGAACAGCGTCAAGATGATGCAAGCATTTCTCAAAGGGGTCCCTAAATATAGAGAAATCGTCCATAAATATCTCTAGAAAATTCTCGACCATGTCCGAGAATATCCCCATCATACTTTGCTGAAATGCAGCGGGAGCTTTGCTATTTCCCCCAATCAGAGCAAAGCTCTGTTCAAAATTTCAAATTTTGAAATGAAGCAGCACTTCATAACAATGCCAGCGCTTAGAGAGTCAATGACTCTGAGGCAGCGCACTACGTGCAAAGCACGTAAGCGCTAGCGCTAAGTGCGCTGTACTCTAAGCAACGCACCACGTGAAAAACACAGGTGCGCTAGCGCTAAGTGCGCTGCACTCTAAGCAGTGCACCACGTGCAAAAAACAGGTGCGCTAGCGCTGGAACTAAAAGCTCCCTACCGTTAGATCAAATATCCAATAGTAATGATAAATCATTAATTGACCAGAATAAAATTCTGTTAAGGAAAGATTCCTTAAAATCTTTCCAAACAAAAAGATTGTGCTATGTAAATCAGAGCACCATTGGATCAATGATCCAAAGGTGATTAAAAATCACCAAAATACAGATAAATTCTGTATGGAAAGATTTCCCAATCTTATTAAAAAACAAGAAGATTGCCTTCTGTAAATCAGAAGCCCTTGGATCAAAGATCCAACGGGGGAAACATCCCCAAATCAATTAAAGAGAAGATCTCTTCAACTGATTGAACTGATTAGCCCTCACTATATAAAGGGCCCTAGACTTCAAGTCTCATATAAAGGAACCCCCGCAAAAACTTTGAGAAATCTCCGAAAGAAGAGCCAAGCTCCCGGTAGAAGAACAACTTTTCTTCAAGGTAAAAATAAACAGAGAGATGAAATCATTTCATATTAAAAAGAAGAATTCACTTCTTTCTTTAAGATCATAGATCTACAAGACCAAGTTCTTTCACAAAGAGATTAAAGGATCTCACCATAAAATAAGAAGAAGAACATAATTCTTCTCACAGATTATAGATTTATAAAATAAGGGGGGGAGAATAAGTCAATTCTCTTAGGATCACAGATCCATAAAGGCAAAGCCTTTCATCAAAATAAGAGATTGAAACGTCTCTTACAAAATAAGAACTTTATTCTTAGAACCTTAAGACAAACTCTCTTCTAAACGAGAATTTAGTTCTCAGATCATAAAGCTGATCAGATAGCGCTTTGCGCTCATAAACTAGCGCTCTGCGCTCTTGGACTAGCGCTCAGCGCCAAACGCGCCACGTGCCTCCCACGTGTGCGCTACTTGAACAGAAGCGCTTTGCGCTCTGTGGACTGGCGCTAACTGCCAAGCGCACCACGTGCTCACGTGTGCGCCACTCAGCAGAAGCGCAATGCGCTCATAATCTGACGCTCAGCGCCAAGCGCACCACGTGCTCCTCACATGTGTACCACTCAGCAGAAGTGCAATGCACTCATAATTTGTCGCTCAGCGCCAAGCGCACCACGTGCTCCTCACGTGTGCGCCACTTAGAAGAAGCGCAATGCGCTTATAAACTAGCACTCTGCGCTCTTTGACTGGCGCAAAGCGCCAAACGCGCCACGTGCTCCTCACGTGTGTGCTAAAAGAACATAAATTAATCTATAAATAAAACCCAGAGCTATGATGAATGCTCAGCATTCAATAAAAGACAAAAATATTGTCAGAACTCAAATCAATGCTCAGCATTGTCAAATGTTTAACATTTAACTGAGTGGGCCGAGCCCATGTTGGCCATTAAACCCTCATTCAGACTAATTGAGCCCATATGCTCATAAATCTTAGATCTTAGTCCCAATTGGACTACAGATCTCTCAACCATAATTGGTTCAAGGGTACATCTCTTCACTCCTATGATATTTGTCGTTATTGTAATCCTTCAACGTCTTCAGAGAGGTGACGGGTCCCGACAACCATACATTCCATAGACTATGGCATCTTTAAACTGGACTGTAGGGTCCTTAAACCCATGGACTATGATGTCCTTAACCTCGGACTATAGGGTCCTTAAACCCATGGACTATGATGTCCTTAACCTCGGACCGTAATGTCCCTAAACTAATCGACCGCAATGTCCTTAAACTAAACAATAGAGTCCAATTACTCTCTTGTTGGATCTAAATGATCCCGTTAAGTTGATCTTAGTCTAAAATTAGACTAACGTATCCTTAACATACGTTTAAGTTGATCTTAGTCTCAAATGAGACTAATGTATCCTTAAACCTAACCCCAAACCCAAATCTAAGAAAATACAGATTTGGACTAATCCACACCCTACGGGCGACAACATAAATTAGTCTCCGTATACAATTCACGGGCAACCAAAAACAAAACAAACACACACGACATGAAGTGACCATCTGGAGAAGGAGAAAGTGGTTACCGCGATGCGGTAGCGTAATTAACTGCAAGGGCTTGCGCCTGCAGGGAAGAGCGTCCCCACAATCAAAAACCCCTCAACGAGGGGGAATCTGACGAAGTCTGCTACATCGGCCGCATCCGTTTAAACCTTCGATACATGGTGCCATAAATCAACTTTGTATCTTCGGAGAGGTGGACGGATAGCACCAATTACCATCCACCCTTGGAAATCAGGCCCGGACGTCCCAACGTCCCGGTCGCGTCTTCCGCCGAGGAACAGATTCTGGCACGCCCGGTGGGACCTTTTCTTCTTTCCACTCCACCCTTCGTGTATCATGTTCGCGAACAAATCTTGGTTTAATATGGTTTCCCTTGGGTCCGTGGTACTAAGATTTGGTTTTTCTCCAGTGCAGAAAGAAGAACATCAATGGCCTCTAATTTCTCCAACTGCAACTGCAACTCCCGTTCCGCCTCGTCTGGAGGAGTAACCTATAGGCCACAAGCGGCCTCCCTGTTCAAGATGCTAGTGGAGCAGGTAACTCAGGCCACCACTGGGCTATTCTTCAGGACCATACTCCCACCGATGAGCTTCAACGCCCCTGTACCATTATAAGAAGTTCAGAAGAAGTCGGTCTTTGATCGGCTTACCCTTACTGTGGCCCCTCTTAACAGGTCGCCCAAACCAAGCGCCTCAGTTTTCAGCAGACTAGGCCAAAGCTCCAACGGGCCCGTGAAGAAGCCCGCAATTCCTGAAGAGGTTATCCTAAAGCGGATAGCCATTCTTACTTCTGAAGTCACCAAGGCTGCTTCTCCTGTTAAGGGGTCAGTCTTCACAAGACTGGCCGTTTCGGCTCCCGTTCCAAACAAAGTCATGAAGACTGTTTCCCCAATTCAAAAGTCGCCCTTCGTAAGACCAACTACCCCCTCTCAACGGGCGTCAGTCTTCGACATGCTAGCACCAATAACAGTCTCTCCTCAAAGTAAGAGGCAAGAAGAAGCTCAGCCAACAGTGGAGGTGATCCCGGCCGCACGACATGCCCGACGTCACCACTGGCGCCGAGTGAGGAAAGATAGGGGCAATTCCCCTTCTGGACTGACTCCACCAGCTCTAATAGTAGAAGTTGATGCTGCTGTTCCAACAGGGAACAGCTTTGAACTACTTAACAGGGTGCGCAGGAATTCGCCAACTGCTGTGCTGAAAAGATCTCCTCCACCTATGGAGAATGCCCCAAAGGCGAAGCTGGAGCAGCCCCCTCAACGGCTGTCTTCTAAAATTTATAAAGTTTGGCGACAGGTACAGGACTCTGTGGTAGATCAAGACTATCCCGGCCGGCAGAAAAAGATGAAGCTTTGGCAAGAAGAGGACCACCCTGTCAAGCCACAAAAGGCGACAGCTACTTGGGTGCCTACTGCAACGGCCCCCTCAACTTCGACTACTCACAAGAGGAGAAAGCTGGAGAAGATCCCTGCGTCTTTGGCAAATCGCAAAGACACTAAATCTAAATTCCCCAAGTCTGGGGGCAGGGTGGTGCACACCATCTATATGGCATCCGAAAAAGAGGATAGCCGTATCTCCACAGGTCATCGACCGCTTACGCGATCAGTGACTAAGGCTCAGGAGCAAAAACAACAAAAGCTCCAAGAGATGTTAACAGCTGTGGCCGCACTCACGGGACCGAAAGCATGCCCGGAGACATCCTCGGAGCAGTGCCGTGAGCAGGAAACTGATGCCAAATTCCTTCGAAGAAGGACAAAGAGGCTGCGGAACAAGCGGCCAATATAAAACAAATGGCCCTTCTGTTCCAAGATATGGTGGGCATGATGATCCGGCCGGACCCTCTAGCCGAAGATCCTCCAGTAATAATTGAAGATGATAGAGGAGAGACATCAAATCCTCTGCCGACTCTGTCAATAGCCAAGGAGGAAACCATCTCAAAAGCCGCCCAGGATGATTACACCGCCCAGTAGATACGAGATCATCAGGCGAATGAAGCGGCTGGGAAAATTGTTAAAACTGGACGACCCTATCCGGGTTGGTACAACCAAATAAAGTACCCGCCGGGATACACGATCCCCAAATTCCACTTATATAAGGGGACGGGAAATCTGCATCAGCACGTCGCTCAATTCAGGCCTTGTGCGGCAACACCGGAGGTGACGATAAGCTACTGCTTCGCCAATTCATTGGCAGCTTGTCGGAGATAGCATTTGAGTGGTATTCGGAACTCCCAAATGACTCTGTCAAGACATTTGCAGAGATGGAGCTGCTTTTTACAAAGAGATTCGCAAGCGCTGGTGAGCGCACCCCGATCACCGCACTGATTAACGCCAGGGTAAAGCCAGGCGAAACGTGGGTGCAATACGCAATACGATGGCGGAATCCGTGGTCGAAGTGCGAACATCGCATCAAAGAAGCACCTGCGGTAGGCATGTTCATGGGTACTCTCGACCCTCAGGCGACTATTTTTCAATTCATGATGTTCTTCAAGCCAACTACTTTCCAGGCCTTGATTGACAAGCTGGCCCAAATGGACCAGATGGGCCACAGGCCTTCCTTTTCGAAGTCGGAGCCTCGAAACGAAAAAGGGAAGGGGAAAGCGACCTTCGTCGCCAATGCTCAACAACAGCCCAGTGGCCCAAAACTAACTGATCACCTAGACGAGAGACGGTGATTCTTTAATGAGAAAATGAAGCGCCCTTATTTGTTTCCCCGGGACAAAACGAAGAGATTGTTTGAACTAGCGGTATGCAACAGGCTCATTAATTTGCCGAATCCAAAACGCCCATTGCAACTCGGTGAGGCTAATAATCTCAATTATTTCCCCTAACACCAAGTGATAGGCCATCCAATTGAAGATTGCTTCGTCTTTAAAGGATGGATTGAAAACCAATACCAACATGGAAAATTCGCATTGTCTGAGAATTGGAAAGTAAGCCCGCCTCAACTACACGCTCTTAAAAGGGGGGATACACCGGGGGCTTCGTGCTCTTTTGTAGAAGAAGCTCCATGGGAGGGCATTCTTTCAGCCAAAACAAAGAGAATGCTGAAGGATCTCCAAACATACCCGACGATCAGATGGAAAAATCAGCTAGAACCAGAGATCGTCAAGGGAATGCTGAAGCCGCGCCCAAGTCCAAAAATTGGTGGTGATGGTCAGAGCGTCCACACCCAACCGTTAAAGTCTTCGAAGAAAAAGAAGAAGACCAAAAAGCCCGTGAAGCCCGGTGACAAGCACACGGACCTGCAAAAACATATTGACGCGCTGGAAGAATATAACCAAAAGGCGCGGACCCCAGTCACAATCCAAGAATTTCTCAGCCACGTCCTTGAGGAAGGAGATGATGACAATGGAGAAGACTCGTCAGATGAACTTGAGGATTATGTGGTAAGCTGCCATGTAGTCTCTCACTTGTCGATAGACGGTGAAGAAGCTCCTGACATAGAGAAACTGGGGGCAAATCCTGAATCGGAGCTCCTAGGACCGTCAGATGAGATGATTGATGCACTCCTGAATGAAGCTCTTCTAAAAAGTAAGGCTGATCGAGAGCGCGAAATTGCTATATTTGAAAAGGCCAAACACCGGCGACTGGATGAAAGGGTTGAAGCACCCCAACTAGACCGAGGCATGCCCGCGACAGATAAGAGCAGGCTTAAAACGAAGAAGAAGTTCGCCAAAGCCATATCAATAGGATTGAAGTCGCCACCTTCCGAAGGAAACACTTCTGATGAGATACACCTTAATGAAGAGGATGTGCATCCTAATTACTGTTTATATCATCAAAAGATTGCGCATCCTACTGAAGAATGCAACGCCTTTAAAAATTGGTGGCAAGGGTATGTCGCTCACAGGCAGCACTTCAAAAGGATGAAGCGTGAAGCTCGTCGACAGCGGAAAAATGTAACAGACGAACGTGGAAGAGATGCCGGCAACTATCACGTGGTTGATAGCAGAAGATCGCAAGTTCTCACCTTCGAGAGCGACTCTTACAAAGAAATAGCCCTCGGCCCACTCTTCAAAGAATCTACCTCAGGAAAAGAGGAAAAACCAAAGAGCTGTAAGAATATTCAGCTGCGCAATCGCACATTACCTGAAAAGAATCTCGGACCCGTAAACAAGGGGTCGAACAAAAAGGATAAGGGAAAAGAAAAGATCCCTGAGGATATCACACTCGATGACCAAGCCGTCGAAGAGCTGACAGCCAAGGATCCACCTAAGTAAAACAAAGTGGATTACAACGTTCCGGCACACCTGAGGAAGATACCCTCACAGCTAAGCATTCTCGACGCACTTCTGCTATCCAAAGACGCGGGAGATTCTTTGATCAAGGCATTATAAGAACCCGAACAGTTCCAAGCTTTCCTCGCCGAAGAAAAGATGAAGGACGAGCTGGAAGAAGTGCACACGGCCGATATTACCTTCGGCGATGAAGATCTCCTCCTCGGGACGTGCGAGCTTAACCGTCCCCTTTATGTCTCTGGATACTGTCATGATATTAAGATAGACGAGATCCTGGTTGACAATGGATCATCTGTCAATCTCCTCAATGTAAGAGTGTTGAAGGAAATCTTCATGAGCGTTCAACACTTCGCTCGTGATAAAATCACCATCTCCGGGTTCGACTCCCAGTCATCACGGATGCTTGGGTCCGTGATATTGACGTTACGCTTTGGGCTGCTCATCACGGACATCAAATTTCACGTCATTGACGCTAAGACATGTTACAATGCTTTGCTCGGCAGGCCTTGGTTACACGAGTACAACATCATCCCTTCTACATAACATCAGAGTATGAAGTATTTCAAGGATGGTCTCGAGTATACCGTGACAGGAGAACTAAACCCATTCTCCATGAATGAAGTCCGAAAGTATGAAGATGCAAAATACTTCTTACCAGATTTCGAAGATACGGAAAGATGCCATAAACCGAAGAACAAAGTTATCACCACTATTCCAGTCTTCGGATGTGACACTGAGGAGGAAGAAGAAATAGTTTATTTAGGGCCGCCCCAATGTAACAAGTCGATACCGTCCACCCCTATGTTGATCTTCGGCAGCGTCTTCGGCCGTCAATACAAGACTTCACTAACAATGATCGGAGTTTGCAAATCGCCATGGTTCCGCGAGAGCACTACAAAGAGCTCGACGCACTTGATACCTATAATGTGCAGGAACTGCAGACATTCTACATCCCTCCTAGGCGAAGAGATGAAAAGGCGATCCTCTTTTATCAATCCACGAAAACAAAAGTGGAGAAAGAAGTTTGGCATGGTTCCGATTCTGCACTTGACAGGCTCCAGCCCATCCGTCTGTCCAGATACTACACAGAAGGATTGAAAAGGCTGTTGAGGCGCCAAGGCGTGCCCCTTAAGCAGACTGCTCGATAAGCCCAGTTCTACAACAGGATCTGGAACGTCCCCGGAACTCAACGAAAATTGCCCAACGGGAGAATGGAAGCGATCGGGCTTGGATATATCCGATCCAAGAAACGGGGACGATTCCATGGCTGCTATGTCATACGTGACTTCGATGAAGAAGGAGATGCTCTATGGGAAGATGCTAACCCTTAACCAAAATGAGCTCCCGCCGTGAAAATGCCAAGTCCGTCGTTCGAAGAACAAAAGGACAAGCTTATAAGGGAAGCGGGTCAAAAGGTTCAAGACGACCATAATCGCGAAATAGCCATCTACGAGAAAGCCAGAACACAGCACCTCCTTCAGCAGGCTACAGAAGGTGACGATGCCCTTCGTCGCCAGCCCGTCATACAAAAGACCCGACGCAGAGGCAGAAATAAACCCAAGAACGGAAAAAACATTCGACAGCGGCAAAGAGGGTCCAAGAAGCTACGCGATCGAGAATTGGGCAGCCTGGATCCGTCTCTTATAAAGAAGATGGGTCGAGCATATTCTTTTCCCCAAGACAAGACAAAGAAGATATTCGATCTTGTTATAAAACATCAGATGATGACACTTCCGGAGTCCAAGCATCCCGAGCAAGCAGGCGAGGTCTCTCACCCAGATTATTGCTCCTATCACCGGGCAATAGGACATCCCCTCGAAGACGGCTTTACCTTCAAAGACTGGGTAGAAGACTAGTATCAGCAAGGCAGGTTCGCTCTATCCAGCAGTTGGAGGGTAACCCCACCACAGAAGCATGAACCAAAAGCTGCACATGTAGCGAGAGTAGAGCCGGATCGACATCGGTCTTGGAAGCGATCTTGTACCTGTCACATGATAAAGTTGTCGGAAGAAGAACCCGAGAATATAGATGACCTCCCCTGGTGTTTCGAAAATGATGATGACAAGGTGATCTCAGAGTTTTCACCGGCGCCAAAAGAGCTGGAAGATAGGATACATACTACTGCAGATAACTTTAAGAAAATTGACTTGGGGACGGCAAGTGATCGGCGGCTGACGTTCGTCAGTGAGCTGTTGTCTGAAGAAAGGGTGGCTATGCTTAGAGACGTGCTCATGTAGTATAAAGATTGCTTCGCATGGAACTATTCCGAGATGCCGGGACTAGATCCAGAGATTGTTGTGCACAAATTGGCGATATCTCCGGGCATCAAGCCAGTCAAACAAGCGCCGAGAAGGATGCGGCTCAAGCTTGAGATGAGCATCAATGCCGAGGTTAAGAAGCTAATAGACTCCGGCTTCATCCAAGAAGTTCAATACCCTGATTGGATTTCCAACATTGTCCCAGTGATGAAGAAAAATGGGATGGTGCGCATCTGCGTGGACTTTCGGGACCTCAATAAAGCTTGCCCGAAGGACGATTTTCCTGTACCGGTTACCGAGCCGATGATAGATAACACGCCCACTCATGAAGTCTTCTCTTTCATGGACGGCTCATCGGGATACAATCAGATAAAGATGCATCCCGAGGATCAAAAGCATACCGCTTTCCGGACCCCTTTGGGCATATTCTGTTACAAGGTGATGCCCTTTGGTCTAAAGAACGCCGGCGCCACCTATCAGAAGGCCATGAATAAGAATTTTTATGACCTCATACATGAAATCGTCGAATGCTATATCGATGACCTCGTAGTTAAAAGCAAATCATACGATGAACATTTAGAGCATCTAAAAATTGTGTTTCAGCGCCATCGGAAATATAACTTGAAAATGAACCCTCTCAAATGCGCGTTCGAAGTTTCCTCGGACAAATTCTTAGGATTCATCGTAAGACATCGAGGCATCGAAATAGACCCATCAAAGATCAAGGCGATTATGGAAATGCCTCCGCCAAGAACTCTCAAGCAGCTGCGGTCTCTCCAAGGAAAGCTTGCGTATATCCGGCGATTCATAGCCAATCTTTCCGGAAAGTGCCGTCCATACAGTCACCTAATGAAGAAGGGAACTCCGTTCATCTGGGATGGCAAATGCCAAAGTGCACTGGACGAAATTAAGCAATACCTGCAGAATCCGCCGGTACTGACCGCCCCGGTTAAGGGAAAGCCCCTCATCCTGTATACGACCGCCCTTGAGGGTTCCTTAGGCGCGCTATGGGCACAGGAAAATGACCAAGGGAAAGAAAGAGCTCTCTACTATCTGAGTCGAGTTCTCCTGGGGGGAAGAAAACAGTTACTTCCCCATCGAAAAACACTGCCTGGTGTTGATCTTCACGATAACGAAGCTCAGACCTATGCTTTGGCATATGAGGTCCACCTCATATCAAAAGTGGATCCTCTCAAATATTTGATGTCAAAACCCATATTAACGGGATGGCTCGCTAAATGGGCCCTACTCTTAATGGAATTCTCGATAACTTATCGTCCTCTCAAGGCAGTGAAAGGCCAGGCCATCGCCGACTTCTTCTCCGAGCATCCGATACCTGCCGACTCTCCCTTGAACTGCAAATTGCCAGACGAACACGCGTTTGACACGATCGACGGGGAGAGAAGAGAGAATGATACCCAGTGGGAACTCTCTTTCGATGGAGCATCTTCCATGAAGAAGCGCAAACAAAGAACCCCGATAATCAAATCCGGGGTAGGCCTCGTCTTCGTGACTCCACAAGGAGGGATAATGCGCTTTGCCTTTTCCTTAACAGAGCCAAAGACGAATAATGAAGACGAATATGAATCTTTGATAGCAGGTCTTGAGATCGTTGTCGACATGGGAATCAAGAACCTCTTCATATATGGAGACTCCCAACTGGTCGTTAGTCAAGTAAACGACGACTATCAAACGTGCAAACCAGAGTTGGTGAAGTATGGCGAGAGAGTGCAGCAACTGCTTAATCAAATCCCTGCCTATGCCCTAGAAAGCATACCGCGCGCGGAAAATAGCAAGGCGGATGCACTAGCCAAACTTGCTAAAGAATTGGCCGACGAGATCCTCTATGACATGAGGATCGTTGTAAAAAGCCGTTGGGTTCTTGCACCGGCAGAAATATCTCCAGAGTCGTCCGAAGAAAAGGGAACGACAGAGCAAGCAACCCTACAAGTAAAAGACCAGGAAAATGCTATGGATTGGAGAGAAGTCTTTATAGACTACTTCAAATCCCGTCAAACACCTGAAGATGCGTCCTTAATTCATCAGCTCATGAAATGAGCTTTATCTTTTGCCTTCGTCAATGATACTATGTATAAGAGATCATTTGGTTCTTTATGGCTAAGATGCTTGGGACCTAAAGAGGCAAAGAGAGTCATCAAAGAAACTCACGACGGACCCTGCGGTTCTCACCAAGCCAGGCCAAAGATGAAGCTGAAGATCAAAAGGATGGGCTACTATTGGCCCACAATGATCCAAGATTGCCTCGAATACGCGAAGCAGTGCCACCCGTGCCAGATTCACGGGGAATTTATCTACCAGCATCTGAATCCGCTACATCCAACGGTGGCTAGTTGGCCATTCGAAATGTGGGGAACTGACATAATTGGGCCCATTGAACCAGCATTGTCCAAGGGACATCGATTCATATTGGTGACAACGGATTACTTCTCCAAATGGGCAGAAACAGTACCACTAAGAGAAGTGAAGACGGAGAATATCCTCCATTTCTTCTAGACACACGTCATTTATCAGTTCGGCACTCCGCGACGGATTATCTCCGATAACGGGCCAGCCTACAGAAGCCACAAGATTAGCCGCTTCGCACAACAGCATAATATAGACTGGAGATACTCTTCGGTCTATAATCCCCGAGCTAACAGTCTAGCTGAGGCTTTCAACAAGACCTTGACGAAGATCGTGAAAAAGACGTTGTCCAAAAATAAGAAGGACTGGCACGAGAGACTGCATGAAGCTCTCTGGGCGTATCGAACTATGTTCAAAATGGCCACAAACACAACGCCATATGCATTGGTATTCGGCACAGAAGCGGTACTTCCCTTCGAGATAGAGTTACCCTCCTTGCGTGTGGCAGTTCATTACAAGCTAACAGGCGAAGAGAATGCTCATCTCCAGCTTGAGGAGCTTGATGCCCTCGACGAAACTCGGCTAATAGCGCTGCAAAACTTGGAAGCGTACAAAGCAAAGATGACGTGCTCATATGAAAGATTGACTAGGCCGAGAACATTCCGCCAAGGCGAACTTGTGCTAGTGGTCAAAAGACCTATGATCCCCAATCGTGCCAAGTGGGGGAAATTCGAGCCGAACTATGAAGGCCCGTACATCATAGACAAAGTTTACCAGGGTGGAGCCTATCTACTCATGGACATGCATGGTGAAAGACCTTTCAGGCCAATAAACGGTCGCTTCCTGAAAAAATACTACACCTGACGAGTCACGGCCTAGGTCAACGATAGATGACGACGCTTATGTACGCTCGCTATCTTCCTAAGCCAAAACTCTATAAGTAGTAGCCGGCGCCACAGACTGAAATGTCCCTAAACTAACGATGGACCACTATGTCCTAAAAATGGCTGTTGACCGAGACGTCTATGAACTACTATGGACCGCAGCATCCCAAGGCTGACAAAAAAACGGTATGTCCATAAGTGAGATGGGCACGGATGAAAACCCGAAAGGGCTCCGTGAGAAAAAACAGCAGGACTACCAGCGAGTTTTGTGAAAGCCCGAAAGGGCGCAATCTCGTTAAACGACACTTGCAAGGTCCTTTCGACCCTGTAAAGAGAAACCACCTGTGTGAGATCCTTACGACTCACAAAGAAGAAACACACTTAGGGATCCCCACGATTCCTAAGGAGAAATTACACTTGTGAGATCCTCACAACTCGTAAGGAGAACCCTCTTATGAGACCCTCATGACTCTTAAGATTCAAAAGCCTTAAGCTACAGGGATCTGAATCTGTTCTTAAGCCATCACAATCCCTAGATTTCCCTACAAGCGGTTCAATGCTGACCCTTGTATACAATCCACGGGCGTGAATAAACATTCCCTAACAAAGTCCCACCCGCGACTAAGGATATGCTCACACGGTGAGTGACCATTGTAAGTCCTCTCGACTTATAAGGGGAAAACACTCTTGTAAGATCCTTACGACTTATAAGAGACCATACACTTAAGACTCCTCACGATTCTTAAGGAGAAAACGCACCTACGAGATCCTCACGACTCGCAGGGAGAAATATCTTTATGAGACCCTTACGGCTCATGAAGTCAAAAGCCTTAGTCGACATGATCTTAACCCTATTTGCTAAGCCACCTTTATTCGAACCGACAAAGGCAAATGATGATTCGCTCCTGCTAATATCCCAGTTGTAGCGATACTGATGCCTAAATCGGTATCAAATCCCAAATCCCAAACTCGCAACGAAAAGCCATCGAGCCACAAATGCATACGAAATAGCTGAAATGATGGGGCAACTTGCAACAAAATCAGCAAGTAAAATATATGCATACAAAATAGCCGAAATGGTTGGGCAACTCGCAATAAAAAGCAACGAGTAAATAAAACAAATAGCCGAAATGATTGGGCACCGCGAAAAATAGCCGAAATGATTGGGCAATCGCGACTTTCGCGATATAAAAGCTGAAATGATAGAGTATCGCGGAAAGAAAAATATATAAAGTGAAACTTTTTACCCTACAGGTGAGATCACATCGATCCCTGTATACAATCCAGGGGCAAAAACAAAAAGGGAACCATACCTTCCCACCAAGCTCCATAAAAAAGAGAGCCAAGTCTCGACGGTCGCATTTATAGCCTAGAGACCCACAATAGCTTTCCTCCTCATTCCAGCAGGATTCAGACGCGACAATCAACCTTGGAGCCATGGCAATGTCCCTGTTCCAAATCTCGACGGTTTACAGACAATCTAGAGATCACCAACAGCGTTCTTCCTCATTCCAGCAGGATTCAGACACGACAATCAACCTTGGAGCCATGGCAAAGTCCCTGTTCCAAATCTCGATGGTTCACAGACAGCCTAGAGATCACCAATAGCGTTCTTCCTCATTCCATCAGGATTCAGACACGACAATCAACCTTGGAGCCATGGCAAAGTCCCTGTTCCAAACCTCGAAGGTTCACAGACAACTGAGAGAGCACCTCCTGGTCCCGTGGAACACGGCTAATGTCAATCCTGACCCCGTGGGAAACGTCTAGAGCAAATCCTAGCCCCGCGGAACACGGCTAAAGTCAATCCTGACCCCATGAAAAACGTCCAGAGCAAATCCTGGTCCCATGGAACACGGCTAATGTCAATCCTGATCCCGTGGGAAGCGCCCAAAGCAAATCCTGGTCCCGTGGAACACGGCTAATATCAATCCTGACCCTGTGGGAAGCGCCCAGAGCAAATCCCGGTCCCATGGAACACGGCTAATGTCAATCCTGACCCCATGGGAAGTGCCCAGAGCAAATCCTGGTCCCGTGGAACACGGCTAATGTCAATCCTGACCCCGTGGGAAGCGTCCAGAGCAAATCCCGGTCCCGTGGAACACGGCTAATGTCAATCCTGACCCTGTGGGAAATGCCCAGAGCAAATCCTGGTCCCGTGGAACACGGCTAATGTCAATCCTGACCCCATGGGAAGTGCCTAGAGCAAATCCTGGTCCCGTGGAACACGGCTAATATCAATCCTGACCCTGTGGGAAGCGCCCAGAGCAAATCCTGGTCCCATGGAACATGGCTAATGTCAATCCTGGCCCCGTGGGAAGCGCCCAGAGCAAATCCTGGTCCCATGGAACATGGCTAATGTCAATCCTGACCCCGTGGGAAGCACCCAGAGCAAATCCTGGTCCCGTGGAACACGACTAATGTCAATCCTGACCCCGTGGGAAACGCCCAGAGCAAATCCTAGTCCTGTAGAATACGGCTAATGTCAATCCTGACCCCGTGGGAAACGTCTAGGGAAACTCCTGACTCCATGAAATGCGGATAAAGTGAACCCTCGACTTCCTCGTCAAAAAATTCTTTGATTCGGGAGCAAGTCAACTCATCAACCACTTACAAGTCCTCTCAACTTGTAAGAAAGAAAATTCTCTCGGGAGATCCTTACGACTCTTAAGAGAAGGCGCACTTAGGAATCCTCACGATTCCTAAGGAGAAAATACACCTGCGGGATCCTCTCTACCTGTAGGGAGAAAATTCTTTATGAGACCCTCACGGCTCATAAAGTTGAAAAGTCTTAGGTGACAGATCCTAACCCTGTCTCCCAATCCATCATTGCCTCGCAGAAATTTCAAGGTAGATTTTCTACAGGCCACACTCTCCGACAAGAAACGAAATAATCACTTATGAATCCTCTCAACTTGTAAGGAGAAAATTCTCTTGTGAGATCCTTACGACTCTCAAGAAGAAACACATTTAGGAATCCTCACGATTCTTAAGTAGAAAATACACCTACAGGATCCTCTCGACATGTAGGGAGAAAATTCTTTATGAGACCCTCACGGCTCATAAAGTTGAAAAGTCTTAGGCAGCAAACCTGAACTTGTTTCCTAAGCCATCGTTACCCTGCAAAGAGTCCAAGATGGACCGTCACTTACTATCTACGGGCTACACTTGCTAAAATCACATGGCGATGACACAGGGAGAAAAAGAAAGCAACAGTAGAACAAAAAATGTGTATCTTTTATTAATGAATTCAATGGAGTACAAGTTGGATCATATGAAAGAATAAAAAATGGATACATGTATGTTATTTAAAGATTACAAGCGTTCAATCTATACAAAACAGCTACTGAGAAGGAAGCGTTTTCAATAAGTCAGCAAGTTGCTCTCGCACTCCATTCAGTGCCTTCTCGTGATCAGCGGTCGCGGCCAGCTCCGCCTCAATTCGAGCCCTTTGCTGCAAGTATGATGAAATCTTCTCATCGATTTCCCATTGGGAAACAATGCGACTCTGCGTAACCCGCTCAATAGAATCGAGCTTCCGCCTCAATACAAGCCCGTTCGAAATACATTGCGGCAAGGTGTCAAAAGCAGCTCTCAGTTGTGCGGCATTCGTTTTAGCTTGGGCGCGCAGCCGGGCAGATTCATCCGAAGCATCCTCGCATTCCTTCCGCCTCAAGGTCACTTCTTGTTCGAAATGGCAGAGAAAGGACACGCTCTGCTCAACCCACGCAGCCCGCTGGGAGTTCAAAGCCTGAATTTCAGGAGAAGGACGCCTAAATTCAAGCTCATGCAGGTAGGCCTCAATTTTCCTGCAGTGGTTAACCCAAGACTCAACGGCGCCTTCGTTATAGAAGTTCACAAGCGTCTCCAGCATTGGATTAAACTCGGCAGCAAAATCTGTAGCGAATGTAGGGGCCTCCGCGTCAAGCTCCTCGATGTTATCGCTCAACAAACACAGACTGGTCACAACACCTTTTGAAGATGGACGTCTGGAAAAGGGCCCTGCTGGCATTATAATGCGAGACTCGAACAGAACTGGAGTCGGTGTGACCGCTGCAAAATAAATCATAATCAGATGTTCGCTTAAGAAATAAAGAAAAAATACATGAACAAAAGAGTCTATTATACTGGCTGCAACAGGGGGCAGAGCTGGGAGTTCCGGTGCCACGATGATGCCCTTGACCCCTCCTTCAATTTGTAAGGCTACGAGTAATGCAAAGAAGAATTAACAACGACTTGGCTGCCCGTAAAAGAAAATAGAAGATATTAGCTAGAGACTGTAAGGGTGGAATCGCGCCACCGGAAGGAGTCCGACTGGAAGGAGAAATGTGGGTGCAGCACCTGATACAGATGATCAAAAAGGACTCCTGCAAGGGTGTAATAATGCAATGTCAGTACATAAAGTATATTGCCTACAACGAAACCGATAAGTCATAAATCCGTACCTTCCAGCATTTGGGAGGACACGAGAGAAGGCAAAGGATCGGCAACCGTCAAAGCAGCAACTGGTGGTGCTTCCTCGGGTGGCACAACCTCAACGCTCACCACACCTGCATTAGAAACGAGAGGAATACTGTCAGAAGAGATTGAAAGGGATTGCAGAAGGAAAAGGAAAGCGATGGCCCAAAATCTACCTGGTGAGTCGCCGGTCGAAACCGCGACAAGGGCGTCACTAGGTGCAGCGACTGCTTCACCCTCCTCCATCGGAATAGTTTCACCGCCCGTAGCTTCATCCCCCGACTCCATGAGAGCCGTCGTGATACTCGTAGCGCCCGGCAACGGAAAAGCACCGCAAGGGGAAAGAGTGGCAATTGGGGCAGTTCCAGACCCTTGAGAAAGAGTGGCCACTTCAGGCTCAGTAGTTGCCGCCGTCTCACCTACCACTTCCTCATCAGGACTTGGCCCTGCAGGATATAACATGTGAGAATCTGAGAATCAAACTTTAATAAAAAGACCCAAAGTTACGTTACCTTGAGATGGACTTTCAGCTGTCTCTCGAGCCGCGCGTATCGCCTGTCTATGAGCGATAGACAGGGCAACCGGAGCACCTTCTGAAGAAGCAGGGACAGGAGAAGCAGCTCTCGAGCCTGCACCTACGGCCAAAGCGGCGTTGCATTCTCTTGCCGCATGCCTCCTGCGCTTCCTTTCCGCCTGGGCCATGAGAGCCGATCTTCTTAAGACCTCCGTCAAAGAGATGTCGTCGTCAACGCCGAGAGTTACCTCTGGAGCCGTTGTGGCGTCCGTCATTGGTTGCTTAAGTAAAGCCTCTTTTGGCAATGCTGAGGAGGCCGGGATTTCGATAGCTGGCAGCATCTCCACATCACCCTGCGGGATTGGCACTATACTGGGGATGACCTGAGTCGAGGTAGTCCCTGCGATGAGATGAAAAAGGGGTCAGATTACCCATAAGAAACGGGAATGAAGGCACAATGAGCCTAAATATACCAATGCCCAGCGAAGCGCGAAGCCTCTCCTCCTCCTCAAAAGTCTTGAGGGAAGCCACGAGAGCCTCTTCAGTGGAAATGCCTATTGAAGGAAAAGTGTCAGTCAAAACATGATAATAAAAATGTAATGCAATGAAAAAAGATACGGCTGAAGTTTACTCGATTTTGCAAGGATGATCAGCCCTGCTTTGTGGCTAGCTAGACGCGCGGAAGCTGCGATGGCATCCTCTAGATCAGTATCATCTGGCGCCATGAATAGACTCTCGTTGGTCCCATATTCGCTCAGGCCCTCTCTATAAGGAGCATGAGGCTCCTGGCCGAGTACAACATCTGCAGAAAGAATCGACTTCTTCTTCTTCCGGGAGCGAGTATCGGTCGCCGCTAGCACAAGCTTACGCTTGGTGGGCACCTTGTGACAACGAGTCCAGATATCTGAACCCACGCCACAGACTCGGGAGACGCTACAGTCACCGCTTCCATAGGAGCACGTGGTATCGGTAGTTCAGGCCTATCATGCGGGACCACAACCGCAGCAACTTCTCTCAAAGGAGGATGAACGATGGTCCGCTGCTTTAGGGGAACGGTCGAATTACCAGCAGGGGCTGCACCCTTGCGATCAAGTAATAGTCGCTTCTCCTCCTTGATAACAGCGCCCATCGCGTGTTGATACCACGCCACATATACGTTCAGGTCTTTCGGAACACAACTTGGCTCACTAATGAAGAAATTGGACCCTGTGTTTAGGCGCATGAAATGGTGCAAAGCGCTCCGGATAACCTCTTCAGTATAAACCGGTTCTGCCAAGAATGCCTCGAGCGGGACGCCCTGATTATAACTTGATTGCTGGGCAAAACGGTGGGGGTTATATCTCATAAACAAAGCCGAGTCGTTTTGCCTGAACACCAAGTATCCCGGCCTGATCGAGTATAAATGGAGAATCTCCTGAGCTTTCAAGGTAGAAGCTCCATCCTTAAAGGTGTCCCGCAATGGCTGTATCGTCTTAGCGGATTCCTTACCGATGGTCATAACCTTATCAATAAAGGTCATGCCGTCCCTGATGGCAAAGAATTACACCCCGAGCCTCTCGCTGACTTGGCTCCACAATGGAAGCATTGACCAGCCGCATGAAATGAGGCCGCTTGTGCATTCCAAAAGCACCCACATGCAACTCGCGCCATGAGGTAAAATAATGCATCGGTAAGTTCACGGGATGCACCCCCTGCTGAGTAGTATCGGCCGCCGAACTAAGGCCATGATACAAATAAGCCAGCCCGGCAATCCCAACAGCAACCTGTATCCCTTCAACCATCCGATGAGCTGGGTAGAAGACAGACGGCCTCATGTAGCGAGGGTGCATCGGAAGCCTGAACTAGCTTAACCACAAACCGAGGAATCCTAGAAAGAACGCTTCCTCATCGATGCCCAGAGCGGCAATTTCTGAAAAGGGGACGATCGCGACGTTTGGAAGAAAGAAGCTCTTTTGATCGGCTTTCAATATTGGCCGGCTATCCAATCCAAAGCCGAAAAGATCATTAAGTTTGGTAAACCTTTCACCTTGTTGCGATAAAGCTTCTTGGCGGAGAAAACGGGCGATGAAGTCCGCAAAGCTAACCCCCTGGCTTCCAGATTCAAGAAATAACCCCTCGTAAATGTTTAGCACCTTGATCAAGCTGGGGAATCGGTGCTGAATGTCATTCTATGGGTTTAGACCCGTCATCACCAGTCGGGTAGCGAAAATATACTCATCAGGGGGCAAGATCTCCTCATAATGCTCCCCTCTGATAGGCAAGCCGGAGATATTCGCAAACTTTTCTAAAGAGATGGAAACTTCCAGATCTAGCATAAGGAAGGTATGAGTTGGAATGTTCCACTGTTCCAAAAAGGCTTTGACCCACCAGGCTGGAGGTAGGGAATATTGAAACAGGGAAGCATAGATCGCGGTGTACAACCCAAGCCTCAGCAGCTCTGACTTCTTTGCCGATAAGATGTGTCGGGCCCACTGCAGATATCCAGCTGAGTGACAGGGAGTTAGGCCTATGTTGTATGGCTGTCCCCAAGGGCGCGATTCATCCTGGCATATACGCCGTCCTAGAATGTCCAAAGCCATCGGCGGTTGTACAGGTATTGCAGCCATAGAGGGCTGAAGACAACCCTCTGAAGTCCAATTAACCACCTCTAGGCATAGTTCACCGGGGGTACGTCAGCATAATGAATCGCCGAGATGGCCTCTGAAGGTGTTGCACAAGAGAATCTGCGCCGACCCATGATGATCTGGTTATACTATGTTTCCCACAAACGAAGATTCTTGTGCTCTGGGTCATGGTCTTTGATCAGCGCAAAAACCTCTCGGTCTATGAGCGCTTCGGGGAATCCATCTTCCGAACGGACGAACGAGAAGGAAATGTCGAAAGACATAATACCTGTGCGGAAAAGAACAAATTTTCAGCCGCCAATACTACGGTTTAAGTTCTGTCACTAGGTACTTTAAATCTGTACCACACTGCAATGCAGTGAAAATGGACCAAAGAGAACCCACCTAATTTGGATTTTTCCGTGCCCCTTAATATCCGTATTAATACGCAAACAACCAAAAAAATCAAAACACGCACAATTTATTTTGCTTTTTGCGGCGCTGCGATTATTTGCAAAGAAACCTGCAGCAAATTGTTATTTGGAGCAGACAGAGGAGGAGATAAGAAAGATAGAGACTTACAGAGCAAAATTGGTACAGTGTAGCCTCTGATCAACCGCGGAAACGCGGTGTAAGTAGCTTAATGCCGCGGAAACGCGGTAGGGTATTGGGATCACTGCACAAAAATTTGTGTACAAGCTCCTGTTCACCTCAAAAGCTCTCTGGACTTCTCTGAATAATTTTGCACAGCTCCACAAATTCCAGATTCCTCGCAATCAAATCACAACAACACGCATTAGTATTTGCGCGAATTTTGATCTAAAAATTGTAATGGAATAAATTTTTCAACTCAAATTTCAAAATACGAACAATTAGCGCACTATCCCCGTTAACGGCACCATTTGATTGAAACGATTTCCGATTGTGTAAGTAAATCAAATGATCCCCGGCAACGGCGCCATTTGATTGAAACGATTTCCGATTGTGTAAGTAAATCAAATGATCCCCGGCAACGGCGCCATTTGATTGAAACGATTTCCGATTGTGTAAGTAAATCAAATGATCCCCAGCAACGACGCCATTTGATTGATCTTGAAACTCTTCGTTGTGTATGTTTGAGACAATTGAATAGATATCACAACCAAAAATATTTGACCGCAATCAATAACGGTGTCGTATATAGATTTCGTTAGCAAGTGCGGATCGTCCACAGGGATTGTGCGATTCGTTCGTATTTTGTTTTGTTTGAATTGAAAATTTAATAGAAAAGAAAAGCAAAAATGATTCAAGATTTATGTCGATGAATTTCAAGAATCAATTAAATCTAATCAAGAATCAAGAAAGCATTAAACATCAAGAATCAAGAATTGATATAGTTCCAATCGATTTGGATTTCAAGATTTGAAGTAAAGCTTGTAGGAATCGATTAGATCGTAGATGTGAAGAAGACTAAAGATTAACGTTTCTTATCCATTAACGAATTGATGCTAAATCGATGTCGATTGATCGAGGTTTAAGGATCTTGCGAAGAATTAGGGTTTCCTCGTCCTATCCTTTGTCCTTTCGATGAATCACATTCACTAGATAGCTTCTTGAAAATCCAATGATCGATTGTTGATCTTTAGATCGTGCGAAGAGAATCAAGAACACATTTCGCATCGATCTAGATCATCGATCATTCAATTTTCAAGAATTTACAATTGTTATAAGACTTAAGAAAACGTTTAAAGATTCATCAACATCATCATTCTACAATCATCTCGATTCCTCCATGAGCGGAGTTTATTCGCGCATCGTCACAAAGAATACATTCAAGAATTGAAGATGAATCATAATTCTCGAATTGAAATATAAGCAAGTAAAAAGAATCTTCACCTTTATTTATTCCACAAATTGTTACACATTGCTCAAGGCTACAAGAATTTGAGAAGGAACAAAATTGTCGAATCTAGCGTTGCATCGGCTCCTTGAGTCGTGGATCGGCTTGGATCTCGTGCTCCGATGAATGCCGACTTCGCTTCTAAAGGATGGTTGAAGACTTGCTTTGCTTGAACTCAATGGATCTTGAATTTGGGTCTTGATTGATTGGATTAGGGTTAGGGTTTGAGACACAAGTTTTGTCACTAAACTTGTGGGAGAAATGGGGGAGATGATGAACCAACTAATGATTGATTCACTAATGATTGATTAACCCTTAACCCTTAGATCTAGGCTCCATTTTATAGACTTCCAAAACCCTAGATCTAGGATTCAAAATTTGAATTTCCCTCCAAAAGTTTGTTAGCTAGAGAGGCTTCTAGAAGTAGTTAGTTAGAGGGAGCTTCTAGAACTAGGTTGTTAGGAGCTTAATTAGCTTAATCAAGATTAGGTTAATTTAATGATCCTTGCTGATCTGGCAGAATACTCTGGATGATTCTGGAACTTGAAGCATATGAAATGAATGTGGGCCCTGAGATAAAAATAATGCACTGAAAATTGAGCGCTGACATGGCATAGCTGCCGCGGATCCGCGGCACGTGCCTCCTTATGCCGCGGATCCGCGGTCACGTGAGGGGTATAGGGCATCATCTTTCTACTGTTTCTTCCTTCTGAGTTCTTGGTAGTTTCCTGATATGCTGAATCTTGTAGTTTGTCCTTGATCACTGCCAGATCTCTAGCCTTTGAGTTGGCGCATTTTATCAGCATTATTTCCACAATTTTAGCCATTCTTCTGGAATTTCCTGCACAGACTTTGAAACACATGTTGTGCTACACAGGAATGATGCAATGCCATGAAACACCGTCAATTTCCTTTAAATTGTCGGTTTTAGATTTTAACACAGGTAATCTTGTATTTTACAACCGTTTTGCTAATATGTGCAATATGAATACCGAACATTTCAACATGAATGCAAAAGATAGGGAAATTGCCATGTTAAAAATGCAGTATTTTCGACTGATCACCAACGGTCTAGCTGAAGCTTTCAACAAGACCTTAACAAAGATTATAATGAAAACGGTGTCCAGAAACAAAAGAGACTGGCACAAAAAGATGCATGAAGCTCTCTGGGCGTACCGAACAATGTTCAAAACAGCCACGAATACAACACCATACGCGTTGGTATTCGGTACAGAAGCAGTGCTTCCCTTGGAAATAGAACTCCCTTCTCTACGAGTAGCGGTTCAAGACGAGCTGAAAAATGAAGAAAACGCTCATCTTCGGCTTAAGGAGCTTGATGCCCTCGATGAAACTCGTCTTAAAGCACAACAAAACCAGGAGGCTTATAAGGTAAGGATGACACGGTCATACGAAAGACTGACTAGGCTGAGAACATTCCACCAAGACGAGCTCGTGCTAGTCGTCAAAAGACCGATGATCCCCGATCGTGCAAAACAGGGGAAATTCGAGCAAAACTATGAAGGCCCGTACATCATAGACAAAGTCTACCAAGGTGGAGCCTACCTGCACATGGATATGCATGGTGAGAAACCCTTCCGGCCAATAAATGGATGATTCCTCAAAAAATACTAAGCCTAATGAGTCATGACCTAGGTCAATGATAGATGACGACGCTCGTGTCCGCTCGCTATCTTCCTGAGTCAAAAACCCTGAGAATAGTACGCAAGGAAACTTCGTCGCCTCAAAAATGGCGATAACAGACCGAGATGTCCATAAACTAATAACGGACCGAGATGTCCCTAAACTAGAACCTCGCCTCAAATATGGCAACATAGGACCGAGAAGTCCTTAAACTAATTATCTGCCTCAAACATGGCAGTACGGACCGAGAAGTCCCTAAACTAACAACGGAACGAGATGTTTTTAAACTAAAACTTCGCCTAAAAAACGGCGATAGAGGACCGAGATGTCCTTAAACTAGAAATTCATCTCAAACATGGCGACAACGGACTGAGATGTCCTTAAACTAAAACTTCGCCTCAAAAAACGGCAACAACGGACCGAAATGTCCCTAAACTAATAACGGACCGGAATGTCCCTAAACTAGCACGTCAACTCAAAAATAGTGATAACGGATTGAGATGTCCCTAAACTAAAATTTTGCCTCAAACATGGCGATAATGGACCGAAATGTCCCTAAACTAGCACATCAACCCCAAATACGGTGATATGCTCCCTTGAGATCTATATTGCAATCAAAGTCTCGACGGCGAGGGTTGCAACTCAAGTCCTACCGGCTACAGAGCTACGTCAGCAATGAAGCCATCCCCAAAACCCATCGTCAAACAGGTGGTTCACCTACGACGAAGCTACTTTCGAGAGTTTCGCCATAAAAATGGTATGTCCACAAGCAAAATGGGCACGGATGAAAACCCGAGAAGATGCCGTGAGTAAAAACAGCAGGACCGCCAACGAGTTTGTAAAAACCCGAATATGGCGCAATCTCGTAATACACACACACACACACACACACACACTTACGAGATCCTTATGACTCGTAAGGAGAATTCTCCTTGTGAGACCCTTACGGCTCATAAGATTCAAAAGCCTTAAAGTACAGGGATCTGAACATGTTCTTAAGCCGTCATATACCCCAAGTTGCCCTACAAAAGGTCCAATATTGACCCTTGTATACAATCCACCGGCATGAATAAACATTCCCCCACCAAGTTCCACCAACGATGAGAAATGTCCCCGTATAGTGAACGACACTTGTATGTTCTCTCAACTTATAAGGAGAAAACACCCTTGCAAGATCCTTACGACTTATAGGAGAAAATACACTTAGAAATCCCCATTTTTCCTAAGGAGAAAATACATCTACGAGATCCTCACGACTCATAGGGAGAAATACCTTTATGAGATCCTTACGGCTCATAAAGTCAAAAAAGCCTTAGTCGACAGGATCCTAACCCTGTCAACTAAGCCATTTTTGTTCAAACCGATAAAGGAAAATGATGATTCGCTCCTGACAATATCCCAGTTGTGGAGATGCTCATGCCTAAACAGGTGTCAAACTCCAAGCCCTTTCACGGCAAATGATGATTTGCTCCTGGCAATATTCCAGTCGTAGCGATGCTGATGCCAAGTTTAGTATCAGATTCCAAACTCGCAATAGAAACAACAGAAAGTAGCGAGAAAAAATGCATATGAAATAGCCGAAATGATAGGGCAACTCGCAATAAAAATCAACGAGCAAAAAATATGCATATAAAAACAGCCGAAATGTATGGACAACTCGCAATAAAAAGCAGCGAGTAAAAAAAATAGCCGAAATGATTGGACACCGCGATAAATAGCCGAAATGATTGGGCAATCGCGACTTTCGCGATATGAAAAGCTTAAAAGATAGAGCATTGCGGCAATAAAAAATAAAATAAAATTTTCTCTGCCCAACAAGTATGTCTATATTGACTCTTGTACACGATCCATAGGCACAAATGAAAGAAAGGGAACCATACTTTCCTGCTAGGCTCCGTCAAAGGGAGAACCAGATCTTGATAGCAACATCTATAGCCTAAAGGTCAGCTCGACACTCTTTTCATTCCAACAGGGTACAAACGTGACGTCAGCAAAGCTCCAAATAGCCAAATCAAAAAGGAGTAACGGCAAAATCCCAGCTCCGGCTCGACGTTCCTTCTCAGTGTAGACGTAACGTCGACAAAAGCTCCAAGGAGCCAAATCAAAAAGGAGTAACGAAAAAATCCTAGCTCCAAGTTTCGACGGTGCATATACAACCTAGAGACTATCCCGGCGTTCCTTCTCGACGCAGACGTAACGTCAACAATAGACCCAAGGATCGAAACCAAAAATGGAGTAATGGCAAAATCCTAGCTCCAGGTCTCGACGACCCGTATACAACCTAGAGACTATCTCGGCGTTCCCCCTCATTTCAACAGGATGCGAATGCGGCTATCAAATGAAAATGGGGCAATGGCATATTCCGAGCTCCGGACTTCAACTGCGATACATACAGCATGGAGGTCCTACTAGATGTCTGCCCTACTTCAGTAAAGAATCGGCGCGACATCGTCAAAACAAAAAATGAAGCGATGGCATATTACCAGCTTCAGGTCTTGATGACAACTCATATAAAGTCTAAAAGACTATCGGAGATCATTCCACCCTAGTACGGGGTGGTTATGACTCATCAAGGCTCCAAAATGAGCCTAACCTCAAGTAAAAAGCGTCATAGAAAATTCCTAAGGAGATTACTTGATGACGTCTTGTACAGCCCCCGAAGGGATCAGAGACACGACAGTCGTGGGGCTACTCGAACAACAACTTAAGAACTACATATCGAGAAATAATAAGCCAACACGACGGTACACGGACTAAAACCCTAGTACCACAAACTTAACGGGCCTCCGTCATAAAGAATGGGGGTTATCTATATACAATGTTAGGACAAGTTTACCTGTAAACCCAAGGGAGGTAAACTAAGAAACTCTGTAACGAGTGAATAAACTACAGACTCTGAGATGAGTGAATAAATTACAAACTCCGAAATGAGTACATAAATTAGAAACTCCGAAACGGGTGAATAAACTACAAACTCCGAAATGAGTAAATAAACTAATAGGCATTAAAATAAGACATCAAGAAACAGAAAGGGCATAACTCATAGGACTCGGGGCTCATAACTACGGGTGTACCACCATGAGCAAAGTAGTAAGGAGAAGCATTTGTTCATATCAGTTTAATGTTCACCTATATCTAAATGCATACATCAGAAATTTCTAAGGTTAAATACAAAGTATATGTGCAGAAACAGGATGCTCATAAGAATATGCGCTGGGGAAGAAGCGTTCAATGGTCGACAATTTATTATTATTATTATTATTACTATTATTATTATTATTCATTCCTTAGAGAAAAGATCGCCAAATATGGGATCAGAGATACAAGGATTAACAAAACAATAAACAAGATTCTCTAATTCCCTCTCTGTCTTCTCCACCATGTCGAAGCGGCGATCTTCGCGAGGACTCGCTTCCCATCGGTCAGCGCCGTGATCATCAGCGAAGGCGGACATAATGGCCCGCTAAGCCCGTATCTAGCTTAGCAGCTGAACCAAACAATCCCTCAGAGGCTGGGTAATCGAACGAGCCTCATGAAAACACTCGATCTTGTCCTCCTCCGTGTCGAGCATCGCCAGAGTCATCTCCGCTGGATGAGGAGGGATGTCAGCATGTACAGACGAGAAGATCGTCCAAAGAAAAATATAGCCGATAGGAAAAGGAGAGGCCCTACGAGCCAGAAGCTCGTACATCACATTGGTCATCTGTAAGGACGGGATCTACTAAACACGCAGCAAAATGAGGGACAATTCTCTCGATAGGTACCTCCCACGGTTGCCGACGAGCATGTGGACGATTGCAAGCATTACTTTTGGTTTGTTAAAAATGGATACCCTTGGTTAGTTAAAAATGGTTCTCTCCTAGTGAAAGAAGAGGAAAACAGAGCTTCAGATTATAAAGAGGAGCATTCAAGTTTAGGCATAGAAAATGTTGTGCATGGTGGAGCTATTTCCAAGTCCTGACAAAAAGGGAATGGGAAAAGAAAAGATTGACTCATGGGAATCAAAGCAAGAAGGTGAAACGATCCCTCAGCAGCCCTTCACATGCATGACACATGAGCGCCAGCGCCGATTCATTGCAGGTTTAGAACCAGTAGCGGCGCCTCACGTTCGTAACGTGTGAGCACCGATGCTAGTTCAGGATTAAAATTCTCAACAGCGCCTCACGCGCATGACACGTGGGCACCGGCAATAGTTTATATATATAACAACACTTCACGTGAGGCACATATGCGCATTGGCATAAAAGGAAAGGGGAGTTTTGTCATTCATATTTCGAAGAAATTTATACATCGGTGATAAAAAAACACATCTTCAAAATGTTTGCAACGGCAAGATGCTGAATTCCGGACACAAATTCATAAACTTAGAAGCAAATTTGAGCAAAGTGCTTCTGGCTTCTTTGGCCATTTTCGTATGCATTTTCTCACTAATGCAAGCGTCGGGATCCCCGCTAATGTCGTCTGTCCTCTGGTACGCGGATATTATCGCCTTCTGTTGGAAGAAGTGATGCAAAACATCGACATGATCATCTCTCATCTTCTTTAAGATCAGGCTCATCAGATTTACTGAATGCACCTTATTTTCAATGTCATCAAGCGCCTCGAGTGGCATAGCCTCGTCAAGCTCAGGGATTACTTCCCAAATCGACCCGACGATAATTTTCAAAATACCAGAACGGCGGGAGAGTAATCGACCGTTGTAGTTGTCAAAGCGACGCATCACCTCAGCACATTGGGCGTCAGTAAATTCCTGACCTTGACAGCGGCCTTGGATGCGAATATTTTCATAAGAGATAATCTCTTCAAGATCATAAAGACGAGACGCCATAGTATCTGCAAAGAAAAACCAGTAAGAGGTTTAGCGATCGAAATATCAAAATTATTACGATCTAGAAAGAAATTACAATGGTTCTAATACCTCATTAGTAATGAGGAAGGCACTCATTGTAAGAATCAAAAAGGATTCTCATTTATTGAAAAATCTCATCGAACTGTGGAGTTAAACTCCCTCAAAAAAATGTGTTCTACAACGGATTTCAAATCTGCAAAAAGAACCCTAAAAAGAAAATAGGAAAAGGGGAATAAAATTCCCAAAAGAATTTCTTAAAAAGAAATTTTCTCAGAGCTAAGCTCTGTAGAACAACCCGGAATTAAATTCCTCTAATAATAGGATAAAATCCCTGAAATCCGCTCGGGAAATGGAATTAAATTCCAAACAACCTTCAAAGATCAAAGTCACTAATAGAGTAAAACCCTAAGATCTCCAAAACCCATGGTCTACCCAAATAAAGTTTTTTTTAGATCTTTAAGAGATCGTTCCAAGAGAAGGGAAAAACTCTGTTAATGGGTTAAAAACCCAAAACAAGAAGAGGTTCTTTCAAGAATTTCTTTAGGAGTTAAATCGTGGTCATGATTCTAACTAAATTTTGATAGAGTTTGACTCTGAAGAATTTCTGGAAATAGAGATCTAAGCACTGAAAAGAGAATTAAATTCTCAAGGAATAAGAAGACTCAAGAGGATGATGAAACGGTATTCATCTCAAGGGCCAAAGGCCTTATTTATAGGACAAGAAGGGACGGTTCAACTACCCAGAAGATCGAACGGTAGAAAAGGCGACACCGTTGTAAGTCTATGGTAGCGCCCCAGCCAATAATCTAAGGCCAAACGCGGAATAAAAAAAATTTCATAAACTGGCGCTAACATAGACTGTAACCCGGATCGTGCCATTAACACTAAACTGGCAAACTGTAAAATGATAGAATGGATATACCGATCGATCCATGTCCTTCGGTCTTTAGCCATCATCCCACGCTCCTTGCGGCATTTCCGATCTCGCTCGATCTCCAGACTCCTCGTTGAGGTGGCTCCACGTCAACGGATCTTTATACGGGCTCCCGCCTCTAAACCGACTCGGACATGATGTTTGCTAGCCGACATGTCCGAGATTGATGTAGAGAGAATGTAGAATACTTTGTCTCAAGGCATCCAAGCTATTGGGTGAAGGTTAACTGAAGTTGCCATGAAT
Organism: Agapanthus africanus; assembly: GCA_030015575.1. NCBI lineage: Eukaryota > Viridiplantae > Streptophyta > Magnoliopsida > Asparagales > Amaryllidaceae > Agapanthus > Agapanthus africanus. The sequence goes on along the minus strand of JASDDO010000019.1, from coordinate 91,630,311 downwards.
GGAATTTTGTGGCAAAAGATTTTGCAAATGGAAAAATCAAATCAGCCTTTGCTCAAAATGTTGCTCTACCAATTCTTCAGTGCTCAGCCACTTTAAAAAAAGTCCACTGTGAATTGTAAAGGGAGGGTGAGCACAAGGATTTGGTGGTGACCTTAAGCAAAAAATATCCAACTAAATATCCTTAAGCAAAACAATAAGCATTCAATGTTAAAGATGAGTCACAAATGAACCATGCTCTATCAATTAATGAAACAATGACTCACCCACATCCAAAACAAATGAAGCCCATTCAAATTTCGGCCATGGCAAGGAAATTATAAATTGGCCAAAAAAAGATACATCAACATCAATGAATAATTAAACATTAAAACTAATGTTTAATCGAACGGAGAAAAACTGGCAACTTCAAAAAGCAATCCCGTAATAAATTACAGGATTACCCCACAACTGTATATATATACCTGCATTTGTATTCCGACCGAATACAAAATGCAATGAGAAAAAAAGGTATTCAAACACAATATAATACTTGGATCCGGCTTAAACCAAAGCCTACCGGTATTATCAGTCCGAACCATGACACGTGCACAGGTGCAAGTGTATGTTCGAACCCTTCCATAAAACCATACGACCTCTATAATGTTTCGCCCGAACTTGGGAAACTATCTGTGGGGGACTCTAAAGACTCATCAATACCCTGGCAGTGGGTTTAACCACAAGCATGTCAGTGGTACTAGCTGTACGTAACGGCTGCCCATGTACTGACCATAAGGGAGGCTGATGAGCGAACTCGTCTAGAAACCCTACTGAGCCTATCAGTGACAATATCTGTACAGTCCAGTCTGTTCGTCTATGAGCATCGCATATCGGGCCTAGGGGACTGGTAACGTCAGACCCCAATAGCGGTATAAGTCGTGTCGGAGGGTAGCCCTGAACACCCTGAGAAACCACTGGAATACCTACCAGTAATTCTCACCTGCTTTGGGCCAAGGACTTGGTGTAATGGCTCTCCTAGACACAGCATGATCTCACTCCCAATACTGGGAGAGAAGAATCCCCTGTCGATCCGCTCACTGCCTCTATATGACTCGGGACTGTACCCAACTAAAACCTGTTTGCACGACTCCTTTGAGCCGTGGTAAGGTAGTAATCTAAGCACAGTTGGAACTCACACGAGACAAATGACGACCTCAGGTAGATGAACTAATATGTACATATGTCACCAGGGAACTGCTATCTGATGCTAGGTATAATACCAACTAGCATGTTCCCGGCGAGTCCTGTCCGGTACACTCATAACCCAATGAGCACCTGTATACATCTTAGGTGAACCAACTAACACCAATGGCTTGTGAGACCGGCCACCGCCCCTCGTCGGGGTCTCGACTGTATACACTAGTCTACTCCGGAGTATCGATTCCCTGTCTCGAAACTCCCACGAGTAGGGACCGCTTTTAAGGATGTGCTTATGGACTACCCAACTCTCACGTATATGATCGCCATCATACTGCTGGTAGTCAAGCAAGAATCCTAAGGGCTCAATCAATGTGTAATAGTGATCATGTCACCTAAAACTGTACACGATGATAAAGGCAAACCAGATAGCATACTATCATCTCGAGTAAGACTGTCCTACCGGTATAGGTCATCCTTAATCATTGCAATCACGTGCCTGCGATCTAATAATTGACTTTGAGGGCACTACAACCAACAATTTCCCACTTGCACTTAAAGCTAATTATTACGATGCCGTATACTCACAGCCCATGTGATACCGAACACCCAACTCCTCTATTAATCAGTGTCACAAAGCTCATTTGCAAAACTATTGTGTTCAAGAAATAGCCTCAGTGAATGGATCTGTCCTGATGTTTCTTTCTATGTCTCTCTTAATCTCAAGTTCTCGGAGAAAGCCATCTCCCGAATTGAGTAATACCTGTCTTAGAATATGTCTGGATATCTGATGGGACCTAGTTCATAAATGAACTCCAAATCCAAACTTCTTAGACTGTATCGTCAACTGAACCTAATCAGTATCCTGCACCATGCCTCCCACAGTATCCTACTGTCCATAATACTGCCCCCTTCGTCAGAGGGAAAACTATAACTCTGACAATCACCCTGTCATCCATGTCACCTTGGAAGCTTGGAATGATAACCGTCTCCCGAAGGAGGCTGCCGTCATCAAATCCCTAGAACATCCATTTATGTTCTAAAACTGCTTCCCAATATTTCTCCAGGATTGGTTTAATATCAACCTATTGCATCTAGTGAAAAAACAACATCTGGTGTGGTACTTGACATCTCATGATTGAATCAATTGCCTAAGCAAGTGATATGCCAATCATACGCATCCCTCTCCCCTTTATTCTGTAAGACACCTTTAGAGAAGGAGACTCCATCACATGCAGGTACACCACCATGCCAGGAGTCGTCCATTCTAAAACACCTTTAGGATTCTGTCTAAGTATCCAGATTGGGAAACTACCCAAATCTAGATCTAAAACCATAGATTTAGTAACAAGAATGTCAGATATTATATCCATATCCTTTGTGGAGAAACTACTGTGTAACAACCACAGTATAACCGATAGTAGTATAGGAATTTTACTTCCTACTCTGTGTGTGTCATCCAAATACCAGGACATCACACCCTACTACCTTCTTAACAGATCCATCCCCTATTCTGATGAAGTCAAAGTCATGATTGTCACATCAAAAATAGATGATCTATCTCCGCTATATCTGCTTTAGTCTATAAATAAACATAAGCTACTTGTCCACTATACTTCTGCTGCTCCCACTAACTACAACAACCCTCTGGCAGAGTCATATACATGTGCACTTCTAAAGATAGTTTAGAAGGACGCTATACTCATCCTCCTGCCGGGTCTCATAGTCTGGAACAACAGCAATGGTAAGTCTGGGTAAACAAGAACCTCCCTGTCACCGTCCTTGAGGCTACCGGAGTACCTCTCGGGTGTCTGAGGTTACCCACCATTTCTACGGAGTAGCTAATGGAATGTCAAACTTGATTGAATCTTTAGGTTCTATTAAATTTTCTGTAATCTTCTGTGGTTCTGGAATCACTTCCAGTTCTACCATACTCCCACTACTGTTTTCTGAAAAAGTCCATTTTACTAAAACTGTGGCGAGTCAAGAACAATATCACTATTGATCTTCCAAATGGTAGAAAGTCAACCCTCGTCATAGCATGGGCCAACCCACAAACTGCAATTACAGAAACGTGCCTTGAGTTATCCAGAGTCTGGTTTTAAGCATAAGCCGGACAACTCCCCGTACCTTAACATCGTTAAGATATGAATCATTCTATATCCAATATAGAAACTTTGGCACTGATTTAATTGGAACCAGACTCAGGCACTGATTTAATTGGAACCAGATTCAAATCATGCAGCTGTCTCCAGTGCATGTCAACAAAATGGAGAGAGGCCGATCAGTGTTACTCAACTTAGGAGTTCATCCAATTATGAGTAACCTAAAAGAGAAACAAGTTTCTCAAAACCATTACTATCAACTGAATACCAATCACAAGTATCTAAATCTTCGATCACCTTGAAGAATCCCGATACTTGCTACAGCTGGTTCTCTACTTTATTCTTTTATCTATAACTTCTCAAAACTTAGACCTTGTATTTCTATGAAACACTTGTCTAAAAACTACAGAAGCCACAAATAAACAGAACATAGTATGAGGACCAACCCTTTTGTCCTAATGGATACTGGACAACATACAATACTCTGTATAAGTCCGCTGAGTTGAATAACTCAAAACTTTTGTATCGTAGGTTGAAAACTGTACTTATGGTTAAGAACTACTCCGTTGTTCAATGCTCCTTACCCAATCGTCAACTGATATAGGTAAATGTCACAGAGATAATTTCAAAAGATATATCTCACATTATGAAAATAAACGTACAGATATATCAATTTGAAATTGGTGCATAACAGCAGATATTGAAAACCAAATACTTGCCGTCAGACAAAAACCCAGGCGATTTTCTCAAATATCACCAATTACAATGAATTCTGATATAATGAGGATGATCACCTAATTCCCAATAACTTACTCCCACTCATCATCTGTAAAACCATACAGATGTGAGAATCATACCTGGTAAGTACATACCCTGGAGCAAGTGTCTAATTGGGAAAACAGTTTTCCTTTAACAACGCATAGTGAAACTGAAACATGAAAAAGTTTCGAAGGGGTATCCGGGTATTCGTAGTAATGCCTCTTCCATAATCCAATTCATGGTCGTAACCGTATATTTCTTTGTCATCTCTCCAAATCCTTTTATTTGTCTTTAGTCGTTGCCTTCTGTACACCATCGTTAGGCTAAATCGTTTTCTTCCTTCCCTACCGTTCGGCACCAGCCTATGGTTTGGAAGAAGACTATCCAATAAGCGTAATAGGTGTATACTCATAATCCTAGGAGTACTCGTAACCTGAGAAAAGGTGATGATAAAAGACAACTGAATAAAACCTTATTCTATTTCTCCTGAACTAGAGAAAAAACAAAGGTGAAGTAGGAGTGGCGATGAACTACGCGGTTTGGTCGTGAATGATAGCAGTCACAATTTACTTTGCCCTCTTTCTAATCTCTTTATTTTGTCTTTACTTATTACTTTCTGTACACCCTACTTAGGCTAATTGGTTTTCTTCATTCCCTACCTTTCGGCACCTGCCAATGGTTTGAAAGAAGACTATCCAATAAGCGTAATAGGTGTACTGTCTTCTAAACCAAAGAGTACTCTCAACCTGAGAAAAGGTGATGATAAAAGACAACTGAATAAACCAATTCAATTTCTCCTGAACCTGAATCCATCCCCGAAGATGTCCCTTCGAGTTCGAATATAACCATACGATGGATTTATCCAATGGAAGTGGATGTTCGTAGTAATACGAGGTGTTCTGGAGAAATGCAAAAGGTAAAAGAACGAGCGGAAATAATGTATGCAACTCAGAAAATCCAAAAGCCAGTATTTTAAGAAGGTTCGGTCAATTTGGTCACTGAGTCATAGTCTAGGGTCGGTCAATGGTCGCTGCCAAAGAGAGAGAGAGAGAGAAAAGAAACACTCTGCGTGCACTCTAACCTAGATCAGAATGGTTATCACTTTATCTAATCAGAAAACCTCCCACTGTATCGTTAAATTCTCCTCCAAACCTGAAAAAAGAATTAGTCGGGATCACCTGAAGAGTAAACCAACTCATCAGTGGAAATCGGGATCCAACTATCATCGCATGATAACGTGAAAGAATCCACTCACGTTATCACACTTCAGAAGGTATGCACATTCCTGGCAAGTTTCAGTTTCTTTAGAAACTCCCGATGTGGATTTTTGCCCCATGCTCTTATGACCTTGACGTTGGCCAAAATATCATAAGTCACATGTCAAGTTCTACCCATCATTATCTTGTTAATTTAAACCCATCCGTACATACCCCTGACGTTGGCCAAATGGTAGTATGACTGTCCCAAACCAACTCATTTATCTATGCAACAGATGAACACCCAGCAGCTACCAAACACTATGCCTTGGCGTTGGTCAAAATACATAGCTTGAATACTACTGAATACCCAATTGAAATGACGGAGGGCTATGGCTGGATTTTGGCGAAAAACCTTTAACGTAACGAACTTGATATCGCTAAAGGAACCTGATAGCTTTTTACAAAAATATAGTGGCGAAAACCTTTGCTAAAGAGGTCACTCCCGGTGAAGGGATCTCGGCTCTTTCCTTGTGAAATAAGGTGCAGGATATTCCAACTGAATACCGCGATGCAAAGCAACAAGTAATCGACTATAGTGAAGTTATTACCCTGACGCAAACTTCTGCCCAAAGGGTCACTCCCGGTGAAGGGATCTCGGCCCTTGCTTTGTTGAATGAGGTGCATGATATTCCAACTAAATACAACTGTGCATAACAAAAAAAAACGTCCTTGTAATAACACTTTTTGAAAACTGTTCCAACAACGTCAAACAGGTTTGTTTTCCTTGCATTGATCAAAATCAACGCAGTCCCATCAATTAATCACGCCAGAAAAGAACGAAAATAAAATGTACGTATATGCCATCCGCATTCGTCACTGGGTCCCTTCATCACCCGTTAGGTTACTTAACTAACGACAGAGCGGGGACTGGACTAGCGCGGGTGCAAAACATATACAACATCTACTAGTATATATATCAATATACAATAATCGCTCCAGGCGTGATAAATGCAACATTACAGAAAAGTAATAAGTATCACAGAACAATATATATAATCTGGGATCCCCGGGTTTCACAGAGCCGCTAATGAAACCCGACGTTCCCCTGGTCGTGTGGATAGCCTGTGCAATGAAAACCTAGATCCCTACGGGCGTGGCAAGTTCGCCAAAACCTGAAGCGAGGCAGCCCCCTTCATCAAAGTGAATGAACCACCCGGCACTTCACGGAATCCGGTAACTTGAGCACCACTCCTTGGGTCAACCTGTACCCCCTACGAGTGCGGCAAATAGTCTGCCAATTCTAGAGTGAGGCCCCCTCCCTCTCAAAGCCATGAGAGGCGGAACCGATGCCCTCTAGAACCCGGCTATCCGTGCGCTCCATCGCGGGGTAACCCTAGTATAGAAATGAAAATATGTACAACGGGTATATCGACCTCAACCCGGTCGTGCCCCAAAGGAATAATATGCAAACAGGTAGCGACGGCAGTCCATGTGTTGGACGCTCGTCCCGCAATATCAAATGTACAAATAAATCCAAACTGTACTAACATTGCACCAAGCTATCCACCACGACAAATCCGCAATATCACAGCACAACACAGAACATCAACGTGAATGTCACGTTCGCAAACCCCTCTAAAAGGAATATAGCAATTAGAGGAATTATACCGCTCAAATGACATTCACGGTCGCAGATATAATGTAAGCACTGTAAACTAACATATTTAAAATCTCGATCGACAAAACTTCCCGAAGTGGGCCCCAAGTACATATCCAGTACTCAAACAAAATCTAGGCCCAACCAAAATATTCCAGAAACCATAATTCCATATGAAAGATACCCAGAAGAAAAATAGTGCACTGAAGCCCCAAAACGGCGGTGGAACCGCGGTCAATACAAGGCTTGTGCGGCGGTTCCGCGGCGGTCTTGAAGGTTCAGTCGACCAAATTTCTACAGTAGTCTTAGAAAAGCCTGCACGATTTTCTGACATACCCAAAATAATTTTTAGACGACAAAAAAAATTTCGACAGAAACTTTAAATTTGGAATTGCAGTTTTGGAAATTTCGTTTGATCGATCTTTTAAACATGTTAGAACAAGCTAGTAAATGTTAATGGCGTGGCTCTGATACCATGTAAGTCTACGGTAGCGCCCCGGCCAATAATCTGAGGCCAAACACGGATCGAAAACGTTTTCATAAACTGGCGCTAACATAGATTGTAACCCGGATCGTGCCATTAACACTAAACTAGTAAACTGTAAAATGATAGAATGGCTATACCGATCGATCCGTGTCCTTCAATCTTTAGCCATCATCCCACGTTCCTCGCGGCATCTCCGATCTCGCTCGATCTCCGGTCACCTCGTCGAGCTGGATCCACGTCAACTGATCTTTATACGGGCTCCCGCCTCTAAACCGAAGCAACTCGGACATGAAGTTTGCTAGCCGACATGTCCGAGATTGATGTAGAGAGAGTGTAGAATATTTTGTCTCAAGGAACCCTAGCTATTGGGTGAAGGTTAACTGAAGTTGCAATGAATGGAATTTTGTGAGCAAAAGATTTTGCAAATGGAAAAATCAAATCAGCATTTGCTTAAAATGTTGCTCTGCCAATTCTTTAGTGCTCAGCCACTTTAAAAAAAGTCCACTGTGAATTGTAAAGGGAGGGTGAGCACAAGGATTTGGTGGTGACCTTAAGCAAAAAATATCCACACAAATATCCAACTAAATATCCTTAAGAAAAATAATAAGCATTCAATGTTAAAGATGATTCATAAATGAACCATGCTCTATCAATTAATGAAACAATGACCCACCCTCATCCAAAACAAATGAAGCCCATTCAAATTTCGGCCATGGCAATGAAATTATAACTTGGCCAAAAAAAAGATACATCAGCATCAACGAATAATTAAACATTAAAACTAATGTTTAATCGAACGGAGAAGAACTGGCAACTTCAAAAAGCAATCCCGTAACAAATTACAGGATTACCCCACAACTGTATATACATACCCGCATTTGTATTCCGACCGAATAAAAAAAGCAATGAGACAAAAAAGTATTCAAACACAATATAATACTTGGATCCGGCTTAAACCAAAGCCCACCAGTATTATCAGTCCGAACCATGACACGTGCACAAGTGCACGTGTATGTTCGAACCCTGCCATAAAACCATACGGCCTCTACAACGTTTCGTCCGAACTTGGAAAATTATCTGTGGAGGACTCTAAAAACTCGTCAATACCCGGACAGTGGGTTTAACCACAAGCACATCAGTGATACTAGCTGTACGTAACGGCTGCCTATGTACTGACCACAAGGGAGGCTGATGAGCGAACTCATCTAGAAACCCTACTGAGCCTATCAGTGACAATATCCATACAGTCCGGTCCATTCGTCTATGAGCATCGCATATCGGGCCTAGGGTGCTGGTAACGTCAAACCCCCAATAGCGATATAAGTCGTGTCGGAAGGTAGCCCTGAACACCCTGAGAAACCACTGGAATACCTACCAGTAATTCGCACCTACCTTGGCCAAGGACTTGGTGTAATGGCTCTCCTATACACAGCGCGATCTCACCCCCAATACCGGGAGAGACGAATCCCCTGCCGATCCGCTCACTTCCTCTATGTGGCTCGGGACTGTACCCAACTAAAACCTGTTTGCACGACTCCTTTGAGCCATGGTAGGGTAGTAATCTAAGCACGGTGGAAACTCACACGAGACAAATGACGACCTCAGGTAGATGAACTAACATGTACACATGTCACCAGGGAACTGCTATCTGACGCTAGGTATAATACCAACTAGCATGTTCCCGGCGAGTCCTGTCCGGTGCACTCATAACCCAATGAGCACCTGTATACATCTTAGGTGAACCAACTGACACCAATGGCTTGTGAGACCGGCCACCGCCCCTCGTCGGGGTCTCGACTGTATACACTAGTCTACTCCGGAGTATCGATGCTCTGTCTCGAAACTCCCACGACTAGGGACCACTTTTAAGGATGTGCTTATGGACTACCCAACTCTCACGTATATGATCGCCATCATACTGCTGGTAGTCAAGCAAGAATCTTAAGGGCTCTATCAATGTGTAATAGTGATCATGTCACTTAAAACTGTACACGATGATAAAGGCAAACCAGAAAGCATACTATCATCTCGAGTAAGACTTTCCTACCGGTATAGGTCATCCTCAATCATTGCAATCACGTGCCTGCGATCCAATAATTGACTTTGAGGGCACTACAACCAACAACCGTTGCACCCACGTGAGAGCAACAGTGGGGGGCATTTGTTTCCCCAATTATTTAACCTAATAAAAGAGTAAAGCTTTATTGAATTTAATGAGGCAGCGCCTCACGAGGGCGCCGGCGCCAGAGCCAATTTTATAGGATTAAATCCTATGGTGGCACCGCACGTGCTCCTCACACAAGTGCCAATTTGCAAAGCACAGAAGAGTTCATTACATAAGAGTTAAACTTTTAGATGGTGCCGCACATGCTCCTCACGCAAGCGCCAGTGTGCAAAGCACAGGAATACCCATCTTAAGAATTAAATTCTTAAGTGGCACCCACGTGCACGATACGTGAGCACTAGCGCCCTTGTAGAATTAAAATTCTACAATACTCCCTGTTAAACAGAGCCGTTGGATCAAAAATCCAACGGAGATGATAAATCGTCGAAATACAGAATTAAATTCTATTGGGAGAAAACATTCCCCAAATCTTTCTAAAATAAGAAAGATACTCTCAGTTGGATCAAAAATCCAATTGTAGAATAAAATTCTATTTTGGAATAGATTCCCTCAATCTTTCTAAATAAGAATTGCTTTCTGTAAAACAAAGAACTCTTGGATTAAAAATCCAACGGTGATTAAAAAATCACTATTTTACAGAATAAATTCTGTATATTTTCCCAATCTTGTTAAAAACAGAAATCATATTCTGTAAAAACCGAAGTCCTTCGATCAAAGATCCAATGGTGGGTAAAATTCCCCAAATCAATTTTGAGACCAATTAAATCAATTGGAATCTCTCAATAAGATATTTTCTCAAAACCAATTAATAATTTGCCTTCACTACATAAAGGACCCGAGACTTCAAGTCTCATATAGACAGAACAACACAGAGAGACAGAGACCACAAATAGAAAGAATAGAGAATTCAATTCTCAAAGAAGAAGAGCTCAATTCTTGAAACCTTAGGTAAAGGAAATATCGAGATCAAAACATCTCCTTTACCTAACATATCTAAGGGTTGAACCCTTCTAAAAAAACTTAGTTCTTTCTCTGGATCTGAGATCCACAAGATAAGTCTCCCACAAGTTGAGAATTTAATTCTCATCGGGGAGATCTTGTTCTTGAGAATCAAATATTCAGGGAAGAACAAATTTTAAAAAAAAAGAATATGGAGTCCATAATACTCCAAAAACTCAGTTCCTTCGATTCAAGAACTTAGTTCTCAAAAGAACATGATCCTAGATCCTCAAAATAGTGATCTTGGCGATCGTTAATGGTCAAAATACCATTAACAGAGATTTAAGTTCTCTAAAAAATATCAACAAAGATTTAAATATCCATATAAAAGAAACTAGCACCTTACGTGCTTCCCACGTGGGCGCCCTTTTTTAACAACGCCCAGCACCTCACATGTTCCTCACGCGGACGCCACATAAAAAGTGCTTAACACTTCACATACAGCCAAAACGGCTGAGTGCTTAGCGCTGATTGGGCAATGCTCCGGCGCCTCATGTGCTCCTTACGTAGGCGCCATCAAAAAAGAAAAGAAGAAAGAAAAGTGCCCAACACTTCATAAACAGCCAAAGTGGCAGAGTGCTCAGCGCTCATTGGGCGGCGCCCATAATCAAATGTTTCACATGACACCCATGTGAGTGTCAGAGCGTCAAATAAGTGCTTAGCACTTTTTCATAAAAAGAAAAGGGCTGAATAGATAGAGCCCAAATGAGTGCTTAGCACTTTTTGAATAAAAAAGAAAATAGTAGGCAGACTAAGCCCAAATTGGCTAAGCCTCTGAAGTTTCTTGCAGCTGAGCCCAAATACTCTTTTGATGGATTTTAAGTAAAAACGATCCTCAAAAACATTATTGAGCCGATCTTAGTCTCAAACATGATTAATGATCTCTCATTGATGATATCCAAAACGATATTCATCTCATATCTCCTAAGGTAATTTTAGTCTCAAATATGACTAACGATTCTTAGGTCTACCACAATCCCTTTTCCCTCAAATATGGGATTTGGTCCGAGGGTACATCTTTACACACCTCTAATATATGTCGTTGTAATTTCTCAACGTTTTCAGAGAGGTGGCAGGTCCCGACAACCAACAACTCCTCTCGTCATACATCGATGCACTTCCAAATTGATGTGCACACCTCAAATACCCGCCTCAAACATAGCGATAATGGACCGAAATGTCCTTAAACTAACATTCGTCCCTAAAATGGGAATGTTGGACCGAAATGTACTTAAACTAATATCCGCCCCAAACATGGCGATAATGGATCGTGATGTCCTCAAACTAAAACAAACTGAGCCCCAAATGCTCATATATATTTAAGTTGATCTTAATCTCAAATCAGAGTAACAGTCCTTAAATAAATCAAACCCAAATCTAAAATATATGGATTTAGACTAATTCGCGCCCTACGGGCGACAATATAAACTAGTCTCCGTATACAATCCACAGGCAATCTAAACAAACAAAAACACACATGACACGAAGTGAACTTCAGGAGCAGGAGAAAGTGGTTATCGCAATGCAGTAACATAATTAACTACAGGGGATTGCGCCTGTAGAGAAGAGCGTCCCCCACAATCAAAAAACCCCTCACAAACGAGGGGGAATCTGATAAAGTCTGCTACAATGGTCGTATCCATCCAAAAAACCGATATATGGTGCCATAAATCAACTTGGTATTTTCGGAGAGGTGGACGGATAAATCCAAATAGTATCTACCCCCAGATTCAGGAAAGACGATCTATCTCGGTTCGTCTCTGTTTCCGGAAGTGAACATGCATCTTGTCGACGGACTCCTCCAGTGCTTGTTAGGACAACACTCTGAAAAGGCCGGGGGGAAACCTCCAGATAGCGTAGACAAGCACCTGCAGGAGAGACGATCGGCGTAAGAGTAACCGCCCATAATGACGTTCCAGCCGACCTATCACCGACTCTTATATCGCCTTGGAACTATCATAGTCGTAGTTGTAGACGTCATCGCGGGATACGATATCTTGGATGTTGTACGTGTTGCCTTCCATCGGAAATGATTGACTACTAAGGTCAGAGAGAAAAAAAGTAGATGATGGAGACAACTAAAAGCAAATCGACTGAAGTGCCTAAGAGGAGTCCAAGATTCCTCTATTTATAGGCTCAAAGAAAATTCCCCTACGGTCGAGATTCTCCCCCGGCAAGGCGCGAATTACGAAGTATCGCATCCATCGGGTGAGGTGTCGCCACGCGGCTTCCGTCCATTGGCCTCCTCCCTTTCATGCGGATCCAGGCAGATTGAACGACGCCATCAGGAGATACGCATGGATCTTAAGATCCGTCAGGAGATACGCGTGGATCTCAAGATACCTGTCATGCACCACGTGGCACCGGGAATAAGAGAGACGCAAATGTCAACGCCATGGCGATCCTACCTTCCATTGATCTGAAGCCCTCTCACGAGGCCGCCAGGTAGCTTCCTGCTCGTCCAATTCACAGCGAGTAGATTCCTACTCGGCCTAAACTATGGATCTGAAGCCCTCTCATAAGGCCGCGGAGTAGCTTTCTTCCCGGCCAATTCGCAGCGAGTAGATTTCTGCTTGGCATGAACTGTGGATCGGAAGCCCTCTCACGAGTTCGTGAGGTAGCTTCCTACCTGGCCAATTCACAGTGAGTAGATTCCTGCTCGGCATGAACTGTGGATCTAAAGCCCTCTCACGAGGCCACTGGGTAGATTCCTGGTCGGCCTGAACTGTGAGTCAAAAGCCCACTCACGAAGCCGCGGGATAACTTCCTGCCCGGCCAATTCACAGCAAGTAGATTCCTGCTCGGCATGAACTATGGATCTGAAGCCCTCTCACGAGGCCGTGGGATAGCTTCCGTCCTGACCAACTCACAGCGAGTAGATTCCTGCTCGTCCGAACTGTGAGTCAGAAGCCCACTTACAAGGCCGAGGGGTAGCTTCCCGCCCGGCCAATTCACAACGAGTAGATTCCTGCTTGGCATAAACTGTAGATCTGAAGCCCTCTCACGATGCCACTGGCTAGCTTCCTACCCGGCCAACTCACAGCGAGTAGATTCCTGCTCTGCCCGAACAGTGGGTTAGAAGCCCGCTCACGAGGCCGTGGAGTAGCTTCCTGCCCGGCCAATTCACAGCGAGTAGATTCCCACTCAGCCTAAACTGTGAATCCCAAGTCCCTGCATGGGCAGACACCTGCTCAATGCCGAGACACACCCATTCATAATGAACAGATTCCTATTCATCCTAAATGATCGATCCTAAGGCCTCACATTAAATTAGTAGGCATACCTCTACCCGGTACGCATACTCGAAGTAGGCAGACTCCTACATAACCTAAGTAAAGAAAGCTCGTCCATGGTCGATAGCCGGCCCAACTTTAATTCCACTCGAATCCGAATAAGGAATATCACCGAGCTTTGAAAAGTTCGGTCCGAGTTCCTAGAGTTTCTAAGAGGACACCAGTCTATCCACTCTTGGAAGAATAAACCTAGTATTTGCTCGCTCACGTTACCTCATCTCTGGGTCGAGGAGGACATTGGTCTATCCACACTTGGAAAAATAAAAATAAAAACGAAAATTTTCCAATCAGACATATTGCAGACGAGCAAAAATACTTCATTAATGCCAAAATTATGTATAAGGTATTATGAGCTCCTCAGTTTTACAAAATTGTTGCAAAATTGCCCAAAGGCTTACAATGAAAAACAAAGAAAAAATAGGAAGAGCAGAGAGAGCGGCAACTTCAAGTCGTCTTCTCGGCCAAGGTCTAGACGCCGCCCGCCTGCCCAGTGTCTCCGCCCTTTGGCTCTTCCTCCGGGAGGGGTTACCTCGTGCGGAGCTCCTGATCATTGAACCCGGGCACCATCTCCTTAATGGCGTCGAGGGTATTATTCCACCCAACGGCCCCAGAGTCAGTGAGGTCGACGTAGAACTGGTCGGACATCTTATAGTCCTTCACAGCCTTCTCTGCCTTCTCCTCAGCCCTTTTCACCACCTCGTTTATCGCCCAGGCATCCTCCTTGAAAGAGTCTATTTGTTTCCTTATGGCATCAAAAAGCTCGTTGATTTCGCCGACCTGGGCCTGAAGGGCCGGTTGGACTCAGTCAAAACCCGGTGGGACTCCTTCAGCCTTGAGACCTTCACCCCCTCCGAGAGCAACCACATATAGAGGGAGGCAGCGTCGTCATCGGCCTCCTTCAGCCTGGCGAGGATTTCCTCCTTGCATGAAGATGTCTCCCCAGCCTTTTTTATCGCCGAGGCAATTTCTTTGACCTCCATGGTAGCCAAGAGGACACAATGTTAGAGGACCTGCAGAAAAAGTAGACAACATTCTTCAGGGACTAAACAGAGGAAAAATTACTTGAAAATTTATAGAGAAATCGCCAACCTGGACGGCCTCCTGGGCTATCGCAGTGACCTGGGATCTTATAGCGACCCGAGGTATTTTGGCCCCCGCCCTTTCTGCATGTCCGCCAGTAGACTATCAGCCACGGATAGCCCAGACGGCACTACGAGGAAGAGGTCAGCTTTCTGAATATGGATCCCGGCCAGAGACGGCCGAGAAATCACCTTCTTAAACCTCTTGGCTGGAGACTCAGTGGAAGAAGGCGCCTCCGGCCTAACTCGGGGAACCTGTTCCCGGGCTTGTTTTAGCCCGCCACTTCTGAGCTCCTCGAGGATAGGAGGAAGGGTGGCGGTCTTTGCTGAGGGATCCTGATGGAGCGTCCTACTCGGCGTAGGCTTGGACAAACTATCTCCACTGCCCTTCTTGCCATGTACCTTGGCGGCCAAGGCGGCCATTATCTTCGACTGGTCCATGGGCTCTGCAAAGAGAAACAAAAAAAGAGGTTAGCAACAAAACCAGCAAAATATACAAGTCTAACTTGGTCGACTGAGACCAAAATTATCCACAAAGCGTGCGGGACTAAGTCCCACCCAGTTCAGGGCCTACTCGAAAAGCAAGGCATCAGCGCGCTAGATCGGCTCCCATCGGGACACGATCCTCTCCTCCAAGGCATTCGACAGCTTGGCCTTCGGGCATTCTATCTTATGCCACTCGGTAGGCACCGGCCACTCCTCTCTATTTGGAAGACCGATGAAGATGAGCTTCTCCTTCCACTCATGGATAGAAGAAGGGACGACCACTACCCCCGACCCAGTCGTCCTACCCTTATGCTTCTTAAAAGAAAAGTATACCCAACTCGGCTTGTCCTTACTAGTACCCGAGTGGTTCTTATAGCAAATAAAGGACAAGAGGAGTCCTAAATTAAAGAGAATCCGATCGATTTTAAGACGGGCCAGGAATCCATGGAGAATCCTCCACGAATTTGGCGCTAGTTGGACAGGGGAGAGTTGAAAATAATGAAGGACTGCACAAATCTCGGGCGAAAAAGGAAGACGCATCCTTACTCGAAACGCTTCCAAGTACAAAGCAATCTCATTACCCTATACCTAGACTGCCCATTCACCCTCCCTAGCCAGACGGAGCGTGTAGCCAGAGGGAATGTGGAAACGAGCTTGTATGTCGGAAAGCACATCTGACCTGTTCAGCATTGAGGAATCGTCATGAGTATTCTCAATACGTACCATAGGGGCCTTCTTGGCCCCCGACAATTGGAAACAAGGGAATCGCCACACCTTAGGGGCGAACCCGACACAGAGGAAGAAGAATTTTCTCGGCTATCAGAAGCTGAGGAAAACAAGGAAGACCCACTAGACTCGGCTTCAGAGGTCAAAGTCTCATCACCTGACTCTACCCTAACTACATCTACTAGAGAATCAGAGGAAGGCATCTGACCTGATTCAAAGGAAGGAAGGCTGAAGAAGGGTTTGAATGGTAGATCCGACCTAAGAACAGGAGCGCCGACTAATCTACAGACAACAAAAGACAAGAGAAGCAAAAGTGTTTCCTGGGGACAGGCCGGCCCTATTTATACACTCAGCAAAGGCCATCCAGCGACCTAGATCCGCTCCCACTAAAACGAAGTGTCATGCCCAACGATCCATATGGTACCACATGGTAGCCAACCATTGGAAGCTTCTTCCTTATGCGGATCCGATCGACTTAAGCGACGTCTCACAATCCGCCGTCCGATTACGACCATGTGGCACAAAATCGACGATCGTCCTATCGTCACGACGGCCAGAACAAGCAAAGCAATGTCTCCATGATGGCACCGCCCTCTTAGCATCTTCTAACGTCAACGAGAATACATACGGAAATTAAGGCAAATGGTGAAGGCCAGGTGGACCCAGAAGGCAGGGATGCACAAACCCCGAACGACGTGTCGTTCCCGAACGTTCCACCGCATAGATCCTTCGGCAAAAGGCTGGAGGAAGAAGACCAAGCAATCCACCCATGACGCGACCTATAAAACAGGCCGGGATGAGTGTAGGGGGCTGATTGATACGAAAAAGTATGTTTGTAGTTATACCGCAATCAATAACGGTGTCACACGTAGCTAGACCGAGATGAGTACGGGTCGTCCTCTGGGAAACGTGGAACCTTTTACTCTTACTTTAGATGTGTTGAGAAAGAGAGGAGAGATAAAGAATTTTATAGAATAGTTTCTAGATCTACGTTAAACAAGAATGTAAAATATAGATCTAGATTATTTTTAAAGATGTAGTTAATATAATAAGGGGGCTTGTAGGGTTCGTTAGGATTTAGTAGTTATGGACGATTAATTAAAAGTTACCCTTTTTATCCATTAATAGATTTAAAACTAGAACGATGGTGATACGTGTGGATTAGGGTTTCTGGAGGGAAAAGGAATCCCACTCTTAACCCTTATATCGACACGGAACCCCGTTCAAATCTAGCCTTTACCAAAACAATTATTAATCTAAACTCTAATCATGGTCGGGACTAACAAAGAATTGTTAGCGCGCCCGATTAGGATGTTAATAATTCTTTTGGTAAAGTTCATAAACTTTATTGGAGTTAAAAAGGGTTTAGGGATTTTCATCGTTCATTAACCTCCCCTAATCCTACGAACCCTAACAAGCGGAGAATTACTCGCGCATGTTGGGAAAAGAAGATGAAAAGATAGAGAGGGAAAACATAATGTAAAATGCAAAAGAATTAAATAAAACAACTTCCTTTATTAATCAACTTGAACAATCTACACTTTATTCCTTAGAAAATGATTACAAAAACTTGGTTTGCTTCTCGAACTCTTTCGAAAGAGGTAGATGAACAGTTGATGATCAGCCTGGATGCGTGAGCCGTCTTGGACTTCGTGATCTCTTCGGCTTGATAACTTTTCCAAGAGGCTCTTGGTGCACTTTTATAGTGCAAAGCCAGAATCTTTAGGTTGTAAACTTGGTAAAATTCAGCAGTGATTGATATCCCAAAATTGTAGCAAAAGATCTCTCTAGATTGCCGCGGATCCGCGGCAAATGGGGGCTAGGGCCGCGGATCCGCGGCCTGTTAATCTCCGCCGTTGATAATTTTTCTGGGGTTGGCTCTATGTGACATTTGGCGATCCTTGGCACCTTTAGAATTTGGAAATCTTTTCTCGGTTGCTTCCAGACTTGGTCTCCAAGTTTTGCTTCTTAATTTGGCAAGTTTTCTTCAACAACTTGATTTGCTTGATAAATTCTACATAACAACTTAGAAAATTCTGCACAATAATCTCAAATAATATTTAGTAGGCTTAGTTCTACTAGGATTTGGTCAATAGATTTATTTGCATACATTTTCCTACCAAATACTAATTAAAATATATTAACACATGGAAAATGGTGTCTTTACACATAAACCCTCATATGTATAATATATCATAATAAAGTCCTTTTTTAATATGAAAATGGTAGGAAAAATGTAATACAAATGTGCAGTTTTATCAACTGAACAAATACCCCCAAACTTATTTTTTATCGTCCCGAGCAAACTAGTTTATTTAAGAGGAGAAAAAGAAAGGAGAAAACTAAGGACACTTTCATAGGCAGACACGAATACACTGAGCACGTGCAACAAGCCGTTAAACCTCTAGGTGTCCCTAGTAGGAGAAGTGTTGTCTCCTGAGGGTTTTCAGCGGATTACACCCACAAAATCCTATAACAAAAGAAAGATGGTGAAATTTACATATAAAGATAAGAACCATAGAAGAAAGACTTTGAAATAAGAGTTTCCAACTATACTAGCTTTTCAGTTGTCATGAGCCCTATCTTAATAGTCATGAAAAAATGTTAGAAATCATATCATCCCTCAATAAAATATCGTCTTTATTCTTCATTCCTACATTTCATCTAAACATCGATCATATACCCCTACGTGTGTGAAATAGACATCCCTACACTCGGAGAATTCAATTCAAGCTATCATACTCTTGTCCATCTACCTTAGTACTTTTTAACTTGATGAATATTTAGATTTGCTCACACATTTTCATGCGACCGTTAATACTTCTTGAGGTACTAACCGACCGATTACTTATGTGCTTGCTGATTAGGTGATAATATTTTCCTCGTCTTGCACCACCTAAGGCTTAGCAGTGACTCCCAGACCAGTTGGCCTTAGGGCACTAGGTGAAGAGGCACCCTCGCTATATTTTTTTATTGCTGCCTTGGCGATAACAAAACCAGTGTTCATTTTTTTCTTTTCACCATTTTTATATTTTCTTCATTTTTTTTTCATTTCCTTCATACTTTGGCATTTAGACAAGAGCATTTCAAGGTATCCTCTACTATCCCGAGCTTCAAGACGTGTGCAAGTGCATATAGTAGGGTATCAACATTCAAATGTTTTGGCTTCCAGAATAGAAACTATTTTTCAGACTTATTTTTATCCTCAGATTAGTGACTTCCTTCATCGTACTAACCCTTGGGACAACAGCTCATAACTACTTATTACTAGTTCGTTTAAGAAAACTTCTAATTTTCTTAGTTTTCTTAAACTATTCCTATCTTTTGGATGTAATTTTTTTCACTTTCTATTCTTTTATTATCAAAAAAAATTTGTGCTTTAATATAGTATAATGCAAAGTATAAGCACAAACCTCCCCCAAACCTGTTTACAGCAGTGTCCTCACTGATGTCATCCATTAAGCTCAAAAACCTGTAGACTTGGGAGGAAATTATTAATGGGGGAAAGAATATATGAAAGTGAAAATCCTCCCCCAAACTTATTTTAGGCTCACATATTTGTAAAAATCATTTTCTTTTCAAGAGCCAAAATATACCACCCCCCCAAAACTTGAGTTAAACAATTTTAATCTTTTTAAAATCACACGAGGGGGTCAAGATTATTGGTCAATGCCAAGCTTTGCAAAGACCGAAGGTCAACACCAACCATTCAAAAATTTTATCGATGAAGCACCAAGATTAGTGGAAGAACATGTCACTTTTTGACAAGAAGAAGTGGGGAGGTGATAAGAGGTGTAATGGAAAAGGATTGCGTCTCAATTTGGAGAGACGCCACAGTGATAGTGATGATGGATTACTCGCATTATCATGATTGTCCAAAAGAAGGGGTGGAGGTCCAATTTCTTCATCTTGGAGTTGATTCATCTCAACACCCGTGTCTTGTAAAAATGCGAGCTCATCAGCGAAAATTTCCTCAAAGCTTTCGTCGATATCCCGAAGAATAATGTCATCAGAAAAAATGGAGTGATCGTCCGACTCTATACAAAGATCCTCATCAGTGTTAGATGTTGACCGGGACAACTCGGTGGAAGAGTCCGTGTCAAACAACGACATATGAAAAGAGTCAGAATTATGAGATTGATCAAATTCGCTGCTGTCGACATCCATTAATTCGACAGAACACACATGAGCATAGGGTTCGGAGGGTTCACTTCCCAACTTGTAAATGTTAAGCTCAATTGACTTCTTTCTAAAGGATAGGGTCATAGATGTAGGGTTCCTAGGCACACTAATGAAGTCTCACAAGGCATCAAACATGGCTAATTCAAATTTTACATGTGCCTACAAACCTTAATACGGATCGTTAACTAGATTTATAGGCTATGCGATGCAAGTTAACGACTTTAACTTAAAAGGAAAGGGGCTACAACCTTTGTAGATCCGGTCCACCACTTCCTAAGCTCCGCGATGATGTCCCTCCGCTGTCCAAATCGGATTCCGGACTCTAGCATCGGCTTCATCGAAGAAATGGGCGGGCTTAGTCGTCGGCTTCGATGCCGAAGATGATCTACGTCGAGGCAACTCAAGATCAAGCTCCAACTTCACCAAGCCATGAAACTTGTGAAGAAAACACCCTATACCACTTGGCAAGAGGTAGAGGATGAAGAAATAGGAAGTGGGTTCACTTTAGAATTGGATTTCTCAATCTTATTCTCAAGTTGCCATTGATGGTGGCATGGTTTCTTCATGTTGAAGATGAAGAAGAAGAAGAAAGAATATGATAGAATAAAAAGGATTCTTGCAAAAAGGAAAATCCAACTCATTCTTATCATAATCCAACCTTGGTTAGGTGTAGAGACTAAACTAGGGTTAGGTTGTATGGTTAGGGTTAAGGCTAAGAAACAAAATGGTCAATACTTCAAAGCTTCATAAAGCTTCAAAGAAAAAACAAAAGTAGCCACCCTTTTGTTTCTTGCCAAAATAAAGAATAAATAAATAACTAAATAATAAAGAAAAAGAAAACCCTAATCATTAACTTAACCATGCTTTAATTCTTTACACTTAACCAAGTAAACATGTATCATCAAACATGATACAATCAAGTGCACAAAAGTATATCACATATACAACTTGTGATATTCAAGTGAGAAAATTCATTTAAAGTGAACCAATACTAGTTAATGCAAAGTAATATATCAAGTATATAATTATACATTAAATCATTAAATCAACACTTGATTTAACGATCCGGTCATATCGCATATAACCGACTAGTATCCTATGTATCGGTTTATCGAATCAATCCTTGATTCGACAACTAGGTTATATCACATACTACCATTCGATACATTCATCGCGAGAATGGAATACGGTATCACATACACGCATTATTCTCGGTCCCGCACATATCTCATATGCGCTCCTATTTCGTTTCGCTTGAGCCAGGAAACCTCTGTGTAGGACTCTAAAGACTCGTCAATACGCCGGCAGCAGGTGATGATCATATCAAACACCCACAAGCCACAAGCGGTCTGCTAAACGTAACGGCCACCCGGGTATTGAGCGATCAGAAGATCGACGGCAAGCCCGCTCACACTCCTGTGAATCCAACCAGTAACACTTACTGTACAGTCCGGTCTGTTCGTCTGATATGTCGCATATCTCGCCTAGGGGTGGTAAACGTCAGACCCCAGTAGCTCGATAAGTCATGCCGACGTGAGGTCCATAACACTCATGAAACTACTGATAACTCTTACCAGTATATCACTGCAACCCTGGCCAGGGATTTCCTGTTATGGCCAGTCGAGCATAGCGCAACATCAACCCCCAATACCGGGAGAGACGAATCCCCTCCTATCGCTCATTGCCTCCATGTGAATCGGGACTGTACCCAAAAACCACCTGTTTGCATGACTTAGTAGAGCCGTGGTAGGGTGGAAATCAAAGCACAGTGGGAGACACACAAGACTCTATGACGATCTCGGGTCAACAGACTAAGCTGTACCAGTGTCACCAGAGAACTGCCATCTGACGTGAGGTATCATACCATCTGGGAGTTCTCGGCGAGTCCGTTCAGTGTACCTAGTCTCCACTGAGCACCCGCATACCATCTCCTATGTCAAACATCAATGGATATGGGATCATCCATCGCCCATCACATGGGTCAAGAAGATATACGCTAGTCTACTCTGGAATATCGATGCCCCGTCTCGATATTCCCACGACTAGGAACATTGAAGGATGTACTCATTGACTACCCAGACCCCACTAGTATGATCTGCATCATAGTCCTGGAAGTCGAGTACACATCCTAAGGGCTTTATCAACAAATAACAGAGAGACAGAAAGTATACATGTTAAGATAAAGAGTAACCAGATAGCGTACTATCATGTCGAGCAAGAAAGTCCTACCTATATATGTCCCAGCATCCACTACAATATACATCCAATGTACAGTAATGGCCTCTAGGGCATACATATAACTAACAATCTCCCACTTGCACTAGAGCCATCTGTAGTAGTAGTTGTAGTATCTAATACTCAACCATCCCCTAAAAGTCTCTCTTTGGGAAAAGGCCTTCGTGAGTGGATCCGCCGTGTTGTCCTCTGAGTCAACTCTCCTAACCTTGATCACCCTGGAGATCAACTATCTCCATGATCAGGTGATGCTGCCTCAGAATATGTCTGGGTCACTGATGGGACCAGGGTTCCAGGGCCAAAGCCTCACTTCCATTGTCACACAATGGTAGGAACCTAGTTCATCTTATGAACCAATATACACCCAAACTACCTCTTTGGTAGTATCTTAAATAGCGATGTTACCATCCTTTATCGTCTAGTTTGCCACGGTATCTAGCTTGGAACTCTTCCAACATACCGTCCCTTTACTGAGGGTAAAGACAATGCCTGTGACTGACATTCAGTCGTCCTTATCACCCTGGAACCCTTCCAGTGATTCTCCCCAGGATCGATTGATACCATCTCACTACTTCTAGTGAGAATCCTAGCATCCAATTACATCTATCTCATAGATGAAAACTCAGGATTTAGGAGGTATCACTTTGATCCTATGTGGGGAATCATTGTGATAAGCGGAGATTGATCGAGCGTAGCATAGGAAACTCCTTCCCTATCAAGAGTATGTTATCCACGTACTCTACGAGGATCTTCACAATACTCCCTACTTCCTTTTTGTTTATACAAGGTTCATCTACCATTTTGATGATGTCAAACTCTTTGACTAACACATCAAAACAGATGTTCCAACTCCGCGATACCTGCTTTATCCTATAAAGCATCTTGTACACGTTTCCGCTGCTCTCACTGTCTACGAAGCCCTCTGGCTGTGTACTTATAGACGTTCTTTTCTAAAACATCATTTAGAAAAGCAGTCATGGCACCCAACCGCCAGATATCGTAGTCATGGTATGTAGCCGTGGTAAGTAGGATCTGGATGGACTTAAGCATAGCCACTTGAAAAGGTTTCATCATTATCCACGCCTGGTCGATGATGAAAAACTTTTAACAAGTCTAGCTTTGAAAGTCTCAACTTTTTCATCTACACCAAGTAATCTTCTCAAGATATACTTGCTCCTGATGGGGATTTAACCCTTCAGATATAGCAATCAAAGTCCATACTTTGCTGGTGTACATGGATCCCATCTCAGATTGCTAAGCATCCAGCCATTCTTACAGAGTCCTTACTCTCGATGGCCTGCTCGAAACTAGTTGGGTCATCATCTCATGATGCATTCCTCGCTCCCACTGTCATCGAGAAACCGAGGTATCTCTCGGGTGGATGAGGAACCCCACCAGATCGGCGGAGAGGCTGAGGCTCGTTGTGAACTATTGAATCCTTTGGTTCTGTCAAATCATCAGCTGCAGTTTTGTATAGCTGGAACCTTTCCAGTTCTACAGAACTATCCTTGCCTCGATCTTGTCCGGATTTTGCTTTTGACATAGGCCGGACAATCCTAAATCTTAACTTACTTAAGAGATATGCTCTTCCCATACCATATCTTATATGGAGTGGTAGGCAGTGATCTGGTACGAACCTTTATTCAATAGGTATGCAGCTTCTCAAGTGCATAACCCCCAAAAGGAAAAAGGTAACTCAGTAGTACTCATCGTAGAGCACACCCAATCTTATACGGTGCGATTGCTCCGTCCTGATACACCGTTGTGCTATGGCGTATTCAGAGGAGTAATACGGAGAGAGAATCTCATTCTCTTTTAGAATATTCCAGGAATGCCATGCCCAAGTATTCTCCTCCCTGATCTCATCATAGGACATAATACTTATACCCGTATTGGTTCTCTACTTCTAGCTTATATTCTGTGAATATCTCAAAAGGTTCGGATTTGTGTTTCAACAAGAACATATGTCTGAATCTCGAGAGATTATCAGAGAACGTAATGAAGTATAAAGAACCAGTCTTGGCATGTGTAGACAGGAGACCTTACATACATCATCATGTATCAGTCCCAAGAGTTCATTAACTCTTTCTCTGTTTCCAACAAACAGGGCTATGGTTATCTTATCTCTGTGATATGACTGGCAAGTTTCACAAGATGTAAATTCAAACTGATTTAAATATGCATCTAAAATGTAACTTCAGCCAGTCGGGTCGCATTGATGTGACCTAGTCTACAATGCCTCAAGAAGGATCCGTTCATATCTGAACTCTTCCTCTTGTGTGTGTTCTGTATACTAGGAACCGTAGTTTGATTTAGAACATCAATGCTTTTAGATAACGTGCCTGAATCGATCAACTTTTAATATAGGAAATGTTCAAAACATTATCCAACAATACAAAATTTTATCATTTCTTTACTAATAAAGAGACTGATATGATTTTATATATCAGGTTCGGTATCTAATAGCATTTGTTCAGAATCAATGTATTGATAATACAGGGTGACAGTGACCAACAGACTTGGCTGCAACACTTGCCCCGTTTTCTGTCTCATGAAACTTATCACCCGTTCTCAGTTTTTCTACCCTTTTGTAGCCCTATGTAACAGATTACATATCTGGGATCCAGATCCGGTATCATATACCCAGGATGCGGAGGATACTGAGAAACGGTTCTATGTAATGAACACACCCGAAGATGATGCATCAGCATGCACTCTCTTCGTTTGGGCGGCACGGGAATTCTGGTAATCCCCAATTTCCTGCTCTGTCTTATAACAATTATAAGTTGGAGCGGGACCAACGTTCCCCAGCTCAGTATAACAAGCGGGTTCGGTCAATATCCGTATTAATATCTTGATTAAGGCGTGATATGGTCGCTACCAGGAGAGAGAGAGAAGAAAACACTCTGCGTGCGCTCTTGCAAGATTAGATTAGTTATATATTTATCTAATCAGGATGGCTCCCACTGTTTTTATCAAATCTTCCTTCAAACCTTAAAAAGAAAGACTAGCCGGGATTAATTACACTCTACAAGTTCGCCAATCTATCAGCCAGGCCAGTGTCGGTACTTTGAGGGAGGTTCCCCGTGC
The DNA here is from genome assembly GCA_030015575.1 of Agapanthus africanus. Lineage (NCBI taxonomy): Eukaryota > Viridiplantae > Streptophyta > Magnoliopsida > Asparagales > Amaryllidaceae > Agapanthus > Agapanthus africanus. Next base: position 91,604,716 of record JASDDO010000019.1, on the reverse strand, counting down.
TTTCGCACAGACCTAATTACAGTAAACCTCATTTTCCCAGAGGCGTAACCCCGTTGACACCTTTCTAGACACCTACTTGATCGGCTAATTGTAAAGTGCAAAACTCTCCCAGGAGTAATAATTACTCGCAGTGGGTATCGAGATCCAACTATCACATAGAAGGTATGCAATCTCATTGCAAGTTTCAACACTTGAAACTCCCGATAAAGATTTTTACCCCTAGCACTTATGACCTTAACTATGGTCAACAAATCATAAGTACTAGTCAAGTTCTACCCGTCATTTCGTGATTAATTAGACCCACCCACATGACCCTTAACTAAGGTCAACAAAGTCACGCGACTGTCCTAACTAATCGCATCATATGCGGTGTAGGAAGACATCACTTAGCTACCGTACACTGTGCCTTAACTAAGGTCAACAAACACAGCACGAATACTAAGTACTCTACTTCCTAAAATGACGGAGGGTTGCGAATGGTTTTTGTGAAAACCTTTAACGCTTTGAACTTGATCTCGTTGCGGAATCAAATGGTTTTTAAATGGAATGTTTTTGAAGCTTTTCTAATTTTGCTAAAGGGGTCACTCCCGGTGAAGGGATCGTCGGCCCTTTCCTCGTCGAATGAGGTGCGGGATATATCATATAAATCACTGTGCAAAGCAGAAACTATAGAAGCAATCAAAAGACAAACTGAGGGTTGTAGCATCTGCCAGTTATTGCTAAAGGAGTCACTCCTGGTGAAGGGATCTCGGTCCTTTCCTCATCGAATAAGGTGCAGGATGTTCTATAAGGAACACCGCGATGCAAAGCAAGAACTGTAGCTACCTGTTTTATTTTTGAAATTCGATTCCACAACATCAATTAGGTTTATTTTATTTCATTAATCTCATTAATGAATGTCCCATCATATAAGTCCACCTAAACATCTCAGATAAATATAACGTACGCTTATGCCATCCGCATTCGCCTCGATGTCCCGTCTGTACCGTTAGGTTAGGTAACTAACACCAGAACGAGGCAGGGCTAGCGCGGGTGTAAAACATAAGCAACGTCTATATAATATATCATATATACTATATACAATATCTGTCACAGAACATCACATGATCACATCACAGATAAATCACAGCAGAAGATACATATGAAATATTGGATATACTAGGACGTCCGTGTTTTCAATACGAGCCAGTATAAAACACGGATTCCACGGTCGTGATGAATAGCCAATCCCACACCCCTAGACCCCTACGAGAGCGGCAAGCAACCCTACCAATTCTAGGGTTAGGAAACCCGGACTCGACTCCTCGAGATGGTCTCCCACTGGACCCTAGAAGCCGGTTACTTGTGCTCCCCTCCTTGGGTCTATCCTAGTGCGGAAAGGAAAATAATATACAAATGGTGACATCATCCGCAACCTGGAAGTGCCCCAATAAATGAATATTACATACAAGTTTTTACATGAATGAAAATGAAAAACACTCATCTCACATAAAATCCCCCCGGTTATTCAAACACGACGATCTAATATAACATATCCAGCAACACATAACATCACATGTCATCAACGTAAGTAAATATGCGCATCCCAATTGTCATTGACATATAGCAACGAAACCGGCGATATCACATATTACACTTACGGTCACAGAAAAGAAAGTGTAAAACTACAACAATTGGAATCCGCAATCTCTTTAGACATCGCATGCCTAATCAAATGAAATACTTAGACATCACATGCCTAACAATTATAAACCCCGCATTTTAGTCTCAAAATCGAAAACACTTTTCAATATAAAGTCGGGCAATTCAACAGGATTCCCGACATTCAGATCGAATGCTCGTCGCAAACTTCATTAGGCGGCCGCACCCCCGACGCCGTCGACAAAGTGCACCAAGGCGGAACACCGCTGCCGTGAGCACCCGAACGGATGCATTCAGCGACGGGGTTCTCCTACAGTCACTTGGTCGGGGCTATGGAGTGAGGCTGTCTATTAAGTTTACCCGGCAAGTATCCGCGTATGCTACGTGATTGCGACGGACTTTTGATCACATCAAAATTCCGTGGCAACCGATCAAGTGAGACTAAACTACTAGATTTATAACATTCATTCAGTTATCTCATAACTACTTATGAATTCCAATTATTGTATCACATTCCGGATAAGATAGAAAATGTTAAACTTTCCGATCGAACAATCGAACACCCAAGTTTTCCCGATCAACCGAATGAAATAAGTTCAAAGACATTCACTTCATGCCTCAGTACCAACGGTCCAGCCGTAGAAGGGTCAAGCCAACGCCTCACATGTGGCACGCCGTACTGCCTCAAACCCTAAGGTTCAAAGGGCAGTTCAAGACGGTCACATAATCGAGTTAAGGTTTGTTGTCTTCTAGAGGGACCATCGCGTTACTTGCATTACTCAGAACGTCCTTAAACCACGGAAAAATCCAACACTTGGAAATTTTCCGGCAGGGGAAAAAGTGGGTATTTATATCCGGTCGAACTTTTTTAACATATTCTAAAATTACCCGGAAAAACACACACTGACAAAATTAGACAATCCGGTCGAAACATCGAGTCCCCAATACAACCCAGAAAATTCAACTCTTGAATAAATATTAAAAATTCCCAGGAAAACCAGCACTGCAATCTAAGAATTACTGTATAAAATTCGATGCATAACAAGACAAAATGGCCGCGGAACCGCCGCACGAGCCATGCTCGTGCCGCGGAACCGCGGCGCCTTTAAGGAATTAGGCCATCGAATTTTACAGTAACCCTTACAATCTCCTGTTGATTTTTCTGCATATTTTTAATTCACAAAAATCCACGAATTTCAAAAATGTACAGAGAGCAATATTAGGGTTGGGGTTTCGGTTCGATCGGATTTCTAACTCCGTCTACGCATCGCCTAAGGCTCTAGCTAGTCTCTGATACCACTGTAGGGTTCCTAGGCACATTAATGAAGTCTCACAAGGCATCAAACATGGCTAATTCAAATTTTACATGTGCCTACAAACCCTAATACGGATCGTTAACTAGATTTATAGGCTATGCGATGCAAGTTAACGACTTTAACTTAAAAGGAAAGGGGCTACAACCTTTGTAGATCCGGTCCACCACTTCCTAAGCTCCGCGATGATGTCCCTCCGCTGTCCAAATCGGATTCCGGACTCTAGCATCGGCTTCATCGAAGAAATGGGCGGGCTTGGTCGTCGGCTTCGATGCCGAAGATGATCTACGTCGAGGAAACTCAAGATCAAGCTCCAACTTCACCAAGCCATGAAACTTGTGAAGAAAACACCCTATACCACTTGGCAAGAGGTAGAGGATGAAGAAATAGGAAGTGGGTTCACTTTAGAATTGGATTTCTCAATCTTATTCTCAAGTTGCCATTGATGGTGGCATGGTTTCTTCATGTTGAAGATGAAGAAGAAGAAGAAAGAATATGATAGAATAAAAAGGATTCTTGCAAAAAGGAAAATCCAACTCATTCTTATCATAATCCAACCTTGGTTAGGTGTAGAGACTAAACTAGGGTTAGGTTTTATGGTTAGGGTTAAGGCTAAGAAACAAAATGGTCAATACTTCAAAGCTTCATGAAGCTTCAAAGAAAAAACAAAAGTAGCCACCCTTTTGTTTCTTGCCAAAATAAAGAATAAATGAATAACTAAATAAGAAAGAAAAAGAAAACCCTAATCATTAACTTAACCATGGTTTAATTCTTTACACTTAACCAAGTAAACATGTATCATCAAACATGATACAATCAAGTGCACAAAAGTATATCACATATACAACTTGTGATATTCAAGTGAGAAAATCCAATTAAAGTGAACCAATACTAGTTAATACAAAGTAATATATCAAGTATATAATTATATATTAAATCATTAAATCAACACTTGATTTAACGATCCGGTCATATCGCATATAACCGACTAGTATCCTATGTATCGGCTTATCGAATCAATCCTTGATTCGATAACTAGGTTATATCACATACTACCATTCGATACATTCATCGCGAGAATGGAATACGGTATCACATACACGCATTATTCTCGGTCCCGCACATATCTCATATGCGCTCCTATTTCGTTTCGCTTGAGCCAGGAAACCTCTGTGTAGGACTCTAAAGACTCGTCAATACGCCGGCAGCAGGTGATGATCATATCAAACACCCACAAGCCGCAAGCGGTCTGCTAAACGTAACGGCCACCCGGGTATTGAGCGATCAGAAGATCGACGAGCAAGCCCGCTCACACTCCTATGAATCCAACCAATAACACTTACCGTACAGTCCGGTCTGTTCGTCTGATATGTCGCATATCTCGCCTAGGGGTGGTAAACGTCAGACCCCAGTAGCTCGATAAGTCATGCCGACGTGAGGTCCATAACAATCGTGAAACTACTGATAACTCTTACCAATATATCACTGCAACCCTGGCCAGGGATTTCCTGTTATGGCCAGTCGAGCATAGCGCAACATCAACCCCCAATACCGGGAGAGACGAATCCCCTCCTATCGCTCATTGCCTCCATGTGAATCGGGACTGTACCCAAAAACCACCTGTTTGCACGACTCAGTAGAGCCGTGGTAGGGTGAAAATCAAAGCACAGTGGAAGACACACAAGACTCTATGACGATCTCGGGTCAACAGACTAAGCTGTACCAGTGTCACCAGAGAACTGCCATCTGACGTGAGGTATCATACCATCTGGGAGTTCTCGGCGAGTCCGTTCAGTGTACCCAGTCTCCACTGAGCACCCACATACCATCTCCGATGTCAAACACCAATGGATATGGGATCATCCATCGCCCATCATATGGGTCGAGAAGATATACGCTAGTCTACTCTGGAATATCGATGCCCCGTTTCGATATTCCCACGACTAGGAACATTGAAGGATGTACTCATTGACTATCCAGACCCCACTAGTATGATCTGCATCATAGTCCTGGAAGTCGAGTACACATCCTAAGGGCTTTATCAACATGTAACAGAGAGACAGAAAGTATACATGTTAAGATAAAGAGTAACCGGATAGCGAACTATCATGTCGAGCAAGAAAGTCATACCTATATATGTCCTAGCATCCACTACAATATACATCCAATGTACAGTGATGTCCTCTAGGGCATACATATAACTAACAATAGAGCCGTTTCTACAATTGATTACTGCGTTGGAAGTGGCCAAAAAGGGTCGACCGAGTATCACCGGGATTTGATTGCGTGGGTTCGCCACATATTGTGTATCTATAATGATAAAGTCCACAGGGAATATGAATTCCCCGACTTTGATTAACACATCCTCTAGCTCACCCCTAAGTTGGGTGATAGATCGATCGGCCATCTGAAGAGTGCAATGCGCAGGTTTTAACTCTCCGATTCCTAATTGCTCATAAACAGAGTACGGAAGCAAGTTAACACTAGCACCTAAATCGAGTAGAGCACGATTGATATTTTTATCCCCAATAGAAATTTAAATTGTAGGACTTCCGGGGTCCTTTCGTTTCTTGGGTAGTTGTTGTGTAAAAGCAGTGCTCACATTACTCGCAAGGAAAACTTTTTTAGGTACTTGAACTTTTCTCTTCCTAGTGCACAAGTCCTTTAGGATTTTCACATATGACGGAACTTATTGAATAGCATTTAGGAGAGGAATGTTTATGTTAACCAGCTTAAAAATTTCCACAATCTTCTCCATTTGTGGACTTGGTCTGTTGCCCCTTAACCTGTTTGAATAAGGTGCTTTATCAATAAGGGTTTGGTCTAACATTGGAGAGGATTGTGGGGACGGATTCGATCCCAAAACTGGAGTGGGAATCAACTTAGATAGATTTAGCGAAATGGGCGAAGGGTTCGAGCCTTGGGGAAAACGGAGAATAGGCTCGGGTGAAGGTAGAAGACTAGACGAATTAAGGGAAGAAGAAGAATAAGGGGTATCAAATGTGTCACTATCATCAAATTGCTCACCCACTCGGTTGTTCAGCACTCTCCCCGATCTCAACGTAGTAATGGCATTCACATTATGACTTTGTGAATGGCCGGGATTCGGTAGGGGTTGAGATGGGAGTTTCGCTTTCTCTCTCGCACTCATTGCGGCGTTTAACTGTGTATTTTGGTTTTCTATTGATTTAATACTCTCACCATGGGAGGAGGAGTTTTTCGTTAGGGTATCAATAGAAGACTTCATCTCAGCCGAAAATTGCATGGATTGTTTCATGAACATATCCAAAGTTTGTGCGAGTGAGTTGTCAGTACCGGCCACTTGTGGTGTAGAAATGTTGGCCGGATTTTGGAAATTCTGTGACTGAAAGGGGGGCTGATTCTGTGGTTGTGGTTGCTGTGGAGGAGGTCTTTGAAAATTACTTTGTTGGTTTTGATTCCAAGCAAAGTTAGGATGATTCCTCCATCCTTGATTGTATGTGGAAGAATAAGGGTCGTTTCTAGGTCGCTGCTGAAAAGCAGCATTAGCTTGAAACGATGCATTCATAGGACATTCTTCCGTTAAGTGTGAAGGATCCGAACAGCAACCACAGACGGTCTTGGGAAGCGTGACCTGATTTAGGGCGAATGATGAAAGTTTGTTCTCAATAGAATCGAGTTTCTTCTGCATCGCTGCCATTTCGGCTTTTACTGCGATGGAAACATCGAGCTGGTGAATACCTCCCTTAGTTGTAGGTGGTCTAACGCTTTCCCACTGCAACGTGTGTTCAGCGAGGTCTTCCAGATATTTCCATGCTTCACCATCATCTTTAGACATGAAATTGCATTGACACATTGTTTCAAGCATATGCTTTGTTGCTGGATTAATGCCCTCATATATAATCCGACATAAATTCCATCTTTGTATTCCGTGATGGGGGCATTGGACAAGCAGATCCTTGAAACGTTCAAAGCACTTCCAAAATGGTTCATTGGGAAGCTGGGTGAACTGGTTGATCTCGCTCCTAATGTGGGCAGTCTTATGATTTGGGTAAAACTTCTTAAGAAATGCTATGACGAATTCATCCCAATTAGTGATAGAGTGTGCGGCAGTATTATAAAGCCATTTTTCTGCCAAGTCGCACAGTGTGAATGGGAGAAGACGTAAGCGCATAGCATCTAAAGTCAATTGTGAAGTACCCATTATTGCGCATACGTTTTCGAATTTGGTGATGAAAACGTACGCGTCTTCCGACTCAAGCCCGTGAAATTTGGGCAGCAGGTTGATGTAGTGGGGTTTAATTTCAAAATTATCCCCGTTAGGTGGTGGAAGAGATATACAAGTAGGAAGAGGACCACGAATAGGATAGCATCTCTCTTGGAGAGAGATGCGCGGTGGATTCTGCTCACCTACGGGCGGTGGCAGCGTGGTGTTATATTCTGATGGAGTGCCGTCCATCTCGGTCGTGGTGTATGGTGGGGGAAAAGAAGATGATGAAGTACCGACTTCGGCGTCGATAACAGGAACGCGGACAAGACGGGCACTAGGATCCCGTGTCCAGCCGAGCATGCACTAAGCGGGTTTAGTGCAAGTGGCAGTGTGTGTGTGATTTTAAAATTGGTTTGTTTTGAAAAAAGTGGGACTCAAGACAAATCACTCTAAAATGCACAAGCAACCCTAGAACTAAGGTCACCTAGGTCCAGTCTCTAGACCGCTCCTAGACTTCCAAAGGACAAGCCGCAGGATCAATCCTCTACCGCCTCCGTACTACCCTTGTAGCCAGGTAAGTGCCAGGTAAGTGGGAAGGAACCACGGTAGTGGGCCTAATTAAAAACCATTAGCCTTTGTCACACTTGCCTAGGCACTACAAAGGTAATGCGGATAAACGATAGATTACCCACGACCTTCCTCTGTCCTTATTGAGCGCGACAGTCCTTAGAGTCTGGTCTAGATATTTTTTAAATTAATGAAGGGTTGATCTAGATGCTCGGTTTGTGATTTGTGGGGCTTAGGAAGGGTGATGAAATCCCCACCTAATCTTGATTTGGTCTTTGCCCCTTAAAGTCCGTATTAAATATGCAAAACAAAACCAATCACAAAACTTTTACAAAAAGATTTTTTAGCGGCGCAATTTTGCAAAGAATCCTGCAGAAAATAGATTTTATTGGATTTGAGGAGAGAGAGAAGGAGTTAAGAAAGATACCAGAGAGTTTTTTTAGCCCTAACTCCTCTAAACTGCCGCGATTCCACCACAAAATGCACCTTTGTGCCGCGGTTCCGCCGCAATGTGGAGAGAACAGTTGATGAAAATTTTTCAGTGGCCTCCTTTGCTCCTCTGGATCTCTAAAAATGTCTCTGTTTCCTGTTTTCCTTAATTCTGTGACTCCAGATTTCCTCGCAAAATTCACGCACAAATCGTTAAATATGCAATTTGCAGTTTTGTGTTAATAATGATATGAATCGTCTAAGAATTCAACACAAATAGTAAAAATAAAAAATTACGCACGTATCCCCGGCAACGGCGCCATTTGATTGATACGAAAAAGTGTGCTTGTAGTTATACCGCAATCAATAACGGTGTCGCACGTACCTAGACCGAGATGAGTATGGGTCGTCCTCTAGGAAATGTGGAACCTTTTACTCTTATTTTAGATGTGTTGAGAAAGAGAGGAGGGATAAAGGATTTTATAGAATGGTTTCTAGATCTACGTTAAACAAGAATGTAAAATATAGATCTAGATTATTTTTAAAGATGTAGTTAATATAATAAGGGGGCTTGTAGGGTTCGTTAGGATTTAGTAGTTATGGAAAATTAATTAAAAGTTACCCTTTTTATTCATTAATAGATTTAAAACTAGAACGACGGTGATGCGTGTAGATTAGGGTTTCTGGAGAGAAAAGGAATCCCACTCTTAACCCTTATATCGACACGGAACCCCGTTCAAATCTAGCCTTTACCAAAACAGTTATTAATCTAAACTCTAATCGTGGTCGGGACTAAAAAAGAATTGTTAGCTCGCCCGATTAGGATGTTAATAATTCTTTTGGTAAAGTTCATAAACTTTATAGGACTTAAAAAGGGTTTAGGGATTTTCATCGTTCATTAGCCTACCCTAATCCTACGAACCCTAACAAGCGGAGAATTACTCACGCATGTTGGGAAAAGAAGATGAAAAGATAGAGAGGGAAAACATAATGTAAAATGCAAAAGAATTAAATAAAACAACTTCCTTTATAAATCAACTTGAACAATCTACACTTTATTCCTTAGAAAATGATTATAAAAACTTGGTTTGCTTCTCGAACTCTTCCGAAGGAGGTAGATGAACAGTTGATGATCAGCCTGGATGCGTGAGCCGTCTTGGACTTTGTGATCTCTTCGGCTTGATAACTTTTCCAAGAGGCTCTCGGTGCCCTTTTATAGTGCAAAGACAGAATCTTTAGGTTGTAAACTTGGTAAAATTCAGCAGTGATTGATATCCCAAAATTGTAGCAAAAGATCTCTCTAGATTGCTGCGGATCCACGGCAAATGGGGGCTAGGGCCGCGGATCTGCGGCCTGTTAATCTCCGCCATTGATAATTTTTCTGGGGTTGGCTCTATGTGACATTTGGCGATCCTTGGCACCTTTAGAATTTGGAAATCTTTTCTCGGTTGCTTCCAGACTTGGTCTCCAAGTTTTGCTTCTTAATTTGGCAAGTTTTCTTCAACAACTTGATTTGCTTGATAAATTCTGCATAACAACTAGGAAAATTCTGCACAATAATCTCAAATAATATTTAGTAGGCTTAGTTCTACTAGGATTTGGTCAATAAATTTATTTGCATACATTTTCCTACCAAATACTAATTAAAATATATTAACACATGGAAAATGGTGTCTTTACACATAAACCCTCATATGTATAATATATCATAATAAAGTCCTTTTTTAATATGAAAATGGTAGGAAAAATGTAATACAAATGTGCAGTTTTATCAACTGAACAGGGGCTAATGGTGATAATCATACATGGAGATTTCCCAGATCACGACATGTAGCAGATGACGTGTCGTATACGTAAGCCCACTAGATTCCTGAGAGTTATGGAGCTGATATAGGTATGATGCAATAGGGACATTCCTCGGTGCCTCACCTCCGAGGTAGCACCCGGCCTTTTTGGGGGACTCCCCTGAGTACGTTCCCTCTTCACTTAACCACTAGCCAATAGCTCATCTCCGAACAACCATATGGTTGAGCTTCCTCAGCTTCCTTGCTCGTCTCCGGGCCATCCTATGGCTGAGATTCCTCAGCGCCCCCATTTGATCGGGAGCATGGAGCACAGGCGTCCTTGTAACAGCTCCGTGTATCTCGTCACGACGAAATCTCTATCTTTCCATGCCCCGCATCCCACACCAGCGTATCTCACCATCAATACGAGCGTTACGCATGGGCGAAACGGGCGACGAGAATCGTGCATTGGCTCGCCCTCAGGCGACCCCTATATAAAACCCTCCTCCAGACGATTTAAGTAACTCGAATTCAATCTAATACGCCGCTACTCTGCCTAATTATTTTTTGGCACTTACTTGATTGTCGAAGGTTCTTACGGTGGCTTCCAACCCCGGGACATCCTTTACAGTTAGCTCGGCATCAACAATCAATCAATAACTCATTGAGATCCACACCAAATCTCCACCAACCTCAACCGTTCAGTCCCGCTGGCCACAAGATCGATGGAGGACAATATCCGAGAGAGATTTCGACCTCCATCAGAGTGGAACATCGATCTTCAGCACAACAAATAAAAATTAATATCGAGCCTAAAAGTGCATTGCTAGTGGATAGATATATGATGGTATTCAAGTTGTTATATATAGGTTCTAACTTCTATGCATTTTAGAATATATATAAATCTATTTTCTAAGATAAATTAGTATCTAATGCTCAAAGAAAAGGGATAGGAGAAAACTTCGGAAACATGTTCCTTAATTTCCTCAAAATTGTCATAAAAAATTTTGATTCCAAAGGAGGGTCCAAAAATTCAAAAGCGATGTGCATTTCACATAAATATATAAATATATTGTAATATTAGAGCACACATCTCCGACAAAAAAGTGAAGAATATTTGAAAAGACCACATACAAGCCTTATGATTGAAGAAAGAAGAATAGTTTAGAGATGGCCCAATTCCTCTATCCTTATCGCAGGCTGAATAGGAGTACTTTAGCCGTCAATCCGAGTAGTGAGTAATTAAAACATGTGTTGTTTAGAGATATTTAGTTTAGTTTATTTTCCGCGGTTTTATTTCTTGATATGAGCCCATATTAGGACGAGTTTTCGGATGTTGGTTATTGGAGCTTGTATTGTTTCTGCTTATACATTTTCTTGACACTTTTATTGTGGCAAATAGATATGTACTAGATAGATTTTATATTTTACTGTTCTTGATATCCTATAGACAGTCGTAATATGATTATGGAGGGATGATTCCTATCTATAGATAGCATGGTTGGCTCTGTCACGTGCCATAGTTTGCGCACGCTGGGAAGCGGGGCGTGACAGGGTTTATTTGGTATCAAAGCCCTAGGGTTTAGGGTTAGTCCGGTTGGTTCTTTTGTAGTTGGGTATTAAACCCAATACACTAACCAGGAAACCAAAAATTAGGAACATGTCCTACTACATTTTTGTCTTGTCATTCAAATTCTTGAATCTTATATTTCCCTTAACTCATGTATCTTGACGATATGTAAATGACTTTGCATCTCAACCTAGAATCCTCCTGATTCCTTATTGTTTCTCCTTTCTTATTCTTTCGATTCTGATAGTAGGATTTGGGCGACTTGAATGGAGTTATGTGATTGTAAATATGTACCGCGGCATGGTTACAATACGGTACTCTATTTAAGTAACTTTGGGTCCAATTTTGATTCATTTTCTTGACTTATGTTTGTGGTATTATCTTGTTTCCTTTCGGCGTCATTGCTTACAAGTTTATGTCTTATCGCGAGCTTGAATCCAGCAACCACGATATATCTTTCCTCTCGTCCAGTAAGAACCAATCCGTTTGTGTTTCAAAGAATAAGGAGAAACACAGGAGAATCTTTTGATGATTGCAGTAGTTCAAAATTAACCACAGCGGAAGTTGGTACAGAATGCTTCAAAGACGATCAGATGTAAGATGTTGATTGAAGAAGTTTTATCAGACCCGCCTCAAATTATCAGAGTAGCGCAGCGGAAGAGTGGTGGGCTAATAACCCTGTAGGGTGTTTTTCGTCACCTCATTGAGATGGGAATATGCATCGCTTGTCAGGAGTTCTACAGATTCCCCATGCCTAGGGTAGGCGGGGGTTTATTGATTGTGGGGATCCGAATCTCCGGCAGCCGCGGACTAAGCTGTCAGTAATTACCCCTCTCCTTTGAAGCGAAGGAACCTCCGATTGACGGGTCAAACTGGTCATGCAAACTCAATGTGCAGTTTGTGTGTTGTGTTTTGAAGGGTCTTGGGTATATCGGATCCTTGCAGAGTTTACGGGGGTCCCACTATCCGGGCTGGGGATCAAGGGGGCTAGCAGCCCCCCTGCAGGGTGCTGGGCAGTGTCCCGTTAGAATTTTTTTTCTAACAGGGATAATGTTGTGGAATGTGTGTATATATAAAAGAAAGGAAATAACGTCCAAAGGACGCGTGAACACCAGCGGCCACGTGCTTGGCACATGGGCATTAGGCGCGGGGCGCCGGCGCCTCACGTGCTTGCCACGTGGGTGCCGGCGCCTCACGTGCTTGGCACACGGGCGCTGGGCGCCAGAAGGAAAAAAAGTGGGCTTACCCCCTATACTGGGAGTTGTGCTCCCAATTGACTTTTGGAGTTGAACATCTAAAAAAGGACAAAGGGGCTTAGCCCCTGCACTGGGAGTTGTACTCCCAATTGATTTTTAGAGTTAAACTCCTAAAAACGATTTATTATTATTATTATTATTATTATTTTTTGTGTGGATTTAAACTCATAAGAGATTTTTGATGCTGATGAAAGGGGACCCCTTTCTTCTCCCTTGAGCTCTGGATCTTTCCAAAGTGGGATTCTTGGAGATGAGTCTCTTTCTTCCTCCTCTCTGTTGGATGGATCTTGGGGGAAAAAGGGGGCGAGACTTAAAAATCTCCCCTTTTAGAGATCTGATGGGATATCTGAGCTCCCCTTTATGGGTTTCATGGTGAAAAATTATTCCTTTTGGGGAAAAGAAGAGTGGAACTCTTGATTTAATTTAAGAAAAAGGAAAAAGGTTTAGAACCTTGAGGAAGGAGAAGGAGGCACAGAACCCTAATTTTTTAAGAGAGAGAAAAGTTATCCTTTGATTTTTTCTTCATGTTGCCTTTATAGGCTACGCACTTTACATATAGCCCTTTGGACTTTGCCAAATAGCACTTGTGCCACCCCATTCCTTATGCTTATTTCTTTTTGCACATAAGCCATGGGGTTTACAAAATTTTGGCTTTCTTCCCATTTTACATACATTTATTTCTAAAAAATACATTTATATTAATTTATTGCGTCCTTTTTGCTATGGAGCCAGCCTCTTCCATGCTTGGTCTTGACTTAGGCTTGGGCCCGCTTAGCTTAGGCTCGGACCCACTTGACTTGGGGTTGGCCTTGTTTTTGACTTGGTCGATCGGGGTGAAAATTTTGACCCTAACAAACCCACAAGTCTTAGAACAAACTTGCAAATTCATGATGAAGGGAACCGTTTACTGAAGGGTGAAGTTCGTAAACAAATTGCAGATGAAGCGCTGATAGCAGTTCGGGATTTCATGGATGTGTTCAAGGACATCTCGAGTTTACCGTCTAAACGAGATATGGAGTTCGCGATTGATCTTATTCCTGTAGCAGAGCCAATTTCGAAGGCTTATTATCCGATGGCACCTGTAGAATTAGAAGAAGTAAAGAAACAGGTTTCCGAATTGCAAGAGAAGGGTTGGATTCGCAATAGCAATTCACCCTGGGGAGCTCCAGTTTTTCTAATCAAGAAGAAAGATGGCATGCAGAAGATGTGCATCGATTATCGAGAATTAAATCGGGTGACTATTAAGAACAAGTACCCAATCCCTCGCATAGGTGAATTGTTCGATAAACTCGGTGGCGCGAGAGTAGTCTCGAAGTTGAATTTACGATTTGGGTATCATCAAATTCAGGTGAAAGAAGAAGACATTTGCAAGACAGCGTTCTGAACTCGATATGGGCATTACGAGTATTTAGTGATGCCATTTGGAATTACTAACGTACCAGCAATATTTATGGACTTAATGAACCGAATCTTTTCACCATATCTGGATCATTTCGTAGTGGTGTTTATTGACGATATTTTGGTTTATTCGAGGAGTAAAGAAGAGCATAAAGAACACTTGAGGATCGCACTGCAAACGTTGAGACGAGAAAAGTTATATGCTAAGATGAGCAAGTGAGAGTTTTGGCTCGAAGATGGGAATTTCTTGGATCATGTTGTATCCGGAGATGGAATTGCCGTTAACCCTGAAAAGATTGCAGAAGTTCATGATTGGCCGATTCCAAATAACGTAGCGGAGATCAGAAGTTTTCTTGGGCTTGCCGGATATTATAGAAGGTTCGTGGAGAATTTCACTCGAATAGCTGAACCATTGAACAAGCTAACATGAAAGGAGGTACCGTTCATATGAACGAATAAATGTGCGTCAGCTTTTGAAGCGTTGAAGCAAAGATTGACCACCGCTTCTATCTTGAATGTTCCAGACAGTTCCGGAGGGTTGGTTATTCACAGCGACGTGTCTGGGAAAGGCTTGGGATGTGTTCTAATGCAGCATGGGAAGGTTATAGCCTACACGTCAAGATAATTGAAGACTCATGAGAAGAACTACCCAACTCATGATTTAGAGCTAGCAACAGTGATTTTTGCTTTGAAGATTTGGAGACACTACTTATTGGGCGAAAGGGTAGAAGTATTTACCGATTACAAGAGCCTAAAGTATGTGTTCATACAGAAATAGATCAACATGAGACAGCGTAGATGGTTGGAGCTGATGGATGACTATAATCTTGATCTAAAATACCATCAGGGGAAAATTAATATAGTGTCGGATGCTCTGAGTCGGTTGCCAGCAATACGGATGTTGACTGCATAAAAAGAGATTATAACTGATCTTCAGAGGTTCAAGTTGGAGATCGTACTACCGCGTTCTTCGGGATAGTTGATGCAGTTGCAAGTACAGTCATTCTTGATCGATAATATTAAAGCAGCACAGTCGCACGATCCAAGGTTGCAGAATTTTCGAGAACAAGGAGAATCATCACTTCAAACGGACTTGTTAATTCATGAAGATGGTTCGGTAGTCGTTTATGTGTGCCTAAAGGAGACATTCGTGAAGAAGTTATGAAAGAGACTCATAGTTCCGCATATTCCGTACATCCGAGAGGCACAAAGATGTACAGAGATCTACGACAACATTTCTGGTGGGAAGGCATGAAAAGAGAGATTGCTCGTTATGTATCGAAGTGCTTGGTGTGTAGTAAGTCAAGGCTGAACATTAAAGGGTAGCTGGTTTGTTGCAACCAGTTTCGATTCCTCAATGGAAGTAGGAACATATAACCATGGATTTCGTGACAGCGTTGCCATAGAGTCCAAAGGGCAATAATGTAGTTTGGGTCATTGTCGATCGATTGACCAAGGCAGCTCATTTGGGTTGGTATCGCAAACCAACTGAGCCAGAGACTAATAAAGCCGACGAAGAAGGTCTCTTCGTCTATGCCGAGGGCCGCAATTGCATCAAAAGACACGGCCGACGTGGTCGGAATATAGAACTGCGGTAAATCTTCTTCCTTGGCCGGCAGTTTGTCCAACCCAAATCCAAAAGGGTCGTTGATACTCGCAAACTTCGGGGCATCCTTGGATAGAGCATCTTCCCGGATGAAGCAGGCGATGAAACTCTCGAAAGTGACGTCCTGCCCCTCTGACTTCACAAACAATCTGTCGAAGATACCCAGAGCCGTGATTAGACTAGGATACTTATGACGGACAGCAGTTTCGAGCGTCAGGCCGTCAAGCATAGCCGACATGGTGGAGAAAATATATTCATCTGGAGGCAGCAACTCCTCGTAATGCTCACCCCTGATTGGCAACCCCGAAATCTCACGAAACTCATCCAATGAAATAGACACCTCTCGAGCCCCTAGCAGAAAGGTGTTGGTTGGCAGATTCCATTGGTTTACGAAAGCTTTGATCCACCAGACGTGAGGAGCCTAATAGTGGAATAGTGACACGTATACTGCCTGATACAGTCCGACCTTTTGCAGTCTTGCGCGATGGGCGGAAAGAATGTAGCGAGCCCAAATAAGGTAGCCCACCGGGTGCCGGACCACTTTATAAACTTGTCCCCAAGGTCGAGCTTCACCTTGGCAAATCCGACGCCCCAAGATGTCTATAGCCTGCAAGAGCTTGTTAGGTATCCCAGGTGTAGAAGGCTCCAGTCAGTCTGAAGGAGTCCAATTGGTCACCTCCACTGCATAAGCAGTCTGTGGGTGTTCCATTAGCAGTATAGGGCGAAGAGGTTCCGCTGGCTCGTCGCAAATAAAACTTTGGCGATCCCGGATGATGTGGCCATACCAAGTGCCCCATAAGATCAGACTTGTCCGGTCTTTATCATGAGCTCTGATCATCGCCATTGCCTCCTCATTTAACGGCGATTGTGGAAAGGCGGCATCCGAGCGGGTGTAAGGTAAATAAGGAAGAGAAGCCATTGTGCCTGAAATAAGGAAAAGAGGAAACATTAGTGAAACCCATGCGCGCGCGAACGTGCGCACGCGCGCGCACACACACACACACATATATATAATAACAAAAGAAAACAGCAGGATGTCTGTTTTGCGGGACCACTGCCTACAAAACACATGGACACGAAATCAATATGGCGACTCACTAATGATAAGACCGGGCAATCATTATGAGAATCAAGAAGATCCTCATTAAACAGACATTGGAACTCAAACAATTCTTGGGAAAACAACCACTGTGAAGAACCCTAATAAATTCAAATTTGTGCGAATAAAGGTAAAACCCTATGAAAAGATTTTCAAGAAAAACCAGGGAACAAAATTCCCAAAGGGTCATCTTGATCTTTCAGAGCTAAGCTCTTCCCCTAAGGAATTAAATTCCCTTTATGTGATGGAATTAAATTCCAAAAACTCAAAAAAAATATATATGATCTCATGAAACATCAAAAAATAGAGGTGAATGTTCGAAATATGGAGGTTTACTGCTCAAAGATCATATCTTTGGATCTCTAAGTGAATGGGTTTCTGAGGAGAGCAAAGCTCTCATGATGGATTTAAAATCCAGAAATTTTTGTTCAAAAAGAAAAAAAATTTATGATGTGCAGGACCTTTACCTAAAAAGGGTTTCTTTTTGACAGAGTTAAACTCTGGAATTACAATGGCAGAGAACTAAGCTCTAAGGAGGAGAATTGAATTCTCAAAGAAAACGAAGGAGGAAGAAGATGAAGAAACAGTGGCTGCCTAAAGAACCCAACCCTCGCATTTATAAGACGTGACAAGGGCGGTTCATCTCCCCGTTTCCCCAGGCAATCCAACGGCTGTAAAGGTGACAGCGTTGCACTCACGTGCAAACCACGTGAGAACAACGCTGCGAGGGCATTTGTTCTCTGATAAAAATTGAATAATAAATAAAAAGCAACGGGGAAAAAAACCCAAATGGAGCATCACGTGCCCACACGTGATAGGCACCATGCTTAACAAAATAAGCTGAAACTTAGCCTCACGTGCAGACACGTGACCCCTATATACAAAGTATATGAGCGTTTATCTAAAACAAACAATTGGCCAGAGAAAAAAACCCACGTGATGGCATGTGACGCTCTTTGGTATGCTTAATTTGGTGAGGTCACGTGCTACACGTGATGGGATCCTAAGCCTTCTGAACTGATAGAATTAAATTCTAATTCAAAGGAATCAAAAGCTTTATGCTTAATTTGGTGAGGTCACGTGCTACACATGATGGGCTCCTAAGCCTTCTGAACCGATAGAATTAAATTCTAATTAAAAGGAATCAAAAGCTTTATGCTTAATTTGATGAGGTCACATGCTACACGTGATGGGCCTAAGCCTTCTGAATCGATAGAATTAAATTCTGATTAAAAGGGATCAAAAGCCTTATTGGGAAAATATTTCCTTGGATCTTTCTAAACAAGAAAGATTACGCTCTGTAAAACAGAGCGCCGTTGAATTAAATATCCAATGGTGATTAAAAAATCACCAATCTACAGAAAAATTCTGTGCAAGGAAATATCTTCCTAAACTTGTTAAGAACAACAAAAGAAATATTTTCTGTAAAACAGAAGTCCTTGGATTAAAAATCCAACGGTGAGTAAAATTCACCGAGTGATCTAAAAGATCATGTTGGTTGATTATAAAATCAATCAAAATCTCTCAATGAGAGATTTTCTAAACAAATTAATTTTTTTCTTTCTCCTATAAATAGGAGCCAAGA
Source organism: Agapanthus africanus (assembly GCA_030015575.1). Classification (NCBI taxonomy): domain Eukaryota; kingdom Viridiplantae; phylum Streptophyta; class Magnoliopsida; order Asparagales; family Amaryllidaceae; genus Agapanthus; species Agapanthus africanus. The sequence continues at coordinate 91,586,279 of JASDDO010000019.1, read as the reverse complement.
GACACAAGAAAGGGAGGAGAGAAAAGAGAAAAAAAATTCCCCTCGTAAGCAAAAGAAAAGAGAATTTTATTCTCCAAAGAGAAAAATATCTCCTCAAAGACAAAAAGAAATCCTAGGTAAGGGAAGGAACAAAACACAGAACCTTTTACGTCTTCTTCACCTTCACAAGAGTTCAACCCTTCTAAAATGAATTTAGTTCTTCCTCTGGTTGAAGAACTGCAGAAGCAGATCTCCCCATAAGTTGAGAATTTAATTCTCATCGGGGACATCTATTATGCATATTCAAAACCTAGGGGGAATTGAGTTCAAAGAATTTAATTCTTACAACCGAGCATATAGGAATTTAATTCCTTTAAATAAAACTAAGGTTTAACCCTATAAAAGAATTTAATTATTATTAAACAAGGGGGTTGAAAGTCTCAAAACTCAAGATCTCCATGCACGTAAAAAAAAGAGATTTGCACCCAACATGATAGATCACATGCACCCACGTGTGCACCCATGTTGAACAAAAGAGAACAATTGAGATCAGGACACGTGACCCCTGAACAAGCCTTTCAAGAAAAGAGAATAAACTCAAAACAGCTTCTATTTTCAGGGGCGTCTCACGAGATATCACGTGACCCCTTAGCACCTTCAGAACATAAGCAGTTTCATTTTTAAGGGCGCCTCACATGACATCACGTGACCCCTTAACAATGCTTAGTACTTTCAGAAGAAAGGGAGAATAAATCAAATGCAGTTTTCATCCTTTGGGGACGTCTCACGTGACCCCATGTGACTCCTTAACAGTGCTCAGCACTCAGAAAAGAAAAAGGGAATAAATCTAAAGGAGTTGTGACAACTTTGAGCACCTCTCGTGACCCCATGTGAGCGCTTAAACTTTTTAGTATTCAACACTACTTTGAGCGCCTCACATGGGAACACGCGAGCGCCAAACATACTCTATTGTTTAACACTATAAGAGGCTAATCTTAACCCAAATTAGCTAAGTCTGCTAAAACCAAAATCCCTTTTAACCGAGCCCACATTATACTCAGGTCTTCCAGGATTAATCATCTCAGATGGCATTCAAAATAATATCCATCCCATTCCCTTTCAATCTGACATTTAGTTCAAGGGTACATCTCTTCACACCTATGATACATGTCGTTGTAATTCTTCAACGTCTTCAGAGAGGTGGTGGGTCCCGACGACCAATAACTATCTGGTGCATTTCCAAACCCATGGTTGAATCTAAACTATGGACCATAATGTCCTTAAACTAATTTTGGACCGTAACGTCCTTAAACCAACCTTCATGGACTATGATGTCCTTAAACTAAAAACCCCACAGACTATGATGTCTTTAAACTTCACGGACTATGACGTCCTTAAACTCACGGACTATGACGTCCTTAAACTTATGGACCGCAACGTCCTTAAACTAGCTATGGACCGCAACGTCCTTAAACTACAACGGACCAAAACGTCCTTAAACTAACAACGGACCGTAATGTCCTTAAACTAAAACAATAGAGCCCAAATGCTCTTTTGTTGGGTCTGAATGATCCCAAAACCCTATTGAGTAGATCTTAATTTAAAATTAGACTAACGTTTCCTCAACAAACATTTAGGTTGATCTTAATCTCAAATGAGATTAACGATCCTTAAATCAACCCAAATCCAAATCTAAGAATATACGGATTTGGACTAATCCATGCCCTACGGGCGACGACACAAATTAGTCTCCGTATACAATCCACGGGCAACCAAAAATAAAACAAACACACACGATACGAAGTGATCATCTGAAGAAGGAGAAAGTGGTTACCGCGATGCGGTAGCGTAATTAACTGCAGGGGCTTGCGTCTGCAGAGAACAGAGTCCCCATAATAAAAAAAACCCCTCAAACGAGGGGGAATCTGACGAAGTCTGCTGCAATAGCCGCATCTGTCTAAACCTCCAATACACGGTGCCATAAATGAACTTAGAATTTTCGGAGAGGTGGACGGATAAAACCCAAATAGCATCTACCCCCAAATTCAAGCAAGACGACCTACGCGGTTTCGTCTCTGTTTTCGGCGGCGAACAAATTCTGGCATGCTCGGTGGGATCTTTTCCTCTTTCCACTCCACACTTCATGTGTTGTGTTCGCAAACGAATCGTGGTTTAATGTGGTTGCCCCTGGATTAGAGGTACTAAGATTTGGTGTCTTGCTTCAGTGCAGAGAAAATGGCTTCCAACTGCACCAACTGTAACAGCAACTCCCACTCCGTCCTCGCTGGAGGAGTGACCTATGAGCCCCAAGCGGCCTCCATCTTCGCCATGCTAGTGGAACATGTAACTCAGGCCACCACTAGACTGTTCTTTGGGACCATGATCCCACCGACAAGCTTCAGCGTCCCGATGTCGTCACAAGAAGCTCCAAAGAAGTCGGTCTTTGATCGGCTTACAACTACCACGGCTCCTCTCAACGAGTCATCCAATTCCAATGCATCAGTCTTCGACAATATGGGCATGAGCTCCAGTGGGCCCGTAAAGAAGCCTGCAATACCTGAATGAGTCATCCCGAAGCGGATAGCCATTCTAACTCCGACGGACGAAGTCGTCAAAGGGGCTTCTCCTGTTAAAGGATTGGTCTTTGCAAGACTGACCGTTCCAACTCCCGCTGCGAGTGGAGTCGTCCAAAATGCTTCCCCTACCCAAAAGGCAGTCTTCGACAGGTTGGACGTTCCCCCTCAACGGACGTCAGTTTTTGACAGGCTGGCACCAACAACAGCATCTCCTCAAAGCAGGGGGCATGGTGGAGCCACCCCGTAACAGAGCCAGTACCATCTGCAAGACACGCTCGACGTTGCCACTGGCACCGAGTGAGGAAAGCTGGGGGCGGTTCCCCTTATGGACTTACCCTACCAGCTCCAACGGTGGAAGTTGACACCGCTGTTCTAATTGGGAACAGGTTTGAACCACTCAGGAGGGTCCGTAAGAATTCTCTAACCGTTGTATTGAAAAGAACTCCTCCACCTGCGGAGAATATTACAAAGGAGAAGCTGGAGCAGCCCCCTCAACGGCTGTCTTTCAAAATCCACAAGGTCTGGCGGAGAGTCCAGGATTCTGTGATCGACAAGGACTACTCCCGCCGACAGAAGAAGATGAAGACTCAACAGGAAGAGGATCATCCCTCTGCCATGACACACAAAGTATCGTCTGCTCAGGTGCCTACTGCAGCAACCCCCTCAACTTCGACCACTCAAGAGAAGAGAAGGCTGGAAAAGATCCATATGCCCATGACAAATGTCAAGAGTACTGAACCCAAATGCCCTAAATCTGGGGGCATGGTGGTGCATACTGTTCATATGGCTTCCGAAAAAGAGGAAAGCCGTGCCTCTGGGGGTCATCGACCACGCACCCGATCGGTAACAAAAGCTCAGGAGAACAAACAGAAGCTCCAGAAGATGTTGACGAAGATGGCTGCACTCACGGGACATAAGAAAAGCCCCGAAGTATCGTCGGATCAGTGCCAGGAATAGGAAACCGATGCCGAGTTCCTCCAGAGGATGCTTGAAAAGAAAGACCAAGAGGCAGCGGAACAAGCAGCCAATATAAAACAAATGGTGCTATTGTTCCAGGATATGGTGGGCATGATGATCCAACCGGACCCTCCAGCCGAAGATCCGCCAATAATAATCGAAGACGACAGAGGGGAGATATCAAATCCTCTTCCGGCCTTTTCAGCAGCAAAGGAGGAAACAATCTCGAAGGTTGCGCTTGATGATTATATAGCTCAACAAATACGAGGCCATCAAGCGAATGAAACTGCTGGCCAAGTCATCAGAACTGGGCGACCATATCCTAGCTGGTACGATCAGATTAAATACCGGCCAGGATACACGTTCCTAAGTTTCACGTATACAAGGGGACAGGCAATCCCCATCAACATGTCGCTCAGTTCAGGGCTCTGTGCAGAAACACTGAAGGTGACGATAAGCTACTGCTTCGCCAACTCGTCAGCAGCTTGGCGGAGATGGCGTTCGAATGGTATTCAGAGCTTCCTAACGATTCCGTCAAAACTTTTACGAAGATGGAGTTGCTATTCACCCAGCGTTTCGTAAGCGCTAGCGAACACACCCCAATCACGATATTGATCAATGCCAGGGTGAAGCCGGGAGAAACATAGGTTCAGTACGCAATACGGTGGCGGAATATATGGTCGAAGTGCGAACAGCGCATAGAAGAGGCTCCTGCAGTGGACATGTTTATGGGAACCCTCGATCTGCAGACGACCATATCCCAATTCATGATGTTCTTCATGCCGACCACTTTCCAGGCCTTGATTGACAAGATGGCCCAAATGGACCAGATGGGCCATAGGCCTTCCTCTGCAAAGACGAAGCCTCGAAATGAAAAGGGGAAAGGGAAAGCGACCTTCATCGCCAATGCTCGGCAACAGCCAAATGGTCCAAAACCAGCTGAACGCAAAAATGACAGACAGCGATTCGTCAACGAAAAATTAAAACGTCCCTACTCGTTTCCTCGGGATAAAACGAGAAGACTGTTCGACCTGGCGGTGCATAACAGGCTCATCAATCTGCCCGATCCGAGACGTCCGTTGCATCCCGGTGACGTCAACAATCCAAATTACTGTCGCTACTACCGAGTAGTAAGCCATCCAATCAAAGATTGCTTCATCTTCAAAGGCTGGATTGAGGACCAATACAAACAAGGCAAATTCGCACTGTCCAAAAACTGGAAAGTATGCTCGCCCCAGCCGCACGCTCTTAAAAAGGTGGACACACGGGGGCATCATGCTCTTTTATAGAAGAAGCTCCATGGGAGGTCGCTCTTTCAGCCAAAACAAAACGAATGCTAAAGGATCTTCAAACATGCCCGGCGATTAAGTGGAAAAGTCCGCTGGAACCTGAGATCATTAAGGGAATGCTGAAACCGCACCCGACGCCAAGAATTGGTAGTAATGGTCAAAACGCCCAGGCCCAGCCGTCAAAGTCTTCGAAGAAGAAGAAGAGGACCAAGAAGCCCGCGCGGTTTGATGACAAGCGCATGGATCTACAAAAACATATTGACGCGCTGGAAGAATACAACTAGAAGGCCCGAACCCCGGTCACACTCCAAGAATTTCTCAACCATGTCCTTGAGAGTGGAGATAACGATGATGACGACGGAGATGACTCATCAAAAGAATCCGAGAATTATGTGGCAAGTTGCCACATGATCTCTCATTCGGTGTCAACTAACGAAGAAGCTCACTCGGCGTTAGAAGACAACATCGAAAAGCTGGGGGCAGAACCAGTGTAGGGTTGCTATGCACGCGCACAAGGGTCTACGAGGCATCAACCATGCCCGATTAAAATTTTAGCCGTGCCGAACAACCCGAATACGGATCTTTAAACTAGAGATTAGGCGAAAACTAACATGCTAAACACTTTAACACTAAGTGAGAGGGATTACAACCTTTGTAGATCCGGTCCTTCGCTTCATATGCTCCGTGTTGAGGTTCCTTCGCTGCGATCATCATGCTCCGGACTCTCGAGAGGCTCCACGAAGAGAAAGGTGCAGTCTTGCTTCCGATCTTCGATACAAAAATGATCTACCTTGAAGTTGCATTAACACAAGCTAACACTCACTAAAATTGAGTGAACACTCTCATCTAAAGGGCAAGGGAAGATGAGGATGATGAAGTAGGATTTTTGCTCTCTTTATTTATCTTTTTCTCACATTTATTCATCACTTGGAAAAAATCAAGAAAGCTTTTTCATGAAAGAATGAAGGAAGAAGAAGATGAATAATAGTCTCATTCTTTTGTGATGAATAGAAAGAATTAATATGATAAATAATGCAACCATGGTCAAGCAAACTCATGTAGAGAATTAACTAGGGTTAGGGTTTGGGTTAGGTTAAAGATGAGTCACACACAAATATCTTCATCATGACAAAATAAAAAACCTTCTAGAAACATTTAGAAAGAGCTAACCCTAATCAAATCCTAACCTTGTTTAATCTCCACTAAACATGTTGCATTAGTTATCATATTATGTTACAATATTATATATCACATATATAATATTTATCGTAACAAAATAAAATAATACAATTAACATATATCGCATATATATCAATGTATTACCCGAGTGAGAAAAAGAATCTTTTAGTGAGCTAATATTAGTTAATGCAATTTAATATATCATATATATTATTATACATTAAATTATCGAATCAACACTTGATCCGACAATCCGGCTATATCGCATATAACCGACTAATATTTATCCATACAGATTCATCGAATCAACACTTGATCCGATGACCCGGCTGATAACAAATATCGCGAGAATAGAATACGGTATCTCATGTCGCATTATCCTCGGTCCTGCACATATCACATATGTGCTCCTACTCCGTTTTGCCTGAGCCAAGAAACCTCTGTGTAGGACTCTAAAGAATCGTTAATACGCCGGCAGTAAGTGATGATCATATCAAACACCCACAAGCTGCAAGCGGTCAGCTAAACGTAACAGCTACCCAGGTATTGAGCGTTCAGAAGATTAACAAGCAAGCCTGTAACTTCTCCTGTGAATCCAACCAGTAACACTCCCGTACAGTCCAGTCTCGTTGTCTGATATGTCGCATATCTCGCCTAAGGGTGGTATACGTCAGACCCCAGTAGCTTGATAAGTCGTGTCGATATGTGGTCTATAATAGTTCGAGAAACTACTGATAACACTTACTAATAAATCTCAGCAACCCTGGCCAGGAATTTCCGGTTATAACCAATCGAACACAGCGCAACATCAACTCCCTATACCGGGAGAGACGAATCCCCTCCTATCGCTCATTGCCTCCATGTGATTCGGGATTGTACCCAAAAGCTACCTTTTTGCATACCCTCTTGGACGTGGTATGATGGAAATCAAAGCACAGTGAGAATCACACAAGACTCTATGACGATCTCGGGTCAACAGACTACTCTGTACCAGTGTCACCGGAGAACTGCCATCTGACGTGAGGTATAATACCATCTGGGAGTTCTCGGCGAGTCCGTCCAGTGTACCCAGTCTCCACTGAGCACCCGTACACCATCCTTGTGTCAAACACCGATGGATATGGGATCATCCATCGCCCATCATATGGGTCAAGATGCGTATACGCTAGTCTACTCTGGTGCATCGATGCCCTGTCTCGATATACCCTCGACTAGGAACAGTTATAGGATGTACTCATCGACTACCGTGGCCCCACTAGTATGATCTCATCATAGTCCCAGTAGTCGAGTACACATCCTAAGGGCTTTATCAACATGTAATATAAAGACAATCAGAGTACATGTTAAGATAAACTACAACCAGATAGCATACTATCATGTCGAGCAAGAAAGTCCTCCCTATATATGTCCAAGCATCCATTACAATATACATCGTGTATACAGTAATGGCCTCTAGGGCATACATATAACTAACAATCTCCCACTTGCACTAGGACCATCTGTAGTGGTATCATATACCCAACAATTAGCTGTGGTTGAAGTATCTCATACTCAACCATCCCATAAAAGTCTCTGCTGGGAAAAAGGCCTTTGTGAGTGGATCCGCGCTGTTTTCCTCTGTGTCTACTCTCCTAACCTCGATCTCCCTGGAGATCAACCATCTCCATTATCAGGTGATACTGCCTAAGAATTATATCTGGATTTCTGATGGGACGGTAGTTCCTTGGCTAAAGCCATAACTCCATTGTCACACAATGGTGGGAACGAAGTTCATCTTATGAACTTATATATATCCAGACTGCCTCTTTGGTAGCATCTTTGGTAACGATGTATCTTGCCTTTAATCGTCTAGAATGTCATGGTATCTATCTTGGAACTCTTCCAACATACCGTCCCTCCACTGAGGGTAAAGACAATGCCTGCGACTGACATTCAGTCGTCCTTATCACCTTGGAACCTTTCCAGTGATTCTCCCCAGGATCGATTGATACCGTCTCACTACAACTAGTGAGAATCCTAACATCCAATTAGATCTATCTCATAGATCCAAAACCCAGGATTTAGGAGGTATCACTTTGATCCTATATGGAGATTCCTTATGATAAGCGGAGATTGACCGAGCGTAGCATAGGAAACTCCTTCCTTATCAAGAGTATGTCATCCACGTACTCTACGAGGATCACCACCATACTCCCTACTACCTTTTTGTATATACAAGGTTCATCTACCATTTTGATGAAGTCAAACTCTTTGACTACCACATCAAAACAGATGTTCCAACTCCGCGATGCCTGTTTTATCACATAAAACATCTTGCTCACATTTCCGCTGCTCCCACTGTCTTCGAAGCCCTCTGGCTGTGTACTTATAGACGCTCTTTTCTAAAACATCATTTAGAAAAGCAGTCATGACACCCAACCACCAGATATCGTAGTCATGGTATGTAGCCGTGGTAAGTAGGATCTGGATGGACCTAAGCATAGCTTTGAAAGTCTCAACTTTTCCATGTACACCAAGTAATCTTCTCAAGATATACTCGCTCCTGATGGGGATTTAACCCTTCAGATAAAGCAACCAAAGTCCATACTTTGTTCGTGTATAAGGATTCCATCTGAGATCGATAAGCATCCAGCCATTCTTACAGAGTCCCACTCCTGATGGCCAGCTCGAAACTAGTTGGGTCATCATCTCATGATGCAATCCTCGCTCCCACTGTCATAGAGAAACCGTAGTATCTCTCAGGTGAGTGAGGAACCCTACTAGATCGGCGGAGAGGCTGAGGTACGTTGGAAACTATTGAATCCTTTGGTTCTACCAAATCATCAGCTGCAGTTTGTATGGCTGGAACATTTCCAGTTCTACAGACCTTGCCTCGAGCTTGTTCGGATTTTGCTTTTTAGACATAGGCCGGACAACCCCAAATCTTAACAAACTTAAGATATGGGCTCTTCCCTTTCTATATCACATATGAAGTGGTAGGCAACTGATTTGATTTAAACCCTATTCAATAGGTATGCAGCTTCTCAAGTGCATAACTCCCAAAAGGAAATAGGAAACTCAGTAGTACTCATCATAGAGAACACCATATCACATAGGGTGTTATTGCTTCGCCCCTATATACCATCGTGCTATGGTATATAGGAGGAGTAATGCTGAGAGAGAATCTCATTCTCCTTTAGAATAGTCCAGGAATTCCGTGTTCAAGTATTCTCCTCCTTGATCTTATCAAAGGACATAATACTTATACCCGTATTTTGGTTCTCTACTTGTAACTTATATTCTGTGAATATCTCAAAAGGTTCGGACTTATGTTTCAACAGGAACACATGTCTGAATCTTGAGAGATTATCAGAGAATGTAATAAAGTACAAAGAACCGGTCTTGGCATGTGTAGACAGGGGACCTTCATACATCAGCATGTGTCAATCCCAAGAGTTCACTAACTCTTTCTCTGTTTCCAATAAACAGAGCTATGGTCATCTTATCTTTGTGACATGACTGGCAAGTTTCATAAGATGTAAATTCAAACTAATTTAAATATGCATCTATATGTAACTTCAGCTAGTCGGGTCGCATTGATATGACCTAGTCTACAATACCTCAAGAAGGATTCGTTCATTTCTGAACTCTTCCTCTTGTGTGTGTTCTATATACTAAGAACTGTGGTTTGATTTAGAACGTCAATGCTTTTAGATAACGTGCTTGAACCGATCAACTATTGATATAGGAAATGTTCAAAACATTATCCAACATTACAAAATTATATCCTTCTTTACTAATAAAGAGACTAATATGATTTTGTATATCAGGTTCGGTATCTAATAACATTTGTTCAGAATCAATGTATTCCGGTAATACAGGGTGACAGTGACCAACAGACTTGGCTGCAACACTTGCACCGTTTTCTGCCTCATGAAACTTATCACCCGTTCTCAGTTCTCTACCTTTCTGTAGCCCATGTAACAGATTACATACGCGGGATCCTGATCCGGTATCTCATACCCAGGACGTAAAGGATACTGAGAAACAGTTCTCTGTAATGAACACACCCGAAGATGATGCATCAACATGCACTTTCTTCGTTTGGGCGGCACGGGAAATCTGGTATTCCCCAATTTCCTGCTGTCTTATAACAATTATAAGTTGGAGCGGAACCAACGTTCCCCAGCTCAGTATAACAAGCGGGTTTGGTCAATTCATCCGTTTTATTATCTTGATTAAGGCGTGATATAGTCGCTACCTGGAGAGAGAGAGAAGAAAACACTCAGTGTATGCTCTTGCAAGATTAGATTGGTTATCTAATATATCTAATCAGGATGTCTCCCACTGTTTTAATCAAATCTTTCTTCAAAGCCTAAAAGGAAAGACTAGCCAGGATTAATCACATGCTACAAGTTCGCCAATCTTTCAGCCAGGCCAGTGTCGGTACTTTGAGGGAGGTCCCCCGTGCTTTCGCACGAACCTAATTAAGTAAACCTTGTTTTCCCAGAGGCGTAACCCCGTTAACACCTTTCTAGACACCTACTTGATCGACTAATTATAATGTGTAAAATTCTCCCAGGAGTAACTCTTACTCGCAGCGGGTATCGGGATCCAACTATCTCATAGAAGGTATGCAATCTTATTGCAAATTTCAACACTTGAAATTCCCAATAATATTTTACCCCTAGCAGCTATATGACCTTAACATGGTCAACAAATCATAAGTGCTAGTCAAGTTCAACCCGTCATTTCCCGATTGAATTAAACCCACCCGCACGACCCTTAACATGGTCAACAAAGTCGCACGACTACCCTAATCCAATCGCATCATATGCTTATACAGATAAGCATTAATCAGCTACCGCACACTACGCCTTAACATGGTCAACAAACGTAGCACGAATACTAACTAGTACTTATCTGAAATGACGGAGGGCTACGACAGGTTTTTAAGAAAACCCTTTGCGTAATGAACTTGATATCGTTGTAGAATCGAGTGATTTTAAAATGGAGTGCTTTTGAGGCTTTTCTAGTTTTGCTAAAGGAGTCACTCCCGGTGAAGGGATCGTCGGTCCTTTCCTCGTCGAATGAGGTGCGGGATATATCATATATATCACTGTGCAAAGCAAAAACTCTTAAAAGCAATCAGAAGACAAACAGAGTGTGTAGCATCTGCCAATTATTTCTAAAGGAGTCACTCCCGGTGAAGGGATCTCGGTCCTTTCCTCATCGAATAAGGTGCAGGATATATCATATATACCGCTATGCAAAGCAAGAACTGTAGCTACCTGTTTTTGAAAATTCGATTCTACAACATCTTTAGGTTTCTTTTAATTTCATTAATCTCATTAATGAAGTCCCATTCTAATATGCTTCGCAAGCATCACATTTGAAACGAAATCTGCAATATAACATATATCTCATATATATAATATAAACATTCGTCACAGGCAGAAATATGATCTCATCACAGAACATTGCAGCAGAAGAAACATATATGAAATATTGGATATACTAGGACGTCCGTGTTTTTAATACGAGCCTGTATAAAACACGGATTCCACGATCGCGATGAATAGCCAAACCCACATCCCTAGACCCCTACGAGAGCGGCAAGCAACACTGCCAATTCTAGGGTTAGGAGACCCGGTCTCGACTCCTCGAGATGGTCTCCCACTGGACCCTAGAACCCGGTTACTTGTGCTCCCCGCCTTGGGTCTACCTAATGCGGAAAAGTAAATAATATACAACGGTGACATCTTCCGCAACCTGGAAGTGCCCCAATAAAAGAATATTTCATACAAAAGAATTTTACATGAATGAAAAAGAAAAAACTCTCATCTCACATAAAACCCCCGGCTATTCAAACGCGACGATCCAATATGACATATCACAGCAACACATAATATCTCATATTATCAACGTAAGCAAGTATGCATATCCCGATTGTCGTTGATGTATAGCAACGAATCCGGCGATACACCACATACTACGCTTACGGTCACAGAAAAGAAAGTGTAAAACTACAACAGTTGGAATCCGCAACTTCCTTAGACATCGCATGCCTAACCAAATGAATTCCTTAGACATCGCATGCCTAACAATTAAAAACCCCGCATTTTAGTCTCATCATCGAAAACTCTTTTCAATATCAAGTCGGACAATTCAACAAGATTCCCGACATCTTGATCGAATGCTCGTCGCAAACTTTAGTAGACGGCCGCACCTCCGGATGCCGTCGACAAAGTGCACTAAGGCGGAACACCGCTGCCGTAAGCACCCGAACGGATGCTTTTGGCGACGGGGTTCTCCTACAGTCACTTGGTCAGGGCTATGGGGCGTAGCTGTCTATTAAGTTTACCCGACGAGTATTCGCGTACGCTACGTGATTGCGACGGACTTTTGATCACATCAAAATTCCGTGGCAACCGATCATTTGAGACTAAACTGCTATATTTATAATATTCAAATTAGTTATCTCATAACTACCTGTGGATTCTAAATATTGTATCACATTCCAGATAAATAGACAATGTTAAACTTTCCGATCGAATAATCAAACACCCAAGATTTCCCCAATATATCTCAACACTTGAAAACAGTTTAACATCCATCACATGCCACAGTCCCAATGGTCCAGCCGTAGAAGGGTCAAGCCAACGCCTCACATGTGGCACGCCGTACTGCCCCAAACCCTAAGGTTCAAAAGGCAGTTCAAGATGGTCACATAATCGAGTTAAGGTTTGTTGTCTTCTAGAGGGTCCACCGCGTTACTTGCACGACTTAGAACGTTCTTAAACACGAGAAAAAATCCAACTTTTGAAAAAATTTCCGACAGGGGAAAAAGTGAGTTATTGATATCCGTTCGAACTTTTTAACAGTTTCTAAAAATTATCCGGACAAACTAAACAAAGTTAAAATATCTGATCGAAACAACGAGTCCCCAATACACCCCAGAAAACCCAACACTTGAGTATAATTAAAAATGCCCAGAAGAATCAGGAATTAGCTACGGAGGTTACTGTGCAAACCCTATCCCTCAATCCTTCCTTCTTGCCGCGGAACCGCCGCCAATACCAGGGTTTGGCCGCGGTTCCACGGCGCTTTAGACGATTTAGGGGGTCGGGTTTCACAGTAATTCCTAAAATACCCTGCTGAATTTTTTGGGTATTTTTAATATGAAAAAAAACGCAGTTTTGAAAAATTTCCAGAAACTAGGGTATATCGGGTTTTCCGGGTTCGATCGGACTTTAAACTTCATCTAGACTTCGCCTAAAGCTCTAGCTTGGCTCTGATACCACTGTAGGGTTGGTCTCGTCGTCTGATATGTCGCATATCTCGCCTAAGGGTGGTATACGTCAGACCCCAGTAGCTTGATAAGTCGTGTCGATATGTGGTCTATAACAGTTCGAGAAACTACTGATAACACTTACCAGTAAATCTCAGCAACCCTGGCCAGGGATTTCCGGTTATAGCCAATCGAATACAGCGCAACATCAACTCCCTATACCAGGAGAGACGAATCCCCTCTTATCGCTCATTGCCTCCATGTGATTCGGGACTGTACCCAAAAGCCACCTTTTTGCACGCCCTCTTGGATGTGGTATGATGGAAATCAAAGCACAGTGGGAATCACACAAGACTCTATGACGATCTCGGGTCAACAGACTACTCTGTACCAGTGTCACCGGAGAACTGCCATCTGACGTGAGGTATAATACCATCTGGGAGTTCTCGGCGAGTCAGTCCAGTGTACCCAGTCTCCAATGAGCACCCGTACACCATCCTTGATGTCAAACACCGATGGATATGGGATCATCCATCGCCCATCATATGGGTCAAGATGCGTATACGCTAGTCTACTCTGGTGCATCGATGCCCTGTCTCGATATACCCTCGACTAGGAACAGTTATAGGATGTACTCATCGACTACCGTGGCCCCACTAGTATGATCTCATCATAGTCCCAGTAGTCGAGTACACATCCTAAGGGCTTTATCAACATGTAACATAGAGACAATCAGAGTACATGTTAAGATAAAGTACAACCAGATAGCATACTATCATGTCGAGCAAGAAAGTCCTCCCTATATATGTCCAAGCATCCATTACAATATACATCGTGTGTACAGTAATGGCCTCTAGGGCATACATATAACTAACAACCAGCACCAAAACCCTTGGAACCGTTTGACGAAATGATCGACATGCTACTAAACAAAGCCTGTCAGAAGAGCAAAGCTGATCAAGAGCGTGAAATGGCCATATTCGAAATGGCCAGGCGTCGGCGTCAATTTGAAGAAATCGTTGTAGGGATGGGTCGCAAAATGCTCCAACCAGATCAAAGCACATGCGCGACAGAAAAAAGTAAGCTCAAGACGAGGAAATGGTTCACCAAAGCATTTTCCATGGGAACGAAGCTGCCATCTTTCAAAGGGAATACTGCCGGCGATGTGCACCTTGACGAAGCGGATGTGCATCTTAACTACTGCTTATACCACCAGAGGATTGCACATCCTACTGAAGAGTGTATGGCCTTTAAAAAGTGGTGGCAAGGGCACGTCGCTCACCGACAACATTTCAAGCGGATAAAGCGCAAATCTCGTCGGGAACGGAGAATAACAACAGATGAGCATAAAAGAGCTGCCGGCAACTGTCACATGGTCGATGCCAGGGGATCGCAAGTTCTCACCTTCGGAAGTGATTCTGACGAAGAAGTATCTCCTGGCCCTCTCTTCAAAGAATCCACTTCAGAAAAAGAGGAAGAGACGAAGAACTGTGAAAAAATTCAGCTGCCTAACCGCTCGTTACCTAAAAAGAATCTTGGACCCACAAACAAGAGATCGAACAAAAAAGATAAGGGGAAGGAAAACATCCCCGAGGATATCGCCCTTGATGAGTGAGTCGCCGAAGAGCTCACGGCCAAGGATCCGCCCAAGAAGAGAAAAGTGGATTACAATGTCCTGGCACACCTGAGAAAGATACCCTCGCAACTGAGCATCTTGGATGCCCTTGTAACACCCTAGTTCATTTATACCAATTCCAGTTCACGTATTTCTTTAATTATGGTATTTTCCTGATTTACTATATTTTGGGTGCAAATAGTTTATCTGGCATCTGTATTAGCATCCGACCTGACCCGCTTGCTTGGAACCTATCTTGGTTCATGTTTACGGTTTATCCTGACTTGTTACGTAGACTTGTGCACATTCATGAATACTACATACTGGCATTTTATCCGGCACTTGCATTTTTACAATATAACATTTTAAGTCACGCAAAATATTTTAAAATACATTGCATGGCCTTGATTGAATGAACGACTTTTTTAGATCACAGAATTAATTACCGCAATCAAGAACGGTGTCGCTTAGTAGCTAGCCGGTGAGTACGGGTCGGTCCACAGGGATTTTGTGTATTCTCAATTTGTTCTAACGAGTTAATTCCAAACGGTGTTGGATTGATTATCACTAAAAACTAAGTTGATCTAGACTAGGATTAAAATCTTGCTAGAGTTAGGTTTAGGTTAAGTTTGGAAAGTCAATATTCCTCACCGCTCTCTATACCCTAATTAAGATCTATGAGGTGTTATGGTAATAATTAATAAAGTGGATTAGTACCATCGGGAAGAAACGATATTTCTTCCTCTAGGTTCTTGTCTTCCTTTCTTAATTCTTACCCTAACCTCCATGGAAAACATATACAACCGGTCTTTTAAACTACGGTATCACCGCTATCTCGTGGGATAGGGTGTCGTAAGGAACGGTGTGTGTATGTATGCATGGAGTCCTATTAATTATATGTGATGGGCAAGAAAGGGGTGAGAGATTTTCATCTCTCAAACCTTCCCTATTCCTAACCCTAACAAGTGAGGAATTACTCACTCATTAGGGAATTGATAAACATGTTCTAAACTAATTAACTAGGGAAGATAATAAAATCTATACTAGTGTAAGTGCACGGCGGCGCCCCGGCCGTCAACCCGACGGCCAAATGCGGAAGCGGTGATAAAATTTAATTTTGCGAACTTAGCAAACCGGCACCACCGCGCACTAAACCCCGGATCGGGCCATTAAACTAGATCTAGCTAACTACAAGACGGGTTAGAGATATACCGAGTGATCCGAGTCCTCCGGTCTTCTCGTCGTCGTCCCTATCTCCCGCGGATCCTCCGGTCGTCACATCCTTGCCGGAAGGGCACCACATCGCCTGCATCTTTTACGGGCTCCCGCCTCTATACCGAGGCAACTCGGGCGCGAAGTTGGCTAGCCGACGCGTCCAAGACTTGCTATAGAATAGTGTAGAATAGTTGTCTCTATGGGGTTTAGTATGGTTGCCATGATGGAGGAATTTAGCACAAGGATTTTTCATGAACACTTGATGAAAAATGGAGCTTGCTATGGGAAAAAATTGAGCTCGGCCAAAAGCATTTGTGCTCACTGGAAAATCATCAAGCAAGCACACTGATGAATGAATGAAATGTATGAATTAATACCAAAGAAGAAATGAAAAATTCCTTCACTGCACACCAAAAATGGAGGGGGTCCACCACAAAATCATGAAGGAAATTTCTTCACACAAAATAAATAAACCTCACTCCTCACTCACAACAACAGTGGCCGGCCCCTTCTCAATGCATGGGTGGGAAAAAGAATTAAAAACTAAAAGGAAAAAAAGTCACAACCATTTCCAAAACATCAACCATACCTCAAACTTTAAACCCATACCCTCTTATTAAATGCAAGTGATGGTAAAGAGAATGATGATGGTCATATCATAAACCCACATATGCAAGAAACCCCCTCCTCAAATGTAATTTGCAAAACTGCAAATTACCCCCTCCATCGGAAAAGTCCGGCCGGGAAAGAACAAAGGAAAACCGGCCGGAACGGAATACAAACTGGCAACTCCAGAAAACTGGTCCCGTAATAAATTACAGGAAAACCCCGATACTGTGCATACACACCCGCATCTGTATTCCGTCCGGATACAAATGCAAAGAGACAAAATCTACACTGTACTATACTAGGATCCGGCTTAAACCAAAGCCGGCTAGTAATATCCGTCCGATCCTGATCCGTGCAATACCGTACGTATCTGATCGAACCCTGCCATATCTCCATACGGCCTCTACAGCGTTTCGCCCGAAAGCTGAGTAACTGAAAGTGTGGTGGACTCTAAAGACTCGTCAATACTATGGCTGTGGATTTAACCACTAGCACGTCAGAGGTATAAGCCAATACGTGACGGGCCACCAGCTATTAACCAAAAGGGACGTCGATGAGCGAACTCATCCTGACACCCTACTGAGCCTGTCAGTGACAATATCCGTACAGTCCGGTCCGTTCGTCTATGAGCATCGCATGTCGGGCCTAGGGGGTTGGTAAAGGTCAGACCCCCAAAAGCGGTACAAGTCGTGTCGGAGTGTAGCCCAGAACACCCTGAGATGCTACTGGAATACCTACCAGTAAATCTCCTGCCTTGGCCAAGGACTTTGTGTAATGGCTCTCCTAGACACAGCGCGACCTCACCCCCAATACCGGGAGAGACGAACCCCCGAAGATCCGCTCACTGCCTCCATGTGGCTCGGGACTGTACCCAACTAAAACCTGTTTGCACGACTCCTTTGAGCCGTGGTAGGGTAGTAATCAAAGTACAGTGGGAACTCACACGAGACAAATGATGATCCCCAGGTCGATGAACTAACCTGTACACATGTCACCTGGGAACTGCTATCTGACGTCAGGTATAAGACCAACTAGCATGTTCCCGGCGAGTCCTGTCCGGTGTCTCATAACCCAATGAGCACCTGTATACATCTTAGGTGAACCAACTAACACCAGTGGCTTGTGAGACCGGCCACCGCCCCTCGTCGGGGTCTCGACTGTATACACTAGTCTACTCTGGAGAATCGATGCCCTGTCTCGAATCTCCCACGACTAGGGACCTTTTAAGGATGTGCTTATAGACTCCAGCTCTCACTTATATGATCGCCCTCATACTGCTGGCAGTCAAGCAAGAATCCTAGGGGCTCTATCAACGTGTAATAGCGACCTGTAAGGTCACCTGAAGCAGTACACGATGATAAAGGTAAACCAGATAGCATACTATCATCTCGAGTAAGACTGTTCTACCGGGATAGGTCCTCCCTCAATCATTGCAATCACGTGCCTGTGATCCAATAATTGACTCTGAGGGCACTATCTCCAACAATCTCCCACTTGCACTCAAGGCTAATTATTGCGATGTCGCATACTCACAGCCCGTGTGATACCGAACACCCAACTCCTCTACTAGTTAGTCTCACAAAGCTCGTTTGTGAAACTATTGCGTTCAAGGAATAGCCTCAGCGAGTTGATCCGCCATGAAGTTTCTTTCTATGTCTCTCTATATCTCAAGTTCGCGGAGAAAGCTATCTCCCGAAATGAGCAATACCTGTCTTAGAATGTCTGGATGTCTGATGGGACCGAGCTCATAAATGAACTCCAAATCTAAACTTCTTAGACTGTATCGACAACTGAACTTAATCAGTATCCTGTGCCATGCCTCCCTCAGTATTGCCTTGGATCACCTGTCCAAAATACTGCCCCTCGTCAGAGGGAAAACTATAACTCTGACAACCTCCTTGTCGTCCATGTCACCTTGGAAGCCTGGAATGATAACTGTCTCCCAAATGAGGCAGCCGTTATCATATCCCTAGAACATCCACTTATGTTCTAAAACTGCTTCCGACTGTTTCTCCAGGATTGGGTCAATATCAACTTATTGTATCTAGTGCAAGAACAACATCTGGTGTGGTACTTGACATCTCATGATTGACTCAATTGCCTAAGCAAGTGATCTGCCAATCATGCACATCCCTCTCTACTTTAGTTTATAAGACACCTTTAGAGAGGGTGACTCCATCACCTGCAGGTACACTACCGTGCCAGGAGTCGTCCATTCTAAATACTCTTAGAATGCTGTCTAAGTATCCTGATTGGGAAACCACCCAAATCTAGATCTAAAACCATAGATCTAGTAACCAGTATGTCTGATACAATGTCCAAGTCCTTTGTGGAGAAAACACTGTGTGACGACCAAAGTATAACCGATCGTAGTATAGGAATATCACTTCCTACTACCTTCTCAACAGATCCATCCCCTATTCTGATGACGTCAAACCTATGACTGTCACATCAGAAACAGATGATCTATCTCCGCTATATCTGCTTTAGTCTATAAATAGACATAAGCCTGATATCCACCAATGCTTTCGCTGCTCCCACTGACTACGACAACCCTCTGGCAGAGTCATATAGACGTGCACTTCTAAAGCTAGTTTAGAACGACGCTATATTCATCCTCCTGCCGGGTCTCGCAGCCTGGAACAACAGCAATGGCAAGTGTGGGTAAACAAGAACTTCCCTGTCACCGTCCTTGAGGCTACCGGAGTACCTCTCGGGTGCCTGAAGTTACCCACCGTATCTGCGGAGTGGCCAATGGAATGTCAAATCAGATTAAATCTTTAGGTTCTTTATCAAATCTTCAGTAATCGTTTGCGGTTCTGGAATTACTTCCAGTTCTACCATACTCCCACTACTGTTTTTGAAAAAATCCATTTTTAATAAAACTGTGGCGAGTCTAGAACAATATTTCTATTGATCTCCCAGATGGTAGAAAATCAACCCTCGTCATAGCCTGGGTCAACCCACAAACAGCCATTACAGAAACGTGCCTTGAGTTATCCAGAGTCTGGTTTTAATCATAAGCCGGACAACTCCCCGTACCTTAACAATGTTAAGATATGAACTGTACTATATCCAATTATAGAACCAGAGGCACTGATTTAATTTAACCAGATTCAAATCATGCAGCTGTCTCCAGTGCATGTCAACTAAATGGAGAGAGGCCGATCAGCGTTACTCAACTTAGGAATGCTTCCAATTATGAGTAACCTGAAAGAGAAGCAATTTCTCTTTATCATTACCATCAACTGAATACCATACACAAGTATCTACATCTTCGATCACCTTGAAGAATCCCGATACTTGCTACACCTGGTTCTCTACTCTATTCAAATACCTATAACTCCTCAAAACTTAGACCCTGTGTTTCTACGAAAACACATGTCTAAGAACTAGAGAAGTTAAAAGTAAACAGAATATAGTATGAGGACCAACCCCTCTGTCCTAATGGACACTGGACAACATACAATACTCTGTATAAGTCCGCTGAGTCTGACAACTCATTCACTGTGTGTCGTAGGTTGAAAACTGTACTTATGGTTAAGAAGAATTACACCGCTGTTTAATGCTCCTTACCAAACCATCCACTGATATAGGTAAATGTCATCGACATAATATCAAAAGGTATATCTCACTCTATGAAAATAGACGTACAGATATATCAATTTGAAATTGGTGCACAACAGCGGATATTCAAAACCAAAAATTTACCGACCGGCAAACAGCCCAGGTGATCTCCTCAAATATCACCGATTACAACGAATCCCGATATAATGAGGATGATCACCCAATTCCCAATAACTTACTCCCACTCATCATCTGTAAAACCATACAGATGTGAGAATCATACCTGGTAAATACATACCCTGGAGTAAGTATCTAATCGGGAAAACAGTTTTCTTTTAACAGTACACAGTGAACTGAAACATTGAAATATTTCGATGGGGTATCCTGGTATTCTTAGTAATGCCTCTACCATTATCCAGATTCACAACTATAACCGCATAATTCTTTGCCACCTCTCCAAATCCCTTTATATGTCTTTAGTCATTACCTTCTGCACACCCCTTTAGGCCAATTGGTTTTCTTCCTTCCCTACCGTTCGGCACCAGCCTATGGTTTGGAAAAAGACTATCCAATAAGCATAATGGGTGTACTGTCCTAACCCTAGGAGCACTCGCAATACGAGAGAAGGTGAAGATAAAAGACAACCGAATAAACCTTATTCCTATTTCTCCTGGACCAAAATCCATCCCCGAACTGGAACAAGTTCCTTTCGAGTTCGTATATAACCACACGATGGATTATCCAATAAACTGTGGATCTTCATAGTGATACGGAGTGTCCTGGAGAAATACAAAGGTGATTTAGGATTGGCGAAGAAATGCTTGGTTTGGTCGTGAATATCAGTCGCAATTTACTTTGCCCTCTTACTAATCCCTTGCTTTGTCTGAACTTAATACCTTCTATACACCATCGTTATGCTAATTGGTTTTCTTCCTTCCCCACCGTTCGGCACCAGCCTAAGGTTTGAAAGAAGACTATCCAATAAGCGTAATAGGTGTACTATCTCCTAAACCAAGGAGTACTCACAATTTGAGAGAAGGTAAAAGGGAAAAGACAACTGAATAATCCTATCCGTTTTCTCCAGAACCGGAAACCATCCTCGAATTCCTTCGAGTTCGTATCTAACCATACGATGGTTTTGTCCAATGGAAGTGGACGTTCGCAGTAATATGGGGTGTCCTGGAGAAAATGGTAAAAGTAGGAGTGGCAATGAGGTCTGCAACTCTAACAATCCAAAAGCCTGTGTTAAGAAGGTTCGGTCAACTTGGTCACTGAGTCATAGTCTTAGGGTCGGGTCAATGGTCGCTGCCAGAGAGAGAGAGAAAAGAAACACTCAGCGTGCACTCTAACCTAGATCAGAATGGTTATCCCTTTATCTAATCTGGAAACCTCCCACTGTACCTCAAATTCTCCTCCAAACCTGAAAGAAGAATTAGTCGGGGTCACCCGAGGAGTAAACTAACTCATCAGTGGGAATCGGGATCCAACTCTCATCGCATGATAACGTGACGTAATCCGCTCACGTCATCACACTCCAGAAGGTATGCGCATATCTGGCAAGTTTCAGTTCTTTTGAAACTCCCGATGTGATTTTTACCCCATGCTCTTATGACCTTGACTTTGGCCAACAAATCATAAGTCACATGTCAAGTTCTGCCCGTCATTCTCCAGGTTAATTTGAGCCCACCTGTACAAGCCCTTGACTTTGGCCAACAAGGCTATACGACTGCCCCAAACCAACGCATCTATCTATGCTGCATATGAATAACCAACAGCTACCAAACACTGTGCCTTGACTTTGGCCAACAAACACAGCTTGAATACTATTGACTACCCATATGAAACGACGGAGGGCTACGAATGGTTTCTGGCGAAAACCTTTAACGTAATGAACTTGATATCGTTGAAGGAACGGATAGCTTTTTAGAAAATATAGTGACGAAAACCTTTACTAAAGAGGTCACTCCCGGTGAAGGGATCTCGGCTCTTTCCCCGTAGAATGGGGTGCAGGATATTCCAAATGAATACCACGATGCAAAGCAAAAGTAATCGGCTATAGTGAAGTTAGTGCCCTGACGCAAACTTCTGTCCAAGGGGTCACTCCCGGTGAAGGGATCTCGGCCCTTGCCTCGTCGACTGAGGAGCAGGATATTCCAAATGAATACCACGATGCAAAACAAAAGTGAACGTCCTTGCAATAACAGCTTTTTGAAAAGTGTTCCAACAACATCAGATTAGGTTTGTTTAACTTGCATTGATCCGAATCAACGCAGTCCCATCAATTGATCACACCATAAAGAAAGAAAATATACTGACGTACGTATATGCCATCCGCATTCGCCACTGGGTCCCGTCATCACCCGTTAGGTTAGCTAACTAACTGCAGAGCGGGGACTGGACTAGCGCGGATGAAAAACATATACAACATCTACTAATATATATACCAATACATTATTTTTCGCTCAAGGCGTGAATAAAATGCAATATCACAGAAATGTACAGATATTTGGGATCCCCGGGTTTCACAGAGCCACTGCTGAAACCCGACGTTCCCCTGGTCGTGTGGATAGCCTGTGCAATGAAATCCTAGACCCCTACGGGCGCGGCAAGTTACCCGCCAAAACCTGAAGCGAGGCAGCCCCTTTCAGCACCGTGAATGGACCACCCAGCACTTCACGGAATCCGGCAACTTGGGCACCCCTCCTGGGTCAACCTGTACCCCCTACGAGTGCGGCGAATAGCCCGCCAATTCCAGACTGAAGCCCCCTCCGTCTCAATGCCCTGAGATGCGGGCCCGTTGCCCTCTAGAACCTGGCTATCCGTGCACCCCTCCGCGGGGTAGCCCTAGTACAGAAAGTAAAATATACATACAACGGGTACATCGACCGCAACCAGGTCGTGCCCCAAAAGAATAATACAAACAGGCAGTGACGACAGTCCACATGCCGGACGCTCGCCCCGCAATATCAAATGTACATGATACAACAACACTGTACTAGCATTGCATCCAGGCTATCCCCACGACCGATCCGCAACATCACAGCAAAAACACAGAACATCAACGTGAAAGTCACGTTCGCAAATCCGTCTAACCGGGCTATAGCAGTTAGACCGGATTTACCGATCGAGTGACATTCACGGTCGCAGATATAATGTAAATACTGTGAAATAATGTGTTTAAAATATCCGATCGATTAAAAATTAACAAGTGGGCCCCCAAGCAATACTGTAGCACTCACAGAAATTCTGGGCCCAATCTTAATATTCCAAAACCCATAAAATAAGCCCAGAAGCCCACTGGGAAAAATTGACACAGTGACGACACTAAAGTGCGGCGGAACCACGGCCCAAGGGGGGGTTTGGCCGTGGTTCCGCGCTTCGATCGTCGACTGACTGTGTCGAATTTTCCCAGTAGTCTTAGAACTCCCTGCACATCATTTTGAGACCACCTGAAAAAATTTTAGAGACTAAAAAAATTCAACAGAAAACTGATGTGTACAAAAATGCAAGTTTTGGAATTTTGGTCGATCGGAAATGAAAAACACATCAAACGAAACTAGACGAAGTTAATGGCGAGGCTCTGATACCACTGTAAGTGCACGGCGGCGCCCCGGCCGTCAACCCGACGGCCAAATGCGGAAGCGGTGATAAAATTTAATTTTGCGAACTTAGCAAACCGGCACCACCGCGCACTAAACCCCGGATCGGGCCATTAAACTAGATCTAGCTAACTACAAGACGGGTTAGAGATATACCGAGTGATCCGAGTCCTCCGGTCTTCTCGTCGTCGTCCCTATCTCCCGCGGATCCTCCGGTCGTCACATCCTTGCCGGAAGGGCACCACATCGCCTGCATCTTTTACGGGCTCCCGCCTCTATACCAAGGCAACTCGGGCGCGAAGTTGGCTAGCCGACGCGTCCAAGACTTTCTATAGAATAGTGTAGAATAGTTGTCTCTATGGGGTTTAGTATGGTTTCCATGATGGAGGAATTTAGCACAAGGATTTTTCATGAACACTTGATGAAAAATGGAGCTTGCTATGGGAAAAAATTGAGCTCGGCCAAAAGCATTTGTGCTCACTGGAAAATCATCAAGCAAGCACACTGATGAATGAATGAAATGTATGAATTAATACCAAAGAAGAAATGAAAAATTCCTTCACTGCACACCAAAAATGGAGGGGGTCCACCACAAAATCATGAAGGAAATTTCTTCACACAAAATAAATAAACCTCACTCCTCACTCACAACAACAGTGGCCGGCCCCTTCTCAATGCATGGGTGGGAAAAAGAATTAAAAACTAAAAGGAAAAAAAGTCACAACCATTTCCAAAACATCAACCATACCTCAAACTTTAAACCCATACCCTCTTATTAAATGCAAGTGATGGTAAAGAGAATGATGATGGTCATATCATAAACCCACATATGCAAGAAACCCCCTCCTCAAATGTAATTTGCAAAACTGCAAATTACCCCCTCCATCGGAAAAGTCCGGCCGGGAAAGAACAAAGGAAAACCGGCCGGAACGGAATACAAACTGGCAACTCCAGAAAACTGGTCCCGTAATAAATTACAGGAAAACCCCGATACTGTGCATACACACCCGCATCTGTATTCCGTCCGGATACAAATGCAAAGAGACAAAATCTACACTGTACTATACTAGGATCCGGCTTAAACCAAAGCCGGCTAGTAATATCCGTCCGATCCTGATCCGTGCAATACCGTACGTATCTGATCGAACCCTGCCATATCTCCATACGGCCTCTACAGCGTTTCGCCTGAAAGCTGAGTAACTGAAAGTGTGGTGGACTCTAAAGACTCGTCAATACTATGGCTGTGGATTTAACCACTAGCACGTCAGAGGTATAAGCCAATACGTGACGGGCCACCAGCTATTAACCAAAAGGGACGTCGATGAGCGAACTCATCCTGACACCCTACTGAGCCTGTCAGTGACAATATCCGTACAGTCCGGTCCGTTCGTCTATGAGCATCGCATGTCGGGCCTAGGGGGTTGGTAAAAGTCAGACCCCCAAAAGCGGTACAAGTCGTGTCGGAGTGTAGCCCAGAACACCCTGAGATGCTACTGGAATACCTACCAGTAAATCTCCTGCCTTGGCCAAGGACTTTGTGTAATGGCTCTCCTAGACACAGCGCGACCTCACCCCCAATACCGGGAGAGACGAACCCCCGAAGATCCGCTCACTGCCTCCATGTGGCTCGGGACTGTACCCAACTAAAACCTGTTTGCACGACTCCTTTGAGCCGTGGTAGGGTAGTAATCAAAGTACAGTGGGAACTCACACGAGACAAATGACGATCCCCAGGTCGATGAACTAACCTGTACACATGTCACCTGGGAACTGCTATCTGACGTCAGGTATAAGACCAACTAGCATGTTCCCGGCGAGTCCTGTCCGGTGTACTCATAACCCAATGAGCACCTGTATACAACTTAGGTGAATCAACTGACACCAGTGGCTTGTGAGACCGGCCACCGCCCCTCGTCGGGGTCTCGACTGTATACACTAGTCTACTCTGGAGAATCGATGCCCTGTCTCGAATCTCCCACGACTAGGGACCTTTTAAGGATGTGCTTATAGACTCCAGCTCTCACTTATATGATCGCCCTCATACTGCTGGCAGTCAAGCAAGAATCCTAGGGGCTCTATCAACGTGTAATAGCGAACTGTAAGGTCACCTGAAGCAGTACACGATGATAAAGGTAAACCAGATAGCATACTATCATCTCGAGTAAGACTGTTCTACCGGGATAGGTCCTCCCTCAATCATTGCAATCACGTGCCTGTGATCCAATAATTGACTCTGAGGGCACTATCTCCAACAACTAGGGCAGAAAATAAATTTAAGAACTAGGGCAAGGTAAAAAAATCTTACTTTATTTGATGGCTCTCTTCAAACATTTACACCGAATTAAAATTCTAAATAGATGAAATAAAAAGAGGCATACTCTAAAAAGAGCATTAGGGTTTCTATTTATAGACTATAAAAACACTAGGGTTACATCTGATCCCTATCTGCATTTACAAAATTACCCTAAGAAGACCCGGTCAACGCATCGCCACAACTGTTGAATTCTGCACCGACACGGGCTCACCATGGCCGCGGAACCGCGGCCAAAAGCCATGTTTGGCCGCGGATCCGAGGCCATATGGTGGGGTTGTCGGCTCTGCTTCTCTGGTAATTTTCATGTTTCTTTTTACTTGATTTTTCTTCACTTGGTTCTTCAGAATGTCTTCTAGTTTCTTACAGATTTCTACAGTGCATAATGTCGTGGACTTTTACCGTTTGCTTCGTGTCGAAGTCTTGAACCTTGCGCCGCCTTTGTACTTTGTGAATTTGTTCATTTGATCTTCATTTGTCCCTCAAACTGTAGGCATGATCAAGATTCTTTTATTTGTTGGTCGTAGTCTCACTTTTGTATCGTCTTTTCATCATTTTCACTGTTCTGTTCTGAGAACCTGTAACCTGCAACTATATAGCAGACATGGATCAAAAGCACTTGTTTATTTGTAAAATGAATAAGAATGGGGAATATAATAATGCAAAATTATGATATGAACAAATACCCCCAAACTTATCTTTTGCTCGTCCTCGAGCAAAGCTAGTTTTATTCTCGAAAAAGACCTAACCTCACTTTCGCAGGGAAACGCGATTGCACTAAGTTCATGCAACAAGCCGTTAAACCTCTAGGTGTAGGAGGAGTGTTGTCTCCTGAGAGTTTTCAGCGGATACTACCCAC
Source organism: Agapanthus africanus (assembly GCA_030015575.1). Taxonomy (NCBI): domain Eukaryota; kingdom Viridiplantae; phylum Streptophyta; class Magnoliopsida; order Asparagales; family Amaryllidaceae; genus Agapanthus; species Agapanthus africanus. The sequence goes on along the minus strand of JASDDO010000019.1, from coordinate 91,559,254 downwards.
AAAATCCTATCAATTTGGCATATTGACTTTTATTCTCCAATTCGGTTTTCTAGCAAGAAATTCTATTATCTTCAACTCAGAAATTATCAACCTGTATTTTTCACACTTTCTTATCATTTAACTTAAGATTGTATATGTTCTGTAAATTTACTCAGCTTTTAGCATCTTTTGAATTTTCCTTCTAAGGTTCCATCTCAACTTAGGAATTTTTATCATCTTTACTAAAAATATAAGTCATATTTTTCATTCCTATCTCTCATTCAAAACCCAATCATATATCCCTACGTGTGTGTATGTATCACCCCTACACTTGGAAATTCAATTCAAGCTCTTATACTCTTGTTCATCATCCAAAGTAATTTTAGTTGGTGAATTTTTAGAAGAAATCGCTCACACATTCTTCATGCGACTGTTAATACTTCTTGAGGTACTAACGGCCGATTAAAAAATGTGTTTGCACATTAAAGCGTAATTCCTAGTCTTGTAACACCTAAGGCTTTAGCAGTAACTCCCAAACCAGTTGGTCTAAGGCAGTAGGTGATAAAGCACCCTCGCTAAATAATTTTTTCTATTTATGCAGCCTTAAGTAATTACAAAAACCAGTGTTCATTTTTTTATCTCTTTATTCACACTTGTATTTTATTTTATTTTTCTTCGTACTAAGGACTTTAGACAAGACCATTTCAAGGTCTCTTCTACTATTCTAAGTTTCAAGGTTCATGTTTGTGCAAATTGTAGGGTATATATTTTCAGAATTTAGACTTAAGCTTAGGAATTATTTTTCAGACTTACACTTTAATAAAAATATCAATACTCTTTTCTTATTTTGACTTAGCCTAAGAAGTGAACTCAAAATTTGTCTATTTCTAAGTAAACTATAAAGACATATATTTTCTACCGTTAAATTTTAAGAAAGGTTATTTTTGGGGTTTTTAATTTACTATGTTTAGGATCTAGTTTTTCCCTACTATTCAACCGTCATGTTGAACTTAAATCAAATATGGCCAAAATTGAACTTTTCAAATTTTATAATTTTTAAAATTTTCAATTTTTATGGATTTTAAAATAAGTATGCAAATGCAAAAATATACATATGAATACGAAGGAGAAAGCTTACCGAGCACACCCCCAAACTTAAACTTTACAGTGTCCTCACTGTCAAGCTACACCAAAAGGGTCAAAATTGTCGGCACTCCCTTGTTTATCTATTTTTTTTATTATTAAAATAAAAACAAAATATATATATACAAAAAGGTCTCCCTCCCAAACTTAAGTGAGACAGTGTTTCCACTATTTTAAACGTTAAAGTTTAGGGTTAGGGGGGGAGAAAAACACAGTATCAAGCTATACAAGGCCTTACACAGGCCAAAGGTTAGCACCAACCATTCAAAAATTTTATCGTTATAATGGTGTGGTTGGTGAAAGAATGGAATGTAGAGAAAAGAAATGAGAAACACACGAGACCGTATGGGAAGAAATGTGGAATATGGTCTCGGTATATTAGGAGAAGAATGGCGGAAGAGAGAAAGAAGTGTAGTATGAACTTGAGAGTGTAAATTGAGTGAATAAATTAGCACAAATTGTGATGACCGATGTGTTAAAAGCGATTGTGCTAATCTATCAACCAGTCGAGAAATGGGGTCAAATCCCTCAAGATTCGCGAGAAAACATAGGTACGTTGAACTTGGTAAACCATCCATTGAAAATGGAAACGTGACGGACTCTTGCACGGTCGAAACGATGGAACGGACGAAGGGGAGTGATTTAGGAGGGGTCTCATTCTCACCTAAGTAAGCGTATGTAAGGTGAGACGGCAACAGCGTGAGTTCGAGTTTCAGAGGTGAAACAATTGAAGGTGAAATTGGTGAAACTGTCTCGAACTCGAAGGATTCCATCAATGGTTCGGAATCACTGTATGCAACCGAGTTGGATGGTTCAACTAACTCATCCGAAAATTCGAAAGACTCAAACTCGGGCAGTGAGTCTTCAAAATCGTCCGAAAAAGTGAAACACTCGTAATCATTATCGGCTGTGAGAACTGTGTCAGATTCAAGGAGGAACGCACTAGTGGCATCAAAACTGTTGTGGTCGAACAGAAATTTTTCAAGCTCACGGTCCTCCTGCGTGATCTCTTGCATGGTCGGAACGATGGAAAGGATGAAGGGGATGATTTAGGAAGTATAACAGTTAAAGGTTCAGGAGGATGAATTGGAAAATTCGACTCATCAAACAAAACTGGTTCATCCTCAATACTATCCTCAATACTCTCCTCAATACTATCCTCATAATTCTCCTCAAAAGTTATCCCATCCATGCAATTATCATCAAAAGCAAGACGCATATGAAGTTCGGAAGAAACATTTAATGACTCGGGATGATGAATTGGAGAGAAAAATTTAGTCAAATCTGCGGGTTCATCATCCAAATTCTTCCCTGCGTCAATATCCTCAATCAAGTGAAAATCAATTTTTTCGGACACCTCGTCAAAAGCATAGATATTTATCAATTCAAGTTCTAGATTGGAAGTGTAGAAGTCGAAAGGATTGGTGATGGTTTCACTCAAAAGGGACCCTTCACAATCTGGCAAATCAAGCACTACAAAGTCGCACAACTCATTAAACGTTTTATTTTCAACCGGTGAATCATTTGGGACACTTGATAGACATTCAAAACTGGAGTTGTGGGATTCAATTGGTGATGGGTAGGTTTGATTTGGAAGGGTGCACAGCTCACTCTCTCCACTCAAATTCTCAATCTGTCTAACCGCCTCATCATACATTGGAATTTTTGGAGCTAGTTGGTAACTAGCTACCGGGTCACTAGGTTGCATAAGGGCGGCAATGGACACATCCAAATTCCTCATCTGTTTGTTTGTCGCTATAATATAAGCTTCCAACGATTGTTCCAGACTAGACATGGGTTGTGAAGGGGTTTCAGTAAAAGATTCAAAGTTGTTTGGATACGTGAAACTCCCAAATGGTTGTGTAGAAGCAATGTCTAGGGAAGGTGTGAAAGTCGAGTACGACTGGTAGGAATTGAATGGTTTGACAGGAATAGGATCAACATTTGGATAAAAATGTGAATAGACTTGTTGATCCCAATAACTGGAAGTGTTGAAAGGAGTGAAAGATCGGTTACGAGATTGTTCAATATGTTCAGCAAAAGACATGGGTTTCGGAGTTATAACAGGACTTGAAGGAGTATCAACGTAAGAAAGTGGTGAAGGTTGAAATGGTTGATACAAAGTGGATTGTGGAGTCGAACTGTTTCTCCCAAACGCTTCTATTCGATCTTTCAAAGAAATTTTGGGTATGGAGGGGTCGTCCGTAATTCGACCAAAACAATTCGCGTATGAAGCAATGTTTGGATGAGGGTACCAAAGTTCGGCAAGAGTTTTGTGAGGTGGAGTACCCAAGATGTAAGAAAGGAAAAGAAAAAGAATGTGGGTGCAAGTGGGGTGCAATGGATTTCTTAGAGACAAGTGGCAAGTTTTTATAAAAAAATTTCCTTTTTGTGTTTTTTTTGTAAGGTGCTTTTTGCAAAAAGATTTTCAATAAAAGGCCTAGACACACGTTCAATCAATCACAAATGCACAATCAAGCCTAGATCTAGGGTCACCTAGATCAGCTAGACAGCTCCTAACTGTTCCAAAGGGCAAGATGTGAGGACCTCAAACCGTCTCTTCACCGCCAATTGTGGCCAGGTAACCACAAGTAGAGAAAGGAGGGATCCGCTCACGAATCACCGTGAGATGGGCCTTTTAAAGTTACCTTTCCCTACATGTCTAGCCTAGGCACCACAAAGTCAGGTTTAGATCAACGGTCGATGCCTACAACTATTCCTTTGTCCTATTGAGCGCGAAGTCCTTAGGGTTGAGTCTAATCTTTTTTAATTAACTTGATGGTCCATGCAATATGCTTTATGTGATTTGTGGGGTCCTGGGAAGGGTAATGAAATCCCCACCCAATCTGGATTGGTGTAAAAACCCCTTAAAGTCAATTTAGATATGCAAAGCAGTAAACACAATCAAACACTTGCAAAAAAATTTTAAATTTTGCGGCGCAAAGAATCCTGCACAAGATCAAGTTATTGGAGAAGGGGAGAATTTTCTTGCGCAAAGAATCCTGCAGGAAAATTCTACAGAGGAGATAATGGGATTACAGAGAAGAAGAGAAAACTTACAGAAGGATTTTTGCTTGCTGACGTCAACAAGGCGCTGCAGTTCCGCGGCTAAATGTTGCCTTTAACCGCGGTTCCGCGGTCAAATCATTGGTTTAGATCCCCAAATCTTTTCTGTTTTCTGTTCTGATTATCCTCTGCTTGTTCAGATCTGCTGTTTGCTGTTTTGCTCTGATTTTTCCAGATCTGAATCCGTTCGTCGATCCTGCACAATTCAAAAAAAATACCCTTCAAAAATAACAAGATGATAAAAAAAAAAATTTCTTCAGTTTTTATGATTTTTCAATTTTTATATTAACCCGAAATTACAAAAAGAAAATAACTACGCCATCCCCGGCAACGGCGCCATTTGACTGAATGTACGATTTTTTTAGATCAAAGAATTAACTACCGCAATCAAGAACGGCGTCGCTTGGTAGCTAGCTGGTGAGTACGGGTCGGTCCACAGGGATTTTGTGTATTCTCAATTTGTTCTAACGACTTAATTCCAAACGGTGTTGGATTGATTATCACTAAAAACTAAGTTGATCTAGACTAGGATTAAAATCTTTCTAGGGTTAGGTTTTGATTAAGTTTGGAAAGTCAATATTTCTCACCGCTTTCTATGCCCTAATTAAGATCTATGAGGTGTTATGGTAATAATTAATAAAGTGGATTAGTACCATCGGGAAGAAACGATATTTCTTCCTCAAGGTTCTTGTCCTTCCTTTCTTAATTCTTACCCTAACCTCCATGGAAAACATACGCAACCGGTCTTTTAAACTACAGTATCACCGCTACCTCATGGGATAGGGTGCCGTAGGGAACATTGTGTGTATGTATGCATGGAGTCCTATTAACTATATGTGATGGGCAAGAAAGGGATGAGAGATTTTCATCTCTTAAACCTTCCCTATTCCTAACCCTAACAAGTGGGGAATTACTCACTCATTAGGGAATTGATAAACATGTTCTAAACTAATTAACTAGGGCAGATAATAAAATCTATACTAGGGCAGAAATAAATTTAAGAACTAGGGCAAGGTAAAAAATCTTACTTTATTTGATGGCACTCTTCAAATATTTACACCGAATTAAAATTCTGAATAGATGAAATAAAAAGAGGCATACTCCAAAAAGAGTATTAGGGTTTCTATTTATAGATTATAAAAACCCTAGGGTTACATCTGATCCCTATCTGCATTTACAAAATTACTCTAAGAAGACCCGGTCAACGCATCGCCACAACTGTTGAATTCTTCACCGACACGGGCTCACCATGGCCGCGGAACCGCGGCCAAAAGCCATGTTTGGCCGCGGATCCGCGGCCATATGGTGGGGTTGTTGGCTCTGTTTCTCTGGTAATTTTCATGTTGCTTTTTACTTGATTTTTCTTCACTTGGTTCTTCAGAATGTCTTCTAGTTTCTTCCAGATTTCCACAGTGCATAATGTCGTGGACTTTTACCGTTTGCTTCGTGTTGAAATCTTGAACCTTGCGTCGCCTTTGTACTTTGTGAATTTGTTCATTTGATCTTCATTTGTCCCTCAAACTGTAGGCATGATCAAGATTCTTCTATTTGTTGGTCGTAGTCTCACTTTTGTATCGTCTTTTTATCATTTTCACTGTTTTGTTCCGAGAACCTGTAACCTGCAACTATGCAGCAGACATGGATCAAAAGCACCTGTTTATTTGTAAAATGAATAAGAATGGGGAATATAATAATGCAAAATTATGATATGAAGCATGATACCCCTAACCCCGTGGTAGCATCCGCGCATCTTGTTCTCGTCCCGTTTAGTGAAACGGACTTGTTTGGATGGCTACGCGCACGTACGTGCATCCGTTCTTAGAGTTATACATTTTCGTTAGCCGGACATTCATTTTAAAATTTGGTCGTCGCATATATTTTTCATATTTTAAAACTGAATTTTTAGACCCGACCCGGGCGTGTTTTGGAATATTTTTGTTTCCCGTCAAAATTCAAATTTATTTAATATTTAAAATTTATTTAACAATTTAAATTTCGTTAAGAGTTTAAAATTTTTAAAACTAACTAAATTATTTTATCAATTAAAATCCTAACAATTTAAACTAACACAGCTCACCCCTCTCTCTCGCTGTCTCTTCCTCTCTCCTCTTTCCTCTCTCTTTCTCTCTCTCCCCCGCACCGTCTCTCTCTCCTTCCTCTTTCTCTCTCCTCTCGCACCCTCTCTCTCACATCTCGCGATCACTATTTACATCTCGATTGTGGTCACCTCCCCTCAGATCTCATCACCTCCCTTCTTTCCCTCCTTATTTTCCTCTCTTCTCTCTTTATTTAAACCCCACGAGCATCCTCTGCGAGAACCCATGAAACGAAACCCTAACCCTAAAAAAACCCACATTGCCTTATCACTCTCCTTCCTCACAGAGCCTCCTCTCCTCCTCCTCGCCATCTCATTCTCCTTCCTTCTCCTTGAGCAACCCTGCATACCCCTGCACCCATAAAAAACCATCACCACCACCTCAGCTCATCACCGACGACCCTTCACCTCGCCGCTGCCATCACACCATTCTCCTTCTCTCCCTCTCCTCTGCATTCTCCCTCCTACACCAACCCCTGCAACCCCAGCCAACAAAACCTGAGCCTAAACCCTAAACCACAGAACCCTAACAACAGAACCTCATCGCTAGAGTTCAGTCAATCTCATCGTCACCTTCACTCTTTTCCTGACCCCTATGCACCTTAAACCACAGTAAGCAATCTCTTCCCTCTCTTTTCTTCTCCTTCTTCTTCTTCTTCTTTCATTTTCTTTTTCTTTAATTCTTGAATTCTGTATTATCATAGTTCTCCGGAGCCGTGACCCCGCCGACGATCCAGACGATCCAGGGGAAGTACCTTACCTGCGTGATCTGTAAGTGCACGGCAGCGCCCCGGCCGTCTGTCCGAGGCCAAAATGCGGAAAAAAAACTTTTCTTTAACTTTAAAAAACGGCGCTACCGCGTACTAGAAAACCCGGATCGGGATATTAACCTAATGTTAGCTAACTAGAGAATGGGAATGATATACCGAGCGATCCGTGTCCTTCGGTCTTCGGCCTCCATCCCGATCTCCTCATGGAATCTCCGTTCTTCATCTCCACGTCGAAAAGGGCACCACATCGCCGAGTCTGTTTACGGGCTCCCACCTCTGGACCGAGGCAACTCAAACATGAAGTTGGCGAGCTGACGTGTCCAAGAATACTGTAGGCTAAGTGTAGAGTGGTTTGTCTCAAGGGGTTATGTGAAGTTGCCATTTGGATTGAGGAGGAGAAGAAGAACTTTGAAATGGAGCTATATGATTTTGTGGCTAGCAAAATGAGAATGATAATCTTTTTACCCACACCCAAAAATGAATCCCTCTCCCTCTCTAGTAGTGGCCGGCCTCTTTCTAAAAATTGGAGGAAGGAAAAAAAACTAAAGGGGGTGAGCACAAGAGAGTGTGTAGGTGACCATAAGAAAAAGATGAGATGATAATGAGGAAATTATCTCACTTCAAAATCCTTTCACTTCCTTTCATAATCAATGCAAAGGAAATGACTAAAAGAGAATCTAATAAAGCAAGAACCATCATGAACCCTCCATTTACAAATAACACCATCCAAATCGCAAATTTGCACATTTGCAAATTAGCCCCTCCACCAATATTCAGCCAAAGAAAGGAAGAAAGGAAATATGGCCGAAACGGAATGCAAACTGGCAACTTCAAAAAGACGATCCCGTAATAAATTACAGGAAAACCCCACGACCGTATATACATACCTGCATTTGTATTCCGACCGAATACAAATGCAATGAGACAAAATCTACACTGTACAATACTAGGATCCGGCTTAAACCAAAGCCCGTTAGTATTATCCGTCCGATCATGATCCGTGCAATACCGCACGTATATAATCGAACCCTGCCATAAATCCATATGGCCTCTACAACGTTTCGCCCGAAACTTGAGAAACTGTCTGTGGGGGACTCTCAAGACTCGTCAACTCTTTGGCTGTGGATTTAACCACTAGCACGTCAGAGGTATTAGCCGTACGTAACGGGCTACCAAGTATTGACCAAAAGGGACGTCGATGAGCGAACTCATCCTGACACCCTACTGAGCCTGTCAGTGAAAATATCCATACAGTCCGGTCCGTTCGTCTATGAGCATCGCATGGCGGGCCTAGGGGATTGGTAAAAGTCAGACCTCCAAAAGCGGTACAAGTCGTGTCGGAGTGTAGCCCAGACAATCCTGAGATATTACTGGAATACCTACCAGTAAATCTCCAGCCTTGGCCTAGGACTTCGTGTAATGGCTCTCCTAGACACAGAGCGACCTCACCCCCAATACCGGGAGAGTCGAACCCCTGCAGATCCGCTTACTGCCTCCATGTGGCTCGGGACTGTACCCAACTAAAACCTGTTTGCACGACTCCTTTGAGCCGTGGCAGGATAGTAATCAAAGTACAGTGGGAACTCACATGAGACAAATGACATTCTCAGATCAATGAACTAACCTGTACACATGTCACCAGAGAACTGCTATCTGACGTCAGGTATAAGACCAACTAGCATGTCCCCGGCGAGTCCTGTCCGGTGTACTCAAAACCCAATGAGCACCTGTATACATCTTAGGTGAACCAACTGACACCAGTGGCTTGTGAGACCGGCCACCGCCCCTCGTCGGGGTCTCGACTGTATACACTAGTCTACTCTGGAGTATCGATGCCCTGTCTCGAAAACTCCCACGACTAGGGACCTTTTAAGGATGTGCTTATAGACCCCAGCTCCCACATATATGATCGTCATCATATTGCTGGCCGTCAAGCAAGAATCCTAAGGGCTCTATCAACGCGCAATAGTGACCTGTAAGGTCACCTAAAGCAGTACACGATGATAAAGATAAACCAAATAGCATACTATCATCTTGAATAAGACTGTCCTACAGGTATATGTCCTCCCTCAATCATTGCAATCACGTGCCTGTGATCCAATAATTGACTTTGAGGGCACTATCTCCAACAATCTCTCACTTGCACTCAAGGCTAATTATTGCTATGTCGCATACTTACAGCCCGTGTGATACGAACACCCAACTCCTCTACTAATCAATCTCACAAAGCTCGTTTGCGAAACTATTGCGTTCGAGGAATAGCCTCAGTGAGTGGATCCGCTCTGATATTTCTTTCCATGTCTCTCTTTATCTCAAGTTCGCGGAGAAACCTATCTCTTGAAATGAGCAATTCATGTCTTAGAATATGTCTGGATATCTGATGGGACCTAGCTCATAAATGAACTCCAAATCCAAACTTCTTAGACTGTATCGTCAACTGAACTTAATCAGTATCCCGCGTAATGCCTCCCTCGGTGTCTGTTTGGATCACCTGTCCAAAACACCGTCCCTCGTCAGAGGGAAAACTATAACTCTGACAGTCATTCTATCATCCAGGTCACCTTGGAAGCCTGGAATGATAACTCTCTCCCAAAGGAGGATGTCGTTATCATTTCCCCAGAACATCAACTTATGTTCTAAAACTGCTTCCGAATGTTTCTCCAGGATTGGATTAATATAAACTCATTACATCTCGTGCAAAAACAGCATTGTACTTGACATCTCATGATTGACTCAATTGCCTAAACAAGTAATCTGCCAATCATGTACATCCCTCTCCCCTTTAGTCTTTAAGACACCTTTAGAGAGGGTGACTCCATCACCTGCAGGTACACTACCATGCCTGAAGTCGTCCATTCTAAAACACCTTTAGAATGCTGTCTAAGTACCCAGATTGGGAAACTACCTAAATCTAGATCTAAAACCATAGATCTAGTATCCAGAGTATCTGATATAATATCCATGTCCTATGTGGAGAAACCACTGTGTGACAACCGAAGTATAACCAATCGTAGTATAGGAACTTCACTTCCTACTCTGTGTGTGTCATCCAAATACCAGGACATCACACCCTACTACCTTCTTAACAGATCCATCCCCTATTCTGATGAAGTCAAACCTATGACTGTCACATCAGAAATAGATGATTTATCTACGCTATATCTGCTTTAGTCCATAAATAGACATAAGCTATCTGTCCACTATGCTTCCGCTGCTCCCACTGACTACGACAACCCTCTGGCAGAATCATATACACGTGCACTTCTAAAGCTTGTTTAGAACGAAGCTATACTCATCCTCCTACCGGGTCTCGTAGCCTGGAACAACAGCAGTGGAAAGTCTGGGTAAACAAGAACCTCCCTGTCACCGTCTTTGAGCATACTGGAGTACCTCTCGGGTGCCTAAGGTTACCCACCATATCTGCGGAGTGGCCAATGGAATGTCAAACCAGATTGAATGTTTAGGTTCTTATCAAATTTTCAGTAATCGTTTGTGGTTCTGGAATCACTTCCAGTTCTACCATACTCCCACTACTGTTTTCTGAAAAAATCCATTTTTATTAAAATTGTGGCGAGTCAAGAACAATATCACTATTGATCTTCCAGATGGTAGAAAGTCAACCCTCATCATAGCCTGGGTCAACCCACAAACAGCCATTACAGAAACGTGCCTTAAGTTATCCAGAGTCTGATTTTAAGCATAAGCTCGACAACTCCCCGTACCTTAACATCGTTAAGATATGAACCGTTCTATATCCAATATAGAAACAGAGACACTAATTTAATTGGAACCAGATTCAAATCATGCAGCTGTCTCCAGTGCATGTTAACTAAATGGAAAGAGGCCGATCAGTATTACTCAACTTAGGAGTGCTTCCAATTATGAGTAACCTGAAAGAGAAGCAAGTTCTCTTAATCATTACTATCAACTGAATACCATACACAAGTATCTACATCTTCGATCACCTTGAAGAATCCTGATGCTCGCAACATCTGGTTCTCTACTTTACTCTTATACCTATAACTTCTCAAAACTTAGACGTTGCATTTCTACGAAACACATGTCTAAGAACCAGAGAAGTCACAAGTAAACAGAATATAGTACGAGTACCATCCCCTATGTCCTCATAGACACTGGACAACATACAATACTCTGTATAAGTCCCCTGAGTCTAATAACTCATTCCTTGTGTGTCGTAGGTTGAAAACTGTACTTATGGCTAAGAAGAATTACACCGCTGTCTAATGCTCCTTACCTAACCATCCACTGATATAGGTAAATGTCATAGACATAATTTCAAAAAGTTATATCTCATTTCATAAAAATGAACGTACAGATATATCAATTTGAAATTGGTGCATAACAACGGATATTCAAAACCAAATATTTGTCGTCCGGCAAACAACCCAGGTGACTTTCTCAAATATCACCAATTACAACGAATTCCGATATAATGAGGATGATCACCTAATTCCCAATAACTTACTCCCACTCATCATCTGTAAAACCATACAGATGTGAGAATCATACCTGGTAAATACATACCCTGGAGCAAGTGTCAAATTGAGAAATCGGTTTTCTTTTAACAGTACACAGTGAAACTGAAACATTGAAATGTTTCGTAGGGGTATCCGGGTATACCTAGTAATGCCTCTTCCATTATCCAGATTCACAACTGTAACCGTATATTTCTTTGCCATCTCTCCAAATCCCTTCATATGTCTTTAGTCATTACCTTCTGTACACCCTCTTAGGCTAAATGGTTTTCTTCCTTCCCTACCGTTCGGCACCAGCCTATGGATTGGAAGAAGACTATCCAATAGACATAACAGGTGTACTGTCCTAATCCTAGGAGCACTCGCAATGCGAGAGAAGGTGAAGATAAAAGACAACCGAATAAATCTTATTCCTATTTCTCCTGAACCAGAATCCATCCCCGAACTGGAACAAGTTCCTTTCGAGTTCGTATATAACCATACGATGGAATATCCAATAAACTGTGGATCTTCGTAGTGATACGGAGTGTTCTGGAGAAATACAAAGGTGAAGTGGGAGTGGTAATGAAATACTTGGTTTGGTCGTGAATAGCAGTCGCAGTTTACTTTGCCCTCCTTCTAATCCCTTTATTTGTGTTTACTTAATACCTTCTGTACACCACACTTATGCTTAATCGGCTTTCTTCATTCCCTACCGTTCGGCACCAGCTTAAGATTTGGAAGAAGACTGTCTAATAAGCGTAACAGGTGTACTATCCCCTAATCCAAGGAGCACTCGTAACCGGAGAGAAGGTAAAAGGAAAAGAGAACTGAATAGTCCTATTCGTTTTCTCCAGAACGGGAAACCATCCTCGAATAAATTCCTTCGAGTTCGTATATAACCATACGATGGTTTTGTCCAATGGAAGTGGACGTTTGTAGTAATACGGGGTGTCCTGGAGAAAAGGGTAAAAGTAGGAGTGGCAAAGAGGTATGCAACTCTGACAATCCAAAAGCCAGTATTTAAGAAGATTCGGTCAATTTGGTCACTGAGTCATAGTCAAGGGTCGGGTCATGGTCGCTGCCAAAGAGAGAGAGAGAGAAAAGAAACATTCAGCGTGCACTCTAACCTAGATCAGAATGCTTATCACTTCATCCAATCACGAAACCTCCCACTGTAATCTCAAATTCTCCTCCAAACCTGAAAGAAGAATTAGTCGGAATCACCCGAGAAGTAAACCAACTCATCAGTGGGAATCGGGATCCAACTATCATCGCATGATAATGTGATGGAATCCACTCAGGTTATTACACTCCAGAAGGTATGCGCATATCTGGCAAGTTTCAGTTTCTTTAGAAACTCCCGATGTGATTTTTACCCCACGCTCTTATGACCTTGACTTTGGCCAACAAATCATAAGTCACATGTCAAGTTCTACCCGTCATTATCCAGGTTGATTCGAACCCACCCGTACCTACCCTTGACTTTGGCCAACAAGGCAGTACGACTGTCCCAAACCAACGCATCTATCTATGCTTCAGAAAAGTAACAAATAGCTACCATACACTATGCCTTAACTTTGGCCAACAAACATAGCATGAATACTACGTGCTACCCATCTGAAATGACGGAGGGCTACGAATGGTTTTTGGCAAAAAACCTTTAACGTAATGAACTTGATATCGTTGAAGGAACCGGATAGCTTTTATAAAAATATAGTGGCGAAAACCTTTTGCTAAAGAGGTCACTCCCAGTGAAGGGATCTCGGCTCTTTCCCCGTGGAATGAGGTGCGGGATATTCCAACTGAATACCATGATGCAAAGAAAAAAGGCAATCGGCTATAGTGAAGTTATTACCCTGACGCAAACATCTGTCCAAGGGGTCACTCCCGGTGAAGGGATCTCGGCCCTTGCCTCGTCGACTGAGGTGCTAGATATTCATAACCGAATACCACTGTGCAAAACAAAAGAGAACGTCCTTGCAATAACAGCTTTTTGAAAAATGTTCCAACAACATCAAACAGGTTTGTTTAGCTTGAATTGATCCGAATCAATGCAGTCCCATCAATTGGTCACACCACAAAAGAACGAAAATAATGATGTACGTATATGCCATCCGCATTCGCTACTGGGTCCCGTCATCAACCGTTAGGTTACTTAACTAACGACAGAGCGGGGACTGGACTAGCGCGGATGCAAAACATATACAGCATCTACTAGTATATATATCAATATATGATAATCGCTCAAGACATGATAAAATGCAACATCACAGAAATGTAATAAGCATCACAGAACAATACAGATATCTGGGATCCTCGGGTTTCACAGAGCCGCTACTGAAACCCGACGTTCCCCTGGTCGTGTGGATAGCCTGTGTAATGAAATCCTAGACCCCTACAGGCGCGGCAAGTTACCCGCCAAAATCTGAAGCGAGGCAGCCCCCTTCAACAACGTGAATGGACAACCCAGCACTTCACGGAATTCGGTAACTTGAGCACCCCTCCTTGGGTCAACCTGTACCCCCTACGAGTGCGGTGAATAGCCCGCCAATTCTAGAGTTAAGCCCCCTCCGTCTCAACGCCATGAGATGCGGGCCCGTTGCCCTCTAGAACCCGGCTATCCGTGCACCCCTCCGCGGGGTAATCCTAGTACAGAAAGTAAAGTATACAACGGGTACATCGACCTCAGCCTGGTCGTGCCCCAAAAGAATATTATACAAACAGGCAGTAACGGCAGTGCACATGTCGGACGCTCGCCCCGCAATATCAAATGTACAAATACAACCAAACTGTACTAATATTGCATCCAGGCTATCCACCACGATAAATCCGCAACATCACAGCACAACACAAAATATCAACGTGAATTGTAGGGTTCCTAGGCACACTAATGAGGTCTCACAAGGCATCAACCATGCCAATTTTTGATTTTATAAGTGCCGAGAAACCCTAATACGGATTTTTTCTACTAACCATGGTCAAGTGTAGAGAGTAAACTAGGGTTAGATGAATGGTTAGGTTAAGAGAAGAAAACAAAAATGGTCAAGGTTTCAACCATTCATGAAGCTTCATGAAAGAAACAAGAAAAGCCACCATTTCCATTTTCATTTCCAAAATCAATAATCAAAATAAATAAATGAGTAAGTAAACAAAACCCTAACCATTCATATAACCATGATTTAATCTTTACACAAACTCAAGTTAACATGTATCATCAAACATGATACAATCAAGTGCACACAAAAATATATCACATATACAATGTGCACATCAAGTGAGAAAATCCTTTTAAAATGAACCAATACTAGTTAATGCAAAGTAATATATCAAATATATAATTATACATTAAATCATTAAATCAACACTTGATTCAATGATCCGGTCATGTCGCACATAACCGACTAGTATCCAATGTATCGACTTATCGAATCAATCTTCGATTCGATAAATAGGTTATATCGCATACAACCAATCGAAACATTCATCGCGAGAATGAAATACGGTATCACATACGCGTATTATTCTCGGTCCCGCACATATCTCATATGCGCTCCTATTTCGTTTCGCTTGAGCCAGGAAACCTCTGTGTAGGACTCTAAAGACTCGTCAATACGCCGGCAGCAGGTGATGATCATATCAAGCACCCACAAGCCGCAAGCGATCTGCTAAACGTAACAGCCACCCGGGTATTGAGCGATCAGAAGATCGACGAGCAAGCCCGCTCATACTCCTGTGAATCCAACTGGTAACACTTACCGTACAGTCCGGTCTGTTCGTCTGATATGTCACATATCAAGTCTAGGGGTGGTAAACGTCAGACCCCAATAACCGATAAGTCGTGCCGATGTGAGGCTCATAACGGGTCGAGAAACTACTGGTAACACTTACCAGTAAATCTCTGATCAGCCCTGGCCAGGGACTTCCCTGTTACGGCCAATCGAGCACAGCGCAACATCAACCCCCCAATACCGGGAGAGACGAAACCCCTCCTATCGCTCATTGCCTCCATGTGACTCGAGACTGTACCCAAAAACCACCATTTTGCACGCCCTCATGGACGTGGTAAGGTGGAGATCAAAGCACAGTGGGAATCATACAAGACTCTATGACGATCTCGGGTCTACAGACTAACCTGCACAAGTGTCACCTGAGAACTGCCATCTGACGTGAGGTGAACTGCCATCTGGGAGTTCTCGGCGAGTCCGTCCAGTGTACCCAGTCTTCACTGAGCACCCGTATACCATCTCTGATGTCAAACACCAATGGATATGGGATCATCCATCGCCCATCTCATGGGTCGAGAAGCGTATACGCTAGTCTACACTGGTATATCGATGCCCCGTCTCGATACACCCACGACTAGGGACCTTGAACGATGTACCTATGGACTACCATGTCCCCACTAGTATGATCTGCATCATAGTCCAGGTAGTCAAGTACACATCCTAAGGGCTTTACCAACATGTAACTATAAGACAGTTTAAAGAGACTAGTATACATATTAAGATAAAGAGCAACCAAATAGCATACTATCATATCGAGCAAGAAAGTCATCTCTATATATGTCCAAGCATCCAATATAATATACATCATCTGTACAATACTGGCCTCTAGGGCATACATACAACTAACATGAATGTCACGTTCGCAAATCCGTCTAAAAGGGCTATAACAGTTAGACAGGATTTACCGATCAAATGACATTCACGGTCGCAGATATAATGTAAATACTGTGAACTAACATGTTTAAAATTTTCGATAGACTAAATTTGCCGAAGTGGGCCCCAAGCACTACTGTAACACTCAAAATAAATCTGGGCTCAAAAAGAATATACCAGAAACCCTATTTCCATGTCAGAAACCCACTGTAGAAATTTAGTGCAGTTTGGCCACAGTTCGGCGGCGGATCCGCGGCCAAAACATGGTTTTGGCCGCTGATCCGCCGTGCTACAATAATTTCAGCCGACCAAATTTTCACAGAATTCTTATAAAACCCTGCACGTATTTTTGCAATGTACCAAATAATTTTTTTGAGCACAGAAAAAATTCGACAGAAACCTGGACTTGAAAATGGGGTTTTTGGAAAATCCATTCGATCGAACTTGTAAACACGTTAGAGCAAGTTAGACTAGGTTAATGGCGTGGCTCTGATACCAATGTAAGTGCACGGAAGCGCCCCGGCCGTCTTTCCGAGGCCAAAATGCGGAAACGAAACTTTTCTTTAACTTTAAAAACCGGCGCTACCGCGTACTAAAAAACCCGGATCGGGCCATTAACCTAATGTTAGCTCACTAGAGAATGGGTAGAATGCTATACCGAGCGATCCGTGTCCTTCGATCTTCGGCCTCCATCCCGATCTCCTCGCGGAATCTCCGTTCTTCATCTTCTCGTCGGAAAGGGCACCACATCGCCGAGTCTGTTTACGGGCTCCCACCTCTGGACCGAGGCAACTCGGACACGAAGTTAGTGAGCCTACGTGTCCATGAATGCTGTAGGCTAAGTGTAGAGTGGTTTGTCTCAAGGGGTTATGTGAAGTTGCCATTTGGATTGAGGAGGAGAAGAAGAACTTTGAAATGGAGCTATATGATTTTGTGGCTAGCAAAATGAGAATGATAATCTTTTTCCCCACACCCAAAAATGAATCCCTCTCCCTCTCTAGTAGCGGCCGGACTTTTTCTAAAAATTGGAGGAAGGAAAAAAAAACTAAAGGGGGTGAGCACAAGAGAGTGTGTAGGTGATCATAAGAAAAAGATGGGATGATAATGAGGAAATTATCTCACTTCAAAATCCTTTCACTTCCTTTCATAATCAATGCAAAGGAAATGACTAAAAGAGAATCTAATAAAGCAAGAACCATCATGAACCCTCCATTTACAAATAACACCCTCCAAATCGCTAATTTGCACATTTGCAAATTAGCCCCTCCACCAATATTCATCCAAAGAAAGGAAGAAAGGAAATATGGCCGAAACGGAATGCAAACTGGTAACTTCAAAAAGACGATCACGTAATAAATTACAGGAAAACCCCGCGACCGTATATACATACCAGCATTTGTATTCCGACCGAATAAAAATGCAATGAGACAAAATCTACATTGGACAATACTAGGATCCGGCTTAAACCAAAGCCCACTAGTATTATCCGTCCGATCATGATCCGTGCAATACCGCACGTATATGATCGGACCCTGCCATAAATCCATACAGCCTCTACAGCATTTCGCCCTAAACTTGAGAAACTGCCTGTGGGGGACTCTAAAGACTCGTCAACACTTTGGCTGTGGATTTAACCACTAGCACGTCAAAGGTATTAGCCATACGTAACGGGCTACCAAGTATTGAACAAAAGGGACGTCGATGATCGAACTCATCCTGACACCCTACTGAGCCTGTCAGTGACAATATCCGTACAGTCTAGTCCGTTCATCTATGAGCATCGCATGGTGGGCCTAGGGGGTTCGTAAAAGTCAGACCCCTAAAACCGGTACAAGTCGTGACGGAGTGTGGCCCAGAACACCCTGAGATATTACTGGAATACCTACCAGTAAATCTCCTGCCTTGGCAAAGGACTTCGTGTAATGGCTCTCCTAGACACAGCACGACCTCACCCCCAATACCGGGAGAGACGAACCCCTGTAGATCCGCTCACTGCCTCCATGTGGCTCGGGACTGTACCCAACTAAAACCTGTTTGCACGACTCCTTTAAGCTGTGGTAGGATAGTAATCAAAGTACAGTGGGAACTCATACGAGATAAATGACGATCTCAGGTCGATGGACTAACCTGTACACATGTCACCAGGGAACTGCTATCTGACGTCAGGTATAAGACCAACTAGCATATTCCCGGCGAGTCCTGTCCGGTGTACTCATAACCCAACGAGCACCTGTATACATCTTAGGTGAACCAACTGACACCAATGGCTTATGAGACCGGCCACCGCCCCTCGTCGGGGTCTCGACTGTATACACTAGTCTACTCTAGAGTATCGATGCCCTGTCTCGAAAACTCCCACGACTAGGGACCTTTTAAGGATGTGCTTATAGACCCCAGCTCCTACGTATATGATCGCCATCATACTGCTGGCCGTCAAGCAAGAATCCTAAAGGCTCTATCAACGCGCAATAGTGACCTGTAAGGTCACCTAAAGCAGTACACGATGATAAAGATAAACCAGATAGCATACTATCATCTTGAGTAAGACTGTCCTACCGGTATATGTCCTCCCTCAATCATTGCAATCACGTGCCTGTGATCCAATAATTGACTCTGAGAGCACTATCTCCAACATGATCACCCTCTCGCGTTACTTGGACCCGTCCCGTGTGCCGTGCGTGCGTCGCGACATTTTGCCGACGTCGGACGTACCGTACATATCCATTTTGTGATCCGTCTAGGCAAGTTAATCTTGCTACATGCTATACTACTGTATTTTATGCCTATTTGAATTATAATACCCCATAATGATTAGTTTTGCAATCCACATATTCATTTTTCATGTTTCACCGTTTTCGGACATCCGTATGCGTCCGTATATGTTATTTCACATCTAGGGCATGCAAGTTTATCTTCCTACATGCTACATTACTTTATATACATCTATTATAATAAATATAATACTCGTATTTCAAATTTTGCACCCATATTTACTTTTACAGTTTTTCCGACATCCGTATACATCCGTAAGTGTTATTTTACATATAGGATATGCAAACCTATCTTGTCACATATTATACTACAGTATACTGCATCTAATTGAATATAACAGATCATATTGTTTAATTGTACATCATGCTTTAACCAGTTTATCATTTTACTGTTATATCACGTCCGTGTGCATCCATATTAATAATTACATATCTAGTCGCATGCTAAATTATCTTGCTACATGCTAAGTATAGTTTTACGCATCCATATGAATAAAATGTTGCTCGTTTATCATATAATATACATATAGCTGCATCTACAGATCACATCCATACATAATACTGATGTTTTAACACCCCATGTTAATAAAGTGCATCCAAATTAGAATTAGAACTATAAATATAACCCTAATTGATAATTGTGCATCCATATCATTGATCTTATATCTATTTGCATACCATGTCACATTATCTCATTTTATTGTTATATTAGTACTCCATACTTGATTTTGCGCACCCATGCTTACTACAGTTTGATTATGAACACCCACTTGATACCTGTACACTACTTGGCACGACCTGATACACTATTTGACATGACTTGATACATAAACACTACCTAACATGACCTGATATACTACTGCTTGACTTGATACCTGATCTTATTACTAATGCCGACAATCTTGACCTGTTGTCCCTACGGACATTTCCTGTTTTCTATTTAGATAAACTTGTATCTGCTTGATCCTGTGTTGGCATTAACTCCAGATGTATCAATACCTGACTTGAACACATAACTTAGGGGTATGGGGAAATCAAGAATGTAGCCGAACGTAACTCAAAGGGCTATTATCCTTTTACCGTGGTCCCGTGGGGAATGAACAAGGCATAGACTCACGGTCTATCATATCATTTTACCGTGGTCCCGTAGGGAATGAACGGGGCATAGACCGATGTGTTACAATGAGGATTACATCAATTGATTTCAATAACTTTAGAGTAGATAACCCTATAGCACAGTTTAGACTACTCACTGCACTTCACCTGTATATATCCTGTTCACTGATCTATATTCATATTACTGCTTATTCATTGATAACTTGTTACTGTTCATATTTCATGCCTCCATATTTCATTACATCATGCTTGCTTAATATTATTGATATTATGACGCACTGACGTCTGGGTTTAGCATGGCCCAGATCCCTTATCCTTATCGCAGGCTGCTCAGGAATATTTTGATCAACAGGCCGAGCAGTGAAGACCTGTTATTAGTTTAGTTTAGTTTTCCTTTCAGTATTTTTCATTCCTGATGTGAGCCCGTATTATGGGACGTACATTCCAGATTATTGTATTTGAATCTTTTGCTTCCGCATTATTTTATTTCATGACTCTCTATTCTGGCTCATGCACATGTATTAGATAGTTGTTTATTATTTCTACTGTTCTTGATATCTCTACAGCCATAATATGACTATGGAGGGATATTTCCTATCCACAGGTAGCATGGTTGGCTCTGTCACGTGCCGATCTTAGCGCACTCTGGGAAGCGGGGCGTGACAGGATTTGTTTAGTATCAGAGCCATAGGATTTAGGTTAATCGGGTTGATTATTTTATAGTTGGGTATTGGACCCAATAAACGAATCAGAATACTCGTGATTAGGAACTTGTCCTGCCACTTTACCATCTTGCCATTCTTGAATTTTAAACTTCCTCTTGATCCTTCGCCTTGACGATATGCAAACCACTTTGCATCTCGACTTGAAACTTTGGTTCCCTATTGTTTATCTCTAGGATTTGGGTGACTTGAACTGAGTTATGTGATTATAACTATGAACTGCAGCATGGTTACAATGCGGTACTCTATTTAAGTAACTTGTGGTTCTAGTCTAGATTCATATCCTTGATTCATGGTCATCATTCATCGCAAGTCTTGAATCTTATTTATCATACTAACCCTCTTCGGTGTTTTGGTTTCAGAATCATGGCAGATAGAAGTATGAGGACGTACCAGAGGCGTATGGATGACGCCGCCTTGCTCGGAGTGATACGTGTCATGCTGGAGGAACAGAAGCGGCAGACCGAGCTGAACCAGCGGCATGCCGAAGCTTTTCAGGAAGGTTTGCAGACCGTCTAGTAGTCCATGAACAGTGTTGCGGCTAGACCAGTTGAGCGTGTGGATACCGTGGCGGATTTCAGGAGACTGGGTCCGTCCATCTTCACTGGTTTGGAGGAGCCGTTTCCAGCAGAGCAGTGGCTGGTTGATACGGAGAATTTGCTTGTTGCGGCGCAGATTCCAGAGGACAAGAGAGTGGATGTTGTACGCATCCAATTGGTTGACTATGCTCGTGAACGGTGGCTTATGGTAGAGACCCGCTCGCCCAAGCCGATCAGTTGGGCAGATTTTTCGAAGAGTTTCTTAGAGAAGTTCTTCCCTCGGACTGCACAGGAGGAAATGGAAGAAAAATTCATTGGATTGAAGCAGAACGGCGCACCCGTGGATATACATGCAGTTGAGTGGACACGGCTCAGTAGATTCGCTGGACCTCTGGTTGCCAATGATGCTGACAGGGCAAGGAGGTTCATGCGCAGTTTGGACGTGGACATCCAGAGGCAAATTATATCTTTGGGTTTGACCACTTTTCCACAAATACTTAAAGTGGCCCGAGAGTAGCAGAGCCTATCTATGAAGACTGGGGGTACGCAGCAGCAGGCAGTTGCAGTGAGGAAGTCAGCGTTTACGCCAAACCGAGTGCATATACGCAAAGGTATTCCAGTGAATAGACGTGGTGTTGTACCTATGAAGAGGACCGTCGCAACCGAGCAGAAAGGAAGAGCATTTTGCAACTACTGCCAACGATCGGGTCATTTCTGGAAAGATTGTCGAAGAAGACTTGGATTTTGCCTTATTTGTGGATCAGCTGATCATACCATTGATACTTGTCCGTCGAAGCTTCGTTTGAAAGATGATGTTCAGAGGCCACCGTAGAAGCAGTATCAGGGACAGAAGCAGTTGACTCAGGGACCCAATCAAGCTAGAGCATTTACCCTGACGGCTGAAGAGGCCAAGGCTTCAGAAGAAGTCGTTTCAGGTATCCTACTTATTCGTGATTTTCCCGCATTAGCGTTAATTCGATTCTAGTGCATCCCATTGATTTATATCGTCCAAGTTTACTGCTACACACTCGATTACTTGCACGACCCTGTCTAGTTGTTGGGACATACACACTGGGAATGGGAAAATCATAGCTAGTAGAGAATGTAAGGATTGTTCTGTAGCTATTTACGGACGGGAGTTATTCGCAGATTTCTTGGTGATTGATACCGGTAGTTATGAAGTTGTCTTGGGAATGGATTTTCTCAGCACTTTCTACGCTCACATTAATTATAGAGCAAAGAAAGCGAATTTCCATATTCCCGGACATCCATAGATTGTTTTGGAGTTAGCAGTTCTGTCGGCCCAGTCGAGTTTAGGGCTAGGCCGACAAACAATGTTCTTTCGTCGATGGAAGTTGATAACGAAGAAGCGCCAGTTGTAGTTCTAGATTTCATGGACGTGTTCGAGGACATCTCGGGTTTACCGCCAAAATGAGATGTGGAGTTTGCGATCGATCTTATTCCTGGTGCAGCACCAATCTCAAAGGCGTACTACCCAATGGCACCAGTGGAGTTGGAAGTAGTCAAGAAGCAGGTTACTAAATTGCTAGAGAAGGATTGGTGATTCACAGCGATGCATCTGGGAAAGGATTGGGATGTGTTTTGATGCAACATGGAAAGGTTATAGCCTACGCATCGAGACAATTGAAGATCCATGAAAAAAATTACCTAACTCATGATTTGGAGCTAGCAGCGGTAATTTTTGCTTTGAAGATTTGGAGACACTACTTATTAGGCGAAAGGGTTGAAGTATTCACCGATCACAAAAGCCTAAAGTACGTGTTCACGCAGAAAGAGCTTAACATGAGGCAGCGCAGATGGTTGGAGCTGATGGCTGAATACGATCTTGATCTTAAATACCATCCGGGGAAAATTAATGTTGTGCCGGATGCGCCTAGTTGGTTGCCAGCAATTCAGATGTTGACTGCAGAAGGAGCTTATCGAAGATTTTCGGAGATTCGAGTTGGAGATCGTGCCGCCGCATTCTTCGGGACAGTTGATGCGGCTGCAAGTACAGTCGTCGTTGATCGAGAGTATTAAAGCAGCGCAGTCACATGATCCAAGATTGCAGAAGTTTCGAGAAAAATTTGAAGCGGGACTTCGAACGGACTTGTTGATTCATGAAGATGGTTCGTTGCGATGTGGTATCCGTTTGTGTGTGCCGAAAGGAGACATTTATGAAGAAGTGATGAAGGAGGCGCACAGTTCCGCATATTCCGTACATCCAGGAGGCACGAAAATATACAGTGATCTACGACAGTATTTCTGGTGGGAATGCATGAAAATGGGAGATTGCTCGCTTTATAGCAAAGTGTTTGGTGTGTCAGCAAGTTAAGGCTGGACATCAAAGGGTTGCTGGTTTATTGCAACCACTTCCGATTCCTCAGTGGAAGTGGAAACATATAACCATGGATTTCGTGACAGGTTTACTGCGGAGTCCAAAGGGCAACAATGCAGTTTGGATGATTGTTGATCGATTGACCAAGGCAGCTCATTTCATACCATTTCGAGTTGGTCAGTCAACGGAAGCGTTAGCAGAACGGTACATGCAGGAGATTGTGAGATTGCTTGGAGTACCTGTGAGCATCATTTCCGATCGTGATACCCGATTCTTATCGGACTTCTGGACGAGCTTACAGGAAAGTTTGGGGACGCGATTGAAGTTTAGCACAGCTTATCATCTCCAGACAGATGGCCAGTCGGAGAGAACGATCCAAACTCTTGAAGACATGTTGAGAGCTTGCATATTAGACTTCAAGGGTTCGTGGGAGGATCATCTACATTTGGTGGAGTTTTCATACAATAACAGTTTTCAGGGGCTATTCAGATGGCTCCATTCGAAGCATTGTATGGTCGCAAGTGTCGCTCACCCGTTTGTTGGGATGATGTTGGAGAACGAAGATTGTTGGGACCGGATTTGCAAACAGTAGAGAAGGTTAATACTATCCGGAATCATATGAAGGCAGCACAAGATCGACAGAAGAGTTAGGCCGACACATCGAGAAGACCTCTAGAGTTCGCTGTTGGTGATCTGGTATTCTTAAAGATATCACCAACTAGAGGAGTGGTCCGTTTTGGGAGTCGAGGCAAGCTTAGTCCTCGATTCGTTGGGCCTTTCGAGATTTTGGAGCGTGTTGGAGAAATGGATTATGGTTGGCTTTACCACCATCTTTGGCGAAGGTTCATGACGTGTTTCATGTATCTCAACTCCGTAAGTATGTTCGAGATGAAACGCACGTGCTGGATCATTCGGAGCTGGCTGTAAGAGAGGATTTGAGTTTTGAGAAACGACAGATGTCGATTGTTGATCAAATAAAAAAATCCTTAAGAACAAGGTTATCCCTCTCGTACTTGTTTCTTGGGGAAATCGCTAGCATGGAGAATCGACTTGGGAACGAGAAGACAAGATTCGACAGAAGTTTCCACACCTATTCTTATAGATTCTTAATTGTTTATCTTTTCTTGTCTTGGGAATTTCGAGGACGAAATTCTTTTTGTAGTTGGGTATAATATAACATCCTAGTTCATTTATACCAATTCCAGTTCACGTATTTCTTTAATTATGGTATTTTCCTGATTTACTCTATTTTGGGTGCAAATAGTTTATCTGACATCTGTATTAGCATCCGACCTGACCCGCTTGCTTGGAACCTGTCTTGGTTCATGTTTATGGTTTATCCTGACTTGTTACGTAGACTTGTGCACATTCATGAATACTGCATACTGGTATTTTATCTGGCACATGCATTTTTACAATATAACATTTTAAGTCACGCAAAATATTTTAAAATACATTGCATGACCTGCATGATACCCCTAACCCCGTGATAGCATCCGCGCATCTTGTTCACGTCCCGTTCAGTGAAACGGACTTGTTTGGATGGCTACGCGCACATACGTGCATCCGTTCTTGGGGGTATGCATTTTCGTTACCCGGACATTCATTTTAAAATTTGGTCGTCGCATATATTTTTCATATTTTAAAACTGAATTTTTAGACCTGACCCTGGCGTGTTTTGGAATATTTTTGTATCCTACCAAAATTCAAATTTATTTAATATTTAAAATCTATTTAACAATTTAAATTTCTTTAAAAGTTTAAAATTTTTAAAACTAACTAAATTATTTTATCAATTAATATCCTAACAATTTAAACTAACACAGCTCACCCCTTTCTCTCGCTGTCTCTTCCTCTCTCCTCTTTCCTCTCTCTTTCTCTCTCTCCCCCGCACTGTTTCTCTTTCCCTCCTCTTTCTCTCTCCTCTCGCACCCTCTCTCTCACATCTCGCGATCATTGTTTACATCTCGATTGTGGTCACCTCCCCTCAGATCTCATCACCTCCCTTCTTTCCCTCTTTCTTTTCCTCTCTTCTCTCTTTATTTAAACCCCACGAGCTTCCTCTGTGAGAACCCATGAAACGAAACCCTAGCCCTAAAAACTCCCCATTGCCTCATCACTCTCCTTCCTCACAGAGCCTCCTCTCCTCCTCCTCTCCATCTCATTCTCCTTCCTTCTCCCCGAGCACCCCTGCACCCATAAAAACCCATCACCACCACCTCAGCTCATCGCCGATGACCCTTCACCACTCTGCTGCCATCACACCATTCTCCTTCTCTCCCTCTCCTCTGCATTCTCCCTCGTACACCAACCCCTGCAACCCAAGCCAACAAAACCCGAGCCTAAACCCTAAACAACAGAACCTCATCGCCGGAGTTCAGTCGATCTCATCGTCACCTTCACTCCTTTCCTGACCTCTATGCACCTTAAACCACAGTAAGCAATCTCTTCCCTCTCTTTTCTTCTCCTTCTTCTTCTTCTTCTTCTTTCATTTTCTTTTTCTTTAATTCTTGAATTCCGTATTATTATAGTTCACTGGAGCCGTGACATCGCCGACGACCCAGGGGAAGTACCTTACCTGCATGATCACCCTTTCACGTTACTTGGACCCGTCCCGTGTGCCATGCGTGCGTCGCGACATTTTGCCGACGTCGGACATACCGTACATATCCGTTTCGTGATCCGTCTAGGCAAGTTAATCTTGCTACATGTTATACTACTGTATTCTATGCCTATTTGAATTATAGTACCCCATAATGATTAGTTTTGCAATCCACATATTCATTTTTCATATTAAACCATTTTCGGACAGCCGTATGCGTCCGTATATATTATTTCACATCTAGGGCATGCAAGTTTATCTTGCTACATGCTACATTACTTTATATACATCTATTTTAATAAATATAATACTGGTATTTTAAATTTTGCACCCCACGTGTACTTTTACAGTTTTTCCGACATCCGTATACATCCGTACGTGTTATTTTACATCTAGGATATGCAAACCTATCTTGTCACATATTATACTTCAGTATACTGCATCTAATTTAATATAACAGATCATATTGTTTAATTGTAAATCATGCTTTAACCAGTTTATCATTTTACTGTTATATCACGTCCGTGTGCATCCATATTAATAATTACATATCTAGTCGCATGCCAAATCATCTTGCTACATGCTAGGTATAGTTTTACGCATCCATATGAATAAAATGTTACCCGTTTATCATATAATATATATATAGCTGTATCTACAGATCACATCAATACATAATACTGATGTTTTAACACCCCATGTTAATAAAGTGCATCCTGATTAGAATTAGAACTATAAATGTAACCCTAATTGATAATTGTGCATCCATATCATTGATCTTATATCTATTAGCATACCATATCACATTATCTCATTTTATTGTTATATTAGTACTCCATACTTGATTTTGTGCACCCATGCTTACTACAGTTTGATTATGAACACCCACTTGATACCTGTACACAATTTGGCATGACCTGATACACTATTTGACATGACTTGATACATAAACACTACCTGACATGACCTGATATACTACTGCTTGATTTGATACCTGATCTTATTGCTAATGCCGACAATCTTAACATGTTGTCCTTACGGACATTTCCTGTTGTCTATTTAGACAAACCTGTAGCTGCTTGATCCTGTGTATGGGGAAATCAAGAATGTAGCCGAACGTTGTAAGTCTACGGTAGCGCCCCGGCCGTCTGTCCGAGGCCAAAATGCGGAAACGAAAACTTTTTCAAAACTTTAAACCGGCGCTATCGCAGACTTTAATCCCGGATCGAACTATTAACCTATAACTAGCAAACTAGAGAAGGGTTGGAAAAGCTATACCGATCGATCCGTGTCCTTCGGTCTTTGGCCACCATCCCAAGCTCCTCACGGCATCTACGATCTCCGGTCTCCTCGTCGGAAGGGCACCATATCAAAGATTCTTTTTATAGGCTCCCGCCTCTGAACCGAGACAACTCGGACATGAAGTTTGCTAGCCGACGTGTCCAAGGTTGCTGTAGAATAAGTGTAGAACACTTTGTCTCAAGGGTTAATCGAAGTTGCCTTAAAGGGAGATGAAATGGAAAATGAGCTCAAGGATTTTTCTTTGCAAATGAATCAATTTTCTCTCCACAAAACGATGGGGGGTTGTCCAAAAATGGTGCTCGGCCATTATTTGAGAGGAGGGAGGTGAGGGTAAAGGCAAGAGAGAGATGGTGACCATAAGCCAAAAGAAAACCTCACATCTAATATCCAAATCAATCCAATCTCATTTAATGCAAACATAGAACTAAGCACATCTACAATCTCCAAGAGGGTGCAGCATATTTCTGGAGCCCCGGAACCACAGAAAAGCCCCTCCATTTTCTAAACCCACTTTTGCAAAAAAAAACCTCAAATCAAAATTCAGCCATGACGGAAAGAATGGGAATTTGGTCAAATAAAGAATGCAAACTGGCAACTTCTAAAAGCGATCCGGTAACAAAATTACAGGATAACTCTGCAACTGTATATATATATCCGCATTTGTATTCCGACCGGATACAAATGTAATGAGACAAAATCTATACAGTATAATGCTAGGATCCGGTTTAAACCAAAGACCGCTAGTGTTATCCGTCCGAACCATGACATGTTCACAAGTGCACGCGTACGTTCGAACCCTGCCATAAATCCATACGGCCACTACAACATTTCGCCCGAAACTTTGAGAAACTGTCTGTTGGGGACTCTAAAGACTCGTCAATATTTTGGCTGTGGATTTAACCACTAGCACGTCAGTGGTACTAGCCGTACGTAACGAGCTACCAGGTATTGACCAAAAGGGAGGTCGATGAGCGAACTCATCCTGACACTCTACTGAGCCTGTCAGTGACAATATCCGTACAGTTCGGTCCGTTCGTCTATGAGCATCGCATGTCGGGCCTGGGGGGTTGGTAAAAGTCAGACCCCCAAAAGCGGTACAAGTCGTGTCGGAGTGTAGCCCAGAACACCCTGAGATACTACTAGAATAGCTACCAGTAAATCTCCTATCTTGGCCAAGGACTTCATATAATGGCTCTCCTAGACACAGCGCGATCTCACCCCCAATACCGAGAGAGACGAAACCCCTGCCGATCCGCTCACTGCCTCCATGTGGCTCGGGACTGTACCCAACTAAAACCTGTTTGCACGACTCCTTTGAGCCGTGGTAGGGTAATAATCAAAGTACAGTGGGAACTCACACGAGACAAATGACGATCTCAGGTCGATGAACTAACCTGTACACATGTCACTAGGGAGCTGCTATCTAACGTCAGGTATAATACCAACTAGCATGTTCCCGGCGAGTCCTGTCCGGTGTACTCATAACCAATGAGCACCTGTATACATCTTAGGTGAACCAACTGACACCAATGGCTTGTAAGACAGGCCACCGCCCTTCGTCGGGGTCTCGACTATATACACTAGTCTACTAATGGAGTATCGATGCCCAGTCTCGAAACTCCCACGACTAGAGACCACTTTAAGGATGTGCTTATAGACTACCCAACTCTCACGTATATGATCGCCATCATACTGCTGGTAGTCAAGCAAGAATCCTAAGGGCTCTATCAATGTGTAATAATGACCTGTAATGTCACCTAAAGCTGTACACGATGATAAAGATAAACCAGATAGCATACTATCATCTTGAGTAAGACTGTCCTTCCGGCATAGGTCATCCCTCAATCATTGCAATCACGTGCCTGTGATCCAATAATTGACTTTGAGGGTACTATATCCAACAATCTCCCACTTGCACTCAAGGCTAATTATTGCTATGTCGCATACTCACAGCCCGTGTGATACCGAACACCCAACTCCTCTACTAATCAGTTTCACAAAGCCTATTTGCGAAACTATTGTGTTCGAGGAATAGCCTCAGTCAGTGGATCCGCCCTAATGTTTCATTATATGTCTCTCTTCATCTCAAGTTTGCGGAGAAAGCCATCTCCCGAAATGAGCAATACCTGTCGTAAAATATGCCTGGATATCTGATGGGACCTAGTTCATAAATGAACTCCAAATCCAAACTTCTTAGACTGTATCGTCAACTGAACTTAATCAGTATCCTGTGCCATGCCTTCCTAAGTATCCGCTTTGGACCATCTGTCCAAACAACTGCCCCTCGTCAGAGGGAAAACTATAACTCTGACGGTCACTCTGTCATCCAGGTCACCTTAGAAACCTGGAATGATAACCGTCTCCCGAAGTAGGCTGACGTTATCATATCCCTAGAACATCCACTTATGTTCTAAAACTGCTTCCGAACGTTTCTCCAGGATAGGATTAATATCAACTTATTGCATCTAGCGCAAAAAACGTCTGGTGTGGTACTTGACATCTCATGATTGACTCAATTGCCTAAGCAAGTGATCTGCCAATCATGCATATCCCTCTCCCCTTTAGTCTGTAAGACACCTTTAGAGAGGGTGACTCCATCACCTGCAAGTACACTACCGTGCCAGGGGTCGTCCATTCTAAAACACCTTTAGAATGCTGTCTAAGTACCCAGATTGGGAAACTACCCAAATCTAGATCTAAAACCATAGATCTAGTAACCAGAATGTCAGATATTATATCTATATCCTCTGTGGAGAAACCACTGTGTGACAACCAAAGTATAACCGATCGTAGTATAGGAATATCACTTCCTATTCTGTATATGTCATCCAAATACCAGGACATCACACCCTACTATATTTCTTAACAGATCCATCCCCTATTCTGATGAAGTCAAACCTATGACTGTCACATCAGAAATAGATGATCTATCTCCGCTATATCTGCTTTAGTCCATAAATAGACATAAGCTATTTGTCCACTATGCTTCCGCTGCTCCCACTGACTACGACAACCTTCTGGCAGAGTCATATACACGTGCACTTCTAAAGCTAGTTCGGAACGACGCTATACTCATCCTCCTGCCGGGTCTCATAGCCTGGAGCAACAGTAGTGTCAAGGCTGGGTAAACAAGAACCTCCTTATCACTGTCCTTGAGGCTACCGGAGTACCTCTTGGGTGCCTAAGGTTGCCCACCATATCTGCGGAGTGGCCAATGGAATGTCAATCCAGATTGAATCTTTAGGTCCTATTAAATTTTCAGTAATCGTTTGCGGTTCTGGAATCACTTCCAGTTCTACCATACTCCCACTACTGTTTTCTGAAAAAGTCCATTTTACTAAAACTGTGGCGAGTCAAGAACAATATCACTATTGATCTTCCAGATGGTAGATACTCAACCCTCGTCATAGCCCGGGTCAACCCACAAACAGCTATTACAGAAACGTGCCTTGTGTTATCCAAAGTCTGGTTTTAAGCATAAGCCGGACAACTCCCCGTACCTTAACATTGTTAAGATATGAACTATTCTATATCCAATATAGAAACAGAGGCACTGATTTAATTGGAACCAGATTCAAATCATGCAGCTGTCTCCAGTGCATGTCAACTAAGTGGAAAGAGGCCGATCAGCATTACTCAACTTAGGAGTGCATCTAATTATGAGTAACCTGAAAGAGAAGCAAGTTCTCATAATCATTACTATCAACTGAATACCATACACAAGTATCTACATCTTCGATCACCTTGAAGAATCCTGATACTTGCAATACCTGATTCTCTACTTTATTCTTATACCTATAACTTCTCAAAACTTAGACCTTGCATTTCTACGAAACACACGTCTAAGAACTAGAAAAGTCACAGTAAACAGAATGTAGTACGAGTACCAACCCCTCTGTCCTCATGGACACTGGACAACATACAATACTCTGTATAAGTCCCCTGAGTCTAATGACTCATTCCCTGTGTGTCGTAGGTTAAAAACTGTACTTATGGTTAAGAAGAATTACACCACTATTTAATTCTCCTTACCTAACCATCCACTGATATAGGTAAATGTCATAGACATAATTTCAAAAAGTTATATCTCACTTTATAAAAATAAACGTACAGATATATCAATTTGAAATTGGTGCATAACAACGGATATTCAAAACCAAATATTTGCCGTCCGGCAAACAACCCAGGCTATTTCCT
Organism: Agapanthus africanus; assembly: GCA_030015575.1. NCBI lineage: Eukaryota > Viridiplantae > Streptophyta > Magnoliopsida > Asparagales > Amaryllidaceae > Agapanthus > Agapanthus africanus. The sequence continues at coordinate 91,527,478 of JASDDO010000019.1, read as the reverse complement.
CAAATATCACCAATTACAACGAATCCCGATATAATGAGGATGATCACCCTATTCCCAAAAACTTACTCCCACTCATCATCTGTAAAAACATACAAATGTGAGAATCAAACCTGGTAAATACAAACCCTGGAGCAAGGACTAATTGGGAAATCGGTTTTCTTTTAACAATACACAGTGAAACTGAAACATATAAATATTTCGAAGGGGTATCCGGGTATTCCTAGTAATGCCTCTTCCATTATCAGATTCACAACTGTAACCGTATATTTCTTTGCCATCTCTCCAAATCTCTTTATATGTCTTTAGTCATTACCTTCTGTACACCCCTTTAGGCTAAATGGTTTTCTTCCTTTCCTACCGTTCGGCACCAGCTTATGGTTTAGAAGAAGACTATCCAATAAGCATAATGGGTGTACTCCCCTAATCCTAGGAGCACTCGCAACGCGAGAGAAGGTAAAGATAAAAGACAACTGAATAAACCTTATTCCTATTTCTCCTGAACCAGAATCCATCCTCGAACTGGAACAAATCCCTTCGAGTTCGTATATAACCATACGATGGAGTATCCAATAAACTGTGGATCTTCGTAGTGGTACGGGGTATTCCAGAGAAATACAAAGGTGAAGTAGGAGTGGCGAAGAAATACTTGGTTTGGTCGTGAATAGCAGTCGCAGTTTACTTTGCCCTCTTTCTGATCCCTTTATTTGTCTTTACTTAATACCTTATGTACACCTTTTAGGCTAAATAGTTTTCTTCATGTCCTACCTTTCAGCACCTGCCTATGGTTTGGATGAAGACTATCCAATTAGCGTAATAGGTGTACCATCCTAATCCAAGGAACACTCGCAACCTGAGAAAAGGTAAGAGGAAAAGACAATTGAATAGTCTTATTCATTTTCTCCAGAACCGGAAACCATCCTCGAATCTGGAACAAGTTCCTTCGAGTTCATATATGACCATATGATGGTTTTATCCAATGGAAGTGGGCGTTCGTAGTAATACGGGGTGTTCTGGAGAAAAGGGTAAAAGTAGGAGTGGCAATGAGGTATGCAACTCTGACAATCTAAAAGCCAGTGTTTTAAGAAGGTTCGATTAACTTGGTCACTGAGTCATAGTCAAGGGTCGGATCATGGTCGCTGCCAAAGAGAGAGAGAAAAGAAACACTCAGCGTGCACTCTAACCTAGATCAGAATGGTTATCAATTTATCTAATCAGAAAACCTCCCACTGTATCCTCAAATTCTCCTCCAAACCTGAAAGAAGAATTAGTCGGAATCACCCGAGGAGTAAACCAACTTATCAGTGGGAATCGGGATCCAACTATCATCGCATGATAATGTGATGGAATCCACTCACATTATCACACTCCAGAAGGTATGCACATGCCTGGCAAGTTTCAGTTTCTTTAGAAACTCCCGATGTGATTTTTACCCCATGCTCTTATGACCTTGATGAAGGCCAACATATCATAAGTCACATGTCAAGTTCTACCCGTCATTATCCAGGTTAATTTGAACCCACCCGTACATACCCTTGACGAAGGCCAAAATAGTCGTACGACTGTCCCAGACCAACACATCTATCTATGCTGCAGAAAAGTAACAAATAGCCACCATACACTATGCCTTGACGAAGGCCAACATACATAGCATGAATACTAAGTTCTACATTTCTGAAATGACGGAGGGCTACGAATGGTTTTTGGCGAAAAACCTTTAACGTAATGAACTTGATATCGTTGAAGGAACCGGATAGCTTTTTATAAAAATATAGTGGCGAAAACCTTTGCTAAAGAGGTCACTCCCGGTGAAGGGATCTCGGCTCTTTCCCCGTAGAATGAGGTGCAGGATATTCCAACTGAATAACACGATGAAAAGCAAAAAGGCAATCGGCTATAGTGAAGTTATTACCCTGACGCAAACTTCTGTCCAAGAGGTCACTCCCTGTGAAGGGATCTCGGCCCTTGCCTCGTCGACTGAGGTGTTGGATATTCATAACCGAATACCACTGTGCAAAACAAAAGAAAACGTCCTTGCAATAACAGCTTTTTGAAAAATGTCCCAACAACATCAGAATAGGTTTGTTTAGCTTGCATTGATCCGAATTAATGCAGTCCTATCAATTAATCACACCACAAAAGAACGAAAATACGATGTACGTATATGCCATCCGCATTCGCCACTGGGTCCCGTCATCATCCGTTAGGTTACTTAACTAACGACAAAGCGGGGACTGGACTAGCACGGGTGTAAAACATATACAACATCTACTAGTATATATATCAATATATAATATTCGCTCATGGGGTGATAAAAATGCAACATCACAGAAATGTAATAAGTATCACAGAACAATACAGATAATCTGGGATCCCCCGGTTTCATAGAGCCGCTACTAAAACCCGACGTTCCCCTGGTCGTGTGGATAGCCTGTGCAATGAAATACTAGACCCCTACGGGTGCGGCAAGTTACCCGCCAAAATCTGAAGCGAGGCAACCCCCTACAGCAAAGTGAATAGACCACCCAGCACTTCACGGAATCCTGTAACTTGAGCACCCCTCCTTAGGTCAACCTATACCCCTACGAGTGCGGCGAATAGCCCGCCAATTCTAGAGTGAAGCCCCCTTCGTCTCAAAGCCATGAGATGCGGGCTCGTTGCCCTCTAGAATGCGGCTATCCGTGCACCCCACCTTGGGGTAATCCTAGTACAGAAAGTAAAAATATATACAACGGGTACATCGACCTCAGCCCGGTCGTGCTCCAAAAGAATAATATACAAATAGTCGGTGATGGCAGTCCGCATGTCGGACGCTAACCCCCCGCAATATCAAATGTACAAATATAACCAAACTGTACTACCATTGCATCCAGGCTATCCACCACGACAAATCCGCAACATCACAGCACAACACAGAACATCAACGTGAATGTCACGTTCACAAATCCGTCTAAAAGAGCTATAGCAATTAGACAAGATTTACCAATCGAATGACATTCACGATCACAGATATAAAGTAAGCACTGTGAACTAACATATTTAAAATTTTCGATCGACAAAATTTCCCGAAGTGGGCCCCAAGCACAATTCCCAGTACTCAAAATAATCTGGGCCAAAACTAAAAATACCAGAAACCCCAATTCCAAGTCAGAGACCAAAGTGGAAAAATTGGTGCACTGAAGCTACAGTAGCGCGGAGGAACCGCGGCCAAAACGTGGGTACGGCCGCGGTTCCGCGGTGCTACAGTGAGATAGTTGCACAAAATTTCTGCAGTGGTCTTAGAACAGCCTGCCTAATTTTCTGACATACCCAAAAAAAAATTTAGACCATAAAAAAAATTCGACAGAAACTGCAAAATTGGAATTGCGGTTTTGGAAATTTCGTTCGATCAATGTTTTAAATACGTTAGAACAAACTTGTATAGGTTAATGGCATGGCTCTGATACCATGTAAGTCTACGGTAGCGCCCTGGCCGTCTGTCCGAGGCCAAAATGCGGAAACGAAAACTTTTTCTAAACTTGAAACCGGCGCTATCGCAGACTTTAATCCCGGATCGAACCATTAACCTATAACTAGAAAACTAAAGAAGGGTTGGAAAATCTATACCGATCGATCCGTGTCTTTCGGTCTTTGGCCACCATCCTAAGCTCCTCGCGGCATCTACGATCTCCGGTCTCCTCGTCGGAAGGGCACCACATCAAAGATTCTTTTTATGGGCTCCCGCCTCTGAACCGAGACAACTCGGACACGAAGTTTGATAGCCGACGTGTCCAAGGTTGTTGTAGAATAAGTGTAGAACACTTTGTCCCAAGGGTTAATCGAAGTTGCCTCAAAGGGAGATGAAATGGAAAATGAGCTCAAGGATTTTTCTTTGCAAGTGAATCAATTTTCTCTCCACAAAATGATGGGGGGCTGTCCAAAAATGGTGCTCGGCCATTATTTGAGAGGAGGGAGGTGAGGGTAAAGCCAAGAGAGAGATGGTGACCATAAGCCAAAAGAAAACCTCACATCTAATATCCAAATCAATCCAATCTCATTTAATGCAAACATAGAACTAAGCACATCTAGAATCTCCAAGAGGGTACAGCATATTTCTGGAGCCCCGGAACCACAGAAAAGCCCCTTCATTTTCTAAACCCACTTTTGCAAAGAACCCCCTCAAAGCAAAATTCAGCCATGAAGGAAAGAATGGGAATTTGGCCAAATAAAGAATGCAAACTGGCAACTTCAAAAAGCGATCCGGTAAAAAAATTACAGGATAACTCTGCAACTGTATATACATACTCGCATTTGTATTCCGACCGGATACAAATGCAATGAGACAAAATCTACACAGTATAATACTAGAATCCGGCTTAAACCAAAGCCCACTAGTGTTATCCGTCCGAACCATGACATATGCACAACTGCACGCGTATGTTCAAACCCTGCCATAAATCCATACGGCCTCTACAACGTTTCGCCCAAAACTTTGAGAAACTGTCTGTAGGGGACTCTAAAGACTCGTCAATACTTTGGCTGTGGATTTAACCACTAGCACGTCAGTGGTACTAGCCGTACGTAACGAGCTACCAGGTATTGACCAAAAGGGAGGTCGATGAGCGAACTCATCCTGACACCCTACTGAGCCTGTCAGTGACAATATCCGTACAGTCTGGTCCGTTCGTCTATGAGCATCGCATGTCGGGCCTAGGGGCTTGGTAAAAGTCAGACCCCTAAAAGCGGTACAAGTCAAGTCGGAGTGTAGCCCAGAACACGTTGAGACACTACTGGAATACCTACCAGTAAATCTCCTACCTTGGCCAAGGACTTCGTGTAATGGCTCTCCTAGACACAGCGCGATCTCACCCCCAATACCGGGAGAGACGAAACCCCTGCCGATCAGCTCACTGCCTCTATGTGGCTCGGGACTGTACCCAACTGAAACCTGTTTGCACGACTCCTTTGAGCCATGGTAGGGTAATAATCAAAGCACAGTGGGAACTCATACGAGACAAATGAAGATCTCAGGTCGATGAACTAACCTGTACACATGTCACCAGGGAATTGCTATCTGACGTCAGGTATAATACCAACTAGCATGTTCCCAACGAGTCATGTCCGGTGTACTCATAACCCAATGAGCACCTGTATACATCTTAGGTGAACCAACTGACACCAATAGCTTATGAGACTGGCAACCGCCCCTCGTCGGGGTCTCAACTGTATACACTAATCTACTAATGGAGTATCGATGCCCAGTCTCGAAATTCCCACGACTGGGGACAACTTTAAGGATGTGCTTATAGACTACCCAACTCTCACGTATATGATCGCCATCATACTGCTGGTAGTCAAGAAAGAATCCTAAGGGCTCTATCAATGTGTAATAGTGACCTGTAATGTCACCTAAAGCTGTACACGATGATAAAGATAAACCAGATAGCATACTATCATCTTGAGTAAGACTGTCCTACCGGCATAGGTCCTCTCTCAATCATTGAAATCATGTGCCTGTGATCCAATAATTGACTTTGAGGGCACTATATCCAACAAACGTAACTCAAAGGGCTGTTATCCTTTTACCGTGGTCCCGTGAGGAATGAATGGGACATAGACTCACGGTCTATCATATCATTTTACCGTGGTCCCGTGGGGAATGAACGGGGCATAGACCGATGGGTTACAATGAGGATTACATTAATTGATTTCAATAACTTTAGAGTAGATAACCCTATAGCACAGTTTAGACTACTCACTGCACTTCACCTATATATATCCTGTTCACTGATCTATATTCATGTTACTGCTTATTCCTTGATAACTTGTTGCTGTTCATACTTCATGCCTGCATATTTCATTACATCATGCTTGCTTAATATTATTGATATTATGACGCACTGACGTCTGGGTTTTGCATGGCCCAGATCCGTTATCCTTATCGCAGGCTGCTCAGGAATATTTTGATCAACAGGCCGAGCAGTGAAGACCTGTTATTAGTTTAGTTTAGTTTTCCTTTCAGTATTTTTCATTCCTGATGTGAGCCCGTATTATGGGACGTACATTCCAGATTATTGTATTTTAATCTTTTGCTTCCGCATTATTTTATTTCATGACTCTCTATTCTGGCTCATAGACATGTATTAGATAGTTGTTTATTATTTCTACTGTTCTTGATATCTCTACAACCGTAAGGTGACTGTGGAGGGTTATTTCCTATCCACAGGTAGCATGGTTGGCTCTGTCACGTGCCGATCTTAGCGCACTCTGGAAAGCGGGGCGTAACAGCCCTTCTTTTATCTAAAGATGCATGAGATTCTCTAATCAAGGCGTTACAGGACCTGGACAGTTTCAAGCCTTCCTTGCCAAAGAAAAGATGAAGGATGAGCTGGAAGAAGTGCACACAGCCGACATCACCTTCAGCGACGAGGACCTCCTCCTCGGGACGTGCGAGCACAACCGTCCCCTATATGTCACCGGGTACTACTACGACATTAAGATAGGGAAGATTCTAGTTGACAACGGGTCCTCCGTCAACCTTCTAAATGTGAGGGTGTTAAAAGAAATCTACATGAGCGTTCAGCATCTGGCGCGAGATAAAATCACCATCTCTGATTTTGACTCCCAGTCATCACGGACGCTCGGGTCCGTAATACTAACATTACGCTTCGGGTCGCTCGTCACTGATATCAAGTTTCACGTCATCGACACCAAGACTTGCTACAATGCTCTGCTCGGCAGGCCTTGGTTACACGAATACAATATCGTCCCTTCTACAAAACATCAGTGTATGAAGTATTTCAAAAATGGTCTCGAGTACACAATGATGGGGGAACTGAACCCATTCTCCATAAACGAAGTCCGCAAATACGAAGACGCCAAGTACTTCCTTCCCAACTTCGAAGACACGGAAAGATACCATAAACCGGAGAACAAGAAAAAAGCTATCACCACTATTCCAGTCTTTGGAAGTGATACCGAGGAGGAAGAAGAGATAGTTTATTCGGGGCCGCCCCAATGAAACAGGCCCGGACCATCTACCCCTATTCTGGTGTTTGGCAGCAACTCTGAAGACGAAGTCAACGCAGTGTTCTCGGTCTGTCCATCGATGCAGGCCCTCACTGAAGATGATCAGAGTTTGAAGATCGCCATGATTCCGCAGCAGCATTACAGAGAGCTTGATGCACTTGAGACATACAGTGTGCAAGAGCTACGGACATTCTGCATCCCTCCCATGCGAAAAGGTAAAAAGGCGATCCTATTCTACCGATCCACGGAGACTAAAGTCGAAAGAGAAGTCTGGCATGGGGCCGATTTTGCGCTCAACAGGCTCCAATCAATCCGTTTTCCCAGATACTACGAAGAAGGATTGAAAAGCTTATTGAGATGCTAAGGCGTACCCTTTAAGCAAACCACGCGACAGACCCAATTCTACAACAGGATTTGGAACGTCCCCGAAAATCAGCGAAAATTGCCCAACAGAAAAATGGAAACGATTGGGGTTGGATATGTCCAGTCCAAGAAATGGGAGCAATTCCATGACTGCCATGTCATAAAGGACCTTGATAAAGAAGAGGGTGCTCTTTTAAAAGACGCTGACGGTGAGCCAGAATGCGGTCCTTCCATAAAAATGCTGAGCCCGTCATTTGAAGAACAGATGGACAAGCTAATAAGGGAAGCAAGTCAAAAGGTTTGGAACGATTACAGCTGCGAAATGGCCATTTACGAGAAAGCCAAGACGATGACGATGCCCTCCACCGTCATCCCACCGTGCATTCCTAAGACAAGAAAAAGGCCCAACGCAGAGGCAAAAACAAGTCAAAAAGCAGAAAAAACGTTCGACAGCGGCAAAACGGATCCAAAAGACCACATAATCAAGAAAAGGTCAGCCGGAATCCGTCTTTAACGAAAAAGATGGGTCGAGCATATTCCTTCCCTCAAGACAAGTCAAGGAAGATATTTGATCTCGCAATGAAACATCAGATGATGACACTACCGGAATCCAGGCACCCCGATCAAGCAAGCGAAGTTCATCATCCGGATTATTTTTCTCATCACCGAGCAATAGGACATCCTCTTAAAGACTGCTTCACCTTTAAAAACTGGGCAGAAGACCAATAGCGACTCGGCAGATCTGCTTTATCCAACAGTTGGAGGGTAGACCCACCGCAAAAGCATGTACCAAAAGCAACGTATATGGCGAGAGTAGAACCGATCAAAATCGGTCTTGGAAACGATCTCGTACCTGTCACGTGATAACGCTGTCAGAAGAAGGAGAGCGCGAGAATATGGATGACCTCTCCTGGTGCTTCGAAAACGCGAGGATGAAAAGGAATTGATCTCGGAATTTCCACCATCGCCAAAAGAGTTGAAAGATGGAATACATACTATGGCGGACAACCTAAGGAAAATCGACTTGGGGACGGCAAACGACCCGCGACCTACATTCGTCAGCGAGCTGCTGTTTGAGGAACAGGTAGCTACGCAAAAAGACGTGCTCATGCAGTATAAAGACTGCTTCGCATAGAACTATTCCGAGATGCCAGGGCTAGATCCGGAAATAGCTGTGCATAAATTGGCGATATCTCCAGACGTCAAGCCAATCAAACAAGCACCAAGAAGGATGCGACTCGAACTTGAAATGAGTATCAACGCCGAAGTCAAGAAGCTAATCGACTCCGGCTTCATCCAAGAAGTTCAATACCCCGACTGGATCGCCAACATTGTCCCAGTGATGAAGAAGAATGGGATGGTGCGCATCTGCGTGGACTTTCGGGACCTCAACAAAGCCTGTCCGAAGGATGATTTTCCCTTACTGGTTACCGAGTTGATGATAGATAACACTTCCACTCACAAAGTCTTCTCCTTCAAGGATGGCTCATCAGGGTACAATTAAATAAAGATGCATCACGAAGACTGGAAGCATACCACTTTCCGGACTCCTCTGGGCATATTCTGCTACAAAGTGATGTCTTTCGGTCTGAAGAATCTCGGCGCTACCTACCAGAGGTCCATGAAAAAGATCTTTGATGACCTCATACACAAGATTGTCGAATGTTATATCGACGACCTCTTAGTGAAAAGCAAATTGCATGAGGAACACTGGGAGCATTTGAAAATAGTGTTCCAACGTCTTCGTAAGTACAACCTGAAGATGAACCCCCTGAAATGCGCGTTTGGAGTTTCCTTAGGCAAATTCCTAGGGTTCATCATACGACACCGAGGTATTGAAATAGATCCATCGAAGATTAAGGCGATTATGGAAATTCCTGCTCCAAGGACTCTAAAACAATTGAGGTCTCTCCAAGGGAAGCTCGCGTATATCCGACGATTCATAGCCAACCTCTCTGGCAAATGTCGTCCCTACAGTCACTTGATGAAGCAGAGAATCTCATTCATTTGGGATCGTAAATGCCAAAGCGCACTGGACGAAATCAAACAGTATTTGTAGAATCCGCCGGTACTGGCCGCTCCGGTCAAGGGAAAGTGTCTCATACTATACACAACCGCCCTTGAAGGTTCCTTAGACGCGTTATGGGTATAGGTGAACGACCAAGGGAAGGAAAGAGCTCTCTACTATTTGAGTCAAGTTCTACTGGGGGAAGAAAACAACTACTCCCCTATCAAAAAACACTGCCTTGTTTTGATCTTCGCGATAACGAACCTTCGGCATTATTCCTTGGTGCACGAGTTCCATCTTATATCAAAAGTGGATCCTCTCAAATATTTGATGTCGAGAGCCATACTAACGGGACGGCTCACTAAATGGGCCCTACTCTTAATGGAATTCTAAATAACATACCGACCTCTCAAGGCATTGAAAGGCCAGACCATCGCTGCCTTCCTCGCTGAGCACCGATACCTGCCGATTCACCCCTAAATTGTGAATTGCCGGATGAGCACGCGTTTGATATGATCGATAGGGAGAGAAGAGGGAGTGATATCCGATGGTAACTCTACTTCGATGGGGCATCTTCCATGAAGAAGAGAAAGCACAACACCCCTATAATCAAATCTGGGGTAAGCCTTATCTTCGTGACTCCGCAAGGAGGGATAATGCGCTTTGGCTTTTCCTTAACAGAGCCGAGGATAAATAATGAAGCAGAATATGAAGTTTTAATAGCAGGTCTTGAGATCGCTGTCGACATGGGAATCGAAAACCTCCTTATATACGGAGACTCCCAGCTGGTCGTTAGTCAAGTAAACGGCGACTATCAAACATCCAAACCAGAGTTGGTAAAGCACGGCAAGAGAGTGCAACAATTGCTGACTCAAATCCCTTCCTACATCTTAGAAAGCATACCGTGTACGAAAAATAGCAAGGCGGATGCATTAGCCAAACTCGCTAAAGAAGTGGCTGACGAAAACCTCGATGACGTTAGGATCGTTGTACAAAACCGTCGGGTTCTTGCACCAGCAGAAATATCTCCGGAGTCGTCTGAAGAAAGAGAAGTGACCAAGGAAATGGCCCTACAGATAGAGGACCAAGAAATGGTTAAGGATTGGAGAGAATTCTTCAAAGACTACTTCAAATCCCGTCGAACACCTGAAGATACGTCCTCAAGACATCAGCTCATGAAACGAGCTCTGTCTTTCGCTTTCGTCAATGATACTCTATATAAGAGATCGTTCGAATCTTTATGGCTGAGATGCCTGGGGCCAGAAGAAGCAAAGAGAGTCGTCCAAGACACTCATGACGGACTCTGCGGTTCTCATCAAGCCGGGCCGATGATGAAGCTGAAGATCAAAAGGATGGACTACTATTGGCCCACGATGATCCAGGGCTGCCTCGAATATGCAAAGCAGTGCCACTCGTGCCAAACTCATAGAGACTTCATCCACTAGCATCCAAACCCGCTACACCCAACAGTAGCTAGCTGGCCATTCGAAATGTGGGGAACTGACATAATCGGACCCATCGAACCAACATCATCCAGAGGACATCGGTTCATATTGGCGGCAACTGATTACTTCTCTAAGTAGGTGATTGTTAGGATACGAGCGTGTTCAAGTTTAAGTTTAAATACCGCAATCAAGACGGTTTCGCACGTAGCTAGCCGGTTGAGTACGGGTCGTCCGCAGGGAGATGGGAATCTTTTTCTATGTGTTTTTCGACGAGTTAAGTCCGGTTGTTCAGATTTTGTTGTGGTTATCTAAGTGTTAAGTTGATATTTAAAGAGAGCTTGTTAGGGTTAGGATTAGGTTAGTTTGAGTTAGGAGTCTCCACATCTTTCGTTGCCCCTCTTAATATCGGTGTTACGGTAATCGGCAACAACGGGGATTAGCACGACTAGGAAGGACTTTGCGAGTATAAGCTAGGCTTTCCAACGCATAAGTCTTCCTTTTGGTGCTTGTCCGTCCGTTCTTGGCTCTTATCCATAACCTCCGGTTAATTCAACCACAACCGGTCTCACTACGGAATCACCGCTATCATGTAGGATAGGGTGCCGTAAGGAGCGGATTGTGGTTCAATTAACGGGAGTCGATTTAAGTTGTTGGGCAAGGAAAGAGTGAGAGAGATTTCCTTCTCTCAAACTTCCCTTATCCTACCCTAACAAGTATAAAACTACTCACACTTCATGATAGGAAAAACAAAACAAAACAAAAGAGGAAGGTAGAAAGAAGGAGAGTAGAAGAATACGACTAACTGTTTGCGACCTCACCTTGGCGAGGATCAAGCGTAAGTATCATTGTCGTATGTAAGGATAAAGAAAAAAGAGAAGAAAGAAATAACAAGAAAATAACAACAACTACTTAACGAATTTAAAGTTACAACAATTATAACAAAAGTAAGACAAGCATGATAATAAATTGATCTTCTTTATTTATCATTCCTCCCTCACAAAGCTCACTACAAGTTTAATGGAGAAGAGATGAGAAGAAGAAGAACAAGTGAACTAAATCCTAGGAAAAGAAAATACAAGAATGGACCCTTTCCTTCACAAAGTTCTGGGCTATTTATAGGCCAGAAAATAAAACCCTAGGGCAACCAACAGAACACACATGCAATGACCAAAATAACCCCCAAATCTCTCTGCCTGCCGCCATCATAAGGCCGCGGATCCGCGGCCTAAGCATGCTTAGGCCGCGGTTCCGCGGCCTAATAGTGGAGTTGGCCCTAGTGCTTTTTGGTGATTCCCTGTTCTTTAGTGTACATAATTCTGGTATATGTATTTTCTCAATTTGGCTCCACGATTTTTCCAGAATTTCTGTTGAGGGAAAGGTGGACTTTTTGTCAAGATTTTGTCATGATGGATTATCTCTGATAATGGGCCAGCCTACAGAAGTCACAGGATCGGCCGCTTCGCACAGCAGCATAATATAGACTGGAGATACTCTTCGGTCTACAATCCACAAGCTAACGGTCTAGCTGAGGCTTTCAACAAAACCTTAACGAAGATCATAAAGAAGACGGTGTCCAAAAATAAAAAGGACCGGCACGAGAGAATGCATAAAGCTCTCTGGGCTTACCGGACCACATTCAAAACGGCCACAAATACAACGTCATTCGCGTTGGTATTCGGCACAGAAGCGGTACTCCCCCTCGAGATAGAGTTACCCTTTCTACGAGTGGTGGTTCATTACGAACTAACAGATGAAGAGAATGCTCATCTTCAGCTTGAGGAGCTCGACGCCCTCGATGAAACTCGTCTCATGGCGCAGCAAAACTTGGAGGCATACAAAGCAAAGATGACACGCTCATACGAGAGATTGACCAGGCCGAGGAATTTCGCTGGAGAACTCGTACTAGTTGTCAGAAGACCTATGATCCCCAATCATACCAAACGAGGGAAATTCGAGCCGAACTACGAGGGCCCGTACATTATAGACAAAGTCTACCAAGGTGGGGCTTACTTGCTCATGGATAGGCATGGCGAAAGACCCTTCAGGCCAATAAACAGCCAGTTCTTGAAAAAATACTACGCCTGACGAGTTACGGCCTAGGTCAATAATAGATGACGACGCTTATGTCCGCTCGCTATCTTCCTAAGCCCTAACTCTATAAGTAGTATCCAGCAAGACTGTTGTCTCCAAAACGGCAACAATGGACCGAAACGTCCCTAAACTAACAATGGACCGTAATGTCCTAAAACTAGCTATGGACCGAAACGTCCCTGAACTAGCTACGGACCGAAACGTCCCTAAACTAACAATGGACCGAAACGTCCCTAAAACTAACAATGGACCGTAATGTCCTAAAACTAGCGACGGACCTAAACGTCCCTAAACTAACAGCGGACCGAAATGTCCCTAAAACTAACAATGGATCGTAATGTCCTAAAACTAGTTGTGGACCGCAGTGTCCTAAAACTAGGGATGGACCGAAACGTCCTTAAACTACTACAAACCGCAGTATCCTAGGGCTGACCCAAAGAAAACGGTACATCCACAAGCAAAATGGGCACTGATGAAAACCCGAAAGGGCTCCGTGAGTAAAAACAGCAATGCTACCGGCGATGTTTGTGAAAACCCAAAAAGGCACAGACTCCAAAAAAATGCGGTACGTCTACAAGCAAAATGGGCACAGATGAAAACCCGAAAGGGCTCCGTGAGTAAAAACAGCAGGGCTACCAGAGAGTTTGTGAAAACCCGAGAGGGCGCAGGATCGTAAAAAAATTCGTGCACACATGCGAGGTCTTCTCGACCTTGTAAGGAGAAAACACCTGCGTGAGATCCTTACAACTCAATAGGGAGAAACACACTTAGGGATCCCCACGATTCCTAAGGAGGAATTACACTTATGAAATCCTCACGACTCGTAAGGAGAAAGCTCTTATGAAACCTTCACGGCTCATAAGATTCAAAAGCCTTAAGCTACAGGGATCTGAACCTGTTCTTAAGCCATCACATTTCCCAGACTGCCCTACAAGCGGCTCAACACTGACCCTTATATACAATCCACGGGCATAAATAAACGTTCCCCCATCCAGTTCCACCAATGGCGTGAGATGTCCTCATGTGGTGAACGACACTTGTAAGTCCTCTCGACTTATAAGGAGAAAACACTCTTGTAAGATCCTTAGGACTTATAAGAGAACACACACTTAGGAATTCTCACGATTCCTAAGGAGAAAATGCACCTACAAGATCCTCACGACTCATAGGGAGAAACACCTTCATGAGACCCTTACGGCTCATGAAGTCAAAAGCCTTAGTCGACAGGATTCTAACCCTGTTTGCTAAGCCGTCTTTGTTTAAATCGACAAAGGCAAATGATGATTCGCTCCTGGCAATATCCCAATTGTAGCGATACTGATGCTTAAATCGGTAACAAATTCCAAGTCCTTTCAAGGCAAATGATGATTCGCTCCTGGCAATACTCCAGTCACAGCGATGTTCATGCTAAGATTGGTATCAGGTCTTGAGTGCCATACTCGCAACAAAATCGGCGAACCAAAAATGCATATGAAATAGCCGAAATGATGGGGCAACTCGCAAAAAAATCGGCGAGTAAAATATATGCATATAAAAATAGCCAAAATGTTTGGGCAACTCGCAATAAAAAGCAGCGAGTAAAAAGAAAAGATAGCCGAAAAGATTGGGTACTGCGAAAAATAGCCGAAATGATTGGGCAATCGTGACTTTCGCGATATAAAAAGCTGAAATGATAGAGCATCACGGAAAGAAATAAAAAAATGATGAAACTTTTGCCCTACAGGCGAGTCCATACTGACCCCTGTATACAATCCATGGGCATAAACGAAAAGGGAACCACATGTCCCCCACCAGACCCTGTCAAAAGGGAAAGTCAGAGCTCGACAGCAACATCTGCATCCCACAAGACCAACAACGGCGTTCCTCCTCATGCCAGCAGGGCACGGACGTGACACCACCAATCAGAGCTACGGCACAATCCCTAGTTCTAAGACTCCGTGGTTCACAGACAACCTAGAGTCAACCCGACACCGCAGAAAGCGGGGTACGTCAGCAAATGACCCCGTCGTGGATACATGTCAACCCCTGACCTCCTTATCGTCAAGCAACGCTTCGACTCGGATACATGTCAACCCCTGACCTCCCTGTCGTCAAGCAACGCTTCGACTCGGATACATCTCAACCCCTAACCTCCCTGTCATAAAGCAATGCTTCGACTCGGATACATATCAACCCCTGACCTCCCTGTCGTCAAGCAACGGTTCGACTCGGATACATGTCAACCCCTGACCTCCCTGTCGTAAAGCAACGCATCGACTCGGATACATGTCAACCCCTGACCTTCCTGTCGTAAAGCAACGCTTCGACTCAGATACATGTCAACCCCTGACCTCCCTGTTGTCAAGCAACGCTTCGATTCGGATACATGTCAACCCCCGACCTCCCTGTCATAAAGCAACGCTTCGACTCAGATACATGTCAACCCCTGACCTCCCTGTCATCAAGCAACGCTTCGACTCGGATACATGTCAACCCCTGACCTCCCTGTCGTCAAGAAACACTTCGACTCGGATACATGTCAACCCCTGACCTCTCTGTCGTCAAGCAACGCTTCGACTCGGATACATGTCAACCCCTGACCTCCCTGTCGTAAATCAACGCTTCGACTCGGATACAAGTCAACCTCTGACCTCCCTATCGTCAAGCAATGCTTCGACTCAGATACAAGTCAACCCCTGACCTTCCTGTCGTAAAGCAACGCTTCGACTCGGATACAAGTCAACCCCTGACCTTCCTATCGTAAAGCAACGCTTCGACTCGGATATATGTCAACCCCTGACCTTCCTGTCGTAAAGCAACGCTTCGACTCAGATACATGTCAACCCCTGACCTCCCTGTTGTAAAGCAACGCTTCGACTCAGATACATGTCAACCCCCTGACCTCCTTGTCGTAAAGCAATGCTTCGACTCAGAAACATGTCAACCCCTGACCTCCTTGTCGTAAAGCAATGCTTCGACTAGGAAACATGTCAACCTCTAACCTCCATGTCGGAGCAATGCTTCAAATCAGAAATAAGTCAACATACGAACCTATCAACCCGTAAAAAGAAATTTCTCTTATGAGATCCTTACGATTCTCAAGAGAAAACGCACTTAGAAGTCCTCACGATCACTAAGGAGAAATTACACCTACGAGATCCTCTCGATTCATAGGGAGAAAAGCCTTTATGAGACCTCCACAGCTCATAAAGTTAGAAAGTCTTAGGCAACAGATCTGAATTTATTTCCTAAGCCATCGCTACCCTACAAAGAAATCAAGATGGATTGTTATCTACCAACTACAAGCCATATTCGCTAAAGCTAATACACCAATAACATAGCAAAGAAGAGAAAGCGACAACATAAAATGAAATATTTCTTTTATTCATGAATCCAAATGAATACAAGATACATCTCACAAAAGAATTGAAATGAATCCAAAAAAAAAATTATTATTCATGGATAAAAAATGATAATAAAAGAAATACAATAAAAGAAAAGTCTTTAAGCCGGCGGGTGGCGCAGTAAGCTCGTCAATTCATTACTTTTCAGATAGGCCTCGGCTTCAAGCTTCATTATTGCCACAAGACGAGTCTTTGCCTGAGACTGTTGGGTTTGATACGAAGCAAATCGGCTCTCGAGCTCCCTTTCAGTGGCCTTATGAGCTTCAACCATCTCATGGGTAAAGATGACGGCTTTGTAAAGAGCGACCACTTCAGTGATAGCTTCTTGAAGTACTCGCCAGATTTCGTATGCATGAGTGGTCTTGATAGTGAGTTGAGACTGAAGTTCTCCCAAAGCATTCGAAGCCAGTTCCCTCTTCGAGAATTTGCGATTGAACCTCTTCTCACATGATTGTAGATTCACGGCGCGCCATTCAATTAGCCCCTGCGAGATCATCTTTGCAGCCACGACCTCTGAGGGAAGGCGTGTGCACTCGAGAACATGTAAGCAAGCCTCCACTCGACGACAAAACTCGACCCAAACATGCACCAATGTTTCATCATGGTAAGTGGCGAGAAAGGAC
This sequence comes from Agapanthus africanus, assembly GCA_030015575.1. Lineage (NCBI taxonomy): Eukaryota > Viridiplantae > Streptophyta > Magnoliopsida > Asparagales > Amaryllidaceae > Agapanthus > Agapanthus africanus. Next base: position 91,510,560 of record JASDDO010000019.1, on the reverse strand, counting down.
AGAGAAATGTTGTCTTCGGCAGCAAATTCTTTGGCTGTGATCGAACTACCAGCACAAAGATCTTCGATAAGAGCCGACAAGGAGTTAATATTGTGCTTCGCCATCCGTTCAGATGCGCGTCGGGCATAAGGGCCTGATGGCATAATGATGCGAGACTCCAGCGGGGTAAGAGCGGGCAAGGCTGTCAAGGTCCATGAACAATCCGTAAGATTTACACCCAAAGGATATATAAAACAACGTCAAAATCTTACTTACCCATAGTCATGCAAGGAGGGTTAGAAAGATCCCCAAGCCCATCGAGGATCTCGACTTCGTCATCAGCTTTCAGAACTGCAGAAGACATATTAGCATCGTTATACGAAATAATGGTAATACAATGAAGGGGTCAAATAACACCAACCTTGCCCAGAAGAGAGGACGATGCTTTGCGGGGATATTGCCTGTGGGGTGGCCATCTTGAGCAGGTGCTGAAAGGACTTTCTGGGAGATAAATCCACGATGAACACCGCCAATCTTCGCAATTCTGAAAAGACAGAAAGATTCAGATAATGAAGAGATCATTAAAGTAAAATATAGAAGACTACCTTCGATGCTCCTCCCACTTTGAACTGAAGGGATAGCAGCTTCGGCAGCCTCCTCCGTGCCCTCAGGCACATCATCGAGGACATGTGCTGACGTAGCAGCCTCCAGTCACGAAACGACATCTGCCATTTCGGGCTCCTAAAAGGGAACAGTGGCCATGGCGGTGCTTTCTACAACCTTCGAAGCGCCACCAGAATGATCCATCGGGTCTATGACCGGCAAGGTCGCCTATGCGGAAAGTATAGACGATGGAGAAGTGGAGGCCATCACCGGGAACTCCAAGATAGAGCCAACTGTTTTGACAGTCTCTTCTATGCCTTTCGGTACGTCATCAGAGACATCCATAGAATCCATGGCCAATGGGGCTACCTCTACTAAAGGAATTGACACCGAAGGGACAGAGGCTATCGTCGGAAGCTCCGCAATAGGGATAGCAGCTATAAAGATCTCCTCCACACCTGCTGGTGCCTTATCTGAAATAGTTGTAGAACCCACAGTCGGGGCACGACTTGGGCTCAAATCTTCTGTCATCGCTGAAGTCCCTGCAAAGTGTTACGAAGATAAGAAGACATGAAAAAAGCGAAACAAATTACTTGCCTAAGGAAAATGCTGAAAACATGCATACCAATACGCCAGGGTGCCTTTAATATGGCTTTTTCAAGCCGTCGTTCCTTCCTCAAGAAATGTGCTCGCCGGGCATCAAAGGTAGACTCATGCCCACTGGTCTTCACTGCTAGCTCATCTTCGTAGGCGGCTGAAATAGGCCGCTTAAGGGCTATATCGTCTTCCGGTCACAGGGGACCCATATGCACCCTCCGCAGTGATGGGAGATCTTCATAAAAGATAACCGGGGGGTAAGGCTTCCTCGGGATGCGCACATTCTCGGTCTCATCCTGTGAACGTCTTATAGACTTAGCCAATTGTGCGGCTTCCTTGGCAGATGAACCCGGAAAGAGAAGACCATCATCTGGTTCTTGCATGGATATCGGTTCGTCCTGAACAATAGGCTCATATTCCAGCAAAAGGTCAAGCAGACCAGTGACCGTCTTCTTTCTCCTTTTCGACCCGGAACTAACGCTGGAAGAAGGTCGCTTCCTTCCCATCGGCGCTTTGGCGCGATGTTGGCCTACTTCGCCTCCATAATCCTTTTTTGGCGATACCACCGCTGATAGCATCGCCACTAATGGCACTGCCGCTGGCGCCTCGGCGGAGTCCTTTGCCTGAGCTCTGGTGCGCACCGACATCCCTGCAGTGGGAGGAATCGATTCGGTTTCTGCGGCTTGCAAGATAAGGACCATGCCGCCATCCCTTAAGAGAGGGTGAACGACTGACCACAGGCGCAATGGAACGCTGGCAGCCTGGGTTGGAGCAGGAGTCTTATACTCGAAGAGTACCCGTCTTTCCTCAGCAATAACAGGACCAACCCACAGACCTTGGGAGATAGTTAGGTTCTGGTATCATGAACACAGAGCCAGTGTTCAGCCGCATTAATTGATGAATGATGTCGTGAATAGCTCCCAAATATGAGGTAGGCTAAACTAAAAACGCTTCGAAGGGGACGCCCTGGTTATAGCCCAATTGTCGAGCGAAGCGGTGCGGATTATACCGCATGAGGAGAGCCGTATCATTCCGATGGAACACCAAATAGCCTGGCCTAATCGAATGTAGATGCATGATCTCCTTAGGCTTTAAAGATGGTGCTCCCCCTTTCGACAAGTCAAATAGTTGTTGGATGGGCCCCGCCAGAGCAGAAAGAACGCGATCAGTGAACACCATCCCTCCCTCATTAGCATATGTATTGAGCAGAACACGGAGGGGCCCTAATTGAGTCGGATCAAAAGTGGAGGCATCCATCAATCTCATAACTTAAGGGAAGGTGTAGGAGTCATAGAAGTTCGGCCGTCGATGAGCTGCGAATGCCCCCAGCACATGCATTTCGATCCAAGATGTGAAGTAATGAAGGGGGAGATTCACAACATCTACACCTGGAGTCGAAGTGTTGGCTGCAACACTTAACCCATGATAAAGCTGTGATAATCCCGCAATACCAATGGCCAACCTTGCCCCTTCAGCTGCACGATGGGCGGGGTAGAAGGAAAAAGCTCTCATGAAGCAGCGGTGGGTTGGTATCGCAAACCAACTGAGCCAATGGCTAATAAAGACGACGAAGAAGGTCTCTTCGTCTATGTCGGAGGCCGCAATTTCATCAAAAGAAACGGCCGACGTGGTCGGAATATAAAACTGTGGTAAATATTCTTCCTTAGCCGGCAGTTTGTCCAACCCAAACCCAAAAGGGTCATCGATACTCGCAAACTTTGGGGCATCCTTAGATAGAGCATCTTCCCGGATGAAGCAGGCGATGAAACTCTCGAAAGTGATGCCCTGCCCCTCTGACTTCGCAAACAATCTGTCGAAGATACCCAGAGCCCTGATTAGACTAGGATACTTATGACAGACAGCAGTTTTGGGCGTCAGGCCGTCAAGCATAGCCATCATGGTGGAGAAAACATATTCATCTGGAGGCCGCAACTCCTCGTAATGCTCATCCCTGATTGGCAACCCCGAAATCTCACGAAACTCATCCAATGAAATATACACCTCTCGATCCCCTAGCAGAAAGGTGTTGGTAGGCAGATTCCATTGGTTTACGAAAGCTTTGATCCACCAGACGTGAGGAGTCTCATAGTGGAATAGAGACGCGTATACTGCCTGATACAGTCCGACCTTTTGCAGTCTTCCACAATGGGCGGAAAGAATGTAGCGAGCCTAAATAAGGTAGCCCACCGGGTGCCGGGGAGTGAAACCCACTTTATAAACTTGTCCCCAAGGTCGAGCTTCACCTTGGCAAATCCGACACCCCAAGATGTCTATAGCCGGCAAGGGCTAGTTAGGTATCCTAGATGTAGAGGGCTCTAGCCGGCCTGAAGGAGTCCAATTGGTCATCTCCACTACATAAGCAGTCTATGGGCATCCCATCGGCAGTATAGGGCGAAGAGGCTCCGCTGGCTCTTCGCAAATAAAACTTCGGCAACCCCGGATGATGTGGCCGTACCAAGTGCCACATAAGATTAGACTTGTTCGGTCTTTATCTTGAGCTCTAATCATCGCCATTGCCTCCTCATCTAACGGTGATTCTGGAAAGGCGGCATCCGAGCGGGTGTAAGGGAAATAATGAAGAGAAGCCATTGTGCCTGAAATAAGGAAAAGAGGAAACATTAGTGAAACCCATGCGCGCGCACGCGCGCGCGCACACACACACACACACATATATAATAATAACAAAAGAAAACAACAGGATGTCTATTTTGCGGGACCACTGCATACAAAACGCATGGACCCCACGAAATCAATATGGCGGCTCACTAATGATAAGACAGGACAATCATTATGAGAATCAAGAAGATCCTCATTAAACAGACATTGGAATTCAAACAATTCCTGGGAAAACAACCTCTGTTAAGAACCCCAATAAATTCAAATTTGTGCGAATAAGGGTAAAAACCCTATGAAAAGATTTTCAAGAAAAACCAGGGAACAAAATTCCCAAAGGGTCATCTTGATCTTTCATAGCTAAGCTCTTCGCCTAAGGAATTAAATTCCCTTTATGTGATGGAATTAAATTCCAGAAACTCATAAAAAATATATATGATCTCATGAAACATCAAAAAACAGAGGTGAATGTTCGAAATATGGAGGTTTACTGCTCAAAGATCACATCTTTGGATCCCTAAGCGAATGGGTTTCTGAGGAGAGCAAAACCCTCATGATGGATTTAAATTTGTTCAAAAATAAAAAGTTTTTTTATGATGTGCAGGATCTTTACCTAAAAAGGGTTTCTTTTTGACAGAGTTAAACTCTGGAATTACAATGGCAGAGAACTAAGCTCTGAGGAGGAGAATTGAATTCTCAAAGAAAACGAAAGAGGAAGAAGATGAAGAAATAGTGGCTTCCTAAAGAACCCAACCCTCGCATTTATAAGACGTGACAAGGGCGATTCATCTCCCCGTTCCTTTAGGCAATCCAACGTCTGTAAAAGTGATAGCGTTGCACTCACATGCAAACCACGTGAAAACAACGCTATGGAGGCATTTGTTCTCTGATAAAAACTGAATAATAAAAAAAAAGTAACGGGAAAAAACCCCAAATGGAGCATCACTTGCCCACACGTGATAGGCACTGCGCTTAACAAAATAAGCTGAAACTGAGCCTCACATGCAGAAACGTGACCCCTATATACAAAGTATATGAGCGCTTATCTAAAACAAACAATTGGCCGGAGAAAAAACCCATGTGATAGCACGTGACTCTCTTTGGTATGCTTAATTTGGTGAGGTCACGTGCTCCACGTGATGGGCTCCTAAGCCTTCTGAACCGATAGAATTAAATTCTATTTAAAAGGAATCAAAAACTTTATGCTTAATTTGGTGAGGTCATGTGCTACACGTGATGGGCTCCTAAGCCTTCTGAACCGATAGAATTAAATTCTAATTAAAATGAATCAAAAGCTTTATCCTTAATTTGGTGAGATCACGTGCTATACGTGATGGGCTCCTAAGCTTTCTGAATCGATAGAATTAAATTCTAATTAAAAGGGATCAAAAGCCTTATTGGGAAAATATTTCCTTGGATCTTTCTAAACAAGAAAGATTACGCTTTGTAAAACATAGCGCCGTTGGATTAAAGATCTAATGGTGATTAAAAATTCACCAATCTACAGAAAAATTCTGTGTAAGGAAATGTCGTCCTAAACTTGTTAAGAACAACAAAAGAAATATCTTCTGTAAAAGAGAAGTTCTTGGATTAAAAATCCAACGGTGAGTAAAATTCACTGAGTGATCTAAAAGATCATGTTGGTTGATTATAAAATCAATAAAAATCTCCCAATGAGAGATTTTCTAAATAAATTGATTATTTTCTTTCTCCTATAAATAGGAGCCAAGAGACAGAAGAAAGCGATGAGAGAAAAGAGAAAAAAAATTCCCCTCGTAAGCAAAAGAAAAGAGAATTTAATTCCCCAGAAAGAAAAAGAACTCCTCAAAGACAAAAAGAAACCCTAGGTAAGGGAAGGAACAAAACACAGAACTTTTTACCTCTTCTTCACCTTCACAAGAGTTCAAATCTTCTAAAAAGAACTTAGTTTTTCTTCTGGTTGATGATCTGCGGAAGCAGATCTCCCCATAAGTTGAGAATTTAATTCTCATCGGGGAGATCTGTTATGCAGATTCAAAACCTATGGGGGAATTGAGTTCAAAGAATTTAATTCTTACAACAGAGCATATAGGAATTTAATTCCTCTAAATAAAACTAGGGTTTAACCCTATAAAAGAATTTAATTCTTATTAAACAAGGGACTTAAAAGTCTCAAAACTCAAGATCTCCATGCACGTAAAAAAGAGATTAGCACCAAATATGATAGATCATGTGCGCCCACATGAGCACCCTTGTTGAACAAAAGAGAACAATTGAGATCAGGTCACGTGACCCCACGTGACCCCTGAACAAGCCTTTCAAGAAAGGAAAATAAACTCAAAACAGCTTCTATTTTCAGGGGCGTCTCACGTGATATCACGTGACCCCTTAGTACCTTCAGAACACAAGCAGTTTTATTTTTTAGGGCACCTCACATGACATCATGTGACCCCTTAACAGTGCTTAGCACTTTCAGAAGAAAGGGAGAATAAATCAAATGCAGTATTCATCCTTTGGGGACGCCTCACGTGACCCTACATGACTCCTTAACAGTGCTCAGCACTCAAAAAAGAAAAAGGGAATAAATCTAAAGGAGCTGTGACAACTTTGAGCGCCTCTCGTGACCCTACGTGAGCGCTTCAACTTTTTAGTGTTCAACACTACTTTGAGCGCCTCATGTAGGAACACACGAGCGCCAAACATACTCTATTATTTAACACTATAAGAGGCTAATCTTAGCCCAAATCAGCTAAGTCTGCGAAAGCCAAAATCTCTTTTAACTGAGCCCACATTATACTCAGGTCTTCCAGGATTAATCATCTCAGATGGCATTAAAAATAATATCCATCCCATTCCCTTTCAATCTGACATTTTGTTCAAGGGCACATCTCTTCACACATCTGATACATGTCGTTGTAATTCTTCAACGTCTTCAGAGAGGTGTTGGTCTCGACGACCAATAACTATCTAGTGCATTTCCAAACCCATGGTTGCATCTAAACTATGGACCGTAATGTCCTTACACTAACTTTGGATTGTAACGTTCTTAAACTAACCTCCATGGACTATGATGTCCTTAAACTAAAAACCCCACAGACAATGATGTCTTTAAACTTCACGGACTATGACGTCCTTAAACTCACGGACTATGACGTCCTTAAACTTATGGACCGCAACGTCCTTAAGTTAGCTATGGACCGCAACGTCCTTAAACTACAACGGACCGAAACATTCTTAAACTAACAACGGACCGTAATGTCCTTAAACTAAAACAATAGAGCCCAAATACTCTTTTGTTGGGTCTGAATGATCCCAAAACCCTGTTGAGTAGATCTTAGTTTAAAATTAGACTAACATATTCTCAACAAACATTTAGGTTGATCTTAATCTCAAATGAAATTAACGATCCTTAAATCAACCCAAAACCAAATCTAAGAATATACGGATTTGGACTAATCCACGCCCTGTGGGTGACGACACAAATTAGTCTACGTATACAATCCACGGACAACTAAAAATAAAATAAACACACATGACATGAAGTGACCATCTGGAGAAGGAGAAAGCGGTTACCACGATGCAGTAGCGTAATTAACTGCAGGAGCTTACGCCTACAGGGAAGAGCGTCCCCACGATCAAAAAAAACCTTAAACGAGGGGGAATCTGACGAAGTCTGCTACAACGGCCGCATCTGTCTAAACCTCCGATACACGGTGCCATAAATCAACTTGGCATCTTCGGAGAGGTGGACGAATAAAATTCAAATAGCATCTGCCCCCAAATTCAGTCAAGATGACCTACACAGTTTCGTCTCTATTTTTGGCGGCGGACACCAGGCTTTTTGGTGTTCAGGCAGAGTGACTCGACGCTGTTTATGAGATACAACCCGCACCAGTTCGCTCAACAGTCGAGCTACGATCAGGGTGTCCTTCTAAAGGCTTTCCTAGCTGAGCCGGTTGCCACGGAAGAGTGTATCCGCAACACGCTACACCATTTCATGCGGCTGAACACCGGATCCAACTTTTTTATTAGTGAGCCGAGCTGCGTCCCGAAAATCTTAAACGTATACGTGGCGTGGTACCAGCATACGGTGGTGCTGTTATTAGGGAGGAAAAGTGATTACTGCTTGACCGCAAGGGTGCTGTCCCTGCTGGTAATCCCGCTGTCCCTTTGAAGCGACGGACCATTGTTTGTCCTTCCTTGAGAGAAGCTGCTGCGGTTGTGGTCCCGCGCGCTTTTCCTGATAAGCCTCTACCTCGTGTGCTTGTAGAGGCGGTAGCTGTAGCGTCTCCTGAGTCTGGCGTGGGTACGGAAATTGGGACTCATCGTCCAAAATTGCCCGCCAAGCGCAAGATCCTGTCGTCGGTCGCTGGCGCCCGCTCGTAGAAAAAGAAGAAGTTATTATTTTCTGCTGACGTTGTACTCGGCCAGGAGCCCCATGCTCCCTATAGCGAAGGCTTGTGCGAGTACGGGACCAATAAGGGTCTATTTATCGCACCTGCGGATGATACTGATCTTCAAGCTGCCCTTGTGGCTTCCGAGCGACTGGCTCACGATGAAGCAGCACTGATCACTATCGCACAGTCAGGTAGACTTCTGTCGTATCTTTCCGCGGATATATTTTTTATTATGCTTTTACTGACACTTTCTTCTTTAACAGGTATCCCTGCTGAAGAGGCTCTCGCGGCTTCTCTCAAAACATTTGAAAAGGAAGAGAGGCTCTGTGCTTCTTTGGGCCTTGGTATACTTCGGGTCATTGTGCCTTCATTCCCTTTTTCTTTATTCGTGGTTTGACCCTCTCTTTTATTTTGTTGCAGTGACTACCTTGACTCGGGTTATTCCAAGTACGGTACCAATCGCGAGTGGTGACGCAGCGGTATCGTTAGAGCCGGCTACCGCAGCCACGGCTATCCCTTAGTCACCGCAAGGGGTCTTGCTAAAGCAGCCGATGATGGACGTCGTAACGGTGCCGAAGGCAAAGCTTGGTTCAGACAATGGTATACCCTTGTCGGAAGTCCTGTGGAGGTCAGCTCTCACGGCCCAGGCCGAAAGGAAGCGCAGGAGGCGTGCAGCGAAAGAACGTGATTCCGCCTTGGCTGTAAGTGTAGACTCAAGTACCACTCCCTCTGTCGCTATTTCTCCAGAGGATGCTCCAGCTGCCCTGTCTACCGCCCATAGATAGGTTGCGCGTGCGGCTCGGGAAGAAACCGAAAAGCTGCCCGAAGGTAACGTAACGCTGAGTCTTTTTTATTAGAACTTTATCTTCAAATTCTTATAAACCATATCCTATAGAGCCAAGTCCTGGCGATGAAATGGCAGGTGAGATGACGGCGACTACAGAGCCCGAAGCGGCTACTCTCTCTCGGGAGTCTGGGACTGCCCAAACCGCCTCTTTTTCCCCTTGTGGTTCCCTGCTATCGGCAGGCATCGCAAGCGTCACGACGGCTCTCGTCGAATCAGGGAATGAAGCCACGGGTGTCGAAACTATTCCACCGAAGGAGAGCGAAGAAGCGACTGCGCCTGGTGATGGTTCTGTCGTAGTTTTAGCTAATGACCCATCAGGTAAGTCTTGGTTCGCTGTTTGCTTTTTATTTCGCAATCCCTTTTAGTCGCCTCTGATGACATTTTGTTCATTTTGAGTGTAGGTGTGCTAAACGCTGAGGTTGTGCCAGCTGAAGAAGCGTCACCAGTTGCTGCTTTGGCGGTCGTCGTCCCTTCGCCTTCTCTCGTGTCCCCTCAAATGCTGGAAGGTATGGGTTTGCGATTTATTTAATTTAAATTGTGGATACCATCTTCCTTGTATTAATAGTATATTGTCGCAATTCTGTAGGAGTTCTTTTCAACCATCTGTATCAGGTGTTGAACCCACATTTCTTCTTCCAGTCAGAAATCGTCTTGCCTGCTGGTGCCGGTGAGTATAGTTTTTAACCGACATCCTTTCCTTTATTTTACGAGAAACTATGTCATTGCTAATTCTTCTTTGAATTGATTACATCGTTACAGATTAGAGGAGGGGACGAGAGAATAGCCGCGCCTCCGGTACTCCCAACTTTGCCACCTGTCGCGGCCGGTATAGTATACTCCATTGCTCGTGCATTTTCTTTACCTCCCGAGTCGACGTCTGACCATAATTTGTTTTGCAGCAATCGCACCGACTCCAGCTCCCTTCGAGTCTCGAATCCTAATGCCGGCAGGGCCCTTTGCTAAACGCCCATCTGCCAGGGGTGCTGCGACGAGCCTGTGAATGTTGAGCGAGATCATTGAGGATCTTGATGCCGAGGCCCTCGCATCTGCTGCAGACTTTGCTGCTGAGGTTAATCCTATGCTGGCGACGCTCGTGAACTTTCATGATGAAGATGTTGTCGAGCCTTGGTTTAATCACTGCAGAAAGATCGAGGCCTTCCTGCATGAGATTGAGCTCAAGCGTCCCGCTCCTGAAGTATCAGCTTTGAACTCCCAGCAGCCTGCATGGGTTGAGCAGAGTGTTCCTTTCCTGCACCATTTTGAACAAGAAGCGACCCTTAGGCGGAAGGAATAAGAGGCGACTTCTAGCAAGTCTTTTCAATTGCGTGCCTAGGTCGAAGCAAATGCTGTGCAGCTGAAAGCTATTTTTGAAAACCTCCAACGATGTATCTCTGACGTGCCGGTGTTGAGGAAGAAGCTTGACCTTACTGAGCGAGTTACGCAGGGTCATGAATCCACTCAGTGGGAAATCGATGCGAAGCTTTCATCCTGTTTGCAGCAGTGGGCTTGAATTGAAGCGGAGTTGGCCACGGCGGCTCATCGTGAAAAATAATTGAGAGGAGTGCGAGAGCAGCTTGCTGATTTGCTAAAAATGCCTCCTTCTCAGTAGCCATCTTTGTATCGACCGAAAATTTGTAATTTATGAATAACATGCCTTTATTCATTTATTATTCTTTTATATGATGTATCTTGTACTCAATTGAATTCATGAATAAAAGACATGTTTTTTTTATCTTATACTACCGCTTTCTTTTCTTTGTTGTATCATTGGCATGTTACTTTAGCAAATGTGGCCAGAGGATAGTAGATAGCAGTCTATCTTAACCTCCTTGCAAGGTAGTGATGGCTTAGGAAATAGGTTCAGGCCTGCTGCCTAAGACTTTTCAATTTTATGAGCCGTGAGGGTTTCATAAAGACTTTTCTCCCTATGAGTCGAGAGGATCTCGTAGGTGTAATTTCTCCTTAGGAATCGTGAGAATTCCAAAGTGCGTTTTCTCTTAAGAGTCGTAAGGATCTCATAAGAGAATTTTCTCCTTTACAAGTTGAGAGGACTCATAAGTGGTTGGTGGGTTGACTTGTTTCCGGGTCGAAGCAATGTTCCGACGAGGAGGTTATTGGTTGACGTATTTCCGAGGCGGGGTCACTTGCTGACATGTTTCCACGACGAGATCATTTGCTGACGTATTTCCGCAACGGGGTCATTGGATGACGTGTTTCCGTGACGGAGGTCACTAGCTGACGTATTTCCGAGACGGACGTCACTGGCTAACGTGTTTCCGCGACGGAGGTCACTGGCTGACGTATTTCCAAGGCGGGGTCATTTGCTGACGTATTTCCGAAACGGGGTCATTGGATGACGTATTTCCGCGACGGGGTCATTGGATGACGTATTTTCGAGACGGGGGTCATTTGCTGACGTATTTCCAAGACGGGGTCATTGGATGACGTATCTCCACGAGGGGGTCATTGGATGACGTATTTCCGAGACGGAGGTCATTTGCTGATGTATTTCGGCGACGGGGTCATCGGATGACGTATCTCCACGACGGGGTCATTGGATGACGTATCTCCGCGACGGGGTCATTGGATGACGCTAGGTTGTCTATAAACCGTCGAGGTTTGGAACCAGGGGACTTTGCCATGGCTCCGTTTTGCTGATATCGTACCTGTCTCTGGTTGGAACGAGAAGAAATGTCGTTGTTGATTTCTAGGCTATAGATGTAGCCATCGAGATCTAGCTTCCCTATGACGAAGCCTGGTGGGACAATATGGTTCCCTTTTCGTTTGTGCCCATGGATTGTATACAGGGGTTGATATGATCTTACCTGCAGGGCAAAAGTTTCATTTCATTTTTTATTATTTCTTTCTGCGATGCTCTATCATTTCAGCTTTTTACATCGCGAAAGTCGCGATTGCCCAATCATTTCGGCTATTTTTTCGCGGTGCCCAATCATTTCGGCTATTTTTCTTTTTCTTTACTCGCTGCTTTTTATTGCGAGTTGCCCGAACATTTCGGCTATTTTTATATGCATATATTTTACTCGCTGATTTTTATTGCGAGTTTCCCAAACATTTCGGCTATTTCATATGCATTTTTTTTGCGAGTATGGAACTCAAGATCTGATACCAATCTTAGCATCAACATCGCTGCGACTGGAATATTGCCAGGAGCGAATCATCATTTGCCACGAAAGGACTTGGAATTTGATACCGATTTAGGCATCAGCATTGCTACAACTGGGATATTGCCAGGAGCGAATCATCATTTGCCTTTGTCGATTTAAACAAAGATGGCTTAGCAAACAGGGTTAGAATTATGTCGACTAAGGCTTTTGACTTCATGAGCCGTACGGGTCTCATAAAGGTGTTTCTCCCTACAAGTCATGAGGATCTCGTAGGTGCGTTTTCTCCTTAAGAATCATGAGGATTCTTCAGTGTGTGTTCTCTTATGAGTCGTTAGGATCGTACAAGAGTGTTTTCTCCTTATAAGTCGAGAGGACTTACAAGTGTCGTTCACCACATGAGGAAATTTTGCGTCATTGGTGGAACTAGGTGGGGGAAACATTTATTTGTGCCCATGGATTGTATACAAGAGTCAACATTGAACCGTTTGTAGGGCAGTCTGGGAAATGTGATGGCTTAAAAACAGGTTCAGATCCCTGTAGCTTAAGGATTTTGAATCTTATAAGACGTGGGGGTCTCATAAAAGGGTTCTCCTTACGAGTCGTGAGGATCTTGTAAGTGTAATTTCTCCTCAGGAATCGTGGAGATCCCTAAGTGTGTTGCTCTCTTGTGAGTCGTAAGGATCTCACGCGGGTATTTTCTCCTTACAAGGTCGAGAGGACCTTGCAAGTGTGCATGAATTTTTTTACGAGTCTGCGCCCTTTCGGGTTTTCACAAACTCACCGGTAGCCTTGTTGTTTTTACTCACGGAGCCCTTTTGGGTTTTCATCCGTGTCCATTTTGCTTGTGGATGTACCGTTTTTTTTTTTGCGTCAGCCCTAGGATGCTGCGGTTTGTAGTAGTTTTAAGGACGTTACGGTCCGTAACTAGTTTCAGGACATCTCGGTCCCCTGTTAGTTTAAGGACGTTTCGGTCCACAGCGATTTTGAGGCAAGTTTTCGCTGGATACTACTTATAGAGTTTGGGCTTGGGAAGCTAGCGAGCGGACATAAGCATCGTCATCTATCGTTAACCTAGGTCGCGACTCGTCAGGCGTAGAATTTCTTAAGGAACCGGCCGTTTATTGGCCGGAAGGATCTTTCGCCATGCATATCCATGAGCAATTAAGCCCTACCTTGGTGCACTTTGTCTATGATGTACGGGCCCTGATAGTTCGGCTCGAATTTCCTCCATTTGGCACGATTGGGGATCATAGGTCTTTTGACAACTAGCACGAGTTCGCCTTGGCGGAATGTTCTCGGCCTAGTCAATCTCTCGTATGAACGCGTCATTTTTTCTATGTAAGCCTCCAAGTTTTGCTGTGCAATGAGACGAGTTTCATCGAGGGCGTCGAGCTCCTCAAGCCGAAGATGAGCATTCTCTTCATCTGTTAGCTCGTAATGAACCGCCACTCGTAGAGAGGGTAGCTCTATCTCGAGGGGGTGTACCGCTTCTGTGCCGAATACCAACGCAAATGGCGTTGTGTTTGTGGCCATTTTGAACGTGGTTCGATACGCCCAGAGAGCTTCATGCAGTCTCTCGTGCCAGTCCTTCTTATTTTTGGACACCGTCTTCTTTATGATCTTCATCAAGGTCTTGTTAAAAGCCACAGCTAGACCGTTAGCTCGGGGATTATAGACTGAAGAGTATCTTCAGTCTATATTATACTGCTGTGCGAAGTGGCCGATTCTTTGACTTCTGTAGGCCGGCCCGTTATCAGATATAATCCGTCACGGAGTGCCAAACCGATAGATGATGTGTATCTTGAAGAAATGGAGGATGTTCTCCATATTAAGTTCTCTTAGCGGCACTGCTTCTTCCCACTTAGAAAAGTAATCGGTTGTTGCCAATATGAACCGATGTCCCTTAGACGATGCTGGCTCGATGGGCCCGAGTATATCGGTTCCCCACATTTTGAACAGCCAGCTATCCACTGTTGGGTGTAGCGGATTTGGATGCTGATGGATGAAGTCTCCGTGAATTTGGTACGAGTGGCACTGCTTTGCGTATTCAAGACAATCCTGAATCATCGTGGGCCAATAGTAGCCCATTCTTTTGATCTTCAGTTTCATCATCGGCCCGGCTTGATGAGAACCGCAGAGTCCGTCATGAGTGTCTTAGACGACTCTCCTTGCTTCTTCTGGCCCCAGGCATCTCAGCCACAAAGAGTCGAACGATCTCTTATATAGAGTATCATTGACGAAGGTGAAAGACAGAGCTCGTTTCATAAGCTGATGTCTTGAGGATGCTTCTTCCGGCGTTTGACGGGATTTGAAGTAGTCTATAAAGACTTCTCTTCAATCCTTAGCCTTTTCTTGGTTCTCTATTTGTAGGGCCGTTTGCTTGGTCGCTTCCATTTCTTCAGACGACTCCGTAGACATTTCTGCTGGTGCAAGGACCCGACGTCTTTGTATAACGATCCTCACGTTATCGAGGTTTTCGTCGGCCAGTTCTTTAGCGAGTTTGGCTAATGCATCCACCTTATTATTTTCCGTACACGGTATACCTTCTAGGACGTAGGAAGATATTTGAGTCAGCAATTGTTGCACTCTCTTGCCGTACTTTACCAACTCTGGTTTGCACGTTTGATAGTCGCCGTTTACTTGACTAATGACCAGCTGGGAGTCTCCGTATATGAGGAGGTTTTCGATTTCCATGTCGACAGAGATCTCAAGACCTGCTATCAAGGCCTTATATTCCGCTTCATTATTTGTCCTTGGCTCTGTTAAGGAAAAGGCAAAGCGCATTATCCTTCCTTACGGAGTCATGAAGATAAGGCCTACCCCAGATTTGATTATAAGGGTGTTGTGCTTTTTCTTCTTCATGGAAGATGCCCCATCGAAGTAGAGTTCCCATCGGGTGTCACTCCCTCCTCTCTCCCTGTCGATCATTTCAAACGCGTACTCGTCCGGCAATTCACAATTTAGGGGTGAATTGGCAAGTATCGGATGCTCAGCGAGAAAGTCGGCGATGGCCTGGCCTTTCATTGATTTGAGAGGTCGGTATGTTTCAAGAATTCCATTAAGAGTAGGGCCCATTTAGCGAGCCGTCCCATTAGTATGGCTCTTGACATCAAATATTTGAGAGGATCCACTTTTGATATGAGATGGACCTCATGCGCTAAAGCGTAATGCCGAAGCTTCATTATCGCGAAGATTAACGCCAGGCAGTGTTTTTCGATGGGGGAGTTGTTGTTTTCTGCCCCCAGGAGAACCCGACTCAAATAGTAGAGGGCTCTTTCTTTCCCTTGATCGTTCTCCTGTGCCCATAGCGCGCCCAAAGAACCTTCAAGGGCAGTTGTGTACAGGATGAGGGGCTTTCCCTTGACCGGAGCGGTCAGTACCGGCGGATTTTGCAGGTATTGCTTGATTTCGTCCATTGCGCTTTACCATTTGCGATCCCAAACGAACGGGGTCCCCTTCATCATTAGATGACTGTAGGGGCGGCATTTGCCGGAGAGGTTAGCTATGAACCGCCGGATATATGCGAGCTTTCCTTGGAGAGACTGTAGTTGTTTTTGAGTTCTGGACGAAGGCATTTCAATAATCGCTTTGATCTTTGACGGGTCTATTTCGATGCCCCGGTGTCGTATGATGAATCCTAGGAATTTGCCCAAGGAAACTCCGAACGCACATTTCAGAGGGTTCATCTTCATGTTGTATTTCCAAAGACGCTGGAACACTATTTTCAAATGCTCCCAGTGTTCCTCATATGATTTGCTTTCACCACGAGGTCATCGATATAGCATTCGACGATTTCATATATGAAGTTATCGAAAATCTTCGTCATGGCCCTCTAATAGGTAGTGCCGACGTTCTTCAGACTGAAAGACATCACTTTGTAGCAGAATATGCCCAGAGGAGTCCGGAAAGCGGTATGCTTCTGGTCTTCGGGATGTATCTTTATTTGATTGTACCCCGATGACCCATCCATGAAGGAGAAAACTTCGTGAGTGGACGTGTTGTCTATCATCAGCTCAGTAACCGGTACGGGAAAATCATCCTTTGGACAGGCTTTGTTGAGGTCCCGAAAGTCCACGCAGATGCACACTGTCCCATTTTTCTTCATCACTGGGACAATATTGGCGATCCAGTCGGGGTATTGAACTTCTTGGATGAAGTCGGAGTCGATTAGCTTCTTAACTTCGGCATTAATGCTCATTTCAAATTCGAGCCGCATTCTTCTTGGTGCTTGTTTAACTGGCTTGACGTCCGGAGATATCGCCAATTTATGCACAGCTATTTCTGGATCTAGCCCCGGCATCTCGGAATAGTTCCATGCGAAGCAGTCCTTATACTGCATGAGCACGTCTTTTAGCGTAGCCACATGTTCTTTAGACAGCAGCTCGCTGACGAACGTAGGTCGCGGGTTGTTTACCGTCCCCAAGTCGATTTTCCTTAGGTTGTCCGCAGTAGTATGTATTCCATCTTCCAACTCTTTTGGCGCCGGTGGAAATTCTAAGATCAATTCCTCTTTATCCTCATTTTCGAAGCACTAGGAGAGGTCATCAATATTCTCAGGCACTCCTTCTTCTGACAGCGTTATCATGTGACAGGTACGAGATCGTTTCCAAGACCGATGTTGATCTGGTTCTACTCTCGCCATATACGTTGCTTTTGGTACATGCTTTTGCGATGGGGCCACCCTCCAACTGTTGGATAAAGCGAATCTGCTGAATTGATATTAGTTTTCGACCCAGTTTTTGAAGGTGAAGCAGCCTTCAAGAAGATGTCCTATCGCTCGGTGGTAGGAGCAATAGCCCGGGTGATGAACCTCATTTGCTTGATCGGGGTGCCGAGACTCCGGGAGTGTCATCATTTGATATTTCATGACAAGGTCGAATATCTTCTTTGTCTTGTCTTGAAGGAAGGAATATGCTCGACCTATCTTTTTCGTTAGAAACGAATTCCGGCTGACCTTTTCTTGATCACATGACCTTTTGGATCCGTTTTGCTGTTGTCGGATGTTTTTTCTGTTCTTTGACTTGTTTTTGCCTCTGTGTCAGGCCTTTTTTCTTGTCTTGAGAATGCATAGAAGGCTGACGGTGAAGGGAATCGTCATTTTCCGTAGCCTGCTGAAGGAGGCGTTGCGTCTTGGCTTTCTCGTAAATGGCCATTACACGGTTGTAGTCGTTCCGAACCTTTTTGACTCGCTTCCCTTATTAGCTTGTCCATCTGTTCTTCAAACAACATACTTGGCATTTTTATGGCAGGACCTTGTTGGATATATGTATGCCCCAGAGGCCATTATATGATAGTGGATGTATCTGTACATGTATATATATATTCAGTGTACATTCTTGCTCGACATGATAGTATGCTATCTGGTTCTTCTTTATCTGACATGTTGATTTGATCATGCTTTTATTCATTCATACATGCTAATAAAGCCCTGAGGATATCGGCTTGACTACTGTGATTATGATGGAGATCATACTAGTGGGACATCTGTAGTTTATAAGCATATCCTGGAATGTCCCTAGTCGTAGGTATATCGAGACGGGGCATCGATATACCAGAGTAGACTAGCGTATATGATACTAGACCCATATGATGGGCGATGAATGTTCCCACATTCATCGATGTTTGACATCGAGATCATATACGGGTGCTCAGTGGTGACTGGGTATACTGGACGGACTCACCGAGAACTCCTATATGGAATTATATCTATCATCGGATAGCAGTTCTCAGGTGACACTGGTGCAGGTTAGTCTGTAGACCCGAGATCGTCATAGAGTCTTGTGTGCTCTCCCATTGTACTTTGATTACCACCCTACCACGGCTCTACTGAGTCGTGCAAACAGGTGGCCGTTGGGTACAGTCCCGAGACACACGAAGGCGATGAGCGATAGGAGGGGTTTCATCTCTTCCGGTATTGGGAGTTGATGCTGTGCTGTGCTCGACTGGTTATATCAGTAAGTCCCTGGCCAGGGCTGCTGAGATTTACTGATAAGTGTTATCAGTAGTTCTTGATCTGTTATAGACCATTCATCGGCATGACTTATTGAGTTATTGGGGTCGACGTTGCCATTCCTAGGCTTGATATACAGCATATCTGACGAAGAGACCGGACTGTACGGCAGTGTTGCCGGTTGGCTCGACGGGAGTTGTAGCAGGTTCGCTTGTTTTCTTCTGATCGCTCAATACCCGGGTGGCCGTTACGTTTAGCTGACCGCTTGTGGCTTGGGGGTGCTTAATATGATCATCACCCACTGCCGGCGTATTGACGAGTCTTAGAGTCCCACAAAGGAGTTACCTAGTCCAGGCGAAACGTTGTGGTGCGCGTATGCGATATGCGCATGGACCCGGTTAAAATGCACGTATAAGATACCGTATATTAATCGGGCGGCTTGCTTTTGGTTGGGTCGTATGTGATATGGCAGGATTGCTAAATTAAGTGTTGATTTATCATTTAACCATTAGTTTCTCACTAGAAATCCTTTCTTGTATTTTTGGATGTATGCATGCATGTATGCATTCATTCTTGTTCATGCACATATGGATGTGCATGCACACATACATACATACATCATCATTCATGGTTGTATATACATAGAAGATGGTGGAAATATAAGACTCACACCGTATATTTATATATATGGATATATATTGAATTTGTTTTAAAACAAAAGAAAAGAAAAAGGGTTAATACTTGATTATCTTCTACACTCTTCTTTAAACTAACCATGCTCACCTACTTTTTAACCATGTATTAATCTTTCTTTTATGTTCTAACTCAAGTGCAATAATATCCATATAATGTAACTATGGTTTGAGATGAAGAGTGAAATATATATATATACTTATATTTTCTATTTTTCATAAGAGACTTATCATTCTCTTGATATTTCAAAAGCCATCATCTTCTTCCTCCTTGCTCTTTTGCTCTCTAGTTTTCTCAAGAGAACAAAACATTCACCAAGTTAGGATTTTGAAGTGAGAAAAGCCACCACAACACCATTCTACACAAGTCTTGCCCACTTGTGAAGAGTGTTAGCTTCATTTTCTTCTCTTGATCAAGTGAAGTTGCAAGCTTGGACAAAGGAGCTTCGGGTGGATCATCGTGGACATTAGAAGACCTCAAGCGAACCCTTTTCCAACCCTCAAGTGGCCAAGGAGTCTAGCATAGAGAGCTACAAAGGTTGTACTCTCAAAACCCTAGCCTTTGTTACTTGTGATGTTGTTTAAGTTATGAAACCCTAATTTTCTAGGAATGATTCTTTGTGTGTTCACTTAGCACCTTAAAAATTTAATTTTGAGACATGTGATGCTTCCAAACCCTTCATAAGGTGCTAGGTAAACCTAACAATGGTATCAGAGCCGACCTAGAACTTTAGGTCACACTTTAACGAAGTTAAAACTCCAATCGAACCAAAATACGGATTTTCGGGACACTCTCTGGACAATTTTTCAAAGCTGTTATTTTCCAGAATTAAAAATATGTAAAAAAATTCAGCAGGTAAATCTAAGAACCACTTTAAAAAACGATACAGTGAACAGTAATTCCCGCCGCGGAAACGCGGCCAAAGCTTGCTTGGGCCGCGGTTCCGCGGCTGTACACATGAACCAATGCATGGTTTTTGTACATTAATACTTATAACTGCTTGTTGATATTTTTAGGTATTTTTAATCTGGTTTAAGTGTTATTTGTTCTGGAGATTGTTTTGGGTTCAATGATTCGATCGGAATTTTAATTTCATGCTTTTTCTGGATAATTAGAAAGTATTGAATTGTTCGAACGAGTATCATTTGCTCACTTTTCACGGGGTTTAAATCTTTCGGAAATACGTGCAAGTTTTGTGGTGGACCCTCTAGAAGACAACAAACCTTAATTCAATTATGTGACCGTCTTGAACTGCCTTTTGAACCATAGGGTTTGGGGCAGTACGGCATGCCACATGTGAGACGTTGGCTTGACCCTTCTATGGCTGGACCGCTACTACTGTGACACACTCCGGGTTTTTGAACTCCGCTCAAGTGTTGAGCTTTAGGGAATTTTGGGTATTTGATCATTCGTTCGAAAACTTTAATACTGTCTATTTATCTGGAATGTGATGCAATGTGTGGAATTCATATAGCTAGACATGAAATACGAAGTATGTGATATTTCGCATTTACGATGTCTAAAGAAAATGTGGATTCCAGATATTGCAGTTTTACACTTTCTTTTCTGTGACCGTAAGTGTAGTATGTAGTGGTATTGACGATTGTCGTTGCTATACATCGACGACGATCGGTGTATGCATACTTACTTACGTTGATGATATGAGATATTATGTGTTGCTGAGATATGATGTGCAGGATTGTCGCGATTGAATAGCCGGGGGGTTTTATGTGAGATGAAAGTTTTATATTTTCATTCATGTAAATTCAAATGTAATGTAATATTCTTTTATTTGGGGCACTTCCGGGTTGAGGTTGATGCCACCAGTGTTGTATATTATTTACTTTTCCGCATTAGGATGGACCCAAGGAGTGGAGCACAGGTGACCGGGTTCTGGGGTTCAGTGGGAGGCCATCTCGAGGAGTCGAGACTGGGTCTCCTAAACTCCAGAATTGGTAGGGTCTCTTGCCGCTCTCATAGGGGTCTAGGGTGTGGGCTTGGCTATTCATCGCGACTGTGGAATCCGTATTTTCTATTATTGGCTAAATACTAAATACGGACGTCCTAGCATATCCCACATTATATCTATGTTTCTGCTGCCTGTGTTCTGTGATATCTGAGATGAATGATATATTATATATATGATATATAGTAGACGTTGCTTATGTTTTACACCCGCGTTAGTCCTGTCCCGGTATGCCGTTAGTTAAGTAACCTAACGGTGCAAAACGGAACATTGCGGCGAATGCGGATGGCATAAGCGTACGTGTTATTTTCGTTTCTTTTCTGTGATTGGCTTAAGGACTTAAATGATGGGACTACATTAATATGATTAATGTAAAGAAAATAAACCTAAAAAGATGTTGTAGAATCAGATTTGAAAACTACTCGGCTATTTATGAAAAAGCTACATTTCAAAACTGCGGAGCTTAAGCCACTCCTTTTGAAAACCATTTGATTCTACAACGATATCAAGTCCAAAGCGTTAAAGATTTTCTTAAAAATCATCCGCAACCCTCCGTCATTTTAGGAAGTAGAGTACTTAGTATTCGTGCTACGTTTGTTGACTATAGTTAAGGCGTAGTGTACGGTAGCTAAGTGATGTCTTCCTATATTGCATATGATGCAGATTAATTAGGACATTCATGTGACTTTGTTGACCTTAGTTAAGGGTCATGTGAGTGGGTCTAATTAATCAAGAAATGACGGGTAGAACTTGACTGGTACTTATGATTTGTTGACCTTAGTTAAGGTCATAAGTACTAGGGGTAAAAACCACATCGGGAATTTCAATAGTTGAAATTTGCAATGAGATTGCATACCTTCCATGTGATGGTTGGATCCCGATCCCACTGTGGGCAATAGTTGCTCCTAGGAGAGTTTTGCAGTTTACAATTAGCTAACTCATTAGGTGTTTAGAAAGGTGTTAACGGGGCTACGCCTCTGGGAAAACGAGGTTTACTTTAATTAGGTCCGTGCGAAAGCACGGGGAACCTCCCTCAAGTACCGACACTGGCATGGCTGAACGGTTAGCGAAGTTGTAGACTGTAATTAATCCTGGCTAGTTTTTCTTTTTAAGGTTTGAAAGAAAAACTCGATTAAAGTAGTGGGAAACATCGATTAAACAAGATAATAACCAATCTGATCTATGCAAGAGCTTTCGCTGAGTGTATTCTTTTCTCTCTCAATGGCAGATACCCATGACTGGACTCAAGCTTCTACTAGATAAAAATAAACTGAATGGGACCAATTATAAAGACTGGCTGAGGAATCTGAAAATAGCCTTGACTTATGATAAAGTATCATATGTCCTCACGGCTTCAGCCCCGCCCGTCCCAGGTCCAAAATCCTCAGTTGCGGACATTGAATTCCGCAAGACATGGGATGCTGACTGTGCCACGGCCAAATGCCTCGCGCTTGCATCGATGGATAACACACATCAAAAGTAGCACGAGAATATGGATATTCACGCCATATTTCTCCATACAAAGGAGTTGTATGGAGAGCAATCCCGTGTATTACGATACGAAGCATCAAAGAAATTGTTTCAGATGCGAATGGCCCCTGGCACACCAGTAGGAGACCATGTTCTGAAGATGATAGCTCTTATAGAAGAGCTTGAGGACCTTGGATGGACAATGGACAATGAACAATATACGGATATTATTCTGCAGTCCCTCCCCTCCACCTTTGCTCAATTCATAGTGAACTTCAACATGCACAACATGGAGAAGGAACTCCCTGAACTCCTTAATATGTTAAGGAGTGCAGAGAGCACTATGAAATCAGTAAAAACTCCCGTTATGACTGTTGGACAGCCTTCCTCTTCTCGCCCAAAAGCTAAGGCCAAG
Organism: Agapanthus africanus; assembly: GCA_030015575.1. Classification (NCBI taxonomy): domain Eukaryota; kingdom Viridiplantae; phylum Streptophyta; class Magnoliopsida; order Asparagales; family Amaryllidaceae; genus Agapanthus; species Agapanthus africanus. The sequence goes on along the minus strand of JASDDO010000019.1, from coordinate 91,487,926 downwards.
GGAAAGAAAAAGAAGAAGCCCACCAATCTTAAGGGTGGAGTTAAAAAGGTGAAGGGAAAGGAAAAGTCCAAAGCTGGAGACTCGGGAAAAGGGGAATGTTTTTATTGCCGCAAGACAGGACATTGGAAACGCAACTGCACGGAGTACTTAAATCTCAAAAAGAAGCATGGGGATGCTTCCGCTTCAGGTGCGTTTGTAACAGAAAACTTTTTTTCAATAAACTCTACTTCCTGGGTATTAGATACCGGTTCAGGTTCTCACATTTGCAATTCTATGCAGGGGCTAAGAAATAGCAAGGTTTTGAAGACAGGTGACCATACTCTCTGCGTTGGAAATGGTTCCAATGTACATATAGTCGCAGTGGGAGAGTATCACTTGGGGTTGCCATCTGGATGTATATTAGTTTTGAACCCATATTATTTTGTACCAAGTATGCTTTGTAATATAATATCCGTTTCTTTGTTAGACAATGAAGGATATAATTTTGTATTGCAGAACAATGTTATGAACATTCACCTGAATCAAACGTTGGTTGGGTATAGTACGCTTAATAACGGGATATATGTCCTAAATCAACTCACAGTTTTCAGTATACATCACACTAATAAAAGAAAACTTTCAGAATTAAATGAACATTTTCTTTGGCACTGTAGACTTGGTCATATTAACGAAACAAGACTAAGCAAGTTACACAAAGATGGATATTTAAACCCTTTTGAATATAAATCTTATGCGACTTGCCAGTCTTGTATCAAGGGTAAAATGACCAAAACTCTGTTTACCAGACACGGAGAAAGAGCTACTAAGCTCCTAGGCCTCATATATAGTGATGTATGCGGACCAATGTCTACACAGGCTAGAGGCGGTTTTTCATACTTCATTACGTTCACTGACGATTTCTCAAGATTCGGTCATGTATTTTTATTAAAGCACAAGTCTGAAGCTTTCAAGAAATTCATTGAATATAAACAAGAAGTAGAAAAACAAACCGGCTTGAGTATCAAGATGCTTCGATCAGATCGAGGTGGTGAGTATCTCAGTACAGAATTTGCAAACTTCCTAAAAGAGAATGGGATTCTCTCTCAGCTCACTCCTCCTTACACACCACAGCACAACGGTGTGTCAGAACGACGGAATCGGACCCTATTAGATATGGTCCGTTCCATGATGAGTGATGCTGAGTTACCCGTCTCATTTTGTGGGCATGCATTGGAGACTGCAGCATTTCTACTAAACAGGGTTCCAACCAAAACCGTGTCTACCACGCCATATGAGATATGGCATGGGAAGAGATCATCTCTTAAGAGAATTAAGATTTGGGGTTGCCCAGCCTATGTTAAAAAGCAAAATCCGGACAAACTCGAGACACGGTCAGTCATGTGTAACTTTGTGGGATATCCAAGGAACTCTTATGGATATCTATTCTACCACAAGGAGGAACAAAAGGTGTTTGTTTCTCAGTATGCCACATTCTTAGAAAAAGAGTTTTTCACAGATAAAGATGATGGCAAGGTGGTGGATCTAGAAAAGGTTCTAGAGACACAAACTACAAATGACGATTTGGTTGAACCGGCTGTTACTATAGAAACTGAGGAACCTCGGCCACTCCGTCGGTCTGGTAGGACTTCTCGCCCACCGGAGAGGTACTACGGTTTCCTCATTGATGGTGATGGAGAAGAATGCATCATGGATGACGATGATCCTACCAGTTTTCAGCAAGCTATCACGAGTGGAGACTCTGTGAAGTGGCTGAATGCCATGAGATCCGAAATAGAGTCTATGTACACCAACAAAGTATGGACTTTGGACGTTGTACCCCCTGGGGTAAAACCTGTGGGGTGCAAATGGATCTTTAAAAGAAAGATTAGTGTAGATGGGCAGGTGGAGACCTATAAGGCAAGACTTGTGGCGAAGGGTTTTCGTCAAAGACCAGCTTTGGACTATGACGAGACTTTTTCTCCCGTAGCCATGCTTAAATCCATTCGGATCCTACTTGCTATTGCTGCTCACTGCGACTATGCAATCTGGCAGATGGACGTTAAAACAGCATTTCTAAATGGAAATTTAGAAGAATGCGTTTATATGGATCAGCCAGAGGGCTTCATTGACAGTGGGAGCAGCGGGAAAGCATGTAAATTGCTTAAATCCATATATGGGTTAAAGCAGGCATCATGGAGTTGGAACATCTGTTTCGATGATGTCATCAAAGAGTTTGATTTCATCAAAAATCCAGATGAACCTTGTATTTATAAGAAGGCTGTAGGGAGAGCTGTCGCATTCCTCGTATTGTACATGGACGACATTCTTCGGATAGGAAATGATATTCCTATGCTACAGTCGGTCAAATCTTTCTTATCACTAAGGTTCTCCATGAAGGACCTGGGTGATGCCACAAACATTATGGGCATAAGGATCTATAGGGATAGATCCAAAAGGTTATTGGGAGACATCAATACCATCCTTAAAAGGTTTAGTATAGAAGACTCCAAGCGGGGTGCCTTACCCGCTTGCCATGGGGTCACTCTCTCCAAGGACTCTTGCCCAAAGACCGATGAAGAGAGAGCTCGCATGAGCGTTATACCCTATCCTCCGGCAGTAGGATCTATAATGTATGCGATGTTATGTACACGCCCAGATGTAGCTTATGCACTTAGTGTTGTAAGCAGGTATCAATCCAACCCAGGGGAGAATCACTGGACAGTTGTGAAGAACATTCTTAAGTACTTACGAAGGACTAAAGAATTGTTCTTGGTGTATGGTAATGGAGATCTCCAAATGGAGGCCTTTACCGATTCGAGCTTCCAGAGCGATAAGTACGACAGCAAATTTATCTCTGGGTTCGTATTTACCCTCAATGGAGGGGCGGTAAGTTGGAAGAGTTCCAAACAGGATACCGTTGTAGACTCTGCGATGGAGGCTGAGTACATTGCTGCAAATGATGCCGCCAAGGAAGCCGTCTGGATGAAGAAGTTCGTCTCGGAGCTAGGAGTAGTTCCAACCATTATTAATCCAATACCATTGTATTGTGATAATAATGGGGCTATGGCGTTAGCTAGGGAGCCCAGGTCCCATCAGCGGTCCAGACACATCCTGAGGCGCTTTCATTTGATCCGGGAGATTGTAAATCGCCGCGAGATCGAGATTAGGAAAGTAGACACAAAGAATAACGCCGCGGATCCATTCACCAAGGCCCTCCCTCAGCCGCAGCATGAGCGACTTTTTAAGATGTTGGGTATGAGATACGCCAATAACTGGCCTTAGTGCAAGTGGGAGATTGTTGGATATATGTATGCCCTAGAGGCCATTATATGATAGTGGATGTATCTGTACATGTATATATATATTCAGTGTACATTCTTGCTCGACATGATAGTATGCTATCTGGTTCTTCTTTATCTGACATGTTGATTTGATCATGCTTTTATTCATTCATACATGCTGATAAAGCCCTGAGGATATCGGCTTGACTACTGTGATTATGATGGAGATCATACTGGTGGGACATCTGTAGTTTATAAGCATATCCTGGAATGTCCCTAGTCATAGGTATATCGAGACGGGACATCGATATACCAGAGTAGACTAGCGTATATGATACTAAACCCATATGATGGGCGATGAATATTCCCACATTCATTGATGTTTGACATCGAGATCATATACGGGTGCTCAGTGGTGACTGGGTACACTGGACGGACTCACCGAGAACTCCTATATGGAATTATATGTATCGTCAGATAGCAGTTCTCAGGTGACACTGGTGCAGGTTAGTCTGTAGACCCGAGATCATCATAGAGTCTTGTGTGTTCTCCCACTGTACTTTGATTACTACCCTACCACGACTCTACTGAGTCGTGCAAACAGGTGGCCGTTGGGTACAGTCCCGAGACACACGAAGACGATGAGCGATAGGAGGGGTTTCGTCTCTCCCGGTATTGGGAGTTGATACTGTGCTGTGCTCGACTAATTATATCAGTAAGTCCCTGGCCAGGGCTGCTGAGATTTACTGATAAGTGTTATCAGTAGTTTCTCGATCTGTTATAGACCATTCACCGGCATGACTTATTGAGTTATTGGGGTCGACGTTTCCATCCCCAGGCTCGATATGCAGCATATCTGACGAGGAGACCGGAATGTACGGCAGTGTTGCCGGTTGGCTCGACGGGAGTTGTAGCAGGTTCGCTTGTTTTATTTTGATTGCTCAATACCCGGGTGGCTGTTACGTTTAGCTGACCGCTTGCGGCTTGGGGGTGCTTGATATGATCATCACCCACTGCCGGCGTATTGACGAGTCTTAGAGTCCCACAAAGGAGTTACCTAGTCCAGGTGAAACGTTGTGGTGCGCGTATGCGATATGCGCATGGACCCGGTTAAAATGCATGTATAAGATACCGTATATTAATCGGGCGGCTTGCTTTTGGTTGGGTCGTATGTGATATGGCCGGATTGCTAAATCAAGTGTTGATTTATCATTTAACCATTTGTTTCTTACTGGAAATCCTTTCTTGTATTTTTGGATGTATGCATGCATGTATGCATTCATTCTTGTTCATGCACATATGGATGTGCATGCACACATACATACATACATCATCATTCATGGTTGTATATACATAGAAGATGGTGGCAATATAAGACTCACACCTTATATTTGTATATATGGATATATATTGCATTTGTTTTAAAACAAAAGAAAAGAAAAAGGGTACATTATTATCTTCTACACTCTTCTTTAAACTAACCATGCTCACCTACTTTTTAACCATGTGTTAATCTTTCTTTTATGTTCTAACTCAAGTGCAATAATATCCATATAATGTAACTATGGTTTGAGATGAAGAGTGAAAAATATATATACTTATATTTTCTATTTTTCATAAGAGAATTATCATTCTTTTGATATTTCAAAAGCCATCATCTTCTTCCTCCTTGCTCTTTTGCTCTCTAGTTTTCTCAAGAGAACAAAACATTCACCAAGTTAGGATTTTGAAGTGAGAAAAGCCACCACAACACCATTCTACACAAGTCTTGCCCACTTGTGAAGAGTGTTAGCTTCATTTTCTTCTCTTGATCAAGTGAAGTTGCAAGCTTGGACAAAGGAGCTTCGGGTGGATCGTCGTGGACATTAGAAGACCTCAAGCGAACCCTTTTCCAACCCTCAAGTGGCCAAGGAGTCTAGCGTAGGGAGCTACAAAGGTTGTACTCTCAAAACCCTAGCCTTTGTTACTTGTGATGTTGTTTAAGTTATGAAACCCTAATTTTCAAGGAATGATTCTTTGTGTGTTCACTTAGCACCTTAAAAATTTAATTTTGAGACATGTGATGCTTCCAAACCCTTCATAAGGTGCTAGGTAAACCTAACAGACCTCGTTCTGGTTCAGCGTTAACGTCTTTTAAAAGAGCGTTCCCTTCTTCATCAAGGTCATTTATGACATGGCAGCCATGGAATTGCTCCCGTTTCTTTGACTGGAAAAATCCTAGCCCAATCGTTTCCATTTTTCCATTGGGCAATTTTCGCTGAGTTTCGGGGACGTTCCAAATCCTGTTGTAGAACTGAGCTTGTCGAGGAGTTTGTTTGAATGGTACGCTTTGGCATCTTAATAACCTTTTCAATCCCTTGGTGTAATACCTGGGCAGACGAATGGGTTGGAGCCTATCGAGCACAGGATCGGCACCATGCCAGACTTCTCTTTTGACTTTAGTCTCCGTGGATCGATATCGCATTTTCACCTCTTCACCTGGGAGGGACGTAGAATATCCGCAGCTCTTGCACACTATACGTCTCAAGCGCATCAAGCTCTCTGTAGTACTGCCGCAGAACCATAGTGATTTGCAAACTTCGATCATCTCCAGTGAAGGTCTGCATTGATAGATGGACCGAACACTGCGTTGACTTCGTCTTCAGAGTCACTGCCAAAGACCGGGATAGGGGTAGATGGTCCCGGCCTGTTGCATTGGGGCTGCCCCGAATAGACTATCTCTTCTTCCTCCTCGGTATCGCTCCTGAAAGCCGGAATAGTGGTGATAGCTTTTTGCTTATTCTCCAGTTTATGGTATCTTTCCGTGTCTTTAAAGTCTGGCAAGAAATACTTTGCATCTTCGTACTTTCGGACTTCATTTACGGAGAATGGGTTTAGTTCCCTTGTCACGGTGTACTCGAGACCATCTTTGAAATACTTCATACACTGATGTTGTGTAGAAGGGATGATGTTGTACAAGTGTAACCAAGGCCTGCCGAGCAATGCGTTGTAGCAGGTCTTGGCGTCAATGACATGAAATTTGATGTCAGTGACGAACAGCCCGAAGCGAAACGTCAGTATTACAGACCCGAGCGTCCGTGATGACTGAGTGTCAAACCCGGAGATGGTGATTTTATCCTAAGTGAAATGTTGAACGCTCATACAGATTTCTTTTAACACCCTCACATTTAGGAGGTTGACAGAGGACCCGTTGTCAACTAAGATCTTCACTATCTTGATGCCATTGCAGTACCCGGTGACATACAGGGAACGGTTTCCGAGGAAGAGATCTTCACCGCCGAAAGTGATGTCAGCTGTGTGCACTTCTTCCAGCTCGTCCTTCATCTTTTCTTCGGCAAGGAAACCTTGAAACTACTCGGGCTCTTGTAATGCCCTGATCAGGGAATCTCGTGCATCTTTAGATAGGAGAAGGGCATCCAGTATGCTTAGTTGTGAGGGTATCTTCCTCAAATGCGCTAGGATATTGTAATCCACCTTGCTTTTCTTAGGCGGGTCCTTGGCTGCGAGCTCTTTGACGACCCCATCATCGAGGGCAATCTCCTCATGGATTTTCTCCTTCCCCTTATCTTTTTTGTTTGATCCCTTGTTTGCAAGTTCGAGATTCTTTTCGGGCAACGTACGGTTCCGCAGCTGAATATTCTCACAGTTCTTCACCTCTTTCTCTTTTCCTGAGGTGGATTCCTTGAAGAGAGAGCCAAGAGCTACTTCTTCATCAGAGTCGCTTCCGAAGGTGAGAAATTGTGACCCCTGGTATCAACCATGTGACAGTTGTCGGCTGTTCTTTCGCGCTCGTCCGTCATATTTCTCTGCTCCCGACGAGTTTTGCACTTCATCCGCTTAAAATGTTGTCGGTAAGCAACGTATCCCTGCCACCATTTCTTGAAGGCATTGCATTCTTCAGTAGGATGTGTGACCTTCCGATGGTACAAGCAGTAGCTCGGATGAACGTCCGCTTCGTCAAGGTATATACCGCCAGGAGTATCTCCTTTGAAAGATGGCAGCTTCATTCCCATTGACAGGGCTTTGGAGAACCGTTTCCTTGTTTTAAGCCTGCTTTTGTTTGCCGTGAGTGTGCTTTGATCTGGTTGGAGTACTTTAACCTTTTCATCATGTCGTCAACGTTTGGCTTTTTCCAATATGGCCATTTTGCGCTCTCGATCAACTTTGCTCCTCTAACGGGCCTCGTTCAGCAACATGTCAATCATTTCGTCTGACGGTTCCAAGAGTTCCGATTCTGGATCTGTCCTCAGTTTCTCTACATCAGGAGCTTCTTTACCCTTTATTGACGAGTGAGAAATCATGTGGCAGCTCGCCACATAATCCTCGGGCTCTTCTGAAGAATCTTCTCCTTCATCAGCGTTATCGTCTTCATTCTCAAGAACATGCTTGAAGAATTCGTCCAATGTAATTGGGGTCTGTGCCTTCTGGTAATATTCTTCCAGTACATCGATATGCCTCTGCAGATCCGTACGCTTTTCGTCAGGCTGCGCGGGCTTCTTGGTTTTCTTCTTCTTCTTCGAAGACTTTGACGGCTGGGCCTGGGTTTTTTCCCATCGTTACCAATTCTTAGTGTTGGGTGCAGTTTCAGCATCCCCTCAATGATTTCTGGTTCTAGCGGGCTTTTCCACCTGATTGTCGGGCATGCTTGAAGATCTTTCAGCATTCTTTTAGTTTTTGCCGAAAGAACTACTTCCTATAGAGCTTCCTCTATGAATGAGCATGATGCCCCCGGCGCGTCCATTTTTTTCGGAGCGTGCGGTTGTGGCGGGTTCACCCTCCAGTTTTCAGATAGTGCGAATTTGCCTTGCTGGTATTGGTCCTCAATCCAGCTTTTGAAGACGAAGCAATCTTTGATCGGATGGCCCAACATTCGGTGTTATGGGCAGTAATCGGGATTGTTGACATCACCGGGCTGCAGTGGGTGCTTCAGATCCGGCAGGGTGATGAGCCTATTGCGCAATGCTAGTTCGAATAGTCTCCTTGTTTTATCTTGGGGAAACGAGTAAGGACGTCTCAATTTCTCGTCGAGGAATCGCGGTTTGTTGCCTTGGCGAGCAGCTGGTTTCGGATCACCCGGCTGTTGCTGAGCATTGGCGACAAAGGTCGCTTTCCCTTTGCCTTTTTCATTTCGATGCTCTATTTTTTAGGAGGGCGGTCTATGTCCCATCTGGTCCATTTGGGCCAGCTTTTCGATCAAGGCCTGGAAGGTGGTCGGCTTGAAGAACATCATGAATTGGGAAATGGTTGCCTGAGGGTCAAGGGTTCCCATAAACATGCCTACTACAGGAGCTTCCTCTATGCGCTGTTCACATCTCGACCATAGGTTCCGCCACCGAATTGCATACTGAACCCAGGTTTCTCCTGGCTTCACTCTAGCGTTAATTAGTGCGGTGATCGGGGTGTGCTCGCTAGCGCTTGTGAATCTTTGTGTAAATAGTAGCTCTATTTCTGCAAATGTCTTGACAGAGTCATTCGGGAGTTCGAAGTACCATTCGAATGCTATCTCCGATAAGCTGCCAACAAACTGGCGAAGCAGCAGTTTGTCGTCACCCCTAATATTACCGCATAGAGCCCTGAATTGAGCAACGTACTGGTGTGGATTACACGTCCCCTTATACACATGGAATTTAGGGATCGTATATCCTGGCGGGTACTTTATTTGGTCGTACTAACCGGATAGGGTCGTCCAGTCCAGACGATTTGGCCGATCGATTCGCTTGTGTAACAACTCCAATTTTTGTATACATAAAATTGATTTAAATTTAAACTATACTCAGAGTATTTAATGTTGCTGTTGCCACTTTAGGTATTTATTTTCCCACAATAATTACAAGTAAGAGCTTGTAGCTCACTGGTAAGACTTTGCACTGCTGAACCAAGCCACCAGAGTTCAAATCCCATACCCCACATTATTTTTAATATTGATTTTTTTTAACCTTTAGAATACCAAGAGTTTACACGTGCATATCTCATAAAAACCCTACTACACCCAAACATGTAACACTTGCAGGAGTTAGATGAACCGTCGGGGGGGATCCAGGCCGCCGGACTCGGCCGGGAATCGGCCGACTCGGTGCTCCGACCGAGTCACGGCCGAGTCACCCCCGAGTCGGCCGATTACGGCGACGGCCACAACATGAAAGTTGTGTCTTTTCATATTCCCTATGCACCTGCAAAATTTCAGCCTCAGACCACATCCAGAGCTCTTTAAAAACCCCAATTACTCCACTTTTAATACATTTTTATTACATTTTATCACATTTTTATTTTTAACTTTTCATCTACCCTAACCCTAGCCTAACCCTATAAATACCAACCCTACATACTACCCTCTCACCCCCAAAATCTTGAGCCACTCTCTCAAAAGTTTTCCAAGAAGTGTGTGCTTTGAAAACAAGTTCGCGGCGAAGCTCCGACGAGATTCCGGCGGGAATTCCGACGATGTTTTTAGAAACAACGGGCGATGAAGCAACGCCTCGGCAACTTCTTTAGTTCCCCTATACTCTTTAGTATAGATCGAAACCCGTAAGTCCCATTCTATCTCCCTTTCTAATTCTCAAAAATACGAAATTACGAAACCCGACGGAATCGGAACAAATCCGATTTTCGATTCGGTTTTCTATAAAATTTCACTTCTAATCAATTCAAACATGTCTAAACATCTTTATCATGATTATTAAACTTGTAAAAATCAATTTGAATAACTTTTCACACATGGAATGATAACATTTTTAACTTACCGTATTTTTTTCACTTTAATACCATCATGTTTCAATTTCACATTTAACCCGTTAACATTGCTATACCTTAAAATAGATCACAAGGTAATGACCTACCTCCTCACACACACATATGCAACCATAATACGCTATCTTAAAAACTCCTAATACGATAAAACAAGATTTTACATTAAAATACCATTTCCTTAATAAAACCTTTTATAAAAGTTTAGGTTTGATACATTTGTTTAAACAATATCTTTAATAGGAAAAATACGATAAGTTGTGGACATCGATCGTTTATCTAAACCTAACTTTGTGGTGTCTAGACAAGTGTGTCTAAGGCAAGTGGTTACTTAATTAGGGCCATTACTTGTAGTGGAGAGCCTCCCACTTACCTGGCACTTACCTGGCCGCAATTGGCGGTGAAGAGGCGATTTGAGGCTTCTAACGACTTTCCGTTTAGACCTTTTAGAAATAGGCTAGTTGGCTTAGGAAACCCTAGAATCTAAAATACGGAAAATTACACTTCGCAAATAAATACCTTTTACATTAAAAAACCGTTTTCTAAAGGATTAGTATTTTACAATCTTTGCAAAGCGCCGCTACAACCCATCTTTGGGGAACCCGTTCGGGATCGTGCGGTTTATCGCGCACCCTCGGGCTAGTAGTGCGAGATTCAGACCTCCGCAAGGAGCATTCGGTCTCAAAAAGTTTAAAATACGACATTTTAAGAAAATGAGATTTTTGAAATATAAAATATTTATTAAAACTATTTTTGTATAAATATATGTATATTTATCATTTAAATATCTATTTTATTATAATATAAATATTCCACATTTTTCTAAAAATCGCAAGAATAAATTTTACACTAAAACACCATGAACTTCAAATAAATCAATATTACAGATAAATACCCTTATTTATAAAACTAGGATATTTTCCCTAGAAATATCACAACATAAAATCCACCCTCATTACAACTCTAAAGACGAACAATAAATACTTGAGGTGTATTTTGAAAAGTATATAAAAGTATTTTTACATAAAACCCCCGCAAGTTTATAAATTACCCTAAGGACCCTAGCAATTATAAGACTTCGATTCACATTTCTGATTTTCTGACTCGGGTTTGAGTCTGATTAATCTGACTTGAATATAATTCAAGTCAATCTATAATCTACAAGATTCTAAGTCAATATGAACACATGAATCCATGAATACAATCATCAATTTACACAAATTGACCGAACCGAACCATGGATATATATTCCTTTTACATGATTCTCAGTATTTCATTTACATGACTCTACGGTTATAACCGTTTCCTGATATCATGGTTTCGGTCAGTCAGTCAATCAATCATACAACCAACATAATTTACAGGATAACAATACAAACAAGATATCGTGGGGTTTAAGGGGTAGATTGGTATGGAAGGTGTTAAGGGTGGCTCAAGGTGGTCAGACTTAACACACCTAACATGAATCCAGTTGCTATTGTACCATGGCATAAATGGTATCTTGTACTATACGTGCCCTTAGTCTCTGGCATATAGAGACTCTTTTCATATACACTGGCATCCTTCTGTACCAAGCTGCAAACAATAGCGTTGACATAACATTACAACAATAGTTTACACTTTAAAATGTATCTTCTTATTCTGTCTTTTTCTACTTCCATCTTACCTTTGGGACTTACCGAGCGACTTGTTCGTTGACGACATTCTGTTTCTCTCTTCTTTGAATATCGTCAGGTGATTTGGACCCGGCAGAGGTTGAGCCATCGCAAGAAGACTTGGGGAAGTTTACTGAAGACCCTACACTGTAGTTTCATTGTACACTTTTCCTTTCTATACTTTTCATTTCCTGTTATGCCACTGTTTAGGCATCTTATTATTTCAGTTCTATTTCCTTTCATGTATTGTACAAAGAATGTTAATAAATAAAAGTTGTTGTTCTTTTTATTCTTATTTCTTGTGTATTTATTTTATATTGCTTAGATACGCTTAGCGTATGTACTTCTGAGTATATACGTAGCGGACCTCGTCGCGTCCCCTTCGCCGTACACTGGAAAGCGGGGCGTGACAGATTTTGTTGGTGGCCCATGCACGTCAGAGCTGTATGAATCCCTATCATGCAGTTTTGGTCTGCGTGAACAACCTAAGCAATATAACACAAGAACCAGCAACTAAAACATTCTCTACAATTCATGTTCCTTGAATCTTGCAATTCTATATTCCTCGAATCTTATCATTTCATGTACTTGAATCTGTCCTAACCCAAATTTTTTTCAGGGTTATGGATTCCCCAAACAACACCAGCACCAACATCAACAACACACATCCAGCTCTACCTCTCACACCAGCTGTTCCTGCGCCACCTACCGAGCAAACAGTGCTACTTGAGGCAATCCGCAGCCTTCTTGAGGGACAGAAACAACTCTTGAACCGTCCCGAGACTGACGCTCCGGGGGTAAAGCAATTCAGGGCTTTACATCCGAAGCAGTTCTCAGGAAAGGGGAGCCCACTGGAAGCTGAGGAATGGGCTCAAAGTATCGAGGATGATCTGGCCGCAGCACAAGTGCCAAACATCCCTTGGGTCCGTGTAGCGAAACTACAACTCACGGACAACGCTCGTAACTGGTGGAAGGCGGAAGAAAGCCGTCTTGCACAGCCTATTGAATGGAAAACGTTTCGCGAGAAGTTCGACGCGAAATACTTCCCTGTGACTACCAGATTTGCCATGGAGCAGCAGTTCATTCATCTACAGCAAGAATCAATGTGGGACAAATCGGTAGATGAATACGACGCTGAATTCACCATGTTAAGCCGGTAAGATATGTCGCAATAGTTCAGTTTTAAATATCACATACCACACAGCTAACACTATCCTTGAACAGATTCGCGGTACATTTGATACCGACGGACGAGATCAGAGCCCGTCGCTTTCAACAAGGACTGGACACGGAAATTCAGGCTGCTCTAGCCACAGGAAAATTTTTGACTCATGAGAATTCTCTGGAAGCTGCCCGCAGTTATGAGGCAGTGATAAAAGCAAGGGGCAGACCTCAGTCTGCAGGAGTCAAGCGCCCTGCCAACCAGATGGCAGGTGGAGTCTCGTCCAGACCACCTTTTGTGCCAAGACGTCCTGGAGCACCAATTAGCAGACCCAGCCCAGCCTTTTGTAACTACTGCAAGAGAAATGGGCATCTGGCGAGAGATTGCCGTCGTGCGAACAACCTTTGCTTGATCCGCGACTCAGCTGCTCATGGTATTGGGGCTTTTCCTCATAAACAAAACCCAGTTGCTGCACCCAGGCCAGCAAACAATTATCCACAGCGTCCAGCCATCCAAGCCCCTGCTCAAAGACTTGCACTGCCTGCACCACCCAGAGGACCACAAGCTGCACCACCTCCTCGTCAGTTCCATCAAGCTCAAAGGAACGTTCCGAGGAATGCTCCTCAGACCAGGAGGAATATACCCAAGCGCCAGGCCTTCACGATGTCTATGGAAGAAGCTGAGGCCACTGGCCAAGTCATTACTGGTAAACTTTCCTTCTCAAACTTATCTTTTAGTCCTGGTTATATACACACTTTCCCTATACCTAAAACATATCCCATATACCTTAGGTACAATCCTAGTGGCTTCACTACCTGCACTTGCACTGTTTGATACTGGAGCATCCCACTGCTTTATGTCGCAACGGTTTGTCCGAACCCATGCGATTCTAGTCTCACCGCTTGTATCCAGCTGGAATGTCAGTTCCGGAAATGGCGTTCTAAAGGCAACTATGGGATACAGCCTGTGTCCAGTCGTCATCTGCAGTCGAGAGTTTTATGCTGACTTCAAAGTACTGGACATACCGAACTTCGATGTGGTTCTAGGAATGGATTGGCTTGGAACCTTTTATGCTACCATCAACTGTCGCCAAAGGAGGGTAGTATTCGAGATTCCAGACCATCCGATCTTCTATTTCAAGAGCGGAGATCGTACCCTGGACCCAGGTACCTACAAAGCAAAGCCAAGAGAAGCAATAGTTGCGGCAGCTCAAGCGGAAGAAGAATTAAGACCAGAGGTAGTTCGAGAGTTCGACGATGTATTTCCTGACGATATATCAGGTTTGCCTCCCGATCGAGCTCTTGAATTCAGTATTGATTTAGTACCAGGAGCACAACCGGTGATCAAAGCACCTTATAGACTAAGTCCGGAAGGATTGAAGGAAGTCCGAACACAGTTGGACGAATTATTGGCGAAAGGATGGATTCGTCCCAGCACTTCAAGTTGGGGAGCACCTGTACTGGTGAAGAAGAAGGAAGGTTCATACAGAATGTGCATCGATGATAGGGCCTTGAACGAAGTCACTATAAAGAACAAGTATCCACTCCCGCGCATCGATGATTTATTCGATCAGCTAAGTGGATCTTGTGTTTTCTCTAAATTGGATCTTCGTTCAGGTTATCATCAAGTGAAGGTCAAGGAAGCTGATATTCACAAAACAGCTTTCAGAACTCGCTATGGACATTACGAATTTCTAGTGATGCCATTTGGAGTGACCAATGCACCAGCAATATTCATGAACCTATTGAACCAAGTTTTCCGGGAGTATTTAGACAGGTTTGTTGTCATCTTCATCGACGACATCCTGGTATATTCTAAGAATCGGAAAGAGCATGCAGAGCATCTATGAATTGTCCTGGAAACTCTTCGACAACATAAGCTTTATGCCAAGTACAGCAAGTGCGAGTTTTGGCTAAATCAAGTTGGTTTTCTTGGACATATCGTATAAGGAGAAGGAATTTCTGTGGATCCATCCAAAGTTTCAGCAGTTAGCGAATGGCCTACACCAAAGTCACTGAAAGACATTCGGAGTTTCTTGGGTTTAGCTGGATATTACAGAAGGTTCATTGAAGGATTCTCAAAGATAGCAATACCCCTGACCAAGCTCACATGAAAAGATGAAGAATTTGTGTGGTCAGAAGCATGCGAACAAGCTTTCGTAGAACTCAAGTCAAGATTGACATCTGCACCTATTCTCGTAATACCGGATCAATCTGGAGGATTCGAAGTGCATTGTGATGCATCCGGTAAGAGATTAGGATGTGTTCTACATCAGCACGGTAAGGTTGTGGCTTATGCTTCAAGATAACTGAAGACTCATGAGCGCAATTATCCGACGCATGATCTGGAGTTGGCAGCCGTCATCTTTGCTCTCAAGATTTGGCGCCACTACTTACTTGGTGAACGAGTGAACATCTACACAGATCATAAAAGTCTGAAGTACGTGTTTACTCAGAAGGATTTGAATATGCGGCAGAGAAGATGGTTAGAACTCATGGCGGACTTTGACATCAACTTGCAATATCACCCAGGGAAGGTGAACGTAGTACCTGATGCTCTTAGTCGCCAACCCTTATCGATGAATCTCACTGCTCAGTGGAAGCTTTAGCAAGACTTACATCAAATGATGCCAGGTAATGCTTCATGTTTGATGAATCTACAAGTTCAATCAACCATTGTCAATCAGATCAAAGTAGCTCAAGCAAGTGATGCTAAGTTGCAAAGGATCAGAGAACAAGTGAAGAATGGACTCAGAACAGACTTCATCATCCATGAAGACGGATTTTTGAGATATGGCAGCAGATTGTGTGTACCAAAGGGTCCTGTTCGGGAAGAGTTAATGAAAGAAGCTCACAGCTCTCCCTACTCAGTACATCCTGGAGGTACCAAAATGTATAAAGATCTACGTCAGAATTATTGGTGGCATGGAATGAAGTGTGAAATAGCCAGAAGCGTCGCAAAATGCTTGGTGTGTTAGCAAGTAAAGGCTGAACATCACAGGACAGCTGGACTACTTCAACCGTTACCAATCCCAGAATGGAAGTGGCAGCACATCACGATGGACTTTGTGACTGCTCTTCCTCACAGCACAAAGGGTAACGATGTTATATGGGTCATCGTGGATCGACTCACAAAGTCGGCTCACTTCATCTCATTTCGGGTTGGTCAATCAACTGAGACACTAGCAAAGAAACACATGTAGGTAATAATCTAATTAAGATTTAAACACTTCATAATGTACTATCTCTGATACCCATGAACTCATACAGGAAATTGTGAGATTTCATGGAGTACCGGTCTGCATTGTCTCCGATCGTGACACCAGGTTCCGATCACAATTTTGGCAGAGTCTGCAAGCTAGCTTGGGAACAAGTCTGAACTTCAGCACGGCTTATCATCCACAAACAGATGGTCAGTCGGAACGAACTATTCAGATCTTGGAGGATATGCTCAGAGCGTATATGCTAGACTTCAAAGGATCGTGGGAAGATCACCTGCATCTTGTGGAGTTTGCGTACAATAACATGTACCAAGCAAGCATAGGAATGGCACCTTTTGCAGCATTATATGGAAGGAAGTGTCGATCACCATTAAGTTGGGACGACATCGGAGATAGGGAACTTCTTGGACCAGAGATGATAGTAGCGACCGTTGATGTGGTTCATACTATCAGGGAAAGAATGCGCATAGCCCAAGATCGACAGAAACACTGGGCTGATACAAAGAGACGACACTTGGAGTTCCAGCCAGGAGACCATGTATTCTTGAAGATATCTCCGAACCGCGGAGTGATCCGATTTGGAAGACGGGGTAAATTGAGTCCGAGATATATTGGACCGTTTGACATACTCGAACGAGTCGGTGAAGTGGCATACCGCTTAGCGCTTCCACCCTCATTGGAAGGAGTGCATAACGTGTTCCACATATCCCAACTAAGAAAGTATGTGAGTGACCCCAGCCATGTGCTTGATCATTCTGAGCTCACTATACAGCCCGACTTGTCTTGTGAGCAACAACCTATGGAGATCCTGGACAGGAAAGTGAAGACACTTCGGAACAAGGGAGTTAACTTGGTCCGGGTAATGTGGAGGAAAGACACTCCAGGAGAATCCACTTGGGAAAGGGAAGATGAAATGCGTGCAAGATATCCTCACCTCTTTATAAACTAGTTCTCAAATAAAAATTGTAAATTTTGAGGACGAAATTTTTGTAAGGAGGGTAGATTGTAACAACTCCAATTTTTGTATATGTATACATAAAATTGATTTAAATTTGAAGTATTCTTGGAGTATTTAATGTTGCTGTTACCACTTTAAGTATTTATTTTCCCACAATAATTGTTAGTTGTATGTATGCCCTGGAGGTCAGTATTGTACAGATGATGTATATTATATTGGATGCTTGGACATATATAGAGATGACTTTCTTGCTCGATATGATAGTATGCTATCTGGTTGCTCTTTATTTTAACATGTACACTAGTCTCTTTAAACTGTCTTATAGTTACATGTTGGTAAAGCCCTTAGGATGAGTACTTGACTACCTGGACTATGATGCAGATCATACTAGTGGGGACATGGTAGTCCATAAGTACATCCTTCAAGGTCCCTAGTCGTGGGTGTATCGAGACGGGGCATCGATATACCAGAGTAGACTAGCGTATATGCTTCTCGACCCATGAGATGGGCGATGGATGATCCCATATCCATTGGTGTTTGACATCAGAGATGGTATACGGGTGCTCAGTGTAGACTGGGTACACTGGACGGACTCGCCGAGAACTCCCAGATGGTATTATACCTCACGTCAGATGGCAGTTCTCAGGTGACATTTGTGCAGGTTAGTCTGTAGACCCGAGATCGTCATAGAGTCTTATGTGATTCCCACTGTGCTTTGATCTCCACCTTACCACGTCCATGAGGGCGTGCAAAACGGTGGTTTTTGGGTACAGTCCCGAGTCACATGGAGGCAATGAGCGATAGGAGGGGTTTCGTCTCTCCCGGTATTGGGGGTTGATATTGCGCTGTGCTCGATTGGCCGTAACAGGGAAGTCCATGGCCAGGGCTGATCAGAGATTTGCTGGTAAGTGTTACCAGTAGTTTCTCGACCCGTTATGAGCCTCACATCGGCACGACTTAACGGTTATTGGGGTCTGACGTTTACCACCCCTAGACTTGATATGCGACATATCAGACGAACAGACCGGACTGTACGGTAAGTGTTACTGGTTGGATTCACAGGAGCGTGAGCGGGCTTGCTCGTCGATCTTCTGATCGCTCAATACCCGGGTGGCCGTTACGTTTGGCAGACCGCTTGCGGCTTGTGGGTGCTTGATATGATCATCATCTACTACCGGTGTATTGACGAGTCTTTAGAGTCCTACACAGAGGTTTCCTGGCTCAAGCGAAACGAAATAGGAGCGCATATGAGATATGTGCGGGACCGAGAATAATGCGAGTATGTGAGACCGTATTTCATTCTCGCGATGAATGTTTCGATTGGTTGTATGCGATATAACCTAGTTATCGAATCATTGATTCGATAAATCGATACATTGAATACTAGTCAGTTATGTGCGACATGACCGGATCATTGAATCAAGTGTTGATTTAATGATTTAATGTATAATTATATATTTGATATATTACTTTGCATTAACTAGTATTGGTTCACTTTAAAAGGTTTTTCTCACTTGATGTGCACATTGTATATGTAATATATTTTTATGTACACTTGATTGTATCATGTTTGATGATACATGTTTACTTGAGTATGTGTAAGGATTAAACCAAGGTTATGTAATGGTTAGGGTTTTTCTTTTCCTTACTTATTTATTTATTTATTTATTTTGGAAAAGATAAAAGAGAAAATGGTGGCTTTCTTTGTTTGTTGTTGAAGTTTCATGAAGCTTTGACTAAAGTGACCATTTTGTCTTCATGCTTAACCCTAACCATTCAAACTAACCTTGGTCTTTTCTCTACACCTAACCAAGGTTAGGATATGATAAGTATTGATATTATTTTCATTTTAAAGCAACACTTATCATATTCCATCTTCATCTTCTTCCTCTTGAACAAGAAGAAAAGCTTACTAGCTTTAATGGTATCTTGAGTAAAAGAGTGAGAAATCCAATTCTAAAGTGAACCCACCTCATATTTCTTCATCCTCTACCTCTTGCCAAGTAGTATAGGGTGTTTTCTTCACAAGTTTCATGACTTGGTGAAATTAGAGCTTGATCTTGTGTTGCCTCGACGTAGATCATCTTCGGCATCGAAGCCGACGACCTAGCCCGACCATTTCTCCGATGAAGACGATGCTAGAGTCCGAGATCCAAGATGGACAGCGAGAGGACGTCTACGTGGAGCTAAGGAAGTAGAGAACCGGATCTACAAAGGTTGTAGCCTCTTTCCTTTAGTTAAGATGTTAACTAGTTTCACTTTGTCGCCTAAACTGTAGTCAACGAATCCGTATTAGGGTTTCTCGGCACTTGTAACGTTTGAAATTGGCATGGTTGATACCTTGTGAGATCTCATTAGAGTGCCTAGGAACCCTACAGTGGTATCAGAGCCTAACTAGAGCCTTAGGCGATGCTTAGACGATGTTAGAAACCCGATCGAACCCGAAACCCCAAACTTTTCATGCTCTCTGGACTTTTTTCAAAAACTGGGTTTTTTCCAGATTAAAAATGCTTAAAAAATTCAGCAGGGAATTCTAAGAATTACGGTGCAAAAATCACCTCATGATATGATTAAAGCGCGGCAGAACCGCGGCAGAAGCATGGCTTCTGCGGCGGTTCCGCGGCCAAAATATCTCCTCTTGATACACTGTTTGCACAGTAATGTTTTATTTTGTTTGCTGTATTTTCTGGGAATTTTTAATATTTATTCAAGAGTTGAATATTCTGGGTTGTATTGGGAGTTCGTAGATTCGATCGGATTGTCTAATCTTGTCTATGTGTTTTCTGGATAATTATTGAATATGTTAAAAAGTTCGACCGGATATAAATACCCACTTTTTCCCCTGCCGGAAAATTTCCAAGTGTTGGATTTTTCTGTGGTTTAAGGACGTTCTGAGTAGTGCAAGTAACGCGATGGTCCCTCTAGAAGACAACAAACCTTAACTCGATTATGTGACCGTCTTGAACTGCCCTTTGAACCTTAGGGTTTGGGGCAGTACGGCGTGCCACATGTGAGGCGTTGGCTTGACCCTTCTACGGCTGGACCGTTGGTACTGAGGCATGAAATGAATATATTTGAACTTATTTCATGTGTTGAACGGTTTCGGGAAAACTTGGGTGTTCGATTGTTCGATCGGAAAGTTTAACATTTTCTATCTTATCCGGAATGGGATACAATAATTGGAATTCACAAACAGTTATGAGATAACTGGATGAATGTTATAAATCTAGCGGTTTGGTCTCACTTGATATTGAAAAGAGTTTTCGATAATGGGACTAAAATGCGGGGTTTATAATTGTTAGGCATGTGATGTCTAAGTATTTCATTTGATTAGGCATGCGATGTCTAAAGAGGTTGCGGATTCCAACTGTTGTAGTTTTACACTTTCTTTTCTGTGACCGTAAGTGTAATATGTGATATCGTCGGTTTCGTTGCTATATGCCAACGACAATTGGGATGCGCATATTTACTTACGTTGCTGACATGTGATGTTATGTGTTGCTGGATATGTTATATTGGATCGTCGTGTTTGAATAGCCAGGAGTTTTTATGTGAGATGAGTGTTTTTCATTTTCATTCATGTAAAAACTTGTATGTAATATTCTTTCATTGGGGCACTTCCAGGTTGCGGAAGTTGTCACCTTTTGTATATTATTTACTTTTCCGCATTAGGAGAGACCCAAGGAGGGGAGCACAAGTAACCGGGTTCTAGGGTCCAGTGGGAGACCATCTCGAGGAGTCGAGTCCGGGTCTCCTAACCCTAGAATTGGTAGGGTTGCTTGCCGCTCTTGTAGGGGTCTAGGGGTGTGGGATTGGCTATTCATCACGACCGTGGAATCCGTGTTTTATACCGGCTCGTATTAAAAACACGGACGTCCTAGTATATCCAATATTTCATATGATAATTTCTGCTGCGATATCTGTGATGTGATCATTTGATATGTTTTGATGGATACAGTATATAGTATATATGATATATTATATATAGACGTTACTTATGTTTTGCACCCGCACTAGCCCTGCCCTGCTCTGTCGTTAGTTACCTAACCTAACGGTGCATGAGGGGACATCGAGGCGAATGCGGATGGCATAAGTGTACGTCGTTTTTATCTGTGATGTTTAGGTGACTTAAATGATGGGACTTCATTAATGTGATTAATGAAAGAAAAGAAACCTAAAAGATGTTGTAGAATCAAATTTTAAATAAAAAGGGTAGCTACAGTTTTGCTTTGCATAGCGGTATATGTGATATACCCTGCACCTTATTCGATGAAGAAAGGGCCGAGATCCCTTCACCGGGAGTGACCTCTTTAGCAATAACTGGCAGATGCTACACACTCGGTTTGACTTTTGATTTCTTCTATAGTTTCTGCTTTGCACAGTGATATATATGATATATCCCGCACCTCATTCGACGAGAAAAGGGCCGACGATCCCTTCACCGGGAGTGACCCCTTTAGCAAAACTAGAAAAGCCTCAAAATCACTCCATTTCAAAATTTCATTTGACTCTACAACGATATCAAGTTCATTACGCAATAGGTTTTCAGAAAAACCTGTCGTAGCCCTCCGTCATTTCAGATAAGTACTAGTTAGTATTCGTGCTACGTTTGTTGACTATGTTAAGGCGTAGTGTGCGGTAGCTAATTAGTGTTTATCTGTATAAGCATATGATGCGATTGGATTAGGGTAGTCGTGCGACTTTGTTGACTATGTTAAGGGTCGTGCGAGTGGGTTTAATTCAATCAGGAAATGACGGGTTGAACTTGACTAGCACTTATGATTTGTTGACTATGTTAAGGTCATATAGCTGCTAGGGGCAAAATATTATCGGGAATTTCAAGTGTTGAAATTTGCAATGAGATTGCATACCTTCTATGAGATAGTTGGATCCCGATACACACTGCGAGTAAGAGTTACTCCTGGGAGAGTTTTACACATTACAATTAGCCGATCAAGTAGGTGTCTAGAAAGGTGTCAACGGGGTTACGCCTCTGGGAAAACGATGTTTACTTTAATTAGGTCCGTGCGAAAGCACGGGGAACCTCCCTCAATGTACCGACACTGGCCTGGCTGAAAGATTGGCGCAGTTGTAGGGTGTAATTAATCCCGGCTAGTCTTTCCTTTTAGGGTTTGAAGGAAGATTTGATAAAAACCAGTGGGAGCCATCCTGATTAGATAAGATAATAACCAATCTGATCTTGCAAGAGCATACGCTAAAGTGTTTTCTTCTCTCTCTCTCCAGGTAGCGACCATGTCATGCCCTAATAAAGATAATAATATGGATGTATTGACCGAACCCGCATGTTATACTGTGCTGGGGAACGTTGGTTCCGTTCTTTCTTATAAGAGTTATAGGAATGAACAAGATATAGGGGAATACCAGGATTCCCATGCCACCCGATTGAAGAAAGTACATGGTGATGCATTTTCTTCGGGTGTGTTCGTTACAGAGAACTGTCTCTCCATTTGCCCTACGTCCTGGGTATTAGATACCGGGTCAGGATCCCATATATGTAATCAGTTACATGGGCTCAGGAAAGATAGAGAACTTGGAGAAGGTGATAAAGACATTAGAGTTGGAAATGGTGCAATTGTTGCAGCTAAGACTGTCGGGGAATATCACCTTGCATTACCAACTGGTAATACATTGGTTCTGAACGAATGCTATTACATGCCGAACCTAATATGCAACATTATATCGGTTTCTTTATTGAGTAAAGAGGGATATAATTTTGTATTACAGGATAATGTTATGAACATTTTCCGTAACCAAAAGTTGGTTGGATCAGGCACGTTGTGCAATGGCATTTATGTTCTAAATCAATTAACAGTTCTGAGCATAACAAACACACACAAGAGGAAGAGTTCTGAACTGAACGAATCCTTCTTGTGGCATTGTAGACTGGGTCACATCAATGCGACACGACTGGCTAAGTTGCATAAGGATGGATATTTGAAACCGTTCGAATTTTCATCTTATGACACTTGCCAGTCATGTCTCAAAGGCAAGATGACCAAAACTCCGTTTACGGGACACGGAGAAAGAGTTACCGAACTCTTGGGACTGATACATAGTGATGTATGCGGTCCCATGTCTACACATGCTAGGGATGGTTCTTCGTACTTCATTACATTCACTGACGATCTCTCTAGATTCGGATATGTGTTCCTGATGAAACACAAATCAGAAGCTTTTAAGAAATTTAGAGAATATAAACAAGAAGTCGAAAACCAAACA
This sequence comes from Agapanthus africanus, assembly GCA_030015575.1. NCBI lineage: Eukaryota > Viridiplantae > Streptophyta > Magnoliopsida > Asparagales > Amaryllidaceae > Agapanthus > Agapanthus africanus. The sequence continues at coordinate 91,464,687 of JASDDO010000019.1, read as the reverse complement.
GGAAAAAGTATTAAAATCCTTCGATCTGATTGAGGAGGTGAATACTTGAGCATTGAATTCCTGGACTTCCTAAAAGAGAATGGGATTCTCTCTCAGCTGACTCCTCCATATACACCACAGCACAACGGTGTATCAGAACGGAGGAACCGCACCCTATTAGATATGGTGCGCTCTATGATGAGCACAGCTGAGTTACCTATTTCCTTCTGGGGATATACGCTGGAGACAGCAGCATACCTATTGAATCAAGTTCCATCTAAATCTGTACCTACCACACCATATGAGATATGGAGTGGGAAGAGACCATATTTTAAACGAGTTAAGATATGGGGTTGTCCGGCCTATGTCAAAAGGCAAAATCCAGACAAACTCGAGGCACGGTCAGTTCTTTGCAAGTTTGTGGGATATCCTAAGAATTCACAAGGATATTTTTTCTACCATGCTGAAGAACAAAAGGTGTTTGTTTCTCAATATGCCACCTTTTTAGAAAAGGAATTCCTTGAAAAAGAAATTAGTGGCAAAGTGGTAGAGCTGGAAGAAGTTCCAGATACACAAACCGTAACTGAAGATTTAGTGGAACCAGAAGATTCAGTAGCTCCAAATGAACCTCAGCCTCTCCGCCGATCTAGTAGGGTTCCTCGCCAACCTGAGAGATACTACGGTTTTCTCATGGATGGTGGGAGCGAGGATTGCATCATGGAGGATGATGACCCAACTAGCTTCGAGCAGGCCATCACGAGTAGGGACTCAGTGACATGGCTGGATTCTATGCGATCCGAGATGGAATCCATGTACACCAACAAAGTATGGACTTTGGAAGTTGCTCCTGAAGGGGTAAAACCCATTGGGAGCAAGTGGATCTTCAAGAAAAAACTTGGTGTAGATGGGAAAGTAGAGACTTTCAAAGCTAGACTTGTTGCAAAGGGTTTTTGTCAAAGACCAGGTGTGGACTATGACGAAACCTTTTCTCCAGTGGCTATGCTTAAATCCATCCGGATCATACTTGCCATCGCTGCATATCATGATTACGAAATCTGGCAAATGGATGTTAAGACCGCCTTTCTAAATGGTGATTTAGAAGAGTGCGTGTACATGACTCAGCCAGAGGGCTTCGTAGATAGTGGGAGCAGTAGGAAGGTGTGCAAGCTGCTTAAATCCATTTATGGATTAAAGCAAGCATCACGGAGTTGGAACATCTGTTTTGACGTCGTTATCAAAGAGTTTGATTTCGTCAAAAATCCAGATGAACCTTGTATTTACAAGAAGGTAGCAGAGAGTAAGGTTGTCTTCCTCGTATTGTACGTGGACGACATACTCTTGATAGGAAATGATATTCCTATGCTGCAATCAGTCAAGCTCTTCTTATCACAAAGATTCTCAATGAAAGATCTTGGTGATGCCTCCTGCATATTGGGAATTAGGATCTATAGAGATAGATCCAAACGGATATTGGGATTGTCCCAATCCAGGTACATTGACACCATACTAAAGAGGTTTAGTATGGAAGAATCCAAGCGTGGGAACTTACCCACGATCTCTGGAGTCACTCTCTCCAAAGAGATGTCTCCCAAGACTGATTTAGAGAGAGCTCGCATGCAAGGGATACCCTATGCTTCGGCTGTAGGCTCTATCATGTACGCGATGCTATGTACCAGACCCGATATAGCATACTCACTAAGTATAGTGAGCAGGTATCAAGCTGATCCTGGAGAGAGTCACTGGACAGCTGTGAAGAGCATTCTCAAGTACTTGCGAAGGACTAAAGAGATGCTCTTGGTGTATGGTAACGGAGAACTCCAAGTGGAGTCCTTTACCGATTCGAGCTTCCAAAATGATAAGGACGACTCTAAGTCGCAGTCGGGATTTGTCTTTACCCTTTACGGAGGGGCGGTTAGCTGGAAGAGTTCCAAGCAGGAAACCGTGGCAGACTCGACGATGGAGGCTGAATACATCGCTGCCAACGATGCTGCCAAGGAGGCTGTTTGGATCAAGAAGTTCATCACTAAACTTGGAGTGGTTCCATCCATTGAGCATCGAATACCTTTGTATTGCGATAACAATGGAGCGGTGGCTTTGGCCAAGGAACCCAGGTCCCATCAGCGATCCAGGCATATTCTGAGGTGGTATCACCTGATCCGGGAGATAGTTGATCGCCGGGAGATCGAGGTCAGGAGGGTTGACACGAAGAACAACACGGCGGATCCACTCACGAAGGCCATTCCCCAGATACAGTTTGAGAGACTCTTCGGGATGCTCGGTATGCGATACTACAGCAGCTGGCCCTAGTGCAAGTGGGCGATTGTTAGTTGTATGTATGCCCTAGAGGCCAGTATTGTACAGATGATGTATATTATATTGGATGCTTGGAGATATATAGAGATGACTTTCTTACTCGATATGATAGTATGCTATCTGGTTGCTCTTTATTTTAACATGTACACTAGTCTCTTTAAACTGTCTTATAGTTACATGTTGGTAAAGCCCTTAGGATGAGTACTTGACTACCTGGACAATGATGCAGATCATACTAGTGGGGACATGGTAGTCCATAAGTACATCCTTCAAGGTCTCTAGTCGTGGGTGTATCGAGACGGGGCATCGATATACCAGAGTAGACTAGCGTATATGCTTCTCGACCCATGAGATGGGCGATGGATGATCCCATATCCATTGGTGTTTGACATCAGAGATGGTATACGGGTGCTCAGTGTAGACTGGGTACACTGGACGGACTCACCGAGAACTCCCAGATGGTATTATACCTCACGTCAGATGGCAATTCTCAGGTGACACTTGTGCAGGTTAGTCTGTAGACCCGAGATCGTCATAGAGTCTTGTGTGATTCCCACTGTGCTTCGATCTCCACCTTACCACGTCCATGAGGGCATGCAAAACGGTGGTTTTTGGGTACAGTCCCGAGTCACATGGAGGCAATGAGCGATAGGAGGGGTTTCGTCTCTCCCGGTATTGGGGGTTGATGTTGCGCTGTGCTCGATTGGCCGTAACAGGGAAGTCCCTGGCCAGGGCTGATCAGAGATTTGCTGGTAAGTGTTACCAGTAGTTTCTCGACCCGTTATGAGCCTCACATCGGCACGACTTATCGGTTATTGGGGTCTGACGTTTACCACCCCTAGACTTGATATGCGACATATCAGACGAACAGACCGGACTGTACGGTAAGTGTTACTGGTTGGATTCACAGGAGCGTGAGCGGGCTTGCTCGTCGATCTTCTGATCGCTCAATACCCGGATGGCCGTTACGTTTGGCAGGCCACTTGCGGCTTGTGGGTGCTTGATATGATCATCATCTGCTACCGGCGTATTGACGAGTCTTTAGAGTCCTACACAGAGGTTTCCTGGCTCAAGCGAAACGAAATAGGAGAGCATATGAGATATGTGCGGGACCGAGAATAATGCGAGTATGTGATACCGTATTTCATTCTCGCGATGAATGTTTCGATTGGTTGTATGTGATATAACCTAGTTATCGAATCATTGATTCGATAAATCGATACATTGAATACTAGTCAGTTATGTACGACATGACCGGATCTTTGAATCAAGTGTTGATTTAATGATTTAAGGTATAATTATATATTTGATATATTACTTTGCATTAACTAGTATTGGTTCACTTTAAAAGGTTTTTCTCACTTGATGTGCACATTGTATATGTGATATATTTTTATGTACACTTGATTGTATCATGTTTGATGATACATGTTTACTTGAGTATGTGTAAGGATTAAACCATGGTTATGTAATGGTTAAGGTTTTTCTTTTCCCTACTTATTTATTTATTTATTTATTTTGGAAAAGATAAAAGAGAAAATGGTGGCTTTTTTTGTTTGTTGTTGAAGCTTCATGAAGCTTTGACTAAAGTGACCATTTTGTCTTCATGCTTAACCCTAACCATTCAAACTAACCATGGTCTTTTCTCTACACCTAACCAAGGTTAGGATATGATAAGTATTGATATTATTTTCATTTTAAAGCAACACTTATCATATTCCATCTTCATCTTCTTCCTCTTGAACAAGAAGAAAAGCTTACTAGCTTTAATAGTATCTTGAGTAAAAGAGTGAGAAATCCAATTCTAAAGTGAACCCACCTCATATTTCTTCATCCTCTACCTCTTGACAAGTAGTATAGGGTGTTTTCTTCACAAGTTTCACGACTTGGTGAAATTAGAGCTTGATCTTGTGTTGCCTCGACGTAGATCATCTTCGGCATCGAAGCCGACGACCTAGCCCGCCCATTTCTCCGATGAAGACGATGCTAGAGTCCGGGATCCAAGATGGAAAGTGAGAGGACGTCTACGTGGAGCTAAGGAAGTAGAGAACCAGATCTACAAAGGTTGTAGCCTCTTTCCTTTAGTTAAGATGTTAACTAGTTTCACTTTGTCGCCTAAACTCTAGTCAACGAATCCGTATTAGGGTTTCTCGGCACTTGTAACGTTTGAAATTGGCATGGTTGATGCCTTGTGAGACCTCATTAGAGTGCCTAGGAACCCTACAATAATTACAAGCAAGAGCTTGTAGCTCACTGGTAAGACCTTGCACTACTGAACCAAGCCACCAGAGTTCAAATCCCATAACCCACATTATTTTTAATATTGATTTTTTTTAAAACCTTAAGAATACCAAGAGTTTACACGTGCATATCTCACAAAAACCCTACTACACCCAAACATGTAACACTTGCAGGAGTTAGATGAACCGTCGGGGGGGATCCAGGCCGCCGGACTCGGCCGGGAATCGGCCAACTCGGCCTTGACTCGGCCGACTCAGTGCTCCGACCAAGTCACGGCCGAGTCACCCCCGAGTCGGCCGATTACGGCGACGGCCACAACATGAAAGTTGTGTCTTTTCATATTCCCTATGCACCTGCAAAATTTCAGCCTCAGACCACTTCCAGAGCTCTTTAAAAACCCCAATTACTCCACATTTAATACATTTTTATTACATTTTATCACATTTTTATTTTTAACTTTTCATCTACCCTAACCCTATAAATACCAACCCTACACACTACCCTCTCACCCCCAAAATCTTGAGCCACTCCCTCAAAAGTTTTCCAAGAAGTGTGTGCTTTGAAAACAAGTTCGCAGCGAAGCTCCGACGAGATTCCGGCGGGAATTCCGGCGACGTTTTTAGAAACAACCGGCGACGAAGCAACGCCTCGGCAACTTCTTTAGTTCCCCTATACTCTTTAGTATAGATCGAAACCCGTAAGTCCCATTCTATCTCCCTTTCTAATTCTCAAAAATACGAAATTACGAAACCCGACGGAATCGGAACAAATCCGATTTTCGATTCGGTTTTCTATAAAATTTCACTTCTAATCAATTCAAACATGTCTAAACATCTTTATCATGATTATTAAATTTGTAAATCAATTTGAATAAGTTTTCACACATGAAATGATAACCTTTTTAACTTACCGTATTTTTTCACTTTAATACCATCATGTTTCAATTTCACATTTAACCTGTTAACATTGCTATACCTTAAAATAGATCACGAGGTAATGACTTACCTCCTCACACACACATATGCAACTATAATACACTATCTTGAAAACACCTAATACGATAAAACAAGATTTTACATTAAAATACCATTTCCTTAATAAAACCTTTTATAAAAGTTTAGGTTTGATACATTTGTTTAAACAATATCTTTAATAAGAAAAATACGATAAGTTGTGGACATCGATCGTTTATCTAAACCTGACTTTGTGGTGTCTAGGCAAGTGGTTACTTAATTAGGGGCACTACTTGTAGAGGAGAGCCTCTCACTTACCTATGTAGTGTTCCTAGGCACCCTAATGAGGTCTCACAAGGCATCGAACATGCCATTATAAAATTTTACGGGTGCCGAGAGACCCGACTACGGATCGTTTGCTAGAAAACTAGGCGAAAAGTAAACTAGTTAACAATTAACTAATAGGAAACGGAAATACAACCTTTGTAGATCCGGTCCTCCACCTCCACGGCTCCGAGATGAGGTCCTCTCCGCTGTCCAAATCAAATCCGGGCTCTAGCGTCGACTTCATCGGAGAATAGGCGAGCTAGGTCGTCGATATCCATGCCGAAGATGATCTACGTCGAAGCATCGCAAGATCAAGCTCTCACTTCACCAAGTCAAGAAACTTGTGAAGGAAACACACTCTACTACTTGGCAAGAGGTAGAGGATGAAAAAATAGGAAGTGGGTAGACTTTAGTTTTGGATTTCTCACTCATTTCATCAATCCACCATTGATGTAGTCAAGCTTTTCTTCTTGAAATGAAGAAGAAGAAGAAAGCAAGAAGATGATAATTATTATGATAAGTTGATTATGAAAAGAATAATAATATCATTCTTATCATAACAATGACCATGGTAAAGTGTAGAGAGCTAACTTGAGTTAATGAGAATGGTTAGGTTTAAAAAGAAGACAAAAATGGTGACATGGTCAAAGTATTCATGAAGCTTCATGAATGAAAAGAATGCCACCATTTATCTCATTTCTTTTTCTTTTTCTAAAAGAATAAAAGAATAAATGAATAAGGAAAAAGTAAACCCTAACCATTTCATTAACCAAGGTTTAATTCTTTACACTTAACCAAAAAGGGATGCATCATCAAACATGATACAAGCAAGTGCACAAAATCATATCGCATATGCAATGCGCACAACCGAGCGAGAAAATCCATTTAAAGTGAACCGATACTAGTTAATGCAAAGTAATATATCAAATATATAATTATGCATTAAATCATTAAATCAACACTTGATTTAACGATCCGGTCATGACGCACATAACCGACTGGTATCATTAGTAACATCTTATCGAATCAACACTTGATCCGATAACCCGGTCTATATAGCATATAACCGATCAATGTCACATCGCGAGAATCAAATACAGTATCACATACTCGTATTATTCTCGGTCCCGCACATATCTCATATGCGCTCCTATTTCGTTTCGCTTGAGCCAGGAAACCTCTGTGTAGGACTCTAAAGACTCGTCAATACGCCGGCAGCAGATGATGATCATATCAAGTATCCACAAGCCGCAAGCGGTCTGCTAAACGTAACGGCCACCCGGGTATTGAGCGATCTGAAGATCGACGAGCAAGCCCGCTCACACTCCAGTGAATCCAACCAGTAACACTACCGTACAGTCCGGTCTGATCGTCTGATATGTCGCATATCCCGCCTAGGGGTGGTAAACGTCAGACCCCAATAGCTCGATAAGTCGTGTCGATATGAGGTCTATAACAATTCGAGAAACTACTGGTAACACTTACCAGTAAATCTCAGCAACCCTGGCCAGGGATTTCCTGTTATAGCCAATCGAACACAGCGCAACATCAACCCCCTATACCGGGAGAGACGAATCCCCTCCTATCGCTCATTGCCTCCATGTGACTCGGGACTGTACCCAAAAACCACCGTTTTGCACGCCCTCTTAGACGTGGTAAGATGGAAATCAAAGCACAGTGGGAACCACACAAGACTCTATGACGATCTCGGGTCAACAGACTACTCTATACCAGTGTCACCAGAGAACTGCCATCTGACGTGAGGTATAATACCATCTGGGAGTTCTCGGCGAATCCGTCCAGTGTACCCAGTCTCTACTGAGCACCCGTATATCATCTCTGATGTCAAACACCAATGGATATGGGATCATCCATCGCCCATCTGTATGGGTCGAGAAGGTATACGCTAGTCTACTCTGGTATATCGATGCCCCGTCTCGATACACCCACGACTAGGGACTTTGAAGGATGTACTTATGGACTACCATGTCCCCACTAGTATGATCCGCATCATAGTCCAGGTAGTCAAGCACACATCCTAAGGGCTTTACCAACATGTAACAGAGAGACAATCAGTATACACGTTAAGGTAAAGTTCAACCAGATAGCATACTATCATGTCGAGCAAGAAAGTCCTCCCTATATATGTCCCAGCATCCACTACAATATACATCCTATGTACAGTAATGGCCTCTAGGGCATACATATAACTAACAATCTCCCACTTGCACTAGGGCCATCTGTAGCAGTGGTTGTAGTATCTCATACTCAACCATCCCATAAAAATCTCTCTCTGGGAACAGGCCTTTGTGAGTGGATCCGCTGTGTTGTCATCTGAGTCTATTCTCCTAACCTCGATCTCCCTGGAGATCAACCATCTCCATGATCAAGTGATACTGCCATAGAATATGTCTGGATCACTGATGGGACCGGCGTTCCTTGGCATAAGCCACAACTCCATTGTCACACAATGGGAGGAACAAAGTTCATCTCATGAACAAATATATATCCAGACTGCCTCTTTGGTAGCATCTCAAATAGCGATGTATCCAGCCTTTATCGTCTAGTATGTCACGGTATCTAGTTTGGAACTCTTCCAACATACCGCCCCTTTACTGAGGGTAAAGACAATGCCTGCGACTGACATTCAGTCGTCTTTATCACCCTGGAACACTTCCAGTGATTCTCCCTAGGATCGATTGATACCATCTCACAACAACTAGTGAGAATCCTAATATCCATTTAGATCTATCTCATAGATCCAAAACCCAGGATTTAGGAGGTATCACTTTGATCCTATATGGAGAATCCTAGTGATAAGCGGAGATTGACCGAGCGTAGCATAAGAAACTCTTTTCTTATCAAGAGTATGTCATCCACGTACTCTACGAGGATCGTCACCATACTCCCTACTACCCTTTTGTTTATACAAGGTTCATCTTCCATTTTGATGATGTCAAACTCTTTGAGTACTTCATCAAAACAGACGTTCCAACTCCGCGATGCCTGCTTTATCCTATAAAGCATCTTGCACACATTTCCGCTGCTCCCACTGTCTACGAAGCCCTCTGGCTGTGTACTTATAGACGCACTCTTCCAAAACATCATTTAGAAAAGCAGTCATGACACCCAACCACCAGATATCGTAGTCATGGTATGTAGCCGTGACAAGTAGGATCTGGATGGACTTAAGCATAGATCCTTAGAAAAAGTTTCATCATGATCCACACCTGGTCAATGATGCAAACCTTTAACAACTCTAGCTTTGAAAGTCTCAACTTTTCCATGTACACCAAGTAATCTTCTCAAGATATACTTGCTCCTGATGGGGATTTAACCTTTCAGATATAGCAACCAAAGTCCATTCTTTGTTGGTGTATAAGGATTCCATCTCAGATCGATAAACATCCAGCCATTGTTACAGAGTCTTACTCTTGATGGCCAGCTCGAAACTAGTTAGGTCATCATCTCATGATGCAATCCTCGCTCCCACTGTCATAGAGAAACAGAAGTATCTCTCAGGTGGGTGAGGAACCCTACTAGATCGGCGGAGAGGCTGAGGTTCATTGGTAACTATTGAACTCTTTGGTTCTTTCAAATTATCAGCTGCAGTTTGTATAGCTGGAACATTTCCAGTTCTACATAACAGATCTTGCTTCGAGTTTGTCCGGATTTTGCTTTTAGACATAAGCCAGACAACCCCAAATCTTAACTAGCTTAAGACATGGGCTCTTCCCATACCATATCACATATGAAGTGGTAGGCAACTGATTTGATTGGAACCCTATTCAATAGGTATGCAGCTTCTCAAGTGCATAACTCCCAAAAAGGAAATAGGAAACTCAGTAGTACTCATCATAGAGCACACCTTATCATATAGGGTGAGATTGCTCCGCCCCGATATACCATCGTGCAATGGTGTATACGGAGGAGTAATGCTGAGAGAGAATCTCATTCTCCTTTAGAATAATCCAGGAATTCCGTGCTCAAGTATTCTCCTCCTTAATCTCATTAAAGGACATAATACTTATACCCGTATTGGTTCTCTACTTCTAACTTATATTCTGTGAATATCTCAAAAGGTTCGGACTTGTGTTTCAACAGGAACATATGTTTGAATCTTGAGAGATTATCAGAGAATGTAATGAAGTATAAAGAACCAGTCCTGGTATGTGTAGACAGGGTACCTACATACATCAACATGTATCATCCCAAGAGTTCACTAACTCTTTCTCTGTTTCCAATAAACAGAGCTAGTGTCATTATATCTTTGTGACATGACTGGCAAGTTTCACAAGATGTAGATTCAAACTGATTTAAATATGCATCTACATGTAACTTCAGCTAGTCGGGTCACATTGATCTGACCTAGTCTACAATACCTTAAGAAGGATCCGTTCATTTCTGAACTCTTCCTCTTGTGTGTGATCCGTATACTAAGAACTGTAGTTTGATTTAGAACATCAATGCTTTTAGATAACGTGCCTGATACGATCAACTTTTGATATAGGAAATGTTCAAAACATTATCCAACAATACAAAATTTTATCATTTCTTTACTGATAAAGAGACTGATATGATTTTGTATATCAGGTTCGGTATCTAATAACATTCGTTCAGAATCAATGTATTTGTAATACAGGGTGACAGTGACCAACAGACCTGGCTGCAACTCTTGCCCCGTTTTCTGCCTCATGAAACTTATCACCCGTTCTCTGTTCTCTACCTTTCTGTAGCCCTATGTAACATATTATATATCTGGGATCCTGATCTGGTATCACATACCCAGGACGTAGAGGTTACAGAGAAACAGTTCTTTGTAATGAACACACCGGAAGATGATGCATCAGCATGCACTCTCTTCGTTTGGGCGGCACGGGAAATCTGGTATTCCCCAATTTCCTGCTCTGTCTTATAACAATTATAAGTTGGAGCGGGACCAACGTTCCCCAGCTCAGTATAACAAGCGGGTTCGGTCAATAATCCGTATTATTATCTTGATTAAGGCGTGATATGGTCGCTACCAGGAGAGAGAGAGAAGAAAACACTCAGCGTGCGCTCTTGCAAGAATAGATTGGTTATAATTTTATCTAATCAGGATGGCTCCCACTGCTTTTTATCAAATCTTCCTTCAAACCCTAAAAGGCAAGACTAGCCGGGATTAATTACACACTACAAGTTCGCCAATCTTTCAGCCAGGCCAGTGTCGGTACTTTGAGGGAGGTCCCCCGTGCTTTCGCACGAACCTAATTAATGTAAACCTCGTTTTCCCAGAGGCGTAACCTCGTTAACACCTTTCTAGACACCTACTTGATCGGCTAATTGTAATGTATAAAACTCTCCCAGGAGTAACTCTTACTCGCAGCGGGTATCGGGATCCAACTATCTCATAGAAGGTATGCAATCTCATTGCAAATTTCAACACTTGAAATTCCCGATAATATTTTGCCCCAAGCGATCTATGACCTTGACTGAGTCAACAAACCATAGACCGCAAGTAAAGTTCAACCCGTCATTTCCTGATTGAATTAAACCCACCCGCACGACCCTTGACTGAGTCAACAAGGCCGCACGACTACCCTAATCCAATCGCATCATATGCTTTGCAGATAAGCACTAATCAGCTACCGCACACTACGCCTTGACTGAGTCAACAAACGCAGCACGAATACTAACTAGGACTTATCTGAAATGACGGAGGGCTACATCAGGTTTTTAAGAAAACCTTTTGCGTAATGAACTTTATATCGTTGTAGGATCGAATGAATTTTGAAATGGAGTGTTTTTGAGGCTTTTCTAGTTTTGCTAAAGGAGTCACTCCCGGTGAAGGGATCGTCGGTCCTTTCCTCGTCGAATGAGGTGCGGGATATATCGTATATATCACTGTGCAAAGCAAAAACACTTAAAAGCAATCAAAAGACAAACCGAGTGTGTAGCATCTGCCAGTTATTGCTAAAGGAGTCACTCCCGGTGAAGGGATCTCGGTCCTTTCCTCATCGAATAAGGTGCAGGATATATCACATATACCGCTGTGCAAAGCAAGAACTGTAGCTACCTGTTTTATTTTGAAATTCGATTCTACAACATCTTAGGTTTCTTTTATTTCATTAATCACATTAATGATGTCCCATCATTTAAGTACCTAAACATCACAGATAGATATGACGTACACTTATGCCATCCGCATTCGCCTCGATGTCCCCTCGTGCACCGTTAGGTTAGGTAACTAACGGCAGAGCGGGGCAGGGCTAGCGCGGGTGTAAAACATAAGTAACGCCTATATAATATATCATATATACTATATACTGTATCTATCACAGAACATCACATGATCACATCACAGATATCGCAGCAGAAGAATCATATGAAATATTGGATATACTAGGACGTCCGTGTTTTCAATACGAGCCAGTATAAAACACGGATTCCACGGTCGTGATGAATAGCCAAACCCACACCCCTAGACCCCTACGAGAGCGGCAAGCAACCCTACCAATTCTGGAGTTAGGAGACCCGGACCCGACTCCTCGAGTTGGTCTCCCACTGGACTCCAGAACCCGGTTACTTGTGCCCTCCTCCTTGGTTCTATCCTAGTGCGGAAAAGTAAATAATATACAAAGGTGACAACTTCCGCAACCTGGAAGCACCCCAATAAAAGAATATTACATACAAGTTTTTACATGAATGAAAATGAAAAACACTCATCTCACATAAAAAAAACCCGGCTATTCAAACACGACGATCCAATATAACATATCCAGCAACACATAACATCACATGTCATCAACGTAAGTAAATATGTCCATCCCAATTGTCGTTGACATATAGCAACGAAACCGGCGATATCACATATTACACTTACGGTCACAGAAAAGAAAGTGTAAAACTACAACAGTTGGAATCCGCAACCACCTCAGACATCGCATGCCTGACCAAATGAATTTCTTAGACATCACATGCCTAACAATTATAAACCCCGCATTTTAGTCTCAAAATCGAAAACACTTTTCAATATCAAGTCGGGCAATTCAACAAGATTCCCGACATCCTGATCGAATGCTCGTCGCAAACTTCAGTAGACGGCCGCACCCCCGATACCGTCGACGAAGTGCACCAAGGCGGAACACCGCTGCCGCGAGCACCCGAACGGATGCTTTCGGCGACGGGGTTCTCCTACAGTCACTTGGTCGGGGCTATGGGGTGAGGCTGTCTATTAAGTTTACCCGGCGAGTATCCGCGTACGCTACGTGATTGCGACGGACTTTTGATCGCATCAAAATTCCGTGGCAACCGATCAAGTGAGACTAAAGTGCTATGTTTATAACATTCATTCAGTTATCTCATAATTCCTTGTGAATTCCAATTATTGTATCCCATTCCGGATAAATAGAAAATGTCAAACTTTCCGATCGAACAATCGAACTCCCAAGTTTTCCCGAAACAGATCAACTCATGAAATAAGTCTAGCAACATTCAGTTCGTGCCTCAGTAGCAACGGTCCAGCCGTAGAAGGGTCAAGCCAACGCCTCACATGTGGCACGCCGTACTGCCCCAAACCCTAAGGTTCAAAGGGCAGTTCAAGACGGTCACATAATCGAGTTAAGGTTTGTTGTCTTCTAGAGGGTCTATCGCGTTACTTGCACTACTTAGAACGTCGTTAAACTGCGGAAAAATCCAACACTTGGAAATTTCCCGACAGGGGAAAAATTAGGTATTTATATCCGGTCGAACTTTTTAACATATTCTAAAATTTATCCGGAAAGCCACATGGACAAAATTTGATACTCCGATCGAAACACCGAATCCCCAAAACAACTCCAGAAAATTCAACTCTTGAAAAAATATTAAAAATACCCAGAAAGTCCAGCACTAACTATTAGGAGTTACTGTGTAAGATTCGCTGACCAATGATGACGTATGGCCGCGGAACCGCCGCACGAGCCATGCTCGTGCCGCGGAACCGCGGCAGTTTGATGGAGTTAGACAGTCGAACTTCACAGTATCTCTTAAAATTTCCTGCTGATTTTTCTGCATATTTTTAATTTGGAAAAAGACCAGATTTTAAAAAATGGACAGAGAGCAAGTTTGGTTTGGTGTTTCGGGTTCGTTCGGACTTCAAATTCCGTCTGGACTTCGCCTAAGACTCTAGCTAGGCTCTGATACCACTGTAGGGTTCCTAGGCACCCTAATGAGGTCTCACAAGGCATCGAACATGCCATTATAAAATTTTACAGGTGCCGAGAGACCCGACTACGGATCGTTTGCTAGAAAACTAGGCGAAAAGTAAACTAGTTAACAATTAACTAATGGGAAATGGAAATACAACCTTTGTAGATCCGGTCCTCCACCTCCACGGCTCCGAGATGAGGTCCTCTCCGCTGTCCAAATCAAATCCGGGCTCTAGCGTCGACTTCATCGGAGAATAGGCGAGATAGGTCGTCGATATCCATGCCGAAGATGATCTACGTCGAAGCATCGCAAGATCAAGCTCTCACTTCACCAAGTCAAGAAACTTGTGAAGGAAACATACTCTACTACTTGGCAAGAGGTAGAGGATGAAGAAATAGGAAGTGGGTAGACTTTAGTTTTGGATTTCTCACTCATTTCATCAATCCACCATTGATGTAGTCAAGCTTTTCTTCTTGAAATGAAGAAGAAGAAGAAAGCAAGAAGATGATAATTATTATGATAAGTTGATTATGAAAAGAATAATAATATCATTCTTATCATAACAAGGACCATGGTAAAGTGTAGAGAGCTAACTTGAGTTAATGAGAATGGTTAGGTTTAAAAAGAAGACAAAAATGGTGACATGGTCAAAGTATTCATGAAGCTTCATGAATGAAAAGAATGCCACCATTTATCTCATTTCTTTTTCTTTTTCTAAAAGAATAAAAGAATAAATGAATAAGGAAAAAGTAAACCCTAACCATTTCATTAACCAAGGTTTAATTCTTTACACTTAACCAAAAAGGGATGCATCATCAAACATGATACAAGCAACTGCACAAAATCATATCGCATATGCAATGCGCACAACCGAGCGAGAAAATCCATTTAAAGTGAACCGATACTAGTTAATGCAAAGTAATATATCAAATATATAATTATGCATTAAATCATTAAATCAACACTTGATTTAACGATCCGGTCATGACGCACATAACCGACTGGTATCATTAGTAACATCTTATCGAATCAACACTTGATCCGATAACCCGGTCTATATCGCATATAACCGATCAATGTCACATCGCGAGAATCAAATACAGTATCACATACTCGTATTATTCTCGGTCCCGCACATATCTCATATGCGCTCCTATTTCGTTTCGCTTGAGCCAGGAAACCTCTGTGTAGGACTCTAAAGACTCGTCAATACGCCGGCAGCAGATGATGATCATATCAAGCATCCACAAGCCGCAAGCGGTCTGCTAAACGTAACGGCCACCCGGGTATTGAGCGATCTGAAGATCGACGAGCAAGCCCGCTCACACTCCAGTGAATCCAACCAGTAACACTACCGTACAGTCCGGTCTGATCGTCTGATATGTCGCATATCCCGCCTAGGGGTGGTAAACGTCAGACCCCAATAGCTCGATAAGTCGTGTCGATATGAGGTCTATAACAATTCGAGAAACTACTGGTAACACTTACCAGTAAATCTCAGCAACCCTGGCCAGGGATTTCCTGTTATAGCCAATCGAACACAGCGCAACATCAACCCCCTATACCGAGAGAGACGAATCCCCTCCTATCGCTCATTGCCTCCATGTGACTCGGGACTGTACCCAAAAACCACCGTTTTGCACGCCCTCTTGGACGTGGTAAGATGGAAATCAAAGCACAGTGGGAACCACACAAGACTCTATAACGATCTCGGGTCAACAGACTACTCTGTACCAGTGTCACCAGAGAACTGCCATCTGACGTGAGGTATAATACCATCTGGGAGTTCTCGGCGAATCCGTCCAGTGTACCCAGTCTCTACTGAGCACCCGTATATCATCTCTGATGTCAAACACCAATGGATATGGGATCATCCATCGCCCATCTGTATGGGTCGAGAAGGTATACGCTAGTCTACTCTGGTATATCGATGCCCCGTCTCGATACACCCACGACTAGGGACTTTGAAGGATGTACTTATGGACTACCATGTCCCCACTAGTATGATCCGCATCATAGTCCAGGTAGTCAAGCACACATCCTAAGGGCTTTACCAACATGTAACAGAGAGACAATCAGTATACACGTTAAGGTAAAGTTCAACCAGATAGCATACTATCATGTTGAGCAAGAAAGTCCTCCCTATATATGTCCCAGCATCCACTACAATATACATCCTATGTACAGTAATGGCCTCTAGGGCATACATATAACTAACAACCTAGCACTTACCTGGCCGTAATTGGCGGTGAAGAGGTGATTTGAGGCTTCTAACGACTTGTCGTTTAGACCTTTTAGAAATAGGCTAGTTGGCTTAGGAAACCCTAGAATCTAAAATACGGAAAATTACAGCAAATAAATACCTTTTACTTTATAAAACCGTTTTCTAAAGGATTAGTGTTTTATAATCTTTGCAAAGCGCCGCTACAACCCATCTTTGGGGAACCCGTTCGGGATCGTGCGGTTTATTGCGTACCCTCGGGCTAGTAGTGCGAGATTCAGACCTCCGCAAGGAGCATTCGGTCTCGAAAGGTTTAAAATACGACATCTTAAGAAAATGAGATTTTTAGAATATAAAATATTTATTAAAACTATTTTTGTATAAATATATGTATATTTATCATTTAAATATCTATTTTATTATAATATAAATATTCCACATTTTTCTAAAAATCACAAGGATAAATTTTACACTAAAACACCATGAACTTCAAATAAATCAATATTACAGATAAATACCCTTATTTATAAAACTAGGATATTTTCACTAGAAATGTCACAACATAAAATCCACCCTCATTACAACTCTAAAGATGAACAATAAATACTTGAGGTGTATTTTGAAAAGTATATAAAAGTATTTTTACATAAAACCCCCTCAAGTTAATAAATTACCCTAAGGACCCTAGCAATTATAAAACTTCGATTCACATTTCTGATTGTCTGACTCGGGTTTGAGTCTGATTAATCTGAATTGAATATGATTCAAGTCAATCTATAATCTACAAGATTCTAAGTCAATATGAACACATGAATCCATGAATACAATTATCAATTTACACAACTTGACTGAACCGAACCATGGATATATATTCCTTTTACATGATTCTTAGTATTCCATTTACATGAATCTACGGTTATAACCGTTTCCTGATATCATGATTTCGGTCAGTCAGTCAATCAATCATACAACCAACACAATTTACAAGATAACAATACAAACAAGACATCGCGGGGTTTAAAAGGTAGATTGGTACGGAAGGTGTTAAAGGTGGCACGAGGTGGTCAGACTTAACACACCTAACATGAATCCAGTTGCTGTTGTACCGTAGCATAAATGGTACCTTGTACTATGCGTGCCTTTAGTCTCTGGCATATAGTGACTCCCCCCGTATACACTGGCATCCTTCTGTACCAAGCTACAAACAACAGCGTTGACATAACATTACAATAATAGTTTACACTTTAAAATGTATCTTCTTATTCTGTCTTTTTCTACTTCCATCTTACCTTTAGGACTTACCGAGCGACCTGTTCGCTGACGACATTCTGTTTCTCTCTTCTTTGAATGTCGTTAGGTGATTTGGACCCGGCAGAGGTTGAGCCATCGCAAGAAGACTTGGGGCAGTTTACTGAAGACCCTGCACTGTAGTTTCATTGTACACTTTTCCTTTCTGTACTTTTCATTTCCTGTTATGCCACTGTTTAAGCATCTTATTATTTCAGTTCTATTTCCTTTCATGTACTGTACAAAGAATGTTAATAAATAAAAGTTGTTGTTCTTTTTATTCTTATTTCTTGTGTATTTATTTTATATTGCTTAAATATGCTTAGCGTATGTACTTCTGAGTATATACGTAGCGGACCTCGTCGCGTCCCCTTCGCCGTACACTGGGAAGCAGGGCGTGACAGCTTACCTGATGAGCTTGTATCTGTTGAGCTATATAGTCGTCAAGGGTGGCTTTGGAGATGGTCTCTTCCTTGGCTGCTGATAGAGCCGGAAGAGGGTTTGATGTCTCCCCTCTGTCGTCTTCACGGATTATTGGAGGGTCTTCAGCTGGACGATCCGGCTGTATCAACATCCTGACCATATCTTGGAACAAGAGCGCCATTTGTTTTATGTTAGCCGCTTGTTCCACGGCTTCTCTAACTTTTTTCTCAAGCATTCTTCGTAGGAATTCGGCGTCGGTTTCCTGCTCTTGGCGTTAATCCGACGATGCTTCCGAGCTTTCCTTCTGCCCAGTGAGCGTGGCCATCTTCGTTAGCATCTCCTGGAGCTTTTGTTATTGCTCCTGAGCCTTTGTCAGAGACCGGGTGAGTGGTCGATGACCCGTGGAGATACGGCTATCCTCTTTCCCGGAAGGTATATAAATGGTGTGCACTACCATGCCCCCAGACTTGGGGCGTTTGGATTCCGCACCGTTGAGATTTGTCGCAGACACGGGGATCTTCTCCGGCCTTCTCCTTTTATGGGCGGTCGAAGTTGAGGGGGATGTTACAGGTGATACTTTCCGCGGTACGGCGGCGAGATGGTCCTCCTCTTGCCGAACTTTCATTTTCTTCTGTCGGCGGGAGTAGTCCTTGTCGATCACAGAGTATTGGACTCTTCGCCAGACCTTGTGGATTTTTTAGGACAGCCGCTGAGAAGGCTGCTCTGGCTTCGCCTTAATAACATTTTCAACGGGTGGAAGAGTCCTTTTTAGTACGACAATTGGAGAGTTCTTTCGCACCCTCCTGAGTGGCTCAAAACTGTTTCCAGTTGGAACAGCAGCATCAACTTCCACCGTTGGAGCTGGTGGGGTATGTCCGGAAGGGGAACTGTCCCCAGCTTTCCTCACTCGGCGCCAGTGGCGACGTCGAGCACGTCTTGCAGATGGTACTGGCTCAGTTACGGGAGTGGTTTCATCATGTCCCCTGCTTTCAGGAGAGACTGTTGTTGGTGCCAGCCTGTCAAAGACTAACGTCTGTTGAGAGGGAACGGTCAATCTTGTAAAGACCGACATTTTGGCAGGGGATGCATTCGTAACGATCTCACCCGAAGCAAGAATTGGGATGTTCAGTCTAGCAAAGACAGGCCCCTTAGCAGGAGAAGCCCCTCTGATGACTTTGTTTACTGGAGTTGGAATGGCTATCCGCTTCGGGATAACTCCTTCGGGTATTGCAGGCTTCTTCACGGGCCTACTTGAGCTTTGGCCTAGTCTGTTAAATTCCGAGACACTGGACTTGGACGACCCGTTGAGAGGGGTCGTGGTAGTGGTAAGCCGATCAAAGACCGACTTTTTCGAAGCTTCTTGTGATGGCACTGGAGCGTTGAAGCTCATTGGCGGGAGCATGGTCCAGAAGAACAACCCAGTGGTGGCCTGTGTCACATGTTCCACCGGCATTGCGAAGATGGAGGCCGCTTGGGGCCCATAAGTTACTCCTCCAGATAAGACGGAGCGGGAGTTGTTGTTGCAGCTGGTGCAGTTGGAATCCATTGACGCCATCTTTCCTTCTACACAGAGCAAGACACCAAATCTTAGTACCTCGAATCCACAGGCAACCATAGCAAACCGCGATTTGTTCGCGAAATACGACACACGAAGTGTAGAGTGGAAAGAGGAAAAGGTCCCACCGGACGTGCCAGAATCTGTTCGCCGCCGAAAGACGCGACCGAGACGTGGGACGTCACGAAGTGTGGAGTGGAAAGACGCGACCGGGACGTGGGAAATACGACACGCGTCCGTTAGGACAACACGTCAATATTGTTAGGATTAGTAATAAGATCTATGTAACAAGTCAGTAGTATGTCGTGAACCTGTCGGGTGATGTATATGCATCGACTAGATATCCAATGTAAAACTGTAATGAATATCGAAACACGGTTAATGCACAGATGCACGTGTAATTATCTGTGATAACCTTTTATACGTCCATGGCTATGTATGATGCACATTAGAAAACATGTTGTACTAATATAACAGTAATATGATATAATAAGGTTTCGGCATGCAACTAGATATGCAATTGTCAGTACGGATACGAACGAATATCGAAAATCGGCAAAACTATAACGTTTGATGCATAATTAAAATACATGTATTATTTTTATTCATATGGATGTAAATATATTAACATAGCATGTAGCAAGATAAACTTGTCTGATCGGATCTCACGGCGGGGTGCGTACGACACGTTCGATGTCGGGTTGTAACAACCCTAAAACTTCTGTACAAAATTTTTTTGTAAAGTACAGAAAGGAGTAGCTAAGCCTAAACACAAGTTATAAAATTAAATTTCTTTAGAACAGCAAAAAAACACTTGTAACTCATTGGTAAAGTCTTGCACTACTGTAACATAACCCCTGTGTTCAAATCCCCCCAGCCACATATTATTTTTATTGATTTTTCTTTTAAACTTTTAGAAACTCAAAAGTTTACACGTGCACCGCACATAAAATGAAAAGTCACATAAAAATCAAACATGTGATAATTTGCTAGTTGAACAGCCGAGAACACGTGGCATGAATCCAAGCATAGACCCTACCCAATGGACCGGCGAGATCATCTTTGGGGCCGGCGCCGCCGGCCCCTCCTGTATGAAATACTTCAAAAGTTTTTCCCCTGGCACCCTTTGGCCTCCCCCACTGACCCTAGTCTGTTTATTTTCCCTGCATATTTCCAGAGAATTAAAATGAGGCATTAATGTAACATTTCAGAAAAATAAAATATTATTTTTGGGAATTTATATAATTAAATAATAAATATTATGAATATTTTGATAATGCGGTATAATTAATTACCAATAAATTGGGAAATATTTAGAAAATTATAGGAATTTCTGAAATGAGAGTGTTTTATATGATTTAAGCAAATTATAAATTCTTTATAATTAATTATATTCCATTTTAATGCTAATCGCGATTAAATATCACTAATCGTGCATTAAGCTTGATTTGTGCATATAACATGCACCATGTCATATTTCACATTTTTTACATTTTCTACCAAGGCTTTTTTCTTTATTTTCTTGCATGGTTTGTTTTTAAAATGAGAAGAGAATAGAAAAGAAAAGAAAAGGGATAAAGAAAGAAGTATGGGCATGAGAGAGAAGAGAGAGAGGTGAGGGGTCAAATTTGACCATGATCTTTTCTTCTTCATTTCTTCCTTCATCATTTTCCTCTTCTTCTTTCTCCTTCATGGCAGCCCTCTTCTCCACCTCCTCTACACCCTCACAAAAACCCTCAATCCCATATCAAAACATCATCTCTATTTCATTAAAAATGTGCACAAGCTCACTACAAGCATTTTGGACCAAGAAAGCAAGGATTTTGAGCACTTGGGGTAACTCAAGAAAATTCTTGAGTTGCCAAATGAGATAATTCATTCACCATTAGTATAGTTATTCATTTACCTTAGCATTTAATTTAGTTTAGAAGTGTTTAAGTAAGGTTTCGTGAGCTTTGAAAATTCCAAGTTGATGTTAGGGTTTGATTTGAATTGACATGGTGCAATTAAGGTTTAGTAGTGATCTTAAACCCTTTTAGTTTTAGAATTCTGGACAAAACCAGAGATTAAAGCCCCAAGACACGAACTTAGAAACCCCGATATCGGAAGATTGTGGGAATTGTGATGATATTTAGAGATCTTCTATGACCCGGGGCACCTGAAAAATATTTAGCAAAGACTGAGAGCTGTGCAGACAACTTAGAAGCTAACCCCAAAACCCGAGACCCCAATTCCACTTCCAGGCCGCAGATTTAATCACTTGGGCCGCAAATTGCGGCCCAGGTACTCTTATTTTGGTTCATATTTGGTCCAGGGCTTTATCTTCAATAAATTAGACCCTCCACATATGCAAAATTGGCTAATTTCATCTAGGATAAAATCTGAAGGTGTTTTCTTGAGTTGCTGTCTTGTTTTGCGACTTCGTTTTAACCTTGGTTTTGGTATTTGTATTTTAACTCGATGGTTTGACGTTTGCACATCGACATTGAGGATTGTTGGTTATTCTTGCATGTGTAGACCATAGGTTTTAACCTATGTGTGATATGCGTGCCGTTTTGGTTTTCGTGTGCGATTTCGGTTTATGATACTTTCTGTGTGTATATGTAGGTACCCTCGAGTGGACTTGAACGACAAGGACGAGCGTGGCGTCATCGACTTCGGCAAATAAGGATCAAGGTGAGTAGATATATATCTACAGAGGAAGTCAGGTGGATGGCGTATAACACCCCCGCAGTTTCGTAGTATAGAACACGAATGCGTTATGATACACACACACACACACACACACACACACACACTTATGTGTTATGAGATGTGTATACTTAGTAAGAAATGCTTTAGGTGACTTTAGGTTAGTGTTAGCGTATTCGTAAGATAGTAATTTAGTTAGTTTCTTAGTCGCGAACCCTAGAGTAGTGATTTGCACACACGCACACACACACGCATACCTTTGATTTTCTTGTACGTATGTGTGTGTGTCTCTCTCTCTCTCTCTCTCTCTCTCTATATATATATATATATGCGAGTATGTATATATATATATACGTATACATATACATGGATGATGAGGATAATATATGATATTTGGAGATGAGTCGATGTGATTGGACACGATGCCATGAGATCGGTGATGCGATTTGGTTCGTGTGATGAGACACGACATGATATTATAGCGGATATATGTGTGTGTGTGTGTGTGTGTGTGTGTTGATGGTATCAGAATGTACTACACTTTAGATCAGTACTCCTAATTCAGAATATGATGATAATGATACCAGATAAATAATGATATAAATGTGATATTTGACCCATACCCTGATTTGGGATGCCGTACAATAGATTTACCGTACGAGATATAATTATGATGATAGATCCGCATTCTCGACTCGAGGATATCATATTATATATTGTATAGTATGTGATACTATTGAGGCGGGATCACCGACTACTAGATATATATCGACTCAAACTTAGGTGGATTTCCTTACCCTTTCGATTAGTCTCTTAGTTTAGTCATGTAGTTTACTTAGTAGAGGTTAGATCGAAGTGAGTCATGCTTATTTCCAAAACTAACGAATCATGAGTATTTTAAGACAGACCAAGGAATATTACGGATATTTCAAAGGACATACATTTTCTTAAAAACACCGTAGCTCCTATTTTCTAAACACCACGATTCGTGCGATTTCAGATACCAAAAACTCTATGACTCATATATAGGAATGTATATTTCTTTATTGTTGCATTTACTATTCATTTGCCATTTATTCTTACTGTTTGCATCGCATTGCATGCTTATATGTATTTTCGTTAGTTATTATGAAATCTGTTGTTAGGACACCAGCACCATTATCGATGATGCGTATGCTCTACGTACACTCACTTGCCGGCTCACACACATCATCATCGGTAATTGTCATGACACGTACACTTTAGAAGTATTACTTCATTGACATAACTTGCTAGTTGATAGTTCCATTATGGTATTTCTTTATTATGCTAGTTTAATTATTGCATTCCTTGCTTGATATCAGATGCATTCATATATTCATTTGTCATGCAATATTATGGAATTTTACGCGGGTAATTTACTATTATTTACTCTTGAGATTTGGATTTTGGATTTTCATGAGATTTCTGGATTTGGAGAAACCGCAAAGATTTTATAAACTTATTTTCATTTTAAAGATAGAAAATTGTGGTTTTCTCCTGATATGAATTGAGAGGTGTCCACCATGAGTTTTCTCGGCTCTTGAACAGTATCATACACCCGATTCGAGGAGGAGGATGAACCGTCTGTGGGTGCATGGTGGACCCGGTGCGGTACCCCGGGGCAAGATGGTCGCAGTAGATGGCGTTGCGCCAGGCAGGGGAGCACTACCGACAGGTTATTGTGACACGCCGGATATCCGGAGGAAACCGACGTGTTCTTGAGATTTGATGATATGGGTCAGTCCGAATTGCCGGAGCCCTAGATATTGAGATTTGATGATACAGGCCAGTCCGGATAGCCGGAGCCTGAGATATTGAGATTTGATGATATAGGCCAGTCCGGATAGCCGGAGCCTGAGATATTGAGATATATATTTTGTGTCGATACTTGACACTGATTCTCTGTTGATTTCATTGATGATACTCGATTTTTATACAGAAATCTCACTGAGATAAGAAAACAGTTTTCTCATTTAGATGTATTCTGTTTTCATGCATTCATACATCATATACATGATATGTTGTTACCTGAGGCACTGACACGAGCACTTGGTATTACACTTTTGTATAGATGTTTACCTTTGCCATTATTATATGCTTCAGGCTATATTATTTAAGACTATTATTATCGTATGACCTAGGATTGAGTCATACATGCAATTTCTGCTCGATGATGTTTTCTACTCACGAGTTGACAACTCACCCCCGTTGTGCCACAGTTTCTTGCAGGTTTTGCCGTATAGGTTTCCTTAATGGCTTTGCTGGCACATTGCTTCTTTCCGGGTGATTGCTTCGCTAGATAGATTCACTTGCATCGTGACCACCATTGTATTTTATTTATTCTGTTGTATCTAGTAAACTCCCATCAACGAGACTTGTATAAATTTATAGACTTAAAGGACCAGTGTATATTCTTTCGACCTTAGAGTCGCGCACTGTATTATTATGGTTTTCTTGATGATATTGGTTTTCCTTTTGAGTTTTGATCGTCGTCTTTCAGCGTTGTATATTATATTACTTGCGTGGTTGTGACCGCTAATTGGCAAAGAGCTAGCTCCCGCTTGGGGATGCCTTTTATCATTTATGTAAATTATTCATGGTGTACCCGTTTGGGGTCAGTATTTACAAAGGAGACTCTGCCGAAATTTTCGGAAAAGACTTGATGTTTTAAAAATGTTTACTGCGACTTTCAAAGTGATTTATACGCAAACTTTTAAACAAGTTTTCCTTCACTTTCTTCTTTTAAATGGTTTAGATTTTTGGGATTTTAGCTTACTTGAATTATATGGGGTCCTATAGACTTCATGTGATTCAAGTGTCAGTCACGTGCCATTTCGGGTCGTGACAAAATTGGTATCAGAGCGCTAGGTTTAACCTTAGTTCGAGTCTATGTTTGACTATACGAAGTCTAGGACGTTTATATATATTCGAAACCTAGGCTTGACCTTACAGAACTTAGACTTGGTCAAGGGGGTATTAGATCCAAACTTTCGTCACGTAAGTTGACCTTGGTTGATAGAGTAGGTGACTTAAGGAGAGTGACATACCGTGTGTATGTTCCATGGCATACCTACGATACGCTACTCCGCTTAAGAAGCCTTAGGATGTACATTTCCTTGCACCGTATTATATTCATTCCTATGATCTATCCCCATCGATATCGGTTGGTGGTTTTGTTACCATGATTGCATTGGCAGAGAGAGCTGCAGCTAGAGTTGCAGTCAGCATGAGCTCGTTTTGGACGAGGACTGACTAAAGCGTAATTCCAGAGATACATGATTGCATAGATGTGTCGTTTTATTGTGTTTTCGCGCCATGAGCATTTGATGGATTGCTTTTACTAAAATTTCTTGAATGTGCAGATCAGCATCAAAGGATCAGGCTACCGCTAGAGGCCAGCCAGAATGTGATGACCGTCAATGCACTATTATTCTTTATGATTGAGGCACTGTTTAGCATGTAGACGGATGAGCCAGTTGTTGCAGCGACTGGCAAGATATCGCTCCAGATATTTGAAGCTATTGCAGCACGAGTTGCAATTATAGATATGATAGAAGATCGCTAGTCACCCATGGAAGAACGACTAGGACATGTGGTTAGTTGCATACCCCGATGCGAGGTCATCAGATTGATGGATTCCAACTAGAGAAGACTTCATGCAGGTACGATGATGAGTTGATAGAAAACGAACGAATGTCAGAACCCATTTTTCCAAGTTTAAAGTATTCGGAAAAACATGCAAGTAATTCTGTGGACCCTCTAGAAGAATGAAACCCTAACTCGACATAATGACCATGGGAATGCTTTTGAACCTTAGGGTTGGCGGCAGTTCCGCGGTGCCATTAGTGAAGCTTGGGTTTGCCCTTCTACAGCTGGTCCATAGGTACTGTGGCACGTACTGGATATTATTAAACTGTGCACGAGTGTTGAGCTCTCGGGGAATTATGGGACATTGATGAATCAATCGAAAATTTCGACGTCATCCAGATATCATATGATGGGATACTTCACGAGAAGACTTAGACCCAGGATCGGACGTATTACGCACACCCAGTAGGCCAGAGTTCGGCATCATTGATGAGATATGTTATGAGCGACTATGATAGTTGGCCAGAGATCTTTTAGAGGGTGTGCCAAAGCGGAAACTGTTTCCGTCATCATTTCCAAATTGAGCCATTGAACCGAAGAGTTATGTAACTGGAAATTCACAGTAAGAGACAAGAGCCTAAGGGCACAAGGCTTCATGCCATGAACAAGAGGTAAGTAGATATCTTGCTCTGCAAGCTTTAGATGCACCGACACCTTCTCGACTTTGAAGGAAGGACTGTTCCCCTCTGAATGACGGCGCACAAGACTGCGATGTCTTGGCGCTGAGATTCGGGGCAGATGCTATTTGGTTTTATCCGTCCACCTCTCCGAAGATGCCAAGTTGATTTATAGCACCGTGTTTCGGAGGTTTAGACGGATGCGGCCGATTTAGCAGACTTCGTCAGATTCCCCCTCGCTTGAGGGGTTTTTGATTGTGGGGATGCTCTTCCCTGCAGGCGCAAGCCCCTGCAGTTAATTACGCTACCGCATCGCGGTAACAACTTTCTCCTTCTCCAGAATTTCACTTTTGTCGTGTGTGTTTGTTTTATTTGTGGTTGCTCATGGATTGTATACGAAGACTAAGTGATGCCGTCGCCCGCAGGACGTGGATTAGTCCAAATCCGTATTTACTTAGATTTGGGTTTGGGGTTTTAATTTAAGGATGCGTTAGCCATTTTTGAGGCTAAGATCAACTTAAACGTTCGTTAAGGATATGTTAGTCTGATTTGAGACTAAGATCAACTTAACGGAAAGAGCATTTAGGGGCTCTATTGTTTAGTTTAGGAACATTGCGGTCGATTGCATGTATGGTCGTCGGGACCCGTCACCTCTCTGACGACGTTGAAGGATTACAACGACAAGTGTCAAAGGAGTTCGGAGATGTGCCCTTGAACCGGATGTAAATTGATTTAAGAGAGCAGTCGTGCTCAGTCAATTTAATTTGAGGACTTACG
Source organism: Agapanthus africanus (assembly GCA_030015575.1). Classification (NCBI taxonomy): domain Eukaryota; kingdom Viridiplantae; phylum Streptophyta; class Magnoliopsida; order Asparagales; family Amaryllidaceae; genus Agapanthus; species Agapanthus africanus. The sequence goes on along the minus strand of JASDDO010000019.1, from coordinate 91,437,465 downwards.
GCCATAATTGGGCTAAGTCCAGTTAAGAATATTCAACGTTTTTATCTTTGGCCTATTAGGCCTGTGCTAGGGTTTTGCCCCTGTTTAATAATGCACTGCATTTTCTTTTGTCTTGCTAGGCCTTTTTGATTTGGGCTCTGTCCCTTTTTAAATGATGCAGAGCATCTGTTTTGGTCTGACAGACCTTTGTTTGGGCTTTATTCCTTTTAATAGTGCATAGCACTTTGTTTGGTCTGATAGACCTTTCTTTATTGGGCTCTGCCCTTGATAATGCATTGCATTAATTAATCTGACAGAGTGCAACGTGGCTTGTCAGGCGCTTTGCGCCAATTGAGGAGCGCAAGGCGCAAGTCCATGTAGAGGTGACACGTGTCACACTCTGGTGAGCGCAAGCGCAGTGCGCTGTGCTGTTGCGCTGCTGACACGTGGCGCGCTCTGGTGAGTTGCGCCAATTCATGAGAGCAGTGCTCTATTTTAACAGCGCATAGCGCAGATCGTTCTGATGCTGACATGTGGCGCTCTCTGGTGGCTTGCGCCAACCCATGAGCGCAACAGTGCAGATTTTTCAAGTGCAGGGCACTATTCTAATCTCTTGATCTAATTTTGGATTCAAGAAAAAAATCTTTAAAGATTCCAGAACCAGTGATTCATAAAAAAGGTAATGCCTTTGTGTAGATCAAATGATCTTCTTATTTTTTATTCTTTTTATTTGATCTTTTTTTATTTTAAAATCCTGATCTTGTTCTTAGATCATTGATCTTTTCAGAAGAAATTCTTCTTTTCTTAAAGGTTTTTACCTTTTCTTTCTTTGAGCTCAAAATTCTTTTAGAGGAATTCTCTGTTTTTCTCTCTGTGTTGTGTTGTGTTTTGGAATTGGGTTCTAGGGGCCTTTATATAGTGCCCATTAATTTGTTAAATTTGTTAAAGAGATCATTTTCTGAGTGATTTGGGGAATTTTCCCCACCGTTGGATCTTTGATCCAAGGGCTTCTGTTTTACAAAAGACAATCTTCTTATTTTAACAAGAACAGAAAGATCTTACTGGAATTTTTAATTCTGTTTGGCGCAAACACACCTGCGCCTGACACGTGGCGCGCAGCGCAGCGCGCAGCGCAGAGCGCAGCGCGACTGCGCTAGCGCCATTGCGCCGCCACGTGGCGCGCAGCGCAGAGCGCAGCGCGACTGCGCTAGCGCCATTGCGCCGCCACGTGGCGCACGGCGCAGAGCGCAATTCAGCTGAAGCGTTGCTTCATTTATTTTAACTTTAATTTCCACTTTAATTTTCAAAACAGAGCTTTGCTCTGATTGGGGGGAAACAGAAGCGTTGCTTCGTTTCCCGCCTTGAAATTTGAACAGAGTTTTGCACTGATTGGGGTAAACAAATGCCCCCCACCGTTGCGTTTACGTGGCCCCCAAACGTGAGCGCAGCGGTGGCGGAATTCCAACCGTCGCGGCAACTTTTGGAAGTTGAAAGAGCATTTGATGCCTATAAATAGGACCTTTGGTTCTCGACAGATGATTATCATCTTCAAAACTTTTACTTTCAAAACTTCAGAGCCTGGCTCTTGCCTTTAAGAACTCCAAGAGTTAGAATTTCTTAAAACTTTTTAGGTAAAAAATTTAATCTAAATTAAATTAAATTAAATTAATTTTCATTAACAGAGCCTTGCTCTCAATAGATCCCTGATCTAAAGAAACCCATTTAAGGTTTCACTTAGCAGAGCTTTACTTTATAGGTCTAAAAGGATCTAAAGAGAACTAAAGGGAACCCTATTAGGGTTCTATTAAGAGAGCTCTGCTCTAAAAGATTTTCCTTGGATTTGCTTAATTAATGGAGCTTTTCTCCTTCCAAATCTTATAGAAGAACTCTTAAGAGTTCTTCATGGATCTTGGAAACTAAATATGGAATTTTATTTTTCATGAATTATGTCATCTTTTTAGAGCAAAGCTCTCAATGTTCTTAGGGGATTTTCTTCAAATTCTCCTCATAACTGATTTTGACAAGTGTCACTCCTGTCTGCAGAGCATTGCTCTTGAGGAGTTTAACTCCCTGTCTTTTTCTCATTGCTAATCCTCCAATGATATTTCCTTCAGGCATTATGGCTGTTCATCTATACAGTCTGCACGAATTCATCACCTACGAGGATATCCGCGTACAGGACCGTCAACAGGACCAGGAGTTTACAGATGCCCAGTGTGCGGAGGTCATGGATCGTTTGAACGCACGCGTTGGTTGGCTGCTCCCTCGCCGTTCTTCTCTCTTGAAGGTCGTGCTGGGAGCCATATGGAGAGCGCTTCCGGGGTTTCACGAGGCCATGCCGCTTAATGTGCTGGATGATGCCGAAGACAAGGTGCATTCAGTGCACCTGTCGGGGCTGATCTCAAAGAAACGACGGGATAGCCTCATCGACATTCTTCACCAAGTTTTTCAGCAGACGACGATAATCGTTGCTTATCGAAGGATAGGGGGCCTTGCCGAAGATCTTGACACACATGAACGCGAGAGGCTACGCATGAGAATAATCAGAAAGGCCAGAAGAACTCTAGATGGCCTTACTTTTGAATTCCTTAATCCGTGCCCTGGATCTGAGGTTATACCATTGTAATTATTTGAATAATGTTTTTGTTTATTTCTTTATGATTGTAAGAACCCTTTGTAATAGGAATGGAAAATTTCTCATTTCAGCTTGTCTTATTTCTCGTTCTGAGTCTTTTGCACATGCATGAATGAGAGTGTCTCGAATGCTTGATCAAACGCCAATCAGATGTTCTTTCTGTCGCTTTCTTCTTTCCTTTATTATCCGCATGTTACCTTAGTGAACATGGTTGATAGATGATAGAGCGAGCATTCCGTCTTGGTTTCTTCGAGAGGTAATGATGGCTTAGGCCGCAAGTTCAGATCCGCTGCTTAAGACTTTTCAACTCTATGAGCCGTGAGGGTCTCATGGAGACTTTTCTCCCTACAGATCGAGAGGATCTCGTAGGTGCATTTTCTCCTTAGGAATCGTGAGGATTCCTAAGTGTGTTTTCTCTTATAAGTCGTAAGGATCCTATAAGAGAATTTTCCCTCTTACGAGTCGAGAGGACCCGTAAGAGGTTGTTTCCCTCCTTGTCGAGATTCGACTTTGGAGAGTGAGACCCGTGGATAGTATGCAAGAGACCGTTTTGGGCCAACTTGCAGGGTCCCGGTGCTTAGGAAACAGGTTTTTTAATCCTTACTGCCTAAGGCTTTATCTTACGAGTCGAGACGAATCGAGCATTTCTCGCAAGAATATCCTAACGTCACAGTTAACCTCTACTCTTTACGACAGAAGTTCGTTAGGGTCTGTGGTACATAGGGTTTTGGCCGTCATACCGTCGCATCAGCTTATATATTCCTCGATAGGCAATCGTGTTGTTCGAGCAGCCCTGCGACTGCCGTGTCTCTGATCCCTTCGGGGGCTGGACAAGACGTCTTCAAGCAATCCTCCTTGGCAGTTTGACCGTCGGAAGAGCAAGCGTTAGGAATTTTGCCAGCCGCTTTTTACTTGAGGTTAGGCTCATTTTGGAGAGCCCCGATGAGTCATAACCACTCCGCGCTGGTGTGGGATGATCTCCGATAGTCTTTCAGGTTTTATGTGAGTTGCCGTCAAGACCCTGAAGCTAGGAATTTGGCATTTGCTTCGTTTGCTGGCATCGCGTCTGCTGTATCGAGACGAATGTCGCGGTTGTCTCTAGGTTGCTGGTGAACCGTCGAGATTTGGAACTAGGGATTTTGCCGTGGCTCCATTTGTTTCATTGTCGCGTCTGAACCCTGCTGGAGGAAGAACACTGGGGTGACATCTCGTCTGCTGTATCGAGACGAACATCGCGGTTGTCTCTAGGTTGCTGGTGAACCGTCGAGGTTTGGAACTAGGGATTTTGCCGTGGCTCCATTTGTTTGATTGTCGCGTCTGAACCCTGCTGGAGGAAGAATGCTGGGGTGACAACTCGTCTGCTGTATCGAGACGAACGTCACGGTTATCTTTAGGTTGCTTGTGAACCGTCGAGGTTTGGAACTAAGGACTTTGCCGTGGCTCCGCTGTTTGATAATGTTGCGTCTGCTGTGTCGAGACGAACGTCGAAGTGATGACCATTCCGCACTGGTGTGAGATGATCTCCAGTTGTCTTTCAGGCTTTATATGACTCGCCGTTAAGACCTTGAAGCTAGGAATTTAGCCTTTGCTTCGTTTACTTTGTCACGTCCGAATCCTGTTGGAGGAAGAACGCTGTCGTGACATCTCGTCTGCTGTATCGAGACGAATGCCGAGGTGGAGCTGGGATTTTGCCGTTACTCCGCTTGTTTGACCATGGGGTCTTTCGTTGGCATTGTATCTACATCCTGCTGGACTGCGGAGGAACGCCGTTGTTGACATTGCGTCTGTTGTAACGAGACGAATGCTGAGGTGGAGTTGGGATTTTGCCGTCACTCCGCTTTACTGACCATGGGGTCTTTTATTGACGTTGCATCTGCATCCTGCTGGACTGCAAAGGAACGCCATTGCTGATTCTTAGGCTGTAGATACTGCCGTTAAGATTTGGAACTAGGGACTATGCCGTGGCTCCGTTTCGTTGCGACTCTGAGGTCGGTTGTTGACGTCAAGACGCTGAAGCTAGGGATCCTCCTTTTGCTCCGTTTGTTGACATTGGGTCTGCAATATTGCGACAAATGTCGAGATTGTCTCTAGATTGTCTATGAACCGTCGAGATTTGGCTTCACTTTCTGATGAAGCCTGTTGGGAAGGTATGGTTCCCTCTTTGTTTGTGCCCTTGGATTGTATACAGGGATCGATGTGATCTCACCTGTAGGGCAAAAGTTTCATTCATTTTTTTGTATTATTATTTTATTTCCGCGATGCTCTATCATTTCAGCTTTATATCGCGAAGGTCGCGATTGCCCAATCATTTTGGCTATTTTTCGCGGTGCCCAATCATTTCGGCTGTTTTTTTTTGTTTTTTTCTCGCTGCTTTTTATTGCGAGTTGCCCAATCATTTCGGCTGTTTTTTTTTATTTTACTCACTGCTTTTTATTGCGAGTTGCCCAATCATTTCGCCTGTTTTTGTATGCATACATTTTTACTTGCTGATTTTTATTGCAAGTTGCCCCATCATTTCGGCCATTTCGTATACATGTGTGGCCTATTGGCTTTTTCGCCGTAAACCTGAAATTAGATACCGATTTCGGCATCAGCACCGCTACAACTGGAATATTACCAGGAGCGAATCATCATTTGCCTATGTCGATATCAAACAAAGGTGGCTTAGCGAACAGGGTTAAGGTCCTGTCGACTAAGGCTTTTGACTTCATAAGCCGTAAGGGTCCCACAAAGGTATTTCTCCCTACAAGTCATGAGGATCTTGTAGGTGTATTTTCTCCTTAGGAATCGTGAGGATTCCTAAGTGTATGTTCCTCTGTAAGTCGTAAGGATCCTACAAGAGGGTTTTATCCTTGTAAGTCGAGAGGAGTTACAAGGGTTGTTCACCATGCGAACATATCCCCAGTCACGGATGGGACTTGGTTAGGAAAATGTTTATTCACGCCAGTGAATCGTATACAAGGGTCAGTATTGAGACACTTGTAAGGCAATATCGAAGGTTATGGGGGTTGCTTAAGCACAGGTTTAGGTCTCTGTAACTTAAGACTTTCAAATCTTATGAGCCGTGATGGTTCCATAAGAGAGTTCTCCTTACGAGTCGTGAGGATCTCGCAAGTGTATTTTCTCCTTAGGAATCGTGAGGACCCCTAAGTGTGTTGCTCCCTTGTGAGTCGTAAGGATCTCACGCGGGTGATTTCTCCTTACAAGGTCGAGAGGACCCTGTAAGTGTCCTATCACGAGGTTGCGCCGTTTTGGGTTTTCACAAACACTCGCCGGTAGTCCTGCTGTTTTTACTCACGGAGCCCTTTCGGGTTTTCATCCGTGCCCATTTTGCTTATGGACGTACCTTTTTTTTATTCTTTTTATTCTTCTTTTTTTTTACGAGGTCGCACCCTTTCGGGTTTTCACGAACACTCGCCGGTAGCCCTGCTGTTTTTACTCACGGAGCCCTTTCGGGTTTTCATCCGTGCCCGTTTTGCTTATGGACATACTGTTTTTATTATTATTTTTTTTTCGTCGGCCTGAGGATGCTGCGGTAGTAGTTTAAAGACGTTTCGGTCATTTGCAAGTTTTAGGACATTGCGGTCCATAATTAGTTTAAGGACGTTTCGGTCCGCCGTCGCCGTATTTGAGGTGAATATCTAGTTTATTGACTTTTCGGTCTATGGGGATTTCTCTATGACTGAGCCTGATGCCCCCGGCGTATCCATCTATCTCGGAGCATGCGGTTGTGGCGGGCTCACCTTCCAATTTTCGGAGATGACGAACTTGCCCTGTTGGTATTGGTCTTCAACCCAGTTTTTGAAGACGTAGCAATTCTCGATCAGGTGACCTACCATTTGGTGGTAAGGGCAATAATTGAGATCGTTAACATCGCCTGGCCACAACGGACGTTTTGGACTCGGCAGATTGATGAGTCTATCGCGCACTGCCAGCTCGAACAGTCTCCTTGTTTTATCTTGAGGAAACGAGTAAGGACGTTTCAACTTTTCATGGAGAGGTTGCCGCTTGTTGTTTCGGCAAGCAACCGGTCTAGGGCCACTCGATTACTGTTGAGTATTGGCTACGAGGATTGTTTTTCCCTTCCCTTTATTCTTTTTGCTCGATCCTTTGTTTGCGGGGCCGAGATTTTTTTCGATTAACGTGCAATTGCACGGCTGAATGTTCTCGCAACTTATTCTTTCATTTTTGAAATGGATTCCTTGAGGGCAGCTTCTTCGTCAAAGTCCCTTCCAAAGGTGATAATTTGCGATCCCTTAGAGTCAGCTATGTGACAGTCGGCGGCGGCTCTTTTGTGCTCACCTATCGTATTTTTCTGATGTCTATGAGCTTCATGCTTTGTCCTGTTGAAATGTTGCTTTTGAGCGACATACCCTTGCCACCAACACTTAAAGGAGTCGCAGTCTTCGGTAGGATGTATGATCTTCTGATAATATAAGCAGAAGTTAGGATGCATCTCTACTCCACCGAGAGTATTTTCTTCAGAGGGCGGTAGCTTCATTCCCACTGATAGGGCTTTGGCGAACCTTTTCCTCGTCTTGAATTTGTTTTTATCCGCAGCGGATGACTTTTGATTTGACGGAAGTGCCTCGACTCTTTGGTCTAGTAGTCGGTGTTTGGCTCCTTCCAGTATAGCCATCTCACGCTCTTGTTTGGTTTTAACTTTCAGACGAATCTCATTCAGGAAGGCATCGATCAACTCGTCTGACGGCCGCAAAATTTCTGGTTCAGGGTTCGCCCTCGGTTTCTCGGCGCAAGGAGCCTCTTTATCATCCACCAATGAGAGAGATCACATGACAAGTTGCCCCCGGTGCGTCCATCTTCTTTGGAGTGTGCGGCTGTGGTGGGTTTATCTTCCACTTTTCAGACAGCGCAAACTTGCCTTTTAGGTACTGGTCTTCAATCCATCCCTTAAAGACGAAACAATCCTCGATCGGGTGACTTACCATTTGGTGGTAAGGGCAATAATTGGGATTATTGAGATCGCCTGGCTGCAACAGACGTTTTGGACTCGGCAGATTGATGAGTCTGTTGCGCACTGCTAGCTCGAACAGTCTTCCTGTTTTATTCTGAGGAAACGAGTAAGGACGTCCCAATCTCTCCTCGAGGGATGGGCATGGACGCACGTCGTTTTGGCGAACAACTGGCTTTGCGTTGCTCGGCTGTTGTTGAGTATTGGCGATGACGATCGCTTTCCCTTTTCCTTTCTCATTTCGAGAGTCTGGCTTTAGAGGAGATAGTCTATGACCCATTTGATCCATTTGGGCCAACTTGTCAATCAAGGCCTGGAAGGTGGTCGGCCTGAAGAACATCATGAATTAGGATATGGTCGCTTGCGGATCAAGGGTTCCCACGAACATGCCTACTGCAGGAGCCTCTTCTATGCGTTGTTCGCATTTCGACCATAGGTTCCGCCATCGTGTTGCATATTGGACCCACGTTTCGCCTGGCCTTATCCTGGCATTTATCAGTGCTGTTATCAGGGTGCGTTCACTAGCACTCGCGAATCTTTGTGTAAACAGTAGCTCCATCTCCGTAAATTTTTTGACAGAGTCGTTAGGTAGCTCTGAATACCATTCAAAGGCTGTTTCTGCTAAGCTGCCGACGAATTGGCAAGGCAGCAGTTTGTCGTCGCCTCCAGTGTTGCCGCATAAGGCTCTGAATTGAGCGACATGCTGATGTGGGTTCCCTGTCCCCTTATATACGTGGAACTTAGGGATCGTATATCCCGGCGGGTAACTGATTTGGTCATACCATCTTGGATAGGGTCGTCCGGTTCTAACAATTTGCGCAGCCGCTTCATTCGCTTGATGAACTCGTATTTGCTGAGCTATATAGTCGTCCAGCGCAGCCTTGGAAATGGTTTCCTCCTTGGCTGCTGAAAGAGCCGGAGGAGAATTAGATGTCTCCCCTCCGTCATTTCTGACAATGATTGGAGGGTCTTCAGCTGGAAAGTCCGGCTGTAACATCATCCCTACCATATCTTGGAAGAGGAGCGCCATTTGTTTTATGTTAGCCGTTTGCTCTGCGGCTTCCTTGTCCTTCTTTTCGAGGACTCTTCGTAAGAAATCAGCATCAGTTTCCTGTTCGTGACGCTGTTCTGATGACGCCTCCGAGCTTTCTTTTAGCCCAGTAAGTGCAGCCATTGCGGTCATCATTTCCTGAAGCTTCTGTTGCTGCTCTTGGGCTTTTGTCACGGATCGAGTGAGCGGTCAGTGACCCGTCGCAGCGCGGCTATCCTCTTTCCCGGATGCCATATAGAGAGTGTGCACCACCATGCCCCCAGACTTGGGGCGTTTAGATTCAGTGTCTTTGCGATTTGTCAAAGACGCAGGGATCTTCTCCGACCTCCTTCTTTTGTGGGCGGTCGAAGTTGAGGGGGCCGTTGTAGTGGGCACTCAAGTAGCCGTTGCTTTTTCTGGCTTGACAGAGTAGTCCTTCTCCTTCCGAACCTTCATCTTTTCCTGACAGCGGAGATAGTCTTGATCCATTATGGAGTCTTGGACTTGACGCCGGACCTTGTAAATTTTATAGGACAGCCGTTGAGGAGGTTTCTCCAGCTTCACCTTTGGGGCATTATCCACAGGTGTAGGAGATCTTTTCAATACGGCAGTTAGCGAGTTTTTGCGCACCCTTCTTAGCGGTTCAAAGCTATTTCCGGTTTGAACAGCAGCATTGATTTCCATCATCGGAGCTGGTGAAGTAAATCCAGAGGGGGAGTTACCCTAGCCTTCCTCACTCGGCGTCAGTGGCGACGTCGAGCGTGTCTTGCGGATGGACTTGTTTCAGCTATAAGGGTGACTTTGTCATGCCCCTGCTTTGAGGAGAGACTGTTATTGGTGCTAACCTGTCGAAGACTGACACCCGTTGAGAAGCAATGTCTAATCTGTCAAAGACAGACCTCTGGGCAGGGGAAGCAGCTTTAAGGACCTCGCCTGGAGTAGCAACCGGAATGGCCAGCCTTGTAAAAACTGACTTCTTGGAAGGAGGAGCATTTCCAATGATCTCGTCCGCTTGAGCCGGGATGGCTATCCTCTTTGGGATGGCAGCTTCGGGTATCGCAGGCTTGTAGACGTTCTGGCCCTGTCTGTTGAGAACTGAGGTATTGGAGTTGGACGACCCATTGAGAGGGGCTGCGGCAGTGGTAAGTCGATCAAAGACCGACTTTTTTGGGGCTTCTTGCAACGTCATCGGGACATTGAAGCTCATCGGTGGGAGCATGGTCCCGAAGAATAGTCCAATAGTGGCTTAAGTCACTTGCTCCACTGGCATCTTGAAAAGAGAGGCCGCTTGGAGCCCGAAAGTCACTCCTCCAGCAGGGACCGAGCGAGAGTTGCAGTTGCAGGCAATGCGGTTTGAAGCCATTGATCTTCTTTTTTCTCTTCACAGAGCAAGACACCGAATCTTAGTACCTTGAATCCACAGGCAACCACAGCAAACCGCGATTTGTTCGCGAACACGACACACGAAGTGTGGAGTGGAAAGAGGAAAAGGTCCCACCGGGCGTGCCAGAATCTGTTCCCCTCCGAATGAAGCGCACAAGACTGCGATGTCTTGGCACTGAGATTCGGGGCAGATGCTATTTGGTTTTATCCGTCCACCTCTCCGAAGATGCCAAGTTGATTTATGGCACCATATTTCGGAGGTTTAGACGGATACGGCCGATTTAGCAGACTTCGTCAGATTCCCCCTCGCTTGAAGGGTTTTTGATTGTGGGGACTCTCTTCCCTGCAGGCGCAAGCCCCTGCAGTTAATTACGCTACCGCATCGCGGTAACAACTTTCTCCTTCTCCACAATTTCACTTCGTGTCGTGTGTGTTTGTTTTGTTTATGGTTGCCCGTGGATTGTATACGGAGACTAAGTGATGCCGTCGCCCGTAGGACGTGGATTAGTCCAAATCCGTATTTACTTAAATTTGGGTTTGGGGTTTTAGTTTAAGGATGCGTTAGCCATGTTTGAGGCTAAGATCAACTTAAACGTTCGTTAAGGATACGTTAGTCTGATTTGAGACTAAGATCAACTTAACGGAAAAAGAATTTAGGGGCTATATTGTTTAGTTTAGGGACATTGCGGTCGATTGCATGTATGGTCGTCGGGACCCGTCACCTATCTGACGACGTTGAAGGATTACAACGACAGGTATCAGAGGAGCTCGGAGATGTGCCCTTGAACCGGATGTAAATTGATTTAAGAGAGCAGTCGTGCTCAGTCAATTTAATTTGAGAACTTACGGCCATGATTGGGCTAAGTCCAGTTGAGAATATTCAACGTTTTTATCTTTGGCCTATTAGGCCTGTTCTAGGGCTTTGCCCCTGTTTAATAATGCACTGCATTTTCTTCTGGCTTGCTAAGCCATTTTGATTTGGGCTCTGTCCATTTTTAAATGATGCAGAGCATCTGTTTTGGTCTGACAGACCTTTGTTTGGGCTTTATTCCTTTTAATAGTGCATAGCACTTTGTTTGGTCTGATAGACCTTTCTTTATTGGGCTCTGCCCTTGATAATGCATTGCATTAATTAATCTGACAGAGTGCAACGTGGCTTGTCAGGCGTTTTGCGCCAATTGAGGAGCGCAAGGCGCAAGTCCATGTGGAGGTGACACGTGTCACACTCTGGTGAGCGCTGCGCCAGTGCGCTGCACTGTTGCGCTGCTGACACATGGCGCACTCTGCTGAGTTGCGCCAATTCATGAGAGCAGTGCTCTATTTTAACAGCGCATAGCGCAGATCGTTCTGATGCTGACACGTGGCGCTCTCTGGTGGCTTGTGCCAACCCATAAGCGCAACAATGCAGATTTTTCAAGTGCAGGGCACTATTCTAATCTCTTGATCCAATTTTGGATTCAAGAAAAGAATCTTTAAAGATTCCAGAACCAGTGGCTCATAAAAAAGGCAATGCCTTTGTGTAGATCAAATGATCTTCTTATTTTTTATTCTTTTTATTTGATCTTTTTTTATTTTAAGATCCTGATCTTGTTCTTAGATCATTGATTTTTTAAGAAGAAATTCTTCTTTTCTTAAAGATTTTTACCTTTTCTTTCTTTGAGCTCAAAATTCTTTTAGAAGAATTCTCTGTTTTTCTCTCTGTGTTGTGTTGTGTTTTGGAATTGGGGTCTAGGGGCCTTTATATAGTGCTCATTAATTTGTTAAATTTGTTAAAGAGATCATTCTCTGAATGATTTGGAAAATTTTCCCCACCATTGGATCTTTTGATCTAAGGGCTTCTGTTTTACAGAAAACAATTTTCTTGTTTTAACAAGAACAGAAAAATCTTACTGGAATTTTTAATTCTGTCTGGCGCAAACGCACCTGCGCTTGACACGTGTCGCGCAGCGCAGAGCACGGCGCGACTGCGCTAACGCAACTGCGCCGCCACGTGGCGCGCAGCGCAGAGCGCAATTCAGCTGAAGCGTTGCTTCATTTATTTTAACTTTAATTTCCACTTTAATTTTCAAAACAGAGATTTGCTCTGATTGGGTGGGAAACAGAAACGTTGCTTCGTTTCCCGTCTTGGAATTTGAACAGAGCTTTGCTTTGATTGGGGTAAACAAGGACATATCGACGACAGTGTTCACAATTTGCAATTTGTTGATTCAAATATCACGTGTCTGTTATTTCGGATTTTGGTAATTTGGGCGATTTATTTGCATGATTGAGATTTTGTGCACCACAGTTGCATTTGACTTCGATTTGATGTCATTCGAGATGTTGATTTGGATTTCATGCCTATGGTATGCATATGATTTGACTTGTGCTTTTGGCATAGTTTTCATGCACTTTTAGTATTTTAATTCGATTTTGTGCACGCCGATGCATATGATTGCGAGATTATATACCATGGTATATCTGATTTGGATCGAGATTTGTTGTATACCGTCGATTTCGATTATGATATTCGACATTATTTTCATGCACCTTGTGCACTTGATTTGGATTCTTGCGCATACTTGACGCGCTTGATGTGATTTTGGTGCACGCCAGATACACTAAATCGGGATTCTTCGTGCATATCAGATACACCTGATATTGTTGTCAAGCACACCGTTGCCCTTGACAGGTGTTTCGTGCACACCCGTTGCACTTAGATTTTATTTCTGTGCAAATGTATGGCACATTCATGGATTTCGATTTCCGTGCGCACCAGACGCACGTGGCATTCATATACTTATTTGAGATTAGCTTTTTGGAGCAGTATGTTTTATGATATTTACTATTTGGTATAGTGGCTGAGCAGGACTAGTCAGAGGACGGTACCTGAATATATTTTTGCATGCATTGATAGTTATCGAAGGGATTTCCAAAAAGGAGCTATAGTCTCAGTATTTATCTACGTGTTCGAGATGACACGAAAAATGTTATAAGGAAACCCTTCTAAATTATTTTTCAAAACGGCGGGACGTGTATATTAAACAAAGGATATATATATAGTTATTTTCTTACAATAAACGTCCGCCACTGTGCCGTAATATGCGCATCGCACAGCGACTTGAAAAGGTTTGGCATGCATTTCTTCAGATGTTTTGACGAATTTACAACGATGTGTACATGTATAGTTTTGATGTATATCATATTGGTTTTCGTATTGGATTTTGATATTGGTGTCTTCACCATAACTCCGATGATTGCGGGATATTTGACGGAGTTTTGATTTTGGTTTATATACTCGTTTTTCATGCGCACGCATTGCGCTACGATACATTTTATGTATTTATGATTTCGGAACCCCGACGACTTGATCTTTATTTGAGGGGTTTATCTTTAAATTCGGGGACCGAATTTATTTAAAGGGGGTAAATTGTAATATTTCAGAAAAATAAAATATTGTTTTTGGGAATTTATATAATTAAATAATAAATATTATGAATATTTTGATAATGCGGTATAATTAATTACCAATAAATTGGGAAATATTTAGAAAATTATAGGAATTTCTGAAATGAGGGTGTTTTATATGATTTAAGCAAATTATAAATTCTTTATGATTAATTATATTCCATTTTAATACTAATCGCGATTAAATATCACTAATCGTGCATTAAGCTTGATTTATGCACATGACATGCACCATGTCATATTTCACATTTCACATTTTTACATTTTCTACCATGGTTTTTTTCTTTATTTTCATGCATGGTTTGTTTTTAAAATGAGAAGAGAATAGAAAAGAAAAGAAAAGGAATAAAGAAAGAGGTATGGGCATGAGAGAGAAAAGAGAGAGGTGAGAGGTCAAATTTGACCATGGTCTTTTCTTCTTCATTTCTTCCTTCATCATTTTCCTCTTTTTCTTTCTCCTTCATGGCTGCCCTCTTCTCCACCTCCTCTACACCCTCACAAACACTCTCAATCCTACATCAAAATATCATCTCCCTTTCATTAAAAATGTGCACAAGCTCACTACAAGCATTTTGGACCAAGAAAGCTAGGATTTTGAGCACTTGGGGCAACTCAAGAAAATTCTTGAGTTGCCAAATGAGGTAATTCCTTCACCATTAGTATAGTTTTTCATTTACCTTAGCATCTAATTTAGTTTAGAAGTGTTTAAGTAAGATTTAGTGAGCTTTGAAAATTCCAAGTTGATATTAGGGTTTGATTTGAATTGAGATGGTACAATTAAGATTTAGTAGTGATCTTAAACCCTTTTAGTGTTAGAATTCTGGACAAAACCAGATATTAAAGCCCCAAGACACGAACTTAAAAACCCCGATATCGGAAGATTGTGGGAATTGTGGTGATATTTAGAGATCTGCTATGACCCGGGGCACCTAAAAAATATTTAGCAAATACTGAGAGTTGTGCAGGCAACCTAGAAGCTAACCCCAAAACCCGAGACCCCAATTCCATTTCCATGCCGCAGATTTAATCACTTAGGCTGCAAATTACGGCCTGGGTACTCCCATTTTGGTTTGTGTTTGGTCCAGGGCTTTATCTTCAGTAAATTAGACCATCCACATATGCAAAATTAGCTAATTTCACCAAGGGTAAAATCTGAAGGTGTTTTCTTGAGTTGCTGCCTTATTTTGCGACTTCGTTTTAACCTTGGTTTTGGTATTTGGATTTTAACTCGATGGTTTGACGTTTATACATCGACATCGAGGATTGTTGGTTATTCTTGCATGCGTAGACCATAGGTTTTAACCTATGTGTGATACGCGTGTCATTTTGGTTTTCGTGTGCGATTTCGGTTTACAATACTTTGTGTGTGTATGTAGGTACCCTCGAGTGGACTTGAACGACAAGGACGAGTGTGGCATCATCGATTTCGGCAAGTAAGGATCAAGGTGAGTAGATATATATCTACAGGGGAAGTCGGGTGGATGGCGTATAGCACCCCCGCAGTTTCGTAGTATAGAACGCGAATGCGTTATGACACACACACACACACACACACACACTTATGGGTTATGAGATGTGTATACTTGGTAAGAAATGCTTTAGGTGAATTTGGGTTAGTGTTAAGGTATTCGTAAGATAGTGATTTAGTTAGTTTCTTAATCGCGAACCCTAGAGTAGTGATTTGCACACACGCACACACACACGCATACCTTTGATTTTCTTGTACGTATATGGGGATATATATGTATGCAAGTATGTGTGTGTGTGTGTGTGTATACGTATACATATACATGGATGATGAGGATAATATATGATATTTGGAGATGGGTCGATGTAATTAGGCACGATGCCATGAGATCGGTGATGTGATTTGGTTCGTGTGATGAGACACGACATGATATTATGGCGGATATATGTGTGTGCGTGTGTGTGTGTGTGTGTGTGTGTGTTGATAGTATAAAAATGTACTAGACTTTAGATCGGTACTTCTAATTCAGAATATGATGATAATGATACCAGATAAATCATGAGATAAATGTGATATTTGACCCATATCTTGATTTGGGATGTCGTACAATGGATTTACCGTACGAGATATAATTATGATGATAGATCCGCACTCTTGACTCGAGCATGTCATATTATATATTGTATCGTACGTGATACTATTGAAGCGGGATCACCGACTACTAGATATATATCGATTCAGACTTAGGTGGATTTCCTTACCCTTTCGATTAGTCTCTTAGTTTAGTCCTGTAGTTTACTTAGTAGAGGTTAGATTGAGGCGAGTCATACTTATTTCCAAAACTAATGAATCATGAGTATTTTAAGACAGACCAAGGGATACTATGGATATTTCAAAGGACGTACATTTTCTTAAAAACACTGTAGCCCATATTTTCTAAACACCACGATTCTTGCGATTTCAGATACCAAAAACTGTATGACTCGTATATACGAATGTATATTTCTTTATTGTTGCATTTACTATTCATTTGCCATTTATTCTTGCTGTTCGCATCGCATTGCATGCTTATATGTATTTTCGTTAGTTATTATGAAACTTGTTGTTAAGACACCAGCACCATTACCGATGATGTGTATGCTCCACGTACACTCGTTTGCCTGCTCACACACATCATCATCGGTAATTGCCATGACACGTATACTTTAGAAGTATTACTTCATTGACATAACTTGCTAGTTGATAGTTTCATTATGTTATTGCTTTATTATACTAGTTTAATTATTGCATTCCTTGCATGATATCAGATGCATTCATATATTTATTTATCATGCAATATTATGGAGTTTTATACTGGTAATTTACTGTTATTTACTATTGAGATTTGGATTTCGGATTTCCATAAGATTCTGGATTTGGAAAAACCGCAAAGATTTTTTAAACTTATTATCATTTTAAAGATAGAAAATTGTGGTTTTCTCCTGATATGATTTGAGAGGTGTCCACCATGAGTTTTCTCGGCTCTTGAACAGTATCATACACCAGATTCGAGAAGGAGGATGAACCGTCTGTGGGTGCATGGTGGACCCGGTGCGGTACCCCGGGACAAGATAGTCGCGGTAGATAGCGTTGAGCCTGGCAGGGGAGCACTACCGACCGGTTATTATGACGTGCCGGATATCCGGAGGATACCGACGTGGTCTTGATATTTGATGATATGGGCTAGTACGGATTGCCGGAGCCCTAGATATTGAGATTTGATGATACAGGCCAGTCCGAATAGCCGGAGCCTGAGATATTGAGATTTGATGATATAGGCCAGTCCGGATAGCCGGAGCCTGAGATATTGAGATATTGAGATATATATTTTGTGTCAATGCTTGACACTGATTCTCTGTTAATTTCATTGATGATACTCGATTTTTATACAGAAATCTCACTGAGATAAGAAAACAGTTTTCTCATTTAGATGTATTCTGTTTTCATACATCATATATATGATATGTTGTTACCTAAGGCACTGACACAAGCATTTGGTATTATGCTTTTGTATAGATGTTTACCTTTGCCATTATTATATGCTTCAGGCTATATTATTTGAGGATATTATTATCGTATGACCTAGGATTAAGTCATACATGCGATTTCTGCTCGGTGATATTTTCTACTCACGGGTTGACAACTCACCCCCGTTGTGCCACAGTTTCTTGCAGGTTTTGCCGTACAAGTTTCCTTGACGGCGTTACTGGCACATTACTTCTTTCCGGGTGATTGCTTCAGTAGGTGGATTCACTTGTATCGTGACCACCATTGTATTTTATTTATTCCGTTGTATCTAGTAAACTCCATCAACCATACTTATATAAATTTATAGATTTAGAAGACCGGTGTATATTCTTTCGACCTTAGAGTCGTGCGCTGTATTATTATGGTTTTCTTGATGATATTGGTTTTCCTTTTGAGTTTTGATTCTCGCCCTTCGGCGTTGTATATTATATTGCTTGCGTGGTTGTGACCGCCAATTGGCGAAGAGCTAGCTCTCGCTTGGGGATGCATTTTATCATTTATATATATTATTCATATTGTATCTGTTTGGGGTCAGTATTTACAAAGGAGACTCTGCCGAAATTTTCGGAAAAGACTTGATGTTTTAAAAATGTTTACTACGACTTTCAAAGTGATTTATACGCAAAATTTTAAACAAGTTTTCCTTCACTTTCTTCTTTTAAATGGTTTAGATTTCTTGGATTTTAGCTTACTTGAATTATATGGGGTCCTATAGATTTCATATGATTCAAGTGCCAGTCACGTGCCATTTCGGGAAATGACAATTAATCCAAATTTTAATGCATATTTTTAATTCATTCTTCATTACCCTAAACCCTAATTTCTCCTATAAATATTACACTACACCATAGCCCTCCTCATTCAGAATTCTTTTGCCGAAACTCTCTAAAATTTCTAAGTCCCAAAAGTTATACAAGTGGAGTTAGCCAAGGTCAAAGTTCTGGAGACATATTAGGACAAATCCAGCGACTCCACGACTCCATGACGCCTTCAAAATTTTCCTCTACCTCCCCCTCTATAATTAATCAGTAAGTCTTTTCTCTTCTCTCTTTTTCACCTCTCAAAAAGATTTCCTCTCAAAACTCGTCGGAAGCGGAGTTATTCCGACTTCCGATTCTAATTTCATAAAAAAACACAATTTTTCTTAATAACAAATTTACCATATTTTCATATATTGTTTAGCAACCATAAAAAAACAATTTGACCAAGTTTCAATTCAAAATTTAATGTTAAACAAATTCTATTTCACTTTTTCGGTAAAATACCATCAAGTTTACATACGACATTACTTTATCGTTTTGCTCATTTTACCTTTAGAAAACTCACGAGATAATGACCTATCTCATCACAACACTCATCTTGACATAGCACGATGGTTTTTGTAACAATTTTTTTGTGGGACAAAACACAATTTACATTAAAATACCTTAAACTATCAAAACCCGTATTATTTAAATTGTTTTAATTAATTCCTTATAAATAAGCCTCTACAGCACAATTTGGGGAACCCAGTCGGGATGGTGCCGGTTATCGCACGTCCTTGGGACTAGTAGAGCGAGATACAGACCTCCTTACGGAGCATTCGATCTTGATGGAATTTTTATTATAATTTCTAAGAAAACGTGATTTCTACTTAATAAATAAATTCAATTTTTATAATTATATATATAAATATTATCAAAATATTTATTTTAAATATAATATATATTCCATGTTTTCTAATCAAAAGAAAAGAATCACAAAAGATCATGAAAATACCATCACATTAAATACAGGTCAAATTACAAGAAAATACCATATACTATTCAAAATTAGGTTTATATCCACTAAAATATTTCATTTTATAAAAATTACAACAATGAAAACCCTAAAGACGATAAAAAATACTTGAGGTTTATTTTGAAAATATATCAAAACTATTTTTCATAAAACCGCATCAAGTTATATTAATTTACAATAAGAACCTTAGTAAATATAGATTTAAGCGGGACTAGTTCTCTTGAGCCTCAGGGAGCCGGAGAATATGGGTGCTTGCCTATCTAAGATAGACAAACTAAAAACGGTGTTATCAATACGGTAATTGTCTTGGAAAAAGACACAAATCCTGCCGTCCATGTGCAGCAGTTACCGATAACTCCAAAACTAATTCAGGACTTCAATTCGTTTAAAAGTGTCTGACTCAGACAGAGTCTAGGTCTAATCTAAAATCAATCAATCAATCTATCCTTGAATATGATTCAAGTGCAACTCCAATTCAACATGAATCCATTTATACCATAATTCAATCTATATCAACATGAACATGACTTGACTGAATCGAACCATGAATATACTCTATTTGCATGACTATCCGTCTATATCCCTTCCGTACATGAAATACTGATATCATGGTTTCGACAAGTCTTACATCTATAATTTACTTCAATACATCAATACATAATACATTACGGGGGTTTTAAAGGGGTAGATTGGCACGGAATGTGTTAAAAGTGGCACGAGATGGTCATTAAAAGACATAACTATACATCCATTACCGTTGTTCCATGGTTTTATCGACGGAGCCTTGTACTATGGGTTACCAAATTCCACGGTCTAAGTTGGACTCCTCTCGTATACACTGGCATATTATGTACCAAGCTACAAAGAACTGCGTTAGTATAACAATCAAATATTATACCAGTTACATTCTCTTATCTATCTATTCTATTTCTATCTCTTTGGGACTTACCGAGCGATTGTTCGCTAACGACATTCATATTTCTTTTCTTTCTTTAGAATGTTGTCAGGAAGACCCGACTCTGAGGAGTTCGAGACCAGCCAGGAGCAATTGGAGCAGACCACTGAGCAGCACGACCACTAGGCTTCACTTGTACTCACTTTTACTTTCAGTACATGCCATTGTTTAGGCATCGCTTTCTAGTATTGTATTTACTTTCCAGTTGTATTGTAAAGAAATGTTTAATAAATAAAAGTGCTATTCATTTACATTTCATGTCTTCTGGTGTATATTTACATTATATTGCTTAGTTACGCTTAGCGTGTTTATTTCTGAGTAAATGCATAGCGGGCCAGTCACGTC
Organism: Agapanthus africanus; assembly: GCA_030015575.1. NCBI lineage: Eukaryota > Viridiplantae > Streptophyta > Magnoliopsida > Asparagales > Amaryllidaceae > Agapanthus > Agapanthus africanus. The sequence goes on along the minus strand of JASDDO010000019.1, from coordinate 91,417,405 downwards.
TCCTTACCGTACACCGGGAAGCGGGGCATGACATGGGTAAATGCCGCGATGCACACACACGCGTACAAAACAGGACTTGGCTACTCCAAGACACGACCATGCTGGATGAGGGCGACGACTGTATCGCCCGGATCGTCGGCGTCGTGCGCGACTCTGGCGACGGCCAAGAATAAGAAACCAAGAAAAGGAAAGAAAGAAAAAAGAAGAAAGAGAAGGGGATCTGGGGTTGTAGTATTGGTTCCTGCTGGGGACAGAGGACACGAGGAGACGACGACGGCGATGATGGCTGCCGTCGACGATAGGTAACGGCAAGGTCAGTGGGGTTTCTTGAGTTGGTTGGGTGCTCGGGGTTCTGCAGGGAGGTGAGGAGAAGGAGGAAGTAGGGGTGATGATGAAGACAACGGCGAGGTGAGGGTGACCGATGATAAAGGATTTTTGGGTTGCAGGTGTTGGGTTCTCGGGTGAAGTTGCTGGGGTCATGGTAGTGGCGTTGAGTGCTCGGGAGAAGAGAGAAGGATAAGGAGGTGAAGGCGGGGATGAGGGTGACGGCGACGAGGTGGTGAGGTGATCGGCGTTGGATCAGGCGTGGGTTAGGGTTCGAGTATGGGTTGCTTGGGGTCGTCGGGTGTAGGGAGCTCGGGTAGAGGAAGAAGAGGGGAGGAGGTTTAGGTGATGAAGTTGGGATGGTCGGCGGCGAAGGCAAGACGCAGGCGTGAGTTAGGGCTCGAGTTTGGGTTCAAAGCAGGAGGCAAGGAAAGGAAGCAGGAACGAGAGAGAGGGGTTGTAAATATATATTAGGTTTATATTATATTATATATGTATAGTATATGTAGAGAGAGATAGCATAGACAGAGAGAAAGAGATGTGAGGATTTTATTTAGTTATATATATATATATATATATATATAAATTATTTAACTGTTAAGGTTTTATAAAATATTATAATATATATTCTAGGATTTTATAACTAATACAAAAATACTCCGAAAATACCCGGATCTCTTCTAAAAATCAAATTTTAAAATATGAATAATATACGTACAAGCTAAAATCATAATGCGATGTCCAGTTAAATAAAATGCATACCCCTAAAAACGGATACACGTACAACACGTAGCGATCCAAACGAGTCGGTTTCATCAAACAGGAAGTGAACACGATATCTGGATGCAACCATAGGGTATGGGATATGATACAGGACATGCTAGATGTTAAAAATATTCATTTGACTATTATTTGTATATATGCAGACTAAACATATATGATACATGTATATAGAACGTAGATATGCACGGATCATCTGTACTAGTAAGGATATATCGTAATCTAGATTCATGATGGGTTTCGATCATGCGGATCGGGTCGGATACTATCCACAGATACTAAATGCATCATCCGCACTCAAAACGATAATAATCAAGAAATAGTCGCAAGATTAGAAAATATCCAAATAAAATATGGTATAAATGAACTAAGGTGTTAACACTTTGACTTTGAGTTTGACTTGGTCAACCGGAGTGTAATTTTTGACCCTAACAAAAGCAATCCAAAATAATTAGGAAAAGAAAGCATACTCAAGGCAATAAATAGGAATGTGCTTTCATCCATGACAATTGGCTAAGCAAAGACTAGAAAAAAGAAATGTAATCTCGAAATTTATTAGGGTTGTAACTCCTCTTGAGGTGAGATTGTTGCGAATAAAATATAGATTTAGATTTAGTTAGATAGGTAAGATTTAGATTTGATAAAATCTAATTAAATTATTTGTATTTTACTCTCTCCGTCTCTTTTTACTTATCATTTTAGAGAAATGCAAACCAATTAAGAAAAGTATTATCACTTTCGTAATATTAGCAATTAATCTATTGCCACATCACCACTAAAAAATCATATCATTTATATTCCCAACTATTGAGTAAAGTATTATCATTTTTTAATATCAGCAATTAATTTTCTAGCCTATTTTTGGTATTGTATTATTTATTGATATCTTTATCATTAATGATTTTCTCGTTATTCCAAAAACGTCAAATAAAGTGGGACACTTTTTCCTCACCAAAATGACAAGTAAAAAGGGACGGAGGGAGTGCTATTATTAGTAAAACAATGATATATATATATATGGGGTAGAAGGGATTCTCAATTTACTTCATAATTTTCCCGAGTTCTCTAATTATACAGCATTAGAGAATAACCCTAACCTTAACCCCAATATCTGGCCATCACCCCTCACTGCCACCAACTGTCGCCGCCTACCCCCACATCCAAACGCCGCTGCCCTTGCTACCCAATCGTCGCCGCTACCGTTGCCGCCGCAGACCGCCACCAACCAACCATCAGATCACTACCAAATCGCCGCCGCCGCCGTAGATTGCCACCAACCGTTAAAATCGACGCCACCAACCGTTAAAATCGACGCCACCAACAAGTCTCCCTCTGCGATCAAGTCTCCCTCTGCAACCACCAAGTCTCATCCTCTTGCGATCAACTCTCCCTCTACGATCAAGAATATGAGAATTTGGGAAGAACTTGTGAAAGCTCTGCTAAAGTTTGGGTTTCTCAAGAATTTGGGAAGAAGAATTACTCCCCCTTGAACAGAATTTGATTTTTTTTTTAACAGAATAAGGCACGACTTGTGGTGATTTCTCATGATGTGGACCCAATCAAGCTAGTGGTTTAATGTGAAGAGATTTGATGTGCCCTCTTTGGTTGATGAGTAATAAAGAGATTTGATGTGCCCTCCTTCCAATATAAAAAAAGAAGCATGTTTCCAGATCCGGATTTTCTTGGATTTCTTGGATTTTATGTGATTTGTTATTGGATTTGTGTTGGTGATTGTTTGGTGTTCCGGTTAAAAAAAATTGTCTTGTTGATTATTGTGAAGTTATTAGCACTCTTTGATCATGGGTGATAAAGAGAAAGTCTCTGAAAGATACACTAATGTTTCGTATCCTAATTTTATTACAAGAACACGATTGGACACCGGAAACTATCCTCGATGGAAACAGACTACAGAAATGTTTGCTAAGGAGCGTAGGTTAATGAAACATATCATTAAGCACCTCCTTCTGATCCTTCTGAAAACTGAGTATCACATGATGCCATGTTGCATCGCTTAATGATTGAGATCATGGAGGAGAGGTTATGTTGCAAGTCTTCAAATACTCAACCGCTTACTCTATTTGGAGTTACCTGACAAAGATGTTTGAAGGAAAATGTAATGCTAATAGGGCTTTTGATGCTTGGAGAGATCTAAATAAACATGAGCAAGGGAAAAAATCTATCTCCTTTTATTGTGGTGAAATCAAGAAGTTTGAAGCAGAACTCTTTTCGATTTATCCTATTGGTAGTGAAGAGAAGGGATGGAAGACATATCATGATCATATGATGATGATGACATTTCTTGCTGGTCTTAGTCCCGAATTTGATAATATACGTCCATAAATTTTAGAAGGATCAGAGGTTCCCTCTCTCGCGGATGTTTATAAGGTTGTTTTCGCGCCTATCCTTCTTCTGTCGTTGAAGGTACTATTGATCATGTTGCAAAAGATGGTGACGACAAATCAGCCCTTATTTCTTCTTATGGTGGTAAAGGATGGGGTGGACATAGTACACGAGGACGTGATAGAGGAGGTCGAGAACCTTTTGGAGGAAGGGGCGAGGAGGTGATCGTTTCTGTTCACATTGTAAGATGACTGGCCGCGCTAAGGATACTCGTTATTCGTTTCATCCGGAGCTCCGACCTCAATAGACTGCTAGAATAGCTACTTCTGACATTACACCTTCCACTTCTACTTCTCATAACGCTACTAGACTTTCTGATCGGAAGATATTGCGGCTTAGGTCCCTTCTTGCAGGATCTACTTTCTCGAGCTCCACTACAGTTCTGGCTAAAGGTAATATATGTCTTTTAACCCATACACCTCTATCCTCATGGATTATTGACTCGGGAGCATCAGATCATATGGCTGGAACATCAGGTGTTTTCTCCTCCTTATCTAAAATTTCATATACCGACGGTATTACACTTGCAGACGGTTCAATCTCTAAAGTAGAAGGCATTGGTCATATTTCTCTTACCCCATCTCTGTGTTTATCATCAGCATTATATGTTCCTTCATTTTCTTTTAGCCTGATGTCTGTAAGTAAACTTGTTCATACCTTGAATTGTTCAATAACCTTTTCTCGTTCTGGTTGCGTCATGCAGGATCTGAAGACAGAGGAGGTGATTGGTTCAGGACGTGAACTTGGAGGCCCTTTATTACTTTGATGGACAGCCACCAAAGGTTACTTGCTCAATAAATAGTGATCTATTGGCTAACCACTGTCGTTTAGGTCATCCTGGTCTGTCCATTTTACAGAAATTAGTTCCCTCTTTATCTAGTCTATCATCATTAGAGTGTGTCGCTTATGAGATGGGAAAATATACTTATGCTTTCTATTAGTCTAGAATCAATAAACATGCTCAGAAACTGTTTGATTTAGTGCATTCTGACGTTTGGGGGCCATGTCCTATTACGCCAAACCGTGGTTTTCGATATTTTGTTATTTTTGTTGATGATTACTCTCGAGTAACATGGTTATATTTGTTGAAATCTAAAACTGAAGTCTTTAATGCATTTAAATCATTTGTTACTGAGGTGCAAAATCAATTTGGCATTAATATCGAAACTCTGAGAAATGATAATGCAAAGGATTACTTTAATAAAAAATTTACTTAGTTTCTTGACACTTCTAGTATTATACATCAGTTCGCGTGTCCCTATACACCTCAACAAAATGATATTTCTGAACGAAAGAATGGACCTCTATTGGAGGGCATACATTCTCTTTTGTTCTATATGAATGTTCTTAAATGTTTTTGGGATGATAATGTTCTCACTGCTTGCCATCTTATCAATCGTCTATCAAGTTCAGTCTTAGGGGGGAAATTCCAATCTCTACTTTATTTCCCTCTAAACCTTTATTTTCTCTTCCTCCACGTGTTTTTGGTTGTACTTGTTTTGTCCACAATCATCACCCTGGCTTATCAAAGCTCGATCTCAAGTCCATTAAGTGTGTTTTCTTATAATATCATCAGAATCAAAAGGGATGCAAGTGTTATAGCAAAGAACTCAATAGAGTTTTCGTCACAGCAGATGTGATCTTTCATGAGAGTACACCTTTTTTGGTACTAATGTAATACCCCAAACACTTAGAGAGGATTTTCCTATTAATAAAAATGATGTTCTTGTTATTGAATCTTCTCTACCCAATCCTTCTGTCTTAGCAGCACCAAATACTTCAGAACTAGATAATCGTTTAATTGAGCAACCAACTCAGGTGGAAGAAAACGAGTAAGAGGGGCCTCTAGTCATTGAAAAACCTACACTTGTTCCAAACTCAGCTCCCATTCAGACTGATCTTGATCTTCCAATTGCCCTTCGCAAAATTACTCGTACCACTAAGGCTTTCAATCCTCCATCAGATTATGTCACATATGTTAGACTTTCTCTCTCGTATAGAACATTTGTTGTTGTTGTTGATTCTTATGCTATTTCTTCTTCTACATCTGATACTTTGGCTCATCCCGGATGGAGGAAAGCCATGGTAGAAGAAATGTTGGTCTTACGCTTGAATGGTACATAGAAGCTTACCCAGTTGCCTGTTGGAAAGAGAGCAGTTGGTTGCAGATAGGTATATACCATTAAGCTTAATCTAGACGGCTTATTGGCGCGTTTGAAAGCTAGAATTGTTGCCAAGAGCTATTCTCAGACTTATAGAGAAGATTATTTTGAGACTTTTTCTCCTATAGCAAAAATATCGTCTGTACGTATATTCCTATCACTTGCAGCCATATACCATTGGCCCATATATCAGCTTGATATGAAGAATGTGTTTCTTCACAGTGACTTGAAAGAGGAAGTATATATGAAACAACCACCTGGTTTTGTTACTCAGAAGGAGTCTGATAAAATCTGCAAACTTCATAGATCTTTATATGGTCTCAAACAGTCTCTGTGTGCTTAGTTTAGGAGACTAACTAGCGTTGTTCAACCGTTTGGGTTATGCAGAAGCAGCAATGATCATTCGGTTTTCTTTAGAAATCGTGGAGGCTGCAGGATTTTAATGGTTGTTTATGTGATGAAATTGTGATCACAGACGACGATGCAAAAAGTATTACTGAGTTAAAAGCATATCTTCGGAAGAAGTTTAGCACTAAAGACTTAGGAGAGTTGAAATACTTTCTTGGCATTGAGGTGGCCCGTTCTTCTCCTAAGGAAAGTATCTTTCTAACTCAAAGGAAATATGTTCTTGATATACTTAAGAAAGTAAAGATATCTGACTGTAAGCCTATTAGTTCACCTATGGATCATAATGTTAAGCTATATCCAGGTCAGAGGGAGCCACTTACCGATCTAGGATGATATCGTAGATTGGTTGGTAGGCTTAATTATTTGACCGTAACTAGACTTAACATCTCTTTTCCTGTTAGTATAGTTAGCCAGTTTATGGCAGCTCCTAAAGATTCACATTGGAGTGCAGTGATGTGTATCATTCGCTATTTGAAAGCTATATCAGGGAAAGGTATTATGTATAAGAACTTTGGGCGTTCTAAAATTACAGGGTTTACAAATGCAGATTGCGCTGGATCGCCAAGTGATCGAAGATCAACCACGGGTTTTTATGTGTTTGTTGGAGGCAATTTGGTCTCGTAAAAAAACAAAAAACAGAATGTTGTCTCACGTTCAAATGTTGAATCAGAATATAGAGCCATGACCAATACTACGAGTAAGCTGGTATGAATAGTTTCTCTTTTTCGAGAACTTGGTTATCAATTTAAAGAGCCGATAAAACTTTATTGTGACAACAAGGCTACAATTTATATCGCCAACAATCCAGTTTTTCACGAACAAACAAAGCATATCGAAGTAGATTGCCATTTTATTCGACAAAAGATTGAAAGAGGGATCATTGATACAGTCCACGTGAAAAATGACTATCAATTAGCAGACCTATTCACCAAGCCTTTGGGAAGAAGTCGAGTGTAGTTTATTTGTACTAAGTTGGGAATGTGTGATATATATGCTCCAACTTGAGGGGACGTGTTACGAATAAAATTTAGATTTAGATTTAGTTAGATTGATAAGATTTAGATTTGATAAAATCTAATTAGATTATTTGTATTTTACTATTATTAGTAAAACAATGATATATAAATAGAGAGGGGGGATCCTCAATCTACTTCATAAGATTGAATGGTGTATTTAAACTTATTCATGAAATGGAATCCTCAGGTTTGCTCCTGTGAATTAGTCTGAGTTTGATCGAACCATGTTAAAACCCGGTGTCCCCTTCTTTTTATGCGTCGTCGTCTTCTGTGCTCGAAAGTGAATTAAAATCTTGTTGTTGGAGTAACTGACAGGTTTATATCTTTGCCTACTATGTGAATATAATTTGAAGATGCAATAGCAATTGAAGATGCTGGTATCGTATACCTATGCATCATTCTTCACGTTGGATTAACTAACAGGCGTGCATCTCTGCCTCTTGAAAGCGTAACGATTTTCATGTATGTCAATATTACTTATGACGACTGATTGGCTTTTATGGCCAACTTTAAGAGGATCACTCAATATTAATATTCCGATTTCTGTTTAATTGTTTTCTAGTGCAATCGTAAATTATGCCAATCAAATACGTAAATTATTGCTCACGGTCGCATAAAAAGAAATATGTGATCGATCGTTTGCTAAAGAGCTAACAGATAGATTAAGAAGAGTTAAATAGAGCCAACAAGTAATTTTGACAGGCTAATTGTTTTATTTAGTTTCTTTCATTTAATACTTCACTCAATATTAAGGGTACATTTTTCTTTTTTTTATGAGAAACATGAATCCCAGCTCGCATACTACTCCGCTTTCAGGCTTAGTTTTTCAAAGCTTAAAGCAATTGTTGTTTCCTCAACCTGAAAAAACAAAGTAATGACTAAAGTTAACTAAACTTTTATAAGGGTAAAATGATAACTAAATTATCGAGACAAATTGTAGAGCATAGACAACAGCTTATAATATCTTAAAAATCTCTACTCTTCTTAATCATCGCTACTACAAATAAAGATTGCCACTACGGATTTAGCCGTAGGTGCAAACCACTGCCCCTACGGATATATCCGTAGGGGCACGAAAATACCCTGTAAGTACAAACGCCGTAGGTGCGAATCGAAGCCTTGAACTTACCCCTACGGACTAAAAATTGCCTCTACGGATATATCTGTAGGTCCCGATTTCCCTACAGGTTAGGCCGTAGGGACAAAATATTTATTTTATTCACGGTTTTATAAAATGGTTTAGGTGTCCCTACGGACTTATCCGTAGGGCCAAGTAGTTGCCCCTACGGATAAGTGCGTAGGTACTTATCCGTAGGGGCAAAATATCAGGATACCTAATATTCTGTCCCTATAGATACCTGTGTAGGGGCATTTTTTTTGCCCCTATGGATATATCCGTAGGGGCAAGCTTAACCCCTAATACTTAGATCATAGGGGCAAAATATCAGATATCCTGATATTTTTCCCCTACGGATAAATCTATAGCTACATAGTTAGGCTCTACGGATTAATCTGTAGGGGCAATGAAGGGCCCTACGGTTAAAACCGTAGGTACATATTATGAGGGGAGGTTTCTTAAAAAGGACTGCCTATTTTTTTCTCGCCCTGTGCACAATAATATATACATCGATCATATATAAAATTAATCATCACCCAGAACATATATCGCAGTATTCATAATCGCATCTCACGCATAATATACACAAAAGAAACCAAAAAGGCAGAATATGATATCAATATAAACACGCAAACACCACCAATATCAATATCATCCAAAATGTAGTACAATATGTATCATATAAATAAATACATGTTTAAAATATAAGAATCAAAAAGCTGCCCTAGTTCGGTCCAGCTCCACCTCTGATAAACGCCAGAATCTGGCGCGTCTGCTTCTCGGTCAATAAATCATGCAATGAGGAGCGTGCAAGAGTCTGAGCGGGCTGTGGAGCTGGCGATGTGGTCTGCGCAGCCGCTGGCGATGTGGTCTGCGCAGCCGCCGTCGAGGTAGTAGCTTGCGGAGCCACGGCTGCGGGAGTCTGAACGAGCGGTAGAGCTATAGGAGCTGTCTGCGGAACCACAGCCGATGTAGTGGCTTGCGGAGCCGCAGCCGAAGGAGATGCATGTGGAGGCTCGGCCGATGTACCCTGTCGCGTCTGGACCTAACGTGTGTAATAAGCGAGTAAGAACTGTGTATTATTCGAATTCGTATCATTATCAAGTTATTTTGAAACCCCATTTAGATATCTAGTTTAGAAAACCGTAGTTTATTTTAATTAGATATGTATATATGATTAATCAAAGCTAAATCTACAACCAAATAAGCTCAGGCTACGTACTAATATTGGATATGTTGATATCTATAATATGACATGATATTTTACTATTAAGTAGTATACATACCAGCATCTCCTTCAACTCCTGAACGGTGGCCTTCAAACTTTCTAGTTCTTGCTGGACACGTCGCTCACTGGAGACGGAGAAAGTAACCGCCGGGGTGGAGTCCAACCTCATATGGGCCCTGCTAGGGCCCAGTCCCCGGCCTCTCTCCCAACTTCCGTGGTGCCCTCCGTGCGCGGCGTCCAGGACTAAGATCAGCAGCATCGGATCGCTCTGTCCGGTAAAATCGATCCCCGATGCCTCGGCCTGCTCAACCACCCGCTCTTACACCCACATTAACCAGTAAAATATAAGTATATCATTTAAATTTGAACCTTCCAAAACTAAAATTTCAAATAGGGGTTGAATAAATATTAACACTTACGCAATACTCCTGGGTAACGACGTCGGGGTATCGAAGCTCGCCCGTGGCGGGATCTGTCGAGGTGCCGTGAACGGCAAGATATGCGGACAGCACGCTCGGTGTACCACCTTGCGCCATGGTCTGAGCTGTCTGCAATATTAGAAAATAACTCTTAAAATTAGATATATTAGAAAATAACTCTTAATATTACATTATATCACAAAGGCCGGTCTATTGTAATTTACCGATAACTCCATGGCTCGAGTAATATTTCTCGAGCCACCTGTTGTAACAACCGAGTTCAGTTATACCAATTTCTGTTGCCGTATGTGTTGTTTGTGGTGTTTATTTTATTTACCCTGTTTGGTTGCAAATGGTAGTTTACTTTACATTCGACCCGCTTGCTTGAGCTTGTTGTTTACTAGTTATAAATTACCCCGACATTACATATTTTTGCATATAACAATTTAAGTTACTTAAAATAATTTAAAAATACATGACATGGCCTGCATGATACCCCTAACCCTGTGGTAGCGTCCTTGCATCGTGTTTTCGTCCCGTTCAGTGAAACGGACGTGTTTGGATGGATACGCGGACGTATGTTCGTCCGTTCTTGGGTGTATGCATTTCTGTTAAATAATCTTTCATTTTAAATTTTGGAGCTTGCCAATAATTTTCGTATTTCAAATCCAAAATTTTGGACCCAACCCGGACGCAATTCTGAAATATTTTGTATCCCGCCAAATCCTATTTATTTTTAAATTCCTTTAATCAGTTAAAAATATTTTTTCAGCTTACAAGATTTTCAGCTAACGAAGTTATGTTTTTTACCAGTAAATCTTTATATTTTTTTCCAAAACAAATTTCCTAATCCCCCGAACCAATCACAACCCCCCTTTCTATTTTTCACTGGGCCCCACAACTCTCTCTCTCTCTTCCCCTTCGTTGTCTCTCTCTCACCTTTCTCCTTCTCTCTCTCTCTCTTCTCTCTATTCTCCATTTCTCTCCCCGCAGAAAAATCCAAATCTCTCTCTCCTCACCGTTCCTCTCTCTCTCTCACTCCTCTCGATCTCCCCCCTCTCTCTCCTCTCGATTCTCTCTCTCTCTCTTCCGTATCTCTCTCTCTCTCCCCCTCCATATAAATTTTCCTTCACGTCCTCTCCTTTTAACCCATACCCATAACCCTAGCCGCCGTCGTTCCCTCGCCCACTGTGTCGTCGACGACGCCACCATCGCCGTTCGTCGCCGCCTACTCATCCTCGTTACCTTTGCCTCCACTCTCTCCTCCCCAAGCACCCTGCACGCACAGCCCGAGCACCTTGCCACTTGCACCACCGGAGCCGATCACCGCTGGTGACCTTGTCCCCGTGTCCCTGGCCCTTGTGCACCCCCAGTGAGCACTGCTCCCTCTCCTCTCCTTCTTTCTCCTTCTTTCTCCTTCTTCCCTTCATCTTCTGTTCTGTGTCAAGTTTCTATAACCGCCGGTGGCCTCTGCAGGTTGTCCGCCGGAGCTCCATCGACGCCGTCGACCCTCACGACCCCTCTACAGACCACTGTGAGCCTCCTCTCCTCCATCCTCCATCTCTTCTTCTCTTCTTTTCTTTCATGCAGTTCTTTTATTTTAGTGTTCACTGTTTTTCTGTGATCGCCGGAATCCGGCCGCGACGTCGACGATCCCGACAACCCAGCGAGGATATCTGACCCGTGTGATCCGATTGTGCGTGGTTTGGGTTCATTCCGTGTACCGTGCGCGCGTCGCGACTTTTCCCCGCCGACGCGTGACGTTCTGTTTACCGCTTCGCGATCCGTCGAGGCAAGTGAAAACTTACTGCATGCTATCTATAATAATTTTATATCTATTAAACTGCACAGTATAACTGTAGATTACTTATAGCACCGCCTGTTCCATTTTTCCTTTTCGATGTCCCGTATGTCATATTAGTTTCGGATCTTGAACTATAAGTTGTTGCACATTAGAGTACAATGTTGTGTTCCCACATCCGTGTTTAAATTACTTAATAATTATCGGCATAACCCATAGCACTTTTAAATAGTTTCCACCCTGAATACCCGGTTGCACCGTTTGAACGTATTTTATATACCATTGCATCTCTAGATTACTTAGTACATATTAACATGATTTTATCGTCCACATTCGTTATACTGTATTCATGTAATGTTGAAACTATCTCTTAAACCCAAACTGATAACTGTGCATCTATATACCTTAATCTGTACCTGATTGCATTTCACGTTACAAGTACCAGCTTGTTGATTTTATTAGTACACATGCTTGTTCTGTATACCCATGATTATGCTAGTTGATTATGATCACCCACATGATATCTAGTATACCCTGACATGACCTGTTACACCTACTACCTGATCCGACATGGTACCGTGCACCTATTGACATGACATGACACCTTTATACATTACCTAGCTTAACCTGATGTACCATGGTATTACCTGTTACCTGATCTTGTGTCTAATGCCAACAAACCTGACCTGCTGTCCTTACGGACCGTTCCTGTTGTCTATCCAGACAAACATGTACCTGCCTGATCATGTGTTGGCATTAGTTCTAGATTATTTAATACCTGACTTGAACACTTATAATTTGAGGGTATGGGGAAATCAATGATGAAACCTGACTTGTAACTCGACAGTTCGACACCTTTTCTGATCAGTCTTACGGGCTAGGCCAGCCCCGGGGTGATGATGCTGACATCACGCATATTTACATACTACACTTTTACTGCCTAACGGCACGTCTTGGATTCAGCCCGAGAATCTTGACCGTGGCCCCGGACACGCACGGGATACTATTGAGTTACATCGATGATTCATCAAATTGATTTCAAAGACTTGAGAGTAGTTAACCCAATAGACCAGTTTAGATTACTCACTGCATACTACCTTTCACTGTCCTGATTTATATTGCTGTTACACCTGTTTTACTATTTATGATTATACTTGCATGTCTTGCTACCCCTGTTTACATATTATTGCTTGATGTTATGACGTGCTAACGTCTGGGTTTTGCATGGCCCAGATTCCGTACCTTTGTCGCAGTCCGAGCAGGAGTACTTCAGTCAGCAGGCTGAGAAGTGAGGACTCGTTAGTAGTTAGTTCTTTATGTTCAGTATTATTTCATTTCTGATGTGAGTCTGCATTATGGGACATACATTCCAGTTATTCTTGTATTGGATCTTTCGCTTCCGCATTATTTTATTCTTGACTCATTTATTTCTGGCTTATGGACATGTATTAGATAGTTTATTATTGTTCTTGATATCTCTACAGCCGTAATGTGACTGTGGATGGATACTTCCTACCCACAGGTAGCATGGTTGGCTATGTCACGTGCCCATCTTAGCGTACTTGTTTATCCCAATCAGAGCAAAACTCTGTTCAAATTCCAAGCCGGGAAGTGAAGCAACGCTTCTGTTTCCCCCAATCAGAGCAAAGCTCTACTTTGAAAATCAAATGTCAAAATAATTGAAGCAACGCTTCAGATTTCTGGCGCTGTGCGCAACGCGCCACGTGTCAAAATCAGACACGCCAGCGCAAGGAGCGCAGCGCCCAAAACAGCGCACCCAATCATAGCAAGACTCTATTTAAAATAAAAAAAATAAAGGAAGCAACGCTTCAGATGATCTGCGCTCTGCGCTGCGCGACACGTGTCAGCGCAGTTGCGCTGCGCTCTGCACTGCGCGACACGTATCAAGCGCAGGTGCGCTTGCGCCAATTGTGCCAGCACTAAAACAGAATTAAAATTCCAGAAAGATCTTTCTAATAATGTTAAAACAAGAAAATTATCTTCTGTAAAACAGAAGCCCTTGGATCAAAGATCCAACGGTGGAAAAAATCCTTAAATCACTCAGAGAAAGATCTCTTTAAGTGATTTAACAAATCAATTGGCACTATATAATGGCCCCTAGACTCCAAGTCTAAAACAGACAGAGAAAGAGATAGAGAATTCCTCTAAAATTTTGAGAAGAACTCAAAGAGAGAAAAGGTAAACCTTTGAAAAAAGAAGAGTTTCTTCTAAAAAGATCATTGATCTAAGAACAAGATCAAGATCTTCGATAAAAAATAATAATAATAATAAAAATAAGAAGTAATTTACTTCTGTATAAATGCATTGCCTTTTGATGAACAACTGGTTCTTGAGATTTGGGGGAAAACCTCTCTGGAAAACAAGAAAAATTTGTTCCCTTTGATCTAATTTGATCCAAATATTAAACAGTGCTTTACACTTTTGAGTTTGCACTGTTGCGCTCCTTGGATTGGCGCAAGCCACCAGGGAGCGCCACGTGTCAATCACAGAACAGCTACGCATTGCGCTTCTAAAAGCAGAGCACTGCTCTCTTAAATTGGCGCAAGTCACCAGAGCGCGCCACGTGTCGGCAGCGCACTGCGCTAACAGACTTGCGCTCACCAAAGCGTGACACGTGTCACCTCCACATGCGCTTGCGCTTTGCGCTCTTTAATTGGCGCAGAGCGCCTGACAAGCCACGTGGTGCTCTGTCAGACTAATTAATGCAGTGCATTATTAAAAAAAAGGGCAGAGCCCAATTAAAAGGGCATAACAGGCCTAATAAAATGCAATGCATTATTAAAAAAGGGGTAGAGCCCAAACAAAGGTCTGTCAGACCAAAACAGATGTTGTGCATCATTTAAAAAAGGGCAGAGCCCAAATAAAGGTCTAATTGACCAAACAAAAATACCATGCATTATTAAACAGGGGCAGAGCCCTAGTAAAGGCCTAATAGGCCAAATGCAAATAAATGTTGAACATTTTCAACTGGACTTAGCCCAATACTGGCCGTAATTCCTCAAATTAAAATTGATTGAGCACGACTGCTCTTTTAAATCAATTTACACCCGGTTCAATGGTACATCTCTGAACTTCTCTGATATTTTTCGTTGTAATCCTTCAACGTCGTCAGAGAGGTGACGGGTCCCGATAACCACACATCAATATGGACCGTGGGGTGCTTAAACTCATGGACTGACGCATCCTTAAACTCATGGACTAATGCGTCCTTAAACTAACATTTGTCCCCAAAACAGGAACAATGGATCACCATGTCCCTAAACTGGCAATGGACCACTATGTCCCTAAACTGAAACAATAGAGCCCAAATGCTCTTTTGTCGGATCTAAATGATCCTGTTAAGTTGATCTTAGTCTCAAATTGGACTAACGTATCCTTAACAAACGTTTAAGTTGATCTTAGCCTCAAATATGGCTAACGTATCCTCAAACCAAAACCTCAAACCCAAATCTAAGAAAATACGGATTTGGACTAATCCACGTCCTACGGGCGACGACATAAATTAGTCTCCGTATACAATCCACGGGCAACCACAAACAAAACAAACACCCACGACATGAAGTGAAATTCTGGAGAAGGAGAAAGTTGTTACCGCGATGCGGTAGTATAATTAACTGCAGGGGCTTGCGCCTGCAGGGAAGAGCGTCCCCACAATCAAAAACCCCTCAAGCAAGGGGGAATCTGACAAAGTCTACTAAATCGGCCGCATCCGTCTAAACCTCCGATACACGTTGCCATAATCAACTTGGCATTTTCGGAGAGGTGGACGGATAAAACCAAATAGCATCTGCCCCGAATCTCAGGCAAGACGAACATACGCGGTCGCGTCTCCGTGATTCGGAGGGGAACAGATTCTGGCACGCCCATTGGGACCTCTTCCTCTTTCCACTCCACACTTTGTGTGTCGTGCTCGCGAACGAGTCACGGTTTGCTGTGGTTGCCTGTAGATTCGAGGTACTAAGATTTGGTGTCTTGCTCCGTGCAGAAAACAGAAGATCAATGGTTTCAAACTGCACTACCTGCAACTGCAACTCTCGCTCCGTCCTTACTGAAGGAGTGATTTATGGGCCCCAAGCGGCCTCCCTTTTCAAGATGCCAGTGGAGCAGGTAACTCAAGCCACCGCTGGACTATTCTTTGGGACCATGCTCCCACCGATGAGCTTCGATACCCTAATGACGTCACAAGAAGCTCCAAAGAAGTAGATCTTTGATCATCTTACAACTACCGCGGCCCCCCTTAACGGGTCGCCCAACTTCATTACCTAAGTTTTCAACAGACTGGGCCAAAACGTCTACAAGCCCGCGATACCCGAAGCTGCCATCCCAAATCGGATAGCCATCCCGGCTCAAGCGGACGAAATCATTGGAGAGGCTCCTCCTTCCAAGAAGTCAGTTTTTACAAAGCTGGCCATTCCGGTTGCTGCTCCAGGCAAGGTCCTCAAAGCTGCCCAGAGGTCTGTCTTTAACAGAGTAGACATTGCTTCTCAACGGGTGTCAGTCTTCAACAGGCTAGCACCAATAACAGTCTCTCCTCAAAGTAGGGGGCATGACGAAGTCACCCTTATAGCTGAAACAACTCCATCCGCACGACACGCTCAACGTCGCTACTGGCGCCGAATGAGGAAGGCTGGGGGAAACTCTCCCTCTGGGATAACTCCGCCAGCTCCAACGGTGGGGATCGATGCTGCTGTTCTAACCGGGAACAGCTTTGAATTGCTGAACAAGGTGTGCAGAAACTCTCCTACTGCGGTGCTGAAAAGAACTCTTCCACCTGTGGAGAATACTCCAGAGAAGAAGCTGGGGCAGCCCCTTCAACGGCTGTCCTCTAAAATTTACAAGGTCTGGCGACAGGTCCAGGAGTCGGTGATTGATCAAGGCTATCTCCGCCGACAGAAAAAGATGAAGGTTTGGCAGGAGAAGGATTACTCCGTCAAGCCACAAAAAGCAACAGCTACTTGGGTACCCACTACAACGGCCCCCTCAACTTCGACCACTCAAAAAAGAAGGAGGTCGGGGAAGATCCCTGTGTCTTTGGCAAATCGCAAAGACACTGAATCTAAACGCCCCAAGTCTGGGGGCATGGTGGTGCATACTATTTATATGGCTTCCGGAAAGGAGGAAGGCCGTGCTTCGACGGGTCACCGACCGCTCACCCGATCCGTGACAAAAGCCCAGGAGCAGCAACAGAAGCTTCAGGAGATAATGACTGCAATGGCCGCACTCACCGGGCCAAAAGAAAGTCCGGAGGCATCATCAGAGCAGCGTCACGAACAAGAAACTGATGCTGACTTCTTACGCAGAGTCCTTGAAAAAAAGGACAGAGAAGCCGCAGAGCAAGCGGCTAACATAAAGCAAACGGCGCTCCTCTTCCAAGATATGGTAAGGATGATGCTACAGCCGGACCCTCCAGTTGAAGACCCTCCGATCATTATTGAAGACGGTAGAGGGGAGACATCCAATCCACCTCCGGCTATTTCAGCAGCCAAAGAGGAAACTGTTTACCCCAATCAGAGCAAAGCTCTGTTCAAATTCCAAGACGGGAAACGAAGCAACGCTTCTGTTTCCCCCAATCAGAGCAAGGCTCTATTTTGGAAAATTAAAGTGAAAATTAAAATTAAAATAAAGAAGCAACGCTTCAGATTTCTTGCACTGCGCGCAACGCGCCACGTGTCAAAATCAGACACGCCAGCGTAGGGAGCATTGCGTCCAGGGCAGCGCACCTAATCAAAGCAAGGCTTTATTTAAAATAAAAATTAAAGAAGCAACGCTTCAGCTGACTTGCGCTCTGTACTGCGCGACACGTGGCAGCGCAGTTGCGCTGCGCGACACATGTCAAGCGCAAGTGCGCTTGCGCCAGCTGTGCCAGCATTTAAAATTCTGGAAAGATCTTTCCAATCTTGTTAAAAACAAGAAAATTCTCTTCTGTAAAACAGAGCCCTTGGATCAAAGATCCAACGATGGGGAAATATCCCCAGATCAATCAGAGAAAGATCACTTTAACTGATTTAACAAATCAATTGGCATTATATAAAGGCCTCTAGACTCCAAGTCTAAAAGACACAAAGAGACAGAGAAACAGAGAGAGAATTCACAGAGCTCTTAAAAAAGTTTGAGGAGAACTCAGGAAAAAAAAAAGAAAAAGGTAAACCCTGTTGAATAAAAAGAAGAGTTTTCTTCTAAAAAATATCATTGATCTAAGAACAAGATCAAAGATCTTAAATAAAAAGAATATAATAAGAAAAAAGGCATTGCCTTTGATGAACCACTGGTTCTGGAATCTTTAAAGATTCTTTTCTTGAATCCAAAATTGGATCAAGATATTAAAACGGTGCCTTGCACTTGTAAAATCTGCACTGTTGCGCTTTTGGGTTGGCGCAAGCCACCAGAGAGCGCCACGTGTCAGCTCCAGAACAGCTTACGCTATGCGCTTTTAAAATAGAGCATTGCTCTCTGAAATTGGCGCAACTCACCAGAGCACGCCACGTGTCAGCAGCGCAGCGCACTGGCGCAGTGCACTGTGCTAACTGCGTTTACGCTCACCAGAGCGTGACACGTGTCACCTCCACATGCGCTCGCGCTCATTAATTGGCGCAGAGCGCCTGACAGGCCACGTGGCACTCTATCAGTTTAATCAATACTCTGCATTATTTAAAGAAGGGCTGAGCCCAATTAAAAAGGGCCTAACAGGCCTAATAAAATGCAATGCAGAGCCCAAACAAAGGTCTGTCAGACCAAAACAGATGCTGTGCATATTTTAAAAGGGGCAAAGCCCAAATAAAGGTCCAACAGAGACCAGGATTAATGCTATGCATTATTAAACAAAGGGCAAAGCCCAAGCAAAGGCCTAACATGCCAACTGCAAATAAAAATGTTGAACATCTTCAACTGGACTTAGCCCAATCATGGCCATTAGTCCTCAAATTAAATTGACTGAGCACAACTGCTCTCTTAAATCAATTTACATCCGGTTCAAGGGTATATCTCCGAACTCCTCTGACACCTATCGTTGTAATCCTTCAACGACGTCAGAGAGGTGACGGGTCCCGACGGCCACAAATTCAATGGACCCCCACGTCCCTAAACTAGAACATGGACCACTACGTCCCCAAACTGGAACAATAGAGCCCCAAAATGCTCTTTTGTCGGATCTAAACGATCCCGTTTAAGTTGATCTTAGTCTCAAATATGGCTAACGTATCCTTAAACATTCAAACAGACTCTAGTCTCAAATTGGACTACAAATCCCCCAATCAACCTTGGTTCAAGGGTACATCTCCGAACTCCTCTGACATCTGTCGTTGTAATCCTTCAACGTCGTCAGAGAGGTGACGGGTCCCGACGGCCATAAATTCAATGGACCACTATGTCCCTAAACTGGAACAATAGAGAATAAACGCTCTTTTGTCGAATCTAAACGATCCCGTTAAGTTGATCTTAGTCTCAAATTGGACTAACGTATCATTAACAAACGTTTGAGTCGATCTTAGCCTCAAATATGGCTAACGTATCCTCAAACCAAAACCCTAAAACCCAAATCTAAGAAAATACGGATTTGGACTAATCCACGTCCTACGGGCGACGACATAAATTAGTCTCCGTATACAATCCACGGGCAACCACAAACAAAACAAACACACACGACACGAAGTGAAATTCTGGAGAAGGAGAAAGTTGTTACCGCTATGCGGTAGCGAAATTAACTGCAGGGGCTTGCGCTTGCAGGGAAGAGCGTCCCCACAATCAAAAACCCCTCAAGCGAGGGGGAATCTGACGAAGTCTGCTACATCGTCCGTATCCGTCTAAACCTCCGATACACGGTGCCATAAATCAACTAGGCATCTTCGGAGAGGTAGACGGATAAAACCAAATAGCATCTGCCCCGAATCTCAGGCAAGACGTTCAGTCTCGGCCGTCTTTCGGAGGGGAATAGATTCTGGCACGCCCGGTGGGACCTTTTCTTCTTTCCACTCCACACTTCGTGTGTCGTCTTCGCGAACGAATCGCGGTTTGCTGTGGTTGCCTGTGGATTCGAGATACTTAGATTTGGTGTCTTGCTCCGTGCAGAAAACAGAAGATCAATGGCTTCAAACTGCACTACCTGCAACTGCAACTCTCGCCCCGTCCCTACTGGAAGAGTGACTTATGGGCCCCAAGCGGTCTCCCTTTTCAAGATGCCAGTGGAGCAGGTAACTCAAGCCACCACTGGACTATTCTTCGGGACCATGTTCCTACCGATGAGCTTCAATGCCCCAATGGCGTCGCAAGAAGCCCCAAAGAAGTCGGTCTTTAATCGACTTACCACTGCCGCGGCCCCTCTCAACGGGTCGCCCAACTCCACTACCCCAGTTTTCAACAGACTGGGCCAGAATGTCTACAAGCCCGTGATACCCGAAGCTGCCATCCCCAAGCGGATAGCCATCCCGGCTCAAGCGGACGAAATCATTGGAAAGGCTTCTCCTTCCAAGAAGTCAGTTTTTACAAGGATGGCCATTCCGGTTTCTACTCCAGGCGAGGTACTCAAAGCTGCTTCCCCTGCCCCAAGGTCTGTCTTTGACAGATTAGACATTGCTTCTCAACGGTTGTCAGTCTTCGAAAGGCTAGCACCAATAACAGTCTCTCCTCAAAACAGGGGGCATGACGAAGTCACCCCTACAGCTAAACACACTCCATCCGCACGACACGCTCGACGTCGCCTGTCACGCCCCGCTTCCCAGAGTACGCAAGATTGGGCACGTGACATAGCCAACCATGCTACCTGTGAGTAGGAAGTATCCATCCACAGTCACATTACGGCTGTAGAGATATCAAGAACAAGATAAATAAACTAATCTAACACATGTCCAAATCCATAATAATAAGAGTCAATGAAAAATAAGTGCGGAAGCAAATGATCCAATACAATAAATAGAAAGTACGTCCCATAATGCGGGCTCACATCTGGAAATGAAATGCAATAAATAAACTAGTCACTACAGAACTCACAAATCAGCCTGCTGGCTGAAGTACTCCTGCTCGGTCGTCGACAGTGGTAAAGAATCTGGGCCATGCAAAACCCAGACGTCAGCGCGTCATGTCAACCAGTAATATAATATGAACATGGTAATAAGCAATGCAGAAATTAAACATGAATAAAGCAATAATATGAAATAACAGTGCAGGGTAGTGTGCAGTGAGTAACTATACTGTTCTATCGGGTTTCTATTCTAAAGTCTTTGAAATCAATTGATGACTCGTCGATGTAACTCAATAGTATCCTGTGCGTGCCCGGGACCACGGTCAAGATTCTCGGGGCTGAATCCGAGACGTGCCGCTAGGCAGTAACAAGTAGCAGGATGGGCGAGCGATGTCAGCATCATCACTCCGGGGCTGGCCAAGCCCGTAAGACTGATCAGAACAGGTATCGAACTGTTGAGTTACAAGTCGGTTTCACCTTTGATTTCCCCATACCCCCAAGTTATGTATGTCAGGTCAGGTATTCAGTAAACAAGGACAAATGCCAACACAGGATCAGGTAAAAGCAGGTTTGTCTGGGTAGACAACAGGAATGGTCCATGAGGACCCCAAGTCAGGTTTGTTGGCATTAGGCATGAGATCAGGTAACAGGTTAGGTCAGGGTACAACAGGTTGAGTTGGTAGTAAAGGGTACCATGTACGGTGCATCGGTATGTATATATGTTATGTGTATCAAGGTCGGGTCAATATGTGACACAATCGAGGGTGTGCTCACAACAGGTATATAGTCGAACAAGGAACAACAGCAGGAAATAAAGTAAACAGCAATAATAGTTCATTTGATCACAATGGTGCAGTTGTGTTCTATTAACAGGTTCGAGCACCCGTGGGGTGCAATAATCACAAGGTAGTGCAATATCATTAACAGAAAGCAATGAAGATATATGTGTACAATTATCGTCCTTTAAATACCAAAATGATTAACTGGTAGTTTCGTTATTAGGGTTACAGTGGCAAAATACGGTTTAGGTTGCAGCATCATGATATATATCATATTCCGTCCAAATGAGAAAAGTAACTATATTTAGTTAACAATGCAAGTTTTATGAGTCAAGCACACTTAATCAGGATAACATAGCATGTAGCAAGTAATACTTGCCTCGACGGTTTCGCAAACCGGAAAACACGAACGTAGCGTCGGCGGAAAACACGCGACGGATGCACGGGTCACGGATCGAGTCCAAACGACGAACAGCGGGACCACACGGACTTGAGTACCTTGCTGGAAAGTCGGGTCAAGTCGTCGGCATGGCCGGAATCCGGCAAAATATCAAAACAGCGACGAATTAGCAAAATACAAACTATGGACACGAACGGCCAGCGAGGGGTTAACACGCAGGGAGAAAGTAAAGAGATGCTTACAGGGATAGCACGGGTGTCAACCGCGACGGGTTCGACGGCGATGGGGCGCCGGCGGCGAACAGGGAACGCGGCTGGGCTGAAAGTGGCTGGAGGTTGCAAGAAGAGGATGGTGCTGTGAGTAAGGGATGTCCTGGCCTGGTCTGGATCGTCGGGGAAGAGGAGGTGGTCGGCGGTGCACTGGCGACGACGACGAGCATCGACGGCGCGATCTCCGGCGAACTAGGGTTAGGTGCTAGGGTTAGGCTCGGGTTCTGTTGCAGCGCCGGCGAGGGAAGGAGAAGGAAGGTGAAGGAGTCGGGAAGAGGGTGAAGGGAGGAAGTCGACGTCGTCGGCGATGGGAGGCGGCGGCGATGGCAGCACAGCGGTGCAGGTGGCGGTGGCGTTGCTGCAGGATCTGGAAGGAGGGAGAAGAGGAGGAAAGGGGGTGCGGTCGAGGCTGTGGAGGCGAGGATGATGGTGGTGGTCTCGTCGGCGCGGGGACTGCGGCGGCGACGGCGATGAGATGGCTAGGGTTCGGGGGTTCGTGGGTTCTGCGATGGGGTTTCTCGCATGGGAATGAAGGAAATATAAGGGATAGAGAGAGAGAGAGAGATTTTAGGAGAGAGAGAGAGAGATATTAGAGAGAGATAGAGAGGCGGAGAGAGAGGGAGAGGGTTGGTGGGGCCCACGAGAGATTATATATCTCTCGTGATTGGCTGGCAACTGAAAAGGAAAAATTTAAAGAAAGATTTAAAAGATTAAAAGGGATTTAGACGTTATTATAAGGAACAGAAATATATATTATATAGTTTCGTATTATTAAATTAAATGGGTATTTCGGCGCTAAAAGAAACATTTCCAAATTGCGCCCGGGTTGCGCCCAAATGTTTCAAATTCAAATAATAGGATTTTAAGCGGGTTCCAAATTTTAAAATGAGATGTCTTATAATTAAAATGCATGCCCCCAAGTCGGACACTTGCACGCGCGCGTAGCCGTCCAAACTCGCCCGTTTCACCGAACGGTATGAAATCTCGACGCGCGGACGCTACCACGCGACTAGTGGTGACGAGTAGGCCAACATGGATATTTTTAATTTCATTTTAGGCGTTAAAATTTGTTATAGGCAAAAATGACTTAGCCGGTTAAAATTTTGCAACAAGAACCAAACAAGCAAGATAATTGAAATGAGCAATGTCTAACACTCAACTAGTAACAGAAATAGTACTATTGGGCTCGGGTGTTACATCATACCCAACTACAAAAAGAATTTCGTCCTCGAAATTCCAAGAATACAAGATAGCTAACTACAGGAAAAGGTGAGGAAACTTCTGCCGGATCTCGTCTTCTCGCTCCCAAGTGGATTCTCCATGTGATCGATTACCCCAAGAAACTAGCACAAGAGGGATAACCTTGTTCTTAAGAACCTTTTCTCTTCGATCCTTGATTTCAACCGGTCGCTCCTCAAAAGTTAGGTCCTCCCGTACAGTCAACTCCGAATGATCCAAGACGTGAGTTTCATCTCGAACATACCTCCGTAGTTGAGATACATGAAATACATCGTGCACTCCTGCCAATGACTGTGGTAACGCCAAACGGTACGCTACCTCTCCAACACGCTCCAATATCTCGAAGGGTCCAACGAATCGAGGACTAAGCTTTCCCCGACTCCCAAAGCGAATCACCCCTCTAGTCGGTGATATCTTCAAGAATACCAAATCACCCACGGCGAACTCTAGAGGTCTTCTTGACGTGTCGGCCCAACTTTTCTGTCTGTCTTGAGCTGCCTTCATATGCTTCCTGATTGTATTCACCTTCTCGACCGTCTGTACTACCAAATCTGGTCCCAATAACCTTCGTTCACCAACATCATCCCAACAAACAGGTGAACGGCACTTACGACCATAAAAAGCTTCAAACGGAGCCATCTGAATAGTCGCTTGGAAACTATTGTTGTACGAAAACTCCACCAAGTGTAGATGATCCTCCCAAGAACCTTTGAAGTCCAACATGCATGCCCTCAACATATCTTCCAGAGTTTGGATCGTTCCCTCCGACTGACCATCAGTTTGAGGGTGATAAGCTGTGCTAAACTTCAATCGAGTCCCCAAACTTTCTTGTAAACTCCTCCAGAAGTGTGACAAGAACCGAGTGTCCCAATCGGACACGATGCTCACCGGTACTCCATGCAATCTTACAATCTCCTGCATGTACCGCTCTGCCAAAGTCTCCGTCGATTGACCAACCCGAAAAGGAATAAAGTGAGCTGCCTTGGTCAATCGGTCGACAATCACCCATACTGCATTGTTGCCCTTTGGACTCAGCGGTAAAGCCGTCACGAAATCCATGGTTATATGTTCCCACTTCCACTGAGGAATCGGAAGTGGTTGCAACAAACCAGCAACCCTTTGGTGTCCAGCCTTGACTTGCTGACACACCAAGCACTTAGCCACGAAGCGGGCAATCTCCCGTTTCATACATTCCCACCAGA
Organism: Agapanthus africanus; assembly: GCA_030015575.1. Lineage (NCBI taxonomy): Eukaryota > Viridiplantae > Streptophyta > Magnoliopsida > Asparagales > Amaryllidaceae > Agapanthus > Agapanthus africanus. Next base: position 91,392,887 of record JASDDO010000019.1, on the reverse strand, counting down.
AGTGCTGTCGAATATCTCGGTACATCTTTGTCCCTCCTGGATGTACAGAGTAAGCTGAACTGTGTGCCTCCTTCATGAGCTCTTCCCGTACATCCCCCTTTGGCACACACACACGGCTACCATATCTCAACGAACCGTCTTCGTGGACCAGTAAATCGGTTCGTAGTCCGGCTTCGACCTGCTCTCGAAACTTTTGCAGTCTAGGATCCTGCGATTGTGCCGCTTTAATCTTCTCAACTAAGGATGACTGTACTTGCAACTGCATTAACTGTCCTGTAGAATGTGGTAGCACAACCTCCAAGTCAAATCTCCGAAAATCCGCAATGATCTCCCTCTGTGCAGTCAATACCTGAATCGCTGGTAACCGACTAAGCGCATCCGGCACGACATTAACCTTTCTCGGATGGTACTTAAGATCAAGGTCGTAGTCGGCCATCAGCTCCAACCATCTGCGTTGCCTCATGTTCAACTCCTTCTGAGTGAACACATACTTCAAACTCTTATGATCTGTAAAGACTTCGACTCTCTCGCCCAAAAGGTAGTGTCTCCAAATTTTCAAGGCGAAGATCACGGCCGCAAGCTCCAAGTCATGAGTCGGGTAATTCTTCTCATGATTCTTCAGTTGTCTCGATGCGTAAGCTACGACCTTCCCATTCTGCATCAAAACACATCCCAACCCTTTTCCAGATGCGTCGCTGTGAATCACCAGTCCTCCGGAATTATCTGGTACGGTCAGGATAGGGGCGGTTATCAACTTCTGCTTCAACGTCTCGAAGGCCAATGCACATCCATCCGTCCAAACAAAAGGTACCTCCTTGCGCGTAAGCTTGGTTAACGGCTCTGCCAAACGAGCGAAATTCTCCACAAATCTTCTGTAGTATCCGGCGAGTCCAAGAAAACTTCTTATCTCCGCAACATTCCTTGGAATTGGCCAATCTCGAACTGCTGCAATCTACTCGGGATCGACGGCGATTCCATCGCCCGACACGACATGTCCCAGAAATTTCACTTCTTCCAGCCAGAATTCGCACTTACTCATCTTCACATACAATTTCTCCTGTCTCAGCGTCTGCAGTGCGATCTTTAAATGCTCCGCATGCTCCTCCGGACTCTTCGAGTACACCAGAATATCATCAATGAATACCACAATAAACTGGTCCAAGAATGGTGAAAAGATTCTGTTCATCAAATCCATGAATATTGCCGGCGCATTCGTCACTCCGAAGGGCATCACTAGATACTCGAAATGTCCATACCGAGTTCGAAACGCCGTCTTGCAAATTTCTTCTGCTTTCACTCGGACCTGATGATATCCGGATCGCAAATCCAGTTTCGAGAATACTCTCGCGCCACTAAGCTGCTCAAAAAGTTCTCCAATGCGAGGGATCGGGTACTTGTTCTTAATAGTCACCCGGTTCAATTCTCGATAATCAATGCACATCCTTCTCGTGCTATCCTTCTTCTTTACTAAAAGAACTGGAGCTCCTCAAGGAGAGTTGCTGCTTCGAATTCAACCCTTCTCAAGTAATTCGCCAACTTGCTTCTTAACTTCTTCCAATTCCACTGGTGCCATCGGATAATAAGATTTTGATACTGGCGCTGCACCAGGAATAAGATCAATCGCGAACTCCACGTCTCGCTTCGGCGGTAAGCCCGATATATCTTCAAATACATCCATAAAGTCGCGAACAACTGCCGGCTCTTCTTTACTATCAACTCCTATAGCTGCAAGAACACTGTTTGTCGGCCTAGCCCAAAACTCGACTGGCCTGACAGAACTGCTTCCTTACCGCAACTGCTGTCTACATCGTTGGCCGCGAAAGGTCCAGCGAGACTACTGAGTCTCGTCCATTCTGCTGCATGCACGTCCACGGTTGCTCCATTCTGCCTTAGTCCGATGAACTTCTCTTCCATTTCCTCCCGTGCAGTCCGCGGGAAGAATTTCTCCAGAAAACTTTTAGAGAAATCCGCCCAACTGATCGGCTTGGGCAAGCGGGTCTCCTCCACAAGCCATCACTCTCGGGCGTAATCCACTAGCTGAATGCGCACCACATCAACTCCTTTGTCCTCTAGAATCTGTGTCGCAATCAGCAAATTCTCCGTGTCCACTAGCCACTGCTCGGCTGGCAACGGCTCCTCCAGACCAGTGAAAGTAGTAGGACCCAAACGTCTGAAATCTGCTACAGTCCCTACTCGTTCGACTGGTCTAGTTCCAACATCGTTCACAGACTGCTGAACGATCTGCAAACCTTCCTGAAACAAGTCCGCTTGCTGCTGGATCAGCTCGGTCTGTTTCTTTGATTTCCACTATTTCTCTTATCACTCCAAGCATGGCGGCTTCGTTCACACGCCTCTGGTACGTCTTCAACTTCTTACCTGCCATCATCCTGAACTCAAAACACCCAACATTAGCATGATGATAGATTCTGAATGTGGATCAAGGCTAGAACTCCAAGATACTTAAATAGAGTACCGCATTGTAGCTATGCCGCGGTATCATAGCCGCAATTACTTAACTCCACCCAAGTCGCCTAAGTCCTAGAGATAACAAGAAATTAGGTTTTCGAGTTGACAATGCAAAGTAAGTTTGCACGCCGTACAAGATATAATCAGGAAGAATGTGATTCAAGAATGGTAAAACGGTCAAGGTGGTAGGACATGTTTCCTAAGCACGGGTATTCTGATTCGTGTATCGGGTACAATACCCAACTACAAAAGAATCAACCCAACTAACCTATGTCTCTGATACCAAAAGAATCATGTCACGCCCCGCTTCCCAGAGTACGCAAGATTGGGCACGTGACATAGCCAACCATGCTACCTATGGGTAGGAAGTATCCATCCACAGTCACATTACGGCTGTAGAGATATCAAGAACAAGATAAATAAACTAATCTAACACATGTCCAAATCCATAATAATAAGAGTCAATGAAAAATAAGTGCGGAAGCAAATGATCCAATACAATAAATAGAAAGTACGTCCCATAATGCGGGCTCACATCTGGAAATGAAATGCAATAAATAAACTAGTCACTACAGAACTCACAAATCAGCCTGCTGGCTGAAGTACTCCTGCTCGGTCGTCGACAGTGGTAAAGAATCTGGGCCATGCAAAACCCAGACGTCAGCGCGTCATGTCAACCAGTAATATAATATGAACATGGTAATAAGCAATGCAGAAATTAAACATGAATAAAGCAATAATATGAAATAACAGTGCAGGGTAGTATGCAGTGAGTAATTATACTGTTCTATCGGGTTTCTATTCTAAAGTCTTTGAAATCAATTGATGACTCGTCGATGTAACTCAATAGTATCCCGTGCGTGCCCGGGACCACGGTCAAGATTCTCGGGGCTGAATCCGAGACGTGCCGCTAGGCAGTAACAAGTAGCAGGATGGGCGAGCGATGTCAGCATCATCACTCCGGGGCTGGCCAAGCCCGTAAGACTGATCAGAACAGGTATCGAACTGTTGAGTTACAAGTCGGTTTCACCTTTGATTTCCCCATACCCCCAAGTTATGTATGTCAGGTCAGGTATTCAGTAAACAAGGACTAATGCCAACACAGGATCAGGTAAAAGCAGGTTTGTCTGGGTAGACAACAGGAATGGTCCATGAGGACCCCAAGTCAGGTTTGTTGGCATTAGGCATAAGATCAGGTAACAGGTTAGGTCAGGGTACAACAGGTTGAGTTGGTAGTAAAGGGTACCATGTACGGTGCATCGGTATGTATATATGTCATGTGTATCAAGGTCGGGTCAATATGTGACGCAATCGAGGGTGTGCTCACAACAGGTATATAGTCGAACAAGGAACAACAGCAGGAAATAAAGTAAACAGCAATAATAGTTCATTTGATCACAATGGTGCAGTTGTGTTATATTAACAGGTTCGAGCACCCGTGGGGTGCAATAATCACAAGGTAGTGCAATATCATTAACAGAAAGCAATGAAGATATATGTGTACAATTATCGTCCTTTAAATAGCAAAATGATTAACTGGTGGTTTCGTTATAAGGGTTACAGTGGCAAAATACGGTTTAGGTTGCAGTATCATGATATATATCATATTCCGTCCAAATGAGAAAAGTAACTATATTTAGTTAACAATGCAAGTTTTATGAGTCAAGCACACTTAATTAGGATAACATAGCATGTAGCAAGTAATACTTGCCTCGACGGTTTCGCAAACCGGAAAACACGAACGTAGCGTCGGCGGAAAACACGCGACGGATGCACGGGTCACGGATCGAGTCCAAACGACGAACAGCGGGACCACACGGACTTGAGTACCTTGCTGGAAAGTCGGGTCAAGTCGTCGGCACGGCCGGAATCCGGCGAAATGTCAAAACAGCGACGAATTAGCAAAATACAAACTATGGACACGAACGGCCAGCGAGGGGTTAACACGCAGGGAGAAAGTAAAGAGATGCTTACAGGGATGGCACGGGTGTCAACCGCGACGGGTTCGACGGCGATGGGGCGCCGGCGGCGAACAAGGAATGCGGCTGGGCTGAAAGTGGCTGGAGGTTGCAAGAAGAGGATGGTACTGTGAGTAGGGGAGGTCCTGGCCTGGTCTGGATCGTCGGGGAAGAGGAGGTGGTCGGCGGTGCACTGGCGACGACGACGAGAATCGACGGCGCGATCTCCGGCGAACTAGGGTTAGGTGCTAGGGTTAGGCTCGGGTTCTGTTGCAGCGCCGGCGAGGGAAGGAGAAGGAAGGTGAAGGAGTCGGGAAGAGGGTGAAGGGAGGAAGTCGACGTCGTCGGCGATGGGAGGCGGCGGCGACGGCAGCACAGCGGTGCAGGTGGCGGTGGCGTTGCTGCAGGATCTGGAAGGAGGGAGAAGAGGAGGAAAGGGGGTGCGGTCGAGGCTGTGGAGGCGAGGATGATGGTGGTGGTCTCGTCGGCGCGGGGACTGCGGCGGCGACGGCGACGAGATGGCTAGGGTTCGGGGGTTCGTGGGTTCTGCGATGGGGTTTCTCGCGTGGGAACGAAGGAAATATAAGGGATAGAGAGAGAGAGATTTTAGGAGAGAGAGAGAGATTAGAGAGAGAGAGAGAGGCGGAGAGAGAGGGAGAGGGTTGGTGGGGCCCACGAGAGATTATATATCTCTCGTGATTGGCTGGCAACTGAAAAGGAAAAATTTAAAGAAAGATTTAAAAGATTAAAAGGGATTTAGACGTTATTATAAGGAACAGAAATATATATTATATAGTTTCGTATTATTAAATTAAATGGGTATTTCGGCGCTAAAAGAAACATTTCCAAATTGCGTCCGGGTTGCGCCCAAATGTTTCAAATTCAAATAATAGGATTTTAAGCGGGATCCAAATTTTAAAATGAGATGTCTTATGATTAAAATGCATGCCCCCAAGTCGGACACTTGCACGCGCGCGTAGCCGTCCAAACTCGCCCGTTTCACCGAACGGGATGAAATCTCGACGCGCGGACGCTACCACGCGACTAGTGGTGACGAGTAGGCCAACATGGATATTTTTAATTTCATTTTAGGCGTTAAAATTTGTTATAGGCAAAAATGACTTAGCCGGTTAAAATTTTGCAACAAGAACCAAACAAGCAAGATAATTGAAATGAGCAATGTCTAACACTCAACTAGTAACAGAAATAGTACTATTGGGCTCGGGTGTTACATCGCCACTGGCGCCGAGTAAGGAAGGCTGGGTGCAACTCCCCCTCTGGATTTACTCCACCAGCTCCGATGGTGGGGATCGAGGCTGCTGTTCTAACCGAGAATAGCTTTGAACTGCTCAACAAAGTGCACAAAAACTCTCCTACTGCATTACTAAAGAGAACTCCTTCACCTGTGGAGAATGATACAGAAAAGAAGCCGGAGCAACCTCCTCAACGGCTATCCTCTGAAATTTACAAAGTTTGGCGACATGTCCAAGAGTCAGCGGTCGATCAAGACTATCTCCGCCGACAGAAAAAGTTGAAGGTTCAGCAGGAAAGGGACTACTCTAAGTCACAAAAAGTGACAGCCGGATGGGTGCCTGCTGCAACGGCTCCCTCAACGTCAATCACTCAAAAGAAAAGGAGGCCGCAAAAAGCCCCTGTGAACATGGCGAACCGTAAAAGCACTGAGCACAAACGTCCCAAGTCTGGGGGCATGATGGTGCACACTGTTTATATGGCTTCCGGGAAGGAGGAAAGCCATGATTCGACGGGTCACCGGCCGCTCACTCGATCCGTGACCAAAGCCCAGGAGCAACAACAGAAGCTTCAGGAAATGATGACTGCAATGGCTGCACTTACTAGGCCAAAAGAAAGTTCGGAGGCATCATCAGAACAGCGTCACGAACAGTAGAATGATGATTTCTTACGCAGAGTCCTCGAAAAGAAGGAAAAAGAAGCCGCAGAGCAAGCGGCTAACATAAAATAGATGGCGCTCCTCTTCCAAGATAAAGTAAGGATGATGTTACAGCCGGACCCTCCAGCTGAAGACCCTGCAATCATTGTCGGAAACGACGGAGGGGAAACATCTAATCCTCCGTCGGCTCTTTCAGCAGCCAAGGATGAAACCATTTCCAAGGCCGCGCTCGATGATTATATTGCTCAGCAAATACGGGCTCATCAGGCGAATGAAGCGGCTGCGCAAATTGTTAGAACCGGACGACCCTATCCAAGCTGGTATGACCAAATCAGTTACCCGCCGGGATATACGATCCCTAAGTTCCACGTATATAAGGGGACAGGGAACCCACATCAGCATATCGCTCAATTCAGAGCCTTATGTGTCAACACTGGAGGCAACGACAAACTGCTGCTTCGCCAATTCGTCGGCAGCATAGCAGAAACAGCCTTTGAATGGTATTCAGAGCTACCTAGCGGCTCTATTAAAACATTTGCGGAGATGGAGCTACTGTTTACACAAAGATTCACGAGTGCTAGTGGACGCACCCCGATAACAGCACTGATCAATGCTAGGATAAGGCCAGAAGAAACGTGGGTCCAATACGCAACACGATGGCGGAACCTATGGTCGAAATGCAAACAACGCATTGAAGAGGCTCCTGCAGTAGGCATGTTCGTAGGCACTCTTGATCCGCAGGCGACCATATCCCAATTCATGATGTTCTTCAGGCCGACCACCTTCCAGGCCTTGATCGACAAATTAGCCCAAATGGACCAGATGGGCCATGGACCGTCTCATCCAAAACCAGACTCTCGAAATGAGAAGGGGAAAGGGAAGGCGATCGTCGCCGCCAATGCTCAGCAACAGCCGAGCAACTTGAAGCCGGTTGTCCGTCAAAATAATGTGCGTCCATGCGTATCTTTCCAGGAGAAGCTAGGACGTCCTTACTCGTTTCCTTAAAATAAAACGAGAAGACTGTTCGAGCTGGCACTGCGCAACAGGCTCATCAATCTGCCAGATCCAAGACGCCCGTTGCAGCCAAACGCCGTCAATGATCCCGATTACTGTCCCTACCACCGAGTATTGGGTCATTCGATTGAGGATTGCTACGTCTTCAAAAACTAGATTGAAGACCAATACCTACAAGGCAAGTTTACGCTTTCTGAAAAGTGGAAGATAAACCCACCACAGCCGCACACTCCAAAGAAGACGGACGCACCGGGGGTAACTTGTCATGTGATCTCTCACTCATTGGTGGATGATAAAGAGGCTCCTTGCGCCGAGAAACCGAGGGTGGACCCTGAACCAGAAATTCTGCGGCCGTCAGACGAGATGATCGATACCTTCCTGAATAAGATTCGTCTGAAAATTAAAGCCAATCAAGAGCGTGAGATGGCCATACTGGAAGGAGCCAAACACCGATGACTAAACTAAAGAGTCGAGGCACTTCCGTCAAATCAAAAGTCATCCGCTGCTGATAAAAACAAATTCAAGACGAGGAAAAGGTTCGCTAAAGCCATATCAATGGAAATGAAGCTACCACCCTCTGAAGAAAACACCCTCGGTGGAGTAGATATGCATCCTAATTATTGCCTATATCATCAGAAGATTGCACATCCCACTGAAGACTGTGACTCCTTTAAGTGTTGGTGGAAAGGGTATGTCGCTCACAGGCAACACTTCAACAGGACAAAGCGTGAGACTCATAAACAGCGGAAGAATGCGACAGATGAGCATAAAAGAGTTGCCGGCAATTGTCATAGGGATGATCCCGGGGGATCACGAGTTCTCACCTTCGGGAGCGATTCCGACGAAAAAGTAGCCCTCGACCCTCTCTTCAAAGAGTCTATCTCTGAAGAACTAAGGAATTGCGAGAACATTCAGCCGCTCAATTGCACGATGCCCGGAGAGAATCTCGGATCCACAAACAACGGAGCGAACAAAAAGGATAAAGGAAAGGGAAAAACGACCTTCGTCGCCAACACTCAACAACAATCGAGTGGCCCTAGACCGGTTGTTCGTCAAAACAATATGCGTCCACGCATATCCCTCGAGGAGAGGCTAGGACGTCCTTACTCGTTTCCTCAAGATAAAACAAGGAGACTGTTCGAGCTGGCAGTGCGAGACAGGCTTATCATTCTACCGGAGCCGAAACACCAGCCACAACTGAATGATGTCGACACTCCCAATTACTGTCCCTACCACCGAGTATTGGGTCATCCGATCGAAAACTGTTACGTTTTCAAAAATTGGGTTGAAGACCAACACCAACAGGGCAAGTTCGCGTTGTCCGAAAACTGGAAGGTGAGCACGCCGCAACCACATGCTCCGAGAAAGATGGATACGCCGGGGGCATCATGCTCATTCATAGGGAAAGCCCCATAGACCGAAAAGTCATTAAACTAGAGAATCGCCTCAAATACGGCGACGGCGGACCGAAACGTCCTTAAACTAACGGCGGACCGAAACGTCCTTAAACTAATGATGGACCGCAACGTCCTAAAACTAGCTGCGGACCGAAACGTCCTTAAACTACTATCACAGCATTCTCAGGCTGACGAAAAAAATATATATATATATAAAAACGGTATGTCCATAAGCAAAACGGGCACGGATGAAAACTCGAAAGGGCTCCGTGAGTAAAAACAACAGGGCTACCGACGAGTGTTCGTGAAAACCCGAGAGGGCGCGACCTCGTTAGAAAAAAGAATATAAAAAAATATTAAAAAAATAAGACGGTATGTCCATAAGCAAAAGGGGCACGGATGAAAACCCGTAAGGGCTCCGTGAGTAAAAACAGCAGAGCTACCGGCGAGTGTTTATGAAAACCCGAAAAGGCGCAATATCGTTAAAAGACACTTACAAGGTCCTCTCGACCTTGTAAGGAGAAACCACCCGCGTGAGATCCTTACGACTCACAGGGAAGCAACACACTTAGGGATCCTCACGATTCCTAAGGAGAAATTACACTTGCGAGATCCTCAGGACTCGTAAGGAGAACTCTCTTATGGGACCCTCACGGCTCATAAGATTTGAAAGTCTTAAGTTACAGAAATCTGAACCTGTTCTTAAGCAAACCCCCCCAACCTTCGATATTGCCCTACAAGCGGCTCATACTGACCCTTGTATACAATCCACGGACGCGAATAAACATTTCTCTAACCAAGTCCCATCCATGACTAGGGATATGTTCGCACGATGAACAACCCTTGTAAGTCCTCTCGACTTATAAGGAGAAAACCCTTTTGTAAGATGCTTACGACTTATAGGGGAACATGCACTTAGGAATCCTCACGATTCCTAAGGAGAAAATACACCTACAAGATTCTCACGACTTGTAGGGAGAAATACCTTTGTGAGACCCTTACGGCTCATAAAGTCAAAAGCCTTAGTCGACAGAATCCTAACCCTGTTTGCTAAGCCACCTTTGTTCAACATCAACAGAGGCAAATGATGATTCGCGCCTGGCAATATCCCAGTTGTAGCGATGCTGATGCATAAACCGGTATCAAATTCCAAGCCCTTTCACGGCAAATGATGATTCTCTCCTGGCAATATTCCAGTTATAGCGATGCTGATGCTGAGATTGACGTCAGATTCCGAGTTCCACACTCGCGATAAAAAAAATCAGCGAGCCATGCATGCATACAAAATAGCCGAAATGATTGGGCAACTTGCAATAAAAATCAGCAAGTAAAAATGTATGCATGCAAAATAGCCGAAATGATCGGGCAACTTGCAATAAAAATCAGCAAGTAAAAATGTATGCATGCAAAATAGCCGAAATGATCGGGCAACTTGCAATAAAAATCAGCAAGTAAAAATGTATGCATGCAAAATAGCCGAAATGATTGGGTAACTCGCAATAAAAAGCAGCGAGTGAAAATAAAATAAATAGCCGAAATGATTGGGCAATCGCGACCTTTGCGATATAAAAGCTGAAATGATAGAGCATCGCGGAAATAAAATAATAATAAAAATAAATGAAACTTTTGCCCTACAGGTGAGATCATATCAATCCCTGTATACAATCCAGGGGCACAAACAAAGAAGAGACCATACTTCCCCACCAGGCTCCATCAGAAGGAGAAGCCTAACCTCGACAGTTCATAGACAACCTAGAGGCAACCTCGACATTTGTCGCAATATCGCAGACACAATGTCAACAAACGAAGCAAAGGAAGATCCCTAACTTCAGGGTCTTGATGTCGATATCGACAACTTAGAGATCACCAACGGTGTTTCTCCTCACTCCAACCAAATGCAGACGTGACGTCAACAACCGACCTCAGAGTCGCAACGAAACGGAGCTATGGCAAAGTCCCTATTTCCAAACCTCAACGGTTCACCAATAACCTAGAGACAACCGCGACATTCGTCTCGATATAGAGGACGCAATGCCAGCAAACGAAGCAAAGGCCAAATTCCTAGCTTCAAGGTCTTAACGGTAAGTCATATAAAGTCTAAAAGACAACCGGACATCATCTCACACCAGTGCGGATTGGTCACCACCTCGACGTTCGTCTCAACCCAGCAGACGCAACATCATCAAACAGTGGAGCCACGGCAAAGTCCCTAGTTCCAAACCTCGACGATTCACCAACAACCTAGAGACAACCGCGACATTCGTCTCGATATAGAGGACGCAATGCCAACAAACGAAGTAAAGGCCAAATTTCTAGCTTCAGGGTCTTAACGGCAAGTCATATAAAACCTGAAAGACTATCGGAGATCATCCCACACCAGCGCGGAGTGGTTATGACTCATCGGGGCTCTCCAAAATGAGCCTAACCTCAAGTAAAAAGTGACATGGAATATCCCTACACTTGCCCTTTCGATGGTAATATTACCTGGAAGATTACTTGAAGATGTCTTGTCCAGCCCCCGAAGGGACCAGAGACACAGCAATCGCAGGGCTACTCGAACAGCACGATTGCCTATCGAGGAATATATTAGCTGATGCGATGGTACGATGGACAAACCCTAAGTACCACAGACCCTAACGGACTTCTGTCGTAAAGAGCAGAAGTTAACTGTAACGTTAGGATATTCTTGTGAGAAATGCTCGATTCGTCTCGACTCATGAGGAAATTGATGTCTTTGCGAGAACTTCTCGATTCGTCTCGACTCGTAAGATAAAGCCTTAGGCAGTAAGGATTAAAAAACTTGTTTCCTAAGCACTGGGATCGTGCAAGTCGGCCCAAAACGGTCTCTTGCATACTATCCACGGGTCTCACTCTCCAAAGTTGAATCTCGACAAGAAGGGAAACAACCGCTTACGAGTCTTCTCGACTCATAAGAGGGAAAATCCTCTTATAAGATCCTTACGACTTGTAAGAGAAAACACACTTAGGAATCCTCACGATTCCTAAGGAGAAAATACACCTACGAGATCCTCTCGATCCGTAGGGAGAAAAGTCTTTATGAGACCCTCACGGCTCATAAAGTTGAAAAGTCTTAGGCAGCAGATTTGAACCTGCGGCCTAAGCTATCGCTACCTCCTGAAGAAACCAAGAAAAGATGCTCATTCTATCATCTGTCGACCATGTTTGCTAAAGTAACATGCTGATAATAAAAGAAAGAAGAAAGCGACAGAAAGAACATCCGATTGGCGTTTGATCAAGCGTTTAAAGACGCACTCATTCATGCATGTGCAAAAGACTCAGAACGAAAAATAAGACAAGCTGAAATGAGAAATTTTCCATTCGTATTACAAGGGGTTCTTACAATCATAAAGAAATAAGCAAAAACATTATTCAAATGATTACAATGGTATAACCTCAGAGCCAAGGCACAGATTAAGGAATTCAAAAGTAAGGCCATCTAGAGTTCTTTTGGCCTTTCTGATTATTCTCGTGCGCAGCCTCTCGCGCTCACGTGTGTCAAGATCTTCGGCAAGGCCCCCTATCCTTCGATAAGCAGCGATTATCATCGTCTGCTGAAAAATTTGATGCAGAATGTCGATGAGGTTGTCCCGCTGTTTCTTCGAGATCAGCCCCGACAGGTACACTGAATGCACCTTTTCTTCGGCATCATCCAGCACATTAAGCGGCATGTCCTCGTAGAACCCCGCCCTCCAGATTGCTCCCAGCACGACTTTCAAGAGAGCAGAACGGTGAGGGAGCAGCCAACCAACACGTGCGTTCAAGCGACCCATGACCTCCGCACACTGGGCATCTGTAAACTCCTGGTTTTGATGACGACCCTGTACGCGGATATCCTCGTAGGTGATGAATTCGTGCAGACTGTGTATATGAACAGCCATAATGCCTGAAGGAAACATCAATGGAAGATTAGCGATAAAAAAAGGGGGAACACAGGAAGTTAAACTCCTCGAGAGCAATGCTCTGCAGACAGGAGTGACACCTGTCAAAATCAGTTATGAGGAGAATTTAAAGAAATTCCCCTTAGAACAATGAGAGCTTTGCTCTGAAAAGATGATATAATAATAATAATAATATAAAATACCATCTTTAATTTCCAAGATCCATGAAGAACTCTTAAGAATTCTTCTATACGATTTGGAAGGAGCAAAGCTCCAATGATTAAGAAAATCCAAGGAAAATCTTTTAGAGAGCAGAGCTCTATTAATGGAACCCTAATCGGGTTCCCTTTAGTTCTCTTTAGATCCTTTTAAGACCCATAGAGCAAAGCTCTGCTAAGTGAAACCCTAAATGGGTTTTCTTTAGATCAGGGATCTATTGAGAGCAAGGCTCTGTCAATAAAAATTAATTTAGTTTAATTTGATTTAAATTAAAAACTTTACCTAAAAAGTTTTAAGAGTTTAACTCTTGGAGTTCTTGAAAGTAAAGAGCAGGGCTCTGAGATTCTGAAAGTAAAAATCTTAAAAGATGATAATCATCTGTTGAGGACCAAAGGTCCTATTTATAGGCAGCAAATGCCCTTTCAACTTCCAAAAGTTGCCGCGACGGTTGGAATTCTGCCACCGCTGCGCTCACGTTTGGGGGCCATATAAATGCAACGGTGGGGGGGCATTTGTTTACCCCAATCAGAGCAAAGCTCTGTTCAAATTCCAAGGCGGGAAACGAAGCAACGCTTCTGTTTCCCCCAATCAGAGCGAGGCTCTGTTTTGGAAAATTAAAGTGAAAATTAAAATTAAAATAAAGAAGCAACGCTTCAGATTCCTTGCGCTGCGCGCAACGCGCCACGTATCAAAATCAGACACGCCAGCGCAGGGAGCATTGCGTCCAGGGCAGCGCACCCAATCAGAGCAAGGCTCTATTTAAAATAAAAATTAAATAAGCAACGCTTCAGCTGACTTGCGCTCTGCGCTGTGCGACACGTGGCAGCACAGTTGCGCTGCGCTCTGCGCTGCGCGACACGTGGCAGCGCAGTTGCGCTGCGCTCTGCGCTGCGCGACACGTATCAAGCGCAAGTGCGCTTGCGCCAGCTGCGCCAGCATTTAAAATTATGGAAAGATCTTTCCAATTTTGTTAAAAACAAGAAGATTCTCTTCTGTAAAACAGAGTCCTTGGATCAAAGATCCAACGGTGGGGAAATATCCCCAGATCAATCAGAGAAAGATCTCTTTAACTGATTTAACAAATCAATTGGCACTATATAAAGGCCCCTAGACTCCAACTCTAAAAGACACAGAGAGACAGAGAAACAGAGAGAGAATTCACAGAGCTCTTAAAAAAGTTTGAGGAGAACTCAGAAAAAAAGAAAAAGGTAAACCCTGTTGAATAAAAAGAAGAGTTTTCTTCTAAAAAAGATCATTGATCTAAGAACAATATCAAAGATCTTAAATAAAAAGAATATAATAAGAAAAAAGGCATTGCCTTTGATGAACCACTGGTTCTGGAATCTTTAAAGATTCTTTTCTTGAATCCAAAATTGGATCAAGATATTAAAACAGTGTCTTGCACTTGTAAAATTTGCACTGTTGCGCTCTTGGTTTAGCGCAAGCCACCAGAGAGTGCCACGTGTCAGCTCCAGAACAGTTTGCGCTATGCGCTTTTAAAATAGAGCATTGCTCTCTGAAATTGGCGCAACTCACCAGAGCACGCCACGTGTCAGCAGCACAACAGCGCAGCGCACTGCGCTAACTGCGCTTGCGCTCACCAGAGCGTGACACGTGTCACCTCCACATGCGCTCGCGCTCATTAATTGGCGCAGAGCGCATGACAGGCCACGTGGCACTCTATCGGTTTAATCAATGCTCTGCATTATTTAAAGAAGGGCTGAGCCAAATTAAAAAGGGCCTAACAGGCCTAATAAAATGCAATGCAGAGCCCAAATAAAGGTCTGTCAGACCAAAACAGATGCTGTGCATCATTTTAAAAGGGACAGAGCCCAAATAAAGGTCCAACAGAGACCAGGATTAATGCTATGCATTATTAAACAAAGGGCAAAGCCCAAGCAAAGGCCTAACAGGCCAACTACAAATAAAAATGTTGAAAATCTTCAGCTGGACTTAGCCCAATCATAGCCATAAGTTCTCAAATTAAATTGACTTAGCACAACGGCTCTCTTAAATCAATTTACATCCGGTTCAAGGGTACATCTCCGAACTCCTCTGGCACCTATCGTTGTAATCCTTCAACGACGTCAGAGAGGTGACGGGTCCCGACGGCCACAAATTCAATGGACCCCCATGTCCCTAAACTGGAACATGGACCACTACGTCCCTAAACTGGAACAATAGAGCCCCCAAATGCTCTTTTGTCGGATCTAAACGATCCCGTTTAAGTTGATCTTAGCCTCAAATATGGCTAACGTATCCTTAAACATTCAAACAGACTCTAGTCTCAAATTGGACTACAAATCCCCCAATCAACCTTGGTTCAAGGGTACATCTGTCATTGTAATCCTTCAACGTCGTCAGAGAGGTGACGGGTCCCGACGGCCACAAATTCAATGGACCACTATGTCCCTAAACTGGAACAATAGAGACCAAACGCTCTTTTGTCGGATCTAAACGATCCTGTTAAGTTGATCTTAGTCTCAAATTGGACTAACGTATCCTTAACAAACGTTTGAGTCGATCTTAGGCTCAAATATGGCTAACGTATCCTCAAACCAAAACCCTAAAACCCAAATCTAAGAAAATACAGATTTGGACTAATCCACGTCCTACATGCGACGACATAAATTAGTCTCCGTATACAATCCACGGGCAACCACAAATAAAACAAATACACATGACACGAAGTGAAATTCTGGAGAAGGAGAAAGTTGTTACCGCTATGCGGTAGCGTAATTAACCGCAGGGGGTTGCGCCTGCAGGGAAGAGCATCCCCACAATCAATAACCCCTCAAGCGAGGGGGAATCTGACGAAGTCTGCTACATCGGCCGTATCCGTCTAAACCTCCGATACACGGTGCCATAAATCAACTTGGCATCTTCGGAGAGGTAGACAGATAAAACCAAATATCATCTGCCCCGAATCTCAGGCAAGACGTTCAGTCTCGGACGTCTTTCGGAGGGGAACAGAAACCATTTCCAAAGCCGCACTCGATGATTATATAGCTCAGCAGATACGAGTTCATCAGGCGAGTGAAGCGGCTGGGCAAATTGTTAGAACCGGACGACCCTATCCGGGCTGGTATGACCAAATCAGCTACCCACCGGGATACACGATCCCTAAATTCCATGTGTACAAGGGGACAAGGAATCCACATCAGCATGTCGCTCAATTCAAGGCCTTATGCGACAACACTGGAGGCGATGACAAATTGTTGCTTCGCCAATTCGTCGGCAGCTTAGCAGAAACAGACTTTGAATGGTATTCGGAGCTACCTAACGACTCTGTCAAAACATTTGCGGAGATGGAGCTACTGTTTACACAAAGACTCGCGAGTGTTAGTGAACGCACCCCGATAACAGCACTGATCAACGCCAGGGTAAGGCCGGGCGAAACATGGGTTCAATATGCAATCCGATGGCGGAACTTGTGGTCGAAGTACGAACAACCCATTGAAGAAGCACCAGCGGTGGGCATGTTCGTGGGCACTCTTGATCCGCAAGCGACCATCTCGCAGTTTATGATGTTCTTCAAGCCAACTACTTACCAGGCCTTGATCGACAAGTTGGCCCAAATGGATCAGATGGGACATAAACCGTCTCCTCCAAAGCCAGACCCTAGAAACGAGAAAGGAAAAGGGAAAGCGATCTTCGTCGCCAATACTCAACAATAGCCAAGCAACTCAAAGCCGGTGGTTCGCCAAAACAACGTGCGTCCACGCCCATCCCTTGAGGAAAGACTAGGGCGTCCTTACTCGTTTCCTCAGAATAAAACAAGAAGACTGTTCGAGCTGGCAGTGCGCAACAGACTCATCAATCTGCCGAGTCCAAGACGTCCGTTGCAGCTAGGCGATGTCAACGATCCCAATTATTGCCCTTACCACCAAACGGTAAGTCACCCGATCGAGGATTGCTTCGTCTTTAAGGGATGGATTAAGGATCAATACCTACAAGGAAAGTTTGCGCTGTCCGAGAAGTAGAAAGTAAACCCGCCACAGCCACATACGCCTAAGAAGACGGACACACCGGGGGAAACGTGTTCTTTTATTGAAGAAGCTCCATGGGAAGTCATACTGTCAGCAAAACCAAAAGGATGCTGAATGATCTTCATACATGCCCGGCGATTAGATGGAAGAACCCGCTAGAACCCCAGATCATCGAAGGGATGCTGAAGCCGCGCCCAACTCCAAAGATCGATGGTGAAGGCCCCAGCACTTACACCCAGCCGTCAAAATCTTCAAAGAAAAACAAGAAGAAATCCAAGAAGCCCGTGAAGCCTAGCGACAAGCGCACGGATTTGCAGAAACAGATTGGCATGCTGGAAGAGTATAACCAGAAGGCGCGGATTCCAATCACGCTCCAAGAGTTTCTCAGCCACGTCCTCGAAGACGAAAACGATGGAGAAGACTCATCAGATGAATCTGAGGGCCACGTAGCAAGTTGTCATGTGATCTCTCACTCATTGATAGATGATAAAGAGGCTCCTTGCACCGAGAAACCGGAGGCGGATCCTGAACCAGAACTTCTGTGGTCGTCAGACGAGATGATCGATGCCTTCCTGAATGAGATTCGTCTGAAAAGTAAAGCCAATCAGGAGCGTGAGATGGCCATATTGGAAGGAGCCAAACGTCGGCGACTAGACGAAAGAGTCGAGGCACTCCCGTCAAATCAAAAGACATCCGTTGCCGATAAAAACAAATTCAAGACGAGGAAAAGGTTTGCTAAAGCCATATCAATGGGAATGAAGCTACCACCCTCTGAAAAAAACACACTCGGTGGAGTAGAGATGCATCCTAATTACTGCTTATATCATCAGAAGATCGCACATCCTACTGAAGACTGCGACTCCTTTAAGTGTTGGTGGCAAGGGTATGTCGTTCACAGGAAACACTTCAACAGGACAAAACGGGAAGCTCGTAAACAGCGAAAAAATACGACAGACGAGCATAAAAGAATTGCCGGCAATTGTCATAGGATTGATCCCGAGGGACCGCGAGTTCTCACCTTCGGGAGCGACTCCGACAAAAAAGTAGCCCTCAGCCCCCTCTTCAAGGAATCCTTCTCTAAAACGAAAGAATTGAGGAGTTGCGAGAACATTCAGCCGTGCAATTGCACGATACTCGGAGAGAATCTCGGACCCACAAACAACGGAGCGAACAAAAAGGATAAAGGAAAAGGAAAACGGCCTTTGTCGCCAACACTCAACAACAATCGAGTGGCCTTAGACCGGTTATTCGCCAAAACAACAAGCGGCAACCCCTCTATGAAAGGTTGAAACGTCCTTACTCATTTCCCCAGGATGAAACAAGGAGGTTGTTCGAAGTGGCAGTGCGCAACAGACTTATCACTCTACTGGAGCCGAAACACCAGTTACAACTGAATGATGTCAACAATCCTAATTACTGCCCTTACCACCAAGTATTGGGTCATCCGATCAAAAACTGCTATGTTTTCAAAAACTGGGTTGAAGACCAATACCAACAGGGCAAGTTCGCGTTGTCCGAAAACTGGAAGGTGAGCCCGCCACAACCATATGCTCTGAGAAAGATGGATACACCGGGGGCATCAAGCCCATTCATAGGAAAAGCCCCATAGACCGAAAAGTCGGTAAACTAGAGATTCGCCTCAAATACGGCGACGACGGACCGCAATGTCCTAAAACTTGCAAACGACCGAAACGTCCTTAAACTACTACCGCGGCATCCTCAGGCTGACGAGATAAAAAAAAAAGACGGTATGTCCATAAGCGAAATGGGCATGGATGAAAACCCGAAAGGGCTCCGTGAGTAAAAACAGCAGGGCTACCGGCGAGTGTTCGTGAAAACCCGAAAGGGCGCGACCTCGTTAGAGGGAAAAAAAAAGAATAAAAAGAATAAGAAAAAGAGGACGGTATGTCCATAAGCGAAATGGGCACGGATGAAAACCCGAAAGGGCTCCGTGAGTAAAAACAGCAGGACTACCGGCGAGTGTTTGTGAAAACCCGAAAGGGCGCAATCTCGTTAAAAGACACTTACAGGGTCCTCTCGACCTTGTGAGAAGAAACCACCTGCGTCAGATCCTTACGATTCACAGGGAAGCAACACACTTAGGGATCCTCACGATTCCTAAGGAGAAATTACACTTGCGAGATCCTCACGACTCGTAAGGAGAACTCTCTTATGGGACCCTCACGGCTCATAAGATTTGAAAGTCTTAAGTTACAGAGACCTGAACCTGTTCTTAAGCAACCCCCGCAACCTTCGATATTGCCCTACAAGCGGCTCAATACTGACCCTTGTATACATTCCACGGGTACGAATAAACATTTCCCTAACCAAGTCCCACCCGTGACTAGGGATATGTCCATATGGTGAACAACCCTTGTAAGTCCTCTCGATTTATAAGGAGAAAACTCTTTTGTAAGATCCTTACGACTTACAGGGGAACATACACTTAGGAATCCTTATGATCCCTAAGGAGAAAACACACCACGAGATCCTCACGACTTGTAGGGAGAAATACCTTTGTGAGACCCTTACGGCTCATGAAGTCAAAAGCCTTAGTCGACGGGATCCTAACCCTGTTCGCTAAGCCACCTTTGTTCGACATCGACAGAGGCAAATGATGATTCGCTCCTGGCAATATCCCAGTTGTAGCGATGTTGATGCCTAAACCGGTATCAAATTCCAAGCCCTTTCATGGTAAATGATGATTCGCTCCTGGCAATATCTCAGTTGTAGCAATGCTGATGCCTAAACCGGTATCAAATTCCAAGCCCTTTCATGGCAAATGATGATTCGCTCCGGGCAATATTCTAGTTGTAGCGATGCTGATGCTGAGATTGGAACCAGATTCAAGGTTTTACACTCGCGATGAAAATCAGCGAGCTAAAAATGCATATAAAATAGCCGAAATGATTGGGCAACTCACAATAAAAAGCAGCGAGTAAAAATAAAATAAATAGCCGAAATGATTGGGCACCGCGAAAAATAACCGAAATGATTGGGCAATCGCGACCTTCGCGATATAAAAGCTGAAACGATAGAGCATCGCGGAAAGAAAATAATAATATAAAAAATGATGAAAAAATGAAACTTTTTGCCCTACAGGTGAGATCACATCGATCCCTGTATACAATCCAAGGGCACAAACAAAGAGGGAACCATACTTTCCCAACAGGCTCCACCAGAAAGCGAAGCCAAATCTCGACGGTTCATAGACAACCTAGAGACAATCTCGACATTTGTCGCAATATTGCAGACATAATGTCAACAAACGAAACAAAGGAAGATCCCTAGCTTCAGGGTCTCGACGTCGATATCGACAACTTAGAGATCAACAACGGCGTTTCTCCTCACTCCAACCAGATGCAGACGTGACGTCAACAACCAACCTCAGAGTCGCAACGAAACGGAACCATGGCAAAGTCCCTAGTTCCAAATCTCAATGGCCATATCTGCAGCCTGGAGACCAACAATGGTGGGCCTCCTCATTCCGGCATGACACAGAGGTTACACCATCAAACGGAGCCATGGAAAAATCCCAGTTTCACCTCAGCATTCATCTCGATACAGCAGATGAGATGTCAACAATGGCGTTCCTTCGCAGTCCAGCAGGATGGAGATGCAACGTCAACAAAAGACCCCATGGTCAGTAAGCGGAGTGACAGCAAAATCCCAGTTCTACCTCAGCATTCGTCTCGTTACAGCAGACGAGATGTCATGACAGCGTCCTTCCTCTAATAGGATCCAGACACACTGAAGCAAATAAAGCGAAGGCCAAATTCCTAGCTTCACGGTCTTAACGGCAAGTCATATAAAGCCTGAAAGACAATCGGAGATCATCTCGCACCAACACGGAATGGTCACCACCTCGACGATCGTCTCGATACAGCAGACGAGATGTCAACAACAGCGTTCTTCCTCCAACAGGGTTCAGACGCGACAATCAAACAATGGAGCCACGGCAAAATCCCTAGTTCCAAACCTCGACGGTTCACCAACAAGCTAGAGACAACCATAACATTCGTCTCGATATAGAGGACGCGATGCCAGCAAACGAAGCAAAGGACAAATTCCTAGCTTCAGGGTCTTAACGGCAAGTCATATAAAGCCTGAAAGACTATCGGGGATCATCCCACACTAGCGTGGAGTGGTTATGACTCATCGGGGCTCTCCAAAATAAGCCTAACCTCAAGTAAAAAGCGGCATGGCAAAATTCCTAACGCTTGCTCTTCCGACGTCAAACTGCCTAGGAGGATTGCCTGAAGACGTCTTGTCCAGCCCCCGAAGGGATCAGAGACACGACAATCGCAAGGCTACTCGAACAGCAAGATCGCCTATCGAGTAATATATCAGCCAACACGACGGTACGACGGCCAAAACCCTAAGTACCACAGACCCTAACGGACCTCTGTCGTAAAGAGCAGAGGTCAACTGTGACGTTAGGATATTCTTACGAGAAATGCTCGATTCGTCTCGACTCGTGAGGAAATTAGTATTTTTACGAGAACTACTCGATATGTTTCGACTCGTGAGGAAAAGCCTTAGGCGGCAGAGATTAAAAAACCTGTTTCCTAAGCACTGGGACCCTGCAAGTCGGTCCAAAACGGACTCTTGCATACTATTCACGGGTCACACTCTCAAAAGTCGAATCTCGACAAGGAAAGAAACAACCGCCTACGGGTCCTCTCGACTCGTAAGAGGGAAAATTCTCTTATAAGATCCTTACGACTTATAAGAGAAAACGCACTTGGGAATCCTCACGATTCCTAAGGAGAAAATACACCTACGAGATCCTCTCGATCCGTAGGGAGAAAAGTCTTTGTGAGACCCTCACGGCTCACAAAGTTGAAAAGTCTTAGGCAGCAAATCTGAACCTGCCTCCTAAGCCATCATTACCTCTTGAAGGAGCCAAGACAGGATGCTCGCTCTATCATCTATCGACCATGTTTACTAAGGTGACATGATGATAATGAAAGAAAGAAGAAGGCGACAGAAATAACATCCCATTTGCATTTGATCAAACGTTCGAGACACATCTATTCATGCATGTGCAAAAGACTCAGAACGAGAAATAAGACAAGCTGAAATGAGAAATTTTCCATTCATAATGCAAAGGGTTCTTACAATCATAAAGAAATAAACAAAGACATTATCCAAATGATTACAATGGCAAAACTTCAGATCCTGGACAGGGATTGAGGAACTCGAAAGTGACCTTGTCCAAGACTTTCTAAGCCTGGCAAACCATCCTGGTGTGCTTCCTTTCACGAGCACGGGCGTCAGGATCCCCACTGATGTCCTCCACCCTCCGGTAGGCAGCAAGAATGGCGGATTGTTGAAAGGCCTGGTGCAAGAGGTCGACAAGATTGTCTCGCCGTCTCTTTGAGATCAGGTTCATCAGGTACACCGAGTGCACCTTGTCCTCGACGGTGTCCAATGCCCTAAGCGGCACGCCGGTAAAGAATAAGGGAAGCGCTTCCCAGATTGCTCCCACGATAAGCTTCAGGAAAGGGGAGCGCCGAGGAAGCAGTTGACCGTTGTATGCGTCGAAGCGGCTCATGATTTCGGCACACTCGGCGTTGGTAAATTCTCGGTTTTGAGAACGGCCAAGTCGGCAGATATCTCCGTAAGAGATGATTTCATCAAAATCGTACATGTGGGCGTCCATTGCTCCTGTAAAAGAAAATTAACAAAATCAGCAAATGGAATGATTAAGCAAGGCGATATAATAAAATGTCATCTTTAACCTCCAAGATCCATGAAAAACTCTTAAGAGTTCTTCTATATGATTTGGAAGGAGCAAAGCTCCATTGATGAATCAGGAATATACAAGAAAAATCTTCCAAAGAGCAGAGCTCTATTAATGGAACTCTAATAGGATTCTCTTTAGTTCCCTTTAGATCCCTTTAGACCTATAGAGCAAAGCTCTGCTAAGTGAAACCCTAAATGGGTTTTCTTCAGGTCAGGGATCTATTGAGAGCAACGCTCTTAAAATTAATTTAATTTAATTTAATTTTTACCTAAAAATTTTCTAGAGTTTGAACTCTTAAAAGTGTTTGAGCAAAAGAGCAAGGCTCTGAATAAAAATTCTTACGAAGAGATGAAAATCATCTAAGGGACCAAAGGTCCTATTTATAGGCATTAAAGAGCCATTTCAACTTCCAAAAGATGGCGCGACGGTTGGAATTCTGCCACCGCTGCGCTCACGTTTGGGGCCTCGTAAGCGCAACGGTGGGGGGCATTTGTTTACCCCAATCAGAGCAAAACTCTGTTCAAATTCCAAGGCGGGAAGTGAAGCAACGCTTCTGTTTCCCCCAATCAGAGTAAAGCAGTACTTTGAAAATCAAATGTCAAAATAATTGAAGCAACGCTTCAGATTCCTTGCGCTGTGCGCAACGCGCCACGTGTCAAAATCAGACACGCCGGCGCAAGGAGCGCGGCGCCCAAGACAGCGCACCCAATCAGAGCAAGGCTCTATTTAAAATAAAAAATAAAGGAAGCAACGCTTCAGATGATCTGCGCTCTGCGCTGCGCGACACGTGTCAGCGCAGTTGCGCTGCGCTCTGCGCTGCGCGACACATGTCAGCGCAGTTGCGCTGCGCGACAGGTGTCAAGCGCAGGTGCGCTTGTGCCAACTGTGCCAGCACTAAAACAGAATTAAAATTCCAGAAAGATCTTTCTAATCTTGTTAAAATAAGAAGATTATCTTCTGTAAAACAAAAGCTCTTGGATCAAAGATCCAACGGTGGAAAAAATCCCTAAATTACTCAGAGAAAGATCTCTTTAACTGATTTAACAAATCAATTGGCACTATATAAAGACCCCTAGACTCCAAGTCTAAAACAGACAGAGAAAAAGATAAAGAATTCCTCTAAAATTTTGAGAAGAACTCAAAGAGAGAAAAGGTAAACTTTTGAAAAAAGAAGAGTTTCTTCTAAAAAGATCATTGATCTAAGAACAAGATCAAAATCTTCGATAAAAAATAATAATAAAAAAAAGAAGTAATTTACTTCTGTATAAAGACATTGCCTTTTGATGAACCACTAGTTCTTGAGATTTTGGGGAAAACCTCTCTGGAAAACAAGAAAAAATTGTTCTCTTTGATCTAATTTGATCCAAATATTAAACAGTGCCTTGCACTTTTGAGTTTGCACTGTTGCGCTCCTTGGATTGGCGCAAGCCACCAGGGAGCGCCACGTGTCAATCACAGAACAGCTGCGCCTTGCGCTTCTAAAAACAGAGCACTGCTCTCATAAATTGGCGCAAGTCACCAGAGCGCGCCACGTGTCAGCAGCGCACTAGCATAGCGCACTGGCGCAGCACACTGCGCTAACAGACTTGCGCTCACCAAAGCGTGACACGTGTCACCTCCACATGCGCTTGCGCCTTGCGCTCTTTAATTAGCGCAGAGCGTCTGACAAGCCACGTGGCGCTCTGTCAGACTAATTAATGCAGTGCATTATTTAAAAGAAAGGCAGAGCCCAATTAAAAGGGCCTAACAGGCCTGATAAAATGCAATGCATTATTAAAAAAGGAGTAGAGCCCAAACAAAGGTCTGTCAGACCAAAACAGATGTTGTGCATCATTTAAGAAAGGGCAGAGCCCAAATAAAGATCTAATAGACCAAACAAAAATACCATGCATTATTAAACAGGGGCAGAGCCCTAGTAAAGGCCTAATAGGCCAAATGCAAATAAATGTTGAACATTTTCAACTGGACTTAGCCCAATACTGGCCGTAAGTCCTCAAATTAAAATTGACTGAGCACGACTGCTCTCTTAAATCAATTTACACCCGGTTCAAGGGTACATCTCTGAACTCCTCTGATATTTGTCGTTATAATCCTTCAACGTCATCAGAGAGGTGACGGGTCCCGATAACCACACATCAATATGGACTGTGGGGTCCTTAAACTCATGAACTGACGCGTCCTTAAACTCATGGACTAATGCGTCCTTAAACTAACATTTGTCCCCAAAACGAGAACAATGGACCACCATTTCCCTAAACTGGCAATGGACCACTATGTCCCTAAACTGGAACAATAGAGCTCAAATGCTCTTTTGTCGAATCTGAATGATCCTGTTAAGTTGATCTTAGTCTCAAATTGGACTAACGTATCCTTAACAAATGTTTAAATTGATCTTACCTCAAATATGGCTAACGTATCCTCAAACCAAAACCTCAAACCCAAATCTAAGAAAATACGGATTTGGACTAATCCACGTCCTACGGACGACGACATAAATTAGTCTCCGTATACAATCCACGGGCAACCACAAACAAAACAAACACCCACGACACGAAGTGAAATTCTGGAGAAGGAGAAAGTTGTTACCGCGATGCGGTAGCGTAATTAACTGCAGGGGCTTACGCCTGCAGGGAAGAGCATCCCCACAATCAAAAACCCCTCAAGCAAGGGGGAATCTGACGAAGTCTGCTAAATCGGCCGCATCCGTCTAAACCTCCGATACACGTTGCCATAAATCAACTTGGCATCTTCGGAGAGGTGGACGGATAAAACCAAATAGCATCTGCCCCGAATCTCAGGCAAGACGAACCTACGCGGTTGCGTCTCCGTGATTCGGAGGGGAACAGTATTCTGGGAAGCGGGGCGTGACATGGTTCTTTTGGTATCAGTGCCATAGGTTAATCGGGTTGATTCTTTTGTAATTGGGTATTGGACCCAATACACGAATCAGAATACTTGTGATTAGGAAACATGTCCTACCACCTTACCGTCTTACCATTCTTGAATCTAACCTCCTCCTAATTAGACTTTTACGATATGCAAACCTCCTTTGCATATCGACTCGAAACATGGTTCCTTATTTATCTCTAGAACTTAGGCGATTTAGGTGGAGTTATGTAATTGTAGCTATGATACCGCGGCATAGTTACAATGCGGTACTCTATTTAAGTAACTCGGAGTTCTAGCCTTGATCTACATTTTGAATCTGTTATCATGCTAATCCTTGGGTGTTTTGATTTCAGGAATATGGCAGAAAAGAATCTGAAGACGTATCAAAGGCGTGTTGACGAAGCCGCTATGCTTGGAGTAATACGTGGGATGTTGGAGAACCAAAAGCGACAGACCGAGCTGATCCAGCAGCAAGCTGAATCTTTTCAGGAAGGTTTGCGGACCGTTCAGCAGTCCGTGAACAATGTTGTGGCCAGACCAGTGGATTGTGTGGGAACCGTAGCAGATTTCAGGAGACTGGGTCCGTCAGTCTTTACTGGCTTAGAGGAGTCGTTGCCAGCGAAGCAATGGCTGGTTGACACAGAGAATTTACTCATTGCGGCACAGATCCCCGAAGATAAGAAAGTGGATGTGGTACGCATCCAGTTGGTGGATTACACCCGTGAATGGTGGCTTGTGGAAGAGACCCGCTTGCTCAAGCCGATCAAATGGGCGGATTTTCAGAGAGTTTCCTGGAGAAGTTCTTCCCGCGGACTGCACGGGAGGAAATGGAAGAGAAGTTAATCAGTCTAAGGCAGAACGGTGCACCTGTAGATGTACATGCAGCTGAGTGGACGCGGCTCAGTAGATTCGTTGGACCTTTAGTTGCCAACGATGCGGATAGGGCAAGAAGGTTCATGCGCAGTTTGGATGTGGACATCCAGATGCAGATTGTCTCCCTGAGTTTGACCACTTTCTCCCAGGTACTTACCACGGCTCGAGAACAGCAGAGCTTATCTGGGAAGAATGGGAGTTCACAGCAGACAGCAATTACTGTACGGAAGCCGGCATTTGCACCAAACCGAGCACATGGACGCAGGGGTATTCCAGTGAACCGTCGTGGCGTAACACCGATGAAGAAGCCTGCTGTTTTTTATCAAAGAAGGAGCGTGATTTGTGACTACTGCCATTTACCTGGACACGTGCAAAGAGACTGTCGAAGGAAGCAGGGACTCTGTTTGGTTTGTGGGTCGGCGGATCACACTATCAATGCTTGTCCGTCGAAGTTTCGCACGAAGGATGATATTCAGAAGCCACCGCAAAAACCGTTTCAGGGACAGAGGCAGCTGACTCAGGGACCCAATCAAGCTCGAGCATTTACCCTGACGGCTGAGGAAGCCAAGGCTTCAGGAGAAGTTGTTTCAGGTATTCTACTTATCCATGGTTTTCCCGCATTAGCGTTATTTGATTCTGGTGCATCCCATTGTTTTATGTCGTCCAAGTTTATAGCTACACACTCGATTACCTGCACGATCCTGTCTAGTTTCTGGGACATACACACTGGGAATGGGAAAATCGTATCTAGTAGAGAGTGTAAAGATTGTGCAGTTGTTGTTTGCGGATGGGAGCTTTTTGCAGATTTCTTGGTGATTGATACGGGCAGCTATGAAGTCGTCTTGGGAATGGATTTTCTCGGCACTTTCCATGCTCACATTGATTGTAGGGCAAAGAAAGTAATTTTCCAGATTCCTGGACATCCCGAGTTTATCTTCACTGGAGGAAGCAGTTCTGTCGGGCCAGTCGAGTTTAGGCTAGGCCGACAACTAGTGTTCTTTCGTCATTAGAGGTTGATAAAGATGAAGCGCCGGCTGTTGTTCGAGATTTCATGGACGTGTTCGAAGACATATCAGGTTTACCGCCGAAGCGAGACGTGGAGTTCACGATTGATCTTATTCCTGGTGCAGCGCCAGTATCTAAAGCATATTACCCAATGGCACCAGTGGAGTTGGAAGAAGTTAAGAAGCAGGTTACTGAATTACTTGAGAAGGGTTGGATTCAAAGCAGTAACTTGCCTTGGGGAGCTCCAGTTCTTCTAGTCAAGAAGAAAGATGGCACGAGGAGGATGTGCATCGATTATCGAGAATTAAACCGGGTGACTATTAAGAACAAGTACCCGATCCTTCGCATTGGCGAACTATTTGAGCAGCTTAGTGGCGCGAGGGTATTCTCGAAGCTGGATTTGCGATCCGGATATCATCAGGTCCGAGTGAAAACAGAGGATATTTGCAAGACGGCATTTTGAACTCAGTACGGACATTACGAATACTTAGTGATGCCCTTCGGAGTAACGAATACACCGGCAATATTCATGAACTTGATGAACCGAATCTTTTCACCATTCTTGGACCAGTTTATAGTAGTGTTCATTGATGATATTCTGGTATATTCGAAGAGTATTGAAGAGCATGCAGAACATTTGAAGATTGCACTGCAGACGCTGAGGCAAGAAAAATTATATGCAAAGATGAGCAAGTGCGAGTTTTGGCTGGAAGAAGTAAAGTTTTTGAGGCATGTCGTGACTGGTGATGGAATCGCCGTTGATCCCGAAAAGATTGCAGCAGTTCGTGATTGGCCGATTCCGAAGAATGTTGCGGAGATAAGAAGCTTTCTTGAACTAGCCGGGTATTACAGAAGATTTGTGGAGAACTTTGCTCGTCTGGCGGAGCCGTTGACCAAGCTTACGCGCAAGGAGGTACCTTTTGTGTGGACGGATAGATGTGCGTCAACTTTCTAGGCGTTGAAGCAGAAATTGATAACCGCTCCTATTCTGACCGTGACAGACAGTTCCGGAGGATTGGTGATTCACAGCGACGCATCTAGGAATGGATTGGGATGTGTTTTGATGCAGCATGAGAAGGTTATAGTGTACACATCGAGACAGTTGAAGACCCATGAGAAGAATTACCCAACTCATGACTTAGAGCTTGCGGTTGTGATCTTCGCTTTGAAGATTTGGAGACACTACCTTTTGGGGGAAAGGGTCAAGGTTTTTACTGATCACAAAAGCTTGAAGTATGTGTTCACGCAGAAGGAACTTAATATGAGGCAACGTAGATGGTTAGAGCTGATGGCTGACAACGATCTTGATCTTAAGTACCATCCGGGGAAAGTTAATGTTGTGCCGGATGCGCTCAGTCGATTATCAGCAATTCAGATGTTGACTGCACAGAAGGAACTCATTGAAGACTTTCGAAGATTTGATTTGGAGGTTGTGCTACCGTATTCTTCGGGACAGTTGATGCAGCTGCAGGTACATTCATCGTTGATCGAGAATATTAAAGCAGCGCAATCGCAGGACCCTAGATTGCAAAAGTTTCAAGAACAGGTTGAAGCTGGACTTCGAACGGACTTGCTGGTCCATGAAGATGGTTCGTTGAGATATGGTAGCCGGTTGTGTGTGCCAAAGAGGAATATTCATGAAGAACTTATGAAGTAGGCGCACAGTTCAGCATATTCCGTACATCCAGGAGGCACGAAGATGTACCGAGATATACAGCAGCATTTCTGGTAGGAAGGCATGAAACGAGAAATTGCTCGCTTTGTGGCAAAATGCTTGGTGTGTCAGCAAGTTAAGGCTGAACGTCAAAGGGTTGCTGGTTTATTGCAACCACTTCCGATTTCTCAGTGGAAGTGGGAACATATAACCATGGATTTCGTGACAGCTCTACCGCGGAGTTCAAAAGGCAACAATGCAGTGTGGGTGATTGTTGATCGTTTGACCAAGGCAGCTCATTTCATTCCTTTTCGAGTTGGTCAATCAACAGAAACTTTGGCAGAACGGTACATGCAGAAGATCGTAAGATTGCATAGAGTACCGGTGAGCATCATGTCCGACCGTGACACTCGGTTCTTATCACACTTTTGGAGGAGCTTACAGGAAAATTTGGGGACTCGATTGAAGTTTAGCACAACTTATCATCCTCAAATAGATGACCAGTCGGAGAGAACGATCCAAACTCTTGAAGACATGTTGAGAGCTTGCATGTTGGACTTCAAGAGTTCATGGGAGGATCATCTACATTTAGTGGAGTTTTCTTACAACAACAGTTTTCAGGCAACTATTCAGATGGCTCCATTCGAAGTTTTATATGGTCGCAAGTGTCGTTCACCGTTTGTTGGGACGATGTCGGTGAACGAAGATTGTTGGGACCAGATTTGGTTGTGCAGACAATTGAGAAAGTTAACACTATCCGGAGTCATATGAAAGCAGCACAAGACAGACAGAAGAGTTGGGCTGATACATCGAGAAGACCCCTAGAGTTCGCTGTGGGTGATTTGGTATTCTTGAAGATATCACCAACTAGAGGGGTGATTCGTTTTGGAAGTCGAGGAAAGCTCGGTCCTCGATTCGTCGGACCCTTTGAGATTTTGAAGCGTATTGGTGAGGTAGCGTATCGATTGGCGTTACCGCAATCCTTGGCGAATGTTCATGATGTGTTTCACGTATCTCAACTCCGCAAATATGTTCGTGATGAAACACATGTGTTGGATCATTCTGAGCTGACTGTACGAGAAGATTTGACTTTTGAGGAGCGATCGATTGCGATTGTGGATCGAAGGTAAAAGGTTCTTAAGAACAAGGTTATCCCCCTTGTACTTATTTCTTGGGGTAATCTCTCACATGGAGAGTCAACTTGGGAGCGAGAAGATAAAATCCGGCAGAAGTTTTCCCATCTTTTCTTGTAGTTTGTTGGTCGTTTATCATTCTTGTGTTCTAGGAATTTCGAGGACGAAATTCTTTTTGTAGTTGGATATAATGTAACCGAGTTCAGTTATACCAATTTCTGTTGCCGTATGTATTGTTTGTGGTGTTTATTTTATTTACCCTGTTTGGTTGCAAATGGTAGTTTACTTTACATACGACCCGCTTGCTTGAGCTTGTTGTTTACTAGTTATTGATTACCCCGACATTACATATTTTTGCATATAACAATTTAAGTTACTTAAAATAATTTAAAAATACATGATATGGCCTGCATAATACCCCTAACCCTGTGGTAGCGTCCTTGCATCGTGTTTTCGTCCCGTTTAGTGAAACGGACGTGTTTGGATGGATACGCGCACGTACGTGCGTCCGTTCTTGGGGGTATGCATTTCTGTTAAATAATCTTTCATTTTAAATTTTGGAGCTTGCCAATAATTTTCGTATTTCAAATCCAAAATTTTGGACCCAACCCGGGCGCAATTCTGAAATATTTTGTATCCCGCCAAATCCTATTTATTTTTAAATTCCTTTAATCAGTTAAAAATATTTTTTCAGCTTATAAGATTTTCAGCTAACGAAGTTATTTTTTTTACCAGTAAATCTTTTATAATTTTTTCCAAAACAAATTTCCTAATCCCCTGAACCAATCACAACCCCCCTTTCTATTTTTCACTGGGCCCCACAACTCTCTCTCTCTCTCTCTCTTCCCCTTCGCTGTCTCTCTCTCACACCTTTCTCCTTCTCTCTCTCTCTCTTCTCTCTATTCTCCCTTTCTCCCTCCACAGAAAAATCCAAATCTCTCTCTCCTCACCGTTCCTCTCTCTCTCTCTCACTCCTCTTGATCTCCCCTCTCTCTCTCCTCTCGATTCTCTCTCTCTCTTCCGTATCTCTCTCTCTCTCTCTCCCCCTCCATATATATTTTCCTTCACGTCCTCTCCTTTTAACCCATACCCATAACCCTAGCCGCCGTCGTTCCCTCCCCCACCGTGTCGCCGATGACGCCACCATCGCCGTTCGTCGCCGCCTACTCATCCTCATCACCTTCGCCTCCACTCTCTCCTCCCCGAGCACCCTGCACGCACAGCCCGAGCACCTTGCCGCTTGCACCACCGGAGCCGATCACCGCCGGTGACCTTGTCCCCGTGTCCTTGGCCCTCGTGCACCCCCGGTGAGCACTGTTCCCTCTCCTCTCCTTCTTTCTCCTTCTTCCCTTCATCTTCTGTTCTGTGTCAAGTTTCTATAACCGCCGGTGGCCTCTGCAGGTTGTCCGCCGGAGCTCCATCGACGCCGTCGACCCTCACGACCCCTCTACAGACCACTGTGAGCCTCCTCTCCTCCATCCTCCTTGTCTTCTTCTCTTCTTTTCTTTCATGCAGTTCTTTTATTTTAGTGTTCACTGTTTTTCTGTGATCGCCGGAATCCGGCCGCGACGTCGACGATCCCGACAACCCAGCGAGGATATCTGACCCGTGTGATCCGATTGTGCGTGGTTTGGGTTCATTCCGTGTACCGTGCGCGCGTCGCGACTTTTCCCCGCCGACGCATGACGTTTTGTTTACCGCTTCGCGATCCGTCGAGGCAAGTGAAAACTTACTGCATACTATCTATAATAATTTTATATCTATTAAACTGCACAGTATAACTGTAGATTACTTATAGCACCGCCTGTTCCATTTTTCCTTTTCGATGTCTCGTATGTCATATTAGTTTCGGACCTTGAACTATAAGTTGTTGCATATTAGAGTACAATGTTGTGTTCCCACATCCGTGTTTAAATTACTTAATAATTATCGGCATAACCCATAGCACTTTTAAATAGTTTCCACCCCGAATACCCGGTTGCACCGTTTGAACGTATTTTATATATCATTGCATCTCTAGATTACTTAGTACATATTAACATGATTTTATCATCCACATTCGTTATACTGTATTCATGTAATGTTGAAACTATCCCTTAAACCCAAACTGAGAACTGTGCATCTATATATCTTAATCTGTACCTGATTGCATTTCACGTTACAAGTTCCAGTTTTGTTGATTCTATTAGTACACATGCTTGTTCTGTATACCCATGCTTATGCTAATTGATTATGAGCACCCACATGATATCTTGTATACCCTGACATGACATGTTACACCTACTACCTGATCCGACATGGTACCGTGCACCTCTTGACATGACATGACACCTTTATACATTACCTGGCTTGACCTGATGTACCATGGTATTACCTGTTACCTGATCTTGTGTCTAATGCCAACAAACCTAACCTGTTGTCCTTACGGACCGTTCCTGTTGTCTATCCAGACAAACCTGTACCTGCCTGATCCTGTGTTGGCATTAGTTCTAGATTATTTAATACCTGACTTGAACACTTATAACTTGGGGGTATAGGGAAATCAATGATGAAACCTGACTTGTAACTCGACAGTTCGACACCTTTTCTGATCAGTCTTACGGGCTAGGCCAGCCACGGGGTGATGATGCTGACATCACTCATCTTTACATACTAGACTTTTACTGCCTAGCGGCACGTCTCGGATTCAGCCCGAGAATCTTGACCGTGGTCCCGGGCACGCACGGGATACTATTGAGTTACATCGATAATTCATCAAATTGATTTCAAAGACTTGAGAGTAGTTAACCCAATAGACCAGTTTAGATTACTCACTTCATACTACCTTTCACTGCCCTGATTTATATTGCTGTTACACCTGTTTTACTATTTATGATTATACTTGCATGTCTTGCTACCCTGTTTACATATTATTGCTTGATGTTATGACGCGCTGACGTCTGGGTTTTGCATGGCCCAGATTCCGTACCTTTGTCGCAGTCCGAGCAGGAGTACTTTAGTCAGCAGGCTGAGCAGTGAGGACTCGTTAGTAGTTAGTTCTTTATTTTCAGTATTATTTCATTTCTGATGTGAGCCCGCATTATGGGACATACATTCCAGTTATTCTTGTATTGGATCTTTCGCTTCCGCATTATTTTATTCTTGACTCATTTATTTCTGGCTTATGGATATGTATTAGATAGTTTATTATTGTTCTTGATATCTCTACAGCCGTAATGTGACTGTGGATGGATACTTCCTACCCATAGGTAGCATGGTTGGCTATGTCACGTGCCTATCTTAGCGTACTCTGGGAAGCGGGGCGTGACACCTGTATAAGTGGGGTGACCCCTCTTCGCCGACTTCCTATTCTCTATATTTTGAGCGGCATGTTTCTGCACAACACATTCATATTTAGTTTTCTAATTAAGGAACACAAAAAATAAATTATATACTAAACAATGAATTACATTTAAAATATATACCTATTTGCGTTGAGAGTCGAAATATTCGCACAATAGAGGCCATGTCTCTACGTCGACTCTCGCAAAGGCCGGAGTAGATAGGAGGGCCGCTCTCTCTGCCTCGGGGGTCGCCATCCACAGGGAGTAGCAGTCGGCCTTCAGCTCATTCCTGTTGTATCGGATATTGGTCTGCATGTTCTTCATCAGGCCATTGTATAGAGCATGAAGGTCGAGCACCCTCCCAGGATGATCAGGGTCGGGTACAGGCTGAAAATCGTAATCCAACTGAAAATACAAAAAAAAACATTGTTATTAGATTGCAAGTGTTAATAATAAATATATTGGATAAATCAAATGAAAATATATATTAATACCCGAGCCTGATCAAAGAAGAGGGCGAATGAGCGCCGGTGCTGGTCGCCCCACTCAACGTGAAGTGGATAGTTCTTCACGAGCCGGCTCTCATCCCCCATATACCGGCCGAACCTCTCGGCATGAGGACCGGTATAGCAATAATCAAGGGTAAAAAAGAGGGGGAATGTTGCCTCCCCCCAGCTCTGTCAGGCCTCAGCCTATGGGACTGATTCGGGCCTCGAGTCCCCTCTGGGGATGGGGAGGCCCTGCATCTGCAAGAAATATCAAGACAATCAATATTAAGACAAAGTTGTATTAAAAAATTAAGGTTAAACGAAAATTGAAGTGTGATATATACCTCCGGTGACTAAAGCACGAACCTGGGCCCGGGCAGCAGCACAAGCGGGACGATAGTTCCTCCGGTGAGGAACAGCCGGTGTCCCGGATGCGGACGCATCCCCTCCATAGCCAACCAAGGCGACAGATTATAAATTATCATTACAACGGGCCATGTGCTGTGACTTCCAGCCATATAGTTGAATGGGCAGAAGCCACTACTAGCCATTCCGAGCCGAACATTGCGAGGATCGCTACTGAATATTGCGTGCCTCCTATCGAAATCCTTCCATGCCGGTAAATCTCTTGGATGGCTCATTTTTCAATCTTCACTTGGAGGAGCACGGTGATGCCAAATCATTGCATCAGCTGTTTTCTTGCACCTGAATAGCCTCTGTAGCCTCTGTGTTATGGGAAAGTATCGTGCTATCTTGACAGGTATATCAGGCTTCTTATCAAAATCTTTCGGCTTATACCTGGCCTCTCCGCATGTTGGACACTCTTTCAAATGTGAATTCTCTTTCCGGTACAACACGCAATTTTTAGGACATGCTTGAATCTTCTCCCACTTTAGACCCAAATCAGACATCATCTTCTGGGCTCCGTACCAGTTGTCGGGCACGTTATTTCCCGGGGGTATAGAATCTTTCAAGAACGAAAGAAGCATTGTGAATGACTTGTTGCTCCATCCATTTAGGCACTTAATCTGGAAAAGTTGGACGAACCATGAGAGGGTGGAATACTTTGCATTCTCATAAATTGGTTTTCTAGCATCATGCATGAAATTTTCATATTTATCCGCACGCGGTCCTTGACTGGAAGGAATGTCATCTTCGGTACGAATAGATTCACCTAAGGCAGCCTCTACCATATCCTCCATTTTTTCTGATGGAAATAAATTACCGTCTTCTCCTTCTGCCGTATTACCGTCTTCTCCTTCTCCTGCCGCATTATCGTGTTCTCCTTCTTCTTATGCCGCATTACTGCGTTCTTCTCCTTCCCGTGATATTTCCAAGTTGTATAAAGTCTAGTAAACCTATATTTTACGATATGAAGCTCTGCCAATTCTACCTTCTGCCAGTACTTATTGCCACATCTATCGCACGGGCAGAGAATCTTCTCTATCACGATCTTATTATGTGTGCGTGCAAATTCAATAAAAGTAGCAACTCCTGCGACAAACTTAGGTTGCATACGTTGTTGCCAATCCACATACATCCAGTCCTTAACTTTGACGTACTCATGGGCCATGTTAGACTATATAGCATATAAATTGTAGGTAATGGTGACTATATTGAGAAATCTAAGAATGGGATAGTTACTGACAAAAGAGAAAATCCGTGTATATACTTTGTGTGTGCGTTTGTCGTTGAAAAGAATAAATTATCGAACGTTTGTTAACCGATAGACGGGGACTAAGTGGCGCTTTTAGTTTTATATATGAGTATCGATGAGAAAACGAAGGTTTCATATTATCATCGAGTA
The DNA here is from genome assembly GCA_030015575.1 of Agapanthus africanus. NCBI lineage: Eukaryota > Viridiplantae > Streptophyta > Magnoliopsida > Asparagales > Amaryllidaceae > Agapanthus > Agapanthus africanus. The sequence goes on along the minus strand of JASDDO010000019.1, from coordinate 91,357,115 downwards.
CCATATATTGGTTTTAACTTCAACATCTTGAATCACTCTCTAATGATGCGTTTGTTGTGTATTCTTGTTGTGTGTGTGTGTTTCGGCTGTCGGGGGTAAGGCTTCTATCCCATTAAGAATGTATAGAGCGAACACCTATTCGCTTGTACTTTCAACCGTTTCAAGTAAATTTCGGCAGCACCTCCCGGCTGTTCTCCGAGTACACTGTAATAGAATAGATAATCATTTCAAAACTGTGAAAAAACGTTGAAATGAACATCTAATCTATCTTTGTACACGGAGAACCAGCGTAAAGATACCGAAGAAATATCTCGAAACGGATGAAAACACAAGTGAATTAAGGTGTTTGCTTTATACATTCCTAACTTATCCACACGGGACAAATCTATCGGTTATCATACGATTGAATCTTCTCGTCACATAGACTATACGACGGTTGTTAGTATCGAGCTATACCATCCGATATTTAACAACCTTCGTATAGTTCTATGTCACGACGAACATCGAACGTATGTTAACCGATAGACGGGGACTAAGTGGCGCTTTTAGTTTCACATATGAGTATCGATAAGAATACGATGGTTTCATATTATCATCGAGTACCATATATTGGTTTTAACTTCAACATCTTGAATCACTCTCTAATAATGCGTTTGTTGTGTATTCTTGTTGTGTGTGTGTGTTTCGGCTGTCGGGGGTAAGGCTTCTATCCCATTAAGAATGTATAGAACGAACACCCATTCGCTTGTGCTTTCAACCGTTTCGATTAAATTTCGGCAGCACCTCCCCGCTGTTCTCCGAGTATATTGTAATAGAATAGATAATCATTTCAAAACTGTGAAACAACGTTGAAATGAACATCTAATCTATCTTTGTACACGGAGAACCAGCAGAAAGGTACTGACGAAATATCTCGAAACGGATGAAAACACAAGTGAATGAAGGTGTTTGCTTTATACATTCCTAACTTGTCCACACGGGACAAATCTATCGGTTATCATACGATTGAATCTTCTCGTCACATAGACTATACGACGGTTGTTAGTATCGAGTTATACCGTCCGATATTTAACAACCTTCATATAGTTCTATGTCACGACGAATATCGAACGTATGTTAACCGATGGACGGGGACTAAGTGGCGCTTTTAGTTTCATATATGAGTATCAATGAGAATATGAAAATTTCATATTATCATCGAGTATCATATATTGGTTTTAACTTCAACATCTTGAATCACTCTCTAATGATGCGTTTGTTGTGTATTCTTGTTGTATGTGTAACATGATTTTAAACTTATGAAATAATACTTGCTTAGTTACTTACAAATTGCAACTTGAGAATAAGATATATGAAGAATTGAGTATTAAAGAACTAAAATGCATTAGACTTGAGATTGAGATGCATACCTTCAACATAGAAAAGAAATCAATAAACAAGATGAATATAATATAAATTCATAATTAATGCTATATGACACGGGTCTCAGATCAAAATTAGTGTTGAAAGTTTGATTTCCAAAAGTATCTGGCACAAAAGCTAATATGTGTGTGTGTGTGTTATACATGCATGAATGAGGGAACATATAATGAACCATTTAGGCAAATTTTGTGATGCACAATTCAAACATGACGGAGAAATATATAACTAGAGCCATTTACGGCTAAAAACAAATTATGCATGCCTCTAAACTAACAGATAGAAAAAGAAATTTGTCAATTTAGGCGGTCAACGGAAGTTTCACATGATGACATTGTCACACTAATGCCGCTCGGTTTCTCAAGTAGAGAGTTTTGGTCGATAAATTCTCCAATCAATTATGGATAGAAATGTAAAGTGGAAAATCTATCCAAAATCTAGAAAGAAAGGCACAACTGCGTAATCTAACTTAGCTAATCGTTGGTAGCAAAACAAAGATGCAATTTCATACTGCTTGGATGTGCCCATCAATGGAATAAGAAACAAACAAACCCAACAAACAATTAAGCTCATATCTACAATATATGCAAGCGAGCGAGCGAATAAAAGTGGGAATCAATATGCATAACATGGATAACTCATTGCAACTGCAGCGCAATAATCAGGGTTGATTGCACAAACCGCCTTTATAGTTTACCATGCAAGACAACAGTTATGCGCCCCCCAGCCGAACCCCAACCCTAACCCTAACCCCAAGCCCAACCCAACCGCAACCGCAGCACCAGCCCCAGCCCTAACCCTAACCCTAACCCCAACCCCACCCCAACCGCAACCTCAACAGTTATATGCCCCCCAACCGAACCCGAACCCTAACCCCAACCCCAACCCTAACCCAACCGCAACCCCAGCACCAGCACCAGCCCCAGCCCTAACCCTAACCCTAACCCTAACCGCAACCCTAGCCGAACCCAACCGAACCGCAACCCTTGCCGAACCCCAAGCTCAACCCCTAAAATAATCAAAAATCTCTTTAATTGAAAATTTAATTACTTACCTGTTCGGTGGATCGGCGACGAGGAAGAACGGCGACGAGATCAGGAACGACAGAGAGAGAACGGCGACGAGATCGACGAGGTCGGTGACGAGGTCGGCGACGCGGCGACGAGAAAAGGCGATTTGCGAGGTTTCGCGCGCTCGATCGAGAGGAGGATAATCAGCGCGTAGGGAAATTATGTTTCTTTTCTATTAAATCCATATTTAGATGCCACTACGGATTTGTCCGTAGGTCTTTGGTTTGCGGCTCCGTAGGGGCAAACAACAAATTAAGATTTAATATTTTTACGTTGGTGCGTCTTGGACCGTAGGGGCAACCGTCTAGCCCTACGGACTAATCCGTAGGGCCAAAATAAATCTGCCCCTACGGATTTCAATATCCGTAGGGGCAACCTCCTATTTTAGTAGTGTATCCGTCACTTTTAATGGCATGAACTAATATAACTTGAAAATCCAACGGCTCGTCAGAGAGAAAATAATTTAGGAAAATTAATAGAACCATATATTCAAATCTTTAAGATAAAACATCGATCGAAACCATGCATGAATTTATTACCATGTATTAAAATGAACAACATAGCAAATATGCTTACTTCAGACCATATACATATATATATAGAGAGAGAGAGAGAGAAGTTCCTGAAAGATTCAATTTCAGGCACTTTAATTATTTAACTTTCAAAAGTTTCAAAAAAATTATTTAAATTTCAAATAGAATTATAGACCTTTTAGAATGTAGGGCATTTTGTTACTAATAAAAAAATTTACAAAGGCATTCAAGAATTAATTATTGAAAAAGAAAAATTAAATAATAATGGCATACCTTAGAGTTAATAGATTTGATAGCAGCAGCTATCAAATTGTCATCTCCGACAATATGCCGGATATATTTCACCATTTGATGACGAGTAATGCTTTTCTCCTTCATCGTAAGTAAACCCATAGTCATAAAATAGGCCAAATTATTGATCAATCAAAACCGAAAAAATATGTAGAGTTTATTCTTACCTTAAGACCTTTCTGGGCCTTTTCAGTCGGCATATCTTTTCAGTCGGCTGAGATTTTGTTAACAAAATTATAAGCTTTGTGGTACTAATGAAAAGTTAAGTCGGTTTTCTGCAAGTATTATTTTCAGCTTTTCCCTTAGGATTGGAAGAACCCGTTGCATGACCAGCCTTTTCCATATCCAAGTTGTAAGCTGCAAAAGCATCCATTGTTTTGATGATAAATGATGGTGTAAATATCGAGACTCATTGTATCGAAGAAGTATGAAATAGTATTTAAAGTGTTTATCTGACAAATTTTTGTTACTACATGTTTATAAATTCTTTAATTTGAAGAATATTTTCTTGTATGAGGTTAATAGATAGATTTTTATTTTTATATACAAAAAGAAAAAGAAAAATTAGACTCTTGCTTTATGTCAGGAATCACTAAATACAAATGCATATTTGTATGCATTAAAATCATTTCATGTTTCAAACACAAGCTGCTTCTTATTTTTCTTCATAAACATATAGCAATAGTAAGAAATATACAATTCATCATAATAAGGTAAAAAGAAAAAAGAAAAATTCTAGTGATATTCCAAATGACAAAATAGAAATAGATGCTTTTATATATTAATATTAAGCAAAGAAGCCAAAAGAAAAAGATAAAAGAAAATGTTAGAAGAGTTAAGAGCCAAGATTTACCTCTTACTGGTTAATTTCTTTCTATTTTGTTGATAATGCAAAAGTGAGACCCCTAGGGTCTATATATCTATATAACATGAAGAATAAAATAATTGGATAGTAAATTACAAAAATTAACCTCCAAGTATTATAGCCTGCACATGAGAGGCTAATATGTATTCATGCGTCAACAATTACTCATTTGAGCTTGTTCCTCGATCAACTCTATGAGAAACAGATGCATTATCTCTAGCTTTCATTTTTTCAAGAATCACAAACAATATATTTTGGTGAGTTCCCTTTTCAAACTTGGCTCCCAAGCAACAATAAGAAAAAGACTCTCACAAAATCCCTCTCAAAACTCTAGCCTCCTCTCTCTCTCTAATTAACAAAAGGGTTCTTACCCAATTAAGATTACAAAATGCAATTTATAGTATGAGGCAAATAGAGTAAAAATTGGATTTCGCAAAACAGTCCAAAATTCGTCCTGAGTCATTTTGAGCCGGCTCAACATTTTCCTGAGTTGTCTCTTCCAAACAGAGAACAATTAATGTTTCTTAACGACTTGTGAACCGGCTCAAACATACATTGAGTCGTCTTATACAAACAGAGAGAACTCTGTAATTCCAGACATATTGTGAGCCAGCTCAAATTTATCTTGAGTCGTCTCAACATCCATAGATCAGAGAATACGAGGTAAACTCAACAAATCTCCACCTTGCATCGCATTTGCCACAAAACTCCTCCATAATATTAGCAATAGCTCCACCTTCCCCCCACAATATCCCTAAAGGGCTCAACGAGGGCGACGCACTCCAATTAAGTTCAAGCAATGCTCAAAACTTTACAAACGAAAGAAACTTAGTCAACATGTCGGCCGAATTATCCGCTGTGACAAGCTTTTTTACGATTATCTCTTCCTCTTCAATGACATCCTGAACAAACCAATACCAAACGTCGATGTGCTTCGTTCTGTCATAATGCATCTAATCTTTTGTAAAATGAATCACACTTTGGATATCACAATAGACTATTATGATATCCTTTTGGATACCAAGTTTCGAAATAGTCTCTTCAACCAGATTTCTTCCTTAACAGTCTCAACAACGACCATATACTCTGCTTCCGTCGTAGATAACGCTATCATAGCCTGTAACAAAGCATGCCAAATAATGGTACATCCTCTTAAAGAGAATACATAGCCGATGATCGACTTTCACCTATCTAGATCACCTGCATAGTCAGAATCGCTGAAACCAATCAAACTATCACCGTTCCTTCCAAACCCAATCCTTCATCAGCCGTACCTCGTTGGTATCGTAAAATTCATTTCACTGCTTGTCAATGGACTTTCTCAAGAGATGTCATATAGAGACTAACACTAACTGCATATGAAATATCAGATCAGTTACATACCATGGCATACATAATGCTACCCATCACACTCGAATAAGGAACATGCGACATATACTTAATTTCTTCCTCAGTTTGCGATGATGAACGAGCTGAAAGTTTAAAATGAGCTGCCAAAAGAGTACTTACATATTTAGCATCTGCTATACCAAAACGCTCCAAAACTTATTCAACATACCGCTGTTGACACAAATAAAGTTTACCGCTCTTGCGATCGTGCCTAATTTCTATATCAAGAATTTTCTTGGCCTCTCCTAAATCTTTAGTCTCGAACTTGCCTTTTCTTTATGTTTCTGAATATCAACCATATATTTTACTACTATCAACATATCATCAATTTAAATCAACAAGTATATGAAAGAACTATCGGCGAGTTTCTTGCAATAAACACAATTGTCACTCTTGCTTCTTGTAAACCCAATATCTCTTATGAAATAATCAAATTTCTTATATCAACATCTAGATGGCTGCTTTAAACCATAGAGAGACTTTTCTAACAAACAAACGTAGTCTTCCTTTTTTTGAAAACCCACATGCAACCAACTACTTTCTTTCTTCTTTCGGGCTTAATGAGCTTCTATGTTTAGTTCTTGTGAAGAGACTCAATCTCTTCATTTATAGCGACTAGTTAACGAGCCGACTCATCGAAAGAGATAGCTTCATGAAAACTCATAAACTCGCTATTATCAACTGTCTCTGCAATGGACAGCACATACGACACTAGATCATTGTAGTTATATCTTTGTGGTGGTCTAATGTCTCTTCGTTGTCGGTCTTGAGTGAGTAAATACCGCTCATCTTTGGACTAAGATTCATCAGACGATGGTGAACGAAAGATCTCCTGCAAACCCGAGATTTCAACGATCTCAAATTCAACGCCCGGCTTATCCTTGCTTGTATCGTCTTGAATTGGAGATTCCATGTTTTTCGAATTCAACATAGCAGACTCGTTGATTAGTATGAAAATTTGTGTTTACCGCAATCAGAAACGGCGTCGCTTTGCAGCTAGCCGGTGAGTACGGGTCGATCCACAGAGATGGGTAATTTTCTTAATGTGTTTTTACGAGTTGATTCCAAATATTGTTTGGATTGATTAAATCTAAAACCTAGATCTATCACTAAACTAAATTAATCTAAATTAATATCTTGCTAGGGTTAGGTTTAGGAGAAGTTTGGAGATTAAAGGTTTCCTCACCGCTTTCATTGCCCTATTTTTGATCTATTAGATGTTACGGTAATTATCAATAAAGTGGATTAGAATCTTTTGGGAAGATCTTTCTTCCTCTAGATTCTTCTCCTTCCTTTATCGATAATTACCCTAACCCCCATGGAAAACACGCGCAACCGGGCCTTTATACTACGGTGTCACCGTTACCTCGAGGGGTAGGGTGCCGTAGAGAGCGGTTGTGCGTGTATGCATGGAGTTCTAATTCTTGTGAAGGGGCATGAAAGGGGTGAGAGATCTCATCTCTCAAACCTTTCCCTAAGGCTAACCCTAACAAGCGAGGAGATTACTCGCTCATTAGGGGATGAACAAACATACTAATTAAAAGAGAATAAAAAGCAAAGAAATAAAATTACTTACTAGTTTGATGGCTCACTCCAAGCAATATAGAACAGATCTGAATAAACTCCCAGCAATTCTGAATTTTATTGATTGAAAAGAGGCATCAGTTTTACAGATCTGTGATTACAATTTATAGGAAAACAGGAAAACTAGGGTTACAGATTCTCGCACACATAATTTTACAGATATGCCCACGGAAAATCCAAACCCCCGCACCGACGCACCGACACGAGAAAAATCCACCGACACGGGCTTTAAATGGCCGCGGAACCGCGGCATTAGTGGGCTTGGGCCGCGGTTCCGCGGCCCTTTGGTGAGATCATCTCACCAAGCTTTCTGGGCTTCATGCTGGGTATTTGGGCTTTTTATTCTTCACCATTTTTCTCTGTTTGGCTTCTTATTCTTCCCCAGATCTTCAGTGAAAATTTGTAGCGATCTTTTAACCGTTTCACTTTGACATGATTGGACCTTACGTCACCTTGTACCTATGTGAACTGTTATTAGCCTGGGCTTGACTAGGATCCGTCTACTTGTTGGTCAAAAGTCCATTTTCTGTATCAACTTTCGTCTTTTTCACTATATTCGCTCCAAGAGCCTGTATCCTGTAATATGCAACAAACGTGCGTCAAGAGTACCTGTTTATTTATAAAATGAATAAAAATGGGGAGTACAATAATGCAATATTATAGTATTAACAAATACCCCCAAACTTATCTTTTGCTCGTCCTAGAGCAAACTTATTTTTTTTATTCACTAAAATCCTAACCACACTTTCGCAGGGAAACACGATTGCACTGAGCATGTGCAACAAGCCGTTAAACCTCTAGGTGTCCCTAGTTGGAGGAGTGTTGTCTCCTTAGGGTTTTCAGCGGATACTACCCACAAAATCCTATCAATTCGGCCCATTGACTTTTGTTCTCCAATTAGGTTTTCTAACAAGGAATTCTATTATCTTTTGACTCGCAAATTATCCACCCACATTCTTCACACTTCCTCATTATTTAACTTAAGATTATATATGTTATGTAGTCCTACTTAGCTTTCGGCATCTCTTAAGTCTTCCTTCTAGGGTTTCATCTCCACTTAGGAATTTCTATCAACTCTATTAAAGATACAAGTTCTATCTTTCATTCCTCTCTCTTATCTAAATTCCAATCACATACCCCTACGTGTGTGTATAGATCATCCCTACACTTGGAAATTCAAATCAAGCAATCATGCCCTTGTCCGTTGTCCAAAGTACTTATTAATTTAGTGAATTTTTAATAGAATTTTGCTTACACATCCTTCATGCGACCGTTAATACTTCTTGAGGTACCAACAACCGATTACAAGATGCGTTAGCACTTTAAAGCGTACTTCCTAGTTTTGCAACACCCAAGGCTTTTAGCAGTGACTCCCAAACCAGTTGGTCTAAGGCACTGGGTGATGAAGCACCCTCGCTAAATATTTTTCTATTTTTGCAGCCTTAAGTAATCACAAAAACCAGTGTCCATTTTTTTATTCTTTATTCACACTTTTTTTTTCTTTTATTTTCTTCGTACTAAGGACTTTAGACAAGAGTATTTCAAGGTCTCTTCTACTATTTCAAGTTTCAAGGTGCGTGATTGTGCAAATTGTAGGGTATACGTTTTCAGAATCTAGACTTAAGCTAGGAACTATTTTTCAAACTTATACTCTAATAAGAACGTCAATACTTTTCCCTTGTTTCGACTTAGCCTAAGAAGTGATCCCAAAATTTGCCTATTACTAAATAAACTACAAGGCATATACTTTCTACCGTTAAACTTTAAGGAATGTTATTTTTAGGGTTTTTAATTCACTAAGTCTAAGATCTAGTTGTTCCTAGCTAGTTAACCTATATGTCAAACTCTAGTCCAATAAGGCCAAAATTGAATACAATTATTTTTATAATTTTTCAAAAAATTTCAATTTTTATGGGTTTTCAAATAAGTATGCAAATGAAAAAAAAATATGTACAAATGAATGCGAAGGAAGAAGACGTACCGAGCATACCCCCAAACTTGAACTTGACAGTGTCCTCACTGTCATCCTAACCTAAGAGGGTCAAAATACCGGCACTCCCCTATTTATTTATTTATAATTTTTTTTTATATTTTTTTTTATTGTTAAGGAAAACAAAAATATATACAGAAAGGCCCTCCCCCAAACTTCATTTAAACTATGTTAGACATTACTGCCAAACTTTGCATAGACCAAAAGTCAACACCAACCAGTTGAAAATTTTATCAGTAAAGAGTATTGGTTGGTGGAAGAATAAGTTGTGGCGGTCCAAAAAGAATTGGGGAAGATAGAAGTGGTGGTATGGAAGGTATGGAGGTGAATAGACAGGAGGTGGTGATGAATCAAAACGAGAATGCGAATGATCAGCAATCAGTTGAATAATGGCATTCTCGTAGCTTATTAAAAGAAATGGGGGTGGTTCAACTTCTAACAGAGGAGGTTGACTAACCACAATATCCCCAAAATGTTCCTGTGGGTCCTCTATTGACGTGGCATCATCCATTAATTTCATATGATATTCAATTATAAGGAAACTGATCTTCTCGATGTCCGCCATAGTCCAACCGAAAACTTACCGCCTATCTTGTAAGAACATCAAAAGGGCGTTCTCTTGCTCAAGGGCTAGAGAAGCTGATCTGATAATGGGAAAGGTCTCATTCTCACCTATGTAAGCATATTCAAGGTGAGGCGGTAAGGACATGAGTTCGAGTTTTGGAGGCGAAAGAATCATTGTGGAATCTACCTCGAACTCAAAGGACTCCAACACAGGTTCGAAATCACTGCAAACAACCGATTCGGAAGGTTCAACTAACTCATCCAAAAAATCAAAAGACTCATATTCAGGCTGTGAGTCGTCATCATCCGAAAAAGTGAAACATTCATAATCAATATCGGTTGTGTCAACGGTGGTAGGCTCAAGGAGGGACCCACTAGTGGCGTCAAAACTGTTTTCATCAAATAGAAATCTTTCAAGCTCGTAGTCCTCCTGCATGATTTCGTGAATAGAGCAAACTTCTCGTGTACTAGTTTTAGGCACGGGGGGCAGACTTCCCATCTTATAAATATTGAACTCACTAGACATCTTCCCAAAGGATAGAGTCATGGAGCCATTGCGACAGTTTATTACAGCATTGGAAGTGGCCAAAAATGGTCGACCGAGGATCACCGGAATTTGGTTCCGTGGGTTAACAACAGGTTGTGTATCCATAACAATAAAATCAACGGGGAATATAAACTCCCCAACTTTGATCAACACATCCTCTAGCTGACCTCTAGGATGGGTGATTGATCGATCAGCCATTTGGAGAGTACAACGAGTAGGTTTCAACTCTCCAACCCCTAATTGTTCGTACACGGAGTAGGGAATCAGGGTAACACTGGACCCAAGATCTAAAAGTGCTCGATTAATTTTCTTATCCCCAATTGTGATTGAAATCGTAGGACAGCCGGGGTCCTTTCGTTTTTGGGATAAGGTTTGATGGTGGTTAATAGCATTGCTCACTGCACTAGCCACTAGCACTTTCTTGGGTACTTGAGACGCCTTTCTCTTCGAGGTGCATAAACCCTTTAAGATTTTCGCGTATGAAGGGACTTGTTGGATTGCATCCAAGAGAGGTATATTTATGCTAACCTGCTTAAACATCTCCACAATCTTCTCCACTTGTGCAGTTGGTTTATTAGGACTCAACCTGTTTGGGAATGGAGCATTTTGAAAATTCGTTGAGTCAAATGTCTGTGGAGTAGAATGTGGAGTAGGAACGGATCCCGGTGTAGATGTGTTTATGTTGTGAGAAATGGGTCCGTTCGAACTAGAAGAAGTAGAACCATGTGAAGGGTGGAGAATAGGCTCTAAAGAAAAAGGTGAAGAAGAAAGTGAAGAAAATGAAGAAGGGGAAGATGACGATGGAGAAAAAGAAGAAGAAAGAGAAGAAGAAGAACCACCGGCGGGGATGTCATCATTAGTTCCCACATTATTTTGCAACTCTCTTCCGGATCTCAACGTGGTCACCACATTTACATTGTGATTGTGATATGCGTTTTGTGTGTGACCGAAATTTGGCATTGGTTGAGACGGAAGCTTTCTCTTTTCTCTCTCGCTCAACGCAGCAGTTAATTGTGCAATTTTTGCCTCAATAGATTTGATACTTTGATCGTGTGAGGCATTGTTATGCATCAAAGACTGAACATAATTTTCAAATCTTGCTGCGGATTCTGTAGATTGCTTGAGAAACGCATCTAGACTTTTTTCGAGCGAGATAACCTTATCATCATTTGGTTGAACCAAATTGTTCGTTTGATTTGTATAAGGTTGTTGTTGGAAAGGTTGATAATTTTGAGTTTGTGAAGGTGCTTGCTGTTGTTGTGGAGGAGGAGGTCTTTGAAAATTGTTATTTCCTTGGAATTGTTGATTTTGGTTCCAAGCGAAATTTGGGTGACTCCTCCACCCCGGATTGTATGTCGAAGAGTATGGATCGTTTCTTTGTCGTTGCTGAAATACAGCATTGACTTGATCCTGTCCTTGAGTAGATGCATTATAAGGACACTCTTCGGTTAGATGCGATGGATTCGCACAACAAGCACAAACAATTCATGGAGGTAAAGCAGGGGCAGGAGAAGACGATGAGATTTTGGTCTCAATGGCTTCTAGCTTTTTCATAAGTGCGGCCATCTCGGCCTTCATAGCAATTGACATATCTACTTGATGCATGCCTGCCCTAAATTGACCAACAGAAGAAGATGATGTGGTCTTGGTACTCTCCCACTGAATTGTTTGCTCACTAAGATCCTCAAGAAACTGCCACGCTTCGTCACTAGACTTAGAGAGAAAATGACATTGACATATGGTTTCTAGCAACTGCTTCGTTGCCGAGTTCAATCCCTCGTATAATGTTTGGCAAAGTTGCCAACTTTCGATCCCATGATGAGGGCATTGAACGAGTAGGTCTTTAAATCTCTCGACGCACTTCCAAAATGGTTCGGAAGGAAGCTGTGAAAATTGTATAATCTCGTTACGGATTCTAGCAGTTTTGTGATGAGGATAGAACTTTTTCAGAAAAGCTCTCACAAACTCGTCCCAATTTCTAATGGAATGTGATGCGGTGCTATATAGCCACTTCTCGGCTAGGTCACATAAGGTAAAAGGAATGATCCTTAGCCTTATAGCGTCATCACTTAATTGGGTAGTTTTCATCATGGCGCAAACGTTTTGGAATTTATTGATAAAGATATATGCATCTTCGGATTCCAACCCATGAAATTTTGGCAGCATATTGATGAAATGTGGTTTTATTTCAAAATTTTCCCCATTTACCGGTGGGGGTGAAAGACATGTAGGTAAAGAAGTGCGGACGAGGTAGAAGAGATCCTGGAGCGCGATTCGTTGGGGCGCTACAACAGGCGGAAGATTCGGGTTATTCGCACCTAACGGAGGTGGAATCATTCCCGTCGGTAAGGTATCGTTGGGGTCGTGTCCCGACATACCTTCGAAAGAAGAATTTGAAGGTGGAGGTAAGAAAATGGAGGGAATTTCGACTTCGGTGTCGAAAGGATCGTCGGTCGGTACCAACGAAACACGGACTAATCGGGCGTTAGTATCCCTAGTCTAAAATGACATACACTAAAAGGGGTAGTGTAGTCAGAAAAAAAAAAGACAGAATGTGGGGGTAAGATAACGTCAGTGAAGGGAAGTGGTGGAAGTGAGTTGCAAGTTTTCTTAGCGACAACTTGCAAGTTTTGAAAAGATTTTTTTTCTCTTTTTTTTTATGTGTGAGTTATGCAAAGAAGTTTTGAAAAGAGACTCATGACACAATTGCTATCAACCACACATGCACAATCAGGCCTAGATCTAGGGTCGCCTAGGTCTGCTAGACAGCTCCTAACTAGGGCTAGAAATAGGACCCCAAACCGCCTCTTCACCGACAAGTACGGCCAGGTAAGTGGGAAGGAACCACAATAGTGGGCCTAATTAAAAACCACTAGCCTACACACCGCAAAGTCAGTTAGGATAAACGGTCGATGCCTATACTAGTCCTTTTCCTATTGAGCTCGATGTCCTTAGGTCTGAGTCTAGTATTTTTTTTTAATTAATTGTGGTCGATGCAAAATGCTTTAAGTGTTTTCTGGGGTCCTGGGAAGGGTGATGAAATCCCCACCCAATCTGAGTTTGGTCAATTAACCCCTTAAAGTCCGATTAAATTATGCAAAACAATAAAATTCACTTGCAATCAATTTTTTTTTTAGCGCGGCGCAAAGAAACCTGCAGAAAATCTGTTATTTAGAAGGGGGAGAAAGAATTTTTAGCGCAAAGAATTCCTGCAGAAAATTTTCACAAAAGATATATGGAGGTTGACAGAGGAAGGGATTAGAAAACAAACGATGCTAATTTGAGGTGCTGACGTGGCTAAATAGCCGCGGTTCCGCGGTCTGGGGCGCTCCTTGGCCGCGATTCCGCGGTCTGGTGAAGAGATCAGGCTCTGGAAAAAAAAATTTGTAGCTCCTGTTCACCAATTCTCCTCTATTCTGATGTTCACTTTTCTGTTTAACCTTCTGTAAATTTCCAGATTCGCAATCCTTCGCTATTCCTGCAAGATTCAAAACATAAAACCCTTCAAACAGATAAAAATGGATAAAAAAAATTTTACTTTTTTATATTTTCAGATTTTTATAATTTTAGAATTTATATCAACCCGAATTTACACAAAAGAAATATTACGCCGTCCCCGGCAACGGCGCCATTTGATTAGTATGAAAATTTGTGTTTACCGCAATCAGAAACAGCGTCACTTTGCAGCTAGCCGGTGAGTACGGGTCGATCCACAGAGATGGGTAATTTTCTTAATGTGTTTTTACGAGTTGATTCCAAATATTGTTTGGATTGATTAAATCTAAAACCTAGATCTATCACTAAACTAAATTAATCTAAATTAATGTCTTGCTAGGGTTAGGTTTAGGAGAAATTTGGAGATTAAAGGTTTCCTCACCGCTTTCATTGCCCTATTTTTGATCTATTAGATGTTACGGTAATTATCAATAAAGTGGATTAGAATCTTTTGGGAAGATCTTTCTTCCTCTAGATTCTTCTCCTTCCTTTATCGATAATTACCCTAACCCCCATAGAAAACACGCGCAACCGGGCCTTTATACTACGGTGTCACCGTTACCTCGAGGGGTAGGGTGCCGTAGGGAGCGGTTGTGCGTGTATGCATGGAGTTCTAATTCTTGTGAAGGGGCATGAAAGGGGTGAGAGATCTCATCTCTCAAACCTTTCCCTAAGGCTAACCCTAACAAGCGAGGAGATTACTCGCTCATTAGGGGATGAACAAACATACTAATTAAAAGAGAATAAAAAGCAAAGAAATAAAATTACTTACTAGTTTAATGGCTCCCTCCAAGCAATATAGAACAGATCTGAATAAACTCCCAGCAATTCTGAATTTTATTGATTGAAAAGAGGCATCAGTTTTACAGATCTGTGATTACAATTTATAGGAAAACAGGAAAACTAGGGTTACAGATTCTCGTACACATGATTTTACAGATATGCCCACGGAAAATCCAAACCCCCGCACCGACGCACCGACACGAGAAAAATCCACCGACACGGGCTTTAAATGGCCGCGGAACCGCGGCATTAGTGGGCTTGGGCCGCGGTTCCGCGGCCCTTTGGTGAGATCATCTCACCAAGCTTTCTGGGCTTCATGCTGGGTATTTGGGCCTGTTTATTCTTCACCATTTTTCTCTGTTTGGCTTCTTATTCTTCCCCAGATCTTCAGTGAAAATTTGTAGTGATCTTTTAACCGTTTCACTTTGACATGTTTGGACCTTGCGTCACCTTGTACCTATGTGAACTGTTATTAGCCTGGGCTTGACTAGGATCCGTCTACTTGTTGGTCAAAAGTCCCTTTTCTGTATCAACCTTCGTCTTTTTCACTATATTCGCTCCAAGGGCCTGTATCCTGTAATATGCAACAAACGTGCGTCAAGAGTACCTGTTTATTTATAAAATGAATGAAAATGGGGAGTACAATAATGCAATATTATAGTATGAACACTCGTCAAAAATGACATCTCTGCTAATCATGAACTTTGGCGACTTTGGATCTGGACACCACAACTTATAATCTTTGACCCCGGTAGCATAACCAAGAAAAATACATTTCTTCGCTCGAGAATATAACTTGTCTTCATGACAATGCGCATATGCAGGACAACCAAACACTCTAAATGTAGAATAATCGACGTGCTTCTCAGACCATACCTACTCCGGTGTTTTACTACCAAGTGAAGCATGAGGTGATCGATTCACCACGTAGCATGCCGTGTTCACCGCCTCTGCCCAAAATTCCTTGCTGAGCCCTGCATTAGATAACATGCACCGAGTTTTCTCCAAAAGAATCCAATTCATGCGCTCCGCGACTCCATTTTGCTGTGGTGTGTGGACAACGGTATGATACCGAACGATACCTTCGTTTTTACAGAATTTATTGAAATCTTCATCACAAAATTCTCATCCGTTGTCCGTCCTTAGCCTCTTAATCTGCTTTTATGTCTGCTTCTCAATCAATATCTTCCGTTACTTGAACGTATTAAATACATCGCTTTTTAGTTTCAAGAAATAGACCCAAATATTCCTCGAATAATTATCGATGAAAGTAAGCAGATATTTTGCACTGCTTCATTTGGAAGCAACTTGAGAGGGTCTCCAAAGATCTGAATGAATATAGTCAAGAGTATCTCTTGTGTTGTGCACTGCCGTACCAAAACTAACTCATTCTGCTTCCCAAAAATTCAATGCTCATAAAATTGCATTTTCAATGTACTTTGACCACATAGTAGACCTTACTTCAATAACTCAACCATACCTCTTTCACTCGTATGTCCGAACATCGTGTAACATAATCTGGTTACATCTGAATCTGATATGGATTTAAATGATGAAACTGTCGTCGACCCAGTAGTTGTCGAACCTTACAACATATATAAGGACCATGTTTTCAAGCCCTTCATAACGACGAGAGTACCTTTACTGACTTTCAAAACTCCACCTTTAGTAGAGATCTTATAGCTATTAATATCGAGTGTACCAGTGAGATGAGATTCTTCTTTAAGTCAAGGACATGCCTAACTTCCACTAATGTTCTCACAACGCCATCAAACGTCTTGATTTGAATCGTTCTCTTACCAATAGATCGACACGAACTATTGTCGTCCATTAAAACCACTCCACCATCAACAGATTCATAGGTGAAGAACAAATCCCTATTGGGACACATATGGTAGGAACAGTCCGAATCCATAATCCATTCATTTTTGGATCGATGTGTATTGTCAAGAACCACAAGTAGATCCCCTTCTCCTCGGAAATACTAATTTCAACTGAAGACTCCTTCTAATTGTCTTCCTGCTTCTGCTTGTTCTGCAATTTGAAACAATTGACTTTGAAGTGCCCTTTCTTCTTACAATAGTTGTAGCTCAAGTTCTTATACTTGGACTTCGACCTTGACTTCTTCTTGCTATCTTCCAGATCTCTCTTCTCCACTCGCCCTCAGATAAATAAGCCTGAAAATTGACCATCGTCTTCGCTAGAAGTTAACTCCTTGTCAATCTTCTTCTTGTTCATCAAATTTTCTTTGATATTCTTGATCGAGATAGTATCTCGTTCTTAGACCATAATATCACGAAAATGCTTACAAGAGGGTAGCAAAGAACATAACAATAAAAGTGTTTGATTTTTATCATCGATCTTAATATCGATCTTACCCAAATCTGTAATGATCGAATTAAACTCACCGATGTGAGAACTGATAAGAGAGTTGTCACGCCCCGCTTCCCAATAGACGGAAACAGTGACGTGGCAAACTCGCAACGTATTTATTATGAAATAAATACATTAAGCGTAATTAAGCAATATAACCATGAACAAGAATAACAAAACTAAGAAAATGAAACAGCAACTTTATTTACATTCAATTTTACATACAACTGTCTAAAATAAAAGATACAATAATAAAAGCAAATGCCTAAACAATGGCATACTGAAAGTAAGTGCAGGCTGGAAGGAGCTAGTAATCTGGCTGTGCAGTAAGCTGGTCCAAGTCCTCCTGGCTCGGCTCTATCTCCTCATAGTCTGGTCATCCTAACGAACATTCCAAAAAAAGAAAACAGAGAGAAATGTCGTCATCAAACTAGCACTCGGTAAGTCCCAAAACAAGTAAGAGAAAATAGTATGTAATATGAAATGAACGGGTAAAGTTTTATACGATCATTTACGGGTATAAGATAGTTATTCTAACGTGGTTATTTGTAGTTTGATAAGAAAAGTATTCATATATACGAGAGGAGTCCATCTTATCCCGTGGACTATGGTAACATGTAGTATAAGGTCCCTTCATAACCCACGGGACAACAGCACGTGAATTCATGTAGGTGTCTTTTAAGTGACCTCTCGTGCCACGATATACGTTCCGTACCAATCTACCCTTTTATCTCCGCGTATTATATTGTATAGATTAAGATTATAATTCTTGGCCGAATCTATGGATATAAAATGTACAGGTTCATGTTCAGGATATAATCATGTGTTCAAGTAGTCATGTCAAGTTATAATCTTGGTTCGGTCAAGTCAAGTCAAGTATACAAATTTGAGTTTAATATTTGAATTCGAGTATTCAAGTTCATGATTAAGTATTCAAGTTTTTGTTTAATTTTGTATTCTAGTTTGAGTTTGGACTCAGATTGAGTCAGACACTTGTGAACGGATATAATTTTTGACTTTCTTAGGTTCAGGAGTAATCGGCAATGCTGCACATGGACGGCAAGATTTATGTCTTTTTCCAAGACAATTGCCATTGATAACTCCGTTAAATTGTTTAACCAGAATAGGCAAACACTCACTTTCTCCGGCTCTCTGGGGCTCAAGAGAATTAATCCCGCTTAAACATATATTAAACTAGAGTCCTTAAAATATTGTGTTGCATATCTCGAGAGGATTTTATGAAAAATATTTTAATTTATTTTAAAAATAAAGCTCGAGGGTGATTTATAACATTTAGGGTTTTCATAAGCATGTGTTTTAATTATTGGGGTATTTTAATGATAAATGATTAGTTTTTAAAAGTTTATGGTATTTTATTAAAAACTAGCCCTTTTTGATAATTTGGTGGTATTTTGTTAACATTTTAATCTTTCATTATAAAATATAGTTTCATAACATGTTTTTTATTGAAAACACGGATTTATAATTATTATATAATTTTTCAAAAATTAGTTTTGTTTAGAAAATTTACGTTTCTTAAAAAAACCGTATTTTATTTCTTTTCGAGATCGAATACTCCGTGAGGAGTTCTACATCTCGCTCTACTATCCCAAGGATGTGCAATAATTTGCACCATCTGTAACAACTCTAATTCTTGTGTACATAAATTGATTAAAAGTTAAGGTATACTTGGGGTATTTACAATTCCTGTGAGTACTATAAGAATTTGACTTACTTTTGAATAGCAAGAAGGAGCTTGTAGCTCATTGGTAAGACCTTGCACTGCTGAACCAAAGCACTAGAGTTCAAATCCCATCAGCAACGCATTCTTTTTATTTAAAATTCTTTTAATATTTTAGAAGCCCAAGAGTATACACGTGCACTACACGTAATATGGTTAGTTACAGAATAAACAAACGTGTCCACGAGGCTAGACCAAACGTCAGGGACACATGGCATCAAGACAAGCCCCGACTCACCCGACTCGGGCCGGCGAACTCGTTGACTCGGCCGGCGCCGCCAGTCCAACTCGGTCCGAACCCTAATTTTCTTTAACCCCCTGCACCCTTTGTCCTACCCCACTCTCCCTACACTGTTTAAATTCTCTGCAATTAACCAGAGAATTAAAATACCCCATTTTAATCCTTTTTAATGCAAATTTAAATGCATTTTTTATCACACCCTAACCCTAATTTTCCCTATAAATACCCACTCTATTTTTTACACCTCTTCACACTGAAATTTCCAACAACTCTCAAGAAAATTCCAAGATCTTTTTGTGTGCAAGTGGAGTTAGCAAAAGGGCGAAACTCGGACGAACTTCCGACGGCAATCCTAAAAGATTCCGAGAACGAAACAACGCACCGGAAACTCCCACCTATTCCTCCTTCTCTCTTCTAGTCAAATAACCTGTAAGTCCCTACTTCTTCCTCTTTTATCTATTCTAAAAACATTCAAAACTAAACCCGACAAAAACGGAGTTAGTCCGACTTTTGATTCGGTTTTCTTTAAAAAAAATACAATTTTTCTTAATCAAGATACCTTCATATCATCACATATTGTTTATTAAACATTAACAAACTTAATAAAACAAGTTTCACATCAAACTAATCATTTTTGTAACTTTTATTATACTTTTTCAGAAAAATACCATATAATTTAGTTTCGACATAAACCATCATACTTCCTTATTATACTTATAGATAGCTCACGAGATAATGACTTACCTCCTCACAACACTCATATCTAATATAGCACGATAGAATTTGAGAAAATAGATTTGGGAAAACACGACTTTACATATAACTACCTTCAACTTATAAAACCCCTTTCTACAAGAAGTGTATTTTAACAAATCTTTGCAATTGCGTCTCTAATACCCATTTTGGGGAACCCGTTCGGGATGGTGCGGATTATCGCACATCCTCGGGCTTAGTAGAGTAAGATGCAGACCACCGCAAGTAGCATACGATCTCGAAAGATTTTAATACATTTTCCTTTAGAAAAATGTGATTTCTATTATAAATAAAACTTATATTTTTTATGAATAAATATATATGTAATTAATATCAAAATATCAATTTTTAATATTTATAATATTCCACATTTCCAAAATTCAAGAAAAATATCTCATTTACAAGAAAATACCATACAAATAAATACCATATATTATGAAATTATGTTTTATTCACTAGAAATGTCACATTGATAAAATATACATCCATGAAAACTTTAAAGACGATAATAAAATAAATGAGGTGTATTTTGAAAATATAACAAAACTATTTTACATAAAAACTGTAAATCCCCAGTTCCGAATAAAAAATTTCCGTAATTTTTTCCAGAATTGAATCCAAATTTATTTCATTTCTATATATATTTTTTTTATTTTTAATTTTTTTTTATTAATTTTCACAAACAAAAAATCCAAACTAAAATCCCTAACCCATTCCTATTTCCTACCCAACCCGACCCAGCCAACCCGACCTGACCCGCTCCCTCGTCTTCCTCCCCCGCTCCCTCTTTTCCGGCCATTTCTCTCTGCAACGACTCCCCACGATCTCCCGCTTCTCACGCCCATCTCCCCATGACCCGTGCTCGCCCCACGACAACCGCATCACTTGCGTCACCCCCAACAGCTCCGAGGCCCAACGGCTCTTCCCCCCCCCCCCGACTCCGCTTCCTCGTGCTCACCTCCGCGAGAACGATTCCAAGTCGACGTGATCTCGTCGCCAACGAACCCGGGATCCCCGCACCTGCCTCCCCTCTTCTCTTCAACATCTCTTTCTCACTCCCCCATTCTCTCCCTCATCTCCCCTCTCTGCTCACTCTCCTCTGTCTTCCTCCAATCCCGAGCCAACAACACCCACGCACTCCAACCCAAACTCCCATCTCCGACCACTGCCCACCGAGCACCTCAACTTTCCCTCTCCTCCTTCCCAACACCTCACCCTCCAACACCCTCGCCTCATCTTCATCACCACAAACCCGAGCACCCACCACCATCAGCGCCGACCCTCGTATCTCGCCGACGAACCCAACTCCCTCGTCCGTGCACCTCACCTGAGCTCCGACTCGTCGCCTCAGCCGACCTCGCCAGAGCCAGAGCCACTGCATCGATTCCCTGCAGCCCCGAGCTCCACGACTCACCATCTCCAATCCCCGAGTCGCCTGAGCTCACTGTCGGCATCCCCTCTGCACTCGAGCACTTCGACGGAGTCACCGGAAACCCCTGTCGTGACCGCCTCCACGCCAGTGCTGAGCCCGAGTGCTCCGATCTAGCCCAGTCGAGCGTGCATCGTGCCTTGATCGTGCTTGTCGTCGCTGCCGTGCCACCTTCGCCTAAGGCAAGTATCTTCTACTTGCTTATCATGCTTTATCTTGAACCTGTGAGACAATTGAAATGGATTAGACAACTGGAATTGGTATTCTTTATTTTCAATTAGAAACAAATGAGACAATTGAAATTGGGTGTGTGTCTGTCGTATTGTTATCACTAGTTTTCTACTACGACCTGTAATGGCTTGGAGTTATGCGCGATCATTTGGAATCGAGACTATAACCCAGGGTTAATACATGTAGGGATCGGGGGATCAATCCCCTTTGAATTAATTAGACGAAACACGAAGTTCCGATCGATAGTTTCATGTGCATACTGCATTCTCGATCAATTGTCTTGTACCAAAACCTCGGTTGAAATTCCCCAAATTTATGATTTAAAGGATCCATGTACTGTTATCTGGTAGTGGGTATAAAATTGGTGTCAAATTATTGAAGTTCCAAACATAATACGATGCACTCAGGATGCATTGTCCAAACAGAATTTTCTGATCATGCAGCCTTGTTAGCTTCATAATAAATTATAAAAAAATCGGATTGTGGCGTGCTTAGGTTCGTTGTGAAGGGAACTGAATAATCTATGAATCCATGTAACGGTCACAAAAAATCATGTGGTTTAAATAGTGAAAACTGTATAGACTTATTATTCTGGACTGCAGTCCGGGGTAGCAATCCATGGGGGAAACTGAATTCTAAGCACCTGTACACACCTGCTTAAAACTGAAAATGCATGGAGCCCCATATGGTAGCGTAGATAACTTAATTAGCTAACATCTGAAATCGGTCACGTGCATTTTTACGGTCGTTTGGTATTTAAATCGTATTTTAGAATGTTAGTGCGTTCTGCAGTTTCTGCAGAAATGTTCAGTACATTGTTACTTTAATCTGGACATAAATTCTGATATAGAGGTGCGATTGATAATCAGTTTGGTGCGTTGGAAACTTAACTGGCAGAACTAAATTTTATTCAACTAGGGAAAAAGCTGAATCTGTACATAATTACTGATAAACTGCGCGCGATGTTGGGCTTCCAGTTCTGGAACTGGAATCTCAGAAATCGATCGCTGCCTTCAAACGATGATTATTCTCTAACCTGAACTCCGATTGACCTGAAATAAATTTTATTGCTTAGATAATCCGGTGTTCTTCATATGCCCTTTATATTTTTTTGGTCAATTCTAAGCGTATGATTTACCGTGAATTTTTCAAGTTATAAGGCATTAGTCATTATAGTATAACGAATACCTATTCAGTGCATTTCTACATATTTTCTCATGCTTGAGTTATACATGCCGCATAGTGAATCATTTGCATTGTCGGTATATTAATGATTAGTGATTGGGTTGTGGCAAATACGACAGTGATATTGATAAGTGGAATAGGTGATTGAAAACGACAGTGACACGTATTGTCCACAACCTATCTGATTCATGAATACATACCATAACCTGGGGGAATGGGGAAATCAAGGTGGAATTGAACTCGTATTTAGCGAGGTGCGGTGATTTAGAGAATGATCATTCGCTATCAGTGATATTTATATACATATATATATTTTAGGTCGTGGACCTAGCGGCACGGCTGACAGGGTTATGACCCGGGCACAGTGGACCGTAGTCTCGGACATGCACGAGACCCTTGTTAAACACGAGTATCTTCTCCACCAATTGATTTCATGGACTTAATGACCGTTAAGTAGTGACATATACATTGCTTAGTTCACCGACATCTTACTCATAGTGCACTATTCATTTTCAATTGATGTCATATATATGTTCTGCAATCCATTGTACTCCGCATGTTTAATACTACTGCACTCCTATTATACATATTTATTGCTATATGTGTCGTCCTGACGACCTGAGTGTGCATGCTCAGAGGATGAAGTGGATCCAGCCCAGGAGCAGGACTTATCTTTCGAGATTGCGGAGATCTAGACTGCACCACCAGCGCTACTTTCTTTGATTTCAACATTTGTTATTGGTTAGTTGTTTATTTTGTGAAATAAATGTACCTCGAACTATTTTAAATTGCAATGTAATAAAGTCGTGAACTATGATTTTTCCTTTACTCAAGCACTGTTTATTAACTACCATGCAATGCTAGAACCCAAAGTGTGATTACGGCGGGATTATTCCCTGATCGTAGAAGCATGGCTGGCCTAGTCATCTATCGTATTCCGTATTTTGGGAAGCGGGGCGTGACAAAAACCCTTCGAGTTATACTAAATTACAATAAGGACCCTAGTAAACATAGGTTTAAACGGGACCAGTCTCTTGAGCCTCAGGGAACCGGAGATATGGGTGCTTTCCTATTTAAGGTAGACAACTTAACAAACGGTGTTATTAACACGGTAATTGTCTTCAAAAAAACACAAATCCTGTCGTCCATGTGCAGCAGTTACCGATAGTACCAAAACATAATTCAGGACTTCAATTTCTTTTCTAATTGTCCGACTCGGACTGAGTCTCAATATAATCAATCTGACTTGAATATGATTCAAGTATCAAAGTTCAATACAACATGGATCTATGAATCCGTCTATTCAATCTAATCAATCTATATTGACTGAACCGAACCATGTATATATTCCATCTACATGTTCATCCATAATATCCGTTCCATTACTGATATCATGGTTCCGGCAAATCATCCATCTATATAAATCAAGACAATACAATACAATCAAGACATTGCGGGGTTAATAAGGGGTAGAATGGTACGGAAGGTGTTAAAAGTGGCATGAGACTGTAACCATAATACACCTAACCTGAATTCAATTGTCGTTGTACCGTGGCTGAACGGTTCCTTGTGATCCGTATAGCTTAGTCTCTGGTCTAGTGGGACTCCTCTCGTATACACTGGCATCCTTTGTACCAAGATACAAACAACAGTGTTAACACTAAATACAGCATTATAACAATATATACTCTATTCTGTCTTTTCCATTCTTGTCTATTTACGGGACTTACCGAGTGATTTGTTCGCTGACGACATTCTCTTTCTTCTTCTTTAGAATGTCGTCAGGTGATTTGGACTCACTGGAGATCGAGCCCACCAGCAAGGATTTGGACCAGCTAGCTTTCGACCAGAGCTTTAGATTCTTTGTACACATTTACATTCTGTATTTTCCATTTCTGTTATGCCACTATTTAGGCATTGCTTTCCATTCCATGTATTTACTTTTCAGATGTATTGTAAAAAGAATGTTAATAGATAAAGCTGATGTTCAATTATATCTATTTTCACCGTCTCTTATGCATTTTACTTATATTGCTTAGATACGCTTAGCGTGTTTACTTCAGATTAAATACGTAGCGGCCCCGTCGCGTCCTCTATCTGTATACTGCGAAGCGGGGCATGACAGGCTTTGTTGGTGGCCCATGCAGGTCAAAGTTGTATGGAACCCTACCATGCAGTTCAGCCATGTATGGACAACCTAAGCAATATAACACAAGAACAAGCAACTGAAAACATTCTTTACAATTCACATTCCTTGAATATTATCATTTCATATACTTTGAATCCGTCCTAACCCAAATTTTTCTTTTAAGGTTATGGATTCCCTAAACAACACCAGCACGAATGTCAACAACACTCCCCTACCACTACCATTCACACCTGTCGTCGCTACTCCGATCAACGAGCGGACGATTCTACTTGAGGCAATCCGCAGCCTCTTAAAAGGACAGTAGCAGCAGACTGCTATTCTAATGAACCGTCTCGAGGCAGAAGCACCTGGAGTAAAGCAATTCAGGGTCTTACACCCCAAGCAATTCTCAGGAAAAGAAGGTCCTCTGGAAGCGGAGGAATGGGCTCAAAGTATCGAAGATGATCTGGCAGCAGCACAAGTGCCAGAGATAACTTGGGTTTGAGTTGAGAAGCTGCAGCTCAAGGACAATACACGGGTCTGGTGGAAGGCGAAAGAAAGCCGTCTCACTCAGCCTATCGAATGGAGGACCTTTCGCGATGTGTTTGACGAGAAGTACTTTCCTGAGACTGCCATATTCGACATAGAACAGCAGTTCATTCATCTACAACAGGGTTCAATGTGGACCAAGTCCGTGGATGAGTATGACGCTGAGTTCACCATGCTTAGTCGGTAAGATATGTCTTGATAATTCAATTTTTAAATATCACATTCTACACAGCTAACACAAGTCCTTAACAGATTCGCGGCACATTTGATACCGACGGATGAGATCAAAGCCTGTCGATTTCAACAAGGGTTAGGTTCGAAGATCCAAGCTACACTAGCCACAGGAGATTTTTCGACTCATGAATCGGCTTTGAAAGTTGCCCGCAGTTGTGAGGCAGTGGTAAAGATGGGGGGAAGATCTCAATCTTCTGGAGTTAAGTGCCATGCCAACCAGATGGCAGGAGGAGCCTCTTCAAGGCCACCATTTGTGCCTAGGAGATCGGGAGTACTGATCAACCAGCTCAGCCCAGCCTTTTGTACCTACTGCAGGAGAGATGGACATTTGGCGAAAGACTGCCGGCGAGCCAACCGTCTTTGCTTAATCTGCGGCTCGGCTACCCATGATATTGGGTCTTGTCCCCGAAGACACAACCCAATTGCTGCACCCAGGCCAGCAATCACTTACCAGCAGAGACCAGCCCTTCAGGCACCTGCTCCAAGACTCGCTCTCCCTGCTCCACCACCTAGAGGACCACCGACTGCACCTCCTCCTCGTCAGTTCCCTCAAGCTCAAAGGAACGTTCAGAGGAATGCTCCTCTGGCCAGGAGGAATGTACCACGGCGACAAGCTTTCACGATGATCGTGGAAGAAGCTGAGGCCACTGGCCAAGTCATCACTGGTAACCCTTTCTTCTCAAGCTTTTCTTTCAGTCTTAGCACCCACCTACATATTTTTCTCTATACCTAAAATCTATCCCACATAACTTAGGTACAATCTTAATAGCATCACTTCCTGCACTAGCACTATTCGGTATTGGAGCATCTCATTGCTTTATGTCGCAACGGTTCGTCCGAACACATGCGATTCCAGCCACACCGCTCGTATCCAGTTGGAATGTCAGTTCAGGGAATGGCGTTCTAAAGGCAATAATGGGATACAGCTTGTGTCCAGTAGTTGTCTGCAGCAGAGAATTCTATGCTGATTTCAAGGTGCTAGATATACCGAACTTCGATGTGGTTCTAGGTATGGATTGGCTCGTAACATTTTATACTACCATTGACTGTCGTCAAAGGGGGGTAGTATTCGAGATTCCAGAGCATCCGGTTTTCTATTTCAAAAGTGGAGACCGTACCCTGGAGCTAAGTACATACAAGGCGAAACCAAAGAAGGCAGTGATTGCGGCAATTCAAACAAAGGAAGGATCAAAGGCAGAAGTGGTTCGAGGGTTCGACGATGTGTTTCCTGACGATATATCAGGTTTGCCTAACATTGATTTAATATCAGGAGCACAACCGGTGATTAGCACCGTGTCGACTAAATCTGGAAGGTTTAAAGAAGGTCTGAACTCATTTGGACGAATTATTGGCGAAAGGATGGATTCGTCCCAGCACTTCAAGTTGGGGATCTCCAGTTCTACTCGTGAAGAAGAAGGAAGGTCCATACAAAATGTGCATCGATTATAGAGCCTTGAATGAAGTAACGATAAAGAACAAGTGTCACGTCCCGCTTCCCAGAGTACACTAAGATGGGCACGTGACATAGCCAACCATGCTACCTGTGGATAGGAAAAATCCCTCCACAGACACATTACGGCTGTAGAGATATCAAGAACAGGAAAGTAAACTAAACTATCTAGTACATATCTATGAGCCAGAATGAATGAGTCAAGAAATAATGATAATATGCGGAAGCAAAGGATACAATAAATGAAACGCATGGAAAGTAAAACTGCCTACCAACAGGATCTTCACCGCTCGGTCTAACAGCGGCAATACTCCTGATCAGTCTGCAACAAAGGTAGAGGATCTGGGCCATGCAAAACCCATACGTCAGCGCGTCATAATATCAAGCAATAATATATAAATAGAGTAGCAAGACGTGCAAGTATGATCATAAAGCAGGCATAACAGTGATATAAATGAGAACAGTGGGGTAATGTGTAGTGAGTAATCTAAACTGGTCTATTGGGTTAACTACTCTCAAGTCTTTGAAATCAATTTGATGAATCATCGATGTAACTCAATAGTATCCCGTGCATGCCCGGGACCACGGTCTACAGACTCTCGGGCTGAAACCGAGACGTGCCGCTAGGCAGTAAAAGGTAGAAGGTACAGACGAGTGATGTCAGCATCATCACTCCGGGGCTGGCCTAGCCCGTAAGACTGATCAGAACAGGTATCGAACTGTTGAGTTACAAGTCAGGTTTCATCATTGATTTCCCCATACCCCCAAGCTATGTGTCAAGTCAGGTATTCCGTAATCAAGAACTAATGCCAACACAGGATCAGGTAAGAGCAGATTTGTCTGGATAGACAACAGGAACGGTCCGTGAGGACTACATATCAGGTTTGTTGGCATTAGACACAAGATCAGGTAACGGGTCAAGCCATGGTACATCAGGTCAGGTCAAGTAGTGTACGGTACCATGTCGGGTCAATCAATATGTGTGTAGCGAGTCAGGTCAGGGTGTAAAAGATATCATGTGTGTGCTCATAATCAGCTAGCATAATCAGGGTTATAAATAAACAAGCATGGGTACTATCAGAACAATAAACTGGAACATGTAATATGATATGCAAATAGGTACAGAATAAACTAGATAGATGTACAGTTATCGATTAGGGTCACATTTATAGTTCCAATATTAATTAGGATGCAATTTATTAAATATGGAGTGTTAATATCACAGTATTATGTAGTAATGTGATCTATGGATGCAATTATATGTATCTTAAATGCGATAGATGCAAACGGGTATCCGAAAAACTATAAAACTATAAAATGGTAATGTGGGATGTACAACTAAGTAATATGTGATATAAATATTGATATAATAATATTAATATGGATAGCATATTCAAAACGATTAATAACTATAAAAGTGGTATTGATTAACCACGCACAAGAAAGTTCCGTTCAGAAATTCAGCGTCACCCTGATTTGTAAAATAGCTTAAAAATAACAAACGTTCTCCAAAAAGGACGTATCTTATACCAAAACAAAGATAATTCAATAAAATTTTCATTTTTATAAGTATAAGCATCTCAGGTTGTCCCTATAAAAAGTTATGAATATTCGAAGTTGAAGTTTGCTGCTGGAATTTCCCTGGACAGCAGTTTAAAGACATATTCATTTGCATTTTACGTTATTTAAATAATTTATTTTGTAAGTAAATATTTCATAGAGTTATAGTATTCTGAGTTAGCTTCGTAACGAACTAAAGAACATATACTAATGATTTTTCTATGATTTATAATGAATTTTATAAGGTAAGGTGTACAGTAAATTTCAGATTTGTCGTATCCGTTTTGCAACGACGTTTCATGTGTAAACTATAATATTTTCAAATGTATAACATTATAAAATGCAGATTATAAACTAATTACAAATAATAATAAGAAATATTACGAAGATATATATTTTAAATGATATGGATGCAGTATAATGCAATCTAATATGTCACAAGATAAGTTTTTATGATCTAGATTTAAAATGCTATAAACGGATGCAAACGGAACATCGAAACGTTATAAAATTAAACATGGGGTACTAGATTTAAACTATAGGTATGATATTTATTTAAATAGGTATAAAATGAATTATATAGCATGTAGCAAGATTAACTTGCCTAGACGGAACAAGAACGGATGTGTACGGAACGTCCTTCGTCGGCGAAAAGTCGCGACGCGCGCATGGTACACGGAACGGTTCCAAACAACACACGAGGGTGATCACGCACGTCAGGTACGTTCACTGGATCACTCAGATCGTCAGCGACGAGCACGACTCCGGCGGTGATCACCGGAATCAAGAAACAAGATCAAGAAAAAGAAAGAAGAAAGAAGAAGAAGAAGTAAGAAGAAGAGGTTATGTATTAAATGAGGAAAGAAAAATTAAATAAATAAAAATATATATAAATATATATATGCAGGGGAGAGAGAGAGAGAAAGGGGTTGTTAGTTTGTTAGGAAATTAGATTTAAAATTTTAAAAGATTTTTACATTTAAAATTTTAAATAAGAGGTTTCAATTTGTTAAAGAAATCATATGAAAATATTTAAATCTAAATTTTAAAATTTAAATAAATTGAATTTTGGCGGGATACAAAAATATTTCAAAACGCGCCCGGGTCGGGTCTAAAAATTTAGATTTAAAATACGAAAAATATGTACGACTTTCAAAATTCAAAATGAATGCTCAGGTAACGAAAATGCATACCCCCAAGAACGGATGCACGTACGTGCGCGTAGCCATCCAAACACGTCTGTTTCACTGAACGGGACGATAACAAGATGCGCGGATGCTACCACGGGGTTAGGGGTATCATGCAGGCTATGAAATGCAATTTTAAATTATTTTACATGATCTAAAATGTTATATGGTAAAAGATGGAATGCCAGGTAAAATGCCAGTATGCAGTATACATGAGATGCACGTGTCTATGTAACAAGTCAAGGTAATCTATGAATACGAATTAAACAAATTCAAGCAAGCGGGTCGGGTCGAATGCAAAGTAATATGTAAAATACCATTTGCACCCAAACACGCTAAATCAAGAAAAGACCATGGATAAGTAAATACGGAAACTGGAATTGGTATAAATGAACTCGGTTGTTACAACAAGTATCCACTCCCACGCATCGACGATTTATTCGATCAGCTAAGTGGATCTTGTGTTTTCTCTAAATTAGATCTTCGTTCAGGTTATCATCAGGTGAAGGTCAAGGAATCTGATATCCACAAAATGGCTTTCAGAACCTGTTATGGACATTAAGAATTTCTTGTGATGTCATTTGGAATGACCAACGCACCGGTGATATTCATAAACCTAATGAATCAAGTTTTCCGGGAGTACTTAGACAGATTTGTTGTCATCTTCATCGACAACATCCTGGTGTATTCTAAGAGTCGGAAAGAGCACGCCGAGCACCTACGAATTGTCCTGAAAACTTTACGACAACATCAACTCTATACCAAGTATAGCAAATGCGAATTCTGGCTAAATCAAGTTGTTTCCTCGGACATATTGTATCAAGCCAAGGAATCTCTGTGGATCCAGCAAAAGTTTCAGCAGTAAGCGAATGGCCGACACCAAAGTCAGCGAAGGACTTTCGAAGTTTCTTATGTCCAGCTGGATATTACAGTTCATTGAAGCCTTTTCTAAGATAGCAACACCCCTGACCAAGCTCACACGTAAAGATGAAGAATTCGTGTGGTCAGAAGCAAGCGAACAAGCTTTCGTAGAACTCAAGTCAAGGTTGATATCAGCGCCTATTCTCGTTATACCGGACCAATCTAGAGGTTTCAAAGTGCATTATGATGCATCCGGTAAGAGATTAGGATGTTTTCTATATCAGTACGGAAAGATTGTGGCTTATACTTCAAGACAGCTAAAAATTCATGAGCGCAATTATCCGACGCATGATTTGGAATTGGCAATTGTTATCTTTGCTCTTAAGATTTGGCGCCATTATCTTCTTAGTGAACGAGTGAACATATACACAGATCACAAGAGTCTGAAATATTTGTTTACTCAGAAGGAGCTTAATATGCGGCAGGAAAGATGGTTAGAATTGATGGCGGACTTTGACATCAACCTGCAATATCACCCGGGAAAGATGAACGTAGTACCTGATACACTTAGTCGCCAACCATTATCGATGAATCTCACCGTCCAATGGAAGGTTCAACAGGATTTGTATCAGATGGAGATTGAAGTAGTCATGCCAGGTAACGCTTCGAATTTGATAAATTTACAAGTTCAATCTACCATTGTCAATCAAATCAGCTCAAGCAGGTGATGCTAAGTTGCAAAAGATCAGAGAACAAGTAGAGAATGGACTCAGAACAGACTTCATCATTCATGAAGACGGATCTTTAAGATACGGCGGCAGATTATGTGTACCAAAAGGTTCTGTTCGGGAAGAGTTAATGAAAGAAGCTCACAGCTCTCCCTACTCAGTACACCCTGGAGATATAAAGATGTACAAAGATCTGCGTCAAAATTACTGGTGGCATGGAATGAAGCGTGAAGTAGCCGTGTCGCTAAATGCTTGGTGTGTCAACAAATAAAGGCTGAACATCACAGGACAGCTGGATTACTTCAACCGTTACCTATCCCAGTATAGAAGTGGCATAACATCACAATGGATTTTGTGACTGCACTCCCTCGCAGCACAAATGGTAACGATGCGGTATGGGTTATTGTGGATCGACTTACAAAGTCGACTCACTTCATCCCATTTCGAGTTGGCCAATCAACTGAGACATTAGCAAAGAAGTACATAGAGGTAAGAATCTACTTAAGATTTAAATCCTTCATGGTGTACTATCTCTGATACCCATGAACTCATACAAGAAATCGTGAGACTTCATGGAGTACCAGTCTGCATTGTCTCCGATCGTGACACCAGGTTTCGATCGAAATTTTGGTAAAATCTGCAAGCGAGCTTGGGAACAGGTCTGAACTTCAGCACAGCTTATCATCCCCAAACAGATGGTCAGTCTGAGCGAACTATTCAGATCTTGGAAGATATGCTCAGAGCGTGTATGTTAGACTTCGGAGGATCATGGGAAGATCACATATATCTTGTGGAGTTTTCATACAACAACAGCTACCAAGCAAGTATAGGAATGGCACCTTTTGCAGCACTTTATGGAAGGAAATGTCGATCGCCATTAAGTTGGGACGACATCGGTGATAGGAAAATTCTTGGACCTGAGATGATAGTAGCAACTGTTGATATGGTTCGTACTATCAAAGAAAAGATGCGCATAGCCCAAGATCGACAGAAGCACTGGACTGATACAAAGCGTCGTCATTTGGAGTTCCAACCGGGAGATCACGTATTTCTGAAGATATCTCCAAACCGCGGAGTGATTCGATTTGGAAGACGGGGAAAACTAAGTCCGAGATATATTGGACCGTTCAACATACTCGAA
The DNA here is from genome assembly GCA_030015575.1 of Agapanthus africanus. Classification (NCBI taxonomy): domain Eukaryota; kingdom Viridiplantae; phylum Streptophyta; class Magnoliopsida; order Asparagales; family Amaryllidaceae; genus Agapanthus; species Agapanthus africanus. Next base: position 91,324,794 of record JASDDO010000019.1, on the reverse strand, counting down.
CAAGTCGGTGAAGTGGCATACCGCTTAGCACTTCCACCTTCATTGGAAGGAGTGCACAATGTGTTCCACATTCCAACTCAGAAGGTATGTAAGTGACCCCAGCCATATTCTCGATCATTCCGAGCTCACTGTACAGCCCGACTTATCTTGTGAACAACAACCTGTTGAGATCCTGAACAGAAAAGTGAAGTCACTTCGGAACAAGGAAGTTAACTTGGTTCGAGTGATGTAGAAAAGAGATACTTCAGGAGAATCGACATGGAAAAGGGAAGATGAGATGCGTGCAAGATATCCCCACTTATTTGTAAACTAGTCTTTAAAATAAATTGTAAATTTCGAGAATGAAATATTTTGTAAGGAGGGCAGACTGTAACAACTCCAATTCTTGTGTACATAAATTTGATTAAAAGTTAAGGTATACTTGGGGTATTTACAATTGTTGTGAGTACTATAAGAATTTGACTTACTTTTGAACAGTAAGAAGGAGCTTGTAGCTCATTAGTAAGATCTTGCACTGCTGAACCAAAGCACCAGAGTTCAAATCCCATCAGCCACACATTCTTTTAATTTAAAATTCTTTTAATCTTTTAGAAGTCCAAGAGTCTACACGTATACTACACGTAATAGGGTAAGTTGCAGAATAAACAAACGTGTCCACGAGGCTAGACCAAGCGTCAGGGACACGTGGCATCAAGATGAGCCCCGACTCGCCCGACTCGGGCCGGCGAACTCGTTGACTCGGCCAGCGCCGCCGGTCTTGTAAGTCGACGTTAGACACCACACACGATGCGGGAAGGCGGAATAGGTAAAACAATCATTTTGTTTAAACTAACATCGACTAACTTTATGGATCTTTGCTAAACCCTAACTAACAACAACATAGAAGTGATTAGCTACTATGAAAGAAGATTATACCTAATGAATCAAGTCCTTCTTGTTCTCTTTGTTCTCCTCCTCGACGGCCTCCTCGATGTGATAGAAGATCCATCCGAGAGCTACTTCTCCAAGCTTTAACCTCACACTTGAGGTAACTAAGTGGCTATGAGTGCCAATCAAAGCAACCTAGAGAATATAGAAGAGGATTAGGGATCTATTAGTCTTGCTAACCCTTGGATCTCAACTCATGAGAGGTTAGGGTTAGAGTTGAAGAGAGAGCTTGAGGAGAAAGAATGCGAGAATCAATATCAAATGGAAATTAACTCATTTGTGTATATATATGAAGCATAAAATATCTTGCACAAATATCTTCATGCTTTATTTAATACAAATGAATCATCAAATGAGTCATTAAAACCATTAATGCTTCATTAACTCTCTTGATGAATCATATCCATGAGTCATAAAACCATTTAATGCATATAACACCTAAGCTCTCCACCTCATCAACCTTCTAGAAGCTTCTCGAGTATTTACGAGAATGCCCCTCCTATCCGTGAAAACACGGAAATACTGAGACTGTATAAATCCAATAATCCAATACTAGAATCTGGCTTAAACCAAAGCCTGCTAGTAAAAATTGTCCGAACATCATACGTGCGTAAAAACACGTATGTGTCCGAACCCTGTCGTAAAACCATACGACCTCTATATCGTTTCGCCCGAAGCAGGGAAACTCTCTGTGTGGGACTCTAAAGACTCAACTACTACGCTGGCAGTGGGTTTAACCACAGACCGCAAGCGGCACTAGCTGTTGTTCAGTTGATAAAACTGCACATTTGTATTACATTTTTCCTACCATTTTCATATTAAAAAAGGACTTTATTATAATATATTATACATATGAGGGTTTATGTGTAAAAAACATTATTTTCCATGTGTTAATATATTCTAATTATCATTTGGTAGGAAAATGTATGCAAATATTATTGACATAATCCTAGTAGAACAAAGTCTACTAAAATCTTATTTGAGTTGTTGTGCAGAATATTTCCAAGTTGTTATGAAGAATTTATCAAACAAATCAATTTGTTGAAGAAATCTTGCCAAATTAAGAAGCAAAACTTGGAGACCAAGTCTGGAAGCAACCGAGAAAAGATTTTTGAATTCTGAAAGTGCCTAGGATTGACACATGTCATAAGATGCAAGCACAAGAAAATTGATCAAGAGATCTCACCCATTGGCCGCGGATCCGCGGCCATAACCCCCCTTTGGCCGCGGATCCGCCGCAATATTATGGAGTTGGAAGGAAAGATTTTGGGGCATGATTCTCTACTATATTTTACCAACTTTTGAAGCAAAAGATTCTGGTTTTGCACTATAAAAAGGCACCGAGAGCCTCTTGGAAAACCATCAAGCCGACGAGATCACGAAGTCCAAGATGGCTCACGCATCCAGGCTGATCATCAACTGTTCGTCTACCTCGTTCGAAGAGATCGAGAAGCAAACTAGTCTTTGTAATCATTTTCTAAGGAATCAAAGTGTAGATTGTTCAAGTTGATTAATAAAGGTAGTTGTTTTATTTAATTCTTTTGCATTTTACATTATGTTTTCCCTCTCTATCTTTTCATCTTCTTTTCCCAACATGCGCGAGTAATTCTCCGCTTGTTAGGGTTCGTAGGATTAGGGTAGGCTAATGGATGATGAAAATAACTAAACCCTTTTTAAGTCCTATAAAGTTTAGGAACTTTATCAAAAGAATCATTAACATCCTAATCGGGCGCGCTAGCAATTCTTTGCAAGTTCCGACCGCGATTAGAGATTAGATTAATGATTGTTTTGGTAAAGGCTAGATATGAACGGAGTTCCGTGTCGAGATAAGGGTTAAGAGTGGGATTCCTTTTCCCTCCAGAAACCCTAATCTACACGCATCACCGTCGTTCTAGTTTTAAATCTATTAATGGATAAAAAGGGTAACTTTTAATTAATCGTCCATAACTACTAAATCCTAACGAACCCTACAAGCCTTCTTATTATATTAATTACATCTTTAAAATAATCTAGATCTATATTTTACATTCTTGTTTAACGTAGATCTAGAAACCATTCCACAAAATTCTTTCTTCCTCCTCTCTTTTTCAACACATCTAAAGTAAGAATAAAAGATTCAACGTTTCCCAGAGGACGACCCGTACTCATCTCGGTCTAGCTACGCGCGACACCGTTATTGATTGCGGTTAACAACAAACACTCTTTCGAATCAACCAAATGGCGCCGTTGCCGGGGATACGTGCGTAATTTTTTATTTTTACTATTTGTGTTGAATTCTTAGACGAGCCATATCATTATTAAAACAAAACTGCAAATTGTATATTTAACGATTTGTGCGTGGATTTTTGCAAGGAGATCTGGAGTCACAGAATTGAGGAAAACAGGAAACAGAGACATTTTTAGAGATCCAGAGGAGCAAAGGAAATCACAGAAAAATTTTCAGCAAGCGATCCATCCACCTCGCGGCGGAACCGCGGCACAAAGGTGCTTTCTGCGGCGGAAACGCGGCTGCTTGGAGGGATTAGGGCTAAAGAACTCTCTGGTAAGATTCTCAACTCCTTCTCTCTCTCCTCAAATCCAATAAAATCTATTTTCTGCAAGATTCTTTGCAAAATTGCGCCGCTCAAAAATCTTTTTGCAAAAGTTTTGTAATTGGTTTTGTTTTGCATATTTAATACGGATTTTAAGGGGCAAAGACCAAATCAAGATTAGGTGGGGATTTCATCACCCTTCCTAAGCCCCACAAATCACAAACCGAGCATACAGATCAACCCTTCATTAATTTAAAAAATATCTAGACCAGACTCTAAGGACTGTCGAGCTCAATAGGAAAAAGACTAGTATAGGCATTGGCCGTTTATCCTAACTGACATTGCGGTGTCTAGGCTAGTGGTTTTTAATTAGGCCCACTGTAGTGGTGGTTCCTTCCCACTTACCTGGCCGTACTTGTCCGTGAAGAGGCGGTTTGAGGTCTTATTTCTAGCCTTAGTTAGGAGCTGTCTAGCAGACCTAGGCGACCTTAGTTCTAGGGTTGCTTGTGCATCATAGGGTGATTTGTGTTGAGTCCCACTTTTCAAAACAAGTCAATTTTAAAATCACACACACGCTGCCACTTGCACTAAACCCTCTTAGTGCATGCTCGGCTGGACACGGGATCCTAGTGCCCGTCTTGTCCGCGTTCCTTCTATCGACACCGAAGTCGGTACTTCTTCATCTTCTTTTCCCCCACCACACACCACATCAACCGAGATGGACGGCACTCCATCAGAGTATAACACCACGCTGCCACCGCCCGCAGGTGCGCAGAATCCACCGCGCATCTCTCTCCAAGAGAGATGCTATCCTATTCGTGGTCCCCTTCCTACTTGTCTATCTCTTCCACCACCTAACGGGGATAATTTCGAAATTAAACCCCACTACATCAATCTGCTGCCCAAATTTCACGGGCTTGAGTCGGAAGACGCGTACGTTTTCATCACCAAATTCGAAAACGTATGCGCAATGATGGGTACTTCACAATTGACTTTAGATGCTATGCGCTTACGTCTTCTCCCGTTCACACTGTGCGACTTGGCAGAAAAATGGCTTTATAATACTGCCGCACACTCTATCACTAATTGGGATGAATTCGTCGTAGCATTTCTTAAGAAGTTTTACCCAAATCATAAGACTGCACATATTAGGAGCGAGATCAACCAGTTCACCCAGTTTCCCAATGAACCATTTTGGAAGTGCTTTGAACGTTTCAAAGATCTGCTTGTCCAATGCCCCCATCACGGAATACAAAGATGGGATTTATGTCGGATTATATATGAGGGCATTAATCCAGCGACAAAGCAGATGCTTGAAACAATGTGTCAATGCAATTTCATGTCTAAAGATGACGGTGAAGCATGGAAATATCTGGAAGATCTTGCTGAACACACGTTGCAGTGGGAAAGCGTAAGACCACCTTCAACTAAGGGAGGTATTCACCAGCTCGATGTTTCTATCGCAGTAAAAGCCGAAATGGCAGCGATGCAGAAGAAACTCGATTCTATTGAGAACAAACTTTCATCAGTCTCTCTAAATCAGGTCACGCTTCCTAAGACCGTCTGTGGTTGCTGTTCGGATCCTTCACACTTAACAGAAGAATGTCCTATGAATGCATCGTTTCAAGCTAATGCTGCTTTTCAGCAGCGACCTAGAAACGACCCTTATTCTTCCACGTACAATCAAGGATGGAGGAATCATCCTAACTTTGCTTGGAACCAAAACCAACAAAACAATTATCAAAAACCTCCTCCACAGCAACCACAACCACAGAATCAGCCCCCCTTTCAGTCACAGAATTTCCAAAATCCGGCCAACATTTCTACACCACAAGTGGCCGGTACTGACAACTCACTTGCACAAACTTTGGATATGTTCATGAAACAATCCATGCAAAATTCGGCTGAGATGAGGTTTTCTATTGATACCCTAACGAAAAACTCCGCCTTCCATGGTGAGAGTATTAAATCAATAGAAAACCAAATCGCACAGTTAAACGCCGCAATGAGTGCGAGAGAGAAAGGGAAACTCCCATCTCAACCCATACCTAATCCTGGCCACTCACAAAATTATAATGTGAGTGCTGTTACCATGTTGAGATCGGGAAAAGTGCTGAATAACCGAGTGGGTGAGCAGTTTGATGATAGTGACACATTTGATACCCCTTCTTCTTCTTCTTCTTCCCCTAACTCGTCTAGTCTTCCACCTTCATCCGAGCCTATTCTCCGTTTTCCCCAAGGCTCAAACATTTCGCCAAATCTATCTAAGTCGATGCCCACTCCAATTTTGGGATCGAATCCGTCCCCACAATCCTCTCCAATGTTGGACCAAACCCTTATTGATAAAGCACCTTATCCAAACAGGTTAAGGGGCAACAGACCAAGTCCACAAATGGAGAAGATTGTGGAAATTTTTAAGCAAGTTAACATAAACATTCCTCTCCTAGATGCTATTCAACAAGTTCCGTCATATGCTAAAATCCTAAAGGACTTGTGCACTAGGAAGAGAAAAGTTCAAGTACCTAAAAAAGTTTTCCTTGCGAGTAATGTAAGCACTGCTTTTACACAACAACTTTCCAAGAAACGAAAGGACCCCGGAAGTCCTACAATTTCAATTTCTATTGGGGGTAAAAATATTAATCGTGCTCTACTCGATCTAGGTGCTAGTGTTAACTTGCTTCCGTATTTGGTTTATGAGCAATTAGGAATCGGAGAGTTAAAACCTGCGCATTGCACTCTTCAGATGGCCGATCGATCTATCACCCAACCAAGGGGTGAGCTAGAGGATGTGTTAATCAAAGTCGGGGAATTCATATTCCCTGTGGACTTTATCGTTATAGATACACAACCTGTAGCAAACCCACACAATCAAATCCCGGTGATACTCGGTCGACCCTTTTTGGCCACTTCCAACGCAGTAATCAATTATAGAAATGGCTCTATGACCCTATCCTTTGGAAAGAAGTCAAATGAGCTTAACATTTACAAGTTGGGAAGTGAACCCTCCGAACCCTATACTCATGTGTGTTCTGTCGAATTAATGGATGTCGACAGCAGCGAATTTGATCAATCTCATGATACTGACTCTTTTCATATGTTGTTGCTTGATACGGACTCTTCCACCGAGTTGTCCGGGTCAACATCCAACACTGATGAGGAACTTTTTATAGAGTCTGACGATCACCCCATTTTTTCTGATGATATTATTCTTCGGGGTATCGATGAAAGCTTTGAGGAAATTTTCGCTGATAAACTCGCATTTTTAAAAGATACGGGTGTTGAGATAAATCAACTCCAAGAAGAAGAAATTGGACCTACACCCCCTCTTTTGGACAATCATGATAATGTGAGTAGTCCATCATTACTATCACTGTGTCGTCTCTCCAAATTGAGACGCAATCTTTTTCCATTACACCTCCTGTCACCTCCCCACTTCTTCACGTCTAAAGGTGACATGTTCTTCCACCAACCTTGGTGCTTCATCGATAAAATTTTTGAATGGTTGGTGTTGACCTTCGGTGTTTGCAAAGCTTGGCATTGACCAATAACTTTACCCCCCAATGATTTTAAAAGATTAACATTGTTTAACTCAGGTTTGGGGGGAGGGTATATTTTGGCTCTTGAAAGAAAATGATTTTTACAACATTGTTAATCTTTTAATAATTTCCTCCCAAGTCTACAGGTTTTTGAGCTTAGCGGATGACATCAGTGAGGACACTGCTGTAAACAGGTTTGGGGGAGATTTGTGCTTATTTACACATCAATTTGCATCATACTTTGCATAAGCACAACATTTTCAAAAATAAATATAAAAAATTTCTTTTATAACAAAAGAGTAGAAAGTGAAAAATTACATCCAAAAGATAGGAATAGTTTAAGAAAACCAAGAAAATTAGAAGTTTTCTTAAACGAACTAGTAATAAGTAGTTATGAGCTGTTGTCCCAAGGGTTAGTAAAATGAAGGAAGTCACTAATCTGAAGATAAAAATAAGTCTGAAAAATAATTTCTATTCTGAAAGCCAAACATTTGAATGTTGATACCCTACAATATGCACTTACACACGTCTTGAAACTCGGGATAGTAGAGGATACCTTGAAATGCTCTTGTCTAAAAGCCAAAGTATGAAAAAAAATGAAGAAAATATAAAAATGGTGAAAAGAAAAAAATGAACACTGGTTTTGTTATCGCCAAGGCAGCAATAAAAAAAATATAGCGAGGGTGCCTCTTCACCTAGTGCCCTAAGGCCAACTGGTCTGGGAGTCACTGCTAAGCCTTAGGTGGTGCAAGACGAGGAAAATATTATCACCGAATCAGCAAGCACATAAGTAATCGGTCGGTTAGTACCTCAAGAAGTATTAACGGTCGCATGAAAATGTGTGAGCAAATCTTTAATATTCATTAAATTAAAAGTACTAAGGTAGATGGACAAGGGTATGATAGCTTGAATTGAATTCTCCGAGTGTAGGGATGTCCATTTCACACACGTGGGGTTATATGATCAATGTTTGGATGAAAGGTAGGAATGAAGAATAAAGACGATCTTTTATTGAGGGATGATGTGATTTCTAACATTTTTTCATGACTATTAAGATAGGGCTCATGACAACTGAAAAGCTAGTATAGTTGGAAACTCTTATTTTCAAAGTCTTTCTTTTATGATTCTTATCTTTATATGTAAATTTCACCATCTTTCTTTTGTTATTGGATTTTGTGGGTGTAATCCGCTGAAAACCCTCAGGAGACAACACTCCTCCTACTAGGGACACCTAGAGGTTTAACGGCTTGTTGCACGTGCTCAGTGCAATCGTGTCTGCCTACGAAAGTGTGCTTAGTTTTCTCCTTTCTTTTTCTCCTCTTAAATAAACTAGTTTGCTCGGGACGATCAAAGATAAGTTTGGGGGTATTTGTTCAGTTGATAAAACTGCACATTTGTATTACATTTTTCCTACCATTTTCATATTAAAAAAGGACTTTATTATAATATATTATACATATGAGGGTTTATGTGTAAAAAACATTATTTTCCATGTGTTAATATATTTTAATTATCATTTGGTAGGAAAATGTATGCAAATATTATTGACCTAATCCTAGTAGAACAAAGTCTACTAAAATCTTATTTGAGTTGTTGTGCAGAATATTTCCAAGTTGTTATGAAGAATTTATCAAACAAATCAATTTGTTGAAGAAATCTTGCCAAATTAAGAAGCAAAACTTGGAGACCAAGTCTGAAAGCAACCGAGAAAAGATTTTTGAATTCTGAAAGTGCCTAAGATTGACACATGTCATAAGATGCAAGCACAAGAAAATTGATCAAGAGATCTCACCCATTGGCCGCGGATCCGCGGCCATAACCCCCCTTTGGCCGCGGATCCGCCGCAATATTATGGAGTTGGAAGGAAAGATTTTGGGGCATGATTCTCTACTATATTTTACCAACTTTTGAAGCAAAAGATTCTGGTTTTGCACTATAAAAAGGCACCGAGAGCCTCTTGGAAAACCATCAAGCCGACGAGATCACGAAGTCCAAGATGGCTCACGCATCCAGGCTGACCATCAACTGTTCGTCTACCTCCTTCGAAGAGATCGAGAAGCAAACTAGTCTTTGTAATCATTTTATAAGGAATCAAAGTGTAGATTGTTCAAGTTAATTAATAAAGGTAGTTGTTTTATTTAATTCTTTTGCATTTTACATTATGTTTTCCCTCTCTATCTTTTCATCTTCTTTTCCCAACATGCGCGAGTAATTCTCCGCTTGTTAGGGTTCGTAGGATTAGGGTAGGCTAATGGATGATGAAAATAACTAAACCCTTTTTAAGTCCTATAAAGTTTAGGAACTTTATCAAAAGAATCATTAACATCCTAATCGGGCGCGCTAGCAATTCTTTGCTAGTTCCGACCGCGATTAGAGATTAGATTAATGATTGTTTTGGTAAAGGCTAGATATGAACGGAGTTCCGTGTCGAGATAAGGGTTAAGAGTGGGATTCCTTTTCCCTCCAGAAACCCTAATCTACACGCATCACCGTCGTTCTAGTTTTAAATCTATTAATGGATAAAAAGGGTAACTTTTAATTAATCGTCCATAACTACTAAATCCTAACGAACCCTACAAGCCTTCTTATTATATTAATTACATCTTTAAAATAATCTAGATCTATATTTTACATTCTTGTTTAACGTAGATCTAGAAACCATTCCACAAAATTCTTTCTTCCTCCTCTCTTTTTCAACACATCTAAAGTAAGAATAAAAGATTCAACGTTTCCCAGAGGACGACCCGTACTCATCTCGGTCTAGCTACGCGCGACACCATTATTGATTGCGGTTAACAACAAACACTCTTTCGAATCAACCAGCTGTACGTAACGGTCCCCAGGTAGATGTCGATAAGAAGGCCGATGAGGAAACCCATCCGAACTCCTACTGAGCCTGATGTGACAATCTCCGTACAGTCCGGTCTGTTCGTCTAAGACTATCGCATATCGGGCCTAGGGGCGACAACCGTCAGTCCCCTAAAAGCGGTATAAGTCGTGTCGGAGTGAAACCCATTACACCTTGAGAAGCTACTGGAAAACCTACCAGTAAATCTCGTCCGCCCTGGCCAGGGACTTTGCGTAATGGCTCTCCAAACACAGCGCCATATCAACTCTCAATACCGGGAGAGACGAATCATATCTAACCGCCACTGCCTCCAAGTGTTTCGGAACTGCACCCAACTGCTACCTGTTTGCACGACTTCTTTGAGCCGTGGTAGGGTAGCAATCTAAGAACAGTGGAAACACACTCGAGGCGAAGCAGCAGTGTCAAGTCTGCGGACTATGTTGTACTCACGTCACCTGGGATCTACTAACTGACGACGGGTATAATACCAACCAACAGTTCCCTGCGAGTCCTGTCCTGTGTACCCGTAACCCAACGAGCACCTATATACTATCTCCAGTACAACGTACTGATGGCTGTGGGACAGACCATCTCCCCAACTGGGATGAGAAGCGTACACATTAGTCTACTCCGGAGTATCGATGCCCTGTCTCGATAATCCTACGACTAGGGACCTGAAAAAGAATGTGCTTGTAGACTACCCAGCCCCCACTAGTGTGACTGCCATCACAACGCTGGTAGTCAAACAAGATCCTAAGGGCTCTATCAATATATATTCTCGATATGCTAACATATACACATATTAAGATAGACATAAACCAAGTAGCGTACTACCATGTTTAGCAAGACTGTTAATATAACTGTGAATATCCCAAGCTTCCATTAAATAATATACAAGCTAGTATGATACAATAATGGCCCCTAGGGCATATACACTAAAAATCTCCCACTTGCACTAGGGCCATGTACTGGCGTATCGAAGACCTATCATCTCGAGTAGCCTCTCGAACTGAATCTGAGGTAAGGCCTTATTGAATGGATCTACAGTGTTCTCCTCTGTAGGAACTCTCCGGACCTCGATCTCTTGTCGATCTATGATCTCCCTGATCAGGTGATACCGCCTTAAGATGTGTCTGGACTTCTGATGGGACATGGGTTCCTTCGCTAAAGCTATAACTCCGTTGTTGTCACAATACAGCGGTATTGGATCAGCAATGGTAGGAACCACCTGAAGTTCTGTTAGGAACTTCTTCATCCAGACTGCATCTTTTACGGCATCGCAAGCAGCGATATACTTCGCTTCCATCGTCGAGTCAGCAACGGTGTCCTGCTTGGAAATCTTCCAGCACACCGCCCCTCCATTGAGGGTAAAGACATAACCTGACATGGACTTGGAGTCATCATTGTCACTCTGGAAGCTGGAATCAGCAAAGGCCTCGATCTTGAGGTCTTTTCTGCCGTAAATCAAGAACATCTCCTTAGTCCTTCTCAGGTACTTGAGAATGTTCTTTACTGCTATCCAGCGCTTCTCCCCTGGGTCTGACTGATACCTGCTTACCACGCTCAGTGCGTAAGCTACATCTGGTCTGGTGCACAACATCGCATACATTATAGAGCCTACCGCAGAAGCGTAGGGTATAATAGACCATGCGATCCCTTTCCAAATCAGTCTTGAGAGACATCTCTTTGGAGAGGGTGATTCCGTGACAAGCCGGTAAACTACCGCACTTAGAATCTTCCATACTGAATCTTTTCAGTACAGTGTTGATATACCTGGACTGCGAAAGTCCCAACATCCTCTTGGATCTATCACAATAGATCCGGATCCCCAGAATATAAGAAGCATCACCCAAGTCTTTCATGGAGAACCTGTGTGATAAGAATCCTTTGACAGATTGTAGTATAGGAATGTCATTTCCTATCAATAGAATGTCATCCACGTACAAGACGAGGAATACGATAGTTCGTGCTACAATTTTACTATATATACATGGTTCATCTGGATTTTTGATAAAGTCATATTCTTTGACCGTTTCATCAAAACAGATGTTCCAACTCCGCGATGCCTGCTTTAGTCCATAAATGGACTTAAGCAACTTGCACACTTTCCCGCTGCTCCCACTCTGATTGAAACCCTCTGGCTGATCCATATAGACGCACTCTTCCAAATTACCATTTAGAAAAGCCGTCTTTACGTCCATCTGCCAGATCTCATAATCATGGAAGGCGGCAATGACAAGAAGGATCCGAATGGATTTGAGCAGCCACTGGAGAAAAAGTTTCGTCATAGTCCAAACCAGGTTTTTGACGAAAACCCTTTGCAACAAGTCTAGCCTTATAGGTTTCCACCTGTCCATCTACACCAATCTTTTTTCTTGAAGATCCATTTGCATTCTATGGGTTTTACCCCATCTGGAGCAAAGTCCAAAGTCCATACTTTGTTGGTGTATATGGACTCCATCTCGGTCCATATTGCATCCAGCCATCTTACTGAGTCACCGCTCTGGATGACCTGCTGGAAGCTAGTAGGTTCATCATTATCAATGACGCAATCCTCTTTATCCCCATCTATGAGAAAACCGTAGTATGTCTCAGGCGGATGAGACGGCCTACTACTCCTGCGGAGGGGTGCGGGAATGTCCTGTTCTTCTTGAACTACTGGTTCTACCAAACTTTCAGTAGTAGTTTGTGGTTCTGGAGTTTCTTCCAGTTCTATTGCGCTCCCACTTGTTTCCTTTTCTAAAAAATGATGTTCTAGAAAATGGGCATTACGAGAAACAAAAACCTTTTGTTCCTCTGCGTAATAGAAGAAATACCCCTTGGAGTTCTTTCGATATCCTACAAACTTACACTGTACTGATCGTGCCTTGAGTTTATCCGCGTGCTGCTTTTTAACAAAAGCTGGACATCCCCATATCTTCAGATACTGAAGATAGGGTTTCTTCCCACTCCACATCTGATATGGCGTGGTAGGCACAGTCTTGGTAGGAGCCCTGTTCAAAAGATATGCTGCTGATTCTAGCGCATAACCCCAGAAAGATCGCGGTAACTCAGCATTACTCATCATGGAACGTACCATATCTAATAGGGTTCGGTTCCGTCTCTCCAATACACCGTTATGCTATGGATTTTATGGAGGAGTAAGCTGAGAGAGGATTCCTTTCTCTTTTAAGTAACCTAGGAACTCGGCACTTAAGTATTCACCACCTCGATCGGATCTCAGTGTCTTGATACTTTTGCCGGTTTGGTTTTCTACTTCATTCTTATATTCTTGGAATTTCTCAAAGGCCTCAGATTTATGTTCCATTAAGAAAATGAATCCATACCTAGAGTAATAGTCCGTAAAAGTAATGAAATATGAAAAACCACCTCTTGCATATGTAGACATTGGACCACATACATCGCTGTGTATGAGTCCTAAGAGCTCGCTCGCTCTTACTCCGTGTCCAGTGAATGGAGTCTTTGCCATCTTTCCTTTGAGACATGATTGACAAGTTGTATAAGATTAATATTCGAACGGATCTAAATATCCTTCTCTATGTAACTTAGTTAACCTTGTCTCATTGATGTGACCAAGTCTACAATGCCATAAGAAAGCCTGATTTATATCTGGAGACTTTCTTTTTAGTGTGTTCTGGACATTGAAAATCTGTAATTGGTTTAGCACGTATATACCGTTATCTAGTGTACCGGACCTAATCAAACCATGATTAAGGTGGATGTTAACAACATCGCTTACAAATGTAAAATCATAACCTTCTTTTGATAACAACGATATTGATATGATATTACACGTTAAACTAGGTACACAAAAACAGTTGCGCAAAACCAAAATATGTCCACTCATCAATCCTAGGTGATAATCCCCTACGGACACAGCACCCACGCTAGCTCCGTTAGCAACCTGGAGGGTCATATCACCAACCTTCAGCACTCTACGGTCTCTCAGTGCCTGCAATGAATTGCATATATGAGATCCTGATCCGGTATCCAATACCCAGGAAGTAGAGTTGATTGACAGACATTTTTCAATTACAAACACACCTGAAGTCGAAGCCACAGCTTGCTTCGGTTCCTGGTTCTTGGAAATCCAAGCTTTGCAATCTTTCTTCCAATGGCCTTTCCTATGACAGTAGAAGCACTCGTCCTTTGTCACTACTGGCACCGCAACCTTTGTCTTTCCCTTAGTTCCCTCCTTACCAACACCTCCTCTTGGTTTGGTGGCGGCCTTCATCTTCCTTCCTTTGGCCCTTACCTTGGACCTGGAAGAGGAAGCACCGCGAACAAACATAGTGGGCGTATCCCTTGCTTTCTGCAAGGTGCCCTCTGCACTCCTCAACATGTTAAGGAGTTCTGGAAGTTCAACTTCTTTTCCTTAAATGTTGAAATTCAGAATGAACTGGGTGTAAGTGGAAGGAAGGGACTGAAGAACCAAGTCTGTACGCAGCTCGTTCTCTAAAGTCGTCCCGAGGTCCGCGAGCTCTTCTATATAGCCAATCATCTTTAGGACATGTTCTCCTACAAATGATCCTACGGCCAGCCTCGACTGAAACAAGTTCTTCGAGGTCTCGTAACTTGCTATACGAGATTGCTCTCCATACAGATCTTTTGTGTGGAGAAATATGGATTCAAGATCCATATCCTCGTGCCTCCTCTGATGTTCATTATTCATAGAGGCAAGCACGATACATTTGGCCTTCGCGCAATCTAACTCCCAGGTCTTGTGGATTTCCTTATCCGCAATACTGGAATCTGGACCAGGGACAGTAGGTGCCTTAGCAGTAAGGACATACCCCAATTTGTCATAAGTCAAAACCATCTTAACATTCCGGAACCAATGTTTATAGTTTGGCCATGTCAATATATTTTTTTCTAATAGTAACTTAAGGCCTGTCATGTTCTAGGTCGCTGCAATGAGAGAGAGACGGAACACTTTAGCATGATACTCTTGCAAGTTTAGAGTGGTTTTTAGTTTATCTAAACAGGATGGCTCCCACTGTTTTTCGAATCCCTCCTCAAACCAAAAAAGAAGAACTAGTCAGGACTATTCTCACCGTACAATACTTGCTTAACCGTTCAGCCAGGCCGGTGTCGGTACTTCGAGGGAGGTTTTACGACGCTTTCGTAAAGTTCCTTAATTAAATAACCTCTTTTCTCTGGGGGCGTAACCCCGCTGACACCTTTCTCGACACCTACTTGGTTTATAGCATTGATCGTTAAGTGACGAATCTCCTGATGAGTAGCGGATACTCACAGTAGGATCAGGATCCAAATATTATCGTGTGATAAAGCTGAAGGAATCCTACCAAAATTATCACACTCCAAATGGTATGCATCTCTTTGCAAATTTCAGTTTCTTTAGAAATTCTCGATATAAATTTCTGCCCCATGCTCTTATGACCTTGGCGTTGGTCAAAATGTCATAAGTCACATGTCAAGTTCTACCCATCATTATCTTGTTAATTTGAACACATCCGTACATATCCCTGACGTTGGCCAAATGATAATATGACTGTCCCAAACTAACTCATATATCTATGCAATAAATGAATACCCAGCAGCTACCAAACACTATGCATTGGCGTTGGTCAAAATACATAGCTTGAATACTACTGAATACCCAAATGAAATGACGGAGGGCTACGAATGGTTTTGGCGAAACCGTGAACGTAGTGAACTTGATATGATCGAAGGAACCTGATAGCTTTTTAAAAGGAGTGGTTAAAGCTCCGCAATTTTAAAAAATATATCCTCTGTTTTAAAATAACCGAGTGGTTTCTTTTAAACTGTTCCAACGATTCAACTTTGGTTTATTTTCTTTGCATTAATATAATACGTCCCATCAATTAACCTATCATTGCAGAAAACAACGAAAATACAACGTCCTCTTATGCCATCCGCATTCGCCACTGGGTCCCGTCATTCACCCGTTAGGTTACTTAACTAACGACAGAGCGGGGGCTGGGCTAGCGTGGGTGTAAAACATAAGTGGCGTCTAATAGCTATCATATATAGATATTGTACATTCGTCAGACGCAATAATAGGTATTCCAGATCACAGATGAACATATTGGATTTTCTACGAATCCGCATTCCTTTTGAGCCTGCAAAGAAAGACGGATTACACAGTCGCGATGAATAGCCAAAACCCCACCCTAGACCCCTACGGGTACGGCAAACTACCCGCCTAGTATCCGAAGTGAAGCGGTCTCCCTCAACAACGTGAGTAGGCCACTAAACACTTCAAAGTACCCGGTAGTTTGTCCACCCCATCTTGGGTCTATCCTAGGAGCAGAAAACAGTAAATGAAATAATATAACGATGGATACAACCTCAGCCCGGATGTGCCCCGCAAAAGAATATTACAACAATTTACAAATTACATTTGAATGAAAGAAACACTCGTCTCACATCCCCGGCTATCCATTCACGACAATCCAACAAGTCCACAAACACAAACCAGTAAAAACCATTACAAAAATGTGCAACCCCTTACTAACCGACATACTAGCAGTTAGGGGAGGTTTACGAACACATTATACAAATCACAGATATAATCAAGTTAGCCAAACACCTTAGAATTTCGATCAAGCAAACACAAATGATTCTACTCCAAATTATTCTCTGTGCACCTGAAACCTGAGCAGAACCAAAACATCCCAGAAAGAACAAAATCAACATAGAAGAGTTACTGGGGAAATTTGGGCTAACTCAGCTTCATCTCGGCCGTGGATCCGCCGCAGATCGCTTTGGATCGGCCTCTGTTCCATGGCGGTTTGGCCGAGTTACGATCCCAAATTTTTCCAGTAACCTTATAATTCCCTGCATGTATTTTTAAGGGCCCCTGAAAAAATTTTAGACCCTGTTTTAAAATCGGCAGAAACTAGGTCAAAATGATGTTTTTTCGGGTTCGTTTTGCAATCGAATTTCTAACGACTTTGGTAACTGGTTAGTTATGGTTTAGCGAGGCTCTGATACCACTTTAAGTCGATGTTAGACACCCCACACGATGCGGGGAGGAGGAATAGGTAAAATAATCATTTTGTTTAAACTAATATCGACTAACTTTATGGATCTTTTCTAAACCCTAACTAACAACAACATAGAAGTGATTAGCTACTATGAAAGAAGATTATACCTAATGAATCAAGTCCTTCTTGTTCTCTTTGTTCACCTCCTCGACGGCCTCCTCGATGTGATAGAAGATCCACCTGAGAGCTACTTCTCCAAGGTTTAACCTCACACTTGAGGTAACTAAGTGGCTATGAGTGCCAATCAAAGCAACCTAGAGGATATAGAAGAGAATTAGGGATCTATTAGTCTTGCTAACCCTTGGATCTCAACTCATGAGAGGTTAGGGTTAGTGTTGAAGAGAGAGAGAGCTTGAGAAGAGAGAATATGAGAATCATTATCAAATGGAAATTAACTCATTTGTGTATATATATGAAGCATAAAATATCTTGCACAAAAAATATCTTTGCACAAATATCTTCATACTTCATTTAATACAAATGAATCATCAAATGAGTCATTAAAACCATTAATGCTTCATTAACTCTCTTGATGAATCATTTCCATGAGTCACAAAACCATTTAATGCATATAACACCTAAGCTCTCCACCTCATCAACCTTCTAGAAGCTTCTCGAGTATTTACGAGAATGCCCCTCCTATCCGTGAAAACACGGAAATACTGAAACTGTATAAATCCAATAATCCAATACTAGAATCTGGCTTAAACCAAATCCTGCTAGTAAAAACTGTCCGAACATCATACGTGCGTAAAAACACGTATGTGTCCGAACCCTGTCGTAAAACCATACGACCTCTATATCGTTTCGCCCGAAGCAGGGAAACTCTCTGTGTGGGACTCTAAAGACTCGACTACTACGCTGGCAGTGGGTTTAACCACAGACCGCAAGCGGCACTAGCTGTACGTAACGGTCCCCAGGTAGATGTCGATAAAAAGGCCGATGAGAAAACCCATCCGAACTCCTACTGAGCCTGATGTGACAATCTCCGTACAGTCCGGTCTGTTCATCTAAGACTATCGCATATCGGGCCTGGGGGGGGCAAGCGTCAGTCCCCCAAAAACGGTATAAGTCGTGTCGGAGTGAAGCTCATTACACCTTGAGAAGCTACTGGAAAACCTACCAGTAAATCTCGTTCGCCCTGGCCAGAGACTTTGCGTAATGGCTCTCCAAACACAATGCCATATCAACTCTCAATACCGAGAGAGACGAATCCTATCTAACCGCCACTGCCTCCAAGTGCTTCGGGACTGCACCCAACTGCTACCTGTTTGCACGACTCCTTTGAGCTGTGGTAGGGTAGCAATCTAAGAACAGTGGGAACACACTCGAGGCGAAGCAGCAGTGTCAAGTCTGCGGACTATGCTGTACTCATGTCACCTGGGATCTGCTAACTGACGACGGGTATAATACCAACCAACAGTTCCCTGTGAATCCTGTCATGTGTACCCGTAACCCAACGAGCACCTGTATACTATCTCCAGTACAACGTACTAATGGCTGTGGGGCAGACCATCTCCCCAACTGGGATGAGAAGCGTACACACTAGTCTACTCCGGAGTATCGATGCCCTGTCTCGATAATCCTACGACTAGGGACCTGAAAAAAGATGTGCTTGTAGACTACCCAGCCCCTACTAGTGTGACTGCCATCACAACGCTGGTAGTCAAGCAAGATCCTAAGGGCTCTATCAATATGTATTCTCGATATGCTAACATATACACATATTAAGATAGACATAAACCAAGTAGCATACTACCATGTTTAGCAAGACTGTTAATATAACTGTGAATATTCCAAGCTTCCATTAAGTAATATACAAGCTAGTATGATACAATAATGGCCCCTAAGGCATATACACTAACAGGTCTAACTCGGTCCGAACCCTAATTTTCTTTAACCCCCTGCATTCTTTGGCCTACCTCACTCCCCCTATACTGTTTAAATTCTTTGCAATTAACCAGAGAATTAAAATACCCCCTTTTAATCCTTTTTAATGCAAATTTAAATGCATTTTTTATCACACCCTAACCCTAATTTTCCTTATAAATACCCACTCTATTTTTTACCCCCCTTCACACTGAAATTTCCTACAAAAACTCTCAAGAAAATTCCATGATCCATTTGTGCGCAAGTGGAGTTAGTAAAAGGGCGAAACTCCGACGAATTTCCGACGGCAATCCGAGAAGATTCTAAGGACGAAACGACGCACCAGCACCTCCCACCTCTTCCTCCTTCTCTCTTCTAGTCAAATAACCTGTAAATCCCTACTTCTTCCTCTTTTCTCTATTCTAAAAATATTCAAAACTAAAATCCGACGGAAGCGGAGTTAGTCCGACTTCCGATTCGGTTTTCATTAAAAACTATAATTTTTCTTAATCAAGATACCTTCATATCATCACATATTGTTCATTAAACATTAAGAAACTTAATAAAATAAGTTGCACATCAAACTAATTATTTTTATAACTTTTATTATACTTTTTCATAAAAATACCATATAGTTTAGTTTCGACATAAACCATCATACTTCCTTGTTATACCTATAGATAGCTCAAGAGGTAATGACCTACCTCCTCACAACACTCATATCTAATATAGCACATAGAATTTGAGAACATAAATTTGGAAAAACACGACTTTACATATAACTACCTTCAACTTATAAAATATCTTTCTACAAGAAGTGTATTTTAACAAATCTTTGCAATTGCGCCTCTGCAACCTATTTTGGGGAACTCGTTCGGGATGGTGCGGATTATTGCACATTCTCGGGATTAGTAGAGTGAGATGCAGACCTCCGCAAGGAGCATACGATCTCGAAAGATTTTAATACATTTTCCTTTAGAAAAATATGATTTCTATTATAAATAAAACTTATATTTTTTATGAATAAATATATATGTAATTAATATCAAAATATCTATATTTAATATTTATAATATTCCATATTTCCAAAATTCAAGAAAAACATCTCATTTATAAGAAAATACCATACAAATCCAATATTACAAATAAATACCATATATTATGAAATTAGGTTTTATTCATTAGAAATGTCATATTGATAAAATATACATCCATGAAAACTCTAAAGTCGATAATAAAATACTTGAGGTGTATTTTGAAAATATAACAAAACTATTTTACATAAAAAAAACCTCGAGTTATACTAAATTAGAATAAGGACCCTAGTAAACATAAGTTTAAGCGGGACCAGTTCTTGAGCCTCAGGGAGCTGGATATGGGTGCTTGCCTATTTAAGATAGACAACTTAACAAACGGTGTTATTAACACAGTAATTGTTTTTGAAAAAGACACAAATCCTGCCGTCCATGTGCAGTATTTACCGATAGCACCAAAATATAATTTAAGACTTCAATTTCTTTTCTAATTGTCCAACTCAGACTGAGTCTCAATATAATAAATCTGACTTGAATATGATTTAAGTATCAAATTTCAATACAATATGGATCTATGAATCCGTCTATTCAATCTAATCAATATATATTGACTGAACCGAACCATGGATATATTCCATCTGCATGTTCATCCATTATATTCGTTCCATTAATGATATCATGATTCCAGCAAGTCATCCATCTAAATAAATCAAGACAATACAATACAAACAATACAATCAAGATATCGCGGGGTTTATAAGGGGTAGACTGGTACGGAAGGTGTTAAAAGTGGCACGAGACTGTAACCATAATACATCTAACCTGAATTCAATTGCCGTTGTACCGTGGCTGAACTGTTCCTTGTGCTCCGTATACCTTAGTCTCTGGTCTAGTGAGACTCCTCTCGTATACACTGGTCTTTTCTGTACCAAGCTACAAACAACAACGTTAACACTAAATACAACATTATAACAATATATACTCTATTCTGTCTATTCCATTCTTGTCTATTTACGGGACTTACCAAACTATTTGTTCGCTGACGACATTCTCTTTCTTCTTCTTTGGAATGTCGTCAGGTGATTCGGACTTACTGGAGATCAAACCCACCAGCGAGGATTTGGACCAGCTAGCTTTCGACCCAGAGCTTTAGGTTTCTTGTACACATTTATATTCTGTATTGTCCATTTCTGTTATACCACTGTTTAGACATTACTTTCCATTCCATGTATTTAGTTTTCAGATGTACTGTTAATAGATAAAGTTGTCGTTCAATTATATCTATTGTCACTGTCTCTTGTGCATTTTACTTATATTGCTTAGATACGCTTAGCATGTTTACTTCAGAGTAAATACGTAGCGGCCTCGTCGCGTCCTCTGCCTGTATACTAGGAAGCGGGGCGTGACACCATCCATTAACGGGTCCCCTAACGAGATTTGTAGGGGCGTATTTG
This sequence comes from Agapanthus africanus, assembly GCA_030015575.1. Classification (NCBI taxonomy): domain Eukaryota; kingdom Viridiplantae; phylum Streptophyta; class Magnoliopsida; order Asparagales; family Amaryllidaceae; genus Agapanthus; species Agapanthus africanus. The sequence continues at coordinate 91,303,564 of JASDDO010000019.1, read as the reverse complement.
CTAAGCATTACAAAATACCGCTTTAAAAAAAACCCGGTTTTTTAAAGATGCGGTATTTTAATGTAAAAGCTATTCTTTGAACCAACCATATATAGATAGATAGATATCATGCTATGAAACCAAAGTGTGCGTGTGGGGTAGCTCGTTACTCCGTGAAGTTTTCCTAAAGATGTTGTTTAAACTATTATCGAAAAGAGCTTTATACTAAAGTTCAGGGTATTTTAATGAAAAAGTTCGTTTATGTTTATTTCACATGAAAATTTTGGTTAAACTTGAAGCTAAAAGATTGTAATTAAAGTTACAAGTAGGGTGGTAAAATTAGTTTGACTTATGTATAAAAAAAAGGGGAGTTCTGGGTTTTAAAAAGAAATGTATCGGAAGTAACTTCACTTTACCGATATATGATTAGGAGATGAAATGAGATGAAAAGAAAGAGAGATGAGAGGGACTTACGGTTTAGTAATATTGAGGAAAGGGTAAGAAAGAAGGGAGGGGGCTTCGTAGTTTCGCGGGAGCTTCGGAAACGGCTTCAATCTTCGACGGAAGGAGCTTTATTGCTGACTCCACTTGCACTTAGGAACTTTTGAGGTGATTTTGATAGAAATTTTCAGAATAGAGGGGAGCCGGGGTATGAGGTGATATTTATAGTAGAGAATTAGGGTTTGGGAATTAAAATTTTGGATCAAAAAGTATTAAAAAGGTGTTAAAATGGTAAATTGAAGGGTCTCTGTTTGATTGCAGGGAAATTAAACAGTGCAGGGGAGTCGAAAAGGTGTGTGTGCAAAGCACGGAGCAAATTGGTGCATATCTGACCGTCGGCGTCGGCCGAATGAAGGAAACGAGCGATCGAGATTAAGGCAATCACCTTGAGATTCGTGACACGTGGGTATTTGGATGTGTGCACCTCATTGCCTGTTTGATTTTCCTAAAACTTTTCATTTCTCCGTGTATTGCACGTGCAACTCTTGGGCTTCCAAAAATTAAAAAGAAAAAATCTAAAAGTAATTGGGTCTGACAGGATTCGAACGCATAGGCTATGTCACAGCAATGTAAAGGCTTTACCAGTAAGCTATAAATTGTTTCTTAATTTTATTTAACAAAAATAACTCTTAACTCTTACACAGGCTTTAATACTCTTTTTTTTACAATTACAGAAAAAAATTTGTACAGTGATTTAGAGTCGTTACGAAAGTGTTCTTACATACAAAGTGTTTAGAAACGTTGCTTTAAAAGGAGTTGATTTGTGAAAGACTTCTTCAAATATAACTTCTCTAATTTTAACCGCAAACTAGCCGACGTCTTCTCCACTAGAACTTCTTTCAAAAGTTTGTTTGTCAAACACAAATGGGTAGCCGTGAGAGCCTTTTCATCCAATTCCTCCCATGCTTCCTCCGACATAATGGAAGGTCTTGAATCCTTCCCAAGAATCGCTTTCTTCAAAATATTCTATGTCAATACGGTAATCATACGAACTTGCCATAGACAAAAGCTCATATTCCCATCAAACTTCTCAATATCGAATTTCATAATCATTGGAGACATGATATAGGATCAAAAAGAACCAGTTGAAATTCACTTAGGAATTTCCACAAACGTCTTGAGTGCTTACAAACTAAAAACTTCAAAATCATAATTTAAGAAGATAGAAAAAAGATACAAGCGTCGTCACCCACCGTAAACCTATATCGTAAAATTGAAAACCTAACGGTTCAAGCAAACAAATCCCTAAACACTAAATCTCCAAAAAAACCACAACGTAGCTCTGATATCAATTTGTTGTGGCAAATACGATCACGAAGCAATAAACAAACGATAAAGAGAAGCAAACAAATAACCACATGCAATAAAAATATAGCACAAACCAAAAAACACAAGATTTACATGGAAAATCCTTACAAGAAAACAACAGGCGAAAGAGAAACACTACTACTAGAACAAATATCGAAGATTACAATGGTGGATGAACTCTCTCAAGATCCTTCTCAAAACCCTAGCCTCCTCCTCCTCTCTCTCTCTCTCTCTCTCTCACATTAACAAAAGGGTTCTTACCCAATTAGAGTTACAAAATACAATTTATAGTATGAGGCAAATAGAGTAAAATCATATTTTCCAAAACAGTCCAGAATTCGGCCCGAGTCATATTGAGCCGGCTCAAAATTGTCCTGAGTCGTCTCTTGCAAACAGAGAACAATTGATATTTCCTAACGACTTGTGAGCTGGTTCAAACTTACCTTGAGTCGTCTCATACAAACAGAAAGAACTCTGTAATTCCAAACATGTTGTGAGCCGGCTCAAACTTAGCTTGAACCGTCTCAACATTCAGGGATCAAAGAATATGAGGTAAACTCAACATTATATGCTGACCATGTCTTTAAGAAATACACATTATTCATCATTGTTCTTTATTTCACCGTCGATAATTAGCATTATGGATGGAAGAACATTGAGTATAGAAATTACGGGGAAATCATGAACATTAAGTAAACAAATTACCGTGAGGTTGCGCTTGGTATATGAAATGGAAGATTACTGGGAATTCTCGTATTACCGGGATTGGGATGACCGGGCATCTAATTCTTCATGAACGTGCTTGGTATACTTTAATCATTCCCAGTAATATATGTATGTGCAACTGTCGACCGGCGGAAAGACCGGAGGAGAGCCGGTGGATGGTGGCGAGACCGGCGACGAACGACCGATCGGCGGCAAGCCGGTGAGCGGCCGACAACGAGAAGCAAGGTCGGCCGGCGGCGAACTACGGGTCGGCCGGCGGCGAACTACGGCTGGCCGACGGCGGACTGGCTGGCTAACTATCGACAATGACCGGCGACCGGCCGATCAGCCTGGCGGATGATCGACGATGGACGGCGGGACCGACCGGCCAGCGATTAGTGAGGGAGACCAACAACGGATGGTTATGACTCGTTCATGTTAGAGGGGAATATTTCATGGTAACTTAGGACACACACATGTTTTGAAAGGAATAGGATTACCATGAAATGAGATTATTTGATTACCATAGTAATCTAGAATATCTTTTACACCTAAACAAAAATGGTAATATTTCAAGGTATTCTACGATTACCTTCTAGATCATCCCCTACCAAGCACAGCACATCCTGAAATCATTTGTATACCGCCACTTTTTTGTGTTTAATTTCTCTCTCTTATAGGAATTATTTTTCTCCATCTATAAATTATAGGCTATTATCCTTTAAAACCAGACTCAAAAGTACATATCCAACCCAATATGACTTTGAGGCACCAATCTTTATATCACAAATACGATCTTAAATTTTTGAATTGCAAGATACATATCTTATATCATTCCATACATATCTTATGTCATTCGATTAGAGTTACAACACATACAGCTGATATGGAACAAAAACCTCTTGTATGGTATCGAATCATAAGATACATACCTTAGTAAAATTATGAGAACAATGATGGGCTATAATATCAATGAGCAACAGAAAGGAACTATCAGAGCTATAGAAAAACCTGCTGCTTTCACGATTTCCTCATCAAAATAGTTAAATGAAAGAACATTGCATCCTTATCTTAATAATTTAAAAAGAAAACTTAAAACGTTTCTCACACATTTTTGGAGCTAAAATTTTCCCTTAATATAATAATACACCACCTTACACACACACACACACACACACACCAAAATAAAAGAGTGTCATTACCATAAAATTGATTAATGACATGAACAGAAAGGAAAAAGAAAAATACACCTGCAAACAAAATTAGGGCAACCTGAACAGCAGCACGTTATGGAGACAATGAGGGCCTGAGACAGCACTAAAACTGCAATCAGGCATATGAGACAAACGCATCATCGGAATTTTGAAAGTAACTCTCCATATCGTACCCAAACCTTGCACAATAGCGGATCAAATTCAAATTCTTCAGCTTCCGCCTCCACTGAGATTGCAATTTTCTCACCATTTGTCCCACGAATATGAAACACCGACGGGATTCCTTTTCAGCTAGCTTGACAAGCATCTTCTTTCTTTGAATCCTGAGGAACAACATTTTAGTATTTTTTTTTTGCTTCTCACCAATGAGTCCCAGTTGTAAGTTTTTATAGTATAAAAAAAGGCTGTGGAGAATCTTTATCAACAGATATGCACATCGTGTTAAACGCGTGTGTAACGCATCTGAATTTACTGTACAAAATTTTTCAGTTTAATGTACAGAACTGAGTTTTCAAGCCTGAGTATGACTTATAAGTCAATTTTGTTAAAAAATAGTAAGAAACAACTTGTAGCTCACTGGTAAAGCCCTTGCACTGCTGTGACGTAGCCCCTGTGTTCGAATCCCATCACACATTATTTTTTTCATATTTATTTTTAAACTTTTTGGAAGTCCAAAAGTTTACACGTACAATACAAACAAAAATAAAAAGTCGGAAAATCAAACATGTAGAAAATGGAGTAAACCTTAATCTTATCTGGTGGCACGAGGCTCGATACCAGATGGCATGAATCGACCGGCGAAATGCACCGTATGGCCGGCATCGACGGCTGTAGTGAGCCCATTTGGTTCCGTGTTCTGCACACTAACCCCTTCACCTATCCCTAAAACTCATGCACTGTTTGATTGCCCTGCGATCAAATAGAGACTCTTCATTTCACCATTTATTATCTTTTTAATACATTTTAATTCACCGTTTTAATTCCAAAATCCTAATTCTACGTTAAAAATACCACCCCACCCTTTGGCTCAATATCATTCCAAAAATTCTAGCCAAAACTCTAAAAATTTCTTAAATATAAGTGGAGTAAAAGAGGAGTTAGCAAGCGATCAACTTCCGGTGAGGATCGAAGCAAATTCCAGCGATTCCGCGACGCCGCGGAATTCAACCCTTCCTCTTCTATCTTTTCTTAGTCCCTTCCAGTCTTCTTCCCTCTTCTTTAAAAGTTCTTTTTAAAACGAATATCGGTAAGTGGAGTTAATACCGATATCGATCTTTTAAACCCTAAAAACTCACTTTTTTCTTACATATTGTTCATACAAATTTTACACAATACTTGTGATCTTAATTATAAATATTTAGAATAAATTTCAACCTAGAATTCCATGCAAAATAACTTTAATTTAAGTTTTTCGTTAAAATACCATGAACTTCAAATATCACCCTTTTAGTTTTTGTTAATACTTTACTTTTCGAAAACTTTACGGGGTAATGACCTACCCCTCACATACACACGTGATTCCATAGCACGATATCCTTCTTGTATGATTTCTGTTTCGAGAAAATATTACATTAAAATACCATTTACTATAAAAACCGGATTTCTTTTAAATTGTATTTTAAATTCCTTTGTGATTATGCCTCTACAACCTTTTTTGGGGGACCCGTTATTGGATGGTGCGGATTATCACACATCCTTATGCTAGTAGAGCGAGATGCAAACCTCCTCACAAAGCATTCGACCTCGAAAGGTTTTAAATACGGTTTTTAAGAAAAACGCATTTTTCTAATTTAATAAAGTTTAATTTTTTTAATAATTATATAAATATTACAAATCCATATATTTTCAAAATATAGCTTAAATTTTTTTCTAAATATGAAAGTTTACAAGTTTTACTAAAATACCATCAAGATATCAATACAAGACAAGTTTTACAATAAAATACCATGAACTATTTAAGCTAAGTAATTATCACTAAAAATATCTCAAATCCTTAAAATTCACATCCATAAAAACTCTAAATAATATAAATAAATTCTCGAGGTTATTTTGAAACTATATTAAAATACTTTTCATAAAAACCCCTCGAGTTATATAAAATAATACTTAAGGACTTTAGTAAATATAAGTTTAAGCGGGATCAATTCTCTTGAGCCTCAGGATGCCGGAGAAAGTGAGTGGTTGCCTATTTAAGGTAGAAAACCTAACAGAGTTATCAATAGTAATTGTCTTAAAAAACACAAATCTTGTCGTCCATGTGCAGCAGTTACCGATAGCTCCCGAACCTAACTCAGGATCTAAATCAGTTACAAGTGTCTGACTCGGTCTAAGTCTAACTCAAACCTGAATCCAAACTCAAATCAGAATCCAATTCAAACATGAATCCAAAGTCTAATTATGTATACTTGAACATGAACCTGAATACCTGAATTCAAACTTCAATATCAAACATGAACACATGACTTGACTTGATCGAACCATTGTTATAACTTGACTTGACTACTTGATTACATCCTGAACCTGACTAATTGAACAACTTGTATCCATGGTTTCGGCAAAATTTGTAAATATACTCTATAAAATACGTTACGCAGGGATAACGGGGTAGATTGGTACGGAATGTATAGCGTGGCACGAGATGGTCACTTAAAAGACACTATATGAACTCTCGTGCCGTTGTCCCGTGGGTTTTGACGGGGCCTTCTACTACATGTTACCATAGTCCACGGGATAAGATGGACTTCTCTCGTATACACAAATATCTTCTGTACCAAACTACAAACATCTACGTTAGAATAACTATCATATGCATGTACAACTTACTGGTTTCAATTCTCATTACTTGTTCTATTTCATTCTTTCTTTTGGGACTTACCGAACGCTAGTTCGCTGACAACATTTCTGTCTATTTCTTTTTTTGGAATGTTCGTCAGGAGGACCGGACTCTCAGGAGATCAAGCCGAGCCAGGAGGACTTGGACCAGTTCACTGCCCAACCGGACTTCTAGCTCATCTTGTACTTATTTCAGTTTGTATACCACAGTTTAGGCATTGCTTTATATCTTTGTATCTTTTCTTTTTAAACCAGTTGTATTGTAAAAATGAATGTTAATAAAATTTCTGTTTATTTTATATCTCTTGTCATTCTTGTGCATTAATATATATTGCTTAATTATGCTTAACGTATTTATTTCTTAGTAAATACGTTGCGGTCCACCACGTCACCGTTTCCGTACACTGGGAAGCGGGGCGTGACAGCTTGTCATTTTGATCTTATGTGCTAAAAGAGAAGCATCAAAATCATTCCAATTGGGCCAAAAAGTTGCTTTAGTGGCCTTCATGATTCTGATGTGTAAGAAGCTCGTTCTAGATCAGCAAAACAAAAGGTCAGCCGTGGTCTTGGCTACCTGGAAAGATTATTAGCTGATGAAAAAGATAGTTAAAGTGATCAGTATTTTTTTTTAAAAATAGTTCATAGATAAATGTCTTAGAATTCAAAAGCATAAAGGAGTGGAACATCTTCAGCACAATAAAAAATAAGAGCCTAATGGATAGATGATGGCTAGTGGATAGATGATGGCATTCAAGTTGTTATAGGTTCCAACTCCTACACGTTTTAGAATAAATTACTTTCTGAGATAAAGTATCTAAGGCTCAAAGAGGAGGGCTACAAGAATATTTCAAAAACAAGTCCCTTTCCTCAAAATTGTTGTGGAAAAATTTTGATTCCAAAAATTCAAAACTGATGTGCATGTCACATAAATATATTGTAATATTGTGGCACACATCACTGATGGTCCAGACGGGATGAAATTAAGGAAAGTTGTTGGTCCAGACGGGATTCCTATTGAGATATAGAGATGCCTAGAAGAGATAGGCTTAGATGGTTGACGGACATATTTAATAAGATTTGACAAACCAAAAACATACCAAATGAGTAAAGGAGTACCCTTGTACCTCTCTACAGAATAAAGATGACATTCAAAGTTGCCCCAACTACCATGAAATAAAACTCATGTCACACCATAAAATTTTGGGAAAGGATGATTGAACACAGGCTAGGACAGGATGTTAAGATAACAGATAACCAATTTAGGTTCATGTCTGACGATCATCGACAGAAGCTATTCATTTGCTCCGTCAATTTGTCAAACGTTTTCGAGTGGAGAAGGGATTTGCATATGGTTTTTATTGACTTAGATAAAGCTTTATGATAAGATACTTAACGAGGTATTATGGCGGACAATGATAAAGAAAAGAATCTCAATCAAGTACATTGACGTAATCAAGAACATGTATGATGAAGTAGTGGCAAATGTAAGATCTTGCTTGCGGCTGCGATGGCCTAACGAGTGATTTTCCAATCGCAATTGGCTTGTAGCTAGGCTCAATATTAAGTTTTCTCTTGTTTTCCATAGTGGTGGATGAGCTTACTAAAATTATTCAGGATGAGATACCTTGGTGTATATTATTCGTTGATAATATTATTCTGGTAAATGAGACGAAAGGCAAGGGTTAATGTCAAATTGGAGTTATGGAGGCAAACGTTGAAATCTCAGGGTTTAGATTGAGTAGGTCCAAGATAGCATATATGCAATGCAAATTTAGTAAACAGAAAAGTAGAGATCGCAGTGGTATAACACTTAGTGGGCAAGAGATGTCACCGGGCGATCATTTTAATTTTAGATATCTAGGTTCCATCATCCAAAAGAATGGAAAGATCAATAACAATGTCAACCAGAGGATTCAGACTGTTTGGTTGAAATGAAAGAGCGCAATTGGGATTTTGTGCGATCATAACTTTCCGTTAAGGTTAAAAGGGAAGTTTTATCAAAGCGCTATTCGGCATGCCTTGTTATATGGTATGGAATGATGGGAACCTAAGAAACATTATGCACAGAAGATGCATGTAGCAGATATGTGCATACTTCATTGGATATATGGTAACACTAGAAAAGATAAGGTGCGAAATGAGGACATTCATGCAAAGGTTAGTGTGGCACCTGTAGAGGAGAAGATGCGAGAAAACCGTTTAAGATAGTTTGGTCATGTGTGACGCAAACCAAAGGAAGCACCAATTCGACAAATAGATATTCTCGATTTAAGCCAAGTCAAAAAGACGAAAGGGAGACCGAAGAAAACGTGGATGGAGACGATACGAAAAGAAATAGATGCCAAAGGCCTTGATGAAAGTATATTGTTCGGTAGGAGTGAGTGGAGGCAAAGAATTCATGTGCTCCACCCAGCATGATTCTCATGTTGATGCATGTAGCCTACTCCCATATGCTTGGAATAAAAGGCTCAGTTGTTGTACATAGTTGTTGTACATCACTGACAAAAAAAAAAGGCAAAGAACATATGAAATGACAACATACAAGCCTTACGATTGAAGATACAAGCCTTACGATTGAAGATAGAAGATTTAAGTTAATATCTTAATCTCTTTTACATTATACGAGAAAGTGTGCCTAAATTCTACAAAGACATCAAATATCCCACCCACAGGAGGTGCCAGGGTTAAAACAAACCTTAAATTACCATCTTTCAAATATGGAGCATATGTTAATCTGGAGTATCAAATATAGCAAGTTCTTAGAACAATATAATAGGAAAGACTATGAGAAACAGCGAATACTTGACCGCAAGCATGTCACACACCAACAGATTTCATATGGTTACTAAAAAAAATCCATGTTCCGCTTGACCTGATATCAAAATTGATTTGTGCTGTGAGATATACAGCTCTGTGAATATCATTTGACAGGCTATTATCATCTGAAAGATAGGGACCTTAGACGCTTAACTGGGCCACTGGCCCTATATCAATTCACGGCAATAAGATATTGTGTAAACCTCCAGATTATTACCTCAATGTGACACTCAGGCTTTGACGATTTTTATTCCCGGGATCTGGATGGTTCTCAAATTATCATTAAAAAACAGAAAAATGACAAGCCACTTGATACATTTTATGCATTGTTAGTGAACTGAAAAATCAAGCATTATTATTTTTGGCACTTCATAGCTCAAATACCAGTGATTTAAGATAAAGATTACGATACCATTTCTAAAAGCCACAACACAACCCCCAGACCTGTAACATGTTAAACGCTTGAATCGATCATTAGATTGGATCCTTGGATATGGAACACATGAAGGCATCGGATCCTGTCAGCTATATCACCTGACAAAGCATCAATATACTTATTATTTATTTATCACCATTACACAAAATATGATTGAGAATCATATATGAAGGAATAGACAGATTAGTGAGAAACAGATTCTAAAAACCGTAGGCATGATTCATTCTACAAGCCAACAGATTGTATCACAAGTATAATCAAATTATAACCTTTTGACTAGATATCAATAAATCAGATATCCAACATTTGCCAGTTCTCAAACTGTGTCTAATTAGGAGAATATAAACTCTTATATCGGCTAAAATTTTCAATACTGACAGTCCACATGAAATTAAATTCTAAATTAGCATGTCAATTACATATGCTATATGCAGTCAACTTACAGTCTTTGTGCTCCTTTCCATCTTGACCGCAACCACAGGATCTATATAAGGAAAGTCGAGAATAAAAGGGTCAGATCTTTTACGGTTTCATAAAAAATCACATGCTGACAAGGCATAACCTTATTGACAATGACGCGCCATTGAAGTGCTTTTCTATATCATCGAAGTACATCCTGAACAAGATTGACCTGAATTTCCACGGGTAAATATATTTAACCGCCATATATTAGACACTAATCTGAATAAGCAGACAAGCAAGCTAACGTAAACCATAATTCAACAATTGGGTGCTGTATGCTCTGTGTCTTTGTTCTTACTATTATCTAATCTGCTGACACTGAAAATGGATTACTCCAAATCAAAATCATTGCATGTACAGTGTCAGATAGCAAGTAAAAAGAACCCCATGGGTTAACATTCATGCAAAAGAATTCATGAAATGCATACTCAAGCAATGATTGGCATTATAGTGTCAGGTTTTTCATGTTCGGTCTAAGACCTTAAAGACAGGCCTTAAATTAGCAGAAGAGTATTTGAGGATAAAGGCTTATAGTTGTTATCAGTTTAAGATCGAAAAGAATGAAAGAAAACTCAAACATGCTTTTACATAATGAGGTAAAACCAACACTTTCTCCAGATATTCATGCTGGTATGAATTATAATCATCAATGGTGCTTGCCTACACATATATTTACAAGATAATATATATATATATATATATATATATATATATATAAGTGGAAATTTTGCGTTATAACTCTTTGAAATGATTCATCCGGTTGTCAAATAATTATACTGGATTAGTTAAGTTCATTATATGTTGCGTGCGCGCGGTTGGACTATTCTCCTCTTAAGAGGAGAGGGAAACTTCTCCTCCAATATTGTTGGATTTGCGATTCAACGGTTGGATGCAAATAGATAGTTATTGATAACTTCTCATAAAAATGGTGATGACATCATCTCACTTCATCCACCACTAGATGAAACGATCTACCGGTTAGAAAAATGGGAGGAGAAGATTCCCTCTCCTCTTAAGGGGAGAATAGTCCAGCTCTTGTTTTCCTCTTAAGAGGAGAGGGAATCTTTTCCTCCTATGTTTTTCACCGTTGGATTTGCGATTCAATGGTTGGATGCAAATAGATAGTTATTGATAACATCCTATAAAAAATGGTGACGGCATCATCCTACTTCATCCACTACTAGATGAAACGATCCAACGGTTAGAAAAGTGGGAGGATAAGATTCCCTCTCCTCCTAAGAGGACAACAATCCAACTCATGTGTGTGCATGTGTAAAAACTAAAATGGAAATATATCAATTTCCAATTGCTTAATTCACTATTAGTAGTGCAATTTTCTTGGTTACGTCTGATTTGAAACTGGCATGCAAGGAACATCTGTCTACCAATCAAGCAGAACCGATTGCTTCCTATAAATGGAGCAAAAGGGGGGAAATAGTCAAATCCAGAGGATTATACTGTTGGGTGTGGAAGTTTTTGACCGAGACTGAGAGGAATAGAAAGTATACCAAAACGAACATGCAGATAAAGAGGGATTCTAGAGTATATTAGAGGGTGCAATGACAGTTTCAGTTCAAAAACTATCTGTGGCTACTGCTCCCTGATGATTTATCATCTTATCCATTAGATCCTCCTTTCGAAACAACTTTGCAAAGATACTAAAAGAGCTAGATTTCTCTTTTCTTGCCATTTCCTATATTCTTTAAGATTTAAACGATTGCCACCATCATGTAGTAATCCCTCAATTCTTGACGCCATGGACCTCATGATTTATGTCAAGAAAGTGAAACTGTAATATCATTTTAGCACCAAGTTCAGAACTACAGATACTCTAGTATCGGTCATCCCATTTTAAAGAGTTAATAACATGTTCTAGCAGATTAATGGACAACCTCAAAATATGTCCAGAGTGCATATCATGAAATAGGAAAAGATATACCTAGCAGGAATTGCTGCTGCTGCCAGAACTGGAGGGACTTGCCATAATTTTTGAGGCTGACACTTCAATAATTGCATCAGGTACTCAATAATATCTTTTTCCTATTCCACATTAAGAATTAGATAGACAAGAAATTGAAAAGGTCGGGAGGAAAATTGAAAAGATTGCTGGAATACAGAAGATTTTTAGATCGGCTGTATTTCCTAGGAGCACAAGGGAACAAGCAAGATTACAATCATACAAGAGTCCGATAAAGATAAATGTTTTTCTAATGGATGCAATACAGAAATGAATAATGATCCAATATAGCATGTGCTCTTAGTCAAAAACAAGTTCGAAGAAAGATTATCATAGATTATGACAGATATTTTTTCTATCTGTGTTCAAGTATTTGACGAAGCTAGCCTAGATGCTATGTATGAATGAAAAACTTTTGTCAACTAGTATATTCAATGTAAAATCACTAAAATGAATTATTTATCTCAAGATCATACACAACCACTAGCATGTTAAGTTGAGAGGGCATGTAACTTAACAATATAACTTATTTCTGATCTCTTGTTATAGCAGAATAATATAGCTATAAATAGACTGATAGGTAAATCAAATGTTAAACACCATAAATTATATTCTTCAGCACACATATAAGAATCACTATTAAAGATTTAAAGTTGGTTAGAGATTCCAGCTTCACTACTGATTATCCTCTAATCATCATGATTTTGTCAAGAAAAAAATAATAATAAATTATCAATGTATCAAAATATGTAGCTTAATTATTCTCTAGATTCATGAAGGATAGCTTGGTCTTGCTGTTTTTTACTCGGATAAATTCACGCCGCATTGTATCAAAACAATCTATTAAGACCAGGATATGAGCTGCACGATAAAGAAATTCTTCCAAAAAGCTAATGGCATCACTCAATTAATTTCAGTATACAATGCCAGGTTTCTCATGACATAAGAATCTAAAAACAGCCATGTGCATTCGATCCTCTTTTACTAGTAACCAATAACCCCCAAAAAAATAAAGTTATGTACCTTCGAATCAAGGACTTCTCTTTTAGAATCCAAAGGCTGAGAATAGCCATGAAGCAAGTTATGCAAATCCGAGTATTGCTTGGAAATGGGAAACAAATCACGGGACTGTGAAATGAAATGTTCGATTAAACTACTCCATCTGCGTGAAATAAAGCCTAGTAACAAGATCTCCTGTAGGTATCATTAACATAAATCAGTCAGGAGATCTTTAAATATTAGCCAGGATAAATTGAAAAGAGAAACACAAGATTATATAGATAAGTATTGCATATTATAATGAGATTTCATAATTTGAGTTATGGAAAGAAACCGGTATGAGAATAAAGAATTAGATTATTATCGGAATAGAGGGAGCTCGGATCAAGTAGTACTTGATGAATATAAATAAAATGCCACACAATAGCTGTGCCTTACTTTCCAATTAGCTGGGATAATGTATGAATATTCCTTTATCCTCGATATTTTCTATTATGTGTTGAGGTTTAACGGAAATGACAGAATTCAACCAGTAAGAATAGGATAATTCATACAAAGTGCAATTCCTTTAGGCAGTTCTACAGCATCTCCTTAGATCCAGAAGGTGGACAGGCACGCGATTTCTGATTCCAGCAAACACTTATAATAGGCATCTATCTCATTCTCAATCAAGCCGACCGTGGATATTTGATTCCTTTGGATCATCAATATTTATATTTAGTGGATATTTGTACTATAAATGGAAGGGAAATCCAAGCCCCCGAACTCCACTTCCTGATGTTGACATCGGTTATTACAGATTCCATCATCAGATATACCCTAAGTCATATTCTTCACCTAAATATGCCCTGGGATGCTCCCTCCTACTTGAACCTTGGTGACTGGACCAATAAAATAGATCTCTGCACCTTCCAGGTACAGGTTTTATGATGAAATCTCTTTTGTCACACATACCTCAGGAAAATTTTGGAACCCAAAATCATGGAGATGTTGTCAGGCTGCAGCCTGGTTATATAATTTTGAAGCATCTTTGCATGGGAACTTTCTCAACTTAAATTATCCTCCAGTATATTACAATAGTGATGAGAAATGACTTGGATGATTAAAAATGAACTACACCATGACATGGGGACAGTATTCACAAACTGATTCTACCAAAAATGGTTGAGATCAAATGGATGTTTCCACTGTACTAAGCAGATACTAATCTTCAGTGCAAATACCAATAGAAACAAATTGAAGGCATCAGGGACCTCAGTAACCAACAGAAACTCTTGTTTAGCAATAACAATCATCTATATAGGAAATAGAAATACATGAAAGGAAGGTGAAATTCTGATCCATAATGCCTTATGCAGATATTGCTAAGATGGTATAAACCCATTAGTGCACTTTAAGTGACGTTTATTGTTATTTTAGCTTGATATACATTGTTAGCCCACGTGTTGATTTCGTTGGGGAGTTTTCTGGTATAAAGAAAAGTTTATGGCAGTCTTGCATCATTTTAGAAGTTCATGGTAGTTTTGGGGGAAAATGGTCAAAGTTCATGGTATCAAGTTAAAATTTGGCCATATAACAAATTATGATCAACAAGCATCTGCATGATCCACCTTCATAAGCTCCCTGACCATTCATTTCTCATAAAGGTTACCATCTATATTTCCTGCTAGCTTACCTGTTCCATGTCAACTTACTTCTCCTCCCTAACTCTTTTAAAAATTTCAAAATGACTAACTTTCCAGACTTGATCCCCACTAGAGCTGTATCAGGTTCCAGCACCATCCATCAACTCTAATTTTATATGATAAATTATTGACACCTGCTCACTTAGTTGAGATAATGCATATTGACATAATAAGTATGTTCTGGCTATCTATTTTAATTTTTTATATCAGTCAGACATATATTAGTGAAACGAATGACGAGCACCAGTTTGCCTCCTGAATTTATACAAAATTGTCTTTTACAGCAAATTTACAGAATCAAGTTGGCAATGTTGGCTAAATTTATCTTGAGAAATTAAATTCTCTACGCAGACCATTGAATGCTAACCTATTATATCAAGCATGAGGATTGTATATTTATTACGACCAGTACAAAATATTTTAATAATATATTTTTTCTTAAACCCCACCACACAAATACTTGTCAGTTTTATAAAGTAAAGTGCACAAAGAAAGTGGTATCGCTGATTGGACTTCAAAATGGCCAAAGTGTCACGTACCTTTGTTAATTGGTACAAGGAATTAGAAAAAAGAATACAAATCTAGACTATAAGCAACAAAAATCAAATGTCTGTCCCTTCGTCTAGGAAAAAGAGGCAAAAAAGATCATATGCATCTAGAATATAAACAGCATAAGGAAGACTAAAAGAAAATACAGTAGCTCTAGTTATGTTTCACCTTTTGGTGCATTACACACTTAATCAGTCTTAGAGGGCCAATATGAAATAAAGGATGAAAAAAGGCAAGTTGAGACTCTTTTAAGCACATGGGAATTGGGAAAAGGAAACAACTCTCCTCGAGAAGATTTTACATTGTGCATATGGAGAAGTGATTGTTTTGGAAAACGAGAATACATTAAGAATAAGGGAAAAAGGGTTGTTAGCAATTACCGTAATTTCAAGAAGATTATCATTGCTGGCATCAGTAGGAAACTTCAATGGTTCAAAAACATGAATCCATTGGAGCTTAGGCGCACTGAAGATTAAGTTTGCACCAGATAGCAGTCTGATAGTTCTCTTGTCAAGCAAATAAGAAAGACACCTTGACCTCCAGTGGTTCCAAAAACGGATTTCACTCATCACGTCTTCTTCCCTGGTTAAAGAGAAGAAAGATTTCTAATCCGTAATAACTGCAAGGGTTTAAAACTTAAGGATATCAATTATGACCACGGAAACAGAGAAGGTCTTTTAATTGACCACATTTTGCAAACAGAAAGACAAGGTTAGAATCTCGTTCTTTATACAATCAATTCACAGAATATCAGGTTTTTCATCATGTCTTACAACAATAGTACACTAGATGCATGGTCGAGTAATTATATGATAAACTGGCAATAGTGAATTTCTCTGGTGACCTGGCATGTAAAGTAAGCATTTTCATCAAGAAACAGGGAGGTCAAATTATGTTTCCTCTTACCATTTAACGCTAAAAGCTCATGGATCATGCCCAAACAATGCTTTTTGAGTGTCGGTAAATCCCATAAGAAAGTACTTGTAATCCTCATGTAAGTCGAAATTCAAATGGATGCTACATTAGATTTTTCCTAACTATATTAACAAAGAATCAAATTGTCAGTAAAAAAATAAAGAAGAAGAAATTGGCCAAAGGGTTATCTTAAACAGTAAATTAATGATGATAAAAGTGATAGGCTGTTTGATTTGATGCAGAAAAGTTGCTCAAGGAACCGAAACCAAATGCTTGAGGTCATGTTACTACTACTACACTATAAGCGGTACTTGCGAATAAACATTTGATATATATGCGCAAAAAAATTTGTAGAGTGTACCCTTTAGTTTAAAGATATTACCTAAATACAAAAACTTTGATCCTAAAGATCAAAGGGGAATGTGAGCATAGGAGAAGCTGAAGATATGTAATTAATGAAGGAAAAATAACGGTAAGTGAGTGAGAAAACCCATGGGAATCATATCAACAACAAATGATAGCAATGATAATACTATTGGCAATAGTAATGTCTTTGAAAGAGATGCAGCATATATTATAATACAATTAGAAGGACCACTGACTATAGAAAAAAGAGAACTCAGAAGTTTAATAATGTATAAAAAGGTCCTACTTTAATCTGATCTCTTGCAGCAAAAACAGAATTATTATTTAGAAGAAATGATCTATATATTCTTCAGTGGACGTCATTTCTGCCAGTTTGTTCCCAACAATTAAGGGCTAGCGTTAAAATCAACTTCAAGATATTATGCGCTAGCCTAAGACCATATAATTAAATCATAACGCATATAACAAGACTACAAGCTACTGGTAAAGTGGTAATTGATATTATTTTATTTTCCTGTTCATTCTAGAATGCAAGGCTTCTTTTATAGAAATTCCCTGTAGGAGAGTCGAGCATTATGTTGATATGAATTGTTACGCCCCGCTTCCCAAAATACGTAAACACGGCACGTAACAGAGCCAACCATATTACCTGTGGTTAGGAATCATCTCTCCACAGTCACATTACGGCGGTCTATCGGATATCAAGAACAGTAAAATATAAAAACGAGCTAACACATGTCCATCTGCCACAATAAATAAAATCAAGAAAATGCATATAGCGGAAACGAATCAATATCCAAATAAAAACACTCTGAATCACGTCCCAATATGGGCTCACATCAATAAACGATAAAACTGCTGAAATAACTAAATAAGAGTATATAAACTAAAATAACTAGCTCCTCATTACTCGGCTTGATTGCTAAAGCATTCCTGATCTGCCTATGATAAAGGTAGAGGAACGGGGTCATGCAAAACCCAGACGTCAGTGCGTCATAATATCAAAATAATAGTAATGACCAGGATATGATAATATAATTAAACCAGAATATAAATAAATAACACAGATATAAATAATAGTGAGATATATGTATGTGATGTGTATCCTAAAGTCTGTGCGTCTAGGTTATCTATTCTAGAAGTTTTTGAAATCAATTAATATAATTCTCATCGTAACTCAACAGTATATATCTCGTTCATGCCCCACGGGACCACGGTACAATATATCCCGTTCATTCCCCACGGGCCACCGTACAATGATTATTCCGTAACGCCCGGAATCACGATAAATAATGATTTATTCCGTAACGCCCGGAATCACGGCAAACGGTAATAATATGCTCTTGAGTTACGTTTCGGTTATATTCTTGATTTCCCCTTTTTTCCCTAGATTTTATGTTCAAGTCAGGTATTGGCGATATAAATCTAATGCCAACATAGGATCAAGCAGGTACAGGTCTTGTCTATGCAGACAACAAATTACGTCTATCAGGACAACAATCAGGATTGTTGGCATTAGCAATAAAATCCAAGTAACAAATCTGGTAGTGTGTCGTGAACATGTCATGTACTGTATATTAACCAAAATTGATACAAATGTAACACTGTAATCGATATCGAAACACGACTAATGTCAGGATGCATATGTATCTATCTGTAATAACCGTTATACGTCCATTACTATATATAACGCAAACCAGATAACATACTATACCGATATAGTAGTATAATAACATTATGATGTTCCGGCACGCAACTATATAAGATTTTAACAGTACGGATACTGTAAAACTGTAAATCGCTACTACTCGCTGATTATTAAAACGTATGCACTATAGTTGAGCATATGAATAGCATGTTGTAAGTTTAGAACTTGCCGGATCGGATCTCACGTCAAGATACGAATGCCGCATTCCGATGTCGAAATACCGTCGCGATGCAAAACTTGTGTGCGCAGGACTGGACCTGGCTGAGCAGTGACGTGACGTAGCGACTGGGTTAGACGACGACGGTGATTGGGTTGTCTGGATCGTCGGCGACTTGCGCAACTCCGGCAAGATGAAAACAAAAGAAAGAAGAGAGAAGTGGAGGTTGTTGCTGGTTATGGGGTTGGCGAGGACAGAGGAAAGGGTGGCGAGGTGACGACGGCAACAGCGTCGACGGCGAGGTGGCGAGGTGACGACGGCGTGAGCTTAGAGAGGTGATCAGGGAAAGTGTAGGGTTGGTAGTGGTGGTGGTCTGGGGTGTTCTTCGGTGCTGGGGAGGTGAGAAGGTGAAGAGGTGGTCGGTGGCGACGGGTTTTCCCGGCAATGGGGTGTTGGGTTGGATGATGGGTTCTCGGGTCGGGGTCACTGGGGAGAAGGAAAGGGAGGTCTCGGGGGTGAAGGCTGCTTGGAGGAGGAAGTGAGGTCGAGAGGGGGCGGTGATGGTGATGGGCGATGACGACGAAGGGGACGAGTTCGACAGCGACGAGGATGGGGAAGACGAGGGTTGGGATTCTCGGTTTGGGGTCGCTGGGGTTTTGGTTTGGGGTTGTCGGGGAAAGGAGGAAGAGATGGAGGTGGACGTGATGATGAGGGGGCGAGGACGAGGGCGAACGGTGGTGAGGTGATGGGTTAGGGTTTCACGACGGGGATGGGGACTTAGAGAAGAAAAAGACAAGAGAGAGAGTTTGGTTAGGTTTATATAAATAGTATTATATAATATATATATATATATATGTTTGTATATTAGAGAGAAACAGAGGTGGGGACGAGTTATTGAAAGAGAAAGAGTGACAGATGATTTAATTAGTTAAATTAATATACTTAATATATTATATATATTATATAACAGTTTAAGTTAGTTAAAAATATTTTATATATTTATATGGGATTTTACGGATAATACCATATTACCCCGAAAAATTACCCGTGTCCCCCCAAAAATCTAGTTTTTCATTATGGAGAATATACGTAAAAGTTTAAACCATAATGTGATATTCTGTAAATAAAATGTATACCCCCAAGTGCGGATCTACGTAAATATACGTAGAGATCAATTACGAGCCTGTTTTAACAATTAGGACATGAACATGAAATATGAGCGCAACCACATGATATGGGGTACAATGACATGCAAGGCTAGATATTAAAATATGTTATTTGATTTTATTTTGTATTATAAAAGATATGCGGATACTAAAATATATTATATATGTTTATAAAAATCTAGATTTGCATGGATCCTCTGTTCTAGCAAATATTTGATGTAATTTTGAACAGAGATGGATTTCAATCATGCAGGTCGGGTCGGATAATAACCATAATTGCTAATTGCACTATCCGCAACCCAAAAGCAACAATAGCAAGAAATTTACAGCAAGAATTGATATACCCCAAATAAATAGTATAACAGTGCTGGGGTGTTATATTATACCCAACTACAAAAGAATTTCGTCCTCCAAATTCACGGAACAAGAAAAGACAAGAAAACATGGATCTAAGGAAAGAGGTGTGGAAACTTCTGTCGGATCTCATCTTCACGTTCCCAAGTTGATTCTCCGTGCGAACAATTCCCCCGTGAAACAAGTACTAATAGGATAACTTTATTCTTGAGGATCTTTTCTCGTCGATCCACAATCGCCATTGGTCGCTCTTCATACGTTAAATCCTCCCTTACTGTCAGTTCCGAGTGATTTAGGACGTGCGTCTCATCTCGAACATACTTACGGAGTTGAGATACGGAATACACATCATGAACACCCGCCAAGGATGGTGGTAAAGCCAAACGATAAGTTACCTCTCCAACACGCTCGATGATACCGAAAGACCCCACGAATCAAGAACTAACCTTGCCTCGACTACCAAATCGGATCACTTCTCTGGTCGGTGATATCTTCAAGAATACAAAATCACCAACTGCGAACTCCAGAGATTTTTGTCCAGTATCAACCCAACTTTTCTGTCGATCTTGTGCCGCTCGGATTACGTTAACTTTCTCCACCGTTAGAACAAAAATATCCGATCCCAATAATTTTCTTTCTCCAATAGCATCCCAACAGACAGGCGAGCGACACTTGCGACCGTATAATGTTTTGAATGGAGCTATCTGTATAGTCATCTGAAAACTGTTATTATATGAAAACTCCACCGAGTGCAAATGATCCTCTCATGAACCCTTGAAGTCTAACATGCATGCTCTCAACATATCTTCAAGAGTTTGGATCGTTCTTTCAGACTAGTAATCTGTCTGAGGATGATAGGCTGTGCTAAATTTTAAGCGAGTTCCCAAACTTTCCTGTAAACTCCTCCAAAAGTGTGATAGAAATCGAGTATCACGGTCCGAAATGAAGCTCACAGGTACCCCATGCAATCTCACGATCTCCTGCATGTACCTCTCTGCCAAAACCTCCGTCGATTGACCAACTCGAAACGGTATGAAATGAGCTATCTTGGTCAATCGATCGACAATGACCCAAACTGCATTATTGCCCTTGGACTCCGTGGTAAAGCTGTCACGAAATCCATGGTTATATGTTCTCACTTCCATTGAGAAATCAGAAGTGGTTGCAACAAACCAGCTATCTTTTGATGTTCAGTTTTGATTTGCTGACACACCAAGCACTTCGATACATAGCGAGCAATCTCCCTTTTCATGCCTTTCTACCAAAAATATTGTCGCAGATCTCTGTACATCTTTGTGCCTCCCGAATGTATGAAATATGCGGAACTATGAGCCTCCTTCATGACTTCTTCACGAACATCTCCTTTAGGCACGCATAAACGACTACCATATCGTAACGAACCATGTTCATGAATTAACAGATCCGTTCGAAATCTCGCTTCTACTTGTTCTCGAAACTTCTGCAATCTTAGATCATGCGACTGTGTTGTTTTAACATTATCGATTAAGGATGAATGTACTTGCAAGTGCATCAACTATCCCGAAAAATTCGGTAGTACAGTCTCCAATTCGAATCTCCGAAAATCATCTATAATTTTCTTTTGTGCAGTCAACATCCGTATTGCCGGCAACCGACTTAGCGCATCCGGCACTACATTAACTTTCCCCGGATGGTATTTTAGATCAAGATCATAGTCATCCATTAGCTCCAACCATCTATATTGCCTCATGTTGAGCTCTTTCTGTATGAACACATATTTTAGGCTTTTGTGATCGATAAATACTTCTACCATTTTGCCTAATAAGTAGTGTCTCCAGATCTTCAAAGCGAAAATCACTGCCGCTAACTCCAGATCATGAGTTGGATAGTTCTTTTCATGAGTCTTTAATTGTCTCGACGCATAAGTCGTGACCTTCTCATACTGCATTAGAACACATCCCAAGTTTTTTCCAGACGCGTCGCTGTGAAAAACCAACCCTCCGGAACCATCTGGTACTGTCAAAATATGAGCGGTGGTCAATCTTTACTTCAACGCTTCAAAAGCCGACGCACATTTCTCGGTACATACGAACGCTACCTCCTTTCGTGTTAACTTAGTCAATAGTTCTGCTATTCGGACGAAGTTCTCCACAAACCTTTTATGGTATCCAGCAAGCCTAAGAAAACTTCTGATCTCCCCTATATTCTTTAGAATTGGCCAATCATGAACAGCTGCAATCTTTTAGGGGTCAACGACAATTCTATCTCCGGATACAACATGAGCCAAGAACTTCACTTTTTCGAACCAAAACTCACTTGCTCATCTTAGCATATAATTTTTCTCGTCTCAACGTTTGCAGTGCAATCCTCAAGTGTTTTGCATGCTCTTCTTTACTCCTCGAATAGACCAGAATATCATCAATAAACACTACTACGAACTGGTCCAGGTACGGCGAAAAAATCGATTCATCAAGTCTATAAATATTGCTGGTGCGTTTGTAATTTCAAATGGCATCACTAAGTACTCGTAATGCCCATATCGAGTTCAGAACGCTGTCTTACAAATGTCTTCTGATTTCACCCAAACTTGATGATATCCGGATCGCAGATCCAATTTCCAGAAAACCCTCGCGCCACTGAGTTGATCGAATAATTCACCGATACGAGAGATTGGGTACTTGTTCTTAATAATCACCCGATTTAATTCTCGATAATCGATGCACATCCTCCGTGTGTCATCCTTCTTCTTGAGAAGAAGAACTGGAGCTCCCCAGGATGAACTGCTGCTGCGACTCCAACCTTTTTCTAATAATTCGGCATCTTGTTTCTTTACTTCTTCCAGTTCCACCGGCGCCATTGGATAATAAGCCTTTGAAATCGGCGCTGCTTCAGGAACAAAATCAATCGCGAACTCCACATCTCGTTTCGGCGGTAAACCCGAGATGTCCTCGAACACATCCATAAACTTCCGAACTACTACTGGCGCTTCCTCCTAGTTTACTTCTATCGATGAAAGAACATTAGTCGGCCTAGCCCTAAATTCGACTGACTCAACAGATCTACTACCTCCCAAAATTATGAACTCCGGATGTTCGGGAATCTGGAAAATCGCTTTCTTTGCGCTACAATCAATGTGAGTGTGGTAAATGCCAAGAAAATCCATTCCCAAAACAACATCATAGCTGCAAGTATCAATCACCAAGAAAACCGTAAATAACTCCCATCCGCAGATAACGATCGAGCAACCCTTGCACTCACTGCTGGATACAATTCTCTCATTCCCAGTGTGTATGTCCCAGCAACAAAACAGGGTCGTGTGTGGAATAGAGTGTGCAATAATAAACTTGGACGGCATAAAGCAGTGGGATGCACCTGAATCGAATAATGCCAATGCGGAAAATTATAAACAAGTAGGATATACCTGAAACAACGTCATCTGAAGCCTTGGCCTCTTTAGCCGTCAAGGTGGAAACCGGTGCTTGATTAGGCCTCTGAGTAATCTGCTTCTGCTGTGCTCTCGGAGTGTCGCCCTTCAACTGAACTCTCGATGGACAAGTATTCATTCGATGACCAGTAGCTTCGCAAACCAGACACTGTCCAAGCCTCGTCCGGCACTCCTAGAAATGACCCGGTCATTGGCAGTAATCACAAATCACATCCTTCTACTGCGTTGAAACATAAGTCCTTTTTATCAGTATTATCCCCTGCTTATTTATCGGAATGCCTTTGTGTACAGGAGCTATGTTTAGCGTAAACGCCGGCTTCCGCACCACAACAGTTTGCTATTGCGTACCCTTCGCTTTCACCGATAAACTCTGTTGCTCTCTGGCTGGCTTGAGAACTTGGGAGAAGGTGGTCAATCCCAGAGATATGATGTGTCTCTAAATTTCCACATCCAAGCTACGCATAAACCTCCATGCCCTATCTGCCTCATTGGCAACCAAGGGCCCGCAAATCGACTAAGCCGGGTCCACTCAGCCGCGTATGCATCAATGGATCCACCATTCTGCTTCAAGCTAATAAACTTCTCTTCCATTTCCTTCCGAGCAGACTGCGGAAAGAACTTCTCCAAGAAACTTCGCGAAAAGGTTGCCCAACTGATCGGTTTGGTCAGACAGATCTCCTCTACAAGCCACCACTCGCGAACATAATCTACTGATTGGATGCGTACTACATCCACCTTTTTCTCATCTGAAATCTGCGCGGCGACGAGCAGGTTCTCTGTATCAACTAGCCATTGCTCCGCTGACAATGGCTCCTCCAATCCTATAAATGTGAACGGACCGAGCTTTCTAAAATCCGCCACGGTGCCCTCACGCTGTGCTGGCCTAGGTGCTGCTGCAACTATGGACTGTTGGACCGTCCGCGGACCCTTCTGGAAAGCCTCAGCCTGCCGCTGATTTAGCTTAGTTTGTTGTTTCTGGTTTTCAAGCATACCACGTAGAACTCCAAGCAATGCGGCGTTATCAACACGCCTTTAGTATGACCGCAAATCTCTATCCGTCATGATTCTGAAGCCAAGACACTAAAGGGGATTAGTAACGGTAAACAGGATTCAATAAACAAGATAGCTATAGATTAAAGACTGGCAAGATAGCAATATGGCAGGACATGTTCCTAATTTCGGGTTTCCTGGTTAATGTATTGGGTTCAATACCCGACTACAAAAGAACCAAATCCGACTAATCCTAAATCCTATCGCTCTGATACCAAACAAACCATGTCACGCCCCGCTTCCCAAAATACGTAAACACAGCACGTGACAGAGCCAACCATGCTATCTGTGGTTAGGAATTATCTCTCCCCAGTCATATTACGGCTGTCTATCGGATATCAAGAATAGTAAAATATAAAAACTAGATAACACATGTCCATCTGCCACAATAAATAGAATCAAGAAAATGCATATAGCGGAAACGAATCAATATCCAAATAAAAACTCTCCGAATCACGTCCCAATATAGGCTCACATCAATAAAAGATTGTTGGCATTAGCAATAAGATTTTGTGTTCAAGTCAGGTATTGGCGATATAAATCTAATGCCAACACAAGATCAAGTAGGTACAAGCCTTGTCTATGCAGACAACAAGTTACGTCCATCAGGACAACAATCAGGATTGTTGGCATTAGCAATAAGATCCAAGTAATAAGTCTGGTAGTATATCGTGAATATATCATGTGCTGTATATTAACCAAAATAGATACCAATATAACACTGTAATCGATATCGAAACACGACTAATGCCAGAATGCATATGTATCTATCTGTAATAACCGTTATACGTCCATTACTATATATGATGTTGTACCGATATAGTAGTATAATAACATTATGATATTCCGGCACACAACTATATAAGCTATTATCAGTACGGATACTGTAAAACTGTAAATCGTTACTACTCGCTGATTATTAAAACGTATGCACTATAGTCGAGCATATGAATACCATGTTGCAAATTTAGAACTTACCTGATCGGATCTCACGTCGAGATACGCATGCCACGTTCCGACGTCGAAATAACGCCGCGATGCAAAACTTGCGTGCGCAGGATTGGACCTAGCTGAGCAGTGACGTGACATGGTGACTGGGTTAGACGATAGTGACTGGGTCGTCTGGATTGTCGGCGACGTGCGCAACTCCGGCAAGACGGCTGGCCACGAAAAGAAAAGAAAGAAGTGGATGTTGTTGTTGCTGGTTATGGGGTTAGCGAGGACAGAGGAGAGGGGGCGAAGCGACGACGTCGACGGCGAGGTGGCGAGGCATGGCTGTAAGCTTGGAAAGCTGATCGGGGAAGGTGTAGGGTTGGTGGTGGTGGTCTGGGGTGTTCTTGGGTGCTGGGGGCGGGGAGGTGGTCGGTGGTGATGGGTTTTCCTAGCGACGAGGGGTTCCGGCAATGGGGTGTTGGATTGGATGATGGGTTCTCGGGTCCGGGTCGCTAAGGAGAATGAAAAGGAGGTCTCAGAGGTGAAGGCTGCAAGAAGGAGGAAGTGAGGTCGAGAGGGGGCGGTGATGGTGATGGACGGTGACGATGAGGGGGACGAGGTTGACGGCGACGAGGATGGGGAAGACGAGGGTTGGGGTTCTTGGCTTAGGGTCACTGGGGTTTTGGTTTAGGGTTGTCGGGAAGGGGAGGAAGCGATGGAGGTGGAGGTGATGACGAGGGGGCGAGGACGACGGCGAACGGCGGCGAGGTGATGGGTTAGGGTTTCGCGACGGGGACGAGGACTTGGAGAAGAAGAGAAGAGAGAGTTTGGTTAGGTTTATATAAATAATATTATATATAATATATATGTATGTATGTATATTAGAGAGAGACAGAGTTGGGGACGAATTATTGAGAGAGAGACAGATGATTTAATTAGTTAAATTAATATACTTAATATATTATATATATTATATAATAGTTTAAGTTAGTTAAAAATATTTTATATATATGGGATTTTACGGATAATACCATATTACCCCAAAAATTACCCATGTCCTCCCAAAAATCTAGTTTTTCAATATGGAGAATATACGTAAAATTTTAAACCATAATATGATATTTTATAAATAAAAATGTATAACCCCAAGTGCGGATCTACGTAAATATACGTAGCGATCAATTACAAGCATGTTTTAACAATTAGGGTATGAACATGATATATGGGCGCAACCACATGATATGGGGTACAATGACATGCAAGGCTAGATATTAAAATATGTTATTTGAATTTATTTTGTATTATAAAAAATATACGGATACTAAAATATATTATATATGATTATAAAAATCTAGATTTGCATGGGTCCTCTGTTCTAGAAAATATTTGATGTAATTTTGAACCATGATGGGTTTCAACCATACGGGTCGGATGAGTCAGATAATAACCATAACTGCTAATTGTACTATCCGCAACCCAAAAGTAACAATAGAAAGAAATTTACCGCAAGATTTGAAATACCCCAAATAAATAGTATAACAGTGTGAGGCTAGATATTAAAATATATTATTTGATTTTATTTTGTATTATAAAAGATATGCGGATACTTAAATATATTATATATGTTTATAAAAATCTAGATTTGCATGGATCCTCTGTTCTAGCAAATATTTGATGTAATCTCAAACCTGATGGGTTTCAACTATGTGGGTCGGGTCGGATAATAACCATAATTGCTAATTGCACTATTCGCAACCCAAAAGCAACAATAAGAAGAAATTTACCGCAAGATTTTAAATACCCCAAATAAATAGTATAACAGTGCTAGGGAAATAGTATAGCAGTGCTAGGGTGTTACATGAATTCAATCGGTTTTCCATAGAGCAACTCCACTATTGACTTAAATAAGGATTTGTATTTTATAGAAATTTCTGTGGTCATCTTCTTGTTATCCAACAAAACATAAATATAAAATTGTAGTCCGTTGGTGATGATCTAAAATTATTCTCCTAACCTCTTAAATACGATGAGACAAATTGCTATAGTAATCATACTAGACAAAAGAAAATGAAACATGAGTATTAACTTTGGGGGGGAAAACAAAAAAAATTAAATTTGATGTCCCTATATGTACATTTCAAATATCCTTCCAGCGGTGTAAGAAGTTTAACTTGAAGCCATAGTCAACAGCCTTCTGGCTATCTGACAAAACATAAATGATAAATATTCGTTCACTGGTGATGGCCTGGAATTAATCCCTAAGCTCTTAAAGATGATGAAAGAAATCGCTATAGTCATCATACTAGCCAAAAGAGCATACAATACGAGTATTAATTTTTTTTTAAATGAGATTATAAATGTTGAGCTCCTCATATATACGTTTTGCAGATCCTTTCAGTGGTGTAAGAAGTTTAACATGAAGCCATCCAATATAGTTGATGGCGCATGCTTATGGAGCAATACGGCGCATGCTTATGGAGCAATACGGCGCATGAAAGTTACCAAACATTTTAGAAGATTGAGATGACAATTACAGTTATATCAGAAGAATGTTTCTTGTACCTGGAAGAACTGTTGTGGCATGGTAATCCTTTTGGTGGATTATTTTCAGGTTCGACTGAGTTGCTTCCTGTAACCATCTTTGAAAGGTTATATAGCCCTGTCTCAACCGAAGACAAGCACGAGTCTGAAGCTTGTCTCTTTAAAAGCTCTTGGATGACAAAGTGTGAGTTATCAACAAAAGCACACCCATCGGATTCATCATATGGCTCGATAGGTACTTTAGGATAACAGACTCTAGACTTTGAGCTAGCAGAAATATTCGAACCAATTGCTGATGACATGGCCGTCGAATCCTTAATGAAATCCTTCATAAATACCAAATTTAGAGATTCTATCTTTGACATCAGCCTGTCCATATATATGTTTGGGCCATCATCATATGTTTCATTTAATTCATTGATGTCCATATCAATAATTGTTGTCAAAAGAGCAAGAAGATGTGCATCTCTCAAAGGGTGAGCGTCGAGTAAACGTTTTAAAACTAAATATCTTGAATTAGAAAGAGCTGCTGACGTTAGATGGGTTAGACCCTGCAGTTTTAGATGGATAAGAAATCAGTATCTAGAATCACCATTAGCAAATCAAGTGATGAAGCTAAAAATAACAAATAAATAAGTATAAAACAACCTATCGACAAGCTACTACCTGAGGGAACAGTGGATTGGAGGTCAGATTGAGTAGAGCTGCATCAAGTTCCTTTACCGAGTCGTCAAAATACTCAGTTGCATGTAAACGTTTAAAAACCTACACATTATCAGTAGCAACAATCAGCGGCATTGGAGGTAAGAACAACCTTGCATGCGTATGCAAATTTGCTTTACTCAAGGTTCTGGCTCTGCCCAATAAGCCAGCAGAAAGTTAAAAGACTACGATCAAGATTGGATCCCGAAACAAGGTCCTGACAAGCTTAACCGGTCTACTCCCAGCTTTTGATTTGGATGCGGAACAAAAATATGTAATATGAAATAGGATGCTGTGAATATCTCATATAACCAAATCCCACTTTAGATTTATACAAAACATGTATTCAATTAGGCATTCGCATGAGTAGAGTCTGAAGACTCTGAACTGCCTAAAGTTTGTAGCAAATGTGTAAAAGGACCACCGCTAGCTCTTCATAAAATAAAATGTAAAAACTATCTCAACTTGCAACCTTAAAAGAAACAACTTTATTCACGCTCCTAATGGCATAATTAAATTTATATCCGAAGAAATAATCAAGGCAACCATTTGAAAGCCGACTCTGCTAAAAATCAAATAAGCAATACCGATCAATCACCGAGAAATGATTACATTTCTAGCCAAAGCTGTTCTTCTTTATCCTCTGTAACGATTCAACATGATAATTTCGCATTTTCGAGTATCATATGCGAGTCTATACATACCATTTGGGGATTCTTCACAACCTTAATAATATGCAAACAAAACAACTTTCTAATTATACAAAGAAAGGACATTTAGACATTAACAGCATTTCAAATTACCTCCCTATAAGAGAATCTAAAGAAAGCAAATTCTTTGTTGATAATTATGGCCCAAGTTTTCTCCTTTCCTATCTAACTCATCCCTAAACTCGCAATCAAACACAAGAATTAAAGAAACTGATGCTTACGTCTTCGAAGAAGAGGCCCCATTGAAGGAGTTTCTTGATGTTTTGGACATCCCAAGTCGCGGCGAGGCCGTTGGATTGGTGGCCAGCAGCCAAGATGAGCATATCCACGAATCCCTTGATGAGATTGAGGAGCTCATCGAGAGAGATCTCGGGATGAGACCAGCTGCCCATTCTCTCTTCGAGCAAAATCGCCAGCGAGAGTTGAAGACGATGAGATTTTTGAGAAAAGAGAGCCCTGATGAACTATTGGGTTCGGGTTTGGATAGACCTGTTTCCGTAGCATTACCCGACCCGTTTGATAGGGACGTGTGGTTGTGTGTATTGCTATTTGCTGATGGAAAATAGAAGGTCAACCCAGGATTTTTAATTTATTCTGCATTGAAATATTTTTGCTAGAATTTTTATGTTGGAAGTTGATGGAGGTCCTTTTCGGGTCTCCGTCAGATATTGTCTTCCGTTGATCTTCCGGTGGATTTTGGGGGTGATCTTCTGTTGCGTGTGGATCTTAATAGGTTTTGATGAGATTGGTGATTTGAGAAGTTTAGCGCCGAGTACCTGCAAAGAAGTCCCGGGGTGGTTTGGTACCACTGAAGACCCTCCGACGATCAAGTTAGTACTAGATCCGAGCAGAGTAACGGCTAAGTGGAGTAAAAATGGCTTACTTGACCCCTCTGTGATGGGGGTTTATATAGTGGCAGCAGCACGCAGCAGCGGGCGCGAGAATCTCGCTGGCAGTTACGCTCCCGATGTCACGCCCGCGTAAAGAGCGGATCGCCAGTTAATGGGGATCGTGATGACGTGGTGTAAGTCTATGTCGCTCAGGCGGAATAGGTAAAAATCAAAACTTTCTTACATGGTAATATAGACTAAAGCTGTCACGCCCCGCTTCCCAGTGTACGGCGAAGGGGACGCGACGAGATCCGCTACGTATATACTTAGAAGTACATACGCTAAGCGTATTTAAGCAATATAAAAGTAGATCACAAGAGACAAGAGATATAGAAATAACAGCAACTTTATTAATAACATTCTTTTGTACAATGCATGAAAAGTAAATACAACTGAAATGAAAAGCGATGCCTAAACAGAGGCACAACAGAAAATGAAAATACTGAATAGAACAAGATACAATGTCTAGAGCTCGGGGTCTTCGAGAAACTGCTCCAAGTCTTCACCGGTGGGCTCGCTCTCTGCCGGGTCCAAAACACCTGACGACATTCAAAGAAGAAAGAAATAGAATGTCGTCAGCGAACAGGTCGCTCGGTAAATCCCAAAGATAAGGAGGAATTAGAAAGACAGAATAAGAGGTATCTTCTAAAGTTGTATACTATTTGTTGTAATGTTGTATTAACGCTGTTGTTTGTAGCTTGGTACAGAATGCCAGTGTATACGAGAGGGGTCTCTATATGCTAGAGACCAGGGCAAACGGAAAATATAGTACAAGGCTCCGTTAGAAGGCCCGGAACAACGGCAATTGTATTCATGTTAGGTATCTTAAGTCTGACCGTCTCGTGCCACTTTTAACATCTTCCGTACCAAACTACCCCTTAAAAACCCGTAGTGTTTTGATTGTATTGTTGTATTGTATTGTATAAGTTGGATGACCGACCAAAACCATGATATCAGTAAACAGATTGTAACTGCATAATCAGGTAAATGGAATAACGGAATAATGGATGTATATTCATGGTTTGATTCAGTCAAGTTGTATAGATTGTTAACTGGATTCTGGGATTCATGTGTTATATTGAGTTGTAATATTAAAGAATATAGATTGACTTGAATCATATTCAAATCAGAAATAATCAGACTCAAACCCGAGTCAAACTAAAAGAAATGTAAGTCAAAGTTATATATTTGTTAAGATCATTATTGCAATTTATAAAACTTGAGGGGGGTTTATGTAAAAATACTTTTGTATAGTTTTCAAGATACACCTCATGTATTTATTATTCGTCTTTATAGTTATAATGAGTGTGATTTTTATTTTGTCTTATTTCTAGTGAAAATATCCTAATTACATAAATAAGGTATTAATTTGTAATATTGATTTATTTAAAATTCATGGTATTTTAATGTAACTTTTAATCTTGTAATTTTTTTTAGAAAAAGGTGGAAACCTTATCTTATAATAAAATAGGTGTTTAAATGATAAATATACATATGTTTATACAAGAATAATTTTTAATAAATATTTTATTTTCCAAAAATCTCATTTTTGTTAAATGTCGTATTTTAAACCTTTCGAGACCGAATGCTCCTTGCGGAGGTCTGAATCTCGCACTACTAAGTCCGAGGGTGTATGATAAACCGTACTATTCCTAATGAGTTCCCCAAAGGTAGGTTGTAGTGGCGCTTTGCAAAGATTTAATAAATACTAATCATTTAGAAAACGGTTTTATAAAGAGAAGGGATTTATTTGTAAAAGGTGTAAATTTCCGTATTTTAGATTCTAGGGTTTCCTAAACCAACTAGCCTATTTCTAATGGTATAAACGACAAGTCATTAAAAGCCTCAAATCGCCTCTTCACCGCCAATTGTGGTCAGGTAAGTGCCAGGTGAGTGGGAGGCTCTCCACTACAAGTAGTGGCCCTAATTAAGCAACCACTTGCCTTAGACACATTTGCCTAGACACCACAAAGTCGGGTTTAGATAAACGATCGATGTCCACAACTTATCGTATTTCCCATTAAAAGATATTGTTTTAAAATTGTATATAACTTAGAACTTTTAGAAAAGGTTTTATTAAGAAAATGGTATTTTAATGTAAAATTTTGTTTTATCGTATTCTAAGTTTTCAAGGTAGCGTGTTATGATTGCATATGAGTGTGTGAGGAGGTAGGTCATTACTCGTGATCTATTTTAAGGAATAGCAATGTTAAAGGGTTAAATGTGAAAACTAAACATTATGGTATTTAAGTGAAAGAATACGATATATTGCAAAAACTATCATTTCATGTGTGAAAACTTGTTCAAATTAATTTTTAAGTGATTAGTAGTCAACATGAAGATATTTAAGTATTATGGAATTGGTGATAGGTGAGATTTTATAGAAAACCGAATCGAAAATCGGTTTGTTCCGATTTCCGTCGGGTTTAAAAAGTCGTATTTTAATGAAAGAAAAGAAAGGTAGAAAAGGGGACTTACGGGTTTGGACAACGCTAGAGAGTGAGAGGGAGGTAGAAGGTTTGCCGGTGCGTCGAAACGTCGTTGAGAGGTCCTAGCACGATCACCGGAATTTCACCGTCGATTTCGTCAGCACTTCGCCTTTCGCTCGTTTTTTAATGTACCAAGTTCTCTTGGAATTTTGAGAGAGTGGACTTAGAGATTTAGGACGAAAGGGTAGAGGGTATGGGGGGTTTATATAGGGTTAGGCTAGGGTTAGGGTTTTTAATAAAAAAAATATATAAAAATATATAAAAATTATATATAAAATCATTAAAAATCATTAAACCTTGGAGTAAAAGGGATTTATTAGGCATTTAGAGTGTGCAGGAGGGTTGACCAACTCCAGATGCAATTTTTTCGTGTTGACGACTCGGCCGTCCGGCCGAGTCCGGCCGGCGGCGCCGGACCGAGTCGGCCGGTTCGGCGGCGCCGAGTCGGGCCGAGTCAAGGTGTCAGGGGTCGGGGATTTTCCAGAGGAAGATTTTGGTATATTTACTTTTCAGTCTTCAGTTCATATTTTGTGAGTTATGGCGTTTTGACTGTTGACTTCCAAAAGAATTTAAAACAAAATAAATACAAAAATAATGTGGGGCATGCGATTTGAACTATGGTGGCTTGGTTCAACAGTGCAAGGTATTACCAATGAGCTACAAACTCCTTCATGTAATTATTGTGGGAAAATAACTACTTAAAGCGGTAACAGCAACATTAAATACCCCAAGTATTACTTTAATTTTAAAACAATTTTATGTACACTAAAAATGGAGTTATTTAAAAACAAAATAATTACTTATATATATATATATATATATATATATATATATATATATATATATATTGTGCTCAGGTTAAAATACTTCTTTATGGATTTTTTAAAATTTAAATAAAAATTTGTATAGAAAAGTGTATAGGAAAATTAGGGTTGTTACATTCTACCCTCCTTAAAAAATTTCATCCTTGAAATTTGAAAAAGGAAAGTGTAACAGTTTCAAGGAAAGTCCGATGATTGTAGTATAGATAGTGTATAAAAATGACAAAGTGTTACAAGGGTGAAAAAGGCTTACCGGTGTTACCTTGACCTACAGTTTTGGGTTCTACGGATTCTAATGTGAATGCATGTCGCCGTGGTACATTCCTTTTAGCTGGAGACACATTCTGCCTTTGGGGCCTCTTTCTCTGCCCTCTAGGCATGTCCCTCATTGCTTGTTAAAATTGGCGAGTAGGCTATGCAGGTGGTGGAGCAGGTAGTGCATAACGAGGTGCAGGAGCCTGGATAGCTGGCCGCTGCGGGTAGTTGGTGGATGTGTGAGTTGAGTTGTTATTGTAAGGACAATTCCCAATTCCGTGGTTGGATGCGCCACAAATTAGACACAAGCCTTTTGCGCGCCTACAGTCCTTCCACAAGTGTCTCTTTCTTCTGCAGTAGTAGCAGAAATCTGGACTTGACTGGTTATTGTTTTCTTCTGGTTTCCTGGGTTCAAACGATGGCCTTGGAGAGGCTCCTCCTGCCATTTGAGTGGCAGGGCGTTTCAAACCGGCAGATTGAGGTCTGCCCCTTACTTTTATCACCGCTTCATAACTGCGGGCAGCTTCCAAAGCATCCTCATGTGTCAGAAATTTTCCCGTGGCTAGAGCAGCCTGAATCTCCGTGTCCAGTCCTTGTTGAAAGCGGCGGGCTCTGATCTCGTCCGTCGGAATCAGGTGTGTCGCAAATCTGTTTAAGGATTGTGTTAGCTGTGTAGTATGTGATATTGAACTATTGTGACATATCTTACCGGCTTAACATGGTGAATTCAGCGTCGTACTCATCTACTAATTTGTCCCACATCGAACCCTATTGTAGATGAATGAACTGCTGCTCCATGGCAAACTTGGCAGTCACAGGGAAGTATTTCGCGTCGAACTTCTCGCGAAAAGTCTTCCATTTAATAGGCTGTACCAGACGGCTTTCTTCCGCCTTCCACCAGTTGCGAGCATTATCCGTGAGCTGTAGCTTCGCTACACGGACCCAAGCTATGTCTGGCACTTGTGCTGTTGCCAGATCATCTTCGATACTTTGTGCCCATTCCTCAGCTTCAAGAGGGCTTCCTTTACCCGAGAACTGCTTGGGGTGCAAAGCCCTTAATTGCATTACCCCTGGTGCGTCGATCTCAAGACGGTTCAGGAGTTGTTGTTGTCCCTCGAGAAGGCTGCAAATCGCCTCAAGTAGCACTGTTTGCTCGGTGGGTGGCGCAGGGACAGCTGGTGCGAGAGGTAGTGCTAGAGGTGTGTTGTTGACGTTGGTGCTGGTGTTGTTTGGGGAATCCATAACCTTGAAGAAAATTTTTGGGTTAGGACAGATTCAAATACATGAAATGATAAGATTCAAGGAATATAAATTTGTAAGATTCAAGAAACATGAATTTTAAAGAATGTTTTAGTTGCTGGTTCTTGTGTTATATTGCTTAGGTTGTTCACGCAGACCAGAACTGCATGATAGGGATTCATACAGCTCTGACCTGCATGGGCCACCAACAAAACCTGTCACACCCTGCTTCCCAGTGTACGGCGAAGGGGACGCGACGAGTTCCGCTACATATATACTTAGAAGTACATACGCTAAGCGTATCTAAGCAATATAAAAGTAAATCACAAGAGACAAGAGATATATAAATAACAGCAACTTTATTAATAACATTCTTTTGTACAATACATGAAAAGTAAATACAACTGAAATGAAAAGCGATGCCTAAACAGTAGCATAACAGGAAATGAAAATACTGAATAGAACAAGGTACAATGTCTAGAGCTCGGGGTCTTCGAGAAACTGCTCCAAGTCTTCACCGGTGGGCTCGCTCTCTGCCGGGTCCAAAACACCTGACGACATTCAAAGAAGAAAGAAATAGAATGTCGTCAGCGAACAGGTCGCTCGGTAAGTCCCAAAGATAAGGAGGAATTAGAAAGACAGAATAAGAGATATTTTCTAAAGTTGTATACTATTTGTTGTAATGTTGTATTAACGCTGTTGTTTGTAGCTTGGTACAGAAGAATACCAGTGTATACGAGAGGGGTCTCTATATGCTAGAGACCAGGGCAAACGGAAAATAGAGTACAAGGCTCCGTTAGAAGGCCCGGAACAACGGCAATTATATTCATGTTAGGTATCTTAAGTCTGACCGTCTCGTGCCACTTTTAACATCTTCCGTACCAAACTACCCCTTAAAACCCCGTAGTGTTTTGATTGTATTGTTGTATTGTATTGTATAAGTTGGATGACCGGCCAAAACCATGATATCAGTAAACAGATTGTAACTGCATAATCAGGTAAATGGAATAACGGAATAATGGATGTATATCCATGGTTTGATTCAGTCAAGTTGTATAAATTGTTAACTGGATTCTGGGATTCATGTGTTATATTGAGTTGTAATATTAAAGAATATAGATTGACTTGAATCATATTCAAATCAGAAATAATCAGACTCAAACCCGAGTCAGACTAAAAGAAATGTAAGTCAAAATTCTATATTTGTTAGGGTCATTATTGTAATTTATAAAACTTGAGTGGGTTTTATGTAAAAATACTTTTGTATAGTTTTCAAGATACACCTCAAGTATTTATTATTCGTTTTTATAGTTATAATGAGTGTGATTTTTATTTTGTCTTATTTCTAGTGAAAATATCCTAATTACATAAATAAGGTATTAATTTGTAATATTGATTTATTTAAAATTCATGGTATTTTAATGTAACATTTAATCTTGTAATTTTTTTAAGAAAAAGGTAGAAACCTTATCTTATAATAAAATAGGTGTTTAAATGATAAATATATATATGTTTATACAAGAATAATTTTTAATAAATATTTTATTTTCCAAAAATCTCATTTTTGTTAAATGTCGTATTTTAAATCTTTCGAGACCGAATGCTCCTTGCGGAGGTCTGAATCTCGCACTACTAAGCCTGAGGGTGCACGATAAACCGTACTATCCCTAACGAGTTCTCCAAAAGTGGGTTGTAGTGGCGCTTTGCAAAGATTTAATAAATACTAATCATTTAGAAAACAGTTTTATAAAGAGAAGGTATTTATTTGTAAAAGGTGTAAATTTCCGTATTTTAGATTCTAGGGTTTCCTAAGCCAACTAGCTTATTTCTAATGGTCTAAACGACAAGTCATTAAAAGCCTCAAATCGCCTCTTCACCGCCAATTGTGGCCAGGTATGTGCCAGGTGAGTGGGAGGCTCTCCACTACAAGTAGTGGCTCTAATTAAGTAATCACTCGCCTTAGACACACTTGCCTAGACATAACTTTGTCGGGTTTAGATAAACGATCGATGTCCACAACTTATCGTATTTCCCATTAAAAGATATTATTTTAAAATTGTATATAACTTAGAACTTTTAGAAAATGTTTTATTAAGAAAATAGTATTTTAATGTAAAATCCTGTTTTATCGTATTCTAAGTTTTCAAGATAGCGTGTTATGATTGCATATGAGTGTGTGAGGAGGTAGGTTATTACCTCGTGATCTATTTTAAGGTATAGCAATATTAAAGGGTTAAATGTGAACTAAATATTATGATATTTAAGTGAAATAATACGATATATTGCAAAAGCTATCATTTCATGTGTGAAAACTTATTCAAATTAATTTTTAAGTGATTAGTAGTCAACATGAAAACGTTTAAGTATTATGGAATTGGTGATAAGTGAGATTTTATAGAAAACCGAATCGGAAATCGGTTTGTTCCGATTTCCATCGGGTTTAAAAAGTCGTATTTTAATGAAAGAAAAGAAAG
This sequence comes from Agapanthus africanus, assembly GCA_030015575.1. Lineage (NCBI taxonomy): Eukaryota > Viridiplantae > Streptophyta > Magnoliopsida > Asparagales > Amaryllidaceae > Agapanthus > Agapanthus africanus. Next base: position 91,265,926 of record JASDDO010000019.1, on the reverse strand, counting down.
GTAGAAAAGGGGACTTACGGGTTTGGACAACGCTAGAGAGTGAGAGGGAGGTAGAGGGTTTGCCGGTGTATCGAAACGTCGTTGAGAGGTCCTAGCACGATCACCGGAATTTCGCCGTCGATTTCGTCAGCGCTTCGCATTTCGCTCGTTTTCTAACGTACCAAGTTCTCTTGGAATTTTGAGAGAGTGGACTTAGAGATTTAGGATGAGAGGGTAGAGAGTATGGGGGGTTTATATAGGGTTAGGGTTTTTAATAAAAAAATATATAAAAATATATAAAAACTATATATAAAATCATTAAAAATCATTAAACTTGGAGTAAAAGGTATTTATTGGGCATTTGGTAACCGATCCAGGCATTTGAGTGTGCAGGAGGGTTGACCAAGTCCAGATGCAACTTTTTCGTGTTGACGACTCGGCCGTCCGGCCGAGTCCTGCCGGCGGCACCGAACCGAGTCGGCCGGTTCGGCGGCGCCGAGTCGGGCCGAGTCAGGATGTCGGGGGCCGGGGATTTTCCAGAGGAAGATTTTGGTATATTTACTTTTCAGTCTTCAGTTCATGTTTTGTGAGTTATTGCGTTTTGACTGTTGACTTTCAAAAGAATTTAAAACAAAATAAATACAAAAATAATGTGGGGCATGGGATTTGAACTCTGGTGGCTTGATTCAGCAGTTCAAGCTATTACCAATGAGCTACAAGCTCCTTCTTGTAATTATTGTGGGAAAATAACTACTTAAAATGGTATCAGCAATATTAAATACCCCAAGTATTACTTTAATTTTAAAACAATTTTATGTACACTAAAAATGGAGTTATTTAAAAAAAAATTAATTATATATATATATATATATATATATATATATATATATTGTGCTCAGGTTAAAATACTCCTTTATGGATTTTAAAAAATTTAAATAAAAATTTGTATAGAAAAGTGTATAGGAAAATTAGGGTTGTTACAAAAGCTAAAGGATCTTTGCCAAACCATTAATAACAAACTACATGAGGTTCTATCTACTATACAAGGAGATTATATCTCATGCTTCTAGTCTTTCGGGTCTTCTCCGCTATCCTCCTCATTTCCGTAGGCTCCATGGATCGATCCGGATCTTGGTCACCTCCGCGGCCTTCTAGAGTCGAAGACGATCCACCCGAGAGTCTATAGTCCGAGCTCGACCTCAAGCCGAGGTAACTAGGGCAACAAGTTTGCCAACAAGTTTGCTACTCTTGATGTCTTAGGCGATGTAGAGGAAGAAAATGGATTTGTTTGTCTATTTAGATCCTTATTTTCCCAACTCATGAGAGCTAAAGGATTTTGTAGTGAGGAGGAAGAAGAAGCAGCCATGGGAGCTCTCTTTTGACGAGAGAGAATGAGAAGGATATAATAATGCATAAGAAAAATAATTAACAATCTTTTATCATGAAAATTGTGATGGTTACAATTGATTTGACCATTATCATGTCAAGTTAAATCCAAAGCCAAAGAAGCATCTAGTGCTCACAAAAATATCCAAGTCAACAATGGTCAACTAGGTCAAATGGTCAACATGGTCAAATGGTCAAAGCAATTAGCCATAACACAATTATCATTAAAAAGATTAGTAAATATTTTCCTCACCTCATAATGGTTTTGACCGAATCAATGGTCAAAACCCTAATGAGGCAACTCCTTCTTCGCTCCTCACAACCGTACATATACACCCGCATCCGCATTCCGTAGAATGCGAATGCACAGAAGACAAAACTAATCCATCTATACAATACTAGGATCCGGTTTAAACCAAAGCCCACTAGTATTGTCTGCCCGAATATCATACGCGTATAAGTGCACGTAAGTGATCGTAGCCCTGCCGTAAAACCATACGGCCTCTACACCTTTTGCTCAGTGCAGGGAAACTCTCTGTGTAGGACTCTAAAGACTCGACACTACGCTGGCAATGGGTTTAACCACAAACCGCAAGTGGCACTATCTGTACGTAACGGTCCCCAGGTAGATGTCGATAAGAAGGCCGATGAGGTAAACCCATCCGAACTCCTATTGAGCCTGAATGTGACAATCTCCGTACAGTCCGGTCTGTTCGTCTACAAGTATCGCATGTCGGGCCTAGGGGCGGTAAACGTCAGACCCCTAATAGCGATACAAGTCGTGTCGGAGTGTAGCCCAGAACACCCTGAGAAACTACTGAAAACACTACCAGTAATTCTCGCTTGCTCCAGGGACTTTGTGTAATGGCTCTCCTAGACACAGCGCGATATCAACCCCCAATACCGGGAGAGACGAATCATGTCTAACCGCTACTGCCTCCAAGTGGTTCGGGACTGCACCCAACTATTACCTGTTTGCACGACTCCTTTGAGCCGTGGTAGGGTAGTAATCAAAGTACTGTGAGAACACACTCGAGGCAAAGTAGCAGTGTCAAATCGACGGACTAAGCTGTACTCCTGTCATTTGGGAAATGTTATCTGATGATAGGTATAGTACCAACCAACAGTTCCCGACGAGTCCTGTCCAGTGTACTCGTAACCTAACGAGCACCCACATACTATCTCCAGTACGATGTACTAATGGCTGTGGGATAGACCATCTCCCATGCTGGGATGAGAAGCGTATACGCTAGTCTACTCCGGAGTATCGATGCCCCGTCTCGATAATCCTACGACTAGGGACCTGTATAAGGATGTGCTTGTAGATTACCCAGCCCCCACTAGTGTGACTGCCATCACAACGCTGGTAATCAAGCAAAGATCCTAAGGGCTCCACTAATATGTATAAGCGATATGCTAAAAGAAACACATGCTCGTATTAAACTAGAAACAAACCAAGTAGCATACTACTGTAAGTCGATGTACTACACCCCACGATGTGCGGGGAGGCGGAAATTTGAAAAACGATCATGTTCTATGTACTAACATCGACTAACCGCAAGAATCGTTGCTAAACGATAACTAACATATGCATAGGAGTTCTTAACTACTATGAGAAGTGATTATACCTAATGAACCGTGTCCTTCGTCTTTTCGTTCTCCACCTCCTCCTCGGCCTTCTCCAACTAGTAGACGATCCACCCGAGAGCTTTTACACCAAGCTTCACCTCTAAACTTGAGGTAACTAAGTTTCTTTAGTTGCTAATCAAAGGTACCTAGATGATATAGAGATTGGTTATGGATTAATTAGTCTATCTAATCCTTGATCTCAACTCATGAGGGGTAGGATTAGGGTTTGAAGAAAGAGTGAGCTTGAGGAGAGAGAAGATGAGCATGAATCATGATATAATTGTTTCTCACTTCTAATATATCATGAAGCATAAGATTTATCAAATAAATAAAATTAAGTGATTTATCATCATGCTTCATTTAATATTGCAATGAATCATCAAGTGAGTCATTAATCAATTTAATGCTTCATTAACTCACTTGTATGATTCATCTAGTGAGTCACAAATGCATTTAATATAAATGCCACCTAAACCCTCAAGTCACCATGCTTCTAGACAGGGAGTTAGGTTTCACAAAAGCTTGAACCGCCGTGGAGCAACGGACGCTCCACTCGTTCGACAGAAGCGTCGTTCGCGGTTTTCCACTTTATGGAAAACCACTCTCTTGCTCGTTGGAGTCCTTCTTCCCTTCGGTTCGAGGGACTCCATACCGTATCGGGAGGTGAGGCAGAGGGGCAAAGCCCCCCGTCGCGCGCGCGTGCGATAATAAGTACGCACGCGTACGCGCTCAGGCGTATACGCGCACTCGCGTATACACCATATAATCGGGCTACTGTCGGTCTTTAAAAAGACCGCAGAGCCCTGTTTTCTTATTAAAAAACTACTTTATTTGAGTTTCATGATAGATTCTCTATTTATGAAATTTACTAAAGTTTTATTTACTTCCCGTAAAATTACGAGAACGCCCCTCCTATCCGTGAAAACACGGAAAAACTTAGACTGTATAAATCCAATAATCCGATACTAGAATCTGGCTTAAACCAAAGCCGACTAGTAAAAACTGTCCGAACGACGTACGTGTGTTTAAACATGTATGCGTCCGAACCCTTGTCGTAAAACCATACGACCTCTATATCGTTTTGCCTGGAGTAGGGAAACTCTCTGTGTGGGACTTTAAAAACTCGACTACTACGCTGGCAGTGGGTTTAACCACAGACCGCAAGCGGCACTAGCTGTACGTAACGGTCCCCAGGTAGATGTCGATAAGAAGGCTGATGAGGAAACACATCTGAACTCCTACTGAGCCTGCTGTGACAATCTCCGTACAGTCCGGTCTGTTCGTCTAAGACTATCGCATATCCGGCCTAGGGGGGAGGCAAGCGTCAGTCCCCTAAAAGCGGTATAAGTCGTGTCGGAGCGAAGCCCATTACACCTTGAGAAACTACTGGAAAACCTACCAGTAAATCTCGCTTGCCCTGGCCAGGGACTTTGCGTAATGGCTCTCTGACACAACGCGATATCAACTCCCAATACCGGGAGAGATGAATCCTATCTAACCACCACTGCCTCCAAATGCTTCGGGACCGCACCCAACTGCTACCTGTTTGCGCGACTCCTTTGAGCCGTGGTAGGGTAGCAATCTAAGAACAGTGGGAACACACTCGAGGCGAAGCAGCAGTGTCAAGTCTGTGGATTATGCTGTACTCATGTCACCTGGGAATTGTTAACTGATGACGGGTATAATACCAACCAACAGTTCCCCGTGAGTCCTGTCCGGTATACCCGTAACCCAACGAGCACCTGTATACTATCTCCAGTACGACGTACTGACGGCTGTGGGACAGACCATCTCCTCAACTGGGATGAGAAGCGTACACACTAGTCTAGTCCGGAGTATACATGTGAATATCTCAATCTTCCATTAAGTAATATACAAACTAGTATGATACAATAATGGTCCCTAGGGCATATACACTAACAACAACCATTTTGAGCAAGACTGTCTATACAACTGTGAATATCCCAAGCTTCCATTAAGTAATATACAAACTAGTATGATACTGTAATGACCTCTAGGGCATATACACTAACAATCTCCCACTTGCACTAGGGCCACATACTGGCGTATCGAAGACCTATCATCTCGATCAGCCGCTCGAACTGGGTCTGGGGTATGGCCTTCGTGAGTGGATCTGCAGTGTTATTCTCCGAATCTTCTCTCCTCATCTCGATCTCCTGGCGATCTACGATCTCCCTGATCAGGTGGTACCGCCTCAAAATGTGTCTGGATTTCTGATGGGACCTGGGTTCCTTCGCTAAAGCTATAGCGCCGTTGTTGTCACAATACAGCGGTATTGGATCAACAATGGTAGGAACCACCTGAAGCTCCGTGAGGAACTTCTTCATCCAGACAGCTTCCTTTGCGGCATCGCAAGCAGCTATGTACTCCGCTTCTATCGTCGAGTCAGCAACGGTTTCCTGCTTGGAGCTCTTCCAGCAAACCGCCCCTCCATTGAGGGTAAAGACATAACCTGACATGGACTTGGAGTCATCCTTGTCACTCTGGAAGCTGGAGTCAGCAAAGGCCTCGATCTGGAGGTCTTTTCCGCCATACACCAAGAACATTTCCTTAGTCCTTCTCAGGTACTTGAGAATGTTCTTTACTGCTATCCAGTATTTCTCTCCTGGGTCAGACTGATACCGGCTTACAACGCTTAGTGCGTATGCTATATCTGGTCTGGTACACAACATCGCATACATTATAGAGCCTACCGCAGATGCGTAGGGTATAGATAACATGCGAGCCCTTTCTAAATCAGTCTTTGGAGACATTTATTTAGATAGGGTGATTCCGTGACAAGCCGGTAGGTTACCGCGCTTTGATTCATCCATACTAAATCGTTTTAGTATGGTGTCGATATACCTGGACTGCGAAAGTCCCAACATCTTTTTAGATCTATCACGATAGATCTGGATCCCCAGAATGTAGTTGGAATCGCCCAGGTCCTTCATGGAGAACCTCTGTGACAAGAATCCTTTGACTGACTGTAGCATATGAATGCCATTTTCTATTAGGAGAATATCATCCACGTACAAGACGAGGAATACCACAGTTCTCCCTACAATCTTACTGTAAATGCATGGTTCATCTGAGTTTTTGATAAAGTCGAATTCTTTGATAGTATCATCAAAGCAGATGTTCCAAATCCGCGATGCCTGCTTAAGTCCATAAATGGACTTAAGCAACTTGCACACTTTACCGCTGCTCCCGCTCTGAATGAAACCCTCTGGCTGATCCATATAGACACATTCTTCCAAATTTCCATTTAGAAAAGCCGTCTTTACGTCCATCTGCCAAATCTCATAATCGTGGAAGGCAGCAATGGCAAGAAGGATCCGAATGGATTTCAGTATAGCCACTGGAGAAAAGGTTTCGTCATAGTCCAAACCAGGTCTATGACGAAAACCCTTAGCAACAAGTCTAGCTTTATAGGTTTCAACCTGCCCATCTACACCAATCTTCTTTCTGAAGATCCACTTGCAGCCTACGGGTTTTACCCCTTCTGGAGCAATGTCCAAAGTCCAAACTTTGTTGGTGTACATGGACTCCATCTCGGTCCGCATTGCATCCAGCCATTTCACTGAGTCACCGCTCTGAATGGCTTGCTAGAAGCTAGTAGGCTCATCATTTTCAATGATGCAATCCTCTTGATCCCCGTCTATGAGAAAACCGTAGTATCTCTCGGGCGGATGAGACTGCCTACTACTCCTGCGGAGTGGCGCTGGGATGTCTGGTTCTCCTGAAACTTCTGGTTCTACCAAGTTTTCAGTAATAGCTTGTGGTTCTGGAATTTCTTCCAGTTCTATTGCGCTCCCACTTATCTGATTTTCTAAAAATTCAGTTTCCAAGAAGCGGGCATGACGAGAAACAAAGACCTTTTACTCCTCTGCGTAATAGAAAACATACCCTTTGGAGTTCTTTGAGTATCCCACAAACTTACACTGTACTGAGCGTGCCTCGAGCTTGTCCGCATGCTGCTTTTTAACAAAAGCTGGACATCCGCATGTCTTAAAGTGTTTAAGACAGGGTTTCTTCCCACTCTACATCTGATATGGTGTGGTAGGCACTGACTTAGTAGGAACTTGGTTCAAAAGATATGCAGTTGTTTCTAGTGCATAACCCCAGAAGGATCGCGGTAACTCAGCCTTACTCATCATGGAACGAACCATATCCAATAGGGTTCGATTCCGCCTTTCTGATACACCATTGTGTTGTGGTGTGTATGGAGGAGTAAGCCGAGAGAGGATACCATTTTCTTTTAAGTATCCCAGAAACTCGGCACTCAAGTATTCACCACCTTGATCAGATCTCAGTGTCTTGATACTTTTGCCTGTTTGTTTTTCAACTTCATTCTTGTATTCCCGAAATTTCTCAAAAGATTCGGGGCAGATGCTAATTGATTTTATCCGTTTACCTCTCTGAAGATGCCAAGTTGATTTATGGCACCGTGTATCGGAGGTTTAGACGGATGCAGCCGATGTAGCAGACTTTGTCAGATTTCCCCTCGCTTGAGGGAATTTTGATTGTGGGGACGCTCTTCCCTGCAGGCGCAAGCCCCTGCAGTTAATTACACTACCGCATCGCGGTAACAACTTTCTCCTTCTCCAGAATTTCACTTCGTGTCGTGTGTGTTTGTTTTGTTTGTGGTTGCCCGTGGATTGTATACGGAGACTGAGTAATGCCGTCGTCCGTAGGACGTGGATTAGTCCAAATCCGTATTTACTTAGATTTGGATTTGGTGTTTTTAGTTTAAGGATACATTAGCCGTATTGAGGCTAAGATCAACTTAAACGTTCGTTAAGGATACGTTAGTCTTGTTTGAGACTGAGATCAACTTAACGTGATGATCCATTTAATATATGGCCGTCAGGACTCGTCACCTCTCTGCCGTCGTTGAAGAATTACAACGATAGGTGTCAGAGGAGTTCAGAGATGTACCCTCGAACTGGAGGTAAATTGATTTATGAGAGCAATTTTGCTCAGTCAATTTAGTTTGAGGACTTACGGCCAAGATTGGGCTAAGTCCAGTTGAAAAATATTCAACGCTTTTATTTATTTTTGGTCTATTAGACCTGTGCTAGGGCTTTACCCATGTTTAAATAATGCATTGCATTACTTTCTATTTTTGGTTGGGCTCTGCCCATAAAGGATGCAGAGTATCAATTTGTTTTGGGCTCTGCTCATTTATAAATGATGCAGAGCATCAATTTTACTCGGGCTCTGCCCTTTTATAAAAGATGCAGAGCATCAATTTTACCTGGGCTCTGCCCATTTATTGCTTTGCAATTTATTTTGGCCTACTAGGTTTTTTTGATTTGGGCATGACCCTTTAGCAAAAGAAATGCATTGCATTTGTCAGGCGCTTTGCGCCAATCAGAGAGCGCAACCGCTTGTGGTATTGGCACATCTCACGCAAGCGCAGTGCGCTGTGCCAATACGCTGCGCTTGCGCTGCTGACACGTGGCGCGCTCTAGTGGGTTGCGCCAGTTTCAGAGAGCAAAACTCTATCTTAAAAGCGCACAGCGCAAGTGAGTCAGATGCTGACACGTGGCGCTCTCTGGTGGCTTGCGCCAACCCAGGAGCGTAACAGTGCAGTTTTGCAAGTGTAAGGCACTATTAATTTGAGAATCTTTTAGATTGCAGAACCAATGGTTCATGAAAAAGTGCAAAGCACTGTTTGATTTCTTGATCTAATTTAGATCAAAGAAAACAAGCATTTCTTGTTTTTTTCTTGATCTCAGAGAACCAATGGTTCATAAGTGCAAAGCACTATTATTATTTGTTTGTTTTTTTTATTGGAGATCATTGATCTTGTTCTTAGATCAATGATCTATTAGAAGAACTTCTTCTATCTTAAAGGTTTTTACCTTTTCTTCTTGAAATTTCTTCAGAGTTCTCTCTGTTTGAAGTTCTTGATTTCTCACAATGTTGATGATCTTGAATTGAGGTCTAGGGTCTTTTATATAGTGCCCATAAATTAGTTAAATTTGTTAAAGAGATCTTTCTCTGAGTGATTTGGGGAATTTTCCCCACCGTTGGATCTTTGATCCAAGGGCTTCTGTTTTACAGAAGAAAATCTTCTTGTTTTAACAAGAACAGAAATATTTCTTTAAAATCTTAATTCTGTTTGGCGCAAATGCCCCAGCGCGTGACACGTGTCACGCAGCGCACAGCGCAGCGCGACTGCGCTTGCGCAACTGCGCTGACACGTGTCGCGCAGCGCACAGCGCAGCGCGACCGCGCAAAAGCGACTGCGCTGACACGTGTCGCGCAGCGCAGCGCTTGCACAACTGAAGTTTTGCTTCTTTAATTTTGTTTTAAATAGAGCTTTGCTCTGATTGGGCGCGCTGCCTTGGGCGCTGTGCTGCCGTATCAACTTCTGACACGTGGCGCGTTGTCCACAGCGCAAAGAATTTGAAGCGTTGCTTCAAAATTTGAATTTTGAAATTCAAACAGAGCTTTGCTCTGTTTGGGGGAAACAAATTCCCCCCACCGTTGCGCTCACGTGGCGCGCACGTGAGTGCAGCGGTGGCAAGCTCCTGGCCATTGGATCAACGGGTGAGCTGAAGGGGCGCAAGCGCCTTATAAATAGGACCCCTGGCCCTTAGAAAATCTTCACCATTTTCAAGATTTTGATATTTCCAGAGCTTTGCTCTTGCTTAAGAACTTCAGAGCTTTGCTCTCGTTTCCAAAGTTAGAAACTTTAGGTAAAACTAAATTAATTTAAATCAATTCTAACCAAAAGAGCTTTGCTCTCATAGATCTTTTGATCTAAAGAAATCCCCTTTGGGGTTTCATAAACAGAGCTTTGCTCTCAAAGATCTTTTGATCTAAAGAAATCCCCTTTGGGGTTTCATAAACTGAGCTTTGCTCTCAAAAATTTATTTCAGGGTTTCTTAACCCATGAACAGAGCTTTGCTCATTGACAGAATATTGATCTCTTGATCTTCTGATGATGAACTCTTAAGAGTTTTCTTGGATTTTCAAGATCCTAAAATTTTTAATTTTAAATTTCTTTTTAAAATTAAAATTTCTTTTTGATGGACTATTACAGAGCTAGGCTCTTTTTAAGGAATTTTATTCCTTTGAGACCAGAATTTGACAAGTGTCATTCTGTGACAGAGCTTTGCTCTGAGAGAGGAGATTTTCTCCTTGTCTCTAGGGATTTTCCATTAATGAGAATATTCTCTTGGGGATCTTTCCATTAACTGACAGTCTCACCCAATGATGGGGCCGTCTTATTAAATGAGACACTTTCATCCAGATTTTGTGGGTCCTTATTTGGTCCCCTACCCACTGCACTGCAGTGTGGTGTGATTAATTTTAATTTCATTAATTTTTAAATTCATTTAATTAAAAATTTTAAACGCCAAGCGTTGGAATTGCAACACTAACGGCTATTTTTTGTTCCCTTGCAGTGACCATGTCTCTTGATACTTCATTCCCGTTCGCTCACTCGGAGGAAGGGTTTCCTGAAGCGCCCTTGGACCGCGAAGTTCTAGCCATGATTAAGGACCACGACCCGGAATACAAGAGTCTCCACCTTTGGGGGTCGTGGTATAATCAGATTATCATGGGTCGACGGAGCTTCACATGCGCAGTACTGTCAGAACCCATTACGGCGATTCATTATGCCACCCCACCCTCGGTGCAGTATGCCGTGGAGATGGTTGATTGGACCTCGAAGGGCTTTCTTCATCCCGCCATAGATGCAATTCCGGTTCAGCGTCCCATGGTTTTAGATATCCTGGGACGCCGTATCTGTCAAGGCGAGGCGCGACCTTGGGGGCAATCATATAACATCGGTCTGATCCCCCGCCACCCGATCGGCTATCTGCCATGGGCCCGGTATATCCTGTCGACGAAGAAGTCGCGGTTGATATGGTTAGGATTATATACTGCGGTTTACGTCTCCCTCTTCCAGTATCCCATGCTTCCCACCTGGTAGTTCAAGGCTTTCTTGGAGCAGTGGAACATTCCTACCCACACTTTCCTTGCAATGGATCGGGAAGTGTCAATTTCTCTGGAGGAGTTCACAGAGGTCTCCGGTTTACCGGTTATTGGGGAGCACTATGAGGAATTGCTTCCGATAGACGAGTATGTCTTCGGTGCTAAGCCGGTGGTAAGGGGCCTCACGCCGGAGAATGCTGTTCAACACCAATTCCCAAGCTTGATCAAAGTGTTGAACATCTATGAGGCCTTTTTCATCGAACATGGGAGTCGCGGAGTTAGCTTTGAGGATTTCATCGCTCGGCTCCTTCGCCCAAGCGTCCTCTCGTCAGAATCTGCCAAGTTTGCTACCCTTGATGATCCTTTCGGTCTAGGTTTGGATAACCTGCCGGCGAAGGAAATAGACCAAAAGGGTTTTTTCCTTCCTGACTTCCCGACCATGTCTTTTGCAGAAATTGCAGCCCCTGGGATGGACGAGGAGGCCTTTTTCTTGGGATTTCTTAGGCTATGGCTGAGTTGGTTTGCGATCCCAATGCATTCTCGCCATATGCGGCCCTCTGTCTTTTACCCAGCCCACCGGATGACCATCGGGGTAAAAGTGGCCGTTGGGATCGCCGGCTTGGCACACTTGTATCATGGCCTCAGTCGAGCAGCGAATGCTAATGAGCCTGGGGTACTGCACGTGGTCTTCCCGATGCACTACTTTGTATCGTGGCTCAAGCTACACACATCGGGTGTCTTCGGCATGCACAAAAGGCCCTCGTTCTACGACAAGTGCGGTTTCCCTCGCATCATACAGCTGATTGGCGCATCGATTGTGACTCCATCGCCACGGAACGCCAGGGGTTTACTTCTTCGCCCCCACACCGTTGGAGACGGGATGTCTTTCATTGATAAAGTGTTGACTATTGGAAAGGCGTCTACCACTGCGATGCGGCCATTGCAAGACTCCTTCAAGGATGGAGTCTCAGTTTTGACGGCCCGGGAGACCCTCCACTTATATTCCATTAGACCGGGCTTTCTAGTATTTAGGCAGAACGGTGCGGCAATTTTCATGAGATACAACCCGCATCGTTTCGCCCAGCAACTGGGCTACGATCAAGGGGTACCCTTGGAAGCTTTATTACTGGAACCCAATGCTACTGAAGAAGGGATGAAGAACACGCTGCATCATTTCATGCGCCTGAATACGGGTTCTCACTTTTTTATCAGTGCGCCGGCTTGTGCTCCACGACTCCTCAATGTATATAAAGAATGGTACAATCATTCAACGGGAGCCGTTATAAAGGAAGAGAGGCGAGTGTTGGTCGACCGTAAAGGTGCGCCTCCCGGCAGCAACCACAAAGCTCCTCTGGTGCCGAGGACCCCGGTAGTGCCTCCACTGAAAGATGACAGAGCCGGACCACCGCGTGTGCAGAGTCCTCTACACGGATTATCGCTTTCCGATATTGCGGATGCACCACCAGCTCCCTGTGCTCCAGTGGAGACAGTAGTTGTGACTTCGCCGGAGTCTGGTGTGGGCGCGGACATCGGGACCCACCGCCCCAAGATACCTGCCAAGCGCAAATCACTTCCGGGTGCATCCAGAGCTAGCGGGCAGAAGAGGAAAAAGAAATCGCTCTTCGCAGCTGATGTTGTGTTTGGTCAGGAACCTCACGCTCCCTATGGCGAGGGCCTGAGTGAATATGGGACTAACGAGGGATTAGTCATGCCGCCAGATGACATGGACTTGGCGGCCGCCATCGCAGAATCAGAGCGATCGGCAATGCACGACGCATGGCTAGCGAAGCTTGCGCAATCGGGTAATCACTAGTCGCATTTTTTATTGCATCATATTTTTATTGTTGCCTTTAACTAACGTTTTTCCCCTCTTTTCTTCAAACAGGCATCACTACTGAAGAAGCCATTGCTGCTTCTCTCAAGACTTTCCAAGAGGAAGAACGACTTAGAGCGTCTTCAGGCCTTGGTACATTTCGATCCATTAAGTCTTTATTCTCCTTTTGTTATGGTCGATCTAACCCCCTCTCTTTTTTTATCATAGGAACCACAATGCCGATTCCGCCAGGTGACGCGGAGACTCTTCCCAGGCCTGTTACCGAAGTCCCAGTCTCGTCGAGGCTGCAGCGAGAGCCTTGACTCGACAAGTCGACGAGGGATGCCTTGAAGAATTTGGAGGCATCCTTGTACACGGACGAGGACGCCTCAATGAAAGAGGATCTGGTGAGGTCCGTCTCAACGGCCCGGGAGGAAAGGAAGCGGCTGAGGCGCGAGGCGAAGGCGCGCAGGGCTGCTTTGGCCACGGGAGCGGGCCCAAGCACCGTCCCTCGTGCTGATACTCCCTCCGAAGAGGCCCCCGTCGCCCTATCCACTGCTCGCAGACAAGTGGCGCGCGCAGTTCGAAGTGCAAATGATAAATCCACTTCAGGTAATATTTCTTTCAGAATCTTGTTGTAAGAATTATAAAGCCATCGGTTCTTATATATTCTATCCTGCAGGGCCAAGTCCGACCGAGGGGGAGGCGGAGACCGTTGAACCCAAGGAAACAGAGGAGGCGGCACCTGCCGAACCCGAGCTGACGGTGGGCAACGTCGCTGGGGCTGCGGAGCCTGAGATGGAGGTTGAGGGATCTGCAGCCGAGAAGGTCATTGATGCCGAGCCTGAAGTGGCGGCAGATGAAATGACCATTATAATTGAGCCCAGGGTAGTGGCGGACGAGGCGCTTGAGGCCGGCGACCTCGTGGTGACGGCGGATGAGCCGATGGAGACCGCGGAGCCCGAAGAAGTAGCGGGTGAGCTGGGCACGACTCTTGGGGAAGAGTCAGCCGCTCTCTCTCAAGAGTCTGGCAATGCTCCGTACGACGACGGCCCCCATTGAGTCGGGCGATGAGGCCACGGGCGGTGGCCTCATATCGATAGAGGAGGGAGTCGCCTCCGTTTCGGCCGGCAGCTCATCAGGTATATGTTCCCCTCCGAACGGCGGCCTGGACGTTAGGGCGTCCGTGCCTGAGGTTCGGGGCAGATGCTATTTGGTTTTATCCATCTATCTCTCCGAAGATGCCAAGTTGATTTGTGGCACCGTGGTTCGGAGGTTTAGACGGATGCGGCCGATGTAGCAGACTTCGTCAGATTCCCCCTCAGGGTGAGGGGTTTTTGATTGTGGGGACGCTCTTCCCTGCAGGCGTAAGCCCCTGCAGTTAATTACGCTACCGCATCGCGGTAACAACTTTCTCCTTCTCCAGAATTTCACTTCGTGTCGTGTGTGTTTGTTTTGTTTGTGGTTGCCCGTGGATTGTATACGGAGACTGAGTAATGCCGTCGCCCGTAGGACGTGGATTAGTCCAAATCCGTATTTACTTAGATTTAGGTTTGGTGTTTTTTGGTTTAAGGATACATTAGTCGCGTTGCGGCTAAGATCAACTTAAACGTTCGTCAAGGATACGTTAGTCCTGTTTTGGACTAAGATCGACTTGACGTAGTGATTGATTTAATTGTCTGGCTGTCGGGACTCGTCACCTCTCTGACGTCGTTGAGGGATTACAACGACAGGCGTCAGAGGAGTTCAGAGATGTACCCTTGAACCAAAGTTGAATTGGAGTTTTACTGTTTATTTAAATATCTAAGGACACATTAACCGTATTTGGGGCTAAGATCAACTTAGACGGGACCGTTTAGATCCGGCAAAAGAGCGTTTGGGCTCTATTGTTCCAGTTTAAGGACGTGGTGGTCTATCGCCAGTTTAGGGACGTAGTGGTCCATCGCCAGTTTAGGGACGTGGTGGTCCGTCATTAGTTTAGGGACGTCTCGGTCCGATATTAGTTTATGGACGTCTCGGTCCGATATTAGTTTATGGACATTTCGGTCCATTATTAGTTTAAGGACGTTTCGGTCCAACATTAGTTTATGGACATTTCGGTCCACGAGTTTAAGGACCCCGCAGTCCATATCGATGTGTGGTCGTTGGGACCCGTCACCTCTTTGACGTCGTTGAGGAATTACAACGACGGATGTCAAAGGAGTTCGGAGATGTACCCTCGAACCGGATGTAAATTGATTTAGAAGAGCAATTTTGCTCAATCAATTTAATTTAAGGACTTATGGCCAAAATTGGGCTAAGTCCAGTTGAAATGTTCAACATTTTATTTGCTTTTGCATTGCATTTTTTTTTATTTTTATTTGGGCCTTGCCCAGAAAGGATGCAGAGCATCAATTTGTTTTGGGCTCTGCCCTTTTAGGAATGATGCAAGGCATCAATTTTATTTGGGCTCTGCCCTTGTATAAAGAATGCAAAGCATCAATTTATTTGGGCTCTGTCCATTTATTGCCTTGCAATTTATTTTGGCCTGTCAGGTCATTTTGGTTTGGGCCTGGCCCTTTAGAAAATGCATTGCATTTATCAAGCGCTTTGCGCCAATCAAAAAGCACAACAGTGCAAATTTATAAGTGCAAAGCACTATTAATTTTAGAATCTTTTAGATTCAAGAACCAATGGTTCATAAATGAAGTGCAAAGCACTATTTGATTTCTTGATCTAATTTAGGTCAAAGAAAAACAAGTTTGTTTATTTCAAGAACCAAAGGTTCATAAAAGTGCAAAGCACTATCTTTTTTTTATTTCTGTTTTTCTTGTTTTAGAGAACCAGTGGTTCATAAGAAGTGCAAAGCACTATTAATTTAAGAACCTTTTAGGTTCAAGAACCGATGGTTCATAAAACAAGTGCAAGGCACTATTTGATTTATTTCTAAGAAAAAACAAGTTTTTCTTGTTTTTCTTATCTCAGAGAACCAAAGGTTCATAAAAGTGCAAAGCACTATTTTATTTTATTTTATTTTTATTAAAGATTATTGATCTTGTTTTTTAGATCTATGATCTGTTCATAAGAGGAATTTCTCTTCTTTTAAAGGTTTTTACCTTTTTTTTTATTCTTCAAGAGTTCTCAAGAGTTCTCTTCTCTCTTTTTTTTTAGCAAGATGTTCATGCTCTTGAAATAAGGTCTAGGGTCCTTTTTATAGTGCCCATAAATTAGTTAAAGTTTGTTAAAGAGATCATTCTCTAAGTGATTTGGGGAATTTTCCCCACCATCGGATCTTTAATCCAAAGGTCTCTGTTTTACAGAAGAAATCTTATTGTTTTAACAAAATCAGAAAAGATTTCCTCAAATCTTTATTCTGTTTTTGCAATAAAATTTTTTTTTTTTTTTTAATTTTTTACTGCGCAGCGCGCGCAGTGCTCACTGCGCTGCGCGCAGCGCGCATAACAGTGCATTTTTATTTTATTTTTTTTATTATTTTTTTTATTTTATTTTTTTTTATTTATTATTTTTTTTTATTTTTTTTATTTTTTAAGAGCTTTGCTCTTATAGAGTACGCTACTTCATTTATTTTAACTTTAATTTTCTTTTTAATTTTTTATTTTAACTTTAATTTTCTTTTTAATTTTCAAGACAGAGCTTTACTCTGATTGGAGAAAAACAGAAGCATTGCTTCTTTTTCCACCTTGGAATTTAAACAGAGCTTTGCTCTGATTGAGGTAAACAGTATATCCCAAGTTACTGTCTTTCTTTACCTTACAATCTTTTCTGACAAGTTCACCTTTGTTCGTAACGCAGTGCAGCCAGCGCCGATGCCCCATTGCTCGAGGGAGCGCCTTCAACTACCGCCTTGGCGGTAGTCACCTCTCAGCCCTCTCTCATACCGTCGAAGATGTTGGAAGGTATGGGTTTGCAACTTATTAATCTTATCTTTCAGACGTATAATTTGTGTACTAAAGTCGTACTGTTGTGTCTTTTCAGGAGTGCTCTTTGACCATCTTTATCAAGTGTTGCTCCCACACTTCTCCTTCCCATCTGAACTCGCTTCTCCTTCTAGTGGCGCTGGTGAGTATACTTTCCGACTGATATCTTTCCTTTTCAGTGATGGAATTATTTCTAACTTTTTCTCGTCGTGACTGCAGTGCTACAAATCGAAGGGGGAGATGAAAGATCGGTCGCGCCACCGGCCCTTCCGGCCTTGCCACCTGCTTCAACTGGTATAGTAGAATATCTCATCAACGACTTTTTCCATATTTCTGGAACCATCATCTAATCGCATTTTGTCTTTTCAGCTGTCGCTCCGGTCTCGGCGTCTTTTGAGTCTCACATTACAATGCCGGCAGGCCCTTCCCAGAGACGTCCGTCCTCGAAAGGTGCGGCGAACAGTCTGCGCATGTTGAGCGACTACATCGAGGAACTCGACGTCGAGACTCCTACGTCTGTTGCAGATTTTGCTACAACGGTTAACCCGATGCTGGTGATACTCGTTAATTTCCATGACGAGGGCATCGTTGCATCTTGGGTTAATCACTGCAGGGAGATTGAGGCTCGCCTTCATCAGCTGGAGTCGATGCGTCCTGCCCCCGAGGTTTTGACCGTGAGTACTCAACGGGCGGCTTGGCTTGAGCAAAGAACTTCTTATTTCCACCATTTGGAACAAGAAGCAGCTTTGAGGCTGAAGGAGTGCCAGGAGTCTTCAAGCGAAACTGCTCGCCTACGTGCTGAAGTTGAGGCGAACGCTGCTGAGGTAAAGGTTGTCTTCGAGGGCCTTCTGGAGCGCATCTCCAATGGGCTGAAACTGAAGCAGAAACTTGACGCTGCCGAGCGTAATGCCCAAAGCCGCGAAGCCACTCAGCAGGCCGTCAGGGAGGAGTTTGCATCTCTCTTGCAGCAAAGGGCTCAGGTGGAAGCAGAAATGGCGGTGGCGGCAGATCAGGAAAAGGCGCGAAGGAAGTGCACGAACAATTATTAGGGCTATGCAAGACGCTTCCTTCCCAATAGCTGCCTTTGTACCAATAAACTTGTAAAATTTTTTTTCGAATAACACGTATCCATTCTTTATTCCTTTTGTACGATTCACCCTGTATTTGATTGAAGTCAATAAATAAAGATACACATTTTCTTTGCAATGTCTTGTATACTCTTTTGCTTTTTGTCTTCTCTTATTATCAGCATGCTGACTTGATAATCATAATTGGCAGATAACTTAGTTTTTTTTTTCAAGAGATAGCGATGGCTTAGGTCGCAGGTTCAGATCTGCTGCCTAAGACTTTTCAACTCTATGAGCCGTGAGGGTCTCATAGAGACTTTTCTCCTTACGGATCGAGGGCATCTCGTAGGTGTATTTTCTCCTTAGGAATCGTGAGGATTCCTAAGTGTGTTTTCTCTTATAAGTCGTAAGGATCCTATAAAAGAATTTTTCCCTCTTACGAGTCGAGAGGACCCGTAAGCGGTTGTTTCCCTCCTTGTCAAAACTCGACTTTAGAGAGTGAGACCCGTGAATAGTATGCAAGAGACCGTTTTAGACCGACTTGCAGGGTCCCATTGTTCAGGAAGCAGTTTTTTTAATCCCTGCTGCCTGAGGCTTCATCTTGCAAGTTGAGACGAATCGGGAATTTCCTGCGAATCAGGAGGCTCTCATCAAGGACGCTAGTTTCCCTGAATTGAGGTATTTCCCAAGGATTATTTGTTTCCCTGGTGTTGAAACGAATCGAGAATTTCCTACGGAGACACTGGTTTCTCTGCGAGTCGATGCGAATCAAGAGGCTCTCATCAATGACGCTAGTTTCCCTGAATTGACGTATTTGCCAAGGATTATTTGTTTCCCTGGTGTTGAAACGAATCGAGAATTTCCCACGGAGACACTGGTTTCTCTGCGAGTCGACGCGAATCAGGAGGCTCTCATCAAGGACGCTGGTTTCCCTGAATTGAGGTATTTGCCAAGGATTATTTGTTTCCCTGGTGTTGAAACGAATCGAGAATTTCCCGCGGAGACACTGGTTTCTCTGCGAGTCGACGCAAATCAGGAGGCTCTCATCAAGGACGCTGGTTTCCCTGAATTGAGGTATTTGCCAAGGATTATTTGTTTCCCTGGTGTTGAAACGAATCAAGAATTTCCCGCGAAGACACTGGTTTCTCTGTGAGTCGACGCGAATCAGGAGGCTCTCATCAAGGACGCTGGTTTCCCTGAATTGAGGTATTTGCCAAGGATTATTTATTTCCCTGGTGTTGAAACGAATCGAGAATTTCCCGCAGAGACACTGGTTTCTCTGCGAGTCGACGCGAATCAGGAGGCTCTCATCAAGGACGCTGGTTTCCCTGAATTGAGGTATTTGCCAAGGATTATTTGTTTCCCTGGTGTTGAAACGAATCGAGAATTTCCCACGGAGACACTGGTTTCTCTGCGAGTCGACGCGAATCAGGAGGCTCTCATCAAGAACGCTGGTTTCCCTGAATTGAGGTATTTGCCAAGGATTATTTGTTTCCCCGGTGTTGAAACGAATCGAGAATTTCCCACGGAGACAGTGGTTGCTCTGCGAGTCGACACGAATCAGGAGGCTCTCATCAAGGACGCTAATTTCCCTGAATTGAGGTATTTACCAAGGATTATTTGTTTCCCTGGTGTTGAAACGAATCGAGAATTTTCCACGGAGACACTGGTTGCTCTGCGAGTCGACGCGAATCAGGAGGCTCTCATCAAGGACGCTAGTTTCCTTGAATTGAGGTATTTGCCGAGGATTATTTGTTTCTCTGGTGTTGAAACGAATCGAGAATTTCCCACGGAGACACTGGTTGCTCTGCGAGTCGACGCGAATCAGGAGGCTCTCATCAAGGACGCTGGTTTCCCTGAGTTGAGATATTTGCTAAGGATTATTTGTTTCCCTGGTGTTGAAACGAATCGAGAATTTCCCGCGGAGACACTGGTTTTTCTGCGAGTCGACGCGAATCAGGATTTTCTTCGTCAAGGACACTTTTTTCCTCGAGTCGAAGGATTTCGCCGAAGACACTGGTTTCTTCGGAGTTGCGATGAACCGTCGAGATTTGGCTTCGTTTTCTGGCGGAGCCTGTTGGGAAAGTATGGTTCCTTCTTTGTTTGCGCCCTTGGATTGTATACAGGGATCGATGTGATCTCAACGGTAGGGCAAAAGTTTTATCATCATTTTTTTTTATTTTATTTCCGCGATGCCCTATCATTTCAGCTTTTATATCGCGAAGGTCGCGATTGCCCAATCATTTCGGCTATTTTTCGCGGTGCCCAATCATCTTGGCTGTTAATTTTATTTTTACTCGCTGCTTTTTATTGCGAGTTGCCCAATCATTTCGGCTATTTTGCATGCATACATTTTTACTTGCTGCTTTTTATTGCAAGTTGCCCCATCATTTCGGCTATTTCATATGCATGTGCGGCCTACTGGCTTTTCGCCGTAAACCTGAAATTAGACACCGATTTCGGCATCAGCACCGCTACAAATGGGATATTGCCACGAGCGAATCATCATCTGCCTCTGTCGATGTCGAACAAGGGTGGCTTAGCGAACAGAGTTAAGGTCCTATCGACTAAGGCTTTTGACTTCATGAGCCGTAAGGGTCTCACAAAGGTATTTCTCCCTACAAGTCGTGAGAATCTTGTAGGTGTATTTTCTCCTTAGGAATCGTGAGGATTCCTAAGTGTTTGTTCCTCTGTAAGTCGTAAGGATCTTACAGGAGGGTTTTCTCCTCATAAATCGAGAGGATTTACAAGGGTTGTTCACCATGCGAACATATCCCCAGTCTCGAATGGGACTTGATTAGGGAAATGTTTATTCGCGCCCGTGGATTGTATACAAGAGCCAGTATTGGACCACTTGTAGGGCAATATCGGAAGTTGTGGGGGTTGCTTAAGCACAGGTTTAGGTCTCTGTAACTTAAGACTTTCAAATCTTATGAGCCGTGAGGGTCCCATAAGAGAGTTCTTCTTACGAGTCGTGGGGATCTCGCAAGTGTATTTTCTCCTCAGGAATCGTGGGAATCCCTAAGTATGTTGCTCCCTTGTGAGTCGTAAGGATCTCACGCGGGGGGTTTTTCCTTACAAGGTCGAGAGGACCCTATAAGTGTCTTTTAACGAGGTTGCGCCCTTTCGGGTTTTCACAAACACTCGCCGGTAGTCCTGCTGTTTTTACTCACGGAGCCTTTTTGAGTTTTCATCCATGCCCATTTTGCTTATGGACGTACCATTTTTTTATTCTTTTTATTTTCTTCTCTTTTTTTTAAACGAGGTCGCGCCCTTTCAGGTTTTCACGAATACTCGCCGGTAGCCCTGCTGTTTTTACTCACGGAGCCCTTTCGGGTTTTCATCCGTGCCCTTTTTGCTTATGGACATACTGTTTTTATTTATTATATTTTTCTTCTTTTTTTTATATCTCGTCAGCCTACGGATGCTGCGGTATTAGTTTAAGGACGTTTCGGTCCGCTATTAGTTTAAGGACGTTTCGGTCCGTTGCTGAAGAAGGCCAGTTACTACTTACAGAGTTTGGGCTTAGGAAGATAGCGAGCGGACATAGTCGTCGTCATCTATCATTGACCTAAGCTGTGGCTCATTAAGCGTAGTATTTCTTTAGAAAGCGACCGTTTATTGGCCTGAAAGGCCTTTCACCGTACATGTCCATGAGTAGATAGGTCCTACCCTGGTAGACCTTACCTATGATGTACGAGCCTTCATAGTTTGGCTCGAATTTTCCCCGCTTGGCGCGATTGGGTATCATAGGCCTTTTGACCACTAGCACGAGTTCGCCTTGGCGGAATGTCCTCGGTCGGGTCAATCTTTCATATAAGCGCGTCATCTTTGCTTTATAAGCTTCCAGATTTTGTTGCGCTATGAGCCGTGTTTCTTCAAGGGCATCAAGCTCCTCAAGCCGAAGGTTAGCATTTTCTTCGTTCGTCAACTCGTAGTGGACTGCCACTCGTAAAGAGGGTAGCTCTATCTCGAGGGGGAGTACTGCTTCCGTACCGAATACCAACACGTACGACGTTGTGTTCGTGTCCGTCTTGAACGTAGTTCGATACGCCCAAAGTGCCTCTTGCAGTCTCTTGTGCCAGTCTTTCTTATTTCGGGGCACCGTCTTTTTCATGATCTTCGTCAGGGTCTTATTGAAGGCCTCAGCTAGACCGTTAGCTCGTGGATTATAAACTGAGGAATATCTTCAGTCTATATTGTGTTGTTGCGCGAAGCGGCTGATCTTGTGGCTTCTGTAGGCTGGCCCGTTATCGGAGATAATCCGTCGTGGAATTCCAAACCGGTAAATGACGTGTGTTTTGAAGAAATAGAGGATATTCTCCATCTTCACTTCCCTCAGCGGTACTGCTTCTGCCCATTTGGAGAAGTAATCAGTCGTCGCCAGGATGAAACGATGTCCCCTGGATGATGCTGCTTCGATGGGGCCGATTATGTCAGTCCCCCGCATTTCGAACGGCCAGCTAGCCACCGTTGGATGTAGTGGATTTGGATGCTGGTGGATGAAATCCCCATGGATTTGGCATGAGTGGCATTGCTTCGTATATTCGAGGCAGTCCTGGATCATCGTGGGCCAGTAGTAACCCATCCATTTAATCTTTAACTTCATCTTCGGGCCTGCTTGATGAGAACCGCAGAGTCCGTCGTGAACTTCCTGTACGACTCTTTTCGCTTCGTCGGGTCCCAGGCATCTCAACCATAGAGAGTCAAATGACCTCTTGTACAGAGTATCGTTGACGAAGGCGAAAAACAGAGCTCGTTTCATGAGCTGATGTCTTGAGGACGCATCTTCGGGCGTTCGACGATATTTGAAGTAGTTTATAAAGACTTCTCTCCAATCCTCAGCCTTTTCCCGGTCTTTTATTTGTAGGGTCGTCTGTTCAGTCGCTCCCTTTTCTTCGGATGATTCCGGAGATATTTCTGCTGGGGCAAGCACTCGACGGCTTTGTACCACGATTCTCACGTCATCGAGGTTCTTATCAGCCAGTTCCTTAGCGAGCTTGGCCAACACGTCTACTTTGCTGTTTTCCGCGCGCGGTATGCTTTCCAAAGTATAGGAGGGAATTTGGGTCAACAGTCGTTGCACCTTTTCGCCGTACTTCACCAGCTCTGGCTTGCACATCTGATAGTCGCCATTTACTTGACTAAGGACCAGTTGAGAATCTCCGTATATGAGGAGGTTTTCAATTCCCATGTCGATGACGATCTCGAGACCTGCAATCAAGGCTTCATATTCGGCTTCATTATTCGTCCTCGGCTCTGTTAAGGAGAAAGCGAAGCGCATTATTCCTCCTTGTGGGGTCATGAAGATGAGGCCTACCCCCGACTTGATTATAGGCGTACTTTGTTTGCGCTTCTTCATGGAAGACGCTCGATCAAAATAGAGTTCCCATCGAGTATCGTTCCCATCGATAGTGTCAAACGCATGTTCGTCTGGCAAATCGCAATTCAGAGGAGAATCGGCAGGTATCAGATGCTCAGCGAGGAAGTCGGTGATGGCCTGGCCTTTCACTGCCTTGAGAGGTTGATACGTTATCGAGAACTCCATCAAGAGCAGGGCCCATTTAGCGAGTCTCCCTGTCAATATGGCCTTTGACATTAGATATTTGAGAGGGTCCACCTTCGAAATGAGACGGACTTCATGTGCCAATGCATAGTGCCGGAGTTTTGTTATCGCAAAGATTAACGCTAGGCAGTGTTTTTCAATGGGAGAATAGTTGCTTTCTGCCCCCAGTAGAACTCGACTTAAGTAGTAGAGTGCTCTTTCTTTCCTTTGGTCATTCTCTTGCGCCCATAATGCGCCTAAAGAACCTTCGAGGGCGGTTGTGTAAAGAAAAAGAGGCTTTCCCTTAACCGGAGCAGCCAACACCGGCGAGTTCTGCAGGTACTGTTTAATCTCGTCCAGCGCGCCCTGGCATTTTTGATCCCAGACGAATGGAGTTCCCTTCTTCATCAGGTGACTGTAAGGGCGGCACTTGCCAGAGAGGTTGGCTATAAATCGCCGAATATATGCGAGCTTTCCTTGGAGAGACCGCAACTGTTTGAGAGTTCTCGGCGGAGGCATTTCCATGATCGCCTTGATCTTTGACGGATCTATCTCGATGCCTCGGTGTCGGACGATGAATCCCAGGAATTTGCCCAAAGAAACTCTGAATGCACACTTGAGAGGGTTCATCTTCAATTTGTATTGTCGAAGGCGTCGAAATACAGTCTTTAGATACTCGAGATGTTCCTCGTATGATTTGCTCTTAACCACGAGGTCGTCGATATAGCATTCGACGATTTCATGTATCAGGTCATCGAAGATCTTCGTCATGGCCCTCTGATAGGTGGCACCGGTGTTCTTTAGACCGAAGGGCATTACCTTGTAACAAAATATCCCTAGAGGGGTCCTAAAGGCTGTGTGCTTCTGGTCTTCAGGATGCATCTTTATTTGATTATACCCTGATGAGCCGTCCATGAAGGAGAAAACCTCATGAGTGGACATATTGTCTATCATCAGTTCGGTGACTGGCACCGGGAAATCATCCTTCGGGCAGGCTTTATTGAGATCCCGAAAATCCACGCATATGCGCACCGTCCCATTTTTCTTCATCACCGGGACGTTGTTGGCGATCCATTCAGGATATTGAACCTCTTGGATAAAGCCAGAGTTGATTAACTTCTTGACCTCGGCATTAATGCTCATCTCAAGCTCAAGCCGCATTCTCCTTGGCGCCTATTTGACCGGCTTGACGTCTGGGGATATCGCCAATTTGTGCACAGCAATTTCTGGATCTAGTCCCGGCATTTCGGAATAGTTCCATGCGAAGCAATCTCTATGCTGTATAAGGACGTCTTTTAATGCAGCCACCCTTTCTTCAGATAGTAGCTCGCTGAAAAATGTCGGTCGCGGATCGTTCGCCATCCCCAACTCAATTTTCTTGAGGTTATCTGTAGTGGTATGTATTCCATCCTCCAGTTCTTTCAGCGCTGGTGGAAATTCTGAGATCACCTCATCATTGCTGTTTTCGAAGCACCAGGGAAGGCTGTCCATGTTTTCGGGCTCTTCTTTTAATATTGTTATCATGTGACAAGTACGAATCTGCTTCCAATCCCAATGTGGAGTTGGTTCTGTTTTCGTGGCTTTGGGTTCGTGCTTCTGTGGCGGCGTTACCCTCCAGTTGTCAGACAGAGCGAACTTGCCAAGTTGATACTGATCTTCGACCTAATTCTTGAAGGTGAAGCAGTCTTCGAGAGGATGCCCTATTACTCGATGGTAAGAGCAATAGTTTGGGTGAGAGACTTCGCCTGCTTGTTCGGGGTTTTTGGACTCCGGCAGTGTAAGCATCTGATGTTTTATAGCAAGATCTAGTATCTTCTTCGTCTTGTCCCGAGGAAACGAGTACGCTCGACCCATTTTCTTCATGAGGGATAGATCAAGAACGCTCGACTTCCATTTGCGTGGCTTCTTAGCCCCGCTTTGTTGCTGTTGAGCACTTTTTTGGCCTTTCGACTTGTTTCTGCCTCTGCGTCGAGCCTTTTTTATAACAGGTTGACACGGGGCGGCACTTTCATCTTTAACGGCCTGTTGAAGGAGGCGTTGCGTTTTGGCTTTCTCATAGATGGCCATTTCACGATTGTGGTCGTCTCGGACTTTTTGACCAGCTTCCTTTATAAGCCTGTCCATTTGTTCTTCAAACGACGGACCGTGCACTTTTGCATCAGGAACTTTTACTGGTTCAGGATTAGCGTCCTCCCGTTGAGCATCTGCTTCTTCATTGAAGTCGTGCACGACGTAACAGTCGCGGAGCAGCTCTCGTTTCTTGGAGCGAATATATCCAAGCCCAATTGTCTCCATCCTCCCACTAGGCAGCTTGTGCTGAGTTCCGGGGACGTTCCAGACCCTGTCATAGAATTTGGCCTTTCTAACAGTCTGTTTGAAGGGTATCTCTTAGCGTTTCAACAGCCACTTCAAGCCTTCTGTATAATATCTGGGTAGACGGATGGGTTGAAGCCTGTCCAGCGTAGGATCCGCCCCGTGCCAAATTTCTTTCTCCACTTTGTTTTCTTCAGAGTGGTAGAATAGAATTGCCTTTACGCCTTCTCGCCTGGGAGGGACATAGAACGTTTGCAGCTCCTATACACTGTCGGTATCGAGCGCATCCAGTTCTTTATAATGTTTAAGCGGCACCATGGCTACTTGCAGACTTTGCTCTTCGTCAGCGGAAGCTCGTATTGAAGGTCGAGCAGAGAACACAGCATGGAACTCATCCTCTGAATCACTACCAAAGATCAAGGTAGGAGCAGATGGTCCCGGCTTGTTGTATTGGGACGGACCCAAATAAACTATCTCCTCTTCCTCCTCGGTATCACTGCCGAAGACAGGGATGGTGGCGTTAGTTTTGTTCTCCGGCTTGCGACACCTTTCCGTGTCTTCGAAATTCGGCAAGAAGTATTTGGCATCTTCATATTTGCGAACTTTGTTTACGAAAAACGGATTTAGTTCTCCCGTCACGGTATACTCGAGACCATCCCTAAAATATTTCATACACTGATGCTGTGTAGAAGGGATGATGTTGTACTCGTGTAACCATGGTCGGCCGAGCAGAGCGTTATAGCATGTCTTGGCATCTATGACGTGAAATTTAATGTCCGTGACGAGCAGCCCAAAGCGTAGCGTCAGTATCACAGATCCAAGAGTCTTTGATGATTGGGAGTCGAACCCGGAGATGGTGATCTTGTCCCGAGCAAGGTGCTGGACGCTCATGTAGATTTCCTTCAACACCCGCACGTTAAGGAGATTAACAGACGATCCGTTATCGATCAGGATTTTGCCTATCTTTATATCATGGCAGTATCCTGAGACATAGAGGGGGCGATTGTGTTCGCACGTCCTAAGGAGAAGGTCTTCATCGC
Source organism: Agapanthus africanus (assembly GCA_030015575.1). NCBI lineage: Eukaryota > Viridiplantae > Streptophyta > Magnoliopsida > Asparagales > Amaryllidaceae > Agapanthus > Agapanthus africanus. Next base: position 91,239,284 of record JASDDO010000019.1, on the reverse strand, counting down.
CAAAAGTGACATCTGCCGTGTGCACTTCCTCCAATTCATCCTTCATCTTTTCTTCGGCCAGGAAAGCCTGGAACTGCTCTGGGTCGTGTAGTGCCTTAATTAACGAATCTCTCGCCTCCTTTGATAGTAAAAGGGTGTCAAGAATGCTGAGCTGCGATGGTAGCTTTTCAGATGCGCTAAGACTTTGTAATCCACCTTATTTTTCTTCGACGGGTCTTTGGCAGTTAGCTCTTCCATGACTTGGTCATCTAGGGCGATGTCCTCAGAGACCTTTTCTTTCCCTTTATCTTTTTTGTTTGGGGGTCCGAGATTCTTTTCGGGCAACGTGCGATTACGCAGCCGGATATTTTCATAAATTTTTGGCTCTTCTTCTTTTCCCGAAGTGGACTCTTTAAAGAGGGGACCAAGCTCCAGCTCTTCATCAGAATCGCTCCCGAATGTGAGCACTTGTGATCCCCCTGCGTTAACCATGCGACAATCGCCAGTAGTTCTATTAAGCCCTTCTGTCGTACTGTTCTGCTCTCGGCGGGTCTTGCGCTTTTCCCGCTTAAAATGCTGTCGGTGGGCAACATATCCTTACCACCATCTATCGAAAGCTTTGCACTCTTCAGTGGGGTGCGAAATCTTCCGATGATACAAGCAATAAGAGGGGTGCATTTCCGCTTTACCAGTAACGCTTCTCTCAGAGGATGGTAGCTTCATACCTATTGACACGGCTTTAGCAAATCTCTTCCTCATCTTGAATTTGATTTTATCCGCAGTGGGTGTACTTTGTTCCAGCGGGGGTATCTTAATTTTTTCGTCAAGGCGTTGGTGCTTGGCCCTTTCGAATATGACCGCCTCGCACTCCCGATCAGCTTTACTTTTTAAGAGAGCTTCATTAAGGAATGCGTCAATTACTTCATCCGATGGCCCCAAAGTTTTTGGTTCAGGATCTGCCTCCAGCTTTTCAGTACAAGGAATCTCCTCATCATCCATGAATGAATGGGAAATCACATGACAGCTCGCCACATATTCCTCGGATTCATCCGACGAACTATCTCCCTCATCATCCTCTTGAAAGACGTGATTGAGGAATTCTTGGAATGTAATGGGAGTCCGTGCCTTCTGGTTGTATTCCTCCAGCGCGTCAATTTGTTTTTGCAAGTTCGTGCGCTTGTCGCCAGGCTTCACGGGCTTCTTTGATTTCTTTTTCTTCTTCTTTGAAGATTTCAACGGCTGGTTGTGAATACTTGGGCCACCTCCATCTATCTTTTGAGTTGGACGAGGCTTCAACATCCCTTCAATGATCTGCGGCTCCAACGGGTTCTTCCACTTGATCGCTGGGCATGTTTGAAGATCATTTAGCATCCTCTTTGTCTTGTCTGATAGTACAACCTCCCAAGGAGCTTCTTCAACGACAGAGCATGTTGCCCCCGGCGTATTCATTCCCTTAGAGGTGTGGGGCTACGGTGGATTCACCTTCCATTTGTCGGACAATGCGAACTTGCCCTGTCGGTACTGGTCTTCAAGCAAATTTTTGAAGACGTAGCAATCTTCGATCGGATGACCCAGTACTCGATGATAAGGACAATAGTTGGGCTCATTGACATCACTTGGTTGCGACGGACGTTTTGGATCCGGCAGATTTATAAGTCGGTTGCGCAACGCCAGCTCGAATAACCTTCTCGTTTTATCTCGGGGAAACGAGTAAGGACGTCCCATCCTCTCCTCAAGGGCTACGTACGGGCGCATATTATTTTGACGAACGACCGGCTTCGAGTTGTTCGGCTGTTGTTGAGCATTAGCGACAACGATCGCTTTCCCTTTCCCCTTCTCATTTCGGGAGTCCGGCTTTGGAAGAGGAGGTTTATGGCCCATCTGATCCATTTGCGCCAGCTTGTCGATCAGTGCCTGGAAGGTGGTCGGCTTGAAGAACATCATAAATTGCGAGATGGTTGCTTGCGGATCAAGGGTTCCCACAAACATACCCACTGCAGGAGCTTCTTCTATGCGTTGCTCGCATTTTGACTATAAATTCCGCCACCGTATAGCATATTGGACCCATGTCTCTCCCGGCTTCACTCTGGCATTAATCAATGCCGTTATCGGGGTACGTTCGCTGGCACTCGCGAAACGTTGGGTAAACAGTAGCTCCATCTCTGCAAAGGTCTTGATAGAGTCATTCGGGAGCTCGGAATACCACTCGACTGCTGTATCCGATAAGCTACCAACGAACTGGCGGAGCAACAATTTATCATCACCGCCGGTGTTGCCGCAAAGCGCCCTGAACTGGGCAACATGCTGGTGGGGATTGCCAGTCCCCTTATACACATAGAATTTTGGTATCGTATAACCTGGCGGGTACTTGATCTGGTCGTACCAGCCCGGATACGGTCGCCCCGTTTTTATGACCTGACCCGCTGCTTCAGTCATTTGATGAACCCGGATCTGCTGAGCTATATATTCGTCTAGGTCAGCTTTGGAGATCGCCTCCTCCTTGGCTGTTGACAGAGCCGGTGGAGGATTTGACGTTTCTCCCCTATCATCTTCAAGGACGATCGGGGATCTTCAGCAGGAGGGTCTTGCTGAATCATCATGCCCACCATGTCCTGGAACATGAGGGCCATTTTCTTTATGCTGGCTGCTTGTTCCGCAGCCTCTTTATCCTTTTTCTCCAATATGCGATGAAGGAACTCAGCGTCAGTTTCCTGTTCCTAACGTTCATCCGAGGACGTTTCAGGGGTTTCTTTTGGCCCAGTGAGTGCGGCCATCGCGGTCATCATCTCCTGGAGCTTTTGCTGATGCTCCTGAGCCTTGGTCATTGACCGTGTAAGCGGTCTATGACCTGTCGATGCACGGCTGTCCTCCTTTCCCGACGCCATGTATACTGTATGAACTATTATGCCCCCAGACTTAAGGCGTTTAGGTTCACCACCTTTGGCATTTGCCGCGGGTGCGGGGGTTTTCTCCGGCCTTCTTCTTTTGTGGGCCGCTGAAGTTGAGGGGACCGTTGCAGTGGGCACCCTGGTGATCGTCGTCCTTTCCTGTTTAATAGGACGGTCCTTTCCTTCTTGCACCTTCGCCTTTTTCTGTTGACGAGAGCGATCTTGGTCAATTACGGAGTCTTGAACCCTCCGCCAAACCTTGTATATTTTTTAGGACAGCCGTTGAGGGGGCTGCTCCTACTTTGTTTCTGGAACTCTCTCCGTAGGTGGAGGAGATTTTTTTAGTGTAGCGGTTGGAAAGTTCTTACGTACCCTCCTCAGCAGTTCAAAGTTGTTCCCAGTTGGAACAGCAGCGTTGACTTCCACCACTGGAGCAGGTGGAGTTAGCCCTGAGGGGGAGTTGCCCCCTGCCTTTCTTACTCGTTGCCAATGGCGACGTCGAGCTTGACGAGCCGTTGGGACTGGCTCAGCGATAGAGACGTCTTCTTTTTGCCCCATGTCCGGATGAGGCGCTGCTGGTGTTAACCTCTTAAAGACTGAGGTTGTTCTTTGAGGGGTAATATTCAACCTGTCGAAGACAGATCCTCGAGCAGGGGCAGAAGCAGGAATAGTCAGCCTCGAAAAGACTGACTCTTTGACGGGAGAAGCCGCCTTAACGACTTCCGGAGCAGCGGCTGTTGCCCTCCTTGGGACAGCCATTTTAGAGTTCATGGGCTTCCTAGAGTTCTGATCCAGCCTGGCGAAGACAGAGGCTGTTGGTTTGGTAGCGGACGACCCGTTGACAGGGGCCGTCGTAGCAGTGAACCGGTCGCAGACCGACTTTTTGTTCGCTTCTGGTGCAGGTATTGGCGTAGAGAAGCTTGCAGGTAGGATCATGGTCCCGAAAAACAGGCCGGTGGTGTCCTGGGTCACCTGTTCTATCGGCATGGCGAGGACGGAGGCCGCTTGAGGCCCATATGCTACACCTCCAGGTGAGGTGGAGCGTCCGTTGCAGTGGCACTTCGAGCAGTTCGTGCAGTTAGAGGCCATTGATGCTTGAGTTCTGCGCCAGGCAAAAGACCAAATCTTAGTAACTTGAAATCCAAAGGCAACCGTTAACAAACCGCGATTCGTTCGCGAAGACGACACACGAAGTGTGGAGTGGAAAGAGGAAAAGATCCCACCGGGCGTGCCAGAATCTGTTCCCCTCCGAAAGACGGCCGCGACGTGAGGACGTCTGGCCTGAGATTCGGGGCAGATGCTAATTGATTTTATCCGTTTACCTCTCCGAAGATACCAAGTTGATTTATGGCACCGTGTATCGGAGGTTTAGACGGATGCAGCCGATGTAGCAGACTTCGTCAGATTCCCCCTCGCTTGAGGGGTTTTTGATTGTGGGGACGCTCTTCCCTGCAGGCGCAAGCCCCTGCAGTTAATTACGCTACCGCATCGCGGTAACAACTTTCTCCTTCTCCAGAATTTCACTTCGTGTCGTGTGTGTTTGTTTTGTTTGTGGTTGCCCGTAGATTGTATACGGAGACTGAGTAATGCCGTCGCCCGTAGGACGTGGATTAGTCCAAATCCGTATTTACTTAGATTTGGATTTGGTGTTTTTATTTTAAGGATACATTATCCGTATTGAGGCTAAGATCAACTTAAACGTTCGTTAAGGATACGTTAGTCTTGTTTGAGACTGAGATCAACTTAACGTGATGATCCATTTAATATATGGCCGTCAGGACTCGTCACCTCTCTGCCGTCGTTGAAGAATTACAACGATAGGTGTCAGAGGAGTTCAGAGATGTACCCTCGAACCGGAGGTAAATTGATTTATGAGAGCAATTTTGCTCAGTCAATTTAATTTGAGGACTTACGGCCAAGATTGGGCTAAGTCCAGTTGAAAAATATTCAACGCTTTTATTTATTTTTGGTCTATTAGACCTGTGCTAGGGCTTTACCCATGTTTAAATAATGCATTGCATTACTTTCTATTTTTGGTTGGGCTCTGCCCATAAAGGATGCAGAGTATCAATTTGTTTTGGGCTCTGCTCATTTATAAATGATGCAGAGCACAATTTTACTCGGGCTCTGCCCTTTTATAAAAGATGCAGAGCATCAATTTTACCTGGGCTCTGCCCATTTATTGCTTTGCAATTTATTTTGGCCTACTAGGTCTTTTTCATTTGGGCATGGCCCTTTAGCAAAAGAAATGCATTGCATTTGTCAGGCGCTTTGCGCCAATCAGAGAGCGCAAGCGCTTGTGGTATTGGCACATCTCACGCAAGCGCAGTGCGCTGCGTCAATGCGCTGCGCTTGCGCTGCTGACACGTGGCGCGCTCTAGTGGGTTGCGCCAGTTTCAGAGAGCAAAGCTCTATCTTAAAAGCGCACAGTGCAAGTGAGTCAGATGCTGACACGTGGCGCTCTCTGGTGGCTTGCGCCAATCCAGGAGCGCAACAGTGCAGTTTTGCAAGTGCAAGGCACTATTAATTTGAGAATTTTTTAGATTGCAGAACCAATGGTTCATGAAAAAGTGCAAAGCACTGTTTGATTTCTTGATCTAATTTAGATCAAAGAAAACAAGTATTTCTTGTTTTTTCTTGATCTCAGAGAACCAATGGTTCATAAGTGCAAAGCACTATTATTATTTGTTTTTTTTTTCATTGGAGATCATTGATCTTGTTCTTAGATCAATGATCTATTAGAAGAAATTCTTCTATCTTAAAGGTTTTTACTTTTTCTTCTTGAAATTTCTTCAGAGTTCTCTCTGTTTGAAGTTCTTGATTTCTCACAATGTTGATGATCTTGAATTGAGGTCTAGGGTCCTTTATATAGTGCCCATAAATTAGTTAAATTTGTTAAAAAGATCTTTCTCTGAGTGGTTTGGGGAATTTTCCCCACCTTTGGATTTTTGATCCAAGGGCTTCTGTTTTACAGAAGAAAATCTTCTTGTTTTAACAAGAACAGAAAAATTTCTTTAAAATCTTAATTCTGTTTGGCGCAAATGCCCGAGCGCGTGACATGTGTCGCGCAGCGCACAGCGTAGCGCGACTGCGCTTGCGCAACTGCGCTGACACGTGTCGCGCAGCGCAGCGCTTGCGCAAAAGCGACTGCGCTGACACGTGTCGCGCAGCGCAGCGCTTGCGCAACTGAAGCTTTGCTTCTTTAATTTTGTTTTAAATAGAGCTTTGCTCTGATTGGGCGCGCTGCCTTAGACGCGGTGCTGCCGTATCAACTTCTGACACGTGGCGCGTTGTGCGCAGCGCAAAGAATTTGAAGCGTTGCTTCAAAATTTGAATTTTGAAATTCAAACAATGCTTTGCTCTGTTTGGGGGAAACACCTCGGATTTATGCTTCATCAGGAAGACATATCCATACCTAGAGAAATCATCCGTAAAAGTAATGAAGTATGAATAACCACTTCGCGCATGTGTAGACATTGGACCACACACGTCACTGTGTATGAGTTCCAAGAGCTCGCTCGCTCTTACTCCGTATCCAGTGAACGGAGTCTTTGTCATTTTTCCCATGAGACAAGATTCACAAGTAGCATAAGACTGATACTCGAACGGATTCAAGTATCCCTCTTTATGTAACTTTGTTAACCGTGTCTCATTAATGTGACCCAGTCTACAATGCCATAAGAAAGCCTGATTTGTTTTCGGAGACTTTCTTTTAAGTGTGTTCTGGATACTGAAAACCTGAGCTTGATTCAATACGTATATTTCGTTTTCTAATGTATCTGACCCAATCAGAACTTGATTTAGGTGGATGTGGACCACATCGCTTACAAAAGTAAAATCACATCTTTCCTTAGAAAGTAAGGATACAGATATGATATTACAAGCTAGACTAGGTACATACAAACAGTTACGCAGAATCAATATCTGCCCACTTGTCAATCCAAGGTGATATTCCCCTACGGATTCAGCATCCACGCTCATTCCGTTAGCAATCCTGAGAGTCATATCACCTAACCTGATAACTCTACGGTTTCTCAAAGCTTGTAATGAATTACAGATGTGAGATCCTGATCCGGTATCTAGTACCCATGAAGTAGAGTTAATTGACATGCAGTTTTCTATTACAAACATACCCGAAGCCGAAGCCACAACATGCTTCGAATCCTGGCTACTGGCTTTCAAAGCCCTGCTATCCTTCTGCCAATGTCCTTTTCCATAACAATAGGAACATCCCTCCTTCACTACATCTAGTCCCAAAACTTTTGCCCTTCCCTTTCCTTCTACTTCCCTGGTTTCCTTCAGGATGTAAGTAGAGGGTAGAGACTGTAGAATCAAGTCAGTATTTGATCCATTCTTCAACGTGGTCTTCAGATCCGTGAGCTCATCAAAATAGCTAGTCTCTGTAAAGACGTTGTCCCCTACGGATGACCCGACAGCCAACCTCGCTTGATGTAACTCGTTCGAGGTCTCATATCTTGTGATACGAGATTGCTCTCCATATAAATCTTTGTTATGGAGGAAGACAGAAACTAAGTCCATCTTCTCGTGCTGCCTCTGGTATACACCATTAACTGAGGCCAACACGAGGCACTTGGCATTCACACAGTCCTTTTCCGATGTCTTACAGATATCAATATCCGTGACAGGGGAAACTGGTCCTGAGACGGCAGGGGTTTGATTAGTTAAGAGGTGTCCCAGCTTGTCATGGGTAATGGACATCTGGACAGACCTTTGCCAATCATAACAGTCAGATTCAGTCATTTTATTATCTAGATGTAACCTATGTCTGGTCACTGGATCGCTGCAATTAAGAGAGAGAGAAGAAAACACTTAGCATGATGCTCTTGTAAATTTAGATTGGTTTTTAGTTTATCTAAACAGGATGGCTCCCACTGTTTCTCGAATCCTTCCTCAAACCACAAAAGAAGAATTAGTCAGGATTAATCTCACCGTACAATACTTGCTTAACCGTTCAGCCATGCTAGTGCCGGTACTTCGAGAGAGGTTTTACGACGCTTTCGCGAAGTTCCTTAATTAAATAACCTCTTTTCCCTGTGGGCGTGGCCCCGCTAACACCTTTCTAGACACCTACTTAGTTTATAGCATTAATCGTTAAGTGAGAAAATTTCCCGAGGAGTAGCGGATACTCATAGTAGGATCGGGATCCAAATATCATTGTGTGATAATGCTGAAGGAATCCTACCAATATTATCAAACTCCAAATGGTATGCAGTACTAGCAAGTTTCAATTTCCTAAGAAACTCCCGATGTGGATTTTTGCCCCATGCTCTTATGACCTTGACTAAGGCCAACAAATCATAAGTCACATGTCAAGTTCTACCCGTCATTGTCCAGGTTATTTTGAACCCACCCGTATATACCCTTGACTAAGGTCAACAAAGTAATACGACCGTCCCAAACCAACGCATCTATCTATGCAACATATGAATACTCAGCAGCTACCAATCACTATACCTTGACTAAGGCCAACAAACATAGCTTGAATACTATTGAATATTCATATGAAATGACGGAGGGCTACGAATGGTTTTGGCGAAACCGTGAACGTAATGAACTTGATATAATTGAAAGAACCTGATAGCTTTTAAAAGGAGTGGTTTAAGCTCCGCGTTTTTAAAAGTTTTGCTGTTTTGAAAAAACCGAGTGGTTTTGAAATTGTTCCAGCGATTCAGCTTTGGTTTGTTTTCTTTACATTAATTTAATGCGTCCCATCAATTAATCCTACCATTGTAGAAAACAAAGAAAATATGACAAACACTTATGCTATCCGCATTCGCCACGGGGCCCCGTCATCACCCGTTAGGTTACTTAACTAACGACAGAGCAGGGGCTGGACTAGCGCGGATGCAAAACATAAGTAACGCCTACTAGATATCATATATAGATATATACATTCGTCAGATGCAATGATAGCCATTCCAGAACACAGATGAACACATCGGATATACTAGGAATCCGCGCTTCATTTGAGCCTGCAACGAAAGACGGATTACACGGTTGCGATGAATAGCCAAACCCCACCCTAGACCCCTACGGGTGCGGCAAACTACCCGCCCAATACCCAAAGTGAAGCAGCCTCCCTCAACAACGTGAGTAGGCCACTCAACACTTCAAAGTACCCAGTAGTTTGTGCACCCCACCTTGGGTCTATCCTAAGAGCAAAAACAGTAAAAGAAATAATATACAATGGTGGCTACAACCTCAACTCGGATGTGCGGCCATAAAATAATATTACATCAAATTACAAATTTTATATTGAATGAAAAATGAAAACCCTCATCTTACATCCCCGGCTATTCATCACGACGATCCAACAAGTTCATATCCACAAACCAACATCACAGATCACAGATATGCACAACCCCCACTAATCGACGTATAGCGATTAGTAGACGTTCAGTACATATATCACATCACAGAAGATCCGATTAGCTAAAGTACTTAGAATTTCTATCGATAACTTGATTTGAAACTACCCCAAGCACCACACAGTACTCAACAAAATCTGGGCAGAAACAAACTATCAGAAAAATCACAAAATACAAATCTGGACAGACTGCAGGAAAAACGAGTTGACTCGGTGTCGACTCGGCCGAGGATCCGCGGCTAAACCCTTGGTTTAGCTGCGCTTCCACGGCGGTCTGACCGATTCATGAGATCGTTTTTCTTGTGTGCCATTCAAAAAGCCTGCACATTTTTAAGGTCCCTGAAATAATTTTTGGACCAGTTTTAAAATCAACAAAAATGTGCAGTTTTGACGTGTTTTTGTGATTTCTCCGGCGATCGAATTTCCAACACTTTGCTAACATGTTGGTAATGGTTTAGCGAGGCTCTGATATAACTGTAAGTCTATGTCGCTCACCCCGGTACTTACGGGGAAGCGGAATAGGTAAAAATCAAAACTTTCTTACATGGCAACATAGACTAAAGCTAAAGGATCTTTGCCAAACCATTACTAACAAACTACATGAGGTTCTATCTACTATGCAAGTAGATTATACCTCATGCTTCTAGTCCTTCGGGTCTTCTCCACTATCCTCTTCGTTTCTGTAGGCTCCATGGGTCGATCCGGGTCTTGGTCACCTCCGCGGCCTCCTAGAGTCGAAGACAATCCACCTGAGAGTCTATAGTCCGAGCTCGACCTCAAGCCGAGATAACTAGGGCAACAAGTTTGCTACTCTTGATGTCCTAGGTGATGTAGAGGAAGAAGATGGATTTATTTGTCTATTTAGATCCTTATTTTCTCAACACATGAGAGCTAAAGGATTTTGTAGTGAGGAGGAAGAAGAAGCAACCATGGGAGCTCTCTTTTGATGAGAGAGAATGAGAAGGATATAATGATGCATAAGAAAAATAATTAACAATCTTTTATCATGAAAATTGTGATGGTTAGAATTGATTTGACCATTATCATGTCAAGTTAAATCCAAAGCCAAAGAAGCATCTAGTGCTCACAAAAATATCCAAGTCAACAATGGTCAACTAGGTCAAATGGTCAACATGGTCAAATGGTCAAAGCAATTAGCCATAACACAATTATCATTAAAAAGATTAGTAAATATTTTCCTCACCTCATAATGGTTTTGACCGAATCAATGGTAAAAACCCTAATGAGGCAACTCCTTCTTCGCTCCTCACAACCGTGCATACACACCCGCATCCGCATTCCATAGAATGCGAATGCACAGAAGACAAAACTAATCCATCTATACAATACTAGGATCCGTTTTAAACCAAAGCCCACTAGTATTGTCTGCCCGAATATCATACGCGCACAAGTGCACGTAAGTGATCGTAGCCCTGCCGTAAAACCATACGGCCTCTACACCTTTTGCTCAGTGCAGGGAAACTCTCTGTGTAGGACTCTAAAGACTCGACACTACGCTGGCAGTGGGTTTAACCACAAACCGCAAGCGGCACTATCTGTACGTAACGGTCCCCAGGTAGAAGTCGATAAGAAGGCCGATGAGGTAAACCCATCCGAACTCCTACTGAGCCTGAATGTGACAATCTCCGTACAGTCCGGTCTGTTCGTCTACAAGTATCGCATGTCGGGCCTAGGGGCGGTAAACGTCAGACCCCTAATAGCGATACAAGTTGTGTCGGAGTGTAGCCCAGAACACCCTGAGAAACTACTGGAAACACTACCAGTAATTCTCGCTTGCTCCAGGGACTTTGTGTAATGGCTCTCCTAGACACAGCGCGATATCAACCCTCAATACCGGGAGAGACGAATCCTGTCTAACCGCTACTGCCTCCAAGTGCTTCGGGACTGCACCCAACTACTACCTGTTTGCACGACTCCTTTGAGCCATGGTAGGGTAGTAATCAAAGTACAGTGGGAACACACTCGAGGCGAAGTAGCAGTGTCAAGTCAACGGACTAAGCTGTACTCCTGTCACTTGGGAAATGTTATCTGACGATATGTATAGTACCAACCAACAGTTCCCGACGAGTCCTGTCCAGCGTACTCGTAACCTAACGAGCACCCGCATATTATCTCCAGTAGGACGTACTAATAGCTGTGGGATAGACCATCTCCCCTGCTGGGATGAGAAGCGTATACGCTAGTCTACTCCGGAGTTTCGATGCCCCGTATCGATAATCCTACGACTAGCGACCTGTATAATGATGTGCTTGTAGATTATCCAGCCCCCACTAGTGTGACTGCCATCACAGCGTTGGTAATTAAGCAAAGATCTTAAGGGCTCCACTAATATGTATAAGCGATATGCTAAAAGAAACACATGCACATATTAAAGTAGAAACAAACCAAGTAGCATACTACCATTTTGAGCAAGACTGTCTATACAACCGTGAATATCCCAAGCTTCCATTAAGTAATATACAAACTAGTATGATACAGTAATGGCCTCTAGGGCATATACACTAACACGTGGAACGTGGGATGTTGCTGTCGGAGAATCTGCGCATGGCAAGATTTGCGGAGCGGCGGTTACGCCTGTGAGTGGTGGAGTCGGTCGGTTGGGGGATCGAAGAAGATGGCATCGGTTGGGAGCTCGGGGACGAGCGAGAGGGCCGAGGAGTCTTGGTCCTGTGGCGACTCGGGGTGAGCTGAGAGGCCGAGGAGGCCAATTTCCAGGGGCTCTGAGGAGAGCCAGCTTGTGCTCGCAGATCGGATACAGGGGTGACCTGGTCGGCCCCTGTGGGCTCTTTCTTCTGTGTTCAGGGACACGTCATCCGCCACGTGCCCTTTAGCTATTTCTCGTATCGCCAATATTGAGCATCATAATTAACCCCCCACTCTTGTCCCGACCAGTTAGCGGGTCGGGTCAGGAGTGGACTTCCAGGCCTCCCGAGGTGAGCTCCTTCCTAAGGCTTTGTCGGGACGAGTCCTCAGGCCGTCAGTTGTATTTTCTGCCAGCGAATCAGGGAGAGATCTCTGCATTTAAGAAAGGTGCGCCGGTTCGTGCATTCTACCATTGAAGCGACGGTCCACGTGTCAAGCGTCGATTGGCTGACGTGACATATGTAGGCCTGCGGCATCTGATAGGACGCGGTCCAGCGCAGGATCGACACGTGGAGCGATCGGAGCCGCTGGACGCGAGGAGTTATTTTGGCGGGAGATGACGGGCGTCGTTGGATGAGGCCGCTTGCAGCAATAAGTAGGGGCGGGGCCCGCTCCAGGGCCCCTACTCTTTCATATTTCCTCTCTCCTAAGTCGCAGTTGCTCGGCGTTCTTCTTCTTTTTGAATACATGGTTCGTCCCCACTCTTTGGGTTGCTCGCGCCAGAGGGAGGCTAGTGGCGCGGCCGAGCCCCTGGCTGGCTCATGCCCTGTGCCGGATGTTCTGCCGGCGATAGGTCCGTCTGCTTCGTTGACGGCTCCTGGTGGTTGCCCCGGCGGCGGCCAGAGACGTCCATAGTTATCCGAGCCCCAAACGGGGGACAGAGGGAAGGGCGAGGACGGAGTCCCTCTTAAGAGAAAGAGGAAAATTTCTCGCGCGTCGTCGTCGAGGGTCCCTGAGGGGATTTTCCGTCGGGGATTTCCGTTGCTGCTGGCCTGCTCGCCGGGATGGAGGAGTCGGCTGGGGGAAAGCTTCCGCATGGCTCCCTGAGGGCCCAACTGGAGGCCATGGCCCAGGAGGCGGTCCAGGTAAGAACTCCTCTACGTGTAGTTTTCTGGTATTCCTTTCTTTGGCTTGAGGGCCTCCTGGTTTCTCATCCGCTTTCCGTCAGGTCCTTCAACACTGCGCCCTTGCCGCTTGTATGGAGGCTGAGGGGGCATTCCACGCACCGAGGCCAGTAGAAGCATTTCCCTCGGAGGTCGAGGTTTTGCGGCGTGACCTGCGCCTGGAGAGGGCAAGGGCCGACGTCCTGGCAGCCCGGGCGGAGTCCGCGGAGCTTGCCAATTCAGCGAATCGGGGTGTCCATCGTCGTCTGAGTGTGTCCCTCCGGGTCGCTGATAGGAAGCTGGCAGATCTGGCCGAACGCTTCGCGGCCATGGAGAAGGAGAGGGACGCCAGCAGGGGAGATGCTGAGGCGGCGCTTCTGGAGGCCCAGGTTGCCGAGGCTCGGGCTAAGAAAGCTGTGGCCGATTATAAGGCGTTATAGCAGTTTTACGTCGAGCTCAGGGAGTATTCTGCCGTCGCGTGGAACAAGGCCCTGGACGTCATGAAGGAGCAGCTTCCCGAGTTCGACGATGGAGAGCTCCGCGCTCGGGTTCCACTTCCGGTGGTGAGGCCTCCGGTGGAAGATGGCGAAGGGAGCAGGGCGCGCCCCTGGTGACGAAATCTCCGGTGGTAAAGCCCTCGGCCAGCCGTGATGCCAGCGATGAGGGGACCGAAGTAAGCCTCCGGCAGTTTGTAGGGCTGGGGAGCCCCAGAATACCCTTTGTAAAAACTTTGCCTTTGGTAATAAAAGAAAATTCTTGTTTCATCGGTTTGCATTTCATCTTCTGTGTGTGAAGGATGTTTGTAAAATATCTTTACTTGCACTGTTGGGTCAGCTATCTGTCTAGCGATCGTTCGTCAGGTTGATTTCGATCACTTGCCAAGCGCTGCCGACCTCGTATCTCCATCACTTGCCAAGCACTGCAGAGGAGGCATCTCCATGGCCCCAGAGTCGAGGGGGGATCGCTTAGACTTTGATGGACTTGTTTCCCCTTTTTGGGGCCTCGGATCCTCTGCGTTGGCGGGGCTGTAAGAAGCCCGCCATGGATGACCGGGCGGTGAAGCTGCGCAGTATCCCCTTTGCGAGGGCTTTGATCTCTGGCGTCGCGGGTAGGCAATTACCAGCCTGGGATGACCGAGCGGGGTAGCCGCTCGGATGTCTCTTGCGAGGGCTTCGATCCCTGGCGTCACGGGTAGGGAGCTACCGACTGGAGATGACCGAGCGGGGTAGCTGCTCGGTCGCCTCGTGTGAGGGCTTAGATCCTTAGTGTTGGAGGGGCTATAGGAAGCCCACTAAGGATGACCGGGCGGTGAAGCTGCGCGGTTGCCTCTTGGCAAGGGCTTTGACCTCTGGCGTCGCGGGTAGGCAACTACCAGCCTGGAATGACCGAGCGGGGCAGCCGCTCGGATGTCTCTTGCGAGGGCTTCGATCCTTGGCGTCACGGGTAGGGAGCTACCAGCCGGAGATGACCGAGCGGGGTAGCTGCTCGGTCGCCTCTTGTGAGGGCTTGGATCCTTAGTGTTGGAGGGGCTGTAGGAAGCCCACTAAGGATGACCGGGCAGTGAAGCTGCACGGTTGCCTCTTGGCGAGGGCTTTGACCTCTGGCGTCATGGGTAGGCAACTACCAGCCTGGGATGACCGAGCGGGGCAGCCGCTCGGATGCCTCTTGCGAGGGCTTCGATCCCTGGCGTCATGGGTAGGGAGCTACCAGCCGGAGATGACCGAGCAGGGTAGCTGCTCAGTTGCCTCTTATGAGGGCTTTGATCCTTCAGGACGGGGACCGAGCAGGGTTACTGCCCAGTGTCTCTTGGCGAGGACTTTGATCCCTGTCGGCTGTGGTAGGAAGCTACCAGCCGGGGATAGCCGAGCAAGGACTCAACTGCCTCTGGGAGGACTTTGGTCCTTAGCACGGGAGAGGCTGTAGAAGCCTACCAAGGACCCTTGGCTGGGCAGGGTTACTGCCCGGTGCCTCTTGGCGAGGGCTTTTGTCCTGAAGGATAGCCGAGCGAGGGATCCTTGGGCTCGACTGCCTCTGGGAGGGCTTTTGATCCCCGGCGTTGCGGCAGGGAAGCTGCCCGCCGGGGATAGCCGAGCGAGGGATCCTCGGGCTCGACTGCCTCTGGGAGGGCTTTTTGGTCCTTAGCGTCAGGGGGCTGCAGGAAGCCTACTAAGGATAGCCGGGCAGTGGGTTGCACGGCCGCGTCTAGGCGAGGGCCTTGAATGATAAAGATGGAACTCTACTCGGGATGATTCGATATTTCTTTATTCGTATGGACGGGACTTTTAGAGAACGCTTTACACCATCTTTGTGAAAGGGAAAAATAGGGGGTGGTACACACTCGCTGGCTTTGACCTCACTAGTATAGCTTGAGCTTCTCGGCATTGTAAGGCCGCGGAAGCTTTCGTCCGTCTGCGTCTTGTAGGCGGTAGGCTCCGCCGGGGAGCGCCTCAGAGACGAGGAAGGGACCCTCCCACTTTAGGGAGAACTTGTGAGGCCTGCCTTAGTCGATGAACTAGTTCAGCCGCAGGACCAGGTCCTCGGTCTTGAAGGAGTGGTGTTTGACCCGAGCGTTGTAGTATCAGGCCGTTTGTTGTTGATAGGCGGCAGCTCTGATCTGAGCCCGATCCCTCTTTCCCAACAAGATGTCGAGGTTGGTCCGTAGCGCCGAGGTGTTTGCGTCATCGTCGAAGTTCTCGACCCGGTGACTGGGTAGCCCGATCTCCGTTGGGACCATCGCTTCGGTCCCGTAGCAGAGGCTGAAGGGGGTCTCCCCGGTGGGAGTCTTTTTTGACGTGCGCAGGGCCCATAAGACCCGGGGCAGTTCTTCAACCTAACTGCCTTGTCGCCCTTCTAGGCGGGTCCGGAGACCTTGGAGGACGTCTCGGTTAGCGACCTCGGTCTGCCCATTGCATTGGGGATGCGCGACCGCGGCGAACTTCATGAGGATATGGTACTTGTTCCCCTCCGAAAGACGCGACAAAGACAAACGTCTTGCCTGAAATTCGGGGCAGATGCTAATTGGTGCTATCCGTCCACCTCTCCGAAGATGCCAAGTTGATTTATGGCACCGTATATCGAAGGTTTAAACGGATGCGGCCGATATAGCAGACTTCGTCAGATTCCCCTCCCCCCCCGCTTGAGGGGGTTTTGATTGTGGGGACGCTCTTCCCTACAGGCGCAAGCCCCTGCAGTTAATTACGCTACCGCATCGCGGTAACAACTTTCTCCTTCTCCAGATGGTCACTTCGTGTCGTGGGTGTTTGTTTTATTTTTGGTTGCCCGTGGATTGTATACGGAGAATGAGTTATGTCGTCGCCCGTAGGGCGTAGACTAGTCCAAATCCGTATTATCTTAGATTTGGGTTTGGGGGTTTGGGTTTAAGGATACGTTAGCCTCATTTGAGACTAAGATCAACTTAAACGTTTTTTAAGGATACATTAGTCTCATTTTAGACTAAGATCGACTTAACGGGATCATTTAGATCCGACAAAAGAGCAATTGGGCTCTAATGTTTAGTTTAATGACATTGCGGTCGATAGGTAGTTTAAGGACATTGCGGTCCAATGTTAGTTTTAAGACATTGCGGTCAAGGTTAAGGACATCATAGTCCATGAGTTTAAGGACTCCACAGTCCGTTGTTAGTTTTAAGACATCCCGGTCAAGGTTAAGGACGTCATAGTCCGTTGTTAGTTTTAAGACATCTCGGTCAAGGTTAAGGACATCATAGTCCGTTGTTAGTTTTAAGACATCCTGGTCAAGGTTAAGGACATCATAGTCCATGAGTTTAAGGACCCCACAGTCCATTTCAATGTGTGGTTGTCGGGACCCGTCACCTCTTTGAAGACGTTGAGGAATTACAACGACAAGTATCAAAGGAGTGAAGAGGTGTACCCTTGAAGCAAAGTAGATAAAATGATGTTTAGCCCAATTTGGAACCCAGACCAATTAATTGTATTATGAGCCCATTGGCCCAGTTAAGTTTGAATTGAGGACTTATGGCCTTTTTGGGCTAAGTCCAACCAAATTTGGAATATTGGATCTCTGTTGGTCCATTGAAGGGAGATGCTTTGCCTCGGAAAAATCAGCCAACTTGGCTAAGAGTGGTGTTAAACACTAAAGATCAAAAGTGTTAAACACTAAAGATAGAATTCTTAAACTAGTGTTAGACACTAAGAGTACAATCAGTGTTAAACACTGGAAATATAGTTCTTGATGTAGTGTCAAACATCAGAAAGTAACATTGTTAAACACTGCAAATAGGATTTTCAAATTAGTGTTAAACACTAAGAAAATCAATGTTAAACACTGCAAATAGGGTTTTCAAATTAGTGTTAAACACTAATAAAATCAGTGTTAAACACTGGGATCAAAGATCTCGAATTAGTGTCAAACACTAAACAAAAAGGGGTCACGTGTGGACACGTGAGAGCGCCCTGATTCCCCTTATTTAGTTCTGCCAAAAGTACTGAATACTTTCTATACTTGATTTTGGAGTATCACGTGCTGTCACGTGATGGGGATTTGAGTATTTGACTGTTAAAACTTTTGCCAAGGGGTCACGTGGTAGTACGTGAGAGTGCCCATAGCTTCTGTTTCTTTTGCTTTTTCTTTGTGTGCTTCAGGGGTCACGCGGAGCACATGGGGCATTGCCTCAAAGTCCTTTTCTGTAGATCTTTACAGGGGTCACGTGGGGACACGTGACCCTGGTTCTTTGCATGTTTAAAAATCTGTTCATCTTTTAAGAATTAAATTCTTTATAGGGTTAAACCCTAGCAATAAGTTTAGAGGAATTAAATTCCCACTTTCTTTTCGAAGAATTATATTCTCAGATAGGGTTAAACCCTAATTTATATTCTGTAGGAATTAAATTCCCCTGTGAAGAACTAAGTTCTGGCATAGGGTGAAACCCTAATTTCTTTTTAAGGGAATTAAATTCCTGTGAGTTTGAGAGAATTAAGTTCTCAATTAGGGTTAAACCCTAGCTCTGTCCATTTTGAAGGAATTAAATTCCTATAATTTTGGAGAATTAAATTCTCATATAGGGTTAAACCCTAATTTTATCTTGGAGGAATTAAATTCCTATAACTTTGTGAGAATTAAATTCTCAAAACTCAATTCCTCCTCTATGTTTTAGATCTACATGGCAGAATCTCAACCCAATGAGAATTAAATTCTCAATTTATGGGGAGATGTGCACTTTGCAGATCTTCAACTAGAGAAAAAACTAAGTTCTTTTCTTTTTATATAAGAGTTAAACTCTTGGATTGAGAATTAAATTCTCTTTTCGAAGCCTTTACCCCCTTTCTTTTCTTACCTAGGGTTTTTTCTTTGTAGAGAATCAAATTCTTCTTTTTTTCTCTCTGAATTCTCAAAATTCCAAGGCTCTATCTCTCTGTGTGTCTATATCTTTTCTTTTGGCTCCTATTTATAGGAGAGGGAAAAGAATCAATCTGTTTGGTAAATCTCTCATTGAAAGATTTGATTTATTTTCATCATTGATCTGGGCCTTTAGATTATTAGGTGAATTTTATTCACCGTTGGATTTTAAATCCAAAGATATTTCTTTGTTATTTCGGTGAGATTTAGGGGAAATCTTACCTTGTCCAAGATTTTTCCATAAATTGGTGATATTTAATCACCCTCGGATTCTTGATCCAACGGTTTTATATAATTCTTCTCCATTTTGGAAAGATTTAAACAATCTTATTCAGAATTCAATTCTGTTTAACAGCAAGGCTTTTAAAGCCAGTCACGTGCGGTCACGTGACCTTTGGTCACATGTGAGCACGTGACCCCCGGTCACGTGCGAGCACGCGACCTTGGTCACGTGCGAGCACGCGATCCGGGGTCACGTGTAAGCACGTGACCCCCTGGAGGGACTCCTCTTCTGCGCTCTGTCCTTTGCCGCTGCTCAACCATCACGTGCCAACACGTGACCGCTGGTCACGTGTGAGCACGTGATGCTTCCTCTGGAGCTTTTCCTGATTTTTAATCAGGGAACAGTACTCTTTGCAGAAGTCCTTCACTTTCTCGTTCTCGAAGTTTGTTCCGTGGTCGGTGATGATGCACCTCGGGAAGCCAAACCGGAGTATCAGGTTGTTTTGCAGGAACTTGATGGTTGTGGCGGCGTCCGGTTTCCTGATGGGGACGGCCTCGATCCACTTGGTGAAGTAGTCCACCGCGACGAGGACGTATTTGTGCCCGCCTGTTCCGGTAGGGAACTGGCCGATCATATCCAACCCCCACTGGGTGAAAGCCATGGGGATGTCAGGGCGGTCAGCTCGGTAGCCGGGAGGCGAGGAATGCTGCCGTGGAGCTGGCAGCTCTTGCATCTCCTGACCAGCTTCAGGGCGTCCTCGTGCATAGTGGGCCAGTAGTACCCTTGGAGTAACGCTTTTTGGATCATGGTTCAAGCCCCCTGGTGTGCACCGCCCACCCCTTCATGGATTTCCCGAAGGACGTAGTCGGCCTCGTGGGGGTCAACGCACCGGAGCAGGGGCTGAGTGAAGGCCTTCTTGTAGAGGTTTCCGTTGCTCCAGACGAAGTGGCGGGCTTTGGCCCGGAGACGGCGGGCGGCTGCCCGGTCCTCCGGGAGCGCGCCGTCTTTCAGGAACTCCACGAGGGGCTTCCTCCAATCCTGGTAGCTCTCCTGTGCCACGTACACGTGGAGTGTCGTCGCTCCATCTCCTACGCTGGGTCGAGGCAAGGTTTCGAAGAGGATAGACCGCTTATTGTTAGCCGAGTATGACGAAGCCAGCTTTCTCAGGGCGTCTGCTTGGGCATTCAGCTGCCTGGGTATTTGTTCTACCTGGACATCGTCGAAGTTTCTTCGGAGTTTCCTCACTTCGTCTAGGTACTTCATCATCAGAGGCTCTCGAGCTTCGAAGCAGCCGGTCACTTGACCGACAACAAGGGCCGAGTCGCTGCGGATTCGAATTATCTTCAGCCCCAGCTCGACGGCCATGCGCAGTTCGGCCAGGAGGGCCTCGTATTCTGCCGCGTTGTTCGATGCTTTGAAACCGAGCCTCAAAGAATACTCCATCTCTGCTTCGTTTGGGCCCCGGATAATGAGGCCAGCACCACAGCCTTCCTCGGTAGAAGACCCGTCGACGTAGATGACCCACTCCGGAACTGAGCCAGGGCCTTCCGGGACAGGACATTGGGCTGCGAGGGGCGGCGCGGACTCCAGCTTCTTGCTAGGGATGGTGCATTCAACGATGTAATCGTCCAGGGCCTGCGCCTTGATGGCTTGCCTCAGGCGATATCTTATGTCGAATAGAGATAGCTACCACCTCCATTTTTCTAGGCGGCCCGAGGATTCCAGTGATGCTAGGATAGCTCCCAACGGGCGCTTGGTAAGGACGATGATGGTATATGCTTGGAAGTAGTGTCGCAGCTTCCGCGAGGTTACCATGAGAGCTAAGACAATCTTCTCTATGGCGGGGTACCTCGTTTCCGTGTCCTTAAACACGTGGCTCACATAGTACACCGGCTTCTGCGCCCCCTCGGCCTCCCGGACGAGCACCGAGCCTGCTGCTTGGTCGGATACTGCCAGATACAGCGACAGCTCATCCCCTTCCACTGGCCGGGTGAGCAGCAGCGGTGTTGCGAGGTGCTTCTTCAATTGGTCGAAGGCGGCTTGGCATTCCTCCGACCACTCGAACCTTGGAATTTTCCTCAGTGCCTTAAAGAACGGAAGGCACTTCTCCCCCGACCTGGACATGAAACGGCTCAGAGCAGCGACCCGCCCCGTGAGCCGCATAATCTCGACGTTGGTCTTAGGTGCGGCCATGTTCAGGATAGCGTCGATCTTCTCTGGGTTAGCTTCAATCCCGCGGTGAGTGACCATGAACCCGAAGAACTTTCCCCCGGTGACTCTGAATGCGCACTTGGCGGGGTTTAGCTTCATGTTGAATTTGCGGAGCACTTCGAAGGCCTCGCCCAGGTCCTTGGCATGGTCGGCCGACGAGATGGACTTGACGAGCATGTCGTCAACGTAGACATCTATATTCCTGCCGATCTGTGGCTTGAACATGCAATTGACCAGCCTTTGGTACGTGGCCCCGGCGTTCTTGAGGCCGAAGGGCATCACCTTGTAGCAGTACACTCCCCGGTCCGTTGTGAATGCGGTCAGATCTTCGTCTTCAGGATTCATACGGATTTGGTTGTAGCCGGAGAAAGCGTCCATGAAGCTCAACAGCTCGAGGTCGGCCGAGTTGTCGACGAGCTGGTTTATGCGGGGGAGCGGAAAGTTGTCCTTGGGGCAAGCCTTATTAAGGTCGGTGAAGTCGACGCACATACGCCACTTCCCGCTTGTCTTCTTGACCAGAACTACGTTTGCCAGCCACTCCGAGTAGGGCACATTTCTGATGACGTTGGCGGCGAGGAGCCTATCAATCTCCTCTTCGATAGCCTTTTATTTGACCGGGGCGAAGCTTCTTTTCTTCTGTCTGACGGGCCGGGCCGCAGGATCAACTCCAAGCTTGTGGGGGATGATTTTGGGGTCGATCCCAGGCATGTCAGCGGGCGCCCAGGCGAAGACGTCGGAGTTGCTTCTGAGGAATCTGATCAAGTCATCCCGCTGAGTCCCCGTCAGGAGCGACCCGACCTGGATGATCTTTCCCTGGTCTCTTTCTGTTAGGGGCACCTCGGTCAGAGGTTCGACCGGTGCTCCACGGACCTCCTTCCGCTCGTCTCGGGTGTCCAGGGAACCTTTGATGTCGTCACACGCCTCGGCGCCATCGGCATGCTGCTCGGGCGAAGACGTTTCAGTAAGGCCTATCTTCGCGACCCGCTGGCTCCCGTATGCCCGACTTATCCCGCCCCGATCGAGAGGAAATTTTATCGCCAGGTGGTAGGTCGAGATCTGGGCCTGGAGGGAGTTCAGCATCAGGCGGCCAAGGAGGACGTTGTAGGCCGACGGAACTTTCGCTACGATGAAGTCCACAGGCTGTGTGCGCGTGTGGCCGGGCTCCCCGATCATGAACTGCAGGGTGACCACCCTTTGCACCGGGATGGAGTGGTTGGTGAACCCCGAGAGGACCTGAGAGGTCGGTTTCAGGTTTGTTGGGGCGAGCCCCATACGCAGGAAACAGTCATGGAAGAGGATGTCCGCCGAACTGCCCGAATCGATGAGTATCCGGTGGACCTCGTACCGGTGGATTTGGGCTGTGATCACCAGCGGGTCGTTGTGGGGCACAGATATGCCATGGAGATCTTCGTCGCCAAAGGTGATGGGCTCTCGGCCTCTAGCCTTTTTGCTCGGGCGGTCGCCGGAGCCTGTGAAATGGCAGCCAGCGGAGGAGCCGATGACATTCGGTGAGGGCTCGCCCGCGCCTCCGTTGTGAGGGAGGCGACAGCGAGTGTTTGGATCTTCAGGGGGATCGGTTGCCATGTAGGCGGAGATCGGAAGGCCAATTTTGTGTTTTGTGGAGTTGATTCCCACAGATGGCGCCAACTGATGGAGGTCCTTTTCGGGTCTCCGTCAGATGTTGTCTTCCGTTGATCTCCCGGTGGATTTTGGGGGTGATCTTCTGTTGCGTGTGGATCTCAATGAGTTTTTATGAGATTGGTGATTTGAGGAGTTTAGCGCCAAGTACCTGCAAAGAAGTCCCGGGATGGTTTGGTACCACCGAGGACCCTCCGACGATCAAGTTAGTACTAGATCCGAGCAGAGTAACGGCTAAGTGGAGTAAAAATGGCTTACTTGACCCCTCTGTGATGGGGGTTTATATAGTGGCGGCAACACGCAGCAGTGGGTGCAAGAATCTCGCCGGCAGTTACGCTCCCGACGTCACGCCCGCGTAAAGAGCGGATCGCCCGTTAATGGGGATCGTGATGGCGTGGAACGTGGGATGTTGCTGACGAAGAATCTACGCATGGCGAGATTTGTGGAGCGGCGGTTACGCCTGTGAGTGGTGGAGTCGGTCGGTTGGGGGACCGAGGAAGATGGCATCGGCTGGGAGCTCGGGGACGAGCGAGAGGGCCGAGGAGTCTTGATCCTGTGGCGGATCGGGACGAGCTGAGAGGCCGAGGAGGCCAATTTCCAGGGGCTCTGAGGAGTGCCAACTTGTGCTCGCAGATCGGATACAGGGGTGGCCTGGTCAGCCCCTGTTGGCTCTTTCTTCTGAGTTCAGGGACACGCCATCCGCCACGTGTCCTTTAGCTATTTCTCGCATCGCCAATATTGAGCATCATCAGAAGTATATTTGTTGTCAATTTTTATGCAGTGGTGAAGGATTAATCTCTTTGATTAATTAAAGTAAACAAGCGGAATATGTGAACGGATTATGTTACGTGCCTTTGCCGGTTTCCCAATTTCTTGCTCTTCACTTCATCAAGAACTCAAACGAGTCCACACTTAATCAATATAAAAGAGCATCGTTTTCACTCCTTATTTTGCCTCCGGAAAGAAACATAAACTTTTAGAATTTATCCTCTTTGGAGGATGAGAGTTAAGATAGTCAAGTGAAGGACTTCCATTCTACTCTTGTTGTAATCTTTTTATATGAGAGGAATAATAACCCCTACAGACAAAATTATCATTTTTCATTTGGTTATCGTTCACGCATATAGCTCGTCATAGGGCATGTTCCAACAAGTAAAATCAGTAAAATATTGTGTGAGAAAGCTGCTTGGGTTATGTTTTTTAAATCAATGAATTTACAAGATTACGGTAACATTTATGATATTTTTTTATTATGCTCCACTAGAGCTTGTGGCATGAGTGATATCAGATATACCATTTCATGATTTATTGACAGTGATTCAATGGGTTTTGAGACAAATAAAAGCTCTGGGTAGTGTATGGATAAAATTAAAATTAGAGATATAAGAAGGCTCAACTTCATTAGGGCATGTTTGGAAGAAGAAAAGTGTAGGGAAAAAATGAGAAAGTGAGGAACACTTTCTAACCTTCAACAAAGGTTGGAGAGTAATTTCCCACTTTCCTTTCCCAGCAAGTTTTCTTCTCATTTCACTTCCTCTTCAAAAAGCTTAGATAGTGGAGGAAAGTAAGAAAAAATTGGGTGTTTTTATTGTATTTTATTCTATTTCATACTTTTTACTTTATACCGTTCCAATCAAACAACTCAGTCTCACTTTCAATTGCCACATAAATACCAACACAGTTTCCTTCTCGTTTTATTTTAACATAACAAACAATAATTAATACCAATGAGCGCTAGCTGGGTTGGTATGGGCATTTCCCCTCATGGGGAATGTGTAGGGTTCAAACCCCAGGACCCCAGGAGTGGAAGCGACCACAAATATAACGTTTTTGAGGCAAACTCTTGTCTTTACCAAGAACCCTAAGAGGGGAAGTGGCCACAAATTAACGCATTAATACGTGGCCACAAATTAACGCTTTCGAGGCAAACTCTTGTCTTTACCAAGAACCTTAAGAGCGAAAGTGGCCACAAATTAACACATTAATACTTTCTCTTCGATTTCTTTTCATTTCACTTATTATTTTATCTTTTCACTTTCCAATTGTCAAGCATTCTCTTAGGATGTGGAAGGGTATGCTCTATTAAGGATGATCAAGTGAAGCTGGGAAAATCTTTACCATGAACCCTAAGAGGGAAAGTGGCCACAAATTAATGCCTTCGAGGCAAACTCTTGGCTTATAGGCCAGTGCAAAAAAAAAACATTAATACTTTCTCTTCGATTTCTTTTCATTTCACTTATTATTTTATTTATTCAATTTCCAATTGTCAAGCATTCTCTTAGGATGCGGAAGGATAAGTGAAGCTGGGAAAATCTTTACCAGGAACCCTAAGAGAGAAAGTGACCACAAATTAACGTTTTCGAGACAAACTCTTGGCTTACGGGCCAACGCAAAAAAAAACATTAATACTTTCTCTACGATTTCTTTTCATTTCACTTATTATTTTATTTTTTTCACTTTCCAATTGTCAAGCATTCTCTTAGGACGTGGAAGGATATGCTATATTAAGAATGATCAACTGGAAAAATCTTTACCAACTGGACTTAGCTTAGTTGATATCAATTTTCTCTCCAATATGAGAGGTTGCAAGTTCTATCCAACTGAAGTCGGAAAGAAAATCAAGATAATGTATAAAGTTTCAAGGGTTAACTGCTAAATAATACCCTAATGTTTCACATATTTTGCACTTATATACCTTATTGTTTTCTCCGCTGGACTTATATATCCTAAATTACAAACCGTTAATAGTTTGCTCCCTTAAGTTGACCATCAAAACTATCATTATTTTAAATAAAATCCATACGGTTTGTGCTTTAAGGTTATCTAGATGCAGCAAAAAAATCAATAAGATATATAAGTGCAAAGTAAGTGAAACATTGAGGTGTTATTTAGCAATTAACCCAATTTCCAAGCAAAAATTATGTTTTATGCCTTATGTTGAAAACAATAGGTTAGTTCCTAAGTGAAAAAAAATTATGAAGGACTCCTTATTTGCAAAGATTCCTTTATTATAGTCATTTTAATACATAAACCGGTTTATATTTGTTCTATGCCGATATTGTCATTTCAAATAAACCGTTGAATTTACCTCATAAAATACTACATTTTGCCCATAAAATATTATGTTTATGTTTAAAGTAATGACGTTGAAATTACATTTAAGCGATAACTGACAATACGACTATATTTCTCTTTTTCTTGATCATCTTAGTTCGTGTATAAACATCGTGCTCTTATTCAGAATTCTATCAAAACCAAAACCCACTTCCCTGGGGAAAACATTTTTTTCCCCTTTTCCAAAGTCTTCCTCTAAAACCTATCAAAACCGAAATTCAATTTTAGGTTACCTCCTATTGCTTGTCTTCCTATATCTAAAAAACATCAAACATGATATTTATTTCTCCTCAAACCCTTTTGAAAACTTAAAACCCATCAAATCCAAACTCCTCTCCCCTTGTCGTCTTCTACCTCGTCATCTTCTTCTTCAAAACTCCAGCAATCCCTTAAGCTGTTTGATGGGTTTTGATATCGGATCTTTGAAAAAGAGTCCATGGAATCAGGAATATAGGAAAAAAAGTTGGGAAAATTACGAGCTAGGGTTTCATATATAAGAATGAATGAGAGAAGAGAGACAGGAGTAGTATGGGTGCTTTCGAAATATCCATATACCAAACACAGGTATGGAATGCCAGAAGGATTTTTAAACTTGAACGTTGGGTGTTCATAAGTTTTTAGCTACTGTTTTGAACTCAATGAGCTAAAACCATTGCTTTTGGAACATAGGGTCATAAATAAATTTACCCAAGAATCGATTATTATACCGTTTCCTAATTAGAAACCCTAACATCCTGCTTCCCAAGATATTGAAGTGGGCGTATATATACCAAGAAAAATAAAACAATCTTCTCAATACGGATAGGCTAAGCGTTTGGAACCAGATAAAAAAAATAAGACAAGAATTTAACACAGCCACAATCCAACTATACATTTATCACAAACTGTTGGTTTAACCGGAAATAAATATAAGTTCGAACTGATGACCAAAGCAATGACTAAAAAGGGAAAAGCCTTAACAGTAGGCCAAATTAGAAGTTGGCTTGAGCGGCGAAATGCTAAAGGTCCTCCTCGATGGGTTCCACCTCAAAGATAGTTCTCTTCGCGCCACCTATATCACCTGACGGACATTTCAAAGAAGCAAATAGAGAGAAGTGCTGGTCAGCGAACCTGCTCTCGGTAAGTGCCGTATTTAAAACATTATGGTTGAAAACTTGTTAAATAGGCATAATGTAACGACCGCAAATTTCATGAACTTTCTTTTCATGAAAGGAGGCTTCCTTTGAGTTTGTTTTATATAAATATTTATATTTAATCAAATCCAACTCTAAACTATTTGCTTATAAATTAGACTCCCCTATTGTAATTTAACCCAAAACCTAGCCGACCATGTTCTCAAAACAACAGCGACTCCCTCCTCTTCTCAAAACCATACCCGAGCAGCAAACCCATCAGATCGAGCACCCAATCTCGTTGTCATCACCTCGCCGTCGCAACCATCTTCATCTTCACCCCATCTTTCTTCTTCTACTCGGATGCAAGAACCCAACCCGAGAACCCCATCTCTCTTCTTTCTAACTCCAGCCGTCAACCCCGAGCGTCGCCGCCAAGCCTCGTCTTCGGCGGCGTCATCTTCTTCCTCTTGTTTCTCTAAACCCGAACGCCCTCGTTGACAGCAGCCCCTCGCCTCCACCGCCGGCGACGCCATCGCCACCGCCGTGTACGAGATTCTGATCCTCTCTTTTTCTCCTCGACTATGTAAGTCCCTCTCTTTTCCCCTAATATTTCTTACTTTTATTGAGTTTACAAGCTTGATTAATAGATCGATCTGTGCTGCTGGTTGTTCATAGAATTTGAAATCGGTAATGATAAACCCTTGGAATTTGTAGGACAGGGATTTATTTCTTTTGATTAGGGTTTTTAAATGTTGTAAATATAGGGAAATATCTAAAGTTGGAATTTTTATGCTGCTGCTGTGTTGGTTCTTGAGTAAAGATTAGATGCTGTTTTTCTAGCTGTTTGGGGTGCCAGGGTTCAGGATATTCCTTTCCCATGATCTAGTCCCACTGCATTTTATAAGAACCAAATCAAAATATAAAGGATTACAGTAAAGTAATACAAATCTAGGGTTTTTCACAACCATCTGTAGCGCATGCTTATATACAACCGAAGGAAAAGTAGAAGAAGATGCAATCAAAATAGTCAAATTGGTTCCGTTTTGGACCTGCAAGCTTATTTGCAAATCTACACTTAGATTATTGATATGTTTTTTAATATATTTATGATCCTCTTAACGCTGAAAAAATTACTGGTGACTAACATCATCATAGGTCATACAACCTAAATGTAGAGCTAACTCCAACAGAGATGAATAATTGTAAGCTCATGCATATACTTTGCTTGAAGAGATCTAAGAATATTGTCTAGCATCTATAAAAAAAAGAGTTGATAAGGATTGGTTTCTAGAACAGTTTAGGATACAAATATTTTTCATGTTTTCGTTTTTATGTTCAGTTGTTAACTTTGTATAAGGTATACTTGATTGAAGTTGACACACAATTTACATAGATCTAAAGACTATTTCTTCAGAAGGAAACTGTTATATAAAGAATAAATATTCTAATTATTGAAAAACTCATCGTTGGGAATGGATCTAGTCTTATTCGCATTGGAGTACGGTGGATTCAATGTCTATACTGCAATTTTGATATGCTCCATTAATATTACATTAATTCTAACTGCTCTTTTACATAATGCAAATGTGCAACCACACCTTGTTTATGAAATATGGACGAGCATGCTCAAACCCAGACCCTCAGACCCTTTAAAACCTCAAACAACAAGCAACTTTTATTTATTGTTTGTGCTTCTAACTTTAGACTAACATGTAACTATTGATCAAGAAACTATGCTTCTAACTTTACTACTAACCCCATAGAAACTATTAAAAAAAAACAGAGATGATAAGTATAATCAGATTAGTCTACAATCATATAGTACATGAATTATAGTGCATTGCATTCTGTAATAGTTTCATTACACAATCATGTATACTAGTTGATACAGCATATGACTTGTTGTGATTAGTTCATCTTAAACTAATGGCATTGTACATAGTTTTTATTAGCTGTTATTTTGTACGTATTGTGTATGTGTTTTAAGTTTCATTAACATCATCGAATTGTGTGTCGTTTATATTAGGCTATACGCAAAGTATAAATTTTTGTTTCTATACAATGTATAATTACTTACTATTAATATTTGACCTTTAATGCATTATGCTTACTAAATTATCTATTATATATTATATGATGTATCATAATTAAATACAATACCATATCTGGGTATCATACCTTGCTTTGACAATGATTGATAAACTATCACTGTACGCTATAATTAATTATGATGTGCTTAAACAATTGTTATAGACAAAATTCCTGAACAGTACTGCAATATCATTGTAAAATATGTGACATATGTATAACTAATCATGTATGAATCTTACATTATGAATTGCCTTTGACATGACTTCCTCTACACATGTATTCATGTATTTCCGTACTCTTGTATTCATGTATTCCGCTATCCTGTACATGGACCTGTATTAACTTATAAATAGTTTGACTAATACTTGCTGGAGGTGTTGGATAGTTAAGAATGAGTAGTTCAGCTGCTTTGAAGTACCCAACATGTATGTATTCTTGTACTCCTATAATCTTGTAAAAAAACCCTCATGAACTGGTTAAACACTTATCTTAATTTACGTTAGAAATGGTCATGACCGAGATTTACCGGGATGTTGGGAGTTGAGGACGCGTCGTCCAATTCCCTCAGAGTCTCCATCTGCCTCCATCTGCCTGAATTCTACCATCATACATAAAAACCTCATGAAGGGGTTGAGCGCCACCTTAACTTACGTTGGAATGGAAAACCAACACTTTAATGACACTACAATAGTTATTTACCCCTGACATATTCATCCTTACTTGTATATGAATTTCCAGACCTCTATTGTCATTGTTTACATGTACCATTATGTCCATGCTAATAATATATTCTTCATTACCATGCGTTCTTAGTAATATGTTTGTTTTTATGTTATTTCCTCTTATATATGTTGCGTACTTTTATGTCTTTTGTTACTAAAACCATGCATTGGTAGTTTTCATGCACATTATTACAATCTTATAAATACTTTGCCTATTATCATTTCTTTTTCATATATAAATGTTTTTGATGTATTTCGCTGACCGACATTCTTTTTTCTTTTTTTCTTTCTTCTTGGGGATGTCCGTTAGGAGGTACAGATGATGAGTCTCAATACATGACCGAGCCGGATGAGGAGAGTTCTTTCAGCGAACTTCATAAGCAAATCCTTGATTTTTTTCCGTATGCTTCGTTCCACAATCTTCACAATTTTCATATCATCTCTTTGTCTACGAACACTTGTGTCCGATTGGATTAACTTTGTAATATTTATTGTTGGACTTATTATTCAACCATTTTGTTATATTTTAAATTCTTGTATTATTTTTTATTACTGTTTGTATATACGCTTAGCGTAATCATATCGAGAAGGTATATTTCTAGTTATGAATACGTGGCTTGTCGCTCTCGTTTCTCGTTTTTGGGAAGCGGGGCGCGGCATATAAGCACTAAAACATAAACTTAAAGGCATGCAGGTAAGGTAATATTGCGTTACATGAATCATGATATAGCATTCCATAAAATGTCGACGTTGTACTAATTTAGTTAATTTAGCAAGGGAAGTGCACATGCTATACTTTACAGGGAATGCAGCATGCAAAATTTATAAATATAACACAAGTCTAATTTATAAATATAACACAAGTCTTTGTCATGTAACAACATATTACATATTGGGAATCCATAATTCCACTGGCCAGTGGTCAAGTCAAGTTATTTTCTTATCATGTTTGTGTGATATCTATAGACGTCTTCTGATGGATCCCATATCATATGTGGATGGATTCAAGAGGTGGCCCTCATGGATTCAAACGGTGGTCCCTACAGACTCAAAATTTGACTCCTACCATCGTCAAGGCGTGCACTTTGCTACATGTGGCACTTTGTTTCACACACAACCCATGTTCCATTTTATATTTGTCCATGGATTCCAGAGGTGGTCCCTGTCTAGCCATAGCGTGGCACTTTGTTCCACGTAACCCTTAGTTCCATACACAATATTCAGATCAACTAAATTCAAGCGCATGTCATTTTCACGGTTTCATTGTTCATGGTACACTTCTCAGGTTCGTGCAAGCGGTAATCATTCATATTATGCAATCAGGTATAAAACTTGAATATAGCTCATGACATTAATGATATGCACACGATAAGGAATTGTAACGACCGCAAAATCCATGTACTCGATCTTTCTTTATAATAAAATCATTTCTTTTGAAACTCGATGTATATTTATTTCTATTTGAATATATGTATGATCGTTACTTGTATCTTATTAATTGAGACGCTGCATTGCTATCCCATAGGTCTTGAGTTCAAACCACAGCCTTCCCAAATTATTTATTTTTTATTGTAATTATTTTGCATTATAAAATCTTGTTTCTAAAAAAAGCAGAACTTTGTTTTTAGATTTTTCAAAATAGAATAAAATATTGAGATATAATATACAATATAATATTTAACATATTTATTTGTGTAAGCTAATTTAAGTTTTACCATATTTGAGTTTAATAAACGTGAGAAATAAGTAAGTACTAGATTTTATATAAGATAGTTATGAAAATATTTTTTTAAGCAAACAAATTATGTATCTTACCTCTGTTAATAAGGTTGCAACCTAATCTCCTCTTATTTCCACCGGCTGTCTTTTTCTTCTATTCTCCTCTGAAAATTTCTTCATCTCCGTTTCATTCTCATCTTTAATCTTTTCTAAGGAACCCATTATCGAAGAAGGAGCAGGAGTCGCCGATCCATCATTAGAGCCTCAAAAATCAAATCGAGGTTATCTTTACATCGAAATCGACGACTTGATACTAAGATCGAGTTGTGTCGTTGTAAGTCCCCTCTTCCTTTTAATCTTCATTCTAAACTACATCGCCTAGATATATTTTATGGTTTTTTATTATAATAGTTTATGGTTTTTTATTATAATCAGATTAAATAAAATTCTGTAAGCATACATCAATTTAATGTTACACAGGTATTTTAATTATTATGGTGCTGATAAACTGATAAAGACACATGAGTTTTATTCATATAGTGATCTTTAATACAAGTATAACAACTGAATGTTTATTTATTATTCATATTTTTTTTTTTAATATGTCAAATATACTAGTGGTATTATATTATAAAATAGACAATAATGGAGAAAAGGTTTTCCTTTTATGGTGTCGAAAAAATACGCACTCCACCATTTTTTCCAACGATCAGCATACATCATCTTCATCTTTATCATCTAAGATGTGGATATACCAAATTTCATGCGATTCTATCACTTTTTCACCGTTGATTTAGTGGGTGCGAAACTAACGGTTTACCGACAATAGAACTTTTTACATTGCTAATCCAACAGTGAAAAAGTTGAAGAATCACGTGAAATTTGATGTATGCTCATCTTAGATGATAAAAATGATGATGATGGATGCCGATCGTTGAATAAAATGTTGGAAGGTGTATTTTTTCAACGCCGCCTAATGAAAATCCCTTTTAGGGTCTCTTTTCTCCATTATTCTCTATAAAATATTATGAGAGAGAACCAGCAGGCATGGATTCAGGTTACCAGTTTGATGTGCATTGGTGACCCGAACTCCCATCTTCAACAGAACCTACAGGCCAAGAAAAATTCCCTATATATTTGTCCATTAGATCAAGGCTTTAAGCATGCAGGTTGCATACCTTGATGGTAGTATTAACAAATACGATGATAAAAAATGATAAACCATTACATGTTCAGCATTTAATCACAACTCTCAAAATTTCTTATTTCTTTTACTGCTATGCCTATTAATATTTTGAAAATTATATAATCATAGACATTTACAGAGATCGCCTTTATTTTATAGTTTAAATCTCAAAGAAAGGTCAGATATAGAAAAAATAACCAGGCAAACCAAAGGAATTCAAATACAAGTATTGATTGGGGAAAATCAATTTGCCAAATTAATGAAAAATGGGAGCATGCATGCTATAGAAAAGCCCAAATATGTAGTTAACTCAACAATGAATAAAATATCATAAATTTTGCTCGCAGCTAAACAAGAGAGATACTTGGACTCACGTGTACCTAACACCTTGAGCTACCTTTTTGGTGCTGGCATTGTTTTCATAGGAGCTTGTTATCTATTGGTTTCTTGCTTTTGTTTATACTACCGCTATTTTGAATTCGGCTATTTGCATTCATATTGTTTGACATGAACCTGATATGTATCATGTAAGTTGTGAATACACCAAATTTCATGTGATTTCACCACTTTTCACCGTTGAATTAGCAATGTAAAAAGTTCTATTATCAGTAAACCGTTAATTTTGCACCCCCTAAATCAACGATGAAAAAGTAATGGAATCACATGAAATTTGATGTATCCAGATCTTATATGATAAAGACGATGATGATCGGTGCTGATTGTCGAAAAAAGTATGAAGAATATATTTTTTCGATGAAATAGGAATAAATTCCCTTCTGCGGCACATTTCCTTCATTATCCTCATATGAGAATAATGAAGAAAAGAGGTCCTGGGAGGTTTTTTCGATGGGTGGCGTCAAAAATTTATATCCTACATCGTTTTTTAAGATCGGTACACATCGTCATTTTTATTATCTAAGATGTGCATACACCAAATTTCATATAATTTTACCATTTTTTTACCGTTAAATTAGTAATGTAAAAAGTTCTAATGTCGGTAAACCGTTAATTTTGCACCCACTAAATCAACGGTGAAAATTTGGTATAATCACATGGAATTTGATATATCTACATCTTAAATGATATAAATGGAGGAGATGAATGCTGATCATCGAATAAAATCATAGAGGATGTATTTTTTCTACGCCATAAGAGGAAATTCCCTCCTATGGCACATTTCCTCTATTATCCTCATACATATACGTCGCAAAAGTCCTTCACAATTTTTTTCGATGATCGGCACCTATTATCATTATCTTTATCATGTAATATGTGGATACACCAAATTTCATGTGATTCCATCACTTTCTCACCGTTGATTTAGTGGGTGCAAAATTAACGGTTTACCGACAATATAACTTTTTACATTGCTAATTAAATGGTGAAAAGTGGTGGAATCACATGAAATTTGGTGTATGTACGTCTTAAATGATAAAGGTGACGATGATGGGTTCTGATCGTCGAATAAAATGGGGGAAGGTGTAGTTTTTTGACGCCACCTGACGCAAATTCCTCCAAGGACCTCTTTTCTACATCTCTCTCTCTCTCTATATATATATACATACATACATATATATATATATATATATATACATACATATATATATATATATCATGTGGATGGGATAGCTCGAAAAATGGCGGTATTTACGTGTCACAGGGGATCATACTTGTTCCTCGTGGTATCGGAGAATACGGTATATTGCATTACATATAAATCTTAAATCTCATGTTCTGTTGTTCCGTGGGAATTACGGAATATTCTAGTTACATAATAAAACTCCCACAAATCGAGCTTATATTTATAATTAACAACACCGATATATCGTGATACTCTAGTTATATTGCACCGATTAACACATGTTGTTTATTTGACATGCACAATACCGTTTACTATTCACAGTTATTCTCATGCCTGGTATTATACATACTATGTTTCATTTCAAATATTGTTTATATATAAAATGGGGATTTACCGAACCTCAGTTCGCTGACAGCATTCATGTTTTCTGTTTTCTTTTATGAAGAATGTCGTCAGACGACATTGAGGCATGCGAAAAAGCTATGTACGAGATGGTACCAACTGAGAATGACAGTCAATATCTTTCTAGCCAAGCCGAGTTTTGGTTTTCTTTTCAGTTAGTGTGCCTAAAGATTTAAGGCGTTCTTTTTTAACTCTTGTTTATTTATTTGAAGTCGTTAGAGCGAACTTGAAACTTGTAATAAATGTTGATGGAAGATATTTATTTATTTTAAATTCTTGTTGGTTTTATATTTATTCTGTTTAATCCAGACGCTTAGCGTATTCATATCGGAAAGGGGTGCTTCGCAGTATGAATACATCGCAGGATCGTCGCTCTCGTTTCTCGTTTTTAGGAAGCGGGGCGTGACAGGAATAATAAATGTCAAACGAGTAATTCAAGCGTGAATAAGGTTTCATTTGAATGGGCATCTTAATCAGATTTCACATCGACTTGCATAGCAGATTTCATGGCATATAGTTCATATTTAGGTTCAGTGATCAACATAAAAAATGTAGATTGAGATGTCAAGATAATTATGCAAATGTTACTTGTATTAATCGGCTTAGGAACAGTATGTTATGCTTGTCGGAAAAAACAATGCATGTTCAGATTTAGGACAGAAATCGTGCACACATTTATAATGCAAAAAACTCAACTTTTAGAGCAGAATTTGGAAATACAACGAAACACAATATTTAGATTAACTTCACTACATAAATATGCATCAAAGCTTTACCTCGATGGGACGACAGAGTTGTGGGTTATATCGATTTTAAAAACAATGTGCAAGGTAAATTCAAGGATGTTTCTGTTTCATAACAGAAACACCCTCGACATTTAAAAACACTGAAAATTACGTATTCCATTCAGAATTAGGAAAAACTATAAACATGAAAAATGTAGCTCAGCGAGTCTAATTATTAAACCACTCAGAAAACATAAGGTTTGGATTCATGCAATTAAAGATATGATTTTTTTTTGCGACGCTGCGCATAACAAACCAAAAAATTCATTTATGGGACACGTTTTAAAAGTGCAGAAACAAATCGATTCTGATTGTTTTTAGAAAAAATATTGAACTAAGAAAACCTAGGGCTTTCATTCTAGTTGTCCAAACAACATGAGTTTACTCAGTTCGGATCACAGAAACCTGTATTATGTGCGTTTGAAGTTCAAGTTTAAAAACAGATTTTAACAGTGATCGAAACGACTTGCGAAATCCGTAACGGTCAACACCTACACCGAAAATGTTATGAAATTTTAATAGTAGACCTGAAATACTATCTATTATTTACCATAATTTTTCTAGAATTTTAGTAGTCGTAATTTAATCCCTAATAAAAACGTAATATCAAAACATGCAAAAAAATATAAACGCACCGGTGACATAAGACGCATAGAAATATCGAACAAAATATGAATCTACCCATGCTAGATCAACTTCAACGAAAGATGAATATGGCAACATATGTATATAACTCCTACTTTATTTTCGTTTGATAATTATATTTTTTTCATTTACTTTCATTTGTAAAAATTACTAGTATAGAGACTGATGCATGATCTAGGTAGTGCAAAGAGGAGGGGACTTATAAAAAGACAACTTGATTCATTTCAAATTGTCGGTTGTGCTATAGAGATGATCTCGATTTGATTTCGAGGCCTCCGACGTTGGGTCGGTGACTTCTTCTCTTTCGTAACTCTAAGTCTGAATTTTCTACAGAGGGTGCGAGAAAAATATTAAAGGATGCAACGGAGGAGAAAGAAGATTAATTAGGGTTTGAGGAGATTGGGATTTATATGTAAAACTAGGGATTGTGGCTTCTATGGATCAAGGGTTACGATGTGTTAAATTGAACGTCTTAGAAAGGGTTTTCTAAAAATTATAGGTTTTAAATTAAGAATAAATTAGTTTATCTCTTAAAAAATACAAATAATATTTGAGTCGGGATGCAAAACTTCGGCGCCATGAAATTAGCACACCTAAAAAAAAGGCCTTTTGAACAAAACAAACAAGGGATTTAAACTTTAAAGTTGGTTCTATAAGCCTAGAAAACAAGATTATTGCAAACAAACATAAGGCTCTCCAAAGTGATGTAGACAACATCTCTCTTGCCCTTTTACAATTTTTGAGACTTGATTAATTTTCGGGGCTCAATTTACCAAATGGGCCCCCGTCGGCCCGAAACGCCAGCCGAGGGGTAAAGGGCAGTGGCGTCATTTAATACTTGGAAGAACCCCAAACCCTAGCAACCCCTCTATAAAATGCCCCTCGGCTCCCCGTCTCCTTTCACGCCGTCGCATTCCTTTCTTCAGAGATGTCGAAGCGAGGTAATTTCTTCATTTTTCAAAGAATTTCTAGGGTTTCGGCTATCTCTGCACTTAGATCAATTTCATGAAGTTTGCAACTTTATTAATTTTGCGTGGATAATTAGGTTGAATTAGATTTTAGCTTTCGAGAATTTTTAGTTGGATCGATTTTGTGTAGAACTCGATGTTCTAGTGAATCGGATGACCTAACCATAATTTTTTGGGGAAAAGATCCCTTTTTTATAGATCCATTGCTACTATTTTGTAAAAAAGCTTTTTTTTTTAACTTCGGCGACACGATTGTTTCAGGGCGTGGTGGATCCGCCGGAAACAAGTTCCGGATGTCGCTGGGACTTCCGGTGGCGGCGACGGTGAACTGCGCCGATAACACCGGGGCGAAGAACCTTTACATCATCTCGGTGAAGGGGATCAAGGGACGCTTGAACAGGTTGCCATCTGCTTGTGTTGGCGACATGGTGATGGCCACCGTGAAGAAAGGCAAGCCTGATCTGAGGAAGAAGGTGATGCCGGCTGTCATCGTGAGGCAGCGCAAGCCCTTTCGCCGAAAGGACGGTGTCTACATGTACTTTGAAGGTATATCAGTATGATGCTTTGAAGGTATATCAGTATGATGCTTTGGTTTTGTTGTGCATTTTTTGTTAACATTTGAAGGTTGAACAAACATTAGTCGTGCCAACCTAGTATTTTAGGTTGATCTGTGTTGATATCAGGTGAAATGTTGATGCTTGCTCCTTGATCCATAAAGTATTAACTGAACAAGCATTTTGTTTGCCATTGTCTCATTGAAGTTAGTATTATCTACACCCTCAATTTTGTTGGAAAATTTATGCTAGTTCATTGCCTTTCATCCCACCTTTCTTTTGGTTTTATACAAAAATATTAATGATAACGGAATTCATTAAATTGGGTTTTTGCCTTCTCATTTTAGTTTCTACAAAATGTTAGCTTCTTGCGGAGGATTTAAAACTCCCTCAACTTAACAGAGCAAAAAATTATGTTTGCATATTCTTAAGTAAACTTTGTACATAAAGGCTTTTTGGTGTTGATGGTACTTCTTGAATCTTTTCAAGTAGCGCTTCCACCATGAACCGGTCTCACATTCCATTGTCTGGAGGAGCAGAAGTCGTTGCCATTACCTGTTTGGGACTGGCCGTGAGACAAACAACTCTCAGTTACTCTGTATAGACTAAAACATCAATAATTAGTATAGATGACAATGCATCGGTTCTTTTGAACATAGTTTCTTTAATAGTAAAAAAGTTTCACCCTTTTCTTCATAGCCAGAGTATCAATAATAATTTTACATTAATTTTTTCTGCTTTTTTTAATTTTATTTGTCAATTCTGATGGGGGATATTTCGCCTCAACTTGATGGAGTAAACCAATTATGTTTGCATATTCCTAAGTAAACGTCACATATAAAGGCTTTTGGTGTTGATGGCACTTCAAGGTGTGCTTCCACCATGAACCGGTCTCACATTCCATTGCCTGGAGGAGCAGCGTCGCTGCCTTAACCTGTTTGGGACTGGCCGTGAGACAAACAACTTTCACTTGCTCTTTATAAACTAAAACATCAATAATTAGTATAGATTACAATGCTCCAATTTTTATTTCACAAAGTTTCTCTAATAGAAAAACATTTCACCTTTTTCTTCTTAATCAAAGTATCAATTATAATTTTACATGATTTTTTCTGCATTTTCATTTTATTTGCCAAATTCTGATGGGGGAGAATTCTCCTCAACTTGATGGAGCAAACCAATTATGTTTGCATATTCCCAAGTAAACATCGCACATAAAGGCTTTTGGTGTTGATGGTACTTCAAGGAGTGCTTCCACCATGAACCGGTCTCACATTCCATTGCCTGGAGGAGCAGCGTCGCTGCCTTTACCTGTTTGGGACTGGCCGTGAGACAAACAACTTTCACTTGCTCTTTATAAACTAAAACATCAATAATTAGTATAGATTACAATGCGCCAATTTTTATTTCACAAAGTTTCTCTAATAGAAAAACATTTCACCTTTTTCTTCTTAATCAAAGTATCAATTATAATTTTACATGATTTTTTCTGCATTTTCATTTTATTTGCCGAATTCTGATGGGGGAGAATTCTCCTCAACTTGATGGAGCAAACCAATTATGTTTGCATATTCCCAAGTAAACATCGCACAAAAAGGCTTTTGGTGTTGATGTTACTTCAAGGAGTGCTTCCACCATGAACCGGTCTCACATTCCATTGCCTGGAGGAGCAGCGTAGCTGCCATTACCTGTTTGGGACTGGCCGTGAGACATACATTTCTCTTAAAAGTATTAGTTTCCTCTAGAAGGAAAATTATTTGTAAATTCTACAGTAATCATTATTTGTCTAGTTTGAAATATAAATCACCACTGTTTTATCTTGATGCACAAAATGTTTGCATAAAATATCAGATGATATTTTATTCACTTATAAAATATGAAGCGAAGTTATTAAGAATGTTAAAATATGAAGCGAAGTTATTAAGAATGTCGGACATGATGCTCCTTGAAGTGTTTTTTGGTCTATTATTTCAGATTTTGTTATATGCTTTAATGGTGTG
Source organism: Agapanthus africanus (assembly GCA_030015575.1). NCBI lineage: Eukaryota > Viridiplantae > Streptophyta > Magnoliopsida > Asparagales > Amaryllidaceae > Agapanthus > Agapanthus africanus. The sequence goes on along the minus strand of JASDDO010000019.1, from coordinate 91,199,931 downwards.
CTTATTTTCTTAATTCGGTTTAGATTTTATTTATATATATTTTAGGCTAATTGCACATAACCCACCTATAGTTTCCACATTTCACTCATACTGCCTCGAGTGATTTATTAGCGCAAACACCCATTCGGTTCATTGACCAAAGCCATTAAAAACATGCAACTTCCATTATAAAGAACAACTTCTAAAAAAGCATTAGGTGGTGCTGGGCAGCTGGTGTGGCCACCTAGCTCCTAGCTGCCGAGGCAGCATTAGGTGGTGTGGCCACCTAGCTCCTAGCTGCCGAGGCAGTATTCATAAATTAGCAATGATATGCACAAGTAATTCACAAATATTCTAAGAGCTCTATTAAGAATCTGAAGATATTTAAAATTTTGAATATGCACGCGGTACTAAAATATAATACCAATAACCTTAGTTGAATAATAAATAATTGACAACCATCAGAATAACATATACAAATGTATTAAACAATTGGGAGACAATAATTCTCGTCTGGACAGGCCAAACCCTTGGAAAACTTGGGGTTAGACAATTGACTGCTTAATTCCAGTGCGCTATAAAGCAAAGTGGTCTAAGGCTGCTGTTGCCTAGGCGGGCGGGAGGGAGCATAATTGGCCGCCTAGACCGCATTTTAAATTATTACTAACAAACTAAGGATTACCGGATATAACTCTAGAACGAGTGATTTAAGAAAGTCATTAGGGTTTTGGTCTGTTAACAGAGGGGTCTCGCTAATAAATCACATAAGCATATATAAGCTCTATACCTTGTAAACATGAGCCCCCCCAAGTAACCCTCTTCTGCTTTTTAATTTGACACTTGTTTCTTCAATTGGTACTAGTTGGCCTTTGAAAAGTTTTATTTTCTACTTCAAATATTCTAGCTGTCTTTTAAATCTTGGCATTTAGTGTAACCTATAGGTGGGACTCAACCATTCATTATGAAGCCACAATGGCTACCTTTCTGAAAGGAGTTGGTTCCTACTTCACCGGTAGAGTGACTGCTACTAGTAGGTCATTTTTTATTTTGAATCATAGTGTTCACAAAGCTGATCCTGTGTCAGTTGTGAATTATCTTTCACACAATTATTGTGTAAGTTGTGAATTATCTTTTACACAATGTAAGATAGATAAGGTAGGAAGCATGCACACCCAATGTTGTCTACATCATCCCTGAACATTGTTTTCTTACGATTTCAACGGCTTTTGCTAAATCTAATATTTCCTAATTTTGCTATTTTGTAGACAATGCTGGGGTTATTGTGAACCCGAAGGGCGAAATGAAAGGTATTAGTCCATTTCCATTTTCTTCAATGCTTTTTAGTTCCTGCCATCGGGCATGCAAATTGATTTCTATCCTTAATTCACTGTATTGATTTGTATTATTTCTGCTTTATATTTGACTTGAATCCTGTGTTGAATTCTCAGGATCGGCAATTACAGGTCCAATAGGGAAGGAATGTGCTGATTTGTGGCCTAGGATTGCTAGTGCAGCCAATGCCATTGTGTAGTTCTTGCGTCATGAAATTTTAGGAAGGAGTCTTTTCTGTCTGCTTTGTTATTAAACCATCAAAAGTGTTTTTTTTCTGGATATGTAACGAACAAAACATATTATGCTTGAGGGCATCTCTTATTGCTCATGTAGCATTTTTTTCTTGCCTGTTTATACTCATAATTAAGTCAGCTATTTGCTGTTGGCGTTTCTTTGTTCATGTTGATGATTGAAGATGAATCAAGTCTCTGGGAATTGGGAACTCCATATTTGTGCAGATGGAGATGCCATCATGCATTTTGTATGCCATGAATTATTTCGTTGCGTTCGTTTCTTTTTCATGATATATGATTGCTTTTGTTCTTATGCCTTTTATGGCATCTCAAATAGTTAATATGAATTAAAAGCACGCCTGTCAAGGAAGAGATGTGGCAAATAACGGAAAGTGCTAGGTTTCTGAAGCCGCGCTTCCGTTTGATATACCTCAAAAATATAACTGATGTTTGTTTGGCAAGTTTTTTGAAACCCTTTTTTATGGACTCCAGAAAGTTTCAAGCCCTCTTTTGCCAAAATGAAATCTTGGTTCATGAAATTTGTTGCCAAATAATCCTAAGCTTGAGGAACTCTATTTTCAGAAAGAGCTTGGTGCAGCTGTGCAGCCCTCCTAGCAGCTGTGGGCCCCACACGCGGCCCACAACCCACCTGTTTGGTTTGTGGTGCAGCAACCTGCTTTGCAGCTCCACTTTCTCCTGAAATAAAACCATGAATTGCATTTATAAGAAGGTTTTTTTAATTTTGGACTCCCAAACTTTTCATATTTTCAAAAAAGATCCAGACTTGTTATTTTCAAAAAAAGACACCCCAAACCTTTTACGTCCAAATTCTGTTAAATATAACAGTTTTGGAGGCTGTAAATAACCAAAATACCCCTGCATGGTTTAAAAAAGAAGAAGAAGAGTAGTTTTGTCTTTGTACTTAGGAGTTAACGGAAGGTCTTTTTTAGATAACGTTTAAGTTGTGGCATGCTTTTTTAAAATTCCAAGTTTGGGTGTCTTTTTAAAAAATATGGAAGTTTTGGGGTCAAAAACAAAAAAAGATTATAAGAACAAAGGCTTTGGAAGGCTTTTTGCCAAACAAGGCTTTAAGGGCTCATAATTTCCATTTCCCTTTTGGTGGAGCTACTATAATGAAGGTTTTTCATAGTTGTTTTTTATTTTTATTTTAATTAACCCTTTTTATCGACCTCTCGTATTGATGAGGAAATTAGTACCAACTGAACTAAGCCTACTTGGGAAGGCTATTAATACTTGAGCAAAGAACTTTATGGTCCATAGTCAGCAAAGAGGGTCTGGGGTTCAAACTTAGCTCTCGATCTATTTATGAAAAAGAGAAGAAAATCAAAATAGCTGAATGACCTTACAAGAAAATAGCAAAGTAGGAACTTGCACGGAGGATATTTACCATGTACCGTGTTTTAATTATCAAATAATGATTTAGAAAAGCCGGAATCGGATCAGATCAGAGTTTAGAAAAGCTCCAATATAAGGTGTCATGCCCCGCTTCTCAAAAACGAGAAATGAGAACGACAAGCCCGCAATGTATTCATATCGAGAAATGATCTTTCTCGATATGAATATGCTAACTGTTTATATAAGCAGTAAATAAAATTATAGTACAAGAATTTTAAAGTTATAAAATATCCAACAATATTTATAATAGTTCCAAAATCGATAACTGAACACGGTTCGAAAATTTAAGAATCTGGGAATGAAATATAGCCTTAAACAAAAGATATACTTACTGAAAAGAAAAACTAGGGCTCGGCCTTACTTGAAAGATATTAACTGCTCTCGGTTGGTACCACCTCGTATCTAGCCTTGTCATCTGTCCCAAAGTCATCTGATGACATTCCCAAGAAAAGAAAATATGAAAACATGAATGCCGTCGGCGAACTAAAGTTCGGTAAGTCCCCGTTTTATTAGATAACAATATTTTTCTATATTAACAATATTTACAATGAAACATGATATTTTGGATACAATCAATTTAGTTATTGATGTTTATAATCTAATAGGTTTAATATAGAGTTTCAATCAATTGAAACAAATGTAACACAATAATAATATTTGCTTAATTTATAGAAACTAGTAATAATAAAGTTTTGTAATTTAGGAATAACAATATGTATATGGTTGCTATTAAGATCATCAAATGGTAATAAGGTTCAAAAATTCATGATTATAAAAATAAATAAGATATATTTTATTTTATAATTATTTGACAATAAATTAATTTAGTAAATTATCATGTCATACTAATAAGAATGTAGTGTAGAATTATTTTTGATATACTAGTTAAATTATGGTGTATTAATATAATCATTAATCAATATTTGATATGAAACATGGTATACATAATAATAGACATGAGAATAACTGTGAACGGTAAATGGAAGAATAAATAGCATGTGTTAATCAGCGCAATGTAACTATAGTATCACGATATTCGATATTTTAGTACTAGTAACTATAAGTATAAGTTTGATTGTGAGAGTTTTATTATGTAATCAGAATATTCCGTAATACCATGGAACAACAACACGAGATTTACGAGATTCAAGATTTATATATAATGCAATATACCGTTTTTCTTTCGGTACCATAAAAAACAAGATACGATCCTCCGTTACACATAAATACTTCCATTTTCGAGCTACCCCATCCCCATGATATATATATTGCACATGTCATGTTCACAAGATTCACGATATTCAAGACATTCATTAGAGTCACAAAATTCACGATATTCAAGAGGTTCATATCAGGTTTATGCATTCAAGTATTCAAGTGGTTCATATCAAATAATATGAAATGCAACCGCCGAATACAGAATAGCAGTAGTATAAACGTGTGCAGAAAACTAGCAATGAATGAATTTATATGGAACCAATACTTAGCCTAAGCTATATAATTTAAATCAACCACGAAAAGACGTCATGCAATAAAGATTTCAAATATGTTAAATTTCTATTCTCAACACATCACGCCGACGATTAGTTTTGATACCATGAAAACCATACAAAACTTTATAGATATCAATCACTGTTCACTTACAAAAATAATTTGTATATGAATGTCTATCAGCAGATCACTTTGTAATACTTGCACTAATATGTGTAAAATTACTGTACCATGATAAAATTGATGATTGCATTACTGTATGATATATATATTATTACATGTCTTTTATATTGATGAAAAAGGGGAAAAAGGGAATTCTGAGTGCATTCGTAACGATTGTATTTTTGAGTTCAACATAAAACTTCCTATATGCTTTCATATATATTGGACCCTTCCTATATTAAAGAAAGTCTTTATACTTTCATTACTTTGATGTTCCTTTAAGTTTCATCTAATTAAAAAAAAATTAAAATAGAATTAAGTGCAATTTTATTAGGAAAACATCTAGTCCCAATAAGATTGGTTTTGGAATATTTTCCATCTGGTTTTCAATTTTGTACATTGGAAAATTTTTAATATATTAATTAGTAAACTGGTTTATATAATTACAAAATTTTGAGATGTCAAATTTATTTTTATGGCAGTATATTTGTTCTTTAAATGCAATGCAATATTGTTTGGAAAAAGAGAGCTAAAATTGAGCATTTCATATACCGGTTAGTTGTCAAGGGCTTTTTTTTATAAAAAAAAATAAGGCCAATAAAAATATTAATTACTGATATATATGTGAACTTCTTAATGATAAATTATACAGATATTTCATTAAAAGTGCACATTATACTTGAACCAAAAAAATGTTGAAATCATGCATCGGGTACAGCTTTATATATGTATCTAATATAATTGGAATTGAGGTATATTACTCTCATACGGCATGTATTGTATACATTCACTAATATATGAATCAGTGTTACTATGTTTTCAATATATAATAATATAAAATGTGTCTCTACAGCGACCATTGTATGTACAAGATGTATTAATTGCATATAATATTTTCAATAATAGTTTAAGTTTTCAACAACAATTGGATTCAGAGTGATTACAATTCAACATATAATTATATTAGATATTTACTAACCATTATACTAAGGTTATATTTTATATTTCACACCATAGCTGCATCTAAATACACAATTGTATTACACAACTACTTAGTGCGACTCATTACAGTTAAGATTATATCCTTATATGTGGTCTCAATTCACTCACGTTTATGATTAATGTTAAATATTAAATACATTAACTTTCATAGCACTTACTAGTTTACATTTTACAACATAAATTAATCAATATAAAATTAAAAATTAAACTTTGACGATGAAAATCGATGGGGACAGAGAAGAGGGGACTTACAAACAGCAACTTGATCTCTATCTGTCAAGTTGTCAACCGGTAGGGTTAGCCTCGAATTTGCTTTCGAGGCTAAGGTCGATGGATGGGGGCTCCTTCTTCTTCATTACTTAGGTCTGGGTTTTCTATCGAGAGTGGAAGTAAAAATAATGAAGTAGGTATTGGAGAGGAAAATAAAAATAGAAGTGAAGCGTTACGGGGTTAAAATATGTTAAAATCTTATCAATTCTCCAAAATCAAAACCATAAAAAAACAGTCAAAACAAATTTATCCAAAATAGTAAACAAATAAAATAACATAAACAAATAAATTTTATTTTTTAATTAAAAGAAAATATTTTCACTTATCTTAAAAATTAATAAATATTTGATTATAAAAAGATATATAGTATTTTAAAATTTGGGGATTTAAAATAAAACTAAAATATTTTAGTCGGGGTTTGACCCTATGAACTATGGAATGTCAATGCAGTATGATAACCAAGATATACAAGAATGAATAATGTATATTATTTGAAAGAAAATAAATAAATATACAAGTGCTTCAAAGAAAATGACATTTTTTGAAGAAAGGAAAAATATAAGGAAAATACTAAGATTTTATGGTCGTTACATAAGGTTTTTATCTAAACGCCGACATAAGAATATTATCACTCGCATTTTGAAGTGTTAGAAAAGCTACATCGGACCGGACCAGAGTTTAGAAAATCCGATTCTCCCAACTTCGGAGTTTTGATAACCAGAGATTTTCTTCGACTCCCCCAAGAAGAAAAGAAGAATGCCAGAAGAGGGCATATTGTTTGGATTTAAAGCCATACATGCATCTATCTCAGGCTTTGCATCCTCCCTCACTTGTTATAATAAAACCTCCATTCACAGTCCCAGCTCCCAATCATGCTGACAACAGCATACCCCAATCTCTTCTCTTCCGCTTCTTCAACCCAATTTCTCTCCGTCCCTAGCCATCGACCCCAAACCCTAAAAACCCCCAAAACTAAAGCCATCATCACTTGCTCCTCATCATCCATGACAGACCCACTGACCTCCCTGGGCCGCCTCCTGTGGGGGCCGTCTCTGCCCCCGACCCTCCTTGTCTCCGCCGCCCGCGCCGCCTGGACCTCCACCTGGCAGCTCATGATGCGCCAGCTGGCCCCCTCCTCCTCCGCCGGCTCCTACTCCCGCCCCGCCTCCCAGTTCCCCTCCGTCCCCGCCGACTACTACTCCGGCGGCGGACCCCGCCGGCTCCGGCTCTACGCGGCCCACGCCTGCCCCTGGGCCCACCGCGCCCTCATCGTCCTCTCCCTCTCCGGCCTTTGCGATGCCGGCGTCTCCCTCTCCATGGCCACCCCGAGCCTCGACGGGCCCTGGGAGGTCTCCAACCAAGGTACTAATTAACTACTGAATATAATATATTGTGTCTGGTCATAAAAGAGAAAGATTACTCACTTCTCCTCCTGAGAAGAGCGTGGGGTTCAATCATATAACGCATCCGGGGCAAATATATGGGCCTCCTGGATGTGCATGCATATGTGCTGTTTGATGGGTTGCGTGCATGGGTTAGGCTTACCGTAACCAACAGTAGTACCCTATTGATAAAATAATCGAGCTCTCCGTATTTTTAATACAGATGGGAGGGTGAGGTTGTTGAAGGATGTTTACAGGAGGAGAAGGGGAGGGTACGAGGGGAGGGCGACGGTGCCGATGCTGTGGGATGAGGAGAGGGAGGAGGTTGTCTGCAATGAGAGCTATGGCATTATCGAGTTTTTCAATGATATTGGTATGAGCAGTAAAGGAATGGATCTGAAGCCAGAGGGGTTGAGGGAGGAGATTCAGAGGTGGAATGGGATTATCTATCCTAATGTCAACAATGGGGTTTACAGGTTACTTCTATCATTTTAATCATAGTCCTTGAAATGTGCCTAAAAAGCTATGAAAATATCCATCTTCATTTTAAAATAGAAAATCTATGTTAGTAGCCATCGAGATTACACTGATTAAATCATTCAGGCATGTTTGGCTTTGGAATTTGGATCATGCAGACTATGATTTGTAATACTCTATCTAAAAAGCTTCCATTTTTAGATAATGCAATCATTTCAACTTTGGACTTTGGAGCCCAGATAACTTGTCTCGGGCAAAACTTGGTTGATGGAGTACTTCTAGCTACAAAAATAGATACAAGGCAAATGCCGAAACGAATTCTAACTTACCTAGATCAAAAATAAATATGCAACCACGTCCAAAATAAACTCTCCTATTGTCGCTACCGATCCAAGCGACCAAACATGGAGTCGACTTGACTTTATTTATATATAGTGTTCATTGCTTTCCGCTTGTTCTTTGTTTTTAGACGTACATTTTGCATGAATTGTGTCTCCGCCGTATGGACGTCAAGTTAGCTCCCGTGTGAGGATGCATTTATTTTACTAACGTTGTACTGAAATTTTATTTAAAATTTACGAAGGAGGTACTGTCCGTTTGAAAAATGTTAACCCTTTACAAAATAAGCTTTACTTCATTTTATAAATCATTTCTTAAAACTTCATCTCTATATTTTTTTTCATATATATGGTTTATATTCTTAGCTTCGGCTTCCTTAAGTTACGGTGGGATCCACCGGACTTCACACGATCCTTATACCAGTCGCGTGCCTTTTTTAGGCCGTGACAAAATTGGTATCCAATACCATAAATACCCATAGTTTTCACAATACCTATTGTGTAGGGTTCAAATGGAAGTGCACTATAATGCAAGTTATTTTTGTAAACAAAGATCAAATCTTCAAAATCCTCCTCCTTTTTTTTTAAAGATTGAGAGCAAGTAAAATATAAATAGAAAAATAACATACCCAGCAAATGCGTGACAGCGGAGCCCTTTCTTTATCATTTACCACTTGTTTCTTGATTGCCCAAATCGTTCAGACTGTTCCATGCTAACCCAATTTTCTTCATCACAGATGTGGGTTTGCTCAGAGCCAAGAAGCTTACGACACCGCAGCAAACGACCTATTCACCACACTTGACAAGCTCGAGTTTCACCTCGCCAGCTCTCGCTTCTTATGTGGCGAAACCCTGACCCTAGCAGACATCTGCCTCTTCACCACTCTCATCCGCTTCGACCTCGTCTACAATGTTCTCTTCAAATGCACCAAGAAGAAATTGATCGAATACCCAAATCTCCACGCCTACACACGAGACATTTATCAGATCCCAAAGGTTGCAGAAACTTGCAATTTTGATGCTATTATGGACGGGTACTATCGAGTCTTGTTTCCGTTGAATCCAGGGAGCATCCGACCTGTTGTGCCTGATGTTTGCAAGCATGAGTTCCTTTCTCGGCCTCATGATAGAGAGTTGTTATCTTCCAGTAGCAAACAAGGCCAGGTGTATGCAGTTTGAATCATGTATATTGCCGTTATAAGCTGTAACAAGCTGTAACGACCATCAAATGTCAAATGTAACAGGTATCAAATAGAATCGACTGCATTATGATGTAATTTCAAAGCTCTCCGCTTTCGTATGAAAACATAATTGTATACCATCTTAACCATGCAGCTAATAATAGGGCCACAAACAAATACTGAAAGCTTTGCAGAAATGGAAATGAATTGTTCTGAGTAATTGCTGGATAGTCTTTCATATCTGCGAGAATATATTTTACAAACACAAAACTAAAGAACTGATGAGATCAGACATTGCAATGCAGCCCCTAAACTTATAGGGATTCAAATGCTCCTAGAAAGGGTGCTTTTGCTTTCCTTCACTGCGAAGGTCAAAAGTTTTGTGCCGTCGGTATCCAATTGCAGTTGCTTTTTCAACCCAGGACCAAAGCTTTTGATTTGGATTCTGACACAAGGAGGGAAAAGAAAATATTTTACAGGGTGCAAGATAATAAAAGATTGAAGAATCATGAACTCAGGAGCAAATCAGGACCATGCATTTAGAATGGAAATTAGAAATACAAATACTAGTAGGGGTGTGTGTATTTTGAGAAACAACAAACTTGGTAATGGAGATGGAGATGCATGCAACATTTACTGCCAAAAAAATCTTCATTTCCTATGCTTGGTTAGCAACAAACTTGGGTTGAAAATGGAAATGGAGTTCCAAGAAGCAAAAAATGCTTGCAACATTTGTTGCACTCATTTTGGTTGCGACAAATGATGTAACTTTGGGAATGGTGAGCACAACAATAATATGGATGCCATATAAGATTAAACATGCCACCTAAGCAAATTTGAAAGGTATGTTGCCATTATCTTGTTTCTTTTTTCAACTAAACACAAAAAAAATAAAATGTTTGGATTTGGAAATTGGAAATCCAATTACAAAAATTGAAATTAACCAAACAAGTGTTTTGGGGCTTTTTATCTGCAATTGTTGCGGACTCTTTTTATAGTTGCTAACCAACATCCCCTAAGAGTTGAATATTAATAAGCATGCAATTATTTATTTTTGTTTCCGTACCTTTATGAGAATATCTTATTAGCTTTAGTGCTCCACACACAAAAGTTCAGTAAACGAAACAAGTAAACTAAAGAAGAAGAACCCTCTTACCTATAGCTGCTGGGAAAAGCATTGCAAAATACACCAAAAGAATAGCAACCAAATTAGTTAGTTAATTGAAGACTGTTGTCAGAATAAAATTGTCAATATCAACACTTCTTGGTTAGAAATAATTTGGGAATACAGCTTCTCAACCATACAACAGTTTATTATCGCGGTTGAGATTGGTCAAGGCCCAGAGTTGCTGAAAACTGACATGTTCCTAAGTTTTATCTTGAATACAGATTATACGGACGCAGAATCGTATTTGTCCGCATCATATAGGACTTATGCAGGTAAATTATGTGGACAAGACACAGAATATCATCCTGCAGTATATTACGAGGACTCATTCGATCCACATATCCTATGATAGCAGATGATCCTTATAAGGTTTACAACCTGACATTAAATGTATGGCTTGAGGCAACGACGGCGTGCTTCCTCTAAGCTGCATTATTATACAGTTACATGTTCTTACGGTACATACTTGTTTAGTTGTTAGTTTTACAAACACAACTAAAAATCCCCCTTGCAACTCGCTTCCCAGAGCAGCCACATCATGCACACACCATTCGTTTCTCTTTATATATGCCTAGATGCACTGTTCATGTCATTTAAATTCAAATCTCAGTTGGCCAAGTTCTTTTTTCTATTTATATTCAGATATATGCTATGTACCTGAATTAGGATAAATTTGATCCAGTAAAAAGTAGCTTGATCTGGTTCCAATCCACTACATCTGTGAACAAGGAGTTTGAACCTATACTTTGTTCACTCTAATTTGAATTTAGTATCGGATCGAGAAAATTTTGGATGGGTTCTCAAAGGGTCTACGATCAAAATGGAAGACATGCATAATTTGCCAACTTATATAATTGATTCATAATAAAAAAAATTATATTTTTATTTTGATAATTTTGGTGTTTATAAAACCCGCACATTAAACTACTAAAAGGTTTGTCTTATACATGTATCACACATGTGCCACAGCCTCTATAGATAATGCAAACACCATAGGTTCAAAGTATAGAACCGAGTTCCTTTGATTGTTATTTATCCGTCTTTCCATATGCCACGAAAAAAAACCTTTAAAAACTCAAAGATATTTCTCTTTGCATATAAATCCATAAGTCCTAAGAAAATGCAGCAGGAACCAAAGATACTTACTCGAGCATCTCATGTCTCTGCAAAATCTGCTTCGGCAACGACATTTGAAGTTAATAGCCTTGGGCGGATGACCTACACCATCAAAGTCAATTCCATAATCCTGCAATTTGAACTGTGTAAGTTAAACAGATACCACCAAAGATAATAAACCACAGCTGAGAACAAAACATCATTTATGCAATTAATATAGAAACCTATCGCATTTAAGTATTTAACATCTCTAATATATAGTGCAAAGACCCCAAGGAAAGAGAGAATCAATTGGAGAGCTGAATCCTGGCCCTAATTCTCGGTTGCAATCCATGTTGCATATCAAGGGGAAAACACTGTAATTGAGCCACGCCAACATTTATCTAATTAAATTTATTAAACAAAGTAAAGGTCCTTGATCAAAAATAGACAAGGACTGAGTTGTCATATTAATAGTTCATGTGTTCAATGCTTCTTTGAGATGGTACATGAGTGCAATTTTATGGATTGAATATACTCATGTCTTGTAAAAGAGTTCACATTGTAATATGTAAAATTCTTTTCAAAACTTTAGCCACATGAGTTTCGATATAAAAAATAAATCCAGCATGTATCCTATTGTTAGTTAGAACCATGATGCAACTCTACAACTATTGACATGTACCTTATTGCTATTAATGTTTTGACCCTTATTCTTCCATTTCTTTTCAGTATCTAATCATGAATTAATGACAGCTCCAAGCCTGAAGTGTTGCACATGTGATAGACAGACAGACAAATGAAGGATCATCGTAGTTTATATAGTTGGATTCAAAAAACAGGATTAAATTTGTCCTGCATCAATGTGCTTTTTTCCTTTTTCTTTTTTCTTTTTGAAAATTCATATCCCCATAAGACCCGCTAAATTCTTCAAATTACTGTCAACTTAGGCCTGTTCACATTCATTGCTAAATATTTTTTTTCCAAATTAGATTGCATTAAAATACAATTTGGAGTGCATTGGTTGCAAGCATGGTTTGAGATCTCCACGGACCCCGATCTAAGATGGCCGATTCAGATCCAAAAATGACCGTTCAGGTTATGATAATAATACTGTCCGATACCGAGTTTTTGTGGGATTATCATTTGATTAGTAGGGTTCCAGTATTAAGTTTATTAAGAGTTGGTGGGTTAAATAATAGGTTGTTGAATTACTGATTATTCGACATCATAAATCACTAGAAAATAAAAAAAAATATTATAGTTATATTTATCAAATATTTTTGACATCATAAATTGATAAAGAATTTGCCAATATAGTTGCTCTTACTATTTATTTAAGGAACTTCCTAACTTAAATTTTTGTTTTGTCAAATGATATAAAATCCGATATTTCCGATTCGAGATACGGCGGAGATGGCCGATTCCGATCCTAGAGGTAACTACTTCGGAGATTTTAAACCTTGGTTGCAAGGAACTGAAAAACTAATCTCTCAGTTAGCACATGTCACACACCTCAATCAGGTAAAGAGGCCGTTGCAAAATATACCTTTATAGCGATTCATTTCAAATAACAAGTGCAATAAAAGAAAATTAAAAATTGGTATGCAATGAGAAAAGGTTTGGTTAAAATTTCCATTTGCTGAAAAACTTCTGAACATTCATGCAAAATATACTTAAATTCATAAACATACATTTTTCAATAGTAGAAGGAAATTTGCTGTAGCTCAACAAAAATATGGAAGCTAATTACATCAATAATGCTTACCCATGTAAGTTCCTCACATTGCGCTGTTTTTCTGGTAGCGAAAAAGGCAAACTGCACATAAGCATGAAGAAAAATTATTAATTCCAGAAAGCTATGGTGCCAACACTGTTCATAGAATCCATAAAATTACTAAAGTTGAAATGTTGCCTACATGATAGTGGTGATGATCTGGAGTCTCCATTTCACCGGCATCCCAATCAAATCTTGCAATATTTCCATAAACTGTTGCATCTAGACACAGAGCTTTCTTATCTTTTAAAACTTCTTTGGACCCCCATTCAGCATCCAAAAGTACGGGGTATGTATGTTTAACACAGCCAGTGCTCTGAATTGTTTGATGGTAGAGTTCCATGGTTGTCAATATCTCCCCAACATATTCACAAACAAATGCTCCTCTCGGCAATTCATCCATAGTCCGGAGCCCCCATCCCTCTCCTTCGGGGGTAAAAAAACACCTTAAAATATACAAAAAATTGTTTTAGCTACAATGTAAATACTATTAGTGTCAAATCAAAACTATACAACAAAAAGCAGGAAGATACAAGAATCTCAATGAAAGTATACATATCATAACATAGAAAAAATATAATATTACCCAGATATTATATATGTTATGGGATGAACTTGACCTGTAAATTGCATGTGATGCCTTGCTGAGTAACGCGATTTTTACATTGCATGTTGCATCCACACTTCCTCCAGCATTCTATGATAAATTTTCTAGCTAGATGTCCTTTGCACTTGCCAGGCATAGCGCCATTATTGCATCGTCCTAGGGGACAATCTTTGCAAAATACAAAATGATGCTTTTGTGGCTCGCGGTCCATTGAAATGCGCTCATCCAAAAATGCTTCTTTGTGCAAGCCATCAAATGTATAGACAAACTCACCTCTGGTTGCTTGTGCGCACGGGCAAGGTATGGGTGCAGCCACACAATCACCAAAGCATCTCGAACAACATTTTTGCTCGCCAATTCTAGCAAGCGAAATGTTCACGTTTGCATTCTGATGAACTAAGTTCTGAGGTATGTAGTTAAAAGACGAAGGGTATTTCTTGTTACTGACTTCATTTACTAGGGAGATCCTAGCTCTTTTCGTTATGTCATTAGGATCATGTGGAGGTTTCGGGTTACTAATTACGGATTGAACTGCCTTTGGGGTTATTGAGGATTCATCAGCATTTGCTTTCAATATTTCCTTAACTGAAGAATCTTGACTTTGTTGACCCTGATAAGCTACACGGGGCCAAGGCAACCCAATCAGAGATAGAAGCTGATGAGTAGAGTAGAATTATTTGAGAAACTTCCAAATCAATAAATTACACATAAAATTTGTTTCTAGCATAAAGGCCTAAACCTGCCCATATATATGCTACCTTAGCTTATAGTTAATCCACCAGCATGATATATGAAATGAGATACTTGAAGGAACTTAAAATCACTGCTTCAGTTTTTCTGTTGTAAAAAGGTTATCATTCTGAATCAATAACGTATGATTTCATATCAAGTAAAAAGGCTAGATGGTGTCCATAAAAAAAGCAGGCATAGATCATGCTCCGCTAGAGAATTATAAAAAGGGAGATGCTTAAAGGAACTTGAGGTCATTGCTTCAGTTCATCTGTTGTAAAAAGTTAATCTAGAGGCTAATCCATGTAAGAGAGCTACAAAAGTTTCACAAAGCGTTAGATATGTGGGCTCGTATGTGGATAGGATATGGGTATTGTCACATTTGTATTTGTTTCCAAATCACGCACAGAGATATGCATATAGATTGTCTAAGATTTCTCAATATCCATTTGATAAAGATGATTTGTATGTTGATCCAGATTAAATAGGAATACTAGGTAAAAAGTTCAACCTTCCCACATTAGAATCAGGAAATCCACTCTTCTTTTGAAAAAAAAAAATCATATCACGATAGTTATGTTAATGAATATATTTGAAAGCTAAGATATGTTGCTAACATTTTTTGCTGCTTATTTGGTTATCCTGAAATATATTAGGATTTTGGACATATTCTCGTATCCATATCTGTGTTCATAAAATAAATGAACAGATTTAAGAACCCATATTTTTCATAGACTCATAAATCATAATGCAGGTACAAAATCTTACAACCTGATGATTCTCCATCTACACTCCTAATTAAATTTCAAAGTGGTACTCATGTTAGCCATTTCAGTTTAGATTTCATATCGAAACAATTCGAAATTTGATTATTTAATGATCTTAATCACAAGGGATATTTATGAAAGTGGTACTGCATCTAATGGAAGCTTGTTTTGTAGGTTCCTGAATTTAAGCCTGCAACAAGAACTGGCACATCTTACGCGATGCCAAAAAGTTAGAGGTGTCCAGAATTAGTTTACAGGAATGAGTATAACATGCACAAACTTCTCACATTGCTATAAGCCTATAACCAAATGCTTTAAAATGCTTTGATTGGACTCATGTCCATTCTGGATTTTTTTTATGAACAAGATTAAAGTATACATTTCCTTATGAAAAGCCATTTCAGTATATTTATGCCCCCCAAAAAACAAATAACAAATGACTTCAGATAGTGGATTACAAGTACAATGTTACATGGATTTATGTACCTTCATTTTCGACAGGAATCGGATGATGAGGCAGGAAAATCACTGTGATAGGAACCACAAATTCCGAGAGGTCGTCATCAGCTTCTCCATCCTTGGACTTCCTATTTACTTGCATTTCAACACCTGGATCTATGTTCGTTTCTTTTGAACATATCAAAAGTGAGCTTCCCTCATTATTTTCTCGTGCAGCACTAATTTTATGTGCACAAGCTGAAGCTCTAGTTACTCTGCGGATCATGGGAGACAAACCGTGCTCGGTTTTTTTACTGCTAGGCAAAGGTTGAGGCGAAACGGGCTCTTTTGCTTTGCTACTATTTTGAGCCTGTGTTGATATCGGTGCTGGTGCTGGCTCTGGTCTTCTCTCCATAAGGTTTGCCTCAGGAGAAATACCTGCCTTTTGTTTAATCATTGAAGTCTCACCAGAACAATCGGAGACAATAAGTGATGGTGAAGGGTTTGTTTCACCTAGGTTTCTTAGTCTCTTTCTGCAATGCTCTGGATCATCAATAACCACAGCATCTTGTTTTTGAGAACCCACAGCCTGACACAATTGATTGAATAGTAGACATCCAATATCATAGCATGGAAGCTTACTGGTTAGGCTATATTACACTAAACCACCCTTAACAATGAGTGTGTTTTACCGAACTAACTTTAAAAAAATATGACAGTAAGCTCCCTTTAAGCATTGCATTTAAGGTTACATTAGTGGAAAAAATAAACCCTTAAAATCAAAGGTGAAGGGGGTTCACTCTTATAAAAACTTCTATTGTGGTTAAGTTAAAGGTAGTTAAAAGTAAGTTAGCCTATTACTTAAGAAATCCTATAACTTGTAAACAAACAAAAAGGACAGCTACCGAACAGACAAGAATGACGATTCGTCCAAGTTATTAGTATGAATATACTGACCTTTAACTCCTGCTCCTCAAGTATGCTTTCGATTAGAACATGATAGCTATTTTCTTTGATGTATTCCCAGTTGTCATCATACACTTTTAAGGAGCTTCTTCAACACACGCTGTGCCTCTTTCTTGGGAACCCAATGTTCTTCATAGCCTCTGAGGCGGCTATTGCTTGTGGAAGGGGGATGCCTTCTTACACCTGAAATAATGTAAGGTTGTAAACCTATTGACTTATAAAGAACTCACTAGGATCTGTAAAGAATAATCTTACATTCTTACACTATACATTGCAAAACCAATTTGGACATGAAGGAGAAATAGAAATAGCAAGAGAAGATTAAAACATAAGAGTAGCTTCATTATGAAAAATGTGCTCATCTTTAGACCGCAATAGAGTAAAGCATGCATGAAAGGATGTGAGTATCTTATAAAGGAGAGTAGTAAAACCCCTGCATTATGATTTTAATAGTAGAGAAATGGGGAGTTTACATGAATATGCATAGGGTAATCAAAAGCACTCAATGATCTAAATATAGAATAACAAGAAAATTACTGATTTCAACCTTGGAAGTTATATAAACAAGATGACGCACATTAAAAGATTTTAAACTCTGGCAAACATCGTTTCAACGTATGTGTGTCGGTGTGTGAAAGGTAAAAACGCTATCATGTGAAAGGTAAAAACGCTATCACGTGCTTGGCAGGATTGCTGCCTAGCGCTTAGCCGCCGACACCTAGCCCTAGGTGGTTTTGATTTTCCTTTTCAATCTACACACACAAGGATAATGAGGAAAGGTGCCATAAGAAGGAATTTCCTCTTATGGCGTCGAAAAAATACACTCTTCACGATTTTTTCAGACGATTGGCACCCACAATCATATTTATCATGTAAGATGTGGATACACCAAATTTCATGTGATTTCATCAGTTTTTCACCGTTGATTTAGTGGGTGCAAAATTAACGGTTTGCCGACAATAAAACTTTTTGCATTGCTAATTCAACGGTGAAAAAGTGGTGGAATCACATAAAATTTGGTGTATCCACATTTTTTGACGATCGGCACTCATTATCATCTTTATCATGTAAGACGTGGATACACCAAATTTCATACGGTTCCATCACTTTTTCACCGTTGATTTAGTGGATGCAAAATTAACGGTTTAACAATAGAACCTTTTATATTGCTAATTCAACGGTGAAAAGTGGTGGAATCACATGAAATTTGGTGTGTACTGATTGGTAGATGTTTTGCGTACGTGCGTTTTTTTAAAATCAAAGAATTAACCGCAATCAAGAACGGTGTCGCTTGGTAGCTAGACGGTTGAGTACGGATCGGTCCACAGGGAAAACGTGTATTTTCTAGTTGTTTTAACGAGTCAATTCCTATTTGTGGTAGGTTTTGATTTTTTATAAAAACTGAGATTGAAATTGATTTGGATTAAAAGCTTGCTAGGGTTAGGATTAGGTTAGTTTGGAAAGTCAATTATTCTCACCGCTTTTTTTGCCCTAATTAAAAACTTTTAGGTGTTAAGGTAATAGTTAACATAGAGGATTAGCACGACCGGGAAGAAACTAGGTTTCTTCCCTTTGGTCCTTGTCCGTCCTTTCTTAACTCTTAGCCCTAACCTCTATGGAAATCAAACACAACCGGTCTTAACTAGGGAATCACCGCTACCTCGTAGGATAGAGTGCCGTAGTGAGCGGTGTGTGTATGATTTGTATAGAGTCCTACTTTAAAATATTGAACGGGCAAGAAAAAGGTGAGAGATTTTCATCTCTCAAAACTTCCCCAAACCTAAGCCTAACAAGTGAGGAACTACTCACTCATTAGGGAATTAACAAATAAATTCATTTTTTTTCTTTTAATAATCTAATTAACTTGCGGAAAATAACTACGGCAGATAATTAATTGCAGAGAAATAAAATTGCAAATAAGAAATTCAAAATAAAAAACTTACTTTTTATTGATGCACTCTTCGACAATTATAAGGAATGAAAATTTTAAACTAGAGAAATAAAAAGAGGCCTGCTCCAAAAAGAGTTGTAGGCTTCCTATTTATAGATAATAGAAACCCTAGGATTTACACCTGATCCGCATCTGAATTTACAAAACTACCCTAAGAAAACCGGGTCAATGCACCGACTCCTACCGACATGCACCGACACACCGACACATGTTCTATATGGCCGCGGAACCGCGGCCATAAGTCTGGTTTGGCCGCGGATCCGCAGCCAAATGATGAGGTCTTTGTCTCAAAGTTTTAGGGCTGCTTCATGTTGTATTTTGCTTCTGGTTTCTTCACTTGGTTCTTCAGAATCTCTTCTATTTTCTTCCAGATTTTCTTAGTGCAGAATGTTGTGGACTTTTACCGTTTGCTTCGTGTTGAAGTCTTGAATCTTGTGTTGCCTTCGTACCTTGTGCAATTGATCTTCATTTGTTCTGTAGGCGGTATCATAAAGATTCTTCTATTTGTTGGTCGTAGTCTCACTTTTGTAGCTTTTTTTCACCATTTTCACTGTATTATTCCGAGAACCTGTAACCTGCAACTATTTAACATACATTGATCAAAAGCACCTATTTATTTGCAATATGATTAAAAATGGGGAATATAATAATGCAAAATTCTGATATGAACATGTACCCACATCGTACATGACAAAGATGATGATGATGAGTGCCGATCGTCGAAAAAAAACATGGAAGATATAGATTTTTGACGCCGCCTAACGAAAAAGCCTCCTAGGGCCTCTTTTCTCCATTACTGTCTCCGCATAACCGCAGAAAATGGTAAAAATAAAAATAACTTACTAAATTCTACAAAATTATTTTTTTAAAATATTATAAACAATATAGTAACTATGCATGTAACAATTCCTAAATCCATATCTGTATCCATATGATTGTTGGGGTCGAAATTTACGCCCCACTGCGGAAATTAAAAATAAAAAATTAAAAGTCAAAAGGTCAAAAGTCAAAATCAACACCCAGACAAGTGGACCCAAGTCCAACCAACCCGGGCCCAAACCCAAGCAAGTGGACCCACGCCCAAACCGCCTTAAGCCTAAGCGAAACCGGCCGGCTATCGAAGGAGAAAGAGAAAGAAATTTGTAATAAATAAATTTTGTATGCAAATAAGTGTGAAATTATAATACAAATAGGCAAAACACCAAAATTATGTAAAACCTATGGCTTATGAGCAAAAAGATGAGCACATGGGCATGGAAGATGCAAAAGGCAATTATGTATAGCCCAAGAGCTCAGTTGCAAATTGTAATGGGTATTTAAATCCAACCATAACAAGAAATGTTAAGTTTTTCCCATTCCAACAAAATACCAGGGTTTGTGCCTCCATTCTCTTCAAGGTCATCTTATTCTTTCTCTAGAGCAAAAAACTCTCATTTTTCTCAAGGCAAATTGCATAAAACCCATAGATCTATTGAAAAGAGTTTGATCCCTCCATCAAAACAAACAAAAAGAGAGCTTTTGGGCCCTCCTCTCCTTTTCGCACCAAAAGAAAACCAAAAAAGGGGAAGAAGGAGAACCCATTTCTCAAAATTCCATTTGTGAAGGATCCAAGGTTAAAAAAAGGAAAAAGAACCCCCTATCCCTCGTTCAAGCTTCAAATCCCAAGTTCTCAAGAATCAAGAGAGTTTTTGATAAGAAAAAGAAAGGTTGAGGGTGACCCAACCAAAGGGAAGGCCTGCGGGCTTCTTTCTTTCGGGAACCCTCGGGGTCCGGATTTCGATCCGTACTCCCCTCTTGAACGCGGATCTCCATCCGTGCTTCACCAAACGAAAACATAAGCTTCGATCTATGTTTCAATAAACAATAAAACGACGAAATCTAGCGGTTATGCCGCCGAATTTTCGTCGGAATCCGCATACTCGGTATATATTTTTTAAAGAAAACCAAACAAAAAAATAAATAATAAAATAAGGAAGAAGTCGTCAGGGGGTGCTCGACCCGAATAACCCCCTCTAAAATGCTGGCCTCAGGGTATCCAACCGGGTATCATAGGTGAAATCAACTCCGGATGTCGTGATGCGTTTGGTCTGGGTGGTTCACGCTCCGGGTGCCTCAGGTGCATCTGATTCGGCTCATGATGCGTCCGGTCCGGGTGCCTCATGCACTCGGGGGCCTCGTGGTGCATCGGATTCGGTGCCTCCTGATGCACCTGATCCGGGTGCCTCATGATGCACGCGATCCGGGTGCCTCATGGTGCACCCGACTCATGACACACCCGATCTGGGTGTCTCATAAGGCGCCAGGTCTGGGTGCGTCATGCACCAGGGTGTCTCATCATGCACCCGATCTGGGTGTCTCATAAAGCACCTGACCCAAGTCCAACCAACTCGGATGCTTCACTGTGCATCCGTCCCGAGCCGACACGTCGCGTCATCTAAAATAAATAAATAAAACATATAAAATTTAATTAAAAATGTAAAAAGGAAACGAAATAAACTTGTATTTCTTATCAAACACACACATTTCACACTAAGTTCGCATGATCGCAAGACCCGTTAATCGGAGGTTCTCTCGGCTTAAAGCGATGGGTAATTAACGACAACTTTGTCCACGGCTGCCGGAGATTAGAATCGCCACAATAAACCCTCACCCACCATCGGGTAGGAGATCTGTACAACGCTTAACAAGCGAACGTATCCATCCTAATGGATGACGAAAAACACTCTGCAGAGTCTGGCACACCCAGTTTCTCATCTCATATCTCGGGTCAAACGATCTTGCAAACTCATTCAATATGTACATCGTTGTTTGTACTGAAATCATGCTCTTTCATACAGCAATCAACAATCAACTTTCAACAATCATCATTCAACGATGTCTCAGTAAACAATCTCAGCTTCTAACGCGACCGTCGTCGCATACACAATCAAGGCTACCGCCAAAGTCACACTTCCGTCAAGTCTCATGTAGCAGTGGACGAAACCTCTAGTTCAGTTCGGGTCCATCATATTCTCCTCGGTCTCTACCAACGCTTTTACCGTAGAGGCGCCAGCAAACCAAATAGCAAAACCGGACTCAAGGGGAAAAAGCCGAAGAGGGTCCATCATATTCTCCTCAGTCTGTGTTTAATCGGCTATCTGTCGCGCACCAACAGGGGGCAAAGCCGTCGACCCAAATAAGGCAACAAGATGTCTAGGGCCGGCCAAGGGAAGGCCCATGACAACCGCACACTTGAGTGTACTCTCTAGACTCTCAGTCAATCAGCCTACGGCGACCGCCAAGAAACCAGATGCTCGCCAAGTCCTCGAAACTGAGAAGTTAAAACAGAACGACTCAAATACCAAGCCAATACAGAGACTAGGGATACTGCTAAATTGGACTTCGTGAGGTTCCAAGAGTATGGTTACCCCATGACGAAAGCTGAACCGGCCATAAAAATCCGCAACTCTTTTGAACCGCTAAAATTCTTTCGGGAAAATTCCATGATTGTGAAGATACCCGAGCCAAAGCACAAGTCGGTTTTTGATCAATTTTTGGTCACTCCAACTGGGGGCAAAGCCGTCAACTCATAGGGAGCAACAAGACGTCCTAGGCCAACCTAGGCAAATCCCATGATGACCGCAAATGCAAGTGTCTTCTCTAAACTCTCACTTTGTCAGCCCAAGACGGAAGCCAAGGAGGAAGATGCCTGTCAAACCCTTAAAACCAAAAAGTTGAAGCAGAAACGGCTCAGATATAGAGCCAATAAGAGGGCTAATGTACCTACTAAATTAGAGTTTGTCGGATTCCAAAAACATAGCTACTCTGCGACAAAAATTGAATCCGCTTAAAAAATCAATTCTTTTGAACTCTTAAGGTCGGTGCAGAAAACTGCTACGACCGCAAAGAGCAAGAAGACGACATTCAAAGAATTCGGTAGAAAGGCGAGTCTAAGCCCCAGAATCAAAACCATGACACGGTCTCATCAAGAGACTACCAAGCACTCCTTGCCGTGCAAAGGCAACAAAAGAAATCCAAGCGGAGGATGCCAATTGTATCGGAAACCTCGGTCGGACCAACGGCTCTTAGTCGCTTGTCCTTCCTCGAAAGGAACGGACCATGACTATGGTCCAAAAGCCCTGTAAACATCATTCTTGATGACGAGGCAAGGGACAGATACACAATCCATACAGTTTACATGGTGGGACCTGAAAAACAAGTCCTCCTACGCTTCACAGTCATGATAATAATATGGTTGCCGCTGCCCAACCCCGGTTCGGTTCAGATGATGATAAAGGTCCTGCATAGGCAACTAAACAAAGAGAACCAACGACTCCTAAAGAGTCAAATGACGGTGATGGCCCAGTCTTCATCTCCAAAACTACAGAACAAACATTATTCCAAGAGCTTTAGAAGCAGCTTCACAACAAAAGACAAGGAGTTGACCAAGGTCTATTAAAAAATTGACGATTTGATGAATGTCGTGGCAAACCTCATGACCCAATCTGCTCGAATGCAGTTGCAACAAGCTCAAGTCTCTGCCTACGAACCAGGTATTGACATCTCGAAGCAGCCAACAGATATTCCCATCAGCCCGAGAGCGGGGTATCTTCATGAAAGTCAACAACCTCCCGCCTCTTATGAAGTTCTGACGCTTGATGGCGGTAAGTTGACACAGAACAAGATCAAAGGAAAATCATCGATGGTCGAAGCCGAAGTACAGACAGGCTGCACCAATAATGGGAGTCCATACCCCCACCGAATACGATCTTATGGAATATCCTCTTGGCTATGCCATCCCTAATTTCGAGAAGTTCAACGGGATAGGGAACGCTGATCAACATATTGCCCACTTCAAGGCGTCATACGGAAACAAAGAGGGCAATGATGTGTTGCTCTCCAGACAGTTCGTCAAAAGTTTGACCAACTTTACTTTCCACTGGTACACAAGTATACCAAGCAACTCGGTCAAGACATTTGCTTAAATGGAATCAATGTTTAAACAAAGATTCATTAGTGTCAATGATAAAATCACTATGGCTGACTTCATGAAGACTAAACGGGATAAAAATGACAACATTGCTAATCATGTAAACTGGCAGTGTAATCCTCACCCCAAATGCGAACAGTTGATAGAACAGAGCAAGCCGTCAGCCTTTTCAGGGGAAATATCAATAGTTGGATGACCCCCTCCTTATGCACGACAGATCACAAAACTCTTCGGGACATGACTGAAAGGGTTCAGATGATAGAGTGTGCAAATCTCGAGTCCAAATTAATAACAAATCTTGGTGCCGGAAGGACAACATCCCCAGAGAAGGAAGTTTCAGCGATACCAACTCCTTCGATACATCTGCTAACCGGGGCAAACAAGCAGCGGGCGGACCCAAAACCGATCGGCCTCGAAAATCAATATTACGGGGAGGACCAACTCTGATGGAGAGAAAAAACAAAATCTACTCTTTTGGAAAGGATAAAGTCCGTAAGATATTTAAGGACGCCCTGAACAGCGGTCCACAGCTGCCTGAACCAAAAAGACCGCATGAAGCAAAAAATGACAGATGACCCCAATTACTGCCCATATCACAGAGAGTCAGGGTATACAATCGAAGAATGCTGTGTTTTCAAAAACTAGGTCAAGGAACGTTACAAGACGGGAGAAATTTCGTCGTCTTCGGGCGTACTGATGAGCAATCGAGCCACGATTGCCAATATTATACAAACGAACGCCGAAATCCTCCGGGAGCAAACAACTCAATCGTCTGCTCCTAGGAACGACTCAGACCTACTGCAACCTTTATGGGATATATGCTTGGCCAAAGGACGAAGAAGATAATGAAAAAGCTTCAGAAGGAGCCAATGATCAAATAAGGCATACTGTCTCGGCCATTGATCCGGCTCTGTCAAATTCAAAAATCCGGAAGTTTCGGATAACTTTGCAAAAGGCGCCAACGAGGCCAGAAAAAGAACAAGTACAGTTTTGACCCCTATGTCGTTAAACTGGGAACCCCAAAAAAACATCAGTCCACTAGCAAAAAGGCACGAATGAAAACCTGAAAAGGCTTCATGAGTAAAAACAGCAAGCCTAACCGCGAGCTTGTGAAAATCCGAAAGGACGCAAACTCGTTAAAAGAAAAGAAAAGAAATTCTAAAACGGATGATGAATCGCTCCTGAAACCTATATTTCAGTGTTAGCGGTGCTGATGTAAACTCAATGTCCAACAATTCCCCAATTCCCTCCAAAGGCGAATGATCAGTCGCTCCTGATTGTCACGCCCCGCTTCCTAAGATATGTAAGCACGGCACGTGACAGAGCCAACCATGCTACCTGTGGCTAGGAATCATCCCTCCACATTCATATTGCGGTTGTCAAGCGGATATTAAAAACAGTAAAATATATAATCTAGCCATCACATGTCCATCTGCCACAATAAATAGAATCAAGAAAATGCATAAAGCGGAAACGAATTAAGATCCAATAAACAATATCTGAATCATGTTCCAATATGGGCTCACATCAATAAAAATAAAACTACGGAAATAAAAGTGTAACATTTTCAAAAATATAAAATATTAATTTTGGGAATTTTTATAATTTAATATTATTTTATTGATTATTTTAATATTAAATGCAAATAAATAGGAAAAATGTTAGAAAAAAATTATGAAAAATTATGGAAAATTCTAAAATAGGGTAAATTAGTGGATTATGGCATTTTTAAGTTTTTGTGATTAGTTTGACAATAATTTAGTGCTAATCGCGATTAAAATCGCTAATCGGGTTTTTTGGCAATTTTGTGCAAAACTTGCACATATCACTTTTTCTACACTTGTGCATTTTTCTAGCCATGGTTTTCTTTTGGGATTACTATTGATGTGAGAAGGTTTGGATTTTAAAAGAAAAGGAAAAGAAAGGAAAATATAATGATGAGGGTAGGTGAGAGAGAGAGAGGTGGACTTTGACTTAGCATACTTAGCCATTCTCCTCGTTTTCTGTGCACAGCCCCTGTTCCTCTAGTGTTGACCCAGGGTACTTCTAGTTTTGACAGATTCTATCTAGGGTGAAATCTGGGACATATATCCTAAGTTGCTATTTTGGATTCGTGTTTCCGTATTCCGTATTTTTGATTCTGAAATGGTGGAATGTGTTTTGCCTCGACTAATTGTCGTTTATACGACGATGTAGAGGATTTATTGATGGTTTTGAAGGCGTGCCATAGGTTCTCACCTATAGGCCCCTTATCGTATCGTTTTGGATTTCATGCGCCGTTTTAGATTGGATTTGGTTTTAATGCGCATATACGATATTTTGATGTGTAGGTACCCATGAAGACTTCGGGACGACAAGCAAATACGTGGTGACGTCCGCAATTGGTGATGCAAGGTGAGTAGATTATATCTACAGGGGGAAGTCGGGTGGATGGCGTATAGCACCCCCGCAGTCCGTAGATAGATTACTATGTAGTTTATTGTGATATTAGGTGTATTGTGGATAATGTAGGGTTAGAAATGACTAGTGTAGTTCATAGTCGCGAACCCTAGGGTAGAATTACACCTACACACACACCCTTGCTTATCACTTGTACTTGCACTGTGATTGATGATATGTGATGACTTTGGAGATGAGTCGATGATGTGGGCTGGGTGCCCTGGGATCGGTGATTTTATACGATTCATATGTGGGATATGACTTGTGATTCTTGCGGGCTTGGGATATGTGTTTACCCCCGCATGCATACTTACTGAGGTTACCGTTTTGTACTAGACATAGAGTAGTACTCCAGACTATATGATCTGACGATGGTGATATCTGTTATGTGATGAGACAGTGAGATACTGACCCCTATCCAGCTATGGGGATGCCGTATGATGATTTACCGTACGAGCCGATATTGATGATAGATCCGCACTCATAACTCGAGGATATCTTATGATATGACATTGAGGCGAGATCACCGACTATATACTTTTATACATGTATCGACTCAGATTTAGGTGGTTTCCACACCTACCCCTCCTGATTGACCGGATACTTAGATGTAGTTTGCATAGTAGATACTTCACTGTGGTGTTGACTACTAGATATCTGCATTTTCCTGCTATTCGCATTGCTGGCATATGTTCATTGTTATATTATTATCATGCTGTTAGGACACCAGCACCATTATCGATGATGCGTATGTTTCACGTACACTATTTGCCGGCTCACACACTTCATCATCGATAATTGCCATGCCACTACACTGGAGTACTGTTGCATTCATGATATGATTACTGCTTGGCATATTGTACACATGTACCTGTACACAAACATAGATGATTCTGACTTGATTGAGATTGAGGACCGCAAGATATTCTTTAAAACTGATTCATTCTAAAAGAGCGGTTTCTCCCGACATATGCACATTACTATTCCATGTTGCATGATTTCCGATATGACTCTATTCTTTGCATGTCGCATACATCATGGATTGATTGCATAGCACATTGCATTGGATTTACTTCTTGATGTGGACTTTCATGTGATTTCTGATTTTGAGGACCGTGGGATTATTTAAGAAAAGATGTTCTTTTATGAAAAACCCGGTACCTCGTGATATGATATTTTGGTGTGTCCACCACGCGTTTTCTCGGTGCTGAGACGTGTGCTTGAAACCCGATTCGAGGAGTGGATGATCCGATTGCGGGTTCGTGGTGGGCCCGGTATGGTTCCCCTCGGCGAGATGATCGATGGGTTATGCCGATTGAGTCTGGAGGCGGGCGAGTACCTACCGGTGATTGTATTTGAGCTTGGCGGATATCCGGGGGATACCGCCTGGAGCCGAGAGATGGGCGTACTGCCGGGGCCGACGGGCCGATACCGCAGACGGAGCCCAGAGATGGACATGGGTTGACTCGTACTGCCGGGGCCGAGGGCCGATACCGCAGACGGAGCCCCATATGGATGAGGATTTACGTGTCGATGCTTGGCACGGGTTTCATGATGTTTTCCATGATATTGTTTATATCCTCATACTTGCATACATGATGCTTACTGTCAGTGGGTGACAGGTGGACGGGTTCCACATATATACAGACATGGATCATATACAGACTGGATTTACACTTGTCATACTTCATTTGTATATATAACAGGGTATGAGGGCGCTGTTATATATACCCTTACACCAATATTAGTGGTATGGGACGCTAATATATGTGTATTGATATCATTGATATTTCATCATACTTACCTCATGCAGGCATACCTTACACTGATGACATGTTATTACCTGAGTACCTGGCACTACATACATGATTAGATGTTACCTTGCCACCTTATTACACTCAGATGCACTCTTGTGGATTGTATTACTGATCGTTGACTTAGGTTTATGTCTTGCATTCGGTTTCTGCTTGTAGATATTTCTATTCACGAGTTGGCAACTCACCCCCGTTGTGCCACAGTCCTTGCAGGTTCTGCCGTACAGGTTTCATTGCGGCATTTCTGGCACACTACCTTCTTGCGGGTGATTTGCTTTGGTAGGTGGATTCTTTCGTATCAAGAACCACCATTGTATTTATTTTATTTCATTGTATCTAGAATGTCCATCAACCAAAACTTGTTTATTCTTTCAGACTTAGAGACAGTGTGGTATTATTCGACCTTAGAGTCGCGCTTAGTAGTATTGCGGTTTTCTTGCTGCTTTTTGAGCTTTCCTTGATTTTGATCCTCGCCACTTGGCGTTGTATATTATCATATCATCGTGTGGTTGTGACCGTCGATTGACGAAGAGCTAGCTCCCGCTTGGGATGCCTTTATCATTTTATATACTGTTATCCTTGTTGTACCCCATTCGGGGCCAGTTTTACAAGAGAAACTCTGCCGAAATTTTTAGAAAAGACTTTATTGTTTTCAAAACGTACCTTCGGCTTAGTTATTTAAAAACCTTGATTTCAAACCTGTATTTCTTCATTTCTTTAAACCAGTTTTCTTTACTTATTCTTCAAAATGGTTTTAGATTTCTGGGCTTTTGGCTTACTTGGATCAGATGGAGTCCTATAGGCTTCATATGGTTCAAGGGCCAGTCACGTGCTCTTTCGGGTCGTGACAAAGTTGGTATCAGAGCGCTAGGTTGACCTTGGTTCGAGTCTAAGTTTGACTATGTGGAGCCTAGGGAGTTGTTTATATACGGAACTTAGGCTTGACCTTACGGAACTTAGACTTGGTCGAGGGGGTGTAAACCCGAACTTTCGTCGTATTAGGATGACCCTTGGTTGATGGATTAGGTGACTAAAGTAGAGTGACGTACCGTTGGTATGTTCCGCGGCATACTTACGACACGCCACTCCGCTTAAGGAACCTTAGGATGTGCATATTTTTGAGATTAGTGATTTTCTTCATATCCAGGATTATACATCCATTTGAGATCCCCGATTCTATTAGTTTCATGATCATACCTTCATTGATACTGTTCCTTCCTATGATCATGTATCCACTTTGGATCTGTTGTTTCCCTTCTTGCCACTGATGTGCTCTCTTTGATACTCGATTGAGATTCCTGTCACCGTGTTTGAGCACAGTTTGGGCTGCTGCTAGGGTTACGGCCGGTGTGAGCTCGTTTGGTACGAGGGCCGACCTTTGTGTTTTCTGGTGACATGGGAACGTCTCGAGTTAGTGTTGGTGATTGTGACCTCTAGTGGAGGCGAGTGCTTGGTCTTGCACCGGATGATCGGGCCATTGTTAGAGCTGCCAGTTGAGAGAGGACTGTTGATGTACAGCATACCTCAGAGATTGTGATGTCGCCTACCGTGCAGACAGATGGACCAGCTGTCGCTGAGATTGACAGGATGTTGCTTTCGGAGCTTACGAGCTGAGATTGCCGGAGCTTTCAGGCAGATATGCGACAGATGATAGCTAGTCTATCCGATTTGAGAGACGAAGGTGATTCGTCCGATTTTGCGCCAGAGCGGGCCCAGTTGAGTTGAAGATTTCCAGTGTGGAGAGTCTTACTCAGATCTAGAGCAGGCTGATTCAGAGATGACCGCTTATGTATTGCCTTTCCTGGAGGATTGAGGCGTTGTTCGGCGTACAGGCATATGAGCCAGTTGTTGCTGCAAATGATGAGATATCGCCCAGATGGTTGGAGCTACTGCAGCATGAGCATGTTCTTAGAGAGATGATAGCGAGTTGCTAGTCACCAAGGATGAATGACTAGGACGTGTGGTGAGTTCGCTTACCCCGATGCGAGATCGTCAGGTGGATTGTTTCCAGCTAGAGACGACTTCACGCAGGTTCGTTGAGAGTCGATAGAGACGATCGAATGTCAGGAGCCTATTTTCCAAGTTTAAAGTATACGGAAAGACATGCAGGTGATTCTATGGACCCTCTAGAAGAATGAAACCCTAACTCGACTTAATGACCGTGTGACAGCCTTTGAACCTTAGGGTTTACGGCGGTTCCGCGGCGCCATTAGTGAGGCTTGGGTTTGCCCTTCTACGGCTGGACCACCGACGCTGTGGCATGTACTCGATACTATTAAACTGTACCCGAGATGTGAGCTCTTGGGGGATTATGAGGATCTGACGAGTCGATCGGATGGTTCGACATCTTTCGGATATCGTGATGGGACACTGCTTGGGAGACTCCAGGTGCGAGCATAGCCGTCGGAGCGCAGTTCGTGCAGCCATGATGAGACGAGTCCGAATCAGTCGACACTGATGCAGAGTGAAGAAAAGAGTTCGCAAGATATTTCGACGAGATGACGTCCCACTCCGCCGACATCAGAGATGTTATACGCACCCAGAGGCGTGGTATATGGATATACCTTCCAGAAAGAAGCGCGATAGGTATGCAGCCGTTCCGGAATAAGCTTTAGCTTCAGCATTGGATGATGACTTCCGGGCATTTCGGCAGGATTGAGATTTGAGAAAGGAACCTCGGCAGGACCTTTCTGGAGTACGATACGAGAAGACCTAGACCAGGAGTGGTCGTGTTGCGCACACCCAGCAGGCCAGAGTTCGGCATTGTCGACGAGGTAGTTGACCAAGTTCGGATAAAGGAACTTACCCAGATGCGTTGCGAATGGATCAAGGACGGACGAGTGATGAGTATTCCTCCGATGGTTGGGACGTGTTTCCGAGGACCAGTTCGGCCTGACATCTGCTACAGAATGATGAAGCTACAGAGTACGCGATTTCGAGTCCGTGTGAGAGACTTCAGATTGACCGTGGCCGAGAGCAGTGCAGTGTATAGTAGCTTGGCGTGACGTCATAGTGGACGACGATGGAGACAAGTGGAACCAGAGGTTCGTGTGAGACACTGACGAGCTGTCATTGCTTCCTGTCGAAACTAGAGACCTGATATGCTTACAGAAACGTTGGGATGTGACCAATTTCCGAGAAATGTTGTGCTGAGGACACAGATGTCTTTCCAGCGAGAAGAGATAGTACAAGAGAGCCAGCCTCTGTACAGATCGGCATAGGCATGATTGGAAGAGACCTTGAGCAGGATTCCTTCCAGGACATTGCTGCAATGATGTTTGCACCCAGGATCAGATGTGTGACGTGCATTCAGATAGCCAGAGACCGACGTCAGTGATATGCTGCCTTACGAGTGGTCGTGAGGTTTGACCGAGAGGTGACCAGAAAAGTGCCAGAACGGAATCGTCCCCGTTAGCACACCTAACAGGGCCGATGAGCCGATTGACCGCGTGATAGGTAATCCGCAGAGAAGATAAGGACCTAGAGAGTCAGAAGACGCCAGACCGTGAGCAAGAGGCAGGTAGATATCCTGCGCTGCTAGCAGTGGATTACACTGACTCCTGCTCGACCTTGAAGGAGAAACTACCGAAGGCGGTATTTATGATTTGTGATTTTGTGATTCGATTATCACGTATCCGTCATTTTGGATTTCGGTATTTTGGGCGTTCTATTTGCACGATCTAGTTTTGGTGACTGAGTTTCATGATATTGGTTTCATGCACCCACTGGATATTTATATATTTTGCGCAGAGTTTTCATGCATTTTAGTGTTAGGCTTTGATTCGTGCACGCTGATGCACACGGTTGTGAGATTTTCCTTGCGGTACCCTGATTTTGGTTTGAGCCGCATTATATCGTTGATTTTGACCCGGATTTTGATGGTTGATTTTTGCACTCCGTGCTGGCGATGTGCTTTACGCCTGTTCGGTGTTTGCTATTGGATTTCGTGATTTCCGTGCATGTTGAGTGCGCAGGGTTTAGATTTTCATTCGTGCACGATGGATGCACCGGTTTGGATTTTCGCGCATGTTGGGCGCATGTTTTTAGATACGATTTTGGTGCACGCCAGATGCGCTAAATCGGGGTTCTTCGTGCATGTCACATGCACCTGATTTATTTTGCTGTCAGGCACATACGATGCCCATGACAGATGCTTCGTGCACACCCGTTGCACTTTGATGTTGTTTTGTGCACCTGTTTAGCACATATATGGATTTTTTTTTGATTTCAGTGCGCACCAGACGCACAGGATGGTGTTATGTTTAGATTGGATGTCTACATGTGTAGTTCCGATCCATATCATATCGGTTTTGTATTGGATTTGACATTGTGTTTTTTTTTACATTGACTCCGATGATTGCGGGATGCTTGACGGAGTTTTGTTTTCGAGTTATCTGCTCAGTACCCTTGCGCATGCATTGCGCTGTGACGTTCTATGTGTTGATGATTTCGGAGCCCCGACGACTTTGGTTTATTACTGAAATGTTTTTGTATCTGGGGGTTTAAATTTAAATTCGGGGACCGAATTTCTTTAAGGGGGGTAGATTGTAACATTTTCAAAAATATAAAATATTAATTTTGGGAATTTTTATAATTTAATATTATTTTATTGATTATTTTAATATTAAATGCAAATAAATAGGAAAAATGTTAGAAAAAAATTATGAAAAATTATGGAAAATTCTAAAATAGGGTAAATTAGTGGATTATGGCATTTTTAAGTTTTTGTGATTAGTTTGACAATAATTTAGTGCTAATCGCGATTAAAATCGCTAATCGGGTTTTTTGGCAATTTTGTGCAAAACTTGCACATATCACTTTTTCTACACTTGTGCATTTTTCTAGCCATGGTTTTCTTTTGGGATTACTATTGATGTGAGAAGGTTTGGATTTTAAAAGAAAAGGAAAAGAAAGGAAAATATAATGATGAGGGTAGGTGAGAGAGAGAGAGGTGGACTTTGACTTAGCATACTTAGCCATTCTCCTCATTTTCTGTGCACAGCCCCTGTTCCTCTAGTGTTGACCCAGGGTACTTCTAGTTTTGACAGATTCTATCTAGGGTGAAATCTGGGACATATATCCTAAGTTGCTATTTTGGATTCGTGTTTCCGTATTCCGTATTTTTGATTCTGAAATGGTGGAATGTGTTTTGCCTCGACTAATTGTCGTTTATACGACGATGTAGAGGATTTATTGATGGTTTTGAAGGCGTGCCATAGGTTCTCACCTATAGGCCCCTTATCGTATCGTTTTGGATTTCATGCGCCGTTTTAGATTGGATTTGGTTTTAATGCGCATATACGATATTTTGATGTGTAGGTACCCATGAAGACTTCGGGACGACAAGCAAATACGTGGTGACGTCCGCAATTGGTGATGCAAGGTGAGTAGATTATATCTACAGGGGGAAGTCGGGTGGATGGCGTATAGCACCCCCGCAGTCCGTAGATAGATTACTATGTAGTTTATTGTGATATTAGGTGTATTGTGGATAATGTAGGGTTAGAAGTGACTAGTGTAGTTCATAGTCGCGAACCCTAGGGTAGAATTACACCTACACACACACCCTTGCTTATCACTTGTACTTGCACTGTGATTGATGATATGTGATGACTTTGGAGATGAGTCGATGATGTGGGCTGGGTGCCCTGGGATCGGTGATTTTATACGATTCATATGTGGGATATAACTTGTGATTCTTGCGGGCTTGGGATATGTGTTTACCCCCGCATGCATACTTACTGAGGTTACCGTTTTGTACTAGACATAGAGTAGTACTTCAGACTATATGATCTGACGATGGTGATATCTGTTATGTGATGAGACAGTGAGATACTGACCCCTACCCAGCTATGGGGATGCCGTACGATGATTTACCGTACGAGCCGATATTGATGATAGATCCGCACTCATAACTCGAGGATATCTTATGATATGACATTGAGGCGAGATCACCGACTATATACTTTTATACATGTATCGACTCAGATTTAGGTGGTTTCCACACCTACCCCTCCTGATTGACCGGATACTTAGATGTAGTTTGCATAGTAGATACTTCACTGTGGTGTTGACTACTAGATATCTGCATTTTCCTGCTATTCGCATTGCTGGCATATGTTCATTGTTATATTATTATCATGCTGTTAGGACACCAGCACCATTATCGATGATGCGTATGTTTCACGTACACTATTTGCCGGCTCACACACTTCATCATCGATAATTGCCATGCCACTACACTGTAGTACTGTTGCATTCATGATAT
This sequence comes from Agapanthus africanus, assembly GCA_030015575.1. NCBI lineage: Eukaryota > Viridiplantae > Streptophyta > Magnoliopsida > Asparagales > Amaryllidaceae > Agapanthus > Agapanthus africanus. Next base: position 91,165,680 of record JASDDO010000019.1, on the reverse strand, counting down.
GATTACTGCTTGGCATATTGTACACATGTACCTGTACACAAACATAGATGATTCTGACTTGATTGAGATTGAGGACCGCAAGATATTCTTTAAAACTGATTCATTCTAAAAGAGCGGTTTCTCCCGACATATGCACATTACTATTCCATGTTGCATGATTTCCGATATGACTCTATTCTTTGCATGTCGCATACATCATGGATTGATTGCATAGCACATTGCATTGGATTTACTTCTTGATGTGGACTTTCATGTGATTTCTGATTTTGAGGACCGTGGGATTATTTAAGAAAAGATGTTCTTTTATGAAAAACCCGGTACCTCGTGATATGATATTTTGGTGCGTCCACCACGCGTTTTCTCGGTGCTGAGACGTGTGCTTGAAACCCGATTCGAGGAGTGGATGATCCGATTGCGGGTTCGTGGTGGGCCCGGTATGGTTCCCCTCGGCGAGATGATCGATGGGTTATGCCGATTGAGTCTGGAGGCGGGCGAGTACCTACCGGTGATTGTATTTGAGCTCGGCGGATATCCGGGGGATACCGCCTGGAGCAGAGAGATGGGCGTACTGCCGGGGCCGACGGGCCGATACCGCAGACGGAGCCCAGAGATGGACATGGGTTGACTCGTACTGCCGGGGCCGAGGGCCGATACCGCAGACGGAGCCCCATATGGATGAGGATTTACGTGTCGATGCTTGGCACGGGTTTCATGATGTTTTCCATGATATTGTTTATATCCTCATACTTGCATACATGATGCTTACTGTCAGTGGGTGACAGGTGGACGGGTTCCACATATATACAGACATGGATCATATACAGACTGGATTTACACTTGTCATACTTCATTTGTATATATAACAGGGTATGAGGGCGCTGTTATATATACCCTTACACCAATATTAGTGGTATGGGACGCTAATATATGTGTATTGATATCATTGATATTTCATCATACTTACCTCATGCAGGCATACCTTACACTGATGACATGTTATTACCTGAGTACCTGGCACTACATACATGATTAGATGTTACCTTGCCACCTTATTACACTCAGATGCACTCTTGTGGATTGTATTACTGATCGTTGACTTAGGTTTATGTCTTGCATTCGGTTTCTGCTTGTAGATATTTCTATTCACGAGTTGGCAACTCACCCCCGTTGTGCCACAGTCCTTGCAGGTTCTGCCGTACAGGTTTCATTGCGGCATTTCTGGCACACTACCTTCTTGCGGGTGATTTGCTTTGGTAGGTGGATTCTTTCGTATCAAGAACCACCATTGTATTTATTTTATTTCATTGTATCTAGAATGTCCATCAACCAAAACTTGTTTATTCTTTCAGACTTAGAGACAGTGTGGTATTATTCGACCTTAGAGTCGCGCTTAGTAGTATTGCGGTTTTCTTGCTGCTTTTTGAGCTTTCCTTGATTTTGATCCTCGCCACTTGGCGTTGTATATTATCATATCATCGTGTGGTTGTGACCGTCGATTGACGAAGAGCTAGCTCCCGCTTGGGGATGCCTTTATCATTTTATATACTGTTATCCTTGTTGTACCCCATTCGGGGCCAGTTTTACAAGAGAAACTCTGCCGAAATTTTTAGAAAAGACTTTATTGTTTTCAAAACGTACCTTCGGCTTAGTTATTTAAAAACCTTGATTTCAAACCTGTATTTCTTCATTTCTTTAAACCAGTTTTCTTTACTTATTCTTCAAAATGGTTTTAGATTTCTGGGCTTTTGGCTTACTTGGATCAGATGGAGTCCTATAGGCTTCATATGGTTCAAGGGCCAGTCACGTGCTCTTTCGGGTCGTGACAAAAAGAAACTAAGAGTCTATAAACTAAATAGCCAGCTCTTCATTGCTCGGCTTGATTGCTGAAGTACTCTTGATCTGCCTACGATAAAGATAGAGAAACTAGGCCATACAAAACCCAGACGTCAGTGCGTCATAATATCAAAATTAATAGTGATAACCAGGATATGATGCTATTATTAAACATGTGTACGAATAATAAACACAAGTATAAAATAGTGAGCTGTATGTATGTGATGTGTATCCTAAAGTCTGTGCCTCTAGGTTATCTATTCTAGAAGTCTTTAAAATCGATTTAATGGAATCGTAGGATATAACTCAATAGTATTCCGTGCGTGCCCGGGACCACGGTCAAGACTCTCGGGCTGAATCCGAGACGTGCCGCTAAGCAGTAAACAGGTAACATGTACAGACGAATGATATCAGCAGCATCATTCCGGCGCTGACCGAGCCCATAAAGACTGATCAGTATAAGTATCGAACTGTTGAATTACAACTCAGGTTTCATTATTGATTTCCCCTTACTCCCTTGGTGTTGTGTTCAAGTCAAGTATCGATGTACATCCAATGCCAACACTGGATCAAGCATGTACATGTTTTATCTATGCATACAACAAGTCACGTCCGTCGGGACAACAATCAGGATTGTTGGGATTAGTAACAAGATCCAAGTAACAAGTCTGATAATGTGTCATGAACATGTCATGTAATGCATAATAACCAAAATAGATGCCAATATGAAACTGTAATCCATATCGGAACATGGTAAACACAATTGATGCCATGATACATATGTATATATCTGTAATAACCAATATATGTTCATTACCATGTATGATACAATCTAGATAACATATTGAACTGTTATAGTAGTATAATAACATTGTGATGTTCCGGCATGCAACTAGATAAGCTATTATCGGTATGGATATAGACGGATACTATAAAACTGTAAATCGGTAATTTCTACTGAATATTAAAACACATGCACTATAATTATCAAATAGATATTGATATAATAATATAACATGTTGCAAGTTTAGAATTTGCATGATCGGATCTCATGTCAAGATACGGATATCACGTCCCATGTTGAAATAACGTTGCGATGCAAAACTTACGTGCGCAGGACTGGACCTGGCTGAGCAGTGACGTGACGTGGTGACGAGGCTAGATGACGACAGTGGCGGGGTCGTCTGGATCGTCAGCGACGTGCGCAATTCCAGCGAGACGATCGGAGAATCAAGAAAAGAAAAGGAAAGAAGAGAGGTTTTTATAAAGGTTTATAGTAATTATATAATAATAAAATATATACCCCAAATACAGATCTACGTAAAGATATGTAGCGATCAAAACGAGTCTGTTTTAGCAATTATGGTATGAACATGATGTATGGGTGCAACCATATGATATGGAGTGTGATGACATGCAAGGCTATATATCAAAATTTATTATTTGGTTTTTATTTTGTATTATAAAAGATATGCGGATACTAAAATATATTATATACGTATATAAAATCTAGATTTGCATGGATCCTCTGTACTAGCAAATATTTGACGTAATCTTGAACCATAATGGGTTTCAAACATGCGGGTCGGATCGGATAATAACCATAGCTGTTAAATGCACCATCCGCAACCCAAAAGCAACAAGAATAAAGAAATTTACCGCAAGATTTGAAATACCCCAAATTTATAGCATAAATGCACTAGGGTGTTACACTGATACTTATTCCGGTGCAGTGATGCAGACACCAAACAAAAATCCCAAATCCCAGCTCCTCCAACGGCGAATGATGAATCACTCCTGGCATCATTCCAGTGTTAACAATGCAGACGCCGAACAAAAAAAAACTCTTAAATTCCAAATCTTCCGACAACGAATGATGAGTCAGTTCTGGTACCATTCCTGTGTCCGCGATGCAAACGCTAAACAAAAAAATTCCACATCCAAATCCTCCAAAGACGAATGATGAGTCGCTCCTGACACCCTTCTAGTGTTGGCGATGCATACGCCGTAAAAAAACAAAACCTTCAAATTTACAATCCTCCAACAGCGAATGATGAGTCGCTCCTGACACCCTTCTAGTGTTGGCGATGCATACGCCGTAAAAAAAACAAAACCTTCAAATTTACAATCCTCCAACAGCGAATGATGAGTCGCTCCTGGTTCCATTCCAGTGTTAGCAAATGCAAACGCAGAAAAAACTCTCAATTGCCAATCCTCCAAAAGGCGAATGATGAGTCACTCCTGACATCATTCCAGTGTTAGCGATGCAGACGTCAACCAAATCCATATTCAAATTCTATTTCTCCAATGACAAATGATGATTTGCTTCTTAAACCATACTTCAGTGTTACCAATACTGATGTCAACCAAAAATTCAAATCTCCAAATTTCCCAACGGCAAATGAAGAATTGCACCTGACACTCGTGCTCCGGTGTTAGCAACGCTGATGACAGCCCAGAACCCAAAATTTCAAACTCCAAAATTCCAATTCTAAATCCAAATTCAATTTCCATCCCTAAAATTCCAGCTTTCAATCCAAACTCAAATCCAACTCCTGTTCAAATCTCAACCCAAATCAAAATACCGCCAACTTCAAAAATCCAAATTCGAGCTCCAAAATCTAATTCCAACTTCCATTCAAAATTATCAAATTCAATTTCCAAATCCTCAAATACCATCTCGATCAAAATCCTGGGTCAAATCCACACACAGCTTAAATTTCAATTCCAAAAATCCGGACCTTTGAGTCCTAATTCAACTCTCAACTTAAAACCAAACCTAACCAACTTCAAAAATCCAAATTACAAGTCCCGCTCGGCAGTGCTTCCAACTTAGAAGTCTCACCGGACAAGGCAGAAATCAAGAAAATTAAATTAAAATCCCACCCGACAGTGCTTCTAAGCACAAAAGTTCCGCCGGACAGAATGGAACCTCCCAAATCAAATTAATCAAATCAAATCAAACCAGGCGAAATAGCCAATCAACTCAAGCGACGGACAAGTTTCCTCTAGAGCCCAATGCCAGTGGTAGAGATGTTAACCCCGCTGCCTAATCAATCCAATCAAGCTAGGCGAAATAGCTAGTCAGCTCGGACGGCGAACGAGTTGCCTCTGGAGCCCAATTTTAGTGGTAGAGATGTTGACTCCAGAGATGACTCCGGTCCCAAATTAAATAAAATCAAATCAAAACAAATCCAATCAATCAAGACAAACACCGGCACCGCAGAAGTGGATCAAGTCGGGCACCAATGCCGCATAAGTGGATCAAGTCGAGCACCGACGCCGCATAAGAGGATCACGTCAAGCACCAACGCTGGATAAGTGGATCAAGCCAACCATCAAGCTCCCGTTGAAATAAGCTCTGTCTCGCAATCAAGTCAAGCCATCGACTGTCTGTTGCAAAAAGAGCTGTGCCGGTCTTCCAAAAGTAGGAATCAAATTAAACCAACCTCCACGAAAAAAGATCCATCAATCTCATACACACGACACATACATATCATATGCATTTATGGATGGAGGGCATTTTGTTAAGGTCGAAATTTACACCTCGCTGCCGAAATTAAAAATCAAATATTAAAAGTCAAAATGCCAAAAGTCAAAGTCAAAAAGTCAAAATCAACACCCAAACAAGTAGATCCAAGTCCAACCAACCCGGGCCCTAGCCCAAGCAAGTGGGCCAACGCCCAAATCGTCTCAAGCACAAGCGAAGCCGGCCGGCCATCGAAGGAGAAAGAAATTTGTAATAAATAAATTGTATGCAAATAAATGTAAAAATGTAATACAAATAGGCAAAACACCAAAATTATGTAAAACCCATGGCTCATGTGCAAAAAGATGAGCACATGGACATGGGAGATGCAAAAAGCAATTATGTAAAGCCCAAGAGCTAAGTTGCAAATTGTAATGGGTATTTAAACTCAACCATAACAAGAAATGTTAAGTTTTTCCCATTCCCACAAAATACTAAGATTTGTGCCTATATTCTCTCTCTTCAAGGTCTCCTTCCTCCTCAAGAGCAAAAAAACTCACATTTTTCTTAAAGCAAATAGCATAAAACCCAAAGATCTATTGAAATCAGTTTTAATCCCCCCATCAAAACAAACAAAAAAGAGCTTTTGGATCCTCCCCCAAGAGAAAGAAAGAAAGGGGGAAGAAGGAAAACCCATATCTCAAAACTCCATTTGTAAGGATCTAAAGCCCAAAAAAGGGAAAAGAACGCCTTTTCCCTCATTCAAGTTTCAAATCCCAAGTTTTCAAGAATCAAGAGAGCTTTTGACAAGAGAAAGAAGATTATGGGTGACCCCACTAAAAAGAAGACCTTTAGGATTCTCCCTTGGGGAAACCCTCGGGATGTAAAACCCATGGGCATGGGTGATGCAAAAAGCAATTATGTAAAGCCCAAGGGCTAAGTTGCAAATTGTAATGGGTATTTAAACCCTTAAACCTAACCATAACAAGAAATGATAAGTTTTTCTCATTCCCACAAAATACTAAGGTTTGTGCCTCTATTCTCCCTCTCCAAGGTCTTCCTCCTCCTCACGAGCAAAAAACTCTCATTTTTCTTAAGGCAAATAGCACAAAACCCATAGATCTATTGAAACGAGTTTAATCCCTCCATCAAAACAAAGAAAAGAGCTTTTGGGCCCTCCCCCAAAAGAAAGAAAGAAAGGGGAAGAAAGGGAACACGTATCTCAAAACTCTATTTGTGAAGGATCCAAGGCCCAAAAAGAACCCCTTTTTGCCTCATTCAAGGTTCAAATCCCAAGTTCTCAAAAATCAAAAGAGCTTTTGACAAGAAAGAGAGAAGATTGGGGGTGACTCCACTAAAGGGAAGGCCTTTAAACGGATTTCAATCCGTACTCCCTTCTTGAACGCAGATCTCCATTCGTGCTTCACCCAAACGGAAACATAAGCTCCAGTCTATGTTTCAATAAACGATAAAACGACAAAATCTAGCGATTATGCCGCTGAATTTTTGTCGGAACCCGCACTTGGTATATATTTTTTAAAGAAAACCAAACAAAATAAATAAATAATAAAATACGGACGAAGCCGTCGAGGGGTGCTCGACCCAGACAACCCCTAAAACGCCGGCCTCGGGGTATCCAACCTGGGCACCCCAGGTGAAATCAACTCCGGGTGTCTCGTGATGCGTGTGGTTCACTTCGGGTGCCTCGTGGTGCATCTAATCCGGCTGATGATGCATCTAATCCGGGTGCCTCATGCACCTGGGTGCTTCATTAGGCACCGGGTCTGCACCCGGGTGCCTCATCAAGCACTGGGTCCGGGAGCCTCATGCACCAGGGTGCTTCATGATGCACCAGGATCGGGTGCATCATGAGGCACACGACTCATGACACACATGATCCGGGTGCATCATGAGGAACCCGACTCATGACACACCCGATCCGAGTGTCTCATGCACCAGGGTACCTCATCATGCACCCAATCCGGGTGTCTCATAAAGCACCCGACCCAAGTCCAACCAACCCGGATGTCTCACCGTGCACCGTCTCGAGCAGACTCGTCGCGTCATCTAAATAAATTAAAATATAATTAAAAATGTAAAAATGAAACAAAACAAACTTGTATTTCTTTTCAAACACATTTCACACTGAGTTCGCATGATCACAAGATCCGTTAATCGGAGGTTCTCTCATCTTAAAGCGAGAGATAATTAACAACAGGTTTGTTCATGGCTGTCGGAGATTAGAATCCCCACAATCAATAAACCATCGCCCACCATCGGGTGTGGGGAATCTGTACAACACCTGACAAACGAGCGCATACATCCCGATGGGTGACGAAAAACACTCTACAATGATAAATGAACAAATTTTAGGTACACTTATGTGTCAAAGTACAGATACTGTAACACCATAATTCCTGGAATACGGAAATATGGAACAAAATCGCCAGTGCTCCTAGACAAGGAGAAATCGCCTTGTCATAGTCACACGTAAGGCTCTAACTAAACATGTACGATAATATCCAAAGATATAATACTAATATCATGCTGCATAAATAACAAATAACACTGATGAATCCACAAGATAAAGATAGAGTCAATAAAAGATCCAAATAATAAAGAGTTTAGAATAAACAAAATATAAGATCCAAAAAGAAAGCTACATTATTCCTAATGTCCCGCAAAGGGCTCACATACTAAGTACGAACAGAAATAAAATAGAAATAAACCTACTGATACTACTGACCTTCGGCAAACTCCTGATAGTCACTCTGATCCTGCTCTACCTGTGAATCGAACTCTAAACTTGAGATGGTAAGTCCCAAAAATGTCGGAACATCCCAACAAATACTCAATCGTAATAGTGTGTGTATGTTTATGATAGCATGAATATATGAGTGCAGTGAAGTCCGCGTGCACATGTAGATATAGATATGGCAAAAATATAAAACAAGCATGTAAACATGTCAAGTCGGTCAAATCATATTCTAATTAGTCACTAAAAGGGTAATCTATCCGATCGTGAGTTCGAGTGGGTACGTTAACCTCTGCAGGAGTATTCCTAACCCAAGGGTAGGGCCTCAAGGGTAAGAAAACACGGGCTCAACCGTGGAATGGACAAGCGACCGTATATAGCCTGGAACAAGCGACCGATATAGCCCGGAACGAGTTGCAGCAACAAGCGACGATATAGCCCGGAACGAGTTGCAGCAACAAGCGACGATCTTGTCGAACAAACTTGTACGAGCTGCCGGCGGTGGGACTCCTGAGATCTTGTCGAACAAACTCACTCAAACTACCTCAACACCCCGCATATCTATAACTAACACGGTATCAAACTTAATCACTAATTTAGAATGCTGACGGGATTGAAACATGTACTATCGTGTTAGTGGTACGGAATGGAAACTTGTAAGCAGGAAAGGTTGTATTATGGCATGTAGTTCAGCATTCTAATTAGAGATCTCATTTTAATATAAGAAAACAGTAATCGTGAGCAGGTATGTCATGTCAAACAAGTCAATGATCTCAAGTAGCATATCAAGTACAGTCGATATAATATATTAGTATCCATAATGTAAATAAGAATTTATATGAATTAGCAAACATCTCTATTTAACATCCAGGGTTATTATTGCATCGAAAATAATTTAGAACATGGTTTAAAGGGTTAATTTGATTAATGGATGCTCTAGTTCATAGGGTTTTCATTGCGTACACGATAAATATAAGGTTTCATTTAATCAAGATTTCATAATATTACGATTTCATCTAATTAAATATAATTAAAGCATATATATTGAATGATTAGACTAAAATAAAGAGCGAGTACTTGCCTCGAACGCGATGAACGGATAAATCATGACTCGACGAATCAAAATCCCTTGGATTTCAGCCTGGACCTTGCTCGGCTGGCTAGAATCAGGGAGACGACGGCGTCGATGCTGCAGTGGGGATGCTCGGCCTGATAGCTGCTCGGCAATGGCGAGGGATCTAGATGATGAAGGTGTTGCGGTTAGGATTTCGATGAGGTGAAGGCAACATGATGAGGTGGGTCCAGTGATGGTGTTTTAGTCAACAGCGAGAGGTGTGCTCGATCGTTGAGGCCGAGGGAAGGAGATGGAGGTGGTAGCAGAGAGTGGTAGGGTTGCTGCGATGGTGGTCGAAAGGGGCGCCGGTGGAGGCAACGACGAGGTGTGGGTGGTGCGCTGCGGTTGAGGTTGATGGAGGTATGGGTTTGGGTTGAAGAGAGACGGAGAGGGATGGTGATGGTGCCCGGGTGAAGGAGGCGGTGGCCGGCGGTTTGAAGGAGTCGCCGGTTCTGAAGGTTTAAGGGAGATGAAAAGAGAGAAACGAGAGAGGAAATATGTTATAAGGTTAGGGTTTTTATTTAAATAGTAGGGAGAGATTATTCGTATGAAAAAGGGAAGAGAAAAATATATGGGTTGTTATTTGAGAGATATAGACCACGGGGGGAGAGAAACAATGTTTAGCTGGACTGAGAGTATAGTTGTAGAGAGAGAAGATTATGTGTTTATATATATAAGAGAGAGAAAGTGAACCTGGTAGAGAGAGGAATAGTTTGGATTAGTTAGGGATTATTTTAATATGCATATGTATTATTTAGTTTAGAGATTTGTTAAAATGGTATATAGGTTGTTTTAAAAATATAGTTAAAGAGTGATTATATGATAGGTAAATTATACGTGTATTATTTATATATTGGTTAGGGTAAATTTAGTGGAAAAGAGAAAATATTTGTTAAACTAGATAAAACAATATATCAAAAAAAAACCACAAGAACTATTTGTTAAAATTTTTAAACGATCTCCTCAATTATTTATCATAACCAAAACAATCTACCATATATCTATGATTACAAAAATATTGTAGACAGTATATATATCGTGTATATATTAATTAATATAAATATAAATTAGCATATCAATAAACATCTTAAACAAACTAGATAATCAATATATATATAAATATAGTTAAAATAAGTGTAGGGTTTGTTATTATATAAGATAATAGGAAATATTTATATAAATATATATATAGGGTTTTAAATAGATATGATGTATATAGATTAGTTTAAATATGTATGGTTAAAATAGGTATAGATTTGTTTGGGGGGATAAAATATATTTGGGGAGAGAGTATTAGATAATATATATAAATTTAGGAAAATAATTCTCATAACCCAAAAAGTTCTAAAAGAGTTTTAAAAAGGATTTTCAAGTATTTTGTCACATCTTTTGTTATAACCATCATACTAAAATAAATATATATCTATTATTTAAAATATACTATATGGATATCAACATAAAACATTACTAGATTATAAACAAATATTAAACTCTAAATTAATAATAGTAATAATAATAATAATAATAGCAAAACCAATACATCCAAAAAGAAAAGGAAAGAAACGTACGATCGGGCTAGGGTGGTACTGATACAAAATCTTTCTATCTATTAACAATTCTTTAAATGTAAGAATAACGGTCATGTTTGCCATTCTTACCTATACCTGAGCCTGCACCAAGAACTGGCATATCTTATAAGATGTCAAAAGCTAGTGGTTCCAGAATTACTTTGCAAGAGTGTGTAAATGCACACTCAAGCCTCAAAATTTTCACCATTTCACTACTATATAAAGCAAACCCTTCAATGTGCAATTATTTTCATTTTTTATTGGATTCATGTTCATTCTTCGAAGAATGCTTCGTGTTTTCATGAGTTTTTTTTTTCAGTTCCCACAATTTATTTCTCATGCCAACTGTTTACATATAACGAACTTGCATAAAAAGGAAGAACTTATAAAAATATAGTTAACATTATGCAGAGTCATTTTTCAGTCCTTATTGCATGTTCACAGTACATGCCAAAAAAGTAGCAGAAGTGAACTTCCGATTGGTCATCATCAGATCCTTGGATTTTGTTGGAGAGGAAGCCACAATATTTTCTTGCGTTTCAACACCTGGTTCAATGTTTGTCTCTTTATGATGTGTGAAAAGTGAACTTCCTTCCCCATTTTCTTGTGCATCCCTAATTTTACGTGCATGAGCGCAAGCTCTGGTTACTCTGCGGTTCATGGGAGACAAATCGTGCTTGGTTTTGCTAGAACTAGGAGAAGGTTGAGGCAAAGTGGGGTCTTTTGCTTTGCTTCTATTGTCAGGCTGTGTTGATATTGGCGACACTGGCTCTGGTCCTCTCTCCCTAAAGTTCAATTCAGGAATAATATCAGGTTCTTCCTTCGGTTTAATCATCGAAGCCTCACCAAGACCATCTGAGCCAAGAATTGACGTCAAAGGGGCAGTTTCATCGAACTTTCTAGATCTGTTTCTAGAACGCTCCAGATCCTCACCAACCACAGCATCTTGTTTTTGAGCAACCACAGCCTGATACAATTGATCAAATAAATAAACATATGATATCATAGAATGCAGGGAAAAAGGACAGCAACTGAATTAATAAAAAAAAGACGATCAAACAATGTCAATTATATGACAGAAATGTCCAACTTATCCGCAATAGTATGAAAATATTTACCTTCCACTCCTGCTCCTCAAGTATGCTTTCGATAAGAACTTGATAGCTATTATCTTCAATGTACTCCCAGTTGTTACCACACACTTTAAGGAGCTTCTTCAACACATGCTGTGCCTCTTTCCTGGGAAACCCAATGTTTTTCATAGCCTCTAAGGCGGCTATTGCTTGTGGAGGGGGAAGTCTTTTACCACCTGAAGTAATGTAAACCTATTTACTTAGAAAGTACTCATTCGGATCAGTAAAAAGTAATCTTCACTATAAATTGCAGAAACAATTTGATCAACAAGAAAAAAAAATAGTAGGATAAGATTAGAATACAAGTGTGGCTTCGGTCTGGAAAATGCTCATCTTTTGAAGCAGAATAGAGTACAGCATGCATGAAAGGATGGAATTTTCTAATGAAAGATTGTAGTAAAATCCGTCCGTTATGATTCTAATAGCAGAGAAATGGGGAATTCACATGCAAATGCATAGGGTAATCGAAATTGCCTAATGATCTAAACATATAATAGAATAACAAGAAGAACACTGATTTCAACCTTGGAAGTTATATAAAGTAAGAGGACACATAGTTAAAATTATAAAATCCAGCAAAGAACGATTCAACAAACATCTGCGCAAGGTTTGTAAAAATACTATGTAGTGCTTGGCAGGAGTGCCGCCTAGCGCTCAGCTGCCGACGTCTAGGTGGTTTTGATTTTCCTTTTCAATATCGTGTGTGCGCGCATAAAATGGCAAAGAAAAAAATTACTTACTAAATTCTTTAAATAAAAAAAAATATTCAAAGTATTATAACCAATATAATAAGTTCATAAGTATATGTGTAATAATTTCTAATATGCATATCTAATCCGTATGATAATGAACATATTTGTTGGTACCCTTATGTGTCAAAGTACAGTAACAAAATCTTCCAAACTGAGGATTATCTGATTACAATTCTATTTAAATGTCAGAATGGCAGCCATGCTAGCCATTCTTACCTACCCCTGACCTGCAACAACAAGAACTGGCATACCTTACAAGATGCTAAAAAAGGTAGTGGTTCCAGAATTACTTTGCAAGAGTGTGAATATGCACACTCAAGCCTCAAACTTCTCGCTATTACTACTATAAAGTAAACCCTTTAAAGTGCAATTATTTCCATTTTTTATCAGACTCGTGTCCATCTTCAAAAAATGCCACATGTTTTCCCGAGTTCATTTTTTCCTTCAAAAATTAATTCTCATATTAACTGTTCAAATATATTAAACTTGCAGTTAAAGAAAGAACTTTTACAAGATTATAGTTAGCATTTGCTTATGCAAAGTCATTTCAGCTCTTGTTGTATGTGCACAGCACATGCCAAAAAAGTAGCAACTATAGTTCTGCCTTTTATAACAAGTTACCAGTGTAATGTGGCATGGATATACCTCCATTTCCGGTAGAAGTTGGATCGTGTGGCGGGTAAATAATGGCGATCGGTACTGCGAATTCTGATTGGTCATCATCAGCTTCTCTATCCTTGGATTTGGTTGGAGAATTAGCCAAAGTATTTTTTTGCACTTCAACGCTTTGTTCGACGTTTATCTCTTTATGAAGTATGAAAAGTGAACTTCCCTCCCCATTGTCTTGTGCATCACTAATTCTATGTGCACATGCTGAAGTTCTAGTAACTCTGCGGTTCATGGGAGACACAACATGCTCTGTTTGTTTTGAACAAGGAGAAGGTTGAGGCGAAATGGGGTCTTTTGCTTTGATTCTATTTTCAGCTTGTGTTGATATTGGTGATACTGGCTCTAGCCGTGTCTCCCTAAAGTTCAATTCAGGAGAAATATCAGGTTCTTCCTTTGGTTTAATCATTGAAGCCTCACCCAGACCATCTGAGCCAAGAATCGATGTCGAAGGGGTTGTTTCATCCAACTTTCTTAGTCTCTTTCTAGAATGCTCCAGATCATCACCAACCACAGCATCATATTTTGAGCACCCGCAGCCTGATACAATTGATCAAATAAATAAGCATCTGATATCATAGGATGCAAGGAAAAAGGACAGTAACTGAATTAATAAAAAAAAGTCGATCAAACAATGCCAATTATATGACAGCAATGTCCAATTTATCCTCAATAGCATGAAAATATTTACCTTTAACTCCTGCTCCTCCAGTATGCTTTCGATTAGAACTTGATAGCTATTTTCTTCAATGTACTCCCAGTTGTTACCACACACTTTAAGGAGCTTCTTCAACACAGGCCCTGCCTCTTTCCTGGGAAACCCAATGTTCTTCATAGCCTCTAAGGCAGTTTTTGCTTCTGGAGGCGTAGGCATTCTTAAATCTGAAATAATGCAAACATGCGAACCTCAGTCATTAAGAAGAATAGTAAATAGCGATGTTATGTTATACATAAATTGCACGAGCGATTTAAACATGAAGTGAAAAAAATAAAGATAGAAACAAAAAATAAAGCACAAGAATAGCTTCATTATGAAAGATGATCATCTTTCGAAGCATATTAAAGCAAATCATGCATGAAAGAGTGGAAATATCCTAAGAAGGAGAGTAGTAAAATTGCTCCGTTATGATTCTAATAATAGAAAAAGGGGAAATCCAGTTGTAATGCATACGATAATCGTAATATATAATGGAGTAGCAAGAACTCTAATATCAGTTCGGACATTATAATGAATAGGAGGATGCATATTGCAAAAAGTTCTGAGCCTTACCCTGCCGAGTAAGCAAGTTCAAACTACCGAACTCACACAAAAAATTAGAAATTCCAGCAAACTATTCATCAGCGTGTGCGCTGTTATATGTCCCTTCCACTGCGCCATAACTCCGAAGTTGTAATGAGGGTTGAGGGATATATTTTATATTCTAACATTCCCCCTTTGGGCCTAAACCTAGGTTGTGCAGCGGTAATTTTTTAACTAAATCCGTGTTAAACAAGCGCCCGGTGGGAACTGAACATGCATCAATGTTGCGGAAAGTGTAAAGCTAGCGAAGCGGAAGGACGAGCTTAGACTTTAGCGGGCATTATCGGAGAAAAACGCCAAGACGTTTTTAAATAATAAATTGATAATAATAAGATGGAAAAGTATGATAGAAAGATACAAGAAATATAAAAATAAAAGAGATGTTTTTCTTTTTTGTATCCTTGTAATTCTTCAACGTCTTTAGAGAGATGGAGGGTCCCCATAACTAATAACTTTTGGTGCATCCCCAAACGGTTAAACCGTACAGACTATGACGTCTTTAAACCGTACAGACTATGACGTCTTTAAACCAGACTATGATATCTCTAAACCTTACGGACTATGAGGTCCTTAAACTCATGGACTATGATGTCCTTAAGCCTAATGGACCGTAATGTCCCTAAACTAAAACGATAGAGTCTAAATACTCTTTCGTTGGATCTAAATGATCTCAAAACCTTGTTAAGTAGATCTTAGTCTAAAATTAGACTAACGTATCCTTAACAAGTATTTAAGTTGATCTTAATCTAAAACAAGATTAACGATCCTTAAACCACCCAAAACCAAATCTAAGAAAATACGGATTTGGACTAATCCACGCCCTACGGGCGGCAACATAAATTAGTTTCCGTATACAATCCACGGACAACAAAAAATAAAACAAACAAACATGACATGAAGTGGCCATCTGGAGAAAGAGAAAGTGGTTACCGCTATGCGGTAGCGTAATTAAATGCAAGGGCTTGCGCCTGCAGGGAAGAGCGTCCCCACAATCAAAAATCCCTCGTAAATGAGGGGGGATCTGACGAAATCTGCTACAATGGCCGCATACATCTAAACCTCCGATACACGGTGCCATAAATTAACTTGGCATCTTCGGAGAGGTGGACGGATAAATCCAAATAGCATCTGCCCCCAAAATTCAGGCCATACGTCCCAACATTCCGGTCGCGTCTTTCGGCGGGGAACAGATTCTGGCACGTCCGGTGGGACCTTTTCTTCTTTCCACTCCACACTTCATGTGTCGTGTTTCGCGAACGAATCGCGGTTTGCTATGGTTGCCCCTGGATTCGAGGTACTAAGATTTAGTGTCTTCCTTCATGCAGAAAACAGAAGATCAATGGCTTTCAACTGCAACAACGGCAATAATTCCCACTCCGTCCTTGTTGGAGGAGTGACCTATGGGCCTCAAGCGGCCTCCGTTTTCATTATGCCAGTGGAACAGGTAGCGCAAGCCACTACAGGGCTGTTCTTTGGGACCATGCTCCCACCAATGAGCTTCAACGCCCCACTGTCGTCGCAACAAGGTCCGAAGAAGTTGGTCTTTGATCGGCTTACAGCTACCGCGGCCCCTCTCAACGGGTCGCCCAAATCCAACGCCTCAGTCTTTAAGAGACTGGGCCAAAACTCCAATGGACCCATGAAGAAGCCCGTGATACCTGAGGGGGTTATCCCGAAATGGATAGCCATCCCTGTTCCAACAAACGAAATCATCAGAGTGATTTCTCCTGCTAAGGGATCGGTCTTCGCTAGACTGTCCGCTCCAACTCCTGCTTTAGGCGAAGTCACAGAGGCTGCTTCCCTTGCTCGAAAGTCTGTCTTCGACAGGTTGGCCATCCCCACTCAGCGGACGTCAGTTTTCGATAGGCTGACACCAACATCAACCCTCCACCAGAGCAGGGGGCATGATGAAGCCACCCCCATAGCTGAACCAATACCGTCTGCAAGGCATGCTCGACGTCGTCATTGGTGCCGAGTGAGGAAAACTGGGGGCAGTTCCCCTTCTGGATTGACTCCACCAGCTCTGATGGTTGAAGTCGATGCTGTTGTTCCAACCGGGAACAGCTTTGAACCACTGAGGAGGGTCCGCAAGAATTCTTCGACCGCTGTATTGAAAAGATCTCCTCCACATGTGGAGAATGTTACAAACTCAAAGCCGGAGCAGCCTCCTCAGCGGCTGTCTTCCAAAATCCACAAGGTCTAATGGAGAGTCCAGGATTCTGTGATCGACAAGGACTATTCCTGCCGACAGAAGAAGTTGAAGACTCAACAGGAAGAGGACCATCCCTCTGCCATGCCATGAAAAGTATCGTCTGCTCAGGTGCCTACTGCAATAGACCCCTCAACTTCAATCATCCATAAAAAGAGGAGGGCGTGGAAGATCCCTATGCCTGCGATGAATCTCAAGGGCACTGAACCTAGACGCTCCAAGTCTACAGGCATGGTGGTGCATACTGTTTATATGGCTTCCGGGAAGGAGGAGAGCCGTGCCTCTAGGGGTTATCGACCACTCACCCGATCGGTAACAAATGCTCAGGAGCAACAACAGAAGCTCCAGGAGATGTTAACGAAAATGGTTGCCCTCACGGGACATAAGGAAAGCCCCAAAGTATAGTCGGATCAGCGCCAGGAACAGGAAACCGATGCCGAGTTCCTCTGGAGGATGCTAGAAAAGAATGATCAAGAAGCAGCGGAACAAGCGGCCAATATAAAACAAATAGCGCTATTGTTCCAGGATATGGTGGGCATGATGATCCAGTCAGACCCTCCAGCCGAAGATCCGCCAATAATAATCGAAGACGACAGAGGGGAGACATCAAACCCTCTTCCGGCCTTTTCAGCAGCAAAGGAGGAAACAATCTCGAAGGGTGCGCTCAATGATTATATAGCTCAACAGATACGAGCCCATCAAGCGAACGAAGCTGCTGGCCAAGTCGTCAAAACTGGGCGACCATATCCTAGCTGGTACGACTAGATTAAATATCCGCCATGATACACGATTCCTAAGTTTCACGTATACAAGGGGAAAGTCAATCCCCATCAACATGTCGCTTAGTTTAGGGCTCTGTATGGCAGCACTGGAGGTGACGATAAGCTACTGCTTCGCCAATTTGTCGGCAGCTTGGCGGAGACGGCGTTCGAATGGTATTCAGAGCTTTCCAACGATTCCGTCAAAACTTTTACGGAGATGGAGTTGCTATTCACCCAGCGTTTTGCAAGCGCTAGCGAACGCACCCCAATCACGGCATTGATCAATGCCAGGGTGAAGCATGGAGAAACATGGGTTCAGTACGCGATACGGTGGCTGAACCTATGGTCGAAGTGCGAACAACACATAGAAGAGGAACCTGCAGTAGGCATGTTTATGGGAACCCTCGATCCGCAGGCGACCATATCCCAGTTTATGATGTTCTTCAAGCCGACCACTTTCCAGGCCTTGATCGACAAACTGGCCCAAATGGACCAGATGGGCCTAGGCCTTCCTCTTCAAAGACAGAACCTCGGAATGAAAAAGGGAAAAGGAAAGCGACCTTTATCGCCAATGCTCAGCAACAGCCGAGTGATCCAAAACCAGCTGATCACCAAAACGACAGACAACGATTTATCAACGAAAAGTTAAAACGTCCTTACTCATTCCCTCGGGATAAAACAATGAGACTGTTCGAACTGGAGGTGCGCGACAGGCTCATCACTCTACCAGATCCAAGACGTCCACTGCAGCCAGGTGACGTCAACAATCCCAATTCCTGCCCCTACCACCGAGTAGTAGGCCATCCAATCGAAGATTGCTTCGTCTTCAAAGGCTGGATTGAGGACCAATACCAACAGGGAAAATTCGCATTGTCCGAGAATTAGAAAGTATGCCCGCCCCAGCCATACGCTCCTAAAAGGGTAAACACGCCGGGGGCATCATGCTCATTTATAGAAGAAGCTCCATGGGAGGTCACTCTTTCAGCCAAAACAAAAAGAATGCTGAAGGATCTTCAAACATGCCCGACGATCAGGTGGAAAAGTCCGCTGGAACCAGAGGTCATTGAGGGAATGCTGAAGCCGTGCCTGACGCCAAGAATTGGTAGCGATGGGCAAAACGCCCATGCCCAGCCGTTAAAATCTTCGAAAAGGAAGAAGAAGACCAAAAAGCCTGTAAAGCCTGATGACAAGCGCACGGACCTGCAAAAACATATTGACGCACTGGAGAAATATAACCAAATGGCGTGAACCCCGGTCACACTCCAAGAATTTCTCAACAATACCCTTGAGAGTGGAGATAACAACAATAACGACGGAGATGACTCGTCAGAAGAATCTGAGGATTATATGGCAAGCTGTCACATGATCTCTCATTCGTCACTAAATGTAGAAGAAGCTCATTCGGCATTAGAAGACAACATATAGGAGCTCGAGGCAGGATTGGAGCCAAAACCCTTGGAACCGTCTGACGAGATGATCGACATGCTGCTAAACGAAGCCCGTCAGAAGAGCAAGGCTAATCAGCAACGTGAAATGGCCATATTCGAAAGGGTCAGACGTCGACGTCAATTTGAAGAAGTCATCGTAGAGATAAATCGCGAAACACTCCAACCAGATCAAAGTGCACCTACGGCAAACAAAAGCAAGCTTAAGTCGAGGAAACGGTTTGCCAAAACCTTGTCCATAGGAATGAAGCTGCTACTGTCCATAGAAGATATCCCCGAGGATACGCACCTTGACGAAGCAGACGTACATCCTAACTATTGTTTATACCACCAGAGGATTGCACACCCTACCGAAAAATGCATGGCCTTTAAAAAGTGGTGGCAGGGATACGTTGCTCACCGACAATATTTCAAGCGGATGAAGCGCAAAACTCGTCGGGAGCAGAAAAGCACGACAGATGAGCACAAAAGAACTGCCGACAACTGTCACATAGTCGATGCCAGGGGATCGCAAAGTTCTCACCTTCGGAAGTGATTCTGACGAAGAAGTATTTCTCGGCTCTCTCTTCAAAGAATCCACCTTAGGAAAAGAGGAAGAGACGAAGAAATGTGAGAACATTCAGCTGCGTAACCGCACATCACCTGAAAAGAATCTCGGACCCACAAATAAGAGATCGAAAAAAAAAGATAAGGGGAAGGAAAAATTTCCCGAGGATATCGCCCTTGATGAGCGAGTCGCCGAAGAGCTCGCAGCCAAGGATCCGCCCAAGAAGAGAAAAGTGGATTAAAATGTCCTGGCACACCTGAGGAAGATATCCTCGCAACTGAGCATCTTGGATGCCCTTCTTTTGTCTAAAGGTGCACGAGATTCTCTGATCAAGGCACTGCAAGAGCCCGAACAGTTTCAAGCCTTTCTTGCCGAAGAAAAGATGAAGGACGAGCTGGAAGAAGTGCACACAGCTGACATCACCTTCAGCGATGAAGACCTCTTCCTCGGGATGTGCGAGCATAACCGCCCCATATATGTCACAGGTACTGCCACGACATTAAGATAGGGAAGATTCTAGTTGACAACGGGTCCTCTGTCAACCTCCTAAATGTCAGAGTGCTAAAAGAAATTTGCATGAGCGTTCAACACCTAGCTCGAGATAAAATTACCATCTCCGGTTTTGACTCTGTAAGTGCACGGCGGCGCCCCGGCCGTCAATCCGACGGCCAAATGCGGAAGCGGTGATAAACTTTAAATTTTACTTGAACTGGCAAACCGCCGCGCACTAATACCCGGATCGAACCATTAACTAGTCCTAGCTAACTACAAGATGGGGAAGAGAGATATACCGACTGATCCAAGTCCTCTGGTCTTCTCGTCGTCGTCCCGATCTCCTGCGGAATGTTCTGTCTCCAACTCGTCGCCGGAAGTGCACCACATCGCCTACTTCTTTTACGGGCTCCCACCTCAATGCCGAGGCAACTCGGGCACGAAACTGGCTAGTCGACGTGCCCAAGATTTGTTGTAGAATGTTTAGTAGAACTAGTGTCTCATTTGGGGTTTATGGAGGTGCCATTTTGGTGGAGGAAATGAGGTATGAACTTTTGTGGAGGAACTTGGGGATTTTTCTAGCATCAAGAGAGCAAAAATCCCCACTACAAAAATGGGCAACCCTTCCTCCATGCTTGGCCGGCCATCACTAGAGGAGGAGGAGAGAGAGGGGTGTGTGAGAGTGGAGTGTATGAAAAATGGGAGCCATACTCATATCATCCAAGAGAGAGAGAGAGGAATGGTTATCATATGGAATAATGATCACAAAGAAACACCAACACTCAACCACCAAATCATGCAAAGAAATGATCACCAAAAGAGAACCTCACTCCGCCACAACCATCATGAAAACCATGTCATATGAAAGTCAAGCCATGATGGAGAAGTCAAGAAGTCAAGGTCAAGGAATGGCTATCATGATACAACAAAATGCAAAGACCCCCTCCACAATTGCTTATTTGCACAAATGCAAATAAGCCCTCCTCCACCAATCTTCGGCCAATGAACGATACAAAGGAAATTGGCCGAAACGGAAAGCAAACTGGCAACTCCAGAAAACTGGTCCCGTAATAAATTACAGGACAAACCCCGATACTGTGCATACACACCCGCATCTGTATTTCGACCGAAATACAAATGCAATGAGACAAAATTCACACTGTACTATACTAGGACTTATACCAAAGTCGGCTAGTAATATCCGTTCGATCCTGATCCGTGCAATACCGCACGTATCTGATCGAACCCTGCCATATATCCATACGGCCTATAGTACAAACTGTCCGATCCTGATCCGTGCAATACCGCACGTATCTGATCGGACCTTGCTATATCTCCATACGGCCTCTACAACTTTTCGCCCGAAAGCTGAGTAACTGAATGTGGGGGACTCTAAAGACTCGTCAATACCTTGGTTGTGGATTTAACCACTAGCACGTCAGAGGTATAAGCCAATACGTAACGGGCTACCAGGTATTGACTAAAAGGGACGTCTGTGAGCGAACTCGGCCTGACAACCCTACCGAGCCTGTCAGTGACAATATCCGTACAGTCCGGTCCGTTCGTCTATGAGTATCGCATGGCGGGCCTAGGGGGTTGGTAAAAGTCAGACCCCCAAAAGCGGTACAAGTCGTGTCGGAGTGTAGCCCAGAACACCCTGAGATACTACTGGAATACCTACCAGTAAATCTCCTTGCCTCGGCCGAGGGCTTCGTGTAATGGCTCTCCTAGACACAGCGCGACCTCACCCCCAATACCGGGAGAGACGAACCCCTGAAGATACGCTCACTGCCTCTATGTGGCTCGGGACTGTACCCAACTAAAACCTGTTTGCACGACTCCTTTGAGCCGTGGTAGGGTAGTAATCAAAGTACAGTGGGAACTCACACAAGACAAATGACGATCCCCAGGTCGATGAACTAACCTGTACACATGTCACCAGGGAACTGCCATCTGACGTCTGGTATATGACCAACTAGCATGTTCCCGGCGAGTCCTGTCCGGTGTACTCATAACCCAATGAGCACCTGTATACATCTTAGGTGATCCAACTGACACTAGTGGCTTGTGAGACCGGCCACCGCCCCTCGTCGGGGTCTCGACTGTATACACTAGTCTACTCTGGAGTATCGATGCCCTGTCTCGAAACTCTCACGACTAGGGACCATTTAAGGATATGCTTATAGACCCCAGCTCCCACTTATATGATCGCCCTCATACTGCTGGTGGTCAAGCAAGAATCCTAGGGGCTCTACCAACGTGTAATAGCGACTTGTCAGGTCACTTAAAGCAGTACACGATGATAAAGGTAAACCAGATAGCATACTATCATCTCGAGTAAGACTGTTCTACCGGGATAGGTCCTCCATCAATCATTGCAATCACGTACCTGTGACCTAATAATTGACTCTGAGGGCACTATCTCCAACAATCTCCCACTTGCACTCAAGGCTAATTATTGCGATGTCGCATATTCACAGCCCGTGTGATATCGAACACCCAACTCCTCTACTAGTCAGTCTCACAAAGCTCGTTTGCGAAACTATTGCGTTCGAGGAATAGCCTTAGTGAGTGGATCCGCTTTGTTTTCTCTTTCCATGTCTCTCTATATCTCAAGTTCGCGGAGAAACCCATCTCCCGAAATGAGCAATACCTGTCTTAGAATGTGTCTGGATGTCTGATGGGACATAGCTCATAAATGAACTTCAAATCCAAACTTCTTAGACTGTATCGTTAACTAAACTTAATCAGTATCCTGCGCCATGCCACCCTCAGCATTGCCTTGGACCACCTGTCCAAAATACTGCCCCTCATCAGAAGGAAAACTATAACTCTGACAACCTCCTTGTCGTCCAGGTCACCTTGGAAGCCTGGAATGATAACTGTCTCCTGAATAAGGTTGTCGTTATCATATCCCTAGAACATCCACTTATGTTCTAAAACTGCTTCCGACTGTTTCTCCAGGATTGGATCAATGTCAACTTATTGCAGCTAGTGCAAGAACAACATCTGGTGTGGTACTTGACATCTCATGATTGACTCAATTGCCTGAGCAAGTGATCTGCCAATCATGCACATCCCTCTCCCCTTTAGTCTGTAAGACACCTTTAGAGAGGGTGACTCCATCTTCTGCAGGTAGACTACCGTGCATGGAGTTGTTCATTCTAAATACCCTTAGAATGCTGTCTAAGTACCCAGATTGGAAGACTACCCAAATCTAGATCTAAAACCATAGATCTTGTAACCAGTATGTCTGATATAAAATCCATTTCCTTTGTGGAGAAACTACTGTGTAACGACCAAAGTATAACCGATTGTAGTATAGGAGTTTCCTTTCCTATTCTGTGTATGTCATCCTAATACCAGGATATCACACCCTACTACCTTCTCAACAGATCCATCCCCTATTCTGATGAAGTCAAACCCATGACTGTCACGTCAGAAATAGATGATCTATCTCCGCTACATCTGCTTTAGTCTATAAATAGACATAAGCTACCTGTCCACCAATGCTTCCGCTGCTCCCACTGACTATGACAACCCTCTGGCAGAGTCATATAGACGTACACTTCTAAAACTAGTTTAGAACGACGCTATACTCATCCTCCCGCCGGGTCTCGCAGCCTGGAACAACAGCAATGGTAATTGTGGGTAAACAAGAACTTCCTTGTCACCGTCCTTGAGGCTACCGTAGTACCTCTCGGGTGCCTGAAGTTACCCACCTTATCTGCGGAGTGGCCAATGGAATGTCAATCCAGATTGAATCTTTAGGTTCCTTGTCAAATCTTCAGTAATCGTTTGTGGTTCTGGAATCACTTCCAGTTTTACCATACTCCCACTTCTGTTTTCTGAAAAAATCCATTTTTAATAAAACTGTGGCGAGTCTAGAACAATATTGCTATTGTTCATCCAGATGGTAGAAAGTCAACCCTCGTCATAGCCTGGGTCAACCCACAAACAGCCATTACAGAAACGTGCCTTGAGTTGTCCAGTGTCTGGTTTTAACCATAAACCGGACAACTCCCCGTACCTTAACATCGCTAAGATATGAACTGTTCTATATCCAATATAGAAACAGAGGCACTGATTTAATTGAACCAGATCCAAATCATGCAACTATCTCCAGTGCATGTTGACTAAATGGAAGGAGGCCGATCAGCGTTACTCAACTTAGGAATGCTTCCAATCATGAGTAACCTGAAAGAGAAGCAAGATCTCTTTACCATTACTATCAACTGAATACCATTCACAAGTATCTACATCTTCTATCACTTTGAAGAATCCCGATACTTGCTACACCTGGTTCTCTACTCTATTCAAATACCTATAACTTCTCAAAATTCGGACCCTGTGTTTCCACGAAACACCTGTCTAAAAACTAGAGAAGTCATAAGTAGACCGAATATAGTACGAGGACCAACCCCTCTGTCCTGATGGACCCTGGACAACATACAATACTCTGTATAAGTCCCTTGAGTCTGATAACTCATTCACTGTGTGTCGTAGGTTGAAAACTGTACTTATGGTTAAGAAGAATTACACCGCTGTTTAATGCTCCTTACCTAACCATCTACTGATATAGGTAAATGTCGTAGACATAATTTCAGAAAGGTATATCTCACTTTATGAAAATAGACGTACAGATATATCAATTTGAAATTGGTGCATAACAGAGGATATTCAAAACCAAATATTTGCCGTCCGGCAACCTACCCAGGTGACTTCCTTAAATATCACCGATTACAACGAATCCCGATATAATGAGGATGATCATCCAATTCCCAATAACCTACTCCCACTCATCATCTGTAAAACCATACAGATGTGAGAATCATACCTGGTAAATACATACCCTGGAGCAAGTGTCTAATCGGGAAATCAGTTTTCCTTTAACAGTACACAGTGAGACTGAAACATTGAAATGTTTCGATGGGGTATCCCGGTATTCCTAGTAATGCCTCTTCCAGATTCACGACTGTAACCGTATAATCCTTTGCCACCTCTCCAAATCCCTTCATATGTCTTTAGTCATTACCTTCTGCACACCCCTTTAGGCCAAATGGTTTTCTTCCTTCCCTACCGTTCGGCACCAGCCTATGGTTTGGAAGAAGACTATCCAATAAGCATAAAGGGTGTACTGTCCTAATCCTAGGATCACTCGCAATGCGAGAGAAGGTGAGGATAAAAGACAACCGAATAAACCTTATTCCTATTTCTCCTGAACCAGAATCCATCCCCGAACTGGAACAAGTTCCTTTCGAGTTCGTATATAACCATACGATGGAGTATCCAAAAAACTGTGGATCTTCGTAGTGATACGGAGTGTCCTGGAGAAATACAAAGGTGATTTAGGATTGGCGAAGGAATATTTGGTTTGGTCGTGAATATCTGTTGCAATTTACTTTGCCCCCTTACTAATCCCTTGATTTGTTTTAACCTTAATACCTTCTGCACACCGTTTAGGCTAATTGGTTTTCTTCATTCCCTACCGGTCGGCACCAGCCTAAGATTTGGAAGAAGACTATCCAATTTGCGTAATAGGTGTACTATCTCCTAAACTAAGGAGTACTCGTAACTTGAGAGAATGCAAAAAGGAAAAGACAACTGAATAAACCTTATCCGTTTTCTCCAGAACCGGAAACCATCCTCGAATTCGTTCGAGTTCGTATCTAACCATACGATGGTTTTGTCTAATGGAAGTGGACGTTCGCAGTAATACGGGGTGTCCTGGAGAAAAGGGTAAAAGTAGGAGTGGCAAAGAGGTCTGCAATTCTGACAATCCAAAAGCCAGTGTTTAGAAGGTTCGGTTAACTTGGTCACTGAGTCATAGTCTAGGGTCGGGTCAATGGTCGCTGCCAAAGAGAGAGAGAAAAGAAACACTCAGCGTGCACTCTAACCTAGATCAGAATGGTTACCAATTTATCTAATCTGGAAACCTCCCACTGTACCGTCAAATTCTCCTCCAAACCTGAAAGAAAAATTAGTCGGGATCACCCGAGGAGTAAACTAACTCATCAGTGGGAATCGGGATCCAACTATCATCGCATGACAACGTGACGGAATCCGCTCACGGTATCACACTCCAGAAGGTATGCGCATATCTGGCAAGTTTCAGTTCTTTTGAAACTCCCGATGTGATTTCTGCCTCATGCTCTTATGACCTTGACTTTGGCCAACATATCATAAGTCACATGTCAAAATCTACCCGTCATTCTCCAGGTTAATTTGAACCCACCCGTACATACCCTTGACTTTGGCCAACATGGCAGTACGACTGTCCCAAACCAACGCATCTATCTATGCTGCATATGAATAACCAATAGCTACCAAACACTGTGCCTTGACTTTGGCCAACAAACATAGCTTGAATACTATTGACTACCCATATGAAACGACGGAGGGCTACGAATGGTTTCTGGCGAAAACCTTTAACGTAATGAACTTGATATCGTTGAAGGAACTGATAGCTTTTAAAAATATAGTGACGAAAACCTTTACTAAAGAGGTCACTCCCGGTGAAGGGATCTCGGCTCTTTCCCCGTAGAATGGGGTGCAGGATATTCCAAATGAATACCGCGATGCAAAGCAAAAGTAATCGGCTATAGTGAAGTTAATGCCCTGACGCAAACTTCTGTCCAAGGGGTCACTCCCGGTGAAGGGATCTCGGCCCTTGCCTCGTCGACTGAGGAGCAGGATATTCCAACTGAATACCACGATGCAAAACAAAAGTGAACGTCCTTGCAATAACAGCTTTTTGAAAAGTGTTCCAACAACATCAGATTAGGTTTGTTTTTAACTTGCATTGATCAGAATCAACGCAGTCCCATCAATTGATCACACCAAAAGAACGAAAATATACTGATGTACGTATATGCCATCCGCATTCGCCACTGGGTCCCGTCATTACCCATTAGGTTAGCTAACTAACGACAGAGCGGGGACTGGACTAGCGCGGATGCAAAACATATACAACATCTACTAATATATATACCAATATATTATATTCGCTCAAGGCGTGATAAAATGTAACATCACAGAAAATGAACAGCATCACAGAATAATACAGATATCTGGGATCCCCGGGTTTCACAGAGCCACTACTGAAACCCGACGTTCCCCTGGTCGTGTGGATAGCCTGTGCAATGAAATCCTAGACCCCTACGGGCGCGGCAAGTCACCCGCCAAAACCTGAAGCGAGGCAGCCCCCTTCAGCATCGTGAATGGACCACCCAGCACTTCACGGAATCCGGTAACTTGGGCACCCCTCCTGGGTCAACCTGTACCCCCTACGAGTGCGGCGAATAGCCCGCCAATCCTAGAGTGAAGCCCCCTCCGTCTCAATGCCATGAGATGCGGGCTTGTTGCCCTCTAGAACCCGGCTATCCGTGCACCCCTCCGCGGGGTAATCCTAGTACAGAAAGTAAAATATACATACAACGGGTACATCGACCGCAACCTGGCCGTGCCGCAAAATAATAATACAAACAGGCAGTGACGGCAGTCCACATGTCGGACGCTCGCCCCGCAATATCAAATGTACATAATACAACCACAACTGTACTAGCATTGCATCCAGGCTATCCCCCACGACCGATCCGCAACAACACAGCAATACATAGAACATCAACGTGAATGTTACGTTCGCAAATCCGTTTAACCGGGCTATAGCAGTTAGACAGGATTTACCGATCAAGTGACATTCACGGTCGCAGATATAATGTAAATACTGTGAAATAATGTGTTTAAAATATCCGATCAATCAAATTTTAACAAGTGGGCCCCAAAGCATTACTGTAGCAGATCAAGAAATTCTGGGCCCAATGTTATTATTCCAAAAACCCAATTTTCACCCCAGAAAGCGACTGAAGAAATTTGACACAGCAAGGACACTATTCGGCGGCGGAACCGCGGCCCAAGGGGGGGTTTTGCCGCGGTTCCGCGCTCTGGTGGTCGACTTACTGTGTCGAATTTCTACAGTGTGCTTATAACTTCCAGTACATCACTATTTTACAACCTGAAAAATTTTTCGACACCAAAAATTTTCAACAGAAAACTGATGTGGTGAAAAATGCGGTTTTAGGATTTTTGTTCGATCGGAAATGCAAAACACATTAGACAAAGCTAGACTAAGTTAATGGCGAGGCTCTGATACCACTGTAAGTGCACGGCGGCGCCCCGGCCGTCAATCCGACGGCCAAATGCGGAAGCGGTGATAAACTTTAAATTTTACTTGAACTGGCAAACCGCCGCGCACTAATACCCGGATCGAACCATTAACTAGTCCTAGCTAACTACAAGATGGGGAAGAGAGATATACCGACTGATCCAAGTCCTCTGGTCTTCTCGTCGTCGTCCCGATCTCCTGCGGAATGTTCTGTCTCTAACTCGTCGCCGGAAATGCACCACATCGCCTACTTCTTTTACGGGCTCCCACCTCAATGCCGAGGCAACTCGGGCACGAAGCTGGCTAGTCGACGTGCCCAAGATTTGTTGTAGAATGTATAGTAGAACTAGTGTCTCATTTGGGGTTTATGGAGGTGCCATTTTGGTGGAGGAAATGAGGTATGAACTTTTGTGGAGGAACTTGGGGATTTTTCTAGCATCAAGAGAGCAAAAATCCCCACTACAAAAATGGGCAACCCCTCCTCCATGCTTGGCCGGCCATCACTAGAGGAGGAAGAGAGAGAGGGGTGTGTGAGAGTGGAGTGTATGAAAAATGGGAGCCATACTCATATCATCCAAGAGAGAGAGAGAGGAATGGTTATCATATGGAATAATGATCACAAAGAAACACCAACACTCAACCACCAAATCATGCAAAGAAATGATCACCAAAAGAGAACCTCACTCCACCACAACCATCATGAAAACCATGTCATATGAAAGTCAAGCCATGATGGAGAAGTCAAGAAGTCAAGGTCAAGGAATGGCTATCATGATACAACAAAATGCAAAGACCCCCTCCACAATTGCTTATTTGCACAAATGCAAATAAGCCCTCCTCCACCAATCTTCGGCCAATGAACGATACAAAGGAAATTGGCCGAAACGGAAAGCAAACTGGCAACTCCAGAAAACTGGTCCCGTAATAAATTACAGGACAAACCCCGATACTGTGCATACACACCCGCATCTGTATTTCGACCGAAATACAAATGCAATGAGACAAAATTCACACTGTACTATACTAGGACTTATACCAAAGTCGGCTAGTAATATCCGTTCGATCCTGATCCGTGCAATACCGCACGTATCTGATCGAACCCTGCCATATATCCATACGGCCTATAGTACAAACTGTCCGATCCTGATCCGTGCAATACTGCACGTATCTGATCGGACCTTGCCATATCTCCATACGGCCTCTACAACTTTTCGCCCGAAAGCTGAGTAACTGAATGTGGGGGACTCTAAAGACTCGTCAACACCTTGGTTGTGGATTTAACCACTAGCACGTCAGAGGTATAAGCCAATACGTAACGGGCTACCAGGTATTGACTAAAAGGGAAGTCTGTGAGCGAACTCGGCCTGACAACCCTACCGAGCCTGTCAGTGACAATATCCGTACAGTCCGGTCCGTTCGTCTATGAGTATCGCATGGCGGGCCTAGGGGGTTGGTAAAAGTCAGACCCCCAAAAGCGGTACAAGTCGTGTCGGAGTGTAACCCAGAACACCCTGAGATACTACTGGAATACCTACCAGTAAATCTCCTTGCCCCGGCCGAGGGCTTCGTGTAATGGCTCTCCTAGACACAGCGCGACCTCACCCCCAATACCGGGAGAGACGAACCCCTGAAGATACGCTCACTGCCTCTATGTGGCTCGGGACTGTACCTAACTAAAACCTGTTTGCACGACTCCTTTGAGCCGTGGTAGGGTAGTAATCAAAGTACAGTGGGAACTCACACAAGACAAATGACGATCCCCAGGTCGATGAACTAACCTGTACACATGTCACCAGGGAACTGCCATCTGACGTCTGGTATATGACCAACTAGCATGTTCCCGGCGAGTCCTGTCCGGTGTACTCATAACCCAATGAGCACCTATATACATCTTAGGTGATCCAACTAACACCAGTGGCTTGTGAGACCGGTCACCGCCCCTCGTCGGGGTCTCGACTGTATACACTAGTCTACTCTGGAGTATCGATGCCCTGTCTCGAAACTCTCACGACTAGGGACCATTTAAGGATATGCTTATAGACCCCAGCTCCCACTTATATGATCGCCTTCATACTGCTGGTGGTCAAGCAAGAATCCTAGGGGCTCTACCAACGTGTAATAGCGACTTGTCAGGTCACTTAAAGCAGTACACGATGATAAAGGTAAACAAGATAGCATACTATCATCTCGAGTAAGACTATCCTACCGGGATAGGTCCTCCATCAATCATTGCAATCACGTACCTGTGACCTAATAATTGACTCTAAGGGCACTATCTCCAACAGACTCCCAGTCATCACGGACGCTCGGGTCCGTAATACCGATGTTACGTTTCGGGTCAGTTTCACGTCATTGACGCCAAGACTTGCTACAACGCTTTGCTCGGCAGGCCCTGGTTACACGAATACAATATCATCCCTTCTACACAACATCAGTGTATGAAGTACTTCAAAGACGGTCTCGAATATACCGTGACAGGGGAGCTGAACCCATTCTTCGTGAATGAAGTCCGAAAGTACGAAGATGCAAAGTATTTCTTACCAGACTTTGAAGATACGGAAAGATACCATAAGCCGGAGAATAAGCAAAAAGCTATCACCACTATTCCGGTCTTCGGGAGCGATACCGAAGAGGAAGAAAAGATAGTCTGTTTGGGGCCGCTCCAATACAACAAACCCGGACTGTCTACCCCTATGTTGATCTTCGGCAGCGACTCTGAAGATGAGGTCAACGCAGTGTTCTCGGTCCGTCCATCGGTGTAGGCCCTCAGTAGAGATGATCAGAGTTTGCAGATCGCCATGATTCCGTGGTAGCACTACAGAGAGCTTGATACGCTTGAGACATATAATGTGCAAGAGCTACGGACATTCTACGTCTCTCCCAGGCGAAAAGGTGAAAATGAGATCCTATTTTATCGATCCGCGGAGACTAAAGTCAAAAAAGAAATCTGGCATAGTGCCGATTCTACGCTTGACAAACTCCAGCCCATCCGTCTGTCCAGATACTACACAGAAAAATCACAAAGGTTGTTGAGGCGCCAAAGCGTACCCTTCAAACAGACTGCGCGACAGGCTCAATTCTACAACAGGATTTGGAACGTCCCCGGAACTCAGCGAAAATTTCCCAACGGAAAAATGGGGACGATCAGGCTCGGATATGTCCAATCCAAGAAACGGGAGCAGTTCCATGGCTGCCATGTCATAAAGGACCTTGATGAAGAAGAGGATACTCTTTTAAAGACGCTGAACCAGAACGAGGTCCTGCCATAAAAGTGTCGAGTTCGTCATTTGAAGAATAGATGGACAAGCTAATAAGGGAAACGGGTCAAAAGGTCCGGGATGACCACAACCGTGAAATGGCCATTTACGAGAAAGCCAGGACACAGCACCTCCTTCAGCAGGCCACGGAGAATGACGACGCCCTTCCTCTCTATCTTGTCATACAGAAGACCCGACGTGGAGGCAAAAACAAACTAAAGAACGGAAAAAACGTTCGACAGCGGCAAAGCGGGTCCAAGAAGCCACGCGATCGAGAATTGAGCAGCCGGGATCCGTCTCTTATAAAAAAGATGGGTCGAGCATATTCTTTTCCCCAAGACAAGATAAGGAAGATATTCAATCTTGTCATGAAATATCAAATGATTACGCTCTCGGAGTCCAAACACCCCGAACAAGCAGACGAGGTCTCTTACCCAGATTATTGCTCCTATCACCGAGCGATAGGATATCCTCTCAAAGACTACTTCACATTCAAAAAATGAGTCGAAGACCAATATCAACTCGGCAGGTTTTCTCTATCCAATAGTTGGAAGGTAGCCCCACCGCAAAGGCATGTGCCAAAAGCGACGTATATCGCGAGAGTAGAACCAGGTCAATATCGGTCTTG
Source organism: Agapanthus africanus (assembly GCA_030015575.1). NCBI lineage: Eukaryota > Viridiplantae > Streptophyta > Magnoliopsida > Asparagales > Amaryllidaceae > Agapanthus > Agapanthus africanus. Next base: position 91,133,587 of record JASDDO010000019.1, on the reverse strand, counting down.
GAAACAATTTCGTACCTGCCACGTGATAACGCGGTCAGAAGAAGGAGAGCGTGAGAAAATGGATGACCTTTCCCATTGCTTCGCAAATGAGGATGAAGATGAGTTGATCTCAGAACTTCCACCGGCGCCAAAAGAGTTAGAAGATGGGATACATACTACTGCGGACAACCTAAAGAAGATCGACTTGGGGACGGCAAACGACCCGAGGCCTACGTTCGTCAGTGAGCTGTTGTCTGAAGAACAGGTAGGTACGCTAAGAGACGTGCTCATGCAGTATACAGACTGCTTCGCATGGAACTATTCCGAGATGTCGGGGCTAAATCCAGAGATAGCTGTGCATAAATTGGCGATATCTCCAGACGTTAAGCCAGTCAAGCAAGCACCAAGAAGAATGCAGCTCGAACTTGAAATGGGTATCAACGCTGAAGTCAAGAAGTTAATCGACTCCGGCTTCATCCAGGAAGTTCAATACCCTGACTGGATCGCCAATATCGTCCTAGTGATGAAGAAGATTGGGATGGTGCGCATCTGCGTAGACTTTCGGGACCTCAACAAAGCTTGTCCGAAGGATGACTTTCCCGTACCGGCCACTGAGCTGATGATAGACAACACGTCCACTCACGAAGTCTTCTCCTTCATGGACGGCTCATCGGGGTACAATCAAATAAATATGCATCCTGAAGATCAGAAGCATACCGCTTTCCGGACTCCTCTGGGCATATTCTGCTACAAAGTGATGCCTTTCGGTCTGAAGAACGCCGGTGCTACTTATCAGAGGACCATGACAAAGATTTTCGATGACCTCATACATGAAATCGTCGAATGCTATATCGATGACCTCGTGGTGAAAAGAAAATCATATGAGGAACACTGGGAACATTTGAAAATAGTGTTCCAGCGTCTTCGGAAATACAATCTGAAGATGAACCCTCTCAAATGCACATTTGGAGTTTTCTCGGGCAAATTCCCGGGGTTCATCATCCGACACCGGGGCATCGAAATAGATCCATCAAAGATCAAGGCGATTATGGAAATACCTTCGCCAAGAACTCTCAAGCAATTGCGGTCTTTCCAAGGAAAGCTCGCGTATATTTGGCGGTTCATAGCCAATCTTTCCAGCAAATGCCGCCCCTACAACCATTTAATGAAGAAGGGAACCCCGTTCGTTTGGGATCGTAAATGCCAAATTGCACTGGACGAAATCAAGCAATACCTGCAGAATCCGCCGGTGTTGATCGCTCCAGTCAAGGGAAAACCCCTCATCCTGTACACAACCGCCCTTGAAGGTTCTTTAGGCGCGTTATGGGCATAAGAGAACAACCAAGGGAAAGAGAGAGCCCTTTACTATTTGAGTCGAGTTCTCCTGGGGGCAGAAAACAACTACTCCCCTATCGAAAAACATTGCCCGGCGTTAATCTTCGCTATAACGAAGCTTCGGCATTATGCTTTGGCGCATGAGGTCCATCTCATATCAAAGGTGGATCCTCTCAAGTATTTGATGTCAAGAGCCATACTAACGGGACGACTCGCTAAATGGGCCCTACTCTTAATGGAATTCTCGATAACATACCGACCTCTCAAGGCAGTGAAAGGCCAGGCCATCGCCGACTTCCTCGCTGAGCATCTGATACCTGCCGATTCTCCCCTCAATTGTGAATTGCCGGATGAGCATGCGTTTGACACAATCGACAGGGAGAAAGGAAGGAGTGATACCCGATGAGAACTCTATTTCGATGGAGCATCTTCCATAAAGAAGCGACAACACAACACCCCTATAATCAAATCGGGGTAGGCCTTATCTTCGTGACTCCGCAAGGAGGGATAATGCGTTTTGCCTTTTTCCTAACATAGCCGAGGATAAATAATGAAGTAGAATATGAAGCTTTGATAGCGGGTCTTGATATCGTTGTCGACATGGGAATCGAAAACCTCCTTATATACGGAGACTCCCAGTTGGTCGTTAGTCAAGTAAACGGCGACTATCAAACGTGCAAACCGGAGTTGGTAAAATATGGCAAAAGAGTGCAACAATTGCTGACTCAAATCCTTTCCTACGCCCTGGAAAGCATACCGCGAGTGGAGAATAGCAAGGCGGATGCGTTAGCCAAGCTCACTAAAGAATTGGCTAACGAAAACCTCGATGACGTAAGGATCGTTGTACAAAGCCATCGGGTTCTTGCACCGGCAGAAATATCTCCGGAGTCGTTTGAAGGAGAGGAAGCAACCGAGCAAACAACCCTACAAATAGAGGACCAGGAAAAGGCCAAGGATCGGAGATAAGTCTTTATAGACTACTTCAAATCCCGTCAAACACCTGAAGATGCATCCTCAAGATATCAGCTCATGAAACGAGCTCTGTCTTTCGCCTTCATCAATGATACTCTATATAAGAGATCGTTCGACTCTCTATGGCTGAGATGCCTGGGCCGGAAGAAGCAAAGAGAGTCGTCCGAGAGACTCATGACGGACTCTGCGGTTCTCATCAAGCCGGGCCAAAGATGAAGCTGAAAATCAAAAGGATGGGCTACTATTGGCCCATGATGATTCAGGAATGTCTCGAATACGCAAAGCAGTACCACTCGTGCCAAATTCATGGAGACTTCATCCACTAGCATCCAAATCCGCTACACCCAACAGTGGCTAGCTGGCCATTCGAAATCTGGGGGACCGACATAATTGGGCCCATCGAACCAGCGTCATCCAGAGGACATCGGTTCATATTGGCGACAACCGATTACTTTCTAAGTGGGCAGAAGCAATGCCGCTAAGGAAAGTGAAGACAGAGAATATCCTCCATTTCTTCAAGGCTCATGTTATCTATTGGTTCGGAACTCTGCGACGAATTATCTCTGATTACGGGCCGGCCTACAGAAGTCACAGAATCAACCGCTTCGCAAAGCAGCATAATATAGACTGAAGATACTCTTCGGTCTACAATCCACGAGCTAACGGTCTGGCTAAGGCTTTCAACAAGACCATGACAAAGATCATAAAGAAGACGGTGTCCAAAAATAAGAAGGACTGGCACGAGAGATTGCATGAAGCACTCTGGGCATATCAGACTACGTTCATAACGGTTACGAACACAACGCCATTCACATTGGTATTCGGCACTGAAGCAATACTCCCCTTAGAGATAGAGCTATCCTCTCTACGAGTGGCAGTTCATTACGAGCTAAAAGACGAAGAGAATGCCCATCTTCAGCTTAAGGAGATCGACGCCCTCGATGAAACTCGTCTTATAGCGCAACAAAACTTAGAGGCTTACAAAGAAAAAATGACATGCTCATACGAGAGATTGACTAAGCCGAGAACATTCCGCCAAGGCGAACTCGTGTTAGTTGTCAAAAGACCTATGATCCCCAATCGTGCCAAACGGGGGAAATTCGAGCCGAACTATGAGGGACCATATATCATAGACAAAGTCGATATGAGGTCTATAACAGTTCGAGAAACTACTGATAACACTTACCAGTAAATCTCAGCAACCCTGGCCAGGGATTTCTGGTTATAGCCAATCGAACACAGCAAAACATCAACTCCCTATACTGGGAGAGACGAATCCCCTCCTATCGCTCATTGCCTCCATGTGATTCGGGACTGTACCCAAAAGCCACCTTTTTGCACGCCCTCTTGGACGTGGTATGATGGAAATCAAAGCACAGTGGGAATCACACAAGACTCTATGACGATCTCGGGTCAACAGACTACTCTGTACCAGTGTCACTGGAGAACTGCCATCTGACGTGAGGTATAATACCATCTGGGAGTTCTCGGCGAGTCCGTCCAGTGTACCCAGTCTCCACTGAGCACCCGTACACCATCCTTGATGTCAAACACCGATGGATATGGGCTCATCCATCGCCCATCATATGGGTCAAGATGCGTATACGCTAGTCTACTCTGGTGTATCGATGCCCTGTCTCGATACATCCTCGACTAGGAACAGTTATAGGATGTACTCGTCGACTACCGTGGCCCCACTAGTATGATCTCATCATAGTCCCAGTAGTCAAGTACACATCCTAAGGGCTTTATCAACATGTAACATAGAGACAATCAGAGTACATATTAAGATAAAGTACAACCAGATAGCATATTATCATGTCGAGCAAGAAAGTCCTCCCCATATATGTCCAAGCATCCATTACAATATACATCGTATGTACAGTAATGGCCTCTAGGGCATACATATAACTAACAATCTCCCACTTGCACTAGGGCCATCTGTTATGGTATCGCATACCCAACAATCAGCTGCGGTTGAAATATCTCATACTCAACCATCCCATAAAAGTCTCTACTGGGAAAAAGGCCTTTGTGAATCGATCCGCGCTGTCGTCCTCTGTGTCTGCTCTCCTAACCTCGATCTCCCTGGAGATCAACCATCTCCATGATCAGGTGATACTGCCTAAGAATTATATCTGGATTTCTGATGGGACGGTAGTTCCTTGGCTAAAGCCACAACTCCATTGTCACACAATGGTAGGAACGAAGTTCATCTCATGAACTTATATATATCCAGACTGCCTCTTTGGTAGTATCTTTGGTAATGATGTATCTTGCCTTTAATCGTCTAGTATGTCACGGTATCTAGCTTGGAACTCTTCCAACATACCGTCCCTCCACTGAGGGTAAAGACAATGCCTGCGACTGACATTCAGTCGTTCTTATCACCCTGGAACCTTTCCAGTGATTCTCTCCAGGATCGATTGATACCATCTCACTATAATTAGTGAGTATCCTAACATCCAATTAGATCTATCTCATAGATCCAAAAACCCAGGATTTAGGAGGTATCATTTTGATCCTATATGGAGAATCCTTGTGATAAGCGGAGATTGACCGATCGTAGCATAGGAAACTCCTTCCCTATCAAGAGTATGTCATCCACATACTCTACGAGGATCACCACCATACTCCCTACTACCTTTTTGTATATACTAGGTTCATCTACCATTTTGATGAAGTCAAACTCTTTGACTATCACATCAAAACAGATGTTCCAACTTCGCGATGCCTGTATTATCATATAAAACATCTTGCACACGTTTCCGCTGCTTCCACTGTCTACGAAGTCCTCTGGCTGTGTACTTATAGACGCTCTTTTCTAAAACATCACTAAGAAAAGCAGTCATGACACCCAACCACCAGATATCGCAGTCATGGTATGTAGCCGTGGCAAGTAGGATCTGGATGGACTTAAGCATAGCTTTGAAAGTCTCAACTTTTCCGTGTACACCAAGTAATCTTCTCAAGATATACTCACTCCTGATGGGGATTTAACCCTTCAGATAAAGCAACCAAAGTCCATACTTTGTTGGTGTATAATGATTCCATCTCAGATCGCTAAACATCCAGCCATCCTTACAGAGTCCCACTCCTGATGGCCAGCTCGAAACTAGTTGGGTCATTATCTCATGATGCAATCCTCGCTCCCACTGTCATAGAGAAACCGAAGTATCTCTCAGGTTGGTGAGGAACCCTGCTAGATCGGCGGAGAGGCTGAGGTTCGTTGGAAGCTATTGAATCCTTTGGTTCTACCAAATTATCAGCTGCAGTTTGTATAGCTGGAACCATTCCAGTTCTACATAACAGACCTTGCCTCGAGCTTGTCCGGATTTTGCTTTTAGACATAGGCCGGACAACCCCAAATCTTAACAAACTTAAGATATGGGCTCTTCCCTTTCCATATCACATATGAAGTGGTAGGCAACTGATTTGATTTGAACCCTATTCAATAGGCATGCAACTTCACAAGTGCATAACTACCTAAAGGAAATAGGAAACTCAGTAGTACTCATCATAGAGCACACCATATCACATATGGTGCTTTTGCTCTGCCCCGATACACCGACGTACTGTGGTGTATACGGAGGAGTAATGCTGAGAGAGAATCTCATTCTCCTTTAGAATAGTCCAGGAATTCCGTGCTCAAGTATTCTCCTCCTTGATCTCATCAAAGGTCATAATACTTATACCCGTATTTTGGTTCTCTACTTCTAACTTATATTCTGTGAATATCTCAAAAGGTTCGGACTTGTGTTTCAGCAGGAACATATGTCTGAATCTTGAGAGATCATCAGAGAATGTAATGAAGTACAAAGAACCGGTCTTGGCATGTGTAGACAGGAGACTTGCATACATCAGTATGTATCAATCCCAAGAGTTCACTAACTCTTTCTCTGTTTCCAATAAACAGAGCTATGGTCATCTTATCTTTGTGACATGACCGACAAGTTTCACAAGATGTAAATTCAAACTAATTTGAATATGCATCTAAATGTAACTTCAGCTAGTCGGGTCACATTGATATGACCTAGTCTACAATACCTCAAGAAGGATCCGTTCATTTTTGAACTCTTCCTCTTGTGTGTGTTCCGTATACTAAGAACTGTAGTTTGATTTAGAACATCAATACTTTTAGATAACGTGCCTGAACCGATCAACTATTGATATAGGAAATGTTCAAAACATTATCCAACAATACAAAATTATATCCTTTCTTTACTAATAAAGAGACTGATATGATTTTGTATATCAGGTTCGGTATCTAATAACATTTGTTCAGAATCAATGTATTCTGGTAATACAGGGTGATAGTGACCAACAGACTTGGCTGCAACACTTGCACCATTTTCTGTCTCATGAAACTTATCACCCGTTCTCAGTTCTCTACCTTTCTGTAGCCCATGTAACAGATTACATATGCGGGATCTTGATCTGGTATCTCATACCTAGGACGTAAAGAATACCGAGAAACAGTTCTTTGTAATGAACACACCCGAAAAAGATGCATCAGCATGCACTTTCTTCGTTTGGGCGGCACGGGAAATCTGGTATTCCCTAATTTCCTGCTCTGTCTTATAACAATTATAAGTTGGAGCAGGACCAACGTTCCCCAGCTCAGTATAACAAGCGGGTTCAGTCAATTTATCCGTTTTATTATCTTGATTAAGGCGTGATATGGTCGCTACCTGGAGAGAGAGAGAAGAAAACACTCAGTGTATGCTCTTGCAAGATTAGATTGGTTATCTAATATATCTAATCAGGATGTCTCCCACTGTTTTAATCAAATCTTCCTTAAAACCCTAAAAGGAAAGACTAGCCGGGATTAATTACACACTACAAGTTCGCCAATCTTTCAGCCAAACCAGTGTCGGTACTTTGAGGGAGGTCCCCCGTGCTTTCGCACGAACCTAATTAAAGTAAACCTCATTTTCTCAGGGGCGTAACCCCGTTGACACCTTTCTAGACACCTACTTGATCAACTAATTGTAGTGTGTAAAACTCTCCCAGGAGTAACTTTTACTCGCAGCGGGTATCGGGATCCAACTATCTCATAGAAGGTATGCAATCTCATTGCAAATTTCAACACTTGAAATTCCCAATAATATTTTACCCCTAGTACTTATGACCTTAACTAAGGTCAACATATCATAAGCACCAGTCAAGTTCTACCCGTCATTTCATGATTAATCAGACCCATCCTACATGACCCTCAACTATAGTCGACATAATCACATGAATGTCCTAACTAATCGCATCATATGCTGTATAGGAAGACATCACTTAGCTACCGTACACTACGCCTCAACTAAAGTCGACATACGCAGCACGAATACTAAGTACTCTACTTCCTAAAATGACGGAGGGCTACGACAGGTTTTCTTATGAAAACCTTTTGCGTAATGAACTTGATATCGTTGTAGAATCGAGTGATTTTAAATGGAGTGTTTTTGAGGCTTTTCTAGTTTTGCTAAAGGGGTCACTCCCGGTGAAAGGATCGTCGGCCCTTTCCTCATCGAATAAGGTGCAGGATATTTCACAAATATCACTATGCAAAGCAAGAATTATAGAAGCAATCAAAAGACAAACCGAGTGTGTAGCATCTGCCAGTTATTGCTAAAGGAGTCACTCCCGGTGAAGGGATCTCGGTCCTTTCCTTATCGAATAAGGTGCTGGATGTTCTACAAGGAACACCGCTATGTAAAGCAAGAACTAGAGCTACCAGTTTTTATAAACAAGTTTCTACAACATCTTTAGGTTTCATTTATTTCATTAATCTCATTAATGAAGTCCCATTTTATTATGCTTCACAAGCATCTCTTTTGAAACGAAATCTGCAATATAACATATATCTCATATATATAATATAAACATTCGTCACAGGCAGTAATATGATCTCATCACAGAATATTGCAGCAGAAGAACATATATGAAGTATTGGATATACTAGGACGTCCGTGTTTTCAATACGAGCCTGTATAAAACACGGATTCCACGGTCGCGATGAATAGCCAAACCCACATCCCTAGACCCCTACGAGAGCGGCAAGCAACACAGCCAATTCTAGGGTTAGGAGACCCGGTCCCGACTCCTCGAGATGGTCTCCCACTGGACCCTAGAACCCGGTTACTTATGCTCCCCTCCTTGGGTCTACCTAATGCGGAAAAGTAAATAATATACAATGGTGACATCTTCCGCAACCTGGAAGTGCCCCAATAAAAGAATATTACACACAAATGAATTTTACATGAATGAAAAAGAAAAACACCCATCTCACATAAAACCCCCGGCTATTCAAAATGCGACGATCCAATATAACATATCACAGCAACACATAATATCACATATCATCAACGTAAGCAAGTATGCGTATCCCGATTGTCGTTGATGTATAGCAACGAAGCCGGCAATACCCCACATACTACGCTTACGGTCACAGAAAAGAAAGTGTAAAACTACAACAGTTGGAATCCGCAACCTTCTTAGACATCGCATGCCTAACCAAATGAATTCCTTAGACATCGCATGCCTAACAATTATAAACCCCGCATTTTAGTCTCTTTATCGAAAAATCTTTTCAATATCAAGTCGGGCAATTCAACAAGATTCCCGACATCCTGATCAAATGCTCGTCGCAAACTTTAGTAGACGGCCGCACCCCAGATGCCGTCGACGAAGTGCACTAAGGCGGAACACCACTGCCGCGAGCACCCGAACGGATGCTTTCGGCGACGGGGTTCTCCTACAGTCACTTGGTCGGGGCTATGGGGTGTAGCTGTCTATTAAGTTTACCCGGCGAGTATCCGCGTACGCTACGTGATTGCGACGGACTTTTGATCACATCAAAATTCCGTGGTAACCGATCATCTGAGACTAAAGTGCTAGATTTATAACATTCAAATTAGTTATCTCATAACTTTTTGTGGATTCCAAATATTGTATCACATTCCAGATAAAACAGAAAATGTTAAATTTTCCGATCGAACAATCAAACACCCAAGATTTCCCCAATATATCTCAACACTTGAAATCAGTTTAAAAGCATCCATCACATACCACAGTACCAATGGTCCAGCCGTAGAAGGGTCAAACCAACGCCTCACATGTGGCACGCCGTACTGCCACAAACCCTAAGGTTCAGAAGTAGTTCAAGACGGTCACATAATCGAGTTAAGGTTTGTTGTCTTCTAGAGGGTCCACCGCGTTACTTGCACGACTTAGAACATTCTTAAACACGAGAAAAAATCCAACTTTTGAAAATTTTTCCGACAGGGGAAAAAATGAGTTATTGATATCCGTTCGAACTTTTTAACAGTTTCTAAAAATTATCCGGACAAACTAAACAAAGTTAAATTATCCGATCGAATCAACGATTCCCCAATACAACCCTTGAAAAATCAACACTTGAGTGGAATTAAAATATTCCCAGAAAAAATTAACAAGAAAGGGCCTAAAAATAATTACATGAAATTTCAGGGACTAAGTCCAAATTTTGGACGCGGAACCGCCGCAAAACCCATGGTTTCGCCGCGGTTCCGCGGTCAAATTTTTGAGTTAGAGGTCCGTACTTCACAGTAATTCTTAGCTTTTCCTGCTTAAGTTTATGAGAATTTTTAATTCAGAAAAAACCACATTTTTGAAAATTGTCCAGAGAGGGTTCCGTATCGGGGTTTTGACGTTCGATCGGACATTAAACTTCGCCTAGACTTCGCCTAAAGCTCTAGCTTGGCTCTGATACCACTGTAGGGTTGCTATGCACGTGCACAAGGGTCTACGAGGCATCAACCATGCCCAATTTAAAATTTTAGCCGTGCCGAACAACCCGAATACGGATCTTTAAACTAGAGTTTAGGCGAAAACTAACATGCTAAACACTTTAACACTAAGTGAGAGGGATTACAACCTTTGTAGATCCGGTCCTTCACTTCATATGCTCCGTGTTGAGATCCCTTCGCTGCGATCATCGTGCTCCGGACTCTCGAGAGGCTCCACGAAGAGAAAGGTGCAGTCTTGCTTCCGATCTTCGATACAAAGATGATCTACCTTGAAGTTTCATTAACACAAGCTAACACTCACTAAAATTGAGTGAACACTCTCATCTAAAGGGCAAGGGAAGATGAGGATGATGAAGTAGGATTTTTGCTCTCTTTATTTATCTTTTTCTCACATATTTTCATCACAAATATCAAAACAAGAAAGCTTTGCATGAAGAACTCAAGGAAGAAGAAGAATAGTGATCCATTTTCTTTTGTGATGAATAATGAAAGGATTAATATGATAAATAATGCAACCATGGTTGACTTAACCATTGTAGAGAATTAACCAAGGGTTAGGGTTTGGGTTGAGTTAAGAATGAGTCACTTGAAAATATCTTTTCCAAAACAAAAAGAAAACCTTTTAGAATCATCTAGAAAGCTTAACCCTAATCCAAACCCTAATCATGTTTAAACTCCACAAAACATGTTGCATTAGTTATCATATCATGTTACAATATTATATATCACATATATAATATTTATCGTAACAAAATAAAATAATACAATTAACATATATCGCATATATATCAATGTATTACCCGAGTGAGAAAAAGAATCTTTTAGTGAGCTAATATTAGATAATGTAATTTAATATATCATATATATTATTATACATTAAATTATCGAATCAACACTTGATCCGACAATCCGGCTATATCGCATATAACCGACAAATATTTATCCGTACCGATTCATCGAATCAACACTTGATCCGATGACCCGGCTGATATCAAATATCACGAGGATAGAATACGGTATCTCATATCGCATTATCCTCGGTCCCGCTTGTGCTCCTATTCCGTTTTGCCTGAGCCAAGAAACCTCTGTGTAGGACTCTAAAGAATCGTCAATACGCCGGCAGTAGGTGATGATCATATCAAACACCCACAAGCTGCAAGCGGTCAGCTAAACGTAACAGCTACCCAGGTATTGAGCGCTCAGAAGATCAATAAGCAAGCCTGTAACTTCTCCTGTGAATCCAAACAGTAACACTCCCATACAGTCCAGTCTCGTCGTCTGATATGTTGCATATCTCGCCTAGGGGTGGTATACATCAGACCCCAGTAGCTCGATAAGTCGTGTCGATATGAGGTCTATAACAGTTCGAGAAACTACTGATAACACTTACCAGTAAATCTCAGCAACCCTGGCCAGGGATTTCCGGTTATAGCCAATCGAACACAGCACAACATCAACTCTCTATACCGGGAGAGACGAATCCCCTCCTATCGCTCATTGCCTCCATGTGATTCGGGACTGTACCCAAAAGCCACCTTTTTGCACGCCCTCTTGGACGTGGTATGATGGAAATCAAAGCACAGTGGGAATCACACAAGACTCTATGACGATCTTGGGTCAACAGACTACTCTGTACCAGTGTCACTGGAGAACTGCCATCTGACGTGAGGTATAATACCATCTGGGAGTTCTCGGCGAGTCCGTCCAGTGTACCCAGTCTCCACTGAGCACCCGTACACCATCCTTGATGTCAAACACCGATGGATATGGGCTCATCCATCGTCCATCATATGGGTCAAGATGTGTATACGCTAGTCTACTCTGGTGTATCGATGCCCTGTCTCGATACATCCTCGACTAGGAACAGTTATAGGATGTACTCGTCGACTACCGTGGCTCCACTAGTATGATCTCATCATAGTCCCAGTAGTCGAGTACACATCCTAAGGGCTTTATCAACATGTAACATAGAGACAATCAGAGTACATATTAAGATAAAGTACAACCAGATAGCATACTATCATGTCGAGCAAGAAAGTCCTCCCTATATATGTCCAAGCATCCATTACAATATACATCGTATGTACAGTAATGGCCTATAGGGCATACATATAACTAACACTTGGAAGGTAGTCAGGTTCTGGGATCATGAACACAGAGCCAGTGTTCAGTCGCATGAAGTGATGAATGACGTCATGAATAACTCCTAGAGATGAGGTAGGCTCAACCAAAAATGCTTCAAAGGGGACGCCCTGATTATAGCCCAATTGCCGAGCGAAGCGGTGCGGATTATACCGCATGAGGAGAGCCGTATCATTCCGGCGGAACACCAAATAGCCCGGCCTAATCGAATACAAATGCATGATCTCCTTAGGCTTTAAATATGGTGCTCCCCCTTTTGACAAGTCGAATAGCTATTGGATAGGCCCCGCAGGGGCAGAAAGAACTCGATCAGTAAACACCATCCCACCCTCATTAGCATATGTATTAAGCAGAACGCAGAGGGCCCCTAGCTGAGTCGGATCGGGAGCGGAAGCATCCACCAATCTCATAACTCACGGGAAGGTGTAAGAGTCATAGAAACTCGACCGTCGATGTGCTGCGAATGCCCCCAGCACATGCATTTCGATCCAAGATGTGAAGTAATGAAGGAGGAGATTCACAACATCTACACCTAGAATCGAAGTGTTGGCTGCAACACTTAACCCATGATAAAGATGTGATAATCCCGCAATACCAACGGCCAACCTTGCCCCTTCAGCCGCACGATGGGCGGGGTAGAAGGTAGAAGCTCTCATGAAGCGGCGGTGGGTCAGTATCGCAAACCAACTGAGCCAGAGGCTAATAAAACCGATGAAGAAGGTCTCTTCGTCTATGCCGGGGGCCGCAATTGCATCAAAAGACACAGCCAACGTGATCGGGATGTAAAACTGCGGTAAATCTTCTTCTTTGGCCGACAACTTATTCAGCCCAAACCCAAAAGGGTCGTCGATACTCGCAAACTTCAGGGCATCCTTGGGTAGAGCATCTTCCCGGATGAAGCAGGCGATGAAACTATCGAAAGTGACGCCTTGCCTCTCTAACTTCGCAAACAATCTGTCGAAGATACCCAGAGCCTTGATTAGACTAGGATACTTATGACGGACAGCAGTTTCGGGCGTCAGGTCGTCAAGCGTAGCCGGCATGGTGGAGAAAACATATTCATCTGGAGGCAGCAACTCCTCGTAATGCTCACCCCTGATTGGCAACCCCGAAATCTCATGAAACTCATCCAATGAAATAAACACCTCTTGATCCCCTAGCAGAAAGGTGTTGGTAGGCAGATTCCATTGGTTTACGAAAGCTTTGATCCACCAGACGTGAGGAGCCTGATAGTGGAATAGCGACGCGTATACTGCCTGATACAGCCCGACCTTTTGCAGTCTTGCGTGATGGGCGGAAAGAATGTAGCGAGCCTAAATAAGGTAGCCCACTGGGTGTCGGGGAGTAACGCCCACTTTATAGACCTTCCCCCAATGTCGAGCTTCACCTTGGCAAATCCGACGCCCCAAGATGTCTATAGCCGACAAGGGCCGGTTGGGTATCCCAGGTGTAGAGGGCTCCAACCGGCCCGAAGAAGTCCAATTGGTCACCTCCACCGCGTAAGCAGTCTGTGGGCGTTCCATCGGCAGTATATGGCGAAGAGGTTCCGCTGGCTCTTCGCAAATAAAACTTCGGCGCCCCTGGATGATGTGGCCATACCAAGTGCCCCATAAGAGCAGACTTGTCCGGTCTTTATCATGAGCTCTGATCATCGCCATTGCCTCCTCATCCGACGGCGATTGTAGAAAGGCGGCATCCGAGCGGGTGTAAGGGAAATAAGGAAGAGAAGCCATTGTTCCTGAAATAAGGAAAAGAAGAAGCATTAGTAAAACCCATGGACATACATACATACATACATATATATATATAATAATAATAACAACAACAAGAGGAAACGACAAGATATATGTCTTGCAGGACCACTGCCTACAAAACACATGGACCCCACAAAATCAATATGGCAGCGCACCAATGATGAGACAGAGAAATCATTATGAGAATCAAAAAGATTCTCATTAAACAGACATTGGAATTCCAAATAACTCTTGGGAAAACAACCTCTGCTAAGGCACACAACAAATTTAAAATTTGCGCAAATAAGGGTAAAACCCTATGCAAAGATTTTCAAAAGTACCAGGAAATAAAATTCCCAAAGGGTCCTTTTGATCTTTCAGAGCTAAGCTCTTCGCCTGAGGAATTAAATTCCTTTTATATGATGGAATTAAATTCCAAAAACTCACAAAAAACATATATGAGAAATAAAATTCCATGAATCCTCAAAAATGGAGGTGAATGTTTGAGATATGGAGGTTTACTACTCAAAATCACATCTTTGGATCCCTAAGTGGATGGGTTTCAGAGGAGAGCAAATCTCTCATGATGGATTCAAAATCCAGAGAATTTTTGTCCAAAAAGAAAAGTTTTTATGATGTGTAAGATCTTTACCTAAAAAGGGTTTCTTTTTGACAGAGTTTAACTCAAGGATTGTAATGGCAGAGAACTAAGCTCTGAGGAGGAGAATTAAATTCTTAAAGAAAACGAAAGAGGAAGAAGATGAAGGAAACAGTGGCTGCATAAGAAACTAAATCCTCGCATTTATAAGACGTGACAAAGGAGGTTCATCTCCCCGTTCCCCTAGGCAATCCAACGGCTATAAAGGTGACAGCGTTGCACTCACGTGCAAACCACGTGAGAACAACGCTGTTGGGGCATTTGTTCCCTTATAAAAAATGAATAATAAATAAAAGCAACAGGAAAAAGTCCTCAAATGGAGCATCACGTGCCCACACGTGATAGGCTCTGCGCTTGACAAAACTAAGCAGAAACTGGGCCTCACGTGTAGACATGTGACCTCTATATACAAAGTATATAGGCGCCTGAATAAAGCAAAAAATTGGCCAAATCAAAAACTCACATGATAGCACGTGACGCTCTTTGGTACGCTTAATTTGGTGGGGTCACGTGCTACACATGATGGGCTTCTATGCCTTCTGAACCGATAGAATTAAATTCTGATTAAGAGGAATCAAAACCCCTAATTGGAAAATGTTTCCTTAAATCTTTCCAAACAAGAAAGATTGTGTTCTGTAAATCAAAGCACCGTTGGATCAAAGATCCAATGGTGATTAAACATCACCAAGATACAGAATAAGTTCTGTATAGGAAAATATTTTCCTAATCTTGCTAAAAACAAGAAAGATGTTTTCTGTAAAACAGAAGCCCTTAGATCAAAGATCCAATGGTGGGATAAATTCCTAAATCAATTAGAGATCTCTCAATGAGAGATTTCCTTAACTAATTCAACAAATCAGCCTCCATAAAGGACCCAAGACTTCTAGTCTTGTACAAAGGAACCCCCCCATAAACTTCAAGTTTAAAAATACAGAAAACAGAGAGGAAAACCCCTTGGTAAGCAAAAACCAAAAGAGAATTTAATTCTCAAACCAAGAGTTTAACTCTTCTCAAAGAACTTAGTTCTTCCTCTGGTTGGGATCTGCAGAAGCAGATCTCCCCACAAGTTGAAAATTTAATTCTCATCGAGAAGATTCTGTTATGTAGATCCAAACCTGGAGGAAAGAACTAAGTTCAAAGAATTTAATTTTTACCAAAAAGATATAGGAATTTAATTCCTTTGATAAAACTAGGGTTTAACCCTATAAAAGAATTTAATTCTTATAAAAATAAGGGACCTGAAATTCACAAAACTCGGATCCAGAGCTCCATGCATATTAGTATTCGATGCTACACAATAAAAGCTCACATGTTCCCACGTCAGCACCGTTGAGGAACAAAAAAAAGGGAAGACTGAGATCTAGCCACATGACCTCATGTGACCCTTGAGAAGTACTCAACACTTATAAAAGAGAAAAGGGAATAAACCCTATTTTTGGGGCGTCTCACGTGATCCCAAGTGACCCCTGAGAAGTGCTCAGCACTTATAAAAGAGAAAAGGGGAATAAACCCAAGACATTTCTTATTCTGGGACGCCTCACATGATCCCACGTGACCTAACAGTGCTCAGCACTAGAATAAAAGAATAAAAGAGGCAGCACCCAACTTTAAGCGCCTCATGTGACCCCACGTGAGCGCCTCAACTCTTAGTGTTTAACACTACTCCAAGCGCCTCACGTGACCCCACACGAGCACCTCCAACTTTTAGTGTTTAACACTACATCAAGCGCCTCACGTGACCCCACGTGAGCGCCTCAACTCTTAGTGTTTAACACTACTCCAAGCGCCTCACGTGACCCCACGTGAGCGCCTCAAAATTCTTAGTGTTCAACACTACTATAAGGCCTCACGTGGGGCACGTGAGCGATGAGCATATAGTAGTGTTTAAAACCATAATAGGCCAGCTTCAAACCCCAGATTGGCTAAGTCTTTCCTGAGATTAAATCTCTAAATAAACCGAGCCTCTATGCTCATGACTGATGACTCTTCAATCTGAAATCTGGTTCAAAGGTACATCTTTTCATACCTCTGATACATGTCGTTGTAATCCTTCAACGTCTTCAAAAAGATGGACGGTCCCCATAACCAATAACTTTTGGTGCTTCCCAAACGGTTAAACCTTACAGACTATGATGTCTTTAAACCGTATAGACTATGACGTATTTAAACCAGACTATGATGTTTCTAAACCTTACGGACTATGAGGTATTTAAACTTATGGACTATGATGTCCTTAAACCCAATGGACCACAATGTCCCTAAACTAAAACGATAGAGTCCAAATACTCTTTCGTTGGATCTAAATGATCCCAAAACCTTGTTTAGTAGATCTTAGTCTAAAATTAGACTAACGTATCCTTAACAAGCATTTAAGTTGATCTTAATCTAAAACAAGATTAACGATCCTTAAACCAACCCAAACCCATGTAGGGTTACTAGGCACTCTAATAAGGTTCAACAAGGCATCTACCATGCCAAAATCAAATTTTTATGTGCCGAACAACCCTAAGCAAGATCGTATACTAGAGATTAGGCGAAACTAATAGCAAGCAAACAACTTTACTTCTATGAGAATACGAAATACAACCTTTGTAGATCGGTCCTTCACTTCTTTAGCTCCTTGTTGAAGTCCCTTCGCTTCGATCGTGGTTCTCCCAGACTCTTGCATGGCTTCACGAGGCTAAAGGAGCGTCCTTGCTTGAAGTCTTCGAGGCCGAAGATGATCTACGTCGAGGGGATGCCAACTCAAGCTTCTACTTCACTAACTAAAGAATTAGTGAAGCAAACACCCTAAACTAAAGTGCTAGTCTAGTAGAGGATGGAGAAATAGGAAGTGGGTTCACTTTAGAATTTGGTTTCTCACAATGTTTCTCACTTTGGATCAAACCCTAGAGAGCTCTTTTGCTCAAGGAAGAAGATGAAGAAAATAAAATGAAAAAGATAATGATCAAGTGAGTGAGCTAACCATGGTGAGTGAGTATCATATACTAACTCATGTAGAGACATAACCATGGCTAATCCTTATGGTTGGGTTAACAAATATCCATAGTAAAAACAAACTTAGTGGACTTAGTCAATGCATCCACAAGCTTCCACAAGCTTCATGCATTTTCCTAATCCTCCACTAATTTTGTAATTACTTTAAATATTAAAACCCAAACTAATAAATAGCATGGTGTAAGTCTCATACACCCATGAATGGTGTATCATCAACCATGATACAAAAAGAAAACACATTTTAATATATATCACATATATATTAAAGTTGTGCACATGTGAAAAAAATCCTTAAGTGAACAAGTGTTAGTTAATGTAAACTAGTATATCTAATATACAATTATACACTAAATTATTAAATCAACTCTTGACTTAATAATCCGGTCATATCTCATATAACCGACTAACATCCATTGTATCGACTTATCGAATCAACACTTGATTCGATAAGCCGGATATATCATATATAACCGACCGATACATAAAGTCGCGAGAATAGAATACGGTATCACATACACGCATTATTCTCGGTCCCGCACATATCACATACGTGCTCCTATTTCGTTTTGCCTGAGCCAGTAAAACCTCTATGTAGGACTCTAAAGACTCGTCAATACGCCGGCAGTAGGTGATGATCACATCAAGCACCTACAAGCCGTCAGCGGTACTAGCTGGACGTAATGGCTACCCGGGTATTGAGCGATCAGAAGATCAGCAAGCAAGCCCGCTCCAACTCCTGTAAAAGCCTGCCGGTAACACTTCCCGTACAGTTCGGTCTCCTTGTCTGATATGTCGCATATCAAGTCCAGGGGTGGTAAACGTCAGACCCCAATAACCGATAAGTCGTGCCGATGTGAGGCTCATAACGGGTCGAGAAACTACTGGTAACACTTACCAGTAAATCTCTAAATTAGCCCTGGCCAGGGACTTCCCTGTTACGGCCAATCGAGCACAGCGCAATATCAACCCCCAATACCGGGAGAGACGAAACCCCTCCTATCGCTCATTGCCTCCATGTGACTCGGGACTGTACCCAAAAACCACCGTTTTGCATGCCCTCATGGACGTGGTAAGGTGGAAATCAAAGCACAGTGGGAATCACACAAGACTCTTTGACGATCTCGGGTCTACAGACTAACCTGCACAAGTGTCACCAGAGAACTGCCATCTGACGTGAGGTATAACACCATCTGGGAGTTCTCGGTGAGTCCGTCCAGTGTACCCAGTCTCCACTAAGCACCCGTATATCATCTCTGATGTCAAACACCAATGGATATGGGATCATCCATCGCCCATCTATATGGGTCGAGAAGCTATACGCTAGTCTACACTGGTATATCGATGCCCCGTCTCAATACACCCACAACTAGGGACCTTGAAGGATGTACTTATGGACTACCATGCCCCCACTAGTATGATCCGCATCATAGTCCAGGTAGTTAAGTACACATCCTAAGGGCTTTATCAACATGTAACTATAAGACAGTATCAAGAGACAAGTATACATGTTAAGATAAAGAGCAACCAGATAGCATACTATCATGTCGAGCAAGAAAGTCTTCTCTATATATGTCCAAGCATCCAATATAATATACATCATCTGTACAGTACTGGCCTCTAGGGCATACATACAACTAACAATCTCCCACTTGCACTAGGGCCAGCTACTGTAGTATCGCATACCAAGCATCCCGAAGAGTCTCTCAAACTGTATCTGGGGAATGGCCTTCGTGAGTGGATCCGCAGTGTTGTTCTTCGTATCAACCCTCCTGACCTCGATCTCCCGGCGATCAACTATCTCCCGGATCAGGTGATACCGCCTCAGAATATGCCTGGATCGCTGATGGGACTTGGGTTCCTTGGCCAAAGCCACTGCTCCATTGTTATCGCTATACAAAGGTATTGGATGCTCAATGGATGGAACCACTCCAAGTTCAGTAATGAACTTCTTGATCCAGACAACCTCTTTGGCAGCGATTTATTCAGCCTCCATCTTCGAGTCTGCCACGGTTTCCTGCTTGTAACTCTTCCAGCTAACCGCCCCTCCGTAAAGGGTAAAGACAAATCCCGAGTGCGACTTAGAGTCGTCCTTATCACTCTGGAAGCTCGAATCGGTAAAGGACTCCACTTGGAGTTCTCTGTTACCATACACCAAGAGCATCTCTTTAGTCCTTCGCAAGTACTTGAGAATGCTCTTCACAGCTGTCCAGTGACTCTCTCCAGGATTAGCTTGATACCTACTCACTACACTTAGTGAGTATGCTACATCGGGTCTGGTACATAGCATCACGTACATGATAGAGCCTACAGCCGAAGCATAGGGTATCCCTTGCATGCGAGCTCTCTCCAAATCAGTCTTAGGAGACATCTCTTTGAAGAGAGTGAGCCCTGAGATCGTGGGTAAAAACCCACGTTTGGACTCTTCCATACTAAACCTCTTTAGTATGGTGTCAATGTACCTGGATTGGGCCAATCCCAATATCCTTTTAGATCTATCTCTATAGATCATAATTCCCAGTATGCAGGAGGCATCACCTAGATCTTTCATTGAGAATCTTTGTGATAAGAAGAGCTTGACCGATTGCAGCATAGGAATGCCATTTCCTATCAAGAGTATGTCGTCCATGTACAGCACGAGGAAGACAACCTTACTCTCTACCACCTTCTTGTAGATACAAGGTTCATCTACATTTTTGACGAAATCAAACTCTTTGATAACGACGTCAAAGCAGATGTTCCAACTCCGCAATGCTTGCTTTAATCCATAAATGGATTTAAGCAGCTTGCACACCTTCCCGCTGCTCCCACTATCTACGAAGCCCTCTGGCTGAGTCATGTACACGCACTCTTCTAAATCACCGTTTAGAAAGGCGGTCTTAACATCCATTTTCCAGATTTCGTAGTCATGATATGCAGCAATGGAAAGCATGATCCGGATGGATTTAAGCATAGCTACCGGAGAAAAGGCTTCATCATAGTCCACACCTGGTCTTTGACGAAAACCCTTTGCAATAAGTCTAGCTTTGAAAGTCTCCACTTTCCCATCTACACCAAGTTTTTTCTTGAAGATCCACTTGCTCCCAATGGGTTTTACCCCTTCAGGAGCATTTTCCAAAGTCCATACTTTGTTGGTATACATGGATTCCATCTCGGACCGCATTGCATCCAGCCATTTCACTGAGTCCCCACTCGTGATGGCCCGTTCGAAGCTAGTTGGGTCATCATCAACCATGAGAAAACCGTAGTATCTCTCAGGTGGGTGAGGAACCCTACTAGATCTGCGGAGTAGCTGGGGTTCATCGGGAACTACCGAATCCTCTGGTTCCACCAAATCTTCTGTTGTGGTTTATACAGCTGGAACCTCTTCCAGTTCTACCTCAGAGCCACTAATCTCTTTTGCATGAAATTCCTTTTCTAAAAAGGTGGCGTGTTGAGCAACAAACACTCTTTGTTCCTCACTGTGGTAGAAGATATACCCTCGCGAATGCTTGGGATTTCCAACAAACTTACACAAAACAGACCTTGCCTCGAGTTTGTCCGGTTTTTGTCTTTTGACATAAGCCGGGCAACCCCATATCTTAATAAAATTAAGATATGGTCTCTTCCCCTCCCATATCTCATATGGGGTGGTAGGCACAGATTTGGTAGGAACCCTATTCAGTAGGTATGCTGCTGTCTCCAGTGCATATCCCAGAAGAAAATAGGTAACTCAGCTATACTCATCATAGAGCGCACCATATCTAATAGGGTGCGGTTCCTTCGTTCCGATACCCCGTTGTGCTGTGGTGTATATGGAGGAGTTAGCTGAGAGAGAATCCCATTCTCTTTTAGGAAGTCCAGGAATTTATTGCTCAAGTATTCACCTCCTCGATCAGATCGAAGGATTTTAATACTTTTCCCGGTTTGGTTCTCGACTTCTTGTTTATATTCTCTAAATTTCTCAAAAGCTTCTGATTTGTGTTTCATCAGGAACACATATCCGAATCTAGAGAGATCGTCAGTGAATGTAATGAAGTACGAAGAACCATCCCTGGCATGTGTAGACATGGGACCACATACATCACTATGTATCAGTCCCAAGAGTTCGGTAACTCTTTCTCCGTGTCCCGTAAATGGAGTTTTGGTCATCTTGCCTTTGAGACATGACTGGCAAGTGTCATAAGACGAAAATTCGAACGGTTTCAAATATCCATCCTTATGCAACTTAGCTAGTCGTGTCGCATTGATGTGACCCAGTATACAATGCCACAACAAGATTCGTTCAGTTCTGAACTCTTCCTCTTGTGTGTGTTTGTTATGCTCAGAACTGTTGATTGATTTAGAACATAAATGCCATTGCACAACGTGCCTGATCCAACCAACTTTTGGTTAAGGAAAATGTTCATAACATTATCCTGTAATACAAAATTATATCCCTCTTTACTCAACAAAGAAACTGATATAATGTTGCATATCAGGTTCGACATGTAATAGCATTCGTTCAGAATCAATGTATTACCAGTTGGCAATACAAGGTGATATTCCCCGACGGTTTTAGCTGCAACAATTGCACCATTTCCAACCCTTATGTCTTTATCACCTTGTCCAAGTTCTCTACCTTTCCTAAGCCCATGTAACTGATTACATATATGGGATCCTGACCCGGTATCTAATACCCAGGATGTAGAGCAAATGGAGAAACAGTTCTCTGTAACGAACACACCCGAAGAAAATGCATCAACATGTACTTTCTTTATTCGGGTGGCATGGGAATCCTGGTATTCCCCTATATCCTGTTCAGTCTTATAACTTTTATAAGAAAGAACAGAACCAACGTTCCCCAGCACAGTATAACATGCGGGTTCGGTCAATACATCCATATTATTATCTTTATTAAGGCATGACATGGTCGCTACCTGGAGAGAGAGAGAAGAAAACACTTTAGCGTATGCTCTTGCAAGATCAGATTGGTTATTATTTTATCTAATCAGGATGTCTCCCACTGTTTTTTATCAAATCTTCCTTCAAACCCTAAAAGGAAAGACTAGCCGGGATTAATTACACCCTACAACTTCGCCAATCTTTCAGCCAGGCCAGTGTCGGTACTTTGAGGGAGGTTCCCCGTGCTTTCGCACGGACCTAATTAAAGTAAACCTCATTTTCCCAGAGGCGTAACCCCGTTGACACCTTTCTAGACACCTACTTGATCGGCTAATTGTCCCGTGTAAAACTCTCCCAGGAGTAACAATTACTCGCAGTGGGTATCGGGATCCAACTATCTCATAGAAGGTATGCAATCTCATTGCAAATTTCAACACTTGAAATTCCCGATAATATTTTGCCCTAAGCATCCCATGACCTTGCTGGAGGTCAACAAACCACAGGGTGCAAGTCAAGTTCAACCCGTCATTTCTTGATTGAATCAAACCCACCCGCACGACCCTTGACGGAGGTCAACAAGGTCGTATGACTACCTTAATCCAATCTGCATCATATGCATAAGCAGATAAATACTAGTTAGCTACCGCACACTACGCCTTGACGGAGGTCAACAAACGTAGCACGAATACTAAGTAGGACTTATCTGAAATGACGGAGGGCTACGATAGGTTTTTCTGAAAAACCTATTGCGTAATGAACTTGATATCGTCGTAGAATCATGTGAATTTTGAAATGGAGTGATTTTGAGACTTTTATTAGTTTTGTTAAAGAGGTCACTCCCGGTGAAGGGATCTCGGCTCTTTCCTTATGGAATAAGGTGCAGGATATATCATATATATCGCTATGCAAAGAAAAAACTCCAAAAGTAATCAAAAACAAACCGAGTGTTGTAGCATCTGCCAGTTTTGTTAAAGTGGTCACTCCCGGTGAAGGGATCTCGGCTCTTTCCTCATCGAATAAGGTGCAGGATATATCATATATATCACTATGCAAAGCAAAAACTGTAGCTACCCTTTTTGAAAATTTGATTCTACAACATCTTTTAGGTTTCTTTTCTTTCATTAATCATATTAATGAAGTCCCATCATTTATATCACCTAAACATCACAGATAAATACGACGTACACTTATGCCATCCGCATTCGCCTCGATGTCCCCTCGTGCACCGTTAGGTTAGGTAACTAACGGCAGAGCGGGGCAGAGCTAGCGCGGGTGTAAAACATAAGTAACGTCTATATAATATATCATATATACTATATATAGTATTTATCACAACATATCAAATGATCACATCACAGATATCGCAGCAGAAGAAACATATGAAATATTGGATATACTAGGACGTCCGTGTTTTATTTTGAGCCTCTATAAAACACGGATTCCACGGTCGCGATGAATAGCCAAACCCACACCCCTAGACCCCTACGAAAGTGGCAAGCAACCCTACCAATTCTAGATTTAGGAGACCCGGACTCGACTCCCGAGTTGGTCTCTCACTGGACTCTAGAACCCAGTTGCTTGTGCTCTCCTTCTTGGGTCTATCCTAGTGCGGAAAAGTAAATAATTTACAAATGGTGACATCAACCTCATCCCGGAAGTGCCACAGTAAAAGAATATTACATACATTTAATTTTACATGAATGAAAATAAAAACCCTCATCTCACATAAAAACCCCCGGCTATTCAAAAACACGACGATCCAATATAACATATCCAGTAACACATAACATTACATGTCATCAACGTAAGTAAATGTGCGCATCCCAATTGTCGTTGACATATAGCAACGAAACCGGCGATAACACATATTACACTTACGGTCGCAGAAAAGAAAGTGTAAAACTACAACATTTGGAATCCACAATCTCTTTAGACACCGTAAATCCGAAATATCACATACTTCGCATTTCATGCCTAACTATATGAATTCCACATATTGTATCACATTCCAGATAAATAGACAGTATTAAACTTTCCGATCGAATAATCAAATACCCAAGATTTTCTTAATAGCTCAACACTTGAGCGGAGTTCAAAAATTTCAGAATACGTCACAGTACCAACGGTCCAGCCGTAGAAGGGTCAAGCCAACACCTCACATGTGGCACGCCGTACTGCCCCAAACCCTAAGGTTCAAAAGGCAGTTCAAGACGGTCACATAATCGAGTTAAGGTTTGTTGTCTTCTAGAGGGTCCATCGCGTTACATGCACATTTTTCCGAAAGATTTAAACTCAAGAAAAAATTCAACACTTGAAAGTTTTTCGTGCCGGGAAATAATGAGTTAATGATATCCGTTCGAACATTTTAATAGTTTCTAAATATCCGGAAAATATAACGAAATTAAATATTCCGATCGAATCAATGAATACAAAATAATCCCCAGAACACTCAACACTTGAGTCATTTTAAAAATACCCAGAAAATACAAATTACAGAAATAGAAATTATAGTGTAAAAATTAGGGCATTACACCTCTGTGCTGCCGCGGATCCGCGGCCCAAGCGCGGTACGGCCGCGGTTCCGCGGCGGTTTGTACAGTGTATGCTCTCGTTTTTCACTACAATTCTTATATTTCCCTGCTGATTTTTTAGGCATTTTTAATTCAGAAAATAACACAGTTTTAAAAAATGTACAGAGAGGGGGTTAAATCGTCGATTCGGAGTTCGTTCGGAGTTTTAACTTCGTATACACGTCGCCTAATGCTCTAGCTAGGCTCTGATACCACTGTAGAGTTACTAGGCACTCTAATAAGGTTCTACAATGCATCTACCATGCCAAAATCAAATTTTTATGTGCCGAACAACCCTAAGCAAGATCGTATACTAGAGATTAGGCGAAACTAATAGCAAGCAAACAACTTTACTTCTATGAGAATACGAAATACAACCTTTGTAGATCGGTCCTTCACTTCTTTAGCTCCTTGTTGAAGTCCCTTCGCTTCGATCGTGGTTCTCCCAGACTCTTGCATGGCTTCACGAGGCTAAAGGAGCGTCCTTGCTTGAAGTCTTCGAGGCCGAAGATGATCTACGTCGAGGGGATGCCAACTCAAGCTTCTACTTCACTAACTAAAGAATTAGTGAAGCAAACACCCTAAACTAAAGTGCTAGTCTAGTAGAGGATGGAGAAATAGGAAGTGGGTTCACTTTAGAATTTGGTTTCTCACAATGTTTCTCACTTTGGATCAAACCCTAGAGAGCTCTTTTGCTCAAGGAAGAAGATGAAGAAAATAAAATGAAAAAGATAATGATCAAGTGAGTGAGCTAACCATGGTGAGTGAGTATCATATACTAACTCATGTAGAGACATAACCATGGCTAATCCTTATGGTTGGGTTAACAAATATCCATAGTAAAAACAAACTTAGTGGACTTAGTCAATACATCCACAAGCTTCCACAAGCTTCATGCATTTTCCTAATCCTCCACTAATTTTGTAATTACTTTAAATATTAAAACCCAAACTAATAAATAGCATGGTGTAAGTCTCATACACCCATGAATGATGTATCATCAACCATGATACAAAAAGAAAACACATTTTAATATATATCATATATATATTAAAGTTGTGCACATGTGAGAAAAATCCTTAAGTGAACAAGTGTTAGTTAATGTAAACTAGTATATCTAATATACAATTATACAATAAATTATTAAATCAACTCTTGACTTAATAATCCGGTCATATCTCATATAACCGACTAACATCCATTGTATCGACTTATCGAATCAACACTTGATTCGATAACCCGGATATATCATATATAACTGACCGATACATAAAGTCGCGAGAATAGAATACGGTATCACATACACGTATTATTCTCGGTCCCGCACATATCACATACGTGCTCCTATTTCGTTTTGCCCGAGCCAGTAAAACCTCTATGTAGGACTCTGAAGACTCGTCAATACGCCAGCAGTAGGTGATGATCACATCAAGCACCCACAAGCCGTCAGCGGTACTAGCTGGACGTAACGGCTACCCGGGTATTGAGCGATCAGAAGATCAGCAAGCAAGCCCGCTCCAACTCCTGTAAAAGCCTGCCGGTAACACTTCCCGTACAGTCCGGTCTCCTCGTCTGATATGTCGTATATCAAGTCTAGGGGTAGTAAACGTCAGACCCCAATAACCGATAAGTCGTGCCGATGCGAGGCTCATAACGGGTCGAGAAACTACTGGTAACACTTACCAGTAAATCTCTAAATCAGCCCTGGCCAAGGACTTCCCTGTTACGGCCAATCGAGCACAGCGCAACATCAACCCCCAATACCGCGAGAGACGAAACCCCTCCTATCACTCATTGCCTCCATGTGACTCGGGACTGTACCTAAAAACCACCGTTTTGCATGCCCTCATGGACGTGGTAAGGAGGAAATCAAAGCACAGTGGGAATCACACAAGACTCTATGACGATCTCGGGTCTACAGACTAACCTGCACAAGTGTCACCAGAGAACTACCATCTGACGTGAGGTATAGTACCATCTGGGAGTTCTCGGTGAGTCCGTCCAGTGTACCCAGTCTCCACTGAGCACCCGTATATCATCTCTGATGTCAAACACCAATGGATATGGGATCATCCATCGCCCATCTATATGGGTCGAGAAGCTATACGCTAGTCTACACTGGTATATCGATGCCCCGTCTCGATACACCCACGACTAGGGACCTTGAAGGATGTACTTATGGACTACCATGCTCCCACTAGTATGATCCACATCATAGTCCAGGTAGTCAAGTACACATCCTAAGGGCTTTATCAACATGTAACTATAAGACAGTATCAAGAGACAAGTATACATGTTTAGATAAAGAGCAACCAGATAGCATACTATTATGTCGAGCAAGAAAGTCCTCTCTATATATGTCCAAGCATCCAATATAATATACATCATCTGTACAATACTGGCCTCTAGGGCATACATACAACTAACAACCCAAATCTAAGAAAATACGGATTTGGACTAATCCACGCCCTACGGGCGACAACATAAATTAGTCTCCATATACAATCCACGGGCAACCAAAAATAAAACAAACAAATACGACACGAAGTGACCATCTAGAGAAGGAGAAAGTGGTTACCGCTATGCAGTAGCATAATTAATTGCAGGGACTTGCGCCTGCAGGAAAGAGCGTCTCCAGAATAAAAACCCCCTCGTAAACGAGGGGGAATCTGCCGAAATCTGCTACAACAGCCGCATCCGTCTAAACTTCCGATAAACGGTGCCATAAATCAACTTGGCATCTTCGGAGAGGTGGAAGGATAAATCCAAATAGCATCTGCCCCCAAAATTCAGGCCAGACGTCCCAACGTCCCGGTCGCGTCTTTCGGTGGAGAACAATGCACTTAATCGAGATTTTTATTCATGCATGTTAGTTGCACTTGGTTGAGATTTTCGTGCACTGTAGATGCACTTGATGTTCTTGTCGCACACATCCGTTACACTTGACAGATGCATTCGTGCACACCCGTTGCACTTTACAGATGCTTTCGTGCATACCTGTGGCACTTCATTTTTGCTTTTGTGCACATTCGTGACACTTGTATTAGACTTGGATTTCCGTGCGCACCAGACGCACGTGATGTTGGATACACCTTTTGAAGTTGATTTTACTCATGAGCATCATATTTTCATGATGAGTACTATATTATATAGTAACCGAGCAGGACTGGTCTGAGGACAGTACCAGAGTATTTTTGCATGCATCAGTATTTACCTAGAAGTTTTCAAAAAGGAGCTATAGTCTTGCTATTTCCTACGTGTTCGTGAGTGATACGAACTCTTATACGGAGAACCTTTTGGGATATTTCAAAAAGACGGGACGGATATCTTAAGCAAACATATATAAACATATATTTATTTCTTTACAAATGAGCGCCCGCCACTTGTACCGTGAGTTACGCATCGCACGGCCGTTTGAAAAGAATTTTGCATGTGTTTTATTCAGCTTTTAAAAGGGTTTTACAAGAATGCGTACTATATACGTATTATTATTTTGACTATAGTATATTTGGATTTCAGCAGTGGATTTCGATACTTGCATTTCTATTATAACTCCCGTGATTGCGTGACGCTTGATAGAGTTTCGATTTTGAGTTTCGCACTCATTTTCATGCGCACATGATGCGCTGTGATGTTCTTGAGTATTCCATGATTTTGGAGCCCCGTTGATTTGGACTGATTATTGAAATGTTTTAGTAATTAGCGGTTTAAATTTAAATTCGAGGACCGAATTTATTTAAGGGGGGAAGATTGTAACATTTCAGAAATATAAAATATTATTTTTGGAATTTAAATAATAAAATAATATATTTCACGAAAACTGTTCGATTACGAATTAGGGTTTTCGTAAAATGCTATAATTATATACCAATATTTGGAAAATAATTGGATATTAATATCAATTATTAATTTAAAAGGTATTTATTAGATTTTGACATTTTATAAATAATTATGCAATTGATTATATGAAAATTTATACTAAACTTGATTAGTGCACTACTAATCATGATTAAGCCAAATCCATTTTTATTGACCATTGCTAATGTACCATGACACATTAGCTTGTTGCATGCATGGTTCTAATGTGTTTATGTTATTTGATTCTTTTTAAATGAGAGAGAGAAAAGAAAAAAAGGAAAGTCAATGAAAAGGGGGACAATGAGGCATGGGCTCGAAAGAGAGAGAGAGAGAGAAGAGGATGGCTCCTACAACCATGACCCTTTCTTCATCTCATTCGTCATTTCATCCTTCAACTCTTTCATCTCCTTCTCCTCCTTCCTCCACCTCCACTACCTCCTCCACAAACGCCTCAAAAGCTCACCAAAACCTCACCTCACCTTCACAAAAAAGGTGCACAACATCATCCTACACCCCCTAGAAAGCTCAAATTTGGATTTTGAGAACTTTCAACCATCTTGGAATTTTCTTCAGTTGCTCCAAGAGATATAACCTTTATCATCCTTCATATTATCAAGTTTCTTGACCTCCTAATCATGTTTAGTGTCCGATTTAGTTAGATTAGCGATTTTGGAAATTTCTAGAATGTGTTAGTGGATAAATGGACTAATAGAGATGTAATTGAGGTTTAGTGAGTATTTACAAACCCTTAGTGATGGTAATTCTATCCAGACTAGAGACTAGAAACCCAAAACATGAACCTAGAATTTTCCCGATATCGGTTTTTGGCGAATTATGATGTATCTGTAGAATCTGCTATGACCCGAGAATTCCATAAAATAAGCCCCCATCACAGTGAGACGTGCATGCAACGAGGAGTTTACCCCAGAAACCCAAGCCCCCATCTCCTAATTCTGGGCGCAGATTTATTCATTGTGGCCGCAATTTGCGGCCACATTGTGGTGGATTTCGTTTGTTTTTGGTCCATATTTCCCTTATGCGATATGTAGAATCTGGGAGTGATTTTCCAGATTTGACCTAGGATAGAATCTAGGAGTGATTTTCCATGTTGCTGATTTTCCATGTTGCCGATTTATGAAAACTTGGGATT
Organism: Agapanthus africanus; assembly: GCA_030015575.1. Taxonomy (NCBI): domain Eukaryota; kingdom Viridiplantae; phylum Streptophyta; class Magnoliopsida; order Asparagales; family Amaryllidaceae; genus Agapanthus; species Agapanthus africanus. The sequence goes on along the minus strand of JASDDO010000019.1, from coordinate 91,103,555 downwards.
GGTATTTGAGTTTGGACTTGGTCATTGGACATTCGTACGTTAACGATGAGGGTTATTTGGTTGTTCTTGCATGCGTAGGCTATAGGTTCTAACTTATGAGCACTTTGTATGCCGTATCGGTTTTCGGACTTGTTTTTAATGTCGTTACGATGTGTATTGATTTGTAGGTACCTTCACGTGGACTTCCGAGATGACGAAAGAGATCAAGAAGTTCATCGACTTCGGCTAAGCGAGGATATTGCAAGTGAGTAGATCTATATCTACGGAGGAAGTTGGGTGGATGGCGTATAGCACCCCCACAATCATATAATGGAAAACCGATATATATATATATATATATATATATATATATATATATATATATATATAATACAAATTTGGAGAGACCTATGCTATGAACTTATGGATATGATCAAAAGATTTAGTATGAGATAATATGATAAATATAAGATGACTCGGATTGATATATTGATATGATGAAATGAAGATGTGAGGCGATATGAAAACATGGGTACATATGATAGGATATGATATGAGATCGATATCGAGATGATATGAGATTGACATAGATATGACATGGGAGTGATATATGTATATACGCATGAGAATACGAGATGATATTATGTATGAGACGATAGATCCTTAATCTAATTTGATGACACCGTACGATGGATCACCGTACGCGATAAGATATAACGGATTATTGATCCACCCTCGTGACTTGATGATGATGTTCGATGATAGCGCACATCTGATACTATGAGACTGGATCGCCGATGTTTGGATTGTCTTGATTCAGAGAATCTTTGATTTCTAAACTCCTTGATAGATATGGTTTATATTAGTGAATCCAGGTGTAGCTGTGTACCTTGTACCGTTCATACTTAGATTGCATCTTTTCCTTATGACATAAGTACTATGTTCCCAGCATTACCTGTATATGGCTTTGTCTACTAGTACACCTGCACTATTACCGATGATGCGCATGTTACACTTATACAGATTTGTCGGTTCACATATTCATCATCGGTAATTGCTATGCCACTTACACAGTAGAACCGCAATATCACGGTATTATTCTTAACGGTAAAGTACATTCATTATTCAGTACTATCACATGACATGCTTATATGACATACTTGGTATGCTCACATTACTGTTCTATGTTTGCATATATCATACTTTATGGTTACATTCATTTCGATGTTGTTTTCATGAGATCTCTGGATTTGAGAACTGCGGTTATATTTCAAAGGAAATTATGTATTGTTTTAAAAACACGGTTTCTCGTGATATGATATTTCGTGTCCACCATGAGTTTTCTCGGTTCTGAACTATGTGACACCTAATTCGAAGAGTGAGGAGGAACCGTCTGCGGGTATATGGTAGAACCGGTAAGGTACCCCGAGCAAGAAGATCGTGGAGTAGACAATGAGCCTGGCAGGGGATGTGATACCTACCGGTGATAATTTGGACCCGGCGGTTATCCGGATGATACCGACCGGAGTCGTGAGATCAGATGGATATGAGGGTCGATCCGATAATGCGGCGCCTGAGATATGAGGATTTACGTGTCGATACTGGACATGGGTTTCAAAATGTTTCGAGTGTTGATATTGGACACTCAGGTTCCATGATATTGATGTGTCGATGCTGGACAAAAGTTGCATGATGTTTCGAGTGTCGATGTTGGACACTCAGGTTTCATGATGTTGATGTGACATTGATGGAAACATGTTCCTTAATATACATGCATACATTTCAGATGACTATCATTACATATTGACATTGGCATGACTCTATTGTTGATACATATGCATACATGATCACCCTAGATACCATAATATTACGTTCATGATACAGTAGGACCTAGAGATCATTGTCTATTCAATTTCTACCTGCTGATATTTTCTACTCACGAGTTGGAAACTCACCCCGTTGTGCCACAGTTTTCTTGCAGGTTCGACCGCTCGGATCAGTAGCGGTATCGCTGGCACACAGCTTTCTTCAGGGTGTTTTGCTTTGGTGGGTGGGATACACATTTGGATCGTGACCACTCTTGTACCTATTACTTCTATTGTATCTAGTTAAAGCTCCATTAATCAAAGACTAGACTTTGTATATTAGTAGACCTAGACAGACTTGTGTATTTGGGAGACTCAGAGCGAGATGGGTGTATGTTCGCTATTTGAGATGATGACGTCTTGCTTTACTTATTATTCTCTTTCTGTGTTTGATCTTTGCCATAGGGTGTCGTATATATGCTATTGCGTGGTTGTGATTCCGCCAATTGGCGAAGAGCTAGTTCCCGCTTCGGGATGCCTTTTTTATTGCATGCATGTGGTTTGGATCAAAATATACAAGGGAGGTGCTGCCCAAATTTTAAAGGATGAAAATGTTTTCAAATATAGTATATAATCCACTTGTATTTTCATGTATCATTATTTATGCATTTAAAGAAGAACTTGATTTCATTATACCTTTATTTCAAAACTGCACATCCACTATTTTCCGCAAAAAGATTTAGATTTTTAGACTTCGGCTTACATGAATTACGTTATGCCTTTAGACGTTGCGTGATTTAAGTGCCGGTCACGTGCCAAATTCCGGGTCATGACAAGTTTCACCGCAAGTGTTCTTCTGTTTGCTGGTGGGACTTGAGTTGCAACCTTCGCCGTTGGAAATTCGATTGCAATATAGATCTCAAGAGAGCACATCACCGTATTTGGGACAATGCGGTAGTTTAGGGACATCTCGGACTATTATCGCCATGTTTGAGGCAAAATTTTAGTTTAGGGATATCTCGGTCCGTTGTTAGTTTAGGGACATCTCGGTCTGTTATCGCCATGTTTGAGGCAAAGTTTTTTGGATACTGCTCTCGGAGTTCTGACTCAGGAAGATAGCGAGCGGACACAAGCGTCGTCATCTATCATTGACCTAAGTCATGAATCTTCATGCGTAGTATTTTTTGAGGAATCGGCCGTTTATTGGCCTGAAGGGCTTTCACCATGCATATCCATGAGCAGGTAGGCTCCACCTTGATAAACTTTGTCTATGATGTACGGGCCTTTATAGTTCGGCCCGAACTTCCCTCGTTTTGTACGATTGGGGATCATTGGTCTTTTGATGACTAGCACGAGTTCGTCTTGGCTAAATATTCTCGGCCTGGTCAGCTTTTCATATGACCGTATCATCCTAGATTTATAAGCCTCCAGGTTTTGCTGTGCTATAATACGAGTTTCGTCAAGGGCATCGAGCTCCTCAAGCCGAAGGTGAGAATTTTCTTCATTTGTCAGCTCGTATCGAACCGCTACTCGCAGAGAAGGGAGTTCTACCTCCAGTAGGAGCACTGCTTCCGTACCAAATACCAACGCATATGGTGTTGTATTCGTGGCCGTCTTGAATGTTGTTCAGTACGCCCAGAGAGATTTGTGCAGCCTTTCGTGCCAGTCTTTTTTGTTTCTGTAAACCGTTTTCTTTACAATCTTTATCAAGGTCTTGTTGAAATTTTAAGCTGGACCGTTGGTTCGAAGATTATAGACCGAATAGTATCTCCAATCTATTTTATGTTGTTATGCGAAGCGACTGATTTTATGACTTCTATAAGCTAGCCCATTATCCGAGATTATCCGTCGTGGAGTGCCGAACTGGTAGATGACATGGGTTTTGAAGAAATAGAGGATATTCTCCGTCTTCACTTCCCTTAGTGGTATTGCTTCTGCCCACTTGGAGAAGTAGTCGGTCGTTGCAAGTATGAACCGATGTCCTTTGGACGATGCCGGTTCAATAGGACCAATTATATTGGTTCCCCTCATTTCGAACGGCCAGCTAGCCACTGTTGGGTGTAGCGGATTTGGATGTTGGTGGATGAAGTCTCCATGAATTTGGCATAAGTGACACTACTTCGCATATTTGTGGTAATCCTGAATCATTGTGTGCCAATAGTAACCCATTCTTTTTATCTTCAGCCTCATCTTTGGTCCAGCTTAGTGAAACCCGCAGAGTCCGTCATGAGTTTCTTGGACGACTTTCTATGCTTCTTCTGGTCCCAGGCATCTTAGCCACATACAGTCGAACGATCTCTTATATAGAGTATCATTGACGAAGGCGAAAGACAAGACTTGTTTCATGAGCTGATGTCTAAACGACACATTTTTAGGCGTTCGTTGGGATTTGAAGTAGTCTATGAAGACTTCCCTCCAGTCCTTACCCTTTTCTTCACCCTCTATTTGAAGGGCTATGTCACGCCCTGCTTCCCGATGTATGAGGAGGGGACGCGGTGAGGTCCGCTACGTATTTACTCAGAAATAAACACGCTAAGCGTATATAAGCAATATAAAGTAAATGTACACAAGAAAAGTGACAATAGATATAATTGAACATCAACTTTTATTTATTAACAATTCTTTACAAGTACAACTGGAAATGTAAATTCATGAATAGAAAGCGATGCCTAAACAATGGCATAACTGAAATAGAAATATGTACAAGTGCCTACAGCTCTGGGTCAAAGGCTAACTGCTCCAAATCTTCAGTGCAGGGCTCGATCTCCAGTGAGTCCGAACCACCTGACAAAATTCCAAGAAAAGAAGAAAGGAATGTCGTTAGTGAACAATCGCTCGGTAAGTCCCAAAGGTGGGTAGAGATAGAATAGACAGAAAGAGAATATAACTATTAATGTTTAATTATAGTGTTAACGCAGTTGTTTATAACTTGGTATAAAAAATGCCAGTGTATACGAGAGGAGTCCCACTATTCCGGAGACAAAAGTATACGGAGCACAAGGAACCGTTCAACCATGGTACAACGGCAATGGATATTCAGGTTAGGTGTATTATGGTTACAGTCTCGTGCCACTTCTAACACCTTCAGTACCAATCTACCCCTTTAAAACCCTGCGATGTTTTTTGTATTGTTTGTTATATAGATGGATGACTTGCCGAAACCATGATATCAGTAAACGGAATGGATATAAATGGATAGTCATGTAAACGGAGTATTTCCATGGTTCGGTTCAGTCAATATAGATTGAATAGACAGATTCATGTTGAATTGTAGTTTATACTTGAATCATATTCAAGTCAGGTTGATTAGATTGAGACTCAGTCTGAGTCAGACACTTTGAAAAGGAACTTGAAATCCTGAATTAGTATTGATGTTATCGGTAACTGTTGCACATGGACGGCAGGATTTGTGTCTTTTCTTAAAATAATTACCGTGTTGATAACACCATTTGTTTGATTATCTACCTTAGATAGACAAGCACCCAAATTCTCCGGCTCTCTGAGGCTCAAGAGAATTGGTCCCGCTTAAACCTATATTTCCTAGGGCCCTTATTGTAATTTAGTATAACTTGAGAAGGGTTTTATGTAAAAATAGTTTTGAGATATTTTCAAAATAAACCTCAAGTATTTAATTATCATCTTTAGGGTTTTCATAGATGTATATTTTATAAAAGTGAAATTTCTAGTAAATAGAACCTAGTTTTCATTGTATATAGTATTTTATTGAAATATTGGAATTGTTTTGTATTGAAATGGTACTTTCATGTAATTGTGATTCTTGATTTAGAAAACATGGAATATTTGTATAATATATTTAAAATAAATCTTTTGATAATATTCATATATATATTTAATAAAAATAATTTTATTTATTTTCTAGAAATCTCATTTTCTTAAAAATAGTATTAAAAATTCCATCGAGATCAAATGCTCCTTGCGGAGGACTGCATCTCGCTCTGCTAGGTCTGAGGACATGCGATAACCTGCACCATCCCGATCGGGATTCCCCAAAATGGGTTGTAGAGGCGTAATTGTAAGGAATTAGATAATACTTTTCTTTAAAAAAAGGGTTTTATAATAGTTTAGGGTATTTTATTGTAATTCGTGATATTCCCAAAAACATTGCCCAAAAGTAAATCTTGCTATGTCCAATATGTGTATTGTGATGAGGTAGGTCCTTACCTCATGAGTTTTCTAAAGGCAATACAAGGAAATATGTGAGTTATGGCGAAATGTAAAGTATATGGTATTTTACCGTAAAAATACTATAAAAATTGCATAAAAGATTATTTTGAGAAGAAATTTATTTTGATGTGTTTGTTAATGTTTGTTAAACATTATATGAGAGTATGGTATTAATTGTATAAGAAAAATAACCTTTTTAAAGAAAAACCGAATCGGAAGTCAGATTAACTCTGTTTCCGTCGGGTTTTGAAGAATGAAAATTTTAGAATATAACAAGAGAGCGGAAGAAGGGACTTGCTGGCTATTGAGAAAGAAGAGAGGTAGGGTAAGACTAGCAAAGCATCGGGGTGTCGTTTCGTCGCCAGAAACTCCTCAGAACTTTGTCGGAACTTCACCCTTTGCTAACTCCACTTGCACGTATAAGGACTTAAGAATTTTTGAAAGTTTTGGCACTTGATTTCAGAATGTGGAGCGTCAAAGGATAGGGTTGTATTTATAGGGTAGGATTAGGGTTTATAGGATAAAAGAATGCATTAAAATTTGCATTAAAATTGGATTAAAGGTGATTTAAGTTCTCTGGAAAATGTGCAGAGAAAATAAACAATATGAGAGAAGTGGGGTAGCTGAAGAGGTATAGGGAGCATCCTCTACGGGGGCCCCGGCGGTGCCGGTCTCCAACGCTAAGGTTGCCGGTCAAAATCCGGTGGAGGAGCTCCAGATTTGGGCCACGTGTCCCTCACGATTCATATACCCTCGTGCACATGTTTGATTACTCGGTAACTCTTCATTCTACGTGTAGTGCACATGCAAACTCTTGGACTTCTAAAAGATTAAAAGAGTATTTAATAAATAGATAATGTTGTTAGTTATGTATATACCCTAGAGGCCATTGTTGTACATATGATGTATACTATGATGGATGCTTGGATATATACAGAGAGGACTTTCTTGCTCGTCATGATAGTATGCTATTTGGTTTCACTTTATCTTAACATGTTGACTTATATTGGTTTACTGTCTTTCTCTTACATGTTGATAAAGCCCTTAGGATCTGTACTCGACTACTGGGATTATGATGAGATCATACTAGTGGGGCCATGGTAGTCGATGAGTACATCCTACAAATGTTCCTAGTCGAGGGTATATCGAGACGGGGCATCGATACACCAGAGTAGACTAGCGTATACGCATCTTGACCCATATGATGGGCGATGGATGATCCCATATCCATCGGTGTTTGACATCAGAGATGGTGTACGGGTGCTCAGTGGAGACTGGGTACACTGGACGGACTCGCCGAGAACTCCCAGATGGTGATATACCACACGTCAGATGGCAGTTCTCCGGTGACACTGGTATAGGGTAGTCTGTAGACCCGAGATCGTCATAGAGTCTTGTGTGATTCCCACTATGCTTTGATTTCCACCTTACCATGTCCAAGAGGGCGTGCAAAACGGTGACTTTTTGGGTACAGTCCCGAATCACATGGAGGCAATGAGCGATAGGAGGGGATTCGTCTCTCCCGGTAAAGGGAGTTGATGTTGTGCTGTGTTCGATTGGCTATAACTGGAAGTCCCTGGCTAGGGCTGATATAGAGATATACTGGTAAGTGTTACCAGTAGTTTCTCGACCTGTTATGAGCCTCACATCGACACGACTTATCGGTTACTGGGGTCTGACGTATACCATCCCTAAACTTGATATGCGACATATCAGACGAACAGACCGGACTGTACGGAAGTGTTACTGATTGGATTCACAGGAGAACGGACAGGCTAGCTTGTTGATCTTCTAATCGCTCAATACCTGGGTGGCTGTTACGTTTAGCTGACCGCTTGCAGCTTATGGGTGTTTGATATGATCATCACCTACTACCGGCGTATTGACGATTCTTTAGAGTCCTACACAGAGGTTTCTTGGCTCAGGCAAAACGGAGTAGAGACACATATGTGATATGTGCAGGACCGAGGATAATGCGATATGAGATACCGTATTATATTCTCGTGATATTTAGATATGAACCGGGACATCGGATCAAGTGTTGATTCGATGAATCGGTACATGATATATTAGTCAGTTATATTCGATATAGCCGGATCGTCGGATCAAGTGTTGATTCGATGATTTAATGTATAATGATATATATGATATATTGTATTACATTATCTAATATTGGTTCGCTTTATTATTTCATTTTCTCACCGGATTAATACATTGATATATATGCGATATATGTTAATTGTTTTATTTTCTTTTGTTGAAAATATATAATATATATGTGATATATATTATTATGACATGATATGATTTATTATGAAACATGTTTAGGGATGATAAAAAGAGGTTAGGGTTTGATTAGGGTTAGCTCCTTCTTGATTATTCTAGAAGGATTTCCTTTTGTATTGGTTAAGATATTATGGTTGATACTTATCCTTGACTCATTCTTAACCTAACCAAACCCTAGCTCTAGTTTATTCTCTACAAAGGTTAAGCCTATCATCCTTGACCATGGTTCCATATCAATCATATATTCTTATCTACTATTCATCACAAAAGGATTATTCTCATTATTCTTCATCTTCTTCTTTCTTGAGTTTTTGAGAGAGATCACTTATGATTTCTTTTGTGATGAGTTCTTGTGAGAAAATGATATAAAAAGAAAGCATAAATACTACTCCATCATCCTCATCTAATCTAGCCTATTAGATTAGGGTGTTCACCTCATTAGAGTGAGAGGGCTTGGGTTATGGCAACTTCGACGTAGATCATCGGAGAAGCGAAACACTACAAGCTAGCATGGATCGTTCGAGTCGTGGAGCCTCTCTTGAGTCCGGGAGATCGTGGATCGCGGCGAAGGGACTTCTACTCGGAGCTTGTGAAGCGAAGGAGCGGACTACAAAGGTTGTAATCCCTCACACTTAGTTTTAAAGATGTTATCTTGCATGTTAAACCCTAAAAATCTAGCAAAGATCCCGGCTTTGGGTTGTTCGGCACATCTAAAATTTTATTCGAGCATGTTTGATGCTTTATGAACCTTTACTAGAGTGCCTAGGAACCCTCCAGTGGTGTCAGAGCCTAGCTAGAGCATTAGGCGACGTGTTTACGAAGTTAAAACTCCGAACGAACCCCGATATATCAAAGTTAACCCCCTCTCTGGAAATTTTTTCAAAACTGGGATTTTTCTGAATTAAAAATTCCTAAAAAATTCAACAGGGAAATAGAAGAATTACAGTGAAATACGAGTGCATGATCTGTACAGTCCACCGCGGAACCGCGGCCGTACCACGCTTGGGCCGCGGTTCCGCGGCCGTACAGATGAGACATGCACTGATGTTTGAACTATAATATCTATTTCTGTATGTTATATTTTATGGGTATTTTTAATATGACTCAAGTGTTGAGTATTCTGGGGTTTATTTTGTAATCGTAGATTCGATCGGAATATTTAAATTCGTTATTATTTCCGGATATTTAGAAACTGTTAAAATGTTCGAACGGATATCATTAACTCAATTTTTCCCGGCAAGAAAAACATTCAAGTGTTGAATTTTTCTCGGGTTTAAATCTTTCGGAAAAACGTGCATGTGACGCGATGGACCCTCTAGAAGACAACAAACCTTAACTCGATTATGTGACCGTCTTGAACTGCCTTTTGAACCTTCGGGTTTGGGGCAGTACGTCGTGCCACATGTGAGGCGTTGGCTTGACCCTTCTACGGCTGGACCGTTGCTACTGTGGCGTATTCTGGAACTTTTGAACTCCGCTCAAGTGTTGAGCTATTTAGGAAATCTTGGGTATTTGATTATTCGATCGGAAAGTTTAATACTGTCTATTTATCCGGAATGTGATACAATATGTGGAATTCATATAGTTAGGCATGAAATGCGAAGTATGTGATATTTCGGATTTACGATGTCTAAAGTGATTGTGGATTCCAAATATTGTAGTTTTACAATTTTTTTTCTGTGACCGTAAGTGTAGTATGTAGTTGTATTGCCGGTTTTCGTTGCTATACATCAACGACGATCGGTGTATGCATACTTACTTACGTTGATGATATGTAATATTATGTGTTGCTGTGATATGTTATATTGGATCGTCGTATTCTGAATAGCCGGAGGTTTTATGTGAGATGAGGGTTTTTATTTTCATTCATGTAAAATTCATTTGTATGTAATATTCTTTTATTGGGGCACTTCCGGGATGAGGTTGATGTCACCATTGTATATTATTTACTTTTCCGCATTAGGTAGACCCAAGGAGGGAGCACAAGTAACCGGGTTCTAGGGTCCAGTGGGAGGCCATCTCGAGGAGTCGAGACCGGGTCTCCTAACCCTAGAATTGGCAGTGTTACTTGCCGCTCTCGTAGGGGTCTAGGGATGTGGGTTTGGCTATTCATCGCGACCGTGAAATCCGTGTTTTATACATGCTCGTATTGAAAATACGGATGTCCTAGTATATCAAATATTTCATATATGTTCTTTTGCTGCAATGTTCTGTGATGAGATCATATTACTGCCTGAGATGAATGCTTATACTATATATATATGCTAATATATAAATATTACTGCTTTCGTTTCTTCTGTGATGCTTAGGAAGCATAAGCTGATGGGATTTTTTATTAATGAGATTAATAAAAAGAAAAGAAACCTAAAAAATGTTGTAGAATCAAAACTTTATAAAAAGGGTAGCTACAAGTTTTTGCTTTGCATAGCGGTATATATGATATACCCTGTACCTTATTCGATGAGGAAAGAGCCGAGATCCCTTCACCGGGAGTGACCTCTTTAGAGAAACTGGAAGATGCTAGAAAACTCGGTTTGTCTTTTGATTGTTTTTAGAGTTTTGCTTTGCACAGTGATATATATGATATGTCCTGCACCTTATTCGATGAGGAAAGAGCCGAGATCCCTTCACCGGGAGTGACCTCTTTAGCAAAACTAATGAAAGCCTAAAAAACACTCCATTTCAAAATTTCACTTGATTCTACAACGATATCAAGTTCATTACGCAATAGGTTTTCAGAAAAACCTGTCGTAGCCCTCCGACATTTCAGATAGATATTACTTAGTATTCGTGCTATGGTTGTTTGGCATTCGTCAAAGCGTAGTGTACGGTAGCTATTTACTATTTATCTGTAGCATATGATGCGATTGGATTAGGGTATTCGTACGGCGTTGTTTGGCATTCGTCAAGGGTCGTGCGGGTGGGTTTAATTCAATCAAGAAATATATGGGTTGAACTTGACTAGCGGACTATGAGTTGTTTGGCATTCGTCAAGGTCATAGCACGTTAGGGGCAAAAGCATTATCGGGAATTTCAAGTGTTGAAATTTGCAACGAGATTGCATACCTCCTATGAGATAGTTGGATCCCGATACCCACTGCGAGTAAGAGTTACTCCTGGGAGAGTTTTACACAGGACAATTAGCCGATCAAGTAGGTGTCTAGAAAAGTGTTAACGGGGTTACGTCTCTGGGAAAATGAGGTTTACTTTAATTAGGTCTGTGCGAAAGCACGGGGAACCTCCCTCAAGTACTGACACTGATCTGGCTGAAAGATTGACGAAATTGTAGGGTGTAATTAATCTCGGCTAATCTTACCTTTTAGGGTTTGAAGGTAGATTTGATAAAAACAGTGGGAGACATCCTGATTAGATAAGATAATAACCAATCTAATCTTGCAAGAGCATACGCTAAAGTGTTTTCTTCTCTCTCTCTCCAGGTAGCGACCATGTCAGGCCATAATCAAGATAATAATATTGATGTATTGACTGAACCCGCTTATTATACTGAGCAGGAGAACGTTGGACCCGTTCTTTCTTATAAGAGTTATAAGACTGAACAGGGAATATGAGAATGTCTGGATTCTCAAGCCGCCCAAACGAACATGCATGTTGATGCATCTTCTTCAGGTGTGTTAGTTATTGAGAACTGTTTCTCAGTTCACCCTATGTCCTGGGTATTAGATACCGGATCAGGATCCCATATATGTAAATTGTTACATGGGCTGCGGAAAGGTAGAGAACTGGAAAAAGGTGATCATTCCGTTCAAGTAGGGAATGGGGCAAATGTTGCAGCCAAAGCAGTTGGCGAATATCACCTAGTATTACCAAGTGGTGATACACTGATTCTGAATGAGTGCTTTTATATACCGAGCATGATGTGCAACATTATATCAGTTTCTTTATTAAGTAAAGAAGGATATAATTTTGTAGAACAGGATAATGTTATGAACATATTCCTAGATCAAAAGTTGATTGCATCAGGCTCGTTACATAATGGCATATTCATTCTAAATCAAAATACAGTTCTCAATATACAAAACACACGCAAGAGGAAGAGTTCAGAAATGAACGAATCCTTCTTGTGGCATTGTAGGCTTGGTCATATCAATGCGACACGACTGGCTAAGTTACATAAAGATGGATATTTGAATCCGTTCGAATTATCATCTTATGATACTTGCCATTCATGTCTCAAAGGAAAAATGACCAAAGCTCTGTTTAGTGGACACGGAGAAAGAGTTACGGAACTCTTAGGACTGGTACATAGTGATATATGCGGTCCCATGTCTACGCATGCCAGGAACGGTTCTTCCTACTTCATTACATTCACTGACGATCTCTCTAGATACGGGCATGTGTTCCTATTGAAATACAAGTCTGAAGCTTTTGACAAATTCAGAGAATATAAGCACGAAGTAGAGAACCAAATGGGAAAAAGTATTAAGATCCTTCGATCTGATCGAGGAGGAGAATACTTAAGCAATGAGTTCCAAGATTATCTAAAAGAGAATGGGATTCTCTCTCAGCTTACTCCACCTTATACACCACAGCACAACGGTGTATCGGAACGGAGGAATCGCACCCTATTAGATATGGTGCGCTCAATGATGAGTACAGCTGAGTTACCTATTTCCTTCTGGGGGTATGCGCTTGAAACAACCATACACCTATTGAATATGGTTCCTACCAAATTAGTGCCTACCACTCCATATGAGATATGGAAAGGGAAGAGACCATCTTTTAAGTATGTTAAGATATGGGGTTGTCCAGCCTATGTCAAAAGACAAAATCCGGACAAACTCGAGGCAAGATCTGTCTTATGTAAGTTTGTAGGATATCCCAAAACTTCACAAGGGTATATCTTCTACCACCCCGAGAAACAAAAGGTGTTTGTTTCTCGACATGCCACTTTCTTAGAAAAAGGTTTTCTTATGAAACAGATTAGTGGCATTGAGGTAGAACTGGAAGAGGTTCCAGCGACACAAACTATAACAGAAGACTTGGTAGAACCAGAGGATTCAGTAGTACCCGACGAACCCCAGCCTCTCCGCCGATCTAGCAGGGTTTCTCATCCGCCTGAGAGATACTACGGTTTTCTCATTGATGGTGGAAGCGAGGATTGCATCATGGAAGATGATGACCCGACTAGTTTCGAGCAGGCCATCACGAGTGGTGACTCTGTGAAATGGCTGGATGCAATGCGATCTGAGATGGAATCCATGTACACTAATAAAGTATGGACTTTAGAAAATGCTCCTGAAGAGGTAAAACACATTGGGAGCAAGTGGATTTTTAAAAAGAAATTTGGTGTAGATGGAAAAGTTAAGACTTTCAAAGCTAGACTTGTAGCAAAGGGTTTTCGTCAACGACCAGGTGTGGATTATGACGAAACCTTTTCTCCAGTGGCTATGCTTAAGTCCATCCGGATCTTACTTGCCATTGCTACATACCATGACTACGAAATCTGGTAAATGGATATTAAGACCACCTTTCTAAACGGTGATTTAGAAGAGTGCGTGTACATGACTCAGCCAGAGGGCTTCGTAGATAGTGGGAGCAGCGGAAAAGTGTGCAAGCTGCTTAAATCCATTTATGGGTTGAAGCAAGCATCGCGGAGTTGGGACATCTGTTTTGATGTTGTAGTCAAAGAGTTTGACTTCATAAAAAACATAGATGAAACTTGTATCTATAAGAAGGTAGCAGAGAGTAAGGTTGTCTTCCTCGTATTGTACGTGGATGACATACTCTTTATAGGAAATGATATTCCTATGCTGCAATCAGTCAAGCTCTTCTTATCACAAAGATTCTCAATGAAAGATCAAGGTCATGCCTCCTGCATATTGGGGATTAGGATCTATAGAGATAGATCCAAACGGATACCGGGATTGTCCCAATCTAGGTACATTGACACCATACTAAAGAGGTTTAGTATGGAAGAATCCAAGCGTGGGAACCAACCCACGATCTCTGGACTCACTCTCTCCAAAGAGATGTCTCCCAAGACTGATTTGGAGAGAGCTCGCATGCAAGGGATACCCTATGCTTCGGCAGTAGGCTCTATCATGTATGCGATGCTGTGTACCAGACCCGATGTAGCATACTCACTAAGTGTAGTGAGTCGGTATCAAGCAGATCCTAAAGAGAGTCATTGGACAGCTGTGAAGAACATTCTCAAGTACTTACGAAGGACTAGAGACATGTTCTTGGTGTATGGTAACGGAGAACTCCGAGTGGAGTCCTTTACCGATTCCAGCTTCTAAAGTGATAAGGACGACTCTAAGTCGCACTCGGGATTTGTCTTTACCCTCAATGGAGGGGCGGTATGTTGGAAGAGTTCCAAACAGGATACCGTTGCAGACTCGATGATGGAGGCTAAATACATCGCTGCCAACGATGCTGCCAAAGAGGCTGTCTGGATGAAGAAGTTCATTAGTGAACTTGGTGTGGTTTCATCCATTGAGTATCCAATACCTCTGTATTGTGATAACAATGGAGCTGTGGCTTTGGCCAAGGAACCCAGGTCCCATCAGAAGTCCAGACATATTCTGAGGCGGTATCACCTGATCAGGGAGATAGTTGATCGCCGGGAGATCGAGGTCAGGAGAGTAGATACGAAGGATAACACTGCGGATCCACTCACGAAGGCCATTCCTCAGATACAGTTTGAGAGATTATTCGGGATGCTAGGTATGAGATACTACAACAGATGGCCTTAGTGCAAGTGGGAGATTGTTAGTTATGTATATGCCCTAGAGGCCATTGTTGTACATATGATATATATTATGATGGATGCTTGGATATATACAGAGAGGACTTTCTTGCTCATCATGATAGTATGCTATTTGGTTTCACTTTATCTTAACATGTTGACTTGTATTGGTTTACTGTCTTTCTCTCACATGTTGATAAAGCCCTTAGGATCTGTACTCGACTACTGCGATTATGATGAGATCATACTAGTGGGGCCACGGTAGTCGATGAGTACATCCTATAAATGTTCCTAGTCGAGGGTATATCGAGATGGGGCATCGATACACCAGAGTAGACTAGCGTATACGCATCTTGACCCATATGATGGGTGATGGATGATCCCATATCCATCGGTGTTTGACATCAGAGATGGTGTACGGGTTCTCAGTGGAGACTGGGTACACTGGACGGACTCGCCGAGAACTCCCAGATGGTGATATACCACACGTCAGATGGCAGTTCTCCGGTGACACTGGTACATGGTAGTCTGTAGACCCGAGATCGTTATAGAGTCTTGTGTGATTCCCACTGTGCTTTGATTTCCACCTTACCACGTCCAAGAGGGCGTGCAAAACGGTGGCTTTTTGGGTACAGTCCCGAATCACATGGAGGCAATGAGCGATAGAAGGGGATTCGTCTCTCCCGGCATAGGGAGTTGATGTTGTGTTTTGTTCGATTGGCTATAACTGGAAGTCCCTGGCCAGGGCTGATATAGAGATATACTGGTAAGTGTTACCAGTAGTTTCTCGACCTGTTATGAGCCTCACATCGACACGACTTATCGGTTACTGGGGTCTGACGTATACCACCCCTAGACTTGATATGCGACATATCAGACGAACAGACCGGACTATACGGAAGTGTTACTGATTGGATTCACAGGAGAACGGACAGGCTAGCTTGTTGATCTTCTGATCGCTCAATACCTGGGTGGCTGTTACGTTTAGCTGACCGCTTGCAGCTTGTGGGTGTTTGATATGATCATCACCTGCTACCGGCGTATTGACGATTCTTTAGAGTCCTACACAGAGGTTTCTTGGCTCAGGCAAAACGGAGTAGAGGTACATATGTGATATGTGCAGGACCGAGGATAATGCGATATGAGATACCGTATTATATTCTCGCGATATTTAGATATGAACCGGGACATCGGATCAAGTGTTGATTTGATGAATCAGTACATGATATATTAGTCGGTTATATTCGATATAGCCAGATCGTCGGATCAAGTGTTGATTCGATAATTTAATGTATAATGATATATATGATATATTGTATTACATTATCTAATATTGGCTCTCTTTATTATTTCATTTTCTCACCGGATTAATACATTGATATATATGCGATATATGTTAATTGTATTATTTTCTTTTGTTGCAAAATATAATATATATGTGATATATATTATTATGACATGACATGATTTATTATGAAACATGTTTAGGGATGATAAAAAGAGATTAGGGTTTGATTAGGATTAGCTCCTTCTTGATTATTCTAGAAGGATTTCCTTTTGTCTTGGTTAAGATATTATGGTTGATACTTATCCTTGACTCATTCTTAACCTAACCAAATCCTAGCTCTAGTTTATTCTCTACAAAGGTTAAGCCTATCATCCTTGACCATGGTTCCATATCAATCATATATTCTTATCTACTATTCATCACAAAAGGATTATTCTCATTATTCTTCATCTTCTTCTCTCTTGAGTTTTTGAGAGAGCTCACTTGTGATTTCTTTTGTGATGAGTTCTTGTGAGAAAACGATATAAAAAGAAAGCATAAATACTACTCCATCATCCTCATCTAATCTAGCCTATTAGATTAGGGTGTTCACCTCATTAGAGTGAGAGAGCTTGGGTTATAGCAACTTCGACGTAGATCATCGGAGAAGCGGAACACTACAAGCTAGCATGGATCGTTCGAGTCGTGGAGCCTCTCTTGAGTCCGGGAGATCGTGGATCGCGGCGAAGGGACTTCTACTCGGAGCTTGTGAAGCGAAGGAGCGGACTACAAAGGTTGTAATCCCTCACACTTAGTTTTAAAGATGTTATCTTGCATGTTAAACCCTAATAATCTAGCAAAGATCTCGACTTTGGGTTGTTCGGCACATCTAAAATTTTATTCGAGCATATTTGATGCTTTATGAACCTTCACTAGAGTGCCTAGGAACCCTACAAATGTGGCTGGGGGGATTCTATCACAGAGGCTACGTCACAGCAGTGCAAGGTTTTACCAGTGAGCTATAAGTACTTTCTTGCGGTTCAAAAGTAAAACAAATTCTTATAGCATACACAGGATTGCAAATACCCCAATTGTACATTAACTTTTAAACAATTTTCTATACATTGAAATTGGAGTTGTTACAGTCTACCCTCCTTACAAAAATTTCGTTTTCAAAATTTACAATTTATTTTAAGGACTAGTTTACAAATAAATGAGGATGTCTTGCACGCATGTCGTACTCACGTTCCCGTGTTGATTCTCCTGGTGAATCTTTTCTCCACATCACTCGAACTAAGTTGACTTCCTTGTTCCGAAATGACTTCACCTTTCTATCCAAGATCTCAACAGGTTGTTGCTCATAAGATAAATCTGGCTGTACAGTGAGCACGGAATGATCATGAATATGGCTAGGTTCACTCACATACCTTCTGAGTTGGGATATGTGGAACACATTGTGCACTCCTTCCAAGGAAGGTGGAAGTGCCAAGCGATATGCCACTTCACCTACTCATTCGAGTATGTCGAACGGTCCAATATATCTCGGACTTAACTTACCCCGTCTTCCAAAACGAATCACTCCACGGTTCGGAGATATCTTCAGAAATACATGTTCTCCAGGTTGAAACTCCAAGTGACGGCGCTTTGCATCAGCCCAGTGCTTCTGTCGATCTTAGGCTATGCGCATTCTTTCTCTGATAGTGCGAACCACATCGAAAGTTGCTACTGTCATGTCACGCCCCGCTTCCCAGAGTACGCAATATCGGGCACGTGACATAGCCAACCATGCTACCTGTGGGTAGGAAGTATCCATCCACAGTCACATTACAGTTGTAAAGATATCGAGAACAAGAAAATAAACTAATCTAATACATGTCCAAATCCATAATAACGAGAGTCAATGATCAATAAGTGCGGAAGCAAATGATCCAATGCAATAATAGAAAGGTACGTCCCATAATGCGGGATCACACCTGGAAATAAAATGCAATAAATGAACTGACCACTACAGAACTCACAAATCAGCCTGCTGGCTGAAGTACTCCTGCTCGGTCGTCGACAGTGGTACGGAATCTGGGCCATGCAAAACCCAGACGTCAGCGCGTCATGACATCAAGTATATAATATAAACATGGTAATAAGCAATGCAAGTATGAACATGAATAAAGCAGTAATAAGAAATAACAAGCAGGGTAATGTGCAATGGTGACTAAACTGTCCTATCAGGTTTTCTACTCTATAGTCTTTGAAACCAATTGATGAATCGTCGATGTAACTCAATAGTATCCCGTGGGTGCCCGGGACCACGGTCATAACCCTCGGGGCTGAGTCCGAGACGTGCCGCTAAGCAGTAAAAGGTAGTAGGATGGACGAGTGATGTCAGCATCAACACTCCGGAGCTGGCCAAGCCCGTAAGACTGATCAGAACAATGTATCGAACTGTTGAGTTACAAGTCGGTTTCACCTTTGATTTCCCCATACCCCCAAGCTATGTATGTCAGGTCAGGTATTCAGTAGTCACGGACTAATGCCAACACAAAATCCGGTAAGAGTAGGTCTGCCTGGGTAGACAGCAGGAATGGTCGGGTCTGTCGGCATTAGGCGTGAAATCATGAAACAAGTCATGTCATGGTACGACAGGATGAGTCGGTATGTATGTATATGTCATGTGTAGCAGGGTCAGGCCAATATGTAGTGCAATCGGGTATGTGCTCACAACAGGTATACAATCAATAATGAACAGCAGCAGGAAACAGTAATTAACCACAATATTCCATATAACCACAGTGATGTTTGTATCCTCTTATTAACAGGTTCAATCATCTTTCGGGTGCAATAGCCACAAGGTAAATCAATATCCACAATTCTGAAGTAATGAAGCTACAGGAATTTACATTAAGTATAATAATTGTTTCGTGAACGATTTAACAGTCTAAGCAGATATGATTCAGTTGTTTTGTTTAGTTGAAATATGGATTGATGTGGGTTGATTAATTACAAGGAACTGTTGTAACGATTCCATTATAAAGATAACTGCAATAATATGATATCAACTGCCATCATTAAGTTGTTTTATAGTATGAATTCAAATGCGTGGCAAGACTAGATCTCGCACGCTAGCATGTTAGAGCAAGTATTCAGATACTTGCCTCGACGGTTTTGCAAACCGGAACACGGATGCGATGTCGGCAGAAAACACGATATGATAGCACGGGCCACGGATCGAGTCCCAACAGAGAACGACGGGATCACACGGACCAGGGGTACTTCGCTGGAGCGTCGGGTTCGCCAAGACGGCACGGTCGGAATCCGGTCAACAGTCAAAAGTAACGAAGTTAGCAACATAACAAACACATACAATTACGGACCAGCAGGGGAAACTAGCACACAAGGAAAGATAAAGGGATACCTACAGGGAATAACCAGGGCAAATACGATGGGCTCGACGGCGATGGGATGCCGGCGAGGCAGCGACGACGGCTGCGAAAGTCTGGAACAGCCGCTGGGCTTGCTGGAGAGGGGGTGCGACGAGTGGAGGAAAGGGTAGTCGGCTCTGGTGGTTGTTCCCGCCAAAAATTTCTGCGCAAAAGAGTCCAAGGTATCAAATGGCAGCGATACGCTTAAGGAAATACGAACCAGTATCTTCCGGGCTGTTTTTTGACAAACTCCCGAAGGAGAA
Source organism: Agapanthus africanus (assembly GCA_030015575.1). NCBI lineage: Eukaryota > Viridiplantae > Streptophyta > Magnoliopsida > Asparagales > Amaryllidaceae > Agapanthus > Agapanthus africanus. Next base: position 91,083,645 of record JASDDO010000019.1, on the reverse strand, counting down.
ACGGATAAATTCTGATTGTATTGAAAGCGTCTCGAAAAACCCTTCGATTTGATATATTATGGGCTTCATAATTCATCCGGGATCAAAAATTATGAGGCATTATGTGTTCACACGTGATGGGCTTTTAAGAATCCGCTGGAGGAGTTAGAAGATATAATAAAAAACTTAGAAAAGACCCCAATGGGGCATCACGTGCTCACACGTGACCATGGGCCACGTGCAGACACGTGATGGGCTCTTAAGGCCTCTAAAATAATGAATAGAATTAAATTCTAAAATCTGTTCCCTGATTAAAAATCAGAAGTTATCTCAATGAAATATCACGTGCTCACACGTGACCAATGGTCACGTGTTGACACGTGATGGTTAAAACAACAATATGAACAAGCGACTGTTAAAGGAACCAATTTCGGGGTTACGTGCTCACACGTGACCAAGGGTCACGTGCCAGCACGTGACAGGCTTTGAAAGCCTTACAGATTAGTAGAATTAAAATTCTAAAAGCTTCTAAATCTTTCCAAATGGAAAAGGATTATGGGAACCGTTGGATTAAAGATCCAAAGATGATTAAAAATCATCAATTTATGGAAAAATCTTGGACAAGGAAAGATTTCCCTGAAAATCTCACCAGAATAACAAATAGAATATCTTTTGGATTTAAAATCCACGGTGAATAAAATTCACTGAATGATCTAAAGGCCCAGATTAATGATAAATATAAATCAAATCTCTCAACGATCAAATTAAATCTTTCAATGAGAGATTTGCTAAACAAATTGATTCTTTTCCTTCTCCTATAAATAGGAGCCAAGAAGAGAAGAGAAGGCATCAACATTTCTTGAAAAAAAAAAATCAAGTGCTTCAAACAGAGAGAACTCTGAGAAAAATTTCAAGAAGAAGGTAAAAACCTTCACGAGAGAAAAGAAATCTCTTATGATAAATCATTGATCAATGATCTTCACATAATGAATAGTGCTTTGCACTCGTATGAACCACTGGTTCTTTAAAACAAAAAAGAAAATAAAAATAAATAAAAATAGTGCTTTGCACTCGTATGAACCACTGGTTCTTTAAAACAAAGAAGAAAATAAAAATAAATAAAAATAGTGCTTTGCACTCGTATGAACCACTGGTTCTTTAAAAAAAAATAATAAATAAATAAAATAAAAAAATAGTGCTTTGCACTTTTATGAACCTCTGGTTCTTGAAATAAAGAGAAAAACTCATTTTTCTTTGATCCTAATTAGATCAAAGAAAACAAATAGTGCTTTGCACTTCTGTTCTGGAATCTAAAAAGATTCTTAGTGCTTTGCACTTCCAAACTGCGCTGTTGCGCTCCTGAGAGAACGCCACGTGTTAGCTGCAGAACAACTTGCGCTACGCGCCTTGAAATAGAGCTTTGCTCTCTGGAACTGGCGCAACTCACCAGAGCGCGCCACGTGTCAGCTGTAGAACAACTTGCGCTACGCGCCTTGAAATAGAGCTTTGCTCTCTGGAACTGGCGCAACTCACCAGAGCGCGCCACGTGTCAGCTGCAGAACAACTTGCGCTACGCGCCTTGAAATAGAGCTTTGCTCTCTGGAACTGGCGCAACTCACCAGAGCGCGCCACGTGTCAGCTGCAGAACAACTTGCGCTACGCGCCTTGAAATAGAGCTTCGCTCTCTGAAACGGGCGCAACTCATCAGAGCGCGCCACGTGTCAGCAGCGCAACAGCACAGCGCACTAGCGCAGCGCACTACGCTGTTGCGCTTGCGCTCACCAGAACATGACACGTGTCCTCACCACAAGCGCTTGCGCTCAGTGATTGGCGCAAAGCGCCTGACGAATGCAATGCATTTTACTGAAGGGCCAGGCCCAAATCAGAGGGGCCTAGTAGGCCAAATTAAATTGCAATACAATAAAAAAGGGCAGAGCCCAAAACAAATTGATGCTTTGCATCCTTTCTGGGAAAAGCCCAAATAAAAATAAAAAGAAATGCAATGCAAAAGCAAATAAAATGTTGGACATTTTCAACTAGACTTAGCCCAATCGTGGCCATAAGTCCTTAAATTAAATTGACTGAGCAAAATGGCTCTCCTAAATCAATCTACATCCGGTTCGAGGGTACATCTCCGAACTCCTTTGACATCCATCGTTGTAATTCCTCAACGACGTCAAAGAGGTGACGGGTCCCAACGACCACACATCGCTACGGACTGCGGGGTCCTTAAACTCGTGGACCGAAACGTCCCTAAACTAATATCGGACCGAAACGTCCCTAAACTAATATCGGACCGGAACGTCCCTAAACTAATATCGGACCACCACGTCCCTAAACTGGAATATGGACCACCACGTCCCTAAACTGGCACAATAGAGCCCAAATGCTCTTTTGTCGGATCTAAACGGTCCCGTTAAGTTGATCTTAGTCTCAAACTGGACTAACGTATCCTTAACAAACGTTTGAGTCGATCTTAGCCTCAAAAATGGCTAACGTATCCTCCAAACAGACTTTAGTCCCAAATTGGACTATGAATCTCCCAAACTGGAACAATAGAGCCCAAACGCTCTTTTGTCGGATCTAAACGATCACGTTTAAGTTGATCTTAGCCTCAACGAGGCTAACGCATCCTTAAACTAAAATACCAAACCCAAATCTAAGTAAATACGGATTTGGACTAATCCACGTCCTACGGGCGACGGCATTACTCAGTCTCCGTATACAATCCATGGGCAACCACAAACAAAACAAACACCCACGACACGAAGTGAAATTCTGGAGAAGGAGAAAGTTGTTACCGCGAAGCGGTAGCGTAATTAACTGCAGGGGCTTGCGCCTGCAGGGAAGAGCGTCCCCACAATCAAAAACCCCTCTAGCAAGGGGGAATCTGACAAAGTCTGCTACATCGGCCGCATCCGTCTAAACCTTCGATACACGGTGCCATAAATCAACTTGGCATCTTCGGAGAGATGGACGGATAAAACCAAATAGCATCTGCCCCGAATCTCAGCGTCAGGACACCGCAGTCTTGTGCGCCGTCTTTTGGAGGGGAACAGATTCTGGCACGCCCGGTGGGACCTCTTCCTCTTTCCACTCCACACTTCGTGTGTCGTGTTCGCGAACAAATCGCGGTTTGCTGTGATTGCCTGTGGATTCAAGGTACTAAGATTTGGTGTCTTGCTTTATGCAGAAAACAGAAAATCGATGGCTTCGAACTGCACCGCCCACAGCGATAACTCTCGCTCCGTCATTGCTGGAGGAGTGACTTATGGGCCCCAAGCGGCCTCCCTTTTCAAAATGCCGGTGGAGCAGATGGCTCAAGCCACCACTGGACTATTTTTTGGGACCATGCTCCCACCAATGAGCTTCAACGCCCCAATGACATTGCAAGAAGCTCCAAAGAAGTCGGTTTTCGATCGACTTACTACTGCCGCGACCCCTCTCAATAGGTCGCCCAACTCCACTGCTTCAGGTTTTAATGGATTAGGCCAGAGCTCCATCGGGCCCATGAAGAAGCCTGCCATACCAGAAGGCGTTATCCCGAAGCGGATAGCTATCCCAGCTCCCGTTCTTGGCGAAGTCACCAAGGTTGCTTCCCATGTTCGGAAGCCCGCTTCTGACAGGTTGGCCGTCCCCATTCAACGGACGTCGATCTTTAAAAGGCTGGTACCAGCATATTCTGACCAACACAGGGGGCATGAGGAGGTCACCCCTATATCTGAAACAACTCCATCAGCACGACACGCTCGACGTCGCCACTGGCGTCGAGTAAGGAAGGCTGGGGGCAACTCCCCCTCTGGGATAGCTCCGTCAGCTCCGATGGTGAGGATCGATGCTGCTGTTCCAACCGAGAACAGCTTTGAACTGCTCAACAAGGTGCGCAGAAACTCTCCTACTGCGACGTTGAAACGAACTCCTTCACCTGTGGAGAATACTCCAGAGAAGAAGCTAGAGCGGCCCCCTCAACGGCTGTCCTCTAAAATTTACAAAGTCTGGCGACAGGTCCAAGAGTCGGTGATCGATCAAGACTGCCTCCGACGACAGAAAAAGATGAAGGTTCGGCAGGGGAAGGATTACTCTGTCAAACCACAAAAAGCAAAAGCTACTTGGGTGCCCACTACAACGGCTCCCTTAACTCCAATCACTCAAAAAAGGAGGCCACAAAAAGCCCCTGTGAACATGGCGAAGCATAAAAGCGCTGAACACAAACGCCCCAAGTCTGGGGGCATGGTGGTGCACACTGTTTATATGACTTCTGGAAAGGATGAAAGCCGCACTTCTACGGGCCACCGACCGCTCACCCGATCTGTGACGAAAGCCCAGGAGCAACAACAAAAGCTTCAGGAAATGATGACTACAATGGCTACACTCACTGAGCCAAAAGAAAGCTCTGAAACGTCTTCGGATGAGCGTCAAGAACAAGAAACTGACGCTGAGTTTTTTCGCCGGATATTAGAAAAAAAGGATAAAGAGGCTGCGGAACAAGCAGCCAGCATAAGAAAAATGGCCCTCCTCCTCCAAGATATGGTAGGGATGATGTCACAGCCGGACCCTCCAGCTGAAGACCCTCCAATCATTGTTGAAGATGACGGAGGGGAGACATCTAATCCTCCGCCATCTATTTCAGCAGCCAAAGATGAAACCATTTCCAAGACTGCTCTAGACGATTATATAGCTCAGCAGATCCGGATTCATCAGGCGAATGAAGCGGCTGGGCAAATTGTTAGAACCGGACGACCGTATCCGGGCTGGTATGACCAAATCAGTTACCCGCCAGGATATACGATCCCTAAATTCCACGTATATAAAGGGACAGGGAATCCGCATCAGCATGTCGCTCAATTTAGGGCCTTATGCGGCAATACTGGAGGAGATGACAAATTGTTGCTACGTCAATTCGTCGGCAGCTTAGCAGAAACAGCCTTTGAATGGTATTCGGAGCTACCTAACGACTCTGTCAAAACATTTGCAGAGATGGAACTGCTGTTTACACAAAGATTCGCGAGTGCTAGTGAACGCACCCCGATAACAGCACTAATAAATGCCAGGATAAGGCCAAGCGAAACGTGGGTTCAATACGCAACACGATGGCGAAACCTATGGTCGAAATGCGAACAACGCATAGAAGAGGCACCTGCGGTAGGCATGTTTGTGGGCACTCTCGATCCGCAGGCGACCATCTCGCAATTCATGATGTTCTTCAGGCCGACCACCTTCCAGGCCTTGATCGACAAATTAGCCCAAATGGACCAGATGGGCCATAGACCGTCTCCTCCAAGACCCGATCCCCGAAATGAGAAAGGAAAAGCGATCATCGTTGCCAACGCTCAGCAACAGTCGAGCAACTCAAGGCCGGTCGCTCGCCAAAACAACGTGCGTCCACGTCCATCCCTCGAAGAGAGGCTAGGACGTCATTACCCGTTTCCTCAGAATAAAACGAGAAGACTGTTCGAGCTGGCAGTGCGCAACAGACTCATTAATATGCCGAATCCAAAACGTCCGTTGCAGCCAGGCGATCTTAATAATCCCAATTATTGCCCTTACCACCAAACGGTAAGTCACCCGATTGAGGATTGTTTCGTCTTTAAGGGATGGATCGAGGATCAATACCTGCAAGGCAAGTTCGCGTTGTCTGAAAGCTGGAAGGTAAACCCACCACAGCCGCACTCTCCAAAGAAGACGGACACGCCGGGGGCAACTTGTTCTTTCGTCGAGGATGAAAACGATGGAAAAAACTTATCGGACGAATCCGAAGACTACGTAGCGACTTGTCATGTGATTTCTCATTCACTGACGGATGATGAGGAGGGTCCTTGCGCCGAGAAATCAATGGCGGACCCTGAAACAGAAATTCCACGGCCGTCAGACAAGTTGATCGATGCCTTCCTAAATGAAATTCGTCTGAAAGCAAAAGCCAATCAAGAGCATGAAATGGCCATACTGGAAAGAACCAAGGTATTCCCGTCAAATCAAAAGCCATACACTGCGGGTAAAAACAAATTCAAGACGAGGAAACGGTTCGCCAAAGCTCTATCAGTAGGAATGAAGCTACCGCCCTCCGAAGAAAATCCTTTCTCTGAGATAGAGATGCACCCTAACTTCTGTTTATATCATCAGAAGATCATACATCCTACCGAAGACTGCGAATCCTTTAACTGTTGGTGGCAAGGGTACGTCGCTCAAAAGCGACACTCCGACAGAACAAAGTGTGAAGCTTGTGGACATCGGAAAAATGCGATAGATGAGCGCAAAAGAGCCACCGCCGACTGTCATATAGCCGACTTCAAGGGATCACAAATTATCACCTTTGGAAGCGACTCTGACGAAGAAGCTACCCCCAACTCTTCCATCGGGGAATCTATTTCAAAAATAAAGGAATTGAGAAGCTGCGAGAACGTTCAGCCGTGCAATCGCACGCTACTCGGGAAAAATCTCGGCCCCGTAAACAAAGGATCGAACAAAAAGGATAAAAGAAAAGGAAAAAAGGCCCTCGTCGCAAGCACTCACCAACAATCAGGTGACCCTAGACCGGTTGCTTGCCAAAGCAACAAGCAGCAACCCCTCCAGGAAAAGTTGAGACGTCCTTACTCGTTTCCGCAAGATAAAACAAGGGGACTGTTCGAGCTGGCAGTGTGCGACAGACTCATCAATCTGCCGGGTCCAAAACGTCCGTTGCAGCCAGGCGATATTAATAATCCCAATTATTGCCCTTACCACCAAACAGTAGGTCACCTGATCGAGGACTGCTACGTCTTCAAAAACTGGGTTGAAGACCAATACCAACATGGCAAGTTTGCGCTGTCTGAAAACTGGAAGGTGAGTCCGCCGCAACCGCACGCTCCGAAAAAGACGGATACGCCGAGGGCATCATGCTCATTCATGGGGAAGGACCCACAGACCGAAAAGTCAGTAAACTAGAAATTCTCCTCAAATACGGAGACGCCAGACCGAAAAGTCAGTAAACTAGAAATTCTCCTCAAATACGGAGACGCTAGACCGAAAAGTCAATAAACTAGATCTTCCCCTCAAATACGGCGACGGCGGACCGAAACGTCCTTAAACTAACAACGGACCGAGATGTCCTTAAACTAATGATGGACCGCAATGTCCTAAAACTTGCAATGGACCGAAATGTCCTTAAACTAATAGCGGACCGAAATGTCTTTAAACTAATATCAGACCGAAATGTTTTTAAACTACTACCGCAGCATTCTCAGGCTGACGAGAATATAAAAAAAAAACAAAAAAAAAAACAAAAAAAAACGGTATGTCCATAAGCAAAATGGGCATGGATGAAAACCCGAAAGGGCTCCGTGAGTAAAAACAGCAGGACTACCGGCGAGTGTTCGTGAAAACCCGAAAGGGCGCGACCTCGTTAATAAAAAAATAAAAATAAATAAATAAAAAAAAAATAAAGAAGAAAATAAAGAAGAAGAAAAAAACGGTATGTCCATAAGCAAAATGGGCACGGATGAAAACCCGAAAGGGCTCCGTGAGTAAAAACAGCAGGACTACCGGCGAGTGTTCGTGAAAACCCGAAAGGGCGCGACCTCGTAAAAAAAAAAATAAAAAAAAATAAAAAGAATAAAAAAAACGGTATGTCCATAAGCAAAATGGGCACGGATGAAAACCCGAAAGGGCTCCGTGAGTAAAAACAGCAGGGCTACCGGCGAGTGTTTGTGAAAACCTGAAAGGGCGCAACCTCGTTAAGAAACACTTATAGGGTCCTCTCGACCCTGTAAGGAGAAACCACCTGCGTGAGATCCTTACGACTCACAAAGGAACAACACACTTAGGGATCCCTACGATTCCTAAGGAGAAAATACACTTGCGAGATCCTCACGACTCGTAAGGAGAACTCTCTTATGGGACCCCCACGGCTCATAAGATTTGAAAGTCTTAAGTTACAGAGACCTAAACCTGTGCTTAAGCAACCCCCACAACTTTCGACATTGCCCTACAGGTGGTCCTATATTGGCCCTTGTATACAATCCACGGGCGCGAATAAACATTTCCCTAACCAAGTCCCATCCGTGACTGGGGATATGTCCACACGGTGAACAACCCTTTTGAGTCCTCTCGACTTATAAGGAGATAACACTCTTGTAAGATCCTTACGACTTATAAGAGAACATACACTTAGGAATCCTCACGATTCCTAAGGAGAAAACGCACCTGCGAGATCCTCACGACTCGTAGGGAGAAATACCTTTGTGAGACCCTTACGGCTCATGAAGTCAAAAGCCTTAGTCGACAGAATCCTAACCCTGTTTACTAAGCCATCCTTTGTTCGATATCGACAAAGGCAAATGATGATTCGCTCCTGGCAATATTCCAGTTGTAGCGATGCTGATGCCTAAATCGGTATCAAATTCCAAGTTCTTTCATGGCAGATGATGATTCGCTCCTGGCAATATCCCAGTTGTAGCGATGCTGATGCCTAAATCGGTATCAAATTCCAAGTCCTTTCATAGCAAATGATGATTCGCTCCTGGCAATATTCCGGTTGCAGCGATGCTGATGCCTAGACCGGTATCAAATTCCAAGTCCTTTTACGGCAGATGATGATTCGCTCCTGGCAATATTCCAGTCGCAGCGATGCTGATGCCAAGATTGGTATCAGATCCCAAATCCCCTACTCGCAAAAAAAAAAAAAAATCAGCGAGCCAAAAAATATATATATACATATATATATATATATATGCATACGAAATAGCCGAAATGATGGGGTAGCTTGCAAACAAAATCAGCAAGTAAAAATGTATGCATGCAAAATTGCCGAAATAGTTGGGCAACTCGCAATAAAAAGCAGCGAGTAAAAAGAAAAATAGCCGAAATGATTGGGCACCGCGAAAAATAGCCGAAATGATTGGGCAATCGCGATTTTCGCGATATAAAAAGCTGAAATGATAGAGCATCGCGGAAAGAATAAAAAAAAAATGAAAAAATGAAACTTTTTGCCCTACAGGTGAAATCACATCGATCCCTGTATACAATCCAGGGGCACAGATAAAGAGGGAACAATACCTTCCCAACAGGCTCCATCAGAAAGCGAAGCCAAATCTCGACGGTTCATAGACAACCTAGAGACCATCTCGACATTTGTCACAATATTACAGACACGATGTCAACAAATGAAGCAAACGAAGATCCCGAGCTTCAGGGTCTCGACGTTAACATCGACAACTTAGAGATCACCAACGGCGTTTCTCCTCACTCCAACTAGATGAAAACATGACGTCAACAACTGACCTCAGAATCGCAACGAAACGGAACCATGACAAAGTCCCTAGTTCCAAATCTCAATGGCCACGTCTACAGCCTGGAGACCAACAATGGTGTGCCTCCTCATTCCAACAGGACACAGATGTTACACCATCAAGCGGAGCAACGGCAAAATCCCAACTCCACCTTAGCATTCGTCTCGTTACAACAGACGCAATGTCAACAACGGCGTTCCTTCGCAGCCCAGCGGGGTGTACATGCAAAATTAACAAAAGATCCCATGGTCGAAACAAAGCGGAGCGATGGCAAAATCCCAGCGTCATCTCAACATTCGTCTCGATACAGTAGACGCAATGTCAACAACAGCATTCCTCCGCAGTCCAGCCGGAGGCAGATGCAACATCAACAAAAGACCTCACGGTCGAAACAAAGCGGAGTAACGGCAAAATCCCAACTCCACCTTAGCATTCGTCTCGTTACAGCAGACGCAATGTCAACAACGGCGTTCCTTCACAGTCCAGCAGGGTGTACATACGAAGTTAACAAAAGACCCCATGGTCGAAACAAAGCGGAGTGACGGCAAAATCCCAGCTCCACCTCAGCATTCGTCTCAATACACCAGACGCAGTGTGAATAAATGAAGCGAAGGCCAAATTCCTAGCTTCAAGGTCTTAACGGCAAGTCATATAAGGCCTGGGAGACCACCGGAGATCATCTCACATGAAGTGGTCACCTCCTCGACGTTCGTTTCGATACAGCAGACGAGTTGTCACCCCAACGTTCTTCCTCCAGCAGGGATTCGGACGTAACAAAGCAAACGAAGCGAAGGCCACGTTCCTAGCTTCAACGTCTTTACGGTAACTCACATAAAACCGGAAAGACAATCGGAGATCATCTCACATGAAGTGGTCACCTCCTCAACGTTCGTTTCGATACAGCAGACGAGTTGTCACCCCAGCGTTCTTCCTCCAGCAGGGATTCGGACGTGATAAAGCAAACGAAGCGAAGGCCACATTCCTAGCTTCAACGTCTTTACGGTAACTCACATAAAACCGGAAAGACAATCGGAGATCATCTCACATGAAGTGGTCACCTCCTCGACGTTCGTTTCGATACAGCAGACGAAATGTCAACCCCAGCATTCTTCCTCCAACAGGATTTCGGCACACCAAAACAAACGAAGCGAAGGCCACATTCCTAGCTTCGACGTCTTGACGGTAACTCATATAAAACCGGAAAGACAATCGGAGATCATCTCGCACCAGTGTGGAGTGGTCACCACTTCGACGTCCGTCTCGATACAGCAGACGAGATGTCACCCCAACGTTCGTCTCGACACAGCAGACGTAACGTCATCAAACAAACGGAGCCACGGCAAAATCCCTAGTTCCAAACCTCGGCGGTTCACCAGTAACCTAGAGACAACCACGACATTCGTCTCGATACAGAGGACGCAATGCCAGCAAACGAAGCGAAGGCTAAATTCCTAGCTTCAGGGTCTTAACGGCAAGTCATATAAAACCGGAAAGACAATCGGAGATCATCTCGCACCAGTGTGGAGTGGTCACCACTTCGACGTCCGTCTCGATACAGCAGACGAGATGTCACCCCAACGTTCGTCTCGACACAGCAGACGTAACGTCATCAAACAAACGGAGCCACGGCAAAATCCCTAGTTCCCACCGCAACATTCGTCTCGATACAGCAGACGCAATGCCAGCAAACGAAGCAAAGGCCAAATTCCTAGCTTCAGGGTCTTAACGGCAACTCATATAAAGCCCGAAAGACTATCGGAGATCATCCCCACACCAGCGCGGAGTGGTTATGACTCATCGGGGCTCTCCAAAATGAGCCTAACCTCAAGTAAAAAGCGGCATGGCAAATTCCTAGCGCTTGCTCTTCTGACGGTCAAACTGCCAAGGAGGATTGCTTGAAGACGTCTTGTCCAGCCCCCGAAGGGATCAGAGACACGGCAGTCGCAGGGCTACTCGAACAGCACGATTGCCTATCGAGGACTATATCAGCTTATGCGACGGTACGATGGCCAAAACCCTAAGTACCACCAACCTTAACGGGCTTCTGTCGTAAAGAGCAGAGGTTAAATGCGACGTTAAGATGTTCTTGCGAGATCTGCTCGATCCGTTTCGACTCGTGAGGAAATTGATGTCTTTGCGAGATTTTCTCGATTCGTCTCGACTCGTGAGATAAAGCCTTAGGCAGTAGGGATTAAAAAACCTGTTTCCTAAGCACTGGGACCCTGCAAGTCGGCCCAAAACGGTCTCTTGCATACTATCCACGGGTCACACTCTCCAAAGTCGAATCTCGATAAGGAGGGAAACAACCACTTACGGGTCCTCTCGACTCGTAAGAGGGAAAACTCTCTTATAGGATCCTTACGACTTATAAGAGAAAACACACTTAGGAATCCTCACGATTCCCAAGGAGAAAATACACCTACGAGATCCTCACGACTCGTAGGGAGAAAAGTCTTTATGAGACCCTCACGGCTCGTAAAGTTGAAAAGCCTTAGGTGGCAGATCCTACCCCTTTCTCCTAAGCCATCACTGCCCTGCAAAGAAGTCAAGATGGGCCGACCATCTATGGGCCACACTTGCCAAAGCTACGTGCCACTGAAATGGAGAACTTACTCATAAGCGTATGAACTACTCCACGCCAGAGTGAGACAGAAAAAAGAAATAGAAGGATGCGGCTCATGGAGTTAAGGGTTGGAACTATATTCCTTAAGCGTTGAGATTTGAGTCAATGATAAGTGACGACGCTTGTGTCCGCTCGTTATCTTCTCAGATCAAGATTCTGAATGTGATACATCAACCCAAAACTGGTCATACGCCATGCATAACTCTGCATAACTCTGCACTACTTCACCCACGTACATACTTACGTGGGCAAAGTAGTGGGGGGCATTTGTTCCCGCCAAAAATTTCTGCGCAAAAGAGTCCAAGGTATCAAATGGCAGCGATACGCTTAAGGAAATACGAACCAGTATCTTCCGGGCTGTTTTTTGACAAACTCCCGAAGGAGAAACGGATAAATTCTGATTGTATTGAAAGCGTCTCGAAAAACCCTTCGATTTGATATATTATGGGCTTCATAATTCATCCGGGATCAAAAATTATGAGGCATTATGTGCTCACACGTGATGGGCTTTTAAGAATCCGCTGGAGGAGTTAGAAGATATAATAAAAAACTTAGAAAAGACCCCAATGGGGCATCACGTGCTCACACGTGACCATGGGCCACGTGCAGACACGTGATGGGCTCTTAAGGCCTCTAAAATAATGAATAGAATTAAATTCTAAAATCTGTTCCCTGATTAAAAATCAGAAGTTATCTCAATGAAATATCACGTGCTCACACGTGACCAATGGTCACGTGTTGACACGTGATGGTTAAAACAACAATATGAACAAGCGACTGTTAAAGGAACCAATTTCGGGGTTACGTGCTCACACGTGACCAAGGGTCACGTGCCAGCACGTGACAGGCTTTGAAAGCCTTACAGATTAGTAGAATTAAAATTCTAAAAGCTTCTAAATCTTTCCAAATGGAAAAGGATTATGGGAACCGTTGGATTAAAGATCCAAAGATGATTAAAAATCATCAATTTATGGAAAAATCTTGGACAAGGAAAGATTTCCCTGAAAATCTCACCAGAATAACAAATAGAATATCTTTTGGATTTAAAATCCACGGTGAATAAAATTCACTGAATGATCTAAAGGCCCAGATTAATGATAAATATAAATCAAATCTCTCAACGATCAAATCAAATCTTTCAATGAGAGATTTGCTAAACAAATTGATTCTTTTCCTTCTCCTATAAATAGGAGCCAAGAAGAGAAGAGAAGGCATCAACATTTCTTGAAAAAAAAAAATCAAGTGCTTCAAACAGAGAGAACTCTGAGAAAAATTTCAAGAAGAAGGTAAAAACCTTCACGAGAGAAAAGAAATCTCTTATGATAAATCATTGATCAATGATCTTCACATAATGAATAGTGCTTTGCACTCGTATGAACCACTGGTTCTTTAAAACAAAAAAGAAAATAAAAATAAATAAAAATAGTGCTTTGCACTCGTATGAACCACTGGTTCTTTAAAACAAAGAAGAAAATAAAAATAAATAAAAATAGTGCTTTGCACTCGTATGAACCACTGGTTCTTTAAAAAAAAATAATAAATAAATAAAATAAAAAAATAGTGCTTTGCACTTTTATGAACCTCTGGTTCTTGAAATAAAGAGAAAAACTCATTTTTCTTTGATCCTAATTAGATCAAAGAAAACAAATAGTGCTTTGCACTTCTGTTCTGGAATCTAAAAAGATTCTTAGTGCTTTGCACTTCCAAACTGCGCTGTTGCGCTCCTGAGAGAACGCCACGTGTTAGCTGCAGAACAACTTGCGCTACGCGCCTTGAAATAGAGCTTTGCTCTCTGGAACTGGCGCAACTCACCAGAGCGCGCCACGTGTCAGCTGTAGAACAACTTGCGCTACGCGCCTTGAAATAGAGCTTTGCTCTCTGGAACTGGCGCAACTCACCAGAGCGCGCCACGTGTCAGCTGCAGAACAACTTGCGCTACGCGCCTTGAAATAGAGCTTTGCTCTCTGGAACTGGCGCAACTCACCAGAGCGCGCCACGTGTCAGCTGCAGAACAACTTGCGCTACGCGCCTTGAAATAGAGCTTCGCTCTCTGAAACGGGCGCAACTCATCAGAGCGCGCCACGTGTCAGCAGCGCAACAGCACAGCGCACTAGCGCAGCGCACTACGCTGTTGCGCTTGCGCTCACCAGAACATGACACGTGTCCTCACCACAAGCGCTTGCGCTCAGTGATTGGCGCAAAGCGCCTGACGAATGCAATGCATTTTACTGAAGGGCCAGGCCCAAATCAGAGGGGCCTAGTAGGCCAAATTAAATTGCAATACAATAAAAAAGGGCAGAGCCCAAAACAAATTGATGCTTTGCATCCTTTCTGGGAAAAGCCCAAATAAAAATAAAAAGAAATGCAATGCAAAAGCAAATAAAATGTTGGACATTTTCAACTGGACTTAGCCCAATCGTGGCCATAAGTCCTTAAATTAAATTGACTGAGCAAAATGGCTCTCCTAAATCAATCTACATCCGGTTCGAGGGTACATCTCCGAACTCCTTTGACATCCATCGTTGTAATTCCTCAACGACGTCAAAGAGGTGACGGGTCCCAACGACCACACATCGCTACGGACTGCGGGGTCCTTAAACTCGTGGACCGAAACGTCCCTAAACTAATATCGGACCGAAACGTCCCTAAACTAATATCGGACCGGAACGTCCCTAAACTAATATCGGACCACCACGTCCCTAAACTGGAATATGGACCACCACGTCCCTAAACTGGCACAATAGAGCCCAAATGCTCTTTTGTCGGATCTAAACGGTCCCGTTAAGTTGATCTTAGTCTCAAACTGGACTAACGTATCCTTAACAAACGTTTGAGTCGATCTTAGCCTCAAAAATGGCTAACGTATCCTCCAAACAGACTTTAGTCCCAAATTGGACTATGAATCTCCCAAACTGGAACAATAGAGCCCAAACGCTCTTTTGTCGGATCTAAACGATCACGTTTAAGTTGATCTTAGCCTCAACGAGGCTAACGCATCCTTAAGCTAAAATACCAAACCCAAATCTAAGTAAATACGGATTTGGACTAATCCACGTCCTACGGGCGACGGCATTACTCAGTCTCCGTATACAATCCACGGGCAACCACAAACAAAACAAACACCCACGACACGAAGTGAAATTCTGGAGAAGGAGAAAGTTGTTACCGCGAAGCGGTAGCGTAATTAACTGCAGGGGCTTGCGCCTGCAGGGAAGAGCGTCCCCACAATCAAAAACCCCTCTAGCAAGGGGGAATCTGACAAAGTCTGCTACATCGGCCGCATCCGTCTAAACCTTCGATACACGGTGCCATAAATCAACTTGGCATCTTCGGAGAGATGGACGGATAAAACCAAATAGCATCTGCCCCGAATCTCAGCGTCAGGACACCGCAGTCTTGTGCGCCGTCTTTTGGAGGGGAACAGTGGTCGAGGGGGAGAAGGAGGTGGCCCTGGTGACGACGGCGAGGTCGTCGGCGCGTTCTCCGGTGAACAGCGGGGTAGGCGATGGGTGAAGGGCTCGGGTTGGTGGTCCGGCGAGGGGAGGAGGGCAGCGACGACGAGGTCGGGACGAGGAGGGTGAGAGGGAGTCGTGGGAGGCGTCGGCGGCGAGAGGCGGCGTCGACGTCGGCTCTGCAGGGTTGGAGGCGATGTCGGGGTTGGGTGCAGTTGCGGGAAAGAGCGGGAGAACGAGGGGATGGAGGTGCGGTGAGGTCGACGAGATGGTGGCGGCGACGGCGAAGTCGTGAGGAGGTCGGCGGTGAGGTTGCGAGGGCTAGGGTTAGGGTTTCGTTGGGTTTTCTCGTGATCGATAGAGGAGAGGGGAGAAGGGCGGCTGCATGGGTTTTTATATATAGAGGAAGAGAGAGAGAGAGAGAGGGATTGGAGAGAGAGAGATTGAGATTTGATGAGATAGAGAGAGAGGGAGAATGAGGAGAGATGTAGAGGGAAGCAGCTGAAGGGGGCCCCACTCGCAAGAATTGGAGTTCGATGATTGGCTGGAGGGAGGCGTACGGGAAATATTTTGGAAAAGATTTTAGGGATTGAACTGTTAAAGGATTTTATTCGTATAAATATTAGCTTTAGATATTTAATTAAACGGGCCCTTTTTGGCGCGAAATGAAACATTTCCAAATCGCGCCCGGGTTGCGCCCAAATGTTCCAAATTCAAATTATAGGATTTTAAGCGGGTTCCAAATTTTGAAAAGAGGTGTTTAATGATTAAAATGCATGCCCCCAAGTCGGACACTTGCACGCGCGCGTAGTCGTCCAAACTTGCCCGTTTAGCCAAACGGAACGGAATCTCGACATGCGGACGCTACCACGCGACTAGTGGCGACGAGTAGGCCAACATGGACATCTTAAATTTCATTTTAGGAGTTAAAATTTGTTATGTGCCAAAATGACTTAACCGGTTAAAATTTAGCAATAAATCCCAGAAAAACAGAATAATTGGAAATGAGCAATATATAACCCTCAACTAGTAATATAAATAGTATTATTGGGCTCGGGTGTTACATGTCATCTCAGATCCAAGGAGTTCTCTATCTTCGATGTCGTCCCAACTTAATGGCGATCGACACTTCCTTCCATTTAAAGCTGCAAATGGTGCCATTCCGATACTTGCTTGCTAGCTGTTGTTGTATGAAAACTCCATAAGGTGTAGGTGATCTTCCCACGATTCTCCGAAGTCTAGCATACACGCTCTTAGCATATCTTCTAAGATCTGAATAGTTCGCTCAGACTGATCATCTGTTTGTGGATGATAAGCTGTGCTGAAGTTCAGACTTGTTCCCAAGCTAACTTGCAGACTTTGCCAAAATTGCGATCGAAATCTGGTATCACGATCAGAGACAATGCAAACCGGTACTCCATATAATCTCGCGATTTCCTCCATGTACTTCTTTCCTAGTGTCTCAGTAGATTGGCCAACTCGAAATGGGATGAAATGAGCCGACTTTGTGAGTCGATCCACAATAACCCATACCGCATCGTTACCTTTCATGCTGTGAGGAAGTGCAGTCACAAAGTCCATAGTGATGTGTTGCCACTTCCATTTTGAGATAGGTAACGGTTGAAGTAATCCTGCAGTCCTATGATGTTCAGCCTTTATTTGCTGACACACCAAGAATTTAGTGACGCTTCTGGCTACTTCATGCTTCATTCCATGCCACCAGTAATTTTGACGCGGATCTTTGTACATCTTTGTACCTCCAGGATGTACTGGATAATGAGAGCCGTGGGCTTCTTTCATCAACTCTTCTTGCACAGAACCTTTTGGTACACACAATCTACTGCCGTATCTCAAAGATCTGTCTTCATGGATTGAAGTCTGTTCGAAATCCACTTTCTACTTATTCTCTGATCTTTTGCAACTTATCATCACTTGCTTGAGATGCTTTGATCTGATTGACAATGGTAGATTGAACTTGTAAGTTCATCAAACTTGAAGTGTTACCTGGCATGACCACTTCAATCTCCATTTGATGCAAGTCTTGTTGAAGCTTCCACTGTGCGGTGAGATTCAATACTAATGGTTGGCGACTAAGAGCATCAGGAACTACATTCACTTTCCCTGGATGATATTGTAGATTGATGTCGAAGTCTGCCATGAGTTCTAACCATCTTCTCTGCCGCATGTTCAACTCTTTATGAGTAAACACATATTTCAGACTCCTGTAATCTGTGTATATGTCCATTCATTCACCAAGAAGTTAATTGCGCCAAATCTTAAGAGCAAAGATTATGGCCGCCAACTCCAAATCATGCGCCAGATAATTGCGCTCATGAATCTTCAACTGTCTTGAAGCATAAGCTACAACTTTACCGTGCTGATGTAGAACACATCCTAATCTCTTACCAGATGCATCGCAATGCACTACAAAACCTCTAGATTGGTCTGGTATAACAAGGATAGGTGTTGATATCAACCTTGACTTGAGTTCTACGAAAGCTTGTTCGCATGCTTCTGACCACACGAATTCTTCATCTTTATGCGTGAGCTTGGTCGGGGTGTTGCAATCTTCGAAAATCCCTCAATGAACCTTCTGTAATATCCAGCTAGACACAAGAAACTTTGAATGTCCTTCACTGACTTCGGTGTTGGCCATTCACTTACTGCTGATAGCTTAGCTGGATCTACAAAGATTCTATCGCCTAATACAATATGTCCGAGAAAACTGACTTGATCTAGCCAAAACTCGCACTTGCTGTACTTGGCATAGAGTTGATGCTGTCGTAGTGTTTCCAGGACAATTCGTAGGTGTTCGGCAAATTCTTTCCGACTCTTAGAATACAATAGGATGTCGTCGATGAAGATGAAAACGAACCTGTCTAAGTACTCTCAGAAAACTTGATTCATTAGGTTCATGAATATAGCTAGTGCGTTGGTCACTCCAAATGGCATCACAAGAAATTTGTAATGTCCATAGCGAGTTCTGAATGTCGTTTTATGGATATTAGATTCTTTGACCTTCACCTGATGATAATCCGAAAGAAGATCTAACCAGGAGAAAACGCAAGATCCACTTAGCTGATCGAAGAGGTCGTCGATCCGCGGGAGTGGATACTTGTTCTTTATAGTTATTTCGTTCAGAGCTCTATAATCAATGCACATTCGATATGAACCTTCCTTCTTCTTTATAAGTAGAACTGGTGATCCCCAACTTGAAGTGCTGGGACAAATCTATCCTTTTGTCAAAAATTCGTCCAACTGAGTATGAACTTCCTTCAAACCTTCAGGGCTTAACTGATACGGTGCTTTGATCACCGGTTGTGCTCTAGGTACTAAATCAATGCTGAATTCAAGAGCTTGATCGGGAGGCAAACCTGATATGTCTTCAGGAAACACATCATCGAACTCTCAAACTATCTCTGGCTTTGATCCTTCCTCCGCTTGAAATGCTGCAATTACTGTCTTCTTCGGTTTTGCCTTGTATGTACTTGGCTCCAAGGTACAGTCTCCACTTTTGAAATAAAAGACTGGATGGTCTGGAATCTCGAACACTACCCTCCTTTGACGACAGTCGATGGTAGCATAAAAAGTTCTGATCCAATCCATACCCAAAACGACATCGAAATTCGGTATGTCCAGCACCTTGAAGTCAGCATAGAATTCTCTGCTGCAGACGACCACTGGACACAGGTCGTATCCTATTATTGCCTTTAGAACTTCGTTCCCTGAACTGACATTCCAGCAGGATACGAGCGATTTGACTGGAATCATATGAGTTCAGATGAACTGTTGCGACATAAAGCAATGAGATGCTTCAGTATCGAAGAGTACTAGTGCAGGAAGTAAGGCTACTAAGATTGTACCTAAGTTATGTGGGATAGGTTTTAGGTATAAGGAAAAGATATATGGTTATGTATACAGACTGAAAGGAAGTTTGAAAGGAAATTGTTACCATTGATGACTTGGTCGGTGGCTTCAGCTTCTTCCACAGTCATTGTGAAAGCTTGTCGCCTCGGCACGATCCTCCTTACTGGAGGAGCATTCCTCTGTCCGTTCCGTTGTACTTGAGGTACGTTCCTTTGAGCTTGAAGGACCTGACAAGGAGAAGGTGCAGTCGGTCCACGAGGAGGTAGAACGGGGAGAGCTAGTCATGGAGCAGGTGCCTGGATGGCTGGTCGCTGCTGGTAAGTAATTGCTGGTCTGAGTGCAGTATTTGGGTTATGTCTATGAAGACAAGACCTAATGTCATGAGTAGCTGAGCCGCAGACTAAGCAAAGACGATTTGCACGCCGACAGTCTTTCACTAAATGTTCAGCTCTCCTGCAGTAGGTATAAAAGACTGGGTTGGGCCGGTTGTTTGGTACTCCCGGTCTCCTGGGCATAAATTGTTGCCTTGAAGAGGCTCCTCCTGCCATCTGAGTGGCAGGGCGCTTCATCCCAGCAGAGTAGGGTCTACCCTTCATCTTTACCACTACCTCATATCGGCGGGCATCTTTCAGAGCCAATTCGTGGGTTGGGAAATCCCCTGTAGCTAAGGCAGCATGGATTTTTGAATCTAACCCTTGCTGAAATCTTCTGGATCAAATCTCAGCAGTTGGTATCAAATGTGCCGCGAACCTGTTAAGGTCTTGTGTCAGCTGTGTAATATGTGATATTGAAAATCGAACATTGAGACATATCTTACCTACTGAGTATGGTAAACTCAGTATCATACTCATCCACGGAGTTGGACCACATCGAACCTTGTTGTAGATGAATAAATTGCTACTCCATGTCAAATCGAGCAGTCTTAGGGAAGTATGTCACGTCAAACAAGTCGCGAAAAGTCCTCCATTCAATAGGTTGGTCAAGATGGCTTTCTTCCGCCTTCCACCAGACTCGGGCGTTGTCAGTAAGCTGCAGCTTCGCAACTCGAACCCAAGCGATCTCTGGCACTTATGCTGCTGCTAGATCGTCCTCAATACTTTGAGGCCATTCCTCAGCTTCTAGAGGGCTCTCTTTTCCCGAAAACTGCTTTGGGTGCAATGCCCGGAATTGCTTCACTCCGAGCACTTCCACTTCTGGACGGTTCATTAACATAGCAGTCTGCTGCTGCTATCCTTCCAGGAGGCTGTGGATTGCCTCAAGCAGTACCGTCTGCTCATTGATCGGAGCAGCGACAGTAGGTGTAAGCGGTAAAGGTGGTTGTGTGTTGTTGAAGTTGGTGCTAGTATTGTTTGGAGAATCCATAACCTTGAATGAAAAATTTGGGTTAGGATAGATTCAAAATATATGAAATGGTAAGATTCAAGGAATATGGAATGTAAAGAATGTTTTAGTTGCTGATTCTTGTGTTATATTGCTTAGGACTTGATGCAGAATTGACCCGCGTGTCCATGCAGAACTGACCTGTGTGTCTATACAGAGCCGACCTGTATAGGCCGCCAACAAAATCTGTCACGCCCCACTTCCCGGTGTACGGAGAGGGGACGCGGCGAGATCCTCTACGTATTTATAAGAAGTAAACACGCTATGCGTATCTAAGCAATATAAAGTAAATGTACACAAGAAAAGTGACAATAGATGTAATTGAACAACAACTTTTATTTATTAACAATTCTTTACAAGTACAACTGGAAGTGTAAATACATGAATAGAAAGCGATGCCTAAACAATGACATAACTGAAATGAAAATATGTACAATGCCTACAGCTCTAGGTCAAAGGCTAACTGCTCTGAATCTTCAGTGCTGGGCTCGATCTCCAGTGAGTCCGAACTACCTGAAAACATTCCAAGAAAAGAAGAAAGGAATATCGTCAGCGAACAATCGCTCGGTAAGTACCAAAGGTGAGTAGAGATAGAATAGACAGAAAGATAATATAACTATTAATGTTTAATTATTATGTTAACGCAGTTGTTTGTAGCTTAGTATAAAAAATGCCAGTGTATACGAGAGGAGTCCCACTATGCCGGAGACTAAGGTATACGGAGCACAAGGAACCCTTCAGTCACGGTACAACGGCAATGGATATTCAGATTAAGTGTATTATGGTTACAATCTCGTGCCACTTCTAACACCTTCCGTACCAATCTACCCCTTTAAAACCCCGAGATGTCTTTTGTATTGATTGTATTGTTTGTTATATAGATGGATGACTTGCCGAAACCATGATATCAGTAAACGGAATTGATATAAATGGATAGTCATGTAAACGGAGTATATCCATGGTTCGGTTCGGTCAATATAGATTGATATAGATTGAATAGATGGATTCATGTTGAATTGTAGTTTATACTTGAATCATATTCAAGTCAGATTGATTAGATTGAGACTCAGTTTGAGTTAGATACTTTGAAAAAGAACTTGAAATCCTGAATTAGTTTTGATGTTATCGGTAACTGCTGCACATGAACGGCAGGATTTGTGTCTTTTTCCAAGACAATTACTGTGTTGATAACACCGTTTGTTAGATTGTCTACCTTAGATAGGCAAGCACCCACATTCTCCGGCTTCCTGAGGCTCAAGAGAATTGGTCCCGCTTAAACCTATATTTACTAGGGTCCTTATTGTAATTTAGTATAACTTGAGAGGGGTTTTATGTAAAAATAGTTTTGAGATATTTTCAAAATACACCTTAAGTATTTAATTATCGTCTTTAGGGTTTTCATAGATGTATATTTTATAAAAGTGAAATTTCTAGTGAATAGAACCTAGTTTTTATTGTATATAGTATTTTATTGAAATATTTGAATTGTTTTTTATTGAAATGGTACTTTCATGTAATTGTGATTCTTGATTTAGAAAACATGGAATATTTGTATAATATATTTAAAATAAATCTTTTGATAATATTCATATATATATATATAATAAAAATAATTTTATTTATTTTCTAGAAATATCATTTTCTTAAAAATAACATTAAAAATTCCATCGAGTTCGAATGCTCTTTGCGGAGGACTGCATCTCGCTTTACAAAGAATGAGGAAGTGTGAAACCCGCATCATCCTGATCGAGATTTCCCAAAATGGGTTGTAGAGGCGTAATTGCAAGGAATTAGATAATACTTTTTCTTAAAGAAAACGGTTTTATAATAGTTTAGGGCATTTTATTGTAATTCGTGATATTCCCAAAAACATTACCCTAATGTAAATCGTGCTATGTCCAATATGTGTGTTGTGATGAGGTAGGTCCTTACCTCGTGAGTTTTCTAAAGGCAATACAAGGAAATATGTGAGTTATGGCGAAATGTAAAGTATATGGTATTTTACCGTAAAAATACTATAAAAGTTGCATAAAGGATTATTTTGAGACGAAACTTGTTTTGATGTGTTTGTTAATGTTTGTTAAATATTATATGAGAGTATGGTATTGATTATTTAAGAAAAATAACCTTTTTAAAGAAAAACCGAATCAGAAGTCGGATTAACTCTATTCCGTCGGGTTTTGAAGAATGAAAGTTTTAGAATAGAACAAGAGAGCGGAAGAAGGGACTTATTGGCTATTGAGAAAGAAGAGAGGTAGGGTAAGACTAGCGAAGCATCGGGGCATCATTTCATCGCCGTAAACTCCTCAGAACTTCGCCGAAACTTCACCCTTTGCTAATTCCACTTGGACACTATAAGTACTTGAGAATTTTTGAGAGTTTTAGCACTTGATTTCAGAATGAGGAGTGTCAAAGGATAGGGTTGTATTTATAGGGTAGGATTAGGGTTTATAGGGTTAAAGAATGAATTAAAATTTGCATTAAAATTGGATTAAAGGTGATTTAAGTTCTCTGGAAAATGTGCAAAGAAAATAAACAATATGAGAGAAGTGGGGTAGCTGAAGAGGTGCTCGGGTGAAAAGATGGGGAGCATCCCCTACGGAGGGCCCGGCGGTGCCGGTCTCCAACGCTAAGGTCGCCGGTCAAAATACGGTGGAGGAGCTCTAGATTTGGGCCACGTGTCCCTCACGATTCATATACCCTCATGCACATGTTTGATTACTCGATAACTCTTCATTCTACTTGTAGTGCACGTGCAAACCCTTAGGCTTCTAAAAGATTCAAAGAAAATTTAATAAAAAGATAATGTGGCTGGGGGGATTCGATCATAGGGGCTACGTCACAGCACTGCAATACTTTACCAATGAGCTACAAGTGCTTTCTTGTTGTTCAAAAGTAAAACAAATTCTTATAGCATACACAGGATTGCAAATACCCCAATTGTATATTAACTTTTAAACAATTTTTTTACATTGAAATTGGAGTTGTTACAGGCTACTTGTTCGGTCGTTTCTTTTCTTTTGGATGGCTCTATTAAGTCTTCTAAAAATATATCTGTTGGCGCGAGAACCCTGCGGCTTTGCACAATGATTTTTACGTCATCGAGGTCTTCATCGGCCAGTTCCTTAACCAATTTGGCCAATGCGTCTACCTTGCTATTTTCTGCACGCGGTATGCTCTCTAGGATATATGAGGGGATTTATGTAAGAAGTTGCTGCACTCTTTCGCCATACTTTATCAGCTTTGGCTTGCATATTTGATAGTCGTCATTTACTTGGCAAACGATCAACTGGGAATCTCCATATATGAGGAGGTCTTTGATTCCCATGTTGATAGCGATCTCTAGACCCGCTATCAAAGCTTCATATTCAGTCTCGTTATTAGTCCTTTGCTTTTTTAAGGAAAGGGCATAACGCAATATCCCTCCTTGTGGAGTCACGAAGATAAGGCCCATCCCAGTTTTGATTATGGGGGTATTTTGCTTTCGCCGCTTCATAGAAGATGCTCCATCGAAGTAGAGTTCCCATTGGGAATTATTTTCTTCTTCGGTTGTATTGAAGGCATGTTCGTCTGGCAACCCGCAATTTAAGAGGGAGTCAGCCGGTATCGGATGCTCCACAAGAAAGTCAGCAATGGCCTGCCTTTTCACTGCTTTGAGAGAACGATATGTTATCGAGAACTGCATTAGGAGGAGGGCCCATTTGGCAAGCCTTCCTATTAGTATGGCTCTTGACATTAGATACTTGAGAGGATCCACCTTTGATATGAGATGGACCTCATGTGCCAAGGCGTAATGTCTGAGCTTCGTTATTGTGAAGATCAGCGCCAGGCAATGCTTTTCGATGGAAGAGTAGTTGTTTTCTGCCCCCAGGAGAACTCGACTCAAATAGTACAGAGCTCTCTCATTTCCTTGATCGTTCTCTTGTGCCCATAGCGTGCCTAGAGAACCCTCAAGGGCCGATGTGTATAGGATAATGGGTTTTCCTTTAACCAGAGCGGGCAATACCGGCGGATTTTGCAGGTATTGCTTGATTTCGCCTAGTGCGTTTTGGCATTTTTGATTCCAGACGATCGGGGTCCCCTTCTTCATCAAATGACTGTAGGGATGGCATTTTCCAGAGATGTTAGTTATGAATCGCCGGATATATGCGAGCTTTCCTTGAAGAGATCGCAACTGTTTGAGAGTTCTTGGCGTGGGCATTTCCATAATTAACTTGATCTTTGAGAGATCGATTTTGATACCCCAGTGCCGTATGAAGAGTCCTAGGAATTTGCCTGAGGAGACTCCAAACGCGCATTTTAGAAGATTCATCTTTAGATTATACTTCCGAAGACGTCGGAACACTATTTTTATATGTTCCTAATGTTCCTCATAAGATTTGCTTTTAACCATAAGGTCGTCGATGTAGCATTCGACAATCTTATGGATGAGGTCATCGAAGATCTTTGTCATGGCCCTCTGGTAGGTAGCACCAGTGTTTTTTAAACCGAAAGGCATCACCTTATAACAGAATATGCCTAGTGGGGTTCGAAAGGCTGTATGCTTTTGGTCTTATGGATGCATTTTTATTTGGTTGTATCCTGAGGATCCATCCATGAAGGAGAAGACCTCATAGGTAGACGTATTATCGATCATTAGCTCGGTAACAGGGACTGGGAAGTCGTCCTTCAGGCAGGCTTTGTTAAGGTCCCGAAAGTCCACACAGATGCGAACCGTCCCATTTTTCTTCATCAGTAGAACGATGTTGCGATCTAGTCAGGATATTGTACTTCTTTGATGAAGCCGGAGTCGATTAGTTTCTTGACTTCAGCGTTGATACTCATCTCAAGTTCGAGCCACATTCTTCTTGGCGCCTATTTAACTGGCTTTTGTCCGGCGATATGGACAGTTTATGTACTGCTACCTTTAGATCTAGACCCGGCATCTCGGAATAGTTCTACACGAAGCAGTCTTTATATTGCATGAGCACGTCTTTTAACGTGGCTATCTGTTTTTTAGATAGTAGCTCACTGACGAATGTCGACCTTGGATTATTTTCTGTCCCTAGGTCAATTTTTCTTAGGTTATCCGCTGTGGTGTGTATCCCATCTTCCAGCTCCTTTGGTACTGGTAGAAACTCTGAGATCACCCCTTCCTCGTGTTCATTTGTGAAGCACATGTAGAGGTCATCCATAGCCTTGCGCCCTTTCTCTTTTAAGAGTGTTGTCATATGACAGGTACGAGTTCGCTTCCATTCTTGATGTTGAGCTAGTCCTATCCTTACGGTATAGGTCCTCTTTGGCTCATACTTTTGCGGCGGGATTACCCTCCAGCTGTCGAATAAAACGAACCTGCCTTGTTGATACTGGTCTTCTACCCAGTCTTTAAAGGTGAAGCAGTCTTCAAGTGGATAACCCATTACTCGGTGATAGGAGCAATAATCCGGATGATGGACCTCATTTATTTGTTCGGGGTGTCAAGACTCCGGAAGTGTCATCATTTGGTGCTTCATGACAAGGTTGAATATTTTTCTTGTCTTTTCTCAGGGGAAAGAGTATTCCCGACCCATCTCTTTTATAAAAGAGGGGCTCCAACCAAGTTTTTCTCGATTGCATGGCGTCTTGGATCCACTTTGTTTTTTTCGAACGTTGTTCGCGTTCTTTTCCTTGTTTTTTTTCCTCTATTTCAGGATTTTCCCTTTTCGCGAAAACATATAGTAGGCCGAGGATTATATTCTTTCTTCTCCACAGATTGCTGACTGAGACACTGCGTCCTGGCCTTTTCATAAATGGCCATTTCGCGGCTGTGGTTATCCCGACTCTTTTGACAAGCTTCTTTTATTAGCTTGTCGACTTATTCTTCGAGTGACGGACTTAACGTTCTTAGAGCGGGATTTTGCTCTGTTTCAACATCACGTCTATTTGGAAGAGTGTTTCCCTTTCACTGGAGCTATTTATGACACGACAACTGTGGAACCGCTCCCGTTCCTTGGACCGAACGTATCATAGCCCGGTTGTCTCCATCTTTCCGTTGGGCATCTTTCGCTGAGTCCCGGGAATATCCCAAATATTTTTGTAGAATTGGGCTTGTCGAACAGTTTATTCGAGGGGTACACCTTAGTATTTTAATAACCTCTTTAATCCCTCCACATAATATCTAGACAGACGGATTGGTTGAAACTTGTCAAGTGCAAAATCGGCACCATGCCAAACTTTTTTTTCTACTTTGGTCTCATCCCTACACCTAGATATAGAAAGTTTTCAGTTCTTGTACGCTGTATGTATGGAGCGCATCAAGTTCCTTATAGTGTCAAGGCGGAGCCCTTATGATCTGAAAACTCCTCCGGCAAAAGTTTGCATTGACGGACGGACGGAGAACACTGTGTTGGTCTCGTCCTCAGAGTCGCTGCCAAAGACCAAAATAGGAGTAGATGGTCCGAGCTTGCTATTTTCTTTCTGTGGTTCTCCCGAGTAGACTATTTCTTCATCTTCCTCGGTATTGCTCCCAAAGATCGGGATAGTGGCGACAGACTTCTATTTTCTTCCGGCTTATGACACCTTTCCGTATCTTCGAAATCTGGTAAGAAGTACTTTTCATCTTCATATTTCCGGACTTCATTTACGGAGAACGGATTTAGCTCTCCCGTGATGGTGTACCCCGAGCTATCCTTGAAATACTTCATACACTGATGTTGTGTAGAAGGGATGACGTTGTACTCGTGTAACCAAGGCCTGCCGAGCAAAGCATTATAGCAAGTCTTGGCGTCAATGACATGAAATTTGATGTCAGTGACGAGCAGCCCGAAGCGTAACGTCAGTATTACGGACCCAAGCATCCGTGACGACTGTGAGTCGAACCCAGAGATGGTAATTTTATCTCGGGCGAGGTGCTGAACGTTCATGCAAATCTCCTTCAGCACCCTCACATTGAGAGGGTTAACGGAGGACCCGTTGTCGACAAAGATTTTCCCTATCTTGATGTCGTGGTAGTACCTAGTGATGTACAACGGGAGACTATGCTCGGACGTACCGAGGAGGAGATCTTCATCGCTGAATATAATGGCAACCGTGTGGACCTCTGCCAGCTCATCCTTCATCTTCTCTTCCGCGAAGAAAGCTTAAAACTGGTCGATCTCTTGTAATGCCTTGATCAAAGAATCTCGTGCCTCTTTAGACAAGAGGAGAGTATCCAATATGCTCAGTTGTGAGGGTATTTTCCTCAGATGTGTTAAGACATTGTAATCCACCTTATTTTTTTTAGGCGGGTACCTTGCTGCGAACTCTTTAACAACTCCATCGTCGAGAGCAATTTCCTCAGAAATTTTTCTTTCCCTTTTTCTTTTTTGCTCGAACCTTTGTTTATAGGTCCAAAGTTCGTTTCAGGCAGCGTGCGGTTATGCAGCTGAATATTCTCGCAGTTCTTCTCCTCCTCTTCTTTTTCGGAGGGGGAGTCTTTGAAGAGAGGGCTGAGAGACGTTTCGTCCTCAGAATCACTTCCGAAGGTAAGAACTTGGGGTTTTTCCCCTTCCGAACTGGTACCAACCATATGACAGTTGCCAGTCGTTTCTTCATGCACATTTGTCGTACTATTTTTCTGCTGACGGGCACGAGCTTCTCACGTCATCCTCTTGAAGTATTTTTGATGGGCAACATATCATTACCACCACTTCTTGAAGGTACTGCATTTCTCTGTGGGATGAGTGACCTTCTGATGATATAGGCAGTAGCCTGGATGTGATCCTTTTCTATCAAGGCATATGACCCCGGGAGTGTTCTTTAAGAGAGGTGGTAGCTTCATCCCCATTGACAGGGCTTTGACGAACCGCTTCTCTGTTTTGATCCAGCTCTTATTTGTAGCAGATATGCTTTGGTTTGGTTGGAGTACTTTATGACTCATCCTTACCGTAGCTTCTTTATCCTGACGCTGACACTTAGCCTTTTCGTATATGGTTGCCTCGCGTTCTCGGTCAACTTTGCTTTTTTGCAAGGCTTCGTTTAACAGTCTATCGATCAGGTCTTCTGGCAGTTCCGGGGATTTTAGCACCGATTCTGCCCCCAGTTCCTCTTCGTGGTTTTATGACGCTGAGAAAGCTTCTTCACCATATGACAACGAATGGGAGACCATGTGGCAACTTGCTACACGGTTTTCGGTGTCTTCTGATGAGTTTTTTTCCTCATCGATGTCACTATCTTCGTCCTCAAGAATATGCTTGAGGAACTCTTCGAGCGTGACTGGTGTCCGCGCCTTCTGGTTTTACTCCTCCAGCATGTCAATGTATTTTTGTAGATCTGTGTGCTTGTCATCATACTCGACAGGCTGCACAGGCTTCTTGGTCTTCTTCTTTTTCTTCAAAGACTTTGAAGGCTTGACTTGGGAGTTTTGCCCTTTGTCAACAATCTTCGGTGCGGGACGTGGTTTCAGCATCCCTTCAATGATTTCAGGTTCAAGTGGGCTTTTCCACCTGACTGCCGGACATGCCTGTATATCCTTCAGTATTCTTTTGGCTTTTGCTGAAAGAACGACTTCCCACGGAGTTTCTTCTACGAGTGAGCATGATACCCCATGCGCATCCACCTTTTTGGGAGTGTGCTTTTAGGGTGGGTTTACCCTCCAATTATCTGACAGTGCGAATTTTCCCTGTTGATACTGGTTTTCGACCCAGTTTTTGAAGACGTAGCAATCTTCAATTAGGTGGCTCACCATTCTGTGATAGGAGCAGTAGTTAGGGTTGTTGACGTTTCCAGGTTGCGGTGGACGTCGCGGGTCTGGCAATGTGATGAGCTTGTTATGCACTGCCAATTTGAACAGTCTCCTCGTCTTGTCACGAGGAAACGAGTAAGCACGTCCTACTCTTTCCTCCAAGGATAGGCACGGACGCACGTTGTTTTAGCGAGCAGTCGATTTTGGGCCACTCGGTTGTTGTTGCGTGTTGGCAACGAAGGCCTCTTTCCCTTTACCCTTGTTATTTTAAGGGTCCTTATTTGAGGAGGAAGGTTCATGGCCCATCTGGTCTATTTAGCCCAGTTTATCTATCAGAGCCTAGAAAGTTGTTGGTTTGAAGAATGTCATGAACTGGGACACAGTCATTTGAGGATCAAGAGTCCCGATGAACATGCATACGGCGGGAGATTCTTCAATGCGCTGTTCGTACTTAGACCATAGGTTCCACCACCGGATAGCGTATTAGACCCAGGTTTCTCCCGGCTTTACCCTGGCATTGATTAATGCCATAATTGGGGTGCGTTCGCTCACACTGAAGAAACACTGCGTGAACAGCAGTTCCATCTCTGTGAATGTTTTCACGGGGTCATTTGGGAGCTCCGAGTACCATTTGAATGCCGTTTCTGACAGGCTGCCAACGAACTGTCGAAGCAACGGTTTATCGTCGCCTCCCGTGTTGCCGCACAGAGCTCTGAATTGCGCAACGTGCTGGTGAGGGTTTCCTATCTTTTTGTATACATAGAACTTGGGGATCATATATCCCGGCGGGTACTTGATTTGATCATACCAGCCTGGATACGGTCATCCAGTTCTGACGATTTGGCCAACAGCTTCATTAGCTTGATGAGCTCTTATTTTTCAAGCAATATAATCATCAAGGGCAGCCTTAGAGATCGTTTCATCCTTCACTATTGATAAGGCCGGAGGAGGTTTTAATGTTTCCCTTTTGTCATCGTCAACGATTATCGGCGGATCCTCGACTGGGGGCTCTGACTGGACCGTCATTCCAACCATGTCTTGGAACAAGAGAGCCATTTGCTTTATGTTCGCAGCTTGTTCAGGGGCTTCCTTGTCCTTTCTCTCAAGCACCCTTCGCAAGAACTCTGTATCGGTGTCCTATTCTTGGCGCTGTTCAACTGTAGGATCTGGACTTTCCTTCTGTCCGGTAAGTGTTGCCATTTTGGTCAGTATTTCCTGGAGCTTCTTTTGTTGCTCCTGAGCTTTGGTCAGCGACCGGGTTTGCGGTTGGTGACTCACGGAGGCACGAATTTCTTCTTTTCATGAAGCCATGTAGACCGTATGTATGATCATGCCCCCAGACATGGGGCGTTTAGGTCTATCGCCTTTGGAATTTGCCGCGGGCGGTAGAGTTTTCTCCAGTTTCATTCTTTTATGAGAGATTGGAGTTGAAGGAGCCGTTATGACAGACCCTACTTAGAAGAAGTCCCCCGTTATATGGAGGAGGAATGATCTTTTTCTTGTCGGCCTTTAGGTTTCTCCGGTCGATGAGAGTAATCTTTGTCGATCACAGAGTCTAGGACTTTTCGCCAGACCTTATGAATTTGCGAGGAGAGCCGTTGATGGGGCCACTCTGGCTTTGCCTGCACTGTAACTTCTACAGGCAGGGGTGATTTCTTTAATACTGATGTTGGAGAGTTTTTTTGCACCTTCTTAAGCGGTTTAAAGCCGTTCCCAGTTGGAACGGCAGCATCAACTTCTACCATTGGAGCTGGTAGGGTAAGTTCAGAGGGGGAGTTGCCCCGAGCTTTTCTCACTCAGCGCCAGTGGTGATGTCGAGCGTGTCTTACAGAAAGGACCGCCTCAGTTTTGGAAGCGGCTTCTTCATGCCCCCGGTTTTGCTGAGGGGCTTCAATCGGCGTCAGCCTGCTGAAAACCGATGTCCTTGTTAAGATTTGAGGAAGACCGGCCAATCTTTCAAAGACTGACTTTTACGTAGGGAGGCACCTTTGACGGCTTCGCCTATAGCAAGAGTTGGGAGGGCTATCCATTTTGGAGCAGCCCCTTTAGGTATCACGAGCTTCTTTTCGAGCCCGTTTATGCTTTGGCTCGGCCTGTTGAAGACTAAGTCGCTAGATTTGGACGGCCCGTTGGGAGGGGCCATTGTGGTTGCCAGTCGATCGAAGACCGACCTTTTAGGAGCTTCCTCTTGCGACGCTGAGGCACCGAAACTCACCAGTGGGAGCATGGTCCCAAAGAACAATCCAGTAGCGGCTTGTGTAACTTTCCCCGCTGGTATTGAGAAAATAGAGGCCGCATTTGGCCCGTAGGTCACTCCTCCAGTTGGGGTGGAGCGAGAGTTTCTATTGCATGAAGTGCATTGGGAAGCTATAGATTTTCTCTGCACAGAAGCAAGACACCAAGTTTTAGTACCTCGAATACAAGAGCAACCATAGCGGACCGCGATTTTGTTCGCGAAACACAACACACGAAGTGTGGAGTGAAAAGAGAAAAAGGACCCACCATGCGTGCCAGAATCTGTTCACGACTGAAAAACAGAGATGAACCGGGAAGGATCGTCTTTCCTGAATTTGGGGGCAGATGCTATTCGGACTTCTCCATCCACCTCTCCGAAGATACCAAGTTTATTTATGGCACCATATATCGGAAGTTTGGAAAGACGCGACCATTTTAGCAGACTTTATCAGATTCTCCCTCATTTTATGAGGGTTTTTTGATTGCGGGGACGCTCTTCCCTGCAGGCGCAAGCCCCTGCAGTTAATTACGTTATCGCATTGCGATAACCACTTTCTCCTGCTCTAGTAGTTCACTTCATGTCGTGTATATTTTTATTTAATTTGATTTCCCGTGGATTGTATATGGAGACCAGTTTATGTCGTCGCCCATAGGGCGCGGATCAGTCCAAATCGTATATTTTAGATTTGGGTTTGGGCCAAGGATTTGCTAGACGGGGTTTTGAACTTAGGTTGTATATTCCTACAGTTCAAAAAATATTTTTGTTTTATTTAAGGACTGTTAATCTAGTTTGAGATTAAGATCAACTTAAATATATAGGTGAGCATTTGAGCTCAATTTATTTTTGCTAAGGATACATTAGTCTTATTTGAGACTAAGATCAACTTAACAACATTTTAGGACCATTTTTACTTAAGGTCCAACAAAAGAGCATTTGGGCTCAACTGCAAGAAAACTTCAGAGACTTAGCCGATTTGGGCTCGGTCTGCTTAGTCTTTTTTTAAAAAAGTGCTAAGCACTTATTTGAGCTCTGTTTTTCCACCCCCTTTTCCTTTTATGTAAAAGTGCTAAGCACTTATTTTAGCTCTGGCGCTCACATGTATGTCAGTCATGGGCCCTGCCCAATAAATGTTGAACACTTTAGTCGTTTTGACTAATCAGGAAGTGCTATGCACTTTTTGTGGCGTCCACGTGAGGTGCACATACGACGCTGGGCGTTACTCAATCAGTGCTAAGTATTCAACTGTTTTGGCTGCATATGAAGTGCTAAGCACTTTAATTCAGCGCTCACGTGTATTTCATGTGAGGCGCTGACCTTCTGTTTTGAGCACCCACATAGGAAGCACATAGGGCGCTGGGCCTTTTGTTTGAGGGTGCCCATTTGGGAAGTATGTGAGGCGCTGAGTTTTTTTATGTGGAGATTTAATCTCTGTTGATACTTTCAGAGAGGTTAAACCACTGCCAATGGTATTTTGACCATTAACGATCACCAAATTCATTATTTTTGAAGATTTTGGTTGAGTTTTTAAAGAACTAAGTTTTTGATTTGAAGGAACTAAGTTCCTGGAGTATTATGGACTCCATCTTCTTTCTTTTTAAACTTGTTCTTCCCTGAATGTTTGATTCTCAAGAACAAGATTTTCCCGATGAGAATTAAATTATCAACTTATCGGATACTTATCTTGTAGATCTCAGATCCAGAGAAAAAACTAAGTTCTTTTAAAAGGGTTAAACTCTTAGATGTTAGATGATAGGTAAAGGAGATACTTTTATCTCCTTTTCTTTCTTTACCTAAGGTTTTTTTTGAGAAGGAAGTTCTTTTTCTTTGAGAATTGAATTTTCTGTTCTTTTTGAGAGCTCGCTGTATTTTTTCAGGCTTGAAGTCTCGGGTCTTTTATATAATGGAGGCAAGTTTTTTAATTAATCTTGGCAAAATCTCTTATCGAGATATTCCAATTGAATTATTTAGGGAATTTTACCCACCGTTGGATCTTTGATCCAAGGGCTTCTGTTTTACAGAATATGTTTTCTTGTTTTTAATAAGATTGGGAAAATATTTTCCCATATACATAATTTTATTCTGTCAAGCGGTGATTTTTAATCATCATTGGATTTTCAATCAAAGGGCTCTCTGTTTTACAGAGATCAATCTTCTTTGTTTGTAAAGATCGAGGAAAAATATTCCTCGGAATAGAATTTAATTCTGTTATTTGATAATTTATCATCACCATTGGATCTTTGACCCAATGACTCTATTTAACAGAGAATATCGCAATTTTTAGGGAAATATCCCTATGTAGAATTTAATTCTACTGATTTTGACTTGGGCACCGGTGCTCACGTGTTGTGCATGTGGGCGCCACTTAAGAATTAAATTCTTATTTATGATAAACGTATATGTGTTTTGCACATTGGCGCCCATGTGAGGATCACGTGCGGCGCCATATAAGTGTCACGATCCGAAAGTATGGAACATGACCGGCACTTAAACTACGAACGTCTCGAGGCGTACGTAATCTAAGTAAACCGAAAACCCAGAAATCCAAACCAAGAAAAGTAGTAGAGTGCAGGAAAAACCAACTTAAAGCAAGTAGTTTCAATAGCATAAGCCGAATTATGCGGTTTTTAAAAACATCAAAAATTTACTGAAAATTTCGGCAGAGTCTCCTTTGTAAATACTGGCCCCCAAACGGGATACAACATGAATAGTATACGAAATCAAGAAAAAGGCATCCCCAAGCGGGAGCTAGCTCTTCGTCAATCGACGGTCACAACCACACAAGCAATATAATATACAACGCCAACGGCGAGGATCAAAACTCAAAAGGAAACTCAAAACCACCAGAAATGTAACGAGCGACTCTAAGGTCGAAAGAATAAACAATACTGGTCTCTATCTCAATAAATACATGTTTGGTTGATGGAATTTACTAGATACAACTGAATAATATTATACAAGGTAATATGATGGGTACGATACAAGAAAAACCCACCTACTAGCAAGTCACCCGAATGAAACTGAGCCCGCAAAGCCGTAATGAAACCTGTACGGCAAAACCTGCAAGAAACTGGGGCACAACGGGGGTGAGTTGCCAACTCGTGAATATAAGAACATCCACGCACAGAAATCGCATAAATAACGCAATCCTAGGTCAATGATCATAATATATCCTCAAATATAAGTATAACAGGCAGCCTATAACAATGGCTAGGGTAATATCTAACCCGAGTATAATTTCATGTGCCTGTGTCAGTGCCTCAGGTAGCAATATATCATATGAATGGGGTATGAATGCATGAAACAGAATACATGTAAATGAAGAAACTGTTTTCATAAATTAGTGAGATTTCCTTCGTATTTTTAAACTGAGGTATCATAAATGAAATCAGCATCAACAGTGTCTAGCATCGACACAAAACATAAATCTCACTGTCTCGAAATATCAATGTCTCAATCTCAATATCTAGGACGCCGTCAGTCCAGACCGGCCCCTACCATCCATCTCAAGACCACGACGGTATCCTCCGGATATCCGACGCGTCGGGTAATATCACCGGTAGGTAGTGCTCCCCAGCCAGGCTCAACGTCAACACCACATTCCTCTTGCCCCGGGGTACCATACCGGGCCCACCATGTACCCGTGACGGTTCCTCCACTCCTCGACACGGATCTCCAAAACCACAGCAAACTCATGGTGGACGACACTTTACATCACTAGAAAACCGCAACATTTTATATTTTAAAAGATCATAAGTTGTAAATTTTGCGGCTTTCCCCGAAATCCAGAAATATCATAAATCTCAAGAAATCATCACAAGTGCATATGTCAATGATAATGAACTAGGCATGAACAACTGAATAACAGTATGCATGAAGTGGTAGGTAATAACTACAATGTCTAATATGGCATATAAGGGAAGTACACTAATATCATGTCAAAACTACTAGCTAACAATCTAAGTCAAGCAATTATATTCTCTAAAGTGTACGTGACATGGCAATTGCCGATGAAGATGTGTGTGAGCCGGCAAATAGGTGTACGTGGTACATACGCATCATCGGTAATGGTGCTAGTGTCCTAACAGCATGATATCAATAATGGAATATGCAGCAAAATAAATATGCGAGGCAGAGCGAACAGCAATAATGTGCGGGAGCTGAAACTAGACACAACGATAACTAATCTGCATTAATCTAATATAAGTCCTACAAATTGGTGCCTTTTGAAATAACCCGAATCATGGGGTTTTGAAAATAGGGGCTACGGTGTTTTTATGAAAAGATACGTCTTTTGAAATATCCGTAAGATCCCTTGGGCTGTCTTTTAAAATACCCACGATTCGTTAGTTTTGAAATAGGTAAGAAGTCTAATCTAATCTAACAACTACACTAAACTATACGGCTGAACTAACAAGCTGAACTACAGGTAAGGAAACCGCCTATCATCTGAGTCGATACATATACATACCTGTATATGTATAGTCGGTGATCCCGCCTCAATAATATCATATTCGATACCATATCTATAATTAGGCATCCCAAGTCAAGAGTGCGGATCAATCATCAATATAGCTCGTACGTAAATCCGTCGTACGGCATCCCAATCTGGGTACGGGTCAATATCACATTCATCATACTATTCACCTGGTATCCTCTTTATCAAATATCATGATCGGGGTACTGATCTACGTCTAGTACCATACTGATACCGCCTACGTGTGCATGGACATGTGTGAAACACTACGTCAAGGACCCGCTACAACGTCATGTCGTATCTAAGATACGAACCCTGCTATATTACCGATCTCACGGCCTCAAATCAAATCTCATCGACTCAGCTCAATCCCAAGTATCATCCTCAATCCGTATGTGAACACATAGTCCCATACCAATGTGAACACATAACTATAAAGAATCCAATGAGCACATATCAATAGGAATGTATGCAAGTATGTATGTGTGTATGTGTAGTGCAACACTACCCTAGGGTTCGCAACACTAAAAATAGTCCAACACACCAATATCCATCCTAAGCATCGTTATTAATCCTAAATAACATATAATAAATGTTGGTGTGTATACGCATCCGTATACACCACCACGGACTGCGGGGGTGCTATACGCCATCCACCCGACTTCTCCCCGTAGATATAAATCTACTCACCTGGTCCTCGCTAGCCGGTGCCGACGTCGCCACGCGCTTGCTTTTCGTCTCGAAGTCCACATGGGGGTACCTACATATCATAATGCACCATATCTCATTAAAATCCGACTCATGATCAAAACGACGCACGAATCCCACATAGGTCAAAACCTATGGTTGCTTTCACAAATCAACCCAAAAACCCTCGACGTCGGCGTACAAACGCCAAACCATCGAGAAAAACCCAAATATACTCATTTGCACATTCACGAACACTAATTTTAATATAAACTAGGTTGAAACTCACAAAAACGCCAATTTCACTCAAAAAGTCATTTTTCCGAAAATCTAGCGAGCACAATTCACCGTTTTTGTACAAAACATGTTGTTTAAATGAATGTAGAGGCCAATAAATTTATTAAATATCTTAAATAAGTCATAGAAACAATTTCCGGAATTTAATCTCATTAAATTCCAAAAACCCTAATATTCTAGTTTACAAAATACCCTTTTTAACAATTTCAAAGCAAAAAAATGCACAAACTACAATTTATGTTGGATTTCCATGAACAAAAAGCATTAAACCACTCAATATAATCTTTATAATGACATGAAACCTAAATTTGAATTTTATCTCATAAGAATATAATTATTTAAAAAAACTAGTTTACCAATTATATAATTATCACTTTTAAATTAACAAATATGCAAACTAGCAACTTAAATTGGATTTAGCATAACATTAATATGTCAATTACATCACATAAACTAAATCTCACAACACAAAATACCAATTTAAAATCAAACCCCTCTCTTGAATTTTAAATCATGCACCTAAAACTAATTAAAAACCTAATTAAACAATTAATTAAGCTAACCTAAGCAATTAACAACACATTAAGCAAAAAGGTTAGAATTTATACCCAAATAATTTGAAGAACCCACAAGCACACTTAGCCTCCCAAATTAAAATCTAAATCCCTAGATCCATGCAATGGTAGCCAAGGGAAAATGGGTAGGAGGTGGATTTTGATCTGGATTTTTGCTTGATTTTTTGTGGATTTTTCAAGCATTTTTGAAGAACTTTTTTTTAAAGAGAAGGAGATGAAGAATGAAGGGCTGTTGGGGTTCAGATTTTGGCCAGAAAATGAGTGGGGGAGGAGAGAGAGGGAGGTGGAGAAAAATGGGGAGAAAGTCAAAGTCAATTCAAGGTCAAAAGTCTAACTAATTTATCCATTTTCTTTTCTTTTCTTTCATTTCTTTTCCTTTGAAATTCAAGTGGGGAAAAAATGGGGGCTGCTGAATTTAGCTAAGGGGAGGAGTAAGTGGGGGTTTGTGGGTGTGGGCACGGGTGTGGGGTGATGAAAAATGATAAATACAATACCCCAAACATCCATTTACGCTAAAAAAAGCCTTTTTTCTTCAATAATTTCTAAACCGTTTTGGCAAATGATTTCGTTCCAAAATCTACATGATAAATTTTTATTTAAAGTTTTATGATGCACAAAATTTGTTTCAACTCATTCCAATTTTTAATTTTCCCTAATTAAATGTATTAGTGACGGCTTAAAATAATAATAAAATAATATTTTTTTTCAGAAAATTTGAAATTTCACCAGCGGCTCAATAAACACCAAATAATAGCAATTACATAGCTAGAATATGTATATTTAATTTTTATAATAAGATATTTGTATTTTGACTTTTTACAGAAAACCCCTTTATTTTACCGATTTTTCGAAATTTCACCGAAACGATTTTCAAAACGCTACAATAAGAATCTAATTCTTATATAATAAGCGCTCATGTGCTTTGCACATTGGCGCCCACATGAGGAGCACGAGCGACGCCATATAAGAATCTAATTCTTATATAATAAGCGCCCTTGTGCTTTGCATATTAGCGCCCACGTAAGGAGCACGTGCGGCGTCCTCATAGGATTTAATCCTACAAGATTGGCGCTGGTGCCCTTGTGAAGAGCACGTGAGGCTCCGCCTCATTAAAATTCAATAGAGCTTAGCTCTTTTATATTGTTTAAATTTTGGGGGGAACAACCGGGTCTAGATCCAGAAGTAGTGGTATATAAACTGGCCATATCGCCAGGCATAAAGCCAGTCAAACAGGAGCCAAGAAGAATGCGGCTTGAACTTGAGATGAGTATCAACGCTGAAGTCAAGAAACATATCGACTCTGGCTTGATCCAAGATGTCACGCCCCGTTTCCCGGTGTACGGTAAGGAGATGCGGCGAGGCCCGCTACGTATTTACTCTAAAGTAAACATGCCAAGCATATCTAAGCAATATAAAGTAAATGTACACAAGAAAAGTGACAATAGATGCAATTGAACAACAACTTTTATTTATTAACAATTCTTTACAAGTACAACTGAAAATGTAAATACATGATAAGAAAGCGATGCCTAAACAATGGCATAACTGAATGAAAATGTGTACAAGTGCCTACAGCACTGGGTCAAAGGCTAACTGCTCCAAATCTTCAGTGCTGGGCTCGACCTCCAGTGAGTCCGATCCACTGGACAACATTCCAAAGAAAGAAGAAAAGAAATGTCGTCAGCGAACAATCGCTCGGTAAGTCCCAAAGGTTAGTAGAGATAGAATAGACAGAAAGAGAATATAACTATTAATGTTTAATTATAGTGTCAACACAGTTGTTTGTAACTTGGTACAGAAAATGCCAGTGTATACGAGAGGAGTCCCACTATTCTGGAGACAAAGATATACGGAGCACAAGGAATCGTTCAGCCACGGTACAACGGCAATGGATATTCAGGTTAGGTGTATTATGGTTACAGCTCGTGCCATTTCTAACACCTTTCGTACCAATCTACCCCTTTAAAAACCCCGCGATGTCTTTTGTATTGATTGTATTGTTTTGTTATATAGATGGATGACTTGCCGAAACCATGATATCAGTAAATGGAATGAATATAAATGGAGAGTCGTGTAGACGGAGTGTATCCATGGTTCGGTTCGGTCAATATAGATTGAATGGATGGATTCATGTTGTATTGTAGTTTATACTTGAATCACATTCAAGTCAGATTGATTAGATTGAGACTCAGTCTGAGTCAGACACTTTGAAAAGAAATTGAAATCCTGAATTAGTTTTGATGTTATCGGTAACTGTTGCATATGAACGGCAGGATTTGTGTCTTTTTCCAAGACAATTACCGTATTGATAATATCGTTTGTTAGATTGTCTACCTTAGATAGGTAAACACCCACATTATCCGGCTCCCTGAGGCTCAAGGCAATTGGTCCCGCTTAAACCTATATTTACTAGGGTCCTTATTGTAATTCAGTATAACTTGAGGGGGTTTTATGTAAAAATAATTTTGGTATAATTTCAAAATATAGCTCAAGCATTTAATTATCGTCTTTAGGGTTTTCATAGATGTATATTTTATAAAAGTGAAATTTCTAGTGAATAGAACCTAGTTTTCATAGTATATGGTATTATAATGAAATATCGGTATTTTGCATTGAACTGTATTGGTATTTTCCTGTAATGGGAGCCTTTTTTTCTCTTCTTTTAATTAATTAATTTATTAATAAATAAATAAATTATGAATAATATATATTTTAAAACATTTCTCTAAATATTTATTTATTTATTTTTGTTATTCTTTTTTATAATATATATACATACATACATACATACATATATATATATATACACACACACACACACACACACACACAAATGGAACAAAAAAATGAACATGTCTCTATTGTTATATGTTAAAAAAACACACCAATGCATCGCATTGCGTTCGCATGACCAGTTTTACCTGTCAATCGGAGGTTCTCTCGCTCCAAAAGCGAGAGGTAATTAATGGCAGCTTAGTCCGCGGCTACCGGAGATTCGGATCCCCACAACCAATAAACCCCGACCTGCCTTAGGCAGGGGGAATCTGTACATGCCTGACAAGCGCGTGCATTCCTATCTCAATGGGGTGACGAAAAACACCCTACAGACTCTGGCATGCCCGGTAGGACGAATCTCTCCTCCCGTATTTCGGGTTAAATGTTCATGCGAGCTCAACAATATATATATATATATATATATATATATATATATATATATATATATATATATATCTCGATTGTCTGTACTGAAATCATGTTTCTATTTGCAGGTTAACAATTTCCAATTGCAATCTTCGGACGCAGCAAAAATGTCTCCAAGGATAAGCTCAGCCCTCAACACGGCTCCCATCTCCTACACGATGAAGATGGACCCCGGGATGGTACTCCCGACCAGTCTCGGGCGACAATGGAAGGAGCCACCACTACCATTTGTCTCTATTCTGTTCATGTCAGCTAACGCCATCCCAGCTCCTCAAGCTCCGGTAACAGACAAATCGGCCTCGAAAGGCAAGAGGCCAAATATGGTGGTCTCGAAGGCACCCTAACCAAAATGCAAATCGGTGTTCAAACGGCTCTCCATGGCCCCAGCTGGGGGCAAAGCCGTCAGAACAAAAGAAGTTGCTAAACTTCGCGGGCAAGCCTAGGCGATACCTTCGACGGACACACGGGCGGATGTCTTCTCAAGCCTCTCCATCACTCGGCTTATGGCGGCTTCCCGAAGAGCAGAAGCCTGCCAAGCGCTCAAAGCAGAGAAGCTGAGGCAGAAACGGATCAGATACAGAGCCAACAAAAGGGCTAGGTCTCCGGCCATGTTGAAATTTATGAATTTCCAAAGCCCAGACCACTCCACGAAACCTGCTGCCACTGATGAAAAGATGGCTGAATGTGTTATCCACACCGTCTATATGGTGGGCACGTGACCCAGCGACAACCTTCGCAGCAAAAGCAAGGATGGGGCCACCGCATCTCAAATCCAATCTGGTGTGAATATGGCTGCCACATTCCAAGACCAGCCTCCTCTGGAGGTTAATGAAGACCCTTCCAGTGAGGCTGATAAGAATAGAGAGCCCTCAGTTAATGAGGAGTCGGGCTCGAAAAGCGAACATGAGCTAATTTTCCGTCCCAAGAACGCAGAGCAGCAACTTCTCCAAGAGCTTCGAAAACAGCTCAGAAGCAAAGACAAAGAGATGGCCAAGCTCTACTAAAAAATTGACGACTTGACGAATGTCGTGATGCAGCTCACGGCCCATGTTGCCTCTCAGCCATCCAATCAAGCGCAAGGTTATGCTCATGAACCGGGAAACGGTGTCCCGAGACAGTCGATGCCTATTCCTTCAAATCCAAAGGTGGGCGGACCGCACGAAAGTCAATCGCCTCCTATCTCGGGAAAAGTCTTGGCTACCGATGATAGTAGCCCGCTAACTCAAGATCAAATCATGGATTTGGTTGCCAACAAAGTCAAAACATTGGTAGCCGAAGCCGAAGTGCAAAAAGATGTTAGCAGCAGTGGGAGACCATATCCTGCTCAGTATGATCTGGTAGTCATCCCCAAATTCGAAAGATTTGATGGGACGGGAAATGCGAATCAGCACATCGCCCGTTTTAAAATCTCATGCGGGAATATTGGGGGCAATGATGCGCTTCTCCTCCGCCAGTTCGTTAATAGCCTGACTGATGTCGCTTTCGACTGGTAGCGAGCATACCGGATGGCTTCGTTACTACTTTCGTTCAAATAGAATCTCTGTTTCGACAAAGGTTCATGAGAGTCAACGATAAGATTACCATTGCCGATCTCATAAGGACCAAGCTAAAGAACAACGAAAGAAACACAGATTTTATAACCCCATGACGCAATCTCTCCGTCAAATGTGAACCGCCGATAGAGCAGGACCAATCTGTCAGTCTCCTCATCGGAAATCTCAACAATTGGATGACCCCGTTTCTATGCACCACGGGTCTTAAAACATTCCAAGAGCTAACCAGGAAAGTTCAGATGTTAGAACGCTCAAAGCAGGAGTCCTCCTCTGACTCCCAAAATAACATTAGGTCTTGGAGAAACCAAAAGGACGAAAATTGCAAAGGCAGAAATTTTGACGATGCTGAATCTTTTAACATTTCAGCTAACCGAAATAAGCAAGGGATGAGCGGGACAAATGCCAACCAGCCTCAGAAGCCAGTGTTCGGAGAGGGAGAAGAATCTCCACTGAAAGAGAAGCTAGATAAGTTCTATTCCTTTAAAAGGGATAAAGTCAGTAAAATATTCAAGGATGCCCTAAGAAACGGTCTACAATTAACGGAATCAAAAAGACCGCAGGAAGCGAATATGACCGACGACCCCAAATATTGCCCATATCACAGAGTGATAAGTTATGCAATTGAGAACCATTTCGTCTTCAAAGATTGGGTCGAAAACCAATATAGGTAGGAGAGATAGAACTGTCTAAGGGCGTGTTGGCAAACAGT
Source organism: Agapanthus africanus (assembly GCA_030015575.1). Taxonomy (NCBI): domain Eukaryota; kingdom Viridiplantae; phylum Streptophyta; class Magnoliopsida; order Asparagales; family Amaryllidaceae; genus Agapanthus; species Agapanthus africanus. The sequence continues at coordinate 91,040,669 of JASDDO010000019.1, read as the reverse complement.
CAAGCTGTGACCACCAACTTCATACAAAACAGATGACCACAACGTCGTTAAACTGGGAACAGTCGACGTCTAAGTCGTTAAACTGGGGATGTAAAAATGTGAAAATAAAAAAAATAAAAAAAATAAAAAGCCGAAATGATAGGGCAACTCGCAATAAAAATCAGCGAGTCAAATAAAGATGAAAATAAAGCCGAAATGATGGGGCAACTGCGAATAAATAGCCGAAATGATGGGGCAATCGCAACCTTCGCGATAAGAAAAGATGAAATGATAGACCAATCGCGGTAAAAAAAATATTAAGAAAAAAAACTCCAAAGGCAAATGATGAGTCGCTTCTGAAACCATATTTCAGTATTAGCAATGCAGACGCCAACCAAAATTCAAATCCCAAACGGCGAATGATGAGTCGCTTCTGATACCATATTCTAGTGCAGCGATGCAGACACCAACCAAAATCTAAATCTCTGAATATCCCAACGGCGAATGATGAGTCGCTCCTGGTACCATATTCCAGTGCAGCGATGCAGACGCCGACAAAATCCTGAAATTCTCCCAGCCCTACGGGTGGTCCCCAAACTGACTACTGAAACAACTCCAATACTTGTGTACATAAATTTGATTCAAAGTTAATGTATACTTGGGGTATTTATATTTCCTGTGAGTACTATAAGTATTTGATTCAATTTTGAACAGCAAGAAGGACCTTGTAGCTCAATGGTAAGACTTTGCACTGCTGAACCAAAGCACCAGAATTCAAATCCCATCAACCACACATTATTTTTATTTAAAATTCTTTTAAACTTTTAGAAGCCCAAGAGTCTACACGTGCACTACACGTAATAGGGTAAGTTACAGAATAAACAAACATGACCATGAAGCTAGACCAATCATCAGAGATACGTGGCAGCAAGACGAGCCCCGACGCGCTCGACTCGGGCCGGCGAACCGCTTGACTCGGCCGGCGCCGGTCCAACTTGGTCCGATCCCAATTTTTCTTTAACCCCCTGCACCTTTTGGCCTACCCCACTCCCCCTGCACTGTTTAATTTCTCTGTAATTAACCAGAGAATTAAAATACCCCCATTTAATCCATTTTAATACAAATTTTTATCACACCCTTTCACTACCCTAAACCCTAGATTTATCCTATAAATACCACCCTCAAATCACCCCTCTTCACTCCCAAATCCCTGCCCAAACTTTCAAGAAAATTCCCAAGACTTTTTGTGTGCAAGTGGAGTTAGCAAAACGGCGAAGCTCCGACGAACTTCCGACGGCGATCCGAGGAGATTCCGAGGATGAAACGATGCACCGGCACTTCCCGCCTCTTCCTCCTTCTTTCTTCTACTATAATAATATGTAATTCCCTACTTCTTTTTCTTTTCTCTATTCTAAAAGCATTCAAAACTAAAACCCGATGGAAGAGGAGTTAATTCGACTTCCGATTCTGTTTTTCCTTAAAAAGTTCTATTTTACTTAAACACAATAATAACAAACTCTTATGTCTTGACCATTAAACATTAATGAAGATAATAGAACAAGTTTGTCAACAAAATAATAATCGTAGCAAGTTTTATTCCACTTTTACATTAAAATACCCTTATATTTCATTTCGACATGCTTGAACTTTTTAAACCGTATTACCTTAGAAAACTTATGAGGTAATGACCTACCTCCTCACAACACTCATATGTAATATAGCACGATAGAATTTGGGAATATAGATCTGGGAAAAATACGATTTTACATATAAGTACCTTCAACTATTAAAAACCTTTTTCTACAAGAAGTGTATTTTAACAAATCTTTGCAATTGCGTCTCTACAACCCATTTTGGGGAACCCGTTTAGGATGGTGTGGATTATCGCACATCCTCGGGCTTATTAGAGTGAGATAAAGACCTCCGCAAGGAGCATACGATCTCGAAAGATTTAAAATACCATTTTCATTAGAAAATGTGATTTCTATTATAAAATAAAACATATATTTTTAATATATATATATATATATGTAATTAATATCAAAATATTTGTTTTTAATATTTATAATATTCCACATTTCCAAAATTCAAGGAAAAAAACATTCCATTTACAAGAAAATACCATATAATTCCAATATTACAAATAAATACCATATATTATGAAATTAGGTTTTATCCACTAGAAATGTCATATTGATAAAATATACATCCATGAAAACTCTAAAGACGATAATAAAATACTTAAGGTGTATTTTGAAAATTATAAAAAATTATTTTACATAAAACCCTCTCAAGTTATACTAAATTACAATAAGGACCTTAGTAAACATAGGTTTAAGCATGACCAGTCTCTTGAGCCTCAGGGAGCCGGAGATATGAGGGCTTGCCTATTTAAGGTAGACAACTTAACAAATGGTGTTATCAACACGGTAATTGTCTTTGAAAAAGACACAAATCCTGCCGTCCATGCGAGCAGTTATCGATAGCATCAAAACATAATTCAGGATTCAATTTCTTTTCAAATCGTCTGACTCAGACCGAGTCTCAATATAATAAATCTGATTTGAATATGATTCAAGTATCAAACTTCAATACTACATGGATCTATGAATCCATTTATTCAATCTATATCAAACTGCATTGACTGAACCGAACCATGGATATATTTCATCTACATGATCATCCATTATATCCGTTCCATTACTGATATCTTGGTTTCGTCAAGTCGTCCATCTATATACAATATACAATACAAACAATACAATCAAGACATTGCGGGGTTTATAAGGGGTAGATTGGTATGGAAGGTGTTAGAAGTGGCACGAGACTGCAACCATAACACACCTAACCTGAATTCAATTGTCGTTATACCGTGGCTGAACAGTTCCTTGTGCTCCGTATACCTTAGTCTCCGGAATAGTGGGACTCCTCTCGTATACACTGGCATTCTTTTGTACCAAGCTACAAACAACAGCGTTAACATTAAATACAGCATTATAACAATATACTCTCTATTATGTCTATTCCATTCTTGTCTATTTACGGGACTTACCGAGTGATTTGTTCACTGACGACATTCTCTTTCTTTTTCTTTGGAATGTCGTCAGGTGTTTCGGACTCACTGGAGATCGATCCCACTAGCGAGGATTTGGACCAGCTAGCTTTCAACCCGGAGCTCTAGTTACTTGTAAATTTCATTTTCAGTACTTTCCATTTCTGTTATGCCACTGTTTAGGCATTGGTTTTCATTCTATATATTTACTTTTCAGATGTATTGTAAAAAGAATGTTAATAAATAAAGTTGTTGTTCAATTATATCTATTTTCTCTGTCTCTTATGCATTTTACTTATATTGCTTAGATACGCTTAGCGTGTTTACTTCAGAGTAAATACGCAGCGGCTAGTCGCGTCCCCTTCGCCGTACACCGGGAAGCGGGCGTGACATGTTTTGTGGGTGGCCCATGCAGGTCAGAGCTGTATGGAACCCTACCATGCAGTTCAGTTCTACGTGGACAACCTAAGCAATATAACACAAGAACCAGCAACTAAAAACATTCTTTACAATTCATATTTCTTGAATCTTATCATTTCATATACTTTGAATCTGTCCTAACCCAAAATTTTTCTTTCAAGATTATGGATTCCCCAAACTACACCAGCACGAATGTCAACAACACTCCCCCACCACTACCACTCACACCTGCCATCGCTGCTCCGATCAACGAGCAGACGGTTCTGCTTGAGGCAATTCGCAGCCTCCTGGAAGGACAGCAGCAGCAGACTGCTATCTTGATGAACCGACCAGAAGCAGAAGCACTTGGGGTGAAGCAATTCAAGGCCTTGTACCCCAAGCAATTCTCAGGAAAAGAGAGCCCTCTGGAAGCGGAGGAATGGGCTCAAACCATCGAAGATGATCTGGAAGTGACACAAGTGCCAGAGATAGCTTAGGTCCGAGTTGCGAAGCTGTAGCTCACGGACAATGCACGGGTTTGGTGGAAGGCGGTAGAAAGCCGTCTTGATCAACCCATCGAATGGAAGACTTTCCGCGACATGTTCGATGCAAAGTATTTCCATGAGACTGCCAGGTTCGACATGGAACAATAGTTCATCCATCTGCAACAGGGTTCGATGTGGACCAAATCAGTGGATGAATACGATGCTGAGTTCACCATGCTCAGTCGGTAAGATATGTCTCAACAATTTGATTTTTTAATATATCACATACTACACAGCTAACACAATATTTTAACAGATTTGCGGCACACCTGATACCGACGGATGAGATCAGAGCCCGTCGATTTCAACAAGGGTTAGATTCGGAGATCCAGGCTGCATTAGCCACATGAGATTTTCCGACTCATGAATCGGCTCTGAAAGCTGCCCACCGTTATGAGGCAGTGGTAAAGATGAGGGGCAGATCTCAATTTGCTGGATTTAAGCGCCCTGCCACCCAGATGGCAGGAGGAGCCTCATCAAGGCCACCATTTGTGCCCAGGAGACCGGGAGTACCAATCAACCGGCCCAGTCCAGCCTTTTGTACCTACTGCAAGAAAGATGGACACTTGGCGAAAGACTGCCGGCGAGCCAACCGTCTTTTCTTAGTTTACGGCTCAGCTACTCATGATATTTGGTCTTGTCCCCGAAGACACAACCCAATTGCTGCACCCGGGTCAGCAATCACTTACTAGCAGAGACCAGCACTTCAGGCACCTGCTTCAAGACTCGCTTTCCCTGATCCACCACCTAGAGGACCACCGACTGCATCTCCTCCTCATCAGTTCCATCAAGCTCAACGGAACGTTCCGAGGAATGCTCCTCTGGCCAGGAGGAATGTACCACGGCGACAGGCTTTCACGATGACCGTGGAAGAAGCTGAGGCCACTGGCCAAGTCATCACTGGTAACCCTTTCTTCTCAAGCTTTTCTTTCAGTCTTAACACCTACCTACATATTTTTTCTATACCTAAAACATATCCCACATACCTTAGGTACAATCTTAGTAGCCTCACTTCCTGTACCAGCACTATTCGATACTAGAGCATCTCATTGCTTTATGTCGCAACGGTTCGTCCGAACTCATGCGATTCCAGTCACACCGCTTGTATCCAGTTGGAATGTCAGTTCAAGGAATAACATTCTAAAGGCAACAATGTGATACAACTTGTGTCTAGTAGTCGTCTGCAGCAGAGAATTCTATGCTGATTCAAGGTGCTGGACATACCGAACTTCGATGTGGTTCTAGGTATGGATTGGCTCGGAACATTTTATGCTACCATTGACCGTCGTTAAAGGAGGGTAGCATTCAAGATTCCAGACCATCCGGTCTTTTATTTCAAAAGTGGAGACCGTACCCTGGAGCCAAGTACTTATAAGGAGAAACCAAAGAAGGCAGTGATTGCAGCAATTCAAGCGGAGGAAGGATCAAAGATAGAAGTGGTTCGAGAGTTCGACGATGTGTTTCCTGACGATATATCAGGTTTGCCTCCCGATCGAGCTCTTGAATTCAGCATTGATTTAGTACCAGAAGCCCAACCAGTGATCAAAGCACCTTATCGATTAAGTCCGGAATGTTTGAAGGAAGTCCGAATTCAGTTGGACGAATTATTGGCGAAAGGATGGATTCGTCCCAGCACGTCAAGTTGGGGATCACCAGTATTGCTTGTGAAGAAGAAGGAAGGTTCATACAGAATGCGCATCGATTATAGAGCCTTGAACGAAGTAACGATAAAGAACGAGTATCCGCTACCACGTATCGACGATTTATTCAATCAGCTAAGTGGATCTTGTGTTTTCTCCAAATTAGATCTTCGTTCAGGTTATCATTAGGTGAAGGTCAAGAATCTGATATCCACAAAATGGCTTTCAGAACTCGTTATGGACATTACGAATTTCTTGTGATGCCATTTGGAGTGACCAACGCATTAGCAATATTCATGAACCTGATGAATCAAGTTTTCCGGGAGTACTTAGACAGGTTTGTTGTCATCTTTATCGAAGACATCCTGGTGTATTCAAAGAGTCTGAAAGAACATGTCGAGCACCTATGAATTGTCCTGAAAACTCTACGACAACATCAACTCTACGCCAAGTACAGCAAGTGCGAGTTTTGGCTAGATCAAGTTGGTTTTCTTGGACATATTGTATCAGGCGAAGGAATCTTTGTGGATCCAGCGAAAGTTTCAGCAGTAAGCGAATGGCCGACACCAAATTCAGTGAAGGACATTAGAAGTTTCTTGGGTCTAGCTGGATATTACCGAAGGTTCATTGAAGGCTTTTCGAAGATAGCAACATCCCTGACCAAGCTCACACGTAAAGATGAAGAATTCGTGTGGTCAAAAGCATGCGAACAAGCTTTCGTAAAACTCAAGTCAAGGTTGACATCAGTGTCTATTCTCGTTATATCGGACCAATCTGGAGGTTTCGAAGTGCATTGTGATGCATCCGGTAAGGGATTAGGATGCGTTCTACACCAACATGGTAAAGTTGTGGCTTATGCTTCAAGACAGCTGAAGATTCATGAGCGCAATTATCTGACGCATGATTTGGAGTTGGTGGCCGTAATCTTTGCTTTTAAGATTTTGCGCCATTATCTTCTTGGTGAACGAGTGAACATATACACAGATCACAAGAGTCTGAAATATGTGTTTACTCAGAAGGAGCTTAATATACGGCAGAGACGATGGTTAGAACTCATGGCGGACTTCGACATCAACCAGCAATATCACCCAGGGAATGTGAATGTGGTACCTGATGCCTTTAGTCGCCAACCATTATCGATGAATCTCACCGCTCAGTGGAAGATTCAACAGGAATTGCATCAGATGGAGATTGAAGTGATCATGTTAAGTAACACTTCAAGTTTGATGAATTTACAAGTTCAATCTACCATTGTCAATCAGATCAAAGTAGCTCAAGAAAGTGATGCTAAGTTGCAAAAGATCAGAGAACAAGTAGAGAATGGACTCGGAACAGACTTCATCATCCATGAAGACGGATCTTTGAGATACGACAGCAGATTATGTGTACCAAAAGGTTCTGTTCGGGAAGAGTTAATGAAAAAAGCTCACAGCTCTCCCTACTCAGTACACCCTGGAGGTACAAAGATGTACAAGGATCTGCGTCAAAATTACTGGTGGCATGGAATGAAGCGTGAAGTGGCTAGAAGCGTCGCTAAATACTTGGAGTGTCAGCAAGTAAAGGCTGAACATCATAGGACAACTGGATTACTTCAACCGTTACCTATCCCAGAATGGAAGTGGCAACACATCATAATGGATTTTGTGACTGCACTTCCTTGCAGCACAAAGGGTAACGATGCAGTATGGGTTATTGTGGATCGACTCACAAAGTTGGCTCACTTCATCCCATTTCGAGTTGGCCAATCTACTGAGACATTAGCAAAGAAGTACATGGAGGTAAGAATCTAAGTAATATTTAAACTCTTCAAAATGTACTATCTCTGATACCCATGAACTCATACAGGAAATTGTGAGACTTCATGGAGTACCGGTCTGCATTGTCTCCGATTGTGACACTAGATTTCGATCGCAGTTTTGGCAAAGTCTGCAAGCGAGCTTGGGAACAAGTCTGAATTTCAGCACAGCTTATCATCCACAAACAGATGGTAAGTCTGAACGAACTATTCAGATCTTGGAAGATATGCTCAGAGCGTGTATGTTAGACTTCAGAGGATCATGGGAAGATCACTAACATCTTGTGGAGTTTTCATACAACGACAGCTATCAAGCAAGCATAGAAATGGCACCCTTTGCAACACTTTATAGAAGGAAGTGTCAATCGCCATTAAGTTGGGACGACATCGGTGATAGAGAACTTCTTAGACCTGAGATGATAGTAGCAACTGTTGATGTGGTTCGTACTATCAGAGAAAGAATGTGCATAACCCAAGATCGACAGAAGCACTGGGCTAATGCAAAGCACCGTCATTTGGAGTTTCAGGCAGGAGATCATGTATTTCTGAAGATATTTCCAAACCGCGGAGAGAATCAATTTGGAAGACGGGGTAAGCTAAGTCCGAGATATATTGGACCATTCGACATACTCGAACGAGTCGGTGAAGTGGCTTATCGCTTGACACTTTCATCTTCATTGGAAGGAGTGCACAATGTGTTCCATATATCCCAACTCAGAAAGTATGTGAGTGACCCCAGCTATATTCTCGATCATTCCGAGCTCACTGTACAGCCTGACTTATCTTGTGAGCAACAACCTGTGGAGGTCCTGGACAGGAATGTGAAGTCACTTCGGAAAAAGGAAGTCAATTTGGTTCGAGTAATATGGAGAAAAGACACTCCAGGAGAATCGACATGGGAAAGGAAAGATGAGATGCGTGCAAGATATCCCCACTTATTTGTAAACTAGTCCTTAAAATAAATTGTAAATTTTGAGGACGAAATTTTTGTAAGGAGGGTAGACTGTAACAACTCCAATTCTTATGTACATAAATTTGATTAAAAGTTAATGTATACTTGGGGTATTTATATTTCCTGTGAGTACTATAAATATTTGATTCAATTTTTTACAGCAAGAAGGAACTTGTAGCTCATTGGTAAGACCTTGTACTGCTGAACCAAAGCACCAGAGTTCAAATCCCATCAGCTACACATTATTTTTATTTAAAATTCTTTTAATTTTTTAGAAGCCCAAGAGTCTACACGTGCACTACACGTAATAGGGTAAGTTACAGAATAAACAAACGTGACCATGAGGTTAGACCAATCGTCAGGGACACATGGTAGTTGGACGAGCCCCGGCTCGCCCAACTCGGGCCGGCGAACCGCTTGACTCGGCCGGCGCCGCCGGTCCAACTCGGTCCGATCCTAATTTTTCTTTAACCTCCTACACCCTTTGGCCTACCCCACTACCCCTACACTGTTTAAATTCTCTGCAATTAACCAGAGAATTAAAATACCCCCATTTAATCCATTTTAATACAAATTTTTATCACACCCTTTCACTACCCTAAACCCTAGATTTATTATATAAATACCAAACTCAAATCGCCTCTCCTCACTCCCAAATCCCTGCCGAAACTCTCAAGAAAATTCCCAAGACTTTTTGTGTGCAAGTGGAGTTAGCAAAAGGGCGAAGCTTCGACGAACTTCCGACGGCAATCCGAGGAGATTTCGAGGACGAAACGACGGACCGACACCTCCTACCTTTTCCTCCTTCTCTCTTCTAGTTTAATAACCTATAAATCCTTACTTCTTCTTTTCTCTATTCTAAAAATATTCAAAACTAAAACCCGACGGAAGCGGAGTTAATCCGACTTCCGATTCGGTTTTCCCTTAAAAAGTTTTATTTTACTTAAACAAGATAATACCAAACTCTTATGTCATGACTATTAAACATTAACGAAGATAATAGAACAAGTTTGGCATCAAAATAATAACCGTAGCAAGTTTTATTCCACTTTTATATTAAAATACCCTTATGTTTCATTTCGACATGCTTGAACTTTTTAAACCGTATTACCTTAGAAAAATCACGAGGTAATGACCTACCTCCTCACAACACTCATATATAATATAGTAAAATGGAATTTGGGAACATAGATCTGGGAAAAATACAACTTTACATATAACTAGCTTCAACTATTAAAAACTTTTTTTCTACAAGAAGTGTATCTTAACAAATCTTTGCAATTGCGCCTCTACAACCCATTTTGGGGAACTCGTTTAGGATGGTAAGGATTATTGCACATCCTTGGGCTTAGTAGAGTGAGATGCAGACCTCCGTAAGGAGCATACGATATCGAAAGATTTAAAATACAATTTTCTTTAGAAAATGTGATTTCTATTATAAAATAAAACTTATATTTTTAATAAATAAATATATATGTAATTAATATCAAAAAATCTATTTTTAATATTTATAATATTCCACATTTCCAAAATTCAAGAAAAAAAGCATTCTGTTTACAAGAAAATACCATACAGTTCCAATATTACAAATAAATACCATATATTATGAAATTAGGTTTTATCCACTAGAAATGTCATATTGATAAAATATACATCCATGAAAACTCTAAAGAAGATAATAAAATACTTGAGGTGTATTTTGAAAATTATACAAAGTTATTTTACATAAAACCCTCTCAAGTTATACTAAATTACAATAAGAACCCTAGTAAACATAGGTTTAAATGAGACCAGTCTCTTGAGTCTCAGGGAGCCAGAGATATGGGTGCTTGCCTATTTAAGGTAGACAACTTAACAAACGGTGTTATCAATACGGTAATTGTCTTTGAAAAAGACACAAATCCTGCCGTCCATGTGCAGCAGTTACCGATAGTACCAAAACATAATTCAGGATTCAATTTCTTTTCAAATCGTCTGACTTGGACCGAGTCTCAATATAATCAATCTGAATTGAATATGATTCAAGTATCAAACTTCAATACAACATGGATCTATGAATCCGGCTATTCAATATATATCAAACTACATTGACTAAACCGAACCATGGATATATTCCATCTACATGATCATCCATTATATCCGTTCCATTACTAATATCATGGTTTCGTCAAGTCATCCATCTATATACAATATACAATTCAAACAATAAAAACAATACAATCAAGACATCATAGGGTTTATAAGGGGTAGATTGGTACGGAAGGTGTTAGAAGTGGCACGAGACGGTAACCATAACACGCCTAACCTGAATTCAATTGCCGTTGTACCGTGGCTGAACGGTTCCTTTTGCTCCGTATACCTTAGTCTCCGGAATAGTGGGACTCCTCTCGTATATACGGACATTCTTCTGTACCAAGCTATAAACAACAGCGTTAACATTAAATACAACATTATAACAATGTACTCTCTATTCTGTCTATTCCATTCTTATCTATTTACGGGACTTACCGAGAGATTTGTTCGCTGACGACATTCTCTTTCTTCTTCTTTGGAATGTCGTCAGGTGTTTCGGACTCACTGGAGATCAAGACCACCAGTGAGGATTTGGATCAGCTAGCTTTCGACCCGGAGCTCTAGTTACTTGTACATTTCATTTCAGTACTTTCCATTTCTGTTATGCCACTGTTTAGGCATTGCTTTTCATTTCATGTATTTACTTTTTAGATGTATTGTAAAAAGAATGTTAATAAATAAAGTTGTTGTTCAATTATATCTATTGTCTCTGTCTCTTGTGCATTTTACTTATATTGCTTAGATACGTTTAGCGTGTTTGCTTCAGAGTAAATACGTAGCGGCCAGTCGCATCCCCTTCGCCGTACACCGGGAAGTGGGGCATGAAAACTACCGTATACAATCCACGGGCTCAAATAATTCTCATCATACCCATACCCCACCGCAATCACCAGTCCAGCGGTCGGTCTCCGCCCTTGGAATTATGCTCCATTGGGAAGACCCACTCATGTGTCCTCACGATACATGAGGAGAACAAACCATCGTGGGATCCTTACAACTCATAAAGGAAAAACACACTTGGGAGTCCTTACGACTCCTAAAGAGAAAATACACCTGCGGGATCCTTTCGACTCGTAGGGAGAAATGCTTTTATGAGACCCTTACGGATCATAAAATTGAAAAGCCTTAGGTGATAAGGACCTAAACCTGTCTCCTAAGCCATCGCTCCTCAACCGGCAAAGGTAAATGATGAATTGCTCCTGACACATGTGCTTCAGTGTTAGCAACGTTGATGCTTACCCTAACCCCAAAATTCCAAACTCCAATCCAATAGACCCTCTAAGTCGTTAAACTGGGAACAGATGACCCCTAAGTCGTTAAACTGGGAACGAGGGAAATCCCCTCATGGCAAATGATGATTCGCTCCTGGTACCATATTCCAGTGTAACGATGTTGATGCCAAACCAAAACAAAAATCCCTAAATCCACTCATAGAAAACGATGATTTGCTACTGGTACCATATTCCAGTATAACGATGCTGATATCAATCCAAATCAAATCAAACCAACAACCCCTGCGGCGGAATCATGCTTCATCACAGAGTGTACCCCGTGCCAAAATCATCCTTCACCTCGGAGTATATGCCTTCCCTGTCGGAATTATGCTTTGCCTGGGAATCAATCTCTGCATCGAAACTATGCTTCGGTCAGAATTTCAAGCTCTACGTCAGAATCATGGTTCGTCTCAGAGTGTACCCCGTGTCGGAATCATGCTTTGCCTCGGTGTATCTGCCTTCCCTGTCGGAATTATGCTTTGTCTCGGAATCAACAAACGACCTCCCTGTCGGAATTATGCTCCGCCTTGGAATCAAGTCGACCAGTGACCTCCCCGTCGGAATTATGCTCCATCTCAGAATCAAGTCACCCAACAAGTTCCGTGTCAGAATCGTACTTCGTCTCAGAGTGTACCTCGTGTCAAAACTCAAGCTTCGCCTCAGTGTATCCGCCTTCCCTGTCGGAATTATACTTTGACTCGGAATTGCGTCAAGCGTCGACCGTCCATGTAGTAAAAATAGCAGTGCCAGCATCCCACAAAGCGGGAACCAAATCACTCAGTGCCGGGGAAGCGTCTACCACGGACACTCCGTCTCGGAGACGCGTAAAGTGTCGACCGTTCATGTCGTAAAAAGGGCAGTGCCAGCTTCCTACAAAGCGGGAACTAAATCACTCCGTGCCGGGGAAACGTCTACCACGGACACTCCATCTCGGAGACGCGTCAAGCGTCGACCGTCCATGTCGTAAAAAGGGCAGTGCCAGCTTCCTACAAAGCGGGAACCAAATCACTCCGTGTCGGGGAAACGTCTACCACGGACACTCCGTCTTGGAGCCGCGTCAAGCGTCGACCGTCCATGTCACAAAAGGGGCAATGTCAGCTTCCCACAAAGCGGAAACCAAATCACTCCATACCGGGGAAACGTCTACCACGGACACTCCGTCTTGGAGACGCGTTAAGCGTCGACCGTCCATGTTGTAAAAAGGGCAGTGCCATCTTCCCAAAAAATCGGGAACCAAATTACTCCATGCCGGGAAAACGTCTACCACGGACACTCCGTCTCAAGAAGATGTTAAGCATCGACCGTCCATGTCGTAAAAAGGGCAGTGCCAGCTTCCCCAAAAGCGGGAACCAAAGAAAGTCGCCTCCACGCGAAAGAAGATCCATCAATTTTATGCACATGACTCACATATGTGGTGTGCATTTATTGATGGGGGCACTTTGTTGGGGTCAAAAATTTCGTCCCGGTTGACCAAGTCAAAATCAAAGTCAACCCCAAGTAAGCGTGCCCAAGCCCAGCTCAAGTGGGCCCATGCCCAAGTCGAGCCCCGCGGCCAGCCTTCCCCATGTCAAAATAAAAATCATGTAATAAATAATTTTGATGTAATCTTTATGGGCATAAAGCCAATTTTTTGTAAAGCCCATGGCTCATCTGCAAAAGAAATGAGCACATGATACATGGGATGGGGAAAATGCTATTTTGTAAAGCCCAAGGGGCTATATGTAAATGTGTAAGCCTATATAAGGCATCATGACAATGAAATAAAAAAGAAAAATTCATTCTCCCAAAAAACTAGGATTTGTGCCTCCATCCCCCCTCTCTCAAGTTCTTCCTCTTCCTTTTCATTTTCCAATTAAATCAAGAGCTTAGCTCTTTTTTTTAAAACTAAATAAATTTTTACCATAAATCCACTGAAGGAGGGTTTAACTCTCACATCCAATAAAAAAAAGGTTAGATTTTCGCTACCATCTTCTCCCTGCTCAAGATCGTATTTGAGAGAGGGAGAAGAAGGGAAACCCACCTCCCAAGACTCCATCAAGAGAAGAAAAGGGTCTCTTTTTTTATCATCCAAGATCTAAATCTTGGAGTTTCAAGAAAACCCATTTTAGGTTTCTTCTCAAAAGAGAAAGGAGGAAATCTTTTGGAGCTTAACTCCACAAATAAAATTCTTTTGGAGTTTAACACTATAATAAAAACCTTTTTTTTTTGGAGTTTAATTCCGAATAAAATTGTTTTGGGAGTTTAACTCCGAATAAAATTGTTTTGGGAGTTTAACTCCAAATAAATTTTTTTGGAGTTTAACTCCATCACACAAATAAAAAGAAAAAAAATGATTTTGGAGCTCCTGCTCCCTCTCACGTGAGGGAGAGGGAAGCTCCCACTAAGTGGGAGCTTTCCCTCCTTCTCACGTGAGGGGAAGACTCGTGGGAGCCTCTGCTCCCTCTCACATGAGGAAGAGCGAACTCCCATCAAGTGGGAGCTTTCTCCCCTCTCACGTAAGAGGGAGGCTCCCCATTTAGTAGAGTTTAACTCCACACCAAATAAAAATCACACCAAATAAAATTTTTTTTGGAGTTGAACTCCATTTAAAATTCTTTTGGAGTTTAACTCCACAACAAAATTTCTTTTGGAGTTTAACTCCGCAATAAAATCTTTTTGGAGAGTTTAACTCCACATTAAATTTTTTTAGGAGTTTAACTCCATTTAAAATTCTTTAGGAGTTTAACTCCACAATAAAAATATTTTGGAATTTTACTCCATTTAAAATTCTTTTGGAGTTTAACTCCACAATAAAATTCTTTTTGGAAAGTTTAACTCCATATTAAATATTTTTAGGAGTGGAACTCCATTTAAAATTCTTTCGGAGTTCAACTTCACAATAAAAATTCTTTCGGAGTTCATCTCCATTCAAATTCTTTCGGAGTTTAACTCCACAAATAAAAATGTTTTTGGAGTTTGACTCCATACAAATGTTTTTGGAGTCTAACTCCTTAAAAATAAAGTAGGAGCCCATGCTTCTCACGTGAGGGGAAGGCTCCAACAAAGTGGAAGCCCATGCTTCTTACGTGAGGGATGCTTCTCACGTGAGGGGAAGGCTCCAACAAAGTGGGAGCCCATGCTTCTCACGTGAGGGGAAGGCTCCAACAAAGTGGGAGTTTTCTCCCCTCTCACATGAGGGGGAGGCTCCCCATTTTGTGGAGTTTAACTCCACTCCAAATAAAAATCTTCATGGAGTTGAACTCCATTTAAAAATCTTTTGGAGTTTAACTCTACAACAAAAATTCGTTTGGAGTTTAACTCCACAATAAAAATCTTTTTGGGGAGTTTAACTCCACATTAAATTTTTTAAGAGTTTAACTCCATTTAAAATTCTTTTGGAGTTTAACTCCACAATAAAAATCTTTTTGGAGTTGAACTCCACGATAAAATTCTTTTGAAATTTAATTCCACAATAAAAATATTTTTGGGGGGGTTTAACTCCATACCAAATAAAAATCTTTATGGAGTTGAACTCCATTTAAAAATCTTTTGGAGTTTAACTCCACAACAAAAATTCTTTTGGAGTTTAAATCCACAATAAAATTCTTTTTGGGGAGTTTAACTTCACATTAAATCTTTTTTGGAGTTTAACTCCATTTAAAATTCTTTTCAAGTTTAACTCCACAATAAAATTTTTTTGGAGTTGAACTCTATTTAAAACTCTTTTTGGAGTTGAACTCCACAATAAAATTCTTTTGAAGTTTAACTCCACATTTAAAATTCTTTTGGAGTTTAACTCCATATTGTAAAAGTAGGGAAAAAAAGGTATAAATTTTTTATAAAAAAAAAAAGAATTTTGGAGCGCCCAACGTGAGGGGAAGGTTCCCACCAAGCCCCTACCCACCTCATGTGAAGGGGAGGCTCCCATTTAGTGGGAGCCTTTTCGCCCACCCCACACGTAAAGGGGAGGCTCCCACTAAATGGGAGCCTCCCCCCCCCCCACCCGTGAGTAGGGGAGCCCTTTTTTCTCTTCTTTTAATTTTTTTATTTATTAAAAAATTAATAAATAAATACTTTTGGAGTTTAACTCCACAATAAAAATTCTTTTGGAGTTTAACTCCACAATAAAAATCTTTTTGGGGAGTTTAACTCCACATTAAATATTTTTAGGAGTTTAACTCCATTTAAAATTCTTTTGGAGTTTAACTCCATTTAAAATTCTTTTGGAGTTTAACTCCACAATAAAAATCTTTTTGGGGAGTTTAACTCCACATTAAATCTTTTTAGGAGTTTAACTCCATTTAAAATTCTTTTGGAGTTTAACTCCACAATAAAAATCTTTTTGGAGTTGAACTCCATTTAAAACTCTTTGTTCTCCGCCGAAAGACTGGGAAAGACTGACGTCTTGCCTGAATTTAGGGGCAGATACTATTTGGTTTTATCCCTCCACCTCTCGAAGATGCCAAGTTGATTTATGGCACCATGTATCGGAGGTTTAGACGGATGCAGCCGATGTAGCAGACTTCGTCAGATTCCCCCTCGTTTAAGGGGTTTTTGATTGTGGGGACGCTCTTCCCTGCAGGCGCAAGCCCCTGCAGTTAATTACGCTACCGCATTGCGGTAACCACTTTCTCCTTCTCTAGATGGTCACTTCGTGTTGTGTGTGTTTGTTTTGTTTTTGGTTGCCCGTGGATTGTATACGGAGACTAATTTATATGATCGCCCATAGGGCGTGGATTAGTCCAAATCCGTATTTTCATAGATTTGGGTTTTGATTTGGGTTTAAGGATCGTTAATCTCATTTAAGACTAAGATCAACTTAAACGTTTGTTAAGGATACGTTAGTCTAATTTTAGACTAAGATTAACTTAACATTTGTTAAGAACACGTTAGTCTAATTTTAGACTAAGATCTACTTAACAGGATTATTTAGATCTAACAAAATAGCATTTGGACTCTATTGTTTTAGTTTAGGGACTTTGCGGTCCAGTTTAAAGACGTCATTGTCTGTAAAGTTTAAGGACATCATAGTCCATGAGTTTAAGGACCCCACAGTCCATAGTAATTTAGAGACATCATAGTCTGTAAAGTTTAAGGACATCATAGTCCATGAGTTTAAGGACCCCACAGTCCGTGAAATGTCTGGTTGTCGGAACCCGTCACCTCTCTGAAGACGTTGAAGGATTACAACGACAAATATCAGAGGAGTGAAGAGATGTACCATTGAACCAATATTGTTTGGGAGATCTGTAGTCCAATTTGGGACTAAGATCAAATTTTTGTGAGCATATGGGCTCAATTAATCTGAATGAGGGATCTGTGGCCAACTTGGGCTTGGCCCACTCAGTTAAAATGTTGAACATTTAGCAACACTGAGCATTGGTTTAAGTTCTGACAATTTTTTTGTCTTTTATTGAGTGCTGAGCACTCATTGTAGCTTTGGTCTTTATCATTTAAAGAAAAATTTATGTTCTCTCAGCGCACACATGAGGAGCACATGGCGCGCTTGGCGCTGAGTGCTAGTCAATGAGCGCAGAGCGCTTCTGTTTAGATAGCGCACACGTGAGGAGCACATGGTGCGTTTGGCATTGTGCGCTAGACAATGAGCACAGAGCACTTCTGTGATGTAGAGCACACGTGAGGAGCACGTGGCGTGCTTGGCGTTGTTCGCCAGATAATGAGCGCAGAGCGCTTCTGTTAAAATAGCGCACACGTGAGGAGCACGTGGTGCGCTTGGCGCTGTTCGCCAGACAATGAGCGCAGGGCGCTTCTTATGATGTAGCGCACACGTGAGGAGCACGTGGCACGCTTGGCGCTGTTCTCCAGACAATGAGCACAGAGCGCTTCTGTTAAAATAGAGCATACGTGAGGAGCACGTGGTACGCTTGACGCTGTTCGTTAGACGATGAGCGCATGACGCTTCTTGCAAAATAGCGCACACGTGAGGAGCATGTGGCGCGCTTGGCGCTGTTTGCTAGACAATGGGCGCAGAGCGCTTCTGTTAAAATAGCACAGACGTGAGGAGAACGTGGCGCCCTTGGTGCTGTTCGCCAGACAATGAGCGCAGAGCGCTTCTGTAAACTTGGAGTGCTAAGGCTCTTTTTAGGCAGCTTTGCGCTCTGAGAATTAAATTCTCTCTTATAAGAGACTTTGTCTCATGGATCTAAGAACAAAATTCTTATTTTATAGGAGATGTTTCAATCTCTTATGTTCTTGGTGAAAGGCTTTGCCTTTATGGATCTGTGATCCCAAGAGAATTGAATTATTCTCCCCATCCTTTTATAATGAGATGTTATAATCTCTTTTGTGAAAGACAATTTTTCTTAAAGATCTATGATCTAGCATAAGAACTAAGTTCTTTTTCTGATGAGATTTTTTATCTCCCTGTTTTTACCTTGAAGAAAAGTTCTTCTTCTGCCGAGAGCTTGTTCTTCTCTCTGAAATTTCTCAAAGTTTATGGGGGGTTCCTCTATATTTGGAAAGAGAGATCATTGGTCGTTGTGACCCACCACCTCTCCGACGATGCTGAGGGATTACAGCGCCATATATCGAAGGTGTGGAGGGATGTACCCTTTGAACCATGTCCCACTTATCAGGAGGAAGAATATATTGAAGCTTAAACTCCTAATTGCTGAAAAATGCCTCTTTCCGTTCGCGCACGTGCGTCACACGTGGCGCATGCACATCATGGGACGGAAGCTAAGGCCCTAATATGGAGAACTAAGCTTCTTTGAGAATTGAATTCTCCCACGTGCGTTGCACATGTTTGGCTCATGTGCGTTGCACGTGGCGTGCATGTGGCGGGCGCACGTGCATTGCACGTGGCGCACATGGGGCTTGCGCATATGCGCATTATGGGGGGGAGCAAGCTCCTATAGAGAACTAATCTCCTTTGAGAATTGAATTCTCTCACGTGCGTTGCACGTGGAGCGCATGTTGCGAGCATACGTGTATTGCACGTGGCGCGCATGTTGCGAGCATACGTGTATTGCACGTGGCGTACATGGCGCTTGCGCATATGCGCATTATGGGGGGGGAGCAAGCTCCTATGGAGAACTAATCTAATTTGAGAATTGAATTCTCTACCTTTTCTAAGAGGCATCCCCTCTTATTTATATGGGAGTGGTAGAGAAGGGATCTCCCTTTTTCCCGATGTGGGACTAAAAATGCATCCCGCATGTAGTAGAGTATTATTTTAGATTACACGTGCGTAACACATTTGCTCATAAGTTTTGATCCCGGATGAATTATGAGGCCCATAATATATCAAATCGGAGGATTTTTTGAGACACTTTCAATATCATCAGAATTTAGCTGTTTCTCATTCGGGAGTTTGTCAAAATACAGCCCGGAAAATACTGGTTCACATTTTCTTACTTAGATTACACGTGCATAACACATTTGCTCATAATTTTTTTTATCCCGGATGAATTATGAGGCCCATAATATATCAAATCGAAGGTTTTTTCGAGATGCTTTCGATACCATCAGAATTTAGCTATTTCTCATTTGGAAGTTTGTCAAAATACAGCCTGGAAAATACTGGTTTACATTTTCTTAAGCGTATCGCTGCCATTTGATACCTTGGGCTCTTTTGCACAGAAATTTTTGGCGGGAATAAATGCCCCCACTACTTTACCCACGTAATTATGTATGTAGGTGAAGTAGTGCAGAGTTATGCATAGCCATAGAATTGAGGGCTTAGGAGACAAGTTTAGGGTCCTTGTAGCCTAAGACATTTTCATCTTCATGAGCCGTAAGGGTCTCAAGAAGGTTTTTTTCCCTACAAGTCGAGAAGATCTCATAGGTGCATATTCTCCCTAGAAATCGTGAGGATTTCTAAGTGTTCATCACCTCTGTGAGTCGTAAGGATCTCACTCGGGTATTTTTCCTTACGAATCGTGAGGACCCGTAAGTAGCTCCTTTATTTTAGTGGCCTGTAATTTTGGCAAATGTGGCCCATAGATAGTCCATATTGACCTCCTTGTAGGATAATGATGGCTTAGGAAACAGGTTCAGATCTGCCGCCTAAGACTTTTCAACTTTATGAGCCATGAGGGTCTCATAAAGACTTTTCTCCCTGCGAGTCGAGAGGATCTCATAGGTGTATTTTCTCCTTAGGAATCATGAGAATTCCTAAGTGTGTTTTTCTCTTGAGAGTCGTAAGGATCTCCCAAGAGAATTTTCTTCCATACAAGTCGAGAGGACTCGTAAGTGATTGATGAGTTGACCTGCTCCCGAATCAAAGCATTACTTTGACGGGGAGGTCGAGGGTTGACTTTGGCCGTTTTCCACGGGGTCAGGATTGACTTTAGCCATGTCATACGGGGTCAGGATTGACTTTAGCCATACGGGGTCAGGATTGACTCTCGGTTGTCTGTGCACCGCCGGGCCATGGAACTGGGAACTTTGCCGCGGCTCCGAGATAGTCTCTAGGCTTTCTGTGAACCTTCGAGATTTGGAACTAGGGGCTTTGCCATGGCTCCGCTTTGCTGACGTTGCGTCTGCTGTAACGAGACGAATGTCGAGGTGGTCTCTAGGTTGTCTGTGAACCGTCGATATTTAGAACTAGGGACTTTGCCATGGCTCCGCGGTTGATTGTCGTGTCTGAATCCTGCTGGAATGAGGAGGAACGTTGTTGTGGGTCTCCAGGCTATAGATGTGGCCGTCGAGACTTGGAACTAGGGACTCTGCCGTGGCTCCGGGATTGATGTCGCGTCTGCATCCTGCTGGAGGAAGAACGTCGTTGTTGATCTCTAGGCTGTAGATGTGGTCGTCGAGACTTGGAACTAGGGACTCTACCGTGGCTCCGTTTGGCTGACGTCGTATATTCCTGCAGAGACACTGATTTCTCTGCGGGCCGGCGCGAATCGAGATGTTCTCGTCAAGGACGCTGATTTCCCTGAATTGAGGTATTTGCCAAGGATACTGATTTCCCTGGAGGTTGAGATGAATCGAGGTATTCCTGCAAAGACACCGATTTCTTTGCGGGTCGACGCGAATCAAGATGCTCTCGCCAAGGACGCTGATTTCCCTGAATCGAGCTATTTGCCAAGGACACTGATTTCCTCGGAGTTGAGACGAATCGAGATATTCTTGCAAAGACACTGATTTCTTTGCAGGTCGGCGCGAATCGAGATGCTCTCGCCAAGGACGCTGATTTCCCTGAATCGAGGTATTTGCCAAGGACGCTGATTTCCCTGGGGGTTGAGACGAATCGAGGTATTCCTGTAAAGACACTGATTTCTCTGCGGGTCGACGCGAATCGAGATGCTCTCGTCAAGGACGCTGATTTCCCTGAATCGAGGTTTTTGCCAAGGACACTGATTTCCTCGGAGTTAAGACGAATCGAGAGATTCCTGCAAAGACACTGATTTCCTTGCGGGTCGATGCGAATCGAGATGCTCTAGTCAAGGACGATGATTTCCCTGAATCGAGGTATTTTGCCAAGGACACCGATTTCCTCAGAGTTGAGACGAATCGAGGTATTCCTGCAAAGACGCTGATTTCTCTGCGGGTCAACGTGAATCGAGATGCTCTCGTCAAGGATGCTGATTCCCCTAAATCGAGGTTTTTGCCAAAGACGCTGATTTCCCTGGGGGTTAAGACGAATCGAGGTATTCCTGCAAAGACACTGATTTCCTTGCGGGTCGATACGAATCGAGATGCTCTCGTCAAGGACGCAGATTTCCCTGAATCGAGGTATTTTTCCAAGGACACTGATTTCCTCGGAGTTGAGATGAATCGAGGTATTCCTGCAAAGACGCTGATTTCTCTGCGGGTCGACACGAATCGAGATGCTCTCGTCAAGGACGCTGATTCCCCTGAATCGAGGTTTTTGCCAAGGACACTGATTTTCTCGTGGTTGGTTGACTTGTTTCCGAGATGGAGCGTTGATCCGGCGGGGAGGTCATTGGTTGACTCTAGGTTGTCTGTGGACCGTAGAGTCTTGGAACTAGGGATTTTTCCGTGGCTCCGTTTAGTGATGTTGCATCCGAATCCTGTTGGAGTGAGGAGGATCACCATTGCTGATTTTTTTAGGCTGTAGACGTTGTCGTTAATATTTGGAACTAGGGACTTTGCCATGGCCCCGTTTCGTTGTGTAGCTTCCGTGCCCTGCTGGTATAAGAAGGAACACCGTTGTTAATCTTCTGGGATGCAGATGTTACTGTTGAGATCTGACTTTCCCTTTTGATAGGATCTGGTGGGGTACATGTGGTTCCCTTTTCGTTTATACCCATGGATTGTATACAGGGGTCAATATGGACTACCTGTAGAGCAAAAGTTTCATTCTTTCATTTGTTTTATTTCTTTCCGCGATGCTCTATTATTTCAACTTTTTATATCGCGAAAGTCGTGATTGCCTAATCATTTCGGCTATTTTTCGCGGTGTCCAATCATTTCGGCTATTTTTTCTTTTTTACTCGCTGCTTTTTATTATGAGTTGCCTTATCATTTCGGCTATTTTTGTATGCATATATGTTTTTACTTGCTGACTTTGTTGCAAGTTGCCCCATAATTTCGGCTATTTCTTATGCATTTTTGGCTCGCTGAAGTTTTATCGCGAGTGTGGAACTTGGAATCTGGTGCCAATCTCAGCATCAACATCGCTATGACTGGAATATTGCCAAGAGCGAATCATCATTTGCCGTGAAAGGGCTTGGAATTTGATACCGATTTAGGCATCAGCATCACTACCACTGAGACATTGCCAGGAGCGAATCATCATTTGCCTCTGTCGATGTCGAAAAAAGGTGGCTTAGCAAACAGGGTTAGGATCCTGTTGACTAAAGCTTTTGACTTTACGAGCCGTAAGGGTCTCATAAAGGTATTTCTCCCTACGAGTCGTGAGGATCTCGTAAGCGCGTTTTCTCCTTAAAAATCGTGAGGATTCTTAAGTGTATGTTCTCTTATAAGTCGTAAAGATCTTACAAGAGTGTTTTCTCCTTATAATTCGAGAGGACTTACAAGGGTCATTCACTGTGTGAGCATATCCCTAGTCGCTGGTGGGACTTTATTAGGGAAATGTTTATTCGTGCCCGTGGATTGTATACAAGGGTCAATATTGAAATGCTTGTAGGGCAATCTGGATATTGTGATGGCTTAAGAACATGTTCAAATCCCTGTAGCTTAAGGCTTTTGAATCTTATGAGCCGTGAGGGTCTCATAAGAGGGTTCTCCTTACGAGTCATGAGGATCTCGTAAGTGTAATTTCTCCTTAAGAATCATGGGGATTCCTAAGTGTGTTGCTCCCTTGTGAGTAGTAAGGATCTCACACAGGTATTTTCTCCTTACTGGGTTGAGAGGACTTTGCAAGTGTCTTTTAACGAGATTGCGCCCTTTCGTGTTTCACAAACTCACCGGTAGTCCTGCTGTTTTTACTCACGGAGCCCTTTTCGGGTTTTCATCCGTGCCTATCTCGCTTATGGAAGTACCTTTTTTTCCCCTTACGAGTCTGCGCCCTTTCGGGTTTTCACAAACATCGCCGGTAGTCCTGCTGTTTTTACTCACGGCGCCCTTTCAGGTTTTCATCCGTGCCCATTTTGCTTGTGGATATACCGTTTTTTTGTTAGCCTTGGGATGCTGCGGTCCGTAGTAGTTTATAAACGTCTCGGTCAGTTGCAAGTTTTAAGACATTGCGGTCCATCGTTAGTTTAAAGACGTTTCGGTCCGTTGTTCGTAAGTCCAAAATTTTTCAGGGCAACGTACGATTACGCAGCTAGATATCCTCGCAAGTCTTCATATCTTTCGTGTCAGAGGTATATTCCTTGAAGAGAGGACTGAGAGCTATTTGTTCATCAGAGTCACTTCCAAAGGAGAGAACTTGTGATCCCTCGTTATCAACTATGTGACATTTGCCGGCAGTTCTTTTGCGTTCATATGTCGTGCTTCTCTATTTCCGACGAGCCTTGCGCTTCACTCGCTGGACGTGTTGTCGGTGGGCAATATATCCCTGCCACCAGTTTTTAAAGGCTGTGCACTCTTCGGTAGGGTGTGTAATCCTCTGATGGTATAAGCAGAAGTTAAGAAGTACGTCCGCTTCATCAAGTTGTATACCGCCAGGAGTATTTCCTCTAAAAGAATGCAACTTCATTCCCATTGACAGGGCCCTAGCGAATCGTTTCCTTGCTTTAAGTTTGCTTTTGCTGGTGACAGGGATGCTTCGACACGGTTGGGGTACTCTACGGTTTCTCAATACCGGAGCTTCTTCAACTTGACATCGACGCTTGACCCTCTCGTATATGGCCGTTTTCCGCTCTCTGTCAGCTTTGCTTTTCTGAAGAGCTTCGCTTAGCAATCTGTCGATCAATTCGTCCGATGGCTCCAGGGATTTTGATTCCGGTTCTGGATCTGCCCCCAGTTTCTCTGTATCAGGAGCTTCTTCACCATTTATTGACGAGTGAGAGATCATATGGCAGCTCGCCATATAATTCTCTGGTTCATCTGACGAGTCTTTTTCCCCATCATTGTCATCATCTCCGTCCTCAAGGATGTGGTTGAGAAACTCTTAGAACGTGACCGGGGTTCGCGCCTTCTGGTTATATTCCTCCAGCGCGTTGATATGTTTTTGCAGGTCCGTGCGCTTGTCATCAGGTTTCACGGGCTTTTGGTCTTCTTCTTCTTCGAAGACTTTGACTGCTAGGCTTGAGCGTTTTGATTATCGCTACCAATTCTTGGAGTCAGGCGCGGCTTCAGCATTCCCTCAATGATCTCGGGTTCCAGCGGACTTTTCCACCTGATCGCCGGGCATGTGTAAAGATCTTTCAGCATTCTTTTCGTCTTAGCTGAAAGAGCGACCTCCCTTGGAGCTTCTTCTATAGAAGAGCACGATGCCTCCGGCGTGTCCACCCTTTTAGTGGTGTGCTATTGTGGCGGATTTACTTTCCAGTTTTCGGACAGCGCGAACTTGCCCTGCTGGTATTGGTCTTCAACCCAATTTTTGAAGACGTAGCAATCTTCGAGTGGATGGACCAATACTCGATGGTAGGGGTAGTAATTAGGATCGTTGACATCGTTCGGTTGTAGTGGTTGTCTCAGCTCCGGTAGAGTGATGAGCCCGTTGCGCACTGCTAGTTCGAGCAGTCTCCTTGTTTTATCCCGGGGAAACGAGTAAGGACGTCTCAAATTCTCATCGAGGGATTGCCGCTTGTTGCTTTGGCGAACAACCGATCTCGGGCCACTCGGTTGTTGTTGAGCATTGGCGACGAAGGTTGCTTTCCCTTCCCCTTCTCATTCCGAGGATCTGTCTTTGAGGAGGACAGTCTATGGCCCATCTGGTCCATTTAGGCCAGCTTGTCAATCAAGGCCTGGAAAGTAGTTGGCTTGAAGAACATCATGAATCGAGATATTGTCGCGTGCGGATCAAGAGTACCCACGAACATGCCTACCGCAGGAGATTCCTCGATGCGTTGTTCGCACTTCGACCATAAATTCCGCCACCGTATCGCGTACTGCACCCACGTTTTGCCCGGCTTCACCCTGGCGTTAATTAATGCTGTGATGGGGGTGCGCTCGTTAGCGCTTGCGAACTTTTGTATGAACAGTAACTCCATTTCTGCAAATGTATTAACGGAGTCATTCGGGAGCTCGGAGTACCATTCAAACACTGTCTCCGACAAGCTGCTAACAAACTGGCGAAGCAGCAGTTTGTCGTCACCTCCGGTGTTGCCGTACAGAGCCCTAAATTGAGCAACGTGCTGGTGTGGATTCCCCGTCCCCTTATATACATGGAATTTAGGAATCATATATCCCGGCGGGTACTTTATTTGGTCGTACCAACCCGGATAGGGCCATCCAGTATTAACAATTTGCCCGGCCGCTTCGCTTTCCTGATGAGCTCGTATTTGCTGAGCGATATAGTCATCCAGAGCGGCTTTGGAGATGGTCTCCTCCTTGGCTACTGAACAAGAAGGGAGGGGGTTTAATGTCTCTCCCCTATCGTCTTCAAGGATAATCGGAGGGTCTTCAGCTGGAGGATCTGGCTGTAATACCATCCTAACCATGTCTTGGAATAAGCGCAATTCTTTTTATGTTGGCCGCTTGTTCCGCAGCCTCTTTGTCTTTCTTCTCAAGCATTCTCCGAAGGAATTCGGCATCCGTTTCCTGCTCATGACGCTGCTCGGAAGATGTCTCCGGACCTGCTTTTGGTCCAGTGAGTGCAGCCATGGCTGTCAGCATTTCTTGGAGCTTTTGTTGTTGTTGCTCCTGAGCCTTAGTCACAGACCGTGTAAGTGGTCGGTGACCCGTAGAGATACGGCTCTCCTCTTTTCCGGAAGCCATATAAATAGTATGCACCACCATGCCCCCAGACTTGGGGCGTTTAAATTCAGTGTCCTTGCGATTTGCCAAAGACGCAGGGATCTTCTCCGGACTCCTTCTTTTGTGGACGGTCGAAGTTGAGGGAACCGTTGCAGCGGGCACCCAGGTAGATGACACCTTCTGTGGTATGACAGAGTGGTCCTTCTCTTGCCGAACCTTTATCTTCTTCAGTTGGCGGGAGTAATCTTGATCAATCACCGAGTTTTGGACTTGACGCCAGACCTTGTAAATTTTAGAGGACAGCCGCTGAGGGGACTGCTCCAACTTCACCTTTGTAACGTTCTCCATAGGTGGAGGAGATCTTTTCAGCACAGCAGTCGGAGAGTTCTTGCGGACCCTCCTGAGTGGTACAAAGTTGTTCCCAGTTGGAACAGCAGTATCGACTTCCACCGGTGGAGCTGGCGGCGTAAATCCAGAGGGTGAACTGCCCCCAGCTTTCCTCACTCGGCGCCAGTGGCGACGTCGAGCATGTCGCGTGGCAGGGATCACCTCCGTTGTTAGATGAGCTTCCTCTTGCCCCTTACTTTGAGGAGAGACTGTTGTTGTCGCTAGCCTGTCGAAGACTGACGTCCGTTGAGAAGGGATAGTCAGCCTTGCGAAGGATGACTTTCGAACAGGGAAAACAGCCTTCATGACTTCGCCTGGAACAAGAGCTGAAACGGTCAGTCTTGCAAAGACTGACTCCTTAGCAGGGAAAGCCGCTTTGACGACTTCAGGGGCAGGAATGGCCATCCACTTCGGGATAAGCTCTTCAGGAATTGTGGGCTTCTTCATGGGCCTATCTGAGCTTCGGCCCAGTCTGTTGAAAACTGAAGCAGTAGACTTGGACGACCCGTTAAGAGGGGCCGCAGTAGTTGCAAGCCGATCAAAGATCGACTTCTTCGGAGCTTCTTGCGATGGTAAAGGAGCGCTGAAGCTTGTTGGCGGGATCATGGTCCCGAAGAATAGCCCGGTGGTGGCTTGGGCCACTTGTTCCACCGGCATTGTGAAAAGGGAGGCCACTTGGGGCCTGTAAGTTACTCCTCCATACGGGACAGAGCGAGAGTTGCAGTTAGTGCAATTTGAAGCCATTGATCTTCTGTTTTCTGCACAGAGCTGTAGGGTTAGCATAGCACCTTAGCAAGGTTTTGGCAAGCATCAAACATGCTATATTAAAATTTTTGGGGTGCTAAACAAACCCTAACCAAGATCTTAACTAGAGAATTAGGGTTAATATGTATGTAAACAACTTTACATCTAAGAGATAGGGATTAAAAACTTTGTAGTCCGATCTTTCACTTCATAAGCTCCGAGTAGTAGTCCCTTCGCCGCGATTCATGAACTTCCGGACTCTGGAAAGGCTCAACAAGTCGAATGATCCATGCTTGTTTGAAGTCTTCCTTTTCGAAGATGATCTACCTTGAAGAATCTTAAACTCAAGCTCTCACTTCTCTAATAAAGTATTAGTGAAGTGCACCCTAATCTAAGTGGCTAGAATAGATGAGGATGATGAAGTAGGAATTTTGCACTTTTTTATTTTCAATTTCTCACTTTAAATCATTAGTTCACAAAAAGCTAGAAAGCTTTTTCAAGGAGGAAGAAGAAGAAGAAAGCTTTTGTGATAAATAATGAATTATTGTTGTTGTTACAAATGAAAACCATGAGTTAATAAATGAAGGCATTAACTCATGTAGAGAATAAACTAGAGTTAAGGGTTTGGGTTGGGTTAACAAAATATCAAGCTAGAAAACAAAAAGGAAAGCTTCATGAAGCTTCATGAAAAAGCTAACCCAAATCCAAAACCTAACTTTGTTTAAACTTAACAACCATGTTGCATTTGTAACCCTAACTTGTTACAATATTATATATCACATGTACAATATATTTTGTAACAAAAGAAAATAATACAATTAACATATATCGCATATACATCAATGTATTATCCAGTGAGAAAATGAATCAATAAAGCGAGCTTATATTAGTTAACGTAATGTAATATATCATATATATAATTATACATTAAATTATCGAATCAACTCTTGATCCGACAATCCGGCTATATTGCATATAACCGACTAATATAACATGTACCAATTCATCGAATCAACACTTGATCCGATGACCCGGCCATATCAAATATGCCCGGCCGATATCTCTTATCGCGAGAATAGAATACGGTATCTCATATCGTATTATTCTCGGTCCCGCACATATCACATATGTAATCCTACTCCGTTTTTCCTGAGCCAGGAAACCTCTGTGTAGGACTCTAAAGAATCGTCAATACGCCGGCAGCAGGTGATGATCATATCAAACACCCACAAGCTGCAAGCGGTCAGCTAAACGTAACAGCCACCCATGTATTAAGCAATCAGAAGATCAACAAGCAAGCCTTTACATTCTCCTGCAAATCCAATCAGTAACACTCCCGTATAGTCCGATCTCTTCGTCTGATATGTTGCATATCTAGTTTAGGGGTGGTAAACGTCAGACCCCAGTAACCGATAAGTCGTGTCGATATAAGGCTCATAACGGGTCGAGAAACTACTGATAACACTTACCAGTAAATCTCGATATCAGCCCTGGCCAGGGACTTCCAGTTATAGCCAATCGAACACAACACAACATCAACTCCCTATACCGGGAGAGACGAAACCCCTCCTATCGTTCATTGCCTCTATGTGATTCGGGACTGTACCCAAAAGACACCATTTTGCATGCCCTCTTGGACGTGGTAAGGTGGAAATCAAAGCACAGTGGGAATCACACAAGACTCTATGACGATCTCGGGTCTACAGACTAACCTGTACCAGTGTCACTGGAGAACTGCTATCTGACGATAGGTATAATACCATCCAGGAGTTCTCGGCGAGTCCGTTCAGCGTACCCAGTCTCCACCGAGCACCTGTACACAATCTTTGATGTCCAACACCAATGGATATGGGATCATCCATCGCCCATCATATGGGTCAAGATGCGTATACGCTAGCCTACTCTGGAGTATCGATGCCCTGTCTCGATACACCCTCGACTAGGAACAGTTATAGGATGTACTCATTGACTACCCTGGCCCCACTAGTATGATCTCATCATAGTCCTAGTAGTCAAGTACATATCCCAAGGGCTTCATCAACATGTGATCACAAAACAGTATTTGTTAATACGTTAAGATAAAGTGAAACCAGATAGCATACTATCATATTGAACAAGAAAGTCCTCTCTATATATATCCAAGCATCCATTATAATATACATCACATGCACAACAATGGCCTCTAGGGCATACATATAACTAACAATCTCCCACTTGCACTAAGGCCGGCTGTTGTAGTATCTCATACCCAACATCCCGAAGAGTCTCTCAAATTGTATCTGAGGAATGGCATTTGTGAGTGGATCCGCAGTGTTGTCCTTCGTATCAACTCTCCTGACCTCGATCTCCCGGCGATCAACTATCTCCCGGATCAGGTGATACCGCCTCAGAATATGTCTGGACTTCTGATGGAACCTGGGTTCCTTGGCCAAAGCCACAGCTCCATTGTTATCACAATACAGAGGTATTGTATACTCAATGGACGGAACCACACCAAGTTCAGTGATGAACTTCTTTATCCAGATAGCCTCTTTGGCAGCATCATTGGCAGCGATGAATTCAGCCTCCATCGTCGAGTCTGCCACGGTTTCCTGTTTGTAACTCTTCCAATAAACCGCCCCTCCATTTAGGGTAAAGACAAATCCCGAGTGCGACTTAGAGTCATCCTTATCACTCTGGAATCTCGAATCGGTAAAGGACTCCACCTGGAGTTCTCCGTTACCATACACCAAGAACATCTCTTTAGTCCTTCTCAAGTACTTGAGAATGTTCTTCACAGCTGTCCAGTAATTCTCTCCAGGATCTGCTTGATACCTACTCACTACACTTAGTGAGTATGCTACATCGGGTCTGGTACATAGCATCGCGTACATGACATAGCCTACTGCCGAAGCATAGGGTATCCATTGCATGCGAGCTCTTTCCAAATCAGTCTTGGAAGACATCTCTTTGGAGAGAGTGAGTCCAGAGATCGTGGGTAAGTTCCCACGCTTGGATTCTTCCATACTAAACCTAGTATGGTGTCAATGTACCTGGATTGGGACAATCCCAGTATCCATCTAGATCTATCTCTATAGATCTTAATTCCCAAAATACAGGAGGCATGACCTAGATCTTTTATTGAGAATCTATGTGATAAGAAGAGCTTGACCGAGTGCAGCATAGGAATATCATTTTCTATCAAGTGTATGTCATCCACGTACAATACGAGGAAGAAAACCTTACTTTCTGCCACCTTCTTGTATATACAAAGTTCATCTATGTTTTTGATGAAGTCAAACTCTTTGACTACCACATCAAAACATATGTTCCAACTCCGCGATGCCTGCTTTAACCCGTAGATGTATTTAAGCAGCTTGCACACCTTTCCGCTGCTCCCACTGTCTACGAAGCCCTCTAACTGAGTCATGTACACGCACTCTTCCAAATCACCATTTAGAAAAGCGGTCTTAACATCCATTTGCCAGATTTCGTAGTCATGGTATGCAGCAATGGCAAGTAAGATCTGGATGGACTTAAGTATAGCCACTGGAGAAAAGGTTTCGTCATAATCCACACCTGGTCGTTGACGAAAACCCTTTGCAACAAGTCTAGCTTTGAAAGTCTCAACTTTTCCATCTACACCAAGTTTCTTCTTAAAGATCCATTTGCTCCCAATGGGTTTTACCCCTTCAGGAGCAATTTCCAAATTCCATACTTTGTTGGTGTATATGGATTCCATCTCAGATCGTATTGCATCCAGCCATTTCACAGAGTCCCCACTCGTGATGGCCTGCTCGAAGCTAGTTGGGTCATCATCTTCCATGATGCAATCCTCACTCCCACCATCGACGAGAAAACCATAGTATCTCTCAGGTGGATGAGGAACCCTACTAGATCGGCGGAGTGGTGGGGGTTCGTCGGGAACTACTGAATCCTCTGGTTCCATTAAATCTTCAGTTGCAGTTTGTGCTGCTGGAACTTCTTCCAGTTCTACTTCTTCGCCACTAATTTCTTTTGTAAGAAATTCCTTTTCCAAAAAGGTGGCATATTGAGAAACCAACACCTTTTGTTCCTCGGTGTTGTAGAAAATATATCCTTGTGAATTCTTAGGATATCCCACAAACTTGCAAAGAACTGATCGTGCCTTGAGTTTGTCCGGATTTTTCCTTTTGACATAGGCCGGACAACCCCATATCTTAACTCGTTTAAAATATGGCCTCTTCCCACTCCATATCTCATGTGGTGTGGTAGATACAGATTTAGATGGAACTTGATTCAATAGGTATACTGCTGTCTCCAGCGCATAACCCCAAAAGGAAATAGGCAACTCAGCGAAGCTCATCATAGAGCGCACCATATCTAATAGGGTGCGATTCCTCCGCTCCGATACACCGTTGTGCTGTGGTGTATAAGGAGGAGTAAGCTGAGAGAGAATCCCATTCTCTTTTAAATAGTCCAGAAACTCATTGCTCAAGTATTCTCCTCCTCGATCAGATCGAAGGATCTTAATACTTTTGCCCGTTTGGTTCTCTACTTCGTGCTTATATTCTCTGAATTTCTCAAAAGCTTCAGACTTGTGTTTCAACAGGAACACATGTCCGTATCTTGAGAGATCGTCAGTGAATGTAATGAAGTAGGAAGAACCGTTCCTGACATGTGTAGACATGGGACCACAACTCTTTCTCCGTGTCCACTAAACGGAGTTATGGTCATCTTGCCTTTGAGACATGACTGGCAAGTGTCATAAGATGAAAATTCGAACAGATTCAAATATCCATCCTTATGTAACTTAGCTAGCCATGTCGCATTGATATGACCTAGTCTACAATGCCACAAGAAGGATTCATTCATTTCTGAACTCTTCCTCTTGTGTGTGTTCTGTATATTAAGAACTGTGTTTTAATTTAGAACGTATATGCCATTATGTAACGAGCCTGATCCAATCAACTTTTGATTTAGGAAGATGTTCATAACATTATCCTGTATTACAAAATTATATCCTTCTTTACTTAATAAAGAAACTGATATAATGTTGCATATCATGTTCAGTATATAATAGAATTCGTTTAGAATCAATGTATTACCACTTGGTAATACAAGGTGATATTCGCCAACTGCTTTGGCTGCAACATTTGCATCATTCCCTACTCTTACGGAATGGTCACCCATTCCCAGTTCTCTACCTCTCTTTAGCCTATGCAATATATTGCATATGTGGGATCCTGATCCGGTATCTAATGCCCAGGATGTAGAGTGAACTGAGAAACAGTTCTCGGTAACTAACACACCTGAAGAAGATGCATCAACATGCTTATTCTTCGTTGGGGTGGCATGAGAATCCAGATATTCTACTATTCCCTACTCGGACTTATAACAATTATAAGCGGGAGCGGGACCAACGTTCCCCTGCTCAGTATAACAAGCGGGTTCAGTCAATATATCAATATTATTATCTTGATTAAGGCTTGACATGGTCACTACCTGGAGAGAGAGAAGAAAATACTTTAGCGTGCGCTCTTGCAAGATTATATTGGTTATTATCTTATCTAATCAGGATGACTCCCACTGTTTTAATCAAATCTTCCTTCAAACCCTAAAAGGTAAGATTAGCCGGGATTAATTACACCTTACAAGTTCATCAATTTTTCAGCCAGATCAGTGTTGGTACTTTGAAGGAGGTTCCCCGTGCTCACGCACGGACCTAATTAAAATAAACCTCGTTTTTCCCAGAGGCATAACCCCGTTAACACCTTTCTAGACACCTACTTGATCGGCTAATTGTCCTGTGTAAAATTCTCCCAGGAGTAACTCTTACTCGAAGTGGGTATCGGGATCCATCTATCACATAGAAGGTATGAAATCTCATTGCAAATTTCAATATTTGAAATTCCCGATAATGCTTTTGCCCTTAGCAACTTATGACCTTAACATAGTCAACAAATCATAATTGCTAGCCAAGTTCAACCCGTCATTTCCCGATTGAATTAAACCCACCTGCACGACCCTTAATATAGTCAACAAAGTCGTACAACTACCCTAATCCAATCACATCTCATGTTTTAGCAGATAAGCACTAATTAGCTACCGCACACTACGTCTTAACATGGTCAACAAACGTAGCACGAATACTAAGTAGTACTTATCTGAAATGACGGAGGGATACGCAGGTTTTTCAGAAAACCATGAGCGTAATGAACTTGATATCGTTGTAGAAACAAGTGATTTTGAAAAGGAGTGTCTTTGAGGCTTTTCTAGTTTCGTTAAAGAGGTCACTCCCGGTGAAGAAATCTCGGCTCTTTCCTCATCGAATAAGGTGCTGGATATTTCACAAATACCGCTGTGCAAAGCAAGAACTATAGAAGCAATCAAAAACTAAACCGTGAGTTTGTAGCATCTGCCAGTTTCGCTAAAGAGGTCACTCCCGGTGAAAAGATCTCGGCTCTTTCCTTATCGAATAAGGTGCTAAATATTCTACAAGGAATACCGCTATGCAAAGCAAGAACTATAGAAGCAATCAAAAACTAAACCGTGAGTTTGTAGTATCTGCCAGTTTCGCTAAAGAGGTCACTCCTGGTGAAGGGATCTCGGCTCTTTCCCTATCGAATAAGGTGCTGGATATTCTACAAGGAATACCGCTATGCAAAGCAAAAAATGTAGCTACCTTTTTTGAAAATTTGATTCTACAACATCTTTTAGGTTTCTTTTCTTTTATTAATCTCATTAATAAATCTCATCATTTAATCTTCCTAAGCATCACAGAAGAAACGAAAGCATCAATATTTATATATCAACATATAGTATAAGCATTCGTCTCAGGCAGTAATATGATCTCATCACAGAACATTGCAGCAAAAGTCAACATATGAAATATTGGATATATTAGGACATCCGTGTTTTTTTCGTCTATTTAAAACACGGATTCCACAGTCGCGATGAATAGCCATACCCACATCCCTAGACCCCTACGAGAGCGGTAAGTAACCCTGCCAATTCTAGGGTTAGGAGACCCTGTCTCGACTCCTCGAGATGGCCTCCCACTGGACCCTAGAATCCGGTTACTTGTGCTCTCCGTCTTGGGTCTATCCTAATGCGGAAAAGTAAATAATATACAATGGTGACATCATCCTCAACCCGGAAGTGCCCCAATAAAAGAATATTACATACAAATGAATATTACATGAATGAAAAAGAAAACTCTCATCTCATATAAAAAAACCGGCTATTCAATACACAACGATCCAATATAACATATCACAGCAACACATAAACATCACAGATAACTAGACGAAGTTAGACAATTCGACAGACACAACGAATTCCCAAAATACCCCAGTGAGCTCAACACATGAGCATAAAATAAAAATTCCCAGTAGCATGCCCCAGCACCTATGGACCGTCGCTGAAGTGCCCGTCCTAATCCTCCACAGTGGCGCCGCGGAACCGCCGCCAAAACCAGGTTTTGGCCGCGGTTACGCGGTCACTGTAGCGAGTTAGGGACTCTTTCTTCAGGTGGGTCCATAAAATTCCCTGCATGATTTTCTGAGTATTTTTAATATGAAAAATTTCAACTTTTGAAAATTTTTCCAGCAAGGGGTCAATTCTCGGTGTTTCGGGTTCGATCGGACTTCTAACTTCGTCTAGACAACGCCTAATGCTCTAGCTTGGCTCTGATACCACTGTAGGGTTATCATAGCACATTAGCAAGGTTTTGGCAAGCATCAAACATGCTATATTAAAAATTTTGGGATGCTAAACAAACCCTAACTAAGATCTTAACTAGAGAATTACGGTTAACATGCATGTAAACAACTTTACATCTAAGAGAGAGGGATTACAACCTTTGTAGTCCGTTCCTTCGCTTCATAAGCTCCGAGTAGTAGTCCCTTCGCCGCGATCCATGAACTCCCGAACTCTAGAGAGGCTCCACAAGTCGAATGATCCATTCTTGCTTGAAGTCTTCCTTTTCGCAGATGATCTACCTTGAAGAATCTCAAACTCAAGCTCTCACTTCTCTAATCAAGTATTAGTGAAGTGAACACCCTAATCTAAGTGGCTAGAATAGATGAGGATGATGAAGTAGGAATTCTGCACTCTTTTGTTTTCAATTTCTCACTTTAAATCATTACTTCACAAAAATCTAAAAAGCTTTTTCAAGGAGGAAGAAGAAGAAAGCTTTTGTGATGAATAATGAATTATTGTTGTTGTTACAAATGACAACCATGAGTTAATAAATGAAGGCATTAACTAATGTAGAGAATAAACTAGAGTTAAGGGTTTGGGTTGGGTTAACAAAATATCTTCATAAAATATCAAGCTAGAAAACAAAAAGGAAAGCTTCATGAAAAAGCTAACCCAAATCCAAAACCTAACTTTGTTTAAACTTAACAACCATGTTGCATTTGTAACCCTAACTTGTAACAATATTATATATCATATGTACAATATATTTTGTAACAAAAGAAAATAATACAATTAACATATATCGCATATACATCAATGTATTATCCAGCGAGAAAATGAATCAATAAAGCGAGCTTATATTAGTTAACGTAATGTAATATATCACATATATAATTATACATTAAATTATCGAATCAACTCTTGATCCGACAATCCTGCTATATTGCATATAATCGACTAATATAACATGTACCAATTCATCGAATCAACACTTGATCCGATGACCCGGCCATATCAAATATACCCGGCCGATATCTCTTATCGCGAGAATAGAATACGGTATCTCATATCGTATTATTCTCGGTCCCGCACATATCACATATGTAATCCTACTCCGTTTTTCTTGAGCCAGGAAACCTCTGTGTAGGACTCTAAAGAATCGTCAATACGCCGGCAGCAGGTGATGATCATATCAAACACCCACAAGCTGCAAGCGGTCAGCTAAACGTAACAGCCACCCATGTATTAAGCAATCAGAAGATCAACAAGCAAGCCTGTACATTCTCCTGCAAATCCAATCAGTAACACTCCTGTACAGTCCGATCTCTTCGTCTGATATGTTGCATATCTAGTCTAGGGGTGGTAAACGTCAGACCCCAGTAACCGATAAGTCGTGTCGATGTAAGGCTCATAACGGGTCGAGAAACTACTGATAACACTTACCAGTAAATCTCCATATCAGTCCTGGCTAAGGACTTCCAGTTATAGCCAATCGAACACAGCACAACATCAACTCCGTATACCGGGAGAGAAGAAACCCCTCCTATCGCTCATTGCCTCAATGCGATTCGGGACTGTACCCAAAAGCCACCATTTTGCACGCCCTCTTGGACGTGGTAAGGTGGAAATTAAAGCACAGTGGGAATCACACAAGACTCTATGACGATCTCGGGTCAACAGACTAACCTGTACCAGTGTCACCGGAGAACTGCTATATGACGATAGGTATAATACCATCCAGGAGTTCTCGGCGAGTCCGTTCAGTGTATCCAGTCTCCACTGAGCACCCGTACACTATCTTTGATGTCCAACACCAATGGATATGGGATCATCCATCGCCCATCATATGGGTCAAGATGCGTATACGCTAGCCTACTCCGGAGTATCGATGCCCTGTCTCGATACACCCTCGACTAGGAACAGTTATAGGATGTACTCGTTGACCACCCTGGCCCCACTAGTATGATCTCATCATAGTCCTAGTAGTCAAGTACATATCCCAAGGGCTTCATCAACATGTGATCATAAAACAGTATTTGTTAACACGTTAAGATAAAGTGAAACCAGATAGCATACTATCATATTGAGCAAGAAAGTCCTCTCTATATATATCAAAGCATCCATTATAATATATATCACATGTACAACAATGGCCTCTAGGGCATACATATAACTAACAGAAGCAAGATACCAAATCTTAGTACTTCCCATCCAAAGGCAACCATGTCAAACCGCGATTCGTTCGCGAAACACGACACACCAAGTGTGGAGTGGAAAAAGGAAAAGGTCCCACCGAGCGTGCCAGAATCTGTTCTCCGCCCAAATTCAGGCAAGACGTCAAGAGAGCGCTAGCGCATCACATGCCAGAAGCTGCACTCTAAGCAGCGCATCACGTGCAAAGCACGAGAGCGCTAACGCTGAAAATAAATGTTCCCAACCGTTGGATCAAAGATCCAACGAACATGATTAAAAATTATCAGTTGACCAGAATAAAATTCTGTTAAGGAAATATTCCTCAAAATCTTTCCAAACAGGAAAGATTGTGCTTTGTAAATCAGAGCACCGTTGGATCAAAGATCCAAAGGTGGTTAAAATCACCAAGATACAGAATAACTTCTATATGGGAAAAGATTTCCCAATCTTGTTAAAAACAAGAAGATTGCATTCTGTAAAACAGAAGCCCTAGGATCAAATATCCAACGGTGGGGAAATCCCCAAATCAATTAGAGAGAAGATCTCTTCAACTAATTCAACAAATCAGCTTGCCCTATATAAAGACCCCAAGACTTCAAGAGAGGAACCCCCAATAAACTTTGAGAAATTTCAAAGACAAAGAGCAAGCTCTCAGAAGAAGAAATTTTCTTCAAGGTAAAAAAGAACAGAGAGAAGTGAGGAGCACGTAGCGCGCTTGGCGCTGTTCACCAGACAATGAGCGCAGAGCGCTTCTGTAAACTTGGAGCGCTAAGGCTCTTTTTAGGCAGCTTTGCGCTCTGAGAATTAAATTCTCTCTTATAAGAGACTTTGTCTCATGGATCTAAGAACAAAGTTCTTATTTTATAGGAGATGTTTCAATCTCTTATGTTATTGGTGAAAGGCTTTGCCTTTATGGATCTGTGATCCTAAGAGAATTGAATTATTCTCCCTCTCTTTTTATAATGAGATGTTATAATCTCTTTTGTGAAAGACAATTTGTCTTAAAGATCTATGATCTAGCATAAGAACTAAGTTTTTTTTCTGATGAGATTTTTTTATCTCCCTGTTTTTACCTTGAAGAAAAGTTCTTCTTCTGCCGAGAGCTTGTTCTTCTCTCTAAAATTTCTCAAAATTATGGGGGGGGGGGGGGTTCCTCTATATTTGGAAAGATAGATCATTGGTCGTTGGGATCTACCACCTCTCCGACGACGCTGAGGGATTACCGCGCCATTTATCGAAGGTGTGGATGGATGTACCCTTTGAACCATGTCCCACTTATCAGGAGGAAGAATATGTTGAAACTTAAACTCCTAAGCTGAAAAATGCCTCTTTGCGTTCGCGCACGTGCGTCGCACGTGGCGGGCGCACGTGCGTCGCACGTGGCGGGCGTAGCGCTTGCACATCATGGGGGGCAGCTAAGGTCCTAACATGGAGAACTAAGCTCCTTTGAGAATTTAATTCTCCCACGTGCGTTGCACGTGTTTGGCTCACGTGCGTTGCACGTGGCGCGCATATGGTGGGCGCACGTGCATTGCACGTGGCGCACATGGCGCTTGCGCATATACGCATTATGGGGGGAGCAAGCTCCTATGGAGAACTAATCTCCTTTCAGAATTGAATTCTCTAACGTGCGTTGCACGTGGCGCGCATGTGGCGGGCGTACGTGCATTGCACGTGGCGCACATGGCGCTTCCGCATATGCGCATTATAGGGGGGAGCAAGCTCCTATGGAGAACTAATCTCCTTTGAGAATTGAATTCTCTACCTTTTCTAAGAGGTATCCCCTCTTATTTATATGGGAGTGGTAGAGATGAGATCTCTCTTTTTCCCGATGTGGGACTAAAAATACATCCCCCATGTAGTAGAGCATTACTTTAGCTTACAAGTGCGTAGCACATTTGCTCATAACTTTTGATCCCGGATGAATTATGAGGTCCATAATATATCAAATCGAAGGATTTTTCGAGACACTTTCGATACCATTAGAATTTAGTTGTTTCTAATTTGGGAGTTTGTCAAAATACAGCCCGGAAAATACCGGTTCGCATTTTCTTCCTTAGATTACACGTGCATAGCACATTTGCTCATAATTTTTGATCCCGAATGAATTATGAGGCCCATAATATATCAAATCGAAGTTTTTTTCGAGACGCTTTCGATACCATCAGAATTTAGCTATTTCTCATTCGGAAATTTGTCAACATACAGCCCGGAAAATACTGATTCACATTTTCTTAAGCGTGTCGCTGCCATTTGATACCTTGGGCTCTTTTGCACAGAAATTTTTGGCGGGAACACTCTTTTTTTAGTTAAACTCCACAATAAAATTCTTTTGAAGTTTAACTCCACAATAAAATTCTTTTGGAGTTGAACTCCATGTTGTAAAAGTAAAAAAAATGTATAAAAAAATATTTTAAAAAGGAATTTTGGAGCCCCCCACGTGAGGGGGAGGCTCCCACCGAGTGGAAGCCCCTACCCACCTCATGTGACGGGGAAGATCCCACACCTTCCCCCCCCCCACGTGAGGGGGAGGCTCCCACTAAATGGGAGCCTCCCCCACCCCACACGTGAGTGGGGGGAGCCTTTTTTCTCTTCTTTTAATTTTTTTATTTATTAAAAAATAAAAAAATAAAAAAAAATAAATTATGAATAATATTTTTTTTAAACATTACTCTTAATATTTATTTATTTATTTATTTTTGTTATTCTTTTTTTATTAACATATATATATATATATATATATATATATATATATATATATACAAATGGAATAAAAAAATGAACACGTCTCCATTGTTATATGTTAAAAAAACACACACCAATGCATCACATTGAGTTCGCATGACCAGTTTTACCCGTCAATCAGAGGTTCTCTCGCTCCAAAAGCGAGAGGTAATTAACGGCAGCTTAGTCTGCGGCTGCCGGAGATTCGGATCCCCACAACCAATAAACCCCGGCCTGCCCAAGGCATGGGGAATCTGTACATGCCTGACAAGCGCGCGCATTCCCATCTCAATGGAGTGACGAAAAACACCCTACAGACTCTGGCATGCCCTGTGGGATCAATCTCTCCTCCTATATTTCGGGTTAAACGTTCATACGAGCTCAATCAATATATATATCGATTGTCTGTACTGAAATCATGTTTCTATTTGCAGGTTAACAATTTCCAATTGCAATCTTCAGACGCAGCAAAAATGTCCCCAAGGACAAGCTCAGCCCTCAAAATGGCTCCCATCTCCTATACGATGAAGATGGACGCCAGGACGGTCCTCCCGGCCAGTCTCGGGCGACAATGGAAGGAGCCGCCGCTACCATTTGGTGATATTCTGTTCATGTCAGCTAACGCCATCCCAGCTCCTCAAGCTCCGGTAACAGACAAACCGTCCTCAAAAGGCAAGAGGCCAAATATGGTGGTCTCGAAGGCGCCCCAACCCAAATGCAGGTCGGTGTTCAAACGGCTCTCCATAGCCCCAGCTGGGGCAAAGCCGTCAGAATAAAAGAAGTTGCCAAACGTCGTGGGCAAGCCCAGGCGATACCTTCGACAGACATGCGGGCGGATGTCTTCTCAAGCATCCCCATCACTCGGCCTATGGCAGCTTCCTGAAGAGCAGAAGCCTGCCAAGCGCTCAAAGCAGAGAAGCTGAGGCAGAAGCGGCTCAGATACAGAGCCAACAAAAGGGCTATGGCTCCGGCCATATTGAAATTTATGAATTTCCAAAGCCCGGACCGCTCCGCGAAACCAGCTGCCAGTGATGAAAAGATGGTTGAATGTGTTATCCACACCGTCTAGATGGTGGGCACGCGTCCCAGCGACAACCTTTGCAGCAAAAGCAAGGATGGAGCCACCGCATCTCAAATCCAATCTGGTGTGAATATGGATGCCACATTCTAAGACCAGCCTCCTCTGGAGGGTAATGAAGACCCTTCCAGTGAGGCTGGTAAGAAGAGAGAGCCCTCAGTTCATGAGGAGTCGGGCTCGGAAAGCGAAGATGAGCCAATCTTCCATCCCAAGAATGCAGAGCAACAACTTCTCCAAGAGCTCCGAAAACAGCTCAGAAGCAAAGATAAGGAGATGGCCATGCTCTACTCAAAAATTGACGACTTGACGAATGTCGTGATGCAGCTCACGGCCCAAGTTTCCTCTCAGCCGCCCAATCAAGCGCAGGATTCTGCTCATGAACCGGAAAACGGTGTCCCGAGACAGCCGACGCATATTCCCTCAAATCCAAAGGTGGGCGAACCGCACGAAAGTCAATCGCCTCCTATCTCGGGAAATGTCTTGGCTACCGATGATAATAGCCCGCTAACTCAAGATCAAATCATGAATTTGGTTGCCAACAAAGTCAAAACATTGGTAGCCGAAGCCGAAGCGCAAAAAGATGTTAGCAGCAGTGGGAGACCATATCCTGCTCAGTATGATCTGGTAGAATTTCCTAGCAGCTATGGCATCCCCAAATTCGAAAAATTTGATGGGATGCGAAATGCGAATAAGCACATCGCCCATTTTAAAGGCTCATGCGGGAATACTGGGAGAAATGATGCACTTCTCCTCAGCCAGTTCGTTAATAGCCTGACCGATGTCACTTTCGACTGGTACGCGAGCATACCGGATGGCTCCGTTACTACTTTCGTTCAAATGAAATCTCTGTTTCGACAAAGGTTCATGAGTGTCAGTGATAAGATTACCATTACTGATCTCGTA
Organism: Agapanthus africanus; assembly: GCA_030015575.1. Taxonomy (NCBI): domain Eukaryota; kingdom Viridiplantae; phylum Streptophyta; class Magnoliopsida; order Asparagales; family Amaryllidaceae; genus Agapanthus; species Agapanthus africanus. Next base: position 90,999,031 of record JASDDO010000019.1, on the reverse strand, counting down.
AGGACCAAGCCAAAGAACAACGAAAGCAGCACGGATTTTATAACCTGATGGCGCAATCTCTCCATCAAATTGAACCGCTGATAGAGCATGACCAATCTGTCAGTCTCCTCGTCGGAAATCTCAACAATTGTATGGCCCCATTTCTATGCACTGCGGGTCTTAAAACATTCCAAGAACTGACCAGAAAAGTTCAAATATTGGAACGCTCAAAGCAGGAGTCCTCCTCTGACTCCCAAAATAACAATAGGTTCTGGAGAAACCGAAAGGACGAAAATCGCAAAGGCGGAAATCCTTAAGATGCTGAATCTTTTAACACTTCAGCTAACCGAAATAAGCAAGGGATGAGCGGGCCTAATGCCAACCAGCCTCGGAAGCTAGTATTCGGAGAGGGAGAAGAATCTCCACTGAAAGAGAAGCTGGATAAGGTCCATTCCTTCAGAAGGGATAAAGTCCGTAAAATATTCAAGGATGCCTTAAGAAACGGTCTACAATTGCCGGAATCAAAAAGACCGCAAGAAGCGAATATGATCGACGACCCTAAATATTGCCCCTATCACAGAGTGATAAGTCATGCTATTATGGAATGTTTTATCTTCAAAGATTGGGTCGAAAAACAAGATAAGGTAGGAGAGATAGAACTGTCTAAAGGCGTGTTGACAAACGGTCAATCTGCGACCGCCAACTTAATACAAAACAGATGAACACAACGTCGTTAAACTAGGAACAGTCGACCTCTGAGTCGTTAAACTGGGGATGTAAAAATGTGTAAATAAAATAAAAATAAATAAAATAAAAAGCCGAAATGATAGGGCAACTCGCAATAAAAATCGGCGAGTAAAATAAAGATGAAAATAAAGCCGAAATGATGGGGCAACCGTGAATAAATAGCCGAAATGATAGGGCAATCGCGACCTTCGCGATAAGAAAAGCTGAAAGATAGAGCAATCGCGGTAAAAAAATATTAAGAAAAAACCCTCCAAAGGTGAATGATGAGTCGCTTCTGAAACCATATTTCAGTGTTAGCGATGCAAATGCCAACCAAAATTCAAATCCCAAACGGCGAATGATGAGTCGCTCCTGGTACCATATTCTAGTGCAGCGATACAGGCGCCAACCAAAATCCAAATCTCTGAATGTCGCAACGGCGAATGGTGAGCCGCTCCTGGTACCATATTCCAGTGCAGCGATGTAGACGCCGACAAAATCCTGAAATTCTTCCAGCCCTATGGGTGGTCCCTAAATTGACTACCGTATACAATCCACGGGCTCAAATAATTCTCATCATACCCATACCCCACCGCAATCACCAGTCCAGCGGCCGGTCTCCGCCCTTGGAATTATGCACCATTGGGAAGACCCACTCATGTGTCCTCACGATACACGGGGAGAACAAACCTTTGTGGGATCCTTACGACTCACAAACGAAAAACACACTTGGGAATCCTCACGACTCCTGAGGAGAAAATACACATGTGGGATCCTTTCGACTCGTAGGGAGAAAATGCTTTTATGAGACCCTTACGGCTCATAAAATTGAAAAGCCTTAGGTGATAAGGACCTAAACCTGTCTCCTAAGCCATCGCTCCTCAACAGGCAAAGGCAAATGATGAATTGCTCCTGGCATATGTGCTTCAGTGTTAGCAACGTTGATGCCTACCCTAACCTTAAAATTCCAAACTCCAATCCAATAGACCCTCTAAGTTGTTAAATTGGGAACAGATGACCCCTAAGTCGTTAAACTGGAAATGAGGGAAATCCCCTTATGGCAAATGATGATTCGCTCCTGGTACCATATTCTAGTGTAACGTTTCTGATGCCAAACCAAAACCAAAATCCCCAAATCCACTCATGGCAAATGATGATTTGCTCCTAGTACCATATTCGAGTATAGCGATGCCGATGTCAACCCAAATCAAATCAAACCAACAACCCCTGCGGCGGAATCATGCTTCGTCTCAGAGTGTACCCCGTGCCGAAATCATGCTTCGCCTTAAAGTATCTTCCTTCCCTGTCAGAATTATGCTTTGCCTGGGAATCAACCTCTGCATCGAAACTATGATTCGGCCAGAAAGTCAAGCTCTACGTCGGAATCATGCTTCATCTCAGAGTGTACCCCGTGTCGGAATCATACTTCGCCTCGGTGTATCTGCCTTCCCTGTCCGAATTATGCTTCGACTTGGAATCAACAAACGACCTCCCTGCCGGAATTATGCTCCGCCTCGGAATCAAGTCGACCAGTGACCTATCCGTCGGAATTATGCTCCGTCTCGGAATCAAGTCACTCAACAAGCTCTGTGTCGGAATCATGCTTCATCTCAGAATGTACCCCGTGTCGAAACTCATGCTTCGCCTCGGTGTATCTGCCTTCCCTGTCTGAATTATGCTTTGACTCGGAATCACATCAAGCATCGACCATCCATGTCGTAAAAAGGGCAGTGCCAGCTTCCCACAAAGCGGTAACAAAATCACTCTGTGCCAGGGAAACGTCTACCACGGACACTCTGTCTCGGAGACGTGTCAAGCGTCGACCGTCCATGTCGTAAAAAAGGCAGTGCCAGCTTCCCACAAAGTGGGAACCAAATCACTCCGTGCCGGGGAACGTCTACCACGGACACTCCGTCTCGGAAACGCGTCAAGCGTCGACTGTCTATGTCGTAAAAAGGGCAGTGCCAGCTTCCCACAAAGCGGGAACCAAATCACTCCGTGTCGGGGAAACGTCTACCACGGACACTCCATCTCGGAGACGCGTCAAGCGTCGACTGTCCATGTCGTAAAAAGGGTAGTGCCAGCTTCCCACAAAGCGGGAACCAAATCACTCCGTGTCGGGTAAACGTCTACTACGGACACTCCGTCTTAGAGACGTGTCAAGTGTCGACCGTCCATTTCATAAAAAGGGCAGTGCCAGCTTCCCAAAAAAGCAGGAACCAAATCACTCCATGCCGGAAAAACGTCTACCTCGAACACTCCGTCTCGGGGACATGTCAAGTATCGACCGTCCATGTCGTAAAAAGAGCAGTGCCAGCTTTCCAAAAAGCGGGAACCAAAGCAAGTCGCCTCCACGCGAAAGAAGATCCATCAATTTCATGCACACGACACACATATGTGGTGTGCATTTATTAATGGTGGGCACTTTGTAGGGGTCAAAAATTGCATCCCGGTTGACCAAGTCAAAATCAAAGTCAACCCCAAGTAAGCGGGCCCATGCCCAAGTCGAGCCCCGCGGCCAGCCTCTCTCATACCAAAATAAAAATTATGTAATAAATAATTTTGATGTAATCTTTATGGGAATAAAGCCAAATTTTTGTAAAGCCCATGGCTCATGTGCAAAAGAAATGAGCACATGAGACATGATGGGCAAAATTCCATTTTGTAAAGCCCAAGAGGCTATATGTAAATGTGTAAGCCTATATAGGCATCATGACAATGAAATAAAAAAGAACAATTCATTCTCCCTAAAAACCAGGGTGTGTGCCCCATCCTCTCTCTCTCAAGTTCTTCATCTTCCTTTTCATTTTCCAATTAAATCAAGAGCTTAGCTCTCTTTTTTTAAAAACTAAATAGAGTTTTACCATAAACCCACTGAAGGAGAGTTTAACTCTCACATCCGATAAAAAAAGGTTAGATTTTCGCTTACTTCTTCTCTCTCCTCAAGATCCAATTTAAGAGAGGGAGAAGAAGGGAAACCCACCTCCCAAGACTCCATCAAGAGAAGAAAAATGGTTTCTTTTTATCACCCAGGATCTAAATCATGGAGCTTCAAGAGAACCCATTTTGGGTTTCTTCTCAAAAGAGAAAAGAGGAAATATTTTGGAGTTTAACTCCATAAATAAAATTCTTTTAGAGTTTAACTCTTTAATAAAAACCTTTTTTTAGGAGTTTAACTCTGAATAAAATTATTTTGGGAGTTTAATTCCAAATAAAATTTTTGGGAGTTTAACTCCATCACACAAAAAAAAGAAAAAAAATGATTTTGGAGCTCCTGCTCCCTCTCACGTGAGGGTGAGGGGAAGCTCCCATGGGAGCATCCCTCACCTTCACGTGAGGGGAAGGCTCCTACAAAGTGGGAGCCCCTGCTCCCTCTGGAAGAGGGAACTCCCACCAAGTGGGAGCTTTCTTCCCTCTCACGTGAGGGGGAGGCTCACCATTTATTGGAGTTTAACTCCACACCAAATAAAAATCTTTTTGGAGTTGAACTCCATTTAAAATTCTTTTGGAGTTTAACTCCACAACAAAAATTCTTTTGGAGTTTAACTCCGCAATAAAAATCTTTTTGGGGAGTTTAACTCCATATTAATTTTTTTACGAGTTTAACTCCATTTAAAATTCTTTAGGAGTTTAACTCCATAATAAAAATATTTTTGGAGTTGAACTTCATTTAAAATTCTTTTGGAGTTTAACTCCACAATAAAATTCTTTTTGGGAAGTTTAACTCCATATTAAATCTTTTTAGGAGTGGAACTCCATTTAAATTTTTTTTGGAGTTCAACTCCATAATAAAATTCTTTCGGAGTTCAACTCCATTTAAATTCTTTTGAAGTTTAACTCCACAAATAAAAGTTCTTTTGGAGTCTAACTCCATACAAATGTTTTTGGAGTCTAACTCCTTAAAAATAAAGTGGGAGCCCCTACTTCTCACGTGAGTGGAAGGCTCCCACAATGTGGGAGCCCCTGCTCCCTCTCACGTGAGGAAGAGGGAACTCCCACCAAGTGAGAGTTTTCTCCCCTCTCACGTGAGGGGGAGGCTCCCCATTTAGTGGAGTTTAACTTCACACCAAATAAAAATCTTCATGGAGTTGAACTCTATTTAAAAATCTTTTGGAGTTTAACTCCACAACAAAAATTTCTTTGAAGTTTAACTCCATAATAAAATTCTTTTTGGGGAGTTTAACTCCACATTAAATCTTTTTAAGAGTTTAACTCCATTTAAAATACTTTTGGAATTTAACTCCACAATAAAAATCTTTTTGGAGTTGAACTCCATTTAAAACTCTTTTTAGAGTTGAACTCCACAATTTAATTCTTTTAGAATTTAATTCCATAATAAAAATCTTTTTGGGGAGTTTAACTCTACACCAAATAAAATTTTTTATGGAGTTGAATTCCATTTAAAAATCTTTTGGTAACTCCACAACAAAAATTCTTTTGGAGTTTAACTCCACAATAAAAATCTTTTTGGGAAGTTTAACTCCACATTAAATCTTTTTAGGAGTTTAACTCCATTTAAAATTCTTTTCAAGTTTAACTCCATAATAAAAAATTTTTGGAGTTGAACTCTATTTAAAACTCTTTTTGGAGTTGAACTCCACAATAAAATTCTTTTGAAGTTTAACTCCACATATAAAATTCTTTTGAAGTTTAACGTCACATATAAAATTCTTTTGGAGTTTAACTCCATGTTGTAAAAGTAAAGAAAAGATATAAAAAAAATTTTAAAAAAAGGAATTTTGGATCCCCCAACGTGATGGGAAGGCTCCTACCAAGCCCCTACCCACCTCACGTGAAGGGGAGGCTCCTATTTAGTGGGATCCTTTCCGCCGCCCCCCACGTATCCCCCCCCTACATGAGTAGGGGGAGCTCTTTTTTCTCTTCTTTTAATTTTTTTTATTTATTAAAAATAAATAAATAAATAAATATAAATATTATGAATAATATTTTTTAAAAATATCATTTCTATAAATATTTATTTATTTATTTTTGTTATTCTTTTTTTATAATATATATATATATATATATATATATATATATATATATATATATATATATATATATATATATATATATTACAAATGGAACAAAAAAATGAACACGACTCCATTGTTATATATTAAAAAACGCACACCAATGTATCGCATTGAGTTCGCATGACAAGTTTTATCCGTCAATCGGAGGTTCTCTCGCTCTAAGAGCGAGGGATAATTAACGACAGCTTAGTCCGCGGCTGCCGGAGATTCGAATCCCCACAACCAATAAACCTCGGCCTGTCCTAGGCAGGGGGAATCTGTACATGCCTGACAAGCGCGCGCGTTCCCATCTCAATAGGGTGACGAAAAACACCCTACAGCCATGAGTTCTAACCATCTTCTCTGCCGCATATTCAATTCTTTCTGAGTAAACACATATTTCAGACTCTTGTGATCTGTGTATATATCCACTCGTTCACCAAGAAGATAATGGTGCCAAATTTTAAGAGCAAAGATTACGGTCGCCAACTCCAAATCATGCGTCGAATAGTTGCGCTCATGGATCTTCAGTTGTCTTGATGCATAAGCTACAACTCTACCTTACTGATGTAGAACACATCCTAAACCCTTACCGGATGCATCGTAATGTACTACAAAACCTCCAGATTGGTCCGGTATAACTAGAATAGGCGTTGATATCAATCTTGACTTGAGTTCTACGAAAGCTTGTTCACATGCTTCTGACCACACGAATTCTTCATCTTTATATGTGAGCTTGGTTAGGGGTGTTACAATCTTCGAAAATCCTTCAATGAACCTTCTGTAATATTCAGCTAGAACCAAGAAACTTCGAATGCCCTTCACTGACTTCAGTGCCAGCCATTCTCTTACTGCTGATAGTTTAGCTGGATCTACAGAGATTCCATGGCCAGATACATTATGTCTGAGAAAACCAACTTGATCTAGCCAAAACTAGCACTTGTTGTATTTGGCATAGAGTTGGTGCTGTCGTAGAGTTTCCAGGATAATTCGTAGGTGTTTGGCATATTCTTTCCGACTCTTAGAATACACCAGGATGTTGTCGATGAAGATGACAACAAATCTGTCTAGGTACTCTCAGAAAACTTGATTTATTAGGTTCACGAATATAGCTGGTGCGTTGGTCACTCTAAATGGCATCACAAGAAATTTGTAATGACCATAGCGGGTTCTAAATGGCGTTTTATGGATATCAGATTCTTTGACCTTCACCTAATGATGACCCGAATGAAGATCTAATTTTGAGAAAACGCAAGACCTACTTAGCTGATCGAACAGATCGTCAATACACGGGAGTGGATACTTGTTCTTTATAGTTATTTTGTTCAGAGCTCTATAATCAATGCACATTCGATATGAACCTTCTTTCTTCTTTACAAGCAGAACTAGCGATCCCCAACTTGAAGTGCTGGGACGAATCCATCCTTTCGTCAATAATTCGTCCAACTGAGTACAGACTTCCTTCACAGGGCTTAACCGATACGGTGCTTTGATCACCGGTTGAGATCCAGGTACTAAATCAATGCTGAATTCAAGAGCTCGATAGGGATGCAAACATGATATGTCTTCAGGAAACACATCGTCGAACTCTCGAACTATTTCTGACTTTGATCCTTCCTCCGCTTGAAGTGTTGCAATCACTGCCTTCTTCGGTTTTGCCTTGTATGTACTTGGCTCCAGAGTACGGTCTCCACTTTTGAAATAAAAGACCGGATGGTCTGGAATCTCGAACACTACCCTCCTTTAAAAACAGTCGATGGTAGCATAAAATGTTCCGAGCCAATCCATACCCAAAACGACATCAAAATTCGGTATGTCCAGCACCTTGAAGTCAGCATAGAATTCTCTGTTGTAGACGACCGCTGGATACAGGTCATATCCCATTATTTCCTTTAGAACGTCGTTCCCTGAACTGACATTCCAGCTGGATACGAGCGGTTTGACTGGAATCACATGAGTTCGGACGAACCGTTGCGACATAAAGGAATAAGATGCTCCAGTATCGAAGAGTGCTAGTGCAGGAAGTGAGGCCACTAAGATTGTACTTACGTTATGTGGGATATGTTTAGGTATAAGAGAAAGATTTATGGTTATGTATATTGACTGAAGGAATGTTTGAAAGGAAAGTGTTACCAGTAATGACTTGGCCGGTGGCTTCAGCCTCTTCCACAGTCATTATGAAAGCATGTCGCCTCGGCACATTCCTCCTTGCTGGAGGAGCATTCCTCTGCTCGTTCCTTTGTACTTGATGTTAGTTATATGTATGCCCTAGAGACTATTATTGTACATAGGATGTATATTGTAGTAGATGCTGGGACATATATAGGTAGGACTTTCTTGCTCGACATGATAGTACGCTATCTTGTTGCTCTTTATCTTAACATGTATACTTTCTGTCTCTCTGTTACATGTTGATAAAGCCCTTAGGATGTGTACTCGACTTCCTGGACTATGATGCAGATCATACTAGTGGGGCCTGGGTAGTCAATGAGTACATCCTTCAATGTTCCTAGTCGTGGGAATATCGAGACGGGGCATCGATATTCCAGAGTAGACTAGCGTATATCTTCTCGATCCATGTGATGGGCGATGGATGATCCCATATCCTTTGGTGCTTGACATCAGAGATGGTATGCGGGTGCTCATTGATGACTAGGTACACTGAACGGACTCGCCGAGAACTCCCAGATGGTATTTACCTCACGTCAGATGGCAGTTCTCTGGTGACACTGGTACAGCTTAGTCTGTTGACCCGAGATCGTCATAGAGTCTTGTGTGTCTCCCACTGTGCTTTGATTTCCACCCTACCACGGCTCTAATGAGTCGTGCAAACAGGTGGTTTTTGGGTATAGTCCCGATTCACATGGAGGCAATGAGCGATAGGAGGGGATTCGTCTCTCCCGGTATTGGGGGTTGATGTTGTGCTATGCTCGACTGGCCATAACTGGAAATCCCTGGCCAGGGTTGCACTGATTTACTGGTAAGTGTTATCAGTAGTTTCGTACTTGTTATGGACCTTACATCGGCATGACTTATCGAGCTACTGGGGTCTGACGTTTACCACCCCTAGGCGAGATATGCAACATATCAGACGAACAGACCGGACTGTACGGTAAGTGTTACTGGTTGGAATCACTGGAGTGTGAGCGGGCTTGCTCGTTGATCTTCTGATCGCTCAATACCCGGGTGGCCGTTACGTTTAGCAGACCGCTTGCGGCTTGTGGGTGCTTGATATGATCATCACCTGCTGCCGGCGTATTGACGAGTCTTTAGAGTCCTACACAGAGGTTTCCTGGCTCAAGCAAAACGAAATAGGAGCGCATATGAGATATGTGCGGGACCGAGAATAATACCAGTATGTGATACTGTATTCTATTCTCGCGATTTGTATCATTGGACGGTTATATATGATATAGCCGGGTTACCGGATCAAGTGTTGATTCGATATATTGATACACTTGATATTAGTCGGTTATATGCAGTATGACCGGATCATTAAATCAAGTGTTGATTTAATGATTTAATGTATAATTATATATTTGATATATTACTTTATATTAACTAGTATTTGTTCACTTAAGATGGATTTTCTCACTTGATATGCACATTGTATATATGATATAGTTTTGTGCACTAGTCTGTATCATGTTTGATGATACATGCAAACTTGGGTGAGTGTATGCTATACACCATGTTTAGGTTAATGGTTAGGGTTTTAAATTATTCAATTATTCATTTTATTTATTTTCTTTATTCTTTTGGGCAAAAATGAAATGGTGGCTAATTTTGTTTCTTGCTTAAGCTTCATGAAGCTTCTTAGCTTTATCTACCATTTTGTTTTTCCCTTAACCCTAACCATTCACCTAAACCCTAGTTTAGTCTCTACACTAGTTACACTAACCCATGGTTGCTATATGATAAGATCACTTGATTTATTATTATTAACCAATTGATTTTATTATGCTTATCATATTCTTTTTCTTCTTCTTCTTCTTCTTCAAGAAGAAGAAACCATGCTACCTCCAATGGTGCCACGATCAAAAGAGTGAGAAATCCAAATCCAAAGTGAACCCACTTCCTATTTCTTCATCCTCTACCACTTGCCATGTAGTAAAGTGTGTTATCTTCACAAGTTCTATGACCAAGTGAAGATGGAGATTGATCTTGAGTTGCCTCGACGTAGATCATCTTCGGCATCGAAGTCGACGACCTAGCCCGCCCATTTCTCCGATGAAACCCACGCTAGAGTCCGGGATCCGATGATCGCAGTGGAGGGACGTCATCACGGAGCTAGAGAAGTGGAGGACCGGATCTATAAAGGTTGTGTCTCTTTCACTTTTAGTTAAAGTTGTTAACTTGCATGTTTCGCCTTACCTCTAGTTACGATCTTGCTTAGGGTTGTAAGTGCACGACGGCGCCCCGGCCTCCATCCCGAGGCCAAATGCGGAAGCGATGGTTAACTTTAATTTTTCTAACCGGCACCACCGCGCACTAAAAAAAACCCGGATCGTGCCATTAACTAGTCCTAGCTAACTACAAGATGGGGAAGAGAGATATACCGAGCGATCCGTGTCCTCCGGTCTTCTCGCCGTCGTCCCGATCTCCCGCGGAATGTCCGGTCTCCACCTCCTCGCCGGAAGGGCACCACGTCGCCTGCTTCTTTTACGGGCTCCCACTTCTATACCGAGGTAACTCGGGCACGAAGCTGGCGAGTCGACGTGCCCAAGGTTTGCTGTAGGTTGTTTATAGAACTCTTATCTCATTTGGGGTTTGTATGGAGTTGCCTTTTTGGTGGAGGGATGATACATGAGCTTTTTGGGGTGAACCATGGAATTTTTAGCAAGCAAATGAGACCAAAAACCCTTGCCAAAAATTTGGACAGCCCCTACCATATGATGGCCGGCCATGGTAATTGGAGATGAGAGAATGAGAGAGAGTCTTGTATGGATGATGGAACCACAATCATAATGCAAGAGAGAAAATGTCATGATAAGAAACAATCATCACAAACAAATCCATACTCCATCAACTAATCAACAACCATGATTGCTACAAAAAGTCAAGCAATCATGAACCATGGAAGGTCAAGGGATGGGGCTCCATCATGAAACCATCATGATGCAACAAAATGCAAAGAACACCCTCCACAAATGCTTATTTGCATAAATGCAAATAAGCCCTCCTCCACCAATCTTCGGCCAATGAAAGATACAAAGAAATATGGCCGAAACGGAAAGCAAACTGGCAACTCCAGAAAACTGGTCATATAATAAATTACAGAAAAACCCCGCTACTGTGCATACACACCCGCATCTGTATTCCGACCGGATACAAATGTAATGAGACAAAATCTACACTGTACTATACTAGGATCCGGCTTAAACTAAAGCCGGCTAGTATTATTCGTTCGATCCTGATCCGTGCAATACCGCACGTATCTGATCGAACCCTGCCATATATCCATACGGCCTCTAGTACTAACTGTCTGATCCTGATCCGTGCAATACCGCACGTATCTGATCGAACCCTGCCATATCTCCATACGGCCTCTACAGCGTTTCGCCCGAAAGCTTGAGTAACTGAATGTGGGGGACTCTAAAGACTCGTTAATACTATGGCTTTGGATTTAACCACTAGCACGTCAGAGCTATTAGCCATACGTGACGGGCCACCAGCTATTGACCAAAAGGGACGTCGATGAGCGAACTCATCCTGACACCCTACTGAGCCTGTCAGTGACAATATCCGTACAGTCCGGTCCGTTCGTCTATGAGCATCGCATGGCGGGCCTAGGGAGTTGGTAAAAGTCAGACCCCCAAAAGCGGTACAAGTCGTGTCGGAGTGTAGCCCAGAACACCCTGAGATACTACTGGAATACCTACCAGTAAATCTCCTGCCTCGGCCGAGGGCTTCGTATAATGGCTCTCCTAGACACAGCGCGACCTCACCCCCAATACCGGGAGAGACGAACCCCTGAAGATCCGCTCACTGCCTCCATGTGGCTCGGGACTGTACCCAACTAAAACCTGTTTGCACGTCTCCTTTGAGCGTGGTAGGGTAGTAATCAAAGTACAGTGGGAACTCACACGAGACAAATGACGATCCCCAGGTCGATGAACTAACCTGTACACATGTCACCAAGGAACTGCTATCTGACGTCAGGTATAAGACCAACTAGCATGTTCCCGGCGAGTCCTATCCGGTGTACTCATAACCCAATGAGCACCTGTATACATCTTAGGTGAACCAACTGATACCAGTGGCTTGTGAGACCGGCCACCGCCCCTCATCGGGGTCTCGACTGTATACACTAGTCTACTCTGGAGTATCGATGCCCTGTCTCGAAACTCCCACGAATAGGGACCTTTTAAGGATGTGCTTATAGACTGCCAGCTCTCACGTATATGATCGCCCTCATACTGCTGACAGTCAAGCAAGAATCCTAGGGGCTCTATCAACGTGTAATAGCGACATGTCAGGTCACCTAAAGCAGTACACGATGATAAAGGTAAACCAGATAGCATACTATCATCTTGAGTAAGACTGTCCTACCGGGATAGGTCCTCCCTCAATCATTGCAATCACGTGCCTGTGATCCAATAATTGACTCTGAGGACACTATCTCCAACAATCTCCCACTTGCACTCAAGGATAATTATTGCGATGTCGCATACTCACAGCCCGTGTGATATTGAACACCCAACTCCTCTACTAGTCAGTTTCACAAAGCTCGTTTGCGAAACTATTGCGTTCGAGGAATAGCCTCAGTGAGTGGATCCGCTTTGATGTTTCTTTCTATGTCTCTCTATATCTCAAGTTCGCGGAGAAACCCATCTCCCGAAATGAGCAACACCTGTCTTAGAATGTGTCTGGATGTCTGATGGGACCTAGCTCATAAATGAACTCCAAATCCAAACTTCTTAGACTGTATCGTCAACTGAACTTAATCAGTATCCTGCGCCATGCCTCCCTCAGTATCGCCTTGGATCACCTGTCCAAAATACTGCCCCTCATCAAAAGGAAAACTATAACTCTGACAACCTCCTTGTCGTCCAGGTCACCTTGGAAGCCTGAAATGATAAAGGTCTCCCGAATGAGGCTGTCGTTATCATATCCCTAGAACATCCACTTATGTTCTAAAACTGCTTCCGACCGTTTCTCTAGGATAGGATCAATGTCAACTTATTGCATCTAGTGCAAGAACAACATCTGGTGCGGTACTTGACATCTCATGATTAACTCAATTGCCTGAGCAAGTGATCTGCCAATCATGCATATTCCTCTCCCTTTTAGTCTGTAAGACACCTTTAGAGAGGGTGACTCCATCACCTGCAGGTACACTACCGTGCCAGGAGTCGTCCATTCTAAATACTCTTAGAATGCTGTCTAAGTACCCTGATTGGGAAACCACCCAAATCTAGATCTAAAACCATAGATCTAGTAACCAGTATGTCAGATATAAAATCCATTTCCTTTGTGGACAAACCACTGTGTGACGACCAAAGTATAACCGATCGTAGTATAGGAATAACACTTCCTACTCTGTGTATGTCATCCAAATACCATGACATCACACCCTACTACCTTCTCAACAGATCCATCCCCTATTCTGATGAAGTCAAACCTATGACTGTCACATCAGAAATTGATGATCTATCTCCGCTATATTTGCTTTAGTCTATACATAGACATAAGCTACCTGTCCACCAATGCTTCCGCTGCTCCCACTGACTACGACAACCCTCTGGCAGAGTCATATACTCGTACACTTCTGAAGCCAGTTCAGAACGACGCTATACTCATCCTCCCGCCGGGTCTCGCAGCCTGGAACAACAACAATGGCAAATCTTGGTAAACAAGAACTTCCCTGTCACCGTCCTTGAGGCTACCGGAGTACCTCTCGGGTGCCTGAGGTTACCCACCTTATCTGTGGAGTGGCCAATGGAATGTCAAGCCAGATTGAATCTTTAGGTTCCTGTGAAATCTTCAGTAACCGTTTGTGGTTCTAGAATCACTTCCAGTTCTACCATACTCCCACTACTGTTTTCTGAAAAAATCCATTTTATTTAAAACTGTGGCGAGTCTAGAACAATATCACTATTGATCTTCTAGATGGTAGAAAGTCAACCCTCGTCATAGCCTAGGTCAACCCACAAACAGCCATTACAGAAACGTGCCTTGAGTTATCCAGAGTCTGGTTTTAAGCAAAATCCGGACAACTCCCCGTACCTTAATATCGTTAAGATATGAACTGTTCTATATCCAATATAGAACCAGAGGCACTGATTTAATTGAACCAGATTCAAATCATGCAGCTGTCTCTAGTGCATGTCAACTAAATGGAAGGAGGACGATCAGCGTTACTCAACTTAGGAATGCTTCCAATTATGAGTAACCTGAAAGAGAAGCAAGTTCTCTTAATCATTACTATCAACTGAATACCATACACAAGTATCTACATCTTCGATCACTTTGAAGAATCCCGATACTTGCAATACCTGGTTCTCTACTTTATTCAAATACCTATAACTTCTCAAAATTCGGACCCTGTGTTTCCACGAAACACCTGTCTAAAAACTAGAGAAGTCATAAGTAAACCGAATATAGTACGAGGACCAACCCCTCTGTCCTGATGGACCCTAGACAACATACAATACTCTGTATAAGTCCCTTGAGTCTGATAACTCATTCACTGTGTGTCGTAGGTTGAAAACTATACTTATGGTTAAGAAGAATTACACCGTTGTTCAATGCTCCTTACCTAACCATCCACTGATATAGGTAAATGTCATAGACATAATTTCAAAAAGGTATATCTCACTCTATGAAAATAGACGTACAGATATATCAATTTGAAATTGGTGTACAACAGCGGATATTCAAAACCAAATATTTTGCCGACCGGCAAACAGTCCAGGTGACTTCCTCAAATATCACTGATTACAACGAATCCCGATATAATGAGGATGATCATCCAATTCCCAACAACTTACTCCCACTCAGCATCTGTAAGACCATACGGATGTGAGACTCATACCTGGTAAATACATACCCTGGAGTAAGTATCTAATCGGGAAATCAGTTTTCTTTTAACATTACATAGTGAAACTGAAACATTGAAATGTTTCGATGGGGTATCCCGGTATTCCTAGTAATGTCTCTTCCAGATTCACGACTGAAACCGTATAATTCTTTGCCACCTCTCCAAATCCCTTTATATGTCTTTAGTCATTACCTTCTGCACACCCCTTTAGGCCAAATGGTTTTCTTCCTTCCCTACCGTTCGGCACCAGCCTATGGTTTGAAAGAAGACTATTCAATAAGCATAATGGGTGTACTGTCCTAATCCTAGGAGTACTCTCAATGCGAGAGAAGGTGAAGATAAAAGACACCTGAATAAACTTTATTCCTATTTCTCCTGAACCAGAATCCATCCCCGAACTGGAACAAGTTCCTTTCGAGTTCGTATATGTAGGGTTGCTATGCACGCGCACAAGGTTCTATGAGGCATCAACCATGCCCGATTTAAAAATTAGCCGTGCCGAACAACCCGAAGCCGGATCTTTAAACTAGAGATTAGGCGAAAACTAACATGCTAAACACTTTAACACTAAGTGAGAAGGATTGCAACCTTTGTAGATCCGGTCCTTCACTTCATATGCTTCGTGTTGAGGTCCCTTCGCTGCGATCATCGTGCTCCGGACTCTCGAGAGGTTCCACGAAGAGAAAGATGCAGTCTTGCTTCCGATCTTCGATACAAAGATGATCTACCTTGAAGTTTCATTAACACAAGCTAACACTCACTAAAATTGAGTGAACACTCTCATCTAAAGGGCAAGGGAAGATGAGGATGATGAAGTAGGATTCTTGCTCTCTTTATTTATCTTTTTCTCATATTTATTCATCACTTGGAAAAAGCTAGTAAGCTTTTTCATGGAAGAAAGAAGAAGGAAGAAGATGAACAATATGATAAGAATCCTTTTTGTGATGAATAATGCAAAGGAGATAATGATGAATTATGCAACCATGGTCAAGTAACCATTGTAGAGATTGAACTAGGGTTAAAGGGTGTGGCTGGGTTAAGAAATATCATGCAAAAATATCTTTTCCAAAACAAAAAAGAAAACCTTCTAGAAACATCTAGAAAGGTTTAACCCTAATCAAACCCTAACCATGTTTAATCTCTACTAAACATGTTGCATTAGTAATCATATCATGTTACAATATTATATATCACATATATAATATTTATCATAACAAAATAAAATAATACATTTAACATATATCGCATATATATCAATGTATTACCCGAGTGAGAAAAAGAATCTTTTAGTGAGCTAATATTAGTTAATGTAATTTAATATATCATATATATTATTATACATTAAATTATCGAATCAACACTTGATCCGACAATCCGGCTATATCGCATATAACCGACTAATATTTATCCGTACCGATTCATCGAATCAACACTTGATCCGATGACCCGGCTGATATCAAATATCGCGAGGATAGAATACGGTATCTCATATCGCATTATCCTCGGTCCCGCACATATCACATATGTGCTCCTACTCCGTTTTGCCTGAGCCAAGAAACCTCTGTGTAGGACTCTAAAGAATCGTCAATACGCCGGCAGTAGGTGATGTCATATCAAACACCCACAAGCTGCAAGCGGTCAGCTAAACGTAACAGCTACCCAGGTATTGAGCGCTCAGAAGATCAACAAGCAAGCCTGTAACTTCTCCTGTGAATCCAAACAGTAACACTCCCGTACAGTCCAGTTTCGTCGTCTGATATGTTGCATATCTCGCCTAGGGATGGTATACGTCAGACCCCAGTAGCTCGATAAGTCGTGTCGATATGAGGTCTATAACAGTTCGAGAAACTACTGATAACACTTACCAGTAAATCTCAGCAACCCTGGCCAGGGATTTCTGGTTATAACCAATCGAACACAGCACAACATCAACTCCCTATACCGGGAGAGACGAATCCCCTCCTATCGCTCATTGCCTCCATGTGATTCGGGACTGTACCCAAAAGCCACTTTTTTGCACACCCTCTTGGACGTGGTATGATGGAAATCAAAGCACAGTGGGAATCACACAAGACTCTATGATGATCTCGGGTCAACAGACTACTCTGTACCAGTGTCACCGGAGAACTGCTATCTGACGTGAGGTATAATACCATCTGGGAGTTCTCGGCGAGTCCGTCCAGTGTACCCAGTCTCTACTGAGCACCCGTACACCATCCTTGATGTCAAACACCGATGGATATGGGATCATCCATCGCCCATCATATGGGTCAAGATGCGTATACGCTAGTCTACTCTGGTGTATCGATGCCCTGTCTCGATATACCCTCGACTAGGAACAGTTATAGGATGTACTCGTCGACTACCGTGGCCCCACTAGTATGATCTCATCATAGTCCTAGTAGTCGAGTACATATCCTAAGGGCTTTATCAACATGTAATATAGAGACAATCAGAGTACATGTTAAGATAAAGTACAACCAGATAGCATACTATCATGTCGAGCAAGAAAGTCCTCCCTATATATGTCCTAGCATCCACTACAATATACATCGTATGTACAGTAATGGCCTCTAGGGCATACATATAACTAACAATCTCGCACTTGCACTAGGGCCATCTGTTGTGGTATCACATATCCAACAATTAGCTGTGGTTGAAGTATCTCATACTCAACCATCCCATAAAAGTCTCTACTGGGAAAAAGGCCTTTGTGAGTGGATCCACGCTGTTGTCCTCTGTGTCTACTCTCCTAACCTCGATCTCCCTGGAGATCAACCATCTCCATGATCAGGTGATACTGCCTAAGAATTATATCTGGATTTCAGATGGGACGGTAGTTCCTTGGCTAAAGCCACAACTCCATTGTCACACAATGGTAGGAACGAAGTTCATCTCATGAACTTATATATCCAGACTGCCTCTTTGGTAGCATCCTTAGTAACGATGTATTTTGCCTTTAATCGTCTAGTATGTCACGGTATCTAGCATGGAACTCTTCCAACATACCGTCCCTCCACTGTGGGTAAAGACAATGCCTGCGACTGACATTCAGTCGTTCTTATCACCCTGGAACCTTTCCAGTGATTCTCTCCAGGATCGATTGATACCATCTCACTATAATTAGTGAGTATCCTAACATCCAATTAGATCTATCTCATAGATCCAAAAACCCAGGATTTAGGAGGTATCATTTTGATCCTATATGGAGAATCCTTGTGATAAGCGGAGATTGACCGATCGTAGCATAGGAAACTCCTTCCCTATCAAGAGTATGTCATCCACGTACTCTACGAGGATCACCACCATACTCCCTACTACCTTTTTGTATATACTAGGTTCATCTACCATTTTGATGAAGTCAAACTCTTTGACTACCACATCAAAACAGATGTTCCAACTTCGCGATGCCTGTTTTATCATATAAAACATGTTGCACACGTTTCCGCTGCTCCCACTGTCTACGAAGCCCTCTGGCTGTGTACTTATAGATGCTCTTTTCTAAAACATCACTAAGAAAAGCAGTCATGACACCCAACCACCAGATATCGCAGTCATGGTATGTAGCCGTGGCAAGTAGGATCTGGATGGACTTAAGCATAGCTTTGAAAGTCTCAACTTTTCCATGTACACCAAGTAATCTTCTCAAGATATACTCGCTCCTGATGGGGATTTAACCCTTCAGATAAAGTAACCAAAGTCCATACTTTGTTGGTGTATAATGATTCCATCTCAGATCGCTAAGCATCCAGCCATTCTTACAGAGTCCCACTCCTGATGGCCAGCTCAAAACTAGTTGGGTCATCATCTCATGATGCAATCCTCGCTCCCACTGTCATAGAGAAACCGAAGTATCTCTCAGGTAGGTGAGGAACCCTGCTAGATCGGCGGAGAGGCTGAGGTTCGTTGGAAGCTATTGAATCCTTTGGTTCTACCAAATTATCAGCTGCAGTTTGTATAGCTGGAACCATTCCAGTTCTACATAACAGACCTTGGCTCGAGCTTGTCCGGATTTTGCTTTTAGACATAGGCCGGACAACCCCAAATCTTAACAAACTTAAGATATGGGCTCTTCCCTTTCCATATCACATATGAAGTGGTAGGCAACTGATTTGATTTGAACCCTATTCAATAGGTATGCAACTTCACAAGTGCATAACTCCCTAAAGGAAATAGGAAACTCAGTAGTACTCATCATAGAGCACACCATATCACATAGGGTGCTTTTGCTCTGCCTCGATACACCGACGTACTGTGGTGTATACGGAGGAGTAATGCTGAGAGAGAATCTCATTCTCCTTTAGAATAGTCCAGGAATTCCGTGCTCAAGTATTCTCCTCCTTAATCTCATCAAAGGTCATAATACTTATACCCGTATTTTGGTTCTCTACTTCTAACTTATATTCTGTGAATATCTCAAAAGGTTCGGACTTGTGTTTCAGCAGGAACATATGTCTGAATCTTGAGAGATCATCAGAGAATGTAATGAAGTACAAAGAACCGATCTTGGCATGTGTAGACAGGAGACTTGCATACATCAGTATGTATCAATCCCAAGAGTTCATTAACTCTTTCTCTGTTTCCAATAAACAGAGCTATGGTCATCTTATCTTTGTGACATGACCGGCAAGTTTCACAAGATGTAAATTCAAACTAATTTGAATATGCATCTAAATGTAACTTCAGCTAGTCGGGTCACATTGATATGACCTAGTCTACAATACCTCAAGAAGGATCCGTTCATTTTTGAACTCTTCCTCTTGTGTGTGTTCCGTATACTAAGAACTGTAGTTTGATTTATAACAACAATGCTTTTAGATAACGTGCCTGAACCGATCAACTATTGATATAGGAAATGTTCAAAACATTATCCAACAATACAAAATTATATCCTTTCTTTACTAATAAAGAGACTGATATGATTTTGTATATCAGGTTCGGTATCTAATAACATTTGTTCAGAATCAATGTATTCTGGTAATACAGGGTGATAGTGACCAACAGACTTGGTTGCAACACTTGCACCATTTTCTGTCTCATGAAACTTATCACCCGTTCTCAGTTCTCTACCTTTCTGTAGCCCATGTAACAGATTACATATGCGGGATCCTGATCTGGTATCTCATACCTAGGACGTAAAGAATACGGAGAAACAGTTCTTTGTAATGAACACACCCGAAAAAGATGCATCAGCATGCACTTTCTTCGTTTGGGCGGCACAGGAAATCTGGTATTCCCTAATTTCCTGCTCTGTCTTATAACAATTATAAGTTGGAGCAGGACCAACGTTCCCCAGCTCAGTATAACAAGCGGGTTCGGTCAATTTATCCGTTTTATTATCTTGATTAAGGCGTGATATGGTCGCTACCTGGAGAGAGAGAGAGAGAAGAAAACACTCAGCGTATGCTCTTGCAAAATTAGATTGGTTATCTAATATATCTAATCAGGATGTCTCCCACTGTTTTAATCAAATCTTCCTTCAAACCCTAAAAGGAAAGACTAGCCGGGATTAATTACACGCTACAAGTTTGCCAATCTTTCAGCCAGGCCAGTGTCGGTACTTTGAGGGAGGTCCCCCGTGCTTTCGCACGAACCTAATTAAAGTAAACCTCGTTTTCCCAGGGGCGTAACCCCGTTGACACCTTTCTAGACACCTACTTGATCAACTAATTGTAGTGTGTAAAACTCTCCCAGGAGTAACTCTTACTCGCAGCGGGTATCGGGATCCAACTATCTCATAGAAGGTATGCAATCTCATTGCAAATTTCAACACTTGAAATTCCCAATAATATTTTACCCCTAGTACTTATGACCTTAACTAAGGTCAACATATCATAAGCACTAGTCAAGTTCTACCCGTCATTTCATGATTAATCAGACCCATCCTACATGACCCTCAACTATAGTCGACATAATCACATGAATGTCCTAACTAATCGCATCATATGCTGTATAGGAAGACATCACTTAGCTACCGTACACTACGCCTCAACTAAAGTCGACATACGCAGCACGAATACTAAGTACTCTACTTCCTAAAATGACGGAGGGCTACGACAGGTTTTCTTATGAAAACCTTTTGCGTAATGAACTTGATATCGTTGTAGAATCGAGTGATTTTAAATGGAGTGTTTTTGAGGCTTTTCTAGTTTTGCTAAAGGGGTCACTCCCGGTGAAAGGATCGTCGGCCCTTTCTTCATCGAATAAGGTGCAGAATATTTCACAAATATCACTATGCAAAGCAAAAACTATAGAAGCAATCAAAAGACAAACCGAGTGTGTAGCATCTGCCAGTTATTGCTAAAGGAGTCACTCCCGGTGAAGGGATCTCGGTCCTTTCCTTATCGAATAAGGTGCTGGATGTTCTACAAGGAACACCGCTATGCAAAGCAAGAACCAGAGCTACCAGTTTTTATAAACAAGTTTCTACAACATCTTTAGGTTTTATTTATTTCATTAATCTCATTAATGAAGTCCCATTTTATTATGCTTCACAAGCATCTCTTTTGAAACGAAATCTGCAATATAACATATATTTCATATATATAATATAAACATTCATCACAGGCAGTAATATGATCTCATCACAGAACATTGCAGCAGAAGAACATATATGAAGTATTGGATATACTAGGACGTCCGTGTTTTCAATACGAGCCTGTATAAAACACGGATTCCACGGTCGCGATGAATAGCCAAACCCACATCCCTAGACCCCTACGAGAGCGGCAAGCAACACAGCCAATTCTAGGATTAGGAGACCCGGTCCCGACTCCTCGAGATGGTCTCCCACTGGACCCTAGGACCCGGTTACTTGTGCTCCCCTCCTTGGGTCTACCTAATGCGGAAAAGTAAATAATATACAACGGTGACATCTTCCGCAACCTGGAAGTGCCCCAATAAAAGAATATTACACACAAATGAATTTTACATGAATGAAAAAAAAAAACACTCATCTCACATAAAACCCCCGGCTATTCAAAATGCGACGATCCAATATAACATATCACAGCAACACATAATATCACATATCATCAACGTAAGCAAGTATGCGTATCACGATTGTCGTTGATGTATAGCAACGAAGCCGGCAATACCCCACATACTACGCTTACGGTCACAGAAAAGAAAGTGTAAAACTACAACAGTTGGAATCCGCAACCTTCTTAGACATCGCATGCCTAACCAAATGAATTTCTTAGACATCGCATGCCTAACAATTATAAACCCCGCATTTTAGTCTCTTTATCGAAAACTCTTTTCAATATCAAGTCGGGCAATTCAACAAGATTCCCGACATCCTGATCAAATGCTCGTCGCAAACTTTAGTAGACGCCGCACCCCAGATGCCGTCGACGAAGTGCACTAAGGCGGAACACCGCTGCCGCGAGCACCCGAACGGATGCTTTCGGCGACGGGGTTCTCCTACAGTCACTTGGTCGGGGCTATGGGGTGTAGCTGTCTATTAAGTTTACCCGGCGAGTATCCGCGTACGCTACGTGATTGCGACGGACTTTTGATCACATCAAAATTCCGTGGCAACCGATCATCTGAGACTAAAGTGCTAGATTTATAACATTCAAATTAGTTATCTCATAACTTTTTGTGGATTCCAAATATTGTATCACATTCCAGATAAAACAGAAAATGTTAAATTTTCCGATCGAACAATCAAACACCCAAGATTTCCCTAATATATCTCAACACTTGAAATCAGTTTAAAAACATCCATCACATGCCACAGTACCAATGGTCCAGCCGTAGAAGGGTCAAGCCAACGCCTCACATGTGGCACGCCGTACTGCCACAAACCCTAAGGTTCAGAAGCAGTTCAAGACGGTCACATAATCGAGTTAAGGTTTTTTATCTTCTAGAGGGTCCACCGCGTTACTTGCACGACTTAGAACATTCTTAAACACGAGAAAAAATCTAACTTTTGAAAAATTTTCCGACAGGGGAAAAATGAGTTATTGATATCCGTTCGAACTTTTTAACAGTTTCTAAAAATTATCCGGACAAACTAAACAAAGTTAAATTATCCGATCGAATCAACGATTCCCCAATACAACCCTTGAAAAATCAACACTTGAGTGGAATTAAAATATTCCCTGAAAAAATTAACAAGAAAGGGCCTAAAAATAATTACATGAAATTTCAGGGACTAAGTCCAAATTTTGGCCGCGGAACCGCCGCAAAACCCATGGTATCGCCGCGGTTCCGCGGTCAAATTTTCGAGTTAGAGGTCCGTACTTCACAGTAATTCTTAGTTTTTCCTGCTTAAGTTTATGAGAATTTTTAATTCAGAAAAAACCATATTTTTTAAAATTGTCCAGAGAGGGTTCCGTATCGGGGTTTTGACGTTCGATCGGACTTTAAACTTCGCCTAGACTTCACCTAAACCTCTAGCTTGGCTCTGATACCACTGTAGGGTTGCTATGCACGCGCACAAGGTTCTACAAGGCATCAACCATACCCGAGTTAAAAATTAGCCGTGCCGAACAACCCGAAGCCGGATCTTTAAACTAGAGATTAGGCGAAAACTAACATGCTAAACACATTAACACTAAGTGAGAGGGATTACAACCTTTGTAGATCCGGTCCTTCACTTCATATGCTCCGTGTTGAGGTCCCTTCGCTGCGATCATCGTGCTCCGGACTCTCGAGAGGTTCCACGAAGAGAAAGATGCAGTCTTGCTTCCGATCTTCGATACAAAGATGATCTACCTTGAAGTTTCATTAACACAAGCTAACACTCACTAAAATTGAGTGAACACTCTCATCTAAAGGGCAAGGGAAGATGAGGATGATGAAGTAGGATTCTTGCTCTCTTTATTTATCTTTTTCTCATATTTATTCATCACTTGGAAAAAGCTAGTAAGCTTTTTCATGGAAGAAAGAAGAAGGAAGAAGATGAACAATATGATAAGAATCCTTTTTGTGATGAATAATGCAAAGGAGATAATGATAAATTATGCAACCATGGTCAAGTAACCATTGTAGAGATTGAACTAGGGTTAAAGGGTGTGGTTGGGTTAAGAAATATCATGCAAAAATATCTATTCCAAAACAAAAAAGAAAACCTTCTAGAAACATCTAGAAAGGTTTAACCCTAATCAAACCCTAACCATGTTTAATCTCTACTAAACATGTTGCATTAGTAATCATATCATGTTACAATATTATATATCACATATATAATATTTATCATAACAAAATAAAATAATACATTTAACATATATCGCATATATATCAATGTATTACCCGAGTGAGAAAAAGAATCTTTTAGTGAGCTAATATTAGTTAATGTAATTTAATATATCATATATATTATTATACATTAAATTATCGAATCAACACTTGATCCGACAATCCGGCTATATCGTATATAACCGACTAATATTTATCCGTACCGATTCATCGAATCAACACTTGATCCGATGACCCGGCTGATATCAAATATCGCGAGGATAGAATACGGTATCTCATATCGCATTATCCTCGGTCCCGCACATATCACATATGTGCTCCTACTCCGTTTTGCCTGAGCCAAGAAACCTCTGTGTAGGACTCTAAAGAATCGTCAATACGCCGGCAGTAGGTGATGTCATATCAAACACCCACAAGCTGCAAGCGGTCAGCTAAACGTAACAGCTACCCAGGTATTGAGCGCTCAGAAGATCAACAAGCAAGCCTGTAACTTCTCCTGTGAATCCAAACAGTAACACTCCCGTACAGTCCAGTCTCGTCGTCTGATATGTTGCATATCTCGCCTAGGGGTGGTATACGTCAGACCCCAGTAACTCGATAACTCGTGTCGATATGAGGTCTATAACAGTTCGAGAAACTACTGATAACACTTACCAGTAAATCTCAGCAACCCTGGCCAGGGATTTCCAGTTATAGTCAATCGAACACAGCACAACATCAACTCCCTATACCGGGAGAGACGAATCCCCTCCTATCGCTCATTGCCTCCATGTGATTCGGGACTGTACCCAAAAGCCACCTTTTTGCACGCCCTCTTGGACGTGGTATGATGGAAATCAAAGCACAGTGGGAATCACACAAGACTCTATGACGATCTCGGGTCAACAGACTACTCTGTACCAGTGTCACCGGAGAACTGCTATCTGACGTGAGGTATAATACTATCTGGGAGTTCTCGGCGAGTCCGTCCAGTGTACCCAGTCTCCACTGAGCACCCATACACCATCCTTGATGTCAAACACCGATGGATATGGGATCATCCATCGCCCATCATATGGGTCAAGATGCGTATACGCTAGTCTACTCTGGTGTATCGATGCCATGTCTCGATATACCCTCGACTAGGAACAGTTATAGGATGTACTCATCGACTATCGTGGCCCCACTAGTATGATCTCATCATAGTCCTAGTAGTCGAGTACATATCCTAAGGGCTTTATCAACATGTAATATAGAGATAATCAGAGTACATGTTAAGATAAAGTACAACCAGATAGCATACTATCATGTCGAGCAAGAAAGTCCTCCCTATATATGTCCTACCATCCACTACAATATACATCGTATGTACAGTAATGGCCTCTAGGGCATACATATAACTAACAGTATATAACCATACGATGGAGTATCCAATAAACTGTGGATCTTCGTAGTGATACGGAGTGTCCTGGAGAAATACAAAGGTGAAGTGGGAGTGGTAATGAAATACCTGGTTTTGTCGTGAATATCAGTCGCAATTTACTTTGACCTCTTACTAATCCCTTTATTTTGTCTTAACTTAATATCTTCTGCACACCATCGTTATGCTAATTGGTTTTCTTCATTCCCTACCGTTCGGCACCTGCCTATGGTTTGGAAGAAGACTATCCAATTTGCGTAATAGGTGTACTATCTCCTAAACCAAGGAGTACTCGCAACCTGAGAGAAGGTAAAAGGAAAAGACAACTGAATAGTCCTATCCGTTTTCTCCAGAACCGGAAACCATCCTCGAATAAATTCCTTTGAGTTCATATATAACCATACGATGGTTTTGTCCAATGGAAGTGGACGTTCGTAGTAATACGGGGTGTCTTGGAGAAAAGGGTAAAAGTAGGAGTGGCAATGAGGTTCGCAACTCTGACAATCCAAAAGCCAGTGTTCAAGAAGGTTCGGTCAACTTGGTCACTGAGTCATAGTCTTAAGGTCGGGTCAATGGTCGCTGCCGATGAGAGAGAGAAAAGAAACACTCAGCGTGCACTCTGACCTAGATCAGAATGGTTACCAATTTATCTAATCTGGAAACCTCCCACTGTACCGTCAAATTCTTCTCCTAACCTGAAAGCAGAATTAGTCGGGATCACCCGAGGAGTAAACCAACTCATCAGTGGGAATCGGGATCCAACTATCATCGCATGATAACATGACAGAATCCGCTCACATTATCACACTCCAGAAGGTATGCGCATATCTGGCAAGTTTCAGTTTCTTTAGAAACTCCCGATGTGATTTTTGCCCCATGCTCTTATGACCTGGCGTGAGGTCAAAATATCATAAGTCACATGTCAAGTTCTGCCCATCATTATCCAGGTTAATTTGAACCCACCCGTACATACCCTTAACATATGCCAAAATAGTAGTACGACTGTCCCAAACTAACGCATCTATCTATGCAACAGATAAATATCCGGCAGCTACCAATCACTATGCCTTGGCGTGAGGTCAAAATACATAGCTTGAATACTACCGAATATTTAACCGAAATGATGGAGGGCTACGAATGGTTTCTGGCGAAAACCTTTAACGTAATGAACTTGATATCGTTGAAGGAACTGATAGCTTTTTGAAAATATAGTGACGAAAACCTTTGCTAAAGAGGTCACTCCCGGTGAAGGGATCTCGGCTCTTTCCCCGTAGAATGAGGTGCAGGATATTCCAACTGAATACCACGGTGCAAAGCAAAAGTAATCGGCTATAGTGAAGTCATTGCCCTGACGCAAACTTTTTGTCCAAGGGGTCACTCCCGGTGAAGGGATCTCGGCCCTTGCCTCGTCGACTGAGGAGCAGGATATTCTAACTAAATACCACGATGCAAAATAAAAGTGAACGTCCTTGCAATAACAGCCTTTTGAAAAGTGTTCCAACAACATCAGATTAGGTTTGTTTTTAACTTGCATTGATCCGAATCAACGCAGTCCCATCAATTGATCACACCACAAAGAACGAAAATAATATGACGTACGTATATGCCATCCGCATTCGCCACCGGGTCCCGTCATTACCCGTTAGGTTAGCTAACTAACGACAGAGCGGGGACTGGACTAGCGCGGATGCAAAACATATACAACATCTACTAATATATATATACCAATATATAATTTTCGCTCAAGGCGTGATAAAATGCAACATCACAGAAATGTACAGCATCACAGAACAATACAGATTCTGGGATCCCTGGGTTTCACAGAGCCACTACTGAAACCCGACGTTCCTTTGGTCGTGTGGATAGCCTATGCAATGAAATCCTAGACCCCTACGAGCGCGGCAAGTTACCCGCCAAAACCTGAAGCGAGGCAACCCCTTTCAGCAACGTGAATGGACCACCCAGCACTTCATGGAATCCGGTAACTTGGGCACCCCTCCTGGGTCAACCTGTACCCCCTACGAGTGCGGCGAATAGCCCGCCAATCCTAGAGTGAAGCCCCTTCCGTCTCAATGCCATGAGATGCGGGCCCGTTGCCCTCTGGAACCCGGCTATCCGTGCACCCCACCTTAGGGTAATCCTAGTACAGAAAGTAAAATATACATACAACGGGTACATCGACCGCAACCTGGTCGTGCCCCAAAATAATAATACAATCAGGCAGTGACGGCAGTCCACATGTCGGACGCTCGCCCTGCAATATCAAATGTACATAATACAACCACAACTGTACTACCACTGCAACCAGGCTATCCCCCACGACCAATCCGCAACATCACAGCAATACACAGAACATCAACGTGAATGTCACGTTCGCAAATATGTCACCGGGCTATAGCAGCTAGACAGGATTTACCGATCAAGTGACATTCACGGTCGCAGATATAATGTAAATACTGTGAAATAATGTGTTTAAAATATCCGATTGATCAAATTTTACCAAGTGGGCCCCCAAGTACTACTGTAGCACATCAAGAAATTCTGGGCCCAAAAATAATATTCCAAAACCCCTATTTTCATCACAGGAGCTCTCTGTAGAAATTTGGCACACTGATCTGCATATACTGCGGCGGAACCGCGGCCCAAGTAAGGGTTTGGCCGCGGTTCCGCGGTCGTATGGAGCGATCACGTGATCAAATTTCTACAGAATTCTTATAATTTCATGCATATCAGTTTCTGTCGAAATTTTTTTGTCCATTGTTGGAGATAGTGCCCTCAGAGTCAATTATTGGATCACAGGCACGTGATTGCAATGATTGAGGGAGGACCTATCCCGGTAGGACAGTCTTACTCAAGATGATAGTATGCTATCTGGTTTACCTTTATCATCGTGTACTGCTTTAGGTGACCTGACATGTCGCTATTACACGTTGATAGAGCCCCTAGGATTCTTGCTTGACTGCCAGCAGTATGAGGGCGATCATATACGTGAGAGCTGGCAGTCTATAAGCACATCCTTAAAAGGTCTCTAGTCGTGGGAGTTTCGAGACAGGGCATCGATACTCCAGAGTAGACTAGTGTATACAGTCGAGACCCCGACGAGGGGCGGTGGCCGGTCTCACAAGCCACTGGTGTCAGTTGGTTCACCTAAGATGTATACAGGTGCTCATTGGGTTATGAGTACACCGGACAGGACTCGCTGGGAACATACTAGTTGGTCTTATACCTGACGTCAGATAGCAGTTTCCTGGTGACATGTGTACAGGTTAGTTCATCGACCTGGGGATCGTCATTTGTCTCGTGTGAGTTCCCACTGTACTTTGATTACTACCCTACCACGCTCAAAGGAGACGTGCAAACAGGTTTTAGTTGGGTACAGTCCCGAGCCACATGGAGGCAGTGAGCGGATCTTTAGGGGTTCGTCTCTCCCGGTATTAGGGGTGAGGTCGCACTGTGTTTAGGAGAGCCATTACACGAAGCCCTCGGCCGAGGCAGGAGATTTACTGGTAGGTATTCCAGTAGTATCTCAGGGTGTTCTGGGCTACACTCCGACACGACTTTTACGCTTTTGGGGGTCTGACTTTTACCAACCCCCTAGGCCCGCCATGCGATGCTCATAGACGAACGGACCGGACTGTACGGATATTGTCACTGACAGGCTCAGTAGGGTGTCAGGATGAGTTCGCTCATCGACGTCCCTTTTGGTCAATAGCTGGTGGCCCGTCACGTATGGCTAATACCTCTGACGTGCTAGTGGTTAAATCCACAGCCATAGTATTGACGAGTCTTTAGAGTCCCCCACATTCAGTTACTCAAGTTTTCGGGCGAAACGCTGTAGAGGCCGTATAGAGATATGGCAGGGTTCGATCAGATACGTGCGGTATTGCACGGATCAGGATCAGACAGTTAGTACTAAAGTCCGTATGGATATATGGCAGGGTTCGATCAGATACGTGCGGTATTGCACGGATCAGGATCGAACGGATAATACTAGCCGACTTTAGTTTAAGCCGGATCCTAGTATAGTACAGTGTAGATTTTTTCTCATTGCATTTGTATCCGGTCGGAATACAGATGCGGGTGTGTATGCACAGTAGCGGGGTTTTCCTGTAATTTATTATGGGACCAGTTTTCTGGAGTTGCCAGTTTGCTTTCCGTTTCGGCCATATTTCTTTGTATCTTTCATTGGCCGAAGATTGGTGGAGGAGGGCTTATTTGCATTTGTGCAAATAAGCATTTGTGGAGGGTGTTCTTTGCATTTTGTTGCATCATGATGGTTTCATGATGGAGCCCCATCCCTTGACTTCCATGGTTCATGATTGCTTGACTTTTTGTAGCAATCATGGTTGTTGATTAGTTGATGGAGTATGGATTTGTTTGTGATGATTGTTTCTTATCTTGACCTTTTCTCTCTTGCATTATGATTGTGGTTCCATCATCCATACAAGACTCTCTCTCATTCTCTCATCTCCAATTACCATGGCCGGCCATCATATGGTAGGGGCTGTCCAAATTTTTGGCAAGGGTTTTTGGTCTCATTTGCTTGCTAAAATTTCCATGGTTCACCCCAAAAAGCTCATGTATCATCCCTCCACCAAAAAGGCAACTCCATACAAACCCCAAATGAGATAAGAGTTCTACAAACAACCTACAGCAAATCTTGGGCATGTCGACTCGCCAGCTTCATGCCCGAGTTGCCTCGGTATAGAGGTGGGAGCCCGTAAAAGAAGCAGGCGACATGGTGCCCTTCCGGCGAGGAGGTGGAGACCGGACATTCCGCGGGAGATCGGGACGACGGCGAGAAGACCGGAGGACACGGATCGCTCGGTATATCTCTCTTCCCCATCTTGTAGTTAGCTAGGACTAGTTAATGGCACAATCCGGGTTTTTTTTTAGTGCGCGGTGGTGCCGGTTAGAAAAATTAAAGTTAACCATCGCTTCCGCATTTGGCCTCGGGATGGAGGCCGGGGCGCCGCCGTGCACTCACAAGGGTTACTTGGCACTTGATAAAAAATTTTGAATTGGACATCTTTGATCAGTTGTAGAACCTCATAAGTGTGCCTAGGAACCCTACACTTGAGGTACGTTCCGTGGAGCTTGATGGAACTGACGAGGAGGAGGTGCGGTCGGTCCACGAGGAGGTGGAGAAGGTAGTGCGAGTCGTGGAGCAGGTGCCTGGATGGTTGGGCGCTGTTGATAAGCGATTGCTGGCCTGGGTGCAGCACTTGGGTTGTGTCTACGAGGACAAGACCCAATGTCATGAGTAGCTGAGCCGCAGACTAAGCAAAGTCGATTTGCACGCCGACAGTCTTTCGCCAAATGTCCATCTCTCCTGCAGTAAGTGCAAAAGGCTGGGTTGGGCCGGTTGTTCGGTACTCCCAGTCTCCTGAGCATAAATTGTGGCCTTGAAGAGGCTCCTCCTGCCATCTGAGTGGCATGACGCTTCAACCCGGCAGAGTGGGGTCTGCCTTTCATCTTTAACACTGCCTCGTAGCGGCGGGAGGCTTTCAGGGCCATCTTGTGGGTTGGGAAATCTCCTGTAGCTAAGGCAGCTTGGATTTCCGGGTCTAACCCTTACTGAAATCGTCTAAATCTGATCTCAGCAGTTGGTATCAAATGTGCCGCAAACCTGTTAAGGTCTTGTGTTAGCCGTGTAGTATGTGATATTTGAAAATCGAATATTGAGACATATCTTACCTACTGAGCATAGTAAACTCAGCATCATACACATCTACTGACTTGGTCCACATCGAACCCTATTGTAGATGGATAAATTGCTGCTTCATGTCAAATCGGGCAGTCTTAGGGAAGTATTTCGCGTCAAACATGCCGCGAAAATTCCTCCATTCGATCGGTTGTTCAAGACGGCTTTCTTCCGCCTTCTTCCAGACTCGTGCATTGTCAGTGAGTTGCAGTTTCACAACTCGAACCCAACCGATCTCTGGCACTTGTGCAGCTGCCAGATCATCCTCAATACTTTGAGCCCACTCCTCAGCTTCTAAAGGGCTCTCTTTTCTAGAGAATTGCTTGGGATGCAAAGCCCGAAATTGCTTTACCCCAGGTGCTTCCGCTTCTGGGTGATTCATCAAAATAGCAGTCTGCTACTGTCCCTCCAGGAGGCTGCAGACCGCCTCAAGCAGTACCGTCTGCTCATTGATCGGAGCAGAGACGGTAGGTGTAAGCGGTAGAGGTGGTGGAGTGTTGTTGAAATTGGTGCGGGTGTTGTTTGGGGAATTCATAACCTTGAAAGAAAAATTTAGGTTAGGACAGATTCAAAATATATGAAATTGGAAGAATCAAGGAATACGAATGTTTCCCCAATTGAGAGCAAAGCTCTATTCAAAATTAAAAATTTGAACTGAGTCAGCGCATCACGTGCAAAGCATGAGAGCGCTGAGCGCCAGTGCTAAAGAGTCAAAGACTCTAAGGCAGCGCCTCACGTGCAAAGAATGAGAGCGCTGAGAGCGTCAACACTAAAGAGTCAAAGACTCTGAAGCACCGCATCACGTGCAAATCACGGGAGCACTGAGCACCAAGTGCTAAGATTCAAAGACTCTGTGATAGCGCATCACGTGCAAAGCACGAGAGTGCTGGCGCCAGAAATAAATGTTCTCCGCCGTTGGATCAAAGATCCAACGAAGATGATAAATCATCAAAATTTAGAATCAAATTCTACTGAGGAAATATTCCTCGGATCTTCCTAAACAGGAAAGATTGCCCTCTGTAAAACAGCGCATCGTTGGATCAAAGATCCAATGGTGATTAATAAAATCACCAAGATTATAAAATAATCTCTGTTTGGTAAAATATTTTCCAATCTTGTTAATAACAAGAGAAATTTTTTCTGTAAAACAGAATCCATAGGATCAAAGATCCAACAGGGGATAAAATTCCCAAATCAATCAGAGATCTTTCAATGAAAGATCTCTTTAACCAAATCAACAAACTTGCCTCCACTATATAAAGGACCCAAGACTTCAAGTCTGGGGCGAAGGAGATCATCAAGATCATTAGCAGAGAAAATCCTCCCTATAAGTTTCAAGTTCTCAGAAAAGAAAAAGAGAAGAGCAAGCTCTAAGAAGAAGAAATTTTCTTCAAGGTAAATGATAATAAGTGAGATCATAACATCTCCTCGATTTTTTTTTGGATATAGTGCCCTCAAAGTCAATTATTGGATCGCAGGCACGTGATTGCAATGATTGAGGGAGGACCTATACCGGTAGGACAGTCTTACTCAAGATGATAGTATGCTATCTGGTTTATCTTTATCATCGTGTACATGTTTTCGGTGACATTACAGGTCACTATTGCACGTTGATAGAGCCCATAGGATTCTTGCTTGACGGCCAGCAGTATGATGGCGATCATATACGTGGGAGCTGAGTGTATAAGCACATCCTTAAAAGGTCCCTAGTCGAGGGAGTTTCGAGACAGGGCATCGATACTTCGGAGTAGACTAGTGTATACAGTTGAGACCCCGACGAGGGGCGGTGGCCGGTCTCATAAGCCATTGGTGTCAGTTGGTTCACCTAAGATGTATACAGGTGCTCATTGGGTTATGAGTACACCGGACAGGACTCGCCGGGAACATGCTAGTTGGTATTATACCTGACGTCAGATAGAAGTTCCCTGGTGACATGTGTACAGGTTAGTTCATCGACCTGAGATCGTCATTTGTCTCGTGTGAGTTCCCACTGTGCTTTGATTACTACCCTACCATGGCTCAAAAGAGTCGTGCAAACAGGTTTTAGTTGGGTACAGTCCCGAGCCACATGGAGGCAGTGACCGGATCGGCAGAGGTTTCGTCTCTCCCGGTATTGGGGGTAAGATCGCGTTGTGTCTAGGAGAGCCATTACACGAAGTCCTTAGCCAAGGCAGGAGATTTACTGGTAGGTATTTGATTGGTCTTAAAAAGTGTTTGTTTGTAGTAGTTAACCGCAATTAGAACGGTGTCGCGCGTAGCTAGACCGAGGTGAGTACGGGTCGTCCTCAGGAAAACGTTGAATATTTTAATCTTACTTTAGATGTGTTGAAAGAGAGAGGAGGAATAAAGAATATTGAAAAATGGTTGTAGGATCTAGATCTACGTTTAAACACTAACGCAAAATATAGATCTAGATTAACTACGGATGTAAGTTTATATAAGAGGAGGGCTTGTAGGGTTCATTAGGATTTAGTAGTTATGGATGATTAATTAAAAATTACTTTTTCTATCCTTTAATAGATTTAAAACTAGAATGACAGTGATGCGTGTAGATTAGGATTTCTGGAGGGAAAAGGAATCCCACTCTTAACCCCTATCTCGACACGGAACTCTGTTCATATCTAGCCTTTACCAAAACAATCATTAATCTAATCTCTAATCGCGGTCGAGGCTAACAAAGAATTGGTAGCGTGCCCGATTAGGATGTTAATAATTATTTTGATAAAGTTTATAAACTTTATAGGACGTAAAAAGAGTTTAGGTATTTTCATCATCTATTAACCTACCCTAATTCTACGAACCCTAACAAGCGGAGAATTACTCGCTCATGTTGGGAGAAAAAGAGATGGAGAGAAAATGCATAATTAAACTACGAAGATATAGAATAAGAAAAAGAAAGCTACCTTTATTAATCAACAATATTCATTACACTTTGATTCCTTAAAAAATGATTACAAAGACTAGTTGCTTCTCGATCTCTTCTAAGAAGGTAGATGAACCGTTGATGATCAGCCTGGATGCGTGAGCCGTCTTGGACTTCGTGATCGCGTCGACTTGATGATTTTTCCAAGAGGCCCTCGGTCTTTATTTATAGTCCCAAAGCCAGAAACTTAGTCTTCTAAATTGGAAACCATTAGTTAGGGTTTCACCAGAAAAATCGCACCTCCTGAATCTTCTCCCCTGTGGCGGATCCGCGGCCAAAAGGGGGGATCTGGTCCGTTGATCATTTCTCTATGGCTTCCTCTGTGTGACATGTGGCGATCTCTGGAACCTTTGGAACTTGGAAATCTTCTCGTAGTTGCTGCCAGACTTGATTTCTAAGTTTTTCTTTCTTAATTAGGCAGGTTTTCTTTAACAACTTGATTTCCTTGATTTTAGTCCTGCAAATTCTGCACAACAACTCAAATGATATTTAGTATAGTTTGTTTTCTTAAGATTTGTTCAATGATATTTCTTGCATACATTTTCCTACCAAATGCTAATTATAATATATAAATACATGAAAATAGTTATTTTACAGATAAACCCTCATATGTATCATATATTATAATAAACACCTTTTCTAATATAGAAATAGTAGGAAAAATGTAATAACAAATGTGCAGTTTTATCAAATGAACAAATACCCCCAAACTTATCTTTGATCGTCCCGAGCAAACTAGTTTATTCAAGAGAAGGAAAAGAAAGGAGAAGTCTAAGCACACTTTCGTAGGCAAACACGATTGCACTGAGCATGTGCAACAAGCCGTTAAACCTCTAGGTGTCCCTAGTAGGAGGAGTGTTGTCTCCTGAGGGTTTTCAGCGGATTACACCCACAAAATCCTATAATAAAAGAGAGATGGTGAAATTTACATATAAAGATAAGAACCATAAAAGAAATATTTTGAAAATTTAGAGTTTCCAACTACACTAGCTTTTCAGTTGTTATGAGCCTTATCTTAATAGTCATGAAAAATGTTAGAAATCACATCATCCCTCAATAAAACATCATCTTTATTCTTCATTCCTACCTTTCATCCAAACATCGATCATATAACCCTACGTGTGTGTAATGGACATTCCTACACTCGGAGAATTCAATTCAAGCTATCATACTCTTGTCCATCTACCTCAGTACTTTTTAATTTGATGAATATTTATGGATTTACTCACACATTTTCATGCGACCGTTAATACTTCTTGAGGTACTAACCGACCGATTACTTATGTGTTTGCTGATTAGGTGATAGTATTTTCCTCGTCTTGCACCACCTAAGGCTTACCAGTGACTCCCAAACCAGTTGGTCTAAGGCACTAGGTGATAAAGCACCCTCGCTATATTTTTTTATTGCTGCCTTGGCGATAACAAAACCAATGTTCATTTTTCTTTTCACCATTTTTATATTTTCTTCATTTTTTTATTTCCTTCATACTTTGTCTTTTAGACAAGAGCATTTCAAGGTATCTTCTACTATCCCGAGTTTCAAGACGTGTGTAAGTGCATATAGTAGGGTATCAACATTCAAATGTTTGGCTTCCAGAATAGAAACTATTTTTCAGACTTATTTTTATCCTCAGATTAGTGACTTCCTTCATCTTACTAACCCTTGGGACAACAGCTCATAACTACTTATTACTAGTTCATTTAAGAAAACTTCTAATTTTCTTGGTTTTCTTAAACTATTTCTATCTTTTGGATGTAATTTTTCACTTTCTACTCTTTTGTTATAAAAAAATTTTGAATGCCCAGTGTCAAAGATAATTCAGTGAATACAAACCTCCCCCCAAACTTGTTTTAAGCAGTGTCCTCACTGATGTTGTCTTTTGAGAGCATGGACCTGTATACTTTGGGAGAGACACAAGGGGTAAAATAATAGTTAAATGAAAACTACCCCCAAACTTATTCTTTGGCACGCACAGATATTCAATTAAATCCATTTTCACTCACCTCCATTCTTAAAATGAGAAAATGTTACCAAAACATGGAGGTGAGACGGAGGAAAATCGGTTCTGATAAAGCGGATCCTGCAAAAACAGGAGCTCCTCCGCGGAGTCAGCAGAGAAATACGGTTTTAATCTATGCCCATTTACTTTAAAAATTGAACCGTTTTTCAAATTTTCAACTTCTACTGCCCCGTGCGGGTGTACATACCTCACCACAAAAGGTCCTTTCCAATGAGATTTAAGCTTACCCGGATGAAGATGGAAACGGGAATCGTAAAGAAGGACTCGTTGCCCTGATGTGAAGGTTTTTCGAAAAAGGTTTTTATCGTGGAACACTTTAGTCCTGTTCTTTACTATCACCGCATTATCGTAAGCTTCATCGTGGAGTTCGCTTAGCTCATTCAACTGCAGCTTCCGATAGCTGCCTGCATGATCAAGATCAAAATTAAGCTCTTTAATAGCCCACATTGCTTTATGTTCGATCTCGACAGGAAGGTGGAATGCCTTCCCAAACACAAGGCGATATGGAGACATACCAAGATCGGTCTTATAAGCGGTGCGGAATGCCCAAAGAGCAGCCGTCAATTTGGTTGACCAATCCTTACGGTTCTTAGAAATCGTCTTCTCCAAGATTTTTTTGATCTGCCTATTTGAGATCTCAGCCTGCCAACTTGTTTGGGGATGATAGGGCGTAGAAAGCTTGTGAGTGATTGAATATTTTCGCATCAAGGCCTCGAAAGTCCGATTACAGAAATGTGTCCCGTTGTCGCTAATTATAGCACGAGGGTGTCCGAATCACGAAAAGAT
Organism: Agapanthus africanus; assembly: GCA_030015575.1. Classification (NCBI taxonomy): domain Eukaryota; kingdom Viridiplantae; phylum Streptophyta; class Magnoliopsida; order Asparagales; family Amaryllidaceae; genus Agapanthus; species Agapanthus africanus. The sequence goes on along the minus strand of JASDDO010000019.1, from coordinate 90,962,228 downwards.
ATTTTCTTTAAGGAACTTAATGACAACTTTGTTGTCATTAGTGCGACACGGTATTGCTTCCACCCATTTCGAGACATAATCAACCGCTAACAAGATATATAAGTTCCCAAAGGAGTTGGGAAAAGGGCCCAAAAAATCAATACCCCAAACATCGAATATTTCCACAACCAATATAGGTTGGAGCGGCATCTCGTTTCTTCGTGAAATCCAACCCAAATGCTGACATCGCGGACAAGTTTTGCAATGTTCATATGCATCTTTAAATAATGTTGGCCAATAAAAGCCACATTGCAAAACTTTCTCCGCCATTTTTCGAGGACCAAAATGACCGCCGCATGCCTGATCATGACAAAATGATAACACGCTCTTGAATTCGTCGTTAGGGACACACCTGCGAATGATTTGATCGGAACAATACTTAAACAAATAAGGTTCATCCCAGTAAAAGTATTTTACTTGGGATAGAAATCGAAGTTTGTCTTGTTTAGACCAATCGCTAGGAATAAGTCCCGTCGCAAGATAGTTCACAATATCCACGAACCAAGGTTCGTAGGATACAGTCAAGAGCTGTTCGTCAGGAAATGAGTCATTTATCGGCACGGTCAAAGTTGGCGAAGAAGTGATGCGTGAGAGATGGTCGGCTACAACGTTTTCACATCCACTCTTGTCTCGGATGACAACATCAAATTCTTGTAACAATAGGATCCAACGTATTAGCCTGGCCTTCGCATCCTTCTTCGATAAAAGATGTCGTAGGGCGGAGTGATCTGTGTAAACCACAATTGGCGAGCCAATCAAGTAGGGCCTGAATTTCTCTAATGCAAATACAACTGCCAAGAGTTCTTTCTCGGTAGTTGTGTAATTTATTTATGCATCATTCAAGGTCCTACTTGCATAGTAAATTACATGTGGCATCTTATCAATGTGCTGTCCTAAGACAACACCAATAGCAAAATCTGATGCATCACACATAAGCTCGAACGGGTGGTTCCAATCCGGAGATGATAGAATGGGGGCTGTAGTGAGTGATCCTTTAAGCGATTCAAAAGCAGTCTCACAATATGAATCGAAGTAAAATGTAGTATCCTTGGCCAATAGAAGGGTTAAGGGTCTAGCAATTTTGCTAAAGACCTTAATTAGTCTCCTATAAAATCCTGCATGACCAAGGAAGGATCGTATATCTTTGACGCAATTGGGACGAGGGAGGTTATGAATGACATCTATTTTAGCTCTGTCAACCTCAATGCCTTTTCGTGAAATTATATGTCCAAGTACAATACCTTCTTGGACCATAAAATGACATTTTTTCCAATTCAAAGTCAAGTTCTTATCCTTACAGCGGGTAAGAACCGCGTCAAGATTACGAAGGCAGTCCTCAAAGGAGTCCCCAAAAATGGAGAAATCGTCTATAAAAATTTCCAGAAAATTCTCCACCATATCTGAAAATATCCCCATCATGCACCGCTGAAATGTAGCGGGAGCGTTGCATAACCCAAAGGGCATGCGTCTATAAGCAAAAGTTCCGAAAGGACAAGTAAATGTGGTTTTATCTTGATCCTTTTCGGCGATGGGGACCTGGTTATAGCTAGAGTATCCGTCCAAGAAACAGTAGTATTCGTGTCCAGCTAATCGTTCTAACATCTGGTCAATGAAAGGTAGAGGGAAGTGATCTTTCCTCGTCGCGGCGTTGAGTTTCCTGTAATCAATACATACGCGCCACCCAGTTTGGGTGCGTGTTTGGATTAACTCATTAGCCTCATTAGTGATGACCGTGATGCCAGACTTTTTAGGGACCACATGAATTAGACTTACCCATTAGCTATCAGATATAGGGTAAATTATTCCACTATCAAGGCACTTGACGATTTCTTTCTTTACCGCCTCCTTCATAACGGGATTTAACCGCCTTTGTGGGTCTCGGGTTTGTTTCGCTTCATCCATCAGATGTATGTAATGTTCAACAATTAAGGGACTAATCCCTTTGATGTCGTCCATTGTCCAACCAAATGCTTGCCGATTCGATCTCAACACTGCCAAAAGTGTGTTCTCTTGCTCTAAGGCTAGAGAAGCGGATATAATCACTGGAAAAGTCTCATTCTTTCCTAAATATGCATATTTAAGATGAGAAGGTAGCGGTTTGAGATCAAGAATTGGCGGAGAGACAATAGAAGGTGGGGTAACAGAATGATATTCGGACTCCTTAAGAGGTTCAAAACTTGCATAAGATATTGACTCGGAAAGTGCTGCTGACTTTTGCAACGAGTCAACGGGTTCAAACTCAAGGATGGACTCATTTAACATATCCTCACTATGAAGTGGTGCAAGATCAAACGATGTCTCATTAGTGTTGTCGAGATCATCAAAGCAAAGTTCCTCATCCATGCAGCTTTCGGGAGCTATCTCATGGATGGAACAAACATCTAGCAAATGAGCAGAAGGTTCTGAAGGCTGACTTCCTAGCTTGTAAATATTAAGCTCAATTGTCATTTTCCCGAAGGATAAGTTCATAGAACCGTTACGACAATTAATTACAGCGTTAGAAGTTGCTAGGAAGGGTCGACCAAGTATCACCGGGATTTGATTGCGTGGGTTTGCCACAGGTTGTGTATCTAAAACAATAAAGTCCATAGGAAATATGAATTCCTCGACTTTAATTAACACATCCTCTAGTTCACCCCAAGGTTTGGTGATCGATCGGTCTGCCATCTGGAGAGTACAATGGGCGGGTTTTAACTCTCCAATTCCTAACTGCTCGTATACTGAATAAGGAAGCAAGTTAACGCTAGCGCCAAGATCGAGTAAAGCACGATTAATATTTTTACCTCCAATAGAAATAGAGATTGTAGGACAGCCAGGGTCCTTACGTTTCTTTGGTATTTGTTGGGTAAAAGCTATGCTAACATTACTCGTCATGAAAACCTTCTTAGGCACTTGTGTTTTTCTCTTCCTAGTGTACAAGTCTTTAAGGATTCTTGCATAAGATGGGACTTGTTGAATAGCATCTAGGAGAGGAATATTCACGCTAACTTGCTTAAATATTTTCACAATCTTCTCCATTTGTGGGTTAGGTCTGTTGGCCCTTAATCTGTTTGGAAATGGAGCTTGATCAATAAGTTTTGGGTCCAACGTTTGTGGAGAACATTGTGGGGACGGATTCGATCCTAAAATTGGAGTGGGAATCGACTTAGATAGATTTGGCGAAATGTTCGAGCCTTGGGGAAAACGGAGAATAGGCTCGGATGAAGGTGGGAGACTAGACGAATTAGGGGAAGAAGAAGACGAAGCTGGGGTATCATTGGTGTCACTAACATCAAATTGCTCACCCACTCGGTTATTTAACACCTTTCCCAATCTCAACGTAGTAACGGCATTCACATTATGATTTTGTGAATAGCCAGGTTTCTGTAGGGGTTGAGATGGGAGTTTCCCTTTCTCTCTCGCACTCATTGCGGCGTTCAACTGTGCAAGTTGGTTTTCTATTGATTTAATACTCTCGCCGTGGGAGGCAGAGTCTTTCTTTATGGTATCAATAGAACACTTCATATCAGCCGACATTTGAATGGTATGTTTCATAAACATATCCAAAATTTGTGCGAGTGAAGAGTTGTCAGTACTGGCCACTTGTGGTGTAGATGTGTTGGCCGGATTTTGAAAATTTTGGGACTGAAAGGGGAGCTGACTTTATGGTTGTGGTTGCTGTGGAGGAGGTCTTTGATAATTTCTATGTTGGTTTTGGTTCCAAGCAAAGTTAGGATGATTCCTCCATCCTTGATTGTACGTGGAAGAATAAGGATCGTTTCTAGGTCGCTGCTGAAAAGCAGCATTAGTTTGAAATGATGCGTTCATAGGACATTCTTCCATTAAGTGTGAAGGATCTGAACAGCAACTACAGACGGTCTTGGGAAGCGTGACCTGATTTAGGGAGACTGATGAAAATTTGTTCTCAATAGCATCGAGTTTCTTCTGCATCGCTGCCATTTCGGCTTTCACTGCGATGGAAACATCGAGCTGGTGAATACCTCCCCTAGATGAAGGTGGTCTTACGCTTTCCCACTGCAAAGTGTTTTCAGCGAGATCTTCCAGATATTTCCACGCTTCACCGTCATCTTTAGACATGAAATTGCATTGACACATTGTTTCAAGCATCTGCTTTATCGCTGGATTAATGCCCTCATATATAATTCGACATAAATCCCATCTTTGTATTCCATGATGAGGACATTGGACAAGCAGATCCTTGAAATATTCAAAGCACTTCCAAAATGGTTTATTGGGAAGCTGGGTGAACTGGTTGATCTCGCTTCTAATATGGGCAGTTTATGGTTTGGGTAAAACTTCTTAAGAAATGCTATGACGAATTCATCCCAATTAGTGATAGAGTGTGCGGAAGTATTATAAAGCCATTTTTCTGCCAAGTCGCACAGTGTGAATAGGAGAAGACGCAAGCGCATAGCATCCACAGTCAATTGTGAAGTACCCATCATTGCGCATACGTTTTCGAATTTGGTGATGAAAACGTACGCGTCTTCCGACTTAAGCCCATGAAATTTGGGCAGCAGATTGATGTAGTGGGGTTTAATTTCGAAATTATCCCTATTAGCTGGTGGAATAGATAGACAAGTGGGAAGAGGACCACGGATATGATAGCATCTCTCTTGGAGAGAGATGCGCGGTGGATTCTGCACACCTACGGGCGGTGGCAGCGTGGTGTTATAATCTGATGGAGTACCGTCCATCTCGGTCGTGGTGTGTGGTGGGGAAAAAGAAGATGAAGAAGTACCGACTTCGGCGTCAATAGCAGGAACGCAGACAAGACGGGAACTAGAATCCCGTGTCCAGCCGAGCAGGCACTAAGCGGGTTTAGCGCAAATGGCAGCGTGTGTGATTTAAAATTGGTCTGTTTTGAAAAAGTGGGACTCAAGACAAATCACTCTACAATGCACAAACAACCCTAGAACTAAGGTTACCTAGGTCCAGTTTCTAGACCGCTCCTAGACTTCCAAAGGACAAGCCGCATGATCAATCCTCTACCGTCTCTTTACTACTCTTGTGGCCAGGTAAGTGCCAGGTAAGTGGGAGGTATCCTCTATACGAATCACCGAAAATAGCGGGCTTAATTAAGTAAACCACTTGCCTTAGACACACTTGTCTAGGCACCACAAAAGTAATGCGGATAAGCGATAGATTACCCATGACCTTCCACTGTCCTTAATGAGCGCGACAGTCGTTAGAGTCTGGTCTAGATATTTTTTAAATTAATGTAGGGTTGATGTAGATGCTCGGTTTGTGATTTGTGGGGCTTAGGAAGGGTGATAAAATCCCCACCTAATCTGGATTTGGTCTTTGCCCTTTAAAGTCCGTATTAAAATATGCGAAACAAAACCAATCACAAAGCTTTGCAAAAATATTTTTGAGCGGCGATATTTTGCAAAGAATCCTGCAGAAAATAGATTTTATTGGATTTCAGAGGAGAGAGAAAGAGGTTAGAATCTTACCAGAGAAATGTGGAACCCTAGATCCTCTAACTGGCCGCGCTTCCGCCGCAAATGAGCTCCTTTGCCGCGCTTCCGCCGCGGAGTAGATGGATCAGTTGATGAAAATTTTTATGTGGCCTCCTGTACTCCTCTGGATCTCGATGAATGTCTCTGTCTTTCTGTTTCCTCAAGTTTGTGACTCCAGATCCCCTTGCAAAATTCACACACAAATCGTTAAATATACAATTTGAAGTTTTGTTTTAATTATGATATAGATCGAATAAGAATTCAACACAAATAGTAAGAATAAAAAATTACGCACGTATCCCCGGTAACGGCGCCATTTGATTGGTCTTAAAAAGTGTTTGTTTGTAGTAGTTAACCGCAATCAGAACGGTGTCGCGCGTAGCTAGACCGAGGTGAGTACGGGTCTTCCTCAGGGAAACGTTGAATATTTTAATCTTACTTTAGATGTGTTGAAAGAGAGAGGAGGAATAAAGAATATTGAAGAATGGTTGTAGGATCTATATCTACGTTTAAACACTAATGCAAAATATAGATCTAGATTAACTACGGATGTAAGTTTATATAAGAGGAGGGCTTGTAGGGTTCATTAGGATTTAGTAGTTATGGATGATTAATTAAAAATTACTCTTTCTATCCTTTAATAGATTTAAAACTAGAACGACAGTGATGCGTGTAGATTAGGGTTTCTGGAGGGAAAAGGAATCGCACTCTTAACCCCCTATCTCGACACGGAACCCTGTTCATATCCAGCCTTTACCAAAACAATCATTAATATAATCTCTAATCGCGGTCGAGGCTAACAAAGAATTGGTAGCATGCCCGATTAGGATGTTAATAATTCTTTTGATAAAGTTTATAAACTTTATAGGACATAAAAAGAGTTTAGGTATTTTCATCATCTATTAACCTACCATAATCCTACGAACCCTAACAAGCGGAGAATTACTCGCTCATGTTGGGAGAAAAAGAGATGGAGAGAAAATGCATAATTAAACTACGAAGATATAGAATAAGAAAAAGAAAGCTACCTTTATTAATCAACAATATTCATTACACTTTGATTCCTTAAAAAATGATTACAAAGACTAGTTGCTTCTCGATCTCTTCTAAGGAGGTAGATGAGCCGTTGATGATCAGCCTGGATGCGTGAGCCGTCTTGGACTTCGTGATCGCGTCGACTTGATGATTTTTCCAAGAGGCCCTCGGTCTTTATTTATAGTCCCAAAGCCAGAAACTTAGTCTTCTAAATTGGAAACCATTAGTTAGGGTTTCACCAGAAAAATTGCACCTCCTGAATCTTCTCCCCTGCGGCGGATCCGCGGCCAAAAGGGGGGTTTGGCCACGGATCCGCGGCCCTATGATCTGGACCGTTGATTATTTCTCTATGGCTTCCTCTGTGTGACATGTGGCGATCTCTGGAACCTTTGGAACTTGGAAATCTTCTCGTAGTTGCTGCCAGACTTGATTTCTAAGTTTTTCTTTCTTAATTAGGCAGGTTTGCTTTAACAACTTGATTTCCTTGATTTTAGTCCTGCAAATTCTGCACAACAACTCAAATGATATTTAGTAGAGTTTGTTTTCTTAAGATTTGGTCAATGATATTTCTTGCATACATTTTCCTACCAAATGCTAATTATAATATATAAATATATGAAAATAGTCTTTTTACAGATAAACCCTCATATGTATCATATATTATAATAAACACCTTTTCTAATATAGAAATAGTAGGAAAAATGTAATAACAAATGTGCAGTTTTATCAACTGAACAGTATTCATGTAGTATCTCAGGGTGTTCTGGGCTACATTCCGACACGACTTGTACCGTTTTTGGGGGTCTGACTTTTACCAACCCCCTAGACTCGACATGCGATACTCATAGACGAACGGACCGGACTGTACGGATATTGTCATTGACAGGCTCAGTAGAGTGTCAGGATGAGTTCGCTCATCGACCTCCCTTTTGGTCAATACTTGGTAGCCCATTACGTATAGCTAGTACCACTGACGTGCTAGTGGTTAAATCCACAGCCAAAGTATTGACGAGTCTTTAGAGTCCCCCATAGACAGTTTCTCAAGTTTCAGGCGAAACGTTGTAGAGGCCGTATGATATATGGCAGGGTTCGATCATATACGTGCAGTCGTGCACGCATCATGATCGGGCGGATCATACTAGTGGGCTTTGGTTTAAGCCAGGTCTCCTAGTATTAGATTTGTTGGATTACTTTAGTCTCATCGCTTTTACGTTCAGTCGGAATACGGATGCAGGTATGTATATACAGGTGAGGGGTATCCTTGTGATCCATCACGATTTTACTTTAGATGTTGCCGTATCATTTTGTTGGACTAAACATTTGGATTAATGTTTACTTTGGTGGAAATTGTGAGCTTAATTCATGATGAGGTGCATTAAATATGACATGGACAAGGGTGGTGACTCATGGTCTTATTCTTTGAGCCATGTCATGTTTAGTAATTGATTTAAGTGGTGAAATGAAAGAAAGAGAGAGAAAGGGCAGCCATGTATAGGGTGAGCTCTTGTGATTATTGATCTAACTCTCATTTTATCATACAACACAAGAAAGAAAAGCCTCTTCTTCTTCCTCCTCCTCTAGCTCACCATTTCCTCCAATGGCATCATCTTCAACCTCCATCCATACACTCTCATGTGTTGAGAATCAATGGATGCTTAGGACAAAGTGATCACACACATTCTCTACACCGCCTTGGACACGTCGGCTAGCAAACTTCATATCTGAGTTGCTTCGGATGAAGCGGGAGCCCGTAAAAGGATTCGAAGATGTGGTGCCCTTTCCGACGAAGAGACCGGAGATCGGAGATGTCGCGAGGAGCTTGGGTTGGTGGCCAAAGACCGAAGGACACGGATCGATCGGTATAGCTTTTCTAACCCTTCTCTAGTTAGCTAGTTATAGGTTAATGGTTCGATCCGGGATTAAAGTCTGCGATAGCGCCGGTTTCAAGTTTAGAAAAAGTTTTCGTTTCCGCATTTTGGCCTCGGATCGACGGCCGGGGCGCTACCGTAGACTTACATTTTTGAAAGTTTAACTCTCACATCAGAAGAACTCAATTCTTTTTCTAGATCACGGATCTATAAGACCAATTCTTTCACAAAAAAACAGAAGAGATCAAATCATCTCCTCACAAAAAGAAGAACTCGATTCTTAGATCCATGAGACGGAGTCTCTTATAAACAAGAATTTAATCCTCAGAACACATAACTGACCAGAACTGCCAAAAAAGGCAGCGCTCTAAGTCTGACGCTCAGCGCCAAGCACACCACGTGCTCCTCACGTGTGTGCTATTTCATAAGAAGCGCTTCAGCGCTCCAAGTCTAGCGCTCAGCGCCAAGCGCACCACGTGCTCCTCACGTGTGCGCTATTTCAAAAGAAGCGCTTAAGCGCTCCAGGTCTGGCGCTCAGCTCCAAGCGCACCACGTGCTCCTCACGTGTGCGCTATTTCATAAGAAGTGCCTTAGCGCTCCAAGCGCCAAGCGCACCACGTGCTCCTCACGTGTGCGCTGAGGGAACACAAAGTGTTCTTTAAATAAAGCCCAGCGCCATAAAAAGTGTTCAACACTCAGTAAAAGATAAAAGAAAAAGGGGTGTTAGAACCCAAATCAATGCTCAGTATTGTTAAATAAAAAAGGGACTGAGCCCAAATAAATGTTCAACATTTTATTCAAAACTAAGTGGGTTGAGCCTAAGTTGGCTACAAATCTCTAATTCAGATCAACTGAGCCCATGTGCTCACAATCTTTTTAATTGGCCTTGGTCCTAAACCTGACTATAGATCTCCCAACCAACATTGGTTCAAGGGTACATCTCTTCATTCTTCTTATATGTGTCGTTGTAATTCTTCAACGTCTTCAGAGAGATGGCGGGTCCCGACAACCAGATACTCCACGGACTATGATGTCCTTAAACTTATGGACCGCAATGTCCCTAAACTAAAATGATAGAGTCCAAATGCTCTCTTGTTGGATCTAAATGATCTCAAAACCTTGTTGAGTAGATCTTAGTCTAAAATTGGACTAACGTATCCTCAACAAACGTTTGAGTTGACCTTAATCTAAAATAAGACTAACGGTCCTTAAACCAACCCAAACCCAAATCTAAGAAAATACGGATTTGGACTAATCCACGCCCTACGGGTGATAACATAAATTAGTCTCCGTATACAATCTATGGGCAACCAAAAATAAAATAAACACACACGACACGAAGTGACCATCTGGAGAAGGAGAAAGTGGTTACCGCTATGCGGCAGCTTAATTAACTGCAGGGGCTTGCGCCTATAGGGAAGAGCATCCCTACAATCAAAAACCCCTCGTACACGAGGAGGAATCTGACGAAGTTTGCTACAACGGCCGCATCTGTCTAAACCTCCGATACACGATGCCATAAATCAACTTGGTATCTTCGGAGAGGTGGACGGATAAAACCAAATAGCATCTGCCCCCCAAAATTCAGGCCGGACGTCCCTACGTCCCGGTCGCGTCTTTCGGCGGAGAACAATGAAATGTAAATAATGTTTTAGTTGCCGATTCTTGTGTTATATTGCTTAGGACTTCATGCAGAATTAACCCGCATGTCCATGCAGAACTGACATGCATGTCCATACAGAGCTGACCTACATGGGCCGCCAACAAAACCTGTCACACCTCGCTTCCCGATGTACGGTAAGGAGAAGCGGCGAAGCCCGCTACGTATTTACTCTAAAGTAAACACGCTAAGCGTATCTAAGCAATATAAAGTAAATGTACACAATAAAAGTGACAATAGATGTAATTGAACAGCAACTTTTATTTATTAACAATTCTTTACAAGTACAACTGGAAATGTAAATACATGAATAGAAAGCGATGCCTAAATAATGGCACAACTAAAATGAAAATGTGTATAAGTGCCTACAGCTCTGGGTGAAAGGCTAACAGCTCCAAATCTTCAGTGCTGGGCTCAACCTCCAGTGAGTCCTGATCAGTCGAAAATATTGCATATTTTAACCGGCAATTTCCCTATCATCTGCATACATATAGAAGTGTTCGGCATTCATATTCTACATATTAGCAAATCGGTCGCAAAATATCAGATTACATGTATTCGACCTTAAAACCGGCATTTCTAGGGAAATTGACTGCATTGCATTACATAGCATATTTTCTATATCTTGCAACCCGTGTTTTGAAGTCTATGCAGGAAAAGAGAAGCTTGCTCGATCATTACATTTCTCGACCATTACAATCGCTCGTAAACTCACTAAATTCAAATCTGGTACTAATCCAGAGGAGCAATCACAATTCAGCATATCAGACAAAGCCCCAAACAGCAGTCTAAGTACACAGAAGAAGACCCAAAGGCCAAGCCTTCAACATAGCCGCGGATCCGCGGCATATGCTTGCTAAGGCCGCGGATGCGCGGCTCATTGATGACATCATCTCCTCAATTTCAGTGCACAACTCCTGTTCCAGGGCCCACATTCCAGAAATGCACACAAACTTCCAGAAAACTCCAGATAGTTCTACCAGATCAGCAAATACCTTGAGCTTCACTAAACTAGCCTAATCATTCTAGAACTTTCCCTAAACCCTAGCTTAAACCCTAAGCTAACTCCTAACAAACTCCTTCTAGAAACTCTTCAACAAACTTTGGGAGGGAAAGTTCTAATTCAAACCTAAACCTAGGGTTTGGGAGTTCTATAAATAAGACCCTAGGCTCATTGTAAGAAAATTATTCAACCTTGGGAAAGTTTAGAAAAATCAATCCCATTCTTCATCTCCTTCTTCCTCAAGTTTAGTGAGAGAGCTTGTAGGAAACCCTAACCCTAATTCCAAGCCAACATCAAGAATCCCGAGTACCCATTAAGCAAGAAGCCCGACAACCCTTAGTAGCGGAGCCGATTTCAACGGAGCAAGCGATCCGAAGCCGATCCACGACTCACGAAGCCGAGCGACGCCCGATCAACAATCTAGATTCTTCTTCTTGTAGTTCTTGAAGCAAATGTAATCAAAATTGTTGAGATCAATAAAGGTGATATTCTTTTATCTTGTTTTCTTTAAATTCCGCATCATGTTATCTTTACAAATCTTTAATATTGTCTTTGTGGTGATGTGTGAATAAAACTCCGCTCGTCGAGGAGTCGAGACGGATAATAGAATGATGATGTAACATAGCTTTAATCGATTCTTGATTCCCACGAGTTTTGTAAACCCTAGCTAGTTCAAGAAACGACGACCCATTTCGTTTCGATGCTTTCTTGATTGACATCGATCGAAATTGGGGAGTTACGATCGTTTCTTGAATTTGGTAGAGGCTAGAAAAGGAATGATATCGACGAAAGAACAAGGGTTATAGGATGAAACCCTAGTTTCACGAGAAAGCCCCAACTCTCGTCGATCATCATCAATCTAGTATCAATCCTTCGAAGGACAAGAACACGATATCTTTAGATTACATCACGTCTATTGATCCTATCAATTCCTACGAGCCTCTCTTATATTCTTGATTGTTGATTGGAAATATTATCGAAACACCGATTCTTGATTGTTTATAGTTTCTTGATTCTTGCATAAAGAATAGTGACACTCGAATACAAATCATTCTTGAATCATGTTTTCTGTTATTGTTGCTTAACTTTTCATTTCAAACGTATCGAAATACAAGTGAATCGTGCAATCCCTGTGGACGATCCGCACTCACTACAAACTACATCCGACACCGTAGTTTGATTGCGGTCAAAATAGTTTTTGGTTGTGAAGTTCTTTACAAATTTCTCTATATACTACACAACGGGAAAAACGATCAATCAAAATGGCGCCGTTGCCGGGGATCGCGCTAATTCATTTGCATTTTTAGTTTGAAGTGAAAGAATTATTACATTTTACTTCTTGAAATCAAAATTCGTACAAACTCTTATACGTGTGTTGTGAATTGACTGCAAGGTGATCTGGAGCATTCTGTGCTGTGAAAAAAAAATTTTGGAATATACCTCAGAGCTGAGGGAGCCAACAGGAAGCATCTGGTGAAATTGTGTACAGAGATCCCACGATTGGAGCGCGTTTCCGCGGCCTGAACCTAGCATACGCTGTGGATCCGCGGCTTGGTGAAGGGATCACTGAAAAATTTTCAGTGCAGGTAATTTCTTGCTCTCTCCTCTCTCCCTTTTTAGCTCCAATTAACTCTTTGCTGCAGGATTCTTTGCAAATAAATCGCAGCGCGCAAAAGCAAAATAAAAATTTTTGTGTGATTTTGATTTCTTGGTTGTTTGCATTCTAATACGGAAATTTAAAGGGCACGGCCAAATCCAAATTAGGTGGGGATTTCATTACCCTTCCTAGGCCCCGAAAATCGCAAAACTTGCATCCGCATTACCCTCATTAATTAAAAGAAATCTAGAGAAGACTCTGAGGACTGTCGCGCTCAATAGGACAAGAGAAGGTCGTGGGTAATTCATTGCTTATCCGCGTTTTCTTGTGGTGCCTAAGGCGAGTGTGTCTAAGGCTAGTGGTTATTAATTAGGTCCACTGTAGTGGTGGTTCCTTCCCACTTACCTGGCACTTATCCGGCCACAGGGGGACAAAGAGGCAGTGGAGGATTCTATCTGCGACTTGTCTTTTGGCAGTTAGGAGCGGTCTAGAGCCGGACCTAGGTGACCACTAGATTCTAGGGTTTGTGTGCTGCATTTGTTTTGTCGCATCATTTTTTTTAAAATCCGTCCCTTTTTAAAGCAAGCACCGCATTCATTTTACCCCTAATTATAAGTCAACGCTGCCACTTGTACTAACCCTTTTTAGTGCAAGATAGGCTGGACACGGGATTCTAGTGCCCGTTTAGTCCGCGTACCTTTTATCGGCTCCGAAGTCGATAATTCTCCATTTACCTTTTCTTTACCCACTACCACACCCACACCGATGGATCCGAATCCATCAAACTTCTTTAACCCTAATCTGCCACCGTCCGTTGGTGCGCAGAATCCTCCCCACATTTCTCTCCAGGAAAGATGCTATCCACATAGAGGTCCTCTTTCGACCTGCTTATCCACACCACCAGCCAATGGGGACAACTTTGAAATAAAGCCCCAGTATATCAATCTTTTACCCAAGTACCACGGACTCGAGACCGAGGACGCTTACGTTTTCATTACCAAATTTGAAAACGTATGCGCAATGATGGGTACGTCTCAACTTTCAGTGGATGCGATGCGTCTACGACTTCTTCCATTTACTTTGTGCGATATAGCCGAGAAGTGGCTATATAACACCACCGCACACTCTATTACGAATTGGGAAGAATTCGTCGCTGCATTCCTTAAGAAATTTTACCCAATCCAAAAGACGGCTCGAATCCGTAGCGAACTGAACCAATTTGCCCAGCTCCCTGCCGAACCATTCTCTAAATACTTTGAACGTTTCAAGGATCTATTGGTTCAATGTCCTCATCACGGCATCCCGAGATGGGAGCTTTGCCGAATCATATATGAGGGCAGTAACCCTAGCACTAAACAGAGCCTTGAAAACATGTGTCAAGGTACTTTTATGACCAAAGATGACGGGGAAGCCTGGCGATACTTAGAAGAGTTCGCTGAAAAGTCACTAATTTGGGAGAGTGGAACACAACCATTGAATAGGGGTGGCGTACACCAAATAGATGTGCCCATAGGTGTTCGAGCTGAAATGGCAGCAATGCAAAAGAAGCTCGACGCTATGGAACACAAATTTGCAGCAGCCTCCCTAAACCCAATGTCGCTCCCCAAAACTGTTTGTGGGTGCTGTTCTGATCCGTCACATTTAACGGAAGAATGTCCATTAAACTCTGCGTTTCAAGGTCACGAGCATTCTAATGCCGCATTTCAAAGACCTCGAAACGATCCATATTCTTCCACGTACAATCAGGGTTGGAGGAACCACCCGAATTTCGCTTGGAACCAAAACCAATCTCAAAACACGGTTCCAAACACGAATAATTTTCAAAGGGCTCTTCCTCCACCACAACAGCAACCCCTTCAACTCACTCAGCACCCCTATCAGTCACAAAATTTCCAAAATCAGGGCAACACTCCTGCACAGTCTAATCCTATGCAGCCCTGTTCTGACGATTTCTCTCAATTCACTCAAACCATGAAATCAATTTTATCAAATTTCATGGATGTTTCGACTGAGGTTAGATCTTCCGTCAGTGAAATAAAGAAAAACTCAGCGTCCCAAGCTGAGAGTATTCGCACGATGGAAGCTGAAATCGCACGCTTAAAAGCCGAAATGAGTGCGAGAGAAAAAGGGAAACTTCCCTCTCAACCCCTACAGAATCCTGGGCATTACAATGTAAATGCCATCACAACGTTGAGATCGGGAAGAGTGCTGAATAATAATGTCGGGGAAGATATTGATAATACTGAAAATCATGTCAACACCCCGGCTGAGTCTTTTCCACACACACACACTTCACCTTCTGATCCTTCTTCTTCTACCAAACCACCTTCGCACGAGCCTATTCTCCATTTCCCTCTAGGCTCAACACCTTCACCCAACCCTTATAGTTCTCCACAGACGGTCCCCACACCTCCTTTGGGACCTCGTCTACCCCCCTTTCCTTCTCCTATGATGGACCCTGCGCTTATTGCGAAAGCACCTTACCCGAACCGGCTAAGGGCTAATAGAACGAGTCCTCATATGGAGAAAATTTTAGAGATGTTCAAACAGGTTAACATCAATATCCCTCTCCTAGATGCCATTCAGCAAGTCCCCGCTTATGCGAAGATTCTTAAGGACTTGTGCACTAGGAAGAGGAAGACCCAAGTGCCGAAGAAGGTCTTTATGTCTAACAATATCAGCACTGCTTTTATACCCCAGCTTCCAAAGAAAAGAAAGGACCCAGGTTGTCCTACAATATCGATTTCGATTGGGGGTAAAAACATAAATCGTGCTCTGTTAGACCTTGGCGCGAGTGTTAACCTGTTACCTTATTCTGTCTATGAGCAATTAGGGATTGGAGAGCTGAAACCTGCTCATTGCACTCTCCAGATGGCAGACCGATCTATCACCAAACCAAGGGGTGAATTAGAGGATGTATTGATAAAGGTCGGGGAATTTGTTTTCCCTGTAGACTTCATTGTGCTCGACACACATCCTGTAGCAAACCCCCGGGGCCAAATTCCGGTGATTCTAGGTCGTCCTTTCCTTGCCACTTCCAATGCTGTTATAAACTGTAGAAATGGTTCAATGAATTTATCATTTGGAAATATGACCATTGAACTAAATATCTATAAAGTTGGAAGTCAGCCATCAGAACCCTCTGCTCATATTTTAGATGTGTGCTCTGTCCATGAGATCGCTCCCGATAGTTGTGGAGCTGAGGATCTTTGCTTTACTGATCTCGATGACATTAGCACATCTCTGCTTGACTTTGCACTAGATCTTAGTGAGGACACTTTAGCTACACATGAGTCCTGCACTTCTGACTTTTCTCCACCCGAGTCTGTATCTTTCACAGGCTCTGAGCTTCTTTGTAGATCCAAAAATCAATCTGTGACCCTTCCTTCTATCATTTCTCCGCCCGAGTTAGATCTCAAAATTTTACCTTCTCACCTGAAATATGCATATCTTGGTGAGAACGAGTCATTACCGGTTATCATTTCCGCTTCTCTTGCATCAGAGCAAGAGAATGCACTTTTATCGGTATTGAGATCTAACAAAGAGGCGTTTGGTTGGAGTATGGCGGACATCAAAGGGATTAGTCCCTTGATAGTTGAACATCATATACATGTGATGGATGATGCCAGACCGACCCGAGAACCACAGAGACGGTTGAATCCCGTCATGAAGGAAGCTGTCATGAAAGAGATCGTCAAATGCTTAGATAGTGGTATTATATACCCCATCTCCGATAGCCAGTGGGTAAGTCCTATACATGTCGTTCCTAAGAAATCCGGCATCACAGTTATCACAAATGAGGCGAATGAGTTGATTCAGACACGCGCCCAAACTGGGTGGCGTGTATGCATCGATTATAGAAAACTCAACGCTGCTACGAAGAAAGACCATTTTCCTCTACCATTTATTGATCAAATGCTGGAACGCTTAG
Source organism: Agapanthus africanus (assembly GCA_030015575.1). Classification (NCBI taxonomy): domain Eukaryota; kingdom Viridiplantae; phylum Streptophyta; class Magnoliopsida; order Asparagales; family Amaryllidaceae; genus Agapanthus; species Agapanthus africanus. The sequence goes on along the minus strand of JASDDO010000019.1, from coordinate 90,945,633 downwards.
CGGGACGAGAGTTTTATTGTTTTATGGACGGATACTCAGGCTACAATCAGGTCCCCATCGCCAAAAAGGATCAAGATAAAACCACTTTTACTTGTCCTTTTGGTACCTTTGCTTACAGTCGCATGCCCTTTGGGCTATGCAATGCTCCCGCTACCTTTCAGCGGTGTATGATGGGGATATTCTCTGATATGGTAGAGAATTTTTTGGAGATCTTTATGGACGACTTCTCGATTTTTGGAGACTCTTTTTCTGATTGCCTAGCGAATCTTGACGCTGTTCTTACTCGTTGCAAAGAGAAGAACTTGACTTTGAACTGGGAAAAATGCCACTTTATGGTCCAAGAAGGAATAGTCCTTGGACATGTCATTTCACAGAAAGGCATTGAGGTTGACAGAGCTAAAGTAGATGTCATTCAAAACCTACCTCATCCCAAAAGCGTCAAAGATATTCGCTCTTTCCTTGGCCATGCGGGCTTTTATAGGAGATTCATTAAGGACTTTAGCAAAATTGCTAGACCTTTAACACTACTCCTGGCCAAGGATACGACCTTCCATTTTGACTCGGATTGCGAGACAGCTTTCGACTCACTTAAACACTCACTCACTTCAGCCCCCGTTTTATCATCACCAAATTGGGACTACCCCTTCGAGCTGATGTGTGACGCATCTGATTTTGCAGTAGGTGCAGTCTTAGGACAGCACATCGAAAAGATGCCACACGTGATTTACTATGCTAGTAAGACCCTGAATGATGCGCAAATCAATTATACAACCACCGAGAAAGAGCTTTTAGCGGTTGTATTTGCTTTAGAAAAATTCAGGCCTTACTTAATCGGCTCACCTATAGTTGTGTATACTGACCATTCCGCTTTAAAACATCTTCTGGCGAAGAAAGATGCAAAAGGTCGACTAATACGTTGGATCCTTCTTTTACAAGAATTCGATCTTGTTATCAAAGATAAGAAAGGATGTGAAAACGTAGTAGCTGACCACCTTTCACGCATCGTTTCTTCCCCTGTGACCCTGCCGATCAATGATTCATTCCCTGATGAACAACTCTTGAGCATATCCGCTGAACCATGGTTCAGGGATATTGTGAACTATCATGCCACGGGACTTATACCGAGCGATTGGTCAAAACAGGACAAATACCGTTTTCTTTCCCAAGTAAAACACTTTTACTGGGACGAGCCCTATTTGTTTAAATATTGTCCTGATCAGATCATTCGCCGGTGCGTCCCAAATGAAGAGTCAAGAGTGTTCTTTCATTTTGTCATGATCAGGCTTGTGGGGGTCACTTTGGTCCTAGAAAGACAGCGGAAAAGGTTTTGCAATGTGGATTTTATTGGCCGACCTTATTCAAGGACGCATTTGAGTATTGCAAAACCTGTACACAATGTCAGTATACGGGTAGAATATCCCAGAGGAATGAAATGCCTCAGCAACTCATTCTGGTTGTTGAAATGTTTGATGTTTGGGGCATTGATTTTATGGGTCCTTTTCCCAACTCCTTTGGGAATCTGTACATATTGCTGGCGGTTGATTATGTCTCAAAGTGGGTAGAAGCCATTCCATGTCGCACTAATGACAGGAAAGTTGTCATTAAGTTCTTGAAAGAGAATATCTTTTCGCGATTTGGACACCCACGCGCTATCATTAGCGATAATGGGACACACTTCTGCAACAAGTCTTTCGAGACTCTGATGCGAAAATACTCAATCAACCACCGTCTTTCTACACCCTATCACCCCCAAACAAGCGGGCAGGCTGAGATCTCAAACAGACAAATCAAACTTATCCTGGAGAAAACTGTTGCTAAGAATAGAAAAGACTGGTCGACCAAATTGACGGATGCTCTTTGGGCATTCAGGACTGCATTTAAGACCGACCTAGGAATGTCTCCATATAGGATAGTGTTTGGAAAAGCATGTCATCTACCTGTCGAGATAGAGCATAAAGCATTGTGGGCTATAAAGGAAATATATTTTGATCTAAACCTTGCTTGCAACTTTCGGAAGCTGCAACTTAACGAGCTAAGCGAACTCCGCGATGAAGCTTATGATAATGCTGTAATCACAAAGAATAGGACTAAGGTTTTTCACGATAAAAGCATTTTAAGGAAAACATTTTTACCTGGTCAACAAGTCCTTCTTTATGATTCACGATTACACCTTCACGCGGGTAAGCTCCGATCTCGATGGAAGGGACCATTTGTTGTGCGGTCTGTATTCCCGCACGGGGCAGTAGAAGTTGAAAATGTTAAAAACGGCACCTTTTTCAAAGTAAATGGACATAGACTTAAGCCGTATTTTTCCACTGACCCCACGGAGGAGCTCTTGTTCTTACAAGAGCCAGTTTATTTGGATTAAAATTCCTCCGTCTCACCTTTATATCCTGTATATCATTGCATCATCTTTTGAATGAAGGTGAGTGAAAGATAAGTTTGGGGGAAGTTCTTCACTTATATATTTTGCCCCCACTAATAATTCCCCCCAGATTTACAGATTTTTGTAGATATAGCTGTCGGCAACAGTGAGGACACTGTTGAAAACAAGTTTGGGGGAGGTTTGTGCTTATTTTCGCATCATTTGCATATCATCTGCATAAGCACAAAACATTTCTTTTAAAAAATCTATAAAAATTGAAAAATTTTCAAATATAAAAATAATTTTAATATTTACACCTTTTTGTATATAAATAAGATAATGAAAGTTTAGATAGTGAAAAATTACATCCATGAGATTAGAAAAATTCTAGAAAACTAAGAAAATTAGAAGTTTTCTTATACGAACTAGTAATAAGTAGTTATGAGCCGTTGTCCCAAGGGTTAGTAAGATGAAGGACGTCACTAATCTGAGGATAAAAATAAGTCTGAAAAATAGTTTCTATTCTGGAAGCCAAACATTTTGAACGTTGCTACCCTGCTATTCGCACTTACACACGTCTTGAAGCCTGGGATAGTAGAGGATACCTTGAAATGCTCTTTTCTTAAAGCCAAAAGTATGAAAAAAAAATATATGGTGAGAAAAATGGACACTGGTTTTGTTATCACCGAGGGAAATAAAAAAAATATATAGCGAGGGTGCTTCTTCATCTAGTGCCCTAAGGCCAACTGGTCTGGGAGTCACTGCTATACCTAAGGTGGTGCAAGACTAGGAAAATACACCAAATAAGCAAGCACATGAGTAATCGGTCGGTTAGTACCTCAAGAAGTATTAACGGTCGCATGAAAGTGTGTGAGCTCATCGAAAAAAGAAAAAAAAAGAGTACTGAGGTTGATGGGCAAGAGTATGATAGCTTGAATTAAATTCTCCGGGTGTAGGGATGTCTTTACACACACGCAGGGTTATATGATCGATGTTTGGAATACAGATAGGAATGAAGAATAAGATGATGTTTTATTGAGGGAGGACGTGATTTCTAACATCTTTTCATGACCATTAAGATAGGGCTCATGACAACCGAAAAGCTAGCTTAGTTGGAAACCCTAATTTTCAAAGTCTTTCTTTTACGATTCTCTTCTTTAAATGTAATATTCATGATCTTGCTTTTATTATTGGATTTTGTAGGTGCAATCCGCTGAAAACCCTCAGGAGACAACACTCCTCCTACTAGGGACACCTAGAGGTTTAAAGGCTTGTTGCACATGCTCAGTGCAATCGTGTTGCCTACGAAAGTGTGCTAGTTAGTTTTTTCTCTTTCTTTATTTTTCTCCTTCTCTTTTTAATAAAACATTCGCTCGAGACGATCGAAATTAAGTTTGGGGGTATTTGATCAGTCGAAAATATTGCATATTTTAACCGGCAATTTCCCTATCATCTGCATACATATAGAAGTGTTCGGCATTCATATTCTACATATTAGCAAATCGGTCGCAAAATATCAGATTACATGTATTCGACCTTAAAACCGGCATTTCTAGGGAAATTGACTGCATTGCATTACATAGCATATTTTCTATATCTTGCAACCCGTGTTTTGAAGTCTATGCAGGAAAAGAGAAGCTTGCTCGATCATTACATTGCTCGACCATTACAAACGCTCGTAAAGTCACTAAATTCAAATCTGGTACTAATCCAGAGGAGCAATCACAATTCAGCATATCAGACAAAGCCCCAAACAGCAGTCTAAGTACACAGAAGAAGACCCAAAGGCCAAGCCTTCAACATAGCCGCGGATCCGCGGCATATGCTTGCTAAGGCCGCGGATGCGCGGCTCATTGATGACATCATCTCCTCAATTTCAGTGCACAACTCCTGTTCCAGGGCCCACATTCCAGAAATGCACACAAACTTCCAGAAAACTCCAGATAGTTCTACCAGATCAGCAAATACCTTGAGCTTCACTAAACTAGCCTAATCATTCTAGAACTTTCCCTAAACCCTAGCTTAAACCCTAAGCTAACTCCTAACAAACTCCTTCTAGAAACTCTTCAACAAACTTTGGGAGGGAAAGTTCTAATTCAAACCTAAACCTAGGGTTTGGGAGTTCTATAAATAAGACCCTAGGCTCATTGTAAGAAAATTATTCAACCTTGGGAAAGTTTAGAAAAATCAATCCCATTCTTCATCTCCTTCTTCCTCAAGTTTAGTGAGAGAGCTTGTAGGAAACCCTAACCCTAATTCCAAGCCAACATCAAGAATCCCGAGTACCCATTAAGCAAGAAGCCCGACAACCTTTAGGAGCGGAGCCGATTTCAACGGAGCAAGCGATCCGAAGCCGATCCACGACTCACGAAGCCGAGCGACGCCCGATCAACAATCTAGATTCTTCTTCTTGTAGTTCTTGAAGCAAATGTAATCAAAATTGTTGAGATCAATAAAGGTGATATTCTTTTATCTTGTTTTCTTTAAATTCCGCATCATGTTATCTTTACAAATCTTTAATATTGTCTTTGTGGTGATGTGTGAATAAAACTCCGCTCGTCGAGGATTCGAGACGGATAATAGAATGATGATGTAACATAGCTTTAATCGATTCTTGATTCCCACGAGTTTTGTAAACCCTAGCTAGTTCAAGAAACGACGACCCATTTCGTTTCGATGCTTTCTTGATTGACATCGATCGAAATTGGGGAGTTACGATCGTTTCTTGAATTTGGTAGAGGCTAGAAAAGGAATGATATCGACGAAAGAACAAGGGTTATAGGATGAAACCCTAGTTTCACGAGAAAGCCCCAACTCTCGTCGATCATCATCAATCTAGTATCAATCCTTCGAAGGACAAGAACACGATATCTTTAGATTACATCACGTCTATTGATCCTATCGATTCCTACGAGCCTCTCTTATATTCTTGATTGTTGATTGGAAATATTATCGAAACACCGATTCTTGATTGTTTATAGTTTCTTGATTCTTGCATAAAGAATAGTGACACTCGAATACAAATCATTCTTGAATCATGTTTTCTGTTATTGTTGCTTAACTTTTCATTTCAAACGTATCGAAATACAAGTGAATCGTGCAATCCCTGTGGACGATCCGCACTCACTACAAACTACATCCGACACCGTAGTTTGATTGCGGTCAAAATAGTTTTTGGTTGTGAAGTTCTTTACAAATTTCTCTATATACTACACAACGGGAAAAACGATCAATCAAAATGGCGCCGTTGCCGGGGATCGCGCTAATTCATTTGTATTTTTAGTTTGAAGTGAAAGAATTATTACATTTTACTTCTTGAAATCAAAATTCGTACAAACTCTTATACGTGTGTTGTGAATTGACTGCAAGGTGATCTGGAGCATTCTGTGCTGTGAAAAAAAAAATTTTGGAATATACCTCAGAGCTGAGGGAGCCAACAGGAAGCATCTGGTGAAATTGTGTACAGAGATCCCACGATTGGAGCGCGTTTCCGCGGCCTGAACCTAGCATACGCGGCGGATCCGCGGCTTGGTGAAGGGATCACTGAAAAATTTTCAGTGCAGGTAATTTCTTGCTCTCTCCTCTCTCCCTTTTTAGCTCCAATTAACTCTTTGCTGCAGGATTCTTTGCAAATAAATCGCAGCGCGCAAAAGCAAAATAAAAATTTGTGTGTGATTTTGATTTCTTGGTTGTTTGCATTCTAATACGGAAATTTAAGGGGCACGGCCAAATCCAAATTAGGTGGGGATTTCATTACCCTTCCTAGGCCCCGAAAATCGCAAAACTTGCATCCGCATTACCCTCATTAATTAAAAGAAATCTAGAGAAGACTCTAAGGACTGTCGCGCTCAATAGGACAAGAGAAGGTCGTGGGTAATTCATTGCTTATCCGCGTTTTCTTGTGGTGCCTAAGGCGAGTGTGTCTAAGGCTAGTGGTTATTAATTAGGTCCACTGTAGTGGTGGTTCCTTCCCACTTACCTGGCACTTATCCGGCCACAGGGGGACAAAGAGGCAGTGGAGGATTCTATCCTGCGACTTGTCTTTTGGCAGTTAGGAGCGGTCTAGAGCTGGACCTAGGTGACCACTAGATTCTAGGGTTTGTGTGCTGCATTTGTTTTGTCGCATCATTTTTTTTAAAATCCGTCCCCTTTTAAAGCAAGCACCGCATTCATTTTACCCCTAATTATAAGTCAACGCTGCCACTTGTACTAACCCTTTTTAGTGCAAGATAGGCTGGACACGGGATTCTAGTGCCCGTTTAGTCCGCGTACCTTTTATCGGCTCCGAAGTCGATAATTCTCCATTTACCTTTTCTTTACCCACTACCACACCCACACCGATGGATCCGAATCCATCAAACTTCTTTAACCCTAATCTGCCACCGTCCGTTGGTGCGCAGAATCCTCCCCACATTTCTCTCCAGGAAAGATGCTATCCACATAGAGGTCCTCTTTCGACCTGCTTATCCACACCACCAGCCAATGGGGACAACTTTGAAATAAAGCCCCAGTATATCAATCTTTTACCCAAGTACCACGGACTCGAGACCGAGGACGCTTACGTTTTCATTACCAAATTTGAAAACGTATGCGCAATGATGGGTACGTCTCAACTTTCAGTGGATGCGATGCGTCTACGACTTCTTCCATTTACTTTGTGCGATATAGCCGAGAAGTGGCTATATAACACCACCGCACACTCTATTACGAATTGGGAAGAATTCGTCGCTGCATTCCTTAAGAAATTTTACCCAATCCAAAAGACGGCTCGAATCCGTAGCGAACTGAACCAATTTGCCCAGCTCCCTGCCGAACCATTCTCTAAATACTTTGAACGTTTCAAGGATCTATTGGTTCAATGTCCTCATCACGGCATCCCGAGATGGGAGCTTTGCCGAATCATATATGAGGGCAGTAACCCTAGCACTAAACAGAGCCTTGAAAACATGTGTCAAGGTACTTTTATGACCAAAGATGACGGGGAAGCCTGGCGATACTTAGAAGAGTTCGCTGAAAAGTCACTAATTTGGGAGAGTGGAACACAACCATTGAATAGGGGTGGCGTACACCAAATAGATGTGCCCATAGGTGTTCGAGCTGAAATGGCAGCAATGCAAAAGAAGCTCGACGCTATGGAACACAAATTTGCAGCAGCCTCCCTAAACCCAATGTCGCTCCCCAAAACTGTTTGTGGGTGCTGTTCTGATCCGTCACATTTAACGGAAGAATGTCCATTAAACTCTGCGTTTCAAGGTCACGAGCATTCTAATGCCGCATTTCAAAGACCTCGAAACGATCCATATTCTTCCACGTACAATCAGGGTTGGAGGAACCACCCGAATTTCGCTTGGAACCAAAACCAATCTCAAAACACGGTTCCAAACACGAATAATTTTCAAAGGGCTCTTCCTCCACCACAACAGCAACCCCTTCAACTCACTCAGCACCCCTATCAGTCACAAAATTTCCAAAATCAGGGCAACACTCCTGCACAGTCTAATCCTATGCAGCCCTGTTCTGACGATTTCTCTCAATTCACTCAAACCATGAAATCAATTTTATCAAATTTCATGGATGTTTCGACTGAGGTTAGATCTTCCGTCAGTGAAATAAAGAAAAACTCAGCGTCCCAAGCTGAGAGTATTCGCACGATGGAAGCTGAAATCGCACGCTTAAAAGCCGAAATGAGTGCGAGAGAAAAAGGGAAACTTCCCTCTCAACCCCTACAGAATCCTGGGCATTACAATGTAAATGCCATCACAACGTTGAGATCGGGAAGAGTGCTGAATAATAATGTCGGGGAAGATATTGATAATACTGAAAATCATGTCAACACCCCGGCTGAGTCTTTTCCACACACACACACTTCACCTTCTGATCCTTCTTCTTCTACCAAACCACCTTCGCACGAGCCTATTCTCCATTTCCCTCTAGGCTCAACACCTTCATCCAACCCTTATAGTTCTCCACAGACGGTCCCCACACCTCCTTTGGGACCTCGTCTACCCCCCTTTCCTTCTCCTATGATGGACCCTGCGCTTATTGCGAAAGCACCTTACCCGAACCGGCTAAGGGCTAATAGAACGAGTCCTCATATGGAGAAAATTTTAGAGATGTTCAAACAGGTTAACATCAATATCCCTCTCCTAGATGCCATTCAGCAAGTCCCCGCTTATGCGAAGATTCTTAAGGACTTGTGCACTAGGAAGAGGAAGACCCAAGTGCCGAAGAAGGTCTTTATGTCTAACAATATCAGCACTGCTTTTATACCCCAGCTTCCAAAGAAAAGAAAGGACCCAGGTTGTCCTACAATATCGATTTCGATTGGGGGTAAAAACATAAATCGTGCTCTGTTAGACCTTGGCGCGAGTGTTAACCTGTTACCTTATTCTGTCTATGAGCAATTAGGGATTGGAGAGCTGAAACCTGCTCATTGCACTCTCCAGATGGCAGACCGATCTATCACCAAACCAAGGGGTGAATTAGAGGATGTATTGATAAAGGTCGGGGAATTTGTTTTCCCTGTAGACTTCATTGTGCTCGACACACATCCTGTAGCAAACCCCCGGGGCCAAATTCCGGTGATTCTAGGTCGTCCTTTCCTTGCCACTTCCAATGCTGTTATAAACTGTAGAAATGGTTCAATGAATTTATCATTTGGAAATATGACCATTGAACTAAATATCTATAAAGTTGGAAGTCAGCCATCAGAACCCTCTGCTCATATTTTAGATGTGTGCTCTGTCCATGAGATCGCTCCCGATAGTTGTGGAGCTGAGGATCTTTGCTTTACTGATCTCGATGACATTAGCACATCTCTGCTTGACTTTGCACTAGATCTTAGTGAGGACACTTTAGCTACACATGAGTCCTGCACTTCTGACTTTTCTCCACCCGAGTCTGTATCTTTCACAGGCTCTGAGCTTCTTTGTAGATCCAAAAATCAATCTGTGACCCTTCCTTCTATCATTTCTCCGCCCGAGTTAGATCTCAAAATTTTACCTTCTCACCTGAAATATGCATATCTTGGTGAGAACGAGTCATTACCGGTTATCATTTCCGCTTCTCTTGCATCAGAGCAAGAGAATGCACTTTTATCGGTATTGAGATCTAACAAAGAGGCGTTTGGTTGGAGTATGGCGGACATCAAAGGGATTAGTCCATTGATAGTTGAACATCATATACATGTGATGGATGATGCCAGACCGACCCGAGAACCACAGAGACGGTTGAATCCCGTCATGAAGGAAGCTGTCATGAAAGAGATCGTCAAATGCTTAGATAGTGGTATTATATACCCCATCTCCGATAGCCAGTGGGTAAGTCCTATACATGTCGTTCCTAAGAAATCCGGCATCACAGTTATCACAAATGAGGCGAATGAGTTGATTCAGACACGCGCCCAAACTGGGTGGCGTGTATGCATCGATTATAGAAAACTCAACGCTGCTACGAGGAAAGACCATTTTCCTCTACCATTTATTGATCAAATGCTGGAACGCTTAGCGGGACGAGAGTTTTATTGTTTTATGGACGGTACTCAGGCTACAATCAGGTCCCCATCGCCAAAAAGGATCAAGATAAAACCACTTTTACTTGTCCTTTTGGTACCTTTGCTTACAGTCGCATGCCCTTTGGGCTATGCAATGCTCCCGCTACCTTTCAGCGGTGTATGATGGGGATATTCTCTGATATGGTAGAGAATTTTTTGGAGATCTTTATGGACGACTTCTCGATTTTTGGAGACTCTTTTTCTGATTGCCTAGCGAATCTTGACGCTGTTCTTACTCGTTGCAAAGAGAAGAACTTGACTTTGAACTGGGAAAAATGCCACTTTATGGTCCAAGAAGGAATAGTCCTTGGACATGTCATTTCACAGAAAGGCATTGAGGTTGACAGAGCTAAAGTAGATGTCATTCAAAACCTACCTCATCCCAAAAGCGTCAAAGATATTCGCTCTTTCCTTGGCCATGCGGGCTTTTAAAGGAGATTCATTAAGGACTTTAGCAAAATTGCTAGACCTTTGATTTGGTATTATAATGAAATATCGGTATTTTGCATTGAACTGTATTGGTATTTTTCTGTAATGTTGATTCCTTTGATTTAGAAAACTGGGAATATTTATATAATATAATTAAAATAGATATTTTGATAATAGTTATATATATATATGTATATAATGAAAATAAATTTTATTTATTTTTGTATAAATCTCATTTTCTAAAGAAAAATGCATTAAAATTCCATCGATATTGAATGCTCCTTTCGGAGGTCTGGATCTCGCTCTACTAGGACCGAGGATGTGGATAATCCGCACCATCCCGAACGGGATCCCCAAAATTGGGTTGTAGAGGCACAATTGCAAGGAATTGATTAATACACTTTTTAAAGAAATGGTTTTGCAAGTTTGATAGTATTTATTTGTAATGTCGTATTATCCCATAACTAATGTCCCAAACATTCATCGTGCTATGTCAAAGATGTTTGTTGTGATGAGGTAGGTCATTACCTCGTGAGTTATCTAAAGGTAATACAAGTATTATGTTGTTTTGTATCGAAAATAAAGTATGTGGTATTTTACTGTAAAAGTACGATAAAAATTGCATAAAAAATTCTTTTGAGATGAAACTTGTTTTAAATTGTTTGTTAATATTCGTTAAACATTATATGAGAGTATGGTATTTTATTGCTTAAGAAAAATAGACTTTTTAAGGAAAAACCGAATCGAAAGTCGGATTAACTCCGCTTCCGTCGGGTTTTGAAGATTGAAAGTTTTAGAATAGAATAAGAGAGGGGGAGAGGGGAATTACTAGCTAAGGAACAAGTGAAGAGAGAGAGGAAACTAAGGAAGATGTCGGGGCGTCATTTCGTCACCGGAATCTCCTCGGAACTTCACTTGAACATCGCCCTTCGCTAATTCCAGTTGCACACTATAAGGACTTGAGAATTTTTGAGAGTTTTGACAGAGAATTTCTGAGTGAGGATGGGTAAAATAGAGTGTGGTATTTATAGGAAAAATTAGGGTTTAGAGAGTTAAAAAATGCATTAAAAATTGCATTAAAAATTGGATTAAAGGGATTGTTCTCTGTATGAATGCAGAGTATTCAAACAACATGGGAGAAGTGGGGTAGGCCAAGGGGTGCTCGGGCAAAAATATCAGAGCAATCCCTACGGCTTAGCCCGGCAGTGCTAGTCTTTATGAACATCTCTCCGGTCGATCCCCAGTGGTTGATGCTTGGATTGGTGCCACGTATCCCTCACGCTTTATATACCCTCGTGCACATGTTTATTTATTCTGTAACTTATCATCTTACATGTAGTGCACGTGCAAACTCTTGGGCTTCTAAAATATTAAAAGAAAATTTAATAAAAAGATAATGTGGATGGGGGGATTCGATCACAGGTGCTACGTCACAGCAGTGCAAGGCTTTACCAATGTGCTACAAGTACTTTCTTGATGTTCAAAAGTAAAACAAATACTTATAGTGTATACAGGATTGCAAATACCCCAATTGTACATTAACTTTTAAACAATTTTCTATACATGGAAATTGGAGTTGTTACACAAGAGGTTCAATATCTCTATTGGATTGCTAATATCGTCCCGGTGATGAAGAAAAATAGGACGGTTCGCATCTGTATGGACTTTCAGGACCTTAACAAAGCATGCCCGAAATATAACTTCCCAGTACCCGTTACCGAGCTGATGATCGATAACAAATCCACCTACGAGGTCTTCTATAACGTTTTAAAAAAATAAAATAATTAGATAAATAAAATCCTTTAGGTGAATTTTCTGATAATCGGTAAAATAAACCGTATTTTCCGTAAAACTTAACTATAATTATTTTTCAATATAGATTTAAATATACATATTTTAACTATATAATTACTAGTAAATGGTGTTTATTTAGTTACTTATAAATTATTAGTTTACTTAAATATTTTTCCTTAATTAATTAAATTCAAATATTAACGTAAGCTTTAATTTTACATTTAATTAGTGTAAATTACAAATTGGAGTGGGTTAATTTTACAAAAGTGAACCATGGCATCTTAGAATTTAGTGTGTAGCATGCTTCTCTCTTCTTAATTTGTTTCCAAAATTCTAGAGTTTTCTAGGTTAGAAAATAAATAAAATAATTAATTAATGAAAAGACTTAAAGTATGGGTTTTATTCATGAAGTTTCTACACCATTCAACACTCATTTCACTCTCTCTCTTTTTCTCTCATAGTGTGGCCGAGCCTCCTCCATGGGCAGCCTCCATTTTTCCTACATCATTTTTGCATCAAAAAATCTCCAAAAATCCATCAAAAAAAAACATCACAAATTCCTAATTTAACCTATACCTACTATTCTTGTTCATCTAGCATGGATCTTGGAGTAGAAAACCATTCTTTTTTAGGCAAGTTTTCATGTTTGGATCTCATATGTTGAGGTATAATCCTAAACCCTTTGGTTTGATTGTTAGTAAATTACTTAATTTAGCTTATTAAGTGTTTAATTAGGTTTTAAATTGGTTCTAATTGCTAAATTAAAATTTCAAGAAAGGGTTTTTAAAATAAAGTTAGGGTTTTTATTAATGGAGTAGGATTATAATAAGTGGTTTAACATTTTAAGAAATAAAAAATCTAGTGTAGTTGTTGTATTTTAAATTGTTGTTTCAAAATTGTTTAAATTAAACAATTTTGAAAACTAGGTTTTTATAACAGATATAAATAGGTGAGATAAAATTCAAGTGGAAATTTTTATTAATTGTTCATGGTTTTAATGAGTGGATTAACACATAAAGACATATAAAATCTAATCTAAATTGTTAAATTACTAATTGTTACATTTTAATTGTTCAAATTAAGCTATTGGTAAACTAGATTTTTATAAATCATGTCACACTCCGCTTCCCGGTATACGGCGAAAGGGACGTGACTGGTCCACTACGTATTTACTGTGAAGTAAATACGCTATGCGTATCTAAGCAATATAAAAATAATCACAAGAGACAAGAGATAAAAGTAACAGCAACTTTATTTATTAACATTCTTTTGTACAATGCATGAAAAGTAAATACAACTGGAATAAAAAGCGATGCCTAAACAATGGCATAACAGGAAATGAAAAAAATACTGAATGTAAATGTACAATGTCTAGAACTCGGGGTCTTCGAAGAACTGATCCAAGTCTTCACGGGTGGGCTCGATCTCTGCTGTGTCCAGATCACCTGACGACATTCAAAGAAGAAAGAAATAGAATGTCGTCAGCGAACAGGTCGCTCGGTAAGTCCCAGAGTTAAGGGAGAAATAGAAAGACAGAATAAGAATGTATCTTTAAAGTTGTATAATATTGTAGAATATTGTGTTAACGCTGTTGTTTGTAGCTTGGTACAGAAGGATGCCAGTGTATACGAGAGGGGTCTCTATATGCTAGAGACCAGAGCAAACTGAAAGTACAAGGAACTGTTATGCGACGGTACAACAGCAATAGGATTCATGTTAAGTGTCTTAATCTTACTGTCTCGTGCGACTTTTAACACCTTCCGTACCAATCTACCCCTTAAACCCCGTAGTGTTTTGATTGTATTGTCATATTGTATTGTATAAGTTGTATAGTTGGATGACTGACCGAAACCATGATATCAGTAATGGATGTACTGGATGTAAACTGGAATCATGTAAATGGAAAGTATATACATGGTTTAGTTCAGTCAAGTTGAATAGATTGATAACTGGATTCATGGATTCGTGTGTTCATGTTGAATTGTAATATTGTAGATTTATATGGTACTTGAATCATATTCAAGTCGGATTATAATCAGACTCAAACCAGAGTCAGACAGTAGAAATATAAATCGAAGTCCTATATTTACTAGGGCCCTTAGGGTAATTTATAAAACTTGAAGGGTTTTTATGTAAAAATACTTTTATATACTTTTCAAAATATACCCCAAGCATTTATTATTCGTCTTTAGAGTTGTAATGAGGGTGGATATTATATTGTGACATTTCTAGTGAAAATATCCTAGTTTTTACAAATAAAGGTATTTATCTTTAATATTGATTTATTTGAAGTTCATGGTATTTTAATGTAAAATTTATTCTTGTGATTTTTAGAAAAAGGTGGAATATTTATATTATAATAAAATAGATATTTAAATGATAAATATACATACATTTATACAAAAATAATTTTAATAAATATTTTATATTCCAAAAATCTCATTTTCTTAAGATGTCATATTTTAAACCTTTCGAGACCGAATGCTCCTTGCGGAGGTCTGAATCTCGCACTACTAAGCCCGAGGATGTGCGATAATCCAAACCATCCCGAACGGGTTCCCCAAAAATGGGTTGTAGCGGCGCTTTGCAAACATTGTAAAATACCAATCCTTTAGAAAACGGTTTTATAAGATAAAAGGTATTTATTTGTAAAAATGTCAATTTTCCGTATTTTAGATTCTAGGGTTTCCTAAGTCAACTAGCCTATTTCTTAATGGTCTAAACGAAAAGTCGTTAGATGCCTCAAATCGCATATTCACCGCCAATTGTGGCCAGGTAAGTACAAATGAGGAAAAGAGGGATCCGCTCACGAATCACCGTGAGACGGGCCTTTTAAAGTTACCTTTCTCACTTGCCTAGCCTAGACACCACAAAGTCAGGTTTAGATAAACGACCGATGTCCACAACTTATCGTATTTTCCTAATAAGATGTATTTATTTAAAAGTGTATCAAAGCTAAAACTTTTAGGAATGGTTTTATTAAGAATATGGTATTTAAATGAAAGTATTGTTTTATCGTATTCTAAGTCTTTGATGATATCTCTTTAGACTGTATATGTATGTGTGTGGAGGTAGGTCATTACCTCGTGCTCTACTTTAAATGTATAGCAAGGTTTAGGGGGTTAAATGTGAAATCGAAACATTGTGGTATTTAAGTGAAAAATACGATAAATTGGAAATGCTATCATTTCATGTGATGAAACTTGTTCAAATTGTTTGTTAAATGTTTAATAGTCAACAATAAGATGTTTAAGTATGATTGAATTGGTGAGAAGTGAAACTTTATAGAAAACCGAATCGGAAATCGGATTTGTTCCGATTCCGTCGGGTTTTGTAAATTCGTACTTTTTTTAGAAAAGAAAAGAGAAGCTAGAAAGGGACTTACGGGTTTGGACAAACACGAGAGTGATAAGGAAGAAGAGGGCTCGCCGATGCGTCGATTCGTCGCTGAGAGTTTTTAGCACGATCACCGGAAGTTCGCCGTCGATTTCGTCGGGGCTTCGCCTTTCACTCGTTTTCAAAGTACATAAGGTTTTCTTGAGATTTTGAGAGAGTGGGCTCAGAATTTTGGGAGTAGAGGGTAGGAGGTAGGGGTGTATTTATAGGGTTAGGCTAGGGTTAGGGTAGGTGTAGGGTTTTTAATTAAAAATGTAAAAAATATAGGAAAATTCATTAAAAATTGTATTAAATAGGTGTTAATGGGCTCTCTGGAGGTGGTCTGAAGAATTAAAGTATGCAGGGGGTATAAGGAGGTGAAGGGGCACAAAATTTATTCAGGGGACTCGGCGGTCCGGCTGAGTCCGGCCGGCGGCGCCGGCCAGAGTCGGCCGGTCCGCCGGCCGACTCGGCCGATCCCGACCGAGTCCTCACTGTCATGCCACACCAAGAGGGTTGAGAATGTCGGCACTCCACTGTTTATTTATTTATAAATTTTTTATATATTTTTTAATGTTTTGAAAATTTTTTCAATTTTTTTATAGAAAAAAAAAAATATATATATATATATATATATATATATACACAACAAGGTTCCCCCCAAACTTAAGCTCGGCCTTACACAAGCCAAAGGTTAGCACCAACCATTCAAAAATCTTATCGTGGTAATGGTCGAGTTGATGAAAGAATGGAATGGAAAGAAAAGAGATGAGAAGCACACGAGACCGTGTGGAGGTAGAAACGGGATACAGTCTCGGTGGGGGAGAAGAATGGCGGAAAAGAGAAAGAAGTGGAGTACGATCTTGAGGGTGTAAATCGAGTGAATAAATTAGCTCAATTTGTGATGACCGATGTGTTAAAACCGATTGTGCTAACCTATCAACCCGTCGAGAAATGGGGTCAAATCTCTCAAGATTCGCAAGAAGGCATGGGTACGCCGAACTTGGTATTAGAGACGAAAGCGTAACGGTCTCTTGTACGGTCGGAACGATGGAAGGTAGGGAAGGGAGTGAATTAGGGATAGTGTTTTTCTCACCTAAGTAATCTGTCGCGAACTTGAAGGATTCCATCAACGGTTTGAAACAACTGTAAGCAACCGAGTCTGATGGTTCGACTAACTCATCTGAAGATGTAAAGGACTCAAACTCGGGCGGTGAGTCATCAACATCGTCTGAAAAAGGGAAACACTCGTACATGTTATCGTCTGTGAGAACTGTGTTAGATTCAAAGAGAAAATTTTCAATCTCACAGTCTTCAAGCGTGATATTAGGCGTGGTCGGAACGATGGAAAGGAGGGAGTGTGATTTAGGTCAAGGTTCAAGAGGATGAATTGGAAAATCCGACACATCAAACAAAAATGGTTCAATCTCAATATTATCCTCACTACTCTCCTCAATACTATCCTCATAATTCTCCTTAATATTTATCTCATCCATGCCATTATCATCAAAATCAAGACGCATATGAAGTTCAGGAGAAACAATTAATGACTCGGGATGATGAATTGGACATAAAATTTCAATCAAATCGACAGGTTCATCATCCGAAATATTCCCGGCGTCTATATCCTCAATCAAGTGAAAATTAATATTTTCTGACACCTTATCAAAAGCATGGATATTTATCGATTTAGGTTCTAGAGTGGAGGTGTAAAGATCAAACTGATTAGGTGCGGTTTCACTCGAAAGGGGTTCCTCACAATTTGGCAAATCAAGCACTACAAAGTCGCACAACTCATCATTTTGGACACATGTTTGAAAATTGGAGTTGTTGGATTCAATTGGGTATGGGTAGGTTTGATTTGGAAATCCTCTCACATTCTCACTCTGTCCAACCGCCTCCTTATACATTGAAAAATTTGGAGCTAGTTGGAAACTAGCTACCGGTTCACTCGGTTGCATAAGGGCGGTAATGGATGCTTCCACATTCCTAACCATTTTGTTTGTTGCTGCAATATAAGCCTCCAACGACTCTTCCAAATTAGACTTGGGTGGTGAGGGGGTTTCGGTAAAAGATTCGAAATTGTTTGGATATGTGAAACTCCCAAAAGGCTGTGTAGAAACAGTGTCTAGTGACGGTGGGAAAGTCGGGTAGGACTGGTAGGAAGTGGATGGCTGGACAGGAGTAGGATCAACCTGTGGATAGAAAGGTGAATGAACTTGTTGATCCCTATAACTAGATGTGTGGAGAGGAGTGAAAGATCGGCTACGAGATTGAGCAATATGCTCAGCAATGGACATCGGTTTAGGAGTTACAGCTGGACTCGAAAAAGTGGTGTCAACATATGAAGGTGGTAAAGGTTGACTTGGTTGACACAAAGTGGGTTGCAAAGTCAAACTTTTTCTCCTAGACGCTTCTATTTGATCTTTCAAAGATATTTTTGGCATGGAGGGATCTTCTTTAAATCGACCGAAACAATTGACGTATGATGCAAAGTTAGGTTCGGGATACCAAAGTTCGGCAAGTGATTTATGATTTGGGGTACCCATGTTAGAAGAAAGGGGAAAAGAAAGAATGTAGGTGGTGCAAGGATTTCTTAGCGGCAAAAGTTGCAAGTCTTTTTATAAAAAAATTTCCTCTTATTTTTTTTTATTTGTTTTGCAAAAAAGATTTTTTATAAAGGGATAAGTCACACTTTCGATCAACCAAAAATGCACAATCAGGCCTAACTCTAGGGTCACCTAGGTCAGCTAGACAGCTCTTGACTGTTTCAAAGGGCTAGAGATAGGACCTCAAACTGCCTCTTCACCGCCAATTGCGGCCAGGTAAGTGCCAGGTAAGTGGGAGGCTCCCCGCTACAAGTAGCGGTCCTAATTAAGTAACCACTTTCCTTGACACACTTGCCTAGACACCGCAAAGTCAGGTTGGGATAAACGGCTGATGCCTATAACTAGTCCTCTGTCCTATTGAGCTCGAAGTCCTTAGGGCTGAGTCTAGTATTTTGTAATTAAAGATTGGTCAATGCAAATGTCTTATATGATTTCTGGGGTTCTGGGAAGGGTGATGAAATCCCCACCCAATTTGAATTGGTCAAAAGCCCCTTAAAGTCAGTTTTAAAGATATGCAAAACAGAAAAATCACTTGCAATCAAAGATTTTTATTTTATGCGACGCAAAGAATCTTGCACAAGATTTGTTATTTGGAAGGGAAGATTTTTAAGCGCAAAGAATCCTGCAAGAGATTTGACAAAAGATATATTTCAGGTTGCAGAGGGGGGAAAAAGGAAACAAACAGTGGAAATTTCGCGCGATGACGTCAGCATCACGCGGCGGTTCAGTGACGGGAGAGCGCTTGAGCGGCGGAATGGCGGCGGTACGGAGGCTTCAGGTCTCCAAAAAAATTGTGTTGTTCTGATTTTCCAACCTCTTTCTATTATGATGTATCTTTTTCTGCTTCGAACTCTGGATTTTTCCAGATCCGTCTCGATTGTAGATCCTGCAAAATTCAAACAAAAAATACCCTTCACAAAATACAAAGATGATAAATTTTTATATTTTTTGATTTTTCAGTTTTTATGATTTTTTTAATTAAGATTAACCCGAAATTGCAAAAAGGAAATAACACGCCATCCCCGGCAATGGCGCCATTTGATTTCTTTCAAAACTATCTAATAACCGCAATCAAGAACGGCGTCGCTTGGCAGCTAGCCGGTGAGTACGGGTCGATCTACAGGGATGTTGTGAATCTTCTAATCGCGCTAACGAGTTAATTCCGAAGAGTGTTCGGAGTGATTATTAAATCTAAAAACCTAATTATTCTATACTACGATTATCTAGATCTAGTCTTGCTAGGGTTAGGTTTAGAGATGGTTTGGAAATGCAAGTAAATCTCAACGCTTTCTATACCCAAATGAAGATCTATGAGGAGTTATGGTAATCATCAATGAAGGGGATTAGATCCATTCGGGAAGGTGTTCCTTCCTCTAGGTTCTTGTCCTTCCTTTAAAGATCCTTACCCTAACCTCCATGGAAAACGTGCGCAACCGGGCCTTTACACTACGGTATCACCACTACCTCGAGGGATAGGGTGCCGTAGGGCGCGGTGTGTGTGTGTATGCATGGAGTCCTATTGTAAATATATGACGGATAAGAAAGGGATGAGAGATCTCATCTCTCAAAAGCCTTCCCTAAAGCTAACTCTAAACAATTATATACGGCAATGAATTAAATCTACCTAGGGCAAAAAATTAAAATCTAAACTAGAGCAATTAAATAAAACTACTTACAGATAGCTCTCTCCAAACATCAACGCAGGTTGTCAGATCTGAATTCATGAATTGAAAAGAGGCACCGATGCTCTCCAAAAGAATTCTGGAATTTATTATTAAAAGGAGGCATGGCCTTTACAATGATTTAGAGTTCCTATTTATAGAGGATAGGAAACCCTAGGTTACATTTGATTCGCATATCTGCATTTACGACAATAACCCTCTATAAAAAGACCTATTCAACACTACACACACCGCCACCAAAATTCACGAACCCCGGGCTTCATACGGCCGCGGAACCGCGGCCTGGGTAGGGTTTGGGCCGCGGTTCCGCGACCCATTGGTCGGTTCATGTGCTGGGGTTTTGTGGGCTTCTTCTGATATTCTTGGGCTTTCTGATTATTTAGTTCTTTTATCAATTGGGCTTCTACGTTAGTTCCAGATCTCCAGTGAACAATCTGCAATGGATTTTTAACCGTTCGCTTTGTAATTTTGGACCTTGAGTTGCCTTGTTAGTTGTGAACTGTCCATCGATGTAGGCTTGATCAAGAGTTTTCTGTTTGCTGGTCAAAGTCCACTTTTTCATCGTCTTTACATCGTTTTCACTGTTTTCTGTCCAAGAACATGTAACCTGTAACATGTAGCAGACATGCGTCAAAAGCACCTGTTTATTTATAAAAAGAATAAGAATGGGGAATATAATAATGCAATATTATGGTGTGAACAAGTGTCTTTCCTCCACATCACTCGGACCAAGTTAACTTCCTTGTTCCGAAGTGTCTTCACTTTCCTGTCCAGGATCTCCACAGGCTGTTGCTTACAAGACAAATCGGGCTGTATAGTGAGCTCGGAATGATCGAGAACATGGATGAGGTCACTCACATACCTTCTGAGTTCGGATACGTGGAACACGTTATGCACTCCTTCCAATGAAGGTGGAAGCGCTAAGCGGTATGCCACTTCACCGACTCGTTCGATTTTGTCGAACGGTCCAATATATCTCGTACTTAGCTTACCCCGTCTTCCAAATCGGATCACTCCGTGGTTCGGAGATATCTTCAAGAACACATGATCTCCTGGCTGGAACTCCAGATGACGTCTCTTTGCATCAGCCCAATGCTTCTGTCGATCTTGGGCTATGCGCATCCTTTCCCTGATAGTATGAACCACATCAACAGTCGCTACTATCATCTCTAGTCCAAGAAGTTCCCTATCTCCGATGTCGTCCCAACTTAATGGCGATCGACACTTCCTTCCATACAATACTGCAAAAGGTGCCATTCCTATGCTTGCTTGGTAGCTGTTGTTGTACGAAAACTCCACAAAATGTAGGTGATCTTCCCACGATCCTTTAAAGTTTAACATACATGCTCTGAGCATATCCTCCAAGATCTGAATAGTTCATTCCGAATGACCATCTGTTTATAGATGATAAGTCGTGCTGAAGTTCATACTTGTTCCCAATCTTGCTTGCAAAATCTGCCAAAATTGCGATCGAAACCTGGTGTCACGATCGGAGACAATGCAGACCGGTACTCTATGAAGTCTCACAATTTCCTGTATGAGTTCATGGGTATCAGAGATAGTACATTATGAAGAGTTTAAATCTTAAGTAGATTATTACCTCCATGTACTTCTTTGCTAGTGTCTCAGTAGATTGGCCAACTCGAAATGGGATGAAGTGAGCCGGCTTTGTGAGTCAATCCACAATGACCCAAACGGCATCGTTACCCTTTGTGCTGCGAGGAAGAGCAGTCACAAAATCCATCGTGATGTGTTGCCACTTCCATTCTGGGATTGGTAACGGTTGAAGTAATCCAGCAGTCCTGTGATGTTCAGCCTTTACTTGCTGACACACCAAGCATTTTGCGACGCTTCTGGCTACTTCACGCTTCATTCCATGCCACCAATAATTCTGACGTAGATCTTTGTACATTTTGGTACCTCCAGGGTGTACTGAGTAGGAAGAGTTGTGAGCTCTTTCATTAACTCTTCCCGAACAGGACCTTTTGGTACACACAATCCGCTGCCGTATCTCAAAGATCCGTCTTCATGGATGATGAAGTCTGTTCTGAGTCTATTCTCCACTTGTTCTCTGATCTTTTGCAACTTAACATCACTTTCTTGGGCTGCTTTGATCTGATTGACAATGGTTGATTGAACTTGTAAATTCATCAAACTTGAAGCATTACCTGGCATGACTACTTCAATCTCCATCTGATGCAAGTCTTGTTGAAGCTTCCACTGAGCGGTGAGATTCATCGATAATGGTTGACGACTAAGAGCATCAGGTACCATATTCACTTTCCCTGGGTGATATTGTAAGTTGATGTCAAAGTCCGCCATGAGTTCTAACCATCTTCTCTGCCACATATTCAACTCCTTCCGAGTAAACACGTACTTCAGGCTCTTATGATCTATGTAGATGTTCACTCGTTCACCAAGTAGATAATGATGCCAAATCTTGAGAGCAAAGATGACGGCTGCCAATTCTAAATCATGCGTCGGATAATTGGGCTCATGAATCTTTAGCTGTCTTGAAGCATAAGCCACAACTTTACCGTGTTGATGTAGAATACATCCTAATCCCTTACCGGATGCATCGCAATGCACTTCGAATCCTTCAGATTGATCCAGTATAACGAGAATAGGTGCTGATGTCAACCTTGACTTGAGTTCTACGAAAGCTTGTTCGCATGCTTCTGACCACACAAATTCTTCATCTTTACGTGTGAGCTTGGTCAGGGGTGTTGCTATCTTCGAAAATCCTTCAATGAATCTTCTGTAATATCCAGCTAGACCTAAGAAACTCCGAATGTCCTTCACTGACTTTGGTGTAGGCCATTCGCTAACTGCTAAAACTTTTGCTGGATCCACCGAGATTCCTTCTCCTGATACGATATGTCCTAGAAAACCAACTTGCTTTAGCCAAAACTCGCACTTGCTGTACTTGGCATAGATCTGATGTTGTCGAAGAGTTTCTAGGACAATTCGTAGATATTATGCATGCTCTTTCCGATTCTTAGAATACACCAGGATGTCGTCGATGAAGTTGACAACAAACCTGTCTAAGTACTCCCGGAAAACTTGATTCATTAGGTTCATGAATATTGCTGGTGCATTGGTCACTCCAAATGGCATCACTAAAAATTTGTAATGTCCATAGCGAGTTCTAAATGTTGTTTTGTGAATATCAGTTTCCTTGACCTTCATCTGATGATAACCTGAACGAAGATCCAATTTAGAGAAAACACAAGATCCATTTAGCTGATCGAATAAATCGTCGATGCACGGAAGTGGATACTTGTTCTTTATAGTGACTTTATTCAAGGCTCTGTAATCGATGCACATTCTGTATGAACCTTCCTTCTTCTTCACAAGTAGTACAGGTGATCCCCAACTTGAAGTGCTGGGACGAATCCATCCTTTCTCCAGTAATTCGTCTAACTGTGTTCGGACTTCCTTCAAACCTTCCGGACTTAAACGATAGGGTGCTTTGATCACCGGTTGTGCTCCTGGTACTAAATCAATACTGAATTCAAGAGCTCGATCGGGAGGCAAACCTGATATATCGTCAGGAAATACATCTTCGCACTCTCGAACCACATCTGGTCTTGATTCTTTCTTCGCTTGAGCTGCTGCAACTACTGCTTCTCTTGGCTTCGCTTTGTAGGTACTTGGCTCCAGTGTACGGTCTCCGCTTTTGAAATAGAAGACCGGATGGTCTGGAATCTCGAATACTACCCTCCTTTGACGACAGTCAATGGTAGCATAAAAAGTTCCAATCCAATCCATTCCTATAACCACATCAAAGTTCGGTATGTCCAGCACTTTGAAGTCAGCATAAAACTCTCTGCTGCAGACGACGACTGGACACAAACGGTATCCCATGGTTGCCTTTAGAACACTATTTCCTGAACTGACATTCCAGCTGGATACAAGCGGTGAGACTGGAATCGCATGGGTTCGGACAAACCGTTGCGACATAAAGCAGTGAGATGCTCCAGTATCAAACAGTGCTAGTGCAGGGATTGAGGATACTAAGATTGTACCTAAGGTATGTAGGATTTGTTTTAGGTATAGGAAAAATATGTAGCTAATTAGCAGGATAGAAAAGCAAAGTTTGAAAAGAAAAGTTTACCAGTGATGACTTGGCCAGTGGCCTCAGCTTCTTCCACGGTCATCGTGAAAGCCCGGTGCCTTGGTACATTCCTCCTGGCCGAAGGAGCATTCCTCCGAACGTTCCTTTGAGCTTGATGGAACTGACGAGGAGGTGGTGCAGCTTGTGGTCCTCTAGGTGGTGCAGCTAGTGCAAGTCTTGGAGCAGGTGTTTGAAGAGCTGGCCGCTGCGGATAGGTAACTGCTGGCCTGGGTGTAGCAACTGGGTTTTGCTTTTTGGGACAAGACCCAATATCATGAGCAGCTGAGCCGTAGATCAAGCAAAGATGGTTGGCTCGCCGGCAGTCTTTCATCATATGTCCAGTTCTCTTATAGTAGGTACAAAAGGCTGGGCTGGGACGGTTGTTCTGTACTCCGGGTCGCCTTGGCACAAAAGATAGCCTGGACGAGGCTCCTCCTTCCATCTGGTTGGCAGGACGCTTAAATCCAGCAGATTGAGGTCTTCCCCTCGCCTTTACCACTGCCTCATAACGGCGGGCAGCTTTCAGAGCCGATTCATGAGTCGGAAAATCTCCTGTGGCCAGTGCAGCCTGGATTTCCGAATCCAAACCTTATTGAAAGCGACGGGCTCTGATCTCATCCGTCGATATCAGGTGTGCCGCAAATCTGTTAAAATATTGTGTTAGCTGTGTAATTTGTGATATAAAAATTTCAAATTATTGAGACATATCTTACCGACTGAGGAAGGTGAACTCAGCGTCATACTCATCTACTGTCTTGGTCCATATCGAACCTTGTTGCAGATGGATGAACTGCTGTTCCATGTCGAACCTGGCAGTCTCAGTGAAGTACTTAGCGTCGAACATGTCGCGAAAAGTCTTCCATTCGATAGGCTGTTCAAGACGGCTTTCTTCTGCCTTCCACCAGTTGCGAGCATTGTCCGTGAGCTGCAGTTTCGCCACACGAACCCAAGCTATGTCTGGCACTTGTGCTGCTGCCAGATCATCCTCTATGCTCTGTGCCCATTCCTCAGCTTCAAGTGGGCTTTCCTTTCCGGAGAACTGTTTGGGGTGTAAAGCCCTAAATTGCTTTACCCCAGGTGCGTCTGCCTCGGGACGGTTTATTAAAAGAGCAGTCTGCTGCTGCTGTCCCTCTAGGAGGCTTCAAATTGCCTCAAGCAGAACTGTCTGCTCGTTGATTGGAGTAGGGACGACAGGTGTGAGTGGTAGGGCTGGAGGTGTGTTGTTGACATTGGTGCTGGTGTTGTTCGGGGAATCCATAACCTTGAAGAAAATTTTGGGTTAGAACAGATTCAAAATATTTGAAATGATAAGGTTCAATGAATATGAAATTGTAAGATTCAAGGAACATGAATTGTAAAGAATGTTTTAGTTGCTGGTTCTTGTGTTATATTGCTTAGGTTGTTCACGCAGAACAGAACTGCATAGTATGATTCTATACAGTTCTGACCTGCATGGGCCACCAACAAAATCTGTCACGCCCCGCTTCCCGATATACGGCGAAAGGGACGCGACTGGTCCGCTACGTATTTACTATGAAGTAAATACGCTAAGCGTATCTAAGAAATATAAAAATAATCACAAGAGACAAGAGATAAAAGTAACAACATCTTTATTTATTAACATTCTTTTGTACAATGCATGAAAAGTAAATACAACTGGAATAAAAAGCGATGCCTAAACAATGGCAAAACAGGAAATGAAAAAATACTGAATGGAAATGTACAATGTCTAGAGCTCGAGGTCTTCGAAGAACTAATCCAAGTTTTCACTGGTGGGCTCGATCTCTGCTGTGTCCAGATCACCTGACGACATTCAAAGAAGAAAGAAATAGAATGTCGTCAGCGAACAGGTCGCTCGGTAAGTCCCAGAGTTAAGGGAGAAATAGAAAGACAGAATAAGAATGTATCTTTAAAGTTGTATAATATTGTAGAATATTGTGTTAACGTTGTTGTTTGTAGCTTGGTACAGAAGGATGCCAGTGTATACGAGAGGGGTCTCTATATGCTAGAGACCAGGGCAAACTGAAAGTACAAGGAACCGTTATGCCACGGTACAACAACAACAGGATTAATGTTAGGTGTCTTAATCTTACTGTCTCGTGCCACTTTTAACACCTTCCGTACCAATCTACCCCTTAAACCCCGTAGTGTTTTGATTGTATTGTCATATTGTGTTGTATAAGTTGTATAGTTGGATGACTGACCGAAACCATGATATCAGTAATGGATGTACTGGATGTAAACTGGAATCATGTAAATGAAAAGTATATCCATGGTTTGGTTCAGTCAAGTTGAATAGATTGATAACTGGATTCATGGATTCGTGTGTTCATATTGAATTGTAATATTGTAGATTTATATGGTACTTGAATCATATTCAAGTCGGATTATAATCAAACTCAAACCCGAGTCAGACAGTAGAAATGTAAATCGAAGTCCTATATTTACTAGAGTCCTTAGGGCAATTTATAAAACTTGAGGGGGTTTTATGTAAAAATACTTTTATATACTTTTCAAAATATACCCCAAGCATTTATTATTCGTCTTTAGAGTTGTAATGAGGGTGGATATTATATTGTGACATTTCTAGTGAAAATATCCTAGTTTTTATAAATAAAGGTATTTATCTTTAATATTGATTTATTTGAAGTTCATGGTACTTTAATGTAAAATTTATTCTTGTGATTTTTAGAAAAAGGTGGAATATTTATATTATAATAAAATAGATATTTAAATGATAAATATACACACGTTTATACAAAAATAATTTTAATAAATATTTTATATTCCAAAAATCTCATTTTCTTAAGATGTCGTATTTTAAACCTTTCGAGACCGAATGCTCCTTGCGGAGGTCTGAATCTCGCACTACTAAGCCTGAGGATATGCGATAATCCGCACCATCCCGAACGGGTTCCCCAAAAATGGGTTGTAGCGGCGCTTTGCAAACATTGTAAAATACTAATCCTTTAGAAAACGGTTTTATAAGGTAAAAGGTATTTATTTGTAAAAATGTCAATTTTCCATATTTTAGATTCTAGGGTTTCCTAAGTCAACTAGCCTATTTCTAAATGGCCTAAACGACAAGTCGTTAGATGCCTCAAACCGCCTCTTCACTGCCAATGTGCCCAGGTAAGTACAAATGAGGAAAGGAGGGATCCGCTCACAAATCACCGTGAGACGGGCCTTTTTAAGTTACTTTTCTCACTTGCCTAGCCTAGACACCACAAAGTCAGGTTTAGATAAACGATCGATATTCACAACTTATCGTATTTTCCTAATAAGATGTATTTATTTAAAAGTGTAGCAAAGCTAAAACTTTTATGAATGGTTTTATTAAGAATATGGAATTTAAATGAAAGTATTGTTTTATCGTATTCTAAGTTTTTGATGATATCGTTTTAGATTGTATATGCGTGTATGTGGAGGTAGGTCATTACCACGTGCTCTACTTTAAATGTATAGCAAGGTTAAGGGGGTTAAATGTGAAATCGAAACATTGTGGTATTTAAGTGAAAAATACGATAAATTGGAAAGGCCATCATTTCATGTGATGAAACTTGTTCAGATTGTTTGTTAAATGTTTAATAGTCAACAATAAGATATTTAAGTATGATTGAATTGGTGAGAAGTAAAATTTTATAGAAAACCGAATAGGAAATCGGATTTGTTCCGATTCTGTCGGGTTTTGTAAATTCGTATTTTTTTAGAAAAGAAAAGAGAAGCTAGAAAGGGACTTACGGGTTTGGACAAACACGAGAGTGATAAGGAAGAAGAGGGTGCGTCGGTGCATCGATTCGTCGCCGAGAGTTCCTAGCACGATCACCGGAAGTTCGCCGTTGATTTCGTCGGGGCTTCGTCTTTCGCTCGTTTTCAAAGTACATAAGGTTTTCTTGAGATTTTGAGAGAGTGGGCTCAGAATTTTGGGAGGAGAGGGTAGGAGGTAGGGGTGTATTTATAGGGTTAGGCTAGGGTTAGGGTAGGTGTAGGGTTTTTAATTAAAAATATAAAAAAATTTAGGAAAATTCATTAAAAATTGTAGTAAATAGGTGTTAATGGGCTCTCTGGAGTTGGTCTGAAGAATTAAAGTATGCAGGGGGTATAAGGAGGTGAAGGGGCACAAAATTTATTTAGGGGACTCGGCGGTCCGGCCGAGTCCGGCAGGCGACGCCAGCCCGAGTCGGCCGGTCCGCCGGCCGAGTCCGGTGGTCGAGAGGGACGCCGTCGGTTGGTGATCTCACTGGTATATTTAAGTTTTGGGGTGTAGTGGGGTTTTTGTGAGAAATGCACGTGTAACTGTTGGTATTCTAAAGGTTTTAAAAAAAATCAATATTAAAAATAATGTGGAGTATGGGATTTGAACTCTGGTGGCTTGGTTCAGTAGTGCAAGGTATTACCAATGAGTTACAAGATCCTTCTTGTAATTATGATGTGAAATAAATATTTAAAGAGATATCAGCAACATTAAATACTCCAAGTATACTATGAATTTAAATTAATTCTTTGTACATTAAAAATGGAGTTGTTACAAAACATGTATATTGGTGAGATAAAATTATGATGAGGGTTGCTATCATTAGATTATGGTGTTAATGAGGAGATTAACATTTTAATTGAATGTAAAATATAACCTAGTTACTAGTTGCTAGTTTTTACTTTAAAATTGTGATAAATATGCTAATTTTGCTAACTAGGTTTTTAGAAATTGGTTAAATAATTGGGATTAAAATCTAATTAGCGTTTCATGACATTATTAATATTATAAATTGTAGTTAAATACTTTAGTTCATGCAAAACCAAGCTTAGTTGTTGAATTGTGAATTTTGCTTTAAAATGTGTTAAAATTTAATATTTTTGCAAACTAGAATTTAGGATTTAATACAAATTGATGAGAATAAATTATAGAAATGGTTTATATAACCTAGTTATGATATTTAGTGAATGTTATGACCATTAGTTTCGTTTAAACATCAAGTTTTAAAATGAAACGGTTAATTGACGCTTTCTAGGTTTTGTGAAATATAACGATTTGATTGATTTTAAGGTTTTAATGATTTAAACCCTGTTTTATATTATAATTAATGAGTTTTGGAACTAAGATTTGTGCGTTTGTGTTTTATCTCGATCAATCGGCGTTTGTACGCCAATGTCGAGGGTTATTTGGTCATTTTTCATGAGCGGGTCATAGGTTTTAACTTATGCGTGTTCGTGCGCCGTTTTGGTTTTATCCATGATTTCAGTTTACGATATTATATATGTTTGCGTATAGGTACCTCTCACGTGGATTTCGGACGATGAAGAAGAGGATGCCGGCATCGACTTCGGTAGATAAGGACCGGGTGAGTAGATGTATATCTACGGGGGAAGTCGGGTGGATGGCGTATAGCACCCCCGCAAACGTACAATAAGGATATTACGTACTGTTATCAAGAAGTCGGACGTGACCTTAGATTCTTGGCGAGTAGGGTCCTATTGAAGACTTTAGGTTGGACTAGACTGATTTAGAAAGACTTAACCAGAGGATGACTGCCTTGGAGGGAATTCGTAGGTTTCAGGTAGACACACACCCACACGCACACACATAAACTTGATATGGTGTATGTGTGTGTGTGTGTGTGTGTGTATAGGAATGTGTGTAGGGGTGTGTGTGTGTGTGTATACAACATATACATGAGGTTATATGATACATGGGGATGAGTCGATATGACTAGGCTTGATGCCGTGATTTTTTTGGATATATGATCGAGTTATGACATGAGATGTGTTATGATAGTAGTGGATCGTTGGGCAATGAGATTATATAAAATATATTTATATAAACGATAATATGTTTTGATGACATTGGAATGAACGAGACTCTAGAATAGAACCCGGATTGTAATATGTGACTTAATCATGACATGATATATGACATGATATTTTAGTGGATCATTTGACGATGTATATTTACACAGACGATGATATATGTTTGATGATATTGGGATGTATGCGATTATAGTACAGTACCCTTGATCATGATATTGTTTGATGATGATACTATACGAACGATGATATCTGATAGTTGACCCGTACCCCGAATTTGGGAAGCCGTACGATGGATTTTACCGTATGAGGCATAGATGTGATGATTGATCCGCACTCTTGACTCGAGGAAGTCATACTATGTACGTAACGTTATTGAGGCTGGATCGCCGACTACTAGAGATATCGACTCAGACTTTAGGTGGATTCTTACTCCCTATCGACTAGTTTCTTTAGTTTAGTTCTTTAGCGGGTTAGAAAGATACTAGTTTAGGATCGAGTCATATAGTTTGTAGTTAGATATGTATATTCTAAATGTGCGATTAATACACATTCACTCTTATATTCAGATTGTAATTATCGCATTGCATGTTCATATATAAGTTTCTTTAGTTAATATGAAACTCTTCCTGTTAGGACACCAGCACCATTACCGATGATGCGCATGATCCACGTACACTTATTTGCTGGCTCACACGCATCATCATCGGTAATTTCCATGTCGCGTACACTTTAGAACTTATTATCTTTTTATTGATATATCAGCTAAATGCTGGTCCAATATAATATTGTGTGACTACTCTCATGTGCTAGTTTAGACATTACATTTATTACTTAGACACATCATGCATTCACATTTTTATATTATCATGCAGTATTGTGGGGCTTATGTCGATACTCATTATTACTTACTCATGATTTTGGGATTTTGGATTTCTATGAGATTTCTGTATTTTGGGGAAAACCGCAAGAATATATATAAAAACTTCTCTCTCTCCCCCTCTCATTTTAAAATACAAGCTGTGGTTTTCTCGTGATGTATGTGTCGTCCACCATGAAATTTCATGTTTTCTGTTGGATTTCGAGACCCGATTCGAGGAGTGGATGAACCGTCTTGGGTACATGGTGGGCCTGGTATGGTATCCCGGGGCAAGAAGCTCGAGTTGTAGACGATGAGCCTAGCAGGGGAAGACTACCTACCGGTGATGTCTGGCGCGGCGGATATCCGGAGGATACCGACCGTTGTCATGAGATTTGATGATATGGGCCGATCCGGACTGACGGAGCCCGAGATATTGAGGCTATGAGATATTGAGACCATGAGGTATTGAGATTTTGAGATTTACATGTTTTGTATCGATGCTTGACACGGAATTCCATTGATTTCATTGATGATGTTTCAGATTACCATACAAGTTTTTCTATGATACAAGTTAAATATTTCTTATACAGATATATCCAGATTTCATGGTTGATCGTTTTACATTCATGGTGCATGCATACTCATACACATGACATGTTACTACTTGAGGCACTGACGCGAGCACTGAGCATTTCATTTACGCATAGATTATTACCCTGCCACTACTAGATGACTAGTGTTATATTAAGTATATTATTATGACCTAGGAGAGCGTCGTGCATGCGATTTCTATTCGCAGATGTCTTCTACTCATGAGTTGGCAACTCACCCCCGTTGTGCCAAATTTTTTTACAGGTTTCGATGTACAGGTTTCCTTGGCGGCTTGTTGGTATACCATTTCATTCAGGGTGATTTGCATGGTAGGTTGGTTCACTTGTATCAGGACCGCCGTTGTGCTTTTATTATTTCATTTGTATCTAGTAAGATCCATCAACCAGACTTGTATTACTTGATAGATTTAGAAGATCAGTTGTTTTTATTTCGACCTTAGAGTCGCGCTTGTATTATTATAGTTTTCTGGTGGATTGGTTTTCTTTTGAGTTTTGAGCCTCGCCCTTCGGCGTTGTATATTTTAGTGCATTATGTAGTTGTTTCCTCCTTTTTGGCGTAGAGCTAGCTCCCACTTGCGGATGCCTTTTTATTATTGCTTATGTATATATTCTTATTTGTACCCGTTTGGTGCCAGTTTTTACAAAGGAGACTCTGCCGAAATTTTTAAGAAATTTGATGTTGCTTTTAAAACATGCTTTCCTACACTTCTTCTTTTAAATGGTTTAGATTTTTAGGCTTCGGCTTACTCAGATTAAGTTACGCCTTTAGACGTTTCGTAATTTAAGTGCCGGTCACGTTCCGTACCTTCGGGTCATGACAAAGTTGGTATCAGAGCGCTAGGTTTAACCCTTGTCTAAGTCTAGATTGACCTTGGTTGATGGAGTAGGTGACTTAGGTAGAGTGACGTACCGTGGGTATGATCCACGGCATACTTACGATACGCTACTCTGCTTAAGAAGCCTTAGGATATACATTTCTTTGTACCGTATTCTATTCGTTCCTTAGATCTATTTTCGTCGATATCGGATGGTGGTTTCTGTTACCACGGTCGCACGGGCAGAGGGAGCTGCGGCTCGAATGCGATGACCGTTAGGGTATCGTCTGTTCTTAAGGATCGAGGCACTGTTTAGCGTGCGGACGAAGGGTATTCACATGTCGTTCAGACAAAGTTAAAAGGTTCGAACGAATGTCAGAAACCCATTTTCCCAAGTTTAAGGTATTCGGAAGAACATGCAGGTATTTCTATGGACCCTCTAGAAGAATGAAACCCTAACTCGACATAATGACCATTAGAACGCCTTTGAACCTTAGGGTTTATGGCAGTTCCACGGTTCCATTAGTGAGGCTTGGGTTTGCCCTTCTACGGCTGGTCCGCAGATGCTAGGACATGTACTGGATATTTTTAAACTGTACTTGAGTGTTGAGCTCTCAGGGAATTATGGGATTTTGATGAATTGATTGAAAAGTTTAACATAGTCCAGATATCAGGTGGGGGATAGATTACGTGGGAGACTCTAGATATGTGCATAGCCGTTTGTAGCGCAGTCAGCACAGCTATGAGGAGACGAGTCCGAATCAGTCGACACCAGAGGGAAGAGGAGCACATCAACGTCGGTGTTACGATTTACGATTGGTGATACGAATATCACATTTCCGTTGTTTGAATTTTGGTATTTTGAGGATTTTTTCTATGAATGGTATTTCCTATGTGTACATTCATTACACTCTATTCGTGTTTCATATATCAGTGGTATTGATGTTGTTTTGTGCATACCCAGTGCACTCGATTTGGTTTTATACATTTTGAGATATTGATTTGATTTCGTGCATATGGGTTGCACATGATTTTGATGTATGCTTCGACATAGTTTTCATGCACTTTCCATACTGTGATTTCGATTTTGATATTCGGTATTTGTTTTTGTGCACCATGTTCACTTGATTGAGATTCTTGCGCACACTTGGCGCACTTGATGCGATTTTGTGCACACCAGATGCACTAAATCGGGGTTTTGTGCAGATTAGATGCACCTGATATTATTGTCGTGCACGCCCGCTGCACTTGACAGATGTTTTTGGTGCGCACCCGTTGCACTCAGTTTTGTTTCTGTGCATATCCGTGGCTTCTGTATTTGGTTTCGCGCACAGGACGCACGTGGTGTTTTTGTATGCTGTACTTGAGGCTGATTTCATCTTGAGCAGTACGTTTTTATGATATTTACTTTGGTTTAATAATCGAGCAGGACTGTCCGGAGACCAGTACCTAGGTGTTTCTGCATGCTTCTCTATTCTGATGTTTGGACGATTTTACTACGATGCGCACTATATACAAGTTATAGTTTTGATGTATTTCATGTTGATTTTCGTATTGGACTTTGACATGGTTTTTCACCATAACTCCGATGATTGCGTTATGCTTGACGGAGTTGATTTTTTGTTATGTATGTAAGTCCATATTGCGACCCCCGGTGCTTACGGGGAGGCGGAAACGGTATAAAAAACGAATTTTTATCGCAAGAGGCAACATGGACTAAACTTGGTCGGGATCGTTGTCTAAACTAAAACTAGCAATCTAGCTAAAGAGAGTTAGCTACTATGGAAGATGGTTATACCTAAACTTGAACTCCTTCTTCTTCAAACCTTGTAGAGGTTGATGGTTCTCTTTACGTCGCCTTCTCCCGTCGAAGATGGATCCACCTCGAAGGTTCGACTTTGGGCTCTTCCTCGATCTTTGAGTGAACTAGGGTTTCCGGCTTGCTAAACCTTCATCCTAGAATGAGTAGAGAGAGATTAGGGTTTGCTTTTCTTTCTAAAGAGAATGATTCTCAACACATGAGAAGGTTTCTCTTTTCAAGAGGAAGAAGAAGATGAAATGAGGAGAGAGAGAGGTTATGATAGAATGAGCTCAATTATTTCTTTCTTGCAACCATATTGCAAAAGAAATGAATTATCTAAATGATAATAATGGAAATAAGAATAGTTGATGGTGAATATGGAATGACCACTATCATACCTCTTTTAATGAAGTGTAAGCATGAATCAAGGAAGACTTTCAAGGCATGAAAGTGGTCAATGGTCAACAAGTCAACCAAGGTCAACAAGTCAACAAAAAACAACCATAACATAATTCTTATTTAATTACTATTATTAATAGATAATATACAAATTCATTAGGGTTTGGAAAATGATAACTGTCAACTGTGCATACGCACCCGATCCGAAACCCTAATGAAAAACCTCATTCTCCGCCTCAAGCAACTGTGCATACACACCTGCATTCTCGTTCCGAGGAACAAGAATACCAAGATATAAAAGCAACCCCCAAAACATATACCAGTATCTGGCTCAAACCAGAGCCTGCCAGTATAATCCGTCCGGACTCCAAACGTGCACCAGTGCGCGGATGAGAACGAACCCTGTCGCAAAACCATGCGACCTCTACTCTGTTTTGCCCAGAGGCGAATACCCTCTGTGTGGGACTCTAAAGACTCGACACTACGCTGGCAGTGGGTTTAACCACAGACCGCAAGCGGCACTAGCTGTGCGTAACGGTCCCCAGGTAGATGCCGACAAGAAGGCTGACGAGGTGAAACCCCATCTGAACTCCTACTGAGTCTGAATGTGACATTCTCCGTACAGTCCGGTCTGTTCGTCTGATACATCGCATGGCGGGCCTAGGGGGCGGTAAAACGTCAGTCCCCCAATAGCGGTACAAGTCGTGTCGGAGTGAAGCCCAAAACACCCTGAGATAACACTGGAAACCTACCAGTATATCTCGCTTGCCCTGGCCAGGGACTACTCGTGTAATGGCTCTCCTAGACACAGCGCGATGTCAACCCCCAATACCGGGAGAGACGAATCCTGTCTAACCGTCACTGCCTCCAAGTGCTTCGGGACTGCACCCAACCACCACCTGTTTGCACGACTCCTTTGAGCCGTGGTAGGGTAGTGATCAAAGTGCAGTGGGAACACACTCGAGGCGAAGTGTCAGTGTCAAGTCAGCGGACTAAGCTGTACTCATGTCACCTGGGAACTGATAACTGACGATAGGTATAATACCAACCTGTCAGTTCCCGACGAGTCCTGTCCAGTGTACTCGTAACCCAACGAGCACCCGTATACTATCTCCAGTACGACGTACTGATGGCTGTGGGACAGACCATCTCCCACACTGGGATGAGAAGCGCATACGCTAGTCTACTCCGGAGTATCGATGCCCAGTCTCGATAGTCCTACGACTAGGGACCTGTATAAGGATGTGCCTATAGATTACCCAGCCCCCACTAGTGTGACTGCCATCACAACGCTGGTAATCAAGCAAAGATCCTAAGGGCTCCACTAATGCGTATAAGTGATATACTGAAATAAACACAAGTACACATTGAAGTAGAAACAAACCAAGTAGCATACTACTATATTGAGCAAGACTGTTTATACAAGGTGAATATCCCAAGCTTCCATTAAGTAATATACAAACTAGTATGATACAGTAATGGCCTCTAGGGCATATACACTAACAATCTCCCACTTGCACTAAGGCCATGTACTGGCGTATCGAAGACCTATCATCTCGATCAGCCGCTCGAACTGAGTCTGGGGTAGGGCCTTGGTGAATGGATCTGCAGTGTTCTCTTCTGAAGCAACCCTCCGAACCTCGATCTCCTTGCGATCCACGATCTCCCTGATCAGGTGATACCGCCTCAAGATGTGCCTGGATCTCTGATGGGACCTGGGTTCCTTTGCTAAAGCTATAGCCCCGTTGTTGTCGCAATACAGAGGTACTGGGTCAACAATGGACGGAACCACCTGAAGTTCTTTTAAGAACTTCCTTATCCAGACAGCTTCTTTTGCGGTATCAGATGCAGCGATGTATTCCGCTTCCATAGTCGAGTCTGCAACGGTTTCCTGTTTGGAACTCTTCCAACACACCGCCCCTCCGTTGAGGGTAAAGACAAAACCCGACATGGACTTGGAATCATCCTTGTCACTCTGGAAGCTGGAGTCAGCAAAGGCCTCAATCTGGAGGTCTTTTCCGCCATACACCAAGAACATTTCCTTAGTCCTCCTCAGGTACTTGAGAATGTTCTTTACCGCTATCCAATGTTTCTCCCCAGGGTTTGACTGATACCGGCTTACTACACTCAGTGCATAAGCTACATCCGGTCTGGTACACAACATCGCATACATTATAGAGCCTACCGCAGAAGCGTAGGGTATAATAGACATGCGATCCCTCTCCAAATCAGTCTTGGGAGACATCTCTTTAGAGAGGGTGATCCCGTGACAAGCCGGTAGGTTACCGCGCTTGGAATCTTCCATACTGAATCTTTTCAGTACGGTGTCGATGTACCTGGACTGTGAAAGTCCTAATATCCTCTTGGATCTATCACGATGGATCCGGATCCCCAGGATGTAAGAGGCATCACCC
The DNA here is from genome assembly GCA_030015575.1 of Agapanthus africanus. Taxonomy (NCBI): domain Eukaryota; kingdom Viridiplantae; phylum Streptophyta; class Magnoliopsida; order Asparagales; family Amaryllidaceae; genus Agapanthus; species Agapanthus africanus. The sequence goes on along the minus strand of JASDDO010000019.1, from coordinate 90,909,006 downwards.
AGGTCTTTCATGGAGAACCTGTGTGACAAGAAACCCTTGACAGATTGTAGCATAGGAATGTCATTTCCTATTAAGAGAATGTCATCCACGTATAAAACAAGGAATACCACAGTTCTCGCTACAAATCTACTATAGATGCACGGTTCATCTGGATTTTTGATAAAGTCAAATTCCTTGACCGTCTCATCAAAACAGATGTTCCAACTCCGCGATGCCTGCTTTAGTCCATAGATGGACTTAAGCAACTTGCACACCTTTCCGCTGCTCCCACTCTGAATGAAACCCTCTGGCTGATCCATATAGACACACTCCTCTAAATTTCCATTTAGAAAAGCGGTTTTTACGTCCATCTGCCAAATCTCATAATCGTGGAAGGCAGCAATGGCAAGAAGGATCCGAATGGATTTCAGCATAGCCACTGGAGAAAAGGTTTCGTCGTAGTCCAAGCCAGGTCTTTGACGGAAACCCTTTGCTACAAGTCTAGCTTTATAGGTCTCAACCTGTCCATCTACACCAATCTTCCTTTTGAAGATCCACTTGCATCCTACGGGTTTTACCCCGTCTGGAGCAATGTCCAACGTCCATACTTTGTTGGTGTACATGGACTCCATTTCGGTCCGCATTGCATCCAGCCATTTTACCGAGTCAATGCTCTGAACGGCCTGCTGGAAGCTAGTAGGCTCATCATAGTCTATGATGCAATCCTCTCTATCCCCGTCTATGAGAAAACCGTAGTATCTCTCGGGCGGATGAGACTGCCTACTACTTCTACGGAGCGGCATAGGAATGTCCTGTTCATTTGAACCCTCTGGTTCCACTAAGCTTTCAGTAATAGTCCGTGGTTCTGGAATTTCTTCCAGTTCTACTGTGCTCCCACTTATCTGGTTTTCCAAAAACTCAGTTTCCAAGAAGTAGGCATGACGAGAAACAAGGACTTTTTGTTCCTCTTCACAGTAGAAGAAATATCCCTTGGAGTTCTTTGGATATCCCACGAACTTACACTGTACTGAGCGTGCCTCGAGCTTGTCCGCATGCTGCTTTTTAACAAAAGCTGGACATCCCCAAGTCTTGATGTGACTGAGATGGGGTCTCTTCCCACACCACATCTCATATGGTGTAGTAGGCACAGTCTTAGTAGGAACTCGGTTCAAAAGGTACGCAGCTGATTCTAGTGCATACCCCCAGAATGATCGCGGTAACTCAGCGTTACTCATCATGGACCGTACCATATCCAATAGGGTTCGGTTCCGTCTCTCCGATACACCGTTGTGTTGCGGAGTGTATGGAGGAGTAAGCTGAGAGAGAATCCCATTCTCTTTTAAGTAATTCAGGAACTCGGCACTTAAGTATTCTCCACCTCGATCCGATCTTAGAATCTTGATACTTTTGCCGGTCTGTTTTTCTACTTCATTCTTAAATTCCTGGAACTTTTCAAAAGATTCTGACTTATGTTTCATTAAGAAGACATAACCGTATCTTGAAAAATCATCCGTAAAAGTAATGAAGTAAGAATAACCGCTTCGTGCATGTGTAGACATTGGACCGCACACGTCGCTGTGTACGAGTCCCAAGAGCTCGCTCGCTCTTACTCCGTGTCCAGTGAACGGAGTCTTTGTCATCTTTCCTTTGAGACAGGATTGACAAGTGGCATATGATTGATATTCGAACGGATCCAAATATCCTTCTGTATGTAACTTAGTCAACCTTCTCTCATTGATGTGACCCAGTCTACAATGCCATAAGAAAGTCTGATTAATATCTGGTGACTTTCTTTTGTGTGTATTCTGGACATTGAAAATCTGTGGTTGGTTTAATACGTATATACCATTGCTCAATGTACCTGACCCAATCAGAACTTGATTAAGGTGAATGTTAACAACATTACTTACAAACGCAAATTCATAACCTTCTTTAGAAACCAAAGATACAGAAATGATATTACAAGTTGCGTTGGGTACAAAAAAGCAATTACGCAAAACCAAAACATGTCCATCTGACATTCCTAGGTGATAGTCCCCCACGGCTTTAGCATCCATGCTAGCTCCGTTCGCAACTCTAAGGGTCATGTCACCTTCCTTCAAAAACCTACGGTTTCTCAACGCCTGCAAAGAATTACAGATATGAGATCCTGATCCGGTATCCAATACCCAGGAAGTAGAGTTTATAGAAAGACAGTTTTCAATAACATACACACCTGAAGCTGAAGCTGCAACCTGCTTCAGTTCCTGTGTCCTGGCTTTCCAAGCCCTGCAATCTTTCTTCCAGTGTCCACTCTTGTGACAATAGAAGCATTCCTCTTTACCAACAAGCTTCCCCGCTATCTTTGTTGCCTTTTCCTTTCCCTTCGCACCCACTTTACTAACACCGCCCCTTGGTTTGGCGGGGGCTTTCCTCTTCTTTCCCTTGGCTTTCGCCTTGGACCTAGAAGAAGAAGATCCTCCTACAAACAAAGTGGATGTATCCCTACCCTTCTGTAGGGTGCCCTCTGCGCTCCTCAGCAGGTTGAGGAGTTCTGAAAGTTCAACTTCCTTTTCTTGCAAGTTGAAATTCAGTATGAACTGGGCGTAAGTGGATGGAAGGGACTGGAGAATTATATCTGTGTAGAGTTCACTATCCAACGTGGTCCCAAGTTCCGCGAGCTCCTCAGTGTAGCCAATCATCTTAAGCACGTGGTCCGCTACCGATGATCCGACGGCCAACTTAGTCGAAAATAACTTCTTCGACACTTCGTATCTTGCGATACGAGACTGCTCCCCATACAGTTCTTTTGTATGAAGAAATATGGATTCCAAATCCATATTCTCGTGCCTCCTCTGATGGTCATTGTCCATCGAGGCAAGTACGAGGCATCTGGCCTTCGCGCTGTCAATCTCCCAAGTCTTACGGATTTCCTTATCCGCGACGCTGGAGGTGGGACCTGGGACGGGGGGAGCTTTGGTGGTAAGAAGATACCCCAGCTTGTCGTAAGAGATTGCCAATTTGACATTCCTGAGCCAATCTTTGTAGTTTGGCCCTGTCAGTATGTTTTTATCTAGAAGTAACTTAAGTCCAGTCATTTCGATTTGGTCGCTGCAGGGGGAGAGAAGAAACACTTAGCACGATGCTCTTGCAAGTTTAGAATGGTTTTTAATTTGTCTAAACAGGATGGCTCCCACTGTCTCTCGAATCCCTCCTCAAACCACAAAGGAAGAATTAGCCGGGATCAATCCCACCGTACAATACTTGCTTAACCGTTCAGCCAGGCCAGTGTCGGTACTTCGAGGGAGGTTTTCCAACGCTTTCGCGAAGTTCCTTAATTTAAGAACCTCTTTTCCCTGAGGGCGTAGCCCCGCTAACACCTTTCTAGGCACCTACTAGGTTTATAGCATTGATCGTTTAGTGAGAAATTTCCCGAGGAGTAGCATATACTCACAGTAGGATCGGGATCCAAATATCATCGCGTGACGAAAATGAAGGAATCCTACCATAATCATCACACTCCAAATGGTATGCAAATCTAGCAAGTTTCAGTACTTATGAAACTCCCGATGTGGATTTTTGCCCCATGCTCTTATGACCTTGACTTTGGCCAACAAATCATAAGTCACATGTCAAGTTCTTCCCGTCGTTATCCAGGTTAATTTGAATCCACCCGTACATACCCTTGACTTTGGCCAACAAGGCAGTACGACTGTTCCAAATCAACGCATCTATCTATGCTGCACATGAATATCCAATAGCTACCAATCACTATGCCTTGACTTTGGCCAACAAACACAGCTTGAATACTATTGACTATTTATGTGAAACGACGGAGGGCTACGAATGGTTTTGGCGAAACCGTGAACGTAGTGAACTTGATATAATCGATGGAACGAGATAGCTTTTAGAAGGAGTGGCTCAAGCTCCGCATTTAAAAGTTAGTTTTGAAAAGAACCGAGTGGTTTTTCGAAAGTGTTCCATCGACTTAAACTTGGTTTATTATCTTGCATTAGTTCTTTTAATGCGTGATATTCTTGCATTAGTTCTTTTAATGCGTCCCATCATTTAATTCCTACCATTGCAGAAAACAACCAAAATATGACGTATGCTTATGCCATTCGCATTCGCCACGGGGTCCCGTCATCACTCGTTAGGTTACTTAACTAACGACAGAGCGGGGGCTGGGCTAGCGCGGCTGTAAAACATAAGCAACGCCTAAATAGAAAGCAATGATAGACATTACAGATCACAGATGAATACATTGGATATACTAGCAATCCGCATTTCTTTCGAGCCTGAAACGAAAAGCGGATAACACGGTCGCGGTGAATAGCAAATACCCCACCCAAGACCCCTACGGGTGCGGCAAACTACCCGCCAAGTTCCCGGTAGTTTGTGCACCCCACCATGGGTCTATCCTAGGAGCAAAAACAGTAAAAAGAATTATACAATGACGGCTACAACCCCGACCCGGTTGTGCGGCCAAACAAATAATATAATTACATCAATTTACATTTACAATGAATGAAAGAAAAACAAAAGCTCATCTCACATCCACCCCGGCTATTCACCCGCGACAGTCCAACACATTCATATACACATTCCAGCACATTACAGATCATGTATAACCCCGACTAATCGACTTATAGCGATTAGCCGACGTTCAATACATGCAAACATCACAGATATAACCAACATAGCCAAAGTGCAGTGAAGTTCGGAAAAAAATACGGAATTATAGGACCCCAAAAGTGAATTTCAGTTCTGGAAAATCTGGGTACATATAATATATCTGAAAAATCCCAAAACCAACACAGAAGAACACTGCACGAAAAACGATGCAAAGATGACTACAACCTGCGGCGGTTCCGCGGCCATATGAGTAGCTCAGGCCGCGGAAGGGCGGCGGTTTTGATGAAACATGCTATCGTTTTTCTTGTGTGTTCTTAGAAAACCCTGAGACAATTTTACAAGTATAAAGTTTTTCATTTTGAGCAGAAAAAATTTCAACAGAAAGTTAGGGTTTTGATTTTCCGGTTTTGCGATTTTTCGGTTCCGAACTTCGTTACACTTCACTACCAAGCTAGTTTAAGTTTAGTTAGGCTCTGATACCACTGTAAGTCCATATTGCGACCCCCGGTGCTTACGGGGAGGCGGAAACGGTATAAAAAACGAATTTTTATCGCAAGAGGCAACATGGACTAAACTTGGTCGGGATCGTTGTCTAAACTAAAACTAGCAATCTAGCTAAAGAGAGTTAGCTACTATGGAAGATGGTTATACCTAAACTTGAACTCCTTCTTCTTCAAACCTTGTAGAGGTTGATGGTTCTCTTTACGTCGCCTTCTCCCGTCGAAGATGGATCCACCTCGAAGGTTCGACTTTGGGCTCTTCCTCGATCTTTGAGTGAACTAGGGTTTCCGGCTTGCTAAACCTTCATCCTAGAATGAGTAGAGAGAGATTAGGGTTTGCTTTTCTTTCTAAAGAGAATGATTCTCAACACATGAGAAGGTTTCTCTTTTCAAGAGGAAGAAGAAGATGAAATGAGGAGAGAGAGAGGTTATGATAGAATGAGCTCAATTATTTCTTTCTTGCAACCATATTGCAAAAGAAATGAATTATCTAAATGATAATAATGGAAATAAGAATAGTTGATGGTGAATATGGAATGACCACTATCATACCTCTTTTAATGAAGTGTAAGCATGAATCAAGGAAGACTTTCAAGGCATGAAAGTGGTCAATGGTCAACAAGTCAACCAAGGTCAACAAGTCAACAAAAAACAACCATAACATAATTCTTATTTAATTACTATTATTAATAGATAATATACAAATTCATTAGGGTTTGGAAAATGATAACTGTCAACTGTGCATACGCACCCGATCCGAAACCCTAATGAAAAACCTCATTCTCCGCCTCAAGCAACTGTGCATACACACCTGCATTCTCGTTCCGAGGAACAAGAATACCAAGATATAAAAGCAACCCCCAAAACATATACCAGTATCTGGCTCAAACCAGAGCCTGCCAGTATAATCCGTCCGGACTCCAAACGTGCACCAGTGCGCGGATGAGAACGAACCCTGTCGCAAAACCATGCGACCTCTACTCTGTTTTGCCCAGAGGCGAATACCCTCTGTGTGGGACTCTAAAGACTCGACACTACGCTGGCAGTGGGTTTAACCACAGACCGCAAGCGGCACTAGCTGTGCGTAACGGTCCCCAGGTAGATGCCGACAAGAAGGCTGACGAGGTGAAACCCCATCTGAACTCCTACTGAGTCTGAATGTGACATTCTCCGTACAGTCCGGTCTGTTCGTCTGATACATCGCATGGCGGGCCTAGGGGGCGGTAAAACGTCAGTCCCCCAATAGCGGTACAAGTCGTGTCGGAGTGAAGCCCAAAACACCCTGAGATAACACTGGAAACCTACCAGTATATCTCGCTTGCCCTGGCCAGGGACTACTCGTGTAATGGCTCTCCTAGACACAGCGCGATGTCAACCCCCAATACCGGGAGAGACGAATCCTGTCTAACCGTCACTGCCTCCAAGTGCTTCGGGACTGCACCCAACCACCACCTGTTTGCACGACTCCTTTGAGCCGTGGTAGGGTAGTGATCAAAGTGCAGTGGGAACACACTCGAGGCGAAGTGTCAGTGTCAAGTCAGCGGACTAAGCTGTACTCATGTCACCTGGGAACTGATAACTGACGATAGGTATAATACCAACCTGTCAGTTCCCGACGAGTCCTGTCCAGTGTACTCGTAACCCAACGAGCACCCGTATACTATCTCCAGTACGACGTACTGATGGCTGTGGGACAGACCATCTCCCACACTGGGATGAGAAGCGCATACGCTAGTCTACTCCGGAGTATCGATGCCCAGTCTCGATAGTCCTACGACTAGGGACCTGTATAAGGATGTGCCTATAGATTACCCAGCCCCCACTAGTGTGACTGCCATCACAACGCTGGTAATCAAGCAAAGATCCTAAGGGCTCCACTAATGCGTATAAGTGATATACTGAAATAAACACAAGTACACATTGAAGTAGAAACAAACCAAGTAGCATACTACTATATTGAGCAAGACTGTTTATACAAGGTGAATATCCCAAGCTTCCATTAAGTAATATACAAACTAGTATGATACAGTAATGGCCTCTAGGGCATATACACTAACAATGTATTGATGATGTCGGAGCCCCGACGATTTGAGTGTTTTGCTAAATGTTTTAGTATTTGGGGGAGTTTTAATTTAAATTCAGGGACCGAATTTTTTTAAGGGGGAAAGATTGTAACGTTTTAAAAATAAATAAATAGATAAATAAAATCCTTTAGGTGAATTTTCTGATAATCGGTAAAATAAACCGTATTTTCCGTAAAACTTAACTATAATTATTTTTCAATATAGATTTAAATACACCTATTTTGACTATATAATTACTAGTAAATGGTGTTTATTTAGTGACTTATAAATTATTAGTTTACTTAAATATTTTTCCTTAATTAATTAAATTCAAATATTAACATAAGCTTTAATTTTACATTTAATTAGTGTAAATTACAAATTGGAGTGGGTTAATTTTACAAAAGTGAACCATGGCATCTTAGAATTTAGTGTGTAGCATGCTTCTCTCTTCTTAATTTGTTTCCAAAATTCTAGAGTTTTCTAGGTTAGAAAATAAATAAAATAATTAATTAATGAAAAGACTTAAAGTATGGGTTTTATTCATGAAGTTTCTACACCATTCAACACTCATTTCACTCTCTCTCTCTCTTTTTCTCTCATAGTGTGGCCGAGCCTCCTCCATGGGCAGCCCCCATTTTTCCCACATCATTTTTTGCATCAAAAAATCTTCAAAAATCCATCAAAAATAAAAAAAATAAAAAAAACATCACAAATTCCTAATTTAACCTATACCCACTATTCTTGTTCATCTAGCATGGATCTTGGAGTAGGAAACCATTCTTTTGGAGTCAAGTTTTCATGTTTGGATCTCATATGTTGAGGTATAATCCTAAGCCCTTTGGTTTGATTGTTAGTAAATTACTTAATTTAGCTTATTAAGTGTTTAATTAGGTTTTAAATTAGTTCTAATTGCTAAATTAAAATTTCAAGATAGGGTTTTTAAAATAAAGTTAGGGTTTTTATTAATGGATTAGGATTATAATAAGTGGTTTAACATTTTAAGAAATGAAAAATCTAGTGTAGTTGTTGTATTGTAAATTGTTGTTTCAAAATTGTTTAAATTAAACGATTTTGAAAACTAGGTTTTTATAACACATATAAATAGGTGAGATAAAATTCAAGTGGGAATTTTTATCAATTTTTCATGGTTTTAATGAGTGGATTAACACATAAAGACATGTAAAATCTAATCTAAATTGTTAAATTACTAATTGTTACATTTTAATTGTTCAAATTAAGCTATTGGTAAACTAGATTTTTATAAATCATGTATATTGGTGAGATAAAATTATGATGAGGGTTGTTATCATTAGATTATGGTGTTAATGAGGAGATTAACATGTTAATTGAATGTAAAACATAATCTAGTTACTAGTTGCTAGTTTTTACTTTAAAATTGTGATAAATATGCTAATTTTGCTAACTAGCTTTTTAGAAATTGGTTAAATAATTGGGATTAAAATCTAATTAGGGTTTCATGACATTATTAACGTTATAAATTGTAGTTTAATACTTTAGTTCATGCAAAACCAAGCTTAGTTGTTGAATTGTGAATTTTGCTTTAAAATGTGTTAAAATTTGATATTTTTGCAAACTAGAATTTAGGATTTAATACAAATTGATGAGAATAAATTATAAAAATGGTTTATATAACCTAGTTATGATATTTAGTGAATATTATGACCATTAGTTTCGTTTAAACATCAAGTTTTAAAATGAAACGGTTAATTGACGCTTTCTAGGTTTTGCGAAATAGAACGATTTGATTGATTTTAAGGTTTTTATGATTTAAACCCTGTTTTATATTATAATTAATGAGTTTTGGAACTACGATTTGTACGTTTGTTTTTATCTCGATCAATCGACGTTTGTACTCCAATGTCGAGGGTTATTTGGTCATTTTGCATGAGCGGGTCATAGGTTTTAACTTATGCGTGTTCGTGCGTCATTTTGGTTTTATCCGTGATTTCGGTTTACGATGTTATATATGTTTGCATATAGGTACCTCTCACATGGATTTCAGACGATGAAGAAGAGGATGTCGGCATCGACTTCGGCAGACAAGGACCAGGTGAGTAGATGTATATCTACGGGGGAAGTCGGGTGGATGGCGTATAGCACCCCGCAAACGTACAATAAGGATATTACGTACTGTTATCAAGAAGTTGGACGTGACCTTAGATTCTTGGCGAGTAGGGTCCTATTGAAGACTTTAGGTTGGACTAGACTGATTTAGAAAGACTTAACCAGAGGATGACTGCCTTGGAGGGAATTCGTAGGTTTCAGGTAGACACACACCCACACGCACACACATAAACTTGACTTGGTGTATATGTATGTGTATATATATATATAGGAATGTGTGTAGGTATATATATATATATATATATATATATATATATATATATATATATATATATATATATACACACACACAACATATACATGTGATATGATGAGGTTATATGATACATAGGGATGAGTCGATATAACTAGGCTTGATGCCGTGATTTTTTTGGATATATGATCAAGTTTTGACATGAGATGTGTTATGATAGTAGCGGATCGTTGGGCAATGAGATTATATAAAATATATTTATATAAATGATAATATGTGTTGATGATATTGGAATGAACGAGACTCTGGAATAGAACCCGAAATGTAATATGTGACTTAATCACGATATGATATATGACATGATATTTTAGTGGATCATTTGACGATATATATTTACACAGACGATGATATATGTTTGATGATATTGGGATGTATGCAATTATAGTACAGTACCCTTGATCATGATATCATTTGATGATGATACTATATGAACGATAATGTATATATCTGATAGTTGACCCGTACCCCGAATTTGGGAAGCCGTACGATGGATTTTACCGTACGAGGCATATATGTGATGATTGATCCGCACTCTTGACTCGAGGAAGTCGTACTACGTACGTGACGCTATTGAGGCCGGATCGCCGACTACTAGAGATATCGACTCAGACTTTAGGTGGATTCTTACTCCCTATTGACTAGTTTCTTTAGTTTAGTTCTTTAGAGGGTTAGATAGATACTAGTTTAGGCTCGAGTCATATAGTTTGTAGTTAGATATGTATATTCTAAATGTGCGATTAATACACATTCACCCTTATATTCAGATTGTAATTATCGCATTGCATGTTCATATATAAATTTCTTTAGTTAATATGAAACTCTTCCTGTTAGGACACCAGCACCATTACCGATGATGCGCATGATCCACGTACACTTATTTGCCGGCTCACACACATCATCATCGGTAATTGCCATGTCACGTACACTTTAGAACATATTATCTTTTTATTGATATATCAGCTAAATGCTAGTCCAATATAATATTGTGTGACTACTCTCATGTGCTAGTTTAGACATTGCATTTATTACTTAGACACTTCATGCATTCACATTTTCATATTATCATGCAGTATTGTGGGGTTTATGCCGATACTCATTATTACTTACTCATGATTTTAGGATTTTGGATTTCTATGAGATTTTTGGATTTTGGGGAAAACCGCAAGAATATATATAAAAACTTCTCTCTCTTTCGCTCTCATTTTAAAATACAAGTTGCGGTTTTCTCATGATGTATGTGTCGTCCACCATGAGATTTCATATTTTCTGTTGGATTTCGAGACCCGATTTGAGGAGTGGATGAACCGTCTCGGGTACATGGTGGGCCCGGTATGGTACCCCGGGGCAAGAAGCTCGAGTTGTAGACGATGAGCCTGGCAGGGGAAGACTACCTACAGGTGATATCTGGCGCGACGGATATCCGGAGGATACCGACCGTTGTCATGAGATTTGATGATATGGGCCGATCCGGACTGACGGAGACCGAAATATTGAGACTATGAGATATTGAGACCATGAGGTATTGAGACTTTGAGATTTACATTTTTTGTGTCGATGCTTGACACGGAATTCCATGGATTTCATTGATGATGTGTCAGATTACCATACAAGTTTTATTATAATACAAGTTAAAGATTTCTTATACATATATATCCAGATTTCATGGTTGATTGTTTTACATTCATGGTGTATGCATACTTATACACATGACATGTTACTACTTGAGGCACTGACACGAGCACTGAGCATTTCATTTACGCATAGATTATTACCCTGCCACTACTAGATGACTAGTGTTATATTAAGTATATTATTATGACCTAGGAGAGAATCGTGCACGCGATTTCTACTCGCAGATGTCTTCTACTCATGAGTTGGCAACTCACCCCCGTTGTGCCAAATTTTCTTACAGGTTTCGATGTACAGATTTCCTTGGCGGCTTGTTGGCACACCATTTCATTCAGGGTGATTTGCATGGTAGGTTAGTTCACTTGCATCAGGACCGCCGTTGTACTTTTATTATTTCATTTGTATCTAGTAAGATCCATCAACCAGACTTGTATTACTTGATAGATTTAGAAGACCAGTTGTTTTTATTTCGACCTTAGAGTCGCGGTTGTATTATTATGGTTTTCTGGTGGATTTGTTTTCTTTTGAGTTTTGAGCCTCGCCCTTCGGCGTTGTATATTTTAGTGCATTGTGTGGTTGTTTCCGCCTTTTTGGCGTAGAGCTAGCTCCCGCTTGGGGATGCCTTTTTATTATTGCTTATGTATATATTCTTATTTGTACCCGTTTGGGGCCAGTTTTTACAAAGGAGACTCTACCGAAATTTTTAAGAAATTTGATGTTGTTTTTAAAACATGCTTTCCTACACTTCTTCTTTTAAATGGTTTAGATTTCTGGGCTTCGGCTTACTTAGATTACGTTACGCCTTTAGACGTTTCGCAATTTAAGTGCCGGTCACGTTCTGTACCTTTGGGTCGTGACATCTTCTCCTTCATGGATGGATCTTCACGATACAACCAAATAAAAATGGATCTTGAGGACCAGAAGCATACTGCATTCCGAACTCCGTTAGGCGTATTTTGCTACAAGGTAATGCCCTTCGGTTTGAAAAATGCCGGAACCACTTATTAGAAAGCCATGACAAAGATCTTCGGTGACGTCATACACAAGATCGTCGAGTGCTATATCGATGACCTCATCGTTAAAAGTAAATCTCATGACGAGTATTGGGAACATCTAAAAATAGTGTTCCAACATTTTTGGAAATATAATCTGAAGATGAACCTTCTAAAACGCGTGTTTGGAGACTCCTCACACAAATTCCTGGGATTCATCATTCGTCACCGAGGTATCAAAATCGATCCTTCAAAAATCAAGGCGATTATGAAAATACCTTCGCCAAGAACCCTCAAAGACTGCGGTCTCTCCTAGAAAAGCTCACATATATCCAGCAATTCATAGCCAACCTCTCCAAAAAATGTCGTTCCTACAACTATCTGATAAATAAAGGGCCCCGTTCATCTAGGATCAGAAGTGTCAAAACACACTGGACAAAATCAAACAATACCAGCAAAATCCACCAGTATTGGCCGATCCGGTTAAGGGAAATCCCCTTATCCTATATACAACAGTCCTTGAGGGTTCTCTAGGTGCATTGTGGGCACAAAAGAACGATCAAGGAAAGGAGAGAGCTCTCTACTGTCTAAGTCGAGTTCTCTTAGGGGCAGAAAGCAACTACTCCCCCATTGATAAGCATTGCCCGGCATTGATCTTCGCATTAATGAAGCTCAGACACTACGTCTTGGCCCATGAGATGCGTCTTATATTAAAGGTAGATCCTCTCAAATATCTGATGTTGAAATCCATACTGATGGGAAGGCTTGCCAAATGGGCCCTCCTCCTGATGGAGTTCTCGATCACTTATCGACCCCTCAAAGCGGTGAAAGGACACTTGCGGAACATCCGATACCAGTCGATTCTCCCCTAAACTGTGAATTTCCTAATGAACACACGTTCGACGCAGACGAAGAAGAGAAACAAGAAAATTATTCCCAATAGGAACTTTACTTCGATGGAGTATCTTCCATGAAGAGGCGAAAGAAAAACACTCTCATAATCAAAGCCGGGGAGGATCTTATCTTCGTGACCCTGCAAGGAGGAATAATGCGTTACGCCCTCTCCTTAACGGAACCTAGGATTAATAATGAAGCGGAATATGAAGCTTTGATAGCCGGTTTTGAGATCGCTATCAACATGAGAATCAAGAACCTCCTTATATATGGAGACTCTCAGCTGATCGTTAGTCAAGTAGATGGTGACTATCAGACATGCAAGCCAGAACTGATAAGGTACGGCGAAAGAGTGCAGCGGCTGCTGACCCAAATCCCTACATAATCCTGGAAAGCATACCGCGAGCGAAAAACAGCAAAGCGGATGCGTTAGCCAAGTTGGCTAAAGAATTGGCCGACGAAGACCTCGATGACGTAAGAATCATTGTACAAAGACGAAGGGTCCTCGTACCAACAGATACATCTTCGAAAGACCTGATAGAGTCACCCAAAAGAAAAGAAACGACCGAACAAGTAGTCCTTCAAATAGAGGACAAAGAAGACATCAAGGGCTGGAGGGAAGTCTTCATAGACTACATTAAGTCCCAATGAACACCTGAAGATGCATCGTCTAGACATCAGCTCATGAAACGAGCTTTGTCATTCGCCTTCGTCAATGATACTCTATATAAGAGATCATTTGAATTCCTATGGTTAAAGTGCCTAGGGCCAAAGGAAGCAAAGAAAGTCGTTAAAGAAATACACGACGGACTTTGCGGTTCCCATCAAGCTGAGCCAAAGATGAAGCTGAAGATAAAAAGAATAGGGTACTGTTGGCCCGTGATGATTCAGGACTGTAGGGTTCCTAGGCACTCTTGTGAAGGTTCATAAGGCATCAAACATGCCCGGATAAAAATTTAGACGTGCCGAACAACCCAAAGCCGGGATCTTTGCTAGATTATTAGGGTTTAACATGCAAGATGATAACTTTTATCTAAGTGTGAGGGATTACAACCTTTGTAGTCCGCTCCTTCGCTTCACAAGCTTCGAGTAGAAGTCCCTTTGCCGCGATCCACGATCTCCCGGACTCATGAGAGGCTCCACGACTCGAACGATCCATGCTAGCTTGAAGTGTTCCAAATCTCCGATGATCTACCTCGAAATTGCAAAGACTCAAGCTATCTCACTCTAAAGAGATGAACACACTAATCTCATGGGCTAGATGAGATGAGGATGAGAGAGTGGTATTTTTTGCTTTCTTTTTAAATCATTTTCTCTTATTTATTCATCACATAAAGAAAATCAAGTAAGCTTTTTCAAGAGAGAAGAAGATGATAATGGAAAATCAATAATAAGATTAATTCTTTTGTGATGAATAGAAAGAAGACTATATGATTGATTTATAAACCATGGTCAAGGATGAGTGGCTAGGATTTAGTAGAGAATAAACTAGAGTTAGGGTTTGGTTGGGTTAAGAATGTGTCATCCAAAAATATCTTAAGAATGACAAAAGAAAAAGCTTATAGAAGGTGCATGAAGCATCTAACCCTAATCAAACCCTAACCTCAATTAATCATCCTTAAACATGTTTAACAATTAATCATATCATGTCACAATAATATATATCACATATATATATTATATATTTGCAACAAAAGAAAATAATACAATTAACATATATCGCATATATATCAATGTATCATCCAATGAGAAAATGAAATAATAAAGCGAGCCAATATTAGATAATATAATAATATATCATATATATTATTATACATTAAATCATCGAATCAACACTTGATCCGACGATCCGGCTATATCGAATATTACCGACTAATATATCATGTACCGATTCATCGAATCAACACTTGATCCGATGACCCGGTTCATATCTAAATATCGCGAGAATATAATACGGTATCCCATATCGCATTATTCTCGGTCCTGCACATATCACATATGTGCCTCTACTCCGTTTCGCCTGAGCCAAGAAACCTCTGTGTAGGACTCTAAAGAATCGTCAATACGCCGGTAGCAGGTGATGATCATATCAAACACCCACAAGCTGCAAGCGGTCAGCTAAACGTAACAGCCACCCAGGTATTGAGCGATCAGAAGATCAACAAGCTAGCCTGTGCGTTCTCCTGTGAATCCAATCAGTAACACTCCCGTACAGTCCGGTCTGTTCGTCTGATATGTCGCATATCAAGTCTTGGGGTGGTATACGTCAGACCCCAGTAACCGATAAGTCATGTCGATGTGTGGCTCATAACGGGTCGAGAAACTACTAGTAACACTTAGCAGTAAATCTCTATATCAGTCCTGGCCAGGGACTTCCAGTTATAGCCAATCGAACACAGCACAACATCAACTCCCTATACCGGGAGAGACGAATCCCCTCCTATCGCTCATTGCCTCCATGTGATTCGGGACTGTACCCAAAAGCCACCGTTTTGCACGCCCTCTTGGACGTGGTAAGGTGGAAATCAAAGCACAGTGGGAATCACACAAGACTCCATGACGATCTCGGGTCTACAGACTACCCTGTACCAGTGTCACCGGAGAACTGCCATCTGACGTGTGGTATATCAACATCTGGAAGTTCTCGGCGAGTCCTTCCAGTGTACCCAGTCTCCACTGAGCACCCGTACACCATCTCTGATGTCTAACACCGATGGATATGGGATCATCCATCGCCCATCATATGGGTCAAGATGCGTATACGCTAGTCTACTCTGGTGTATCGATGCCCTGTCTCGATATACCCTCGACTAGGAACAGTTATAGGATGTACTCATCGACTACCGCGGCCCCACTAGTATGATCTCATCATAGTCCCAGTAGTCGAGTACAGATCCTAAGGGCTTTATCAACATGTGAGAGTAAACCAATACAAGTCAACATGTTAAGATAAAGTGAAACCAAATAGCATACTATCATGACGAGCAAGAAAGTCATCTCTATATATATCCAAGCATCCATTATAATATACATCATATGTACAACAATGGCCTCTAGGGCATATACATAACTAACAATCTCCCACTTGCACTAAGGCCAGCTGCTGTAGTATCTCATACCTAGCATCCCGAATAATCTCTCAAACTGTATCTGGGGAATAGCCTTCGTGAATGGATCCGCAGTGTTGTCCTTCGTATCTACTCTCCTGACCTCGATCTCTCGGCGATCAACTATCTCCCTGATCAGGTGATATCGCCTCAGAATATGTCTGGACTTTTGATGGGACCTGGGTTCCTTGGCTAACGCCACAGCTCCATTGTTATCGCAATATAAAGGTATTGGATGCTCAATGGATGGAACCACACCAAGTTCACTAATGAACTTCTTGATCCATACAGCCTCTTTGGCAGCATCGTTGGCAGCGATGTATTCTGCCTCCATCGTTGAGTCTGCAACGGTATCCTGTTTGGAACTCTTCCAACATACCGCCCCTCCATTGAGGGTAAAGAGAAAACCCGAATGCGACTTAGAGTCGTCCTTATCACTTTGGAAGCTAGAATCGGTAAAGGACTCCACCTGGAGTTCTTCGTTACCATACACCAAGAACATCTCTTTAGTCCTTCACAAGTACTTGAGAATGTTCTTCACTGCTGTCCAATGACTCTCTCCAGGATCTGCTTGATACCGACTCACTACACTTAGTGAGTATGCTACATCGGGTCTGGTACATAGCATCGCATACATGATAGAGCCTACTGCCGAAGCATAGGGTATCCCTTGCATGCGAGCTCTCTCTAAATCAGTCTTGGGAGACATCTCTTTGGAGAGAGTGAGTCCAGAGATCGTGGGTTGGTTCCCACGCTTGGATTCTTCCATACTAAACCTTTTTAGTATGGTGTCAATGTACCTGGATTGGGACAATCCCAATATCCGTTTAGATCTATCTCTATAGATCATGATTCCCAATATGCAGGAGGCATCACCTAGATCTTTCATTGAGAATCTCTGTGATAAGAAGAGCTTGACTGATTGCAGCATAGGAATATCATTTCCTATCAAGAGTATGTCATCTACGTACAATACGAGGAAGACAACCTTACCCTCTGCTACCTTCTTATAGATACAAGGTTCATCTATATTTTTGATGAAGTCAAACTCTTTAACTACAACATCAAAACAGATGTTCCAACTCCGCGATGCTTGCTTTAACCCATAAATGGATTTAAGCAGCTTGCACACCTTTCCGCTGCTCCCACTATCTACGAAGCCCTCTGGCTGAGTCATGTACACGCACTCTTCTAAATCACCGTTTAGAAAGGCGGTCTTAACATCCATTTGCCAGATTTCATAGTCATGATATGCAGCAATGGCAAGTAAGATCCGGATGGACTTAAGCATAGCTACTGGAGAAAAAGTTTCGTCATAATCCACACCTGGTCGTTGACGAAATCCCTTTGCTACCAGTCTAGCTTTGAAAGTCTCAACTTTTCCATCTACACCAAATTTCCTTTTAAAAATCCACTTGCTCCCAATGGGTTTTACCCCTTCTGGAGCATTTTCCAAAATCCATACTTTATTTGTGTACATGGATTCCATCTCAGATCGCATTGCATCCTGCCATTTCACAGAGTCACCACTCGTGATAGCCTGTTCGAAACTAGTCGGGTCATCATCATCCATGATGCAATCCTCGCTTCCACCATCAATGAGAAAACCGTAGTATCTCTCAGGTGGACGAGAAACCCTACTAGATCGGCGGAGAGGCTGGGGTTCGTTGGGTACTATTGAATCCTCCGGTTCTACCAAATCTTCAGTTTCAGTTTGAGTTTGTGTAGCTGGAATTTCTTCCAGTTCTACCTCTTCGCCACTAATTTCTTTTGTAAGAAATTCCTTTTCTAAAAAGGTGGCATGTCGAGAAACAAACAACTTTTGTTCCTCGCGATGGTAGAAAAGATATCCATGTGAATGTTTGGGATATCCCACAAACTTGCATAGAACTGACCGTGCCTCGAGTTTGTCTGGATTTTGCCTTTTGACATAGGCCAGACAACCCCATATCTTAACTCGTTTAAGACATGGTCTCTTTCCACTCCATATCTCATATGGTGTGGTAGGTACAGATTTAGTTGGAACTTGATTCAACAGGTATGCTGCTGTCTCCAGTGCATACCCCCAGAAGGAAATAGGTAACTCAGCTGTACTCATCATCGAGCGCACCATATCTAATAGGGTGCGATTCCTCCGCTCAGATACACCATTGTGCTGTGGTGTATAAGGAGGAGTAAGCTGAGAGAGAATCCCATTCTCTTTTAGATAATCTAGGAACTCACTGCTTAAGTATTCACCTCCTCGATCAGATCGAAGAATCTTAATACTTTTGCCCGTTTGATTCTCTACTTCGTGCTTATATTCTCTGAATTTCTCAAAAGCTTCAGACTTGTGTTTCATCAGGAACACATATCCGAAACTTGAGAGATCGTCAGTGAATGTAATGAAGTAGGAAGAACCGTTCCAGGCATGCGTAGACATGGGACCGCATACATCACTATGTACCAGTCCTAAGAGTTCGGTAACTCTTTCTCCGTGTCCACTAAACGGAGCTTAGGTCATTTTTCCTTTGAGACATGAATGGCAAGTATCATAAGATGATAATTCGAACGGATTCAAATAACCATCTTTATGTAACTTAGCCAGTCGTGTCGCATTGATATGACCAAGTCTACAATGCCACAAGTAGGATTCGTTCACATCTGAACTTTTCCTCTTGTGTGTGTTTTGTATATTCAGGACTGTATTCTGATTTAGAATGAATATGCCATTATGTAACGAGCCTGATGCAATCAACTTTTGATCTAGGAATATGTTCATAACATTATCCTTTACTACAAAATTATATCCTTCTTTACTTAATAAAGAAACTGATATAATGTTGCACATCATGTTCGGTATATAATAACACTCATTCAGAATCAGTGTATTACGACTTGGTAATACAAGGTGATATTCGCCAACTGCTTTGGCTGCAATACTTGCACCGTTCCCTACTTGAACGGAATGATCACCTTTTCCTAGTTCTCTACCTTTTCGCAGCCCATGTAACAATTTACATATGTAGGATCCTGATCCGGTATCTAATACCCAGGACGTAGGGTGAACTGAGAAACAGTTCTCAATAACTAACACACCCGAAGAAGATGCATCAACATGCAAGTTCTTTTGGGTGGCGTGAGAATCTAGATATTCTCCTGTTTCCTGTTCAGTCTTATAACTCTTATAAGAAAGAACGGGTCCAACATTCCCTAGCTCAGTACAATAATTGGGTTCAGTCAATACATCCATATTATTATCTTGATTATGGCCTGACATGGTCGCTACCTGGAGAGAGAGAGAAGAAAACACTTTAGTGTATGCTCTTGCAAAATTAGATTGGTTATTATCTTATCTAATCAGGATGTCTCCCACTGTTTTATCAAATCTACCTTCAAACCCAAAAAGGTAAGATTAGCCGGGATTAATTACACCCTACAATTTCGTCAATCTTTTAACCAGATCAGTGTCGGTACTTTGAGGGAGGTTCCCCGTGCTTTCGCACGGACCTAATTAAAGTAAACCTCGTTTTCCCAGAGGCGTAACCCTGTTAACACTTTTCTAGACACCTACTTGATCAGCTAATTGTCCTGTGTAAAACTCTCCCAGGAGTAACACTTACTCGCAGTGGGTATCGGGATCCAACTGTCTCATAGGAGGTATGCAATCTCATTGCAAATTTCAACACTTGAAATTCCCGATAATGCTTTTGCCCCTAACCCCTATGACCTTGACAAAGGCCAACAAACCATAGGAAGCTAGTCAAGTTCAACCCGTCATTTCTTGATTGAAATTAAACCCACCCGCACGACCCTTGACAAAGGCCAACAAGGTCGTACGAATACCCTAATCCAATCACATCATATGTTTAAACAGATAAGTACCAGTTAGCTGCCGCACACTACGCTTTGACAAAGACCAACAAACACAGCACGAATACTAAATAGTCTTTATCTAAAATGACGGAGGGCTACGCAGGTTTTTCAGAAAACCCTGAGCGTAATGAACTTGATATCGTCGTAGAATCGAGTGTTTTTGAAAAGGAGTGTTTTTGAGGCTTTTTCTTAGTTTCGCTAAAGGGGTCACTCCCGGTGAAGGGATCGTCAGCCCTTTCCTCATCGAATAAGGTGCAGGATATATCATATATACCGCTGTGCAAAGCAAAACACTAAAAGCATTCAAAAGACAAACCACGTTTTGTAGCATCTGCCAGTTTTGCTAAAGAGGTCACTCCCGGTGAAGGGATCATCGGCTCTTTCCCCATCGAATAAGGTGCAGGATATATCATATATATCACTGTGCAAAGCAAAACTGTAGCTACCCCTTTTATAAAGTTTTGATTCTACAACATCTTTAGGTTTCTTTTCCTTTTTATTAATCTCATTAATAAAAATCCCATCAGCTTATGCTTCCTAAGCATCACAGAAGAAACGAAAGCAGTAATATTTATATATCAGCATATATATATATAGTATAAGCATTCGTCTCAGGCAGTAATATGATCTCATCACAGAATATTGCAGCAGAAGAACATATATGAAATATTGGATATACTAGGACGTCCGTGTTTTCAATACGAGCCTGTATAAAACACGGATTCCACGGTCGCGACGAATAGCCAAACCCACATCCCAAGACCCCTACGAGAGCGGCAAGTAACACTGCCAATTCTAGGGTTAGGAGACCCGGTCTCGACTCCTCGAGATGGCCTCCCACTGGACCATAGAACCCGGTTACTTGTGCTCCCCTCCTTGGGTCTACCTAATGCGGAAAAGTAAATAATATACACTGGTGACAGCAACCGCAACCTGGAAGTGCCCCAAATAAAAGAATATTACATTACAAATGAATTTTACATGAATGAAAATAAAAACCCGCATCTCACATAAAACCCCCGGCTATTCAGAACGCGACGATCCAATATAACATATCACAGCAATACATAATATCTCATATCATCAACGTAAGTAAATATGCGCATCCCAATTGTCGTTGACATATAGCAACGAAACCGGCGATATCACATATTACACTTACGGTCACAGAAAAGAAAGTGTAAAACTACAACATTTGGAATTCACAATCACTTTAGACATCATAAATCCGAAATATCACATACTCCGCATTTCATGCCTAACTCTATGAATTCCACATATTGTATCACATTCCAGATAAATAGACAGTATTAAACTTTCCGAACAGATTATCAAATACCCAAAATTTCCCAAAGTGCTCAACTCTTGAGCGGAGTTCAAATAATCCCAGAATATATCAAAGTACCAGTGATCCAGCCGTAGAAGGGTCAAGCCAACGCCTCACATGTGGCACGCCGTACTGCCCCAAACCCGAAGGTTCAAAAGGCAGTTCAAGACGGTCACATAATCGAGTTAAGCTTTGTTGACTTCTAGAGGGTCCACCGCCTAACTTGTACAATTTTTCCGAAAGATTTAAACCCGATAAAAATTCAACGCTTGAAAGTTTTCCGTGCCGGGATAAAGTGGGTTAATGATATCCGTTCAACTAGTTTAACAGTTTCTAAATATCCGGAAAGAAATACGAATTTAAATATTCCGATCGAATCTACTATTACAAAATAAACCCTAGATTTAAACAACACTGGAATCACTTTTAAAAATATCCAGAAGCATCAACAAGCACCTATGGACATTACCATAAAAGCCACGTGTCGCCAATCCATGAATCTGCCGCGGAACCGCCGTGCAAGCATGCTTGCACCGCGGTTCCGCCGCCGTTTAGACGAATTGGGGGCTCGGGTTTTATGGTAATTCTTAGAATTCCCTGCTGATTTTTTTACATATTTCTAATTCAGAAAAATCCCAAATTTTGAAAAATTTCCAGAAAGGGGGCTTTTTCCGTCGGTTCGGGTTCGATCGGAGTTTTAACTTCGTAAACACATCGCCTAATGCTCTAGCTAGGCTCTGATACCACTGTAGGGTTCCTAGGCACTCTTGTGAAGGTTCATAAAGCATCAAATATGCCCGGATAAAAATTTAGACGTGCCGAACAACCCAAAGCCGGGATCTTTGCTAGATTATTAGGGTTTAACATGCAAGATGATAACTTTTATCCAAGTGTGAGGGATTACAACCTTTGTAGTCCGCTCCTTCGCTTCACAAGCTCCGAGTAGAAGTCCATTTGCCGCGATCTACGATCTCCCGGACTCATGAGAGGCTCCATGACTCGAACGATCCATGCTAGCTTGAAGTGTTCCAAATCTCCGATGATCTACCTCGAAATTGCAAAGACTCAAGCTATCTCACTCTAAAGAGATGAACACACTAATCTCATGGGCTAGATGAGATGAGGATGAGAGAGTAGTATTTTTTGCTTTCTTTTTAAATCATTTTCTCTTATTTATTCATCACATAAAGAAAATCAAGTAAGCTTTTTCAAGAGAGAAGAAGATGATAATGGAAAATCAATAATAAGATTAATTCTTTTGTGATGAATAGAAAGAAGACTATATGATTGATTTATAAACCATGGTCAAGGATGAGTGGCTAGGATTTAGTAGAGAATAAACTAGAGTTAGGGTTTGGTTGGGTTAAGAATGTGTCATCCAAAAATATCTTAAGAATGACAAAAGAAAAAGCTTCTAGAAGGTGCATGAAGCATCTAACCCTAATCAAACCCTAACCTCAATTAATCATCCTTAAACATGTTTAACAATTAATCATATCATGTCACAATAATATATATCACATATATATATTATATATTTGCAACAAAAGAAAATAATACAATTAACATATATCGCATATATATCAATGTATCATCCAATGAGAAAATGAAATAATAAAGCGAGCCAATATTAGATAATGTAATAATATATCCTATATATTATTATACATTAAATCATCGAATCAACACTTGATCCGACGATCCGGCTATATCGAATATTACCGACTAATATATCATGTACCGATTCATCGAATCAACACTTGATCCGATGACCCGGTTCATATCTAAATATCGCGAGAATATAATACGGTATCCCATATCGCATTATTCTCGGTCCTGCACATATCACATATGTGCCTCTACTCCGTTTCGCCTGAGCCAAGAAACCTCTGTGTAGGACTCTAAAGAATCGTCAATACGCCGGTAGCAGGTGATGATCATATCAAACATCCACAAGCTGCAAGCGGTCAGCTAAACGTAACAGCCACCCAGGTATTGAGCGATCAGAAGATCAACAAGCTAGCCTGTGCGTTCTCCTGTGAATCCAATCAGTAACACTCCCGTACAGTCCGGTCTGTTCGTCTGATATGTCGCATATCAAGTCTAGGGGTGGTATACGTCAGACCCCAGTAACCGATAAGTCGTGTCGATGTGTGGCTCATAACGGGTCGAGAAACTACTAGTAACACTTACTAGTAAATCTCTATATCAGCCCTGGCCAGGGACTTCCAGTTATAGCCAATCGAACACAGCACAACATTAACTCCCTATACCGGGAGAGACGAATCCCCTCCTATCGCTCATTGCCTCCATGTGATTCGGGACTGTACCCAAAAGCCACCATTTTGCACGCCCTCTTGGACGTGGTAAGGTGGAAATCAAAGCACAGTGGGAATCACACAAGACTCCATGACGATCTCGGGTCTACAGACTACCCTGTACCAGTGTCACCGGAGAACTGCCATCTGACGTGTGGTATATCAACATCTGGAAGTTCTCGGCGAGTCCTTCCAGTGTACCCAGTCTCCACTGAGCACCCGTACACCATCTCTGATGTCTAACACCGATGGATATGGGATCATCCATCGCCCATCATATGGGTCAAGATGCGTATACGCTAGTCTACTCTGGTGTATCGATGCCCTGTCTCGATATACCCTCGACTAGGAACAGTTATAGGATGTACTTATCGACTACCGCGGCCCCACTAGTATGATCTCATCATAGTCCCAGTAGTCGAGTACAGATCCTAAGGGCTTTATCAACATGTGAGAGTAAAACAGTAAACCAATACAAGTCAACATGTTAAGATAAAGTGAAACCAAATAGCATACTATCATGACGAGCAAGAAAGTCATCTCTATATATATCCAAGCATCCATTATAATATACATCATATGTACAACAATGGCCTCTAGGGCATATACATAACTAACAAGGACTGCCTGAAATATGCGAAGCAGTGTCACTCGTGCCAAATTCACAGGGACTTCATACATCAGCACCCAAATCCGCTGCACCCGACAGTGGCCAGCTGGTCGTTCGAAATGTAGGAAACTGATATAATTGGCCCTATCGAACCGGCGTCATCCAAAGAACACTGGTTTATATTGGCAACAACCGACTACTTCGCTAAATGGACAGAAGCAGTGCCGTTAAGGGAAATGAAGACGGAGAATATCCTCCACTTCTTCAAAACCCATGTCATTTACCGGTTCGGAACTCCGCGATGGATAATCTCGGATAATGGACCTGCTTATAGAAGCCACAAAATAAGTCGCTTCGCACAGCAACACAAGATAAACTGGAGATACTCCTCGGTCTACAATCCTCGAGCCAACGGTCTAGCTGAAGCATTTAATAAGACCTTGATCAAGATTATAAAAAAGACGGTGTCCAGAAACAAAAAGGACTGGCACGAAAGGCTGCATGAAACTCTTTGGGCGTACCGAACAAAGCTCAAGACGGCTATAAATACAATACCATATGCATTGGTATTTGGTATTGAAGCAATGCTCCCACTGGAGATAGAACTCCCCTCATTATGAGTAGTGGTTCAATACGAGCTAACGGATGAAGAAAATGCTCATCTCATGCTTGAGGAGCTCGATTCTCTTGATGAAACCCGCCTTATAGCACATCAAAACCTGGAGGCTTATAAGGATTACACGGTCATATAAAAGACTGACCGGGTCAAGAACATTCGCCAAGGTGAACTCGTGCTGATTGTCAAAAGACCAATGATTCCCAATTATACAAAACGGGAAAAATTCGAGCCGAACTATGAAGGCCCGTATATTATAGATAGGGTCTACCAAGGTGGAGCTTATCTGCTCATGGACATGCGTGGTAAAAGGCCATTCCGGCCGATAAACGGTCGATTCCTTAAAAAGTACTGCGCCTGAAGAGTCGTGACTTAGGTTAATGGTAGATGACGACGCTTGTGTCTACTCGCTATCTTCCTAAGTCAAAACTCTGAAAGTGGTCCTTAAACTAATACTTGCCCCAAAACACGGCGGTATTGGACCGAAACGTGCCTAAACTAAAAATTGACTGAAACATCCTTAAACTAAAATTTTGTCCCAAACATGAGAACATTGGACCGAAACGTCCTTAAACTGACCCAAACATGGGAACATTGGACCGAAATGTCCCTAAACTAAAAATGGACTGAAAATTCCTTAAACTAAAGCTTTGTCCCAAACATGGGAACATTGGACCAAAATGTCCCTAAACTAAAAATGGACCGAGAAGTCCCTAAACTTGTATTAGATCACTACGTTCTTAAACTGGCCATGGACTGAAACATCCCTAAACTAAAAACGGACCGAATAGCCCCTAAACTAACATGTTTAGCGCTACGGCAAATCCCTATATTGATCACCATATACAATCAATGTGCATAAATAATTCATACCTCACCTAGGTCTACATGATGCGGTCCTTCGAAAAAGATCGGAATTTATAGCTAATGGTGTGTTATCTTACGGGCCGCCTAAAAAAATGTATGTTCACAAGCGGAATGGGCACGGATGAAAACCCGAAAGGGCGCTGTGAGTAAAAAATAGTAAGGCTACCAGCGAGTTTGTGAAAACCCGAAAGAGCGCGAGCTCATTTAAAAAAATGCACTTGCAAAATTCTTACGACTTTATAAGAAGAAAACACCTGCATGAGATCCTTATGACTCACAAAAGAGCAACACACTTAGGAATCTATACGAATCCTAAGGAGAAAAGACATTTATGAGATCCTCACAATCTGTAAGGAGAATACACCCTCTGTAAGACCCTCGCGGCTTATACAATTCAAAAGGCTTGAGTTATAGGAATCTAAACCTGTTCTTAAGCCACCAAATCCCCACAAATTTATGCCCTACAGGCAGTCCAATATTGACCCTTGTATACAATCCACAGCGTAAATAAATATATTTCCAAACAAGTCCCACCAATGACGAGAAATATCCCCATATGGTGAACAACCACTTGTAAATCCTCTGGATTTACAAGGAGAAAATAATCTTGTAAGATCCTTAAAACTTAAAATAGAAAACACACTTAGGAATCCCCACGATTCCTAAGGAGAAAACACACCTATGAGATCCTCAGGACTCATAGGGAGAAATACCTTTATGAGACCCTTACGGCTCGTAAAGTCAAAATCCTTAATCGACAGGATCCTAACTATGTTTGCTAATCCACCTTTGTCCAAATCAACAAAGGCAAATGATGATTCGCTCCTGGCTATCCCATTTGTAGCTGTGCTGATGCCAAAATTGGTATCATATTCCAAATCCTCAACTCGCAATAAAAAGCAGCAGGTAGAAAACAAAAAAATGACATAGCCAAAATGATTGGGCACCGCGAATAAAATAGCCGAAATAATTGGGCAATCACAACTTTCGCGATATGAAAAGCTGAAAAGATAGAGCATCGCTGAAATAAATAATAAAATAAAATAAAAAATTCTTGTCCTGCAAGTAGGCCCATGCCGACTCTTGTATACAATCAATGGAAACAAATGAAAGAAAGGAAACCATATGTTCCCACCATGCTTCGTCAAAAGAAGTTTCAGATCTCGATCGCAACATCTACAGCCTAGAGATCATCTGGGCGTTCTTCCTCATTCCAGCAGGGTGCGGACGCAACGGCCAAATAAAAGGACAGCATATTCCTAACTCCAGATTTCGATGGCAACATCTATAGCCTAGAGAACATCTCGACATTTTTCCTCGTTCCAGCAAGGTGTGGACGCAACTGCCAAATAAAAGTGGAGTGATAAAAAATCCTAGCTCCAGATCTCGATTACAATACATACAGCATAGAGGTCATTCGGATCTCTACCTTGCTTCAGCGAAGAAACAGTGCGACGCCAAAGTAAAAACGAAGTGACGGCATATTACCATCTTCAGATCTTGACGGCAATACATACAAAGCCTAAAGACCATTGGATATCATCCTACCCCAGAAGGGTGCGATTATAACTTATCAGGGCTTCAAATTAAGCCTAATATCATGTAAAAAGCGCCACGACGCTATATAACGCTTGATCTTCCGACGGTAATACGGATATTCCAACCTAAGAAGATTATTTGAAGACGTCTTATCCAGCCTCAGAAGGGATCAGAGACACGACAGACGCGGAGCTACTCGAGCAGCAACCTAAGGGACTACATATCAAGAAATATATAAGCCAACGCGACGGTATGATAGACTTAAACGTAGTACCACAAACCTAACTGACCCCTGTCATAAAAGAGTGGGGGTTATCTACATCTAACATTAGGGCGAGTTTTCTTGTAAACCTAAGAAAGGTAAACTAAAAGACACTCCGAAATGAATAGATAAACTAGAAAATCCGAAATGAGTGAATAAATTAGTATCATCAAGACAATCAAGACATAAAGGCGCAAATTTGAAAATAAAATATCTTTTATTTATAAATCAAATGTTTAAAAGACACAATCTATAAAAAAAAGGATACAATGACAATTATTAAGAAGGTGGGGTTTTCATCAAAATGGCGACCCGCTCATTCTTTTGTCGGAGCTCATTTTCGCGGTCTGCTAGTGCAGCCAGTAGCGTTTCGATTTGAGTTTGTTGTTGCAGGCACGCATTAAGCTTCTCAGAAAGCTCATGTTTAACAACCTCGTGGCCCCGCATTCCTTACTCTGTAAAATCAAAGTTCAACTCCATTCTTCTGAAAATACAGCGTTGAAGATTTTGGATGATGACTTGGAGCCGCGCAACATTAGCATCCATCTGGACTCATAATTGTCCTGACTCTCTGAAAGTCGCCTCTTGCTTTCTAGATAGCTTCTGCCCGTAACGTTGAACGAGGGCGGCACACTGTTCGACTCACGCACTTGATTGGGCCCTTGAAGATAAAGCCTCAGGCGAGAGACGCGTGTGCTCGATCTCGTAGAGGCAAGCCTCAATATGCTTACAATAGTCAACCCAATTACGAACGAAATCTTCATTATGGAAAGTCATAAGAGTCGCCAGCATAGGGTTGACTTCATCCGCAAAATCCCCAACAGAAGTCAGGGCCTCGACATCAAGGTCTTCAATAAATTCACTCAGCATGCACCTACTATTTTCCGCGCCTTTAGAAGATTGACGTTTAGCGAAAGGTCATGTGGGCATAGCTATGCAAGATTCAAAGGGAATCGAAACCAGTGGAGCTGCTATAGATAAAGATGGGTCAAATTTCTGTTTAAATAAAAAAAATGAATAATATCTAACCTACCAATAGTTAGAAGAGGCAAATCTGGAAGCATAGAGGGCTCAGTCATTTCTTCGTCTTCTCCTTCGAGCCGTAAGAATGAAGTCAATACAGGAAAATTAGTTTTAGGAAAGGATTACTTGTAGAAAGTTGAAATAAGAAATGAAAGATATAATAACCAACGCCAGAAGGAGGGATAGGTCCCAATTGGAGGGCAAAGTGCGAGGTTAAACTTTGTACAGATGGTTGAAAAGTACTACTGTAAGATTGCGACGGTATACGCCAAGAAATTAACATAAGGAGTAATATCAATGCTGAAATGAAGCAATAAAAAAATCGAAGGGAAAAATTATTTTCCATCGCTAAGCCCGAGAAGACTCGGGGAAGTGCAAAGGAGATAGGTGGAGCGACAACGGTCATGGTACCAGCTGATGGGGGTTCTTCAATCAATAGATCGCTAGGGTTTATCGTACCTTTACCAGAAATAAAGAAAATGTTAGCAAATATGTCTAGCAGAAATAAGAATTTGAAAGTAATAATACGTAAGGTATCTGTGGATCCCATGAGAGCGGCGATGCAAGAACCATGATTGTGTCCGGAGCATTACTAGTCGCGACAGCTTCTTCGATTTCCATCGCTACAGAGAAGACGGATTCAAGATCTGCGCCCTCGTCTCCCGAATCAATAAAGGCTTCCGCTATGCTAGCATTATCTGCATATACTGGAGACCCACTGGGGGAAGGAGTGACATTTGGAGAAATATTGAACTCGGGGTTGTGTTCCTTCATCCCAGAATATCCAAATGCCGCTGCTTCATTTGCTGCTCCGTCGGCTAAATTGCCCTTACTGTATCAGGTGTCATCATAAAAAAATGGGAATGTTATAATTCGAATAAGTTGCTATGGGAAGAAACCTGGAAAATAAATAAATCCTACCAGGTTTTATCGAGGTACCATGCGTTGTTTCCCCCTGAAGTAAATGCTCCGCCTCTTCACGAGTTGCACGCGCAATCTGCCTATGAGCGGTTAACAAGGCAAGAGGGATATCCTCCGTAGGAGCATTAGGGGCTCGTGTTTCGCTCGAGCCCGCACCTACTGCCAAGTTGGCATGATGCTCCCTTTCTGCATGCCTATGGTGTTTTGCCTCCGCTTTAGCTGTACGCAGAGACCTCTACAGAACTACTGATAGTGGAAAATCCTCATCCAAGTTGGATTCAGCCTCAGGATCTGCTGCAATATACATCATCGGCCGCTTCAACGATGATTCTCGCAATGGTGTAGAAGGGTCCTGAATAACAGTCGGCAGCTCTAAAAATTCTGTAGCGATCATTGAGGGAAGAATATCTTCTATATTAAGGCGTGAAGATTGCGCCCCGCTCGGAACAGTGATGGCTGTGAAGGTCCCTGTAAGAGAATAAAGGAAAGAAGTCAAAGTATAGGCAAAACAAGTTAGATGATATAAAGCGCACAAAACAATTCATACCAAAGCCTATGGAAGCACGAAACCTTTCCTCTTCCTCATAGGTCCTAATTGATGCTTGGAGAGTCTCCTCAGCAGAGATGCCTGCTGAGAGAATAAAGTGTTAAATAAAGCACAATATCAATTTACTCTAAGATATGCAAAGAATATAACTGGGATATACCCGACGCAGCAATAGCAGCAAACGACGCTTGCTCACGAGCTAATCGCTCGGACGCTTCAAGATGTTAAGCGGTGTCGCACACTCTACTGGGTCGGTAGAGAGACAGAATTTTCAAAAACGATTTTTAAAGCTTGCAACACCGACAAATCCCAAGATCTACTGTAAGCCCTAAATAACAAAAACTTGCAAAGGTATTAGTGATTATACTTATATGAACCAAGTCTTTCGGGTCTTCTTTTCCTCTTCTTGAGCTCTTTGTCTGTCAGGATCAAGCTTGGTCATCGGTCTTCTCATATCGAAGACGATCCACCCGAGAGTCTATGATTCAAGCTCCAACCTTAAACTTGAGGTAACTAAAGTACCTAGTTTGCTAATCTAGGTAGCTTAGAAGATGTAGAGTATTAATTGGATTGTATTATCTCACAAAACCATGGATTCGCAACACATGAGAGGGTTATGGTTTTGGGAAGAAGAAGAAAGCAAAGGAAGAAAGAGAAAGGCATGTGTAGAATGAATCTAGCATTATGAAGAATGGCTAAGTCTTTGAAAATATCAAGCATGCAATATTTTACATAGAATATTGCAACCATGCTTGAATAGTTAGAACAAATGAATAAACAAAACCAAGTAGCCATGCTTCGTACCATGCTTTGAAAAACTCATCCCTCCACCTCATTATCTATTTTCAATAAATAGATATATCAAAAATGAGGTGTCTCCTTCTAGAAGTACTTCTTGTAAAATTACAAGAATGCCCTCCCGTATATACATACTCATATTCGTACTACAAAAAATATGAATACCAAGAGATAAAATAATCCAATAGTAGAATAGTAGAATGCAGCTTAATCTTAAGCCCGCTAGTATTATCCGTCGGAACAAAATACGTGTAGCCTGTACACGTATATGATCGAAACCCTGCATGTAAAACCATAGGGCCTCTACATCAATTTCTCCTAAACTAGGGAAACCCTCTGTGTGGGATTCTAAAGACTCGACAGTACGCTGGCAGTGGGTTTAACTACAAGCACGTCAACGGCACTAGCTGTACATAACGGCTACCTAGGTACCTGTCGAAAAGAAGGCTGACGAGCAAACTCATCCGAACTCCTACGGTACCTATCCGTGACAATCTCCGTACAGTCCAGTCTGTTCGTCTGAGAGTATTGCATGCCGGGTCTATGGAGTGGAAAACGTCAAACCCCTAATAACATGACAAGTCATGTCAATGTGGTTCAAAACCATCAGAGAATCTACTGATCTACCTATCAGTAATTCTCAATCTGCCCTGGCCAGGGACTTATGGTGTTGGCCAATAGAACACATCACGACATCGACTCCCTATACCGAGAGAGACGAATCCCCGACAATCGCTCACTGCCTCCATGTGGCTCGGGACTGTACCCAAATAAAACATGTTTACACGACTCAGTAGAGCCATGGTAGGGTAGTAATCAAAGCACAATGGTAACTCACACGAGACAAATGACGACCTCAAATCGACAGACTATCTGCACTCATGTCACCAGAGAACTGCTATCTGACGATTGGGATAATACCATCTATCTAGTTCTCGGCGATTCCGTTCAGTATACTTACCCCCAGTGAGCACCTGTTTACGATCTTAGGTGCCAAAGACCAATGGCTGTGGGACCAACCATCGCCCCTCGTCGGGGTCTCGAAACGTATACATCAGTCTACTCCGGAGTATGGATGCCCTGTCTCGATACTCCCATGACTAGGGACATTTAAGGATGTGCTTATCGACTACTCAGCTCCCATAAGTATGATTGCCATCACAACGCTGGTAGTCAAGTAATGATCCTACGGGCTTTATCAACATGTATAAATGATATGTAATATTAAGTAAAACATATACACATGTTAAGATAAAGACAAACCAAATAGCATGCTGATTGATCTGAAAAAGTGTTTGTAGTTAACTGCAATCAATAACGATGTCGCATGTAGCTAGACCGAGATGAGTACGGGTCGTCCTCTGGGAAATGTTGAATATTTTATTCTTACTTTAGGCGTGTTAAGAAAGAGGAAGAATAGAGGAATAAAAAATAGTGGAAATAGTTTCTAGATCTACGTTAAACACGGATGCAAAATATAGATCTAGATTAACAACGGATGTAAGTTTAATATTAAAAGGGGGATTGTAGGTTCATTAGGATTTAGTAGTTATGGATGATTTAATTAAATATTACTCTTTTTATCCTTTAATAGATTTAAAACTAGAATGACAGTGATGCATGTAGATTAGGGTTTCTGGAGGGAAAAGGGTTCCCACTCTTAACCCCTATCTCGACAATAGAACTCCGTTCATATCTAGCCTTTACCAAAACAATTGTTAATCTAATCTTTAATCGTGGTCACGATTACCAATGAATTGATAGCGCGCCCAATTAGGATGTTAACTATTCTTTTGATAAAGTTTATAAACTTTATAGGATGTAAAAAGAGTTTAAGGATCTTCATCATCCATTAACCCACCATAATCCCATGAACCCTAACAAGCGAAGAATTACTCTCGCATGTTGGGAAAAGAAGAGATGAAGAGAGAAATCATATTAAAAGTACAAAGAAATAGAATAAGAAAAAGAACTACCTTTATTAATCAACAAAAATCATTTACACTTTGTTCCCTTAGAAAATGATTACAAAATACTAGTTTGCTCCTCGATCTCTTGTAAGAAGGTAGATGAACTGTTGATGATCAGCCTGGATGCATGAGCCTGTCGTGGACTTCGTGATCTCTTCAGCTTGATGATTTTTCCAAGAGACTCTCGGTCCTTATTTATAGTCCCAGAGCCAGAACCCTAGCTTCCTAATTTGAAAACCAGTAGTTACGATCTCAACAACAAAATCCCAACTCCCAATACATCTAGACCGCGGCGGATCCGCGGCCAATAGGTGGGTTTGGCCACGGATCCGCGGCCTTATAGGGAGATTGCTTGATTTGGTCTTCTGAAGCTTTTTCTTTATGACACGTGGTGATCTTTTTAATCTCTGGAAACTGAAAATCTTTTCTACGTCACTGCCAGACTTGATTTCTTTAGTTTACTTTCTTAGTTAGGCAGGTTTGTTCCAACAACTTTGATTTCCTTGATTTCAGCCCTGAAAATTCTGCACAACAACTCAACAAATAATATTAGTAGAGTTTGTTTTATTGAGATATTAACTTAACCATTAAGAAAAGGTATTTAATAAGGTAAACATATTTAAATGGGCCAAATGTTACATGGATATTATATGATTGCTTTTTCCTACCAAATGTTAATTATAATATATAAACACATGAAAATAGTATTTTTACAGATAAACCCTCATATGTATCATATATTATAATAAACACCTTTTATTATATAGAAATAGTAGGAAAAATCTCATATTAAATATGCAGTTTTATCAACTGAACAAATACCCCCAAACTTATCTTTGATCGTCCCGAGCAAACTAGTTTATTCAAGAGAAGGAGAAAAAGAAAGGAGAAAGCTAGCACACTTTCGTAGGCAACACGATCGCACTGAGCATGTGCAACAAGCCGTTAAACCTCTAGGTGTCCTTAGTAGGAGGAGTGTTGTCTCCTGAGGGTTTTCAGCGGATTACACCCACAAAATCCTATAATAAAAGAAAGATGGTGAATGTTATATATAAAGATAAGAACTATAAAAGAAAGACTTTGAAAATTTAGAGTTTCCAACTACACTAGCTTTTTAGTTGTCATGAGCCATATCTTAATAGTCATGAAAAAATGTTAGAAATCACATCATCCCTTAATAAAACATTGTCTTTATTCTTAATTCCTACCTTTCATCCAAACATCGATCATATACCCCTACGTGTGTGTAAAGGGCATCCCTACACTCGGAGAATTCAATTCAAGCTATCATACTCTTGTCCATCAGCCTTAGTACTTTTTAATCGATATTTATATGGAATATGCTCACACATTTTTTCAGGCGACCGTTAATACTTCTTGAGGTACTAACCGACCGATTACTCATGTGCTTGCTAATTAGGTATTTTTCCTCATCTTGCAACACCTGAGGCTTAGCAGTGGCTCCCAAACCAGTTGGTCTAAGGCACTAGGTGATAAAGCACCATCGCTATATTTTTTTATTGCTGCCTTGGTGATAACAAAACCAGTGTTTATTTTTCTTCACCATTTTATATTTTATTCATTATAATTTTCTTCATACTTTGGCTTTTAGACAAGAGCATTTCAAGGTATCCTCTACTATCCCGAGCTTCAAGACGTGTGTAAGTGCGTATAGTAGGGTATCAACATTCAAATGTTTGGTTTCCAGAATATGAACTATTTTTCAGACTTATTTTTATCCCCAGATTGGTGACTTCTTTCATCTTACTAACCGTTGGGACAACAGCTCATAACTACTTATTACCAGTTTCATTTAAGAAAACATCTAACTTTCTTGTTTTTCTTGAACTATTCCTATCTTTTAAATATAATTTTTCACTTTCTACTCTTTTGTGATAAAAAAAATTTGAATGCCCGGTGTCAAAGATAATTCAATGAATACAACCCCCCCCCCCAAAACCTGTTTTCAGCGGTGTCCTCACTGATGTTGTCTTTTGAGAGCATGGACCTGTATACTTTGGGAGAGACAAAAGGGGTAAAATAATAGTTAAATGAAAACTACCCCCAAACTTGTTCTTTGGCACACACAGATATTCAGTTAAGTCCATTTTCACTCACCTCCATTCTTAAAATGAGAAAATGTTACCAAAACATAGAGGTGAGGCGGAGAAAATTCAGTTTTGATAAAGAGGCTCCTGTAAAAACAGGAGCTCCTCCGCTGGGTCAGCAGAGAAATACGGTTTTAATCTATGCCCATTTACTTTAAAAATTGAACCATTCTTCAAATTTTCAACTTCTACTGTCCCGTGCGGGGTGTACATACTGCACCACAAAAGGTCCTTTCCAACGAGATTTAAGCTTACCCGGATGAAGATGGAGACGGGAATCGTAAAGAAGGACTTGCTCCCCCAATGTGAAAGTTTTTCTAAAAAGGTTTTTATCGTGGAACACTTTAGTTCGGTTCTTTACTATTACCGCATTATCGTAAGCTTCATCGCGGAGTTCGCTTAGCTCATTCAATTGCAGCTTCTGATAGCTGCTTGCTTGATCAAAATCGAAGTTAAGCTCTTTAATTGCCCACATTGCTTTATGTTCGATCTCGACAGGAAGGTGGCATGCCTTCCCAAACACCAGGCGGTATGGAGACATACCAAGATCGGTCTTATAAGCGGTGTGAAATGCCCAAAGAGCATCCGTCAATTTGGTTGACCAATCTTTACGGTTTTTAGAAACCGTCTTCTCTAAAATTTGTTTGATCTACCTATTTGAGATCTCAGCTTGCCCACTTAATTGGGGATGATAGGGCGTAGAAAGTTTGTGAGTGATTGAATATTTCCGAATCAAGGCCTCGAAAGACCGATTACAGAAATGTGTCCCGTTGTCTCTAATTATAGCGCGGGGATGTCCGAATCGCAAAAAGATATTTTCTTTAAGGAACTTAATGACAACCTTGTTGTCATTAGTCCGACACGGTATTGCTTCCACCCATTTCGAGACATAATCGACCGCTAACAAGATATATAAATTTCCAAAAGAATTGGGAAAAGTGCCCATAAAATCAATACCCCAAACATCGAATATTTCCACAACCAATATAGGTTGGAGCGGCATCTCGTTTCTTCGTGAAATCCGACCCAAGTGCTGACATCGCGGACAAGTTTTGCAATATTCATATGCATCTTTAAATAATGTTGGCCAATAAAAGCCACATTGCAAAACTTTCTCCGCCGTTTTTCGAGGACCAAAATGACCGTTGCATGCCTGATCATGACAAAATAATAACACACTCTTGAATTCATCGTTAGGGACACACCTGTGAATGATTTGATCGGAACAATACTTAAACAGATGAGTTTCATCCCAGTAAAAGTATTTTACTTGGGATAGAAATCGAAGTTTATCTTGTTTCGACCAATTGCTAGGAATAAGTCCCGTTGCTAGATAATTCACAATATCCACGAACCAAGTTTCGTAGGATACAGTCAAGAGCTGTTCGTCAGGAAATGAGTCATTTATCGGCATGGTCAAAGTTGGTGAAGAAGTGATGCGTGAAAGATGGTCGGCTACAACGTTTTCACATCCACTCTTGTCTCGGATGACAAGATCAAATTCTTGTAACAATAGGATCCAACGTATTAGCCTGGCCTTAGCATCCTTCTTCGATAAAAGATGTCGTAGGGCGGAGTGATCAGTGTAAACCACTATTGGCGAGCCAATCAAGTAGGGCCTGAATTTCTCTAATGCAAATACAACTGCCAAGAGTTCTTTCTCGGTAGTTGTGTAATTTATTTGTGCATCATTCAAGGTCCTACTTGCATAGTAAATTACATGTGGAATCTTATCAATGTGTTGTCCTAAGACTGCATCAATAGAAAAATCTGATGCATCACACATAAGCTCGAACGGGTGGTTCCAATCCGGAGATGATAGAACGGGGGCTGTAGTGAGCGATCCTTTAAGCGATTCAAAAGCAGCTTCACAATCCAAATCGAAGTTAAATGTAGTATCCTTGGCCAATAGAAGGGTTAAGGGTCTAGCAATTTTGCTAAAGTCGTTAATGAATCTCCTATAAAATCCTGCATGACCAAGGAAGGATCGTATATCTTTGACACATTTGGGACGAGGGGGGTTATGGATGACATCAATTTTAACTCTGTTAACCTCAATGCCTTTTCGTGAAATTATATGTTCAAGGACAATTCCTTCTTGGACCATAAAATGGCATTTTTCCCAATTCAAAGTTAAGTTTGTATCCTTACAGCGGGTAAGAACCGCGTCAAGATTACGAAGGCAGTCCTCAAAAGAGTCCCCAAAAATAGAGAAATCGTCCATAAAAATTTCCAGAAAATTCTCAACCATGTCTGAGAATATCCCCATCATACACCGCTGAAATATAGCAGGAGCGTTGCATAACCCAAAGGGCATGCGTCTATAAGCAAAAGTACCGAAAGGAAAAGTAAATGTGGTTTTATCTTGATCATTTTCGGCGATGGGGACCTGGTTATAGCCAGAGTATCCGTCCAAGAAACAATAGTATTCGTGTCCAGCTAATCGTTCTAACATCTGGTCAATGAAAGGTAGAGGGAAGTGATCATTCCTCGTCGCAGCATTGAGTTTTCTGTAATCAATACATACGCGCCACCCAGTTTGGATGCGTGTTTGGATTAACTCATTAGCCTCATTAGTTATGATCGTGATGCCAGACTTTTTAGGGACCACATGAATAGGACTTACTCATTGGCTATCAGATATAAGGTAAATTATGTAGGGTTCCTAGGCACACTAATGAGGTCTCAAAAGGCATCAACCATGCCAAATTTAAAATTTTCGGTGCCGAGAAACCCTAATGCGATCGTTGACTAAAGATTAGGCGAAACAAGCAACTAGTTAACAACTTAACTAAGAGTGAACCGAAAATACAACCTTTGTAGATCCGGTCCTCCACCTCCATATCTCCGTGATGATGTCCCCTCGTTGCGATCATCGGATCCCGGGCTCTAGCGTCGGCTTCATCGGAGAAATGGGCGGGCTAGGTCGTCGACTTCGATGCCGAAGATGATCTACGTCGAGGCAACTCAAGATCAAGCTCCAACTTCACCAAGTCATGAAACTTGTGAAGAAAACACCCTATACTACTTGGCAAGTGGTAGAGGATGAAAAAATAGAAAGTGGGTTCACTTTATAATTGGATTTCTCTCTTTTTCTCAAATCACCATTGAAGCTAGCAAGCTTCTTTCTTCTTGAAGAAGAAGAAGAAGATGATAATATGATAAGAAAATAATTAATAATAGAAAATAAGTGATTCTTATCATATTAGCAACCATGGTTATGTGTAGAGAGTAAACTAAGGTTAGGTGAATGGTTAGGTTAGGCATGAAACAAAAATGGTAGACTTTTTCAAAGCTTCATGAAGCTACAATGTAAAACAAAGCAAGCCACCATTTCTCTTTTTGCCAAAAATGAATTAAGAGAATAAATAAATAAGTAAATCAAAACCCTAACCATTAACATAACCATGGTTTAATCATACACACCCAAGTTTGCATGTATCATCAAACATGATACAAACTAGTGCACAAAAATATATCATATATACAATGTGCACATCTAGTGAGAAAATCCATCTTAAGTGAACTAATACTAGTTAATGTAAAGTAATATATCAAATATATAATTATACATTAAATCATTAAATCAACACTTGATTTAACGATCCGGTCATATCGCATATAACCGACTAATATCAAGTGTATCAATGTATCGAATCAACACTTGATTCGGTAACCCGGCTATATCACATATAACCGACCAATGATACAAATCGCAAGAATAGAATACAGTATCACATACTGGTATAATTCTCGGTCCCGCACATATCTCATATGCGCTCCTATTTCGTTTCGCTTGAGCCAGGAAACCTCTGTGTAGGACTCTAAAGACTCGTCAATACGCCGGCAGCAGGTGATGATCATATCAAAACACCCACAAGCCGCAAGCGGTCTGCTAAACGTAACGGCCACCCGGGTATTGAGCGATCAGAAGATCGACGAGCAAGCCCGCTCACACTCCTGTGAATCCAACCAGTAACACTTACCGTACAGTCCAGTCTGTTCGTCTGATATGTCGCATATCTCGCCTATGGGTGGTAAACGTCAGACCCTAGTAGCTCGATAAGTCGTGTCGATATAAGGTCTATAACAGTTCGAGAAACTACTGGTAACACCTACCAGTAAATCTCAGCAACCCTGGCCAGGGATTTCCGGTTATAGCCAATCGAACACAGCGCAACATCAACTCCCTATACCGGGAGAGACGAATCCCCTCCTATCGCTCATTGCCTCCATGTGATTCTGGACTGTACCTAAAAACCACCATTTTGCACGCCCTCTTGGACGTGGTAAGGTGGAAATCAAAGCACAGTGGGAATCACACAAGACTCTATGACGATCTCGGGTCTACAGACTAACCTGTACCAGTGTCACCAGAGAACTGCCATCTGACGTAAGGTATAATACCATCTGGGAGTTCTCGGCGAGTCCGACCAGTGTACCCAGTCTCCACTGAGCACCCGTATATTCTATCTGATGTCAAACACCAATGGATATGGGATCATCCATCGCCCATCTGTATGGATCGAGAAGGTATACGCTAGTCTACTCTGGTATATCGATGCCCCGTCTCAATACACCCACGACTAGGGACCTTGAAGGATGTACTTATGGACTACCATGTCCCCACTAGTATGATCTGCATCATAGTCCAGGTAGTCAAGTACACATCCTAAGGGCATTACCAACATGTAACAGAGAGACAATCAGTATACACGTTAAGGTAAAGAGTAACCAGATAGCATACTATCATGTCGAGCAAGAAAGTCCTCCCTATATATGTCCAAGCATCCACTACAATATACATCCTATGTACAGTAATGGCCTCTAGGGCATACATATAACTAACAATCTCCCACTTGCACTAGGGCCATCTGTAGCAGTGGTTGTAATATTTCATACTCAACCATCCCATAATAGTCTCTCTCTGGGAAAAGGCCTTTGTGAGTGGATCCGCCGTATTGTCCTCTGAGTCTGCTCTCCTAACCTCGATCCCCTGGAGATCAACCATCTCCACGATCAGGTGACACTGCCTTAGAATATGTCTGGATCACTGATGGGACGGACGTTCCTTGGCATAAGCCGCAACTCCATTTTCACACAATGGGAGGAACTAAGTTCATCTCATGAACAAATATACATCCAGACTGCCTCTTTGGTAGCATCTTAAGTAGCGATGTATCCAGCCTTTATCATCTACTATGCCACGGTATCTAGCTTGGAACTCTTCAAACATACCGTCCCTTTACTGAGGGTAAAGACAATGCCTGCAACTGACATTCAGTCGTCTTTATCACCCTGGAACTTTTCCAGTGATTCTCCCCAGGATCAATTGATACCATCTCACTACATCTAGTGAGACTCCTTGCATCCAATTACATCTATCTCATAGATGAAAACTCAGGATTTAGGAGGTATCACTTTGATCCTATTGGAGAATCCTTATGATAAGCGGAGATTGACCGAGCGTAGCATAGGAAACTCCTTCCCCATCAAGAGTATGTCATCCATGTATTCTATAAGGATCACTACCATACTCCCTACTACCTTTTTGTATATACAAGGTTCATCTACCATTTTGATGATGTCAAACTCTTTGACTAACACATCAAAACAAACGTTCCAACTCCGCGATGCCTGCTTTATCACATAAAACATCTTGCACACGTTTCCACTGCTCCTACTGTCTACGAAGCCCTCTGACTGTGTGCTTATAGACTCTGTCTTCTAAATCATTATTTAGAAAAGCAGTCATGACACCCAACCGCCAGATATCGTAGTCATGGTATGTAGCCGTGGCAAGTAGGATCTGGATGGACTTAAGCTTAGCTACTTGAAAAGGTTTCATCACTTTCCACGCCTGGTTGATGACAAAAACCTTTAACAAGTCTAGTCTTTGAAAGTCTCAACTTTTCCATCTACACCAAGTAATCTTCTCAAGATATACTTGCTTCTGATGGAGATTTAACCCTTCAGATAAAGCAACCAAAGTCCATACTTTGTTGGTGTATAAGGATTCCATCTCAGATCACTAAGCATCCAGCCATTCTTACAGAGTCCCACTCTTGATGGCCAGCTCGAAACTAGTTGGGTCATCATCTCATGTTGCAATCCTCGCTCCCACTGTCATAGAGAAACCGAAGTAACTCTCAGGTGGGTGAGGAACCCTACTAGATCGGCGGAGAGGCTGAGGTTCGTTGGTAACTATTGAATTCTTTGGTTCTATCAAATCATCGGCTGCAGTTTGTATAGCTGGAACATTTCCAGTTCTACATAACAGACCTTGCCTCGAGCTTGTCCGGATTTTGTTTTTTACATTGGCCGGACAATCCCAAATCTTAACTAACTTAAGATATGGGCTCTTCCCTTTCCATATCACATATGAAGCGGTAGGCAACTGATTTGATTAGAACCCTATTCAATAGGTATGCAACTTCATAAGTGCATAACTCCCAAAAGGAAATAGGTAACTCAGTAGTACTCATCATAGAGCACACCATATCAAATAGGGTGTATCTGCTCCGCCCCGATATACCATCATGCTATGGTGTATACGGAGGAGTAATTCTGAGATAGAATCTCATTCTCCTTTAAAATAGTCCAGGATTTCCGTGCTCAAGTATTCTCCTCCTTGATCTCATCATAGGACATAATACTTATACCCGTATTTTGGTTCTCTACTTCTAAATCATATTCTGTGATTATATCAAAATGTTCGGACTTGTGTTTCAACAGGAACATATGTCTGAATCTTGAGAGATTATCAGAGAATGTAATGAAGTACAAAGAACCGGTCTTGGCATGTGTAGACAGGGGACCTTCATACATCAACATGTATCATCCCAAGAGTTCAACTAACTCTTTCTCTGCTTCCAGTAAACAGAGCTATGGTCATTTTATCTTTGTGACATGACTGGCAAGTTTCATAAGATGTAAATTCAAACTGATTTAAATATGCATCTAAATGTAATTTTAGCTAGTCGGGTCACATTGATCTGACCTAGTCTACAATACCTCAAGAAGGATCCGTTCATTTCTCAACTATTCCTCTTGTGTGTGTTCCATATACTAAAGAACCGTAGTTTGATTTAGAACATCAATGCTTTTAGATAACATGCCTGAACCGATCAACTTTTGATATAGGAAATGTTCAAAACATTATCCAACAATACAATATTTTATCATTTCTTTACTAATAAAGAGACTGATATGATTTTGTATATCAGGTTCGGTATCTAATAACATTCGTTCAGAATCAATGTACTGGTCATACAGGGTGACAGTGACCAACAGACTTGGCTGTAACACTTGAACCGTTTTCTGCCTCATGAAACTTATCACCCGTTCTCAGTTCTCTACCTTTCTGTAGCCCATGTAATATATTACATATGTGGGATCCTGATCCGGTATCATATACCCAGGACGTAGAGGATATTGAGAAACGGTTCTATGTAATGAACACACCCGAAGATAATGCATCAGTATGCACTTTTTTCGTTTGGGCGGCATGGGAATTCTGGTAATCCCCTATTTCCTGCTCTGTCTTATAACAATTATAAGTTGGAGCGGGACCAACGTTCCCCAGCTCAGTATAACAAGCGGGTTCGGTCAATATATCCGTTTTATTATCTTGATTAAGGCGTGACATGGTCGCTACCTGGAGAGAGAGAGAAGAAAACACTGAGCGTGCGCTCTTGCAAGATCAGATTGATTATTACTTTATCTAATCAGGATGGCTCCCACTGTTTTTATCAAATCTTCCTTCAAACCCTAAAAGGAAAGACTAGCCGGGATTAATTACACGCTACAAGTTCGTCAATCTTTCAGCCAGGCCAGTGTCGGTAGTTTGAGGGAGGTTCTCCGTGCTTTCGCACGGCCCTAATTAATGTAAACCTCGTTTTCCCAGAGGCGTAACCCCGTTGACACCTTTCTAGACACCTACTTGATCGGCTAATTGTAATGTGTAAAACTCTCCCAGTAGTAACAATTACTCGCAGCGGGTATCGGGATCCAACTATCTCATAGAAGGTATGCAATCTCATTGCAAATTTCAACACTTGAAAATTCCCGATAATATTTTGCCCCTAGCAGCTATATGACCTTAACATAGTCAACAAATCATAAGTGCTAGTCAAGTTCAACCCGTCATTTCCCGATTGAATTAAACCCACCCGCACGACCCTTAACATAGTCAACAAAGTCGCATGACTACCCTAATCCAATCGCATCATATGCTTATACAGATAAGCACTAATTAGCTACCGCACACTACGCCTTAACATAGTCAACAAACGTAGCACGAATAGTAACTAGTACTTATCTGAAATGACGGAGGGCTACGATAGGTTTTTCTGAAAACCTATTGCGTAATGAACTTGATATCGTTGTAGAATCAAATGATTTTAAAATGGAGTGCTTTTGAGGCTTTTCTAGGTTTGCTAAAGGGGTCACTCCCGGTGAAGGGATCGTCGGCCCTTTCCTCATCGAATAAGGTGCGGGATATATCATATATATCACTGTGCAAAGCAGAAACTATAGAAGCAATCAAAAGACAAACCGAGAGTTGTAGCATCTGCCAGTTATTGCTAAAGGAGTCACTCCCGGTGAAGGGATCTCGGTCATTTCCTTATCGAATAAGGTGCAGGATGTTCTACAAGGAACACCGCGATGCAAAGCAAGAACTGTAG
This sequence comes from Agapanthus africanus, assembly GCA_030015575.1. Taxonomy (NCBI): domain Eukaryota; kingdom Viridiplantae; phylum Streptophyta; class Magnoliopsida; order Asparagales; family Amaryllidaceae; genus Agapanthus; species Agapanthus africanus. The sequence goes on along the minus strand of JASDDO010000019.1, from coordinate 90,865,379 downwards.
CTTCCTGTTTTTGAAAATTTGATTCCACAACATCTTAGGTTTCTTTTCTTTCATTAATCACATTAATGAATTCCCATCATTTAAATCACCTAAACATCACAGATAAATGCGACGTACACTTATGCCATCCGCATTCACCTCGATGTCCCCTCGTGCACCGTTAGGTTAGGTAACTAACGACAGAGCGGGGCAGGGCTAGCGCGGGTGTAAAACATAAGTAATGTCTATATAATATATCATATATACTATATACAGTATTTATCACAGAACATATCAAATGATCACATCACAGATATCGCAGCAGAAGAAACATATGAAATATTGGATATACTAGAACGTCCGTGTTTTCGATACGAGCCAGTATAAAACACGGATTCCACGGTCGCGATGAATAGCCAAACCCACACCCCTAGACCCCTACGAGAGCGGCAAGCAACCCTACCAATTCTAGAGTTAGGAGACCCGGACTCGACTCCTCGAGTTGGTCTCCCACTGGACTCCAGAACCCGGTTACTTGTGCCCTCCTCCTTGGGTCTATCCTAGTGCGAAAAAGTAAATAATATACAATGGTGACATCTTCCGCAACCTGGAAGTGCCCCAATAAAAGAATATTACATACAAGTTTTTACATGAATGAAAATGAAAAACACTCATCTCACATAAAAAAAACCCCGGCTATTCAAACACGACGATCCAATATAACATATCCAGCAACACATAACATCACATGTCATCAACGTAAGTAAATATGCGCATCCCAATTGTCGTTGACATATAGCAACGAAACCGGCGATATCACATATTACACTTACGGTCACAGAAAAGAAAGTGTAAAACTACAACAGTTGGAATCCGCAACATCTTTAGACATCGCATGCCTAATCAAATGAATTCCTTAGACATCGCATGCCTAACAATTATAAACTCCGCATTTTAGTCTCATTATCGAAAACACTTTTCAATATTAAGTCGGGCAATTCAACAAGATTCCCGCCATTTTGATCGAATGCTCGTCGCAAACTTTAGTAGGCGGCCGCACCCCCGATGCCGTCGACGAAGTGCACCAAGGCGGAACACCGCTGCCGCGAGCACCCGAACGGATGCTTTCGGCGACGGGGTTCTCCTACAGTCACTTGGTCGGGGCTATGGGGTATAGCTGTCTATTAAGTTTACCCGGCGAGTATCCGCGTATGCTACGTGATTGCGACGGACTTTTGATCACATCAAAATTCCGTCGCAACCGATCAAGTGAGACTAAACTGCTATGTTTATAACATTCATATCAGTTATCTCATAACTACTTGTGAATTCCAATTATTGTATCACATTCCAGATAAATAGAAAATGTTAAACTTTCCGATCGAACATTCAAACACCCAAGTTTTCCCGAAACAGCTCAATACATGAAACAAGTTTAAAAACATTCACTTCATGCCTCAGTACCAACGGTCCAGCCGTAGAAGGGTCAAGCCAACGCCTCACATGTGGCACGCCGTACTGCCCCAAACCCTAAGATTCAAAGGGCAGTTCAAGACGGTCACATAATCGAGTTAAGGTTTGTTGTCTTCTAGAGGGTCCATCGCGTTACTTGCACTACTTAGAACGTTATTAAACCACGAAAAGATCCAACACTTGAAAATTTCCCTGCAGGGGAAAAAGTGGGTATTTATATCCGGTCAAACTTTTCAACTTTTTCTAAAATTATCCGGAAAAACACAGACGAAGTTAAACTTCCCGATCGAAACACCGAGTCCCCAATACAACCCAGAAAACTCAACTCTTGAGTAGAAGTTAAAAATTCCCAGAAAATACAGCACTAAAAATTAGGAATTACTGTGCAATTTTAATGAAGTAATCTGACTGTATGGCCGCGGAACCGCCGCACGAGCCATGCTCGTGCCGCGGTTCCGCCGCTCTTTAGACGACTCAGAGGCACGTGCTGCACAGTAATCCATAAAATACCCTGCTGATTTTTCTGCATATTTTTAATTCACAAAAATCCCCGATTTAAAAAAATGTACAGAGAAGGAATTTGCATTAGGGTTTCAGTTCGATCGGACTTCTAACATCGTCTACACATCGCCTAAGGCTCTAGCTAGGCTCTGATACCACTGTAGAGTTCCTAGGCACACTAATGAGGTCTCACAAGGCATCAACCATGCCAAATTTAAAATTTCCGGTGCCGAGAAACCCTAATGCGATCGTTGACTAGAGCTTAGGCGAAACAAGTAACGAGTTAACAACTTAACTAAGAGTGAACCGAAAATACAACCTTTATAGATCCGGTCCTCTACCTCCATAGCTCCGTGATGATGTCCCCTCGCTGCGATCATCGGATCCCGGGCTCTAGCGTCGGCTTCATCGGAGAAATGGGCGGGCTAGGTCGTCGACTTCGATGCCGAAGATGATCTACGTCGAGGCAACTCAAGATCAAGCTCCAACTTCACCAAGTCATGAAACTTGTGAAGAAAACACCCTATACTACTTGGCAAGTGGTAGAGGATGAAGAAATAGGAAGTGGGTTCACTTTAGAATTGGATTTCTCACTCTTTTTCTCAAATCACCATTGAAGCTAGCAAGCTTCTTTCTTCTTGAAGAAGAAGAAGAAGAAGATGATAATATGATAAGAAAATAATGAATAATAGAAAATAAGTGATTCTTATCATATTAGCAACCATGGTTATGTGTAGAGAGTAAACTAAGATTAGGTGAATGGTTAGGTTAGGCATGAAACAAAAATGGTAGACTTTTTCAAAGCTTCATGAAGCTACAATGTAAAACAAAGCAAGCCACCATTTCTCTTTTTGCCAAAAATGAATTAAGAGAATAAATAAATAAGTAAATCAAAACCCTAACCATTAACATAACCATGGTTTAATCATACACACCCAAGTTTGCATGTATCATCAAACATGATACAAACTAGTGCACAAAACTATATCATATATACAATGTGCACATCTAGTGAGAAAATCCATCTTAAGTGAACTAATACTAGTTAATGTAAAGTAATATATCAAATATATAATTATACATTAAATCATTAAATCAACACTTGATTTAACGATCCGGTCATATCGCATATAACCGACTAATATCAAGTGTATCAATGTATCGAATCAACACTTGATTCGGTAACCCGGCTATATCACATACAACCGACCAATGATACAAATCGCAAGAATAGAATACAGTATCACATACTGGTATAATTCTCGGTCCCGCACATATCTCATATGCGCTCCTATTTCTTTTCGCTTGAGCCAGGAAACCTCTGTGTAGGACTCTAAAGCCTCGTCAATACGCCGGCAGCAGGTGATAATCATATCAAAACACCCACAAGCCGCAAGCGGTCTGCTAAACGTAACGGCCACCCGGGTATTGAGCGATCAGAAGATCGACGAGCAAGCCCGCTCACACTCCTGTGAATCCAACCAGTAACACTTACCGTACAGTCCGGTCTGTTCGTCTGATATGTCGCATATTCGCCTAGGGGTGGTAAACGTCAAACCCCAGTAGCTCGATAAGTCGTGTCGATATGAGGTCTATAACAGTTCGAGAAACTACTGGTAACACCTACCAGTAAATCTCAGCAACCCTGGCCAGGGATTTCCGGTTATAGCCAATCGAACACAGTGCAACATCAACTCCCTATACCGGGAGAGACGAATCCCCTCCTATCGCTCATTGCCTCCATGTGATTCTAGACTGTATCCAAAAACCACCGTTTTGCATGCCCTCTTGGACGTGGTAAGGTGGAAATCAAAGCACAGTGGGAATAACACAAGACTCTATGACGATCTCGGGTCTACAGACTAACCTGTACCAGTGTCACCAGAGAACTGCCATCTGACGTAAGGTATAATACCATCTGGGAGTTCTCGGCGAGTCCGTCCAGTATACCCAGTCTCTACTGAGCACCCGTATATTCTCTCTGATGTCAAACACCAATGGATATGGGATCATCCATCGCCCATCTGTATGGGTCGAGAAGGTATACGCTAGTCTACTCTGGTATATCGATGCCCCGTCTCAATACACCCACGACTAGGGACCTTGAAGGATGTACTTATGGACTACCATGTCCCCACTAGTATGATCTGCATCATAGTCCAGGTAGTCAAGTACACATCCTAAGGGCATTACCAACATGTAACAGAGAGACAATCAGTATACACGTTAAGGTAAAGAGTAACCAGATAGCATACTATCATGTCGAGCAAGAAAGTCCTCCCTATATATGTCCAAGCATCCACTACAATATACGTCCTATGTACAATAATGGCCTCTAGGGCATACATATAACTAACAAATTATACCACTATCAAGGCACTTGACGATTTCTTTCTTTACCGCCTCCTTCATAACGGGATTTAACCATCTTTGTGGGTCTCGGGTTGGTTTGGCTTCATCCATCAGATGTATATAATGTTCAACAATTAAGAGACTAATCCCTTTGATGTCAGCCATTGTCCAACCAAATGCTTGTCGATTCGATCTCAACACTGCCAAAAGTGCGTTCTCTTGCTCTAAAGCTAGAGAAGCGGATATAATCACTGGCAAAGTCTCATTCTCACCTAAATATGCATATTTAAGATGAGAAGGTAGCGGTTTGAGATCAAGTATTGGCGGAGAGACAATAGAAGGTGGGGTAAGGGGATGATATTCGGACTCCCTAAGAGGTTCAAAACTTGCATAGGATATTGACTCGGAAAGTGCTACTGACTTTTGCAACGAGTCAACGGATTCAAACTCAGGGACGGACTCATGGAACATATCCTCACCATGAAGTTGTGCAAGATCAAACGATGTCTCACTAGTGTTGTCGAGATCATCAAAGCAAAGTTCCTCATCCATGCAGCTTTCGGGAGCTATCTCGTGGATGGAACAAACATCAAGCAAATGAGCAGAAGGTTCAGATGGTTGACTTCCTAGCTTGTAAATATTAAGCTCTATTGTCATCTTCCCGAAAGATAAGTTCATAGAACCGTTACGATAATTAATTACAGCGTTAGAAGTTGCTAGGAAGGGTCGACCGAGTATCACCGGGATTTGATTGCGTGGGTTTTCCACAGGTTGTGTATCTAAAACAATAAAGTCCACAGGGAATATGAATTCCCCGACTTTAATTAACACATCATGGTTTGGTGATTGATCAGTCTGCCATCTGGAGAGTACAATCGGCGGGTTTCAACTCTCCAATCCCTAACTGCTCGTATACTGATTAAGGAAGCAAGTTAATGCTAGCGCCAAGGTCGAGTAAAGAACGATTAATATTTTTACTCCCAATAGAAATATAGATGGTAGGACAGCCAGGGTCCTTACGTTTCTTTGGTATTTGCTGGGTAAAAGCTGTGCTAACATTACTCGTCATGAAAAATTTTTTAGGCACTTGAGTTTTTCTCTTCCTAGTGCACAAGTCTTTAAGGATTCTTGCATAAAATGGGACTTGTTGAATAGCATCTAGGAGAGGAATATTCACGTTCACTTGCTTAAACATTTCCACGATCTTCTTCATTTGTGGGTTAGGTTTGTTGGCCCTTAATCAGTTTGGAAATGGAGCTTGATTAATAAGTTTTGGGTCCAACATTTGTGGAGAAGATTGTGGGGACGGATTCGATCCCAAAATTGGAGTGGGAATCGTCTTAGATAGATTGGGCGAAGTGTTCGAGCTTTGGGAAAAACGGAGAATAGGCTCGGGTGAAGGTGGGAGACTAGACGAATTAGGGGAAGAAGTAGAAGCTGGGGTAACATTGGTGTCACTAACATCATCAAATTGCTCACCCACTCGGTTATTCAGCACTTTTCCCGATCTCAACGTAGTAATGGCATTCACATTATGATTTTGTGAGTGGTCAGGATTCGGTAGGGGTTGAGATGGGAGTTTCCCTTTCTCTCTCGCACTCATTGCGGCGTTCAATTGTGCAATTTGGTTTTCTATTGATTTAATACTCTCACCGTGGTAGGCGGAGTCTTTCTTTATGGTATCAATAGAATACTTCATATCAGCCGACATTTGAATGGAATGTTTCATAAACAAATCCAAAGTTTGTGCGAGTGAAGAGTTATCAGTACCGGCCAATTGCGGTGCAGAAGTGTTGGCCGGATTTTGAAAATTTTGTGACTGAAAGCGGTGCTGACTTTGTGGTTGTGGTTGCTGTGGAGGAGGTCTTTGATAATTGCTTTGGAACTGGTTTTGATTTTGGGGTTGGTTTTGGTTCCAAGCAAAATTAGGATGATTCCTCCATCCCTGATTGTACGTGGAAGAATAAGGATCGTCTATAGGTCGCTGCTGAAAAGCAGCATTAGTTTGCTCGTGACCTTGAAATGGTGCATTCATAGGACATTCTTCCGTCAAGTGTGATGGATCTGAACAGCAACCACACACGGTCTTTGGGAGCGTTACCTGATTTAGGGAGACTGATGAGAATTTGTTCTCAATAGCGTCGAGTTTCTTCTGCATCGCTGCCATTTCGGCTTTTACTGCGATGGAAATATCGAGCTGATGAATACCTCCCCTAGATGAAGGTGGTCTTACGCTTTCCCACTGCAAAGTGTTTTCAGCGAGGTCTTCCAGATATTTCTAAGCTTCACCATCGTCTTTGGACATGAAATTGCATTGACACATTGGTTCAAGCATCTGCTTTGTCGCTGGATTAATGCCCTCATATATAATTCGGCACAAATCCCATCTTTGTATTCCATGATGAGGACATTGGACAAGCAGATCCTTGAAACGTTCAAAGCATTTCCAAAATGATTCATTAGGAAGATGGGTGAACTGGTTGATCTCGCTCCTAACACGGGCGGTCTTATGATTTGGGTAAAATTTCTTAAGGAATACTATCACGAATTCATCCCAATTGGCAATAGAGTGTGCAGCAATATTATAAAGCCATTTTTCTGTCAAGTCGCACAAAGTGAATGGGAGAAGAAGCAAGCGCATAGCATCCATAGACAGTTGTGACGTACCCATCATTGCGCATACGTTTTCGAATTTAGTGATGAAAACGTATGCGTCTTCAGATTCAAGCCCGTGAAATTTGGGCAACAGATTGATGTAGTGGGGTTTAATTTCAAAATTATCCCCATTAGCTGGTGGAATAGATAAGCAAGTGGGAAGTGGACCACGGATAGGATAGCATCTCTCTTGGAGAGAGATGCGCGGTGGATTCTGCGCACCTATGGGCGGTGGCAGCGTGGTGTTATAATCTGATGGAGTACTGTCCATCTCGGTTGATGTGGTGTATGGTGGGGGAAAAGAAGATGAAGAAGCGCCGACTTCTGAGTCGATGGCAGGAACGCGGATAAGACGGGCACTAGAATCCCGTGTCCAACCAAGCATGCACTAAGCCGGTTTAGCGCAAGTGGCAGCGTGTGTGATATTTAAAATTGGTCTGTTTTGAAAAGTGCGTCGGACTTAGACAAATCACACAAAGATGCACAAACAACCCTAGTACTAAGGTTACCTAGGTCAAGTCTCTAGACCGCTCCTAGACTTCCAAAGGACAAGCCGTAGGATCAATCCTCTACCACCTCTTTACTACTCTTGTGGCCAGGTAAGTGGGAGGTTCTCCACTACGTAAGTAGTGGGTCTAATTAAGTAACCACTTGCCTTAGACATACTTGCCTAAGCACCACAAAAGTAATGCGGATAAGCGATAGATTACCCACGACCTTCCTCTGTCCTTATTGAGCGCGACAGCCCTTAGAGTCTTGTCTAGATATTTTTTGATTAATATAGGGTTGATTGGGATGCTCGGTTTATGATTTGCGGGGCTTAGGAAGGGTGATAAAATCCCCACCTAATCTGGATTTGGTCTTTGCCCCTAAAAGTCTGTATTAAAATATGCAAGACAAACCAATTACAAAACTGTGCAAAAAGATTTTTTGAGCGGCGATATTTTGCAAAGAATACTGCAGAAAAGATATTTTATTGGATTTCAGAGGAGAGAGAAAGACTTGAGAATCTTATCAGAGAAGTTTGGAACCTTAGATCCTCAATCCCGACGCGCTTCCGCCGCGAATGTGGCTTATTTGCCGCGGATCCGCCGCGGGAAGGAAGAATCAATTGATGAAATTTTTCTCTGTGGCCTTCTGTACTCCTCTGGATCTCGATGAATGTCTCTATCTTTCTGTTTCCTCAAGTCTGTGACTCCAAATCTCCTTGCAAAATTCACACAATTCATTAAATATACAATTTGCAGTTTTGTTTTAATTATGATATAGATCGAATAAGAATTCAACACAAATAGTAAGAATAAAAAATTACGCGCGTATCCCCGGCAACGGCGCCATTTGATTGATCTGAAAAAATGTTTGTAGTTAACCACAATCAATAACGGTGTCACGTGTAGCTAGACCGAGATGAGTACGGGTCGTCCTCTAGGAAACGTTGAATATTTTATTCTTACTTTAGGCGTGTTGAGAAAGAGAAAGAATAGTGGAAATAGTTTCTAGATCTACGTTAAACACGGATGCAAAATATAGATCTAGATTAACTACGGATTTAAGTTTAATATTAAAAAGGGGATTGTAGTGTTTATTAGGATTTAGTAGTTATGGATGAATTAATTAAAGATTACTCTTTTTATCCTTTAATAGATTTAAAACTAGAACGACAGTGATGCATGTAGATTAGGGTTTCTGGAGGGAAAAGGGTTCCCACTCTTAACCCCTATCTCGACATGGAACTCCGCTCATATCTAGCCTTTACCAAAACAATTATTAATCTAATCTCTAATCGTAGTCGTGATTACCAATGAATTGATAGCGCGCCTAATTAGGATGTTAACTATTCTTTTGATAAAGTTTATAAACTTTATAGGGCGTAAAAAGAGTTTAAGGATCTTCATCATCCATTAACCCACCCTAATCCCATGAACCCTAACAAGTGAAGAATTACTCTCGCATGTTGGGAGAAGAAGAGATGAAGAGAGAAATCATATTAAAACTACAAAGAAATAGAATAAAAAAAAGAACTACCTTTATTAATCAACAAAAATCATTTACACTTTGTTCCCTTAGAAAATGATTACAAAATACTAGTTTGCTTCTCGATCTCTTGTAAGAAGGTAGATGAATTGTTGATGATCAGCCTGGATGCGTGAGCCTGTCGTGGACTTCGTGATCTCTTCAGCTTGATGATTTTTCCAAGAGACTCTCGGTCCTTATTTATAGTCCCAGAGCCAGAACCCTAGCTTCTTAATTTAGAAACCAGTAGTTACGATCTCAACAACAAAATCCCAACTCCCAATACATCTAGACCGCGGCGGATCCGCGGCCAATAGGTGGGTTTGGCCGCGGATCCGTGGCCTTATAGGGAGATCGCTTGATTTGGTCTTCTGAAGCTTTTTCTTTATGACACGTGGTGATCTTTTTAATCTATGGAAACTGAAAATCTTTTCTACGTCACTGCCAGACTTGATTTCTTTAGTTTACTTTCTTAATTATGCAAGTTTGTTCCAACAACTTTGATTTCCTTGATTTCAACCCTGAAAATTCTGCTCAACAACTCAACAAATAATATTAGTAGAGTTTGTTTTATTGAGATATTAACTTAACCATTAAGAAAAGGTATTTAATAAGGTAAGCATATTTAAATGGGCTAAATGTTACATGGATATTATATGCTTACTTTTTCCTACCAAATGTTAATTATAATATATAAACACATGAAAATAGTATTTTTACAGATAAACCCTCATATGTATCATATGTTATAATAAACACCTTTTATTATATAGAAATAGTAGGAAAATCTCATATTAAATGTACAGTTTTATCAACTGAACAAATGCTATCATATCGAGCAAGATTGTCCTGTGCATACATATGTCCAAGCATCCACATGTATACATATACAATAATGGCCTCAAGGGCATACATATCCAACACAAGAGGTGCTTGAAGATCAGTCGCTGCGTTCTTGGAATCCTTAGGAAGAAAAAGATCGGCATTGGTCTCATATTCGGACAAGCCTTCGCTATAAGGAGCATGAGGCTCTTGACCAAATACGACGTTAGCTGAAAACATGGATTTCTTTTTCTTCTGAGAGCCGAGAGCAGCACCTGACGATAGGAGCTTTCACTTCACAGGCATCTTAGGATGGCGTGTCCCGATTTCTGAGCAAATATCCGACTCAGGAGACGCTGCGGCCGTCACGCCGCCAGGGGTGCTCACATCAGGTCTTAGTTTAGCCGTTAACACCGTTGGAAAAACATGCGGAGGTACCACTGCATCGCTCTCCCATAGGGAAGGATGAACGGCTATTCGTCGTTTTAATGGGACCGCAAGATTGCTGGCCGGGACAAAATCCTTATGGTCAAGAAGCATTCTCCTTTCTTCCTTAATGACAGCCCACGTCGCGTGCTGATACCAGGCAATATAGGCAGAAGAAGCCCTTGGAATATGATCTATTTCTGCCATCAAGAAATACGATCTTGTGTTCAGCTGCATGGAATGATGGACTGCATAGCAAACAGCTTCTTCTGAAGCAGCGGGATTGAGGAGAAAAGTCTCGAGGGGAACACCCTGTTCGTAGCATAATTGCTAAGCAAAGCGATGCGAGTTATACCTCATAAATAGCACGGAGGCATTTCTTCTGTACACTAAAAATCTAGGCTGGATGGAGTACAAATACGCAATTTCTTTGGCCTTTAAAACAGAAGCCTCATCCTTCAACACGTCATGTAGTGGATGGATTACTCTCAAGGGTTTATTGCTAGTCGTCAAAACCATATCAATGAATGTCATATTGTCCCCCACAAGGTGAGTACGCAAGATCAATCGTCGAGCTTCCTATTGTGTTGGATCGGGAGAAGAAGCGTCGACCAGCTTCATAACCCGTGGAAAGTTATACCCCTTATAAAACTTAGGTCTTTTATGCTCACCAAAAGCACCCGGCACATGCATCTCTATCCATGAGGTAAGATAATGGAGAAGGAAATTCACTAGTTCCACACCCAGCTAGGTGGTGTCGGCTGCCATACTTAAGCCATTATACAAATAGGCTAATCCCGCAACACCGACGACCATACGCGTTCCCGTCGTGATACGATGAGCTGGTTAAAAGACAGATGGTCTCATATACCGCTGATGTGTTGAAAGCGCGAACCATCTGATCCATAAGCCAATGAAACCCATGAGAAACGTCTCCTCATCAACATCTGAAGCGACAATTTCTGCAAAGGAAGTGACGGGGGTGTCTAGAATGAAAAATAACTTCAAATCTGCATCTGCAGTTGGTAGTGTTCACCGCCAATAACAGGGACAAACTGGGATAGATCGTCTTGCCTGAATTTGGGAACAGATACTATTTGGACTTCTCTATCCACCTCTCCGAAGATACCAAGTTAATTTATGGCACCATATATCAGAGGTTTGGACATATGCGACCGTTGTAGCAGATTTTATCAGATTCCCCCTCATTTGTGAGGGGTTTTTGATTGTGTGGACGCTCTTCCCTGCAGGTGCAAGCCCCTGCAGTTAATTACGTTATCGCATTGAGATAACCACTTTCTCCTGCTCCAGCAGTTCACTTCGTGTCGTGTGTATTTTTGTTTAATTTAGTTTTATCTTAGGATCGTTAGTCATATTTGAGACTAAGACTAGCTCAAAAACAAATGAGCATATGGGCTCAATTATTTTAGTTTAAGGACATCATGGTCCATTATCGCCGTATTTAAGGTGAATATTAATTTAAGGACATTTTGGTCCAACATTCCCATCTTGAGGACGACTATTAGTTTAAGGACATTTCGGCCCAACATTCCCATTTTGGGGACGAATATTAGTTTAAGGACATTTCGGTCCCACATTCATCTTGCGCACACGTATATTTATTACATGGCGGAGTGAACGATGGTGACATAGAATGCGCCCAATTTGGGGTGCGATCCGATTTGAGGTGTGCACGTCAGTTTGGAAGTGTGTCAATGTGGGATGTATCATCCCTATCTTGATGAAATTTTATATCAAGTTGGGACGAGAAAGGAGTTGTTGGTTGTCAGGACCTGCCACCTCTCTGAAGACTTAAGAAATTACAATGACATATATCAGAGGCTTGGAAATATGTACCCTTGAACCAAATCCTGTATTTGAGGGAAAAGGAGGTTGTGGTGGACCTGAGAATTGTTAGTCATGGTTGAGACTAAGATTACCTTAGGAAATATGGGATGAATATCATTTTGGATATTATCAATGAGAGATCATTAGTCATGTTTGAGACTAAGATCGGTTTGGAAATCATGAGCATATGGGCCCAGTTGATTTAAAATCAAAGAGGTTTAACCTCAGGAAACTTAGCCAATTTGGGCTGAGATTGGATTTCTATACACCCAGCAGTGCTAAGCACTAAGATATACAGTGCTCACGTGTGTTTCGCGTAGGGCGCTGGAATAGTGCTAAGCACTAATCTTTCTGGCGCTCACGTGTGAAACATGTGAAGCGCTCGGATATGGGCGTTGCCCAATCAGTGCTAAGCACATTAGTCATTTTGATTGAATATAGAGTGCTAAGCACTTTGCATGGCACTCACGTGGGGAGCACATGAGGCTCTGAGGATTGATTTCAGGTTTTGTTTGTTCACCCCCCCTTTTTTAGACAGAAATGCTAAGCACTTGGCTAGAGCTCTGGTGCTTACGTGTGAAACACATGAGGCGCCAGATTTTGGATTTCCAATAGTGTTTCACGTGTATTTCACGTGACTGCTTTATTTTTGGGGTGTTGTGCTGCTTTATTTGGTGGCTGCCTAATCAACACAAAGGAGTTTTCCTTTGTTTTTTTTGGACGCTCACGCGGGAAGCACGTGAGGCGTTTTAGCTTTTCTTTTGTTTGTTTTAAGCACTCACGTGGGAAACACGTGAGGCACTATAATAGTGCTAAGCACTAATTTTACTCACGTGTGTTTCCCGTGAGACGCCAAGTTCTTCTTGTTTTTAGAGATATTAATCTCTGTTAATGACATTTTACTCATTGACGATCATCAAGATTTCTGTCTTGAAGATCTTAGATCATCATTTTTTTTAATTGGAGAACTAAGTTCTTCTTTTATTTTTATAAGAACTAAGTTCTTTATGTAGGGTTAAACCCTAATTTCGGAGGAATTAAATTCCCAAAACGTATGTTCTTTTTCTTTTTCTTTCTTTTAACCTAGTTCTTTTCTGAATCTTTGATTCTCAAGAACAAGATCTTCCCGATGAGAATTAAATTCTCAACTTGTGGGGGACTTGTCTTGTGGATCTCTGATCCAGAGCAAGAACTAAATTCTTTAAGAAGGGTTAAACCTTTAAATAGGTAAAAGAAGATATATTTTTATCTCTGTGTTTTCTTTACCTAGGGTTTTTAGGAGGCGAGTCTTGTTCTTTGAGAATTAAATTCTCTGTTCTTTCAAAAGCTCACTGTATTTTTTGTGTAGAAGCTTATAGGGAGTTCACTCTATCTGAGACTTGAAGTCTTAGGTCCTTTATATAGTAGAGGCAAGTTTGTTAATTAATTTTGAGAAAATATTTTATTGAAAGATTCCAATTGATTTAATTGGAATCAAAATTGATTTAGGGAATTTTACCCACCGTTGGATCTTTGATCCAAGGATTTCTGTTTTTTACAGAATATGTTTTCTTGTTTTTAACAAGATTGGAGGAATATTTTCCCATATATAGAATTTTATTCTATTAAACGGTGATTTTTTTTATCACCGTTGGATTTTTAATCCAAGTGTGCTCGGTTTAACAGAACGCAATCTTTCTCTGTTTAGAAAGATATAGGAAATATTTTCCATCTCATTGGATCATTAATCCACCAATTTTCTGTTTAACAGAAAATATTCTTCTCAATTAGAAAGATCAGGGAGATATTCTCTCCCAATAGAATTTAATTGTATATTTAATCACTGTTAGATCTTTGATCCAACGATTCTCTATTTAACAGAGATGATCTTTCCCAAGAGTAGAATTTAATTCTACATAAGGAGGCGCCCTCACGTGTTTAACACGTGAAGCTTATTTAGCTTCTTTCATTTGGCGCCCATATGCCTTGCATATAGGCACTCACGTGTTTAACACGTGAGGTCAATTTGGCCTTTCGCCATTTACTCTTAATGCTCATATGCTTTGCATACAAAAATAGAATTTAATTATATGCATAAAGTTTAATCCTATCTGAAGCTAATACTTCAAAAGGGTATTCTCACTTGTTTAACACATGACCCTAGTGAGGATTTTTCTTTGTGCTTGTATGCTTTACACATAGACGCTTATGTGTTTAACATGTGGGGCCCATTTAGCCTTCGCTTACGTGTTTAACACGTGAGGCCTATTTAGCCTATAGTTGTTTGATTACAGCGCTTATATGCTCTGCATATAAGCGCTCACGTGTTTAACACGTAAGACTTAAGCCGTGGGGAGTTTTCACCCCTTTTCTCTCCCTTTTTATGATGGAACAGGTAGCTTATCTAAACCAAACCCGAAGGGATCATTAAGTTTAGAAAACTTCACGGCCTTCTTCGACAAAACATCCGGACGAAAGAAACGGGCGATGAAATCCGCAAAGCTGACCCCACGTCCTCCTGACTCTAAGAAAAGGCTTTCATAGATATTCAGCACCTTGATCAAGCTTGGGAATTTGTGTCGAATAGCGTCCTCAGGCATAAGACCATCCTCGGGCGTAAGAACAATGGCGACTGATTCAGTGGAAAAAACATATTCTTCGGGAGGAAGTATCTCCTCATAGTGCTCCCCCCTGACGGGCAATCCAGAGATCTCTAAGAATTCCTCCAAAGAAATCAATGCCTCCCGGTCTGATAGCAGAAACGTATGGGTTGGGATATTCCATTGTTCCAAAAAGGACATAACCCACCATACGTGAGGAGTATGATAATAGAATACCGACGCGTATATAGTTAGATACAACCCAGTCTTCAACATCAACGACTTCTTTGCAGATAAGACATAATGGGCCCAAGCGAGATAACATGCCAGATGTCGTGGGGTTACTTCTATAGTGTAAACTTGCCCTCACGGCCGTACTTCTCCATGGCATATTCGACGCACCAGAATATCTATGGCCATCGGTGGTTGGACCGGTATCGATGCCATAGATGGTTGAAGGCGACCATTTGTAGTCCAATCAATCTCTTCCACCGCATAAGCAGTCGATGGGGGTTCGTGTACTGGTTCATAGGCATCGGCTCTGACGGTACCTCGCAAGAAAAGTGTGTTGTCCCTGGATGATGTAATTGTACCATGCTCCCCATAGATGGAGGGGTTTCTGGTCCCGATCGTGGTCCCGAATTAGAGCGAAGACTTCACGATTAGGAAGTGCATCAGCAAAAGCATTTTCTGAGTGAACATAAGGGAAATAGGATCCTGAAGCCATGGTATCTGAAAAGAAACCAGGAAAAAAAAATTAGCAATAAAAAAATGCTAAAATCTTTAAGTCCAAAAATTAGTGCGCCCCACAGAATCAAGATAGCGGCTCATTAATGATTAGAACCTGTGCCCAATAGAGATATCTAAAAAGATTCTCTAAAACTGGTTTTAATAATAAAATTTTTTTTAGAGCTAAGCTC
This sequence comes from Agapanthus africanus, assembly GCA_030015575.1. NCBI lineage: Eukaryota > Viridiplantae > Streptophyta > Magnoliopsida > Asparagales > Amaryllidaceae > Agapanthus > Agapanthus africanus. The sequence continues at coordinate 90,849,811 of JASDDO010000019.1, read as the reverse complement.
TATTTTTATAAAAAATGGTATAAAATACCCAAAAAAAAAAGATTTCCCCAAAAGGAAAAACGATTAAGATTAAAGCACAACTTTACAAAATAAATAGAGTTAAATCCTAAATTCTCCAAATAAAAGATTTGATATCAAATGTATCAGGGCAAAGCTCTGTTGATTAAAATTTCAAGAAAATCCTCAAAGAGAAGAAGATCTAAAAATTGAGATCAGAACTAAGTTTTGCGATAAATTGTCAGAGCAAAACTCCGTTGATTAAAATTTCAAGAAAATCCCCAAAAGGGAGAAGATTTGAAATTAAAATAAGAATTAAATTCTGTTGATAACAAATGAAGTTAAAATTTCAAGAAAATCCTCGAAGGAGAGAGATTTAAGATTAAAAATTTCTAGAACTAAGTTCTGTGATTAAAAATGGAGTCAATCTTCTAAAATAATTTCTAAAAGCAAGAGCTAAGATCTGCTGAAGAAGACTGTTACCAAGAAAATTTTGGCAGCGTGGGTCTACAATGTAGATCTATGAAAAATGAAGAACGGAACTTCAAGAAAATTCCTAGAGCTAAGCTCTAATGGAGAATAAAATTCTTAAGGAAGGAGGAAGATGGAAGCGCAGCTATCGCCTAGAGTTTAATGCCCTATTTACACTGATGGGGGTCAGTTCAGATTCCCCGAATCCCAAGACGGATCGGATGGCTCAAAGTTGGGAATCGTTGCACTCACGTGCAAGCCATATGAGAACAACGGTGGGGGGCATTTGTTCCCTCATAAAATGAGGCGGCGCCTCACATAAAAGACACTTGAGCGCCGGTATGCAAAGTACGTGGACGCTTGTCTCTATTAGGATTAAAATCCTAAGGCAGCATCTCACGTGAAAGGCACGTGAGCGCCGGCGTCAGTCTTTAATAGGATTAAATCCTAAGGAAGCGTTCACGTGCATAGCATGTGAGCGTCAGCGCCCAATTTAAAACGGGTCTGCCTGGGTAGAATTAAATTCTACATGGGAAATATTTCTCTAAAATCTGGAAATATTCTATGTTAAATAGAGCCGTTGGATCAAAAATCCAGTGGTGATTAAAAATCATCAAATGATATAATTAAATTCTCTTAGAATGATAGAATTAAATTCTATTAGGGGGAAATATCCCCCTGATCAAATCAAATAAGAACAATATTCTCTGTTAAATAGAGAGCCATTGGATCAAAAATCCAATGGTGCTCTTAAAAATCAGTAAAAGATATAATTAAATTCTATATAGGAAAATATTTCCCTAATCTTTCTATGCAAAAAAGATATACTCTGTTGAACATAGAACTCTTGGATTAAAAATCCAATGGTTGTTAGAAATGACTATTTGAATTAAGAGATAGAATAAAATTCTATATATGGAAAACTACTTCCCCAATCCTGTTAAAAACAAGAAAATATATTCTGTAAAAACAGAAATCACTGGAAATTTTCTCAAACTGATCAACAGTTTACAATCCCTATATAAAGGACTTAAGACTTTAAGTCTCAAAGGACAGACGAAGACACAGAGAGAGAACTCCCAATAAGATTCTGCAAAGAAAAAGATAGAAGGTATAACTGAGAATTTAATTCTCTCGCTGAAGAAAACTCTATTCTCCTTTCAAACCCTAGGTAAAGAAAATGAAGAGATTAAAAATATCTCTTTTGCTTAGTACATGTAAAATACAATGGTTTAACCTTTCAAAAAGAATTTAGTTTTTTCTCTGAATCTGAGATTCATAAGACAAATCTCACATAAGTTGAGAATTTAATTCTCATCGGGAAGATTTTGTTCTTCAGAACTCAACATCTAGAGGAAAAACTAGGTCTGAGAAAAGAAGTAAAAAAAAGAAGAAGAAAGAAAAGATGGAAGTTACATTCCAGGAAACAGGGTTTAACCCTATAAAGAACTTAGTTCTTATAATATAAAACATAAGAACTTAGTTCTCAAAAAAATTGATCATGGATCTTCAAAACAGAGATCTTGATGATCATCAATGGCCAAAACGCTATTAACAGAAGTTTAACTTCTTTTCAAAAGATAAAAAGATAGTAAATCTCTAAAGGGCTCAGTGCCTCACGTGTTTCGCACGTAAGTGCCCAAAAGAGAAAATTTAGCGCATCACGTGATAGCACGTGAACGCTAGAAAGCAAAATAGATTAGTGCTTAGCACTATTGCAGCGCCTCACATGAAACGCATGTGAGCGCTCAAAACTCAGCGCCTCACATGAAACACACGTGAGCGCCCAAAACTCAGCGCCTCGCATGAAACACACGTGAGCGTTCAAAAAGATAACTCGACGCCTCATGCGCTTCACACGTGAATGCCCATGAATAAAGATCCGGCGCCTCACGTGTTCCGCATGTGAGAGCTGTAAAAAAGAAAGAAAGCGCTTAGCACTCTATAATCAAAATGACTAAGTGCTTAGCATTAATAGGGAAATGCCCAATTCTGAGCGCCTCACGTGATATGCACGTGAACGTAAGAGCAGTAATTGGATATCATATCCATAGTCAAAAGACTAAGTTCTTAGCACTTTTGATGAGGGAAAAAGCCCAAGACTCAGCCCAAATTGACTAAGTCTCTAAAAATTTATCACGCCCCGCTTCCCGATGTACGGTAAGGAGACGCGACGAGGCATGCGACGTATTTACTCAGAAGTAAATACGCTAAGCGTAAATAAGCAATATAATGTAAATTTACACAAGAGAGACATGAGATATAAATGAATAGCAATTTTTTATTTATTAAACATTCTTTACAATTCAACTGAAAAGTCAATACAATATGGAAGCAATGCCTAAACAATGGCATGAACTGAAAGTAAAAGTATATACATATGACTAAAGCTCTGGGTCTTCTGAGGACTGCTCCAACTCTTCTGAACTGGGCTCGATTTCCAAAGAGTCGGTCCTCCTGACAACATTCCAAAGAAAGAATAGAAAAGGAATGTCGTCAGCGAAAAACGCTCGGTAAGTCCCAAAGAGAGATAGAAATAGACTGAACAGATAAAGAGAATATATCTGGTATAATGTATGATTATTTTGTTAACACGGTTGTTTGTACCTTGGTACAGAATATGTCAGTGTATACGAGAGGAGTCCAACTTACCCCATGGACTATGGTATAAGGAGTACAAGGCCTCGTCAAAACCCACGAGACAACGGCAACGAATATTCAGGTTAGGTGTATTAAAGTGACCGTCTCGTGCCACTTTTAACACATTCCGTACCAATCTACCCCTTAAAAACCCTGTAATGCATATTGTATTGTTTTGTAGTGATTTGTAAATATAAGACTTGCCAAAACCATGATATCAATTGTTCATGTAAATGGATAAGGATATATAGCGAATAGTCATGTAGACAAGTCAATGTATATCCATGGTTCAGTCAAATCAAATATTGTTGATATAGATTGTATCTGGTATAAATAAATTCATGTGGTATTGGAGCTATATTTGAATTGTATTCATGGATGGATTGATTTCAGATTATATTGAGACTTAGATTAAGTCAAACACATTAAACAGAATTGAAGTTCTGAATTAGTTTTGGAGTTATCGGTAACTGCTGCATATGTACGGCAGGATTCGTGTCTTTTTCCAAGACAATTACCATATTGATAACCCTGTTTTAGTTGTCTACCTTAAATAGGCAATCACCCACTTTCTCCGGCTCCCTAAGGCTCAAGAGAATTTGTCCCGCTTAAACCTATATTTACTAGGGTCCTTATTGTAAATTAATATAACTTGAGGGGGTTTTATGAAAAATAGTTTTGATATATTTTCAAAATAAATCTCAAGTATTTATTTATCGTCTTTAGAGTTTTCATAGATGTAATTTTTATAAGATGAGATATTCTAGTGGATATAAACCAAAATTGAATAGTATATGGTATTTTCATGTAAATTGACTTGTATTGATTTCTTGATGGTATTTTCATGAACTTTTGTGGTTCTTTTCTTTTGATTTAGAAAACATGAAATATATTATATATTTAAAATAGAAATTTTGATAATATTTACATATATATATATATTAAAACTAGAATTTATTTATTAATAGAAATCACGTTTTCGTAAAAATTGTAATAATAAAAATTCCATCGAGATCGTATGCTCCATTAGGAGGAGGTCTGTGTCTCGCCCTATTAGTCCGATGGATGTGCGATAAACCGCACCAACCAAATCGGATTCCCCAAAATGGGTTGTAAGGACATAATCGTATGGAATTTGATTAAAACAATTAAAAGAAATACGGTTTTGATAGTTTATGGTATTTAACTGTAAATTCGTCTTAGCCACAAAAACATTGTTTTCAAGCCATCGTGTTATGTCATGATGAGTGTGTGATGAGGTAGGTCATTACCTCATGAGTTTTCTAAAGGTAATATAAGCAATATGATGAAATAATGTAGTAGGTAAACTTTGTGGTATTTAAACGAAAAAATATAATACAAGTTGCATAGCATTTTATTTGAATTGAAACTTGTTCTAAATGTTGTTTTATGGTTGCTAAACAAGATATAAAGAAATGGTTGATTTGTTGTTAAGAAAAGTTGGGTTTTTAATGAAATTAGAATCGGAAGTCGGAATAACTCCGCTTCTGACGAGTTTTAATAAAAGATCGTTTTAGAATAGAAAGAGAGGATGGGAGAGGGAAATTACTGGTTCAGAAGAGAGAGAAGAGGTGGAAGAAGGTTTTGAAGGCGTCATGGAGTCGCGTTGTCGCCGAATTTGTCCCGAATCGTCGCCGGAACTTAACCTTGGGCTAACTCCACTTGTACAACTTTTTGGACTTAGAAAAATTTGAGAGTTTTGATAATGGATTTCAGAATATAGAGGGATAGGGTGTAGGTTGGTATTTATAGGATAGAATTAGTATTTAGGGAATTAAAATGAGAATTAAAAATGCATTAAACATTGGATTAAAAGCTTATTTTTAATTCTCTGTTAATGTGCAGGAAAAAACAAACAGAACTAGGGTAGTGGGGGAAGGCCAAGGGGTTAGGGTTCTAAAGATGGGGGCATTACCTACGGAGAAAACCAACGGCGCCGGCCTTTTGGCAAATCTCGCCGATCCACTGTTGGAGATGGGTGTGGAATTTGTGCCACGTATCGGGGTCATTTCATATAACTCAATGCACATGTTCGATTTCAGTGACTTTTCATTTTTACGTGTATACACGTGTAAACTTTTGAGCTTCTAAAAAGTTTAAAAGAAAAATCAGCAAAATAATATATGGCTGAGGGGATTCGAACACAGGGGCAACGTCATAGTGGTGCAAAGCTTTACCAATGAGCTACAAGTGCTTTCTTTCTGTTCTAAAATAATTCAAATACTTATAGCATACTCAGGGTTGCAATACTCCATTTAGTACATTAACTTTAAACAAATTTTATACATTATAAACAGAGTCGTTACATTCTACCCTCCTTATAAAAATTCCATCCTCGAAATTTACAAATATTTAAGAACTAATTTACAAATAAGAAAGGGTATCTTGCACGCATATTATTTTCTCTTTCCCACGTTAATTCTCCTGATGAGTCTTTCCTCCACATCACTCGAACCAAGTTTACTTTCTTGTTCCTAAGTGACTTTACCTTTCAACGGGTTGTTGCTCACAAGATAGATCCGTCTGTACAGTGAGCTCGGAGTGATCAAGAATAAGGCTAGGGTCGCTTACATACCTTCTAAGCTGGGATATGTGAAACACGTTGTGCATTCCTTCCAATGAGGGTGGAAGTGCCAAGCGATAAGCCACTTCTCTGACTCGTTCGAGTTTGTCGAACGGTCCAATGTATCTCGAACTTAACTTATCCCGCTTTCCAAAGAAAATCACTCAACGGTTTGGAGAAATCTTTAGAAATACATGATCTCCCGATTGGAACTCCAAGTGTCGGCGTTTTGCATCAGCCCAGTGCTTCTGTCGGTCTTGGGCTATACGCATGTGTTCCCTGATATTGCGTACTATATCTATAGTCTCCACTATCATCTCAGGTCCAAGGATTTCTCTATCTCCGATGTCGTCCCAACTTAATGGTGAACGACACTTCCTTCCATATAGAGCTGTAAATGGTGTCATTCCAATACTCACTTGGTAGCTGTTGTTGTATGAAAACTCCACAAGGTGTAGGTGATCTTCCTACGATCCTCCGAAGTCTAACATACACGCTCTTAGAATATCTTCAAGTATCTGAATCATTCACTCAAACTGTCCATCTGTTTGTGGATGGTAAGCTGTGCTAAAGTTTAGACCCGTTCCCAAGTTAGCTTGCAGACTCTGCCAAAATTGCGATCGGAATCTGGTGTCACGATCGGAGACAATGCAAATCGGTACTCTATGTAATCTCATGATCTTCTGCATGAGTTCATGGGTATCAGAAATAGTACCCTATGAAGAGTTAAATCTTACTTAGATTCAAACTTACCTCCATGTACTTCTTTGCTTGTATCTTGGTAGATTGGCTAACTCGAAATGGGATGAAGTGAGCCGACTTTGTGATTCGATCCACAATAACCCATACCGCATCGTTACCTTTCGTGCTGCAAGAAGTGCAGTCACAAAGTCCATGGTAATATGTTGCTACTTCCATTTTGGGATAGGTAACGGTTGAAGTAAACTAGCAGTCCTGTGATGTTCAGCTTTCACTTGCTGACACACCAGACATTTAGCTACGCTTCTAGCTACTTCACGCTTCATTCCATGCCACCAGTAATGTTGTCGCAGGTCTTTGTACATCTTTGTACCACCAGGGTATATTGAGTATGGGGAGCTGTGAGCTTCTTGTTAGTAGATGTTGCACACCCTCACAATACTTGTGAGGAGGCGGAAGCGGTAAACAATAATTTTCTTGCATGCAACACCTACTTTAAACCTAGATCTTGTGCTAAACCATAACTAGAAACCCTATCTAGAGATCTTATCTACTATGATAGTGGGTTATACCTTTAGAATCGGTCCTTCGGGTCTTCGTTTGGATGCGACTCCTAGGCTCCTTGGATGCTTGCAATGTCCTCGATCTCCGGTCACCTCAAGACGTAGATGATCCACCCGAGAGTTATGGAATAAGCTTCAAACTCTTCTCAAGAGTTAACTAAGAAGTCAAGTTTGCTAGAATTGACTACTTAGATGATATAGAGATGAACTAATGGATTACTTTTAGCCCTATACTTTTGATTCACAACACATGTGAAGGATAAAACTAAGAGAAGGAAGAAAGGGATAATTAAGAGAGAGAATGTGAAAAATAGAATGAGAAAATATCAAGCATGCATCAAGGGTAATGGCTCATGGAAATAATTGAGTTTGTATTATTTTATCTCTAAAATAATGCACCATACTTGAATAGTAATCCAAATGAATAAAATATTCAAAGAGCCATTCTTTGACCCATGCTTTGACAATTCTCCTAATTCCACCTCATATATATCTATTTTCATAAAATAAATATCTTATAATGAGGTATCTCCTTCTAGAAGGTGTTCTTGTACAATTACAAGAATACCCCTCACCGTATACCGTATAAGTATACCCGTATCCGTATTCCGAAAAAATACGAATAAAAATAATCCAATAATATAATACTGGTATCAGGCTTAAACCAAAGCCTGCCAGTATTATCCTTACGATCATCATTCCTGTAGCCAGTACACGAACATGATCGAAACCGTTCCGTAACAACTTACGGCTTCTACATCTTTCGCCTGAACTAGGGAACCCTCTGTGTGGGATTCTAAAGACTCAACAGTACGCTGGCAGTGGGTTTAACCATAAGCACATCAGCGGCACTAGTTGTGCGTAACAGCTATCCAAGTACATGACGATAAGATGGCCGACGAGCGAACTCATCACGACCCTAACGAGCCTATAAGAAACACTTGCCGTACAGTTCGGTCTCTTCGTCTGATATGTCGCATATGAAGTCTAGGGCTGGTAAATGTCAGACCCCAAAAACTTTATAAGTCATGCTGATTTATGGCCCATAACGGTTCGAGAAACTACTGATAACTCTTATCAGTAAATCTTGATAACTCTGGCTAGGGATTTGCTGTTATGGCCGATCAGGCATAGCGCGACATCAACTCCCTATACCGGGAGAGACGAAACCCCTCCTATCGCTCACCGCCTCCATGTGATTCGGGACTGTACCCAAAATCCACCTGTTTGCACAACTCAGTAAAGCCGTGGTAGGGAGGAAATCAAAGCACGGTGGGAACCACACAGGACACTATGACGATCTCGGGTCTACAGACTAACATGTACAAGTGTCACCAGAGAACTTCTATCTAACAATAAGTATATACATCATCTAAGAGTTCTCAGCGAGTCCTGTTCGGTGTACCCATTCTCCAATGAGCACCTGTGTATAATCTTTGATGTCAAACACCAATGGTTATGGGATCAACCATCGCCCCCAGGGTCAAGAAACGTACACACTAGTCTACTCTGGTAATATCGATGCCCTGTCTCGATATACCCTCGACTAGGAACTATTAAAGGATATGCTTGTAGACTGTCCAGGCCCCACTAGTATGATCTACATCATAATCCCGGTAGTCAAGCATAATCCTAAGGGCTTCATCAACATGTATATAAAGATATGAAATACAACACATCACACGTTAAGATGAAGATAAACCATATAGCATACTATCATTTCGAGAAAAGATTGTTTCTGTACATATACATGCCTAGCATCCTATAAAATACAGGCCTCTAGGGCTACATATCCAACAATCCCCCACTTGCACTAAGGCCTGTAGTTGGTGCAATAAGTACCCACTGTCTACACTAAAATCAGTTGCCGACGTACCGCATGCCCAACATCTCGAACAGTTTCTCAAACTGGACTTGAGGGATGGCCTTGGTGAATGGATCTGCTTTATTGTTCGTGTATACTCTCCGTACCTCGATGTCCTGGCGATCCACTATCTCCCTGATGAAGTGATACCGCCTCATGCTATGTCTAGATTTCTGATGGGACCCCGGTTCCCTTGCCAAATCCATGGCTCCATTGTTATCGCAATACAAAGGTATTGGATTAGCAATGGATGGAACCACCTGAAGTTCAGAAATGAACTTCCTCATCCAGACTGCCTCTTTTGCGGCATCATTAGCAGCAATATACTCAGCTTCAATCGTGGAGTCGGCGACGGTATCTTGGTTGGAACTCTTCCAACATACCGCCCCTCCATTTAGGGTAAATACAAACCCTGAGATGGACTTACTATCATCCTTGTCTCTCTGGAAGCTAGAGTCGGTAAAGGCATCCATTTGGAGATCTCCGTTACCATACACCAAGAACATTTCTTTAGTCCTTCGCAAGTACTTCAGAATGTTCTTCACAGCGGTCCAGTGTTTCTCCCCTGAATTGGATTGATACATGCTTACTGCACTCAGTGCATAAACTACATCTGGGCGAGTACACAACATCGCATACATTATAGATTCTACCGCTGAAGCGTAGGGTATAAAGCTCATGCGAGCCCTCTCCTCATCAGTCTTTGGAGACATCTTTTTGGAGAGGGTGATCCCGTGACAAGCGGGTAAATTATCTTGTTTGGAATCTTCCATACTAAACATCTTTAGTATGCTGTCTATGTATCTCGATTAGGACAATCCCAATAATTTCTTAGATCTATCTCTATAGATCTTAATTCCTAGAATGTACGAGGCATCACCCAGGTCTTTCATGGAGAACCTCTGCGATAAGAATAGTTTGACCGATTGTAGCATAGGAACATCATTTCCTATTAAGAGCATGCCATCCATGTACAATACGAGGAATGTAATAGTACTCTCTACAATCCTTTTATAAATACATGGTTTATCTACATTTTCTATAAAACCAAACTTTTTGATTGTATCATCAAAGCAGATGTTCCAACTCCGTGATGCCTGCATTAATCCATAGATGGATTTAAGCAACCTGCATGCTTTTCCGTTGCTCCCATTGTCAATGAAGCCTTCTAGCTGATCCATGAAAACGCATTCTTCTAAATCACCATTTAGAAATGTCGTTTTAACATCCATCTACCAGATTTCATAGTCGTAGTGAGTAGCTATAGAAAGCAGGATCCGAATGGATTTAAGCATCGCGACTGGTGAAAAGGTTTCATCATAGTCCAAGCCTGATCTTTGACGAAATCCTTTTGCAACCAGTCTAGCTTTATAGGTTTCCACCTGACCATCCACACCAATCTTTCTCTTAAAGATCCACTTGCACCCTATGGGTTTTACTCCAGAAGGTGCAACCTCCAAAGTCCATACTTTGTTGGTGTGCATGGATTCCATTTCGGATCTCATGGCATCCAGCCACTTCACAGAGTCACCACTTGTGATAGCTTGATGAAAACTAGTAGGATGATCATCATCCATGATGCAATCTTCTCTATCACCATCAATTAGAAAACCGTAATATCTATCAGGTGGGCGAGAAGTCCTATTAGATCTACGGAGTGGCTGAGGTTCGTCAGGTTCTATTGAAACCTCATGTTCAACCAAATCATCGGTAATTGTTTGTGGTTCTGGAATTTCTTCCATCTCTACCGCATTGCCAAGAGTGTCATTGTAAAAAGTTCATTTTCTAAAAATGTGGCATACTGAGAAACAAACATCCTTTGTTCCTCCTTGTGGTAGAAAAGATATCCATACGAATGTTTTGGATATCCCACATATTTACACAAAACCGATCGTGTCTCGAGTTTGTCCGGATTCTGCTTTTTCATATAAGCCAGACAACCCCATATCCTAACCCGTTTAAGAGATGGTCTCTTCCCATACCATATCTCATATGGAGTGGTAGACACGGTTTTAGTCGAAACCCTATTCAATAGATATATCGCAGTCTCCAATGCGTACCCCCATAATGAAAGTGGTAACTCAGCATCACTCATCATTGATCGTACCATATCTAATAGGGTACGATTCCTCCGTTCCGACACACCGTTGTGCTGTGGTATGTACGGAGGAGTGAGCTGAGAGAGAATCCCATTCTCTTTTAGGAAATCTAGAAACTCTGAGCTTAGATACTCACCTCCTCGATCTGATCAAAGTTTCTTGATACTCAAGCCTGTTTGTTTTTCTACTTCAGATTTATACTCCTTGAACTTTTCGAAGGCTTCGGACTTATGTTTCAGTAAGAACATGTGTCCGAATCTCAAGAAATTATCAGTAAAAGTTATGAAGTACGAAAAACCACCTCTCACATGTGTAGACATTGGTCCACATACATCATTATGTATGAGACCTAAAAGTTCAGTAGCTCTCTCTCCGTGTCCAGTAAACGGAGTTTTGGTCATTTTACCTTTGATACAAGACTGGCAAGTCGTATAAGATTTATATTCAAACGAGTTTAAATATTCATCTTTATCTAGCTTGGTTAGTCTTGTTTCATTAATATGACCAAGTCTACAATACCAAATGAAAGCTTCATTTATGTCTAAAATCTTCCTTTTGTTTGTGTGTTGTATATTGAAAACTGTATGTTGATTTAGGACGTATATCCCGTTATTTAATGTACCAGACCCAATCAACTCTTGATTAAGGTTAATATTCATAACATTAGATTGTAACACAAAATTATATCCTTCATTATCCAACAACGATATTGATATAATATTACATAATATCGAAGCTACAAAATAACATGAGTTCAAAACCAATATACAACCCGACGGCAAACCAAGGTGATACTCGCCCACTGCTACAGCATGTACAGAGGAACCTGTTCCCCTCCGAATGGCGGCCAAGACATGGACGTCTTGCCTGAGATTCGGGACAGATGCTAATTGGTGCTATCCATCCACCTATCCGAAGATGCCAAGTTGATTTATGGCACCATGTATCGAAGGTTTAAACGGATGCGGCCGATATAGCAGACTTCATCAGATTCCCCCTCGTTTGAGGGGTTTTTGATTGTGGGGACGCTCTTCCCTGCAGGCGCAAGCCCCTGCAGTTAATTACGCTACCGCATCGCGGTAACAACTTTCTCCTTCTCCAGATGGTCACTTCGTGTCGTGGGTGTTTGTTTTGTTTGTGGTTGCCCGTGGATTGTATACGGAGACTAATTTATGTCGTCGCCCGTAGGACGTGGATTAGTCCAAATCCGTACTTTCTTAGATTTGGGTTTTGGGTTTTGGTTTAAGGATACGTTAGCCATATTTGAGGCTAAGATCAACTTAAACGTTCATTAAGGATGCGTTAGTCTGATTTGAGACTAAGATCAACTTAACGGAAAGAGCATTTAGGGGCTCTATTGTTCCAGTTTAGGGACATAGTGGTCCATTTAATATAAGGCCGTCGGGACCCGTTACCTCTCTGACGACGTTGAAGGATTACAACGACAGATGTCAGAGGAGTTCCGAGATGTACCCTTGAACCAAAGTTGATTGGGAGTTTTATAGTCCAAATTTGGGACTAAATTCTGTTTGAATGTTTAAGGATACGTTAGCCATATTTGAGGCTAAGATCAACTTAAACGGGATCGTTTAGATCCGACAAAAGAGCATTTTGGGGCTCTATTGTTCCAGTTTAGGGACGTAGTGGTCCATGTTCCAGTTTAGGGACGTGGGGGTCCATCGCCAGTTTAGGGAATGGTGGTCCATTTCCAGTTTAGGGACATGGTGGTCCATCGTTCCCGTTTTGAGGACGGATATTAGTTTAAGGACGCATTAGTCCATGAGTTTAAGGACGCTTAAGTCCATGGGTTTAAGGACCCCACAGTCCGTATGGATGTGTTTAAAGACGTATTAGTCCATTAGTTTAAGGACGCATTAGTCCATGAGTTTAGGGACCTCACGGTCCGTATTTTGGTTTAAGGACGCATAAGTCCGTGAGTTTAAGGACGCATCAGTCCATGAGTTTAGGGACCTCACGGTCCGTATTTTGGTTTAAAGACGCATAAGTCCATGAATTTAAGGACCCCACAGTCCATGTTTTAGTTTAAGGACGCTTAAGTCCTTGGGTTTAAGGACCCCACAGTCCATGGTTTTAGTTTAAGGACGCTTAAGTCCGTGGGTTTAAGGACCCCACAGTTCAATGACGCTTAAGTCCGTGGGTTTAAGGACCCCACAGTCCATGGTTTTAGTTTAAGGACGCTTAAGTCCGTGGGTTTAAGGACCCCACAGTCCATGGTTTTAGTTTAAGGACGCTTAAGTTCGTGGGTTTAAGGACCCCACAGTCCGTGTTGATGTGTGGTTGTCGGGACCCGTCACCTCTCTGACGTCGTTGAAGGATTACAACGATAGGAGTCAAAGGAGTTCGGAGATGTACCCTCGAACTAAATGTAAATTGATTTAAGAGAGAAGCTGTGCTCAGTCAATTTAGTTTGAGGAGTTACGGCCATGATTGGGCTAAGTCCAGTTGAGAATATTCAACGTTATTTCTTATTTTTGGTCTACTAGACCTGTGCTAGGGCTTTGCCCATGTTTAATAATGCATAGCATTAAACTTGGTCTCTGTTGGACCTTTATTTGGGCTCTGCCCCTTTTAAATGATGCGCAGCATCTGTTCTGGTCTGACAGACCCTTGTTTGGGCTCTGATGCATTGCATCTATTTTTATTTAGGCTCTGATGCATTGCATCTGTTTGAAAATAATGCATAGCATTTACTAGGCCTGTTAGGCCTTTTTAATTGGGCTGAGCCCTTCTTTTTAATGATGCAGTGCATCAATTATCTGACAATGGCCATGTGGCCTGTCAGGCGCTTTGCGCCAGTAAATGAGCGCAAGCGCTTGTCGGGGTGACACGTGTCACGCAAGCGCAGTGCGCTGCACCAGTGCGCTACGCTTGCGCTGCTGACACGTGGCGCGCTCTGGTGAGTTGCACCAATTTCAGAGAGCAAAGCTCTATCTTAAAAGCGAAGAGCGCAAGTGATTCAAGTAGTGACACGTTGCGCTCTCTGGTGGCTTGCGCCAACCTAAGAGCGCAACAGTGCAAATTTTACAAGTGCAGGGCACTGTTTGATTTCTTGATCCAATTTAGATCAAAGAAAACAAGTTTTTTCTTGTTTTTCTTGTTTTCATAGAACCAGTGGTTCCTAAAAAGTGCAAGGCACTTATTATTATTTGTTTTTTTTATTAAAGATCATTGATCTTGTTCTTAGATCAATGATTTATTAGAAGAAATTCTTCTATCTTAAAGGTTTTTACTTTTTTCTTGAAATTTCTTCAGAGTTCTCTCTGTTTGACGTTCTTGATCTCTCACAATGTTGATGATGTTCCTCCTCTTTGAATTAGGGTGTAGGGGCCTTTATATAGTACCCATAGGTTTGTTAAGTTTGTTAAAGAGATCATTCTCTGAGTGATTTGGGGAATTTTCCCCACCGTTGGATCTTTGATCCAAGGGCTTCTGTTTTACAAAAGACAATCTTCTTGTTTTAACAAGAACAGAAAGATCTTATTAGAATTTTAATTCTGTTTGGCGCAAACGCCCCAGCGCTTGACACGTGTCACGCAGCGCACAGCACAGCGCAACTGCGCTGACACGTGTCGCACTGCGCAGCGCAACTATGCTGACACGTGTCGTGCAGCGCAGCGCTTGCGCCACTGCGCTTGCGCAACTGCGTTGACACGTGTCGCGCAGCGCTTGCGCCACTGCGCTTGCGCAACTGCGCTGACACGTGTCGCGCAGCGCAGCGTTTGCGCAACTGATGCATTGCTTCCTTTAATTTTTGTTTTAAATAGAGCCTTTCTCTGATTGGGTGCGCTGCCTTGGGCGCTGCGCTGACGTATCAACTTCTGACACGTGGCGCATTGCGCGCAGCGCACGGAATTTGAAGCGTTGCTTCAAAAATTTGAATTTTTGAAATTCAAACAGAGCCTTGCTCTGATTGGGGGAAACAAATGCCCCCCACCATTGCGCTCACGTGGCGCACACGTGAGTGCAACGGTGGCAAGATCTAGGCCGTTGGATCAAGGGGTGAGGTGAAAGGGCGCAGGCGCCTATAAATAGGACCCTTGGTCCTTAGAAAATTTTTACCATCTTCAAGATTTTATTTCCCAGAGCCCTGCTCTTTTAAGAACTTCAGAGCCTTGCTCTCTTCTTTCAAGAACTTCAAAGTTCAAACTTTTAGAACATCTTAGGTAAAATTTAACTTAAATTTAATTAAATTAATTCAAATCAACAGAGCCTTGCTCTCATAGATCTTTGATCTAACGAAAACCCCTTTGGGGTTTCACCAACAGAGCCTTGCTCTCATAGATCTTTGATCTAACGAAAACCCCTTTGGGGTTTCACCAACAGAGCCTTACTCTCAAGAATCCATAGATCTAAAGAGATCTTGTTTCAGGGTTTTTACCCATGAACAGAGCTTTGCTCATGGACAAAATATAGATCTTTTTGATCTAAAAATGAAGAACTCTTAAGAGTTTTCATGGATCTCTAAGATCCAAAAAAAAATTTAACTTCTAAAATTTTTTATTTAATGGATTCTCTCATCATTATTATAGAGCTAGCTCTTCTAAGGAATTTTATTCCCTTGAGACCAGAGTTTGACAAGTGTCACTCTGTGACAGAGCTTTGCTCTGAAAGGGGAGATTCTATCCTTGTCTTTAGGAATTTATCATTTAATGAGAGTATTCTTTTGGGGATCTCCTTATTAATTGACAGTCCCATCCAATGATGGGGCTGTCTCATTAATTGGCACATTGTCACCTGGATTTTGTGGGTCCCTCTTTGGTCCCCCTACACCGCATTGCAGTGTAGTATCAAGTGTCAGGCTTTTAAAATTAAATTATGACACTGACGGCTGAATTTCGTTTTTCTTTGCAGGCAATCATGTCTGCTGATCTGTCTTTCCCATTTGTTCGCTCAGAGGGAGGATTTCCCCAGGCACCAGTGGACCGAGTAGTGCTCGCTCTCATTAAGGATCATGACCCCGAGCATAAGAGCCTTCACCTGTGGGGTAGGTGGTACAATGTGATCATCCAGGGTCGCCGAAGTTTCGGTTCCGCCACGCCGTCTGAGCCCATATCTTCACTCCCTTACGCGGATGAACCCCCGGTGAAGTATGCCGTGGAGGTTAAAAATTGGAACTCGGATGACCTCCACCAACCCACGATTGGTGCTATTCCCGTGCAGCAGCCGCCGGCAATAGATATTTTAGGGAGGGGAATCTGTCAGGGTGAAGCAGGCCCTTGGGGACAGGCCTATAACATCGGATTGATTCCGCGACCGCCCGCCGGATATTTGCAGTGGGCCTGGTATATTTTGTCAGCGAAGAGGACTCATCTGATAAAGATAGGCTTGTATTCGGCCATCTATGTCTCGCTCTTCGAGTATCCCTCTCCTCCAACGTGGTGGGTTAAGGCTTTTATTGAACAATGGAACATCCCTACCCACACCTTCCTGATGACGGACAGGGAAGTCTCTATCTCCTTGGAGGAGTTTGCTGAAGTCTCAGGCTTGCCGATGAGGGGGGAGAATTATGAGGAGCTGCTTCCTCCTGATGAATATGTCTTTGCAACCAAGCCGTTGGTGTTCAACCTGACGCCGGAGAACACCATTCAGCACCAGTTTCTGGGCCTGGTGAAGGTGCTGGAGATTTATGAAGGGCTCTATTTGGAATCGGGCACCCGGGGAGTCAGTTTCGCAGACTTCGTTGCCTGCTTCGTCCGACCGGAGTTTCTATCGGAACAGTGCGAGAAGTTCGCCAAGCCCGACGACCCTTTCGGCTTCGTCCTGGACCGTCGACCAACATCGGATGGCGATCAAAAGGATTTTTATCTCCCCAGCGCCGCCGTCACGCCGTTATCGGAGATCGCTGTCTCGGGTATGGATGAAGAAACCTTTTTTATAGGGTTCCTGGGATTGTAGTTGTGCAGCTTTGCGCTCCCAATGCACCCGCGCTTCATGCGGCCATCCATTTTCTACCCAGCGCATCGGATGGTGGCTGGCCTGCAGTTAACAATAGGAATTGCCGGGTTGGCTCACCTCTATAATGGACTTAGTGTGGCGGCGGACGCTAATGAACCCGGGGTGCAGCCTGCTAATTTCCCGATGCACTACTTCACCTCTTGGATGGAAATGCACGTGCATGGGGTGTTCGGCGTCCACAAGATCCCTCCGTTTTTTGAAAAGTGCAGACTCCCAAGAGTCATGCGGCTGGTCGGCGCCTCGGCGTGGTTGCATCTCCGCGAGAGGCTAGGGGGCTACTCCTTCGTCCACACCTGGTCGGAGCGAAGATTTCTTTTTTGGACAAGGTCATAACCATAGGCTCAGAAACCACTAAGTCGGTGGTGCCGCTGTGCGATGATTTTAAGGACGGGGCCTCCATATTGAAAGCCCGAGAGATCCTCCACCTCTATTCCATTCGGCCGGGCTACCTGGTGTTCAGGAAGAATGAGATGGCGCTTTTCATGAAGTATAACCCTCACCGATTTGCCCAACAATCCAGCTATCACCAAGGGATACCGCTGGAAGCCTTTTTGGAAAAGCCCACGGCCAGCCGGGAGGGGATAAGGAGTGCGATGCACCATTTCATGCGGCTTAACACGGGCTCTTATTTCTTCATCAGCGAGCCGAGCTGCGTCCCCAAAGTCCTCAATGCGTACGTGGCTTGGTACGCCCACGCAATGGGTCCGGTTATCCATATAGAGAAGCACATGTTGGTTGACCGGAAGGGTGCGCCTTCCGGTGGCGATCGCAAGGCTCCTTTGAAACCAAGGACCCCGGTTATTCCTCCGCTGAGAGATGCCGGAGCCGTGCCATCGCGCGTGTTGAGCCCTCTGCGTGGAATGCCACTCCGTGGTACTGCGGATGTACCACCAGCGCCCCGTGCTCCAGTAGAGACAGTAGATGTGGTTTTGCCGGAGTCTGGCATGGGTGCGGATATCGGGACCCGCCGCCCTAAGATGTCTGCCAAGCGCAAGTCAATCTCGGGTGCACCCAAGGCTAGTGGGCAGAAGAGGAAGAAGAAGTCGCTCCTCTCTCTCGATGCTATCCTCGGTGTAATGACCCCAAAATCTTTATACATTTGTATTATCCCTCTTCAATAATATACCGTATTTATTTGTACTTGGTATTTTCATTTTTCTATTAAATTTATTATTATTTTATTCCTCAATCTATTATGTATTTTTTTTAGGTACAATTTCCTTTTCTTATATTTAAGTTTTTAACTTCTCATTCTTATTTTTCCTTTCATAAATATTTAACCCAAATCCATTATTCTTATTCTCTACAGCCCATCTAAAAAGCCCATTTTCCTTTTAAGCAACATCATATATTTAATTCTAATTAAATATGTGCATGAACAATCTTATAGCTCATTGGTTAAGCCCTTGCATTGTTATTCCATAAGTCACATGTTCAAATCCCCATTCTTGCAATTATTTTTTATCATTTTTTATTCTTCTCATAACCTACAAATGAGACCTTTCATTTCCAAAATGAATGGTGGCCTTTCATTTCTCTTTTAATTCTCATGTTAAATGCATATATTATTCTTCACCATTACACCATCTTTATTTGTCCTCCTCTATCTTTTCCTTCTTCACATTTTTTATCTCTCACTTCTCCCTCTTCACCTAGAGTCCAAGAAGAAGAACATGAAGAAGTTTTCAAGAAGGTCTCGCTACTAACGCGAGGCTATCGGCGGATAGACAAGCCCGGTGACAATACCGGCTTGTGCATGTAAGTCCCTTCTCTCTCCCTCCCTCCATCTCTTTATTCTTCTCTTTTCATATCTCGTGAACCCGTTTTTTTTCCATATCGTAATCCTTAAGAGAAAAATAAATATAAACATATATATATATATAAGTCTAGATACATATGGTTATATATGGTTTAATAATACCTTATTGACTCTTGTTCAAATTAAAGTGTTTTCAATTCTTTGTTCATTACTATAAATTTTTATTATGAGTAGTGAGAACATAGATTTCATGCCACAATATATTTACGATATCTCATAGAATTGGTTTGGTTATTAAAAGAAAGGATAAAGCTTGCATAAAAATACCAGTTAATCTTTTTGCCGATTTTAGTATACACATCAATACCTTTAGGTTTAAAATAATTTTTAGAAATTAATTTTTACTTCTGAAAATTTCATGGAATTTACATATGATAGATTATATTATTTTATACATGCTGTAAAAATTTTTGATCGATCCGCATAACGGTTTATGAATTACATCGTATTTATTCACTGATCGTAAAACAGAAAACTGCAGCTATCGGTCAATTTCTAGGACACATAACTTGGTATACCGGTATCCAAATTGAGCAAACTCATGTGTTTTTGATATCTACATCGAATGAACTAGATTTTATTAGTTTTATATTTTTACTGAAAACCGACGTAAAATATAGAAAACTGTGTTACAATATTAAGTGACGGATCTGGACAGAATCTGTTCCGATTCGCACACTGTTTTTAAATTGGACATAACTCGAACACCCGATGTCCGTTTGTGACAAAATTTAGATGTGTTGATGCACCATAGATAGAACTATAATTTTATGTATATTGTATTACTTAGGAATGAATGAAACAACCTGATATAGGCTTTACAATACAATATATAGTTGCTGTCCAGAAATCTGAATTTCTGTTTTAAATGCTGATATTAAAATGATCATAACTAGAGCTTCAGAAATCCAAATCATATGAATCTTGGTGTTTTCGATAAGTACATCGAAATACCTACAATTTTCTAAAAATCTTCATAACCTGAAACCTGATGGAAATTAACTCAAACTGTGTTTTAAAAATATGTGACGGTGCTGAACAGATTCTGATCTGTTTTACGCAACGATACGAAAACGTATATATCTCTCAAACCGGTAGTCGTATATAGGTGAAACTGGAACTCACACATGCAAAACATTTAGAGCCATATTTTTTTTATTTTCCGTATTCGTTCGACTTGATTAATTAGTCGTACATAATATTTCTTTATAGCATGTTTTCGGTAGTTACTCGTATAATATACTTGACTCATTTCATACTATTCGAACATGTATACATATTTATCTTGATCATTAAATTGTTGTATGTACATAAATACAATAATTAAATATTTGAGTTGTATTTTGAAAACCATACAAAAGTATTTTTACATAAAACCCCCTCAAGTTTTATAAATTACCCTAAGGACCCTAGCAATTATAAGACTTCGATTGTCTGACTCGGGTTTGAGTCTGATTAATCTGACTTGAATATGATTCAAGTCAATCTATAATCTACAAGATTCCAATTCAATATGAACACATGAATCCATGAATCCAAATATCAATTTATACAACTTGACTGAACCGAACCATGGATATATATTCATTTTACATGATTCTCAGTATTCCATTTACATGACTCTACGGTTATAACCGTTTCCTGATATCATGGTTTCGGACAGTCGGTTAATCAATCTTACAATCAATACAATTTTACAAGATAACAATACTGTTAAAAACACTAAGGGGTTTAAGGGGTAGATTGGTACGGAAGGTGTTAAAGGTGGCACGAGGTGGTCAGATTAAGACACCTAACATGAATACTGTTGCTGTTGTACCGTGGCATAACGGTTCCTTGTACTCTCCATTTGCCCTGATCTCTAGCATATAGAGATCCCCCTCGTATACACTGGCGTCCTTCTGTACCAAGCTACAAACAACGGCGTTAAACAATATTCCATAATATTCAACAACATAATACTTTAGAAAATACTGCTACTCTGCCATTCTCATTCTTCTTTTCTTTGGGACTTACCGAGCGACATGTTCGCTGACGACATTCTATTTCTTTCTTCTTTGAATGTCGTCAGGAGCGTTGGGCCAAGTTGAGACCGAGCCAACAACTGAAGATTTGGAGCAGTTCCAAGAAGATCCAGAGCTCTAGACTTTGTACTTGTTCTTTCCAGTATTTCCTTTTATTATTATGCCACTGTTTAGGCATTGCTTTCTTTTTTCATTCCAGTTGTATTTTCATTTCATGCATTGTATAAAGAATGTTATTAATAAAAGTTGCTGTTATCTCAATCTCATTTGTCTCTTGTGATTATTTTATATTGCTTAGTTACGCTTAGCGTATGTACTTCTGAGTACATACGTAGCGGGCCTCGTCACGACCACTTCGCCGTACATTGGGAAGCGGGGCGTGACAGGTTTTGTTGGTGGCCCATGCAGGTCAGAGCTGTATGAATCCCTGTCATGCAGTTCTGGTCTGTATGAACAAGCTAAGCAATATAACACAAGAAACAGCAACTGAAAACATTCTTTACATTACATATTCCTTGAATCCATCTTGAACTCCACTTTCGGTTTCCTTGAACTCCATCTCTCCACTTTTGAATCCTTAATTCTTATTCATCCTTTCTATTTGTATCTTGTAGACTTATTAGCTCAATTGGTTAGAGTATCAATTGACGGAGCTCGAAGAAGATATCATCCTAATCCTGTTTCCTTACTCTGTTACATCATCCTTCTTGAGTAATTTCGAGGACGAAATTATTTTTAAGGAGGGTAGAATGTAATGACCCCAAAATCTTTATACATTTGTATTATCCCTCTTCAATAATATACCGTATTTATTTGTACTTGGTATTTTCATTTTTCTATTAAATTTATTATTATTTTATTCCTCAATCTATTATGTATTTTTTTTTAGGTACAATTTCCTTTTCTTATATTTAAGTTTTTAACTTCTCATTCTTATTTTTCCTTTCATAAATATTTAACCCAAATCCATTATTCTTATTCTCTACAGCCCATCTAAAAAGCCCATTTTCCTTTTAAGCAACATCATATATTTAATTCTAATTAAATATGTGCATGAACAATCTTATAGCTCATTGGTTAAGCCCTTGCATTGTTTTTCCATAAGTCACATGTTCAAATCCCCATTCTTGCAATTATTTTTTATCATTTTTTATTCTTCTCATAACCTACAAATGAGACCTTTCATTTCCAAAATGAATGGTGGCCTTTCATTTCTCTTTTAATTCTCATGTTAAATGCATATATTATTCTTCACCATTACACCATCTTTATTTGTCCTCCTCTATCTTTTCCTTCTTCACATTTTTTATCTCTCACTTCTCCCTCTTCACCTAGAGTCCAAGAAGAAGAACATGAAGAAGTCTTCAAGAAGGTCTCGCTACTAACGCGAGGCTATCGGCGGATAGACAAGCCCGGTGACAATACCGGCTTGTGCATGTAAGTCCCTTCTCTCTCCCTCCCTCCATCTCTTTATTCTTCTCTTTTCATATCTCGTGAACCCGTTTTTTTTCCATATCGTAATCCTTAAGAGAAAAATAAATATAAACATATACATATATATAAGTCTAGATACATATGGTTATATATGGTTTAATAATACCTTATTGACTCTTGTTCAAATTAAAGTGTTTTCAATTCTTTGTTCATTACTATAAATTTTTATTATTAGTAGTGAGAACATAGATTTCATGCCACAATATATTTACGATATCTCATAGAATTGGTTTGGTTATTAAAAGAAAGGATAAAGCTTGCATAAAAATACCAGTTAATCTTTTTGCCGATTTTAGTATACACATCAATACCTTTAGGTTTAAAATAATTTTTAGAAATTAATTTTTACTTCTGAAAATTTCATGGAATTTACATATGATAGATTATATTATTTTATACATGCTGTAAAAATTTTAGATCGATCCGCATAACGGTTTATGAATTACATCGTATTTATTCACTGATCGTAAAACAGAAAACTGCAGCTATCGGTCAATTTCTAGGACACATAACTTGGTATACCGGTATCCAAATTGAGCAAACTCATGTGTTTTTAATATCTACATCGAATGAACTAGATTTTATTAGTTTTATATTTTTACTGAAAACCGACGTAAAATATAGAAAACTGTGTTACAATATTAAGTGACGGATCTGGACAGAATCTGTTCCGATTCGCACACTGTTTTTAAATTGGACATAACTCGAACACCCGATGTCCGTTTGTGACAAAATTTAGATGTGTTGATGCACCATAGATAGAACTATAATTTTATGTATATTGTATTACTTAGGAATGAATGAAACAACCTGATATAGGCTTTACAATACAATATATAGTTGCTGTCCAGAAATCTGAATTTCTGTTTTAAATGCTGATATTAAAATGATCATAACTAGAGCTTCAGAAATCCAAATCATATGAATCTTGGTGTTTTCGATAAGTACATCGAAATACCTGCAATTTTCTAAAAATCATCGTAACCTGAAACCTGATGGAAATTAACTCAAACTGTGTTTTAAAAATATGTGACGGTGCTGAACAGATTCTGATCTGTTTTACGCAACGATACGAAAACGTATATATCTCTCAAACCGGTAGTCGTATTTAGGTGAAACTGGAACTCACACATGCAAAACATTTAGAGCCATATATTTTTTATTTTCCGTATTCGTTCGACTTGATTAATTAGTCGTACATAATATTTCTTTATAGCATGTTTTCGGTAGTTACTCGTATAATATACTTGACTCATTTCATACTATTCGAACATGTATACATATTTATCTTGATCATTAAATTGTTGTATGTACATAAATACAATAATTAAATATTTGAGTTGTATTTTGAAAACCATACAAAAGTATTTTTACATAAAACCCCCTCAAGTTTTATAAATTACCCTAAGGTCCCTAGCAATTATAAGACTTCGATTGTCTGACTCGGGTTTGAGTCTGATTAATCTGACTTGAATATGATTCAAGTCAATCTATAATCTACAAGATTCCAATTCAATATGAACACATGAATCCATGAATCCAAATATCAATTTATACAACTTGACTGAACCGAACCATGGATATATATTCATTTTACATGATTCTCAGTATTCCATTTACATGACTCTACGGTTATAACCGTTTCCTGATATCATGGTTTCGGACAGTCGGTTAATCAATCTTACAATCAATACAATTTTACAAGATAACAATACTGTTAAAAACACTACGGGGTTTAAGGGGTAGATTGGTACGGAAGGTGTTAAAGGTGGCACGAGATGGTCAGATTAAGACACCTAACATGAATACTGTTGCTGTTGTACCGTGGCATAACGGTTCCTTGTACTCTCCATTTGCCCTGATCTCTAGCATATAGAGATCCCCCTCGTATACACTGGCATCCTTCTGTACCAAGCTACAAACAACGGCGTTAAACAATATTCCATAATATTCAACAACATAATACTTTAGAAAATACTGCTACTCTGCCATTCTCATTCTTCTTTTCTTTGGGACTTACCGAGCGACCTGTTCGCTGACGACATTCTATTTCTTTCTTCTTTGAATGTCGTCAGGAGCGTTGGGCCAAGTTGAGACCGAGCCAACAACTGAAGATTTGGAGCAGTTCCAAGAAGATCCAGAGCTCTAGACTTTGTACTTGTTCTTTCCAGTATTTCCTTTTATTATTATGCCACTGTTTAGGCATTGCTTTCTTTTTTCATTCCAGTTGCATTTTCATTTCATGCATTGTATAAAGAATGTTATTAATAAAAGTTGCTGTTATCTCAATCTCATTTGTCTCTTGTGATTATTTTATATTGCTTAGTTACGCTTAGCGTATGTACTTCTGAGTACATACGTAGCGGGCCTCGTCACGACCACTTCGCCGTACATTGGGAAGCGGGGCGTGACACTCGGTTTAGAGGAGCCTCAGGCCCCTCTTACCGAAGGTATAAGCGAATATGGCAGCAATAAGGGCTTCTCGGTAGACCCGGCAGACACCGATCTGGCGGCCGCCATTGCGGCTTCTGAGCGATCAGCCAGACTTGAAGCGTGGTTGGATAAACTCGCTCGAGCAGGTAATCATTAGCTGTACTCTTCATAATTTTATAGCATTTTTATCATTATCCTCGACTAATGCGTTTCCCTTTTTTTCAACAGGTGTCACTACCGAAGAGGCCATCGCTGCTTCTTTGAAAACCTTCCAGGAGGAGGAAAATAAGCGTGCTTTAACGGGCGTTGGTACGTTTCGTCTTATTGAGTTTTCTATTCTCTTTTCTGATGACCAACCTAACCTTCTTCTTTTGTTTCTTTACATGGGCTGCGCCAGCTGATGCGGGGAGTCTCCTTGGGCCTGAAACTGAAATCCCAGTCTCTTCGGAGCCACCGCGAGAGCCTCGACTCGACAAGTCGACGAGGGATGCCTTGAAGGATTTGGAGGCATCCCTGTTTACGGACGAGGACGTCTCAATGAGGGAAGCCTTGGAGAGCTCCGTCTTGACGGCTCGAGAGGAGAGAAAGCGGCTAAGGCGCGAGGCGAAGGCACGCAGGGCTGCTTTGGCCGTGGGAGCGGGCCCAAGCACCGTCCCTCATGCTGATACCCCCTCAGAAGAGCCTCCGGTCGCCTTGTCCACTGCCCGCAGACAGGTGGCGCGTGCAGTTCGGAGTGCTAACGATAAATCCTCTTCAGGTAATGTATCTTTCGAGATTTGTTTATAAGAATTGCAAACTTGTTAGTTCTTATATATCTTGTCTTGCAGGGCCAAGTCCAACCGAGGGGGAGGCAGAGACCGTCGAACCCAAGGGGCCAGAGGAAGGAGCACCGGCCGAACCCAAGCCGACGGTGGGCAACGTCGCTGGGGTTGTCGAACCTGAGCTGGGGGCTGAGGGAGCTATACCTGAGAAGGTCGTTGGTGCCGAGCCTAAGATGGCGGCAAATGAGACGACCGCTATAATTGAGCCCGAGGCAGCGGCGGACGAGGCGCCTGAGACCGGCGACCCCATGGTGACGGCGAATGAGACAATAGTGACCGCCGAGCCTGAAGAAATAGCGGGTGAGACGAGTACGACTCTTGGGGAAAAGCCAGCCGCTCTTTCTCAAGAGTCCGGCAATGCTCCAATCATTGCTCTCCCAGTCTACGGTCTTCCGCCGTCTCCTGGCCGGGCGAGTACGACGACAGACCCTGTCGAGTCTGGTGATGAGGCCACGGGAGGTGGACTCGTATCGATGGAGGAGGGAGACGCTTCCGTTTCGGCCGGCGGCTCATCAGGTAAATTTCGATTACTGTCCTTTTTTCTTTATCTTGCAATCTTTCCTGACAGGTCTATCCTTGTTTTTAACGCAGGTGCGACCAGTGCCGATGCTCCATTGCTCGAGGGAGCGCCGTCAACTACTGCATTGGCGGTGGTCACTTCTCAGCCCTCCCTTATACCATCAAAGATGTTGGAAGGTATGGGTTTGCAACTTATTAGTTTTATCTTCCAGACGCATAATTTATGTACTAAAGTCGTACCATTGTGTCTTTTCAGGAGTGTTTTTTTATCATCTCTATCAGGTGTTGCACCCACACTTCTCCTTCCCATCTGAACTCGCTTCTTCCTCTAATGGTGCTGGTGAGTATAGTTTTCGACTGATATCTTTCTTTTTTCAGTGATGGAATTATTTTCTAACTTTTTCTCATCCTGATTACAGTGCTAAAAATCAAAGGAGGGGATGAAAGATTGGCCGCGCCACCGGCCTTTCCGGCCTTGCCACCTGTTGCAGCTGG
Organism: Agapanthus africanus; assembly: GCA_030015575.1. NCBI lineage: Eukaryota > Viridiplantae > Streptophyta > Magnoliopsida > Asparagales > Amaryllidaceae > Agapanthus > Agapanthus africanus. The sequence continues at coordinate 90,823,313 of JASDDO010000019.1, read as the reverse complement.
TATAGCAAACAATCGCATTGATGACCCCTTTTTCTTTTTGTATTTCTTGAACTGTAATCTAATCGTATCATGCTTTCTCAGCTGTCGTTCCGATCTCGGCGCCTTTCGAGTCTCGTGTTACGATGCCGGCTGGCCCTTTTTTGAGACGTCCTTCCTCGAAAGGAGCCGCGAATAGTCTGCGCATGTTAAGCGACTATATTGAGGAACTCGACGTCGATACTCCTACGTCTGCCGCAGATTTTGCTACGGCGGTTAACCCAATGCTGGTAATACTCGTAAATTTCCATAACGAGGACATCGTCGCGTCTTGGGTTAATCACTGCAGAGAGATCGAGGCTCGCCTGCATCAGCTGGAGTTCATGCGCCCTGCTCCCGAGGCCTTAGCCGCAAGCCATCAAAGAGCAGCGTGGATTGAGCAGAGCGCTTCTTACTTCCGCCATCTTGAACAAGAAGTTACTTCAAGGCGTAAGGAGCGCAGTGAGACTTCGAGCAAATCTGCCCAACTGCATGCTCGGGTGGAGGCCAACGCTGCACGGCTGAAGGTTATCTTTGAAGGCCTTCTGCAATGCCTCTCCGAAGGGTCATCACTGAGGCAACAGCTTGACGTCGTCGAGCGGGATGCACCTAATCAGGAAGCAGCCCAGCAGGCAGCTGAGGAGCAACTTTCATCCTATTTGCAGCAGCGGGCCCAGGTGGAAGCGGAAGTGGATGCGGCAGCCACTCAGGAGGAGGCGCTGAGGGAAGTGCGAGAGCAGCTTGCGGATTTGTTAAAGACACTGATAGTATGCTATCTGGTTACTCTTTATCTTAACATGTACACTAGTCTCTTTATACTGTCTTATAGTTACATGTTGGTAAAGCCCTTAGGATGTGTACTTGACTACCTGGACTATGATGCGGATCATACTAGTGGGGACATGGTAGTCCATAAGTACATCCTTCAAGGTCCCTAGTCGTGGGTGTATCGAGACGGGGCATCGATATACCAGTGTAGACTAGCGTATACGCTTCTCGACCCATGTGATGGGCGATGGATGATCCCATACCATCTGGGAGTTCTCGGCGAGTCCGTCCAGTGTACCCAGTCTCTACTGAGCACCCGTACACCATCTCTGATGTCAAACACCAATGGATATGGGATCATCCATCGCCCATCACATGGGTCGAGAAGCGTATACGCTAGTCTACACTGGTATATCGATGCCCCGTCTCGATACACCCACGACTAGGGACCTTGAAGGATGTACTTATGGACTACCATGTCCCCACTAGTATGATCCGCATCATAGTCCAGGTAGTCAAGTACACATCCTAAGGGCTTTACCAACATGTAACTATAAGACAGTATAAAGAGACTAGTGTACATGTTAAGATAAAGAGTAACCAGATAGCATACTATCATATCGAGCAAGAAAGTCATCTCTATATATGTCCAAGCATCCAATATAAGTCTCTCCCGGTATTGGGGGTTGATGTTGCGCAGTGCTCGATTGGCCGTAGCAGGGAAGTCCCTGGCCAGGGCTGATCAGAGATTTGCTGGTAAGTGTTACCAGTAGTTTCTCGACCCGTTATGAGCCTCACATCGGCGCGACTTATCGGGTTATTGGGGTCTGACGTTTACCACCCCTAGACTTGATATGCGACATATCAGACGAAGAGACCGGACTGTATGGTAAGTGTTACTGGTCGGATTCGCAGGAGTGTGAGCGGGCTAGCTCGTCGATCTTCTGATCGCTCAATACCCGGGTGGCCGTTACGTTTAGCAGACCGCTTGCGGCTTGTGGGTGCTTGATATGATCATCATCTGCTACCGGCGTATTGACGAGTCTTTAGAGTCCTACACAGAGGTTTCCTAGCTCAAGCGAAACGAAATAGGAGTGCATATGAGATATGTGCGGGACCGAGAATAATGCGTGTATGTGATACCGTATTTGATTCTCGCGATTAATGTTTCGATTGGTTGTATGAGATATGACCTAGTTATCGAATCATTGATTCGATAAATCGATGCATTGAATACTAGTCGGTTATGTGCGACATGACCGGATCATTGAATCAAGTGTTGATTTAATGATTTAATGTATAATTATATATTTGATATATTACTTTGCATTAACTAGTATTGGTTCACTTTAAACGGATTTTTCTCACTTGATGTGCACATTGTATATGTGATATGTTTTGTGTACACTTGAATGTATCATGTTTGATGATGCATGTTGTTTTGGCTTTGTGTATAGAATGCAACCATGGTTATGCAAGTGGTTAGGGTTAATATTTTATTCACTTATTATTTTATCCATTTATTATTTATTTAAATGGATTTATGAAAACAAATTGGTTTCATTTTATCATGAAGAATGGTGAAGCTTCATGAAGCTTTGACTAATGATGCCATTTTGTCTTCATGCTTAACCCTAACCACTTCCACTAACCATGGTCCATTCTCTACACTTGACCATGGTTAGGATATGATAAATATTGTTTTCTTTTCTATTTTGAATAACACTTTTATCATATTCTAACTTCATCTTCTCCTTCTTCTTCAAGATAAGAACCTTGATGCCATCAATGGCAACTTGAGTTCTAGTGAGAGAAATCCAAATCTAAAGTGAACCCACCTCCTATTTCTTCACCCTCTACCTCTTGCCAAGTTGTTTTGGGTGTTTTCTTCATAAGTTTCACAACTTTGTGAAGTCGGAGCTTGAGCTTGTGCAACCTCGACGTAGATCGTCTTTGACACGAAGCCGACGACCTATTCCGCACGTTTCTCCGATGAAGCCGTCACGAGAGTCCAAGGTTCAAGATGGACAGCGAGAGGATGCCCTCGTGGAGCTAAGGAAGTGGGTATCCGGATCTACAAAGGTTGTAGCATCCTAACTTTTAGTTAATTTGTTAACTAGATTATCATTTCGCCTAAATATCTAGTCTAAGATCCGTAGTCTAGGGTTTCTCGGCACCATTTTTTTTAAATTGGCATGTTCGATGCCTTGTGAGACCTTACTAGAGTGCCTAGGAACCTTTCAATGGTATCAGAGCCTAACTAGAGGCTTAGGCGAAGTCTAGACGGAGTTTGAAGTCCGAATGAACCCGAAACCATAATTCCAAGGTGCTCTCTGGAAAATTTCTGAAATTTTGGATTTTTGTCAATTAAAAATATGCAGAAAATCATGCAGGGTCTTATATGAAATACTGTAAGATTCGATGGCCTGATTCAACTTTTCCACCGCGGAACCGCGGCATGAGCCATGCATGCGCGGCGGTTCCGCGGCCGTACTGTCCCCTTGTCTGGTTATTTTTTCACAGTAATTCATGAATTCAGATATTATATTTTCTGGGTATTTTTATTGTGACTCTACAGAAGAGTATTTTGGGGTTGCTTTAGGGATTCAATTATTCGTTCGGGTTATCAGATTTTGTCTATGTAGATTTCCGGATAACTTTAGAATATGTTAAAAAGTTCGACCGGATATAAATACCCAATTTTTCCCCTGTCGGGAAATTTCCAAGTGTTGGATTTTTCCGTAGTTTAACGACGTTCTAAGTAGTGCAAGTAACGCGATGGACCCTCTAGAAGACAACAAACCTTAACTCGATTATGTGACCGTCTTGAACTGCCCTTTGAACCTTCGGGTTTGGGGCAGTACGGCATGCCACATGTGAGGCGTTGGCTTGACCCTTCTACGGCTGGACCGTCGGTACTGAGGCACGAACTGAATGTTGTTAGACTTATTTCATGTGTTGAGCTGTATCGGGAAAACTTGGGTATTCGACTGTTCGATCGGAAAGTTTAACATTTTCTGTTTATCTGGAATGTGATACAATAATTGGAATTCACAAACAGTTATGTGATAACTGAATGAATGTTATAAATTTAGCAGTTTAGTCCCATATGATATTGAAAAGAGTTTTCGATAATGAGACTAAAATGCGGGATTTATATCTGTTAGGCATGTGATGTCTAAGTATTTCATTTGATTAGGCATGCGATGTCTGAAGAAGTTGCGGATTCCAATTGTTGTAGTTTTACACTTTCTTTTCTGTGACCGTAAGTGTAGTATGTTCATATCGCCGGTTTCGTTGCTATACGTCAACGACAATTGGGGTATGCATACTTACTTACGTTGATGACATGTGATGTTATGTGTTGCTGGATATGTTATATTGGATCGTCGTGTTTGAATAGCCGGGGGTTTTTATGTGAGATGAGTGTTTTTCATTTTCATTCATGTAAAAAACTTGTATGTAATATTCTTTTATTTGGGGCACTTCCAGGTAGCGGAAGATGTCACCTTTTGTATATTATTTACTTTTCCGCATTAGGATAGACCCAAGGAGGGGAGCACAAGTAACCGGGTTCTGGGGTCCAGTGGGAGACCAACTCGAGGAGTCGAGTCCGGGTCTCCTAACCCTAGAATTGGCAGGGTTGCTTGCCGCTCTCGTAGGGGTCTAGGGGTGTGGGATTGGCTATTCATCACGACCGTGGAATCCGTGTTTTATACTGGCTCGTATTGAAAACACGGACGTCCTAGTATATCCAATATTTCATATGTTTATTCTGCTGCGATATCTGTGATGTGTTTCTGTGATGGATATAGTATATAGTATATATGATATATTATATAGACGTTACTTATGTTTTACACCCGCGCTAGCCCTGCCCTGCTCTGTCGTTAGTTACCTAACCTAACGGTGCACGAGGGGACATCGAGGCGAATGCGGATGGCATAAGTGTACGTCATATCTATCTGTGATGTTTAGGTATTTAAATGATGGGACTTCATTAATGTGATTAATGAAAGAAAAGAAACCTAAGATGTTGTAGAATCAAATTTTAAAACAAAACAGGTAGCTACAGTTCTTGCTTTGCATAGCGGTATATATGATATACCCTGCACCTTATTCGATGAGGAAAGGACCGAGATCCCTTCACCGGGAGTGACTCCTTTAGCAATAACTGGCAGATGCTACACACTCGGTTTGCTCTTGACTGCTTTTGGGTTTTTGCTTTGCACAGCGATATATATGATATATCCCGCACCTCATTCGACGAGGAAAGGGCCGACGATCCCTTCACCGGGAGTGACCCCTTTAGCAAGACTAGAAAAGCCTCAAAATCACTCCATTTCAAAACTCCATTTGATTCTACAACGATATCAAGTTCATTACGCAATAGGTTTTCAGAAAAAACCTGTCGTAGCCCTCCGTCATTTCAGATAAGTACTATTTAGTATTCGTGCTGCGGTTGTTTGGCATGCGTCAAGGCGTAGTGTACGGTAGCTAACTAGTATTTATCTGCTTATGCATATGATGCAGATTGGATTAGGGTATTCGCACGGCGTTGTTTGGCATGCGTCAAGGGTCGTGCGGGTGGGTTTAATTCAATCAGGAAATGACGGGTTGAACTTGACTAGCGGACTATGGGTTGTTTGGCATGCGTCAAGGTCATAGCACGCTAGGGGCAAAAGATTATTGGGAATTTCAAGTGTTGAAATTTGCAATGAGATTGCATAACTTCTATAAGATAGTTGGATCCCGATACCCACTGCGAGTAAGAGTTACTCCTGGGAGAGTTTTACACATTACAATTAGCCGATCAAGTAGGTGTCTAGAAAGGTGTTAACGAGGTTACGCCTCTGGGAAAACGAGGTTTACATTAATTAGGTTCGTGCGAAAGCACGGGGGACCTCCCTCAAAGTACCGACACTGGCCTGGCTGAAAGATTGGCGAACTTGTAGTGTGTAATTAATCCCGGCTAGTCTTTCCTTTTAGGGTTTGAAGGAAGATTTGATAAAAAGCAGTGGGAGCCATCCTGATTAGATAAGATAATAACCAATCTGATCTTGCACAAGCTTACGCTAAAGTGTTTTCTTCTCTCTCTCTCCAGGTAGCGACCATTTCATGCCTTAATCAAGATAATAATATGGATGTATTGACCGAACCCGCATGTTATACTGTGCTGGGGAACGTTGGTTCCGTTCCTTCTTATAAGAGTTATAGGAATGAACAGGAAATAGGGGAATACCAGGATTCCCATGCCACCCGAATGAAGAAAGTACATGTTGATGCATTTTTTTCGGGTGTGTTCGTTACAGAGAACTGTTTCTCCATTTGCTCCACGTCCTGGGTATTAGATACCGGGTCAGGATCCCATATATGTAATCAGTTACATGGGCTTAGGAAAGGTAGAGAACTTGGAGAAGGTGATAAAGACATTAGAGTTGGAAATGGTGCAATTGTTGCAGCTAAGACTGTCGGGGAATATCACCTTGCATTACCAACTGGTAATACATTGGTTCTGAACGACTGCTATTACATGCCGAACCTGATATGCAACATTATATCGGTTTCTTTATTGAGTAAAGAGGGATATAATTTTGTATTACAGGATAATGTTATGAACATTTTCCGTAACCAAAAGTTGGTTGGATCAGGCACGTTGTGCAATGGCATTTATGTTCTAAACCAATCAACAGTTCTGAGCATAACAAACACACACAAGAGGAAGAGTTCTGAACTGAACGAATTCTTCTTGTGGCATTGTAGACTGGGTCACATCAATGCGACACGACTGGCTAAGTTGCATAAGGATGGATATTTAAATCCGTTTGAATTTTCATCCTATGACACTTGCCAGTCATGTCTCAAAGGCAAGATGACCAAAGCTCCGTTTACGGGACACGGAGAAAGAGTTACCGAACTCTTAGGACTGATACATAGTGATGTATGCGGTCCCATGTCTACACATGCCAGGGATGGTTCTTCGTACTTCATTACATTCACTGACGATCTCTCTAGATTCGGATATGTGTTCCTGATGAAACACAAATCAGAAGCTTTTGAGAAATTTAGAGAATATAAACAAGAAGTCGAGAACCAAACCGGAAAAAGTATTAAAATCCTACGATCTGATCGAGGAGGGGAATACTTGAGCAATGAATTCCTGGACTTCCTAAAAGAGAATGGGATTCTCTCTCAGCTGACTCCTCCATATACACCACAGCACAACGGTGTATCTGAACGGAGAAACCGCACCCTATTAGATATGGTGCGCTCAATGATGAGTACAGCTGAGTTACCTATTTCCTTCTGGGGATATGCGCTTGAGACAGCCATGGACCTATTGAATAGAGTTCCTACCAAATCAGTGCCTACCACTCCATATGAGATATGGAAAGGGAAGAGACCACATCTTAATTATATTAAGATATGGGGTTGTCCAGCCTATGTCAAAAGACAAAATCCGGACAAACTCGAGGCAAGATCTGTCTTATGTAAGTTTGTAGGATATCCCAAAAATTCACAAGGGTATATCTTCTACCACCCCGAGGAACAAAAGGTGTTTGTTTCTCGACATGCCACTTTCTTAGAAAAAAGTTTTCTTATGAAACAGATAAGTGGCATTGAGGTAGAACTGGAAGAGGTTCCAGCGACACAGACTACAACAGAAGATTTGGTTGAACCAGAGGATTCCGTAGTTTCCGATGAACCCCAGCCACTCCGCCGATCTAGTAGGGTTCCTCGCCAACCTGAGAGATACTACGGTTTTCTCATGGATGGAGGGAGCGAGGATTGCATCATGGAGGATGATGACCCAACTAGCTTCGAGCAGGCCATCACGAGTAGGGACTCAGTGAAATGGCTGGATGCTATGCGGTCCGAGATGGAATCCATGTACACCAACAAAGTATGGACTATGGAAGTTGCTCCTGAAGGGGTAAAACCCATTGGGAGCAAGTGGATCTTCAAGAAGAAACTTGGTGTAGATGGGAAAGTGGAGACTTTCAAAGCTAGACTTGTAGCAAAGGGTTTTCGTCAAAGACCAGGTGTGGACTATGACGAAACCTTTTCTCCAGTGGCTATGCTTAAATCCATCCGGATCATGCTTGCCATTGCTGCCTTTCATGACTATGAAATCTGGCAAATGGATGTTAAGACCGCCTTTCTAAATGGTGATTTAGAAGAGTGTGTGTACATGACTTAGCCAGAGGGCTTCGTAGACAGTGGGAGCAGCGGGAAGGTGTGCAAGCTGCTTAAATCCATTTATGGATTAAAGCAAGCATCGCGGAGTTGGAACATCTGCTTTGATGTCGTTATCAAAGAGTTTGATTTCGTCAAAAATCCAGATGAACCTTGTATCTACAAGAAGGTGGCAGAGAGTAAGGTTGTCTTCCTCGTATTGTACGTGGACGACATACTCTTGATAGGAAATGATATTCCTATGCTGCAAGCGGTCAAGCTCTTCTTATCACAAAGATTCTCAATGAAAGATCTTGGTGATGCCTCCTGCATATTGGGAATTAGGATCTATAGAGATAGATCCAAACGGATTTTGGGATTGTCCCAATCCAGGTACATTGACACCATACTAAAGAGGTTTAGTATGGAAGAGTCCAAGCGTGGGAACTTGCTCACGATCTCTGGAGTCACTCTCTCCAAAGAGATGTCTCCCAAGACTGATTTGGAGAGAGCTCGCATGCAAGGGATACCCTATGCTTCGGCAGTAGGCTCTATCATGTATGCGATGCTATGTACCAGACCCGATGTAGCATACTCACTAAGTGTAGTGAGCAGGTATCAAGCTGATCCTGGAGAGAGTCACTGGACAGCTGTGAAGAGCATTCTCAAGTACTTACGAAGGACTAGAGATATGTTCTTGGTGTATGGTAACGGAGAACTCCAAGTGGAGTCCTTTACCGATTCGAGCTTCCAGAGTGATAAGGACGACTCTAAGTCGCAGTCGGGCTTTGTCTTTACCCTTTACGGAGGGGCGGTTAGCTGGAAGAGTTCCAAGCAGGAAACCGTGGCAGACTCGACGATGGAGGCTGAATACATCGCTGCCAAAGAGGCTGTCTGGATCAAGAAGTTCATTACTGAACTTGGAGTGGTTCCATCCATTGAGCGTCCAATACCTTTGTATTGCGATAACAATGGAGCGGTGGCTTTGGCCAAGGAACCCAGGTCCCATCAGCGGTCCAGGCATATTCTGAGGCGGTATCACCTGATCCGGGAGATAGTTGATCGCCGGGAGATCGAGGTCAGGAGAGTTGACACGAAGAACAACACGGCGGATCCACTCACGAAGGCCATTCTCCAGACACGGTTTGAGAGACTCTTCGGGATGCTCGGTATGCGATACTACAGCAGCTGGCCCTAGTGCAAGTGGGAGATTGTTAGTTGTATGTATGCCCTAGAGGCCAGTATTGTACAGATGTTGTATATTATATTGGATGCTTGGACATATATAGAGATGACTTTCTTGCTCGATATGATAGTATGCTATCTGGTTACTCTTTATCTTAATATGTACACTAGTCTCTTTATACTGTCTTATAGTTACATGTTGGTAAAGCCCTTAGGATGTGTACTTGACTACCTGGACTATGATGCGGATCATACTAGTGGGGACATGGTAGTCCATAAGTACATCCTTCAAGGTCCCTAGTCGTGGGTGTATCGAGACGGGGCATCGATATACCAGTGTAGACTAGCGTATACGCTTCTCGACCCATGTGATGGGCGATGGATGATCCCATATCCATTGGTGTTTGACATCAGAGATGGTGTACGGGTGCTCAGTGGAGACTGGGTACACTGGACGGACTCGCCGAGAACTCCCAGATGGTATTATACCGCACGTCAGATGGCAGTTCTCAGGTGACACTTGTACAGGATAGTCTGTAGACCCGAGATCGTCATAGAGTCTTGTGTGATTCCCACTGTGCTTTGATCTCCACCTTACCACGTCCATGAGGGCGTGCAAAACGGTGGTCTTTGGGCACAGTCCCGAGTCACATGGAGGCAATGAGCGATAGGAGGGGTTTCGTCTCTCCCGGTATTGGGGGTTGATGTTGCGCAGTGCTCGATTGGCCGTAGCAGGGAAGTCCCTGGCCAATGCTGATCAGAGATTTGCTGGTAAGTGTTACCAGTAGACACTTCCTTCTCAGTAGCTATCCTTGTATCCCTATACTTGTAAAAAAAATTCTTTTTTCGAATAAGATGTATCCATTCTTTATTCTTTTGTACGCTTCACCTTGTACTTGATTAAAGTCAATAAATAAAGATACACATTTTTCTTTGCAATGTCTTGTACTATTTCTTTGCTTTCTCCCTTCTCTTATTATCAGCATGCTGTCTTGATAAACACAATTGACAGATAATAGAGTAAGCATCTAGATTTCTCCAAGAGATAGCGATGGCTTAGGTCGCAGGTTCAGATCTGCTGCCTAAGACTTTTCAACTTTATGAGCCGTGAGGGTCTCATAGAGACTTTTCTCCCTACGGATCGAGAGGATCTCGTAGGTGGATTTTCTCCTTAGGAATCGTGAGGATTCCTAAGTGTGTTTTCGCTTATAAGTCGTAAGGATCCTATAAGAGAATTTTTCCCTCTTACGAGTCGAGAGGACCCGTAAGCGGTTGTTTCACTCCTTGTCGAGATTCGACTTTGGAGAGTGAGACCCGTGGATAGTATGCAAGAGACCATTTTGGGCCAACTTGCAGGGTCCCAGTGCTTAGGAAACAGGCTTCTTTCATGCCTACTGCCTAAGGCTTTATTTCACGAGTCGAGCCGCATCGAGAATTTCTCGCAAAGACATCAATTTCTACACAAGTCGAGACGAATCGAGCATTTCTCGCAAGAACATCCTAACGTCGCAGTTAACCTCTACTCTTTACGACAGAAGTCCGTTAGGGTCTGTGGTACTTAGGGTTTTGGCCGTCGTACCGTCGCATAAGCTGATATATTCCTCGATAGGCAATCGTGTTGTTCGAGTAGCCCTGCGACTGCCGTGTCTCTGATCCCTTTGGGGGCTGGACAAGACGTCTTCAAGCAATCTTCCTAGGCAGTTTGACCATCGGAAGAGCAAGCGTTAGGAATTTGCCATGCCGCTTTTTACTTGAGGTTAGGCTCACTTTGGGGAGCCCTGATGAGTCATAACCACTCCGCGCTGGTGTGGGATGATCTCCGATAGTCTTTTAGGTTTTATGTGAGTTGCCGTCAAGACCCTGAAGCTAGGAATTTGGTCTTTGCTTCGTTTGCTGGCATCGCGTCTGCTATATCGAGACGAATGTCGCGGTGGGAACTAGGGATTTTGCCGTGGCTCCGTTTGTTTGATTGTCGCATCTGAACCCTACTGGAGGAAGAACGCTGGGGTGACATCTCGTCTGCTGTATCAAGACGAATATTGCGGTTGTATCTAGGTTGCTGGTGAACCGTCGAGGTTTGGAACTAGGGATTTTGCCGTGGCTCCATTTGTTTGATGATGCTGCGTCTGCTGTGTCGAAACGAACGTTGAAGTGGTGACCATTCCGCACTGGTGTGAGACGATCTCCAATTGTCTTTCAGGCTTTATATGACTCGCCGTTAAAACCTTGAAGCTAGGAATTTGGCCTTCGCTTCATTTGCTTTGTGACGTCTGAACCCTGCCGAGGGAAGAACGCTGTCGTGACATCTCGTCTGCTGTATCGAGACGAACGTCGCAGTTGTCTCTAGGTTGCTGGTGAACCGTCGAGGTTTGGAACTAGGGATTTTGCCGTGGCTCCATTTGTTTGATGATATTGCGTCTGCTGTGTCGAGACGAACGTCGAAGTGGTGACCATTCCGCACTGATGTGAGACGATCTCCAGTTATCTTTCAGGCTTTATATGACTCGCCGTTAAGACCTTGAAGCTAGGAATTTGGCCTTCGCTGCATTTGCTTTGTCACGTCCGAACCCTGTTGAGGGAAGAACGCTGTCGTGACATCTCGTCTGCTGTATCGAGACGAATGTCGTGGTTGTCTCTAGGTTGCTGGTGAACCGTCGAGATTTGGAACTAGGGATTTTGCCGTGGCACCATTTGTTTGATCATGGGGTCTTTCGTTGGCGTTGTATCTGCATCTTGATGGACTGCGAAGGAACGCCGTTGTTAACATCTCGTCTGCTGTATTGAGACGATTGTTGAGATGAAGCTGGGATTTTGCCGTCGCTTCGCTTTGTTTCAACTGCGAGGACTTTGTTAGCGTTGAATCTGCATCCTAATGGACTGCGAAGGAATGCCTTCGTTGATTCTTAGGCCGTAGATGTTGTCGTTAAGATTTGGCTCCGTTTCCTGATGGAGCATTGGGAGGGAAGGGGTGCTTCCTTCTTTGTTTGTGCCCCTGGATTGTATACAGGGATTGCTGTGCTATCGCCTGTAGGGCGAAAAGTTTCATTCTTTCATTTCATTTTTTTTATTTTTTTTCCCGTTATGCTCTATCATTTCAGCTTCTACATCGCGAAGGTCGCGATTGCCCAATCATTTCAGCTATTTTTCGCGGTGCCCAATCATTTCGGCTATTTTTTTTATTTTTACTCGCTGCTTTTTATTGCGAGTTGCCCAATCATTTCGGCTATTTCGTATGCATACGTTTTCTTTACTTGCTGCTTTTTATTGCAGGCTGCCCCATCATTTCGGCTATTTCGTATGCACGTGCGGCCTACTGGCTTTTCACTGTAAGCCTGGAATTAGACACCGATTTCGGCATCAGCACCGCTACAATTGGGATATTTCCAGGAGTGAATCATCATTTGCCTCTGTCGATGTCGAACAAAGGTGGCTTAGCGAACAGGGTTAAGGTCCTGCCGACTAAGGCTTTTGACTTCATGAGGCGTAAGGGTCTCACAAACGTATTTCTCCCTACGAGTCGTGAGGATCTTGTAGGTGTGTTTTCTACTCAGGAATCGTGAGGATTCCTAAGTGTATGTTCCTCTGTAAGTCGTAAGGATCCTACAAGAGGGTTTTCTCCTTGTAAATCGAGAGGACTTACAAGTGTTGTTTGCTGTATGAGCATATCCCTAGTCACGGATGGGACTTTGTTAGGGAAATGTTTATTCACGCCCGTGGATTGTATACAAGGGTCAGTATGAGCCGCTTGTAGGGCAATATCGAAGGTTGTGAGCGTTGCTTAAGAACAGGTTCAGGTCTCTGTAACTCAAGACTTTCAAATTTTATGAGCCGTGGGGGTCCCATAAGAGAGTTCTTCTTACGAGTCGTAGGATCTCGCAAGTGTAATTTCTCCTTAGGAATCGTGAGGATCCCTAAGTGTGTTGCTCCCTTGTGAGTCATAAGGATCTCACGCGGGTGGTTTCTCCTTACAAGGTCGAGAGGACCCGGTAAGTGTCTTTTAACGAGGTTGTGCCCTTTCGGGTTTTCACAAACACTCGCCGGTAGCCCTGCTGTTTTTACTCACGGAGCCCTTTCGGGTTTTCATCCGTGCCCATTTTGCTTATGGACATACCGTCTCTTTTTTCTTTTTATTCTTTTTTCTAACGAGGTTGCGCCCTTTCAGGTTTTCACAAGACTCGCCGGTAGCCCTGCTGTTTTTACTCACGGAGCCCTTTCGAGTTTTCATCCGTGCCCTTTTTGCTTATGGACATACCGTTTTTATTTATTTTTTTTATTTTTATTATTTTTTTTCTTTTTTTTTGTATCGGCTTTGGGATGTCGCGATCCACCATAGTTTATCGACATCTCGGTCAGCAGCTAGTTTTAGGATGTAGTGGTCCGTCATTAGTTTTAGGACGTTTCGGTCATCAGCCAGTTTTAGGACATAGTGGTCCGTCTTTAGTTTAAGGACGTTTCGGTCCGTCATCGCCGTATTTGAGGCGAAGCTCTAGTTTGCTGACTTTTCGGTCTATCATCCAGTTTTAGGACGTAGTGGTCCATTGTTAGTTTAACGACGTTTCGGTCTATGAGGCTTTCTCTATGACTGGGCATGATGCCCCCGGCGTATCCGTCTTTCTCAGAGCGTGCGGTTGTGGCGGGTTCACCTTCCAGTTTTCGAAGAGCGCGAACTTGCTCTGTAGGTATTGGTCTTCAACCCAGTTTTTGAAGACGTAGCAATTCTCGATCAGGTGACCTACTGTTTGGTGGTAAGGGCAATAATTAGGATTATTAATATCGCCTGGCCGCAATGGATGTTTTGGACTCGGCAGATTGATGAGTCTGTCGCGCACTGCCAGATCGAACAGTCCCCTTGTTTTATCTTGCGGAAACGAGTAAGGACGTTTTAACTTTTCCTGGAGGGGTTGCTGCTTGTTGTTTCGGCAAACAACCGGTCTAGGGCCACTCGATTGCTGTTGAGTATTGGCTATGAGGGCTGTTTTTCCCTTCCTTTTATCCTTTTTGCTCGATCCCTTGTTTGCGGGGCCGAGGTTTTTTCCGAGCAGCGTGCGATTACACGGCTGAACGTTATCGCAACTTATCAATTCTTTCATCTTTGAAATGGATTCCTTGAGGAGAGGGTTGAGGGCAACTTCCTCGTCAGAGTCGCTTCTAAAGGTGATAATTTGCGATCCCTTGGAGTCGGCTATATGACAATCGTCGGCGGCTCTTTTGTGCTCATCTATCACATTTTTCTGATGTCTACGAGCTTCACATTTTGTCCTGTTGAAGTGTTGCTTTTGAGCAACATATCCTTGCCACCAACACTTAAAGGAGTCCCAGTCTTCGGTAGGATGTATGATCTTCTGATGATATAAGCAGAAGTTAGGATGCATCTCTACTCCACCGAGAATATTCTCTTCAGAGGGCGGTAGCTTCATTCCTGCTGACAGGGCTTTAGCAAACATTTTCCTCATTTTGAGTTTGTTTTTATCCGCAGAGGATGGCTTTTGATTTGATGGAAGTGCTTCGACTCTTTGGTCTAGTAATCGGTGTTTGGCTCCTTCCAGTATGGCCATCTCACGCTCTTGATTGGCTTTAACTTTCAAACGAATCTCATTCAGGAAGGCATCAATTAACTCGTCTGACGGCCGCGAAATTTCTAGTTCAGGGTCCGCCCTCGGTTTATCAGCGCAAGGAGCCTCTTTATCATCCGCCAATGAGTGAGAGATCACGTGACAAGTCGCTACGTAGTCTTCGGACTCGTCTGATAAGTCTTCTCCATCATTTTCATCCTCGACAAAAGAACAAGCTGCCCCCATCGTGTCCGTCTTCTTTGGAGTGTGCGGCTGTGGTGGGTTTACCTTCCAGTTTTCAGACAGCGCAAACTTGCCTTGTAGGTATTAATCCTCGATCCATCCCTTAAAGACGAAACAATCCTCGATCGGGTGACTTACCGTTTGGTGGTAAGGGCAGTAATCGGGATTATTGAGATCGCCTGGCTGCAACGGACGTTTTGGATTCGGCAGATTGATGAGTCTGTTGCATACTGCCAGTTCAAACAGTTTTCTTGTTTTATTCTGTAGAAACGAGTAAGGACGTCCTAGTCTCTCCTCGAGGGACGGGCATGGATGCGCTTTATTTTGGCGAACGACCGGCTTTGAGTTGCTCGGCTGTTGTTGAGCATTGGCAACGACAGTCGCTTTCCCTTTTCCTTTCTCATTTCGAGAGTCTGGTTTTGGAGGAGACGGTCCGTGGCCCATCTGGTCCATTTGGGCTAATTTTTCGATCAATGCCTGGAAGGTGGTCGGCCTGAAGAACATCATGAATTGGGATATAGTCTCCTGCGGATCGAGAGTGCCCACACACATGCCTACCGCAGGTGCCTCTTCTATGCGTTGTTCGCATTTCGACCATAGGTTCCGCCATCGTGTTGCATATTGGACCCACGTTTCGCCTGGCCTTATCCTGGCATTTATCAGTACTGTTATCGGGGTGCGTTCACTAGCACTCACGAATCTTTATGTAAACAATAACTCCATCACCGCAAATGTTTTGACAGGGTCGTTAGGTAGCTCCGAATACCATTCAAAGGCTATTTCTTCTAAGCTGCCGACAAATTGGCAAAGCAACAGTTTGTCATCGCCTCCAGTGTTGCCGCATAAGGCCCTGAATTGAGCGACATGATGATGTGGATTCCCTGTCCCTTTATATACGTGGAACTTAGGGATTGTATATCCCGGCGGGTAACTGATTTGGTCATACCAGCCCGGATAGGGTCGTCCAGTTCTAACAGTTTGCCCAGCCGCTTCACTCGCTTGATGAGTTCGTATTTGCTGAGCTGTGTAGTCATCCAGTGCGGCCTTGGAAATGGTTTCTTCTTTGGCCGCTGAAAGAGCCGGAGGAGGATTAGATGTCTCCCTTCTGTCGTCTCCAACAATGATCGAAGGGTCTTCAGCTGGAGGGTCCGGGTGTAACATCATCTCTACTATATCTTGGAAGAGGAGCGCCATTTGCTTTATGTTGGCAGCTTATTCAGCTGCCTCTTTGTCCTTCTTTTCGAGGACTCTGCGTAGATAGTCAGCGTCAGTTTCTTGTTCATGACGCTGCTCTGATGATACTTCCGAACTTTCTTTCGGTTCGGTAAGTGCGGCCATCACAGTCATCATTTCCTGAAGCTTCTGTTGCTGCTCCTGGGCTTTTGTCAATGACCGGGTGAGCGGTCGGTGACCCGTCGAAACGCGGCTTTCTTCTTTTCCGGAAGCCATATAAACAGTATGCACCACCATGCCTCCAGACTTGGGGCAGTTGTGTTTGGTGTCTTTGCAATTTGCCAAAGACACAGGGATCTTCTCCGACCTCCTTCCTTTTTGAGCGGTCGAAGTTGAGGGGGCCGTTGCAGTAGGCTCCCAAGCAGCTATCGCCTTTTGTGGCTTGATAGGATGGTCCTCTTCCCGCTGAACTTTCACCTTTTTCTGTCGGCGGAGGTAGTCTTGATCGATCACTGACTCTTGGACCTGACGCCGGACCTTGTAAATTTTAGAGGACAACCGTTGAGGGGGCTGCTCTAGCTTTTTCTCTGAAGCATTCTCCACAGGTGAAGGAGTTCATTTCAACACCGCAGTAGGAGATTTTCTGCGCACTGTGTTCAGCAATTCAAAGCTGTTCCCGGTTGGAACAGCAGCATCGATCCCCACCGTTGGAGCTGGGGGAGTTATCCCAGAGGGGTAGTTGTCCCCAGCCTTCCTTATTCGGCGCCAGTGGCGACGTCGAGTGTGTCGTGCGGATGGAGTTGGTTCGGCGATGGGGATGGCTTTGTCATGCCCCCTGTTCTGGTGAGGCGCTGCTAGTACCAACCTCTTGAAGACCGACGTCCGTTGAATGGGGATAGCCAACCTATCGAAAGCAGACTTCCGAGCAGGTGAAGCAGCCTTGACGATTTCATGAGCAGGTTTGGCTACTCCTTTTGGAATAACCTTTTCTGGGACTGCAAGCTTCATTGTGGGCCCGCAGGAGTTTTGGCCCAGTCTGGAGAAGACCGAGGCACTGGTGTTGGGCGACCCGTTGAGAGGGGCCGAAGTAACTGTAAGTCGATCGAAGACCAACTTCTTAGGAGCTTCTGGTACAGGCACGGGGGTGCTGAAGCTTGTTGGCGGAAGCATGGTTCCGAAAAACAGCCCTGTGGTGGCTTGAGTAATCTGCTCCACGGGCATCGTAAACAAAGATGCCGCTTGGGGCCCGTAGGTTATGCCCCCAGTTGAGGTAGGACGCGAGTTGCAGCGGCACTTCGAGCAGTTCGAGCAGTTTGAGGCTATTGATGCTTGATTTCTGCGCCAGGCAAAAGACCAAATCTTAGTAACTTACAACCCAAAGGCAACCATTAACAAACCGTGATGCGTTCGCGAAAACGACACACGAAGTGTGGAGTGGAAAGAGAAAAAGGTCCCACCGGGCGTGCTAGAATCTGTTCCCCTCCGAATGGCGGCCAAGACATGGACGTCTTGCCTGAGATTCGGGGCAGATGCTAATTGGTGCTATCCGTCCACCTCTCCGAAGATGCCAAGTTGATTTATGGCACCATGTATCGAAGATTTAAACGGATGCGGCCGATGTAGCAGACTTCATCAGATTCCCCCTCGTTTGAAGGGTTTTGATTGTGGGGACGCTCTTCCCTGCAGGCGCAAGCCCCTGCAGTTAATTACGCTACCGCATCACGGTAACAACTTTCTCCTTCTCCAGATGGTCACTTCGTGTCGTGGGTGTTTATTTTGTTTGTGGTTGCCCGTGGATTGTATACGGAGACTGATTTATGCCGTCGCCCGTAGGACGTGGATTAGTCCAAATCCGTACTTTCTTAGATTTGGGTTTTGGGTTTTGGTTTAAGGATACGTTAGCCATATTTGAGGCTAAGATCAACTTAAACGTTCGTTAAGGATGCGTTAGTCTGATTTGAGAATAAGATCAACTTAACGGAAAGAGCATTTAGGGGCTCTATTGTTCCAGTTTATGGACATAGTGGTCCATTTAATATATGGCCGTCGGGACCCGTCACCTCTCTGACGACGTTGAAGGATTACAACGACAGATGTTAGAGGAGTTCCGAGATATACCCTTGAACCAAAGTTGATTGGGAGTTTTATAGTCCAAATTTGGGACTAAAGTCTGTTTGAATGTTTAAGGATACGTAAGCCATATTTGAGGGTAAGATCAACTTAAACGGGATCGTTTAGATCCGACAAAAGAGCATTTTGGGGCTCTATTGTTCCAGTTTAGGGACGTAGTGGTCCATGTTCCAATTTAGGGATGTGGGGGTCCATCGCCAGTTTAGGGACATGGTGGTCCATTTCCAGTTTAGGGACATGGTGGTCCATCATTCCCGTTTTGAGGACGGATATTAGTTTAAGGACGCATTAGTCCATGAGTTTAAGGACGCTTAAGTCCATGGGTTTAAGGACCCCACAGTCCGTATGGATGTGTTTAAAGACGCATTAGTCCATTAGTTTAAGGACGCATTAGTCCGTGAGTTTAGGGACCCCACGGTCCGTATTTTGGTTTAAAGACGCATAAGTCCGTGAGTTTAAGGACGCATCAGTCCATGAGTTTAAGGACCTCACAGTCCGTATTATTGGTTTAAGGACGCATAAGTCCATGAGTTTAAGGACCCCACAGTCCATGTTTTAGTTTAAGGAGGCTTAAGTCCGTGGGTTTAAGGACCCCACAGTCCATGGTTTTAGTTTAAGGACGCTTAAGTCCGTGGGCTTAAGGACCCCACAGTCCATAGTTTTAGTTCAAGGACGCTTATGTCCGTGGGTTTAAGGACCCCACAGTCCATGGTTTTAGTTTAAGGATGCTTAAGTCCGTGGGTTTAAGGACCCCACAGTCCATGGCTTCAGTTTAAGGACGCTTAAGTCCGTGGGTTTAAGGACCCCACAGTCCGTGTTGATGTGTGGTTGTTGGGACCCGTCACCTCTCTGACGTCGTTGAAGGATTACAACGATAGGAGTCAAAGGAGTTCGGAGATGTACCCTCGAACCAAATGTAAATTGATTTAAGAGAGCAGCTGTGCTCAGTCAATTTAGTTTGAGGACTTACGGCCATGATTGGGCTAAGTCCAGTTGAGAATATTCAACGTTATTTCTTATTTTTGGTCTATTAGACCTGTGCCAGGGCTTTGCCCATGTTTAATAATGCATAGCATTAAACTTGGTCTCTGTTGGACCTTTATTTGGGCTCTGCCCTTTTAAATGATGCGCAGCCCCTTTTAAATGATGCGCAGCATCTGTTCTGGTCTGACAGACCCTTGTTTGGGTTCTGATGCATTGCATCTATTTTTATTTGGGCTCTGATGCATTGCATCTGTTTGAAAATAATGCATAGCATTTACTAGGCCTGTTAGGCCTTTTTAATTGGGCTGAGCCCTTCTTTTTAATGATGCAGTGCATCAATTATCTGACAATGTCCATGTGGCATGTCAGGCGCTTTGCGGCAATAAATGAGCGCAAGCGCTTGTGGGGGTGACACGTGTCACGCAAGCACAGTGCGCTGCACCAGTGCGCTGCGCTTGCGCTGCTGACACGTGGCGCGCTCTGGTGAGTTGCGCCAATTTCAGAGAGCAAAGCTCTATCTTAAAAGCGCAGAGCGCAAGTGATTCAAGTAGTGACACGTGGCGCTCTCTGGTGGCTTGCGCCAACCCAAGAGCGCAACAGTGTAAATTTTACAAGTGCATGGCACTGTTTGATTTCTTGATCCAATTTAGATCAAAGAAAACAAGTTTTTTCTTGTTTTTCTTGTTTTCATAGAACCAGTGGTTCATAAAAAGTGCAAGGCACTTATTATTATTTGTTTTTTATTGAAGATCATTGATCTTGTTCTTAGATCAATGATCTATTAGAAGAAATTCTTCTATCTTAAAGGTTTTACCTTTTTCTTGAAATTTCTTCAGAGTTCTCTCTGTTTGAAGTTCTTGATCTCTCACAATATTGATGATGTTCCTCCTCTTTGAATTGGGGTCCAGGGGCCTTTATATAGTGCCCGTAGATTTGTTAAGTTTGTTAAAGAGATCATTCTCTGAGTGATTTGGGGAATTTTCCCCACCGTTGGATCTTTGATCCAAGGGCTTCTGTTTTACAGAAGACAATCTTCTTGTTTTAATAAGAACAGAAAGATCTTATTAGAATTTTAATTCTGTTTGGCGCAAACGCCCCAGCGCTTGACACGTGTCGCGCAGCGCACAGTGCAGCGCAACTGCGCTGACACATGTCGCTCAGCGCACAGCGCAGCACAACTGCACTGACACGTGTCGTGCAGCGCGGCGCTTGCGTCATCGCGCTAACACGTGTCGCGCGCGCGGCGCTTGCGCAACTGCGCTGACACGTGTCGCATAGCACAGCGCTTGCGCAACTGAAGCGTTGCTTTCTTTAATTTTTGTTTTAAATAGAGCCTTGCTCTGATTGGGTGCGCTGCCTTGGGCGCTGCGCTGACGTATCAACTTCTGACATGTGGCGCATTGCGTGCAGCGCACGGAATTTGAAGCGTTGCTTCAAAAATTTGAATTTTTGAAATTCAAACAGAGCCTTGCTCTGATTGAGGGAAACAGAACCATTCCCAACTCAGAGAGTGTGATCAACTTTCTTCAAAAACCTGCTATTTTTCAACCCCTGCACACAATTGCAGATATTAGATCCTGATCCGGTATCTAATACCCAGGAATCAGAGTTAATTGAAAAACAGTTTTCTGTTACAAACACACCTGAAGTGGAAGCATCAGCATACTTCTTCTTCTTGAGGTCGGCAAGGTATGCAACGCGGTTTCTCTTCCGGTGCCCAGTCTTGTGGCAGTGGAAGCATTCCCCTCTTCCTGACGCAGCAGCCCCTATCTTGTCCTTTCCCGGTGCCTTTTTCACTCCTTCTCTCAGCTTGATGGGATTCTTCTTCTTTTTTCCCTTGGCCTTAGCTTTCGGGACAGAAGAGGAAGATGGCCCAGCAATTAGAGCGGGAGTTTTCGCTACCTTTAGCATGCTCTCTGCACTCCTCAAAATATTGAGGAGTTTAGGAAGTGACTTCTTCATGTTGTGCATGTTGAAGTTTACAATGAACTGAGCAAAGGCAGGGGGAGGGACTGTAGAACAATATCAACATACTGTCCGTTCTCCATGGTCCATCCCAGGTCCTCTAGTTCTCCGATAAGTCATATCATCTTCAATACATGGTCACCTATAGACGTGCCAGCAGCCATCCTCATCTAAAACAACTTTCGAGATGCCTTGTATCGGAGAGTGGGAGATTGCTCTCCATACAACTCTTTTGTATGGAGAAAGATGGATTGTACATCCATCTTCTCATGCTGCTTCTGATGTTCATTGTTCATAGAAGCAAGCGCGAGGCATTTGGCTGTTGCACAGTCTATATCCCATGTCTTGCAGATTTCCTTATCCGTAACTGAAGAATCAGGGCCTGAACTAGGAGGGGCTGGAGTAGTCAGGACGTATCCGACCTTATCATAGGTCAGGGCAATATTTACGTTCCATGGCCATTCTTTGTAATTCGGTCCCGTGAGTTTATTCTTGTTTAATAAAATCTTAAGTCCCATCATAAGTATCTGCCATTAGGAGAGAGAAAAGAAGACATTAGGTGATTGCTCTTGCAAGATTAGATTGGTTATTAATCTTATCTAATCGATGTCTCCCACTGCTTTTATCAAATTTTCCTTCAAATCTTAAAAAGAAAATTATCCAGGATTAATTGCAATCTACAAGTTCGCTAATTGGTCGGCCAGGCCAGTGTCGGTACTCCGAGGGAGGTTCCCCGTGCTTTCGCACGGACCTAATTAAAATAAACCTCATTTTCCTAAAGGCATAAGCCCATTGACACCTACTGGATTAGCTAATTGTAAAGTGCAAAACTCTTCCGGGAGTAACTTTTACTCACAGTGGATCGGGATCCAACTATCAAATAGAAGGTATGCAATCGCATTGCAAATTTCAACTCTTGAAATTCCCGATATGGATTTTAACCCTAGTGTCTTATGACCTTAACTATGGTCAACAAATCATAAGCACTAGACAAGTTCTAACCGTCATTTCGTGATTGATTTAGGCCTACACGCATGACCCTTAACTATAATCAACAAAGTCATACGAATGTCCTAATCGATCGCATCAAATGCTTTGTAGGAAGACATCACTTAGATACCATACACCACGCCTTAACTATAGTCAACAAACATGGTATGAATACTAAGTACTCTACTTCCTAAAATGGTGAAGGGTAACGGATGGTTTTGATGAAAACCTTTAACGTTTTGAACTTGATATCGTTGTAGAATATAGTGAAAGGAGTGGTTTAAGCTCCAGTTTTAAAAGTCGAATGGTTTTTGTAGTATCTTTCTAATTTTGCTAAAAAGGTCACTCCCGGTGGAGGGATCTCGGCTCTTTCCTCATCGAATAAGGTGCTGGATATTCATGAATACCACGATGCAAAGCAAAAATTAAATCAACTATACAAACAATCGAGTGATTTGTAACATTTGCTAGTTTCGCTAAAGGGGTCACTCCCGGTGAAGGGATCTCGGCAATTTCCTTATCGAATGAGGTGCTGGATATTCATCAAGGAATACCACTATGCAAAGCAAAAACTAGAGTTACCCATTTTAAAAAGTTTGATTCTACAACATCTTTACCTTTCTTTTTCTTAACATTAATCACATTAATGTTGTCTCATCATTTATGTTTCCTAAATATCACAGAAAAGAAACGAAAAATAGAATGTATGTTTATGCCATCCGCATTCGCCACGGGGTCCCGTCATGCACCGTTAGGTTACTTAACTAATGGCAGAACAGGGGCTGATCTAGCGCGGGTGCAAAACATAAGCAACGTTTATTATATATCTCATATATAAATAGCCATTCGTCGCACGCATTTATAAACATTCCAGATCACAGATGAATACATTGGATATACTAGGAATTCCGTATTTCGTTCAAGCTCTTAACGAAAGACGAGTTCCACAATCGTGATGAATAGCCAAACCCCACCCTAGACCCCTACGGGTGCGGCAAACTACCCGCCAAATTCCCGAAGTGAAGCAACCTCCCTCAATAAAATGAGTAGGCCACTCGGCACTTCGAAAACCCGGTAGTTTGTGCACCCTACCTTGGGTCTATCCTAGGAGCAAAAACAGTAAAAAGAAATTATACAACGGTGGCTACAATCTCAACCCGGATGTGCCTCGTAAAATAATATTACATCTCTTTATACAAATTACATGAATGAAAGAAAAGAAAAACGCTCTTCTCAGATCCCCCCGGCTATTCATCCACGACGATCCAACATATTCATATACACATACCATTACATGATATACATATGTCCAACCCCCACTAATCACCGTATAGCAATTAGTGGATGTTTCAAACACATATCAAACTGAAAAGCGGATAAACGATGTTAAAAATTCGATTTCGAAACACTCCGATTTCCTCTAACACTTAGGATACATCACATGTAATCTGGAAATAATTAAACAATACCATAAAACCAAAAACACAGAGTACAGAGAAACCTAAAAAACCCAAGCCCAAACACAATCATAGAACCGGCGACACAGGGGATTTTGAGAATCTCGCCGGGAAAAATCCGGTGGTTGGGGCTCGTTTTTCTAAGGTTGTCTAGTTATCTTATAACAAGTATTCTGCACATGCTTAAAAAAATTTAAAACAAGTTTTAAAAATTTCCAGAGAGCGGTTTTAGTTTTTACGGTTTTGGAGTTGTTTCGTGTTTTGAAGTTTTAAACATCGTCTAAACAACTAGTTATGGTTTAGTTAGGCTCTGATACTATGTTAGTAGATATTGCACACCCTCACAACACTTGTGAGGAGGCGGAAGTGGCAAACAATAATTTTCTTGTATACAACACCTACTTTAAACCTAGATCTTGTGCTAAACCATAACTAGATCCCTATCTAGAGATCTTATCTACTATGATAGTGGGTTATACCTTTAGAATCGGTCCTTCGGGTCTTCGTTTGGATGCGAATCCTAGGATCCTTGGATGCTTGCAATGTCCTCGATCTCCAGTCGTCTCAAGACGTAGATGATCCACCCGAGAGCTATGGAACAAGCTTCAAACTCTTCTCAAGAGTTAACTAAGAAGTCAAGTTTGCTAGAAACGACTGCTTAGATGATATAGAGATAAACTAATGGATTACTTTTAGCCCTAAGCTTTTGATTCACAACACATGTGAAGGATAATGCTAAGAGGAGAAAGAAGGAGATAGTTAGGAGAGAAAATATGAAAAATAGAATGAGGAAAAATCAAGTATGCATCAAGGATAATGGCTCATGGAAATAATTAAGTTGTGTATTATTTTATCTCTAAAATAATGCACCATACTTGAATAGAAATCCCAATTGAATAAAATATTCAAAGAGCCATTCTTTTACCCATGCTTTGACAATTCTCCTAATTCCACCTCATATATATTTATTTTCACAAAATAAATATCCTATAATGAGGTGTCTCCTTCTAGAAGGTGTTCTTGTACAATTACAAGAATACTCCTCACCGTATACCGTATAAGTATACCCGTATCCGTATTCCGAAAAAATACGAATACAAATAATCCAATAATATAATACTGGTATCAAGCTTAAACCAAAGCCTGCCAGTATTATCCTTCTGATCATCATTCCTGTAGCCAGTACACAAACATGATCTAAACCGTGCCGTAACAACTTACGGCCTTTACATCTTTCTCCTGAACCAGGGAACCCTCTGTGTGTGACTCTAAAGACTCGATAGTATGCTGGGAGTGGATTTAACCATAAGCACGTCAGCGGCACTAGCTGTGCGTAACGGCTACCTAGGTACATGACGATAAGGTGGCCGACGAGCGAACTCATCACAACCCTAACGAGCCTGTAAGCAACACACCGTACAGTCCGGTCTCTTCGTCTGATATGTCGCATATGAAATCTAGGGGTGGTAAATGTCAGACCCCGGAAACTTTATAAGTCATGATGATTTATGGCCCATAACGATTCGAGAAACTACTGATAACTCTTATCAGTAAATCTCGACAACCCTGGCCAGGGATTTGCTGTTATGACCGATCAGGCATAGCGCGACATCAACTCCTTATTCCGGGAGAGACGAAACCCTTCCTATCGCTCACCGCTTCCAAGTGATTTGGGACTGTACCCAAAATCCACCTGTTTGCACGACTTAGTAGAGCCATGGTAGGGAGAAAATCAAAGCACAGTGGGAACCACACAAGTCATTATGACGATCTCGGGTCTACAAACTAACCTGTACAAGTGTCACCAGAGAACTGTTATCTGACAATAGGTATATATACCATCTAGGAGTTCTCAGCGAGTCCTGTTCGGTGTACCCATTCTCCAATGAACACCTGTGTACAATCTTTGATGTCAAACACCAATGGTTGTGGGATTAACCATCGCCCCCAGGGTCAAGAAACGTACGCACTAGTCTACTCTGGTAATATTGATGCCCTGTCTCGATATACCCTCGACTAGGAACTATTAAAGGATATACTTGTAGACTGTCCAGGCCCCACTAGTATAATCTACATCATAATCTCGGTAGTCAAGCATAATCCCAAAGGCTTCATCAAAAAGATATGAAATATAACACATCACACGTTAAGATGAAGATAAACCAGATAGCATACTATCATTTCGAGCAAAGATTGTTTCTGTACATATACATGCCTAGCATCCTATACAATACAGGCATCTAGGGCATACATATCCAACACTTCTTTCATCAATTCTTCCCGAACAGAACCTTGTGGTACACACAATCTGCTGTCGTATCTCAAAGATCCATCTTCGTGGATGATGAAATCTGTTCGAAGTCCACTTTCTACTTGTTCTATGATCTTTTGCAGCTTGGCATCACTTGCTTGAGCTGTTTTTATCTGATTGACAATTATAGACTGAACTTGTAAGTTCATCAAACTTGAAGCGTTACCTGGCATGACCACTTCTATCTCATCTGATGCAAATCTTGCAGTAGATTCTACTGTGCGGTGAGATTCATTGATAGTGGTTGACGACTAAGTGCATCAGGTACTACATTCACCTTTCCTGGATGATATTATAGGTTGATGTCGAAGTCCGCCATAAGTTCTAACCATCTTCTTTGTCTCGTATTCAACTCTTTCTGAGTAAACACATACTTCAGACTTTTGTGGTCTGTGTAGATATCTACCCGTTCTCCAAGAAGATAATGACGCAAAATCTTGAGTGCAAAGATAACGGCTGCCAACTCCAGATCATGCGTCGAATAGTTGCGCTCATGAACTTTCAGTTGTCTTAATACATAAGCTACAACTTTATTGTGCTGATATAGAACACATCCTAATCTCTTACCGGATACATCGCAATGCACTACGAAACCTCCAGATTGGTCCGGTATTACAAGAATAGGTGTTGATGTTAATCTTAACTTGAGTTCTACGAAAACTTGTTCGCAAGCTTCTGACCACACGAATTCTTCATCTTTACATGTGGGCTTGGTCAGGGGTGTTGCAATCTTCGAAAATCCTTCAATAAATCTTCAGTAGTATCCCGCTAATCCCAAGAAACTTTGAATGTCCTTCACTGTCTTTGGTGTCGGCCATTCGCTTACTGTTGATACTTTAGTTGGATCCACAGAGATTCCTTCACCTGAAATGATATGTCCGAGAAATCCGACTTGTTCTAGACAAAACTCGCACTTGCTGTACTTGGCATAAAGTTGATACTGTCGCAAAGTCTCTAGGACAATTCGTAGATGTTCAGCGTGCTCTTTTCGATTCTTAGAATACACCAGGATGTCGTCGATGAATATGACAACGAACCTGTCTAGGTACTCTCGGAAAACTTGATTCATCAGATTCATGAATATGACTGGTATATTGGTCACTCCAAACGGCATCACGAGAA
This sequence comes from Agapanthus africanus, assembly GCA_030015575.1. Lineage (NCBI taxonomy): Eukaryota > Viridiplantae > Streptophyta > Magnoliopsida > Asparagales > Amaryllidaceae > Agapanthus > Agapanthus africanus. The sequence continues at coordinate 90,796,242 of JASDDO010000019.1, read as the reverse complement.
ACTCATAATGTCCATAGCCAGTCCTGAATGTCGTCTTCGGAATATCAGACTCTTTGACCTTCACCTGATGATAACCCGAACGAAAATCTAACTTTGAGAAAACATAAGACCCACTTAGCTGATCGAACAGATAGTCGATTCGCAGTAGTGGATACTTGTTCTTTATCGTGACTTCGTTCAAAACTCTATAATCAATACACATTCTATATGAACCTTCCTTCTTCTTCACAAGTAGAACTGGAGACCCCCAACTTGAAGTGCTGGGACGAATCCATCCTTTCTTCAGAAGTTCGTCCAACTGAGTACGGATCTCCTTCAAACCTTCAAGGCTTAATCAATACGGTGCTTGTTCACCGGTTGTGCACCAGGTACTAAATCAATTCCGAATTCAAGAGCTCGATCGGGAGGCAAACCTGATATGTCTTCAGGAAATACGTCGTCGAACTCTCGAACTACCTCTAGCTTGTCTTCTTTCGCCTGTAGAGTTGTAAGCACTGCCTTCTTCGGTTTTTCTTTGTATGTGCTAGGCTCCAGGATATGGTCTCCACTTTTGAAATAAAAGACTGGATGGTCTGAAATCTCGAACACTACCCTCCTTTGACGACAGTCGCTGGTAGCATAGAATGTTCCTAGCCAATCCATATCCAAAACGACATCGAAATTCGGAATGTCCAGCACTTTGAAGTCAGCATAGAATTCTCTACTGCATACGACCACTGGACACATGTCGTATCCCATTGTTGCCTTTAGAACGTCGTTCTCTGAACTAACATTCCAGCTGGATACGAGCGGTTTGACTGGAACCGCATGAGTTCGGATGAACAGTTGTGACATAAAGTAATGAGATGCTCCAGTATCGAAGAATGCTAGTGCAATAAGTGAGGCTACTAAGATCATACCTAAGTTATGTAGGATAAGTTTTAGGTATGGAAAAGAATATATGGATATAAACAAGTATTGAACATATTTGAAAGATGGAAAGTTACCGGGGATGACTTGGTCGGTGGCTTCAGCTTCTTCCATAGTCATTATGAAAGCATGTTGCCTCGGTACATTCCTCCTTGCTGGAGGTGCATTCCTCTGTCCGTTCCTTTGTCCTTGAGGTAGGTTCCTTTGTGCTTGATGGAACTGACTAGTAGGAAGTGCAGTAGGTCTATAAGGAGGTGGAGCTGGGAGAGCAAGTCGTGGAGCTGGATAGCTGGCCGCTGCGGATAGGTGATTGCTGGTCTGGGTGCCTGATTCTGATTGAGTCTGTGAAGACAAGACCCAATATCATGTGTGTATGAGCCACAGACTAAGCAGAGGCGATTAGCACGCCTACAACCCTTCGCCATGTATCCATTTCTTTTACAGTAAAAATAAAAGTCTGGACTAGGCCGGTTGAAAGGTACTCCCAGTCTCCTGGGTACAAACGGTGGCCTGGAAGAGGCTCCTCCTGCCACCTGGGTGGCAGGGCGCTTCATACCGGCAGATTAAGGTCAACCCTTCTTCTTTACTACTGCCTCGTATCGACGGACAGCCTTCAAAGCTAAGTCGTAGGTTAGGAAATCCCCTGTAGCTAATGCAGCTTGGATTTCCTGGTCCAACCCCTACTGAAATCATCTGGCCCTGTTCTCAGTAGTCGGTATGAGGTGTGTCGTAAACCTGTTACGGTCTTGTGTTAGCTGTGTAGTATGTGATAATAGAAATTCGAATATTTAAAACATATCTTACCTGCTCAACATAGTGAACTCAGCATTGTTTCCTGATTAAAAAATCAGGAATTAGCTCAATGAGGTATCACGTGTTCACACGTGGCCAATGGTCACGTGATGACACGTGATGGTTAAAACTTCATCAAACAGAAGCGAAAACAAACTGCTGAAAAATAACTCAATTGAGGGTCACGTGCTCACACGTGACCAAGGGTCACGTGCCAGCACATGAAAGGCTTTGAAAGCCTTACGGCTTAAAAGAATTTAATTTAATTCTAAAAGTCAGAAAAAATATCTCAACGAGGTATCACGTGTTGACACGTGACGATCAAAACAGACACAAAATAACAAACGGCTGAAGGAAATACCTCATTGAGGTATCACGAGCTTACACGTGACCAATGATCACGTGTTAACACGTGATGGTTAAAGCTGAAGCGTAAGTAAACGCTGAGAAAATGACTCAATTGGGGGTCACGTGCTCACACGTGACCAAGGGTCACGTGTCAGCACGTGACTGGCTTTAAAAGCCTCACAGTTTAACAGAATTAAAATTCTGAATTCCTCTAAAATCTTTCCAAATGGGAAAGGAGTAAGGAGAACCGTTGGATTAAAATTTCAGGGGTAATTAAATATCACCAATTTATGGAAAAATCTTAGACAAGGAAAGATTTCCCCTAAATCTCACCAGAAATAACAAATAGAATATCTTTGGATTAAACATCCAACGGTGAATAAAATTCACCTAATAATCTAAAGGCTCAGATTAATGATGAAAACAAATCAAATCTTTCAATGAGAGATTTGCTAAACAAATTGATTCTTTCCCTCCTCCTATAAATAGGAGCCAAGAGAAGAGAAGGGTGGAATTTTTTTTAGAGAGCAAACTTTTGAGAGAGTTTTGGAATCTAGAAATTTCAGAGAGAAAAGAGAGGAGAATTTAATTCTCTACAAAGAAAAAACCCTAGGTAAGAAAAGAAAGGGGATCAAAACTTCAATAAAGAGAATTTAATTCTCAATCCAAGAGTTTAACTCTTCTACAAAAAAGAACTTAGTTCTTCTTCAGATTGAAGATCTGCACAGAGCACATCTCCCCATAAGTTGAGAATTTAATTCTCATCGGGTCGAGATCCTGCCATGCAGATCCTAAACTTAGAAGGGGAATTGAGTTTTGAGAACTTAATTCTCCTAAAACAAAATTAGGGTTTAACCCTATATGAGAATTTAATTCTCCCAAAGTTATAGGAATTTAATTCCTTCAAGATGGATGAAATTAGGGTTTAACCCTAATTGAGAATTTAATTCTCTCAGATTAACAGGAATTTAATTCCTCCAAGACAGGATCAGGATTTCACCCTATACAAGAATTTAATTCTATTACATATATGGGAATTCAATTCCTCTAAAAGAAATTAGGGTTTAAACCTACATAAGAATTTAATTCTTTCACAATAGGAATTTAATTCCTCCAAAGTTATAATTAGGGTTTAACCCTACGGAGAATTTAATTCTCAGAATAAAATAAAGAGACTAAAGAGATCTCTGTGCATGAAAAAGAACCAGGGTCACGTGTCGCCACGTGACCTCCGAAAAGATCCCCAGAAATAAGAAGGAAAGACCTCAGAGGCAACGCCTCACGTGCTCCACGTGACCCCCGAAACAAAGAAAGAAAAAGCAAAAGAAATAGAGGCCTTGGGCATTCTCACGTGTTCCCACGTGACCTCTTGGCAGACGCTTTAAATCCTCCTCACGTGCCAGCACGTGATGCTCTAAAATAAAATATAAAAAAATGCTTAACACTCGTTTGCATAACGAAGTAAAAGGATCTGGTCCCACTCCTGGGCGCCCTCACGTAGCCCCACGTGACCCATTCCTATTAAGGGTTTAAACACTAATTCGTGAGCTTTATTCCTAGTGCTTGACACTGATTATCTTTTATTGTTTAACACTAATTCCAGAACTTATACCCAGTGTTTAACACTCGTGTTTTCTAGTGTGTAACACTAATTTAGGGACTATATTTCCAGTGTTTAACACTGTTACCTTCTAGTGTTTAACACTAACTTGAGAGCTTTAACACTGTTGTTATCTAGTGTTTAATACTAGTTTTAACCAAATTGGTTAATCTTCCAGAGGCAAAGCCTCCCATTCAAAATTGAGTAAAAATCAGATCTCTAATGTCTACTGCTCAATCACAGATAAAAATGTTATCAGAGCCCTCAAACTTTTGTTTAGCATTGCTAAATAATGTGGGCCTGGAACCATACAAATAGACTAATGGTCCAACAAAGGGCCAATATGTCAAACTTAATTGGACTCAGCCCAAATTGGCCATAAGTCCTCAATCCAGACTTAACTGAGCCAATGTGCTCATAATATAATTAATTGGTCTTGGTTCCAAACTGAGCTACAGATCATTTAATCCACCTTGGTTCAAGGGTACATCTCTTCATCCTTTTGATATTTATCGTTGTAATCCCTCAACGTCTTCAAAGAGGTGACGGGTCCCAACAACCATACATTTCACGGACTGTGGGGTCCTTAAACTCATGGACTATGATGTCCTTAACCTCGACCGTGATGTCTTAAAATTAACAACGGACTGTGGGGTCCTTAAACTCATGGACTATGATGTCCTTAACCTCGACCGCGATGTCTTAAAACTAACATTGGACTGTAGAGTCCTTAATTCCACGGACTATGATGTCCTTAACCTCGAATGCGATGTCTTAAAACTAATATTGGACTGTGGAGTCCTTAATTCCATGGACTATGATATCCTTAACCTCGACCGCGATGTCTTAAAACTAACATTGGACTGTGGAGTCCTTAAATCCATAGACTATGATGTCCTTAACCTCAACCGCGATGTCTTAAAACTAACATTGGACCACCAGGCCCTTAAACTGGTAATCGACCGCAATGTCATTAATCTAAACAATAGAGCCCAATTGCTCTCTTGTCGGATCTAAACGATCATGTTAAGTCGATCTTAGTCTAAAAATTGGGCTAACATATCCTTAACAAACGTTTAAGTTGATCTTAATCTCAAAAGAGACTAACGTATCCTTAAACCCAACCCCCAAACCCAAATCTAAGAAGATACGGATTTGGACTAATCCACGCCCTACGGGCGATAACATAAATTAGTCTCCGTATACAATCCACGGGCAACCAAAAACAAAACAAACACACACGATACGAAGTGACCATCTGGAGAAGGAGAAAGTGGTTACCGCGATGCGGTAGCGTAATTAACTGCAGGGGCTTGCGCCTGCAGGGAAGAGCGTCCCCACAATCAAAAAGCCCTCAAATGAGGAGGAATCTGACGAAGTCTGCTACATCGGCCGCATCCGTTTAAACCTTCAATACATGGTGTCATAAATCAACTTAGCATCTTCGAAGAAGTGGACGGATAGCTCCAATTAGCATCTGCCCCCGAATTTCAGACAAGACGTCGATCTTGCGCCGTCTTTCGGAGGGGAACAGATTCTGGCACGCCCGGTGGGACCTTTTCCTCTTTCCACTCCACACTTCGTGTGTCGTGTTCGCGAACCAATCGCGGTTTGCTAATGGTTGCCCTTGGGTTTTGAGGTACTAAGATTTGGCGTTTTGCTTGCTACAGAAAGCAAAGAATCAATGGCGTCCACTTGTGCAAGATGTTCCAAATGCAACTGCAACCCACGTCCGGCCTCAACTGGGGGCATAGCCTACGGGCCCCAAGCGGCCTCCCTATTCACGATGCCCGTGGAACAGGTCACTCAAGCCACTACAGGGTTGTTTTCGGAACCATGCTTCCGCTGACAAGCTTCAGCACCCCAGTGCCCGTACCGGAAGCTCCTAAGAAGTCAGTCTTCGATCGGCTGACAGCTAATGCGGCCTCTCTCAATGGGTCATCCAGTTCCAGCGCCTCAGTCTTCGCCAGATTGGGCCAAAGTTCCTGTGGGCCCATGATGAATCCTGCAATCCCAGAAAAGGTTGTTCTGAATAGGATAGCCATCTCTACTCCTGAAGTCGTCAAGGCGACTTCTCCTGCCAAGGGGTCGGTCTTTACAAGACTGACCGTCCTAACTCCCACTCCCGCTCCTGCTACTGAAAGGACATCAGTCTTTAACAGGCTGACACCAGCAACGGCCCCTCACCTGAACAGGGGGAAAGACAAGGCCATCCCATCACCGAGCCAACTCCATCAGCTCGACATGCTCGACATCGCCACTGGCGCAGGGTAAGGAAGGCCGGGGGCAACTCCCCCTCTGGGCTAACTCCACCAGCCCCGACGGCGGAAATTAATGCTGCTGTTCCAACCGGGAACAGCTTCGAGCTGCTGAATAAGGTGCGCAGGAATTCGCCCACCGCCGTACTGAAGAGATCTCTTCCTCCGGTGGAGAATGTTGCGGAAACAAAGCCAGAGCAGTCCCCTCAGCGAATGTCTTCCAAGATCTACAAGGTCTGGCGGCAGGTCCGAAACTCAGTGGTTGATCAAGATTACCCTCGCCGACAAAAAAGGGCGATGATTCGACAGGAAGAAAACTGTCCTGGCAGAGCACAACGGACGACAACCACCTGGGTGCCCACTGCAACGACCCCCTCAACTTCGACCGCTCATGAGAAGAGAAGGTCAGAGAAGATCCCCGTGCCTGCGACAGATGTCAAAGGCACTGAGCCCAAACGCCCTAAGTCTGGGGGCATGGTGGTGTATACTATTTACATGGCATCCGGGAAAGAGGATAGCCGCGCTTCTACGGGCCACCGACCACTCACTCGATCCATCACAAGAGCTCAGGAACAACAGCAGCAGAAGCTTCAGAAGATGCTAACTGCAATGGCTGCACCCACCGGGCCAAAAGAAAGCCCGGAGGCGTCATCGGAACAACGTCACAAACACGAGACTGATGCTGAATTCCTTCGCAGAATGCTCGAAAAGAAGGACAAGGAGGCTGCGGAACAAGCGGCCAATATAAAGCAAATGGATTTTCTGTTCCAAGACATGGTCGGGATAATGATACAGCAGGACCCTCCAGCTGAAGATCCTCCGATTATCCTCGAAGACGACAGAGGAGAAACATCTAATCCACCTCCAGCTCTTTCAACAGCCAAAGAGGAAACTATCTCCAAAGCTGCCCTGGATGACTATATTGCTCAGCAAATAAGAGTTCACCAGGTAAATGAGGCAGCCGGCCAAGTTGTCAAAACAGGGCGACCGTATCCAGGCTGGATGATCAGATAAAGTACCCGCCGGGCTACACAATCCCGAAATTCCATGTCTACAAGGGGACAGGCAATCCCCATCAACATGTCGCCCAGTTCAGGGCTCTTTGTGGCAACACCAGCGGCGATGATAAGCTCTTGCTTTGCCAATTCGTCGGCAGCTTATCAGAGACGGTGTTTGAGTGGTACTCCGAGCTTCCAAACGACTCCGTCAAAACTTTCGCAGAGATGGAGTTGCTATTCACCCAGCGATTCGCGAGCGCCAGCGAACGCACCCCAATAATGGCGTTGATTAATGCAAGGGTGAAGCCAGGCGAAACTTGGGTTCAATATGCAATCCGATGGCGGAATCTGTGGTCGAAGTGCGAACAGCGCATCGAAGAAGCACCAGCGGTGGGCATGTTCGTGGGCACCTTAGACCCTCATGCAACTATTTCACAATTCATGATGTTCTTTAAACCGACCACGTTCTAGGCTTTAATCGATAAGCTGGCCCAGATGTATCAAATGGGTCACAGACCGTCTCCCCCGAAGCCGAAACCTCGGAACGACAAGGGTAAAGGGAAGACGACCTTCGTTGCGAACACCCAACAGCAGCCCAGTGCCCCAAAGCTAGCGGATCAACTGGAGGAGAGACGGCGCTATTACAATGAGAAAATGAAGCGTCCTTACTCATTCCCACGGGACAAAACGAAAAGGTTGTTCGAGCTGGCGATGCGCAACAGGATTATCAACTTGCCAAATCCAAGGCGACCACCGCAACATAGCGAAGTGAATAATCCCAATTATTGCCCTTACCACCAAACGGTAAGCCATCCGATCGAAGATTGCTTCGTCTTTAAGGGATGGATCGAGGATCAATACCTACAAGGCAAGTTTGCGCTGTCTGAGAAGTGGAAAGTAAACCCACCACAACCGCACACTCCTAAGAAGACTGAAACACCGGGGGCAACGTGTTCTTTTGTTGAAGAAGCTCCATGGGAGGTCGTGCTTTCAGCCAAAACCAAAAGGATACTGAATGATCTTCAGACATGCCCGGCGATCAGGTGGAAGAACCCGCTAGAATCCCAGATCATCAAAGGGATGCTGAAGCCGCGCCCAATTCCAAAGATTGGTGGTGATGGCCAAAGCATTCACGTCCAGCCGTCAAAATTTTCAAAGAAGAAGAAGAAGAGATCCAAAAAGCCCGTGAAACCTGGCGACAAGCGCGCGGACCTACAAAAATAGATTGACACGCTGGAAGAGTATAACCAGAAGGCGCGGACTCCAATCACACTCCAAGAGTTCCTCAGCCACGTCCTTGAGGACGAAGATGATGGAGAAGACTCATCGGATGAATCTGAGGATTACATAGCAAGTTGTCATGTGATCTCTCACTCATTGATAAATGATGAAGAGGCTCCTTACACCAAGAGACTGGGGGCAGGTCCCGAGCCGGAATTTTTATGGCCGTCAGATGAAATGATCGACGCATTCCTGAACGAGGCCCTTCTGAAAAGTAAAGCTGATCGAGAACGTGAGATGGCTATACTTGAAAAGGCCAAACGCCGGCGACTGGATGAAAGAAGCGGGACATTCCCGCCGAATCAAGGGACATCCGTCGTGAATAAAAACATGATCAAGATGAGGAAAAGGTTTGCGAAGGCCATATCAATGGGAATGAAGCTACCACTCTCCGAAGGAAACACTCCCGATGAAGCAAAGATGCATCCTAGCTACTGCCTATATCACCAAACGACGACACACCCCACCGAAGAATGCAATGCTTTTAAAAGATGGTGGTGAGGGTATGTTGCTCACCGGCAACATTTCAAGCGGATGAAACGCAAGACTCGTTGGGAGCAAAGAAGTGCGGCTGACGAGCATAAAAGAAATACTGGCAACTGTCGCACGGTCAACGCCGGGGGATCGCAAGTTCTCACCTTTGGAAGCGACTCTGACGAAGAGATGGCTCTTGGCCCTCTCTTTAATGAATCCACCTTGGGGAAGGAGGAAGAACCGAAGGCCTGTGAAAATATTCAACTGCGCAATCGCACGGTTCCAGAAAGGAATCTCGGACCCACGAATAGAAAAGACAAGGGGAAAGAAAAGGTCTCTGAGGACATCGCCCTGGATGACCAAGTCATGAAAGAGATGACTGTTCCCCTCCGAAAGACGGCGCGACACCGCGTCTTGCCTGAGATTCGGGGCAGATGCTAATAGGTGCTATCCGTCCACCTCTCCGAAGATGCCAAGTTCATTTATGGCACCACGTATCGAAGGTTTAGACGGATCCGTCCGATGTAGCAGACTTCGTCAGATTCCCCCTCGTTTGAGGGGTTTTTGATTGTGGGGACGCTCTTCCCTGCAGGCGCAAGCCCCTGCAGTTAATTACGCTACCGCATTGCGGTAACAACTTTCTCCTTCTCCATATGGTCACTTCGTGTCGTGGGTGTCTTTTTTGTATTTCGTTGCCCGTGGATTGTTTACGGGGACTGAGTTATGTCGTCGCCCGTAGGGCGTGGACTAGTCCAAATCCGTATTATCTTAGATTTGGGTTTGGGGGGGTTTTGGTTTGAGGATACGTCAGCCCTACTCGAGGCTAAGATCAACTCAAACGTTTGTTAAGGATACGTTAGTCTAACTTTGTGACTAAGATCAACTTAACGGGATCGTTTAGATCCGACACAAGAGCGTTGGGACTCTAATGTTCCAGTTTAGGGACATAGTGGTCCATGAATGTGTGGCCGTCGGGACCCGTCACCTCTCTGACGACGTTGAAGGATTACAACGACGGATGTCAGAGGAGTTCAAGGATGTACCCTCAAGCCGGAGTCAATTGGGGGGATTTATAGTCCACTTTGTTTTGAAGGTTTAAGGATACGTTAGCCATCTTTGAGGCTAAGATCAACTTAAACGGGACCGTTTAGATCCGACAAAAAAGCATGTGGGGCTCTATTGTCCTAGTTTAAGGACATTACGGTCCATGGGTAGTTTAAGGACATTGCGGTCCGTGGGTAGTTTAAGGACATTGCGGTCCATTGTTAGTTTTAAGACATCTCGGTCAAGGTTAAGGACGTCGTAGTCCATGGGTTTAAGGACCCCACAGTCCATTGTTAGTTTTAAGACATCTCGGTCAAGGTTAAGGACGTCGTAGTCCATGGGTTTAAGGACCCCACAGTCCGGTATGTGCTCTGGATGCTTCACACGGGTTCACTGCCGTGCTTGGCGAGGACCAGGCTCCGCTCTGGACGTTTCCCACAGGGTCAAAGAGTGACATTATCCGCGTTCCACGTAACCAGGAATTTGCATTAGACATGAGTTTAAGGACCCCACAGTCCATATCAATGTGTGGTCGTCGGGACCCGTCACCTCTTTGACGGCATTGAGGGATTACAATGCCAAGTATCAAAGGAGTGAAGAGATGTACCCTAGAACCGGAGTGGATTAAATAACCCTTGGCCCAATTTGGGGTCAAGACGAATTAATTATGTTATGAGTCCATTGGACCAGTTAATCACAAATTGAGGACTTATGGCCATCTTGGGCTAAGTCCAATCAGGAGAGGCTTTGCCTCCATCCATTTAAGCCAATTTGGGCCGAAGTCTAGTGTTAAACACTACAGAGCAGTCAGTGTTGAACACTGGGAATGGGGTTGGCAAGTTAGTGTTTAACACTAAGAGAATATTTGGTGTTGAACACCAGCAACAATGTTTTTTCAGGTTAGTGTTAAACACTAAGGTAATCAGTGTTGAACACTGCAAATGAAGATCTCAGATTAGTGTTTAAACACTAAGGTAATCAGTGTTGAACACTGCAAATAAAGCTTTTTAATTAGTGTTGAACACTAAGGCCCAACAGTGTTTTAACACTGGATTCGAGAGTTTTAGTTTAGTGTTTAAACACTAAGGTAAGAGGGGTCACGTGGCAGCACGTGAGAGCGCCCTCCCTTCCTTTGTTCTGCTGAGATTATCGCGTCTTTCAGAGCATCACGTGCCATCACGTGATGGGCATTCAAATGCCTATGGATTAGAGCTTCTGCTGAGGGTCACGTGGGTCACGTGGGGTGCTGCCTCAAAGGGGCTTTCTGTAGCTCTCTTGGGGGGGGTCACGTGATGACACGTGACCCTGCCTCTAGGTATTTTGTTTAGAGGCTTTGTTAATCTTCTTAGGAATTAAATTCCTCGAACTATAAATTTCAGAGGAATTAAATTCCTACTTCCTTTCGAAGACTTATATTCTGGGATAGAGTTTAACTCTGAATTTTCTGTAGGAATTAAATTCCTCATATACGTGAAGGGCTGAATAGGGTTAAACCCTAATAAAAGTTTTTAAGGAGTTTAAACTTCCATCCTCTGTATGATTAAGGGAATTAAATTCCTGCTGTTTCAACAGAACTAGGTTCTTAATTAGGGTTAAACCCTGTTTCTTTTTTTGTACTGGAGGAATTAAATTCCCATAATATAGGGTCAAGCCCTCCTTTTATTTTAAAGGAATTAAATTCCTATAGTTCTGTGAGAATTAAATTCTCGTGCTTGCATTCCTTCTCCATGTTTTGGATCTGCATGGCAGGATCTCAACCCATTGAGAATTAAATTCTCAACCTTAAGGGGAGATGTGCACTTTGCAGATCCTCCATCAAAGAGAGAAGAAATATGTTCTTCTGTTTTTACATTATCAGAGTTAAACTCTGTTGAGAATTAAATTCTCTTTCTTTCAAAAGGCCTTCCCTTTCTTACCTAGGGTTTTTTGCAGAAGATCCGAGTCTTTTTCAAAGTATCAGAGCTCTTCTCCTTTTTTCTTTTTTTCTTCTCTGCGCATCTATATGTATGTATGTCTCTTGGCTCCTATTTATAGGAGAAGCAGCCGAATCAATCAGTTTTTTGACGAATCTTCATTGAGATTTGATTTGCATTCATCATTCATTTTGGACCTTTGGATTATTAGGTGAATTTTATTCACCATTGGATTTTAAATCCAGAGATTCTCCCTTGTTATTTTGGTTAGATTTAAAGGGGAAATCTTTCCAAACCCGAGATTTTCCCATAGATAGATGATATTTCATCACCTCTGAATCTTTAATTCGATCGGTTCCAGATAGCCGCTTTCCTTTGGAAAGATTTGATTCTCCTTCAGAATTTAATTCTGTTTGACAAAATGGGCTTTGAAAGCTGATCACGTGTGACCACGTGACCCATGGTCACGTGTGGGCACGTGACCCCCTTTGGAATGAGCATTTTCCTTTCTTTTGCGCTCTGTCTTCTGATTGCTGCCTAAGCGTCATGTGCTACCACGTGACCCCTGGTCACGTGTGAGCACGTGACCCTTGTTTGAACTCTTTTTCCTTGGTTCGTTTGGAGAACGAGTCTGCTGTCTTGAACGTCATGTGCCAACACGTGACCCTGGTCACGTGGGAACACGTGACCTCTTCTGAAGCCTTTTTCTTGACTTGATCAGGGAACTGGTGTGTCTTTGACGTTTGCATTTAAATGTCACGTGTCGCCACGTGACCCGGGTCACGTGGGAGCACGTGACTCTTTCTGAAGCCCCTTTTCTTCAACGTAGTCAGGAAACTGGACTTGCCCTGATGATGTGCTTAGGTGTCACGTGCCAACACGTGACCGCTAGTCACGTGTAAGCACGTGACCCTCTTCTGAAGCTTTTCCCAGAAGCTTTCCTGATTTTAAATCAGGAAACAAATGCCCCCACAGCGTTGTTCTCACGTGTCTGCACGTGAGTGCAACGCTGTCACCTCTTGTGACTGTTGGATTTGCTTTGGGGGAGTAGGGTAGACGAAACGTCCTTTTAGAAGCGCCTTCACTTTTTCATGTCCTTCCTTTCAAACCTTTCTTTTAATAATTTGATTCTCATTCTCAGAGCTTAGTTCTCTGTTGTGTCTGTGCTGTGCCGCCTCATTTTCCATCAAAGGCTAGTGCTCACGTGTTGCGTATGCAGGGATCTGCTTGATGGGGACGTTTCATTTCCCTAACCTAATTCCAATGCGTCATTGGATTTCATTTCCAACGCTCTCCCCTTCTTTTCGGGCTTTGAGAATAGTTCCACCATGCACAATATTTTTTGTGCATGGCATTAAATGCGCCCCTTTATAACCTGAACCTTATGCCTTACTTCTTTTCTTCACAGAGAAACCCATTCATACCTTAAGGTGGTCATTTTTGAGAACCCGATCAATCTCCATGGCTTGCGATCATCCCCATGCTCGTCGGCAACCATGGGAGGTGCCCCTTGAGGAGATAATTCCTCGCTTCGCTGCGCGGCTGGCGGATCCCTTTCTCACCGACGCTCAATGTGACACGGTGATGTACGAGCTACTGACCCGTCGGGGTTCTCCTCTTCCCATGGGCTCCATTTGGCTCCGGATGATCCTCCTGTCTGTGCTTGACGATATACCCCCTCATCCGGCGGAGATGACTTCGGCGATCCTTGACGCGGCGGAGGACAAGCTTGAGTGCTTTCATGAGGCTTGTCTAATCACTCAAGCTCTGAAGGATCACTCAGTTCATTTACTGAGTCAGATAAGAGCTCGTCGGGCCGTCATGTCTGCTTTCGCTGATGAGCACGGCTCCAACCGGTGGGGAGCGACTCCTCGCGAAAACCGCCGTTTTGACGTGCTGGAGAAGGCGGAAAGGGAGTTGGAGAATTTTGTGTTTTGCTTTGTTAACCCTTGTATTTCTGATCCCTTGTTTGGTAATCTTTTCCCACTGATGTAGCATGTTTGAATCAATGTACTCCTTTAATCATTGGTGGTTTGCATGCTTTCTGTTGAATTTTCATGCTTGTCAGATAGTTGTACGTGTGTCTTGCTTGCGTAAATGAGCTGTCTGTTTTTCTTTAATTACGAGCACCATCGTTACGTTGCATGCACATCAGTGCCTCCGGCAACATTTCCTTTTAAACATTCGTACAGTTGCAAATGCGTGCTTGATAGGATACAGATCAGAAACTTGCCACGTTATCTCCCGTATCGGGTGGTTTGTGCTGGCTTTAGATCGAGTATTGTTGTCGAAGGGAGGTTTATAAATGAAGACATATTCTTCTCTTCAATGGTGTGTCCCCTTTCTATTGAATGTATTCTGCGGATACTCTATCTCGATCTCTTTGCAGGACAGCGATAGCTTAAGGCTCCGGGTTAAGATCTGCTTGCTAAGACTTTTGCATTTTACGAGCCACGAGGGTCCCATAAAGAGTTTTTCTCCCTACAGGTCGAGAGGATCCCATAGGTATGAGTTCTTCTTAAAGATCGTGAGGATCCTTAAGCGGGTTTTCCCTTGAGAGTCGTAAGGACCTCACAAGAGAGTTTTTCTTCCTTACAGGTCGTGAGGGCCTGCAAGTGCCGGATGTGATCACCCTTATCCGTATTTCACGGAGTCGGGAGTTTCTCAAGGTATCGTAGTTTAAAGACGTCACGGTCAAGGTTAAGGACCTCATAGTCCGTGGATTTAAGGACTCCACAGTCCGCTGTTAGTTTTAAGACATCACGGTCAAGGTTAAGGACCTCATAGTCCGTGGATTTAAGGACTCCACAGTCCGGTGTTTGGTTGCAGGGACCCGTCACCTCTTTGAAGACGTTGAGGAATTACAACGCCGGGCATCAAAGGAGTGAAGAGATGTACCCTTAAACCAAGGCAAAGTCTGTAGGGAATCGGGGTGGTTGATCGTTAGTTTTAAGACATCACGGTCGAGGTTAAGGACGTCATAGTCCGTGGATTTTAAGGACTCCACAGTCCGGTATTTGCTCTGGATGCTTCACACGGGTTCACTGCCGTGCTTGGCGAGGACCAGGCTCCGCTCTGGACGTTTTCCACGGGGTCAAAGAGTGACATTATCCGCGTTCCACGTAACCAGGAATTTTGCGCTAGATGCTTCACACGGGTTCACTGCCGCGTTAGGCGAGGACTAGGCTCCGCTCTGGATGCTTCGCACGGGTTCACTGCCATGCTCTGCGAGGACCAGGATCCGCTCTGGACGTTTTCCACGGGGTCAAAGAGTGACATTATCCGTGTTCCACGTGACCAGGAATTTTGCACTAGATGCTTCACACGGGTTCACTGCCGCGCTAGGCGAGGACTAGGCTCCGCTCTGGATGCTTCGCACGGGTTCATTGCCATGCTCTGCGAGGACCAGGATCCGCTCTGGACGTTTTCCACGGGGTCAAAGAGTGACATTATCCGCGTTCCACGTGACCAGGAATTTTTGCACTAGATGCTTCACACGGGTTCACTGCCGCGTTAGGCGAGGACTAGGCTCCGCTCTGGATGCTTCGCACGGGTTCATTGCCATGCTCTGCGAGGACCAGGATCCGCTCTGGACGCTTTCCACGGGGTCAAAGAGTGACATTATCCGCGTTCCACGTGACCAGGAATTTTGCACTAGATGCTTCACACGGGTTCACTGCCGCGTTAGGCGAGGACTAGGCTCCGCTCTGGATGCTTCGCACGGGTTCATTGCCATGCTCTGCGAGGACCAGGATCCGCTCTGGACGCTTTCCACGGGGTCAAAGAGTGACATTATCCGCGTTCCACGTGACCAGGAATTTTGCACTAGATGCTTCACACGGGTTCACTGCCGCGTTAGGCGAGGACTAGGCTCCGCTCTGGATGCTTCGCACGGGTTCACTGCCATGCTCTGCGAGGACCAGGATCCGCTCTGGATGTTTTCCACGGGGTCAAAGAGTGACATTATCCGCGTTCCACGTGACCAGGAATTTTTGCTGAATATATCCGCATTTCACGGGGTGAAGGTTTGACTGTTGGCGATATGTATACCACCGAGCCATGGAACTGGGAGTGGCCGCTGTTCCGCTTAGCTTGAAGTTGTGTCCGTTGTTACGAGACGATCTCCAGGTTATTTGTGAACCGTCGAGATTTGGCTTCCTCTCATGATGAAACCTGGGGGGAGGAGTATGATCCCTTCTTTGTTTGCGCCCCTGGATTGTATACAGGGATTGTTGTAGTATCACCTGTAGGGCAAAAAGGTTTCATTTTTCCATCATTTCTTTTATTCTTTCCGCGATGCTCTATCATTTCAGCTTTTTATATCGCGAAGGTCGCGATTGCCCAATCATTTCGGCTATTTTTCGCGGTGCCCAATCATTTCGGCTATTTGTTTTATTTTTACTCGCTGCTTTTTATTGCGAGTTGCCCCATCATTTCGGCTATTTTTCATGCATACATTTTTACTTGCTGCTTTTTATTGCAAGTTGCCCCATCATTTCGGCTATTTCGTAGGCATGTGTGGCCTGCTAGCTTTTTCGCCGCAAGCTCGGATTTTGGACACCGATTTCGGCATCAGCATCGCTGCAACTGGGATGTTGCCAGGAGCGAATCATCATTTGCCTTTGTCGATGTTGAACAAAGGTGGCTTAGCAAACAGGGTTAAGGTCCTGTCGACTAAGGCTTTTGACTTCATGAGCCGTAAGGGTCTCACAAAGGTATTTCTCCCTACAAGTCGTGAGGATCTTGCAGGTGTATTTTCTCCTTAGGGATCGTGAGGATTCCTAAGTGTATGTTCCTCTGTAAGTCGTAAGGATCCTACAAGAGGGTTTTCTCCTTATGGGTCGAGGGGACCTACAAGGGTTGGACTTTGCTGGGGATATGTTTATTCGCGCCCGTGGATTGTATACAAGGGTCAGTATTGAGCCTCTTGTAGGGCAATATCGGAGGTTGTGGAGGATTTGCTTAAGAACAGGTTCAGGTTTCTGTAACTTAAGACTTTCAAATCTCATGAGCCGTGAGGGTCCCATAAGAGAATTCTCCTTACGAGTCGTGAGGATCTCGTAAGTGTATTTTCTCCTTAGGAATCGTGAGGATCCCTAAGTGTGTTGCTCCCTCGTGAGTCGTAAGGATCTCACGCAGGTGGTTTCTCCTTACAAGGTCGAGAGGACTCTGTAAGTGTCCTTTAACGAGGTTGCGCCCTTTCGGGTTTTCACAAACACTCGCCGGTAGTCTTGCTGTTTTTACTCACGGAGCCCTTTCGGGTTTTCATCCGTGCCCGTTTTGCTTATAGACATACCGTTTTTTTTTATTCTTTTCACTTTTTTTTTACAAGGTCGCGCCCTCTCAGGTTTTCACGAACGCTTGCCGGCAGCCCTGCTGTTTTTACTCACGGAGCCCTTTCGGGTTTTCATCCGTGCCCATTTTGCTTATGGACGTACCGTTTTTTTTTCTTTTTCATATATTATTTTTTTTTATTTTTTTTTATTTATCTCGTCAGCCTAAAGACGCTGCGGTAGTAGTTTTAGGGACGTTTCGGTCCGTCGTTAGTTTAAGGACGTTTCGGTCCGTCGATAGTTTAAGGACGTTTCGGTCCGCCGTTAGTTTAAGGACGTTTCGGTCCGCCGTTAGTTTAAGGACGTTTCGGTCCGTCGTTATGGGAAGGCCGGCTGCTGCTTGTAAAGTCTGAGCCTAGGAAGACAGTGAGCGGACATAGTCGTCGTCATTTATCATTGACCCCGGCTGTGGCTCATTAAGCATAGTACTTCTTTAAGAAGCGGCCGTTTATTGGCCTGAAAGGCCTTTCACCGTGCATGTCCATGAGTAGGTAGGCTCCACCCTGATAGACCTTGTCTATGATGTACGGGCCTTCATAGTTTGGCTCAAATTTTCCCCGCTTGGCACGATTGGGGATCATAGGTCTTTTGACCACTAGTACGAGTTCGCCTTGGCGGAATGTCCTCGGCATGGTCAATCGTTCGTACGAGCGCGTCATCTTTGCTTTGTAGGCTTCTAGATGTTGTTGCGCTATGAGCCGGGTTTCGTCGAGGGCATCAAGCTCCTCAAGCCGAAGGTGAGCATTTTCTTCGTTCGTCAGCTCGTGGTGGACTGCTACTCGTAGAGAGGGTAACTCTATCTCGAGGGGGAGCACTGCTTCCGTCCCAAACACCAACGCGTACGGCGTTGTGTTTGTGGCCGTCTTGAACGTAGTTCGATAGGCCCAAAGGGCTTCTTGCAGTCTTTCGTGCCAGTCTCTCTTATTCCTGGAAACGGTCTTTTTTATGATCTTCGTCAAGGTCTTATTGAAAGCCTCGGCCAGACCGTTAGCTCGTGGATTGTAAACTGAAGAATATCTCCAGTCTATATTGTGCTGCTGTGCGAAGCGGCTAATCTTATGGCTTCGGTAGGCCGGCCCGTTATCAGAGATAATCCGCCGCGGAGTTCCAAACCGATAGATGACGTGCGTCTTGAAGAAGTGGAGGATATTCTCCGTCTTCACTTCCCTCAGCGGTACTGCTTCTGCCCATTTGGAGAAGTAATCAGTGGTCGCCAGGATAAAACGGTGTCCCCGGGATGATGCTGGCTCAATGGGGCCGACTATGTCAGTCCCCCACATTTCGAATGGCCAACTAGCCAATGTCGGGTGCAGTGGATTCGGATGTTGGTGGATGAAGTCTCCATGGATCTGCCATGAGTGGCATTGCTTCGCATACTCAAGGCAGTCTTGGATCATCGTGGGCCAGTAATAACCCATCCGTTTAATTTTTAACTTCATCTTTGGGCCTGCTTGGTGAGAACCGCAAAGTCCGTCATGAACTTCCTGAACGACTCTTTCTGCTTCGTCAGGTCCCAAGCATCTCAGCCATAGAGAATCGAACGATCTCTTGTATAGAATATCGTTGACGAAAGCGAAAGATAAGGCTCGTTTCATGAGCCGATGTCTTGAGGACGCTTCTTCGGGCATTCGGTGGGACTTAAAGTAGTCTATGAAGACTTCCCTCCAGTCTTCGGCCTCTCATGGTCTTTTATTTGTAGGGTCATCTGCTCGGTCGCTCCCTTTTCTCCGCATGATTCCGGAGATATTTCTGCCGGGGCGAGCACTCGACGGGTTTGTACCACGATTCTGACGTCATCGAGGTTCTCGTCAGCCAGTTCCTTAGCAAGTTTAGCCAACGCGTCTGCTTTGCTGTTTTCCGCACGCGGTATGTTCTCCAAAGTATAGGAGGGAATTTGGGTCAATAGTTGTTGCACCCTTTCGCCGTACTTCACCAACTCCGGCTTGCACGTTTGGTAGTCACCATTTACTTGACTAACGACCAGCTGAGAATCCCCGTATATAAGGAGGTCTTCAATTCCCATGTCGATGGCGATCTCGAGGCCTGCTATCAGAGCTTCATATTCAGCTTCATTGTTTGTCCTCGGCTCCGTTAAGGAGAAGGCGAAGCGCATTATCCCTCCTTGTGGAGTTGCAAAGATGAGGCCTATCCCTGATTTGATCATTGGGATACCTTGTTTCTGTTTCTTTATGGAGGACGCTCCATCGAAATAGAGTTCCCATTGGGTGGTTCCGCCGTTAATCGCATCAAATGCATGCTCGTCCGGCAAATCGCAATTCAGAGGAGAATTGGCCGGTATCGGGTGTTCGGCGAGGAAGTCGGCAATGGCCTGGCCTTTCACTGCCTTGAGAGGTTGATACGTTATTGAGAACTCCATCAAGAGCAGGGCCCACTTAGCAAGTCGTCCCGTCAGTATGGCTTTCGACATCAAATATTTGAGAGGGTCCACCTTTGAAATAAGACGGACTTCATGTGCTAATGCGTAATGTCTAAGCTTTGTTATTGCGAAGATCAACGCCAGGCAGTGCTTTTCAATGGGGGAATAGTTGCTTTCTGCCCCCAGCAGCACTCGACTTAAGTAGTAAAGTGCTCTTTCTTTCACCTGATCGTTCTCTTGTGCCCATAATGCGCCCAAAGAACCTTCAAGGGCGGCCGTGTAAAGAATGAGAGGCTTTCCCTTCACTGGAGCAGCCAACACTGGAGGGTTCTGCAGGTACTGCTTGATCTCGTCTAGTGCACCTTGACATTTGTGATCCCAAACGAATGGAGTTCCCTTTTTCATCAGGTGGCTGTAAGGACGGCATTTGCCCGAAAGATTAGCGATAAACTGCCGGATGTATGCGAGCTTCCCTTGGAGAGACCGCAACTGCTTGAGGGTTCTTGGTGGAGGAATTTCCATGATCGCCTTAATCTTTGACGGATCTATTTCAATACCTCGGTGTCGAACGATGAATCCCAGAAATTTGCCTGAGGAGACTCCAAACGCGCATTTGAGGGGATTCATTTTCAAATTATATTGCCGAAGGCGTCGAAATACAGTCTCCAGATGCTTTAAATGATCTTCGTATGACATGCTCTTTACTACGAGGTCGTCGATATAGCACTCGACGACGTCGTGTATGAGGTCATCAAAGATCTTTGTCATGGCCCTTTGATAGGTAGCGCCAGCGTTCTTTAGGCCAAAGGGCATAACCCTGTAGCAAAATATACCCAAAGGGGTGCGGAAAGCGGTATGCTTCTGGTCTTCGGGATGCATCTTTATCTGATTGTATCCTGATGAACCGTCCATAAAGGAGAAAACCTCGTGAGTGGACGTGTTATCTATCATTAGCTCGGTTACCGGCACCGGGAAATCGTCCTTTGGACAGGCTTTATTGAGATCCCTGAAATCCACGCATATGCGTACCGTCCCATTCTTCTTCATTACCGGGACAATATTGGCAATCCAGTCGGGATATTGGACTTCTTGGATAAATCCTGAATCGATCAACTTCTTGACTTCGGCGTTGATGCTCATTTCAAGCTCGAGTCGCATCCTCCTTGGCGCCTGCTTGACTGGCTTGATATCTGGGGATATTGCTAATCTATGCACAGCAATCTCCGGGTCCAATCCTGGCATCTCGGAGTAGTTCCACGCGAAGCAGTCTTTATGCCGTAGAAGCACGTTCTTTAACGCAGCCACCTTTTCTTCGGATAATAGCTCGCTGACAAATGTCGGTCGCGGGTCGTCTGCCGATCCCAACTCAATCTTCTTGAGGTTATCTGCGGTAGTATGTATACCATCTTCCAGTTCTTTCGGAGCGGGCGGAAATTCTGAGATTACCTCATCATTGCTATTCTCAAAGCACCGGTAAAGGTCGTCTACGTTCTCGGGCTCTTCTCCTAATATCGTAATCGTATAACAAGTGCGAACCCGCTCCCCGGACTGAGGTGGACCCGGTTCTGCTCTTGCGGCCTTGGGCTCGTGCTTTCACGGCGGCGTTACCTTCCAGCCGTCGGATAAAGCGAATCTGCCCCGTCGGTACTGGTCCTCGACCCAGTTCTTGAAGGTGAAGCAGTTCTCGGTAGGATGTCCTATGGCTTGGTGATAAGAGCAATAACTCGGATGAGAAGCCCTGTTAGCTTGCTCAGGATGTCTAGACTCTGGAAGCGTGATCATTTGATGTTTTATAGCGAGGTTGAGTAACCTCTCCGTCTTGTCTCGGAGGAAGGAATACGCTCGACTCATCTTCTTCACGAGGGGCAAACCCGAGCCGCTTCTTGATCTATCTCCGTCTCTGCGTCGGGTCTTTCGTATAACGGATTGACGAGGATAAGCGTCTTTGTCTTTTGCAGCATGTTGAGATAGACGTTGCGTCCTGGCCTTCTTGTAGATGGCCATCTCGCGGTTGTGGTCTTCTTGAGCTTTCTGACCCGTTTTCCTGATAGGCTTGTTCGTTCGCTCTTCAAACGACGGACTCGATGTTTCAATCGCAGGGTCTAGTTTTAATGAAGGGTTGGCATCTCCTGACAGGGCGTCCTCCTCTTCATCAAAGGTATATATAGGGTAGCTGCTGTGAGTCCGTTCCCGTTTTCCAGCTCTTGCGTATCCGAGCTCGATTGTTTCCATCTTCCCGTTGGGCAATTTGCGTTGAGTCCCGGGGACATCCCAAATCTTGTTGTAGAACCGCGCCTGCCGAACGGTCTGTTCTAAGGGTACTCCTTGGCGCTTCAATAGCTTCTTTAACCCATTTGTATAGTATCTGGGCAGACGGATGGGTTGGAGCCTGTCGAGCGTAGTATCTGCGCCGTGCCAGATCTCTTTCTCTATTTTCGACTCTGAGGATCGGTAAAATAGGATCACCTTCTCGCCCCTTCGCCTGGGAGGGACATAAAATGTTTGCAGGTCCTGCACATCGTGAGCCTGAAGCGCGTCGAGATCCTTGTAGTGTTCTCGCGGTACCATGGTGATTTGCAAACTATGGTCATCGCCAAGGGGTGCTTGTATTGACAGCCGATTGGAGAACACAGCATTAACTTCATCTTCTGAATCACTTCCGAAGACTAATACGGAGGCGGGTGTCCTCCGGTTGTTGCGTTGAGATGGCCCTGCATAAACTATCTCTTCCTCTTCTTCGGTATCGCTCCCGAAAATAGGGATGGTGGCGGCGATTTTGTTTTCCGGATTGCGACACTTTTCTGTATCCTCGAAATCTGGCAAAAAGTATTTCGCATCTTCGTATTTGCGGACTTCGTTCACGGAAAATGGGCTTAACTCACCTGTTACGGTATACTCGAAACCATCCTTGAAATACTTCATACACTGATGTTGTGTAGAAGGGATGATATTGTACTCGTGTAGCCAAGGGCGGCCGAGCAAGGCGTTGTAACAGGTCTTGGCGTCAATGACATGGAATTTGATGTCTGTGACGAGAAGTCCGAAGCGTAATGTTAGTATCACGGATCCGAGAGTCCGTGACGATTGTGAATCGAAACCGGAGATAGTGATTTTGTCACGAGCAAGGTGTTGCACACTCATGCAGATTTCCTTCAACACCCGAACATTAAGGAGGTTGACGGAGGATCCATTATCCACCAGGATCTTGCCTATCTTGATATCATGGCAGTATCCGGAGACATATAGGGGCCGGTTGTGGTCGCACGTCCCGAGAAGGAGGTCTTCATCACCGAAAGTGACGTCGGCCGTATGCACTTCCTCCAGTTCATCCTTCATCCTTTCAGTGGCGAGGAAGGCTTGGAATTGCTCGGGTTCTTGTAACGCCTTAATTAGCGAGTCTCGCGCTTCTTTCGATAATAGGAGGGCATCGAGAATGCTAAGCTGAGAAGGTAGTTTCCTTAGGTGCGCGAGAATGTTATAGTCCACTTTACTCTTCCTAGGAGGGTCTTTGGCAGCCAACTCTCTCGTGGCTTGGTCATCTAAAGTGATATCTTCAGTGACTTTTTCCTTTCCCTTATCTTTTCTATTCCCGGGCCCGAGATTCTTTTCTGGGAGTGTGCGGTTGCGCAGCTGAATGTTCTCGCAGATCTCCGATTCCTCCTCTTTCCCTAAAACGGATTCTTTGAAGAGAGGGCCCAGAGCCATTTCTTCGTCAGAGTCGCTCCCGAAGGTGAGAACTTGTGACCCCCTGGCGTTAACCATGTAACAGTTGCCAGTCGTTCTGTTGTGCCCATCGACGGTACTTCTTCGCTCCCGACGGCTTTTGCGTTTCATGCGCTTAACATGTTGCCGACGAGCGACATATCCTTGCCACCATATCTTAAAGGCATCGCACTCCTCCGTGGGATGTGATATTCTCCGATGATATGTGCAATAGTCAGGGTGCCTCTCCACTCCATCGTGTGTGTTTTCTTCCGAGGGTGGTAGTTTCATTCCCATTGACATGGCTTTGGCAAACCTTTTCCTCGTCTTGAATATCTTCTTGTCTACTTTGGATGCCTTTTGTTCTGGCAGAGGTAGTTCAACTCTTTCGTTCAGTTGCCCGCATTTGGCTCCTTCCGACGTGGTCATCTCACGCTCCTGGTCTGCTTTACATTTTAGACGAATCTCGTCTAGAAAAGCGTCGATTATTTCGTCTGTTGGCCATGCGCGCTCTGGTACAGGCTCTGCCTCCAGCTTTTTAGTGCCAGGAGTTTTCCCATCATCGGTGAACGAGTGGGAGATTACGTTACAACTCGCCACATATCCTTCGGATTCATCCGACGAGCTTTCTCCATCATCTTCCTCTTGAAAGATGTGGTTGAGGAACTCTTGCAGTGTGACAGGAGTTCGCGCCTTTTGATTGTACTCTTCCAGGGCGTCGATTTGCTTCTGCAAATTCGTGTGCTCTTTTCCAGGCTTCACGGACTTCTTGGATTTCTTCTTCTTTTTCTTCGAAGATTTTGACGATTGGGCGTGAGTATTTGGGCCATTATCGCGAGTCCTCGTAGTTGGGCGGGGCTTCAACATTCCTTTGATAATTTGAGGTTCAAGAGGGTCCTTCCATTCGATCGCAGGGCACGCATGAAGGTCTCTCAGCATTCTTTTGGTTTTAGTTGATAGCACGACCTCCCATGGAGCTTCTTCAATAAAAGAACATGTTGCCCCCGGTGTATCCGCTTTCCTCGGAGCATGCGGCTGTGGTGGGTTCACCTTCCACTTTTCGGACAGTACAAACTTCCCCTGGAGGTATTGGTCTTCAATCCATCCTTTGAAGACGAAGCAATCTTCAATCGGATGGCTTACCGTTTGATGGTAAGGGCAATAGTTAGGGTTATTCACCTCGGTGGGTTGCGGCGGTCGCCTTGGATTTGGCAGGTTTATAAGTCTGTTGCGTATTGCCAGCTCGAATAGCCGTTTCGTCTTGTCCCGTGGGAACAAGTAGGGACGCTTCATCTTCTCATTATAATACCGACGTCTCTCCTCCAGTTGATCTGTCGGTTTCGGGGCGTTAGGTTGCTCTTGGGCATTTGCGACAAATGTTGCTCTTCCTTTACCCTTGTCATTCCGTGGTTCCGACTTCGGTGTAGGCGGTCTATGACCCATCTGGTCCATCTGAGCCAACTTGTCGATCAGGGCCTGGAATGTGGTTGGCTTAAAGAACATCATAAACTGGGAAATAGTTGCGTGGGGGTCTAAAGTTCCCACGAACATGCCCACCGCAGGTGCTTCCTCAATGCGTTGCTCACATCTCGACCACAAGTTCCGCCAGCGTATAGCGTACTGGACCCAGGTTTCGCCCGG
Organism: Agapanthus africanus; assembly: GCA_030015575.1. Classification (NCBI taxonomy): domain Eukaryota; kingdom Viridiplantae; phylum Streptophyta; class Magnoliopsida; order Asparagales; family Amaryllidaceae; genus Agapanthus; species Agapanthus africanus. The sequence goes on along the minus strand of JASDDO010000019.1, from coordinate 90,771,572 downwards.
TTTTACCCTGGCGTTAATAAGTGCAGTTATTGGAGTGCGTTCGCTGGCACTTGCAAATCGCTGAGTGAACAACAACTCCATTTCAGCGAACGTTTTGATGGAATCGTTCGGGAGTTCCGAGTACCATTCGAACGCTGTTTCTGATAAGATGCCCACAAACTGGCGGAGCAACAACTTATCATCACCGCCGGTGTTACCGCAGAGGGCCCGAAACTGGGCGACATGTTGATGGGGATTGCCGGTCCCCTTATACACGTGGAATTTTGGTATCGTATAGCCTTGCGGGTATTTGATTTGGTCGTACCAGCTCGGATACGGCCGCCCCGTTTTCATGACTTGACCAGCTGCCTCAGTCGTGTGGTGAACCCGGATTTGCTGGGCTATGTAGTCAGCCAAGTCAGCCTTGGAGATTGCATCCTCCTTGGCCGTTGAGAGGGCTGGTGGTGGATTTGACGTTTCTCCTCGGTCGTCTTCAAGAACGATCGGGGGATCCTCGGCGGGTAAGTCCTGCTGGATCATCATTCCTATCACATCTTGGAAGAGAAGGCCCATCCGTTGTATGTTGGCCGCTTGTTCAGCAGCCTCTTTGTCCCTTTTCTCCAGTGTCCGGCGAAGGAATTCAGCATCGGTTTCTTCCTCTCGGCGTGCGTCTGAGGACGTTTCTGGGTTTTCTTTTGGCCCGGTGAGCGCGGCCATAGCATTTATCATTTCTTGCAGCTTCTGTTGCTGTTCTTGGGCTTTCGTCACGGATCGGGTTAACGGTCGGTGGCCCGTAGAAGTGCGGCTTTCCTCTTTTCCAAAGGCCATGTAAACAGTGTGCACCACCATGCCCCCAGACTTAGGGTGTCTGGGCTCAGTGCTTTTAGCCGTCGTTGCGTGCCGTGGGGTCTTCTCCGGCCTCCTTCTTTTATGAGTCAATTGTTCCACAGCCTTCTGGGGTTTGGCCTGGTGACCAGCTTCCGGTTGGGTTTTCAGCTTTTTGTGTCGGCGGGAGAAGTTCGGATCGATGATCGAGTCCCGTGCCTGCCGCCAAACCTTATAGATTTTGGAAGATAGCCGTTGAGGAGATTGGGGCCGTTCTGACTCCATTTCCAGAACCTTCTTTAACGGGGGAGGAGACCTCTTCAGTACTGCAGTAGGAGAATTTCTTCGCACTTTATTTAGCATTTCGAAGCTGTTCCCAGTTGGAACAGCAGCATTAATTTCTGCCACCGGGACTGATAGAGTCAACCCAGATGGGGAGTTGCCCCCAGCCTTCCTCACTCGGCGCCAATGGCGACGTCGAGCGTGTCGAGCGGACGGTGTAGGGTCAGCGGTAAGAACGGTTTCGTTTTGCCCTCTGTCTGGGCGTGGGGTCGCAGTTGGTATTAGCCTGTCAAAGACCGATGTCCTTTGGGTAGTAGGAGCGGGAGCTGAAGCCGTTAATCTTGTAAAGACCGACCTTTTGGCCGGAGAGGCTGCCTTGACGACTTCTGGGACGGGAGCGGCCACTTTCTTAGAAGCAACCTTCTCTGAGATTGTAGGTCCCACGATGGGTCTGTAGGATTTCTGGCCCAGTCTAGAGAAGACCGAGGCGTTGACGTTGGGCGACTCGTTGAGAGGAGCCGTGGCAGGGGTAAGACGATCAAAGACCGACTTCTTGGGAGCCTCCGTTGTCAGCACTGGAGCGGCAAAGTTTGTCGGCGGGACCATGGTCCCAAAGAACAATCCTGTGGTGGCGCGAGTGACCTGTTCCACGGGCATTGTGAATAGCGAGGCAGCTTGGGGTCCGTAGGCTATACCTCCTGGCGAGGCAGAGCGTTGGTTGCAATTGCAGTCTGAGCAGTTGGACACTTTCACGGAAGTAGAAGCCATCGATCCTTTTCTTTCTGCAATAAGCCAGACGCCAATTCTTAGTATCTTGAAACCCGAGGGCAACCATTAGCGAACCGCGATTGGTTCGCGAGTCACGACACACGAAGTGTGGAGTGGAAAGAGGAAAAGGTCCCACCGGGCGTGCCAGAATCTGTTCCCCTCCGAAAGACGGCGCGACACCGCGTCTTGCCTGAGATTCGGGGCAGATGCTAATAGGTGCTATCCGTCCACCTCTCCGAAGATGCCAAGTTGATTTATGGCACCACGTATCGAAGGTTTAGACGGATGCGTCCGATGTAGCAGACTTCGTCAGATTCCCCCTCGTTTGAGGGGTTTTTGATTGTGGGGACGCTCTTCCCTGCAGGCGCAAGCCCCTGCAGTTAATTACGCTACCGCATTGCGGTAACAACTTTCTCCTTCTCCAGATGGTCACTTCGTGTCGTGGGTGTCTGTTTTGTATTTCGTTGCCCGTGGATTGTTTACGGGGACTGAGTTATGTCGTCGCCCGTAGGGCGTGGACTAGTCCAAATCCGTATTATCTTAGATTTAGGTTTGGGGGGGTTTTGGTTTGAGGATACGTCAGCCCTACTCGAGGCTAAGATCAACTCAAACGTTTGTTAAGGATACGTTAGTCTAACTTTGTGACTAAGATCAACTTAACGGGATCGTTTAGATCCGACACAAGAGCGTTGGGACTCTAATGTTCCAGTTTAGGGACATAGTGGTCCATGAATGTGTGGCCGTCGGGACCCGTCACCTCTCTGACGACGTTGAAGGATTACAACGACGGATGTCAGAGGAGTTCAAGGATGTACCCTCAAGCCGGAGTCAATTGGGGGGATTTATAGTCCACTTTGTTTTGAAGGTTTAAGGATACGTTAGCCATCTTTGAGGCTAAGATCAACTTAAACGGGACCGTTTAAATCCGACAAAAAAGCATGTGGGGCTCTATTGTCCTAGTTTAAGGACATTACGGTCCATGGGTAGTTTAAGGACATTGCGGTCCGTGGGTAGTTTAAGGACATTGCGGTCCATTGTTAGTTTTAAGACATCTCGGTCAAGGTTAAGGACGTCGTAGTCCATGGGTTTAAGGACCCCACAGTCCATTGTTAGTTTTAAGACATCTCGGTCAAGGTTAAGGACGTCGTAGTCCATGGGTTTAAGGACCCCACAGTCCGGTATGTGCTCTGGATGCTTCACACGGGTTCACTGCCGTGCTTGGCGAGGACCAGGCTCCGCTCTGGACGTTTCCCACGGGGTCAAAGAGTGACATTATCCGCGTTCCACGTAACCAGGAATTTGCATTAGACATGAGTTTAAGGACCCCACAGTCCATATCAATGTGTGGTCGTTGGGACCCGTCACCTCTTTGACGGCATTGAGGGATTACAATGACAAGTATCAAAGGAGTGAAGAGATGTACCCTAGAACCGGAGTGGATTAAATAACCCTTGGCCCAATTTGGGGTCAAGACGAATTAATTATGTTATGAGTCCATTGGACCAGTTAATCACAAATTGAGGACTTATGGCCATCTTGGGCTAAGTCCAATCAGGAGAGGCTTTGCCTCCATCCATTTAAGCCAATTTGGGCCGAAGTCTAGTGTTAAACACTACAGAGCAGTCAGTGTTGAACACTGGGAATGGGGTTGGCAAGTTAGTGTTTAACACTAAGAGAATATTTGGTGTTGAACACCAGCAACAATGTTTTTTCAGGTTAGTGTTAAACACTAAGGTAATCAGTGTTGAACACTGCAAATGAAGATCTCAGATTAGTGTTTAAACACTAAGGTAATCAGTGTTGAACACTGCAAATAAAGCTTTTTAATTAGTGTTGAACACTAAGGCCCAACAGTGTTTTAACACTGGGTTCGAGAGTTTTAGTTTAGTGTTTAAACACTAAGGTAAGAGGGGTCACGTGGCAGCACGTGAGAGCGCCCTCCCTTCCTTTGTTCTGCTGAGATTATCGCGTCTTCCAGAGCATCACGTGCCATCACGTGATGGGCATTCAAATGCCTATGGATTAGAGCTTCTGCTGAGGGTCACGTGGGTCATGTGGGGTGCTGCCTCAAAGGGGCTTTCTGTAGCTCTCTTGGGGGGGTCACGTGATGACACGTGACCCTGCCTCTAGGTATTTTGTTTAGAGGCTTTGTTAATCTTCTTAGGAATTAAATTCCTCGAACTATAAATTTCAGAGGAATTAAATTCCTACTTCCTTTCGAAGACTTATATTCTGGGATAGAGTTTAACTCTGAATTTTCTGTAGGAATTAAATTCCTCATATACGTGAAGGGCTGAATAGGGTTAAACCCTAATAAAAGTTTTTAAGGAGTTTAAACTTCCATCCTCTGTATGATTAAGGGAATTAAATTCCTGCTGTTTCAACAGAACTAGGTTCTTAATTAGGGTTAAACCCTGTTTCTTTTTTTGTTCTGGAGGAATTAAATTCCCATAATATAGGGTCAAGCCCTCCTTTTATTTTAAAGGAATTAAATTCCTATAGTTCTGTGAGAATTAAATTCTCGTGCTTGCATTCCTTCTCCATGTTTTGGATCTGCATGGCAGGATCTCAACCCATTGAGAATTAAATTCTCAACCTTAAGGGGAGATATGCACTTTGCAGATCCTCCATCAAAGAGAGAAGAAATATGTTCTTCGGTTTTTACATTATCAGAGTTAAACTCTGTTGAGAATTAAATTCTCTTTCTTTCAAAAGGCCTTCCCTTTCTTACCTAGGGTTTTTTGCAGAAGATCCGAGTCTTTTTCAAAGTATCAGAGCTCTTCTCCTTTTTTCTTTTTTTCTACTCTGCGCATCTATATGTATGTATGTCTCTTGGCTCCTATTTATAGGAGAAGCAGCCGAATCAATCAGTTTTTTGACGAATCTTCATTGAGATTTGATTTGCATTCATCATTCATTTTGGACCTTTGGATTATTAGGTGAATTTTATTCACCATTGGATTTTAAATCCAGAGATTCTCCCTTGTTATTTTGGTTAGATTTAAAGGGGAAATCTTTCCAAACCCGAGATTTTCCCATAGATAGATGATATTTCATCACCTCTGAATCTTTAATTCAATCGGTTCCAGATAGCCGCTTTCCTTTGGAAAGATTTGATTCTCCTTCAGAATTTAATTCTGTTTGACAAAATGGGCTTTGAAAGCTGATCACGTGTGACCACGTGACCCATGGTCACGTGTGGGCACGTGACCCCCTTTGGAATGAGCCTTTTCCTTTCTTTTGCGCTCTGTCTTCTGATTGCTGCCTAAGCGTCACGTGCTACCACGTGACCCCTGGTCACGTGTGAGCACTTGACCCTTGTTTGAACTCTTTTTCCTTGGTTCGTTTGGAGAACAAGTCTGCTGTCTTGAACGTCATGTGCCAACACGTGACCCTGGTCACGTGGGAACACGTGACCTCTTCTGAAGCCTTTTTCTTGACTTGATCAGGGAACTGGTGTGTCTTTGACGTTTGCATTTAAATGTCACGTGTTGCCACGTGACCCGGGTCACGTGGGAGCACGTGACTCTTTCTGAAGCCCCTTTTCTTCAACGTAGTCAGGAAACTGGACTTGCCCTGATGATGTGCTTAGGTGTCACGTGCCAACACGTGACCGCTAGTCACGTGTAAGCACGTGACCCTCTTCTGAAGCTTTTCCCAGAAGCTTTCCTGATTTTAAATCAGGAAACAATGACCGCCAAGGACCCGCCAAGGAAAAGTAAGGTGGACTACAACATTCTGGCACACTTGAGGAAGTTACCCTCACTTCTCAGCATTCTCGATGCTCTTTTACTATCAAAAGAAGCAAGGGACTCATTGATCAAGGCTCTACAAGAGCCAAATCAATTCCAAGCTTTTCTCGCCGAAGAAAAGATGAAGGACGAGCTGGAGGAAGTACACACAGCCGATATTACCTTCGGCGACGAAGATCTCCTCCTTAGGACGTGCGAGCACAACCGTCCCCTCTATGTCTCAGGATACTGCCACGATATAAAGATAGGAAAAATCCTGGTCGACAATGGGTCTTCCGTCAATCTTCTTAACGTGCGAGTGTTGAAAGAAATCTGCATGAGCGTCCAGCATCTCGCTCGTGATAAAATCACCATCTTTGGTTTCGACTCCCAATCGTCATGGACTCTTGGGTCTGTGATACTGACGCTTCGCTTCGGGCTACTTGTCACGGATATTAAATTTCATGTCATTGACGCCAAGACATGCTATAACGCTTTGCTCAGCCATCCTTCGCTACACGAGTACAACATCATCCCTTCTACACAACATCAGTGTATGAAATACTTTACGGATGGTCTCGAGTATACCGTGACAGGAGAGTTGAACCCATTCTCCGTGAACGAAGTCCGCAAGTATGAAGACGCAAAATACTTCTTGCCAGATTTCGAGGACACGGAGAGATGTCACAAACCGGAGAACAAAGCTACCACTACCATTCCTGTCTTCAGGAGTGATACTGAAGAAGAGGAAGAGATAGTTTATTCAGGTCCACCCCAGTACAACAAGCCGGGACCGTCCGCTCCCATGTTGATCTTCGGCAGTGACTCGGAAGATGATGTCCACGCTATATTCTCCGCTCGGCCTTCGGTACAAACATTCGTTGATGAAGGGCAGAGTTTGTAAGTTGCCATGGTTACACCCAAACATCATAAAGAACTAGACATGCTTGACACCTACAGTGTGGAAGAGCTGCAGACGTTCTATGTCCCTCCCAGGCGAGAAGGAGAAAAGGCGATCCTATTCTACCGCTCTGGGGAAACCAAAGTGGAGAAATAAATCTGGCACGGCGCGGATTCTACACTTGACAGGCTCCAGCCCATCCGTTTGCCCAGATATTACACAAACGGACTAAAAAGTCTCTTGAAGCGCCAAAGGGTACCTTTCAAACAGACCATTCGACAAGCTCGGTTCTACAACGGGATTTGGGATGTCCCTGGAACTCAGCGCAAGTTGCCCAACGGGAAGATGGAAACGCTCAGACTTGGATATGTGAAATCCGGGAAACGGGAGCGAGTCCATGGTAGCTACGTCATATATAACTTCGATGAAGAAGAGGACGCCCTGTCAGAAAACGCTGACCCCGAACCAAAACAAGATCCTGCAATCAAAATGCTGAGCCCGTCATTTGAAGAACGAATGGACAAGCTTATCAGGGAAGCGGGTCAAAAGGTTCGAGACGGCCATAATCGCAAAATGGCCATCTGTGAGAAAGCCAGGATGCAACGCATTCTTCAACAGGCTGCAAAAGATGAAAATGCTCCTCCCTGTCAACCTGTTGTGCAAAAGGCCCAACGCAGAGGCAGAAACAAGTCAAAGAGCGGAAAAGGCGTTCGACAGCAACAAGGCGGAACCAAGAAGCCACGCGATCGGGAATCGAGCAATCCGGATTCGTCCCTTATGAAGAAGATGAGTCAGGCATACTCTTTTCCCCAGAATAAAACACGAAAGATACTTGAGCTCGCCATAAAACATCAGATGATTACACTTCCGGAGTCCAAACACCCCGAGCAAGCAGGCGAAGTCTCTCACCCGGACTATTGCTCCTATCATAGGGCAATAAAACATCCTATCGAAGACTGCTTCACCTTCAAGAACTGGGTCGAAGACCAATATCAGCTCGGCAAGTTCGCTCTATCCAGCAGTTGGAGGATAACTCCGCCGCAGAAGCATGAACCCAAAGCCACGAGAGTAGAACCAGATCCACATCAGTCTTGGAAGCGAGATCATACTTGTCATATGATAACACTATCAAAAGAAGAGCCTGAAAATATGGATGACCTTCCCTGGTGCTTCGAAAACAATGATGATGAGGTGATCTCAGAGTTTCCACTGGCACCGAAAGAGCTGGAAGATGGAATACACACCACTGCAGATAACCTCAAGGAAATTGATTTAGGGACGGCAAGTGACCCGCGACCTACATTCGTCAGTGAGCTGTTATCTGAAGAAAGGGTGGCTGCGCTAAAAGACGTGCTTATGCAGCATAGAGATTGCTTCGCATGGAACTATTCCGAAATGCCGGGATTAGATCCAGAAATTGCGGTCCACAAATTGACAATATCCCCGGACGTTAAGCCAATCAAACAAGCACCGAGGAGAATGCGGCTCGAGCTTGAGATGCGTATCAACGCCGAGGTCGAGAACCTGATCGACTCTGGCTTCATCCAAGAAGTTCAGTATCCTGACTGGATCGCCAACATCGTCCCGGTGATGAAGAAAAATGGGACAGTGCGCATATATGTCGACTTTCGGGATCTCAATAAAGCTTGTCCGAAGGATGATTTCCCAGTACCGGTCACTGAGCTGATGATAGATAACACGTCCACTCACGAAGTCTTCTCCTTCATGGACGGCTCATCAGGTTATAATCAGATAAAAATGCATCCTGAGGACCAGAAGCACACCGCTTTCCGGGCCCCTTTAGGTATATTTTGCTACAAGGTGATGCCTTTTGGTCTAAAGAACGTCGGTGCCACCTATCAGAGGGCCATGGCGAAGATCTTCAACGACCTTATACATGAAATTGTCGAATGCTATATTCACGACCTCGTGGTTAAAAGCAAATCATACGAGGAACATCTGGAGCATCTGAAGGTCGTATTTCAACGCCTCCGGCAATACAACTTGAAGATGAACCCCCTCAAATGCGCATTCGGGGTCTCCTCGGGCAAATTCCTAGGATTCATTGTCCGACACCGAGGTATCAAGATAGATCCATCAAAGATCAAGGCGATCATGGAGATGCCCTCGCCAAGGACTCTCAAACAATTGCGATCTCTCTAAGGAAAGCTCGCGTATATCCGGCGATTTATAACCAATCTCTCTGGCAAGTGCCGTCCTTATAGTCACCTGATGAAGAAGGGAACCCCGTTCGTCTGGGATCACAAATGCCAAGGCGCACTGGACGAAATCAAGCAATACCTGCAGAACCCGCCAATGTTGGCCACTCCGGTCAAGGGAAAGCCCCTTATTCTTTATACAACAGCCCTCGAAGGCTCCTTAGGCGCATTATGGGCACAAGAGAACGACCAAGGGAAAGAAAGAGCTCTCTATTACTTGAGTTGAGTTCTGCTGGGGGCAGAAAATAATTATTCTCCTATCGAAAAACACTGCCTGGCGTTGATTTTCGCGATAACGAAACTTAGGCACTATGCATTGGCGCATGAAGTCCGTCTCATATCAAAGGTGGACCCTCTCAAGTATTTGATGTCGAAGGCCATATTAACGGGACGACTTGCTAAATGGGCCTTGCTCTTGATGGAGTTCTCAATAACTTATTAGCCTCTTAAGGCAGTGAAAGGCCAGCCCATCGCTGACTTCCTCGCTGAACATCCGATACCGGCCAATTCCCCTTTGAACTGCGAACTGCCAGACGTACATGCGTTTGATGCGATCAACGGTGGTGGCATCCAGTGGGAACTTTATTTTGATGGAGCGTCTTCCATGAAGAAGCGCAAACAAACTACCCCTATAATCAAATCGGGGGTAGGCCTCATCTTCGTAACTCCACAAGGAGGGATAATGCGCTTTTCTTTCTCCTTAACAGAGCCGAGGACAAACAATGAAGCTGAGTATGAAGCTTTGATAGCAGGCCTCAAGATCGCCATTGACATGAGAATTGAAAACCTCCTCATATACGGAGACTCCCAACTGGTCGTTAGTTAAGTAAACGGCGACTATCAAACGTGCAAACCAGAACTGGTAAAGTACGGTGAGAGGGTACAGCAACTGCTGACCCAAATACCTTCCTACATCTTGGAAAGCATACCGCGTGCAGAAAATAGCAAAGAGGATGCTCTAGCTAAGCTCGCTAAAGAACCGGCCGACGAGAACCTCGATGACGTGAGGATCATTGTGCAATATCTCCGGAATCATCCGAGGAAAAGGAAGCGACTGAGTAGACGGCCCTGCAAATAAAAGACCAAGAAACGGTTGAGGATTGGAGAAAAGTCTTTATAGACTACTTCAAATCCCGTCGAACACCCGAAAATGCGTCCTCAAGACATCAGCTTATGAAACGAGCTCTATCTTTCGCCTTCGTCAATGATACTCTGTACAAGAGGTCGTTTGATTCTCTGTGGTTAAGATGCCTAGGACCTGAAGAGGTGAAAAGAGTCGTCCAAGAAGTTCACGACGGACTCTGCGGTTCTCACCAAGCCGGGCCGAAGATGAAGTTGAAGATCAAACGGATGGATTATTACTGGCCAACGATGATCCAGGACTGCCTTGAGCATGCGAGGCAATGCCACTCATGCCAGATCCATAGGAACTTTATCCATCAGCATCCAAATCCACTACATCCAACGGTGGCTAGCTGGCCGTTCGAAATGTGGGGAACTGACATAATCGGCCCCATCAAGCCAGTATCGTCCAGAGGACATCGATTCATTTTGGTGACAACTGATTACTTCTCCAAATGGGCAGAAGCAGTACCGCTGAGGGAAGTGAAGACGGAGAATATCCTCCATTTCTTCAAGACGCACGTTATTTATCGGTTTGGAACTCCTCGACGGATCATCTCCGATAACGGGCCAGCCTACAGAAGCCACAAGATCAGCCGCTTCACACAACAGCACAATATAGACTGGAGATACTCCTCAGTTTATAACCCCCGAGCTAACGGTCTAGCTGAGGCTTTCAACAAGACCTTGACGAAGATCGTGAAGAAAACGGTATCCCGAAATAAGAAGGACTGGCACGAGAGATTGCATGAAGCTCTCTAGTCATATCGAACTACGTTCAAGACGGCCACGAAGACAACGCCGTACGCGTTGGTATTCGGTACAGAAGCGGTACTCCCCCTCGAGATAGAGCTACCCTCTCTATGAGTGGCAGTCCATTACGAGCTGAAGGACGAAGAGAACGCTCACCTTCGGCTTAAGGAGCTTGATGCCCTTGATGAAACCCGGCTCGTAGCGCAACAAAATCTGGAGGCTTATAAAGCAAAGATGACGCGCTCCTACAAAAGGTTGACTAGGCCGAGGACATTCCGCCAAGGCGAACTCGTGCTAGTGGTCAAAAGACCTATAATCCCCAATCGTGCTAAACGAGGGAAATTCGAGCCGAATTACTAAGGCCCGTACATCATAGACAAGGTCTACCAGGGTGGAGCCTATCTACTCATGGACATGCATGGCGAAAGGCCCTTCAGGCCAATAAATGGTCGCTTCTTAAAAAGTACTACGACTGACGAGTCATGGACTAGGTCAATGATAGATGACGACGACTATGTCCGCTCGCTATCTTCCTATGCCCAAACTCTATAAGTAGTAACCGGCTTACTTTGCAACGGACCGAAACGTCCTTAAACTACCAGCGGACCGAAATGTCCTTAAACTACCAGCGGACTGAAACGTCCTTAAACTAACAGCGGACCGAAACGTCCTTAAACTAACGACGGACCACTGTGTCCTAAAACTAGCTGTTGACCGAGATGTCGAGAAACTACGGTGGATTGCAGCATCCCAAAGCTGACATAAAAAAAAGAATAAAAAAGAAAACGGATGTCCATAAGCAAAATGGACACGGATGAAAACCCGAAAGGGCTCCGTGAGTAAAAACAGCAGGGCTACCGGCGAGTCTTGTGAAAACCCGAAAGGGCGCAACCTCGTTAGAATAAAAAAAAAGAATAAACAAAAAAAAGAAAGAAAAGAAAAGAAAATGGTATGTCCATAAGCAAAATGGGCACGGATGAAAACCCGAAAGGGCTCCGTGAGTAAAAACAGCAGGGCTACCGGCGAGTGTTTGCGAAACCCGAAAGGGCGCAACCTCGTTAAAAGACACTTGTAAGATCCTCTCGACCTTGTGAGGAGAAATCACCTACGTGAGATTCTTACGACTCATAAGGGAGCAACACACTTAGGAATCCTCACGATTCCTAAGGAGAAATTACACTTGCGAGATCCTCACGACTCGTAAGGAGAACCCTCTTATGGGACCCTCACGGCTCATAAGATTCAAAAGCCTTAAGCTACAGGGATCTGAACCTGTTCTTAAGCAGTCCCCATAACCTCCACTACTGCCCTACAAGCGGCTCAACGCTGACCCTTATATACAATCCACGGGCACGAATAAACATCTCCCTAACAAAGTCCCATCCGTGACTAGGGATATGTTCGCATGCTGAACAACCCTTGTAAGTCCTCTCGACTTGTAAGGAGAAAAAACTCTTGTAAGATCCTTACGACTTACAAGAGATCATACACTTGGGAGTCCTCACGACTCCTAGGGAGGAAACGCACCTACGAGATCCTCACGACTCGCAGGGAGAAATACCTTTATAAGACCCTTACGGCTCATGAAGCCAAAAGCCTTAGTCGACAGGATCTTAACCCTGTTTGCTAAGCCACCTTTGTTCGACATCGACAGAGGCAAATGATGATTCGCTCCTGGGAATGTCCCAGTTGTAGCTATGCTGATGCCGAAATCGGTGTCTAATCCTAAGCTTGCAGTAAAAAGACAGCAAGCCACACATTTCATGGACTGTGAGGTCCTTAAACTCACAGACTATGATGTCCTTAACCTCGACCGCGATGTCTTAAAACTAACATTGGACTGTGGAGTCCTTAAATCCACGGACTATGATGTCCTTAACCTCGACCGTGATGTCTTAAAACTAACATTGGACTGTAGAGTCCTTAAATCCACGGACTATGATGTCCTTAACCTCGACCGCGATGTCTTAAAACTAACATTGGACTGTGGAGTCCTTAAATCCACGGACTATAATTTCCTTAACCTCGACCGTAATGTCTTAAAACTAGCAACGAACCATGGAGTCCTTAAATCCAAGAACTATGATGTCCTTAACCTCGACCGCGATGTCTTTAAACTACGGTACCCCGGAGAACATCCAGAACGGAGCCTGGTCCTCGCCGAACACGGCAGTGAACCCGTGGGAAGCATCCAGAGCAACCCCTAGCGCCGTGAAATGCGGATAAGGGCAACTTCACCCATCACTTGCGGGTCCTCACGACTCGTAAGGGAGGAAATTCTCTTGTGAGATCCTTACGACTTTCAAGAGAAAACGGACACTTAGGAATCCTCACGATTCTTAAGGAGAAATTACACCTACGGGATCCCCTCGACATGTAGGGAGAAAAACTCTTTATGAGACCCTCACGGCTCATAAAGTTGAAAAGTCTTAGGATGCAGATCTTAACCCCGAATCATAAGCCATCATTGTCCTGCAAAGAGATCAAGATAGACTATCTGCAAAATACATTCAATAAAAAGGGGCACGCCATTGAGAAGAAAAATATGCTTTTTATTCATGAACCAACATGGATACAAAGTACAATTTGTGAAAGAACAAAAAAATATACACTCTCATTCAAGAGTATGTACAAAAAGAAAAAAAGGGATATACAAGTCTTCAAGACGGCGGGCGATTTAGCAGCTTGGTCAGCTCATCCCTCTTTCGCTGGGCCACGCCTTCGTGATTCAGTATCTCCAGAAGACGGGCCTCCGCCTGAGCCTGCTGGGCCTGATATGAGGCAAGCCGACCTTCGAGCTCTTTCTCGATAGCTTTTTGAGCCTCGACCCTTTCGCGAGTGTTCCCCTCCGAATGGCGGCGCACAGGACTGCGAAGTCCTGACGCTGAGTTTCGGGGCAGATGCTATTTGGTTTTATCCGTCCACCTCTCCGAAGATGCCAAGTTGATTTATGGCACCGTGTATCGGAAGTTTAGACGGATGCGGCCGATGTAGCAGACTTCGTCAGATTCCCCCTCGCTTGAGGGGTTTTTGATTGTGGGGACGCTCTTCCCTGCAGGCGCAAGCCCCTGCAGTTAATTACGCTACCGCATCGCTGTAACAACTTTCTCCTGCTCCAAAATTTCACTTCGTGTCGTGTGTGTTTGTTTTGTTTGTGGTTGCCCATGGATTGTATACGGAGACTGAGTAATGTCGTCGCCCGTAGGACGTGGATTAGTCCAAATCCGTATTTATTTAGATTTGGGTTTGGTGTTTTTAGTTTAAGGATACGTTAGACGTGCTTGGGGCTAAGATCAACTTAAACGTTCGTTAAGGATACGTTAGTCTCGTTTGAGACTAAGATCAACTTAACATGGTGATCCGTTTGATATATGGCCGTCGGGACTCGTCACCTCTCTAACGTCGTTGAAGGATTACAACGACAGGTGTCAGAGGAGTTCAGAGAGGTACCCTTGAACCAAAGTTGATTTGGAGTTTTATAGTCCATTTGAATGTTTAAGGATGCGTTAGCCGTGTTTGGGTGGCTAAGATCCACTTAAACGGGATCGTTTAGATCCGGCAAAAGAGCATTTGGAGGCTCTATTGTTCCAGTTTAGGGACGTAGTGGTCCATAGGTAGTTTAAGGACGTTGCGGTCCATTGCCAGTTTAGGGACGTGGTGGTCTATGTTCCAGTTTAGAGACGTGGTGGTCCGTGTTCCAGTTTAGGGACGTGGTGGTCTATGTTCCAGTTTAGAGACGTGGTGGTCTATGTTCCAGTTTAGGGACATGGTGGTCTATGTTCCAGTTTAAGGACGTGATGGTCCAACATTAGTTTAAGGACGTTTCGGTCCACGAGTTTAAGGACCCCGCAGTCCATATACGTATGTGGTCGTCGGGGCTCGTCACCTCTCTGACGTCGTTGAAGGATTACAACGACAGGTGTCAGAGGATTTCGGAGATGTACCCTCGAACCGGAGGTAAATTGATTTAAGAGAGCAATCATGCTCAGTCAATTTAATTTGAGGACTTACGGCCAAAATTGGGCTAAGTCCAGTTGGAAAATACTCATCGTTTTTATTTATTTTTGCATTGCATTTCTTTTTACTTTGATCTGGGCTCTGCCCATAAAGGATGCAGAGCATCAATTTGTTTTGGGGCTCTGCCCATTTATAAATGATGCAGAGCATCAATTTCACTTGGGCTCTGCCCCTTTTTATTGCTTTGCAATTTATTTTGGCCTGCTAGGTCTTTTTGACTTGGGTCTGGCCCTTTAGCAGAGGAAATGCATTGCATTTTCAGGCGCTTTGCGCCAATCAAAGAGCGCAAGCGCTTATGATGATGACACGTGTCATGCAGCGCAGTGCTCTGCGCTAGTGCGCTACGCTTGCGCTGCTGACACGTGGCGCGCTCTGGTGAGTTGCGCCAATTTCAGAGAGCAAAGCTCTATTTCAAAAGCGCGTAGCGCAACTGGTTCAGATGCTGACACGTGGCGCTCTCTGGTGGCTTGCGCCAGCCCAAGAGCGCAACAGTGCAGATTTATAAGTGCATGGTACTATTAATTTGAGAATCGTTTAGATTCAAGAACCAAAGGTTCATAAAGGAAGTGCAGAGCACTGTTTGATTTCTTGATCTAATTTAGATCAAAGAAAAACAAGCTTTTTCTTATTTCAGGAACCAGAGGTTCATAAAAAGTGCAAAGCACTATTTTTATTTTGTTTTTTATTAAAGATCATTGATCTTGTTTTTAGATCAATGATCTGTTCATAAGAGGATTTTCTCTTTTTCTAAAGGATTTTTACCTTTTTTGTTCTTGAGGATTTCTCTCCAATTCTTCAGAGTTCTCTCTGTTTAATTTCTCACAAAATGTTCATGTCTTTGAATTGAGGTATAGGGGCTTTTATATAGTGCCCATAAATTTGTTGAATTTGTTAAAGAAATCTTTCTCTGAGTGATTTGGGGAATTTTCCCCACCGTTGGATCTTTGATCCAAGGGCTTCTGTTTTACAGAAGAAAATCTTCTTGTTTTAATAAGAACACTTTGAAATCTTAATTCTGTTTAGCACAAATGCCCCAGCGCGTGACACGTGTCGCGCAGCGTAAAGCGCAGTGCAACTGCGCTAGCGCATCTGCGCTGACACGCGTCGCGCAGCGCACCTGCGCTAGCGCATCTGCGCTGACACGCGTCGCGCAGCGCAGCGCTTGCGCAACTGAAGCGTTGCTTCCTTTAATCTTTCTTTAAATAGAGCTTTGCTCTGATTGGGTGCGCTGTTTTGGGCGCTGCGCTGATGCGTCTGCGCCTGACACGTGGCGCGTTGCACCCAGGATTTGAAGCGTTGCTTCCAAATTTTAATTTTGAATTTCCAGCAGAGCTTTGCTCTGATTGGGGGAAACAAATGCCCCCCACCGTTGTGCTCACGTGGCGCGCACGTGAGTGCAGCGGTGGCAAGCTCCTGACCGTTGGATCAAGGGGTGAGCTGAAGGGGCGCAAGCGCCTTATAAATAGGACCTCTGGCCCTTAGAAAAATCTCACTGTTTCAAGATTTTTTGATTTTCTAGAGCTTTGCTCTCTCTTAAGAATTTCAGAGCTTTGCTCATTTCCAAAGTTAGAAACTTTAGGTAAAAATTAATTTAAATCAAATCAATTTAAATTATTCTTAACCAAAGAGCTTTGCTTTCACAGATCTTTTGATCTAAAGGGATCCCCATTGGGGTTTCACCAACAGAGCTTTGCTCTCATGAATCCATAGATCTGAAGAGATCTTGTTCATGGGTTTTAACCCATGAGTAGAGCTTTGCTCATGGATCCAAAAATAGATCTTTTTTGATCTAAAAATAAAGAACTTCTAAGAGTCTTCAAAATGTTTTAATTTCTTTAGGAGATTTAAATAAATTTTCTCATCATCACCACAGAGCTCCGCTCTTTTAAGGAATCTTATTTTCCTGAGACCAGAGTTTGACAACTGTCACTCTGTGACAGAGCTTTGCTCTGAAAGAGGAGATTTTCTCCTTGTCTCTAGGGATTCTTTATTATTATTATTAGTGGGAATGTTTTCCTGGGGACCAACTGACAATCTCATCCAATGATGAGGTTGGATTTTGTGGGTCCCCATTTGGTCCCCCACAGATGCTTATCATCTTTTAAATTTTTATTTTCAAAAACTTCAGAGCTTTGCTCTTGCCTTCAAGAACTCCAGAGCTTTGCTCTCCTTTCCAAAGTTTAGAAAAACTTTAGGTAAAATTGATTCTTAGATTAAATTAATTAATCTTAACCAATAGAGCTCTACTCTCATAGATCTTCTGATCTAAAGAAAATCCCTTCGGGGTTTCACCAGCAGAGCTTTGCTTATTTTCAAAGTTAGAAACTTTAGGTAAAAATTAATGTAAATCAAATTAATTTAAATTAATCTCAGTCAAAGAGCTTTTCTCTCACAGATCTTTTGATCTAAAGAGATCACCATTGGGGTTTCATAAACAGAGCTTTGCTCTCTTATATATCTGCAGAGATCTTGTTCATGGGCTCTAACCCATGAACAAAGCTTTGCTCTCAAGAAATTTAGCCCTCGGTGTATATTATTTTTCTTCTATCGCTAATCTTCCTGTGGTATTTCCTCCAGGCATAATGGCGGTGCGTCTATACAGTTTGCACGAGTTCATCACCTATGACGATATCCGCGCATAGGGCCGTCAACAAAACCAGGAGTTTACAGACGTTCAATGTGCAGAGGTCATGGGTCGTCTGAACGTAAGCGGTGGTTGGCTGCTTCCTCATCGTTCAGCTCTCTTGAAAGTCGTGCTGGGAGCAATATGGAGAGCACTTCCGGGGTTTCACGAGGCCCTACCACTCAATGCGCTGGATGATGCCGAAGACAAGGTGCATTCAATGTACCTGACGGGGCTGATCTCGAAGAAACGGCGGGACAGCCTCATCGACATCCTACATCAAATTTTTCAGCAGACGACGATAGTTGCTGCTTACCGAAGGCCGGATGGGCTTGCCGAGGATCTTGACACACAGGAGCGCGAGAGGCTGCGCACAAGAATAATCAGAAAGGCTAGAAGAACTTTGGATAGCCTTACTTTTGAATTCCTCAATCCGTGCCCCGGATCTGAGGTTATACCATTGTAATAATTTGAATAATGTTTCTCCTTCATTGCTTTCATGATTGTAAGAATTTTTGGCAATATGAATGGAAACTTTTTATTTCAGCTTGTCTTATTTCTTGTTCTGAGTCTTTTGCTTGTGCATGAATGAGTGTGTCTCGAACGCTTGATCAAACGTAAATCGGATGCTCCTTCCATAGTTTTCTTCTTTCTCTTATTATCGGCATGCTATCTTAATAAACATGGTTGACGGATGATTAGAGCGAGTATCCTGACCACCTCAAGAAATAGCGATGGCTTAGGCCGCAGGTTCAGATCTGTTGCCTAAGACTTTTCAACTCTATTAGCCGTGAGGGTCTCATAGAGATTTTTCACCCTGCGGATCGAGGGGGTCTCGTAGGTGGGTTTTCTCCTTAGGAATCATGAGGATTCCTAAGTGTGTTTTCTCTTATAGGTCGTAAGGATCCTGTAAGAGAATTTTCCCTTCTTACGAGTCGAGAGGACCCGTAAGCGGTTGTTTCCCTCTTTGTCGAAACTCGACTTTGGAGAGTGAGACCCGTGAATAGTATGCAAGAGACCATTTTAGATCGACTTGCAGGGTCCCATTGTTCAGGAAGCAAGTTTTTTAGTCCCTGCTGCCCGAGGCTTCATCTTGTAAGTTGAGACGAATCGGGAGTTTTCCCGCGGAGACACTGGTTTCTCTGCGAGCCGACACGAATCAGGAGGCTCTCGTCAAGGAGTGTTTGTTTTCTTGAGTTGAGGAGTTTGCTAGGGATTATTTGTTTCCTTAGCGCCAAGGATTATTTGTTTTCTTGGGGTTGAAACGAGTCGAGAATTTCCCACGGAGGCACTGGTTGCTCTGCGAGTCGACGCGGATCAGGAGGCTCTCGTCAAGGAGTGTTTGTATCCGTGAGTCGAGGAATTTTCTAGGGATTATTTGTTTCCCTAGCGCCAAGGATTATTTGTTTCCTTGGGGTTGAAACGAGTCGAGAATTTCCCATGGAGGCACTGGTTGCTCTGCGAGTCGACGCGGATCAGGAGGCTCTCGTCAAGGAGTGTTTGTATCCGTGAGTCGAGAAATTTGCTAGGGATTATTTGTTTCCCTAACGCCAAGGATTATTTGTTTCCTTGGGGTTGAAACGAGTCGAGAATTTCCCACGGAGGCACTGGTTGCTCTACGAGTCGACGCGGATCAGGAGGCTCTCGCCAAGGAGTGTTTGTATCCATGAGTCGAGGTATTTGCTGAAGACATTGGTTTCTTCGGAGTTGGAATGAACCTTCGAGATTTGGCTTCATTTTCTGGCGGAGCCTGTTGGGAAAGTATGGTTCCCTCTTGTTTGTTTACGCCCTTGGATTGTATACAAGATCGATGTGATCTTAACTGTAGGTCCAAAGTTTTATCATCTTCCTTTTTTTGTTTTATTTCCGCGATGCTCTATCATTTCAGCTTTTATGTTGCGAAGGTCGCGATTGCCCAATCATTTCGGCTATTTTTCGCGGTGCCTAATCATTTCGGCTATTTATTTTATTTTTACTCGCTGCTTTTTATTGCGAGTTGCCCAATCATTTCGGCTTTTTATTTTATTCTTACTCGCTGCTTTTTATTGCGAGTTGCCCAATCATTTCGGCTATTTTGTATGCATACGTTTTTACTTGCTGCTTTTTATTGCAAGTTTCCCCATCCTTTCAGCTATTTTGTATGCATGTGCGGCCTACCGGCTTTTCACCGTAAACCCGAAATTAGACACCGATTCCGGCATCAGCACCACTGCAGCTGGGATATTGCCAGGATCGATTCATCATTTGCCTCTGTCGATGTCAAACAAAGATGGCTTAGCGAACAGGGTTAAGGCGCTGTCGACTAAGGCTTTTAACTTCATGAGCCGTAAGGGTCTCACAAAGGTATTTCTCCCTACAAGTCGTGAGGATCTTGTAGGTGTATTTTCTCCCTAGGAATCGTGAGGATTCCTAAGTGCATGTTCCTCTGTAAGTCGTAAGGATCTTACAGGAGGGTTTTCTCCTTCTAAATCGAGAGGATTTACAAGGGTCGTTCACCATACGAACATATCCCCAATCACAGATGAAACTTAATTCGAGAAATGTTTATTCGCGCCCGTGGATTGTATACAAGGGTCAGTATTGAAACACTTGTAGGGCAACATTGGAAGTTATGGAGTTTGCTTAAGCACAGGTTTAGGTCTCTGTAACTTAAGACTTTCAAATCTTATGAGCCGTAAGGGTCCCATAAGAGAGTTCTCCTTACGAGTCGTGAGGATCTCGCAAGTGTATTTTCTCCTTAAGAATCATGGGGATCCCTAAGTGTGTTGCTCCCTTGTGAGTCGTAAGGATCTCATGCGGGTGGTTTCTCCTTACAAGGTCGAGGGGACCTTATAAGTGTCTTTTAACGAGGTTGCGCCCTTTCGGGTTTTCACAAACACTCGCCGGTAGTCCTGCTGTTTTTACTCACGGAGCCCTTTCGGGTTTTCATCCGTGCCCATCTTGCTTATGGACTTACCGTTTTCATTTTTTTTTTTTTCTTCTTCTTTTTTTTTACGAGGTCGCGCCCTTTCGGGTTTTCACGAACACTCGCCGGTAGCCCTGCTATTTTTACTCACGGAGCCCTTTCGGGTTTTCATCCGTGCCTTTTTTGCTTATGGACATACCGTTTTTATTTATTATATTTTTCTTTCTTTATTTTTTTTTATTCATCTCGTCAGCCTAAGGATGCTGCGGTATTAGTTTAAGGACGTTTCGGTCCGTTATTAGTTTAAGGACGTTTCGGTCCGTTATTAGTTTAAGGACATTTCGGTCCGGCATTGAGAGGCTGGCTACTGCTTATAAAACTTGAGCTTAGGAAGATAGCGAGCGGACATAGTCGTCGTCATCTATCATTGACCTAGGCTGTGGCTCATTAAGCGTAGTATTTCTTTAGGAAGCGACCGTTTATTGGCCTGAAAGGCCTTTCCCCGTGCATGTCCATGAGTAGATAGGCCCCACCCTGGTAAACTTTATCTATGATGTACGGGCCTTCATAGTTTGGCTCAAATTTTCCCCGCTTGGCGCGATTGGGAATCATAGGCCTTTTGATCACTAGCACAAGTTCGCCTTGGCGGAATGTCCTCGGTCGGGTCAATCTTTCATATGAGCGCGTCATCTTTGCTTTGTAAGCTTCTAGATTTTGTTGCGCTATGAGCCGGGGTTCATCAAGTGCGTCAAGCTCCTCAAGCCGAAGGTGAGCATTTTCTTCGTCCGTTAGCTCGTAGTGGACCGCCACTCGTAGAGAGGGTAGCTCTATCTCGAGGGGAAATACTGCTTCTGTACCGAACACCAACGCGTACGGCGTTGTGTTCGTGGCCGTCTTGAACGTAGTTCGATACGCCCAAAGAGCCTCTTGCAGTCTCTCGTGCCAGTCTTTCTTATTTCGGGACACCGTTTTCTTCATGATTTTTGTCAGGGTCTTGTTGAAGGCTTCAGCTAGACCATTAGCTCGCGGATTATAAACCGAAGAATATCTCCAGTCTATATTGTGCTGTTGCGCGAAGCGACTGATCTTGTGGCTTCTGTAAGCTGGCCCGTTATCGGAGGTGATCCGTCGCGGAGTTCCAAACCGATATATGACATGCGTCTTGAAGAAATGGAGGATATTCTCCGTCTTCACTTCCCTCAGTGGTACCGCTTCTGCCCATTTGGAGAAGTAGTCAGTCGTCGCCAGGATAAAACGATGTCCTCTAGACGATGCTGGTTCGATGGGGCCGACTATGTCAGTTCCCCACATTTCGAATGGCCAGCTAGCCACCGTTGGATGCAGTGGATTTGGATGCTTGTGGATGAAGTCCCCATGGATCTGGCATGAGTGGCATTGCTTCGCATACTCAAGGCAGTCTTGGATCATCGTGGGCCAGTAGTAGCCCATCTGTTTGATCTTCAACTTTATCTTTGGGCCTGCTTGGTGAGAACCGCAGAGTCCGTCATGAACTTCCCGGACGACCCTTCTCGCTTCGTCAGGCCCTAAGCATCTCAGTCACAGAGAATCAAATGACCTCTTGTACAGAGTATCGTTGACGAAGGCGAAAGACAGAGCTCGTTTTATGAGCTGATGTCTTGTGGACGCTTCTTCAGGCATTCGGTAGAACTTAAAGTAGTCTATAAAGACTTCCCTCCAATCCTCAGTATTTTCCCAATTTTTTACTTGCAGGGTCGTCTGTTCACTCGCTCCTTTTTCTTCGGATGACTCCGGAGATATTTTTGCTGGGGCAAGCACCCGACGGCTTTGTACCATGATTCTAACGTCATCGAGGTTCTCGTCAGCCAATTCTTTAGCAAGTTTGGCCAACGCGTCTGCTTTGCTGTTTTCCGCACGCGGTATGCTTTCCAAAGTATAGGAGGGAATTTGGGTCAACAGTTGTTGCACCTTTTCCCCGTACTTCACCAACTCCAGTTTGCACGTTTGGTAGTCGCCGTTTACTTGACTAACGACCAGTTGAGAATCTCCGTATATGAAGAGGTTTTCAATTCCCATGTCAATGGCGATCTCGAGGCCTTGTATCAGAGCTTCGTATTCGGCTTCGTTGTTTGTCTTCGGCTCCGTCAGGGAGAACGCGTAGCGCATTATCCTTCCTTGTGGAGTCACAAAGATGAGTCCTACCCCTAATTTGATTATAGGGGTACTTTGTTTGCGCTTCTTCACGGAAGATGCTCCGTCGAAATAAAGCTCCCTGTTTACCCCAATCAGAGCAAAGCTCTGTCCAAATTCCAAGGCGGGAGATGAAGCAACGCTTCATCTTCCCCCAATCAGAAATAAAGCTTTGCTTTGAAAATTTAAACTTTAATGAATGAAGCAACGCTTCAGATTCTTTGCGCTGCGCACAACGCGCCACGTGTCAAAAGTTGACACGCCAGCACAACGCCCAAGGCAGTGCGTCCAATCAGAGCAAGGCTCTTTAAAAAACAAAAGTAACGCTCAGTTGCGCAAGCGCTGCGTTGCGTGACACGTGTCTGCGCAGTTGCGCACACACTGTTGCGCAAGCGCACCGCTGCGCGCCACGTGTCTGCGCAGTTGCGCAAACACTGGTGCGCAAGCGCTTCACTGCGCGACACGTGTCTGCGCAGTTGCGCAAGCGCAGCTGCGCAAGCGCTTCACTGCGCGACACGTGTCTGCGCAGGTGCGCAAGCGCAGCTGCGCAAGCGCTTCACTGCGCGACACGTGTCACGCACTGGGGATTCTTGTGCAAAACAGAATAAATCTTGTTAAAACAAGAAGATTTTCTTGTATAAGGCAGGGGCCTTTGGATCAAAGATCCAACGGTGGGGAAAATTCCCCAAATCACTCAGAAAAAGATTTATTTAACAAATCTAACTAATTTATGAGCACTATAAAAAGGACCCCAGGCCTCATTTCAAAGGAGGGGAGAAAAAAATCTTGCTAAAAAAAAAGAGAGAAGAGAACTCTTGAGAACCCTTGAAGAATAAAAGGTAAAAACCTTTACAAGAAGAGAAAATTCTCTTATGAACAAGATCATGGATCTTCAACAATAAATAAATAAGTAAATAAATCAAATAGTGCCTTGCACTTGTTTTATGAACCATCGGTTCTTGAACCTAAAAGGTTCTTAAATTAATAGTGCTTTGCACTTTTATGAACCTTTTGGTTCTCTGAGATAAGAAAAACAAGAAAAAACTTGTTTGTTTGTTTTTTAGATCTAAATCAAATAGTGCTTTGCACTTCTTTTATGAACTATTGGTTCTTGAATCTAAAAGATTCTCAAATTAATAGTGCTTTGCACTTATAAATCTGCACTGTTGTGCTCTCTGATTGGCGCAAAGCGCTTGACAAATGCAATGCATTTCCTAAAGGACCAGGCCTAAATCAAAAAGACCTAGTAGGCCTAATTAAATTGCAGTGCAATAAAAGGGGCAGAGCCCAAACAAAATAGATGCTCTGCATCATTTATAAAAGGGCAGAGCCCAAACAAAATAGATGCTCTGCATCATTTATAAAAGGGCAGAGCCCAAACAAAACAAAAATAATGCAATGCATTATTTAAAAAGGGGCAAAGCCCTAACTCAGACCTAATTGGCCAAAGACAAATAAAAATGTTGAACATTCAACTGGACTTAGCCCAGTCATGGCCATAAGTCCTCAAATTAAATTGACTGAGCACGGCTGCTCCCGAAATGAATTTACATCCGGTTCGAGGGTACATCTCCGAACTCCTCTGACACCTATCGTTGTAATCCTTCAACGACATCAGAGAGATGACGGGTCCCAACGACCACACATGAATATGGACTGCGGGGTCCTTAAACTCGTGGACCGAAACGTCCTTAAACTAATATCGGACCGGAATGTCCCTAAACTAATATCGGATCGGAATGTCCCTAAACTAATATCGGACCGGAACGTCCCTAAACTAATATCGGACCGAAACGTCCCTAAACTGGAATATAGACCACCACGTCCCTAAACTGGCACAATAGAACCCAAATGCTCTTTTGTCGGATCTAAACGGTCCCGTTAAGTTGATCTTAGTCTCAAACTGGACTAACGTATCCTTAACAAACGTTTGAGTCGATCTTAGCCTCAAAAATGGCTAACGTATCCTCCAAACAGACTTTAGTCCCAAATTGGACTATGAATCTCCCAAACTGGAACAATAGAGCCCAAACGCTCTTTTGTCGGATCTAAACGATCACGTTAAGTTGATCTTAGTCTCAAACAGAACTAACGTATCCTTAACGAACGTTTAAGTTGATCTTAGCCGCAACGCGACTAACGTATCCTTAAACTAAAAACACCAAACCCAAATCTAAGTAAATACGGATTTGGACTAATCCACGTCCTACGGGCGACGGCATTACTCAGTCTCCGTATACAATCCACGGGCAACCATAAACAAAACAAACACACACGACATGAAGTGAAATTCTGGAGAAGGAGAAAGTTGTTACCGCGATGCGGTAGCGTAATTAACTGCAGGGGCTTGCGTCTGCAGGGAAGAGCGTCCCCACAATCAAAAACCCCTCATCCTGAGGGGGAATCTGACGAAGTCTGCTACATCGGCCGCATTCATCTAAACCTCCGATGCAAGATGCCATAAATCAACTTGGCATTTTCGGAGAGGTAGACGGATAAAACCAAATAGCATCTGCCCCGGATCTCAGCGTCAGGACATCGCGGTCCTGTGCGCCGCCGTTCGGAGGGGAACACTCCCATCGGGTATTATCACCGTCGATCGCATCAAACGCATGTTCGTCTGGTAGATCGCAGTTTAAAGGAGAGTCGGCCGGTATCGGATGCTCAGCGAGGAAGTCGGCGATGGCCTGGCCTTTCACTGCCTTGAGAGGTTGATATGTTATCAAGAACTCCATCAAGAGCAGGGCCTATTTAGCGAGTCGTCCCGTCAACATGGCCTTCGACATCAAGTATTTAAAGGGGTCCACCTTTGAAATGAGACGGACCTCGTGCGCCAACGCATAGTGCCTGAGCTTTGTTATCGCAAAGATCAACGCCAGGCAGTGTTTTTCAATGGGAGAGTAGTTGCTTTCTGCCCCCAGCAGAACTCGACTTAAGTAGTAGAGTGCTCTTTCTTTCCCTTGATCGTTCTCTTGTGCCCATAATGCGCCTAAGGAACCTTCGAGGGCGGTTGTATAAAGAATTAAGGGTTTTCCCTTGACCGGAGCAACCAACACCGGCGGGTTCTGCAGGTATTGCTTGATCTCGTCTGGTGCGCTTTGGCATTTTTTTATCCCAGACGAACGGGGTTCCCTTCTTCATCAGGTGACTGTAAGGACGGCACTTTCCTGAAAGGTTGGCTATAAATCGCCGTATATATGCGAGCTTCCCTTGGAGAGACCGCAGCTGTTTGAGAGTCCTTAGTGGAGGCATTTCCATGATCGCCTTGATCTTTGACGGATCTATCTCGATACCCCGGTGTCGGACGATGAATCCCAGGAATTTGCCTGAGGAAACTCCGAATGCACATTTGAGAGGGTTCGTTTTCAAGTTGTATTGCCGAAGGCGTTGAAATACAGTCTTCAAATGCTCGAGATGTTCTTCGTATGATTTGCTTTTAACCACGAGATCGTCGATATAGCATTCGACGATTTCGTGTATAAGGTCATCGAAGATCTTCGTCATGGCCCTTTGGTAGGTGGCACCGGCGTTCTTTAGACCAAAGGGCATCACCTTGTAACAGAATATTCCCAGAGGAGTCCTGAAGGCGGTGTGCTTCTGGTCTTCGGGATCCATCTTTATCTGATTATACCTTGACGAGCCGCCCATAAAGGAGAAAACCTCATGAGTGGACGTGTTATCTATCATCAGTTCGGTGACTGGCACTGGGAAATCGTCTTTCGGGTAGGCTTTATTGAGATCCCGGAAGTCCACGCATATGCGCACTGTCCCATTTTTCTTCATCACCGGGACAATGTTGGCGATCCATTCAGGGTATTGAACTTCCTGGATGAAGCCAGAGTCGATTAACTTTTTGACCTCGGCGTTGATGCCCATCTCAAGCTCGAGCCGCATTCTCCTCGGCGCCTGTTTGACTGGCTTGATGTCCGGGGATATCGCCAATCTATGCACAGCAATTTCTGGATCTAGTCCCGGCATCTCGGAATAGTTCCACGAGAAGCAATCTCTATGCTGTAGAAGCACGTCCTTTAACGCAGACACCCTTTCTTCAAATATCAGCTCGCTGATGAATGTCGGTCGCGGGTCATTTGCCGTTCCCAACTCAATTTTCTTAAGGTTATCTACAGTGGTATGGATTCCATCTTCCAGTTCTTTTGGCGCCGGTGGGAATTATGAGATTACATCGTCGTTGCTGTTTTCGAAGCACCAGGGAAGGTCATCCATGTTCTCGGGCTCTTCTTTTGATACCGTGATCACGTGACAAGTACGAATTCACTTCCAATCCCAATGTGGAACTGGTTCTTCTTCCGTGGCCTTGGGTTCGTGCTTCTGTGGCGGTGCTATCCTCCAATTGTCGGACAGAGCGAACTTGCCAAGCTGGTACTGATCTTCAACCCAATTTTTGAAGGTGAAGCAGTCTTCGAGAGGATGCCCTACCACTCGGTGATAAAAGCAATATTTTGGGTGTGAGACCTCGCCTGCTTGTTCGGGGTGTTTAGACTCCGGCAGTGTAAGCATCTGATGTTTTAGAGCGAGGTCAAGTATCTTCTTCGTCTTGTCCCGCGGAAACGAGTATGCTCGGCCCATTTTCTTTATAAGGGATAGATCAATAACGCTCGACTCCCGTTTGCGTGGCTTCTTAGCCCTGCTTTGTTGCTGTTGAGCGTCTTTTTGGCCTTTCGACTTATTTCTGCTTTTGCGTTGAGCTTTCTTTATAACAGGCTGACAAGGAGCGGCATTTTCATCTTTCACGGCCTGTTGGAGAAGACGTTGCATTTTGGCTTTCTTGTAGATGACCATTTCGCGGTTATGGTCGTCTCGGACTTTTTGACCCGCTTCCCTTATAAGCTTGTCCATTTGTTCTTCGAATGACGGACTGGGCTCTTTTGCATCTGGAACTTTCACTGGCTCAGGATTAGCGTCCTCCCATTGAGCATCCGCTTCTTCATCGAAGTCATACATGACATAGCAGCTGTTTAGTAGCTCTCGTTTCTTTGACCGGATATATCCAAGTCCTTTTGTCTCCATTCTCCCATTAGGCAGTTTGCGTTAAGTCCTGGGAACGTTCCAGACTTTGTCATAGAACTTGGCTTTTCGAACGGTCTGCTTGAAGGATATCCCCTGGCATTTCAGCAGTTTTTTCAAACCTTCTGTACAATATCTGGGAAGACGAATGGGTTGAAGCCTGTCAAGAGTAGGATCCGCGCCATGCCAGATTTCTTTCTCCACTTTGGTTTCTTCAGAGCGGTAGAATAGAATTGCTTTTTCGCTTTCTCGTCTGGGAGGGATATAGAAGGTTTCTAGCTCTTCTACATTGTAAATATCAAGTGCATCCAGTTCTTTACGGTGTTTAAGCGGCACCATGGCGACTTGTAGACTTTGTTCTTCATCAGCGAACGTTCGTATTGAAGGTCGAGCAGAGAATACAGCATGGGTCTCATTTTCCGAGTCGCTACCAAAGATCAACGTAGGAGCGGACGGTCCTGGCTTGTTGTGTTGGGATGGACCCGAATAAACTATCTCCTCTTCCTCCTCGGTATCACTGCCGAAGACAGGGATGGTGGCATTAGCTTTATTCTCCGGCTTGTGACACTTCTCCGTATCTTCGAAATCCGGTAAGAAATATTTGGCATCTTCGTATTTGCGGACCTCGTTCACAGAGAATGGGTCCAGTTCTCCCGTTACGGTATACTCGAAACCATCCTTAAAATACTTCATACACTGATGTTGTGTAGAAGGGATGATGTTGTACTCGTGTAACCATGGTCGGCCGAGCAAAGCGTTGTAGCATGTCTTGGCGTCTATGATGTGGAACTTAATGTCCGTGACGAGTAGCCCAGAGCGTAGCGTCGGTATCACAGACCCAAGAGTTCTTGATGACTGGGAGTCGAACCCGGAGATGGTAATCTTATCCCGAGCAAGGTGCTGGACACTCATGCAGATTTCTTTTAACACCCGCACATTGAGGAGATTAACGGAGGATCCATTGTCGATCAGGATTTTGCCTATCTTTATATCGTGGCAGTATCCTGAGACGTAGAGGGGGCGATTGTGTTCGCACGTCCCGGGGAGAAGGTCTTCATCACCGAAAGTGACATCGGCCGTGTGCACTTCCTCCAATTTATCCTTCATCTTTTCTTCGGCCAGGCAAGCTTGGAATTGTTCCGGATCCTGTAGTGCCTTGATTAATGAATCTCTCGCCTCCTTTGATAGCAAAAGGGCGTCAAGAATGTTGAGCTGCGAGGGTAGTTTCCTCAGATGCGCTAGAACGTTGTAATCCACCTTATTTTTCTTTAGCAGGTCCTTGGCGCTTAGCTCCTCCACCACTTGGTCATCTAAGACGATATCTTCAAAGACCTTTTCTTTCCCTTTATCTTTTCTGTTTGAGGGTCTGAGATTCTTTTCGGGCAGCGTCCGATTACGTAGCTAGATATTTTCGCAGACCTTCGGCTCTTCTTCTTTTCCCGGAGTGGACTCTTTAAAGAGAGGGGCAAGTTCTAGCTCTTCATCAGAATCGCTCCCGAATGTAGGCACTTGTGACCCGCCGGTGTTAACCATGCGATAATTGCCGGTAGTTCTTTTAATCCCTTCGGTCGTATTTCTTTGCTCCCGACGAGTTTTACGCTTTTCCCGCTTAAAGCGTTGCCGATGAACAACGTACCCTTGCCACCATCTATCGAAAGCTTTGCACTCTTGGGTGGGGTGCGAAACCTTCTGATGATATAAGCAATAGGAGGGGTGCATTTCTATTTCACCAGTAATTTTTCCTTCGGAGGATGGTAGCTTCATGCCCATTGATATGGCCTTAGCGAACCTTTTCCTCATCTTGAATTGGTTTTTGTCGACGGTGGAGGCATTTTGCTCCAGCGGGATCGTCTCAGCTCTTTCATCAAATCGCTGGCGCTTGGCCCTTTCAAAGATGGCCGTCTCGCATTCTTGATCAGCTTTACTTTTCAACCGAGCTTCATTAAGGAATGCGTCAATTACTTCATCTGATGGCCCCAGAATTTTTGGTTCAGGATCTGCCCCCAGCGTTTCAGTACAAGAAGTCTCCTCATCGTTCGTGAACGAATGGGAAATCACATGACAGCTCGCCACGCATTCTTCAGATTCATCTGACGAACTTTCTCCCTCACCTTCCTCTTGAAAGACGTGGTTGAGAAACTCTTGGAGTGTAATGGGAGTCCGTACCTTCTGGTTGTATTCTTCTAGTGCGTCAATTTGTTTTTGCAAGTCCGAGCGCTTGTCGCCAGGCTTCAAGGGCTTCTTTGACTTCTTCTTTTTCTTTTTCGAAGATTTTGACGACTGGTTGCGAGTGCTTGAGCCACCACCATCGGTCTTTGGAGTTGGACGTGGTTTCAACATCCCTTCAATGACCTGCGGCTCCAACGGGTTCTTCCACTTGATCGCTGGACATGTCTGAAGGTCGTTTAGCATCCTTTTTGTCTTGGCTGATAATACAACCTCCCAAGGAGCTTCTTCAACGACGGAGCATGTTGCCCCCGGCGTATTCGTCCCCTTAGAGGTATGGGGCTGCGGGGGATTCACTTTCCATTTGTCAGATAACGCGAATTTGCCCTGTCGGTACTGGTTTTCAAGCTAATTTTTTAAAACGTAGCAATCCTCGATCGGATGACCCAGTACTCGATGATAAGGACAGTAGTTAGGCTCGTTGACATCATTTGGTTGCAACGGACGTTTTGGATCTGGCAGATTTATGAGTCGGTTGCGCAACGCCGGCTCGAATAACCTTCTCGTTTTATCGCGGGGAAAAGAGTAAGAACGTCCTAGCCTCTCCTCAAGGGCTACATACGGACGCATATTATTTTGACGCACAACCGGCTTCGAGTTGCTCGGTTGTTGTTGAGCATTAGCGACGACGATCGCTTTTCCCTTCCCTTTGTCATTTCGGGAGTCCGGCTTTGGAAGAGGGGGTTTATGGCCCATCTGATCCATTTGCGCTAGCTTATCAATTAAGGCCTGGAAGGTAGTCGGCTTGAAGAACATCATAAATTGCGAGATGGTTGCTTGCGGATCAAGGGTTCCCACAAACATACCCACCGCGGGAGCTTCTTCAATGCGCTGCTCGCACTTCGACCATAAGTTCTGCCACCGTATAGCATATTGAACCCACGTCTCGCCTGGCTTTACCCTGACGTTAATCAGCGCCGTCATCGGGATGCGTTCACTGGCGCTTGCAAAACGCTGAGTAAACAACAACTCCATCTCTGCGAAGGTTTTGATAGAGTCGTTCGGGAGCTCAGAGTACCACTCGAACGCCGTATCTGATAAACTTCCAACAAACTGGCGAAGCAAAAGCTTGTCATCACCGCCGGTGTTGCCGCAGAGTGCCCTGAACTGGGCAACATGCTGGTGAGGATTGCCCGTCCCCTTGTAGACATGGAACTTGGGAATCGTATAACCTGGTGGGTACTTGATTTGATCGTACCAACTTGGATATGGCCGCCCCGTTTTTACGACCTGGCCGGCTGCTTCGGTCGCATGATGAACCCGTATTTGTTAGGTGATGTACTCATCCAAATCAGCTTTGGAGATTGTATCCTCTTTAACCGTCGACAGAGCTGGTGGAGGATTTGATGTCTCTCCCCTATCGTCTCCAAGGACGATCGGGGGCTCTTCGGCCGGAGGATCTTGTTGTATCATCATCCCTATCATGTCTTGGAAGAGGAGGCCCATACGTTGTATGTTGGCTGCTTGTTCAGCAGCCTCTTTGTCCTTCTTCTCCAATATTCGACGAAGGAATTCAGCGTCGGTTTCTTCCTCCTGACGTTCGTCCGAGGACGTTTCAGGGTTTTCTTTTGGCCCAGTAAGTGCGGCCATAGCGTTCATTATCTCTTGGAGCTTTTGCTATTGCTCCTGAGCTTTGGTCACTGATCGCGTAAGCGGTCGATGACCCATAGATATGCGACTGTCCTCTTTACCAGATGCCACATAGACGGTATGAACTACAATGCCCCCTGACTTAGGGCGTTTGGGTTCACCACCTTTGATATTTGTTGCCGGCGCGGGGGTTTTCTCCGGCCTTCTTCTTTTGTGGGCCGTTGAAGTTGAAGGGGCCATTGCAGTGGGTACCCTAGCGATCGTTGTCCCTTGCTGTTCAATAGGACGGTCTTTTCCTTTTTGCACCTTCGTCTTCTTTCGTTGACGAGAATGATCCGGGTCGATCACGGAGTCTTGAACCCTCCGCCAAACTTTATAAATTCTTAAGGACAGCCGTTGAGGGGGTTGTTCTTGCTTCGTTTCTGGAACTCTCTTCGCAGGCGGAGGAGATCTTTTCAGTGTAGCGGTTGGAGAATTCTTACGTACCCTCCTCAGCAGTTCAAAGCTGTTCCCAGTTGGAACAGCAGCGTTGACTTCCACCACTGGAGTCGGTGGAGTTAGCCCTGAGGGGGAGTTGTCCCCTGCCTTCCTCACTCGTTGCCAATGGCGACATCGAGCATGACGAGCCGTTGGGACTGGCTCAGAGATTGAGACATCTTCCTTTTTCCCCCTGTCTGAATGAGGCGCCGCTGGTGTTAACCTCTTAAAGACTGAGGTTGTCTTTTGAGGGGTGATATTCAACCTGTCGAAGACGGATCCTCGAGCAGGGGAAGGAGCAAGAATCGTCAATCTTGAAAAGACTGACTCTTTGACAGGGGAAGCCGCCTTGACGACTTCTGGAGCAGCAGTTATTGCCTTCCTTGGGACAGCCAGTTTAGAGTTCTGATTTAGCCTGGTGAAAACAGAGGCTGTCGGTTTGGTAGTGGGTGACCCGTTGACAGGGGCCGTCGTAGCAGTGAGCCGGTCGAAGACCGACTTTTTGTTCACTTCCGGTGCAGGTATTGGCATAGAGAAGCTTGTAGGTGGGATCATGGTCCCGAAGAACAGGCCAGTGGTGGCCTGGGTCACCTGGTCTATCGGCAGAGCGAGGAAGGAGGCCGCTTGGGGCCCATATGCTACACCTCCGGGTGAGGTGGAGCGTCCGTTGCAGTGGCACTTCGAGCAGTTGGTGCAGTTAGAGGCCATTGATGCTTGAGTTCTGCGCCAGGCAAAAGACCAAATCTTAGTAACTTGAAATCCAAAGGCAACCATTAGCAAACCGCGATTGGTTCGCGAATCACGACACACGAAGTGTGTAGTGGAAAGAGGAAAAATTCCCACCGGGCGTGCCAGAATCTGTTCCCCTCCGAATGGCGGCGCACAGGACTACGAAGTCCTGACGCTGAGTTTCGGGGCAGATGCTATTTGGTTTTATCCGTCCACCTCTCCGAAGATGCCAAGTTGATTTATGGCACCGTGTATCGGAGGTTTAGACGGATGCGGCCGATATAGCAGACTTCATCAGATTCCCCCTCGCTTGAGGGGTTTTTGATTGTGGGGACACTTTTCCCTGCAGGCGCAAGCCCCTGCAGTTAATTACGCTACCGCATCGCGGTAACAACTTTCTCCTGCTCCAGAATTTCACTTCGTGTCGTGTGTGTTTGTTTTGTTTGTGGTTGCCCGTGGATTGTATACGGAGACTGAGTAATGCCGTCGCCCGTAGGATGTGGATTAGTCCAAATCCGTATTAACTTAGATTTGGGTTTGGTGTTTTTAGTTTAAAGATACGTTAGCCGTGCTTGGGGCTAAGATCAACTTAAACGTTCGTTAAGGATACGTTAGTCTCATTTGAGACTAAGATCAACTTAACATGGTGATCCGTTTGATATATGGCCGTCGGGACTCGTCACCTCTCTAACGTCGTTGAAGGATTACAACGACAGATGTCAGAGGAGTTCAGAGAGGTACCCTTGAACCAAAGTTGATTTGGAGTTTTATAGTCCATTTGAATGTTTAAGGATGCGTTAGCCATGTTTGGGTGGCTAAGATCCACTTAAACGGGATCGTTTAGATCCGGCAAAAGAGCATTTGGAGGCTCTATTGTTCCAGTTTAGGGACGTAGTGGTCCATAGGTAGTTTAAGGATGTTGCGGTCCATTGCCAGTTTAGGGACGTGGTGGTCTATGTTCCACTTTAGAGACGTGGTGGTCCGTGTTCCAGTTTAGGGACGTGGTGGTCTATGTTCCAGTTTAGAGACGTGGTGGTTTATGTTCCAGTTTAGGGACGTGGTGGTCTATGTTCTAGTTTAAGGACGTGATGGTCCAACATTAGTTTAAGGACGTTTCGGTCCACGAGTTTAAGGACCCCGCAGTCCATATACGTATGTGGTCGTCGGGACTCGTCACCTTTCTGACGTCGTTGAAGGATTACAACGACAGGTGTCAGAGGATTTCGTAGATGTACCCTCGAACCGGAGGTAAATTGATTTAAGAGAGCAATCATGCTCATTCAATTTAATTTGAGAACTTACGGCCAAAATTGGGCTAAGTCCAGTTGGAAAATACTCATCGTTTTTATTTGTTTTTGCATTGCATTTCTTTTTACTTTGATCTGGGCTCTGCCCATAAAGGATGCAGAGCATCAATTTGTTTTGGGGCTCTGCCCATTTATAAATGATGCAGAGCATCAATTTCACTTGGGCTCTGCCCCTTTTTATTGCTTTGCAATTTATTTTGGCCTGCTAGGTCTTTTTGACTTGGGTCTGGCCCTTTAGCAGAGGAAATGCATTGCATTTTCAGGCGCTTTGCGCCAATCAAAGAGCGCAAGCGCTTATGATGATGACACATGTCATGCAGCGCAGTGCGCTGCGCTGGTGCGCTACGCTTGCGCTGCTGACACGTGGCGCGCTCTGGTGAGTTGCGCCAATTTCAGAGAGCAAAACTCTATTTCAAAAGCGCGTAGCGCAACTGGTTCAGATGCTGACACGTGGCGCTCTCTGGTGGCTTGCGCCAGCCCAAGAGCGCAACAGTGCAGATATATAAGTGCAAGGCACTATTAATTTGAGAATCGTTTAGATTCAAGAACCAAAGGTTCATAAAGGAAGTGCAGAGCACTATTTGATTTCTTGATCTAATTTAGATCAAAGAAAAACAAGCTTTTTCTTATTTCAGGAACCAGAGGTTCATAAAAAGTGCAAAGCACTATTTTTATTTTGTTTTTTATTAAAGATCATTGATCTTGTTTTTAGATCAATGATCTGTTCATAAGAGGATTTTCTCTTTTTCTAAAGGCTTTTTACCTTTTTTGTTCTTGAGGATTTCTCTCCAATTCTTTAGAGTTCTCTCTGTTTAATTTCTCACAAAATGTTCATGCCTTTGAATTGAGGTCTAGGGGCCTTTATATAGTGCCCATAAATTTGTTGAATTTGTTAAAGAGATCTTTCTCTGAGTGATTTGGGGAATTTTCCCCACCGTTGGATCTTTAATCCAAGGGCTTCTGTTTTACAGAAGAAAATCTTCTTGTTTTAACAAGAACAGAAAGATTTCTTTAAAATCTTAATTCTGTTTGGCGCAAACGCCCCAGCGCGTGACACGTGTCGCGCAGCGCAACTGCGCTGACACGCGTCGCGCAGCGCAAAGCGCAGCGCAACTGCGCTAGTGCATCTGCGCTGACACGCGTCGCGCAGCGCAGCGCAGCGCTTGCACAACTGAAGCGTTGCTTCCTTTAATCTTTCTTTAAATAGAGCTTTGCTCTGATTGGGTGCGCTGTTTTGCGTGCTGCGCTGATGCGTCTGCGCCTGACACGTGGCGCATTGCGCCCGGGATTTGAAGCGTTGCTTCCAAATTTGAATTTTGAATTTCCAGCAGAGCTTTGCTCTGATTGGAGGAAACAGCGAGTAAACACGGCGGCTTTATCGATGGCCACCACCTCTTTGATGGCCTCTTGAAGCACTCGCCAGAGTTCATACGTGTCGTTGGCCTTGGCTGTAAGGTTGGCTTGGAGTTCACTCAGCGCTTTCGAAGCCAGCTCCCTCTCCGAGAATTTGCGGCCAAGCCTCTTCTCCCACGACACCATGTTCGCCGCGCACCGCTCTATCAGACCCCGCAAGCCCGCCTTTGCAGCCACAGCCTCCGAAGAAAGGCAGGAACACTCAAGTGCGTGCAAGCAAGCCTCCACCTGCCGATAGAACTCAACCCAGACTCGCACCACCGCTTCGCTATGATAGGTGGTAAGAAAAGAAAGAGAACCGTTAGCTTCGGCAGCAAATGCTTCAGCTGTGATTGCGCTGCCAGCGCGAAGCTCCTCGATCAAAGATGACAGGGAGACAAGGCTTATCTTGGCCAAACGTTCTGAGGCTCGCAAAGCATAGGGGCCAGGTGGCATATTGATGCGCGACTCCAGTGCAGTAAGAACTGGAAGGGCTGTTCAGATGTGTAAACAGTCAGTGAAGCTTTTAAGCAAAGGAACAAGTGGGACCATATTGAGACTTCACTTACCCACAGTCATGCAAGAAGGAGCTGAAGGTTCCCCTGGCCCTTCGAGGACCTCAACCTCGTCATCGACCTCCAGAACTGTAAAGGACATCAACGTCATTTTGCGAAATAACAACAATGCTATGAAATGGTGAACGACACTAACCTTGCCCAGACGAGAGGACGATGCGTTGAGGGGATATCACTTGTGGAGCAGCCATCTCCAACAGGCGCTGAAAGGATTACCGGGGAGACAGATCGGCAATAGAGGCCACCAGTCCACGCAGTTCTGAAAAGATAAAAGAGTTCAGATAACGGAAAGATCACTAGTTTAAAATGTGGAAGGTTACCTTCGACGATCCTCCCATTCTGAGCTGGAGGGATATCAGCTTCAACGACCTCCGCTGCGACCTCAGGCACAGTACCAAGGACACGAGCCAGCGTAACGGCCTTTGAGGAAGGAGTGGCGACAGCCATTGCGGGTTCTAACGAAGGGAGGGTAGTCTCTGTTCCCCTCCGAAAGGCGGCCTAGACTTTGGGTCTTGCCTGAGATTCGGGGCAGATGCTAATTGGTTTTATCCGTCTACCTCTCCGAAAATGCCAAGTTGATTTATTGCATCTTGCATCGGAGGTTTAGATGGATGCGGCCGATGTAGCAGACTTCGTCAGATTCCCCCTCAGGGTGAGGGGTTTTTGATTGTGGGGACGCTCTTCCCTGCCGGCGCAAGCCCCTGCAGTTAATTACGCTACCGCATCGCGGTAACAACTTTCTCCTTCTCCAGAATTTCACTTCGTGTCGTGTGTGTTTGTTTTGTTTGTGGTTGCCCGTGGATTGTATACGGAGACTGAGTAATGCCGTTGCCCGTAGGACGTGAATTAGTCCAAATCCGTATTTACTTAGATTTGGGTTTGGTGTTTTTAGTTTAAGGATACGTTAGTCACGTTGCGGCTAAGATCAACTTAAACGTTCGTTAAGGATACGTTA
This sequence comes from Agapanthus africanus, assembly GCA_030015575.1. Classification (NCBI taxonomy): domain Eukaryota; kingdom Viridiplantae; phylum Streptophyta; class Magnoliopsida; order Asparagales; family Amaryllidaceae; genus Agapanthus; species Agapanthus africanus. The sequence continues at coordinate 90,735,002 of JASDDO010000019.1, read as the reverse complement.
GTCCTATTTGAGACTAAGATCAACTTAACGTGATCGTTTAGATCCGACAAAAGAGCGTTTGGGCCCTGATTGGTAGAGATTTTACGTTCAAAAATATTAATTACCGCAATCAGGACGGCGTCGCTTCGCAGCTAGCCGGTGAGTACGGGTCGATCCACAGAGACGGGTAAATTAAAGTGTTTTAACGAGTTGATTCTATTTGTAGTTTTGGTTGGTTTATGAAAATCTAAAGACTGGATCTAATTAATCTAATTAAGAATCTTGCTAGGGTTAGGATTAGGGGAAGTTTTGGAAATGAATATTTTTTCCTCACCGCTTTCAATACCTTCCTTTTTTAGATCTATTAGGTGTTAAGTTAATTATCAAGAAAGTGGATACAAATCTTTTGGGAAGATGTTTCTTCCTCTAAGTTTGTACCCTACCTTTGTTGATAATTATCCTAACCCTCACGGAAAACGCGCGGAACCGGCCCTTTATACTACGGATCATCGTTACCTCGAAGGGTAGGATGCCGCAGGGAGCGGTTGTGCTCGTATGCGTGAAGTTCTATTTCATTAGGTGAAGGTGGCATTGAAAGGGGCGAGAGATTTCATCTCTCAACCCTTTCCCAAAGGCTAACCCTAACAAGCGAGGAGACTACTCGCTCATTAGGGGATGAGAAGACATTATAATTAAAAGAATAAAAATACTTACTAGTTGACGGCTCCCTCCAAACAAGAAGAACAGATCTGAATTTTGCTCTCAGAAAATCTGAATTTTATTGATTGAAAAGAGGCATACCATTTTTAGATCTAAAATTACAATTTATAGGAAAATAGAAAACCTAGGGCTACAGGCTCTCGCACATGCGCAATTACTGATTTGCCCACTTAAAATCACAACACCCATAACAGCGCACCAGCAGAAGAAAAATGCACCGACACGGGCTCCTAACGGCCGCGGAAGCGCGGCTCCAGCATGGGTTTGGCCGCGGTTCCGCGGCCAAACTGAGGTGTTGGGTTGTCAAACTTTGGGGTTATGTTCTTGGATTCTTGGGCTTTGTCTTTTTATATTTCTTTCTTCTGTTGGACTTCTGAGTCTTCTCCAGATTTTCAGTGAAGACTTGTATTGGGCTTTTTAACCGTTTCACCTTGACTTGCGTTGTCTTGCACCTATATGAACTGGGCTTGACTGAGATCTGTCTAATTGTTGGTCAAAAGTCCCTTTTCTGTTGTTTTGTGTCTTTTTCACTGTATTTGCTCCAGAAACCTGTAACCTGTAATATGCAACAAACGTGCGTCAAGAGTACCTGTTTATTTATAAAAAGGATAAGAATAGGGGAATGATAAATGCAATATTATGGTCTGAACAAATACCCCCAAACTTACCTTTTGCTCGTCCTCGAGCAAACTTATTATTTATTCACTAAAATCCTAACCGCACTTTCGCAGGGAAACGCGATTGCACTGAGCATGTGCAACAAGCCGTTAAACCTCTAGGTGTCCCTAGTAGGAGGAGTGTTGTCTCCTGAGGGTTTTCAGCGGATTACACCCACAAAATCCTATCAACTCGGCCCATTGACTTTTGTTCTCCAATTAGGTCTTCTAATAAGGAATTCTATTATCTTCTACTTGTAAATTATCACCCATATTCTTCACACTTCCTCATCATTTAACTTAAGATTATATATATCCTGCAGATCTACTTAGCTTTCGGCATTTCTTAAGTTTTCCTTCTAGGGTTTTATCTCCACTTAGGAATTTCTATCAACTCTACTAAAGATACAAGTTCTATTCTTCATTCCTCTCTCTTATCTAAATTCCAATCACATACCCCTACGTGTGTGTATAGATCACCCTTACACTCGGAAATTCAATTCAAGCAATCATGCCCTTGTCCATTGTCCAAAGTACTAATTAGTTGGTGAATTTAAATGAAATTTGCTTACACATCCTTCATGCGACCGTTAATACTTCTTGAGGTACCAACGACCGATTACAAAATGCGCTTGCACTTTGAAGCGTACTTCCTGGTCTTTGCAACACCCAAGGCTTTAGCAGTGACTCCCAAACCAGTTGGTCTAAGGCACTAGGTGATAAGGCACCCTCGCTAAATATTTTTCTATTTTTACAGCCTTAAGTAATTACAAAAACCAGTGTCCATTTTTTTTATCTTTTTATTCACACATTTTCATACTAAGGACTTTAGACAAGAGCATTTCAAGGTCTCTTCTACTATTCCAAGTTTCAAGGTGCGTGAATGTGCAATTTGTAGGGTATACATTTTCAGAATTTAGACTTAAGCTAGGAACTATTTTTCAAACTTATACTCTAATAAGAACATCAATACTCTTCCCTCATTTTGACTTAGCCCAAGAAGTGAACCCAAAATTTGCCTATTTCTAAATAAACTACAAGGCATATACTTTCTACCGTTAAACTTTAAGGAATGTTATTTTTGGGGGTTTTAATTCACTAAGTCTAAGATCTAGTTGTTCCTAGCCAGTTAACCTATCTGTCAAACTCTAGTCAATTAGCCAAAATTGAATACAATAATTTTTATAATTTTTGAAATTTTTCAATTTTTATGGATTTTCAAATAAGTATACAAATGCAAAAATATGTACAAATGAATGCGAAGGAAGAAGACGTACCGAGCATACCCCCAAACTTGAACTTGACAGTGTCCTCACTGTCATGCTAAACCAAGAGGGTCAAAATACCGATACTCCCCTGTTTATTTATTTATAATTTTTTTTATTGTTAAGAAAAACAAAAATATATACAAAAAGACCCTCCCCCAAACTTCAATTAAACTATGTTAGACAATACTGCCCAACTTTGCATAGGCCAAAAGTCAACACCAACCATTTGAAAAATTTATCAGTAAAGAATATTGGTGGGTGAAAAAATAAGTTGTGGTGGTCCGCAAAGAATTGGGGAAGATAGAAGTAGTGGAATGGGAGGTGTGGAGGTGAATATACAGGTGATGGTGATGCATCGAAACGAGAATGTAAATGATCAGCAATCAGTGGAGTGTTAGCATTCTCGTACCTTATTAAAAGAAATGGGGGTATTTCAACTTCTAAAGGAGGAAGTTGGCTCACCACAATACCCCCAAGATGTTCCTGTGGGTCCTCTATGGCATCATCCATCAATTGTGTATGATATTCACTTATGAGGAAACTGATCTCATCGATGTCCGCCATAGTCCAACTGAAAACTTGCCGCCTATCTTGTAAGACTTTTAAAATAGCGTTCTCTTGCTCGAAGGCTAGAGAGGCTGAAATGATAATGGGAAAAAGTCTCATTCTCACCTATGTAAGCATATCTACGGTGAGACGGCAAGGGTATGAGTTCGAATTTCTGAGGCGAAAGAACCATTGCGGAATCTACCTCGAACTCAAAGGACTCTAACACAGGTTCCAAATCACTGCAAACAACCGATTTGGATGGTTCGACTGACTCATCCAAAAATTCAAACGACTCATATTCGGGCTGTGAGTCGTCGTCCTCCGAAAAAGTGAAACATTGATAATCAGCATCGGTTGTGTCAACGGTAGTAGGCTCGAGGAGGGACGCACTAGTGGCGTCAAAACTGTTTTCATCAAATAGAAATCTTTCAAGCTCGCAGTCCTCCTGCGTGATTTCGTGAATAGAGCAAACTTCTCGTGTACTATTTTTAGGCACGGGGGGCAGACTTCCCATCTTATAAATATTGAACTCACTAGACCTCTTTCCGAAGGATAGAGTCATGGAGCCATTGCGACAATTTATTATGGCATTGGAAGTGGCCAAAAATGGTCGACCAAGAATCACCGGAATTTGGTTTCTTGGGTTAACAACAGGTTGTGTATCCATAACGATAAAGTCAACGGGGAATATGAATTCCCCGACTTTGATCAACACATCCTCTAGTTGACCCCTTGGATAGGTGATTGATCGATCAGCCATTTGGAGAGTGCAACGAGTGGGTTTCAACTCTCCAACCCCTAATTGTTCGTACACTGAGTAAGGAATCAGGTTAACACTAGACCCAAGATCTAAAAGTGCACGATTAATTTGCTTATCCCCAATCGTGATTGAAATAGTAGGACAGCCGGGGTCCTTTCGTTTTTGGGGTAAGGTTTGATGGTGGTTAATAGCATTGCTCACTGCACTAGCCACTAGCACTTTCTTGGGTACTTGAGATGCCTTTCTCTTTGAAGTGCATAATCCCTTTAAGATTTTTGCGTATGAAGGGACTTGTTGGATAGCATCCAAGAGAGGTATATTTATGCTAACCTGTTTAAATAATTCCACAATCTTCTCCACTTGTGCATTTGGTTTATTAGGACTCAACCTGTTTGGAAATGGTGCATTTTGAAAATTTGTTGAGTCACAAGTCTGTGGAGTAGAATGTGGAATAGGAACGGATCCCAGTGTGGATGTGTTCGTGTTGTTAGAAATGGGTCCGTTCGAGTCAGAAGAAGTAGAGCCGTGTGAAGGGTGGAGAATAGGCTCTAAAGAAAAAGGTGAAGAAGGAAGTGAAGAAAATGAAGAAGGGGAAGAAGAACCACCGGCGGGGATGTCATCACTAGTTTCCACATTATTTTGCAACTCTCTTCCGGATCTCAACGTGGTCACCGCATTTACATTGTGATTGTGATATGCGTTTTGTGGGTGACCGGGATTGGGCAATGGTTGAGATGGAAGCTTTCCCTTTTCTCTCTCGCTCAACGCAGCAGTTAATTGTGCAATTTGTGCCTCAATAGATTTGATACTTTGATCGTGTGAGGCATTGTTATTCATTAAAGATTGCACATAACTTTCAAATCTTGCTGCGGATTCTGTGGTTTGCTTGAGAAATGCTTCAAGACTTTTCTCGAGCGAGCTAACCTTATCATCATTAGGTTGAACCAAATTGTTCGTTTGATTTGTATAAGGTTGTTGTTGGAAAGGTTGCTGGTTTTGAGTTTGTAAAGGTGCTTGTTGTTGTTGTGGAGGAGCTCTTTGAAAATTATTATTCCCTTGGACTTGTTGATTTTGGTTCCAAGCGAAATTCGGGTGACTCCTCCACCCTTGATTGTATGTCGAAGAGTAAGGATCATTTCTTTGTCGTTGCTGAAATGCAGCATTGACTTGATCCTGTCCTTGAATGGGTGCATTATAAGGACACTCTTCGGTTAAATGCGATGGGTTCGAACAACAAGCACAAACAGTTCGTGTGGGTAGAGTAAGGGCAGGAGAAGTCGATGAGATTTTTGTCTCAATGGCTTCTAGCTTTTTCATAAGTGAGGCCATCTCGGCCTTCATAGCTATCGACATATCTATTTGATGTATGCCTGCCCTAGATTGACCAATTGAGGAAGATGATGTGGTCTTTGTACTCTCCCACTGAATTGTTTGCTCACTTAGGTCCTCAAGAAACTGCCAAGCTTCGTCGCTAGACTTGGAGAGAAAATGACCTTGACAAATTGTTTCTAGCAACTGCTTCGTTGCTGCGTTCAATCCCTCGTATAATGTTTGGCAAAGTTGCCAATTTTCTATCCCATGATGAGGGCATTGAACAAGTAGGTCTTTAAATCTCTCGAAGCATTTCCAGAATGGTTCGGACGGAAGCTGTGAAAATTGTATAATCTCGTTTCGGATTCTAGCAGTTTTATGATGAGGGTAGAACTTTTTCAGAAAGGCTCTCACAAACTCGTCCCAATTTCTAATGGAGTATGATGCGGTGCTGTATAGCCACTTCTCGGCTAGGTCACATAAGGTAAAAGGAATGACCCTTAGCCTTATTGCGTCATCACTTAATTGGGTTGTCTTCATCATGGCGCAAACGTTTTGGAATTTATTAATAAAAATATATGCATCTTCGGATTCCAAACCATGAAACTTAGGTAGCATATTGATGAAGTGTGGTTTTATTTCAAAATTATCCCCATTCGCCGGTGGGGGTGAAAGACATGTGGGTAAAGAAGTGCGAACTGGGTAGAAGAGATCCTGGAGCGCAACTCGTGCGGGCGCTACAACAGGCGGAAGATTCGGGTTATTCGCACCTGGCGGAGGTGGAATCATTCCCGTCGGTAAGGTATAGTTGGGGTCGTGTCCCGACATACCTTCGAAAGAAGAATTTAAAGGTGGAGGTAAGGAAGTGGACGGAAGATCGACGAAGGGTTCGTCGAAGGGTTCGTTGGTCGGTACCAACGAAACACGGACTAATCGGGCGTTAGTATCCCTAGTCCAAAATGACATACACTAAAGGGTAGTGCAGTCAGAAAAAAGAGAAAAACAGAATGTGGGGGTAAGATAACGTCAGTGAGAAGAAGTGGTGGAAGTGAGTTTCAAGTTTCTTCGCGACAAGTTGCAAGTTTTGAAAAGATTTTTTATTTTTTTTATTTTTTTGTGAGTTTTGCAAAGAAGTTTTTGAAAACGGACTCGTGACACAAAAAGTATCAACCACACATGCACAATCAGGCCTAGATCTAGGGTCGCCTAGGTCTACTAGACAGCTCCTAACTAGGGCTAGAAATAGACCTCAAACCGCCTCTTCACGGACAAATACGGCCAGGTAAGTGGGAAGGAACCACCACTACAGTGGGCCTAATTAAAAACCACTAGCCTAGACACCGCAATGTCGGTTAGGATAAACGGCCGATGCCTACCCTAGTCCTTTTCCTATTGAGCTCGCTGTCCTTAGGTCTGAGTCTAATCTTTTTTAATTAAAGGTGGTTGATGCAAAATGCTTAGGTGTTTTCTGGGGTCCTGGGAAGGGTGATGAAATCCCCACCCAATCTGGATTTGGTCAAATAGCCCCTTAGAGTCCGGTTAAATTATGCAAAACAAATAAAAATTCACTTGCAATCAGAATTTTTTTTTTAGCGCGGCGCAAAGAAACCTGCAGAAATCTGTCATTTAGAAGGGGGAGAAAGACTTTTTACGCAAAGAACCCTGCAGAAAATTTTCACAGACAGAGATATGGAGGTTGCAGAGGGGAGGAAAAGAGAGCAAACCACACAAATTTTTAGGGCTGACGTGTCACTTAAAGCGCGGAAGCGCGGCAGGAACCCCCTGTATGCGGCGGAAGGGCGGTCAGGGAGTGGGTTCAGCCGCTGGAAAAAATTGTGTTTCTCTGTAATGATGGTTCCTCTCTTTTCTTATATGCAACTTTCTGATTTGCGCTCTGTAAAATTTCAGATCTTCGCTGTTCCTGCAAGACTCAAAAATAAACCCTTCAAACAGATCAAAATTCGATTATTTTTTATATTTTTTATATTTTCAGATTTTTATAATTTTTAAAATTTATATCAACCCGAAAATTCACAAAAAGAAAGATTACGCCGTCCCCGGCAACGGCGCCATTTGATTGGTAGAGATTTTACGTTCAAAAATATTAATTACCGCAATCAGGACGGCGTCGCTTCGCAGCTAGCCGGTGAGTACGGGTCGATCCACAGAGACGGGTAAATTAAAGTGTTTTAACGAGTTGATTCTATTTGTAGTTTTGGTTGGTTTATGAAAATCTAAAGACTGGATCTAATTAATCTAATTAAGAATCTTGCTAGGGTTAGGATTAGGGGAAGTTTTGGAAATGAATATTTTTTCCTCACCGCTTTCAATACCTTCCTTTTTTAGATCTATTAGGTGTTAAGTTAATTATCAAGAAAGTGGATACAAATCTTTTGGGAAGATGTTTCTTCCTCTAAGTTTGTACCCTACCTTTGTTGATAATTATCCTAACCCTCACGGAAAACGCGCGGAACCGGCCCTTTATACTACGGATCATCGTTACCTCGAAGGGTAGGATGCCGCAGGGAGCGGTTGTGCTCGTATGCGTGAAGTTCTATTTCATTAGGTGAAGGTGGCATTGAAAGGGGCGAGAGATTTCATCTCTCAACCCTTTCCCAAAGGCTAACCCTAACAAGCGAGGAGACTACTCGCTCATTAGGGGATGAGAAGACATTATAATTAAAAGAATAAAAATACTTACTAGTTGACGGCTCCCTCCAAACAAGAAGAACAGATCTGAATTTTGCTCTCAGAAAATCTGAATTTTATTGATTGAAAAGAGGCATACCATTTTTAGATCTAAAATTACAATTTATAGGAAAATAGAAAACCTAGGGCTACAGGCTCTCGCACATGCGCAATTACTGATTTGCCCACTTAAAATCACAACACCCACAACAGCGCACCAGCAGAAGAAAAATGCACCGACACGGGCTCCTAACGGCCTCGGAAGCGCGGCTCCAGCATGGGTTTGGCCGCGGTTCCGCGGCCAAACTGAGGTGTTGGGTTGTCAAACTTTGGGGTTATGTTCTTGGATTCTTGGGCTTTGTCTTTTTATATTTCTTTCTTCTGTTGGACTTCTGAGTCTTCTCCAGATTTTCAGTGAAGACTTGTATTGGGCTTTTTAACCGTTTCACCTTGACTTGCGTTGTCTTGCACCTATATGAACTGGGCTTGACTGAGATCTGTCTAATTGTTGGTCAAAAGTCCCTTTTCTGTTGTTTTGTGTCTTTTTCACTGTATTTGCTCCAGAAACCTGTAACCTGTAATATGCAACAAACGTGCGTCAAGAGTACCTGTTTATTTATAAAAAGGATAAGAATAGGGGAATGATAAATGCAATATTATGGTCTGAACAGGCCCTATTGTTCCAGTTAGGGAGATTCATAGTCCAATTTGGGACTAAAGTCTGTTTGGAGGATACGTTAGCCATTTTTTTGAGGCTAAGATCGACTCAAACGTTTGTTAAGGATACGTTAGTCCAGTTTGAGACTAAGGTCAACATAACGGGACCGTTTAGATCCGACAAAAGAGCATTTGGACTCTATTGTGCCAGTTTAGGGACGTGGTGGTCCATATTCCAGTTTAGGGACGTGGTGGTCCATATTCCAGTTTAGGGACGTGGTGGTCCAATATTAGTTTAGGGACGTTTCGGTCCGATATTAGTTTAGGGACGTTTCGGTCCGATATTAGTTTAAGGACGTCTCGGTCCACGAGTTTAAGGACCCCGCAGTCCATATTCATGTGTGGTCGTTGGGACCCGTCACCTCTCTGACGTCGTTGAAGGATTACAACGATAGGTGTCAGAGGAGTTCGGAGATGTACCCTCGAACCGGATGTAAATTCATTTCGGGAGCAGCCGTGCTCAGTCAATTTAATTTGAGGACTTATGGCCATGACTGGGCTAAGTCCAGTTGAATGTTCAACATTTTTATTTGTCTTTGACCAATTAGGCCTGAGTTAGGGCTTTGCCCCTTTTTAAATAATGCATTGCATTATTTTTGTTTTGTTTGGGCTCTGCCCTTTTATAAATGATGCAGAGCATCTATTTTGTTTGGGCTCTGCCCCTTTTATTGCACTACAATTTAATTAGGCCTACTAGGTCTTTTTGGTTTGGGCCTCGCCCTTTGGGAAATGCATTGCATTTGTCAAGCGCTTTGCGCCAATCAGAGAGCGCAACAGTGCAGATTTATAAGTGCAAAGCATTATTAATTTGAGAATCTTTTAGATTCAAGAACCAATGGTTCATAAAAGAAATGCAAAGCACTATTTGATCTCTTGATCTAATTTAGATTAAAGAAAAACAAGTTTTTTTATTTCAAGAACCAAAAGTTCATAAAAGTGCAAAGCACTATCTTTTTTTTATTTCTGTTTTTCTTGTTTTAGAGAACCAGTGGTTCATAAGAAGTGCAAAGCACTATTAATTTAAGAACCTTTTAGGTTCAAGAACCGATAGTTCATAAAACAAGTGAAAAGCACTATTAAATTCTTTGATCTAATTTAGATCAAAGAAGAATATAAGTTTTTTTTTCTTATCTTAGAGAACCAAAGGTTCATGAAAAGTACAAAGCACCATTTTATTTTATTTTATTTTTATTAAAGATCATTGATCTTGTTTTTAGATCTATGATCTGTTCATAAGAGAACTTTCTCTTCTTTTAAAGGTTTTTACCTTTTTTTTATTCTTCAAGAGTTCTCCAGAGTTCTCTTCTCTCCTTTTTTTTTAGCCAGATGTTCATGCCGTTTAATTGATGTCTGGGGTCCTTTTTATAGTGCCCATAAATTAGTTAAATTTGTTAACAAGATCTTTCTCTGAGTGATTTGGGGAATTTTCCCCACCGTTGGATCTTTAATCCAAGGGCTTCTGCTTTGAGGAAGAAAATCTTCTTGTTTTAACAAGAACAGAAAAGGTTTCTTGAATATTTTAATTCTGTTTGGCGCAGATGCCCCAGCGCGTGACACGTGTCGCGCGGCTTTTTTTTTTTTTTTGCGCTGCGCAGACACGTGTCGCGCAGGTGCGCTGCGCGTGCAGCTTTTTTTTTTTTTGCCTTTTGTGCTGCGCAGCGCAACTGTGCGCTGCGCAGACACGTGTCGCGCAGCGCGCAGGTGCGCTGCGCGAGCAGCTTTTTTTTTTTCTTTTCTTCTTTTGTGCTGCGCAACGCAACTGTGCGCTACGCAGACACGTGTCGCGCAGCGCGTAGGTGCGCTGCGCGTGCAGCCCTTTTTTTTTCCTTCGCGCAGCCCGCAGTTGCGCTGCGCGACACGTGTCGCGCAGCGCGCAGGTGCGCTGCGCGCCTTCTTTTTTTTTTTTTTTTTTGAGGCAGAGTTTTGTTCTGATTAGAGAAAAACAGAAACATTGCTTCTTTTTCCACCTTGGAATTTAAACAGAGTTTTGCTCTGATTGGGATAAACAAATGCCCCCCACCGTTGCGTTTACGTGGCATCCTAACGTGAGCGCAGCGGTGGCAGATTCCGAACCGTCGCGCCATCTCTTGGAAGCTGAAAGGGCACTTGATGCCTATAAATAGGACTTTTGGTCCCTTAAATGATTCTTATCTCTAAATTTTTACTTTCAGAACTCAGAGCCCCGCTTTTTATTTTCAAGAATTTTAAGAGTTAAACTCTTAAAACTTTTAGGTGAAAATTTTAATTTGGATTAAATTAAGTTAGATTATTTTTTGTTGATAGAGCATCGCTCTCAATAGATCCCTGATCTAAAGGAAACCTATTTAGGGTTTCACTTAGCAGAGCTTTGCTCTACAGGTCTTAAAAGGATCTGAAGAGAACTAAAGGGGACCCTACTAGGGTTTCATAGAGCTCTGCTCTCTGAAAGATTTTCCTTGGATTTTCTTAATTCATTAATGGAGCTTTTGTAACCCCCGAGCCCAATACTACTATTTTCTGTTATTGGTTGAGCATTAGATATTACTCATTTCATTTATCTCGCTTGTTTGGGGTCTTACTGTAAAATTTTATCTGGCTAAGTCATTCTGCATATAACAAATTTTAGCACCTAAAATAAAATTGAAAATATTCATCTTGGCCTACTTGACACCCTTAGTCTCGTGGTAGCGTCCGTGCATTGTGTTCTCGTCCCGTCCAGTGAAACGGGCGAGTTTGGATGGCTACGTGCACGTGCGTGTGTCCGTTTTGGGAGTATGCTTTTTAATCATAAAACATTTCATTTTAAAATTTGGAACCCGCTTAAATCCTATTATTTGAATTTCGAATTTTTGGACCCAACCCGGACGGAATTTGGAAATGTTTCATTTGGCGCCAAAATCCCAAATTTTAATATTATTAAAACCATCGCATATATTTTTCTAACTAACCTGATATCTTACTGTTCATTACCTATCTTTTAAATCTTTAAGTTAACCATATAATATTTTTACAATCTTTTATATCCTTCTCAAATTATTCTCTCAGCCAATCGCAACCTCCCCTTTAACCTCCGTGGGCCCCACTTTCTCTCTCTCCCTCTTCTCTCTCTCTCCATTTTCTCTCTCTCTCCCCCTTATATATTCTCTCGTACTTCTCTTTATCATTTTTCTCTTCTTGCTTCATGTCTCGTTTCTCATTTCTTTTAACTGTTCTTTTGTTGCCGGAATTCCGTCGTGCCGGTGACGTTTCTCGACGTTCCAGCGAGGTACCCCGACCCGTGTGGTTCCTTTGTTCGTCGTTTGGGTTCATTCCGTGAACCGTGCGCCGTCGCGAGTTTTCCCCGCCGACGGTTAACGTTCCGTTTTCCCGATTCGCGACCCATCGAGGCAAGTTAATCTTGCTACATGCTATATACTTTTATAATCTTCATTTTATAATGTTATACATTTGAAAATCTTATAGTTTACACATGAAATGTCGTTGAAAAATCAGATATGACAAATCTGAAATTTACTGTACACCTTATCTTATAAAATTCATTATAAATCATAGAAAAATCATTAGTATACGTTCTTTAGTTCGTTACGAAGGTAATTCAGAATACTATAACTCTATGAAGTATTTACTGGCAAAATAAATTGTTTAAATAACGTAAAATGCAAATGAAAATGTCTCCAAACTGCTGTCCAGGAAATTCCAGCAGCAAACTTTCAACTTAGAATGTTCATAACTTTTTGTAGGGACAACCTGAGATGCTTATACTTATAAAACTGAAAACCTTATTGAATTATCTTTGTTTTGGTATAAGACACGTCTCTTTTGGAGAACATTTGTTATTTTTAAGTTATTTTACAAATTAGGGTGACGCTGAATTTCTGAACGGAACTTGCTTGTGCGTGGTTAATCAATACCACTTTTATAGTTATTAATCGCTTTGAATATGATATCCATATTAATATTATTATATCAATATTTATATCACATATTGTTTAGTTGTACATCCCACATTACCATTTTATAGTTTTATAACTTTTCGGATACCCGTTTGCATCCATCGCATTTAAGATACATATAATTGCAAGCATAGATCACATTACTACATAATAATGTGATATTAACACTCCATGTTTAATAAATTGCATCCTAATTAATATTGGAACTATAAATGTAACCCTAATCGATAACTGTGCATCCATATCCTTGAAATTATATCTATTTGCATATCATATTACATGTTCCAGTTTATTGTTCTGATAGTACTCATGCTTGTTTATTTATACACATGCTTATGTTAGTTTGATTATGAGCACCCACATGACATCTTGTGCTTCCTGACATGACCTGTTACACTACCTACTTAACATGACATGGTACCGTACACTCTTGACATGACATGACACCTTTATACATTACCTGGCTGGACCTGATGTACCATGGCTTTACCTGTTACCTGATCTTGTGTCTAATGCCAACAAACATAACATGTAGTCCTCATGGACCGTTCCTGTTGTCTATCCAGACAAACCTATTTACCTGATCCTGTGTTGGCATTAGTTTCTTGATTACGGGATACCTGACTTGACTTACACATATAACTTAGGGGTATGGGGAAATCAGTATTGTAACCGAACGTAACTCCAAGGGCCATCCTATTGTTTGCCGTTTTTCCGGGCGTTACGGAATATCCTATTGTTTGCCGTTTTTCCGGGCGTTACGGAATACCTATTGTTTGCCGTCTTTCCGGGCGTTACGGAATAACTACCGACGAGTTACGATGAGGATTACCTTACCTGGTTTCAAAGACTTTAGAATAGAAAACCTGATAGAACAGTTTAGTTTACCCACTGCACGCTACCCTGTACTGGTATGATTCATATTATTGCTATTCTTGCTTTATTCATATTTATTTCTGCATTGCCTATTACACTGTTCATATTATATTACTGGTTGACATGACGCGCTGACGTCTGGGTTTTGCATGGCCCAGATTCTTTACCACTGTCGCTGTCCGAGCAGGAGTACTTCAGCTAGCAGGCTGAGTTGTGAGTTCTGTAGTGGTTAGTTTATTTCCTGCATTTATTTCCTGATGTGAGCCCGCATTATGGGACACACTTTTCAGTTATTTGTATTGGATCTTTTGCTTCCGCATTTATTTATTATTGACTCCTGTTATTCTGGATTATGGACATGTGTTAGATAGTTTTATCTTGTTCTTGATATCTCTACAGCCGTAATGTGACTGTGGATGGATACTTCCTACCCACAGGTAGCATGGTTGGCTATGTCACGTGCCCAATCTTGCGTACTCTAGGAAGCGGGGAGTGATATGGTTCTTTTGGTATCAGAGCCATAGGATAGTCGGGTTGATTCTTTTGTAGTTGGGTATTGTACCCAATACAAGAATCAGAATACCCGTGTTTAGAAAACATGTCCTGCCACCTTGACCTTTTTACCATTCTTGAATCACATTCTTCCTGATTATATCTTTTACGACGTGCAAACTTACTTTGCATGTCGACTCAAAAACTTGATTTCTTGTTATCCCTAGGACTTAGGCGACTTGGATGGAGTTACGTAATTGTGGCTATGATACCGCGGCATAGTTACAATGCGGTACTCTATTTAAGTATCTTGGAGTTCTAGCCTTGATCCATATTCAGAATCTATCATCATGCTAATGTTGGGTGTTTTGAGTTCAGGATTATGACAGGTAAGAAATTGAAGACATACCAGAGGCGTGTGGACGAGACTCAGCAGTTTCGCTGGACCTTTAGTCGCCAACGATGCAGACAGGGCACGAAGGTCCATGCGCAGCTTGGATGTGGGCATCCAAAGGCAGACCGTCTCCCTGGGTTTGACCACTTTCTCACAAGTTCTTACGGCAGCTCGGGAACAGCAGAGCATATTAGAAAAATTAGGAGTTCACAGCAGACAGCAGTTGCGGTAAGGAAGCAGTTCTGTCAGGACAGTCGAGTTTAGGGCTAGGCCGACAAACATTATTCTTGCAGCAATGGAAGTTGATAGTGGTGAAGAGCCGGCGGTTGTTCGCGATCTTATGGACGTATTTGAAGATACACCGGGTTTACCGCCGAAGCGAGAGTGGAGTTCGCAATTGACCTTATTCCTGGTGCAGCGCCAGTATCTAAAGCGTATTATCCAATGGCACCAGTAGAATTGGAAGAAGTTAAGAAACGGGTTGCTGAATTGCTTGAGAAGGGTTGGATTCGAAGCAGTAACTCGCCTTGGGGAGCTCCAGTTCTTCTAGTAAAGAAGAAGGATGGCACCAGAAGGATGTGCATCGGCTATCGAGAATTAAACCGGGTGGCTATCAAGAACAAGTACCCGATCCCTCGCATTGGAGAACTTTTTGAGCAGCTTAGTGGCGCGAGGGTATTCTCGAAGCTGGATTTACGATCCGGATATCATCAGGTCCCAGTGAAAATAGAAGATATTTGCAAGACGGTGTTCCGAACTCGGTATGGACATTATGAGTATTTAGTGATGCCCTTCGGAGTAACGAATGCGCCGGCAGTATTCATGGACTTGATGAACCGAATCTTTTCACCGTTCTTAGATCAGTTCATTGTGGTATTCATTAACGATATTCTGGTTTACTCGAAGAGTTTTGAAGAGCATGCTGAGTATTTGAAGATCGCACTGCAGACGTTGAGACAAGAAAAATTGTATGCGAAGATGAGTAAGTGCGAGTTTTGGCTGGAGGAAGTAAGGTTTTTGGGGCATGTTGTGTTTGGCAATGGTATTGCCGTCGATCCAGAAAAGATTGCAGCAGTTCGAGATTGGCCTATTCCAAAGAATGTTGCTGAGATAAGAAGTTTCCTTGGATTAGCCGGATACTACAGGAGATTTATGGAGAACTTTGCTCGTCTGGCAGAGCCGTTGACCAAGGAGGTACCTTTTGTATGGGCGGATAAGTATGCGTTAGCTTTCGAGACGTTGAAGCAGAAGTTGATAACCGCCCCTATTCTGACCGTGCCAGACAATTCCGGATGATTGGTGATTCACAGCGACGCATCTGGGAAAGGATTGGGATGTGTTTTGATGCAGCATGGGAAGGTTGTAGCATACGCATCGAGACAGTTGAAGACCCATGAGAAGAATTATCCAACTCATGATTTGGAGCTTGCGGCTGTGATTTTCGCTTTGAAGATTTGGAGACACTACCTTTTAGGCGAAAGGGTCGAAGTTTTACAGATCTCAAGAGTTTGATGTATGTGTTCACTCAGAAGGAGTTGAATATGAGGCAGTGTAGATGGTTGGAGCTGATGGCCGACTACGACCTTGACCTTAAGTACCATCTGGGAAAAGTTAACGTCGTGCCGGATGCGCTTAGTCGGTTACCAGCGATTCAGGTGTTAACTACGCAGAGGGAGATCATTGCAGATTTTCGAAGATTTGACTTGGAGGTTGTGCTACCACATTCTACGGGACAGTTCATGCAGTTGCAAGTACTGTCATCCTGAGTTGAGAAAATTAAAGCAGCACAATCGTAGGATCCTAGACTGCAAAGGTTTCGAGAGCAGGTTGAAGCCGGACTACGAACAGATTTACTGGTCCACGAAGATGGTTCGTTGAGGTATGGTAGCTGTTTGTGTGTGCCAAAAGGAGATGTTCATGAAGAGCTTATGAAGGAGGCACACAGTTCAGCTTATTTTGTACATCCAGGAGGCACAAAGATGTACCGTGATATTCGACAGCATTTCTGGTGGGAAGGCATGAAGCGGGAGATTTCTCGCTTTGTGGCAAAGTGCTTGGTGTGTCAGCAAGTTAAGGCTGAACATCAAAGAGTTGCTGGTTTATTGCAACCATTTCCGATTCCTCAGTGGAAGTGGGAACATATAACCATGGATTTCGTGACGGCTTTACCGCGGAGTCCAAAAGGCAACAATGCAGTATGGGTAATTGTTGACCGATTGACCAAGGCGGCTCACTTTATTCCTTTTCAGGTTGGTCAATCAACAGAGACTTTGGCAGAGCGGTACATGCAGGAGATTATAAGATTGCATGGAGTACCGGTGAGCATCGTGTCCGATCGGGACACTCGGTTCTTATCACACTTCTGGAGAAGTTTACATGAAAGTTTGGGGACTTGATTGAAGTTTAGCACAGCTTATCATCCTCAAACTGATGGTCAGTCGGAGAGAACGATCCAAACTCTTGAGGACATGTTGAGAGCATGCATGTTGGACTTCAAGGGGGCTTGGGAGGATCATCTACTTTTGGTGGAGTTGTTTTACAACAACAGTTTTCAGGCAACTATTCAGATGGCTCCATTTGAAGCTTTGTATGGTCGTAAATGCCGTTCACCTGTTTGTTGGGACGATGTCGGTGAACGAAGATTACTGGGACCAGATTTGGTTGTGCAGACAGTTGAGAAGGTTAACCCTATCAGAAATCATATGAAGGCAGCACAGGACCGACAGAAGAGTTGGGCAGATACGTCAAGAAGATCTCTAGAGTTCACCGTGGGTGATTTGGTATTCTTGAAGATATCACCGACGAGAAGGGTGATTCGTTTTGGAAGTCGAAGAAAGCTTAGTCCTCGATTCGTTGGACCCTTGAGATCGTGGAGCGTGTTGGTGAGGTAGCGTATCGTTTGGCGTTACCGCGGTCCTTGGCAAATGTGCACGATGTGTTTCACGTATCTCAACTACGAAGGTATGTTCGAGATGAAACACACGTTTTGGATCATTCGGAGCTAACAGTACGAGAAGACTTGACTTTTGAGGGGCGACCGATTGAAATCGTGGATCGAAGGGAAAAGGTCCTTAAGAACAAGGTTATCCCCCTTGTGCTAGTTTCTTGGGGTAATTGATCGCATGGAGAGTCCACATGGGAGCGAGAAGACGAGATCCGACAGAAGTTTCCTCACCTTTTCCTGTAGTTTTCTATCTTGTATTCTTGGAATTTCGAGGACGAAATTCTTTTGTAGTTGGGTATGATGTAACACCCGAGCCCAATACTACTATTTTCTGTTATTGGTTGAGCATTAAATATTACTCATTTCATTTATCTCGCTTGTTTGGGGTCTTACTGTAAAATTTTATCTGGCTAAGTCATTCTGCATATAACAAATTTTAGCACCTAAAATAAAATTGAAAATATTCATCTTGGCCTACTTGACACCCTTAGTCTCGTGGTAGCGTCCGTGCATTGTGTTCTCGTCCCGTCCAGTGAAACGGGCGAGTTTGGATGGCTACGTGCACGTGCGTGTGTCCGTTTTGGGAGTATGCTTTTTAATCATAAAACATTTCATTTTAAAATTTGGAACCCGCTTAAATCCTATTATTTGAATTTCGAATTTTTGGACCCAACCCGGGCGCAATTTGGAAATGTTTCATTTGGCGCCAAAATCCCAAATTTTAATATTATTAAAACCATCGCATATATTTTTCTAACTAACCTGATATCTTACTGTTCATTATCTATCTTTTAAATCTTTAAGTTAACCATATAATATTTTTACAATCTTTTATATCCTTCTCAAATTATTCTCTCAGCCAATCGCAACCTCCCCTTTAACCCCCGTAGGCCCCACTTTCTCTCTCTCCCTCTTCTCTCTCTCTCCATTTTCTCTCTCTCTCTCCCCCTTATATATTCTCTCGTACTTCTCTTTATCATTTTTCTCTTCTTGCTTCATGTCTCGTTTCTCATTTCTTTTAACTGTTCTTTTGTTGCCGGAATTCCGTCGTGCCGGTGACGTTTCTCGACGTTCCAGCGAGGTACCCCGACCCGTGTGGTTCCTTTGTTCGTCGTTTGGGTTCATTCCGTGAACCGTGCGCCGTCGCGAGTTTTCCCCGCCGACGGTTAACGTTCCGTTTTTCCGATTCGCGACCCATCGAGACAAGTTAATCTTGCTACATGCTATATACTTTTATAATCTTCATTTTATAATGTTATACATTTGAAAATCTTATAGTTTACACATGAAATGTCGTTGAAAAATCGGATATGACAAATCTGAAATTTACTGTACACCTTATCTTATAAAATTCATTATAAATCATAGAAAAATCATTAGTATACGTTCTTTAGTTCGTTACGAAGGTAATTCAGAATACTATAACTCTATGAAGTATTTACTGGCAAAATAAATTGTTTAAATAACGTAAAATGCAAATGAAAATGTCTCCAAACTGCTGTCCAGGAAATTCCAGCAGCAAACTTTCAACTTCGAATGTTCATAACTTTTTGTAGGGACAACCTGAGATGCTTATACTTATAAAACTAAAAACCTTATTGAATTATCTTTGTTTTGGTATAAGACACGTCTCTTTTGGAGAACATTTGTTATTTTTAAGTTATTTTACAAATTAGGGTGACGCTGAATTTCTGAACGGAACTTGCTTGTGCGTGGTTAATCAATACCACTTTTATAGTTATTAATCGCTTTGAATATGATATCCATATTAATATTATTATATCAATATTTATATCACATATTGTTTAGTTGTACATCCCACATTACCATTTTATAGTTTTATAACTTTTCGGATACCCGTTTGCATCCATCGCATTTAAGATACATATAATTGCAAGCATAGATCACATTACTACATAATAATGTGATATTAACACTCCATGTTTAATAAATTGCATCCTAATTAATATTGGAACTATAAATGTAACCCTAATCGATAACTGTGCATCCATATCCTTGAAATTATATCTATTTGCATATCATATTACATGTTCCAGTTTATTGTTCTGATAGTACTCATGCTTGTTTATTTATACACATGCTTATGTTAGTTTGATTATGAGCACCCACATGACATCTTGTGCTTCCTGACATGACCTGTTACACTACCTACTTAACATGACATGGTACCGTACACTCTTGACATGACATGACACCTTTATACATTACCTGGCTGGACCTGATGTACCATGGCTTTACCTGTTACCTGATCTTGTGTCTAATGCCAACAAACATAACATGTAGTCCTCATGGACCGTTCCTGTTGTCTATCCAGACAAACCTATTTACCTGATCCTGTGTTGGCATTAGTTTCTTGATTACGGGATACCTGACTTGACTTACACATATAACTTGGGGGTATGGGGAAATCAGTATTGTAACCGAACGTAACTCCAAGGGCCATCCTATTGTTTGCCGTTTTTCCGGGCGTTACGGAATATCCTATTGTTTGCCGTTTTTCCGGGCGTTACGGAATACCTATTGTTTGCCGTCTTTCCGGGCGTTACGGAATAACTACCGACGAGTTACGATGAGGATTACCTTACCTGGTTTCAAAGACTTTAGAATAGAAAACCTGATAGAACAGTTTAGTTTACCCACTGCACGCTACCCTGTACTGGTATGATTCATATTATTGCTATTCTTGCTTTATTCATGTTTATTTCTGCATTGCCTATTACACTGTTCATATTATATTACTGGTTGACATGACGCGCTGACGTCTGGGTTTTGCATGGCCCAGATTCTTTACCACTGTCGCTGTCCGAGCAGGAGTACTTCAGCTAGCAGGCTGAGTTGTGAGTTCTGTAGTAGTTAGTTTATTTCCTGCATTTATTTCCTGATGTGAGCCCGCATTATGGGACACACTTTTCAGTTATTTGTATTGGATCTTTTGCTTCCGCATTTATTTATTATTGACTCCTGTTATTCTGGATTATGGACATGTGTTAGATAGTTTTATCTTGTTCTTGATATCTCTACAGCCGTAATGTGACTGTGGATGGATACTTCCTACCCACAGGTAGCATGGTTGGCTATGTCACGTGCCCAATCTTGCGTACTCTGGGAAGCGGGGCGTGACAGCTTTGCTCCTCCCAAATCATATAGAAGAACTCTTAAGGATTCTTCATGGATCTTGGAACTTAAATATGGCATTTTATTCCTCAGTGCATTATATCGTTTTACTTAATCAGTCTTTCTGATAATTCTGTTGATCCTCTTTCATAGGAACAATGGACGCCCATATGTATGCTCTTAACGAGATCATCTCTCATGAGGGCATCCGCCAACTTGGCCACTCTCAAAATCGGGAGTTCACAAACGAGGAGTGTGCTGAAATAATGAGTCGCTTCGATGCATACAACGGTCCACTGCATCCCCGACGTTCCTTTCTTCTTAAACTTATCGTGGGAGCTATCTGGGAAGCGCTTCCCCTATTCTGTTCCGGTGTGCCGCTTAAGGCGTTGGATGCCGCTGAGGACAAGGTGCACTATGTGTACCTATTGAACTTTATCTCGAAGAGACGGCGAGACAGTCTTATTGACCTCTTGCACGAGGTCTTTCAACAGTCTGCCATACTCGCTGCTTATCGGAGGGTGGAAGACATCGAGAGGGACCCTGACGCTTGTGCTCGCGAAAGGAAGCACACTAGGATGGTCCGCGAGGCTTGGAAAGTCATAGATAGGATCGCTTTTGAATTCCCCAATCCATGCCCTGGATCTGAGGTTATTCCATTGTAACTTTCGTTTATTGTTTTTATGACTGTAAGAACTTCGGGCAATATTAATGGAATTTTTTTTTTATCCCAGCTTGTCTTTATTATATATCTTTGTCCTGAGTCTTTTTGCCCATGCATGAATGAATACGTCCTGAACGCTTGATCAAACGTAAATCGGGTGCTCTTTCTGTTACTTTTCCTCTTTCTCAGCATGTCGTCACAATTAGCTGGTAATAGAGTAAGCTTGATTTCTTCATGAGATAGCGAGGGCTTAGGCCGCAGGTTTAGATCTGCTGCCTAAGACTTTTCAACTCTATGAGCCGTGAGGGTCTCATAGAGACTTTTCTCCCTACGGATCGAGAGGATCTCGTAGGCGGGTTTTTCTTCTTAAGAATCGTGAGGATTTCTAAGTGTGGTTTTCTCTTGTAAGTCGTAAGGATCCTACAAGAGAATTTTTCCCTCTTACGAGTCGAGAGGACTTGTAAGCGGTTGTTTCCCTCCTTGTCGAAGTTCGATGTTGGAGAGTGAGACCCGTGGATGGTATACAAGAGACCGTTTTGGGCCAACTTACGGGGTCCCAATGCTTAGGAAACAGGCTTCTTTTATGCCCACTGCCTAAGGCTTTATCTCACGAGTCGAGCCGCCTCGACAATTTTTCACAAGTCGAGACGAATCGAACGTTTCTCGCAAGAACATCTTAACGTCGCATTTAACCTCTGCTCTTTACGACAGAAGCCCGTTAAGGTTGGTGGTACTTAGGGTTTTGGCCATCGTACCGTCGCATAAGCTGATATAGTCCTCGATAGGCAATCGTGCTGTTCGAGTAGCCCTGCAACTGCCGTGTCTCTGATCCCTTCGGGGGCTGGACAAGACGTCTTCAAGCAATCCTCCTTGGCAGTTTGACCGTCGGAAGAGCAAGCGCTAGGAATTTGCCATGCCGCTTTTTACTTGAGGTTAGGCTCATTTTGGAGAGCCCCGATGAGTCATAACCACTCCGCGCTGGTGTAGGATGATCTCCGATAGTCTTTCAGGCTTTATATGACTTGCCGTTAAGA
The DNA here is from genome assembly GCA_030015575.1 of Agapanthus africanus. Lineage (NCBI taxonomy): Eukaryota > Viridiplantae > Streptophyta > Magnoliopsida > Asparagales > Amaryllidaceae > Agapanthus > Agapanthus africanus. The sequence continues at coordinate 90,712,883 of JASDDO010000019.1, read as the reverse complement.
CCCTGAAGCTAGGAATTTGGCCTTTGCTTCATTTGCTGGCATTGCGTCCACTGTATCGAGACGAATGTCATGGTGGGAACTAGGGATTTTGCCGTGGCTCCGTTTGTTTGATGACGTTGCGCCTGTTGTGTTGAGACGAACGTTGGGGCGACATCTCATCTACTGTATCGAGACGGACGTCGAGGTTGTCTCTAGGTTGCTGGTGAACCGCCGAGGCTTGGAACTAGGGATTTTGCCGTGGCTCTATTCGTTTAATGACGTTGCGCCTGCTGTGTCGAGACGAACGTTGGGGTGACATCTCGTCTACTGTATCGAGACGGACGTCGAGGTTGTCTCTAGGTTGCTGGTGAACCGCCGAGGTTTGGAACTAGGGATTTTGCCGTGGCTCCATTCGTTTAATGACGTTGCGCCTGCTGTGTCGAGATGAACGTTGGGGTGACATCTCGTCTACTGTATCGAGACGGATGTCGAGGTTGTCTCTGGGTTGCTGGTGAACCGTCGAGGTTTGGAACTAGGGATTTTGCCGTGGCTCCATTCGTTTAATGGCGTTGCGCCTGCTGTGTCGAGACGAACGTTGGGGTGACATCTCGTCTGCTGTATTGAGACGGATGTCGAGGTGGTGACCATTCTGTGCTGGTGCGAGATGATCTCCGGTTGTCTTTCCGGTTTTATATGAGTTACCGTCAAGACGTCGAAGCTAGGAATGTGGCCTTCGCTTCGTTTGCTTTGGTGTGTCCAAATCCTATTGGAGGACGAATGCTGGGGTTAACATTTCGTCTACTGTATCGAGACGAAAGTCAAGGTGGTGACCACTCTGTGCTGGTGCGAGATGATCTCCGATTGTCTTTCCGGTTTTATGTGAGTTACCGTAAAGACGTTGAAGCTAGGAATGTGGACTTCGCTTCGCTTGCTTTGTCACGTCCGAATCCCTGCTGGAGGAAGAACGCTGGGGTCGACATCTCGTCTGCTGTATCGAGACGGACGTCGAGGAGGTGACCACTCTGTGCTGGTGCGAGATGATCTCCGATTGTCTTTCCGGTTTTATGTGAGTTACCGTAAAGACGTTGAAGCTAGGAATGTGGCCTTCGCTTCGTTTGCTTTATCACGTCCGAATCCCTGCTAGAGGAAGAACGCTGGGGTCGACATCTCGTCTGCTGTATCGAGACGGACGTCGAGGTGGTGACCACTCTGTGCTGGTGCGAGATGATCTCCGATTGTCTTTCCGGTTTTATATGAGTTACCGTAAAGACGTTGAAGCTCGGAATGTGGCCTTCGCTTCGTTTGCTTTATCATGTCTGAATCCCTGCTGGAAGAAGAATGCTAGGGTTGACATTTTGTCTGCTGTATCGAGACGAACGTCGAGGAGGTGACCACTTTATGTGAGATGATCTCCGGTGGTCTTTCAGGCCTTATATGACTTGCCGTTAAGATCTTGAAGTTAGGAATTTGGCCTTCGCTTCATTCGCTCACACTGCGTCTGGTGTATTGAGACGAATGCTGAGGTGGAGCTGGGATTTTGCCATCACTCCACTTTGTTTCGACCATGGGGTCTTTTGTTAACTTTGCATGTACACCCTGCTGGGCTGCGAAGGAACGCCGTTGTTGACATTGCGTCTGTTGTAACGAGACGAATGCTAAGGTGGAGTTGGGATTTTGCCGTTACTCCGCTTTGTTTCGACCGTGAGGTCTTTTGTTGACGTTGCATCTGCCTCCAGCTGGACTGCGGAGGAACGCTGTTGTTGACATTGCGTCTACTGTATCGAGACGAATGCTGAGGTGAAGCTGGGTTTTTGCTATCGCTCCGTTTGATGGTGTAACATCTGTGTCCTGTTGGAATGAGGAGGCACACCGTTGTTGGTCTCCAGGCTGTAGACGTGGCCATTAAGATTTGGAACTAGGGACTTTGTCATGGTTCTGTTTCGTTGCGATTCTGAGGTCAGTTGTTGACGTCATGTCTTCATCTAGTTGGAGTGAGGAGAAACGCCGTTGGTGATCTCTAAGTTGTCGATGTTAACGTCGAGACCCTGAACCTCGGGATCTTCATTTGCTTCGTTTGTTGACATCGTGTCTGTAATATTGCGACAAATGTCGAGATGGTCTCTAGGTTGTCTATGAACCGTCGAGATTTGGCTTCGCTTTCTGATGGGGCCTGTTGGGAAGGTATGGTTCCCTCTTTATCTGTGCCCCTGAATTGTATACAGGGATCGATGTGATTTCACCTGTAGGGCAAAAAGTTTCATTCTTTCATTTTTTTTATTCTTTCCGCGATGCTCTATCATTTCAGCTTTTTATATCGCGAAAATCGCGATTGCCCAATCATTTCGGCTATTTTTCGCGGTGCCCAATCATTTCGGCTATTTTTCTTTTTACTCGCTGCTTTTTATTGCGAGTTGCCCAATCATTTCAACTGTTTATTTTATTTTTACTCGCTGTTTTTTTTATTACGAGTTGCCCAATCATTTTGGCTATTTTGCATGCATACATTTTTACTTGCTGATTTTGTTTGCAAGCTGCCCCATCATTTCGGCTATTTCGTATGCATATATATATATATATATATATATATATATATATATATATATATATTGGCTCGCTGATTTTTTTTCTCGCGAGTAGGGGATTTAGGATCTGATACCAATCTTGGCATCAGCATCGCTACAACCGGAATATTGCCAGGAGCGAATCATCATTTGCCATGAAAGGACTTGGAATTTGATACCGGTTTAGGCATCAGCATCGCTGCAACTGGGATATTGCCAGGAGCGAATCATCATTTGCCTTGAAAGGGCTTGGAATTTGATACCGGTTTAGGCATCAGCATCGCTACGACTGGGATATTGCCAGGAGCGAATCACCATTTGCCTCTGTCGATGTTGAACAAAGGTGGCTTAGTAAACAGGGTTAAGGGTCCTGTCGGCTAAGGCTTTTGACTTCATGAGCCGTAAGGGTCTCACAAAGGTATTTCTCCCTACAAGTCGTGAGGATCTTGTAGGTGTGTTTTCTCCTTGGGGAATCGTGAGGATTCCTAAGTGCATGTTCTCTTGTAAGTCATAAGGATCTTACAAAAGGGTTTTCTCCTTATAAGTCGAGAGGACTTACAAGTGTTGTTTGCTGTACAAGCATATCCCTAGTCACGGATGGGACTTTGTTAGGGAAATATTTATTCGTGCCCGTGGATTGTATACAAGGGTCAATATGAGCCGCTTGTAGGGCAATATCGAAGATTGTAGGGGTTTGCTTAAGCACAGGTTTAAGCCTCTGTAACTTAAGACTTTCAAATCTTACGAGCCGTGAGGGTCCCATAAGAGCCTTCTCCTCACGAGTCGTGAGGATCTCGCAAGTGTATTTTCTCCTTAGGAATCGTGGGGATTCCTAAGTGTGTTGTTCCCTTGTGAGTCGTAAGGATCTCACGCGGGTGATTTCTCCTTATAGGGTCGAGAGGCCCCTATAAGTGTTTCTTAACGAGGTTGCGCCCTTTCGGGTTTTCACAAACACTCGCCGGTAGTCCTGCTGTTTTTACTCACGGAGCCCTCTCGGGTTTTCATCCGTGCCCGTTTTGCTTATGGACATACCATTTTTTTTTTCTTTTATTCATTTTATTTTCTTCTTCTTCTCTTTTTTTTTTACGAGGTCGCGCCCTTTCGGGTTTTCACGAACACTCGCCGGTAGTCCTGTTGTTTTTACTCACGGAGCCCTTTCGGGTTTTCATCCGTGCCCTTTTTGCTTATGGACATACCGTTTTTTTTATTTTTATTTTTTTTTATCTCGTCAGCCTGAGAATGCTGAGGTAGTAGTTTAAAAACATTTCGGTCATTTGCAAGTTTTAGGATATCGCGGTCCATCATTAGTTTAAAGACATCTCGGTCCGTTGTTAGTTTAAGGACGTTTCGGTCCGTTGTCGCCGTATTTGAGGCGAATATCTGGTTTATTGACTTTTTGGTCTATGAGTCCTTCTCCATGAATGAACATGATGCCCCCGGCGTATCCATCTTCTTCGGAGCGTGCGGTTGTGGCGGACTCACCTTCCAGTTTTCAGACAGCGCAAACTTGCCCTGTTGGTATTGGTCTTCAACCCAGTTTTTGAAGACGTAGCATTCCTCGATCAGGTGACCTACTGTTTGGTGGTAAGGGCAATAATTAGGATTATTAACATCGCCTGGCCGCAACGGACGTTTTGGACTCGGCAGATTGATGAGTCTGTCGCACACTGCCAGCTCAAACAGTCCCCTTGTTTTATCTTGCGGAAACGAGTAAGGACGTTTCAACTTTTCCTGGAGGGGTTGCCACTTGTTGCTTTGGAGAGAAACCGGCCTAGGGTCACCTGATTGTTGTTGAGTGCTGGCGACGAGGGCCGTTTTTCTTTTTCCTTTATCCTTTTTGTTCGATCCTTTGTTTACGGGGCCGAGATTTTTTCCGAGTAGCATGCGATTGCACGGCTGAACGTTCTTGCAGCTTCTCAATTCCTTTATTTTTGAAATAGATTCCCCGAGGGAAGAGTTGGGGGTAGCTTCTTCGTCAGAGTCTCTTCCAAAGGTGATAATTTGTGATCCCTTGAAGTCGGCTATATGACAGTCGGCGGCGGCTCTTTTGCGCTCATCTATCGCATTTTTCCGATGTCCACAAGCTTCATACTTTGTCCTGTCGAAGTGTCGCTTTTGAGCGACATACCCTTGCCACCAACAGTTAAAGGATTCGCAGTCTTCGGTAGGATGTATGATCTTCTGATGATATAAACAGAAGTTAGGGTGCATCTCTACCTCAGAGAAAGAATTTTCTTCAGAGGGCGGTAGCTTCATTCCTACTGATAGAGCTTTGGCGAACCGTTTCCTCGTCTTGAATTTGTTTTTACCCGCAGTGTATGGCTTTTGATTTGACGGGAATACCTTGGTTCTTTCCAGTATGGCCATTTCATGCTCTTGATTGGCTTTTGCTTTCAGACGAATTTCATTTAGGAAGGCATCGATCAACTTGTCCGACGGCCGCGGAATTTCTGTTTCAGGGTCCGCCATTGATTTCTCAGCGCAAGGAGCCTCCTCATCATCCGTCAGTGAATGAGAAATCACATGACAAGTCGCTACGTAGTCTTCGGATTCATCCGATAAGTTTTCTCCATCGTTTTCATCCTCGACGAAAGAACAAGTTGCCCCCGGCGTGTCCGTCTTCTTTGGAGAGTGCGGCTGTGGTGGGTTTACCTTCCAGCTTTCAGACATCGTGAACTTGCCTTGCAGGTATTGATCCTCGATCCATCCCTTAAAGACGAAACAATCCTCAATCGGGTGACTTACCGTTTGGTGGTAAGGGCAATAATTGGGATTATTAAGATCGCCTGGCTGCAACGGACGTTTTGGAATCGGCAGATTAATGAGTCTGTTGCGCACTGCCAGCTCAAACAGTCTTCTCGTTTTATTCTGAGGAAACGAGTAATGACGTTCTAGCCTCTCTTCGAGGGATGGGCGTGGACGCACGTTGTTTTGGCGAGTGACCGGCTTTGAGTTGCTCGACTGTTGCTGAGCGTTGGCAACGATGATCGCTTTTCCTTTCTCATTTCGGGGATCGGGTCTTGGAGGAGACGGTCTATGGCCCATCTGGTCCATTTGGGCTAATTTGTCGATCAAGGCCTGGAAGGTGGTCGGCCTGAAGAACATCATGAATTGCGAGATGGTCGCCTGCGGATCGAGAGTGCCCACAAACATGCCTACCGCAGGAGCCTCTTCTATGCGTTGTTCGCATTTCGACCATAGGTTCCGCCATCGTGTTGTGTATTGGACCCATGTTTCGCCTGGCCTTATCCTGGCATTTATCAGTGCTGTAATCGGGGTGCGTTCACTAGCACTTGCGAATCTTTGTGTAAACAGCAGTTCCATCTCTGCAAATGTTTTGACAGAGTCGTTAGGTAGCTCCGAATACCATTCAAAGGCTGTTTCTGCTAAGCTGCCGACGAATTGACGTAGCAACAATTTGTCATCGCCTCCAGTATTGCCGCATAAGGCCCTGAATTGAGCGACATGCCGATGCGGATTCCCTGTCCCTTTATATACGTGGAATTTAGGGATCGTATATCCTGGCGGGTAATTGATTTGGTCATACCAGCTCGGATACGGTCGTCCGGTTCTAACAATTTGCTCAGCCGCTTCATTCGCCTGATGAACCCGGATCTGCTGAGCTATATATTCGTCTAGGTCGACTTTGGAGATTGCCTCCTCCTTGGCTGTTGATAGAGCCGGCGGAGGATTTGACGTTTCTCCCCTGTCGTCTTCAAGGACGATCAGAGGATCTTCAGCAGGAGGGTCCGGCTGTAACATCATCCCTACCATATCTTTGAAGAGGAGCGCCATCTGTTTTATGTTAGCCGCCTGCTCTGCAGCTTCTTTGTCCCTCTTTTCGAGGACTCTGCGTAAAAAGTCAGCGTCAGTTTCTTGTTCTTGACGCTCATCCGAAGACGTTTCAGAGCTTTCTTTTGGCTCAGTGAGTGCAGCCATTGTAGTCATCATTTCCCGAAACTTTTGCTGTTGCTCCTGGGCTTTCGTCACGGATCGGGTGAGCGGTCGGTGGCCCGTAGAAGTGCGGTTTTCCTCCTTTCCAGAAGCCATATAAACAGTGTGCACCACCATGCCCCCAGACTTGGGGCGTTTGTGTTCGGTGTCTTTGCGATTTGCCGAAGACACAGGGGCTTTTTGCGGCCTCCTTTTTTGAGTGATTGGAGTTAAGGGAGCCATTGTAGTGGGCACCCAAGTAGCTTTTGCTTTTTGTGGTTTGACAGAGTAATCCTTTCCCTGCCGAACCTTCATCTTTTTCTGTCATCGAAGACAGTCTTGATCGATCACCGACTCTTGGACCTGTCGCCAGACTTTGTAAATTTTAGAGGACAGCCGTTGAGGGGGCTGCTCTAGCTTCTTTTCTGGAGCATTCTCCACAGGTGAAGGAGTTCGCTTTAGCACCGCAGTAGAAGAGTTTCTGCGCACCTTGTTGTGCAGTTCAAAGCTGTTCTTGATTGGAACAGCAGCATCGATCCTCACCATCGGAGCTGACAGAGTTATCTCAGAGGGGGAGTTGCCCCCAGCTTTCCTCACTCGGCGCCAGTAGCGACGTCGGGCATGTCGTGCTGATGGAGTTATTTCAGCTATAGGGGTGACCTCCTCATGCCCCCTGTGTTGGTCAGAATATACTGGTACTAGCTTTTTAAAGATCGACGTCCGTTGAACGGGGACGGCCAATTTGTCAGAAGCGAACTTCTGAACATGGGAAGCAACCTTGGTGATTTTGCCAGGAACGGGAGTTGGAATGGCTATCCACTTCGGGATAACGCCTTCTGGTATGGCAGGTTTCTTCATGAGCCTGTTAGAGCTCTGGCCTAGTCCGTTAAAAACTGAAGCAGTGGAGTTGGACGACCCGTTGAGAGAGGTCGCGGCAGTGGTGAGTCGATCGAAGACCGACTTCTTTGGAGCTTCTTGCAATGTCATTGGGGCGTTGAAGCTCATTGATGGGAGCATGGTCCCAAAAAATAGTCCAGTGGTAGCTTGAGCCACCTGCTCCTCCGGCATTTTGAAAAGGGAGGCCGCTTGGGGCCCATAAGTCACTCCTCCAGCAATGACGGAGCGAGAGTTATCGCTGCGGACGGTGCAGTTCGAAGCCATTGATTTTCTGTTTTCTGCATAGAGCAAGACACCAAATCTTAGTACCTTGAATCCACAGGCGATCACAGCAAACCGCGATTTGTTCGCGAACACGACACACGAAGTGTGGAGTGGAAAGAGAAAGAGGTCCCACCGGGCGTGCCAGAATATGTTCCCCTCCGAAAGGCGGCCTAGACTTTGGGTCTTGCCTGAGATTCGGGGCAGATGCTAATTGGTTTTATCCGTCTACCTCTCCGAAAATGCCAAGTTGATTTATTGCATCTTGCATCGGAGGTTTAGATGGATGCGGCCGATGTAGCAGACTTCGTCAGATTCCCCCTCAGGGTGAGGGGTTTTTGATTGTGGGGACGCTCTTCCCTGCAGGCGCAAGCCCCTGCAGTTAATTACGCTACCGCATCGCGGTAACAACTTTCTCCTTCTCCAGAATTTCACTTCGTGTCGTGTGTGTTTGTTTTGTTTGTGGTTGCCCGTGGATTGTATACGGAGACTGAGTAATGCCGTCGCCCGTAGGACGTGGATTAGTCCAAATCCGTATTTACTTAGATTTGGGTTTGGTGTTTTTAGTTTAAGGATACGTTAGTCGCGTTGCGGCTAAGATCAACTTAAACGTTAGTTAAGGATACGTTAGTCCTGTTTGAGACTAAGATCAACTTAACGTGATCGTTTAGATCCGACAAAATAGCGTTTGGGCCCTATTGTTCCAGTTAGGGAGATTAATAGTCCAATTTGGGACTAAAGTCTGTTTAGAGGATACGTTAGCCATTTTTTTGAGGCTAAGATCGACTCAAACGTTTGTTAAGGATACGTTAGTCCAGTTTGAGACTAAGGTCAACTTAACGGGACCGTTTAGGTCCGACAAAAGAGTATTTGGGCTCTATTGTGCCAGTTTAGGGACGTATTGGTCCATATTCCAGTTTAGGGACGTGGTGGTCCAATATTAGTTTAGGAACGTTTCGGTCCGATAGTAGTTGAGGGACGTTTCGGTCCGATATTAGTTTAGGGACGTTTTGGTCCGATATTAGTTTAGGGACGTCTCGGTCCACGAGTTTAAGGACCCCGCAGTCCATATTCATGTGTGGTCGTTGGGACCCATCACTTCTCTGACGTCGTTGAAGGATTACAACGATAGGTGTCAGAGGAGTTCGGAGATGTACCCTCGAACCGGATGTAAATTCATTTCGGAAGCAGCCGTGCTCAGTCAATTTAATTTGAGGACTTATGGCCATGACTGGGCTAAGTCCAGTTGAATGTTCAACATTTTTATTTGTCTTTGACCAATTAGGCCTGAGTTAGGGCTTTGCCCCTTTTTAAATAATGCATTGCATTATTTTTGTTTTGTTTGGGCTCTGCCCTTTTATAAATGATGCAGAGCATCTATTTTATTTGGGCTCTGCCCTTTTATAAATGATGCAGAGCATCTATTTTGTTTGGGCTCTGCCCCTTTTATTGCACTGCAATTTAATTAGGCCTACTAGGTCTTTTTGGTTTGGGCCTAGCCCTTTGGGAAATGCATTGCATTTGTCAAGCGCTTTGCGCCAATCAGAGAGCGCAACAGTGCAGATTTATAAGTGCAAAGCACTATTAATTTCAGAATCTTTTAGATTCAAGAACCAATGGTTCATAAAAGAAGTGCAAAGCACTATTTGATCTCTTGATCTAATTTAGATCAAAGAAAAACAAGTTTTTTTATTTCAAGAACCAAAGGTTCATAAAAGTGCAAAGCACTATCTTTTTTTTATTCTGTTTTTCTTGTTTTAGAGAACCAGTGGTTCATAAGAAGTGCAAAGCACTATTAATTTAAGAACCTTTTAGGTTCAAGAACCGATGGTTCATAAGAAGTGCAAAGCACTATTAATTTAAGAACCTTTTAGGTTCAAGAAATTAAAAGGTTCTTGAACCTAAAGCACCTTTCATGAACCTTTGGTTCTCTAAGATAAGAAAAAAAAACTTATATTCTTCTTTGATCTAAATTAGATCAAAGAATTTAATAGTGCTTTGCACTTGTTTTATTTTATTTTTATTAAAGATCATTGATCTTGTTTTTAGATCTATGATCTGTTCATAAGAGAACTTTCTCTTCTTTTAAAGGTTTTTATCTTTTTTTTTAATCTTCAAGAGTTCTCCAGAGTTCTCTTCTCTCTTTTTTTTTTAGCCAGATGTTCATGCCTTTTAATTGAGGTCTGGGGTCCTTCTTATAGTGCACATAAATTAGTTAAATTTGTTAAAAAGATCTTTCTCTGAGTGATTTGGGGAATTTTCCCCACCGTTGGATCTTTGATCCAAGGGCTTCTGCTTTGCAGAAGAAAATCTTCTTGTTTTAACAAGAACAGAAAAGATTTCTTGAATATTTTAATTCTGTTTGGCGCAGATGCCCCAGCGCGTGACACGTGTCGCGCAGTTTTTTTTTTTGCTGCGCAGCGCAGACACGTGTCGCGCAGCGCAGACACGTGTCGCGCAGCGCAGACACGTGTCGCGCAGTGCGCAGGTGCGCTGCGCGTGCAGCTTTTTTTTTTTTTTTTTGCCTTTTGTGCTGCGCAGCGCAACTGTGCGCTGCGCAGACACGTGTCGCGCAGCGCACAGGTGCGCTGCGCGCGCAGCTTTTTTTTTTCCTTCTTCTTTTGTGCTGCGCAGCGCAACTGTGCGCTGCGCAGACACGTGTCGCGCAGCGCGTAGGTGCGCGCAGCCCTTAGGTGCGCTGCGCGCGCAGCCCTTTTTTTTTTGTTTTTTTCTGTGCAGCTCGCAGTTGCGCTGCGCGACACGTGTCGCGCAGCGCTCTTTTTTTTTTTTTTTTGAGGCAGAGCTTTGCTCTGATTACAGAAAAACAGAAGCATTGCTTCTTTTTCCATCTTGGAATTTAAACAGAGCTTTGCTCTGATTGGGGTAAACAGTCTCCACTACCTCCATCCCAGCCTCTGGGTCACCCTCAGGAAGATCCGTTGGGACGGCGGCCACCAAGGGTACCTCTCCCAAAGGAGCGAGTGCTTCGGGATCAAGAACCGCCACAGGAGGCTCTATCGCGAGAGGGATAGCGTCGTCAACCCCCTCCGCATCGAGCAATGTTTCATTGGGGGTGTCAACAGGTTATACCGTCAACAAACCCGTAGGAACCTCCCCCATCGCCGAAGTCTCTGCACAATTCACACAAGAATAAGAATACATATATGCAAGTGCAAGCAATATGAAGTACTGCAAAGAAATATTGGAACATACCAATGCGTAGGGAAGCCTTCAATATGGCTTCTTCAAGCCGATGCTCCTTCTCAAGGAGGTGTGCTCGCCGGGGTTCAAGGGTGGACTCGGGGCCGCCGGTCCACAAGGAAAGCGCGTCCGCAGCATCCTCCGAAGCAGCCTGCTTAAGGGCCCTTTCTCCCCTTTCCTCCAAAGGGCCGATGAACCGCCGTCGGATCCACGAAGGGTCTTCATAAAAGATTACGGCAGGATAAGGCCTCTTCGGGATCCTTACCTTCTAAGTTTCAAGCTGCGAGCTCTTATAGCCTCAGCCAATTGTGCAGCTTCCTCGGCAAATGAACCTGGGAAAAGAAGACCATCATCCAGCGATATCATAGATATTGGTTCGTCTTGAACGACAGGTTCGGATTCTTCTAAAAGATCGAGCAAACGGGCGACTGTCTTCTTCCTCCTTTTTGGCCCAGAACTAATGCCAGAGGACGCTCGCTTCTTTTCCCATGGAGCCTTGGCACGACGCCGACCCACCTCACCTTCAACACTCTCGTTACCGGCACCCTCGCTTGGCGGTGCTGCCGAGGACGACAAGGCCATTGTCGACGCCGCCGGCGGTGGTACTGCTACTGGCGCCCTTTTACCCCTTGACTGAGCTCGGGTATCTAACGGCATAGCAATTATGGGGGTAAGGTCCACCTCCGACTCCCCTGGAATGAGCGCAACACTGGTGTCCCTCAGGGGAAAGCGGACCGGTGCGTGCGGCCGCAGTGGAATTCCCGAAGCCTGAGCCGGAGCAAGAGCGCCATAGCCAAGAAGCAACCTTTTCTCCTCAGCAATAACTGGGTTGACCCGATGAAGGTACCAGCCTGTGAAGGCCCCCACGCATCGGGGAGTATGATCCGCTTCGGGGATCATGAAGTAAGAACCAGTGTTCAACCTCATGAAGTGATGAGCGGCATCGCGAACAGCTGCGGGTGAAGGGACCGACGCAACCGTAAAAGCCTCGAAGGGGACGCCCTGATCATATCCAAGCTACCGGACGAAGCGATGCAGGTTGTACCGCATAAATAGAGCCGCACTGTTCTGACGGAATACAAGATAGCCCGGTCTGATCGCGTACAAGTGTGTGGCCTCCCGAGGCTTCAGAGAAGGCACCTCACCTTTCGAATGGTCATGGAGTTGTTGAATCGGGCCTGAAGGAGCAGATAGAACCCGATCAACAAATGTCAGCCCGCCTGCACTAGCGTAGGGAGCAATCAACACGCGAATAGCCCCGAACTGAGTCGGGTCGGGAGCAGCAGCGTCCACCAGCCGCATGAGTCGCAGAAAAGTGTAAGCGTCATAAAAAGCAGGTCTATGATGCGCAGCAAAAGCCCCCAACACGTGCATCTCAATCCAAGATGTAAAATAGTGAAGGGAGAAGTTTACTACGTCCACACCGGGAGTTGAGGTGTTAGCAGCGGTGCCCAATCCATGATAGAGATGCGCTAGCGCCGGGATGCCTATGGCCAGCCGTGTCCCCTCAGCGATACGATGAGCCGGATAGATAACCGAGACTCTCATGAAGCGGCGATGCATAGGGATGACGAACCAGCTGAGCCAGACACTGATAAAGCCCACAAAGAATGTCTCCCCGTCCATGCCGGGAGCTGCAATCGATTCGAAAGATACCGGCGACATGATAGGAATATAATACTGCAGTAAATCCGATTCCTTAGTCGGACGCCTGTTCAAACCAAACCCAAAGGGGTCGTTGATGCTTGAAAACTTGGGAGTCGTCTTCGAAAGGACATCCTCGTGAAGGAAGCAAGCGATGAAGCTCTTGAAAGTGACGCCCTGCTCCTCAGATTCTGTGAACAGTTTGTTGAAGATACCCAGCACCTTGATCAAACTCGGACGCTTATGGCGGACGGCGTTCTCGGTAGACAAGCCGTCAAGCGTTGCGGGCTCAGTCTCAAAGACGTACTCATCAGAAGGCAGCAATTCCTCGTAAAGTGTCCCTCTGATTGGCAGCCCCGAGATCTCGCGAAATTCTTCTAAAGAAATTAAAACTTCACGATCCCCCAAGAGAAAAGTGTTGATGGGAAGATTCCACTGGTTCAGGAAGGCCTTAACCCACCAGACGTGGGGAGACTGGTAGTGGAAGAGGGATGCATATATCGCCTGATAAAGCCCAACCTTCTGCAGTCGCGCGCGATGGGCGGACAGGATGTATCGAGCCCAAAGGAGATAGCCCGTAGGGTGTCGAGGGGTAAGCCTTATTTTATAAATCTGCCCCCACGGTTGGGCCTCGCCCTGGCAGATACGGCGTCCCAGAATATCTATGGCCGGTATCGGATGGTTCGGGATACCGGTCGTCGAAGGCTCGAGCCATCCCATCGGGGTCCAATTCGGCATCTCCACAGCGAAGACAGTCCCTAGAGGATCCATCGGCAGGAACGGAAAGGTAGGCTCCGTCGGTATTTCGCAAAGAAAACTCCGACGACCTCGGATGATATGACTGTACCAGGTCCCCCACAGAAGTAGATTGGTGCGATTCGGGTCGTGAGCCCTCATCATTGCCATCACCTCCTCGTCAGATGGTGATTGGGGAAAAGCGGCTTCCGAGCGGGTGAAAGGGAAATACGGAACAGACGTCATTGCATCTGTAATAAAATAAGGGGAAACTGTTAAAGCGAAGTCAAAAGTGTATATATATATAAACAGTGACAGAGGACTCATCTTATGGGACCATTGGTAACAAAACACATGGGTCCCACAAAATCAAGATGACGGCTTGTAAATAATGAGGCCAAGCAATTATAATGAGACAAAAGGAAGATTCTCATTAAATAAGCAGTGGATTTCAAATGACCCTACACATTCCCCTAAAAAGAAATCCATTTTGGACTCTGTAACAAATCAAACAGAATCAAGGGAATTAAATTCCCAGGAAGAGACATTGCAAACTTATTCTTCTCGGATGTGAAAGAGACAACTCAGGGCAAAAAAAACCCCAAGAAGCTCTCTGGGAAGAACTGAGTTTTTCATAGGAATTAAATTCCTTGTTAAAAAGGGGGGAATTAAATTCCCGGAAACATTTTTTGAGATGGAATTAAATTCCATGGAAAAAGGCAAACACCGCCATTAACCCCTGAAGCTCAGAGAAACCCTAAAGGGCCTGTTGAATAAAGAATGAGTGGTTTTCTTCTTAAAGAACTTAAAAATGGGTTCTTGTTAAAAGGGAAAACCCTTGGTGTGGATTTAAAAACCAAAGAGTTTTATATGTATGAAAGTTCTTCGATCGTCCAAAGCCATTACCTGAAGAGATGGGCCTTTCTTAAACAGAGTTAAACTCTGAAGATTTTGGAACAGAGAACTAAGCTCTGAGAACGAGAATTAAATTCTCAAAAGAAAAGTTTACAAGGAAGAAGATGAAAAAGTGGAGGCGCTTCTGAAGAGACCCCTGCATTTATAGGATGTGATGGAAACGCTTCATCTTCCCGATTCCCTAGATGAATCCAACGGTCATAAAAGTGACAGCGTTGCACTCACGTGCAGACACGTGAGAGCAACGCTGTGGGGGCATTTGTTTCCTGATTAAAATATCAGGAATTACCTCAATGAGGTATCACGTGTTCACACGTGGCCAATGGTCACGTGATGACACGTGATGGTTAAAACTTCATCAAACAGAAGCGAAAACAAACTGCTGAAAAATAACTCAATTGAGGATCACATGCTCACACGTGACCAACGGTCACGTACCAGCATGTGACAGGCTTTGAAAGCCTTACAGCTTAAAAGAATTTAATTTAATTCTAAAAGTCAGAAAAAACACCTCAACGAGGTATCACGTGCTCACACGTGACCAATGGTCACGTGTTAACACGTGACGATCAAAACAGACACAAAATAACAAACGGCTGAAGGAAATACCTCATTGAGGTGTCACGTGCTCACACGTGACCAATGATTACATGTTGACGCGTGATGGTTAAAGCTGAAGCGTAAGGAAACGCTGAGAAAAGGACTCAATTGGGGGTCACGTGCTGACACGTGACCAAGGGTCACGTGTCAGCACGTGACTGGCTTTAAAAGCCTCACAGTTTAACAGAATTAAAATTCTGAATTCCTCTAAAATCTTTCCAAATGGGAAAGAAGTAAGGAGAACCGTTGGATTAAAAATTCAAGGGTGATTAAATATCACCAATTTATGGAAAAATCTTAGACAAGGAAAGATTTCTCCTAAATCTCACCAGAAATAACAAATAGAATATCTTTGGATTAAACATCCAACGGTGAATAAAATTCACCTAATAATCTAAAGGCTCGGATTAATGATGAAAACAAATCAAATATTTCAATGAGAGATTTGCTAAACAAATTGATTCTTTCCCTCCTCCTATAAATAGGAGCCAAGAGAAGAGAAGGGAGGAATATTTTTTAGAGAGCAAACTTTGGAGAGAGTTTTGGAATCTTGAAATTTCAGAGAGAAAAGAGAGGAGAATTTAATTCTCTATAAAGAAAACCCCTAGGTAAGAAAAGAAAGGGGATCAAAACTTCAATAAAGAGAATTTAATTCTCAATCCAAGAGTTTAACTCTTCTACAAAAAAGAACTTAGTTCTTCTTCTGGTTGAAGATCTGCACAGAGCACATCTCCCCATAAGTTGAGAATTTAATTCTCATCGGGTCGAGATCCTGCCATGCAGATCCTAAACTTAGAAGGGAAATTGAGTTTTGAGAATTTAATTCTCCTAAAATAAAATTAGGGTTTAACCCTATATGAGAATTTAATTCTCCCAAAATTATAGGAATTTAATTCCTTCAAGATGGATGAAACTAGGGTTTAACTCTAATTGAGAATTTAATTCTCTCAGATTAACAGGAATTTAATTCCTCCAGGACAGGATCAGGATTTCACCCTATACAAGAATTTAATTCTATTACATATATGGGAATTCAATTCCTCTAAAAGAAATTAGGGTTTAACCCTACATAAGAATTTAATTCTTTCACAATAGGAATTTAATTCCTCCAAAGTTATAATTAGGGTTTAACCCTACGGAGAATTTAATTCTCAGAATAAAATAAAGAGACTAAAGAGATCTCTGTGCATGAAAAAGAACCAGGGTCACGTGTCCCCACATGACCACTGAAAAGATCCCCAGAAATGAGAAGGAAAGAGCTCAGAAGCAATGCCTCACGTGCTCCACGTGACCCCCGAAACACAGAAAGAAAAAGCAAAAGAAATAGAGGCCTTGGGCACTCTCACGTATTCCCACGTGACCTCTTGGCAGACGCTTTAAATCCTCCTCACGTGCCAGCACGTGATGCTCCAAAATAAAATATAAAAAAATGCTTAACACTCGTTTGCATAACGAAGTAAAAAGATCTGGTCCCACTCCTGGGTGCCCTCACGTGGCCCCATGTGACCCATTCCTATTTAGGGTTTAAACACTAATTCGTGAGCTTTATTCCTAGTGCTTGACACTGATTATCTTTTAATGTTTAACACTAATTCCAGAACTTATACCCAGTGTTTAACACTCGTGTTTTCTAGTGTGTAACACTAATTTGGGGACTATATTTCTAGTGTTTAACACTGTCACCTTCTAGTGTTTAACACTAACTTGAGAGCTTTAACACTGTTGTTATCTAGTGTTTAACACTAGTTTTAACCAAATTGGTTAATCTTCCAGAGGCAAAGCCTCCCATTCAAAATTGAGTAAAAATCAGAGCTCTAATGTCTACTGCTCAATCACAGATAAAAATGTTATCAGAGCCCTCAAACTTTTGTTTAGCATTGCTAAATAATGTGGACCTGAAACAAGACAAATAGACTAATGGTCCAACAAAGGGCCAATATGTCAAACTTAATTGGACTCAGCCCAAATTGGCCATAAGTTCTCAATCCAGACTTAACTGAGCCAATGTGCTCATAATATAATTAATTGGTCTTGGTTCCAAACTGAGCTACAGATCATTTAATCCACCTTGGTTCAAGGGTACATCTCTTCATCCCTTTGATATTTATCGTTGTAATCCCTCAACGTCTTCAAAGAGGTGACGGGTCCCAACAACCATACATTTCACGGACTGTGGGGTCCTTAAACTCATGGACTATGATGTCCTTAACCTCGACCGTGATGTCTTAAAACTAACAACGGACTGTGGGGCCCTTAAACTCATGGACTATGATGTCTTTAACCTCGACCGCGATGTCTTAAAACTAACATTGGACTGTGGAATCCTTAATTCCACGGACTATGATGTCCTTAACCTCGACCGCGATATCTTAAAACTAACATTGGACTGTGGAGTCCTTAATTCCACGGACTATGATGTCCTTAACTTCGACCGCGATATCTTAAAACTAACATTGGACTATGGAGTCCTTAAATCCATGGACTATGATGTCCTTAACCTCGACCGCGATATCTTAAAACTAACATGGGACCACCAGGCCTTTAAACTGGTAATCGACCGCAATGTCATTAAACTAAACAATAGAGCCTAATTGCTCTCTTGTCGGATCTAAACGATCCTGTTAAGTCGATCTTAGTCTGAAAATTGGGCTAACGTATCCTTAACAAACGTTTAAGTTGATCTTAGTCTCAAAAGAGACTAACATATCCTTAAACCCAACCCCCAAACCCAAATCTAAGAAGATACAGATTTGGACTAATCCACGTCCTACGGGAGACAACATAAATTAGTCTCCGTATACAATCCACGGGCAACCAAAAACAAAACAAACACACATGACACGAAGTGACCATCTGGAGAAGGAGAAAGTGGTTACCGCGACGCGGTAGCGTAATTAACTGCAGGGGCTTGCGCCTGCAGGAAAGAGCGTCCCCACAATCAAAAACCCCTCAAATGAGGGGGAATCTGACGAAGTCTGCTACATCGGTCGCATCCGTTTAAACCTTCGATACATGGTGTCATAAATCAACTTGGCATCTTCGGAGAAGTGGACGGATAGCTCCAATTAGCATCTTCCCCCGAATTTCAGACAAGACGTCAGTCTTGCGCCGTCTTTCGGAGGGGAACAAGCATCATACTCATCTACAGATTTGGTCCACATCGAACCTTGTTGCAAGTGGATGAATTGCTGCTCCATATCAAAGCTGACAGTCTCGAGAAAATATTTCGTGTCGAACATCTCGCGAAAAATCCTCCATTCGATCGACTGAGCAAGACGGCTTTTTATCCGCCTTCCACCATACTCGGGCGTTATCAGTTAGTTGCAACTTTGCAACTCTTGCCCAAGCAATGTCTGACACTTGTGCTGCTGCCAGATCGTCCTTAATGGATTGAGCTCATTCTTCAACTTCCAAAGGGCTCTCTTTTCCAGAAAATTGCTTCGGATGAAGTGCCCGGAATTGCTTCACTCCAGGTGCTTCTGCTTCTGGGCGGTTCATTAGTATGGCAGTCTATTGTTGCTGCTGTCCTTCCAGGAGGCTCCTTAATGCCTCGAGCAGTACTGTCTGCTCGTTGATCGGAACTACAACAGTAGGCGTAAGTGGAAGAGCTGGTGGTGTGTTGTTGACGTTTGTACTCGTGTTGTTGGGAGAATTCATAACCTTGAAAGAAAAATAGGGTTA
Organism: Agapanthus africanus; assembly: GCA_030015575.1. NCBI lineage: Eukaryota > Viridiplantae > Streptophyta > Magnoliopsida > Asparagales > Amaryllidaceae > Agapanthus > Agapanthus africanus. The sequence continues at coordinate 90,694,476 of JASDDO010000019.1, read as the reverse complement.
GGATAGATTCAAAGAATACGAAATGTAACGAATGTTTAGTTGCTGAGTCTTATAATTCTTGTGTTATATTGCTTAGGACTTCATGCAGAACTAACCCTGCATGGTAGGATTCCATGCAGAACTGACCTGCATGGGCCGCCAACAAAACCTGTCACGCCCCGTTTCCCGGTGTACGGTAAGGAGACACGACGAGGCATGCGACGTATTTACTCAGAAGTAAATACGCTAAGCGTAAATAAGCAATATAATGTAAATGTACACAAGAGAGACATGAGATGTAAATGAACAGCAACTTTTTATTTATTAAACATTCTTTACAATGCAACTGAAAAGTAAATACAATATGGAAAGCAATGCCTAAACAATGGCATGAACTGAAAGTAAAAGTATATACAGGTGACGAAAGCTCTGGGTCTTCTGAGAACTGCTCCAAGTCTTCTGAACTGGGCTCGATCTCCAGAGAGTCGGGTCCTCCTGACAACATTCTAAAGAAATAATAGAAAAGAAATGTCGTCGGCAAACAATCGCCCGGTAAGTCCTAAATAGAGATAGAAATAGACTGAACAAGTAAAGAGAATATATCTGGTATAATGTATGATTATTTTGTTAACACGGTTGTTTGTAGCTTGGTACAGAATATGCCAGTGTATACGAGAGGAGTCCAACTTACCCCGTGGACTATGGTATAAGGAGTACAAGACCCTGTTAAACCCCATGGAACAACGGCAACGGATATTCAGATTAGGTGTATTAAAGTGACCGTCTCATGCCACTTAACACATTCCGTACCAATCTACCCCTTAAAAACCCCGTAATGCATATTGTATTATTTTGTAGTGATTTGTAAATATAAGACTTGCCGAAACCATGATATCAATTGTTTATGTAAACGGATAAGGATATATAACGGATAGTCATGTAGACAAGTCAATGTATATCTATGGTTCGATCAAATTAAATCTTGTTGATATAGATTGTATCTGGTATAAATGGATTCATGTGGTATTGGAGTTATATTTGAATTGTATTCATGGATGGATTGATTTCAGATTAGACCAAGACTCAGATTGAGTCAGATACATTAAACAGAATTGAAGTCCTGAATTAGTTTTGGAGTTATTGGTAACTGCTGCATATGGACGGTAAGATTTGTGTCTTTTTCTAAGACAATTACCGTATTGATAACCCCGTTTTAGTTGTCTACCTTAAATAGGCAAGCACCCACTTTCTCCGGCTCCCAGGCTCAAGAGAATTGGTCTCGCTTAAACCTATATTTACTAGGGTCCTTATTGTAAATTAATATAACTTGAGGGGAGTTTATGAAAAATAGTTTTGATATATTTTCAAAATAAACCTCAAGTATTTATTTATCGTTTTTAGGGTTTTCATAGATGTAATTTTTATAAGATGGGATATTCTAGTGGATATAAACCTAAATTGAATAGTATATGGTATTTTCATGTAAATTGACTTGTATTGATTTCTTGATGGTATTTTCATGAACTTTTGTGGTTCTTTTCTTTTGATTTAGAAAACATGGAATATATTATATATTTAAAATAGAAATTTTGATAATATTTACATATATATATATATATATTAAAAATAGAATTTATTTATTAATAGAAATCACGTTTTCTTAAAATTTGTAATAATAAAAATTCCATCAAGATCGTATGCTCCGTGAGAAGGTCTGCATCAAACCCTACTAGTCTGATGGATGTACGATAACCCATACCAACCAAATCGGATTCCCCAAAATGGGTTGTAAGGACATAATCGTATGGAATTTGATTAAAACAATTAAAAGAAATACGGTTTTGGTAGTTTATGGTATTTAACTGTAAATTCATCTTAGCCATAAAAACATTATTTTCAAGCCATTGTGCTATGTCATGATGAGTATTGTGATGAGGTAGATCATTACCTCATGAGTTTTCTAAAGGTAATATGAGCAATATGATGAAGTAATGTCGTAGGTAAATTTTGTGGTATTTAAATGAAAAAGTGTAATACAAGTTACATAGTATTGTATTTTGAATTAAAACTTGTTCTAAATGTTTTTTTATGGTTGCTAAATAAGATATAAAGAAATGGTTGATTTGTTGTTAAGAAAAGTTGGGTTTTTAATGAAATTAGAATCGGAAGTCGGAATAACTTCACTTCCGACGAGTTTTAATAAAAGATCGTTTTAGAATAGAAAGAGAGGAGAGGAGAGGGAACTTACTGGTTGAGAAGAGAGAGAAGAGGTGGAGGAAGGTTTTGAAGGCATCGTGGAGTCGCAGTGTCGCCGGATTTGTTCCGAATCGTCGCCGGAACTTGACCTTGGGCTAACTCCACTTGTACAACTTCTTGGACTTGGAAAAATTTGAGAGTTTTGATAATGGATTTCAGAATAGAGAGGGATAGGATGTAGGGTGGTATTTATACAATAGAATTAGGGTTTAGGGAATTAAAATGAGAATTAAAAATGCGTTAAACATTGGATTAAAAGCTCATTTTTAATTCTCTGTTAATGTGTAGGAAAAAACAAACAAAACTAAGGTAGTGGGGGGAGGCCAAGAGATTAGGGTTCAAAAGATGGGGGTATTACCTACGGAGAAAACCGGCGGCGCCAGCCTTTTGGCAAATCTCGTCGGTCCACTGTTGGAGATGGGGTGTGGGATTTGTGCCACGTGTCGAGGTCGTTTCATATAACTCAGTGCACATGTTTGATTTCAATGACTTTTTATTTTTACATGTATTACACGTGTAAATTTTTGGGCTTCCAAAAATTTTAAAAGAAAAATCAGCAAAAATAATATGTGGCTGAAGGAATTCGAACACAGGGGCTACGCCACAGCGGTGCAACGCTTTTCCAATGAGCTACAAGTGCTTTCTTGCTGTTCTAAAACAATTCAAATACTTATAGCATACTCAGGGTTGCAATACTCCATTTAGTACATTAACTTTAAATAAATTTTGTACATTATAAACAGAGTCGTTACAAATTTTCTCACAACCGAGCCCATTGCTAAGTGGATCTTAGTCTCATACAAGACTAAGGCATTCTTAGTTAAAATAAATTGAGCTCAAATGCTCACATATATATTTAAGTTGATCTTAATCTCAAACCAGATTAACGGTTCTTAAATAAAATAAAATATTCTTTGAAATGATGGAACATACAACGTAAGTTCAAAACTTAAATTCATAAATATACGGATTTGGACTAATCTGTGTCCTACGGGCGGCAATATAAATTAGTCTCCGTATACAATACACGGGCAACCATAATAAACAAAATACAACACAACACGAAGTGAAACACTAGAGCAGGAGAAAGTTGTTATTGCAACGTGATAACGCAACTAACTGCAGGGGCTTGCGTCTGCAGGGAAGAGCGTCCCCATAATCAAAAATCCCTCATAAACGAGGGGCAATCTGATAAAGTCCGCTACATCGGTCGCATCTATCTAAACCTTTGATATACGGTGTTGTAAATCAACTTGGTATCTTCGGAGAGGTGGGTGGATATGTCCAAATAGCATATGTCCTGAAATTCAGGCTAGACGTCCTAAAGTCTTGGTCCAGTCTTCGGCGGTAAACAGACACACACACACACACACATATTCTAGTATCATGTTCATTGTATTTTTTATATCTCTTAGGTATTCGTATTTATACGAATACGGGCATGTATTTATGGGGACATATTTTTATATGCATACAAAGATATATTCTAGAAGGAGAACACCTCATTAGTGAGAATTTCCATTTATGGAAATTAGAAATGAGGTGGAGGGGTGAGGTATAAAGAAAGGATGGTGAGAGGAATGATCATGATATTTATTTATTGCATTTGTTCATACTATTCAAGTATGGTTGCTATTTTCTATTTGGAAAATAGTTTATCAAAACCATGCTTGCCATTTTCTCTCACTAAAGATTTCTCATTTCACCATTTCCTTTCTCTCTTCTCACTTGAGCTCCTCCTCCTCCTTCTTCTCTTGCCCTTCTCATGAGTTGAGAATCAAAGAGAAAAAGAAATAGAAAAATACTTGATCACATCACTACATCTCTAAGCATCTTAGATTAGCAATTTAGGGTTTAGGGTCTTTAGTTGTTTCACTTGCTTTTTGTATGAAGCTAAAGTATTGAACCATATCTCTCGGATGGATCATCTAGGGCCAAGAAAGACCGGCCTACAAGCTCGATCCCGGAGTTCCGAAGAGCTAAAGAAGAGAATTTGAAGATGAAGGACACGACTGCAAAGGTTGTTATCCAAACCGAGTAGTATAAAAACCTTCTAGTTTACTAGTTTTAGTGTTTGGATAGATTATAGGGTTTCGGTTTCTAGCGCCGTTTTATAAAATTTAAAGTTTTCCATTTCGCAAAGACCATGGGTTAGCGGCAAGGGCGCTAGAAACTTCATCACAGCAAGCAACCTAGTTGCCAAGTTAAGCAGACTGAGAAAGATCCTGAGGAACTGGGATAGAAGACGATGGAATCATGAGGTGGCCCGGAAAAAAGAGCCGGTTTAATATTTGCGTAATCCTAAGAGGCAAGAGGAAGATAGAGAACTCACAGCAAGGGAAGTGGTTAACCTCAAAAACCGGTGAATAGAACTACATCAAATTTATGAAAAGGAAGAAATTGCCTGCGACCAAAGGGCAAGGGAGAAGTGGGTGAAGGAAAGCGACGAAAATACCACGTACTTTCACCGAATAGCAAATGGTAGAAAACAAATGAATTATATACACACCATTTCAAATGAAGGGAGTACAGTCACTGATATAAAGCAAATAGAAGACATTATGGTGCGGCATTTTCAAAATCTTATTAGGGTGGCAATAAAAGACATATGGAAAGCGACCGACAATTTTGGAAAGCGGGGGATAAATTGTCGGAGGATGAAATCAGGGGATTAAAGGTAAAGTTTTCGGAAGAAATTAAAATTCATTTTTTGAGATGGATATAGATAAGGCACCGGGACCAGATGGGTTTCTAATGATGTTCTATCAATTTTTCTGAGAGACGCTGAAAGAGGATGTGTTTCGAATCTTCAAAGCACTCCATAAAGGAGACCTAAGCGGGAACGCTTCAACTCTGCGATGATTGTACTAGTTCCAAAGAAAGAAGGAGTTAGATCATTGAAAGACTACATGCCTATTAGTTTGTAACAAAGGTTCTTACAAATCGATTAAAAGCTGTAATGGACAAAGTGGTTAGCTAAACACAAACTGGTTTCATTTCTGGCAGGAACATCATGGACGGGATAGCGACTGCGTAAGAGATACTTCAGGATGCCAAAATACATGGTAAAAATGGGCGCTTCTTAAATTAGACTTTGCGAAAGCATATAATACGGTGGATTGGAGTTGCGTTTCCGAAACACTGATGCTCAAAGGTTTTGGACAGAAGTGGATTGCGTGGATTAAAATATGGTTGGCGTCTGCTTCCTCCTCGGTCTCGGTTAATTGTAATGACTCTGCTTTTAATGTACAAAAAATTTTAAATTAATGTACAGAATGGAGTATTTTGCAAACCTAAGTATACTATAAGTATTATTGTTGTTTGTGAATAGCAAGAAAGCACTTGTAGCTCATTAATAAAACCTTGCACTGCTGTGACGTAGCCCTTGTGTTCGAATCCCATCAGCCACATATATTTTTACTGATTTTCTTTTTAAACTTTTGGAAGCCCAAAAGTTTACACGTGCAATACACGTAAAAAATGAAAAGTCACTAAAAACAAACATGTAGAAAATGTTATATGTACTGAGTAAGACACATGGCAAGAATCCAGACCCCAACCCCACCAAATCGACCGGCGAGAATTGCACATGAGCCGGCACCGCCGCCCCTCCCCCCGTCGGGACTGCTCCAAAATTTTGAACCCTAGTCTTTTATCCTACCCCTACTACTCCTCTTCTGTTTGTTTTTCCTACAATTAAACAGAGAATTAAAAACAATCTTTAAATCAAAATTTTAATGCATTTTAATTCTCTTTTCACTCACAAAACCCTAATTCTACCCTATAAATACAACTCCACACCCTAGCTCTCTTCATTCTGAAATCTATTATTCAAAATTCTCAAAAAAATTCCAAGTCAAAGAAGAGAACAAGTGGAGTTAGCCCAAGGTCAAGTTTCGGTGAAAATTCAAGACGATTCCGGCGACCCCACGACTCCACGAAACTTCCAAATCCTTCATTAACCTCCCCTCTCTCATTTCATCTAGTAAATCCCCTCTCTTCTTCTCTTCTCCTAATTTAAAACGTTATCTTTTCAAAACTCGTTGGAAGTGGAGTTATTCCGACATCCAATTCTAAACTTGTTATAAAAGACAATCTTTCTTAATAACCAATCAACCATTTTGTTATATCTTGCTTAGTAATCTTAAAACAAATATTGAGGACAAGTTTCATCTTAAAATACCATGCTATGTAACTTTTATTACACTTTTTCGTTTAAATACCACAAACTTTACATATGACATATTTTAATACTTTTACTCATATTACCTTTAGAATATCTCACGAGATAATGACCTATCTCTCACAACACACATCTTGACATAGTATGATTCGCTTTTGAACATTATTTTGTGGCTAATACAACTTTTATATCAAAATACCATAAACTATTAAAAACCATATTCTTTGAATTGTGTTATTTACATTCCTTACAATTATGCCTTTACAACCCATTTTGGGGAATCCGGTCAAGATGGTGCGGGTTATCGCACATTTTCGGGACTAGTAGAGCGAGATGCAGACCTCCTCACGGAGCATACGATCTCGATAGAATTTTTAATGCAATTCTTAAGAAAACGTGATTTTCTATTAATAAATAAATTTTATTTTTAATAATATATATATTATCAAACCATCTATTTTAAATATATAATAAATTCCATGTTTTCTATATAAAAAAAAAGAATTGCAAGTTTCATGAAAATACCATCAAGAATCCATACAAGTAAAATTTACACAAAAATACCATGAACTATTCAACTAAGTATTTATTCAATAGAATACCTCACTTTTAAAAGTTACATCCATGAAACCCCTAAATACGATAAATAAATACTAGAGGTTTATTTTGAAAGTATACTAAAACTATTTTTCATAAAAACCCCTCAAGTTATATTAAATTACAATAAGGACCCTAGTAAATATAGGTTTAAGCGGGACCAATTCTCTTGAATCTCAGGGAGCCGGAGAAAGTGGGTGCTTGCCTATTTAAGGTAGAAAACTAAAATGGGGCTATCAATAGTAATTGGCTTGGAAAAAGTCACAAATCCTGCCGTCCATATGCAGCAGTTACCGATAACTCCAAAACCTAATTCAGGAATCCAATCCTGTTTAAGTGTCTGACTCAATCAGAGTCTCGGTCTAATATGAATACAATCCATACATGAATACAATTCAAATATAACTCCAATACAATATGAATCCAATTTATACTTGAATTTGAACATGAATACAAGAATACTATCAGATATCAACATGACTTGATTTGACTGAACCATGGATATATACTGATTTGACTACATGACTATCCGTTTACATCCTTATCTATTTAGATGAACAATTTATACCATGGTCTCGGCAAGTCTTATACAACAAATCATTACAATCAATACAATATACATTACGGGGTTTTTAAGGGGTAGACTGGTACGGAATGTATTAGAAGTGGAATGAGACGGTCACTATAATACACCTAACCTAAAAATCTGTTGTCGTTGTACCATGAGTTTTGACGGGGCCTTGTACTCCATATATCTTAGTCCACGGGAAAAGTTGGACTCCTCTCATATACACTGGTATATTCTGTACCAAGCTACAAACAACTACGTTGGTATAACAAAAACAGATAAATTACTAGATCTATTCTTTTTACTTAATCTATCTCTCTTTTGGGACTTACCGAGCAATTGTTCGCTGACGACATTCATTTCTCTTCTTTTTTTGGAATGTTGTCAGGAGGACCCGACTCTCAGGAGGTCGAGCCCAATCAGGAGGATTTGGAGCAGTTCATTGAGGACTCAGAGCTCTGGTCTACTTATACATACTTTTACTTTCGGTTCATTTGCCATTGTTTAGGCATCGCTTTCCAGCATTGTATTTACTTTCCAGTTGTATTGTAAAGAATGTTTAATCGATAAAAAATTGTTGTTTATTTATATCTCTTGTCTTTTCTTATGTACTTTAATTATATTGCTTATCTACGCTTAACGTGTTTACTTCTGAGTAAATACGTCGTGTCCCTGCCACGTCCTCTTACTCGTACACAATGAAGCGGGGCGTGACATTAATGGTAAGATCTCTAAGAAGTTTAGATATAAAAGGGGCCTGAGACAAGGAGATCTTCTATCACCTCTTATCTTTGATCTAGTGGCCGACGGTCTCTCCAATATAATAAGTAGATGCAAATCAAGTAAATGATTGCAAGAACTAGGGCCCGGAGAATATAAGATTTCAGTCATTAACCTCCAGTGTATTGATGATACAATTATCGGACGGAGTAATATACGGGAAGTAGTCATAATTAAGTGGATTCTTTACACCTTTGAGCTATGGATTGGTTTACGGATCAACTACGACAAGATTATGATGTCATTCTGGAATGGCCAAGAGGACACAAATCGGGCAATCACTAGAATCCTGAATTGCAAGACTCAGGATTTTCCCATCAAATATCTTGGGCCACCAACCACGGACCCTTAAAAAGGTAAAATAGATGCCTTTAGTTGAATGCTTTCAAAAAAGATTGGAGGGTTGGAAGTCTAAATGTCTTTCCTTGGGAGGTTGGGTAACTCTCTTAAACTCGATTTTGACAGCCTTACCGATTTACTGCATGTCTTTCTATCGACTACCAGTATGGGTGGTGCATAGAATTGACAAGATTAGGAGATCCTTCATTTGGAAAGGGTATAATGCATAAAAGAAATGATATAATTTGGTGAATTGAAAGAACGTGTGTCATCTGAAACAGGAAGGAGGGCTTGGGGTAAAATATATTAATACTATGAATAAGGCGCTATTAGCAAAATGGTGGCGGTGATTATTGGAAGGGAAGAAAACATGGTGGGTAGGTACAAAAATATGAAGCCTGCTATAAATGCACCTTATAGGAACCGCACAGGGGGTATAAACTCAAGTAACAAAAATATGAACACTGCCTCTGAATTTTTGAAGGGAATTACAATGATCAAATATATGTTCTTCAGAAGGATATCATTTACGCTTGGTAATGGACGCTCCATTAATTTTTGGAATGATTATTGGTGTGGGAACACCTCCCTAGAAGAAGAATTCCCATCCCTCTTTATCCTGGCAAAAAATATCGATGCATGGGTGGAAAGTTAGTGGAAAAGAGAGAAATGGTGGTCGTCCTTTATCAGAAGACTCTCATGACAAGAGCTTCGTGAAAGACATAGGTTGATTGACTACCTAGAGAACTGAAAGCCAATGGCGAAAACCAAAAATGTCCCGCTTTGGAAATGGTCTTCAACCCATAAGTTCTCGGTATGTTCTATGTACAGGATCTTGCATCATGGAGGGGTGGAGGATACTAGCTTATTCTTGATTTGGAAGGTCCAGGGTCCACATAAAATTAAGATTTTTAACTGGTTGGTCCTAGGGATTCAATCCTCACAAAAGATAACTTGCATAGACGTAAGTGGATTGGCCCAATGGAATGTGGGCTTCGTGGAAAACATGTTGAAACAGACGTTAGAGATATGGGACAACTTTATAACATTATCAAGAGAGGGTGTGTTGCCTTCATCTATTTGTGATTTATGGGGGTTTGGAGAATCAGAAAATTTGGAAGAGATGATCTTCCGGCCTCGGATATAATAGCTAGTGACATATGCTGGATGGTTTGGTTGGAACGTAATAATAGGATATTCAATGCAAACATAAAATTGGTAGCTAGCATGAGATATAGTACCGATATAATCATAATATTGTGGACAGGGGTTGCGGCAAATAGGGGTCGCAAGAGGTTCAGACTGATGATGGGAGGGGAGGACGATCAGCAAGGCTTTCTGGACAGAGGAGTTAGCACAACACAGATTGCACGAGATGCTGCAAACCCGGGGCACAGGAAGACATGAGCTGCAGACAGTGCAGAGGGGGAACGGCGCAGGCAGTGGAGACGTCGACGAGGCAACTGAACTGGGACATGATTTTGGGACTATGACTCAACTTTTGTAGTTTGCAGTTTACATGTCATAGTGTTACTTGTTTAATTTTCAGTGTTGCGCTGTTTTTCTTGTACGGGGTTTGTTCCCCTTTTTTGGACTTGATTTGTATGGGGATTGTTTTCCAATACCTGCATTTTGACTTGTACCTCTCTGTGACCTGCTTCTTGTTTCGCTAAAAGTTCTTTAATGAAACACAGGGGCTTACGAGCTCTCGTTTTATTCAACAAAAATAAAAACAATGTTAAATTTAGAATTTTAAAATTTGCCATTAGAGTTGTGATACAAAAATGAGAAATCCAACCACTCTCTAAATCATGGCATGCTACTAGAATTTATAGGATTCCAGATTATTCGTAAGCAACAAAACTGGAATCAATTATTGTATCGTCGGCTTGTGACTTATCTGCCATCAAATTGCCTCATGGTACTCGTTGATCGGTCGAAATCGTCTTTAGACCCCGCCATCACCTCCGCGACCTGGTTTTTATTGCCGCTTTTGTCTCCCGGCTCCACTATCAACAAATTACCACTCGGCTGCCCTTGTTCACTTTGTGATATAGGTTAGAGACAATAATAAGATTTAACTGCCTCTGTCACGCCGCTAGTCTTGTTCACCACCATTGTTGACCCTCCCCTCCCGGTCATCACTGTCAGACAACTGGTATCCTATGAAAAGAATTTTATGTTTGCGCTGATAAATCATTGAGAAGTTTTCGAGTGCTGGAATAACATGGTAGAACACTAAGTTATTAGATAATAAGTACAGTTAACAACTTTAATATAATAGGCCTATTAGCTCAGTTGGTTAGAGCGTCGTGCTAATAACGCGAAGGTCGCAGGTTCGAAACCTGCATGGGCCAATTTCGTTTTTATATTTCAAAGCAATAATAGTAAATATTATTTTAAAAAATTAAATATTTAAAACTTAAAAAGCTAGAACACTAAGTTATTAGATAATAAGTAAAATTAACAACTTCAATATGACAGGCCTATTAGCTCAGTTGGTTAGAGCGTCGTGCTAATAACGCGAAGGTCGCAGGTTCGAGACCTGCATGGGCCAATTTATTTTTTATATTTCAAAGCAATAATAGTAAATATTATTTTAAAAAATTAAATATTTAAAAAAAAGCTCCCGGCGAGGATCGAACTCGCGGCCTTTCGCTTACGAAGCGAACGCAATACCACTATGCTACGGAAGCACACGTATTCCATAATTGTAGATACAATAATTTATTTATATTAAAAGACTCAGTAACACCAAAAAGGGCAATCTCGTAACTACCGGGTCCACAGATGGCCTATATAACAAAACTTTAGGGTTTTCATTCATCTTCTTCACAACCGCCGCAGACGCCCATCGCTGTTTCGAAATGGTAAGGTTTTCGAAACCCTAACGCTAAATTCCATCAAAGATCCTTCACCGCTTTCTCTCAAAACCCTAGCCCTAACCCTAATTGTTTGCTCTGTCTTTGTAATTTTTGGCAGGGCAAGGGCACAGGGAGCTTCGGCAAGCGCCGGAACAAGACGCACACACTCTGCGTCAGGTGCGGCCGCCGCAGCTTCCACCTCCAGAAGAGCCGCTGCGGATCCTGCGGCTTCCCCGCCGCCCGAATCCGCAAATGTGAGCAAATTCCACCTTTTTTATTTTTTATATATCAAAAGGTTATTAATTTGTGTACCATTTTATTAGGAATTGTAGTTAATTTGGTTGTGGTCTTCCGTTATCGGTTGTTTGTGATATGGGGAAGCTCAGACCCATGAGAAAATCAAAGTTTTTAGAGTCTGTCACAGATTCATATTTCGCCCCCAGTGGTGGAAAGTTGAAATTGCAGCAGACATATTTCAATGCTGCCACCTTATTGAGTATGGAGTTAGGATAACTGGTGTTTTTTGAATCAAGTGAAGGTAGACGGGATACAAACTAGTTTTCAAGGCCCTACCTTCACTTTAAAGTTTGACATTGATGGGGTGTTTGGATTTGGAGGTATCTAAATCTCTAAACTCCAAAATGTGTGTTTACAGCATGAATTTTGGTGTTTAGAAACCTTTGGTTGAATTCTAGTTTTTAAAACTTCGGTTATCTCAACTGCACTAAACTCCAAAACCCATGCCAAACATGACATGGTTTGGAATTTGGATTTATGTTTAGATAACTTATATGAAACTCCTGTTATCCTAACTTAACTCCATTCCCAAACAGGGACTTAAAGGCCACCTTATCGATTAAACCAGCAAACAACACATTTTTAATCAACTCCATCCTTGTTCAATTCCATTAACCATCCATCATGTCACCTCAAGGTCTATGCTTCATTTCAAACCATAATTGTTGGTTAATCTTATTTTGTCCAGAATCTACCTGAAGGTTCTCATATATATGCTCTTGTTTCTTATCCTAACATTCTCATTTAGTTTTTTTTGGGGTTATAATTGCTTCTTAACTGCGCCACATTTTACCTATGAAACCTTCCTAGAGATTTCCTCTTTAATCATGGGTATCATGTGCAACAATATTCCATAAGCACTTTTCCACTTTACCCTTCCTACTTTGAGTTTATGAACCCCATTCTTTAATAATGAATAATTGATTCAAGTTCCAAAAATTGGTCGCTTGTACTTTTTTTTATTAAAAAAAACTTAAATCAAAAATTTATTATGAAATATTATCTGGCATCATGAATTAAACATGGCTACCTTGGTCTAGAGCGTATATATCTTTCTTTTATTGTTGATGCTCATGGTATAAAAGGATTGATTTTTTTCTAATAAACACAGGACTTGGTCTTTGTTCAGCTACTAAAGATTTCCTGGTCTATAATAGCTCTGTTAGATGGAAACTTGGAGGAAACTTGGCTATGCAAATTATATGGTTTATTTTTATTTAAGTTTCAAGTGAATAAGATTAAAATATGAAAAACATTTTTCACACCCCATGTAAAAAAGACTTAAGTGGCATGCAAGTCCCACATGATGTGGACTTTTTGCTTCAGTTGATTTCTTAGTTTCATTTGCCAATTAGGATTATAGGAACTTGAATATTTTTCCAATTCATACTTGAGTGCCAAATTGCCTGTTGTGAATTCCCCAAGAGGACTTAAAGTAAAAATAAACAAATGCACACAATTGATTGTGCGGCTACCTAATTTATCAAGTTTCCAACTCTCAAATAAAGTAACTATATTACAGTTTCTGAGTTCTATCGGTCCTGTTTTTGGGAGTTGTAAATAGCAAGTATTCTAGCTTCCCTTTTTTATTTTCCTAATCCTTGCTGTGCATAACTCCAATATGTTGAAAGCATAAGGCCCTGATTGGGAATGGAGTTGAGTTTTCTAAACTGTGGTTTCATAAAGTTAGAAAGACTTAACTCTAAAATCCTAACTTTATCCTGATTGGGGCTTATTTTGGAGTTGAGATAATTATCTCACCTTTGAAAGTGAGAAAACTGCAGTTATCTAAACTCCAATTTGATCAAAGTTTAGATAACTCCATTTTTTGAGTTTGAGGCTTGCAAACCACAGTTTGCATCTCTCTACCTCCACTTAAAAAGAAACTATGGTTATCTAAACTCCATTTCCAAACAAGTCCTAAGCTTTTGTGCATCATAGCCATCCAGTTCAAGTGTACTAATGGTTTCTATCATCATTTTTATGACTTACCCGTGGTTGATATCATTGAATCAAATATCGGTCATATCGGCCGATATATCGTATTGGGATCCCTCACAATATGATAAAACCGATAAAATTTCGCCGCTGTATCGGCCGTATATGACATATGAGACACCTAGCCGATGCGATTTCGATATCCGCCGAAATCCGATATTTAAAACCTACTTGATATTGTTATCCTTCAGTTATACTGTTATTCAATCTTTCTCCCGCTGCGTTCTGCATGTTGATAGCATCATCAAGTCATTGCTTCATGGTGGATGTTGCGTTACTCTAACTAGTCATTGCTTCATGGTGGATGTTGTGTTACTCTAACTAGTTATTGCAATGTTACTGTTGACATTCATGCTGTCATAACGATGAAACAGATAATTGGAGTGTGAAGGCCATCAGGAGAAAGACCACAGGCACTGGAAGGATGAGGTACCTTCGTCATGTACCTCGAAGGTTCAAGAGCAACTTTAGAGAAGGTACACTTCCCTCTCGTTCTTCTCCTTCGTATTCTTTCATTTCTGCTGCATGACCTGTGCTTTTGAATTCAAGATATAGAACCTCAGCAGATCTTTCCGATGAATCCAACCATTGTTGTGGGATCATTTCATTGAAATTTAATGTTATCAGTCTTCTCCTTAGAACTTGACCTCATGCTTCTCAACTATGTTCCTCACAGTTCATAGAACTCGATCTCATGCTGTCTTACATCACTAATATTCTGACGTAAACGAGCATCTGATTATCTTTTATTAGTTGCATACAAACCATTAAAAAAACAATATAATTTAATCAAGAACAAATTCTATGACAATTTGCTAGTGCCACTGTAGCATAATGGTATAATTTTTAGCTCTTGAGCAAAGAGGTATGGGTTCAAACCAATGCGATCACCGCCAATAATAGATCTTTTTTCCCCTTTGCTAGTACAATTAGTTGCAATTCTGAAACCCCCGTCACTAGAATGTTACAGTTTAATTATGTATCAGCCCGCAGCATTAACCATTTTCCCTTTTTTCTATAGGAACTGAAGCTGCTCCAAGGAAGAAGGCTGCTGCTGCAGCAGTTTAGTGTTGGATGCTAGGGGATATGCTTTGGAATTGACTCGAGCTCTTGAACCAAAAGGCCGCCAAAGTTTGTGTTTTGATTTGATTGTGGATTTTGATTTTAAGTTGAAACTCTGCACAATTTTGAATTTCTGTAATTCCAAGACAATTGAAATATTTGGTATTTAAACTGATATTTGTACTGCTATCATCTTGATCATGTGTGTAGGAATATTATCCTGTTGTGTGAAGTGCCGCAGGTTATCAAGTAATGGTGTATGGTTGAATTATGTTTGCAGTTATGAAAATTCTGCAGTTTAATTATTCTTGAAACTTTTACATTACATAAGAAAGTATAAGATCGTTTTACCATCTCCATCTTTGTATTGCATTGGTAATGGTTTAAACAAAAAAAAAACCTACACATTTCATCTGGAATCTGAATCATATCTTTCCCAAAAGCAATAATTTGTCTAAACCAAACCACCGTAACAAAAGCATGCATAAACAAAAATGATACCATACTCCCATTTTTTTCCACGCAGAACATTTACATGTCGAGGAAAAGTGAAACCATTATTTCCTCCAAGCAAAACAAAGCTGCCATCTCCTAGAATGATCAAAATTTACAATGCAACTCCACAAGAGTAGAAAGACGATGAATTTGTAGAGAAGATCTCGAAGACAAAAACATTTGCAGATACAATGCATTGGTGTTCATCATCCTAGTTTAAACGCCGGTCTTTGCCGTGGCGCCGATAGCTCCGATGAGTGATTTCCCTTTAAAGTACTGCTTTTACCGGCTCCATCAGAAACTTTTCGTGTGCTAGAACGGCTTTCTGCTTTTTCGTTACTACTGAGCTGAGTCGGCATTTTGGCAAGCGTTTCCTTCTCTCCAAGGAGCTGGCTCGGTTTAACAGTTATAAGGCCACTCTCTGGAAAAATAATAATAATAAGCATAAGAAACAAGAATGAACAGATAAACAAATAAAGATCACGGCTCATAGATTGTACTCAGTATCTGTCTTCTAAGAGAGGTTTGCTTCTCTCGAATCCTACCGATTATTCCATCATTATCTGAAAGCACAGAATTAACCATCATTACAAATTAGCACTGTATCTCTCACACATACAAAAGATAGTAATGTAAGAAGCAATAAGAGTTCAACGAAGAAAAATGATGCCCAACGGCATTGCTTTCCAAATAAGATCCATAGCTTCTGCTTTAAATTGCTGATGTTTAATAAGTGGAAAAACTGCTCTCAATATATAGACATGCTTTATGAACATACCAGCCAACAGATAATTCACCACTTTATACAGATAAATATAATTCTGAAAATGTATCGACTATGTGTTTGTTTGATATAACATTTCCCATTATTCCATGGTTCAGAAAGCTGGCAATTAGAAAACGATTATAGCTGAGGTAGCTCCAACAGAGGATAGAATGGGGGATAACTGACCGCGTGCGTGCAACAGTGGCCGATAAGTTTAATATAGAACTGGCATTATCATTAGTTAGTCAGGAATGGAAACTTGCACGGGTCATGAAATTGAATATTTAATGAGAATTGCAAATGGATATGTTAAACAAATTAAAGCCTAGAGATTATTCATGCTCTAAAACTACAAACTTTATACATCATGTAAGCCTCTTCCCATCATAATGAGAGTTGGTCCATTGCACCCATCGCCCAGAAGAAAAAGCGAATTTATCACTCAACAGCGGAAGATATTCGTAATTTCCTACCGGCACAAATATATATAACGGCATATAACAAATATGCTAAAAATACATTTTTAAAAAAAGCTGAAGGTTATGCATGAATTTTTTTTTTATACCTGGACTAGATAAGACCGCCCGAGGTGGAGGAACTGAACTAGCTCTTATGGCTGTTTTGTTATCCTCATCAAATCCATTATCGTTCTTTACTGCCAGCAGAACTCATGTGTTAGTGCATGACCAAATAACGGTTAAAAAATGAAGTCGACGATTATGGCTATTTACCTTTTAAATCCTGGTCACTTTTGGATGCAACAATGTAGGGCATTGACGAACTCTTGGCTTTAGACTCAGCAATCCTTGCGAGTGGTACATTGGTCTTGTTAACCTCATTGGATCTGCTATTGTTCTTTCCTGCTAGTTAAATCTTAAGTAAATTAACCAACATTCGCAACGGTGATGGAAAACTTCTATTGCGATTTTATATATTAAGTCTTAGATACCCTTGGATGCAACAATGGAAGGTGTTAATGGATCCTTTGGACGGGACTTAGAAATCCTTGCATGTGGGGGATGAAACTCATTCTCGCCCCTGCTTCCTGAAAAAGAATAAGAACACTTGATGAGATAATAGTTCATGAATTATGAATACTTGAAATATGATTAGTAGGCCAGAGAAGTAAAATTGGATGTAAATGCAATTTAAATAGATTCAGTATCACAAAAACTCTTTTTTACTTTCAACATGACAAAAGCAATATGGAAGAATGGGCCATATTGCCACACGATATAGATACAAAAGATAAATGCTAATTATGATCTGTATCACAAAAACTCTTTAAATTTGGACTTAATGGAGAAAAAGGATTGGAGGCAAGATTTAAAAGCTCAGTAACGGTATTGGTATTGTGTAAAAACTTATGGAATAAAATTTCATACCTTGATCCATTAACAGTATGATGGTTAATGAATTCAATCGCGGTAGAGTTCCTCCAATCATTAGCGCAACGAAGAAAGAATCATCCAGGGTATGCTACACAAAATTATGATTCAACTTTCATGTGGCCCAATTATGTTTGTTCTATTATATTTATCGGTTAGAAAATGCGGAGTCATTTTCATTAAGCCTATGGAAGTTTCTCTGGAAGGAGAAAAGATTCATGAATACCCTCTAATATATCAGAAGAGGTCCACAATGGTAACTTCAGAAAAATCACTAGTGTTGTACTTCCATCTTGCAAACATATAAAGAATATTAGACTGTAGCATACTTGGATGATCCTTTCTCAGCTGCGCGAAGGATCGAAGGAACTCTACTGCAATTGAAATTCTTCAACCATTATATCGTTGATAGATACAGGCATGAAATTTTATTCCAACATATTGGACATTTATTTTTGGGATCGGCATGTCAGGCTTCTCCGACAGGAATATTGGATATTTTAGAATCAATTCAACTATAAAAGCAAATTGCTGTTAAGATTTTTTTTATATAAATAGTCATATTTATGACATTTTAAAAATAATTGTATACCTTTTCATATACTATTAGATTGCTTTTTTTATATTCTTGCAGAATAGATTTATTTTCTTACTATTTAAATATTTGTATTTTGATTTGTAAAAAATATTTATCATAATTTCTGTTTAGTTTCAACAATTCCTTAATATACAGTATAGTTATTCTATGTATATTTTAAATTAAATGAAAGTTTTTTTATAGGATTTGATAATATCACTATACCAGATCGGTCTGGATCGGCCTGGATCGACCGGGCATCTAATTCCAAGGAGTTTTGTATTAACATGCTTGGTATATTTAATCATCCCCGGTAATAAATGTATGTGCAACTGTCGATCGGCGGCGAACGGACAGACGGCCGGTTGCGAACGGCAGGCCGACGGCGGACGACTGATCGGCGGCTAGGGCGGCGACGAACAGTCGAACGGCGGCTGGTGGACAGATGACCGGCCGGGGATGGGGCGGCATTCCACCGGCGGTGGGTAGGCTTATGGCTGGACAACGAAGGACGGATGGGCGGAGGACTGCCGACCGGCGGCTGGTAGACGCACGTCCGACCGGCTGCGGCATGGCGGTGGCCGGCCGACATGGGACGATGGGTCAGTCAGTGGCTGATGGCTGACAGTCATGGCACATTGTGTTCGGTGGAAATATTTCGTGGTAATCTAGAATAAACACATGTTTTGAAGGAATAAGATTCTCATGAAATGTGGTCATTTGATTATCATGGTAATCCTATATTCCCGGGAATATTTTTTACACCAAGACAAACATGGTAATATTTCATGGTAATATAGGATTACCACGTAGGTTACCTCCGACCAAACGCTCTACATGTCATGATACTCATCATTTCAACCCAGGGAATGGCCATTTTAAATCAAAACCCCATACTATCTATACATCATCATCTAGCCCTTCTACTAGAATCTTTCTTAGTCTAGGAATTTTCAACGGCTTGTTGTAGAACATGGGCTTAAATTGCATGACAAAATACAGATTTACTAACATGCCAAATAGCTTTTCAAGACTAATGGAAAGCCCTTCTCTTATTCATCGTTTATATATCTATGTTTTTCTATGTAATTTTGTGACATAAAAACTCATCATTATTCTATATACACTTATTTTTTCTTATACGTGTTCCATACAACTACCATACATATAAAAAGATGGTATGGGCTAGAGCTCTTCTATTTACTTTGCACAGAAACGAAGCACGAAACAATGAATATCTTGGCTATTGTATCTTGGAGGCGACGTATTAGTATTCATTTGGATCGATTGAAACCACTAGTTTTCTTTCAGGATGGTGCAATTATGCCTTAAAGAGAACGAGATATACGTGCCCTTGTCTAGGTCTTCATCGATCCATAATTTCTTTTGTTCTATTTTGTTAGCTTATTTTTTGTATTTTATTTTTGGTTCCATTGCTAATTTTCGTCAACAGAATTATATTGAGCCAATTATAAATTCAGCTGACCTAAAAATTTTATGCATGGTGTTTCAAATTCATAAAAGGAAAATAGCTATTAATTATTGTTTGTTACTATGAGTTACTTGAATCCTTTTATTTAGGAAATGTTTAATTGACTGATTGATTAATACACACGTGTATTTAGTTTAACAATTAATCTCAAAATCAAACCGTAGTACATGTATGATTTGTTACTTTTGAAAATTGTTGATATCAGTTCAATTTATTTTGCCCATTTTCATTTGACGTAATTAATTAATGCTGATTTTTAGGGTCAACTATCTCATATGAATTTTCTATACAACATCCATTGATCGTTAAATGAAAAAACAAAGAAAATATTACTCTTTTCAAAATACTCTCTTCTAATTTGGTTCTTCAATTCAATACAACTTTCATTATCCGCGACGACTACTTCAAGAAACTTGGCATGTTCCGGAAACTAGATCGAGCATACACAAGATCTGAAGGTATTGAATTTTTCTGGAGGAATAGCCGCTGCAACCTATATATACACCAAGACATAATCTCCGAGCAAAAGAACTATTCCGCTCGGTGAAGTGTATCATTTTGTTGTATTTGTGAAATTATTATCTCCGGCAGTAGATGTTTCACATTCTCCAAAAAGAGTTTGTCGCTTTTATTCTCTTTTTGTTTTAATCCGTTATTCTCAAGATATAGACAAAATAATAAGAGAAAGAAAGAAGGGTTATTAGAAGAGAACATTAACAATGTTTGTGTTTTCTCCAATGATTAAAGCTTCTTTACACTTCCCTATTTATAAGAATAGAAGCATGAAGGATTCTTAGGATTTGATTTTTACAAAAAGAGAAGTGGGATAAATAGGAAAGAGAGAAGCAATAAGGAAGTGAGGCAAAATGAACGTTAAAATGACCAACTATTTTTGGAAGAATGTGAAACATCTAAGAAAATGTTTGAATGGAGAATTTTCTAGATTAATAAGAAAACGTAAGAAAACTTAGTAAACTTTGTTCCTACTTCAATTCCTATAAATAAGAAAGAATAAGACAATTTGGATCTTATAACTATAGAAGAAAGGCTTAACTATAAAAAACTTAGGAGTTGTGACACGTAACTACCATGTTCTTTGAAAACTACTAAAGTATACGGACAGCCGTAAACTTTTTTAAACTTGTTTGGTAGCTTATTTAATATTTAGTAAACTAGTTTGGTAGTTTATTGAATGTTCACTAAACAAGTTTTGTAGTTTATTTAACATTTACGAAACAAGTTTGGTAGTTTATTGTTTATTAATTTTACAAGTTTCCGCATACTTGGTAGTTTCCGCATAATTGATAGTTTCCTGTAATTTTCAAAAAAATTGGTAGTTACTTGCAACCACCCCTAAGTTTTTGGTGGTTTTTTGGAATTAAGCCTAGAAGAAAATTTTAATACCCCTTCTTCTCTTCAATATGCTAATTCTCTTTCTTTCATATTATGCAGAGCTTTTACCTTTAAAGTATTGGAAGTATTACTTTCAAATATTTCAAAATAATAAATGATATTCAACTCATGTAGCTCGTTGTGTATAAGAAATAGTTATGCTTGTTGAAGATTATCTCTTGGTGTATAGGTTGCAGTGACTATACCTCCAGGATAATTCGTCACCTTCAGATTGCATATTCACTCGATGTGCACTCAAGATCTTTGCCAAGTTTCTTGAAATACTTGCAAATAATGAAAGTTATATGAGTTGAAGAATGAAAATAGGAGAGAAGAGAGGTAATTTAAGAGAGTAGTTTTCTTTCAGCGATTAAGGGTTTCTAAAAAAGAGAATTGATACAAGATATTTGCCGCAAAGAATCAACATTGGTTAATCAGGTTAGGTTGAATAAAAAAACGCAAGAAATATTGACATGAATCAACAATTTTCCAAAATAATAGATCACTTATGTTTTACAATGGTTCAAAAAATTGATTTCGAAATTATTAGCCTTTTAAGTAATACACATGCGTATATAGTCAAATATAAACAAAAAATTCTTCTAAAATATTATTCGTCGCCCAATATATTTTGTACGCGCCGAATTCACTTTTGAAATTTCGTATTATGTACTAAATAAAGCTATCTAGTGCTCCAACAAGGTTTCATTGGAGATTCACCGAGATCACTACTCATCGATTTCAAAGTCTCTATAATATTTCGGAAGGTATATTTGCCAGCAAATCAGCAGTCAACTCTAAAAAGTAGGGTCAAATATTTTCTTTAAGATTTTATTCATGGCTTGGTTTGTTAGATTCAAAACCCAATAATTGTAAGGGAACTATGTTCAACTTCAAGCGATGAATAAAGCAAAAGAGTCAATAGGAAACATTAGACAAAGCATAGAGGAAGATGGTAGTATATAAGTGAAATTTGGAAGAAGTTTGACAAAATTAATACATGTGAACTAAGCTTTCTTCTATCGTTTAGAGACTTTTCTCTCACTATGACTCGCTTATATACTGCAACAAGATTTGCGATGATCATAGAATATGCTACACAAGATAGTTCTTGAGGTACTCTTGTGTAGGTTACTCCAACGCCAAAAGCAAATGAGAGAGTGATGTACTTAAATTAAAATTGAGGACAGACACCATCTAGTTTCTGTTTTTTCAACATATTTAAAACCTATGTGTTACGTCTTAACATTAGTTATAACTTTTAAACAACTTTGTTATTTGTATTGTCAAAAGGTAACATAGCCTCCATATCCTGAGTCTATAAATCACCAAAATTCCAGCGACCATTGTAACTTGCAACAAAAAGAAAGCGAGATTTCTAATTCCAATAAACAAATGATGCAATGAACCTCACACCTGTGACCAATACAGAGCTCAAAGATTGGAAAAAGCACTAAATAAATTATAATTACTACTCAAGTAAAGATAATTTTACCATGAGCTGCAGCTAGGATTCTTGAAGAATGTCTCTCTACAGAAAGAGACTCTATAGCTTTCACTGTACATGATATGTCATCCTTTTGTGTCGTTGGCTCTTCAAGCTCTCTCACTTTTACCCTAGGATACACTTCCAAGCATAAAATTCAAAAGTAAATCGCTGCGCCATTTACAAGCATCGAAACTATAAAGCGATACACTAAACAAGTTATTTTAGAACTTGAATTTGGTGAGCTGAATACACATATTTATGTTTATCAATTTGTGATTCCATAACTCTTAATGATCCTAATCAATAATAGTTGTTTAACACTGGGCAGGTAATAAACTCTGATGGTCATTCGGAAATCAAATTAAACTCCTCGATTAAAAAAACCCATATATAAAATAAATTGAAATGATGTTAAGATCCTAAGACTTAAATGTCTCTTTCAGTAAGCCAGGATAAGTGAGGGTTGTGTGGATAAATGTCTCTTTCATTAATGGTTTATTGGATTTATTATATGTTATTGGGTTATCATCGTTAATTTGACACCATTACTGCGAGTTTACACATCATTAATTACTAAATGATTTGCCAAATTGTTATAGTTATTTTTGCCGCTTAGTAAAAATTTCTCAATTTTTAAAAATTATTCTATTTTTGGGACATTAAAAAATCCGATATTGCCAATCCGAGACCTCCCAAAATGCCAATTCCGATCCCAAAGGTGATTGTCCGATACCAATCCCGATACCGAGATTTCAAACCCAGGTCTTAAGATGTTAAGACTAAACCCCCAAATATTAGAAAGCAAAACATAGCTTTACATGAAAAGAAATTTAATAAAATCATATAAAAACAGATCAAACAAAAGAAACCCATATCAGAAAACAAGACCTTGTGTCAAATCTTGATGAACATGAAAACAATAGAGTCAAGCAACTCTATAACAAAAAGAAGAAACAAAGCAAAAATCTCTATACAAAACATTCAAACAAAAGAAACCCATATCAGGAAACAAGCCCAAATGTCAATTTTGATAAAAATATTTAGCAAAAAGGATCAATACTTACTATCTTGAAGCGATTCAAAGCTCCCCCTCCTCTTTTCCAACAAAACCAAGCAAGTCTCTTTCTCAAGAGTCAATGATATAGAGAAGGAGAAAAAAGAGAATAATTTTGATTGAACAAGGAGTCAAACATAAGGAATCCCACTGACAAAAAGATGATTTGTGATCTTTCTTTCTTTCTTTCTTGGCTTCGACACAAAGAAAAAGTTCGAAGAATGAATGAATGAATGAAAACAGAGACTTTCTTTCCTTTTTGCATAGTTCTTTTATGTTTTCAATGGTGCCCTTGTTGAGCTATTTAAGTAAACATGAATTTGTTCAAAGAGACAAATAAATGGAAAAAGGCTTTTTTTTTAACGTTTCAGTGATGGGGAATAGATTAATAAAGAGGTGAAGGGAGGTACAGTGTAAATATTGCTCTTTTTTGAACATGCCTTGTGTGTAGGTGAGTGTGCGACCCAACGGGTGAGAAAATGTAAGTCAACAATTGTTTCCTTACCGGGGTACAGATTCATATCCATATTTGATAAAATCGGATACGGATATAGATACTGATAGAGCTCCTTTTCGGGCCTCCGTCAGATGTTTTCTTCCGTTGATCCCGCGGTGGACTTAGTTGATTATCTTCCTTCGCGTGCGGGTCAAAATGGGTTTTTGTTGGAAGAGGAAGAGGTGAGGTGAGGGAGGTGTTGCCGAGTACCTGCAAAGAAGTCCCGGGATGGTTTGGTACCACCGAGAACCCTCCAACGCTCAAGTTAGTGATGAGATCCGAGCAGAGTAACGGCCTAAAAGTGTCAAAAAAGGGCTTACTTGACCCCTCTGTGATAGGGTTTATATAGCGGTGGTGGCATGCAGCAGCAGGCGTGAGAATCTCGTCGGCAGTTACGCTCCCGACGTTACACCCGCGTAAAGAGAGGATCGCCCATTAATGGGGATCGTGATGGCGTGGAACGTGGAATGTTGCTGGCGGAGAATCTGCGCATGACGAGATTTGCGGAACGGCGATTACGCCTGTGAGTGGTAGAGTTGGTCGGTTGAAGGAACCGAGGAAAATGGTCTCGGCGGGAGAGCTCGGAAACAAGCGAGAGGGCCGAGATATCTTGGTCCTGCGGTAGCTCGGAGGCGAGCTGAGAAGCCGAGGAGGCCAATTTGCAGGGGGCCCTGAGGTGAGCCATCTTTGTGCTTGTACGTCGGGTACAGGGATGGCCTAATCGGCCCCTGTGGGCCCTCTCTTCTGAGTTCTGGGACACGTCATCTGCCACGTGTCCTGATCTGGAAGGTCGCCAATATAGAGCATCATCATTAGCCCCCTACTCTTGTCCCGACCAGCTGGCGGGTCGGGCCAAGAGTGGACTGCCGAGCCGCCCGGGGAGAGCTCCCTCCCAAGATTTCGTCAGGACGCGTCCCCAGGTTGTCAGCTGCCTTTTCTGCCAGCGAATCAGGGTGAAATCTCTGCATTTAAGGAAAGTGCGCCGGTTTGTGCATCCTGTCACTGAAGCAACTGTCTGCGTGTCAAGCGTCGGTTAGCCGACGCGACGTGTGCAGACCTGTGGACTGATAGGGCGCAGCCCAGGATGGGCGTTACATGTGGAGCGATCGGTCGTCGAGTTGATTTCGATCACTTGCCGAGTGTGCCAAGCGCTGCTGAGAAGGAGGCATCTCCATAGCCCCGAAGTCGAGGGGGGATTACTCAGACTTGGATAGACCTAATGTCTCTCGTTGGGGATTCGGATCCGCTGCATATGATGGGCTCAGTGGCCTCGTTATGAGGGCTACAAACCCGCAGCGTCTGTTGGGCAGGAGGATGCCTACTGGGAATGACCGAGTAGGGAAGCTGCTCGGTTGATCTTGGCGAGGGTCTTGACCCCTGGCGTTGCGAGTAGGGAAGCTACCGGCCAGGCGTAGTCGAGTCTGGAAGGACTTTGATCTTTGTCTTTGTTGGCTAGGAAGTTACCCGCCGGGATGCGCCGAGTAGGAAGGGGCTCGGTGACCTCGCGAAGAGGGCTTCAGACCCTCGGCGTTTGATGGGCAGGAGGACGCCCGCTGGAGATGCGCCAAGCAGGAAGGGACTCGATGGCCTTGCGATGATGGCTTCAGACCATCAGCGTCTGATGGGCAGGAGGATGCCCGCTGGGGATGCGCTGAGCAGAAGGAATTCAGCGGCCTCGCGATGAGGGCTTCAGATCCTCAGTGTCTGATGGGCAGGAGGATGCCCGCTGGGGATGCGCCGAGCAGAAAGAACTCGGCGGCCTCGTGGTGAGGGCTTGAGATCCTAAGCATCTGATGGGCAGGAGGATGCCCGCTGGGGATGCACCGAGCAGGAAGGAACTCGGCGGCCTCGCGATGAGGGCTTCAGACCATCAGCGTCTGATGGGCAGAAGGATGACCGCTGGAGATGCGCCGAGCACAAGGAACTCGCTGGCCTCGCGGTGAGGGCTTGAGATCCTCAGCATCTGATGGGCAGGAGGATGCCCGCTGGGGATGCGCCGAGCAGGAAGGAACTCGGCGGCCTCGCGATGAGGGCTTCAGACCATCAGCGTCTGATGGGCAGGAGGATGCCCACTGGGGATGCGCCGAGCAGAAGGAACTCGGCGGCCTCGCGGTGAGGGCTGGAGATCCTCAACGTCTGATGGGCAGGAGGATGCCCGCTGGGGATGCGCCGAGCAGAAGGAACTCGGCGGCCTTGCGATGAGGGCTTCAGATCCTCAGTGTCTGATGGGCAGAAGGATGGCTGCTGGGGATGCGCCGAGCAGGAAGGAACTCGGCGGCCTCACGATAAGGGCTTTGGTCCTTGAGGCTGGAGAGGCCGTGAGAGGCCTGCGAAGGATGGCCGAGCAGGGCAGCTGCTCGGTGCCTCTTGGCGAGGGCTTTGATCCTTGACGCTGGAGGGTCCCTGAGAGGCCTGCGAAGGATGGGCGAGCAGGACAGCTGCTCGGTGCCTCTTGGCGAGGGCTTTCTAATCTCCGGCGTTGCGGTAGGGAAGCTACCCGCCAGGGATAGCCGAGCGAGAGATCCTCGGGCTCGACTGCCTCTGGGAGGACTTTCTGATCCCTGGTGTTGCGGTAGGGATGCTACCCGCCAGGGATAGCCGAGTGAGGGATCCTCGGGCTCGACTGCCTCTGGGAGGACTTTTGATCCTTCAGGACGGGGACCGAGCAGGGTTACTGCCCAGTGCCTCTTGGCGAGGACTTTGATCCCTGTCGGTTGTGGTAGGAAGCTACCAGCCGGGGATAGCCGAGCAAAGACCCGACTGCCTCTGGAAGGACTTTGGTTCTTGGCGCGGGAAGAGCTATAGGGTTGTAAGAAGTCTACCAAGGACCCTTGGCCGGGCAGGGTTACTGCCCGGTGCCTCTTGGCGAGGGCTTTTGTCCTGAAGGATAGCCGAGCGAGGGATCCTCGGGCTCGACTGCCTCTGGGAGGGCTTTCTGATCCCCGGCGTTGCAGTAGGGAAGCTACCCGCCAGGGATAGCCAAGCGAGGGATCCTCGGGCTCGACTGCCTCTGGGAGGACTTTCTGATTCATGGCGTTGCGGTAGGGAAGCTACCCGCCAAGGATAGCCGAGCGAGGGATCCTCGGGCTCGACTGCCTCTGGGAGGACTTTCTGATCCCTGGCGTTGCGGTAGGGAAGCTACCCGCCAGGGATAGCCGAGCGAGGGATCCTCGGGATCGACTGCCTCTGGGAGGACTTTCTGATCCCCGGCGTTGCTGTAGGGAAGCTACCCGCCAGGGATAGCCGAGCAAGGGATCCTCGGGCTCGACTGTCTCTGGGAGGACTTTCAGATCCCTGGCGTTGCGGTAGGGAAGCTACCCGCCAGGGATAGCCGAGCGAGGGATCCTCGGGCTCGACTGCCCCCGGGAGGACTTTCTGATCCCTGGCGTTGTGGTAGGGAAGCTACCCGTCAGGGATAGCCGAGCAGGGTAGCTGCTGGGCTGCCTCTTAGTGAGGGCTTAGATCCTTAGGCGAGGTGGCCCTCGAGCCGCCGTGGCGACCCCCCTCTATGTGACCCCGTCAAGGGAGGGGGTGTCGGTCTATTCGGCCGGCGAGGGCGTTGATGACGGTCGCCTGAGGAGGTTCACCCGCGTCTCCGGTGAGGGGGAGGCGGCGGCCGGTATCTGGATCTTCAGGGTGATCGCTTGCCATGGGGTTGGAGATCAGAAGGCCAACTTTTTTTTTGTGTGAGTTTCGCTTCCCTCAGACGGCGCCAACTGATGGAGCTCCTTTTCGGGCCTCCGTCAGATATTTTCTTCCGTTGATCCCGCGGTGGACTTAGTTGATTATCTTCCTTCGCGTGCGGGTCTCAATGGGTTTTTGGAGGAAGAGGAAGACGTGAGGTGAGGGAGGTGTTACCGAGTACCTGCAAAGAAGTCCCGAGGTGGTTTGGTACCACTGAGGACCCTCCGACGCTCAAGTTAGTGATGAGATCCGAGCAGAGTAACGGCCTAAAAGTGTCAAAAAGGACTTACTTGACCCCTCTGTGATGGGGGTTTATATAGCGGTGGTGACATGCAGCAGCAGGCGCGAGAATTTCACCGGCAGTTACGCTCTCGACGTCACGCCCGCGTAAAGAGCGGATCGCCCATTAATGGGGATCGTGATGGCGTGGAACGTGGAATGTTGCTGGCGGAGAATCTGCGCATGACGAGATTTGCGGAGCGGCGGTTACGCCTGTGAGTGGTGGAGTTGGTCAGTCGGAGGGACCGAAGAAGATGGTCTCGGCGGGAGAGCTCGGGAACGAGCGAGAGGGCCGAGTTATCTTGGTCCTGCGGTAGCTCGAAGGCGAGCTGAGAAGCCGAGGAGGCCAATTTGCAGGGGGCCCTGAGGTGAGCCATTTTTGTGCTTATAGGTCGGGTACAGGGGTGGCCTGATCGGCCCCTATGGGCCCTCTCTTCTGAGTTCTGGGACACGTCATCTGCCACGTGTCCTGATCTGGAAGGTCGCCAATATAGAGTATCATCAGATACAGATCAGAAATGGGATAAACGGATACGGATATGAATCGGATATTGATAAATAAATATTTAAAATATAAAATAAGTGAATGTCGAATGAAAATATGCATGTAACCTAGACACACTACAAAAAAACAGAGTAAAAATTAAATATGAGTGTTTAAAATATTTAAACGAATAACTATGAATGTTACAGAATATATTAATAAATAATTATACATATATTGTCCTATTTTGTTTATTTTAAAATAAAAAGAATAAAATAATATGCTAAATAATATTTTAATGCATAATTTGCATATAAAATAAACATTCTAATATTTAACTTTAATTTTAATTTTAGTAAGTATTAATTAATTAAGCATAAAAATATTAGAAATTTAATTTAAAATGCTATATTTAACTTAATGTGTCTGTGGATATCCGTATCCGAATTAGTATCCATATCCAAATCCATATCCAGAAAATTTGAAAAGATCCGTATCCGTATCCGATTAGATCAAAAAATATATATACGTATCCATATCCGAATGGAGCCGAAATTTCATATCCGTGTCCAAAAATATCTTGATCCGGATAAATATTCGGATATCCGATATGAATGCAGCCCTACTAATGATTCATCAAGTTTGCAATTATGAAATGGTTTTTTCTTGCATATACCCTATTCCAATCTTATATTTTAGAATCTTATATTTTAGAATTTTGCTCATGTGTTGCGTATATACATGTTAAATGTTTGATGTCATAAACAATATTGAGAAAGATTTTTAAATATATTTTGAGAGTTTGTAATAGTCATTTTTTTCGCAACATAATTGGTTGAAAATCCGTCTAGACCTATGGAAATTTCACCACATAATTGGTTGAAAATCCTCCTTTTCAATGCAAGTGGAGGGTTTCGAACCCAAGATCTGCCACCAGGTGGGAGAGTATTATTGTCGCTCGAGCAAAGATTTTTTGGCATGTAATTGTCATTCTTAACGACGAGAGAATTAAGAGGGTAATTGAGGGTTGGAACCTTGTTTTAGGTTGTGTCCGGCCCTAGCCCCAACGGCTCGGTGCCTCATTTTCCTCACATGAAATAATAAAACCAATGAGCAATAGCTCGGTTGGTATAGACATTTTCACTCTTGGAAAGAGTGCGGAATTTGAACCCCAGGAACCCCAGAAAGGAAGTGGCCATAAATTAACGTTTTCAGGGCAAATTCGTGGATCCGTGTGTGTGTTGTGTGCTTGTATCTGGTGTGCGTGGTTGTGTTGTGTGTGTTGTGTGCTTATATCAGGGCTTATGAGTGGATCCTAAAAAAAGAAAAAAAGAAATAATAAAAACCGTAGTGGATGCAAAGACAAAAAAATAAGGTTGCAATCGGACATCAGCCAATGTCTGACCTAGTATCGGGGTGGGTCTCGCCTAGGATCGTCGACGGATCTAGATATCTGTCGATTATCTGGATCTGGAAACAGATTTTAATATCCGGCCGGATACGAATATATTTAAATATTTTTACGGATACTGTTTTAGCAAAATTATCCCGCTACGGATAACCAGATATGTGATTTCGGATACGGTTCCAGATCCGGATATCCGCAGAAAAATACAAGAAAATATATTTTTTCAAATTATTAATGCTTATTTAAACCATACGTTTTTTTTACTCATATATATCAATTCTTTAATAAATTTTAAAATACGCTAATTATATTTAGTATATTTGTTAAGTATTTATTTATCCAAAAAACATATTTATTTATTCATATATCATTAAATTTCATGCAAATTTGTGTTGTCATATTAAATAAGCATTTAATGAAATATATAGATTCTATACAAATATGCATTTCACATTTAAATTTGTTTTATATCATATCTTATTTATACAAATATCTGATTCGTATTTATGCCCGTTTTTTTGGATACAGATATGAATATTTCTTACCGGACCATATCTATATCCGTATCCGAAACTAGAAAGCGGATATAGATACGGTAATTCTTATATCACATCCGTATCCGATCCGGATGCATCCATGGTCTGGCCCTAACAAAATAAGTTAGAGATGTTAGTGTTATCTGTCAAAAACGGATGCAAAGTTGATTCTTGGGGCTGCTACTGGAACCCACACTCCTCCAAGGTCGACGCCGGCGTCGGCGCATCCGCGGTCTTCCAGAAACTTCTCAAAGGCGCCGGAAATGCCACGTGGATCACCGTCGAGATCGACCGAAAGCAGATGATCAACGACCTGGATCACCGTCGAGATCGACCGAAAGCAGATGATCAACGACCTGGATCACCGTCGAGATCGACCGAAAGCAGATGATCAACGACCTCGAGCTCCAGCCACCCTCTCCACTTCGTCACGACCTAAGCACGTACCTTCAAGTCAGTTGAAAGACCTGCCAAAGAAAATAACATATTATCTAGCTGTTGCGGCAAATTATGACGAGGAACATGGGAATATATTATTAAACTAGTAAGTGCCCCGTGCATACACAAAGTTGTCCAAGAATTGAAGAAATAAGTTATCGCACCAACGATCAACATTTCAACTAAAATCCATTGTCTTACCAGTCTTTGAAACTTGATCCAAATTCTCTTAAAACAATTCCGAAAAATTTCTTTATTTTCTTTGGAAACAATTCCAAAAATGTCTCTTCCATTTTACTCCTTTATCAAAACTTGACCAAAATTCTCTCAAAATAATTTCGAAAAATTTCTTTACATTTTTGAAAACAATTTCATAAGAGTCTCTTAGACTTTACAATTTTATTTATTTATTATATTTATAGAATGACGCTAAATCGCATTTGAAAATTCGTACATGAGTCAACATGTCCTATGTGGAGATTTCAATTCTTCTTACATATTTAAAAAAACTACTCATTATTTTTCTAAAATTTATTTAAATCTATTTACAGACATCGTTATCTTTTGAAGAAATAATTAAACTACAGTATTATGATTCATGAGATTTCATCAAACATGTAAAAACTTACGGATATAAAGTATCTTGGTGAACAATTATAACCACGCAAAATTTATTATAAAAAAAAAGAGCATAAGTTTCTCTGTAGTGTTATGACTTGTTTCATTAAAGTAAACATAGAATAAGATAAGTTCATAATAAAAACTGTGAGATTTTATCAAATCCAATTTACATCTTATCATTAATGAAAAACGAAGAAAGATTATACCAAAACCAAGATAAAAGTTAAGGGACCAAATTAAATTTCAACCTGCTGCCATTGACTACTGTCACTTTCCACGAACGGTACCATGATGGATTGTTACCATGAACTTTTCAGAAAACTGACAAGAATTGAAAAACTGGTTAGCTTTAGGCCCTGTTTGGGAATGGAGCTAAGTTTTCTAAACTGTAACTCCAAATGCAAACTTTACCATGTTTAGCAATCGTTTTGGAGTCGGAATGACTGCAGTTATCTTACCTCCAATCTGACATGAGTTATCTAAACTATATTTTTGGAGTTTGGGGCTTACAAACTACAGTTTGCATACCTCCTACTTCCACTTAAAAATAAAGCCTATTTGGTTTGAGGGTCCTTTGGGCCAAGACCTGAACTTTTTGCACGGTGTTTCTCCCCCCTTCTCTCTCTTTCTAAAATTCTGCAATTGAAAAGCGTGTCCATTGGGAATTAAAACCGGCTTACTCTGCTTCCATTTTAAATGTCCCTTCCATATCACGGATGAGGAATAAGTGAATATATTTTATATTGAAACGCCTCCTTCGCTGATCATTGTGTTGAGAACAGACTTACATGATGTATGTATCATATGCCAAGAGATGAGCATCTTACTATGGTTGTTGGCTAATGGCTTGTTATATTTGGAACACATCATTGGTTGTTGGCTAATGGCTTGTTACATTTGGAACACATTATCCAAGATTATTAGATCGACTTCTTTTGAAATATCTGTGTTGGAAATCAACTCCTCGCTATGGGTTGCTTTAATTAGGGCAATACAGATTTGATCGGCGAATCAGAGCAAATGATCCTTCTTTTTATCATCTGCCAAGAAAGTGGTTTCTAAAATTAGATAACTTACTTTTTATGCTAATGATCGTCCGAAACAATTAGAAAGTGTGGCGACTACAACATCAAATTGAATATAAATAGCAGTGTTCGTAAAATCCAAGGTCTTTTAAACAGCCGGCTAGTGAAGAACTGTCTCAAGGACCAACCAGCTACTAACTCCATAGATGTTGTAATACCCAGTTCCACTATAAATATCTTCCGTATTTTAAATAAATAATTTCCCCAAAAATTTCTATTCCAAACTTTTACAACTATTATTTTCCTAAATTTTCTAAATTTAATTTCCTAACTTAAATCTTAAACTCTAACTTTTAAACCCTAACTCTTTTATTTTTCCAAATTATTTTCCTAATCTATCCTAGCCCAACCCACACCCAACTTGGCCCGTTCCTCTAACACCCAAACCCGACCCGACTCCCCATCCCCCTTCTTCTTCTCCCCTTCGCCTATTTTCCCGCTCGATTTTCCCCTACTTCCCTCGCTCCTCGCGTTCACGCCACGAGACCCGCGCCCACTTCCCCAACGGTCGCGCCCACTTCCCCACGACCCGTTCCTCCTTCCTCGCAACTGCCGCACGAAGCGCTCCCTCCCACGACCACTCCTCACCCCAACATTCCCTCTCACCCTCCTCCATCACCATAGCTCCACTCCCGCTGCTCATCTTCTCCCTCTCTTTCCCCGCGTCCTCCCTTCCCTCGCGCTACCCACGAGACCCGATCCCTAATGGCCATGACGAGCACCTCTTCTCCTTCGCCAACCACCCGCGACACCCCTTCCTCCTCCGACCACGATAACCACCACCCATCCGAACCCCTCGCTGCCTTGCCACCATCTTCACCTCCATCGACCCCCCTCATCTTCTCGCCTAGCCCAGCCAACGAGCTCGAGCCGCCGCTACGCCTTGAGCTCCACCTCCCCTCGTCGCTGACCCAGCGCCACCGATGATCTCCCCTTCACGCTTCACGCTGCCACTGCAACCACCCACCATCATTGTCATCTCCTCTCACCATCTTCGAGAACTCCAAACACCATCGTGGTCTCCTCCTTCTTACTGCAGCCGAGCTCCAACCCAAGCCCAAGCCCACTGCACCCTCACCGATGACCCACCTCAAGTAACCTCCAACACTCTAGAGCTCGCTGTCTCCATCAACTGCGACGATTCCAGCGACCCACTGCACCGAAGCCGGAGCTCCAGTGTACTTCGCCGCTGTGCCGCATCCTCCAAGCTCGCCTATGCATCGTGCTGAGCTCTGAACTCCTCACCCGAGCCATTGCAAGCCGTCTGCAGACCCACTGCGCCATAACCGACCTCGCCGCGCCGACCACCCCCTGCGCCCACTGCTTCCAGCCGCCACCCGAGCTCGCTGCTGCCACCGCTTGTCACTGTGGCTGCTCCCTGAGCTCGTCACCTGCCTCTGACGACGTCGCCGTCGGCGCCAGTGCCACCCGAGCCCCTGCAGCTACTATTTCCAGCGAGCCCCTGTTCACCGCCGAAAACCGGGAAGACAAACGTCTTGCCTGAATTTGGGGGCAGATGCTAATTGGTGTCATCCGTCCACCTCTCAGAAGATGCCAAGTTGATTTATGGCACCATACATCGAAGGTTTAAACGGATGCGGCCGATGTAGCAGACTTCGTCAGATTCCCCCTCATTTGAGAGGTTTTTGATTGTGGGGACGCTCTTCCCTGCAGGCGCAAGCCCCTGCAGTTAATTACACTACCGCATCGCGGCAACAACTTTCTCCTTCTCCAAATGGTCACTTCGTATCGTGGGTGTTTGTTTTGTTTTTGGTTGTCCGTGGATTGTATATGGAGACTAATTTATGTCGTCGCCCGCAGGGCGTGGATTAGTCCAAATCCGTATTTTCTTAGATTTGGGTTTGGAGGTTGGGTTTAAGGATACGTTAGTCTCATTTGAGACTAAGATCGACTTAAACGTTTGTTAAGGATACGTTAGTCTAATTTTAGACTAAGATCAACTTAACGGGATTGTTTAGATCCAACAAGAAAGCATTTGGGCTCTGTTGTTTAGTTTAGGCACATTGCGGTCAATTGTTAGTTTAAGAACATTACGGTCCATTGTTAGTTTAAGGACATCTTGGTCCAAGGTTAAGGATATCATAGTCCGTGGGTTTAAAGGGACCCCACAGTCCGAGGTTAAGGACATCATAGTCCATGAGTTTAAGGACCCCACAGTCCAGTTTAAAGACGTCATAGTCTGTGAAATGTGTGGTTGTCGGGATCCGTCACCTCTCTGAAGAAGTTGAAGGATTACAACGACAAACATCAAAGGAGTGAAGAGATGTACCCTTGAACCAAAGTTGATTGGGAGATCTATAGTCCAATTTTGGAACTAAGATCAATTAATTAGATTATGAGCCCATTGGCTCAGTTAAATCTGAATTGAGGACTTATGGCCAATTTGGGCTAAGTCCAATTAAGTTTGAAATGTTGGCCCTTTGTTGGACCATTAAACATTTGTCTGGGTTCGACCCCCCATTATTTGGCACTGCTAAACAGGGGTTCTGACAACATTTTATCTTTGTTGAGTGATGAGCACTCATATGCCATATAGAATGATCAATTTTGGAAGGCAAGGATGTACTTGAGACTCAGTAAAAAGAGAAGTCTTGCCTCAGAAGGACTTAGCAAATTTAGGCTAGGATTGATTTGAATATAGTGTTAAACACTAACATATATTTGATGGTCACGTGTTCCCACGTGATGCGCTGAAAATAGTGTTAAACACTAAGGACAAAACGCTCAAAAATAGTGTTAAATGCTAAAATTGGATTGGTCACGTGGGGCCATGTGAGGCCTCTGAAGGTAGGGACCAGTATTCCTTTGTTTTGTTCTCAGAGTATTCAAAGGTGTCAAACACTTAAGTCTTCACAGCCATCACGTGTGGGCACGTGATAGGCACCCATGCACTGATTTATTAAAGTGTTTTATTAGGGGTCACGTGGGGACACGTGAGGGCGCCCAAAATCGATTTTTCCTTTGGCCTTGTTCCCTTTATTATGAGAGTCACGTGGGAACACGTGAGGCATTGCCTCCAGGCTTTTCTTTCTCATTTTAAGGGATATGTTTAAGGGGGTCACGTGGGAGCACGTGACCTAGTTCTGTTTCTTCTTTTCTGATCATTGAGGATAGGGGTCACGTGTCACCACGTAACCAAGTTCTTTACGTGCATGGGGAGCTTTAAGTCTCTTGTTTTTTAAGAATTAAATTCTCTGTAGGGTTAAACCCTAATTCTGTTTTAGAGGAATTAAATTCCTATGGATGTGGAAAAATTAAATTCTTATGTAGGGTTAAACCCTAATTTCATTTAGAGGAATTAAATTCTTATGAATTTGGGGAGAATTGAATTCTCATGCAGGGTTGAACCCTAATTTTATTTGGAGGAATTAAATTCCTATGAAATTGGGAGAATTAAATTCTCATATAGGATTAAACCTTAGTTTTATTTGGAGGATTTAAATTCTTATGAATTTGGGAGAATTAAATTCTCTAAACTCAATTCTCTCTCTAAGTTTTGGATCTATATGGCAGAATCTCCCTGATGAGAATTAAATTCTCAACTTGTGGGGAGATTTGCTTCTGCAGATCTT
The DNA here is from genome assembly GCA_030015575.1 of Agapanthus africanus. Taxonomy (NCBI): domain Eukaryota; kingdom Viridiplantae; phylum Streptophyta; class Magnoliopsida; order Asparagales; family Amaryllidaceae; genus Agapanthus; species Agapanthus africanus. The sequence continues at coordinate 90,658,276 of JASDDO010000019.1, read as the reverse complement.
CAACCAGAGGAAGAACTAAGTTCTTTTGTAAAAGAGTTAAACTCTTAGATTGAGAATTAAATTCCCTTTTTGTTTTATGGAGCTTAGATCTCTTTCCTCTTTCTCACCTAGGCTTTCTTTTCTTGAGAATTAAATTCTCCTTTCTTTTCTCTCTGCTGTTGTTTTTTCCTCCAGAAAATCAAAATTCCAAGATCCAAAAATCATCCTTTCTCTTCTCTTCTTGGCTCCTATTTATAGGAGAAGGAAAAGAATCAATTTGTTTAGTGAATCTTTCATTGAAAGATTTTGTTTGTTTTTGTAACTAACATGATCTCAGTGAATTTTATTCACCATTGGATTTTTAATCCAAAAGATTTTCTATTTGTTATTCTTGGTGAATTTCAGGGAAATCTTTCCTTGTATAAAATCTTTCCATAAATTGGTGATTTTTTAATCACCATTGTATTTTTAATCCAACGGTACTCTGTTTTACAGAGCACCATCTTTTTTTGTTTGGAAAGATTTAAAGAAATATTTTTCCAGTTAGGGTCTTTGATTTCCCTTAATTAGAATTTAATTCTATTAGCCCAGAAGGATTTTAAAGCCCGTCACGTGTTGGCACGTGATCCCAATGTTTGTTCATTGAAATAGAATTTAATTCTATCAATTAAAGAGTTTAGGAACCTGTCACGTGTTAGCACGTGACCCTCTTGGTTAAACATTTTATTCAGAATTTAATTCTGCCTTTTAACAGAGCTAAGGAATCATCACGTGTCAATACGTGACCCTTGGTCACGTGTGAGCACGTGATGCTTCATTGAGGTTTTTCCTTAGCTGTTTTGTTACATTCTTGTTTGACTAAAATTTAATTCTATAAAGTAGATATCACAGGAACTTATCACGTGTCAGCACGTGACCCTTGGTCACGTGTGAGCACGTGATACCCCATTGGGGAATTTCTTGATATTTTATCAGGGAACAAATGCCCCCACAGCGTTGTTCTCACGTGTTTGCATGTGAGTGCAACGCTGTCATCTTTGTGACCATTGGATCTGTCTAGGGAATAGAGGAGATGAACCGTTCTCCATCACATCCTATAAATGCAGGAGTCCCTTCAGAAGCGCCTCCACTTTTCTTATCTTCTTCCTTGCTTGTTTTTCCCCTGAGAATTTAATTCTCTTTCCCAGAACTTCGTTCTCTGATTCAAAATTTTCCAGAGTTTAACTCTGTCAACAAAGATTTCCCTTTTATCAGGTGAGAATCTTAAACGGCTGGAGGAACTCCTTGTAGAAATTTGGATTTTAAATCCACACCAAGGGTTTTTCCCATTAACAAGAACCCATTTTTTTAAAGTTCTTTAAAAAGAAAACTACTTAATCTTTAAACAATAAACCTCTTAGGGCTTCTCGGATCTTCAGGGATCGATGGCGATGCTTGTCTTCTCTCTGGAATTTAATTCCATTCTAAAGAGCTTGAGCTCCAAAAATGTCTTCTGGAAATTTAATTCCCCTATTCAAAAGGAATTTAATTCCTCTAAAGAACTTAGTTCTTTAAAAGAAGATCTCTTGGTATTTTTTTTCCTTAGTTGTTTTTTGCAAAAAATAGTTTCAGTAAAGTTTTCTAGGAATTTAATTCCCCTGTTCTGCTTGATTTTCGCAGAGTCCAAGATAGGTTTCTTTTTGGGGGAATGTGTAGAGTCATTTGAAATCCACTGTTCATTTATTAAGAAGCTTCCTTTTGTTCTCATAATGATTACTTTGCCTCATCATTAGTAAGCCGCCATCTTGATTTTGTGGGACCCACGTGTTTTGTAACCAATGGTCCTATAAAATAAGTCCTCTGTCGTTTTCTTCCACTGTCTTTTTTTTATATATATGCATTTATATATATATATATATACACACACACACGTGTTGGCTTCGCTTTAACAGTTTCCCCTTCTTTCATTTCAGGAACAATGACTTCTGTTCCATACTTCCCTTTCACCCGCTCGGAGGCTGCCTTTCCCCAGTCACCGTCTGACGAAGAGGTGATGGCGATGATCAGGGCTCATGACCCGAATTGCACCAATTTACTTTTATAGGGGACCTGGTACGGTCACATCATCCACGGTCGCCGCAGTTTTCTTTGCGATATACCGACAGAGCCTACCTGCCCATTTCTGCCGACGGATCCTCCACGGACCGCATTTGCTGTGGAGATGCTGAATTGGACCCCTATAGGACGGCTTGAGCCATCAACAACTGCTATTCCGAACCATCCTGTGCCGGCTATAGACATTTTAGGGTGCCGCATTTGCCAAGGCGAAGCCCAGCCATGGGGACGGATTTACGAGATAGGGCTTACCCCTCGACATCCCATGGGCTACCTTCTCTGGGCCCGTTATATCATGTCCGCCCATCGTGCGCGACTGCAGAGGGTCGGACTCTATCAGGCGGTATATGCGTCTCTCTTCCATTATCAGTCCCCCCATGTCTGGTAAGTTAAGGCTTTCTTAAACCAATGGAATATTCCCACCAACACCTTCTTTCTAGGGGACCGCGAAGTTTCAATTTCTCTGGAAGAGTTTCGCGAGATATCAGGGTTGTCGGTCAGGGGGACGCTCTATGAAGAACTACTGCTTCCCGATGAGTATGTTTTTGAAACTGAGCCTGCCATGCTTGACGGCCTGTCGACCGAGAATGCCGTCCGCCACAAGCGCTCAAGTTTGATTAAGACTCTGAGCATTTTTGAAAAATTATTCGCAGAGTCAGAGGAGCAGGGCGCCACTTTTAAAAGCTTTATCGCTTGCTTCCTTCGTGAAGATGTCCTATCAAAGACGGCTCCGAAGTTCGTGAATATTAACGACCCCTTTGGGTTCGGTTTAAATAAGCGGCCGACTAAAGAAGAGGATCTGCCGCAGTTCTACATTCCCATCATGTCAGCGGTATCTTTCGGGTCGATTGCAGTTCCTGGTATGGATGAGGAGACTTTCTTTGTGGGCTTCATCAGTGTTTGGCTCAGTTGGTTCGCCATTCCCATGCATCGCCGTTTCATGAGAGCCTAAGTTATTTACCCTGCTCATCGCATTGCTGAGGGAACGCGACTAGCTGTGGGCATTGCAGGGCTAGCGCATCTATATCATAGGTTAAGCGCCGCGGCCAATACCTCAACTCCAGGCGTAGATATGGTAAATTTCTCTCTTCATTACTTTACGTCCTGGATTGAGATGCACGTGCTGGGGGCATTTGCTGCGCACCAAAGACCCAGCTTTTATGACGCTTACTCTTTTCCGCGACTCATGCGGCTGGTGGACGCTTATGCTCCTGACCCGACTCAGTCTGGGGCTATTCGCGTGCTGGTTAATCCCTATGCCAATACAGGCGGGATGGTATTCAACGACCGAGTTCTCTCTACTCCCTCAGGACCGGTTCAACAGCTCTGCGACTTGTCAAAAAAGGGGGTACCTTCTATGAAGCCCAGGGAAGCCATGCACCTATATTCGATCAGACCAGGTTATCTGGTATTTCGTCAGAACGGTGCAACCCTTTTATGCGGTACAACCCACACCGCTTTTCTCGGCAACTTGGATATGACCAGGGCGTCCCTTTTGAGGCATTTATGGTGGAGCCTAGCCCGTCGCCAGAAGTTGTTCGTGATGCCGCTCATCACTTCATGCGGCTGAATACTGGCTCCCGCTTCGTGATTCCTGAAGCCGATCATATTCCTCGATGTGTGGGGTCATTCACGGGCTGGTACCTCCACCGATTCAGTCCAATCATTGCCGAGGAGAGAAGGGTGCTCCTCGGATATAGAGCTCCCACTCTGATCCAAGCCACGGGAGTTCCGCCGCAACTGCATGCAACGGTTTGCCCTTCCTTGAAGGATACCAGCATCGTGCTTATTCCGGAGGCGGCCGAAGTGGATTTAACTCCCACAGCCGGTATGCCACTGCGTACTAGGGCTCAATCAAGGGCCAATAGGGCGCCAGTAGCTGTGTCATCGACTGCGGCGTCAGCAATGGCCGTGTCGTCATCGGTAGCACCGCCGAGCGAGGACATTGAAGGCGAAGTGGGTCAATGATCAGTCGAAAATATTGCATTTTTAACACGTCAATTTCCCTACCATTTGCACTCATCTAGAGGTATTCGGTATGAATATAGCACAAATTAGCAAATTGACTGTAAAATACCAAATAACATGTGTTATATATTATAACTGGCATTTCTGAGGGAAATTGAGTGTTTATCATTGTATCGCATGATCTTGTGTATAGCGCAACACTTGTCTCGAGAATCTGTACAGGAAATTCCAGGAAAAGAGCCAAAACTGTGAAAAGTGCTGACAAAAATTACGTCAAGTCCAAGACTTGTGATCTGGCAGTGAACAAGAAAGCAAAATGAGATTTAACACATCAGAAAAGTGCCAAAATGTCAGCCCAAGAATAAAACAGAAAGTTCAGGCACAGAGACCATTAAAGCACCGCGGATCCGCGGCCAAAGGCCCATTCCCGCCGCGGATCCGCGGCTGTATGATGACGTCAGCATGGCATATTTCCACACGTGGCTTCCTGTAACGGCCTTAGCTTCCAGAAGATTCCAGAATCACACGTGGCTTCATCCAGAAGGCCCGGCCTAACAACCTAGCCCTAGAATATACCTTATTCTAGAATATTCCCTCCAACAAACTTCTTCTCGAAGCCTCTCTCTAACAAACTTTTTGGAGGGAAATTTGAATTTTGAATTCTAGATCTAGGGTTGAGATGGTTATAAAAGGAGACCTAGATCTAGGATTTTGGGGGTTAATTAGTTCATTAATCATTACATCAATTCCTAATACAAGTTGAGTGACACAACTTGTAACCCTAACCCTAATCCAATCACCAAAGCCAAATTCTAGATCTCCGAGTACAATTCAAGTAAGAAGCCTTCAACCTTTTAGGAGCGAAGCCGATCTTCATCCGAGCAAGTGGTCCAAGACGATCCGCGACTCACGAAGACGTGCGAAGCCAAATCGACGATCGAGTTCTTTCCTCATTGTAGATCTTGAGAGAATTGTAACAAAATTGTTGATAAATAAAAGGTGAAATTCTTTATCTTGCTTTCTTTACATTCTTGCATCATGATTAGATCTCGATTCTTGATTGTGTTCTTTGATATGATACTTGAGTAAAACTCCGCTCGTGAAGGAGTCGAGAGAATCAATAGATGATGATGTTACAAATCTTGAAACGATTCTTAAGTCCTATGAGTTTTGTAAACTTTAGTAAATTGAAGAATCGACAACCTAGTTTCGAGCGATGCTTTCTTGATTGTGTTCGCTCTTAATTAGTGATCCACGATCGATTCTTGAATTTACTAGAGGCTAGAGTGTGAATGAAATCAACGAAAGGACAAGGGCTAGATGATGAAACCCTAGTTTCCGCAAGAAATCCCTAATTCTCGTTGATCGTCATCGATCTAGTATCAAATCATTAATGGATAAGAAAACGTAATCACTAGTTTTCATCACATCTATAGATTCGATCGATTCCTACGAGCCTCACTTCAAATCTTGATTACTAATTGGATTGGATATCATCAATTCTTGATTCTTCATTTTAATGTTTTTTTGATATTAGATTTAGATCTAGATAATTCTTGAAATTCACTTTTAAAATCTTGAATTGAATTGTCTTTTCTTTTCTCTTTAATTTTCGACTCATCTAATTCAATTACAAGCAAATCTCACTTTCCCTGTGGATGATCCGCACTCGCTAACGAACCTACAATTGACACCGTTATTGATTGCGGTTTACAAATTTCTTTGGTTGTGATTTCTTACACTTTTCTTATATACAACCGGAAAAAGATCAATCAGTCAACGCCGTACCAAAGCTCCACGGGGAAGGAAACGATCGTCTTCGGCGGTTAGTTCTGGGCCCAAGAGGCGGAGGAAGACGGTCACCAATCTGCTCGACTCTTTAGTGGAGTCCGAGCCTATTCTTCAAGATGAACCACCAGCCATGCAAGAATCGGATGGTGGTCTACTTTTCCCGAGTTCATCTGCCGAGGAAGCTGCACAATTGGCTGAGGCTATAAGACGTTCACAAGATGAATCCGATAACGTAAGGATCCCAAAGAGGCCTTATCCTGCCGTCATTTTTTACGAAGACCCTCCATCGATACGGCGGCTATTCATAGGCCCTTTGGAAGAATAGGGTGAGAGGGCCCTTAAGCAGGCTGTTTCAGCCGACGCCGAAGACGCACTTTCATTGTGGACCGGTGGCCACGAGTCTACTCTCGAACCTCGGCGAGCATATCTCCTCAGGAAGGAGCGTCGGCTTAAACAAGCCATATTAGAGGCTCCCTCGCGCATCGGTATGTTCATATATCTCTTTGTAATATTTTTGAATTTCTCGTACACACACATATATATCCTTATCCTCGTACAAACTTTATAGGGACTTCGGCGACGGCGGGGGATCTGAATTCGAGTCTCGCTTTGACTGTAGATTCCGCTAATATCCCCAATGAAACACTAATCAGTGTGGAGGGGGTTGATGCAACCGTTGCTCCTACGATGGAGCCTCCCTCGGTGATTCCCGCTCCCCAAGCGCTTGCTCTGCTGAGAGAGGCATCTTTGTTAGTCACCGATCCAATGGATCTTTCTGGGGGCGGCCCGGAGATTAGGGGACAGGTAGTCGAGGCTACCGTCCTTCCGCTGGAGCCTGCAGTGGCGGCCACTGCTCCTCGCTCGGAAGTCGTTACGCTGGCCCGCGTCCCCGATGATGTGCCTGGGGGTACGGAGGAGGCCGCTGAAGCTGCTATCCCTTCAGCCCAGAATGGGAGAAGCATCGAAGGTAGCCTTCTATATTTTACATTAATAATCTCTCCATTATCTGTACCCTTCTGTCTTTTCAGAATTACGTGGATTGGCGGCATCTATTGCCGATCTGTCTCCCAGGAAGTCTTTTCAGCGCCTGTTGGAGATGGCCGCTCCGCAGGCGATATCTCTTCAACGCATCGTCCTCTCTTCTGGGCAAGATTAGTTTCGTTTGCCCTTTCCTCACGGTGTTATTTCATATAATGACATTGATGTCTTCTACAGTTCTAGAAGCTGATGACGAGGTTGAGATTCTTGACGGGCCTGGGGAGTGTTCCCTTCCGAAAGCCGGGAAGACAAACGTCTTGCCTGAAATTCGGGGCATATGCTAATTGGTGCTATCTGTCCACCTCTCCGAAGATGCCAGTTGATTTATGGCACCGTGTATCGAAGGTTTAAACGGATGCGGCCGATGTAGCAGACTTCGTCAGATTCCCCCTCGTTTGAGGGGTTTTTGATTATGGGGACGCTCTTCCCTGCAGGCGCAAGCCCCTGCAGTTAATTACGCTACCGCATCGCGGTAACAACTTTCTTCTTCTCCAGATGGTCACTTCGTGTCGTGGGTGTTTGTTTAGTATTTGGTTGCCCGTGGATTGTATACGGAGACTAATTTATGTTGTCGCCCGTAGAGCGTGGACTAGTCCAAATCCGTATCTTTCTTAGATTTGGGTTTGGGGGGTTAGGTTTAAGGATACATTAGCCTCATTTGAGACTAATATCAACTTAAACGTTTGTTAAGGATACGTTAGTCTCATTTTAGACTAAAATCAACTTAACGGGATCGTTTAGATCCAACAAGAGAGCAATTGGACTCTATTGTTTAGTTTAGTGACATTGCGGTCGGTTAGTTTAAGGAAATTACGGTCCAATGTTAGTTTAAGGACATCTCGGTCTATTGTTAGTTTAAAGACATCGCGGTCGAGGTTAAGGACATTATAGTCCGTGGATTTAAGGACCCCACAGTCCAATGTTAGTTTAAAAACATCACGGTCGAGGTTAAGGACATCATAGTCCGTCGGTTTAAGGACCCAAGAGTCCAATGTTAGTTTAAAGACATCACGGTCGAGGTTAAGGATATCATAGTCTATGTGTTTAAGGACCCCACAGTCCAATGTCAGTTTAAAGACATCACGGTCGAGGTTAAGGACATCATAGTCTATGGGTTTAAGGACCCCACAGTCCAATGTTAGTTTAAAGACATCACGGTCGAGGTTAAGGACATCATAGTCCATGAGTTTAAGGACCCCACAGTCCATTGTTAGTTTAAAGACATCACGGTCGAGATTAAGGACATCATAGTCCATGGGTTTAAGGACCCCACAGTCCAATGTTTAGAGACGTCATAGTCTGTGAAATGTGTGGTTGTCGGAACCCGTCACCTCTTTGAAGACGTTGAGGAATTACAACGACAAATATCAAAGGAGTGAAGAGATGTACCCTTGAACCAAGGTGGATTGAGTGATCTGTAATCCAATTTGGAATTAAGATCAACTAATTATATTATGAGCACAATGGCTCAGTTAAGTCTGAATTGAGGACTTATGGACAACTTGGGCTAAGTCCAATTAGATTTAAAATGTTGGCCCTTTGTTGGACCATTAGACATTTGTCTGGGTTCAACCCCACATTATTTAGCAATGCTAAACAAGAGTTTGAGGGCTTTGATGATATTTCTATCTTTGACTGAGCATTAAACATTGTAGCTCTGAGTTTCTACTCAATTTTGAGATTCAATTGAAGGGGAGGCTATTCAATTGAAGGGGAGGCTTTGCCTCTAGAAAATTAGCCAATTTGGCTAAAAGTTGTGTTAAACACTAGGGAACAGCAGTGTTGAACACTGGAAATAAGATTCTCGAATTAGTGTTAAACACTAAAAGATAATCGGTGTTAAACATTGGAAGTAAGATTCTTAAATTAGTGTTAAACACTAAAAGATAATCAGTGTTAAATACTGGAAGTAAGATTCTCAAATTAGTGTTAAACACTAAATGATAATCAGTGTTAAACACTGAAAATAAAGCTCTCGAATTAGTGTTTAAACACTAAAGAAAAGAAGGTCACGTGGACACGTGAGGGCACCCCAAGGTGGGGCCAGATCTCCTCACTTTGTTCTGCGAATAAGTGTTAAACACTTTTTATTTTTATTTTTTGAGCATCACGTGTTCTGCGAATAAATGTTAAACCCTAATTTCATTTTAGGGGAATTAAATTCCTATATATGTAAAAGAATTAAATTCTTGTGTAGGGTGAAACCCTAATTTCATTTTATGAGGAATTAAGTTCCTGTGAATTTGAGAGAATTAAATTCTCAATTAGGGTTAAACCCTAGTTTGTCCATCTGGAAGGAATTAAATTCCTGTAATTTTTGGAGAAATGAATTCTCATATATGGTTAAACCCTAGTTTCATCTTGGAGGAATTAAATTCCTGTGAGTTTGGGAGAATTAAATTCTCATATAGGGTTAAACCCTAGTTTTGTTTTGGGGGAATTAAATTCTCTAAACTCAATTCCCCCTCTAAGTTTTGGACCTGCATGGCAAAATCTCAACCCGATGAGAATTAAATTCTCAACCTATGGGGAGATTTGCTTCTGCAAATCTTCATCCAGAGGAAGAACTAAGTTCTTTTGTAGAAGAGTTAAACTCTTAGATTGAGAATTAAATTCTCTTTTTTGTGAAGTTTGATCTTTTTCCCTTTTCTCACCTAGGGTTTTCTTTCTTGAGAATTAAATTCTCCTTTCTTTTCTCTCTGCTATTTACCTTTAGAAATTTCAAGATCCCAAAATTCTATATCCCTCTTCTCTTCTTAGCTCCTATTTATAGGAGAAGGAAAAGAATCAATTTGTTTAGTAAATCTTTCATTGAAAGATTTTGTTTGTTTTCATAATTAATTTGATCCTTTAGACCACATAGTGAATTTTATTCACCGTTGGATTTTAAATCCAAAGATATTCTGTTTGTTATTTCTGGTGAGATTTTTAGAGAAATCTTTCCTTGTCTAAAATCTTTCTATAAATTGGTGATTTTTTAATCACCCTTGGATTTTTAATCCAACGGTTCCCCACAATCCTTTTTCGTTTGGAAAGATTTTAAAGAATTTTAGAATTTAATTCTATTAATTTATAAGGCTTTCAAAGCCTGTCACGTGCTAACACGTGACCTTTTGTCACGTGTGAGCACGTGACCCTTGGTCACGTGTAAGCACGTGACCCCCAATTGCTTCCTCCTCAGCCGTTTGTTTTTATTTCTGTTTTAACTATCACGTGTCAACACGTGACCATTGGTCACGTGTGAGCACGTGACCCCCAATAATGATGCTTATTTACGCATCATTTGCATCATACTTTGCATAAGCACAAAACAAAAAAAAACTATAAAAATTTTAAAAAAAATTCAAAAGATAAAAATATTTAATATTTAATTTTTGTACATAAATAAAATAAATAAAAGATTAGATAGTGAAAAATTACATCCAAAAGATTGGAAAAATTTAAGAAAACCAAGAAAATTACAAGTTTTCTTAAACGAACTAGTAATAAGTAGTTATGAGCCGTTGTCCCAAGGGTTAGTAAGATGAAGGAAGTTGCTAATCTGAGGATAAAAATAAGTCTGAAAAATAGTTCCTATTCTGGAAGCCAAATATTTGAACGTTGATACCCTACTATTCGCACTTACACACGTCTTGAAGCTTGGGATAGTAGAGGATACCTTGAAATGCTCTTGTCTAAAGCCAAAGTATGAAGGAAATTAAAAATAAATAAAATATAAAATGGTGAAAAGAAAAAAATGAACACTGGTTTGTTATCGCCAAGGCAGCAATAAAAAATATAGCGAGGGTGCTTCATCACCTAGTGCCTTAGACCAACTGGTCTGGGAGTCACTGCTAAGCCTTAGGTGGTGCAAGACGAGGAAAATACTAATACACCGCATAAGCAAGCACATGAGTAATCGGTCGGTTAGTGCCTCAAGAAATATTAACAGTCGCATGAAAATGTGTGAGCAAATCTAAATATTCATTAAATTAAAAAGTACTGAGGCAGATGGACAAGAGTATGATAGCTTAAATTGAATTCTTCGGGTGTAGGGATGTTCTTTACACACACATAGGGTTATATGATCGATGTTTGGAAGAAAGGTAGGAATGAAAAATAAAGACGATGTTTTATTGAGAGATGGTGTGATTTGTGACATCTTTTCATGACTATTAAGATAGGGTTCATGACAACCGAAAAGCTAGCATAGTTGGAAACTCTAATTTTCAAAGTTTTTCTTTTACGATTCTTATCTTTATATGTAATATTCACGGTCTTCCTTTTATTATTGGATTTTGTGGATGCAATCCGCTGAAACCCCCCAGGAGACAACACTCCTCCTACTAGAGACACCTAGAAGTTTAAAGGCTTGTTGCACGTGCTCAGTGCAATCGTGTTGCCTATGAAAGTGTGCTAGTTAGTTTTTCTTTTTCTTTATTTTCTCCTTCTCTTTTTAATAAAACGGTTTGCTCGAGATGACCAAAAATAAGTTTGGGGGAATTTGATCAGTCGAAAATATTGCATTTTTAACACATCAATTTCCCTACTATTTGCACTCATCTATAAGTGTTCGGAATAGATATAGCACATATTAGCAAAACATCTGTAAAATACCAAATAACTTGTGTTATGCTTTATAACCGACATTTTGAAAGAAATTGAGAGTTTATCATTGCATGCATCATCTTTGTATAGCGCAACACTTGTCTCGAGAAATCTGTGCAGGAAATTCCAGGTAAAGATCTGACATTGCTAAAAATGCTGATAAAAATGCGCCAAGTCCAAGACTTGAGATCTGGCAGTGAACTAGAGGGAATTATAAGATTCTAGATATCAGAATAATACCATGAAATCAGCACAAGAGTTACCAGGAATTTTGGAGCACAGATACCACTAATGGGCCGCGGATCCGCGGCCAGAGCAGCCTTCCCGTAGCGGATCTGCGGCCACATAGGGATGACGTCAGCAGAGCTTCATGTCAGGTTTCTTCTTTCAGGGCCCACACTTCTTCAAGCCAATGCAAATTCCAGAGATCTCCAGAAACTTCTATCCGAACAGCAAAGCTCTTTGTTCAAGCTAAACACTCTCAAGCTTCTCAAGCAAGCTTCTAAAGGAAGCTAACTATCTAAGCCTAGAAGTTTCTCCCTAACCTCCAAGCTTATCAAGGAAGCTAGCCCTAACTAACTATTTCTAGAACCTTCTACCTAACTACCAAGTTTGCAAGTGAAGCTAACCCTAACCTAGCTTCTAAAGGAAGCCAAAGCTATTGAAGGCTATATAAGGAGACCTAAAGCTTTTACTCAAAGGTTGTTGATTGTTGATCAATTTCCACCCACAAGTTGAGTGACACAACCTGTGCATTCAAACCCTAACCCTAATCCAATTACCAAAGCCAAATTCAAGATCTTTGAGTACAATGCAAGCAAGAAGCCTTCAACCGAGCAAGTGATCTTCAAGACGATCCGCGACTCACGGAGACGTGCGAAGCCAAATCGACGATCTAGTTCTTTCCTCGAATCTTGTAGATCTTGAGAGAATTGTAACAAAATTGTTGATAAATAAAAGGTGAAATTTCTTTATCTTGCTTACTTTAATATTTGAGCATTATGATTAGATCTCGATTCTTGATTGTGTTCTTTGATATAATACTTGAGTAAAAACTCCGCTCGTGGAAGAGTCGAGAGAATCAATAGATGATGATGATTAGATCTTGAAACGATTCTTAATTCCTATAAGTTTTGTAAACTCTTGTAAATTGAATCATCGACAATCTAGTTTCGAGCGATGCTTTCTTGAATGTTTTTGCTCTTAATTAGAGATCGACGATTGGTGATTCAATTTACTAGAGCCTAGAATATGAATGAAAATCAACGAAAGAATAAGGGATAGATGATGAAACCCTAGTTTCCGCAAGAGATCCCTAATTCTCGTTGATCATCATCGATCTAGCATCAAATCATTAATGGATAAGAAAACGTAATCATAAGTTTTCATCACTTCTATAGATTTGATCGATTCCTACGAGCCTTACTTCAAATCTTGATTACTAATTCGATTTGGATATCATCAATTCTTGATTCTTGATTTTGAGTTTTCTTAAGATTAGATTTAGATCTAGATAATTCTTGAAATTCACTTTTAAATCTTAAATTGAATTGTCTTTTCTTTTCTCTTTAATTTTCAATTCATCTAAATCAAATTCGAACGGATCACACTTTCCCTGTGGATGATCCGCACTCGCTAACGAACCTATATCGACACCGTTATTGATTGCGGTCAAAAATTTCTTTGGTTGTGATTTCTGTACACTTTTCTTATATACACACCGAGATTCATTCAATCAGGCCCTACCCTCTCCTTCAGGTCCAATTCAGCAACTATGCGACTTGTCGAAGGAAGAGGTACCTTCTCTGAAGCCCCGGGAGGCCACGCACCTGTATACGATCAGACCAGGTAATCTGGTATTCCCTCAGAACAGTGCGGCCCTTTTTATGCGGTATAATCCGCATCGCTTCGCCCGGCAGCTTGGATATGATCAGGGCGTCCCCTTCGAGGCTTTTACAGTTGCGCCGGTCCCTTCACCCGAAGCTGTTTGTGATGCTGCTCATCACTTCGTAAGGCTGAACACTGGTTCCCGCTTCATGATCCCTGAATCCGACCATATTCCCCGATGTGTGGGGTCTTTCACGGGCTGGTACCTCATCGGGTCAGCCCAATTATTGCGGAGGAGAATAGGGTGCTTCTTGGATACGGTGCTCCTATTCCGGTTCAGGCCACGGGAGTTCCGCCGCGGCCGCACGCACCGGTCTGCTTTCCCCTGAGGGACACCAGCGTTGCGCTTATTCCGGGGGCGTCGGAGGTGGACCCCACTCCCACAGTTGGTATGCCATTGGATACCCGATCTCGGGCTAATCGGGCTCCGGTAGCAGTACCATCGCCGGCGGCGTCGACAATGGCCGTGTCGTCCTCGGTAGCACCGCCAAGCAAGGGCGCTGGAAACGAGGGTGTTGAAGGTGAGGTAGGTCGGCGTCGTACTAAGGTCCACGAGGGAGGAAACGGTCGTCCTCGGCGGTCGGTTCTGGATCCAAGTGGCGGAGGAAAACGGCTACCAATCTGCTCGACTCTTTAGTAGAGTCTGAGCCCATTCTTCAGGACGAGCTATTGGCTATGCAAGAGTCGGATACTGGCCTACTTTTTCTGAGTTCAACTGCCGAGGAAGCCACACAATTGGCTGAGGCTATAAGACGTTCGCAAGACGAGTCAGAAAACGTAAGGATTCCGAAGAAGCCCTATCCCGCCGTAATCTTTTATGAAGACCCTCCGTGGATCCGGCGTCGATTCATCGGCCCTTTGGAAGAATGGGGCGAATGGGCCTTTAAACAGGCCGTTTCGGCCGACGCCGAGGTCGCGCTTTCACTGTGGACCGGTGGCCACGAGTCACCCTCGGACCTCGGCGAGCACACCTCCTTGAGAAGGAGCGTCGGCTTGAACAAGCCATACTGAAAGTTCCTTGCACATCGGTATGTTCCTGTATTTCTTTGTAATACTTCATATTGTCTGCACGCGTATATATGTATTCTTATCTTTGAGTGAACTGTGCAGAGACTTCGGCGATGGTGGAGGCTCTAAGCCGTGCTCTGACCGTAGAGCCTGCTGACACCCCCAGTGAAACACCGCTCAGTATGGAGGGGGTTGATGAAACTGTCCCTCTTGCGATAGAGCCTCCTACGGTGGCTCCTGCTTCCAAAGCACTCACTTCCTCGGGGGAGGCACCTTTGACAGTCGCCGTCCCAATGGATCTCCCTGAGCGTGGCCCAGAGGCTAGGATGGAGGTAGTCGGGGATACCCTCCTTTCGTTGGAGCCCGCAGCGGCAGCCGCTGCTCCTCATTCCGAAGCCGCTGCACCGGCCCGCGTCTCCGATATTATGCCCGAAGTCGCGGCGGAGACCGTTGAAGCTGCTATCCCTCCAGCTCAGAATGGAAGGAGCGTCGAAGGTAACCTTCTATATTTTAAATTAGTAATCTTTCCATTATCTGAACTCTTTTGTCTTTTCAGAATTGCGCGGATTGGCGGCTTCTATTGCCGACTTGTCTCCCAGGCAGTCTTTTCAGCGCCTGTTGGAGATGGCTGCTCCGCAAGCGGTATCTCCTCAGCGCATCGTCCTCTCTTCCGGGCAAGATTAGTGTTGCTTACCCCCTTTTCACAGCATTGTTACTATTCCATAAAATGACATTGATGTCTTTTACAGTTCTGGAGGCCGACGACGAGGTTGAGATACTTAAGGGGCCAGGGGAGCCTTCAGCTCCTTCTTGCATGACTGTGGGTAAGTACAGTCCCAAAGTTGTTCCATTTGTTTTTTGCTTACAAGTTTCACTGACTGTTTATAAATCTGAACAGCCCTGCCAGTTCTCACTGCGTTGGAGTCACGCATCGCCATGCCACCCGGCCCCTATGCTCTGCGAGCCTCGGAACGTATGGCAAAACTAAGCCTCGCCTCTTTGTCATCCTTGATCGAGGAACTTCGTGCTGGCAGTGTAATCACAGCCGAAGCGTTTGCTGCTGAAGCTAACGACTCTCTTCCTTTTCTTGCCACCTATCATAATGAAGCAGTGGTGCAAGTCTGGGTTGAGTTTTGTCGGCAGGTGGAGGCTTGCTTCCATGTGCTTGAGTGTACCCGCCTTTCTTCGGAGGCTATGGCTGCAAAGACAAGCTTACGGGGCTTAATTGAGTGGTGTGCGGAGAATATGGTGTCATGCGAGAATAGGCCCGGCCGCAAATTCTCAGAGAGGGAGCTGGCTTCTAAGGCGCTGATGGAGCTTCAAGCCAACCTTACGGCCAAGGCCAATAAAGCATATGAACTTTGGCGAGTGCTTCAAGAGGCCATCAAGGAGGTGGTGGCAACAGACAAAGCCGCCATGTTCACTCGTGAAATGGTTGAGGCTCATAAAGCCACTGAGAAAGAGCTTGAAGGCCGGCTTGCCTCATATCAGGCCTAGCAAGCTCAGGCGGAGGCCCGTCTTTTGGCGATATTGAATCGCGAAGGCAAGGCCCAGCGAAAGAGGAATGAGCTGACCAATCTGCTAAATCGCCCGCCGACTTGAAGACTTGTATATATTTTTCTTTATTCCTTTGTACATACTCCTGAATAAGAGTATATTTTTTTTTCCTTTCACGAATTGTACTTTGTATCCATTTTGGTTCATGAATAAAAGACATATTTTTTTCTCAATGGTGTGTCCCTTTTTATTGAATGTATTCTGTGGATAGTCTATCTTGATCTCTTTACAGGACAACGATAGCTTAGGATTCAGGGTTAAGATCTGCCTCCTAAGATTTTTCAATTTTATGAGCCGTGAGGGTCTCATAAAGAATTTTCTCCCTACCGGTTGAGAGGATCCCGTAGGTGTAATTTCTCCTTAAGAATCGTGAGGATTTCTAAATGTGTTTTTCTCTTGCAAGTCGTAAGGATCTCACAAGCGAATTTGCTCCCTTACGAGTCGTGAGGACCTGCAAGTGATGGGTGAAGTTGCCCTTATCCGCATTTCACGGAGTCAGGGGTTGCTCTGGATGCTTCCCACGGGTTCACTGCCGTGTTCTGCGAGGACCAGGCTCCGCTCTGGACGTTTCCCACGGGGTCAAGATTGACATTATCCACGTTCCACGTGACCAGGAATTTTGCTCTGGATGCTTCCCACGGGTTCACTGCTGTGTTCGGTGAGGACCAGGCTCCGCTCTGGATGCTTCACACAGGGTCATTGCCATGCTCTGCGAGGACCAGGATCCGCTCTGGACGTTTCACACGGGGTCAGGATTTGACGTAAGCCACGTTCCACGTAGCCAGGAATTTTGCTCTAGATGCTTCCCATGGGTTCATTGCCGTGTTCTGCGAGGACCAGGCTCCGCTCTGAATGCTTCACACAGGTTCACTGCCATGCTCTGGAGGACCATGATCCGCTCTGGACGTTTCCCACGGGGTCAGGATTGACGTAAGCCGCGTTCCGCGTAGCCAGGAATTTTTCTCTGGATGCTTCCCACGGGCTCACTGCCGTGTTCTGCGAGGACCAGGCTCCGCTCTGGATGCTTCACACGGGGTCATTGCCGTGCTCTGCGAGGACCAGGATCCGCTCTGGACGTTTCCCACGGGGTCAGGATTGATATAAGCCGCGTTCCACGTAGCCAGGAATTTTACTGTGGATGCTTCCCACGGGTTCATTGCCATGTTCTGCGAGGACCAGGCTCCGCTCTAGATGCTTCACACGGGGTCATTGCCGTGCTCTGCGAGGACCAGGATCCGCTCTGGACGTTTCCCACGGGGTCAGAATTGACGTAAGCCGTGTTCCACGTAGCCAGGAATTTTGCTCTGGATGCTTCCGATGGGTTCACTGCCGTGTTCTGCGAGGACCAGGCTCCGCTCTAGATGCTTCACACGGGATCATTGCCGTGCTCTGCGAGGACCAGGATCCGCTCTGAACGTTTCCCACGGGGTCAGGATTGACATAAACCGCGTTCCGCGTAGCCAGGAATTTTGCTCTGGATGCTTCCCACGGGTTCACTGCCGTGTTCTGCGAGGACCAGGCTCCGCTCTGGATGCTTCACACGGGTTTACTGCCGTGCTCTGCGAGGACCAGGATCCGCTCTGGACGTTTCCCACGGGGTCAGGATTGACATTATCCGCGTTCCACGTAGCCAGGAATTTTGCTCTGGATGCTTCCCACAGGTTCATTGCCGTGTTCTGCGAGGACCAGGCTCTGCTCTGGATGCTTCACACAGGTTCACTGTCGTGCTCTGCGAGGACCAGGATCCGCTCTGGAAGTTGTTGGATATAGTGCCCTCAGAGTCAATTATTGGATCACAGGCACGTGATTGCAATGATTGAGGGAGGACCTATACCGGTAGGACAGTCTTACTCAAGATGATAGTATGCTATCTGGTTTGTCTTTATCATCGTGTACTGCTTCAGGTGACCTTATAGGTCACTATTACACATTGATAGAGCCCTTAGGATTATTGCTTGACTACCAGCAGTATGATGGCGATCATATACGTGGGAGCTGGGGTCAATAAGCACATCCTTAAAAGGTCCCTAGTCGTTGGAGTTTTCGAGACAGGGCATCGATACTCCAGAGTAGACTAATGTATACAGTCGAGACCCCGACGAGGGGCGGTGGCCGGTCTTACAAGCCACTGGTGTCAGTTGGTTCACCTAAGATATATACAGGTGCTCTTTGGGTTATGAGTACAACGGAAAAGACTCGCCGGGAACATGCTAGTTGGTATTATACCTGACGTCAGATAGCAGTTCCCTGGTGACATGTGTACAGGTTAGTTCATCGACCTGAGATCGTCATTTGTCTCGTATGAGTTCCCACTGGACTTTGATTACTACCCTACCACGGCTCAAAGGAGACGTGCAAACAGGTTTTAGTTAGGTACAGTCCCGAGCCACATGGAGGCAGTGAGCGGATCGGCAGGGGTTCGTCTCTCCCGGTATTGGGGGTGAGATCGCGCTGTGTCTAGGAGAGTCATTACACGAAGTTCTTGGCCAAGGCAGGAGATTTACTGGTAGGTATTCCAGTAGTATCTCAGGGTGTTCTGGGCTACACTCCGACACGACTTGTACCGCTTTTAGGGGTCTGACTTTTACCAACCCCCTAGGCCCGACATGCGATGCTCATAGATGAACGGACCGGACTGTACGGATATTGTCACCGACAGGCTCAGTAGGGTGTCAGGATGAGTTCGCTCATTGACCTCCCTTTTGGTCAATAACTGGTAGCTCGTTACGTACGGCTAATATCTCTGACGTGCTAGTGGTTAAATCTACAGCCAAAGTATTGATGAGTCTTTAGAGTCCCCCACAGACAGTTTCTTAAGTTTCAGGCAAAACGCTGCAGAGGCCGTATGGATATATGGCAGGGTTCGATCATATACGTGCGGTATTGCATGGATCATGATCGGACGGATAATACTAGCGGGCTTTGGTTTAAGCCGGATCCTAGTATTATACAGTGTAGATTTTGTCTCATTGCATTTGTATTTGGTCGGAATACAAATGCGGGTATGTATATACAGTCGCGGGGTTCTCCTGTAATTTACTACGGGATCGTTTTTTTGAAGTTGCCAGTTTGCATTTCGTTTCGGCCATTTTCCTTTCTATCTTTCTTTGGCTGAAAATTGGTGTAGAGGGGGTTATTTGCAAATGTGCAAATTAGCAAAAAAGATGGTGTTTTTTTGTGGTGGAGGGTTCATGATGGTTCTAGCATCCTTTGACTTCTTTTTTGTTCATCATTACTTGCTTTATGATGAAGGGATTGAAAAAGATGGTGGTGTGATATTTTTTCATCATGATCACCACACTTTGCTTACACTAACCTCACTTGATTACCTCCCTCTCTCTTGTCCCTCTCTCTAGGGTGGCCGGCCATTACTTGGGGAGCCCCATTCATGGGGTGGAAAATGATTCATCTCATTTTGCACCAAAAACTCTTTAGTTCATCTTAAAAGTTTTTTCCTCCACCTCCATCCAAATGGCAACTTTCATTAACCTCTCGAGACATAGCATTCTACACTCAGTCTACAGCAATCTTGGACATGTCGGCTTGCCAACTTCGTGTCCGAGTTGCCTCGGTTCAGAGGTGGGAGCCCGTAAAAAGACTCGGTGATGTGGTGCCCTTCCGACGAGGAGATCGAGACCGGAGATACCGCGAGGAGATCGGGATGGTGGCCGAAGACCGAAGGACACGGATCGCTCGGTATATATCTGTACCCCTTTCTCTTGTTAGCTAGTAGTTGGTTAATGGTCCGATCCGGGTTTATAGTCCGCGGTAGCGCCGGTTTCTAGTTAAAGAAAAGTTTTTGTTTCCGCATTTTGGCCTCGGACAGACGGCCGGGGCGCTACCGTAGACTTACATGGTATCAGAGACACGCCATTAACCTTTTTCTAGCTTGCTCTAACGTGTTTAGAATTTCGATCGAACAAAAATTCCAAAAACCGCATTTTCAAGCATCAGTTTCTGTCAAAATTTTTTAGTTGTCAAAAAATTATTTGGTATGTTGCAGAAATACGTGCAGGGTTTTCTAAGAGATCTGGGAAATTTTGGTTTCCTGTTACCACTGTTGAGCCGCGGAACCGCGGCCATACCCATGCATTGGCCGCGGTTCCGCCGCCATTTCATGTCAGGAAGCAACCAAAATTTCTACAGTTCTTTCTGAGTTCAAATTGGGGTTTTTGGTATATTCTGTTTGGGCCCAGATTTATTTTGAGTGCTACAGTTGTGCTTGGGGCCCACTTCGGGAAATTTAGTCGATCGAAAATTTTAAACATGTTAGTTCACGGTATTTACATTATATCTGCGACCGTGAATGCCATTTGATCGGTAAATCCTGTCTAACTGCTATAGCCCTTTTAGACGGATTTGCGAACGTGACATTCACGTTGATGTTCTGTGTTGTGCTATGATGTTGCGGAGTTGCCGCACTCGTAGGGAGTACAGGTTGACCCAAGGAGGGGTGCCCAAGTTACCGGATTCCGTGAAGTGCTGGGTGGTCCATTCACGTTGCTGAAGGGGGCTGCCTCGCTTCAGGTTTTGGCGGGTAACTTGCTGCGCCCGTAAGGGTCTAAGATTTCATTGCACAGGCTATCTACACGACCAGAAGAACGTCGGGTTTCAGTAGCGGCTCTATGAAACCCGGGGATCCCAGATATCTGTATTGTTCTGTGATGCTTATTACATTTCTGTGATATTGCATTTTATCATGCCTTGAGCCATTATTATATATTGATATATATACTAGTAGATGTTGTATATGTTTTGCATCCGCGCTAGTCCGGTCCCCGCTCTGTCGTTAGTTAAGTAACCTAACGGGTGATGACGGTACCCAGCGGCGAATGCGAATGGCATATATGTACATCGTATTTTCGTTCTTTATTAGTGTGATCAATTGATGGGACTGCGTTGATTCGGATCAATGCAAGCTAAACAAACCTATTCTGATGTTGTTGGAACATTTTTCAAAAGGCTGTTATTGCAAGGACGTTCGCTTTTGTTTTGCACAGTGGTATTCGGTTATGAATATCCAGCACCTCAGTCGACGAGGCAAGGGCCGAGATCCCTTCACCGGGAGTGACCCCTTGGACAGAAGTTTGCATCAGGGTAATAACTTCATTATAGCCGATTACCTTTAGCTTTGCATCGTGGTATTCAGTTGGAATATCCTGCACCTCATTCTACGGGGAAAGAGCCGAGATCCCTTCACCGGGAGTGACCTCTTTAGAAAAGGTTTTCGTTACTATATTTTTATAAAAGGTTATCCAGTTCCTTCAACGATATCAAGTTCATTACGGTAAAAGGTTTTTCGCCAAAAACCATTCGTAGCCCTCCGTCATTTCAGATTAGTATTGCTTAGTATTCGCGCTACGTTTGTCGTTTCTATTCGCCGAGGCGTAGTGTGCGGTAGCTCTGTAATGCTTTCTGTCGAATGGATATGTGGATTGGTTAGGACGGTCGTACGACTTTGTTGATTATTCGTCAAGGGTCGTGCTGGCGGGTTTAACGCAATCAAGATAATGACGGGTTGAACTTGACTAGGACCTTTAGATTTGTTGATTATTCGTCAAGGTCACTTAGGTCCTAGGGGTAAAAATCACATCGGGGGTTTCTAAAGAAACTGAAACTTGCCAGGCATGCGCATACCTTCTGGAGTGTAATAACGTGAGTGGATTCCGTCACGTTATCATGCGATGATAGTTGGATCCCGATTCCCACTGATGAGTTGGTTTACTCTTCGGGTGATCCTGACTAATTCTTCTTTTAGGTTTGGAGGAGAATTTGAGGTTACAATGGGAGGTTTCCTGATTAGATAAAGTGATAACCATTCCGATCTAGGTTAGAGTGCACGCTGAGTGTTTCTTTTCTCTCTCTCTTTGGCAGCGACCATGGCCCGACCCTTGACTATGACTCAGTGACCAAAATTAACCGAACCTTCTTAAACACTGGCTTTTAGATTGTCAGAATTGCATACCTCATTGCCACTCCTACTTTTACCCTTTTCTCCAGAACACCCCGTATTACTACGAACGTCCACTTCCATTGGATAAAACCATCGTATGGTTATATACGAAGTCAAAGGAAGTTGTTCCAGATTCGAGGATGGTTTCTGGTTCTGGAGAAAATGAATAAGACTATTCAGTTGTCTTTTCCCTTTACCTTCTCTCAAGTTGCGAGTGTTCCTTGGATTAGGATGGTACACCTATTACGCTAATTGGATAGTCTTCTTCCAAACCATAGGCAGGTGCCGAACGGTAGGGAATGAAGAAAACCAATTAGCCTAACGATGGTGTACAGAAGGTAATAAGTAAAGACAAATAAAGGGATTAGAAAGAGGGCAAAGTAAAATGCGACTGCTATTCACGACCAAACCAAGTATTTCATCGCCACTCCTACTTCACCTTTGTATTTCTCCATAACACTCCGTATCACTACGAAGATCCACAGTTATTTGGGTACTCCATCGTATGGTTATATACTGTAACACCCGAGCCCAATAATACTATTTCTGTTACTGGTTGAGTGTTTGGCATTGCTCATTTCATTTATCTTACTTGTTTGGTTCTTATTGCACAATTTACCCGGCAAAGTCATTTCTACATATAATAAATTTTAGCATCTAAAATAAAATTGAAAATATTCATCTTGGCCTACTTGACACCCTTAGCCTCGTGGTAGCGTCCGTGCATTGTGTTCTTGTCCCGTTCAGTAAAACGGGCAAGTTTGGATGGCTACGTGCACGCACGTGTGTCCGTTTTGAGAGTATGCTTTTTAATCATAAAACATTTCATTTTAAAATTTGGAACCCGCTTAAAATCCTATTATTTGAATTTCGAATTTTTGGACCCAACCCGGGCGCAATTTGGAAATGTTTCATTTGGCGCCAAAATCCCAAATTTTTAATATTATTAAAACCTTCACATATATTTTTCTAACTAATCTGATATCTTACTGTTCATTACCTATCTTTTAAATCTTTAAGTTAACCATATAATATTTTTACAATCTCTTATATCCTTCTCAATTTATTCTCTCAGCCAATCGCAACCTCCCCTTTAACCCCGTGGTCCCCACTTTCTCTCTCTCCACTTTCTCTCTCTCTCTACCCCTTATATATTCTCTCGTACTTCTCTTTATCATTTTTCTCTTCTTGCTTCATGTCTCGTTTCTCATTTCTTTTAATTGTTCTTTTGTTACCGGAATTCCGTCGTGCCGGTGACGTTTCTCGACGTTCCAGCGAGATACCCCGACCCGTGTGGTTCCTTTGTTCGTCGTTTGGGTTCATTCCGTGAACCGTGCGCCGTCGCGAGTTTTCCCCGCCGACGGTTAACGTTCCGTTTTCCCGATTCGCGACCCATCGAGGCAAGTTAATCTTGCTACATGCTATATACTTTTATAATCTTCATTTTATAATATTATACATTTGAAAATCTTATAGTTTACATATGAAATGTCGTTGAAAAATCGGATATGACAAATCTGAAATTTACTGTACACCTTATCTTATAAAATTCATTATAAATCATAGAAAAATCATTAGGATACGTTCTTTAGTTCGTTACGAAGCTAATTCAGAATACTATAACTTTATGAAATTTTTACTTGAAAAATAAATTGTTTAATTAACGTAAAATGCAAATGAACACGTCTCTAAACTGCTGTCCAGGGAAATTCCAGCAGCAAACTTTCAACTTTGAATATTCATAACTTTTTGTAGGGATAATCTGAGATGCTTATACTTATAAAACTGAAAACCTTATTGAATTATCTTTGTTTTGGTATAAGATACGTCTCTTTTGGAGAACATTTGTTATTTTTAAGCTATTTTACAAATTAGGGTGACGCTGAATTTCTGAACGGAACCTTCTTGTGCATGGTTAATCAATACAGCTTTTATAGTTACTAATCGCTTTGAATATGCTATCCATATTAATATTATTATATAAATATTTATATCACATATTGCTTAGTTGTACATCCCACACTACCATTTTATAGTTTTATAACTCTTCGGATACCCGTTTGCATCCATCGCATTTAAGATAAATATAATTGCATCCATAGATCACATTACTACATAATAATGTGATATTAATACTCCATGTTTAATAAATTGCATCCTAATTAATATTGGAACTATAAATGTAACCCTAATCAATAACTGTGCATCCATATCCTTGAAATTATATCTATTTGCCTATCATATTACATGTTCCAGTTTATTGTTCTAATAGTACTCATGCTTGTTTATTTATACACATGTTTATGATAGTTTGATTATGAGCACCCACATGACATCTTGTGCTTCCTGACATGACCTGTTACACTTCCTACTTGACATGATATGGTACCGTACACTCTTGACATGACATGACACCTTTATACATTACCTGACCTGTTACCTGATCTCATGCCTAATGCCGACAAACCCGACCATCCCTGCTGTCTATCCAGACAGACCTACTCTTACCGGATTTTGTGTTGGCATTAGTCCTTGACTACTGAATACCTGACCTGACATACATAGCTTGGGGGTATGGGGAAATCAAAGGTGAAACCGACTTGTAACTCAACAGTTCGATACTTGTTCTGATCAGTCTTACGGGCTTGGCCAGCTCCGGAGTGATGATGCTGACATCACTCATCTATCCTACTACCTTTTACTGCTTAGCGGCACGTCTCGGATTCAGCCCCGAGGATCATGACCGTGGTCCCGGGCACGCACGGGATACTATTGAGTTACATCGACGATTCATCAATTGGTTTCAAAGACTATAGAGTAGAAAACCTGATAGGACAGTTTAGTCACCACTGCACATTACCCTGCTCGTTATTCTCTTATTACTGCTTATTCATGTTCATACTTGCATTGCTCATTACCATGTTTATACTATGTACTTGATGTCATGACGCGCTGACGTCTGGGTTTTGCATGGCCCAGATTCCGTACCTTTGTCGACGACCGAACAGGAGTACTTCAGCCAGCAGGCTGAACAGTGAGTCCTTAGGGTTAGTTTATTTATTCTTCCCATTTCCAGATGTGAGCCCGCATTATGGGACGTACTGTTTATTCATTGTATTGGATCATTAGCTTCCGCACTTATTGTTTATTGATTTTTGTTATTATGGATTTGGACATGTATTAGTTTAGTTTATTTTTTTACTGTTCTTGATATCTCTACAACCGTAATGTGACTGTGGACGGATGCGTCCTACCCACAGGTAGCATGGTTGGCTATGTCACGTGCCCAATTTTGCGTACTTTGGGAAGCGGGGCGTGACATATACGAACTCGAAAGGAACTTGTTCCAGTTCGGGGATGGATTCTGGTTCAGGAGAAATAGGAATAAGGTTTATTCAGGTGTCTTTTATCTTTACCTTCTCTCGGGTTTCGAGTGCTCCTAGGATTAGGACAGTACACCCATTATGCTTATTGGATAGTCTTCTTCCAAACCATAGGCTGGTGCCGAAAGGTAGGGAAGGAAGAAAACCATTTAGCCTAACGAAGGTGTACAGAAGGTAACGACTAAAGACAAATAAAGGGATTTGGAGATATGGCAAAGAAATATACGGTTATTGTCATGAATCTGGATAATGGAAGAGGCATTACTAGGAATACCCGGATACCCCTACGAAACATTAGCATGTTTCAGTTTCACTGTGTACTGTTAAAAGAAAACCGATTTCTCAATCAGTCCTTGCTCCAGGGTATGTATTTACCAGGTTTGATTCTCACATCTATATGGTTTTGCAGATGATGAGTGGGAGTAAATTATTGGGAATTGGGTGATCATCCTCATTATATCGGGATTCGTTATAATTGGTGATATTTGAGGAAATCGCCTGGGTTGTTTGCCGGACGGCAAATATTTGGTTTTGAATATCCATTGTAATGCACCAATTTCAAATTGATATATCTGTACGTCTATTTTTATAGAGTGAGATATAACTTTTTGAAATTATGTCTATGACATTTACCTATATCAGTGGATGGTTAGGTAAGGAGATTAAACAGCGGTGTAATTCTTCTTAACCATAAGTACAGTTTTCAACCTACGACACACAGGGAATGGGTTATTAGACTCAGGGGACTTATACAGAGTATTATATGTTGTCCAGTGTCTATAAGGACAGAGGGGTTGGTTCTCGTACTATATTCGGTTTACTTATGACTTCTTTAGTTTTTAGACAGGTGTTTCGTAGAAACACAGGGTCCAAGTTTTGAGAAGTTATAGGTATGTGGATAAAGTAGAGAACCAGGTATTGCAAGTATCAGGATTCTTCAAGGTGATCAAAGATGTAGATACTTGTGTATGGTATTCAGTTGATAGTAATGATTATGAGAACTTGCTTCTCTTTCAGGTTGCTCATATCTGGATGTACTCCTAAGTTGAGTAATGTTGATCGGCCTCCTTCCATTTTAGTTGACATGCACTAGAGACAGCTGCATGATTTGAATCTGGTTCCAATTAAATCAGTGTCTCTGTTCCTATATTGGATATAAAATAGTTCATATCTTAACAATGTTAAAGTACGGGGAGTTGTCCGGCTTATGCTTAAAACCAGATTCTGGATAACTCAAGGCACGTTTCTATAATGGCTGTTTGTGGGTTGACCCGGGCTATGACGAGGGTTGACTTTCTACCATCTGGAAGATCAATAGTGATATTGTTCTTGACTCGCCACAGTTTTAGTAAAATGGATTTTTTCAGAAAACAGTAGTGGGAGTATGGTAGAACTGGAAGTGATTCCAGAACCGCAAACGATTACTGAAAATTTGATAAGAACCTAAAGATTCAATCTGGTTTGACATTCCATTAGCCACTCCGCAGATATAGTAGGTAACCTCAGGCACCCGAGAGGTACTTCAGTATCCTCAAAGACGGTGGCAGGGAGGTTCTTGTTTACCCAGACTTGCCATTCCTGTTGTTCCAGACTGTGAGACCCGGCTGGAGGATGAGTATAGCGTCGTTCTGAACTGGCTTTAGAAGTGCACGTGTATATGACTCTGCCAGAGGGTTGTCGTAGTCAGTGGGAGCAGCGGAAGCATAGTGGACAAGTGGCTTATGTCTATTTATAGACTAAAGCAGAAATAGCGGAGATAGATCATCTATTTCTGATGTGACAGTCATAGGTTTAACTTTATCAGAATAGGAGATGGATCTGTTAAGAAGGTAGTAGGGTGTGATGTCCTGGTATTTGGATGACATACATAGAGTAGGAAGTGAAGTTCCTATACTACGATCGGTTATATTTTGGTTGTCACACAGTGGTTTCTCCACATAGGATATAGATATAATATCTGACATTCTGGTTACTAGATCTATGGTCTTAGATCTAGATTTGGGTAGTTTTCCAAATTAGGGTACTTAGACAGCATTCTAAAGGTGCTTTAGAATGGACGACTCCTGGCATGGTGGTGTACCTGCAGGTGATGGAGTCACCCTCTCTAAAGGTGTCTTACAGACTAAAGGAGAGATGGATGTGCATGATCGACAGATCACTTGCTTTGGCAATTGAGTTGATCATGAGATGTCAAGTACCACACCAGATGTTGTTTTTACACGAGATGCAATAAGTTGATATTAATCCAATCCTGGAGAAACGATCGGAAGCGGTTTTTAGAACATAAGTGGATGTTCTAGGGATATGATAACAACAGCCTCTTTTAGGAGACGAGGCTTCCAAGGTGAACTGGATGACAGAGTGACTGTCAGAGTTATAGTTTTTCCCCTGACGAGGGGCAATATTTTGGACAGGTGATCCAAGCAGACACTGAGGGAAGCATGATGCAGGATACTGATTAAGTTCAGTCGACGATACAGTCTAAGAAGTTTAGATTTGGAGTTCATTTATGAACAAGGTCCCATCAGATATCCAGACATATTCTAAGACAGGTATTGCTCATTTCGGGAGATGGGTTTCTCCGCGAACTTGAGATCAAGAGAGACAAAGAAAGAAACATCAGGGCGGATCCACTCACTGAGGCTATTCCTCGAACGGAATAGTTTCGCAAACGGGTTTTGTGAGACTGATTAGTAGAGGAGTTGGGTGTTCGGTATCACACGGGCTGTGAGTATGCGACATCGCAATAATTAGCCTTGAGTGCAAGCGGGAGATTGTTGGATATAGTGCCCTCAGAGTCAATTATTGGATCACAGGCACGTGATTGCAATGATTGAGGAAGGACCTATACCAGTAGGACAGTCTTACTCAAAATGATAGTATGCTATCTGGTTTGTCTTTATCATCATGTACTGCTTCAGGTGACCTTACAGGTCACTATTACACATTGATAGAGCCCTTAGGATTATTGCTTGACTGCCAGCAGTATGATGATGATCATATACGTGGGAGCTGGGGTCTATAAGCACATCCTTAAAAGGTCCCTAGTCATGGGAGTTTTCGAGACAGGGCATCGATACTCCAGAGTAGACTGGTGTATACTGTCGAGACCCCGACGAGGGGCGGTGGCCGGTCTCACAAGCCACTGGTGTCAGTTGGTTCACCTAAGATGTATACAGGTGCTCATTGGGTTATGAGTACACTGGACAGGACTCGCCGGGACATGCTAGTTGGTATTATATCTGACGTCAGATAGCAGTTCCGTGGTGACATGTGTACAGGTTAGTTCATCGACCTGAGATCGTCATTTGTCTCGTATGAGTTCCCACTGGACTTTGATTACTATCCTACCACGGCTTAAAGGAGTCGTGCAAACAGGTTTTAGTTGGGTACAGTCCCGAGCCACATGGAGGCAGTGAGCGGATCGGTAGGGGTTCGTCTCTCCCGGTATTGGGGGTGAGATCGCGCTGTGTCTAGGAGAGACATTACACAAAGTCCTTGGCCAAGGCAGGAGATTTATTGGTAGGTATTCCAGTAGTATCTCAGGGTGTTCTGGGCTACACTCCGACATGACTTGTACCGCTTTTGGGGGATTGACTTTTACCAACCCTCTAGGCCCGACATGCGATGCTCATAGACGAACGGACCGGACTGTACGGATATTGTCACTGACAGGCTCAGTAGGGTGTCAGGATGAGTTCGCTCATCGACCTCCCTTTTGGTCAATAACTGGTAGCTCGTTACGTACGGCTAATACCTCTGACGTGCTAGTGGTTAAATCCACAACCAAAGTATTGACGAGTCTTTAGAGTCCCCCACAGACAGTTTCTCAAGTTTCGGGCGAAACGTTGCAGAGGCCGTATGGATATATGGCGGGGTTCGATCATATACGTGCGGTGTTGCATGGATCATGATCGGACGGATAATACTAGCGGGCTTTGGTTTAAGCCGGATCCTAGTATTATACAGTGTAGATTTTGTCTCATTGCATTTGTATTTGGTCGGAATACAAATGCGGTTATGTATATACAGTCGCGGGGTTCTCCTGTAATTTACTACGGGATCGTTTTTTTGAAGTTGCCAGTTTGCATTTCGTTTCGGCCATTTTCCTTTCTATCTTTCTTTGGCTGAAAATTGGTATGGAGGGGGTTATTTGCAAATGTGCAAATTAGCAAAAATGAGGGTGTTTTTTGTGGTGGAGGGTTCATGATGGTTCTAGCATCTTTTGACTTCTTTTTTGTTCATCATTACTTGCTTTATGATGAAGGGATTGGAAAAGATGGTGGTGTGACATTTTTTCATCATGATCACCACACTTTGCTTACACTAACCTCACTTGATTACCTCCCTCTCTCTTGTCCCTCTCTCTAGGGTGGCCGACCATTACTTGGGGAGCCCCATTCATGGGGTGGAAAATGATTCATCTCATTTTGCACCAAAAACTCTTTAGTTCATCTTAAAAGTTTTTTCCTCCACCTCCATCCAAATGGCAACTTTCATTAACCCCTCGAGACATAGCATTCTACACTCAGTCTACAGCAATCTTGGACACGTCAGCTTGCCAACTTCTTGTCCGAGTTGCCTCGGTTCAGAGGTGGGAGCCCGTAAAAAGACTCGGTGATGTGGTGCCCTTCCGACGAGGAGATCGAGACCGGAGATGCCGCGAGGAGATCGGGATGGTGGCCGAAGACCGAAAGACACGGATCGCTCGGTATAGCTCTCTACCCCTTTCTCTTGTTAGCTAGTAGTTGGTTAATGATCCGATCCGGGTTTATAGTCCGCGGTAGCGCCGGTTTCTAGTTAAAGAAAAGTTTTTGTTTCCGCATTTTGGCCTCGGACAGACGGCCGGGGCGCTACCGTAGACTTACAGACGTTTCCCACGGGGTCAGAATTGACATAAGCCGTGTTCCACGTAGCCAAGAATTTTGCTCTGGATGCTTCCCACGGGTTCACTGCCGTGTTCTGCGAGGACCAGGCTCCGCTCTGGATGCTTCACACGGGGTCATTGTCGTGCTCTGCGAGGACCAGGATCCGCTCTGGACATTCCCCACGGGGTCAAGATTGACATAAGCCGCGTTCCACGTAGCCAGGAATTTTGCTCTGGATGCTTCCCACGGGTTCATTGCCGTGTTCTGCGAGGACCAGGTTCTGCTATGGATGCTTCACACGGGGTCATTGCCGTGCTCTGCGAGGACCAAGATCCGCTCTGGACGTTTCCCACGGGGTCAAGATTGACATAAGCCGCATTCCACGTAGCCAGGAATTTTGCTCTGGATGCTTCCTATAGGTTCATTGTAGTGTTCTGCGAGGACCAGGCTCCGCTCTGGACGTTTCCCACGGGGTCAGGATTGACATAAGCCGCGTTTCACGTGACCAGGAAGGGTTGACTTTATCCGCATTTCACGGAGTAGGGGTTTGACTCTCGGTCATCTGTGCACCGCGGAGTCATGGAACTGGTGGTTGCCGCTGTTCCGCTTTGCTTGATGTTGTGTCTGTTGTAATGAGACGAATGTTGAGATGATCTCCAAGCTATCTGTGAACCGTTGAGATTTGGCTTCTTCTTCTAATGAAACCTGGGGAGGAAGGGTGTGGTTCCTTTTTTGTTTGCGCCCCTGGATTGTATACAGGGATTGCTGTGATATCACCTGTAGGGCATAAATTTTATTTTATATATTTTTTTATTTTATCTCTTTCCGCGATACTCTATCATTTCAGCTTTTTTATCGCGAAGGTCGCGATTGCCCCATCATTTCGGCTATTTTTCGCGGTGCCCAATCATTTCGGCTATTTATTTTATTTTTACTCGCTGCTTTTTATTGCGTGCTGCCCAATCATTTTGGCTATTTTGCATCCATACATTTTTTACTTGCTGATTTTGTTGCAAGTTGCCCCATCATTTCGGCTATTTCGTATGCATGTGTGGCTTGCTGGCTTTTCGATGCAAGCTTGGGATTAGACACCGATTTCGGCATCAGCACCGCTACAACTGGGATATTGCCAGGAGCGAATCATCATTTGTTTCTGTCGATGTCGAACGAAGGTGGCTTAGTAGACAGGGTTAAGATTCTGTCGACTAAGGCTTTTTTACTTCATGAGCCGGAAGGGTCTCATAAAGGTATTTCTCCCTGCGAGTCGTGAGGATCTCGTAGGTGCATTTTCTCCTTAGGGATCGTGAGGATTCCTAAGTGCATATTCCCTTATAAGTCGTAAGGATCTTACAAGAGTGTTTTCTCCTTATAAGTCGAGAGGACTTACAAGGGTTGTTCACCGTGTAGACATATCCCTAGTCACTGATGGGACTTTGTTAGGGAAATGTTTATTCGCGGCCGTGGATTGTATACAAGGGTCAGTATTGAGCCGCTTGTAGGGCAGTATTAGAGGTTGTGGTGGCTGCTTAAGAACAGGTTCAGATCCCTGTAGCTTAAGACTTTTGAATCTTATGAACCATGAGGGTCTCATAAGAGGGTTCTCCTTACGAGTCGTGAGGATCTCCCAAGTGTAATTTCTCCTTAGGAATCGTGGGGATCCCTAAGTGTGTTGCTCCCTTATAAGTCGTAAGGATCTCACGCGGGTGGTTTCTCCTCACAAGGTCAAGAGGACCCTGCAAGTGTCTTTTAACGATGTTGCGCCCTTTCGGTTTTTCACAAACACTCGCCAGTAGCCTTACTGTTTTTACTCACGGAGCCCTTTCGGGTTTTCATCCGTGCCCTTTTCGCTTATGGACATACCGTTTTTTTCTTTTTCTTTCTTCTAACGAGCTTGCACCCTTTCGGGTTTTCACAAAACTCGCCGGTAGCCCTGCTGTTTTTACTCACGGAGCCCTTTCGGGTTTTCATCCGTGCCCATTTTGCTTATGGACATACCGTTATTATTATTTTTTTTCTCTTTTTTTTCTCTTATTTTTTTTGTATCAGCTTTGGGACGCTGTAATCCACGGTAGTTTTATCGACGTCTCGGTCAACAGCTAGTTTTAGGACATAGCGGTCCATCTTTAGTTTAAGGACGTTTCGGTCCGTCGTTAGTTTAAGGACGTTTCGGTCCGTTGTTAGTTTAAGGACGTTTTGGTCCGTTAGCCGGCTGCTACTTATAGAGTTTGGGCTTAGGAAGATAGCGAGCGGACATAGTTGTCGTCATCTATCATTGACCTAGGCCGTAACTCGTCAAGCGTAGTACTTCTTCAGGAAGCGACCGTTTATTGGCCTGAAGGGTCTTTCACCATGCATGTCCATGAGTAGATAAGCCTCACCTTGGTACCTTGGTATACATTGTCTATGATATACGGGCCTTCATAATTCGGCTCGAATTTCCCTCGTTTAGCACGATTGGGGATCATAGGTCTTTTGACCACTAGCACGAGTTTGGGTTGGCGGAATGTCCTCGGCCTAGTCAATCTTTCGTAGGAGCGCGTTATCTTTGCTTTATAAGCCTCCAGATTTTGTTGCGCTATGAGTCGGA
Source organism: Agapanthus africanus (assembly GCA_030015575.1). NCBI lineage: Eukaryota > Viridiplantae > Streptophyta > Magnoliopsida > Asparagales > Amaryllidaceae > Agapanthus > Agapanthus africanus. The sequence goes on along the minus strand of JASDDO010000019.1, from coordinate 90,625,576 downwards.
TTTCATCAAGTGCATCGAGCTCCTCAAGCCGAAGGTGAGCATTCTCTTCGTCCGTTAGCTCGTAATGAACTGCTACTCGTAGATAGGGAAACTCTATCTCGAGGGGTAGTACCGCTTCTGTACCGAATACCAACGCGTACGGCGTTGTGTTCGTGGCCGTCTTGAACGTAGTTCGATACGCCCAGAGAGCTTCATGCAGTCTCTCGTGCCAGTCTTTCTTATTTCATGACACCGTCTTTTTCACGATCTTCGTCAAGGTCTTGTTGAAAGCCTCAGCTAGATCGTTAGCTCGGGGATTATAAACTGAGGAGTATCTCCAGTCTATGTTGTGATGTTGTGCGCAGCGGCTGATCTTGTGGCTTCTGTAGGCTGGCCCATTATCGGAGATGATCCGTCTCGGAGTTCCAAACCGGTAGATGACGTGTGTCTTGAAGAAATGGAGGATATTCTTCGTCTTCACTTCCCTCAGCGGTACTTCTTCTGCCCATTTGGAGAAGTAATCAGTTGTCGCCAAAATGAATCGATGTCCTCTGGACGATGCTGGTTCGATGGGGCCGATTATGTCAGTTCCCCACATTTCGAACGGCCAGCTGGCCACTGTCGGATGTAGTGGATTTGTATGTTGATGGATAAAGTCCCCATGGATCTGGCATGAGTAGCATTGCTTCGCATATTCGAGGCAGTCCTGAATCATCGTGGGCCAATAGTAGCCCATCTTTTTGATCTTCAGTTTCATCTTCGGGCCGGCTTAGTAAGAACCGCGGAGTCCGTCGTGAGTTTCTTGGACGACTCTTTTTGCTTCTTCGGGTCCCAGGCATCTTAACCACAGGGAATCGAATGACCACTTGTACAGAGTATCATTGACGAAGGTAAAAGACAGGGCTCGTTTCATGAGCTGATGTTTTGAGGACGCATCTTCAGGTGTTCGACAGGATTTGAAGTAGTCTATAAAGATTTCCCTCCAATCCATAGTCTATTCCTGGTCTTTTACTTGTAGAGCCTTTTCCTCGGACGACTCCGGAGATATTTCCGCCGGTGCAAGAACCCGACGGCTTTGTCCAACGATCCTGACGTCATCGAGGTTCTCATCGGCCAGTTCTTTAGCCGGCTTGGCTAACGCATCCGCTTTGCTATTTTCCGTTCGCGGTATGCTTTGCAAGGTGTAGGAAGGTATTTGGGTCAGCAGTTGCTGTACTCTCTCGCCGTACTTCACCAACTCTGGTTTGCACGTCTGGTAGTCACCGTTTACCTGACTAACGACCAGTTGGGAGTCTCCGTATATGAAGAGGTTTTCAATTCCCATATCGATGGCGATCTAGAGACCTGCTATCAAAGATTCATACTCGGCTCCATTGTTTGTCCTCAGCTCTGTTAAGGAGAAGGTAAAGCGCATTATCCCTCCTTGTGGAGTTACGAAGATGAGGCCTACCCCTGATTTGATTATGGGCATGCTTTGTTTGCGCTTCTTCATGGGAGATGCTCCATCGAAGTAAAGTTCCCACCGGGTATCATCCCTGTCGATCGTGTCAAACGCATATTCGTCTGGCAGTTCGCAATTCAAAGGAGAATCGGCAGGTATCGGATGCTCAGCGAAGAAGTCGGCGATGGCCTGGCCTTTCACTGCCTTGAGGGGACGATAGGAGAATTCCATCAAGAGAAGGGACCATTTGGCGAGTCGTCCTGTTAATATGGCTTTTTACATTAAGTACTTGAGAGGATCCACCTTCGATATGAGACGGACTTCATGCGCCAATGCATAGTGTCTGAGCTTCGTTATTGCGAAGATCAACGCCAGGCAGTGTTTTTCGATGGGAGAAGAATTGCTTTCTGCCCCCAGTAGAACTCGACTCAGATAGTAGAGAGCTCTTTTTTCCCCTTGGTCTTTCTCTTGTGCCCACAGCGTGCCTAAAGAACCTTCGAGGGCTGTTGTATACAGAATGAGAGGCTTTCCCTTGACCGGAGCGGTCAGCACCGGCGGATTCTGCAGGTATTGCTTAATTTCGTCCAGTGCGCCTTGGCATCTGTGATCCCAAACGAAAGGGGTTCCCTTTTTCATCAGGTGACTGTAAGGACGGCACTTGCCTAAGAGATTGGCTATAAATCGCCGGATATACGCGAGCTTCCCTTGGAGAGACCGCAATTGCTTGAGAGTCCTTGGCGGAGGCATTTCCATGGTCGCCTTGATCTTCGACGGATCTATCTCGATGCCTCGGTGTCGGACGATGAACCCTAAGAATTTGCCCGATGAAACTCCGAACGCGCATTTGAGAGGGTTCATCTTCAAGTTGTATTGTCGAAGGCGTTGAAATACGGTCTTCAGATGCTCTAGATGTTTCTCGTATGATTTGCTTTTAACTACGAGGTCGTCGATATAGCATTCAACGATTTCATGCATGAGGTCATCGAAGATCTTCGTCATGGCTCTCTGATAAGTGGCACCGGCGTTCTTTAGACCGAAGGGCATCACCTTGTAGCAGAATATGCCCAAAGGGGTCCGGAAAGCGGTGTGCTGCAGGTCCTCGGGATGCATCTTTATCTGATTATATCCTGATGAGCCGTCCATGAAGGAGAAAAGTTCATGAGTGGACGTGTTATCTATCATCAGCTCAGTGACTAGTATTGGGAAGTCGTCTTTCGGGCAGGCTTTATTGAGATCCCGATGTTGGATATAGTGCCCTCAGAGTCAATTATTGGATCACAGGCACGTGATTGCAATGATTGAGGGAGGACCTATGCCAGTAGAACAGTCTTACTCGAGATGATAGTATGCTATCTGGTTTATCTTTATCATCGTGTACTGCTTTAGGTGACCTTACGAGTCGCTATTACACGTTGATAGAGCCCCTAGAATTCTTGCTTGACTACCAGCAGTATGAGGGCGATCATATACGTGAGAGCCGGAGTCTATAAGCACATCCTTAAAAGGTCCCTAGTCGTGGGAGTTTCGAGACAGGGCATCGATACTCCAGAGTAGACTAGTGTATACAGTCGAGACCCCGACGAGGGGCGGTGGCCGGTCTCACAAGCCACTGGTGTCAGTTGGTTCACCTAAGATGTATACAGGTGCTCATTGGGTTATGAGTACACCGGACAGGACTCGCCGGGAGCCTGCTAGTTGGTATTATACCTGACGTCAGATAGCAGTTCCCTGGTGACATGTGTACAGGTTAGTTCATCGACCTGAGATCGTCATTTGTCTCGTGTGAGTTCCCACTGTCCTTTGATTACTACCCTGCCACGCTCAAAGGAGACGTGCAAACAGGTTTTAGTTGGGTACAGTCCCGAGCCACATGGAGGCAGTGAGCATATCTGCAGCGGTTCGTCCCTCCCGGTATTGGGGGTGAGGTCGCGCTGTGTCTAGGAGAGCCAGTACATGAAAAGTCCTTGGCCAAGGCAGGAGATTTGCTGGTTGGTATTCCAGTAGTATCTCAGGGTGTTCTGGGCTACACTCCGACATGACTTATACCGCTTTTGGGGGTCTGACTTTTACCAACCTCCTAGGCCCGCCATGCAATGCTCATAGACGAACGGACCGGACTGTACGGATATTGTCACTGACAGGCTCAGTAGGGTGTCAGGATGAGTTCGCTCATCGACGTCCCTTTTGGTCAATAGCTGGTGGCCCGTTATGTATTGGCTGATACCTCTGACGTGCTAGTGGTTAAATCCACAGCCATAGTATTGACGAGTCTTTAGAGTCCACCACACACACAGTTACTCAGGTTTCGGGCGAAATGCTGTAGAGGCCGTATGGAGATATGGCAGGATTTGATCAGATACGTACGGTATTGCACGGATCGTGATCGGACGGTTTTTATTAGCCGGCTTTGGCTTAAGCCGGATCCTAGTATTAGATAGTGTAGATTGTCTCTTTGCATTTGTGTTCAGTGGGAAAACAAATGCGGGCATGTATATGCAGTAGCGGGGTTTTCCTATAATTTATTTACGGGATCAGTTTTCTGAAGTTGCCAGTTTGCATTCCGTTCCGACCGGTTTTCCTTTGTTCTTTCCCAGCCGGACTTTTCCGATGGAGGGGGTTATTTGCAAGTTTGCAAATAACTTATAGTGGAGGGGTTTCTTGCAATTTATGGCATCATGATGGTTCTTTAATCATTAGATTCCATTTGCATCTTATCCTTTGATTAGAATGGATTAGAGTTGATTTGAATGGAAATGACATTGTTATCATTGCCTTTTTGATATGGTCACCCCTTTTGCTTTTACTACCATCACCTCCCTTCTTATTATTGATTTATTCCCTCCATCATTTCATGGGAGAAGGGGCCGGCCACAATTTGAAGGGGATATGAGAGAGTTTCATTTTGGAGTGGTAGCATGATTCTTCATCTCATTTTTCTTGCTAGAAAATTGAAAGCACCAATTTTCTTTAACCTCTTCCTCCATCCTCCATAGCAACTAAACCCCAAAGAGACATAGACTACTACACTATTCTACAGCACATCTTGGACGTGTCGGCTAGCCAACTTCGCGCCCGAGTTGCCTCGGTCCAGAGGTGGGAGCCCGTAAAAGATTCCGGCTACGTGGTGCCCTTTCCGACGAGGAGGAGATGAACGGAGTTTCCGCGGGAGATCGGAGTGGAGACGAAGACCGAAGGTCACGGATCGCTTGGTATAGCTTCTCTACTCTTTTCTAGTTTGCTAGTTGCTAGGTTAATGGCCCGATTCTGGTGAAAAGTGCGCGGTGGTGCCGGTTTGCTAGTTTGTAAAGTTTTTGTTTCCGCGTTTCCGGCGTCGGATCGACGGCCGGGGCGCAGCCGCGGACTTACATTGGTATCAGAGCCAGGCCATTAACCATGCCTAGCTTGCTCTAGTATGTTTAGAACTCGATCGAACAAAAATCCCCAAAAACCGTATTTTCCAATGCATCATGTTTCTGTCGAATTTTTTTTGGCTCCAAATTTTTTTTCAGGTTATTGCAGAAACATGTGCAGAGAATTCTAAGAACACTGCAAAAATTTGGTGACCTAATTCGTCTATACGGCCGCGGAATCGCGGCCATAACCCCATTTTTGCCGCGGTTCCGCCGCAATAATATAGCTTCGTTGCACCATTTTTTTTCCAGTGGGTCCTAGTCTGAGAAATGGGGTTTTTGGAACATTCTTTTTGGGCCCAGATTTTCTGTAAGTGCTACAGTACTGCTTGGGGCCCACTTCGGTAAATTTGTTCGATCGGATATTTTAAACATGCTAGTTCACAGTATTTACATTATATCTGCGACCGTGAATGTCACTCTATCGGTAAATCCAGTCTATCTGCTATAGCCCTTTTAGACGGATTTGCGAACGTGACATTCACGTTGATATTCTGTGTTGTGCTGTGATGTTGCGGATCGGTCGTGGGGGATAGCCTGGATGCAATGCTAGTACAGTTTTGTTTTATATGTACATTTGATATTGCGGGGCGAGCGTCCGACATGTGGACTGCCGTCACTGCCTGTTTGTATTATTCTTTTGGGGCACGACCAGGTTGCGGTCGATGTACCCATTGTATGTATATTTTACTTTCTGTACTAGGATTACCCCGCGGAGGGGTGCACGGATAGTCAGGTTCTAGAGGGCAATGGGCCCGCATCTCATGGCTTTGAGACGGAGGGGGCTTTACTCTAGAATTGGCAGGCTATTCGCCGCACTCGTAGGGGGTATAGGATTGACCCAGGAGGGGTGCCCAAGTTACCGGATTCCGTGAAGTGCTGGGTGGTCCATTCACGTTGCTGAAGGGGGCTGCCTCGCTTCAGGTTTTGGCGGGTAACTTGTCGCGCCCGTAGGGGTCTAGGATTTCATTGCACAGGCTATCCACACGACCAGGGGAACGTCGGGTTTTAGTAGCGGCTCTATGAAACCCGGGGATCCCAGATATCTGTATTGTTCTGTGATGCTGTACATTTCTGTGATGTTGCATTTTATCACGCCTTGAGCGAAAATTATATATTATATATATACTAGTAGATGTTGTATATGTTTTGCATCCGCGATAGTCCAGTCCCTGCTCTGTCGTTAGTTAAGTAACCTAACGGGTGATGACGGGACTCAGTGGCGAATGCAGATGGCATATACGTACATCATTATTTTTGTTCTTTTGTGGTGTGATCAATTGATGGGACTGCGTTGATTCGGATCAATGCTAGCTAAACAAACCTATTCTGATGGTTTTGGAACGCTTTTTCAAAAAGCTGTTATTGCAAGGACGTTCACTTTTGTTTTGCACAGTGGTATTCAGTTGGAATATCCAGCTCCTCAGTCGACGAGGCAAGGGCCGAGATCCCTTCACCGGGAGTGACCCCTTGGACAAAAGTTTGCGTCAGGGCAGTAACTTCACTATAGCCGATTACTTTTGCTTTGCATCGTGGTATTCAGTTGGAATATCCTGCACCCCATCCTACAGGGAAAGAGCCGAGATCCCTTCACCGGGAGTGACCTCTTTAGCAAAGGTTTTCGTCACTATATTTTTTTAAAAAGCTATCAGTTCCTTCAACGATATCAAGTTCATTACGTTAAAGGTTTTCTCCAGAAACTATTCGTAGCCCTCCGTCGTTTCAGACGGGTAGCACGTAGTATTCATGCTATGTTTGTTGACCTTCGTCAAGGCATAGTGTATGGTAGCTGCTTGTTACCTTTCTGCTGCATAGATAGATGCGTTGGTTTGGGACAGTCGTATAGCCTTGTTGACCTTCGTCAAGGGCTTGTACGGGTGGGTTCAAATTAACCTGGACAATGACGGGTGGAACTTGACATGTGACTTATGATTTGTTGACCTTCGTCAAGGTCATAAGAGCATGGGGCAAAAAAATCCACATCGGGAGTTTCAAAAGAACTGAAACTTGCCAGATATGCGCATACCTTCTGGAGTATGATAACGTGAGCAGATTCCGTCACGTTATCATGCGATGATAGTTGGATCCCGATTCCCACTGATGAGTTGGTTTACTCCTCGGGTGATCCCGGCTAATTCTTCTTTTAGGTTTGGGGAAGAATTTGACGTTACAGTGGGAGGTTTCCAGATTAGATAAAATGATAACCATTCTGATCTAGGTTAGAGTGCACGCTGAGTGTTTCTTTTCTCTCTCTCTTTGGCAGCGACCATTGACCCGACCCTAGACTATGACTCAGTGACCAAGTTAACCGAACCTTCTTAACACTGGCTTTTGGATTGCCAGAGTTGCTAACCTCATTGCCACTCCTACTTTTACCCTTTTCTTCAGGACACCCCGTATTACTACAAACGTCCACTTCCATTGGACAAAACCATCGTATGGTTATATACGAACTCGGAGGAATTCGAGGATGGTTTCCGGTTCTGGAGAAAACGAATAGGACTATTCAGTTGTCTTTTCCTTTTACCTTCTCTCAGGTTGCGAGTACTCCTTGGTTTAGGAGATAGTACACCTATTACGCAAATTGGATAGTCTTCTTCCAAACCTTAGGCTGGTGCCGACCGGTAGGGAATGAAGAAAACCAATTAGCCTAAATGGTGTACAGAAGGTATTAAGTAAAGACAAAGAAAGGGATTAGTAAGAGGGCAAAGTAAATTGCGACTGCTATTCACGACCAAACCAAATATTTCTTCGCCAATCCTAGATCACCTTTGTATTTCTCCAGGACACTCCGTATCAATACGAAGATCCCAAGTTTATTGGATAATCCATCGTATGGTTATATACGAACTCGAAAGGAACTTGTTTCAGTTCGGGGATGGATCCTGGTTCAAGAGAAATAGGAATAAGGTTTATTCGGTTGTCTTTTATCTTCACCTTCTCTCGCATTGCGAGTGCTCCTAGGATTAGGACAGTACACCCATTATGCTTATTGGATAGTCTTCTTCCAAACCATAGGCTGGTGCCGAACGGTAGGGAAGGAAGAAAACTAATTGGCCTAAAGGGGTGTACAGAAGGTAATGACTAAAGACATATAAAGGGATTTGGAGAGATGGCAAAGAATTATACGGTTACAGTTGTGAATCTGGATAATGGAAGAGGCATTACTAGGAATACCAGGATACCTTATCGAAACATTTCAATGTTTCAGTTTCACTGTGTACTGTTAAAAGAAAACTGATTTCCCAATTAGACACTTACTCCAGGGTATGTATTTACCAGGTTTGATTCTCTCATCTGTATGGTTTTACAGATGATGAGTGGGATTAAGTTATTGGGAATTAGGTGATCATCCTCATTATATCGGGATTCGTTGTAATTAGTGATATTTGAGGAAGTCACCTGGGTTGTTTGCCGGTCGGCAAATATTTGGTTTTGAATATCCGTTGTTATGCACCAATTTCAAATTGATATATATGTACGTCTATTTTTATAGAGTGAGATATACCTTTTGAAATTATGTCTGTGACATTTACCTATATCAGTGGATGGTTAGGTAAGGAGCATTGAACAGCGGTGTAATTCTTCTTAACCATAAGTACAGTTTTCAACCTACGACATACAATGAATGAGTTACTAGACTCAGGGTCTTATACAGAGTATTGTATATTGTCCAGTGTCCATTAGGACAGAGGGGTTGGTCCTCGTACTATATTCGGTTTACTTATGACTTCTCTAGTTCTTAGACAGGTGTTTCGTGGAAACACAGGGTCTGAGTTTTGAGAAGTTATTGGTATATGAGTAAAGTAGAGAACCAAGTATTGCAAGTATCGGGATTCTTCAAGGTGATCGAAGATGTAGATACTTGTGAATGGTATTCAGTTGATAGTAATGATTAAGAGAACTAGCTTCTCTTTCAGGTTACTCATAATTGGAAGCACTCCTAAGTTGAGTAACGCTGATCGGCCTCTTTCCATTTACTTGACATGCACTGGAGACAGCTGCATGATTTGAATCTGGTTCAATTAAATCAGTGCCTCTGTTCCTGTATTGGATATAGAACAGTTCATATCTTGACATTGTTAAGATACGGGGAGTTGTCCGGCTTATGCTTAAAACCAGACTCTGGACAACTCAAGGCACGTTTCTGTAATGGCTGTTTGTGGGTTGACCCGGGCCATGACGAGGGTTGACTTTCTACCATCTGGAAGATCAATAGTGATATTGTTCTTAACTCGCCACAGTTTTAATTAAAAATGGATTTTTTCAGAAAACAGTAGTGGGAGTATGGTAGAACTGGAAGTGATTCCAGAACCACAAACGATTACTGAAGATTTAATAAGAACCTAAAGATTCAATCTGGTTTGACATTCCATTGGCCACTCCGCAGATATGGTGGGTAACCTCAGGCACCCGAGAGGTACTTCGGTATGCTCAAGGACGGTGGCAGGGAGGTTCTTGTTTACCCAGACTTGCCATTGCTGTTGCTCCAGACTGTGAGACCCGGCAAGAGGATGAATATAGCGTCGTTCTAAACTAGCTTTAGAAGTGCACGTGTATATGACTCTGCCAGAGGGTTGTCGTAGTCAGTGGGAGCAGCGGAAGCATTGGTGGACATCAGGCTTATGTCTATTTATAGACTAAACCAGATATAGCGGAGATAGATCATCTATTTCTGATGTGACAGTCATAGGTTTGACTTTATCAGAATAGGGGATGGATCTGTTAAGAAGGTAGTAGGGTGTGATGTCCTGGTATTTGATGACATACACAGAGTAGGAAGTGATATTCCTATACTACGATCGGTTATACTTTGGTCGTCACACAGTAGTTTCTCCACACAGGACTTGGATATTATATCAGACATTCTGGTTACTAGATCTATGGTTTTAGATCTAGATTTGGGTGGTTTCCTAATCAGGGTACTTAGACAGCATTCTAAGAGTATTTAGAATGGACGACTCCTGGCACGGTAGTGTACCTGCAGGTGATGGAGTCACCCTCTCTAGAGGTGTCTTACAGACTAAAGGGGAGAGGGATGTGTATGATTGGCAGATCACTTGCTTAGGCAATTGAGTCAATCATGAGATGTCAAGTACCACACCAGATGTTGTTCTTGCAGTAGGTGCAATAAGTTGATATTAATCCAATTCTGGAGAAACAATCGGAAGCAGTTTTAGAACATAAGTTGATGTTCTAGGGAATTGATAACGGCAGCCTCCTTTAGGAGACGGTTATCATTCCAGGCTTCCACGGTGACCTGGGTGGCAGAGTGACTGTCAGAGTTATAGTTTTCCCTCTGACGAGGGGCAGTAGTTTGGATAGCTGGTCCAAGAAGATACTGAGGGAAGGCATGGCGCAGGGTTCTGATTAAGTTCAGTTGACGATACAGTCTAAGAAGTTTGGATTTGGAGTTCATTTATGAGCTAGGTCCCATCAGACATCCAGACACATTCTAAGACAGGTATTGCTCATTTCGGGAGATGGGTTTCTCCGCGAACTTGAGATAAAGAGAGACATAGAAAGAAACACCAGAGCGGATCCACTCACTGAGGCTATTCCTCGAACGCAATAGTTTCGCAAACGAGCTTTGTGAGACTGACTAGTAGAGGAGTTGGGTGTTCGGTATCACACGGGCTGTGAGTATGCGACATCGCAATAATTAGCCTTGAGTGCAAGTGGGAGATTGTTGGATATAGTGCCCTCAGAGTCAATTATTGGATCACAGGCACGTGATTGCAATGATTGAGGGAGGACCTATGCCGGTAGAACAGTCTTACTCGAGATGATAGTATGCTATCTGGTTTATCTTTATCATCGTGTACTGCTTTAGGTGACCTTACGAGTCGCTATTACACGTTGATAGAGCCCATAGGATTCTTGCTTGACTACAAGCAGTATGAGGGCGATCATATACATGAGAGCTGGAGTCTATAAGCACATCCTTAAAAGGTCCCTAGTCGTGGGAGTTTCGAGACAGGGCATCGATACTCCAGAGTAGACTGGTGTATACAGTCAAGACCCCGACGAGGGGCGGTGGCCGGTCTCACAAGCCACTGGTGTCGGTTGGTTCACCTAAGATGTATACAGGTGCTCATTGGGTTATGAGTACACCGGACAGGACTCGCCGGGAGCCTGCTAGTTGGTATTATACCTGACGTCAGATAGCAGTTCCCTGGTGACATGTGTACAGGTTAGTTCATCGACCTGAGATCGTCATTTGTCTCGTATGAGTTCTCACTGTCCTTTGATTACTACCCTACCACGCTCAAAGGAGACGTGCAAACAGGTTTTAGTTGGGTACAGTCCCGAGCCATATGGAGGCAGTGAGCGTATCTGCAGGGGTTCGTCTCTCCCAGTATTGGGGGTGAGGTCGCGCTGTGTCTAGGAGAGCCAGTACATGAAAAATCCTTGGCCAAGGCAGGAGATTTGCTGGTAAGTATTCCAGTAGTATCTCAGGGTGTTCTGGGCTACACTCCGACACGACTTGTACCGCTTTTGGGGGTCTGACTTTTACCAACCCCCTAGGCCCGCCATGAGATGCTCATAGACGAACGGACCGGACTGTACGGATATTGTCACTGACAGGCTCAGTAGGGTGTCAGGATGAGTTCGCTCATCGACGTCCCTTTTGGTCAATAGCTGGTGGCCCGTTATGTATTGGCTGATACCTCTGACGTGCTAGTGGTTAAATCCACAGCCATAGTATTGATGAGTCTTTAGAGTCCACCACACACACAGTTACTCAGGTTTCGGGCGAAACGCTGTAGAGGCCGTATGGAGATATGGCAGGGTTCGATCAGATACGTGCGGTATTGCACGGATCGTGATCAGACGGTTTTTACTAGCCGGCTTTGGCTTAAGCCGGATCCTAGTATTAGATAGTGTAGATTGTCTCTTTGCATTTGTGTTCAGTGGGAATACAAATGCGGGTATGTATATGCAGTAGTAGGGTTTTCCTGTAATTTATTTACGGGATCAGTTTTCTGAAGTTGCCGGTTTGCATTAAGTTCCGACCGGTTTTCCTTTGTTCTTTCCCAGCCGGACTTTTCCGATGGAGGGGGTTATTTGCAAGTTTGCAAATAACTTATAGTGGAGGGGTTTCTTGCAATTTGTGGCATCATGATGGTTCTTTAATCATTAGATTCCATTTGCATCTTATCCTTTGATTAGAATGGATTAGAGTTGATTTGAATGGAAATGACATTGTTATCATTGCCTTTTTGATATGGTCACCCCTTTTGCTTTTACTACCATCACCTCCCTTCTTATTATTGATTTATTCCCTCCACCATTTCATGGGAGAAAGGGCCGGCCACAATTTGAAGGGGATATGAGAGAGTTTCATTTTGGAGTGGTAGCATGATTCTTTATCTCATTTTTCTTGCTAGAAAATTGAAAGCACCAATTTTCTTTAACCTCTTCCTCCATCCTCCATGGCAACTAAACCCCAAAGAGACATAGACTACTACACTATTCTACAGCACATCTTGGATGCGTCGGCTAGCCAACTTCGCGCCCGAGTTGCCTCGGTCCAGAGGTGGGAGCCCGTAAAAGATTCCGGCTACGTGGTGCCCTTTCCGACGAGGAGGAGATGAACGGAGTTTCCGCGGGAGATCGGAGTGGAGACGAAGACCGACGGACACGGATCGCTTAGTATAGCTTCTCTACTCTTTTCTAGTTTGCCAGTTGCTAGGTTAATGGCCCGATCCGGGTCAAAAGTGCGCGGTGGTGCCGGTTTGCTAGTTTGCAAAGTTTTTGTTTCCGCGTTTCCGGCGTCGGATCGACGGCCGGGGCGCCGCCGCGGACTTACACCTGAAAGTTCACACATATGCGCACCGTCCCATTTTTCTTCATCACCGGTACGATGTTGGTGATCCAATCAGGATACTGAACCTCTTAGATGAAGCCAGAGTCGATTAGCTTCTTGACCTCGGCGTTGATACCCATCTCAAGCTCGAGCCGCATTCTTCTCGGGGCTTGTTTGATTGGCTTGGCGTCTGGGGATATTGCCAATTTGTGAACAGCAATCTCTGGATCTAGTCCTGGCATTTCGGAATAATTCCATGCAAAGCAATCTCTATGATGCATAAGCACGTCTTTTAATGCAGCCACCCTTTCTTCAGATAGCAGCTCACTGACGAATGTCGGTCGCGGGTCATTTGCCGTCCCCAAATCAATTTTCTTGAGGTTATCTGCTGTAGTATGTATTCCATCTTCCAGCTCTTTCAGCCCCGGTGGAAACTCTGAGATCGCCTCGTCATCATTGCTTTCGAACCACCAGAAGAGTTCATCTATATCCTCAGGCTCCTCTTTTGATAGTGTTATCATATGACAGGTACGAGCTCGCTTCCAAGACTGATGTTGATCTGGTTCTACTCTCGCTGTATAGAGCGAACTTGCCGAGCTGATATTGGTCTTCGACCCAGTTCTTGAAAGTGAAGCAGTCTTCGAGAGGATGTCCTATCGCTCGGTGATAAGAGCAATAGTTTGGGTGAGAGACCTCATTGGCTTGCTCGGGGTGTTTGGACTCCGGAAGTGTAATCATCTGATGTTTTATGGCGAGATCAAGTATCTTCCATGTTTTATTCTGAAGAAAAGAGTATGCTCGATCCATCTTCTTTATAAGAGACGAATCCGGATTGCTCGATTCCCGATCGCGTGGCTTCTTGGTCCCGCTTTTTCGCTGTCGAACGCTTTTCCCGCTCTTTGATTTATTTTTGCCTTTGCGTCGGGCCTTTTGTATGACGGGTTGATAAGGAAGAGCATTGTCATTTTTCGTGACCTGCTGAAGGAGGCGCTGCGTCCTGGCTTTCTCGTAAATGGCCATTTCGCGGTTATGGTCATCCCGGATCTTTTGATCCGCTTCCCTGATAAGCTTGTCCATTCGTTCTTCAAATGACGGACTCGGCATTTTGATGGTAGGATCTCGTTTTGGTTCAGGGTCAGCGTTTTCTGACAAGGCGTCCTCTTCTTCATCGAAGTCTTATGACGTAGCTACCATGGACTCGTTCCCGTTTCTTGGATTGAACATATCCAAGTCCGACCGTTTCCATTCTCCCGTTGGGCAGTTTGCGCTGAGTTCTGGGGACATCCCAAATCCTGTTGTAGAACTGAGCTTGTCGAGCAGTCTGTCTGAAGGGTACCCCTTGGCTCTTCAATAGCCTTCTCAAGCCTTCCGAGTAATATCTAGGTAGACGGATGGGCTGGAGTCTGTCGAGCAGGGAATCGGCGCCGTGCCAGATTTCTTTTTCCACTTTGGTTTCCCCCGATCGGTAGAATAGGATCGCTTCTTCACCCTTTCGCCTGGGAGGGACGTAAAATGTCTGCAGTTCTTGCACACTATAAGCTTTAAGTGCGTCGAGCTCTTTGTAATGCTCCTGCAGGACCATGGTAATTTGCAAACTCTGATTGTTGTCAGCGAAGGCCTGTATTGACGGTCGAGCGGAAAATATAGCGTTAACTTCATCTTCCGAGTCACTGCCGAAGATCAACATTGGGGCGGATGGTCCCGGGTTGTTACGTTGAGGCGGCCCTGAGTAAACTATCTCTTTTTCCTCCTCGGTATCACTCCCGAAGACCGGAATAGTGGTGATAGTTTTGTTCTTCGGTTTGTGACATCTTTCCGTATCCTCAAAATCTGGTAAGAAGTATTTTGCATCTTCGTACTTCCGGACTTCGTTCACGGAGAATAGGTTCAACTTTCCCGTCACAGTGTACTCGAGACCATTTTAAAAATATTTCATACACCGATGCTGTGTAGATGGAATAATGTTGTACTCGTGTAACCAAGGTCTGCCGAGCAAAGCATTGTAGCATGCCTTGGCGTCGATGACGTGAAATTTAATATCCGTGACAAGTAGCCCGAAGCGCAACGTCAGTATCACGGACCCGAGAGTCCTTGATGACTGGGAGTCAAAACCGGAGATGGTGATTTTATCACGAGCGAGGTGCTGAACACTCATGCAGATTTCTTTCAACACTCGCACGTTGAGAAGATTGACGGAGGACCCATTGTCGACCAGGATTTTGCCTATCCTAATATCGTGACAGTATCCGGAGACATAAAGGGGATGATTGTGTTCGCATGTCCCAAGGAGGAGATCATCATCGCCAAAGGTGATATCGGCTGTGTGCACTTCTTCTAGCTCGTCCTTCATCCTTTCTTCGGCGAGGAAAGCTTGGAATTGCTCTGGCTTATGTAGGGCCTTGATCAATGAATCTCTTGCTTCTTTTGATAGTAAAAGGGCGTCGAGAATGCTGAGCTGTGAGGGTAACTTCCTCAAGTGCGCCAGAACGTTGTAGTCCACCTTACTTTTCTTTGGTGGGTCCTTGGCGGTCAGCTCTTTCATGACTTGGTCATCTAGGGCGATATCCTCAGAGACCTTTTCTTTTCCCTTATCTTTTCTATTCGTGGTCCGAGATTCTTTTCTGGAAGTGTACGATTGCGCAGCTGAATATTTTTGTAGGTCATCGGTTCTTCCTCTTTCCCCGAGGTGGATTCTTTGAAGAGAGGGCCAAGAGTCATTTCTTCATCAGAGTCGCTCCCGAAGGTGAGAACCTGCGATCCCCCGGCATTGACCGTGCGACAGTTGCCGGTAATTCTTTTATGCTCTTCGGTCATACTTCTTTGCTCCCGACGAGTTTTGCATTTCATCCGCTTGAAATGTTGCCGGTGAGCAACATATCCCTGCCACCATCTTCTAAAAGCGTTGCACTCTTCGGTGGGGTGCGCAATCTTTCGATGGTATAAGCAGTAGCTAGAATGCATTTCCGCTTCACCAAGGGCGTTCGCTTTGGAGGATGGCAGCTTCATCCCCATCGATATGGCTTTGGCGAACCTCTTCCTCGTCTTGGACCAGCTTTTATTCGCGGCAAATGTGCTTTGATTTGCCAGGAGCATTGCAACCCTTTCATCCAGTCGCCGGCACTTGGCTTTTTCAAATTTGGCCATTTCACGCTCCCGGACAGCTTTGCTTTTAAGTAGCGCTTCATTTAGGAACGCATCAATTATTTCATCTGATGGCCGCTGGAGTTCTGGCTCAGGACCTACCCCTAATTTTTGTGTACAAGGAGCCTCTTCATCGTTTATCGATGAGTGAGAGATTGCATGGCAGCTTGCTATGTAACCTTCAGATTCATCCGACGAGTCTTCTCCACTATCTCCGTCTTCAAGGACTTGACTGAGAAATTCTTGGAGTGTGATTGGGGTCCGCGCCTTCTGGTTATACTCTTCCAGTGCGTCAATCTTCTTTTGCAGGTCCGTGCGGTTGTCGCCAGGCTTCACGGGTTTCGTTGATTTCTTCTTCTTCTTTGAAGATTTTGACGGCTGGGTGTGAGTGCTTTGGCTATCACCACCAATCTTTAGAGTTGAGCGCGGTTTCAGCATTCCCTTGATGACCTCAGGTTCCAGTGGATTCTTCCACCTAATTGCCGGACATGTGTGGAGATCGTTCAGCATTCTTTTGGTTTTAGCTGAAAGAACGACCTCCCATGGAGCTTCCTCAACAAAAGAGCACGATGCCCCCGGTGTGTCCGTCTTCTTAGGAGTGTGCGGTTGTGGTGGGTTTACCTTCCACTTCTCAGACAGCGCAAACTTTCCTTGTTAGTGCTAGTCCTCGATCCATCCCTTAAAGACGAAGCAATCTTCAATTGGATGGATTACCGTTTGGTGGTAAGGGCAATAATTGGGATTATTCGCTTCGCCGGGTTGCAATGGTCGCTTTGGATTCGGTAGATTGATAAGCCTGTTGCGATCGCCAATTCGAATAGTCTCTTCATTTTGTCCCGTGGGAACGAGTATGGACGCTTCATTTTCTCATTATAATAGCGCCGTCTCTCTTCCAGTTGATCCGTTAGTTTTGGGGCACTGGGCTGCTGTTGAGTATTCGCAACGAAGGTCGCCTTCCCTTTACCCTTTTCGTTCCGCGGCTCCGGCTTCGGAGGAGACGGTCTATGACCCATCTGGTCCATCTGGGCTAGCTTGTCGATTAAAACCTGGAATGTGGTCGGTTTGAAGAACATCATGAACTGTGAAATAGTTGCATGAGGTCTAGGGTACCTACGAACATGCCCACCGATGGTGCTTCTTCGATGCGTTGTTCGCATTTCGACCATAAATTCCGCCATCGGATTGCGTACTGAACCCATGTCTCGCCTGGCTTCACCCTAGCATTTATCAATGCCGTTATTGGGGTGCGTTCACTAGCACTTGCGAATCGCTGGGTGAACAACAACTCCATTTCTGCGAAAGTCTTGACGGAGTCGTTTGGAAGTTCGGAGTACCACTCAAATGTCGTCTCCGACAAGCTGCCGATGAATTGGCGGAGCAAAAGCTTGTCATCACCACCGGTATTACCACATAGAGCCCTAAACTGGATGACATGTTGGTGCGGATTTCCTGTCCCTTTATATACATGAAACTTAGGGACGATATATCCCGGCGGGTACTTTATCTGGTAATACCAGCCTGGATATGGTCGCCCAGTTTTAACAACTTGGCTGGACGCTTCATTCGCCTGGTGAGCTCGTATTTGCTGAGCAATGTAGTCATCCAGAGCGGCTTTAGAAATGGTTTCCTCTTTGGCTGCTGAAAGAGCCGGAGGAGGATTCGACGTTTCCCCTTTGTCGTCTTCAATAATGATCGGAAGGTCTTCGGCTGGAGGATCCGGCTGTAACATCATCCCGAACATGTCCTGGAAGAGAAGCGCCGTTCGTTTTATGTTGGCAGCTTGTTCTGCAGCTTCTCTGTCCTTCTTTTCGAGGACCCTGCGTAGGAAGTCAGTATCGGTTTCTTGCTCATGGCGCTGCTCCGATGATGCCTTCGGGCTTTCTTTTGGTCCGGTGAGTGCAGCCATTGCAGTCAGCATCTCCTGAAGCTTCTGATGTTATTGTTCCTGGACCCTTGTTATTGATCGGGTAAGCGGTCAATGGCCTGTCGAAGTGAGACTTTCTTCTTTTCCAGAAGCCATGTAAACAGTGTGTACCATCATGCCCCCGGACTTGGGGCATTTGGGCTCGGCGTCTTTACGATTTGCCGTAGTCACAGGGGCTTTCTTTGGCTTCCTCCCCTTTTGAGCGGTTGAAGTCGAGGGGGGCGTCGCAGCGGGCACCTGATTGAAAGATATTTTGCGAATCAAAGAATTTTTTAACCGCAATCAAGAACGGCGTCGCTTGGTAGCTAGCCGGTGAGTACGGGTCGGTCCACAGGGATTTTGTGTATTTCCTAATTGTTCTAACGAGTTAATTCCGATTGTTGTCGGATTGATTAAATCTAAAAACTAAGGTTGATCTAGACTAGGATCTTGCTAGGGTTAGGTTTAGGTTAAATTTGGAAAGTCAATATTCCTCACCGCTTTCTATGCCCTGTTTAAAATCTATGAGGTGTTATGGTAACAATTAATAAAGTGGATTAGTACCATCGGGAAGAAACGATGTTTCTTATTCTAGATTCTTGTCCTTCCTTTCTTAATCCTTACCCTAACCTCCATGGAAAACATGCGCAACCGGTTGTTTATACTACGGTATCACCGCTACCTCATGGGATAGGGTGCCGTAGGGAGCGGTGTGTGCATGTATGCATGGAGTCCTATAAAAACGTATGATGGGCAAGAAAGGGGTGAGAGATCTTCATCTCTCAAGCCTTCCCCAAATCTAACCCTAACAAGTGAGGAGACTACTCACTCATTAGGGAATTGATTAATATGTTCTAACTATCTAACTAGGGCAGAGAATAAAATCTAAACTAGGGCAGAAAGGAAAATTATACTAGGGCAGATAAGAAATTACCTAGGGCATGGAAATAAAAAACTACTTACTTTATTTGATGCTCTCTTCATACATTGCAGAAATTTACAGATCTGAATTTTGATAAAATGAAATGAGGCACAAGAAGAGGCATAACCTAAAAGAGGTTTTAGGGTTTCTATTTATAGAACATAGAAACCCTAGGGTTACAATCGACGCACATCTGCTTTTATAATTTTACCCCTAAAAAAGACTAGTCAACGTGCCGCCAGCGACCATAGAAATTTTCCACCGACACAGGCGACGCACGGCCGCGGAACCGCGGCCAAAACCCCTTTTTGGCCGCGGATCCGCGGCCATATGATGGGCTTGTATGCTTAACTTTCTGGTCTTCTTCTGTTGCTTTGTTTCTCCTATTTTCTTCACTTGGTTTCTCAGATTGTCTTCTAGATTTCTTCCAGATTTCCACAGTGAATAAAGTCGTGGAATTTTTACCGCTTGCTTCGTGTCGAAGTCTTGAACCTTGCGCTACCTTTGCACTTTGTGAACTTGTTCACTGATCTTCGTTTATTCTCCAACTGTAGGCTTGATCAAGATTCTTTCATTTGTTGGTCGTAGTCTCACTTTTGTATCGTCTTTTCATCTTTTTCACTGTTTTTGTTCCGAGAACCTGTAACCTGCAACTATGTAGCAGACATGGGTTAAAAGCATCTATTTATTTGTAAAATGAATAAGAATGGGGAATATAATAATGCAAAATTATGGTATGAACAAATACCCACAAACTTATCTTTTGCTCGTCCTCGAGCAAACCTAGTTTTATTCTTGAAAAAGACCTAGCCTCACTTTCGCAGGGAAACGCGATTGTACTGAGCTCGTGCAACAAGCCGTTAAACCTCTAGGTGTCCTTAGTAGGAGGAGTGTTGTCTCCTGAGGGTTTTCAGCGGATACTACCCACAAAATCCTATCAGTTCGGCCTATTGACTTTTATTCTCCAATTAGGTTTTCTAACAAGAAACTCTATTATCCTCGACTCATAAATTATCCACCCATATTTTTCACGCTTCCTTATCACTTAACTTAAGATTATATATATTCTTGTGAATTTACTTAGCTTTTGGGATCTTTTAAATTTTCCTTCTAGGGTTCCATCTCAACTTAGGAATTTTTATCATCTCTATTAAAGATATAAGTCCTATTCTTCATTCCTATCTCTTATCTAAATCCCAATCACATACCCCTACGTGTGTGTATATATCACCCCTACACTTGGAAATTCAAATCAAGCTATTATACACTTGTCCATCGTCCAAAGTACTTTTAGTTGGTGAACTTTTTAGATGAAATTGCTCACATATCCTTCATGCGACCGTTAATACTTCTTGAGGTACTAACGACCGATTACAAAATGTGTTCGCACAATAAGGCGTAATTCCTATTCTTGTAACACCTAAGGCTTTTAGCAGTGACTCCCAAACCAGTAGGTCTAAGGCACTAGGTGATGAAGCACCCTTGCTAAATATTTTTTCTATTAATGCAGCCTTAAGTAATTACAAAAACCAGTGTTCATTTTTTTTAATTATCTCTTAATTCACACTTGTATTTTTATTTTATTTCCTTTTATACTAAGGACTTTAGACAAGAGCATTTCAAGGTCTCTTTTACTATTCCAAGTTTCAAGGTTCGTGTTTGTGCAATTTGTAGGGTATATATTTTCAGAATTTAGACTTAAGCTTAGGAATTATTTTTCAAACTTATACTTTAATAAAAATATCAATACTCTTCCCTTATTTTAACTTAGCCCAAGAAGTGAACTCAAAATTTGCCTATTTCTAAATAAATAACAAAGACATATACTTTCTACCATTAAATTTTAAGAAATGTTATTTTTAGGGTTTACTAAGTCTAGGATCTAGTTGTTCCTAGCTAGTTAACCTTTTTGTCAAACTCAAGTCAATTATAGTCAAAATTGAATGTTTTAATTCTTATAATTTTTGAAAATTTTCAATTTTTATGGATTTTAAAATAAGTATGCAAATGCAAAAATATACATATGAATGCGAAGGAAGAAAACTTACCGAGCACACCCCCAAACTTAAACTTGACAGTGTCCTAACTGTCATGCCATACCAAGAGGGTCAAAATGTCGGCACTCCCCTGTTTATTTATTTATAGATTTTTTTATTTTTTTATTGTTAAAAGAAAAACAAAATATATATACAACAAGGTTCCCCCCAAACTTAAGTGAAACAGTGTTTCCACTGTTTTAGCGTTAAAGTTCAGAGTTAGGGAGGAGAAAAATCAAACTATACAAGGCCTTACACAGGCCAAAGGTTAGCACCAACCATTCAAAAATTCTATCGTGATAATGGTAGGGTTGGTGGAAGAATGGAGTGTAGAGAAAAAAATGAGAAGCATACGAGACCACATGGGAAGAAGGGTGGAATATGGTCTCGGTATATTCGGAGAAGAATGGCGGAAGAGAGAAAGAAGTGTAGCACAAACTTGAGGGTGTAAATTGAGTGAATAAATTAGCACAATTTGTGATGACCGATGTGTTAAAAGCGATTGTGCTAATCTATCAACCCGTCGAGAAATGGGGTCAAATCTCTCAAGATTCGCAAGAAAACATGGGTACGTTGAACTTGGTAAACCATCCATTGAAAATGGAAGCGTGACGAATTCTTGTTCGGTCGAAACGATAGGAAGGACGAAAGGGAGTGATTTAGGGATAGTCTTAATCTCACCTAAGTAATCTATCTCGAACTCGAAAGATTCCATGAATGGTTCGAAATGACTGTAAGCAACCGAGTTTGATGGTTCAACTAACTCATCTAAAAATTCAAAGGACTCAAACTCGGGCGGTGAGTCTTCAAAATCGTCCGCAAAAGTGAAACACTCGTAATCGATATCGGATGTGAGAACTGTGTCAGATTCAAAGAGGAACGCACTAGTGGCGTCTAAACTACTATGATCGAACAGAAATTTTTCAAGCTCACAGTCCTCCTGTGTGATCTTTTGCGTGGTCAAAACGATGGAAAGGAGGGGGTGATATAGGAAGTATAACAGTTAAAGGTTCAGGAGGATGAAGTGGAAAATCCGACACATCGAACAAAACTGGTTCATCCTCAATACTATCCTCATAATTCTCTTCAAAAGTTATCTCATCCATGCAATTATCATCAAAATCAAGACGCATATGAAGTTCGGAAGAAATATTTAATGACTTGGGATGATGAATTGGAGAGAAAATTTCAGTCAAATCTACGGGTTCATCATCCAAAATATTCCCTTCGTCAATATCCTCAATCAAGTGAAAATCCATTTTTTTAGACACCTCATCAAAGGCATGGATATTTATCAATTCAGGTTCTAGATTAGAGGTGTGGAGATCGAAAGGATTGATGATGGTTTCACTTGAAAGGGACCCTTCATAATCTGGCAAATCAAGCACTACAAAGTCGCACAACTCATTAAACGTTTTATTTTCAACTGGTGAATCATTTGGGACACTTGTTTGAAAACTGGAGTTGTGGGATTCAATTGGTGATGGGTAGGTTTGAATTTGAAAGGGTGCACAGCTCACTCTCTCCTATCAAATTCTCACTCTGTCCAACCACCTCATCATACATTGGAAGATTTGGAGCTAGTTGGAAACTAGCTACCTAATCACTAGGTTGCATAAGGGCAGCAATGGACGCATCCAAATTCCTCATCTGTTTGTTTGTCGCTTCAATATAAGCTTCCAACGACTGTTCCAGACTAGACATGGGTTGTGAAGGGGTTTCGGTAAAAGATTCAAAATTGTTTGGATACATGAAACTCCCAAATGGCTGTGTAGAAGCAATGTCTAGGGAAGGTGCGGAAGTCGGGTAGGACTGGTAGTAATTGGATGGTTGGACAGAAGTAGGATCAACATTTGGATAAAAAGGTGAATGGACTTGTTGATCCCAAGAACTGGATGTGTTGAAAGGAGTGAAAGATCGGCCACGAGATTGTTCAATATGCTCAGCAATAGACATGGGTTTCGGAGTTACAATAGGACTCGAAAAAGGGGTATCAGCATAAGAAGGTGGTGAAGGTTGACACGGTTGATTCAAAGTGGATTGCGGAGTCCAACTGTTTCTCCTAGACGCTTCTATTCGATCTTTCAAAGAAATTTTGGGTATGGAGGGGTCGTCCGTAATTCGACCGAAACAATTCACGTATGAAGCAAAGTTTGGTTCAGGGTACCAAAGTTCGGCAAGGGTTTTGTGAGGTGGGGTACCCATGATGTAAAAGGAGAAGAAAAAGAAAGTGGGTGTAAGTGGGGTGCACGGAGTTCTTAGCGACAAGTTGCAATTTTTTGTAAAAAAAATTGCCTTTTTCCTTTTTGTGTTTTTTTTATGTAGAGCTTTTTGCAAAAAGATTTCCAATAAAAGGCTTAGACACAAGTTCAATCAATCACCAATGCACAATCAAGCCTAAATCTAGGGTCACCTAGGTCAACTAGACAGCTCCTAAATGTTCCAAAGGGCAAGAAGTAGGATCTCAAATCGCCTCTTCACCGCCAATTGTGGCCAGGTAAGTAGAAGTAGAGAGAGGAGGGATTCGCTCACGAATCACCGTGAGACGGGCCTTTTAAAATTACCTTTCCCTACCTGTCTAGCCTAGGCACCACAAAGTCAGGTTAGGATCAACGGTCGATGCCTACAACTATTCTTTTGTCCTATTGAGCGCGAAGTCTTTAGGGCTGAGTCTAATCTTTTTTAATTAGCTTGATGGTCAATGCAATATGCCTTATGTGATTTTTGGGTTCCTGGGAAGGGTAATGAAATCCCCACCCAATCTGGATTGGTGTAAAATCCCCTTAACGTCAATTTAAATCATGCAAAGCAGTAAACACAATCAAACACTTGCAAACAATTTTTTTTTAGCGCAGCGCAAAGAATCTTGCACAAGATCAATTATTGGAAGGGGGAGAGATTTTTAGCGCAAAGAATCCTGCAGGTAAATTTACAAAGGAAATATCTAGGGGTTCAGAGGAGGAGAGAGAAAACTTACAGTGAGTTTTTTAGGTGATGACGTCACCTCCCTGCGGCGGAAGCACGGCCAAAGGGCGCTTTCGGTGGCGGAAATGCGGCGGCGGCGGCGATTCGATTCTTGAGATTTCTTCTGCTCCTCTGTTATGATTTTCCTCCGTCGTTCAGATCTGCCGTTTTCTGTTTTGCTTGCTGTATTTTTCCAGATCCGAACTCGTTCGTCGATCCTGCAAAATTGACACGAAAATACCCTTCACAAAATAACAAGATGATAAATTTTTATATTTTTTTTCTTCGGTTTTTATGATTTTTTAATTTTATATTAACCCGAAATTACAAAAAGAAAATAACTACGCCCTCCCCGGCAACGGCGCCATTTGATTGAAAGATATTTTGCGAATCAAAGAATTTTTTAACCGCAATCAAGAACGGCGTCGCTTGGTAACTAGCCGGTGAGTACGAATCGGTCCACAGGGATTTTGTGTATTTTCTAATTATTCTAACGAGTTAATTCCGATTGTTGTCGGATTGATTAAATCTAAAAACTAAGGTTGATCTAGACTAGGATCTTGCTAGGGTTAGGTTTAGGTTAAATTTGGAAAGTCAATATTTCTCACCGCTTTCTATGCCCTGTTTAAGATCTATGAGGTGTTATGGTAATAATTAATAAAGTGGATTAGTACCATCGGGAAGAAACGATGTTTTTTATTCTAGATTCTTGTCCTTCCTTTCTTAATCCTTACCCTAACCTCCATGGAAAACATGCGCAACCGGTCATTTATACTACGGTATCACCGCTACCTCGTGGGATAGGATGCCGTAGGGAGCGGTGTATGCATGTATGCATGGAGTTCTATAAAAACGTATGATGGGCAAGAAAGAGGTGAGAGATCTTCATCTCTCAAGCCTTCCCCAAATCTAACCCTAACAAGTGAGGAGACTACTCACTCATTAAGAAATTGATTAATATGTTCTAACTATCTAACTAGGGCAGAGAATAAAATCTAAACTAGGGCAGAAAGGAAAATTATACTAGGGCAGATAAGAAATTACCTAGGGCATGGAAATAAAAAACTACTTACTTTATTTGATGCTCTCTTCATACATTGCAGAAATTTACAGATATGAATTTTGATAAAATGAAATGAGGCACAAGAAGAGGCATAACCTAAAAGAGGTTTTAGGGTTTCTATTTATAGAACATAGAAACCCTAGGGTTACAATCGACGCACATCTGCTTTTACAATTTTACCCCTAAAGAAGACTAGTCAACGCGCCGCCAGCGACCATAGAAATTTTCCACCGACACGGGCGATGCACGGCCGTGGAACCGCGGCCAAAACCCTTTTTTGGCCGCGGATCCGCGGCCATATGATGGGCTTGTGTGCTTAATTTTTCTAGTCTTCTTCTGTTGCTTTGTTTCTCCTATTTTCTTCACTTGGTTTCTCAGATTGTCTTCTAGATTTCTTCTAGATTTCCACAGTGAATAAAGTCGTGGACTTATTACCGCTTGCTTCATGTCGAAGTCTTGAACCCTGCGCTGCCTTTGCACTTTGTGAACTTTTCACTAATCTTCGTTTATTCTCCAACTGTAGGCTTGATCAAGATTCTTTCATTTGTTGGTCGTAGTCTCACTTTTGTATCATCTTTTCATCTTTTTCACTGTTTTTGTTCCGAGAACCTGTAACCTGCAACTATGTAGCAGACATGGGTCAAAAGCACCTGTTTATTTGTAAAATGAATAAGAATGGGGAATATAATAATGCAAAATTATGGTATGAACAGCACACAGACAGCTTTTGCCTTTTGTGACTTGGCAAGACGGTTCTCTTCTTGTTGAACCTTCGCCCTTTTCTGTCGGCGAGGGTAATCTTGATCAATTACTGAGTCCCGAACCTGCCGCCAGACTATGTAGATTTTAGAGGACAGCCACTGAGAGGGCCGTTCTGGCTTTGATTCCGCAACATTCTCCACGGACGGAGGAGATCTTTTCAGTACGGCAGTAGGAGAGTTCCTGCGCACCTTGTTCAGCAACTCGAAGCTGTTCCCAGTTAGAACAGCAGCATTGACTTCCACTATTGGGGCTGGTGGAGTTAGCCCAGAGGGAGAGTTGCCCCCAACCTTCCTTACTCGGCGCCAATGGCGACATTGAGCATGTCGAGCTGTTGGGATTGTTTCAGCTTGAGGGGTGACTTCGTCTTGCCCCCTGTTTTGGAGAAGGACTGTTGCTGGCATCAGCCTCTTGAAGACTGAGGTTCGTTGAGTAACTGGATTTAATCTGTCGAAGACAGACTTTGGAGCAGGAGCCGGAGTGGTTAATCTTGTAAAGACCGACCCTTTGGTAGGGGAAGCCGGCTTGATGACTTCAGGAGCAGGGTTGGTTACTCTTTTCGGAGCAACCTTTTCTTGAGTTGCAGGCTTCATCATGGGCCCACAGGAACTCTGGCCTAATCTGGCGAAGACTGAAGTGCTGGAGTTGGACGACCCGTTGAGGAGGGCCGCAGTATTGTGAGCCGATCAAAGACGACTTTTTGGTAGCTTCTGGTGTTGATACGGGAGTGCTGAAGCTCATCGGTAGGAGCATAGTCCCGAAAAACAATCCGGTGACGGCCTGAGTCGCCTGGTCCACCGGCATCGTGAACAGAGAAGCCGCTTGGGGCCCATAAGCTATGCCTCCGGATAAGGCGGAGCGCGAGTTACAGTTGCAGGTAGTGTAGTTTGAAGCCATTGATCTTCTGTTTTCTGTACGGAGCAAGATACCAAATCTTAGTATCTCGAATCCACAGGCAACCATAGCAAACCGCGATTCGTTCGCGAACACAACACATGAAGTGTGGAGTGGAAAGAGGAAGAGGCCCCACCGGGCGTGCCAGAATCTGTTCCTCTCTGAAAGCCGGGAAGATAAACGTCTTGCCTGAAATTCAGGGCAGATGCTAATTGGTGCTATCTGTCCACCTCTCCGAAGATACCAAGTTGATTTATGGCACCGCGTATCGAAGGTTTAAACTGACGCGGTCGATGTAGCAGACTTCGTCAGATTCCCCCTCGTTTGAGGGGTTTTTGATTGTGGGGATGCTCTTCCCTGCAGGCGCAAACCCATGCAGTTAATTACGCTACCGCATCGCGGTAACAACTTTATTCTTCTCGAGATGGTCACTTCGTGTCGTGGGTGTTTGTTTAGTGTTTGGTTGCCCGTGGATTGTATACGGAGACTAATTTATGTTGTCGCCCGTAGGGCGTGGACTAGTCCAAATCCATATCTTTCTTAAATTTGGGTTTGGGGGGGTTGGGTTTAAGGATACGTTAGCCTCATTTGAGACTAAGATCAACTTAAACGTTTGTTAAGAATACGTTAGTCTCATTTTAGACTAAGATCAACTTAACGGGATCGTTTAGATCCAACAAGAGAGCAATTGGACTCTATTGTTTAGTTTAGTGACATTGCGGTCGGTTAGTTTAAGGACATTACGGTCCAATGTTAGTTTAAGGACATCTCGGTCTATTGTTAGTTTAAAGACATCGCGGTCGAGGTTAAGGACATCATAGTCCATGAGTTTAAGGACCCCACAGTCCAATTTTAGTTTAAAGACATCACGGTCGAGGTTAAGGACATCATAGTCCGTGGGTTTAAGGACCCCACAGTCCAATGTTAGTTTAAAGACATCACGGTCGAGGTTAAGGACATCATAGTCCATGGGTTTAAGGACCCCACAGTCCAATGTTAGTTTAAAGACATCACGGTCGAGGTTAAGGACATCATAGTCCATGGGTTTAAGGACCCCATAGTCCAATGTTAGTTTAAAGACATCACGGTCGAGATTAAGGACATCATAGTCCATGAGTTTAAGGATCCCACAGTCCATTGTTAGTTTAAAGACATCATGGTCGAGGTTAAGGACATCATAGTCCATGGGTTTAAGGACCCCACAGTCCAATGTTTAGAGACGTCATAGTCTGTGAAATGTGTGGTTGTCGGGACCCGTCACCTCTTTGAAGACGTTGAGGAATTACAATGAAAAATATCAAAGGAGTGAAGAGATGTACCCTTGAACCAAGATGGATTGAGTGATCTGTAGTCCAATTTAGAATTAAGATCAATTAATTATATTATGAGCACAATGGCTCAGTTAAGTCTGAATTGAGGACTTATGGCCAACATGGGCTAGCCCAATTAGATTTAAAATGTTGGCCCTTTGTTGGACCATTAGATATTTGTCTGGGTTCAAGCCCACATTATTTAGCAAAGCTAAATAAGAGTTTGAGGGCTTTGATGATATTTCTATCTTTGACTGAGCATTAAACATTGTAGCTCTGAGTTTCTACTCAATTTTGAGATTCAATTGAAGGGGAGGCTTTGCCTCTAGAAAATTAGACAATTTGGCTAAAAGTAGTGTTAAACACTAGGGAATAGCAATGTTAAACACTGAAAATAAGATTCTCGAAATAGTGTTAAACACTAAAAGATAATCAGTGTTAAACATTGGAAGTAAGATTCTCAAATTAGTGTTAAACACTAAAAGATAATCAGTGTTAAACACTGGAAGTAAGATTCTCAAATTAGTGTTAAACACTAAAAGATAATCAGTGTTAAACACTGAAAATAAAGCTCTCGAATTAGTGTTTAAACACTAAAGAAAAGGGGGTCACGTGGGGACACGTGAGGGCGCCTAAAGGTGGGGCCAGATCTCCTTACTTTGTTCTGGGAATAAGTGTTAAACACTTTTTTATTTTTATTTTTTGAGCATCACGTGTTGGCACGTGATGGATATCTGTGCGCCGATCACTAAAGCGTTTGCTAAGGGGTCACGTGGTAACACGTGAGAGCACCCAAAGCGTAGATTTCCTTTGCTTTTTCTTTCTGTGTTTTGAAGGTCACGTGGGAGCACGTGAGGCGTTGCCTCAGAGCTTTTTCCTTCTCATTTTTGCGGATCTTTTCAGGGGTCACGTGGGGACACGTGACCTTAGTTCTTTACATGCATGAAGATCTTTTAATTTTCTTTATCTTTAAGAATTAAATTCTCTTTAGGGTTAAACTCTAATTATGATTTTGGAGGAATTAAATTCCTATTATGAAAGAATTAAATTCTTATGTAGGGTTAAACCCTAATTTCCTTTTAGGGGAATTAAATTCCCATATATATAAAAGAATTAAATTCTTGTGTAGGGTGAAACCCTAATTTCATTTTATAAGGAATTAAGTTCCTGGGAATTTGAGAGAATTAAATTCTCAATTATTATGAAAGAATTAAATTCCTATTATGAAAGAATTAAATTCTTATGTAGGGTTAAACCCTAATTTCCTTTTAGGGGAATTAAATTCCCATATATATAAAAGAATTAAATTCTTGTGTAGGGTGAAACCCTAATTTCATTTTATAAGGAATTAAGTTCCTGGGAATTTGAGAGAATTAAATTCTCAATTAGGGTTAAACCCTAGTTTGTCCATCTTGAAGGAATTAAATTCCTGTAATTTTTGGAGAATGAATTCTCATATAGGGTTAAACCCTAGTTTCATCTTGGAGGAATTAAATTTCTGTGAGTTTGGGAGAATTAAATTCTCATATAGGGTTAAACCCTAGTTTTGTTTTGGGAGAACTAAATTCTCTAAACTCAATTCCCCCTCTAAGTTTTGGACCTGCATGGCAAAATCTCAACCCGATTAGAATTAAATTCTCAACCTATGGGGAGATTTGCTTCTGCAGATCTTCAAACAGAGGAAGAACTAAGTTCTTTTGTAGAAGAGTTAAACTCTTAGATTGAGAATTAAATTCTCTTTTTTGTGAAGTTTGATCTTTTTCCCTTTTCTCACCTAGGGTTTTCTTTCTTGAGAATTAAATTCTCCTTTCTTTTCTCTCTGCTATTTGCCTTTAGAAATTTCAAGATCCCAAAATTCTATATCCCTCTTCTCTTCTTAGCTCCTATTTATAGGAGAAGGAAAAGAATCAATTTGTTTAGTAAATCTTTCATTGAAAGATTTTGTTTGTTTTTATAATTAATATGATCCTTTAGATCACACAGTGAATTTTATTCACCGTTGGATTTTATATCTAAAGATATTCTGTTTGTTATTTCTGGTGAGATTTTTAGGGAAATCTTTTCTTGTCTAAAATCTTTCCATAAATTGGTGATTTTTTAATCACCCTTGGATTTTTAATCCAACGGTTCCCCACAATCCTTTTACGTTTGGAAAGATTTTAGAGAATTTTAGAATTTAATTCTATTAATTTATAAGGCTTTCAAAGCCTGTCACGTGCTAGCATGTGACCCTTTGTCACGTGTGAGCACGTGACCTTTGGTCACGTGTGAGCACGTGACCCCCAATTGGTTCCTCCTTCAGCCGTTTGTTTTTATTTCTGTTTTAACTATCACGTGTCAACACCTGACCATTGGTCACGTGTGAGCACGTGACCCCCAATTGGGTCTTCCTTCAGCCGTTTGTTTTTATTTTTGTTTTAACTATCACGTGTCAACACGTGACCATTGGTCACGTGTGAACACGTGATACCTCATTGAGGTAATTCTTGATTTTTAATCAGGGAACATGGAGCCTTCAGACCCCTCTTGCATGACTGTGGGTAAGTAAAGTCTCAACGTTGTTCTATTTGCTCTTTGCATACAAGTCTCGCTGACTGTTTATAAATCTGAACAGCTTTGCCAGTTCTTACCTCGCTGGAGTCTCGTATCGTCATGCCACCCGGCCCCTATGCTCTACGTGCCTCGGAACGGATGGCAAAGTTAAGCCTCCACTCCCTGTCAGCCCTAATTGAAGACCTTCGTGCTGGCAGTCTGATCACGGCCGAAGCGTTTGCCGCTGAAGCCAATGGTTCTCTTCCCTTTCTTGCCACCTACCATAGTGAAACTTTGGTGCAACTTTGGGTTGAGTTTTTTCGGCAGGTGGAGGCTTGCTTGCATATTCTCGAATGCACACGCCTTCCTTCAGAGGTTATGGCCGCAAAGACAAGCTTGCGGGGGCTGATTGAGCGGTGCGCTGCGAACATGATATCATGCGAGAAGAGGCTCAGCCGCAAGTTTTCGGAGAGGGAGCTGGCTTCCAAACCGTTGAGGGAGCTTCAAGCCAACCTTACGGCCAAGACCACTAAGGCACATGAGCTTTGGCGGATGCTTCAAGAGGCCATCAAGGAGGTGGTAGCCATTGATAAGGCCGCCATTTTTACTCGTGAAATGGTCGAGGCCCATAAGGTTACTGAAAAAGAGCTTGAAGGCCGGCTTGCCTCATACCAGGCCCAACAGGCTCAAGCAGAGGCCCGTCTTTTGACGATAATGAATCATGAAGCCGAGGCCTAACGAAAAAGGGACAAACTGGCAAATTTACTAAATCGCCCGCCGGCTTGAAGAATTGTATATATATTTTTTCATTCTTCTTTTGTACATACTCCTGAATAAAAGTATATTTTTTTGTTCTTTCATAAATTGTACTTTGTATTCATTTTGATTCATGAATAAAAGACATATTTTGCTTCATGATGGTGTGTCCTTTTTAGTAAATGCATTTTGTGGATAATCTATTTTGATCTTCTTTGTAGGACAGCGATGACTTAGGATTCAGGGTTAAGATCTCCCTCCTAAGACTTTTCAACTTTATGAGCCGTGAGGGTCTCATAAAGAATTTTCTCCCTACGGGTCAAGAGGATCCCGTAGGTGTAATTTCTCCTTAGGAATCGTGAGGATTCCTAGGTGCGTTTTTTTCTGAGAGTCGTAAGGATCTCCCAAAAGAGTTTTCTCCCATACGAGTCGAGAGGACCCGTAAGTGATGGGTGAGGTTACCATTATCCGCATTTCACGGAGTCAAGAGTTGCTCTGGATACTTCCCACGGGGTCGGTTCTGTTAGTTATATGTATGCCCTAGAGGCCATTACTATACATAGGATGTATATTGTAGTGGATGCTTGGACATATATAGGGAGGACTTTCTTGCTCGACATGATAGTATGCTATTTGGTTGCTCTTTACCTTAACGTGTACACTGATTGTCTCTCTGTTACATG
The DNA here is from genome assembly GCA_030015575.1 of Agapanthus africanus. NCBI lineage: Eukaryota > Viridiplantae > Streptophyta > Magnoliopsida > Asparagales > Amaryllidaceae > Agapanthus > Agapanthus africanus. The sequence continues at coordinate 90,593,973 of JASDDO010000019.1, read as the reverse complement.
TTGGTAAAGCCCTTAGGATGTGTACTTGACTACCTGGACTATGATGCGGATCATACTAGTGGGGACATGGTAGTCCATAAGTACATCCTTCAAAGTCCCTAGTCGTGGGTGTATCGAGACGGGGCATCGATATACCAGAGTAGACTAGCGTATACCTTCTCGACCCATATAGATGGGCGATGGATGATCCCATATCCATTGGTGTTTGACATCAGAGATGATATACGGGTGCTCAGTGGAGACTGGGTACACTGGACGGACTCGCCGAGAACTCCCAGATGGTATTATACCTTACGTCAGATGGCAGTTCTCTGGTGACACTGGTACAGGTTAGTCTATAGACCCGAGATCTTCATAGAGTCTTGTGTGATTCCCACTGTGCTTTGATTTCCACCTTACCACATCCAAGAGGGCGTGCAAAACGGTGGTTTTTGGGTGCAGTCCCGAATCACATGGAGGCAATGAGCGATAGGAGGGGATTCGTCTCTCCCGGTATAGGGAGTTGATGTTGCGCTGTGTTCGATTGGCTATAACCGGAAATCCCTGGCCAGGGTTGCTGAGATTTACTGGTAAGTGTTACCTGTAGTTTCTCGAACTGTTATAGACCTCATATCGACACGACTTATCGAGCTATTGGGGTCTGACATTTACCACCCCTAGGCAAAATATGCGACATATCAGACGACGAGACCGGACTGTACGGTAAGTGTTACTGGTTGGATTCACAGGAGTATGAGCGGGCTTGCTCGTCGATCTTCTGATCGCTCAATACCCGGATGGCCGTTACGTTTAGCAGACCGCTTGCGGCTTGTGGGTGTTTGATATGATCATCACCTGTTGCCGGCGTATTGACAAGTCTTTAGAGTCCTACACAGAGATTTCCTAGCTCAAGCGAAACGAAATAGGAGCGCATATGAGATATGTGCGGGACCGAGAATTATACCAGTATGTGATACTGGATTCTATTCTCGCGATTTGTATCATCGGCAGGTTATATGTGATATAGCCGGGTTACCGAATCTAGTGTTGATTCGATACATTGATACACTTGATAATAGTCGGTTATATGCGATATGACCGGATCATTAAATCAAGTGTTGACTTAATGATTTGATGTATAATTATATATTTGATATATTACTTTACATTAACTAGTATTTGTTCACTTAAGATGGATTTTCTCACTTGATGTGCACATGTAGTATATGTGAAATATTTTTGTGCACTAGATTGTATCATGTTTGATGATACATGCAAGCTTGGGTGTATGTTTACTTTAAACCATGGTTAAGTGAATGGTTAGGTCTTTGAATTATTCACTTATTCATTTTATTTATTTATTTATTCTTTTGGAAAGATAAATGAAATGGTGGCTTGTTTTGTTCTTTTGTTGAAACTTCATGAAGGTTTGAAAGCTTGACCATTTTGTTTCTTTCCTTTAACCTAACCATTCAACTTAACCCTAGTTTATTCTCTACACTCACCCATGGTTACAAAATGATAACCATCACTTGATTTTGTTTTAATTGATTATTCTTTTTCATTCTTCTTCTTCTTCTTCTTAAAGATGAAGAAAGAAAAGCTTTCTACAAAAATGTCAAGTGATGATTCCAAGTGAGAAATCCAAATCCAAAGTGAACCCACTTCCTATTTCTTCATCCTCTACCACTTGCCATGTAGTATAGGGTGTTTTCTTCACAAGTTTCATGACTTGGTGAAGTTGGAGCTTGATCTTGAGTTGCCTCGACGTAGATCATCTTCGGCATCGAAGTCGACGACCTAGCCCGATCATTTCTTCGACGAAACCATCGCTAGAGTCCGAGATCTGATGATCGCAGCGGAGGGACTTCATCACGGAGCTATGGAGGTGGAGGACCGGATCTACAAAGGTTGTATTTCCGTTCACTCTTAGTTAAGTTGTTAACTTGCAATCTTTATCGCCTATCCTCTAGTTAACAATCCGTATGAGGGTTTGTCGGTACATGAAAAAATTTGAATATGGCATGGTTGATGCCTTGTGAGACCTCATTAGTGTGCCTAGGAACCCTACAGTGGTATCAGAGCAACTAGACATTAGATGTCGACCTATGGGGGGTTCTCACTGTGTGACAGTGTGGCGAAGTATAGGCTCTTACCCCCAGGATGTCCCGAGACCGGAAGGTGTTCCGGCGGGTTGTAGTCCTCGCGAGGGGCATGCGTAAAAAGTAGCCGCTGAGGGACCCGTTGGTGCCACGGCGACCCCATTGGATGGGGTTGCTGCCTGACCTACAGTGGTATCAGAGCCTTGCTAGAGCCTTAGGCGACGCGTTAACGAAGTTAAAACCCCGATCGAACCCAAATACGACGAAATACACCCCTCTCTGGTCCATTTTTAAAATTTGGGATTTTTCCGAATTAAAAATGCCTAAAAAAATCAGCAGGAAATTGTAAGAATTACTGTGCAAATACGACACTGTTTGGAGCTCAAACCACCGCGGAACCGCGGCACGAGCATGGCTCGTGCGGCGGTTCCGCCGCCATTTTGTGACGTCACCCTCTTAAATTTGCACAGTAATGTTTCTTTTTAATTCCCGGATATTTTATGGGTATTTTTATCTGACTCAAGTGTTGAGTATTTTGGGGTTTATTTTGTAGTCGTTGTTTCGATTGGAATTTTTAATTTCGTTGGGTTTTCCGGATATTTAGAATATGTTAAAAAGTTCGACCGGATATAAATACCCAATTTTTCCCCTGTTGGGAAATTTCCAAGTGTTGGATTTTTCCGTGGTTTAAAGACGTTCTAAGTAGTGCAAGTGACGCGATGGTCCCTCTAGAAAACAACAAACCTTAACTCGATTATGTGACCGTCTTGAACTGCCCTTTGAACCTTAGGATTTGGGGCAGTACGGTGTGCCACATGTGAGGCGTTGGCTTGACCCTTCTACGGTTGGACCGTTGGTACTGAGGCGTGAAGTGAATGTTTTTAAACTTATTTCATGAGTTGATCTGTTTCGGGAAAACTTGGGTGTTCGATTGTTCGATCGGAAAGTTTAACATTTTCTATTTATCCGGAATGTGATACAATAATTGGAATTCACAAGTAGTTATGAGATAACTGAATGAATGTTATAAATCTAGCGGTTTAGTCTCACTTGATCGGTTGCCACGGAATTTTGATGTGATCGAAAGTCCGTCGCAATCACGTAGCGTACGCGGATACTCGCCGGGGAAACTTAATAGACAACTTCACTCCATAGCCCCGACCAAGTGACTGTAGGAGAACCCCGTTGTCGAAAGCATCCGTTCGGGTGCTCGCGACAGCGGTGTTCCGCCTTGGTGCACTTCGTCGGCGGCATCGGGGGTGCAGCCGTCTACTGAAGTTTGCGACGAGCATTCGATCAGGATGTCGGGAATCTTGTTGAATTGCCCGACTTGATATTGAAAAGAGTTTTCTATATTGAGACTCAAATGCGGGGTTTATAATTGTTAGGCATGCGATATCTAAGGAATTCATTTGATTAGGCATGCGATGTCTAAAGAGCTTGCGGATTCCAACTGTTGTAGTTTTACACTTTCTTTTTTGTGACCATAAGTGTAATATGTGATATCGCCGGTTTCGTTGCTATATGTCAACGACAATTGGGATACGCATGTTTACTTACGTTGATGACATGTGATGTTATGTGTTGCTGGATATGTTATATTGGATCGTCGCGTTTGAATAGCCGGGGGGTTTTATGTGAGATGAGTGTTTTTCATTTTCATTCATGTAAAAACTTGTATGTAATATTCTTTTATTGGGGCACTTCCAGGTTGCGGTTGATGTCACCATTTGTATATTATTTACTTTTCCGCACTAGGATAGACCCAAGGAGGGGAGCACAAGTAACCGGGTTCTAAGGTCCATTGGGAGACCAACTCGAGGAGTCGAGTCCGGGTCTCCTAACTCTAGAATTGGTAGGGTTGCTTGCCGCTCTCGTAGGGGTCTAGGGGTGTGGGTTTGGCTATTCATCACGACCGTGGAATCCGTGTTTTATACTGGCTCGTATTGAAAACACGGACGTCCTAGTATATCCAATATTTCATATGTTTCTTCTGCTGCGATATCTGTGATGTGATCATGTGATATGTTCTGTGATAGATACTATATATAGTATATATAATATATTATATAGACGTCATTTATGTTTTACACCCGCGCTAGCCCTGCCCCGCTCTGCCGTTAGTTACCTAATCTAACGGTGCACGAGGGGACATCGAGGCGAATGCGGATGGCATAAGTGTACGTCGTATTTATCTGTGATGTTTAGGTGCTTAAATGATGGGATTTCATTAATATGATTAATGAAATAAAAGAAACCTAAAGATGTTGTAGAATTTAATTTCAAAAATAAAACAGGTAGCTACAGTTCTTGCGTTGCACAGCGGTATATATGATATATCCTGCACCTTATTCGATGAGGAAAGGGCCGACGATCCCTTCACCGGGAGTGACCCCTTTAGCAATAACTGGCAGATGCTACACACTCGGTTTGTCTTTTGATAGCTTCTATAGTTTCTGCTTTGCACGGCGATATATATGATATATCCCGCACCTCATTCGACGAGGAAAGGGCCGACGATCCCTTCACCGGGAGTGACCCTTTTAGCAAAACTAGAAAAGCCTCAAAAACACTCCATTTTAAAATCATTTGATTCTACGACGATATCAAGTTCATTACGCAATAGGTTTTCAGAAAAACCTGTCGTAGCCCTCCGTCATTTCAAAAAAATAGTAGTTAGTATTCGTGCTGCGTTTGTTGGCCTTTGTCAAGGCGTAGTGTGCGGTAGCTGACTGGTGCTTATCTGCTTATGCATATGATGCAGATTGGGTTAGGGTAGTCGTGCGACCTTGTTAGCCTTTGTCAAGGGTCGTGCGGGTGGGTTTAATTCAATCAGGAAATGACGGGTTGAACTTGACTAGCATCCTATGGTTTGTTGGCCTTTGTCAAGGTCATAGGAGGTTAGGGGCAAAATATTATCCGGAATTTCAAGTGTTGAAATTTGCAATGAGATTGCATACCTTCTATGAGATAGTTGGATCCCGATACCCACTGCGAGTAAGGGTTACTCATGAGAGAGTTTTATACATTACAATTAGCTGATCAAGTAGGTGTCTAGAAAGGTGTTAACGAGGTTACGCCTCTGGGAAAACGAGATTTACATTAATTAGGTTCGTGCAAAAGCACGGGGGACCTCCCTCAAAGTACCGACACTGGCCTGGCTGAAAGATTGGCGAACTTGTAGCGTGTAATTAATCCCGGCTAGTCTTTCCTTTTAGGGTTTGAAGGAAGATTTGATAAAAACAGTGGGAGCCATCCTGATTAGATAAAATAATAACCAATCTATTCTTGCTAGAGCATACGCTGAGTGTTTTCTTCTCTCTCTCTCTAGGTAGCGACCATATCACGCCTTAATCAAGATAATAATACGGAATATTGACCGAACCCGCTTGTTATACTGAGCTGGGGAACGTTGGTCCCGCTCCAACTTATAATTGTTATAAGAAAGAGCAGGAATTGGGGAATACCAGATTTCCCGTGCCGTCCAAACGAAGAAAGTGCATATGATGCATCTCCTTCGGGTGTATTCATTACAAAGAACTGTTTCTCAGTGTCCTCTGCATCCTGGGTATCTGATACCGGATCAGGATCCCAGACATGTAATCTTTTACATAGGGCTATAAAAAGGCAGAGAACTGAGAACGGGTGATAAGTTTCATGAGACAGAAAATGGTGCAAGTGTTGCAGCCAAGTCTGTTGGTCACTGTCACCCTGTATTCCAAATACATTGATTCTGAACGAATGTTATTAGATACCGAACCTGATATACAAAATCATATCAGTCTCTTTATTTGTAAAGAAATGATAAAATTTTGTATTGTTGGATAATGTTTTGAACATTTCCTATATCAAAAGTTGATCGGTTCAGGCACGTTATCTAAAAGCATTGTTGTTCTAAATCAAATTACAGTTCTTAATATACAGAACACACAAAAGAGGAAGAGTTCAGAAATGAACGAATCCTTCTTGAGGTATTGTAGACTAGGTCATATCAATGCTACCCGACTAGCTGAAGTTACATATAGATGCATATTTAAATCAGTTTGAATTTACATCTTGTGAAACTTGCCAGTCATATCACAAAGATAAGATGACCATAGCTCTGTTTACTGGAAACAGAGAAAGAGTTAGTGAACTCTTGGGATGATACATGTTGATGTATAAAGGTCCCCTGTCTACACATGCCAAGACCGGTTCTTTGTACTTCATTACATTCTCTGATGATCTCTCAAGATTCAGACATATGTTCCTGTTGAAACACAAGTCCGAACCTTTTGAGATATTCACGGAATATAAGTTAGAAGTAGAGAACCAAAATAAGGGTATAAGTATTGTGTCCTTTGATGCGATCAGGGAGGAGAATACTTGAGCACGGAATTCCTGGACTATTCTAAAGGAGAATGAGATTCTCTCTCAGCATTACTCCTCCGTATACACCATAGCACGATGGTATATCGGGGCGGAGCAATTGCACCCTATTCGATATGGTGCGCTCTATGATGAGTACTACTGAGTTACCTGTTTCCTTTTGGGAGTTATGCGCTTGAGAAGCTGCATACCTATTGAATAGGGTTCGAATCAGATCACAGCCTACCACTCCATATGAGATATGGTATGGGAAGAGCCCATGTCTTAAGCTAGTTAAGATTTGGGGTTGACCGGCCTATGTCTAAAAGGCAAGGTCTGTAATGTAGAACTGGAAAGGTTCCAGCTATACAAACTACAGCAGATGATTTGATAAAACCAAAGGATTCAATAGTTACCAACGAACCTCAGCCTCTCCACCGATCTAGTAGGGTTTCTCATCCACCTGAGAGATACTTTTGTTTCTCTATGATAGTGGAAGCGAGGATTGCATCATGAAATGATGACCCAACTATTTTCGAGCTGGCCATCGAGAGTAGGGACTCTGTAAGAATGGCTGGATGCTTAGCGATCTGAGATGGAATCCATGTACACCAACAAAGTATGGACTTTGGTTGCTATATCTGAAGGGTTAAATCCCCATCAGGAGCAAGTATATCTTGAGAAGATTACTTGGTGTAGATGGAAAAGTTGAGACTTTCAAAGCTAGACTTGTTAAAGGTTTTCGTCATCAACCAGGCGTGGATAATGATGAAACCTTTTTCCAATGGCTATGCTTAAGTCCATCCAGATCCTACTTGCCATGGCTACATACCATGACTACAATATCTGGCGGTTGGGTGCCATGACTGCTTTTCTAAATGTTGTTTTAGAAGAGTGCGTCTATAAGTACACAGTCAGAGGGCTTCGTAGACAGTGGGAGCAGCGGAAACGTGTGCAAGTTTTATGTGATAAAGCAGGCATCGCGGAGTTGGAACGTCTGTTTTGATGTAGTAGTCAAAGAGTTTGACATCATCAAAATGGTAGATGAACCTTGTATAAACAAAAGGGTAGTAGGGAGTATGGTGGTGATCCTCGTAGAGTACGTGGATGACATACTCTTGATAGGGAAGGAGTTTCCTATGCTACGCTCAGTCAATCTCCGCTTATCACAAGGATTATCCATATAGGAGTAAAATGATACCTACTAAATCCTGGGTTTTGGATCTATGAGATAGATCTAAATGGATGTTAGGATTCTAACTAGTTGAAGTGAGATGGTATCAATCGATCCTGGGGAGAATCACTGGAAGTGTTCCAGGGTGATGAGAACGACTGAAAGTCAGTCACAGGCATTGTCTTTACCCTCAGTAAAGGGACGGTATGTTGGAAGAGTTCCAAGCTAGATACCGTGGCATACTAGACGATAAAGGCAGGATACATCGCTACTTAAGATGCCACCAAAGAGGCTGTTTGGGTGTATATTGGTTCATGAGATGAACTTAGTTCTTCCCATTGTGTGACAATGGAGTTGTGGCTTATGCCAAGGAACGTCCGTCCCATCAGTGATCCAGACATATTCTAAGGCAGTATCACCTGATCATGGAGATGGTTGATCTTCAGGGTGATCGAGGTTAGGAGAGTAGACTCAGAGGACAATACGGCGGATCCACTCACAAAGGCCTTTTCCCAGAGAGAGACTTTTATGGGATGGTTGAGTATGAGATACTAACACCACTGCTATCAGATGGCCCTAGTGCAAGTGGGAGATTGTTAGTTATATGTATGCCCTAGAGGCCATTACTATACATAGGATGTATATTGTAGTGGATGCTTGGACATATATAGGGAGGACTTTCTTGCTCGACATGATAGTATGCTATCTGGTTGCTCTTTACCTTAACGTGTACACTGATTGTCTCTCTGTTACATGTTGGTAAAGCCCTTAGGATGTGTACTTGACTACCTGGACTATGATGCGGATCATACTAATGGGGACATGGTAGTCCATAAGTACATCCTTCAAAGTCCCTAATCGTGGGTGTATCGAGACGGGGCATCGATATACCAGAGTAGACTAGCGTATACCTTCTCGACCCATATAGATGGGCGATGGATGATCCCATATCCATTGGTGTTTGACATCAGAGATGATATACGGGTGCTCAGTGGAGACTGGGTACACTGGACGGACTCGCCGAGAACTCCCAGATGGTATTATACTTTACGTCAGATGGCAGTTCTCTGGTGACACTGGTACAGGTTAGTCTGTAGACCCGAGATCGTCATAGAGTCTTGTGTGATTCCCACTGTGCTTTGATTTCCACCTTACCGCATCCAAGAGGGCGTGCAAAATGGTGGTTTTTAGGTGCAGTCCCGAATCACATGGAGGTAATGAGCGATAGAAGGGGATTCGTCTCTCCCGGTATAGGGAGTTGATGTTGCGCTGTGTTCGATTGGCTATAACCGGAAATCCCTGGCCAGGGTTGCTGAGATTTACTGGTAAGTGTTACCTGTAGTTTCTCGAACTGTTATAGACCTCATATTGACACGACTTATCGAGCTATTGGGGTCTGACGTTTACCACCCCTAGGCGAAATATGCGACATATCAGACGACGAGACCGGACTGTACGGTAAGTGTTACTGGTTGGATTCACAGGAGTATGAGCGGGCTTGCTCGTCGATCTTCTGATCGCTCAATACCCGGGTGGCCGTTACGTTTAGCAGACCGCTTGCGGCTTGTGGGTGTTTGATATGATCATCACCTGCTGCCGGCATATTGACGAGTCTTTAGAGTCTTACACAGAGATTTCCTGGCTCAAGCGAAACGTAATAGGAGCGCATATGAGATATGTGCGGGACCGAGAATTATACCAGTATGTGATACTGGATTCTATTCTCGCGATTTGTATCATCGGCAGGTTATATGTGATATAGCCGGGTTACTGAATCTAGTGTTGATTCGATACATTGATACACTTGATATTAGTCGGTTATATGCGATATGACCGGATCATTAAATCAAGTGTTGATTTAATGATTTGATGTATAATTATATATTTGATATATTACTTTACATTAACTAGTATTTGTTCACTTAAGATGGATTTTCTCACTTGATGTGCACATGTAGTATATGTGATATATTTTTGTGCACTAGATTGTATCATGTTTGATGATACATGCAAGCTTGGGTGTATGTTTACTTTAAACCATGGTTAAGTGAATGGTTAGGTCTTTGAATTATTCACTTATTCATTTTATTTATTTATTTATTCTTTTGGAAAGATAAATGAAATGGTGGCTTGTTTTGTTCTTTTGTTGAAACTTCATGAAGGTTTGAAAGCTTGACCATTTTGTTTCTTTCCTTTAACCTAACCATTCAACTTAACCCTAGTTTATTCTCTACACTCACCCATGGTTACAAAATGATAACCATCACTTGATTTTGTTTTAATTGATTATTCTTTTTCATTCTTCTTCTTCTTCTTCTTAAAGATGAAGAAAGAAAAGCTTTCTACAAAAATGTCAAGTGATGATTCCAAGTGAGAAATCCAAATCCAAAGTGAACCCACTTCCTATTTCTTCATCCTCTACCACTTTCCATGTAGTATAGGGTGTTTTCTTCATAAGTTTCATGACTTGGTGAAGTTGGATCTTGATCTTGAGTTGCCTCGACGTAGATCATCTTCGGCATCAAAGTCGACGACCTAGCCCGATCATTTCTTCGACGAAACCATCGCTAGAGTCCGGGATCCGATGATCGTTTCCCACGGGGTCGAAGTGGACGTTTCCCACGGGGTCAGGATTGACATAGGCCGTGTTCCACGTGACCAGGAATTTGCTCTGGATGCTTCCCACGGGGTCATAGCCATGTTCTGCGGGGACAAGGCTCCGCTCTGAATGCTTCCCACGGGGTTAGGATTGACATAGGCCGTGTTCAGCGAGGACCAGGATCCGCTCTGGACGTTTCCTACGGGGTCAGGATTGACATAATCCGCGTCCCACGTAACCAGGAATTTGCTCTGGATGCTTCCCACGGGGTCTGATTGACATAGCCGTGTTCTGTGAGGACCAGGCTCCGCTCTGGACGTTTCCCACGAGGTCAGGATTGACATAAGCCGTGTTCCATGTAACCAGGAATTTTCTCTGGATGCTTCCCACGGGGTCATAGCCGTGTTCTGCGAGGACCAGGTTCTGCTCTGGATGCTTCCCACGGGGTCAGGATTGACATAGGTCATGTTAAGCGAGGACCAGGATCCGCTCTGGACGTTTTGCACGGGGTCAGGATTGATATAGGCCGTGTTCCATATGACCAGGAATTTGCTCTGGATGCTTCCCATGGGGTCTGATTGACATAGCCGTGTTCTGCGAGGACCAGGCTCCGCTCTAGACGTTTCCCACGGGGTCAGGATTGACATAAGCCGCGTTCCACGTGAACAGGAATTTGCTCTAGATGCTTCCCACGGGGTCATAGCCGTGTTCTGCGAGGACCGGGATCTGCTCTGGACGTTTCCCACGGGGTCAGAGTTGACATAGGTCGTGTTCCACGTGACCAGGAATTTGCTCTGGATGCTTCCCACGGGGTCTGATTGACATAGCCTTGTTCTGCGAGGACCAGGCTCCGCTCTGGACGTTTCCCACGGGGTCAGGATTGACATAGGCCGTGTTCCACAGGACCAGGATTTTCTCTGGACGTTGCCTACGGGGTCAGGATTGACATAGGCCGTGTTCCACGTGACCAGGAAGGGTTGACTTTATCCGCATTTCACGGAGTCGGGATTTGACTCTCGGTCATCTGTGCACCGCCGAGTCATGGAACTGGGAATTGTCGCGGATCCTCTTTGCTTGATGTTGCGTCTGTTGTAATGAGACGAATGTTGAGATGATCTCCAGGCTGTCTGTGAACCGTTGAAATTTGGCTTTTTCTTTTGATGGAGTCTAGGGAGGGAAGGTGTGATTCCTTCTTTATTCGCGCCCCTGAATTGTATACAGGGATTTGATGTGATCTCACCTGTAGAGCAAAAGTTTCATTTTATATATTTTTCTTTTCGCGATGCTCTATCATTTCAGCTTTAACATCGTGAAGGTCGCGATTGCCCAATCATTTCAGCTATTTTTCACTGTGCCCAATCATTTCGGCTATTTGTTTTATCTTTTACTCGCTGCTTTTTATTGCGAGTTGCCCAATCATTTCGGCTATTTTGTATGCATACATTTTTACTTGTTGATTTGCAAGTTGCCCAATCATTTCGGCTATTTCATATGCATGTGTGGCTTGCTGGCTTTTGCTGCGAGCTTGGGATTAGACACCGATTTCGGCATCAGCATTGCTACAACAGGGATATTGCCAAGAGCGAATCATCATTTGCCTCTGTCGACGTCGAACAAAGGTGGCTTAGCAAACAGGGTTAAGATCCCGTCGACTAAGGCTTTTGACTTCATGAGCCGTAAGGGCCTCATAAAGGAATTTCTCCCTACGAGTCGTGAGGATCTCGCATGTGAGTTTTCTCTTTAGGAATCGTGAGGATTCTTAAGTGTGTGATCTATTATAAGTCGTAAGGATCTTACAAGAGCGCTTTCTCCTTATAAGTCGAGAGGGCTTACAAGGGGGTTCACTGTGCAAACATATCCCTAGTTACGGATGGGACTTTGTTAGGGAAATATTTATTCGCGCCCGTGGATTGTATACAAGGGTCAGCATTGAACCGCTTGTAGGGCAGCATTGGAGATTGTGGTGGCCGCTTAAGAACAGGTTCAGATCCCTTTAGCTTAAGACTTTTGAATCTTATGAGCCGTGAGGGTCCCATAAGAGGGTTCTCCTTACGAGTCGTGAGGATCTCGTAAGTGTAATTTCTCCTTAGGAATCGTGGGGATCCCTAAGTGTGTTGCTCCCTTGTGAGTCGTAAGGATCTCACGCAGGTGGTTTCTCCTCACAAGGTCGAGAGGACCTTACAAGTGTCTTTTAACGAGATTACGCCCTTTCGGGTTTTCACAAAAACTCGCCGGTAGCCCTGCTGTTTTTACTCACGGAGCCCTTTCGGGTTTTCATCCATGCCCATTTTGCTTATGGACATACCGTTTTCTTTTTCTTTCTTTTTTTTATTCTTTCTTTTTTTTTTGTCAGCCTTGGGATGCTGCTGTCCACAGTAGTTTATCGACATCGCGGTCAACGGCCAGTTTAGGATATAGTGGTCCATTGTTAGTTTAAGGACGTTTCGGTCCGTCGCCAGTTTTAAGACATAGTGATCCATGGTTAGTTTAAGGACATTTCGGTCCGTGAAAACCTGCTGCTACTTATAGAGTTTGGGCTTAGGAAGATAGCGAGTGGACATAGGCGTCGTCATCTATCATTGACCTAGGCTGTGACTCGTCAAGCCTAGTATTTCATTAGGAAGCGACCGGTTATTGGCCTGAAAGGTCTTTCACCATGCATGTCCATGAGTAGGTAAGCTCCACCCTGGTAGACTTTGTCTATGATATACGGGCCTTCATAGTTCGGCTCGAACTTCCCTCGCTTGGCAAGATTAGGGATCATAGGTCTTTTGACTACTAGCACAAGCTCGCCTTGGCGGAATGTTCTCGGCCTAGTCAGTCTCTCGTATGAGCGTGTCATCTTTGCTTTATAAGCCTCCAGATTTTGTTGCGCCATGATCCTGGTTTCATCAAGGGGTCGAGCTCCTCAAGCCGAAGGTGAGCATTTTCTTCGTCTGTTAGCTCGTAGTGAACCGCCACTCGTAGAGAGGGCAAATCTATCTCAAGAGTGAGTACCGCTTCCGTACCGAATACCAATGCGTACGGCGTTGTATTCGTGGACGTTTTGAACGTAGTTCGATACGCCCAGAGAGCTTCATGCAGTCTCTCATGCCAGTCCTTCTTATTTCGAGACACCGTCTTTTTCACGATCTTCGTCAAGGTCTTGTTGAAAGCCTCGGCTAGACCGTTAGCTCGGGGATTATAGACCGATGAATATCTTCGGTCTATGTTATGCTATTGTGCGAAGCAGCTGATCTTGTGGCTTCTATAGGCTGGCCCGTTATTGGAGATGATCCGTCGCGGAGTTCCAAACCGATATATGACGTGCGTCTTGAAGAAATGGAGGATATTCTCCGTCTTCACTTCCCTCAGTGGTATTGCTTCTGCCCATTTGGAGAAGTAATCAGTTGTCGCCAAAATGAATCGATGTCCTCTGGACAATGCTGGTTCGATAGGGCCGATTATGTCAGTTCCCCACATTTCGAACGGCCAGCTAGCCACTGTCGGATGTAGCGGATTCGGATGCTGGTGGATAAAGTCTCCATGGATCTGGCACGAATGGCATTGCTTTGCGTATTCGAGGCAGTCCTGGATCATCGTGGGCCAATAGTAGCACATCCTTTTGATCTTTAGCTTCATCTTCGGCCCGGCTAGGTGAGAACCGCAGAGTCCGTCGTGAGTTTCTTGGACGACTCTCCTTGCCTTTTCAGGTCCCATGCATCTTAGCCACAGAGAATCAAATGATCTTGATCAGTCGAAAATATTGCATTTTTAACACATCAATTTCCCTACTATTTGCAATCATCTAAAGGTGTTCGGTATGAATATAGCACATATTAGCAATTCGTCTACAAAATACCAAATAATGTGTTATACATTATAACCGGCATTTTGAGGGAAATTGAGTGTTTATTATTGCACGCATGATCTTTGTATATCGCAACACTTGTCTCGAGATTGTGTGCAGGAAATTCTCCAGGTAAAAGAGCCGAAACTGCTAAAAGTGCTGATAAAAATACGCCAAGTCCAAGACTTGTGATCTGGCAGTGAACAAGAAAGTATAAAAATATTCCAGACATCAGAAAAGTGACATAAAGCCAACACAAATAAACACTGGAAGTTTCATGCACCAATACCACCAAACGGCCGCGGATCCGCGGCCACAGTGACTCCTCATCGGCAGATTATTATTTCAGAGGTCTCTTCTGAATTACCAAACTTCTTCAAGACACTTCAGTCCCTAGAGATCTCCAGAAGCTTCCTTTCTAACAGCCAAGCTTCTTGTACAAGCCTAATACCTACCAAGCTTCTCAAGCAAGCTAGCTAACTACCTTAATCTAGAAGCTTCTCCTCAATTACCAAGCTTACAAGGGAAGCTAAATCAAGCTTCTAGGGGAAGCTAAAGGAGAAGACTATAAAAGGGGACCCAAGGCTTCATTACAAAGGGTGTTCATCATTTGAGGGTAAAATTCTAGTGAGATCCAAATCAATTCTAAAGCAAATTGAATGACACAATTTGATCCAAATCAAGATCATTGAGTACCGATTCAAGAAAGCATTCAACAAGCATTTTTGAAGCAACGCCGATCTTCATCCGAGCAAGTGATCCACGACGATCCGCGACTCAAGAAAACGATGCGAAGCTAGTTCGACGATCGAGTTCTCTCCTCAATTGTTGTAGTCTTTGAGTGTATTGTAACGAAACATCAAATAATAAAAGGTGAAAATTCTTCATCTTGCTTTTCTTTACATTTGAGCATTATGAAGAGTTATCAATTCTTGATTATTTTCTTTTTCATGATGTTTGAGTGAAAACTCCGCTCGTGGAGGAATCGAGAAAATAGATAGATGATGATGATTAAATTCTTGAACGATTCTTAAGTCTTATGAGTTTTATAAACTTTAGAAAATTGAATCATCGACAACCTAGTTTTGAGCGAGATGCTTTCTTGAATGTTTTCGCTCTTAATTAGAGATCAACGATCGATAATTGAATTTCCTAGAGGCTAGAATTTGAATGCTAATCAACGAAAGGACAAGGGATGATGATGGAGAAACCCTAGTTTCTTCGATAGATCCCTAAACCTCGTTGATCGTTATCGATCTAGCAACAAATCATCAATATATAAGAATTTGTAATCATAATTCTTCATCATCACTATCGATTGGATCGATTCCTATGAGCCTCTTTACAAATCTTGATAATTCATTCGATTTGGACATCTTCTTGAATTTTATTGATTCTCGATTCTAGATCTTTACCTTTTGATGATTCTTGAAACTAAAATTTCATAAATCTTGAATCAATTTTCTTTTATCCTTTAATTTTCAACTCAACTAAAACAAGATTGAGCAAATCACACTTTCTCAATGGACGATCCGTTCTCATTGACGAAACTACAATAGACACCGTCAATTGATTGCGGTATAAATTTCATTGGTTGTGAAACAATTCTAAACACGACACGGAAACTTGATCAATCAAATGGTGCCGTTGCCGGGGATCGTGTGCTAATTTGTTCATTTTTGTAATTTGAGTTGAAAGATTTATTATTCCATCAGAATTTTTAGATCAAATTTCGCACAAACGCTAAACGATTTGTTTTGATTTGTTGCAAGGAGATCTGAAATCTGTGGAGCGAGAGGAAAATTTTTCTGAACATTCCAGAGAGTTCAGTAAGTGAACAGGAGCATCTGCAAGAAATTTTGTGCAGAGATTTCAACAACAGACCGCGCAACCGCGGCCATTGGTAGCTTCTTGCGGCGGAACCGCGGCGGAATAGCTGCGTCACTGTACCAAAATTTTTAGGTGAGTTTCTGTCTTTCATATCTCCTCCCTGCTCTGCTTCATTAACCAATTTCTGCAGGATTCTTTGCAAAAATTCGCAGCGCCGCTAAAAAGAAAAAATTGTTGCGTGTTTGATCTTGGTTGTTTGCATTTTTAACATGGAAATTAAGGGGCAAAGACCAAATTCAGATTAGGTGGGGAGTTCATTACCCTTCCTGAGCCCCGAAAATCACAAAACTGCATCCGCATTACCCTCATTAACTAAAAAATATCTAGACATGACTCTAAGGACCGTCGCGCTCACTTAGGACAGAAGGAGGTCGTGGGTAATCTATTGCTTATCCGCGTTTCTTTTATGGTGTCCAAGATAAGTGTGTCTAAGGCAAGTGGTACTTAATTAGGCCCACTACTTACGTAGTGGAGAACCTCCCACTTACCTGGCACTTACCTGGCCACAGGAGAGACAAAGAGGCGGTAGAGGATTTATCTTACGACTTGTCTTCTAGAAGTCTAGGAGCGGTCTAGAGACTTGACTTAGGTGACCAATAGAATTAGGGTTGCTTGTGCATTGTTTGTGATTTGATTTTTCAAAAATCCTTACTGTTTCAAAACAAACACCAACTCATCTTTTCCTTAATTATCACAACGCTGCCATTTGTGCTAAACCATTTAGTGCATGCTCGGCTGGACACGGGATTTTAGTGCCCGTCTTGTCCGCGTTCCTCCTATCGACTCCGAAGTCGGTATTTCTACGTCTACTTTTTCTTTACCCTCCACCACACCCACTTTGATGGACAATTCTCCATCGAACTTCTTTAACACTACTCTGCCACCGTCCGCAGGTGCGCAGAATCCACCCCGCATCTCTCTCCAAAAGAGATGTTACCCTATGCGAGGTCCTCTTTCGACCTGTCTCACCATTCCACCAGCTAATGGGAACAATTTTGAAATCAAACCACAATACATCAATTTTCTACCAAAATATCACGGTCTCGAGTCTGAAGACGCATATGTCTTTATTACCAAATTTGAAAATGTATGCGCTATGATGGGTACTTCACAGCTTTCTGTGGATGCTATGCGTTTACGTCTTCTCCCATTTACCTTATGCAATATAGCCGAGAAGTGGCTTTATAACACAGCCGCACATTCCATTTCGAACTGAGGAGAATTCGTAACAGCTTTCCTAAAGAAACTTTACCCCAATCATAAAATAGCTCGAGTCCGTAGCGAAATAAATCAATTTACCCAGCTTCCAAATGAACCATTCTCGAAGTGTTTTGAATGCTTCAAGGATCTGTTAGTTCAATGTCCACATCACGGAATTCCTAGATGGGATCTGTGCAGAATCATATATGAGGGCATTAATCCTACCACAAAACAGACCCTTGAATCCATGTGTCAAGGCACCTTCATGACTAAAGATGATGGTGAAGCCTGGAGATTTTTAGAAGATTTCACTGAAAAATCTTTACAGTGGGAGAGTGTAAGTCAACCATCGTCTGGGGGTGGTAACCACCAATCTGATGTTTCCATAGGAGTTAGAGCTGAAATATCAGCAATGCAAAAGAAACTCGAAACTATAGAAAATAAATTTTTAGCAACCGCCCTAAATCAGATGTCACTCTCAAAAACTGTCTGTGGATGCTGTTCTGATCCATCTCATCTTACGGAAGAATGTCCTTTAAATTCTCCGTTTCAAGGTCAAGAGCATACCAATGCTGCTTTCTAACAAAGACCTAGAAACGATCCGTATTCTTCCACTTATAATCAGGGTTGGAGGAATCACCCTAATTTTGCTTGGAACTAATCACAAACTCAAAACACGGTTCCAAATCAAAACAATTTCCAAAGGGCTCCTCCACCACAACAGCAACCACTTCAACTGAGTCAGCACCCCTACCAATCACAAAACTTTCAAAATCCGGTCAACACACCTGCACCGTATAATCCTTTGCAGTTGACCGGTACTGATGAATCCTCTTCACTCGCACAAACCATGAATTTGCTTCTGACAAATTTCATGCAAGTTTCGGCTGAGATAAAGTCTTCCGTCGATAAAATTCAGAAAAACTCTGACTCCCAAAGTGAGAGTATTAAATCGATGGAAGCACAAATTGCCCGTATAAATGCCGAATTGAGTGCCAGAGAAAAAGGGAAACTTCCATCTCAACCTGTACCCAATCCTGGCTATTCACATCATGTGAACGTTATCACCACGTTGAGATCTGGAAGAGTGCTTGACAACCATGTTGGGGAAGAAATTGATAATAATGAAGAATCGATCGATGATACCCCGTGTTCCTCTCCGAACAACGGGGACGCGACCGTGCGGGTCCATCTTGCCGGTAATTCGGGGCAAATGCTAATTGGTGCTATCCGTCCACCTCTCCGAAGATGCCAAGTTGATTTATGGCACCGTGTATCGAAGGTTTAAACGGATGCGGCCGGTGTAGCAGACTTCGTCAGATTCCCCCTCATTTTAGGGGTTTTGATTGTGGGGACGCTCTTCCCTGCAGGCGCAAGCCCCTGCAGTTAATTACGCTACCGCATCGCGGTAACAACTTTCTCCTTCTCCATATAGTCACTTCGTGCCGTGGGTGTTTGTTTTGTGTTCGGTTGCCCGTGGATTGTATACGGAGACTAAGTTATATTGTCGCCCGTAGGACGTAGAATAGTCCAAATCCGTATCTTTCTTAGATTTGGGTTTGGGGGGTTTGTCTTTAAGGATACGTTAGCCTTATTTGAGGCTAAGATCAACTTAAACGTTCGTTAAGGACACGTTAGTCTAATTTTAGACTAAGATCAACTTAACGGGATCGTTTAGATCCGACAAGAGAGCAATTGGGCTCTATTGTTTAGTTTAGTGACATTGCGGTCGATAATTAGTTTAAGAACATTGCGGTCCGATGTTAGTTTTAAGACATTGCGGTCAAGGTTAAGGACATCATAGTCCGTGAGTTTAAGGACCTCACGGTCCGGTGTTAGTTTTAAGACATCACGGTCGAGGTTAAGGACATTATAGTCCGTGGATTTAAGGACTCCACGGTCCGACGTTGGTTTTAAGACATCACGGTCGAGATTAAGGACATCATAGTCCGTAAGCTTAAGGACCTCACAGTCCGGTATTAATTTTAAGACATTAAAGTCAAGGTTAAGTACATCATAGTCCATGAGTTTAAGGACCCCACAGTCCGTAGCGATGCATGGTCATCGGGACCCGTCACCTCTCTGACGACGTTGAAGGATTACAACGACAGATGTCAGAGGAGTAAAGAGATGTACCCTCGAACCGGGTGTAAATTGATTGGGAGAGCAATTGTGCTCAGCTCAATTTATATTGAGGACTTATGGCCAGAATTGGGCTAAGTCCAGTTAAAAATGTTTAACATTTTCATTTATATTTTGCCTATTACGCCTTTGTTTGGGCTCTGCCCTTTTAATAATGCATAGCATTGGGCTCTGCTCTTTTAATAATGCATAGCATTTATCAGGAGCAAAATAGTGGTATTATAATGCGCCACGTGGCTTGTCAGGCGCTTTGCGCCAAGCAAAGAGCGCAATGCGCTAGCGCATGCGAAGGTGACACGTGTCACGCTCTGCGCTAAGCGCAAGTCTGTTAGCGCACTGCGCTTTCTGAGTGCGCTGCGCTAGTGCGCTGCGCCAGTCCAAGAGTGCAATGCGCTATTTTTTTTAGAAGCGCAAACTGCTCTGTGGTTGACACGTGGCGCGTTCTGGCGCGGTGCGCCATTCCAATAAACGCAAAGGCGCGTTTCAAGAGTGCAAGGCACTGTCCAATAGCGTAGAGCGCATTTTGATCAATTTAAGATCAAAGAACAAGTTTTTTGTTCTTCAAAAGAGGCATTGCCTCAAGATCCAAGAACCAAAGTTCTTGTTCTCATCAAAAGGCTGTGCCTTTATAGATCAAATGATCTGTGAATGAAGTAAATTACTTCTTTAAATCTTTTATGATTAGATCTTTCCTTGATCGTTTTCTTTTTATTGAAGATCTTGATCTTGTTCTTAGATCTTTGATCTTTTTAGAAGATGGTTCTTCTTTTTGTGAGATGTTTTCATCTCTGTTCTTCCAAGATTTTAATTCTTTATTTTTAAAGATGAAGAAAATGATCTTCTTTCTTCAAAGGCTTGCCTTTCTTTCTCTTTGAGGTTTTTCTCAAAGTTTGCAGAGGGTTCTCTATATATGAGACTTGAGGTCTTGGGGCCTTTATATAGGGCCAATTGATTTATTAAGTTAGTTACAGAGATCTTTCTCTGATTGATCTGGGGATATTTCCCCACTGTTGGATCTTTGATCCTAAGGCCTCTGTTTTACAGAATATAATCTTCTTAGTTTAATAAGATTAGAAAGATCTTTCTAGAACAGAATTTTAATTCTGATTAATTAATAATTTATTATTCAAATTCCAGTGCTGGCGCAATTGGCGCTAGCGCACTTGCGTTTGACACGTGGCGCGCAGCGCAGCGCAACTGCGCTAGCGCGCCTGTGTTTGACACGTGGCGCGCCGCGCAGAGCGCCGCGCAGAGCGCCGCGCAGCGCAGAGCGCAGCGCAACTGCGCTAGCGCGCCACTGTTTGACGCGTGACGCGTGGCGCGCAGCGCAGAGCGTAAGGGATCTGAAGCGTTGCTCATTTTAAAATTTGAATTTTGAAACAGATCTTTGCTCTAATTGGGGGTGCGCTGCCTTGGGCGCAGCGCTCCTGGCGCTGGCGTGTCTGCTTTTGACACATGGCGCGCAGCGCACAGCTCAAGGAATCTGAAGCATTGCTTCAATTTTTTCGAATTTTGAAATTCAAACAGGGATTTGCTCTGATTGCGGGAAACAAATGCCCCCCCACCGTTGCGCTCACGTGGCGCACACGTGAGTGCAGCGGTGGCAACATCTGAGCCCTTGGATCAACTCAGAAGTTGAGGAGGCGCTTCAGCGCCTATAAATAGGACTCTTGGTCCTCACGTGATTATCATCTTCAAGTATTTTTATCTCAGAGCCTTGCTCTCATTTCCAAGAACTTCAAGAGTTAAAACTCTAGAAAATTTTAGGTAAAAATTAAATTAGATCAAATTAATTTTAATTAACAGAGCCTTGCTCTCATTTCCAAGAACTTCAAGAGTTAAAACTCTAGAAAATTTTAGGTAAAAATTAAATTAGATCAAATTAATTTTAATTAACAGAGCCTTGCTCTCATAGATCTTTTGATCCAAAGAAAACCCCTTTGGGGTTTCATAAATAGAGCTTTGCTCTCAAGAACCCATAGATCTAAATAGATCTTTCCTTAGGGTTTCTTAGCCCATGGGTCAGAGCTCTGCTCTTTTGACAATGTATAGATCTTTTGATCTTTTGATGAAGAACTCTTAAAAGTTTTTTCATTGATCTTTAAGATCCCAACACTTTAATTCTTAGGAATTATTTTTCATTTACTTTTGATGGATTTTCCATCATCATTACAGAGCTAGGATCTTTAAGGAATTTTATTCCCTCGTGACCAGAGTTTGACAAGTGTCACTCTGTTATAGGGCTTTGCTCTGAAAGGGAGATTTTCTCCTTGTCTCGAGAGATTTCTCATTTAATGAGAATATTTTTTAAGGATTTCCTCATTAATTAATAGTCTCATCCAATGCTGAGGCTGTCTTATTAACTGATGCATTGTCATCTGGATTTTGTGGGTCCCCCTTTGGTCCCCTCTCCACTGCATTGCAGTGTGGTACAAATTTTAAAGTACCAAGCGTCGGGATTTTAAAATTAAATTATGATACTAAAAATTGAATTTCGCTTTTTTTTTGCAGGCAACATGTCTTCTGATCTCTCGTTCCCGTTTTTCCGTTCGGAGGGGGGATTCCCTGAGGCGCCGGTAGACCGGGAGGTTCTTGCTCTCATTAAGGACTACGACCCGAGGTACAAGAACCTTCACCTGTGGGGTAGATGGTACAACGAAATTATCAGAGGTCGCCGAAGCTTCTCCTGTGCGACGCCGTCAGAGCCGATCTCATATGCAGACGTACCCCCGGTGAACTACGCCGTGGAGGTCGTAAATTAGAATTCGGAGGGTCTTCTTCAACCTTCGATTGCTGCCATACCCATGCAGCTGCCGGCAGCCGTGAATATTTTGGGACGGCGCATATGCCAGGGCGAGTCGCGCCCTTGGGGACAACCCTACAATATCGGATTGACCCCTCGACACTCGGCAGGGTATTTGCAGTGGGCCAGGTATATTTTGTCAGCGAAGAAGACGCACCTGCTGAAGATCAGTCTATACCCCGCAGTTTACGCCTCGCTGTTCGAGTAATCTGCTCCTCCAACGTGGTGGATTAAGGCGTTCGTGGAGCAATGGAACATCCGCACCCATACCTTTCTTCTAATGGACAGGGAAGTTTCCATCTCTTTGGAAGAATTTGCTGAAATTTCCGGTCAGCCGGTGAGGGGAGAGCACTATGAGGAGCTGCTCCTTCTGACGAATATGTCTTCGCCACTAAGCTGTTGGTGATGGACCTAACGCCGGAGAATGCTATTCAGCACCAGTTTCCAAGTCTGGTAAAGGTGCTGAATATGTATGAAAGTCTTTACTTGGAATCGGGAGGCCGGGGAGTTAGTTTCGCAGACTTCATCGCCCGCTTTCTTCGACCGGAGATTCTATCGCAACGGGGCGAAAAATTTGCCAAGCTTGACGACCCCTTCGGCCTTGGCTTAGATCGTCGACCAGCACTAGACGATCAAAAGGGTTTTGACCTCCCTGATGCTGCAATCATCCCCTTATCGGAAATCGCCACTCCCGGCATCGACGAGGAGACTTTCTTTCTCGGGTTTCTGGGGTTATGGTTGTGCTGGTTCGTGCTCCCCATGCACCCTCGTTATATGAGGACATCCGTCTTCTACCCAGCACATCGAATGGTGGCTGGCATACAATTGGCCATCGGGATTGCCGGGTTGGCCCATCTGTACCATGGTCTTAGCGTGGCGGCGGACACAACTGAACCGAGGGTGCAACCTGCCAATTTCCCGATGCACTACTTTACTTCGTGGATGGAAATGCACGTGCTCGGGGTATTTGGTATTCATAAAGACCCTCGTTTTACGAGAAGTGCCGACTCCCGAGAGTTATGCGGCTGATCGGCACTTCTATCGTGAATTCGCCTCCACGGGAGGCTAGGGGGCTGCTTCTTCTTCCGCATACGGTCGGAGCGGGTATTTCTTTCACAGACAAGGTCCTGACAATCGGCCCGGAGACCTCCAAGGCGGTGTTGGCGTTGCGCGATAATTTCAAGGACGGGGCCTCCGTATTGAAAGCTCAGGAGATTCTACATCTATACTCCATCCGGCCGGGCTTCCTCGTGTTCAAGCAGAACGAGGCGGCGCTTTTTATGAGGTACAACCCCCATCATTTCGCCCTACAACTAAGTTATAATCATGGGGCGTTTTTGGAAGAGCATGCGGCCACCAGAGAGGGGATACGGAGTGCACTTCATCACTTTATGCGGCTAAATACGGGCTCCCATTTCTTCATTAGCGAGCCGAGTTGCATTCCACGGGCCCTCAATGTATACGGGACTTGGTATCAGCACGCGATAGGCGCCGTCATCAAGGAAGAGAAGCGGCTGCTGCTTGATCGCAAGGGTGCGCCCCCCGCTAGCGATCGCAACGTCCCCCTAAGACGAAGGATCCCTGTCCCTCCTCCACTAAGAGAGATGCTGGATTTGAGCCTCCACGCGTGCTAAGCCCCCCGTGTGGATTGCCCCATGATTTTGTGGACGTGCCCTCAGCGCCCCGTGCTCCCGTGGAGACGGTAAACGTGGTTTCGCCTAAATCCGGCGTGGGCTCGGACATCGGGACCCGCCGTCCCAAGGTGCCCACGAAGCGTAAGCTGATTTTGGGTGCAACCGGAGTTCGCGCGCAGAAGAGGAAGAAGAAGTCAATCCTTTCTGCTGATGTTGTATTTGGCCAGGAACCTCATGCTCCTTACAGCGAGGGCTTGAGTGAGTACGGGACTAACGAGGGCTTATTTATGCCGCCAGACGACACTGATCTGGCGACCGCCATCGCAGCTTCTGAGCGATTGGCAAGGCGTGACGCATGGTTGGCTAAACTTGCGCAATCAGGTAATCACTAGTTGTATTTTCTTTTGTCATTGCATCGTACTTCTACCGTTGTTTTTGACTAACGCTTTTCCTTCTTTAACAGGCATTTCTACCGAAGAAGCCATCGCTGCTTCTCTTAAGACTTTTGAGGAAGAGGAACGACTTAGAACGTCCTTAGGCCTTGGTACATTTCGGTTCGCTATTTTTCTCCTTCCATTTCTTATGAGTAACCTGACCCTCTCTTTGTCTTGTCACAGGGACCACAAGACCTACCTCACAAGCCGATGCGGGAATTCCCCCTGAGCCAGCTACCGAAGTCCCGGCCTCTTCGGGATTGCCGCAAGAGGCCCCTCTTAAAAAGCCGATGATGGAAGCCTTGATGGCTCTGGAGGCAACCCTGAACGCGAACGACGACGCCTTGCTAAAAGAGGCTTCAAAAAGGTTTGTAGCAACGGCTCGGGAGGAAAGGAAACGCCTAAGGCGCGCAGCAAGAGAGCGTAGCGCTGCTTTGGCCATGGGAGTAGGCTCAAGCGCCGTTACTCCCGCTGCTACTCCTTCAGAGGAGCTCCCGGTCGCCTTGTCCACTGCTCATAGACGGGCGGCACGTGCAGCTCGGGAAGCCAATGGTAAATCCACCTCAGATAATGTGTTTTTGAGGCTTTGTTGTCAAAGTTTTAAAACCGTTGGTTTTTATATATCTTGTCCTGCAGGGCCGAGTCTCACTGAAGGAGTGGCGGCGACCGTCGAGCCTGATGGGATGGTGGAGGAGGTAGCGGCTGAACCCGAGGCTATGGCAGGCGATGTAACCATAGCTGCCAGGCTCGAGATAGTGGCTGACGAGACAGTCACAACTGCTATGCCCGAGAAGGCTGCCGATGCCGAGCCCGAGGGGGCGGCGGGTATTACGGTTGCTACGGCTGAGCCTGAGGCAGCAGTGGATGAAACGGCTTTGACCACTGAGCCCGAGGTGGGTGAAACGGGCATGATCGCTGAGCAGGAGATGACTGCTCTCTCTCAAGAGTCAGGCACTGCTCCGATCATCGCTCTGCCTGCCTACGGTTCCTTGTCGTCTCCTGGCCTCGCGAGCATGACGAAGGCTCCCCTAGAGTCGGGCGATGAGGCAACGGGAGGTGAAACCATGCCAATGGAGGAGGGAGACGCCACCGTTGCATCAAGTGACGCCCTCGTCACGGCTCCGATTGGCGACTCATCAGGTAAATTTTGGGTTACCGTCCTTCTTTTTTTTTATTCTGCAATCCTTCCTGACAGGGTTTATCTTGTTTCTAACACAGGTGCGACTAGTGCTGGTGCTGCGTTACCCGAGGGAGCGCCGTCAGTTACCGCTCTGACGGTGACCACTTCTCTTCCTTCTCTCGCACAGTCACAAATGCTGGAAGGTATGGATTTGCAACCCATCTTTAAGCTGCATAATTTATGTACTGACGTTGTATTATTGCGTCTTTGCAGGAGTCCTTTTTGACCACCTGTACCAGGTGCTGCATCCCCGCTTCTCTTTCCCGTCGGAGATGGCTTCATCTAGCGGCGCTGGTGAATATAGCTTCCAATTAATGCTCTTTCTTTTACCGATAATGAACTTATTTCTGATTCTTCTTTGCCCTGATTGCAGTGCTAAAGATTGAAAGAGGAGATGTAAGATCAGTTGCGCCACCGGTCCTCCCGGCTTTGCCACCTGCTGCAGCCGGTATAGTAGACTCTACTTTTTTCTTGTTTTCTTTATTTCTTGAGCCGGCACTTGATTATGATCTATTTTGCAGCAATCACATCGACTCCAACCCCGTTCGAGTCTCGTATTATAATGACGGCCGGGCCCTTTTTAAGGCGTCCATCATCTAAAGGTGCTGCGACCAGCCTACACATGCTAGGCGAGTATATCGAGGAGTTCGACGCAGAGGCTCCCACGTCTGCCATGGATTTTGCTGCAGAGATTAACCCTATGCTGGCGACGCTCATGAACTTTCACGGTGAGGGTGTCGTTGAGTTTTAGGTTAATCGCTGCCGGGAGGTCGAGGCTTGCTTGCATGAGCTTGAGCTTCAGCGTCCGACACCTGAGATTCTGGCCACGAGCACTCAACGGGCGGCATGGATCGAGCAGAGCGCTTCTTACTTCCGCCATCTCGAACAAGAAGTGGCTTTAAAGCGAAGAGAATGCAAAGAAACTTCAAGAGAGTCTGCTCGACTGCGTGCTGAGGTCGACGCGAACGCTGCCCAGGTGAAGGTTGTCTTCGAGGGCCTTCTACAATGTATCTCTAATGGGCTAACATTGAAGCAGAAGCTCGATATTGTTGAGCGTGATGCATAAGATCGTGAAGCAGCTCAGCGAGCCGTCGAGGAACAACTCTCATCTTACTTGCAGCAGCGAGCCCAGGTCAAAGCAGAGTTAGCCGTGGCAGCCGATCAAGAATAGGGGCTGAGGGAAGTGCGCGAGCGACTGGTCGAACTACTGAAAGCGCTTTCCTCTCAATAAAAAATTTGTATCATTTGTAATTGTGAATGAAATGTATTTGTTCTTTTATTCTTTAACACGATGTATTTTGTACTCAATCGAATTCATGAATAAAAGATACACGTTCTTCATAATGTCTTGTGTCATTTCTCCGCTTTCTTCTTTCCTGCTGTGTTGTTTGTCATGTGATTTTAGCAAGTGCGGTCTGTAGATAGTATATAGCTGTCAGTCTTAGGCTCTTTGTAGAGTGGTGATGGCTTAGAAAACAGGGTTAAGGTCTGTCACCTAAGACTTTTCAATTTTATGAGCCGTGAGGGTCTCATAAAAAATTTTCTCCCTACGGGTCGAGAGGATCCCGTAGGTGTAATTTTCTTCTTAAGAATCATGAGGATTCCTAAGTGTGTTTTCTCTTGAGAGTCGTAAGGATCTCACAAGATAATTTACTCCCTTACGAGTCGTGAGGACCCGCAAGTGATGGGTGAAGTTGCCCTTATCCGCATTTCACGGAGTCAGGGATTGTTCTGGATGCTTCCCACGGTTTCACTGCCGTATTTGGCGAGGACAAGGATCCGCTCTGGACGTTTTCTAGGATACCGTAGTTTAAAGACATCACGGTCGAGGTTAAGGACATCATAGTCCGTGGATTTAAGGACTCCACAGTTCGTTGTTAGTTTTAAGACATTACGGTCGAGGTTAAGGACATCATAGTCCATGAGTTTAAGGACCTCACAGTCTAATGTTAGTTTTAAGACATCACGGTCGAGGTTAAGGACATCATAGTCCATGAGTTTATGGGCCTCACAGTCCAATGTTAGTTTTAAGACATCACGGTCGAGGTTAAGGACATCATAGTCCGCGGATTTAAGGACTCCACAGTCCAATGTTAGTTTTAAGACATCACGGTCGAGATTAAGGACATCATAGTCCGTGGATTTAAGGACTCCACAGTCTAATGTTAGTTTTAAGACATCACGGTCGAGGTTAAGGACATCATAGTCCGTGAGTTTAAGGACCTCACAGTCCGCGAAATGCGTGGTTGTTGGGACCCGTCACCTCTTTGAAGACGTTGAAGAATTACAACGACAAATATCAAAGGAGTGAAGAGATGTACCCTTGAACCAAGGTAAAATTAGTGTAAAATCATTGGGGTTGATTGTTAGTTTTAAGACATCACGGTCGAGGTTAAGGACATCATAGTCCGTGAGTTTAAGGACCTCACAGTCCGATGTTAGTTTTAAGACATCGCGGTCAAGGTTAAGGACATCATAGTCCGTGGATTTAAGGACTCCACGGTCCGATGTTTGCTCTGGATGCTTCCCACGGGTTCACTGCCATGTTTGGCGAGGACCAGGTTCCGCTCTGGATGCTTCACACGGGGTCAGAAGTAACGTTATCCACGTTCCACGTAACCAGGAATTTTGCTCTAGATGCTTCCCGCGGGTTCACTGCCGTGTTCGGCAAGGACTAGGCTCCGCTCTGGATGCTTCACACGGGTTCACTGCCATGCTCTGCGAGGACCAGGATCCGCTCTGGAATTTTTCTACGGGGTCAGAAGTGACGTTATCCACGTTCCACGTGACCAGGAATTTTGCACTGGATGCTTCTCACGGGTTCACTGCCGTGTTCTGAGAGGACTAGGCTCCACTCTGGATGCTTCACACGGGTTCACTGCCATGCTCTGCGAGGACCAGGATCCGCTCTGGACGTTTTCCACAGGGTCAGAAGTGACGTTATCCGTGTTCCACGTGACCAGGAATTTTGCACTAGATGCTTCCCACGGGTTCACTGCCGTGCTCGGCGAGGACTAGGCTCCGCTCTGGATGATTCATACGGGTTCACTGCCGTGCTCTGCGAGGACCAGGATCCGCTCTGGACGTTTTCCATGGGGTCAGAAGTGACGTTATCCGTGTTCCACGTGACCAAGAATTTTGCTCTAGATGCTTCCCACGGGTTCACTGCCGTGTTCGGCGAGGACTAGGCTCCGCTCTGGATGCTTCACACGGGTTCACTGTCGTGCTCTGCGAGGACCCGGATCCACTCTGGACATTTTCCACGGGGTCATAAGTGACGTTATCCGTGTTCCACGTGACCAGGAATTTTGCTGATTATATCCGTATTTCACGGAGTTGGGATTTGACTCTCGGTCATCTGTACACCGTCGAGTCATAGAACTGAGAGTTGCCGCTGTTCCGTTTTGTTTGATGTTGTGTCTGCTGAGACAAATGTTGAGATGATTTCCATGCTATCTGTGACTCATCGAGATTTGGCTTCTTCTTCTGATGAAACCTGGGGGAGGAGGAATGTGATTCCTTCTTTGTTTGCGCCCCTGGATTGTATACAGGGATTGATGTGATATCACCTGTAGGGCATAAATTTCATTCATTCATTTTTTTTATTTCTTTCCGCGATGCTCTATCTTTCAGCTTTTATATCGTGAAAGTCGCGATTGCCCCATCATTTCGGCTATTTTTTGCGGTGCCCAATCATTTCGGCTATTTATTTTATTTTTACTCGCTGCTTTTTATTGCGAGTTGCCCAATCATTTCGGCTATTTTGCATGCATACATTTTTTTTACTTGCTGCTTCCGTTGCAAGTTGCCCCATCATTTCGGATATTTCGTATGCATGTGTGGTTTGCTAGCTTTTCGCTGCAAGCTTGGGATTAGACACCGATTTCGGCATCAACACCGCTACAACTGGAATATTGCCAGGAGCGAATCATCATTTGCCTCTGTCGACCTCGAACAAAGGTGGCTTAGCGAACAGGGTTAGGATCCTGTCGACTAAGGCTTTTGACTTCATGAGCCGTAAGGGTCTCACAAAGGTATTTCTCCCTGCGAGTCGTGAAGATCTCGTAGGTGTGTTTTCTCCTTAGGAATCGTGAGGACTCCTAAGTGTATGGCATCTTGTAAGTCGTAAGGATCTTACAAGAGAGTTTTCTCCTTATAAGTCGAGGGGACTCACAAAGGTTTTTCACCGTGCGAACATATCCCTGGTCACGGATGGGACATTGTTAAGGAAATGTTTATTCGCGCCCGTGGATTGTATACAAGGGTCAGTGTTGCACCACTTGTAGGGCAGTATCGGAGGTTGTGGGGGTTGCTTAAGAACAGGTTCAGGTCTCTGTAGCTTAAAACTTTCAAATCTTATGAGCCGTGAGGGTCTCATAAGAGAGTTCTCCTTACGAGTCGTGAGGATCTCACAAGTGTAATTTCTCCCTAGGGATCGTGGGGATACCTAAGTCTTTTGCTCCCTTGTGAGTCATAAGGATCTCACGCAGGTGATTTCTCCTCACAAGGTCGAGAGGACCTTACAAGTGTCTTTTAACGAGGTTGCGCCCTTTCGGGTTTTCACAAACGCTCGCCGGTAGCCCTGCTGGTTTTACTCACGGAGCCCTTTCGGGTTTTCATCCGTGCCCATTTTGCTTATGGACATACCGTTTTTTTGTTTATTCTTTCTTTTTTTTTATTCTAACGAGGTTGCGCCCTTTCGGGTTTTCACAAGACTCGCCGGTAGCCCTGCTGTTTTTACTCACGGAGCCCTTTCGGGTTTTCATCCGTGCCCATTTTGCTTATGGACATACCGTTTTATTTTTTTTTATTCTTCTCTTTTTTTCTTTTTTTTTTATATCAGTTTTGGGATGCTACAATCCACCGTAGTTTCTCGACGTCTCGGTCAACAGCTAGTTTTAGGACATAGTGGTCCGTCGTTAGTTTAAGGACGTTTCGGTCCGCTGTTAGTTTAAGGACGTTTCGGTCCGTTGTAAAGTAAGCCGGTTACTACTTGTAGAGTTTGGACTTAGGAAGATAGCGAGCGGACATAGTCGTCGTCATCTATCATTGACCTATGCCGTGACTTGTCAAGCGTAGTACTTTTTCAGGAAGCGACCGTTTATTGGCCTGAAAGGTCTTTCACCGTGCATGTCCATGAGTAGATAGGCTCCACCCTGGTAGACCTTGTCTATAATGTACGGGCCTTCATAATTCAGTTCGAATTTTTCCCACTTGGCGTGATTGGGGATCATAGGTCTTTTGGCCACTAGCACGAGTTCGCCTTGGCGGAATGTCCTTGGCCTGGTCAATCTTTCATATGAGTGCGTCATCTTTGCTTTATAAGCTTCCAGATTTTGCTACGCCAGGAGCCGGGTTTCATCAAGGGCATCAAGTTCCTCAAGCCGAAGGTGAACGTTCTCTTCGTCCGTCAGCTCGTAATGGACTGCCACTCGTAGAGAAGGTAACTCTATCTCGAGAGGGAGTACTGCTTCTGTACCGAATACCAACGCGTACGGCGTTGTGTTCGTGGCCGTCTTGAACGTAGTTCGATATGCCCAGAGAGCTTCTTGCAGTCTCTCATGCCAGTCTTTTTTATTTCGAGACACCGTCTTTTTCACGATCTTTGTCAAGGTTTTGTTGAAAGCCTCAGCTAGACCGTTAGCTCGGAGATTATAAACTGAGGAGTATCTCCAGCCTATGTTGTGCTGTTGTGCGAAGCGGCTGATCTTGTGGCTTCCGTAGGCTGTCCCGTTATCGGAGATGATCCGTCGCGGAGTTCCAAACCGATAAATAACGTGCGTCTTGAAGAAATGGAGGATATTCTCCGTCTTCACTTCCCTCAACGGTAATGCTTCTGCCCATTTGGAGAAGTAATCAGTTGTCGCCAAAATGAAAGGATGTCCTCTGGACGATGCGGGTTCGATAGGGCCGATTATGTCAGTTCCCCATATTTCGAACGGCCAGCTAGCCATTGTCGGGTGTAGTGGGTTTGGATGCTGATGGATAAAGTCCCCATGAATCTGGCATGAGTGGTATTGCTTCGCATACTCGAGGCAGTCCTGGATCATCGTGGGCCAATAATAACCCATCCATTTGATCTTCAGCTTCATCTTTGGCCCAGCTTGGTGAGAACCGTAGAGTCCATCGTGAACTTCTTGGACGACTCTTTTCGCCTCTTCAGGTCCCAAGCATCTCAGCCATAAAGAATCAAATGACCTCTTGTACAGAGTATCATTGACGAAAGCGAAAGACAGAGCTCGTTTCATAAGCCGATGTCTTGAGGACGCATCTTCAGGCGTTCGATAGGATTTAAAGTAGTCTATAAAGACTTCTCTCCAATCCTCAACCATTTCTTGGTCTTTTATTTGCAGGGCTGTCTGCTCAGTCGCTTCCCTTTTCTCGGATGATTCCAGAGATATTTCCGCCGGTGCGAGGACCCGAAGGCTTTGCACAACGATCCTCACGTCATCGAGGTTCTCATCGGCCAATTCTTTAGCAAGCTTGGCTAATGCATCCGCTTTGCTATTTTCCGCACGCGGTATGCTTTCGAGAGTGTAAGAAGGAATTTGGGTCAGCAGCTGCTGTACTTTCTCGCCATACTTCACCAACTCTGGTTTGCACGTTTGGTAGTCGCCATTTACTTGACTAACGACCAGTTGGGAGTCTCCGTATATGAGGAGGTTTTCAATCCCCATGTCGATGGCGATCTCGAGACCTGCTATTAAAGCTTCGTATTCGGCTTCATTGTTTGTCCTCGGCTCTGTCAAGGAGAAGGCGAAGCGCATTATCCCTCCTTGTGGGGTCACGAAGATAAGGTCTACCCTTGATTTGATTATGGGCGTGCTTTGTTTGCGCTTCTTCATGGAAGATGCTCCATCAAAATAAAGTTCCCATCGGGTATCACCACCATCGATCGCATCAAACGCATGTTCGTCTGGCAGTTCGCAATTCAAGGGAGAATCGGCCGGTATCGGATGTTCTGCGAGGAAATCGGCGATGGCCTGACCTTTCACTGCCTTAAGAGGCTGATAGGTTATTGAGAACTCCATCAAGAGCAGGGCCCATTTAGCGAGTCGCCCCGTTAATATGGCCTTCGACATCAAGTATTTGAGAGGATCCACCTTTAATATGAGACGGACTTCATGCGCCAATGCATAGTGCCGGAGTTTCGTTATCGCGAAGATTAACGCCAGGCAGTGTCTTTCGATGGGAGAGTAATTGCTTTCTGCCCCCCGGAGAACTTGACTCAAGTAATAGAGAGCTCTTTCTTTGCCTTGGCCGTCCTCTTGTGCCCATAATGCGCCTAAGGAACCTTCGAAGGCTGTTGTATAAAGAATAGGGGGCTTTCCCTTGACCGGAGCGGCCAGCACTGGCGGGTTCTGTAGATACTGCTTGATTTCGTCCAGCGCGCCTTGGCATTTGTGATCCCAGACGAACGGGGTTCCTTTTTTCATCAGGTGACTATAAGGACGGCACATGCCAGTGAGATTGGCTATAAATCGCCGGATATACGCGACCTTCCCTTAGAGAGACCGCAATTGTTTGAGAGTCCTTGGCGGAGGCATTTCCATGATCGCCTTGATCTTTGGCGGATCTATCTCGATACCTCGATGTCGGACGATGAATCCTAGGAATTTACCTGAGGACACCCCGAACGCGCATTTGAGAGAGTTCATCTTCAAGTTGTATTGACGAAAGCGTTTAAATACGATCTTCAGATGTTCGAGATGTTCCTCGTATGATTTGCTTTTAACCACGAGGTCGTCGATATAACATTCGACGATTTCATGTATGAGGTCATCGAAGATCTTCGTCATGGCCCTCTGATAGGTGGCGCCGGCGTTCTTCGGACTGAAGGGCATCACCTTGTAGCAGAATATACCTAAAGGGGTTCGAAAAGCAGTGTGCTTCTGGTCCTCGGGATGCATTTTTATCTGATTGTATCCTGATGAGCCGTCCATGAAGGAGAAAACTTCGTGAGTGGACGTGTTATCTATCATCAGCTCAGTGACTGGTACTAGGAAGTCATCCTTCGGGCAGGCTTTATTGAGATCCCGAAAGTCCACACAGATGCGCACCGTCCCATTTTTCTTCATCACCGGGACGATGTTGGCGATCCAATCAGGGTACTGAACCTCTTAGATGAAGCCAGAGTCAATCAGCTTCTTGACCTCGGCGTTGATGCTCATCTCAAGCTCGAGCCGTATTCTTCTCGGTGCTTGTGTGATTGGCTTGATGTCCGGGAATATCGTTAGGTTGTGGACCGCGATCTCTGGATCTAATCCTGGCATTTCGGAATAGTTCCATGCGAAGCAATCTCTATGCTGCATAAACACGTCTTTTAACGCAGCCACCCTTTCTTCAGATAGCAGCTCACTGACGAATGTTGGTCGCGGGTCACTTGCCATTCCCAAATCAATCTTCTTGAGGTTATCTGCAGTAGTGTGTATTCCATCCTCCAGCTCTTTTGGCGCCGGTGGAAACTCTGAGATCACCTCGTCATTATTGTTTTCGAAGCACCAGGGAAGGTCATGCATTTTCTAAGGTTCTTCTTTTGATGATGTTATCATATGACAAGTACGAGTTCGCTTCCAAGACCGATGTGGATCTGGTTCTACTCTCGTAGCTTTGGGTTCATGTTTTTGCGGCGGTGTTAGCCTCCAATTGTCGGATAGAGCGAACTTGCAGAGCCGATACTGATCTTCGATTCAGTTCTTGAAGGTGAAGCAGTCTTCGAGAGGATGTCCTATTGCCCTATGATATGAGCAATAGTTCAGGTGAGAGACTTCGCCTATTTGTTCGGGGTGCTTGGACTCCGGGAGGATAATCATTTGATGTCTTATGGCAAGATCAAGTATCCTCTTTGTCTTGTCTTGAGGAAAAGAGTATGCTCGACTCGTCTTCTTCATAAGGGATAAATCCGGACCGCTCGATTCCCGCTCGTGTGACTTCTTGGTCCCACTTTGTCGTTGCCGAATGCCTTTTCCGCTTTTTGACTTGTTTCTGCCTCTGCGTCGGGCTTTTTTTACGACAGGTTGACAGGGAAGGGCATTTTCATTTTTCGCAGCCTGTTGGACAAGGCGTTGCGTCCTGGCTTTCTCGTAGATGGCCATTTCGCGGTTATGGTCATCTCGAACTTTTTGACCAGCTTCCCTTATAAGCTTGTCCATTTGTTCTTCAAACGACGGACTGGGCATTTTTGCGTCGGGGACTTTTTCTGGTTCAGGATTAGCACTCTCCCATTGAGCATCTCCTTCTTCATCAAAGTCATGTACAACATAGCAGTCGCGGAGTAGCTCCCGTTTCTTGGACCGAACGTATCCAAGCCCGATTGCTTCCATTCTCCCATTGGGCAACTTGCGCTGAGTTCCGGAAACGTTCCAGACCCTGTCATAGAACTTGGTTTTTCGAGCGGTCTATTTGAAGGGTATCCCTTGGCGCTTCGATAGTCTTTTCAAGCCTTCTGTATAATATCTAGGCAGACGGATGGGCTGAAGCCTGTCAAGTGTAGGATCCGCACCGTGCCAGATTTCTTTCTCCACTTCGGTTTCCCCGGAGCGGTAGAATAGGATCACCTTTTCGCCTTCTCGCCTGGGAGGGACGTAGAATGTCTGCAGCTCTTCTACACTATAGGTATCAAGCGCGTATAGCTCTTTATGATGTTTGGGCGAAACCATGGCAATCTTCAAACTTTGCTCTTCATCAGCGAATGTTCATATTGAAGGCCGAGCAGAAAATATAGCATGGACCTCGTCTTCCGAGTCGCTGCCAAAGATCAACATAGGAGCGGACGGTCCTGGCTTGTTGTACTGGGGTGGGCCTGAATAAACCATCTCTTCCTCTTCCTCAGTATCACTCCTGAAGATAGGAATGGTGGTGATAGCTTTGTTCTCCGGTTTGTGACATCTTTCTGTGTCCTCAAAGTTAGGTAAGAAGTATTTTGCGTCTTCGTACTTGCGGAATTCATTCACGGAGAATGGATTCAGCTCTCCTGTTACGGTATACTCAAGACCATCCTTAATGTATTTCATACACTGATATTGTGTAGAAAGGATGATGTTGTACTCGTGTAACCAGGGCCGGCCGAGCAAAGCGTTATAGCATGTCTTGGCGTCTATGACATGAAATTTAATATCCGTGACAAGTAGCCCGAATCGTAATGTTAATATCACAGACCCGAGAGTCCGCGATGACTGGGAGTCAAAACCAGAGATGGTGATTTTATCACGAGCGAGATGCTGGACGCTCATGCAGATTTCCTTCAACACTCGCACATTGAGGAGATTAATGGAAGACCCATTGTCGACCAGGATTTTGACTATTTTTATATCGTGGCAGTACCCTGAGACATAGAGGGGACGGTTGTGCTCGCAGGTCCCGAGGAGGAGGTCTTCGTCGCCGAAGGTGATATCGGCTGTATGTACTTCCTCCAGCTCGTCCTTCATCTTTTCTTCTGAGAGAAAAGCTTGGAATTGCTCTGGTTCTTGTAGCGCCTTAATCAGTGAATCTCTCGCTTCTTTGGATAGTAAAAAGGCGTCGAGAATGCTGAGCTGCGAGGGTAACTTCCTCAAATGCGCCAGAACGTTATAGTCCACCTTACTCTTCTTTGGCGGGTCCTTGGCGGTCAGTTCTTTCATGACTTGGTCGTCCAGGGTGATATCCTCGGAGACCTTTTCTTTTCCCTTATCTTTTTTACTAGTGGATCCGAGATTCTTTTTCGGAAGTGTGCGATTGCGCAGCTGGATGTTTTCACAAGCTTTCGGTTCTTCCTCCTTCCCCAATGCGGATTCTTTAAAGAGGGGGCCAAGAGCCATTTCTTCGTCAGAGTCGCTTCCGAAAGTGAGAATTTGCGATCCCCCGGTGTTGACCATGCGACAGTTACCGGTATCTCTTTTATGCTCCTCATTCGCACTTCTTTGCTCTCGCTGAGTTTTGCATTTCATCCGCTTAAAATTTTGCCGGTGAGCAACATATCCCTGCCACCATATTTTAAAAGCATTGCACTCCTCGGTGGGGTG
This sequence comes from Agapanthus africanus, assembly GCA_030015575.1. Classification (NCBI taxonomy): domain Eukaryota; kingdom Viridiplantae; phylum Streptophyta; class Magnoliopsida; order Asparagales; family Amaryllidaceae; genus Agapanthus; species Agapanthus africanus. The sequence goes on along the minus strand of JASDDO010000019.1, from coordinate 90,557,660 downwards.
CGAAATCTTTCGATGATATAAACAGTAGCTAGGATATATTTCCGCTTCACCAAGGGTGTTTTCTTCAGAGGGTGGCAGCTTCATTCCCATTGATATGGCTTTAGCAAACCTTTTCCTCGTCTTGAACTTGCTTTTATCCGTGACGGATGTCCCTTGATTCGGCGGGAGTGTCTCGATTCTTTCGTTCAGTCACCGGCATTTGGCTCTTTCAAATATGGCCGTCTCGCGCTCCCGATCAGCTTTACTTTTCAGGAGAGCTTCGTTGAGGAATGTGTCGATCATTTCATCTGACGGCCCCAGAAGTTCTGGTTCAGGGTCTGCCCCCAGTTTCTTTTTGCAAGGAGCCTCTTCATTGTCTAGTGATGAATGAGAGATCACATGGCAACTTGCTAAATGATCCTCAGATTCGTCCGACGATTCTTCTTCATCATCTTCGTCCTTAAGGACATGGCTGAGGAACTCTTGGAGCGTGATGGGGGTCCGCGCCTTCTAATTATACTCCTCCAGCGCGTCGATCTGTTTTTGCAGGTCCGTGCGCTTGCCGCCAAGCTTCACGGGCTTTTTGGATCTCTTCTTCTTCTTCTTTGAAAATTTTAACGTCTGGGTGTGAGTGCATGGGCCATCACCACCAATCTTTGGAGTTGGGCGCAGCTTCAGCATCCCTTCGATGATCTGGGGTTCCAGCAGATTCTCCCACCTGATTGCTGGGCATGTTTGGAGATCATTCAACATCCTTTTGGTTTTGGCTGAAAGGATGACCTCCCACGGAGCTTCTTCAACAAAAGAACACGTTGCCCCGGTGTGTCCTTCTTAGGAGTGTGCGGTTGTTGTGGGTTTACTTTCCACTTCTCGGACAGCGCAAACTTGCCTTGTAGGTATTGATCCTCGATCCATCCCTTAAAGACGAAGCAACCCTTGATTGGATGGCTTACCGTTTGGTGGGAAGGGCGATAATTGGGATTGTTCACTTCGCTGGGCTGCGGTGGTCGCCTTGGATTCGGTAAATTGATAAGCCTGTTGCGCATAGCCAGCTCAAACAGCCTCTTCGTTTTGTCCCGTGGGAATGAGTATGGACGCTTCATTTTCTCATTGTAATAGCGCCGTCTCTCGTCGAGTCGATCCGCTAGCTTTGGGGCACTGGGCTGCTGTTGGGTGTTCGCAACAAAGGTTGCCTTCCCTTTACCCTTGTCGTTCCGCGGTTCCGGCTTCGGGGGAGACGGTCTGTGACCCATTTGATCCATCTGGGCTAGCTTATCGATCAAAGCCTGGAACGTGGTCGGTTTAAAGAACATCATGAACTGTGAAATAGTTGCATGAGGGTCTAGGGTGCCCACGAACATGCCCACCGCTGGTGCTTCTTCGATGCGTTGTTCACACTTCGACCACAGGTTCCGCCATCGGATTGCATATTGGACCCAAGTTTCGCCCGGCTTCACCCTCGCATTAATCAATGCCGTTATTGGGGTACGTTCACTGGCGCTCGCGAATCGCTGAGTGAATAACAACTCCATCTCTGTGAAAGTTTTGACGGAGTCGTTTGGAAGCTCGGAGTACCACTCAAACGCCATCTCCGATAAGCTGACGACGAATTGGCGAAGCAAGAGCTTATCATCACCGCCGGTGTTACCACAAAGAGCCCTGAACTGGGCGACATGTTGATGGGGATTGCCTGTCCCCTTGTAGACATGGAATTTCGGGATTGTGTAGCCCGGCGGGTACTTTATCTGATCATACCAGCTCGGATATGGTCGCCCCGTTTTGACGACCTGGCCAGCCACTTCAATTGCCTGGTGAACTCGTATTTGTTGAGCAATATAATCATCCAGGGTGGCCTTAGAGATTGTTTCCTCTTTGGCTGTTGAAAGAGCCGGAGGTGGATTTGACGTTTCTCCTCTGTCTTCTTCGAGGATAATCGGAGGATCTTCAGCTGGAGGGTCCTGCTGGATCATCATACCCACCATGTCTTGGAACAAGAGCCATTTGCTTTATATTGGCCGCTTGTTCCGCAGCCTCCTTGTCCTTCTTTTCGAGCATTCTCCGAAGGAATTCAGCATCGGTCTCGTGTTCGCGACGTTGTTCCGATGACGCCTCCAGGCTTTCTTTTGGCCCGGTGAGTGCGGCCATCGCAGTTAGCATCTCCTGGAGCTTCTGCTGCTGTTGTTCCTGGGCTCTTGTGATGGATCGGGTGAGTGGTCGGTGCCCCATAGAAACGCGGCTATCCTCCATCCCGGATGCCATGTAGATAGTATGCACCACCATGCCCCCAGACTTAGGGCGTTTGGGCTCAGTGCCTTTGACATTTGTCGCAGACATGGGGGTCTTCTCCGGCCTTCTTTTCTTATGAGCGGTCGAAGTTGAAGGGGCCGTCGCAGTGGGCACCCAGATAGCTTTCCGTGGCTTGGCAGGATGGCTTTCTTCCTGTCGGATCTTCAGCTTCTTCTGCTGGCGGGGATATTCTTGATCCACCACCGAGTTTCGAACCTGCCGCCAGACCTTGTAGATCTGGGAGGACAGCCGCTGAGAGGACTGCTCTGGCTTTGTTTCCGCAATATTCTCCACCGAAGGAGGAGACCTTTTCGGTACGGCGGTAGGAGAATTCTTACGCACCTTATTTAGCAGCTCAAAGCTGTTCCCAATAGGAACAGCAGCATTAATTTCCGCCGTCGGGGCTGGTGGAGTTAGCCCAGAAGGGGAGTTGCCTCCTGACTTCCTCACTCGGCGCCAATGGCGACGTCGAGCATGTCGCACTGATGAAATTGGCTCGGTGATGGGGATGGCCTTGTCTTGCCCCCTGTTCAAGGGAGGGGCTGTTGCCGGTGTCAGCCTATTAAAGACTGTAGTCCTTTGAGTAGCCGGAGCGGGAGTGGGAGTTGGGACGGTCAGTCTTGTAAAAACCGACCCCTTGGCAGGAGAAGTCGCCTTGACGACTTCGGGAGCAGGGTTGGTTCTTTCTTCGGAATAACCTTCTCTGGGACTGCAAGCTTCATTGTGGGCCCGCAGGAATTTTAGCCCAATCTGGAGAAGACCGAGGCGTGGTGTTGAACGACCCGTTTAGAGGGGCCGCAGTAGCTGTAAGTCGATCAAAGACCGACTTCTTGGGAGCTTCTGGTACGGGCAAGGGAACAGTGAAGCTTGTTGGCGGGAGCATGGTCCCGAAAAACAGCACTGTAGTGGCTTGAGTAATCTGCTCCACGGGCATCGTGAACAAAGAAGCCGCTTGGGACCCGTAGGTTATGCCCCCAGTTGAGGCAGGACGCGAGTTGCAGCTGCAGTTGGAGCACTTCGAGCAGGTGAATGCTATTGTTGTTTTACTTTCTGCGCCAAGCAAGAGACCAAATCTTAGTAACTTGAAACCCAAGGGCAACCATTAACAAACCGCGATTCGTTCGCGAACACGACAAACGAAGTGTGGAGTGGAAAGAAGAAGAGGTCCCACCGGGCGTGCCAGAATCTGTTCCCCTCCGAACAACGGGGACGCGACCGCGCGGGTCCGTCTTGCCGGTAATTCGGGGCAGATGCTAATTGGTGCTATCTGTCCACCTCTCCGAAGATGCCAAGTTGATTTATGGCACCGTGTATCGAAGGTTTAAACGGATGCGGCCGATATAGCAGACTTCGTCAGATTCCCCCTCGTTTGAGGGGTTTTTGATTGTGGGGACGCTCTTCCCTGCAGGCGCAAGCCCCTGCAGTTAATTACGCTATCGCATCGCGGTAACAACTTTCTCCTTCTCCATATGGTCACTTCGTGTCATGGGTGTTTATTTTGTGTTCGGTTGCCCGTGGATTGTATACGGAGACTAAGTTATGTTGTCGCCCGTAGGATGTGGATTAGTCCAAATCCGTATCTTTCTTAGATTTGGGTTTGGGGGGTTTGTGTTTAAGGATACGTTAGCCTTATTTGAAGCTAAGATCAACTTAAACGTTCGTTAAGGACACGTTAGTCTAATTTTAGACTAAGATCAACTTAACGGGATCGTTTAGATCCGACAAAAGAGCAATTGGGCTCTATTGTTTAGTTTAGTGACATTGCGGTCGATAATTAGTTTAAGGACATTGCGGTCAGATGTTAGTTTTAAGACATTGTGGTCAAGGTTAAGGACATCATAGTCCATGAGTTTAAGGACATCACAGTCCGGTGTTAGTTTTAAGATATCACGGTCGAGATTAAGGACATCATAGTCCGTGGATTTAAGGACTCCACAGTACGACGCTGGTTTTAAGACATCACGGTCGAGGTAAAGGACATCATAGTCCGTAAGCTTAAGGACCTCACAGTCCGGTATTAGTTTTAAGACATTACGGTCGAGGTTAAGGACATCATAGTCCATGAGTTTAAGGACCCCACAGTCCGTAGCGATGTGTGGTCGTCGGGACCCGTCACCTCTCTGACGACGTTGAAGGATTACAACGACGGATGTCAGAGGAGTAAAGAGATGTACCCTCGAACCGGGTGTAAATTGATTGGGAGAGCAATTGTGCTCAGCTCAATTTATATTGAGGACTTATGGCCAGAATTGGGCTAAGTCCAGTTAAAAATGTTTAAAATTTTCATTTATATTTTGCCTATTAGGCCTTTGTTTGGGCTCTGCCCTTTTAATAATGCATAGCATTGGGCTCTGCCTTTTTAATAATGCATAGCATTGGGCTCTGCCCTTTTAATAATGCATAACATTTATCAGGAGCAAAATAGTGGTCTTATAATGCGCCACGTGGCTTGTCAGGCGCTTTGCACCAAGCAAAGAGCGCAATGCGCTAGCGCATGCGAAAGTGACACGTATCACGCTCTGCGCTAAACGCAAGTTTGTTAGCGCACTGCGCTTTCTGAGTGCGCTGCGCCAGTGAATGACATGTAGCGCGCTCTGGCGCTATGCGCCAGTCCAAGAGCGCAATGCGCTATTTTTTTTTTAGAAGCGCAAACTGCTCTGTGGTTGACACGTGGCGTGTTCTGGCGCAGTGCGCCATTCCAATAAGCGCAAAGGCGCATTTCAAGAGTGCAAGGCACTGTCCAATAGCGCAGAGTGCATTTTGATCAATTTAAGATCAAAGAACAAGTTTTTTGTTCTTCAAAAGAAGCATTGCCTCAAGATCCAAGAACCAAAGTTCTTGTTCTCATCAAAAGGCTGTGCCTTTATAGATCAAATGATCTGTGAATGAAGTAAATTACTTCTTTAAATCTTTTATGATTAGATCTTTCCTTGATCGTTTTCTTTTTATTGAAGATCTTGATCTTGTTCTTAGATCTTTGATCTTTTTAGAAGATGGTTCTTCTTTTTGTGAGATGTTTTCATCTCTGTTCTTCCAAGATTTTAATTCTTTACCTTTAAAGATGAAGAAAATGATCTTCTTTCTTCAAAGGCTTGCCTTTCTTTCTCTTTGAGGTATTTCTCAAAATTTGCAGAGGGTTCTCTATATATAAGACTTGAGGTCTTGGGGCCTTTATATAGGGCCAATTGATTTGTTAAGTTAGTTACAGAGATCTTTCTCTGATTGATCTGGGGATATTTCCCCACCGTTGGATCTTTGATCCTAAGACCTCTGTTTTACGGAAGATAATCTTCTTATTTTAATAAGATTAGAAAGATCTTTCTAGAACAGAATTTTAATTCTGATTAATTAATAATTTATTATTAAAATTCCAGTGCTGGCGCAATTGGCTCTAGCGTACTTGCGTTTGACACATGGCGCGCAGCGCAGAGCGCGGCGCAACTGCGCTAGCGCACCACTGTTTGACGCATGGCGCGCAGCGCAGAGCTCAAGGGATCTGAAACGTTGCTTCATTTTAAAATTTGAATTTTGAAACAGAACTTTGCTCTGATTGGGGGTGCGCTGCCTTGGGCGCAGCGCTCCTGGCGCTGGCGTGTCTGCTTTTGACACGTGGTGCGCAGCGCGCAGCGCAAGAAATCTGAAGCGTTGCTTCAATTTTTTTGAATTTTGAAATTCAAACAGAGCTTTGCTCTGATTGGGGGAAACACCCCGGCTGAGACTTTTCCCTCCACTTCTAATTCTACTTCTGACCCCAGTTCGTCTACCCCACCATTTTCTTCCGAGTCTATTCTCCGTTTTCCCCAAGGCTTGACTCATCAGCACACCTCTTCTAGTTCACCAAAGACAATCCCCACTCCTATTCTTGGATCTTTTCTACCCACACGATCTTCTCCAATGTTGGACCCCGCTCTTATTGCTAAACCTCCTTATCTGAATCGGTTAAGGGAAAGCAGACCTAGTCCGCAAATCGAGAAGATCACTGAAATCTTTAAACAGGTTAACATCAACATCCCTCTTCTAAATGCAATACAACAAGTCCCCGCTTATGCGAAAATTCTCAAAGACTTGTGCACTAGAAAGAGGAAGACTCAAGTGCCAAAGAAGGTATTCATGTCAAAGACTGTAGACACAGCTTTTCCCCAACAATTACCTAGGAAACGTAAGGATCCTGGCTATCCTACTATTTCTATTTCTATTGGGGATAAACACATTAACCGTGCTCTACTTGATCTTAGCGCAAGTGTTAACCTACTTCCTTTCTCGGTTTATGAGCAGTTAGGGATCGGAGAGTTGAAACCAGCTCACTGTGCTCTCCAGATGGTCGACCGATCAATCACCAAACCGAGGGGTGAGCTGGAGGATGTGTTAATAAAAAACGGGGAATTTGTATTCGCTGTGGACTTTATTGTACTTGATACACAGCCTATAGCAAACCCACGGAATCAAATTCCGGTGATTCTTGGTCGCCCCTTTTTGGCCACTTCCAATGCTATAATCAACTGTCGCAATGGCTCTATGACCCTATCCTTCGGGAAGATGTCAATTGAGCTGAACATTTACAAGTTGGGAAGTGTACCCTCCGAACCTTCTGCTAAGGTCTGTTCTGTCGGAATAATGGATGTCGACAGCAGCGAATTTGATCAGCCTCATGATACTGATCTAGACTCTTTTCATATGTTGTTGTTTGACCCAATTATATATCATACACATACGGACTCTTCCACCGAGTTGTCTGGGTCAACACCTAACACTGATTATGAATCGTTTTTGGAGTCTGAAGATCACCCCGCGCTTTTTGATGGCATTATTCTTCAGGGTATCGATGAGAGTTTTGAGGAAATTTTCGCTGATGAGCTTGCAATTTTAGCAAAGATGGGTGTTGAGATGAATCACCTTCCAAACAAAGAAATTGAACATCCACCCCTTCTTTTGGACTATAAAGAGGATGCAAGTAATCCATCACAATCACTGAGCCGTCTCTCCAAAACAAGACGCAAACACATTCTTTCACACCACTTATCTTTTTCCCGCTTCTTCTTGGCTCTTTTCAACTTGTTCTTCCAGTAACCTGTGCACTACATTGATAAAATCTTCGAATGGTTGGTGTTGACTTTCGGTCTTTGCAAAGCTTGGCATTGACCAGTAATTTTGACCCCCTCTTGTGAATATCAAAGCTTAACATGGTTTAACTTAAGTTTGGGCGGTATAATCTGGCTCTTGAAAAGGAAATTTTTACTCAAAATGATGAGCCAAAATTAAGTTTGGGGAAGGATTTTCACTTTAATAAATTTTGCCCCCGTTAATAAATGTCCTCCCAAGCTTACAGGTTTTTTGAGGTTTAGCAGAAGACAACAGTGAGGACATTGTTGAAAATAAGTTTGGGGGAGGTTTGTGCTTATTTACGCATCACTTTGCATCATACTTTGCATAAGCACAAAACATATCATAAAAAAAAAATTTAAAAATTTAAAAAAATTGTACATAAATAAGATAATAAAAGATTAGATAGTGAAAAATTACATCCAAAAGATTAGAAAAATTTAAGAAAACCAAGAAAATTAGAAGTTTTCTTAAACAAAACTAGTAATAAGTAGTTATGAGCCGTTGTCCCAAGGGTTAGTAAGATGAAGAAAGTCACTGTAAGACTACGGTAGCGCCCCGGCCGTCAATCCAAGACCAAAATGCGGAAACGAAAATTTTTCTTGACTTTAAACCGGCACCATCGCATCCTAAAAACCCGGATCGAACCATTAACCTACTACCAGCTATCTAGAGAGGGGATAGAATGCTATACCGAGCGATCCGTGTCCTTCGGTCTTCGGCCTCCGTCCCGATCTCCTCGCGGAATCTCCGATCTACATCTTCTCGTCGAAAAGGGCACCACAACGCCGGGTTCTTTTACGGGATCCCACCTCTGGACCGAGGCAACTCGAGCACGAAGTTGGCGAGTCGACGTGCCCAAGGATGCTGTAGGCTAAGTGTAGTAATATTTGTCTCATGGGGTTGTGAAGTTGCCTTTTGATGGAGGAAATGAACTATGGAATTTTTGTGGCAAGCAAAGAATATGAGATGAACTAATTTTCCCCACACCAAAAATGAACCTCTCCCTCCTCCAAATTGTGGCCGGCCCTTGGATGATAGAATGAGGAGGAGAGTGTGAGAAAAGAAAAAAGAAAAAAGGCATATACAAATGTGTGATAACAAGAAAAAGATGTCACCCTCTTTCATATCCAAATCCCATCAATCCTCATCTCATTAATGCTAGCCATAATGAAAGAAAAAGCAAAGATGCTATCATAATCTCTCCATTTACAAGAAACCCCCTCCACAATGCTAATTTGCAAATATGCAAATTAGCCCCTCCACCAGAAAAATCCGGCCATGAAGGAACAAAGGAAAACTGGCCGAAACGGAATACAAACTGGCAACTTCAGAAAATTGATCCCGTAATAAATTACAGGAAAACCCCGCGACTGTATATACATACCCGCATTTGTATTCCGACCGAATACAAATGCAATGAGACAAAATATACATAGTACAATACTAGGATCCGGCTTAAACCAAGGCCCGGTAGTATTATCCGTCCGATCATGATCCATGCAATACCGCACGTATAAGATCGAACCCTGCCATATCTCCATACGGCCTCTACAGTGTTTCGCCCGAAACTTGAGCAACTGTCTGTGGGGGACTCTAAAGACTCGTCAATACTTTGGCTGTGGATTTAACCACTAGGACGTCAGAGGTATTAGCCGTACGTAACGGGCTACAAGGTATTGACCAAAAGGGACGTATGTGAGCGAACTCATGCTGACACCTTACTGAGTCTGTCAGTGACAATATCCGTACAGTCCGGTCCGTTCGTCTATGAGTATCGCATGGCGGGCCTAGGGGGTTGGTAAAAGTCAGACCCCCAAAAACGGTACAAGTCATGTCGGAGTGTAGCCCAGAACACCCTGAGATACTACTGGAATACCTACCAGTAAATCTCCTGCCTCGGCCGAGGGCTTTGTGTAATGGCTCTTCTAGACACAGCGTGATCTCACCCCCAATACCGGGAGAGACGAACCCCTGCAGATCCGCTCACTGCCTCCATGTGGCTCAGGACTGTACCCAACTAAAACCTGTTTGCACGACTCTTTTGAGCCGTGGTAGGGTAGTAATCAAAGTACAGTAGGAACTCACACGAGACAAATGACGATCTCAGGTCGATGAACTAACCTGTACACATGTCACCAGGGAACTGCTATCTGACGTCAGGTATAAGACCAACTAGCATGTTCCCGGCAAGTCTTGTCCGGTGTACTCATAACCCAATGAGCACCTGTATACATCTTAGGTGAACCAACTGACACCAGTGGCTTGTGAGACCGGCCACCGCCCCTCGTCGGGGTCTCGACTGTATACACTAGTCTACTCTGGAGTATCGATGCCCTGTCTCGAGAACTCCCACGACTAGGGACCTTTTAAGGATGTGCTTATAAACCCCAGCTCCCACGTATATGATCGCCATCATACTGCTGGCCGTCAAGCAAGAATGCTAAGGGCTCTATCAACGCGCAATAGTGACCTGTAAGGTCACCTAAAGCAGTACACGATGATAAAAATAAACCAGATAGCATACTATTATCTTGAGTAAGACTGTTCTAACGGTATAGGTCCTCCCTCAATCATTGCAATCACAGGCGTGTGATCCAATAATTGACTCTGAGGGCACTATATCCAACAATCTCCCACTTGCACTCAAGGCAAATTATTGCGATGTCGTATACTCACAGCCCGTATGATACCGAACACCCAACTCCTCTACTAATCAGTCTCACAAAACCCGTTTGCGAAACTAATGCGTCCGAGGAATATCCTCAGTGAGTGGATCTGCTTTGATGTTTCTTTCTATGTCTCTCTTTATCTCAAGTTCGCGGAGAAAACCATCTCCCGAAATGAGCAATACCTGTCTTTGAATGTGTCTGGATATCTGATGGGACCTAGTTCATAAATGAACTCCAAATCCAAACTTCTTAGACTGTATCGTCAACTGAAAATAATCAGTATCCTGCGCCATGCCTCCCTCAGTATCCGCTTGGACCACCTGTCCAAACTACTGTCCCTCATCAGAGGGAAAACTATAACTCTGACAGTCACTCTGTCATCCAGGTCACCTTGGAAGCCTGGAATGATAACTGTCTCCTGAAAGAGGATGCCGTCATCATATCCCTAGAACATCAACTTATGTTCTAAAACTGCTTCCGAACGTTTCTCCAGGATAGGATTAATATCTACTGCAAAAAACAACGTCTGGTGTGGTACTTGACATCTCATGATTGACTCAATTGCCTAAGTAAGTGATCTGCCAATCATGCACATCCCTCTCCCCTTTAGCCTGTAAGACTCCTTCAGAGAGGGTGACTCCATCACCTACAGGTATACTACCGTGCCAGGAGTCGTCCATTCTAAAACACCTTTAGAATGATGTCTAAATACCCAGATTGGGAAACTACCCAAATCTAGATCTAAAACCATAGATCCAGTAACCAGAATGTCTTGATATCATATCCAAGTCCCATGTGGAGAAACCACTATGTGACAACCAAAGTATAACCGATCGTAGTATAGGAGCATCAATTCCTACTCTGTGTATGTCATACAAATACCAGGACATCACACCTTACTACCTTCTTAACAGATCCATCCCCTATTTTTATGAAGTCAAACCTATGACTGTCACATCAGAAATAGATGATATATCTCCGCTATATCTGCTTTAGTCTATAAATAGACATAAGCTACCTGTCCACTATGCTTCTGCTGCTCCCACTGACTACGACAACCCTCTAGCAGAGTCATATACACGTGCACTTCTAAAGCCAGTTCAGAACGACGCTATACTCATCCTCCTGCCGGGTTTCACAGTCTGGAACAACAACATTGGCAAGTCTGGGTAAATGAGAACCTCCCTGTCACCGTCCTTGAGGCTACCGAAGTACCTCTCGGGTGCTTGAGGTTACCCACCATATCTGCGGAGTGGCAAACGGAATGTCAAACCAGATTGAATCTTTAGATTCTTATTAAATCTTCAGTAATCGTTTGCGGTTCTGGAATTACTTCCAGTTCTACCATACTCCCACTATTGTTTTCTGAAAAAATCCATTTTTATTAAAACTGTGGCGAGTCTAGAACAACATCACTATTGATCTTCCAGATGGTAGAAAGTCAACCCTCGTCATAGCCAGGGTCAACCCACAAACAGCCATTACAGAAACGTGCCTTGAGTTATCCGGAGTCTGGTTTTAAGCATAAGCCGGACAACTCCCCGTACCTTAACATCTTTAAGATATGAACTGTTCTATAGCCAATATAGAAACAGAGGCACAGATTTAATTGAACCAGATTCAAATCATGCAGCTATCTCCAGTGCATGTCAACTAAATGGAGAGAGGCCGATCAGCATTACTCAACTTAGGAGTGCTTCCAATTATGAGTAACCTGAAAGAGAAGTAAGTTCTCTTAATCATTACTATCAACCGAATACCATACACAAGTATATACATCTTCGATCACCTTGAAGAATCCCGATACTTGCAATACCTGGTTCTCTACTTTACTCTTATACCTATAACTTCTCAAAACTTGGACTTTGTGTTTCTACGAAACACCTGTCTAAAAACTAGAGAAGTCATAAGTAAATCGAATATAGTACGAGGACCAACCCCTCTGTCCTAATGGACACTGGACAGCATACAATACTCTGTACAAGTCCCTTGAGTCTAATAACTCACTCCCTGTATGTCGTAGGTTGAAAACTGTACTTATAGTTAAGAAGAATTACACCGCTGTTTAATGCTCCTTACCTAACCATCAACTGATATAGGTAAATGTCATCGACATAATTTCAAAAAGGTATATCTCACTCTATAAAAATAGACGTACAGATATATCAATTTGAAATTGGTGCATTAAAACGGATATTCAAAACCAAATATTTGTCGTCCGGCAAACAACCCAGGTGATTTCCTCAAATATCACCAATTACAATGAATCCCGATATAATGAAGATGATCACTCAATTCCCAATAACTTACTCCCACTCAATATCTGTAAAACCATACAGATGTGAGAATCAAACCTGGTAAATACATACCCTGGAGCAAGGACTAATTAGGAAATCAGTTTTCCTTTAACAGTACACAGTGAAACTGAAACATGTAAATGTTTCGAAGGGGTATCCGGGTATTCCTAGTAATGCCTCTTCCATTATCCATATTCACAACTGTAACCGTATATTTCTTTGCCATCTGTCCAAATCCCTTCATATGTCTTTAGTCGTTACCTTATGTACACCCCTTTAGGCTAAATGGTTTCCTTCCTTCCCTACCATTCGGCACCAGCCTATGGTTTGGAAGAAGACTATCCAATAAGCATAATGGGTGTACTGTCCCAATCCTAGGAGCACTCGCAACCCGAGAGAAGGTAAAGATAAAAGACAACTGAATAAACCTTATTCCTATTTCTCCTGAACCAGAATCCATCCCCGAACTGGAACAAGTTCCTTTCGAGTTCGTATATAACCATACGATGGAGTATCCAATAAACTGTGGATCTTCGTAGTGATACGGAGTGTTCTGGAGAAATACAAAGGTGATGTAGGATTGGCGAAGAAATACTTGGTTTGGTCGTGAATAGCAGTCGCAATTTACATTGCCCTCTTACTAATCCCTTTATTTGTCTTTACCTAATACCTTCTGTACACCATCGTTAGGCTAATTGGTTTTCTTCATTCCCCACCGTTTGGCACCTGCCTATGGTTTAGAAGAAGACTATCCAATAAGCGTAATAGGTGTACTGTTCCTAATCCAAGGAGCACTCGCAACCTGAGAGAAGGTAAAAGGAAAAGACAACTGAATAGTCCTATTCGTTTTCTCCAGAACCGGAAACCATCCTCGAATAAATTCCTTCGAGTTCGTATATAACCATACGATGGTTTTATCCAATGGAAGTGGACGTTCGTAGTAATACGGGGTGTCCTGGAGAAAAAGGTAAGAGTAGGAGTGGCAATGAGGTATGCAACTCTGACAATCCAAAAGCCAGTGTTTTAAGAAGGTTCGGTCAACTTGGTCACTGAGTTATAGTCAAGGGTCGGGTCATGGTCGCTACCAAAGAGAGAGAGAAAAGAAACACTCAGCATGCACTCTAACCTAGATCAGAATGGTTATCAATTTATCTAATCAGGAAAGCTCCCACTGTAACCACAAATTCTCCTCCAAATCTGAAAGAAGAATTAGTCGGGATCACCCGAGGAGTAAACCAACTCATCAGTGGGAATCGGGATCCAACTATCATCGCATGATAACGCGACGGAATCCACTCACGTTATCACACTCCAGAAGGTATGCGCATGCCTGGCAAGTTTCAATTTCTTTAGAAACTCCCGATGTGATTTTTACCCCAAGCGGCTTATGACCTTGACTAGGTCAACAAACCATAAACCGCCAGTCAAGTTCAACCCGTCATTATTCCGGATTGCGTTAAACCCACCCGTACGTGCCCTTGACTAGGTCAACAAGGCCGCACGACTGTCCTAACCAATCCCACTTATGCAACAAACAAGTACCACTTAGCTACCGAACACTACGTCTTGACTAGGTCAACAAACGCAGCACGAATACTAAATAATACCCGTGAAAAATGACGGAGGGCTACGGCTGGTTTTTGGCGAAAAACCTTTAATGTATTGAACTTGATATCGTTGAAGGAACTGCATAGCTTTTTGTAAAAATATAGTGACGAAAACCTTTGCTAAAGAGGTCACTTCCGGTGAAGGGATCTCGGCTCTTTCCCCGTAGAATGAGGTGCAGGATATTCCAACTGAATACCACGATGCAAAGCAAAAGGCAATCGGCTATAGTGAAGTTATTACCCTGACGCAAACTTCTGTCCAAGGGGTCACTCCCGGTGAAGGGATCTCGGCCCTTGCCTCGTCGACTGAGGTGCTGGATATTCATAACTGAATACCACTGTGCAAAACAAAATAGAACGACCTTGCAATAACAGCTTTTTGAAAAATGTTCCAACAACATCAGAATAAGTTTGTTTAGCTTGCATTGATCCGAATCAACGCAGTCCCATCAATTGATCACACCACAAAGAACGAAAATAATGATGTACGTATATGCCATCCGCATTCGCCACTAGGTCCCGTCATCACCCGTTAGGTTACTTAACTAACGACAGAGCGGGGACTGGACTAGCACGGATGCAAAACATATACAACATCTACTAGTGTATATATATCAATATATAATATTCGCTCAAGGCGTGATAAAATGCAACATCACAGAAATGTAATCAGTATCATAGAACAATACAGATATCTGGGATCCCCAGGTTTCATAGAGCCGCTACTGAAACCCGACGTTCCCCTGGTCGTGTGGATAGCCTGTGCAATGAAAACCTAGACCCCTACGGGCGCGGCAAGTTACCCGCCAAAATCAGAAGCGAGGCAGCCCCCTTCAACAACGTGAATGGACCACCCAGCACTTCACGGAATCCGGTAACTTGAGCACCCCTCCTTGGGTCAACCTATACCCCCTACGAGTGCGGCGAATAGCCCGCCAATTCTAGAGTGAAGCCCCCTCCGTCTCAACGCCATGAAATGCGGGCCCGTTGCCCTCTAGAATCCGGCTATCCGTGCACCCCACCGCGGGGTAATCCTAGTACAGAAAGTAAAATATACATACAATGGGTATATCGACCTCAGCCCGGTCGTGCCCCAAAAGAATAATATACAAACAGGCAGTGACGGCAGTCCACATGTCGGACGCTCGCCCCGCAATATCAAATATACATATACAACCAAACTGTACTAACATTGCATCCAGGCTATCCACCACGACAAATCCGCAACATCACAGCACAACACAGAACATCAACGTGAATGTCACATTCGCAAATCCGTCTAAAAGAGCTATAGCAGTTAGACAGGATTTACCGACCAAATGACATTCACGGTCGCAGATATAATGTAAATACTGTGAACTAACATGTTTAAAATTTTCGATCGACTAAATTTACCGAAGTGGGCCCCAAGCATAACTGTAGCACTCAAAGAAAATCTGGGCCCAAACAGTATATACAACAAACCCTATTTCCAAGTCAGAAGCCCACTGTAAAAAATTTGGTGCTATGAAGAGTTAAAGTGACGGCGGAACCGAAGCCAATGCGTGGGTTTGGCCGCGGTTCCACGGTGGAACAGTGACGTCACGCGACCAAATTTTCACAGAATGCTTAAAAACCTTGCTCGTATTTTTACAATGTACCAAATAATTTTTAGAGCACTGGAAAAATTCGACAGAAACTGTGCTTGAAAATACGGTTTTTGGAAAATCCATTCAATCGAACTTGTAAACACGTTAGAGCAAGCTAGACTAGATTAATGGCGTGGCTCTGATACCATGTAAGGCCACGGTAGCGTCCCGGCCGTCAATCCGAGGCCAAAATGCGGAAACGAAAATTTTTCTTGACTTTAAACCGTCACCACCACATCCTAAAAACCCGGATCGAACCATTAACCTACTACTAGCTATCTAGAGAGGGGATAGAATGCTATACCGAGCGATCGGTGTCCTTCGGTCTTCGGCCTCCGTCCCGATCTCCTCGCGGAATCTCCGATCTACATCTTCTCGTCGGAAAGGGCACCACATCGCCGGGTTCTTTTACGGGCTCCCACCTCTGGACCGAGGCAACTCGAACACGAAGTTGGCGAGTCGACGTGCCCAAGGATGCTGTAGGCTAAGTGTAGTAATGTTTGTCTCATGGGGTTGTGAAGTTGCATTTTGATGGAGGAAATGAACTATGGAATTTTTGTGGCAAGCAAAGAATATGAGATGAACTAATTTTTCCCACACCAAAAATGAACCTCTCCCTCCTCCAAATTGTGGCCGGCCCTTGGATGATAGAATGAGGAGGAGAGTGTGAGAAAAAAAAAAGAAAAAAAGGCATATACAAATGTGTGATAACAAGAAAAAGATGTCACCCTCTTTCATATCCAAATCCCATCAATCCTCATCTCATTAATGCTAGCCATGATGAAAGAAAAAGCAAAGATGCTATCATAATCTCTCCATTTATAAGAAACCCCCTCCACAATGCTAATTTGCAAATATGCAAATTAGCCCCTCCATCAGAAAAATCCGGCCATGAAGGAACAAAGGAAAACTGGCCGAAACGGAATAAAAACTGGCAACTTCAAAAAACTGATCCCGTAATAAATTACAGGAAAACCCCGCGACTGTATATACATACCCGCATTTGTATTCCGACCGAATACAAATGCAATGAGACAAAATCTACGCAGTACAATACTAGGATCCGGCTTAAACCAAGGCCCGCTAGTATTATCCGTTCGATCATGATCCGTGCAATACCGCACGTATAAGATCGAACCCTGCCATATCTCCATACGGCCTCTACAGTGTTTCGCCCGAAACTTGAGCAACTGTCTGTGGGGGACTCTAAAGACTCGTCAATACTTTGGCTGTGGATTTAACCACTAGCACGTCAGAGGTATTAGCCGTACGTAACGGGCTACCAGGTATTGACCAAAAGGGACGTCTGTAAGCGAACTCATGCTGACACCCTACTGAGCCTGTCGGTGACAATATCCGTATAGTCCGGTTCGTTCGTCTATGAGTATCGCATGGCGGGCCTAGGGGGTTAGTAAAAGTCAGACCCCCAAAAGCGGTACAAGTCGTGTTGGAGTGTAGCCCAGAACACCCTGAGATACTACTGGAATACCTACCAGTAAATCTCCTGCCTCGGCCGAGGGCTTTGTGTAATGGCTCTCCTAGACACAGCGCGATCTCACCCCCAATACCGGGAGAGACGAACCCCTGCAGATCCGCTCACTGCCTCTATGTGGCTCGGGACTGTACCCAACTAAAACCTGTTTGCACGACTCCTTTGAGCCGTGGTAGGGTAGTAATCAAAGTACAGTGGGAACTCACACGAGACAAATGACGATCTCAGGTCGATGAACTAACCTGTACACATGTCACCAGGGAACTGCTATCTGACGTCAGGTATAAGACCAACTAGCATGTTCCCGGCGAGTCCTGTCCGGTGTACTCATAACCCAATGAGCACCTGTATACATCTTAGGTGAACCAACTGACACCAGTGGCTTGTGAGACTGGCCACCGCCCCTCGTCGGGGTCTCGACTGTATACACTAGTCTACTCTGGAGTATCGATGCCCTGTCTCGAGACCCCAGCTCCCACGTATATGATCGCCATCATACTGCTGGCCGTCAAGCAAGAATCCTAAGGGCTCTATCAACGCGCAATAGTGACCTGTAAGGTCACCTAAAGCAGTACACGATGATAAAGATAAACCAGATAGTATACTATCATCTTGAGTAAGATTGTTTTAACGGTATAGGTCCTCCCTCAATCATTGCAATCACAGGCGTGTGATCCAATAATTGACTCTGAGGGCACTATATCCAACAGTCACTAATCTGAGGATAAAAATAAGTCTAAAAAATAGTTCTTATTCTGGAAGCCAAACATTTGAACGTTGATACCCTACTATATGCACTTACACATGTCTTGAAACTCAGGATAGTAGAGGATACCTTGAAATGCTCTTGTCTAAAAGCCAAAGTATGAAGGAAATAAAAAATGAATAAAAAATATATAAATGGTGAAGAAAAATGAACACTGGTTTTGTTATCACCAAGGCAGCAATAAAAAATATAGCGAGAGTGCTTCATCACCTAGTGCCTTAGACCAACTAGTCTGGGAGTCACTGCTAAGCCTTAGGTGGTGCAAGACGAGGAAAATACTAATACACCTAATAAGCAAGCACATGAGTAATCGGTCGGTTAGTACCTCAAGAAGTATTAACGGTCGCATGAAAAATGTGTGATCAAATCCATCTAAATATTCATCAAATTAAAAAGCACTGAGGTGGATGGACAAGAGTATGATAGCTTGAATTGAATTCTCCTAGTGTAGAGATATTCTTTACACACACATAGGGGTATATGATCGATATTTGGAAGAAAGGTAGGAATGAAGAATAAAGACGATGTTTTATTGAGGGATGATGTGATTTCTAACATTTTTTCATGACTATTAAGATAGGGCTCATGACAACCAAAAAGCTAGTATTAGTTGGAAACGCTGATTTTCAAAGTCTTTCTCTTACAATTCTTATCTTTATATGTAACTTTCACGGTCTTCCTTTTATTATTGGATTTTGTGGGTGCAATCCGCTGAAAACCCTCAGGAGACAACACTCCTCTTACTAGGGACACCTAGAGATTTAAAGGCTTGTTGCACGTGCTCAGTGCAATCGTGTTGCCTACGAAAGTGTGCTAGTTAGTTTTACTTTTTCTTCTTTTTCTCTTTCTCTTAAATAAAATAAGTTTGCTCGAGACGACCAAAATTAAGTTTGGGGTAATTTGATCAGTCAAAAATATTGCATTTTTAACACATCAATTTCCCTACTATTTGCAATCATCTAAAGGTGTTCGGTATGAATATAGCACATATTAGCAATTCGTCTACAAAATACCAAATAACATGTGTTATACATTATAACCGGCATTTTAAGGGAAATTGAGTGTTTATTATTGCACGCATGATCTTTATATATCGCAACACTTGTCTCGAGATTGTGTGCAGGAAATTCTCCAGGTAAAAGAGCCAAAACTGCTAAAAGTGCTGATAAAAATACGCCAAGTTCAAGATTTGTGATCTGGCAGTGAACAAGAAAGTATAAAAATATTCCAGACATCAGAAAAGTGCCATAAAGCCAACACAAATAAACACTGGAAGTTTCATGCACCAATACCACCAAACGCCGCGGATCCGCGGCCGAATTGGCCGATCCGCCGCGGATCCGCGGCCACGGTGACTCGTCATCGGCAGATTATTATTTCAGAAGTCTCTTCTCAATTACCAAACTTCTTCAAGACACTTCAGTCCTTAGAGATCTCCAGAAGCTTCCTTTCTAACAGCCAAGCTTCTTATACAAGCCTAATACCTACCAAGCTTCTCAAGCAAGCTAGCTAACCACCTTAATCTAGAAGCTTCTCCTCAATTACCAAGCTTACAAGGGAAGCTAAACCTAGCTTAGCTTCTAAAGGAAACTAAATCAAGCTTCTAGGGGAAGCTAAAGGAGAAGACTATAAAAGGGGACCCAAGGCTTCATTACAAAGGGTGTTCATCATTTGAGGGTAAAATTCTAGTGAGATCCAAATCAATTCTAAAGCAAATTGAGTGACACAATTTGATCCAAATCAAGATCATTGAGTACCGATTCAAGCAAGCATTCAACAAGCTTTTTTGAAGCAACGCCGATCTTCATCCGAGCAAGTGATCCACGACGATCCGCGACTCAAGAAGACGATGCGAGGCTAGTTCGACGATCGAGTTCTCTCCTCAATTGTTGTAGTCTTTGAGTGTATTGTAACGAAACATCGAATAATAAAAGGTGAAAATTCTTGATCTTGCTTTTCTTTACATTTGAGCATTATGAAGAGTTATCAATTCTTGATTGTTTTCTTTTTCATGATGTTTGAGTGAAAACTCCGCTCGTGGAGGAATCGAGAAAATAGATAGATGATGATGATTAAATTCTTGAACGATTCTTAAGTCTTATGAGTTTTGTAAACTTTAGGAAATTGAATCATCGACAACCTAGTTTTAAGCGAAATGCTTTCTTGAATGTTTTCGCTCTTAAATAGAGATCAACGATTGATGATTGAATTTCCTAGAGGCTAGAATTTGAATGCTAATCAATGAAAGGACAAGGGATGATGATGGAGAAACCCTAGTTTCTTCGATAGATCCCTAAACCTCATTGATCGTCATCGATCTAGCAACAAATCATCAATAGATAAGAATTTGTAATCATAATTCTTCATCATCACTATCGATTGGATCGATTCCTACGAGCCTCTTTACAAATCTTGATAATTCATTCGATTTGGACATCTTCTTGAATTTTATTGATTCTCGATTCTAGATCTTTAGTTTTTGATAATTCATGAAACTAAAATTTCATAAATCTTGAATCAATTTTCTTTTATCCTTTAATTTTCAACTCAACTAAAACAAGATCGAGCAAATCACACTTTCTCAGTGGACGATCCGTTCTCATTGACGAAACTACAATAGACACCGTCAATTGATTGCGGTATAAATTTCTTTGGTTGTGAAACAATTCTAAACACGACACGAAAACTTGATCAATCAGATCTCTTATACAGAGTATCATTGACGAAGGCGAAAGATAGGGCTCGCTTCATGAGCTGATGTTTTGAGGACGCATCTTCAGGCGTTCGACGGGATTTGAAGTAGTCTATAAAGACTTCCCTCCAATCCTTAGCCTTTTCCTGGTCTTTTATTTGCATAGCCATTTG
Organism: Agapanthus africanus; assembly: GCA_030015575.1. NCBI lineage: Eukaryota > Viridiplantae > Streptophyta > Magnoliopsida > Asparagales > Amaryllidaceae > Agapanthus > Agapanthus africanus. The sequence goes on along the minus strand of JASDDO010000019.1, from coordinate 90,536,968 downwards.
CTCGGTCACTCCCTTTTCTTCGGACGACTCCGGAGATATTTCTGCTGGTGCAAGAACCCGACGGCTTTGCACAATGATCCTCAGGTCATCGAGGCTCTCGTCAGCCAGTTCTTTAGCGAGCTTAGCTAATGCATCTGTCTTGCTATTTTCCGCACACGGTATACTTTCCAGGGTGTAGGAAGGAATTTGAGTCAGCTGTTGCTGCACTTTCTCTCCGTACTTCACCAACTCAGGCTTGCACGTCCGATAGTCGCCATTTACTTGACTGACGACCAGCTGGGAGTCTCCGTATATAAGGAGGTTTTCAATTCCCATGTCGACGGCGATCTCAAGACCTGCTATCAAAGTTTCGTATTCGGCTTCATTATTCGTCCTCGGCTCTGTTAAGGAGAAGGCAAAGCGCATTATCCCTCCTTGTGTAGTCACGAAGATGAGGCCTACCCCAGATTTGATTATGGGGGTGCTTTGTTTGCGCTTTTTCATGGAAGATGCTCCATCGAAGTAAAGTTCCCATTGGGTATCATTCTCTCTTCTCTCCCCGTCGATTGTGTCAAACGCGTGTTCGTCCGGAAATTCGCAGTTCAAGGGAGAGTCGGCGGGTAGCAGATGCTCAGCAAGGAAGTCGGCGATGGCATGGCCTTTCACTGCCTTAAGAGGCCGATAAATTATCAAGAACTCCATCAATAGCAGGGCCCATTTAGCGAGTCGTCCCGTTAATATAGCCTTTGACATTAAATATTTGAGAGGATCCACCTTCGATATGAGATGGACCTCATATGCCAACGCATAGTGTCTGAGCTTCGTTATCGCGAAGATCAACGGTAGGCAGTGTTTTTCAATAGGGGAGTAATTGTTTTCTGCCCCCATGAGAACTCGACTTAAATAGTAGAGGACTCTCTCCTTTCCTTGATCGTTCTCCTGTGCCCATAGCGCGCCTAACGAACCTTCGAGGGCTGTTGTGTACAGGATGAGAGGCTTTCCTTTGATTGGAGCGGTCAGTACTGGCGGGTTCTGCAGGTATTGCTTGATTTCGTCTAGTGCATCTTGGCATTTGCGATCCCAGACGAACGGAGTTCCCTTCTTCATCAAGTAACTGTAGGGGCGGCACTTGCCGGAGAGATTGGCTATAAATCGTCGGATATACGCGAGCTTTCCTTGGAGAGACCGCAGTTGCTTGAGAGTCTTTGGCGGGGGCATTTCCATAATCGCCTTGATCTTCGACAGATCTATCTCAATGCCTCGATGTCGGACGATGAATCCCAGGAACTTACCTGAGGAAACTCCGAATGCGCATTTGAGAGGATTCATCTTCAAGTTGTATTTCCGAAGGCGTTGAAACACGATCTTCAGATGCTCTAGATGTTCCTCGTATGATTTGCTTTTAACTACGAGGTCGTCGATATAGCATTCGACGATTTCATGTATGAGGTCATCGAAAATCTTCGTCATGACCCTTTGATAGGTGGCACCGGCGTTCTTTAGACCGAAAGGCATCACCTTGTAGCAGAATATGCCCAAAAGAGTCCGGAAAGCGGTATGCTTCTGGTCTTCGGGATGCATCTTTATCTGATTGTATCCTGATGAGCCATCCATGAAGGAGAAAACTTCGTGAGTTGACGTATTATCTATCATCAACTTAGTGACCGGTACTGGAAAATCGTCCTTTGGACAAGCTCTGTTGAAATCCCGAAAGTCCACACATATGTGCACCGTCCCATTTTTCTTCATCACCGGGACGATGTTGGCGATCCAATCAGGATACTGAACTTCTTGGATGAAGCCGGAGTCGATTAGCTTCTTGACCTCAACGCTGATGCTCATCTCAAGCTCGAGCCGCATTCTTCTCGGTGCTTGTTTGATCGGCTTGATGTCCGGAGATATCGCCAATTTGTGCACAACAATCTCTAGATCTAGTCCCGGCATTTCGGAATAGTTCCATGCGAAGAAGTCTCTATGCTGCATGAGCATGTCCTTTAGCGTAGCCACCCTTTCTTCAGACAACAGCTCACTGACGAATGTCGGCCGCGGGTCACTTGTCGTTCCCAAATTAATTTTCTTGAGAATATTTGCAGTAGTATGTATTCCATCTTCCAGCTCTTTTGGCGCCGGTGGAAACTCTGAGATCACCTCGCCATCATCGTTTTCGAAGCACCAGAGGAGGTCATCCATATTCTCGGGCTCTTCTTCTGACAGCGTTATCACGTGGCAGGTACGAGATCGCTTCCAAGACCGATATTGATCTGGTTCCATTCTCGCTGCATACGTGGCTTTCGGTTCATACTTCTGCGGCGGGATTACCCTCCAACTGCTGGATAGAGCGAACTTGCCGAGTTGATACTGGTCTTCAACCCAGTTCTTGAAGGTGAAGCAGTCTTTGAGAGGATGCCCTATTGCTTGGTGATAAGAGCAATAGTCTGGGTGGGAGATCCCCTTCGCTTGCTCCGGGTGCTTGGACTCCGGGAGTGTCATCATCTGATGCTTTACGACGAGATTGAATATCTTCTTTGTCTTATCTTGGGGAAAATAATATTCTCGGCCCGTCTTCTTTATAAGGGACGGATCCCTGCTGCTCGACCCTTGCTCGCGTGGCTTCTTAAACCCGCTGGGCTGCTGTCGAATGTTTTTTCCGTTCTTTGGTTTATTTTTGCCTCTGCACCGGGTCTTTTATATGACGGGCTGGCGACGAGGAGCATTGTCATTCTCCGCGGCCTGTTGAAGGAGGAGTTGCGTCCTGGCTTTCTCGTAAATGGCCATCTCGCGGTTATGGTCATCCCGGACCTTTTGACCCGCTTCCCTGATTAATTTTTCCATCCGTTCTTCAAATGACGGACTCGGCGTTTTGATGGCAGGACCTTGTTTTGGTTCAGTATCAGCGTCTTTTAACAGAATGTCTCCTTCTTCATCGAAGTCATGTATGACGTAGCTGCCATGGACTCACTCCCGTTTTTTGGATTGAACATATCCAAGCCCGATCGTTTCCATTCTCCCATTGGGCAACTTTTGCTGAGTTCCGGGGACATCTCAAATCCTATTGTAGAACCGAGCTTGTCGAGCAGTCTGTCTGAAGGGTACCCCTTGGCGCTTCAAGAGTCTTTTTAATCCGTCTGTGTAATATCTGGGTAGACGTATGGGCTGGATCCTGTCAAGTGTAGAATCCATGACATGCCAGATTTCTTTCTCCACTTTGGTTTTCCCAGATCGGTAGAATAGGATCGCCTTTTCACCCTTTTGCCTAGGGGGGACATAGAATGTCTGCAGTTCTTGCACACTATAAGTTTCAAGTGCATCAAGCTCTTTGTAATGCTCTCGCGGAACCATTGCGATTTGCAAACTTCAATCATTAGCAGCAAAGGCTTGAATTGATGGCCGAACAGAAAATACGGCATTGACTTCATCTTTCGAGTCGCTGCCGAAGATCAACATAGGGGTGGACGGTCCCGGCTTGTTGCACTGGAGCAGACCTGAATAAACTATTTCTTCCTCCTCCTCGGTATCACTCCCGAAGACCGAAATAGTAGTGATGGCTTTATTCTTCGGTTTGTAACATCTTTCCGTGTCTTCGAAATCTGGTAAGAAGTATTTTGCATCTTCGTACTTTCAGACTTCGTTTACGGAGAATGGGTTCAGCTCTCCTGTTACGGTATACTCGAGACCATCCTTGAAATACTTCATACACTGATGTTGTGTAGAAGGGATGATGTTGTACTCATGTAACCAAGACCTGCCGAGCAAAGCATTATAGCAAGTCTTGGCGTCAATGACATGAAATTTAATGTCCGTGACGAGCAGCCCAAAGCGTAACGTCAGTATCACAGACCCGAGTGTCCTTGATGATTGGGAGTCAAACCCGGATATGGTGATCTTATCACGAGCGAGGTGTTGAAAGCTCATGCAGATTTCCTTCAACGCTCTCATATTGAGGAGATTGACAGAGAACCCATTGTCAACCAGGATTTTGCCTATCTTGATATCATGACAGTATCCGGAGACATATAGGGGACGGTTATGCTCACACGTCCCGAGGAGGAGATCTTCATCGCCGAAGGTGATATCGGCTGTGTGCACTTCTTCCAGCTCGTCCTTCATCTTTTCTTCGGCGAGGAAAGCTTGGAATTGCTCTGGCTCTTATAATGCCTTGATCAATGAATCTCTCGCCTCTTTGGATAGCAGAAGGGCATCGAGAATGCTCAGCTGTGAATGTAGCTTTCTCAAGTGTGTCAGAACGTTGTAGTCCACCTTATTTTTCTTTGGCTGGTCTTTGGCTATCAGCTCTTCGACGGCATGGTCATCAAGGGTGATATCCTCAGGGACCTTTTCTTTCCCCTTATCTTTTCTATTTGACCCACTGTTCGCGGGCCCAAGATTCTTTTCGGGCAGTGTACGATTGCGCAGCTGAATATTTTCACAGGTCTTCAGTTCTTCCTCTTTTCCCGAGGTGGATTCTTTAAAGAGAGGGTCAAGAGTCATTTCTCCGTCAGAATCGCACTCGAAGGTAAGAACTTGCGATCCCCCACAGCCAACCATATGACAGTTGCCGGTAGTTCCTTTACGCTCCTCGGTCGTATTTCTTTGCTCCCGACGAGTTTTGCGTTTCATCCGCTTGAAATGTTGTCGGTGAGAAACATATCCCTGCCACCGTCTTTTAAAAGCGTTGCACTCTTCAATGGGGTGCGCAATCTTTTGATGATATAAGCAGTAGCTAGGATGTGTTTCCACTTCACCAAGAGCGTTCGCTTCGGAGGGTGGCAGCTTCATTCCTATCGATATGGTTTTGGCGAACCTCTTCCTCGTCTTGAACCTGGTTTTATTTCGCGACGGATGTACTTTGATCTGGTGGGAGTGTTTCAACCCTTTGATCCAGTCGTCGGTGTTTGGATTTTTCGAATATGGCCATCTCACGCTCTCGAGTAGCTTTGTTTTTAAGAAGAGCTTCGTCCAGGAATGCATCAATCATTTCGTCTGATGGCCCTAGAAGTTCGGCTCAAAATCTACCCCTAGTTTCTTTGTGTAAGGAGCTTCTTGATCATCTATTGATGAGCGAGAGATCACATGGCAACTTGCCACATAATCTTCAGATTCATCCGACGAGTCTTCTCCATTGTCATCATCTCCGTCCTCAAGGATGTGGCTGAGAAATTCTTGGAATGTGACGGGAGTCCGCGCTTTTTGATTATATTCTTCCAACGCATCAATCTGTTTTTGTAGGTCCGTGCGCTTATCACCAGGCTTCACGGGCTTCTTGGCTTTCTTCTTTTTCTTCAAAGACTTTGGTGGAGCCGTGTGAGTGCTTTGGCTATCACCATCAATCCTTGAAGTTGGGCACGGATTCAGCATTCCCTCGATGATCTAGGGTTCCAGTGGATTTTTCCACCTAATCGCTGGGCATGTGTGGAGATCCTTCAGCATTCTTTTTGTTTTAGCTGAAAGAGCGACCTCCTATGGAGCTTCTTCTACGAAAGAACACGATACCCCCGGTGTGTCTGTCTTCTTGGGAGCGTGTGGCTGTAGTGGGCTTACGTTCCAATTTTCGGACAGCGCAAACTTGCCTTGTTGGTATTGGTCTTCGATCCATCCCTTAAAGACGAAGCAATCTTCAATTGGATGGCTTACCGTTTGATGGTAGGGGTAATAATTGGGACTATTAGCCTCACCGGGTTGCAACGGTCGTTTTGGATTCGGCAGATTGATGAGCATGTTGCGCACCGCTAGCTCGAACAATCTCTTCGTTTTGTCCCGGGGAAACGAATAGGGGCGCTTCATCTTCTCATTATAGAATTGCCGCCACTCGTCTAGGCGATCAGTTAGTTTTGGGCCACTGGGCTGCTGTTGAGTATTCGCAACGAATGTCGCCTTCCCTTTACCCTTTTCGTTCCGCGGCTCCGGCTTTGGAGGAGACGGTCTATGACCCATCTAGTCCATTTGGGCCAGTTTGTCGATCAAGGCCAGGAACGTAGTCGGCTTGAAGAACATCATGAATTGGGAAATAGTTGCCTGAGGGTCCAGAGTGCCCACGAACATGCCCACTGCCGGCGCTTCCTCGATGCGCTGCTCACATTTTGACCATAAATTTCGCCACCGTATTGCGTATTGTACCCAGGTTTCGTCTGGTTTCACCCTGGTGTTAATTATTGCGGTAATCGGGGTACGCTCGCTAGCACTCGCGAATATCTGCGTAAACAGCAGCTCCATCTCCGCAAATGTCTTGACAGAATCGTTCGGGAGTTCAGAGTACCATTCGAACGCCGTCTCCGACAAGCTGCCAACGAACTGGCAAAGTAGCAGTTTATCATCGCCTCCAGTGTTGCCGCATAAAGCTCTGAATTGAGTGACGTGCTGATGCGGATTCTGTAAGTCCATGTCACGCACCCCACGAACTTGCGGGGAGGCGGAATATATGAAAAACGAATATCAAAGCTTCGTAACACGGACTTGAGCGCATGAATCGTTATCTAAACCATTACTAACTATCTACTAGAGGTTTAACTACTCGGATAAGAAGTTATACCTCACGTTACTTGTCCTTCGGGTCTTCATCGCGGTCCTCCACTCCTCGTAGGCTCCTTGGAACATCGGCACCTCAACGGCCTCTTTGAATCAAAGACGATCCACCCGAGAGCTCCTACGCCAAGCTTTATCTCTAACTTGAGATAACTAGGTTGCTTAAAGTGCTAATCTAAGCTACCTAGGGGATATAGAGTGAGGTTATGGATGTATTGGTCTAGCTAACCCTTGATCTCAACTCATGAGAGATTAGGGTTAGGGTTTGAAGAGAGAGTGAGCTTGAGGAGAGAGAAGGTGAAGATAAGAATGAAATGAGATAATGATGTTATCATAATATATATGAAGCATTATTATTTATCCAAAAATCAAATAAAAGAATTATCAACCATGCTTCATAAATATGTATGAGTGATTCATCTCCATGAGTCATTAAGCATTTATGATGCATTTAATGACTTGAATGAATCACACAAATGAGTCACCAATCTCATTTAATGCATTGCCACCTTAACCCCTTAGTCACCACTCTTCTAGAAGCTTCCCGAAAAATTACAAGAATGCCCCTCCAATCCGTGAAAACACGGAAAAACTTTAGGCTGTATAAATCCAATAACCTGATACTAGAATCTGGCTTAAAGTAAAGCCGGCTAGTAAAAACTGTCCGAAAAGTCGTACGTATGAAAACACACGTACGCGTCCGAACCCTTGTCGTAAAACCATACGACCTCTATATCGTTTCGTCTGGAGCAGGGAAACTCTCTGGATGGGACTCTAAAGACTTAACACTACGCTGGCAGTGGGTTTAACCTCAGACCGCAAGCGGCACTAGCTGTACGTAACGGTCCCCAGGTAGATGTCAATAAGAAGGCCGATGAGGAAAATCATCCGAACTCCCACTGAGCCTGATGTGACAATCTCCGTACAGTCCGATCTGTTCGTCTAAGACTATCGCATATCAAGCCTAGGGGGCGGCAAGCGTCAGTCCCCTAATAGCTGTATAAGTCGTGTCGGAGCGAAGCCCATTACACCCTGAGAAGCTACTGGAAACTACCAGTATATCCCGTTTGCCCTGGCCAGGGACTTTGCGCAATGGCTCTCTGACACAGCGCTATATCATCTCCCAATACCGGGAGAGACGAATCCTGTCTAACCACTACTGCCTCCAAGTGCTCGGGACTGCACCCAACTGCTACCTGTTTGCACGACTCCTTTGAGCCGTGGTAGGGTAGCAATCTAAGAACAGTGGGACACAGTCGAGGCGAAGTAGCAGTGTCAAGTCTGCGGACTATGCTGTACTCATGTCACCTGGGAACTGTTAACTGACGACGGGTATAATACCAACCAACAGTTCCCCTGCGAGTCCTGTCCGGTGTACCCGTAACCTAACGAGCACCTGTATACTATCTCCAGTACGACGTACTGATGGCTATGGGACAGACCATCTCCCCAACTGGGATGAGAAGCGTACACACTAGTCTGCTCTGGAATATCGATGCCCTGTCTCGATAATCCTACGACTAGGGACCTGTATAGGATGTTGCTTATAGACTAACCAGCCCCCACTAGTGTGACTGCCATCACAACGCTGATAATCAAGCAAAGATCCTATGGGCTCTACTAATATGTATAAGTGATACGTTACAAGAAACATATGCTCATATTAAAGTAGACACAAACCAAGTAGCATGCTACCATTTTTAGCAAGACTGTATATACAACTGTGAATAACCCAAGCTTCCATTAAGTAATATACAATCTAGTATGATACAATAATGGCCCCTAGGGCATATACACTAACAATCTCCCACTTGCACTAGGGCCATGAGCCGGCATATCGTAGACCTATCATCTCGAATAGCCTCTCGAACTGTGTCTGAGGAAGGGCCTTTGTGAATGGATCAGCAATGTTATTCTCCGTCTCTACTCTTTTCACCTCGATCTCCCGGCGATCTACGATCTCCCTGATCAGGTGATACCGCCTTAAGATGTGTCTGGACTTCTGATGGGACCTGGGTTCCTTCGCTAAAGCTATAGCGCCGTTGTTGTCACAATACAAAGCTATTGGACCAACACTGGAAGGAACCACCTGAAGTTCTGTAAGGAACTTCTTCATCCAGACAGCTTCTTTTGCGGCATCGCAAGCAGCTATGTACTCTGCATCCATTGTCGAGTCAGCAACGGTCTCCTGCTTGGAACTCTTCCAACAGACCGCCCCTCCATTGAGGGTAAAGACATAACCCGACATGGATTTGGAGTCATCTTTGTCACTCTGGAAGCCGGAGTCGGCAAAGGCCTCCATCTGGAGGTCTTTTCCGCCATACACCAAGAACATCTCCTTAGTCCTTCTCAGGTATTTGAGAATGTTCTTTACTGCTATCCAGTGTTTCTCCCCTGGGTTTGCCTGATACCGGCTTACTACGCTCAATGCGTATGCTACATCTGGTCTGGTACATAACATTGCATACATTATAGAGCCTACCGCAGAAGCGTAGGGTATAATCGACATGCGATCCCTTTCCAAATCAGTCTTGGGAGACATCTCTTTGGAGAGGGTGATTCCATGACAAGCCGGTAGGTTACCGCGCTTAGAATCATCCATACTGAATCTCTTCACTATGGTGTCTATGTACCTGGACTGCGAAAGTCCCAATATCCTCTTTGATCTATCACGATAGATCCGGATCCCCAGAATATAGGTGGCATCACCCAGGTCTTTCATGGAGAATTTATGTGACAAGAATCTTTTGACTGACTGTAACATAGGAATATCATTTCCTATTAGGAGAATGCCATCCACGTACAAGACGAGGAATACTACAGCTCTCCCTACAATCTTACTGTATATGCATGGTTCATATGGATTTTTGATGAAGTCGAATTCTTTGACAGCATCATCAAAACAGATGTTCCAACTCCGTGATGCCTGCTTTAGTCCATAAATGGATTTAAGCAACTTGCATACTTTACCTCTGCTCCTACTCTGAATGAATCCCTCTGGCTGATCCATATAGACGCTTTCTTCCAAATTTCCATTTAGAAAGGCCGTCTTTACGTCCATCTGCCAGATCTCATAATCGTGGAAGGCAGCAATAGCAAGAAGGACCCTAATAGAATTTAGCATAGCTACTGGAGAAAAGGTTTCATCATAGTCCAAACCAGGTCTTTGACGGAAACCCTTTGCAACAAGTCTAGCTTTATAGGTTTCAACCTGTCTATCTACACCAATCTTCTTTTTGAAGATCCATTTGCATCCTACGAGTTTTACCCCATCTGGAGCAATGTCCAAAGTCCATACTTTGTTAGTGTACATGGACTCCATTTCGGTCCGCATTGCATCCAGCCATTTTACTGAGTCACCGCTCTGAATGGCTTGCTGGAAGCTAGTAGGCTCATCATAGTCAATAGTGCAATCCTCTCTATCCCCGTCTATGAGAAAACCGTAGTATCTCTCGGGCGGATGAGATTGCGTACTACTCCTGCGGAGTGGCGTCGGGATGTCCTGTTCTCCTGAACCTTCTTATTCTACCAAGGTTTCAGTAATAGCTTGTGGTTCTGGAATTTCTTCCAGTTCTATTGCGCTCCCACTCTTCTGATTTTCTAAAAACTCAGTTTCCAAGAAGCGGGCATGTTGAGAAACAAAGACCTTTTGTTTCTCTGCGTAATAGAAACAATATCCCATGGAGTTCTTTGGATATCCCACAAACTTACACTGTACTGAGCGTGCCTCGAGTTTGTCCGTATGCTGCTTCTTTACAAAAGCTGGACATCCTCATGTCTTAAGATACTTAAGACAGGGTTTCTTCCCACTCCATATCTGATATGGCGTGGTAGGCACAGTCTTGGTTGGAACTCAGTTCAAAAGATATGCAGCTGATTCTAGTGCATATCCCCAGAATGATCGCGGCAACTCAGCGTTACTCATCATGGAACGAACCATATCCAATAGGGTTCGGTTCCATCTCTCCGATACACCATTATGTTGTGGTGTGTATAGAGGAGTAAGCTGAGAGAGAATTCCATTCTCTTTTAAGTAACCTAGGAACTCGGCACTTAAGTATTCACCACCTCGATCAGATCTCAGTGTCTTGATACTTTTGCCTATTTGGTTTTCTACTTCATTCTTGTATTCTTGGAATTTCTCAAAGGCCTCGGATTTATGCTTCATCAAGAAGATATATCCATACCTAGAGAAATCATCCGTAAAAGTAATGAAGTAGGAATAACCACCTCGCGCATGTATAGACATTGGACCGCACACATCACTGTGTATGAGTCCTAAGAGCTCGCTCGCTCTTACTCTGTGTCCAGAAAACGGAGTCTTTGTCATCTTTCCCATGAGACAAGATTCACGAGTAGCATAAGATTGATATTCGAACGGATTCAAATATCCTTCTCTATGTAACTTAGTCAATCTTCTCTCATTGATGTGACCTAGTCTACAATGCCATAAGAAAGCCTGATTTGTTTCCGGAGACTTTCTTTTAAATGTGTTCTGGACACTGAAAATCTGAGCTTGATTTAATACGTATATTCCGTTTTCTAATGTACCTGACCCAATCATAACTTGATTTAGGTGGATGTGAACCACATCTCTTGTAAAAGTAAAATCATATCCTTCCTTAGATAGTAAGGGTACAGATATGATATTACAAGTTGTACCTGGTACATAAAAACAGTTACGCAGAATCAATATCTGCCCAGTTGTCAGTCCAAGATGATATTCCCCTACGGATTCAGCATTCATGCCCATTCCGTTAGCAACTGTGAGGGTCATATCACCTATCCCGATAACCCTATGGTTTCTCAGAGCCTGTAATGAATTACAGATGTGAGTTCCTGATCCGGTATCCAATACCCAGGAAGTAGGGTTAACTAACATACAGTTCTCTATCATAAACACACCCGAAGTCGAAGCCACAACATACTTCGTATCCTGGCTACTGGCTTCTAAAGCCCTGCAATCATTCTGCCAATGCCCGATCCCATAACAATAGGAATGTCCCTCAATAGGGTGGTCCAGCTTGTCATAGGCAATGGACATCTGGACAGACTTTTGCCAGTCATATAAGTCAGATTCAGTCAAATTATTATCTAGATGTAACTTATGTGTGGTCACAAGGTCGCTGCAATTAAGAGAGAGAGAAGAAAACACTTTAGTATGATGCTCTTGCAAGTTTAGAATGGTTTAATTTATCTAAACAGGATGGCTCCCACTGTTTCTCGAATCCTTCCTCAAACCATAAAAGAAGAATTAGCCAGGACAATTCTCACCGTACAATACTTGCTTAACCGTTCAGCCAGGCCAGTGTCGATATTTCGAGGGAGGTTTTCCAACGCTTTCGCGAAGTTCATTAATTAAATAACATCTTTTCTCTGGGGGCGTAACCCCGCTGACACCTTTCTAGGCACCTACTTGGTTTATAGCATTGATCGTTAAGTGACGAATCTCCTGATAAGTAGTATATACTCACAGTAGGATCGGGATCCAAAATATCATCGTATGATAATGTTGAAGGAATCCTACCAACATTCATCAAACTCCAAAATGGTATGCACTCTCTGCAAATTTCAGTTTCTTTAGAAATTCCCGATGTGGATTTTTGCCCCATGCTATTATGACCTTGACTTTAGTCAACAAATCATAAGTCACATGTCAAGTTCTACCCGTCATTATCCAGGTTAATTTGAACCCACCCGTACATACCCTTGACTTTAGTCAACAAGATAATACGACTGTCCCAAACCAATGCATCTATCTATGCTACATATAAATATCCAACAGCTACCAAACACTGTGTCTTGACTTTAGTCAACAAACACAGCTTGAATACTATTGACTATCTATATGAAATGACGGAGGGCTACGAATGGTTTTGGCAAAACCGTGAACGTAGTGAACTTGATATAATCGAAGGAACCTGATACTTTTTAAAAGGAGTGGTTAAAGCTCCGCAATTAAAAATTCTGATCTTTTAAAATAACCGAGTGGTTTCTTTTAAATTTGTTCCAACGATTTAACTTTGGTTTATTTTCTTTGCATTATAATAATGCGTCCCATCATTTATCCTATCATTGCAGAAAACAACGAAAATACCACGCCCTCTTATGTCATCCGCATTCGCCACTGGGTCCCGTCATCACCCGTTAGGTTACTTAACCAACGACAGAGCGGGGGCTGGGCTAGCGCGGGCGTAAAACATAAGTGACGTCTAATAGCTATCATATATAGATATTGTACATTCGTCAGACGCAATAATAAGCATTCCAGATCACAGATGAACTTTATTGGATTTATTAGCAATCCGCATTTACTTTGAGCCTGCAATAAAAGACGGATTACACAGTTGTGATGAATAGCCATTACCCCACCCTAGACCCCTACGGGTACGGCAAACTACCCGCCAAATACCCGAAGTGAAGAGTCTCCCTCAACAACGTGAGTAGGCCACTAAACACTTCGACGTACCCGGTAGTTTGTGTACCCCATCTTGGGTCTATCCTAGGAGCAAAAAACAGTAAAAAGAAATAATACAACGGTGGCTACAACCGCAACCTGGATGTGCCCCGCAAAAGAATATTACATCAAATTACATTTACATTGAATGAATGAATATTAAACACATCTCAAACCCCGGCTAATCATCACAACAGTCCAACACAGTTCATATACACAAACAGTAAACATTTCAGAAATGTGCAACCCCCTGCAAACCGACATACTAGCAGTTAGGGGAGGTTTACGAACACATTAAACATTACAGATAAAAACCCAATTAGCAAATATCTTAGAATATCGATCGATTACCATATTCCGTGTCTACCCCAAAAGCAAACCTGCACTGAAGTAACCTGGGTAAAAACAGAACATACAGGAAAACAAAAAACACCAAAATATGAATAACAGTGAAAATATGAGTCAAAACCGAGTTGACTCGGCGGCGGATCCGCGGCCAAAATCACTATTTGGCCGCGGATCCGCGGCTGTCTTGTCGTTTTGCGCACTCGTATTTTCCCAGATTTCATAAAATTCCCTGCTGTGATTTTTAAGACATATCAAATAATTTTTCAGACAGGTTTAAAATTAACAGAAACTAGGAATTCTTAGGGTTTTGTTTTCGTGTTTTCCGTCGATCGAACTTCTAATCAGATGCTAACAAGCTAATAATGGTTTAGTTGGCTCTGATACCACTGTAAGTCCATGTCACGCACCCCACGAACTTGCGGGGAGGCGGAATATATGAAAAACGATTATCAAAGCTTCGTAACACGGACTTGAGCGCATGAATCGTTATCTAAACCATTGCTAACTATCTACTAGAGGTTTAACTACTCGGATAAGAAGTTATACCTCACGTTACTTGTCCCTCGGGTCTTCATCGCGGTCCTCCACTCCTCGTAGGCTCCTTGCAACATCGGCACCTCAACGGCCTCCTCGAATCAAAGACGATCCACCCGAGAGCTCCTACGCCAAGCTTTATCTCTAACTTGAGATAACTAGGTTGCTTAAAGTGCTAATCTAAGCTGCCTAAGGGATATAGAGTGAGTTTATGGATGTATTAGTCTAGTTAACCCTTGATCTCAACTCATGAGAGGTTAGGGTTAAGGTTTGAAGAGAGAGTGAGCTTAAGGAGAGAGAAGGTGAAGATAAGAATGAAATGAGATAATGATGTTATCATAATATATATGAAGCATTATTATTTATCCAAAAATCAAATAAAAGAATTATCAACCATGCTTCATAAATATGTATGAGTGATTCATCTCCATGAGTCATTAAGCATTTATGATGCATTTAATGACTTGGATGAATCACACAAATGAGTCACTAATCTCATTTAATGCATTGCCACCTTAACCCCTTAGTCACCACTCTTCTAGAAGCTTCCCGACAAATTACGAGAATACCCCTCCAATCCGTGAAAACACGGAAAAACTTTAGACTGTATAAATCCAATAACCTGATACTAGAATCTGGCTTAAACTAAAGCCGGCTAGTAAAAACTGTCCGAAAAGTCGTACGTATGAAAACACACGTACGCGTCCGAACCCTTGTCGTAAAACCATACGACCTCTATATCGTTTCGCCTGGAGTAGGGAAACTCTCTGTATGGGACTCTAAAGACTCGACACTACGCTGGCAGTGGGTTTAACCACAGACCGCAAGCGGCACTAGCTGTACGTAACGGTCCCCAGGTAGATGTTGATAAGAAGGCCGATGAGGAAAATCATCCGAACTCCCACTGAGCCTGATGTGACAATCTCCGTACAGTCCGATCTATTCGTCTAAGACTATCGCATATCAAGCCTAGGGGGCGGCAAGCGTCAGTCCCCTAATAGCTGTATAAGTCGTGTCAGAGCGAAGCCCATTACATCCTGAGAAGCTACTGGAAACTACCAGTATATCCCGTTTGCCCTGGCCAGGGACTTTGCGTAATGGCTCTCTGACACAGCGCTATATCATCTCCCGATACCGGGAGAGACGAATCCTGTCTAACCACTACTGCCTCCAAGTGCTCGGGACTGCACCCAACTGCTACCTGTTTGCACGACTCCTTTGAGCCGTGGTAGGGTAGCAATCTAAGAACAGTGGGACACAGTCGAGGCGAAGTAGCAGTGTCAAGTCTGCGGACTATGCTGTACTCATGTCACCTGGGAACTGTTAACTTACGACGGGTATAATACCAACCAACAGTTCCCCTGCGAGTCCTGTCCGGTGTACCCGTAACCTAACGAGCACCTGTATACTATCTCCAGTACGACGTACTGATGGCTTTGGGACAGACCATCTCCCCAACTGGGATGAGAAGCGTACACACTAGTCTGCTCTGGAATATCGATGCCCTGTCTCGATAATCCTACGACTAGGGACCTGTATAGGATGTTGCTTATAGACTACCCAGCCCCCACTAGTGTGACTGCCATCACAACGCTGGTAATCAAGCAAAGATCTTATGGGCTCTACTAATATGTATAAGTGATACGTTACAAGAAACATATGCTCATATTAAAGTGGACACAAACCAAGTAGCATGCTACCATTTTTAGCAAGACTGTATATACAACTGTGAATAACCCAAGCTTCCATTAAGTAATATACAATCTAGTATGATATAATAATGGCCCCTAGGGCATATACACTAACAATCTCCCACTTGCACTAGGGCCATGAGCTGGCATATCGTAGACCTATCATCTCGAATAGCCTCTCGAACTGTGTCTGAGGAAGGGCCTTTGTGAATGGATCAGTAATGTTATTCTCCGTCTCTACTCTTTTCACCTCGATCTTCCGGCGATCTACGATCTCCCTGATCAGGTGATACCGCCTTAAGATGTGTCTGGACTTCTGATGGGACCTGGGTTCCTTCGCTAAAGCTATAGCGCCGTTGTTGTCACAATACAAAGCTATTGGACCAACACTGGAAGGAACCACCTGAAGTTCTGTAAGGAACTTCTTCATCCAGACAGCTTCTTTTACGGCATCGCAAACAGCTATATACTCTGCTTCCATTGTCGAGTCAGCAACGGTCTCCTGCTTGGAACTCTTCCAATAGACCGCCCCTCCATTGAGGGTAAAGACATAACCCGACATGGATTTGGAGTCATCTTTGTCACTCTGGAAGCCGGAGTCGGCAAAGGCCTCCATCTGGAGGTCTTTTCTGCCATACACCAAGAACATCTCCTTAGTCCTTCTCAGGTATTTGAGAATGTTCTTTACTGCTATCCAGTGTTTCTCCCCTGGGTTTGCCTGATACCGGCTTACTACGCTCAATGCGTATGCTACATCTGGTCTGGTACATAATATTGCATACATTATAGAGCCTACCACAGAAGCGTAGGGTATAATCGACATGCGATCCTTTTCCAAATCAGACTTGGGAGACATCTCTTTGGAGAGGGTGATTCCGTGACAAGCCGGTAGGTTACTGCGCTTAGAATCATCCATACTGAATCTCTTCACTATGGTGTCTATGTACCTGAACTACGAAAGTCCCAATATCCTCTTTGATCTATCACGATAGATCCGGATCCCCAGAATGTAGGTGGCATCACCCAGGTCTTTCATGGAGAATTAAATTCCTATGAAATTGGGAGAATTAAATTCCTATGAAATTGGGAGAATTAAATTCTCATATAAGGTTAAACCCTAGTTTTATTTGGAGGAATTAAATTCCTATGAAACTGGGAGAATTAAATTCTCATATAGGGTTAAACCCTAGTTTTATTTGGAGGATTTAAATTCCTATAAATTTGGGAGAATTAAATTCTCTAAACTCAATTCTCTCTCTAAGTTTTGGATCTGCATGGCAGAATCTCCCCGATGAGAATTAAATTATCAACTTGTGGGGAGATTTGCTTCTGCAGATCTTCAACCAGAGGAAGAACTAAGTTCTTTTGCAGAAGAGTTAAACTCTTAGATTGAGAATTAAATTCTCTTTTTGTTTTATAGAGTTTAGATCTATTTCCCCTTTCTCACATAGTGTTTCTTTTCTTGAGAATTAAATTCTCCTTTCTTTTCTCTCTGCTGTTGTTTTTCTCCAGAAAATCAAAATTCCAAGATCCAAAAATCATCCCTTCTCTTCTCTTCTTGGCTCATATTTATAGGAGAAGGAAAAGAATCAATTTGTTTAGTGAATCTTTCATTGAAAGATTTTGTTTGTTTTTGTAACTAACATGATCTCAGTGAATTTTATTCGCCATTGGATTTTTAATCCAAAAGATTTTCTGTTTGTTATTCTTGGTGAATTTCAGGGAAATCTTTCCTTGTATAAAATTTTTCCATAAATTGGTGATTTTTTAATCACCATTGGAATTTTAGTCCAACGGTGCTCTATTTTACAGAGCACCATCTTTTTTTGTTTGGAAAGATTTAAAGAAATATTTTCCCAATTAGGGTCTTTGATTTCCCTTAATTAGAATTTAATCTATTAGCTCAGAAGGCTTTTAAAGCCCGTCACGTGTTGGCACGTGATCCCAATGTTTGATCATTGAAATAGAATTTAATTCTATCAATTAAAGAGTTTAGGAACCTGTCACGTGTTAGCACGTGGCCCTCTTGGTTAAACATTTTATTCAGAATTTAATTCTGCCTTTTAACAGAGCTAAGGAATCATCACTGTTGGGGTAAAAATTTACACCCCTGTTGACCGAGTCAAAGTCAAGGTCAACCCCCAACCTAGGTGGACCCAAGCCTAGGTCAAGCGGGCCCATGCCCAAGTCGAGCCCGCGGCAAGCCTCCCTCACGCCAACAACAAAATCATGTAATAAATAATTTTTATATAATTTTTTATGCATGAATGGGCATAAAGCCAAATTTTTGTAAGCCCATGGCTTATGTGCAAAAAGAAATGGCACATGAGCCATGGGATGGCCAAAATGCTATTTTTGTAAAGCCCAAGGGGTTATATGTAATGTGTATAGCCTATAAAGGCCAAAATAATGAAAATATCCCAACAACTTTTTCATTCTCTCAAAAAACCTAGGGTTTGTACATTTTCTCCTTTTCTGAAGGTTCCAAGCTTTCTTCTTTCTTTTGAATTAAATCAAGAGTTTTACTCTCCCTTTTCCAAAACTAAATAGTTTTTCAGCACAAAACCCACCAAGGGGAGCTTGGATCTGTCATTAGATCTCAAAAAGAAGAGATTTTTAAAATCTCACATCTCTTGATCTTCAAGATCCGGCCAAACAACAGGAGGAAGAAGAAGAACCCCCTTTATCAGCTTCAAAGCATCATAGGAGTTTAACTCCATATATATACATATATATATATATAATAAATATTTCCTTTCTGAAGCATAGCTTCTGTTTCTGGGACTAAAAAACCCCTTTTCTCGCCAGCGCCTTGCGCTCAAGCACAAAGCGCCCACGTGCCGACACATGGCGCGCTTGCGCTCCAGCGCCCAGCGCTCGAGCGCAATGCGCCCACGTGCCGACACGTGGAGAGCTTGAGCGCAAGCGTCCAGCGCTCGAGCGCAAGACGCCCACGTGCCGACACGTGGCGCGCTGGCGCCCAGCGCTCGAGCGCAAGACGCCCACGTGCCGACACGTGGCGCGCTTGTGCCCAAGCGCACAGCGCTCGAGCGCAAGACGCCCACGTGCCGACACGTGGCGCGCTTGCGCCCAAGCGCACAACGCTGGCGCTGGCCCCATGCATCCTGTGGATGTCTTTTCCCCTTTATTTTGTATATATACATATATATATACATATGTATACATATGTACACATACACATACTCCACGACACTGTCCTCCGTTAGAAAAAATTTCTAACGGGGCGCTGCCCCGCACCCCGCAAGGGGGCTACTAGCCCCCTTGACCCCCAGCCCGCTATCCAGGTAGCGGGACTGTAAGTCCACGTTGCCCACCCTGGTGCTTGCGGGGAGGCGGAAACGTTATGAAAAATCGGATTTTTACAACACTAGGCAACATGGACTATGCTAAAAGAGGGATCTTTGCTAAACAAAACTAACTACAAAGCTAAAGAGAGTTTAGCTACTCGGAAAAGGGGTTATACCTAGGTCTTCAAGTCCTTCTCTTCTTGCTCCTTGGAGTGAAAGAACGGATCGTCTCGTCGCCTTCTCTTGCCGAAGAAAGATCCACCCGAGGGCCTCTACCTTTGGCTTCAACTTCAAACTAGAAGTAACTAAGGTGCTTGGTGTGCTAAACCTAGGACCTTAGAAAGAGTAGAGGGTATTTTTGAGGGTTTTATCTCAAGCTCAAGGGGTTCTCAACTCATGAGAGGGGAGAGCTAGAGAGAGAGGAAGAGGAGGAGAGAGAATGGGAATGATAGAATGAGATAGCTTTTTACAACCATAACAATATAAGTGAATTAATCAAATTAATAATTTTAATTAAATGAAAAAGTTGATGGTTGGTTTGATGAGACAATTATCATTTCACATTAAATGGTTTTTGCAAAGATCAAAGAGCATCTTTGATGTGTAATGATGATGGTCAAAGTTTCAACCATGGTCAACTAGTCAACCTTGGTCAACAAGTCAACAAACCCAACCATGACACAATTTCATTTAATTAATATTATTAATTGATGTATCACAAATTCATTAGGGTTTGAAAAAAGACGACTGTCAACTGTGCATACGCACCCGTTCCAAAACCCTAATGAAAATCCTCTTCCTCTGCCTCAAACAACTGTGCATACACACCCGTATTCGTGTCCGAGGAACACGAATACTATGAGATAAAACCAATCCCAAATCATATACTAGGATCCAGCTTAAACCAAAGCCCGCTAGTATAAGCTGTCCGGACACCAAACGTGCACAAGTGCGCGGATGTGAACGAACCCCGTCGCAAAACCATGCGACCTCTACTCATTTTGCCTAAAGGCGAATAACCATCTGTGTGGGGCTCTAAAGACTCGACACTATGCTGGCAGTGGGTTTAACTACAGACCACAAGTGGCACTAGCTGTACGTAACGGTCCCCAGGTAGATGTCGATAAGAAGACTGACGAGCAAAACCCATCTGAACTCCTACTGAGCCTGAATGTGACAGTCTCCGTACAGTCCGGTCTGTTCGTCTAAGAATATCGCATGGCGGGCCTAGGGGGCGGTAAACGTCAGTCCCCTACTAGCGGTACAAGTCGTGTCGGAGTGTAGCCCAGAACACCTGAGATAACACTGAAAACCTACCAGTCTATCTCGCTTGCCCTGGCCAGGGACTTTGTGTAATGGCTCTCCTAGACACAGCGCGATATCAACCCCCAATACCGGGAGAGACGAATCCTGTCTAACCGTCACTGCCTCCAAGTGCTTCGGGACTGCACCCAAAAACTACCTGTTTGCACGACTCCTTTGAGCCGTGCTAGGGTAGTAATCAAAGTACAGTGGGAAGACACTCGAGGCGAAGTGACAGTGTCAAGTCAACGGACTAAGCTTTACTCATGTCACCTGAGAACTGATAACTGACGATAGGTATAATACCAACCAACAGTTCCCGACGAGTCCTGTCCAGTGTACTCGTAACCTAACGAGCACCCGCATACTATCCCAAGTACGACGTACTGACGGCTGTGGGACAGACCGTCTCCCAAACTAGGATGAGAAGCGCATCCGGAGTATCGATGCCCTGTCTCGATAGTCCTGCGACTAGGGATCTGCATAAGGATGTGCTTATGGATTACCCAGCCCCCACGAGTGTGACTGCCATCACAACGCTGGTAATCAAGCAAAGATCCTAAGGGCTCCACTAATGTGTAAAGGCGATATGCTAAAAGAAACGCATGCACACATTAAAGCAGAAACAAACCAAGTAGCATACTACCATTTTGAGCAAGACTGTCAATACAAGGTGAATATCCCAAGCTTCCATCAAGTAATATACAATCCAGTATGATACAGTAATGGCCTCTAGGGCATATACACTAACAGGGACCCCCGTAAAAACTCTGCGGGGCACCCGATATATCCAAAAACCCCTTCCAAAACAAAACACACGTACACTGCACATTGAGTTCGCATGACCAGTTTAACTCGTCAATCGGAGGTTCCCTCGCCCCAAAGGCGAGGGGTAATTAACGGCAGCTTAGTCCGCGGCTGCTGGAGATTCGGATCCCCACAATCATTAAACCCCGGCCTACCCTAGGCAGGGAGAATCTGTAGTACGCCTGACAAGCGCGCGCGTATTCCCATCTCAATGAGGTGAAGAAAAACACCCTACAGATTCTGGCACGCCCGGTGGGACCAATCTCTCCTCCCATATTTCGGGTTAAACGTTCATGCGAACCTAATCAATATACAAACCTGTATTTATACTGAAATAATACTCTTTCATGCAGATTTTCAAGCAATCACCTTCCGACGATGTCTTCAATGATGAACTCAGCTCCCGTCTCCTATACGATGAAGATAGACTCCAGGAGAGGAGCCGCTGCTACCATTCGGCTCTATTATGTTCATGCTTGTTGGCGCCATCCCGGCTCCTCAAGCCCCGGTGACAGACAGACCGGTCTCGAAAGGCAGGAGACCAAATGTGGTGATCTCAAGGGCGCCCCAACCCAAACGCAAGTCGGTGTCTGAACGACTTTCCTTGGCCCCAGCTGGGGGCAAGGCCATCAACACCAACAAAGCTACAACGCATCCCGAGCAAGCTCCAGCGGTGCCCTTGACCACTGCTCGATTGGGTGTCTTCTCAAGCTTCCTCATCACTCAGCCTATGGCGGCTCCCCGAAGAGCAGAAGCCTACCAAGCGCTTAAGGCAGAGAAGCTGAGGCAGAAGCGGCTCAGATATAGAGCCAACAAAAGGGCTAGGGCTCTGGCCATATTAAAATTTATGAATTTCCAAAGCCCGGACCGCTCCGCGAAACCAGCTGCCAGTGATGAAAGAATAGCTGAATGTGTTATCCACACTGTCTACATGGCCGAATATGAAGAAACGAACCCTCCTCTTCTTCACAGCCATGGTGATGATATGGTTGACGCGACCCAGCATCGGCTCGATCTAAATGATGAAGAGCCCGCTCAGGCCGATAAACCAGAGGACCCCGTGGTTCCTGCGGAATTGAGCTCAGGCAATAAAGATTACCCGGTTGTCATAGCCAGAACTACAGAACAAGCATTATTCCAATGGCTTCAAAGGCAATTTCAGGACAGAGATGAGAAGATGGCCGAGGTCTATTCCAAAGTCGACGAGCTGGCAAACGTCGTGGCAGATCTCGCGACCTAAGTCGCCCGATTGCAATTACAGCAGGGTCAAATTTTGGTTCATGAGCCAGGGATTGATACCCGGAGGCAGCCAACTGATATCCCCTTCAACCTAACAGCGGAGCGCCTTCGTGAAAAACGGCCGCAATCAGCCTCCAGTCCCTCCGATAAATACGCCGGGGGGGAATCACCTCTGAAAAAGAAGCTGGAAAAGGTCTATTCCTTCAAAAGGGAAAAAGTCCATAAGATATTCAGGGACGCCCTAAGAAACGGTCTACAACTGCCGGAATCAAAGAGACCGTAAGAAGCGAATATGACCGACGACCCAGAATATTGCCCCTATCATAGGGTGATAGGTCATGCCATTGAGGACTGCTTTGTCTTCAAAGATTGGGTCGAAAAGCAATGCAAGGCAGGAGAGATAGAACTGTCTAAAGGCGTGTTAACAAACAGTCCAGCTGCGACCGCCAATTTCATACAAACGGAGACCGAAGTTCTTCGTGAAACTGATTCTCTCAGACATCTGCCTTTCTCTGAAAACAATCGACCACCACGTCATTAAACTGGGAACAATCGACCTCTAAGTCGTTAAACTGGGAATGTAAAAAAAATGTAAATAAACAAGAAAACGTGTAAATAAAAGAAAAAAATAAAAGCCGAAATGATGGGGCAAATCGCAATAAAAATCAGCGAGTAAAATAAAGATGAAAATAAAGCCGAAATGATTGGGCAACCGTGAATAAAAGCCGAAATGATAGGGCAATCGTGATTTTCGCGATAATAAAAGCTGAAATGATAGAGCAATCGCGGTAAAACAAAAACAAAAAAAAGAACAAAAAATAAAGGCGGATGATAAGTTGCTCCTGGTATTATTCCAGTGCAGCAATGCAGACGACAAAAATCCAGTTTCCCAAAATTCTTTCGGCCCTACGGCTAGTCCCAAAATTGACTGTCGTATACAATCCACGGGCTCAAATAATCCTCAGCATACCCATGCCCCACCGCAACCACCAGTTACGCGGCTGGCCTCCGCCTTTGGAATTATGCTCCATTGGGAAGACCCACTCATGTGTCCTGGCACATGTGCTTCAGTGTTAACAACGCTGATGCCGGCCCCTATCCCAAAATTCCAAATCAATCCAATAGACCTCCACGTCTTTAAAACTGGAAGCAGATGACCTCTAAGTCGTTAAACTGGAAACAGCAGACCTCTAAGTCTTTAAACTGGAAACAGATGACCACTATGTCGTTAAACTGGAAACAGATGACCACTATGTCGTTAAACTGGAAACAGATGACCTCTAAGTCGTTAAACTGGAAACAGATGACCACTACGTCGTTAAACTGGAAATAGATGACCACTACGTCGTTAAACTGGAAACAGCAGACCTCTAAGTCGTTAAACTGGAAACAGCAGACCTCTAAGTCTTTAAACTAGAAACAGATGACCACTATGTCGTTAAACTGGAAACAGATGACCTCTAAGTCGTTAAACTGGAAACAGATGACCACTACGTCGTTAAACTGGAAACAAATGGCCTCTAAGTCGTTAAACTGGAAACAGTCGACCTCTAAGTCTTTAAACTGGAAACAGATGACCTCTAAGTCATTAAACTGGAAACATATGACCACTACGTCATTAAACTGGAAACAGTCGACCTCTAAGTCATTAAACTGGGAACGAGAGAAATCCATTCATATGTCCTCACGATACATGAGGAGAACAAACTTTCGTGGGATCTTTACGACTCACGAAGGAAAAACACACTTGGGAGTCCTCACGACTCCTAAGGAGAACATACACCTGCGAGATCCTTACGACTCGTAGGGAGAAAATGCTCTTATGGGACCCTCACGGCCCATAAAATTGAAAAGTCTTAGGTGACAGGGATCTAAACCTGTCTCCTAAGCCATCGCTCCCCAACCCCCAAATGGCGAATGATGAGTCGCTCCTGGTACCATATTCCAGTGCAGCGATGCAGACGCCAACCAAATTCCAAATCCCATACCCCAATGGCGAATGATGAGTCGCTCCTGGTGCCATATTCTAGTGCAGCGATGCAGACGCCAACAAGGTCCTGAAATTTTTTCGGCCCTACGGTCTGGATCATACATCCTGCAAAACCGTATACAATCCACGGGCGTTAAACAATCCCGATCTCTCCAAAAAAAAAAGAACGGTATGTCCACAAGCAAAATGGGCACGGATGAAAACCCGAAAGGGCTCCGTGAGTAAAAACAGCAGGACTGCCGGCGAGTTTGTGAAAACCCGAAAGGGCGCAAACTCGTAAAAGAAAAAAAAGAAATGAAATGCACTCGCAAAGTCCTCTCGAATTTGTGAGAAGAAAATTCCCGCGTGAGATCCCTACGACTCACAAAGGAGCAACACACTTAGGAGTCCCCACGACTCCTAAGGAGAAAATACACCTACGGGATCCTTACGACCCGTAGGGAGAAAATGCTTTGTGAGACCCTTACGGCTCACAAAATGGAAAAGCCTTAGGTGACAGGGATCTAAACCTGTCTCCTAAGCCACCAATTCCCAAATCCTCCCGGGGCAAATGATGAGTTGCTCCTGGCATTATTCCAGTGCAGCAATGCAGATGCCAAACAAAAAACCAAATCCAAATCCTCCCGGGGCAAATGATGAGTTGCTCCTGGCATTATTCCAGTGCAGCAATGCAGATGCCAAACAAAAAACCAAATCCAAATCCTCCCGGGGCACATGATGAGTTGCTCCTGGCATTATTCCAGTGCAGCAATGCAGATGCCGACAGAAAACCAATTCCCAAATCCTCTCAAAGACAGATAATGATTTTCTCCTGGTACCACATTCCATTGTAGCGATGCTATGTCGACTGATGTCAAACAAATCAAACCAACCAATTCCAACATCGACCTCTGCGTCGGACAACAGACACTCCATCTCGGGGATACGTCAACCAGCCGATACTCCGCCTCGGGGAAATGTCAAGCAGACACACCGTGCCGGGGGCACATCGACAACAGACACTCCGTCTCGGGGATACGTCAACCAGCCAATACTCCGCCTCGGGGAAACGTCAAGCAGACACTCCGTGCCGGGGGCACATCGACAACAGACACTCCGTCTCAAGGATACGTCAACCAGCCGATACTCCGCCTCAGAGAAACGTCAAGCAGACACTCCGTGCCGGGGGCACATCGACAACGGACACTCCGTCTCGGGGATACGTCAACCAGCCGATACTCCGCCTCGGGGAAACGTCAAGCAAACACTCCGTGCCGGGGGCACATCGACAACAAACACTCCTTCTCGGGGATACGTCAACCAGCCGATACTCCGCCTCGGAGAAAAGTCAAGCAGACACTCCGCGCCGGGGAAAAGTCGATCAGCGACACTCTGTGCCGGGGAAAAGTCCACCAGCGACACTCCACGCCGGGGAAAGTCGATCAGCGACACTCCGTGCCGGGGAAAAGTCGATCACCGACGCTCCGCGCTGGGGAAAAGTCGATCAGCGACACTCCGCGCCGGGGAAAAGTCAACCAGCGACACTCCGCGCAGGGGAAAAGTCCACCAGCGACACTCCGCGCCGGGGAAAAGTCGACCAGCGACACTCCGTGCCGGGAAAAAGTCCACCAGCGACACTCCGCGCCGGGGAAAAGTCGACCAGCGACACTCCGTGCCGGGGAAAAGTCCACCAGCGACACTCCGCGCCGGGGAAAGTCGATCAGCGACACTTCGTGCCGGGGAAAAGTCAACCACCGACACTCCGTGCCGGGGAAAAGTCGATCAGCGACACTCCGTGCCGGGGAAAAGTCAACCAGCGACACTCCGCGCCGGGGAAAAGTCAATCAGCGACACTCCGTGACGGGGAAAAGTCCACCAGCGACACTCCGCGCCGGGGAAAAGTCGATCAGCGACACTCCGTGCTGGGGAAAATTCAATCACCGACACTCTGCGCCGGGGAAAAGTCGATCAGCGACACTCCGCGCCGGGGAAAAGTCGAGCAGCGACACTCCGCGCCGGGGAAAAGTCGAGCAGCGACACTCCGCGCCGGGGAAAAGTCCACCAGCGACACTCCATGCCGGGGAAAAGTCCACTAGCGACACTCCGCGCCGGGGAAAAGTCGATCAGTGACACTCCGTGCCGGGGAAAAGTTGACCAGCGCGACGGGGAAAAGTCAACCAGCGACACTCCGCGCCAGGAAAAAGTCGATCAGCGACACTCCGTGCTGGGGACACGTCAACAAGCGACACTCTGCATCGGGGAAACGTCCAACACAGGCACTCCGTATCGGGGAAACGTCCTACCACAGGCACTCCGTCTCGAGAAAACGTCCAACAACAGGCACTCCATCTCAGGGAAACGTCCTACAGCAGGCACTCCGTCTCGGGGATACGTCCTACAATAGGCACTCCGTCTCGGGGATACGTCCTACCACAGGCACTCCGTCTCGGGGAAACGTCCTACAGCAGGCACTCCGTCTCGGGGAAACGTCCGACAACAGACACTCCGTCTCGGGGAAACGTCCGACAACAGACACTCCGTGCCGGGGACACGTCTACCAAATTACTCTGGGCCAGAGAAACGTCTACCACAGACACTCCATCTCGGAGACGGATCAAGCGTCGACCGTCCACGTCGTAAAAAGGGCAGTGCATCCCAAAAAGTGGGAACCAAAGCAAGTCGCCTCCACGTGAAAGAAGATCCATCAATTTCATGCACACGACTCACATATGCGGTGTGCATTCATTGATGGGGGCAATTTGTTGGGGTAAAAATTTACACCCATATTGACCGAGTCAAAGTCAAGGTCAACCCCCAAGCTAGGTGGGCCCAAGCCCAGGTAAAGCGGGCCCATGCCCAAGTCGAGCCCGCGGCCAGCCTCCCTCACGCCAACAACAAAATCATGTAATAAATAATTTTTATGTAATTTTTTATGCATGAATGGGCATAAAGTCAAATTTTTGTAAGCCCATGGCTTATGTGCAAAAAGAAATGGCACATGAGCCATGGAATGGCCAAAATGCTATTTTTGTAAAGCCCAAGGGGCTATATGTAATGTGTATAGCCTATAAAGGCCAAAATAATGAAAATATCCCAATAACTTTTTCATTCTCTCAAAAAACCTAGGGTTTGTACATCTTCCCATTTTCTGAAGGTTCCAAGCTTTCTTCTTTCTTTTGAATTAAATCAAGAGTTTTACTCTTTCTTTTCCAAAACTAAATAGTTTTTCACCACAAAACCCACCAAGGGGAGCTTGGATCTGTCATTAGATCTCAAAAAGAAGAGATTTTTAAAATCTCACATCTCTTGATCTTCAAGATCCGGCCAAACAACAGGAGGAGGAAGAAGGACCCCCTTTATCAGCTTCAAAGCATCATAGGAGTTTAACTCCATATATATATATAATAAGCATAGCTTCTGTTTCTGGGACTAAAAGCCCCTTTTTCTCGCCAGCGCCTTGCGCTCGAGCGCAAAGCGCCCACGTGGCGACGCGTGGCGCGCTTGCGCTCAAGCGCCCAGCGCTCGAGCGCAATGCGCCCACGTGCCGACGCGTGGCGCGCTTGCGCTCAAGCGCCCAGCGCTCGAGCGCAAGACGCCCACATGCCGACACGTGGCGCGCTGGCGCCCAACGCTCGAGCGCAAAGAGCCCACGTGCCGACACGTGGCGCGCTTGCGCCCAAGCGCACAACGCTCGAGCACAAAACGCCCACGTGCCGACACGTGGCGCGCTTGCGCCCAAGCGCACAGCGCTAGCGCTGGCCCCACGCATCCTGCGGATGTCTTTTCCCTTTTATTTTGTATATATACATATATATATATATATATATATATATATGTATACATATGTACACATACACATACTCCACGACACTGTCCTCCGTTAGAAAAAAATTCTAACAGGGCGCTGCCCCGCACCCCGCAAGAGGGCTGCTAGCCCCCTTGACTCCCAGCCCGCTATCCGGGTAGCGGGACCCCCGTAAAAACTCTGTGGGGCACCCGATATATCCAAAACCCCCCTTCCAAAACAAAACACACGTACACTGCACATTGAGTTCGCATGACCAGTTTAACTCGTCAATCGGAAGTTCCCTCGCCCCAAAGGCGAGGGGTAATTAACGGCAGCTTAGTCCGCGGCTGCCGGAGATTCGGATCCCCACAATCATTAAACCCCGGCCTACCCTAGGCAGGGGGAATCTGTAGTACGCCTGACAAGCGCACGCGTATTCCCATCTCAATGGGTGACGAAAAACACCCTACAATCACGTGTCAACACGTGACCCTTGGTCGCGTGTGAGCACGTGATGCCTCATTGAGGTTTTTCCTTAACTGTTTTGTTATATTTTTGTTTGACTAGAATTTAATTCTATAAAGTAGAGATCACGGGAAGTTATCACGTGTCAGCAAGTGACCCTTGGTCATGTGTGAGCACGTGATACCCCATTGGGGAATTTCTTGATATTTTATCAGGGAACAGCCCCGACCTCATCACCTCCATCACCAGCAACGTCGACCTTGCCTCCACAACCCGAGCTCCAGCCAACTACTGTGCCCGCCCCCGTGCCACCGCGTGCCCAGACGTGTTGCGTCCCGTGCCCAATCCCCGTGCCACGTAGTGCTAGCTCCGTACCACATCATGCCCGATCTAGTGCATGCGCCGTGTCGCTCCCACACCACGCACCAAATCAGGACCGTGCCCGATGCCGTGTCGCGCCGTGCCACGCACCGAGCCAGGACCACGTCCACTACCGTATCACGCCCGCGTCGCCGCCGCGTCCAGTATCGGATCACCGCGCATCGCACTCATGCTACGCGTTCGTGGCCAGCATCGCGCCGTCTCATGTGTCAAGACAAACTCTGCAGCGGCGTTGCTTCTATATCAAGCGACCGAAGGCAAGTGAATTCCTCACTTGCTTACATGCTACTATTTTTACAAATCAAAATAAATGTTTAATTAGACTACATGCACCAATAGGCACAATCGAGATCGAACAGCTTGAAACCCTAGATCAAAACCTATTTTAATGTGGCAGAACTCATGATCAATGGAACCCCGCGTTGTTAATGAACACCGTACATAAATTTGACTGTAAGATAAAGTTGGTTAACCCCCTAAAACGACAACCCAATAACCCTTGTGGAAGCTGATTTTCTCGGATAAACTGAACGGTTAAAATCATAATAAATTATCTATATATCGGATCTCAGAGTTCTAGGGCTTGTATAGAAACCAACAGATAAACCTACAGCACCCCATAGTTCATCTTTGCATTTTGATAAGTTATATTAATGAATACTGAGGCGATTCGCGGCCCTGAACTGCAGTCCGGGCAGCATTCGTTTTGAATACCTGACCTTGGGAACACCTGTACACCCCTTCCTTGAACTGAAAATGTGTGGAACCCCATATGATTACGTAGATAATTTAGTTAGCTAACCCTTGAATCTGGTCCCATGTCGTTTCACCATCATTTGATATTTAATTTGTATTTTATAATACCGTGGTGTTCTGCAGTTTCTACAGTGACCTCTCTTACACCAGCACCTTGTACACAACATAACTTTTAATACATAACTGCTATTGATGATCCGTTTGATGCGTTGGAAAAATAACAGAAAAATATAGAATTAGTTGAACTGTAGAGTCACCTAATTATGCTTCCAACTGCGAGTAAAACGTGTTACGAAACGGACTTCCAATTCAGAAATTGGATTACCAGCAGTGAACACTTAAAATGAAATTGCCGCAACTAGCGAACCTGAAACCCGATTGACACGAAACCAATTTTTATGGACAGATAATTAAACATAATACTTACCTCTTTTATATTGTTTTGCTTAATTCTGCACGTATGATTTATAGTAAATTTTGCAAGTAGTATGATACTGGCTGATATGTTTTATTCGTATTATAATTAATAGCACCTTCATTATATCATGTAGCGGTTATATCCTCATTGAACAGTGGTCATGAAGTATTGATAACCTAGTGACCGTGTACATTACCCAGTGATAGATATTAGTAGTTTGATTGTGGCAAGTACGTTAGTGTTAAAGCGTGAATGAATAAGTGAAGTGACACGAATTTGTACACAATCAGCGAACCCAGTTAATTTATTGTATTGTCGACGTCTATAGGACATATGTAAGTGTAACTATAATTGGTATGGGACGATTATAGAAGCACTTATATTAGTGTCATAGGTAAGGCGTCAAATACTGTACATTTATCTTGGGTACCAGTCGAGACATGCTTGATGGAGATCCTATCTCCAGTTCTCGCGTAGACTTGTCATGTACTGACTAGTATTTGTATTTATGGTCGGGGTTTGATGTAGACCACGGGATGTGGGATAGTTTGAGTGTGAGTTCAACGGAATCTCGGGAGTCCCATTGCCGGCATATACAGCGATTTTGGGAGTCATATGGGTGATATTACTGATTATCAGCGAGCGTTTCGAGCCCGTGTTCCCTTGCCCCTGGGGCGGGCCCTACCCTTGGATTGGGGATACTCTTGCATGGTTGACACTCACACTTGGATTGACGATAGGTTTAGTAACCTGGACAGTGAGACTTAGAGACTGATAGGTTTAGTGACATGTACATATATTGATTACTGATTCGATATACCTGCTTTACTGTTTATCTGTACCGGTTACTTCATGCTCATGTCATTACTTCATGTTTACTGTTTCATGTTCATCATCATTGCATGTATTTACCTTTGCATTTATATGTATTGTTATTATGTCGCTCTGACGACCTGAGTATGCATGCTCAGAGTGAGAAGTGGAATTAGCTTGGATCAGGACCTGTTGTACCTTGAGGATATTGCGGACATCTAGATCAACGACGTCAGTGCCATCTTTTCTTGATCTCTATCTGGTTAGTTTTTGTATCTGTTTTGATTTAATGACTGCATTTCTCATTACATGTGTATTGATTACTGATTACCACGTAAAGGTAGAAGCCGAAGTGTGACTACGGCAGGATGTTTTCTTGACCGTAGGAGCATGGCTAGCCTTGTCAACCCCCCCGTATTCCGTATTTTGGAAAGCGGGGCGTGACAGATGTTGATACTGTTGTGATTGAACTAGGAGTGTGATAGGGTTGGTCGGTGGGATTCTTAAGATTTTCGTACCAAGTTCGTCCAAACCCGATATGTGTACCATGTTATTTACCTGAATCATATACCATGTTATGTTTCTGAATTTTTAAATACGGGTTTGGGCAGGCTCGGAAATATTTCAGGTTTGTACAAACATGCGGGGGTTTTCCAGGTTTAACCCATTGTTACTACGCCATATATATATATAATGGTTGCCACAACACTTGCAACACAAAAATCTAGTTAGGATAACAAAGAGAATGACAAACTTCGTTTAATAGGTACAATAGATATTCCAAGGATATAGGTGATATTCACAAATAGGTTTTTTGAGTACCATATACAAAATTTATGACAAAAAATAATTACATGAATATGCAAAGAAATATAAAAAATTGAAGCAAGAATATTGTGTTTACTATTTTAGGAATTCCCTTACGGATTTGAAGAGACATAAATATAGATGATTGTAAACATAATTTATGCTAAAAAAGAGGACCAAAGATTACTTTCTTGCATACTTGATAGATGATGAGTCTTTGAAGAAGAATGTCGTCACTAGCAGGTTTCGGTCGGTTGGATCAGTAACCGGGATGATAGGTTTCGTATTGATTCAGGTTAGACGGGTTCTTGGACAAACAATATACCTAGCAAAATATTATTTTATAATCGAATTTATACACGCCCATTAAAGCGCGGACGGGTGCAAACAAAGTTCGTGAAAAGGCGGGTTTGATCGATTCGGGTTCAGATCAAACCCAACCCGACTTTCACCGCTAAATTGATGCTCACTTCTTGTAAGAAATGGAATAGAACACTAATGATTCTAATGTGTACGGTCCTATGTTATATTGATGAAAGATGTGCAAGTAGAAATTGGGAGATAGGATTGAGAAAGAGCTTTACAACAAATCATAAAACTGTCCAAGTTTTCCTAGCAAACCTTTCCGACATACTGACACCAAACGGATAAAGAGAAGAGAAAACATCACAAATGCACACCTCCACATATACCACAATTGTCAAATTTCACCTAGTAATATCTCTCTTGCCGCAAACCGAAACACAAGTGAAAGAAACAACCACGTGCACGAGAAACTACGCAATGCCTTCCAGGTACATGACGACGTGGTAGCTGCAGACTTTAAACGGGATATCCCCGCATCCATCTTTTCTCGGTTATTCCATAACATTTCCGTTGCAGAAGCACGATGCCCTTCTCTTGTGCTGCTTTCGGCTGGGATCATGCAGCGGCGACAGATCGATTCTCCATTTCTCCAACTTCGACTCCAATGCCTCTGCCTCCTGCTCCACCACCCTGTGCCCCACTTCCACAGAAAAGTTCCTTTCGAGCTTCCACTCGCGGCTGTTGTCCTTTGACAGATCTGGTAGGCTCCACTCTTCCCCGTTATCTAATTTTTTGGGGAGGCTCAAGGATGTCCGGTCGAGCATCCGCTGAGGGCTGTTCATAACATCCCTAAGAACAAACGCTGGATCGATGGGCAATTTTTTGATGTAGGCGTCCAGAAGCGCCACTCCGACATTGATGATGCCTTGTGGACGAAGCGACTTTGGGCGACGGACCTGGAGGGCCACGAACCGGGTGGCAGGCGACGGGTTCAGAGCGGAGAGCACGACCCGGACGGTACCGATTACAGGGTCCTTCCCGAAATGTGCACACGCGTGGATGTCGATGGTGACTGCGGACGTGTCGGAACGCAGAAAGGATTCCTCGACGCGGAACACAAACTTGTCGTTCCAGCTGGGGTTGGCGCGGCCGGCGGTGTCCACGTGGGTCATCAGCTTGTGCTTAGGGTTGACCCAGGCGGATGCGTACGTGCACATGCCGTAGGAGGGGTGGAGGTCCTGGGCGGAGATGATGTTGAGCTCAAGGAGGTGGACAGGGAGCGGAGGCGGTGGGGACGGGTAGATGAGGTTGTGGTGGCGATGACCCCCGCCCGCAGTCACCATTTTTTTTTAAAAAAAAAAAAAAACTGCTTCGATTGGAAGCCAAGATGAAGACGATGGATATTGCGTGGGGAGGGGGAGGGTCTGTGTTAATAGGTAGGGAGGAGAAGAGGCCAGCTAAGGCCAGAGCAATGACAGTCAAGAAATGGTGAGTTAGGGACATGATTCTTTTAAATGGCTTTTGCTAATTTTAGGAGGGGGGCCGGGGGTAATGAAGGGTAGGGAGGGGTTACAACTAGGATATGAAACTATGATAATCCATTTCTTGTTGTGTTTGTTGGGCAAGACTCTTTTCGATCCAACGCAAGTATTTTTGTGATAACCGCTGCACGGAGATAGAGACAAGTCAGCATTCCAGAATCGTATAACGATAGAAATATAATTTTTGTTGCAATATGACGGCACATGTAGCTTCAACAGTCGGGTGGTAGCTCTTATTTCGAATCATTAGCATGGGAAAAAAACCAAAGATAAATAAATAGATGGCATTTTGGAATCGAAAGTGTTGGAAGGCGTTGG
Source organism: Agapanthus africanus (assembly GCA_030015575.1). NCBI lineage: Eukaryota > Viridiplantae > Streptophyta > Magnoliopsida > Asparagales > Amaryllidaceae > Agapanthus > Agapanthus africanus. The sequence goes on along the minus strand of JASDDO010000019.1, from coordinate 90,503,223 downwards.
ACCGTATTATCTTTAGTGGCAGCATTCCCAGCACTATTTATATTATACAGTTCATCTCTAGATATTATGATGTTATTCAGTTTTATCATTTTTGTAATGCTCTCCATCTTAATTTGTACGCTGTGGAGCGGCAACAGTTTTAGAAAGTCGATTAACATTGCCTATCTCCAAAATTTCGGGACAACTTCAGGCAGTTTTGCGAGGCCCATGTTATTTCTTTATCTGATTGGGCATATATGGCCGATACATGGAAGATTTTACTCCAGGTCTTGATGCATGACCATCCTGTACCTTGCATTTGTGGTTATCTTAGGGTTGTCAGATTAGTCTTCATATACTAGTCATTGTTTAAATACCTCACCAATTCCATCATTCAAGTTCTTGCTTGTTTGTGTTGTTTTTGAGTCGAATGAATGCGTCTGATACTTTCTTGCTTAGGATAATTCTGCTGTAAACGAATCTCGTATGTATTTGTTTCTCATTTATCCAATTCTAACAATTTATCTTTTTTACTTTTAACTGTAAATGTAGGTTCGAGGCAATACTTGATTTGAGTTCAGAACTATTTTAAGTATTTAATGCCCCCCCCCCCCCCCCCCCCCGCCCATACCCCTCATATGTTCTCGTTTACTTTCAACAACACACTGCTGTTGTTCAAGGATTGTTGGCTAATATTTCTATATATGCATACTACCATTATCTAAAATGATTCAAATGCTTTCTTTAGGTTGAAACCTTGAGCTGACGCTTGATCAAAACTACAGAGCCGCTTGTGGAAAATGGTGATACAACTAACGAGCCAATACAGATACGTCTTCAGAATTTTCGGATAATTAAACTAAATTAAGAAGCTGGCACATAGATTTTTGTTTTCCCTCATTTTCACTTTTCATGCAACTCTACTGCTAGTAACAATGCTCAGATGTATCGTATGTGATCTTGTAAAACCTTGATTGGATATAAACAATGTGGGCACTTTGCATTCCTACTGATGGAGATAAGAAACCAGAAAAGAAAAATGATCGGCTCAGGTGGTCATTTTAAAGAATTAGATCTATACAAGGCGAATCAACTTAAAAAGCATCTTATATATCTTATATCGCGAGATTTTGCCAACTAAAGAACAGCTCTGAAGCACCAAAAATCTGCTACCGGCTTTTGCTATGTAGGAGGGTAAAGAAACATGTACGATAAGGCAAAAAACAGTATAAAAAAACCAAGTTGAAGGAACCAAAAGCTCTTTAATGCATCAAAGGTTCATCAAACATAAGGTCAAAAACCTGCGACAAATTCAAGCATCTGTAATACTTTTCAAACCCAATTATAACTGAACCCCAACATAACATAGGGAACAAAAACAGAAAACTGATTCCTCCAGAAATCAATCCACAAATCAATCCCCCAGCATATTTTGCAGGGGCAGCATAAGTTTCTCTTGACCTTCATCACACAAAAATAGGCATTAATAAACTAATAATAAACTAATAAGATGCATCTGATGGGCTCTGCCCGTTCCTCATTGCATGGTTTCCAAGGATGCCCCTCTCTTGACGTGGGGCCCGCTGGAGGACTCCATTTCCCCTCGCCCGGCCGCCGCCAAAGCGTCCACGTGGGGCCTCTGACGGATAGCCGCCTCTTCCTCTGCCTCTTCCTCCTGCACACAACGCAATTGTTTTAAATATAGATAATAAATAATACACAGAATTGGGCAGAGTACAACACAACACACTACAATTTGTACACAAATACACAATCTGGCACGACCTTTAAAGAAACATGAACATTCTTACATGCATTCCCTAAGCCAATGAAAGCTCGAAACAGGTCATAACTTCTTATGAACTAGACTTGCCAATCAAGTTCACGACATTTGGAATGCAATGGAATAAGTTCAGAAAGCCAAAAATTGGCAACCACCTACTCTCCTCTCCCGCATATAATACCTAATCTATAGCTAGAACAATAACATCATATAACCCTTCACTATAGCCTTTTATGATAAAGTGAGAACTAAATGTCGATAAGTTGTGTGATGCTATGAAAAAAGTAGAAGCAAGGGAAGTAGTTTGTTCCTCTTTTTATAGCGTAACATACTCAACAATGAGTAGGCTCCGATTATTACCCACATTCTGAAAAGCCAGAGATTAACATGATGACTGCGTCCAAAAGTAATGTGATGCTACAACAAAAGTACAAGGAGCACACACCGATTACGACCCACATTCTGAGAAGCGAGAGATTAACATAATGACTGAGTTCACCGAGACACAGCTGCACGCGCGCACATGTGTGTGTGTGTGACCCAATACTGTCAGCCTCTGAAACTACTTCAGGAGCAACAGATTCAACAATAACACAATAAGTTCTTTTGAGCTTCAGGCATAGATAATTCGCGTTAAGTTGGAAAAGCAGCACTCTTTTTTTTCTGGCAGAAAACTAATATTTTATTGCTCTGCTAAAGTGCTAATAAGAATGCTATATAAGTAATAATGTGGCCGGACAGGGTTTATTAGCCATGAAAAAGTGGGGTTAACACGCTCACACGTACACACATGAAAACACAAACAAGCATTGATTGTATGTTAAGTTAAGAAGGTACTTACTTCCCCCACCCACTCTAGATAAGCCGCTGTTAGGTTTTCTCTCTTCAACAAATATTTGCCGTCCATTTAACAGAATGGGAGATGCCTGTATACATAAAGGGGAACCATAAGTTCACGAAAACAAATCATACGGATACTAAGTTGGTATAAGGTTAATTGTAGGTATGGGCACCGCTCTCTTTTAATGAAAAGGAAGCAAACTATTATGTAGAACACAGGTAGTAGATTCTGTAACTCGTGCAAATCATCAGTATCAGGATGAAATTATTGAAGTCGTCAGCAATAATCAGCAAGAACTATTTATTGACTAAATATAATAATTGTATATATGATTACAATGACAGCATTTGTCAAAACCAAATCACCATTACCCCCAGTCACCAACCCTACACTATCATTAGCTGCAATTATTCTAAGAAATCCGGTCCAACATTCGGAAACAAAGTAAAAATTCAGTTTATGAAGTTGCATAACGAGAAGCATAATATTCTGCAGCAAGGGGCACATCAATTTGTACATAAGCTGGTCCCAATATGCGGTCACAGTAATCAGGTTATATCAGATTATGTTCCCACATAATCGCAAGATTATGTGTTAAAAGGGGTCTGATTTGTTGTGAAGAGGGATGTTCGCCGATCAAAGCTCCTGCTGCATACCACATTATCAGATTATGAGCCAGCATAATTTAATGATATATTATACGTGGCCAACCACACAGAATGCATAGCTGTAAAGCACACATATAACATATTATTCAACATTGCCCACTTCATGCAATATCAAACAAGGCAGATTAAACCCTTTCTAGCAATATAGAAAATAACTAAATTACTAATGCTATTACATCACTGAGAAAACATATGAAACAAGATATACTAAGAACTATCATTATGATTCCAGAGCATTCAAACCTGGAGTGCATTTTGAACACTTGCAGCATCCTCAAATTCAACAAAAGCATAGAAACCGCCTGAATCCTACACGTTCAACACATAATAAATTGAGAGTGAGGTCTCCTTGCTAGCAAGCGAGAATAGAAAGAAATACGGAAGCCAAGAATGATGTACCTTGCGACTCCTGACGGTAACACCATTTGGCCTGATTCTTCCAAAGTTCTTAAACTCGAGCTCAAGGTCAGAGGCAGAAACAGAAGAGGACAAGTTTCTCACGTAAACAGATTTGACTTCACCTACAATATCAAGGGCCATTATAAGAAAAGCTCCAGACATAAAAGATAAAAGGGTAGCTAATTAATTGAGGAGAATCTAGAAGTGAAAAATTATTGAACTGCAGATCTTTTAAATGATAAGGTTTTAGCCTTAAACATGAACTGAATAGTATGAGAAAGTTAACATCAAAAAATTATATCAGCTCTTTGAGGTATTCCCATAAAGATCATATACCAAACACAAAAGTACAACTTTCTACGTCTTATGCAACATGGCCGAACAAGCTCCAATGGAGAAGTTCAAATCCATGACCCAAAGTCAATTTAACTAAAACAACATTTTCACATAGAAACCATTTGTTACTCTGAGACCCAAAATGAGATCAATATATTATTTAGCTCTTACGGGGGAAATGAGATCAAGAGTAAAATATAACCTTCATCTTCTGCTGCTGTGACATCCTCTACCACTTCTGAAATTGGCTCATCGGACCACAAAGAAGTTGCAGGATAAGACTGCTGGGGAGCTGCAGGCTGCGTATCAGCGACCGCTTGAGTGGTTTTTCTCACAGGAGCCGGACGAGGCGTGGAGTTGCCAGGTTGTGCTTTTGCAAGCTGTAACCGTAAACTTAACCACATTATATGCTACAAAGAGATGAAAGAAAACAAGCCAAACACCAAACAACATTCAATAGGAAATATAAGGAGAGAGCCGTACGATGGAAGCATAAGTTTGCTTTGGCCGTTCACCAACTGGCTCTGCAAAGGCAGGAGGTTCCCGCACCATATTAACTGCACTTGGAAATGAAGCAACAAGCTCCTCCATGGGAATTTCATCTATCCTCTCATCAACTTGAGAAATTTGTTGATGCTGCGGTTCAGGTATGCTATACTTGTCAACAATGTCAATCTCGTCTGCATGAAGCGGCGTTGAATACTCATCTGCATGATGTGGTGCCGCATACTCCCTAGTCTGCAGTTCTTCATACTCCCTTTCATCTGCATGACGTGGTGCCACGTACTCCCTAGCCTGCAGTTCTTCTTCAAGCGCATCGACAGGAGATACATATTCACCAGTCTGGATTTCTTCTCCGATAGTGTATCCCAAAGCTGCCAAAGTAATCAGTTTTCCCACTATCAGCCGCAGATAAATCGATACATGATGCAACTCTTTTAGTGGGTTGAAGAGAACATTCAGCAAAAATTTCATGCCAAGGAAAAAAGTTCAATGGTACTTTACAACGCAACTATGTGTTAATAATTTCACTGTTTCATAAATGGGGTAGCTAGTCTAGTAGTCTTTCCGTAGCACATTTTGATATGTTTCATAGTACGAAATTTTTTCTAGAAGAGGTCTTAAAATTTTAATTAAAATTACTTTTTTTGAAAGACCTATGAAGTGGAAACTTGGTGTCAAACTACGAGTAAGTTTCAGTTCAACTAAAGATTTTCGTTTAAGAGGGACTGTCTGATGGTGACTAAACTTGGGGATAGAATGTGAATCCCGATGACCCAGCTAATTCAACCGTTTTGTTAGATGTAGGTAAGCATAGAAATGTTTGCCAAGTGCTAAGTAAATATACCCACATGTCCTCTAGAAAAATATATATTCAGCCTGAAACAAGCATATTATATATTATTTAGCAAACCAAGTTGTCCAGTTTAAGGTTGTTCCAAAGGGGATCAGCTGTCCAATGTCTCAAACTTGACATGAAAACAACTCTAGATGAAGTGATCCAAGTGACTAACACTGGACATTGCCTATAAACAGGATAAAATGACGTGTGAACACAGAAGGTACTCGCTGACCAATCCACTTAAAGAAACTGTTTATTTGGATTGCATGCAGAATGTTCATTACATCGATGTAATTCATGTTATGAGAAACGTCCAAATCATCTTTATGACAAGAATATTCAAGCCCGTGATAACATGTAAACGATCATAAACAGAAATCTATACCGACACTGGCATATTAAAGTAACTTGTTAGGATGGCATAAAACAAATTTTGGCTCACCACCCAACAACTTAAGCTTGTGGCTGAAATGGTTACCAGCATGGTATCAGAGCTTTATGAAGTGAAAGTTACTGCGTTCCGATCACACCACCAACATGAGTGGGAATGTTGGATGGTAAAATGTAGTTGTTGACCATCCAGTCATCCACCCATCTTCTTAGGCTTTTGGGTTAAGTGGTTACCAACATAACTAAATCTATATATAACTGGCAGTTCTCCATAGAAGGTTAAAGGAGTAAACAGAGAAATTATATATAAGCTAAGCAATGTGGATTAAATGTTTCGACCGTGCCTATATCTATCTTTCATGGCATGCAGAAAAATCTTTATGTAAACTTGTTTATTATTGATTAGTAATGTAGCACGCAACAAAATTGTGTCGGATCATAACAAAAAGCCTCTAGACAAAACTACAGAAGTGATAAATGCATGTAGACGACAGTCCAATGCCTCATTTATAACAGTCTGTCCATAATAGCATATAACATGGTGCGTCTACTGGATGATCATGGTAATTAAATGATTGCTCAAATGTAATCATCAACAAGGTAACCCATGATATCAGCTCTACTTCTGATCCCTCCCCGCCACCACAAAAAAAAACTCACGCTACAAAGAATTCTGTTAAGGAAAATCGAGTTTGCATCTGTATTCCTTGTTTATCTTAACTAGGCATCACTTGCAACCTCTTTCATGATATAAAATTATAAATCATGAGCTGATGACTATGTTTACTACACTAAAGCTACAACCTATGAGATCCCTTTTTCCCTTACCTATGACATCACAAGTAAAGAAATCCCTGAGTAAAAATTGTCAAAGATACAGTATGGCCAAGCCCCCAAGGAAAATCCAAAAGCAATTATAAACACTATTGCTACACATCTATAATTGCAGATGAAATGCAAATGGACAGAACAAGGAAGATGCCACAAAATGCTTTCTCTATGCCCAAAGCCCAATCAACCTTATACAGTAAGTAAAAAGAAACAAAATAAACTGTCTCAACGATCTTCATAATATAGAATACAAAATAATATGTAATAAATTATTTTGAAAATTCGATAATACCAGGATCTGGAGTATGATGATACGCCACATCAGCGCTACTCTCGTAATTATCATGGGCCAAACCGACTGGAACAGGCTGAAGTGTTGTTTCCTCGTCAAGGAGGTGAAAAATATCGTTCAGAACAAAAAATCCTTTCTCTTGTGGAGCAAGGAAAAAGGTCTGCACAAATTTCCTCCTGCCATTGTACTCCTTCATTTGCACAAAACCAGAAACCATTACGAGCACACCTCCATCCCAAGAACTTAGAGAATGTAGCGTCTTGATCTCAATCGATATAATGTTCAGAGTTGTAAGAAGAGTATGAATTTGCTGTACAATAAACAACTAAACTTTATTAGCAAAGAAACTAAAGCTACTATGGAATGAATGGGGCTAATAAACAATTTTCTGGTTAACATACCTATACCAAATAGAAAAATCTAAGAGATGATCAACCAGACAAGTTGCCACCCTAAGATATAGATTGTAAGGGTGCAAAGATCTTGGCATATACTACATTTTTCTACTATCATATTAACTGGAATACTACTTAACCAATAAAGACTCTTAATGAACTATAGTAGATTGCTTAAGAAAATTGCTCTAGAAAGTGTTATTCATCGCAAAAAACACCAAAACCAATGAAAGGCCTTGATTTATATTATCTGATAATGATAGGTTTCTGCAGATAATATTTTAACAAGCAAAAGGAAACAATGTGTTTGCTTGAAGCAAGATGTTATGCAACAAAAATAATTGAAAGAAGACAAAAGAAAATGAAGAATAGCATTGAATATTTGGTTATCTTGTGTATTTTAATGGTACCTATATGTTGTAATCAATGTAGCACAGGTTCGCATATGCATACAGGACACTACACAAGTTGGATTTGCGATTTAAAAAATGGGAACTCTCGATCCACGACATATTTTAACGATCCGGTCCGTTCAAGTTGATCACCCTAATCCTCAAATGTATGTCTATGAAAAAATCAAAAGATTTGAAAACCTCTAATCAATGCAATGATAGGTGCAAAAATAAACGTCTTTCGATAATGCAACATAAACTTCATCCGATGCATAGGTTAGAAATCTTCAAATCCCTTGATTTTTCATACACATACACGTAAGGGTAGGGTGATCAACTTGAACGGGTCGGATCGTTCAAATATGTCGTGGATCGAGAGTTCCCGTTTTTTAAAAACGCGGACCGGTTTGCAATGGATCACTCCCATATATATGTGTGTATGTGTATATATATGTATAATGGAGGAAAGGTGCCATTCCTCCTATGGCTCGAAAAAATACACCCGTCACCATTTTTTCCAATGATCGACATTCATCCTCTTCATCTTTATCATCTAGGCTGTGGATACAACATATTTCATGTGATTCTACCATTTTTTCACCGTTAATTTAGCGGTTGCAAAATTAACGGTTTACGGACAATAGAATTTTTTATATTATTAAATCAACGGTGAAAAGGTGTTAGAATCACATGAAATTTGGTGTACATCTTAGATGATAAAGATGATGATGGGTACCGTTCGTCGGAAAAAATGGAGGGTATAAAATTCCGACGCCACATGACGAAAAAGTCTCCTTGAGCCTCTTTTCCTCATTATTCTCTCTCTCTCTATTTGTACATAAAAAGAGAGATTATGCTCATATCAGTAGGATTTTGAAACAAATCGTACCCATTTCTTAACCATTGGATTAAACTTGAGATGTTTGCTATGAAGAGAACCTCTTATGTTTCTCATTAATCACATCATTGATATCACACATCAAAAAGCAAATCTAAAGGATAAGAAATGGGTAGGATAGGAGCATTGTTTATATATATAATGAAGAAAAAATGCCCTGGAAGGCTTTTTCGTTAGATGGCGTCAAAAATCTATATACTTCACCATTTTACTCAACGATCGGCACACATCTTCAGCATTTTTATCATTTACGATATGGATACACCAAATTTCATATGATTCTACCACTTTTCACAGTTGAATTAGCAAGGTAAAAAGTTATATTGTCGGTAAACCGTTAATTTTGCACCCACTAAAAGTGGTAGAATCATAAAATTTGGTGTATCTACATCTTAGATGAAAAAGATGGAAGTGATGGATGCCGATTGTCGAAAAAGATCATGAAGGGTGTATTTTTTCTACGCCATTGGAGGAAATTCCCTCCTATGGCACCTTTTCTCCATTATCCTCATGTGTGTAGGCAGAAAATTTATTATATTAGCAAATCTAGACTAGATGTAAAATATTTATCATTTTTCGTGTATAGTTAGTAGATGTTTTAATCGGTCATATATGTTCGCTACATCTAGTAAATAATATAACTTTTAGAATGCGTCAATAAGAGTTCCACAAGCATTCTAAAGAATCCGGCATGGAAACGTATACAACACGAACTCCTCGACAAGGAATCCATGCTACATGGGCTATAATAATGTCAAGCATGCATGCACTCCATAAATTGACAGGAATCTGTCTCAGGATTTTGAATGAAACTCTGCGCCAAATGAAAGAACGATCCCTTGAAAAGACAGTCGATAATGACAGTTCACTATAGCCACATCTAAATGTAATTGCAGGTCTACCTCTATTCAGCATTTCACAAAATTTGAATTTCCGCTATCAAAATGCTTAAGAGCGATATTTTAATAAACTGTATAATAAGGTTCTTGTTCAAATTTTGCTGCTAGCGGCATAGATGGTAGACCACATAAACACATCCGATGAACCTAGTATTAGTTATTATAGCGTACACAGTATGCTGTAAAGTGTAGAATCACGTGGCCATTATAGAGAACAGACATAAGAAGATTGTGATTAAATTGTTGCAAGGAGGCCACAAATTTAATTGCAAAGTTCATAATAGATATTTAATGTCTTCAATAACAGTAGGCGCTTAACTATTTTGGCATGCATATTGTTATATAATTGTAACAAGGATGCCATAATTTTAGTTGGAAGGTTCATAATAGCTGTTAATATTGTATACAAATTAATGGTACATAACATATAATTAGCCTTCCACAAAAGTAGGAGCTGAACTACTTTGGGATGGGACCTTTGGAACGCTATTTTGGAGTTACTACTTATCCACGAACCATTGACACTTTTAGCTTTCATTTTTTCCTTTTCTTTCAGTATGGGGATGGTGGAATGTATCCAGATACTTGAAGAATGCATGATTTATTATATTAATAATATAAATAAAAACAACAAGCTTTTGTCCAAACTACAGTGATTCTTTCTAGACTGATAAACACAAAACATATCTAAAGGTTTCCAGTTTCATTATGCCAGGGTGACCTGCTTAAAAATGTAATGGCAGTCAACCAAAACATCTAAAACATGTCAATCATCATTGTGACAAAGTACAAGTAGAAATTCCACTTTACAGAATAACAAATGAACACACTTAACTTACGCAAAGCCTAATCATTTTCTTCAACCAGAAAAGATTATGTTCGGAAAATTAAGTGGATAAGAGTCTCAATCTCAAAGAAAAAAATTTGAATACCTTCATATCATTCTTAACTTTCGAAGAAAAAATTGAGAAAGAAGATATCAAAGATTGCAAGTAATTAAAATGAATTTAAACCAGAAACAAATGAATGGAAGAGGCATGGAGGGCTCAAGAGAGAAGGAGAACATCGATGAGTATCCGAGCAAGAGAAAGAGCAAACAATTCACCAAGAGTACAAAAATAGGGTGACTTTAAACCAAATGGCCATGGCTCTTTATCGTTTGGACACTCATCCGCACAAACCCAATTTCATAATACCTTTGAGAGTTTAAGACTGTCCCATGCAAGTAGCAGCCAATAAGTATTTTTTTCTATCGGCAAATCTACCGCCCAAATACTTTCCCTCCACCCACCCACCCCCAAAAAAAATTTAAAAAAACTTCTTGGGGCGGAAAAACAAAATGAAGACAATACTGAAGTTAAATAAGAACACATGTACAATCAGGAATTTATCTTTCTGGTTATGACCAAAATACTTGATGGAGATTTATTACTAATAAATTATCTAACCTAGCCATGCCAAGTTACGATCTTGTTGCTTTTCTACTTTATAATAAAGTCAAAACAAAATAATTATAGCAAATAAGAAACCATGAACATTTATCTTGTGGGTATACAGGTTTGGAGTGAATGAAAGTGGAATATAAAGATTAAGATTTTCCTAACAAACTATACATATGGAGAAGTAAATTAAATGAAGGTGCTAGAATATTCTTTACAAGGTAATTGGTTGAGACAAGTCCTTGATTCTACTTATCCAAAGACTACAAATATTTGCTTCTTATTATGCAAGGCATGCTTGTACAACATTATACAAGTGCAAGCAATATGTACCAACGACAAAGAAATATAAAGAAGGAAGAATATAGCAATTAATTAATAGCAATTGATTTATAGTAAAAACATGCATAAAAATAGGAGTCATTATGATATAAAGGTCTAGATTCCCATGGAAAAGAATTTGATTGCAAAGCTCGATTTGAAATCCCTAGAAATAAAAAAGTACCACGTGGTTAATTATTGAAAATTAATGTCTTTCCTTGTTTAGCAAGCAGGTTCCGTAAATCAAATTATGTTAAGAGACATCTTCTATCAACTTGGAAAATACTCACGTATAGTTTATACTTGTGTCTACTTTATGTAACGGAAACATCAATTGGAAGAGTGCAAATGGATAGGTTCTAGTTAGGTTTGGGGCTAGCATGACCCATATCTAACCTTAATACGTACAAATTTGACTAGATAAAGTGTTCAATTAGATGTTTAGTTCCATTTAGGTATAAAGAGATGAAAATTTGAGTGATGTTGAAATCTTGTTTCATTTTAAGATTACTCCTTACAGTGTTCTAAAAAGCGATCTAGACGGCCGCCAACACGGAAGCGGTGCTAAACCGCTCTAATTCAGCCCTAGGCGGTTTAATTAAGCAGTTTAAACACTTAAGCCGCCCAGCTGCTTAAGCATGCTCCTAAGACGACCCAGCCCACTTAATGGAATAAAATTTAATCATTTTTGAAACATTATAGGTCAAGTTTGTTCTCTTTTCACCATACCCGACCCAACCCCATACTTAATAAAATAAAAGTAAGTTAATTTTGTCCCCTTTTTGAATATTTTTTAATTATATAGCTTAAAATCTTTTTTTGCTGACTTAAACGATAAAACGTCAATATGTTTCTGGTAATTATGCTAAATTATCAATATACTATTGACACTCGTGTCATACGATATTCTGTTTTGATTATTTAGAACAAAACAATATTTAAAAAATGCATATGTTACTAACGACATTTCCAAGTTTTTATTCTTTGAGTATATAGTAAACATAATTTCTCAACATCAAGTGAGATTGCCTACAATAAAATTCACACTTAAAACGTCGATATGGCATGAAAACTTGACGCAAGCAAAGAACGTGATGCAAACTTTATCAAGAAACAAAGACAACTCAAAATAACATCTCAAGAAAATGAATACCAAAGAAGAAAATAGACTTAGCTTTTGTTATAGAGTCTAGTGGTAATCCTACAAGATTTAAAACCACTTTCCAACATATTTCTATTCTTCAGACGTCTCTTTCCTCATCAATAAACGTTTAACATATCCGTTGGAATTTAAACTGCTCAACTTTCAAATCTGATATTTAAAACATGTAAGACTACAGACATCTGTACCAGACGTCTGTCTAAGAATTTTTGAATCACCAAACGTCTGGTCCAGACGTCTGTAGAAGGAAATTTCCATTTTCAATTTTCTGTCTATCTCTCAGAGACGACTCATCAGACATCTTAAAAAAAATATTGAACACTAGACGTCTCCTACATACGGCTGTTGAAGGAAATTTAAATGTCAGTTTTCATTTTTGAACTGCGCACTTAGACGACTGCCTTAGCAGTTTCTGGCATTTATTTTCTGTTTGAAATTTTGAATGAACGTATATTTACGTCAATTTGATTCCAAACCGTTTCTAACGGTCATTAACTGTTTTTGGCAGTTATCGGCAGTTACAATAACTATCCATTTTTACTCCTATAAATATCCTAGAGATCAAACACTTGGACATACATTCATTGATCAATTCATTGAGAAACTTCTTGTTCTTCTTGTGCCTAAAATTTCTTACTCTGTTCATTTCCTCAAGAGCCAAAACTTTCAATAATCTCTCGATACAATCTGTGCCATACTGGTATTAATCTTTTAAGATTATAGGATTATGAGTGAGCATTTAGTCGTTGGAAACGATTGCAAATCCTTGAAAAATGTTCAATATTCTTCCCTACGAGAGAAGGGTCTCCCTGTTTGAATTGCGGATGCGGAGTGGAAAAAGAGTTTTTCCTAGGGAATCGCGGATTCAAGAGGAAAAAGAGTTTTCCTAGGGAATCGCGGATTAGAGAGGAAAAAGAATTTTCCCAGGGAATTTCCCAGGGAATCGCAAGTTCAAGCGGGAAAAATGAGTTTTCCCAAGGTGATCCTAGTGAAGGATTGTGTTATTCACACTGAAAAATAGTGGAAAATCCTAAGGTGTCTCAGGCGGGGACTAGCCACTGCGAGTGGTGAACCCTAATCAACAATTCTCTCGTGTTTGCATTGCTTTTTACTCTATTCTTCTTTCTGTGTTGTTTTGATTATTACAACAATTTTCATTATTTAACTTGCTTAGATTATTCCGCAGAAAATTGTTAATCAGAACACAATTAAGTAATTAAGGTTTTAAATTTGCCGTAGAACATGTAGTTACCTTATTCACCCCCTCTAAGGTATTTTCAATTGGTATTCGAGCAGGTTGCTTGTATTTTAAAAATTAACATCTTGAGTTTTAGAACCTATAATAGCAAATCAATTAGAAGGTCAATCCACCACACGACCTCCGCTTTTCAATGGCACAAACTTTCAATTTTGGAAAACCAAAATGAGAATATTTTTACATTCATAAACTTAGAAATACTAGATATTTTAGACACGCCATATGTAATTCCTACTACATGACCCTATTCTAACACTGATAAACGTTCCATGACTTTAAATGTAAAAGCCATGAATGCCCTTCATTTCTCACTTGTTCCGGAGGAATTTAATAGAATTTCTATGGGTCAAACGGCACATAATATCTGAAATACACTTGAGATTGCACATGAAGGAACTAATCAAGTTAAAGAAAGTAAAATCAATCGTTTAATGCATGAATATGAAATGTTTTTTATGAAAGAAAATGAAAAGGTTGATTCCATGAATTCTAGGTTTAATAATATAGTAACAGAATTATTTAACTTAGAAAAGAAATTTATAGAAAAAGAAAAGAATTATAAAATTCTGTGATCACTAACAATGTCTTGGCAGTCAAGAGATCACAGCGATAAAAAAAGCAAATGACATGAGTACGATGAGTGTTGATACTCTCATAAGTTGAAAACCTGTGAGATGAAACTTGGAGATATCAAGTTGAAGGAAGACACTCAACGCAAGAATATCGCTCTAAAGACTTCAACAAGCAAGATCAAAGAATCTCATCCACCAAGCGACGACGAGAACGACAATGAAGAGATGGCTAACATCGCCCGACACTTTAAGAAGTTTCTTTAAAATAGAGGCAATTCCCTAAAGAAATGGTTGAGTTCAAAGAAAGGATTGTGATGTTTTAAATGTGACAAAAATGTCACGTAAAAGCTGATTGTCCGAACCTTAAAGGCAAATGGGATAAATTTAAATGGAAAAAGGATTTAGAAAAACGCGCCTTTCAAGCCATTTGGAACGAATCTAACTCAAGCGATTCAGAAAAAGAAGTCGCGAAAATGTGTTTCATAGCTATAGATGATGATGAAGGCTAGTGATAATATCCTAGATATTAAGAGTTTATTTACAGAAAACTTAGCTAATTTATGTTTTTACTTAAAATCTAATTATGATAAGATTCACTCTAAATATAAACTAAAAGAAAACAATAACAAAAAAGATAATCCAATTAAAGTTGAATATGAAAGGTTAATTTTAGAAATAGTGATTTAAAGGAAAAATTGGTCTTAAAAGAAGAATCACATTTGAATACGCTAAATTCAATAACTTTAAAAAATGAAAATTTTGATTTAAAAAGAAAATTAGAAATTAAAGATAATATACTTCTTAAATTTACTAAAACTAAGAACAATCTTGACATTATGCTAGGAACTTGCATAAATCATTATAAAAGTCAAGGTGTAAGCTTTCATGCCGATTCAAAATATGAAAAACCTAATAAATTTGTTAAAAGTTCAAACATATAGATATGGTAATAAATACGCAAATATTACATATAATTATTGTTGTACTTTATGACATATTTCTAGATATTGTAGTATTAAATTAAACTCAACTTATAAATATTATTTTACTCCAAACCCCAGTGGACCGAGAATGAAATGGATTCCTAAGATCGCACCTACCTTTTCTTGTTTTGCAGAATCCCAGACGTAGCGAGAAATGGATCCTTGATAGCGGTTGCTCGAGACACATGACTAGCAATTGCTTCCAAACGCTATCAAGAGAAGAAGGGGGTGTCGTTACCTTTGAAAATAACATAAAGGCAAACATAATCGGTAAAAGTACCATTCCATTTATTAATGATTCCAATACTACAATTATAAATGATGTGTTGTATGTAGATAGTCTAAAACATAATCTATTTAGTGTGAGTCAATTTTATGATAGGATGTTTGCAAAATTATTAACCAAGCGTGCAAAATTATCTATAACATAATAATTCTAATCGGAAAACGCTATAATAATATCTATATTATCTACACCCATGACTTTAATAATAAAAATATAAAATGTTTAGTCGTAAACCACGATGAATCGTGGTTTTGGCATAGAAGACTTGGCCGCGCATCTATGGATAAGATATCTTATGAACTATTCTATAATAGGACCCCTAATATTAAATATTTTAAAGTTTTTAGTTGCAATTGTTTTAGTTTAAACATCTTAAACAACCTAGGTAAATTTGACTCTAAATGCGACGCAAGGCATTTTTGTTGATTATTCTATGACTAGCAAAGCCTATCGTATTTATAATAGAAGAACACAAGTCATATAAGAAAGTATGCACGTTAAATTTGATAAAAACAACTCCACCTCTAAATCTTTACAAATTGATGATGAACCAAACATCTCAAATACTTTAGAGAATCTATCAGTAGAAAAAGGAATTGCAGAACCACATGTTGAAGATACTCAAGTTATGGAAGATCTTTCAAAGGATTGGCAATTCAATAGAGATCATCCTAAGAACTTTATCATAGGAGATATTGATAAAAGAGTTGTAACACGATCATCAACCTTCAACACTTGTATAAATTTAGCCTTTATATCTATGATAGAGCCGAAAAATGTAAATGAAGGCATAATAGATGAAAATTGATTAATAGCTATGCAAGAGAAACTAAATCAATTTGAAAGAAATAAAGTATGGTGCCTAGCACCAAAACCCTAACCAAGCGTGCTCGGGTTCTTGCAAATCTTCTTGGACATACCGTTTTCCCTAAGTCCGGAAGTAGAGAAACATTGTATGGATGCCACAAACTCATGACATATTATGTTCTTTCAGACATTCGAGTATGGTGCTTTGTTCACACCCATTTTACCGCTGCTTTACACGTCCCTGGATAGGCACATTTAGTCAATCTTCCTCTCTTTCTTGTTAACCGTATGCGCGACTTGTCGAGTGGATATGGGAATCTTTATTATGGAAGGACCATTACTAAGCAATTGGAATATCGCAACATCATATTGCCTAATTTAGAGGATAAAGTAAAGCCCCGAGTCGGCTTCGGAGCACGAAATGTAAACTTGATGAAGTTGGATTCCTCGACTTCACAACCTCCAAGCTCCTCCCATACTCCTCAAGTTCCCATTGACGCTCCTACTCAAGCATCATCCTCTCAAGACTTCAATTTTCAAAGTTACGAAAACCGAATTGTAGATCGCCTTTCAGGACCACTTGATCATATCAAGGGTCAACTTGATCGTCTTACCGGGGAATTGGGTCATCTTTCTAGGTCTTTTGATTATCACATGGCATATCTTTACTCCACCGCTTCCATATAGACGTACTCAAGACCCCCCACCTCTGGAACAATAAGTCTGGAGTTATTTTGTTTGTTTTAGTTTTTTTAGTTTTTAGTTTCTGTTATTATGTCATTTCAAATTCTATTTTAGTTTTTAGTATGTCATTTTGAACCTTGTGCTATTTTGGTTGTTATTATGCATCGGTTCATCATGCTTGATGTTATGCTTGAATTATTCATTTGTTATGCTTTAATCATGTCTATTCTTATTATCAAATGAAATTTCAAGAACAAAAATTATATGTTGATGTCTATTTCCTTACCCCTTACTTTGATTATTTTTAATTTTCTGATATATTTCAAAAAGGAGAAGAAAATATTCATGAATATCATATATCATATGATACAATGGCAATAAAATTTGAGTTATAACATTCGTCTTCATGAGTGCTCCTTGAAAAATAGTATTAGTGGAATGGGACACTAATATGAGTTCAAATTTTTTTCAACTGAGCATGAATTGAGAGGGAGTATTTAACTCTAATTTATATTTTTATATATATCATGAATGTTTTAAATAAGTTTTGCTAAATATCAAAAAGGAATTAGTGATGCTTGTGGCATACAATCTTCTGTTATGATTATTTAGAACAAAACTATATTTAAAGAATTCATATTACTAACGACGTTTCCAAAATTTTATTCTTGAGTATAGCAAGCATAATATCTCAACATCAAGTAAGATTGCCTACAATAAGATTCACACTCAAAACATCGATATGGCATGAAGGTTTGACGCAAGTATAGAACGTGATGCAAGCTTTATCAAAACAGAAAGACGTCTCAAAATAACATCTCGAGGAAATGAAGACCAAAGAAGAACCAATTTGAAGAAAGTAGACTTAACTTTTGTTAGAGTCTAGTGTCGATATGCCAAGGTTAGAAATCACTTTCCAACATATTTCTATTCTTCAGACGTCTCCTCTCTCATCAAAAGAGGTCTAACATATCCGTTGGAATTCAAACTACTCAACTTTCAAATCTGATATTTAAAACATGTTAGACTGCAGACGTTTGTACCAGACGTTTGCATAAGAATTTTTGAATCACCAGACGTCTATAGAAGGAAATTTCCATTTTCAATTTTCTGTTCGTCTCAGAGACACCTCATCAGACGTCTCCTTAAGAAAAATCTTGAACACTAGACGTCTTCTACTGCCGTCTGTTGAAGGAAATTTTCATATGTCGGTTTTTATTTTTGAACTGCAGACATTCGGCACCAGACATCTGCCTTGGCAGTTATTTTCTATTTGAATTTTTAAATGAAAGGAAATTTACGCCAATTTGATTCCAAGCCGTTTCCAACGGTCATTAATTGTTTTTAGCAGTTATAACTACTCTTTCTACTTCTATAAATATCCTAAAGATCAAACACTTGGACATACATTCATTGATCAATCCATTGAGAAACTTCTTGTTCTTCTTGTGCCTAAAAGTTCTTACTCGATTTATTTCCTCAAGAGCCAAAACTTCCAATAATTTCTCGATATAATCCATGTGCTAAACTGGTATTAATCTTTTGAGATCATAGGATTGTGAGTGAGCATTTGATCGTTGTAAACGATTGTAAATCCTTGAAAAAGGTTTGATATTCTGCCCTACGAGAGAAGAGGTCTCTCATCGTTTGAATTTCGGATTCGGGGTGGAAAAAGAGTCTTTCCTAAACAATCGTGGATTCGAGCTAAAAAGGAGTTTTCTTGGGGAATCGCGGATTAGAGGAGAAAAAGAGTTTTTCTAGGGAAGCGCAAGTTCAAGCAGGAAAAAGGAGTATTTCCCAAGGTGAGCCTAGTGAAGAAGGATTGTGTTCTTCACATTGAAAAATAATGGAAAATCCTGAAAAGATGTCTCAGACGGGGAATAGCCACCGGGAGTGGTGAACCCTAGGCAACAATTCTCTCGTGTTTGCATTGCTCTTTACTCTAATCTTCTTTTTATGTTGTTCTGATTATTACAACAATTTTCATTATTTAACTTGCTTAAACAGTTCTATAGAAAATTGTTAATCAAAACACAATTAAGTAATTAAGTATTTAAATTCGCCATAGAATACGTAGTTAAGTTTTAAATTTGCCATAGAACATATAGTTACCTTATTCACCCCCCTCTAAGGTATTTTCATATATTATTGTTTCTACCGCTGAAATTTCATTATATTCTTCTTTTCCATACTGAAGTGTCAATATACTGCTGAAATTTCAATATATGTATTAAATATAATTTTAACTAAAATTTAAAAACCCACCTAGATGGCACTGAAGCGGCGCCTAGACGGTACCCTGAACGTTCAGCTCCGCCTAGCACTTTTTACAATCTTGACCCTTATTTGCTCTATTTATTTTATTCATATCAATGTACAATTATATTTTTGGGGACTGCTCTTTTTGCCAAGGTTTTAAAAAATGCTAAGTGGTGTTGGATTGTTAAAATACCACCTACCCGCCCATCTAGAAGGTTAATTCTATAAAAAAAAATGGACATTCATACTTTTGTAGGTTATTTATAGGTCAATTTATATAGAGGAGTGCTCTATTGCAAACCGGTAAAAAACGGAATACTCTCGATCTACGACATATTTAAACGATCCGGACCGTTCAAGTTGATCGCCCTACCCTCAAACGTATGTGTATGAAAAAATCGAAGGATTTGAAAACCTCTAATCATGGCATCAAACGGGTGCAAAAATAAACGTCTTTTGATAATGCAACATAAACTCCATCCGATACATTGGTCAGAGATTTAAAAATCCTTTGATTTTTTATACACATACGTTTAAGGGTAGGGCGATCAACTTGAACGGATCGGATCCTTCAAATATGTCGAAAATCGAGAGTTCTTGTTTATAAAAAGCGCGAACCAATTTGCAATAGATCACTCATACATATACATATACATATACATATATATATAATGCAAACACTTTTCAATTTAAAATTAAATGATATTTCTTTTGGACTATTTGATTCTAATTTTAACATGAAATTCTTATATTCTCGAATTTTTAGTAAATTAATATAATTTAAGTGGAAGTAATTAAGTTTATAGAGTTGATTTGAATCAACTAGGCTTAGACTTTGAATCAATGAAAGTTTAGTGAAATTAAGTTAAATAGATTAATTCGGATTCAATTTAAGTTTATCCAAACCATTAGGCTTAAATTTCATAATCTTGCCTCTCCCCTCTTCCTCTTTTAATTGATTAGCACAAACAATGAAAAAAGGCCGAACACAAAGCTAGAGTTGATTCAACAAAGTATGCAACAAACACTATGCGAGATAAGTATCTCTCTCTATCTATGCTCACAAACAAAGAACAAGGCACAAGAGGGGCATCGATCATCATCTTTTGATAGTTGGTTCGACTAGTATTGAACCAAACCACTTAATACAAAAACCGGCCGCATCTTGTCTTTAATGGCTTAGTCAATCCTGACTTCGGAAGCAAATGTTAGATTGGATAAGCCAAAACTTGACATGAAACTTCTAATTCATATTATCAACAGAAAAAACGCAAACTAAAAACTCTTGATTTTCATGGAGGGCAATGCATTCTTTGCAATCTTGAATCCGAAACTCACAACCATTTATTCTTTGTGTCAATTTTCTAATTGATTGGTTTGTGCATCATTAGTCCGGTGTGGATTTCATTGCCCACCGATTGATCTTCATGGCATAATATCCATATCGTTCAATATATGACCTCAAGTAAAAGACCTATCATAGCTATTCTATGCATGGTGATTGCAAACGTTGTTTAGATCGTATTGAAAGAGCGAAACAACTGAATCTATAGGTCTTATTGTAGGACTAAAGAGATTATTCTTCGTGATGTCATCTCTGATACTTCCATAAGGATAGCAAAATCTTCTCATGCTATGGATCTTGGTGGTGGACCAATTGCTCGCAATTGGAATGCATTACCTACCTTTTTAAAAGTTCGATTTTGAGCTATTGTTGTTTTGTAATAGCCATGATCTTGTTTAGTTTGTATTTTTATTTTCTTTTTGTAACTTTTTTATGTTTTATTTTATCTTATAAAAAATTGGGCTTCTTACCCTCGCCTTTGGCAAAACAACAAACATGAACGCATTTTATTTGACCACGTCATGGAATTGAAATTCTCATAATTTATGCATGAATTCAATGCATTAAAAATTTTGATCACAATTTTAACTACAGTCAAACCCCAAAATATGCAACAAACCAAATAGCCGCATTTTGATTTCTCAGCTTATGATATTTGAATTGTGAATAGCCAAGCAATCTCCAGGATTAATTAGATTTAGGTAAATGAGAAATTTACTGGCTAAACTAAGATATAAGTTAATTTTGTAGCTCTTAATTGGAGTGTTCCAATTGTGATTGGTTTATTTACAAGAGTAGATTCACGGTGAACCATCATGAACCCAAGTAAAGCTTGTGAGACTAAATTAAAGGATATTAATGAAAAATTCACTATTGTTTTGTTCTGATATTGTTTAGGCTTTATCTATAGCTTTACTAGTTAAACTTGTTTCTAATAATGTTATCCTCAAGATAACGCATATGATCAAAAAGAAATTTTTATAATTTTGTATGCAACTCCATCTCTTTTGATGCAGACTATGAAAAAAAAATTTAGGGTTATTTGTATACAACACCCCTCATGTTTACTTTGTAAGCACATAACTCCCTCAAGTAGTCAAGTCATTAAAAATTGGTTCAACTTCGTCATTTGTCATAAAAATCAGAGACCATTTATCGCCTCTATATTGGGTTGTTAGCACATAAGATTCATAAGCTAGTCAATGATCAAGAAAAAAGAATCCCATAAGTTATATCGAGGCTAATTCTGGTGGTGTAATGTGCTAATAAACTAGTTGAAAAGCGTTGAACTGTTGATGCTATAGTAGGTAACCTTAATTTAGAATTGGTAACCCATACAAGCTCTATTTTTCACCCCAAAAAGAAAGAAAGTTTTTTCTGCTTATCCTCCATTATTTTATGTGCTTGTAGCTAAACCTTGAATTGATTTTAATTATACATAGCAAAAGATTTATATATGTCAATTTTCCATAAATTACAAGACACCATTCCGAATGATGCAGGTTACCAACCAAATTCTAAACCGCATAAGAATGGTACTCGCCATAATTTCTCAAAAATAACTCAAGAAAGTTTTTTAAAGTTCCTCAAACGTTATTAGAAGTATCAATTCTTAAGAATTGTTTACACATTAGTATCAACCTATATAAAGCCGAAGTGGCATAAATAAAGAATATGGCATCATTACTCAACACTTTAAAAAATAGAAAATACCATCATCGTATTAGCCGTTTGCTCCGCCTCCCCATCGATTCGAATCACCGTGCTCGCCTCGCTGTAGAACTGATGGCCTACATGCGGGTTCTGTTGAATTATCTCGTAATACTGCCTAACGAAATAACTCCCAACCTAAAATCGCCACAAGATCAAAATCAATGAATTAATCATCAAATCACAAACAAGTTGATTCTTTTTTTGATTACCTGAACCGCGCTGACTTGCTGTGGATACATCGCCGCCATTTCCGACCTAAGCTCTCATGCAGCAGCGATCAGCCCAAACCCTAGAAATTCCCCAAATCAATAGATCTGCAGTTCGATTCAGAGGTGAAGATGGAGCAAAATGGTAGATCTAGGGTTGGGGTTTTAAGAAAACAAAAGGATTTTGAATAATTAAAGGGAAAAACCTCGGATTCCTAAAAAAATCTATCGCTTTGATTTCGCTCTTTTGTGCTTGCTCCCTGTTTTTCTGTCTATCAATAGCTTTCTCTCCTCACTCTCTCTCTGTCTCTCTCTTATCTCCAGCACGGCGCAGTTTAGCGAGGAGCAAGAAGCAGAAACCTGGTTCTCTATAGGAATTTGAAGCGATTAATATCGTGAGCTGAGAAGACGTGGTAAGATCTTGACCGTTGAATGTTATTGATATGATGATTGGACGGTTGATGGGTTTTGGGGGTTGGGGACTGAATTCGGTGAGAAGACCGGTGTTTGACCAAGACTTAACCTGCGGGCCCCATGCATTGGATCTAATGGGGGAAAAAATGTAGTTGTGTTCTCCAAAGTCAAAATATTGTTTGCCTATACAACTTGGAATTTAATCTCCCTGTCTATGCCAAACTTAGTTAGTTTTAGATTCACACATGAATGCACATGAGTGTTTAATATAGTGAGAATTCATCCAAAAACTGAAGTCTTATGGAGATTTACCCCAACTTATATCTTATACCCATATGCATCCCACAATTTTTCCAATATGGGACTATGTTATCTGTATCTCAACAACAACTTGAAGATGAGAGGGCATGTGTCATGATCCGGAATTTGGCACGTGAACGACGATTAAATCACGCAACATCTAAAAGCATAACGTAATTTAAGTAAACCGACACCCAGAAATCTAAATCTTTTTGCAGAAAATAGTGGAGGTGCGGTTTTGAAATAAAAGTATAATGAAATCAAGTTTTTCTTTAAATGCATAAATAATGATATATGAAAACATAAGTGGATTATATGCTGGTTGAAAATATTTTTCGTCCTTTAAAAATTTGGGCAGTATCTCCCTTCTATATTTTGATCCAAAACCACATACATGCAAATAAAGACATCCCCAAGCGGGAGCTAGCTCTTCGCCAATTGTCGGAATCACAACCACGCGGTAAACATATATACGACTGTTCCCGCCAAAAATTTCTGCGCAAAAGAGCCCAAGGTATCAAACGGCAGTGATACGCCTAAGAAAATGTGAACCAGTAATTTCCGGGCTGTTTTTTGAAAAACTCCCAAATGAGAAACAACCAAATTCTGATGGTATTAGAAGCATCTCGAAAAACCCTTCGATTTGATATATTATGGACTTCAAAATTCATCCGGGATCAAAAGTTATGAGCAAATATGCTATACACTGTTCCCTGATTAAAAAATCATAAATTACCTCAATGAGATATCACGTGCTCACACGTGACCAATGGTCACGTGTTGACACATGATAGTTAAAACAGAAATAAAAATAAACGGCTGAAAGAAATACCTCAATGAGATATCACGTGCTCACACGTGACCAATGGTCACGTGTTGACACGTGATGGTTAAAACTGAAGCGTAAATAAACGCTAAGAAAAGGACTCAATTGGGGGTCACGTGCTCACACGTCACCAAGGGTCACGTGCCAGCACGTGACACGCTTTGAAAGCCTTACAGTTTAATAGAATTAAAATTCTAAATTTCTCTAAATCTTTCCAAATAGAATTAAAATTCTAAATTTCTCTAAATCTTTCCAAATGGAAAAGGATTATGGAGACCGTTGGATTAAAAATCCAAGGATAATTAAAAATCAACAATTTATGGAAAGATTTTAGATAAGAAAAGATTTCCCTAAAAATCTCACCAGAAATAACAATATCTTTGGATTTAAAATCCAACGGTGAATAAAATTCACTGTGTGATCTAAAAGATCATATTAATTATGAAAACAAACAAATCTTTCAATGAAAATTTTACTAAACAAATTGATTCTTTTCCTTCTCCTATAAATAGGAGCTAAGAAGAGAAGAGGAGGATATAGAATTTTGGGATCTTGAAATTTCCAAAAAGCAGAGAGAAAAGAAAGGAGAATTTAATTCTCAACAAAGAAAACCCTAGGTGAGAAAAGAAAAGGGGATCAAAACTTCAAAAGAAAAGAGAATTTAATTCTCAAAAATCTAAGAGTTTAACTCTTTTGCAAAGAACTTAGTTTTTTCTCTGGTTGAAGATCTGCACAGAGCACATCTCTCCATAAGTTGAGAATTTAATTCTCATCGGGTTGAGATCCTGCCATGCAGATCTAAAACTTAGAGGGGGAATTGAGTTTAGAGAATTTAATTCTCCCAAAATAAAGTTAGGGTTTAACCCTATATGAGAATTTAATTCTCCCAAAATTACAGGAATTTAATTCCTTCAAGATGGACAGAACTAAGGTTTAACCATAATTAAGAATTTAATTCTCTCAAATTCACAGGAATTTAATTCCTCTTAAAATGAAATTAGGGTTTCACCCTATGCAAGAATTTAATTCTTTTACATATATGGGAATTTAATTCCTCTAAAAGAAATTAGGGTTTAACACTACATAAGAATTTAATTCTTTCATAATAGGAATTTAAATCCTCCAAAATCATGATTAGGGTTTAACCCTACAGAGAATTTAATTCTTAAAATAAAGAGACTTGAAAGATCTCCATGCACATAAAGAACATTGGTCACGTGATGACACGTGACCCCAATCCGCAGTGATCAGAAAAAAAGTAATAAAACTAGGTCGCGTGTCCCCGCGTGATCCCTAAAAAGATCCCCAAAAATAAAAAGGAAACGGTTTTGAGGCAATGCCTCACGTGCTCCACGTGACCCCCGAAACACAGAAAGAAAAAGTAAAAGAAATAAAGGCCTTAGGCGCTCTCACGTGCTCCCACGTGACCCCTTGGCGGACGCTTTAATGAACAGTGCATGAATCCTCCTCACGTGCCAGCACGTGATGCTCCAAAATAAAATATAAAAAGTGTTTACACTTAATTGTAGAACGAAGAAAAGGAATCTGGTCCCACCTTTGGGCACCCTCACGTGTCCACACGTGGCCCCTTTTTCTTTAGTGTTTAACACTAATTCGAGAGCTTTATTCTCAGTGTTTAACACTGATTATCTTTTAGTGTTTAACACTAATTTGAAAATCTTATTTCCAGTGTTTAACACTGTTATTTCCTAGTGCTTAACACTAATTTGGGATTCTATATTTCCAGTGTTTAACACTGATTGTCTAACATTAATTTGAGGGATCTATTTCCAGTGTTTAACACTGTTTTCTCTAGTGTTTAACACTACTTTTAGCCAAATTGGCTAATTTTCCAGATGCAAAAGCCCCTCCTCCAAATGAATCTCAAAACTGAGAAAATCAAAGATGAAAATGTTTAGCATTGATAAATAATGTGGGCTTGAACCCAGACAAATGTTTAATGGTCCAATAAAATGCTAACATTTCAAATCCAATTGGACTTAGCCCAAGTTGGCCATAAATCCTCAATTCGGATTTAACTGAGCCCATATGCTCATAATTCTAATTAATTGATCTTAGTTTCCAAATTGGGCTACAGATCACTTAATCCACATTGGTTCAAGGGTACATCTCGTCACTCCTTTGATATTTGTCGTTGTAATTCCTCAGCGTCTTCAAAGAGGTGACGAGTCCCGATAACCACACATTTCACGGACTGTGGGGTCCTTAAACTCATGGACTACGATGTCCTTAATCTTGACCGGGATGTCTTTAAACTAACAATGGACCACCATATCCCTAAACTGGCAATGGACCACTATGCCCCTAAACTGGAACAATAGAGCCCCCAAATGCTCTTTTGTCGGATCTAAACAATCCCGTTAAGTCGATCTTAGTCCTAAATTGGACTAACGTATCCTTAACAACCGTTTAAGTTGATCTTAGCCTTAAATACGGCTAACATGTCCTTAAACCAAAACCTTCAAACAGATTTTAGTCCCAAATTGGACTATAGATCCTCCAAACAACTCTGGTTCAAGGGTACATCTCTGAACTCCTCTGATATCTGTCGTTGTAATTCTTCAACGTCGTCAGAGGGGTGATGGGTCCCGATGGCCATATGTGTAATGAACTACTATGTCCCTAAACTGGAACAATAGAGCCCCCAAATGCTCTTTTGTCAGATCTAAACTATCCCGTTAAGTTGATCTTAGTCTCAAACTGGACTAACGTATCCTTAACAAACGTTTAAGTTGATCTTAGCCTCAAATATGGCTAACGTATCCTTAAACCAAAACCCCAAACCCAAATCTAAGAAAATACGGATTTGGACTAATCCACGTCCTACGAGCGACGACATAAATTAGTCTCCGTATACAATCCACGGGCAACCACAAACAAAACAAACACCCACGACACGAAGTGAACATCTGGATAAAGAGAAAGTTATTACCGCGATGCGGTAGAGTAATTAACTACAGGGGCTTGCGCCTGCAGGGAAGAGCGTCCCCACAATCAAAAACCCCTCGAAAGAGGGGGAATCTGACAAAATCTGCTATATCGACCGCATCCGTCTAAACCTCCGATACACGGTGCCATAAATCAACTTGGCATCTTCGGAGAGGTGGACGGATAAAACCAAGTAGCATCTGCCCCGAATCTCAGGCAAGACGTCTTCTCGTCGCGCCGTCTTTCGGAGGGGAACAGATTCTGGCACGCCCGGTAGGACCTCTTCCTCTTTCCACTCCACACTTCGTGTGTCGTGTTCGCGAACGAATCGCGGTTTGCTATGGTTGCCTGTGGATTCGAGGTACTTAGATTTGGTGTCTTGCTCCGTGCAGAAAACAGAAGATCAATGGCTTCAAACTGCACTACCTGCAACTGCAACTCTCACTCCGTCCTTACTGGAGGAGTGACTTACGGGCCCCAAGCGGCCTCCCTTATCAAGATGCCAGTGGAGCAGGTAACTCAAGCCACCACTAGACTATTCTTCGGGACCATGCTCCCATCCACGAGCTTCAACGCCCCTGTACCGTCACAAGAAGCTCCCAAGAAGTCGGTATTCGATCGGCTTGCTACTACTGCGGCCCCTCTCAACGGGTCGCCCAACTCCACTGCCTCAGTTTTTAACAGACTAGGCCAGAGCTCCAATGGGCCCATGAAGAAGCCTGCAATACCAGAAGGCGTTATCCCGAAGCGGATAGCCATCCCTGCTCCCAAAATCGTCAAGGTGGCTTCTCCTGCCAAAGGGTCGGTTTTCACAAGACTGACTATTTCTGCTTCCGTTCCAGGCGAAATCACCAAGGTTGCTTCCCCTACTCGGAAGTCTGCTTTTGATAGGTTGGCCGTCCCCATTCAACGGACGTCGGTCTTTAAAAGGCTGATACCGGCGAATTCTGACCAACACAGGGGGCATAAGGAGGTCACCCATACGGCTAAACCAACTCCAATCGCACGACATGCTCGCCGTCGTCACTGGCGCTGGGTAAGGAAGGCTAGGGGCAACTCCCCCTCTGGGCTAACTCCGCCAGCTCCGATGGTGGAAATCAATGCTGCTGTTCCGACTGGGAATAGCTTTGAACCGCTAAGAAGGGTGCGCAAAAACTCGCCAACTGCCGTATTGAAAATATCTCCTCCACCTGTGGATAATGCCCCAAAGGTGAAGCTGGAGCAGCCCCCTCAACGGCTGTCCTCTAAAATGTACAAGGTCTGGCGTCAAGTCCAAGACTCCGTGATGGATTAAGACTATCTCCGCCGACAGAAAAAGATGAAGGTTCAGCAGGAGAAGGACTACTCTGTCATGCCACAAAAAGCGACAGCTACTTGGGTGCCCACTACAACGGCCCCCTTAACTTCGACCGCCCGCAAAAGAATGAGGTCAGAGAAGATCCCTGCGTTTTTAGCAAATCGCAAAGACATTGAATCTAAACGCCCCAAGTCTGGGGGCATGGTGGTGCACACTATCTATATGGCATCCGGGAAAGAGGATAGCCGCGCTTCGACGGGTCACCGACCGCTTACCCGATCCGTAACAAAAGCCCAGGAGCAGCAACAGAAGCTTCAAGAAATGCTGACGCAAATGGCCACACTCACCGGGACAAAAGAAAGCCCGGAGGCGTCATCAGATTAGCGCCATGAGCAGGAAACTGATGCCGAGTTTCTTCGGAGAATCCTCGAAAAGAAGGACAGAGAAGCAGCAGAACAAGCTGCCCACATAAAACAAATGGCGCTTCTCTTCCAAGACATGGTAGGAATGATGTTACAGCCGGACCCTCCAGCTGAAGACCCTCCGATCATTATTGAAGACGATAGAGGGGAGACGTCTAATCCTCATCCGGCTCATTCAGCACCCAAGGAGGAAACCATTTCCAAAGCTGCACTAGACGACTATATAGCTCAGCAGATACGAGTTCACCAGGCGAATGAAGCGGCTGGGCAAATTGTTAGAACCGGACAACCCTATCCGGGCCGGTATGACCAAATCAGTTACCCACCGAGATATACGATCCCTAAATTCCATGTGTATAAGGGGACAGAGAATCCACATCAGCATGTCGCTCAATTCAGGGCCTTATGCGGCAACACTGGAGGCGACGACAAACTGTTGCTTCGCCAATTCGTCGGCAGCTTAGCAGAAATGGCCTTTGAATGGTATTCGGAGCTACCTAGCGACTCTGTCAAAACATTTGCGGAGATGGAGCTACTGTTTACACATAGATTTGCAAGCGCTAGTAAGCGCACCCTGATCACCGCATTGATCAACGCCAGGGTAAGGCCAGGCGAAACATGGGTTCAATACGCAATTCGATGGCGAAACTTATGGTCGAAGTGCGAACAACGCATCGAAGAAGCACCTGCGGTAAGCATGTTTGTGGGCACTCTTGATCCGCAAGCGACCATCTCGCAATTCATGATGTTTTTCAAGCCAACTACTTTCCAGGCCTTGATTGACAAGTTGGCCCAAAAGGATCAGATGGGTCATAAACCATCTCCTCCAAAGACGGACTCTCGAAATGAAAAAGGAAAAGGAAAAGCAACTTTCATCACCAATACTCAACAACAGCCGAGCAACTTAAAGCCGGTTGTTCGCCAAAACAGTGTGCGTTCATGCCCATCCCTCGAGGAGAGACTGGGACGTCCTTACTCGTTTCCCCAGGATAAAACGAGGAAACTGTTCGAGCTGGCAATGCGTAATAGACTCATAAATTTGCCGAATCCAAAACGTCCGTTGCAGCCAGGTGATGTCAATGATCCTAATTACTGCCCTTACCACCAAACGGTAAGCCATCCAATCGAAGATTGCTTCGTCTTTAAGGGATGGATCGAGGATCAGTACCAACAGGGCAAGGTCGCGTTATCCGAAAACTGGAAGGTGAACCCGTCACAACCTCATGCCCCTAAAAAAGAGGACACGCCGGGGGCATCGTGCTCTTTTATAGAAAAAGCTCCATGGGAGGTCACTCTTTCAACCAAGACGAAAAGAATGCTGAAGGATCTTCACACATGCCCAGCCGTCAGGTGGAAAAGTCCGCCAGAGCCCGAGGTCATCGATGGGATACTGAAACCACGCCCAACACTGAGAATTGATAGCAGCGGGCAAAACACCCAGACGCAGCCGTCAAAGTCTTCGAAGAAGAAGGAGAAGACCCAAAAGGCCGCGAAGTTAGATGACAAGCGCACGGATCTGCAAAAACATGTTGACGCACTGGAAGAATATAATCAGAAGGCGCGGACCCCATTCACACTCCGAGAATTCCTCAGCCACGTCCATGAGGACGGAGATGATGACAAAGACTCGTCAGATGAACCTGAGGATTATGTGGCAAGCTGCCATGTGATCTCTCACTCGTCGATAGACGATAAAGAAGCTCCTTGCACCGAGGAACCGAGGGTAGGTCCTGAACCAGAACTTCTGTGGCCGTCAGACGAGATGATCGATGCTTTCCTGAATGAAATTCATCTAAAAAGTAAAGCCGATCGGGAGCGTGAGATGGCCATATTTGAAAAGGCCAAACGCCGGCGACTGGACAAAAGTGTCGAAACACTCCCACCAGATCAAAGTACATTCGCCACAAATGAAAGCAGGATCAAGACAAGGAAACGATTCGCCAAAGCCATATCGATGGGGATGAGGCTGCTCTCTTTCAGAGAAAATTCTCCTGGTGGTATACATCTTGATGAAGCGGAAGTATATCCTAACTTCTGCTTATATCATCAGAAGATCGCACATCCTACTGAGGACTGCAACTCCTTTAAGTGTTGGTAGCAAGGGGATGTCGCTCATAGGCAACACTTCAACAGGACAAAGCGTGAAGCTCGTAGACAGCAGAAAAATGCGACAGATGAGCGTAAAAGAATTGCCGGCAATTGTCATAGGGTTGATCCCGAGGGACCGCGAGTTCTCACATTCGGGAGCGACTCCAACGAAAAAGTAGCCCTCTCTTCAAGGAATCCATCTCTAAAACGAAAGAATTGAGGAGTTGCGAGAACATTCAGCCGTGCAATCGCACGCTACCCGGAAAGAATCTCGGACCCGCAAATAAGGGATCGAACAAAAAGGATAAAGGGAAGGAAAAAACGGCCTTCGTCGCCAACGCTCAACAATAATCGAGTGGCCCTAAACCAGTTGTTCGCCAAAACAACAAGCGGCAACCCTTCTATGAAAAGTTGAAATGACCTTACTCATTTCCCCGGGATGAAACAAAGAGGCTGTTCGAACTAGCAGTGCGCAACAGGCTTATCACTCTACCGGAGCCGAAACACCAGCTACAACTGAATGATATCAACAATTCTAATTATTGCCCTTATCACCAAGTATTGGGCCATCCGATCGAAAACTGCTACGTCTTCAAAAACTGGGTTGAAGACCAACACCAACATGGAAAGTTCACGCTGTCCGAAAACTGGAAGGTGAGCCCGCCACAACCACACGCTCCGAGAAAGATGGATATGCCGGGGGCATCATGCTCATTCATAGGGAAAGCCCCATGGACCGAAAAGTCCGTAAACTAGAAATTCGCCTCAAATACGGCAACGGCGGACCGCAATGTCCTAAAACTTGCAAATGACCGAAACGTCGTTAAACTACTCCCAACCCGCAGCATTTTTAGGCTGACGTAAAAAAAAAGGTATGTCCATAAGCAAAATGGGCACGGATGAAAACCCGAAAGGGCGCCGTGAGTAAAATAGCAGGACTACCAGCGAGTCTTGTGAAAACCCGAAAGGGCGCAACCTCGTTCAAAAAAAAAACAAAAAAAAACGGTATGTCCATAAGCAAAATGGGCACGGATGAAAACCCGAAAGGGCGCCGTGAGTAAAAACAGCAGGACCACCGGCGAGTTTTGTGAAAACCCGAAAGGGCGCAATCTCGTTAAAAGACATTTACAAGGTCCTCTCGACCCTGTAAGGAGAAACCACCTGCGTGAGATCCTTACGACTCACAAAGGAGAGATACACTTAGGAATCCTCACGATTCCTAAGAAGAAATTACACTTGCGAGATCCTCACGACTCGTAAGGAGAACCCTCTTATGAGACCCTCACGGCTCATAAGATTTGAAAGTCTTAAGCTACAGAGACCTGAACCTGTTCTTAAGCAACCCCCACAACCTTCGATATTGCCCTACAAGTGGCTCAATGCTAACCCTTGTATACAATCCACGGGCATGAATAAACATTTCTCTAACAAAGTCTCATCCGTGACTAGGGATACGTTCGTACGGTGAACAACCCTTATGAGTCCTCTCGACTCATAAGGAGAAAACACTCTTGTAAGATCCTTACGACTTATAAGAGAACATACACTTAGGAGTCCTCACGATTCCTAAGGAGAAAACGCACCTGCGAGATCCTCACGACTCATAGGGAGAAACACCTTTATGAGACCCTTACGGCTCATGAAGTCAAAAGCCTTAGTCGACGGGATCCTAACCCTGTTTGCTAAGCCACCTTTGTTCGACATCGACAGAGGCAAATGATGATTCGCTCCTGGAAATATCCCAGTTGTAGCGATGCTAATGCCTAAATTGGTATCAAATTCCAAGTCCTTTCATGGCAAATGATGATTCGCTCCTGGCTATATTCCAGTCGCAGCGATGCTGATGCTGAGATTGGAACCAGATTCCAAGTTCTACACTCGCGATAAAAATCAGCGAGCTAAATATGCATATGAAATAGCCGAAATGATGGGGCAACTTGCAATAAAAAGCAGCAAGTAAAAATGTATGCATGAAAAATAGCTGAAATGATTGGGCAACTCGCAATAAAAAGCAGCGAGTAAAAAGAAAAATAGCCGAAATGATTGGGCACCGCGAAAAATAGCCGAAATGATTGGGCAATCGCGATCTTCGCGATATAAAAGCTGAAATGATATAGCGTCGCGGAAAGAATAAAAAAAATGAATGATGGAAGAATGAAACTTTTTGCTCTACAGGTGAGATCACATCGATCCCTGTATACAATCCAGGAGCACAAACAAAGAGGGAACCATACCTTCCCAACAGGCTCCATCAGAAAGCGAAGCCAAATCTCGACGGTTCATAGATAACCTAGAGATAATCTCGACATTTGTCGCAATATTGCAGACACAATGTCAACAAATGAAGCAAAGGAAGATCTCTAGCTTCAGGGTTTCGACGTCAACATCAACAACTTAGAGATCACTAACGGCGTTTCTCCTCACTCCAACCAGATACAGACGTGATGTTAACAACCGACCTCAAAGTTGCAACGAAACGGAGCCATGGCAAAGTCCCTAGTTCCAAATCTCAATGGCCACATCTACAACCTGGAGACCGACAACGGTGTGCCTCCTCATTCCAGCAAGACATAAATGCTACACCATCAAACGGTGCCACGACATAGTCCTTAGTTCCAAATCTCGACGGTTCACAGACAACCTAGAGACCATCTCAGCATTCGTCTCGTTACAGCAGACGAGATGTCAACGACGGCGTTCCTCCGCAGTCCAGCAAGATGCAGATATAACGTCAACAAAAGACCTCACGGTCGAAACAAAGAGGAGCGACGGCAAAATCCCAGATCCACCTCAGCATTCGTCTCGTTACAGCAGACAAGATGTCAATGACGGCGTTCCTCCCCAGTCCAGCAGGATGTAGATACAACGTCAATAAAAGACCTCATGGTCGAAACAACGCGGAGCGACGGCAAAATCCCAGCTTCACCTCAGCATTCGTCTCGATACAGCAGACGAGATGTTAACAACGGCATTCCTTCGCAGTCCAGTAGGATGCAGATGCAACGTCAACAAAAGACCTCACGATCGAAACAAAGCGGAGTGACGGCAAAATCCCAGCTCCACCTCAGCATTCGTCTCGTTACAGCGGACGCGATGTCAACAACGGCGTTCTCTCGCGGTCCATCAGGATGCAGATGCGTCAACAGAAGACCTCATGGTCGAAACAATGCGGAGTGACGGCAAAATCCCAGCTCCACCACGATATTCGTCTCGATACAGCAGATGCAATGTCAACAACGGCGTTCCTTCGCAGTCCGGCAGGATGCAGATGCAACGTTAACGAAAGACCCCATGGTCGAAACAAAGCGGAGTGACGGCAAAATCCTAGTTCTACCTCAGCATTCGTCTCGTTACAGTAGACGCAATGTCAACAACATCATCCTTCCACCAACAGGATTCAGACACGCCAAAGCAAACGAAGCGAAGGCCAAATTCCTAGCTTCAGGGTCTTGACGGTAACTCATATAAAACCTGAAAGACTACCGGATATCATCCCGCACGGAGTGGTCGCCACCTCGACGTTCGTCTCGATACAGCAGACGCAATGCCAAAGCAAATGAAGCGAAGGCCAAATTCCTAGCTTCATGGTCCTGACGGCAACTCATATAAAATCGGAAAGACCATCGGAGATCATCTCACACCAGTATGGAGTGGTCACCACCTCGACGTTCGTCTCGATACAGCAGACGAGAAGCCACCACTGCGCCCTTCCTCCAACAGGATTCGGACACACCAAAGCAAACGAAGCAAAGGCCAAATTTCTAGCTTCAGGGTCTTGACGGCAACTCATATAAAACCTGAAAGATCATCGGAGATCATCTCATATCAGTGCGGAATGGTCACCACCTCGACGTTCGTCTCGATACAGCAGACGAGATGTCACCCCAGCGTTCTTCCTCCAGCAGGGTTCAGATGCGACAATCAAATAAACGGAGCCACGGCAAAATTCCCAGTTCCAAGCCTCGACGGTTCACCAACAACCTAGAGACAACCGGGACATGCGTCTCGATACAGCAGACGCAGTGCCAGCAAACGAAGCAAAGGCCAAATTCCTAGCTTCAGGGTCTTGACGGCAATTCATATAAAACCTGAAAGATTATCGGAGATCATCCCACACCAGCGCGGAGTGGTTACGACTCATCGGGGCTCTCCAAAATGAGCCTAATCTCAAGTAAAAAGAGGCATGGCAAAATTCCTAACGCTTGCTCTTCTGACGGTCAAACTGCCTAAGAAGATTGCTTGAAGACGTCTTGTCCAGCCCCCGAAGGGATCAGAGACACGACAGTCGCAAGGCTACTCGAACAGCAAGATTGCCTATCGAGGGATATATCAGCCAATACGACGGTACGACGGGCAAAACCCTAATACCACAGACCCTAACGGACCTCTGTCGTAAAGAGCAGAGGTGAACTGTGACGTTAGGACATTCTTGCGAGAAATTCTCGATTAGTCTCGACTCGTAGGGAAAAGCCTTAGGCAATGGGGATAAAAACATGTTTCCTAAGCACTGGGGCCCTGCAAGTTGGTCTAAAACGGACTCTTGCATACTATTCACGGACCACACTCTCCAAAGTCGAATCTCGACAAGGAGGGAAACAACCACTTACGAGTCCTCTCGACTTATAAGCGGGAAAATTCTCTTGTGAGATCCTTACGACTCTCAAGAGAAAACACACTTAGGAATCCTCACGACTCCTAAGGAGAAAAGACACCTGCGAGATCCTCACGACTCGTAGGGAGAAAAGTCTTTATGAGACCCTCACGGCTCGTAAAGTTGAAAAGTCTTAGGTGGCAGATCCTACCCCTGTCTCCTAAGCCATCACAGCCCTGCAAAGAGATCAAGATGGACCATCTATGAGCCACATTTGCCAAAGCTACATGCCACTGAAATGGAAAAGTTACTCATGAGCATATAAACTACTTTACGCCAGAGTAAGACATAAAGAGATAGAAGGGTGCGGCTCATGGAGTTAAGCGTTTGGAACTATATCTCTTAAGAGTCGAGATTTGAGTCAATAATAAATGACGACGCTTGTGTCCGCTCGTTAACTTCTCAGATCAAGATTCTGAAAATTATATACCAACTCGAAACTGGTCATACGCTATGCATAACTCTGCACTACATCATCCACGTACATACTTACGTGGGCAAAATAGTGGGGGGCATTTGTTCCCGCCAAAAATTTCTGCGCAAAAGAGCCCAAGGTATCAAATGGCAGTGATACGCCTAAGAAAATGCGAACCAGTATTTTCCGGGCTGTTTTTTGATAAACTACCGAATGAGAAACAACTAAATTCTGATGGTATTGGAAGCATCTCGAAAAACCCTTCGATTTGATATATTATGGGCTTCAAAATTCATCCGGGATCAAAAGTTATGAGCAAATATGTTATACACTGTTTCCTGATTAAAAAATCAGGAATTACCTCAATGAGGTATCACGTGCTCACACGTGACCAATGGTCACGTGTTGACACGTGATAGTTAAAACAGAAATAAAAATAAATGGCTGAAAAAAATACCTCAATGAGATATCACGTGCTCACACGTGACCAATGGTCACGCGTTGACACGTGATGGTTAAAACTGAAGCGTAAATAAACGTTTAGAAAAGGACTCAATTGGGGGTCACGTGCTCACACGTGACCAAGGGTCGCGTGCCAGCACGTGACAGGCTTTGAAAGCCTTACAGTTTAATAGAATTAAAATTCTAAATTTCTCTAAATCTTTCCAAATAGAATTAAAATTCTAAATTTCTCTAAATCTTTCCAAATGGAAAAGGATTATGGAGACAGTTGGATTAAAAATCCAAGGGTGATTAAAAATCACCAATTTATAGAAAGATTTTAGACAAGGAAAGATTTCCCTAAAAATCTCACCAGAAATAACAAATATAATATCTTTGGATTTAAAATCCAACGGTGAATAAAATTCACAGTGTGATCTAAAGGATCATATTAATTATGAAAACAAACAAAATCTTTCAATGAAAGATTTACTAAACAAATTGATTCTTTTCCTTCTTCTATAAATAGGAGCTAAGAAGAGAAGAGGAGGATATAGAATTTTGGGATCTTGAAATTTCAAAATAGCAGAGAGAAAAGAAAGGAGAATTTAATTCTCAACAAAGAAAACCCTAGGTGAGAAAAGGAAAGGAGATCAAAAATTCAAAAGAAAAGAGAATTTAATTCTCAAAAATTTAAGAGTTTAACTCTTTTGCAAAGAACTTAATTCTTTCTCTGGTTGAAGATCTGCACAGAGCACATCTCCCCATAAATTAAGAATTTAATTCTCATCGGGTTGAGATCCTGCCATGCAGATCTAAAACTTAGAGGGGGAATTGAGTTTAGAGAATTTAATTCTCCCAAAATAAAGTTAGGGTTTAACCCTATATGAGAATTTAATTCTCCCAAAATTACAGGAATTTAATTCCTTCAAGATGGACAGAACTAAGGTTTAACCCTAATTAAGAATTTAATTCTCTAAAATTCACAGGAATTTAATTCCTCTTAAAATGAAATTAGGGTTTCACCCTATGCAAGAATTTAATTCTTTTACGTATATGGGAATTTAATTCCTCTGAAAGAAATTAGGGTTTAACCCTACATAAGAATTTAATTCTTTCATAATAGGAATTTAATTCCTCCAAAATCATGATTAGGGTTTAATCCTACAGAGAATTTAATTCTTAAAATAAAGAGACTTGAAAGATCTCCATGCACATAAAGAACATTGGTCACGTGATGACACGTGACCCCAATCCGCAGTGATCAGAAAAGAAGGAATAAAACTAGGTCACGCGTCCCCGTGTGATCCCTAAAAAGATCCCCAAAAATAAAAAGGAAACAGTTTTGAGGCAATGCCTCACGTGCTCCACGTGACCCCCGAAACACAGAAAGAAAAAGTAAAAGAAATAAAGGCCTTGGGCGCTCTCATGTGCTCCCACGTGACCCCTTGGCGAACACTTTAATGAACAGTGCATGAATCCTCCTCACGTGCCAGCACGTGATGCTCCAAAATAAAATATAAAAAGTGTTTAACACTTAATTGCAGAACGAAAAAAAGGAATCTGGTCCCACCTTTGGGCGCCCTCACGTGTCCACACGTGACCCCTCTTTCTTTAGTGTTTAACACTAATTCGAGAGCTTTATTCCCAGTGTTTAACACTGATTATCTTTTAGTGTTTAACACTAATTTGGGATTCTATATTTCCAGTGTTTAACACTAATTTGGGATTCTATATTTCCAGTGTTTAACACTGATTGTCTAACATTAATTTGAGGAATCTATTTTCAGTGTTTAATACTATTTTCTCTAGTGTTTAACACTACTTTTAGCCAAATTGGCTAATTTTCCAGAGGCAAAAGTCGCTCCTCCAAATGAATTTCAAAACTGAGAAAATCAAAGATGAAAATGTTTAGCATTGATAAATAATGTGGGCTTGAACCCAGACAAATGTTTAATGGTCCAATAAAAGGCCAACATTTCAAATCCAATTGGACTTAACCCAAGTTGGCCATAAATCCCCAATTCGGATTTAACTGAGCCCATGTGCTCATAATTCTAATTAATTGATCTTAGTTTCCAAATTGGTCTACAGATCACTTAATCCACATTGGTTCAAGGGTACATCTCTTCACTCATTTGATATTTGTCGTTGTAATTCCTCAGCGTCTTCAAAGAGGTGACGGGTCCCGATAACCACACATTTCACGGACTGTGGGGTCCTTAAACTCATGGACTATGATGTCCTTAACCTTGACCGGGATGTCTTTAAACTAACAATGGACCACCATGTCTCTAAACTGGCAATGGACAACTATGCCTCTAAACTGGAACAATAGAGCCCACAAATGCTCTTTTGTCGGATCTAAACGATCCCGTTAAGTCGATCTTAGTCCCAAATTGAACTAACGTATCCTTAACAACCGTTTAAGTTGATCTTAGCCTTAAATACGGCTAACATATCCTTAAACCAAAACCTTCAAACAGACTTTAGTCCCAAATTGGACTATAGATCCTCCAAACAACTCTGGTTTAAGGGTACATCTCTGAACTCCTCCGATATCTATCGTTGTAATTCTTCAACGTCGTCAGAGAGGTGACGGGTCCCGACGGCCATATATGTAATGGACCACTATGTCCCTAAACTGGAACAATAGAGCCCCCAAATGCTCTTTTGTCGGATCTAAACGATCCCGTTAAGTTGATCTTAGTCTCAAACTGGACTAACGTATTCTTAACAAACGTTTAAGTTGATCTTAACCTCAAATACGGCTAACGTATCCTTAAACCAAAACCCCAAACCCAAATCTAAGAAAATACGGATTTGGACTAATCCACGTCCTACGGGCGACGACATAAATTAATCTCCGTATACAATCCACGGGCAACCACAAACAAAACAAACACCCACGACACGAAGTGAACATCTGGAGAACGAGAAAGTTGTTACCGCGATGCGGTAGCGTAATTAACTGCAGGGGCTTGCGCCTGCAGGGAAGAGCGTCCCCACAATCAAAAACCCCTCGAAAGAGGGGGAATCTGACGAAGTCTGCTACATCGGCTGCATCCGTCTAAATCTCCGATACACGGTGCCATAAATCAACTTGGCATCTTCGGAAAGGTGGACGGATAAAACCAAGTAGCTTCTGCCCCGAATCTCAGGCAAGACGTCTTCTCGTCGCGCCGTCTTTCGGAGGGGAACAACGGCGTCCTACGGCGAAGATCAAACACAGAACGAATAAGTAAAACGGGACATCATCAGCTCAAAAGCGAACACGCACCCATCGCTCTAAGTCTTGCAAACACAAGTCTGTCTAGGTCTACCAATATACAAAATCTAGTTTCTGATTTGATAGAGTTTATCTACATACAATAGAATATAAAAGTACGAGAGTGGTCACGATTAATGTGTGTCCCACCTACCAAAGCAAAACACGCTGAAGGAACTGTGTGTCGGCGATACCGCTACTGATCCAAGCGGTCGAACCTGCAAAAAAACTGTGGCACAACGGGGGTGAGTTGCCAACTCGTGAGTAGAAAACATCAGCAGGTAGAAATTGAATAAACAACGATTTCTAGGTCATACTGTATCATGAAGGTAATACTATGATATCTAGGGTGACCATGTATGCATATATATATCAACATTATAGTCAATGCCAATGGCATGTAAAAACAAACATCTGAATCGTATGCATGTATGCATGTAGATATCAACCACGTGTGTCCATCAACGACACATTAATATCATGGAATCTGAGTGTCCAACACCGACACTCGAACCATCATGAAAATCCGTGTCTAGTATCGACACGTAAATTCTCATATTTTCAAGTGCCGCATCCTCAGATTGGCCCTCATATCCATCTCACAATTCCGGATAACCGCTGGGACCAAACGATCACCGGTAAGTAGTGCATCCCCTGCTAGGCTCATTGTCATCCCCACGATCTTCTTGCCCCTGGGGTATCTTACCGGGCCCACCATGTACCCGCAGAAGGCTCATCCAGTTCCTCGAATCGGGTATCATATAGCTCAGAACCGAGAAAACTCATGGTGGACGCCTCGAAATCACATCACGAGAAACCGTATTTTTAAAACAATTCATAATTTCCTTTGAAATACAACTGCGGTTCTCAAATCCAGAGATCTTATGAAAACAGTATTTCAATGCATATAATCATAAAGTACGATGTATGCAAACATAGAACAGTAATGTGAGCATATCAAGAATATCATGCAAGTATGGCAGGTGATAGTACTGAACAATGAATGTACTTTACAGTTAAGAATAGTATCGTGATAGCAGTTCTACTGTGTAAGCGGCATGGCAATTACCGATGATGAATATGTGAGCCGGAAAATCTGTGTGAGTGTAACATGCGCGTCATCGATAATTGTGCAGGTGTACTAGCAGACGATATCATACAACGGTAAATACCGGAAACATAACACGTATCTCACGAGGGATAATCCAACATAAATATAAACGACAATAAGCTACATAACTACACATGAACCATACGATCAGTTTAAAAGATACGAATCGTAGTTTTGAAAGTAGGGGCTAAGGTATTTTTTTAGAAAAAGACACCATTTGAAAATCCGTAGCATCCCTTGAGGTTTCCATTTAAAAGTGCATATGATTCGTCGGTTTTAGAAATAAGCATGGTTTAGGTGAAATCTTTACGTCGGCGATCTAGCCTTATAGTATCCGATATGGTAATATCCTCGATCATCATCCTCAAATCATGAGCGCGGATCAAACATCCGGTATATCTCATCATGTACGGTAATCCATCGTACGGTGGCAACAAATTAGATTAAGGATCTATCGTCCTATTCGTCGATAAGGGTACGGATCTAAGGTCTCGTACATCATATCTTATTAATCTCATAACATATCATTAACAATCTCATTTCATATATAGGCTTATGTATGTGAATATTCATATCACCTCACATCCTCATATCAAGCATATCTGCTCATATCATCACATTGACATCTCAATTCATGTCATTTTGTATTAATCATATCATCTCCTGCTAACTCTTTGATCATATCCATAGGTTCATAACATAGGTTTCTCCGACTATATTCTATATCTATCGGTTTCCACTTGATAATTGCGGTGGTGCTATACGCCATCCACCCGACTTCCCCCGTAGATATAAATCTACTCACCTGCTAATCTCCTTGCTTAGTCGAAGTTGATGTGCTTCGTCGTTTCAGAAGTCCACGCGAAGATACCTACAAATCAACACACATCATAACGTTATTAAAACCAAGTCCGGAAAACCGATACGGTACACGAAGTGCTCATGGGTTAGAACCTATAGCCTACACATGCAAAACAACCAGATAACCCTCGTCGTTGACGTATAAACGTCCAACGACGAGATCCAAGCTCAAATACCAAAAACCAAGTTTCAGAAATCACAAAACCGAAATCAGTAACAAAGGAAATCACTCTCGGATTCTACCCTTGGTCAAACTAGGAGATTTTGCATATAGGGTAGGTCAAGATATCACCTAAAGGAGCTACTCACCAAAAAACAATGCATTTCACCACAATATGGCAGCAATTTGCGGCTACAACTAATATATCTGCGGCTAAAAATCAAGGGGGGCTCAGGTTTCAGGGGTTGCTTCATGGTCGCTTGCTCATCTTACTGTGATGGGAACATATTTTATGGGTCTCTCGGGTCCTCCCAGATTCCAATATATCAACACAAACTGTCAAATATTCGATGTCGGGCAATTCGAAGTTCGTGGTTTGGTTTCTAGTCTTCTAGTCTTGGCCAGAAAATCATCACTAAGGGTTTGTAAACACTCACTACACCTCAATTGCCACTTTACAAGTCCATTCATCCCTGATTGATCTGAAAAAAGTGTTTATAGTTACCGCAATCAATAATGGTGTCGCTGGTAGCTGGCCGAGATAAGTACGGTCCGTCCTCAGGGATGCGTGGAACTTTTAATTTTGCTTTAGACGAGTTAATTGAAAGAAGGGGTGGTTAGTTGTAGATCTACAATATACAAATGTAGAATCTATAAAGAAGATGCTTGTAGGTTTCATAGAATTTAGTAGTAATGGATGATTAATTAAAGATGACTCTTTTTATTTTTTAATAGATTTAAAACTAGATCGATAGTGATGAATGTGGATTAGGATTCTTTTGGAAGAAACTAGGGTTTTCCTACTCTTAACCCTAATCCTTGCATTGATCTCTA
This sequence comes from Agapanthus africanus, assembly GCA_030015575.1. Classification (NCBI taxonomy): domain Eukaryota; kingdom Viridiplantae; phylum Streptophyta; class Magnoliopsida; order Asparagales; family Amaryllidaceae; genus Agapanthus; species Agapanthus africanus. The sequence continues at coordinate 90,460,706 of JASDDO010000019.1, read as the reverse complement.
TTCATGTCCATCTTTTACCAAAACAATTGTTAATCTAATATCAAATCGCGGTCGAGACTATCAATAAATTGGCAGCGCACCCGATAAGGATATTAACATTTATTTTGTTAAAGTTTATAAACTTTATAAGACGTAAAAGAAGTTTAGAAATTTTATCATCTATTGATCTATCATAATTCTACGAACCCTAGTAAGTTAGGAATTACTCACACATGGTGGAGATAGAAGAGAAGATGAAGAAGGAGATCATATTGTAAGTGCAGAAAGTAATGTGGAAAGTAAAATCCAAAGAATTAAACTAACGATCTACCTTTATTAATCAACTTATAAGTACAAATCCTTCGGATTTAGATTACAAGAAGTTGCTCTCGATCTCTGCCTCGCATGAAGTAAATGTTCCGTCAATATTCACGTCGTTCTATCACGTCGAATCGCGGACCTGTCGTGGATCTCTTATTCTTTGACGGTGATTTGTTTCGTGTTAAAGGTGATAGATTTTAATTTTAGTCATCGCTTCTTTATATAGCCCTCCTATAAGAAACCCTGGATCCCATAGGTTTAGATATGCCATCAAGATCCAATTTCTAAAATTACAGATCCTACAACCATTAATTGGTCGCAGATGCGCCATTATTTGTTGCTATTGGCCGCGCAACCGCGGCTGTTTGGAGGAGTTAGGATTCTAAATTTCTGGGGCTTCTACATGTTGACACGTGGAGATTTTTTCCATATATGGATTCTACAAATATTTCTCTGAATCTCTGCCAATATTGATTCTAAAATTTTATCAGCAGATTTTTGATCCTGACATCTTGAATATCTTGATTTCCCGACCTGAACTAAATCTGCACAATATCCCCATGAATAATGTTAGTAATATTTGTTATATTAGAGATATAATCTTAATCATTATATATGGTAATAAATTTTTAAGAAATTTGATTAAGATTGTTTGATATGATATGCATAATAAAAATATTATATAAATATTATATTCATATATTTTCCTTTATAATGTTAATTATAATATATAAACATATGATAAAGAGTAAATTTGCAGAAAACCCCACATATGTTATATATTAATTGTCACGCCCCGCTTCCCGGTATACGGCGAAGGGGACGCGACTAGTCCGCTACGTATTTACTCTGAAGTAAATACGCTAAGCGTATCTAAGCAATATAAAAGTAAATACAGAAGAGACAAGATATTTAAACTGAACAGCAACTTTGTTTATTAACATTCTTTTGTACAATGCATGAAAAGTAAATACATCCGAAGTAAAAGCGATGCCTAAACAATAGCATAACAGGAATGTAAAGTACTAAAAGGAAATGTATACAATGAAACTAAAGCTCTGGTTCTTCAGCAAATTGATCCAAGTCTTCTGCGGTTGGCTCGATCTCTGACGTGTCCAGATCACCCGACGACATTCAAGAAGAAAGAAAGAGAATGTCATCAGCGAACGGGTCGCTCGGTAAGTCCCAAAGATAAGAGGAGAAATAGATTAGACAAAGAGAGAGAGAGAGTAGCTTTTACAGTTGTATTATATTGTTATATTGTTGTATGTAGTGTTAACACTGTTGTTTGTAGCTTGGTACAGAAGGATGCCAGTCTATACGAGAGGAGTCCCACTTGTCCTGGAGACTAAGATATCAGGAACTCAAGGAACCGTTTATGCCACGGTACAACAGCAATTGGATTCATGTTAAGTGTCTTAATCTTACCAATTCGTGCCACTTTTAACACCTTCCGTACCAATCTACCCCTTAAACCCCGTAGTGTCTTATTTGTATTGTTTCGTACTGTAAATTGTATTGAGTGTATAATTGAAAGACTGACCGAAACCATGATATCAGTAAACGGATGTAACCGTAGAATCATGTAAACGGAGGTAAATTGGAGATCATGTAATTGGAATGTATATCCATGGTTCGGTTCAGTCAAGTTGTATAGATTGATAATTGGATTCATGGATTCATGTTGAATTGTAATATTGAAGCTTGTAGATTATAGATTGTAAACTGTATATTGTAAATTATAGATTGTACTTGAATCATATTCAAGTCAGATTATACTGAGACTCAAACTGAGTCAGACAATCAGAAAGTAAATTGAAGTCCTGATTGTTTTTATTACCTTGTTTGCCTTAGATAGGCAAGCATCCACTTCTCCGACTCCTTGGGGCTCAAGAGATTGGTTCTGCTTAAACCTATGTTTACTAGGGTTCTTAAAGTAATTTATAGAACTTGAGGAGGTTTTATGTAAAAATACTTTTATATACTTTTCAAAATACACCTCAAGTATTCATTATTCGTCTTTAGAATTGTTATGAAGGTGGATTTTGTATTGTGATATTTCTAGGGAAAATATCCTAATTTCAGAAATAAAGGTATTTATTTGTAATATTGATTTATTTGGAATTCATGGTATTTTAGTGTAAAATTTATTCTTGCGATTTTTAGAAAAAATGAAATATTTATATCATAACAAAATAGATATTTTAATGATAAATATACATGTATTTATACGAAAATAATTTTAATATATTTTTTTATATTCTAAAACTCTCATTTTCTTAATATGTCGTACTTTAAATCTTTCGAGACCGAATGCTCCTTGCGGAGGTCTGAATCTCGCACTACTAAGTCCGAGGATGTGCGATAATCCGCACCATCCCGAACGGGTTCCCCAAAATGGGTTGTAGCGGCGCTTTGCAAAGATTGTAAAATACTAAATATTTTAGAAAACGGTTTTATGAAGTAAATGGTATTTATTTGTAAAGATATAAATTTTCCCATATTCTATGTTCTAGGGTCTCCTAAGTCAACTAGACTATTTCTAACTGATCCAATACGACAAGTTGTGAGATGCCTCAAATCGTCTCTTCACCGCCAATTGTGGTTAGGTAAGTACAAGTGAAGAAAGGAGGTATCCGCTCACGAATCACCGTGAGATGGACCTTTTAAAGTTATCTTTCTCACTTGCCTGGCCTAGACACCACAAAGTCAGGTTTAGATAAACGATTGATTTCCACAACTTATCATATTTTCATAGTAAGAGGTATTTATTTAAAAATTGTATCAATACTAAATCTTTTAGTAATGGTTTTATTAAGTCAATGGTATTTAAATAAAAATATTGTTTTCTCGTATTCTAAGTTTTCGATGGTATCGAGTTAGGTTGTATATGAGTGTGTGAGGAGGTAGGTCGTTACCTCGTGCACTACTTTAAAGGTATAGCAAGTTTAATGGAGCTAAATGTAAGGTTGAAACAATGTGGCATTTAAGTGAAAAATACAATAAATTGAAATAGCCATCATTTCATGTGATGAAACTTGATCAATTTGGTTGATTAGTGTTTAATAGTCATCATGAGGAAGTTTAAGTATGATTGTATTAGTGAAAAGTGGAATTTTATAAGAAACCAAATAGGAAATCGGATTTGTTCCGATTCCGTCAGGTTTTGTAAAACTGTATTTTTAGATAGAAGAGATAGGTAGAATTTGGGACTTACGGATTTTAGATCACACAAGAGAGTGAGAGGGAAGTAGAGGAATCGCCGATATGTTGCGTCGTCGCCGGTAGTTCCTAAAACGATCGCCGGAAGTTCCGCCGGGAATTCGTCGGAGTTTCGCCTCGAGCTTGTTTTCAAAGTACACAAGTTTTCTTGGAATTTTGAGAGAGTGAGCTCAGAATTTTGGAGTGAGAGGGTAGAGGGTAGGGAGTGTATTTATAGGGTTAGACTAGGATTAGGGTAAGTGTAGGATTTTAAATTAAAAATTGTAAAAAGTATAGGAAATTCATTAAAAATTTGAGCAAATAGGGATTTCTGACTTCTCTGGAACCGATCCATTTAATTGGAGTGTGCAGGGGAGTGGGGAAGGCCAAGAGCCACATTTCCCATGTTGACGACTCGGCGGTCCGGCCGGCGGCGCCGGCCCGAGTCGGCCGGTCCGCCGGCCGACTCGGCCGATCCCGGCCTAGTCGCGAGGTCAGGGGGTGGCTGGTCGATTGGGGATCCCTCTGGCATGTTTAACTTTTTGAGTGTAGTGAGGTTTTATGGAGTTATCACGTGTATTTGAACTCTGGTGTCTTGGTTCAACAATGCAAGGTATTACCAATGAGCTATAAGCTCGTTCTTATAATTATGGTGTGAATTAATTACTTAAAATAATAGCAGCAAGAGTAAATACTCCAAGTATACATTAAATTTAAAGTAATTTCTTGTACACTAAAAATGGAGTTATTACATTCTTGTAATTTGTAATTAAAAACAAAATAATTACTTAAGTCTTGTGCCCAGACAATAAATACCCCTTTATGGATTTTTGAAAAAAATATTTGAAAAATTTGTATAGGAAAAATTAGGGTTGTTATATTAATAATAAACACTTTTAAATATTTAAGAAAAGTAAGGAAAATGTTATATCAAATGTGCAATATTTTCGACTGAACAATCCCCTAAACACCAACCTAGAAATTTCTAAGATCACAATGTACACTTGTTTAACTCTAATACGCTATAGGATGTAAAGAAACACTTTAACAAGATGAGAAGTGAAGTTATATCTCTTGGAAGCAATTCAAGAAAAACCCTAGATGTTTTAAGTGCTCAAAATTCAAACTTGAGCTTGCTATAGGGTGTAGGATGAGATTGTGTGCATTTTTAATGAAGGTGAGATGCTGTTTTGGTGATGTTTTGGAGATAATTCATGGAGGTAGAGCATGGTGAAGGAGATAAAGAAAAGGAGTTGAAGAAAATGGTGAAGCGAAGAAAGAAATGAGAATGAGATGAAGGAATGGTGTCATACTCTCTCCGTCTCTCTCTCTCATGTCATACCTCTATGTCATAATTGTGTCCCCCACTCTCTCTCCTCAATCATATCTTTCTTTTTCTTTTCTTTTTCTTTTTTCTTTAAAACCCCAAATAACACAATACAAATGAAACAACAAATAACAATGATACCATGCAACAAAATGTAACATGTCATGACATACTAGTCATGGCTAATTAAAAATACGGGTTTGGTTTAATCATGATTAGTAGTGCACTAATCAAGTTTAATTTAAACTTACATATAATTAATTATAAAATGCCCAAATCCAATAAATACCTTTTTAATAAATAATACAATATTAATCTCCAATTAATTTCCAAATATTGGTATTTAATTATACCATTTTACAATAACCCCAATTCGCAAATCGAATAGTTTTCATGAAAATATTATTTTATTATTTAAATTCCAAAAATAATATTTTATATTTCTGAAATATTATATCATGTGGAATTGAATTTAAAAAAAATTAATGGATAACTAATGGCATTTTGGTAAGTGTGAAAATAGAATAAAATAAAATAAAAGATTAGTTAGTTCTTCAACATAAATTTATTTATATCATGTTGCTTTAGTTTGTTGTTAATTTGTCACGCCCCGCTTCCCAGTGTACGGCGAAGTGGACGTGACGAGGCCCGCTACGTATGTACTCAAAAGTACATACGCTAAGCGTAACTAAGCAATATAAAATAATCACAAGAGACAAATGAAATTGAAATAACAGCAACTTTTATTAATAACATTCTTTGTACAATGCATGAAATGAAAATACAACTGGAATGAAAAAGCAATGCCTAAACAGTGGCATAATAATAATAAAAGGAAGTACTGGGAAGAACAAGTACAAAGTCTAGAGCTCTGGGTCTTCCTGGAATTTCTCCAAATCTTCACTTGTAGGCTCGGTCTCAACTTGGTCCAACGCACCTGACGACATTCAAAGAAGAGAGAAATAGAATGTCGTCAGCGAACAGGTCGCTCGGTAAGTCCCAAAGAAGAATGAAGAATGAGAGTGGCAGAGTATGGTATTTTCTAAAGTATTGTATTAAATTGTAGTAAATTGTGGAATATTGTTTAACGATGTTATTTGTAGCTTGGTACAGAAAGATGCCAGTGTATACGAGGGGAGTCTCTATATGCCAGAGACTAAGGGCACGTATAGTACAAGGAACCGTTTATGCCACGGTACAACAGCAACGGAATATAGGTTAGGTGTATTAAATCTGACCACCTCATGCCACTTTTAACACCTTCCGTACCAATCTACCCCTTAAACCCCGCGATGTCTTGTTTGTATTGTTATCTTATAAAATTGTATTGATTGTAAGATTGATTAACCGACTATCCGAAACCATGATATCAGGAAACGGTTATAACCGTAGAGTCATGTAAAATGGAATACTGGGAAACATGTAAAAGGAATATCCATGGTTCGGTTCAGTCAAGTTATATAGATTGTTAACTGGATTCAGGGATTCATGTGTTCATCTTGAGTTGAAATATAAAAAATATAGATTGACTTGAATCATTTTCAAGTCAGAAATAGTCATACTCTAACCCGAGTCAGACTACAAGAAGGTAATTTGATGTTCAATAATTGTTAGGGGCCTTATTGTAATTTATAAAACTTGAGGGGGTTTATTGTAAAAATACTATTGTATATTTTTCAAAATACAACTCAAGTATTTAATTATCGTCTTTATGTACATACAACAATTTAATGATCAAGCTAAATATGTATACATGTTCGAATAACATGAAATGAGTCAAGTATATTATACGAGTAACTACCATAAACAATGCTGTAAAGAAATATTATGTACGACTAATTAATCAAGTTGAACGAATGCGAAATATAAACAGAAATATGGCTCTAAATGTTTTGCATGCGTGAGTTCCAGTTTTACCTAAATATGACTACCGGTTTGAGAGATATATATGTTTTCGTATCGTCGCGCAAAACAGATCAGAATCTATTCGGCACCGTCACATATTTTTAAAACGCAGTTTGAGTTAATTTTTATCGGTTTTCAGGTTATGAAAATTATTAGAAAATTGTAGGTATTTTGATGTACTTATCGAAAACACCAAGATTCACATGATTTGGATTTCTAAATCTCTAGTTATGATCATTTTAATGTCAGTGTTTAAAACAGAAATTCAGATTTCTGAACAGCAACTATATATTCTATTGCAAAGCCTATATCAGGTTGTTTCATGCATTCCTAAGTAATATAATATACATAAAATTATAGTTCTATCAATGGTGCATCTACACATCTAAATTTTTTCACAAACGGATATCGGGTGTTCGAGTTATGTCCAATTTAAAAACAATGTGCGAATCAGGACAGATTCTGTCCAGATCCGTCACTTAATATTGTAACACAGTTTTCTATATTTTACGTCGGTTTTCAGTAAAAATATAAAACTAATAAAATCTAGTTCATTCGATGTAGATATCAAAAACACCTGAGTTTGCTCAATTTGGATACCGGTATACCAAGTTATGTGTCCTAGAAATTGACCGATAGCTGCAGTTTTCTGTTTTACGATCAGTGAATAAATACGATGTAATTCACAAACCGTTATGCGGATCGATCTAAAATTTTTTACAGCATGTATAAAATAATATAATCTATCATATGTAAATTCCATGAAATTTTCAGAAGTAAAAATTAATGTCTAAAAATTATTTTAAACCTAAAGGTATTGATGTGTATACTAAAATCGGCAAAAAGATTAACTAGTATTTTATGCAGGCTTCTATTTTTCTTTTAATAAACAAACCGATTTCATGTGACATTATAGATATATTGTGGCATGAAATTTGTGTTCTCAATAGTTGTAATAAACATTCCTAGCCATGAACAAAGAATTAAAAATACTTTAATTTGAACAAGAGATAATAAGATATTATTAAACCATATAGAATCATATATATCTAAACTTATGTATATGTATATGTTTATGTGTACCTTCTCTTATGGATTATGATATGAAAAGAATAAGGGGTTCACGATGCATGACAAGAGGAAAAAAAAGAGATGGGGGGAAATGAGAGAGAAGGGACTTACATACACAAGCCGGTATTGTCACCGGGCTTGTCTATCCGCCGACAGCCTCGCGTTACTAGCGAGACCTTCTTGAAGAGTTCTTCATGTTCTTCTTCTTGGACTTTAGGTGAAGAGGGAGAAATGAGAGATAGAAAAATATGATGAAGGAAAAGATGGAGGAGGACAATTAAGATGGTGTAATGGTGAAATATGTATAATAATATATGCATTTAACATAAGAATTAAAAGAGAAATGAAAGGTCACCATTCATTTTGGAAATGAAAGGTCTCATTTGTAGGTTATGAGAAGAATAAAAAAAATGATAAAACATAATTCCAAGAATGGGGATTTGAACATGTGACTTATGGAATAATAATGCAAGGACTTAACCAATGAGCTATAAAGTTGTTCATGCATATATTTAATTAGAATTAAATATATGATGTTGCTTAAAAAGAAAATGGGCTTTTTAGATGGGCTATGGAGAATAAGAATAATGGATTTGGGTTAAATATTTATGAAAGGAAAAATAAGAATGAGAAGTTAAAAACTTAAATATAAGAAAAAGAAATTGTACCTAGAAAAAAATACATAATAGATTGAGGAATAAAATAATAATAAATTTAATAGAAAGAGGAAAATACCAAGTACAAATAAATACGGTATATTTTTGAAGAGGGATAATACAAATGTATAAAGATTTTGGGGTCATTACATAATTTATTAGGTATCTTTTAATTTATTGAAGAAAACGAAAACCAGGAGCCACAAGAGGGTTTTACTCCTAAGACGTCGGAAAAAATGAGCCCCCGTCAATTTTTTTGATGATCGGCATCCGCCATTGTCTTCCTCGTCTTCTAAGATGTGGAAAAACCAAATTTCATATAATTCCAATATCTTTTCACCGTTGATGCAGTGAATCAAAATTAACTGTTTTCCGATGCTAAATTATTTTTTAGAATTTTTACATCATGAAATAAACGGTGAAAAGATATTAAAATCATATAAAATTTGGTGTATTCACATCTTAAATGATGGAGATGAAGATGACAAATGCCGATTGTCCAAACTTTTTATATAGGGTTTGGATTTTTTTCGACCCCAGAGGAAAAAATTCCTTTATACCGCATCTGTTCCGTTTTCCCTTTTAGATTTGCTATAATGTTAAATTTTTCTTAACAATAATAATACTATTTTTATTTAAAGCTAACAATCATCCACTCCATAGGATTTTGTCTTGACTTTTTAAGATTTTCTTCACATAATAGTCGATGACTTGTACGACCTTAGAATCAAAGGGGGCTTTAGTCTCGGATAATTTTAAATTCCAGAATTTGTAAATGAAATGATCATCATTTTAGTAAAATTTTCGTCTATTCAAAATACTTATCATTTGATTACAAAATTCATATGTAATTTAGGGAAATATATTTAATAGTGGACGGTTGCCGGTAATCAACCGACACAGGTTCGACGGACGCCGATCGATGGTGGAGGATGACCTGTAGCAGCGAAGGCGATCATCGATTGGCGACGAGAATGGTCGGTAAGCGATCAGATGCAGTGACGGGCGGCGGTTGGCAGCTGAAGCGGCGGCGGCGGCGGCAAACGGGGACAGCGACGGGCATCAGACGGCGGCGGCGGCGATGAGGGCCACGAACGGGGACGGCAATCGGAGGCGGCGGCGGATGGCCGTCTACGGCGACGATGGCAGCGGCGATCAGAGGCGGCTAACACGACGGTGGTCATGAATGGGGACAGTGGTCGGAGGTGGCAACGGTGTCGCGGCGATGGCGATCGAAGAAGGCGGCAACGGCAACGGTCGGAGGCTGCGACAACGGCGACGGTGAACGAGGACAGCGATCGAAGGAGGCGGTAACGACGGCGAACGGGAACGGCGGCGGTCGGCGGCGGTCGGGACTATCGGCCGGCAACGACGTCGACGTTGGTGATAGGGATGGTTGACCGGCTGGGGGGCATGGACAGCAACGAGGGGGCGGTTGGCCGGCGGCGGCGGCGGTCGATGCCCGGATAACGGTGGCGGCAACCGGCCGTGACGATGTCGGGTGGGACGGTTTATTTAAATTTTGATCTATCATGTATAGTATGTCATTTTAGAAAACCTAGAGATGCATGGTGATTTGAAGATTGATTGTTTTTATCATTTTTGTACTATAAAATGAATGAAGAATTTTAAAATCCAAATTTTCGCATTCTAAAATGCTAGTTTCGACTAACGTTGTTTAGAAAATTCCAATTTTAAATAATTCGGAACTAGCATGAATTTTCAAATTCCGGAATTATATTTTCAAATGCATTAAGACTAACACCGCTTTTCTAAAAAAAAATTATTTCTAATATAAATGTGAGTGCGCAGCTTTTCTGAATATAAAGGTATGAAGATAAAACCTTTAAGATACAGTTTTAAAAAAAATATCTTTAAGAAGATAAGTATGGCCAACAAAAACTTTAATGATTAGTATAAATCCAATCCATAAGGTTAGGAGATTTTAAAAAATAATTACGCTGTCATTTCTGTAAGTCTACGGTAGCGTCCCGGCCGTCTACAGACGCCAAATGCGGAACAAAAAACTTTTAACTGGCGCTATCGTATACTTTAATCCGGATCTGCCATTATTGCTAAACTAACAAATAGTAAAGAGTGTAGAAAAGTTATACCGAACGATCCGAATCCTTCGTTCTTCAACCATCATCCCACGCTCCGTTGCGGCTGCTCCGATCTCGTCGATCTCCGATCTCCTCGTCCAGGTGGCACCACGTCAACGATTCTTTAGACGGGCTCCCGCCTCTGACTCGAGGCAACTCGGTCGTCAAGTTTGCTAAAAGAGACGACCAAGATTGATGTAGAATATGAGTAGATTACTTTGTCTCACTTCGTCCAAAAACGTGGACGATCGGTTAATGAAGTTGCCACTCGAATCGGGTGATGGAATGAAAGAGGCTATGAAATTTCATGCACCCAAAACTATACTCTTTTAATCAAAATGAAATTAACCAAGTGAAGTGAGAGAGAGGGGAGGGGCAGGCCATATAAAGAGAAGGAGGAGGGTGAGTGTAGGAGCAAAGAAGGAAGGTGATAATAAACCTTAAGTTTATCATAACCATTCATGAAAGCATGAGTCACAAAGAGCAATTAATGCAAACCAATGAACATAATACAACTCTCCCTTGCATTAAATGAATCATTAATGGCACTAATGAGTCACTTAACACCTCACCGCTTCTAGAACCTTCTAGAAGAATCCACACTCATCTCAAGAAAAGATAAACCCGTCTTTAACCGAATGTTAAAAGACGGCTGATAGAAAACTGGAAACTGGCAACTTCCAAAAGTGATCCCGAAACGAATTTCAGGATAACCCCGTAACTGTATAAATATACCCGCATTTGTATTACGACCGAATACAAATGCAACTGAGGCAAAGATATTATATCTACTCAATATAATACTCGGATCCGGCTTAAACCAAAACCGACCAGTATCATCTGCCTGAAAACTGACACGTGCGTAAACGCACGTGCATTTTCCGAACCCTGCCATAAAACCATACGGCCTCTACAACGTTTCGCCCGAACTTGGGAAACTGTCGGTGGGGGAACTCTAATGACTCGTCAGTACCCTGGCAGTGGGTTTAACAACAAACCGTCAGCGGCACTAGCAATGCGTAACGGCTGCCTATGGACTGACCTCAAGGGAGGCCGATGAGCGAACTCATCCGGAAACCCTACCGAGCCTAACAGTGACAATGTATATACAGTCCGGTCCGTTCGTCTATGAGTATCGCACATCTGCCTAGGAGGCTAGTAACGTCAGACCCCCAATAGCAGTATAAGTCGTGTCGTAGTGTAGCCCAATAACACCCTGAGATACTACTGGAGTACCTACCAGTAAATCTCCTGCCACGACCGTGGGCTATGTGTAATGGCTCTCCTAGACACAGCACGATCTCGCCCCCAATACCGGGAGAGATGAATCCCCTGCCGATCCGCTCACGTGCCTCCATATGGCTCGGGACTGTACCCAAAAGGTACCTGTTTGCACGACTCCTTTGAGCCGTGGTAGGGTAGAAATCAAAGCACAGTGGGAACTCACATGAGACAAATGACGACCTCAGGTCGATGAACTAACCTGTACACATGTCACCAGGGAACTGCTATCTGACGATATGTATAATACCAACTAGCAGATTCCCGACGAGTCCTGTCCGGTGTACTCATAACCCAATGAGCACCTGTATACATCTTAGGTGATCCAACTGACATCAGTGGCTTGTGAGACCGGCCACCGCCCCTCGTCGGGGTCTCGACTGTATACACTAGTCTACTCTGGAGTATCGATGCCCTGTCTCGAAACTCCCACGACTAGGGACCACAATTAAGGATATGCATATAAACTACCCAACTCTCACGTATATGATCGCCATCATACAGTTGGTAGTAAAGCAAGATCCTAAGGGCTCTATCAAAGTGTAACATGTAATCAGTCACCTGAACATGTACACAACTGATAAAGGCAAACCAGATAGCATACTATCATCTTGAGTAAGACTGTCCTACCGGTATAGGTCCTCCGCAATCATTGCAATCACGTACCTGCGATCCAATAATTGACTGTGAGGGCACTATCTCTAACAATCTCCCACTTGCACTCAAGGCTAATTATTGCGATGTCGACTACTCACAGCCCGTGTGAAACCGAACATCCAACTCCTCTACTAATCAGTTTCACAAAGCCCGTTTGTAAAACTATTGTGTTCGAGAAATAGCCTCAGTGAGTGGATCCGCCTAGATGTTTCTTTCTATATCTCTCTAAATCTCAAGTTCGCGGAGAAAGCCATCTCCCGAATCGAGTAATACCTGTCTTAGAATATGTCTGGATATATGATGGGACCTAGTTCATAAATGAACTCCAAATCCAAACTTCTTAGACTGTATCGATCACTGAACCTGATCAGTAACAGGCACCATGCCACCCACAGTATCCTCTTGGACCACCTGTCCATAATACTGTCCCTCGTCAGAGGGAAAACTAAAACTCTGACAATCACTCTGTCATCCACGTCACCTTTGAAGCCTGGAATGATAATCGTCTCCCGAAGGAGGCTGCCGTCATCAAATCCGTAGAACATGTACTTATGTTCAAAAACTGCTTCCTTATGTTTCTCCAGGATTGGATTAATACAAACTTATCGCATCAAGTGCAAAAACAATATCTGGTGTGGTACTTGACATCTCATGATTGACTCAGTTGCCTAAGCAAGTGATCTGTCAATCATGCACATCCCTCTCCCCTTTAGTCTGTAAGACACCTTTAGAGAGGGTGACTCCATCACCTGCAGATACACCACCATGCTAGGAGTCATCTATTCTAAAAACCATTAGAATACTGTCAAAGTACCCACATTGGGAAACTACCCAAATCCAGATCTAAAACCATAGATCCAGAAACCAGAATGTCAAATATTATATCCATATCCTATCTGGAGAAACAACTGTGTGACGACCACAGTACAACCGATCGTAGTATTGGAATTTTACTTCCTACTCTGTGTATGTCATCCAGATACCATGACATCACACCCTACTACCTTCTTAACAGATCCATCCCCTATTCTGATTGAAGTCAAACCCATGACTGTCACATCAAAATTAGATGATCTATCTCCGCTATAACTGCTCAAGTCTATAAATAGATATAAGCATCTTGCCCACTATGCTTCCGCTGCTCCCACTGACTACGACAACCCTCCTACCGGGTCTCATAGCCTGGAACAACAATAGTGTCAAGTCTGGGTAGATAAGAACCTCCCTGTCACCGTCCTTGAGGCTACCGAAATACCTCTCGGGTGTCTGAGGTTACCCACCGTATCTGCGGAGTGGCTAATGGAATGTCAAACCTGATTGAATATATAGGTCCTATTAAATTTTCCGTAATCGTTTGCGGTTCTGGAATCACTTCCAGTTCTACCATACTCCCACTACTGTTTTCTGAAAAAGTCCATTTTACTAAAACTGTGGCGAGTCAAGAACAATATCACTATTGATCTTCCAAATGGTAGAATATCAACCCTCGTCATAGCCAGGGTCAACCCACAAGCAGCCATTACAGAAACGTGCCCTGAGTTATCCAGAGTCTGGTTTTAAGCATAAGCTGGACAACTCCCCGTACCTTAATATCTTATAAGGTATGATCCATTCTATATCCAATATAGAAACTTTGGCACTTAATTTAATTGGAACCAGATTCAAATCATGCAGCTGTCTCCAGTGCATATCAACTTAATGGAAAGAGACTAATCAGCATTACTCAACTTAGGAATCCTTCCAATTATGAGTAACCTGAAAGAGAAACAAGTTTCTCAAAATCATTACTATCATCGAATACCATTCACAAGAATCTACATCTTCGATCTCTTTGAAGAATCCCGATACTTGTGACACCTGGTTCTCTACTTTATTCTTATACCCACAACTTCTCAAAACTTAGACCTTGTATTTCTACGAAACACTTGTCTAAAAACTAGAGAAGTTATAAGTAAACAGAACATAGTACGATGACTTACCCCTTTGTCCTGATGGACATGGACAACATACTATACTCTGTATAAGTCCGCTGAGTTGAGCAACTCAAAACCTGTGCGTCGTAGGTTGAAAACTGTACCCTGGCGATTTCCTCAAATATCACCAATTACAACGAATTCCGATATAATGAGGATAATCACCTAATTCCCAATAACTTACTCCCACTCATTATCTGTAAAACCATACAGATATGAGAATGAAACCTGGCAAATACATACCCTTGGAGTAAGTATCTAATCGGGAAAACAGTTTTCCTTTAACAATGCACAGAAACATGAAAATGTTTCGTAGGGGTATCTTGGTATTCCTAGTAATGCCTCTTCCATAATCCAATTCATGACTTTAACCGTATATTTTATTGCCATCTCTCCAAATCCCTTTATTTGTCTTTAGTCGTTACCTTCTGTACACCTTCGTTAGGCTAAATGGTTTTCTTCCTTCCCTACCGTTCGGCACCAGCCTATGGTTTGGAAGAAGACTATCCAGTAAGCATAATAGGTGTACTTTCCTAAACCAAGGAGTACTCACATCTTGAGAGAAGGTGATGATAAAAGACAACTGAATAATACCTTATTCTATTAAAGGTGAAATAGGAGTGGCGATGAAGCACGCGGTTTGGTCGTGAATGATATCAGTCGCAATTTACTTTGCCCTCTTTCTAATCCCTTTATTTTGTCTTTACATATTACCTTCTGCACACCCTATTTAGGCTAATTGGTTTTCTTCATTCCCTACCTTTCGGCACTTGCCTATGGTTTGGAATAAGACTATCCAATAAGTGTAATAGGTGTACTCTCTTAAACCAAGGAGCCCTCGCAACCTGAGAGAAGGTGATAATAAAAGACAACTGAATAAACCGATTCTATTTCTCCTGAACCTTGATCCATCCTCGAAGAAGTCCCTTCGAGTTCGTATATAACCATACGATGGATCTATCCAATGGAAGTGGATGTCCGTAGTAATACGGGTGTTCTGAGAAATGCAAAGGGTAGAAGAAGGAGTGGCAATGACTTATGCAACTCGGACAATCCAAAAGCCAGTATTTTAAGAAGGTTGGTCAACTTGGTCAATGAGTCATAGTCTAGGGTCGGTCAAAGGTCGCTGCCAAAGAGAGAGAGAAAAGAAACACTCTGCGTGCACTCTAACCTAGATCAGAATGGTTATCACTTTATCTAATCCGGAAACCTCCCACTGTCCTGTCAAATTCTCCTCCAAACCTGAAAGAAGAATCAATCGGGATCACCCGAAGAGTAAACCAACTCATCAGTGGGAATCGGGATCCAACTCTCATCGCATGATAACGTGATGGAATGCATCCACGTTACTCATACTCCAGAAGGTATGCGCATACTTGGTAAGTTTCAGTTTCTTTAGAAACTCCCGATAAGATTTTTGCCCCATGCTCTTATAACCTTGGCGTTAGGTCAAAATGTCATAAGTCACATGCCAAGTTCTACCCGTCACTATCTTGTTAATATGAACCCGCCCGCACATGCCCTTGGCGTTGGTCAAAATGGCAGAACGGCTGTCCCAAACCAACTCATCTATCTATGCAACAATTGAATACCCAGCAGCTACCAAACACTATGCCTTGGCGTTAGGTCAAAATACATAGCTTGAATACTACTGAATACCCAAAAGAAATGACGGAGGGCTACGGCTGGTTTTTGGCGAAAAACCTTTTACGTAGTGAACTTGATATCGCTGAAGGAACCTGATAGCTTTTTAAAATATAGTGGCGAAAACCTTTTGCTAAAGAGGTCATTCCCGGTGAAGGGATCTCGGCTCTTTCCTCGTGGAATGAGGTGCAGGATATTCCACTGAATACCGTGATGCAAAGCAACTTGTAATCGACTATAGTGAAGTTATTACCCTGACGCAAACTTCTGCCCAAGGGGTCAGTCCCGGTGAAGGGATATCGGCCCTTGCCCCGTCGAATGAGGTGCAGGATATTCCACTGAATACCGCTATGCAAAACAAAAGGAAACGTCTTTGTAATAACACTTTTTAAATTGTTCCAACAACTGCCAACAGGTTTGTTTTACTTTGCATTGATCAGAATCAACGCAGTCCCATCAATCAATCACACCAGAAAAGAACGAAAATAAAATGTACGTATATGCCATCTGCATTCGTCACTGGGTCCCGTCATCACCCGTTAGGTTACTTAACTAACGACAGAGCGGGGACTGGACTAGCGCGGGTGTAAAACATATACAACATCTAATAGTATATAAACCAATATACAATAATCGCTCCAGGCGTGATAATATGCAACATTACAGAAAAGTAATAAGCATCACAGAACAATACAGATAATCTGGGATCCCCGGGTTTCACAGAGCCGCTGCTGAAACCCGACGTTCCCCTGTCGTGTGGATAGCCTGTGCAATGAAACCTAGACCCCTACGGGTGCGGCAAGTTACCCGCCAAAACCTGAAGCGAGGCAGCCCCCTACAGCAAAGTGAATGGACCACCCTGCACTTCACGGAATCCGGTAATCTTGGGCACCCCTCCATGGGTCAACCTGTACCCCCTACGAGTGCGGCGAATAGTCTGCCAATTCTAGAGTGAGGCCCCTCTGCCTCTCAAAGCCATGAGATGCGGACCCGTTGCCCCTCAGAACCCGGCTATCCGTGCACTCCGTCGCGGGGCAAAACCTAGTACAGTAATAAATAATAGTACAACAGGTACATCGACCGCAACCTGGTCGTGCCCCAAAAGAATATTATACAACAGGCAGAGACGGCAGTCCACAAGTTGGACGCTCGCCCCGCAATATCAAATGTACAAATAAATCCAAACTGCACTATCATTGCACACTGCTATCCACCACGACAAATCCGCAACATCACAACACAACACAGAACATCAACGCGAATGTCACGTTCGCAAACCCGTCTAAAAGAACTATAGCAATCAGACGCTGTTTACCGATCAAATGACATTCCCGGTCGGAGATATAATGTAAGCACTGTAAACTAACATGTTTAAATTTCGATCGACTAAATATCACAAAGTGGGCCCCACGAACAACTGGTGAACAGTAACAAAATCTGGGCCCAAAAGATATATACCAAAAACCCCAAATTCCAACAGAGAAGACACAGACCAAATTTGGTGCACTGATCCCATAGAATGGCCGCGGATGCGCGGCCAAACCATGGGTTTGGCCGCGACTCCGCGGCGGTTTGGTGGGATCACGTGCTCAAATTTGGTCGGTGTACATATGAAACCCTGAACAACTTTCTGTGATATGTGGAATAATTTTAGGACATCATTTAAAATCGACAGAAACTGTGAAATTGAAAAAATGCGGTTTTTGATTTCCGGTTCGATCGATATTTTAAACGTGTTAGCACAAGTTAGTAAAGCAAAATGGTGAGGCTCTGATACCACTGTAAGTCTACGGTAGCGCCCCGGCCGTTTACAGACGCCAAATGAGAAACAAAAACTTTTAACTGGCGCTATCGTATACTTTAACCCGGATCTGCCATTATTGCTAAACTAACAAATAGTAAAGAGTGTAGAAAGGTTATACCGAACGATCCGAGTCCTTCGTTCTTCAACCATCATCCCACGCTCCGTTGCGGCTGCTCCGATCTCGTCGATCTCCGATCTCCGATCTCCTCGTCCAGATGGCACCACGTCAACGATTCTTTAAACGGGCTCCCGCCTCTCACTCGAGGCAACTCGGTCGTCAAGTTTGCTAAAAGAGACGACCAAGATTGATGTAGAATATGAGTAGATTACTTTGTCTCACTTCGTCCAAAAACGTGGACGATCGGTTAATGAAGTTGCCACTCGAATCGGGTGATGGAATGAAAGAGGCTATGAAATTTCCATGCACCCAAAACTATACTCTTTTAATCAAAATGAAATTAACCAAGTGAAGTGAGAGAGAGGGGAGGGGCCGGCCATATAAAGAGAAGGAGGAGGGTGAGTGTAGGAGCAAAGAAGGAAGGTGATAATAAACCTTAAGCTTATCATAACCATTCATGAAAGCATGAGTCACAAAGAGCAATTAATGCAAACCAATGAACATAATACAACTCTCCCTTGCATTAAATGAATCATTAATGGCACTAATGAGTCACTTAACACCTCACCGCTTCTAGAACCTTCTAGAAGAATCCACACTCATCTCAAGAAAAGATAAACCCGTCTTTAACCGAATGTTAAAAGACGGCTGATAGAAAACTGGAAACTGGCAACTTCCAAAAGTGATCCCGAAACGAATTTCAGGATAACCCCGTAACTGTATAAATATACCCGCATTTGTATTACGACCGAATACAAATGCAACTGAGGCAAAGATATTATATCTACTCAATATAATACTCGGATCCGGTTTAAACCAAAGCCGACCAGTATCATCTGCCCGAAAACTGACACGTGCGTAAACGCACGTGCATTTTCCGAACCCTGCCATAAAACCATACGGCCTCTACAACGTTTCGCCCGAACTTGAGAAACTGTCGGTGGGGGAACTCTAATGACTCGTCAGTACCCTGGCAGTGGGTTTAACCACAAACCGTCAGCGGCACTAGCAATGCGTAACGGCTGCCCATGGACTGACCTCAAGGGAGGCCGATGAGCGAACTCATCCGGAAACCCTACTGAGCCTAACAGTGACAATGTATATACAGTCCGGTCCGTTCGTCTATGAGTATCGCATATCTGCCTAGGGGGCTAGTAACGTCAGACCCCCAATAGCAGTATAAGTCGTGTCGGAGTGTAGCCCAATAACACCCTGAGATACTACTGGAGTACCTACCAGTAAATCTCCTGCCACGGCCGTGGGCTATGTGTAATGGCTCTCCTAGACACAGCATGATCTCGCCCCCAATACTGGGAGAGACGAATCCCCTGCCGATCCGCTCACGTGCCTCCATATGGCTCGGGACTGTACCCAAAAGCCACCTGTTTGCACGACTCCTTTGAACCGTGGTAGGGTAGAAATCAAAGCACAGTGGGAACTCACACGAGACAAATGACGACCTCAGGTCGATGAACTAACCTGTACACATGTCACCAGGGAACTGCTATCTGACGATATGTATAATACCAACTAGCAGATTCCCGGCGAGTCCTGTCCGGTGTACTCATAACCCAATGAGCACCTGTATACATCTTAGGTGATCCAACTGACACCAGTGGCTTGTGAGACCGGCCACCGCCCCTCATCGGGGTCTCGACTGTATACACTAGTCTACTCCGGAGTATCGATGCCCTGTCTCGAAACTCCCACGACTAGGGACCACAATTAAGGATATGCATATAAACTACCCAACTCTCACGTATATGATCGCCATCATACAGTTGGTAGTAAAGCAAGATCCTAAGGGCTCTATCAAAGTGTAACATGTAATCAATCACCTGAACATGTACACAACTGATAAAGGCAAACCAGATAGCATACTATCATCTTGAGTAAGACTGTCCTACCGGTATAGGTCCTCCGCAATCATTGCAATCACGTACCTGCGATCCAATAATTGACTATGAGGGCACTATCTCCAACAATTTCATCGCCGAATCTAAATTAAAATGAATAAATTTTGAATTATTTTAAATTATAAATTAACTATCCATATACTATGTTCCTAAAATAACCATCCCATAAATTATAACTACCTAGGGTTTACACTTTTGCTTCAAACGGGGATTTTACAGGAACTTTATTCCTATTTTAACGACAAAGGTTCTCGAATTAAAATTGTGAATTTGATTCTAACGAGTACAGACGACAAGAAATATTCTCATAATTTAGAAAATAAATTATTTAATCATGACTGATTTTTTAAAATCTGAGTTTTCATAAGATTATAAAATCTATTGAAATTGTCAAATGATGACAAGCTTGGTTTATAGGAAATTAAAGAAAATAAAATAAGTTGACACCTAATGGAGCTCCTTTTCGGGCCTCCGTCAGATATTGTCTTCCGTTGATCTCGAGGTGAACTGGGTTGATTGTCTTTTGTTGCGTGTGGGTCTTAATGGGTTTTGAGAGGACAAAGTGGGATGAGAAGGCTGCCGCCGTGTACCTACAAAGAAATCCCGGGATGGTTTGGTACCATCGAGGACCCTCCGATGCTCAAGTTAGTGACAAGATCCGAACAAAGTAACGGCGTAAGTGTAAAGAATGGCTTACTTGATCCCTCTGTGATGGGGGTTTATATAGCGGTGGCGGCACGCAGCAGCAGGCGCGAGAATCTCGCCGGCGGTTACGCTCCCGACGTCACGCCCGTGTAGAGAGCGGATTGCCCATTAATGGGGATCGTGATGGCGTGGAACGTGGGATGTTGCTGGCGGAGAATCCGCGCATGGCGAGATTCGCGGAGCAGCGGTTACGCCTGTGAGCGGTGGAGTTGGTCGGAGGGCCGAAGAAGACGGCCTCGGCAGGGAGCTCGGGATGAGCGAGGAGGCCGAGGAGCCCTGGTCCTATGGTGGCTCGGGGCGAGCTGAATGGCCGAGGGGGCTGATCCGCAAGAGGCCTCGCGGAGGGCCAGCCTGTGCTTGCAGGCCGGGTGCGGGGCAGCCTGGTCGGCCTCTGCGGGCCCTTTCTTTTCAGTCTTGGGACACGTCATCTGCCACGTGTCCTGATCTTGGAGGTCCTCAACATTGAGTGTCATCATTAGCCCCCCACTCTTGCCCCGACCATCTAGCGGGTCGAGTCAGGAGTGGACTGCCCCCCCCGAGGTGAGATCCTCCTCAGGGTTGTGCCGGGATGAGTCCTCGAACTGTCGGTTGTCTTTTCTACTGGCGAATCGAGATGAGATCTTTGCATTTAAGGAGGGTGCGCCGGTTCGTGCACTCTGCAGTCGAAGCGACGGTCCACGTGTCGGGCTCCAACCGGCTGATGTGACGCGCGCAGGCTTGCGGCGTCTGATGGGACGCAGTCAATCGCTGAGTTGCCACGTGGAACGATCTGAGCCGCTGGGTGCAAGGAGCCGTTTCGGCGGGAGACGACGGGCGCCGTTGGATGAGGTCGCTTGTGGTAATAAATACGGGTGGGGCCCGCCTTAGGGCCCTTACTCTCTCATGTTTCCTCATTCTCAAGCCCCAGCTGCTCGGCGCTCGTCTCCCCTCTCTTGTTCCCAACTTTTGAAGAATTTCTTTCCCAGGTTAGATGTCTTCCCCTGTAGAATCGTTATACGTTGTAGGAGTAGATGTTAGGGTTCCTTTAGACGTGTCCGAGTCCCCTCGGGGAGCAGGGGCCCGGCCCTCTCCCCAGGGCCGTGAGGCGGGGGCCGCCTCCAGGGAGGAAGCGGTAGATGTAGCCCCCAGTACTTCATGCTGGGTGAGGCATGAGGACGAGCTCGCTAACGCTCGAGCTCGCTTCCACATCCCCCCGGGCTACACGTTCCGTCTGGCCGAGGAGGGAGAGAGGGCAGACCAGGTACGGGGCAGGGAGATTGCTCTGTATTTGGAAGCTTTTTGGGGCGGAATGCGCCTGCCCTTCTCTCCTGAGGTCATCGCCGCTCTGAATTTCTTCGGTTTGGCCCCTGGCCAGCTAGTGCCAAACGCGTGGAGGCTCCTCCTTGGGTTCCTGATCCGCCTGAGGCTGCAGGCGGTTCCTTTTAGTCTTTCCCTCCTCGATTCCTCCTTTGTTTTCAAGAGTCACCCCGGCGGCCGAGCGGGTGACCCAAGATGGGTTTACTTTATTTTTAGGAAGTGGCCCGGGGTCACTACCAGGACCGGGGTCATGGCCTTGCCCTCCTCCATCCATGATTGGAAAAAGAAATTTTTC
The DNA here is from genome assembly GCA_030015575.1 of Agapanthus africanus. Taxonomy (NCBI): domain Eukaryota; kingdom Viridiplantae; phylum Streptophyta; class Magnoliopsida; order Asparagales; family Amaryllidaceae; genus Agapanthus; species Agapanthus africanus. Next base: position 90,438,455 of record JASDDO010000019.1, on the reverse strand, counting down.
TTCGTTTCCCCTCCTGAGAGCGAGGACTGGCTGGTGCCCACCAAGTGGTCGAGGGAGAAGTGTTTGCCGGGGAACCTGTCCAACGACCCCGCCGCGGTGAGAGTGGCGTCGTGGGAGCCCATCCCCAAACATGACGTGCTGCTGTCCGAAAGGGTCTTGAGCTGGGCCGGGCTTAGCCCCGCCGAGTTCGTCGGTAAGTTAGGCTTGCTTCCTGGGTTTATGCTTTACGCGTGTTGCTGATAAGTTGGGCGTTTGTTTTGTGCAGGACCCATGGACTTCGGCACTCTCCGAGATGCTATGCGCCAATCGAGGCAGCCTGCTAGGGCTGGGGGTGCCGTCTCTTCCCAAGCGCAGCCTTCCCCCGCTCCCACTGCCCCGGTGACGGTTCCCCAGGGACGTTCGGCGGTGGATCCTGCCCCGGGCCCCAGCAGAGCGTAGGGTCGGAAGCGGGCCCTGATTATGGAGGACACGGTTTCGGAAGAGGAGATCAGCTCCCCCTCGGAGCCGCTCAAGAGGAGTTCCCGGAGACCTTCCCGGGGCCGGTCCTCGCCGACCGTGGTGGAGGAAGGGAGGCGCCGGTTCGCGGTGCCGTCCGGGCTGTCAGTCGCGGACAGCCTCCTCCACGAGATAGAGACCTCGGCCGGGGGTCGGGTTCCTGGAGGGACCCTCAAAGCTCAGCTGGCGTCGATCGCCCAGGAAGTCGTGCAGGTAAACCCCCATTGCGCGGTCTGACTTAGTGTTTTCCTTCATGTTTCTGATCCTTCTTCTTTTGCGCCTTCCCAGACTCGCCAGCATGTGGCCCTCGCCCTCCGCATGGAGACCGAGGTGGTATCCCCGGCGGTGGAGGCCGCGGGCCAGCTCACCGCGTTGCAAGAAAGCTCCAGGCAGGAGTGGGAGGTGACGTCGGCGAGGATCGCCGCCCTGGAGGGCGAGGTGGCAGCCGGGAAAAGGGAGGCCGCCCGGCATCGCGAGGCTGCCGCGATCGCCGAGGGCAAACTCGGGGACTCCCAGGTGCTCGCCGGAAACCTGAAGAAGATGGTGAAGACCCTCCGGATGGAGCTGGGGGTGTCGGCCGAGGCCTTCAAGTCGGCCGGATCGAAGGCCGTGGCGAGCTATAAGAGGTCGAGGGATTTTTACGACGACCCGGCCGTGGCCACGACCCACATCTGGCACGACGCCCTTGATGCCGTGAAGTCCAAGATGCCGGAATTCGACGACACGAATCTCCGGGCTGAGTTCCCCCTCATAGGTGCCGACGAACAAGGGGGAGAGGCTCCCGGCGAGGTGGGGGCCGAGGACCCGGCGCCCCCAGTGGTGGAGGTTGAGGACCTCGAGGTCGTGCCCGGGCCCGAGGTGTAGAGCCCCCGCTCTCCTATCTTCATTTTGTTTTTTTTGAATTTTTGTAAGGCTGAGGAGTCAGAAAATACCTTCTGTAAAAACTTATCTTTTGTAGTAGTAAAAAAGTTTTTCATCTTCAGCGGTGATAAATTTTTCCTTTCCGGCATCTGTTTGTGGGGAATACTCGCTTGGGATATTTTTACTTGCGTCGTTGTGTTTTCATGTCTGGTTGGCCCTCTGTTCAACGATCGTCCGTCGAGCTAACTGCCGTTGTTTGCCGACGAGCGTCTCCGAGGAGGTATCTCCTTGGGCCCTGAGGTCGAGGGGGAGATCGTTTAGGTTTGGGCAGACTTGACCTCTGTTTGTTATAGAGTATCGGTCATCATGTGTGGGTGACCGGGCAGGGTAGTTGCGCCGTTATCTCTTGCTAAGGATTCATGCATCTGTTGCGGCGTTAGAGGGGTTATCCGCCGGGGATGGCCGAGCAGGGTAGCTGCTCGGTCGTCTCTTTCGGAGGCTTGGTTCGTCAGAGTTATGTGTAGGCGACTACCAGCCTTAGGGGGTTGAGCGGGGTAGCTGCTCCGATGCTCCTTGTGAGGGCTCTTGATCCCTGGCGTAGAGGGTAAGAGCCGGTCTTTGACCGAGCAGGATAGCTGCTCGGGTTCCTCTGTATGATGGTTTTTCTGATCCCCGGCGTTGTGGCAGGGAAGCTGCCAGCGGGGGATATCCGAGCGAGGGAACCTCGGGTCTCGACTGCCTCTGGGATGGCTTTTTGATCCTTCAGGACAGGGACCGAGCAGGGTTACTGCCCAGTGCCTCTTGGCGAGGATTTTGCTCCCTGTCGGTTGTGGTAGGAAGCTACCAGCCGGGGATAGCCGGGCAAGGACCCGACTGCCTCTGGGAGGACTTTGGCCCTTGGCACGAGGAAAGCTATAAGGCTGTAGGAAGCCCACCAAGGACCCTTGGCCGGGCAGGGTTGCTGCCCGATACCTCTTGGCGAGGGCTTTTGTCCTGAAAGATAGCCGAGAGAGGGAACCTCTGGCCTCGACTGCCTCTGGGAGGGCTTTTTCTAATCCCCGGCGTTGTGGCAGGGTAGCTGCCCGTGGGAGATAGCCGAGCGAGGGAACCTCGGGCCTTGACTGCCTCTGGGAGGGCTTTTCTGATCCCCGGCGTTGTGGCAGGGTAGCTGCCCGCGGGGGAAAGTCGAGAGAGGGAACCTCGGGCCTCGACTGTCTCTGGGAGGGCTTTTTTGATCTCCGGCGTTGTGGCACGGAAGCTGACCGCGGGGGATAGCCGAGCGAGGGAACCTCTAGCCTCGACTGCCTCTGGGAGGGCTTTTTGGATCCCCGGCATTGTGGCATGGGAGCTGCCGGCCGGGGATGTTTGAGCGGGGCGGCTGCTGAGTTGAATCTTTGATGAGGCGCAGCCTGGTTGTTTGGCTGTAGGTGCGGGGAATGGGAACGGTCGGGGCAACGACGCGTGCATTGAATGCCGGGGGAGGCGAAGCGACAGGGACGCGTCGTTTCATTTCCAGAGTAATGTTCGATGGACGCCACGTGGCGCGTCGCTTCGTTTCGATCGGGCGACGTTCGATGGACGCCGCGTGGCGGCCGTTGGGCTGCACAGCGGGCTATATAAGGGGCATTGGTTCTTCCCCCTTCGCAGATAGGCCATAAAAAATGGAGGATTTCCCATTCACTATCACCGAAATCATCAGTTCTGCAGATGTGTACCTCTATGATCGCGACCGCACCGAGGACACGGTGCAGTGGGTGGTTGCTCGCATTGAGGAGAACTTCGGTCGGCTGCTCCCTAGGCGCTCCTCCCTGCTGCAGCTATTAATGTACTCCATCTGGAGGGCATCGCCGGGGCTTTACAACCCCCTGTCAGAGCAGCTCTTCGACGAGACCGTGGGCAAGCTGCGGTCCTTGAGGCGCTTCGGCTTGATCTCCGCAAACCGGTTGGCGCGCTCGGAGGCGCTCGTCCGGGAATGCTACGAGCTAAGGCTTAGGGTTGACGCCCGTGGGGGGAACCGGGAACAGAGGCTGGAACTCGCGCATCCCTGGTTGGCGGAGATCTTCGCCGATTACCACGAGCAGTGCTCGGTGCACCCCTTACCCCCGCTATTATAACTCCCCCTTTTTTGCATGTATGGCCGAGGAGCCCATAATACCCTTTGAATGAACAAAGATTTCCTTCCTTTTTCGCAATATTCCATTGATCTTTATTTAGTCAACAGTAGATCCTAGGAAGAATTTACATTGCTTTTAGAAAAAGAAGAAAGAAAAAAGGACAGGTACAGGTTAAAGGATGACTTGGTCGGCTTGCGCCGAGCTCCCTGAAGGGCTGTCGGCCCCCGTGGTTAGCATAGGGCATGGGGCTCCCTGAGCCCCGGGTCGGCTGTCTGCTGAAACAAGCATGATCTGGCCGATAGTCAGGTCGGTGGGAGGGCGAGGCTGCTCTTGCTCGTAGTCGGCATGCCGTTTGTCCCTTAGGTAGGTGGCGAGGTGCCCAGACCGGATGAGCTCCTCGACATAGTCCCTCAATTGTTTGCAGTCCTCCGTGGCGTGGCCCAGTACCCGGTGGAAAGCGCAGTAGGGGCCCCGGGTTCGCTAAGCGGCCTGATGTGGGACCGGGGGGAAATTGAAGAACCCCTCGTTCTGGGCCTCCTCCAGCAACACCGCGAGGGAGACGTTGAAGGGGGTATACTCTTGGAACTTCGAGTGGTAGGGCTGCTGACGCTCCGTCTTGTCCCCTCGAGTTTTTTTCTTCTGGTCGGGCCGATCCGCCCGGGGAAGGTTGGCGTTCACTTCGGATTCCAGCTGGACCTCGCGCTCGGTCTACGCCTTGACTTCGGCCATGGTCTTAGGTTGAGCCAGCGCAAAGGAACGCAACCATTCTTTGTGCTTCAAACCAGATCTGAGCGCCGTTATGACGGTCTCGTTCCGGTGCTCGGGCACCTCGAGGAGGGCGTTGTAGAAGCGGGTTATGTAGGCCTTGAACGTTTCCTTGTCCCCGCTTTTAACCGTGAAGAGGTAGTCGACCGTGCGTTTCTATCGACGGTTCCCCACGAAATGGCCGAGGAACTGGGTGGCCAGCTCGTCGAAGGTTGAAATTGAGCGGGGCTCGAGCCCCCGGAACCAGTCCCGACCCTCACGGATGAGGGTGGCCGGGAAGGCCCTGCACTGGGCGGCGTCGGAGTGATCTTGGAAGCTCATTCCCGCGGTGAAAGCGTCCAAGTGGTCCTTCGGGTCGGTTTTCCTGTCGAACAGAGAGACCTTCGGGGGCTTATTACGTGAGGAGACGCGCACGTCGAGCAGTTCCTCGGTGAATGGCTTTGTGAGCGAGTCGGAGGCGTACTTAGCCCCGTCGTCCGAGAGGTGAGCTTCTCGGCGCATGCCCTCGATCTTCTTCTCGAGGGCGTCGAGCCGACCGTGGTAACTCGAGGGATCGGTGCCTCGGGATTCCCGGGCCCCGCTGCGGGTGGACTGCGTCTGGGAGCGGCCCCGGTTTCTCTCGATAAGGTGCCTCAGGTCCTGGGATGGGGTAGCTCTTGAGTCGCCGGGGTGGATCCCTTCTGTGCGTTCCCGCCGACCATGGTGGGGTCGGCCACGCGCGTGGATAAGAGAGGTGACCGACATTTCCTCAGGAGGGTAAGGGTCGCGAGGAAGCTCGGGGAGAGGCTCCCTGGCGGCGGATCTCGGCGTGGAGCCTTGGGGCGCCCAGCGGGCCTCAGGGAGCACCAGTTCGAGGGACCGGTGGAGAGGGGATGTAGCCTGCTGGTGGTTGGCCATCCAGACAGGGACAGAGTCTTTTGGAGGCGGCGGAGCAGCGATCTGGGGCCCGGGCCCGGTCGTTTGGATGCATACGAGGGCCTCCACGAGAGATTGTAGGCGATCTATCCGGCCTGTGAGGGCGTTGATGACGGTCATGGGGGGAGGTTCATCCTCGCCTTCGGTGAGCGGAAGGCGGCGGCTGGTACTGGGATCCCTATGATGGTCTTCTGCCATGAGAAAGGATATAGGAAGGTCAACTTTGTATTTTGTGGAATTTAATTTCCCACAGACGGCGCCAACTGATGGAGCTCCTTTTCGGGCCTCCGTCAGATGTTGTCTTCCGTTGATCTCGAGATGAACTGGGTTGATTTTCCTTCGTTGCGTGTGGGTCTCAATGGGTTTTGAGAGGACAAGGTGGGATGAGAAGACTGCCGCCGTGTACCTGCAAAGAAGTCCCGAGATGATTTGGTACCACCGAGGACCCTCCGACGTTCAAGTTAGTGACAAGATCCGAGCAGAGTAACGGCGTAAGTGTAAAGAATGGCTTACTTGACCCCTCTGTGATGGGGGTTTATATAACGGTGGCGGCATGCAGCAGCAGACGCGAGAATCTTATCGGCGGTTACGCTCCCGACGTCACGCCCGCGTATAGAGCGGATCGCCGATTAATGGGAATCGTGATGGCGTGGAACGTGGGATGTTGCTGACGGGGAATTCGCGCATGGCGAGATTCGCGGAGCGGCGGTTACGCCTGTGAGCGGTGGAGTTGGTCGGAGGGCCGAAGAAGACGGCCTCGGCAGGGAGCTCGGGATGAGCGGGAAGGCTGAGGAGCCCTGGTCCTATGGTGGCTCGGGGCGAGCTGAATGGCCGAGGAGGCTGATCCGCAGGAGGCTCCGCGGAGGGCCATCCTGTGCTTGCAGGCCGGGTGCAGGGCAGCCTGGTCGGCCTCTGCGGGCCCTTTCTTCTCAGTCTTGGGACACGTCATCTGCCACGTGTCCTGATCTTGGAGGTCCTCAATATTGAGTGTCATCACCACCTCCTTGCCAAGCTAAATTAAAATCGATTTAATTTTGAACTACAGGATAATAAATATAAAATTAGTAATAACCATTTGCATACCATGCTTTTAAAATAACTATCCACGTATAATTTAAAATGGCGATTTTATAATTACATGTGCATTCGTGTGTGAAAAAACACCAGTTATTGTTAATAGAATGCAAACTCTTCAAATACTGAGTTTGATATTCAATCCTGAATTAATGTAGACACCAAGATTTCTCAAAATAAAAATAATGAGGAAAGAAGAAGAGTGACTCTGGATCATAGAAAAGAAAAATGGCTTATGGTATAAGATTTCATTATTCAATTAGCTACGCAATTGGATATAACACAGGGTAGTAACCTTTTTTCCCAAAAAGATATTAGAGAGATTACAAAAATCAATGGAATAACAAAATCTATAAGCAGACATAATAAAATTTCTCCTCTAAATTTTTTGGGGCAAAATTCTTTAAATCATCGATCAAATATGACATGAACCAAAGATATAAATATGGAGATTGACAAGAGAATAAAATAGAGTAATAAAAAATAAACAAAAAAAGAAAACATTAGAAAGATTTGGAGTAACATTCTTAAAACCAAATTGAGTTTTGGATTTTTGTATATCAAGTCCAAATTCCATTAACAAGCTAAATTCCGTGTTCACAACTTAACTCTACCCTAAGGGATGTTTGGTTGATGAATTTAGGTTGGATTTGTATTTTTGGAACGCCAATTCCATAAAAACTTGTTAGTGTTTTGATTCACAAACTTGAATTTAGGAATGATTAATGCCATATAGGATTTTTGGAGCCCTACCCAATCCTTTAAAAAAAAAAAGGGGGGTTTGCAAAGAATCCATGTCCATTTAAGCATGGATAATAATAATTGAAACATAAGGAGAGCCGTTGGGATCACCCCTATATATATATATTTTTATCTTGTATCTTCTCTCTCTTCCTTCTCAAAACTTTTTGTTTTATATGATGGTGACCAAAGTTATGTTCGCCTTCGTAAAATTACTTTCCAATCCTTATTTTGAAATCCAAAATCAATTTTGGCACAACGAAACAAGAGAAGGAGAAACCTGTTAGTTTTCATCTTTCATTTAAATACAAAACAAACAAAAAACCTCGTGAATCCATGAATTTTCAACCTTAAGACTTTGGGAATACATGTTTATAGTCAAGCAATCAAACAACCCCTGTCAATTGAGCCCAGCTCAGTTGGAACCAATTTCCTCTCCGATGGAGCTCCTTTTCGGGCCTCCGTCAGATGTTGTCTTCCGTCGATCTCCCGGTGGATTTTGAAGGTGATCTCTTGTTGCGTGTGAGTCTCAATGGGTTTTTGGAGGAAGAGGTGAGGCGAGAAAGCTGTTGCCGAGTACCTGCAAAGAAGTCCCGGGGTAGTTTGGTACCACCAAGGATCCTTCGATGCTCAAGTTAGTGATGAGATCCGAGCAGAGTAACGGCATAAAGTGTAAAGAATGGTTTACTTGACCCCTCTGTGATGGGGGTTTATATAGCAGTGATGGCAGGCAGCGGCAGGCGCAAGAATCTCGCCGGCAGTTACGCTCCCGACGTAACGCTCGCGCAGAGAGCGGATCGCCCATTAATGGGGATCGTGATAGCGTGGAACGTGGGATGTTGTTGGCGTAGAATCTGTGCATGGCGAGATTCGCGGAACGGTGGTTACGCCTGTGAGTGGTGGAGTTGATCGGAGGGCCGAGAAAGGCGGCCTCGGCAGGGAGCTCGGGAACGAGCAGGGAGGTCGAAGAGTCTTGGTCCTATGGCGGCTCGGGGCGAGCTAAATGGCCGAGGAGGCCGATTTTCAGAGGGCCCCGAGGTGGGCCAGTTTGTGCTTGCAGGTCGGGCTCCGGGTGGCCGCGTCGGCCCCTGCGGGCCCTTTCCTCTGAGCCCTGGGACACTTCATCTGCCACGCGTCCTGATCTTGGAGGTCGTCAATATCGCGCATTATCATTAGCCCCCCACTCTTGTCCCGACCAGATAGTGGTTGGGACAGGAGTGGACTGCCGGGCCTCCTGAGGCGAGATCCCTTCGACGGTTTTGTCGGGACGAGCCTTCGGTCCATTGGTCGTCTTTTTGCTAGCGAAACGAGGCGATGTCTCCGCACCTTAAAGGGGGTGCATCGGCTCGAGCACTGTGTGACTGAAGCAATGGTCCACGTGTCAAAGGGCGACTGGCCAATATGACGTATGCGGGCCTACAGCGCCCGATTGGTGCAATCCAGTTTAGGGCCGACACGTGGGTCGATGGAGCCACCGATCGTGAAGAGTCGCTTCGGCGGGAGTTGACGGACGCCGTTGGATGCAGCGATAAAACGGTGGCGGGGCCCGCCCCAGGGCCCCCAACCTTTCATCTCCTTCCTTCCTTGAGTCGCTATCGCTCGGCGTTCTTCCTCCCTCGCGAGACATGGTTTGTTCCCATTTTTCGGGCGCCTCGTGCCGAGGGGAAGCTAGTGGCATGGCCGAGCCCCCGGCTAACTTGCGCCCTCCGCCTGATTCTCCGCCGACGGCCAGGCCGTCCGTCTCGTCAGTGGCACCTGGGAGCTTTTCTGGCGACGGCCGGAGTTGTCAGCCGTCACCTGAGTCCCAGACTGGTGACAGGAGGAGGGGCGAGGGCCGGCCCCTTTCTAAGAGGAAAATGACGGTTTCTCGCGCGCCGCCGTCGAAGGCCCCCGAAAGGATTCCAGTGCGGGAAGGGGACTCCGTCTTCACTGTTCCGTCTGGGCTTTCCGTTGCGACTGGTCTGCTCGCCGGGATGGAGGAATCGGCCGGGGGAAGGCACCCGTGTGGCTCCTTGAGGGATCAATTGGAGGCCATGGCCTAAGGGGCGGTTCAGGTATGGATCCTTCTACGTGCATTCACCTTGGTACGTCTTTCCTTGGTTTCTCACTGGCTTTCTGTCAGGTTCTTCAGCACTGCGCCCTCGCCGTTCGCATGGAGGCTGAGGGAGCGTTCCACGCCCCGAGGCCAGTGGAGGCGTTTCCTTCGGAGGTCGAGATCTTGCAACGTGACTTGCGCCGGGAGAGGGATAAGGTCGACGTCGTGGCTGGCCGGGCGGAAGCCGCGGAGCTCGCCAACTCGGCGACTCGGGGTGCCCTTCGCCGTCTGAACGCGTCACTCCGGGTCGCCGATAGGAAGCTGGCGGACCTGGCCGGACGCTTTGCGGCACTGGAGAAGGAGAGGGACGCAAGTAGGGGGATGCTGAGTCGGCACTGCTGAGGGCTCAGGTTGCTGAGGCTCGGGCTAAGAAGGTTGTGGCCGAGTACAAGGCATCGGAGCAGTTTTACGCCGAGCTCGGGGAGTATTCCACCGTTGCGTAGAATAAGGCCTTGGACGCCGTGAAGGAACAACTTCCCGAGTTCGACGATGGTGAACTCCGCGCTCGGGTCCCGCTTCCGGCGACGAGGTCTCCGGTGAGGGATGACGAGGGGATCCTGGCGCGCCCTTGGTGGCAAAGTCTTCGGTGGTAGGGCCTTGGGCCGCGACGCCGGCGACAAAGCGGCCGAAGTAAGCCTCCGGGCAGTATGTAAGGCTGGGGGGCTGTTCAGTTGATAAAACTGCACATTTAGATTACATTTTTCCTACCATTTTCATATTAAAAAAGGACTTTATTATAATATATTATACATATGAGCGTTTATGTGTAAAAACATTATTTTCCATGTGTTAATATATTTTAATTATCATTTGGTAGGAAAATGTATGCAAATAAATCTATTGACCAAATCCTAGTAGAACTAAGCCTACTAAATATTATTTGAGATTATGGTGCAGAATTTTCCAAGTTGTTATGCAGAATTTATCAAACAAATCAATTTGTTGAAGAAAACTTGCCAAATTAAGAAGCAAAACTTGGAGACCAAGTCTGGAAGCAACCGAGAGAAGATTTCTGAATTCTAAAGGTGCCTAGGATTGCCAAATGTCAAAATCAGAGAGCCCAAGAAAATTGATCAAGAGATCTCACCCATTGGCCGCGGATCCGCGGCCATACCCCCCCTTTGGCCGCGGATCCGCCGCAATATTATGGAGTTGGAAGGAAAGATTTTGGGGCATGATTCTCTGCTATATTTTACCAACTTTTGAAGCAAAATATTCTGGTTTTGCACTATAAAAAGGCACCGAGAGCCTCTTGGAAAATCTATCAAGCCGAAGAGATCACGAAGTCCAAGACGGCTCACGCATCCAGGCTGATCATCAACTGTTCATCTACCTCCTTGGAAGAGATCGAGAAGTAAACTAGTCTTTGTAATCATTTTCTAAGGAATCAAAGTGTAGATTGTTCAAGTTGATTAATAAAGGTAGTTGTTTTATTTAATTCTTTTGCATTTTACATTATGTTTCCCCTCTCCGTCTTTTCATCTTCTTCTCCCAACATGCGCGAGTAATTCTCCGCTTGTTAGGGTTCGTAGGATTAGGGTAGGCTAATGGATGATGAATATCCCTAAACCCTTTTTAAGTCCTATAAAGTTTAGGAACTTTATCAAAAGAATCATTAACATCCTAATCGGGCGCGCTAGCAATTCTTTTCTAGTTCCGACCACGATTAGAGATTAGATTACTGATTGTTTTGGTAAAGGCTAGATATGAACGGAGTTCCGTGTCGAGATAAGGGTTAAGAGTGGGATTCCTTTTCCCTCCAGAAACCCTAATCTACACGCATCACCGTCGTTCTAGTTCTAAATCTATTAATGGATAAAAAGGGTAACTTTTAATTAATAGTCTATAACTACTAAATCCTAACGAACCCTACAAGCCCTCTTATTATATTAATTACATTTTTAAAATAATCTAGATCTATATTTTACATTCTTGCTTAACGTAGATCTAGAAACCATTCTTCAATATTCTTTATCCCTTCTCTCTTTTTCAACACATCTAAAGTAAGAATAGAAGGTTCCACGTTTCCCAGAGGACGACCCGTACTCATCTCGGTCTAGCTACACGCGACACCGTTCTGATTGCGGTTAAACTACAAAAACACACTTTTTCGTGTCAATCAAATGGCGCCGTTGCCGGGGATACGTGCGTAATTTTTTATTTTTACTATTTGTGTTGATTTCTTAGACGAGTCATATCATTATTAAAACAAAACTGCAAATTGTATATTTAATGATTATTGTGTGAATTTTTGCGAGAAAATCTGGAGTCACGGACTTGAGGAAACAGGAGATCTAGGGTTTCACATTTCTCTGGTATCTTTCTTAACTCCTTCTCTCTCCTCTCAAATCCAATAAAATCTATTTTCTGCAGGATTCTTTGCAAAATTGCGCCGCAAAAAAAAATCTTTTTGCAAAAGTTTTGTGATTGGTTTTGTTTTTCATATTTTAATACGGACTTTAAGGGGCAAAGACCAAATCAAGATTAGGTGGGGATTTCATCACCCTTCCTAAGCCCAATTGAGCATATAGATCAACCCTTCATTAATTTAAAAAATATCTAGACCAGACTCTAAGGACTGTCGCGCTCAACAAGGACAGAGGAAGGTCATGGGTAATCTATCGTTTATCCGCATTAATTTTGTAGTGCCTAGGCAAGTGTGACAAAGGCTAGTGGTTTTTAATTAGGCCCACGACGTGGTTCCTTCCCACTTACCTGGCACTTATCTGGCTATAAGGGTAGTACGGAGGCGGTAGAGAATTTATCCTGCGGCTTGACCTTTAGAAGTCTAGGAGCGGTCTAGAGACTGGACCGAGGTGACCTTAGTTCTAGGGTTGCTTTTGCATTTTAGGGTGATTTGTCTTGAGTCCCACTTTTTCAAAAACAAGCCAATTTTTAAATTCACACACACGCTGCCACTTGCACTAAACCCGCTTAGTGCATGCTCGGCTGGACACGGGATCCTAGTGCCCGTCTTGTCCGCGTTCCTGCTATCGACGCCAAAGTCGTTACTTCTTCATCTTCTTTTCCCCCACCACACACCACATCAACCGAGATGGACTGTTCCCCTCCGAATGGCGGCGCGCATGACGTCTTGCCTGAGATTCGGGGCAGATGCTAATTGGTGCTATCCGTCCACCTCTCCGAAGATGCCAAGTTGATTTATGGCACCATGTATCGAAGGTTTAGACGGATGCGTCCGATGTAGCAGACTTCGTCAGATTCCCCCTCGTTTGAGGGGTTTTTGATTGTGGGGACGCTCTTCCCTGCAGGCGCAAGCCCCTGCAGTTAATTACGCTACCGCATTGCGGTAACAACTTTCTCCTTCTCCAGATGGTCACTTCGTGTCGTGGGTGTTTGTTTTGTGTTTTGTTGCCCGTGGATTGTTTATAGAGACTGAGTTATGTCGTCGCCCGTAGGGCGTGGATCAGTCCAAATCCCTGCTTTCTTAGATTTGGGTTTGGGGTTTTGGTTTGAGGATACGTTAGCCATATTTGAGGCTAAAATCAACTCAAACGTTTGTTAAGGATACGTTAGTCTAACTTGAGACTAAGATCAACTTAACGGGATCGTTTAGATCCGACAAAAGAGCATTTTGGGCTCTATTGTTCCAGTTTAGGGACATAGTGGTCCATTGAATGTATGGCCGTCGGGACCCATCACCTCTCTGACGATGTTGAAGGATTACAACGACAAATGTCAGAGGAGTTCAGAGATGTACCCTTGAGCCAGAGTTAATTGGGGGGATCTATAGTCCAGTTTGAGACTAAAGTCTGTTTGAAGGTTTAAGGATGCGTTAACCATATTTGAGGCTAAGATCAACTTAAACGGTTGTTAAGGATACGTTAGTCCAGTTTGGGACTAAGATCGACTTAACGGGATCGTTTAGATCCGACAAAAGAGCATTTGGGGGCTCTATTGTTCCAGTTTAGGGACATGGTGGTCCATTGCCAGTTTAGGGACATGGTGGTCCAAGTTCCAGTTTAGGGACGTGGTGGTCCATTGGTAGTTTAAGGACGCATAAGTCCATGGGTTTAAGGACCCCACAGTCCATATGGGTGTGTTTAAGGACGCATTAGTCCGTTAGTTTAAGGACGCATAAGTCCGCGGGTTTAAGGACCCCGCAGTCCGTATCTTGGTTTAAGGACGCATAAGTCCATGAGTTTAAGGACCCCACAGTCCGTGTTGATGTGTGGTTGTCGGGACCCGTCACCTCTCTGAAGACGTTGAAGGATTACAACGACAAATATCAGAGGAGTTCAGAGATGTACCCTAAACCAATGAGTTGGTTGAAAGAGCAGATGTGCTCAGTTCAAGATGACTTGAGGAATTATGGCCAGTTTGGGGCTAAGTCCAATTATGTTTGAAATATTGGCCCTCTGTTGGTCCATTGAAGGAGAGGCTTTGCCTCTAGAAACTTAGCCAATTGGGCTAAAGCTAGTGTTAAACACTAAAGACCAACAGTGTTGAACACTGGGAATAAGATTAGCAAGTTAGTGTTAAACACTAAAAGATAATCAGTGTTAAACACTAGGAACAGAGTTTTCAAATTAGTGTTAAACACTAAGCAAATCAGTGTTAAACACTGCAAATAGAGTTTTCCAAACTAGTGTTAAACACTAAGAAAATCAATGTTAAACACTGAGGACAAAGTCTTCAGATTAGTGTTAAACACTAAGGAGAGAGGGGTCACGTGTGGACACGTGAGAGCGCCCTGATTCCCCTTATTTTATTCTGCAGGTAAGTGTTTAACACTTTAGTTCTGACGGCCATCACGTGCGAGCACGTGATGAAAGCCCATGCTCTGTGCGTTATACTGCTCATTAGGGGTCACGTGATGACACGCGAGGGCGCCCCAGAGCTCTTTTCTATTCTTTGTGCTTCAGAGGTCACGTGGGGCACGTGAGGTGCCTGAGATTGGGCCGAAACTCCTTTCTTCGTTCTGCTATTAAGTGTTAAACACTTTCATTTTTATTTTAGAGCATCACGTGTTGGCACGTGATGGGGATCTATGCGCCAATTGTTAAAGCATTTGCTGAGGGGTCACGTGATAACACGTGAGAGCGCCCAAAGCTTTCATTCCCTTTGCTTTTTCTTTCTGCATTTTGGGGGTCACTTGGGAGCACGTGGGGTGATGCTTCGAAGTTCTTTGCAGGGGATCTTTTCAAGGGTCACGTGGGGGCACGTGACCCTAGTTCTTTTCATGAACAGAGATCTCTTAAGAATTGAATTCTTTGTAGGGTTAAACCCTAATTATGATTTTGGAGGAATTAAATTCCTATCGTGAAAGAATTGAATTCTTATTTAGGATGAAACCCTGATTTCTTTTCAAAGGAATTAAATTCCCGGATATGTAAAAGAATTAAATTCTTAATTAGGGTTATACCCTAGTTTTGTTTTAGGAGAATTAATTCTCAAAACTCAATTCCCCTTCTAAGTTTAGGATCTGCATGGCAGGATCTCGACCCGATGAGAATTAAATTCTCAAGTTATGGGGAGATGTGCTCTGTGCAGATCTTCAACCAGAAGAAGAACTAAGTTCTTTTTTGTATAAGAGTTAAACTCTTGGATTTTGAGAATTAAATTCTCTGTTTGAAGTTTATCTTTTTCCCTTTTCTCACCTAGGGTTTTCTTTGTTGAGAATTAAATTCTCCGTTCTTTTCTTCCCTCTTGAGAATTAAATTCTCCTCTCTCTGTTTTTCTCTCCAAAAAAGTAGTTCCTCCCTCTTCTTTTCTTGGCTCCTATTTATAGGAGAAGGAAAAGAGTTAATTTGTTTAGCAAATCTCTCATTGGAAGATTTGATTTGATTGTCGAGAGATTTGATTTATATTTATCATTAATCTGGGCCTTTAGATCATTCAGTGAATTTTATTCACCGTGGATTTTAAATCCAAAAGATATTCTATTTGTTATCCTGGTGAGATTTTCAGGGAAATCTTTCTCTGTCCAAGGGTTTTATATAAATTGGTGATTTTTAATCACCTTTGGATTTTTAATCCAACGGTTTCCCATGACCCTTTTCCATTTGGAAAGATTCAGAAACTTTTAGAATTTAATTCTATTAAATTATAATGCTTTTAAAGCCAGTCACGTGCTGGCACGTGACCTTTGGTCACGTGTGAGCACATGACCCCCAATTGGGTTCCTTTCTCAGCCACTTATTTATGTTTCAGTTTTAACCATCACGTGTCAACACGTGACCATTGGTCACGTGTAAGCACGTGATACCTCGTTGAGGTATTTTCTGACTTTTAGAATTAAATTCTATTCATTATTTTAGAGGCTTTAAAAGCCCATCACGTGTCTGCACGTGACCCATGGTCATGTGTGAGCACGTGATGCCCCATTGGGGTCTTTTCTGAGTTTTTATTGTATCTTTTAACTCCTCCAGCGGGTTCTTAAAAGCCCATCACGTGTGGACACGTAATTGCTCATAACTTTTGATCCCGGATGAATTACGAGGCCCATAATATATTAAATCGAACGGTTTTTCGAGCCGCTTTCGATACCATCAGGATTTATCTGTTTCTCATTCGGGAGTTTGTCAAAAAACAGCCCGGAAGATACTGGTTCCCATTTTCTTAAGCGTATCGCCGCCATTTGATACCTTGGGCTCTTTTGCGCAGAAATTTTTGGCGGGAACATGGACGGCACTCCATCAGAGTATAACACCACGCTGCCACCGCCCGCAGGTGAGCAGAATCCACCGCGCATCTCTCTCCAAGAGAGATGCTATCCTATTCGTGGTCCCCTTCCTACTTGTCTATCTCTTCCACCACCGAACGAGGATAATTTCGAAATTAAACCCCACTACATCAATCTGCTGCCCAAATTTCACGGGCTTGAGTCGGAAGACGCGTACGTTTTCATCACCAAATTCGAAAACGTATGCGCAATGATGGGTACTTCACAATTGACTTTAGATGCTATGCGCTTACGTCTTCTCCCATTCACACTGTGCGACTTGGCAGAAAAATGGCTTTACAATACTGCAGCACACTCTATCACTAATTGGGACGAATTCGTCGTAGCATTTCTTAAGAAGTTTTACCCAAATCATAAGACTGCCCACATTAGGAGCGAGATCAACCAGTTTACCCAGCTTCCCAATGAACCATTTTGGAAGTGCTTTGAACGTTTCAAGGATCTGCTTGTCCAATGCCCCCATCACGGAATACAAAGATGGGATTTATGTCGGATTATATATGAGGGCATTAATCCAGCGACAAAGCAGATGCTTGAAACAATGTGTCAATGCAATTTCATGTCTAAAGATGACGGTGAAGCTTGGAAGTATCTGGAAGACCTCGCTGAACACACTTTGCAGTGGGAAAGCGTAAGACCACCTTCATCTAGGGGAGGTGTTAACCAGCTCGATGTTTCTATCGCAGTAAAAACCGAAATGGCAGCGATACAGAAGAAACTCGACGCTATTGAGAGCAAATTTTCATCATTCTCCCTAAATCAGGTCACGCTTCCTAAGACCGTCTGTGGTTGCTGTTCGGATCCTTCACACTTAACGGAAGAATGTCCTATGAATGCATCGTTTCAAGCTAATGCTGCTTTTCAGCAGCGACCTAGAAACGACCCTTATTCTTCTACATACAATCAAGGATGGAGGAATCATCTTAACTTTGCTTGGAATCAAAACCAACAAAGCAATTATCAAAGACCTCCTCCACAGCAACCACAACCACAGAATCAGCCCCCCTTTCAGTCACAGAATTTCCAAAATCCGGCCAACATTTCTACACCACAAGTGGCCGGTACTGACAACTCACTTGCACAAACCTTGGATATGTTCATGAAACAATCCATGCAAAATTCGGCTGAGATGAGGTCTTCTATTGATACCCTAACGAAAAACTCCGCCTCTCATGGTGAGAGTATTAAATCAATAGAAAACCAAATCGCACAGTTAAACGCCGCAATGAGTGCAAGAGAGAAAGGGAAACTCCCATCTCAACCCATACCTAATCCTGGCCACTCACAAATTTATAATGTGAGTGTTGTTACCACGTTGAGATCGGGAAAAGTGCTGAATAACCGAGTGGGTGAGCAGTGTGATGATAGTGACACCAATGATACCCCAGCTTCTTCTTCTTCCCCTAATTCGTCTAGTCTTCCACCTTCACCCGAGCCTATTCTCCGTTTTCCCCAAGGCTCGAACCCTTCGCCCATTTCGCCAAATCTATCTAAGTCGATTCCCACTCCAGTTTTGGGATCGAATCCGTCCCCACAATCCTCTCCAATGTTGGACCAAACTCTTATTGATAAAGCACCTTATCCAAACAGGTTAAGGGGCAACAGACCAAGTCCACAAATGGAGAAGATTGTGGAAATTTTTAAGCAAGTTAACATAAACATTCCTCTCCTAGATGCTATTCAACAAGTTCCGTCATATGCGAAGATCCTAAAGGACTTGTGCACTAGGAAGAGAAAAGTTCAAGTACCTAAAAAAGTTTTCCTTGCGAGTAATGCAAGCACAGCTTTTACACAACAACTACCCAAGAAACGAAAGGACCCCGGAAGTCCTACAATTTCAATTTCTATTGGGGGTAAAAATATCAATCGTGCTCTACTCGATCTAGATGCTAGTGTTAACTTGCTTCCGTATTCGGTTTATGAGCAATTAGGGATCGGAGAGTTAAAACCTGCGCATTGCACTCTTCAGATGGCCGATCGATCTATCACCCAACCAAGGGGTGAGCTAGAGGATGTGTTAATCAAAATCGGGCAATTCATATTCCCTGTGGACTTTATCGTTATAGATACACAACCTGTAGCAAACCCACGCAATCAAATCCCGGTGATACTCGGTCGACCCTTTTTGGCCACTTCCAACGCTGTAATCAATTGTAGAAACGGCTCTATGACCCTATCCTTTGGAAAGAAGTCAATTGAGCTTAACATTTACAAGTTGGGAAGTGAACCCTCCGAACCCTATGCTCATGTCTGTTCTGTCGAATTAATGGATGTCGACAGCAGCGAATTTGATCAACCTCATGATACAGACTCTTTTCATATGCTGTTGTTTGACCCAACCTTTTACTCTTCCACCGAGTTGTCCGGGTCAACATTTAATGAGGAACCTTTTATAGAGTCTGACGATCACCCTATTTTTTCTGATGATATTATTCTTCGGGGTATCGATGAAAGCTTTGAGGAAATTTTCGCTGATGAACTCGCATTTTTACAAGACACGGGTGTTGAGATGAATCAACTCCAAGGTGAAGAAATTGGACCTCCACCCCCTCTTTTGGACGATCATGATAATGCGAATAATCCATCATTACTATCACTGTGTTGTCTCTCCAAATTGAGACGCAATCCTTTTCCATTACACTTCTTGTTACCTCCCCATTTCTTCACGTCAAAAGGTGACATGTTCTTCCACCAACCTTGGTGCTTCATCGATAAATTTTTTGAATGGTTGGTGTTGACCTTTTGTCTTTGCAAAGCTTGGCATTGACCAATAACCTTGACCCCCTCATGTGATTTTAAAAAGATTAAAATTGTTTAACTCAAGTTTGGGGGAGGGGTGATATATTTTGGCTCTTGAAAGAAAATGATTTTTACAAAATTGTGAGCCTAAAATAAGTTTGGGAGAGGATTTTCACTTTCATATATTTTTGCCCCCATTAATAATTTCCTCCCAAGTCTACAGGTTTTTGTGCTTAATGGATGACATCAGTGAGGACACTGCTGTAAACAGGTTTGGGGGAGGTTTGTGCTTATTTACATATCAATTTGCATCATATTTTGCATAAGCACAACATTTTAAAAAATTTTAAAAAAAAAATTTATAACAAAAGAGTAGAAAGTGAAAAATTACATCCAAAAGATAGGAATAGTTTAAGAAAACTAAGAAAATTAGAAGTTTTCTTACACGAACTAGTAATAAGTAGTTATGAGCTGTTGTCCCAAGGGTTAGTAAGATGAAGGAAGTCACTAATCTGAGGATAAAAATAAGTCTGAAAAATAGTTTCTATTCTGGAAGCCAAACATTTGAATGTTGATACCCTACTATATGCACTTACACACGTCTTGAAACTCGGGATAGTAGAGGATACCTTGAAATGCTCTTGTCTAAAAGCCAAAGTATGAAGGAAATAAAAAAAAGGCATGAAGAAAATAAAAAAATGGTGAAAAGAAAAATGAACACTGGTTTTGTTATCGCCAAGGCAGCAATAAAAAAATATAGCGAGGGTACCTCTTCACCTAGTGCCCTAAGGCCAACTGGTCTGGGAGTCACTGCTAAGCCTTAGGTGGTGCAAGACGAGGAAAATATTATCACCTAATCAGCAAGCACATAAGTAATCGGTCGGTTAGTACCTCAAGAAGTATTAACGGTCGCATGAAAATGTGTGAGCAAATCTTTAATATTCATTAAATTAAAAAGTACTCAGGTAGATGGACAAGAGTATGATAGCTTGAATTGAATTCTCCGAGTGTAGGGATGTTCTTTACACACACGTGGGGTTATATGATCAATGTTTGGATGAAAGGTAGGAATGAAGAATAAAGACGATGTTTTATTGAGGGATAATGTGATTTCTAACATCTTTTCATGACTATTAAGATAGGGCTCATGACAACTGAAAAGCTAGTATAGTTGGAAACTCTTATTTTCAAAGTCTTTCTTTTATGGTTCTTATCTTTATATGTAAATTTCACCATCTCTCTTTTGTTATAGGATTTTGTGGGTGCAATCCGCTGAAAACCCTCAGGAGACAACACTCCTCCTACTAGGGACACCTAGAGGTTTAACGGCTTGTTGCACGTGCTCAGTGCAATCGTGTTGCCTACGAAAGTGTGCTTAGTTTTCTCCTTTCTTTTTCTCCTATTGAATAAACTAGTTTGCTCGGGACGATCAAAGATAAGTTTGGGGGTATTTGTTCAGTTGATAAAACTGCACATTTAGATTACATTTTTCCTACCATTTTCATATTAAAAAAGGACTTTATTATAATATATTATACATATGAGGGTTTATGTGTAAAAACATTATTTTCCATGTGTTAATATATTTTAATTATCATTTGGTAGGAAAATGTATGCAAATAAATCTATTGACCAAATCCTAGTAGAACTAAGCCTACTAAATATTATTTGAGATTATGGTGCAGAATTTTTCAAGTTGTTATGCAGAATTTATCAAACAAATCAATTTGTTGAAGAAAACTTGCCAAATTAAGAAGCAAAACTTGGAGACCAAGTCTGGAAGCAACCGAGAGAAGATTTCTGAATTCTAAAGGTGCCTAGGATTGCCAAATGTCAAAATCAGAGAGCCCAAGAAAATTGATCAAGAGATCTCACCCATTGGCCGTGGATCCGCGGCCATACCCCCCCTTTGGCCGCGGATCCGCCGCAATATTATGGAGTTGGAAGGAAAGATTTTGGGGCATGATTCTCTGCTATATTTTACCAACTTTTGAAGCAAAAGATTCTGGCTTTGCACTATAAAAAGGCACCGAGAGCCTCTTGGAAAATCTATCAAGCCGAAGAGATCACGAAGTCCAAGACGGCTCACGCATCCAGGCTGATCATCAACTGTTCATCTACCTCCTTGGAAGAGATCGAGAAGCAAACTAGTCTTTGTAATCATTTTCTAAGGAATCAAAGTGTAGATTGTTCAAGTTGATTAATAAAGGTAGTTGTTTTATTTAATTCTTTTGCATTTTACATTATGTTTCCCCTCTCCGTCTTTTCATCTTCCTCTCCCAACATGCGCGAGTAATTCTCCGCTTGTTAGGGTTCGTAGGATTAGGGTAGGCTAATGGATGATGAATATCCCTAAACCCTTTTTAAGTCCTATAAAGTTTAGGAACTTTATCAAAAGAATCATTAACATCCTAATCGGGCGCGCTAGCAATTCTTTTCTAGTTCCGACCACGATTAGAGATTAGATTACTGATTGTTTTGGTAAAGGCTAGATATGAACGGAGTTCCGTGTCGAGATAAGGGTTAAGAGTGGGATTCCTTTTCCCTCCAGAAACCCTAATCTACACGCATCACCGTCGTTCTAGTTCTAAATCTATTAATGGATAAAAAGGGTAACTTTTAATTAATCGTCTATAACTACTAAATCCTAACGAACCCTACAAGCCCTCTTATTATATTAATTACATCTTTAAAATAATCTAGATCTATATTTTACATTCTTGCTTAACGTAGATCCAGAAACCATTCTTCAATATTCTTTATCCCTTCTCTCTTTTTCAACACATCTAAAGTAAGAATAGAAGGTTCCACGTTTCCCAGAGGACGACCCGTACTCATCTCGGTCTAGCTACACGCGACACCGTTCTGATTGCGGTTAAACTACAAAAACACACTTTTTCGTGTCAATCAGGGGCCCAGAGTACCCTTTGTAAAGATCTTGATTTTGGCAATAAGAGGAAAAAAAGAACCCTTAACTCGTCGGTTTGTGTCCCCTTTTTTTTCTTCTCTTTTTTGTGTGAAGGACGTCCATAGGATGACCTTGTTTGTATTGTTGTGTACCCGCTAGGTTGATGGGAGACCGTTCAGATTTGGATGAACCGGCCGTTCTTTCGGGTGTCTCAGATCCTTGAGCGCGGCCACAGGGCAGCCGCCGAGTTCGGTTGAGCAGCGTGGTCGTTTGGTTGCTGCTTGGTGAAGGATCCGATCTTTGGCGTCGGTGTTAGGCAACTACCAGCCGGAGATTTTGACGAGTAGGGTAGCTGCTCGGTTGCCCCTTGTGAGGGCTCTTGATCCTTCAAGACGGTGGTAGGAAGCTACCAGCCATCGACGGTTTGGCAAGGACCCGACCGCTTCGGGGAGGAATTTTGATCCTCAGCGTGTGGCAGGGAAGCTGCCCGCTGGGGATAGCCGAGCGAGGGAACCTCGGGCTCGGCCGCCTCTAGGAGGGCTTTCAGATCCTTCAGGACGGAGACCGAGCAGGGTTACTGCCCAGTGCCTCATGGCGAGGACTTTGATCCCTGTCGGTTGTGGTAGGAAGCTACCAGCCGGGGATAGCCGGGCAAGGACCCGACTGCCTCTGGGAGGACTTTGGCCCTTGGCGCGAGGAAAGCTATAAGGCTGTAGGAAGCTACCAAGGACCCTTGGCCGGACAGGGTTACTGCCCGGTGCCTCTTGGCGAGGGCTTTTGTCCTGAAAGATAGTCGAGCTGTAAGTCTACGGTAGCGCCCCGGCGGTCAATCTGACGCCAAATGCGGAACAAAAACTTTTATAACTGGCGCTATCGCATACTATAACCCGGATCTGCCATTAACGCTAAACTAACAAACTACAAAGTGGGTAGAAAGGTTATACCGAATGATCCGAGTCCTTCGTTCTTTAACCATCATCCCACGCTCCGTTGCGGCTGCTCCGATCTCCTGGCTCGTCGTCGAGGTGGCACCACTTCTATGGATCTTTAAACGGGCTCCCGCCTCTGAACCGAGACAACTCGGTCATCAAGTTTGCTAAAAGAGATGACCAAGAATGATGTAGAGAATGAGTAGAACACTTTGTCTCGCTTCATCCAAAACCATGGATGAACGGTTAATGAAGTTGCCTTTTTGGAATCGGGTGATGGAAAATGAGCTATATGAAATTATATGAAGTAAAACTATCATAATCTTTTTCCCAAATTAATCAATCTCTCTCTCTCACAAGAAGGGCCGGCCATTTATCAAGAGGAGGAGGGTGAGTATAGGAGAGAAAAGGAAGGTGACCATAAACCAAAGCTTATCATAACATTAAAACAAAGCATGAGTCATATAACACCTTGCATAAAACAATTAATGCAACAAATGAGTCACTAACCTAGTCACCTCTTCTAGAACCTTCCACACTCATGACTCACCTCATGACTCACCCAAAAGAAGAAAAGATAAATCCGCATTAAACCGAATGTTTAATACGGGTGATAGAAAACTGGCAACTTCCAAAAGCGATCCCGAAACGAATTTCAGGATAACCCCGTAACTGTATAAACATACCCGCATTTGTATTACGACCGAATACAAATGCAACTGAGACAAAGATGTTATATGTACAAAGTATAATACATGGATCCGGCTTAAACCAAAACCCACCAATATTATCTGCCCGAAATATGACACGTGCGTAAACGCACGTGCATTTTCCGAACCCTGCCATAAAACCATACGGCCTCTACAATGTTTCGCCCGAACTTGGGAAACTATCTGTGGGGGACTCTAATGACTCGTCAGTACCCTGGCAGTGGGTTTAACCACAAGCACGTCAGCGGCACTAGCTGTGCGTAACGGCTGCCCATGTACTGACCTCAAGGGTAGCCGATGAGCGAACTCATCCTGAAACCCTACTGAGGTTAACAGTGACAATATACATACAGTCCGGTCCGTTCGTCTATGAGTATCGCATATCAGGCCTAGGGGGCTGGTAACGTCAGACCCCCAAAAGCGGTATAAGTCGTGTCGGAGACAAGCCCTGAACACCCTGAGAAACTACTGGAGTACCTACCAGTAAATCTCACCTGCCTTGGCCAAGGACTTGGTGTAATGGCTTTCCTAAACACAGCACGATCTCACCCCAATACCGGGAGAGACGAATCCCCTGCCGATCCGCTCACCTGCCTCCATGTGGCTTGGGACTGTACCCAAAAAATACCTGTTTGCACGACTCCTTTGAGCCGTGGTAGGGTAGAAATCAAAGCACAGTGGGAACTCACACGAGACAAATGACGACCTCAGGTCGATGAACTAACCTGTACACATGTCACCAGGGAACTGCTATCTGACGATAGGTATAATACCAACTAGCAGGTTCCCGGCGAGTCCTGTCCGGTGTACTCATAACCCAATGAGCACCTGTATACATCTTAAGTGATCCAACTGACACCAGTGGCTTGTGAGACCGGCCACCGCCCTTCGTCGAGGTCTCGACTCTATACACTAGTCTACTCTGGAGTATCGATGCCCTGTCTCGAAACTCCCATGACTAGGGACCACTTTTAAGGATGTGCTTATAGACTACCCAACTCTCACGTATATGATCGCCATCATACTGTTGGTAGTTAAGCAAGATCCTAAGGGCTCTATCAAAGTGTAATCGTGATCAGTCACCTGAACCTATACACGACTGACCAGATAGCATACTATCATCTCGAGCAAGACTGTGCTACCGGTATAGGTCCCCCTCAATCATTACAATCACGTACCTGCGATCCAATAATTGACTTTGAGGGCACTATATCCAACAATCTCCCACTTGCACTTAAGGCTAATTATTGCGATGTCGCATACTCACAGCCCGTGTGATACCGAACATCCAACTCCTCTACTAATCAGTTTCACAAAGCCCGTTTGTAAAACTCTTGTGTTCGAGAAATAGCCTCAGTGAGTGGATCCACCCTGATGTTTCTTTCTATGTCTCTCTTAATCTTAAGTTCACGGAGAAAGCCATCTCCCGAATTGAGTAATACCTGTCTTAGAATATGTCTGGATATCTGATGGGACCTAGTTCATAAATGAACTTCAAATCCAAACTTCTTAGACTGTATCGTCAACTGAACGTAATCAGTATCCTGCACCATGCTTCCCACAGTATCCTCTTGGACCACCTGTCCATAATACTGCCCCCTTCGTCAGAGGGAAAACTATAACTCTAACAATCACTCTGTCATCCATGTCACTTTTGAAGCCTGGAATGATAACCGTCTCCCGAAGGAGGCTGCCGTCATCAAATCCGTAGAACATGCACTTATGTTCTAAAACTGCTTCCTTATGTTTCTCCAGGATTGGATTAATACAAACTTATTGCATCTAGTACAAAAACAACATCTGGTGTGGTACTTGACATCTCACGATTGACTCAATTGCCTAAGCAAGTGATCTGCCAATCATGCACATCCCTCTCCCCTTTAGTCTGTAAGACACCTTTAGAGAGGGTGACTCCATCACCTGTAGGTACACCACCATACCAGGAGTCATCTATTCTAAAATACTATTAGAATACTTTCAAAGTACCCACATTGGGAAACTACCCAAATCTAGATCTAAAACCATAGATCTAGAAACCAGAATGTCTGATATTATATCCATATCCTGTCTGGAGAAACAACTGTGTGACGACCACAGTACAACCGATCGTAGTATAGGAATTTTACTTCCTACTCTGTGTATGTCATCCAAATACCAGGACATCACACACCCTACTACCTTCTTAACAGATCCATCCCATATTCTGATGAAGTCAAACCCATGATTGTCATATCAAAATTAGATGATCTATCTCCGCTATAACTGCTCAAGTCTATAAATAGACATAAGCTACTTGCCCACTATGCTTCCGCTGCTCCCATTGACCACAACAACCCTCTGGCAGAATAATAAATACGTGTACTTCTAAAGCTAGTTTAGAACGACGCTATACTTAACCTCCTGCCGGGTCTCATAACCTGGAACAACAGTAGTGTCAAGTCTGGGTAAGCAGGAACCTCCCTGTCACCGTCCTTGAGGCTACCGGAGTACCTTTCGGGCGTCTGAGGTTATCCACCATATCTGCGGAGTGGGTATTGGAATGTCAAAACTGATTGAATCTATAGGTCCTATTAAATTTCCGTAATCGTTTGCGGTTCTGGAATCACTTCCAGTTCTACCATACTCCCACTACTGTTTTCTGAAAAAATCCATTTTACTAAAACTGTGGCGAGTCAAGAACAATATCACTATTGATCTTCCAGTTGGTAGAAAATCAACCCTCGACATAGCCCGGGCCAACCCACAAACTGCCATTACAGAAACGTGCGCTGAGTTATCCAGAGTCTAGTTTTAAGCATAAGCCGGACAACTCCCCGTACCTTAACATCGTTAAGATATGAACCATTCTATATCCAATATAGAAACTTTGGCACTTATTTAAATAGAACCAGATTCAAATCATGCATCTGTTTCCAGTGCATATCAATTTAATGGAGAGAGGCTAATCAACATTACTCAACTTAGGAATCCATCCAATTATGAGTAACCTGAAAAAGAAACAAGTTTCTCGAAACCATTACTTGAATACCAATCACAAGTATCTACATCTTCGATCTCTTTGAAGAATCCCGATACCTGAGACATCTGGTTCTCTACTCTATTCTTATACCCACAACTTCTCAAACACTTAGACCTTGTATTTCTTCGAAACACTTGTCTAAAAACTAGAGAAGTCATAAGTAAACAGAATATAGTACGAGGACTAACCCCTTTGTCCTGATGGACACTGGACAATATACAATACTCTGTATAAGTCCGCCGAGTTGAATAACTCAAAACCTGTGCATCGTAGGTTGAAAACTGTACTTATGGTAAAGAACTACTCCGCTGTTCAATGCTCCTTACCCAATCGTCAACTGATATAGGTAAATGTCATCAACATAATATCAAAAAGTTATATCTCACTTTATAAAAATAAACGTACAGATATATCATTTTGAAATTGGTGCACAACAACGGATACTCAAAACCAAATACATGCCTGCCGGCAATAACCCAGGCGACTTCCTCAAATATCACCAATTACAACGAATTCCGATATAATGAGGATGATCACCTAATTCCCAATAACTTCCTCCCACCCATCATCTGTAAAACCATACAGATGTGAGAATCATATCTGGTAAATATATACCCTGGAGTAAGTATCTAATCGGGAAATCAGTTTTCCTTTAATAATGCACTAAAACATGAAAATGTTTCGTAGGGGTATCCTGGTATTCCTAGTAATGCCTCTTCCATAATCCAATCCATGACTGTAACCGTATATTTCTTTGCCATCTCTCCAAATCCCTTTATTTGTCTTTAGTCATTTCCTTTTGTACATCCCTTTTAGGCTAAGTGGTTTTCTTCCCTCCTTACCGTTCGACACCAGCATATAGTTTGGAAGAAGACTATCCAGTAAGCATAATAGGTGTACCCTCCTAAACCAAGGAGTACTCGTAACCTGATAGAAGGTGATAATAAAAAACAATTGAATAATACCTTATTCTATTTCTCCCGGACTGGGGAAAAAAGCAAAGGTGAAATAGGAGTGGCGATGAAGTACGCGGTTTGGTCGTGAATGATAGCAGTCGCAATTTACGTTGCCCTCTTTCTAATCCCTTTATTTTTTCTTTACATATTACCTTCTGCACATCCTACTTAGGCTAATTGGTTTTCTTCATTCCCTACCTTTCGGCACCTGCCTATGGTTTGGAAGAAGACTATCCAATAAGCGTAATAGGTGTACTCTCCTAAACCAAGGAGCCCTCGCAACCTGAGAGAAGGTGATAATAAAAGACAACTGAATAAACCAATTCAATTTCTCCTGAACCTGGATCCATCCTCGAAGAAGTCCCTTCGAGTTCGTATATAACCATATGATGGATTTATCCAATGGAAGTGGATACTCGTAGTGATACGAGGTGTTCTGAGAAATGCAAAGGGTAACAAAAGGAGCGGCAATGATTTATGCAACTCGGACAATCCAAAAGCCAGTATTTTAAGAAGGTTCGGTCAACTTGGTCACTGAGTCATAGTCTAGGGTCGGTCAAAGGTCGCTGCCAAAGAGAGAGAGAAAAGAAACACTCTGCGTGCACTCTAACCTAGATCAGAATGGTTATCATTTTATCTAATCCGGAAACCTCCTACCGTATTGTCAAATTCTCCTCCAAACCTGAAAGAAGAATCAATCGGGATCACCCGATGAGTAAACCAACTCATCAGTGGGAATCGGGATCCAACTCTCATCGCATGATAACGTGACGGAATCCACTCACGTTATCATACTCCAGAAGGTATGCGCATGCCTGGCAAGTTTCAGTTTGTTTAGAAACTCCCGATATGATTTTTACCCCATGTTCTTATGACCTTGACGAAAGCCAACAAATCATAAGTCACATGTCAAGTTCTACCCGTCATATTCTTGTCAATTTGAACCCACCCGTACATACCCTTGACGAAAGCCAACAAGGTAATACGACTGTCCCAAACCAACACATCTATCTATGCAACAAATGAATACCCCAGCAGCTACCAAACACTATGCCTTGACGAAAGCCAACAAACATAGCTTGAATACTACTGACCATCCATAAGACATGACGGAGGGCTACGACTGGTTTTTGGCGAAAAACCTTTAACGTAATGAACTTGATCTCGTTGAAGGAACTTGATAGCTTTTTATAAAAATATAGTGGCAAAAACCTTTTGCTAAAGAGGTCACTCCCGGTGAAGGGATCTCGGCTCTTTCCTCATGGAATGAGATGCAGGATATTCCAACTGAATACCGCGATGCAAAGCAACTTGTAATCGACTATAGTGAAGTTATTACCCTGACACAAACTTCTGCCCAAGGGGTCACTCCCGGTGAAGGGATATCGGCCCTTGCCTCGTCGAATGAGGTGCAGGATATTCCGACCGAATACCACTGTACAAAACAAAAGAAAACGTCTTTGTAATAACACTTTTAAAAATTGTTCTAACAACATCCAAACAGGTTTGTTTTCCTTTGCATTGATCAGAATCAACGCAGTCTCATCAATTAATCACACCAGAAAAGAACGAAAATAAAATGTACGTATATACCATCCACATTCGTCACTGGGTCCCATCATCACCCGTTAGCTTACTTAACTAACGACAGAGCGGGGACTGAACTGGCGCGGGTGTAAAACATATACAACATCTACTAGTATATATACCAATATACAATAATCACTCCAGGCGTGATAATATGCAACATTACAGAAAAGTAATAAGCATCACAGAACAATACAGATAATCTGGGATCCCCGGGTTTCACAGAGCCGTTGCTGAAACCCGACGTTCCCCTGGTCGTGTGGATAGCCTGTGCAGTGAAAACTAGACCCCTACGGGTGCGGCAAGTTACCCACCAAAACCTGAAGCGAGGCAGCCCTCTACAGCATAGTGAATGGACTACCCTTCACTTCACGGAATCCGGTAACTTGAGCACCCCTCCTTGGGTCAACCTGTACCCCCTACGAGTGCGGCGAATAGTCTGCCAATTCTAGAGTGAGGCCCCTCTGCCTCTCAAAGCCATGAGATACGGACCCGTTGCCCTCCAGAACCCGGTTATCCGTGCACTCCGTCGCGGGGTAAACCTAGTACAGAAATGAAAAATATGTACAACGGGTACATCGACCTCAGCCCGGTCGTGCCCCAAAAGAATATTATACAAACAGGCAGTGACGGCAGTCCACATGTTAGACGCTCGCCCCGCAATATCAAATGTACAAATAAATCCAAACTGCACTACCATTGCATACTGCTATCCACCACGACAAATCCGCAACATCACAGCACAACACAGAACATCAATGCGAATGTCACGTTCGCAAACCCGTCTAAAAGGACTATAGCAATTAGACGCGGTTTACCGCTCGAATGACATTCACGGTCGGAGATATAATTTAAGTACTGTAAACTAACACATTTAAATTTCGATCGACAAAATTTCCCGAAGTGGGCCCCACGTACATCTGCTGTACAGTAACAAAATCTGGGTCCAAAAGAAATATTCCAGAAACCACAATTTTCAATGTAGAACCTACTGTAGAAAAATGGTTCACTGTAGCTCTAAAACGGCCGCGGAACTGCGGCCAAAGTAGGGTTTATGCGGCGGTTCCACGGCGCTTTGGAGTCAACAGTTGACCAAATTTCACCAGTATTCTTAAAAAAGCCTGCACGATTTTCTGAGATACTCAAAATAATTTTTAGACCTGTTTAAAAATTCGACAGAAACTTTAACATAGGAATTGCGGTTTTCGAAAATCCGTTCGATCGATCTTTTAAACGCGTTAGAACAAGTTAGTAAAGCTTAATGGCGTGGCTCTGATACCATGTAACTCTACGGTAGCGCCCCGGCCGTCAATCTGACGCCAAATGCGGAACAAAAACTTTTATAACTGGCGCTATCGCATACTATAACCCGGATCTGCCATTAACGCTAAACCAACAAACTACAAAGTGGATAGAAAGGTTATACCGAACGATCCGAGTCCTTCGTTCTTTAACCATCATCCCACGCTCCATTGCGGCTGCTCCGATTTCCTGGCTCGTCGTCGAGGTGGCACCACATCTACGGATCTTTAAACGGGCTCCCGCCTCTGAACCGAGGCAACTCAGTCATCAAGTTTGCTAAAAGAGATGACCAAAATTGATGTAGAGAATGAGTAGAACACTTTGTCTCGCTTCATAAAAAACCATGGATGAACGGTTAATGAAGTTGCCTTTTTGGAATTGGGTGATGGAAAAATGAGCTATATGAAATTACATGAAGTAAAACTATCATAATCTTTTTCCCAAATTAATCAATCTCTCTCTCTCACAAGAAGGGCCGGCCATTTATCAAGAGGAGGAGGGTGAGTGTAGGAGAGAAAAGGAAGGTGACCATAAACCAAAGCTTATCATAACATTAAAACAAAGCATGAGTCATATAACACCTTGCATAAAACAATTAATGCAACAAATGAGTCACTAACCTAGTCACCTCTTCTAGAACCTTCCACACTCATTACTCACCTCATGACTCACCCAAAAGAAGAAAAGATAAATCCGCATTAAACCGAATGTTTAATACGGGTGATAGAAACTGACAACTTTCAAAAGCGATCCCGAAACGAATTTCAGGATAACCCCGTAACTGTATAAATATACCCGCATTTGTATTACGACCGAATACAAATGCAACTGAGACAAAGATGTTATATCTACAAAGAATAATACATGGATCCGGCTTAAACCAAAGCCCACCAGTATTATCTGCCCGAAATATGACACGTGCGTAAACGTACGTGCATTTTCCGAACCCTGCCATAAAACCATACGGCCTCTACAACGTTTCGCCCGAACTTGGGAAACTATCTGTGGGGGACTCTAATGACTCGTTAGTACCCTGGCAGTGGGTTTAACCACAAGCACGTCAGCGGTACTAGCTGTGCGTAACGGCTGCCCATGTACTGACCTCAAGGGTAGCCGATGAGCGAACTCATCCTGAAACCCTACTGAGGCTAACAGTGACAATATGCATATAGTCCGGTCCGTTCGTCTATGAGTATCGCATATCAGGCCTAGGGGGCTGGTAACGTCAGATCCCCAAAAGCGGTATAAGTCGTGTCGGAGACAAGCCCTGAACACCCTGAGAAACTACTGGAGTACCTACCAGTAAATCTCACCTGCCTTGGCCAAGGACTTGGTGTAATGGCTTTCCTAGACACAGCGCGATCTCACCCCCAATACCGGGAGAGACGAATCCCCTGCCGATCCGCTCACCTGCCTCCATGTGGCTCGGGACTGTACCAAAAAAATACCTATTTGCACGACTCCTTTAAGCCGTGGTAGGGTAGAAATCAAAGCACAGTGGGAACTCACACGAGACAAATGACGACCTCAGGTCGATGAACTAACCTGTACACATGTCACCAGGGAACTGCTATCTGACGATAGGTATAATACCAACTAGCAGGTTCTCGGCGAGTCCTGTCCGGTGTACTCTAACCCAATGAGCACCTGTATACATCTTAGGTGATCCAACTGACACCAGTGGCTTGTGAGATCGGCCACCGCCCCTCGTCGGGGTCTCGACTGTATACACTAGTCTACTCCGGAGTATCGATGCTCTGTCTCGAAACTCCCACGACTAGGGACCACTTTTAAGGATGTGCTTATAGACTACCCAACTTTCAAGTATATGATCGCCATCATACTGTTGGTAGTTAAGCAAAATCCTAAGGGCTCTATCAAAGTGTAATCGTGATCAGTCACCTGAACCTATACACGACTGATAAAGGCAAACCAGATAGCATACTATCATCTCAAGTAAGACTGTGCTACCGGTATAGGTCCTCCTCAATCATTGCAATCACGTACCTGCGATCCAATAATTGACTTTGAGGGCACTATATCCAACACGAGCGAGGGAACTTCTGGCCTCGACTGCCTCTGGGAGGGCTTTTTGATCTCCGGCGTTGTGGCAGGGGAGCTGCCCGCGAGGGATAGCCGAGCGAGGGGACCTCTGGTCTCGACTGCCTCTGAGAGGGCTTTTCGATCCCCGGCATTGTGGCAAGGAAGCTGCCCATGGGGGATAGCCGAGCGAGGGAACCTCGGGCCTCGACTGCCTCTGGGAGGGCTTTTTGATCCCCGGCGTTGTGGCAGGGAAGCTGCCCGCGGGGGATAGCCGAGCGAGGGAACCTCGGGCTCGACTGCCTCTGAGAGGGCTTTCGGTTCCTGGTGCCGTGGCACGGGAGCTGCCCGTTGGAGATAGCCGAGCGAGGAAACCTCGGGCCCGACCATCTCTGGGGGACCTTTCTTGTTGTACAGGAGGAACTCCGCCAGGAAAGAAAGTTCGAAAGTTTCTTTATTCGCATGGTTAGGAATTTTAGACAACGCTATACATCATCATTTCGAAGGGAGATTTTGAGCGGTGGCCAGGGCACGGCGTTTTGCTAGTTTTGACTTCATAGGTGTAGCTTGAGCTTCTCAGCGTTGTAAGGCCGAGGTAGCTTCCATCCGTCCACATCTTGCAGACGGTAGGCTCCGCCGGGGAGCGCTTCGCAGACGAGGAAGGGACCTTCCCACTTTGGGGAGAACATGTGAAGCCTGCCTTGGTCGATGAACTCATTCCGCCGCAGGACTAGGTCCCCGGCCTTGAAGGATCGGTGTTTTACCCGAGCGTTATAGTACCGGGCCGTTTGCTGTTGGTAGGCGGCGGCTCTGATCTGGGCCCGATCCCTTTTATCTAACAATACGTCGAGGTTGGTTCGTAGCGCCATGGTGTTTGCTTCATCGTCAAAGTGCTCGACTCGGTGGCTGGGTAGCCCGATCTCTGCTGGGACCATTGCTTCGGTCCCGTAGCAGAGGCTGAAAGGGGTCTCCCCGGTAGGGGTCTTTTTTGACGTGCGCAGGGCCCATAAGACCCGGGGTAGTTCCTCGACCCAACTGCCCTGCCTCCCTTCCAGGCAGGTTCGGAAGCCCCTGAAGACGTCTCGGTTAGCGACCTCGGCCTGCCCGTTACATTAGGGGTGCGCGACCGCGGCAAACTTCATGAAGATGTTGTAGGGTTACTAGGCACTCTAACAAGGTTCTACAATGCATCAACCATGCCCGATTAAAATTTTAGTAGTGCCGAATAATCCTAAACAAGATCTTTGCTAGAATATTAGGATTTCACATGCAAGTAAGTAGCATTTACGACTAATTGAATACGAAATACAACCTTTGTAGATCGGTCCTTCACTTCATTAGCTCCTTGTTGAAGTCCCTTCGCTGCGATTGTGGTTCTCCCGGACTCTTGCATGGCTTCACGAGACGAAAGACGCGTCCTTGTTTGAAGACTTCGAGGCCGAAGATGATCTACGTCGAGAGAATTACAACTCAAGCTACTACTTCACTAACTAGAGAATTAGTGAAGCAAACACTCTATACTAAAGTGCTAGTCTAGTAGAGGATGGAGAAATAGGAAATGAGTTCTCTTTAGAATTTTATTTCTCACAATCTTTCACTCTCCTTTTAAAACCCTAACAAGCTTTTCCTTTTTGTTCAAAGAAGAAGAAGATGAACAAAAGAAAAAGGATGAGGATAATGATCAAGTAAGTGAGCTAACAATGGTGAGTGAGTATCATATACTAACTCATGTAGAGACTTAATCATGGCTAAGTGTGATGGTTAGGTTAATAAAAATCCAAAGTAAAAACAAACTTAGTGGATGTTCCAGCCAAAAATTTCTGCGCAAAGGAGTCCAAGGTATCAAATGGCAGCGATACGCTTAAGGAAATGCGAACCAGTATCTTCCGGCCTATATTTTGATAAACTCCCGAAGGAGAAACTATTAGATTCTGATAGTATTGGAAGCATCTCGAAAAACCCTTCGATTTGATATATTATGGGCCCCATAATTCATCCGGGAGCAAAAGTTATGAGGTATCACGTGTCCACACGTGATGGACCTTTGAGAACCCGCTGGAGGAGCTAAAAGATATAATAAAAACTCGGAAAAGACCCCAATGGGGCATCACGTGCTCACACGTGACCATGGGTCACGTGCAGATACGTGATGGGCTTTTAAAGCCTCTAAAATAATGAATAGAATTTAATTCTAAAAGCCTGAAATTACCTCAACGAGGTATCACGTGCTTACACGTGACCAATGGTCACGTGTTGACACGTGATGGTTAAAACTGAAACATAAATAAGCGGCTGAGAAAGGAACCCAATTGGGGGTCACGTGCTCACACGTGACCAAAGGTCATGTGCCAGCACGTGACTGGCTTTAAAAGCCTTATAATTTAATAGAATTAAATTCTAAAAGTTCTGAATCTTTCCAAATGGAAAAGGGTCATGGGGAACCGTTGGATTAAAGATCCAAGGGTGATTAAAAATCATCAATTTATGGAAAAATCTTAAATAAGGAAAGATTCCCCCTAAATCTAACCGAGATAACAAATAGAATATCTTTTGGATTTAAAATCCACGGTGAATAAAATTCACTGAATGATCTAAAGGCCCAGAATTAATGATAAATATAAATCAAATCTCTCAACAATCAAATCAAATCTTTCAATGAGAGATTTGCTAAACAAATTGATTCTTTTCCTTCTCCTATAAATAGGAGCCAAGAAGAGAAGAGAAGGGAACTACTTTTTTGGGGAGAGAAAAACAGAGAGAGGAGAATTTAATTCTCTGCAAAAGAAAAATCCTAGGTAAGAAAAAAGAGGCTTCAAAAGAGAATTTAATTCTCAAAAGAGTTTAACTCTTACATAAAGAAAAGAACTTAGTTCTTTCTCTGGTTGAGGATCTACAAAGTGCACATCTCCCTATGAATTGAGAATTTAATTCTCATTGGGTTGAGATCCTGCCATGCAGATCTAAAACACAGAGGAGGAATTGAGTTTTGAGAATTTAATTCTCCCAAACTTTCAGGAATTTAATTCCTCCTAAAACAAAACTAGGGTTTAACCCTAATCAAGAATTTAATTCTTTTACATATCTGGGAATTTAATTTCTTTGAAAAGAAATTAGGGTTTTACCCTAAATAAGAATTTAATTCTTAAAGATAAGGAGACTTAAAAGATCTCTGTTCATGAAAAGAACTAGGGTCACGTGCCCCACGTGACCCCTGAACAGATCCCCCAAAATGAGAAGAGGAATGCTTTGAGGCAATGCCTCACGTGCTCCCACGTGACCCTCATTATATATGGAACAAAAAGCAAAGGCAGAAACAATTCTGGGCGCTCTCACGTGACACCACGTGACCCCGAATAAATGTTCTAATGAATCAGGGCATGAGTATACATCACGTGCCCACACGTGATGGCTATGAAAATTAAAAGTGTTTAACACTTGTTTGCAGAACAAAATAAAAGGGATCTGGCCCCGCTTTTTGATGCCATCACGTGCTCCACGTGACTTCCAAAACGCAGAAAGAAAAAGCAAAAGAAATAAAGGCCTTGGGCGCTCTCACGTACTCCCACGTGACCCCTTGGCTGATGCTTTAACAATCAGCGCACTAATCCTCCTCATGTGGCGGCACGTGATGCTCCAAAGAAAACATAAAAAGTGTTTAACGCTTATTTACAGAACGAAAAAGGAGATCTGGCTCCACATTTAGGGCGACCTCATGTGTCACTACGTGACCCCTAATGAGCATTCTAACAGACAAGAGCGAGGGCCTTCATCACGTGCTCACACGTGATGGCCGCCAGAATTAAAAGAGTTCAACACCGATCTGCAGAATAAAATAAAGGGAATCAGGGCGCTCTCACGAGTCCATACGTGACCCCTCTCTCCTTAGTGTTTAACACTAATCTGAAGACTTTGTCCTCGGTGTTTAACATTGATTTTCTTAGTGTTTAACACTAATTTGGAAAACTCTATTGGCAGTATTTAACACTGATTTGCTTAGTGTTTAACACTAATTTGGAAACTCTGTTCCCAGTGTTTAACACTGATTATCTTTTAGTGTTTAACACTAACTTGCTAATCTTATTCCCAGTGTTCAACACTGTTGGTCTTTAGTGTTTACACTAGTTTTAGCCCAATTGGCTAAGTTTCTAGAGGCAAAGCCTCTCCTTCAATGGACCAACAGAGGGCCAATATTTCAAACATAATGGGACTTAGCCCAAACTGGCCATAAGTCCTCAAATCATCTTGAACTGAGCACATCTGCTTTTTCAACCAACTCATTGGTTTAGGGTACATCTCTGAACTCCTCTGACATTTGTCGTTGTAATCCTTCAACGTCTTCAGAGAGGTAACGGGTCCCGACAACCACACATCAACACGGACTGTGGGGTCCTTAAACTCATGGACTTATGCGTCCCTAAACCAAGATACGGACTGTGGGGTCCTTAAACCTGCGGACTTATGCGTCCTTAAACTAACGGACTAATGCGTCCTTAAACACGCCCATATGGACTGTGGGGTCCTTAAACCCATGGACTTATGCGTCCTTAAACTACCAATGGACCACCATGTCCCTAAACTGGTATTGGACCACCATGTCCCTAAACTGGAACAATAGAGCCCCAAATGCTCTTTTGTCGGATCTAAACGATCCTGTTTAAGTTGATCTTAGCCTCAAATATGGCTAACGTATCCTTAAACCTTCAAACAGACTTTAGTCCCAAATTGGACTCTAGATCCCCCAATCAACTTTGGCTCAAGGGTACATCTCTGAACTCCTCTGACATTTGTCGTTGTAATCCTTCAACGTCGTCAGAGAGGTGATGGGTCCCGACGGCCATACATTTAATGGACCACCATGTCCCTAAACTGGAACAATCGAGCCTCCAAACGCTCTTTTGTCGGATCTAAACGATTCCGTTAAGTTGATCTTAGTCTCAAATTGGACTAACGTATCCTTAACAAACGTTTGAGTTGATCTTAGTCTCAAATATGGCTAACGTATCCTCAAACCAAAAACCCAAACCCAAATCTAAGAAAATACGGATTTGGACTAATTCACGTCCTACGGGCGACGACATAAATCAGTCTCCGTATACAATCCACGGGCAACCACAAACAAAACAAACACCCACGACACGAAGTGACCAGCTGGAGAAGGAGAAAGTTGTTACCGCGATGCGGTAGCGTAATTAACTGCAGGGGCTTGTGCCTGCAGGGAAGAGCATTCCCACAATCAAAAACCCCTCAAGCGAGGGGGAATCTGACGAAGTCTGCTACATCGGCCGCATCCGTCTAAACCTCCGATACACGCTGCCATAAATCAACTTGGCATCTTCGGAGAGGTGGACGGATAGCACCTATTAGCATCTGCCCCAAACCTCAGGGGAGACGTCCCGCGTCTCGGCCGCCGTTCGGAGGGGAACAGATTCTGGCACGCCCGGTGGGACCTTTTCCTCTTTCCACTCCACACTTCGTGTGTCGTGTTCGCGAACGAATCGCGGTTTGCTGTGGTTGCCTGTGGATTCGAGGTACTAAGATTTGGTGCCTTGCTCCGTGCAGAAAACAGAAGATCAATGGCTTCAAACTGCACTACCTACAACTGCAACTCTCGCTCCGTCCTTGCTGGAGGAGTGACTTACGGGCCCCAAGCGGCCTCTCTTTCAAGGTGCCAGTGGAGCAGGTGACTCAGGCCACCACCGGGCTATTCTTCGGGACCATGATCCCACCAACGAGCTTCAATACCCCATTACCATCGCAAGAAGCTCCGAAGAAGTCGGTCTTCGATCAGCTTACAACTATCGCGGCCCCTCTCAACGGGTTGCCCAAGCCCAATGCCTCAGCTTTCAGCAAACTGGGCCAAAACTCATGTGGGCCCATGAAGAAGTCTGCAATACCAGAAAAGGTTGTTCCGAAGAGGATAGCCATCCCTGCTCCTGAAGTCGTCAAGGCGGCTTCTCCTGCCAAATGGTCGGACTTCACAAGACTGACTATTCCGGCTCCCGTTCCTGCTCGAAGGTCTGTCTTTGACAGATTGGATACCGCTACTCAAAAGACGTCAGTCTTCAAGAGACTGGCACCAGCAGCGCTTCATCTGGAAAGGGGGCAAGACAAAGCCATCCCCATCGCTGAGCCAACGCCGTCCGCTCGACATGCTCGCTGTCGTCACTGGCGCCGAGTGAGGAAGGCTGGAGGCAACTCCCCCTCTGGGATAACTCCGCCAGCTCAACCGGTGGGGATCGATGCTGCTGTTCCAACCGAGAACAGCTTTGAACTGCTCAACAAGGTGCGCAGAAACTCTCCTACTGCAGTGCTGAAGAGAATTCCTTCACCTGTGAAGAATGCTACAGAGAAGAAGCCGGAGCAACCTCCTCAACGGCTATCCTCTGAAATTTACAAGGTTTGGCGACAGGTCCAAGAGTCGGTGATTGATGAAAACTATCTCCGCCGGCAGAAAAAGATGAAGGTTCGGCAGGAGAAGGATTACTCTGTCAAGCCACCAAAAGCGACAACTACTTGGGTACCCACTACAACAGCCCCCTCGACTTCAACTGCTCAAAAGGGGAGGAAGCCAAAGAAAGCCCCTGTGACTGCGGCAAATCGTAAAGACGCTGAGCCCAAACGCCCTAAGTCTGGGGGCATGGTGGTGCACACTGTCTATATGGCATCCGGGAAAGAGGATAGCCGTGCTTCGACGGGTCACCGACCGCTCACCCGATCCCTGACAAAAGCCTAGGAGGAACAGTAGAAGTTTCAAGAGATGATGATTGCAATGGCCGCACTCACCGAGCCAAAAGAAAGCCCGGAGGCATCATCAGAGCAGCGTCACGAACAAGAAACTGATGCTGACTTCTTATGCAGAGTCCTCGAAAAGAAGGACAGAGAAGCCGCAGAGCAAGCGGCTAACATAAAGCAAATAGCGCTCCTCTTCCAAGATATGGTAGGGATGATGCTACAGCCGGACTCTCCAGTTGAAGACCCTCCGATCATTACTGAAGACGATAGAGGAGAGACATCTAATCCGCCTTCGACTCTTTCAACAGCCAAAGATGAAACCATTTCCAAGGCTGCGCTGGAGGAATATATAGCTCAGCAAATACGAGCTCATCAAGCAAGTGAAGCAGCTGAGCAAATTGTTAGAACCGGACGGCCCTATCCGAGCTGGTATGACCAAATCAGTTACCCGCCGGGATATACGATCTCTAAGTTTCACGTATATAAAGGGACAGGGAACCCACATCAGCATGTCGCTCAATTCAGGACCTTATGTGGCAATACTGGAGGCGATGACAGACTGTTGCTTCGACAATTTGTCGGCAGCTTAGCAGAAACGGCATTCGAATGGTATTCGGAGCTACCTAACGACTCTGTCAAAACATTTGCGGAGATGGAGTTGCTGTTTACACAAAGATTCGCGAGTGCTAGTGAACGCACCCCGATAACAGCACTGATCAACGCCAGGATAAGGCCAGGCGAAACGTGGGTTCAATACGCAACACGATGGCGGAATCTGTGGTCGAAATGCGAACAACGCATAGAAGAGGCTCCTGCAGTAGGCATGTTTGTGGGTACCATTGATCCGCAAGCAACCATCTCACAGTTCATGATGTTCTCCAAGCCGACCACCTTCCAGGCCTTGATTGATAAGCTGGCCCAAATGGGACCAGATGGGCTATAGGCCTTCCTCTTTAAAGACGGAACCTTGGAATGAAAAGGGCAAAGGGAAAGCAACCTTCGTCGCCAACGCTCAACAACAACCGAGCAACTTAAAGCCGGTTGTCCGTCAAAACAATATGCGTCCACGCCCATCCCTCGAGGAGAGACTGGGACGTCCTTACTCGTTTCCTCAGGATAAAACGGGAAGACTGTTTGAGCTGGCAGTGCGCAACAGACTCATCAATCTGCCGAGTCCAAAGCGTCCGTTGCAGCCAGGCGATGTCAACGATCCCAATTATTGTCCTTACCACCAAACGGTAAGTCACCCGATCGAGGATTGCTTCGTCTTTAAAGGATGGATCGAGGATCAGTATCTACAAGGCAAGTTTACGCTGTCCGAGAAGTGGAAAATAAACCCACCATGACCGCACACTCCAAAGAAGACGGACACACCGGGGGCAACTTGTTCTCTTGTTGAAGAAGCTTCGTGGGAAGTCGTACTGTCAGCCAAAACCAAAAGGATGCTGAATGATCTCCAGACATGCCCGGCGATCGGATCGAAGAACTCGCTAGAACCCGAGATCGTCAAAGGGATGCTGAAGCCGCGCCCAACTCCAAAGATCGATGGTGAAGGCCCCAGCACTCATACCCAGCCGTCAAAGTCTTCGAAGAAGAAGAAGAAGACCAAAAAGCCCGTGCAGCCTGGTGACAAGCCCACGGACATGCAAAAACAGATTGACGCGTTGGAAGAATATAATCAGAAGGCGCGAACCCCAGTCACACTCTAAGAATTTCTCAGCCACGTCCTTGAGGACGGAGATGATGACAATGGAGAAGACTCGTCGGATGAATCTGAAGATTACGTGGCAAGCTGCCATGTGATCTCTCACTCGTCAATAAATGACGAAGAAGCTCCTTACACAGAGAAACCGGGGGCGGATCCTGAACCAGAACTTCTGTGGCCGTCAGACGAGATGATCGATGCCTTCCTGAATGAGATTCGTATGAAAAGTAAAGCCGACCGGGAGCGTGAGATGGCCATATTTGAAAAGGCCAAACGCCGGCGACTGGACAAAAGGGTCGATACACTCCCACCAGATCAAAGTACATCCGCCGCAAATGAAAGCAGGATCAAGACAAGGAAACGATTTGCCAAAGCTATATCAATGGGGATGAGGCCGCCCTCTTTCAGAGAAAATTCTCCTGGTGGTATACATTTTGATAAAACGGACGTACACCCCAACTTCTTCTTATATCATCAGAGGATCGCACATCCTACTGAAGACTGCAACTCCTTTAAGTGTTGGTGGCAAGGATATGTCGCTCATAGACAACACATCAATAGAATAAAGCGGGAAGCTCGTAGACAGCGAAAAAATACGACAGATGAGTATAAAAGAGTTGGCGGCAATTGTCACAGGGACGAGCCCAGGGGATCACGAGTTCTCACCTTTGGAAGCGATTCTGACGAAGAAGCAGCCCTCAACCCTCTCTTCAAGGAATTCATTTCTAAAACAAAAGAATTGGAGAGTTGCGAGAACGTTCAGCCGTACAATCTCACGCTACCCGGAAAGAATCTCGGACCCGCAAACGACGGAGCAAACGAAATGAGAAAGGAAAAGGAAAAAACGACTTTTGTTGCTAATACTCAACAACAACCGAGTAACCCGAGACTGTTTTGTCGTCAAAACAACAAGCCGCGATACCTCAATGAGAAGTTGAAACGTCCTTACTCGTTTCCCAAAGATAAAACAAAGAGATTGTTCGAGCTAGCAGTGCGCAGCAGGCTCATCACTCTGCCAGATCCAAAACGTCCATTGCAACCAGGTGACGTTAACAATCCTAATTATTGTCCTAACCACAGAGTAATGGGTCACCCACTCGAAAATTGCTACGTCTTCAAAAACTGGGTTGAAGACCAATACCAACAGGGCATGTTCGCGCTGCCCGAAAAGTGGAAAGTAAACCCGCCACAACAACATGCTCCGAAAAGGGTGGATATGCCGGGGGCATCATGCTCATTCATAGGGAAAGCCCCATAGACCGAAAAGTCAGTAAACTAGAGATGCGCCTCAAATACGATGACGGCGGACCGAAACGTCCTTAAACTAACGGCGGACCGCAATGTCCTAAAACTTGCGAATGACCGAAACGTCGTTAAACTACTCCCAACCCGCAGTATCTTCAGGCTGACGTGGTAAAAAAAAATGGTACGTCCACAAGCAAAATGGGCACGGATGAAAACCCGAAAGGGCTCCGTGAGTAAAAACAGCAGGGCTACCGGCGAGTGTTCGTGAAAACCCGAAAGGGCGCGACCTCATTAAAAAAACAAAAAACAAAAAAAGAACAAAAAAAACATTAAAAAAAAAACTTTATGTCCATAAGCAAAATGGGCACGGATGAAAACCCGAAAGGGCTCATTGAGTAAAAACCTCGTTAAAAGACACTTATAGGGTCCTCTCGACCTTGTAAGGAGAAACCACCCGCGTGAGACCCTTACGACTCACAATGGAGCAACACACTTAGGGATCCTCACGATTCCTAAGGAGAAATTACACTTGCGAGATCCTCACGACTCGTAAGGAGAACTCTCTTATGGGACCCTCACGGCTCATAAGATTTGAAAGTCTTAAGTTACAGAGACCTTAACCTGTTCTTAAGCAACCCCCACAACCTTCGATATTGCCCTACAAGCGGCTCAATACTGGCCCTTGTATACAATCCAAGGACGCGAATAAATATTTCCCTAACAAAGTCTCATCCGTGACTAGGGATATGCTTGTACAGCAAACAACACTTGTAAGTCCTCTCGACTTATAAGGAGAAAAGCCTTTTGTAAGATCCTTACGACTTACAAGAGAACATGCACTTAGGAATCCTCATGATTCCCAAGGAGAAAACACACCTACAAGATCCTCACGACTTGTAGGGAGAAATACCTTTGTGAGACCCTTACGGCTCATGAAGTCAAAAGCCTTAGCCGACAGGACCCTTAACCCTGTTTACTAAACCACCTTTGTTCAACATCGACAGAGGCAAATGATGATTCGCTCCTGGCAATATCCCAGTTGCAGCGATGCTGATGCCTAAACCGGTATCAAATTCCAAGCCCTTTCAAGGTAAATGATGATTCGCTCCTGGCAATATCCCAGTTGCAGCGATGCTGATGCCTAGACCGGTATCAAATTCCAAGTCCTTTTATGGCAAATGATGATTCGCTCCTAGCAATATTCCAGTCGCAGCGATGCTGATGCCAAGATTGGTATCAGATCCCAAATCCCCTACTCGCGAAAAAAAAATCGGCGAGCCAAAAAAAATGCATATGAAATAGCCGAAATGATGGGGCAACTTGCAACGAAATCAGCAAGTAAAAATGTATGCATACAAAAACAGCCGAAATGATTGGGCAACTCGCAATAAAAAGCAGCGAGTAAAAATAAAATAAATAGCCGAAATGATTGGACACCGCGAAAAATAGTCGAAATGATAGGGTAATCGTAACCTTCGCGATATAAAAGCAGAAATGATAGAGCATCGCGGGAAAAGAAATAAAATAAAAATAAAATTTATGCCCTGCAGGCGATGCCCCATCACACCCTGTATACAATCCAAGGGCGTAAACAAAAAGGGATCATACTTCTCCTCCAAGTTTCATCAGAAGAAGAAGCCAAATCTTGACGGGTCACAAGCGACCTAGAGATCATCCCAACACTCGTCTCGTAACGACGGACACAATTTCGAGCTAAGCGGAACAGCGGCAACTCCCAGTTCCATGGCTCGGTGGTATACATATCGCCAACAGTCAAACCTCCATCCCGTGAAATGCTGATATAATCAGCAAAATTCCTGGTTACGTGGAACGCGGATAACGTCACTCTTTGACCCTGTGGAAAACGTCCAGAGCGGATCCTGGTCCTCGCAGAGCACGGCAGTGAACCCGTGTGAAGCATCCAGAGCGGAGCCTAGTCCTTGCCGAGCACGGCAGTGAACCCGTGTGAAGCATCTAGTTCAAAATTTCTGGTTACGTGGAACGCGGATAACGTCACTCTTTGACCCCGTGGAAAACGTCCAGAGCGGATCCTGGTCCTCGCAGAGCACGGCAGTGAACCCGTGTGAAGCATCCAGAGCGGATCCTGGTCCTCGCAGAACACGTCAGTGAACCCGTGTGAAGCATCCAGAGCGGAGCCTAGTCCTCGCCCAACGCGGCAATGAACCCGTGTGAAGCATCTAGTGCAAAATTCCTGGTCACGTGGAACACGGATAACGTCACTCTTTGACCCCGTGGAAAACGTCCAGAGCGGATCCTGGTCCTCGCAGAACACGTCAGTGAACCCGTGCGAAGCATCCAGAGCGGAGCCTAGTCCTCGCCTAACACGGCAGTGAACCCGTGTGAAGCATCTAGAGCAAAATTCCTGGTCACGTGGAACGCGGATAACGTCACTCTTCGACCCCGTGGGAAACGTCCAGAGCGGATCCTGGTCCTCACACCAACATGGAGTGATCACCACCGCGACATTCGTCTCGATACAGTAGACGCAATACCAGCAGACGAAGCGAAGGCCAAATTCCTAGGTTCAGGGTCTTGACGGCAAGTCATATAAAGCCTGAAAGACACTGGGACCCTGCAAATCGTCCCAAAACGGTCTCTTGCATACTATCCACGGGTCACACTCTCCAAAGTCGAATCTCGACTAGGAGGGAAACAACCACTTACGAGTCCTCTCGACTTATAAGCGGGAAAATTCTCTTGTGAGATCCTTACGACTTTCAAGAGAAAACACACTTAGGAGTCCTCACGACCCCTAAGGAGAAAATACACCTGCGGGATCCTCTCGACTCGTAGGGAGAAAAGTCTTTATGAGACCCTCACGGCTCATAAAGTTCAAAAGTCTTAGGTGGCAGATCCTAACCCTGTCTCCTAAGCCGTCACCGCCCTGCAAAGAGGTCAAGATGGACCATCTATGAGCCAGACTCGCCAAAGCTACATGCCACTGAAACGGAAAAGCTACTCATGAGCATATAAACTACTTCACGCCAGAGTAAGATATAAAGAAATAAAAGGGTGCGGTTCATGGAGTTGAGAGTTTGGAACTATATCTCTTGAGAGTCGAGATTTGAGTCAATGATAAATGACGACGCTTGTGTCCGCTCGTTATCTTCTCAGATCAAGATTCTGAAAGATGTATACCAACCCGAAACTGGTCATACGCTATACATAACTCTACACTACTTCA
This sequence comes from Agapanthus africanus, assembly GCA_030015575.1. Lineage (NCBI taxonomy): Eukaryota > Viridiplantae > Streptophyta > Magnoliopsida > Asparagales > Amaryllidaceae > Agapanthus > Agapanthus africanus. The sequence continues at coordinate 90,393,612 of JASDDO010000019.1, read as the reverse complement.
CCCACGTACATACTTACATGGGCAAAGTAGTGGGGGGCATTTGTTCCCGCCAAAAATTTCTGCGCAAAGGAGCCCAAGGTATCAAATGGCAGCGATACGCTTAAGAAAATATGAACCAGTATCTTCCGGCCTATATTTTGATAAACTCCCGAAGGAGAAACTATTAGATTCTGATAGTATTGGAAGCATCTCGAAAAACCCTTCGATTTGATATATTATGGGCCCCATAATTCATCCGGGAGCAAAAGTTATGAGGTATCACGTGTCCACACGTGATGGACCTTTAAGAACCCGCTGGAGGAGCTAAAAGATATAATAAAAACTCGGAAAAGACCCCAATGGGGCATCACGTGCTCACACGTGACCATGGGTCACGTGCAGACACGTGATGGGCTTTTAAAGCCTCTAAAATAATGAATAGAATTTAATTCTAAAAGTCAGAAATTACCTCAACGAGGTATCACGTGCTTACACGTGACCAATGGTCACGTGTTGACACGTGATGGTTAAAACTGAAACATAAATAAGCGGCTGAGAAAGAAACCCAATTGGGGGTCACGTGCTCACACGTGACCAAAGGTCATTTGCCAGCACGTGACTGGCTTTAAAAGCCTTATAATTTAATAGAATTAAATTCTAAAAGTTCTGAATCTTTCCAAATGGAAAAGGGTCATGGGGAACCGTTGGATTAAAGATCCAAGGGTGATTAAAAATCACCAATTTATGGAAAAATCTTAAATAAGGAAAGATTCCCCCTAAATCTAACCGAGATAACAAATAGAATATCTTTTGGATTTAAAATCCACGGTGAATAAAATTCACTGAATGATCTAAAGGCCCAGAATTAATGATAAATATAAATCAAATCTCTCAACAATCAAATCAAATCTTTCAATGAGAGATTTGCTAAACAAATTGATTCTTTTCCTTCTCCTATAAATAGGAGCCAAGAAGAGAAGAGAAGGGAACTACTTTTTTGGGGAGAGAAAAACAGAGAGAGGATAATTTAATTCTCTGCAAAAGAAAAACCCTAGGTAAGAAAAAAGAGGCTTCAAAAGAGAATTTAATTCTCAAAAGAGTTTAACTCTTACATAAAGAAAAGAACTTAGTTTTTTCTCTGGTTGAGGATCTGCAAAGTGCACATCTCCCCATGAATTGAGAATTTAATTCTCATTGGGTTGAGATCCTGCCATGCAGATCTAAAACACAGAGGAGGAATTGAGTTTTGAGAATTTAATTCTCCCAAATTTTCAGGAATTTAATTCCTCCTAAAACAAAACTAGGGTTTAACCCTAATCAAGAATTTAATTCTTTTACATATCTGGGAATTTAATTTCTTTGAAAAGAAATTAGGGTTTTACCCTAAATAAGAATTTAATTCTTAAAGATAAGGAGACTTAAAAGATCTCTGTTCATGAAAAGAACTAGGGTCACGTGCCCCACGTGACCCCTGAACAGATCCCCCAAAATGAGAAGAGGAATGCTTTGAGGCAATGCCTCACGTGCTCCCACGTGACCCTCATTATATATGGAACAAAAAGCAAAGGCAGAAACAATTCTGGGCGCTCTCACGTGACACCACGTGACCCCGAATAAATGTTCTAATGAATCAGGGCATGAGTATACATCACGTGCCCACACGTGATGGCTATGAAAATTAAAAGTGTTTAACACTTGTTTGCAGAACAAAATAAAAGGGATCTGGCCCCGCTTTTTGATGCCATCACGTGCTCCACGTGACTTCCAAAACGCAGAAAGAAAAAGCAAAAGAAATAAAGGCCTTGGGCGTTCTCACGTGCTCCCACGTGACCCCTTGGCTGATGCTTTAACAATCAGCGCACTAATCCTCCTCACGTGGCGGCACGTGATGCTCCAAAGAAAACATAAAAAGTGTTTAACGCTTATTTACAGAACGAAGAAAAGGAGATCTGGCTCCACATTTAGGGCGCCCTCACGTGTCACCACGTGACCCCTAATGAGCATTCTAACAGACAAGAGCGAGGGCCTTCATCACGTGCTCACACGTGATGGCCGCCAGAATTAAAAGAGTTAAACACCGATCTGCAGAATAAAATAAAGGGAATCAGGGCGCTCTCACGTGTCCACACGTGACCCCTCTCTCCTTAGTGTTTAACACTAATCTGAAGACTTTGTCCTCGGTGTTTAACACTGATTTTCTTAGTGTTTAACACTAATTTGGAAAACTCTATTGGCAGTGTTTAACACTGATTTGCTTAGTGTTTAACACTAATTTGGAAACTCTGTTCCCAGTGTTTAACACTGATTATCTTTTAGTGTTTAACACTAACTTGATAATCTTATTCCCAGTGTTCAACATTGTTGGTCTTTAGTGTTTAACACTAGCTTTAGCCCAATTGGCTAAGTTTCTAGAGGCAAAGCCTCACCTTCAATGGACCAACAGAGGGCCAATATTTCAAACATAATGGGACTTAGCCCAAACTGGCCATAAGTCCTCAAATCATCTTGAACTGAGCACATCTGCTTTTTCAACCAACTCATTGGTTTAGGGTACATCTCTGAACTCCTCTGATATTTGTCGTTGTAATTCTTCAACGTCTTCAGAGAGGTGACGGGTCCCGACAACCACACATCAACACGGACTGTGGGGTCCTTAAACTCATGGACTTATGCGTCCCTAAACCAAGATACGGACTATGGGGTCCTTAAACCCGCGGACTTATGCGTCCTTAAACCAACGGACTAATGCGTCCTTAAACACGCCCATATGGACTGTGGGGTCCTTAAACCCATGGACTTATGCGTCCTTAAACTACCAATGGACCACCATGTCCCTAAACTGGTATTGGACCACTATGTCCCTAAACTGGAACAATAGAGCCCCAAATGCTCTTTGTCGGATCTAAACGATCCTGTTTAAGTTGATCTTAGTCTCAAATATGGCTAACGTATCCTTAAACCTTCAAACAGACTTTAGTCCCAAATTGGACTCTAGATCCCCCAATCAACTTTGGCTCAAGGGTACATCTCTGAACTCCTCTGACATTTGTCGTTGTAATTCTTCAACGTCGTCAGAGAGGTGATGGGTCCCGACGGCCATACATTTAATGGACCACCATGTCCCTAAACTGGAACAATCGAGCCTCCAAACGCTCTTTTGTCGGATCTAAACTATTCCGTTAAGTTGATCTTAGTCTCAAATTGGACTAACGTATCCTTAACAAACGTTTGAGTTGATCTTAGCCTCAATTATGGCTAACGTATCCTCAAACCAAAACCCCAAATCCAAATCTAAGAAAATACGGATTTGGACTAATCCACGTCCTACGGGCGATGACATAAATCAGTGTCCTTATACAATCCACGGGCAACCACAAACAAAACAAACACCCACGACACGAAGTGACCAGCTGGAGAAGGAGAAAGTTGTTACCGCGATGCGGTAGCGTAATTAACTGCAGGGGCTTGCGCCTGCAGGGAAGAGCGTCCCCACAATCAAAAACCCCTCAAGCGAGGGGTAATCTGACGAAGTCTGCTACATCGGCTGCATCCGTCTAAACCTCCGATACACGGTGCCATAAATCAACTTAGCATCTTCGGAGAGGTGGACGGATAGCACCTATTAGCATCTGCCCCGAACCTCAGGCGAGACGTCCCGCGTCTCGGCCGCCGTTCGGAGGGGAACAAATTCTGTCCGGGCGTGCCAGAATCTGTTCCCTTCTGAAAGACGGCCGAGACTGAACGTCTTGCCTGAGATTCGGGGCAGATGCTAATTGGTGCTGTCCGTCTACCTCTCCGAAGATGCCAAGTTGATTTATGGCACCATGCATCGAAGGTTTAAACGGATGCGTCCGATGTAGCAAACTTCGTCAGATTCCCCCTCGCTTGAGGGTTTTTTTATTGTGGGGATGCTCTTCCCTGCAGGCGCAAGCCCCTGCAGTTAATTACGCTACCGCATCGCGGTAACAACTTTCTCCTTCTCCAGCTGGTCACTTCGTGTCGTGGGTGTTTGTTTTGTTTGTGGTTTCCCGTGGATTGTATACGGAGACTAATTTATGTTGTCGCTCGTAGGATGTGGATTAGTCCAAATCCGTATTATCTTAGATTTGGGTTTGGGGGTTTAGTTTGAGGATACGTTAGCCATATTTAGGGCTAAGATCAACTCAAACGTTTGTTAAGGATACGTTAGCCCAGTTTGAGACTAAGATCAACTTAACGGGATCGTTTAGATCCGACAAAAGAGCAATTGGCTCTATTGTTCCAGTTTAGGGACATAGGGGTCCATTACATGTATGGCCGTCGGGACCCATCACCTCTCTGAAGATGTTGAAGGATTACAACGACAGATGTCAGAGGAGTTCAGAGATGTACCCTTGAGCCAAAGTTGATTAGGGGATTTATAGTCCGATTTGGGACTAGAGTCTGTTTGAAAGTTTAAGGATACGTTAGCCATTTTTGAGGCTAAGATCAACTTAAACAGGATCGTTTAGATCCGACAAAAGAGCATTTGGGGCTCTATTGTTTCAGTTTAGGGACGTGGTGGTCCATTGCCAGTTTAGGGACGTAATGGTCCAAGTTCCAGTTTAGGGACATAGTGGTCCGATGGTAGTTTAAGGACGCATAAGTCCATGGGTTTAATGACCCCACAGTCCATATGGGTGTGTTTAAGGACGCATTAGTCCGTTAGTTTAAGGACGCATAAGTCCGCGGGTTTAAGGACCCCGCAGTCCGTATCTTGGTTTAAGGATGCATAAGTCCATGAGTTTAAGGACCCCACAGTCCGTGTTGTTGCGTGGTTGTGGGGACCCGTCACCTCTCTGAAGACGTTGAAGGATTACAACGACAAATATCAGAGGAGTTCAGAGATGTACCCTAAACCAATGAGTTGGTTGAAAGAGCAGATGTGCTCAGTTCAAGATGATTTGAGGACTAATGGCCAGTTTGGGCTAAGTCCAATTGTGTTTGAAATATTGGCTCTCTGCTGGTCCATTGAAGGAGAGGCTTTGCCTCTAGAAACTTAGCCAATTAGGCTAAAACTAGTGTTAAACACTAAAGGTCAACAGTGTTGAACACTGGGAATAAGATTAACAAGTTAGTGTTAAACACTAAAAGATAATCAGTGTTAAACACTAGCAACAGGGCTTTCAAATTAGTGTTAAACACTAAAGCAAATCAGTGTTAAACACTGGTAATCAGAGATTTCAAATTAGTGTTTAACACTAAAGCAAATCAGTGTTAAACACTGGGAACAAAGTCTTCAGATTAGTGTTAAATACTAAGGAGAGAGGGGTCACGTGTGGACACGTGAGAGCGCCCTGATTTCCCTTATTTTATTCTGTAGATCAGTGTTTAACTCTTTTAATTCTGACGGCCATCACGTGTGAGCACGTGATGGAGGCCCCTGCTCTTGTCTGTTAGAATGCTCATTAGGGGTCACGGGGTGACACGTGAGGGCACCCAAAATGTGGGGCCAGATCTCCTTTGTTTTATCCTCAAATCTGCGAATAAGTGTTAAACACTTTTATTTTTATTTTAGAGCATCACGTGTTGGCACGTGATGGGGATCTGTGCGCCTATTGTTAAAGCATTTGCTGAGGGGTCACGTGATAACACGTGAGAGCGCCCAAAGCTTTCATTTCCTTTGCTTTTTCTTTCTGCGTTTTGGGAGTCACGTGGGAGCACGTGATGGCATAAAAAAGTGGGGCCAGATCCCCTTTATTTTGTTCTGCAAACAAGTGTTAAACACTTTTAATTTTCATAGCCATCACGTGTGGGCACGTGATGTATAATCATGCCCTGATTTATTAGAACATTTATTAGGGGTCACGTGGTAACACGTGAGAGCGCCCAGAATTGTTTCTGCCTTTGCTTTTGTTCCATATATAATGAGGGTCACGTGGGAACACGTGAGGCATTGCCTCAAAGCTTTCCTCTTCTCATTTTTGGGGGATCTGTTCAGGGGTCACGTGGGGCACGTGACCCTAGTTCTTTTCATGAACAGAGATCTTTTAAGAATTGAATTCTTTGTAGGGTTAAACCCTAATTATGCTTTTGGAGGAATTAAATTCCTATCGTGAAAGAATTAAATTCTTATTTAGGATAAAATCCTGATTTCTTTTCAAAGAAATTAAATTCCCAGATATGTAAAAGAATTAAATTCTTGATTAGGGTTAAACCCTAGTTTTGTTTTAGGAGGAATTAAATTCCTGAAAGTTTGGGAGAATTAAATTCTCAAAAAACTCAATTCCTCCTCTGTGTTTTAGATCTGCATGGCAGGATCTCAACCCAATGAGAATTAAATTCTCAATTCATGGGGAGATGTGCACTTTGCAGATCCTCAACCAGAGAAAGAACTAAGTTCTTTTCTTTATGTAAGAGTTAAACTCTTTTGAGAATTAAATTCTCTTTTGAAGCCTCTTTTTTCTTACCTAGGGTTTTTCTTTTGCAGAGAATTAAATTCTCCTCTCTCTGTTTTTCTCTCCCCAAAAAAGTAGTTCCCTTCTCTTCTCTTCTTGGCTCCTATTTATAGGAGAAGGAAAAGAATCAATTTGTTTAGCAAATCTCTCATTGAAAGATTTGATTTGATTGTTGAGAGATTTGATTTATATTTATCATTAATTCTGGGCCTTTAGATCATTCAGTGAATTTTATTCACCGTGGATTTTAAATCCAAAAGATATTCTATTTGTTATCTCGGTTAGATTTAGGGGGAATCTTTCCTTATTTAAGATTTTTCCATAAATTGGTGATTTTTAATCACCCTTGGATCTTTAATCCAACGGTTCCCCATGACCCTTTTCCATTTGGAAAGATTCAGAACTTTTAGAATTTAATTCTATTAAATTATAAGGCTTTTAAAGCCAGTCACGTGCTGGCACATGACCTTTGGTCACGTGTGAGCACGTGACCCCCAATTGAGTTCCTTTCTCAGCCGCTTATTTATGTTTCAGTTTTAACCATCACGTGTCAACACGTGACCATTGGTCACGTGTAAGCACGTGATACCTCGTTGAGGTAATTTCTGACTTTTAGAATTAAATTCTATTCATTATTTTAGAGGCTTTAAAAGCCCATCACGTGTCTGCACGTGACCCATGGTCACGTGTGAGCACGTGATGCCCCATTGGGGTCTTTTCCGAGTTTTTATTATATCTTTTAGCTCCTCCAGCGGGTTCTTAAAGGTCCATCACGTGTGGACACGTGATACCTCATAACTTTTGCTCCCAGATGAATTATGGGGCCCATAATATATCAAATCGAAGGGTTTTTCGAGATGCTTCCAATACTATCAGAATCTAATAGTTTCTCCTTCAGGAGTTTATCAAAATATAGGCCGGAAGATACTGGTTCGCATTTCCTTAAGCGTATCGCTGCCATTTGATACCTTGGGCTCCTTTGCGCAGAAATTTTTGGCGGGACCAGTGGACTTTAGTCAATGCATCCACAATCTTCCACAAGCTTCATGCATTTTATAATTTTCCACTAATTTTGTAATTACTTTAAATACATTAAACCCAACATAACAAATAGCATGGTGTAAGTCTCATACACCCATGAAAGATGTATCATCAACCATGATACAAAAAAAGAAAAACACATTTTAATATATATCACATATATATTAAAGTTGTGCACATGTGAGAAAAATCCTTAAGTAAACAAATGTTAGTTATGTAAATTAGTATATCCTATATACAATTATACACTAAATTATTAGATCAACACTTGACTTAATAATCCGGTCATATCTCATATAACTGACCAACATCCATTGTATCGACTTATCGAATCAACGGTTGATTCGACAACCCGGCTATATCATATATAACCGACCGATACAAAAAGTCGCGAGAATAGAATACGGCATCACATACACGCATTATTCTCGGTCCCGCACATATTACATACGTGCTCCTATTTCGTTTTGCCTGAGCTAGTAAAACCTCTATGTAGGACTCTAAAGACTCGTCAATACGCCGGCAGTAGGTGATGATCACATCAAACACCCACAAGCCGTCAGCGGTACTAGCTGGACGTAACGCCCACCCGGGTATTGAACGATTAGAAGATCAGCAAGCAAGCCCGCTCCAACTTCTGTAAAAGCCTACCGGTAACACTTCCCGTACAGTCCGGTCTCCTCGTCTGATATGTCGCATATCAAGTCTAGGGGTGGTAAACGTCAGACCCCAATAACCGATAAGTCGTGCCGATGTGAGGCTCATAACGGGTCGAGAAACTACTGGTAACACTTACCAGTAAATCTCTAAATCAGCCCTGGCCAGGGACTTCCCTGTTATGGCCAATCGAGCACAGTGCAACATCAACCCCAATACCTGGAGAGACGGAACCCCTCCTGTTGCTCATTGCCTCCATGTGACTCGGGACTGTACCTAAAAACCACCATTTTGCACGCCCTCTTGGACGTGGTAAGATGGAAATCAAAAAACAGTGGGAATCACACAAGACTCTATGACGATCTCGGGTCTACAGACTAACCTGCACAAGTGTCACCAGAGAACTGCCATCTGACGTGAGGTATAATACCATCTGGGAGTTCTCGGCGAGTCCGTCCAGTGTATCCGGTCTCCACTGAGCACCCGTATACCATCTCTGATGTCAAACACCAATGGATATGGGATCATCCATCGCCCATCTCATGGGTCGAGAAGCGTATACGCTAGTCTACTCTGGTATATCGATGCCCTGTCTCGATACACCTACGACTAGGAACATTAAAGGATGTACTTACGGACTACCATGGCCCCACTAGTATGATCTGCATCATAGTCCAGGTAGTCAAGTACACATCCTAAGGGCTTTACCAACATGTAACTATAAGACAGTACCAAGAGACAAGTATACATGTTAAGATAAAAAGCAACCAGATAGCATACTATCATATCGAGCAAGAAAGTCCTCTCTATATATGTCCAAGCATCCAATATAATATACATCATCTGTACAATACTGGCCTCTAGGGCATACATACAACTAACAATCTCCCACTTGCACTAGGGCCAGCTACTATAGTATCGCATACCAAGCATCCCGAAGAGTCTTTCAAACTGTATCTGGGGAATGGCCTTTGTGAGTGGATCCGCAGTGTTGTTCTTCGTATCAACCCTCCTGACCTCGATCTCCTGGCGATCTACTATCTCCCGGATCAGGTGATATCGCCTCAGAATATGCCTGGATCGCTGGTGGGACCTGGGTTCCTTGGCCAAAGCTACCGCTCCATTGTTATCACAATACAAAGGTATTGGATGCTCAATGGATGGAACCACTCCAAGTTTAGTAATGAATTTCTTGATCCAGACAGCCTCTTTGGCAGCATCGTTGGCAGCGATGTATTCAGCCTCCATCGTCGAGTCTGCCACGGTTTCCTGCTTGGAACTTTTCCAGCTAACCGCCCTTCCGTAAAGGGTAAAGAAAAATCCCGAGTGCGACTTAGAGTCGTCCTTATCACTCTGGAAGCTCGAATCGGTAAAGGACTCCACTTGGAGTTCTCCGTTACCATACACCAAGAGCATCTCTTTAGTCCTTCGTAAGTACTTGAGAATGCTCTTCACAGCTGTCCAGTGACTCTCTCCAGGATCAGCTTGATACCTACTCACTACACTTAGTGAGTATGCTACATCGGGTCTGGTACATAGCATCGCGTACATGATAGAGCCTACAGCCGAAGCATAGGGTATCCCTTGCATGCGAGCTCTCTCCAGATCAGTCTTGGGAGACATCTCTTTGGAGAGAGTGAGTCCAGAGATCGTGGGTAAGTTCCCACGTTTGGATTCTTCCATACTAAACCTCTTTAGTATGGTGTCAATATACCTGAATTGGGACAATCCCAATATCCTTTTAGATCTATCGCTATAGATCATAATCCCCAGTATGCAGGAGGCATCACCTAGATCTTTCATTGAGAATCTTTGTGATAAGAAGAGCTTGACCGATTGCAGCATAGGAATGTCATTTCCTATCAAGAGTATGTCTTCCACGTACAATACGAGGAAGACAACCTTACTCTCTGCCACCTTCTTGTAGATACAAGGTTCATCTACATTTTTGACGAAATCAAACTCTTTGATAACGACTTCAAAGCAGATGTTCCAACTCCGCGATACTTGCTTTAATCCATAAATGGATTTAAGCAGCTTGCACACCTTCTCGCTGCTCCCACTAGCTACGAAGCCCTCTGGCTGAGTCATGTACACGCACTCTTCTAAATCACCGTTTAGAAATGCGGTCTTAACATCCATTTGCCAGATTTCGTAGTCATGATATGCAGCGATGGCAAGCATGATCCGGATGGATTTAAGAATAGCCACCGGAGAAAAGGTTTCGTCATAGTCCACACCTGGTCTTTGACGAAAACCTTTTACAACAAGTCTAGCTTTGAAAGTCTCCACTTTCCCATCTACACCAAGTTTTTTCTTAAAGATCCACTTGCTCTCAATGGGTTTTACCCCTTCAGGAGCATCCTCCAAATTCCATACTTTGTTGGTGTACATGGATTCCATCTCAGACCGCATTGCATCCAGCCATTTCACTGAGTCCCCACTCGTGATGGCCTGCTCGAAGCTAGTTGGGTCATCATCAACCATGATGCAATCCTCGCTCCCACCATCCATGAGAAAACTTTAGTATCTCTCAGGTGGGTGAGGAACCCTACTAGATCCGCGGAGTGGCTGGGGTTCATCGGGAACTACTGAATTCTCTGGTTCCACTAAATCTTCTGTTGTAGCTTTTGTAGCTGGAACCTCTTCCAGTTCTACCTCATGACCACTAATCTCTTTTGCAAGAAATTCCTTTTCTAAAAAGGTGGCATGCCGAGAAACAAACACCCTTTGTTCCTCAGTGTGGTAGAAGATATACCCTTGTGAATTCTTGGGATATCCTACAAATTTGCATAGAACAGACCGTGCCTCGAGTTAGTCCGGATTTTTTCGTTTGACATAGGCCGGACAACCCCATATCTTTACATAGTTAAGACATGGTCTCTTCCCTTTCCATATCTCATATGGAGTGGTAGACACAGATTTGGTGGGGGCCATATTCAATAGATGTATGGCTGTCTTTAGCGCATACCCCCAGAAGGAAATAGGTAACTCAGCTGTGCTCATCATAGAGCGCACCATATCTAATAGGGTGCGGTTCCTCCGTTTTGATACACCGTTGTGCTGTGGTGTATATGGAGGGGTCAGCTGAGAGAGAATCCCATTCTCTTTTAGGAAGTCCACGAATTCATTGCTCAAGTATTCACCCCCTCGATCAGATCGAATGATTTTAATACTTTTCCCGGTTTGGTTCTCGACTTCTTGTTTATATTTTCTAAATTTCTCAAAAATTTCAGACTTGTGTTTTATCAAGAACACATGTCTGTGTCTTGAGAGATCGTCAGTGAATGTAATGAAGTACGAAGAACCTTCCCTGGCATGTGTTGACACGGGACCGCATACATCACTTATATCAGTCCCAAGAGTTCGGTAACTCTTTCTCCGTGTCCCGTAAACGGAGTTTTGGTCATTTTTCCTTTGAGACATGACTGACAAGTGTCATAAGATGAAAATTCGAACGGTTTCAAATATCCATCCTTATGCAACTTAGCTAGTCGTGTCGCATTTATATGACCAAGTCTACAATGCCACAAAAAGGATTCGTTCATTTCTGAACTCTTCCTCTTGTGTGTGTTTGTTATGCTCAGAACTGTTGTTTGATTTAGAACATAAATGTCATTGCACAACGTGCCTGATCCAACCAACTTTTGGTTTAGGAAAATGTTCATAACATTATCCTGTAATACAAAATTATATCCCTCTTTACTCAACAAAGAAACCGATATAATGTTGCATATCAGGTTCGGCATGTAATAGCATTCGTTCAGAATCAATGTATTACCAGTTGGCAATACAAGGTGATATTCCCTGACGGTTTTAGCTGCAACAATTGCACCATTTCCAACCCTTATGTCTTTATCACCTTCTCCAAGTTCTCTACCTTTCCTAAGCCCATGTAACTGATTACATATATGGGATCCTGACCCGGTATCTAATACCCAGGACGTAGAGCAAATAGAGAAACGGTTCTCTGTAACGAACACACCCGAAGAAAATGCATCAACATGTACTTTCTTCATTCGGGTGGCATGGGAATCCTGATATTCCTCTATATCCTGTTCAGTCTTATAACTTTTATAAGAAAGAACGGAACCAACGTTCCCCAGCACAGTATAACATGCGGGTTCGGTCAATACATCCATATTATTATCTTGATTAAGGCATGATATGGTCGCTACCTGGAGAGAGAGAGAAGAAAACACTTTAGCGTATGCTCTTGCAAGATCAGATTGGTTATTATTTTATCTAATCAGGATGGCTCCCACTGTTTTTATCAAATCTTTCTTCAAACCCTAAAAGGAAAGACTAGCCGGGATTAATTACACCCTACAACTTCGCCAATATTTCAGCCAGGCCAGTGTCGGTACTTTGAGGGAGGTTCCTCGTACTTTTGCACGGACCTAATTAAAGTAAACCTCGTTTTCCCAGAGGCGTAACCCCGTTGACACCTTTCTAGACACCTACTTGATCAGCTAATTGTCCTGTGTAAAACTCTCTCAGGAGTAACAATTACTCGCAGTGGGTATCGGGATCCAACTATCTCATAGAAGGTATACAATCTCACTGCAAATTTCAACAATTGAAATTCCCGATAATGTTTTGCCCCTAACGTGCTATGACCTTGACGAAAGCCAACAAACCATAGCCCGCTAGTCAAGTTCAACCCGTACATTTCTTGACTGAATTAAACCCACCCGCACGAACCTTGACGAAAGCCAACAAAGCCGTACAACTACCCTAATCCAATCGCATCATATGCAGCAGATAAGCAGCATATAGCTACCGCACACTACATATTGACGAAAGCCAACAAATGCAGCACGAATACTATATACAACTTATCTGAAATGACGGAGGGTTACGACAGGTTTTTCTGAAAAACCTATTGCGTAATGAACTTGATATCGTTGTAGAATCATGTGAATTTTGAAATGGAGTGATTTTGAGGCTTTTATTGGTTTTGCTAAAGAGGTCACTCACGGTGAAGGGATCTCGGCTCTTTCCTTATGGAATAAGGTGCAGGATATATATATATCGCTATGCAAAGCAAGAAATCAAAAACAAACCGAGTGTTGTAGCATCTGCCAGTTTTGCTAAAGAGGTCACTCCAGGTGAAGGGATCTCGGCTCTTTCCTCATCGAATAAGGCGCATGATATATCATATATATCGCTATGCAAAGCAAAAACTGTAGCTACCCTTTTTTTGAAAATTTGATTCTACAACATCTTTTAGATTTCTTTTCTTTCATTAATCATATTAATGAAGTCCCATCATTTAATTCACCTAAACATCACAGATAAACACGACGTACACTTATGCCATCTGCATTCGCCTCGATGTCCCCTCGTGCATCGTTAGGTTAGGTAACTAACGGCAGAGCGGGGCAGGGCTAGCGTGGGTGTAAAACATAAGTAATATCTATATAATATATCATATATACTATATACAGTATCTATCATCACATATCAAATGATCACATCACAGATATCGCAGCAGAAGAAACATATGGAAATATTGGATATATTAGGACGTCCGTGTTTTATTTTGAGCCTCTATAAAATACGGATTCCACGGTCGCGATGAATAGCCAAACCCACACCCTTAGACCCCTACGAGAGCGGCAAGCAACCCTACCAATTCTAGAGTTAGGAGACCCGGACTCGACTCCTCGAGTTGGTCTCCCACTGGACTCCAGAACCCGGTTACTTGTGCTCTCCTCCTTGGGTCTATCCTAGTGCGGAAAAGTAAATAATATACAAATGGTGACATCAACCTCATCCCGGAAGCGCCCCAATAAAAGAATATTACATACATTTAATTTTACATGAATAAAAATAAAGACCCTCATCTCACATAAAACCCCCCGGCTATTCAGAACGCGACGATCCAATATAACATATTCAACAACACATAACATCACATGTCATCAACGTAAGTAAATATGCGCATCCTAATTGTCGTTGACATATAGCAACGAAACCGGCGATATCACATATTACACTTACGGTCGCAGAAAAGAAAGTGTAAAACTACAACATTTGGAATCCACAATCTCTTTAGACATCGTAAATCCGAAATATCGTATACTTCGCATTTCATGCCTAACTATATGAATTCCACATATTGTATCACATTCCAGATAAATAGACAGTATTAAACTTTCCGATCGAATAATCAAATACCCAAGTTTTCCCAAATAGCTCAACACTTGAGGGGAGTTAAAAAATTCCAGAATACGTCACAGTACCAACGGTCCAGCCGTAGAAGGGTCAAGCCAACGCCTCACATGTGGCACGCCGTACTTCCCCAAACCCTAAGCTTCAAAAGGCAGTTCAAGACGGTCACATAATCGAGTTAAGGTTTGTTGTCTTCTAGAGGGTCCATCGCGTTACATGCACGTTTTTCCGAAAGATTTAAACTCAAGAAAAAATTCAACACTTGAAAGTTTTTCGTGCCGGGAAAAAATGAGTTAATGATATCCGTTCGAACATTTTTATACTTTCTAAATTATCCGGAAAATATAACGAAATTAAATATTCCGATCGAATCAACGATTACAAAATAAACCCCAGAACACTCAACTCTTGAGTCAGTTTAAAAATACCCAAAAAATATAACTCACAGAAATAGAGATTACAGTGCAAAAATGAAGGCATAAATCCTCTGTACGGCCGCGGATCCGCGGCCCAAGCGCGGTATGGCCGCGGTTCCGCGGCGGTTTGTATGGAATATGCTCTCGTTTTTCACTACAATTCTTATATTTCCCTACTGATTTTTTAAGGAATTTTTAATTCAGAAAAATCACAGTTTTTAAAAAATGTACAGAGAGGGGTTTAAAATGTCGTTTCCGGGTTCGTTCGGAGTTTTAACTTCGTATACACATCACCTAATGCTCTAGCTAGGCTCTGATACCACTGTAGGGTTACTAGACACTCTAACAAGGTTCTACTACGCATCAACCATGCTCGATTAAAATTTTAGTAGTGCCGAATAATCCTAAACAAGATCTTTGCTAGAATATTAGGGTTTCACATGCAAGTAAGTAGCATTTACGACTAAGTGAATACGAAATACAACCTTTGTAGATCGGTCCTTCACTTCATTAGCTCCTTGTTGAAGTCCCTTCGCTGCGATTGTGGTTCTCCCGGACTCCTGCATGGTTTCACGAGGCGAAAGACGCGTCCTTGCTTGAAGTCTTCGAGGCCAAAGATGACCTACGTCGAGGGAATAACAACTCAAGCTACTACTTCACTAACTAGAGAATTAGTGAAGAAAACACCCTATACTAAAGTGCTAGTCTAGTAGAGGATGAAGAAATAGGAAGTGGGTTCTCTTTAGAATTTTATTTCTCACAATCTTTCACCCTCCTTTTAAAACCCTAGCAAGCTTTTCCTTTTTGCTCAAAGAAGAAGAAGATGAACAAAAGAAAAAGGATGAGGATAATGATCAAGTAAGTGAGCTAACCATGGTGAGTGAGTATCATATACTAACTCATATAGAGACTTAATCATGGCTAAGTGTGATGGTTAGGTTAATAAAAATCCAAAGTAAAAACAAACTTAGTGGACTTTAGTCAATGCATCCACAAGCTTCCACAAGCTTCATGCATTTTATAATTTTCCACTAATTTTGTAATTACTTTAAATACATTAAACCCAACATAACAAATAGCATGGTGTAAGTCTCATACACCCATGAAATATGTATCATCAACCATGATACAAGAAAAGAAAAACACATTTTAATATATATCACATATATATTAAAGTTGTGCACATATGAGAAAAATCCTTAAGTGAACAAATGTTAGTTAATGTAAATTAGTATATCCTATATACAATTATACACTAAATTATTAAATCAATACTTGACTTAATAATCCGGTCATATCTCATATAACCGACCAACATCCATTGTATCGACTTATCGAATCAACGGTTGATTCGATAACCCGGCTATATCATATATAACTGACCGATACAAAAAGTCGCGAGAATAGAATACGGCATCACATACACGCATTATTCTCGATCCCGCACATATCACATACGTGCTCCTATTTCGTTTTGCCTGAGCTAGTAAAACCTCTATGTAGGACTCTAAAGACTCGTCAATATGCCGGCAGTAGGTGATGATCACATCAAGCACCCACAAGCCGTCAGCGGTACTAGCTGGACGTAACGCCCACCCGGGTATTGAGCGATCAGAATATCAGCAAGCAAGCCCGCTCCAACTTCTGTAAAAGCCTGCCGGTAACACTTCCCGTACAGTCCGGTCTCCTCATCTGATATGTCGCATATCAAGTTTAGGGGTGGTAAACGTCAGACCCCAATAACCGATAAGTCGTGCCGATGTGAGGCTCATAACGGGTCGAGAAACTACTGGTAACACTTACCAGTAAATCTCTAAATCAGCCCTGGCCAGGGACTTCCCTGTTATGGCCAATCGAGCACAGTGCAACATCAACCCCCAATACCGGGAGAGACGGAACCCCTCCTATCGCTCATTGCCTCCATATGACTCGGGACTGTACCCAAAAACCACCTTTTTGCACGCCCTCTTGGACGTGGTAAGATGGAAATCAAAACACAGTGGGAATCACACAAGACTCTATGACGATCTCGGGTCTACAGACTAACCTGCACAAGTGTCACCAGAGAACTGCCATCTGACGTGAGGTATAATACCATCTGGGAGTTCTCGGCGAGTCCGTCCAGTGTACCCGGTCTCCACTGAGCACCCGTATACCATCTCTGATGTCAAACACCAATGGATATGGGATCATCCATCGCCCATCTCATGGGTCGAGAAGCGTATACACTAGTCTACTCTGGTATATCGATGCCCTGTCTCGATACACCTACGACTAGGAACATTAAAGGATGTACTTACGGACTACCATGGCCCCACTAGTATGATCTGCATCATAGTCCAGGTAGTCAAGTACACATCCTAAGGGCTTTACCAACATGTAACTATAAGACAGTATCAAGAGACAAGTATACATGTTAAGATAAAGAGCAACCAGATAGCATACTATCATATCGAGCAAGAAAGTCCTCTCTATATATGTCCAAGCATCCAATATAATATACATCATCTGTACAATTCTGGCCTCTAGGGCATACATACAACTAACAGATGTGGTATTCTTTGCAGAAGTCCCTTACTTTCTCGTTCTCGAAGTTCGTCCCGTGGTCGGTGATGATGCACCTTGGATCCCGAACCGGTTGTCACGCCCTGCTTCCCAGTATACGGCGAAGGGGACGCGACGAGGCCCGCTACGTATATACTCAGAAGTACATACGCTAAGCGTATCTAAGCAATATAAAAGTAAATCACAAGAGACAAGAGATATAGAAATAACAGCAACTTTATTAATAACATTCTTTTGTACAATGCATGAAAAGTAAATACAACTGGAATGAAAAGCGATGCCTAAACAATGGCATAACAGGAAATGAAAATACTGAATAGAACAAGGTACAATGTCTAGATCTTGGGGTCTTCGTGAAACTGCTCCAAGTCTTCACCGGTGGGCTCGATCTCTGACGGGTCCAAAACACCTGACGACATTCAAAGAAGAAAAAAATAAAATGTCGTCAGCGAACAGATCGCTCGGTAAGTCCCAAAGATAAGGAAGAATTAGAAAAGACAGAATAAGAGGTATCTTCTAAAGAATAATATTGTAGCGTATTGTGTTCACGCTGTTGTTTGTAGCTTGGTACGGAAAGATGTCAGTGTATACGAGAGGGGTCTCAGTATGCTAGAGATCAGGACAAATGGAAGTACAAGGCTCCGTTATACAACCCGGAACAACGGCAATTAGATTCATGTTAGATGTCTTAATCTTACCGCCTCGTGCCACCTTTAACACCTTCCGTACCAATCTACCCCTTAAACCCCGTAGTGTTTTGATTGTATTGTTGTATTGTATTGTGTAAGTTGGATGACTGACCAAAACCATGATATCAGTAAACAGATTGTAACTGCATAATCAGGTAAATGGAATAACGGAATAATGGATGTATATCCATGGTCTGATTCAGTCAAGTTGTATAGATTGTTAACTGGATTCTGGGATTCATGTGTTCATATTGAGTTGGAATATTAAAGAATATAGATTGACTTGAATTATATTCAAGTCGGAAATAATCAGACTCAAACCCGAGTCAGACTAAAAGAAATATAAATCGAAATTCTATATTTGTTAGGGTCATTATTGTAATTTATAAAACTTGAGGGGGTTTTATGTAAAAATACATTTGTATAGTTTTCAAGATACACCTCAAGTATTTATTATTCGTCTTTATAATTATAATGAGTGTGATTTTATTTTGTCTTATATCTAGTGAGAATATCCTAATTACATAAATAAAGGTATTAATTTGTAATATTTGATTTATTTGAAATTCATGGTATTTTAATGTAACTTTTAATATTGTAATTTTAGGAAAAGATAGAAACTTTATCTTATAATAAAATAGATGTTTAAATGATAAATATACATATGTTTATACAAGAATAATTTTTAATAAATATTTTATTTTCCAAAAGTCTCATTTTTCTTAAATGTCGTATTTTAAACCTTTCGAGACCGAATGCTCCTTGTGGAGGTCTGAATCTCGCACTACTAAGCCCGAGGGTGCACTATAAACCGTACTATCCCTAACGAGTTTCCCAAAGATGGGTTGTAGTGGCGCTTTGCAAAGATTTAATAAATACTATTCATTTAGAAAACGGTTTGATAAAGATAAGGTATTTATTTGTAAAGGTGTAAATTTCCGTATTTTAGATTCTAGGATTTCCTAAGCCAACTAGCCTATTTCTAAATGGTCTAAACGACAAGTCATTAGAAGCCTCAAATCGGCTCTTCACCGCCAATTGCGGTCAGGTAAGTGCCAGGTGAGTGGGAGGCTCTCCACTACAAGTAGTGGCCCTAATTAAGTAACCGCTCGCCTTAGACACACTTGTCTAGACACCACAAAGTCAGGTTTAGATAAACGATCGATGTCCACAACTTATCGTATTTCCTATTAAAAGATATTGTTTTAAGAATGTATCAACTTAAAACTTTTAGAAAATGTTTTATAAAGGAAATGATATTTTAATGTAAAATCTTGTTTTATTGTATTCTAAGTTTTCAAGGTAGCGTGTTATGATTACATATGAGTGTGTGTGGAGGTAGGTCATTACCTCGTGATCTACGTTAAGGTATAGTAATATTAAAGGGTTAAATGTAAAAACTAAATATGGTGGTATTTAAGTGAAAGAATACGATATATTGCAAAAGCTATTATTTCATATGTGAAAACTTGTTCAAATTAATTTTTAAGTGATTAGTAGTCAACATGAAGATGTTTAAGCATTATGGAATTAGTGATAAGCGAGTTTTGATAGAAAACCGAATCGGAAATCGGTTTGTTCCGATTTCCGTCGGGTTTTTAAGCTCGTATTTTAATGAAAGAAAAAAAGGATATAAAAAGGAGACTTACGGGTTTGGACAACGCTAGAGAGTGAGAGGGAGGTAGAGGGTTTGCCGGTGCGTCGAAACGTCGTGAAGAGGTCCTAGCACGATCACCGGAATTTCGCCGTCGATTTCGTCAGCACTTCGCATTTCGCTCGTTTTCTAATGTACCAAATTCTCTTGAGATTTTGGGAGAGTGGACTTAGCAATTTAGGATGAGAGGGTAGAGGGTATGGGGGGTTTATATAGGGTTAGGCTAGGGTTGGGGTTTTTAATAAAAAAAAATATAAAAATATATAAAAATTATATAAAAATTCATTAAAACTCATTAAACCTAGGAGTAAAAGAGATTTATTGGGCAATTGATAACCGATCCAGGGATAATAAGTGTGCAGGAGGGCTGACCAAGTCCAGAGCCAACTTTTCTCAGTTGACGACTCGGCCGTCCGGCCGAGTCCGGCCGGCGGCGCCAAGTCGGGCCGAGTCAGGGTCCCAGAGGCCGGGGGTTCTTCTGGGGAATAATTTGGTATATTTACTTTTTTGTGTCCAGTACAAATTTTGTGAGTTATGGCCTTTTGACTGTTGACTTCCAAAAGAAATTAAAACAAAATAAATACAAAAATAATGTGGGGTATGGGATTTGAACTCTGGTGGCTTGGTTCAGCAGTGCAAGGTATTACCAATGAGCTACAAGCTCATTCTTGTAATTATTGTGGAAAAATAACTACTTAAAGTGGTAACAGCAACATTAAATACCCCAAGTATTACTTTAATTTTAAAACAATTTTATGTACACTAAAAATGGAGTTATTTAAAAAAACAAAATAATTATTCATATATATATTGTGCTCAGGTTAAAATACTCTTTTATGGATTTTTAAAAATTTTAAAAAAAAATTTGTACAGAAAAGTGTATAGGAAAATTAGGGTTACACCGGTGAATCAGGTTGTTTTGGAGGAACTTGATGGTTGTGGCGGTGTCCGGTTTCCTGATGGGAATAGCCTCGATCTATTTGGTGAAATAGTCCACCGCGACGAGGACGTACTTATGTCCGCCAGTCCCCGTGGGAAACTGGCCGATCATATCCAATCCCCATTGGACGAATGGCCACGGGGACGCCAGGGCCATTAGCTCGGTAGCCGGGAGGCGGGGGATATTGCCGTGGAGTTGGCAGCTCTTACACCTCCTTACCAGCTTCAGGGCGTCTTCGTGCATGGTGGGCCAATAGTACCCCTGAAGTAGTGCCTTTTGGGTCAGGGTTTGGGCCTCCTGATGTGCGCTGCCCATCCCTTCATGGATTTCCCGCAGGACGTAGTCGGCCTCGTGGGGGTCAACACACCGGAGCAGGAGCTGAGTGAAGGACTTCTTGTAGAGGTTCCCGTTGCTCCAGACGAAGTGGGTGGCTCTGGCCCGGAGGTGGCGGGCGGCTGCCCTGTCTTCCGGGAGCGTGCCGTCTTTTAGGAACTCCACAAGGCTTTCTCCAATCTGGGTCATTCTCCTGTGTTGCGTACACTTGGAGTGTCGCCGCCTCGTCTTCAACGCTGGGTCGGGCCAAGGTTTCGAAGAGTATCGAGCGCCTGTTGTTGTCCGAGTATGATGAAGCCAACTTGCTCAGGGCGTCTGCTTGAGTATTCATTTGTCTGGGTATTTGTTCCACCTGGACTTCGTCGAAGTTTCTTCGGAGCTTTCTCACCTCGTCTAGGTATTTCATCATTAGGGGCTCCCGAGCCTCGAAGCGGCCGGTTACTTGGCCGATGACCAGGGCCGAGTCACTGTGGACCCGGACGGCCTTCAGCCCCAGCCCGACGGCCATGTGCAGCCCGGCTAGGAGGGCTTCGTACTCCGCCGCGTTGTTTGATGCTTTGAAACCGAGCCTCAAGGAATACTCCATCTCGGCTTCGTTCGGGCCTCGGATAATGAGGCCGGCACCGCAGCCTTGCTCAGTGGAAGACTCGTCGACGTAGATGATCCACTCAGGGGCTGAGCTACCCCGTTCCTGGTCGGGTTGCCGGGCTGAGAGAGGCGGCGCGGGATCCAGCTTCCTGCTGGGGATGGTGCATTCGACGACGAAATCGGCCAGGGCCTGTGCCTTGATGGCTTGCCTCGGGTGATACATTATGTCGAATTGAGACAGCTCCCATCTCTATTTCTCTAGGCGGCCAGAGGATTCTGGCAATGCCAGGATAGCCCCTAAGGGGCGCTCAGTAAGGACGATGATGGCGTGTGCCTGGAAGTAGTGCCGCAGCTTCCGCGAGGTTACCACGAGGGCCAGGACGATCTTCTCTATGGCGGGGTATCTCGTCTCCTCGTCTTTGAATACATGGCTCACATAATACACTGGCCTCTGCACCCTCTCGGCCTCTCAGACGAGCATCGACCCTGCTGCTTGGTCAGATAAGCGACAGCTCGTCTCCTTCCACGGACCGGGTGAGTAGGGGTGGCGTTGCGAGGCGCCTCTTCAGTTGGTCGAAGGCGGCTTGGCAATCTTCCGACCACTCGAACTTTGGGATTTTCCTCAACGCCTTGAAGAATGGGAGGCACTTCTCCCCCGACCTGGACATGAAATGGCTCAGAGCGGCGATCCGCCCTGTGAGTCGCATGATTTCGACGTTGGTCTGGGGTGCAGTCATGTTCAGGATGGCGTCGATCTTCTCCGGGTTAGCTTCAATCCCGCGGTGAGTGACCATGAACCCGAGGAATTTCCCTCCGGTCACTCCGAACGCACACTTGGCGGGGTTCAGCTTCATGTTGAACTTGCGGAGCACCTTGAACGCCTCGCCCAGGTCCTTGGCATGGTCGGCCGACGAGACAGACTTGACGAGCATGTCGTCGACGTAGACCTCCATGTTTCTACCGATCTGCGGCTTGAACATGCGGTTGACCAGCCTCTGGTATGTGGCCCCGGCATTCTTGAGGCCGAATGGCGTCACCCTGTAACAGTTCACCCCCCGGTCCATCGTGAATGCGGTCATGTCTTCGTCGTCAGGGTTCATGTGGATTTGGTTATAGCCGGAGAAAGCGTCCATGAAGCTCAGGAGCTCATGCCCGGCCGAGCTGTCGACGAGCTGGTCTATGTGGGGAAGCGGGAAGTTGTCCTTGGGGCAGGCCTTGTTGAGGTCGGTGAAGTCTGTTCCCCTCCGAACGGCGGCCGAGACATGGGCGTCTCGCCTGAGATTCGGGGCAGATGCTAATTGGTGCTATCCGTCCACCTCTCCGAAGATGCCAAGTTGATTTATGGCACCATGTATCGAAGGTTTAGACGGATGCGTCCGATGTAGCAGACTTCGTCAGTTTCCCCCTCGCTTGAGGGGTTTTTGATTGCGGGGACGCTCTTCCTTGCAGGCGCAAGCCCCTGCAGTTAATTACGCTACCGCATTGCGGTAACAACTTTCTCCTTCTCCAGATGGTCACTTCGTGTCGTGTGTGTTTGTTTTATTTGTGGTTGCCCGTGGATTGTATACGGAGACCAATTTATGTCGTCGCCCGTAGGACGTGGATTAGTCCAAATCCGTGTTTTCTTAGATTTGGGTTTGGGGTTTTGGTTTGAGGATACGTTAGCCATATTTAAGGCTAAGATCAACTCAAACGTTTGTTAAGGATACGTTAGTCCAGTTTGAGACTAAGATCAACTTAACGGGATCGTTTAGATCTGACAAAAGAGCGTTTGGGCTCTAATGTTCCAGTTTAGGGACATAGTGGTCCATTAAATTTATGGCCGTCGGGACCCATCACCTCTCTGATGACGTTGAAGGATTACAACGACAAATGTCAGAGGAGTTCAGAGATGTACCCTTGAGCCAAAGTTGATTGGGGGATCCAGAGTCCAATTTGGGACTAAAGTTTGTTTGAAGGTTTAAGGATACGTTAGCCATATTTGAGGCTAAGATCAACTTAAACGGTTGTTAAGGATACGTTAGTCCAGTTTGGGACTAAGATCAACTTAACGGGATCGTTTAGATCCGACAAAAGAGCATTTTGGGGCTCTATTGTTCCAGTTTAGGGACATAGTGGTCCAATACCAGTTTAGGGACATGGTGGTCCATCTCCAGTTTAGGGACATAGTGGTCCATTGGTAGTTTAAGGACGCATAAGTCCATGGGTTTAAGGACCCCACAGTCCATATGGGTGTGTTTAAGGACGCATTAGTCCGTTAGTTTAAGGACGCATAAGTCCGCGGGTTTAAGGACCCCACAGTCCGTATCTTGGTTTAGAGACGCATAAGTCCATGAGTTTAAGGACCCCACAGTCCGCGTTGATGTGTGGTTGTCGGGACCCGTTACCTCTCTGAAGACGTTGAAGGATTACAACGACAAATATCAGAGGAGTTCCGAGATGTACCCTTGAACCAATGAGTTGGTTGAAAGAGCAGATGTGCTCAGTTCAAGATGATTTGAGGACTTATGGCCAGTTTGGGCTAAGTCCAACTATGTTTGAAATATTGGCCCTCTGTTGGTCCATTGAAGGAGAGGCTTTGCCTCTAAAACTTAACCAATTGGGCTGAAGCTAGTGTTAAACACTAAAGACCAACAGTGTTGAACACTGGGAATAAGATTAGCAAGTTAGTGTCAAACACTAAAAGATAATCAGTGTTAAACACTAGCAACAAGGCTTTCAAATTAGTGTTAAACACTAAAGCAAATCAGTGTTAAACACTGGTAATCAGAGATTTCAAATTAGTGTTAAACACTAAAGCAAATCAGTGTTAAACACTGGGAACAAAGTCTTCAGATTAGTGTTAAACACTAAGGAGAGAGGGGTCACGTGTGGACACGTGAGAGCGCCCTGATTTCCCTTAATTTATTCTGCAGATCAGTGTTTAACACTTTTAATTTCCTGGCCATCACGTGTGGGCACGTGATGGAGGCCCCCGCTCTGGTCTGTTAGAATGCTCATTAGGGGTCACGTGGTGACACGTGAGGGCGCCCTAAATGTGGAGCCAGATCTTCTTTTGGTTTATCCTCAAATCTGCGAATAAGTGTTAAACACTTTTGTTTTTAGTTTAGAGCATCACGTGTTGGCACGTGATGGGGATCTGTGCGCCAATTGTTAAAGCATTTGTGAGGGGTCACGTGATAACACGTGAGAGCGCCCCAAGCTTCTTTTCTTTTGCTTTTTCTTTCTGCGTTTTGGGAGTCACGTGGGAGCACGTGATGGCATCAAAAAGTGGGGCCAGATCCACTTTATTTTGTTCTGTAAAACAAGTGTTTAACACTTTTAATTTTCATAGCCATCACGTGTGGGCACGTGATGTATACTCATGCCCTGATTTATTAGAACATTTATTAGGGGTCACGTGGTAACACGTGAGAGCGCCCAGAATTGTTTCTGCATTTGCTTTTGTTCCATATATAATGAGGGTCACGTGGGAGCACGTGGGGTGATGCTTCAAAGTTCTTTGCAGGGGATCTTTTCAAGGGTCACGTGGGGGCACGTGACCCTAGTTCTTTTCATGAACAGAGATCTTTTAAGAATTGAATTCTTGGTAGGGTTAAACCCTAATTATGATTTTGAAGGAATTGAATTCCTATCGTGAAAGAATTAAATCCTTATTTAGGATAAAACCCTAATTTCTTTTCAAAGGAATTAAATTCCAAGATATGTAAAAGAATTAAATTCTTGATTAGGGTTAAACCCTAGTTTTGTTTTAGGAGAATTAAATTCTCAAAACTCAATTCCCCTTCTAAGTTTAGGATCTGCATGGCAGGATCTCGACCCGATGAGAATTAAATTCTCAAGTTATGGGGAGATGTGCTCTGTGCAGATCTTCAACCAGAAGAAGAACCAAGTTCTTTTTTTTGTATAAGAGTTAAACTCTTGGATTTTGAGAATTAAATTCTCTGTTTGAAGTTTATCTTTTTCCCTTTTCTCACCTAGGGTTTTCTTTGTTGAGAATTAAATTCTCCTTTCTTTTCTTCCCTCTTGAGAATTAAATTCTCCTCTCTCTGTTTTTTCTCTCAAAAAAGTAGATCTCCCTTCTCTTCTCTTGGCTCCTATTTATAGGAGAAGGCAGAGAATCAATTTGTTTAGCAAATCTCTCATTGAGAGATTTGATTTGTATGTTGAGAGATTTGATTTGCATTCATCATTAATCTGGGCCTTTAGATTGTTAAGTGAATTTTATTCACCATTGGATTTTAAATCCAAAGATATTCTATTTGTTATCCTGGTGAGATTTTCAGGGAAATCTTTCCTTGTCCAAGATTTTTCCATAAATTGGTGATTTTTAATCACCCTTCGATTTTTAATCCAACGGTTCCCCATGACCCTTTTCCATTTGGAAAGATTCAGAAACTTTTAGAATTTAATTCTATTGAATCATAAGGCTTTTAAAGCCAGTCACGTGTGAGCACGTGACTCCCAATTGGGTTCCTTTCTCAGCCGCTTATTTATGTTTCAGTTTTAACCATCACGTGTCAACACGTGACCATTGGTCACGTGTAAACACGTGATACCTCGTTGAGGTAATTTCTGACTTTTAGAATTAAATTCTATTCATTATTTTAGAGGCTTTAAAAGCCCATCACGTGTCTGCACGTGACCCATGGTCGCGTGTGAGCACGTGATGCCCCATTAGGGTCTTTTCCGAGTTTTTATTATATCTTTTAACTCCTCCAGCGGGTTTTTAAAAGTCCATCACGTGTGGACACGTAATTCCTCATAACTTTTGATCCCGGATGAATTACGAGGCCCATAATATATCAAATCGAAGGGTTTTTCGAGCCACTTTCGATACCATCAGAATTTATCTGTTTCTCATTTGGGAGTTTATCAAAATGTAGGCCGGAAGATACTGGTTCGCATTTCCTTAAGCGTATCGTTGCCATTTGATACCTTGGGCTCCTTTGCGCAGAAATTTTTGGCGGGAACAAATGCCCCCCACTACTTTGCCCACGTAAGTATGTACGTGGGTGAAGTAGTGCAGAGTTATGCATAGCGTATGACCAGTTTAGGATTGGTATATTACTTTCAGAATCTTGATCTGAGAAGATAACGAGCGGACACAAGCGTCGTCATTTATCATTGACTCAGATCTCGACTCTTAAGAGATATAGTTCCAAACCCTTAACTTCATGAGCCGCACCCCTCTATCTCTTCATATCTTACTATGGCGTGAAGTAGTTTATATGCTCATGAGTATCTTTTCCGTTTCAGTGGCATGTAGCTTTGGCGAGTCTGGCTCATAGATGGTCCATCTTGACCTCTTTGCAGGGCGGTGATGGCTTAGGAGACAGGGTCAGGATCTGCTACCTAAGACTTTTCAACTTTATGAGCCGTGAGGGTCTCATAAAGACTTTTCTCCCTACGGATCGAGAGGATCTCGTAGGTGTATTTTCTCCTTAGGAGTCGTGAGGATTCCTAAGTGTGTTTTCTCTTATAAGTCGTAAGGATCTTATGAGAGAATTTTTCCCTCTTACGAGTCGAGAGGACCCGTAAGCGGTTGTTCCCCTCCTTGTCGAAATTCGACTTCGGAGAGTGAGACCCGTAGATAGTATGCAAGAGACCATTTTGGGCCGACTTGCAGGATCCCAGTGCTTAGGAAACAGGTTTTTTAATCCCTACTGCCTAAGGCTTTATCTCACGAGTCGAGACGAATCGAGAAGTTCTCGCAAAGACATCATTTTCCTCACGAGTCGAAACGAATCGAGCAGATCTCGCAAGAATATCCTAACGTCACAGTTAACCTCTGCTCTTTACGACAGAAGTCCGTTAGGGTCTGTGGTACTTAGGGTTTTGGCTGTCGTACCGTCGCATGAGCTGATGTATTCCTCGATAGGCAATCGTGCTGTTCGAGTAGCCCTGCGACTGCCGTGTCTCTGATCCCTTCGGGGGCTGGACAAGACGTCTTCAAGCAATCCTCCTTGGCAGTTTGACCGTCGGAAGAGCAAGCGCTAGGAATTTGCCATGCCGCTTTTTACTTGAGGTTAGGCTCATTTTGGAGAGCCCCGATGAGTCATAACCACTCCGCGCTGGTGTGGGATGATCTCCGATAGTCTTTCAGGCTTTATATGACTTGCCGTTAAGACCCTGAAGCTAGGAATTTGGCCTTTGCTTCGTTTGCTGGCATTGCGTCCTCTGTATCGAGACGAATGTCGTGGTTGTCTCTAGGCTGCTGATGAACCGTCGAGATTTGGAACTAGGGATTTTGCCGTGGCTCCTTTTGGTGATGTTGCGTCTGCTGTATCGAGACGAACGTCGAGATGGTGACCACGCCATGTGGGATGATCTCCGGTGGTCTTTCAGGCTTTATATGACTTGCCGTTAAGACCCTGAAGCTAGGAATTTGGCCTTCGCTTCATTTGCTGGCATCGCGTCCTCTGTATCGAGACGAATGTCGCGGTTGTCTCTAGGTTGCCGGTGAACCGTCGAGGTTTGGAACTAGGGATTTTGCCGTGGCTCCTTTTGGTGATGTTGCGTCTGCTGTATCGAGACGAACGTCGAGGTGGTGACCACTCCATCTGGGATGATCTCCGATTGTCTTTTCGGTTTTATATAAGTTACCGTCAAGACGTTGAAGCTAGGAATTTGGCCTTCGCTTCATTTGCTTTGGCGCGTCCGAATCCTGTTGGGGGAAGAACGCTGGGGTGACATTTCATCTGCTGTATCGAGACGATCGTCGAGGTGGTGACCACTCCGCGCTGGTGCGAGATGATCTCCGAATGTCTTTCAGGCTTTATATGACTTGCCATCAAGACCCTGAAGCTAGGAATTTGGCCTTTTGCTTCATTTGCTTTGGCGCGTCCGAATCCTGCTGGGGGAAGAACGCTGGGGTGACATTTCATCTGCTGTATCGAGACGATCGTCGAGGTGGTGACCACTCTGCGCTGGTGCGAGATGATCTCCGAATGTCTTTCAGGCTTTATATGACTTGCCGTCAAGACGTATGAAGCTAGGAATTTGGCCTTCGCTTCATTTGCTGGCATTGCGTCCTCTGTATCGAGACGAATGTCATGGTTGTCTCTAGGTTGCTGGTGAACCGTCGAGGTTTGGAACTAGGGATTTTGCCGTGGCTCCTTTTGGTGATGTTGCGTCTGCTGTGTCGAGACGAACGTCGAGGTGGTGATCACTCCATGTTGGTATGAGATGATCTCTGAATGTCTTTCCGGTTTTATATGACTTACCGTCAAGACGTTGAAGCTAGGAATTTGGCCTTCGCTTCGTTTGCTGGCATCGCGTCCTCTGTATCGAGACGAATGTCGCGGTTGTCTCTAGGTTGCCGGTGAACCGTCGAGGTTTGGAACTAGGGATTTTGCCGTGGCTCCTTTTGGTGATGTTGCGTCTGCTGTATCGAGACGAACGTCGAGGTGGTGACCACTCCATCTGGGATGATCTCCGATTGTCTTTTCGGTTTTATATAAGTTACCGTCAAGACGTTGAAGCTAGGAATTTGGCCTTCGCTTCGTTTGCTTTGGCGCGTCCGAATCCTGTTGGGGGAATAACGCTGGGGTGACATTTCATCTGCTGTATCGAGACGATCGTCGAGGTGGTGACCACTCCGCGCTGGTGCGAGATGATCTCCGAATGTCTTTCAGGCTTTATATGACTTGCCATCAAGACCCTGAAGCTAGGAATTTGGCCTTTTGCTTCATTTGCTTTGGCGCGTCCGAATCCTGCTGGGGGAAGAACGCTGGGGTGACATTTCATCTGCTGTATCGAGATGATCGTCGAGGTGGTGACCACTCTGCGCTGGTGCGAGATGATCTCCGAATGTCTTTCAGGCTTTATATGACTTGCCGTCAAGACGTATGAAGCTAGGAATTTGGCCTTCGCTTCATTTGCTGGCATCGCGTCCTCTGTATCGAGACGAATGTCATGGTTGTCTCTAGGTTGCTGGTGAACCGTCGAGGTTTGGAACTAGGGATTTTGCCATGGCTCCTTTTGGTGATGTTGCGTCTGCTGTGTCGAGACGAACGTCGAGGTGGTGATCACTCCATGTTGGTATGAGATGATCTCTGAATGTCTTTCCGGTTTTATATGACTTACCGTCAAGACGTTGAAGCTAGGAATTTGGCCTTCGCTTCGTTTGCTTTGGTGTGTCCGGATCCTGTTGGAGGAAGGACGCTGTAGTGACATTTCGTCTGCTGTATCGAGACGAATGTCGTGGTGGTAACCACTCCATGTGGGATGATCTCTGTTTGTCTTTCCGGTTTTATATGACTTACCATCAAGACGTTGAAGCTAGGAATTTGGCCTTCGCTTCGTTTGCTTGCACTGCGTCTGCTGTATCGAGACGAATGTCGCGGTGGTGATCACTCCATGTTGGTTTGAGGACCAGGATCCACTCTGGACGTTTCCCACGGGGTTGAAGAGTGACGTTATCGGCGTTCCACGTGACCTGGAATTTTGCTCTAGATGCTTCACACGGGTTCACTGCCGTGTTAGGCGAGGACTAGGCTCCGCTCTGGATGCTTTGCACGGGTTCACTGCCGTGCTCTACGAGGACCAGGATCCGCTCTGGACGTTTTCCACGGGGTCAAAGAGTGACGTTATCCGCGTTTCACGTGACCAGGAATTTTGCACTAGATGCTTCACACGGGTTCACTGCCGCGTTAGGCGAGGACTAGGCTCCGCTCTGGATGCTTCACACGGGTTCACTGCCGTGCTCTGCGAGGACCAGGATCCGCTCTGGACGTTTTCCACGGGGTCAAAGTGTGACGTTATCCGCGTTCCACGTGACCAGGAATTTTGCACTAGATGCTTCACACGGGTTCACTGCCGTGCTCGGCGAGGACTAGGCTCCGCTCTGGATGCTTTGCACGGGTTCACTGCCGTGCTCTGCGAGGACCAGGATCCGCTCTGGACGTTTTCCACGGGGTCAAAGAGTGACGTTATCCGCGTTCCAGGTAACCAGGAATTTTGCTCTAGATGCTTCACACGGGTTCACTGCCGCGTTAGGCGAGGACTAGGCTCCGCTCTGGATGCTTCGCACGGGTTCACTGCCGTGCTCTGCGAGGACCAGGATCCGCTCTGGACGTTTTCCACGGGGTCAAAGAGTGACGTTATCCGCGTTCCACGTGACCAGGAATTTTGCACTAGATGCTTCACACGGGTTCACTGCCGCGTTAGGCGAGGACTAGGCTCCGCTCTGGATGCTTCGCACGGGTTCACTGCCGTGTTCTGCGAGGACCAGGATCCGCTCTGGACGTTTTCCACGGGGTCAAAGAGTGACGTTATCCGTGTTCCACGTGACCAGGAATTTTGCACTAGATGCTTCACATGGGTTCACTGCCGCGTTAGGCGAGGACTAGGCTCCGCTCTGGATGCTTCACACGGGTTCATTGTCGTGTTCTGCGAGGACTAGGATCCGCTCTGGACGTTTTCCACGGGGTCAAAGAGTGACGTTATCCGCGTTCCACGTGACCAGGAATTTTGCACTAGATGCTTCACACGGGTTCACTGCCGCGTTAGGCGAGGACTAGGCTCCGCTCTGGATGCTTCGCACGGGTTCACTGCCGTGTTCTGCGAGGACCAGGATCCGCTCTGGACGTTTTCCACGGGGTCAAAGAGTGACGTTATCCGCGTTCCACGTGACCAGGAATTTTGCACTAGATGCTTCACACGGGTTCACTGCCGCGTTAGGCGAGGACTAGGCTCCGCTCTGGATGCTTCACACGGGTTCATTGCCGTGCTCTGCGAGGACCAGGATCCGCTCTGGACGTTTTCCACGGGGTCAAAGAGTGACGTTATCCGTGTTCCACGTGATCAGGAATTTTGCACTAGATGCTTCACACGGGTTCACTGCCGCGTTAGGCGAGGACTAGGCTCCGCTCTGGATGCTTCACACGGGTTCATTGTCGTGTTCTGTGAGGACCAGGATCCGCTCTGGACGTTTTCCACGGGGTCAAAGAGTGACGTTATCCGCGTTCCACGTGACCAGGAATTTTGCACTAGATGCTTCACACGGGTTCACTGCCGCGTTAGGCGAGGACTAGGCTCCGCTCTGGATGCTTCGCACGGGTTCACTGCCGTGTTCTGCGAGGACCAGGATCCGCTCTGGACGTTTTCCACGGGGTCAAAGAGTGACGTTATCCGCGTTCCACGTGACCAGGAATTTTGCACTAGATGCTTCACACGGGTTCACTGCCGCGTTAGGCGAGGACTAGGCTCCGCTCTGGATGCTTCACACGGGTTCATTGCCGTGCTCTGCGAGGACCAGGATCCGCTCTGGACGTTTTCCACGGGGTCAAAGAGTGACGTTATCCGCGTTCCACGTGACCAGGAATTTTGCACTAGATGCTTCACACGGTTTCACTGCCGCGTTAGGCGAGGACTAGGCTCCGCTCTGGATGCTTCACATGGGTTCACTGCCATGCTTGGCGAGGCCCAGGATCCGCTCTGGATGCTTCACACGGGTTCACTGCCGTGCTCTGCGAGGACCAGGATCCGCTCTGGACGTTTTCCACGGGGTCAAAGAGTGACGTTATCCGCGTTCCACGTAACCAGGAATTTTGCACTAGATGCTTCACACGGGTTCACTGCCGTGCTTGGCGAGGACTAGGCTCCGCTCTGGATGCTTCACACGGGGTCAAAGAGTGACGTTATCCGCGTTCCACGTAACCAGGAATTTTGCTGATTGTATCCGCATTTCACGGGATGGAGATTTGACTCTCGGTGATCTGTATATCGCCGATTCATGGAACTGGGAGTTGCCGCTGTTCCTTTTGGTGATGATGTGTCCGCTGTGACGAGACGAGTGCTGAGGTGGAGCTGGGATTTTGCCATCACCCCGCTTTGCTAACCATGGGGTCTTTTATTAACTTTGAATGTACATCCTGCTGGACTGCGAAGGAACGCCGTTGTTAACATTGCGTCTGCTGTAATGAGACGAATGCTAAGGCGGAGTTGGGATTTTGCCATCGCTCCTGTTGATGGTGTAACATCTGTGTACTGCTGGAATGAGGAGGCACACCGTTGTTGGTCTCCAGGCTGTAGATGTGGCCATTTGAAATTTGGAACTAAGGACTTTGCCAGGGTTCCATTTCGTTGCGACTCTGAGGTCGATTGTTGACGTCGCGTCTGCATCTGGTTGGAGTGAGGAGAAACGCCGTTGGTGATCTCTAAGTTGTCGATGTTGACGTCGAGACCCTGAAGCTCGGGATTTTCTTTTTGCTTCGTTTGTTGACATTATGTCTGCAATATTGCGATAAATGTCGAGATTGTCTCTAGGTTGTCTATTAACCGTCGAGATTTGGCTCCGCTTTCTGATGGAGCCTGTTGGGAAGGTATGGTTCCCTTTTTATCCGTGCCCCTGGATTGTATACAGGGATCGATGTGATTTCACCTGTAGGGCAAAAAGTTTCATTCTTTTATTTTTTTTTATTCTTTCCGCGATGCTCTATCATTTCAGCTTTTTATATCGCGAAAATCGCGATTGCCCAATCATTTCGGCTATTTTTCGCGGTGCCCAATCATTTCGGCTATTTGTTTTATTTTTACTCGCTGTTTTTTATTGCGAGTTGCCCAACCATTTCGGCTATTTATTTTATTTTTACTCGCTGTTTTTTATTGCGAGTTGCCCAATCATTTCGGCTATTTTGTATGCATACATTTTTACTTGCTGGTTCTGTTTGCAAGTTGCCCCATCATTTCGGCTATTTCGTATGCATTTTTTTTTTTGCTCGCTGATTTTTTTATTTTTTTTTCCGCGAGTAGGGGATTTGGGATCTGGTACCAATCTCAGCATCAGCATCGCTACAACTGGAATATTGTCAGGAGCGAATCATCATTTGCCATGAAAGGACTTGGAATTTGATACCGGTTTAGGCATCAGCATCGCTACAACTGGGATATTGCCAGGAGTGAATCATCATTTGCCGTGAGAGGACTTGGAATTTGATACCGGTTTAGGCATCAGCATCGCTACAACTGGGATATTGCCAGGAGCGAATCATCATTTGCCGCCGTCGATGTTGAACAAAGGTGGCTCAGTAAACAGGGTTAGGATCCTGTCGACTAAGGCTTTTGGCTTCGTGAGCCGTAAGGGTCTCACAAAAGTATTTCTCCCTACAAGTCGTGAGGATCTCGTAGGTGTGTTTTCTCCTTAGAAATCGTGAGGATTCCTAAGTGTATGTTCCCCTGTAAGTCGTAAGGATCTTACAAAAGGGTTTTCTCCTTACAAGTCGAGAGGACTTATAAGGGTTGTTCACCGTATGGACATATCCCCAGTCACGGGTGGGACTTGGTTAGGGAAATATTTATTCGCGTCCGTGGATTGTATACAAGGGTCAGTATTGAGCCGCTTGTAGGGCCAAAAGGTTGTGGGGGTTGCTTAAGAACAGGTTCAGGTCTCTGTAACTTAAGACTTTCAAATCTTATGAGCCGTGAGGGTCCCATAAGAGAGTTCTCCTTACGAGTCGTGAGGATCTCGCAAGTGTATTTTCTCCTTAGGAATCGTGAGGATCCCTAAGTGTGTCGCTTCCTTGTGAGTCGTAAGGATCTCACGCAGGTGGTTTCTCCTTACAAGGTCGAGAGGATCCTGTAAGTGTCTTTTAACGAGGTTGCGCCCTTTCGGGTTTTCACAAACACTCGCCGGTAGCCCTGCTGTTTTTACTCACGGAGCCCTTTCGGGTTTTCATCCGTGCCCATTTTGCTTATGGACATAGCGTTTTTTATTGTTTTTTTTTTTGAACGAGGTTGCGCCCTTTCAGGTTTTCACAAACACTCGCCGGTAGTCCTGCTGTTTTTACTCACGGCGCCCTTTCGGGTTTTCATCCGTGCCCATCTCGCTTGTGGACGTACCGTTTTTTTTTTATTATTTTTTTATATATTTTTTTTTTACCACGTCAGCCTGAAGATGCTGCGGGTTGGGAGTAGTTTAACGACGTTTCGGTCATTTGTAAGTTTTAGGACATTGCGGTCCATCGTTAGTTTAAGGACGTTTCGGTCCGCAGCCAGTTTTAGGACATAGTGGTCCACCGTCGCCGTATTTGAGGCGAATCTCTAGTTTACTAACTTTTCGGTCTATGGGGCTTTCCCTATGAATGAGCATGATGCCCCCGGCATATCCACCTTTTTCGAAGCATGTTGTTGTGGCGGGTTTATTTTCCACTTTTCGGGCAGCGCGAACTTGTCCTGTTGGTATTGGTCTTCAACCCAGTTTTTGAAGGCATAGCAATTATCGAGTGGGTGACCCATTACTCTGTGGTAGGGACAATAGTTAGGATTGTTAACGTCACCTGGTTGCAATGGACGTTTTGGATCTGGCAGAGTGATAAGCCCGCTGTGCACTGCTAGCTCGAACAATCTCTTTGTTTTATCTTTGGGAAATGAGTAAGGACGTTTCAACTTCTCATTGAGGTATCGCGGCTTGTTGTTTTGACGACAAAACGGTCTCGGGTTACTCGGCTGTTGTTGAGTGTTGGCAACAAAGGCCGTTTTTTCCTTTTCCTTTCTCATTTCGTTTGCTCCGTCGTTTGCGGGTCCGAGATTCTTTCCGGGTAGCGTGAGATTGTACGGCTGAACATTCTCCCAACTCTCCAATTCTTTTGTTTTAGAAATGAATTCCTTGAAGAGAGGGTTAAGAGCGGCTTCTTCATCAGAATCGCTTCCAAAGGTGAGAACTCGTGATCCCCCTGGCTCGTCCTTATGACAATTGCCGGCAATTCTTTTATGCTCATCTGTCGTATTTTTTCGCTGTCTACGAGCTTCACGTTTTGTCCTGTTGAAGTGTTGCCTGTGAGCGACATACCCTTGCCACCAACACTTAAAAGAGTTGCAGTCTTCAGTAGGATGTACGATCTTCTGATGATATAAGCAGAAGTTAGGGTGTACGTCCGTTTCATCAAAATGTATACCACCAGGAGAATTTTTTCTGAAAGAGGGCGGCCTCATCCCCATTGCTATGGCTTTGGCGAATCGTTTCCTTGTCTTGATCCTGCTTTTATTTGCGGCGGATGTACTTTCATCTGGTGGGAGTGTTTCGACCCTTTCATCTAGTCGACGGCGTTTGGCTTTCTCGAATATGGCCATCTCGCGCTCTCGATCAGCTTTGCTTTTAAGACGGGCTTCATTCAGGAAGGCATCGATCATCTCGTCTGATGGCCACAGAAGTTCTGGTTCAGGCCCCGCCCCTGGTTTCTCGGTGCAAGGAGCCTCTTTATCATCTATCAATGAGTGAGAGATCATGTGACAACTTGCTCCCGGTGTGTCCGTCTTCTTTGGAGTGTGCGGTTGTGGTGGGTTTACCTTCCACTTTTCAGACAGCGCAAACTTGCCTTGGAGGTATTGATCCTCGATCCATCCCTTAAAGACGAAGCAATCTTCGATTGGATGGCTTACCGCTTGGTGGTAAGGGCAATAATTGGGATCGTTGACATCGCCTGGTTGCAACGGACGTTTTGGACTCGGCAGATTGATGAGTCTGTTGCGCACTGCCAGCTCGAACAGTTTTCTCGTTTTATCTTGAGGAAATGAGTAAGGACGTCCCAGTCTTTCCTCGAGGGATGGGCGTGGTCGCACATTGTTCTGGCGAACAACCGGCTTTAAGTGGCTCGGCTGTTGTTGAGTATTGGCGACGACGGTTGCTTTCCCTTTGTCCTTTTCATTCCAAGGCTCTGTCTTTGAAGGAGATGGTCTATGACCCATCTGGTCCATTTGGGCCAGCTTGTCAATCAAGGCCTGAAAAGTGGTCGGCTTGAAGAACATCATGAATTGGGATATGGTCGCTTGAGGGTCGAGAGTACCCATGAACATGCCCACGGCAGGAGCTTCTTCTATGCGTTGCTCGCATCTCGACCATAGGTTCCGCCACCGGATTGCATATTGCACCCACGTCTCTCCCGGCTTCACTCTGGCGTTGATCAGTGCC
The DNA here is from genome assembly GCA_030015575.1 of Agapanthus africanus. Taxonomy (NCBI): domain Eukaryota; kingdom Viridiplantae; phylum Streptophyta; class Magnoliopsida; order Asparagales; family Amaryllidaceae; genus Agapanthus; species Agapanthus africanus. The sequence continues at coordinate 90,357,246 of JASDDO010000019.1, read as the reverse complement.
GTGATCGGGGTGCGCTCGCTAGCGCTTACAAATCTCTGTGTAAACAGCAGCTCCATCTCCGCAAATGTTTTAACAGAGTCGTTAGGTAGCTCCGAATACCATTCAAAGGCTGTTTCTGCTAAGCTGCCGACGAATTGACGTAGCAACAATTTGTCATCGCCTCCAGTATTGCCGCATAAGGCCCTGAATTGAGCGACATGCTGATGCGGATTCCCTGTCCCTTTATATACGTGGAATTTAGGGATCGTATATCCTGGCGGGTAACTGATTTGGTCATACCAGCTCGGATACGGTCGTCCGGTTCTAACAATTTGCCCAGCCGCTTCATTTGCCTGATGAACCCGGATCTGCTGAGCTATATATTCGTCTAGGTCAACTTTGGAGATTGCTTCCTCCTTGGCTGTTGATAGAGCCGGCGGAGGATTTGACGTTTCTCCCCTGTCGTCTTCAAGGACGATCGGGGGATCTTCAGCAGGAGGGTCCGGCTGTAACATCATCCCTACCATATCTTGGAAGAGGAGCGCCATCTGTTTTATGTTAGCCGCTTGCTCTGCGGCTTCTTTTTCCTTCTTTTCGAGGACTCTACGTAGGTAGTCAGCGTCAGTTTCTTGTTCATGACGTTGCTCTGATGATGCCTCCGAGCTTTCTTTTGGCCCAGTAAGTGCGGCCATTGCAGTCATCATCTCCTGAAGCTTCTGTTGTTGCTCCTGGGCTTTTGTTACGGATCGGGTGAGCGGTCGGTGACCCGTCGAAGCACGACTTTCCTCCTTTCCAGAAGCCATATAAACAGTGTGCACCACCATGCCCCCAGACTTGGGGTGTTTGTGCTCAGCGCGTTTACGGTTCGCCATGTTCACAGGGGCTTTTTGCGGCCTCCTTTTCTCTTGTGTGATTGACGTTGAGGGAGACGTTGCAGTGGGCACCCATCCAGCTGTTGCTTTTTCCGTCTTGACAGAGTAATTCTTCTCCTGCCGAACCTTCATCTTTTTCTGTCGGCGGAGATAGTCTTGATCTATTACGGAGTCTTGGACTTGACGCCAGACCTTGTAAATTTTAGAGGACAGCCGTTGAGGGGGCTGCTTTAGCTTCTTTTCCGTATCATTCTCCACGGGTGGAGGAGATCTCTTCAGCACTACAGTAGGAGAGTTTCTGCGCACCCTGTTCAGCAGCTCGAAGCTGTTCCCGGTTGGAACAGCAACATCGATCCCCACCGTTGGAGCTGGTGGAGTAAATCCAGAGGGGGAGTTGCCCCCAGCCTTCCTTACTCGGTGCCAGTGGCGACGTCGAGCGCGTCGTGCGGATGGAGTTGTTTCGGCCGTAGGGGCGACTTCGTCATGCCCCTTGCTTTGAGGAGAGACCGTTATTGGTGCTAGCCTGTCAAAGACTGACACCCGTTGAGAAGCAATGTCTAATCTGTCAAAGACAGACCTCTGGGCAGGGGAAGCAGCTTTGAGGACCTCGCCTGGAGCAGCAACTGGAATGACCAGCCTTGTAAAAATTGACTTCTTGGAAGGAGGAGCCTTTCCAGTAATTTTGTCCGCTTGAGCCGGGATGGATATCCGCTTTGGGATGGCAGCTTCGGGTATCGCGGGCTTATAGACATTCTGGCCCAGTCTGTTGAAAACTGAGGTATTGAAGTTCGGCGACCTGTTGAGAGGGGCCGCGGTAGTTATAAGCCGATCAAAGACTGACTTCTTTGGGGCTTCTTGCAACGTCATTGTGGCATTGAAGCACAACGGTGGGAGCATGGTCCCGAAGAATAATCCAGTGGTGGCCTGAGTTACCTGCTCCACTGGCATCTTGAAAAGGGAGGCCGGTTGGGGCCCATAAGTCACTCCTCCAGCAGGGACGGAGTGAGAGTTGCAGTTGCAGGTAGTGCAGTTTGAAGCCATTGATCTTCTGTTTTCTGCACGGAGCAAGACACCAAATCTTAGTACCTCGAATCCACAAGCAACCACAACAAACCACGATTTGCTCGCGAACACGACACACGAAGTGTGGAGTGGAAAGAGGAAAAGGTCCCACCGGGCGTGCCAGAATCTGTTCCCCTCCGAACGGCGGCCGAGACATGGGCGTCTCGCCTGAGATTCGGGGCAGATGCTAATTGGTGCTATCCGTCCACCTCTCCGAAGATGCCAAGTTGATTTATGGCACCATGTATCGAAGGTTTAGACGGATGCGTCCGATGTAGCAGACTTCGTCAGATTCCCCTTCGCTTGAGGGGTTTTTGATTGTGGGGACGCTCTTCCCTGCAGGCGCAAGCCCCTGCAGTTAATTACGCTACCGCATTGCGGTAACAACTTTCTCCTTCTCCAGATGGTCACTTCGTGTCGTGTGTGTTTGTTTTATTTGTGGTTGCCCGTGGATTGTATACGGAGACCAATTTATGTCGTCGCCCGTAGGACGTGGATTAGTCCAAATCCGTGTTTTCTTAGATTTGGGTTTGGGGTTTTGGTTTGAGGATACGTTAGCCATATTTAAGGCTAAGATCAACTCAAACGTTTGTTAAGGATACGTTAGTCCAGTTTGAGACTAAGATCAACTTAACGGGATCGTTTAGATCTGACAAAAGAGCGTTTGGGCTCTAATGTTCCAGTTTAGGGACATAGTGGTCCATTAAATTTATGGCCGTCGGGACCCATCACCTCTCTGATGACGTTGAAGGATTACAACGATAAATGTCAGAGGAGTTCAGAGATGTACCCTTGAGCCAAAGTTGATTGGGGGATCCAGAGTCCAATTTGGGACTAAAGTTTGTTTGAAGGTTTAAGGATACGTTAGCCATATTTGAGGCTAAGATCAACTTAAACGGTTGTTAAGGATACGTTAGTCCAGTTTGGGACTAAGATCAACTTAACGGGATCGTTTAGATCCGACAAAAGAGCATTTTGGGGCTCTATTGTTCCAGTTTAGGGACATAGTGGTCCAATACCAGTTTAGGGACATGGTGGTCCATCTCCAGTTTAGGGACATAGTGGTCCATTGGTAGTTTAAGGACGCATAAGTCCATGGGTTTAAGGACCCCACAGTCCATATGGGTGTGTTTAAGGACGCATTAGTCCGTTAGTTTAAGGACGCATAAGTCCGCGGGTTTAAGGACCCCACAGTCCGTATCTTGGTTTAGAGACGCATAAGTCCATGAGTTTAAGGACCCCACAGTCCGCGTTGATGTGTGGTTGTCGGGACCCGTTACCTCTCTGAAGACGTTGAAGGATTACAACGACAAATATCAGAGGAGTTCCGAGATGTACCTTTGAACCAATGAGTTGGTTGAAAGAGCAGATGTGCTCAGTTCAAGATGATTTGAGGACTTATGGCCAGTTTGGGCTAAGTCCAACTATGTTTGAAATATTGGCCCTCTGTTGGTCCATTGAAGGAGAGGATTTGCCTCTAAAACTTAACCAATTGGGCTGAAGCTAGTGTTAAACACTAAAGACCAACAGTGTTGAACACTGGGAATAAGATTAGCAAGTTAGTGTCAAACACTAAAAGATAATCAGTGTTAAACACTAGCAACAAGGCTTTCAAATTAGTGTTAAACACTAAAGCAAATCAGTGTTAAACACTGGTAATCAGAGATTTCAAATTAGTGTTAAACACTAAAGCAAATCAGTGTTAAACACTGGGAACAAAGTCTTCAGATTAGTGTTAAACACTAAGGAGAGAGGGGTCACGTGTGGACACGTGAGAGCGCCCTGATTTCCCTTAATTTATTCTGCAGATCAGTGTTTAACACTTTTAATTTCCTGGCCATCACGTGTGGGCACGTGATGGAGGCCCCCGCTCTGGTCTGATAGAATGCTCATTAGGGGTCACGTGGTGACACGTGAGGGCGCCCTAAATGTGGAGCCAGATCTTCTTTTGGTTTATCCTCAAATCTGCGAATAAGTGTTAAACACTTTTGTTTTTAGTTTAGAGCATCACGTGTTGGCACGTGATGGGGATCTGTGCGCCAATTGTTAAAGCATTTGCTGAGGGGTCACGTGATAACACGTGAGAGCGCCCCAAGCTTCTTTTCTTTTGCTTTTTCTTTCTGCGTTTTGGGAGTCACGTGGGAGCACGTGATGGCATCAAAAAGTGGGGCCAGATCCACTTTATTTTGTTCTGTAAACAAGTGTTTAACACTTTTAATTTTCATAGCCATCACGTGTGGGCACGTGATGTATACTCATGCCCTGATTTATTAGAACATTTATTAGGGGTCACGTGGTAACACGTGAGAGCGCCCAGAATTGTTTCTGCATTTGCTTTTGTTCCATATATAATGAGGGTCACGTGGGAGCACGTGGGGTGATGCTTCAAAGTTCTTTGCAGGGGATCTTTTCAAGGGTCACGTGGGGGCACGTGACCCTAGTTCTTTTCATGAACAGAGATCTTTTAAGAATTGAATTCTTGGTAGGGTTAAACCCTAATTATGATTTTGAAGGAATTGAATTCCTATCGTGAAAGAATTAAATCCTTATTTAGGATAAAACCCTAATTTCTTTTCAAAGGAATTAAATTCCAAGATATGTAAAAGAATTAAATTCTTGATTAGGGTTAAACCCTAGTTTTGTTTTAGGAGAATTAAATTCTCAAAACTCAATTCCCCTTCTAAGTTTAGGATCTGCATGGCAGGATCTCGACCCGATGAGAATTAAATTCTCAAGTTATGGGGAGATGTGCTCTGTGCAGATCTTCAACCAGAAGAAGAACCAAGTTCTTTTTTTGTATAAGAGTTAAACTCTTGGATTTTGAGAATTAAATTCTCTGTTTGAAGTTTATCTTTTTCCCTTTTCTCACCTAGAGTTTTCTTTGTTGAGAATTGAATTCTCCTTTCTTTTCTTCCCTCTTGAGAATTAAATTCTCCTCTCTCTGTTTTTTCTCTCAAAAAAGTAGATCTCCCTTCTCTTCTCTTGGCTCCTATTTATAGGAGAAGGCAGATAATCAATTTGTTTAGCAAATCTCTCATTGAGAGATTTGATTTGTATGTTGAGAGATTTGATTTGCATTCATCATTAATCTGGGCCTTTAGATTGTTAAGTGAATTTTATTCACCATTGGATTTTAAATCCAAAGATATTCTATTTGTTATCCTGGTGAGATTTTCAGGGAAATCTTTCCTTGTCCAAGATTTTTCCATAAATTGGTGATTTTTAATCACCCTTCGATTTTTAATCCAACGGTTCCCCATGACCCTTTTCCATTTGGAAAGATTCAGAAACTTTTAGAATTTAATTCTATTGAATCATAAGGCTTTTAAAGCCAGTCACGTGTGAGCACGTGACCCCCAATTGGGTTCCTTTCTCAGCCGCTTATTTATGTTTCAGTTTTAACCATCACGTGTTGATTGATGTGAAAATTTGTGTTTGTAGTTTAACCGCAATCAGAACGGTGTCGCACGTAGCTAGACCGAGATGAGTACGGGTCGTCCTCTAGGAAACGTGGAATCTTTTATTCTTACTTTAGATGTGTTGAGAAAGAGAGGAGGAATAAGAATGTTGTAGAATGGTTTCTAGATCTACTTTAATGTAAAATATAGATCTAGATTATTTTAGAGATTTAAATAATATAATAATAGGGCTTGTAGGGTTCGTTAGGATTTAGTAGTTATGGAAGATTAATTAAAAGTTACCCTTTTTATCCATTAATAGATTTAGAACTAGAACGACGGTGATGCGTGTAGATTAGGGTTTCTGGAGGGAAAAGGAATCCCACTCGTAACCCTTATCTCGACACGGAACTCCGTTCATATCTAGCCTTTACCAAAACAATCATTAATCTAATCTCTAATCGCGGTCGGAACTAGCAAGGAATTGCTAGCGCGCCCGATTAGGATGTTAATGATTATTTTGATAAACTTCCTAAACTTTATAGGACTTAAAAAGGGTTTAATTATTTTCATCACCCATTAACCTACCCTAATCCTACGAACCCTAACAAGCGGAGAATTACTCGCGCATGTTGGGAGAAGAAGATGAAAAGAAAGAGATGGAAAACATAATGTAAAAGAAAACAAACAATTAAATAAAAACTACCTTTATTAATCAACTCCTTCAACTACACTTTTAATCCATAGAAAATGATTACAAAACTTGATTTGCTTCTCGATCTTTCCTAGGGAGGTAGTCGAACAGTCGATGATCAGCCTGGATGCGTGAGCGTCGGGAGCTTCGTGATCTCTTCGGCTTGATAGCTTTTCCAAGAGGCCCTCGGTACCCTTTTATAGTGCAAACCCAGAATCTTTTTGTTGAAAAGTTGGTAAAATATTGCATAGATCAATCTCCCAAAATATTTCCTTCTAACTCTTCAATAGTGCGGCGGATCCGCGGCCCCAGGGTGGGTTTGGCCGCGGATCCGCGCTCAAGGGTCGAGATCAATTGTTGACTTTTCTTGTGCTTTCATCTGGTGACATTTGGCAATCCTAGGCATCTTCATATTTCAGAAATCTTCTCTCGGTTGCTTCCAGACTTGGTCTCCAAGTTTGCTTCTTAATTTGGCAAGTTTTCTTCAACAAATTGATTTGTTTGTTAAATCCTTCATAACAACTTGGAAATAATCTGCACAACAACTCAAATAAGATTTTAGTAGACTTTGTTCTACTAGAATTAGATCAATAATATTATTTGCATACATTTTCCTACCAAATGATAATTAAAATATATTAACACATGGAAAATAATGTTTTTACACATAAACCCTCATATGTATAATATATTATAATAAAGTCCTTTTTTTAATATAAAAATTGTAGGAAAAATGTACTACAAATGTGCAGTTTTATCGACTGAACAAATACCCCCAAACTTATCTTTGATCGTCCCGAGCAAACTAGTTTATTTAAGAGGAAAAAAAAGAAAGGAGAAAACTAGGCACACTTTCGTAGGCAGACACGATTGCACTGAGCACGTGCAACAAGCCGTTAAACCTCTAGGTGTCCCTAGTAGGAGGAGTGTTGTCTCCTGAGGGTTTTCAGCGGATTACACCCACAAAATCCTATAACAAAAGAAAGATGGTGAAATTTACATATAAAGATAAGAACCATAAAAGAAATACTTTGAAAAGAAGAGTTTCCAACTATGCCAGCTTTTCAGTTGTCATGAGCCCTATCTTAATAGTCATGAAAAGATGTTAGAAATCACATTATCCCTCAATAAAACATCGTCTTTATTCTTCATTCCTACCTTTCATCCAAACATTGATCATATAACCCCACGTGTGTGTAAATAACATCCCTACACTCGGAGAATTCAATTCAAGCTATCATACTCTTGTCCATCTACCTCAGTACTTTTTAATTTTATGAATACTTAGGTTTGCTCACACCTTTTCATGCGACCGTTAATACTTCTTGAGGTACTAACCGACCGATTACTCAAGTGCTTGCTGATTTGGTGATAATATTTTCCTCGTCTTGCACCACCTAAGGCTTAGCAGTGACTCCCAGACCAGTTGGCCTTAGGGCACTAGGTGAAGAGGCACCCTCGCTATATTTTTTTATTGCTGCCTTGGCGATACAAAACCAGTGTTCATTTTTTTTCTTTTCACCATTTTTATATTTTCTTCATTTTTTTTTATTTCCTTCATACTTTGGCTTTTAGACAAGAGCATTTCAAGGTATCCTCTACTATCCCGAGTTTTAAGACGTGTGTAGGTGCATATTGTAGGGTATCAACATTCAAATGTTTGGCTTCCAGAATAGAAACTATTTTTCAGACTTATTTTTATCCTCAGATTAGTGACTTCCTTCATCTTACTAACCCTTGGGACAACAGCTCATAACTACTTATTACTAGTTCGTATAAGAAAACTTCTAATTTTCTTGATTTTCTTAAACTATTCCTATCTTTTGGATGTAATGTTTCACTTTCTATTCTTTTGTTATAAAAAAAAAAAAAAATTTTTTTAATGCCCGGTGTCAAAGATAATTCAGTGAATACAAACCTCGCCCCCAAACCTGTTTTCAGCAGTGTCCTCACTGATGTAGCCTTTTGAGAACATGGACCTGTATACTAAAGGAGAGATACAAGGGGTAAAATAATAGTTAACTGAACAAATTTCCCCAAACTTATTCTTTGACACGCACAGATATTCAATCAAATCCATTTTTACTCACCTCCATTCTTAAAATGAGAAAATGTTAAAAAATATGGAGGTGAGGTGGAGGAAAATTAGTTTTGATAAAGCGGCTCCTGTAAAAACAGGAGCTCCTCCGCGGGGTCAGCAGAAAAATACGGTTTTAATCTATGCCCATTTACTTTAAAAATCGAACCATTTTTCAAATTTTAGACTTCAACTGCCCCGTGCGGGTGTACACACCGCACCACAAAAGGTCCTTTCCAACGAGATTTAAGCTTACCCGGATGAAGATGGAGACGGGAATCGTAAAGAAGGACTTGTTGCCCCAATGTGAAGGTTTTTCTAGAAAGATTTTTATCGTGGAACACTTTAGTCCTATTCTTTACTATCACCGCATTATCGTAAGCTTCATCGCGGAGTTCGCTTAGCTCATTCAATTGCAGCTTCCGATAGCTGCCAGCATGATCAAGATCAAAATTAAGCTCTTTAATAGCCCACATTGCCTTATGTTCAATCTCGACAGGGAGGTGACATGCCTTCCCAAACACAAGGCGATATGGAGACATACCAAGATCGGTCTTATAAGCGGTGCGGAATGCCCAAAGAGCATCCGTCAATTTGGTTGACCAATCTTTACGGTTTTTCGAAACCGTCTTCTCCAATATCTGTTTGATCTGCCTATTTGAGATCTCAGCCTGCCCGCTTGTTTGGGGATGATAGGGCGTAGAAAGTTTGTGGGTGATTGAATATTTCCGCATCAAGGCCTCAAAAGACCTATTGCAGAAATGTGTCCCGTTGTCGCTAATGATAGCGCGAGGGTGTCCGAATCGCGAGAAGATGTTTTCTTTAAGGAACTTAATGACAACTTTGTTGTCATTAGTGCGACACGGTACAGCTTCCACCCACTTCGAGACATAATCAACCGCTAACAAGATATATAGATTCCCAAAGGAGTTGGGAAAAGGGCCCATAAAATCAATACCCCAAACATCAAATATTTCCACAACCAATATAGGTTGGAGCGGCATCTCGTTCCTTCGTGAAATCCGACCAAAATGCTGACATCGCGGACAAGTTTTGCAATGTTCAAATGCATCTTTAAATAATGTTGGCCAATAAAAACCACATTGCAAAACTTTCTCAGCCGTTTTTCGAGGTCCAAAGTGACCGCCGCATGCCTGATCATGACAAAATGATAACACGCTCTTGAATTCATCGTTAGGGACACACCTGCGAATGATTTGATCGGAACAATACTTGAATAGATATGGTTCATCCCAGTAAAAATATTTTACTTGGGATAAAAATCGAAGTTTGTCTTGTTTCGACCAATCGCTAGGTATAAGTCCCGTCGCAAGATAGTTCACGATATCCACGAACCAAGGTTCGTAGGATACATTCAAGAGCTGTTCGTCGGGAAATGAGTCATTTATCGGCACGGTCACAGTTGGCGAAGAAGTGATGCGGGAAAGATGGTCGGCTACTACGTTTTCACATCCACTCTTGTCTTTGATAACAAGATCAAATTCTTGTAACAATAGGATCCAACGTATTAGCCTGGCCTTTGCATCCTTCTTCGTTAAAAGATGTCGTAGGGCGGAGTGATCAGTGTAAACCACAATAGGCGATCCAACCAAGTAGGGCCTGAATTTCTCTAATGCAAATACAACTGCCAAGAGTTCTTTCTCGGTAGTTGTGTAATTTATCTGTGCATCATTCAAGGTCCTACTTGCATAGTAAATTACATGTGGCATCTTATCAATATGCTGTCCTAAGACAGCACCAATAGCAAAATCTGATGCGTCACACATAAGCTCGAAGGGGTGGTTCCAATCCGGAGATGATAGAACGGGGGCTGTAGTGAGTGATTCTTTAAGTGATTCAAAAGCAGCCTCACAATCCGAATCGAAGTGAAATGTAGTGTCCTTGGCCAATAGAAGGGTTAAGGGTCTAGCAATTTTGCTAAAGTCCTTAATAAATCTCCTATAAAATCCTGCATGACCAAGGAAGGATCGTATATCTTTGACGCAATTGGGACGAGGGAGGTTTTGAACGATATCTATTTTAGCTCTGTCGACCTCAATGCCTTTATGTGAAATTATATGTCCAAGTACAATACCTTCTTGGACCATGAAATGGCATTTTTCCCAATTCAAAGTCAAGTTCTTATCCTTACAGCGGGTAAGAACAGCGTCAAGATTACGAAGGCAGTCCTCAAAGGAGTCCCCAAAAATGGAGAAATCGTCCATAAAAATTTCTAGAAAATTTTCCACCATATCTGAAAATATCCCCATCATACACCGCTGAAATGTAGCGGGAGCGTTGCATAACCCAAAGGGCATGCGTCTATAAGCAAAAGTTCCGAAAGGACAAGTAAAAGTGGTTTTATCTTGATCCTTTTCGGCGATGGGGACCTGGTTGTAACCAGAGTATCCGTCCAAGAAACAGTAGTATTCGTGTCCCGCTAATCGTTCTAACATCTGGTCAATGAAAGGTAGAGGGAAGTGATCTTTCCTCGTCGCGGCATTGAGTTTCCTGTAATCGATACATACGCGCCACCCAGTTTGGGTGCGTGTTTGGATTAACTCATTAGCCTCGTTAGTGATGACCGTGATGCCAGACTTTTTAGGGACCACATGAATTGGACTTACCCATTGACTATCAGATATGGGGTAAATTATTCCACTATCAAGACACTTGACGATTTCTTTCTTTACCGCCTCCTTCATAACGGGATTTAACCGTCTTTGTGGGTCTCGGGTTGGTTTGGCTTCATCCATCAGATGTATGTGATGTTCAACAATTAAGGGACTAATCCCTTTGATGTCGGCCATTGTCCAACCAAATGCTTCCCGATTCGATCTCAACACCGCCAAAAGTGCATTCTCTTGCTCTAAGGCTAGAGAAGCGGAAATAATCACTGGCAAAGTCTCATTCTCTCCTAAATATGCATATTTAAGATGAGAAGGTAGTGGTTTGAGATCAAGAATTGGCGGAGAGACAATAGAAGGAGGGGTAACGGAATGATATTCGGACTCCTTAAGAGGTTCAAAACTTGCATAAGATATTGACTCGGAAAGTGCTGCTGACTTTTGCAACGAGTCAACGGGTTCAATCTCAAGGTCGGACTCATTGAACATATCCTCACTGTGAAGTGGTGCAAGATCAAACGATGTCTCATTAGTGTTGTCGAGAACATCAAAGCAAAGTTCCTCATCCATGCAGCTTTCGGGAGCTATCTCGTGGATGGAACAAACATCCAGCAAATGAGCAGAAGGTTCTGATGGCTGACTTCCTAGCTTGTAAATGTTAAGCTCAATTATCATTTTCCCGAAGGATAAGTTCATAGAACCGTTACGACAATTAATCACAGCGTTAGAAGTTGCTAGGAAGGGTCGACCAAGTATCACCGGGATTTGATTGCGTGGGTTTGCTACAGGTTGTGTATCTAAAACAATAAAGTCTACGGGAAATATGAATTCCCCGACTTTAATTAACACATCCTCTAGTTCGCCCCAAGGTTTGGTGATAGATCGATCAGCCATTTGGAGAGTACAATGGGCGGGTTTTAACTCTCCAATTCCTAACTGCTCGTATACTGAATAAGGAAGCAAGTTGACGCTAGCGCCTAGATCGAGTAAAGCACGATTTATATTTTTACCCCCAATAGAAATAGAGATTGTAGGACAGCCGGGGTCCTTACGTTTCTTTGGTATTTGTTGGGTAAAAGCTGTGCTAACATTACTCGTCATGAAAACCTTTTTAGGCACTTGAGTTTTTCTCTTCCTAGTGCACAAGTCTTTAAGGATTCTTGCATAAGATGGGACTTGTTGAATAGCATCTAGGAGAGGAATATTCACGCTAACTTGCTTAAACATTTCCACAATCTTCTCCATTTGCGGGTTAGGTCGGTTGGCCCTTAATCGGTTTGGAAATGGAGCTCGATCAATGAGTTTTGGGTCCAACGTTTGTGGAGAAGACTGTGGCGACGGATTCGATCCCAAAATTGGAGTGGGAATCGACTTAGATAGATTTGGTGAAATGTTTGAGCCTTGGGGAAAGCGGAGAATAGGCTCGGATGAAGGTGGGAGACTAGACGAGTTAGGGGAAGAAGAAGAAGAAGGGGTGTCAAATGTGTCACTATCATCAACTTGCTCACCCACTTGGTTGTTCAGCACTCTCCCCGATCTCAACGTAGTGACGGCATTCACATTATGACTTTGTGAATGGCCAGGATTCGGTAGGGGTTGAGATGGGAGTTTCCCTTTTTCTCTCGCACTCATTGCGGCGTTTAACTGTGCGATTTGGTTTTCTATTGATTTAATGCTCTCACTATGGGAAGAGGAGTTTTTCGTTAGGGTATCAATAGAAGACCTTATCTCAGCCGAATTTTGCATGGATTGTTTCATGAACATCTCCAAAGTTTGTGCAAGTGAGTTGTCAGTACCGGCCACTTGTGGTGTAGAAATGTTGGCCAGATTTTGGAAATTTTGTGACTGAAAGGGGGGCTGATTCTGTGGTTGTGGTTGCTGTGAAGGAGGTCTTTGATAATTACTTTGTTGGTTTTGATTCCAAGCAAAGTTAGGATGATTCCTCCATCCTTGATTATATGTGGAAGAATAAGGATCATTTCTAGGTCGCTGCTGAAAAGCAGCATTAGCTTGAAACGATGCGTTCATAGGACATTCTTCCGTTAAGTGTGAAGGATCCGAACAGCAACCACAGACAGTCTTAGGAAGCGTAACCTGATTTAGGGAGACTGATGAGAATCTGCTCTCAATAGCATCGAGTTTCTTCTGCATCGCTGCCATTTCGGCTTTTACTGCGATGGAAACATCGAGCTGGTGTATACCTCCCTTAGTTGAAGGTGGTCTTACGCTTTCCCACTGCAAAGTGCTTTCTGCGAGATCTTCCAGATATTTCCAAGCTTCACCATCATCTTTAGACATGAAATTGCATTGACACATTGTTTCAAGCATCTGCTTTGTCGCTGGATTAATGCCCTCATATATAATCCGACATAAATCCCATCTTTGTATTCCGTGATGGGGGCATTGGACAAGCAGATCTTTGAAACGTTCAAAGCACTTCCAAAATGGTTCATTGGGAAGCTGGGTGAACTGGTTGATCTCACTCCTAACATGTGCAGTCTTATGATTTGGGTAAAACTTCTTAAGAAATGCTACGACGAACTCATCCCAATTAGTGATAGAGTGTGCGGCAGTATTGTAAAGCCATTTTTCTGCCAAGTCGCACAGTGTGAATGGGAGAAGACGTAAGCGCATAGCATCTAAAGTCAATTGTGAAGTACCCATCATTGCGCATACGTTTTCGAATTTGGTGATGAAAACGTACGCGTCTTCCGACTCAAGCCCGTGAAATTTGGGCAGCAGATTGATGTAGTGGGGTTTAATTTCGAAATTATCCCCGTTAGGTGGTGGAAGAGATAGACAAGTTGGAAGGGGACCACGAATAGGATAGCATCTCTCTTGGAGAGAGATACGCGGTGGATTCTGCGCACCTCCGGGCGGTGGCAGCGTGGTGTTATAATTAGATGGAGTGTCGTCCATCACGATCGATGTGGTGTGTGGTGGGGGAAAAGAAGATGAAGAAGTACCGACTTCGGTGTCGATAGAAGGAACGCGGACAAGACGGGCACTAGGATCCCGTGTCCAGCCGAGCATGCACTAAGCGGGTTTAGTGCAAGTGGCAGCGTATGTGTGATTTAAAATTGGCTTGTTTTGAAAAAGTGGGACTCAAGACAAATCTCCCTAAATGCACAAGCAACCCTAGAACTAAGGTTACCTAGGTCCAGTCTCTAGACCGCTCCTAGACTTCCAAAGGACAAGCCGCAGGATAAATCCTCTACCGCCTCCGTACTACCCTTGTAGCGAGGTAAGTGCCAGGTAAGTGGGAAGGAACCACCACTACAGTGGGCCTAATTAAAAACCACTAGCCTTTGTCACACTTGCCTAGGCACTACAAAAGTAATGCGGATCAACGATAGATTACCCACGACCTTCCTCTGTCCTTATTGAGCGCGACAGTCCTTAGAGTCTGGTCTAGATATTTTTTAAATTAATGAAGGGTTGATATATATGCTCGGTTTGTGATTTGTGGGGCTTAGGAAGGGTGATAAAATCCCCACCTAATCTTGATTTGGTCTTTGCCCCTTAAAATCCGTATTAAATATGCAAAACAAAACCAAACACAAAACTTTTTGCAAAAAGATTTTTGAGCGGCGCAATTTTGCAAAGAATCCTGCAGAAAATAGATTTTATTGGATTTGAGGAGAGAGAGAAGGAGTTGAGAATCTTACCAGAGAATTCCGTAGCCCTAATCCCTTCAAGCAGCCGCGTTTCCGCCGCAGGAAGCCCTTTGTGCCGCGCTTCCGCCGCGAGGTGGTTGGATCGCTTGATGAAATTTTTTCTGTGTCCCTCTGTGCTCCTCTGGATCTCTAAAAATGTCTCTGTTTCCTGTTTCCCTTAATTCTGTGACTCCAGATCTCCTTGCAAAAATCCACGCACAAATCGTTAAATATGCAATTTGCAGTTTTGTGTTAATAATGATATGACTCGTCTAAGAAATCAACACAAATAGTAAAAATAAAAAAATTACACACGTATCCCCGGCAACGGCGCCATTTGATTGATGTGAAAATTTGTGTTTGTAGTTTAACCGCAATCAGAACGGTGTCGCACGTAGCTAGACCGAGATGAGTACGGGTCGTCCTCTAGGAAACGTGGAATCTTTTATTCTTACTTTAGATGTGTTGAGAAAGAGAGGAGGAATAAGAATGTTGTAGAATGGTTTCTAGATCTACTTTAATGTAAAATATAGATCTAGATTATTTTAGAGATTTAAATAATATAATAATAGGGCTTGTAGGGTTCGTTAGGATTTAGTAGTTATGGAAGATTAATTAAAAGTTACCCTTTTTATCCATTAATAGATTTAGAACTAGAACGACGGTGATGCGTGTAGATTAGGGTTTCTGGAGGGAAAAGGAATCCCACTCGTAACCCTTATCTCGACACGGAACTCCGTTCATATCTAGCCTTTACCAAAACAATCATTAATCTAATCTCTAATCGCGGTCGAAACTAGCAAGGAATTGCTAGCGCGCCCGATTAGGATGTTAATGATTATTTTGATAAACTTCCTAAACTTTATAGGACTTAAAAAGGGTTTAATTATTTTCATCACCCATTAACCTACCCTAATCCTACGAACCCTAACAAGCGGAGAATTACTCGCGCATGTTGGGAGAAGAAGATGAAAAGAAAGAGATGGAAAACATAATGTAAAAGAAAACAAACAATTAAATAAAAACTACCTTTATTAATCAACTCCTTCAACTACACTTTTAATCCATAGAAAATGATTACAAAACTTGATTTGCTTCTCGATCTTTCCTAGGGAGGTAGTCGAACAGTCGATGATCAGCCTGGATGCGTGAGCGTCGGGAGCTTCGTGATCTCTTCGGCTTGATAGCTTTTCCAAGAGGCCCTCGGTACCCTTTTATAGTGCAAACCCAGAATCTTTTTGTTGAAAAGTTGGTAAAATATTGCATAGATCAATCTCCCAAAATATTTCCTTCTAACTCTTCAATAGTGCGGCGGATCCGCGGCCCCAGGGTGGGTTTGGCCGCGGATCCGCGCTCAAGGGTCGAGATCAATTGTTGACTTTTCTTGTGCTTTCATCTGGTGACATTTGGCAATCCTAGGCATCTTCATATTTCAGAAATCTTCTCTCGGTTGCTTCCAGACTTGGTCTCCAAGTTTGCTTCTTAATTTGGCAAGTTTTCTTCAACAAATTGATTTGTTTGTTAAATCCTTCATAACAACTTGGAAATAATCTGCACAACAACTCAAATAAGATTTTAGTAGACTTTGTTCTACTAGAATTAGATCAATAATATTATTTGCATACATTTTCCTACCAAATGATAATTAAAATATATTAACACATGGAAAATAATGTTTTTACACATAAACCCTCATATGTATAATATATTATAATAAAGTCCTTTTTTTAATATAAAAATTGTAGGAAAAATGTACTACAAATGTGCAGTTTTATCGACTGAACACGTGTCAACACGTGACCATTGGTCACGTGTAAACACGTGATACCTCGTTGAGGTAATTTCTGACTTTTAGAATTAAATTCTATTCATTATTTTAGAGGCTTTAAAAGCCCATCACGTGTCTGCACGTGACCCATGGTCGCGTGTGAGCACGTGATGCCCCATTGGGGTCTTTTCCGAGTTTTTATTATATCTTTTAACTCCTCCAGCGGGTTTTTAAAAGTCCATCACGTGTGGACACGTAATTCCTCATAACTTTTGATCCCGGATGAATTACGAGGCCCATAATATATCAAATCGAAGGGTTTTTCGAGCCACTTTCGATACCATCAGAATTTATCTGTTTCTCATTCGGGAGTTTATCAAAATGTAGGCCGGAAGATACTGGTTCGCATTTCCTTAAGCGTATCGCTGCCATTTGATACCTTGGGCTCCTTTGCGCAGAAATTTTTGGCGGGAACAAAGTCGACGCACATACTCCACTTCCCACTCGATTTCTTGACCAGGACTACATTGGCCAGCCATTCCGAGTAGGGCACGTTCCTGATGAAGTTGGCGGCGAGGAGTCGGTCAACTTCTTCCTCGATGGCCTTTTGTTTGACCGGGGCGAAGCTCTTCTTCTTCTGCCTGACGGGTCGGGCCGCAGGATCAACCCCGAGCTTGTGGGAGATGATTTTGGGGTCAATCCCAGGCATGTCGGCTGGGGCCCAGGCGAAGACGTCGGAATTGCTCCGGAGGAACTCGGTTAGGTCATCCCGCTGGGTTCCCGTCAGGAGTGACCCGACTCGGACGGTCTTCCCTGGGTCTCCTTCCGCTAAGGGCACCTCGGTCAATGGCTCGACCAGTGCCCCACGGACCTCCTTCCGCTCGTCCCGGGTGTCTAGGGACCCCTCCATGTCGTCGCATGCCTCGGCGCTATCAGCGTGCTGCTCGGGGGAAGATGCCTCTGCCAGACCCACCTCCACGGCCCGTTGGCTCCCATAGGCCCGGCCCACACCACCTTGGTCGAGGGGGAATTTTATCGCTAGGTGGTACGTCGAGATCTGGGTCTGGAGGGAGTTCAAAGTCGGCCGGCCGAGGAGGACATTGTAGGCAGAGGGGACCCTAGCCACAATAAAGTCTACCGGCAGCGTGCGCGTGCGGCCGGGCTCCCCGATCATGAACTGCAGGGTGACTACCCCTTTTGCCAGGACGGAGTGGTTGGTGAATCCCGAGAGGACGTGGGAGGTCGGCCTCAGGTCCGTTAGGGCCAGCCCCATCCGCAGGAAGCAGTCGTGGAAGAGGATGTTCGCCGAGCTGCCTGAATCGATGAGTATTCGGTGGACCTTGTATCGGTGGATTCGCGCTGCGATCACCAGTGGGTCGCTATGGGGCACAGATATGCCGTGGAGATCCTCGTCGCCAAAGGTGATTGGCTCCCGGCCCCTAGCTCTTTTGGTCGGGCGGCCGCCGGAGCGGGTGGGGTGGCAGCCTGCGGGGAGGCCGATGACCTCGGGTGAGGGTCCGCCTGCGCCCCCGTTGCTAGGGGGCGGTAGCGGGCGTTTGGATCCTTAGGGGAGTCGGTTGCTATGCGGGAGGAGATCGGAAGGCCAACTTTGTATTTTGGGGAGTTAAGTTCCCACAGACGGTGCCAACTGATGGAGCTCCTTTTCGGGCCTCCGTCAGATGTTGTCTTCCGTCGATCTCCCGGTGGATTTTGAAGGTGATCTCTTGTTGCGTGTGGGTCTCAATGGGTTTTCGGAAGAAGAGGTGAGGCGAGGAAGCTGTTGCCGAGTACCTGCAAAGAAGTCCCGGGGTGGTTTGGTACCACCAAGGACCCTCCGACGCTCAAGTTAGTGATGAGATCCGAGCAGAGTAACGACGTAAAGTGTAAAGAATGGCTTACTTGACCCCTCTGTGATGGGGGTTTATATAGCAGTGGTGGCAGGCAGCGGCAAGCGCGAGAATCTCGCCGGCAGTTACGCTCCCGACGTCACGCTCGCGCAGAGAGCGGATCGCCCATTAATGGGGATCGTGATAGTGTGGAACGTGGGATGTTGTTGGCGTAGAATCTGTGCATGGCGAGATTCGTGGAACGGCGGTTATGCCTGTGAGTGGTGGAGTTGATCGGAGGGCCGAGGAAGACGGCCTCGGCAGGGAGCTCGGGAAGCAGGGAGGTCGAAGAGTCTTGGTCCTATGGCGGCTCGGGGCGAGCTGAATGGCCGAGGAGGCCGATTTTCAGAGGGCCCCGAGGTGGGCCAGTTTATGCTTGCAGGTCGGGCTCCGGGTGGCCGCGTCGGCCCCTGCGGGTCTTTTCCTCTGAGCCCTGGGACACGTCATCTGCCACGCGTCCTGATCTTGGAGGTCGTCAATATCGCGCATTATCACTCTCCAATGTGAGATGCTGTAAGTTCGATCCTCAAAAGAGTTTGATTTAAAAAAAAGGGTAAATTTTATTAAATCCCATCCACCTTTTGAGATTTTTAAGATAACCCCACTAGGCTTAAAAATACTATAAAATCCCATTAAACTACCGATATTGTATGAAATCGTTAGTCTGATTAACTTGTGCAATCCACAATTAGACTGAATAACCCCAAAATGTCTCACGGATAGATTGAATAGACTCAAAATGAACGGAATATGATATTTTTGACAAAAATATTGTAACACCC
Source organism: Agapanthus africanus (assembly GCA_030015575.1). Classification (NCBI taxonomy): domain Eukaryota; kingdom Viridiplantae; phylum Streptophyta; class Magnoliopsida; order Asparagales; family Amaryllidaceae; genus Agapanthus; species Agapanthus africanus. The sequence continues at coordinate 90,338,445 of JASDDO010000019.1, read as the reverse complement.
TAGTGCATATATATCATATTCTATTTGGGTATTTCCCAATTTTACGACAGTTTCTTGTTTATTGTTTATTTTGGGTGCGAATAGCGTATTTGGTATCTTTGTTTAGTATCCGACCCGACCCGCATGCTTGAAACCCATCTTGGTTCTAGATTACGACATATTCTTGTAAGTATGAATGATCCGTGCATATCTAGGTTCTATATACGTGTATCATATATCTAGTATCTGCATATATTTTAAATAATACTAATAATAGTCAAATAATATTTTTAACATCTAGCATGGCCTGCATTATACCCCATACCTTATGGTTGCATTCGTACATCGTGTTCACTTCCTATTTGATGAAACAGACTCGTTTGGATCGCTACGTATTTGTGCGCGTATCCGTTCTTGAGGGTATGCATTTTATTTAACCAGATATCACATTATAATTTTATCTGACGCGTATATTATCCGTATTTTAAAACTAGATTTTTAGAAGAGACCCGGATATTTTTCGAAGTATTTTGTATTAGCTATAAAATCCTAGAAAATATAATATAATATTAACAGTTTATAATATATGTTATATATTAAACATATTTTAATAACTAAATAAATATATAATATATATTCTAAATCCTAAACAAAATTCTCACTCTCTCTCTCCAATCACACTGTACCTCTCCCTCTCTCTACTTATATTTATATATTAATATTTAACCCAAATATATTTTTTTATACAACCTAACTCTCTCTCTCCTTCCTATTCTCTTCTCTTTTCCCGTCTCCACGAACAAAACCCACGAAACCTAACCCTAGCCTCGTTGTTGATCTTCCCACAACCTCGTTGTCACCACCACCCTCACCACCTCATCACCCACATCACCACCTACTCTCCTTTCTCCTCACCAACACCCTCCATTCCCGAGCTCCCTACAAACCCGACCTCTGCAACCTACAACCCCGACGAGACCCCTACACTCAAACCCTCACCCCGACGTCGCCAGCATTACCCCGCCACCACCTACACCTCCTCTCTATCCCCAAGAACCCAACAACTAACTCCAGACCCCGAACACCCATCCCCGAGCAACCCAAGAAACACACTGCGCCCTAGACTTCACCGTCGACCTCGCCCTCGTCCCCTTGTCGACCCTACCTCACCTCCTCCTTCTCCTCCCCTTTTTCTTCTCTCCACCGACACCACAACGCCACCACCACGGCCCCAACAACTCACTTGAGAACTTATATCCACGAGCCCAAGAACCGCGACGCCGGCACCTCTCATCGCCGGAGACCTCCGACTTCGTCGTCGTCACCCCTCCTTCTCCTCACTTCCCTGCAAACCCCCGACACCAGAAGCCAACACATTCCCTTCATCTCCTTCTTTTTTCTTTCTTTCTTTCTTTTCTGTTCTTTGTTGGGGTTAAAAATTACATCCCGGTTGACCAAGTCAAAATCAAAGTCAACCCCAAACCATGTGGGCCCATGTCCAGGTCAACACCGAGCATGGAAGGGACCGGCCCCATGACAAAAAGAATGAAGTCATAAATTAGTTTAATGTAATTCTTTTTTTAAAAATAAATGTATGTAAAATGGGCAAAAAGCCAAAATTTTGTAAATCTCATAGCTTATGTTCAAAAAAAGAAAAGCACATAAGGTATGGGGCAGCACAAGTGCTATGGCAAAGCTCAAGGGACTATATGTAAAGTGTGTAGCCTATAAAGGCAAACATGATGAAAAATCAAGAACTTTTCTCATTCTCTCAAAAAAGTCAAGAGTTCTGTGTCTCTTTCTCCTTCCTTAAGTTTCTAAACCTTCTTCCTTTTTTTTGAATTAAATCAAGAGTTTCACTCTTCTTTTCCCAAAAAGGAATAGTTTTTCATCATAAAACCCACAAAGGGGAGCTCAGATCTTCCATCAGATCTCTAAAATGGGATATTTTTAAGTCTCATCCCCTTTTTCTCCAAGATCCAGCCAATAGAGAAGAGGAAGAAGGAGACCCATCTCCGAAAATCCCATTTTGGGAAGATCCAAGGTTCAAGAGAAAATCCGGAGCTCAAGGGAGAAGAAAGGGGTCCCTTTTCATCATCTCCGAAAATCTCTTAGGAGTTTAACTCCACAAAAAAAAATATATATAAAATAATAAATCTCTTTTTTTAGGAGTTTAATTCTAGAAGTCAACCGGGGAGTACAACTCTCTATGCAGGGGCTAAGCCCCTCATCCATTTTTTAGAAGTTTAACTCCAAAAGTCAACTGGGGAGTACAACTCCCTATGCAGGGGCTAAGCCCCTCTTCCTTTTTTTAGAAGTTTAACTCCAAAAGTCAATCGGGAGTACAACTCTCAGTACAGGGGCTAAGCCCCTTTTTCTGCGGATGCCCAGCCACTCACTTTTTTTTACTATTATTATTTCTTTTTATACACACTCTACACTCAAAACATATCCCCTGTTAGAAAAAAAATTCTAACGGGACGCTGCCCTGCATCCGCAGGGGGGCTGCTAGTCCTCTTGACCCCCAGCCCGCTATCCGGGTAGCGAGACCCCCGTAAACTCTGCGAGGTCCCCGATACACCCAAGACCCATCAAAACACAACACACACTCTGCACATTGAGTTCGCATGACCAGTTTGACCCGTCAATCGGAGGTTCCCTCGCTTCAAAGGCGAGGGGTAATTAACGGCGGCTTAGTCCGCGACTGCCGGAGATTCGGATCCCCACAATCAATAAACCCCGGCTTGTCCCAGGCTGGTGGAATCTGTACATGCTTGACAAGCGTGTGCATTCCCATCTCAATGGGGTGACGAAAAACACCCTACATCTTGGCCGTCGCCGGAGTCGCGTATGTCGCCAACGATCCGGGAGACCCAGTAGTCCTCATCCAGCGTGGTCACGTCTGTGAGAAGCCGAGTCTAGTTTTGTACGCACGTAGTTTGTATCGCGACGTTTATCCGAAGTCGAACGTGACGTACGTACCCCGACGTGAGATCCGATCAGGAAAGTTTATCTTGCAATATGCTATGTTGATATATTTATATCCATATGAATAAAAATAATACATGTATTTTTATTATGCATCAAATATTATATATTTACCGTTTTTCGATATCCGTTCGTATCCGTACTGACAATTGCATATCTAGTTGCATGCCAGAACCTCATTATATCATATTGCTGTTATATTAGTACAACGTGCTTTCTAATGTGCATCATACGTAGTCATGGACTTATAAAAGGTTATCAGAGATAGATACGTGTGCATCCGTGCATTGACCGTATTTCGATATTCGTTACAATTTATATTGGATATCTAGTTGATGCATATACATCACCTGACAGGTTCACGACACACTACTGACTTGTTATATGAATCTTGTTACTAATGTTAATAATATTGACGTGTTGTCCTGACGGACATAATCTGTTGTCTGCATAGACGAAAACCTGTACCTGCTTGATCCTGTGTTGGCATTAGATCTATCTTGGCAATATCTGACTTGAATACAAATCTTGGGGTAAAGGGGAAATCAAGAATGTATCCAAAACGTAACTCAAAAGGTTATTATTACATATTTGCCGTTTTTCCGGGCGTTACGGAATATCCTGTTTGCCGTTTTTCCGAGCGTTATGGAATAATTACATGTTTACTGTTTTTTCGGACGTTACGGAATATCCCGTTTGCCGTTTTTCCGGACGTTACGGAATAATCCTGTTACGGTGGTCCTGTGGGGAATGAATGGGGCTTAAACTGATTGGTTACGATGAGAATTATATTAGTCGATTTCAAAAACTTTAGTATGGATTACCTAGAAGCTCGGTTTTAGGTTATACATCACATGCACACACGTACCTCACCGTTTATATTTACGCTGTTGATTTATATTCATATTTACATATCTTGTTACATCCTGGTTATTACTAATGTTGTGATATTATGACGCACTGACGTCTGGGTTTTGCATGACCCAGTTTCTCTATCTCTATCGCAGGCTGAACAGGAGTATTTTAGCCGTCAAGCCGAGCAGCGAGAAACTGATTATGTATGGTTTAGAGATGTTTAGCTTTTAGACTCTTTGCTTATTTTTCCGCACTTTTATTTCTTGATGTGAGCCTATATTGGGACGTATTTCCAGATGTTGTTAATGGATATTAATTCGTTTCTGCCTGTACATTTTATTAACTCCTTTATTTTGGCAAATGGACATGTAATAGATAGATTTTTATATTTTTACTGTTCTTGAAATTCTATATGTGACCGTGGAGGGATGATTCATATCCACAGATAGTATGGTTGGCTCTGTCACGTGCCGTAATTTGCGCACTCTGAAAAGCGGGACGTGACAAATGCTTTTCAATCTTTTTACGAAAATATCCTTCAATAAAGTTTTATGGAAATTTTAAAGTTCAACTGGAAAGGTGGAGTGGATTTAGTAAAATTTGGCCTTAAAAAAACCCCAAACAGCCCCTAAGTTATGCGTTCCCAACTAAACACCCTATATACACCCTAACAAAACATCTCTGCCCATTTTATGGAATCTTCTGTATCCAGCGAAAACCAGTTCCATTTGTTTCAAATCTCAACCAAAATCACTCAAATCCATATTCCCTAGCACTCATCCAATCGTTCTTTCTTCCGATTAAATCCACAACTCTTTCAAATCTCACACAAATCATTCAATCCAATTTGGGTTCTGATAATACCCGATACCGGCCATCTCCAAGATCATGACACGTGGCAGATGACGTGTCTCGAGACTCGGAAGACGGGGCTACCGGGGCTGACCAAGCCACCCTGTGCCCAATCTGCAAGCCCGAGCCGACCCTCCTCGGGGCTCTCTGCAGATTAGCTTCCTCGGCCCCTCGGGTCGCCCCGAGCTGCCGCAGGACCAAGACTAGTCGGCCTCCTCGCTCGTCCCCAGCCCCCGGCCGAGGCCGTCTTCTTCGGCCCTCCGACCAACTCCACCGCTCACAAGCGTAACCGCCGCTACGCGAATCTCGCATTGCGCAGATTCTACGCCAACAACATCCCACGTTCCACGCCATCACGATCTCCGTTAACGGCCGATCCGCTCATTACGCGGGCATGACGTCGGAAGCGTAACCGCCGGCGAGATTCTCGCGCCTGCCGCTGCGTGCCACCGCCGCTATATAAACCCCCATCACAGAGGGGTCAGGTAGGACATTCTTTACACTTACGCCGTTACTCTGCTCGGATCTTGTCACTGACTTGAGCGTCGGAGGGTCCTCGGTGGTACCAAACCACCCCGGGAATTCCTTGCAGGTACCCGGCGGCAAGCTCTGTAAGTTCACGGTAGCGCCCCGGCCGTCTAACAGACGCCAAATGCGGAATAAAAAACTTTTTACGAACTGGCGCTATCGCGTACTATAACCCGGATCTGCCATTAAAACTAAACTAACAAACTACAAAGTGGGTAGAAATGTTATACCGAACGATCCGGGTCCTTCGGTCTTCAACCATCATCCCACGCTTTGTTGCAGCTGCTCCGATCTCCTGAATCTCCGGTCTTCTCGTCCAAGTGGCGCCACGTCGACGGATCTTTAAACGGGCTCCCGCCTCTGAACCGAGGCAACTCGGTCGTCAAGTTTGCTAAAAGAGATGATCAAGATGATGTAGAGAATGAGTAGAACATTTTGTCTCACTTCGTCCAAAGCCATGGACGAACGGTTAATGAAGTTGCCTTTTGGATCGGGTGAAATGAGAAATAAGGCTATCTAATTTCCATGAATCCAAAACTATAATCTTTTCAAAATCAACAACCATAATCATTTGTGAAGAGGGGCCGGCCACTTAAGGAGAGGGGGGAAGTGAGTGTAGGAGAGGGGGGGTGACTCCAATAATTAATGAAGAGAATGAATCATCAAAAACACCTTGCATTATCAATTAATGAACTAATGAATCATCTAACCTAGTCACCCTTTCATTAAATGAACAATTAATGCCCTAATGACTTACTAGTCACCTCATCATCCTAGTCACCATTTAGAAACTTCTAGAACCTTCCACACTCATCAAGAAAAGATAAATCCGCATTTAACCGAATGTTTAATACGGCCGATAGAAAACTGGAAACTGGCAACTTCCAAAAGCGATCCCGAAACCAATTTCAGGATAACCCCGTATCAGTATAAACATACCCACAATTGTATTACGACCGAATACAAATGCAACTGAGACAAAGATATTATATCTACACAGTATAATACTCGGATACGGCTTAAACCAAAGCCCACTAGTATTATCTGCCCGAAATATGACACGTGCGTAAACGCACGTGCATTTTCCGAACCCTACCATAAAACCATACGGCCTCTACAATGTTTCGTCCGAACTTGGGAAACTGTCTGTGGGGGACTCTAATGACTCATCAACACACTGGCACTGGGTATAACCACTAGCACGTCAGAGGTACAAGCTGTACGTAACGGTTGCCTATGTATTGATTGGAAGGGAAGCTGACGAGCGAACTCATCCAGAAACCCTACTGAGCCTAACAGTGACAATATCCGTACAGTCCGGTCCGTTCGTCTAAGAGTATCGCATATCGAGTCTAGGGGGGTGGATAAAGTCAGACCCCTAATAACACGATAATTCGTGTCGGTATGAAGCACATCACTTCCTGAGAAACTACTGATCCAAATCAGTAATTCTCGACTAGCTCGGCCGAGGATTTCTAGTGATGGCCATCCGTGCACTGTGCGACATCAACCCCCAATACCGGGAGAGACGAATCCCTGACGATCCGCTCACTGCCTCCATGTGGCTCAGGACTGTACCCAACTAAAACCTGTTTGCACGTCTCCTTTGAGCGTGGTAGGGTAGTAATCAAAACACAGTGGGAACTCACACGAGACAAATGACGATCTCAGGTCGACAAACTAACCTGTACACATGTCACCAGGGAACTGCTATCTGACGATATGTATAATATCAACTAGTATGTTCCCGGCGAGTCCTGTCCGGTGTACTCATAACGCAATGAGCACCTGTATACATCTTAGGTGAACCAACTAACACCAATGGCTTGTGAGACCGGCCACTGCCCCTCGTCGGGGTCTCGACTGTATACACTAGTCTACTCTGGAGTATCGATGCCCTGTCTCGAAACTCCCACGACTAGGGACACTTTAAGGATGTGCTTATAGACCCCAGCTCCCACGTATATGATCGCCATCATACTGCTGGCAGTCAAGCAAGAATCCTATGGGCTCTATCATCATGCAATATGAACTAAAGCATGTATACGATGATAAAGACAAACCAGATAGCATACTATCATCTCGAGCAAGACTGTCATATCGGTATAGGTCCTGCCTCAATCATTGCAATCACGTACCTGCGATCCAATAATTGACTTTGAGGGCACTATATCCAACAATCTCCCACTTGCACTTAAGGCTAATTATTGCGATGTCGCATACTCACAGCCCGTGTGATACCGAACACCCAACTCCTCTACTAAAATAGCCTTTGTGAGTGGATCCGTTCTGATGTTTCTTTCTATGTCTCTCTTAATCTCAAGTTCGCGGAGAAAGCCATCTCCCGAATCGAGTAATACCTGTCTTAGAATATGTCTGGATACCTGATGGGACCTAGTTCATAAATGAACTTCAAATCCAAACTTCTTAGACTGAATTGATAACTGAACCTAATCAGTATCGCGCACCATGCCTCCCACAGTATCCTTTTGGACCGGCTGTCCATAATACTGTCCCTCGTCAGAGGGAAAACTATAACTCTGACAATCACTCTGTCATCCATGTCACCTTTGAAACCTGGAATGATAACCGTCTCCCGAAAGAGGCTGCCGTCATCAAATCCATAGAACATACACTTATGTTCTAAACTGCTACCTAATATTTCTCCAGGATTGGATTAATATAAACTTATTGCATCTAGTGCAAAAACAACATCTGGTGTGGTACTTGACATCTCATGATTGACTCAATTGCCTAAGCAAGTGATCTGCCAATCATGCACATCCCTCTCCCCTTTAGTCTATAAGACACCTTTAGAGAGGGTGACTCCATCATCTGCAGGTACACCACCATGCCAGGAGTCATCTATTCTAAATACTATTAGAATACTGTCAAAGTACGCATATTGGGAAACTACCCAAATTTAGATCTAAAACCATAGATCTAGTAACCAGAATGTCTGATATTATATCCATGTCCTTTGTGGAGAAACAACCGTGTGATAACCAAAGTACAACCGATCGTAGTATACGAATTTTACTTTCTACTCCGTGTATGTCATCCAAATACTAGGACATCACACCCTACTACCTTCTTAACAGATCCATCCCCTAATCTGATGAAGTCAAAGCCATGACTGTTACATCAAAATTAGATGATCTTATCTTCTCTATATCTGCTCAAGCCTATAAATAGACATAAGCTACTTGTCCACTATGCTTCCGCTGCTCCCACTGACTACGACAACCCTCTGACAGAATAATATATACATACACTTCTAAAACTAGTTTAGAACGACGCTATACATATCCTCCTGCCGGGTCTCATTGTCTGGAACAACAGTAGTGTCAAGTCTAGGTAAACAAGAACCTCTCTGTCACCGTCCTTGAGGCTACCGGAGTACCTCTCGGGTGTCTGAGGTTACCCACCATATCTGCGGAGTGGCTATTGGAATGTCAAACCTGATTGAATATATAGGTCCTATTAAATTTTCCGTAATCGTTTGCGGTTCTGGAATCACTTCCAGTTCTACCATACTCCCACTACTGTTTTCTGAAAAAATCCATTTTACTAAAACTGTGGCGAGTCAAGAACAATATCACTATTTATCTTCCAAATGGTAGAAAATCAACCCTCGTCAAAGCCAGGGTCAACCCACAAACTGCTATTATAGAAACGTGCCTTGAGTTATCCAGTGTCTGGTTTTAAGCATAAGCTGGACAACTCCCCGTATCTTAACATCGTTAAGATATGAATCATTCTATATTCAATATAGAAACTTTGGCACTTATTTAATTGGAACCAGATTCAAAAAACATGCAGCTATCTCTAGCGCATATCAACTTAATGGAGAGAGGCTAATCAGCATTACTCAACTTAGGAATCCATCCAATTATGAGTAACCTGAAAGAGAAAAAAGTTTCTCAAAACTGTTACTATCAACTGAATACCAATCACAAGAATCTATATCTTCGATTTCTTTGAAGAATCCTGATACTTGCGACACCTGGTTCTCTACTTTATTCCTATACCCACAACTTCTCAAAACTTAGACATTGTATTTCTACGAAACACTTGTCCAAAAACTAGAGAAGTCACAAGTAAACAGAACATAGTACGAGGACCAACCCATTGTCCTGACGAACACTGGACAACATACAATACTCTGTATAAGTCCGCTGAGTTGAATAACTCAAAACCTGTGCATCGTAGGTTAAAAACTGTACTTATGGTTAAGAACTACTCCGTTGTTCAATGCTCCTTACCCAATCGTCAACTGATATAGGTAAATGTCACGGACATAATTTCAAAAAGTTATATCTCACTTTATAAAAATAAACGTACAGATATATCATTTTGAAATTGGTGCACAACAACGGATACTCAAAACCAAATACATGCCGTCCGGCAAAAACTCAGGCGACTTCCTCAAATATCACCAATTACAACGAATTCCGATATAATGAGGATGATCACCTTATTCCCAATAACCTACTCCCACTCATCATTTGCAAAACCATACAGATGTGAGAATCATACCTGGTAAATACATACCCTGGAGTAAGTATCTAATCGGGAAATCAGTTTTCTATTAACAATGCACTGAAACAAAAAAATGTTTCGTATGGGTATCCTGGTATTCGTAGTAATGCTTCTTCCATAATCCAATTCATGACTTTAACCGTATATTTCTTTGCAATTTCTCCAAATCCCTTTATTTGTCTTTATTCATTACCTTCTGTACACCATCGTTAGGCTAAGTGGTTTTCTTCTTTCCCTACCGTTCGGCACCAGCCTATGGTTTGGAAGAAGACTATCCAGTAAGCATAATAGATGTACTCTCCTAATCCTAGGAGTACTCGCAACTTGAGAGAAGGTGATGATAAAAGACAACTGAATAATACCTTATTCTATTAAAGGTGAAATAGGAGTGTCGATGAAGTACGCGGTTTGGTCATGAATGATAACAGTCGCAATTTACTTTGCCCTCTTTTTAATCCCTTTATATTTTGTCTTTATTCATTACCTTCTGCACACCCTACTTAGGCTAATTGGTTTTCTTCATTCCCTACCTTTCGGCACCTGCCTATGGTTTGGAATAAGACTATCCAATAAGCGTAATAGGTGTACTCTCCTAAACTAAGGAGCCCTCGCAACCTGAGAGAATGTGATAATAAAAGTCAACTGAATAATACCTTATTCTATTTCTCCTGAACCTGGATCCATCCTCGAAGAAGTCCCTTCGAGTTCGTATATAACCATACGATGGATCTATCCAATGGAAGTGGATGTCCGTAGTAATACGGGGTGTTCTGTGAAATACAAAGGGTAAAAGAAGGAGCGGCAATAACTTATGCAACTTTAGACAATCCAAAAGCCAGTATTTTAAGAAGGTTCGGTCAACTTGGTCACTGAGTCATAGTCTAGAGTCGGTCAAAGGTCGCTGCCAAAGAGAGAGAGAGAAAAGAAACACTCTGCGTGCACTCTAACCTAATCAGAATGGTTATCACTTTATCTAATCAGGAAACCTCCCACTGTAATCTCAAATTCTCCTCCAAACCTGAAAGAAGAATTAGTCGGGATCACCCGAAGAGTAAACCAACTCATCAGTGGGAGTCGGGATCCAACTCTCATCGCATGACAACGTGACGGAATCCACTCATGTTATCACACTCCAGAAGGTATGCGCATGCCTGGCAAGTTTCAGTATATTTGAAACTCCCGATATGATTTTTGCCCCATACTCTTATGACCTTGACTAAGGGCCAACATATCATAAGTCACATGTCAAGTTCTTCCCGTCATTATCCAGGTTGATTTGAACCCACCCGCACATGCCCTTGACTAAGGGCCAAAATGGCAGAACGACTGTCCCAAACCAACTCATCTATATATGCAACAAATGAATACCCAGCAGCTACCAAACACTATGCCTTGACTAAGGGCCAAAATACATAGCTTGAATACTACTGAATACCCAAAAGAAATGACGGAGGGCTACGGCTGGTTTTTGGCGAAAAACCTTTAACGTAATGAACTTGATCTCGTTGAAGGAACCTGATACCTTTTTATAAATCTATAGTGGCGAAAACCTTTTGCTAAAGAGGTCACTCCTGGTGAAGGGATCTCGGCTCTTTCCTCGTCGAATGAGGTGCAAGATATTCCAACCGAATACCGCGATGCAAAGCAACTTGTAATCGACTATAGTGAAGTTATTACCTTGACGCAAACTTCTGCCCAAGGGGTCTCTCCCGGTGAAGGGATATCAGCCCATGCCTCGTCGAATGAGGTGCAGGATATTCCAACCGAATATCACTATGCAAAACAAAAGGAAACGTCTTTGTAATAACACTTTTTTAAAATTGTTCCAACAACATCAAATATAGGTTTGTTTTCCTTTGCATTGATCAGAATCAATGCAGTCCCATCAATCAATCACACCAGAAAAGAACGAAAATAAAATGTACGTATATGCCATCCGCATTCGTCACTGGGTTCCGTCATCACCCGTTAGGTTACTTAACTAACGATAGAGCGGGGACTGGACTAGCGCGGGTGTAAAACATATACAACATCTAATAGTATATATACCAATATACAATAATCGTTCCAGGCGTGATAATATGCAACATTACAGAAAAGTAATAAGTATCACAAAACAATACAGATAATCTGGGATCCCCGGGTTTCACAGAGCCGCTACTGAAACCCGACGTTTCCCGGATCGTGTGGATAGCCCGTGCAATGAAATCTAGACCCCTACGGGTGCGGCAAGTTACCCGCCAAAACCTGAAGTGAGGCAGCCCCTTACAGCATAGTGAATGGACCACCCGGCACTTCACGGAATCCGGTAAATTGAGCACCCCTCCTTGGGTCAACCTGTACCTTCTACGAGTGCGGCGAATAGTCTGCCAATTCTAGAGTGAGGCCCCTCTGCCTCTCAAAGCCATGAGATGCGGACCCGTTGCCCTCTAGAACCCGGCTATCCGTGCACCCCACCGCGGGGTAATCGTAGTACAGAAAAGAAAATATATACAACGGGTATATCGACCTCAGCCCGGTCGTGCCCCAAAATAATATTATACAAACAGGCAGTGACGGCAGTCCATATGTTGGACACTCGCCCTGCAATATCAAATGTACAAATAAATCCAAACAGCACTATCATAGCACACTGCTATCCACCACGACATATCCGCAACATCACAGCACAACACAGAATATCAACGTGAATGTCACGTTCGCAAATCCGTCTAAAAGGACTATAGCAATTAGACGCAATTTACTGCTCGAATTACATTCATGGTCGGAGATATAAAATAAGTACTATATACTAACAAGTTTAAAATTTCGACTGTCAAAATTTCCTGAAGTGGGCCCCACGTACATCTGTTAGTCCATATTGCGACCCCCGGTGCTTACGGGGAGGCGGAAACGGTATAAAATCAAAATTTTAACGCAAGAGGCAACATGGACTAAACTATGGTCGGGATCGTTGTCTAAACTAAAACTAGCAAACTATGCTAAAGAGAGTTAGCTACTCGGATGAAGATGGTTATACCTAGACTTGAACTCCTTCGTCTTCAAACTTTGTAGAGGTTGATGGTTCTCCTTTGTCGCCTTCTTCCGTCGAAGATGGATCCATCTCGAAGGCTCGACCTTTGGGCTCTTTCTCGTACTTGGAGTGAACTAGAATCGCCGGCTTGCTAGACCCTTGATCCTAGAGTGAGTAGAGAGTGTCTAAGGGTTGCTTTTGTTTTTCAAGAGAAGGATTCTCAACTCATGAGAAGGTTTCTCTTGACTAGAGGAAGAAGAAGATGAAGTGAAGAGAGAGAGTGAGAATGATAGAATGAGCTATATTTTTTTCTTTCTTGCAACCATAATGCAAAAGAAAAGAATTATCTAATAATAATAATTGAAAATGAGAATAGTTGATGGCAATTTGGAATGACCACAACCATGCTTCATTTAAAAATGTAAGCATAAATCAAGGAAGACTTTTGAAGCATGATGGTGGTCAACTTTCAACCATGGTCAACAAGTCAACCATGGTCAACAAGTCAACAAAATCAACCATAACAAAATTCTCATTTAATTACTATTATAAATAGATAATCCATAAATCCATTAGGGTTTGGAAAAAGATAACTGTCAACTGTGCATACGCACCCGTTCCGAAACCCTAATGAAATACCTCATCCTCCGCCTCAAGCAACTGTGCATACACACCTGCATTCTCGTTCCGAGGAACAAGAATACCAAGATATAAAAGCAACCCCAAATATATATACCAGTATCTGGCTCAAACCAGAGCCTGCCAGTATAATCCGTCCGGACTCCAAACGTGCACAAGTGCGCGGATGAGAACGAACCCTGTCGCAAAACCATGCGACCTCTACTCTGTTTTGCCCAGAGGCGAATACCCTCTGTGTGGGACTCTAAAGACTCGACACTACGCTGGCAGTGGGTTTAACCACAGACCGCAAGCGGCACTAGCTGTGCATAACGGTCCCCAGGTAGATGTCGACAAGAAGGCTGACGAGGTGAAACCCCATCTGAACTCCTACTGAGTCTGAATGTGACAGTCTCCGTACAGTCCGGTCTGTTCGTCTGATACATCGCATGGCGGGCCTAGGGGGTGGTAAATGTCAGTCCCCCAATAGCGGTACAAGTCGTGCCGGAGCGAAGCCCAAAACACCCTGAGATAACACTGGAAACCTACCAGTATATCTCGATTGCCCTGGCCAGGGACTACTCGTGTAATGGCTCTCCTAGACACAGCGCGATGTCAACCCCCAATACCGGGAGAGACGAATCCTGTCTAACCGTCACTGCCTCCAAGTGCTTCGGGACTGCACCCAACCGCCACCTGTTTGCACGACTCCTTTGAGCCGTGGTAGGGTAGTGATCAAAGTGCAGTGGGAACACACTTGAGGCGAAGTGCCAGTGTCAAGTCAGCGGACTAAGCTGTACTCATGTCACCTGGGAACTGATGACTGACGATAGGTATAATACCAACCTGTCAGTTCCCGACGAGTCCTGTCCAGTGTACTCGTAACCCAACGAGCACCCGTATACTATCTCCAGTACGACGTACTGATGGCTGTGGGACAGACCATCTCCCATACTGGGATGAGAAGCGCATACGCTAGTCTACTCCGGAGTATCGATGCCCTGTCTCGATAGTCCTGCGACTAGGGACCTGTATAAGGATGTGCTTATAGATTACCCAGCCCCCACTAGTGTGACTGCCATCACAACGCTGGTAATCAAGCAAAGATCCTAAGGGCTCCACTAATGCGTATAAGTGATATAGTAAAATAAACACAAGTACACATTGAAGTAGAGACAAACCAAGTAGCATACTACTATTTTGAGCAAGATTGTATATACAAGGTGAATATCCCAAGCATCCATTAAGTAATATACAAACTAGTATGATACAGTAATGGCCTCTAGGGCATATACACTAACAATCTCCCACTTGCACTAAGGCCATGTACTGGCGTATCGAAGACCTATCATCTCGATCAGCCGCTCGAACTGAGTCTGGGGCAAGGCCTTGGTGAATGGATCTGCAGTGTTGTCTTCTGAAGCGACTCTCCGAACCTCGATCTCCTTGCGATCCACGATCTTCCTGATCAGGTGATACCGCCTCAAGATGTGCCTGGATCTCTGATGGGACCTGGGTTCCTTCGCTAAAGCTATAGCCCCGTTGTTGTCGCAATACAGAGGTATTGGATCAACAATGGAAGGAACCACCTGAAGTTCTTTCAAGAACTTCCTCATCCAGACAGCTTCTTTTGCGGCATCAGATGCAGCGATGTATTCCGCTTCCATCGTCGAGTCTGCAACGGTTTCCTGTTTGGAACTCTTCCAACACACCGCCCCTCCATTGAGGGTGAAGACAAAACCCGACATGGACTTGGAATCATCCTTGTCACTCTGGAAGCTGGAGTCAGCAAAGGCCTCGATCTGGAGGTCTTTTCCGCCATACACCAAGAACATCTCCTTAGTCCTTCTCAGGTACTTGAGAATGTTCTTTACTGCTATCCAATGTTTCTCCCCAGGGTTTGACTGATACCGGCTTACTACACTCAGTGCATAAGCTACATCCGGTCTGGTACACAACATCGCATACATTATAGAGCCTACCGCAGAAGCGTAGGGTATAATAGACATGCGATCCCTCTCCAAATCAGTCTTGGGAGACATCTCTTTAGAGAGGGTGATCCCGTGACAAGCCGGTAGGTTACCGCGCTTGGAATCTTCCATACTGAATCTTTTCACTATGGTGTCGATGTACCTGGACTGAGAAAGTCCCAATATCCTCTTGGATCTATCACGATGGATCCGGATCCCCAGGATGTATGAGGCATCACCCAGGTCTTTCATGGAGAACCTTTGTGACAAGAATCCCTTGACAGATTGTAGCATAGGAATGTCATTTCCTATTAAGAGAATGTCATCCACGTATAAAACGAGGAATACTACAGTTCTCGCTACAAATCTACTATAGATGCATGGTTCATCTGGATTTTTGATAAAGCCAAATTCTTTGACTGTCTCATCAAAACAGATGTTCCAACTCCGCGATGCCTGCTTTAGTCCATAGATGGACTTAAGCAACTTGCACACCTTTCCGCTGCTCCCACTCTGAATGAAACCCTCTGGCTGATCCATGTAGACACACTCCTCTAAATTTCCATTTAGAAAAGCTGTCTTTACGTCCATTTGCCAGATCTCATAATCGTGGAAGGCAGCAATGGCAAGAAGGATCCGAATGGATTTCAGCATGGCTACTGGAGAAAAGGTTTCGTCGTAGTCCAAGCCAGGTCTTTGACGAAAACCCTTTGCTACCAGCCTAGCTTTATAGGTCTCAACCTGTCCATCTACACCAATCTTCCTTTTGAAGATCCACTTGCATCCTACGGGTTTTACCCCGTCTGGAGCAATGTCCAACGTCCATACCTTGTTGGTGTACATGGACTCCATTTCGGTCCGCATTGCATCCAGCCATCTCACTGAGTCAACGCTCTGAACGGCCTGCTGGAAGCTAGTAGGCTCATCATAATCTATGATGCAATCCTCTCTATCCCCGTCTATGAGAAAACCGCAGTATCTCTCGGGCGGATGAGACTGCCTACTACTCCTGCGGAGCGGCGTAGGAATGTCCTGTTCTGTTGAACCCTCTGGTTCCATTAAGCTTTCAGTAACAGTCTGTGGTTCTGGAATTTCTTCCAGTTCTATTGTGTTCCCACTTATCTGGGTTTCCAAAAACTCAGTTTCCAAGAAGCGGGCATGCTGAGAAACAAAAACCTTTTGTTCCTCAGCGGAATAGAAAAGATACCCCCTGGAGTTCCTTGGGTATCCCACAAACTTACACTGTACTGAACGTGCCTCAAGCTTGTCCGCATGCTGCTTTTTTACAAAAGCTGGACATCCCCATACCTTGAGATAATTAAGACAGGGTTTCTTCCCAGTCCACATCTCATATGGGGTGGTGGGCACAGTCTTGGTAGGAGCCTTGTTCAAGAGATACGCAGCTGCTTCTAGTGCATATCCCCAGAATGATCGCGGTAACTCAGCGTTACTCATCATGGACCGCACCATATCCAATAGGGTGCGGTTCCGTCTCTCCGATACACCGTTATGTTGCGGGGTGTATGGAGGAGTAAGCTGAGAGAGAATTCCGTTCTCTTTTAAATAGTCCAGGAACTCGGCACTTAAGTATTCTCCACCTCGATCCGATCTTAGAATCTTAATACTTTTGCCGGTCTGTTTCTCTACTTCATTCTTATACTCCTGGAATTTTCCAAAAGCCTCGGACTTATGTTTCATTAAGAAGACATAACCGTACCTTGAGAAGTCATCCGTAAAAGTAATGAAGTAAGAATGTCCGCTTCGGGCATGTGTAGACATTGGACCGCACACGTCACTGTGTACGAGTCCTAAGAGCTCGCTCGCTCTTACTCCACGTCCAGTAAACGGAGTCTTTGTCATCTTTCCTTTGAGACAAGATTGACAAGTGGCATATGATTGATATTCGAACGCATTCAAATATCCTTCTGTATGCAACTTAGTCAACCTTCTCTCATTGATGTGACCCAATCTACAATGCCATAAGAAAGTCTGATTTATTTCTGGAGACTTTCTTTTGTGTGTATTCTGGACATTAAAAATCTGTGGTTGGTTTAACACGTATATACCATTACTCAATGTACCTGACCCAATCAGAACTTGATTAAGGTGAATATTTACAACATTACTTACAAACGCAAATTCATAACCTTCTTTAGAAACTAAAGATACAGAAATGATATTACAAGTTGCGTTGGGTACAAAAAAGCAATTACGCAAAACCAAAACATGTCCATCTGACATTCCCAGGTGATAGTCCCCCACGGCTTTAGCATCCATGCTAGCTCCGTTCGCAACTCTGAGGGTCATGTCACCTGCCTTCAAATCCCTACGGTTTCTCAACGCCTACAAAGAATTACAGATATGAGATCCTGATCCGGTATCCAATACCCAGGAAGTAGAGTTTATTGAAAGACAGTTTTCAATAACATACACACCTGAAGCTGAAGCTGCAACCTGCTTCAATTCCTGTGTTCTGGCCTTCCAGGCCCTGCAATCATTCTTCCAGTGTCCTTTCTTATGACAAAAGAAGCATTCTTCCTTATCCACAAGCTTCCCCGCTATCTTTGTTGCTTTCCCTTTTCCCTTCGTATCCACTTTACTAACACCGCCCCTTGGTTTGGCGGGGGCCTTCTTCTTCTTTCCCTTGGCTTTCGCCTTGGACCTAGAAGAAGATGATCCTCCTACAAACAAAGTGGATGTATCCCTACTTTTCTGTAGGGTGCCCTCTGCGCTTCTCAGCATGTTGAGGAGCTCTGATAGTTCAACCTCTTTTTCTTGTAGGTTGAAGTTCAGTATAAACTGGGCGTAAGTGGAAGGAAGGGACTGGAGAACTATATCCGTATATAGCTCACTCTCCAATGTGATCCCTAGGTCAGCGAGCTCCTCAATGTAGCCGATCATCTTTAGCACGTGCTCGGCTACTGATGATCCGACGGCCATTCTTGTCGAAAACAACCTTTTCGACGCTTCGTATCTTGCGATACGTGATTGCTCTCCGTACAGTTCTTTTGTATGGAGCAATATGGACTCCATGTCCATATTCTCATGCCTCCTCTGATGTTCGTTGTCCATCGAGGCAAGCAGGAGGCACTTGGCCTTCGCGCTATCAATCTCCCAAGTCTTGCGGATTTCCTTATCCGCGACACTGGAAGTTGGACCAGGGACAGGGGGAGCTTTGGTGGTAAGAAGATACCCCAGCTTGTCATAAGTGATTGCTATCTTGACATTCCTGAGCCAATCTTTGTAGTTTGGCCCTGTCAGTTTGTTTTTATCTAGGAGTAACTTAAGTCCAGTCATGTTGATTGGTCGCTGCAATTAGGAGAGAGAAGAAGAAACACTCAGCATGATGCTCTTGCAAGTTTAGAGTGGTTTTTAGTTTGTCTAAACAGGATGGCTCCCACTGTTTCTCGAATCCCTCCTCAAACCATAAAGGAAGAATTAGTCAGGATCAATCCCACCGTACAATACTTGCTTAACCGTTCAGCCAGGCCGGTGTCGGTACTTCGAGGGAGGTTTTCCAACGCTTTCGCGAAGTTCCTTAATTAAATAACCTCTTTTCCCTGGGGGCGTAACCCCGCTAACACCTTTCTAGGCACCTACTAGGTTTATAGCATTGATCGTTAAGTGAGAAATTTCCCGAGGAGTAGCATATACTCACAGTAGGATCGGGATCCAAATATCATCGCGTGACGAAACTGAAGGAATCCTACCAGAATCGCCACACTCCAAATGGTATGCAAATCTAGCAAGTTTCAGTACTTATGAAACTCCCGATGTGGATTTTTGCCCCATGCTCTTATGACCTTGACGAAGGTCAACAAATCATAAGTCACATGTCAAGTTCTGCCCGTCATTATCCAGGTTAATTTGAATCCACCCGTATATACCCTTGACGAAGGTCAACAAGGTAATGCGAGTGTCCCAAACCAACGCATCTATCTATGCTACATATGAACACCCAATAGCTACCAATCACCATGCCTTGACGAAGGTCAACAAACACAGCTTGAATACTATTGAATATTCATACGAAACGACGGAGGGCTACGAATGGTTTTGGCAAAACCGTGAACGTAGTGAACTTGATTTGGTCGATGGAACGAGATAGCTTTTAAAAGGAGTGGCTCAAGCTCCGCATTTAAAAGTTGTTTTTGAAAAGAACCGAGTGGTTTTTCGAAAGTGTTCCAACGACTTTAACTTGGTTTATTATCTTGCATTAGTTCTTTTAATGCGTGATATTCTTGCATTAGTACTTTTAATGCGTCCCATCATTTAATCCTACCATTGCAGAAAACAACCAAAATATGACGTACGCTTATGCCATTCGCATTCGCCACGGGGCCCCGTCATTACCCGTTAGGTTACTTAACTAACGACAGAGCGGGGGCTGGGCTAGCGCGTCTGTAAAACATAAGCAACGCCTAAATAGAAAGCAATGATAGACATTTCAGATCACAGATAAATACATTGGATATACTAGCAATCTGTAATTTGTACGAGCCTGTAACAAAAACAGATAACACGGTCGCGGTGAATAGCCAAATCCCCACCCAAGACCCCTACGGGTGCGGCAAACTACCCGCCAAGTCCTCGGTAGTTTGTGCACCCCTCCATGGGTCTATCCTAGGAGCAAAAACAGTAAAAAGAATTATACAATGACGGCTACAACCCCGACCCGGTTGTGCGGCCAAACAAATAATATAATTACATCAATTTACATTTACAATGAATTGCAAGAAAAGAAAACTCTCGTCTCACAACCCCCGGCTATTCACCCGCGACAATCCAACATATTTATATACACATTCCAGCACATTACAGATCATGTATAACCCCGACTAATCGTCTTATAGCGATTAGCCGACGTTCAATACATGCAAACATCACAGATATAACTATCATAGTCAAAGTGTAGTGAAGTTCGGAAAAAATACGGAATTATAGGACCCCAAAAGGAAATTTCTTTTCTGCAAAATCTGGGCACATATAATATATTTCAAAAATCCCAAAACCAACACACAAACACACTGCACGAAAAACGATGCAGAGAAGACACCAAGTCGCGGCGGTTCCGCGGCGGCTAAGAAGGATCACGCGGCGGAAGCGCGGCACTTTAGGCGAATCACTGTATCGTTTTTCTTGGGTGTTCACAAAAAACCCTGAGCCGAATTTACAAGTGTAAAGTTTTTCATTTTGAGCAGAAAAAATTTCAACAGAAACTCAGTTTTTGTGATTATCCGGTTTTGTGATTTTTTTTTCGGTTCCGAACTTCGTTACACTTCACTACTAAGCTAGTTTAAGTTTAGTTAGGCTCTGATACCACTGTTAGTCCATATTGCGACCCCCGGTGCTTACGGGGAGGCGGAAACGGTATAAAATCAAAATTTTAACGCAAGAGGCAACATGGACTAAACTATGGTCGGGATCGTTGTCTAAACTAAAACTAGCAAACTATGCTAAAGAGAGTTAGCTACTCGGATGAAGATGGTTATACCTAGACTTGAACTCCTTCGTCTTCAAACTTTGTAGAGGTTGATGGTTCTCCTTTGTCGCCTTCTTCCGTCGAAGATGGATCCACCTCGAAGGCTCGACCTTTGGGCTCTTTCTCGTACTTGGAGTGAACTAGAATCGCCGGCTTGCTAGACCCTTGATCCTAGAGTGAGTAGAGAGTGTCTAAGGGTTGCTTTTGTTTTTCAAGAGAAGGATTCTCAACTCATGAGAAGGTTTCTCTTGACTAGAGGAAGAAGAAGATGAAGTGAAGAGAGAGAGTGAGAATGATAGAATGAGCTATATTTTTTTCTTTCTTGCAACCATAATGCAAAAGAAAAGAATTATCTAATAATAATAATTGAAAATGAGAATAGTTGATGGCAATTTGGAATGACCACAACCATGCTTCATTTAAAAATGTAAGCATAAATCAAGGAAGACTTTTGAAGCATGATGGTGGTCAACTTTCAACCATGGTCAACAAGTCAACCATGGTCAACAAGTCAACAAAATCAACCATAACAAAATTCTCATTTAATTACTATTATAAATAGATAATCCATAAATCCATTAGGGTTTGGAAAAAGATAACTGTCAACTGTGCATACGCACCCGTTCCGAAACCCTAATGAAATACCTCATCCTCCGCCTCAAGCAACTGTGCATACACACCTGCATTCTCGTTCCGAGGAACAAGAATACCAAGATATAAAAGCAACCCCAAATATATATACCAGTATCTGGCTCAAACCAGAGCCTGCCAGTATAATCCGTCCGGACTCCAAACGTGCACAAGTGCGCGGATGAGAACGAACCCTGTCGCAAAACCATGCGACCTCTACTCTGTTTTGCCCAGAGGCGAATACCCTCTGTGTGGGACTCTAAAGACTCGACACTACGCTGGCAGTGGGTTTAACCACAGACCGCAAGCGGCACTAGCTGTGCATAACGGTCCCCAGGTAGATGTCGACAAGAAGGCTGACGAGGTGAAACCCCATCTGAACTCCTACTGAGTCTGAATGTGACAGTCTCCGTACAGTCCGGTCTGTTCGTCTGATACATCGCATGGCGGGCCTAGGGGGTGGTAAACGTCAGTCCCCCAATAGCGGTACAAGTCGTGCCGGAGCGAAGCCCAAAACACCCTGAGATAACACTGGAAACCTACCAGTATATCTCGATTGCCCTGGCCAGGGACTACTCGTGTAATGGCTCTCCTAGACACAGCGCGATGTCAACCCCCAATACCGGGAGAGACGAATCCTGTCTAACCGTCACTGCCTCCAAGTGCTTCGGGACTGCACCCAACCGCCACCTGTTTGCACGACTCCTTTGAGCCGTGGTAGGGTAGTGATCAAAGTGCAGTGGGAACACACTTGAGGCGAAGTGCCAGTGTCAAGTCAGCGGACTAAGCTGTACTCATGTCACATGGGAACTGATGACTGACGATAGGTATAATACCAACCTGTCAGTTCCCGACGAGTCCTGTCCAGTGTACTCGTAACCCAACGAGCACCCGTATACTATCTCCAGTACGACGTACTGATGGCTGTGGGACAGACCATCTCCCATACTGGGATGAGAAGCGCATACGCTAGTCTACTCCGGAGTATCGATGCCCTGTCTCGATAGTCCTGCGACTAGGGACCTGTATAAGGATGTGCTTATAGATTACCCAGCCCCCACTAGTGTGACTGCCATCACAACGCTGGTAATCAAGCAAAGATCCTAAGGGCTCCACTAATGCGTATAAGTGATATAGTAAAATAAACACAAGTACACATTGAAGTAGAGACAAACCAAGTAGCATACTACTATTTTGAGCAAGATTGTATATACAAGGTGAATATCCCAAGCATCCATTAAGTAATATACAAACTAGTATGATACAGTAATGGCCTCTAGGGCATATACACTAACAACATCTGCAGCACAGTAACAAAAACTGGGCCCAAAAGAACAAATCCAGAAACCAAAATTTCCCAAGTAGAAGCCCCAGAAGAAAAATGGTCAAATGAATCACTAAGATTGCCGCGGTTCCGCGGTCAAAGCTTGGCTTTGACCACGTTTCCGCGGCGGAACGGTCGATTCATTCGATCGTTTTTCTCCAGTGTTCCTTAAAAAGCCTGCTTGATTTTCTAGTATGTTCAAAATAATTTTTAGACCAATTTTAAAATCAACAGAAACTTTAGACTTGGAAATTGCGATTTTGAAAATTCCGCTCGATCGATATTTTAAACGCGTTAGCACAACTTAGTAAAACTTAATGGCGAGGCTCTGATACCACTGTAAGTCCACGGTAGTGCCCCGGCCGTCTAACAGACGCCAAATGCGGAACAAAATTTTTTTACGAACTGGCGCTATCGCGTTCTATAACCCGGATCTGCCATTAAAGCTAAACTAACAAACTACAAAGTGGGTAGAAATGTTATACCGAACGATCCGAGTCCTTCGGTCTTCAACCATTATCCCACGCTTTGTTGCGGCTGCTCCGATCTCCTGAATCTCCGGTCTCCTCGTCCAAGTGGCACCACGTCGACGGATCTTTAAACGTGCTCCCGCCTCTGAACCGAGGCAACTCGGTCGTCAAGTTTGCTAAAAGAGATGACCAAGATGATGTAGAGAATGAGTAGAATATTTTGTCTCATTTCGTCCAAAGCCATGGACGAACGGTTAATGAAGTTGCCTTTTGGATCGGGTGAAATGAGAAATGAGGCTATCTAATTTCCATGAATCCAAAACTATAATCTTTTCAAAATCAACAACCATAATCATCTGTGAAGAGGGGCCGGCCACTTAAGGAGAGGGGGGAGGTGAGTGTAGGAGAGGAGGGGTGACTCCAACAATTAATGAAGAGAATGAATCATCAAAAACACCTTGTATTATCAATTAATGAACTAATGAATCATCTAATCTAGTCATCCTTTCATTAAATGAACAATTAATGCCCTAATGACTCACTAGCCACCTC
This sequence comes from Agapanthus africanus, assembly GCA_030015575.1. Classification (NCBI taxonomy): domain Eukaryota; kingdom Viridiplantae; phylum Streptophyta; class Magnoliopsida; order Asparagales; family Amaryllidaceae; genus Agapanthus; species Agapanthus africanus. Next base: position 90,314,642 of record JASDDO010000019.1, on the reverse strand, counting down.
ATCATCCTAGTCACCATCTAGAAACTTCTAGAACCTTCCACACTCATCAAGAAAAGATAAATCCGCATTTAACCGAATGTTTAATACGGCCGATAGAAAACTGGAAACTGGAAACTTCCAAAAGCGATCCCGAAACTAATTTCAGGATAACCCCGTATCAGTATAAACATACCCGCATTTGTATTACGACCGAATACAAATGCAACCGAGACAAAGATATTATATCTACACAGTATAATACTCGGATCCGGCTTAAACCAAAACCCACCAGTATTATCTGCCCGAAATATGACACGTGCGTAAATGCACGTGCATTTTCCGAACCCTGCCATAAAACCAAACGGCCTATGTATTGATTGGAAGGGAAGCAGACGAGCGAACTCATCCAGAAACCCTACTGAGCCTAACAGTGACAATATCCGTACAGTCCGGTCCGTTCGTCTAAGAGTATCGCATATCGAGTCTTGGGGGGTGGATAAAGTCAGACCCCTAATAACGCGATAATTCGTGTCGGTATGAAGCACATCACTTCCTGAGAAACTACTGATCCAAATCAGTAATTCTCCACTATCTCGGCCGAGTATTTCTAGTGATGGACATCCGTGCACTGTGCGACATCAACCCCCAATACCGGGAGAGACGAATCTCCGACGATCCGCTCACTGCCTCCATGTGGCTCGGGACTGTACCCAACTAAAACCTGTTTGCACGTCTCCTTTGAGCGTGGTAGGATAGTAATCAAAGCACAGTGGGAACTCATACGAGACAAATGACGATCTCAGGTCGACAAACTAACCTGTACACATGTCACCAGGGAACTGCTATCTGACGATATGTATAATACCAACTAGCATGTTCCCGGCGAGTCCAGTCCGGTATACTCATAACGCAATGAGCACCTGTATATATCTTAGGTGAACCAACTAACACCAATGGCTTGTGAGACCGGCCACCGCCCCTCGTCGGGGTCTCGACTGTATACACTAGTCTATTCTGGAGTATCGATACCCTGTCTCGAAACTCGCACGACTAGAGACACTTTAAGGATGCGCTTATAGACCCCAACTCCCACGTATATGATCGCCATCATACTGCTGGCAGTCAAGCAAGAATCCTATGGGCTCTACCATCATGCAATATGAACTAAAGCATGTATACAATGATAAAGACAAACCAGATAGCATACTATCATCTCGAGCAAGACTGTCATATCGGTATAGGTCCTGCCTCAATCATTGCAATTACGTACCTGCGGTCCAATAATTGACTTTGAGGGCACTATATCCAACAACCTCCTCATCCCACCTCGTCCTCTCAAAACCTATTGAGACCCACACGCAACGAAGGACAATCAACCCGGTTCACCTCGAGATCAACGGAAGGCAACATATGACGGAAGCCCGAAAAGGAGCTCCATCAGATTCAAATCTCAACTTAATTGTTATAATGGATAATTTCAGATTAACAAATATCCCAACGAACTGCTTCACAACCTCCAATTAACGCTCGGCTATATGAACACCCCTCCTCTCTCTGGCTATCAATATACCATCGGCAAACCAAATGCAAAAACAACATGATGGACTTGAACAGATTAGCCTTCAAATTTTAATTTTAATTTATCTAATGATTTTCTTTAAATAAAACATGTTACAGGTATTTAGTTGATAATCTTTTTATTTACTTTGAATAAAATATGCTAAAGATATTTAGTTAATTTTTTTTATTATAACAAAACATTTTAGGGGGTTATTGATTTTGGATTCTATCGATGGATTTGGACTTTTTGTCGGACTTTAATTTTTAACGGTTTTGGACTATGATTTGGATTTTAAAATCTAGCACTACCGGTTTTGGACTGGAATAAGGTTATTTGTTTTTTGGATTCGGATTTGGATTGGAATCCCAAAGACCAAATTTTCAGTCTAGCCATATAAAACAAAGCCATAAAATTTGTGAAAAAGTCCAAATTGAAAATTCAGAGATTTTTTTTTTGTGCTTTGACTTTAAGATTTCTTCATCAACTCTCTCAAATTCTAAAAAATATTTCTTTTTCCTCTCTTGAGCTCATCTAACTTTTGTAAAAGTTTTATGAGATTAAATTATATGGTACAACTTCTTCATAACAAACCTTAGAAAAGGTTTTCTATTCTTGGTCTCAACTCATTTTCATCTAAATTTTGATTGATCATGTTATATATTGCAAGTTCTTATAATATATCTTAGAAAATGTTTTTTTTTCTTGATTTTATTTCATTTTTATCAATGTTTTTGATTGATCTACCTACAAAGGATTTTTTTAAGTCATCTTATTTTATCTAAATTTTGATTTATTAAATTATAGATTTATTATATTTTAATTTTTTAATTAAATTATAGATTACAACTTCTTCATAAAATCCTAGAAAAGATTTTAAAGTTGGATGAGATTGATTAAATTATTTATTTCAACTTCTTCATAAAAAAATTTATTCCATTTCTTCTGTTAATCTTTGATAATTTTTTCTGGAATCCTTATAAATCGTAATCTTTTTTAATTTTGCATATGCAAGCCATTTAGAGCATTAATTTTAAGAAGGGTAAAATACAAGAAACCCCTTGCTTTTGACCCGAAAAGCAGAAAACCCCCTTAAACTTGAAACACATACACTTTACTCCAAATAATATTTAACATCATTAAATTTTTGGTGTATATTTCTCATAATGCTCCTCAAGTCTTTCTTCTCTAATTTTTGCCCTTCCTCAAGATAAAGCATAGATTCAAAAGAGTATGAATTTGGAAAAAATTAAGCAAACGAACAAAAATTGCTATGGATGGAAAACCTGACAATGTTAAGGTTTTTAGGAAAAACTGTATATTTTTCAAGTTTAGAAGGGTTTTCCACGTTTCAAGCAGAAGCAGGATTTCACGTATTTTATCCTTTAAAAATTTGTCTTTTCCTTCAACTCCATGTGAAGAGAAATTATTCCGATGTATTACACCCGACAGAGAGAAGAGGGTTTTGGATAGCCTTGGACAACGCGCCACGCTCCTATCTATTTACTTTCTTATCTATTTAAACGTATAATTTTTCCCACATCACCTCTCCATTTCCAGCAAACACAGCATCCAACACACTCCATCAATCTCAGGGTGTGAGCCATCACCAGCAAGGAAAACATGCACACCACCACCCTTCACCTCAATCCAGCTACACCCAGGCTCTTTCTTCACCCCTCTCTCCTTCATCAACCCGACAATCCTCTCACAATCCTCTCTCCTCCCTTCACTCATATACAACTCCCCCAAGCTCAAATAAGCTCCCCCATTCCATGGCTCCACCTCCAAGATCATCTCCCCTAAAACCTCCCCAACCTCAACTTTACCATGGATCCTACAAGCCCCAAGCAAAGCTCCATACACACTCCCACTCATCTTGATGCCGTCTTCTCTCATTCCGTCTATCATCGCCATTGCCTCCTCCACAAGCCCGGCCCTCCCTAGCAAATCGATGATGCAAGTGTAATGCTCAATGGTTGGGTTGATAGAATACTCGGGTTGCATCGATTCGAAGTAGCGTCGGCCCTCTTCGACCAAACCGGAGTGGCTACAAGCCGACAGGACCCCTACAAAGGTTATCTCGTCGGGGTTCATGTTTGAGGCTGCCCTCATTGTTTCGAATAGATGCAATGCTTCTTTTCCCTTTCCGTGATAGGAGAGGCCACATATGACGGCGTTGTATGAGATTTTGTCGCGGACGGGCATCGAAGAAAATGTGTCGAGTGCTTGTTGGATGCTTCCGCACCTCGAGTACATGGTGATAATCGCGTTGGCGACCGCAATTGAGGAAAGGAAGGCGGTCTTGGTTGCTAGGCAATGGACTTGGATTCCGAATTCGAGGCTTGGTAGGTTAGAGCATATGTTTAGGATAGTAGTAAAGGTGGCGAGATCGGGTCTGACGCCTGTTTTAGATTTCATTTCCAAGAAAAGCTTCAACCCGTTTTCGCCAAGGTCGTTTTTCCCCAACCCGAAGATAGCAGCGTTCCAACAGGTAACATCTTTACAAGGCAATGCTTGAAACAACTTCAACGCTGTGTCCGCATTGCCCGATTCGAAATAGCCCACGACCAAATTCGTGTAAGAAACAATGTCCTTCAAGGGACTTTTCTCGAACAAGGCATGAGCGCCTTCGACGAAGCCGCCTCGAACCAAGCCAAACAAAATCAAGCTCCATGAAAACCTACTTCTCTGAGGCATCCACATCCAAATTCTCAAAGCATCCTCCAATTGATACCCCATGATCAATCCTTGTATCATCTCATTCCATGTATCAAAATCCCGATTTGGCATTTTAACAAACAGCCCCTTGGCAACCTCCAATCTCCCGTTTCGTACATAACCCCCTAACATTGAGTTCCACGCGACAACATCTCTTTCACCCATCACATCAAACAATCCCCTCGCCTCATCGATCTTCCCTGAGCTTGAAAATCCCGATATCATAATCGTCCAACAAGCCACATCTCTCTCGTGCGCGGGCATTTCATCAAAAAGCCTCTCCGCCATTTCCACACAGCCTGAATTCACAAACCCCGACATAACCAAATTCCAAGTCACAACATCTCTTTCCGGCATCGCATCAAACAAAATCAAAGCCTTATCCATCATCAAACTCTTGACATAACCCGTGATGATCGAGTTCCAAGAAACGACATCTCTAACCGGCATCGTGTCGAAGATTCTCCTCGCGGAGTTTAAATCTCCGGACCGGACCAATCCGGATATCATCGTGTTGTAAGTAAAGAGATCGGGCAATAGCATTTTATCGAAGAGGTCGAGGGCCTTGTCGACGCCTTTGTTTAGAAAGTAGCCTCGGATCATCGAGTTGAAGGTGACAGTGTTTCGGTGGGGCGATGAATCGAACAGATGGCGGGCGGTGTCGACGAGGCCAGATCGCATGAGGCAGGAGATTTGGGTGTTGAGGGGCTTGAGGTTGAGGTCGACGGGGGTGGAGGTGTGAGAGAATTGGCGGGAGAGAGTGGTTTGGAGGCGGCGGCGGCGGACGAAGGAGAGCATGGTGGGTGGTGCTCCTCCATTGATAGAATTTCAAAACGACGAGACTTTTGAAAGGAGAAGTCATGTGAAAATTTTGGAGGGTTTAAAATTTTGTGAAAACGGTCGAGAGAAATGGCCACAAAATTTCCTTACAACTTCATTTTTGTATTATTTAATTATATATTCTATTATGAATACGACTCTTCACGAATCGAACCAGCGCCCATTTCCCATTTTGGAGAGAGAAAATTCTTGCCGCATGAGCTATACCCAAAACGGATCATGACTTCAAAACATTGATGCTAATTAAAGCTGGACCCGAAATATAGGTGATGGAGCTCATTTTCGGATCTCCGTCAGATGTTGTCTTCCGTTGATCTCGCGATGGATTTTGTTGATTATCTCCTGTTGTGTGTGAGTCTCAATGGGTTTGGAGAGAGAATGGAGTGAGGAGTTTGGTGCCGAGGACCTGCAAAGAAGTCTCGGGGTGGTCTGGTACCACCAATGACCCTTCGACGGTCAAGTTAGTGATGATATCCGGGCAGAGTAATGGCTGAAATGAGTAAAGAATGGCTTACTTGACCCCTCTGTGATGGGGGTTTATATAGAGGCGGCAGCATGCAGCAGCAGGCGCGAGAATCTCGCCGGCAGCTACGCTCCCGACGTCACGCCCGCGTAAACAGCGGATCGCCCATTAATGGGGATCGTGATGGCGTGGAACGTGAGACGTTGTTGACGGAGAATCTGCGTGTGGCGAGATTTGCGGAGCGGCGGTTACGCCCGTGAGTGGTGGAGTTGGTCGGTCGGAAGGACCGAGGAAGACAACCTCGGCTGGGGAGCTCGAAAACGAGCAAGAGGGCCGAGGAGTCTTGGTCCTGTGGCAGCTCGGGGCGAGCTGAGGGGCCGAGGAGGCCAACTTGCAAGGGGCCCTGAGGAGGGCCAACTTGTGTTCGCGGGTCGGGTACAGGGTGGCCTGGTCGGCTGCTGTGGGCCCTTTCTTCCGAGTTCTGGGACACGTCCCCCGCCACGTGTCCTGATCTCGGGGATCGCCAATCTTAAGCATCATCATTATCCCCCCACTCTTGTCCCGACCAGCTAGCGGGTCGGGTCAGGAGTGGACTGCCGGGCCTCCCGAGGTGAGCTCCTTTCCAGGATTTTTGTCGGGGCGAGTCCTCGAGACGACGGTTGTCTTTCCCGCTAGCGGATCGAGGCAAGATCTCCGCATTTAAAGAAGGTGCGCCGGTTAGTGCACTCTGCAACTGAAACGACGGTCCACGCGTCAAGCGTCGATTGGCCGACGCGACATATGCAGGCATGCGGCGTCGGATGGGACGCGGTCCAATGCAGGGTCGACACGTGGAGCGATCAGGGCCGCTGGTCTAGGGGGTGTTTTGGCGGGAGGCAGCGGTCGCCGTTGGATGAGGCCGTACGCAGCAATAAACAGGGGTGGTGCCCACCTCAGGGCCCCCAACCTTTCATTCTCCCCTCTTCCTTGAGGCGTTGCTGCTCGGCGTTCTTCTTTCTCTCGGATACATGGTTCGCTCTCACTTTTCGGGTTGCTCGCTCCAGGAGGAGGCTGGTGGTGTGGCCGAGCCCCCGGTAGGGCCGTCTGCTTCGTCGATGGCATCTGGTAGTTTCTCCGGCGGCGGCCAGGGACGTCCACAGTTACCCGAGCTCTAGACGGGGAACAGAGGGAAGGGCGAGGGCATGCCCTCTCTCAAGAGGAAGAGGACGGTCTCTCGCGCGTCGTCGTCGAGGGCCCCTGAGGGAATTTCCGTGCAGGAGGGGGGTGCCGTCTTCACGGTTCTGTCTGAACTTTCCGTTGCCGCTGGCCTGCTCACCGGGATGGAGGAGTCGGCCGGGGGAAAGCTCCTGCACGGCTCCCTGAGGGATCAATTGGAGGCCATGGCCCAGGGGGCGGTCCAGGTACAAACCCCTTTGCGTGTATTCCTCTTAGTATATCTTCCTCTGGCTCGGGGGGCTCCCGGTTTCTCATCAGCTTTCTGTCAGGTCCTTCAACATTGTGCCCTAGTCACTCGTATGGAGGCCGAGGGGGCGTTCCACGCCCCGAGGCCAGTAGAAGCGTTCCTTTTAGAGGTTGAGATCTTGCGACGTGACCTGCGCTCGGAGAGGGCAAGGGCCGACGTCTCGGAGGGTCGGACGGAGGCTGCGGAACTTGCCTATTCGGCGAATCTGGGTGTCCTTCGTCGTCTGAACGCGTCCCTCAGGGTCGCCGATAGGAAGCTGGAAGATTTGGCCGGACGCTTCGCAGCCCTGGAAAAAGAGAGGGACGCCAGCAGGGGAGATGCTGAGGCGGCGTTGCTGAAGACCCAAGTTGCCGAGACTCGGGCTAAAAAAGCTGTGGCCGAGTATAAGGCATCAGAGCAGTTTTACGTCGAGCTCGGGGAGTATTCTGCCGTCGCGTGGAACAAGGCCCTGGACGCCGTGAAGGAACAGCTTCCTGAGTTCGACGACGGTGAACTCCGCGCTCGGGTTCCGCTTCCGGCAGCGAGGCCTCCGGTGGGAGGTGGCGAGAGGAGTAGGGTGCGCCCTTGGTGGCAAAGTCTCCGGTGGTAGAGCCCCGGGCCGAAGTAAGCCTCCGGGCAGTTTGTAGGGCTGGGGGCCCCCAGAATACCCTTTGTAAAAACCTTGATCTTGGCAATAAAAGAAAATCCTTCATTCGTTGGTTTGCATTTTGTCTTCTGCGTGTGAAGGATGTTCGTAGGATATGTTTGCTTGTACCGTCGTGTCAGGTTGGCCATCTGTCTGGCGATCTTCCGTCGAGTTGACTTCAATTGCTAGCTGGCGAGCATGGCAATCGCTGCCGAGGAGGTATCTCCATGGCCCCTCGGAGTCGGGGGAGATTGTTTAGATTTGGATAACCTGACCACCTTCCCTGGTGTATCGGATCTTCCGCTGGTCACAGGGAATCTTTGGCTTCGAGCGTCGACCATCAGCCGGGGGTGATTGGGCAGTGTAACTGCGCAGTTGCCTCCTGGCGAGGGCTTTGATTCCAGTCGGTTGTGTTACGAAGCAACTAGTCGAGGATAGCTGAGCAAGGGCTCGACTTCTTCTTGGAGGACTTTGGTCCTTAGCACTGGAGTGGTTGTATGAAGCTTGCTGTGGATGACCGGACAGCGAAGCAGCGCGGTTGCCTCTTGGAGAGGGCTTTGACTCTAGCGTTGGGGGTAGGCAACTACCAGCCTGGGATGGACGAGCGGGGTAGCCGCTATGGTGCCCCTTCTGGGGCATTCTGATCCCTGGCGTCGTAGGTAGGGAGCCACCAGCCTGAGTAGACCGAGCAGGGTAGCTGCTCGGTTGCCTCTTGCGAGGGCTTTTGATCCTTCAGGACGGGAACGGAGCAGGGTTACCCCTCAGTGCTTCTTGGCGAGGACTTTGATCTCTGTCAGTTGTGGTAGGAAGCTACCAGCCGGGGATAGCCGAGCAAGGACTCGACCGCCTCTGGGAGGACTTTGGTCCTTAGTGTGAGAGGGGCTGTAGAAGCCTACCGAGGACCCTTGGCCGGGCAGGGTTACTTCCCGGCGCCTCTTGGCGAGGGCTTTTGTCCTGAAGGATAGCCGAGCGAGAGATTCTCGGGCTCGACTACCTCTGGGAGGGATTTTTGATTCCCGGCATTGTGGCAGGGAAGCTGCCTGTTGGGGATAGCCGAGCGAGGGATCCTCGGGACCGACTGCCTCTGTGAGGGCTTTTGATCCCAGGCGTTGTGGCAGGGAAGCTGCCCGCTGGGAATAGCCGAGTGAGGGATCCTCGGACTTGACTGCCTCTGGGAAGGCTTTCCGTAAAGGGGGAACTCTACCGGGGTAAAAAGATTCGACGTTCTTATTCGTATGGACATGAATTTCAGAGAACGCTTTACACCATCTTTGTGAAAGGGAAATTTCGAGGGGGGGTTTGGGTAGCACTCGCTGGCTTTGACCTCATTGGTATAGCTTGAGCTTCTCGGCGTTGTAAGGCCGCGGCAGCTTTCATCCGTCCACGTCTTGTAGGCGGTAGGCTCCGCCGGGGAACATTTCAGAGACGAGGAAAGGCCCTCCTATTTTGGGGAGAACTTGTGAAGCCTGCCTTGATCGATGAACTCGTTCCTTCATAGGACCAGGTCTCTGGTCTTGAAGGAGCGGCGTTTAACCAGATCGTTGTAGTATCGGGCCGTCTGTTGCTGATAGGCGGCGACTCTGATCTGGGCCCGATCCCTTCTTTCCAAGGTTGGTCCGCAGCGCCATGGTGTTTGCGTCATCGTCGAAGTGCTCGACCCGGTGGCTGGGCAGCCCGATCTCTGCTGGGACCATCGCTTCGGTCCTGTAGCAGAGGCTGAAGGGGGTCTCCTCGGTGGGAGTCTTCTTTGACGTCCGCAGGGCCCATAAGACCCGGGGCAGCTCTTCGACCCAACTGCCTTGCCTCCCTTCTAGGCGGTTCCGGAGTGCCCGGAGGACGTCTCGGTTAGTGACCTTGGCTTGCCCGTTACATTGGGGGTGCGCGACCGCGGCTAACTTCATGAGGATACGGTACTCTTTGCAGAAGTCCTTTACTTTCTCGTTCTCGAAGTTCGTCCTGTGGTCGGTGATGATGCACCTCGGGATGCCAAACCGGAGTATCAAGTTGTTTTAAATGAACTTGATGGTCGTGGAGGCGTTCGGTTTTCTGATGGGGACGGCCTCGATCCACTTGGTGAAGTAGTCTACCGCAACGAGGACGTATTTGTGCCCGCATGTTCCAGTAGGGAACTGGCCGATCATATACAGCCCCCACTGGGCGAACGGCCATGGGGAAGTCAGGGCGGTTAGCTCGGTAGCCGGGAGGCGTGGAACGCTGCCGTGGAGCTGGCAGCTTTTGCATCTCCTGACCAGCTTCAGGGCGTCCTCGTGCATGGTGGGCCAGTAGTACCCTTAGAGCAACGCTTTTTGGATCAGTGTTTGAGCCCCCTGGTGCGCGTCGTCCACCCCTTCATGGATTTCCCGAAGGACGTAGTCGGCCCCTTGGGGGTCAACGCATCGGAGAAGGGGCTGAGTGAAGGCCTTCTTGTAGAGGTTCCCGTTGCTCCAGACGAAGTGGCGGGCTTTGGTCCGGAGACGGCGGGCGGCCGCCCGGTCCTCCGGGAGGGTACCGTCCTTCAGGAACTCCACAAGGGGCTTCCTCCAATCCTGGTCGTTCTCCTGCACCGCGTACACGTGGAGTGCCGTCGCTTCGTCTCCCATGCTGGGTCGAGGCAAGGTTTCGAAGAGGATTGACCGCCTATTACCGGCCGAGTACGACGAAGCTAGCTTGCTCAGGGCGTCTGCTTGGGCATTCAGCTGTCTGGGTATTTGCTCTACCTGGACCTCATCGAAGTTTTTCCGGAGCTTCCTTACTTCGTCAAGGTACTTCATCATTAGAGGCTCTCGAGCTTCGAAGCGGCCGGTCACCTGGCCGACAACGAGGGCCGAGTCGCTGTGGATTCGAATTATCTTCAGCCCCAGACCGACGGCCATGTGCAGTCCGGCCAGGAGGGCCTCGTATTCTGCCGCGTTGTTCGAAGCTTTGAAGCCGAGCCTCAAGGAGTATTCTATCTCGGCTTCGTTTGGGCCCCGGATGATGAGGCCGGCACTGCAGCCTTCTTCGGTAGAAGACCCGTTGACGTAGATGACCCACTCCGGAACTGAGCTAGGGCCTTCCGGGACGGGCCACCGGGCTGCGAGGGGTGGCGCGGACTCTGGCTTCCTGCTAGGGATGGTACATTCGACGATGAAATCGGCTAGGGCCTACGCCTTGATGGCTTGCCTCGGGCGATACCTTATGTCGAATTGAGATAGCTCCCACCTCCATTTTTCCAGGCGGCCTGAGGATTCCGGTGATGCCAGGATAACCCCCAACGGCCGCTCGGTGAGGACGATGATGGTGTGTGCTTGGAAGTAGTGCCGCAGCTTCCGCGAGGTCACCTCAAGGGCCAAGACAATCTTCTCTATGGTGGGGTACCTCGTTTCTGCGTCTTTAAACACGTCGCTCACATAGTATACCGGCTTCTTTGCCCCTTCGGCCTCTCGGACGAGCACCGAGCCTGCTGCTTGGTCGGATACTGCCAGGTACAGCGACAGCTCGTCCCCCTCCACTGGCCGGGTGAGCAGAGGTGGTGTAGTGAGGTGCTTCTTCAATTGGTCGAAGGCGGCTTGGCATTCCTCCGACCACTCGAACCTCGGAATTTTCCTTAGCGCCTTAAAGAACGGAAGGCACTTCTCCCCCGACCTGGACGTAAAACGGCTCAGAGCAGCGACCCGCCCCGTTAGCCGCATGATCTCGACATTGGTCTTGGGTGCGGCCATGCTCAGGATTGCGTCGATCTTCTCCGGGTTAGCTTCGATTCCGCGGTGAGTGACCATGAACCCGAGGAACTTTCCACCTGTGACTCCGAATGCGCACTTGGCGGGGTTCAATTTCATGTTGAATTTGCGGAGAACTCCGAATGCCTCGCCCAGGTCCTTGGCGTGGTCGGCCGACGAAGTGGACTTGACGAGCATGTCGTCGACGTAGACTTTCATGTTCCTGCCGATCTGCGGCTTGAACATGCGATTGACCAGCCTTTGGTATGTGGCCTCGGCGTTCTTGACGCCGAAGGGCATCACCCTGTAGCAGTACACCCCCTGGTCCGTTGTGAATGCGGTCAGGTCCTTGTCTTCGGGGTTCATACGGATTTGGTTGTAGCCGGAGAAGGCGTCCATGAAGCTCAATAGCTCGTGACCAGTCGAGCTGTCAACGAGCTGGTCTATGCGGGGGAGCGAGAAGTTGTCCTTGGGGCAGGCCTTATTAAGGTCGGTGAAATCGACACATATACGCCATTTCCCGCTTGACTTCTTGACTAGGACTACGTTTGCCAGCCACTCTGAGTAGTGCACATTCCTGATGAAGTTGGCGGCGAGGAGCCGATTAACCTCCTCTTCGATCGTCTTCTGCTTGACCGGGGCGAAGCTTCTTTTCTTCTGTCCGACGGGTCGGGCCGTAGGATCAACTCCGAGCTTGTGGGAGATGATTTTGTGGTCGATCCCAGGTATGTCAGTGGGCGCCCAGGCGAAAACGTCGGAGTTGCTCTTGAGGAACTTGATCAGGTCATCTCGCTGGGCCCCCGCTAGGAGCGACCCGACCTAGACGGTGTTCCCTAGGTCTCCTTCTGTTAGGGGAACCTCGGTAAGAGGTTCGACCAGCGCCCCACGGACCTCCTTCCGCTCGTCCCGGGTGTCTAGGGATCCTTTGATGCCGCTGCACGCATCAGCGTCGTCAGCGTGCTGCTCGGGCGAAGACGTCTCTGTGAGGCCTATCCTCGCGACCCGCTGGCTCCCGTATGCCCGACCTATCCCGCCCCGGTCAAGGGGGAATTTTATCGCCAGGTGGTATGTCGAGATCTGGGCCTGGAGGGAGTTCAGCGTCGGGCGGCCGAGGAGAACGTTGTAGGCCGACGGAACCTTAGCTACGATGAAGTCCACAGGTAGCGTGCGCGTGCGGCCGGGTTCCCCGATCGTGAACTGCAGGGTGACCACCCCCTGTGCCGGGATAGAGTGGTTGGTGAACCCCGAGAGGACGTGGGAGGTCGGTTTCAGGTCTGCGGGGGAGAGCCCCATACGTAAGAAACAGTCGTGGAAGAGGATGTCCGCCGCGCTGCCCGAATCGATGAGTATTCTCTGGACCTCGTACCGGTGAATTTGGGCTATGATCACTAGCGGGTCACTATGGGGCACAGAAATGCCGTGGAGATCCTCGTCGTCAAAGGTGATTGGCTCTCGGCCCCTAGCCCTTTTGCTCGGGCGATCGCCGGGGCCTATGAGGCGGCAGCCAGCGGGGAGACCGACGACGTTGGGTGAGGGCCCGTCTGCGTCTCCATTGCGAAGGAGGCGACAACGGGCGTTTGGATCTTCAGGGGGATCGATTGCCATGTGGGAGGAAATCGGAAGGCCAACTTTCGTTTTTGTGGAGTTTTCGTGCCCCACGGTGGGCGCCAACTGATGGAGCTCATTTTCGGATCTCCGTCAGATGTTTTCTTCCGTTGATCTCGCGATGGACTTTGTTGATTATCTCCTGTTGCGTGTGGGTCTCAATGGGTTTGGAAGGAGAATGGAGTGAGGAGTTTGGTGCCGAGTACCTGCAAAGAAGTCCCGGGGTAGTCTGGTACTACCAAGGACCCTCCGACGGTCAAGTTAGTGATGATATCCGGGCAGAGTAACGGCTTAAAAGAGTAAAGAATGGCTTACTTGACCCCTCTGTGATGAGGGTTTATATAGCGGCGGCAGCACGCAGCAGCAGGCGCGAGAATCTCGCCGGCAGTTACGCTCCCGACGTCACGCCCGCGTAAAGAGCGGATCACCCATTAATGGGGATCGTGATGGCGTGGAACGTGAGACGTTGTTGACGGAGAATCTGCGCGTGGCGAGATTTGCGGAGCGACGGTTACGCCTGTGAGTGGTGGAGTTGGTCGGTCGGAAGGACCGAGGAAGACAGTCTCGGCAGGGGAGCTCGGAAACGAGCAAGAGGGCCGAGGAGTCTTGGTCCTGTGGCAGCTCGGGACGAGCTGAGGGGCCGAGGAGGCCAACTTGCAAGGGGCCTGAGGAGGGCCAGCTTGCGTTCGCGGGTCGGGTACAGGGTGGCCTGGTCGGCTGCTGTGGGCCCTTTCTTTCGAGTTCTAGGACACGTCCCCTGCCACGTGTCCTGATCTCGGGGATCGCCAATCTTGAGCATCATCAATAGGTGCAATGCTGCAATATATAATTTGAAATTATAAGAATTTATACAATATAGGATAAAATTCATAAAGCAATGTAAACTTTTCTTTTCCAGATCAAAGAAATTCAATCTTAAACTTTCAAACCTGCATTGAACCCTGTTAAACTACCACATCCATAAGCAAATGTTAGTCAAATTAACATCTCTCACATGACTTCATAATACTTAAAACGAAAACAGATTTTAATGCTATTTATGAAGTTCAAGGTATTTCTATGGAAAATGTTGAAGGATAATCGTAGTTTGGAAAGGGTTGATTGTACGAAACCTTCCTGTATATTATCCTGAAATAACGGTTGTACCCCCTCAAGAGATTTAGTAGTGTACACACCCCTTCTAGTACTAAAGCCCTTAAAAACAGTCAAATCTATTCTAAACATCTAATATAATTATATAATTTAACTCTAGAACTTTTTTGTGTTGTTCATAGAAGAAAACGAAAGACTGACATTGCAACTATTCTAGTTGGATCTGTATGTTAGTTGAAAACGCATTATCTTTTTTTATTTAGGCAAACAGAGTACCGCACACTGACATTCATTATAGAGAGCAAATGAAAGGCAAAATACAAATGTCACAACCAAGTCTGCCAACAACATGGCATAAACATACAAAATGCATTATTTTTCCATGTACAAGCAACCAACGCACCCGAAGTGTTGGGGGTAAGTAACTCATTGCCATTGGGGTTGTATGCCATTTAATCTGAAGATTATCCGTTAATTTAGCACCAAGTACTCACACACGCGCGCTCTCTCTATGTCCTCCTAAAAGGCTACTCACCCTGAGCAATTTCTTGTAGGCTCTTTATGAAAGGGACCCGTAAGACTGATCAGTAAAGGTATCGAACTCGAGTTACAAGTCAGGTTTTATCATTGATTTTCCCATACCCCCAAGTTATATATGTTCAAGTCAGGGATTAATAAATCTGGAGCTAATGCCAAAACATGATCAAGTAGGTACATGTTTGTCTGAATAGACAACAGGAAATGTCCGTAGGGACAACATGTCAAGGTTGTTGGCATTAGTAACAAGATCAGGTAACGGGTCAAGCTATAGTACATCAGGTCAAGTCAGGTAACTGGCAGGAGCAGAGGCTTTGCTTTCGCAACCAAGAGCACCGTCGAAGATTGTGAAGCAGTCATCCGAAATCTCGATGAAAGTGTACGGCTCTCTACGATCACGTTCTAGCAAAATTCTTTAGCTGCATTACACTAAACTACCCTTAACTAGTGATGATTTTTTTCACTGAAGGACCATATAAGGGTAGTTTAGTCTAGTTTAGCCTAGTTATGTATCTAATAAAAGAAAATTGACCGACTTCAGCAATATGGCGGCCGTACATTGAGGGTAAACTTTTCGGACAAGCCCAAGCTGATAGAACCCTTGTACCCCGAAAGCGAGCACAAGCTCTTTGTAGGTAATCTCTCTTGGTCAGTGATGAATGAAAGCTTAACCGAGGTGTTTCAAGAGTACGGCAACATGGTCGGAGCTTGTGGTCGGAGCTTGAGTTCTTTATGATGGAGACACGGGTTGGTCCCGCGGGTACGGGTTCGTGTACTACTCGTCGAAGCAAGAGATGGATGCCGCTATCGAAAATCTTAATGGCGCGGCAGTAAATTATTTCATTCTTGTTTTCCTTTTCCAAGCTCTATGTAGAGTGTTTTCGTCATCCTATTGAGATAAGAATATG
Source organism: Agapanthus africanus (assembly GCA_030015575.1). Lineage (NCBI taxonomy): Eukaryota > Viridiplantae > Streptophyta > Magnoliopsida > Asparagales > Amaryllidaceae > Agapanthus > Agapanthus africanus. The sequence continues at coordinate 90,299,154 of JASDDO010000019.1, read as the reverse complement.
CGTGCTTGTCAGACGTATACAAATTCTCCTGTCCAAAGCAGGCTGGGGTTTATTGATTGTGGAGATTCAAATCTCCGGCAGCCGCAGACTAAGCAACCGTTAATTACCTTCGCTTTTAAAGTGAAGGAACCTCCGATTGACGGATAAAACTGGTCATGTGAACTCAATATAAGTTGTTGGTGTTTGAAAGTGTAACGACTCCAATTTCATTGTAAAAAAAATTTCAAATTAATGTACAAAATAGAGTTGTAAGTCTGAACACAAGTTATAAATTTAATTTGTTTAAGATCAGTAAGAAACCACTTGTAGCTCATTATTAAAGTCTTGCATTACTGTGACATAGCCCATGTGTTCAAATCCCATCAGACACATATATTTTTACCGATTTTTCTTTTAAACTTTTTGGAAGTCCAAAAGTTTACACGTGCAACACACGTAAAATGAAAAGTCTGAAAAAAACAAACATGTGCTGAATGTTATATGAACCGACCTAGACACGTGGGAAAGATCCAGAGACCCACCTCACCACTACGGCCTTAAGATCTTCATTTGGGCCGGCGGCGCCGGGCTCAACCGTAGGCAATGCCCCCAAACCCTGCACACTAGTCTTTTAGCTTACCCCCACTACTTTAGTACTGTTTGAATTCTCTACAATTATTCAGAGAGTGTTAATTCACTCATAAATCCTATTTTTATTACATTTTTAATTCTCTCTTCTTTCTCAAAACCCTAATTCTTCTTTATAAATACAGTATCATATCCTAGCCTTTCTCGTTCTGAAATTTATTGTCAAAAATCCTCAAAAATTTCCAAGTCAAAGAAGAGTACAAGTGGAGTTAGCCAAGTTCCTTTTCCGGTGAGGATTCAAAGCACTTTTGGCGACCCCGCGACTCCACGAAGGCCATCATTCCTCTCTTCAACCTCCCTTCTATCTTTTTAACTTGTAAGTCCTACTGCTCTCTTCCTCTTCTTAACTTAAAATATTCTCTTTTCAAATCATGTCGGTAAGTGGAGTTATACCGACCCTTAATTCTATTCTCTTTTAAATTTCAATTTTCTCTTAAGAACTACTTAACCATATCATTATATCTTTCTTTTTAAATATTAACTAATTTTTAGAAACAAGTTTCATTTTAAAACTCCAAGTAAAACAACTTTTATTAAGCTTTTAAGCTTAAATACCATGAAATTACATATGACATTGTTTAATCATTCTTACTTATATTACCTTTAGAAAACCTCACGAGATAATGACCCACCTCTCACAAATACACATCTTGACATAGCACGATTCTCTTGAATAACAATTTTGTGGCAAATACGACTTTTACATCAAAATGCCATAAACTATTAAAAACCGTATTTCTTTAAGTTGTGTGATTATATTCCTTACAATTATACCTCCACAACCCATTTTGGGGAACCCAATCAGGATGGTGCGGGTTATCGCACATTCTTGAGACTAGTAGAGCGAGATGCAGACCTCCTCACGGAGCATACGATCTCGATAGAATTTTTAATGCATTTTTTAAGAAAAATATGATTTTCTATTTAATAAATAAAATTATTTTTAATAATTATATATAAATATTATCAAACCATCTATTTTAAATATATAATAAATTCCATGTTTTTCTAAACAAAGGAAAATAATTACAAGTTTCATGAAATATCATCAAGAATCCATACAAGTCAACTTTACACTAAAGTACCTTATATTATTCAAGTTAGGTATTTATTTACTAGAATACCTCACTTTTAAAAAAATTACATCCATGAAAACCCTACAGAATATAAATAAATACTTGAGGATTATTTTGGAAGTATATACAAAATATTTTTCATAAAACCCCCTCAAGTTATATTAATTTACATTAAGGACCCTATTAAATATAGGTTGAAGCGGGACCAATTCTCTTGAGCCTCAGGGAGCCGGAGAAAGTGGGTGCTTGCCTATTTAAGGTAGAAAACTAAAACAGGGTTATCAATGGTAATTGGCTTGGAAAAAGTCACAAATTCTGCCGTCCATGTGCAGCAGTTACCGGTAACTCCTAAACCTAATTCAGGTCTCAAATATGTTTAAAGTGTGTGACTCAATCTGAGTCTCAGTCTAATCTGAATATAATCCAAATATGAATCCAAGTATAACTCCATTTCAATATGAATCCAATGTATAAAACATGAACATGCAACATGATTCGACGTGACTGAACCATGGATATATTTTGAACTTGACTACATGACTATCCATTTATATTCGATCCGTTTACATGAACAACTTATACCATGGTTTCGGCAAGTCTTATACAACAAATCAATACAATCAATATAATATGCATTACGGGGTTTTAACGGGGTAAATTGGTACGGAATGTATTAGAAGTGGTACGTGACGGTCACCATAATACACCTAACCTGAATATCAGTGCCGTTGTCCCGTGGCTTGATGGGTCATTGTGCTCCGTATACCTTAGTCCACGGATAGTTGGACTCATCTCGTATACACTGATATATTCTGTACCAAGCTACAAACAACTACGATAGTATAACAAAAATATATAGATAAATTACCAGACCTATTCTATTTACTTGATCTATTCATATCTCTCTCTTGGGACTTACCGAGCAATTGTTCGCTGACGACATTCCTATTTCTTCTTTCTTTGGAATGTTGTCAGGACGACCCGACTCTCAGGAGATCGAGCTCAGCCAAGACGACTTGGAGCATTTCACAGAGGAGTCAAAGTTCTAGTTTCTACTTGTACTTACTTTACTTTCAGTTCATATGCTATTGTTTAGGCATTGATTTCCATTATTGTACTTTACTTTCCAGTTGTATGTAAAGAATGAATATAAATAAAAGTTGCTGTTTCATTACATCTCTTGTTATTTTTGTGCTTTACTTTTATATTGCTTATTTACGCTTAACGTGTTTACTTCTAAGTAAATACGTCGCGGCCTCGCCACGTCTACTTCCCCATATAGTGGGAAGCGGGGCTGACAGGTTTTGTTGGTGGCCCATGCAGGTCAGTTATGTATGGAAACCTAAGCAATATATCACAAGAATTATAAGAATCAACAACTAAACATTCTTTACATTTCATATTTCTTAAATCTATCCTAACGCTATTTTTCTTTCAAAGGTTATCGATTCTCCCAACAATACGAGCACGAACGTCAACGGCAACATCCTACCACCACCTCTACTACTTATACCTACTGTAGCTGCTCCTATCAACGAGCAGACGGTATTGCTTGAGGCAATCAAGAGTCTCTTGGAGGGACAACAACAGCAGACTGCAATCCGCCTACACCGCACAGAAGCTGAGGCACCTGGTGTGAAATAATTCCGGACACTGCACCCTAAACAATTCTCTGGCAAAGAGAGCCTTTTGGAAGCAGAGAAATGGGCTCTGTCGATTGAGGACGACCTGGCAGCAACACAAGTGCCAGAGATCGCTTGGGTAAGAGTTGTGAAGCTGCAACTCACTGACAATACCAGGGTATGGTGGAAGGCGGAAGAAAGTCGTCTTGCCCAGCTGATTGAATGGAGGATTTTTCGCGAGATGTTCGGCGCGAAATATTTTCCCGAGACTGCCCATTTTGACATGGAGCAGCAATTCATCCACCTTCAACAAGGTTCGATATGGACCGAATCTGTGGATGAGTATGATGCTGAATTCACCATGCTGAGCAGGTAAAATATGTCTCAAATATTTGATTTAATAATATCACATACTACATATCTAATACAAGACCGTAATAGTTTCGCAGCACATCTCATACCGACTGCTGAGATCAGAGCTAGACGATTTCAGTAAGGGTTGGACCAGGAGATCCAAGCCGCTCTAGCTATAGGGGATTTCCCAACCCATGATCTTGCTTTGAAGACTGCCCGAAGATATGAGACAGTGGTGAAGAAGGGCGGACCTCAATCTACCGGTATGAAGCGCCCTGCTACTCAGATGGCAGGAGGAGCCTCTTCCAGGCCACCGTTTGTACCAGGAAGACCGGGAGTAACTTTTAACCAGCCAAGTCCAGACTTTTGCACCTACTGTAGGAGGAATGGACACCTGGCGAAGGACCGCAGGCGTGCAAATGGCCTGTGCTTAGTCTGCGGCTCATCTACTCACGACATTGGTGCATGCCTCCTAGACTCAATCTGAACCTAGCTCACAGACCAGCCATCACTTATCCGCAGCGGCCAGCTATTCAGGCACCTGCTCCTTGACTTGCTCTCCCAACTCCACCTCCTCGTGGACCTACTGCACCTCCTTCTTGTCAATTCCATCAAGCACAAAGGAACCTACCTCAAGGACAGAGGAACGGACAGAGGAATGCTCCCCCAGCAAGGAGAAATGTAGCTAGGCGTCAGGCTTTCACAATGACTGTGGAAGAAGCTGAAGCCACTGGCCAAGTCATCACTGGTAACTTCCCATCGTTCAAATATATTCAATACTTGTTTACATCCATCTATCTTTTCCTACACCTAAACATATCCACACGACTTAGGTACAATCTTAGTAGCCTCACTTCCTACACTAGCACTCTTCGATACTGGAGTATCACATTGCTTTATGTCGCAACGGTTCATCCGAACTCATGCGATTCTAGTAAAGCCGCTCGTATCCAGTTGGAATGTCAGTTCATAGAACGACATTCTAAAGGCAACTTTAGGATACGACCTGTGTTCAGTGGTCATCTGCAGCAGAGAATTTTATACTGACTTCAAGGTGCTGGACATACCGAACTTCGATGTAGTCCTGGGAATGGACTGGCTAGGAACTTTCTACACTACCATCGACTGTCGTCAAAAGAGGGTAGTGTTCGAGATACCATATCATCCGGACCGAACCCTAGAACCTAGCACCTACAAGGCTAAACCAAGGAAGGTGGTGATTGGAACAATACAAGCTGAAGAAGACAAACCGGAAGTAGTTCGAGAGTTCAAAGATGTATTTCCTGAAGACATCTCAGGTTTTCCTTCCGATCGAGCTCTTGAATTCAGTATTGACTTAGTACCTGGTGCACAACCGGTGACCAAAGCACTATATCGCTTAACTCCTGAAGGATTGAAGGAGATCCGTACTCAATTGGATGAAATTTTGAAAAAAGGATGGATTCGTCCCAGTACCTCAAGTTGGGGATCTCCAGTTTTGCTTGTGAAGAAGAAGAAAGGTTCATACAGAATGTGCATAGACTACCGAGCTCTGAACGAAGTCACGATAAAGAAAAAGTATCCACTATCGCGCATCGATGATCTGTTCGATCAGCTAAGTGGGTCTTGCGATTTTTCAAAGTTAGATTTTTGTTCGGGTTATCATTAGGTGAAGGTCAAAGAGTCTGATATTTCGAAGACGGCATTCAGAACCCGCTATGGTCATTATGAGTTTCTCATGATGCCATCTGGAATGACCAATGCACCAGCCATATTCATGAATCTAATGAACCAAGTTTTCCGAGAGTACCTATACAGGTTCGTTGTCATTTTCATCGACGACATCCTGATATATTCAAAGAATCAGAAAGAACACGCTGAACATTTGAGAATTGTCCTGGAGACTTTGTGACAGCATCAACTTTATGCCAAGTACAGCAAGTGCGAATTTTGGCTAGATCAAGTCGGATTTCTCGGACATATCGTTTCAGACGAAGGAATCTCTATGGATCCAGCTAAAGTATCAGCAGTAAGCGAATGTGTAGGGTTCCTAGGCACACTAATGAGGTCTCACAAGGCATCAACCATGCCGATTTCAAATTTTACAAGTGCCGAGAAACCCTAATACGGATCGTTAACTAGAATTTTAGGCGAAACAAAAACAAGTAAACGACTTTACTCTAAGTGAACGGAAATACAACCTTTGTAGATCCGGTGCTCCACCTCCATAGCTCCGTGATGATGTCTCCTCACTGCGATCATCGGATCCCGGGCTCTAGCGTCGGCTTCATCGGAGAAAAAGCGGGCTAGGTCATCGACGACGATGCCGAAGATGATCTACGTCGAGGAATCACAAGATCAAGCTCCACCTTCACCAAGCTATGAAAACTTGTGAAGGAAACACCCTATACTACTTGGCAAGAGGTAGAGGATGAAGAAATAGGAGGTGGGTTCACTTTAGATTTGGATTTCTCACTCATTTTATCAAGTCACCATTGATGAAGTCATGCTTTCTTCATTGAAGAAGATGAAGAAGAAGAAGAAAGAATATTATGATAAGTTATATTTTAAAAACAAAATAAAATCCACACTTATCATATCTTAACCAAGGTCAAGTGTAGAGAGTTAACTTGAGTTAGGTTGAATGGTTAGGGTTAGAGAAGATGACAAGAATGGTTGCTTTGGTCAAAGCTTCATGAAGCTTCAACAAGCTTCATGAAAGAATGAAAGAAACCACTTTTGTTTTTCTTTTATCTATTTCTCAAAGATGAATAGATAAATAAATAAATAAATGAATAAAACCAAAACCCTAACCATTAACATAACAATGGTATAAGTCTTTACACAAACCCTAGCTATCATGTATCATCAAACATGATACAATCAAGTGCACAAAAGTATATCACATATACAACTTGTGCAATGCAAGTGAGAAAATCCATTTAAAGTGAACCAATACTAGTTAATGCAAAGTAATATATCAAATATATAATTATACATTAAATCATTAAATCAACACTTGATTCAACGATCCGGTCATATCGCATATAACCGACCAGTATCATATGTATCGGCTTACCGAATCAATCCTTGATTCGATAACTAGGTTATATCGCATACAACCTTTCGATACATTCATCGCGAGAATAGAATACGGTATCACATACACGCATTATTCTCGGTCCCGCACATATCTCATATGCGCTCCTATTTCGTTTCGCTTGAGCCAGGAAACCTCTGTGTAGGACTCTAAAGACTCGTCAATACGCCGGCAGCAGGTGATGATCATATCAAACACCCATAAGCCGCAAGCGGTCTGCTAAACGTAACGGCCACCCGGGTATTGAGCGATCAGAAGATCGACGAGCAAGCCCGCTCACACTCCTGTGAATCCAACCAGTAACACTTACCGTACAGTCCGGTCTGATCGTCTGATATGTCGCATATCTTATCTAGGGGTGGTAAACGTCAGACCCCAATAGCTCGATAAGTCGTGTCGATATGAGGTCTATAACAGTTCGAGAAACTACTGGTAACTCTTACCAGTAAATCTCAGCAACCCTGGCCAGGGATTTCCGGTTATAGCCAATCGAACACAGCGCAACATCTACTCCCTATACCGGGAGAGACGAATCCCCTCCTATCGCTCATTGCCTCCATGTGATTCGGGACTGTACCCAAAAGCCACCGTTTTGCACGCCCTCTTGGACGTGGTAAGGTGGAAATCAAAGCACAGTGGGAACCACACAAGACTCTATGACGATCTCGGGTCAACAGACTACTCCGTATCAGTGTTACCAGAGAACTGCCATCTGACGTAAGGTATAATACCATCTGGGAGTTCTCGCCGAGTCCGTCCAGTGTACCCATTCTCCACTGAGCACCCGTATATCATCTCTGATGTCAAACACCAATGGATATGGGATCATCCATCGCCCATCTGTATGGGTCGAGAAGGTATACGCTAGTCTACTCTGGTATATCGATGCCCCGTCTCGATATACCCACGACTAGGGACCTTGAAGGATGTACTTATGGACTACCATGTCCCCACTAGTATGATCTGCATCATAGTCCAGGTAGTCAAGTACTCATCCTAAGGGCTTTACCAACATGTAACAGAGAGATAATCAATGTACACGTTAAGGTAAAGAGTAATCAGATAGCATACTATCATGTCGAGCAAGAAAGTCCTCCCTATATATGTCCCAGCATCCACTACAATATACATCCAATGTACAGTAATGGCCTCTAGGGCATACATATAACTAACAATCTCCCACTTGCACTAGGGCCATCTGATAGCAGTGGTTGTAGTATCTCATACTCAACCATCCCATAAAAGTCTCTCTCTGGGAAAAGGCCTTTGTGAGTGGATCCGCCGTGTTGTCCTCTGAGTCTACTCTCCTTACCTCGATCACCCTGGAGATCAACTATCTCCATGATCAGGTGACACTGCCTTAGAATATGTCTGGATCACTGATGGGACCGGCGTTCCTTGGCATAAGCCACAACTCCATTGTCTCACAATGGTAGGAACTAAGTTCATCTCATGAACTAATATACACCCAGACAGCCTCTTTGGTAGCATCTTAAGTAGCAATGTATCCAGCCTTTATCATCTAGTATGCCACGGTATCTAGCTTGGAACTCTTCCAACATACCGTCCCTTTACTGAGGGTAAAGACAATGCCTGTGACTGACATTCAGTCATCTTTATCACCCTGGAACCCTTCCAGTGATTCTCCCCTGGATCGATTGATACCATCTCACTACATCTAGTGAGTATCCTAACATCCAATTACATCTATCTCATAGATGAGAACTCAGAATTTAGGAGGTATCACTTTGATCCTTTATGGAGAATCCTTGTGATAAGCGGAGATTGACCGAGCGTAGCATAGGAAACTCCTTCCCTATCAAGAGTATGTCATCCACGTACTCTACGAGGATCAATACCATACTCTCTACTACCTTTTTGTATATACAAGGTTCATCTACCATTTTGATGAAGTCAAACTTTTTGACCACAATATCAAAACAGATGTTCCAACTCCGCGATACCTGCTTTATCCTATAAAGCATCTTGCATACGTTTCCGCTACTCCCACTGTCTACAAAGCCCTCTGGCTGTGTACTTATAGACGCTCTCTTCCAAAACAGCAGTCATGACACCCAACCACCAGATATCGTAGTCATGGTATGTAGCCGTGGCAAGTAGGATCTGGATGGACTTAAGCATAGATCCTTAGAAAAGGTTTCATCATGATCCATACCTGGTCAATGATGCAAACCTTTAACAAGTCTAGCTTTGAAAGTCTCAACTTTTCCATGTACACCAAGTAATCTTCTCAAGATATACTTGCTCCTGATGGGGATTTAACCCTTCAGATATTGCAACCAAAGTCCATACTTTGTTGGTGTACATGGACTCCATCTCAGATCGCTAAGCATTCAGCCATTCTTACAGAGTCCCACTCCTGATGGCCAGTTCGAAACTAGTTGGGTCATCATCTCATGATGCAATCCTCGCTTCCACTGTCATAGAGTAACCGAAGTATCTCTCAGGCGGGTGAGGAACCTTACTAGATCGGCGGAGAGGCTGAGGTTCGTTGGTAACTATTGAATCCTTTGGTTCTTTCAAATCATCAGCTTCAGTTTGTATAGCTGGAACATTTCCAGTTCTACATAACTGATCTTTCCTCGAGCTTGTCCGGATTTTGCTTTTCAGACATAGGCTGGACAACCCTAAATCTTAACTAGCTTAAGACACGGGCTCTTCCCATTCCATATCTCATATGGAGTGGTAGGCATTGATCTGATTCGAACCCTATTCAATAGGTATGCAGCTTCTCAAGCGCATATCTCCCTAAAGGAAATAGGTAATTCAGTAGTACTCATCATAGAGCACACCTAATCATATAGGGTGTGATTGCTCCACCCCGATATACCATCGTGCTATGGTGTATACGGAGGAGTAATGCTGAGACAGAATCTCATTCTCCTTTAGAAAAGTCCAGGAATTCCATGCTCAAGTATTCTCCTCCTTGATCACATCAAAGGACATAATACTTATACCCGTATTGGTTCTCTACTTCTAGCTTATATTCTGTGAATATCTCAAAAGGTTCGGACTTGTGTTTCAACAGGAACATTTGTCTGAATCTTGAGAGATCATCAGAGAATATAATGAAGTACAAAGAACCGGTCTTGGCATGTGTAGACAGAGGACCTTTATACATCAACATGTATCATCCCAAGAGTTCAGTAACTCTTTCTCTGTTTCCAATAAACAGAGCTGGTGTCATTATATCTTTGTGACATGACTGGCAAGTTTCACAAGATGTAGATTCAAACTGATTTAAATATGCATCTTCATGTAACTTCAGCTAGTCGGGTCGCATTGATATGACTTAGTCTACAATGCCTCAAGAAGGATCCGTTCATTTCTGAACTCTTCCTCTTCTGTGTGTTCTGTATACAAGGGACTGTAGTTTGATTTAGAACGTTAATGCTTTTAGATAACGTGCCTGAAACGATCAAGCTTTGATATAGGAAATGTTCAAAACATTATCCAACTATACAAAATTTTATCATTTCTTTACTAATAAAGAGATTGATATGATTTTGTATATCAGGTTCGGTATCTAATAACATTCGTTCAGAATCAATGTATTGGTAATACAGGGTGACAGTGACCAACAGACTTGGCTGCAACACTTGCTCCGTTTTCTGTCTCATGAAACTTATCACCCGTTCTCAGTTTTTCTACCCTTTTGTAGCCCTATGTAACAGATTACATATCTGGGATCCTGATCCGGTATCAAATACTCTGGATGCAGAGGATACTGAGAAACAGTTCTGTATAATGAACACACCCGAAGATGATGCATCAGCATGCACTCTCTTCGTTTGGGCGGCACGGAAAATCTGGTATTCCCCAATTTCCTGCTCTGTCTTATAACAATTATAAGTTGGAGCGGGACCAACGTTCCCCAACACAGTATAACAAGCGGGTTCGGTCAATAATCCGTATTATTATCTTGATTAAGGCGTGATATGGTCGCTACCTGGAGAGAGAGAGAAGAAAACACTCAGCGTGCGCTCTTGCAAGAATAGATTGGTTATTTATTTTATCTAATCAGGATGGCTCCCACTGCTTTTTATCAAATCTTTCTTCAAACCCAAAAAGGAAAGACTAGCCGGGATTAATTACACACTACAAGTTCGCTAATCTTTCAGCCAGGCCAGTGTCGGTACTTTGAGGGAGGTCCCCCGTGCTTTCGCACGAACCTAATTATTGTAAACCTCGTTTTCCCAAAGGCGTAACCTCGTTAACACCTTTCTAGACACCTACTTGATCGGCTAATTGTAATGTGTAAAACTCTCCCAGGAGTAACAATTACTCGCAGCGGGTATCGGGATCCAACTATCTCATAGAAGGTATGCAATCTTATTGCAAATTTCAACACTTGAAATTCCCGATAATATTTTGCCCCTAACCTCCTATGACCTTGACAAAGGCCAACAAACCATAGGATGCTAGTCAAGTTCAATCCGTCATTTCCTGATTGAATTAAACCCACCCGCACGGCCCTTGACAAAGGCCAACAAGGTCGCACGACTACCCTAATCCAATCTGCATCATATGCATAAGCAGATAAGCACCAGTTAGCTACCGCACACTGCGCCTTGACAAAGGCCAACAAACGCAGCACGAATACTAACTACTACTTATCTGAAATGATGGAGGGCCACGTCAGGTTTTTCTGAAAACCTATTGCGTAATGAACTTGATATCGTTGTAGAATCAAATGATTTTGAAATGGAGTGTTTTTGAGGCTTTTCTAGTTTTGCTAAAGGAGTCACTCCCGGTGAAGGGATCGTCGGTCCTTTCCTCGTCGAATGAGGTGCGGGATATATCATATATATCACTGTGCAAAGCAAAAACTCTTAAAAGCAATCAAAAGACAAACCGAGTGTGTAGCATCTGCCAGTTATTGCTAAAGGAGTCACTCCCGGTGAAGGGATCTCGGTCCTTTCCTCATCGAATAAGGTGCAGGATATATCATATATACCGCTGTGCAAAGCATGAACTGTAGCTACCTGTTTTATTTTTGAAATTCGATTCTACAACATCTTAGGTTTCTTTTATTTCATTAATCACATTAATGAAGTCCCATCATTTAAGTATCTAAACATCACAGATAAATACGACGTACACTTATGCCATCCGCATTCGCCTCGATGTCCCCTCGTGCACCGTTAGGTTAGGTAACTAACGGCAGAGCGGGGCAGGGCTAGCGCGGGTGTAAAACATAAGTAACGTCTATATAATATATCATATATACTATATACTGTATCTATCACAGAACATCACATGATCACATCACAGATATCGCAGCAGAAGAATCATATGAAATATTGGATATACTAGGACGTCCGTGTTTTCAATACGAGCCAGTATAAAACACGGATTCCACGGTCGTGATGAATAGCCAAACCCACACCTCTAGACCCCTACGAGAGCGGCAAGCAACCCTACCAATTCTAGAGTTAGGAGACCCGGACTCGACTCCTCGAGTTGGTCTCCCACTGGACCCTAGAACCCGGTTACCTGTGCCCTCTTCCTTGGGTCTATCCTAGTGCAGAAAAGTAAATAATATACAAATGGTGACATCATCCGCAACCTGAAAGTGCCCTAATAAAAGAATATTACATACAAGTTTTTACATGAATGAAAATGAAAAACACTCATCTCACATAAAAAAAACCCCCGGCTATTCAAACACGACGATCCAATATAACATATCCAGCAACACATAACATCACATGTCATCAACGTAAGTAAATATGCTCATCCCAATTGTCGTTGACATATAGCAACGAAACCGGCGATATCACATATTACACTTACGGTCACAGAAAAGAAAGTGTAAAACTACAACAGTTGGAATCCGCAACCTCTTTAGACATCGCATGCCTAATCAAATGAAATACTTAGACATCACATGCCTAACAATTATAAACCCCGCATTTTAGTTTCATTATCGAAAAGTCTTTTCAATATCAAGTCGGGCAATTCAACAAGATTCCCGACATCCTGATCGAATGCTCGTCGCAAACTTCAGTAGACGGCCGCACCCCCTGACGCCGTCGACGAAGTGCACCAAGGCGGAACACCGCTGCAGTGAGCACCCGAACGGATGCTTTCGGTGACGGGGTTCTCCTACAGTCACTTGGTCGGGGCTATGGAGTGAGGCTGTCTATTAAGTTTACCCGGCGAGTATCCGCGTACGCTACGTGATTGCAACGGACTTTTGATCACATCAAAATTCCGTGGCAACCGATCAAGTGAGACTAAAGTGCTATGTTTATAACATTCATTCAGTTATCTCATAACTACTTGTGAATTCCAATTATTGTATCGCATTCCAGATAAATAGAAAATGTTAAACTTTCCGATCGAACAGTCAAACACCCAAGTTTTCCCGAAACAGCTCAACACATGAAATAAGTCTAAAAACATTCAGTTCGTGCCTCAGTACCAACGGTCCAGCCGTAGAAGGGTCAAGCCAACGCCTCACATGTGGCACGCCGTACTGCCCCAAACCCTAAGGTTCAAAGGGCAGTTCAAGACGGTCACATAATCGAGTTAAGGTTTGTTGTCTTCTAGAGGGTCCATTGCGTTACTTGCACTACTTAGAACGTTATTAAACCACGGAAAAATCCAACACATGGAAATTTCCCGACAGGGGAAAGATTGGGTATTTACATGCGGTCGAACTTTTTAACATATTCAAAAATTTATCCGGAAAAACACACAGACAAAATTAGACAATCCGATCGAAGCACCGAGTCCCCAATACAACCCAGAAATTTCAACTCTTGAATAAATATTAAAATATTCCAGAAAATGCAGCACTAGAAATTAGGAATTACTGTGCAAATGAAAAATACTGATGTGACTAGTTGGCCGCGGAACCGCCGCACAAGCCAGCTTGTGCCGCGGTTCCGCCGTACTTTAGAAGAATCTTGAGCACGTGCTCCACAGTAATTCATCAAATTCCCTGATGATTTTTCTGCATATTTTTAATTTCGAAAAAGACCAGATTTCAGAAAAAGTACACAGAGCATTCTTGAGTTAGGGTTTCGGTTCGATCGGACTTCTAACTCCGTCTACGCGTCGCCTAAGGCTCTAGTTAGGCTTTGATACCACTGTAGGGTTCCTAGGCACACTAATGAGGTCTCACAAGGCATCAACCATGCCGATTTCAAATTTTACAAGTGCCGAGAAACCCTAATACGGATCGTTAACTAGAATTTTAGGCGAAACAAAAACAAGTAAACGACTTTACTCTAATTGAACGGAAATACAACCTTTGTAGATCCGGTGCTCCACCTCCATAGCTCCGTGATGATGTCTCCTCGCTGCGATCATCGGATCCCGGGCTCTAGCGTCGGCTTCATCGAAGAAAAAGTGGGCTAGGTCATCGACGACGATGCCGAAGATGATCTACGTCGAGGCATCACAAGATCAAGCTCCACCTTCACCAAGCCATGAAAACTTGTGAAGGAAACACCCTATACTACTTCGCAAGAGGTAGAGGATGAAGAAATAGGAGGTGGGTTCACTTTAGATTTGGATTTCTCACTCATTTCATCAAGTCACGATTGATGAAGTCATGCTTTCTTCATTGAAGAAGATGAAGAAGAAGAAGAAAGAATATTATGATAAGTTATATTTTAAAAACAAAATAAAATCCACACTTATCATATCTTAACCAAGGTCAAGTGTAGAGAGTTAACTTGAGTTAGGTTGAATGGTTAGGGTTAGAGAAGAAGACAAGAATGGTTGCTTTGGTCAAAGCTTCATGAAGCTTCAACAAGCTTCATGAAAGAATGAAAGAAACCACTTTTGTTTTTCTTTTATCTATTTCTCAAAGATGAATAGATAAATAAATAAATAAATGAATAAAACCAAAACCCTAACCATTAACATAACAATGGTATAAGTCTTTACACAAACCCTAGCTATCATGTATCATCAAACATGATACAATCAAGTGCACAAAAGTATATCACATATACAACTTGTGCAATGCAAGTGAGAAAATCCATTTAAAGTGAACCAATACTAGTTAATGCAAAGTAATATATCAAATATATAATTATACATTAAATCATTAAATCAACACTTGATTCAACGATCCGGTCATATCGCATATAACCGACTAGTATCATATGTATCGGCTTACCGAATCAATCCTTGATTCGATAACTAGGTTATATCGCATACAACCTTTCGATACATTCATCGCGAGAATAGAATACGGTATCACATACACGCATTATTCTCGGTCCCGCACATATCTCATATGCGCTCCTATTTCGTTTCGCTTGAGCCAGGAAACCTTTGTGTAGGACTCTAAAGACTCGTCAATACGCCGGCAGCAGGTGATGATCATATCAAACACCCACAAGCCGCAAGCGGTCTGTTAAACGTAACGGCCACCCGGGTATTGAGCGATCAGAAGATCGACGAGCAAGCCCGCTCACACTCCTGTGAATCCAACCAGTAACACTTACCGTACAGTCTGGTCTGATCGTCTGATATGTCGCATATCTTGCCTAGGGGTGGTAAACGTCAGACCCCAATAGCTCGATAAGTCGTGTCGATATGAGGTCTATAACAGTTCGAGAAACTACTGGTAACTCTTACCAGTAAATCTCAGCAACCCTGGCCAGGGATTTCCGGTTATAGCCAATCGAACACAGCGCAACATCTACTCCCTATACCGGGAGAGACGAATCCCCTCCTATCGCTCATTGCCTCCATGTGATTCGGGACTGTACCCAAAAGCCACCGTTTTGCATGCCCTCTTGGACGTGGTAAGGTGGAAATCAAAGCACAGTGGGAACCACACAAGACTCTATGACGATCTCGGGTCAACAGACTACTCTGTACCAGTGTCACTAGAGAACTGCCATCTGACGTAAGGTATAATACCATCTGGGAGTTCTCGGCGAGTCCGTCCAGTGTACCCAGTCTCCACTGAGCACCCGTATATCATCTCTGATGTCAAACACCAATGGATATGGGATCATCCATCGCCCATCTGTATGGGTCGAGAAGGTATACGCTAGTCTACTATGGTATATCGATGCCCCGTCTCGATATACCCACGACTAGGGACCTTGAAGGATGTACTTATGGACCACCATGTCCCCACTAGTATGATCTGCATCATAGTCCAGGTAGTCAAGTACACATCCTAAGGGCTTTACCAACATGTAACAGAGAGACAATCAATGTACACGTTAAGGTAAAGAGTAACCAGATAGCATACTATCATGTCGAGCAAGAAAGTCCTCCCTATATATGTCCCAGCATCCACTACAATATACATCCAATGTACAGTAATGGCCTCTAGGGCATACATATAACTAACAGAATGGCCGACACCAAAGACAGTGAAGAACATTCGAAGTTTCTTGGGATTAGCAGGATACTACTGAAAATTCATAGAAGGCTTTTCGAAGATTGCAACACCCATGACTAAGCTCACACGTAAAGATGAAGCATTCGTGTGGTCAAAAGCATATGAACAAGCTTTTGTAGAACTTAAGTCAAGATTGACATAAGCTCCTATCCATGTAATACTGGACCAATCTGGAGGTTTCGTTGTACATTGCGATGCATCCGGTAAGGAATTAGGATGTGTTCCACACCAGCAGGGAAAAGTTGTAGCCTTTGCAATAAGAAGTTGAAGATTTATGAGCGCAATTATCCAACGCATGATCTGGAGTTGGCGGCCGTTATCTTTGCACTGAAGATTTGGCGTAATTATCTACTTGGAGAATGAGTAGATATATACACAGATCACAAAAGTCTGAAATATATGTTTACTCAGAAAGAGTTGAATATGCGGCAGAGAAGATGGCTAGAACTCATGTAACAACCCTAAATTTTCTTTACAACTTTCTGTTCAAATTTTTCAAAAAATACAGAAAAAGGTATTTTTGCCTGAGCACAAGTTATAAGTTTGTTTTGCTTTTTAATAGCAAGAAGGAGCTTGTAGCTCATTGGTAATACCTTGCATTGCTGAACCAAGCCACTAGACTTCAAATCCCATACCCCACATTATTTTTAATATTATTTTCTTTTTAAACTTTTAGAATACCAAGATTCTACACGTGCTAAACCCGTAAAACCCCACTACACATGTTAAACTAAATGGCCCAGAGGGATAATGAAGCGACGGGGGATACTCCGGGCACCGGACTCGGCCGGGATCGGCCGGCGCCGCCGGCCAGACCCGGCCGGACCGCCGAGTCCCCAACACGAAAAAGTTGCCTCTTCACCTCCCCTCTACAACTGCATACTTAATTCCTTTAGACCAGTACCAGAACTCCTTTAAAACCCTAATTACTCTATTTTAATATATTTTATTACATTTTTTTCAATTAAACCTTTCATCTACCCTAAACCCTAGCCTTACTCTATAAATAAAACCCCTAAACACACCCCTTCACTCTAAAATTTTGATCAAAACTCTCAAGAAATTCCTAGAAGTTTAGTGTACTTTTGGAGTTAGCGAAGGGCGAAACTCCGGCGATTTTCCGACGACAACCTTAGGAGTTCCCGGCGACGAAACGACGCACCGGCGCCTCCTCCCGTTTCCTCTTCCTCATCCCTAACTTCTAAGCCAGTAAGTCCCACCTCTCTCTTCTCTTTTCTTTTCTAAAAATACGAAATTCCAAAACCCGACGGAATCGGAATTAATCTGATTTCTGATTCGGTTCTTACTAAAAATTCAACCTTTTCTTAAATACAAACCATATCAAACCGTTACATGTTGACTATTAAACATTAATAAACATATTGAACAAGTCTTATGACAATCTATTTTATTTTGTAACTTTTACCGCTCTTTTTCATTAAAATACCATGTAGTTTCATTTCGACATTAAAACATCGCAAACTTGCTATACTTTTAAGTAGATCACGAGGTAATGATTTACCTCCTCACAACACTCATATGCAATATAGCACAATACCTTTCGGGAACATAGAATACGGGAAAATGAAACCTTTCAAATAAATACCATTTACTAATAAAACCGTTTTCTAAAAGATTAAGTATTTTACAAATCTTTGTAAAGCGCCGCTACAACCCACTTTGGGGAACTCGATTGGGATGGTGCGGATTATCGCACATCCCTGTGCTTAGTAGTGCGAGATTCAGACCTCCGCAAGGAGCATTCGGTCTCGAAGATTTAAAATACGAATATATATTAAAATTTATATATATATATATATATATTTGTGGTAATATAAATATTCCAAATTTTTCTAAAATCACAAGAATCACTTTACAATAAAATACCATGAATTCCATACAAGCTCAATATTACAATTAAACACCATGTATTATGAAAAATAGGTTATTTTCACTAGAAATATCACAAGTATAAAATCTACATCTATGATAACTCTAAAGACGATAATTAAATACTTGGAGTGTATTTTGAAAATTATACAAAAGTATTTTTACATAAAACCCCCTCAAATTCTATAAATTACCCTTAAGACCCTAGTAAATATAGGTTTAAGCGGGACCAATCTCTTGAGCCTCAGGGAGCCGGAGAAGTGGGTGCTTGCCTATTTAAGGTAGACAACTTAACAACGGTGTTATCAACACGATAATCGTCTTTGAAAAAGACACAAATCCTGCCGCCCATGTGCAGCGGTTTCCGATAACATCAAAACCTAATTCAGGACTTCAATTTCTTTTCTAAATTGTCTGAATCAGACTGAGTCTTATTATAATAATCTGACTTGAATATGATTCAAGTATAATCTAACAATATTACAATCCAACATGAATCTATGAATTCATATAATCAATCTATTCAATCTATATTGACCGAACCGAACCATGGATATACTTCCATTTACATGATTCTCCAGTTACATCCATGATTCTCCAGTTACATCCATTTACTGATATTATGGGTTCGACAAGTCATCCAATTATACAATCTATATTACAATTCAATTACAAGTTGAAATACAATACAAACAATACAATCAAGACATCGCGGGGTTTAAGGGGTAGATTGGTACGGAAGGTGTTAAAAGTGGCACGAGACTGTAAGATTAAGACACCTAACCTGAATCCAATTGCCGTTATTCCGGGTTGTATAATGGAGTCTTGTATTTCTATTTGCCCTAGTCTCTAGTATATAGGGACTCCTTTCGTATACACTGGCATTCTTCTGTACCAAGCTAAAAACAACAGCGTTAACATTAAATACAACATATAACAATATAATACAACTTTAAAAGCTACTTTCTCTATCTGTCTATTCTATTTCTCCCTTATCTTTGGGACTTACCGAGCGATTGTTCGCTGACGACATTCCTTCTCTTTCTTCTTGGAATGTTGTCAGGTGGATCGGAAGCACAAGAGCACGAGACCATTCAGGAGCATTCGAAGCAGGCCCTTGAGCAGTACATCGAAGACCCTGAGCTGTAGCCACTTGTACCTATTTCATTTTAGTACTTTCCATTTCTGTTATGCCACTGTTAGGCATTGCTTTCATTCAGATGTATTTACTTTTCCATGCATTGTACAAAAGGATGTTAATAAATAAAGTCGCTGTTCTTTACATTTGTCTCTTGTGTACATTTCTTTTATATTGCTTAGATACGCTTAGCGTATTTACTTCTGAGTATATACGTAGCGGCCTCGTCACGTCCCCTTCACCGTACACTGGGAAGCGGGGCGTGACATATTTTTTTGGTGGCCCATGCAGGTCAGAGCTGTATGGAACCCTACCATGCAGTTCTGTTCTGCGTGAACAACCTAAGCAATATAACACAAGAACCATCAACTAAAAGCATTCTTTACAATCCATACTCCTTGAATCTTATCATTTCATATTCTTTGAATCATATACTTTGAATCTGTCCTAATCTAAATTTTTCTTTCAAGATTATGGATTTCCCAAACAACACTAGCACAAATGTCAACAGCACACCTCCACTACTACCACTCACACCTGCCGTCCCTGCTCCGATCAACGAGCAAACGGTTCTGCTTGAGGCAATCCGCAGCCTCCTCGAGAGACAGCAGCAGCAGACTGCTCTTTTAATGAACCGTTCTGAGGCAGAAGCACCTGGTATGAAGCAATTCAGGGCTTTGCACCCCAAATAGTTTGCAGGAAAGGAGAGCCCACTGGAAGCTGAGGAATGAGCTCAGAGCATTAAAGATGATCTGGCAGCAGCATAAGTGCCAGAGATAGCTTGGGTCCGTGTTGCGAAACTGCAGCTCACGGACAATGCACGGAATTGGTGGAAGGCGGAAGAAAGCCGTCTTGAACAACCCATAGAATGGAAGACTTTCCGCGACATATTCGACGCAAAGTACTTCCCTGAGACTGCCAGGTTCGACATGGAACAGCAGTTCATCCATCTGCAACAAGGTTCAATGTGGACAAAATCTGTAGATGAGTATGACGCTGAGTTTACCATGCTCAGCAGGTAAGATACGTCTCAGTATTCATTTTCCTAAAATCACATACTATACAGCTAACACAAGACCATAACAGGTTTGCGGCCCATCTCATACCGACTGCTGAGATCAGAGTATGAAGATTTCAGCAAGGGTTGGACCCGGAAATCCAAGCTGCTTTAGCTACAGGGGATGGAATGAAGCGTGAAGTAGCTAGAAGCGTAGCCAAATGCTTAGTGTGTCAGCAAGTAAAAATTGAACATCACAAGACTGCTGGTTTACTTCAACCGTTACCTATTCCAGAATGGAAATGGTAACATATCACCATGGACTTCGTGACTGCACTTCCTCGCAGCACGAAAGGTAACGATGCGGTATGGGTTATTGTGGATCGACTCACAAAGTCGGCTCACTTCATCCCATTTCGAGTTGGCCAATTTACCGAGACACAAGCAAAGAAGTACATGGAAATAAGTCTGAATCTAAGTAAAATTTAACTTTTCATAGTGTACTACTTCTGATACCCATGAACTCATGCAGGTGGTCGTGAGATTACATGGAGTACCGGTTTGCATTATCTCTGATCGTGACACTAGATTCCGATCATAGTTTTGGCAGAGTCTGCAAGCTAGCCTGGGAACGAGTCTGAACTTCAGCACAGCTTATCATCCATAAATAGATGGTCAGTCTGAGCGAACGATTCAAATCCTTGAAATTGTGCTAAGAGTGTGTATGTTAGACTTAGGAGGATCGTGGGAAGATCACCTACATCTTGTGGAGTTTTCATAGAACAACAGCTACCAGGCGAGTATTGAAATGACACCCTTGAAAGCTCTCTATGGAAGGAAGTGTCATTCACCATTAAGTTGGGACGACATCGGAGATAGGGAACTCCTTGGACCAGAGATGATCTTGGCGACTGTGGATGTAGTTCGTACGATCAGGGAAAGAATGCGTATAGCCCAAGACAGATAGAAGCACTGGGCTGATGCAAAGCGCGACACCAAGAGTTCCAGCCGGGAGATCATGTGTTCTTAAAGATCTCTCCGAACCGTGGAGTAATTCACTTTAGCAAGAGGGGTAAGCTCAGCCCGAGATACATTGGACCGTTCGACATACTCGAACGAGTCGGAGAAATGGCATATCGTTTAGCACTTCTACCCTCATTGGAAAGAGTGCACAACGTATTCCACATAGCCCAGCTTCGAAGATATGTGAGAGACCCTAGCCACATCCTTGATCACTCCGAGCTCTCTGTACAGACAGATCTATCTTGTGAGCAGCAACCCGTTGAAATCTTAGATAGAAAAGTAAAGTCACTTAGGAACAAGGAAGTAAACTTGGTCCGAGTGATGTGGAGAAAAGATTCACCAGGAGAATCAACGTGGGAAAGTGAGGACGACATGTGTGCAAGATACCCTTACTTGTTTGTAAACTAATCCTCAAATAATTGTAAATTCCGAGGACAAAATTTTTGTAAGGAGGGTAGAATGTAACTAGTCCAATTTCATTGTACAAAAATTTTCAAATTAATGTACAGAATAGAGTTGTAAACCTGAGCACAAGTTATAAATTTAATTTGTTTAAGAACAACAAGAAGCCACTTGTAGCTCATTGGTAAAGTCTCGCACTATTGTGACATAGCCCATGTGTTCGAATTCTATCAGCCATATATATTTTTACTGATTTTTCTTTTAAACTTTTTGGAAGCCCAAAATTTTACATGTGCAACACATGTAAAATGAAAAGTCTGAGAAAAACAAACATGTGCTGAATGTTATATGAACCAACCTAGACACGTGGCAAAGATCCAGAGACCCACCTCACCCTTACGGCCGGCGAGATTTTCATTTGGGCCGTCGGCGCCGGGCTCAACCGTAGGTAATGCCTCCAAACCCTGCACACTAGTCTTTTGGCCTACCCCTACTACTCCAGTACTGTTTGAATTTCTCTGCAATTATCCAGAGAGTGTTGATTCACTCATAAATCCTATTTTTAATACATTTTTAATTCTCTCTTCATTCTCAAAACCCTAATTCTTCCCTATAAATACAACATCATACCCTAGTCCTCCTCATTCTGAAATCTATTGTCAAAAATCCTCAAAAATTTTCCAAGTCAAATAAGAGTACAAGTGGAGTTAGCCAAGTTCCTTTTCCGGCGAGGATTCAAAAAACTTCCGTCGACCCCGTGACTCCACAAAGGCCATCATTCCTATCCTCAACCTCCCTTCTATCTTTTTAACTTGTAAGTCCCACTTTTCTCCTCCTTTTCTTAACTTAAAATGTTCTCTTTTCAAATCACGTCGGTAAGTGGAGTTATACCGACCCTTAATTCTATTCTTTTTTAAATTTTAATTTTCTCTTAAAAACCACTTAATCATCATTACATCTTTCTTGTTAAATATTAACTAATTTTTAGAAACAAGTTTCATTTTAAAACTCCAAGTAAAACAACTTTTATTAAGATTTTACGCTTAAATACCATGAAATTACATATGACATTGTTTAATCATTCTTGCTTATATTAACTTTAGAAAACCTCAAGAGCTAATGACCTACCTCTCACAAACACGCATCTTGACATAGCACGATTTCCTTGAATAACAATTTTGTGGCAAATACGACTTTTACATCAAAATACCATAAACTATTAAAAACCATATTTCTTTAAATTGTGTGATTATATTCCTTGTAATTATACCTCTATAACCCATTTTGGAGAACCCGATTGGGATGATGCGGGTTATCGCACATCCTTGGGACTAATAGAGCGAGATGCAGACCTCCTCACGGAGTATACGATCTCGATGGAATTTTTAATGCAATTTTAAAGAAAAACGTAATTTTCTATTTAATAAATAAATTTTATTTTAATAATTATATATAAATATTATCAAACCATCTATTTTAAATATATAATAAATTCCATGTTTTTCTAAACAAAGGAAAAGAATTACAACTTTCATGAAAATACCATCAAGAATCCATACAAGTCAACTTTACACTAAAATACCTTGTATTATTCAAGCTAGGTATTTACTCACTAGAATATCTCACTTTTAAAAAAAGTATATCCATGAAAACCCTAAAGAATATAAATAAATACTTGAGGATTATTTGGGAAGTATATGTAAAATATTTTTCATAAAACCCCCTCAAGTTATATTAATTTACATTAAGGACCTTAGTAAATATAGATTTAAGCGGGACCAATTATCTTGAGCCTCAGAGAGCGGGAGAAAGTGGGTGCTTGCCTATTTAAGGTAGAAAACTAAAACGGGCTTATCAATGGTAATTGACTTGGAAAAAGTCACAAATCCTGCCGTCCATATGCAGCAGTTACCGATAACTCCTAAACCTAATTCGGGACTCAAATCTGTTTAAAGTGTCTGACTCAATTTGAGTCTCAGTCTAATTTGAATACAATTCAAACATGAATCCAACTATAACTCCATTTCAACATGAATCCAATGTATAAAACATGAACATTTGAACATGAACATGCAAGATGACTCGACCGAACCGAACCGAACCATGGATATATTTTGAATTTGACTACATGACTATCCGTTTACATGAACAACTTATACCATGGTTTCGGCAAGTTTTATACAACAAATCAATACAATCAATACAATATGCATTACGGGGATTTAACGGGGCAGATTGGTACGGAATGTATTAGAAGTGGCACGAGACGGTCACCATAATACACCTAACCTGAATATCCGTGCCGTTGTCCCGTAGCTTGACGGGTCTTTGTGCTCCGTATACCTTAGTCTACGGATAATTGGACTCCTCTCGTATACACTGATGCATTCAGTACCAAACTATAAACAACTACGTTAGTATAACAAAAAAAAAAGATAAATCACCAGACTTATTCCATTTACTTGATCTATTCATATCTCTCTCTTGGGACTTACCGAGCGATTGTTCGCTGATGATATTCCTATTTCTTTTTTCTTTGGAATGTTGTCAGGAGGACCCGGCTCTCAGGAGATCGAGTCCAGCCAAGACGACTTGAAGCATTTCACAGAGGAGTCAGAGTTCTAGTTTCCACTTGTACTTACTTTGCTTTCAGTTCATATGCCATTATTTAGGTATTGCTTTCCATTATTGTACTTTACTTTCCAGTTGTATGTAAAGAATGAATATAAATAAAAAGTCGTTGTTTTATTACATCTTTTGTTATTCTTGTGCTTTACTTTTATATTGCTTATTTACGCTTAACGTGTTTACTTCTGAGTAAATACGTCGCGGCCTCGCCATGTCTACTTCCCCGTATAGTGGGAAGCAGGGCGTGACAGAAAGTAATGCAGAAGGGTGTGTTCATTTCATTTTTTCATTTATTTATCCTATTTGTGACAAAATATTTTTTTATTTCAAAGAAACATTTTTTTATTTATCTATTTTTTATTATATATTTTTTTAGTTGTGCGCGGTGCGCTTGCACAGGCGTGCGCGTGAGCGAGTTCGCGGGCACGAACGCGGGCCCGGGCTGCATGAATCGGATTTGGAGTTAAACTCTTATAAGAATTTTAATGGAGTTTAACTCCCAAAAGCATTTTAAATGGTGTTAAACTTCCAAAAGAATTTTGGTGGAGTTAAACTCTAAAACATTTTCCTTTTCTCTTTTGAGAAGAAACCCAAATGGGTTTTCTTGAAATTCCAAGATTTGGATCTTGGGTGATAAAAAGAGATCTCTTTTCTTCTCTTGACAAAACCTTGAGAGGCGTGTTTCCTTTCTTCTCCTCTCTTAAATTGGATCTTGAGGAGGAAGAAGAAGATAGTAAAAATCTTTCTTTTTTTGGATTTGATGCGAGAGTTAATCTTTCGTTCAATGGATTTGTGATGAAACTTTATTTAGTTTTGGAAAAAATAGAGCTAAGCTCTTGATTTAATTGGAAATGAAGAGGACGAACTTGAGGGAGAGGAGATGGAAACACAAACCCTAATATTTTTGAGGGGATTCAATTATTCTTGATTTCTCATCATGTTTGCCTTTTATAGGCTATACAGTTTTACATATAACCCCTTGGACTTACAAAATGGCATTTTGTCCATCCCGCACCTCATGTGCTTATTTTTTTTTGCACATGAGCAATGAGTTTTGTATAAATTTGGTTTTATGCCAATTTTCCTTACATTTATCCATTAAAATTATTTATTACATAATTTTCTCTTTAGTATGGGGGAGGCCGGCCTCTTCATATTTGGGCTCAACTTGGGCATGGGCCCACTTGGTTTAGATTGATTTTGACTTGGTCAACCATAATTTTTGATCCCAACAAAGTTCCTGTTTCCCCCAATCAGAGCAAAGCTCTGTTTTAAAAATGAAGCGACGCTTCTGCTTCTCCTAATCATAGCAAAACTATGTTCAAATTCCAAGATTTGGAGTGAAGCGACGCTTCCTTACCCCCAATCAGAGCAAAGCTTTGTCTCAAAATTCAAATTTTAAAAGTCGAAGCAACGTTTCAGATCCAGCGCTCTGCGCTGCGCGCCACGTGTCAAACGCAAGCGCGGTAGCGCAGTTGCGCTGCGTTCTGCGTTACGCGCCACGTGTCAAACGCAGGCGCCAACGCCAAGTGCGCCAGCGCTGAAATTAAAAGAATTCCCCACCGTTAGATCAAAAGATCTAATAATAATACTAAATTATTAAATATTCAGAATTAAAATTCTGTTCTGGAAAGATCTTTCCAATCTTATTAAAATAAGAAAATTATCTTCTCTAAAAACAGAAGCCTTAGGATCAAAGATCCAACGGTGGGAAATATTCCCAAATCAATCAGAGAAAGATCTCTTTAACTAATTTAACAAATCAATTGGCCCTATATAAAGGCCCCAAGACTTCAAGTCTCAGAGAGAGAGAAAACCCTCTAAAAACTTGGAGAAAAACTCAAAGAGAAAGAAAGGCAAGCTTTTGAAGAAAGAAGATCATTTCTTTATCTTTAAAGGTAAAAACTATGATTTTGAATAACAGAGATGAAATCATCTCATTAAAAAAGAAGAACCCTCTTCTAAAAAGATCAGAGATCTAAGAACAAGATCAAGGTCTTCAATAAGAAAAGAAAAAGATCAAAAAGATCTAATTATAAAAGATTAAAATAAGTAATTTACTTCATCCACAGATCTTTTGATCTATAAAGGCAGAGTCTTTTGATGAGAACAAGAACTTTGATTCTTGGATCTTAAGGCAAGGCCTCTTTTGAAGAACAAAAAAACTTGTTCTTTGATCTTAAATTTGATATGATGCACTTTGCGCTACTGAAAAGTGCTTTGCACTCTTGAATTGCGCCTTTGCGCATATTGGACTGACGCACAGCGTCAAAACGTGCTACGTGTCAACCACAGAACAGTTTGCGCTTTGCGCTTCTAAAAATAGCGCACTGCGCTCTCGGACTGGCGCACAACGCCAAGCGCGCCACGTGTCACTCACTGGTGCACCCTTAAACTAGCGCAGCGCGCTCATAAATTAAAAGCGCAAGGCGCCAACAAACTAGGGCTCAGCGCGACACGTATCCTCCTCGTGTGCGCTATCCAACAGAAGCGCAATGCGCTCTTTCCTTGGCGCAAAGCGCCTGACGCGCCACGTGACGTGTAAGTGCACGGCGGCGCCCCGGCCGTCAATCCGACGGCGGAATGCGGAAACGAAAAAACTTTTCAAACTAGAAACCGGCACCACCGCGCACTATAAACCCGGATCGGGCCATTAACCTAACTCTAGCAAACTAGAAAAAGAGTAGAGAAGCTATACCAAGCGATCCGTGTCCTTCGGTCTTCGCCTCCACTCCGATCTCCTCGCGGAATCTCCGGTCTTCAGCTCCTTGTCGGAACGGGCACCACATCGTCGGGTTCTTTTACGGGCTCCCGCCTCTAGACCGAGGCAACTCGGGCACGAAGTTGGCGAGCCGACGTGCTCAAGGAGTGCTGTAGATGAAGTGTAGAATCACTTTGTCTCAATGGGGCGAAGTTGCCTTTGATGGAGGAATGAAAGAACTTTTGGAGAAGGATGGTGTATATTTTTGCAAGCATGAAAATGAGAGATGTATTTTTCCCACACTCAAAAATGAACTCCCTCTCACTCTCCCAAAGTGGCTGGCCCCTCAATGGAAAAAATGGTGGAGAGAAAAAGAATAATACATGAAGGGAGGTGAGAGTAGTAAAAGCAAAGGGTGACCATAACCAAATATGATGATAACAATATCATATCAATTTCTAATCCTTTCTAATCTCATTTAATGCAAGTGAGCGGATGGAAAAAGAATCTCATCATGAAGCCACAAATGCAAATAACACCCTCCACAAAGATAATTTGCACAACTGCAAATAACCCCCTCCATCGGAAAAGTCCGGCCGGGAAGGAACAAAGGAAAACTGGCCGGAACGGAATGCAAATTGGCAACTTCAGAAAACTGATCCCGTAATAAATTACAGGAAAATCCCGTGACTGCATATACATGCCCGCATTTGTATTCCCACTGAATACAAATGCAAAGAGACAACATCTACACTGTCTAATACTAGGATCCGGCTTAAACCAAAGCCCGCTAGTAAAATCCGTCTGATCACGATCCGTGCAATACCGCACGTATCTGATCGAACCCTGCCATATCTCCATACGGCCTCTACAGCGTTTCGTCCGAAACTTGAGAAAACGGTCTGTGGGGGACTCTAAAGACTCGTCCATACTTTGGTTGTGGATTTAACCACTAGCACGTCAAAGGTATTAGCCAATACGTAACGGGCTACCAGGTATTGACCAAAAGGGACGTCGATGAGCGAACTCATCCTGACACCCTACTGAGCCTGTCAGTGACAATATCCGTACAGTCCGGTCCGTTCGTCTATGAGTATCGCATGGCGGGCCTAGGGGGTTGGTAAAAGTCAGACCCCCAAAAGCAGTACAAGTCATGTCGGAGTGTAGCCCAGAACACCCTGAGATACTACTGGAATACCTACCAGTAAATCTCCTGCCTTAGCCAAGAACTTTCATGTACTGGCTCTCCTAGGAACAGCGCGGCCTCACCCCCAATACCGGGAGAGACGAACCCCTGCAGATCCGCTCACTGCCTCCATGTGGCTCGGGACTGTACCCAACTAAAACCTGTTTGCACGTCTCCTTTGAGCGTGGTAGGGTAGTAATCAAAGCACAGTGGGAACTCACACGAGACAAATGACGATCTCAGGTCGATGAACTAACCTGTACACATGTCACCAGGGAACTGCTATCTGACGTCAGGTATAATACCAACTAGCAGGTTCCCGGCGAGTCCTGTCCGGTGTACTCATAACCCAATGAGCACCTGTATACATCTTAGGTGAACCAACTGACACCAGTGGCTTGTGAGACCGGCCACCGCCCCTCGTCGGGGTCTCGACTGTATACACTTGTCTACTCTGGAGTATCGATGCCCTGTCTCGAAACTCCCATGACTAGGGACCTTTTAAGGATGTGCTTATAGACCCCAGCTCCCACGTATATGATCGCCCTCATACTGCTGGTAGTCAAGAAAGAATCCTAGGGGCTCTATCAACGTGCAACAGTGACATGTAAGGTCATCTAAAGCAGTACACGATGATAAAGATAAACCAGATAACATACTATGATCTTAAGTAAGACTGTCCTACTGGGACAGGTCCTCCCTCAATCATTGCAATCACGTGCCTGTGATCCAATAATTGACTCTGAGGGTACTATCTCCAACATGGTGCACTGTTGGAACATAGTTTGTTTTGATAAATGCTATGCATTATTAAAAGGGCCGAGCCTCAATAAAGGCTCAATAGCCAGAACAATAAAATGTTCAACTCATATCAGCTGAGCCCATATGCTCATAAACCTGCAAACAGACTTTAGTCCCAAATTGGACTATAGATCTCCCAACCAACATTGGTTCAAGGGTACATCTCTGAACTCCTCTGATATTTGTCGTTGTAATCCTTCAACGTTTTCAGAGAGGTGACGGGTCCCGACAGCCATACATTCCACGGACCATGATGTCCTTAACCTTGACCGGGATGTCTTTAAATTAACATTAGACCACCATGTCCTTAAACCGGTAATCGACCGAAATGTCCGAAAACTAAACAATAGAGTCTAAATGCTCTTTTGTAGTATCTAAATGATCTTGTTAAGTTGGTCTTAGTCTAGAAATTAGACTAACGTATCCTTAACAAATGTTTAAGTTGATCTTAGTCTCAAATGAGGCTAACGTATCCTTAAACCAAACCCCCAAATCCAAATCTAAGAAGATACGGATTTGGACTAATCCACGCCCCTACGGGCGACAACATAAATTAGTCTCCGTATACAATCCACGGGCAACCACAAACAAAACAAACACCCACGACACGAAATGACCATATGGAGAAGGAGAAAGTTGTTACCGCGACGCGGTAGCGTAATTAATTGCAGGGGTTTGCGCCTGCAGGGAAGAGCGTCCCCACATCAAAACCCCCTCAGACGAGGGGGAATCTGACGAAGTCTGTTACATCGGCCGCATCCGTTTAAACCTTCGATACACGGTGCCATAAATCAACTTGGCATCTTCGAAGAGGTGGATGGATAGCACCAATTAGTATCTGCCCCGAATTTCAGGCGAGACGTCTATCGCGTCTCCGCCGCGTCTTTCGGCGGTAAACAGATTCTGGCACGCCCGGTGGGACCTCTTCCTCTTTCCACTCCACACTTCATGTGCCGTGTTCGCGAACGAATCGCGGTTTGCTATGGTTGCCTGTGGATTCGAGGTACTTAGATTTGGTGTCTTGCTCCGTGCAGAAAACAAAAGATCAATGGCTTCAAACTGCACT
The DNA here is from genome assembly GCA_030015575.1 of Agapanthus africanus. Lineage (NCBI taxonomy): Eukaryota > Viridiplantae > Streptophyta > Magnoliopsida > Asparagales > Amaryllidaceae > Agapanthus > Agapanthus africanus. Next base: position 90,269,161 of record JASDDO010000019.1, on the reverse strand, counting down.
AACTGCAACTGCAACTTTCGCTTCGTCCCGTCCGGAGGAGTGACTTACGGGTCTCAAGCGACCTCCATCTTCGCTATGCCGGTGGAACAAGTGACTCAGGCCACCACTGGGTTATTCTTCGGGACTATGCTCCCACCGATGAGCTTCAATGCCCCACTACCATTGCAAGAAGCCCCGAAGAAGTCGGTCTTTGATCGGCTCACCAATACTGCGGCCCTTCTCAATGGGTCGTCCAAATCCAATGCCTCAGTTTTCAATAGATTGGGCCAAAGATCCAACGGGCCCATGAACAAGCCCGCAATACCTGAAGCAGCCATCCCAAAGCGGATAGCCATCCCGGCTCAAGCAGATGAAATCATCGGAAAGGCTTCTCCTGCCAAGAAGTCAGTTTTCACAAGGCTGGCCACTCCGGCTCCCGCTCCAGGCAAAGTCACCTCTGCCCAGAGGTCTGTATTCGATAGACTGGACATTACTTCTCGGCGAACGTCAGTCTCAAGAGGCTGGTACCGGCAGCGCCTGACCAAAGCAGGGGGCATGACAAAGCCATCCCCATAGATGAACCAACACCATCCGCACGACATGCTCTCCGTCGTCACTGGCACCGAGTACGGAAGGCTGGGGGCAGCTCTCCGTCTGGATTTACTCCACCAGCTCCAACGGTTGAGATCGATGCTGCTGTTCCAACCGGGAACAGCTTTGAGCTGCTAAATAAGGTGCGCAGGTACTCTCCTACCGCCGTGCTGAAGAGGTCTCCTCCACCGGTGGAGACGGTCACAGAAATGAAGCCAAAGCAGTCCCCTCAACGGCTGTCTTCCAAAGTTTACAAAATCTGGCGGCAAGTCCGAGAGTCGGTGGTCGATCAAGATTATCCTCACCTATAAAAGAAGCTGAAGGTTCAGCGGGAAGAGAATCGCCCTGTCAAGCCACAGAAGGCGACGGCTACTTGGGTGCCCACTGCGACCGCCCCCTCAACATCAACTGCTCAAAGAAGAAGGAGGCCAAGGAAAGCCCCTGTGACTACGGCAGACCACAAATATGCTGAGCCCAAACGCCCCAAGTCTGGGGGCATAATGGTGCATACTGTTTACATGGCTTCCGGAAAAGAGGAAAGCCGCGTTTCGACGGGTCACCGACCGCTCACCCGATCCGTGACAAAAGCCCAAGAACAACAGCAGAAATTTCAGGAGATGCTGACTGCAATGGCTGCACTTACCGGGCTAAAAGAAAGCCCGGAGGCATCATCAGAACAGCGTCACGAACAAGAAACTGATGCTTACTTCCTACGCAGAGTCCTCGAAAAGAAGGACAGAGAAGCAGCAGAACAAGCGGCTAATATAAAACAAATGGCGCTTCTCTTCCAAGACATGGTAGGGATGATGCTACAGCCAGATCCTCCAGCTGAAGACCCTCCGATCATTTTTGAAGATGACCGAGCGGAGACGTTAAATCCCCTTCCGGCTTGTTCAGCAGCCAAAGAGGAAATCATCTCCAAGGCCGCACTCGATGATTATATAGCTCAGCAAATACAAGCTCACCGAGCGAACGAAACGGCTGGCCAAGTTGTCAAGACCGGACGACCCTATCCAGGCTGGTATGACCAAATAAGTTACCCACCGGGATATACGATCCCTAAGTTCCATGTATATAAAGGGACGGGGAATCCACATCAGCATGTCACTCAATTCAGGGCCCTATGCGGCAACACTGGAGGCGACAACAAACTGTTGCTTCGCCAATTCGTCGGCAGCTTAGCGGAAACAGCTTTCGAATGGTATTCAGAGCTTCCCAACGATTCTGTCAAAACTTTTCCAGAAATAGAGTTGTTATTCACTCAGCGTTTTGCGAGCGCTAGCGGACGCACCCCGATCACGACATTGATCAACGCCAGAGTAAAGCCGGGAGAAACGTGGGTGCAGTATGCAATCCGGTGGCGGAACCTATGGTCAAAATACGAACAACGCATCGAAGAAGCGCCGGCAGTGGGAATGTTCGTGGGCACGCTTGATCCTCAAGCGACCATCTCGCAATTCATGATGTTTTTTAAGCCAACTACTTTTCAGGCCTTGATTGACAAGTTGGCCCAAATGGATCAGATGGGTCATAGACCATCTCCTTCAAAGACGGATCCTCGGAATGAAAAGGGGAAAGGAAAAGCAACTTTCGTCGCTAATACTCAACAACAGCCAAGCAACTTAAAGCCGGTTGTTCGCCAAAGCAATATGCGTCCATGCCCATCCCTCGAGGAAAGGCTAGGACGTCCTTACTCGTTTCCTCAAGACAAAACGAGAAGACTGTTTGAGCTGGCAGTGCGCAACAGACTCATCAATTTGCCGAGTCCAAAACGTCCGTTGCAACCAGGCGATCTCAACAATCCTAATTACTGCCCTTACCATCAAGCAGTAAGCCATCCAATTGAAAATTGCTTCGTTTTCAAAGGCTGGATTGAGGACCAATACCAACAAGGCAAGTTCGCATTATCCGAAAACTGGAAGGTGAACCCGCCACAACCTCATACCCCTAAAAAAGTGGACATGCCGGGGGCATCGTGCTCTTTTATAGAAGAAACTCCGTGGGAGGTCGCCCTTTCAGCCAAAATTAAAAGAATGCTGAATGACCTTCACACATGCCCAGCCGTCAGGTGGGAAAGTCCGCCAGAGCCCGAGGTCATTGATGGGATGATGAAACCATGCCCAACACCGAGAATTGATAACAGTGGGCAAAACACACAGGCACAGCCGTCAAAGTTTTCAAAGAAAAAGTAGAAGACCAAAAAGCTCGCGTAGTTTGATGACAAGCGCACGGATCTATGAAAACATATTGACGCACTGGAAGAATGTAATCAGAAGGCGCGGACCCCAACCACATTCCGAGAATTCCTCAGCCACATCCTTGAGGACGGAGATCATGACAAAGACCCGTCGGATGAACCTGAGGATTATGTGGCAAGCTGCCATATGATCTCTCACTCGTCGATAGACAGTAAAGAAGCTCCTGACGCAGAGAATCCGGGGGCAGATTCCGAGACGGAACTTCTAGGGCCATCAGACGAAACAGTTGATGCATTCCTGAACGAAGCCCGTCTAAAAAGCAAAGCTGATCGGGAGCGCGAGATGGCCATATTTGAAAAAGCCAAACGCCGGCGACTGGACAAAAGGGTCGAAACACTCTCACCAGATCAAAGTACATCCGCCGCAAATGAAAGCAGGATCAAGACAAGGAAACGATTCGCCAAAGCCATATCGATGGGGATGAGACTGCCCTCTTTCAGAGAAAATTTTCCCGGTGGTATACATCTTGATGAAGCGGACGTACATCCTAACTTCTGCTTATATCATCAGAAGATTGCACATCCTACTGAAGACTGCAACTCCTTTAAGTGTTGGTGGTAAGGATATATCGCTCACAGGCAACACTTCAACAGGACAAAGCGTGAAGCTCGTAGACAACGGAAAAATACGACAGATGAGCGTAAAAGAATTGCCGGAAATTGTCATAGGGTTGATCCCGGGGAATCGCGAGTTCTCACCTTCGGGAGCGACTCTGACGAAAAAGTAGCCCTCGGTCTTCTTTTCAAGGAATCCATCTCTGAAACGAAAGAATTGAGGAGCCGCGAGAACATTCAGCCGTGCAATTGCACGCTACCAGGAAAGAATCTCGAACCCGCAAACAAGGGATCGAACAAAAAAGATAAAGGGAAGGGAAAAACAGCCTTCGTCGCCAACGCTCAACAACAATCGAGTGACCCTAGCCCGGTGGTTCGCCAAAGCAACAAGCGGCAACCTCTCTATGAAAAGTTGAAACGTCCTTACTCATTTTCCCGGGATGAAACAAGGAGGCTGTTCGAACTAGCAGTGCGCAACAGGCTTATCACTCTACCGGAGCCGAAACACCAGATACAACTGAATGATGTCAACAATCCTAATTACTGCCCTTACCACCAAGTATTGGGCCATACGATCGAAAACTGCTACGTCTTCAAAAACTGGGTTGAAGACCAATATCAACAGGGCAAGTTCGCGTTATCCGAAAACTGGAAGGTGAGCCCGCCACAACCACATGCTCTGAAAAAGATGGATATGCTGGGGGCATCATACTCATTCACGGGGAAAGCCCCATGGACCGAAAAGTCCGTAAACTAGAAATTCGCCTTAAATATGGCAACGACGGACCGCAATGTCCTAAAACTTGCAAATGACCGAAACGTAATTAACTACTATCAACCCGCGGCATCCTCAGGCTGGCATGGTAAAAAAAAAGGTATTTATATAAGCAAAATGGGCACGGATGAAAACCCGAAAGGGCTCCGTGAGTAAAAACAGCAGGGCTACCGGCGAGTTTTGTGAAAACCCGAAAGGGCGCAACCTCGTTAAAATAAAAAAAAAAGAAAAAAAAAACGGTATGTCCATAAGCAAAATGGGCATGGATGAAAACCCGAAAGGGCTCCGTGAGTAAAAACAGCAGGGCTACCGGCGAGTTTTGTGAAAACCCGAAAGGGCGCAACCTCGTTAAAATAAAAAAAAAAGAAGAAAAAAAAGAAAACGGTACGTCCATAAGCAAAATGGGCACAGATGAAAACCCGAAAGGGCTCCGTGGGTAAAAACAGCAGGGCCACCGGCGAGTGTTTGTGAAAACCCGAAAGGGCGCAACCTCGTTAAAAGGACACTTGCAGGGTCCCCTCGACCTTGTGAGGAGAAACCACCCGCGTGAGATCCTTACGACTCACAAGAGAGCAACACACTTAGAAATCCTCATGATTCCTAAGGAGAAATTACACTTATGAGATCCTCACGACTCGTAAGGAGAATCCTCTTATGAGACCCTCACGGCTCATAAGATTTGAAAGTCTTAAGCTACAGAGACCTAAACCTATTCTTAAGCAACCCCCACAACCTCCAATACTGCCCTACAAGCGGTTCAATATTGACCCTTGTATACAATCCACGGGCACGAATGAACATTTCCCTAACAGAGTCTTACCAGCGACTAGGGATATGCTCACACGGTGAACAAACACTTGTAAGTCCTCTCGACTTATAAGGAGAAATCACTCTTGTAAGATCCTTACGACTTATAAGAAAACACACGCTTAGGAATCCTCACGATTCCTAAGAAGAAAACGCACCCACGAGATCCTCACGACTTGTAGGGAGAAATACCTTTATGAGACCCTTACGGCTCATGAAGTCAAAAGCCTTAGTCGACGGAATCCTAACCCTGTTTGCTAAGCCACCTTTGTTCGACATCGATAGAGGCAAATGATGATTCGCTCCTGGCAATATTCCAGTTGAAGCGATGCTGATGCCTAAGTCGGTATCAAATTCCAAGTCCCTTAATGTCAAATGATGATTCGCTCCTGGCAATATTCCAGTTGCAGCGATGCTGATGCTAAGATTGGCACCAGATTCCAAGTTCCATACTCGTGGCAAAAAGTCAACGAGCCAAAAATGCATATGAAATGGCCGAAATGATGGGGCAACTTGCAACGAAATCAGCAAGTAAAAATGTATGCATACAAAATAGCCGAAATTATTAGGCAACTTGCAATAAAAAGCAGCGAGTAAAAAATAAAATAAATAGCCGAAATGATTGAGCACCGCGAAAAATAGCCGAAATGATGGGGCGATCGCGACCTTCGCGATATAAAAAGCTGAAATGATAGAGCATCGCGGAAAGAAATAAAATAAAAATAAAAATGAAATTTATGCCCGACAGGTGAAATCACATCGATCCCTATATACAATCCAGGGGCACAAACAAAGAGAGAACCATACCTTCCCAACAGGCTCCATCAGAAAGCGAAGCCAAATCTCGACGGTTCATAGACAACCTAGAGACAACCTCGATATTTGTCGCAATATTACAGACACAATGTCAACAAACGAAGCAAAGGAAGATCCCTAGCTTCAGGGTCTCGACGTCAACATCGAAAACTTAGAGATCAACACCGGCGTTCTTCGTCCCTCCAACCAGATGCAGATATGACGTCAACAACCGACCTCAGAGTCACAGCGAAACGGAGCCATGGCAAAGCCCCTAGTTCCAAGTCTCGACGGTTCACAAACAGCCTAGAGACCACCTCAGCGTTCATCTTGCTACACCAGACGCAATGTCAACGACGGCGTTCCTACGCAGTCCAACAGGATGCAGATGCAACGTCAACGAAAGACCTCACGGTTGAAACAAAGCGGAGTGATGGCAAAATCCTAGCTCCACCTCAGCATTCGTCTTATTACAGTAGACGCAATGTCACCCCAGGGTCAAAACAACGGAGCGACGACAAAATCCTAACTCCACCTCAGCATTCGTCTCGACACAGCAGACGAGAGATCACCAACGGCGTTCCTCAACAGTCCAGCAGGGTGTGGACGCAACGTCAACAAGAGATGTCACGGATCAAATAAAGCAGAGTGATGGAAGAATCCCACCACAACCTCGACATTCGTCTCGATACAGCAGACGAGATGTCACTATAGCGTCCTTCCTCCAACAGGATTCAGACGCAATGCCAGCAAACGAAGCAAAGGCCAAATTCCTAGCTTCAGGGTCTTGACGGCAACTCATATAAAACCAGAAAGAACATCGGAGATCATCCCACACCAGCGCGGAATGATCACCACCTCGACGTTCGTCTCGATACAGCAGACGAGATGTCACTATAGTGTCCTTCCTCCAACAGGATTCGGACACGCCAAAGCAAACGAAGCGAAGGCTAAATTCCTAGCTTCAGGGTCTTGACGGTAACTCATATAAAACCTGAAAGACTACCGGGGATCATCCCACATAGAATGGTCACCACCTCGACGTTCTTCTCGACACAACAGACGAGATGTCACCACAGCGCTCTTCCTTCGGCAGGACTCAGACGTGACAATCAAATAACGGAGCCACGGCAAAATCCCTAGTTCCAAACCTCGACGGTTCATCAGCAACCTAGAGACAACTGCGACATTCGTCTCGATACAACAGACGTAATGCCAACAAACGAAGCGAATGCTAAATTCCTAGCTTCAGGTCTTGACGGCAACTCATATAAAACCGGAAAGACCATCGGAGATCATCTCACACCAGCATGGAGTGATCACCACCTCGACGTTCGTCTCAACACAACAGACGATATGTCACTACAGCGTTCTTCCTCCAGCAGGATTCAGACGCGACAATCAAACAACGGAGCCACGGCAAAATCCCTAGTTCCAAACCTCGACGGTTCACCAGCAACCTAGAGACAACCGCGACATTCGTCTCGATACAGCAGACGCAATGCCAGCAAACGAAGCAAAGGCCAAATTCCTAGCTTCAGGGTCTTGACGGAAACTCATATAAAACCTGAAAGACTATCGGAGATCATCCCACACCAGCGCGGAGTGGTTATGACTCATCGGGGCTCTTTAAAATGAGCCTAACCTCAAGTAAAAAGCAGCATGGCAAAATTCCTAACGCTTGCTCTTCTGACGGTCAAACTGCCTAGGAGGATTGCTTGAAGAAGTCTTGTCCAGCCCCCGAAGGGATTAGAGACACGACAGTCGCAAGGCCACTCGAACAGCAAAATTGCCTATCGAGGAATACATCAGCCAACGCGACGGTACGACGGACAAAACCCTAGTACTACAGACCCTAATGGACCTCTGTCGTAAAGAGCAGAGGTTAACTGTGACGTTAGGATGTTCTTGCGAGAAATGCTCGATTCGTCTCGACTCGTGAGGAAAAGCCTTAGGCAGCGGGGATTAAAAAACCTGTTTCCTAAGCACCGGGGCCCTGCAAGTCGGTCCAAAACGGACTCTTGTATACTATTCACGGACCACACTCTCCAAAGTCGAATCTCGATAAGGAGAGAAACAACCACTTACGAGTCCTCTCGACTTGTAGGAAGGAAAATTCTCTTATGAGGTCCTTACGACTCTCAAGAGAAAACGCACTTAGGAATACTCACGATTCCTAAGGAGAAAATACACCTACGGGATGCTCACGACTCGTAAGGAGAAAAGTCTTTATGAGACCCTCACGGCTTATAAAGTTGAAAATTCTTAGGTAGCAGATCTGAACCTGCTCCCTAAGCCACCACTACCTCTCGGAGAGTTCAGGATGAACCGCCATCTACCATCTATGGGTCACATTTGCCAAAGCCACATTCGCCGCTGAAGTGAAGAAGCTACTTACAGGTCCTCACGATTCGTAAGGAAAAATGCCCGAGTGAGATCCTTATGACTCACGGAGGTAATGAACACTTAGAAATCCTCACGATTTCTAGGGAGAATTTACACCTACGAGATCCTCTCGACTCGTAGTGAGAAAAGTCTTTATGAGACCCTCACGGCTCATAAAGTTGAAAAGCCTTTATGAGACCCTCACGGCTCATAAAGTTGAAAAGCCTTAGGTAGCAGATCTGAACCTGCTTCCTAAGCCATTACTACTCCTCGAAGTATTCAAGACGGAATGTTCTATATCACCTACAGGCTACGCTTACTTAAGAAATATGCCAACAACAAAGCAGAAGATAAAAGGAAGGAGGCAAAAGATTTGTCATTCATACTCGGAAAATTCTTACATCAATGAAGACAATAACAAAAGCAGCATTATTGAAATGTTTATAATGGCAAAACCTCAGATCCAGGGCATGGATTAAGGAATTCGAAAGTAAGGTCATCTAGAGTCTTTCTGGCCTTTCTGATCATTCTCGTGTGCATCCTCTCGCGCTCACGCATGTCAAGATCTTCGGTAAGGCCCCCCATCCTTTGATAAGCAGCAACTATCGTCGTCTGTTGAAAAATTTGATGCAGAATGTCAATGAGGCTATCTCGCTGTTTCTTCGAGATCAGCCCCGACAGGTACACTGAATGCACCTTGTCTTCGGCATCATCCAGCGCATTAAGTGGCATGGCCTCGTGAAACCCCGGAAGTGCTCTCCAAATTGCTCCCAGTACGACTTTCAAGAGAGCAGAACGGCGAGGAAGAAACCAACCAACGCGTGCATGCAGACGACCCATAATCTCCGCACACTGGGCATCTGTAAACTCTTGGTTTTGGTGACGGCCCTGTACACGGATATCCTCATAAGTAATGAACTCGTTCAAACTGTATAAATGAACAGCCATAGTGCCTGAAAGAAACATCATTGGAAGATTAGCAATGAGGAAAAACAGACACAGAGAGTTAAACTCCTCGAGAGCAATGCTCTGCAGACAGGAGCGACACCCGTCAAAATCAGTTATGAGGAGAATTTAAAGAAATTCCCCGAGAACGCTTTAGAGCCTTGCTCTAAGAAGATGATATAACCCATCAAAAATAAAATTTCATTTTTGATCTTCAAGATCCATGAACAAACTCTTAAGAATTCTTCTATATGATTTGAAAGGAGCAAAGCTCCATTAATGAATTAAGAAATCATAAATAAAAATCTTTTAGAGGACAAAACTCTATTAATGGAACCCTAAAAGGGTTCTCTTCAGATCAAAGATCTATAGAGATCAAAGCTCTGTTAATAGGTAAAACCCTAGTTTATTAGAAATTTTTAAACTTTACCTAAGTTTCGACAGAGTTTTACTCTTGAAAAGTTCTTAAATTGAAGAGCAATGCTCTGAATAAGAGAAAATTCTCAAGAAAGAAGATGGAAATCATCTAAGGGACCAAAGGTTCTATTTATAGTCATGCAGAGCCTTTTCAACTTTCAAAAGTTGATCCAACGACTGAGATGTTGCCATCTCTACGCTCATGTTTGGGCCACGTAAGCGCAACGGTGGGGGAGCATTTGTTTTCCCTAATCAGAGTAAAGCTCTGTTTTAAAAATGAAGCGATACTTCTGCTTCTCCCAATCAGAGCAAAGCTCTGTTCAAATTCCAAGATTTGGAGTGAAGCGACGCTTCCTTACCCCCAATCAGAGCAAAGCTCTGTCTCAAAATTCAAATTTTAAAAGTCTAAGCAACGCTTCAGATCCAGCGCTCTACGCTGCGTGCCACGTGTCAAATATAGATGCGCTAGCGCAGTTGCGCTGCGCGCCACGTGTCAAACACAGGCGTTAGCCCAGTTGCGCTGTGCTCTGCGCTGCGCGCTGCGCTGCGCGCCACGTGTCAGACGCAGGTGCGCTAGCGCAGTTGCACTGCGCGCCACGTGTCAAACGTAGGTGTGCTCGCGCCAAGTGCGCCAGCGCTGGAATTAAAAGAATTCCCCACCGTTAGATCAAAACATCTAATAATAATAATAAATTATTAAATAATCAGAATTAAAATTCTGTTCTGGAAAGATCTTTCCAATTTTATTAAAATAAGAAGATTATATTCTGTAAAAACAGAAACCTTAGGATCAAAAATCCAACGGTGGGAAATATTCCCAAATCAATCAGAGAAAGATCTCTTTAACTAATTTAACAAATCAATTGGCCCTATATAAAGGCCCCAAGACTTCAGGTCTCAGAGAGAGAAAAAACCCTCTAAAAACTTGGAGAAAAACTCAAAGAGAAAGAAAGGCAAGCCTTTGAAGAAAGAAGATCATTTCTTCATCTTTAAAGGTAAAAACTATGATTTTGAATAACAGAGATGAAATCATCTCATTAAGAAAGAAGAACTCTCTTCTAAAAAGATCAGAGATCTAAGAACAAGATCAAGGTCTTCAATAAAAAAAGAAAAAGATCAAAAAGATCTAATTATAAATGATTAAAAGAAGTAATTTATTTCATTCATAGATCTTTTGATCTATAAAGGCAGAGCCTTTTGATGAGAATAAGAACTTTGATTCTTGGATCTTGAGGCAATGCCTCTTTTGAAGAACAAAAAAACTTGTTCTTTGATCTTAAATTTGATCTGATGCGCTTTGCGCTACTGAAAAGTGCTTTGCACTCTTGAATTGCGCCTTTGCGCTTATTGGACTGGCGCACAGCGCCAAAACGCGCTACGTGTCAACCACAGAACAGTTTGCGCTTTGCGCTTCTAAAAATAGCGCACTGCGCTCTCGGACTGGCGCACAGCGCGAAGCGCGCCACGTGTCACTCACTGGCGCACCCTTAAACTAGCGCAGCGCGCTCATAAATTAAAAGCGCAAGGCGCCAACAAACTAGCGCTCAGCACTAAGCGCGACACGTGTCCTCCTCGTGTGCGCTATCCAACAGAAGCGCAATGCGCTCTTTCCTTGGCGCAAAGCGCCTGACGCGCCACGTGGCGCACTGTCGGAACATACTTTGTTATGATAAATGCTATGCATTATTAAAAGGGCCGAGCCCAAATAAAGGCTCAATAGCTAGAACAATAAAATGTTCAACTCATATCAGCTGAGCCCATATGCTCATAAACCTGCAAACCGACTTTAGTCCCAAATTGGACTATAGATCTCCCAACCAACACTGGTTCAAGGGTACATCTCTGAACTCCTCTGATATTTGTCGTTGTAATCTTTCAACGTCTTCAGAGAGGTGACGGGTCCCGACAGCCATACATTCCACGGACCATGATGTCCTTAACCCTGATCGGGATGTCTTTAAACTAATATTGGACCACCATGTCCTTAAACCGGTAATCGACCGAAATGTCCGAAAACTAAACAATAGAGTCTAAATGCTCTTTTGTTGGATCTAAACGATCCTGTTAAGTTGGTCTTAGTCTAGAAATTAGACTAACGTATCCTTAATAAACGTTTAAGTTGATCTTAGTCTCAAATGAGGCTAACATATCATTAAACCAAACCCCCAAACCCAAATCTAAGAAAATACGGATTTGGACTAATCCACGCCCTACGGGCGACAACATAAATTAGTCTCCGTATACAATCCACGGGCAACCATAAATAAAACAAACACCTACGACACGAAATGACCATATGGAGAAGGGAAAGTTGTTACCGCGATGCGGTAGCGTAATTAACTGCAGGGGCTAGCGTCTGTAGGGAAGAGCGTACCCACATCAAAAACCCCTCAGACGAGGGGGAATCTGACGAAGTCTGCTACATCGGCCGCATCCGTTTAAACTTTCGATACACGGTGCCATAAATCAACTTGGCATCTTCGGAGAGATGGATGGATAGCACCAATTAGCATCTGCCCCGAATTTCAGGCGAGACGTCTATCGCGTCTCCGCCGCGTCTTTCGGCGTTAAACAGTTCCCCCATCAATAAATGCACATCGCGTATATGGGTTGTGTGCATGAAATTGATGGATCTTGTTCCATAGGAAATTTGATTTTGAGGTGGAACATCATTCCGGGAGCATAATTATGGAGATCGGAGTATCATTCCGAGGTGCAGAGCATAATTTCAGGAAAAGGATATATCCTGAGACGAAACATAATTCCAAAGTGGGGTTCCGGGGCGAAGCATAATTCCGACACAGGACAGGTGTCTCCTGAGACGAAGCATAACTCCGACGTAGGGTAGACATTCTGAATGAAACATAGTTCCGATTCAGATGTTGATTCCATGGCGAAGCATAGTTCCGACACGGGGAAGATATATCTTGAGACGAAACATAATTTCGACGTAGGGCTCCGGGGCGAAGTATAATTCCGACACGGGATAGATATATCCTGAAACGAAGTATAATTTCAGCTCAGGGGCAGACATTCTGAACGAAGCATTATTCCGATACAGAGGTTGATTCCGGACGAAGCATGATTTCGCCACGAGGATATACTTTGAGACGAAGCATAATTTTGTCACAGGGTTTCAGGAAGAAGCATAATTCCGATACGAGGCAGATATATCCTGAGACAAAGCATAATTTCAGCACATGGGCATATATTCTGAGGCAGAGCATGATTCCGATGCAGAGCTTGATTCCGGACGAAGTATGATTTCGACACGGAGATATATTCTGAGATGAGGCATAATTTCATCGCAGGGTTCCGGGACGAAGCATAATTTCGACACAAGGCAGATATATCCTGAGACGAACCATAATTTCGGCGCAGGGGCATATATTCTGAGGCAGAGTATGACTCCGATGTAGAGGTTGATTCCGGACTAAGCATGATTTCGACACGGGGATATATTCTGAGATGAAGCATAATTTAGTCGCAGGGTTCCGGGGCGAAGCATAATTCTGACACGAGGCAGATATATCCTGAGACGAAGCATAATTTTGGTGCAAGGGCATTTATTCTGAAGCAGAGCATGATTTCGACGCAGAGATTGTTGTTTGACTTGATTCCGAGGCGGAGCTTGATTCCAACGGGGAGGTTGTTGGTTGACTTGTTGATTTGATTTAGGAGTTTCTTATCCGTCCAGCAGGGCTTTTGAGCCCGGGACTTGGAATTTGGGTTTTTGTTTGGCGTCAGAATCGCTACACTGGAATATGGTATCAGGAGTGAATCATCATTTGTCGTGGAGAACTTGGGATTTAGGTTTGCATCAGCATCGCTACACCGGAATATAGTACGAGGAGCGAATCATCATTTGCCATGAGAGGATTTAGGGATTTTGGTTTTGGTTTAGTATCAGTATCGCTATTCTGGAATATGGTATCAGGAGCGAATCATCATTTGCCTTTGCCCGTTGGATAGCGATGGCTTAGGAGACAGGTTTAGGTCCTTGTCACCTAAGACTTTTCAATTTTATGAGCCATAAGGGTCACATAAAAGAATTTTCTCCCTACGAGTCGAAAGGATTTCGTAGGTGTATTTTCTCCTTAAGAGTCGTGAGAATTCCCAAGTGTATTTTTCCTTTGTGAGTTGTAAGGATCCCACGAAGGTGTTATCTTACGAGTCGAGAGGATCTCGTAAGTTTTGTTCTCCTCATGTATCATGAGGACATATGAATAGGTCTTCCTAAATGGAGCATAATTCCAAGGGTGGAGACCGGCCGTGGGGCTGATGATTGCAGTGGGGCAAGGGTGTGATTTAGTTTGTTTATGCCCGTGAATTGTATATGCTAGTCAATTTGGGGACTGGCCATAGGGCTGGTGTAGTGGATTTTGGTTGGGCTGGGAATCATTTATGCCCGTGAATTGTATACAGTGGTCCGTTTGGGGACCGGCCGTAGGGCTGGGAGAATTTGGGGGATTTGGAATTTTGTTGGCGTCTGCATCGCTAACACTGAAATGATACCAGGAGTGACTCATCATTCGCCGTTGGGATATTTGGGGATTTGAAATTTTGTTGGCGTTTGCATCGCTAATACTGAAGTATGGTTCAGGAGAGACTCATCATTCGCCTTTGGAGGGGTTGAAATATTTATTTATATACAATTTTTTTTACCGTGATTGTTCCATCATTTTAGCTTTTCTTATTGCGAAGGTCGTGATTACCCTATCATTTCAGCTATTTATTCGCGGATTCCTCATCATTTCGGCTTTATTTTCATTTAACTTTTTTTCTCGCCGATTTTTATTGCGAGTTACCCCATCATTTCGTCTTTATTTTCTTTATTTATTTTCTTACACAATTTTTCTTACACCCTCAGTTTAATGACTTAGGGGTCGATTGTTCTCAGTTTAACGACGTAGAGATCATATGTTTCCAGTTTAACGACGTGGTGGTCAACTGTTCGCTTATTCAAACTTCTCACGCTTTGATTTTAGCGAAGCTGGATTGATGTCAGTCACTTGGTGGTTTGCTAGCTCATCAGAGGACAGTGCGGTTTTCTCAACCTTGTATTAGTCCTCCACTCAGTCTTTAAACGCACAACAGTTCTTGATAGTATGACTCACCATCCTATGATATGGGCAGTATATAGGATTGTTAGTCATATTTGCTTCATGTGGTCTCTTTGGAATAGGCAACTGTAGACCGTTGTTCAAGGCGTTCTTGAATATTGCGGACTTCGTCGCTCCTGAAAGAGTAGACTTTCTTCTTTCTCTCCATTAGAGTCGATGTCTTTCTCGATGCTGGTCTTCGAGGCCGATCGGTCTTTGGTTTGCCCGCTGTCCGCTTACCCCATTTAGTATACATATCGGAGAGACTTGAGGCTGATCACGGCCGTTTTTCGCAAAGGTGTTCCGCTCTTAGGCCGGAGGGAGTATTGGTTGGCTGTTTCGGGATATCAATCCCTGGCTCATGAACCAAATTTTGATTTTGCTGTAATTTTATTCGGGCGACTTGGGTTGTGAGATCCGCCACGATATTTACCAGCTCGTCGACTTTGGAACGGACCTTGGCTAACTTCCGTCCCTGTCTTGAAGCTGCTTTTAAAGCTATTGGGATAATGCTTGTTCTATTATTCCAGGTATGATAATCGTGTTATCCTTAGTGCTTGAGCTCAATTCTGCAGTAACCATAGGCTCCTTCGGTTTAATGGCCTGAGCGGGGTCTTCATCATCTAGACCGAGCCGGTGTTGGGTAGCAACACTATGTTATTGTCATGGCTATGAGACATAGGAAGACTTGTTCTTCTGGACTCCACAATGTAGATCGTATGGGTTGTGTACCTGTTTACTGCCTCTTCATTGGTAATATTGCTCGTTAGGTTTTTTGCTTGTTGCCTTGGTCCACTCCTTTCAGAGAAGGGCAGGCGACTGAAAGCAGCAGGTTCTCGAATGGTTTTCGTCTCTGTTTGTATAAAATTGGCGGTCATAGTTTGATTTTTTGCTAACACGCCTTTAGACAGTTCTATCTCTCTTGCCTTATATTTTTTTTCGACCCAATTTTTAAAGACAAAACAGTCCTCAATAGCATGACCTATCACTCTATAACAGGGGCAATATTTAGGGCCGTCGGTCATATTATCTTCTTACGGACTTTTTGATTCTGGCAATTGTAGACCGTTTCTTAGGGCGTCCTTGAATATCTTGTGAATTTTGTCCCTTCTGAAGGAATAACCTTATCCAGCTTCTTTTTCAGGGGCGATTCTCCTCCCCCACTCAACACTGGCTTCCGAGGTTGGCTGGCATTGGTCCTGCTTGTTGTAGGGTGTTTTTCGTCACCCCATTGAGATAGAAATACACGTGCGCTTTTCAGGCGTACTACAGATTCCCCCTGCCTAGGGTAGGCCGGGGTTTATTGATTGTGGGGATCCGAATCTCCGGCAGCCGCGGACTAAGCTGCCGTTAATTACCCCTCGCCTTTAGAGCGAGGGAACCTCCGATTGATGGGTTAAACTGATCATGCGAACTCAATGTGCAGCGTGCGTGTGTTGTGTTTTGAAAGGGGGTTTTGGATACATCGGGAGCCACGCAGAGTTTTTACGGGGATCCTGTTACCCGAATAGCTGGCTGGGGGGCAAGGGGGCTAGCAGCCCCCTTGCGGGGTGCGGGGCAGCACCCCGGCCCAAATTTTTTTTGAGGGGGATAGTGTTGTAGAGTGTGTGTGTGTGTGTATACATATATATAAAAAAAAGGAAAGGGAAAGGGCATCCAGAGGATGCGTGGGGAAAAGTGTCAGCGCTTTGGGTGCTAGCGCTTTGAGTGCAAGAGCGCTAGCGCCCCACGTGCCAGGCACGTGGGCGCTCGGGCGCTAGCGCTTTGGTCGCTAGCGTTCCGAGCGCAAGAGCGCTAGCGCCCCACGTGTCAGTACGTGGGCGCTCGGGCGCTAGCACTCTGGGCGCTAGCGCTCTGAGCGCAAGAGCGCTAGTGCTTTGAGCGCTAGCGCTCCACGTGTCAGCACGTGGGCGCTCGGGCGCTAGCTCTTTGGACGCTAGCGCTCTGAGCGCAAGAGCGCTAGAGCTTTGAGCTCTAGCGCTCCACATGTCAGCACGTGGGCGCTCGGGCGCTAGCGCTTTGGGCTCTAGCGCTCCAGCACGTAGGCGCTCGGGCGCAAAAAGGGACTTGGTCCCTGCAATGGGAGTTGTACTCGCAGAAAGGAGCACTTATTATTTTGTGTGTGTGTGTGTATGAGGAGTTAAACTCCTAGGATACTTTGAAGCTGATGAAGGGCCTTCTCCCCTTGAGCCTTGGTTCTTTCCCAAAGTGGGGTTTCTGGAGATGGGTCTCCTTCTTCTTCCTGTCGTTTGGCCGGATCTTGAAGATAAAGAAATGTGAGATTTTAAAAATCTTTTCTTTTTGAGATCTGATGGGAGATCTGAGTTCCCCTTTGTGGGTTTTTTGGTGAAAAACTATTTAGTTTTGGGAAAGGAAGAGTAAAACTCTTGATTTAATTCAAAAGAAAGAAGAAGATTTAGAACCTTCAGAAAGGGGAAAGAGGCACAAACCCTTGATTTTTTTGAGAGAAATGAAAAGTCTCATTTTTATTCCTCATCATGTTGCCTTATATAGACTTACATATTTTCATATAGCCTCTTGGGCTTTACAAAATGGCATTTTGCCCATCCCATGGCTCATGTGCCATTTCTTTTTGCACATAAGCCATGAGCTTACAAAAAATTGGTTTTATGCCTATTTTGTTTACATTCATGCATAAAAAATTACATAAAAATTATTTATTACACGATTTCATTTTGGCATGGGGGAGGCCGGCCGCTCTATGTTCGGGCTCGACCTGGGCATGGGCCCACTTGGTTTGGGGTTGACTTTGACTTTGACTTGGTCAACCGGGGTGCAATTTTCGACTTCAACAAAGTGCCCCCATCAATAAATGCACACCACATATGTGAGTCGTGTGCATGAAATTGATGGATCTTCTTTCGCATGGAGGCGACTTGCTTTGGTTCCTACTTTTTGGGATGCACTGCCCTTTTTACGATATGGACGGTCGACACTTGACGCGTCTCCGAGATGGAGTGTCCGTGGTAAACGTTTCCTTGGCCCGGAGTGATTTGGTTCCTGTTTTGTAGGAAGCCTGCACTGCCCTTTTTGCGACATGGACGGTCGACGCTCTAGTCCGGAGCGATTTGGTTCCCGATTTATGGGAAGCCTGCACTGCCCTTTTTGCGACATGGACGGTCGACGCTTTGATCCGGAGCGATTTGGTTCCCGATTTGTGGGAAGCCTGCACTGCCCTTTTTGCGACATGGATGGTCGACGCTTGACGCGTCTCCGAGACGGAGTCCGTGGTAGACATTTTCCTGGCCCGAAGTGATCTGGTTCCTGCTTTGTAGGAAACCTGTACTGCCCTTTTTGTGACATAGACGGTCGACGCTATGATCCGGAGCGATTTGGTTCCCGATTTGTGGGAAGCCTGCACTGCCCTTTTTGTGACATGGACGGTCGACGCTCTGACCCGGAGCGATTTGGTTCCCGATTTGTGGGAAGCCTGCACTGCCCTTTTTACGACATGGACGGTCGACGCTCTGATCCGGAGCGATTTGGTTCCCGATTTGTCGGAAGCCTGCATTGCCCTTTTTACGACATGGGCGGTCGACGCTCTGATCCGGAGTGATCTGGTTCCCGATTTGTGGGAAGCCTGCACTGCCCTTTTTGCGACATGGATGGTCGACGCTTGACGCGTCTCCGAGACGGAGTGTCCGTGGTAGACTTTTCCCTTGCCCGGAGTGATCTGGTTCCTGCTTTGTAGGAAGCCTGCACTGCCCTTTTTGCGACATGGACGGTCGACACGCTGATCCAGAGCGATTTGGTTCCCGATTTGTGGGAAGCCTGCACTGCCCTTTTTGCGACATGGACGGTCGACGGTTGACGCGTCTTCGAGACGGAGTGTCCGTGGTAGACTTTTCCCTGGCTCGGAGTGATCTGGTTCTTGCTTTGTGCGAAGCCTGCACTGCCCTTTTGCGACATGGACGGTCGACGCTCTGATCCGGAGCGATTTGGTTCCCGATTTGTGGGAAGCCTGCACTGCCATTTTTGCGACATGGATGGTCGACGCTTTGATCCGGAGCGATTTGGTTCCCGATTTGTGGGAAGCCTGCACTGCCCTTTTTATGACATGGACGGTCAACGCTCTGATCCGGAGCGATTTGGTTCCCGATTTGTGGGAAGCCTGCACTGCCCTTTTTACGACATGGACGGTCGACGCTCTGATCCGGAGCGATTTGGTTCCCGATTTGTGGGAAGCCTGCACTGCCCTTTTTGCGACATGGACGGTCGATGCTCTGATCCGGAGCGATTTGGTTCCCGATTTGTGGGAAGCCTGCACTGCCCTTTTTGCGACATGGACGATCGACGCTCTGATCTTGAGCGATTTGGTTCCCGATTTGTGGGAAGCCTGCACTGCCCTTTTTGCGACATGGACAGTCAACGCTTGACGCGTCTCCGAGACGGAGTGTCCGTTGTAGACGTTTCCCTGGCCCGGAGTGATCTGGTTCCTGCTTTGTAGGAAGCATGCACTGCCCTTTTTACGACATAGACGGTCGACGCTCTGATCTGGAGCGATTTGGTTCCCGATTTGTGGGAAGCCTGCACTGCCCTTTTTGCGACATGGACGGTCGACGCTTGACGTGTCTCCGAGACGGAGTGTCCATGGTAGACGTTTCTCTGGCCCAGAGTTATCTGGTTCTTGCTTTGTAGGAAGCCTGCACTGCCCATTTTGCGACATGGACGGTCGACGCTCTGATCCGGAGCGATTTGGTTCCCGATTTATGGGAAGCCTGCACTGCCCTTTTTGCTACATGGACGGTGGACGCTCTGATCCGGAGCGATTTGGTTCCCGATTTGTGGAAAGCCTGCACTGCCCTTTTTGCGACATGGACGGTCGACGCTTGACGCGTCTTCGAGACGGAGTGTCCGTGGTAGACGTTTCCCAGGCCCGGAGTGATCTGGTTCCTGCTTTGTAGGAAGCCTGCACTTCCCTTTTTATGACATAGACGGTCGACGCTCTGATCTGGAGCGATTTGGATCCCGATTTGTGGAAAGCCTGCACTGCCCTTTTTACGACATGGACGGTCGACGCTCTGATCCGGAGCGATTTGGTTCCCGATTTGTGGGAAGCCTGCACTGCCCTTTGTTCCCCTCCGAAAGACGCGGCGGAGATGCGATAAACGTCTAGCCTGAATTTCGGGGCAGATACTAATTGGTGCTATCCGTCCACCTCTCTGAAGATGCCAAGTTGATTTATGGCACCGTGTATCGGAGGTTTAAACGGATGCCGCCGATGTAGCAGACTTCGTCAGATTCTCCCTCGTTTGAGGGGTTTTTGATTGTGGGGACGCTCTTCCCTGCAGGCGCAAGCCCCTGCAGTTAATTACGCTACCGCATCTCGGTAACAACTTTCTCCTTCTCCAGATGGTTTCTTCGTATCGTGGGTGTTTGTTTTGTTTGTGGTTGCTCGTGAATTGTATACGGAGACTAATTTATGTTGTCGCCCGTAGGGCGTGGACTAGTCCAAATCCGTATCTTTCTTAGATTTGGGTTTGGGGGTTGGGTTTAAGGATACATTAGCCTCATTTGAGACTAAGATCAACTTAAACGTTGTTAAGGATACGTTAGTCTAATTTTAGACTAAGATCAACTTAACGGGATCGTTTAGATCCAACAAAAGAGCAATTGGACTCTAATGTTTAGTTTAGTGACATTACGGTCGATTAGTTTAAGGACATTACAGTCCATTGTTAGTTTAAGGACATCTCGGTCCAATGTTAGTTTAAAGACATCGCGGTCGAGGTTAAGGACATCATAGTCCATGGGTTTAAGGACCCCACAGTCTAATGTTAGTTTAAAGACATCACGGTCGAGGTTAAGGACATCATAGTCCATGAGTTTAAGGACCTCACAGTCCGATGTTAGTTTAAAGACATCACGGTCGAGGTTAAGGACATCATAGTCCATGGGTTTAGGGACCCTACAGTCCGATGTTAGTTTAAAGACATCACGGTCAAGGTTAAGGACATCATAGTCCATGGGTTTAGGGATCCCACAGTCCGATGTTAGTTTAAAGACATCACGGTCAAGGTTAAGGACATCATAGTCCATGGGTTTAAAGACCCCACAGTCCGATGTTAGTTTAAAGACATGACGGTCAAGGTTAAGGACATCATAGTCCATGAGTTTAAGGACCCCACAGTCCGATATTAGTTTAAAGACATCACGGTCGATTGTTAGTTTAAAGACATCATGGTCGATTGTTAGTTTAAAGACATCACGGTCAAGGTTAAGGACATCATAGTCTGTGAGTTTAAAGACCTCACAGTCAAGGTTAAGGACATCATAGTCCGTGGGCTTAAGAGACCCCACAGTCCAAGGTTAAGGACTTCATAGTCCATGAAATGTGTGGTTGTCGGGACCCGTCACCTCTCTGAAGACGTTGAAGGATTACAACGACAAATATCAGAGGAGTGAAGAGATGTACCCTCGAACCAAAGTGGATTAAGTGATCTGTAGTCCAATTTGGAACTAAGATCAATTAATTAGATTATGAGCATATTGGCTCAGTTAAGTCTAAATTGAGGACTTATGGCCAGCTTGGGCTAAGTCCAATTAGATTTGAAGTGTTGGCCCTTTATTGGACCATTGGACATCTTTCTGGGTTCAGCCCCTCATCATTTAGCAATGCTTAAACAAGAGTTTGAGGGCTTTGGTAACATTTTTGGTCTTTGACTGAGAATTAACATTATAGCTCCGAATTTTACTCAATTTTGAGATTCAATTGAAAGGGAGGCTTTTGCCTCTAGAAAATTAGCCAATTTGGCTAAAAATATTGTTAAATATTAGAGAACAATAGTGTTAAACACTGGAAATAAAGCTCTCAAATTAGTGTTAAACACTAGAAGATAATAGTGTTAAACACTGGAAATAGGATTCTCAGATTAGTGTTAAACACTAAAAGATAGTCAGTGTTAAACACTGGGAGTAAGATTCTCAAATTAGTGTTAAACACTAAAAGGCAATCAGTGTTAAACACTGGAGATAAGATTCTCAAATTAGTGTTAAAAACTAAAAGTAAAATTCTTAAATTAGTGTCAAACACTAGAAGGCAATCAGTGCTAAACACTGGAGATAAAGCTCTCAAATTAGTGTTAAACACTAGAGGAAAAAGGGGGTCACGTGGGGACACGTGAGGGTGCCCAAAGGTGGGGACAGATCTCTTTTACTTTGCTTTGCAAATAAGTATTAAACACTTTTTATTTTTATTTTTGGAGCATCACGTGTTGGCATGTGATGGAGATCTGTGCGCTGATCACTAAATCGTTTGCTAAGGGGTCACGTGGTAACACGTGAGAGCGCCCAAAGCTTAGATTTCTTTTGCTTTTTCTTTCTGTGTTTTGGAGGTCACGTGAGAGCACGTGAGGCGTTGCCTCAGAGCATTTTCCCTTTCATTTTTGGGGATCTTTTCAGGGGTCACATAGGGCCACGTGACTTTAGTTCTTTTGCATGCATGGAGATCTTTCAAGTCCTTCTATTTCTTTAAGAATTAAATTCTCTGTAGGGTTAAACCCTAATTATGATTTTGGAGGAATTAAATTCCTATTGTGAAAGAATTAAATTCTTATGTAGGGTTAAACCCTAAATTCCTTTTTAGGGGAATTAAATTCCCATATATGTAAAAGAATTAAATTCTTGTGTAGGGTGAAACCCTGATTTCATTTTATGAGGAATTAAATTCCTGTGAATTTGAGAGAATTAAATTCTCAATTAGGGTTAAACCTTAGTTTGTCCACCTTGAAGGAATTAAATTCCTGTAAGTTTAGGAGAATTGAATTCTCATATAGGGTTAAACCCTAGTTTCATCTTGGAGGAATTAATTTCCTGTGAGTTTGGGAGAATTAAATTCTCATATAGGGTTAAACCCTAATTTCATATTTTGGAGGAATTAAATTCCTGTGAATTTGGGAGAATTAAATTCTCTAAACTTAATTCTCCCCCTATGTCTTGGATCTGCATGGCAAAATCTCAACCCGATGAGAATTAAATTCTCAACCTATGGGGAGATTTGCTTCTGCAGACCTTCAACCAGAGAAAGAACTAAGTTTTTTTTGCAGAAGAGTTAAACTCTTAGATTTTGAGAATTAAATTCTCTTTTGAAGTTTGATCCCCTTTCTTTTCTCTCCTAGGGTTTTTTTTGTTGAGAATTAAATTCTCCTTTCTTTTCTCTCTGCTATTTTCCTTTAGAAAAGTCTCAAGATCCCAAAATTCTATTCTCTTTCTTCTCTTCTTAGCTCCTATTTATAGGAGAAGAGAAAGAATCAATTTGTTTAGTAAATCTTTCATTGAAAGATTTTGTTTATTTTTCATAATTAATATGATCTTTTAGACCACTCAGTGAATTTTATTCACCGTTGGATTTTTAATCCAAAAGATATTCTGTTTGTTATTTTTGGTGAAATTTAGGGAAATCTTTCCTCGTATAAAATCTTTCCATAAATTGGTGATTTTTAATCACCATTGGATTTTTAATCCAACGGTGCTCCACTTTACAGAACATAGTCTTCTTTTGTTTGGAAAGATTTAAAGAAATACTTTCCCATTTAGTGTTTTTGATTTCCCTTAACTAGAATTTAATTCATAGATCTTTAGGAACCCATCACGTGTTGGCATGTGACCCCCTGATTAAGCATTTGATCAGAATTTAATTCTGTTATTTTAAAGAACTCAGGAATTATCACGTGTCAGCACGTGACCCTTGGTCACGTGTTGGCACGTGATGTCCCATTGGGGTTTTTCCTTATTATTTTATTATACTTTTAATTCTTTTTAGTAGGTTTAAAGACCCATCACGTGCTGACACGTGACCCCACTGATTAATTATTTCCAATTATTTATTTTATTCAGTGCTTCAAGACTTTGCCTGTAAATGGTCACGTGTCTGCACGTGATGCCCGGTCACGTGTTAGCACACGATGCCTTATAACTCTTGATCCCGGATGAATTATGAGGCCCATAATATATCAAATCGAAGGATTTTTCGAGACGCTTTCGATACCATCAGAATTTAGCTGTTTCATATTCAGGAGTTTATCAAAATACAGCCCGGAAAATATTGGTTCTCATTTTATTAAACGTATCGCTGCCATTAGATACCTGGGGCTTTTTTGCGCAGAATTTTTTTGGCAGGAACAAATGCCCCCCGCTACTTTGCCCATGTAAGTATATACGTGGGTGAAGTAGTGCAGAGTAATTCATAGCGTACGATCAGTTTTGGGTTGGTATATAATCTTAAAGATCTTGATCTGAGAAGATAACGAGCGGACACAAGCGTCGTCATTTATCATTGACTCAAATCTCGACTCTTTAGGGATATAGTTCCAAACCCTGAGGTCCATGAGCTGCACTCTTCTGTTTCTTTATGTTTTACTCTGGCGTGAAGAAGTTTATATGCTCATGAGTAACTTCTCCAGTTCAGTGGCATGTAACTTTGGCAAGTGTGGCCCGTAGATGGTTGATAACAGTTCATCTTGAACTCTTTATAAGGTAGCGATGGCTTAGGAAACAGGGTTAGGATCTGTTGCCTAAGACTTTCCCACTTTATGAGCCGTGAGGGTCTCACAAAGGCTTTTCTCCTTACGAGTCGTGAGGATCTCGTAGGTGTCTTTTCTCCTTAGGAGTCGTGAGGACTCCTAAATGCGTTTTCTCTTGAGAATCATAAGGATCCTACAAGAGAATTTTCTTTATGCATAGGGACACTAATTTCCCTGCTAGTTGAGACGAATCGAGAGATTCTCGCAAAGAAACCGATTTCCTTGCGGGTCGAAATGAATCGAGAGGTTCTCTCCAAGGACGCTGATTTCCCTGAATCGAGATAAGAAGCGATGGCTTAGGAAACAGGTTCAGATCTGCTGCCTAAGAATTTTCAACTTTATGAGCCGTGAGGGTCTCATAAAGATTTTTTTTTCTCCCTACGAGTCGAGAGGATCTCGTAGGTGTATTTTCTCCTTAGGAATCGTGAGAATTCCTAAGTGTGTTTTCTCTTGAGAGTCGTAAGGATCTCACAAGAGAATTTTCTTTCTTACAAATCGAGAGGACTCGTAAGTGATTGATGAGTTGACCTATTCCCGAGTCAAAGCATTGCTTCAACAGGGAGGTCGAGGGTTGACTTTGGTTTGTCTATCCACCGCCGAGTGATGGAACTGGGAACTTTGCCGTAGTTCCGCTTTGCTGTCGTCGTATATTCCTGCAAAGACACTGATTTCTCTGCGGATTGGCGCGAATCGAGATGTTCTCGTCAAGGATGTTGATTTCCCTGAATCGAGGTTTTGCTAAGGTCACTAATTTTCCTGGGGTTGAGACGAATCGAGAGATTCCTGCAAAGACACTGATTTTTTTGTGGGTCGACGCGAATTGAGGAGTTTTCGTCAAAGACGCTGATTTCCCTGAATCGAGGTTTTTGCTAAGGGCACCGATTTCCCTGGGGTTGAGACGAATCGAGGTATTCCTGCAAAGAGGCTGATTTCTCTCCGGGTCGATGCGAATCGAGATGCTCTCGTCAAGGACGCTGATTTCCCTGAATCGAGGTTTTAGACAAGGATACTGATTTCCCTGGAGGTCGAAACGAATCGAGGTATTCCTGCAAAGACGCTGATTTCTCTGCGGGTCGACGCGAATCGAGATGCTCTCGTCAAGGACGCTGATTTCCCTGAATCGAGGAGGTTGCCAAGGTCACTGATTTCCCTTGGGTTGAAACGAATCGAGGTATTCTTGCAAAGACGCTGATTTCTCTGCGGGTCGATGCGAATCGAGATGCTCTTTTTAAGGACGCTGATTTCTCTGAATCGAGGTTTTTGCCAAGGACACTGATTTCCCTGGAGGTCGAAACGAATCGAGGTATTCCTGCAAATACGCCGATTTCTCTGCGGGTCGACGCGAATCGAGATGCTCTCGTCAAGGAAGATGATTTCCCTGAATCGAGGAGGTTGCCAAGGACACTGATTTCCCTGGGGTTGAAACGAATCGAGGTGTTCCTGCAAAGACGCTGATTTCTTTACGGGTCGATGCGAATTGAGATGCTCTCGTCAAGGAAGCTGATTTCCCTGAATCGAGGTTTTTGCCAAGGACACTGATTTCCCTGGAGGTCGAAACGAATCGAGGTATTCCTGCAAAGACGCTGATTTCTCTGCGGGTCGATGCGAATTGAGATGCTCTCGTCAAGGAAGCCGATTTCCCTGAATCGAGGAGGTTGCCAAGGACACTGATTTCCCTAGGGTTGAGACGAATCGAGGTATTCCTACAAAGACGCTGATTTCTCTGTGGGTCGATACGAATCAAGATGCTCTCGTCAAGGACGCTGATTTCCCTGAATCAAGGTTTTTGCCAAGGACACTGATTTCCCTGGAGGTCGAAACGAATCGAGGTATTCCTACAAAGACGCTGATTTCTCTGCGAGTCGACGCGAATCGAGATGCTCTCTTCAAGGACGCTGATTTCCCTGAATCGAGGAGGTTGCCAAGAACACTGATTTCCTTGGAGGTCGAAACGAATCGAGGTATTCCTGCAAAGACGCTGATTTCTCTGCGGGTCGACACGAATCGAGATGCTCTCATCAAGGACGCTGATTTTCCTGAATCAAGGAGGTTGCCAAAGACACTGATTTCCCTGGGGGTGAGACGAATCGAGGTATTCCTGCAAAGACGCTGATTTCTCTGCGGGTCGATGCGAATCGAGATGTTCTCGTCAAGGACGCTAATTTCCCTGAATCGAGGTTTTTGCCAAGGACACTGATTTCCCTGGAGGTCGAAACGAATCGAGGTATTCCTGCAAGACACTGATTTCTCTGCGGGTCGACGCGAATAGAGATGCTCTCATCAAGGACGCTGATTTCCCTGAATCGAGGAGGTTGCCAAGGACACTGATTTCCCTAGGGTTGAAACGAATCGAGGTTTTCCTGCAAAGACACTGATTTCTTTGCGGGTCGACGCGAATCAAGATGCTCTCGTTAAGGACGCTGATTTCCCTGAATCGAGGTTTTTGGCTGACTTGTTTCCGAGACAGAGCGTTGATTCTGCGGGGAGGCCATTGGTTGACTTGTTTCCGAGATGGAGCGTTGCTCCGGCGGGGAAGTCATTGGTTGACTCTAGGTTGTCTGTGGATCGTAGAGTCTTGGAACTGGGGACTTTGCCATGGCTCCGTTTGGTGGTGTAGCACATGTGTCCTGCTGGAATGAGGAGGCACACCGTTGTTGGTCTTCGGGCCGTAGATGTGGCCATTGAGATTTGGAACTAGGGACTTTGCCATGGCTCTGCTGTTTTGACCCTGGGGTCATTTGTTGACGTCGCATCTGCATCCTGCTGGGGTAAGGAGAAACGCCGTTGGTGATCTCTAGGCTGTCTGTGAGCCGTCGAGATTTGGAACTAGGGAACTTTGCCATTGTTCCGGGGGTAGTCTCTGGGCTGTCTGTGAACCGTCGAGATTTGGAGCGAGGGGACTTTGCCGTGGCTTCGTTTTGTGATGTTGTGTCCGAGTCCTGTTGGAATGAGGAGGATCACCATTGCTGATTCTTAGGCTGTAGATATTGCCGATAAGATTTGGAACTAGGGACCATGCCGTGGCTCCGTTTCGTTGCGACTTCGAGGTCGGTTGTTGACGTCATGTCTCCATCTGGTTGGAGGGAAGAAGAACGCCGGTGTTGATATCTAAGTTGTCGATGTTGACGTCGAGACCCTGAAGCTAGGGATCTTCCTTCACTTCGTTTGTTGACACCGTGTCTGCAATATTGCGACGAATGTCGAGATTGTCTTTAGGTTGTCTTATGAACCGTCAAGATTTGGCTTCGCTTCCTGATGGAGCCTGGTGTGAAGGTATGATTCTTTCTTTGTTTGTGCCCCTGGATTGTATACAGAGATCGATGTGATCTCACCTGTAGGGCAAAAAGTTTCATTCTTTCATTTCATTCATTTTTTAAAATTCTTTCCGCGATGCTCTATCATTTCAGCTTTTTATATCGCGAAAATCGCGATTGCCCAATCATTTCGGCTATTTTTCGCGGTGCCCAATCATTTCGGCTATTTGTTTTATTTTTACTCGCTGCTTTTTATTGCGAGTTGCCCAATCATTTCGGCTATTTTGCATGCATACATTTTTACTTACTGATTTTGTTTGCAAGTTGCCCCATCATTTCGGCTATTTCGTATGCATGTGTGGCTTGCTGGCTTTTTGCTGCGAGCTTGGAACTTGGAATCTGGTGCCAATCTCAGCATCAGCATCGCTACAACTGGAATATTGCCAGGAGCGAATCATCATTTGCCATGAAAGGACTTGGAATTTGATACCGATTTAGGCATCAGTATCGCTACAACTAGGATATTGCCAGGAGCGAATCATCATTTGCCTCTGTCGATTTCGAACAAAGGTGGCTTAGCAAATAGGGTTAGGCTCCCGTCGACTAAGGCTTTTGACTTCATGAGCCGTAAGGGTCTCATAAAGGTGTTTCTCCTTACGAGTCATAAGGATCTCATAGGTGCGTTTTCTCATTAGGAATCGTGAGGATTCCTAAGTGTGTGTTCTCTTATAAGTCGTAAGGATCTTGCAAGAGTGTTTTCTCCTTGCAAGTCGAGAAGACCTACAAGTGTTTATTCACCGTGTGAGCATATTCCTAGTCGCTGGTGCGACTCTGTTAGGAAAATATTCATTTGTGCCCATGGATTGTATACAAGGGTCAATATTGAACCGCTTATAGGGCAACATTGGAGGTTGTGATGGCTTAAGAACATGTTCAGATCCCTGTAGCTTAAGGCTTTTGAACCCTATGAGCCGTGAGGGTCTCAAAGGGGAATTCTCCTTACGAGTCGTGAGGATCTCGTAAGTGTAATTTCTCCTTAGGAATCGTGAGGATTCCTAAGTGTATTTCTCCTTTGTGAGTCGTAAGGATCTCACGCAGATGGTTTCTCCTTACAGGGTCGAGAGGACCTTGCAAGTGTCTTTTAACGAGATTGCGCCCTTTCAGGTATTCACAAAACTCGCCGGTAGTCCTGCTGTTTTTACTCACGGAGCCCTTTTGGGTTTTCATCCGTGCCCATTTTGCTTGTGAACATACCTTCTTTTTTTTTACGAGTCTGCGCCTTTTCGGATTTTCATAAACATCGCCAGTAATCCTGCTGTTTTTACTCACGGCGCCCTTTCGGGTTTTCATCCGTGCCCATTTTGCTTGCGGACATACCTTTTTATTTATTTATTTATTTTTTTTACCACGTCAGCCTGGGGATACCGCGGTCCGTAGTAGTTTATAGACGTCTCGGTCAGTTGCAAGTTTTAGGACATTGCGGTCCATTGTTAGTTTAGGGACATTTCGGTCCTCAGCCAGTTTTAGGACATAGTGGTCCATCGTTAGTTTAAGGACGTTTCGGTCCATAGTAGCTTTGAGGCGAAGTTTCACTGGATGCTCCATAAACAAGTAGATTTCTCCTTGATAGACCTTGTCACATAATCCAAGGATTTTAGCACTGCTCTTTCCCCCAGCTCCTTTACGTTATCTCCTAACGCCGAGTGAGCTTCTTTGTTACTTAACGATAAATGAGCGATCATGTGACAACTTTCCACATAATCTTCGGATTCTTTTGACAAGTAGTCTCCCTCATCATTGTCGTTATCTTCATTCTCAAGGATGTGACTGAGGAACTCTTAAAGCGTGACTGGGGTTCGCGCCCTCTGTTTGTATTCTTTCAGCGCGTCAATATGCTTTTGCAGATCCGTGCGCTTGTTGTTAGACAGCGCAGGCTTTTTGGTCTTCTTCTTTTTCTTCGAAGACTGTGACGACTGTTCCTGGGTGTTTTGACCATTGCTATTAATTCCCGATGTTGGGCGTGGTTTCAGCATCCCGTCGATGATCTCCGGCTCTTGCGGGCTTTTCCACCTGATCGCCGGACATGTTTGAAGATCTTTCAGCATTCTTTTAGTTTTTACCGAAAGAACAACTTCCCATGGAGCTTACTTTATGAATGAGCACGATGCCCCCGGCATGTCCATCTTTTTCGGAGCATGTGGTCGTGGCGGGTTCACCTTCCAATTTTCAGACAACGCGAATTTGCCTTGCTGGTATTGGTCTTCAACCCAATTTTTGAAGACATAGCAATCTTTGAGTGGATGGCCCAATACTCGATGGTAGAAGCAGTAATTAGGATCGTTGACGTCGTTCGGTCGCGTTGGGTGTCTCGACTCCGGTAGAGTGATGAGCTTATTGCGCACTGCCAGTCCAAACAGTTTCCTTGTTTTATCCCGGGGAAACGAGTAAGGACGTCTCAACTTCTCTTCGAGGGATTGCCTCTTGTTGCTTTGGCGAACAACCGGTCTCGGGTCACTCGGTTGTTGTTGAGCGTTGGCGACGAAGGTTGCTTTCCCTTTGCCCTTTTCATTCCAAGGCTCCGTCTTTGAAGAGGAAGGCCTATGGCCCATCTGGTCCATTTGGGCCAGCTTGTCAATCAAGGCCTGAAAAGTAGTTGGCTTGAAAAACATCATGAACTGGGATATGGTCGCCTGCAGATCAAGGGTACCCATAAACATGCCCACGGTAGGAGCTTCCTCTATGCGCTGTTTGCATTTCGACCATAGGTTGCGCCACCGAATCGCATACTGAACCCATGTCTCCTCTGACTTCACTCGGGCATTGATCAACGCCGTGATTGGGGTGCGTTCACTGGTGCTTGCGAAACGCTGGGTGAATAACAGCTCCATCTCTGCAAAAGTTTTGACGGAGTCGTTGGGCAGTTCCGAATACCACTCAAAGGCCGTTTCCGCCAAGTTGCCGACGAACTGACGAAGTAACAATTTGTCGTCACCTCCAGTATTGCCACATAGAGCCCTGAACTGGGCGACATGCTGGTGGGGATTGCCCGTACCTTTATATACATGGAATTTAGGGATCGTATATCCTGGCGGGTACTTTATTTGATCATACCAACCCGGATAGGGCCATCCAGTTCTGACGACTTGGCCAGCCGCTTCGTTCGCTTGATGAACTCGTATTTGCTGAGCGATGTAATCATCCAGGGAAGCTTTGGAGATTGTCTCCTCCTTGGCTGTTGACAGAGCTGGCAGAGGATTTGATATCTCTCCTCTATCATCTTCAATTATTACTGGAGGATCTTCGGCTGGGGGATCTGGCTGGATCATCATGCCCACCATATCTTGGAATAGAAGGGCCATTCGTTTTATATTGGCTGCCTGTTCCGTAGCCTCTTTTTCTTTCCTCTCGAGCATTCTTCGGAGGAATTCAGTATCAGTTTCTTGCTCACGGCGCTGCTCCGAGGATGTCTCCAGGCTTGCTTTCGGTCCCGTGAGTGCAGCCATAGCTGTTAGCATTTCTTGGAGCTTTTGTTGTTGTTGCTCCTGAGCCTTAGTCACTGATCGCGTAAGTAGTCAATGACCTGTAGAGATACGGCTGTCCTCTTTTCCAGATGCCATATAGACGGTATGTACCACCATGCCCCCAGCCTTGGGGCGTTTGGGCTCAGTGGTCTTACGATTCTTCGCGGACTCAGGGATTTTCTCTGGCCTTTTCTTTTTATGGACTGGTGACGTTGAGGGGGCCGTTGCAGTGGGCACCCAGCCGGATGACATCTTCTATGGTACCACGGGATGGCTCTTTTCTTGCCGAACCTTTATCTTCTTCGGTCGGCGGGAGTAATCTTGATCAATCACCGAGTCTTGGACATGACGCCAGACCTTGTAAATTTTAGAGGACAGCCGCTGAGGGGGCTGTTCAAGCTTCGCTTTTGTGGTATTCTCCACAGGTGGAGGAGATCTTTTCAGCACAGCAGTCGGGGAGTTCCTGCAGACCCTCCTAAGTGGCTCAAAGCTGTTCCCAATTGGAACAGTTGCATCGATTTCCACCGTTGGAGCCGGCGGAGTCAGTCCAGAAGGAGAGTTGCCCCCAGCCTTCCTTACTCGGCGCCAGTGGCGACGTCGAGCATGTCGAGCCGTTGGAATTATCTCAGCTGTAGGAGTTGTTAGTGTATATGCGCTAGGGGCCATTATTGTATCATACTAGATTGTATATTACTTAATGGAAGCTTGGGATATTCACAGTTGTATATACAGTCTTGCTAAAAATGGTAGTATGTTACTTGGTTTATGTCTACTTTAATATGTGCATATGTTTCTCATAACGTATCACTTATACATATTAGTAGAGCCCATAGGATCTTTGCTTGATTACCAGCGTTGTGATGGCAGTCACACTAGTGGGGGCTGGGTAGTCTGTAAGCAACATCCTATACAGGTCCCTGGTCGTTGGATTATCGAGATAGGGCATCGATATTCCAGAGTAGACTAAGTGTGTACGCTTCTCATCCCAGTTGGGGAGATGGTCTGTCCCCCAGCCATCAGTATGTCGTACTGGAGATAGTATACAGGTGCTCGTTAGGTTATGGGTACACCGGACAGGACTCGCAGGGGAACTGATTGGTTGGTATTATACCCGTCGTCAGTTAACAGTTCCCA
This sequence comes from Agapanthus africanus, assembly GCA_030015575.1. Lineage (NCBI taxonomy): Eukaryota > Viridiplantae > Streptophyta > Magnoliopsida > Asparagales > Amaryllidaceae > Agapanthus > Agapanthus africanus. Next base: position 90,237,102 of record JASDDO010000019.1, on the reverse strand, counting down.
GGTGACATGAGTACAGCATAGTCCGCAGACTTGACACTGCTACTTCGCCTCGAGTGTGTCCCACTGTTCTTAGATTGCTACCCTACCACGGCTCAAAGGAGTCATGCAAACAGGTAGCAGTTCGGTGCAGTCCCTAGCACTTGGAGGCAGTAGTGGTTAGATAGGATTCTTCTCTCCCGGTATTGGGAGATGATATCGCGCTGTGTCAGAGAGCCATTACGCAAAGTCCCTGGCCAGGGCAAGCGAGATATACTGGTAGGTTCCAGTAGCTTCCCAGGGTGTAATGGGCTTCGCTCCGACACGACTTATATAGCTATTAGGGGACTGATGCTTGCCGCCCCCTAGGCTTGATATGCGATAGTCTTAGACGAACAGACCGGACTGTACGGTGATTGTCACATCAGGCTCAGTGGGAGTTCGGATGATTTTCCTCATCGGCCTTCTTATCGACATCTACCTGGGGACCGTTACGCACAGCTAGTGCCGCTTGCGGTCTGTGGTTAAACCCACTGTCAGCGTAGTGTCGAGTGTTTAGAGTCCCACACAGAGAGTTTCCCTGCTCCAGGAGAAACGATATAGAGGTCGTATGGTTTTACGACAAGGGTTCGGACGTGTACGTGTGTTTACGCACGTACGACTTTTCGGACAGTTTTTACTAGTCGGCTTTGGTTTAAGCCAGATTCTAGTATCGGGTTATTGGATTTTTACAGTCTAAAGTTTTTCCGTGTTTTCACGGATTGGAGGGGCGTTCTCGTAATTTGTCGGGAAGCTTCTAGAAGAGTGGTGACTAAGGGGTTAAGGTGGCATGAGCATTAATTGCTTAATGACTCATTTGTGTGATTCATCCTTTGCATTAAATGATTCATTAATGAGTTAATGAGTCATATGATGAATCACACTAGATGAATGAATCTAACCATGATGATAAATCATTTATATTATTTATTTGATTAATTGTTATGGTTGATATATTCATATGAGTTCATTATTCATTTCATTATCATCTTCACCTTCTTTCTCCTCAAGCTCACTCTCTCTTCAAACCCTAACCCTAACCTCTCATATGTTGAGATCAAGGGTTAGCTAGACTAATACATCCATAACCTCACTCTATATCCCCTAGATAGCTTAGATTAGCACTTTAAGCAACCTAGTTATCTCAAGTTTGAGATTTAGCTTGGCGTAGGAGCTTTCGGGTGGATCGTCTTTGATTCGAGGAGGTCGTTGAGATGCCGATGTTCCAAGGAGCTTATGAGAAGTGGAGGACAGCGATGAAGACCCGAAGGACATGTAACGTGAGGTATAACTTCGAATCCGAGTAGTTAAACCTCTAGTTGATAGTTAACAATGGTTTAGATAACGATTCATGCGCTCAAGTCTGTGTTACGAAGCTTTGATAATCGTTTTTCATATATTCCGCCTCCCCACAAGTTCGTGGGGTGCGTAACATGGACTTACAGTGGTATCAGAGCCAACTAAACCATTACTAGCTTATTAGCAACTAATTAGAAGTTCGATCAACGGAAAACACGAAAACAAAACCCTAACCCCTTTTCAGTTTCTGTTAATTTTAAAAGTGTCTGAAAAAATATTTGACATACCTTAAAATTCACAGCAGGGAAATTAATGAATAATGGGAAAATACGAGCCAGTGGCTCGGCAAAACGGCCGCGGATCCGCGGCAATAGAGTGCTTCTGCCGCGGATCCGCCGCCGAGTCAACGCCGAGTTGACTCGTAGTTTCACAGTAATTCATAGTTTTTTGGGTTTTTGTCTTCCTGTATGTTCTGTTTCTACCCAGGTTGCTTCTCTGCTGGTTGGCTTTTGGGGTAAACACGGAATATGGTTATCGATCGATGTTCTAAGATATTTGCTAATCGGGTTATTTTCTGTAATGTTTAATGTGTTCGTAAACCTCCCCTAACTGCTAGTATGTCGGTTGGCAGGGGGTTGCACATTTCTGTAATGTTTACTGTTTGTGTATATGAACTGTGTTGGACTGTTGTGATGATTAGCCGGGGTTTGAGATGTGTTTAATATTCATTCATTCAATGTAAATGTAATTTGATGTAATAATATTCTTTTGCGGGGCACATCCAGGTTGCGGTTGTAGCCACCGTTGTATTATTATTTCTTTTTACTGTTTTTGCTCCTAGGATAGACCCAAGATGGGGTACACAAACTACCGGGTACGTTGAAGTGTTTAGTGGCCTACTCACGTTGTTGAGGGAGACCGCTTCACTTCGGGTACTTGGCGGGTAGTTTGCCGTACCCGTAGGGGTCTAGGGTAGGGTAATGGCTATTCATCACAACTGTGTAATCCGTCTTTTATTGCAGGCTTAAAGCAAATGCGAATTGCTAGTAAATCCAATAAAGTTCATCTGTGATCTGGAATGCTTATTATTGTGTCTTACGAATGTACAATATCTATATATGATAGCTATTAGACGCCACTTATGTTTTACACCCGCGCTAGCCCAGCCCCCGCTCTGTCGTTAGTTAAGTAACCTAACGGGTGATGACAGGACCCAGTGGCGAATGCGGATGGCATAAGAGGACGTGGTATTTTCGTTGTTTTCTGCAATGATAGGATATATGATGGGACGCATTATTATAATGCAAGAAAAATAAACCAAAATTGAATCGTTGGAACAAATTTAAAAGAAACCACTCGGTTATTTTAAAAGAGAAGAATTTTTTAATTGCGGAGCTTTAACCACTCCTTTTAAAAAGTATCAGGTTCCTTCGATTATATCAAGTTCACTACGTTCACTGTTTTGCCAAAACCATTCGTAGCCCTCCGTCATTTCATATGAATATTCAATAGTATTCAAGCTATGTTTGTTGACCTTCGTCAAGGCATAGTGATAGGTAGCTGTTGGGTGTTCATATGTTGCATAGATAGATGCGTTGGTTTGGGACAGTCGTATTACCTTGTTGACCTTTGTCAAGGGTATGTACGGGTGGGTTCAAATTAACCTGGATAATGGCGGGTAGAACTTGACATGTGACTTATGATTTGTTGACCTTCGTCAAGGTCATAAGAGTATGGGGCAAAAATCCACATTGGGAATTTCTAAAGAAACTGAAATTTGCAGAGAGAGCATACCATTTTGGAGTTTGATGAATGTTGGTAGGATTCCTTCAACATTATCATACGATGATATTTTGGATCCCGATCCTACTGTGAGTACATGCTACTTATCAGGAGATTCGTCACTTAACGATCAATGCTATAAACCAAGTAGGTATCGAGAAAGGTGTCAGCGGGGCTACGCCCCCAGAGAAAAGAGGTTATTTAATTAAGGAATTTCGCGAAAGCGTTGGAAAACCTCCCTCGAAGTATCGACACTGGCCTGGCTGAACGGTTAAGCAAGTATTGTACGGTGAGAATAATCCTGGCTGATTCTTCTTTTATGGTTTGAGGAAGGATTCGAGAAACAGTGGGAGCCATCCTGTTTAGATAAACTTAAAACCAATCTAAACTTGCAAGAGCATCATGCTAATAGTATTTTCTTCTCTCTCTCTTAATTGCAGCGACCTTTTGACCACACATAGGTTACATCTAGATAACAAATTGACTGAATCTGACTTATATGACTGGCAAAGGTCTGTCCAGATGTCCATTGCCTATGACAAGCTAGACCACCCTATTACTACTCAAGATCCCGCCGTCCCAGGTCCAGTTTCCACTGTCGCGGATATGGATATCCGTCAGACAAGGAAAAAAGATAAAGCGAAAGCTAAGTGCCTCGTGTTAGCTTTAGTTGATGGTGTATACCAGAAGCAGCACGAGAAGATGGACTTAGTTTCCATCTTTCTCCATAACAAAGATTTATATGGAGAGCAATCTCATATCACTAGATATGAAACCTCGAACGAATTAATTCAAGCAAGGTTGGCTGACGGGTCATCTGTACGGGACAACGTCCTTATAATGACTAGCTGTATTGATGAGCTCCAGGACCTGGAGACCGTGTTGGGAAACGAGTCAGATACTGACTTGATTCTACAGTCTCTGCCTCCTACCCTGAAGGAAACTAGGGAAGTAGAAGGAAAGAGAAAGGCAAATGTTTCGGGACTGGATGTAGTAAAGGAGGGACATTCCTATTGTTACAGGAATGAACATTGGCAGAAGGATTGCAGGGCTAGCAAAGCCAGTAGCCAGGATTCGAAGCATGTTGTGGCTTCGGCTTCGGGTGTGTTTATGATAGAGAACTGTATGTCAGTTAACCCTACTTCCTGAGTATTGGATACCGGGTCAGAATCTCACATCTGTAATTCATTACAGGCTCTGAGAAACCGTAGGGTTATCGGGATAGGTGATATGACCCTTACGGTTGCTAACGGAATGAGCATGAACGCTGAATCCGTAGGGGAATATCATCTTGGACTGACAACTGGGCAGATATTGATTCTGCGTAACTGTTTTTATGTACCAGGTACGACTTGTAATATCATATCTGTACCCTTACTTTATAAGGAAGGATATGATTTTACTTTTGCAAGAGATGTGGTTCACATCCACCTAAATCAAGTTATGATTGGGTCAGGTACATTAGAAAACGGAATATAAGTATTAAATCAAGCTCAGATTTTCAGTGTCCAGAACACACTCAAAAGAAAGTCTCCGGAAACAAATCAGGCTTTCTTATGGCATTGTAGACTAGGTCACATCAATGAGAGAAGGTTAACTAAGTTACATAGAGAAGGATATTTGAATCCGTTCGAATATCAAACATATGCAACTTGTCAATCCTGTCTCAAAGGAAAGATGACAAAGACTCCGTTCACTGGACACGGAGTAAGAGCAAGCGAGCTCTTGGGACTCGTACACAGTGACGTGTGCGGCCCAGTGTCTACACATGCGAGATGTGGTTATTCCTACTTCATTACTTTTACGGATGATTTCTCTAGGTATGGATATGTTTTCTTAATGAAGCATAAATCTGAGGCCTTTGAGAAATTCCAAGAATACAGGAATGAAGTGGAAAAACAAACAGGCAAGAGTATAAAGACACTGAGATCTGATCGAGGTGGTGAATACTTAAGTGCCGAGTTTCTGGGTTACTTAAAAGAGAATGGAATTCTCTCTCAGCTTACTCCTCCATACGCACCACAACACAACGGTGTATCAGAAAGGAGGAATCGAACCCTATTAGATATGGTTCGTTCCATGATGAGTAAGGCTGAGTTGCCGCGATCTTTCTGGGGTTATGCGCTAGAAACAGCTGCATATCTTTTGAACAAGGTTCCAACCAAGACTGTGCCTACCACACCATATCAGATGTGGAGTGGGAAGAAACCCTATCTTAAGTATCTTAAGACATGGGGATGTCCAGCTTTTGTAAAGAAGCAGCATACGGACAAGCTCGAGGCACGCTCAGTACTGTGTATGTTTGTGGGATACCCAAAGAACTCCAGGGGGTATCTTTTCTATTACGCAGAGGAACAAAAGGTTTTTGTTTCTCAGCATCCCCACTTCTTGGAAACTGAATTTTTGGAAAAGGAAACAAATGGGAGCGAAATAGAACTGGAAGAAATTCCAGAACCACAAGCTATTACTGAAAGTGTGGTAGAACCTGAGGCTTCAGAAGAAAGGGACATCCCGACGCCACTCCGCAGGAGTAGTAGGCAATCTCATCCGCCCGAGAGATACTACGGTTTTCTCATAGACGGGGATAGAGAGGATTGCACTATTGACTATGATGAGCCTACTAGCTTCCAGCAAGCCATTCAGAGCGGTGATTCAGTAAAATGGCTGGATGCAATGCGGACCGAAATGGAGTCCATGTACACTAACAAAGTATGAACTTTGGACATTGCTCCAGATGGGGTAAAACCCGTAGGATGCAAATGGATCTTCAAAAAGAAGATTGGTGTAGATAGACAGGTTGAAACTTATAAAGCTAGACTTGTTGCAAAGGGTTTCCGTCAAATACCTGGTTTGGACTATGACGAAACCTTTTCTCCAGTGGCTATGCTTAAATCTATTCGGGTCCTTCTTGCTATTGCTGCCTTCCACGATTATGAAATCTGGCAGATGGACGTAAAGACGGCCTTTCTAAACGGTAATTTGGAAGAGAGCATCTATATGGATCAGCCAGAGGGATTCATTCAGAGTGGAAGCAGCGGTAAAGTATGCAAGTTGCTTAAGTCCATTTATGGACTAAAGCAGGCATCACGGAGTTGGAACATCTGTTTTGATGATGCTGTCAAAGAATTCGACTTTATCAAAAATCCAGATGAACCATGCATATACAGTAAGATTGTAGGGAGAGCTGTAGTATTCCTCGTCTTGTACGTGGATGGCATTCTCCTAATAGGAAATGATATTCCTATATTACAGTCAGTCAAAAGATTCTTGTCACATAAATTCTTCATGAAAGACCTGGGTGATACCACCTACATTCTAGGAATCCGGATCTATCGTGATAGATCAAAGAGGATGTTGGGACTTTCGCAGTCCAGGTACATAGACACCATAGTGAAGAGATTCAGTATGGATGATTCTAAGCGTGGTGACCTACCGGCTTGTCACGGAATCACCCTCTCCAAAGAGATGTCTCCCAAGACTGATTTGGAAAGGGATCGCATGTCGATTATACCCTACGCTTCTACGGTAGGCTCTATAATGTATGCGATGTTATGTACCAGACCAGATATAGCATACGCATTGAGCGTTGTAAGCCGGTATCAGTCAAACCCAGGGGAGAAGCACTGGATAGCAGTAAAGAACATTCTCAAGTACCTGAAGAGGACTAAGGAGATGTTCTTGATATATGGCAGAAAATACCTCCAGATAGAGGCCTTTGCCGACTCAGGCTTCCAGAGTGACAAAGATGACTCCAAGTCCATGTCGGGTTATGTCTTTACCCTCAATAGAGGGGCGGTCTGTTGGAAGAGTTCCAAACAGGAGACCGTTGCTGACTCAACAATGGAAGCGGAGTATATAGCTGCTTGCGATGCCGCAAAAGAAGCTGTCTGGATGAAGAAGTTCCATACAGAACTTCAGGTGGTTCCTTCCAGTGTTGGTCCAATACCTCTGTATTGTGACAACAACGGTGCTATAGGTTTAGCGAAGGAACCCAGGTCCCATCAGAAGTCCAGACACATCTTAAGGCGGTATCACCTGATCAAGGAGATCGTAGATCGCCGGGAGATCGAGGAGAAAAGAGTAGAGACAGAGAATAACATTGCTGATCTATTCACAAAGGCCCTTCCTCAGACGCAGTTCAAGAGGCTATTCGAGATGATAGGTCTACGATATGCCAGCTCATGGCCCTAGTGCAAGTGGGAGATTGTTAGTGTATATGCCCTATGGGCCATTATTGTATCATACTAGATTGTATATTACTTAATGGAAGCTTGGGATATTCACAGTTGTATATACAGTCTTGCTAAAAATGGTAGTATGCTACTTGGTTTATGTCTACTTTAATATGTGCATATGTTTCTCGTAACGTATCACGTATACATATTAGTAGAGCCCATAGGATCTTTGCTTGATTACCAGCGTTGTGATGGCAGTCACACTAGTGGGGGCTGGGTAGTCTGTAAGCAACATCCTATACAGGTCCCTGGTCGTTGGATTATCGAGATAGGGCATCGATATTCCGGAGTAGACTAAGTGTGTACGCTTCTCATCCCAGTTGGGGAGATGGTCTGTCCCACAGCCATCAGTACGTCGTACTGGAGATAGTATACAGGTGCTCGTTAGGTTACGGGTACACCGGACAGGACTCGCAGGGGAACTGATTGGTTGGTATTATAGCCGTCGTCAGTTAACAGTTCCCAGGTGACATGAGTACAGCATAGTCCGCAGACTTGACACTGCTACTTCGCCTCGAGTGTGTCCCACTGTTCTTAGATTGCTATCCTACCACGGCTCAAAGGAGTCGTGCAAACAGGTAGCAGTTGGGTGCAGTCCCGAGCACTTGGAGGAAGTAGTGGTTAGATAGGATTCGTCTCTCCCGGTATTGGGAGATGATATCGTGCTGTGTCAGAGAGCCATTACGCAAAGTCCCTGGCCAGGGCAAGCGACATATACTGGTAGGTTCCAGTAGCTTCTCAGGGTGTAATGGGCTTCGCTCCGACACGACTTATACAGCTATTAGGGGACTGACGCTTGCCGCCCCCTAGGCTTGATATGCGATAGTCTTAGACGAACAGACCGGACTGTACGGAGATGGCTATCCTTTCTGGTATCACGGGCTTCTTCATGGGCCCAAATGAGCTTTGGCCCAGTCTGTCAAAGACCGAGGCACTGGATTTGGGCGACCCGTTGAGAGGGGCCGCTGTAGTTGCAAGCCGATCAAAGACCGACTTCTTGGGAGCTTCTTGCGATGGTACAGGGGCGCTGAAGCTCATCGGTGGGAGTATGGTCCTGAAAAAAAATCCAGTGGTGGCCTGCGTGACCTGGTCCACCGGCATCGTGAACAGGAAGGCCGCTTGGGGCCCATAAGCTTTGCCTCCAGATGAGGCGGAGCATGAATTGCAGTTGCAGCTGGAACACTTCATGCAAGTGGACGCCAATGATCCTTCGCTTTCTGCACCAAGAAAAATGCCAAATCTCAGTACCACGAACTCAAGGGCAACCATTAGCAAACCGCGATTCATTCGTGAACACGACACACGAAGTGTGGAGTGGAAAGAGGAAAAGGTCCCACCGGGCGTGCCAGAATCTGTTCCCCTCCGAAAGACGCGGCGGAGACGCGATAAACGTCTAGCCTGAATTTCGGGGCAGATGATAATTGGTGCTATCCGTCCACCTCTCCGAAGATGCCAAGTTGATTTATGGCACCGTGTATCGGAGGTTTAAACGGATGCGGCCGATGTAGCAGACTTCGTCAGATTCCCCCTCGTTTGAGGGGTTTTTGATTGTGGGGATGCTCTTCCCTGCAGGAGCAAGCTCTGCAGTTAATTACGCTACCGCATCGCGGTAACAATTTTCTCCTTCTCCAGATGGTCATTTCGTGTCGTGGGTGTTTGTTTTGTTTGTGGTTGCCCATGGATTGTATATGGAGACTAATTTATGTTGTCGCCCGTAGGGTGTGGACTAGGCCAAATCCGTATTTTTCTTAGATTTGGGTTTGGGGTTGGGTTTAAGGATACGTTAGCCTCATTTGAGACTAAGATCAACTTAAACGTTGTTAAGGCTACGTTAGTCTAATTTTAGACTAAGATCAACTTAACGGGATCGTTTAGATCCAACAAAAGAGCAATTGGACTCTAATGTTTAGTTTAGTGACATTACGGTTGATTAGTTTAAGGACATCTCGGTCCAATGTTAGTTTAAAGACATCGCGGTCGAGGTTAAGGACATCATAGTCCATGGGTTTAAGGACTCCACAGTCCAATGTTAGTTTAAAGACATCACGGTCGAGGTTAAGGACATCATAGTCCATGAGTTTAAGGACCTCACAGTCCGATATTAGTTTAAAGACATCACGGTCAAGGTTAAGCACATCATAGTCCATGGCTTTAGGGACCCCACAGTCCGATGTTAGTTTAAAGACATCACGGTCAAGGTTAAGGACATCATAGTCCATGGGTTTAAGGACCCCACAGTCCGATGTTAGTTTAAAGACATCACGGTCAAGGTTAAGGACATCATAGTCCATGGGTTTTAGGACCCCATAGTCCGATGTTAGTTTAAAGACATCACGGTCGATTGTTAGTTTAAAGACATCATGGTCAATTGTTAGTTTAAAGACATCATGGTCAAGGTTAAGGACATCATAGTCTGTGATTTTAAAGACCTCACAGTCAAGGTTAAGGACATCATAGTCCGTAAGTTTAAAGACCTCACAGTCAAGTTTAAGGACATCATAGTCCGTGAGTTTAAAGACCTCACAGTCAAGGTTAAGGACATCATAGTCCGTGGGCTTAAGGGACCCCACAGTCCAAGGTTAAGGACATTATAGTCCGAGAAATATGTGGTTGTCGGGACTCGTCACCTCTCTGAAGACGTTGAAGGATTATAATGACAAATATCAGAGGAGTGAAGAGATGTACCCTCGAACCAAAGTGGATTAAGTGATCTGTAGTCCAATTTGGAACTAAGATCAATTAATTAGATTATGAGCACATTGGCTCAGTTAAGTCTAAATTGAGGACTTATGGCCAGCTTGGGCTAAATCCAATTAAATTTGAAGTGTTGACCTTTTGTTGGACCTTTGGATATCTTTCTGGGTTCAGCCCCTCATCATTTTGCAATGCTTAAACAAGAGTTTGAGGGCTTTGGTAACATTTTTGGTCTCTGACTGAGCATAAACATTATAGCTCTGAATTTTACTCAATTTTGAGATTCAATTGAAGAGGAGGCTTTTGCCTCTAGAAAATTAGCCAATTTGGCTAAAAATAGTGTTAAACATTAGAGAACAATAGTGTTAAACACTGAAAATAAAGCTCTCAAATTAGTGTTAAACACTAGAAGATAATAGTGTTAAACACTGGAAATAGGATTATCAGATTAGTGTTAAACACTAAAAGATAGTCAGTGTTAAACAATACGAGTAAGATTCTCAAATTAGTGTTAAACAACTAGTCGGATTGATGGACAATTTCCTGTTTAAAGGAAGACTAAAAGGCAATAAGTGTTAAACACTGGAGATAAGATTCTCAAATTAGTGTTAAACACCTAAAGTAAAATTCTCAAATTAGTGTTAAACACTAGAAAGCAATCAATGTTAAACACTGAAGATAAAGCTCTCGAATTAGTGTTAAACACTAGAGGAAAAAGAGGGTCACGTGGGGACACGTGAGGGTGCCCAAAGGTGGGGACAGATCTCTTTTACTTTGCTTTGCAAATAAGTATTAAACACTTTTTATTTTTATATTTGGAGCATCACGTGTTGGCACGTGATGGAGATCTGTGCACTGATCACTAAAGCGTTTGCTAAGGGGTCACGTGGTAACACGTGAGAGCGCCCAAAGCTTAGATTTCTTTTGCTTTTTCTTTCTGTGTTTTGGAGGTCACGTGGGAGCATGCGAGGCGTTGCCTCAGAGCTTTTTCCCTTTCATTTTTGGGGATCTTTTCAGGGGTCACGAGGGGCCACGTGACCTTAGTTCTTTTGCATGCATGGAGATCTTTCAAGTCCTTTTATTTCTTTAAGAATTAAATTCTCTGTAGGGTTAAACCCTAATTATGATTTTGGAGGAATTAAATTCCTATTGTGAAAGAACTAAATTCTTATGTAGGGTTAAACCCTAATTTCCTTTTTAGGGGAATTAAATTCCAATATATGTAAAAGAATTAAATTCTTGTGTAGGGTGGAACCCTGATTTCATTTTATGAGGAATTAAGTTCCTGTGAATTTAAGAGAATTAAATTCTCAATTAGGGTTAAACCCTAGTTTGCCCATTTTTAAGGAATTAAATTCCTGTAATTTTTGGAGAATTGAATTCTCATATAGGGTTAAACCATAGTTTCATCTTGGAGGAATTAATTTCCTGTGAGTTTGGGAGAATTAAATTCTCATATAGGGTTAAACCCTAATTTCATATTTTGGAGGAATTAAATTCCAGTGAATTTGGGAGAATTAAATTCTCTAAACTTAATTCTCCCCCTATGTCTTGGATCTGCATGGCAAAATCTCAACCCGATGAGAATTAAATTCTCAACCTATGGGGAGATTTGCTTCTGCAGACCTTCAACCAGAGAAAGAACTAAGTTCTTTTTGCAGAAGAGTTAAACTCTTAGATTTTGAGAATTAAATTTTCTTTTGAAGTTTGATCCCCTTTCTTTTCTCACCTAGGGTTTTCTTTGTTGAGAATTAAATTCTCCTTTCTTTTCTCTCTGCTATTTTCCTTTAGAAAAGTCTCAAGATCCCAAAATTCTATTCTCATTCTTCTCTTCTTAGATCCTATTTATAGGAGAAGAGAAAGAATCAATTTGTTTAGTAAATCTTTCATTGAAAGATTTTGTTTGTTTTTCATAACTAATATGATCTTTTAGACCACTCAGTGAATTTTATTCACCGTTGGATTTTTAATCCAAAAGATATTCTGTTTGTTATTTTTTGTGAAATTTAGGGAAATCTTTCCTTGTATAAATTCTTTCCATAAATTGGTGATTTTTAATCACCATTGGATTTTTAATCCAACGGTGCTCCACTTTACAGAGCATAGTCTTCTTTTGTTTGGAAAGATTTAAAGAAATACTTTCCCATTTAGGGTTTTTGATTTCCCTTAACTAGAATTTAATTCATAGATCTTTAGCAACCCATCACGTGTTGGCACGTGACCCCCTGATTAAGCATTTGATCAGAATTTAATTCTTTTATTTTAAAGAACACAGGAATTATCACGTGTCAGCACGTGACCCTTAGTCACGTGTTTGCACGTGATGCCCTATAGGGGTTTTTCCTTATTATTTTATTATACTTTTAATTCTTTTCAGTGGGTTTAAAAGCCCATCACGTATTGACACATGACCCCACTGATTAATTATTTCGAATTATTTATTTTATTCAGTGCTTCAAGGCTTTGCCTGTAAATGATCACGTGTCTGCACGTGATGCCCGGTCATGTGTAAGCACGTGATACCTCATAACTTTTGATCCCGGATGAATTATGAGGCCCATAATATATCAAATCGAAGGATTTTTCGAGATGCTTTCGATACCATCAGAATTTAGTTGTTTCACATTCAGGATTTTATCAAAATATAGCCCGGAAAATACTGGTTCACATTTTATTAAACGTATCGCTGCCATTAGATACCTGGGGCTCTTTTGCGCAGAAATTTTTTGGCAGGAACAAATGCCCCCCACTATTTTTCTCACGTAAGTATATACATGGGTGAAGTAGTGCAGAGTAATTCATAGCTTATGATCAGTTTTGGGTTGGTATATAATCTTTAGGATCTTGATCTGAGAAGATAACGAGCGGACACAAGCGTCGTCATTAATCATTGACTCAAATCTCGACTCTTTAGGGATATAGTTCCAAACCCTGAGGTCCATGAGCTGCACCCTTCTGTTTCTTTATGTTTTACTCTGGTGTGAAGTAGTTTATATGCTCATGAGTAACTTCTCCATTTCAGTGGCATGTAGCTTTGGCAAGTGTGGCCTGTAGATGGTCGATAACAGTTCATCTTGAACTCTTTATAAGGTAGCGATGGCTTAGGAAACAGGGTTAGGATCTGTTGCCTACGACTTTCCAACTTTATGAGCCGTGAGGGTCTCACAAAGGCTTTTCTCCCTACGAGTCGTGAGGATCTCGTAGGTGTCTTTTCTCATTAGGGGGCGTGGAGACTCCTAAGGGTGTTGCTCCTTTGTGAGTCGTAAGGATCTCACGCGGGAATTTTCTCCTCACAAAGTCGAGAGGACTTTGCGAGTGCATTTCATCTCTTTTTTACGAGTTTGCGTCCTTTCGGGTTTTCACAAACTCGCCGGCAGTTCTGCTGTTTTTACTCACGGAGCCCTTTCGGGTTTTCATCCGTGCCCATTTTCCTTGTGGACATGCCAATTTTTTTTTGGACTTTGAATGTGGTCTCACCGGTAGGACTTGGGAGAGATTGGGATTGTTTTACGCCCGTGGATTGTATACGGTTTTGCTGGATGTATGATCCAGACCATAGGGCCGGAAAAATTTCGGGACTTCGTTGGCGTCTGCATCGCTGCACTGGAATATGGTACCAGGAGCGACTCATCATTCGCCGTTGGGGTATGGGATTTGGAATTTGGTTGGCGTCTGTATCGCTGCACTGGAATATGATACCAGGAGCGACTCATCATTCGCCACTTGGGGATTTGGATTTTGGTCGGCGTCTGTATCGCTGCACTGGAATATGGTACCAGGAGCGACTCATCATTCGCTATTGCCTATTGGGAAGCGATGGCTTAGGAGACAGGTTTAGATCCCTATCACCTAAGGCTTTTCAATTTTATGGGCCGTGAGGGTCCCATAAAAGCATTTTCTCACTGCGAGTCGTAAGGATCTTACATGTGTATTTTCTCCTTAGGAGTCGTGAGGACTCCTAAGTGTGTTTTTCCTTTGTGAGTCGTAAGGATCCCACGAAGGTTTGTTCTCCTCATGCATCGTGAGGATACATGAGTGGGTCTTCCCAATGGAGCATAATTCCATGGGTGGAGACCAGCCGCGTAACTGGTGATTACGGTAGGGCATGGGTATGCTGAGAATTATTTGAGCCCGTGGATTGTATACGGTAGTCAATTTGGGGACTGGCCGTAGGGCTGGGAGAGTTTTGGGAATTTGAATTTTGGTTGGCGTCTGCATCGCTGCACTGGAATATGGTACCAGGAGCGACTCATCATTCGCCGTTGTTTTGTTTTTGTTTTTTTTGTTTTTTTTGTTTTGTTGTTTTTGTATATATTTTTTGTTTTACCGCGATTGCTCTATCATTTCAGCTTTTCTTATTGCGAAAGTCGCGATTGCCCTATCATTTCGGCTATTTATTCGCGGTTGCCCTATCATTTCGGCTTTATTTTTCATCTTTATTTTACTCGTTGATTTTTATTGCGAGTTGCCCCATCATTTCGGTTTTTTTTTTATTTACACATTTTTTTATTTACATATATATATATTTTTACATTCCCAGTTTAACGACTTAGAGGTCGATTGTTCCCAGTTTAAAAACTTAGCGGTTTATTGTTCCCAGTTTAATGACGTGGTGGTCGATCATTTCCAGTTTAACGACGTGGTGGTCAGCTGTTTCCAGTTTAACGACGTGGTGGTCATCTGTTTCCAGTTTAATGACTTGGTGGTCATCCGTTTCCAGTTTAACGACTTGGTGGTCATCCGTTTCCAGTTTAACGACTTGGTGGTCATCCAACGGGAAGTTTAGAGAAGATACCCGATTGAGAAGTTGTCAAGGGCACCGCTGGAGCTTGCATGAGATGCCTTATTAGTTTGTCGGTGTTAATGGCCTTGCCCCCAGCTGGGGCCAAGGAAAGCCGTTCAAATACCGACTTGCGTTCGAAGATGGCAATTGGAAATTGTTAACCCCTATACAAAGAAGCATGATTTCAGTATAGGCAATCGATATGTATATCGATTGAGTTCGCATGAACGTTTAACCCGAAATATGGGAGGAGAGATAAATCCCACCGGGGGTGCCAGAAATCTGTAGGGTGTTTTTCGTCACCCCATTGAGATAGGAATACGCGCGCGCTTCTCAGGCGTACTACAGATTCCCCCTGCCTAGGGTAGGCCGGGGTTTATTGATTGTGGGGATCCGAATCTCCGGCAGCCGCGGACTAAGCTGCCGTTAATTACCCCTCGCTTTTGGAGCGAGGGAACCTCCGATTGACGGGTTAAACTGGTCATGCGAACTCAATGTGCAGCGTGCGTGTGCTGTGTTTTGAAAGGGGTTTTTGGATACATTGAGAGCCACGCTTTGGGTGCTAGCGCTCCGAGCGCAAGAGCGCTAGCGCCCCACGTATCAGTACGTGGGCGCTCGGGCGCTAGCGCTTTGGGCGCTAGTGCTCTGAGTGCAAAAGCGCTAGCGCTCCATGTGTCAGCACGTGGGCGCTCGGGCGCTAGAGCTTTGGGCGCTAGCGCTCTGAGCGCAAGAGCGCTAACGCTTTGAGCGCTAGCGCTCCACGTGTCAGCACGTGGGCGCTCGGGCGCAAAAAGGAACTTAGTCCCTGCAATGGGAGTTGTACTCCCAGAAAGGGGCACTTATTATTTTTGTGTGTGTGTGTGTGTGTGTGTATGAGGAGTTAAACTACTAGGATATTTTGAAGCTGATGAAGGGGCTTCTCCCCTTGAGCCCTAATTCTTTCCCAAAGTGGGGTTTCTGGAGATGGGTCTCCTTCTTCTTCCTGTCTTTTGGACGGATCTTGAAGATCAAGAAATGTGAGATTTTAAAAATCTCTTCTTTTTGAGATCTGATGGGAGATCCGAGTTCCCCTTTGTGGGTTTTTTGGTGAAAAACTATTTAGTTTTGGGAAAGGAAGAGTAAAACTCTTGATTTAATTCAAAAGAAAGAAGAAGGTTTAGAACCTTCAGAAAGGGGAAAGAGGCACAAACCCTAGATTTTTTGAGAGGAATGAAAAGTCTCCTTTTTATTCATCATCATGTTGCCTTATATAGGCTTACATTTTTTCATATAGCTCCTTAGGCTTTACAAAATGGCGTTTTACCCATCCCATGGCTCATGTGCCATTTCTTTTTGCACATAAGCCATGGGCTTACAAAAAATTGGCTTTATGCTCATTTTGTTTACATTCATGCATAAAAAATTACATAAAAATTATTTATTACATGATTTCATTTTGTCATGGGAGAGGCCGGCCTCTCCTTGTTCGGGCTCGACCTGGGCATGGGCCCACTTGGCTTCTGGTTGACTTTGACTTTGACTTGGTCAACCAGGGTACAATTTTTGACTTCAACACTTGTACCTGGCCTATTTCGGTCAGTCGAAGTGCTAAAAGATTCAGCATCATCGGAATTTCCCCCTTTGCGATAATTATCCTTTCTGTTCCTCCAGGATTTATTGTTAATTTGGGGGTCCGAAGTGGACTCTTGCCTTGATCGTTCAAACATTTGGACCTTCCTGATTAGCTCTTGGAACGTTTTGAGACCTGTGGTGCATAAAAACGGGGCTATCCAATCGTTGAGATTCCCGACGAGAAGGCTGATAGATTGGTCATGCTCTATTGGGGTTCGCATTTGACCGTGAGGTTGCGCCATCGGGCTATGAATCTTGTGTTGCTTTCATTTTTCTCTGGCCCGGTCCTTACAAGGTCAGCAATGATGATTTTATCGCAAACACTCCAAAACCTTTACCGAAACAGAGATTCCATTTGGGTAAAACTAGTAACGGAGCCATCTGGTATGCTCGCGTACCAGTTGAAAGCGATATCGGTTAAAATATTAACGAACTGGCGGAGGAGAAGCACATCGTTGCCCCCAGCATTCCCGCATGAGGCTTTGAAGTGGGCGATATGTTGATTCGCATTTTCCGTCCCGAATCTTCCGAATTTGGGGATGATATAGCCACTAGGAAAGTCTACCAGATCATACCGAGCAGGATATGCTCTCCAACTACTACCGACATTTTTTCGTGCTTCGGCTATCAATATTTTGACTTTGTTGGCGACCAAATTCATGCTTTTATCTTGAGTTAGCGGGTTGCAGTCATTGGTAGTCAAGAAATTTCCCGAGATAGGATGTAACGACTCTGTTTTTATTGTACAAAAAATTTTCAAGTTAATGTACAGAATGGCGTTTGCAAGCCTGAGTATACTTTAAATGCTGTTTTTATTTAAGAACGGCAAGAAACAGCTTGTTACTCATTGGTAAAGCCCTGCACTGCTGTGACATAGCCCATGTGTTCGAATCCCATCAGCTACATATATTTTTTACTGATTTTTCTTTTAAACTTTTTGGAAGCCCAAAAGTTTAAACGTGCTCTGCACATAAAATGAAAAGTCACAGAAAATCAAACATGTGCTAAGTGTTGTATGAACTGAAATGGACACATGGCACAAATCCAAGCCCCTAACTCTTCACTTCGACCGGCGAGATCGGCCCCCAGACCGGCGCCGATGGTCCCCCGTGGGGAAAAGTCCCTGTGCTTTGCCCACTAAACCCCTTGGCCTACCCCACTACTCCTGTTCTGTTTATTTTTCCTGCAATTATCCAGAGAATTTATATTTATCATAAATCCCATTTTAATGCATTTTTAATTCTTTCTTCAATTCCAAAACCCTAATTTTACACTATAAATACAACCTCATACCCTAGCCCTCTTCATTCTGAAATCTATTGCCAAAATTCTCAAAAAAATTCTAAGTCTAAAAAGAGTACAAGTGGAGTTAGCCCTAGGTCAAATTCCGGCGAGGATTCGAGACATTTCTGGCGACTCCACGAAAGCTTCTACCCTCATCCTCTACCTCCCCTTTTTCTTTTAGACTTGTAAGTCCCATATCTCTTCTTCTCTTTCTACTATAAAACTTCTCTTTTTCAAAACATGTCGGTAAGTGGAGTTATACCGACATTTGTTTCTAAAACCTTTGAAAACCACAATTCTTCTTAAGAATCACTTGTACTCATGTATATACCTTACTTGTAATCATTTAACTAATATTTAGAAACCAATTTCACTCTAAAACTCTATGTTAAATAACTTTAATTAAGTTTTTACGTTCAAATACCATGAAGTTTACATACGACATCTTTTAATTATTTTGCTTAGCATATCTTTAGAAAACCTCATAAGGTAATGACCTACCTCTCACATACATACATCTTGACATATCACGATTCTCTTGAACAATATTTTTAGTGGCAAAATACGACTTTTCATCAAAACACCTTAAACTATTAAAAACCCAGATTTTTTAAAATTTTGTTACTTAATTCTTTGCGATTGTGCCTCTACAACCCATTTCGGGGAACCCGCTATTGGATGGTGCAGATTATCGCACATCCACGGGCTACTAGGGCGAGATGCAGACCTCCTCACGGAGCATACGATCTCGATGAAATTTTAATACAATTTTTAAGAAAAACGAGAATTTCTATTTAATAATAAAAATTTATTTTTAATAATTATATAAATATTATCAAACCACATATTTTTAAGATATTATTAAATTCCATGCTTTCTAAATAAAATAAAAGAATTACAAGTTTCATGAAAATGCCATTAAGAATCAATACAAGTCAAAATTTACAATAAAATACCTTGAACCATTCAAGTTTCACTAATATACTTCATTCTTTAAAAATTTACATCCATGAAAACCCTAAATAACATAAATAAATACTTGAGGTTTATTTTGAAAGTATACTAAAAATATTTTTCATAAAAACCCCTCAAGTTATATTAAATTACAATAAGGACTCTAGTAAATATAGGTTTAAGCGGGACTAATTCTCTTGAGCCTCAGAAAGCCGGAGAAAGTGGGTGCTTGCCTATTTAGGATAGAATACTAAAACGAGGTTATCAATGGTAATTGTCTTGGAAAAAGACACAAATTCTGCCGTCCATGTGCAGCAATTACCGATAACTCCTAAACCTAATTCAGGATCCAAATTCTGTTATAAGTATCTGACTCAAGTCTAAGTCCAAATCAATCTGAATCCAATCCAAACAAGAATCCGATATACTAACATGACTACTTGAATACTTGAACATGAATACCGGAACAATATCAAATATGCAACATGACTTGATTTGACCGAACCTTGGTTATGACTTGACTTGACTACATGACTATCGTTTACATCCTGAATTAGTTTACATGAACAACTTATACCATGGTCTCGGCAGGTCTGATAACCCTAATTCAATACAATATACACTATGGGGTTTTAACGGGGTAGATTGGTACGTAATGTGTTAAAAGTGGCACGATGATGATCACTAAAAGACACCTATATGAACATCCTGTGCCGTTATCCCGTGGGTTTTGACAGGGCCTTGTACTTACATGTTACCTTAGTCTACGGAGTAAGTTGGACTCCTCTCGTATACACTGATATATTCTGTACCAAGCTACAAACAACTACGTTAGCATAACAAATACATACTTTACCTATTCTATTCTCTTTACCTATCTATTACATTCTATCTTTTGGGACTTACCAAGCGCTAGTTCGCTGATGACATTCCTGTCTCTTCATTCTTTGGAAAGTTGTCAGGAGGACCCGACTCTCAGGAGATAGAGCCCAGCCAGGACGACTTGGAGCAGTTTACAGAGGAGGCAGACTTTTAGGCCTTACTTGTACTATTTTCTTTTCAGTTCATATGTCATTGTTTAGGCATCGTTTTCTATTATTGTACTTTACTTTTCAGTTGTATGTAAAGAATGATTATCAATAAAAAGTTGTTGTTTTATTACATCTCTTGTTATTATTATGTTATTCATTTATATTGCTTATTTACGCATAGCGTGTTTACTTCTGAGTAAATACGTCGCGGCCCGTCACGTCTCCTTCCCTGTACACTGGGAAGCGGGGCGTGACAGGTTTTGTTGGCAGCCCATGCAGGTCAGTTCTGCATGGAAACCTAAGAAATATATCACAAGAATTATAAGAATCAGCAACTATACATTCTTTACATTTCAATTCCTTGAATCTATCCTAACCCTACTTTTTCTCTCAAGGTTATGGATTCTCCCAACAACACGAGTATGAACGTAAATGGAAACACCCCACCACCTCCTACTCTACCACTTACACCTACCGTATCAGCTTCTATCAACGAGCATACGGTATTACTTGAGGCAATCAAGAGCCTCTTGGAGGGACAGCAGCAGCAGACTGCTATCTTATTGCACCGCCTAGAATCTGAGGCACCCGGAGTAAAGCAATTCCGGGCACTGCATCCGAAGCACTTATTCCCCGCCGAAACACGGAGACGAGACCGTGTAGGTCCGTCTTGACTGAATTTCGGGGCAGATGCTGATTGGTGCTATCCGTCCACCTCTCCGAAGATGCCAAGTTGATTTATGACACCATGTATCGAAGGTTTAAACAGATGCAGCCGATGTAGCAGATTTTGTCAGATTCCCACTTGTTGAGGGGTTTTTTAATTGTGGGGACGCTCTTCCCTGCAGGCGCAAGCTCCTAAGATTAATTACGCTACCGCTTCGCGGTAACCACTTTCTCCTTCTCCAGATGGTCATTTCGTGTCGTGTGTGTTTGTTTTGTTTTTGGTTGCCCGTGGATTGTATACGGAGACTAATTTATGTTGTCGCCTGTAGGGCATGGATTAGTCCAAATCCCTATCTTCTTAGATTTGGGTTTGTGGTTTGGGTTTAAGGATACGTTAGTCTCATTTGAAACTAAGATCAACTTAAACTTTAGTCAAGGATACGTTAGTCTAATTTTAGACTAAGATCAACTCAACGGGATCGTTTAGATCCAACAAAAGAGCATTTGAACTCTATTGTTTAGTTTAGGGACATTGCGGTCGATAATTAGTTTAAGGATATTATGGTCCAATGTTAGTCTAAGGACATCTCGGTCTGATGTTAGTTTAAGGACATCTCGGTCCGAGGTTAAGGACATCATAGTCCGTGGGTTTTAAAGGACCCCACTGTCCAAGATTAAGGACATCATAGTCTGTGGGTTTTAAAGGACCCCAGAGTCCAAGGTTAAGGACATCATAGTCCATGGGTTTTAAAGGACCCCACAGTCCAAGATTAAGGACATCATAGTCCATGGGTTTAAGGACCCCACAGTCCAAGGTTAAGGACATCATAGTCCATGAAATGTATGGTTGTCGGGACCCGTTACCTCTCTGAAGACGTTGAAGGATTACAACGACAAATATCAGAGGAGTTCAGAGATGTACCCTTGAACCAAATTTGGTTGGGATCTGTAGTCCAATTTGGGATTAAGATCAGTTAATTAGATTATGAGCATATGGGTTCAGTTAAATCTGAATTGAGGACTTATGGCCAGTCTTGGGCTAAGTCCAATCAAGTAAAAATATTTAACATTTATTTTTGGGCTGTTGAGCCTTTATTTTGGGCTTGGCCCTGACAGTGTTTTTGTCTTTTACTGAATGTTGAACATTCCTCATAGCCTTGGGCTTATTACAGAACAATTAATGTTCTATCAGCGCAACACATGGTGCACTTGGCGCTTTGCGCCAGTCAAAGAGCGCAGTACGCTTCTGCTAAGTAGCGCATACATGAGAGACACGTGTTCGCTTGACGCTAAGCGCCAGATGATGGGCGCATTGCGCCAGTTTATGAGCGCATTGTGCTATTAATTTAGTGGTGCACACGTAAGTGACACGTAGCGCGCCTGGGACTAAGCGCCAGCCTATAAGCGCAGTGCGCTATTATAAAGAGCGCAAAGCGCTAACTGTTAGATAGCGCTTACGTGAAGGACACGTGGCGCGCTTGGCGCTGAGCGCCAGTTGAAGAGCGCAGAAGCGCAGTTCAAGAGCGCTGTAACAACCCCAAATTTTCGATACAAATTTTTTAAAATATTTTTTTTTTCAAAATCCATAGAGGGGTATTTTTTACCTGAGCACAAAACTTAAGTAATTAAATAACTCCATTTTTAAAGTACAAAGAATTGATTTAAATTCAAACTATTCTTGGAGTATTTAATGTTGCCGATATCTCTTTAAGTAATTATTTCACACAAATAATTACAAGAAGGAGCTTGTAGCTCATTGGTAATACCTTGCACTGCTGAACCAAGCCACCAGAGTTCAAATCCCCTGCCACACATTATTTTTAGATTATTTTTGTTTTAAATTCCTTGGAAGCCCAACAGTCTAAACACCATAACTCCCAAAAATTGAACTACACTTTAAAAACTAAATATACCAGAGGACCCATCTGAAAACCCCCACCCCTCGGCACCCCGACTCGGCCGACTCGGGCCGGCACCACCGGCCGGACTCAGCCGGACGGCCGAGTCTCCAACAGAAAAGTTTTGCCTTTTCATCTTCCTAACCCCCCTGTATACTCTAAATTAATGGATCGGTTCCCGAGAGTTTAATATACCCCATTTACTATAATTTTTAATACATTTTCATATATTTTTACATTTTTTTAATCGAAAACCCTTCACCTACCTTACCCCTAGCCTACCCTATAAATACACCCCTTACCCTCTACCCTCTCATCCCAAAACCCTAAGCTCACTCTCTCAAAATCTTCTCAAGAGTTGTGTACTTTGAAAACAAGTTTGCGGCGAAACTCCGACGAAATTCCGGCGGAAATTCCGGCGACGTTTTTAGGAACAACCGGCGACGAAGCAACGCCTCGGCAACCTCTTTAGTCCCCCTTCACTCCTTTGCTTAATCGAAACCCGTAAGTCCCATTCTATTCTCCTTTCTATTTCTCTAAAATACGAAACTACGAAACCCGACGGAATCAGAACAAATCTGATTTCCGATTCGGTTTTCTATAAAATTTTATTTCTCACCAATACATTCATGCTTAAACATCTTTATGTTGACTATTAAACATTTAACAAACAATTTGAATAAGTTTCATCACATGAAATGATAGCCTTTCCAATTTATCGTATTTTTCACTTTAATACCACAATGTTTCAATTTCTCATTTAACCCCTTAACTTTGCTATACATTTAAAGTAGAGCACGAGGTAATGACCTACCTCCACACACACGCAAATACAACCCTAAACGATATCATCAAAACTCAGAATACGATAAAACAAAACTTTCATTTAAATACTATATTCTTAATAAAATCATTTCTAAAAGTTTTAGTTTTGATACACTTTTAAATAAACACCTCTTATTAGGAAAACACGATAAGTTATGGTCATCGATCGTTTATCTAAACCTGACTTTGTGGTGTCTAGGCTAGGCAAGTGAGAAAAGGTAATTTTAAAAGGCTCGTCTCACGATTCGTGAGCGGATCCCTCATTTTCTCATTTGTACTTACCTGGCCACAATTGGCGGTGAAGAGATGATTTGAGACTTCTAACGACTTCTCGTTTAGACCATTTAGAAATAGGCTAGTTGGCTTAGAAAACCCTAGAATCTAAAATACGGAAAATTACACTTTGCAAATAAATACCTTTTACTTTATAAAAACCGTTTTCTAAAGGATTAGTATTTTACAATCTTTGCAAAGAGCCGCTACAACCCATTTTTGGGGAACCCGTTCGAGATTGTGCAGTTTATCGCACACCCTCGGGCTAGTAGTGCGAGATTCAGACCTCCGCAAGGAGCATCCGGTCTCGAAAGGTTTAAAATACGACATCTTAAGAAAATGAGATTTTTGGAATATAAAATATTTATTAAAATTATTTTTGTATAAATATATGTATAATTATCAGTTAAAAATCTATTTTATTATAATATAAAATTTCCACCTTTTTTCTAAAAATCACAAGAATAAATTTTACACTAAAATACCATGAACTTCAAATAAATCAATATTACCGATAAATACCCTTATTTATAAACTAGGATATTTTCACTAGAAATGTCACAACATAAAATTCACCCTCATTACAATTCTAAAGACGAAAAATAAATACTTGAGGCGTATTTTGAAAAGTATTTAAAAGTATTTTTACATAAAACCCCCTCAAGTTTTATAAATTACCCTAAGGACCCTAGCAATATAAGACTTCGATTCACATTTCTGATTGTCTGAATCGGATTTGAGTCTGATTAATCTGACTTGAATATGATTCAAGTCAATCTACAATCTACAATATTCCAATTCAATATGAATACATGAATCCATGAATCCAGTTATCAATCTATACAATTTGACTGAACCGAACCATGGATATACATTCCACTTACATGGTTCTCCAGTTATTCCATTTACATGATTATGCAGTTACATCCGTTTACTGATATCATGGTTTTGGTCAGTCATCCAATTACACAATTCAATTTACAAGACAATACAATGCAATACAGTACTAACAATAACATAACTACACGGGGTATTAGGATAGTTCATTCGTGAATCCAAAATAATCTCAAGAGTCCCCCAAGATCATGAATCCATGTCTACTAACACAAGCAAGCAATCGTGAGGGCCCGTGTTTCCATGCTCATGTACTGTGGCCTGTTGAGTTTGGAATATTTCGGCGACGGTCGAAATCCCGCTACTAACATATCATTTGGGCCTGTGGTTCTCTACCCCTGGACTGTGGCCTGTTGGGTTTGAGAACACTCTTGAGATTAGTTGACATTCACCCTTGAACTTACGATAACAACAGCTTAACGCTAAAACAATATAATACAACTGTAAAAGCTACTCTCTCCCTCTCTCTCTTACTCTCTGTCTAATCTATTTCTCCTCTTACCTTTGGGACTTACCGAGCGACCTGTTCGCTGACGACATTCTATTTCATTCTTCTTTAAATGTTGTCAGGTGTTTTGGACCCGGCAGAAATCGAGCCATCTCAAGAAGATTTGGAGCAGTTTGCCGAAGATCCTGCACTTTAGTTTCATTGTACACTTTTCCTTTCTGTACTTTTCATTTCCTGTTATGCCACTGTTTAGGCATCTTCTTATTTCAGTTGTATTCCTTTCATGCATTGTACAAAGAATGTTAATAAATAAAAGTTGCTGTTCCTTTTATATCTTGTCTCTTGTGTATTTATTTTATATTGCTTAGATACGCTTAGCGTATGTACTTCTGAGTATATACATAGCGGACCTCGTCGCGTCCCCTTTGCCGTACAACTGGAAGTAGGGCGTGACAGGTTTTGTTGGTGGCCCATACAGGTCAGAGCTGTATGGAACCCTAAGCAATATAAAACACAAGAACCAGCAACTAAAACATTCTTTACAATTCATGTTCCTTGAATCTTATCATTTCATGTATTTGAATCTGTCATAACCTAAATTTTTCTTCAGGGTTATGGATTCCCCGAACAACACCAGCACCAATGTCAACAACACACATCCACCACTACCACTCACACCTGCCATTCCTGCTCTACTCAACGAGCAAACGGTTCTGCTTGAGGCAATCCGCAGCCTCCTAGAGGGACATCAACAACTCCTGAACCGTCCCGAGACTGACGCACCTGGGGTAAAGAAATTCAGGGCTTTACATCCCAAACAGTTCTCAGGAAAGGGGAGCCCACTAGAAGCTGAGGAATGGGCTCAAACTATCGAGGATGATCTAGCAGCAGCACAAGTGCCAGAAATAGCTTGAGTCCGAGTTGCAAAGCTGCAACTCACGGACAATGCATGGGTTTGGGGGAAGGCGGAAGAGAGCCGTCTTCATCAGCCAATTGAATGGAAGACTTTTCGCGAGAAGTTCGACGCGAAATACTTCCCTGTGACTGCCAGGTTTGCTATGGAGCAGCAGTTCATTCATCTACAACAAGCTTCAATGTGGGACAAGTCAGTAGATGAGTATGACGCTGAGTTCACCAGGCTCAGTCGATTTGCGGCACACCTAATACCAACGGATGAGATCAGAGCCCGTCGATTTCAACAAGGTTTGGACACAGAAATTCAGGCTGCACTAGCCACAGGGAAATTTCTGACACATGAAGAGGCTCTGGAAGCTGCCCGCAGTTATGAGGCAGTGATAAAAACGAGAGGCAGACCTCAGTCTGCAGGAGTTAAACGCCCTGCCAACCAGATGGCAGGAGAAGCCGCATCAGGACCACCATTTGTACCAAGGAGACTGGGAGTACCAATCAACAGGCCCAACCTAGCCTTTTGTACCTACTGCAAGAGAGCTGGACATCTGATGGAAGTTTGCCGACGAGCAAACGGTCTTTGCCTGATATGTGGATCATCCTCACATACCATAGGAACTTGTCCACACAATCGAACTAATCCTAATTCCACAGCTAGACCAGCTTTCCGAACCCTACCTACCCGGTTAACTCTTCCTGCACCACCTCCACGTGGACCACCTTTACCTCGACAATTAGCATTGTACCAGCTTGCACGAAGAAACGTGCCGAGATGCCAGGCATACAATTTGGCTGCCGTAGAAGGTGATACGGTTGGTCAGAATAACCCAGGTAATTCTCTTCAACCTTTTTCACACCCTTGCATCACTTTGTCATTTTTCACTCTCACCAAACTTTTCTTGAATCTGTTACACTTTCCTTTTACAAATTTCGAGGACGAGATTTTTATAAGAAGGGTGGAATGTAACAACCCTAAATTTCTGATACAAATTTTTCAAAATATTTTTTTTTCAAAATCCATAGAGGGGTATTTTTTACCTGAGCACAAGACTTAAGTAATTAAATAACTCCATTTTTAAACTACAAAGAATTGATTTAAATTCAAACTATACTTAGAGTATTTAATGTTGCCGATATCTCTTTAAGTAATTATTTCACACAAATAATTACAAGAAGGAGCTTGTAGCTCATTGGTAATACCTTGCACTGCTGAACCAAGCAACCCGAGTTCAAATCTCCTGCCCCATATTATTTTTAGATTATTTTTGTTTTAAATTCCTTGGAAGCCCAACAGTCCAAACACCATAACTCCCAAAAATTGAACTACACTTTAAAAACTAAATATACCAGAGGACCCACCTGAAGAACCCCCACCCCCCGGCACCCCGACTCGGCCCGGCGCTGCCGGCCGGACTCGGCCGGACGGCCGAGTCTCCAACAGAAAAGTTTTGCCTTTTCATCTTGCTAACCCCCCTGTATATTCTAAATTAATGGATCAGTTCCCGAGAGTTTAATATACCCCATTTACTATAATTTTTAATACATTTTCATATATTTTTACATTTTTTTAATCAAAAACCCTTCACCTACCCTACCCCTAGCCTACCCTATAAATACACCCCTTACCCTCTACCCTCTCATCCCAAAACCCTAAGCTCACTCTCTCAAAATCTTTTCAAGAGTTGTGTACTTTGAAAACAAGTTTGCGGCGAAGCTCCGACGAAATTCCGGTGGAAATTCCAGCGACGTTTTTAGGAACAACCGGCGATGAAGCAACGCCTTGGAAACCTCTTTAGTCCCCCTTCACTCCTTTTCTTAATCGAAACCCGTAAGTCCCACTCTATTCCCTTTTCTATTTCTCTAAAATACGAAACTACGAAACCCGACGGAATCGGAACAAATCCGATTTCCGATTCGGTTTTCTATAAAATTTCACTTCTCACCAATACATTCATACTTAAATATCTTTATGTTGACTATTAAACATTTAACAAACAATTTGAACAAGTTTCATCATATGAAATGATAGCCTTTCCAATTTATCGTATTTTTCACTTTAATATCACAATGTTTCAATTTCACATTTAACCCCTTAACTTTGCTTTACATTTAAAGTAGAGCACGAGGTAATGACCTACCTCCACACACACGCAAATACAACCCTAAACGATATCATCAAAACTCAGAATACGATAAAACAAAACTTTCATTTAAATACCATATTCTTAATAAAATCATTTCTAAAAGTTTTAGCTTTGATACACTTTTAAATAAATACCTCTTATTAGGAAAACACGATAAGTTGTGGATATCGATCGTTTATCTAAACCTGACTTTGTGGTCTCTAGGCTAGGCAAGTGAGAAAAGGTAACTTTAAAAGGCCCGTCTCACGATTCGTGAGCGGATCCCTCCTTTCCTCATTTGTACTTACCTGGCCACGATTGGCGGTGAAGACACGATTTGAGGCTTCTAACGACTTGTCGTTTAGACCATTTAGAAATAGATTAGTTGGCTTAGGAAACCCTAGAATCTAAAATACGGAAAATTTCACTTTGCAAATAAATACCTTTTAGTTTATAAAAACCGTTTTCTAAAGGATTAGTATTTTACAATCTTTGCAAAGCGCCGCTACAACCCATTTTTGGGGAACCCGTTCGGGATTGTGCTGTTTATCACGCACCCTCGGGCTAGTAGTGCGAGATTCAGACCTCCGCAAGGAGCATTCGGTCTCGAAAGGTTTAAAATACGATATCTTAAGAAAATGAGATTTTTGGAATATAAAATATTTATTAAAATTATTTTTGTATAAATATATGTATAATTATCAGTTAAAAATCTATTTTATTATAATATAAATTTTCCACATTTTTCTAAAAATCACAAGAATAAATTTTACACTAAAATACCATAAACTTCAAATAAATCAATATTACCGATAAATACCCTTATTTATAAAACTAGGATATTTTCACTAGAAATATCACAATATAAAATCCACCCTCATTACAACTCTAAAGACGAACAATAAATACTTGAGGTGTATTTTGAAAAGTATATAAAAGTATTTTTATATAAACCCCCCTCAAGTTTTATAAATTACCCTAAGAACCCTAGCAATTATAAGACTTCGATTCACATTTCTGATTGTCTGAATCGGGTTTGAGTCTGATTAATCTCACTTGAATATAATTCAAGTCAATCTACAATCTACAATTTCCAATTCAATATGAATACATGAATCCAGTTATTAATCTATACAATTTGACCGAACCGAACCATGGATATACATTCCACTTACATGGTTCTCCAGTTATACCATTTACATGATTATGCAGTTACATCCGTTTACTAATATCATGGTTTTGGTCAGTCATCCAATTACACAATTCAATTTACAAGACAATACAATGCAATACAGTACTAACAATAACATAACTACACGAAGTATTGGGGTAGTTCATTCGTGAATCCAACATAATCTCAAGAGTCCCCCTAGATCATGAATCCATGTCTACTAACAAAAGCAAGCAATCATGAGGGCCCGTGTTTCCATGCTCCTGAACTGTGGCCTGTTGAGTTTGGAATACTTCGGCGACGGTCGAAATCCCGCTACTAACATATCATTTGGACCCGTGGTTCCCTACCCCTGGACTGTGGCCTGTTGGGTTTGAGAACACTCTTGAGATTAGTTGACATTCACCCTTGAACTTATGATAACAACAGCTTAACGCTAAAACAACATAATACAACTGTAAAATCTACTCTCTCCCTCTTTCTCTTACTCTCTGTCTAATCTATTTCTCCTCTTACCTTTGGGACTTACCGAGCGACCTGTTCGCTGACGACATTCTATTTCTTTCTTCTTTGAATGTCGTCAGGTGTTTTGGACCCGGCAGAAATCGAGCCATCTCAAGAAGATTTGGAGCAGTTTGCCGAAGACCCTGCACTTTAGTTTTATTGTACACTTTTCATTTCTGTACTTTTCATTTCCTGTTATGCCACTGTTTAGGCATCTTCTTATTTCAGTTGTATTCCTTCCATGCATTGTACAAAGAATGCTAATAAATAAAAGTTGCTGTTCCTTTTATATCTTGTCTCTTGTGAATTTATTTTATATTGCTTAGATACGCTTAGCGTATGTACTTCTGAGTATATACGTAGCGGACCTCATCGCGTCCCCTTCGCCGTACACTGGGAAGCAGGGCGTAACAAGCGCAAAGCGCATCTGATCAATTTTAAAATCCCAAAAAGAGACTTTGTCTCAAGATTCTAAGAACAAAGGTTCTTATTCTGTTGAAGATGTTTTAATCTCTTTGATTGGTGAAAGGCTTTGCCTTTATGGATCTGTGATCCTTAAGAGAATTGGATTATTCTCCCCTCTTATGATGAGATGATATCTGAAAGACAGTTTGTCTTATAGATCTATGATCTGTGAGAAGAATTATGTTCTTCTTTTTATGATGAGATTTTTTGATCTCTTTGTGAAAAACCTTGGTCTTATAAATCTATGATCTTTAAAGAAGTGAGTTCTTCTTTTTTAATTATAAGATGATTTCATCCCTGTGCTCATCATCATTCATTTCATTTTTCTTTACCTTGAAGAAAAATCTTCTTTCTCTGAGAGCTTGGCTCTTGTTTTTGAATTCCTCCAAGTTTTGGGGGAGTTTTTCTCTATGCCTCTGTATTTCTCTCGGTGAGACTTGAAGTCTAGGGGCCTTTTTATAGGGCAAGCTGATTTGTTCACTCAGTTAAGGAGATCTTTTCTCCAATTGATTTGGAGAATTTCTCATCGTTGTATCTTTGATCCAAGGGCTTCTGATTTACAGAAGGCAATATTCTTATTTTTAACAAGATTGGGAAATCTTTCCATATAGAATTTATTCTGTATTTTTGGTGATTTTTAATCACCATTGGATCATTGATCCAACGACGCTCTGATTTACAGAGCGTAATTTTGTTGTTTGGAAAGATTTTGAGAAATATTTCCTTGACAGAATTCAATTCTGATTGATTAATGATTTATCATTATTAGTAGATCTTTGATCTGACGGTGGGGAGCTTTTAGTTCCAGCGCTAGCGCACCCGTGCTTTGCACGTGGTGCGCTGCTTAGAGCGCAGCGCACCCGTGCTTTGCACGTGGTGCGCTGCTTAGGGCGCAGCGCACCTAGCGCTAGCGCACCCGTGCTTTGCACGTGGTGCGCTGCTTAGGGTGCAGCGCACTTGGCGCTGCATCTGAAGCGTTGTTTCATTTCAAAATTTAAATTTCAAACAGAGCTTTGCTATGATTGGGGGAAACAAATGCCCTCCCCACCGTTGCGCTCACGTGGCCTACATGTGAGTGTAACGGTGGCAGCATCTGCGCCCTTGGATCAACTCAGAAGTTGAAATGGCATTTCAATGCCTATAAATAAAACCTTTGGCCCTTAGGATGATTTCTGTTCATCTTCCTTCTTATTTTCTGAGAATTTTTATTCTCCCACAGAGCATATCTCTTCATCTTAAGAACTTTCTTAAGGACAGACCTCTGTCAAAATTTAGGTAAAGATTAAAACTTTTAATAATCTAGGGTTTCACCCATTAACAGAGCTTTACTCTTCATAGATTTTTGATCTAAAGAAAATCCTTTTAGGGTTTCATCAACGGAGCTTTGATCTCTTGCACCTATAGATTTAAAGAGATCTTTTCTTGGGGTTTCTTAGCCCTTGAACAGAGCTTTGCTCATAAAGAACTCTTAGAGTTTGTTCATAGATCTTGAAGATCTCAGAATTTTTTATTCATGTATAAAAAATTGATTTCAATTTTTTTCTGATGGATTATTCCATCATTTTTTCCAGAGCAGGGCTCTTGAGGAATTTTTATTCCTTCATCATTAGAACTTGACATGTGTCATTCTGTCACAGAGCACTGCTCTCAAGGGGAGATTTTCTCCTTAGCCCGAGGGATTTCTCATTAAATGAGAATCGATTGAGGATTTCCTCATTTAATTGACAGTCTCATCAAATGATGAGACAGTTTTATCAATGATGAATTGTCATCTAGATTTTGTGGGACCCCTTTGGTCTCTTTTTATTGCATTGCAGTGCGGTACGAATTTTTAAAGTACCAAGCGTCAGAATTTAAATTATAGCACTGACGGTTGGCTTTGTTCTTTTTCGCGCTGGTGACATGTCTTTCGACACTTCTTTTCCGTTCGTTCGCTCAGAAAGAGGATTTCCTGAAGCGCCTGTAGACCGGGTGGTTATTCCGCTGATCAGAGACCATGACCCGTAACACAAGAATCTTCATTTGTGGGGAACATGGTATAACCAGATCATTATGGGTCGACGCAGCTTCTATTGTGCAACACCTTCAGAGGCCATCTCGGCGATTCACTATGCTGACTCACCCCCGGTGAACTATGTTGTGGAGGTGGTTAATTGGACTTCGGAGGGTTGTCTTCAGCCCTCTATGACTGCAATACCTGTACAACCGCCGATGGGTTTGGACATTCTAGGACGGCGTATAGCCAAGGTGAGTCGCGCCCTTAGGGACAGCCGTACAATATAGGTCTGACTTCCCGTCACTCAGCTGGATACCTGCAATGGGCCCGATATATCCTATCGGCAAAGAAGTCAGAACTGCTGAAGCTTGGGTTGTATCCTGCGATTTACGCTTCTCTGTTCCAGTATTCCACACCTCTCGCATAGTGGGTCAAAGCCTTCTTGGAACAATGGAACGTCCCAACTCATACCTTTCTTATGCTAGATCGGGAAGTTTCCATCTCTCTGGAAGAGTTTGCGGATATCTCCGGCTTGCCTGTCAGAGGGGAGCATTATGAGGAGATCTTGCCCCCAGATGAATATGTTTTCGCTACCCGACTGGTGATGACGAGTCTAAACCCAGAGAATGCCATTCAACACCGATTCCCTAACTTGATCAAGGTGCAAAACATATACGAAGGCTTATTTCTTGAATCTGGAAGCCATGGGGTTAGCTTTGCGGACTTCATCGCCCGTTTTCTTCGCCCAGAAGTTTTATCGCGACAAGGTGAAAAGTTTGCCAAACTCGATGATCCTTTCGACTTTGGCTTGGATCGCCGACCAATATTGGAAGCTGATCAAAAGGGATTCCTTCTTCCAAACGTCGCGATCGTCCCTTTTTCAGAAATTACTGCTTTGGACATCGACGAGGAAACGTTCTTTCTAGGGTTCCTCGGTTTGTGGTTAAGCTGGTTTGCGCTTCCCATGCACCCTCGCTACATGAGACCGTCATTCTTCTACCCAGCTCATCGGATGCTTGAAGGGAGACAAGTTGCTGTTGGAATTGCCGGGCTGTCTCATTTGTATCACGGCCTTAGTTTGGCGGCTGATACTACTCAGCTGGGGGTGCAGCCCGTGAACTTCTCGATGCATTATTTTACCTCATGGCTCGAATTGCATGTGCTCGGTGCCTTTGGAATGCATAAGCGGCCTCATTTCTATGAAACTTGCAATTTTCCACGGATCATGCTGTTAGTCAATGCTTCCATTGTGGAGCCAAGTCAGCGAGAGGCTCGGGGTGTAATCCTTCGCCCATGTACCGTCGGGGACGGCATGACCTTTGTTGATAAGGTTACGACCATCGGTAAGGAGTCCGCTACGACGGTGCAGCCATTGCGGGACACCTTTAAGGATGGAGCTTCTACCCTGAAAGCTCGGGAAATTCTCCATCTATATTCCATCAGGCCGGGATATTTGGTGTTCAGGCAGAACGATTCGGCTCTGTTCATAAGATATAATCCCCACCGTTTTGCACAGCAATCAAGTTATAATCAGGGCGTCCCGCTCGAGGCATTCCTGGCAGAACCAGTTTATACTGAGGAGGGTATCCGGAGCGCTTTGCACCACTTCATGCGCCTAAACACAGGGTCCAATTTCTTCATTAGTGAACCAAGTTGTGTTCTTAGGGCCCTAAACGTATACGTGGCATGGTATTAACACGCAATGGGTGCCGTCATCAGGGAGGAAAAGAAATTGTTGCTCGACCGCAAAGGTGCACCACCTGCCGGTAATCCAAACATCCCTCTGAAGCAACGGACCATTATCCGCCCTCCTTTAAGAGAAGTTGCTACGGTCGAAATCCCGCATGATAGGCCCGAACTACCGATACCCCGTGCTCCCGTGGAAGCGGTGACCGTGGCGTCCCCCGAGTCTGGCGTGGGTTCAGATATCGAGACTCATCATCCCAAAGTGCCCACCAAGCCTAAGCTTGTGCTAGCTGCGACCGGAGCTCGGTCGCAGAAGAGGAAGAAGAAGTCGATCCTCTCCGCCGACGTTGTATTTGGTCAGGAGCCTCATGCTCCTTATAGTGAGAGCTTGGGCGAATATGGGACCAACGAGGGTCTATTCATAGTACCGGACGATACTAATCTCGAGGCTGCTATTGCAGCTTCCGAGCGACTAGCAAGCCACAAAGTGGGATTGGCCATCCTCGCGCAATCAAGTAAACATCAGCCGTACCTTTTATCATTGCATTATATTTTTATCATCATGTTTTGACTGACACTTTTCCTTCTCTAATAGGCATTTCTACCGAAGAAGCTCTCGCAGCTTCTCTCAAGACTTTTGAGGAGGAGGAAAGACTTCGAGCATCCTTAGGCATCGGTATATTTCGGTTCACCGCGTCTCCACTCCCGTTTCTTATGGGTAATCTGACCCCTCCTTTTCGTTTTATTACAGGAACTACCTCTACTCAGGTTATTCCAAGTGTGGTACCGACTTCGCAGGGCGGTGCGGAGACGCTTCCAAAGTCGGCTATCGAAGTCTCGGTTCCGCCGGTATTGCCGAAAGAAGCTTGACTTAAGCAACCGATGATGGATGCCATAACGGCTTCAGAGGTAACCCTTGGCACGGACGATGACGTCCCGTTGACGGAGGTCTTGAGAAGATCCGCTCTCACGGCCCGGGCGGAAAGGAAGCGTAGAATGCGCGCAGCAAGGGAGTGTAGTGCCGCCTTGGCCGCGGGTGCAGGTTCGAGCGCTGCTACCCCTGCCCCTACTCCTTCAGAGGATGCTTCGGCCGCCTTGTCTACCGCCCACAGACAAGAAGCACGTGTGGTTCGGGAAGTAGTCGAAAGACCGACCCAAGGTAACGTGACATTGAGTTCTTTTTGTCAAAGTTTTAATTTTCAGGTTCTCATATATCCTATCCTGCAGGGCCGAGTATTGATGAGGTAGAGGTAGGTGAGATGGCTGCAATCGCCGAGCCTGAGGTAGCGGTAGGTGAGATGGCTGTAATCGCTGAGCATGAGGTAGCCACTCTTTCTCAAGAGTCTGGCACTGCCCCAATCGCCACCCTTTCCCCTTGCGGCTCCTTGTCGTTGCCGAGCGCTGCGAGTGTCACGACGATTCTCGTGGAGTCGGGGGATGAGGCTATGGGTGGCGAAACCATTCCGGTGGAGGAGGGTGAAGCAGTCGCTGCATCTAGTGACGCCCTTGTCGCGGTTTCAACTGACGACTCACCAGGTAGATTTTGGGTTATTGCTTTCTCATTTATTCTGCAATCCCTTTCAATCTCTTTTGACAGCGTTTCTCTTATTTCTAATGCAGGTGTGGTGAGCATTGAGCTTGTGCCACCCGAGGAAGCATCTCCAGTCGCTGCTTTGACGGTGGTCGCCCCTTTGCCTTCTCTCGTACCCTCTCAAATATTGGAAGGTGAGGATTTGTGACCCATCAGTTTCATTGTAGGCAGTATACTTTATGTACTGACATTGCATTATTACATCCTTGCAGGAGTCCTTTTTGATCACCTGTATATTTATCCTTCCAGTCAGAGATTGCCTTTTCTAATGGTGCTGGTGAGTACAGCCTTTAGCTAATGTCTTTTCTTTTCTTTTACGGGCAGTCAAATCGTTTCTAATTCTTCTTTGTTTTGATTGCAGCACTATAGATCGAAGGAGAAGACGAAAGAACAGTTGCACCACCGGTACTCCCGGCCTTACCACCTGCTACAGCCGGTATAGTAAACTCCATTGTTCATGAGCCTCCTTTATTTCTTGAACCGTCACTTGAATGTGATTTGTTTTGCAGCGGTGATACCGACTTCAACTTCGCTCGAATCTCGAATCATAATGCAGCAGGACCCTTTTCTAGGCGTTCATCTTCAAAAGACGCTGTGAATAGTCTGCGCATGTTGAGCGATCACCTCGAGGAGCTTGACGCGGAGACCCCTGCCCTTGCTGCAGATTTTGCTGCTGAGATTAATCCCATGCTGGCGACGCTCGTGCACTTTCACAGCGAGCGCGTCGTTGAGTCTTTGGTTAATCACTGCAGTAAAATTGAGGTTTGTCTGCATGAGCTCGAGGTCGGACGTCCCGCTTCAGAGGTCCTGGCTGTGAACTCCCAGCGGGCTGCATGGGTCGAGCAGAGCACTCCCTACTTCCGCCATCTTTAACAAGAAGCAGCCTTGAGGCGTAAGGAGCGTGAGGAGACTTCAAGTGAATCTGCCCAGCTGCATGCTCAGGTTGACGCAAATTCCGTACAGCTGAAAGCTATCTTCGAAAGCCTTCTACGATATATTTCTGACGGGCTAACGCTGAAGCAGAAGCTCGACCTCATTAAGCGGGGAGCGCAAAGTCGTGTGGCAGCTCAGCGGGTTGTTGATGAGCAACTTTCATCTTACTTGCAGCAACGAGCTCAGGTTGAAGCAGAGTTGGCCGCGGCAGCTGACCGTGAAAAGGGGCTGAGGGGAATGCGCGAGCAACTGATTGGTCTATTGAAAACGCTCCCCTCCCAATAGTTGTTTTTGCACCATTTGTAATTTTTGAATGAAATGTATCCATTTTTTTATCCTTTCATATGATGTAAATTGTACTCCATTTGTCTTTATAAATAAAAGATACATTTCTGTCGCACTATCTTGTGTTATCTCTTGCTTTCTTGTTTTTTCTATGTTGCTGGCATGTCACCTTTAGCAAGCGTAGTTTGTAGATGATAGAGAACATTCTGTCTTGAACTCTTCGAGAGTTAGCAATGGCTTAGGAAGCAGGTTAAGATCTGCTGCCTAAGGCTTTTCAACTTTATGAGCCGTGAGGGTCTCATAAAGAGTTTTCTCCCTACGAGTCGAGAGGATCTCGTAGGTGTATTTTTTCCTTAGGAATCGTGAGGATTCCTAAGTGTTTTTTTTCTCTTGGGAGTCGTAAGGATCTCACAAGAGAATTTTCTTCCTTACGGGTCGAGAGGACCCGTAAGTAATTGATGGGGTTGACATATCCGCATTTCACGGAGTCAGAAGTTGCTCTGGGCATTTCCCATCAGGTCGAGATTGACTCTAGCCGTGTTCCACGGGACCAGGATTTGCTCTGGATGCTTCCTACGGGGTCAGGATTTACATAGCCATGCTCCGCAAGGACCAGGTTCCACTCTGGACGCTTTCCACGGGGTCAGGATCGATATAGCCGTGTTCCACAAGGACCAGGTTCCGCTCTAGACGCTTCCCACAGGGTTAAGATTGACATAGGCCGTGTTCCACGTGACCAGGATTTGCTCTGGATGCTTCCCACGAGGTCAGAATTGATATACGCCGTGTTCCGTAAGGACCAGGTTCCGCTCTGGACGCTTCCCACGGGTAAGGATTGACATAGACCGTGTTCCACGTGACCAGGATTTATTCTGGATACTTCCCACGGGTCAGAATTGACATAGGCCGTGTTCCGCAAGGACCAGATTCCGCTCTGGACGCTTCCCACGGGGTCAGGATTGACATAGACCATGTTCCACGTGACCAGGATTTGCTCTGGATGCTTCCCACGGGGTCAGGATTGACATAGGCCGTGTTCCACTAGACCAGGATTTGCTCTGGATGCTTCCCATGGGGTCAGAATTGACATAGGCCGTGTTCCGCAAGGACCAGGTTCCGCTCTGGACGCTTCCCACGGGGTCAGGATTGACATAGGCCGTGTTCCACGTGACCAAGATTTGTTCTGGATGCTTCCCACGGGGTCAGAATTGACATATGCCATGTTCCGTAAGGACCAGGTTCCGCTCTGGACGCTTCCCACGGGGTCAGGATTAACATAGGCTGTGTTCCACGTGACCAGGATTTGCTCTGGATGCTTCCTACAAGGTTAGGATTGACATAGGCCGTGTTCCACTAGACCAGGATTTGCTCTGGATGCTTCCCACGGGGTCAAAATTGACATAGACCGTGTTCCGCAAAGACCAGGTTCCGCTCTGGACGCTTCCCACGGGGCCAGGATTGACATAGGCCGTGTTCCACGTGATCAGGATTTGCTCTGGATGCTTCCCACGGGGTCAGGATTGACATAGCTGTGTTCCGCAAAGACCAGGTTTTGCTCTGGATGCTTCCCACGGGGTCAGGATTGACATAGCCATGTTCCGCAAGGACCAGGTTCCGCTCTAGACGCTTCCCATGGGGTCAGGATTGACATAGGCCGTGCTCCACGTGACCAGGATTTGCTCTGGATGCTTCCCACTGGGTTAGAATTGACATAGACTGTGTTCCGCAAAGACCAGGTTCCGCTCCGGACGCTTCCCACGGGGTCAGGATTGACATAGGCCGTGTTCCACGCGACCAGGATTTACTCTGGATGCTTCCCATGGGGTCAGGATTGACATAGGCCGTGTTCCACTAGACCAGGATTTGCTCTGGATGCTTCCTACGGGGTCAGAATTGACATAGGCCGTGTTCCACGTGACCAGGATTTGCACTGGATACTTCCCACGGGGTCAGGATTGACATAGGCCGTGTTCCACTAGACCAGGATTTGCTCTGGATGCTTCCCACGGGGTCAGAATTGACATAGGCCGTGTTCCGCAAGGACCAGGTTCCGCTCTGGACGCTTCCCACGGGGTCAGGATCGACATAGGCCGTGTTCCACGTGACCAGGATTTGCTCTGAATGCTTCCCACGGGGTCAGGATTGACATAACCGTATTCCGCAAGGACCAGGTTTTGCTCTGGATGCTTTCCATGTGGTCAGGATTGACATAGCCATGTTCCGTAAGGACCAGGTTCAGCTCTGGATGCTTCCCACGGGGTCATGATTGACATAGCCGTGTTCCGTAAGGACCAGGTTCCGCTCTGGACGCTTCCCACGGGGTCAGGATTGACATAGGCCGTGTTCCGCAAGGACCAGGAAGGGTTGACTTTATCCGCATTTCATGGAGTCGGGGGTTGACTTTCGGTTGTCTGTGCACCGCCGAGTCATGGAACTGGGAGTTGCTGAGGTTCCGCTTTGCTGATATTGCGTCTGTTGAAATGAGACGAATGTTGAGATGATCTCCAGGCTGTCTGTGAACCGTCGAGATTTGGCTTCTTCTTCTTCTTTTTTTGATAGAGCCTGGTAGGAAGGTATGGTTCCCTATTTATTTGTGCCCCTGTATTGTATACAGGAATCGATGTGATCTCATCTGTAGGGCAAAAAATTTCATTTTATATATTTTTCTTTCCGCGATACTCTATCATTTCAGCTTTTATATCGCGAAAATCGTGATTGCCCAATCATTTCGGCTATTTTTCGCGGTGCCCAATCATTTCGGCTATTTTTTTGTTTTTACTCGCTGCTTTTTATTGCGAATTGCCAAATCATTTCGGCTATTTTTTCATGCATATATTTTTACTTGCTGATTTTGTTGCAAGTTGCCCCATCATTTTGGCTATTTCATATGCATTTGTGGTTCGCTGGCTTTTCGCTATGAGTTTGGGATTGGACACTGATTTCGGTATCAGCACCGCTACAACTGGGATATTGCCAGGAGCGAATCATCATTTGCCTATGTCGATATCGAACAAAGGTGGCTTAGCAAATAGGGTTAAGATCTTGTCGACTAAGGCTTTTGACTTCATGAGCTGTAAGGGTCTCATAAAGGTATTTCTCTTTACGAGTCGTGAGGATCTCGTAAGTGCGTTACTTAGGAATCGTAAGGAGTCTTAAGTGTATGGTCTCTTATAAGTTGTAAGGATCTTACAAGAGTATTTTCTCCTTATAAGTAGAGAGGACTTACAAGGGCTGTCCACTGTGTAAACATATCCCCAGTCACGGGTGGGACTTTTGTTAGGGAAATGTTTATTCGCGCCCGTGTATTATATACAAGGGTCGGCATTGAACCGGTTGTAGGGCAATGCTGGAGGTTGTGATGGCTTAAGAACAGGTTCAGATCCCTGTAGCTTAAGGCTTTTGAACCCTATGAGCCGTGAGGGTCTCAAAGGGAAATTCTCCTTACGAGTCCTGAGGATCTCGTAAGTGTAATTTCTCCTTAGGAATCGTGGGGATTCCTAAGTGTGTCGCTCCCTTATGAGTCGTAAGGATCTCACGTACTTACAAGGCCGAGAGGGCCTTGCAAGTGTTTTTTAAAAAGATCACGTCCTTTCGGGTTTTCACAAAACTCGCCGGTAGCCCTGCTGTTTTTACTCACGGAGCCCTTTCGGGTTTTCATCCGTGCCCATTTTGCTTATGGACATACCGTTTTCTTTCTTTTTTTATTTTATTATTTTTTTTGTGTCAGCCTTGGGATGCTGCAGTCCGTAGTAGTTTATTGACGTCTTGGTTAACGGCCAATTTTAGGACATAGTGGTCCATTGTTAGTTTAAGGACGTTTCGGTCCGTTGTTAGTTTTAGGACATTTCGGTCCGTCGTTGGTTTAAGGACGTTTCGGTCCGTCGTTGGTTTAAGGACGTTTCGGTCCATAAGCCGGCCACTATATATAGAGTTTGGGCTTAGGAAGATAGCGAGCGGACATAGGCGTCGTCATCTATCGTTGACCTAGGCCGTGACTCATCTGGCGTAGTATTTTTTCAGGAAGCGACCGTTTATTGGCCTAAAAGGTCTTTCGCCATGCATGTCCATGAGTAGATAGGCTCCATCTTGGTAGACCTTGTCTATGATATACGGGCCTTCATAATTCGGCTTGAATTCCCCCCGCTTGGCACGATTGGGGATCATAGGTCTTTTGACCACTAGCACGAGTTCGCCTTGGCGGAATGTTCTCGGCCTAGTCAATCTCTCATATGAGCGTGTCATCTTTGCTTTATAAGCCTCCAGATTTTGTTGCGCCATGAGCCGGGTTTTGTCAAGGGCATCGAGTTCCTCAAGCCAAAGGTGAGCATTTTCTTCGTCTGTTAGCTTGTAATGAACGGCCACTCGTAGAGAGTGTAACTCTATCTCGAGGGGGAGTACTGCTTCTGTGCCGAATACCAATGCATACGACATTGTGTTCGTGGCCGTTTTGAACGTAGTTCGATATGCCCAGAGAGCTTCATGCAGTCTCTCGTGCCAGTCCCTCTTATTTCGAGACACCGTCTTTTTCACGATCTTCATCAAGGTCTTGTTGAAAGCCTCAGCTAGACCGTTAGCTCAGGGATTATAAACCGAAAAGTATCTCCAGTCTATATTATGCTGCTGTGCAAAGCGGCTAATCTTATGACTTCTGTAGGCCGGCCCGTTATCGGAGATAATCCGCCGCGGAGTGCCAAACCGATAGATGACGTGTGTCTTGAAGAAATGGAAGATATTCTCCGTCTTCACTTCCCTCAGCGGTACTGCTTCTGCCCATTTGGAGAAGTAATCAGTTGTCGCCAAAATGAATCGATGTCCTCTGGACGATGCTATCTCAATGGGCCCGATTATATCAGTTCCCCACATTTCGAATGGCTAGCTAGCCACCGTTGGGTGTAGCGGATTTGGATGCTGATGGATAAAGTCCCTGTGAATCTAGCACGAGTGGCACTGCTTTGCGTATTCGAGGCAGTCCTGAATCATTGTGGGCCAATAATAGCCCATCCTTTTGATCTTTAGCTTCATCTTCGGCCCGGCTTGGTGAGAATCGCAGAGTCTGCCATGAGTTTCTTGGACGACTCTTTTTGATTCTTCCAGTGCCAGGAATCTTAGCCATAAAGAGTCAAACGATCTCTTAAACAGAGTATTATTGACGAAGGCAAAAGATAAAGCTCGTTTCATGAGCTGATGTCTCGAGGATGCATCTTCAGGTGTTCGACGAGATTTGAAGTAGTCTATAAAGACTTCTCTCCAATCCATAGCCTTTTCCTAGTCTTTTATTTGTAGGGCTGTCTACTCGGTAGCTCCCTTTCCTTCGGACGAATCCGGAGATATTTCTGCTGGTGCAAGAACCCGGCGACTTTGCACAACGATCCTCACGTCATCGACGTTCTCGTCGGCCAGTTCTTTAGCGAGTTTGGCTAATGCATCCGCCTTGCTATTTTCCGCACGCGGTATGCTTTCCAAGGTGTAGGCAGGAATTTGAATCAGCAGTTGCTGTACTCTCTCGCCATACTTCACCAACTCTGGCTTGCATGTCTGATAGTCGCCATTTACTTGACTAACGACCAGTTGGGAGTCTCCGTATATGAGGAGGTTTTCAATTCCCATGTCAATAGGGATCTCAAGACTTGCTATTAAAGCTTCATATTCGGCTTCATTGTTCGTCCTCGGCTCTGTTAAGGAGAAGGCGAAGCGGATTGTCCCCCTTTGTGGAGTTATAAAGATGAGGCTTACCCCGGATTTGATTATGGTGGTGCTTTGCTTCCGCTTCTTCATGGAAGATGCCCTATCGAAGTAGAGTTCCCATCGGGGGTCACTCTCTCCTTTCTCGCCGTCAATTGTGTCAAATGCGTGCTCGTTTGGCAATTCGCAGTTCAAAGGGGAATCGGCAGGTATCGGATGCTCAGCGAGGAAGTCGGCGATGGCCTGGCCTTTCACTGCCTTAAGGGGACGATAAGTTATTGAGAACTCCATTAAGAGTAGGGCCCACTTAGCGAGTCGTCCTGTTAGTATGACCCTTGACATCAAATATTTGAGAGGATCCACCTTTGATATGAGATGGACCTCATGTGCCAACGCATAGTGCCGGAGCTTCGTTATCACAAAGATTAACGCCAGACATTGTTTTTCAATGGGGGAGTAGTTGCTTTCTGCCCCCCGTAGAACTCGACTCAAGTAGTAGAGGGCTCTCTCTTTCCCTTGGTCGTTTTCTTGTGCCGACAGCACGCCTAAAGAACCTTCGAGGGCAGTTGTATACAGAATGAGGGGTTTTCCCTTGACTGGAGCAGTTAGTACCGGAGGATTCTGTAGGTATTGCTTGATTTCGTCCAGTGCGCTTTGGCATTTGCGATCCCAGACGAACAGGGTTCCCTTCTTCATTAGGTGACTGTAAGGACGACACTTGCCGAAAAGATTGGCTATGAATCGCCGGATATATGCGAGCTTTCCTTGGAGAGACCGCAGTTGCTTGAGAGTCCTTGGTGGAGGCATTTTCATGATTGCTTTGATCTTCGACGGGTCTATCTCGATGTCTCGGTGTCGGACGACGAATCCTAGAAACTTGCCTGAGAAAACTCCGAATGCGCATTTGAGAGGGTTCATCTTCAAGTTGTATTTCTGAAGGCGCTGAAACACGATCTTCAGATGCTCTAAATGTTCCTTGTATGATTTGCTTTTAACTACGAGGTCGTCAATATAGCATTCGACGATTTCATGTATGAGGTCATCGAAGATCTTCGTCATGGCCCTCTGATAGGTGGCACCAGCGTTCTTTAGACCGAAAGGCATCACCTTGTAGCAGAATATGCCCAAAAGGGTCCGGAAAGCGGTATGTTTCTGGTCTTCGGGAT
Source organism: Agapanthus africanus (assembly GCA_030015575.1). NCBI lineage: Eukaryota > Viridiplantae > Streptophyta > Magnoliopsida > Asparagales > Amaryllidaceae > Agapanthus > Agapanthus africanus. Next base: position 90,193,899 of record JASDDO010000019.1, on the reverse strand, counting down.
GCATCTTTATCTAATTATACCATGATGATCCGTCCATGAAGCAGAAGACTTTGTGAGTGGACGTATTATCTATCATCAGCTCAGTGACTGGTACTGGAAAGTCGTCCTTCGGGCAAGCTTTGTTGAGATCCCGAAAGTCCACACATATGTGCACTGTCCTGTTTTTCTTCATCACTAGAATGTTGTTAGTGATCCAGTCAGGATACTGAACCTCTTGGATGAAGCCGGAGTCGATTAGCTTCTTGACTTCGGCGTTGATGCTCATCTCAAACTCGAGCCGCATTCTTCTCGGTGCTTGTTTGATTGGCTTGATGTCCGGAGATATCGCCAATTTGTGCACAGCAATCTCTGGATCTAATCCTGGCATCTCAAAATAGTTCCATGCAAAACAGTCTTTTTACTGCATGAGCACGTCTTTGAGCGTAGCCACCTTTTCTTCAGACAACAGCTCACTGATGAATGTTGGCTGCAGGTCACTTGCCGTCCCTGATCGCACGCTTTTGGCGTGTCGGATGTTCAAAGTTCTAAAGTTATAACCGCGATCAGGACGGTGTCGCTTTGCAGCTAGCCGGTTGAGCACGGGTCGATCCACAGGGAGATAGTTGTATGTCCGTTCTTGTCTTAGACGAGTCAATGAAGAATTGTATATGTTTGTTCAAGTCTAACCTATGTGTTTTATTTGCAAGTATAAAGTTGTTAAGAAAAAGATACGAAAGTGTAAGCTAAAGAAATCCGCACTCAAAACCTTTGAGCCGAGTCTTGACCAATTGAAGCTAGAGCAATCGGCAACAACGTGGATTAGAGGATTTAAGCACGGTATTCGTGGAATCCGGCTTATTTACCCTTGTCCTTCCGTTCTTGTCTCTTGCTTTCGCCTCCGGCCAAACCGAACGCAACCGGTCGCGGTTAGGAATCACCGTTACCTTGGTAGGGTAGGGTGCCTAACGGAGCGCTTGCGTATCGTTTGGGCGGAGTTCAATGGAAAATAACGGGAAAAGGAAATGAGCAAAGAAACTTTTAACTTACAATATCGTATTTATTCTTAACAACAATAATTACAACCATTCACAAAAAGAACCAAAAAGAGAGAACAAAAAGATAAACAAAGAAAAGAAAAGATTACAAGCAAGTAATTAATGTGCATGGTAATAAATTGCAAGTAATAAAAGACAAGAATGAAAAATGCAAGAAAGAGATAAGCAAGAAAGTAACACTAAGAACCATAGAACTCAAGACAAGCCATATGATCAATAGCCAACCCTTAAACTTGCAAGCTCAATCAAGAGGTTGCAAGATCAAGAGAAGGGTAAAGAACTCATGTGAAATGAAGCACAAAAGAGAGAACAACATGATACAACCCCTTGAGATCAATGACCAAAGCTTAAACTTGCAAGCTCACTTAAGAGGTTGCAAGATCAAGTTAAGGTAGAGAGCTCAAGGGGAAAGCTAAGCAAAAGAAAGAATGATACAAAAACTCTCATCTTCATTTAACATCCACTCAATGCTCTCACTACATTTTCATGGAGGAAAGAATGAAGAAGAAGAAGAAGAAGACTAAAAACTAACAAAAAAGAGGCATAAGAATGAACTTAACACCTTGGTTTGGCTCAGATCTGGGGTATTTATAGGAGGGGAACTGGAAACCTACGGCAAGAATCTGCCCCTACATAAAATTACCTAACTGCCCACAAAAAACGACAAAGCAAGGAGAACAAATGGCCGCGGTTCCGAGGCCTAAGCCTGCTTAGGCCGCGGAACCGCGGCCGTATAGGGGAGTTAGGTCATGTGCTTTTGTCGTATCGCCTGGTTCCCTTTTTACTTGTGTTTGCCAACTTTAAACTGCACAAAATCTTCCAGAATATCTTCAGATTTCTTAGTCCAAGATTGCTTTATTTTCTTTACTTTTGACTTCTATCTCCCTCGAGCTCCGCGTACCCATTGATTCTTGTGCTGCCCCCCTCATGCTCTGTGCTTGTCCGAGACACGAATGACCACTGTCATATGTCTTGTCTCTGGAACTGGTACTCGGCACTGGACTGATATGGATGACCGGAACCCGGCTTTTATCTGCTGTGACAGATGTTCTGAGTTTGGTGTAACTGTGGAGATTTTGTCTTGATTTGCAATATTTGTACTGGAAACCTGTAATCTGTAAATATGTAACAAACACGGATTAAAAGCACCTACCTATAAACACACGAGCATAAGATTGGGCGGTATAAAATGCAATATTCTGTTATGAACAGTCTCCAAATCAATTTTCTTGAGGTTATCTGCAGTAGTTTGTATCCCATCTTCCAGCTCTTTTGGCGCCGGTAGAAACTCGGAGATTATTTCGTCGTCATCGTTTTCGAAGCACCAGGAAAGATCAGCCATATCTTCACATACTCTTTCTCCTGACATCATTATCATATGACAGGTGCGAGATCGCTTCCCAGACCGATATTGGTCTGGTTCTATTCTCGCTGCATACGTGGCTTTCGGTTCATGTTTCTGTGGCGGGGTTACCCTCCAGCTGCTGGATAGAGCGAACTTGCCGAGTTGGTATTGGTCTTCGACCCAGTTCCTGAAGGTGAAGCAGTCTTCGAGAGGATGCCCTGTTGCTTGGTGATAGGAGCAATAGTCAGGAAGAGAGACCTCGTTTGCTTGCTCGGGGTGCTTGGACTCCGGGAGTGTCATGATCTGATGTTTCATGACAAGATTGAATATCTTCTTTGTCTTGTCTTGGGAAAAAGAATACGCTCGACCCATCTTTTTTATAAGAGATGAATCCTGGTTGCTCGATTCCCGATCGCGTGGTTTCTTGGACCCACCTTGTCGCTGTTGAACGCTTTTTCCGTTCTTGGATTTATTTTTGCCTCTGCACCGGGTCTTCTTTGTGACGGGTTGGCGACGAAGGGCATCATCATTCTCCGCAGCATGCTGGAGGAGGCGCTGCGTCCTAGCTTTCTCGTAGATGGCCATTTCGCAATTATGATCGTCTCGAACTTTTTTACCCGCTTTCCTTATAAGCTTGTCCATTTGTTCTTCGAACGACGGGCTTGGTATTTTCACGACGGGAGCTCGTTTTGGTTCAGGGTTAGCATCTTCCCACAGAGCATCTTCTTCTTCATCGAAGTCATGTATGACGTAGCAGCCATGGAATCGCTCCCGTTTCTTGGATTGAACATATCCAAGCCCGATCGTTTCCATTCTCTCGTTGGGCAACTTTCGCTGAGTTCCGGGTACGTTCCAGATCCTGTTATAGAACCGGGCTTGTCGAGCAGTCTGTTTAAGGGGTACACCTTAGCACCTCAGTAGTCTTTTTAGCCCGTCGGTGTAGTATCTGGGCAGACGGATGGGCTGGAGCCTGTCAAGTGTAGAATCCGCGCCATGCCAAATTTCTTTCTCCACTTTGGTTTTCGTGGATCGGTAGAATAGGATCGCCTTTTCACCCTTTCGCCTTGGAGGGACATAGAACGTCTGCAGTTCTTGCACACTATAAGTTTTAAGTGCATCGAGCTCTTTGTAATGCTCCCGCGGAACCATGGCAACTTGCAAACTTTGATCTTCATCAGCGACGGCTTGTATCGATGGCTGAGCAGAGAATACGGCATTGACCTCATCTTTCGAGTCGCTGCCGAAGATCAACATAGGGGTGGACGGTCCCGGCTTGTTTCATTCGGGTGGCCCTGAATAAATTAATTCTTCTTCCTCCTCGGTATCAATCCCGAAGACCGGAATAGTAGTAATAGCTTTGTTCTTGTCCTCCGGATTACGACATCTTTCTGTGTCTTCGAAATCTGGCAGGAAGTACTTGGCATCCTCATATTTGCGGACTTCGTTCACGGAGAATGGGTTTGGTTCCCCTGTCACAGTGTACTCGAGACCTTCTTTGAAGTACTTCATACACTGATGTTAGGTAGAAGGGATAATGTTGTACTCGTGTAGCCAAGGCCTACCGAGCAAAGCATTATAGCAGGTCTTAGCGTCAATAACGTGAAACTTAATGTCAGTGACTAGCAGCCCAAAGCGCAGTGTCAGTATCATAGACCCGAGCGTCCGTGATGACTGGGAGTCAAACCCGGAGATAATGATCTTATCCCGAGCGAGATGTTGAACTCTTATGCAGATTTCCTTCAACACTCTTATATTGAAGAGGTTAACGGAGGACCCATTGTCAATCAAAATTTTGCCTATCTTGATATCATGACAGTATCCGGAGACATAAAGGGGAAGGTTGTGCTAGCACGTCCCGAGGAGAAGATCTTCATCACCGAAGGTAATATCGGCTGTGTGCACTTCTTCCAGCTCGTCCTTCATCTTTTCTTCGGCGGGGAAAGCTTGGAATAGGTCAGGCTCTTGTAACGCCTTGATCAGAGAATCTCTTGCTTCTTTTGATAACAAGAGGGCATCGAGAATGCTTAGCTGCGAAGGTAGCTTCCTTAAGTGTGCCATAACGTTGTAATCCACCTTACTTTTTTTAGGCGGGTCGTTGGCTGTCAGCTCTTCGACGGCTTGGTCATCGAGGGTGATATCCTCAGGGACTTTTTCTTTCCCCTTATCTTTTCTATTCGAGCCCTTATTTGCAGGTCCGAGATTCTTTTCGGGCAGTGTACGATTGCGCAGCTGAATGTTCTCACAGGTCTTCATTTCTTCCGTTTCGGATGTGGGTTCTTTGAAGAGAGGGCCAAAAGCTATTTCTTCATCAGAATCGCTTCTAAAGGTGAGAACTAGCGATCCCCCAGCATCGACCATGTGACAGTTGCCGGTAGTTCTTTTACGCTCTTCGGTCGTATTTCTTTGCTCCCGACGAGTTTTGCGTTTCATCCGCTTAAAATGTTGTCGGTGAGCAACATATCCCTGCTACCATCTTTTAAAAGCGTCGCACTCTTCGGTGGGGTGAGCAATATTTCGATGATATGAGCAGTAGCTAGGATGTATATCCGCTTCATCAGGAGTGTTTCCTTCGGAGGGTGGCAGCTTCATTCCCATCGATATAGCTTTGGCGAACCTTTTCCTTGTCTTGAATCTGCTTTTATTTGCGGCGGATGCACTTTGATCTGGTGGGAGTGTCTCGACCCTTTCGTCCAGTCGCCGGCGTTTGGCCTCTTCAAATATGGTCATCTCATGCTCTCGATCAGTTTTGCTTTTAAGAAGAGCTTCGTTCAGGAATGCATCAATCATTTCGTCCGATGGTCCTAAAAGTCCCGGCTCAGGATTTGCCCCCAGTTTCTCTGCGTTAGGAGCTTCTTCACCGTTTATTAACGAGTGAGAGATTATATGGCAGCTTGCCACGTAATCCTCAGGTTCATCCGACGAGTCTTCTCCTTCATCGTTGTCGCTATCTCCGTCTTCAAGGACGTGGTTGAGAAACTCCTGAAGCGTGACCGGGGTTCGCGCCTTCTGGTTATATTCTTCCAGCGCGTCGATATATTTTTGCAGGCCCGTGTGCTTGTCACCAGGCTTCATGGGCTTTTTGGTCTTCTTTTTCTTCTTCGAAGACTTTGACGGCTGGGTGCTATCACCACCAATTTTTGGAGTTGGGCGCGGTTTCGGCATTCCCTCGATGATCTCGGGCTCCAGTGGATTTTTCCACCTGATTACCAGGCATGTTTGGAGATCCTTCAGCGTTCTTTTCGTTTTGGCTGAAAGAGCGACCTCCCAAGGAGTTTCTTCAACAAAAGAACACGATGCCCCCGGTGTGTCCCCCCTTTTAAGAGCGTGTGGCTGAGGCGGGTTTACTTTCCAATTCTCGGACAGTGCGAATTTTCCATGTTGGTACTGGTCCTCAATCCAACCCTTGAAGACGAAGCAATCCTCAATTGGATGGCCTATCGCTTGATGGTAGGGGCAATAATTGGGACTATTAGCCTCACCGGGTTGCAATGGACGTTTTGGACTCGGCAAATTAATGAGCCTGTTGCCCACCGCTAGCTCGAACAATCTCCTTGTTTTGCCCCGAGGAAACGAACAAGGGCGCTTTATTATCTCATTATAGTATTGCCGTCTCTCGTCTAGGCGAATTGTTAATTTTGGACCAACGGGCTGCTATTGAGTATTTGCGACAAAGGTCGCTTTCCCTTTCCCTTTTTCATTCCGTGGCTCCGGCTTTGAAGGAGACGGTCTATGACCCATCTGGTCCATTTAGGCCAGTTTGTCAATTAAGGCCTGGAACGTGGTCGGCTTGAAGAACATCATGAATTAGGAAATGGTCGCCTGAGGGTCAAGAGTGCCCATGAACATGCCCACTGCCGGCGCTTCTTCGATGCACTGCTCACATTTGGACCACAGATTCCACCATCGTATTGCGTATTGAACCCATGTCTCGCCTGTCTTCACCCTGGCATTGATCAATACCGTTATTGGGGTGCGTTCACTAGCACTCGTGAAACACCGGGTAAATAGTAGCTCCATCTCTGCAAACGTTTTGACGGAGTTGTTGGGAAGCTCCGAATACCACTTAAACGCCATCTCCGATAAGCTACCAACAAACTGGCGGAGCAGAAGCTTATCATCACCTTCGGTGTTATCGCACAAGGCTCTGAATTGAGCGACGTACTGATGCGGATTCCCCGTCCCTTTATATATGTGGAATTTAGGGATCGTATATCCCGGCGGGTACCTTATTTGGTCATACCATCCTGGATATGGTCACCCGGTTTTAACAATTTGGCCGACCGCTTCATTCGCCTGGTGAGCTGAGCGATGTAGTCATCCAGAGTGGCCTTGGAGATGGTCTTCTCTTTAGCTACTGAAAGATCCGAAAGAGGGTTCGATGATTCCCCTATGTCATCTTCAATGATAATCGGGGGGTCTTCAGCTGGAGGTTCCGGCTGTAACATCATCCCAGCCATGTCTTGGAACAAAAAAGACATTCGTTATATGTTAGCCGCCTGTTCCACGGCCTCTTTTTCTTTCCTCTCGAGCATTCTTCGGAGGAAATCAGCATCAGTTTCTTGTTCTTGACGCTGCTCCGAGGTCTCCAGATTTTCTTTCGTCCCGGTGAGTGCGGCCATTGCAGTTAGCATCTCCTGAAGTTTCTGCTACTGCTGCTCCTGAGCCTTTGTTATCGATCGAGTAAGCGGTCGATGACCCGTAGAAGCACGGCTTTCCTCTTTTCCGAAAGCCATATAAACGGTATGTGTTGCCATGCCCCCAGACTTGGGGCGTTTAGGTTCGGTGTCCTTGCGGTCTGCCAAAGACGCAGGGATCTTCTCCAACCTCCTTCTTTTGTGGGCGGTCAAAGTTGAGGGAGCCGTTGCAGCGGGCACCCAAACAGATGACATCTTTTGTGGAACCACGGGATGGCTCTTTTCTTGCCGAGCTTTATTCTTCCTTGGTCGGCGAGAGTAGTCCTGGTCAATCACCGATTCCTGGACCTATCGCCAGACTTTGTAAATTTTGGAGGATAGCCGCTGAGGGGGCTGTTCCGGCTTCTTTTCCGTAGCATTCTCCATAGGTGGAGGAGATCTCTTCAGCACGGCAGTTGGAGAGTTCTTGCGAACCCTCCTAAGCGGTTCGAAGTTGTTCCCAGTTAGAACAACAGCATTGATTTCCACCATGGGAGCTGGCGGAGTTAACCCAGAAAGGGAGCTGCCCCCAGCCTTCCTTACTCGGCGCCAGTGACGACGGTGAGCATGTCGTGTGGATGGAGTCGGTTCATCTATGGGGATGGCTTCGTCATGCCCCTTGTTTTGGCGAAGGGTTGTCGCTGGCGTCAGCCTCTTGAAGACTGACGTTCGCCGAGAAGTAATGTCCAATCTGTCAAAAACAGACCTATGGGTAGGGGAAGCAGCTTTGAGGACTTCACCTGGAGTGGGAGCCAGAACAGTCAGTCTTGACCGACCCTTTGGCAGGAGAAGCCGCTTTGACGACTTCGAGAGCAGGAATGACTATCCTTTTTGGGATAACCCTTTCTGGTATCGCAGGCTTCTTCACGGGCCCACACGTGCTTTGTCCCAATCTATCAAAGACTGAGGTGCTGGATTAGGGCGACCCGCTGAGAGGGGCCGCAGTAGTTGTGAGCCGATTAAAGACTGAGCTCTTCGGAGCTTCTTACAATGGTAGCGGGGCATTGAAGCTCATCGGTGGGATCATGGTCCCAAAGAATAGCCCAGTAGTGGCCTGAGTTACTTGCTCCACTGGCATCTTGAACAGGGAGGCTGCTTGGGGCCCGTAGGTTACACCTCCAGATGAGGTGGAACGGGAGTTGCAGTTGTAGCTGGAGCAGTTAGAGGCCATTGATATTCTCTTTTCTGCACAAGAGTAAAACCAAATCTTAGTATCTCGAACCCAAGGGCAACCATATTAAACCGCGATTCGTTCGCGAAAACTATACACGAAGTGTGGAGTGGAAAGAGGAAGAGGTCCCACCGGGCGTGCCAGAATCTGTTCCCATCCAAAACACGGAAACGGTACCGCGTAGGTCCGTCTTACCTGAATTTTGGGGTAGATGCTAATTGGTGCTATCCGTCCACCTCTCCGAAGATGCCAAGTTGATTTATGACACCATTTATCGAAGGTTTAAACGGATGCGGCCGATATAGCAGACTTTGTCAGATTCCCCTCGTTGAAGGGTTTTTTGATTGTGGGGACGCTCTTTCCTGCAGGCACAAGCCCCTGTAGTTAATTACGCTACCACTTCGCGGTAACCACTTTCTCCTTCTTTAGATGGTCACTTCGTGTCGTGTGTGTTTGTTTTGTTTTTGGTTGCCTGTGGATTGTATACGGAGACTAATTTATATTGTCGCCTGTAAAGCGTGGATTAGTCCAAATCCGTATCTTTATAGATTTGGGTTTGGGTTTGGGTTTAAGGATACGTTGGTCTCATTTGAAACTAAGATCAACTTAAACTTTAGTCAAGGATACGCTAGTTTAATTTTAGACTAAGATCAACTCAACGGGATCGTTTAGATTCAACAAAAGAGCATTTGGACTCTATTGTTTAGTTTTGGGACATTGCGGTCAATAATTAGTTTAAGGACATTACGGTCCAATGTTAGTTTAAGGACATCTCGGTCCGAGGTTAAGGACATCATAGTCCGTGGGTTTTAAAGGACCCCACAGTCCAAGGTTAAGGACATCATACTCCGTGGGTTTTAAAGGACCCCACAGTCCAAGGTTAAGGACATCATAGTCCATGGGTTTAAGGACCCCACAGTCCAAGGTTAAGGACATCATAGTCTATGAAATGTATGGTTGTCGGGACCCGTCACCTCTCTGAAAACGTTGAAGGATTACAACGACAAATATCAGAGGAGTTCAAAGATGTACTTTTGAACCAATTTTGGTTGGGATCTGTAGTCTAATTTGGGACTAAGATCAATTAATTAGATTATGAGCGCATGGGCTCAGTTAAATCTGAACTGAGGACTTATGGCCAGTCTTGGGCAAAGTCCAATCAAGTAAAAATGTTTAACATATATTTTTGGGCTGTTGAGCCTTTATTTTGGGCTTGGCCCTGACAGTGTTTTTGTCTTTTACTGAATGTTGAACATTCCTCATAGCCTTGGGCTTATTACAGAACAATTTATGTTCTATCAGCGCAACATGTGGTGCGCTTGGCGCTTTGTGCCAGTCAAAGAGCGCAGTGCGCTTCTGTCAAGTAGCGCATACGTGAAGGACACGTGTTCGATTGATGCTAAGCGCCAGATGATGGGCTTATTGCGCCAGTTTATGAGCGCATTGCGCTATTAATTTAGTGGCGCACACGTGAGTGACACATGGTGCGCCTGGCGCTAAGCGCCAGACCATGAGCGCAGTGCGCTATTATAAAGAGCGCAAAGCGCTAACTGTTAGATAATGCTTACGTGAAGGACACGTGGCGCGCTTGGCGCTGAGCGCCAGTTCAAGAGCGCAGAAGCGCAGTTCAAGAGCGCAAAGCGCATCTGATCAATTTTATGATCCCAAAAAAAGACTTTGTCTCAAAATTCTAAGAACAAAGGTTCTTATTCTGTAGAAGATGTTTTAATCTCTTTGATTGATGAAAGGCTTTGCCTTTATGGATCTGTGATCCTTAAGAGAATTGGATTATTCTCCCCTCTTATGATGAGATGATATCTGAAAGGCACTTTGTCTCATAGATCTATGATCTATGAGAAGAATTATGTTCTTCTTTGTATGATGAGATCTTTTGATCTCTTTGTGAAAGACCTTGGTCTTATAGATCTATGATCTTTAAAAAAGTGAGTTCTTCTTTTTAATTATGAGATGATTTCATCCCTGTGCTCATCATCATTCATTTCATTTTTCTTTACCTTGAAGAAAAATCTTCTTTCTCTGAGAGCTTGGCTCTTGTTTTTGAATTCCTCCAAGTTTTTGGGGAGTTTTTCTCTATGCCTCTGTATTTCTCTCGGTGAGACTTGAAGTCTAGGGGCCTTTTTATAGGGCAAGCTGATTTGTTCACTCAGTTAAGGAGATCTTTTCTCTAATTGATTTGGAGAATTTCCTATCGTTAGATCTTTGATCTAAGGGCTTCTGATTTATAGAAGGCAATCTTCTTGTTTTTAACAAGATTGGGAAATCTTTCCGTATAGAATTTATTCTGTATTTTTGGTGATTTTTAATCACCATTGGATCATTGATCCAACGGCGCTCTGATTTACAGAGCACAATTTTGTTATTTGGAAAGATTTTGAGAAATCTTTCCTTAACAGAATTCAATTCTGATTGATTAATGATTTATCATTATTATTAGATCTTTGATCTGACGGTGGGGAGTTTTTAGTTCCAGGTGCGCTGCTTAGAGCGCACCCGTGCGTTGCACGTGGTGCACTGCTTAGAGTGCAGCGCACCTAGCGCTGGCACATCCGTGCTTTGCACGTGGTATGCTGCTTAGAGCGCAGCGCTCCTGGCGCTGGCGCACCCGTGCTTTGCACGTGGTGCGCTGCTTAGAGCGCAGCGCACCTAGCGCTAGCGCACACGTGCTTTGCACGTGGTGCACTACTTGGGGCGCAGCGCACTTGGCGCTGCATCTGAAGCGTTGCTTCATTTCAAAATTTAAATTTGAAATAGAGCTTTGCTCTGATTGGGGGAAGCAGCATTTCTCTGGAAAAGAGAGCCCCCTGGATGCAGAAGAATGGGCTCAGTCTATCGAAGACGATCTGGCAGCAGCACAAGTGCCAGATATTGCTTGGATGAGAGTTGCGAAGCTGGAACTCACTGATAACGCCATAGTTTAGTGGAATGCTGAAGAAAGCCGACTCGCCCAGCTGATTGAATAGAAGACATTTCGCGACATGTTCGACGCGAAATATTTTCCCGAGACTGCCCGTTTTGACATGGAGCAGAAATTCATCCACCTGCAACAAGGTTCAATGTAGAACAAATCAGTGGATGAATACGATACTGAGTTCACCATGCTTAGCAGGTAAGATATGTCTCAATATTCAATTTCCTAATATCACATATTACACTGCTAACGCAAGGTCGTAACATGTTCGCTGCACACTTCATCCCGACTGCTGGGATCCGGGCAAGAAGATTTCAACAAGGGTTGGACCCGGAGATCCAGGCTGCATTATCTACAGAGGATTTCCCAACCCATGATCTTACGCTGAAAGCTGCCCGATGATATGAGGCAGTAGTGAAGAAGAAGGGCAGACCTCAGACTGCCGGTGTGAAGCGCCCCGGCACTCAGATGATAGGAGGAGCTTCTTCCAGGCCATCTTTTGTACCCAGGAGATCGGGAGTACCATTTAACCGGCCTAGTCCAGACTTTTGCTTCTATTGCAAAAGGAATGGACACCTAGCGAAGGATTGGTGCATGATAACCGCCTATGCTTAGTTGATGGCGCATCCACTCACGCCATTGGAGATTGTCCCCATCGTCTCACTCCAGCTCCCGCACCCCGACCAGCGATCACTTTTCCGCAGCGGCTAGCTATCCAGGCTCCTGCACCTTGTCTTGCTCTTCCACCTCCACCTCCACATGAACCTCCTACACAGCCTCCTCGTCAATTTCATCAGGCACAGAAAAATATGTCGCAAGGACAGAGGAATGTGCCTCCAGTAAGGAGGAATGTACCTAGGCGACAGGCTTTCACAATGACTGTGGAAGAAGCTGAAGCCACTGGCCAAGTCATCACTGGTAACTCCCACTCTTTCAAAACCTTTTCAATCTTTATATACATCAATATATATCTTTTCCTATACCTAAACATATTCCACACAACTTAGGTACAATCTTAGTAGCTTCCTTTCCTGCACCAGCACTTTTCGACACTGGAGTATCACATTGCTTTATGTCGCAACGGTTCGTCCGAACTCATGCGATTCCAGTTAAACCGCTCATATCCAGCTGGAATGTCAGTTCAGGGAATGGCTTTCTAAAGGAAACTATGGGATACGATCTGTGTCCAGTGGTCGTCTGCAGCAGAGAATTTTATGCGGACTTCAAGGTGCTGGATATACCGAATTTTGACGTAGTCTTGGGTATGGATTGGCTAGGAACTTTCTACGCTACCATCGATTGTCGTCAAAGGAGGGCAGTGTTCGAGATTCCAGATCATCCAGTCTTTTATTTCAAGAGTGGAGACCGTACACTGGAGCCTAGCACCTACAAAGCTAGACCAAAGAAGGCAGTGCTTACAACATTATAGGCTGAAGATGATAAGCCAGAGGTAGTTTGAGAGTTCGAAGACGTATTTCCTGAAGACATCTCATGTTTGCCTCCCAATCTAGCTCTTGAATTAAGTATTGACTTAGTACCTGGTGCACAACCGGTGATCAAAGCAGCACATCGGTTAAGTCCTGAAGGATTGAAGGAGATCCGTACTCAGCTGGACGAACTCTTGAAGATAGGATGGATTTGTTTCAGTACTTCAAGTTAGGGATCTCCAGTTTTGCTTGTGAAGAAGAAGGAAGGTTTATACAGAATACGCATAGACTACCGAGCTCTGAACGAAGTCATGATAAAGAACAAGTATCCACTACCGTGCATCGACGATCTGTTCGATCAGCTAAGTGGGTTTTGTGTTTTCTCAAAGTTAGACCTTCGTTCGGGCTATCATCAGGTAAAAGTCAAAGAGTCTAATATTCCTAAGACGACATTCATGACTCGCTATGGTCATTATGAGTTTCTTGTGATGCCATTGGAGTGACCAATGCACTTGCTATTTTCATGAATCTGATGAACCAGGTTTTCTGAGAGTACCCAGATAGGTTTGTTGTTATTTTCACCAATGACATCTTAGTGTATTCAAACAATCGGAAAGAGTAAGCTGAGCATTTGCGAATTGTCCTGGAGACATTGCGACAGTATCAACTATATGCCAAATACAACTAGTGCAAATTTTGGCTAGATCAAGTCGGATTTCTCGGTCACATTGTTTCGGGTGATAGAATCTCAGTAGATCCAGCTAAAGTGTCAGCCATCTTCGAATGGACGACACCAAAGATGGTGAAAGATATTCGAAGTTTCTTGGGATTAGCTGGATACTACCGAAAATTCATAGAAGGCTTTTCGAAGATTGCAACACCCCTGACCAAGCTCACACGTAAAGATGAAGCATTCGTATGGTCAGAAGCATGTGAACACGTTTTTGTAGAACTCAAGTAAAGATTGACATCAGCACCTATTCTTGTAATACCGAATCAATCTGGAGGTTTCGTTGTGCATTGTGATGCATCCGATAAGGGATTAGGATGCGTTCTACACCAGCATGGAAAAGTTGTAGCCTTTGCATCAAGACAGTTGAAGATTCATGAGCGCAACTATCCAACACATGATTTGGAATTGGCGGCTGTTATCTTTGCACTTAAGATTTTGCGCCATTATCTTCTGGAAGAACGAGTGGATATATACATGGATCACAAGAGTCTGAAGTATGTGTTTACTCAGAAAGAATTGAACATGCGACAGAGAAGATGGCTAGAACTTATAGCGGACATCGATATCAACCTACAATATCATCCAGGGAAGGTGAATGTAGTTCCTGATGCACTTAGTCACCAGCCACTATCAATGAATTTCACCGCATAGTGGAAGCTTCAACAAGAATTGCACAGGATGGATATAGAAGTGGTTATGCCAGGTAACGCTTCGTATTTGATGAACTTACAAGTTCAGTCTACTATTTTCAATCAGATCAAAGCAGCTCAAGCAAGTGATGCCAAGTTGCAAATGATCCGAGAACAAGTAGAAAGTGGACTTCGAACAGACTTCATTATCCATGAAGACGGATCTTTGAGATACGGAAGCAGGTTGTGTGTACCATAAGGTTCTGTTCGGGAAGAGTTGATGAAAGAAACTCACAGCTCTCCATACTCAGTACACCCTGGTGGTATGAAGATGTACAAAGATCTACGAAAACATTACTGGTGGCATGGAATGAAGCGTGAAGTGGCCAGAAGCATAGCCAAATGCTTGGTGTGTCAGCAAGTAAAGGCTGAACATCACAAAACTGCCGGTCTACTTGAACCGTTACCTATTCCAGAATGGAAATGGCAACACATCACCATGGACTTTGTGACTGCACTTCCTCGTATCACGAAAGGTAACGATGCGGTATGGGTTATTGTTGACTGACTCACCAAGTCGGCTCACTTCATCTCATTTCGAGTTGGCCAATCTACCGAGACACTAGCAAAGAAGTACATGGAGGTAAACACGAATCTAATGTAGGATTTAACCTCAAGATGTACTGTTTTTGATACCCATGAACTCATGTAGGAGATCATGAGATTACATGGAGTACCGGTTTGCATCGTCTCCGATCGTGACACCAGATTCCGATCGTAGTTTTGGCAGAGTCTGCAAGCTAGCCTGGGAACGAGTCTGAATTTCAGTATAGCTTACCATCCACAAAGAGATGGACAGTCTGAGCGAACGATTCAGATCCTTGAAGACATTCTAAGAGCTTGTATGTTGGACTCTAGAGGATCATACGACGATCACCTACATCATGTGGAGTTTTTATACAACAACAGCTACCAGGCGAGTATTGGAATGGCACCATTTGCAGCTCTCTATGGAAGGAAGTGTCTTTCACCACTAAGTTGGGACGACATCGGAGATCGGGAACTTCTTGGACCAGAGATGATCGTAGCAACTGTGGACGTAGTTCGCACAATCAGGGAAAGAATGCGCGTAGCCCAAGGCAGACAGAAGCACTAGGCTGATGCAAAGCGCCGACACCTGGAGATCCAACCGGAAAATCATGTCTTCTTAAAGATCTCTCCAAACTGTGGAGTAATTCACTTTGGCAAGAGGGGTATGCTCAGTCCCAGATTTATTGGACCGTTCGACATACTCGAACGAGTCGGAGAAGTGGCATATCGTTTGGCACTACCACCATCATTGGAATGAGTGCACAACGTGTTCCACATATCCCAGTTTCGAAGATATGTGAGCGACACCAGCCATATTCTTGATCACTCCAAGCTCACTGTACAGACAGATCTATCCTGTGAGCAACAACCCGTTGAGATCCTGGACAGAAAAGTGAAGACACTAAACTTAGTCCGAGTGATGTGGAGAAAAGATTCACCAAGAGAATCAACGTGGGAATGTGAGGATGACATGCGTGCAAGATACCCTTATTTATTTGTAAATTAGTCCTTATATAATTGTAAATTTCGAGGACGAAATTTTTATAAGAAGGGTAGAATGTAACGACTCTGTTTTTATTGAACAAAAAATTTTCAAGTTAATGTACAAAATGGAGTTTGCAAGCCTGAGTATACTTTAAATGTTTTTTTTATTTAGGAACATCAAGAAACAACTTGTAGCTCATCGGTAAAGCCTTGCAATGCTGTAACATAGCCCATGTGTTCAAATCCCATCAGCCACATATATTTTTTACTGAGTTTTCTTTTAAACATTTTGGAAGCCCAAAAGGTTACACGTGCTCTGCATATAAAATGAAAAGTCACAGAAAATCAAACATGTGCTAAATGTTGTATGAACTGACATGGACACGTGGCACAAATCCAAGCCCTCCAGACCAGCGCCGGCGATCCCCCAGTGGGGAAAAGTCCCCGTGTTTTGCCCACTAAACCTCTTGGCTTACCCCGCAACTCCTGTTCTGTTTATTTTTCCTGCAATTATTCAGAGAATTTATATTCATCATAAATCCAATTTTTAATGCATTTTAAATTCTTTCTTCAATTCCAAAACCCTAATTTTACACTATAAATATAACCCCATACCCTAGCCCTCTTCATTCTGAAATCTATTGTCAAAATTCTTTAAAAAATTTCTAAGTCTAAGAAGAGTACAAGTGGAGTTAGCCCTAGGTCAAATTCCGGTGAGAATTCGAGACGTTTCGGGCGACCCCACGACTCCACGAAGGCTACTACCCTCATCCTCTACCTCCCCTCTCTCCTTTAAACTTGTAAGTCCTATATCTCTTCTTCTCTTTCTACTATAAAACTTCTCTTTTTCAAAACATGTCGGTAAGTGGAGTTATACCGATATTTGTTTCTAAAACCTTTGAAAACCATAATTCTTCTTAAGAATCACTTGTACTCTTGTATATACCTTACTTGTAATCATTTAACTAATGTTTAGAAACCAATTTCACTCTAAAACTCCATGTTAAATAACATTAATTAAGCTTTTACGTTTAAATACCATGAAGTTTACATACAACATCTTTTAATTATATTGCTTAGCATACCTTTAGAAAACCTCGCGAGTTAATGACCTAGCTCTCACATACACACATCTTGACATAGCACGATTCTCCTGAACAATATTTTTTGTGGCAAAATACGACTTTTCATCAAAATACCTTAAACTATTAAAAACCTGGATTTCTTTAAATTATGTTACTTATTGCGATTATGCCTCTACAACCCATTTCGGGAAACCCCCTATTGGATGGTGCAGATTATCGCACATCCACGGGCTAGTAGGGCGAGATGCAGACCTCCTCACGGAGAATACGACTCGATGGAATTTTAATACAATTTTTAAGAAAAACTCGGATTTCTATTTAATAATAAAAATTTATTTTAATAATTATATAAATATTATCAAACCACATATTTTTAAGATATTATTAAATTCCATACTTTCTAAACAAAATAAAAGAATTACAAGTTTCATGAAAATACCATCAAGAATCAATACAAGTCAAACTTTACACTAAAATAGTTTGAACTATTCAAGTTTCACTAATATACTTCATTCTTTAAAAATTTACATCCGTGAAAACCCTAAATAACATAAATAAATACTTTAGATTTATTTTGAAAGTATACTAAAAATATTTTTCATAAAAATCTCTCAAGTTATATTAAATTACAATAAGGACTCTAGTAAATATAGATTTAAGCGGGACCAATTCTCTTGAGCCTCAGGGAGCCGGAGAAAGTGGGTGCTTGCCTATTTAAGATAGAAAACTAAAACGAGATTATCAATGGTAATTATCTTGGAAAAAGACACAAATCCCGTCGTCCATGTGCAACAGTTACGGATAACTCCTAAACCTAATTTAGGATCCAAATTCTGTTCTAAGTATCCGACTCAAGTCCGAGTCCAAATCAATCTGAATCCAATCCAAATATGAATCCAATATACCAACATGACTACTTGAATACTTGAACATGAATACCGGAACAATATCAAACATGCAACATGACTTGACTTGACCGAACCATAGTTATGACTTGACTTGACTACATGACTACCGTTTACATCCTGAATCAGTTTACATGAACAACTTATACCATGGTCTCGGCAAGTTTGATAACCCTAATTCAATACAATATACACTACGGGGTTTTAACAGGGTAGATTGGTATGGAATGCGTTAAAAGTAACATGATGATGGTCACTAAAAGACACCTACATGAATATCCTGTGCCGTTGTCCCGTGGGTTTTTACGGGGCCTTGTAATTACATGTTACCTTAGTCCACGAAGCAAGTTGGACTCCTCTCGTATACAGTGATACATTTTGTACCAAACTACAAACAACTACGTTGGCATAACAAACACATATTTTACCTAATCTATTCTCTTTACCTATCTATTATATTATATCTTTTAGGACTTACCGAGTGCTAGTTCGCTGACGACATTCCTGTCTCTTCATTCTTTGGAATGTAGTCAAGAAGACCCAACTCTCAGGTGATCGAGCCTAGCCATGACTACTTGGAGCAGTTTATAGAGGAGACAGACTTTTAGGCCTTACTTGTACTATTTTCTTTTCAGTTCATATACCATTGTTTAGGCATCGCTTTCTATCATTGTACTTTACTTTTCGGTTGTATGTAAAGAATGATTATAAATAAAAAGTTGTTGTTTTATTACATCTTTTATTATTCTTGTGTTATTCATTTATATTGCTTATTTACGCTTAGCGTATTTACTTCTGAGTAAATACGTCGCGGCTCGCCACGTCTCCTTTTTCGTACACTGCGAAGCGGGGCGTCACATAGGATGGGGCCAAGTTTCGTGCAGTTCGCCTGTTTTTAGACTTGAGGTAATGGGTGTCGGCTGCTTTGGGTTACCGTTTCCCGGTTCATGGCTGGAGCCTTGCGCTTGATTGGGCGGTTGAGGGGCAATTTGGGCCGTGAGCTGTAAGACGATGTTTGTCATGTCGTCGATTTTTGAGTAAAACTTGACCATCTCCTTGTCTTTGTTTCTAAGCTGCTTTTGGAGCTCTTGAAGGAGTTGTTGCTCTGCGGTCCTGGGGTGGAAAGTCGACTCCTCTTACTTTCCGAGCCCGATTCCCAATGAACCGAGGGATCTCTCTGCTTATCATCCTCACTGGCCGGGTTTTCATTATCTTCCGGAAGAGGCTGATCTTGGGAAGTGGTAGCCACATGTTCATCGCCGAAAGACTCGAACCGAGATGTTGGGACATCTGACCTGAATTTTGGGGGCATATACTATTTAGGCTTCTCCATCCACCTCTCCGAAGATACCAAGTTGATTTATGGCACCATATATCAGAGGTTTGGACGGATGCGAGCGTTGTAGCAGACTATATTAGATTCCCTCTCATTTCATGAAGGGTTTTTTATTATGGGGACGCTCTTCCCTGCAGGCGCAATCCTTTGCAGTTAATTACGTTACCGTATTGCGATAACCACTTTCTACTGCTCCGGCAATTCACTTCATGCCGTATGTGTTTTTGTTTTTTTAGGTTGCCCGTGGATTGTATACGGAGACTAGTTTATGTCGTCGCCCGTAGGGCGCGGATTAGTCCAAATCCGTATATTTTAGATTTGGGTTTGGGTTAAGGATTTGCTTGACGAGGTTTTGATCTTAGGTTTTATATTTCTTCAGTTCCGAATCATTTTTGTTTTCTTTAAGGACCGTTAATCTAGTTTGAGATTAAGATCAACTTAAATCTATAGGTGAGCATTTGGGTTCAGTTTGTTCTTGCTAAGGATGCGTTAGTCTTATTTGAGACTAAGATCAACTTAACAACATTTTAGGATCATTTTTGCTTAAGATCCAGCAATAGAGCATTTGGGCTCCGCTGCGAGAAAAATTCTGAGACTTAGCCAATTTGGGCTTTGTCTACTTAGTCTTTTTTTTATTCAAAAGTGCTACGCACTTATTTGGGCTCTGTTTGTTCAGCCCTTTTTTTATGTAAAGGTGCTAAGTACTTATTTGAGCTCTGACGCTCACATGTATGTCACGTGAAGCATTTAGTCATGAGTGATGCCCAATAAGTGTTGAACACTTTAGTCGTTTGACTAAATGTGAAGTGCTAAGCGCTTTTTATGGCGTCTGCGTGAGGTGCACGTGCAGCACTGGGCGCTGGCCGATTAGTACTAAGCACTCAGTCGTTTTGGCTACATATGAAATACTAAGCACTTTTTATATGGCGCCTACGTGAGGAGCACGTGCGGCACTGCCCAATCAGTGCTAAGCACTTAGCTGTCTTCGGCTGTATATGGAGTGCTGAGCACTTTTATTTAGCGCCCATATGTGTTTCACGTGAGGCGCTGGCCTTCTGTTTTGGGCGCACGCGTATTTTTCACGTGAGGCGCTAGGCGCTGTTAAAAGGACGCTCACGTGGGAAGCACGTGAAGCGCTAGTCTTTTTTTTTATTATGGAGATTTAATCTCTGTTGATATTTTCAAAGAGGTTAAACCTCTGTCAATGGTATTTTGACCATTAACGTTCACCAAAATCACTATTTTTGAGGATTTCGGGTTGAGTTTTTAAAGAACTAAGTTCCTGATTAGAAGGAACTAGTTCTTGGAGTTTTATGGACTCTATCTTCTTTTTTTTAAAATTTGTTCTTCCCTAAATGATTGATTCTCAAGAACAAGATTTTCCCGATAAGAATTAAATTCTCAACTTATGGGAGACTTGTCTTGTGGATCTTAGATCCAGAGAAAGAACTAAGTTCTTTTAAAAGGGTTAGACTCTTAGATGTGATATGATTGGTAACAGAGATATTTTGATCTGAAGCTCTTCTTCTTTGAGAATTAAATTCTCTGTTCTTTTTTGAGAGCTCACTGTATTTTTGCAGAAGCTTATAGGGAGTTCCTTCTATCTGTCTATTTGTGTGGGTATCTACTCCTGAGACTTGAAGTTTCGGGTCATTTATATAGTGGAGGCAGATTGTTAATTAGTTTTGAGAAAATCTCTCATTGAGAGATTCCAATTAATTTAATTGGTCTCAAAATTGATTTGGGGAATTTTAACCACCGTTGGATCTTTGATCTATGGACTTCTGTTTTACAGAATATGTTGTTCTTGTTTTTAACAAGATTAGGGAAATATTTTCCCATATACAGAATTTATTCTGTCAAGTGGTGATTTTTAATCACCATTGAATTTTTAATCCAATGGTTCTCTATTTTACAGAGAGAAATCTTCTTTCTCTTTTTTTTGTTTAGAAAGATTTAGGAAATATATTCCCAAAATAGAATTTTATTTTATTATTGGATCATTGATCCAACCGAGAGTATCTTTCTTATTTAGAAAGATTTGGGAGATATTTTCTTCTAATAGAATTTGATTCTATATTTTGATGATTTATCATCTCCGTTAGATTTTTGATCCAACGGCTCTGTTTAACAGAGTGTATCCCAACTTTTTGTAAGGGAAACGTAGAATTTAATTCTACTTGGACACTGGTGCTCATGTGTTGTGCACATGAGTGCCACTTAAGAATTTAATTCTTATGATGGATATTCCTGTGCTTTGCACATTGGCGCCCGCGTGATAAGCACATGCGGCGCCATATAAGAATTTAATTCTTACTCAGAAAGTACTTCTGTGCTTTGCATATTGGCGCCGGCATGAGGAGCACGTGCGGCACCGTATAAGAATTTAATTTTTACCCAGAAGCTTTTTTGTGCTTTGCACATTGGTGCTGGCGTCCTCGTGAGAAGCACGTGAGGCGCTGCCCCATTAAATTTCAACAGAGCTTTACCCTTTAATATGTTTAAATATTAGGGGAACAAATGCCCCCCACCGTTGCTCTCACGTGGGTGCAACGGTGTCACATTTTTCCACCGATGGATCTTCTAGGGAGTTGAACCGTCCCTTCACATCTTATAAATACGGCCTTTGGCTCTTGAGATGACTGTCATTTCGTCATCTTCCTTTTCTTCATTGGCAATTTAATTATCTTCTCAGAACTTAGATCTCTTCCCAAAGAAACTCTTAGAGTTGAACTCTGTTTAAGAAAATTGATAAGGTTTATGACCAACTTTTCAACTCTTACAAGAAACTCTTTTTTGTTTTGGGTTTTTAACTCAACAACAGAGCTTGGCTCTTTTTCTTAAAATGATCTCTTAGAGATCTTTAAAAAACCTTTATTTAGGGAGACCGTGGGTTTTAGAGATCTTAGGGTTTTACCCTATTACTCTGATCTTTAAGGGTTCTCTGGAATTTAATTCCGGTATATTTCCCATAGGGATTTCTGGGATGTAATCCCATCATCAGAGGAATTGAATTCCGATTTGTTCTACAGAGCTCAGCTCTGAGAAAATTTCTTTTGAAATATTTTAGGAATTTTATTCCCTTTTCTTATTTTCTTTTCAGAATTTTGTTGTAGATTTTTCTCACAGATTCAGATTTGTTGTAGAACACGTTCTTCGAGGACATTGGGAGTCTTGAACTCTATTGTTCAATGAGATTTTGCATTAAATGAGAATCCTTTTGGATTCTTACAATGAGTGCCCGCCTCATCATTGATGGGGCATTACCTTGATTTTGTGGGGCCCATTGTCCTTTTTTCTTTAGACAATGGTGACTTTAATATGCCAGAATGCAGTACAAATTTGGATGTACTGAAAATGCTAAGGCCTTCAATTGTAGTTGATTACATTGTGTCGATAACTAACCCTCTATTTTTTAGGTACTATGGCTTCCGATTCCTCCTTCCCCTACGTTCGCTCGGAGAGCGCTTTCGCCGATGCGCCTACAGATCGGGAAGTCTTTGCGCTTATTCGGGACTATGACCCGGAGCAGAAGTCTTTTCATTTGTGGGGGTCATGGTATAGTTATATTATTCGGGATCGGCGCAGTTTTACTTTTGCGGCGCCGTCAGAACCGATCCCGTCGATTTGTTACGCGAACCCTCCGCAGGTCACTTACGCAGTGGAAGAGGTCAACTGGATCTTAGAAGGTCGTCTCCAACCTTCCAGGGCTTCAATACCAGTGCAACCGCCGATGGCCCTAGACATTCTGGGGCGTCGCATATGCCAAGGAGAAGCGCGTCCTTGGGGCCAGGTCTATACGATAGGAGTGACCCTCCGTCATCCGGCTGGTTATCTGCAGTGGGCCCGTTACATTCTGTCAGTCAAGAACTCGCTGCTGCTGAAGACCGGGCTATATCCAGCGATCTATGCGTCCCTCTTTTATTACCACACTCCTTATGTGTGGTGGGTTAAATCCTTTCCGGAGCAATAAAATATCCTTACCCACACATTTCTCTTATTGGATTGGGAGGTGTCAATCTCGCTGGAGGAATTCACAGAGATATCTGGGTTACCTGTCAGAGGAGAGCATTATGAGGAGATACTTCCTCCTGACGAGTACGTCTTTGCTGCTGAATCGGTGGTTATGGGTCTTACCCCAGAGAATGCCGTTCGACACAAGTTTTCGAGCTTGATCAAAGTGTTGAACATATATGAGAGCTTATTCTTGGAGTATAGAGGCACAGAGTTAGCTTCACGGACTTCATTGCCCGTTTCCTTCGTCTGGAGGCTCTATCGAAGAAAACTGTGAAGTTTGCCAAGCTCGATGATCCGTTCGGATTTGGTTTAGACAAACTGCCGACCGCGGAGGCAGATTTGAAGAAATTCTTTATTCCGGATACTCCAGTCGTCCCTTTCGCAGAGATTGCCGCTCCGGACATTGATGAGGAGACATTCTTCATAGGATTTATCGGCTTATGGCTGAGTTGGTTTGCGCTTCCAATGCACCCTCGCTATATGAGATCATCTGTCTTTTATCCGGCTCATCGCATCGCTGTGGGGACACGCATGGCTATCGGGGTCGCAGGATTGGCTCACATATATCATGGTCTAAGTATAGCGGCCGACACCACTCAACCAGGTTTGAAGCCTGTAAATCTCCCATTGCACTACTTCACCTTGTGGATCGAGATGCACGTGATGGGTGCTTTTGGCGTGCATAAACGGCCCAAATTTTATGAAGGATATAATTTTCCTTGGGTCATGTAATTGGTCGATGCTTCTTCTCCACACCCAACCCAGCCAGAGGCTCGACGATTGCTTCTTCGCCCGCGCATGGTCGAGGATAGCATGTCCTTCGTCGACATGGTCCTGACCATCGGCAAGGAAACTTCTAAAGTAATCCAGCGACTCCACGATGTCTTCAAGGATGGAGCTTCTGCGTTGAGAGCCCGGGAGATCATTTATTTATATTCCATCAGGCCGGGTTTCCTTATTTTCAGACAGGACGCCTCAGTGTTATTTATGAGATACAACCCGCATCGTTTTGCCCAGCAATCCGGTTATAACCAAGGCGTTCCTCTTGAAGCGTTCCTCATCGACCCGGTCGCTACAGAAGAGAGCGTTCGCAACGCGACACATCACTTCATGCGACTAAATACGGGGTCTCATTTCTTATTAGTGATCCGAGCCATATCCCGAAGGCCTCGAATGCTTTATTGCTTGGTACCAACATGCCATGGGTGACATCATCAAAGAGGAAAGGCGGATGCTTCTCGACCATAAGGATTCTGTCCCAGCCAGTAATCCCGCGGTCCTGTAGAAGCGACGAGCAATTATCCGTCCTTCTTTAAGAGAAGGTGCCACGGCTGTAATTCCGCGTGCCTTTCCGGATAAGCCACGACCGGATGTAAGTGCTACCGTGACTGTGGTGGCTGTAGCATCCCCTGGGTCGGGTATGGGCTAGGAGATCGGAACTCGCCGTCCGAAGAAGACTGTTAAGCGCAAAATTTTATCGTCGGGTGTTGGGGCCGGCTCGCAGAAAAAGAAGAAATCTTTATTCTTAGTTGACGTTGCATTCGGTCAGGAGCCGCATGCTCCTTATAACGAAGGCTTAGCCGAATACGGCACCAACGTTGGTCTGTTCGAAGCCTCTGTCGATGAGAATGCCGCTACCGATTGTAGGGTGTTTTCGTCACCCCATTGAGATGGGAATACGCGCGCTTTTCAGACGTACTACAGATTCCCCCTGCCTAGGGTAGGCGATGGTTTATTGATTATGAGGATTCGAATCTCCGGCAGCCGCGGACTAAGCTGCTGTTAATTACCCCTCGCCTTTGGAGCGAGAGAACCTCCGATTGACGGGTCAAACAAGTCATGCGAACTTAATATGCAGTGTGCGTGTGTTGTGTTTTGAAAGGGTGTTGGATATATCGGGGGCCCCACGGAGTTTTTACGGGCTGGGGGTCAAGGGGGCTAGCAGCCCCCTTGGGGGTGTGGGGTAGCGCCCTGTTAGAAATTTTTTCTAACGGGGGAGCTATTTTTAGTGTGGAGTGTGTGTAAAATGAGGGAAAGATGGCGTCCAAAGGACATGTGGGTGCCAGCGTCTCGCGTGCCTAGCATGCAGGCGCTGGGCGTTGGTGCCCCACATGCTTGGCACGTGGGCACGGGGCGCTGTGCGCCGGCACGTGGGCGCGGGGCGCTGTGCGCCGAGCGCCAGCGCCCCACGTGCTTGGCATGCGGGCGCTGTGCGCCAGAGCGCCAGCGCCCCACGTGCTTGGCACGCAGGCGCTAGGCGTCAGCAACAAATGGGATTTGGTCTCTGCACTGGGATCTGTGCTCCCAATTTGACTTATGGAATTGAACTCCTAGAAAGAAAGACTTTTTTATATGGAGTTAAACTCCGAGGAGCTTTGATTTGTGGAGTTAAACTCCAAAAAAAAATCTTCGTAAATACTGAAGGGGACCCCTTTCTTCTCCCCTGAGCCATGGATCTTTTCCAAAACGGGATCTCTGGAGATGGGTCTCCTTCCTTCTCTTCTGTCGGCCGGATCTTGGAGAATAAGAGGGGGTGAGATTTAAAAATCTCCCCTTTTTGAGATCTAATGGTAGATCCGAGCTCCCTTTGGTGTGTTTTGTGGTGGAAAAATATTTATTTTTGGAAAAGGAAGAGTAAAACTCTTGATTTAATTGAAAATGGGAAGAAGGTTTAGAACATTAAGGAAGAAGAAGGAGGCATAAAAAACCTTAGAGTTTGATAGAATGAAAAGTTATGCTTTATTCATCATTATGTTGCCTTATATAGGCTTACACATTTACATATAGCCCCTTGGGCTTTACAAAATGGCATTTTGCCCATCCCATGCCTCATGTGCTCATTTCTTTTGCACATAAGCTATGGGCTTTACAAAAAATTTGGCTTTATGCCCATTTTGCTTACATTCATGCACAAAAAATTACATCAAAATTATTTTTTACATGATTTTTATTTTGGCATGGGGAGGTCGGCCGCGGGGCTTGACTTGGGCATGGGCCCACTTGCCCTGGGCTTGGGTCCACCTGGCTTGGGGTTGACTTTGACTTTGACTTGGTCAACCGGGATGCAATTTTTGACCCCAAAAAAGTGCCCCCCATCAATAAATGCACACTGCGCATATAAGTTGTGTGCATGAAATTGATGGATCTTGAAGCTGGACTTCGAGGTGGAACATCATTCCGGGGGCGGAGCATCCCTCGGGGAGCATGATTCCTGGGGATCGGAACATCATTCCGATTTTCGGAGCATAATTCCAGGGATCGGAGCATGATTCCGATGAGCGGAGCATGATTCCAAAGGGGGTTGATTGTTAAAGAATTCTTGTTTGTGTATATCAAATCAAATAGTCCCCGGCAACGGCGCCATTTGGTTTAGTGTACTTCTCGGATGTGTTTGTAAAAAGCAAGTATCGAATCAATTGTTTCCCGATAACGGTTTCATTTGATCGATAATAGTATCTTGTATCGGTATTTAGAAATTTGTATAAAGAACTCACAATCATAGAATTATATTTGACCGCAATCAACTACGGTGTCAGTTGTAGATCGTAAGCGAGTGCGGATCGTCCACAGGGATTGTGCGATTCGTTTCAATGTTTAATTTGTTTGAATCAAAAAGTTAATCGAAAAGAAAAGAAAACATGATTCAAGAATTTATCAATTGATTCAGGTGTCACGATGTTTAATCAAGAATAAAAAAAACTGATAAACAAATCAAGAATCGGTGTTTCGATGATTTATTTCCAACCAAAATGTCAAGAATCTAAATGAGGCTTGTAGGAATCGATCGGATCCATAGACGTGATGTAATTTCAAGATTTCGTGTTCTTATCCTTCGAAGGATTGATACTAGATCGATGATGATCGATGAGAGTTAGGGCTTTCTTGATGAAACTAGGGTTTCATCGTTTAACCCTTGTTCTTTCATCGATATCATTCACATTCTAGCCTCTAACAATTTTAAGAAACGATCGTAACTCCCCAATCTCGAGCGATATCAATCAAGAAAGCATCGCAACGAATTGGGTCGTCGATTCTTGAACTTGCTAGGGTTTACAAAACTCGTAGGATTCAAGAATCAATTTAAGATATATTACATCATCATTCTATTGATCGTCTCGACTCCTCGACGAGCGGAGTATTACTCAAACATCATCACACAGAAAGTATTCAAGAATTGAAAAGATATCATGATGCGAGAATTTAAAGAAAACAAGATAAAAGAATATCACCTTTTATTTATATCAACAATTTGATTACAGTCGCTCAAGAACTACAAGAAGAAGAACTAAATTATTGAATTGGCGTCGCTCGACTCCGTGAGTCGTGGATCGGCTTTGGACCACTTGCTCCGTTGAAGATCGGCTCGGCTCATAAAAGGTTGCAAGGCTTCTTGCTTGATGGGTACTCGGGATCTTGGCTTTTGATTGGAATTAGGGTTAGGGTTTCACACAAGCCCTCTCACTAGACTTGTGGAAGAAGAAGATGAAGAAGGAGATAGAATGGCTCTAAAATGAACTAATGGATTGATTTTTCCAAGGTTCCAAGATTAGCGATTCCTTTTACAAGTGAGCCTAGGGTCTTATTTATAGATCTCCCAAACCCTAAGTCTTTGAGTTCCCTCCAAAAGTTTGTTGAAAGACTTCTAGAAAGAGTTTGTTAGGCTTAGCTTAGGGTTTAAGCTAGGGTTTAAGAAGAAGTTTCTAGAATACAATGCTTAGTTTAGTGTAGGAACAAGGGTTTGCTGATCCGGCAGAAGTCTCTGGAGTCTTCTGGAAATTGGAGTGTCTTTTTGAAGTGTAGGAGCTGAGCTAGGAGTTCTGCAGCAAAATTGGAGTGATGATCTGTCAAGGACGCCGCGGAACCGCGGCACAAGGCGGCTTAGGCCGCGGTTCCGCGGCCAAGTAGGCTCTTTGTGGCTTGGTTCTTCTGGTGTGGTCTTGGGATGCTATTTGGAGCTTAATTTGATATGTAGAATTTTACTTTGCCTTTTGGATTGGTACCAGAACTGAAATCATTGAGTTGACGTAATATTTGATCGGTACCGTATAAATTTTGGCCTTTCTTCTGGATTTTCCTGCACAGATCTCAAAACAAGTGTTGCGCAAATGTAGGGATGATGCGATGCCATGAAATGCAGTCAATTTCCTTTATAGTGCCGGTTTTAGAGTCTAACACATGCAATCTGATATTTTGCGACAGTTTTGCTAATATGTGAAATATGAATGCCGAACACTTCTATATGAATGCAAATGATGAGGAAATTGCCGTGTTAAAAATACAATATTTTCGACTAATCAAATTCCCCCAAACTTAATTTCGATCGTCTCGAGCGAACTGTTTTATTAAAAAGAGAAGGAGAAAATAAAGAAAGAGAAAAACTATCTGGCACACTTTCGTAGGCAACACGATTGCACTGAGCATGTGCAACAAGCCTTTAAACCTCTAGGTGTCCCTAGTAGGAGGAGTGTTGTCTCCTGAGGGTTTTCAGCGGATTGCACCCACAAAATCCAATAATAAAAGAAAGATCATGAATATTACATTTAAAGAAAAGAATTGTAAAAGAAAAGCTTTGAAAATTAGGGTTTCCAACTAAGCTAGCTTTTCGGTTGTCATGAGCCCTATCTTAATGGTCATGAAAAAATGTTAGAAATCACGTCCTCCCTCAATAAAACATCGTCTTATTGTTCATTCCTATCTTTATTCCAAACATCGATCATATAACCCTGCGTGTGTGTAAAGACATCCCTACACCCGGAGAATTCAATTCAAGCTATCATACTCTTGCCCATCAGCCTCAGTACTTTTTAATTAATGAATATTTAGATGAGATTGCTCACACACTTTCATGCGACCGTTAATACTTCTTGAGGTACTAACCGACCGATTACTCCTGTGCTTGCTTACTTGGTGTATTTTCCTCGTCTTGCACCACCTCAGGCATAGCAGTGACTCCCAGACCAGTTGGCCTTAGGGCACTAGGTGAAGAAGCACCCTCGCTATATATTTTTTTATTGCCCTTGGTGATAACAAAACCAGTGTTCATTTTTCTCACCACTTATATTTTCTTTATTCATTTTTTTTTTATTTCCTTCATACATCGGCTTAAAGACAAGAGCATTTCAAGGTATCCTCTACTATCCCAGGCTTTAAGACGTGTGTAAGTGCGACTAGCAGGGTATCAACGTTCAAAATGTTTGGCTTCCAGAATAGAAACTATTTTTCAGACTTATTTTTATCCTCAGATTAGTGACGTCCTTCATCTTACTAACCCTTGGGACAACGGCTCATAACTACTTATTACTAGTTCGTATAAGAAAACTTCTAATTTTCTTGGTTTTCTAAAATTTTTCTAATCTCATGGATGTAATTGTTCATTATCTAAACTTTTATTATCTTATTTATGTACAAAAAGTGTAAATATTAAAATTATTTTTATACTTGGAAAATTTTTAAATTTTTATGGGTTTTGAAAATTTTTCAATTTTTATAGATTTTTAAAGAAATGTTTTGTGCTTATGCAGACGATATGCAAATGATGCAAAAATAAGCACAAACCTCCCCCAAACTTGTTTTCAACAGTGTCCTCACTGTTGCCAAATGCTATACCTACCAAACTGTAAGCCTGGGGGGAATTATTAGTGGGGGCAAAATATATAAGTGAAGAACTTCCCCCAAACTTACTCTTTTCACTCACCTTCATTCAAAAAGATGATGCAATGATATACTGGATATGAAGGTGAGACGGAGGAATTTTAATCAAAATAAACTGGCTCTTATAAGAACAAGAGCTCCTCCGTGGGGTCAGTGAAAAAATACGGCTTTAGTCTATGTCCATTCATTTTGAAAAATGTGCCGTTTTTAACATTTTCTACTTCTACTGCCCCGAGCGGGTATACAGACCGCACAACAAAAGGTCCCTTCCATCGAGATCGGAGCTTACCCACGTGAAGGTGTAGTCGTGAATCATAAAGAAGGACTTGTTGACCAGGTGAAAATGTTTTCCTCAAAATGTTTTTATCGTGAAAAACCTTAGTCCTATTCTTTGTGATTACAGCGTTATCATAAGCTTCATCGTGGAGTTCGCTTAGCTCATTAAGTTGCAGCTTCCGAAAGTTGCAAGCAAGGTTTAGATCAAAATTTATTTCTTTTATAGCCCACAATGCTTTATGCTCTATCTCGACGGGTAAATGACATGCTTTTCCAAACACTATCCTATATGGAGACATCCCTAGGTCGGTTTTAAATGCAGTTCGGAATGCCCAAAGAGCATCCGTCAGTTTGGTCGACCAGTCTTTTCTATTTTTAGCAACAGTTTTCTTCAGGATAAGTTTGATTTGTCTGTTTGAGATTTCAGCCTGCCCGCTTGTTTGGGGATGATAGGGTGTAGAAAGTCGGTGGTTGATTGAGTATTTTCGCATCAGAGTCTCAAAAGACCTTTTGCAGAAATGTGTCCCATTATCGCTAATGATAACGCGTGGGTGTCCAAATCGCGAGAAGATATTCTCTTTTAAGAACTTAATAACAACTTTCTTGTCATTAGTGCGACATGGAATGACTTCTACCCACTTTGAGACATAATCAACCGCCAGCAAAATGTACAAATTCCCAAAGGAGTTGGGAAAAGGACCCATAAAATCAATGCCCCAAACATCGAATATTTCAACAACCAAGATGGGTTGCTGAGGCATTTCATTCCTCTGGGATATTCTACCAGTGTACTGACATTGTGTACAGGTTTTGCAATAGTCAAATGCGTCCTTGAATAAGGTCGGCCGATAAAATCCACATTGCAAAACCTTTTCCGCTGTCTTTCTAGGACCAAAGTGACCCCCACAGGCCTGATCATGACAAAATGAAAGAACACTCTTGAAATCTTCATTCGGGACACACCGGCGAATGATCTGATCAGGACAATATTTAAACAAATAGGGCTCGTCCCAGTAAAAGTGTTTTACTTGGGATAGAAAACGATATTTGTCCTGTTTTGACCAATCGCTTGGTATAAGTCCCGTGGCATGATAGTTCACAATATCCCTGAACCATGGTTCAGCGGATATGCTCAAGAGTTGTTCGTCAGGGAACGAGTCATTAAT
The DNA here is from genome assembly GCA_030015575.1 of Agapanthus africanus. NCBI lineage: Eukaryota > Viridiplantae > Streptophyta > Magnoliopsida > Asparagales > Amaryllidaceae > Agapanthus > Agapanthus africanus. Next base: position 90,162,947 of record JASDDO010000019.1, on the reverse strand, counting down.
CGGCAGGGTCACAGGGGAAGAAATGATGCATGAAAGATGGTCAGCTACTACGTTTTCACATCCTTTCTTATCTTTGATAACAAGATCGAATTCTTGTAACAGAAGGATCCAACGTATTAGTCGACCTTTTGCATCTTTCTTCGCCAGAAGATGTTTTAAAGCGGAATGGTCAGTATACACAACTATAGGAGAGCCAATTAAGTAAGGCCTGAATTTTTCTAAAGCAAATACAACCGCTAAAAGTTCTTTCTCGGTGGTTGTATAATTGATTTGCGCATCATTCAGGGTCTTACTTGCATAGTATATTATGTGTGGCATCTTTTCAATATGCTGTCCTAAGACTGCACCTACTGCAAAATCAGATGCGTCACACATCAGCTCAAAGGGGTAGTCCCAGTTTGGTGATGATAGCACGGGGGCTGAAGTGAGTGAGTGTTTAAGTGAGTCGAAAGCTGTCTCGCAGTCCGAGTCAAAATGGAAGGTCGTATCCTTAGCCAGGAGAAGAGTTAAAGGTCTAGCAATTTTGCTAAAGTCCTTAATGAATCTCCTATAAAAGCCCGCATGGCCAAGGAAAGATCGAATATCTTTGACGCTTTTGGGATGAGGTAGGTTTTGAATGACATCTATCTTAGCTCTGTCAACCTCAATGCCTTTCTGTGAAATGACATGTCCAAGTACTATTCCTTCTTGGACCATAAAGTGGCATTTTTCCCAGTTCAAAGTCAAGTTCTTCTCTTTACAACGAGTAAGAACAGCGTCAAGATTCGATCGGCAATCAGAAAAAGAGTCTCCAAAAATCGAAAAATCGTCCATAAAGATCTCCAGAAAATTCTCTACCATATCAGAGAATATCCCCATCATACACCGCTGAAAGGTAGCGGGAGCATTGCATAGCCCAAAGGGCATGCGACTGTAAGCAAAAGTACCAAAAGGACAAGTAAAAGTGGTTTTATCTTGATCCTTTTTTGCGATGGGGACCTGATTATAGCCTGAGTATCCGTCCATAAAACAATAATACTCTCGTCCCGCTAAGCGTTCCAGCATCTGATCAATGAATGGTAGAGGAAAGTGGTCTTTCCTCGTGGCAGCATTGAGTTTTCTATAATCGATACATACACGCCACCCAATTTGGGCACGTGTCTGAATCAACTCATTTGCCTCATTAGTTATAACTATGATGCCGGATTTCTTAGGAACGACATGTATAGGACTCACCCACTGGCTATCGGAGATGGGGTATATAATACCATTATCTAAGCATTTGACGATCTCTTTCATGACCGCTTCCTTCATGACGGGATTCAACCGTCTCTGTGGTTCTCGGGTTGGTCTGGCATCATCCATCACATGTATATGATGTTCAACTATCAAGGGACTAATCCCTTTGATGTCCGCCATACTCCAACCAAACGCCTCTTTGTTAGATCTCAATACCGATAAAAGGGCATTCTCTTGCTCTGATGCAAGAGAAGCGGATATGATAACCGGTAAAGACTCATTCTCACCTAGATATGCATATTTAAGGTGAGAAGGTAAAATTTTGAGATCTAACTCGGGCTGAGAAATGATAGAAGGAAGGATCATTGAGTGATTTTTTGATTTACAAAGAAGCTCAGAGCCTGTGAAAGATACAGACTCGGGTGGAGTAAAGTCAGGAGTGCAGGACTCAAGTGTAGAGAAAGTGTCCTCACTAAGATCATGTGTGAAATCAAACAGAGATGTGTTAATGTCGTCGAGATCTAGCAAGCAAAGATCCTCAGCTCCACAACTATCGGGAGCGATCTCATGGACAGAGCACACATCTAAAATATGAGCAGAGGGTTCTGATGGCTGACTTCCAACTTTGTAGATATTTAGTTCAATGGTCATATTTCCAAATGATAAGTTCATTGAACCATTTCTACAGTTTATAACAGCGTTGGAAGTGGCAAGGAAAGGACGACCCAGAATCACCGGAATTTGGCCCCGGGGGTTTGCTACAGGATGTGTGTCGAGCACAATGAAGTCTACATGGAAAACAAATTCCCCGACCTTTATCAATACATCCTCTAATTCACCCCTTGGTTTGGTGATAGATCGGTCTGCCATCTGGAGAGTGCAATGAGCAGGTTTCAGCTCTCCAATCCCTAATTGCTCATAGACAGAGTAAGGGAGCAGGTTAACACTTGCGCCAAGGTCTAAAAGAGCACGATTTATATTTTTACCCCCAATCGAAATCGATATTGTAGGACATCCTGGGTCCTTTCTTTTCTTTGGAAGCTGGGGTATAAAAGCAGTGCTGATATTATTAGACATGAAGACCTTCTTCGGCACTTGAGTCTTCCTCTTCCTAGTACACAAGTCCTTAAGAATTTTCGCATAAGCGGGGACTTGTTGAATCGCATCTAGGAGAGGGATATTGATGTTAACCTGTTTGAACATTTCCAAAATTTTCTCCATATGAGGACTCGTTCTATTTGCCCTTAACCGGTTCGGGTAAGGAGCTTTCGCAATAAGCGCAGGGTCCATCACAGGAGAAGGAAGAGGGGGTAGACGCGGTCCCAAAAGAGGTGTGGGGACCGTCTGTGGAGAACTATAAGGGTTGGAAGAAGGTGTCGAGCCTAATGGGAAATGGAGAATAGGCTCGCGAGAAAGTGGTGTGGTAGAAGAAGAAGGATCAGAAGGAGAAGTGTGTGTGTGTGGAAAGGTCTCAGCCAGGGTGTTGATATGATTTTCAGTATCATCAATACCTTCCCCGACATGATTTTTCAGCACTCTTCCCGATCTCAACGTTGTGACGGCACTTACATTGTAATGCCCAGGATTCTGTAGGGGTTGAGAGGGAAGTTTCCCTTTTTCTCTCGCACTCATTTCGGCTTTTAGGCGTGCAATTTCAGCTTCCATCGATTTGATACTCTCAGCTTGGGACGCTGAGTTTTTCTTTATCTCACTGACGGAAGATCTAACCTCAGTCGAAACCTCTATGAAATTTGACAAAAGTGATTTCATGGTTTGAGTGAATTGAGAGAACTCGTCAGAACAGGACTGCATAGGATTAGATTGTGCAGGAGTGTTGCCCTGGTTTTGGAAATTTTGTGACTGATAGGGGTGCTGAGTGAGTTGAAGGGGTTGCTGTTGTGGTGGAAGAAGAGCCCTTTGAAAATTATTCGTGTTTGGAACCGTGTTTTGAGATTGGTTTTGGTTCCAAGCGAAATTAGGGTAATTCCTCCAACCCTGATTGTACGTGGAAGAATATGGATCGTTTCGAGGTCTTTGAAATGCGGCATTAGAATGCTCGTGACCTTGAAACGCAGAGTTTAATGGACATTCTTCCGTTAAATGAGACGGATCAGAACAGCACCCACAAACAGTTTTGGGGAGTGACACTGGGTTTAGGGAGGCTGCTGCAAATTTGTGTTCCATAGCGTCGAGCTTCTTTTGCATTGCTGCCATTTCAGCTCGAACACCTATGGACACATCTATTTGGTGTACGCCACCCTATTCAATGGTTGGGTTCCACTCTCCCACTGTAGTGATTTTTCAGCGAACTCTTCTAAATACTTCCAAGCTTCTCCATCATCCTTGGTCATAAAAGTACCTTGACACATGTTTTCAAGGCTCTGTTTAGTGCTTGGGTTAATGCCCTCATAAATGATTCGGCAAAGCTCCCATCTCGGGATGCCGTAATGAGGACACTGAACCAATAGATCCTTGAAACGTTCAAAGCATTTTGAAAATGGTTCAGCAGGGAGCTGGGCAAATTGATTCAGTTCGCTACGGATTCGAGCTGTCTTTTGTATTGGGTAAAATTTCTTAAGGAATGCAGCGACGAATTCTTCCCAATTCGTAATAGAGTGTGCGGTAGTGTTATATAGCCACTTCTCGGCTATATCGCACAATGTAAATGGAAGAAGTCGTAGACGCATAGCATCCACTGAAAGTTGTGACGTACCCATCATTGCGTATACGTTTTCAAATTTGGTAATGAAAACGTAAGTGTCATCAGTCTCGAGTCCGTGGAATTTGGGTAAAAGATTGATGTACTGGGGCTTAATCTCAAAGTTATCCCCATTGGCTGGTGGTGTGGATAAGCAGGTCGAAAGAGGACCTCAAATGAGGTAGCACCTCTCCTGGAGAGAGATGCAGGGTGGATTCTGCGCACCAACGGACGGCGGCAGATTAGGGTTAAAGAAGTTCGATGGATTCGGATCCATCGGTGTGGGTGTGATAGTGGGTAAAGAAAAGGTAAATGGAGAAATATCGACTTCGGAGTCGATAAAGGGTACGCGGACTAAACGGGCACTAGAATCCCGTGTCCAGCCTATCTTGCACTAAAAAGGGTTAGTACAAGTGGCAGCGTTGACTTATAATTAGGGGTAATGAATGAATGCGGTGTTTGTTTTTTTTTTTAAAAAAAATTGATACGGATTTTTGAAAAAATGATGCGACAAAACAAATGCAGCACACAAACCCTAGAATCTAGTGGTCACCTAGGTCTGGCTCTAGACCGCTCCTAACTGCCAAAAGACAAGTCCAAGGATAGAATCCTCCACTGCCTCTTTGTCCCCCTGTGGCCGGATAAGTGCCAGGTAAGTGGGAAGGTACTCCACTACGTAAGTAGTGGGCCTAATTAAAAACCACTAGCCTTAGACACACTCGCCTTAGGCACCACAAGAAAACGCGGATAAGCAATGAATTACCCACGGCCTTCTCTTGTCCTAATTGAGCGCGACAGTCCTTAGAGTCTTCTCTAGATTTCTTTTAGTTAATGTGGGTCAATGCGGATGCAAGTTTTGCGATTTTCGGGGCCTAGGAAGGGTAATGAAATCCCCACCTAATTTGGATTTGGCCGTGTCCCTTAATTTCCGTATTTAGAATGCAAACAACCAAGAAATCAAAATCACGCACAAATTTAATTTTGCTTTTGCGGCGCTGCGATTATTTGCAAAGAATACTGCAGCAATTTGTTAGTTGGAGCTAAAAGAGGAGAGAGGAGAAGGTAAGAAACTTACAGAGAAAAAATTGCACAGAGATCCCTCAAAGGGGCCGCGGTTCCGCCGCAATAGCCCTCTAATGCCGCCCTTCCGCGGTCGAGGTGTTGGATCACTGAACCAAACTTCTTCAGGAAGCTTCTATGGACTCCTTCAGCTCTCTGGTATTTTCAAAAAAATTTCTTCAATTGACAAACAGCTCCAGATTTCCTTGCAATGAACCACAACAAATCGTTTAGGGTTTGCACGAATTTTGATCTCAAAATAATAATGGAATAATTCTTTCAATTCAAACTATAATATGAAACGAATTAGCGCGCGATCCCCGGCAACGGCGCCATTTTGATTGTTAAAGAATTCTTGTTTGTGTATATCAAATCAAATAGTCCCCGGCAACGGCGCCATTTGGTTTAGTGTACTTCTCGGATGTGTTTGTAAAAAGCAAGTATCGAATCAATTGTTTCCCAATAACGGTTTCATTTGATCGATAATAGTATCTTGTATCGGTATTTAGAAATTTGTATAAAGAACTCACAATCAAAGAATTATATTTGACCGCAATCAACTACGGTGTCAGTTGTAGATCGTAAGCGAGTGCGGATCGTCCACAGGGATTGTGCGATTCGTTTCAATGTTTAATTTGTTTGAATCGAAAAGTTAATCGAAAAGAAAAGAAAACATGATTCAAGAATTTATCAATTGATTCAGGTTTCACGATGTTTAATCAAGAATAAAAAAAACTGATAAACAAATCAAGAATCGGTGTTTCGATGATTTATTTCCAACCAAAATGTCAAGAATCTAAATGAGGCTCGTAGGAATCGATCGGATCCATAGACGTGATGTAATTTCAAGATTTCGTGTTCTTGTCCTTCGAAGGATTGGTACTAGATCGATGATGATCGATGAGAGTTAGGGCTTTCTTGATGAAACTAGAGTTTCATCGTTTAACCTTTGTTCTTTCATCGATATCATTCACATTCTAGCCTCTAACAATTTCAAGAAACGATCGTAACTCCCCAATCTCGAGCGATATCAATCAAGAAAGTATCGCAACGAATTGGGTTGTCGATTCTTGAACTTTCTAGGGTTTACAAGACTCGTAGGATTCAAGAATCGATTTAAGATATATTACATCATCATTCTATTGATCGTCTCGACTCCTCGACGAGCGGAGTATTACTCAAACATCATCACACAGAAAGTATTCAAGAATTGAAAAGATATCATGATGCGAGAATTTAAAGAAAACAAGATAAAAGAATATCACCTTTTATTTATATCAACAATGTGATTACAGTCGCTCAAGAACTACAAGAGGAAGAACTAAATTGTTGAATTGGCGTCGCTCGGCTCCGTAAGTCGTGGATCGGCTTTGGACCACTTGCTCCGTTGAAGATCGGCTCGGCTCATAAAAGGTTGCAAGGCTTCTTGCTTGATGGGTACTCGGGATCTTGGCTTTTGATTGGAATTAGGGTTAGGGTTTCACACAAGCCCTCTCACTAGACTTGTGGAAGAAGAAGATGAAGAAGGAGATAGAATGGCTCTAAAATGAACTAATGGATTGATTTTTCCAAGGTTCCAAGATTAGCGATTCCTTTTACAAGTGAGCCTAGGGTCTTATTTATAGATCTCCCAAACCCTAAGTCTTTGAGTTCCCTCCAAAAGTTTGTTAAAAGACTTCTAGAAAGAGTTTGTTAGGCTTAGCTTAGGGTTTAAGCTAGGGTTTAAGAAGAAGTTTCTAGAATACAAGGCTTAGTTTAGTGTAGGAACAAGGGTTTGCTGATCCGGCAGAAGTCTCTGGAGTCTTCTGGAAATTGGAGTGTCTTTTTGAAGTGTAGGAGCTGAGCTAGGAGTTCTGCAGCAAAATTGGAGTGATGATCTGTCAAGGACGCCGCGGAACCGCGGCACAAGACGGCTTAGGCCGCGGTTCCGCGGCCAAGTAGGCTCTTTGTGGCTTGGTTCTTCTGGTGTGGTCTTGGGATGCTATTTGGAGCTTAATTTGATATGTAGAATTTTACTTTGCCTTTTGGATTGGTACCAGAACTGAAATCATTGAGTTGACGTAATATTTGATCGGTACCGTATAAATTTTGGCCTTTCTTCTGGATTTTCTTGCACAGATCTCAAAACAAGTGTTGCGCAAATGTAGAGATGATGCGATGCCATGAAATGCAGTCAATTTCCTTTATAGTGCCGGTTTTAGAGTCTAACACATGCAATCTGATATTTTGCGACAGTTTTGCTAATATGTGAAATATGAATGCCGAACACTTCTATATGAATGCCAATGATGAGGAAATTGCCGTGTTAAAAATACAATATTTTCGACTAAACAGGGGTCGGAGCATAATTCCGACGGGCGGCAGACATTCTGACCAAAGCATAATTTCGATGCAGAGCTTGATTCCCAGGCGAAGTATAATTCCGACAGGGAAAGCAGATACTCCGAGGCGAAACATGATTTCGACACGGGGTACATTCTGAGACGAAGCATGATTCCGACACAGAGCTTGTTAGTCGACTTGATTCCGAGGCGGAGCATAATTCCGACGGGGAGGTCACTGGTCGACTTGATTCCGAGTCGAAGCATAATTCCGACGGGGAGGTCGCTGGTCGACTTGATTCCGAGTCGAAGCATAATTCCGACGGGGAGGTCGTTGGTTGACTTGATTCCCGGACGGAGCATAATTCCGACGAGGAGGTCGCTGGTTGACTTGATTCCAGGACGGAGCATAATTCCGATGAGGAGGTCGCTGGTTGACTTGATTCCAGGGCGGAGCATAATTCCGACGAGGAGATCGCTAGTTGACTTGATTCCGAGACGGAGCATAATTCCGATGAGGAGGTCGTTGGTTGACTTGTTCCCGGCACGGAGTGTCTGTGGTCAACGTTTCCCTGGCACGGAGTGTCACTGGTTTTGATGTAGAGGCTGATTCCCAGGCGAAGCATAATTCCGATAGGGAAGGTGGATACTCTGAGGCGAAGCATGATTTCAACACGGGGTACACTCTGAGACGAAGCATGATTTCGACACGGGGTACACTCTGAGACGAAGCATGATTCTGCCACAGAGGTTGTTGGTTTGATTTGATCTGGGTTGACATTAGCATCGCTAAACTGGAATATGATACCCGGAGCGAATCATCTGTCATGAGAGGATTTGGGGATTTGGTTTTGGTTTGGCATCTGCATTGCTGCTCTGGAATAATTCCAGGAGCAACTCATCATTTGCCCCGGGAGAATTTGGGAATTTGGTTTTTTGGGTCAGCATCAGCTCCGGTTACACTGGAATATGGTACCAGGAGAGAATCATCATTTGCCTTTGCCCGTTGGGGAGCGATGGTTTGGAAGACAGGTTTAGGTCCCTATCACCTAAAACTTTTCAATTTTATGAGCCGTAAGGGTCCCATAAAAGCATTTTCTCCCTTCGAGTCGAAAGGATCTCATAGGTGTATTTTCTCCTTAGGAGTAGTGGGGACTCCTAAGTGTGTTTTTCCTTTGTGAGTTGTAAGGATCTCACAAGTGAATTTTCTCCTCACAAAGTCGAGAAGACTTTGCGAGTGCATTTCATCTCTTTTTCACGAGTTTGCGCCCTTTCGGGTTTTCACAAACTCGCTGGCAGTCCTGCTGTTTTTACTCACGGAGCCCTTTCGAATTTTCATCCGTGCTCATTTTGCTTATGGACATACTTTTTTTTGTTTTAGGAATCTTAATCGCTGGTGGGACTTTGAATGTGGTCTCACTGGTAGGACTTGGGAGAGATTGGGATCGTTTTACGCCCGTGGATTGTATACGGTTTTGCAGGATGTATGATCCAGACCGTAGGGCCGGAAGAATTTCGGGACTTTGTCGGCGTCTGCATCGCTGTACTGGAATATGGAACCAGGAGCGACTCATCCGCCGTAGGGGTATGGGATTTGGAATTTGGTTGGCGTCTGCATCGCTGTACTGGAATATAATACCAGGAGTGACTCATCATTCGCCGTTGGGATATTCAGGTATTAGTTTTTAGATCGGCATCTGCATTGCTGCACTGGAATAATGCCAGGAGCAACTCGTCATTTACCTTTCCCTGTTGGGAAGCGATGGCTTAGGAGACAGGTTTAGATCCCTATCACCTAAGGCTTTTCAATTTCATGGGCTGTAAGGGTCCCATAAAAGCATTTTCTCCCTACGAGTCGTAAGGATCCCGTAAGTGCATTTTCTCATTAGGAGTCGTGAGGACCCCCAAGTGCGTTTTTCCTTTGTGAGTCATAAGGATCCCACGAAGGCGTTTTCTTACGAGTTATAAGGATCTCGGAAGGTTTGTTCTTCTCACGCGTCGTGAGGACGCATGAGTGGGTCTTCCCAAATGGAGCATAATTCCAAGGGCGGAGACCGGCCGCTGGACGGGTGGTTGCAGTGGGGCATGGGTATGATGAGAATTATTTGAGCCCATGGATTGTATACGGTAGCCAGCTTGGGGACCAACTGTAGGGCTGGAAGAATTTTGGGAAATTGGATTTTGATTGGCGTCTGCATCGCCGTACTGGAATATGGTACCAGGAGCGACTCATCATTCGTCGTTGAAATTTTTTTTTGTTTTTGTTGTTTTTGTTTTGTTTTACCGCGATTGCTCTATCATTTCAGCTTTTCTTATCGCGAAGGTCGCGATTACCCTATCATTTCGGGTTTTATTCGCGGTTGTCCTATCATTTCGGCTTTATTTTTCATCATTATTTTACTCACTGATTTTTATTGCGAGTTACCCCATCATTTCGGCTTTTTTTTTATTTACACAATTTTTTTCACATTCCCAGTTTAACGACTTAGAGGTCGACTGTTCCCAGTTTAATGACGTGGTGGTCGATTGTTTTTAGAGAAAGCCAGATGTCTGAGAGAATCAGTTTCACGAAGGACTTCGGTCTTCGTTTGTATGAAATTGGCGGTCGCAGCTTGACTGTTTGTTAACACGCCTTTAGACAGTTTTATCTCTCCTGTCTTGTATTGCTTCTCAAACCAATCTTTGAAGACGAAGAAGTCCTCAATAGCATGACCTATCACTCTATGATAGGGGCAGTATTTGGGGTCGTTGGTCATATTCGCTTCTTGCGGTCTTTTTGATTCTGGCAGTTGCAGACCGTTTCTTAGGGCGTCCTTGAATATCTTGCGGTATTTGTCCCTTCTGAAGGAATAGATCTTGTCCAGCTTCTCTTTCAGTGGAGCTTCTCCTCCCTCTCCGAACACAGGCTTCCGAGGCCGTTGGCATTAGGCCCGCTCATCCTTTGCTTATTTCGGTTAGCCAAGGTGTTGAAAGATTCAGAATCGTCGGAATTTCCACCTTTGCGATTTTCGTCCTTTCGTTTTCTCCAAGACCTATTGTTATTTTGGGAGTCAGAGGAGGACTCCTGCTTTGAGCGTTCCAACATTTGAACTTTCCTGGTCAGCTCTTGGAATGTTCTGAGACCCGCGGTGCATAGAAACGGGGCTATCCAATTGTTGAGATTTCCGACAAGGAGACTGACAGATTGGTCCTGCTCTATCGGCGGTTCGCATTTGACGGAGAGATTGTGCCATCGGGTTATAAAATTCATATTGCTTTCATTGTTCTTTAGCTTGGTCCTTACGAGATCGGCAATGGTGATCTTATCGTTGACGCTAATGAACCTCTGCCGATACAGAGACTCTATTTGGACGAAAATTATGACGGAGCCATCCGGTTTGCTCGCGTACCAGTCGAAAGCAATATCGGTCAAGCTATTAACGAACTGGTGGAGGAGAAGCGCACCATTGTCCCCAGTATTCCCGCATGAAGCTTTAAAGTGGGCGATGTGCTGATTCGCATTTCCCGTCCCATCGAATCTTCCGAATTTAGCGATGACATAGCCGCTAGGAAATTCTACCAGATCATACTGAGCAGGATATGGTCTTCCGCTACTGCTAACATCTTTTTGCGCTTCGGCTTCAGCTACCAATGTTTTGACTTTGTTGGCAACCAAATCCATGATTTGATCTTGAGTTAGTGGGCTACTGTCATCGGTAGCCAAGACATTTCCCGAGATAGGATGCGACCGACTTTCATGCGGTCCGCCCACCTTTGGATTTGAGGGAATAGGTGTCGGCTGCCTTGGGACACCATTTCCCGGTTCATGAGCAGAGCCCTGCGCTTGATTGGGCGGCTGAGAGGCAAGTCGGGCCGTGAGCTGCAAGACGACATTCGTCAAGTCGTCAATTTTGGAGTAAAGTTTGGCCATCTCCTTATCTTTACTTCTGAGCTATTTTCGGAGCTCTTGGAGAAGTTGCTGCTCTGTGTTCTTAGGACGGAAGATTGGCTCCTCTTCGCTTTCCGAGCCCGGTTCCTCTTCGCTTTCCGAGCCCGGCTCCTCTTCGCTTTCCGAGCCCGACTCCTCATGAACCGAGGGATCTCTCTACCTATCAGCCTCACTGGGAGGATTTTCATTACCCTCCGGAGGATGCTGGTCTTAGGAAGTGACAGCTATATTCACACCAGATTGGATTTGAGATGTGGTGGCCCCATCCTTGCTCTTGTTGCGCGTGCCCACCATATAGACAGTGTGGACCATATATCCAGCCATCTCTTTATCTTTGGCGGTTGATTTTGTAGAGCGGTCTGGGATTTGAAAATTCATAAATTTTAACATGGCCAGAGCCATAGCCCTTTTGTTGGCTCTGTATCTGAGCCGCTTCTACCTCAGCTTCTCTGCTTTGAGCGCTTGGCAGGCTTCTGCTCTTCGGGAAGCCATCGTGAGCTGATTAACGGGGAGCTTAGAGAGGATACCCAATTGAGCAGTTGTCAGGGGTGCCGCTGGAGCTTGCCCGAGACTGACTTGCCTTTAAGTAGTGGTGCCCCTGAGATCACCACATTTGGCCTCTTGCCTTTCGAGGCCGGTTTGTCTGTTACAGGAGCTTGAGGATCTGGGATGGCGTTAGCTGACACGAATAGAATAGAGCCAAATGGTAGCGGCAGCTCCTTACATTGTCGTCCGAGGCTGGCCGGGAGGACCGTCCTGGCGTCCACCTTCATCGTGTAGGAGATGTGAGCTGTGTTGAGAGCTGAGCTTGTCCTTGAAGATATTTTTGCTGCGGCCGAAAATTGCAATTGGAGATTGTTAACCTGCAAATAGAAACATGATTTCAGTACAGGCAATCGATATGTATATCAATTGAGTTCGCATGAACGTTTAACCCGAAATATGGGAGGAGAGATTGGGTCCCACCGGCCGTGCCAAAATCTGTAGGGTGTTTTACGTCACCCCATTGAGATGGGAATATGCGCGCGCTTTTCAGGTGTACTACAGATTCCCCCTGCCTAGGGTAGGCGGGGGTTTATTGATTATGGGGATCCGAATCTCCGGTAGCCACGGACTAAGCTGCCGTTAATTACCCCTCGCTTTTGGAGCAAGAGAACCTCCGATTAACGGGTCAAACAAGTCATGCGAACTCAATATGCAGTGTGCGTGTGTTGTGTTTTGAAAGGGTTTTGGATATATCGGGGCCTGCAGAGTTTTTACGGGAGAGGTATTTTTAGTGTGGAGTGTGTGTAAAATGAGGGAAAGATGGCGTCCAAAGGACGCGTGGGTGCCAGCGCCTCACGTGCCTAGCACGCAGGCGCTGAGCGCTGGCGCCTCACGTGCTTGGCACCTGTGCGCAGGGCGCTGGGCGTTGGCGCCTCACGTGCTTGGCACATGGGCGCGGGACGCTGTGCGTAGAGCGCTGTGCGCAGAGCGCCAGCGCCCCATGTGCTTAGCATGCGAGCGCTGGGCGCCAAAGCACCAGCCCCCACGTGCTTGGCACGCGGGCGCTGGGCGTCAGCAGCAAATGGGACTTGGTCCCTGCACTGGGAGATGTGCTCCTAATTTGACTTATGGAGTTGAACTCCTAGAAAGAAAGACTTTTTTTATAAGGAGTTAAACTCCCAGGTGCTTTGATTTGTGGAGTTAAACTCCAAAAAAAAATCTTCGTAAATTCTCAAGGGGACCCCTTTCTTCTCCCGAGCCTTGGATCTTTTCCAAAATGGGATCTCTGGAGATAGGTCTCCTTCCTCCTCTTCTGTCGGCCGGATCTTGGAGAACAAGAGGGGGTGAGATTTAAAAATCTCCCCTTTTGAGATCTAATGGTAGATCCGAGCTCCCTTTGGTGGGTTTTGTGGTGGAAAACTATTTATTTTTGGAAAAGAAAGAGTAAAACTCTTGATTTAATTGAAAATGTGAAGAAGGTTTAGAACCTTGAGGAAAGAGAAGGAGGCACAAAAAACCCTAGAGTTTGAGAGAATGAAAAGTTATGCTTTATTCATCATCATGTTGCCTTATATAGGCTTACACATTTACATATAGCCCCTTGGGCTTTACAAAATGGTATTTTGTCCATCCCATGTCTCATGTGCTCATTTCTTTTACACATACGCCATGGGCTTTACAAAAAAATTGGCTTTATGCCCATTTTGCTTACATTCATGCACAAAAAATTACATCAAAATTATTTTTTACATGATTTTTATTTTGGCATGGGGAGGCCAGCCGCGGGGCTTGACTTGAGCATGGGCCCACTTGACCTAGGCTTGGGACCACCTGGCTTGGGGTTGACTTTGACTTTGACTTGGTCAATCGGGGTGCAATTTTTGACCCCAACACCGATCTTCAAGCCACTATCAAAGATTAGCCCACGAGCAGGCAGCGCTTGCTTCTCTTGCGGCGTCCGGTATATTTCATTTACATTTTTCTGTACATATTTTTTTCCTTTGAATTTATTATGTTTTATTAACGCTCTTTTTCTTAACAGGAATCTCCACTGAAGAGGCCCTCTTGGCGTCCCTCAAGACATTTGAGGAAAAGGAGAGACTTCGCGCTTCCATGGGTTTCGGTATGTTTTGCAACAGATTTACATATTTAATTCATTTCGTTCATACCCTAACTCCCTTCCTCTTTCTGTTACAGGAACCACCGCCACTCATGCTGTTCCGAGCACCATGCCGTCCTTAAGTGGTGGTGCAAAGGAGTCTTAGGAGCCACCGGCTTTGGTTGAGGTCACCCCAGGGCCGCCATGGAAGGTGCCTCTAAAGCAACCGATGATGGATGTTGCAGCAGATCTGGAGGCCGAGCCTAATTTGGACAAAGATGTCCCCATGTCGGAGGTCTTGAGGAGATCCATTCGTACGGCCAAGGCTGAGAGGAAGCATAAAAAGTACGCTGCAAGGGAGCATCAGGCTAACATGGCCGTAGGCGCGGGTTCGAGTGATGCCCGACCCTCTGACGTTCCCATGGAGGACATTCCTCCTGCTTTGTCCACCGCTCATAGGCAGATTGCGCTTGCGGCTCGCGAAGAGGCCGAGCGGTTGCTTCAAAGTAAAACAGCGCATGATCCCTTATTGAAACCTAGTAAGGCTCGTTTACTTTTCCAGGTTTCTTCTTACAGTATTTTTTTCTTGAATTATAACACATTTTCCTTTAAATGATGTGATAGGGCCGAGTTTGGGTATCAACGTGGTGGGTGAAGCGCCCGCGTTTGAAGAGTCTAGGGCGTCAGGCCTTCCTGTCGAATCAGGGGCTGCTCCAACCGCCGTTTCCTCCCCTGTGGATCCCTGGCATCGGCAGGTGATGCGGACGAGAATTCTACATGAATTTCAAAGTAGTGGATATCCCAAACTTCGATGTTGTGTGGGAATGGACTGGCTGGGAGTTTTCTATGTTACGATTGACTTCCGTCAAAGGAGGGTAGTATTTGAGATACCGGATCACCCAGTCTTTTAGTTCAAGAGTGGAGATATAAATTTAGAGCCAGGAATCTTCCATGCCACGCCAAAGAATGCAGAAGTGTTTACTCTACCCGCGGAAGAAGAAAAACTAGAAGTAGTTCGAGAGTTCAAGGATGTGTTTCCTGAAGATATAGCAGGTTTGCCTCCCGATCGAGCTCTTGAATTCAGCATTGACTTACTACCTCGTGCAAAACCGATAATCAAAGCTCCGTACTAGTTAAGTCCAGAAGGATTGAAGGAGATCCATACTCAGTTGGACGAACTTCAGAAGAAAGGTTGGATTCGTCCCAATACTTCAAGTTGGGGATCTCCAGTTTTGCTTGTGAAGAAGAAAGAAGGTTCATACAGAATATGTGTAGATTACCGAACTCTGAACGAAGTGACGATAAAGAACAAGTATCCACTACCGCACATCGATGATCTTTTCGACCAGCTAAGCGGGTCTTGTGTATTTTCAAAGCTAGATCTTCATTCAGGTTATCATCTGGTGAAGGTCAAAGAGTCTGACATTCCGAAGATGGCGTTCAGGACTCGCTATGGTCATTACGAATATCTCGTGATGCCATTTGGAGTGACCAATACACCTGCTATATTCATGAATCTGATGAACCAAGTTTTCTAAGAGTACTTAGACAGGTTCGCTATTATTTTTATCGATGACATCCTGGTGTATTTTTATATTGAAAGAATCGAAAAGAACATGCCGAGCATTTACGGATTGTCCTGGAGACATTGCGACAGTATCAACTCTATGCCAAGTATAGTAAGTGTGAATTTTGGCTAGATCAAGTCTGATTTCTCGGATATATTATTTCAGGTGAAGGAATATCAGTAGATCCAGCTAAGGTGTCAGCTGTCAATGAATGGCTGACACTAAAGACGGTGAAGGATATTCGAAGTTTCTTGGGATTAGAAGGATACTACCGAATATTCATTGAAGGGTTCTCGAAGATTGCATTACCCCTGACTAAGCTCACACGTAAAGATGAAGCATTCGTGTGGTCAGAAGTATGTGACCAAGTTTTTGTAGAACTCAAGTCAAGATTAACTTCATCTCCTATCCTTGTAATACCATATCAATCTGGAGGATTCGTCGAACATTGTGATACATCCGGTAAGGGATTAGGATATATTCTACATCAGCATGGAAAAGTTGTTGCTTTCGTGTCGAGACAGCTAAAAGTTCATCCGTGAAACTATCCAACACATGATCTTGAGTTGGTAGTCATTATCTTTGTACTTAAGATTTGGCGCCACTATCCTCTGGGAGAACGAGTGGATATATACACGGACCACAAGAGTCTGAAGTATATATTTACTCAGAAGGAATTGAACATGCGGCAGAGAAGATAGCTAGAACTCATGGGGGACTTCGACATCAACCTACAATACCATCCTGGGAAGGTGAATGTAGTTCCTGATGCACTTAGCCGCCAGCCATTAGCAATAAATCTCACCGTTCAGTGGAAGCTACAGCAGGAATTTCACGGGTTGGTGATCGAAATAGTTATGCCAGGTAACGTTTCGTATTTGATGAACTTAAAAGTCCAGTCTACTCTTGTCAATCAGATCAAAGCAGCTCAAGCAAATGATGCCAAGCTGCAAAAGATCAGAGAACAAGTAGAAAGTGGACTTCGAACTGACTTCATCATCCACTGTCACGACCCAAAGTTCGGCCCGTGACCGGCACTTAACCACGTAACGTCTACAGGCGCAACGCGATCAAGTAAGCCGAAACCCAGAAATCAAAACCATTAAAATAGTGAGTGAAGAAAACATTAGTTTAAAACATTTAGAAAAGCTTGAGTAAAAATCTTTAAAGTTTAAGTTATTTCTTAAGAATTTCGGCAGCACCTCCTTTATAAAAACTGGCCCCGAAAACGGGTACAAAACATGATATAAGTAAAATGATTGATAGTAAGAATAAAACATCCCCACACGGGAGCAATCACGCCCAACGGCGGAAACAAACACCACAAGAATAGTATGCGAAGCCGTAGCGAAGAAATGGACAGAATAACAAAAGAATAGCATAAAAGATAAAACTGCATAAATAAAGCCGGCTCACACAAGCTCGACATCCAGAATACAAAATAATATGCATCGTCCTCACAACTGGTCTTTAAATCAATACATGAAATGGTAGATGGAGAGTACTAGATACAATAGAGTGTATAAATGGAAAATAAACGGATACCGCAAAAACCCACCTATAAGCAAGGGCTCGCACGCCAACTGCAGTGGTATCTGTAGCAAAAAAGATACAAAGAAGTAGCCCTACCGCAACTACTCTGAGGATCAACCTGCAAACACTGTGGCACAACGGGGTGAGTTGCCAACTCGTGAATAGTAAATAACATATAAAGGTAATCGCGAGTATGCACGTACTGCGATACTCTAACATGTGCAATCTGATAACATCTATATGATGAACTGGGTATGCAATAATCATGCAGTGTACTCTATCAGATACTACGACTACATGATGCAATGCATAACAATGAATGCTGAGCATAGGATAAAATATCATCTACACGAATCATCATCGTGGAAAAATACCCGATGTCCACCAAATACACCCCGAATCCCAAAAACTCAGGCGTCGTCACTCTAATCGGCCCTCAAATCCTGTAAATCTCATGGAATCATGAGTGCCCAATATCGGCACTCGAAAATATCATGAAATAATCGTGTCCAGTATCGACACGCAAATCCTCATGTATCGGGCTCCGTCAGTCCGGATCGGCCCACGGGCTCCGTTTGCAGAATCGGCCCTCGGCCCCGGCAGTACGGATCGGCCCGTATCCATATCTTAACTCTGGTTAGTATCCTCCGGATAACCGCCAAATCCAACCAATCACCGGTAGGTAGTAGTCCCTCTGCCAGGCTCACCGTCTACTGCATAGCAAATCCGTTCTCGCCCCGGGATACCATACCGGGTCCACCATGTACCCGCAATCGGCCTCATCCAGCTTCTCGATTCGGGTTCACATGTCGCACGTCTCAAAATCGAGAAAACGCATGGTGGACGCACTAAAATATTATATCAAGAGAAACCGGGTTTTCAAAACAGTGCACATTATCTTAAAATAATACCACGGTTCTCAAATCCAGAAATCACACAAATCCAAAACTCAATGCGTAAATTTATGCAATGTGTCGTATGCCGCATAAAATCATACGATGAGTAAAAGGGGAAAACCGCTCTTTTAAAAGGATCCAGTTGAAAATATTTCATGCGGTCCCCAATTTTTCAAATCAAAGTCAGCATCATCTATGTATGTGTAAGAGTATGTATGTATGTAGGCATGGATGCACAAAGATATATATATATATATATATATATATATATATATATATATATATATATATATATATATATATGCAAGTATGGATGTACAGTATGTATATTTACCAATATGGATGTACAAGTGGTATACACGCAAGCATGAGTGTACAGTATGTATATATGCCAATATGGATGTACAAGTGGTATATACGCAAGCATGAGTGTACAGTATGTATATGTGCCAATATGGATGTACAAGTGGTATATACGCAAGCATGAGTGTACACTATGTATATGTGCCAATATGGATGTACAAGTGGTATATACGCAAGCATGAGGGTACAGTATGTATATGTGCCAATATGGATATACAAGTGGTATATACGTAAGCATGAGTGTACAATATGTATATGTGCCAATATGCGATAGAATCATGTCTAATCATCAATGATGCGGTAATCAAAATGATGTATGGTTCGTAGCAATCCTATAGTGCGAGTGTCATGGCAATCACTAAAGGTGTGAGTGTAACATACAAATAGTGCTCGTGCAGCTTGAACCTTTAATGACAGTGCGGTGTTACATAACTACTATTTCTATATGCAACAAAAGATGGGTACGCTACAATAGTACATATGCATAAGTAATATACATATAAATATATACGCGACTACAATATCCTATCAAGCCCTGACGCTTAATACCATATGAGCGATTTCCCCGTAGATATTAAATCTACTCATATAACGCACGTGTCGCGCAAGCTTAATGTATTGAAAATAAGGTATTTTGTTCCAGATTTTTATACAAGCTGAACTAGAAAAGTTGCACACACCAAACACCATAATTATGTAGCAGACTGTCCCAGAACAAACCCAGGAACCCAACTCCCCCCTCTGGCCGCAATTTGCGGCCAGAACGAATTTATTTGCGGCCAGGGTTGTGAATTAGGGTCTCGTGCTCCGTGTGTGTGGTCTAGGTCTAGTTAACATGCTCCAGTAAACTCAACTTTTCTTTGAAGCGCTCGGGTTAACAGCAGATCTCAAAATGGCTCACAATTTACGTTAAAACGTTAAATAACACTAATTTGAAACAATATGGTATTTTTGTGAAATATGGTGCAAAACTTGGTTTAAATGGCCTTAAAAGCACTTAATCAGGTTAAATTGGCCATAAAAATTCTCACTTGGCCAAATCTCCACCTAAATCACAAATCTAGCACTAATGACCACATTAATTACTAAATTAGCTTAAATAACCATACTCTAGCAAAGAAAGAAGTTAAGTTTAAGAAATTATACCTTTAGTGGTCCTAGGGTGCAAGAAGAAGGAGAAGAAGAAGAGGAGGAGGGGGTTCTGCTGCAGCTGCTGCTTGCTACTGCTGTTGTTGTTGTTGTGTTGTTGTTGATGTTGCTAGTGTTGCTGCTGCTGATGCTGAAGCTGGTGCTGGTGCTGCTGCTGTTGCTTCAGCTGCTGCTGCTTGTGTTGGTGGTGGTGGTGTTGCTGCTGCTGCTGATGCTGAAGCTGGTGCTGCTGCTGTTGCTTCAGCTGCTGCTATTGTTGCAGCAGTTGTGTATGTGTGTAAGTGAGAGGGAGAGAGAGAAGTGAGAATGAGTGTTTGAAACAAAGGAAATGAGGGATATGAGAGTCAACCCCCCTCTCTCTCCTCATTAATTACAAGCATGGCTCAAACCCATCATGCTCCCTCTCTCTCTCCAAAGTCCCAAGTCAACCCACAAAACACAATAAAGTTAATTATAAAAAAAAAGCTAATACACTTAATTAATTCATATTAACCTAATTAAATGGGTTAGCCCACCATGGTCATCTAAACATGGCTTAACCCAAAACTTAGCCCTATTTTACATGCACATGTGTGTGCAAGCCTAATAAAATTCTAATAAAATACTCATTAATTTTGATAAAATATTTGAAAATCGTTTTGGTAAACTTTTTACTAAAAACCACACATTAAAGTATAATTAGCCACTAATCACATTCTAAGGTGTTACATCCACGAAGATGGATCCTTGAGATATGGAAGTCGATTGTGTGTACCAAACAGCCCAGTTCGAGAAGAGTTGATGAAAGAATCTCACAGCTCTCCTTACTCAGTACTCTCCGGTGGTACAAAAATATACAAGGATCTATGGCAACACTACTGGTGATATGGAATGAAGCGCGAAATAGCCAGAAGTGTAGCCAAGTATTTCGTGTGTCAGCAAGTGAAGGTTGAACATCACAAAACTGCTGGTCTATTTCAGCCGTTACCAATCCCAGAATGGAAATGGCAGCACATTACCATAGACTTCGTGACTTCCCTTTCTCGTAGCACGAAGGGTAACGATGCAGTATGGGTTATTGTGGATCGACTCACCAAGTCGGCTCACTTTATTCCCTTTCGAGTTGGCCAATCTACCGAGACGTTAGAAAAGAGGTACATGGAGGTAAACATGAATCTAAAGTAAGATTTAACTCTTTCAAATGTACTATATTGATACCCATGAATTCATGCAAGAGATTGTGAGATTACATGGAGTACCAGTTTGTATCGTCTCCGATCGTGACACCAGATTCCTATCACAATTTTGGCAAAGTCTGCTAGCTAATTTTGGCAGAGTCTGCAAGCCAGCCTGAGAACGAGTCTGAACTTCAGCACGGCTTACCATCCACAAACGGATGGACAGTCAGAGCGAACAATTCAGATTCTGGAGGACATGCTAAGAGATTATATGTTAGACTTCGGAGGTTCGTGGGAAGATTACCTACATCTTGTGGAGTTTTCATACAACAACAGCTATCAGGCGAGCATTGGAATAGCACCATTTGCAGCTCTCTATGGAAGAAAGTGTCATTCACCACTAAGTTGGGACGACGTTAGAGATCGTGAACTCCTAGGACCAGAGATGATCGTGGCAACTGTGGGCGTAGTTCGTATGATCAGGGAAAGAATGCGCATAGCCTAAGACAGACAGAAGTACTGGGAAGATGCAAAGCGGCGACATCTGGAGTTCCAACCTGAAGATCATTTTTCTTAAAGATCTCTCCAAATATAGGAGTAATCCGCTTTGGCAAGAGGGGTAAGCTCAGTCCTAGATACATAGGACCGTTCGACATTCTCGAACGAGTCAGAGAGGTGGCATACCGTTTGGCACTACCACCCTCATTGGAAGGAGTGCACAACTTGTTCCACATATCTCAGCTATGAAGATATGTGATCAACCCCAGCCACATCCTTGATCACTCCGAACTCACTGTACAGACAAACCTAACTTGTGAGCAACAATCCGTTGAGATCCTAGACCGAAAGGTGAAGATACTGAGGAATAAGGAAGTGAACTTGGTCTGAGTGATGTGGAGAAAAGATTCACCAGAAGAATCAACGTGGGAATGAGATAATGACATGCATGCAAGATTCCCTTACGTATTTATAAACTGGTCCTTATATAAAAATTTTATAAGGAGGGTAGAATGTAACGACTCTAAATTTACTGTACGAAAATTTTCAATTTAATGTACAGGAAGGAGTTTACAAGCCTGACAAGTTATAAGTTAATTTTTGTTTAAAAACAGCAAGAAACAACTTGTAGCTTACTGGTAAAGCTCTTGCACCGCTGTGACGTAGCATCTGTATTCGAATCCCATCAGACACATTATTTTTCTGATTTTCTTTACAAACTTTTTGGAAGCCCAAAAGTTTGCATGTACAATGCACACAAAAATGAAAAGACAGAGAAATCAAACATGTGCACAATTATTTAAATATAGAGAGGAACATGTGGCAAGAATCCATCGGCCTCACCCCTCAAAACGACCGGCAGAAATTCCCCCATGGCCAGTACCGATGGTCGGCCTATGACCAATAAGGCCCGGGTTTTGCACACAAAACCCTTCCCCTACCCCTAACTCCCCTGCAGTGTTTGATTGCTCTGCAATCAAACATAGACCTTTCAATTCCCCATTTATCATCAATTTAATGCATTTTAATTCATCATTTTAATTCCAAAACCCTAATTCTACACTATAAATACTACCCCATGCCCTAGCCCTTCATCATTCTGAAAATTATAGCCAAAATTCTCAAAATTTTCTAAGTAGAAGAGGAGTTAGCAAGCGATCAAGTTCCGACGAGGATCGAAGCAAATTCCGGCGATTCCGCTATGCCACGACGGCAACCATTCTTCTTCTATCTTCTCTTAACCTAACTAGCTAGTAAGTCCCTCCCAATCCTTCTTCTTCTTCTTTAAAAGTTCATTTTCAAAACATATATCGAAAGTGGGGTTAATATCGACATCTTCTTCTAAAACTCTATAATTCCATTTTTTCTAACATATTTTTCATTCATATTCATATTCCATACTTGTTAACATAAAACCAATGTTTAGAACCAACTTTTAATCAAAAATATAATGTAAGATAAGTTTAATTTAACTTTTACATTAAAATACCATGAAGTTTGTATATATCATTTTTATTTGTTTTGCTTAAACATGCCTTTAGAAAACTTCACGGGGTAACGATTTACCCCTCACATATACACATGGTTTCCATAGCACGATACCCTTTGAACATATTTTTGTTACGAATACAAGATCACATTAAAATACCATTTACTATAAAAACGGTTTTCTTTTAAATTGTATTTTCAATTCCTTTGCAAATAAGCCTATACAACCCATTTTAGGGGACCCGCTATTGGATGGTGCGGATTATCGCACATCCTTGGGCTAGTAAAGCGAGATGCATACCTTCTCACGGAGCATTTGGTCTCGAAAGGTTTTTTTCAGTACGGGTTTTAAGAAAAACGTAATTTTCTACTTAAATAAAAATTAATTTTTATAATTATATAAATATTACAAATCCATATATTTTCAAAATATAATAACCTTATATTTTTTTCAAATTAAAGAATTTCAAGTTTCATCAAAATACCAACAAAAGTTAAGCTTTACAATAAAATACCATGAACTTTCCAAGCTAAGCTATTATCACTAAAATACCTCAAATCCCTAAAATTCACATCCATGGAAACCTTAAATAATATATATAATTTGTCGAGCTTATTTTGAAACTATATATTAAAAATATTTTTCGTAAAACCCCTCGAGTTATATAAAACTATATTTACCGACTTTAGTAAATATAGGTTTAAGCGGGATCAATTCTCTTGAGCCCCAAGGAGACGGAGAAAGTGAGTGCTTGCCTATTTAAGGTAGAAAACTTAACGGTGTTATCAATGGTAATTGTCTTGAAGAAAAACACAAATCCTGTCGTCCATATGCAGCAGTTACCGATAACTCCCGAACATAATTCAGGATCTAAATCAGTTATAAGTGTCTGACTCAAGTCTGAGTCTAAATCAAACTTGAATCCAAACTCAAAGCAGAATCCAATTCAAATATGAATCCAAACTCTAACATGTATACTTGAATATGAACCTGAATACAAGACTTGAATTGACCGAAGCATGGCTATAACTTGACATGACTACAAGCTTACATCCTGAACCTGACTAGTTGAATAACTTGTATCCATGGTCTCGGCAAGCCTTATAATCTATACAAAACATTACGCGGGGTTAACATGGTAGATTGGTATGGAATGTATTAACGTGGTACGAGATGATCACTAAAAAACACCTACATGAACTCTCGTGACGTTGTCCCGTGGGTTTTGACGGGGCCTTGTACTACATTTTACCATAGTGTACAGGGTAAGATGGACTTCTCTCATATATACAAATACTTTCTATACCAAGCTACAACAACTATGTTAGAATAGCAATCTTATACCTGTACACTTACCAGTTAAATTCTCATTACTTGCTATAGTCCTTTCTTTATTTTGGGACTTCCCGAGCGCTAGTTCGCTGACGACATTCCTGTCTATTTCTTTCTTTGGAATGTTCGTCAGGAGGACCAGACTCTCAGGAGATCGAGCCGAGCCAAGAGGACTTGAATCAGTTTACTGCCCAACCAGACTTCTAGCTCACTTTGTATTTATTTCAGTTTGTATGCCACTATTTAGGCATTGTTTTATATCTTTGTATCTTTCCTTTTCAAAGCAGTTATAATGTAAAGATGAATGTTAATAAAAGTTGTTGTTCATTTTATATCTCTTGTCAATTCTTATGCATTTTTATACATATATTGCTTAATTATGCTTAACGTATTTATTTCTTATTAAATACGTTGCGGGTTTGCCACGTCACCGCTTCCGTACACTGGGAAGTGGGGCATGACAGCTGGCTGCAATAGCAGCGCGTGAGGAGGAGCTGCGGGAAGAGAGTGAGTGGGTTGTGAATTTGTTGAAAGCTCTGTCTTCTTAATGGCTAAAATTGTATCCCCCTTTTCTATTTAAATTATATTTTTCAAACACTTTGATTCATGAATAAAGAATATATACATTTTTTGCATGCGCCTCTCTGTGTTTGATGTCTCAATTTAGCGCCAATTAGTTTATTCACTCGTCTCGGAGTGTCTAATTTATTCACTCGTTTCAGAGTTTCTAGTTTATTCACTCGTTTCGGAGTCTCTAGTTTATGTACTCATTTCGGAGTTTATAGTTTATTCACCCATTTCGGAGTATCTTTAGTTTACCTCTCTTAGCTTTACAGGCAAACTTGTCCTAACGTTGTATGCAGATAACCCCTGTTCTTTTTTACGACAGAGGTCCGTTAGGTTTGTGGTACTGGGATTTTAGTCTGTGGTACTGTTGCGTTGGCTGATATATTTCTCGATATGCAGTATTTAAGCTGTTGTTCGAGTAACCCCACGACTGTCGTGTCTTCGATCCCTTCGGTGGCTAGACAAGACTTCTATAAGTAATCTCCTTATATCATATTACCGTCGGAAGAGCAATTGTTAGGAATTTTCCATGACGCTTTTTACTTAAGGTTAGACTCAATTTGGAACCCCGATGAGTCATAACCGCACCCTTCTGGGGTGGGATGATCTCCAATAGTCTTTTAAGCTTTATATGAGTTTCCGTCAAGACTCGAAACTGGGAATATGCCGTCACTTCATTTTTTGTTTTGACGATGTCGCGCCGATTCTTTGCTGAAGTAGGGTAGACATCTAGAAGACCTCAATGCTGCATGTATTGCAATTGAAGTCCGGAGCTAGAAATATGTCATTGCTCCAATTTCATTTGATAGTCGCGTCCGCATCCTGCTGAAATGAGGAGAGTGTCGAGATAGTCTCTAGGATGTATATGAACTGTCAATACATGGAGCTAGGATTTTGCCGTGAATCCATTTTTTGTTTTAACCCATGGGTCTTTTATTGACGTTGCATCTGCATCCTGCTGGCATGGGAAGAACGTCGAGCTGGAGTTAGGATTTTTCCATCATTCCTTTTTGATTCGACTCCTTGGAGCCTTTGTTGATGTCGCATCTGCATCGAGAAGGAATGTCGAGCTGATGTCTAGGCTGTAGATGTTGCCGTCGAGATCTGGCTCTCCCTTTGATGGAGCCTGGTCAGAAAATTTGGTTCCCTTTCTTTTTTTGTGCCCATGGATCATATACAGGAGTCGTTGTGGATCTACCTGCAAGGCAAAGGAAATTTTATTTTATTTTATTTTTTATTTCCTCGATGCTCTATCTTTTCAGTTTTTTATATCACGCAAGTCACGATTGCCCAATCATTTCTACTATTTTTCGCGGTGCCCAATCATTTCGGCTATGTATTCTTTATTTTTACTCGTTGTTTCTTATTGCGAGTTGGTCAAACATTTCGGCTTTCTCATACGTATTTTTTGCGACTCGCCGAGTTTTATTACAAGTTAGGAACCTGATATCTGATACCAATCTTGGCATCCGTATCGCTGCAACTGGAATATTACCAGGAGCGAATCATCATTTGCCGTAAGATAACTTGGAGTTTGATACCTATTTAGGCATCAGTATCGCTACAACTGGAATGTTGCCAGGAGCGAATCATCATCCGCCTTTGTGAATTTGGACAAAGGTGGCTTAGCAAACAGGGTTAGGATCCTGCCGACTAAGGTTTTTGACTTTATGAGCCGTAAGGGTCTCACAAAGGTATTTCTCCCTACGAGTCGAGAGGATCTCATAAGTGTATTTTCTTCTTAGAAATCGTGGGGATTCCTAAGTGATATTTTTCTTGTGTAAGTCATAAGGATCTTCCAAGTGTGTTTTCTCATTATAAGACGAGAGGACATACAAGTGTCGTTCACCATATGGGGACATTTCTCGCCATTGGTAGAACATGGTAAGGGAATATTTATTTGTGCCCATGGATTGTATACAAAGGCCAATATTGGACCGTCTGTAGAGCAACTTGGGGGATATGACAGCTTAAGAACAGGTTCAGATCTCTGTAGTTTAAGGCTTTTTAATCCTATGAGCCGTGCGGGTCCCATAGGGGGAATTCTCTTTACAAGTTGTGAGGCTCTCGTAAGTGTTTTTTTATGAGATTGTACCCTTCTGGGTTTTCACAAGCTCGTCGGTAGTCCTACTGTTTTTACTCACGGTGCCCTTTCGGGTTTTCATCCGTGCCCATTTCGCTTGTGAACATACCGCTTTTTTAACGATGGAATACCCGAGAGTAGTTTCACCGCAGGTGTCCATCAATTTGTCGGTGGGACTTAGGGGTGGCTTCAATGCTGGAATAGCTGTGCAGCCAGTGGGACTTGAGTTGCAATCTTTGCTTCTAAGACTTTGATTGCAATATAGATCTCAAGAGAATGCATCGCCGTATTTGGGGCAATGCGCTAGTTTGGGGACGTTCTGGTCCATTATGGTCATGTTTGAGGCAAAATTTTAGTTTAGGGACTTTTAAGTCTATTGTCGCCGTTTTTTAGGCGGATTGTTAATTTAAGGGCTTCTCGATCCATTATTGCCATGTTTGATGCGGATAATTAGTTTAAGGACTTCTCGGTCCTTTGTCGCCGTTTTTGGGGCGACAGAGCTTTTTTTTGTATACTTCTCTCAGATTTCTAACTCAGGAAGATAGCGAGCGGACACGAGCGTCGTCATTGATCATTGACCTAAGTCATGACTTGTCAAGCGTAGTATTTTTTGAGGAATCGGCCATTTATTGGCCGGAAGGGTCTTTTGCTATGCAGATTCATGAGCAGGTAGGCTCCACCTTGGTAGACTTTGTCTATGATGTACGGGCCTTCATAGTTCGGCTCGAATTTCCTCCGTTTTGCACGATTGGGGATCATGGGTCTTTTGACGATTAGCACGAGTTCGTCTTGGCGGAATGTCCTCGGCCTGGTCTGTTTTTCGTATGCCCGCGTCATCCTCTCCTTGCAAGCTTCTAGATTTTTCTGTGCTATAAGGCGAGTTTCGTCGAGGGCATCAAGCTCCTCAAGCCGAAGATGAGCATTTTCTTCATCTGTCAGCTTGTATCGGACCGTTTCTCGCAGAGAGGGGAGTTCTATTTGTTGGATATATGTATGCCCCAGAGGACATTATTTGATAGTGGATGTATCGTTATTTGTATATATATATTCAGAGGACATTCTTACTCGACATGATTGTATGATATCTAGTTGCTCTTTATCTTGACATGTTCACTTGATCATGTATATTACTCATTTGGTACATGTTGATAAATCTCTTAGGATATTTGCTTGACTACTAGAATTATGATGCAGATCATACTAGTGGGACATGTGTAGTTTATAAGCATATCTTTAAAATGTTCCTAGTCGTGGGTGTATCGAGACGGGGCGTCGATATTCCATAGTAGACTAGCGTATACGTTTCTTGACCCATAAGATGGGCGATGGATGATCCCACATCCACTGGTGTTTGACATCAAAGATTGTATACGGGTGCTCAGTGGAGACTGGGTACACTGAACGGACTCGCCGAGAACTCCTATATGGTATTATATCTATCGTCGGATAGCAGTTCTCAGGTAACACTGGTACAGGTTAGTCTGTAGACCCGAGATCGTCATAGAGCCTTGTGTGTGCTCCCACTGTACTTTGATTTCCACCCTCCCACGGCTCTACCGAGTCATGCAAACAGGTGGCTTTTGGTTACAGTCCCGAGGCACATGGAGGCAAGGAGCGATAAGAAAGGTTTCGTCTCCCCCGGTATTAGGGGTTGATGTTGCGCTATGCTCGATTGGCTATAACAGGAAGTATCTGGCCAGGGCTGATGAGATTTACCGATAAGTATTATCAGTAGTTTCTCGACCTATTATAGGCCATATACAGGAATGACTTATTGAGTTATTGGGGTCGACGATACCTTCCCTAGACTCGATATGCAGCATATCTGACGAAGAGACCGGACTGTACGGTAAGTGTTGCCAGTTGGCTCAACGGGAGTTTTGACAGGTTCGCTTGTTTTTCTTCTGTTCGCTCAATACCTGGGAGCTATTATGAACAGCTAGTGTCGCTGACGGTTTGTGGGTATATGATATGATCACTACCTACTGCTAGCGTATTGACGAGTCTTAGAGTCCCACAGAGGGATTTCCTGGCTCAGGCGAAATGATGTGGGATGCATATGGGGATATACGCGGGTGCTTGATTAAATGCGTGTATATGATACCGTATTTTAATATGGTGTTTTCTATTGGTCGGGTCATATATGATATGACCAGATTATTAAATCAAGTATTGATTTATTATCAATGACCATTAGCTCATTTATTAAACCCTTTTCTTTTATATGTATGCATGAATCTATGTATGTATATATTGATATGAATGCACATATGCATGCATACATGTGTCATGGTTGATGATACATTAGAGATGGCTATGCAAGACTCACGTGGAAACTATTTATGTATTTTTGATTATTGAGGGAAAAAAACGGGAAATGATTCATGGTTGTTTTCTTTTGGCTTCTACACACTTCTTTAGTTGACTAGTCATAACCATGGTTTCATTTCTTATTATCTCTTAACTCAATATCAAAAATATCTAGATATTTTGTAGCCATGGTTATGAGTGAGTGTGACTCTCTCATATATTTTATTATTCTCATTATTATTGATATAACTCTCACATGAGCTCAAGCTAAGCCATTCTCCTTCTTCTTCCTCCTCCAAGCTCTCTAGCTCTTCAAAAGTGAGTGAAGAAAATTAAAAGGAAAGGTTTTTTAGTGAGATTACAACCCACATCACCAATCTATATTATTCTAGCCCACTAGTATAGGTTGTTTGCTTCACTTCCACCAAAATCAAGTGAAGCTTGGAGCTTGTGCTAAGGGACTCCGTGATGGATCGTCGTGGGCTTCGAAGGACTCAAGCGAACCCGTTCAAATTCCAAGTTGATCTAAGGAGTCAAGGAGGAGAGGTCTAGTTGTATTTCTCCCCTCTTAGTGTTAGACACTTGCTAGTATGTGATACTTGCTTTTTATTACCCTAATACTCTAGTTCGATTCTAGGTTAGGTTTGGTTAGCTCCTTAAAAATTTTAATGCAGCATGTTTGATACTTGTCAAAACCTAGTGAGGGTGCTAAGCAAACCCAGCACTATTTCCAGGGGAAGCACTACTTCCGTGCCAAATACCAACGCATATGGTATTGTATTCATAACCGTTTTGAACATTGTTCGGTATGCTCAGAGAACTTCGTGCAACCTTTCATGCCACTCTCTTTTGACCATGGACACTATTTTCTTTATAATCTTTGTCAAGGTCTTGTTGAAGGCTTCAGCTAGACCGTTAGCCCAAGAATTATAGACTGAAGAGTATCTCCAATCTATTTTATGCTGTTGTGCGAAGCGGCTTATTTTATGGCTTCTATAAGCCGGTCCATTGTCTGAGATAATTCGTCGCGGAGTGCCGAACCGATAGATGACATGTGTTCTGAAGAAATGGAGGATATTCTCCATCTTCACCTCTCTTAGTGGTATTGCTTCTGCCCACTTAGAAAAGTAGTTGGTCGTTGCCAGTATGAATCGATGTCCTTTGGACGATGCCGGTTCAATGGGGCCGATTATATCGGTTCCCCACATTTCGAACGACCAACTAGCTACTGTTGGGTGTAGCGGATTTGGATGATGGTGGATGAAGTCCCCGTGAATTTGGCATGAGTGACACTGCTTCGCATATTCGAGGCAGTCTTAGATCATTATGGGCCAATAGTAACCCATTCTTTTTATCTTCAGTTTCATCTTTAGCCCAGCTTGATGAGAACCGCAGAGTCTATCGTGGGTTTCTTGGATGACTTTCTTCGCTTCTTATGGTCCCAGGCATCTTAGACACAGACAGTCGAATGATCTCTTATATAGAGTATCATTGACGAAAGCGAAAGACAAAGCTCGTTTCATGAGCTGATGTCTAAACAATGCATTTTTGGGCGTTCGTTGGGATTTAAAGTAGTCTATGAAGACTTCCCTCCAGTCGATAACCTTTTCTTCGTCCTCTATTTGAAGGGCTACTTGTTCGATCACTTTTTTCTTTCGGATGGCTCTATTAAGTCTTCCGAAGATACATCTGTTGGCGCGAGAACCTGGCGGCTTTGCACAATGATCCTTACGTCATCGAGGTCTTCATCGACAAGTTCCTTAGCCAATTTGGCCAACGCATCTGCCTTGCTTTTTTCTGCACGTGGTATACTCTCCAGGATGTAGGAGAGAATTTGTGTCAGCAGTTGCTGCACTCTTTCGCCATACTTTATCAGCTCTGGCTTGCATGTCTGATAGTCGCCATTTACTTGGCTAACGATCAGCTGAGAGTCTCCATATATGAGGAGGTCTTTGATTCCCATGTCGATAGCGATCTCGAGACCTGCTATCAAAGCTTCATATTTAGCTTCGTTGTTAGTCCTTGGCTCCGTTAAGGAGAGGGCGTAACGCAATATCCCTCCTTGCGGAGTCAGGAAGATAAGGCTGACCCCAGCTTTGATTATGAGGGTATTTTGCTTTCTCCACTTCATGGAAGATGCCCCATCGATGTAAAGTTCCCATTGGGAATCATTTTCTTCTTTCTCTCCTTAGATTGTGTTGAACGCATGTTCATCCGGCAACTCGCAGTTTAAGGGGGAGTCGGCTGGTATCGGATGCTCCGCGAGAAAGTCGGCAATGGTCTGGACTTTCACTGATTTGAGGGGTCGATACGTTATCGAGAACTCCATCAAGAGGAGGGCCATTTGGCAAGCCTTCCTGTTAGTATGGCCCTTGACATCAGATATTTGAGAGGATCCACCTTTGATAAGAGATGGACCTCATGCGCCAAGGCGTAATATCTAAGCTTCGTTATCGCGAAGATCAGTGCAATGCAATGCTTTTCAATTGGGGAGTGGTTATTTTCTGCCCCCAGGAGAACTTGACTCAAATAGTAAAAAGCTCTATCCTTTCCCTGATCATTCTCTTGTGCCCATAGCCTGTTTAGAGAACCCTCGAGGGCCGTTGTATATAGGATAAGGGGTTTTCCCTTAACCGGAGCGGTCAATATTGGTGGATTTTGCAGGTATTGCTTGATTCCGTCTAGTGCATTTTGGAACTTTTGATCTTAGACGAACGGGTCCCCTTCTTCATCAGATGACTGTAGGGACAACATTTTCCGAAGAGGTTAGTTATGAACCGCCGGATATATGCGAGCTTTTCTTGAAGAGATCACAATTGTTTGAGAGTTTTTGGCGTGGGTATTTTCATAATCGCCTTGATCTTTGAGAGATCGATTTCGATACCCCGGTGCCTTATGATGAATACTAGGAATTTTCCTGAGGAGACTCTAAACGCGTATTTTAGAAGATTCATCTTCAGATTATACTTCCAAAGATGTCGGAACACTATTTTTAGATGTTCCCAATGCTCCTCATGAGATCTGATCTTTACCACAAGGTCGTCAATGTAGCATTGACGATCTCATGTATGAGGTCATCAAAGATCTTTGTCATGGCCCTTTGGTAGGTAGCGCCAGCGTTCTTCAGATCGAAGGGCATCACCTTATAGCAGAATATGCCCAGCGGAGTCCAGAAGGCGGTATGCTTTGGTCTTCAGGATGCATTTTTATTTGATTATATCCTGAAGATCTATCCATGAAGGAGAAGACCTCATTGGTAAACATGTTATCGATCATTAGCTCGGTAACAGGTACTGGGAAATCATCTTTCGGTCAAGTTTTGTTAAAGTCTCGACAGTCCACGCAGATGCGCACCGTCCCATTTTTCTTCATCACTTGAACGATATTAGCGATCCAGTCGGGATATTGAACTTCTTAGATAAAGCTGGAGTCGATTAGTTTCTTGACTTTAGCGTTGATACTCATCTCAAGTTCGAGCCGCATTCTTCTTGGCGCCTGTATGACTGGGTTTATGTCCGGCGATATGGCCAGTTTATGTACTACCGCCTTTGGATCTAGACCTGGCATTTTGGAATAGTTCCATGCGAAGCAGTTTTTATATTGCATGAGCACATATTTTAACATGGCCACCTGTTTTTTTTTAGTAGCTCACTGACGAATGTCGGGCTCGGATCATTATCCGTCCCTAAGTCAATTTTCCTTAGGCTGTCCACCGTAGTATGTATCCCATCTTCCGGCTCTTTTAGTACTGGTGGAAACTCGGAGATCACCTCGTCATCATCTTCATTTGCAAAGCACATATGGAGGTCATCCATAGTCTTGTGCCCTCCCTCTTTTGAGAGTTTTATCATATGGCAGGTACGAGTTCACTTCCCTTTTTGTAGTTGAGCTGGTCCTATCCTCACGGTATAGATCATCTTTGGCTCATGCTTTTGCGGCAGGGTTACCCTTCAGCTGTCGGACAAAGCGAACCTGTTTTGCTGATACTGGTCTTCTACTCAGTCTTTGAAGGTGAAGCAGTTTTCGAGGGGATAGCCTATTGCTCGGTGGTAGGAGGAATAATCCAGATGACGGACCTCATTTATTTGTTCGGGGTGCCGAGACTCCGAGAGCGTCATCATTTGGTGCTTCATGACAAGGTTGAATATTTTCCTTGTCTTGTCTTGGGGGAAAGAGTATTCCCGACCCATTTTCTTTATAAAGGACAGGTTCCAATCGACCTTTTCTCGATTGCATGGCTTCTTAGATCCTCTTTATTGTTTTCGAACGTTGTTTGCGTTCTTTGCCCTGTTTTTGCCTCTATTTCGGGATTTTCCCCTTTCGCGAGGACATACAGCGGGCCGGGGATGAAGAGCGTTACAGTCTTCCTTCTCCGCAGATTGTTGATTGAGGCGCTGCTTCCGGGCTTTTTCATAAATGGCCATTTCGTGACTGTGATTGTCTCAGCTCTTTTGACAAGATTCTTTTATTAGCTTGTCTATTTGTTCTTCGAGCGACGGACTTAACGTTCTTAGAGCGGGATTTCGCTCTGTTTCAACGTTACGGCCATTTGGAAGAGTGTTTTCCTCTTCGCTGGAGCTATTTATGACGTGACAGCTGTAGAACTGCTCCCGTTTCCTGGACCGAACATATCCGAACCCGGTTGTCTCCATCTTCCCGTTGGGCATATTTCGCTGAGTTCCGGGAATATCCCAAATCTTTTAGTAGAATTGGGTTTGTCGAACAGTTTGTTCGAAGGGTACACATTGGCATCTTAACAACCTTTTCAATCCCTCCGTATAGTATCTTAGCAGAAGGATTGGTTGAAACTTGTCAAGTGCAAAATCGACACCATGCCAGATTTCTTTTTCTAGTTTGGTCTCCGTAGATTGATAGAAGAGGATCGCCTTTTCACCTCTTTGTCTGGGAGGGACATAGAAAGTCTGTAGTTCTTGTACGCTGTATGTATCGAGCGCATCAAGTTCCTTGTAATGCCGAAGCATAGCCATTATGATTTGCAGAATCTGATCTGCTTCGGCGAGGGTTTGTATTGACGAGTGGATAGAGAACACCACGTTGGCCTCGTCCTCAGGGTCGTTGCCAAAGACTAAAATAGGAGTAGATGGTCCAGGCCTGTTGTTTTCTTTGGGCCATGCCCCGAATAGACTATTTCTTTATCTTCCTCGGAATCGCTACCAAAGATTGGGATAGTGGCGACGGACTTCTGTTTATCCTCCGGCTTTTGACACCTCTCCGTATCTTCGAAGTCCGGTAGGAAGTACTTTGCGTCTTCACATTTTCGGACCTCGTTTACAGAGAACGAATTTAGCTCCCCTGTGATGGTGTACTCCAGGCCGTCTTTGAAATACTTCATACACTGATGTTGTGTAGAAGGGATGACATTGTACTCGTGTAACTAAGGCCTGCCGAGCAGAGCGTTATAGCAGTTCTTGGTGCCAATGACATAAAATTTGATGTCAGTGATGAGCAACCCGAAGAGTAACGTCAGTATTACGGACCCAAGCGTCCGTGACGATTGTGAGTCGAACCCGGAGATAGTAATTTTGTCTCGGGCCAGGTGTTGAACGTTCATGAAAATCTCCTTCAGCACACTCACGTTGAGAAGATTGACGGAGGATACATTGCCGACGAGAATTTTCCCTATCTTGATGTCGTGGCAGTACCCAGTGATGTATAATGGGCGATTATGTTCGCACGTACCGAGGAGGAGATCTTCATCGCCGAATGTAATGTCAGCTGTATCAATCTCTGCTAGCTCATCCCTTATCTTCACTTCTGTGAGGAAAGCTTGGAACTGATCAGGCTCTTGTAATACCTTGATCAGAGAATCTCGTGCCTCTTTGGACAGGAGGAGAGCATCCAATATGCTTAATTGTGAGGGTATTTTTCTCAGATGTGCTAGGACATTGTAATCCGCCTTGTTTTTCCTTGGTGGGTCCCTCACTGCAAGCTTTTTGACAACTCTGTCATCGAGGGCAATTTCCTCAGAGATTTTTTCTTTCCCTTTGTCTCTTTTACTTGAACCTTTGTTTTTAGGTCTGAGGTTCTTATCAGACAACGTGTGGTTACGCAGCTGAATGTTCTTACAATTCTTCTCCTCTTCTTCTTTTTCGGAGGTGGAGTCTTTAAAGAGAGGGATGATGGGTATTTCGTCCTCAGAATCCCTCCCGAAAGTAAGAACTTGGGGGTTTTCCCCCTCCGGACTGGTATCAACCATATGACAGTTGCCAGTCATTTTTTACGCGCATCTGTCGCACTTTTTTGCCGTCGACGAGTTTCGCGCTTCATCCTCTTGAAGTGTTTTTGATGGGCAACGTATTCTTGCCAGCACTTCTTGAAAGTACTGCATTTCTCGATGGGATGGGTAACCCTCCGATGATAGAGACAGTAGTTTGGATGTGAATCATCTCTGTTGAGGCATATGACCCCGGGAGTGTTTCCTACAAGAGGTGGCAGCTTCATCCCCATTGACAGAGTTTTAGAGAACCGTTTCTCTGCCTTGATCCTGCTCTTATTTATGGTAGGTATGCCTTGGTTTGGTTGGAATGCTTTATGACTCATCCTTACCGCGGATTCTTCATCCTGACGCTGACGCTTAGCCTTTTCGTATCTGGCTGTTTCGCGTTCTCGGTCAGCTTTGCTTTTTCGAAAGGCTTCGTTTAGCAGCCTATCGATCGGGTCTTCTGGCAGTTCTGGGAATTTTAGCACCGATCCTGCCCCCTGTTCATCCGCATTGTTTTCTGACTCCAAGAGAGTATCTTCGTCATTTGATGACGAATGGGAGACCATGTGGCAACTTGCTATATAGTTTTCGGTTTCTTCTAATGAGTCATTTTCCTTATTGTTGTCACTATCTTTGTTCTCAAGAATATGCTTGAGGAACTCTTCGAGCGTGACCGGTTTCCACGCCTTCTGGTTGTATTTCTCAAGCGCGTCAATGTACTTTTGTAGGTCTGTGCACTTGTCATCATATTCGGCAGGCTGCTTGGTCTTCTTCTTTTTCTTCGAAGACTTTGAAGGCTCGACTTGGGGGTTTTTCCCTTTGTCAACAACTTTCGGCGTGGGACGTGGTTTCAGCATCCTTTCGATGATTTCGGGTTCAAGTGGGATTTTCCACCTGACTGCCGGACATGTCTGTAGATCTTTCAGCATTCTTTTGGTTTTAGCTGAAAGAACGACTTCCCATGAAATTTCTTCCAGGAGCGAGCATGATGCCCCTGGCGCATCCACCTTTTTGGGAGTGTGCTTCTGGGGCGGGTTTATCCTCTAGTTCTCAGACAACGCGAACTTCCCCTGCTGATGCTGGTCCTCGACCCAGTTCTTGAAGATGCAGCAATTCTCAATTGGGTAGCTCACCATTCTGTAATAGCAGCAGTAGTTGGGGTTATTGATGTCGTCGAGTTGCGGTGGACGCCGTGCGTCTGGCAATATGATGAGTTTGTTACGCACTGCCAACTCGAACAGTCTTATCGTGGGGAAACGAGTAAGCGTGTTCTAGTCTTTCCTCCAAGGATGGGCGCGGACGCGCGTTGTTTTGGTGATTAGCCGGTTTTGGGCCGCTCGGATGTTGTTGCGTATTGGCAATGAAGGT
This sequence comes from Agapanthus africanus, assembly GCA_030015575.1. NCBI lineage: Eukaryota > Viridiplantae > Streptophyta > Magnoliopsida > Asparagales > Amaryllidaceae > Agapanthus > Agapanthus africanus. Next base: position 90,126,603 of record JASDDO010000019.1, on the reverse strand, counting down.
TGCTTTCCCTTTACCCTTGTTATTTCGAGGGTCCTTATTTGAGGAGGATGGCCCGTGGCCCATCTGGTCCATTTGGGCCAGTTTATCGATCAGAGCCTGGAAGGTGGTCGGCTTGAAGAATGTCATGAACTGGGACACAGTCGTTTGAGGATCAAGGGTCTTAATGAACATGCCTACAGCGGGAGATTCTTCGATGCGTTGTTCTCACTTTGACCATAGGTTCCACCACCAGATCGCATATTGAATCCAGGTTTCTCCTGGCCTTACCCTGGCATTGATTAATGCCGTAATTAGAGTGCGCTCACTCGCGCTGGCGAACTGCTGTGTGAACAGCATTTTCATCTCTATGAATGTTTTCACGGAGTCATTTGGGAGCTCCGAATACCATTCAAAGGCCGTTTCTGACAGGCTGCTAACGAACTAGCGAAACAACAGTTTGTCATCTCCTCCGGTGTTGCCGCACAGAGCTCTGAACTGCACGTCGTGCTGATGGTGGTTGTCTGTCCCTTTGTATACATGGAACTTGGAGATCGCATATCCCAACGGGTACTTGATTTGATCATACTAGCGTGGATACGGTCGTCCAATTCTGACGATTTGGCCAGCCGCTTCATTTGCTTGATGAGCTCTTATTTGTTGAGCTATATAATCATCAAGAGCAGCTTTGGAGATCGTTTTCTCCTTGGTTGTTGATAAAGCCGGAAGAGGGTTTGATATTTCCCCTCTGTTATCCTCGATAATTATCAGCGGGTCTTCGGCCTGGGGTTCTGGCTGGATTAGCATTCCAACCATGTCTTGGAATAAGAGAGCTATCTGCTTTATGTTAGCAGCCTGCTCAGCAGCTTCCTTGTCCTTTCCTTCAAGCACCCTTCGCAGGAACTCTGTATCGGTCCTCTGCTCCTGGCGCTGCTCGGCTGTTGTTTCCGGGCTTTCTTTCTGCCTGGTAAGTGCTACCATTTGGTCAGCATCTCCTGGAGCTTTTGTTGTTGCTCCTGAGCTTTTGTCAGCGACCGAGTTTGCGGTCGATGACCTACGGAAGCACGGCTTTCTTCTTTCCCGTAAGCCATGTAGACCGTATGCACGATCATTCCCCCCGACTTGGGGCGTTTGGGTCCATCACCATTGGAATTTGCCGCAGGCGGTGGGATTTTCTCCGTCCTAATCCTTTTGTGGGAGGTCGAAGTTGAAGGAGCCGTTATAGCAGGCACCTGTATAGAAGAAATCCCTCGCTGTATGACGGAGGGATGGTCTTTCTCTTGCCGCACCTTCGATTTCTTCGGTCGACGAGAGTAGTCTTTGTCGATCATAGAGTCTTGGACTTTTCATCAGACTCTATGAATTTGGGAGGAGAGCCGTTGATAGGGCTGCTCCGTCTTTGCCTTCACTGTGGCTTCTGCAGGCGGGGGCGATTTCTTTAGCACCGCCGTTGGAGAGTTCTTGCACACCCTCCTGAGCAGATCAAAGCTGTTCCCGGTTGGAACAGCAGTGTCAACTTCCACCATTGGAGCTGGTGGGGTGAATCCAGAGGGGGAGTTGCCCACAGCTTTTCTCACTCGGCGCCAGTAGCGACGTCGAGCGTGCCTTCCAGAAAGGACCGCCTCAGTTTTGGAAGTGGCTTCGTCGTGCCCCCAGCATTGCTGAGGGGCTGCTGTTGGCGTCAACCTGTTGAATACTGACGTTCTTGGCAGGGTTTAAGGTGGAACGACCAATCTTTCAAAGACCGATCTTCTGATGGAGGAAGCGCTTTTAACGGCTTCGCCCATAGCAGGAGTTGGGAGGGCTATCCGCTTTGGGGCATCCCCTTCAGGTCTCACAAGCCTCTTTGTGGACCCGTTTAGCTTTTGCTCAACCTGTTGAAGACTGAGACACCATATTTGGAAGGTCCATTGAGAGGGGCCGTTGTGGTTGCTAGTCGATCGAAGACCAAACTCTTGGGAGCTTCCTTTGGCGGTGCTGAGGCACCGAAATTCACTGGTGGGAGCATGGTCCCAAAGAACAATCCAGTAGTGGCTTGTGTAACTTTCCCCACCGACATTGAAAAGATAGAGGCTGCGTTGGGCCCATAGGTCACTTCTCCAGCAGGGGTGGAGCGAGAATTGCTGTTGTAAGAGGTGTAGCTGAAAGCCATCGGTTTTCTCTACACAGGAGAAAGACACCGAATTTTAGTACCTCGAATCCAAGGGCAACCATGGTGAACCGTGATTTTGTTCGTGAAACACGACACACGTAGTGTGGAGTGGAAATAGGAAAAGGTCCCACTGGGCGTACCAGAATCTGTTCACCGCCGAAAGACATGGACCGAGACGTTGGGAAGTCTGCCCTGAATTTTGGGGGCAGATATTATTTGGACTTCTCCATCCACCTCTTCGAAAATACCAAGTTGATTTATGGCACCATATATCAGAGGTTTGGACAGATGCGGCCGTTGTAGCAGATTATATCAGATTCCCCTCATTTTATGAGGTGTTTTTTATTGTGGGGACGCTCTTTCCTACAGGCGCAAACCTCTGCAGTTAATTACGTTACAGCATTGCGATAACCACTTTCTCCTGCTCCGGCAATTCACTTCGTGTCGTATGTTTTTTTGTTTGTTTAGCTTGTCCGTGGATTGTATATGGAGAATAGTTTATGTCGTCGCCCGTAGGGCGTGGATTAGTCCAAATCCGTATATTTTAGATTTGGGTTTGGGTCAAGGATTTGCTTGACGGGGTTTTGAACTTAGGTTTTATATTCTTTCAGTTCAGAATCATTTTTGTTTTTTTTAAGGACCGTTAATCTAGTTTGAGATTAAGATCTACTTAAATCTATAGGTGAGCATTTGGGCTCAGTTTGTTCTTGCTAAGGATGCGTTAGTTTTATTTGAGACTAAGATCAACTTAACAACATTCTAGGATCATTTTTTCTTAAGATCCAGCAAAAGAGCATTTGGGCTCGGCTGTGAGAAAACTTCAGAGACTTAGCCAATTTGGATTTAGTCTACTTAGTCTTTTTTTTATTCAAAAGTGCTACGCACTTATTTGGGCTCTGTTTTTTCAGCCCTTTTCTTTTTATGTAAAGGTGCTAAGCACTTATTTGAGCTCTGACGCTCATATGTATGTCATGTGAAGCATTCAGTCATGGGCGCTGCCCAATAAGTGTTGAACACTTTAGTCGTTTTGACTAAATGTGAAGTGCTAAGCACTTCATATGGCGTCCGCGTGAGGTGCACGTGCGGCGCTGGGCACTGCACGATTAGTGCTAAGCACTCAGTCGTTTTGGCTACATATGAAGTGCTAAGAACTTTTTATATGGCGCCCACGTGAGGAGCGCGTGCGGCGCTGGGCGCTGTCCAATCAGTGCTAAGCACTTAGCTGTCTTCGGCTGTATATGGAGTGCTGAGCACTTTTATTCAGCGCCCACGTGTGTTTCACGTGAGGCGTTGGCCTTCTATTTTGGCGCCCGCGTGTTTTTCACATGAGGCGCTAGGCGCTGTTATAAGGGCGCCCACGTGGGAAGCACGCGAGGCGCTAGTCTCTTTTTTTTATTATGGAGATTTAATCTCTGTTGATATTTTCAGAGAGGTTAAACCTCTGTCAATGGTATTTTGACCATTAACGCTCACCAAAATCATTATTTTTAAGGATTTCGGGTTGAGTTCTTAAAGAACTATGTTCCTGATTTGAAGGAACCGAGTTCCTGGAGTTTTATGGACTCCATCTTCTTTCTTTTTAAATTTGTTCTTCCCTGAATGTTTGATTCTCAAGAACAAGATCTTCCCAAAGAGAATTAAATTCTCAACTTATAGGAGACTTGTCTTGTGGATCTCAGATCCAGAGAAAGAACTATATTCTTATAAAAGGATTAGACCCTTAGATGTGATATGATAGATAATAGAGATATTTTGATCTCTTTTCTTTACCTAGGGTTTTGAGAAGAAAGCTCTTTTTCTTTGAGAATTGGATTCTCTGTTCTTTTTTGAAAGCTCACTGTATTTTTGCAGAAGCTTATAGGGGGTTCCTTCTATCTGTGTGGGTATCTGCTCCTCAGACTTTAAGTCTCGGGTCCTTTATATAGTGGAGGAAGATTGTTAATTAGTTTTGAGAAAATCTCTTATTGAGAGATTCCAATTGATTTAATTGGTGTCAAAATTGATTTAGGTAATTTTACCCACCGTTGGATTTTTGATCCAAGGACTTCTGTTTTACAGAATATGTTGTTCTTGTTTTTAACAAAATTGGAGAAATATTTTCCCATATACAGAATTTATTCTGTCAAGTGGTGATTTTTAATCGCCATTGGATTTTTAATCCAAGCGTTCTCTGTTTTACATAGAGCAATCTTCTTTCTCTTATTTTGTTTAGAAAGATTGAGAGAATATATTTCTAAAATAGAATTTTATTCTATTATTGGATCATTGATCCAACCGAAAATATATTTCTTATTTAGAAAGATTTGGGAGATATTTTCTCCTAATAGAATTTGATTCTATATTTTGATAATTTATCATCTCCATTAGATTTTTGATCCAACGGCTCTATTTAACAAAGAGTATCCCAACTTTTTGTTAGGGAAACGTAGAATCTAATTATACTTGGGCGCCGGCGCTCATGTGTTGTGCTTGTAGGCACCACTTTAGAATTTAATTCTTATGATGAGTATTCCTATGCTTTGCACATTGGCGCCCGCATGATGAGTACGTACGGCGCCATATAAGTATTTAATTCTTACTCAGAAAGTGCTTCTGTGCTTTGCACATTGGCGCCGGCGTGAGGAGCACGTACGACGCCGTATAAGAATTTAATTCTTACCCAGAAGTTTTTCTGTGCTTTGCACATTGGCGCTGGTGCCCTCGTAAGAAGCACGTGAGGCGCTGCCCCATTAAATTTCAATAGAGTTTTACTCTTTTAATATGTTTAAATATTGGGCGAACACCACATTCAAACCAGATTAAGCTTGTAATGTGGTGGCCCCGTCCTTGCTCTTGCTGCGTGTGTCTGCCATATAGACAGTGTGGATCACATATCCAGCCATTTCTTTATCTTTGGCGGCTGATTTCTCAAACCATCGTCGTGGCTCTTCCTCTTCGGGAAAGGACAAGCGACTGAAGATGGTTGATCTAGATAGGTCCTTGGGTGGCGTCGGTGCCCTTTTTCCGGATTCTTCCCATTGCTTTCGCGCGGCACAAAGTGCTTGGTAGACTTCTGAAAAGAGGGTGTCACGCCTTTTATGCCAGGGCTTGGACACATCCCTTTGTAGCACAGTTTGAATTGTTGTCTTCTTAATCTTGGCAGACATTGCATTCTTTGGGACCCTGTTTAAGGGTTCGAAAGAATTGCCGATTTTCAAGGCTGACATGGCAATGGTCGCGAAGTAGTCCGAGCTTTGGAACTTCACAAAATTTAAATTGGCCGGAGCCCTGGCCCTTTTATTGGCTCTATATCTGAGTCGCTTCTATCTCAGCTTCTCTGTTTTGAGCACCTGGCAGGCTTCTGCTCTTCGGGAAGCCGCCGTGGGTCGGCTGGTAGAGAACCTTGAAAAGACATCCGCTCGCGCACTCGTTGAAGGTATCGCCTAAGCTTGCCCGCAGCACTTGGCGATTTCTTTCGTTCCGACGGCTTTGCCCCCAGCTGGGGCCAAGGAAAGCCATTCGAACACCGACTTGTGTTTGGGTTAGGGTACCCTTGCGATCACCACGTTCGGCCTTCTGTCCCTCGAGGTCGATTTAGCCAATTGGTTTTCCCGGGTTTCCACCAGATGAGCGCTTCCGGCGAGGTAGATAATAACGGAACCAAATTAGCGTGGAGGCTCTTTCCACTGCCTCATGAGACTCGCCGGGAGGATCACATGGGCATTTGTCTTGACCACGTAGGCCACCGGAGTTGCTTCAGAAACGAAGTTCGTCTTGGGAGATATGGTTGCCGAGTTCAAGATCGCAATTGAAAACTGTAAACCTGCAAAAATAAGCATGATTTTAGTACAGGCAATCGATATATATGTTGATTGAGTTCGCATGATCGTTTAAATCCGAAATATGAGAGGAAAGGCAAGTCCCACCGGGCGTGTCAGAATCTGTAAAGTGTTTTTCGTCACCTTATTGAGATAGGAATATCCGAGCTTGTCAGGCGTATACAGATTCCCCCTATCCAAGATAGACTGGGGTTTATTGATTGTGGGGATCCAAATCTCCGGCAGCCGCGGACTAAGCTGTCGTTAATTACCTTTCGTTTTTAGAGTGAAGGAATCTCCGATTGACGGGTCAAACTGGTCATGCGAACTCAATATGAGGTGTTGGTGTTTGAAAGTAATGCAGAAGGGTGTGTTCATTTCATTTTTTCATTTATTTATCCTATTCATGACAAAAGGTTTTTTTTATTTCAAAGAAACATTTTTTAAATTTATTTATCTATTTTTAAAATTATTTATTATATATATTTTTTAGGTGAAGCGTAAGCGCACAACGCATAAGCGCGCGACATGCGCACACCACGCGTGCGCGAGCAAGCACGATGGCGCGGGCGCAGACACGATGATGGGCGCAGGCTACATGGATCAGATTTGGAGTTAAGCTCTTATAAAAAATTTAGTGGAGTTAAACTCCCAAAAGAATTTTAAATAAAGTTAAACTCCCAAAACAATTTTGGTAGAGTTAAACTTCAAAAGATTTTCCCCTTTCTCTTTTAAGAAGAAACCCAAATGGGTTCTCTTGAAATTCTAAGATTTAAATCTTAGATGATAAAAAGATTTCTCTTTTCTTCTCTTGATGGAGCCTTAGAAGGTGGGTTTATCTTCTTCTCCCTCTCTCAAATAGATCTTGAGGAGAAAGAAGAAAATAGTAAACATTTTTCTTTTTTTGTATTTGATGTGAGAGTTAAACCCTTCTTGAATGGATTTGTAATGAAACTTTATTTAGTTTTGGAAAAAATAGAGCTCAGATCTTGATTTAATTGGAAATGAAGAGTAAGAACTTGAGGGAAAGGAGATGGAGGCACGAGGAATCAATTATTCTTGATTTCTCATCATGTTTGCATTTTATAGGCTACACACTTTTACATATAGCCTCCTGGATCCCTTGGACTTTATAAAATGACATTTTGCCCATTTCATGTCTCATGTGCTTATTTTTTTCACATGAGCCATGGATTTTACGTAAATTTGGTTTTATGTCCATTTTCTTTATATTTATCCATAAAAATTATATTAAAATTATTTATTACATAATTTTCTCCTTGGCATAGGAAAGACTGGCCTCTTCATGTTTGGGCTCGATTTAGGCATGAGTCCACTTAGTTTGGAGTTGACTTGATTTTGACTTGGTCAACTGGGTGTAATTTTTGATCCCAACACTCTATACAACGTTTAAACTTGGTAATGACACCACTATATGAAATCACCATCTAGGTTTGAAATATCGGCTCTCTCTTTATTGTTTGACGAAAGGAAGTTTTAAAATTAAATATAAAAAATGTTACATAAATAGTAAAAGTAATTATAGACAATTTGACATGTTTTTGTCATAGTTAATGACATCTAAGTGGTTTCTAAATATGTTGAAAAAATAAGCATAATTTGGAATTTTAAAAAATTGAAAATAATTATGGCAGTTAATTCGATAATTAACCGAAACCATTGACCCTTAAAAACCAAGATTGAAAATCTTGTTATAAGAACGGTTATTTTTTGGACCAGATCAGAATTGGTCATATGAGACCAAGCTCTGTCGAGATTTTAAACAGTATCGATATATGATTCAATATTCAATTATATGATTTTTATATATATATATATATAGAGAGAGAGAGAGAGAGAGAGAGAGAGGGGTGTTTAATGGAGTAAATGTGCCATAGGAGTGGATTTCCTTCTATGGCGTCCGAAAAATGCACCCTCCGTGATTTTTTTCGACGATCGGCATACATCACCTCCATCTTCATCATCTAAGATGTGGATATACCAAATTTCATGTGATTATACCATTTTCTCACAGTTGATTTAGTTGGTGCAAAATTAATGGTTTACCGACAATAGAACTTTTTACATTGCTAATTCAACGGTGAAAAAGTAGTGGAATCATATGAAATTTGGTGTATGCACATCTTAGATGATAACGATGATGATGATGGATGCCGATCGTCGGAAAAAATGGTAGGGGTTGTATTTTTTCGACGCCATAGGAGGAAATCCTCTCATATGGCCTCTTTTCTCCATTATTCTCATATATATATATATATATACACACACACACACCATAATTTTTTGCAGGAGCTAGAAGGGCGCACGACGAGGATTAGCTGGGCTTTAGGCAAGAAGTCTTAAAGGAGAACCAAGCGATGGCGAAGAATTTGGAGATCTTAATCCTTGAACTAATATTCATTTTTTCATGATCTCCCTATGAGAATTTACTACAGATTCTTCTTGTTGATATATTGAGGGGTTCTATTGTTGTAATATGAACTGTATAATGGCTTCATGAAACACTAGGCTTCACAGAGATTATAATGATGGATTTTACGTTTTGAACTTTGAAGTATTATACAATATATATTATTAATTAATTGTAAATGTATTCTTATGTTTAATGTTCTTTAAAAAGAAGTCAGCATGAGATACTAATAGCTATCAATAATTCAAATGCTTTTAATTGTCCTAGAGCTACTTCCAGTATCAGAGTTAAAGAACAACAAAATTAACCAGCATACTGCAAAGAATTTTGGTTTTTTCTACTTCTCAAATTTTCAACAAAATTAGCAATCAGGAACAAATTGTCTTAAACTTTTTATTTTGAATTTAATCATAAACAACTTGTCAAATACCAACTTAATTTTACGAGTTTTAATACATAAACAACAGCTTGACATATCACCACCGCCCTCTCCTCCTTCCCTTTAGTTATTAAGACTTCTCCCATCAAAGCGGGTCCTCTCAATAAATTGTGCTCGAATATTAAGCAAATCTTCATGGAATAATTTAGAAAATATTACAATTTTTTTTAAGCCATCTGCCATGGGCAAAAATATTCTTTACAATTCACATGGCGTGTTTGTTTGCACGGAAATAACATGAAAGTACCAGAAATACGCTTACTTCAGATACTTCATATGTTTGTTTTGATGGAAGTATAGCTTGAAAGTTACTGTACGGTGATGAGTTGGATCATATGTAGCATGGTAACTTCCAAGATTTTCTTCCTTCATTTTGGATGGAAAGTAATCATGGATCACAAGAAACAAAAAAATGTATTAATTATTTAATACTTCTCTTTATCACTTTCATAAAATAATGATATAATACTATTAAAAAAATATTTTTTTGTTTGTTTTTATTATAAAAAAATATAGAAAATTGCTTGTATTTTACTTCCGTTTTCAAAAAGAATGCAAACAAACACTAGAATAAAGATTTAGGTTTACTTCCATAACAACTTTTTTGGAAGCTAATTTAATATTACTTTCGGTTCTTCCAGTGCTTCTGGACAACCAAGTAGGCTCCATATGCAAATGGGAATCTTAAATAGGATAATCTAACGGGTTACTAGGAGTGCTAAATGAATCAATCCAGATTGAGTTTGGCTCGATATGAGCTCGTTCAAGTTTGGTTTGTTTGCAAACGAACCTGACATGAGAAAAAAATTAAGTTCATTAAGTTACCAAGCTTAATTTGAGCTGATACTGGCTTATTCGGTATGAGCTCGAGTCTGACTTGTCCAACATATTCGTATATTTAATCAACCACATACGCTAGCGGCAGTAATCCCTAACCCCAAACAACATAATTACCACTAACCCAATTTCTTCCAAATAACCATTAAAGTAGCAAGCCAAGCGCGAATTACAAACCCCCCCCCCCCCCCTTCCACACATACACAGAGCCGATCTTATGAGGTCTGACCTCATTACTTATTTTGAGGTCTATTTTTCAAACGCACTATCCGTTGTGTTTTTCACCAATCCGCACCAATCATCTATGATATGCACATGTTAGATAGATTATGTATAAAATTTTACGAAATTTGGAGATCTCTAACACATTCATCAAATATACGAGATTTTTTTGTATATTTGATGGATGTATTATAGGTCTCCGAATCTCATAAAATTCGATACATAACTTATCTAACACATGTAGATCACGATGGCCGATGCAGATCGGTGAAAAAAACTACGAGTCGTATGTTTGAAAAGTGGACTTGAAAATAAAATATAAGGCTGCACCACATAGGCTCAGCTCCGTGTGTGTGTGTGTGTATTTATATAAGAAAAAGCCAGCCAAACGAAACAATAGATTCCAATACGTCATTCTCTATTCGAAGCACTTTTGAAGTGAACCAGCATAAAATGACACGATCTACTAATTTCTTCTCTCTTACCGGTTTCATTTTATGGAATTTTTTACTTTAATCAACCAAGCACAAACCCATCCCAAGTTAAAGCAAATCGAATTTGAGCCATAAAATTAATTGCAACTCAAACCGATATCTAGCCAGACATGAGATGAACAAAAAATAGCCAAGCCGAACTCGCGCTAACCTCAGCTCGCTAAGTCCGGCTCGATTGGCAACCCCTCCTGAACATAAACTTTAAGTATCTATGCTTCGGATTTTAAACTTTACTTGGGGGATTGTAACGTCACTTACCCATGATATCGTCCTCTTCATTAGAATCCCTAAACCCTAACCCTAATCCGCCACCTCTCCACCTCCACCTCCACCTCCGGCGGCGTCGCCCTCTATCTCCGTCATGCCCGCCTCATCGAATCCCTCCGCCTCCACTCCCTCTCCCTCCTCTCCCTCCTCTCGACTCTTTCGTCGCCGCCCACCTCATCCACTCCCTCCCCACGCCCGACCCGGCCCTCTCCTTCTTCCGATCCCTCCCTTTCTCCCCTCACCCTTCCATCTCCCACTCCCTCCTCAAACGCCTCTCCCTCTCCCGCCGCCTCTCCGACCTCCTCCCCCTCCTCCACGCTGCCGCCATCTCCCCCATGGACCGCCTCCGCTACCTCGCCGCCGCTGGCGACCTTCCCGCCGCGCTCCAGCTCTGGTCTCAGATCAGATCCGACGACCGCCACACGGGCGCCGAGGCCTACAACCTCGTCATCGGCTTTCATGCCTCCCACCGATCCGATTCGGCAGCGGTCTAGACATTCCTCCAGATGATCGCCGACTGAGCCAACCCTAACTCCAGGACCTACACCGTGATCCTTGAGCATCTGGTCGGATCGGGCCATTTGAATGCGGCGATGGAGGTTTTCGGCTTGCTGCCTGCGATGCGGATACGGCACACTTCCAAATCTTTTAGCTGAAACTCTGGCGTGTTCAGATTGATTCCAAGAGCTGGATTGTTTAGTGAGAGCATCATTGCCGGCCCGTCGATGCGCGAATCAACCGCCAAGCTCAAATCCGCTGGGTTCAAGGAATCCAGAAGGATTCGTCGAGGAGCTCTCTCCGAATGAAAATATCGAGTATGTAGTTGATTGATCTGACGAAGACAAGGAAGAAGAAAAAGAAGAGAGCAACCGGATCAGATTGAAGCCGTGGATGGATCCGATAATGCTCGCCGGAGCGCATAACGAGTGGGAACCGATAGAGGTGAAGGCGCTCGAGGCATCCCGGTTCGTCTGGACCCCACGGTTGGTCTGCAAAATGCTCTGGTCGATTAAGAAACCGGAGTCCGCCTGGGAGTTCTTCTATTGGGTTGCTTACCAGCTGGGTGAGTTCACCCACAACCAGCAAACCATGTCACGGATGATCACCATCCTTGCCCGAGCCGGCCATGTCGAGTTGGTCCACTGATTGATTTCTAAACTGGAGTCCCAGACAATCAAACTGCCGTTCTCTACTTTAAGTCTGGCGATCGACTTTTACGGTCATCTAAAAAGCCCGAAACTGCAGTCAAGCTTTACTGCAATGCGGGTTCGGTTTGCGGACTCTTAAGCCACCCAAACCGGGTTTTGTTGTGCTCGTCGTAGTTGAGAATGATGGTCAAGTGTAAAAGAAAGCACGAGACCATGGAGTTGCTAGAAGAGATGATGGTCGACGGGGTTTTGCTAGACTTACAAACCTTTTCGGGTTTGATGCAATTTTTCGTCCAAGGAGGGGATTTGAAGGTCGTGCATAAGTTGTTCGGGCTTGTTAGGCAATGCGGGCTCAAGCCCGATGGGTACATGTATTGAGTCTTGATTCGGGCTTACTGTAAAAAGGAGAGGGCGGCTTTAGGGTTGAGGGTGTTTGAGGAGATGATGGGTATAGGCTTGGTGCCCGATAAAGGGACGAAGGGGTTGCTTGTGGAAGGAAGGGAAGCTTCGAGAGGCAGCGGCCGTGGAGGAGAGGTGCAAGGGGGTGGAGGGGCCGGTGGCATTGTCTGGGCATGTTTGGACGGTTAGTGAGAAGGATTTTAAATGGGTTTGTGGGATTTACTCGGGTTGTTTTAAGAGGAGAAACGATGTCAGTAACGGTGATTGAAGGATTCGGATTTCCTACACTGACGGACAATCGTATTTTATCAACCCTGATTCCTCTGTCGCAAAGCAACGATTTCCGGGACTATATAGTTGATTGTTGAGAGACTTGCTTACTTTCTTGAAGGATTCATTTTATGGATAAGCTCTGTGATTGTTGCCATAATTATTTTTATATCGGTTTTACATGTTAAGCCTTGACCCTAAGTTTTTGATGAAATAAAGTTGATCACTAAACCATGAAAGCGATATACATTTTTGAAGGTTTTTTGTAAATACAATCCTTCATGCCCCATATAAAGAAAAGAAAATTTGTTTCAAACTGTTGACTGACTTACAAATTTCATTAGTGGTGGGTGGTGGGCGGTGGGCGGGGCGGGGGGGGGGGGGGGAGGCCATATCACATTACAATAACAAGTGAGTTACAACTTGATGTCATCTCCCCTACACAATCTCACAATTCAGTACCAGAAAAGGTATTTTCTGTTTTAAAATTCTTGTATGGTTGAAAAAATGCTTGCAAAGAATGAGTGCAGCAACAACAGTGATTTAAAAAAAACAAAAAACAAAAAATCAAGAGCATGTAATCTTGAATGATATGTTACATGTTTAAATCTTCATTGTACCAATAATTTTCATCAAAGGAGATAGAAAATCAGCATTAATCTGTAGCAAACAACTAAAAAGGCCGCTGATGAAGATGTGATAAGATATCCTCATATGTAATGTTAATTAATAGCACAGATACACATGGGCTACAATGTCCGACTTCCAAAATCCCTCTCTCTCTCTCTCACACACACACACTCACACAGAGGAAGAACACCCTGCGGCTGTGCTTCATGGTGGGGTCCACTTACCGGCTCTAAACTCTTCATAGAATCTGGATTTGTTTGAAACGACGAAGAAAACTGCAAAAATGCAACACCAACCGTATCCAAGGAATAAAATTACGGAAAGATACCTTTCACATAAATTGGTTTAGTTAATCTCCAGGATTAAATAGAATGAAACACGAACCTGGGATCCCAGGTATGATATAGTCAGGCTGGCGCAAGATGTCATGGAGAGTTTTCTTCTCATTCACCTTTATCCATTTACCTGAACATACTAACAGTGATACTAAGAAACTAAAAAGCATTTTATGTAAATGATATCCGAAAATTCCAGTCTTCTGAAATGGAATGATCAAATATTAAATTATATTGTGTTTAGTTATCGTAGAACTACTTCACACGCTTTAAACAAGCAGCTTATTGCCAGCCTCTTTCAAATATAAATCTATCTGATTCATAAGGGAAGAACTTGCATCAGTATCTCGGTTATGTTCATCCGACAATACAATTAGAGAACCATTCCTTCTCATCAGTCAGAACTAGATCGCCCAACGTCAAGTGAGTCTTGGCGATAAACACATTAGATGGGTGAAGGCAATGGAGAGTAGTACCGTCCACAATCCAGAAGACTACGAGATCCACTAAAAATAAGTCGAGTATATACTTTGTTATCTCAACCATTTACCTTACCTTATTTTTCCACGACTACTAACTTCGTCTGCTTGCTCGGAAACTGATTGATAAAAAGAAGGGCGTGTGGATTTATGAAACCATGTCTTATGGCTCGAATCCATAGTCAATCCAGTTTTCGATAAGCGTAGTTGACAATTGAATCCAATTTTTCCTATTATTTTACTATTCATAATAGTGCGTAAAGAAGGCATGGCTTCAAGTTGTTCAGAAATAGTGGCGTTGAGTTTCTCGACCCTTTGCCTTAGGATGAAAGGCTCTTTTCTAATGCCAGGTTTTGTACCATGCTTCCTGTTGTAGGGGAAGATCCATTTTTGGATTCCTAAACCCACCAGGTCCCTGGCCATTTCAAGTCTTAAGCTCACACAGCACCCGATAATGAAGTAGGAAAGGACCGTTTTCCGATGATGGAACGCTAGCCCACGGAAAGATGAAGGTATGAGTCTCTAGGTACCATAAGCCTGAAAAAAGCTTTATGCCAATTTTTCTTTATTATGGATAGTGAGAAAAGCTATTCACCGGGCCGGGACTCAAAAAGAATTTGGCGAAGTGTTTGTGATTCATCTAGATCCTCGACGGAAGTGGAAAGACAAACAGGGAGAGGGCTAGACGGTTACATCGCCTTTCCTTTTGTAATCGCCCAAATTAGAACGGTTAAAAATGTATTCTCTTCCGCAGTTTTTGGGTAGTATACCCCAAATGCCACCACCACCTATGATGCCAATTCCCCAAACTTCACCAGACCTGCTCAGAGTAAATGCTGGGTCCAGAAAATCAAAATGCATTGATTCTTGCGTGAGATTTTGCTTCGAAGTGGCCTCAAAGCAAAGTAGGAATTCAACCAATTACTTCAATGCCTTCTGGAGGTCTAAAAGAAGAAAGGGCCATGTAAGAAGTGCTTTCACGTTCTGGGGATTTACCTGGGACCGAAGGCCTCAGTCACGGCATTCCAAGTTCTTAAGCTTACCCTAAACAAAGTAGCAGTCAGGCTTTTCTCCCCCCTAATGTCGGGTTGCGACCTAATCCTTATGGGTAATAGCAATCATCCTGGCTAGTGACCGGACGAACCCCCCCCCCCCCCACCCAATGGGAGGTTTTCTTTTTTCCGCTACGGAAAAGTGGAGACCTTCCCATGGCCCAAGATCAATTCGTTCTTTTTTCTGTGACAGATGGTCAGAACTGTGCAACTGTTCAAGCTAGCCTTCCTTTCTAATCACATGGATTCTAGCATTCAATTTCGGAAAGTTAAGAAAATTAATATTTTGAAGCAAAGTTGTTCCAGACCAAACACTTCTTCACAAAGATATACCCCGAGTACTTTTGATATTATATTTCATTTTTAAGAATGTGTTGTATTACCCTAACAATAAGTTACACTCTTTTAAAAACTTTACCGTTGATAGACTATACAGAATAGAGCTTCTACTGTTGAGTTAAAGGCCTGATGACACAGTTCAGTCTGTTGTCACTATGGGAGCCAGAGAGAGGTATGCAATCTCTAGCCAACTAAACAGAAATTTTAGAGGGCAAAAAATTGAAGAGCAGTAACCAAAGAACAAAGGACATATGTTGATAACTATGGCAAAAGATTCATGATGCAACCTACCCGATGAAGTTGGTGTGCTCGTATGCTTTACTTCATCCTTTTCTTCATCGCAGATGCCTTCTGCAACAGAAGCTACAGTTCCATCTAACAGATATTGAAGAATTTTCTTCTTGGATAAAAGATATCCACTATTCGCCTGGTGATTCAATTATCACAATACAAATTAGGTTTTTAGAGTAACTTGGTAAGTTACCACATAACATATAACATTTTTTTTTTGCGCACGGTATCTTTCATTTGTAATTTTGAGGCTGATCATACATATAAAGACTTTAAATGACCATCATGGACACAACTGTATAAAGCCATTGTAGATATAAGGGTGTCATGTGTATGCATAACATTTAATTCCAAAATTTGGATAAAAGAAACATGATAAACCAAAAGCACAATACTTCGTTTTAAATTACTTTCCTTGGATACAAAAAAAAACAATATATTAATTTAGTGTAAACTATTTTAAAAGAACTCAAATGGCAAAAGCTTTAGGCTTAAAATTGCAAGCAAAGTGGGGGATCCCCCCCCCCCACCACCACCACCAAAAAAACAACTTTTCCTCAGAAAAACCGTGAGCAAAATATTATCCTATGATTAAAATAGAAAATTCATAATGACGGAAATATATGTGCAGCCGCTGGAATTATAATAAGGCAATCACAAAGGTTCAGCTGCAGACCTGATAGTACAACTCGATAGCTCCACGAGTATAATTGTGATCTGTATCCCATGGCAATGGTGGGCAACTTTCTGAATACATGTTTGAAAATTAAGGATATTTCAAAATACACAATTTCTACCAGGTGCAATAAGCTTAATGTATCGTATAATTTTAATAAAGAATGCACAATAAAGAAGGATATCATGTCTAAATGAGCTGAAAACATTTCTGTCTCGCAAAAATCCTCAATAAAATCACTTGACATAACTTCTGCATAAAGAAGAAGAACTGGCCAGTGAAGAATGCTGCTTTTATCTAACATTGGTTTTCTTAATCCAGTAAGTTCTTGGTACATTGCCTTGCCAAGTTTCAACCCTCTACTCTCAATTGCCGAAGCAAGTTCCTGCGTAACATGATATCAGAAGGAGAAATACGACATAAATTCTGGAGATGACTTTGTCCCTACTAGATAACTCACCTTAGCTTGAGACACAGCTTTTGAAACTTGAGCCTTGTGATTTTCATCTTCTTTCTTCTTCAAGTCGATTTGTACTAATAGCTTCTTCATCTCTTCATTTGAAGCATCTTGTTCAAGACCCCTTTGGCAGAACGAAGCCGCTTCGGCCAACAATTCTAAAGAGAAGGCGGCTTTTGCTGCTCTGTAGAATGCCTGGTTCACATGATTGTATATTTGAATCTTTTAGAATCGAATATTGAATCAGGCTTGCAGAACAGGTGAGGATATGGAGATCAAGAAACACTTAAGATACAAATATTAAACAATAAAACCATCCAGAGATTTCAAGAAACAAAGCTATAGTTAAAAAATGTCTCTCAGTTCAATGTAGAGGTGTTCCTAAATAAAGATAGCATCCAAGAAGCCGACCTTTTCCAAAGCTACAACCGGCTATAATATTGATGAAAGAAACCCCATAATTACCCCGTAGTGGTAAAATATATTTTTCTTTTAACATAAATGATATGTTGGTGTTGATCTTTTTCTTTATTTTTGTTTGTTTGTTTTGGTTTGGTTTTTTTTTTGGTTGGGGGGGGGGGGGGGGAGGGGGGGAGGCAACATGTATGGAAAAAAGATTATCAATGAAAGGCAGGTATACTACTTTTTCTCAAATCAAGGTCCACTCAAATGAGTGGGTTAATTTTTCTGAATGAAATTGGACAACTAAATACATTAAACCTGAAAATTGGAATTATTGGCCTTCCAGTTCAGTACCAATCTTATAGTTTCGTGTTCGAGCTCTAAATGACTTGACACCTACAAAGTTTTATAACCAAGTTTCAGTTCCTCCCCATAGTTCCTTTTGACACACCCCTCCTCTGGGGCTAGTAAATTTACATCTCACCATCTTACCATTTTGGCAGAAATCAGAATCTAGAATTTGTTCTGCGGAATTCTGTGAATGTCTATTATGCCGACATTGCCGAAATGTCGGTTTTCGAAAGAAAACTACATACATGCAAAAGAATTTCGGTTAACGATATTTGGTGAATGTCGGCCGACATTTCATGATTTCGTCCGAAATGTCATGATGTCGGCGTTTAGGCCGACATTTATTGTTATGAGAAAAAAAATTTGACGGTAATTTTTTTTTTGTTGGGTGTTGGGCTTTGTAAATAACCTGGTCCATTTGGATCAATTTATTTTGCAGGAATCTTGTTTCCTCTCTCTCATTTCATAGGCGACCATTCTACAATTGAGCTATTAAATAAAATATAAATTTAATAAAACAAAAAATCTAATAAGTTAATATTTTTTCAAAAAAATAAGTTATATAAATGACGTTTTCATTATGAAAATATACAACCCAATATTTGATAATACCACCGGATTTTCATGATATCTGATATCCAACATCAAAATTTTTGGGCCGACATGACACCGACATCAGAAATTTAGGACATTGCAACAGGCTGATGTATGTTTTAGAGATCTCCAACGTAAAATAGATAGTCATTACCAAATACGATAAGATATGAAAGGTTTCTGATACATATCGGCTCTTTGTATCAGAAAATCTATCGTATCTTACGATATATGATACATATCATACGATATGATACGTTCTGATACGATATATGATATGAACGATACAATATTTAAAGGCCCCATTTGTTATTGGGTTGGGCCTAGATCTTCTAGGTCGGGTTTAAAGACCTTAAAAATATAAAATATTTTCATCTCTAAAAATCCTAACTAATCCGAGCCGCAAAACGCAGACTTTAAAAACTCTCATCTCGTATTCGTGTGCACTCACAAATAAGAAATATGTTAGACGTTATAAAAACTGAGACTCGATGCCTTCGTTTATATTAAGTAAAACTTGCATGTTGTAACTAGAAATAAGACAAAAGAAAAGAGAATAAAACGAGAACCATATCATCCGATTTGTTTATTAGATAAGGAATTCAATGATTGATTACGGAGAAAGAAGATCCTTGCTTATCGGAAGACTTTTTTTGGATGAATGTTTCATTAATACTTTAAGTTGATGGGGGATTAAGTGCTATGAAAAGAAGAAATGAGATATAATGATAATATATTTACTAGTTAATTTTGTTAAATTTTTTAAAAATCTTAGTATTTTTCAACCGATTTTTGATGGGACCTCAAAATTTTGAATGTTGTTCCAAAAAAAACTTGCAAAGAAAAAAATAGTGGATGTGAAAGAAGAAGAGGAGTTTGTAGAATACAAAAGCGACGACAAGGAAATCCTCATCAACGATGATGATGGACGATGAATTGATAGAAGACTGTTGATTGATTAATAGTCTTGTTTTGTTATTTTTTGAAAGTTTCTGGTCTATGATGTGTGAACTTAGTTAGAAAAATGTTGCTACTTATGAAACTTACGTCTATGTCATGTGTATTACACTTTTTGACTATTGTACCATTTTGCTTAATTATCTAATTAACTTATGAATTATGATTGTTTAAATGACATATGTTATTTCACGTATTTTTCTGTCTGAACTTTAGATATATTGTGTCGGTTGCATGACCAGAGATATACTGTTTTTTATAATTCTTTTAATATACCGTTCTATGTTACTAATTTAATCATATAGTTGTAAAAAATAAAGTTATATGCTTACTTGTACAAGTAATTATCATATCTTACAATATACGATACAATACGATATATGATACGATACAGAAGTAAAAACGATATACGATTCATATCATGATTTGACAACTTTGTTACCAATAATTAAAAAGCGGCAAAAAAATGATGCGGCCAAAGGCCTGGCCGCTTAGGCGGCCGCATTGACATCAATTTAGCCGCTTTTTGAGTTAATTTTGTTATTTTCTTAAGCTTATTTGTAGAACATTAATTCTAATTTGATTGTTAACTACTTTGGATTCTTAATCACTTATAAATGTGGTCTAAAAAAGCATTTGCAAAGGTTTTAACAATTAAATGCAAGCTAGCAATGAAGCAAATTTTGACAATTATTCAATGATAAAAAATTAATTAAACAGTAAATTAATTGTCCATCCTAAGTCTCTCTCCAATTTTAAGTCCAAAAAAAGAAGAAAAAGGCAAAAAACCATTACCGTCAAGGGCTCGAAGTTTAAAGAAACGGTTGAAACTCAAAAACGGTGGCGGCGTGGTTGAAGCTCGAAGTCAAAGGTGAATTCGAAGTTGAAAATCGAAGATAAAAATAAGATCAAAATTTGAAGTTGAGATCGAAGTGGAGATCTTAGATCGAGATCGACATGGAGTACTTCAAAGTTGACGGTGGTCGCTAGCCTTCATGGCCCCGAAATCGACGGTGGCTCTTGAAATCAACGATGGAAGGCTCTCATAATGGCCCTCCGGCATTTAATAGTGCTAAAACAACTCCAATTTATTCTATATTACACTCCAATTAACAAATAAAGCAAGAACACAAGGATAAGTATAATTCCCAACTAAGCGGCCTTATGCAATGTGGTGCGGCTCTTTTACGTGCTTAGGTAACCGCCTTTTAAAACAATGGTCATAACCCAATTGCATCTCCAAAGTTCTTTAAGATGTACATCAAGAACCATGTGAGACCACCCTTTCTCCTAAATATATAGGACTACTTTCCTCTCTTGTTTTAGTTGCGTGTTTTGAATTTGTGATCTTTTATAATTCTTGTTGACATGTCCAAGAATCTATGGTTACTGGATGGGCACAAGTACTATAGAAATCAAGGGTAGTGCGGCTAGTACCTAAGTCATGAGATGAAACCAAACACTATAAACTGTAGGGTGAGAGAAAACTGTGGGGTGAGAGAGAGGAGAGAGAGTTATATGTGCCGGGAAAGCAAATTGAAATTAAAGCAAGCATTTGTAACCAACAATGACATCGAAGATCCTTTCAAAGATCCCCTATATATAGTTATTTTCCATATCACAAAAAAAACTTGGTGTTAATTCAAATGATTAATTTCATGTGATTATCCTCAAGGATTGGCGCATGCATTGTTTATGTTGGATTATTTTAAATCATAGATAAAACGAAAAAATCTCAAAGTGGTTATACTTAGAGATCTTTCGGCCACAAAATTTAGGATATGGTGGAATTCTCGTTAACCAGCTATTTCTATTTAAAGTATACACATCGAGAAAAATCAATTGAATGTACTTTTTTCTTTCTAAGAAAACTTCTCTTCTTCAAAACATATCCTCTAATACCTTTCTAAAAATCTACACTATTCCGTGTGCTTACTATAGACAATCTCCACGGCCAGTCGTGTTCGGTCGTGCTCCGGTAGAAAAGTAAAATGTACCACTGCTAGTAGAAAAAAACCTTGGTTACCCGCAAAAGGACTTCTGAGTTCTTAGAGTTGGGAGAATCTTTTACCTTTCCTAGATCAGTAAAAAGTTTTAATTTATTTTCCAATTACTAACTTTGAATTCTAGAAACCAATAGTTTATGCTTTTACGGTTGCTCTTGTACCCAATTAAAAACCAAGGAATTTTGAGGCATGGACGAAGGGAGGAGGGACCAAGGAGAGCTCAGGCTTCCTCAAGTTATGGAAATTTTCTTCTAGGTCTATGCCTCAACCCTATATATAATTTATAAACCCAGACTTTAGTGTCACTCAATAGTTCTCTAACTCCACCCCATACTCACACAGTGTTATGCATCTTTTGAGAGTTTTTATTACTTTCATTAGGTGGGCCAGATAAATTGTTTAGCCTGCACTGCCCTTACATGGTTTTTTTGTCCTTTTCTTATACAAAGCAGATCACAGAAGAATATGTTTCATTTAGATCAAAAGAAATCTAAACAGGCATATATGTAGCATTTTGATAATCTCGAATTTAAGGATTTATTTAGATTATTCAAATCTCATATTTAAATATCTCGAATTTTAGGATTTATTTTAAATATCTAAATGTAATTCGTTTTAGGGAATTTTGGTAATCTTTTATTATTAGGGTTGGCCTATTTAAAGACGCGAGGGTTTTATTTTGTAGTTAAGTTTTCATTTTAATAAAAGAGATTAAAGATTTTTCGCTCCTAGATTTACAATAGGGTTTTTTTATGCACTGTTTCCACATAACGAGATATGCTCATTCGTCCGTAGAACGAGATCTACCCCAATTCCGCTATTTCACTTGGTATCAGAACAGCCCAAGATCCTGATTTGATGGCCTCCAAGAAGAACATCGGTAGCCCTAACGAAGCTCTTAACCGAGTCGCAAACCTTGAAGGATCCATTGCGAGGATTAAAGCGATGGTTGCTGACTTGAGCGTTGAGGGAACTCGTGACCGTACCGCTCCCCACCCTAATCGGGGAAACGCCAATGGAAAGGGATCACCACACCACACTGACGCGCCGTAAATCAACATCAACAAGACCGTGCAGATCAAGGCAGTGCCAACTCTGACATTGAATACGAGTCGGATTTTGAAGATGATCGATCGTTTAGAGGTGGCAGAAGGTGGGATTCGGATTATAACTACCACCAACGAGCCAAAGATGTTCCCTATTACCATGGGTCTATGAAGGTGGAAGAAAGTTTCTCGACTGGACCTCGGAAGTTGAGAACTTTTTCGATTTTCACAAGATCCCAACGAAACGAGTCTTTCTCATGGTCTATAAGCTTAAAAGCGACGTGCGGGCGTGTTGGAAAAATCTCCAGAACAATCGCAAAAGACAGGGAAAGATACTGATTGAAGACTGGCAGAGAATGCATCACGAATTGCGAACACGGTTCCTACCCCCTGATTACGAGCCGATTTTGTTCGCCCAATACCAGAATTGTAGGTAGGGAAGTCGCAGCGTAGAAGTATATACCACCGAGTAGAATCGATTGAACGCGACGAACAACCTGTTAGAGAAGAAGACACAGCAAGTCACGCGATATATCAATGGCCTTCGAATCGCTATACCAGAGAAATCGACAATGCTCTCGTTCTACACATTGGATGAAGCTTACAACTTGGATCTCAAGGCTGAGGCGCAACTAGAGAAGGCAAGGACCGCGACAACAAATAGAACCAACCCCAACCCGAACTGAGCGAACAAATTCAACAAAAGGAAGCCAGTGACAGAGCCAAACACTACCGTGCAGCAGCCACCTGTTGCGGAAACCGAACAGGTTCCGGGACGTTGTCAGACATGTAATATAAGTTATAGCAATAAACAAACTAACAACCCGTATGCCAGGCCTATCCCAGGAAACTGCTACAAGTGCGGCGTGCCAGGACATCGCTCCAGCGATTGCAGGGGTAAGATGAACTTAGCAGAAGCTGGAGGGAGCGATGGGGAGATTGATGATCAAAACGCTTAAGCCTGCTATGCACCCCAATATGAAGAGGAAGAAGAGCACGAGCCACGTTCATTAGTTGTTACACGGCTAATGCTGACCCCTAAAAGAGGTGTTGATCCTCAAAGCGACAATATATTCAGGTTTCGATGTTTAATCTTTTAAAAGGTGTTTAACGTTATCGTGGATAGTGGCAGCTGCGAGAATATCATTGCCAGTGATGTTGCGAGGCGTTTGCAGTTGCCAATCGAAAAGCATCCTACACCTTACAGAATCAAATGGATCAAGGCACTTACAAGGATGAGATCGTGTGCGATATAATTGATATGGATGCGTGTCTTCTATTATCAGGAAGGCCGTGGCAGTACGATCTAGATGCGACTCATAAGGGGAAAGATAATATTTATACTTTTAAGAAGGATGGGGTTCGTATTATTCTTATGCCTTTGCAGGGTGAGGACAAACCCAAGGCTGCTAAAACGGGGGGAAGTCCTTGGTGATCGTTGATAGAGGGAGTTTGAGTTGAGTTAGAAAAAGATTCAATGGTTTATGCGATTGTAGCAACATGCAAGGAGGAAGTGAAGCAACCTATTATTATCCCGAAGAAGTTGAGGCCTTTGCAGGAAGAATTCAAGAAGATTTTGCATGACAAATTATTCGCTGGCCTAACACCTATGAGAGATATTCAACACTAGATTGATCTAGTTCTGAGAGCAGGTCTGCTTAATCTACCACATCATCGGACGGGTCACAAGGAGAACAAGATATTGCAAACACAAGTAGGAGAGTTGCTGCAAAAAGGCCTTATCCGAGAGAGTATAAGTCTATGCGCGGTTCCAGCTTTATTAATTCCAAAGAAAGATGGCAGTTAGAGAACGTGCATTGATGTTTCCAGCAAAAATTGGAAGAAACGAAAAATGATCTAGTTATGCTTAAGTGAAGACGATAACTCGAAGGCGAGTTTTTCTTAAGTGGGGGAGAATGATGTAAAGCATATCGCAGAAGCATATCTGTTTCGTTTGGATCAAAAGAAATCTAAACGAGATATGTCGCGTTTAGATAATCTTGAATTTTATGGTTTATTTAAATTATTTAAATGACATATTTGATAATCTCGAATTTAAAGGTTTATTATAAATATTTAAATGAATTTCGTTTTAAGGATTTTTGGTAATCTTTTTTTATTAGGGTTTGCTTATTTAAAGGCGCTGGGGTTTTATTTTGTAGTTAAGTTTTCGTTATAATAAAAGTTAGGGGGTGTTATTGAACTTGAATTCTAATATACGAGTTAGACAACTGTCATTGTCGGACAATTTTTTGGATTTGGATTTGGACTCGGACTTACGTGCTTGATTTTGATTTAGACTCACACTTATGTCCTTGATTTGGATTTGGACTTCCGTGTTGGATTTGGACTGAGGCTTTTAGTATGGACTTATTTGAGTTTGCATAATTTATATTATAACTTTTATTTCTACGGGACATAGCAATTTTATTATTTAATCTTATAAAAGTGTAAAGTCTATCAAAATTTATTAATCATTATATTTAATATTTTAATACAATAATTATATTAAAAAATTATTAATAACAAACATCAGGTTCATTATTTATAATAAGTACATACTAACTAAAAAAATTTAAATGTGAAAATTGTATAGTATCAAATTTTAATCTAGTCTTTTCCATATTTGCTTTATATATGATTTTTTATCAAAGCGAAAAATAAATATAATGTTTTACTTTATCATTACATTCAAAAATCGAATGAGAAAAGATAAAATCTTACAAGTAATCAAAATAAAAATAATAAAGATTAATGAAAAATAAGAAATATAATCTTTTATAAAAGGAATTATGATAAATAATTTAATAAACAAGTTCAACACAAAAACACTTTTTTAGGGTTTTAGGAAAAAAGTTATGAAATATAATCTAATTAATTAAAACATATGTAAGAATAAGACAGGATCTAGAAAAAGAAAAACTATTCTAGGATTTTATGAACAAAATTTTAATATATAATGTAACCAATCAAAACATAGATAAGAATGGGACGGGATCAAGGAAAAAACGCCTTTTAGGGTTCTATGAAAAAGCAAAACATATAATATAATCAATCAAAATATAAATAAAAAAGAGACGAGATCAAGAATAAAAAGAAAAATAAATTTTCTAGGGTTTGTAAGAGTAATGAAGATGGAGATGTCTCAAAATCCAAGCACAAAAAATGCCTCCGCATTTTTTCTTGGACTTTTTTTTCAAATTTTATAGCTTTGATTTATATAGTTAGACTTGAAATTTGGACTTTAGGAGTTCAATCCAAATCCGATGCCAATAAACCAATAACACAAAAATTTGAAATCCGAGTCCAAAACCAACAACTCTTCTAAAATCCAAATCCGAGTGCACAACCAATAGCGCTAGATTTTAAAATCCTAATTAGAGTCCAAAACCAATAACACTGTATTTTAAAATTCAAATCTCATCCAAAACCAATAACACCATAAAATACAATCCAAGTAAAAGTCCAAATCCAATCAAAGAATTCAAAACCAATAACCTCCTTAAAGATTAGAGATTTTACTCTCCTAGATTTACACTAGGATTTTTATTCACCGTTTTCACGGAACGAGATCTGCCCATCGTCCGTAGAACGAGATCTACCTCCATTGCGCTACGTCATTTTCCTTTTTAAAAATATGATGAATATTTAACTTGTTTGATTTTAATTTTAATATCTCAAAAGTAAGCGGCCTTTTTCAGCTCTTAGGATTTTTAAAATAAGAACTCACATCAATATATAAATGATTTTCTTATTGGTTGCTTGTTTATCTAACTTGAGAAACAACAATTTGAAAAGTTTCGGTACTTACCTCAAAAAACTTGGTAGAACATGACTTCTCAATAAAAAAGCGAAAAATTGCAACCTCAAAAGTGAATGGCATGATATATTATCTTGGGTTATGCAAGTTTGTTAAAAAGTCGCTGTTGGGGTTGAAAATTGCACCCCGGTTGACCAAGTCAAAGTCAAGGTCAACCCCAAGCCAGGTAGGCCCAAACCCAGGTCAAGTGGGCTTCATGCCCGAGTCGAGCCCGAACATGAAGCGGTCGGCCTCTCCCATGCCGAAATAAAAAATCATGTAATAAATAATTTTGATATAATTTTCTTTTTATGCATGAATGTAAGCAAAATGGGCATAAAGCCACATTTTTGTAAAACCCATGGCTTATGTGCAAAACAAATGAGCACATGAGGCATGGGATGGGCAAAATGTCATTTTGTAAAGCCCAAAGGGCTATGTGTATATGCGTAAGCCTATATAAGGTAACATGATGATGAATAAATGGAGACTTTTCATTTTCTCAAAAACTCTAGGGTTTGTGCGTCCTTCTCCTTCCTCAAGTTTCTAAATCTTCTCCTTTCGTTTGAATTAAATCAAGAGTTTTACTCTTTCTTTTTAAAAACTAAATAGTTTTTCACCACAAAACCCACAAAGGGGAGCTCAGATCTTCCACTAGATCTCGAAAAGGGGAGACTTTTAAGTGTGACCCTCTTTTCTCCAAGATCTAGCCGATCAAGAGGAGGAAGGAGACCCATCTCCAAAGACCCCACTTTGGGGAAGATCCAGGGCTCAAGGGGAGAAGCCCCTTCATCAGCTTCAAAATATCTTAGGAGTTTAACTCCTTATACACACACACAAAATAATAAGTATTTCTTTCTGGGAGTACAACTCCCAGTGCAGGGACCAAGTCCCTTTTGCCGCCCAAGCGCCCAAAGCGCGAGCGCCCACGTGCCTGGCACGTGAGGCGCTAGCGCCCGAGCATCCGCGTGCCTGGCACATGTGGCGGTAGCGCCCGAGCATCCGCGTGCCTGGCACGTGTGGCGGTAGCGCCCGAGGCCCTTACGCACGAGTGCCCACGTGCCTGGCACGTGAGGCGCTAGCGCCCAAGGCGTAGCGCCAGCGCCCAAAAGCCCTTGTGCCGCACACGTGAGGCGCCGGCGCTTTCTCCCACGCATCCTTTGGATGCCATTTCCCTTTTATATACACTCTCTCTACAACACTGTCCCCCATTAGAAAAAAATTTCTAACGGGACGCTGCCCCGCACCCCGCAAGGGGGCTGCTAGCCCCTTTGACCCCCAGCCCGCTATCCGGTTAGCGAGACCATAAAAACTCTGCGGGGCCCCTGATATATCCAAAACCCCTGCAAAACACAACACTGCACATTGAGTTCGCATGACCTGTTTGACCCGTCAATTGGAGCTTCTCTCGCTCCAAAAGCGAGGGGTAATTAACGGCAGCTTAGTTCGCGGCTGCCGGAGATTCGGATCCCCACAATCAATAAACCCCAGCCTACCATAAACAGAGGGAATCTGTAATGCGCCTGACAAGCGCGCGCGCATTCCCATCTCAATGGGGTGACGAAAAACAACCTATAGATTCTGGCACGCCCGGTGGGACCCATCCCTCCTCCCATATTTCGGGTTAAACGTTCATGCGAACTCAATTAATATGCATATCAATTGCCTGTACTGAAATCATGCTTTTTTTGTGTGCAGGTTAACGTTTTCCAATCGCAATTTTCGAACGCAACAAAATGTTTCCAAAGGCAAGCTCAGCTCTCAACACAGCTCTCATCTCCTACACGATGAAGATGGACGCTAGGACGGTCCTCCCGGTCAGTTTCGAGCGACAGTGGGAGGAGCCACCGCTACCATTCGGCTCTATTCTGTTCAGGCCAGCTAACGCCGTCCCTGCTCTTCAACCCCCGGTGATGGATAAACCAGCCTCAAAGAGAAAAAGGCCGAATGTCATGGTCGCGAGGGTACCTCAGCCCAAGCGCAAGTCCGTTTCCAAACGACTCTCCATTGCTCCAGCTGGGGGCAAGGCCATCAACACGAACAAAGCAACGAGGCGTCTCGAGCAAGCTCCGGCGGTGCCCCTGACAACTGCTCGATCGGTGTCTTCTCTAAGCTCCCCGCTAATCGACTCATGATAGTTTCCTGAATGACGGATGCCCGCCAAGCCCTCAACATCGAGAAGCTAAGACAGAAAAGGCTCAGATACAGAGCCAACAAAAGGGCTAGGGCTTTGGCCATGTTAAAATTTGTGTCCAGGCCCGGATCGCTCTTCAAAATCAGCCGCCAAAGATAAAGAGATGGCTGGATATGTGGTGCACACCGTCTACATAGCCGGACATGAAGAAACGAACCCTCCTATGATTCATAGCCATGGTGATGATATGGTTGACGCTACCCAGTATCGGCTCAGTCTAAATGATGAAGAGCTCGATCAGGCCGATAAGCCAAAGGAGCCCGGCGTTCTTGCGGAATTGAGCTCGGGCAATAAGGATGACCCGGTTGTCATAACCGGAACTACAGAACAAGCATTGTCCGATGGCTTCAGAGACAGCTTCAGGACAGCGATGAGAAGTTAGCCAAGGTACAGTCTAAGGTCGACGAACTGGCAAACGTCGCGGGAGATCTCGCGACCCAAGTCGTCCGATTGCAATTACAGCAGAATCAAATTTTGGTTCATGAGCCAGAGATTGATACCCGGAGGCAGCCAACTGATACCCCTTCAACCTAAGAGCGGAGCGCCTTCGCGAAAAACGGCCGCAATCAGCCTCCAGCCCCACCGATACATACGCCGAAGGGAAATCGCCTCTGAAAGAGAAACTGGATAAGGTCTATTCCTTCAAAAGGGACAAAGTCCACAAGATATTCAAGGACGCCCTAAGAAACGGTCTACAATTGCCAGAATCAAAAAGACCGCAAGAAGCGAATATGACCGACGACCCAAAATATTGTCCCTATCACAGAGTGATAAGTCATGGCATTGAGAACTGCTTCGTCTTTAAAGATTGGGTCGAAAGGCAATACAAGACGGGAGAGATAGAACTGTCTAAAGGCGTATTAGCAAACAGTCAAGCTACGACCGCCGATTTCATACAAATGGAGACCGAAGCCTTTCGGGAACCTAATCCTATCAGACATGTGCCATTATCTGAAAAGGCGAACCAAAGACTGAGGGCCTCAAGGACCAGCATCAGTAAGGGCACCTACTCTAATGGAGAGAAAGAAGGTGTACTCCTTCAAGAGGGATGAGGTCCGCAGTATATTCGAGGAAGCCTTGAACAACGGTCTGCAATTGCCTATTCCGAAGAGGCCACATGAAACGAATATGACCGGCAATCCCGTATACTGCCCATACCATAGGGTGGTGAGTCATACTATTGAAAACTGCTGTGTTTTCAAAGATTGGGCAGAGGACCAATACAAGCTTGGAAAAACCTCACAGTTCTCGGATGTATCGGCAAGCCACAGAACTACGGTCATCAACACAACTCCGCCAAGATCAAAGTTCAAAGAGCTGGGATAAGCAAGCACATATGACCACCATGTCATTAAACTGGGAAGAGTCGACCTCTAAGTCGTTAAACTGGGAATGTAAAAAAATGTGTAAATAAAAAAATGTGTAAATAAAAAGAAAAAAAAGAAAAGCCGAAATGATGGGGCAACTCGCAATAAAAATCAGCGAGTAAAATAAAAATGAAAAATAAAGCCGAAATGATAGGGCAACCGCGAATAAAAGCCGAAATGATAGGGCAATCGCGACCTTCGCGATAAAAAAAGCTGAAATGGTAGAGCAATCGCGGTAAAAAAAATGTCCACAAGCAAAATGGACACGGATGAAAACCCGGAAGGGCTCTGTGAATAAAAACAGCAGGACTGCCGGCGAGCTTATGAAAACCCGAAAGGACGCAAACTCGTGAAAAAGAGTTGAAATACACTCGCAAAGTCCTCTCGACTTTATGAGGAGAAAATTCCCCCAGTGAGATCCTTACGACTCACAAAGGAAAACACACTTGGGGGTCCTCACGACTCCTAAGGAGAAAATGCACTTACGGGATCCTTACGACTCGTAGGGAGAAAATGCTTTTATGGGATCCTTACGGCCCATAAAATTGAAAAGCCTTAGGTGATAAGGATATAAACCTGTCTCCTAAGCCATCGCTTCCCAACAGGGAAAGCAAATGATAAGTTGCTCCTGGTATTATTCCAGTGCAGCAATGCAGATGCCGCCCAAAAAACCAATTCCCAAATCCTACCGGGACAAATGATGAGTTGCTCCTGGCATTATTCCAGTGCAGCAATACAGATGCCGACCAAAACCAAAATCCCCTAATCCACTCATGGCAAATGATGATTCGCTCCTGGTACCATATTCCAGTGTAGCAATGCTGATGTCAACACAAATCAAACCAACCAATCCTAGCATCGACCGTCCATGTCGTAAAAAGGGCAATGCAGGCTTCCCACAAATCGGGAACTAAATCGCTTCAGGCCAAGGAAACGTCTACTACGGACACTCCGTCTCGAAGACGCGTCAAGCGTCGACCGTCCACGTCGTAAAAAGGGCAATGCATGCTTACCACAAATCGGGAACCAAATCGCTCCGGGTCAGGGAAAAGTCTACCACGGACACTCCGCCTCGGAGACGCGTCAAGCGTCGACCGTCCATATCGTAAAAAGGGCAGTGCAGGCTTCCCATAAATCGGGAACCAAATCGCTCCGGGCCAGGGAAAAGTCTACCACGGACACTCCGCCTCGGAGATGCGTCAAGCGTCGACCGTCCATGTCGTAAAAAGGGCAGTACAGGCTTCCCACAAATCGGGAACCAAATTGCTCCGGACCAGGAAAACGTCTACCACGGACACTCCGTCTCAGAGACGCGTCAAGCGTCGACCGTCCATGTCGTAAAAAGGGCAGTGCAGGCTTCCCACAAATCGGGAACCAAATCGCTCCGGGCCAGGAAAAAGTCTACCACGGACACTCCGTCTCAGAGACGCGCCAAGCGTCGACCGTCCATGTCGTAAAAAGGGCAGTGCAGGCTTCCCACAAATCGGGAACCAAATCGCAACAGGCCAGGGAAAATTCTACCACGGACACTCCGCCTCGGAGACGCGTCAAGCGTCGACCGTCCATGTCGTAAAAAGGGCAGTGCAGGCTTCCCACAAATCGGGAACCAAATCGCTCCGGGCCAGGAAAACGTCTACCACAGACACTCCGCCTCGAAGACGTGTCAAGCGTCAACCGTCCATGTCGTATAAAGGGCAGTGCAGGCTTCCCACAAATCGGGTAAAAAATCGCTCCGGACCGGGGAAAAGTATACCACAGACACTCCGCCTCGGAGACGCGTCAAGCGTCGACCGTCCATGTCATAAAAAGGGCAGTGCAGGCTTCCCAAAAATCGGGAACCAAATCGCTCCGGGCCAGAGAAAAGTCTACCACGGACACTCCGCCTCGGAGAAGCGTCAACCGTCGACCGTCCATGTCGTAAAAAGGACAGTGCAGACTTTCCATAAATCGGGAACCAAATCGCTCCGGGCCAGGGAAAATTCTACCACGGACACTCCGTCTCGGAGACGCGTCAAGCGTTGACCGTCCATGTCGTAAAAAGGGCAGTGCAGGCTTCCCACAAATCAGGAACCAAATTGCTCCGGCCAGGGAAACGTCTACCACGGACACTTCGCCTCGGAGACACGTCAAGCGTCGACCGTCCATGTTGTAAAAAGGGCAGTGCAGGCTTCCCACAAATCGGGAACCAAATCGCTCCAGGCCAGGGAAAAGTCTACCACGGACACTCCGTCTCGGTTCCCACAAATCGGGAACCAAATCGCTCCGGCCAGGGAAACGTCTAGCTCGGACACTTCGCCTCGGATACGCGTCAAGCGTCGACCGTCCATGTCGTAAAAAGAGCAGCGCATCCCAAAAAGTGGGAACCAAGGCAAGTCGCCTCCACGCGAAAGAAGATCCATCAATTTCATACACACGAGCCACATATGAGGTGTGCATTTATTGATCGAGGGTACTTTGTTGGGGTCGAAAATTGCACCCCGGTTGACCAAGTCAAAGTCAAGGTCAACCCCAAGCCAGGTGAGCCCAAGCCCAGATCAAGTGGGCTCATACCCGAGTCGAGCCCGAACATGAAGCGGCCGGCCTCTCCCATGCCGAAATAAAAAATCATGTAATAAATAATTTTGATGTAATTTTCTTTTTATGCATGAATGTAAGCAAAATGGGCATAAAGCCAAAATTTTGTAAAGCTCATGGCTTATGTGCAAAACAAATGAGCACATGAGGAATGGGATGGGCAAAATGTCATTTTGTAAAGCCCAAGAGGCTATATGTAAATGTGTAAGCCTATATAAGTCAACATGATGATGAATAAATTGAGACTTTTCATTTTCTCAAAAACCCTAGGGTTTGTGCGTCCTTCTCCTTCCTCAAGTTTCTAAACCTTCTCATTTCCTTTGAATTAAATCAAGAGTTTTACTCTTTCTTTTCAAAAACTAAATAGTTTTTCACCACAAAAACCACATAGGGGAGCTCAGATCTTCCACTAGATCTCAAAAATGGGAGACTTTTAAGTCTCATCCCCTTTTCTCCAAGATCCAGCAGATCAAGAGGAGGAAGAAGAAGACTCATCTCCAAAGACGCCACTTTGGGAAAGATACAGGGCTCAAGGGGAGAAACCCCTTCATCAGCTTCAAAATATCTTAGGAGTTTTACTCCTTATATATGTATATATATATATGCAAAATAATAAGTATTTCTTTTTGGGAGTACAACTCTCAGTGCAGGGACCAAGTCCCTTTTGCCATCCAAGCGCCCAAAGCGTGAGTGCCCGAGCGCCCACGTGCCTGGCACGTGAGGCGGTAGCTTCCCAAAGCGCTAGCGCCCGAGCGCCCACGTGCTTGGCACATGTGTCGCTAGCGCCCAAAGCGCTAGCGCCCGAGCGCCCACGTGCCTGGCACGTATGGCGCTAGTGCCTAAAGCGCTAGCGCCCTAGCGTCCAAAGCGCTAGCGCCCAAACGCACAAAACACGAGTGCCCGAGCGTCCACGTGCTTGGCACTTGAGGCGCTAGCGCCTAAAGCGCTGGCGCCCGAGCGCCCACGTGCTTAGCACGTGAGGCGCTAAAGCGCTGGCGCCCGAGCGCCCACTTGCCCACTCGCTGGCGCCCAAAGCGTGAGCGCCCAAGGCGATAGCGCCAGCGCCCAAATGCCTGCGTGCCTCGTACGTGAGGCGCTCGTGCTTTCTCCCACGCATCCTTTGGACGCGCTTTCCCTTTTATATATATATACACACACACACATACTCCGTTAGAAAAAAATTTCTAACGGGACGCTGCCCCGCACCCCGCAAAGGGGCTGCTAGCCCCTTTGACCCCCAGCCCGCTATCCGGGTAGCGGGACCCCCATAAAAACTCTGCGGGGCCCCCGATATATCCAAAACCCCTGCAAAACACAACACTGCACATTGAGTTCGCATAACCTGTTTAACCCGTCAATCGGAGGTTCTCTCGCTCGAAAGGCGAGGGGTAATTAACGGCAGCTTAGTCCGCGGCTGCCAGAGATTCGGATCTCCACAATCAATAAATCCCAGCCTACCCTAAGCAGGAGGAATCTGTAATGCGCCTGACAAGCGCGCGCATTCCCATCTCAATAGAGTGACAAAAAACACCCTACAGTCGCAAACCATTTTATAGATACTCTTATCGAGCATGACATTCTAATTGATTAGTTTAATATGTATTTGCTAGGTAATTTAAATTGTAAATTTAAACAAAATTTAACATTTTTAAAAATGCAATAAGTTCCGGCTCCCTCAAGATAAATCTTGGTTCCACCACTATTTAGAATCCAAATGACATATGGAAGAAGGCTCATATGTTACTATGATACAAAACATGTCCTAACCCCAAAAAGGCAAAACTAAAATTCTCTCCCTTTCTGAAAACTCGTTGCATATGCAAACATCATATGATCATATGAAAACTTGTTGCATATGCAAACAGCATATGATCATATGAGAAAGAAACATTGTTTCCAAAAAGGTCTCTTTCACAAAAAAATTGTTCCCTATGCCGGCCGTATACGTCTGGGCAAGAGCGAGAAGAAATATAAGTGCGGGCCTACACACTGCCCAAGGCCGCCCTAAATTCTCCCCTCCCCATCTCCCCCCTGCCAGGGTGTAGTAAACACGGCATTAGGAATAATTTCTCCTCTTTCACGTTCTAACATGAAAAATATGCTCAAATTTAGACTCGCCAAGAGTTCCAATGTAATAAGTGCGCATACAAATTCATGAACGGCTTACCTTGACATTCATCGGGCATAACTTTATCGCCTCCTCGGCATCCGTAAGAGCCCGCCTATAATTTCCCAGCAACAAATTCACATGAGCACGATTCGCATAGATAACCGAGGTCTCCGAATCGCTCAAAGCCTTTTGATTTATAGCCCTAGTGTAGCAATCAACTGCATCATTGTAGTGCTTCTTGCCCATTTTCACATACTTGTTTCCTTCCTCCTGAACAATTTATAACTCCTCATTTGCAATGGATAGAAATCAATGCACACTAATATAGCAGAACACTCAAATTGGATATTAAGCATAGATTGCATAATTGAGAAGGCCAAAAATCCTGACTTTTTCGAAAGATACGTTCTTTAAGGGGGGAAAAGGTGAGGTTTTGAGGGGATTTAGGGCGAAACAAACCTTGAGCTCGATAGCAGTGGACTCTTTGATGGCGGCGATGGCCTCTAGGTCCGCCATCTCGCTCTCCGTTAATGGATCGGCTCCTTTCTCCATCAACAACGCCATCCCGATGAGAGAGAAAACAGAGTTTTTAGACAGAGAGAAAACAGGGTTTTTACAGAGAGAAAGAGGAGAGAGGAGAGAGAAAGAAGGTTCGAGGGCTTGAACCGGGAAAAAGGAGGACGAGAGAAAATAGAACCCCAAACCCGCTAAGAAATGTAGGAGCGGGTTCGGGGCCTTAATGACATAACCAACTTAATCCGATAATGAATAACCGCAGGACCTGCTTGTCCTTTTAAATATAAATAGGCTCTGCATATCTTGAACAGCATATGTACAAGACGTTGTAAATTTTTTTATTTTGGAAATTACATAAAAAAAATTTAAAGATATCTATAGTTTTTCTAAATTTATTTTAAATGAATGTGGTTAGTTGCAGAGACATGGCCGGGGGACGCAGGATTGGACGTTTCTCCTCAGCTCCGAAATTTAAAGCGTAGAAAAGCTTCATGAAAGAATTTTATAAATCAACTAAGTAACTGCACCCTAAAAATCCTTCCGGAATATATTAATTTGGTATGATGTCATAGCACGTATAATTTAGTTATTTAATTGTCTCTTGATGTTTAAATTAAATCTTTGTAGAAATCTTTTCACATCATAAATTGTGAACCATTCTTTTTAAAATTCAACACATGAAGTTGAAAAGCTATATATACTTGGTAGTGTTTGTACAAGTTTTCTCCTTTTTGTTTGAATCAGTTCTCTTGAGCTGTTAAGAAAATTTTCCTAATTATCCAATAAAATCTATATATTCTATTATTAAGTGAATCTATTATGGCTATCAAAATATTTTCCTTCTCTCTATTAGTTTTCCATCTCTTTCATTTATCTAATACCTCTCCATCTCTCAATCATCGAGTACGGCTGTTTAACTTTTTCAAGTTCTAAGAGCTATCAGAGTTTAGGGGGGAAATCCCCGACAGTAAAAAAGACCGATTGTGTTCTTCACCTTCAAAGGAAAGGAATGAACATATAAATAGGTATGCTGCTGTTTTTGTCCATTTTTTTTGGAGATTATAATTTATGTTTTGCTGTTTGGAAATGTTAGAAGGTGAATGGTTGTCATGGTTCGCTTTCAAAAATACGGAATACGAGGGTAACTATACCGGCCATGCTCTTACGGTCAAGGAATAATCCTGCTGTAGTCACTTCGGCTTCTAGCAATACATGCTAAGCAATAAACACAACACGAGTAATGAGAACCACAATAACTAAATCTATCATATTAAATGAATCAGAGTGCAACGAATACAACTAACCAGATAGAGACAAAAAAAATGATAGCGCTGACATCGCTGGTCTAGATGTCCGCAACATTCTCAAAGTAAGACAGGTCCTGATCTGAGCTAAGTCCACTTCTCACTCTGAGCATACATACTCGGGTCGTCAGTACGACACAATATAACAACACACACACACAATATGTGCATTAATGATAAATATGAAGCAGCAGGCATATAGTAATGACATGAGTGTGAAAGCAACACGTACATGTAAAGAGTTTTAACATGTGAATCACTGCAACAATCAAGTTGATATGTCGCTAGACCATCAGTCACTAATCTAACATGAACAGATAAGCAGTGTAACATGTAACTCATGACAACAGTATATGGTAAAAATGCAGGTCACTAATTTGTCGGTCATTAAGTCAGTTAAACTAACCTATCGTCGTTTTGAGCATGAGCGTCAATCACCGCAGAAGTATTCCCAACTCAAAGGTAAGCCCCAGGGGCAAGGAAACTGTAACGACTCTGAAATCACTGTACAGAATTTCCTTGTTATTGTACAAAAAAGAGCATTACAGCCTGTGTAAGAGTTAAGGGTTATTTTTGTTAAATAAAAGTAAGAAGCAATTTGTAGCTCACTGGTAAAGGCTCTACACTGCTGTGACGTAGCCTGTGTGTTTGAATCCCATCAGACACGATTAATTTTTCTGATTTTTCTTTTTTAATTTTTGAAAGCCCAAGAGTTGCACGTTGATTTGTATGGATTTAGTGCTTATGCGCTTTTTGAAATCAAAGAATTAACCGCAATCAAGAACGGTGTCGCTTGGTAACTAGCCGGTTGAGTACGGGTCGGTCCACAGGGATTACGTGTATTTTCTAGTTGTTCTAACGAGTCAATTCCTATTTGTGGTAGGTTTGATTTTCAATAAAAAATGAAGTTGAGTTTGATTATGATTAAAACCTTGCTAGGGCTAGGATTAGGTTAGTTTGGAAAGTCAATTATTCTCACCGCTTTCTTTGCCCTAATTAAGAACTTTTAGGTGTTAAGGTAATAGTTAACAAAGGGGATTAGCACGATCGGGAAGAAACTAGGTTTCTTCCCTTTGGTCCTTGTCCGTCCTTTCTTAACTCTTACCCTAACCTCTATGGAAAACAATCACAACCGGTCTTTAACTAGGGAATCACCGCTACCTCGTGGGATAGGGTGCCGTAGTGAGCGGTGTGTGTATGTATGCATAGAGCCTACTTTAAAATGTTGAACGGGCAAGAAAGGGGTGAGAGATTTCCATCTCTCAAACCTTCCCCAAACCTAACCTAACAGGTAAGGAACTACTCACTCATTAGGGAATTAACACAGGAATTCATTTTTATAACTACGGCAGATAAAAAATTTGCAGATAAATAACTAGGGCAGAAAAGAAATTAAAATAACTACGGCAAGATAAAAAAAACTTACTTTTTATTGATGCACTCTTTTACAATTACAATGAATGGAAATTTTAAACTAGGAATTAAAAAGAGGCATCTCCCAAAAGAGCTGTAGGATTCCTATTTATAGATAATAGAAACCCTAGGGTTTACATCTGATCCACATCTAAAATTACAAAACTACCCTGAGAAGCCTGGTCAACGCACCGCCACCCACCGACAAGATGCACCGGCACGTGCTTAGCACGGCCGCGGATCCGCGGCCATATGCCTTGTTTGGCCGCGGATTCGCGGCCATCTTGAATGCTCTCTGGCTCATTTTCTCAGGTGTACTTCATGTTGCATTTTACTTCTGGTTTCTTCACTTGGTTTCTCAGAATGTCTTCTAGTTTTTTTCAGATTTCCACAGTGCAGAATGTTGTGGACTTTTATCGTTCGCTTCGTATTGAAGTCTTGAATCTTGTGCTGCCTTCGTGCTTTGTGAAATCGAACTGTTTGCTGATCTTTGTTTGTCCTTCAAACTGTATGCGGTATGATAAAGATTCTTCTATTTGTTGGTCGTAGTCTCATTTTTGTAGCTTCTTTTCGCTATTTTCACTGTATTGTTCCGAGAACTTGTAACCTGCAACTATTTAGCAGACATGGATCAAAAGCACCTATTTATTTGTAAAATGATTAAGAATAGGGAATATAATAATATAAAATTATGATATGAACACACGTGCAATACACGGAGAAATGAAAAGTTTCAGAAAAATCAAACATGCGCAAAATGGAGTAAACACTGATATACACACGTGGCACGAATCTCGAGGCAATGCCTCAAGATCTGGCCGCCCGTTTCAAGGTTTGGGCCAGCGCCGACGGTCGATATGAGCCCAAATGGCTCCGTGCTTTGCACACACGCCCCTTCGACTCCCCTTAACTGCCCTGCACTGTTTGATTTTCCTGTAATCAAATAGAGACTCTTCAATTCACTATTTAACATCTTTTTAATGCATTTTAATCCAAAATTTTAATTCTCAAACCATAATTCTTCGCTATAATACCACCACATGCCTTAGCTCTTCACCATTCTAAAATTCTAGCAAAAATTCTCTCAAAACTCTCTAAGTGCCAAGTGGAGTTAAGCCCCTCAAGTGGAGTAGTGAGCCAAATTCGACAACCGGAGTATCTCCGACGAAACCATGGCCCACGAGAGCTTCTTCAACCTCTTCTTAATCTTCTAAAAACCGTAAGTCCCTTCATCTCTCTCTCTTTCTAACTCAAAACTTATTTTTAAAATAAACCGAAAAAAGAGGAGTTATCTCCAATATAATTTTCTTTTTAACATTTGTAAGCCATGTGATAAGCAAACGAGATCAAACTAATATGATACACTAATCCTAACCTTATTCACATCAATTAGTTTTTAGTTGTAACAAATTTTCATATGAAACAAACATATAAGGATCCTTTTTTCATTAAAATACCATGAACTTTAGTGTAACCTCTTTTCGATATCTAGTATATCCAAAACCTAGAACCTTCACGAAGTAATGACCTACCCCACACGCACACTATGGTTTCAGAGCACGGTATTCTAAGTATAAAGGTAATTCAAAGTAAAAGAACTTTTTCATTAAAATACCACACCGTTTCAAAACGGTTTTTTTTTAATCGGTATTTTTAAATTCTTGGCAATTACGCCTCTACAACCCTCGTTAGGGGACCTGCTAATGGATGGTGCAGATTATCGCACATCCTTAGGATAGTAGAGCGATATGCAAAACTCCTCACGGAGTATTCGGTCTTGAAAGGAATAAAAAATACGGTTTTTAAGAAACACGACTTTTCTAATAAAAAAACTAAATTTTTAGGAAAATTATATATAAATCATAAATCCATATTTTCAATAAAAACAAATTAAGAAACTATATTTTTAAAAAGAAAGATTAAAAATTGTTAATAAAATACCACAAAGTTTCCAAAAGTAGTAGTTTTCATAAAAATACCACAAACTTTCAAAAAGCTAGGTTTTATCACCAAAACACCACAACAAATAAAATACATGTTCATGAAAACCCTAAATGTTATAAATCACCCTCGAGGCTTATTTTTAAAAAATATTAATATATATTTTTCATAAACCCCCCTCGAGATATGCAAACTATATTTTAAGGACTCTATATTAATATAGGTTTAAGCGGGATCAATTCTCTTGAGCCTTAGAGAGACGGAGAAAGTGTGTGATTGTCTATTCAGGTTAGACAACTTAACGGAGTTATCAATGTCAATTGTCTTGGAAAAAGACACAAATTCTTCCGTCCATGTGCAGCAGTTGTCGATTTCTCCCGAACATAAGATTTTAACAATTTACATCAATTCAAATGAAAAGACATGAACTCAAATCCAAACTCGAATTTAAACTCGAACTCGTATACAAACTCGAACTCTAACCTAACTCGAATCTAAACTCGAATATGAACTTGAATCCAATCTACTCGAATTAACTTGACTCGAATCCAGATTGCAATTATCATGATTCGCACATTACTCGACTCACTCGAATACAGTCTACACCTTTTGCAATCTAGAGTTTCGGTCAAGACATGTCAATCAATCAATCAAATAAATTAATTATATTAACCAGTTATAATATATTATACACGGGGTGTTTGGGATAGTTTCTTGTGTGAATTCAACGGAGCTTCAGGAGTCCCATATTAACCTCCTTTTTATATCACTCGAGTTGACTCATCCACAGTCTAGAGCCCCAATGCTAACACATGAAATAGGCCCGTATTTCTTTGCTCCTGGGCCCCCACTCTTGAGCTCGTTAATACTTCTACGACTGCGTTGATATTCACACATGGAACTTAACGTTAACATAGTGACCATCTAAAGACCTATAGTATACATTTACCCATGATCATATACTCTTATTCGTCATATATATATATATATATATATATATATATATATATATTCTTCTCTTATCATTTTCTTTACTCTTACCTATCTTTGGGACTTACCAAGCGCTAGTTTGCCGACGGGCATTCCACCCACTTTTCTTCTCTTGGAATGTTCGTCAGATACGGTCGAGACGGAGGAGGTTGAAGCCACACAGGAGAATGACAACCAGATCGCTACTCAGGGCTAGCTTAGCTTCTTTTTTTCTTCAGTTTATCTATGCCACTTGTTTAGACATTTTCCTTATTGTATTTACTTTCCAGCCTAAACTCTTGTATTTGTAAATATTGGAAGTTGAATATAAATAAAAATGTTTGTTGAAATATTTTACAGTCTCCATTTATTCTTGCATTGTGTATAATTGTTCAATATGCTTAGTATATTTATTTAAGGAATTACCTTATCTGAATAAATATATCACGGGCTTACCACGTCACCGTTTCCGTCTACTGGGAAGCGGAGTGTGACAGAAACACATACCTAATTATCATGTAATGTATTGGTACCATTCCGTGCCCGGTAATCCCGGCAAAACGAAGTGATTGGTACCATTCTGTGCCCGGTCTCCCCAGCAAAACGAAATGATTGGTACCGTTTCGTACTCGGTCTCCCCAGCAAAACGAAATGATTATGCTAGCAATGAGACTCCTGAGATTCCATTGATCAAACTCACACTCAAACTACCCCAACACCCCACGGTCTACATCAAGGTCCGACCACGAATCTAAATACCATTCTCTCCATGACAAGTCTATGCAAGAATTGGAGACAAAGTCTCCATCAAGCATGTCTCGGGTGTATCTGAGACAAGTCGACAGTCCTCAATATCTTACCTATAACACTGATATAAATGCTTCCATACTTGTCCCATACCAGTTATAATTATACTTATATAAGTCTCATAGACGTCGACAATGCAATAACTAATGGATGTTGATACAGGTGAGTCCTAATCATGATTCAGTTGATTGTGTACAAGTATATGCCACTTCAATCATATCACTTTCAATCACTAGTTCGCTATCGTACTTGTCACTGTAGGGTGTTTCTCGTCACCCCATTGAGATGGGAATACGCGGTGCTTGTCAGGCATATACAGATTCTTCCTGTCTAGGGTAGGCCGGGGTTTATTGATTGTGGGGATCCAAATCTCCGGCAGCCGCGGACTAAGCTGCGTTAATTACCCCTCGCCTTTGAAGCGAAGGAACCTCTGATTTACGGGTCAACTAGTCATGCGAACTCAATATGCAGTGTGCGTGTGTATGCGTCTTGAGGGGTTTTGGGAATATCAGGGGCCTCGCAGAGTTTACGGGGGTCGCGCTATCCGGATAGGGGCTGGGGGTCAAGAGGGCTAACAGCCCCCTTACGGGGTGCGGGGAAGCACCCCGTTAGAATTTTTTTCTAGCAGGGGACGCGTTTTAAGTGTGGAGTGTATAAAAAAAGAAAGAAGAAAAAAATGGTGGGTAACGTCCTAAGGACATGTGGGCGCTGAGCGCCAGCGCCTCACACGCCCGGCACGTGGGCGCTGGGTGTCAGCGCCCGGCACGTGGGCGCTGGGTGTCAGCGCCTCACGTGCCCGACACGTGGGCGCTAGGTGCTAGGTGCTGGGCGTCAGCGCCCGGCACAAGGGCGCTGGACGCCAGCACCTCACGCACCAGGCACGTGGGCGCTGGGCGCTTGCAAAAAGAAGGGGCTTAGCTCAGAATGAGAAGTTGAACTCCCGAAAAGGATTTTTATCTATGGAGTTAAACTCCAAAAGATTTTGAGTGGAGTTAAACTCCCAAAAAAGGATTTTTATTTATGGAGTTAAACTCCAAAAGATGTTGTATGGAGTTAAACTCCTAAAAAGGGCTTTATTTATGGAGTTAAACTCCAAAAGATCTTGACAAATGGAGTTGAACTCCCAGAAAGGGTTTTATTTATGGGGTTAAACTCTAAAAGATCTTGACAAATGGAGTTGAACTCGTAGAAATCTTTGGAGATGATCAAAGGGGACCCCTTCCTTCTTCCCTTTAGCCCTGAATCTTCTTTTGAGCCTTGGATCTTCCCGAAGTGGGGTTTTTGGAGATGATTCTCCTTCTTCTTCCTCCTTGTTGGCTGGATTTTGGAGAAAAAGGGAGTAAGACTTAAAAATCTCTCCTTTTGAGGATTTGATAGAACATCCGAGCTCCCTTTAAAAGGTTTTATGGTGAAAACTGTTTCTTTTTGGAAAAAAAAGAGTTAAACTCTTGAATTAATTCAAAAAAAGGAAGAAGCTTTAGAATCTTGAGGAAGGAGAAGAAGGCACAGAACCCTAATTTTTGAGAGAGTGAAGAAAAAGTCCTCTTTGATTTTTTTTTATCATGTTTGCCTTTATAAGCTACACACTTTACATATAGCCCCTTGGGCTTTGCCAAATGGCACTTGTGCCACCCCATGCCTTATGTGCTTATTTCTTTTTGCATATAAGCCATGGGGTTTACAAAATTTTGGCTTTCTGCCAATTTTCCATACATTTATTTCTAAAAAATACATTAAACTAATTTAGTGCTTCATTCTTGGCATGGAGCCGGCCCCTTCTATACTTGGTCCTGAGTTGGGCTTGGGCCCACTTGGTTTGGAGGTTGATTGATTTTGACCTGGTCGATCAGGGTGTAACTTTTGACTCCAACAAAATACCCCCCATCAATAAATGCACACCGCATATATGGGTC
Source organism: Agapanthus africanus (assembly GCA_030015575.1). Classification (NCBI taxonomy): domain Eukaryota; kingdom Viridiplantae; phylum Streptophyta; class Magnoliopsida; order Asparagales; family Amaryllidaceae; genus Agapanthus; species Agapanthus africanus. Next base: position 90,083,649 of record JASDDO010000019.1, on the reverse strand, counting down.
GTGTGCATGAAATTGATGGATCTTCTTTTGCATAGAGTTTGACTTGACTTGGTTCCCATTTTGACGACGTGGAGGTTGACTTGACTTGGTTCCCATTTTGACGACGTGGAGGTCGATGTTGCCCTTTTTGCGATGTGGACGGTTGGTGCATCCTTTTTACGATGTGGACGGTCGGTACAGCCATTTTAGCGACGTGGACAGTCGGTGCTACCCTTTTTGCGACTTGGATGGTCGGTACTTCATTTTTAGCGACTTGGACGACCGGTGCTACCCTTTTAGCAACGTGGATGGGCGGTGCTGCCCTTTTAGCGACGTGGACGGTCGGTGCTGCCCTTTTTGCGACGTGGACGGTCAGTGCTGCCCTTTTAGCGACGTGGATGGTCAGTGCTATCATTTTTGCGACTTGGAAGGTCGGTGCTGACCTTTTAGCGACATGGACGGTCGGTGCTTGATTTGACTTGCTCCGCATCTTGCGGTGTCAGGGTTGAAATTGACTTATTTGATTTGATTTGTTTTGGAAGTTCCCTACCTGTCCAGTGGGACTTTCGAACTTAGAAGTGCTGCCGGGTGGGATTTTGATTTGATCTGCTTGATTTATGCCTTATTTGGCTAGACTTTTGAATTTGAGAGGAACATGGAATTTGGATTTTTTCTAGCATCAACATTGCTGCACTGGAATAATACCAGGAGCAACTCATCATTTGCCTCGGCAGGACTTGGGATTTGGTTTTTGGGTCGGCATCAGCACCGCTAATACTGAAGCGTAATACCAGGAGCGACTCATCATTTGCCATTGCCCGTTGGGGAACGACGGCTTAGGAGACAGGTTTAGATCCCTATCACCCAAGGCTTTTCAATTTTATGAGCCATAAGGATCTCATAAAAGTATTTTCTCCTTACGAGTCGAGAGGATCTCATAGGTGCATTTTCTTCTTAGGAGTCGTAAGGACCTCCAAGTGTGTTTTTCCCTTATGAGTCGTAAGGATCCCACAAAGGTAGAGGATCTCGTAAGCTCTATTTTCCTCATGTATCGTGAGGACACGTGAGTGGGTCTTCCCAAATGGAACATAATTTCGATGGCGGAGACCGGCCGCGGGGCTGGTGATTGCCGTGGGACATAGGTGTGATTTAGCTTGTTTATGCCCGTGGATTGTATATAGTAGTCCAGTTGAGGACTAGCCGTAGGGCTGACAGAATTTGGGGGATTTGGATTTTGGTTGGCGTATGCATCGCTACAACGGAATATGGTACCATGAGCGACTCATCATTCGCCGTTTGGGAATCTTGGGGTTTGAGTTTTGGTTGCCGTCTGCATCGCTGCACTGGAATGTGGTACTAGGAGCGACTCATCATTCACCGTTTGGGAATTTGGGGTTTGAGTTTTGGGTTGGCATGAGCACCGCTAACAATGAAGCGTAATGGCAGGAGCGGCTCATCATTTGCATTTACCCTTTGGGGAACGATGACTAGATCCCTATCACCTAAGAGTTTTCAATTTTATGAGTCGTGAGGGTCTCATAAAAGTATTTTCTCCCCATAAATCGAAAGGATCTTGCAGGTGTATTTTCTCCCTAGGAATCGTGGGAATTCCTAAGTGTGTTGCTCCTTTGTGAGTCGTAAGGATCTCATGCGGGGATTTTCTCCTCACAAGGTCGAGAGGTCTTTGCGAGTGTATTTCATCTCTTTTCACGAGTTTGAGCCCTTTCGGGTTTTCTCAAACTCGCCGGCAGTCCTGTTGTTTTTACTCACGGAGCCCTTTCGGGTTTTCATCCATGTCCGTTTTTCTTGTGGTCATACCTCTTCCTTTTTTTATCGCCGGTAGGACTTCAGATGTAGTCTCGCCAGCAGGACTTGGGAGAGATAGGGATCATTTGCGCCCGTGGATTGTATACGGTTTTACAGGATGTATGATCCAGACCGTAGGGCCTTTGTGCTCAATTCATTTGTGACTTGGAGCATTCATGCATAGTATTTCTTGAGATATCGGCCATTGATAAGTGGCATGGGCTTTTCTCCCTAGGCATTTATTAGCTGGTAGGATCCTCCATCAAACACTTTCTCGATGATGTACGATCCTTCCCAGTTTGGCTCGAATTTTCCCTTAGCATGAAAGTCTACCCTAGCACCACCATGAGGTCCAAGTGGCATCAAGCGTGCCAAATTCAATTTTTTTGGGCGCTAAGCTAGACTTAACAAGATCGTTATCTAGGTGATTAGGGTTTAAGTTTGATATCTACAAAAACTATAGTAAGTGAAAGATGGCTATACCCTCATAGATCGAGTCATTCACTTCACATGCTCCGTGTAGTAGTCCCGCGACTCCACTAGGCTCCACTTGAGGCTTTGGACGAGCTTCCTCCGATGACTTTCGTGCCGAAGATGATCCACGCAAAGTCCCTCTAACTCAAGCTACCTCTACACTAAACTCTTTAGCGTAAAAAACACGCTACACTCGATCGCTAGTCAAGTGTAAGATGGTGGAATATGGGATGTTAAAGCTCACAAGATTGTGTTCAAGCTTCATGATTCACATCACATATGAGGGTTGAAGTTTGAGCTAAAACTTTGAGGAAGAAGAAGAAGTTAGAGAGCAACCATGGGAGCAAAGCAAGAAAAATGCTAAGTTTTGAAATGAGCTCAAGAATGAATGGCAACTCTTGACCCCCACTCATTCAAGCATGGAATTTTGCAATATAAAATTGCAACCATGCTTGAATAGTGAGTCAAGATGAATAAACAAATATAACTCCCATGCTTGCAACCATACTTTCAATTTACACCTCATTTCTATTTTCACAAAATAGAAATTCATATGCCATGCTTCATTATATATATATATATATTAATATATTTATAATGAAGAATAATTAGTGAGCTAATGATATTAGTTAAGATATAATTATATCACATATAATATATATATCACATTATTAAATCAACACTTGATTTAATCCGGTTATATCACATATGACCGACTAATATTATTTATCTGTATATCACATTATCAAATCAACACTTGATTCGACAATCTGGTTATATCACATATAACCAAACCGATAACAGATAACTGCCAGATTACAATACGGTATCACATACACGTATTTAATCAGGCCCACACACATATCACATATGTGTCCTACTTCGTTTCGCCTGAACCAGGGAACTTCTGTGTGGGACTCTAAAGACTCGTCAATACGCCAGCAGTAGGTGATGATCATATCAGTCACCTATAAGCCGTCAGCGGTACTAGATGGATGTAACAGCTACCTGGGTATTGAGCGATATGAAAATCAACAAGCAAGCTTGTCCATAGTCTCCATGAAGCCTATCAGTAACACTACAGTTCGGTCTCTTCGTCTTATATGCCGCATATCATGTCTAGGGGTGGTAAACGTCAGTCCCCAGTTACGTGATAAGTCATGCCGATGTCTGGCCTATAACGGTTCGAGAAATTACTGACAACACTTATCAGTAAATCTCGACAGGGACTTCCGGTTATAGCCAATCGAGCATAGCGCAACATCAACCTCCAATAACAGGATAGACGAAACCTCTCCTATCGCTCATTGCCTCCATGCGACTCGGGACTGTACCAAAAATCCACCTGTTTGCACGTCTCCTTTGAGCGTGGTAGGGAGGAAATCAAAGAACAGTGGGAGCCGCACAAGACTCTATGATGATCTCGGGTCTACAGACTAACCTGTACCAGTGTCACCAGAGGACTGCTATCTGACGATAGGTATACTACCACATAGGAGTCCTCGGCGAGTCCTGTTCGGTGTACCCATTCTCCAATGAGCATCTGTGTACAATCTTTGATGTCACACACCAATGGTTGTGGGATCAACCATCGCCCTCTAAGGGACAAGAAACGTACACACTAGTCTACTCTGGAATATCAATGCCTTAGTCTCGATATTCCCACGACTAGGAACTGATTAAAGGATGTACTTTTGGACCACCCTGGCCTCACTAGTATGATCTCATCATAGTCCTGGTAGTCAAGTACATATCCTAAGAGCTTTATCAACATGTAAGAGACAGACAGTATAAATACCAGTCTACATGTTAAGATAAAGGTAACCTGACAGCATATTAAAATGTTGAGCAAGAAAGTCCTCTCTATATATATGTCCAAGCATCCACTATATCATCAATAATGGCCTCTAGGGCATACATATTACTGACAATCTCCCACTTGCACTAAGGCCAGTTGTTGTAGTATCTCATACCCAACGGCCCAAAAGTCTATCGAATAGTATCTGGGGGATGGCCTCGGTGAGTGGATTTGCTGTGTTATCCTCTGTGTCAACTCTCCTGACCTCGATCTCCCGGAGATCAACTATCTCCCTGATCAGGCGATACTGTCTAAGAATATGTCTGGATCGCTGACGGGACCGGGGTTCCTAGGCCAAAGCCATAGCTCCATTGTTATCACAATACACATGTATTGGATGCCCAATGGTAGGAACCTAGTTCATCTCATGAACTCTATTTATCCAGACAACCTCTTTGGCAGTATCGTTGGTAGCAATGTAATTAGCCTCTATCAACGAGTCTGCTATGGTATATAGCTTGGAACCCTTCCAATATACCGTCCTTCCACTGAGGGTGAAGACAAAACCCGAGACTGACTTTCAGTCGTCCTTATCAATCTGGAAGCTCGAATCGGTAAAGGACTCTAGCTGGAGTTCACCATTACCATACACCAAGAACATATCTTTAGACTTTCTCAAGCACTTAAGAATGTTCTTCAGCTGTCCAGTGATTTTCCCAAAGATCTTTTCGATACTTATTCACTACACCTAGTGAGTAAGCTACATCTGGTCTAGTATATAACATCGCATACATGATTGGCCCTTCTGCCTTGTATGCAAGCCCTCTCCAAATCGGTCTCAAGAGACATCTCTTTGGAGAGAGTGATTCCTGAACAAGCGGGTATATTACAACGCTTAGAATCATCCATACTAAACCCCTTTAGCATGGTGTCTATGTACCTGGATTGGGACAATCCCAAATCCGTTTAGATCTATCTCTATTGATCTATATCCCCAGGATGTAGGAGACATCAGTTAGATCTTTCATGGAGAACCTGTGTGATAAGAGGTGCTTGACTGAGTGTAGCATAGGAACAACCTTTCCTATCAAGAGTATGTCATCCGCGTACAATGCGAGGAAGACAACCATAATCTCTACAACCTTCTTATTTATACATGGTTCATCTACCTTTTTGATGAAGTCAAACTCTTTGACAGTTTCATTAAAACAGATGTTCCATCTCCGCGATGCCTGCTTTAACCCGTAGATGGATTTAAGTGGCTTGCACATGCTTCCGCTGCTCCCACTATCTACGATGCCCTCTGGCAGTGTCATATACACGCTCTCTTCTAAATCACCATTTAGAAAAGCGGTTTTGACGTGCAGTCTGCCAGATTTCGTAGTCATGGTATGCAGCAATGGCAAGTAGGATCCTGATAGACTTAAGCATAGCTTCGAAAGTCTCAACTTTTCCATCTACACCAAATTATTTTTCTCAAAGATCTTCTTGTTCCCAATGGATTTTACCCCTTCAAGAGCAACATGCAAAGTCAACACTTTGCTGGTGTACATGGATTCCATCTTAGATCGCATAGCATCCTGCCATTTCACATAGTCTCTACTTATGATGGCCTGCTCGAAACTAGTTGGGTCATCATCTCCATGATGCAATCCTCGCTCCCACCGTCTACGAGAAAACCGTAGTATTTCTCAGGTGGATGAGGAACCCTACTAGATCTGCGGAATGGCTTTGGTTCGTCAGGGACAATTGAATCCTTCGGTTCCAACAAATCGTCAGTTATAGTTTGTGTTCGCTGGAACTACTTCCAGTTCTACCTCATTGCCACTAATTTCTTTGACAAGAAATTCCTTTTCTAAAAAGGTGGCATGTCAAGAAACGAAACACCTTTTTCTCCTCGGCATGGTAGAAGATATACCCTCGCAAATATTTGGGATACCCTACAAACTTGCACAGAACTGACCTTGCCTCAAGCTTGCCCGGATTTTGCTTTTCAACATAGGCCGGACAACCCCATATCTTAACTCATTTAAGAGATGGTATGTTCCCATTCCATATCTCATATGGAGTGGTGGGCAACGAATTTGATCCGAACTCTATTCAATAGGTATGCATCTTCTTAAGTGCATGTCCCTGATAGGAAATAGGCAACTCAGCAGTACTCATCATAGAGTGCATCATATCTCATAGGGTGCGATTCCTCCATCCCGATATACCGTTGTGCTGTGGTTTATACGGAGGAGCAAACCGAGAGAGAATCTCATTCTCTTTTAAATAGTCTAAGAACTCCGTGCACCAGTATTCTTCTCCCCGATCATATCGAAGGATTTGGATACCTTTACCCATCTGGTTCTCAACTTCGTACTTATATTCCTTAAAATTCTTAAAGATTCAGATTTGGTGTTTCAACAAGAACACATGTACGTATCTTGAGAGAACATCGGTGAATGTAATAAAGTACGCGGAACCATCCCTGGCATGTGTAGACATAGGACCGCATACATCACCATGTATCTTTCCAAGAGTTCAATAGCTCTTTCTTCGTTTCCAGTAAACGGAGATTTGGTCACCTAGTCTTTGAGACATGACTGGCGAGTTTCATAAGATGTAAATTCTAACGGATTCAAATATGCATCCTTATGGAACTTTAGCTAGTCTTGTTTCATCGATATGACCCAGTCTACAATACCACAAGAAGACTTTGTTCATTTCTGAATTGTTCCTCTTGTGTGTGTTCTGTACGTTTAGAACTGTAGTTTGATTCAGAACGTGTACGCTGTTATACAACATACCTTACCCAATCAACACTTGATTTAGGAAAATATTCACAATATTATTGGTATGAAATAACAGTCGCTAAGAATCAATGTATTACCAGTTAGTAACACCAGGTGATATCTGCCAACTGCTTTGGCTGCAACAATTGCACCATTCTCTACTACTAGAGACATATCACCTTTTCACAGTTCTCCACCTGTCTATAGCCCATGTAACAAATTACATGTGTGGGATCCTGATCCGGTATACCATAGCAGGATGTAGAGTAAACTGAGAAACAGTTCTTGGTAATGAACACACCCGAAGATAATGCATCATCATGCTTGTTCTTCGTTTGGGTGACGTAGGAATCCGAATATTCCCCTATTCCTTGATCAGACTTATGACAATCATAAGATAGAGTAGAACCTGGCCTAGTATAATAAGTAGGTTCGGTCAAAACATCCATATTATTATCTTGATTAAGGCATTTCATTGGTCGCTACCAGGAGAGAGAGAAGGATAATCACTTTGTGTGCGCTCTTTGCAAGATTAGTTTGGTTATTTTATCTAATCAGGATGGCTCCCACTGTTTTTATCAAATCTTCCTTCAAACCTTTAAAGGTAAGATTAGCCGGGATTAATTACACCCTACAGGTTCACCAATCGTTCGGCCAGGCAGGTATCGGTACTCCGAGGGAGGTTCCCCATGCTTTCGCATGGACCTAATTAAAATAAACCTCATTTTCCTAGAGGCATAACCCCATTGACACCTTTCTAGACACCTACTTGATCGGGTAATTGTAAAGTGCAAAATTCTCCCAGGAGTAACTCTTATTCGAAGTGGGTATCGGGATCCAACTATCATATAGAAGGTATGCAATCCCATTGCAAATTTCAACACTTGAAATTCCCGATAAAGTTTTTACCCCTAGCTTCCTATGACCTTGATGAAGGCCAACAAACTATAGGCCGCTAGTCATGTTCAACCCGTTCATTTCTTGATTGAATTAAACCCACCCGCACGACCCTTGACGAAGGCCAATAAAGTTGCACGAATACCCTAATCCAATCGCATCACATGCTGGCAGATAAGCACTAATCAGCTACCTCACACTACGTCTTGACGAAGGCCAACAAACGTAGAATGAATACTAAATAGTACTTATCCGAAATGACGGAGGGCTACGCAGATTTTTAAGAAAACCATGAGCGTAATGAACTTGATATCGTTGTAGAATCTAATGATTTTATAAAGGAGTGTTTTTGAGGGTTTTCTAGCTTGGCTAAAAAGGTCACTCCCGGTGAAAGGACCTCGGCTCTTCCCTCATCAAATGAGGTGCTGGATATTCATGAATACCACTATGCAAAACAAGAACAAGAGAAGCAGTCAAAAGACAAAACCGAGTAGGTTGTAGTATTTGCTAGTTTCGCTAAAGAGGTCACTCCCGGTGAAGAGATCTCGGCTCTTTTCTCATCGAATGAGGTACTGGATATTCATCAAGGAATACCACTATGCAAAGCAAAAACTAGAGCCACCCTTTTTGAAAATTTGATTCTACAACATTTTTAGGTTTATTTCTTTTCATTAATCTTATTAATGAAGTCTCATTATTTAAAATTTCCTAAACATTACAGAAAAGTGAAACGAAAATAGAACGTACGCTTATGCCATCCGCATTTTCCATGGACCCCGTCATGCACTGTTAGGTTACTTAACTACCGGCGGAGCAGGGGCTGGACTAGCGCGAGTGCAAAACATAAGCAACGTTTATTATATATCATATATATAATAGACCATTTGTCTCACGCAGTTATATTGTAACACCCTAGTTCATTTATACCAGTTCTATTTCAAGTATTTCTTTATTTATGGTATTTTCCTGATTTACTGTGTTTTGGGTGCGAATAGTATATTTGACATCTGTATTTGCATCCGACCCGACCCGCATGCTTGAAACATGTCTTGATTCATGTTTATGATTTATCCTGGCTTGTTACGTGGATCCGTGCACTTTCATTTATACATCCTGCATACTGGCATTTATCTGGCATCTGCATTTTAAATATAACAATTAGAGTCACATAAAATGTTTTTAAAAAAAATATCTTGCATGGCCTGCATGATGCCCCTGACTCTGTGGCAACATCTGCGCATCTTGTTCTTGTCCCGTTCAGTGAAACAGACTTGTTTGGATGACTACGTGCACGTGCGTGCATCCGTTCTTGGGGTATGCATCTTCGTTACCCGGATATCCAACTTTAATTTTGGTCGACATGTATATTTTTTCATATTTTAAAACTGAATTTTAGACCCGACCCGGGCGAGTTTTGAACTATGTTTGTATTTACTAGAATATCAAATTTTATTTATAAAATATTAATTTTATAAACTGATACAAATTAAAATTTAGTTAACTAATAAAAGAATTTTTTTAAAATTTAAATCTAAACTAATTTCCTAACAAACTAACAATCCCTTTTTTCTCTCTTCTCTCTCCACATAACATATATCTCCCTCATCAATTTATATATTCTACTTCTTTGTTCTTCAAGCCCACACGCATTCTCGTCGACGCAACTCCAGCCGCATCCTAGAACCTTAACCCAGCCATCAAAACTTGGTGTTGATTTGTATAGCGTCGTGTTGCTTCCGTTCATCGCGTTTGTTTCGAGGAAAGTTTACAACTTGCTACATGCTATGCTTTATGTTATTTATTTATATGTTTCTGTATCATCATCATCATACAGCTATATCTATATAATTTATACACCGCAGTTATTTAACGTTAATCGGTTTTATAATATAAAATGTATGAAAGTTTACAACTTGCGATATGCTATAATTATATCTATAAATATATATATCGACGTAATATTTTTTATTATTATCTTTAATTAGTTTATAATCTGCATTTTATAATGTTATACAAAATATAGTTTGAAAATATTATAGTTTATACATGAAACGTCGTTGCAAAGCGGATACGACAAATCTGAAATTTACTGTACACCTTACCTTATAAAATGCATTATAAATCATAAAAAAATTATTAGTATAAATTCTTTAGTTCGTTACGAAGCTAACTCAGAATACTATAACTCTATGAAATATTTACTTGCAAAATAAATTGTTTAAATAACGTAAAATGCAAATGAAAATATCTCTAAACTGCTATCCAAAGAAATTCCAGCAGCAAAATTTCAATTTCGAATATTCATAGCTTTTTGTAGGAACAACCTGAGATATTTCAACTTATAAAAATGAAAACCTTATTGAATTATCTTTTTTTTGGTATAAAACATGTCCCTTTTGAAGAACGTTTGTTATTTTTAAGCTATTTTACAAATCAGGGTGATGCTGAATTTCTGAACGGAACTTTCTTGTGCATGGTTAATCAATACCACTTTTATAGTTATTAATCGGTTTGAATATGTTATCCATATTAATATTATTATATCAATATCTATTTAATAAATAATAGTGCTTGTGTTTTAATATTCAGCAAATTTTACCGATTTACATTTTTATAGTATCCGTCTGTATCCGTACGGTTTATTATATATCTAGTTGCACGCCGAGACCATATTATTTCATGTTACTGTTGTATTAGTGCACCATGCTTAATAATGTGCATCCCACTTAGTCTTGGAACTGTAAATATAACCCTAATCGATAATTGTGCATCCATACCATTAATTATATATCTATTTGCATTCCAAGTCACGTTATTTCATATTACTGCTATATTAACACCATATGCTAGATAATGTGCATCCCACATAGTCATGAAATTATAGTTGTAACCCCTGATAGTTATTTATGCATCCATATTTATTTGTGTATCCATACCATTAATTCTGCATAACTAGTTGCACCCCATATTACATTAACTCATACATTAGTAGCCATGCTTGATATTGTGCATCCTACTTAGTCATGATGTAACCCCTGATCGATATTTGTGCATCCATACTTTTATTGTACATCCGTACTTTCACCCCTGATTCAATACTTGCTACAGTTTGATTATGAGCATCCGCTTGATACATGTGCACTACTTGACATGACCTGATACACCACTACTTGACATGACTTGATACATGTACACTACCTAACATGGCCTGATATACCACTGCTTAACTTGATACCTGATCTTGTTACTAATGCCAACAATCTTGACATGTTGTCCCTACAGACATATCCTGTTATCTATTTAGACAAACCTGTACCTTCTTGATCCTGTGTTGGCATTAGCTCCAGATTTATCAATACCTGACTTGAAAACATAACCTTCGGGGTATGGGGAAATCAAAAGTGTAAACTAAAGTGTAGCTTACAAGGGTATTACTTGATCTGTGGTCCTAGGGGATAACGGGACAGAATCATTCGTGATTCTTACTTGATCCGTGGTCCCGGGGGATAACGGGACATAGTCATTCATGACTCCCACTACCTGATCCGTGGTCCCGGGGGATAACGGGACATATCCTTTGAGTTACATGGAGGATTACATTAATTGATTTTGAAGACTTTAGAATAGATAACTCAGTGGCACAGTTTAGATTACTCACTGCACATCACATGTGCTTATACCCTTCACTGTTCCTTATTCATGATACTGTTATACTCTTGTTACTGTTCATACTCATGCATGCATATCTTGTTACCCCCTGATTGTATAATTGCTTGATATTATGACACATTGACGTCTGGGTTTTGCATGACCCAGATCCTCTCTCCCTGTCACAGGCCGTTCAGGAATATTTCAGTCAGCAGGCCGAGCAGTGAGGACCTGTTAGTATTTTAGTTTAGTTTTCTTTCAGCACTTTTATTTCCTGTTGTGAGCCCGTATTTAGGACGTACTTTCCAGATTGTTATTGTTACTTGAATTTATTGCTTCCGCATATTATTTCTTGACTCGTTTATTCTGGCTCATGGACATGTACTAGATAGTTTATTTTATTTCTACCATTCTTGATATCTCTAGACAGTCGTAATGCGACTGTGGAGGGATATTTCCTATCCACAGGTAGCATGGTTGGCTCTGTCACGTGCCTATCTTAGCACACTTTGGGAAGCGGGGCGTGACATATATGATCAACATCACAGAACCAAGCAGCAGAAGAAAACATATGAAATATTGGATATACTAGGATTTTCGTGTTTTAAATTTAGCCAGTAATGTAAAACATGGATTCCACGGTCGTGATGAATAGCCAAACCCATATCCCATAGACCCCTACGAGAGCGGCAAGTAACCCTACCAATTCTAGAGTTAGGATATCTGGTCGCAACTCCTTGAGATGGTCTCCCACACTTTGATTTCAACTAGACCGCGAAAGAGTGCTTGCTGGACCTTGACTTGATTTCCGTTTGCTTAAGCTAAGATTTCTGGTATGGACCTGACTTGACAGGTGCGACCTAGAACCCGGTTACTTATGCTCTCCAACTTGGGTCTATCCTAATATGGAAAAATAAATAATATACAACAGTGGTGACATCATCCTCAACCCGGAAGTGCCCCAATAAAAGAATATTACATATATATTATATATGAATGAAAATATAAAAACTCTCATCTCATATAAAACCCCCGGCTATTCAATCACGACGATCCAATAAAACACATCAGCAGCAACACATGATATCATATATCATCAATGTAAGTAAATACGCGTATTCCAAATTCCATTGACATATAGCAACGAGATTTGGGATACCCCACGTATTACACTTACGGCCGCAAAAAATAAATGTAAAACTGCAATAATTAGAATCCGCATATCCTTAGACATCATAAACCCGGAATATCATATATTCCGAATTTCATGCCTAACCTATAAACCTTGCATTTTAGTCTCATGTTAAAAACTTTTTTCAATATTTTAGTCGGATAATTCAACAAGATTCCCGACTACCCGATCGAATACGCGTCAGAAACTATAGTAGATGGCCGTACCCCCGATACCGTCGACCAAGTGCACTTAGGCGGAACACCATGGCCACAAGAACCCGAGTGGGTGCTATTGGCAACAGGATTCTTTTACAGTCACTTGGTTAGGGCAATGGGTCGAGGCTATCTAGTAAATTTAATCGGCGAGTATTCGCGTACAATTCGCGATTGCGACAGAGTTTTGATCCGAATCGAAACTTCATGGCAATCGATCTACCGAGACTAAAACGCTAGATTTACAAACATTAACTAGTTTTCACAAAACCAATTAAATGCAGATCCTCACTACTGCATCCATATAAAATTAAAACCCAAAATGATGCAACAATTACGATTACGAAACACTCCGTATTAGTCCCTTACCAAATTAAAATCTCATGAAATTTTGGACTAATCAAACAATACCTGAAACCCCAAAATCAAGTCACCAGAACACCAAAAAAATTTCGAGGCCAGACCACACAGGAAAACCGGCCACACCCGTTTTTTCTGAGTTTTCGCCGGGTCAAAAGTGGTGTTTTGGCCTCAAATTTCTCCAGTGTTCAATTTTCATCATATACAACATTCTGCAGTTGCTTAAAAAAAATTTAGAGGACATTTAAAAATCGACAGAAACTGGATTTTTGGGTTTCGGAGTTTTTCGGTTTCGTGATTCTAATTATATCGTCTAATCTTCTAGCTTAGGCTCTGATACCATGAAAGTCTACCCTAACACCACTATGAGGTCCAAGTGGCATAAAGCATGACAAATTCAAATTTTTATGGCGCTAAACTAGACTTAACAAGATCGTTAGCTCGATTAGGGTTTAAGTTTGATATCTACAAAAACTATAGTGGGTGAAAGATGGTTATACCCTCGTAGATCGAGTCCTTCACTTCACATGCTCCGTGTAGTAGTCCCGCGACTCCACTAGGCTCCACTTGAGGTTTTGGACGAGCTTCCTCCGATGACCTTCGTGCCGAAGATGATCTATACGAAGTCTCTCCAACTCAAGCTACCTCTACACTAAACTCTTTAGCGTAGGAAACATGCTACAATCGATCGCTAGTCAAGTGTAGGATGGTGAAGTAGGGGATGTTAAAGCTCACAAGATTGTGTCCAAGCTTCATGATTCACATCATATGTGAGGGCTGAAGCTTGAACTAAGACTTTGAGGAAGAAGAAGAAGCTAGAGAGCAACCATGGGAGCAAAGCAAGAAAAATGCTAAGTGTTGAAATGAGCTCAAGAATGAATGGCAACTCTTGACGCCCACTGATTCAAGCATGGAATTTTGCAATATAAAATTGCAACCATGCTTGAATAGTGAGTCAAGATGAATAAACAAATATAACTCTCATGCTTGCAATTTACGCCTCATTTCTATTTTCACAAAATAGAAATTCATATGCCATGCTTCATTATATATATCATATATATATATCATATATATATATATATATATTTATAATGAAGAATAATTAGTGAGCTAATGATATTAGTTAAGATATAATTATATCACATATAATATATATCACATTATTAAATCAACACTTGATTTAATAATCCGGTTATATCATATATGACCGACTAATATCATTTATCCGTATATCACATTATCAAATCAACACTTAATTCGATAATCTGATTATATCACATATAACCAAACCGATAACATATAACTGCCAGATTACAATACAGTATCACATACACGTATTTAATCAGGCCCACACACATATCACATATGTGTCCTACTTCATTTCGCCTGAACTAGGGAACTTTTGTGTGGGACTCTAAAGACTCGTCAATACACCAGCAGTAGGTGATGATCATATTAGTTACCTACAAGCCGTCAGCGGTACTAGCTGGACGTAACGGCTACCCGGGTATTGAGCGATATGAAGATCAACAAGCAAGCTTGTCCATAGTCTCCATGAAGTCTATCAGTAACACTACCGTACAGTCCGGTCTCTTCGTCTTATATGTCGCATATCATGTTTAGGGGTGGTAAACGTCAGTCCTCAGTAACGTGATAAGTCATGCCGATATCTGGCCTATAACGGTTCGAGAAACTACTGATAACACTTATCAGTAAATCTCGGTAGCAGCCTTGCCCAGGGACTTCCGGTTGTAGCCAATCGAGCATAGCGCAACATCAACCCCTAATACCGGGAGAGACGAAACCCCTCCTATCGCTCATTGCCTCCATGCGACTCGGGACTGTACCCAAAATCCACCTGTTTGCACGTCTCCTTTGAGCGTGGTAGGGAGGAAATTAAAGCATAGTGGGAGCCGCACAAGACTCTATTACGATCTTGGGTATACAGACTAACTTGTACCAGTGTCACCAGAGGACTGCTATCTGACGATAGGTATACTACCATATAGGAGTCCTCGGCGAGTCCTATTCGGTATACCCATTCTCCAATGAGCACCTGTGTACAATCTTTGATATCACACACCAATGGTTGTGGGATCAACCATCGCCCTTTAAGGGACAAAAAACGTACACACTAGTCTACTATGGAATATCGATGCCCTAGTCTCGATATTCCCATGACTAGGAACTGATTAAAGGATATACTTTTAGACCACCCTGGCCCTACTAGTATGATCTCATCATAGTCATGGTAGTCAAGTACATATCCTAACGGATTTATCAACATGTAATAGATAGATAGTATAAATATCAGTCTGCATGTTAAGATAAAGGTAACCCGACAGCATACTATCATGTCAAGCAAGAAAGTCCTCTATATATATGTCCAAGCATCCACTATATCATCAATAATGGCCTCAAGGGCATACATATTACTAACAGTATGATCCAAACCGTAGGGCCTTTATGCTTAATTCATTTGTGACTTGGAGCATTCACGTGTAGTATTTCTTGAGATATCGACCAATGATAGGTGGCATGGGCCTTTCTCCCTAGGCATTTATCAGCTGGCAGGATCCTCCATCAAATACTTTCTCGATGATATACGATCCTTCCCAGTTTGGCTCGAATTTTCCCTTGGCATGTCGATTGGGGATGATCTGTCTTTTAAGGACCAACACCAATTCGTCTTTCTTAAAAGTACGGAGACGGGTCATCTTGTCATAAGCCCGTGATATTTGGGCTCGGTACAGCTCGAGATTTTGCTGTACTGCGAGCCTCATTTTTTCGAGGGCATCGAGCTCTTAGAGCCGAAGGAGAGAATTTTCCTCCTCCGTCAAACCATGCTGGACAGCCATTCTGAGGCTTGGAACTTCGACTTCGAGCGGGAGGATTACTTCCACTCCGAAGAGTAGTGAGTATAGAGTGGACTGAGTTAGAGTGCGGTGCATGGTACGATATGCCCACAACGCCTCGTAGAGCTTGAGATTCCAGTCTCTCTTGTTGGCTGAAGTATTTTTCCTCAGGAGTTTGCATAAGAGTTTTATTGAAAGCTTCGGCTAGCCCATTCGCTCTTGGATTATAAATAGAGGAATATCTCCAGTCTATCTTATGCTGTGTGGCGAACCTTGAGACTTTGAAGCTCTTGAAAGAAGGCCCGTTATCAGAAATGATTCTTCTGGGTGTACCGAAGCGGTATAGAATATTATGCCGGAAGAACGTCAGAATATCTTCTGTCTTGACTTCTTTTAGCGGGACAGTTTCAGCCCACCCGGAGAAGTAGTCAGTTGTGGCCAATATAAATCGGTGGCCTTTAGATGACGGAAGATCAATTGGACCAACTATGTCAGTACCCCAAATTTCGAAGGGCAATGACGCCACTGTAGGATGCAGCGGATTGGGATGCTTATGAATGAAGTCACCGTGAATTTGGTATAGATGACACCTCTTCGCATGCTCTTCGCAATCCCTTATCATGGTAGGCCAGTAATACCCAAGCCGTTTAATTTGAAGCTGCATTTTTGTGCCAGATTGGTGAGCTCTGCAAACACCCGAGTGAACTTCTTTCATGACTTTTTGGGTTTCAGCGATGACAGACACCTGATCCAGAGTTGGTTATATGATCTGCGGTATAGCGTATTATTTACAAATACGTATCGGAGAGATATTTTCTTAAATTGAACCCTCGTAGATTTTTCTTTGGGCCGGAGGTACTCTATAAGGGTTCTCTCCAATCGGTCTTGTCTTGAATGATCAGAGCTTTTTCGACAGGATTGTTCTCTTGTTCTGTATTTCCTTCTTCACACAAAGAGACTGGAGGTAGAATTTGCCGGCTTCTGACTGTTATCGGAATCTCATTTATATCGGGATCAGCCAGCTCCTTGGCTAAGCGAGCGAGTACGTCGGCTTTTCTGTTCAACGTCCTAAGAACTCTCATTAGTTCATTGTGAGTGAACTGTTTCATGAGTTCCACCACCCGGCTTCTGTATCGAGCTAACTTGTGTTTATATATCTTGTACTCGCCACTCACTTGGTTGACGACAAGCTGGGAATCACCATAGACTCGTAGTCGAAAGATTTCCATTTCTACGGCGAACTCCAGACCAGTTATGAGTGCTTCGTACTCAGCCTCGTTGTTTGTGTAGGTTTTTTCGTCACCCTATTGAGATGGGAATACGCGCGCGCTTTTCAGGCGTACTACAGAATCCCCCTGCCTAGGACAGGCCAGGGTTTATTGAATGTGGGGATCCGAATCTCTGGCAGCCACGGACTAAACTGCCGTTAATTATCCCTCACTTTTGGAGCGAGGGAACCTCCGATTGACGGGTCAAACCGGTCACGCGAACTCAATGCGATGCATTGGTGTGTGTGTATGTTATTTTTTTAACATATTATAATGGAGACGTGTTCATTTTGTTTTGTACCATTTGTTAAAAAAAGGATATATATATTTTTTATTTATTTATTTTTATATATAAAAAAGGCAAAAATAAATAAATAAATATTTAGAGAAATGTTATTTTTTTTAAAAATATTATTTATAATTTATTTTTATTTATTTAATTTTTTTTTGAATAAAAAGGATTAAAAGAAAAAAAAGAAGGAAGAAAGAAGAAGAAAAAAAATTAAAAGGGGAGGGGGGAAGAGAGGCTCCCATTTAATGAGAGCCATCCCCCTAACGTGACCTCGTCAAGTGAGGGGGGAGCCCTCCCCCTCACGTGATCTGAGGGGGCCAGAGGGCTCCCATTTCATGGGAACCCTCTCCCCTCACGTGACCTCACGTGAGGGGGAGGGGGAGGCTCCCTCCTCCATACGTGGGGTTCCAAAATTAATTAATTTTTTTTGTTTTTTACATGGAGTTCAACTCCAAAAGAATTTTTTTTGTGGAGTTAAACTCCAAAATTTTTTTAAATAAGGAGTTCAAATCCAAAAAGATTTTAAATGGAGTTTAACTCCAAAAAGATTTTTATTGTGGAGTTAAACTCTAAAAAGAATTTTAAATGGAGTTCAACTCAAAAAAGATTTTTATTGTGAAGTTAAACTCTAAAAGAGTTTTAAATGGAGTTCAACTCCAAAAAGATTTTTATTGTGGAGTTGAACTCTGAAAGAATTTTTGTTTGTGGAGTTAAACTCCAAAAGAATTTAAATGGAGTTAAACTCCGAAAGGATTTTAAATGGAGTTAAACTCTTAAAAAGATTTAATGTCGAATTAAACTCCAAAAGAATTTTTAAATGGAGTAAAACTCCTAAAAAAAATTTAATGTGTAGTTAAACTCCAAAATAATTTTAAATGGAGTTCAACTCCAAAAAGATCATTATTTGGCGTGGATTTAAACTCCAAAAGAATTTTAAATGGACTAAAACTCCTAAATTTTTTTTAATGTGGAGTTAAACTCCAAAATAATTTTGAATGGAGTTCAACTCTAAAAAGATCATTATTTGGTGTGGAGTTAAACTCCACTAAATGGGAAGCCTCCCCTCACGTGAGAGGGGAGAAAGCTCCCACTTGGTGGGAGTTCTCTCTTCCTTACGTAAGAGGGAGCAGGGGATCCCAAAAGATATTCCTTTTTTAGTGATAGAATTAAACTCGAAAAGAATTTTATTTGTGGAGTTAAACTCCAAAAGATTTTCTCCTTTCGCTTTTGAGAAGAAACCCAAAATGGGTTCTCTTGAAACTCCAAGATTTTGATCTTGGATGAAAAAAAGAGACCCTTTTCTTCTCTTGATAGAGTCTTAGGAGGTGGGTTTATGGTAAAACTTTATTTAGTTTAAAAAAAAAGAGCTAAGCTCTTGATTCAATTGAAAAATGAAAAGAAAGAAGAAAAACTTAAGAGAGTGAGGATGGAGGCACAAACCCTAGAGATTTGAGGAGAATAAATTGTATACTTTATTTCATTATCATGCTGCCTTTTATAGGCTTACAAAATTACATATAGCCCATTGAGCTTTACAAAATGGCATTTTGCCCATCCCATACATCATGTGCTCATTTCTTTTGCACATGAGCCATGAGCTTACAAATATTTGGCTTTATGCCCATTTTGCTTACATTCATGCATAAAAAAATTACATCAAAATTATTTATTATATGATTTCATTTTGGCATGGGGGAGGCCGGCCGCGGGGCTCGACTTGGGCATGAGCCCATTTGATCTGGGCTTAGGCCCTCTTACTTGGGGTTGACTTTGAGTTTGACTTGGTCAACCACGGTGCAATTTTTGACCCCAACAAAGTGCCCCCTATCAATAAATGCACGCCACATATGTAAGTGGTGTTCGAGCGGACAATACTAGTGGGCTTTGGTTTAAGTCGGATCCTAGTATTTGATTATTGGATTAGCTTTGTCTCATAGTATTCGTGTTTCTCGGAACACGGATGCGGGTATATATATACGGATGAGAGAAGGTATAGAAGGAGACACCTCATTAGGGTTTTTGACCATTGACTTGGTCAAAACAAAAATGAGGTGGAAAAAAGAATTTGTTATTTTTGGTAAATGATAATTATATATGGCATGACTGCTTGGGTTGACCTTTTGAATTGGCTTGACTTGTTGACCTTAGATATTTTGATAAGATATTTTTGACCTAGATATTTTGGTGAGATATTTTCCATGCCATACTTGAGGTCATATAAAAGATAGCCATTCCATTTTTTATTATCATTATCACAAATACTTTCTCTTTCCTTAAGCTTGCTCTCACCTTCTTCCTCTCAAAACCCTAAGTGTATCATGTGCTGATAATCAAGGGTTAGTGAGACTAAGCCACTCTAAATCACACTCTACTCACTCTAGTCTACTTATATTAGCAAGCTAAGTATTCTAATTATCTCAACTTAGAGGTTTAGCTCAAGGTTCAAACTCTCGGGTGGATCATCGTTGACACAAGGAGGCGAAGTTCAAGCACGATCCATATTTCCATCGAAGAGCTTAAGGAGAGGATCGAAGACCCGAAGGACTTGGTTTCGTTAGGTATACTTTCTGTCATAGTAGATAGAACCCTAACATGCTAGTTAGGTTTATGGTTAAAGATCCAGTTTAGGTTTATTCTAGCGCCAAGTTTCGTATCGTTATAAAATTTTTGTTCCGCATTTGGCCACGGAAGTTGGCCGGGGCGCTAGCGTAACCCTTCATGGTATCAGAGCCAGCCCATAAACCCTAGACTAGCAAGTTTAAACAATGTTAAAACAACGAAACCGAAACGACTCCGTAACATCAAAACCCAAACTGCAGTTTCTGTTGAATTTTTAAAGGCTTCGAAATTTTTTAAAACAAGTGCAGAATGCTCTTTACACTGTGAGATGAACATTGACCAAAAAGACACAATTCCAACACTTTTTGGCCGACCACAACTTTCAAAAAACTGGCCTGCTCGGTTTGATCTTGGAGAATTGCGTCGTGTTTTGGTCTGTGTTCTCATCTAGTGGAGTTTGGGTTTCAGGTGTTGCTGGTTTTTGCCCAAGTTTGATTCTCTGTTGTTTTCAGTATGGGGCAATTTGGAGTATTTCGAAGTCATTATATTTGACACTGTTTAATAGTTTACAGTACAATCACTTTTATCTGCGACCGTGAATGTCATTCGATCGGTAAACCCGTCTATCTGCTATATGTTCTTTTAGACGAGTTTGCGAACGTGAAATTCGCGTTGATGTTTTGTGCTTGTGATGTGATTGTGGTTGGATAGTCGTGGTGGATAGCATGTGGTGCAATATTAGTGGTACAGTTAAAGATTCATTTGTATATTCATTTTGCGGGGCGAGTGTCCGACATGTGGACTGCCGTCTTTGTCGGGTTGTATATTATTTGATTGGGGCACGACCGGATTGAGCTCGATGTCACCATTTGTACATATTATTTTCTTTTTATGTACTAAGATTACCCCATGGTGGAGTGCGCGGATAGCCGGGTTCTAGAAGGCAGCAAGCCCGTATCTCATGGCGTTGAGACGGATGGGGCTTCATTCTAGAATCGGTGGGCTATTCGCCGCACTCGTAGGGGGTATAGTTTGACCCACGGAGGGGCGCCCAAGTTACCGGATTCCGTAAAGTGCTGGGTGGCCCATTCATTTTGTTGAAGGGGGCTGCCTCACTTATGGGATTAGCGGGTAACTTGCCGCGCTCGTAGGGGTCCAGGTTTTCATTGCACAGGCTATCCACACGACCGGGAATGTCGAGTTTTATTTGCGGCTCAAATGAAACCCGGGGCTCCAAGATTATCCACCATTCTGTATTGTTGGCTGAGATTCTGTGATGTTGATTATTATCATGCCTAGAACGAATATTGTATATACTTATATATATACTAGTAGATGTTGTATATGTTTTGCACCCACGCTAGTCCAGCCCCCGCTCTGTCGTTAGTTAAGTAACCTAACGGGTGATGACGGGCCCCGTGGCGAATGCGGATGGTATATATGTACATTGTATTTTCGTTCTTTTTGTGGCGTGATAGGATTAAATTGATGGGACCGCATTAATTTTGATTAATGCAAGAAAATAAACCTAAAAGATGTTGTTGGAACAAATTTCGAAAAACTACTGTTATATTCTTTCGCTTTGCATAGTGGTATTCGGTCATGAATATCCAGCACCTCATTCTATGAGGCAAGAGCCGAGATCCCTTCGCTGGGAGTGACCTCTTGAGCTAAAGTCTATATTATAGATTACTCGGTTTTTTCAAAACTAGAAATTTTTCAAAAAGCGGAGCTTAAACCGCTCCTTTTTAAAGCTATCAGGTTCCTTCAACGATATCAAGTTCATTACGTTAACGGGTTTTTCGCCAAAAACCCAGCCGTAGCCCTCCGTCATTTCTTACAAGTATTACTTAGTATTCATGTTGTGTATGTTGACCTCTGTCAAGGCATAATGAATGGTAGCTAAGCAATGCTCGTTTGTTGCATAGATAGATGCGATTATTTAGGACAGCTGCACGGTCATTTTGACCTCTGTCAAAGACTTGTGCCGGTGGGTCTAAATCAATCTAGGACAATGACGGGTTGAACTTGACTTGCGACTTATGACATGTTGACCTCTGTCAAGGTCATGAAGCCGCTTGGGACAAAAACCACATTGGGAGTTTCAAATATACAGGAAACTTGCCGATTTAGCATACCTTCTGGAGTGTAGTGACTAGAGTGGATTTCATCTAGGTCATTACACAATGATAGTTGGATCCCGATCCCACTGATGAGTTGGATTACTCTCGGGAGATTATTTCACTTAACAATCAATGTTATAAACCAAGTAGGTGTCTAGAACAGTGTTAGCGGGGCTACGCCTCCAGGGAAAAGAGGTTATATAATTAAGGAACTTCATGAAAGCGTTGGAAAACCTCCCTCGAAGTACCAATACTAGCCTGGCTGAAAGGCTAAGCAAGTATTGTGACGTGTGATTAAATCCTGACTAGTTCTTCTTTTAGGGTTTGAAGAAGAATTTGAGGAAACAGTGGGAGCCATCCTGGTTAGATAAATTAATAACCAATCTAATCTTACAAGAGCGCACGCTGAGTGTTTCTTTTCTCTCTCTCTAGGTAGCAACCATTTCACGCCCTAATCAAGATAATAAAATGTATCGCTTGACCGATCCGAATTCTTATTCGGGGCTGGGGAACGTCGGTTTAGTTATAACTTATGATGGCGATTGTAAGTATGAGCGGAGGAAAGAGGATAGTCTGGATTCCATGGAGACCCCATTGAAGAAGAAGCATACTAATGCATCTACTTCAGGTGTTCTTGTAATTGAGAACTGCTTTTCGGTCAGTCCTACCTCCTGGGTACTAGATACCGGATCAGGATCTCATATCTGTAATTTATTGCAGGGACTGAGAAAAAGTAGGATAGTTGGACCTAATGATATGTCCCTCAGGGTAAAGAACGGAGCACAAGTTAATACTGCAGCCGTCGGTGAATATCACCTAGTGTTGCCAAATGGCAACACTATGATTTTGAACAATTGCTACTATGTACCTTCCATGGTTTGTAACATAATATCAGTTTCTTTACTAAATAAAGATGGATATAACTTTGTTCTTAATAGAAATATCATGAACATTTACCTTGATAAGGTACTGGTTGCAGAAGGTACACTGTGTAATGGTATCTATGTTCTAAATCAGAATATAGTTCTCAATGTACAAAACACACGCAAGAGGAAGAGTTCAGATACGAACGAATCCTACTTGTGGCATTGTAGACTTGGTCATATCGGAAAGAAAAGACTAAGTAAGTTACATAAAGATGGACTCTTGAATACGTTCGAATTTTCATCTTATGAAACTTATCAGTCCTGTCTCAAAGGAAAGATGATCAACTCTCCGTTCACCGGACATGGAGAAAGAGCAGCAGAGCTCTTGGGACTCATACACAGTGATGTATGTGGTCCGATATCTATATATGCAAGGGGTGGGTTCTCGTACTTCATCACATTCACTGACGATCTCTCTAGGTTCGGGTATGTGTATCTTATGAAACACAAATCTGAAGTTTTTGAGAAATTCAAAGAATTCAGAAACGAAGTAGAGAACCAGACTGGCAAAAGTATCAAGATCCTCCGATCTGATAGAGGAGGGGAGTACTTGAGCACTGAATTCAGGGATTTTCTAAAAGAGAATGGTATTCTCTCTTAACTTACTCCTCCGTATACACCACAGCACAACGGCGTATCGGAGCGGAGGAACCGTACCCTATTGGACATGGTTCGCTCCATGATGAGTAGTGCTGAGTTACCTCTTTCATTCTGGGGACTTGCACTTGAAACAACAGCGCACTTGTTGAATCAGGTTCCGTCTAAATCTGTACCTAAGACTCCATATGAAATATGGAGTAGTATAAAACCATGTCTCAAACGGGTTAAGATATAGGGTTGTCCGGTATATGTGAAAAACCAGAATCCAGACAAACTTAAGGCACGGTCAGTTTTATGTAAGTTTGTAGGATATCCTAGGCATTCAAATGGATATATGTTCTACCACACCGAGTAACAAAAGGTGTTTGTTGCTCATCACGCCATCTTTTTGGAGTGGCAATTTCTTGCAAAAGAAATAAGTGGGAGCATGGTAGAACTGGATGAAATATCTGAACTACAAACTCAAACTGAGGATTTAGTAGAACCAGAAAATCCAATAGTCTCAGACGAACCTCAGCCACTCTGCAGATCTGGTAGGATTTCTCATCCGCCCGAGAGATACTACGGTTTTCTCATAAACAGAGATCGAGAGGATTGCATCTGGGAAGAAGATGACCCTACCGGTTTCAGGCAGGCCATTATCAGTAGGGACTCTGATAAGTGGCTGGATGCTATGCGATCTGAAATGGAGTCTATGTACACTAATAAAGTGTGGACCTTGGATATTGCTCCACCTGGGGTAAAACCCGTTGGATGCAAATGGATCTACATAAGGAAACTTGGTGTAAATGGGTAGGTGGAAACCTATAATGCTACACTCGTTGCCAAAGGTTTTCGTCAAAGATCTGGTGTGGACTATGACGAAACTTTTCTCCAGTGGCTATGCTCAAACCCATTCGGATCCTACTTGCCATTGCTGCCTTCCATGACTATGAGATCTGGCAGATGGACGTAAAAACAGCTTTTCTAAACGGCAGTTTGGAAGAGTGCATTTATATGGATCAGCCAGAAGGCTTTGTAGACAGTGGGAGCAGCGGGAAGGTGTGCAAGTTGCTTAAATCCATTTATGGATTAAAGCAGGCATCGCGGAGCTGGAACATCTATTTTGATGAAACAGTCAAGGAATTTGACTTCATCAAGAACGAGGATGAGTCTTATATTTATAAGAAGATTGTAGGACGAACTGTCGTAATCCTAATCTTGTACGTGGACGACATTCTTTTGATAGGAAATGACATTCCTATACTACAATCGGTCAAGCTATTCTTGTCACAACGGTTCTCCATGGACCTGGGTGATACCTCCTGCATTCTGGGGATCAAGATCTACAGAGATAGATCCAAGAGTTTACTGGGACGTTCGCAGTCCAAGTACATAGAGACCGTACTAAAGAGATTTAGTATGGAAGATTCCAAGCACGGTAATATACCCGCATTGCACGGAATCATCCTCTCCAAGAAGATGTCTCCCAAGACTGACGAGGAGAGGGTTCGCATGAGCACTATACCCTACGCTTCGGCGGTAGGATCTATAATATATGCGATACTATGCACAAGACCAGATGTAGCTTACGCGCTAAGCGTGGTGAGCCGGTATCAGTCAGACCCAGGTAAGAACCGCTGGACAACAGTGAAGAACATTCTCAAGTACTTGAGAAGGACTAAGGAGATGTTCCTGGATTATGGTAATGGAGAGCTCAGGGTCGAGTCCTTTATCGATTCAAGCTTCTAGAGTGACAAGGACGACAACAAGTCTGTCTCGGGTTTTGTGTTTACCCTCAATGGAGAGGCGGTTTATTGGAAGAGCTCCAAACAGGATACTGTCGCAGACTCGATGATGGAGGCTGAATACATTGCTGCAAGCGATGTCGCAAAAGAGGCAGTCTGGATGAAGAAGTTCATTAGTGAACTTCAGGTAGTTCCGTCCATTGTTGATCCAGCACCTTTGTATTGCGATAACAATGGGGCTATAGTTTTAGCGAAGGAACCACGGTCCCATCAGAAATCCAGACACATCTTAAGGCGGTATCACCTGATCAGGGAGATCATTGATCGCCAGGAGATCGAGGTGTGGAGAGTGGACACTAAAAAAACACGGCGGATCCATTCACAAAGGCCCTCCCTCAAGCACAGTTCGAGCGACTTTTTGAGCTATTGGGTATGCGGAACACTAGCAGCTGGCCTTAGTGCAGACATTGGGTATGCGGTACACCATTTACTGGCCTTTAGTGCAAGTGGGAGATTGTTGGATATGTATGCCCTAGAGGTCATTATTGTATAGTATTAGTTTGTATAATATATTTTGGAAGCTTGGGATATATACACGAATTTACGACATTCTTGCTCGATATAGTAGTAAGCTACTTGGTTTGTATCTATCTTAATATGTGTATATGTTTCTTTTAACATATCGCTAATACATATTGATAGAGCCCTTATGATCTTTACTTGACTACCAGCGTTGTGATGGCGGTCACACTAGTGGGGGCTGGGTAGTCTATAAGCACATCCTTATACAGGTCCCTAGTCGTAAGATTATCGAGACAGGGTATCGATACTTCAAAGTAGACTAGTGTATACGTTTCTCATCACAGCAAGGGAGATGGTCTGTCCCACAGCCGTCAGTACGTCGTACTGGAGATAGTATGCAGGTGCTCATTGGGTTATGAGTTACACCGGACGGACTCGTAGGGTATTGCTGGTTGGTATTATACCTATCGTCAGGTAGCAGTTCCCAGGTGATATGAGTACATCTTAGTCCGTTGACTTGACACTGCTACTTCGCCTCAAATGTGTTCCCACTGTTCTTAGATTGCTACCCTACCACGGCTCTATTAAGTCATGCAAACAGGTAGTAGTTGGGTGCAGTCCCGAAGCACTTGGAGGCAGTGGCGGTTAGATAAGATTCGTCTCTCCCGGTATTGGGGGTTGATATCGCGCTATATTTGGAGAGCCATTACACAAAGTCCCTGGCCAGGGAAGTGAGATTTACTGGTAGGTGTTCCAGTAGTTTCTCAGGGTGTTCTGGGCTACACTCCGACACGACTTATACCGCTATTAGGGGTCTGACGTTTACCACCACCCTAGGCCCGATATGCGATACTCATAGACGAACAGACCGGACTGTACGGAGATTGTCACAAATAGGCTCGGTAGGATTTTGGATGAGCTTGCTCGTCGACCTTCTTATCGACAGATAGCTGGATAGCCGTTACGCACAGCTAATGCCGCTGACGTGATTGTGGTTAAACCCACTGCCAGAATATTGTCGAGTCTTTAGAGTCCCACAAAGATGGTTTCCCAGTTTCGGGCGAAACGAGTAGAGGTCGTATGGTTTTAGGACAGGGTTCGATCACATACGTGTACTTGTGCGCATGTGGTGTTCGAGCAGACAATACTAGTGGGATTTGGTTTAAGCCGGATCCTAGTATTTGATTATTGGATTAGCTTCGTCTCATAGTATTCATGTTTCTCGGAACACGGATGCGAGTATGTATATACGGATGAGAGGAGGTATAGAAGGAGACACCTCATTAGGGTTTTTGACCATTGACTTGGTCAAAACAAAAATGAGGTGGAGAAAAGAATTTGTTATTTTTGATAAATGATAATTATATATGGCATGGCTACTTGGGTTGACCTTTTGACTTGGCTTGACTTGTTGACCTTAAATATTTTGATGAGATATTTTTGACTTAGATATTTTGGTGAGATATTTTCCATTCCATGCTTGAGGTCATATAAAAGATAGCCATTCCATCTTTTATTATCATTATCACAAATACTTTCTCTTTCCTCAAGCTTGCTCTCTCCTTCTTCCTCTCAATACCCTAAGTGTATCATGTGTTGATAATCAAGGGTTAGTGAGACTAATCTACTCTAAATCACACTCTACACACTTTAGTCTACTTAGATTAGCAAGCTAAGTATTCTAGTTACCTCAACTTGGAGGTTTAGCTCAAGGTTCGAACTCTCGGGTGGATCATCGTTGACACAAGGAGGCGAAGTTCAAGCACAATTCATACTTCCGTCGAGGAGCTTAAGGAGAGGATCGAAGACCCGAAGGACTTGGTTTCGCTAGGTATACTTTCTATCATAGTAGATAGAACCCTAACATGCTAGTTAGGTTTATGGTTAAAGATCCGGTTTAGGTTTATTCTAGCGCCAAGTTTCGTATCGTTATAAAAATTTTATTCCGTATTTGGCTACGGAAGTTAGCCGGGGCGCTAACGTAACCCTTCACTTTCTGCCTATCGGCCTCATCGAGAGGGTTTTCATCATCCAGCGGAGGTGGTTGATTTTGGGAAGCGGCAACCACATTCAAACCAGATTGGGCTTAGGATGTGGTGGCCCCATCTTTGCTTTTGCTGCGCAGGTTGTCACTGGGCCGCGCGCCCGCCAAATAAACCGTATGGATAACGTATCCGGCCGTCTTTTCATTATTGGCATCTGATTTTGTGGACCGCTGTCGTAGCCCTTCTGTTTCGGTAACGAAAATCGATTCAAAATGGCTGGCCTAACTGGGTTCTTGAGTGGTGCTGGCGCTTCTTTTCAGGATTTTCCCCACTGCTTTCGCGCGGTACAGAACGCCTGATAGACTCTTGAAGAGACGGTGTCATGCTTTCTCTGTTGGGGTGAGACACGTCTCTTTGTAGTATCGTTCGGACTGCTGTCATTTTGATTCTGGCGATATGGCGTTTTTCTGAACCCACTTCAGAGATTCAAAAGAATCGCTGACTTTTACGGCTGACTCAGCCGTCGTCGCGGGGTGACCTCGCTCTTGGAACCTCACAAGATTCCATTTGGCCGGAGTCATGGCCCTCTTGTTGGATCGATACCTGAGCCGCTTCTGTCTCAACTTTTCTGTTCTGAGCACTCAGCAAGCTTCGGCTATTCGGGAAGCCGCCGTAGACCGAGCGATGGAGAGTTTTGGAGATACGCCTGATTGTGCACTTGTTGGAGTCATTGCCTGAGCTCGTCCGCGACATTTGAAGATGCCCTTTGTTCCAGCAGACTTGCCCCTAGCTGGAGCACCAGAGAGTCTTTCGAACACCGTCTTAAATTTGGGTTGTGGAGCCTTAGCAATCATATCATTCAGCCTCTTGCCCCTTGAGGCGGGCTTGGCCACTTAGTTTGCCGGGACTTCTGCCAGCTGAGCGCTTCCAGCAGGGTAAATGATGACGGAACCAAATTAGCAGGGTGGTTCCTCCCACTGCTGATTGAGACTTGCGGGGAGAATCACGCGAGCATTGATCTTGACAACGTACAGGATCGGGGTCGCATCGAAAGCTGGATACATTTTCGGAGACATAGTCGTTGAAAGTTGATTGCTGCATGGAAAAGCATTATTTCAGTACAAATATCGGTATATATGTTAAATGAGTTTGCATGAATACTTGACCCGAGATATGGGAGGAAAGAATGTCCCACCGGGCGTGCCAAAATCTGTAGGGTATTTTTCGTCACCCCATCGTGATGGGAATTCGCGATGCTTGTCAGGCGTATAAAGATTCCCCCTGCATAGGGTAGGCCAGGTTTTATTGATTGTAGGGATCCGAATCTCCGATTGCCGCGTACTTGTAAGTCAACATCACACACCCCACAAGATGCGGGGAGGCGGAATAGGTAAAACAATCATTTTGTTCAAAGTAACATCGACTATCAAACGGATCCTTGCTAAATCATATCTAACAAACTATCTAGAAGTAGTTAACTACTATGATAGATGATTATACTTCAAGATACTAGTCCTTCTTGTTCTTATTGTTCACCTCCTCGTCGGCCTCCTCGATGTTATAGAAGATCCACCAGAGAGTTCCTTCTTCAAGTTTTAACCTCTAACTTGAGGTAACTAAGTGGCTAGGATTGCTAATCCAAGTGACCTAGAGGATATAGAGATTGATTAAGGATCTATTAGTCTTGCTAAACTTATGGTTCTCAACTCATGAGAGGATTAGGGTTAGGATGAAGAAGATGAGAGCTTGAGGAGTGAGAATGTATTTGTGATAATGATTTGAACTTGAGTCATTTGGATAATATCATGAAGCATGAAAATATCTAAGCAATAATATATTAAAACATCAACCATGCTTCATTAATTATCTTGAGATGAATTACCTCATGACTCATGGTGCAATTAATGAAAATAACACATCATCTCTCCACCTCATTAAGTTTAATTCACAAATGAATTAAAACTAAATGAGTCACCTTTCTTCTAGAAGCTTCCCGACTAATTACGAGAATGCCCCTCCCATCCGTATTCACGAAAAACACGGATATACTGAGACTGCATAAATCTAATAATCCAATACTAGAATCTGGCTTAAAACAAAACCCACTAGTATAATCTGTCCGAATATCATACGTGCACAAGTACACGTATAAGTCCGAACCCTGTCGTAAAACCATACGACCTCTATATCGTTTCGCCTGAAGCAGGGAAACTCTCTATGTGGAACTCTAAAGACTAGACACTACGGTGGCAGTGGGTTTAACTATAGGCCGCAAGCGGTACTAGCTGTACGTAACAGTCCCCAGGTAGATGTCGATAAGAAGGTCGATGGGGAAACCCATCCGAACTCCTACTGAGCCTGATGTGACAATCTTCGTACAGTCTGGTCTGTTCGTCTAAGACTATCGCATATCGGGCCTAGGGGGCGGCAAGCGTCAATTCCCTAAAAGCGGTATAAGTCGTGTCGTAGAGAATCCCATTACATCTTGAGAAATTACTGGAACACCTACCAGTAAATCGCTTGCCCTGGCTAGGGACCTTGCGTAATGGCTCTCCAAACATAGCGCGATATCAACTCCCAATACCGGGAGAGACGAATCCTATCTAACCGCCACTGCCTCCAAGTGCTTCGGGACTGCACCCAACCGCTACCTATTTGCACGTCTCAGTCGAGCCGTGGTAGGGTAGCAATCTAAGAACAGTGGGAACACACTTGAGGCGAAGCAGCAGTGTCAAGTCTACGGACTATGCTGTACTCATGTCACCTGGGAATTGTTAACTGACGACGGGTATAATACCAACCAACAGTTCCCTGCGAGTCCTGTCCGGTGTACCCGTAACCCAACGAGCACCTGCATACTATCTCTAATACAAAGTACTAATGGCTATGGGTTAGACCATTTTCCCTGCTGGGACGAGAAGCGTATACACTAATCTACTCCGGAGTATCAATGCCCTGTCTCGATAATCCTACGACTAGGGACCTGAAAAAGGATGTGCTTGTAGACTACCCAGCCCCCACTAGTGTAACTGCCATCACAACGCTGGTAGTCAAGCAAGATCCGAAGGGCTCTATCAATATGTATTCGCGATATGCTAAAAGAAACATATACACATATTAAGATAGATTTAAACCAATTAGCATACTACTATGTTGAGAAAAACTGTTAATACAAATGTGAATATCCCAAGCTTCCATTAAGTAATATACAAGCTAGTATGATACAATAATGGCCCTTAGAGCATATACACTAACAATCTTCCACTTGCACTAGGGCCATGTACTGGCGTATCGCAGACCTATCATCTCGAATAGCCTCTCGAACTATGTCTGAGGTAAGGCCTTTGTGAATGGATCTGCAATGTTCTCCTCTATAGCAACCCTCCGGACCTCGATCTCCCGGCGATCTATGATCTCCCTGATCAGGTGATACCGCCTTAAGATGTGTCTGGACTTTTGATGGGACCTGGGTTCCTTCGCTAAAGCTATAGCCCCATTGTTGTCACAATACAGAGGTATTGGATCAACAATGGATGGAACCACCTGAAGTTCTGTTAAGAACTTCTTTACCCAGACTGCTTCTTTTGCGGCATCAGAAGCTGCGATATACTCCGCTTCCATCGTCGAGTCAGCAACGGTGTCCTGCTTGGAACTCTTCCAGCACACTGCCCCTCCATTGAGGGTAAATACATAACCTGACATGGACTTGGAGTCATCCTTGTCACTCTGGAAGCTGGAGTCAGCAAAAATCTCGATCTGGAGGTCTTTTCCGCCGTAAACAAAGAACATATCCTTAGTCCTTCTTAGGTACTTGAGAATGTTCTTTACTGCTATCCAGTGCTTCTCCCCTGGGTCTGACTGATACCGGCTTACCACATCTGATATGGTGTGGTAGGCATGGTCTTGGTAGTAACTCTGTTCAAAAGATATGCAGATGATTCTAGTGCATAACCCCAGAAAGATCGCGGTAACTCAGCATTACTCATCATGGAACGTACAATATCCAATAGGGTTCGGTTCCGTCTCTCTGAGAGAGAATTCCTTTCTCTTTTAGGTAACCCAGGAACTCGGCACTTAAGTATTCACCACCTCGATCAGATCTCAGTGTCTTGATACTTTTGCCGGTTTGGTTTTCTACTTCATTCTTATATTCTCGGAATTTCTCAAAGGCCTCGGATTTATGTTTCATTAAGAAAATGAATCCATACCTAGTGAAATCATCCGTAAAACTAATGAAATATGAAAAACCGCTTCTTGCATGTGTAGACATTGGACCACATACATCGCTGTGTATGAGTCCTAAGAGCTCGCTCGCTCTTACTCCATGTCCAGTGAACGCAGTCTTTGTCATCTTTTCTTTGAGACATGATTGACAAGTGGCATAAGATTGATATTCGAACGGATCCAAATATCCTTCTTTATGTAACTTAGTTAACCTTGTCTCATTGATGTGACCTAGTTTACAATGCCATAAGAAAGCCTGATTTATATCTGGAGACTTTCTTTTTAGTGTGTTCTGGACATTGAAAATCTACAATTGGTTTAACACGTATATACCGTTATCTAGTGTACCGGACCCAATCAAACCATGATTAAGGTGGATGTTAACAATATCGCTTACAAACGTGAAATCATAACCTTCTTTTGATAACAACGATATTGATATGATATTACACGTTAAAGTAGGTACACAAAAATAGTTGCGCAAAACCAAAATATGTCCACTCATCAATCCATGATGATAATCCCCTACAGACACAGCATCCACGCCCGCTCCGTTCGCAACTCTCAGGGTCATATCACCAGTCTTCAGCACTCTACGGCTTCTTAGTGCCTGCAATGAATTGCATATATGAGATCTTGATCCGGTATCCAATATCTAGGAAGTAGAGTTGATTGACAGACAATTTTCAATTACAAACACACCTGAAGCCGAAGCCACAACTTGCCTCGGGTCCTGGTTCTTGGCATTCAAAGCTTTGCAATCCTTCTTCCAATGGCCTTTCCTACGACAGTGGAAGCACTCGTCCTTTGCTACTACCGGCACTGCAACCTTTGCCTTTCCCTTCACTCCCACCTTACCAACACCACCTTTCGGTTTGGTAGCGGCCTTTTTCTTCCTTCCTTTGGCCTTTGCTTTGGACCTGTAAGAGGAAGCACCACGAACAAACAGAGCGGGTGTTTCTCTTGCTTTCTGCAAGGTGCCCTCTGCACTCTTCAACATGTTAAGGAGTTCTGGAAGTTCAACTTCTTTACCTTGAATATTGAAATTCAAGATAAACTGGGTGTAGGTGGAAGGATGGGACTGGAGAACCAAGTCTGTATACAGTTCGTTCTTGAATATTGTCCTGAGGTCCGCGAGCTCCTCAATGTAGCCAATCATCTTAAGGACATGTTCCCCTACAGATGATCCAACGGCCAGCCTCGACTGAAACAAGTTCTTCGAGGTCTCGTATCAAGCTATACGAGATTTCTCTCCATACAGTTCCTTGGTGTGGAGAAATATGGAATCAAGATCCATATTCTCGTGCCTCCTCTGATATTTATTATTCATAGAGGAAAGCACGATGCATTTGGCCTTCGCGCAGTCAATCTCCCAGGTCTTGCGGATTTCCTTATCCGCGACACTGGATTCCGGACCTGGGACGGCAGGGGCTTTTGTAGTAAGGACATACCCCAATTTGTCATAGGTGATTGCCATCTTGAAATTCCAGAACCAATCTTTATAGTTTGGCCCTGTAAAAATATTTTTATCTAATAATAACTTAAGGCCCGTCATGTTATTGGTTGCTGCAATTAGGAGAGAGAGAAGAAGACACTTTAGCATGATGCTCTTGCAAGTTTAGAGTGGTTTTTAGTTTATCTAAACAGGATGGCTCCTACTATTTCTCGAATCCTTGCTCAAACCATAAAAGAAGAACTAGTCGGGACTATTCTCAACGTACAATACTTGCTTAACCGTTCAGCCATGCCAGTGTCGGTATTTCGAGAGAGGTTTTACGATGCTTTTGCGAAGTTCCTTAATTAAATAATCTCTTTTCCCTGGGGGCGTAGCCCCGCTGACACCTTTCTCGACACCTACTTGGTTTATAGCATTGATTGTTAAGTGAAAGAATCTCCCGATGCATAGCATATACTCACATTAGGATCGGGATCCAAATATCATCGTGTGATAAAGCTGAAGGAATCCTACCAAAATTATCACACTCCAAATGGTATGCAACTCTAGCAAGTTTCAGTTTCTTCAGAAACTCCCGATATTGATTTTTGCCCCATGCTCTTATGACCTTGACGTTGGCCAAAATATCATAAGTCACATGTCAAGTTCTACTTATCTTGTTAATTTGAACCCACCCGTACATACCCCTGTCGTTGTCCAAATAGCAGTACGAGTCCCAAATCAACTCATCTATCTATGCAACAGATGAATACCCAGCAACTACCAAACACTATGCCTTGGCGTTGGTCAAAATATATAGCTTGAATACTACTGAATACCCAAATGAAATGACGGAGGGCTACGAATGGTTTTGGTGAAACCGTGAACGTAGTGAACTTGATATAATCGAAGAAACCTGATAGCTTTTAAAAGGAGTGGTTTAAGCTCCGCAATTAAAAATCTGTTGTTTTAAAATAACCGAGTGGTTTCTTTTAAATTGTTCCAACGATTCAACTTTGGTTTATTTTCTTTGCATTAATATAATGCGTCCCATCAATTAATCTATCATTGCAGAAAACAACGAAAATACAACGTCTACTTATGCCATCTGCATTCGCCACTGGACCCCGTCATTCACCCGTTAGGTTACTTAACTAACGACAGAGCGGGGGTTGGGCTAGCGCGGATGCAAAACATAAGTAACGCCTACTAGATATCATATATAGATATTGTACATTCGTCAGACGCAATAATAGGCATTCCAGATCACAGATGAACATATTTGATATTCTAGGAATCCGCATTTCCTTTGAGCCTGCAATGAAAGACGGATTACATAGTCGTGATGAATAGCCAACCCCATCCCAGACCCCTACGGGTACGGCAAACTACCCGTCAAGTACCCGAAGTGAAGCGGTCTCCCTCAACGACCTGAGTAGGCCACTAAACACTTCAAAGTACCCGGTAGTTTGTGCACCCCATCTTGGGTCTATCCTAGGAGCAGAAAACAGTAAATGAAATAATACAACGGTGGCTACAACCTCAACCCGGATGTGCCCCGCAAAAGAATATTATAACAATTTACAATTTATAAATGAATGAAAGAAACACTCGTCTCACATCCCCGGCTATCCATTCACGACAATCCAACAAGTTCATATTCACAAATATAAAGTAACCATTACAGAAATGTGCAACCCCCTGCTAACCGACATATAGCAATTAGAGGAGGTTTACGAACACATAAATCACAACACAGATATAATCCAGTTAGCCAAAGTTCTTAGAATTTTGATCAATCACTACATTTGAATCTACTCTAAATACTTCTCTGTACACAAAAAACCTGAGCAGAAACAAAATATCCCAGAAAACCCAACATCAACACAGAAGAATAACTGAGCAAATTTGGGTTAACCCGGTGTCAACTCGGCTGCAGATCCACGGCCGATCGCTTGGATCGGCCGCGGTTCCGCAGCGTTTTGGCCGAGTCACAATCCCAAATTTCTTCACAATTCTTAAAAAACCTTGCCTGTATTTTTAAGGTCCTTGAAAAAATTTTAGACCTCAATTTAAAATCGGCAGAAACTTGGTGAAAATATTGTTTTTTCGGGATTAAATCGCGATCGAATTTCTAAAGACTTTACTAACATTTTAGTTATGGTTTAGCTAGGCTTTGATACCACTATAAGTCAACGTTACACACCCCACAAGATGCGGGGAGGCGGAATAGGTAAAACAATCATTTTGTTCAAAGTAACATCGACTATCAAACGGATCTTTGCTAAACCCTAACTAACAAACTATCTAGAAGTACTTAACTACTATGATAAATGATTATACCTCAAGATACTAGTCCTTCTTGTTCTTGTTGTTTATCTCCTTGTCGGCCTCCTCGATGTAATAGAAGATCCACCCGGGAGTTCCTTCTTCAAGCTTTAACCTCTAACTTGAGGTAACTAAGTGGGTATGATTGCTAATCCAAGTGGCCTAGAGGATATAGAGATTGATTAAGGATCTATTAGTCTTGCTAAACCTATGATTCTCAACTCATGAGAGGATTAGGGTAAGGATGAAGAAGATGAGAGCTTGAGGAGAGAGAATGTATTTATGATAATGATTTGAACTTGAGTCATTTGGATAATATCATGAAGCATGAAAATATCTGAGCAATAATATATTAAAACATCAACCATGCTTCATTAATTACCTTGAGATGAATCACCTCATGACTCATGGTGCAATTAATGAAAATAACACATCAACTCTCCACCTCATTAAGTTTAATTCACAAATGAATTAAAACTAAATAAGTCACCTTTCTTCTAGAAACTTCCCGACTAATTACGAGAATGTCCTTCCCATCCGTATTCACGGAAAACACGGATACACCGAGACTGCATAAATCCAATAATCCAATACTAGAATCTGGCTTAAACCAAATCTCACTAGTATAATCTGTCCGAAATCATACGTGCACAAGTACACGTATAAGTCCGAACCCTGTCGTAAAACCATACGACCTCTATATCTTTTCACCTAAAGCAGGAAAACTCTCTGTGTGAGACTCTAAAGAAACGACACTACGCTGACAGTGGGTTTAACTGCAGGCCGCAAGCGATACCAGCTGTACGTAACGGTCCCCAGGTAGATGTCGATAAGAAGGTCGATGAGGAAACCCATCCGAACTCCTACTGAGCCTGATGTGACAATCTCCGTACAGTCCGGTCTATTCGTCTAAGACTATCGTATATCGGGCCTAGGGGGCGGCAAGCGTTAGTCCCCTAAAAGCGGTATAAGTCGTGTTGGAGAGAATCCCATTACATCTTGAGAAATTACCGGAACACCTACCAGTAAATCTCGCTTGCCCTGGACAGGGACCTTGCGTAATGGCTCTCCAAACATAGCGCGATATCAACTCCCAATACCGGGAGAGACGAATCCTATCTAACCTCCACTGCCTCCAAGTGCTTCAGGGCTGCACCGAACTGCTACCTGTTTGCATGACTCAGTCGAGCCGTGGTAGAGTAGCAATCTAAGAACAGTGGGAACACACTTGAGGCGAAGCAGCAGTGTCAAGTCTACGGACTATATTGTACTCATGTCACCTGGGAACTGTTAACCGACGAAGGGTATAATACCAACCAACAGTTCCCTGGGAGTCTTGTCCGGTGTACCCGTAACCCAACGAGCACCTACATACTATCTCCAGTACAACGTACTAATGGCTGTGGGTCAGACCATTTCCCCTGCTAGGACGAGAAGCGTATACACTAGTCTACTCCGGAGTATCGATGCCCTGCCTTGATAATCCTACGACTAGGGACCTGAAAAAGGATGTGCTTGTAGACTACTCAGCCCCTACTAGTATGACTGCCATCACAATGTTGGTAGTCAAGTAAGATCCTAAGGGCTCTATCAATATGTATTCGCGATATGCTAAAAGAAACATATACACATATTAAGATAGATTTAAACCAAGTAGCATACTACTATGTTGAGCAAGGCTGTTAATACAACTGTGAATATCCCAAGCTTCCATTAAGTAATATACAAGTTAGTATGATACAATAATGGTCCCTAGGGCATATACACTAACAGGACTAAGCTGCCGTTAATTACCCCTCGCCTTTGAAGCGAAGGAACCTCCGATTGACGGGTCAACCTATCATGCGAAGTCAATGTGCAGTGTGCGTGTGTGTGTCTTGAGGGGTTTTGGGCATGTCAGGGGCCTCGCAGAGTTTACGAAGGTCCCGCTATCCGGATAGCGGGCTGGGGGTCAAGGGGGCTAGCAACCCTCTTACGGGGTGCGGGGCAGCACCCTGTTAGAAATTTTTTCTAGCAAGGGACGTGTTTTGAGTGTGGAGTGTATAAAAAAATAAAGAAGAAAAAAATGGTAGGTAATGTCCTAAGGACATATGGGTGCTTGGCACCAGCGCCTCACGCGTCCGGCACGTGGGCGGTGGGCTCTAGGCCCTGGGTGCCAGTGCCTTACATGCCCGGCACGTGGCTGTTGGGCGCCACGTACCCGGCACGTGGGTGCTGGGCGTCACGTGCCCGGCATGTGGGTGCTAGGTGCTGGGTGTCAGCGCCTCACACGCCCAGCACGTGGACACTGGGCGTCAGCGCCTTACGCGCCCGGCACATGGACGCTGCAGAAAGAAGAGGCTTAGCCCCGGAATGAAGAGTTGAACTCCCAAAAGGATTTTATTTATGGAGTTAAACTCTAAAAGATTTTGAGTGGAGTTAAACTCCAAAAAAAGGTTTTATTTATGGAGTTAAATTCCAAAATATGTTGAATGGAGTTGAACTCCCAGAAAGGGTTTTATTTATGGAGTTAAACTCTAAAAGATCTTGACAAATGGAGTTGAACCAGAAATCTTTGGAGATGATCAAAGATGACCTATTTCTTCTCCTCTTTAGCCTTGGATCTTCTTTTGAGCCTTGGATCTTCCCGAAGTGGGGTTTTTGGAGATAGGTCTCCTTCTTCTTCCTTCTTGTTGGCTGGATCTTGGAGAAAAAGGGGGCGAGACTTAAAAATCTCCTATTTTGGGAATTTGATGAAAGATCCGAGCTCCCCTTCAAAAGTTTTATGGTGAAAAACTATTTGTTTTTTTTTTTTTGGAAAAAGAAAAGTTAAACTCTTAATTTAATTTAAAAAAAGGAAGAAGCTTTAGAACCTTGAGGAAAGATAAGGAGGCACAGAACCTTAATTTTTGAGAGAGTGGAGAAAAAGTCCTCTTTTAGTTTTTCATCATTTTTGTCTTTATAGGCTATACACTTTACATATAGCCTCTTGGGCTTTGTCAAATGGCGCTTGTGCCACCCCATGCCTTATGTGCTTATTTCTTTTTGCACATAAGCCATGGGGTTTACAAAATTTTGGCTTTCTGCCCATTTTTCATACATTTATTTCTAAAAAATACATTAAACTAATTTAGTGCTTCATTCTTAGTATAGAGCCGGCCCCTTCCATGCTTGGGCCCACTTGGCTTGTAGGTTGATTGACTTTGACCTGGTCGATCAGGGTGTAACTTTTGACCCCAACAGTCACAACTAAGTCACTAACACTTATCAGTTCACAATACAAAACAGTCGCTAGGGTTTCGGTATAAACAATCACTAAACAATGGGTGCAAAACAATCACATAATAAGATAGGAACGCGCTAAATAAACCTTCTCTAAATTAGGAATAGTCAGTGTCATACAGTTTGCAAAATTCATAATAAAATCACACGTGCAGAATCGGGCAAAACAATATAAAAGTCTTAAGAAGTATTCTTGTCTATCTAAGCAATAAAATTGGTTTCGTATCAATAGGCTTTCCGATTAAGGGGTTATGTTCATTTTAAAACATGGATGTGCTACAGGAATTTCAGTTTCAGAACTGGAAGTCCAAACTCAAGTGCAGTTTTATATAGATTATGATTTGAATCAAGGATCGCTTGAATAAAATCTATCCCTATTAGTTAGATTTCCAATGCAATAGATGGATCAGTAATAACCGCTGTATGCAAGGAGATAAGTATGTCAATATGTATAAACTGTCACTACAAAAAACTGTAGAACATGTCAACAATCTAAAAACTTTTAAAATAGAAAAAAGTATTCAAATTAAATGAAACCAACACATTCAGTTAGCTAACTTGATTATCTACGCAAAGATATAGGGCTTTGCATATTTTCAGATTTATACAGGGATGCACAGGTATTTAAAATCAGGTGTCGTTAGAAAATACTGCTCTGGTCTACAGTCCGGAGCCGATCCCCTCGGTTTGCAATATCATAGAAAGCAATATTCTGTAAAAATTATTAGAGGTTTATAGATTATCCAGTATGCTTAGTAACGAGCCCAAGCATGTCATGATACGAGTTATATCCAATTTACTATTAATTTTACAACGTGATATGTACGGTGATTTCCAGATTTAACGTCGCCTTTTGGAGCGACATTTCATGGGTATAACCTAGGTATTTTAAAATCAAATCCCTACACGACATTAATTATCACTAAAGGGATTTATTGGTCATAAATTCCTCCATTTTAAACAGGGTTTTCGTTTAGGGTTTCGCGTCGAACACCTAGGTTATTTATATAGGTAACAATCAAAATGTCCATTTTAATCACCGATTAAACAAGATTAAAATCCTATAAATTTTACACGACATTGCTATGGGATGTTAGACACGAATTGGATTTGGTTCAGCACAATCAAATATGATGCGTTATATATTAAAGTTCGTCGATAAAATTACGATATTGATATATAGCTATGGTTATACATAATTAGCATAAGTAGCTAGTGAGAAATCAATTGCATTTATAACTTAACATTTTCGACCCAACTACAATGATTTTGATGTAATCATGTTTAGATATAATTATCATCTCGAGATTTTATTCTGTTAGATTTTGGCATTTCAGGGCTTTAAGAAAGAATTTTTGCTTGAACTATGTATTTAATTAAGAACTCGAACAATATATATATATATATATATATATATATATATATATATATCGCATGATAAGAAAGCATGATAAGAAAGTTCAAAAACATGCCTGGCGACAACAAAACGACGACTACACGGCACGACAGCGACGACACGTCGACAACAACAGAAAGCGCAATAGTTACAGCACGAAGATGATGACCATGGCAACAACCAAGATAAGCTCGATGGTGCAAGAGCTGAAGGATCGGCTCAGGTGGAGCATAGCGCAGTGCACGGGGAGGCATAGGCGGCGAAGAAGTTGTGTCTCCGGCGATGGGTAGTGGCGGCGGCGGTGTTGTGAAGGTGAAGCTCGGTTTGGGTTTTTGAAGAGGAGAAGGAGCTCGGTTGTAGGAGAAGAGGGTGAAGGAGTTGGGTCGGTGATCGGAGCTGCCGGTGGTGGGTTCGGTTAGTGACAGAAAGGTGGTCGGCGATGGCTCAGGAGAGGTGGTGCTTGGTTTGGTGGTTTTGGGTTGCTAGAGGAGTAGAAGTGGGGGAGTTATGGAGGTCGCGGTCGATGGAGGTGGGTTTTAGTGGTAGTAGAGAGCTCGTTGGCGTTGCCGGGGGTCGGCCAACGGTGCTCAGGCGGTGGGCGCAGTGAGGAGCTCGGGTTTGATAGAGAAAAAGAGATTGTAAGATGGAATGAAAAGAGAGAGATGGATGGAGATATGGGCGAGGGGAGCTCGGTTGAGAGGGAGAGGATTCGAAGGAGCGGATCTCGGGCGAACGTTGGGAGGGCTTCGTCGTCATAGCCATTGGGGAGAGGGTCTCATGGGCGACGTTGCGAGGAAGAAGGAGAAGGAGACATGTGTGTGGGAGGGGGGCTCGGTGAAATATGGAGGAAAAAGAAGAAAAAGAAAGGAGATATGGGCTGAGGGAATAAGGTTTGGGTTGGGCTGAGCTCTTGTGGGTTATGGTTTGGGTTAATTGGTTAGGTTTTAGATTACGATTTAGAAATAAATTAGGAGATTTAGAAAAAGATAAGAAAAATATTTATTTGAAATATACGGATAAAGTTACAAGGACTAATGAGTTACAATAATCAATTATATCTTTAATTAGTTTATATTATTATGTATGTCATTTTTATACTTGTTTAGTCAATTTTATGTTAAAAAGAATAAATGAATTTACATTTCATACCAGCTAGTTGATTTTAGTATATTCTCAGGAATAGATGATATAGTTAATTATTAAAGCATAAAAGACAATATAAGAAGAAAAAAACTGTAATAAGTATCCATTAGTTGGTCGCACCCCTAAATTTAAAATCCTGGCTCCGTCCCTGGTTAGTGGTAATATTAATATTGAGAAATTTATGACTTATTTTTCACGTCACGCTTCCCAAAAGAAGGTGAAGAGCTAACATGGTATGGTCAACAACCTAACTGTATTGAAAGTGGTCTATTCAATATAGTTACGTTAAGCGTATGAATATCCATAACATGCAGGATATGTACCAAAATGAAATAATAAAAGCGGAAGGCTTTTATTTCCATTAACAAAACTTTATTACATTCCAAAAGAAATGAGTAAAATAAACTAAATAGTTTAATTATATCGAAGGAAAGGAGCAAAACCCTAAACATATGGGCAAACAAAAAATGTAACTAGCTAATTTTCCATTGCCAAGTCCACATAATCTTCATTAGTAGGCTCCACGTCTTGAACCTCATCATAATACTTGTTCTCATCTAACGAACATTCCAGAGATAAAGAAGAGAGAAAAAGGAAAGTCCGTCAGCGAATTACACTCGGGTAGGATTGCCCCATAAGAAAGTAAGAGTACAAAAAGAACAAACAAGTGTATATATGTATGATATGTGTATAAAAGTACGATGTATATGTGTATAAGGGTATGAGGTATATGTAAATAAGGATATGTTGTATGAGAAATCTACTAGGTAAATGTTCACATTAGTTTGTTAAATAAAGGTCCGGATACTCGCGATTATTCCGTTGTGGTTACGGAACAACAACTGAGGAAGTGAAATGTATGGTTTCACTTCCCGGGATCATGATCGAGTAGTAAGGGAATCGGAGTTCCACACATCCTTGCCTAATCAAACTACTCATCCCTGTTGTTCAGTATAAGGACTTTGATAAGTTAGAGTTAGTGTGTATATCATTTAAGGATGGAATTTCCACATTGTATGTCATCCACATATTGGATTATTCGTCCTTAAGTAAGGTTAGTATTCGCCCGAATATCGGGTTAGTATTCGTCCACATATTGGACTGTTCACCCTTTCTGCAGAGATTTTCATTTATAAACTATTCCATACCTAAGTTCGCGCATTTTAACCCTAACTGTATCATGTGTCATGTATGTCGTAAGTTTGTATTCAAATAGTTGATCTCATTTAATATGGCCTTCCACAACCACTTATTTTATTTTGTTACTTTTTAAAGTTTGGATGGTGGATCATAGTATTTTATAGAAATCTTAGTTAATAAAGATAATAGTATTTTATTGTACTTATTGTTTATAAGAAAACCAAGGTATTTTAGAGTAAATATAATTTTGGGAAACCCAGGGTATTTTAATGAAAATATCTTTTAATGAAAGATTATGGTATTTGTAAATCCCCAGTTCCATGTATATATTTTCCGGTTTTTTTCTTCAGAATTTTCCTAGTATTTTTGCACATTTTTATATATTTTTTATTTTATATTTATTTTATTTTAGTTTCCTAATCTAAACCTTATACTACCTAAACCCGACCCGACCCGAACCCGACCCGAACCCCCATCTTTCTTCTTCTTCTTCTATTTCTTTTTCTTCCCCGCCCTTTTCTTTCCAACGTTCCTCTCCTCCTTCTTCGCGACC
This sequence comes from Agapanthus africanus, assembly GCA_030015575.1. Classification (NCBI taxonomy): domain Eukaryota; kingdom Viridiplantae; phylum Streptophyta; class Magnoliopsida; order Asparagales; family Amaryllidaceae; genus Agapanthus; species Agapanthus africanus. Next base: position 90,040,184 of record JASDDO010000019.1, on the reverse strand, counting down.
GGACCTCGTCGACGCCGCGCCCACAATGCCAACGACCTCACCGAGATCCCCTCCCCCAAATCCTCACTATCTCCCCTCTCTCTCCTCCTCGTCGACATCTCCGCGAGACCCGCTCCCCCAAGACCCCGTCCTCGCCACGTCTCAACCGCCTCCAAGATTTTTGCGGCTCATCCCCTGCGATCTCCCCTCCCTCTCCCTCGCACTCAATAACTCCCTTCCTCTCTCCAACTTTCTGACTCCCTCTCACCGACCCAACCTCATCACAAACACCCCACTTTCTTTCTCTCTCAAACCCAACCCCTAGCCACCATCATCGAACACCACCGCCGACGAACCACCATCCTCGGAGCCACCTCCTCTCCTTCAACAACACCCCAAACTCGAACCCAATCCTCTCAACCGTTGCCCACCCTGAGCTCCTCACCACTAGACCACCCGAGCTCCACACCACTAGACCACCCAATCTCCAACATCCCCTTGCCATTGAGGCCACCGCCAGCGTATCGCTGCCATCGCCTCATCAAGCCAACGAACCTCACTGTCGACCTCACCACAACTCACCGCCAGCTACCCCTCCTCATCACCACCTCCACAACATCGAGCCCTCATCCCCTGCACACCAATCCCCATCACTCCTCTGGCCCGACCAGGTCGACGACCACCACCGACATCACCACTGTCCCAGCTCTTCCTCCTCCAGCTCGAGCCACGCCCCAAGTCTCCCCGAGCTATCATTGAGCTACTGCCTGAGCTCCGAGGCCAGCCACCATCGCTATCATCTCGTTGTTGGCCCGTGATCAGGCCGCTACTCTATGTTGTGCTGCTGTTGAGGCCACCATTCATCGCTGCTGTCAGAGTCGTTGCCATCTCGACTATCGAGTCGTCGCTAGGCAAGTGAAAACCCGATCACTTGCTTTACATGCTATCACTACATTAAATGGATCAATAGGTTTTAAATCGTAATAATATTATTGTATATATCAGCATCATCATAATCGCCGCGTTGTGAACCTATAACCCATCGATAATGCCTATAGTGGATGGAACGTGAACATGGAATAACTATTGTTTTAATTGATTAGAATAAACGGACTCCTCGTTTAATACCCGTACATTAGTTAAGTGCTCGACACAAAATCCTAGACCAAAACATATTTTAATATGGCGGAACTTGCGATAGTTATATCCCTTTACTGTTTACGAATATCGTGTAGAAATTTGGATGCAAAATATCGTGTTTATGATCATGTAAAGTCGCCCCCTAAAGGCGACACTAAATCTGAATGCACCGCGCATGTCACGTCAAAAAATATATATTAAATTAAATACAGATTGGAATATGATGTTCTATGGCTCATATCGAATCCGACTCGATAAAATAGAACTCTCTAAAGTTTACCCTTCAATACTGATAGGCCACTGTAACGAGAATTGACAGGGAATGCGGTTCTGGACTGCAGTCCGGGGCAACATTCCTCCAGGATACCTGAATTTAAGCGACTGCACATCCCTACGTAAAACTGAAAATGCACGGAGTCCTATATAGCCGCGTAGATAATTTAGTTATCTAACATATGGATCTTCTCTCATTCAGTTTCATAGTCGTTTAATATTTTGTTTGTATTTTAGAATGTCGACATGTTTTGCAGTTTCTGCAGTGATATTTCTTTTACCTTCACACTAAACAGGACATATCTTCTAATACAGAAAGGGTATCATTAATCCGTTTGATGTGTCAGAAATATAACAGATAGAATTATATTTTATTCAACTGGGACAACACAATCCCCAGTAAACCATGCGCGAAGTTGAACTTCCAGTTCTAAAGCTGGAATTCCAGCAATTGATTGCTGATTTAAAATGATGATAAGTCTCTAAACTGAATTCCTATTGACATGAAACCAATTTTACCGCTTAGATAATCAAGTGTACGTCGTACACCTTTTATATTGTTCCGGTTGATTCTATATGTGTGGTTTATTGTGAATTTTGCAAGTCATATGGCATTGGCTGTCATAATTTAGTGAATATCTGTTCGGTGCATTTCTACCTATTTTTTGTGTTTGTTTTAAACCTTTTGCATAGTGATCGTTTACATTGAGACCTAGCGATTGTTTTGAATTTTCGATATATAAGCGTTAATGTTTGGGTTGTGGCAAGTACGATGGTGAGCCAGTGATTGAAAGTGATATTGATAAGTGGAAGCGTGATTGAAAATGAAAGCGATACATATTTGTTCACAACCTATCTAATACCTGGATAAATACTATTACCTGGGGAATGGGGAAATCAAGATAGAATTGAACTCGTATTTAGCGAGCTACAGTGATTTAGAGGATGATCATTCGATATTAATGATATATATATACATACATTAGGTCATGGGCCTAGCGGCACGGCTGCATGGTTATGTCCCGGGCAACAGTGGACCGTAGTCTCAAGCATACATGATACCCTTGTTAAACACGAGTATCCTTTCTACCAATTGATTTCATTTAGTGACTGATAAGTAGTGACATATACATTGCCTGGTTTGCTGACATGATAAATATATCGCGTTGTTCATACTCAAATGATATTCATTATTCTCACGTTTCTATATTCTGTCGCACCTTTCATGTTTAATAACATTGTACGCAATCATATATTTATTGCTATATGTGTCGCCCTGACGACCTGAGTGTGCATGCTCAGAGGACGATGTGGACCCAGTCAAGGAGCGGGACCTGCCATTCGAGATCGCGGAGGTTCGCAACATCAGCGCCGCCCTTTTTGCTATAAGCACATTGTATTTCGTTGGTTAGTTATTTCCTTATGCAAAATAAATGTATCTCGAACTCTTTTATTGTAGTGTAATAATTGTGAACTGTGATTTCTTTTACTCTAATACTGTTTACTGACCACCATATAATGCTAGAAGTCGAAGTGTGACTACGGCGGGATTATTCCCTGACCGTAGGAGTATGGCTGGCCTAGTCATCCCTTGTATTCCGTATTTTGGGAAGCGGGCCGTGACATGGTTTTGTTGGTATTAAAGCCAGGTTTGGATCGAATTACAGTTCCGTCGAGGGGTCCCTAGATTGAGTTATACCCTTGATGTGTGCTTTATTACCTTTCTTTTTCACTTTCTAATCCTCGTTGAATCATCGTGTAGCCCTTGTTTGAATCTGGTTTCTTTTGATTATCTTTCAGAAATATAGACTTCTCAGGCAACTCCTCAGGTGCCGGTTCCCATGATCGTACCGAGAAGATCCTCAGCACACTGACGACCCTAGCCCAGGCTCAAGAGAGGAAGACCGATCTCTTAACCAAGGGATTGAAGGCGGTACAGGAGACCGCAATTACTGCTCTGGAGAGATCTACGGTTGTTTCCGCCGCCCCCGAGGGCGTCCCCGTACCGACTACATAGGCTCAGGTTGGTACTGTTTCGGACTTTAGGAGGCTTCATCCAGTGGTTTTTACGGGATCAGCAAATCCATTCGAAGCCGAGCAATGGCTCATTGTAACGAATCTGTTAATAATGTACAAAAATTGTTTAAAGTTAAAGTACTAAATGGAGTATTTGCAACCCTGTGTATACTATAAGTATTTAATTTATTTTAGAACGGCAGGAAAGCACTTGTAGCTCATTGGTAAAGCCTTGCACTGCTGTGACGTAGCCCCTTTGTTCGAATCCCCCAGCCACATATTATTTTTAATGATTTTTTAAAAAACTTTTTGGAAGCCGAAGCCCAAAAGTTTACACGTGCAATACATGTAAAAATGAAAAGTCACTAAAATCAAACATGTGGAAAATGTTGTACACACAAACCCTGACACGTGGCATGCATCCAAGCCCCATCCCCCTTGAAATGGCCGGTGAGATGCGCTCTGGGCTAGCGCAGCCGGGCACCCCAGCCCAAATGCTCTCAAATTTTGCCCTGACACCCTTTGGCCTCCCCACACTACTTCTCTTTTGTTTGATTTTTCTGCACATTAACAGAGAATTAAAATGAGCTTTAAAAACAGATTTTAATGCATTTTAATGCTCATTTTAATACCCTAAACCCTAATTCTATCCTATAAATGCCACCCCATACCCTAGCCCTCTCTATTCAAAAATTTATCATCAAAACTCTCAAACTTTTGCAAGTCCAAATAGTTGTACAAGTGGAGTTAGCCCAAGATCACCTTCCGGCAACAGCTCGGGACAAATCCGGCGACACTGTGACTCCACGAAGTTGAAAACTTGTTCCTATACCTCTTCCCTCTTCTCCAAACCCATAAGTTCCCTCTCCTCTACTCTCTTTCTATTCTAAAATAATCTCTTATTAAAACTCGTCGAAAACGGAGTTATTCCGACTTTCGATTCTGTAATACTCAGTCCTTTTGTATACCAATATCCGTATTTTTGTTACTCTTAAAATTTATTTATTTTATAATTATTATTTTTATTATTTAAAAAACCCTAACCCTAATCTAATATAATATCTTTTTAATTTTCCCTAACCAATCCATAACCCAAACCCTCACTCCCCTTCTCTTTTATTATTTCCCGTTTTCTTTTTCATTTTTCCGAGCCCAGCCGTTTCCCCCCCCCCCCAAACATCGGCCCACTTCCAATTTTCCCTTAACAAAATTTATTTAAACAAATTCCCTAAACCCAGCCAGCACAAAGAAAACAAAACAAATTCCAAATATATATATATATATATCCATGTCCCTAACAACTAAATAACTATATTAACAAATCGGCCCATCACACCCCTCCCCTTTCCCATTTATTTCCCTTTTTTCCCTTTAATCTTCCGGCCCATTCCAGAAAATATTTCCCTACTCCCCGGCCCGGCCCTTGCACCTCCAAGCCCGCGCCCAAACACCCGCGCCAACCCGACCCGACCCGACTCCATCCTCTTCCCCACTCGTTTTCTTTTTCCCGCTCGATTCCTTACGTCTCCACGTCGTCGCCCACGATGCCTCGTCTTCATCGCGACCCCGACCCACAACCCCGACCACGATCGCGCGTGCCTATCAACCCGCTCCTCGTCCCTCTAACCCTCTTCCCTCTCATACTCTCGATCCCTCTCCAACTCCCTCCTCTCCTCTCTTCAAACCCCCTGCGTCATCCCTACACGACGACGACGATGACGACGACTATCACCTCGTCTACTCCTCGGCGTCATCAGCATCACCCCCTCCAAAACCCGAGCCCCCACTGCCTCACTCCCCTCTCTTTCACACCCCCCCTCGGAGCAAATCGCCACCGCTGCACCCCTCGACGGAGCTACCTCCGCCGACCACCGTCGACCCTCAGCAACATCTCCCTCTCTCTACCACAGCACCATCTCTCTCTCTCTCCCCTTCTCTCTACCACAACACCATCTCTTTCCCCCTCTCTCTCTCAGCATCTCTCTCGCTCACATCGCCTGATCTCTCATCTTCGGCGCCCCTGGACATCCGTAGCCTCTCCCAGCTCTCCTCGGTGCACCGTCGATCACTTCCAGCGGACCCATCACCATCACCGCAGCACCAAAGCTAGCCCAAGTTTCAAACCGAGCCCTGGTCATTTCATCGAACACCTGTAACCATCGCTATCGCCGTTGTTCGAGTTGTTGTCGTCACCGTTCGAGCTACTGCCTCGGTCCCTGTAGCAATCACCGTCGTTAACGCAGCGGCCGTCGCAACGCCAGCGCACGCCCGTCGCACCCACCGAGCCATCGAGTCCAAGAAGCAAGATCCGACAAGGCTGAACCTGTGCTGCGTTCGTGACGCGATCGTGCCATTGCCACTGCCGTACCGTCATCGACACGCCTTCAGGCAAGTTTAATACTTGCTTCACGCTACTTTTTATATTACAATTCTAATTACCAAGATTCCCGCATATACTTTTCGTGTAGATTGTTATAAATTAAGTGTTCGATCTAAACCATGACCTACAAACCCAGTTAAATTGACGGCAATAAATAACGTTGAGTGGCCCGAGTTATAACGAATACCCCTTAAGATTTTGGTTACAAGATAAGGTCGTTTGCTCACGTAAAATAGTGTCCCGATTTCTGTCGTAAGACCTGAAAATTTTCGTACATGCTAAACTACAAAATTGATATTAAATTATGTACAAACCGGATTTTAGCGTTCAATGGCTCGTATCGAAGCTAACTTTTTAGCCTACCGTATACTATATTAATCACTGAATTCTAACTAATTGTGATAGAGATAATTGCGTAGGATTACGATCCTGGACTGTAGTCCAGAATGGAAATCCCAGTTAACCCCTGTTCCTAAACCCCTGTATATTCCTGTTCAATTGTGAGAATTCACGGAACCCTATATCGTTACGTAGGAAATTGAATTATATTTCTTACTTGACCGGTCTCACTGGATTATTCAACCGTTTGATATTTTTAACTCATTTTATAATGTCGACACGTCTTGCTGAATTCTGCAGAGGCAGATTCTACACATCGAGTATAACCTGTCCATAACTCCCTGTCGATATAGTATATCTCTGATACGTCAATTGCGGTGGAAACTTGACTAATAACCCTAAATATAGTTCAACTATAGCGTCGCCTAAATACGATCCCAACTGGGATTAAAATGCGTTACGAAACGGACTTTCGATTCTGAAACCGGATTTCCAGTCGTGAACGGTTAAAATGAAATGGCCATATCTAGTGATCCTGAAACCCGATTAACGTGAAACCAATTTTGATGGATAGATAACTAAACATACTACTTACCCCTTTTTATTGTTTTGCTAATTTTTGCATGTATGATTTATGATAAATTATGCAAGTGGTAGGACACCGACTGATGATATCTTAATCATGCCTTAATTATCGTATTCTCATCACATTACATATATGTCATTGCATTGGTAACCTAGTGATCATGTGAATTACCAGTGTTAGGTATTAGTGTTTGATTGTGGTAAGTACGTTAGTGTTTAAGCATGAATGGATAAGTGAAAGTTGCACGTACTTGTACACAATCAATGGACCCTATTGATTTATTTCATTGTCGACGTCTGCGGGACATGTATAAGTGTGACTATAATTGGTATGGGACAATTATGGAAGCACTTGTATGGGTGTCACAGGTAAGGCACCAAACCCTGTCCATTTAACTTGGGTATCGGTCGAGACATGCTTGATGGAGACCCTGTCTTCAGTTCTCGCGTAGACTTGTCATGGACCGACTGGTATTTAAGTTTATGGTTGGTTTTTGATATAGACCACGGAGCGTGGGGTAGTTTGAGTGTGAGTTCAACAGAATCTCGGGAGTCCCATGCCGGCACATACAGCGATTCTGGAGATATATGGGGATATTACTGATTATTAGCGAGCGACTCGGGCCCGTGTTCCCTTGCCCTTGGGTCCTACCCTTGAGTGGGGGATACTCACGAGTGGTTGACTCTCACACTTGTACTGACGATAGGTTTAGTGACCTGTACAGTGAGACTTAGAGACTGATAGGGTTAGTGACATTGACATGCATTGCTTACTGATTCTACATACCTGACATACTATTTACCGCTTTACTGTTTACCTGCTCTAATAGATACCTGCATTGGCTACTTCATGTTCACATCTTTATTCTTTTGATTACTGTTACATATTCATTATTATTGCACGAGTTACCATTTGTATATATATATATATATTGCTATCGTGTCGCTCTGACGACCTGAGTATGCATGCTCAGAGTGAGAAGTGGATCTAGCTTGGACCAGGACCTGACGTATCTCGAGGACATCGCGGACATCTTGATCAGCTACCCAGAGCTATACTCTCTTGATCTCCATTTGGTTAGCTCTTTTGTATTCATTTTGATTTAGTTACTGCATTTCTCATTACCTGTGCATTATTTACTGATTACCATGTAGTGCTAGAAGCCGAAGTGTGACTACGGAGGGATTTTTCCTCGACTGTAGGAGCATGGCTGGCCTTGTCAACTCTTCGTATTCCCTATTTTGGGAAGCGGGCCATGACATGGTTTTGTTGATATCATAGCCAGGTTTTGCTTCGATTGGGATTGCAGTTTCCGTGTAGTGCTTGACAATCTAAGACATCCTTCGGTCTAGATTGCAAACTTGTTATCCTTGATCTTGATTCACATAGTGTGTTCTGCTATACATTTTGATACATCCGCTAGAGTTTTGGGTGACTTAGTAGTGTTACGTGGTTGTAATTGTGAACTGCAACATAGTTACAATATTGTACTCTGTTTGAGTGACTTGGAGTTCTACAGTTGATTTCCACTTGTTTAAATTTTACCGCACCCGACATTCTTGATTCCTTGCCTAATCCATATTGTATTTTAATTCTTATAGATTGTGTCTTATATCGTCCTCAAAATTGTTGTTTCAGGACCATATCTTCCAACGACCCTTCTACTATCTCCACTCCCCAGGATCAGATCGTCGAGATTTTGAATGTACTGCAAGGTCTGAAGGAAGCCCAGGAGTGAACGAACGACCTGTTAGCTGAAGGATTAAGAAGGCAGATGACTCAGGCACCAGCGGAAGCTTCCAATCGTAAGGGAATCCCCGTTAAACAAGGAAAAGAGGTGAAGATGAAGCGTCCACTTGTTCCCCAGCCACGGAAGCAGTGGAAGGCTCAATGTTGTGGATACTGCAAGAAGCTAGGACACTTTCAGAGAGACTGTCGCAGCGCCAAAGGGCAGTGCCTGATTTGCGGATCCAACGAACATCTGGTCAACAGTTGCCCAAAAAGGAAGGAGCTACAAGGAGGAGGTTCGTCCACACTCTCCACTCCTGCTAAGTGATGGTCATTTAGTAGTTCGAACTTCGAGGATAGTGCGGACCCAGCGCAGGATTCAACTTGCGTGACGAGAATGCAACAGTCTGGAAATCAAAGAAGAATTATCGCCTTTCCGCTTTCAATAAAAATGTTGTCACTCTTTTGTAAATATTTTCTTTTCGTTTGAGATCTTGTATCCGTCGAACTTTTAGTTGAATGTAATAAAATTCTGAGTTGTGGTGTATGTATCGTTCCCTTGCTTCTCACTTTATTTATACTATTCATTGTATCAGCATTCTAAATTTTGATTTTTTCAGTCCTTACCTACCGCATACTTTCCTTGGACTCCGTATCCTTGATTATTTTCTTAAAGTGTTCCACTGTCTAATCATGACTCTTCTTTTCAGGCCATGGCCCACCGTGGAGCAGCGCCGCCTATAGATGAGGACACGCGGTCGTGCGTTTCCTTGTACTGCATGCTGGTGAGTTCAGATGACGAGATCAACGGTCCACAGGTGATTTTCAGAAACAGCGATTCGGAGGGCGAGGGATTCGCAGCCCCAGAAGTCGACATGATCAGCGACTCTGACGACGAAGGAGAGGACCCCGAAAAGAACCCGATAGAGGGAGATCCCGATGAGGACCCGATAGAAGAAAATCCAGGAGAGGGAGACCTTGGGGAAAATCCAGTGGAAGAAAATCCCATAGAAGAAGGTCCAGAAGAAGAGAATCACGTGGAAGCAGACCTCGATGAAGAAGCTCCAGTCGAGGAAGAAGGACCGGAAGAACAAGACCCCATGGCAGAAGAACCCCCGTGGCGATCCCTGCGAGGCGCTATGGAAATGGACACCCCAATCTGAGCACGCGAGCCTACCGTAACCTGCTGGACTTCCACAACCGCGACTGACGTGATTTAGTTTTTGTCTCCTTGGGCCAATTAAACCTATGTATAGCTTAGGGCCCCCTTTTATTTTCTAGAATGCCTTGTTTGGGATTTTCTGGAATGAAATAAAATTTCTGAGTTCGCTAATCTTTTGATTTTTGGTTCACATGATACTTTGACTGTTTTCCCTATACATTTCTCTTCCTCCTGAGATTCATTACTGTCCTTCACTCCTGCACCTTGTGCTGTTTTGACCCTCACTTAGATTAAAAAGTACCGCACCCCGATCTTTTGAATGGGCCTTACTCTATTGTAACCCCTACCCTGACTAGTCCTTATACATCAGTAGTGCTTCCTTTTATAACATTTAGGGACATCATTATTCGAAAATTTAGTTTTCATTATTTCGTATTTATCGAAAAATTGTGTGTTATTGACTACTTCCGTTTTACCCATTTTAAATGCTCTACTATTCCTTACATTTTCAATAGCGCAACCATATATCGCGCATTTTACTTTGCTCTATGTCTCTTAGTTTCACCACGTGGGTTTCTAAGTTATTTTAAAATCGTTTGATCGATACACTTATTCTAAAATACTTTGGCCTATCGGCAAACCCTTCACTATTGGTTGTTATTGTTATTCTTTTATTCTTTTGTACATATAGTTTACCCTTATAGTTGATTCTGCCTTGTACTTACTTAGACCTGCCCTTTAGTCACGTTAGTTTTTATACATATTTAGACCTTCAATTTTTATCTGACTGTTTTTAAGTAAACCACTATGTGTTAGTGTTCGATGTGGTAGCTTTTCGCTTATTATTTTATAGCTTGTCGTTTATTTTAAATTTCAAGAACGAAATTTTTGTAAGGGTGGTATGATGTAATACTCAGTCCTTTTGTATACCAATATCCGTATTTTTGTTACTCTTAAAATTTATTTATTTTATAATTATTATTTTTATTATGTAAAAAACCCTAAACCTAATCTAATCTAATATCTTTTTAATTTTCCCTAACCAATCCATAACCCAAACCCTCACTCCCCTTCTCTTTTATTATTTCCCTTTTTCTTTTTCATTTTTCCGAGCCCAGCCGTTTCTCCCCCCCCCCCCCAACATCGGCCCACTTCCATTTTTCTCTTACCAAAATTTATTTAAACAAATTCCCTAAGCCCAGCCATCCCAAAGAAAACAAAACAAATTCCAAATATATATATATATATATATATATATATATATATATATATATATATATATATATATTTCCCTAACAACTAAATAACTATATTAACAAATCGGCCCATCACACCCCTCCCCTTTCCCATTTATTTCCCTTTTTTCCCTTTATTCTTCCGGCCCATTCCAGAAAATATTTCCCTACTCCCCGGCCCGGCCCTTGCACCTCCAAGCCCGCGCCCAAACACCCGCGCCAACCCGACCCGACTCCATCCTCTTCCCCACTCGTTTTCTTTTTCCCGCTCGATTCCTTACGTCTCCACGTCGTCGCCCACGATGCCTTGTCTTCGTCGCGACCACGACCCATGACCCCGACCACGATCGCGCGCGCCTATCAACCCGCTCCTCGTCCCTCTAACCCTCTTCCCTCTCACACTCTCGATCCCTCTCCAACTCCCTCCTCTCCTCTCTTCAAACCCCCTGCGTCATCCCTACACCACGACGACGACGACGACTATCACCTCGTCTACTCCTTGGCGTCATCAGCATCACCCCCTCCAAAACCTGAGCCCCCACTGCCTCACTCCCCTCGCCTGCACACCCCCCCTCACTGCAAATCGCTACCGCTGCACCCCTCGCCGGAGCTACCTCCGCCGACCACCGTCGACCCTCAGCAACATCTCCCTTTCTCGACCACAGCACCATCTCTCTCTCTCTCTCCCTCTCTCTACCACAACACCATCTCTTTCCCCCTCTCTCTCTTAGCATCTCTCTCGCTCACATCGCCTGATCTCTCATCTCCAGCGCCCCTGGACCTCCGTAGCCTCTCCCAGCTCTCCTCGGTGCACCGTCGATCACTTCCAGCGGACCCATCACCTTCACCGCAGCACCAAAGCTAGCCCAAGTTTCAAACCGAGCCCCGGTCATTTCATCGAACACCTATAACCATCTCTATCGCCGTTGTTCGAGTTGCTGTCGTCACCATTTGAGCCACTGCCTCGGTCCCTGTAGCAGTCACCGTCGTTAACGCAGCGGCCGTCGCAACGCCAGCGCACGCTCGTCGCACCCACCGAGCCATCGAGTCCAAGAAGCAAGATCCGACAAGGCTGAACCTGTGCTGTGTTCGTGATGCGATCATGCCATTGCCGCTGCCGTACCATCATCGACACGTCTTCGGGCAAGTTTAATACTTCCTTCATACTACTTTTTATATTACAATTCTAATTACCAAGATTCCCGCATATACTTTTCGTGTAGATTGTTATAAGTTAAGTGTTCGATATAAACCATGACCTACAAACCCAGTTAAATTGACGGCAATAAATAACATTGAGTGGCCCGAGTTATAACGAATACCCCTTAAGATTTTGGTTACAAAATAAGGTCGTTTGCTCACGTAAAATAGTGTCCCGATTTCTGTCGTAAGACCTGAAAATTTTCGTACATGCTAAACCACAAAATTGATATTAAATTATGTACAAACCGGATTTTAGCGTTCAATGGCTCGTATCGAAGCTAACTGTTTAGCCTACCGTATACTATAGTAATCACTGAATTCTAACTAATTGTGATAGAGATAATTGCGGAGGATTACGATCCTGGACTGCAGTCCAGAATGGAAATCCCAGTTAACCCCTGTTCCTAAACCCCTGTATATTCCTGTTCAATTGTGAGAATTCACGGAACCCTATATCGTTACATAGGAAATTGAATTATATTTCTTACTTGACTGGTCTCACTGGATTATTCAACCGTTTGATATTTTTAACTCATTTTATAATGTCGACACGTCTTGCTGAATTCTGCAGAGGCAGATTCTACACATCGAGTATAACCTGTCCATAACTCCCTGTCGATATAGTATATCTCTGATACGTCAATTGCGGTGGAAACCTGACTAATAACCCTAAATATAGTTCAACTATAGCGTCGCCTAAATACGATCCCAACTGGGATTAAAATGCGTTACGAAACGGACTTTCGATTCTGAAACCGGATTTCCAGCCGTGAACGGTTAAAATGAAATGGCCATATCTAGTGATCCTGAAACCCGATTAACGTGAAACCAATTTTGATGGATAGATAACTAAACATACTACTTACCCCTTTTTATTGTTTTGATAATTTTTGCATGTATGATTTATGATAAATTATGCAAGTGGTAGGATACCGACTGATAATATCTTAATCATGCCTTAATTATCGTATTCTCATCACATTACATATATGTCATTGCATTGGTAATCTAGTGATCATGTGCATTACCAGTGTTAGGTATTAGTGTTTGATTGTGGCAAGTACGTTAGTGTTTAAGCATGAATGGATAAGTGAAAGTGACACGTACTTGTACACAATCAATGGACCCTATTGATTTATTTCATTGTCGACGTCTGTGGGACATGTATAAGTGTGACTATAATTGGTATGGGACAATTATGGAAGCACTTGTATATGTGTCACAGGTAAGGCACCAAACCCTGTCCATTTATCTTGGGTATCGGTCGAGACATACTTGATGGAGACCCTGTCTTCAGTTCTCGCGTAGACTTGTCATGGAGCAACTGGTACTTAATTTATGGTTGGCGTTTGATATAGACCACGGGGTGTGGGGTAATTTGAGTGTGAGTTCAACAGAATCTCGAGAGTCCCATGCCGGCACATACAGCGATTCTGGAGATATATGGGGATATTACTGATTATTAGCGAGCGACTCGGGCCCGTGTTCCCTTGCCCTTAGGTCCTACCCTTAGGTGGGGGATACTCACGAGTGGTTGACTCTTACACTTGGACTGACGATAGGCTTAGTGACCTGTACAGTGAGACTTAGAGACTGATAGGGTTAGTGACATTGACATGCATTGCTTACTGATTCTACATACCTGACATACTTGTTGGGGTAAAAATTTACACCCCGGTTGACTAAGTCAAAAATCCAAGTCAACCCCAAACCAAGTGGACCCGAGCCCAGACCCAATAGGCCCATGCCCAGGTCGAGCCCGAAAATGAAGCGGTCGGCCTTCCCCCACGCCAAGATAAAACTTTTGTAATAAATAATTTTGTTGTTTTTCTTTTATTTATGGATAAATGTAAGAAAAATAGGCATGAAGCCAAATTTTTGTAAAGCCCATGGCTTATGTGCAAAAAGAAATGGCACATGGGCCATGAAATAGGCAAAATGCCATTTTGTGAAGCCCAAGGGGCTATGTGTAAAGTGTATAGCCTATAAAGGCAAGATAATGAAAATATCTCACAACTTTTTTTTCTCTCTCCAGAAATTTCTAGATCTGAGATCTCTTCCTCCTTCCTCAAGGTTCTAAAACCTTCCTTTTTCTTTTGAATTAAATCAAGAGTTTAACTCTTCCTTTCCTCAAAATAAATAGATTTCCACCATAAAACCTACAAAGGGGAGCTCAGATCTCCAATCAGATCTCGAAAAGGGGAGGCTCTTAAGGCTCATACCCTTTTCTCCAAGATCCCGCCGGTCAAGAGCAAGAAGAAGGAGACCCATCTCCAAAAATCTAACTTTGGACAGACCCAAGGCTCAAAAGAAGAGCAATAAATCCCCAGGAGTTTAACTCCTTTCTAAAGTTGCTGGAGTTTAACTCCATAAATTAATTTCTGTTGGAGTTTAACTCCATAAATTTGCTTCTGTTAGGAGTTTAACTCCAAAGATTCCCTTGGGAGTTCAACTCCCCAGCCTAGGGGCTAGGCTTCCCTTTCCGCGGGTTTTTCCCGCGGTCACGTGTGCCCACGTGACCACGGGGCGCTAAGGCGCTCGTCGGTCACGTGTGCCCACGTGACCCCTGGGCGCTAAGGCGCCCATCGGTCACGTGTGAGCACGTGACCCCGGGGCGCCAAAGCGCCCATCGGTCACGTGTGCACACGTGACCCCTGGGGCGCCAAAGCGCCCAGCGGTCACGTGTGCGCACGTGGCCCCTGGGGCGCCAAAGCGCCCAGCGGTCACGTGTGCGCACGTGGCCCCTGGGGCGCCCATCGGTCACGTGTGCGCACGTGACCCTTGGGGCGCCAAGACGCCCATCGGTCACGTGTGCCCACGTGACCCCGTTGGGCGCCAAGGCGCCCATCGGTCACGTGTGCCCACGTGACCCCCGGGGGGCGCCAAAGTGCCCATCGGTCACGTGCGCGCACGTGACCCCGGGCATTAATGCGCCCACCTGCTGTGCGGGCGTCCTTTAGACGCCATTTTGTTTTCTTTCCCCCCTCGTTTTACGTGCACTCCCCAACAAAATCCCTTCTAGAGTTAAAAATGTATACATATTTTGGGAGTTTAACTCCGCATAAAATTCTTTTAGGAGTTTAACTCCGCATAAAATTCTTTTAGGAGTTTAACTCCTTTTAAAATTCTTTGGAGTTTAACTCCACAATAAAATTCCTCTGGAGTTTAACTCCTTTTAAAATTCTTTGGAGTTTAACTCCACAATAAAATTCCTTTTGAAATTAAACTCTACTTTTTTTTTAAAAAAAGGGGGGGGGGGAAGGAAAACATACACAGACTCCACGACACTGTCTTCCGTTAGAAAATAATTTCTAACGGGGCGCTGCCCCGCACCCCGCAAGGGGGCTGCTAGCCCCCTTGACCCCCAGCCCGCTATCCGGGTAGCGGGACCCCCGTCAAAACTCTTCGGGGCCCCGATATTTCCAAAACCCCTTCAAAACACGATACTGCACATTGAGTTCGCATGACCAGTTTAACCCGTTAATCGGAGGTTCCTTCGCTCCAAATGCGAGGGGTAATTAACGGCAGCATAGTCCGCGGTTGCCGGAGATTCGGATCCCCACAATCAACAAACCCCGGCCTACCCTAGGCAGGGGGAATCTGTAATGCGCCTGACAAGCGCGCGCGTATTCCCATCTCAATGGGGTGACGAAAAACACCCTACAGATTCTGGCACGCCCGGTGGGACGCTCTCTCCTCCCATATCTCGGGTTAAGCGTTCATGCGAACTCATTTAACATATACGCCGATGTTTGTACTAAAATAATTTCTTTCTTTCGTGCAGCAATCAACTTTCAATGACGATGTCTCTCAAGACGAATTCGGCTTACGACGGAACCCCGATCTCGTACGTGGTCAAGATTAATGCCCGCGTAGTTCTCCCCTCCAGTCTCAGCCGGCAATGGGAGGAGCCACCCCGCCAGTTTGGCTCCGTCATCATCTATCCTGCCGGAAGCGCTCATCTGGCGGAGATCCCGGCGGAACAGGTGGCCAAGCCGGTCTCAAGAGGAAAGAGGCCGAATGTCGTGATCGCCAATGCACCACAACCGAAACTCTAGACGCTATCTGAACGACTTCCTGGCGCTCTAGCTGGGGGCAAGACTTCCGATGCAAAGGGCCACATCAAATGTTGCGGACGAGCTCGGGCGATGACTCTAACAAATACACAATCGGGCGTATCTCCAAGGCCCTCCATCAACCGGTCTGCAGCGTCTTCCCAAAGAGCCGAAGCCTGCCAGTTGCTCAGAACAGAAAAGTTAACACAGAAGCGTCTCAGGTATCGAGCCAACAAGAGGGCCAGGGCTTCGGCCAAATGGAATCGTGTGATGTTCCAAGTGCAGGGTTGCCCCGCGACGACGGCTGAGCCGGACGTAAGAATCAGCAATTCCTTCGAGCCTCTGAGGTGGGTTCAGAAAAATGCCATGACCGCCAGAATCAAGAAGACAGCGGTCCGAACAGTGCCACAAAGAGACGTGCCCCGGCCCCAACAGAAAAAATATGACACTGTCTCTTCAAGAGTCTATCAGGCGCTCTGTGCCGCACGGAAGCAACGGGGCAAATCCAGAAAAGAAGCGCCAGCACCATTCAAGAAGCTGGTTAGGCCAGCCGCCTTCAATCGACTGCCAGCTACCGAAGCAAGGGGGTCAAGACATCGATCCGTGAAATCAGCCGCCAATGATAGAAAGACGGCCGGATATATCATCCATACGGTCTATATGGCAGGCGGGCGCCCCAGCGACAACCTTCGCAGCAAAAGCAAGGATGGGGCCACCACATCCCAAGCCCAATCTGGCCTGAATGTGGTTGCCGCTACCCAAGAACAGCCGCCCCCGCTGGATGAAGAAAACCCTCTCGATGAGGATGATAGGCAGAAAGACCCCTCGGTCCATGCAGAGTCAAGCTCAGACAGCGAGGAAGAGCCTACTTTCCGCCCCAGGACCGCGGAGCAAGAGCTGCTTCAAGAGCTTCGAAAACAGCTCAGGAGCAAAGATAAAGAGATGGCCAAGCTCTATTCGAAGATTGACGACTTAACGAACGTGGTGATGCAGCTTACGGCTCAAATTGCTCGAGCGCCTCCCAATCAAGCACAAGCCGCTACTAGTCAGCCGGGTGATGACAATCCGAGGCAGCCAATGCCTGTTCCTTTGGGACCAAGACTGGTCGAGCCGCATGAAAGCCGGCCACACTCCGCTTCTGGGGACGCCTTGGCCCCAGATAGCGCTATCCCGCTAACACAGGATCGGATAATGGATTTGGTCACCAGCAAGGTTAAAACATTGGTGGCCGAAGCTGAAGCTCAGAAAGAAATCGGCAGTAGTGGGCGGCCATATCCCGCGCAGTACGATCTGATTGAGTTCCAAGCGGCTACGTCATTCCTAAGTTCGGAAGATTTGATGGAACAGGGAATGCAAATCAGCACGTCGTCCACTTCAAAGCATCGTGCGGAAATACAGGGGGCAATGACGCGCTTCTTCTTCGTCAGTTTGTCAACAGCCTGACCGGCGTCGCCTTCGACTGGTATGCGAGTATACCGGACGGGTCAGTCATTACCTTTGCCCAAATGGAGTCCCTGTTTCGGCAAAGGTTCATGAGTGTCAGTGATAAAATCTCCATTGCCGACCTTGTGAGGACCAAGCCGGGGAAGAATGAAAGCAACACCGACTTTATCGCTCGTTGGCGTAATCTCACAGTCAAGTGCGAACCGCCGCTGGAGCAGGACCAGTCCGTCAGCCTTCTCATTGGGAACCTCAGCAATTGGATGGTCCCATTCTTGTGTACGGCAGGCCTCAAGACATTTCAGGAGCTAACCAAGAAAGTTCAAATGCTGGAACGCTCGAAGCAGGAGTCCCCGCCGGATTCTCAGAGAGACAAAACTTGGAAAAGTAAGCGGGACGACAACCGTAGAAGCGGGAGTTCCAGCAGTACCAATGTCTTCAATGCGTCCGACAATGAAGAAAAGCGAAGGACGGCTGAATCCAAAACTAACCGGTCTCGAAAGCCATTGCTGGGAGGAGATGGGCCCACCCTAGAGGAGAAAAAGAACAAGGTTTACTCTTTCAGAAGGGACAAGGTCCGCAAGATATTTAAAGATGCCTTGAACAACGGCCTACAATTACCGGAGTCGAAAAGACCCCAAGAAGCAAAAATGACTGACAATCCTCTGTATTGCCCGTACCACCGAGTAGTGAGCCATGCGATCGAGGATTGCTATATCTTCAAAGACTGGGTCGAGAAGCAGTACAAGGCTGGAGAGATCGAGCTGTCCAAAAGCGTGTTGGTGAACAATCAAGTTGCAACCACCAACTTTATACAGACAGAAGTTGAAACCTTCTGGGAGCAGACAGCTGAACCCGTTGCCCTGACAAACGAAACTGACTCATCGCGGCCTCCGTGGAGTACGCACATATCTAATAAGACGAAGAAGATGATAAAGTTACTTCGGAAAGAACCCAGGATGGAATGGGAAGGGCAGAAGAAGCCTACCAGTCCAGCTGCCAAGGCGGCTCCATCAGGCTCAAAATCCAAGAAGCTTAAGAAGAAGAAAAGTGCAGCTCGGCGTGAAAAAGAGTCTGCAGGGAGATCGACCATTCAAAAATATATCGATTCCCTTGAAGAATATGAACAAAAGGAAAGAACATTGATTCAATTGAAGGAGTTCTTCCCTGTAGAAGCGGCTGAAGTTCTGGAGGAGTTAGAAGAAGACTCCAATGAAGAGATCCCAGTAGTGACCTGCTACGCCATCCATCTTGGTAGTGACTCTGAGGATGAGCTCTGTTTTCCTGAAGAGGACGAGGAGCTCTCCACAAAGGCCAACCAAATCCAGCTCAGAAGCGGCAGGGCTTTACCACCAAATCAGGGCAACGCCCCAAAAGGGAAGGAAAAACAAGTCGCTAATGAAGAAGATGGCAGAGAACCGGCTGATGGAAACATAAGTCCTTCCTCGGTGGACTATAATGTCTTGGCGCATCTCCGGAAGCTTCCGTCTCTCCTGAGCATCTACGACGCCTTGGTCCTATCTAAGGAGCTTAGAGATGTTCTCATCCACGCTCTACAAAACCCCGAGCAGTATCAGGCTCACTTTGCGGAAGTTAATATGAAAGAAGCCCAGCACGCTTTGCATGCCGCCGCGGTCACATTTAAGGATGAAGACTTGCTACTGGGAACGGCTGAGCATAATCGGCCGCTTTACATGACTGGGTACAGCGACGGAGATCGAATTAATCGCATATTGATTGACCCGGGGTCCTCAGTGAACATCATGAACTTGAGAACTCTGAAGAGTTTGTCAATGAACGTCCGACACCTGTCAAGGGAAAGGATTGTCATTCAAGGCTTCAACCAAAATTGTCAGCAAGTTCTGGGGTCTATAGCTTTGCCAATCAAATTCGGGGATCTGCAAACTGAAGCTAAGATATACGTGATCGACGCCGACACGTCTTATAAGATTCTCTTGGGGCGGCCATGGCTCCACGATTATGGCGTCACTCCGTCAACTCTCCATCAATGCATGAAGTATACTAAAAATGGCGAAGAAAGACGCATTGACGGAGACATCCAGCCGTTCGGTGTGCATGAAGTCCGATATGAAGATTCTCGGTACTTTACGAACCACCAAAATGCTAAGCCACAACTGACTGAGGATAGACCAGACCCAAGACTCAAAAGCAAATCTGCGCCGGCTATCACTTTCAAAAGCAAAAATACCCAAGTGCGCCCGCATTTCGGCAGCGACACTGATGAGTCCGACGCCGGAATCCCGTCCTTCCGTAAAACTCGCCCTCGCTTCGGTAGCGATACGGACGAATCTGATGCTGAAGGCCTATCTAGCAGCAAAGTCCGCCCTCATCTTGGCAGTGACACTGAAGAGTCAGAAGAAGAGGACCTGCCGTGCAACAGCTGTGCAGATTGGCCCCCCATGCAGCAAGCGAAACTACGAGAGACCTTCGAAGTCGCAGAAGGGTCCCTAGCCGTCACAAGGGTGCCGGAGCAGATGTGCAAAGAGCTCGATGCGTTGTCAGTCTCCACCGTGGACCAGCTGACAACTTTCTACGTCCCTGGGAGGAAAAATGGACAGAAAGGCATCCTGTTTTACGGGTCAAATCCCGTTGTGCATCCAGACGACCTTTCCATCGCGTGCCTCCCCTATGAGAGAGGCATAAGAGCCGTCCTCAATCCCAGATACTATGCGCCCGAGATGCGGGAATACTTTAAGAAGTGCGGATGCCGGTTATATCAAACGGAGTCCGAAGCAAAGTTTTACGAAGGGTTATGGTATCCGCCCCAGGTTCAGGAACTCATCGATGGACGAATTCCAGATAGACGGGGCATAGGCTACATTCAACCCAATTCCAAAGTGTGCTACATGATCCATGTTGGCGAGGCCGGTGAAAGATCAAATGATGATGACGAGATAGCCGAGCCAGAAGAAGCTCCTCAAGAGCTCGAAGATGGCGGACAAGCAACCTTTGACGAGCTAACCGAGATTGACTTAGGAACGCCCGATAATCCAAGGCCGACCTACATCAGTTCACTCTTGTCGGAGGAAATGAGAGAGCAGATAATTGCCCTGCTGCGTGAGTTCGTCGACTGCTTCGCGTGGACATACAAAGAAATGCCTGGCCTTTCCCCTGAGGTAGCCGTGCATAAGCTGGCTATATCTCCTGATGCTAAGCCAGTCAAACAAGCTCCTCGAAGAATGAGAAGGGAGTTGGAAGAAAAGGTCATCGAGGAAACTAAGAAGCTCATCGATGCCGGCTTCATCAGGGAAGAGAAATATGCAGACTGGATCGCATGTATAGTCCCAGTAAAGAAGAAGAATGGGCAGATCCGAGTTTGTGTCGATTTCAGGGACCTCAACAAGGCATGTCCTAAAGACGACTTCCCGCTACCGGTCATGGAAATGATGGTCGATGACACCTCAAATTACGAGCTGTTCACCTTTATGGACGGCTCGTCTGGATACAATCAGATCAAGATGTCGCCTGAGGATGAGAAGCACACAGCATTTCGAATCCCGATCGGAATATATTGCTACAAGGTGATACCGTTCGGATTGAAGAACGCAGGTGCTACATATCAAAGGGCAATGACCAATATCTTTGATGACCTAATTCATAAAGTCGTCGAATGCTATGTTGATGATCTGGTCATTAAGACAAAAGCCAAGGCCGATCATATCCAAGATCTCAGGACCGTTCTCACCAGACTGAAGGAATACGATCTGAAGATGAATCCTCTGAAGTGCGCTTTTGGCGTGTCATCGGGAAAATTCCTGGGCTTCATAGTCCGACATCGAGGGATCGAAGTTGACCCATCAAAGATAAAGGCCATCATGGAGATGCCCCCTCCAAAGAGTCTGACGCAGCTGAGATCTTTCCAAGGCAAGCTTGCTTATATACGGAGGTTTATCTCAAATTTGTCGGGGAGATGTAGGCCCTTCTCAAAGCTCATGAAGAAAGGAGCTCCTTTTATCTGGGATGCCGAATGTCAAGTAGCGTTCGAAAGCATCAAACAATACTTATTGCACCCTCCAGTGCTGGCCGCTCCCATTCCAAATAAACCGCTGATTCTCTACACTGCCGCGCTGGACGAGTCACTCGGTGCGCTCCTTGCCCAAAATAACGAGGAGGGAAAAGAAAATGCCCTCTACTACCTCAGTCGAACTCTAGTCGGGGCGGAACACAACTATTCCCCAATCGAAAGGCAATGCCTGGCTCTGATGTTTGCTGTGAAGAAGCTAAGGCACTATCTGCTGGCTCATCGGGTTATGCTGATCTCCAAGGTCGACCCGCTCAAACACTTGATGACCAAAGCAAGCCTAGCCGGCAGAATGGCAAGATGGGCTGTCATGCTACTTGAGTTCGACATAGTTTATACTCCTCAGAAAGCAGTAAAAGGGAAAGCTCTTGCAGACTTTCTCGCCGCTCATCCTATACCAGAAGGGTCGCCGCTAGATTGTGAATTACCCGACGAACAAGTGCTGCACCTCGAGGAAGATGAGCCATGTTGGGAGCTCTACTTCGATGGAGCCTCATCAATAAGGACCTCCAGTAAATCAAGCGTCCCGGAGATAAAAGCAGGGATAGGATTGGTGTTCATCACACCATCAATGGGAACCCTACGGCGTTCTTTCGCTCTCACCGAGCCTCGCACAAACAATGAGGCCGAGTATGAAGCTCTGATAGCTGGTTTGGAGCTCGCCATAGAAATGGAAATCCTTCGGCTACGGGTTTACGGTGATTCCCAGCTTGTCGTCAACCAAGTAAGCGGCGATTATAAGATATACAAACCCGAGTTGGCTCGGTACAGAAGCCGGGTGGTGGAACTCATGAAACGATTCACTCATATCGAACTAACAAGAGTCCCTAGAGCATTGAACGGAAAAGCCGATATACTCGCTCGCCTAGCCAAGGAGCTGGCTGATCCTGACAGGGACGAAATTCTGATCACAGTCAGGAGCCGACAAATTCTACCTCCAGTCTCTCTACGAGAAGAGGAAAGCGCGGAACAGGAGAGCAGTCCTGCCGAAGAAGCTTTGATCATCCAAGACGAGCCCGATTGGAGAGAACCCTTCATAGAGTACCTCCGATACGACAAGCTGCCCGAAGAAAAATCTGCGAGGATTCAGCTGAAGAAAAGAGCTCTCCGATACGTGTTTGTAAATGACACGTTATACCGCAGGTCATATGACCAACTCTAGCTCAGGTGCCTGTCATCGGCCGAAGCCCAAAAGGTCATGAAAGATGTTCACTCGGGCGTTTGCGGTGCTCACCAATCTGGTCCCAAGATGCGACTTCAAATCAAACGGCTTGGGTATTACTGGCCCACCATGATACGGGATTGCGGAGAGCATGCAAAGAAATGTCAGATCTGCCAAATCCATGGTGATTTCATTCACAAGCATCCCAATCCATTGCACCCTACGGTGGCGTCGTGGCCCTTCGAAGTTTGGGGCACCGACATTGTTGGCCCAATTGATCCTCCGTCGTCCAAAGGCCACCGGTTCATACTGGCCGCGACAGACTACTTCTCCAGATGGGCTGAAGCTGTCCCGCTAAAAGAAGTCAAGACAAAAGATATTCTGACATTCTTCCAGCATAATATTCTATACCGCTTCGGTATACCAAGAAGAATCATTTCTGACAACGGGCCTTCTTTCAAGAGCTTCAATGTCTCAAGGTTCGCTACTCAGCACAAGATAGACTGGAGATATTCCTCCATCTATAATCCAAGAGCCAATGGGCTAGCCGAAGCCTTCAATAAGACCCTATGCAAGCTCCTGAGGAAGAATGCTTCAGCCAACAAGAGGGACTGGAATCTCAAGCTTCACGTGGCGCTTTGGGCATATCGTACCACGCACCGCACTCCAACCCAGTCCACTCCATACTCATTGCTCTTCGGAGTGGAGGCGGTCCTCCCCCTCGAAGTCGAAGTTCCAAGCTTAAGAATGGCCGTTTAACATGAGTTGACGGAAGAGGAAAACGTGCTCCTTCGACTTGAAGAGCTGGATGCCCTCGAAGAAAGGAGGCTCGCGGTGCAGCAAAGTCTGGAACTATACCGAGCCCAGATGTCACGGGCCTATGACAAGATAACCCGTCTCCGCGCTTTCAAGAAAGGTGAATTGGTGTTGATCCTTAAAAGACCGATCATCCTCAATCGACATGCCAAGGAAAAATTCGAGCCAAACTGGGAAGGACCATACGTCATTGAGAAAGTGTTCGACGGAGGATCCTACCAACTAATAAGTGCCGAGGGAGAAAGGCCCATGCCATCCATCAATGGCCGATATCTCAAGAAATACTACACGTGAATGCTCCAAGTCGCAGGCGAATTGAGCACATCAGCCCTACGGTATGGATCAGACATCCTGCAAAACCGTATACAATCCACGGGCGTAAAAGACCCCTATTTCTCCCAAATCCTGCCGGTGAGACTACTTTAAAGTCCCACCAGCGGGGGAAAAAAAAACGGTATGTCCACAAGCAAAACGGGCACGGATGAAAACCCGAAAGGGCTCCGTGAGTAAAAACAGCAGGACTACCGGCGAGTCTGTGAAAACCCGAAAGGGCGCAAACTCGTGAAAAGAGATGAAATACACTCGCAAAGTCCCCTCGACCTTGTGAGGAGAAAACCCTACGTGAGATCCTTACGACTCACAAAGGAGAAAAACACTTAGGAATCCTCACGATTCTTAAAGAGAAAATACACCTGCGGGATCCTTACGACTCGTAGGGAGAAAATGCTTTTATGGGACCCTCACGGCCCATAAAATTGAAAAGCCTTAGGTGACAGAAACCCAAACCTGTCTCCTAAGCCATCCTTTCCCGACGGGCAACGGCAAATGATGAGTCGCTCCTGGCATTTCGCTTCAGTGTTAGCGGTGCTGATGCCGACCAAAAACCCAAATCCCAAGTCCTCCCAAGGCAAATGATGAGTTGCTCCTGGCATTATTCCAGTGCAGCAATGCTGATGCCAAACAAGACCCAAATTCAAAGTCCTCTCAATGGCGAATGATGAGTCGCTCCTGGTACCATATTGCAGTGCAGCGATGCAGACGCCAACAAAGTCCCGAAAGTTTTATGGCCCTACGGTCTGGATCATACATCCTGCAAAACCGTATACAATCCACGGGTGTAAAACGATCCCAATCTCTCCTAAATCCTCCCGGGGCAAATGATGAGTTGCTCCTGGCATCATTCCAGTGCAGCAATGCAGATGCCGACAAAAAAAAAATCCCCAAATCCCCTCGGGGCAAATGATGAGTTGCTCCTGGTACCATATTCCAGTGCAGCAATGCAGATGCCAAACAAAAAAAAAACCAATTCCCAAACTCTGTCATGACAAATGATGATTCGCTCCTGGTACCATATTCCAGCATAGCGATACTGATGTCAACCCAAATCAAAATCAACAAGTCAACTTCCACTCCGACACCGCAGAAAGCGGAGCAAGTCAGAATCCAATCTCGACACCGCAAGAAGCGGAGCAAGTCAAGTCTACCCCTGACACTGCAAGAAGCAGAGCAAGTCAAATCAAGAATCGACCGTCCACGTCGCTAAAATGGCAGCATCGACCGTCCACGTCGCTAAAATGGCAGCATCGACCGTCCACGTCGCTAAAAGGGCAGTATCGACCGTCCAAGTCGCAAAAAGGGCAGAACCGACCGTCCACGTCGCTAAAATGGCAGCACCGACCGTCCAAGTCGCTAAAAGGGCAGCATCGACCGTCCAAGTCGCTAAAAGGGCAGCATCGACCGCCCAAGTCGCAAAAAGGGCAGAACCGACCGTCCACGTCGCTAAAAAGGCAGCAACGACCGTCCAAGTCGCAAAAAGGGCAGCACCGACCGTCCAAGTCGCAAAAAGGGCAGCATCGACCGTCCAAGTCGCAAAAAGGGCAGAATCGACCGTCCATGTCGCTAAAATGGCAGCATCGACCGTCCAAGTCGCTAAAAGGGCAGCATCGACCGCCCAAGTCGCAAAAAGGGCAGAACCGACCGTCCACGTCGCTAAAAGGGCAGCACCGACCGTCCAAGTCGCTAAAAGGGCAGCATCGACCGTCCAAGTCGCAAAAATGGCAGCATCGACCGTCCAAGTCGCAAAAAGGGCAGAATCGACCGTCCATGTCGCTAAAATGGCAGCACCGACCGTCCACGTCGCTAAAATGGCAGCACCGACCGTCCAAGTCGCTAAAAGGGCAGCATCGACCGTCCAAGTCGCAAAAAGGGCAGAATCGACCGTCCATGTCGCTAAAATGGCAGCACCGACCGTCCACGTCGCTAAAATGGCAGCACCGACCGTCCAAGTCGCAAAAAGGGCAGCATCGACCGTCCAAGTCGCTAAAAGGGCAGCATCGACCGTCCAAGTCGCTAAAAGGGCAGCACCGACCGTCCACGTCGCTAAAAGGGCAGCAACGACCGTCCAAGTCGCAAAAAGGGCAGCACCGACCATCCAAGTCGCAAAAAGGGCAGCATCGACCGTCCAAGTCGTAAAAAGGGCAGCGCAGGATTCCTACAAAGCGGGAACCAGATCACTCCGGGCCAGGGAAACGTCTATCACGGACACGCCGTCTCGGAGACATGTCAAGCAACGACCGTCCATGTCGTAAAAAGGGCAGTGCCAGCTTCCCAAAAAGCGGGAACCAAATCAGGTCGCCTCCAAGTAAAAGAAAGTCCATCAATTTCATGCACACGACCCACATATGTGGTGTGCATTTATTGATGGGGCGCAATTTGTTGGGGTAAAAATTTACACCCCGGTTGACTAAGTCAAAAATCCAAGTCAACCCCAAACCAAGTGGACCCGAGCCCAGACCCAGTGGGCCCATGCCCAGGTTGAGCCCGAAAATGAAGCGGTCGGCCTTCCCCCACGCCAAGATAAAACTTTTGTAATAAACAATTTTGTTGTTTTTCTTTTATTTTATGGATAAATGTAAGAAAAATAGGCATGAAGCCAAATTTTTGTAAAGCCCATGGCTTATGTGCAAAAAGAAATGGCACATGGGCCATGAAATAGGCAAAATGCCATTTTGTGAAGCCCAAGGGGCTATGTGTAAAGTGTATAGCCTATAAAGGCAAGATAATGAAAATATCTCACAACTTTTTTTTCTCTCTCCAGAAATTTCTAGATCTGAGATCTCTTCCTCCTTCCTCAAGGTTCTAAAACCTTCCTTTTTCTTTTGAATTAAATCAAGAGTTTAACTTTTCCTTTCCTCAAAATAAATAGATTTCCACCATAAAACCTACAAAGGGGAGCTCAGATCTCCAATCAGATCTCGAAAAGGGGAGGCTCTTAAGGCTCATCCCCTTTTCTCCAAGATCCCGCCGGTCAAGAGCAAGAAGAAGGAGACCCATCTCCAAAAATCTAACTTTGGACAGACCCAAGGCTCAAAAGAAGAGCAATAAATCCCCAGGAGTTTAACTCCTTTCTAAAGTTGCTGGAGTTTAACTCCATAAATTAATTTCTGTTGGAGTTTAACTCCATAAATTTGCTTCTGTTAGGAGTTTAACTCCAAAGATTCCCTTGGGAGTTCAACTCCCCAGCCTAGGGGCTAGGCTTCCCTTTCCGCGGGTTTTTCCCACGGTCACGTGTGCCCACGTGACCCCGGGGCGCTAAGGCGCTCGTCGGTCACGTGTGCCCACGTGACCCCTGGGCGCTAAGGCGCCCATCGGTCACGTGTGAGCACGTGACCCCGGGGCGCCAAGGCGCCCATCGGTCACGTGTGCACACGTGACCCCTGGGGCGCCAAAGCGCCCAGCGGTCACGGGTGCACACGTGGCCCCTGGGGCGCCAAAGCGCCCATCGGTCACGTGTGCCCACATGACCCCGTTGGGCGCCAAGGCGCCCATCGGTCACGTGTGCCCACGTGACCCCGTTGGGCGCCAAGGCGCCCATCGGTCACGTGTGCCCACGTGACCCCCGGGGGGCGCCAAAGTGCCCATCGGTCACGTGCGCGCACGTGACCCCGGGCATTAAGGCGCCCACCTGCTGTGCGGGCGTCCTTTAGACGCCATTTTGTTTTCTTTTCCCCCTCGTTTTACGTGCACTCCCCAACAAAATCCCTTCTGGAGTTAAAAATGTATACATATTTTGGGAGTTTAACTCCGCATAAAATTCTTTTAGGAGTTTAACTCCGCATAAAATTCTTTTAGGAGTTTAACTCCTTTTAAAATTCTTTGGAGTTTAACTCCACAATAAAATTCCTCTGGAGTTTAACTCCTTTTAAAATTCTTTGGAGTTTAACTCCACAATAAAATTCCTTTTGAAATTAAACTCTACTTTTTTTATAAAAAAAAGGGGGGGAAGGAAAACATACACAGACTCCACGACACAAAACCCCTTCAAAACACGATACTGCACATTGAGTTCGCATGACCAGTTTAACCCGTTAATCGGAGGTTCCTTCGCTCCAAATGCGAGGGGTAATTAACGGCAGCTTAGTCCGCGGTTGCCGGAGATTCGGATCCCCACAATCAACAAACCCCGGCCTACCCTAGGCAGGGGGAATCTGTAATGCGCCTGACAAGCGCGCGCGTATTCCCATCTCAATGGGGTGACGAAAAACACCCTACAATACTATTTACCGCTTTACTGTTTACCTGCTCTAATAGATACCTGCATTGGCTACTTCATGTTCACATCTTTATTCTTTTGATTACTGTTACATATTCATTATTATTGCACGAGTTACCATTTGTATCTATATATATATTGCTATAGTGTCGCTCTGATGACCTGAGTATACATACTCAGAGTGAGAAGTGGATCTAGCTTGGACCAGGACCTGACGTATCTCGAGGACATCGCGGACATCTTGATCAGCTACCCAGATCTATACTCTCTTGATCTCCATTTGGTTAGCTCTTTTGTATTTGTTTTGATTTAGTTACTACATTTCTCATTACCTGTGCATTGTTTACTGATTACCACGTAGTGCTAGAAGCCGAAGTGTGACTACGGAGGGATTTTTCCTCGACCGTAGGAGCATGGCTGGCCTTGTCGACTCCTCGTATTCCGTATTTTGGGAAGCGGGGCGTGACAGATTCTAATTTCGTTAAAAACCCAAGTTTTCTTAACAACAAATTAACCATCTCTTTATATATTGTTTAGCAACTATAAAACAACATTTAGAACAAGTTTCAATTCAAAATACAATGTTATACGACTTTTATTTCACTTCTACGGTTAAATATCATAAAGTTTACTTACGATATTATTTCATCATATTTGCTCATATTATCTTTAGAAAACTCGTAAGGTAATGACCTATCTCATCACAACACACATCATGACATAGCACGATGGCTTTTGGAACAATATTTTGCGGGACAAATACAATTTTACATTAAAATACACTAAACTAATAAAACCATATTTCTTTAAATTGTTTTAATCAATTCCTTACGATTATCTCCTTACAATCCATTTTGGGGAATCCAATTTAGTTGGTGCGGATTATCGCACATCTATCGGACTAGTAGGGCGAGATGCAAACCTCCTCACAGAGCATACGATATCGATGGAATTTATATTACAATTTTTTAGAAAACGTGATTTCTATTTAATAAATAAATTTATTTTCTAATAATTATATATAATATTATCAACCTATCTATTTTAAATATACATAAAAATATCCATGTTTTCTAAACAAGGGAATCCCAAATTTCATGAAACTACCATCAGAAATCAATACAAGTCAATTTACATGAAAATACCATATACTATTCAATTTAGGTTTATATCCACTAGAATATCTCATCTTATAAAAATTACATCTATGAAAATCCTAAAGACGATAAATAAATATTTGAGGTTTATTTTGAAAATATATCAAAACTATTTTCATAAAACCCCCTCAAGTTATTTTAATTTACAATAAGGACCCTAGTAAATATAGGTTTAAGCAGGACCGATTCTCTTGAGCCTCAGGGAGCCGGAGAATGTGGGCGCTTGCCTATTTAAGGTTGTTGGGGTCAAAATTTGCACCCTGGTTGACCAAGTCAAAGTCAAGGTCAACCCCAAGCCAGGTGGGCCCAAGCCTAAGCAAGTGGGCCAATGCCCGGGTCGAGCACGAACACGAAGCGTCCGGCCTTCCGCCATACCGAAATAAAAATCATGTAACGAATAATTTTGATGTAATTTTTTGTGCATGAATGTATGCAAAATGGGTATAAATCCAATTTTTTATAAGCCCATGGCTTATGTGCAAAAAAAATTGGCACATGAACCATGGGATGGGCAAAATGCTATTTTGTAAAGCCCAAATGGCTATATGTAAATATTTAAGCATATATAAGACAACATGATGATGAATAAAAAATGAGACATTTTCATTCCCCTCAAAATCTAGGGTTTGTGGCTCTTTCCCCCTTTATGAAGGTTCTAAACCTTCTTCTTTCTTTTGAATTAAATCAAGAGTTTTACTCTTCCTTTTCCAAAACTAAATAGTTTTTCACCACAAAACTCACAAAGGGGAGCTTAGATCACCCATTAGATCTCAAAAAGAAGAGATTTTTTTAAAAATCTCACATCTCTTGATCTTCAAGATTCTGCCAACAGAGGAGGAAGAAGGAGACCCATCTCCGAAAACCCCATTTTAGGGAAGACCCAGGGCTCCAAAGAAGAACCCCTTATATTAACTCCAAAACATCTTAGGAGTTTAACTCCACTCTAAATCCTATTTTGGGATTTTAAATCCTATTTCTGGGACTAAAAGCCCCCTTTTCCTTGCCGGTGCCCAAGCGCCTGGCGCACGAGCGCTCAAGCGCCCATCGCCCACGTGCCGTGCACGTGGTGCGCTAGTGCTCGAGCGCTCAAGCGCCCAGCGCCCACGTGCCGGGCACGTGGTGCGCTAGCGCTCGAGCACCTAGTGCTCGAGCCACGTGCCGGGCACATGGTGCGCTAGCGCTCGAGCGCCGAGCGCTCAAGCGCCCTGCGCCCACGTGCCGGGCACGTGGTGCGCCAGCGCCTAAGCGCCCAGCGCTCGCGTATTAGACACGCGAGGTGCTGGCCCCCACGCATCCTTTGGACGCCCTTTCCCTTATATATATATATATATATATATATATACACACACACATATGCACACACATACTCCACACTAAAAATACCTTCCCCGTTAGAAAATATTTCTAATGGGGCGCTGCCCCGCACCCCGTAAGGGGGCTGCTAGCCCTCTTGACCCCCAGCCCGCTATCCGGGTAGCGGGACCTCCGTAAAATCTTTGCGGGGTCCCCGATATATCCAAAACCCCTTCAAAACACAACACTGCACATTGAGTTCGCATGACCAGTTTAACCCGTCAATCGGAGGTTCCCTCGCTTCAAAGGCGAGGGGTAATTAACGACAGCTTAGTCCGCGGCTGCCGGAGATTCAGATCCCCACAATCAATAAACCCCAGCCTACCCTAGGCAAGGGGAATCTGTAATGCGCCTGACAAGCGCGTGCGTATTCCTATTTCAATGGGGTGACGAAAAACACCCTACAAAGGTAGACAACTAAAAACGGGGTTATCAATACGGTAATTGCCTTGGAAAAAGAAAAAAATCATGCCTTCCATGTGCAGCAGTTACCGATAACTCCAAAACTTAATTCATGACTTCAATTCTGTTTAAGTGTCTGACTCAGATAGAGTCTCAGTTTAATCCGAATACAATCCATACTTGATACAATTCCATTATAACATGAATCCATCTATATCAACATAACTTGATTTGACCGAACCATGGATATACATTGACTTGTCTACATGACTATCCGTTTACATGAACAATTGATATCATGGTTTCGGCAAGTCTTATATCTACAAATCACTACATAACAATACAATAAACATTACGGGGTTTAAAAGGGGTAGATTGGTACGGAATGTGTTAAAAGTGGCACGATGATGGTCACTTTAATACACCTAACCTGAATATCCGTTGTTGTTGTTCCGTGGCTTAACGGTTCCTTGTGCTCCGTATACCTTAGTCCACGGAATAGTTGGACTCCTCTCGTATACACTGGCATATTCTGTACCAAGCTAAAAATAACAGCGATAACATAACAAACATACATTATATCAGTTATACTCTCTATCTGTCTATTCTATTTCTATCTCTCTTTGGGACTTAACGAGCGATTGTTCGCTAATGACATTCCTTTTCTATTCTTTTTATGGAATGTTTTCAGGAGGACCCAACTCTTTGGAGATCGAGCCCAGCTCAGAAGACCTGAAGCAGTTCATCGAGGACCCCGAGCTTTAGTTCACTTGTATATACTTTACTTTCAGTTCATGCCATTGTTTAGGCATTGCTTTCCACATTGTATTTACTTTTCAGTTTATTGTAATGAATGTTTAATAAATAAAAAATTGCTGTTCATTTACATCTCATGTCATTCTTGTGTACATTTATATTATATTGCTTATTTACGCTTAACGTGTTTACTTCTGAGTAAATACGCAGCGTGACCCGTCACGTCTCCTTACCGTACTCTGGGAAGCGAGGCGTGATAGGGTTTGTTGGGGGACCATGCATGTCAGTTCTGCATGGAAACCTAAGAAATATAACACAAGAATTATAAGACTCGACAACTAAACATTATTTATATTTCATATTCCCTGAATCTATCTAACCATATTTTTCTTTCAAGGTTATGGATTCCCCGAACAATTCTAGCACTAACGTGATTGGCAACACCACACCACCAGCTCTTACACTTACGCCTACCGTTGTAGCTCCGATCAATGAGTAGACGGTACTACCTGAGGCAATTAAGATCCTCCTGGAGGGACAGCAGCAACAGACTGCCATACTAATGAACCGCCCAGAAGCGGAAGCAACTGGAGTGAAGCAATTCTGGGCACTGCATGCGAAGCAATTTTCTGTAAAAGAGAGCCCTTTGGAAGCTGAAGAATGGGCTAGTTTGCACCACCCTCGTTATCAACTGGAGCAATCAATCGAGGACGATCTGGCAGCAGCACAAGTGCCAGACATTGCTTGGGTAAGGGTTGCGAAGCTGCAACTTACTGATAACGCCCGAGTATGGTGGAAGGCGGAAGAAAGCCGTCTTGCCCAGCCGATAGAATGGAAGACATTTCGCGACATGTTTGACGTGAAGTATTTTCCAGAGACCGCCCGATTCGAAATAGAGCAGAAATTCATCTACCTACAACAAGGATCTATGTGGAGAAAATCAATGGATGAGTATGATGCCGAGTTCACCATGTTGATTAAGTTTGCGGCCCATCTCATACCGACTGCTGAGATCAGGGCCAGACGATTTTAGTAGGGGTCGGACCCTGAGATCCAAGATGCTCTAGATACAGGGGATTTTCCAATCCACGATTTGGCTCTGAGAGCTACCCGTCGATACGAGGCAGTAGTGAAGAAGAAGGGCAGACCTCAATCTTCCAGTATGAAACACTCTGCTACTCAGATAGCAGGAGGATCCTCTTCCAGGCCACCTTTTATGCCCAGGATACCAGGAGTACCTTTTAACTGGCCCAGTATAGACTCTTGCACCTACTGCAGGAGGGATAGACACATTGCGAAGGTTGCAAGCATGCTAATCACCTCTGCTTAGTCTGTGGCTCATCCACACATGATATTGGGTCTTGTCCTCGTCGACTCAATCCGAACTCTGCACCCAGACCAGAAATCACCTATCCGCAGCGGCCAGCTATCTTGGCACCTACACCACGTCTTACTCTCCCTGCTCCACCTCCTCATGGACCTATTGAACCTCCTCCTCGTCAGTTCCATCAAGCACAAAGGAACTTACCTCAAGTACAGAGGAATGGACAGAGAAATGCGCCTCTAGCAAGGAGGAACGTACCGAGGCGACAGGCTTTCACAATGACTGTGGAAGAAGCTGAAGCCACTGGCCAAGTCATCACTGGAAACTTTCCATCTTTCAAATATGTTCAATACTTGTGTATATCCATATATCTTTTTCTATACCTAAACCTATCCCACATAACTTAGGTACGATCTTAGTAGCCTCACTTCCTGCACTAGCACTCTTCGATACTACAGTATCTCATTGCTTTATGTCGCAATGGTTCATCCGAACTCATGCGATTCCAGTCAAACCGCTCGTATCCAACTAGAATGTCAGTTCAGGGAATGACGTTCTAAAGGCAACAATGGGA
Organism: Agapanthus africanus; assembly: GCA_030015575.1. Taxonomy (NCBI): domain Eukaryota; kingdom Viridiplantae; phylum Streptophyta; class Magnoliopsida; order Asparagales; family Amaryllidaceae; genus Agapanthus; species Agapanthus africanus. The sequence goes on along the minus strand of JASDDO010000019.1, from coordinate 90,006,510 downwards.
TACGACCTATGTCCAGTAGTCGTCTGCAGCACAGAATTCTATGCCAACTTCAAGGTGCTGGACATACCGAACTTCGATGTAGTTTTGGGTATGGATTAGCTAGGAACTTTCTATGCTACCGTCGACTGTCGTCAAAGAAGGGTAGTGTTCGAGATTCCAGAGCATCCGGTCTTATATTTCAAAAGTGGATACCGTACCCTGGAGCCTAGCACATACAAAGCAAAACTGAAGAAGGCAGTGATTGCAACTCTAAAAGCAGGAGAAGTTAAGCCAGAGGTAGTTCGAGAGTTTGACGACGTATTTCCTGAAGACTTATCAGGTTTGCCTCCCGATCGAGCTCTGAAATTCGGAATTGATATAGCACCTGGTGCACAACCGGTGATCAAAGCACCGTATCGATTAAGCCCTGAAGGTTTGAAGGAGGTCTGTACTCAGCTGGACGAACTTCTGTAGAAAGGATGGATTCGTCTTAGTACTTCAAGTTGGGGATCTCTATTTTTTCTTGTGAAGAAGAATGAAGGTTCATACAGAATGTGCATTGATTTTAAAGCTTTGAACGAAGTCACGATAAAGAACAAGTATCCACTACCGTGAATCGGCGATCTGTTCGATCAACTAAGTGGGTATTGCGTTTTCTTAAAGTTAGATCTTCGTTCGGGTTATCATCAGGTGAAGGTCAAAGAGTCTGATGTCCCGAAGATGGAATTCAGGACTCGTTATGGACATTATGAGTTTCTCGTGATGCCATTTGGACCAATGCACCAGCCATATTCATGAACCTAATGAATCAAGTTTTCCGAGAGTACCTAGACAGGTTCATTGTCATATTCATCGACGACATCCTGGTATATTCAAAGAATCGGAAAGAGCACGCTGAACATTTACGAATTGTCCTGGGGACTTTGCGAGTATCAACTCTATGCCATGTACAGCAAGTGCGAGTTTTGGCTAGAACAAGTCGGATTTCTCGGACATATCGTTTCAGGTGAAGGAATCTCCGTAGATCCAGCTAAAGTAGCAGCAGTAAGCAAATGGCCGATATCAAAGACAGTGAAGGACATTCGAAGTTTCTTGGGATTAGCGGGATACTACCGATGATTTATTGAAGGATTTTCGAAGATTGCAATACCTCTGACCAAGCTCACACGCAATGATGAAGAATTCGTGTAGTCAGAAGCATGCGAACAAGCTTTCGTAGAACTCAAGTCAAGATTGACATCAGCACCTATTCTCGTAATACCGAACCAATCTGGAGGTTTTGTAGTGTATTGTGATGCATCTGGTAAGGTATTATGATGTATTCTACATCAGCACGGTAAAGTTGTAGCTTATGCATCAAGACAGCTGAAGGTTCATAAGCGCAACTATCCAATGCATGATCTGGAGTTGGCAGCCGTTATCTTTGCTCTTAAGATTTGGCGCCATTATCTTCTTGGAGAACGGGTAAATATCTACACAGACCATAAAAGTCTGAAGTATGTGTTTACTCAGAAAGAGTTGAATATGCGGTAGAGAAGATGGTTAGAACTTATGGCGGACTTCGACATCAACCTACAATATCATCCAGGGAAGGTGAATGTAGTTCCTGAAGTACTTAGTCGTCAACCATTATCAATGAATCTCACCGCACAGTAGAAGCTACAGCAAGATTTGCACCAGATGGAGATAGAAGTGATCATGCCAGGTAATACTTTAAAGTTGATGAACTTACAAGTTCAGTCTACAATTGTCAATCAGATCAAAGCAGCTCAAGCAAGTGATGCCAAGTTGCAAAAGATTAGAGAATAAGTAGAAAGTGGACTTTGAACAGACTTCATCATTCACGAAGACGGATCTTTGAGATGCGACAGTAGATTATCTGTACTACAAGGTTCTGTTCGGAAAGAATTGATGAAAGAAACCCACAGCTCTCCTTACTAAGTACACCCTGGAGGTTCAAATATGTACAAATATCTACGTCAACATTACTGGTGGCATGAAATGATGCGTGAAGTAGCCAGAAGCGTTGCTAAATATTTGGTGTGTCAGCAAGTGAAAGCTGAACATCACAGCACTGCTGGTTTACTTCAACTGTTACCTATCCCAGAATAGAAGTGGCAACACATAACCATGGATTTTGTGACTGCTCTTCCTCGCAGCACAAAAGGTAACGATGCTGTATGGGTTATTGTGGATCTAATCACAAAGTCGGCTCACTTTATTCCCTTTTGAGTTGGCCAATCTACCGAGATACTAGCAAAGAAGTACATGGAGGTAAGTTTGAATTTAAGTAAGATTTAACTCTTCATAATGTACTATCTCTAATACCCATGAACTTATGCAGAAGATCGTGAGATTACATGGAGTACCAGTTTGCATTGTCTCCGATCGTGACACCATATTCCGATCGCAATTTTGGCAGAGTCTGCAAGCTAGCTTGGGCACGAGTCTGAACTTTAGCACAGCTTACCATCCACAAACAGATGGATAGTCTGAGCAAACGATTCAGATCCTTGAAGATATGCTAAGAGCCTGTATGTTAGATTTCGGAGGATCGTGGGAAGATCACCTACATCTTATGGAGTTTTCATACAACAACAGCTACCAAGCAAGTATTGGAATGACACCTTTTGCAGCTCTATATGGAAGGAAGTGCCGTTCACCATTAAGTTGGGACGACATCGGAGATAGAGAACTCTTTGGACCTGAGATGATAGTGGCGACTGTGGATGTAGTTTGCACTATCAGGGAAAAAATGCATATAGACCAAGACAAACAGAAGCACTAGACTGATGCAAAGCGCCGATACTTGGAGTTCCAACCGGCAGATCATGTATTTCTGAAGATTTCTCCAAACCGTGGAGTGATTCGCTTTGGAAAGCAGGGTAAGCTAAGTCCGAGATACATTGGACCGTTCGACATACTTGAACGAGTCGGAGAAGTGGCATATCGTTTGGCACTTCCACCCTCATTGGAAGGAGTGCACAATGTGTTCCACATATCCCAACTCAGAAGGTATGTGAGTGACCCCAGTCACATTCTTGATCACTCTGAGCTCACGGTACAAACAAACCTATCTTGTGTGCAACAACCCGTTGAAATCTTGGATAGAAAGGTAAAGTCACTTAGGAATAAGGAAGTAAACTTGGTTCGAGTGATGTAGAGGAAAGACTCACCAGGCGAATCAACGTGGGAAAGAGAAGACGACATGAGTGAAAGATACCCTTTCTTATTTATAAATTAGTCCTTAAATATTTATAAATTTCGAGGACAAAATTTTAGTAAGGAGGGTAGAATGTAACGACTCTGTTTATAATGTACAAAAATTGTTAAAAGTTAAAGTACTAAATGGAGTTTTTGCAACCCTGTGTATGCTATAAGTATTTAATTTATTTTAGAACAGCAAGAAAGCACTTGTAGCTCATTGGTAAAGCCTAGCACTACTGTGACGTAGCCCCTGTGTTCGAATCTCCCTAGCCACATATTATTTTTAATGATTTTTCTTTTAAACTTTTTAGAAGCTCAAAAGTTTACACGTGCAATACACGTAAAAATGAAAAGTCACTAAAATCAAACATGTGGAAAATGTTGTACACACAGACCCCGACACGTGGCATACATCCAAGCCCCATCCCACTTGAAATGGCCGGCGAGATGCGCTCCGGGGCCGGCGCCGTCGGGCCCCCCGTTCCAGATGCTTTCAAATTTTGCCCTAACACTCTTTGGCCTCCCCCACTACTCCTCTTCTGTTTGATTTTTCTGCACGTTAACAGAGAATTAAAATGAGCTTTAAAAACAAATTTTAATGCATTTTAATTCTTATTTTAATCCTTTAAGCCCTAATTCTATCATATAAATACCACCCCATACCTTAGCCCTCTCTATTCTGAAATCTATCATCAAAACTCTCAAATTTTTCCAAGTCCAAATAGTTGTACAGGTGGAGTTAGCCCAAGGTCACCTTCCGACAACTGCTCGGGACAAATCTGGCGACATCGTGACTCCATGAAATTCACAACTTATTCCTATACCTCTTCTCTCTTATCCAAACCCGTAAGTTCCCTCTCCTCTCCTCTCTTTCTATTCTAAAACAATCTCTTATTAAAACTTGTCAGAAGCGAAGTTATTCCGACTTCCGATTCTAATTTTGTTGAAAACCTAAGTTTTCTTAACAACAAATTAACCATCTCTTTATATATTGTTTAGCAACCATAAAATAACATTTAGAACAAGTTTCAATTCAAAATACAATGTTATACAACTTTTATTTCACTTTTACGGTTAAATATCACAAAGTTTACTTACGATATTATTTCATCATATTTGCTCATATTATCTTTAGAAAACTCACGAGGTAATGACCTACCTCATCACAACACTCATCATGACATAGCACGATGGCTTTTGGAACAATATTTTGTGGGACAAATACAATTTTACATTAAAATACCCTAAACTAATAAAATCGTATTTCTTTAAATTGTTTTAATCAAATTCCTTACGATTATGTCCTTACAACCTATTTTGGGAAATCCGATTTGGTTGGTGCGGGTTATCGCACATCCATCGGACTAGTAGGGCGAGATGCAGACCTCCTCACGGAGCATACGATCTCGATGGAATTTATAATACAATTTTTAAGAAAACGTGATTTCTATTTAATAAATAAATTTATTTTCTAATAATTATATATAATATTATCAACCTATCTATTTTAAATATACATAAAAATATCCATGTTTTCTAAACAAAAGAATCCCAAATTTCATGAAACTACTATCATAATTCAATACAAGTCAATTTACATGAAAATACCATATACTATTCAATTTAGGTTTATATCCACTAGAATGTCTCATCTTATAAAAATTACATCTATGAAAACCCTAAAGACAATAAATAAATACTTGAGGTTTATTTTGAAAATATATCAAAACTATTTTTCATAAAACTCTCTCAAGTTATATTAATTTACAATAAGAACCCTAGTAAATATAGGTTTATGCTGGACCAATTCTCTTAAGCCTCAAAGAGTCGGAGAATGTGGATGCTTGCCTATTTAAGGTAGAAAACTAAAAACGGGGTTATCAATACGGTAATTGTCTTGGAAAAAGATACAAATCCTGCCGTCCATATGCAGCAGTTACCGATAACTCCAAAACTTAATTCAGGACTTCAATTCTGTTTAAGTGTCTGATTCAGACAGAGTCTCAGTTTAATCCGAATACAATCCATACTTGATATAATTCCATTACAACATGAATCCATCTATATCAACATGACTTGATTTGACCGAACCATGGATATACATTGACTTTTCTACATGACTATCCGTTTATATCCTTATCCGTTTACATGAACAATTGATAGCATGGTTTCGGCAAGTTTTATATCTACAAATCACTACATAAAAATACAATAAACATTACAGGGTTTAAAAAGGGTAGATTGGTACGGAATGTGTTAAAAGTGGCACGATGATGGTCACTTTAATACAGCAAACCTGAATATCCGCTGCTGTTGTTCCGTGGCTTAACGGTTCCTTGTGCTCCGTATACCTTAGTCCACGGAATAGTTGGACTTCTCTCGTATACACTGGAATATTCTGTACCAAGCTACAAATAATAGTGATAACATAACAAACATACATTATATCAGTTATACTCTCTATCTGTCTATTCTATTTTTATCTCTCTTTAGGACATACCGAACGATTGTTTGCCGACGACATTCCTTTTCCATTCTTTCTTTGGAATGTTGTCAGAATGACCGACTCTCTGAAGATCGAGCCCAGCTCAGAAGACTTGGAGCAGTTCATCGAGGACCCTGAGCTTTAGTTCACTCACTTGTATATACTTTACTTTCAGTTCATTCCATTGTTTAGGCATTGCTTTCCACATTGTATTTACTTTTCAGTTGTATTATAAAGAATGTTTAATAAATAAAACGTTGTTGTTTATTTATATCTCATGTCATTCTTGTGTACATTTATATTATATTGCTTATTTACGCTTAACGTATTTACTTTTGAGTAAATACGTCGCGTGACCTGTCACGTCTCCTTACCGTACTCTGGGAAGCGGGGCATGACACTCATCAACGTGGAGAACCTTTTGACGGCCGCTTGGGTCTCTGACGATAACAGAGTGAGCGTGGTGAAGATTCAGCTGGAGGACGAGGCCCGCACGTGATGGTCTGTAGAGGAAAGCCGACTAGAGAGACCTATCGGATGGGGCACGTTCTCCACATGATTTTTGGATCACTATTTTCCAGCCACCGCCAAGGCCGAGATGGAGGAGAAATTCATCATGTTGAGGTAAAATGGACGCTCAGTAGATGTCTACGCCGTAGAGTTTAACCGGCCGAGTCGTTTCGCACCATACATGGTAGCCACCAAAGCCACCAGTGCCAGACGGTTTCAGCAGGGGCTCGATATTGAACTGCCGCAACTTATCGCGTCTCTCGATCTACCGACCTTTGCTCATGTGTTGAACGCTTTCCGAGTACAGGAAAGATTGGCAGAAAAAGCCAAGGGTCAACGATCGGTGGACAGGAGACCCCACGCAGTTCCAGCATGGGTGTTTACTACCGAAAGCCGGGAAAAACAGACGTCTTGCCTGAGTTTGGGGGCAGATGCTATTTGGTTTTATCTGTCCACTTCTCCGAAGATACCAAGTTGATTTATGGCACCGTGTATCGGAGGTCTGGACGGATGCGGCCGTTGTAGCAGATTTCTTCAGATTCTCCCTCGTTTGCGAGGGTTTTTTTGATTGTGGGGACGCTTTTCCTTGCAGGCGCAAGCCCCTGCAGTTAATTATGTTACCGTGTAGCGATAACAACTTTCTCCTACTCCAGATGTTCACTTCGTGTCGTGTATGTTTGTTTTATTTTTGGTTGGCCATGGATTGTATACGGAGACTAATTTGTGTTGTCGCCCGTAGGGCGTGGATTAGTCCAAATCCGTATTTTCTTAGATTTGGGTTTGGTTGATTTAATGATCGTTAACCTCGTTTGAGATTAAGATCAACTTAAATATTTGTTAAGGATACGTTAGTCTAACTTTTAGATTAAGATCTACTTAACAAGGTTTTAGGATCATTTAGATCCAACGAAAGAGCATTTGGACTCTGTCATTTTAGTTTAGAGAAGTTACGGTCCATAGTTGGTTTAAGGACATCATAATCCATAGAGTTTAGTTTAGGGACGTTGCGGTCCATAGTTGGTTTAAGGACATCATAGTCCATAGAGTTTAGTTTAGGGACGTTGCGGTCCACGACTAGTTTAAGGATGTTGCGGTCCATTATTAGTTTAAGGACGTTGCGGTCCATTATTGTTGGTTGTCGGGACCCGCCACTTCTCTGAATACGTTGAAGAATTACAACGACATAAATCAGAGGTGTGGGGAGATGTACCCTTGAACCAATATCAGTTGGGAGATCTGTAGTTGGGTTTGGGAATAAGAGCAATTTAGAAAGAATGTGAGCACATGGGCTTGATTGATCTGAATTAAGGACTTTTAGTCAACTTGGACTCAGTCCACTTAGTATAAAGTGTTAAACACTTGTTTGGGCTCGATCCCTTTTATGTGCAACAATGCTGAGCATTGATATGGGCTCTGACTCTTATCCCACAGAGTGTTAAACACTTTTTATGGTGCTGGGCTCTATTTACATAGTGCTTTTATGTTAAACAGCGCTCACGTGAGGGGCGCATGGCGCTGGGCGCCAACTACCGAGTGCAGAGCACTCTTTATTTGCTTAGCGTATACGTGAGGGGCACGTGGGGTGCTTGGCGCTGGGCGCCAACCACTGAGTGCAGAGCACTCTTCATTTTATTAACAGCACGCACGTGAGGGGCACGTGAGGCGCTCAGCGCTGTTTTCTTCTTTGTGCATTTTTCTGAAGAATTCAATTCTTTATTCTTTCCTGGATCTTCAATCCCTAAGAATAAGTTCATCTCTGTGAGAATTAAATTCTCATTTGTGGGAGACTTGTCTCATGGATCTCAGATCCAGGGAAAGAACTATGTTCTTCTATAAGGGTTAAACCATTGGGTATGCAGATGAGATACTATTATCTCTCTTTACCTTGAAGAAAGTTCTTCTTCTTTCTTTTCTCTTAAAGCACTTTTTGCTTGCACTCCTTTTTTTTACTTGAAGCTTATGGGGGGTTCTTCTGTACAAGATTTGAAGTCTTGGGTCTTTTATACAGTGGAGGCTGATTTGTTGATTCATTTAAGGAAATCTCTCATTGAGAGATCTCCAATTGATTTGGGGATTTTATCCACCGTTGGATTTTTGATCCTAGGCCTTCTATTCTATAGAAGATATTTTTCTTGTTTTTTAACAAGATTGGGAAAATATTTTCCCCTACAGAGCTTATTCTGTATCTTGTTGATTTTTAATCACCATTGGATCTTTGATCCAACGATACTATGATTTACAGAGATTAACCTTTCTTGTTTAGGAAGATTCGAGGAATATTTCCCCAACATAATTTAATTCTGTAATTTGATGATTTATCATCTTCGTTGGATGTTTGATCCAAGGGTGGAGAACTTTTAGTTCTGGCACCGGCGCTCTCGTGCTTTGCACGTGAGGCGCTGCTTCAGAGTTTTAACTCTGGGCGCTGGCGCTCTCGTTCTTTGCACGTGAGGCGCTGCCTCAGAGTTTTTTTTAACTCTGGGCACTGGCGCTCACGTGCTTTGCACATGAGGTGCTGCCTCAGTTCAAATTTTGAACAGAGTCTTGCTCTCTTATTGGGGGGAGGAAACAAATGCCCCCCCATCGTTGCGCTCACGTGGCTTACACGTGAGTGCGGCGGCGGCAGCTTTTCCACCGTTGGATCTTCTTGGATGTTGGATCGTCTTCCCATGCCTATAAGTAGGGCCTTTGGCCCTTGAAATGACTGCTGTTCATCTTCTTCCTTTCTTATTTTCTGAGAATTTAATTCTCCCTTCAGAGCTTAGATCTCTGCCCAAGGAAATTCCTTTTAGAGTTAGAACTCTGCCTAAATTTGGTAAGGATCGAACCTATTAACAGAGCTTTGCTCTTCTCAGATCGTAGATCTTAAAATGGATTTTTAGGGTGTTTAACCCATTAATTAGAACATTGTTCATCTCTTATGAAGAACTCTTAGAGTTCGTTTTGTAGATCTTAAAGGTCTTGGAGTTTTTACTCTGCAAAAAGCTTTTCTTTTTTAGGGTTCTGATGGATTACTCCATCGTTTTCACAGAGCATGGCTCTTAGAAATTTTGGGAAATTTTGATTCCCCTCATAATTAAAGTTGACAAATGTAATTTCTGTTTGCAGAGCGCTTCTCTCGAGGGAGTTTAACTCCTTGGCCCAATGAGTTTCTCATTAAATGAGAATCTTTTGAGGATTTCCTCCTTAATGACTGACTGTCTCATCAATGATGAGCCGTCACTTTGATTCTGTGGGTCCCCCTCTGTCCCTTTTTCCTGCATTGCAGTGTGATACAAATTTAAAGTACCAAATGTAAGAATTTATAATGTAGTATTGACATCTAACCCTCATTTCTTTTCGTGCAGGTACTATGTCTTTTGACTCTTCTTTCCCCTTTGCTCGCCCAGAGAGTGCCTATGCTGAAGAGCTCGTGGATTGGAAAGTTTTTGCATTGATTAAAGATCACGACCCGGAGCAGAAGTCTCTTCACTTATGGGGGTTGTGGTGCAACCAAATTATTCGGGGTCGGCGCAGTTTCTCTTGTGCGGCGCCTTCAGAGCCAATTTCTGCCATTCATTAAGCTGACTCGCCCTAGGTGAATTACACTGTGGAGGAGGTTAACTGGACTATAGAGGGATGCCTCCAGCCCTCTATGGGTTTAATACATGTACAGCCGCTGATGGCTTTAGATATTCTGGGGTGGCGCATATGTCAAGGCGAGTCGCGCCCTTGGGGACAGGTATACATGATAGGCTTGACTCATCGCCATTCGGCCGGATACTTGCAGTGGGCTTGATACATCTTGTCGGCCAAAAAGTCGCTGTTATTGAAGCTCGGGTTGTACCCTGCTATCTACGTGTATCTTTTCCAGTATCCCGCGCCTCACGTATGGTGGGTCAAGGCTTTCTTGGAACAGTGGAATATCCCGACCCACACCTTTCTTTTATCAGACCGGGAAGTTTCAATTTCCTTGGAGGAATTTGTAGAATTTTCGGGCCTTCCTGTCAGAGGGGAACATTACGAGGAAATACTTTCCCCTGACGAGTACATCTTTTCCACCAAATCAGTGGTGATGGGTCTCACTCCGGAGAATGCTATTAAACATCGGTTCCTAAGTCTAATTAAGGTGTTGAATATTTACGAGAGTCTGTTTCTCGAGTCCGGAGGGCACGGAGTCAGCTTCACGGATTTCATCGCCCGCTTTCTTTGCCCGGAAGTCTTGTCAAAACAAGCCACGAAATTCGCCAAGCTTGACAATCCTTTTGGTTTTGGCTTGGACAACCGGCCGACAGCGGAAGCGGATCAAAAGAATTTCTTCATCCCAGACAACTCGGCGTCCCCTTTGCAGAGCTCGCAGCTTCAGACGTCGACGAAGAGACGTTCTTTTTGGGGTTCCTTAGCCTATGGTTAAGCTGGTTTGTGCTCCCAATGCACCCTCGCTATATGAGGCCATCCGTCTTATATCCGGCTCACCGAATGGTTGCCGGGACACGAGTGGCCGTCGGGATTGCTGGGATGGCTCACCTGTATCATGGCCTAAGCTTAGCGGAAGACACTACTCAGCCGGGAGTATAGCCCGTACATCTCCCGCTACACTATTTCACGTTGTGGATCGAGCTGCATGTGCTTGGCGCTTTTGGAATCTACAAACGGCCCCGTTTCTATGACACTTATATTCCCCCGGGTTATGTTTCTCATTGACGCTTCTGCTTTAGATCTGTCACAGCGAGAGGCTCAGCGTCTGGTCCTTTGCCCGCGTATGGTCGGGGATAGCATGACTTTCGTCGATAGGGTCTTAACTATCGGCAAGGAATCCACTAAGACGGTGTAGCCCTGCGTGATACCTTCAAAGATGGGGCTCCTACATTGAAGGCTCGGGAGATTCTGCATTTGTATTCAATCAAGCCAGGATTTTTAGTGTTCAGGCAGGGCACCTCGGCATTGTTCATGAGGTATGAGCCGCACCGTTTTACTCAACAGTCGGGTTACGATCAGGGTGTCCCACTTGAGGCCTTTTTAGCTGAGCCGGTTGCTACGGAAGAGGGTATCCACAGCGCGCTGCACCACTTCATGCGGCTAAATACCGGGTCCAACTTTCCCATCAGTGAGCCGAGCTACGTTTCGAAAGTCTCGAACGCATATGTGGCGTGGTACCAGCATGTGACGAGTGCTGTTATTAGGGAAGAAAAGCGGTTACTGCTCGATCGCAAGGGTACGGCCCCTGCTGGTAATCTAGCTATCCCCTTAAAGCGACGTACCATTGTTGGTCCCGCGCACCTTTCCTGAGGAGCCTCTACCCCGTGCTCCCGAAGAAACAGTAGCTGCAGCGTCCCCGGAGTCTGGCGTTGGTGTAGAAATTGGGACCCACCGCCAAAAAATGCCCGTCAAGCATAAGCTCGTGTCATCGGCCGCTGGCGCTCGCTCGCAAAAGAAGAAGTCGTTGTTTTCTGCCGACGTCATATTTGGCCAGGATCCACATGCTCCTTACAGCGAGGGTTTGTGCGATTATTGGACCAATGAGGGTTTATTAATCGCGCCTGCGGATGATACTGATCTCCAGGCTGCCCTTGTGGCTTCCGAGCGACTGGCTCGCGACGGAGCGGCACTGATCACTATCGCGAAGCCAGGTATACTTTAGTTACATTCTTCCGCGGCTATCTTCTTTTATTATGCTTCTACTGACGCTTTCTTCTTTAACAGGTATTTCTGCCGAAGAGGCTCTCGCGGCTTCTCTCAAGACATTCGAAGAGGAAGAGAGGCTCCGCGCTTCTTTGGGCCTTGGTAAAATTCCGTTCATTATGCCTTTATTCCTTTCTTTATTTGTGTTCTAACCATTGCTTTCATCTTGTTGTAGGAGCTACCTTGACTCGGGTTATTTCAAGCATAATGCTGATCCCAAGCAATGTTGCGGCAAAGCTTCCGGAGCCAGCTGTTGTGGCCCTAGCTCTCCCAACATCCTTGCAGGAGGCTTTGCTGAAGTAGCCGATAAATGATGCTGTAACGGCTCCAGAGGCAGAGCTTGGTTTGGATGACGACGTCCCCTTATCAGAGATCTTGAGGAGATCGCTTCTCACTGCTAGGACCGAAAGGAAGCGTAGGAAGCATGCGGTGAGGGAACGCGATGCTAGTTTGGCCGTGGGTGCAGGCTTAAGCATCATTCCGCTTGCTAATACTCCTTCGGCGAACGTTCCCTCTGCTTTGTCTACCGCCCGTAGACAAGTTGCACGTGCGGCTCGGGAAGAAACCGAAAAGCTACCCCAAGGTAACGTGACGTTGAGTCTTTCACTAGAACTTGATCATCAAATTTTGACATATGCATTTTCTACAAGGCCAAGTCTTGGCGATGGGATGACGGGTGAAACGATGGCGATCACAGAGCCCGAAGTGGACACTCTCTCTCAGGAGTCTGGGACTGCCCAAATCGCCGCTCTTTCCCCGTGTGGCTCCCTGGTATCGGCGGGCGTCGCAAGAGTCACGACGGCTCTCGTCGAATCAAGAGATGAAGCCATGGGCGCAGAAACTACTCCTCTGAGGGAGAGCGAAGAAGCCGCTACGCTTGGTGATACTTCCGTCGCGGTTTTGGTTGATGACCCATCAGGTTGTCTTGGGTCACTATTCTCTTTTTATTTCTCAATCCTGTTCAGCTCCCTCTAACGATATTTTGTTTGTAGGTGCAGTGAACGCTGAGATTGTGCCATCTGAATCACCTTCGGTCGCCGCCATGACGGCTGTTGTTCCCTCGCTTTCTCCTATGTCCTCTCAAATGTTGGAAGGTATGGGCTTGAGACTTATTTAGTTTAACAGTGGATACCATTTTCCTTGTATTGACAGTATATTGTTGCAATTTTGCAGGACTCCTTTTCGACTATCTATACCAGGTGTTGAACCCGCATTTCTCCTTCCAGTCGGAAGTCATTCCGCCTCCTGGTACTAGCTAGTATATCTTTCATCTATTGTCTCTTTCTTTCTTTTATGAATAGCCATATTGTTGCTAAGTCTTCTTTATATTGATCACAACGTCACGGATCGGAGGAGGAGACGAGAGAACAACCGCGCCTCTGGTACTCCCAATTTTGCCACATGCCACATCCGGTATAGTAGACTCTATCGCTCGTGTATTTTCTTTACCTCCTGAGTCGACATTTGACCATAATTTGTTTTGCAGCAACCGCACCGGCTCCATCTCCTTTTGAGTCCCGCATCCCAATGTCGGAAGGGCCCTTTGCTAAACGCACATCTTCCAGGGGAGCTGCGAATAATCGGTGAATGTTGAGCGAATTCATCGAAGATCTCGATACCGAGGCCCTCAGTTCTGCTACGGATTTTGCTGTTGAAGTCAATCCAATGCTGGCGACACTCGTGAACTTCCATGATGAAGATCACATCGGCTCTTGGGTTGATTACTGCAGAAAGATCGAGGCTTGCCTGCACGAGAATGAGCTTAAGCGTCTCGCTCATGAACTATTAGCTTCAAACTCCCAGCGGGCTGCGTGGGTTGAGAGTAGCATTCCTTTCATCTGCCATATTGAACAAGAGGCGACTCTGAGGCGAAAGGAACACGAAATAGCTTCAAGCGAATCTGCCCGGTTACGCGCCCAGGTTGAAGCGATTGCTGCGCAGTTAAAAGCTGTCTTCGACAATCTCCAGCGATGCATTTCGGATGGGTTGACGCTGAGGCGGATGCTTGACTCTACCGAGCGGGTCGTGCAGGACTGCGAAGCTGCCCTGCTAGAAACCGATGAAAAGCTTTCGTCCTGTCTACGGCAGCGGACTCTAATTGAAGCGGAGTTGGCCGCGGCGGCTGACCATGAGAAGGGATTAAGAGGAGCGCGCGAGTAGCTGGCTAATTTGTTGAAGACGCCTCCCCCTCAATAACCATCTTTGTACCCCCATTTTTTTTACTGTAAACTTGCGGTTTATGAATAACATGTATTCATTTTGATTCCTTTGTGAAATGTATTTTGTATTCACTTGAATTCATGAATAAAAGACATCCTTCATTTTATATGGGCGTGTCCCTTTGGTAAATGTATCTCGTAGATAGTCTATCTTGATCTCTTTTGCTGGGCAGCGATGGCTTAGGAAACAGGTTCGGATCTGCTGCCTAAGACTTTTCAACTTCGTGAGCCATGAGGGTCTCATAAAGACTTTTCTCCCTACGAGTCGAGAGGATCCCGTGGGTATATTTTCTTCTTAGGAATCGTGAGGATTCCTAAGTGTGTTTTCTCTTGAGAGTCGTAAGGATCTCACAAGAGAATTTTCTCCCTTAGAAGTTGAGAGGACTCGTAAGTGGTTGTTTCCCTTCTTGTTGATATTCGGCTTGGGAGAGTGTGGCTCGTGGATAGTATACAATAGTCCACCTTGAACTTCCTTACAGGGCAGCAATGGATTAGGAAGCAGGTTCAAATCTGTCGCCTAAGACATTTCAACTTTATGAGCCATGAGGGTCTCATAAAGACTTTTCTCCCTATGAGCCGAGAGGATCTCGTAGATGTATTTTCTCCTTAGGAATCGTGAGGATTCCTAAGTGCGTTTTCTCTTGAGAGTCGTAAGGAACTCACAAGAGAGTTTTTTTTATGGGTTGAGAGGTTCGTGGGTTGACTTGTTTCCGAGTCGAAGTATTGCTCCGACAGGGAGGTCATTGGTTGACTTGTTTCCGAGCCGAAGCATTGCTCCGACGGTGAGGTCATTGGTTGACTTATTTCCGAGCTAAAGTATTGCTCCGACGGGGAGGTCATTGGTTGACTTTTTTCTGAGCCGGAGCGTTGTTCCGGCGGGGAGGTCATTGGCCGAATTTTTTCCGAGATGGAGCGTTGTTCCGGCGGGGAGGTCATTGGCTGACTTGTTTCCGAGGCGGAGCGTTGTTCCGGCGGGGTGGTCATTGGCCGACTTGTTTCCGAGACGGAGCGTTGTTCCGGCGGGGAGGTCATTGGTTAATTTTTTTCCGAGACGGAGCGTTGTTCTGGCGGGGAGGTCATTGGTTGACTTGTTTCCGAGACGGAGCGTTGCTCCGATGGGGAGGTCATTGGTTGACTTGTTTCCGAGCCGAAGCGTTGTTCCGGCGGGGAGGTCATTGGTTGACTTGTTTCCGAGCCGAAGCCTTGCTCCGACAGGGAGGTCACTGGCCGACTTGTTTCCGAGCCGAAGCGTTGTTCCGGCGGGGAGGTCATTGGTTGACTTATTTCCGAGACGGAGCGTTGTTCCGGCGGGAGGTCATTGGCTGACTTGTTTCCGAGACGGAGCGTTGTTCCGGCAGGGAGGTCATTGGCTGACTTATTTCCGAGACGGATAGTTGTTCCGGCGGGGAGGTCATTGGCTGACTTGTTTCCGAGACGGAGCGTTGTTCCAGCACGGAGGTCATTGGTTGGCTTGTTTCTGAGATGGAGCGTTGTTCCGGCGGGGAGGTCATTGGCTGACTTGTTTTCGGGTCGAAGCATTTGCTCCGACGGGGAGGTCATTGGTTGACTTTAGGTTGTCTATGAACCATAGAGTCTTAGAACAAGGGACTTTGTCGTGGCTCCGATTGGTGGTGTCGCGTCTGTATCCTGCTGGAATGAGGAGGAACGCCGTTGCTGATCTATAGGCTGCAGATGTTGCCGTTGAGATCTGGAACTAGGGACTTTGCCATGGCTCCGTTTCGTTGTGACCCTGAGGTCGGTCGTTGACGTTACGTCTGCATTCGATTGGAGTGAGAAGAAACATCGTGGTGATCTTTAGGCTGTAGATGTTGCCGTTGAGATCTGGCTTCCCTTTAACAGAGTCTGGTGGGGAAATGTGGTTTCCTTTTCGTTTATGCCTATGGATTGTATACAGGGGTCAGTATGGACTCACCTGTAGGGCAAAATTTTCATCTTTTTTTTGTTTTTCTTTCCGCGATGCTCTATCATTTCAGCTTTTATATCACGAAAGTCGCGATTACCCAATCATTTCGGCTATTTTTTCGCGGTGCCCAATCATTTCGGCTATTTTTCCTTTTCTTTACTTGTTTCTTTTTATTGCGAGTTGCCCAATCACTTCGGTTAATTTTATATGCATATATTTTACTTGCTGATTTTTGTTGCAAGTTGCCCTATAATTTCAGCTAATTCATATGCATTTTTGGCTCGCTGATTTTTCGCTGCGAGTATGGAACTCAAGATCTGATACCAATCTTAGAATCAGCATCGGTACGACTGGAATATTGCCAGGAGCGAATCATCATTTACCGTGTAAGGTCTTAGAATTTGATACCGATTTAGGCACCAGTATCGCTACAACTGGGATATTTTCAGGAGCGAATCATCACTTACCTTCACCGCTATCAAACAAAGGTGGCTTAGTAGACAGGTTAGGGACCTGACGACTAAGGCTTTTGACTTTGTGAGCCGTAAGGGTCTCATAAAGATGTTTCTCCCTACGAGTCGTGAGGATCTCGTAGGTGTGTTTTCTCCTTAGGGGTCATGAGGACTCCTAAGTGCGTTTTCTCTTGAGAGTCGTAAAGATCTCACAAGAGCATTTTCTCCTTGCAAGTCGAGAGGACCTACAAGTGTTGTTCACCAAATAGGGGAATTTCACACCATCGGTGGAACTGGGCGAGGGAATGCTTATTTATGCCCGTGGATTGTATACAAGGGTCAATATTGACCGCCTGTAGGGCAAACTAGGGGATGTGATGGCTTAAGAACAGGTTCAGGTCCCTGTATCTTAAGACTTTTGAATCTTATGAGCCGTGAGGGTCTCATAGGGGGAAGTTCTCCTTACAAGTCATGATGATCTCGTAAGTGTAATTTCTCCTTAGGGATCGTGAGGATTCCTAAGTGTTTTGCTCCCTTGTGAATTGTAAGGATCTCACGCGGGTATTTTCACTTTACAAGGTCGAGAGGACCCTGCAAGTGCATGGGAAATTTTCTACGAGTCTGCGCCCTTTCAGGTTTTCACAAACTTGCCGGTAGCCCTGCTGTTTTTTACTCACGGAACCCTTTCGGGTTTTCATCTGTGCCCATTTCGCTTGTGGATGTACCGTTTTTTTTGCCGCGTTAGCCTAAGGATGATGCGGTTCATAGTAGTTTAAGGACGTTTCGGTCCGTAACTAATTTCAGGACATTGCGGTCTATTGTTAGTTTAGGGACATTTCGGTCCGTAGCTAGTTTAAAGACATTACGGTCCATTGTTAGTTTAAGGACATTACGGTCCATAGCTTGTTTAAGGACATTACGGTCCATTATTAGTTTAGGGACGTTTCGGTCCATAGCTAGTTTAAGGACATTACGGCCCATTGTTAGTTTAGGGACGTTTCGGTCCATAGCTAGTTTAAGGACATTACGGTCCATAGGGATTTTGGGGCGAGATTTCGCCGGATACTACTTATCGAGTTTGGACTCAGGAAGATAGTAAAGGGACATAGGCGTCGTCATCTATCATTGACCTGGGCCGTGACTCATCAGGCATAGTATTTCTTAAGGAACTGGCCGTTTATTGGCCGGAGGGGTCTTTCGCCATGCATATCTATGAGCAAGTAAGCCCCACATTGGTAGATCTTGTCTATGATATATGGGCCCTCACAGTTTGGCTCGAATTTCCCCCGTTTGGCACGATTGGGGATCATAGGTCTTTTGACAACTAGCACGAGTTCGCCTTGGCGGAATGTTCTCGGCCTAGTTAATCTTTCGTATGAGCGTGTCATCTTTGCTTTGTAAGCCTCTAAGTTTTGCTGCGCCATGAGACGAGTTTTATCGAGGGCGTCGAGCTCCTCAAGCCGAAGATGAGCATTCTCTTCATCTGTCAATTCATAATGAACCGCCACTCGTAGAGAGGGTAGTTCTATTTCTAAGGGGAGTACTGCTTCCGTGCCGAATACCAATGCATACGGCGTTGTATTCATAGCCGTTTTGAACGTAGTCTGATACGCCCAGAGAGCTTCATGTAGTCTCTCGTGCCAGTCCTTTTTATTTTTGGACAACGTCTTCTTTATGATCTTTGTCAAGGTTTTGTTGAAACCCTCAGCTAGACCGTTAGCTCGTGGATTATAGACCGAAGAGTATCTCCAATCCGTATTATGCTGTTGTGCGAAGCGGCTGATTTTGTGACTTCTGTAGGCCGACCCGTTATCGGAGATAATCCGTCATGGAGTGTCGAACCGATAGATGACGTGTGTCTTGAAGAAGTAGAGAATGTTCTCTGGCTTCACTTCTCTTAGCAGTATGGCTTCTGCCCACTTAGAGAAGTAGTCGGTTGTCGCCAATATGAACCGATGTTCTTTGGAAGACGCTGATTCGATGGGTCCGATTATGTCGGTTCCCCACATTTCGAACGGCCAGCTAGCCACTGTTGGGTGTAGCGGATTTGAATGCTGGTGGATGAAATCCCCATGAATTTGGAACGAGTGGCACTGCTTCGCGTATTCGAGGCAGTCCTGAATCATCGTGGGCCAATAGTAGCCCATCCTTTTGATCTTCAGCTTCATCTTTGGCCTGGCCTGATGAGAACCGCAGAGTCCGTCGTGAGTTTCTTGAATGACTCTCCTTCCTTCTTCCAGTTCTAGGCATCTCAGCCATAGAGAGTCGAACGATCTCTTATATAGAGTATCATTAACGAAGGCGAACGATAGAGTTCGTTTCATGAGCTGATGTCTTGAGGATGCATCTTCAGGTGTTCGACGGGATTTGAAGTAGTCTATAAAGACTTCTCTCCAATCCTTAGCTCTTTCTTGGTCTTCTATTTGTAGGGCTGTTTGCTTGGTCGCTTCTTTTTCTTCAGACGACTCCGGAGATATTTCTGCTGGTGCAAGAACCCGACGACTTTGTACAATGATCCTTACGTCATCAAGGTTTTCGTCAGCCAGTTCTTTAGCGAGTTTGGCTAATGCGTCCGCTTTGCTATTTTCTGTACGTGGTATGCTTTCCACAGCGTAAGAGGGAATTTGGGTTAGTAACTATTGCACTCTTTTTCCATACTTCACCAACTCTGGTTTGCACGTTTGATAGTCACCGTTTACTTGGCTAACGACCAGCTAGGAATCTTCGTATATGAGGAGGTTTTCGATTCCAATGTCGACAGCGATCTCAAAACCTGCTATCAAAGCCTTATATTCTGCCTCATTGTTTGTCCTCGGCTCTGTTAAGGAAAAGGCAAAGCGCATTACCCCTCCTTACGGAGTCACGAAGATAAAGCCTGCCCCAGATTTGATTATAGGGGTTGTGCTGTCGCTTCTTCACGGAAGATGCTCCGTCGAAATAAAGTTCCCATCGGGTATCACTCCCTCCTTTCTCCCCGTCGATCGTGTCAAACACGTGTTCGTCTGGCAGTTCGCAATTTAAAGGCGACTCGCCAGGTATCGGATGCTCAGCGAGGAAGTCGGCGATGGCCTGGCCTTTCACTGCCTTGAGAGGTTGGTATGTTATCGAGAATTCCATTAAGAGTAGAGCCCATTTAGCGAGCCGTCCCGTTAGTATGGCTCTTGACATCAAATACTTGAGAGGATCCATTTTTGATATGAGATGGACCTCATGCGCCAAAGCATAATGCCGAAGCTTCGTTATCGTGAAGATTAACGCCAGGCAGTGTTTTTCGATAGGGGAGTAGTTACTTTCTGCCCCCAGTAGAACTCGAATCAAATAGTAAAGGGCTCTCTCCTTCCCTTGATTGTTTTCTTGTGCCCATAGTGCGCCTAAGGAACCTTCAAGAGCGGTTGTGTACAGGATGAGGGGCTTTCCCTGGACCGGAGCGGTCAATACCGGCAGATTCTGCAGGTATTGCTTGATTTCGTCGAGTGCCCTCTGGCATTTATGATCCCAAACGAACGGGGTTCTCTTCTTCATCAGATGACTGTAGGGACGGCATTTTCCAGAGAGGTTGGCTATGAACCGTCGGATATACACGAGTTTCCCTTGTAGAGACCGCAATTGTTTTAAAGTTCTTGGAGTGGGCATTTCCATAATCGCCTTGATCTTCGATGGATCTATTTCAATGCCCCGGTGTCGTATGATGAACCCTAGGAACTTGCCTGAGGAAACTCCAAATGTGCATTTAAGAGGGTTCAACTTCAGGTTATACTTACGAAGATGTTGGAACACTATTTTCAAATGCTCCCAGTGTTCCTCGTACGATTTGCTTTTTACTACAAGGTCATCGATATAGCATTCGACGATTTCATATATGAGGTCATCGAAAATCTTTGTCATGGCCCTCTAGTAGTGTAACACCCGAGTTCATTTATACCAATTCCAGTTTCCGTATCTGTTTATCCATGGTCTATTCTTGATTTATCGTGTTTGGGTACAAAGGGTAGTTACTTGGTACATTGCATTCGACCCGACCCGCTTGCTTGAACTCGTTTGATTTATATTTATAGTTTACCCTGACTCGTTACTTTGACACGTGCATCTAGTATAAACGGCATATCGGCATTTCATCTGGCATCGCATGTTTTAACATATAACTTTTTAGTCACTGAAAATATTTATTAAAATACATTGCACGGCCTGCTTGATACCCCTAACCCTGTGGTAGCGTCCTTGCATCGCGTTCTCGTCCCGTTCAGTGAAACGGACGTGTTTGGATGGCTACGCGCACGTGTGTGCGTCCGTTCTTGTTGTATCCATTTCTGTCATAAAGTCTTTCATTTTAAATTTTGAAGCTGGCTAATAATTTTCATATTTCAAATCCAAACTTTTGGACCCGACCCGGGCGTTTTTCTGAATTATTTTATATTCCGCCAAAACTCAATTTATTAAAGATTTTAAAATTTTGTTTCGAGTATATTTTTAACAGCTTATTAGTTTTCTTTAACAAACTAAATCCCTTTTAAACTTTTAGAATCTTTCCTAACTCCCTCTCTCTGATCCGGTAGGCCCCACTCTCTCTCTTTCTTTTCTCTTTTTTTTCTTTCTCTCTCTCACTGCGATCTCTCTCCCATTCTCTCTCCCTCGCATACGTCCAAATTTCTTTCTCTTCACTGTTCCCTCTCCCTCTCTCTCTCCTCTCGATTCTCTCTCTCTCTCATCTCGCAAATCCTGTAGCTCAGGAGATCTTGTCACCTCCCTCTCGCTTAGGATTACCTCCCTTCTTTATATTCCCTCTTCCTCGTCTTCCTCCTTCGTTTAAAACCCGAGCCTCCTCATTTCTCATCTAACCCTAACCATGTCGTCGCCGCCTCCACCGACCTCGCCTCTATTCCTTCGCCTTTCATCCCTCTCTTCCTTCTCCTCACCTACCAAACCCCTAACCTGCACACGACGAGAATCACCGAGCACCCATATCTTTTCTTCCTTCTCCCGCGTGGGTTTCCTCCCTCCATCGCGCTCGTGCTCGTGGCCAAGACCTCCATTGCCCTCGTCGTTACCAACCTATCTTCCCCTTCTTGACGACCCATAGCACGAACCCATCTCGTTCTCTCTCCCTCGCGATCACCTCCTTCCCGAGACCACCCTCGCCTCACCGCCGGCGATCCCTTCACTTCGTCGTCACCACCATTTCCTCCTCTCCTCTTCCCTTCTCCCTCCTACACCAAGGTCCATGCATCCCGAGCACCAGTCAGCACCAAAACCCTAGCCTAACCCTAACACCTCTAAACCAAAGCCTAGCCTCACCGGAAACCCCTTCATCGATGACGTCACCATCTCTGTTCCATCATCGGCTCTCAACCCTCGAACTGAACACCAAACATGGAACACAGACTCCTTCTTCTTCCTTCTCTTTCTTCTTCTTCTTCTTTGCTTCGCTTTTCTTTCTTGATCCGTTTTCCCTGGCCATCTCCGGAGCCGTGCCGTTGCCGACGACCCAGTGAGCCACCCTAACCAGCGTGGTCATGCTTTTGCCTTCCTGGACCCGTGCGCGAGTGTGGTTGTGCGACGTTTATCCGACGTCGAGATCCTGTGTTGCATCGTGCCCCGTTGTTGTTCCATTAGCATATTCATCGTTCCTGAGGCAAGTTAATCTTGCTACATGCTATTTAAATCATTATATACCTATTCTAATATATATCATACCTGCAGTTTAAATATAGTACCCCATGCATCATTTTATAACATTTCGATATTCCGTTTGCATCCGTTTATATCATTTTAGATCTAGAACTTGGAAACTTATCTTGTTGCATATTGGATTACGCTATACTGCATCCATGCCAATATTTATATCACGTATTGCTTAGTGGTATATCCCATGTTACCATTTTATAGTTTTATAACTTCGGATACCCGTTTGCATCCATTCCATTTAGAATATATATCATTGTATCCATAGATCACTTAAATATATAACACTGTAATATTGACACCCCATGTTTAATACATTGCACCCTATTTAGTTGGGAACTATAAACGTAACCACACTTATATTTTAAATCACAGAATAACTGTTTGCATAGTCTATGGTACCCTTGTACCGTTTTACCCTATTGGACACCCGTGTGCATTTTGACTTGTTTTAGTTATAATTGCATCTATTGAACCTATTATACATATCATTGCATCTCTAAATTGCGTAGTACATGTTAACATGATTCTAACATCCATATTTGTATACTGTAGATAACCGTGCCTCGATATGAATTAATCTGTACCCCGTTGCATATCATATTACATGTTCCAGTTTATTGTTCTCACAGTACCCGCGCTTGTTTATCTATAACCATGTTTATATTAGTTTGATTTGTGAGCACCCACATAATATTTTGTGCTTCCTGACATGACCTGTTGCACTTCCCACTTGATATGACATGGTACCGTACACTCTTGACATGACATGACCTCTAAATACACTACTCGACTTGACCTGATGTACCATGGCTTTACCTGTTACCTGATCTTGTGTCTAATGCCAACAAACCTGACATGTAGTCCTTACGGACCGTTCCTGTTGTCTATCCAGACAAACCTGCACCTACCTGATCCTGAGTTGGCATTAGTTCTTGATTACTTAATACCTGACTTGAACACATATAACTTAGGGGGTATGGGGAAATCAATGATGAAATCCTGACTTGTAACTCGACAGTTGCTTGCTTATACTGATCAGTTTTAGAGGCTAGACCCGCCTCGGGACGATGCTGCTGACATCGTTCGTCTTTACCCTTTTCCTTTTACTCCCTAGAGGCACGTCTCGGTTTCAGCCCGAGAGTCTTAGACCGTGGTCCTGGGCATGCACAGGATACTATTGAGTTACATCGATGATTCATCAAATTGATTTCAAAGACTTGAGAGTAGTTCACCCAATAGGCTAATTTAGATAACCCACTACACATTACCCCACTGTCCTTACTTGTATCAATGTTATGCTTGTTTACCCTTTATGTTCATACTTACATGTAATGCTACCCCTGTTTGCATTATTGCTTGATGTTATGACG
The DNA here is from genome assembly GCA_030015575.1 of Agapanthus africanus. Lineage (NCBI taxonomy): Eukaryota > Viridiplantae > Streptophyta > Magnoliopsida > Asparagales > Amaryllidaceae > Agapanthus > Agapanthus africanus. The sequence continues at coordinate 89,983,021 of JASDDO010000019.1, read as the reverse complement.
CGCTGACGTCTGGGTTTTGCATGGCCCAGATTCTTCTACCTTTGTTGTAGACTGACCAGGAGTATTGCCGCTGTTAGACCGAGCGGTGAAGTTCCTGTCGGTATGTAGTTTACTTTCCAGGTGTTTCATTTATTGTATCTTTTGCTTCCGAATATTATTATTTTCTTGACTCATTCATTCTGGCTCATGGACATGTACTAGATAGTTTAGTTTACTTTACTGTTCTTGATATCTCTACAGCCGTAATGTGACTGTGGAGGGATTTTTCCTATCCACAGGTAGCATGGTTGGTTATGTCACGTGCCTATTCGAGCGTACTCTGGGAAGCGGGGCGTGACATGGTTCTTTTGGTATCAGAGACATAGGATATAGGTTAATCGAGTGTGATTCTTTTGTAGTTGGGTATTGGGCCCAATACACGAATCAGAATACTCGTGATTAGGAACATGTCCTGCCACCTTGTTATCGTGATTCTTGAATCATATCTTTCTTTTATCCTTCGTCCTTGACGATATACAAACAACTTTGCATCTCGGCTTGAAACCTTTTGGTTCTCTATTGTTTCTCCTTGTTCTTTGATTCTGATACTAGGATTTGGGCGACTTGAGTGGAGTTATGTAGTTGTACCCATGAACTGCAGTATGGTTATAATACTGTACTCTATTTAAGTAACTTGGAGTCCTGGTCTTGATTCACTTCCTTGTTCCATGATCGTTATATTACCTTACTTCTCTCGGTTTCATTGCTTACCAGTTCTTGTTTTATCGCCAGCTTGAATCATGTCTACCGTGCTTAATCCTCTTCAGTATCTTGACTTCGGATGAAGTCATCTCGGTATCTTACTTGTTCTTGTTTTTCCCCGCATTAGGATTATTCAATTCTGGTGCATCCCTTTGTTTGTTGTTGTCTTGGGAATGGATTTCACGACATTTTCCACGCTCATATTGATTGTAAGGAAAGGAAAGTGATTCTCCAGATTCCCGGACATCCGGAGTTTGTTTTGTTGGAGGAAGTAGTTCTGTCGGGCCAGTCGAGTTTAGGGCTAGGCCGACAAACAATGTTGTTTCGTCGATGGAAGCTGATAAGAAAGAAGCGCCGGCTATAGTTCGAGAATTCATGGACGTGTTTGAAGACATATCAGGTTTACCACCGAAGCGAGACGTGGAGTTTGCGATTGATTTTGTGCCTGGTGCAGCGCCAATCTCAAAGGTGTATTACCCAATGGCACCAGTAGAGTTAGAAGAAGTATAGAAGTTGGTTGCTGAATTACTCGAGAAAGGGGTTGGTTTCGCAGCAGAAACTTGCCTTGGGGAACTCCAGTTCTTCTAGTAAAGAAGAAAGATAGCCCAAGGAAGATGTGCATCGATTATCGAGAATTAAACCGGATGACTATTAAGAACAAGTACCCGATCTTTCGCATTGGCGAATTATTTGAGCAGCTTAGTGGCGCGAGGGTATTCTCGAAGCTGGATTTGCGGTTCAGACAACATCAGGTCCGAGTTAAACCAGAAGGTCTTTGTAAGACTGCGTTCCAAACTCAGTATGGACATTACGAGTATTAGTGATGCCCTTCAGAGTAACGAATGCACCGGCAATATTTATGGACTTGATGAACCGAATCTTTTCACCATTCTTGGACCAATTTATAGTGGTGTTCATTGAAGATATTCTGGTCTACTCGAGGAGTATTGAAGAGCATGCGGCACACTTGAAGATCGCACTGCAGACATTGATGCAAGAAAGATTGTATGCAGAGATAAGCAAGTGTGAGTTTTGGCTTGAAGAAGTAAAGTTTTGGGGCATGTCGTAGCCGGAGATGGAATCGCCGTTTATCCAGGGAAGATTGCAGCAGTTCAAGATTGGCCGATTCTGAAGAACGTTGTAGAGATCAGAAGTTTTCTTGGACTTGCAGGATACATAGAAGGTTGGTGGAGAATTTTGCTCGTTTGGCTGAGCCTTGACCACGCTTACGTGCAAGGAAGTACCATTGGTGTGGACGGATAAATGTGTGTCAACCCTTGAGGCGTTGAGGCAAGGACGGATAACCGCTCTTATTTTGACTGTACCAAATGGTTCCGGAGAATTAGTGTTTCATAGCGACGTATCTGGGAAAAGGATTTGGATGGGTTTGATGCAGCATGGGAAGGTTGTAGTTTACGCGTCGAGACGGCTGAAGACCCATGAGAAGAATTACCTAACTAATGAATTGGAAGCTAGCAGATGTGATTTTCGCTTTGAAAACTTAGAGACGCTACTTTTGGGCGAAAGGGGTCGAAGTATTCACCGATCACAAAAGCCCAAAGTAGGTATCCACACATAAGAGCTTAACATGGGGCAGCGAAGATGGTGGATGCTGATGGCTGACTACGATTTCGAACTTAAGTACCATCCGGGAAAAGTTAATGTTGTACCGGATGCACTTAGTCGGTTGCCAGCAATTCAGATGTTGACTACACAGAAGAAACTTAGTGAAGACTTTCGGAGATTCGATTTGGAAGTGGTGCTACCGCATTCTTTAGGACAGTTGATGCAGCTACAAGTACAGTCGTCGTTGATCGAGGATATTAAGGCAGTGCAATTGCAAGACCCAAGATTGCAAAGGTTTTGAGAACAAGTTGAAGCTGGACTTCGAACGGACTCATTGGTTCATGAAGATGGTCCGTTGCGTTTTGGAAGCCGTTTGTATGTGCCAAAGGGAGATATTCGCCAAGAGCTTATGAGGGAGGCGCACAGTTCAGCTTATTCCGTACATCCAGGAGGCACGAAGATGTATCGAGTTATACGACAGCAATTCTGGTGGAAAGGCTTGAAACGGGAGATTACCGCTTTGTAGCAAAGTGCTTGGTGTGTCAGCAAGTTAAGGCTGAACATCAACGGGTTGCTGGTTTATTGCAACCACTTCCGATCCCTCAATGGAAGTGGGAACATATAACCATGAATCTCGTGACGGCTCTACCAAGGAGTCTGAAAAGCAAGAATATAGTTTGGGTGATCGTTGACGGTTTGACCAAGGCGGCTCATTCCATCCCTTTCGAGTTGGTCAATCAACAGAAGCTTTGGCAGAACGGTACATGCAGGGGGATTGTAAGATTGCGTGGAGTGCCGGTGAGCATCGTGTCTGATCGTGACACCCGATTCTTATCGCACTTTTGGAGGAATTTACAGGAAGGTTTGGGGACTAGTTTGAAGTGTGGTATAACTTATCACTCTCAGACTGATGGCCAGTCGGAGAGAATAATCCAAACTCTTGAAGACATGTGGAGAGTTTGCATGTTAGACTTCAAGGGTTCATGGGAGGATCATCTACACTTGGTGAAGTTTCTTATGACAACGGTTATCAGGCGACTATTCAGATGACTCCATTCGAAGCTTTGTATGGTCGCAAGTGTTGTTCACCTGTTTGTTGGGATGCTGTCAGTGAACGAAGATTGTTGGGACCAGTTTTGGTTGTGTAAACAGTTGAGAAGGTTAGCACTATCCGGAATCATATGAAGGCAGCACAAGACCGACAGAAGAGTTGGGCTGATACATCGAGAAGACCTCTGGAGTTCGCGGTTGGTGATTTGGTGTTGTGGAGATATCACCGACTAGAGGAGTTATCCGTTTCGGAAATCGAGGAAAACTTAGTCCTCGATTCGTTGGACCTTTCGAGATCTTGGAATGTATTGGAGAAGTGACTTATCGTTTGGCGTTACCGTAATCCCTGGCGAATGGTCGTGACGTGTTTCTCGTACCTCAACTCCGTAGGTATGCTCGAGATGAAGTACATGCGTTGGATCATTCGAAACTGACTGTACGAGAAGATTTAACCTTTGAGGAGCGACCGATGTCAATTGTGGATCGAAGAGAAAAGGTTCGTATGAACAAAGTTATCCTTCTTGTACTTGTTACTTGGAGTAATCGCTCGCATGGAGAACCAGGTTGGGAACGAGATGATGAAATCCGGCAGAAGTTTCCATATCTATTCTTGAAATTTCTTGTTTGTTTATCCTATCCTGTTCTTGGAATTTCGAGGACGAAATTCTTTTGTAGTTGGGTATAATGGAACACCTGAGTTCATTTATACCAATTCCAGTTTCCGTATCTGCTTATCCATGGTCTATTCTTGATTTATCGTGTTTGGGTACGAATGGTAGTTACTTGGTACATTGCATTCGACCCGACCCGCTTGCTTGAACTCGTTTGATTTATATTTATAGTTTACCCTGACTCGTTACTTTGACACGTGCATCTAGTACAAACTGCGTATCGGCATTTCATCTGGCATCGCATGTTTTAACATATAACTTTTTAGTCACTGAAAATATTTATTAAAATACATTGCACGGCCTGCTTGATACCCTTTACCCTGTGGTAGCGTCCTTGCATCGCGTTCTCGTCCCGTTCAGCAAAACGGACGTGTTTGGATTGCTACGCACACGTGCGTGCGTCCGTTCTTGGGGTATGCATTTCTGTCATAAAATCTTTCAATTTAAATTTTGAAGCTGGCTAATAATTTTCATATTTCAAATCCAAACTTTTGGACCCGACCCAGGCGTTTTTCTGAATTATTTTATATTCCGCCAAAACTCAATTTATTAAAGATTTTAAAATTTTGGTTCGAGTATATTTTTAACAGCTTATTAGTTTTCTTTAACAAACTAAATCCCTTTTAAACTTTTAGAATCTTTCCTAACTCCCTCTCTCTCTGATCCGGTAGGCCCCACTCTCTCTCTTTCTTTTCTCTTTTTTTCTTTCTCTCTCTCACTGCGATCTCTCTCCCATTCTCTCTCCCTCGCATACGTCCAAATTTCTTTCTCTTCACTGTTCCCTCTCCCTCTCTCTCTCCTCTCGCTATCTCATTCTCTCTCCTCTCGATTCTCTCTCTCTCTCATCTCGCAAATCCTGTAGCTCAGGAGATCTCGTCACCTCCCTCTCGCTTAGGATTACCTCCCTTCTTTATATTCCCTCTTCCTCGTCTTCCTCCTTCGTCTAAAACCCGAGCCTCCACATTTCTCATCTAACCCTAACCATGTCGTCGCCGCCTCCACCTTCGACCTCGCCTCTATTCCTTCGCCTTTCATCCCTCTCTTCCTTCTCCTCACCTACCAAACCCCTAACCTGCACACGATGAGAATCACCGAGCACCCATATCTTTTCTTCCTTCTCCCGCGTGGGTATCCTCCCTCCATCGCGCTCGTGCTCGTGGCCAAGACCTCCATTGCCCTCGTCGTTACCAACCTATCTTCCCCTTCTTGACGACCCATAGCACGAACCCATTTCATTCTCTCTCCCTCGCGATCACCTCCTTCCCGAGACCACCCTCGCCTCACCGCCGGCGATCCCTTCACCTCGTCGTCACCACCATTTCCTCCTCTCCTCTTCCCTTCTCCCTCCTACACCAAGGTCCATCCACCCCGAGCACCAGTCAGCACCAAAACCCTAGCCTAACCCTAACACCTCTAAACCAAACCCTAGCCTCGCTGGAAACCCCTTCATCGATGACGTCACCATCTCTGTTCCATCCTCGGCCCTCAACCCTCGAACTGAACACCAAACATGGAACACAGACTCCTTCTTCTTCCTTCTCTTTCTTCTTCTTCTTCTTCTTCTTCTTCTTCTTTGCTTCGCTTTTCTTTCTTGATCCATTTTCCCTGGCCATCTCCGGAGCCGTGCCATTGCCGACGACCCAGTGAGCCACCCCAACCAGTGTGGTCATGCTTTTGCCTTCCTGGACCCGTGCGCGAGTGTGGTTGTGCGACGTTTATCCGACGTCGAGATCCTGTGTTGCATTGTGCTCCGTTGTTGTTCCGTTAGCATATTCATCGTTCCTGAGGCAAGTTAATCTTGCTACATGCTATTTAAATCATTATATACCTATTCTAATATATATCATACATGTAGTTTAAATATAGTACCCCATGCATCATTTTATAACATTTCGATATTCTGTTTGCATCCGTTTATATCATTTTAGATCTAGAACTTGGAAACTTATCTTGTTGCATATTGGATTACGCTATACTGCATCCATGCCAATATTTATATTACGTATTGCTTAGTGGTACATCCCATGTTACCATTTTATAGTTTTATAACTTCGGATACCCGTTTGCATCCATTCCATTTAGAATATATATCATTGTATCCATAGATCACTTAAATATATAACACTGTAATATTGACACCCCATGTTTAATAAATTGCACCCTATTTAGTTGGGAACTATAAACGTAACCACACTTATATTTTAAATCACAGAATAACTGTTTGCATAGTCTATGGTACCCTTGTACCGTTTTACCCTATTGGACACCCGTGTGCATTTTGACTTGTTTTAGTTATAATTGCATCTATTGAACCTATTATACATATCATTGCATCTCTAGATTGCGTAGTATATGTTAACATGATTCTAACATCCATATTTGTATACTGTAGATAACCGTGCCTCGATATGAATTAATCTGTACCCTGTTGCATATCATATTACATGTTCCAGTTTATTGTTCTCACAGTACCCGTGCTTGTTTATCTATAACCATGTTTATATTAGTTTGATTTGTGAGCACCCACATAATATTTTGTGCTTCCTGACATGACCTGTTGCACTTCCCACTTGATATGACATGGTACCGTACACTCTTGACATGACATGACCTCTAAATACACTACTCAACTTGACCTGATGTACCATGGCTTTACCTGTTACCTGATCTTGTGTCTAATGCCAACAAACCTGACATGTAGTCCTTACGGACCATTCCTGTTGTCTATCCAGACAAACCTGCACCTACCTGATCCTGAGTTGGCATTAGTTCTTGATTACTTAATACCTGACTTGAACACATATAACTTGGGGGGTATGGGGAAATCAATGATGAAATCCTGACTTGTAACTCAACAGTTGCTTGCTTATACTGATCAGTTTTAGAGGCTAGGCCCGCCTCGGGACGATACTGCTGACATCGTTCGTCTTTACCCTTTTCCTTTTAGTGCCTAGCGGCACGTCTCGGTTTTAGCCCGAGAGTCTTAGACCGTGGTCCTGGGCATGCACGGGATACTATTGAGTTACATCGATGATTCATCAAATTGATTTCAAAAACTTGAGAGTAGTTCACCCAATAGACCAGTTTAGATAACCCACTACACATTACCCCACTGTCCTTACTTGTATCACTGTTATGCTTGTTTACCCTTTATGTTCTTACTTACATGTAATGCTACCCCTGTTTACATTATTGCTTGATGTTATGACGCGCTGACGTCTGGGTTTTGCATGGCCCAGATTCTTCTACCTTTGTTGTAGACTGACCAGGAGTATTGCCGATGTTAGACCGAGCGGTGAAGTTCCTGTCGGTATATAGTTTACTTTCCACGTGTTTCATTTATTGTATCTTTTGCTTCCGCATATCATTATTTTCTTGACTCATTTATTCTGGCTCATGGACATGTACTAGATAGTTTAGTTTACTTTACTGTTCTTGATATCTCTACAGCCGTAATGTGACTGTGGAGGGATTTTTCCTATCCATAGGTAGCATGGTTGGCTATGTCACGTGCCTATTTGAGCGTACTCTGGGAAGCGGGGCATGACAAGTAGGTAGCGCCGGCGTTCTTCAGACCGAAAGGCATCACTTTGTAGCAGAATATGCCCAGAGAAGTCCGGAAAGCGGTATGCTTCTGGTCTTCGGGATGTATCTTTATTTGATTGTACCCTGATGAGCCATCCATGAAGGAGAAGACTTCGTGAGTGGACGTGTTATCTATCATCAGCTCGATAACCGATACGGGGAAATCATCTTTCGGGCAGGCTTTGTTGAAGTCCCGAAAGTCCATGCAGATGCGCACCGTCCCATTTTTCTTCATCACTGGGACAATGTTGGCGATCCAGTCAAGGTATTGAACTTGTTGGATGAAGCCGGAGTCGATTAGCTTCTTGACCTCGGCGTTGATACTCATTTCAAGCTCGAGCTGAATTCTTCTTGGTGCTTGTTTGACTGGCTTGATGTCCGGAGATATCGCCAATTTATGCACGGCTATGTCTGGATCTAGACCCGGCATCTCAGAATAGTTCCATGAGAAGCAGTCTTTATATTGCATGAGCACGTCTTTTAGCATAGCCGCCTGTTCTTTAGACAGCAGTTCACTGACGAACGTAGGCCGCGGGTACTTTGCCGTCCCCAAGTCGATTTTCCTTAGGTTATCCGTAGTAGTGTGTATTCCATCATTCAACTCTTTTGGGGCCGGTGGAAATTCTGAGATCAACTCCTCTTCATCCTCATTTTCGAAGTACGAGGAGAGGTCATCCATATTCTCGTGTACTCCTTCTTCCGACTGCGTTATCACGTGACAGGTATGAGATCGTTTTCAAGACCGATGTTGATCTGGTTCTACTCTCGCTGTATTCATTGCTTTTGGCACGTGCTTTTGTGGTGGGGCTACCCTCCAACTGTTGCATAGAGCGAATTTGCCGAGTTGATATTGGTCTTCGACCCAGTTTTTGAAGGTGAAGCAGTCTTCAAGAGGATGTCCTATCACTCGGTGATAGGAGCAATAATCCGGGTGATGAACCCCATTTGCCTGATCGGGGTGTCGGGACTTCGGGAGTGTCATCATTTGATATTTCATAACAAGGTCAAAGATTCTCCTTGTCCTGTCTCGAGGGAAAGAATATGCTCGACCCATCTTTTTCATAAGAGACGGATTCCGGCTGACCTTTTCTCGATCGCGAGGCCTTTTGGATCCATTTTAACGCGGTCGAACATTTTTTCCGTTCTTTAACTCGTATTTGCCTCCGCGTCGGGCCTTTTTCTTGTCTTGGGAATGCATGGCGGGCTGACGGTGAAAGGCATTGTCATCCTCCGTAGCCTGTTGAAGGAAGCGTTGCGTCTTGGCTTTCTCGTAAATGGCCATTTCACGGCTGTGGTCGTTCCGAACCTTCTGACTCGCTTCCCTTACTAGCTTGTCTATTGTAGGGTGTTTTTCGTCACCCCATTGAGATGGGAATACGCGCGTGCTTGTCAGGCGCAGTACAGATTCCTCCTGTCTAGGGTAGGCAGGGGTTTATTGATTGTGGGGATCCGAATCTCCGGCAGCCGCGGACTAAGCTGCCGTTAATTACCCCTCGCCTTTGGGGCGAGGCAACCTCCGATTAACGGGTTAAACTGGTCATGCGAATTCAATGTGCAGTGTGCGTGTGTTGTGTTTTAAAAGGGGTTTTGAAAATATCGGGGGCTCCACATAGTTTTTACGGGGGTCCCGCTACCCGGATAGTGGGCTGGGGGTCAAGGGGGCTAGCAGGCCCCTTGCGGGGTGCGGGGCAGCACCCCGGCCCAATTTTTTTTGAGAGGGACAGTGTTGTAGAGTATGCATGTGTATATATACATATATATAAAAAAAAAGGAAAAGGGCATCCAAAGGATTCGTGGGAAAAAGCGCCAGCGCTTTGGGTGCTAGCGTTTTGAGCGCAAGAGCTAGCACTTTGGGCACTAGCGCTTTGAGCGCAAGAGCGCTAGCGCCCCACGTGTCAGCATGTGAACGCTCGGGCTCTAGCGCTTTGGATGCTAGCGCTTTGAGAGCAAGGGCACTAGCGCCCCACGTGTCAGCACGTGGGCGCTCGGGCGCTAGCGCTTTGGGCGCTAAAGCTTTGAGCGCAAGGGCGCTGGCGCTTTGAGCGCAAGGACGCTGGCGCCCCATGTGTCAGCACGCGGGTGCTCGGGCGCTAACTCTTTGGGCGCTAGCGCTTTGAGCGCAAGGGCGCTAGCGCCTCACATGCCAGGCACGTGGACGCTCGGAAGGCAAAAGGGACTTGGTCCCTGCAATGGGAGTTGTACTCCTAGAAAGGAGCACTTATTATTCTGTGTGTATATATATATGAGAAGTTAAAATCCTAGGATATTTTGAAGCTGATGAAGGGGCTTCTCCCCTTGAGCCCTAGTTCTTCCCCAAAGTAGGGTTTCTGGAGATGGGTCTCCTTCTTCTTCCTGTCGTTTGGCCGGATCTTGGAGAAAGGGGGTAAGACTTAAAAATCTTCCCTTTTTGAGATCTAATGACAGATCCAAGTTCCCCTTTGTGGGTTTTGTGATGAAAATCTATTTAGTTTTGGAAAAGAAATAGTAAAACTCTTGATTTAATTCAACAGAAAGAAGAAGGTTTTAAAACCTTGAGGAAGGAGAAAGAGTCACAAACCCTAGATTTTTTAGGGAATGAAAAGTATCTTAGATATTTTCATCATGTTGCCTTATATAGGCTTACATATTTTCATATAGCCCCTTGGGCTTTATAAAATGGCATTTTGTCCATCCCACGGCTCATGTGTCATTTCTTTTTGCACATAAGCCATGGGCTTACAAAAATTTGGCTTTATGCCCATAAAAATTACATCAAAATTATTTTTTACATGATTTGCATGGGGAGGCCGGCCGCTTCATGTTCCGGCTCGACTCAGGTATGGGCCTACTTGATCTGGGCTTGGGCCCACCTGGCTTGGCATTGACCTTGACTTTGACTTGGTCAACCGGGGTGCAATTTTCGAACCCCAACAAAATGCCCCCATCAATAAATGCATACCACATACGTGACTTGTGTGCATGAAATTGATAGATCTTCTTTCGTGTGGAGGCGACTTGCTTTGGTTCCTACTTTTTGGAATGCACTGCCCTTTTTACGACATGGACGGTTGACGTTTGCGTCTTCGAGGCGGAGTGTTCGTGGTAGACGTTTCCCTGACCCGGAGCGTTTTGGTTCCCGCTTTGTAGGAATACTGCACTGCCCTTTTTACGACATGGATGGCCGACGCTTGACGCGTCTCCGAGACAGAGTATCGGTGATAGACTTTTCCCTGGCTCGGAGTGATCTAGTTCCTGCTTTGTAGGAAGGTTGCACTGCCCTTTTTGCGACATGGACGGTCGACTCTCTGATCCGGAGCGATTTGGTTTCCGATTTGTGGGAAGCCTGCACTGCCCTTTTTGCGACATGGACGATCGACGCTCTGATCCGGAGTGATTTAGTTCCCGATTTGTGGGAAGCCTGCACTGCCCTTTTTGCGAAATGGACAGTCGACGCTTGACACGTCTCCGAGGCGGAGTGTCCATAGTAGACTTTTTCCCTGGCCCGGAGTGATCTGGTTCCTGCTTTGTAGGAAGCCTGCACTGCCCTTTTTGCGACATGGACGGTCGACGCTCTGATCCGGATCGATTTGGTTCTCGATTTGTGGGAAGCCTGCACTGCCATTTTTGTGACATGGACGGTCGATGCTCTGATCCGGAGCAATTTGGTTCCCGATTTGTGGGAAGCCTGCACTTTTGCGACGTGGACGGTTGACGCTCTGATCCGGAGCGATTTGGTTCCCGATTTGTGGGAAGCTTGCACTGCCTTTTTTGCGACATGGACGGTCAGCGCTTGACGCGTCTCCAAGACAGAGTGTCCGTAGTAGACTTTTTCCCTGGCCCGGAGTGTTTTGGTTCCCGCTTTGTAGGAATCCTGCACTGCCCTTTTTACGACATGGACGGTCGACGCTTGACACGTCTCCGAGACGGAATGTCCGTGGTAGACTTTTCCCTGGCCCGGAGCAATCTGGTTCCTGCATTGTAGGAAGCCTGCACTGCCCTTTTTGCGACATGGACGGTCGACGCTCTGATCCGGAGCGATTTGGTTCCCGATTTTTGGGAACCCTGCACTGTCCTTTTTGCAACATGGACGGTCGACGCTCTGATCCGGAGTGATTTGGTTCCCGATTTGTGGGAAGCTTACACTGTCCTTTTTGCTACATGGACGGTCGACGTTCTGATCCGGAGCGATTTGGTTCCTGATTTGTGGGAAGCCTGCACTGCCCTTTTTGCGACATGGACGGTCGGCGCTCTGATCCGGAGCGATTTAGTTCCCGATTTGTGGGAAGCCTGCACTGCCCTTTTTGTGACATGGACGGTCGGCGCTTGACGCGTCTCCAAGACGGAGTGTCCATAGTAGACTTTTTCCCTGGCCCGGAGTGTTTTGGTTCCCGCTTTGTAAGAATCCTGCACTGCCCTTTTTACGATATGGACGGTCGACGCTTGACGCGTCTCCGAGACGGAGTGTCCGTGGTAGACTTTTCCCTGGCCCGGAGCGATCTGGTTCCTGCATTGGAGGAAGCCTACACTGCACTTTTTACGACATGGACGGTCGACGCTCTGATCCGGAGCGATTTGGTTCCCAATTTTTGGGAAGCCTGCACTACCCTTTTTGCGACATGGACGGTCGATGCTCTGATCCGGAGCGATTTGGTTCCCGATTTGTGGAAAGCCTTCACTGCCCTTTTGTGATATGAACGGTCGACGCTCTATTTAACTTGCTCTGCTTCCTGCAGTGTCAGGGGTGAACTTGACTTGCTCCGCTTCTTGCGGTGTCAAGATTGGATTCTGACTTGCTCCGCTTTCTGCGGTGTCGGAGTTGAAGTTGACTTGTTGATTGTGATTTGGGTTGACATCAGCATCGCTATAATGGAATATGGTATCAGGAGCGAATCATCATCTGTCTTTGAGAGGATTTTGGGATTGGTTTTTTTGTCGGCATCTGCATTGCTGCACTGGAATAATGCCAGGAGCAGCTCATCATTTGCCCCGGGAGGATTTGGGAAATGGTTTTTTCTTGGCATCAATATCGCTACACTGGAATATGGTACCAGGAGCGAATCATCATTTGCGCTTGCTTATCAGGAAGCGATGGCTTAGAAGACAGGTTTTAGGTCCCTATAACCTAAGACTTTTCAATTTTGTGAGCTGTAAGGGTCTCACAAAGCATTTTCACCCTACGGGTCGTAAGGATCCCGTAGGTGTATTTTCTCCTTAGGAGTCGTGGGGACTTCTAAGTGTGTTGCTCCTTTGTGAGTCGTAAGGATCTCACGCGGAAATTTTCTCCTCACAAAGTCGAGAGGACTTTGCGAGTGCATCATCTCTTTTTCATGAGTTTGCACCCTTTCGGGTTTTCAAAAACTCGCCGGCAGTCCTGCTGTTTTTACTCACGGAGCCCTTTCGGGTTTTCATCCGTACCTATTTTGCTTATGGACATACCGTTTTTTTGTCGCTGGTGGGACTTTAAAAGTAGTCTCACCGGCGGAACTTGGGGGAGATAGGGGTCGTTCGCGCCCGTGGATTGTATACGGTTTTGCAGGATGTATGATCTAGACCGTAGGGCCGAAAAAAAATTTGGGACTTTGTCGGCATCTACATCGCTGCACTGGAATATGGTACCAGGAGCGACTCATCATTCGCCGTTGGGGTATGGAATTTGGAATTTGGCTGGCGTCTGCATTGCTGCACTGGAATATGGTACCAGGAGCAACTCATCATTCGCCGCTTGGGGTATGGGGTGTGGAATTTGGTTGGCGTTTGCATCGCTGCACTGGAATATGGTACCAGGAGTGACTCATCATTCGCCATTTGGGATTTGGGTTTGGAATTTGGTTGGCGTCTGCATCGCTGCACTGGAATATGGTACCAGGAGCAACTTATCATTCGCCACTTGGATATTGGGGAGCGATGGCTTAGGAGACAGGTTTAGATCCCTATCGCCTAAGGCTTTTCTATTTTATGGGCCGTAAGGGTACCATAAAGCATTTTCTCCCTACGAGTCGTAAGGATCCCGTAGGTGCATTTTCTCCTTAGGAGTCGTGAGGAGCCCCAAGTGTGTTTTCCTTTGTGAGTCGTAAGGGTCCCACGAAGGTTTGTTCTCCTCATATATCGTGACACATGAGTGGGTCTTCCCAATGGAGCATAATTCCAAGGACGGAGACCAGCCGCGTAACTGGTGATTATGGTGGGGCATGGGTATGATAAGAATTATTTGAGCCCGTGGATTGTATACGGTAGTGAATTTGGGGGACCACCCGTAGGGCTGGAAGAATTTTTGAAAATTGGATTTTCGTTGGCGTCTGCATCGCTGCACTGGAATATGGTACCAGGAGCGACTTATCATTCGCCTTTTTTTATCACCGCGATTGCTCTATCACTTCAGCTTTTCTTATCGTGAAGGTCGCGATTGCCCTATCTCAGCTTTTATTCGTGGTTGCCCTATCATTTCGGCTTTATTTTATTTTTACTCGCTGATTTTTATTGCGAGTTGCCCCATCATTTCGGCTTTTTATTTATATACATATATATACATATATATATATACATTTTTTTTTATTTACACATTTTTACATCCCCAGTTTAATGACTTAGAGGTCGATTATTCCCAGTTTAATGACGTGGTGGTCGATTATTCCCAGTTTAAAGACTTGGCGGTCTGTCATTCCCAGTTTAACGACGTGGTGGTCCTCTTTGCTTATCCCAGCTTCTTGAATTTTGATCTTGGCGGAGCTGTGTTGATGACCGTAGCTCTGTGGCTTGCCGATACATCCGAGGATTGTGAGGTTTTTCCAAGCTTGTATTGGTCCTCTGCCCAATCTTTGAAAACACAGCAGTCTTCAATGGGATGACTCACCACTCTGTGGTATGGGCAGTATACGGGATTGCCGGTCATATTCATTTCATGTGGCCTCTTCAGAATAGACAATTGCAGACTATTGTTCAAGGCTTCCTCAAATATATTGCGGACTTCATCCCTCCTGAAGGAGTACACCTTCTTCTTTCTCTCTATTAGAGTAGGTGCCCTTACTGATGCTGGTCCTTGAGGCCGATCAGTCTTTGGTTCGCCCTTTTCAGATAATGGCACATGTCTGGGAGGATTGGGTTCCCGAAAGGCTTCGGTCTCCATTTGTATGAAATCTGCGGTCGTAGCTTGACTGTTTGTTAACACGCCTTTAGACAGTTCTATCTCCCCTGTCTTGTATTGCCTTTCGACCCAATCTTTGAAGACGAAGCAGTCTTCAATGGCATGACCTATCACTCTGTGATAGGGGCAATATTTTGGGTCGTCGGTCATATTCGCTTCTTGCGGTCTCTTTGATTCTGGCAGTTGTAGACTGTTTCTTATGGCGTCCCTGAATATCTTGTGGACTTTTTCCCTTTTGAAGGAATAGACTTTTTCCAGTTTCTCTTTCAGAGGCGATTCCCCTTCGGTGTATATATCGGAGGGACTGGAGACTGATCGTGGCCGTTTTTCGCGAAGGCGCTCCGCTCTTAGGTTGAAGAGGGTATCAGTTGGCTGCCTCCGGGTATCAATCCCTGGCTCATGAACCAAAATTTGATTCAGCTGTAATTGCAATCGGGCGACTTGGGTCGCGAGATCTACCGCAACGTTTGCCAATTCGTCGACCTTAGATTGTACCTTGGCTAACTTCTCATCCCTGTCGTGAAGCTGCCTCTGAAGCCATCGAAATAATGCTTGTTCTGTAGTTTCGGTTATGACAACCGGGTCATCCTTATTGCCTGAGCTCAATTCCGCAGACACCACAGGCTCTTTTGGCTTATCGGCCTGAGCGAGCTCTTCGTCATTTAGACCGAGTTGTCGTTAGGTAGCGTCCACCATATCATCACCCTGGCTGTGAAGCATAGGAGGGTTCGTTTTGTTCATGTCCGACCATGTAGAAAGTGTGGACAGTATATCCAGCCGTCTCTTTATCTTTGGCGGGGTGACCCCGTTCCTCGAACCTCATGAAGTTCAGCCTAGCAGGAGCCCTAGCCCTTTTGTTGGCTCTATATCTGAGCCTTTTCTGCCTTAGCTTCTCAATTTTAAAGGCTTGGCGGGCATCTGTTTCCTGGGAAGCCACCGTGATTCGATTAGTGGGGAGCTTAGAGAAGACGCTCGATCGAGCAGTTGTTAGGGGCAACACCGGAGCTTGCTCGAGACGCGTTGTAGCTTTGTTGGTGTTGATGGGCTTGCCCCCAGCTAGAGCGACGGAGAGATGTTCGGAAACAGATTTGCGTTTGGGTTGGGGCGCTCTCGAGACCACCACATTTGACCTCTTGCCTTTCGAGGCCGGTTTGACTGTTACCGGAGCTTGAGGAGCTGGGATGGCGATAGCTGACACGAACAGAATAGAGCCGAATGGTAGCAGCGGCTCTTCCTATTGTCGCCCGAGACTGGCCGGGAGGACCGTCCGGGATCCATCTTCATCGTATAGGAGATGGGAGCGGAGTTCATCTTTGGAGACATTGTTGAGAAGTGATTGCTTGAAAACCTGCATAAAAGAGCATTATTTTAGTATAAATATAGATATGTATATTGATTGAGTTCGAATGAATGTTTAACCCAAAATATGGGAGGAGAGATTGGTCCCACCAGGCGTGCCAGAATCTGTAGGGTGTTTTTCGTCACCCCCATTGAGATGGGAATACGCGCGCGCTTGTCAGGCGCAGTACAGATTCCCCCTGCCTAGGGTAGGCAGAGGTTTATTGATTGTGGGGATCCGAATCTCCGGCAGCCGCGAACTAAGCTGCCGTTAATTACCCCTCGCCTTTGGGGCGAAAGAACCTCCGATTAACGGGTTAAACTGGTCATGCGAATTCAATGTGCAGTGTGCATGTGTTGTGTTTTAAAAGGGGTTTTGGATATATCTGGGGCCCTGCTGAGTTTTTACGGGGTCCCCGCTACCTGGATAGCGGGCTGGGGGTCAAGGGGGCTAGCAGCCCCCTTACGGGGTGCGGGGCAGCGTCCCGGCCTAAATTTTTTTGAGAGGGACAGTGTTGTAGAGTATGTGTGTGTGTATATACATATATATAAAAAAAGAAAGGGAAAGGGCATCCAAAAGATGCGTGGGAAAAAACGCCAGCGCTTTGGGTGCTAGCGCTTTGAGCGCAAGAGCGCTAGCGCTTTAAGCACTAGCGCCCAACATGCCAAGCACGTAGGCGCTCGGGCGCTAGCGCTCTGAGCGCAAGAGCGCTAGCGCCCCACATGCCAGGCATATGGGCACTCGGGCACTAGCGCTCTGAGCGCAAGAGCGCTAGCGTTTTGAGCGCTAGCGCCCCACGTGTCAGCACGTGGACGCTCGGACACTAGCGCTTTGGGCGCTAGCGCTTTCAGGCGCTAGCGCTTTGAGCGCAAGGGCGCTGGTGCTTTGAGCGCAAGGGCGCTGGTGCTTTGAGCGCAAGCGCCCCATGTGTCAGCATGCGGGCGCTCGGGCGCTAGCGCTTTGAGCGCAAGGGCGCTGGCGTCTCACGTGCCAGGCACGTGGGAGTTCGGAAAGCAAAAGGGACTTGGTCCCTATAATGGGAGTTGTACTCCCAAAAAGGAGCACTTATTATTCTGTATACATATATATATATATATATATATATATATATATATATATATATATATGAGGAGTTAAACTCCTAGGATATTTTGAAGCTGATGAAGGGGCTTCTCCCCTTGAGCCCTAGTTCTTCGCCAAAGTGGGGTTTCTGGAGATAGGTCTTCTTCTTCTTCCTGTCGTTTGGCCGGATCTTGGAGAAAGGGGATGAGACTTAAAAATATCCCCCTTTTAAGATCTAATGACAGATCCAAGTTCCCCTTTGTGGGTTTTGTGGTGAAAAACTATTTAGTTTTGGAAAAGAAAGAATAAAACTCTTGATTTAATTCAACAGAAAGAAGAAGGTTTTAGAACCTTGAGGAAGGAGAAAGAGGCACAAACCCTAGATTTTTTAGGGAATAAAATGTATCTTAAATATTTTCATCATGTTGCCTTATATAGGCTTACATATTTACATATAGCCCCTTGGGCTTTACAAAATGGCATTTTGCCCATCCCATGACTCATGTGTCATTTTATTTTGCACATAAACTATGGGCTTACAAAAGTTTGGCTTTATGCCTATAAAAATTACATCAAAATTATTTTTTACATGATTTGCATGGGGAGGCCGGCCGCTTCATGTTCCGGCTCGACTCGGGCATGGGTCCACTTGATCTGGGCTTGGGCCCACCTGGTTTGGGGTTGACCTTGACTTTGACTTGGTCAACCGGGGTGCAATTTTCGACCCCAAAAAAGTGCCTCCCATCAATAAATGCACACCACATACGTGAGTTGTGTGCATGAAATTGATGGATCTTCTTTCATGTGGAGGCGATTTGCTTTGGTTCCCACTTTTTGGGATGCACTGCCCTTTTTACGACATGGAAGGTCGACGTTTGCGTCTTCGAGGCGGAGTGTCCATGGTAGACGTTTCCCTGACTTGGAGCGTTTTGGTTCCTGCTTTGCAGGAATCCTGCACTGCCCTTTTTACGACATGGACGGTCGACGCTTGACGCGTCTCCGAGATGGAGTGTCCGTGGTAGACTTTTCTCTGACCCGGAGCGATCTGGTTCCTGCTTTGTAGGAAGTCTGCACTGCCCTTTTTGCGACATGGATGGTCGACGCTCTGATCCGGAGTGATTTGGTTCCCGATTTGTGGGAAGCCTGCACTGCCCTTTTTGCGACATGGACGGTCGACGCTCTGATCCGGAGCGATTTGGTTCCCGATTTGTGGGAAGCCTGAACTGCCCTTTTTGCGACATGGACGGTCGATGCTTGACGCATCTCCGAGACGGAGTGTCTGTAGTAGACTTTTTCCCTGGCCCGGAGTGATCTGGTTCCTGATTTGTAGGAAGCCTGCACTACCCTTTTTGCGACGTGGACGGTCGACGCTCTGATCCGGAGCGATTTGGTTCCTGATTTGTGGGAAGCCTGCACTGCCATTTTTGCGACGTGGACAGTCGACGCTCTGATCCGGAGCGATTTGGTTCCTGATTTGAGAGAAGCCTGCACTGCCCTTTTTGCGACATGGACGGTCAGCGCTTAACGCGTCTCCAAGACGGAGTGTCCGTAGTAGACTTTTTCCTTGGCCCGGAGTGTTTTGGTTCCCGCTTTATAGGAATCCTGCACTGCCCTTTCTACGACATGGACGGTCGACGCTTGACACGTCTCCGAGACGGAGTGTCCGTGGTAGACTTTTCCCTTGCCCGAAGCGATCTGGTTCCTACATTGTAGGAAGCCTGCACTGCCCTTTTTGCGACATGGACGGTCGACGCTCTGATCCGGAGCGATTTGGTTCCCGATTTTTGGGAACCCTGCACTGCCCTTTTTGCGACATGGACGGTCGACGCTCTGATCCGGAGCAATTTGGTTCCCGATTTGTGGGAAGCCTGCACTGCCATTTTTGCGACATGGACGGTCGACGCTCTGATCTGGAGCGATTTGGTTCCCGATTTGTGGGAAGCCTGCACTGCCCTTTTTGCGACATGGACGGTCGACGCTCTGATCCGAAGTGATTTGGTTCCCGATTTGTGGGAAGCCTGCACTGCCCTTTTTGTGACATGGACGGTCGGTGCTTGACGCGTCTCTGAGATGGAGTGTCCGTAGTAGACTTTTTCCCTGGCCCGGAGTGTTTTGGTTCCCGCTTTGTAGGAATCCTGCACTGCCCTTTTTACGACATGGACGGTCGGCGCTTGACACGTCTCCGAGATGGAGTGTCCGTGGTAGACTTTTCCCTGGCCCGGAGTGATCTGGCTCCGGCATTGTAGGAAGCCTGCACTTCCCTTTTTACGACATGGACGGTCGACGCTCTGATCCGGAGCGATTTCGTTCCCGATTTTTGGGAAGCCTACACTGCCCTTTTTGCGACACGGACGGTCGACGCTCTGATCTGGAGCGATTTGGTTCCCGATTTGTGGGAAGCCTGCACTGCCCTTTTTGTGACATGGACGGTCGACGCTCTATTTAACTTGCTCTGCTTCCTGCAGTGTCAGGGGTGAACTTGACTTGCTCCGCTTCTTGCGGTGTCGAGATTAGATTCTGACTTGCTCCACTTTCTGTGGTGTCGGAGTTGAAGCTGACTTGTTGATTGTGATTTGGGTTGACATCAGCATCGCTATACTGGAATATGGTACCGGGAGTGAATCATCATCTGTCTTTGAGAGGATTTTGGGATTGGTTTTTTTGTCGGCATCTGCATTGCTGCACTGGAATAATGACAGGAGAAACTCATCATTTGTCCTGGGAGGATTTGGGAATTGGTTTTTGCTTGCATCAGTATCGCTACACTGGAATATGGTACCAGGAGCGAATCATCATCTGCGCTTGCTTATCAGGAAGCGATGGCTTAGGAGACAGGTTTTAGGTCCCTATATCCTAAGACTTTTCGATTTTGTGAGCCGTAAGGGTCTTACAAAGCATTTTCACCTTACGGGTCGTAAGGATCCCGTAGGTGTATTTTCTCCTTAGGAGTCGTGGGGATTCCTAAGTGTGTTGCTCCTTTGTGAGTCGTAAGGATCTAACGCGGGAATTTTCTCCTCACAAAGTTGAGAGGACTTTGCGAGTGCATTTCATCTCTTTTTCACGAGTTTGCGCCCTTTCGGGTTTTCACAAACTCGCCGGCAGTTCCTGCTGTTTTTACTCAAGGAGCCTTTCGGGTTTTCATCCGTGCCCATTTTGCTTGTGGACATACCGTTTTTTTGTCGCTGGTGGGACAGTGTTGTAGAGTATGTGTGTGTATATATACATATATATAAAAAAAAAGAAAGGGAAAGGGCATCCAAAGGATGCGTGGGAAAAAACGCCAGCGCTTTGGGTGCTAGCACTTTGAGCGCAAGAGCGCTAGCGCCCCATATGCCGGGCACGTGGGCGTCGGGCGCTAGCGCTCTGAGCGCAAGAGCGATAGCACTTTGAGCGCCAGTGCTTTGAGCGCTAGCACCCCACGTGCCAAGCACGTGGGCACTCGGGCGTTAGCGCTCTGAGCACAAGAGCGCTAGCGCTTTGAGTGCTAGCACCCCATGTGTCAGCACGTGGACGCTCGGGCGCTAGCGCTTTGAGCGCTAGCGACCCACGTGTCA
Organism: Agapanthus africanus; assembly: GCA_030015575.1. Lineage (NCBI taxonomy): Eukaryota > Viridiplantae > Streptophyta > Magnoliopsida > Asparagales > Amaryllidaceae > Agapanthus > Agapanthus africanus. The sequence continues at coordinate 89,962,333 of JASDDO010000019.1, read as the reverse complement.
GCACGTGGGCGCTCGGGCGCTAGCGCTTTGGGCGCTAGTGCTTTGAGCGTAAGGGCGCTGGCGCTTTGAGCGCGAGCACCCCACGTGTCAGCACGCGAGCGCTCGGGCGCTAGCGCTTTGGGCGCAAGGGCGCTAGCGCCTCACGTGCCAGGCACATAGGCTCTCGGAAGGCAAAAGGGACTTGGTCCCTGCAATGGGAGTTGTACTCCCAGAAAGGAGCACTTATTATTCTGTGTGTGTGTGTGTGTGTGTGTATGAGGAGTTAAACTCCTAAGATATTTTGAAGCTGATGAAGGGGCTTCTCCCCTTAAGCCCTAGTTCTTCCCTAAAGTAGGGTTTCTGGAGATGGGTCTCCTTCTTCTTCCTGTCGTTTGGCCGGATCTTGGAGAAAGGGGGCGAGACTTAAAAATCTCCCCTTTTTGAGATCTAATGACAGATCCAAGTTCCCCTTTATGGGTTTTGTAGTGAAAAACTATTTAGTTTTGGAAAAGGAAGAGTAAAACCCTTGATTTAATTCAACAGAAAGAAGAAGGTTTTAGAAACTTGAGGAAGGAGAAAGAGGCACAAACCCTAGATTTTTGAGGGAATGAAAAGTATCTTAAATATTTTCATCATGTTGACTTATATAGGCTTACATATTTACATATAGCCTCTTGGGCTTTACAAAATGGTATTTTGCCCATCCCGTGGCTCATGTGTCATTTCTTTTTGCACATAAGCCATGGGCTTACAAAAATTTGGCTTTATGCCCATCAAAATTATTTTTTACGTGATTTGCATGGGGAGGCCGGCCGCTTCATGTTCCGGCTCGACTCGGACATGGGCCCACTTGATCTGGGCTTGGGCCCACCTGGCTTGGGGTTGACCTTGACTTTGACTTGGTCAACCGGGGTGCAATTTTCGACCCTAACATCCATCTGTTCTCCAAATGACGGACTCGGTATTTTTATGGCGGGAACTCGTTCTGGTTCAACGTCAGCGTCTTTTAAAAGAGCATCCCCTTCTTCATCGAGCTCATTTATGACATGGCAGCCATGAAATTGCTCCCGTTTCTTAGACTGGACATATCCAAGCCCAGTCGTTTCCATTTTTCCGTTGGGCAATTTTCGCTGAGTTCCGGGGACGTTCCAAATCCTGTTGTAGAACTGAGCTTCTCGAGCAGTCTGTTTGAAAGGTACGCCTTGGCATCTTAATAACCTTTTCAATCCCTCTGTGTAGTATCTGGGCAGACGGATGGGTTGGAGCCTGTCGAGCGCAAAATCGGCACCATGCCAGACTTCTCTTTCGACTTTAGTCTCCACGGATCGATAGAATAGGATCACCTCTTCGCTTGGGAGTGACGTAGAATGTCTGCAGCTCTTGCACACTATATGTCTTAAGCACCTCAAGCTCTCTGTAGTGCTGCTGCGGAACCATGACGATTTGCAAACTCTGATCATCTCCAGTGAGGGCCTGCATTGATGGACGGACCGAGAACACTGCGTTGACTTCGTCTTCAGACTCACTGCCAAAGACCAGAATAGGGGTAGATAGTCCCGTCCTGTTGCATTGGGGCGGCCCTGAATAGACTATCTCTTCTTCCTCCTTGGTATCGCTCCCGAAGACCGGAATAGTGGTGATTGCTTATTCTCCGGTTTATGGTATCTTTCCGTGTCTTCAAAGTCTGGTAGGAAATACTTCGCATCTTCGTACTTTCGGACTTCATTTACGGAGAATGGGTTTAGTTCCCCCGTCACGGTATACTCAAGACCATCTTTGAAATACTTCATACACTGATGTTGTGTAGAAGGGATGATATTGTACTCGTGTAACCAAGGCTTGCCGAGTAAAGCGTTGTAACAGGTCTTGGCGTCAATGACATGAAATTTGATGTCAGTGACAAGCAGCCCAAAGCGTAACGTCGGTATTACAGACCCGAGCGTCCGTGATGACTGGGAGTCGAAATCGGAGATAGTGATTTTATCCCGAGCGAGGTGTTGAACGCTCATGCAGATTCTTTTAGCACCCTCATATTTAGGAGGTTGACAGAGGACCCGTTGTCAACTAAGATCTTCCCTATCTTGATGTCATGGCAGTACTCGGTGACATACAGGGGACGGTTGTGCTCATACGTTCCGAGAAGGAGATCTTCATTGCTGAAAGTGATGTCAGCTGTGTGCACTTCTTCCAGCTCGGCCTTCATCTTTTCTTCGGCAAGGAAAGCATGAAACTGCTCGGGCTCTTGTAATGCCCTGATCAGAGAATCTCGTGCCTCTTTAGACAACAGAAGGGCATCCAAAACGCTTAGTTGTGAGGGTATCTTCCTCAGATGTGCCAGGACATTGTAATCCACTTTGTTTTTCTTGGGTGGGTCCTTGGCTGCCAGCTCTTCGACGACTCGATCATCGAGGGCGATATCCTTAAGGACTTTTTCCTTCCTCTTATCTTTTTTGTTCGATACCTTATTTGTAGGTCCGAGATCCTTTTCGGGTAACGTACGATTACACAGCTGAATGTTTTCACAATTCTTTATCTCTTCCTCTTTTCCTGAGGTGGATTCCTTGAAGAGAGGGCCGAGGGCTATTTCTTCGTCAGAATCGCTTCCGAATATGAGAACTTGCGATCCCCTGGTATCAACCATGTAACAGTTGTCGGCAGTTCTTTTGCACTCATCCGTCGTATTTCGTTGCTCCCGACGAGTTTTGCGCTTCATCCGCATGAAATGTTGTCGGTGAGCAACGTATCCCTGCCACCACTTTTTAAAGGCCATGCATTCTTCGGTAGGGTGTGTAATCTTCTGATGGTATAAGCAGTAGTGAGGATGTACATCCGCTTCGTCGGGGTGTATACCGCCAGGAGTATTTCCTCTGAAAGATGGCAGCTTCATTCCCATTCACAGGGCTTTAGCGAACAGTTTCCTTGTCTTAAGCCTGCTTTTGTCTGCCGTGGGCGTACTTCAATCTGGTTGGAGTGCTTCAACCTCTTCATCATGTCGTCGATACTTGGCCTTTTCGAATATGGCCGCTTCACGCTCGCGATCAGCTTTTCTCTTCTGACGGGCTTCGTTTAGCAGCGTGTCAATCATATCGTCTGACGATTCCAAGGATTTTGGCACCGATCCTGCCCCCAGCTCCTCTATATTATCTTCTGATGCCGAGTGAGCCTCTTCATCATTTACTGACGAATAAGAGATCATGTGACAACTTGCCACATGATCCTCAGGTTCTTCTGACGAGTCGTCTCCCCCATCATTTTCATTATCTTCGTTCTCAAGGGCATGGCTGAGAAACTCTTGGAGTGTGAATGGGTTCGTGCCTTCTGATTATATTCTTCCAGCGCGTCAATATGCTTTTGCAGGTCTGTGCGCTTGTCGTCAGGCTGTACGGGATTCCTGGTCTTCTTCTTTTTCTTTAAATACATTGACGGCTGGGCCTGAGTATTTTGCCCATCGCTGCCAACTCTCGGTGGTGGGCGCGGTTTCAGCATCCCCTCAATGATCTCTGGCTCCAGCGGGATTTTCTATCTAATTGCCGGACATGCTTGAAGATCTTTCAGCATTCTCTTAGTCTTGTCCAAAAGAACAACTTCCCATGAAGCTTCCTCTATAAATGAGCATGATGCCCCCAACGTGTCCACCTTTTTAGGAGCGTGCGGTTGCGGCGGGTTTACCTTCCAGTTTGCAGACAGTGCGAATTTGCCTTGTTTGTACTGGTCCTCAATCCAGTTTTTGAAGATGAAGCAATCTTTGATCGGGTGGCCCACTATTCGATGGTAGGGGCAGTAATTGGGATTGTTGACGTCGCCCGGTTGTAGCGGGTGTCTCAGATCTGGTAGAGTGATAAGCCTGTTGCGCACCGCCAGTTCGAACAGTCTTCTCATTTTATCCCGAGGGAATGAGTAAGGACGTCTCAGATTTTCTCCGAGCGATCGTTGTTTATCGTTTTAGCGAGCAGCTAGTTTCGGATCACTCGGCTGTTGCTGAGCGTTGGCGACGAAGGTCGCTTTCCCTTTGCCCTTTTCATTCCGAGGATCCATTTTTTAGGAGGACGGTCTATGGCCCATCTGGTCCATTTGGGCCGGCTTGTCGATCAAGGCCTGGAAAGTGGTTGGCTTGAAGAACATCATAAATTGGGATATAGTCACTTGCGGGTCAAGTGTCCCTACGAACATGCCCACGGCAGGAGCTTCTTATATCATTGTTTGCATTTCGACCATAGGTTCCGCCACCGAATTGCATACTGAACCCAGGTTTCTCCCGGCTTCATCCTGGCATTGATCAATGCCGTGATCGGAGTGCGTTCGCTGGCGCTTGCGAAACGCTGTGTGAATAGCAAATCCATTTCTATAAACGTTTTGATGGAGTCGTTCGGAAGGTAAGCTGTCTTCGATAAAATGCTGACGAACTGGCAAAGTAGCAATTTGTCGTCGCCTCCGGTATTGCCGCACAGAGCCCTGAACTGGGCGACGTGCTAATGGGGATTGCCTGTCCCTTTATACACGTGAAATTTAGGGATCGTATATCCCGGCGAGTACTTAATTTGATCGTACCAGCTTGGATAGGGTCGCCCATTTCTGACGACCTGGCCGGCAGCTTCGCTTGCTTGATGAGCTCGTATTTGTTGAGATATGTAGTCATCAAGCGTAGCTTTCGAGATCGTCTCCTCCCTGGCTGTTGATAGAGCCGGAAGAGGGTTCGATGTTTCCACTCTGTCGTCTTCAATGATTATTGGGGGATCTTCGGCTGGAGGGTCCGGCTGGATCATCATCCCCACCATATCTTGGAACAGGAGCGCCATTTGTTTATGTTAGCCTCTTGTTCTGCGGCTTCTTTATCTTTTTTCTTGAGCATCCTTCGTAGGAACTCGGCGTCGGTTTCTTGTTCCTGGCGTTGCTCCGACGACGGTTTCGGGCTTTCTTTCTGCCCAGTAAGTGCGGCCATCTTTGTCAGCAACTCTTGGAGTTTTTGTTGTTGCTCTTGGGCCTTTGTTACTGATCGGGTTAGTGGTTGATGACTCCCAAAAGCACGGCTTTCCTCTTTTCCGGAAGCCATGTAGATGGTGTGCACTATCATGCCCCCAGACTTGGGGCGTTTAGGTTCAGTGCCTTTGAAATCTGTCGCAGGCTTGGGGATCTTCTCCGGCTTTCTCCAGTCGAAATTGAGGGGGCCGTTGCAATAGGCACCCAAGCAGACGATACCTTCCGTAGCATGGAGGCGGGATGGTCCTCCTCTTTCCAAACTTTCATTTCCTTTTGCCGGCGGGAGTATTCTTTGTCGATTACAGAGTCTTAGACTCTTCGCCAGACCCTGTGGATTTTGGAGGACAGCCGCTGAGGGGGCTGCTCTGGCTTCGCCTTTGTAACGTTCTCCATAGATGGATAAGACTTTTTCAACACGGCGGTTGGAGAGTTCTTGCGCACCCTCCTGAGCGGCTCAAAGCTGTTCCCAGTTGGAACAGCAGCATCAACTTCCACCATTGGAGCTGGTGGGGTAAGTTCAGAAGGAGAACTGCCCCCAGCTTTGCTCACTCGGCGCCAGTAGCGACGTCGAGCATGTCTTGCGGATGGTATCACCTCAGTTGTAGGAGCGACCTTGTCATGCTCCTTGCTTTGATGAGAGGCTGCTTTTGGTGCCAACCTATCGAAGACTGACGTCTGTTGAAAGGGAAAGTCTAGCCTGTCGAAGACTGATTTTCGAGTAGGGGAAGCGCTTGTAACGGCCTGACCCATAGCATGAGTCGGAACGGCCAGTCTTGCGAAGACCGATCTCTTAGCAGCAGAAGCCCCATTGATGACTTCGTTTACTGGAGATGGAATGGCTATTCGCTTCGGGATAACTCCCTCGGGTATTGCAGGCCTCTTTACAGGTCCACTTGAGCTTTGGCCCAGTCTGTTAAAGACCGAGGAGTTGGACTTGGACGACCCGTTGAGAGGGACCGTGGTAGTTGTAAGCCGATCAAAGACCAACTTCTTTGGAGCTTCCTGTAACGGCACTGGAGCGTTGAAGCTCATTGGCGGGAGCATGGTCCCGAAGAATAATCCATTGGTGGCCTGTGTCATCTGTTCCATCGGCATTGCGAAGATGGAGGCCACTTCGAGCCCATAAGTCACTCCTTCAGCAGAGACAGAGTGGAAGTTACTGTTGCATTTGGTGCAGTTAGAAGCCATCGACGTTATCTTCACTTCTGCATAGGAGCAAAACACCAAATCTTAGTACCTCGACTCTAGGGGCAACCATATTAAACCGCGATTCGTTCACGAACACGACACACGAAGTGTGGAGTGGAAAGAGGAAAAGGTCCCACCGGGCGTGCCAGAATCTGTTTACTACCGAAAACCGGGAAAGACAGACGTTTTGCCTGAGTTTAGGGGCAGATGCTATTTGGTTTTATCCGTCCACCTCTCCGAAGATGCCAAGTTGATTTATGGCATCGTGTATCGGAGGTCTGGACGGATGCGGCCGTTGTACCACACTTCGTCAGATTCCCCCTCGTTTGCGAAGGTTTTTTTTTATTATGGGGACGCTCTTCCCTGCAGGCGCAAGCCCTTGTAGTCAATTACGTTACCGCGTAACGATAACCACTTTCTCCTGCTCCAGATGTTCACTTCGTGTCGTATGTGTTTGTTTTATTTTTGGTTATCCATGGATTGTCAACGGAGACTAATTTGTTTTGTCACCCGTAGGACGTAGATTAGTCCAAATCCGTATTTTCGTAGATTTGAGTTTGTTTGATTTAAGGATTGTTAATCTCGCTTGAGATTAAGATCAACTTAAATGTTTGTTGGGTGCTTGGCGCTGGGCGCCAACCACCGAGTGCAAAGCACTCTTTATTTAATTAGCGCCCACGTGAGGGGCACGTGGGGCGCTTAGCGCTGGGCGCCAACCACTGAGTGCAGAGCACTCTTCATTTTATTAGCTCCTATGTGAGGGGTACGTGGGGCGCTGCGCGCCAACCACTGAGTGCAAAGCACTCTTCATTCTATTAGCAGCGCCCAAGTGAGGAGCACGTGAGGCGCGAGGCGCTGTTTTCTTCTTTGTGCATTTTTCTGAAGAATTCAATTCTTTGTTCTTCCCTGGATCTTCAATCCCTGAGAACAAATTCATCCCTGCGAGAATTAAATTCTCATTTGTGGGAGACTTGTCTCATGAATCTCAGATCCAGGGAAAGAACTATGTTCTTCTATAAGGGCTTAGGTATGCAGATGAGATACTATGATCTCTCTTTACCTTGAAGAAAGTTCTTCTTTCTTTTCTCTTAAAGATCTTTTTGCTTGCACTTCTTCTTTTTTACTTGAAGCTTATGGGGGGGTTCTTCTGTACAAGACTTGAAGTCTTGGGTCCTTTATATAGTGGAGGCTGATTTGTTGATTGAGTTAAGGAAATCTCTCATTGAGAGATCTCCAATTGATTTGGGGATTTTATCCACCGTTGGATCTTTGATCCTAGGTCTTCTGTTTTACTGAAGAGATTTTTCTTGTTTTTTAACAAGATTGGGAAAATATTTTCCCCTACGGAATTTATTCTGTATCTTGGTGATTTTTAATCACCATTGGATTTTTGATCCAACGATACTCTGATTTACAGAAATTAACCTTTCTTGTTTATGAAGATTCGAGGAATATTTCCTCAACAGAATTTAATTCTGTAATTTGATGATTTATCATCTTCGTTGGATGTTTGATCCAAGGGTGGAGAACTTTTAGTTCTGGCTTCGGCGCTCTCGTGCTTTTCACGTAAGGCGCTGCCTCAGAGTTTTTAACTCTGGGCGCTGGCGCTCTCGTGCTTTGCACGTGAGGCGCTGCCTCAGAGTTTTTTTAACTCTTGGCGCTGCCTCAGAGTTTTTAACTCTGGACGCTGGCGCTCTCGTGCTTTGCACGTGAGGCGCTACCTCAATTCAAATTTTGAACAAAGCTTTGCTCTCTTATTGGGGGGAAACAACGGGCTACATTTCCCGCCGTGGAGCGATCCCAGTTCACAGGTCGGGTGTTACGCAGATGAAACTTACTTTCTCACCTCAGCAACCACAGTGGAGGGCCATGTTTTGCGATTATTGCTAGAGGCCATGGCACATGTAGAGAGATTGTCGCAGAGCCAAGGTGTACTGTCTAATTTGCGGATACAGCGAGCACAGGGTCAGCAGATGTCCCCAGTGATCTGAGCTACAGGGAGGGTTCGAGCAACATCAACCGTCGTACGACACTTCAGCTCAGAGGGGTCCACCTCTAGTATCCCAGCAGCGGTTATTCGATCAAAGTCATACTGGTATAGGTCGGAATCAGGGGTGGGCTTTCACCCTGTCCGCCGAGCAGGCAGAGACTTCTGGAGAAGTAGTTGTAAGTACCCTCCTTGTTTATTCTGTACCAGCTAGAATTCTTTTTGATTCGAGTGCTTCGAATTACTTTATTTCTATGCGGTTTATTGAAACACTCTATACCTCATGAGCCATTGATCAAGGGTTGGGAGATACATATGGGTAACGGGATTATTGTGTCCAACCAAGAGTGTAGGTTATGCCTTGTGGTGGTTTATGGCAGGAAATTTTATGCAAACTTCCTTTTGATTGGGACTGATAGCTATGACGCCATTCTGGGAATGGATTGGTTGAGCACGTTTCATACTGTTATCAACTGCCGGGCTAGGAGTGTGAATTTTCGCATTCCTAATCATCCGGAGTTCGTGTTTATGGGAGGCAGCGAGTCTTTGGAACCAGCTAAGTTCCGAGCAAAGCCGAAGACCTTGATAGCTATGGATGTAGGGTGTTTTTTCGTCACCCCATTGAGATGGGAATACGCGCGCGCTTGTCAAGCGTACTACAGATTCCCCCTACCTAGGGTAGGCAGAGGTTTATTGATTGTGGGGATCCGAATCTCCGGCAGCCGCGAACTAAGCTGCCGTTAATTACCCCTCGCCTTTGGGGCGAGGGAACCTCCGATTGACGAGTTAAACTGGTCATACGAACTCAATGTGCAGTGTACGTGTGTTTTGTTTTGGAAGGAGGGGTTTGGATATATCGGGAGCCACGCAGAATTTTTTACGGGGGTCCCGCTACCCGGATAGTGGGATGAGGGGCAAGGGGGCTAGCAGCCTCCTTGCGGGGTGCGGGGTGCGGGGCAGCGTCCCGTTAGAAATTTTTTTTCTAACAGGGACAGTGTCGTGGTGTATATGTGTGTGCACATATGTATATATATGTATATATATATATATGTATATATATAAGAAAAAAAAAGAGAAAAAAAAGGAAGAAAAGGCATCCAAAGGATGCGTGGGGGCAGCACCTTGGGCGCTGTGCGCCCAGGTGCTGTGCGCTCAGGCGCTAGAGTGCCACGTGTCGGCACGTGGGCGCTCTGCACTTGAGCGCTGGGCGCTTGAGCGCAAGTGCGCCACATGTCGGCATAGGGGCGACTTGCGCTTGAGCGCTGGGCACTTGAGCGCAAGTGCGCCGCGTGTCGGCACGGGGGCGACTTGCGCTTGAGAGCTGAGCGCTTGAGCGCAAGTGCACCGCGTGTCGGCACGGGGGCGACTTGCGCTTGAAAGCTGAGCGCTTGAGCGTAAGCACTCCACGTGTCGGCACCGGGGCGACTTGCGCTCGAGCGCAAGGGCGCCACGTGTCGGCACGTGGGCGCTTTGCGCTCGAGCGCAAGCGCGCCATGTGTCGGCACGCGGGCGCTCTGTGCTTGAACGCCGGCGAGAAAAAGAGGATTTTAGCCTAAAAAAATTTCTCGGAAGAGAAATCAGAGAGGAGTTGGACTCCTGAGTGTTTTTTTTTGGGGTTTAGTGAAAGGGGTTCTTCTTCTTCCTCCTCTGTTAGCTAGATCTTGAAGATCAGGAGATGTGAGATCTCAAAATCTCTCCTTTTTGGGATCTAAAGACAGATCCAAGTTCCCCTTTGTGGGTTTGTTGGTGAAAAACTATTTTGTTTTTGAAAAGGAAGAGTAAAACTCTTGATTTAATTCAGAAGAAAGAAGAAGGTTTGAGACCTTCAGAAAAGGGAAAGAAATACAAACCCTGGGTTTTTGAGAGAATGAAAGTATTCCTTTTTTTTTTATTCATCATGTTGCCTTTTATAGGCTTACGTTTTTACATATAGCCCCTTAGGCTTCACAAAATGGCATTTTGCCTATCTCATGGCTCATGTGCCATTTCATTTTTGCACATAAGCCATGGGCTTACAAAATATTGGCTTTATGCCCATTTTGCATACATTCATGTATAAAAAATTACATAAAAATTATTTATTACATGATTTTATTGTTGGCATGGGGAGGCTGGCCGCGGGCTCGACTTGGATATGGGCCCGCTTGACCTGGGCTTGGGCCCACCTAGCTTGGGGGTTGACCTTGACTTTGACTCGGTCAACCGGGGTGCAAATTTTTACCCCAACAATAGAGATAGACGAGGAGCCAGCACCGGAGGTAGTTTGAGAGTTTCTTGATGTGTTCCCTGAAGATCTACGTGGTTTACCCCCGCCTTGCATATTGGGCTTCTCGATTGACCTGATTCCAGGGACGGCGCCAGTTTCCAAGGCTCCTTACAGGATGGCGCCAGTTGAGTTGGCAGAACTAAAGAAGCAAATAGATGATCTTCTGGACAAGGGATTTATCCATCCAAGTGCTTCCCCGTGGGGTGCCCATGTGTTGCTGGTTAAGAAGAATGATGGTTTCTTGCGCATGTGCATCGACTACCAGGAGTTGAATCGAGTGACCATGAAAAACAAGTATCCCATTCCCTGCATCGATGACTTGTTTGACCAGCTGGTTGGTGCTCGGGTATTCTCTAAACTAGACCTTCGGTCAGGGTATCACCAAATCGGGGTCAAGGCAGAAAATGTATGCAAGACGGCTTTCCGAACCCGTTATGGCCACCATGAGTTTCTTGTGATGTCGTTCGGTGTTACCAATGCACCGACCATATTTATGGACTTGATGAACAGGGTTTTCTCCAAGTACTTGGATCAGTTTGTCGTTGTATTCATCGATGACATTCTAGTCTACTCTAGGAGTCGAGAAGAGCACGCTGAGCATCTACGAATTGTATTGCGGGTTCTACGGGAGGAGAAGCTCTATGCTAAGCTAAGCAAGTGCGAGTTTTGGCTCGACAAGGTGCAATTTCTGGGGCATGTCGTTTCGAGTGATGGCATTTCAGTGGATCCGACGAAAATCGAATCTATCAAAGACTGGCTGACACCGAAATCAGTTGCTGAGATAAGAAACTTCTTGGGATTGGCTGGGTATTATCGACGGTTTGTCCAAGATTTTGCTAGAGTAGCGGAACCCTTGACTAAGCTCACACGGAAGGAGGTGCCGTATGTTTGGTCGAAAGAATGCACCCAGGCGTTCGAGCTGTTGAAACTGAAGTTGACCATGGCCCTAATCCTGACTGTGCCAGACAGCTCGGGTGGTGTTCATAGTGATGCGTCGGGAAAAGGTTTGGGTTGTTTATTAATGCAGCACGGTTGAGTGGTGGCTTATGCCTCTCGTCAGCTGAAAACTCACGAGAAGAACTACCCCACGCATGACCTGGAGTTAGCGGCCGTTGTGTTCGCTTTAAAGATTCGGAGGTATTACCTGCTAGGAGAAAAGTGGAAGTGTACACGGATCACAAAAGTTTGAAATACGTGTTCACTCAGAAGGAACCGAATATGAGACAACGCAGGTGGTTGGAATTGATGGCAGACTGCGATATTGATCTACAGTATCACCAAGGGAAGGTGAACGTCGTTCCTGATGCTCTCAGTCGCAGGCCGTCAGCCACGTTGCTGATTTGTCAGAAAGGGATTCTCGATAACCTTTAGAGACTCGAGTTGGAGGTAGTTACACCGGGTATACCTGGACAGCTCTGGCAGTTATAAGTTCAATCATCGCTTATAGATCGCATTAATGCCGCACAGGCTGGAGACTCTAAGTTGCAGAAGTTTATAGGGTTGGTCAAGGCTGGTTTGAGGATGGATTTGCAGATTCACGAAGATAGTTCTCTGAGATTTGGCAGCCGGCTGTGTATTCCAAAAGGGGGTATGCGAGATGAAGTTCTAGCTGAGGCACATAGTTCCGCTTACTCGGCGCACCCAGGTGGCACCAAGATGTACAGAGACCTGAGGTAGCACTTCTGGTGGAACGGGATGAAGAGGGAGATTGCTCGCGTTATCTCCAAGTGTCTGGTATGCCAACCGGTGAAAGCCGAGTATCAGAGAATAGCTGAGTTGTTGCAACCGCTTCCAGTGCCAGAGTGGAAATGGGAGCACATCACCATGGATTTTGTGACGGCACTGCCTCGAAGTCCAATGGGTAACAATGCTGTCTGGGCTATTGTTGATCGTCTCACAAAGGCAGCACATTTCATACCTTACCGAGTCGGACAATCGACGAGCTTGCAGAGAAATATATGCAGAAGATTGTGAGACTGCACGGGATGCCCGTTAGTATCGTGTCTGATCGAGACACTAGGTTCATTTCCCATTTCTAGAAGAGCCTGCAGGGGAGTTTGGGCACGCGTCTCAAATTTAGCACAGCCTATCATCCACAGACGGACGGGCAATCTGAGCGTACCACCCGAACTCCAACATCCCCTCGCTGTCGAGGCCACCGCTAGAGCATCGCCGCCATCGTCTCCTCTAGCCGACGAGCCTCGCCGTCGACCTCAGCACAACTCACCGCCAGCTACCCTTCCTCATCACCACTTCCACAACACCGAGCCCTCATCCCCTGCACACCAAACCCCATCACGCCCTGGCCCGACCACGTCGCCGACCACAACCGACATCACCACCGCCCCAGCTCCTCCTCCTCCAGCTTGAGCCACGCCCCAAGTCTCCCCGAGCTATCGCTGAGCCACTACCTGAGCTCCGAGGCCAGCCACCATCGCCATCATCTCGTTGTTGGACCGTGATCGTGCCGCTGCTCTTTTGCCGTGTTGATGTTGCGGCCACCGTTCATCGCTGCTGTCAGAGTCGTCGCCATCTCTACTATCGAGCCATAGCTAGGCAAGTGAAAACCCGATCACTTACTTTATATGCTATCACTACATTAAATGGATCGATATATTTTAAATCGTAATAATATTAGTGTATATATTTGCATCGTCATAATCGCCGTGTTGTGAACCTATAACCCATCGACAACGCCTACAGTGGATAGAACGTGAACATGGAATAACTATTGTTTTAATTGATTAGAATAAACGGACTCCTCGTTTAATACTCGTACACTAGTTAAGTGCTCGACACAAAATCCTAGACCAAAACATATCTTAATATGGCGGAACTTACGATAGTTAGATCTCTTTACTATTTACGAATATCATGTCGTGTTTATGATCATGTAAAGTTGCCCCCCTAAAGGTGACACTAAATCACACCACACATGTCACGTCAAAAAATATATATTAAATTAAATACAGATTGGAATGTGATGTTCTATGGCTCATATTGAAGCCGAATCGATAAAATATAACCCTCTAAAGTTTACCCTTCAATGCTGATAGGCCACTGTAACGAGAATTGACTGGGAATGCGGCTCTGGACTGCAGTCCGAGGCAGCATTCCTTGAGGATACCAGAATTTAAGCGCCTGCACATTCCTACATAAAACTGAAAATGCGCGGAGTCCTATATAGTCAAGTAGATAATTTAGTTAGATAACATGTAGATCTTTTTTTGTTTAGTTTCATAGTCGTTTGATATTTTGTTTGTATTTTAGAATGTCGACGTGTTCTGCAGTTTCTAAAGTGACATTTCTTTTGCCTTCACACTAAATAGGACATAACTTCTAGTACAGAAAGGCTATTGTTAAACCGTTTGATGCATCGGAAACCTAACAGATAGAACTAGGTTTTATTCAACCGGAGAAACACCTGAATCTAAACACAATTCCAAGTAAACCACACGCGAAGTTGGACTTCCAGTTTTGAAGCTGGAATTCCAGCAATTGATTGCTGATTTAAAATGATGATAAGTCCATAAACTGAATTCCTATTGACATGAAACCAATTTTACCGCTTAGATAATCAAGTATACGTCGTACGCCTTTTATATTGTTCTGGTCGATTCTATACGTATGGTTTATGGTGAATTTTGCAAGTCATATGGCGTTGGCTGTCATAATTTAGTGAATATCTGTTCAGTGCATTTCTACCTATTTTTTGTGTTTATTTTATACCTTCTGTATAGTGATCGTTTACATTGAGATCTAGCGACTGTTTTGCATTGTCGATATATAAGCGTTAGTGTTTGGGTTGTGGCAAGTACGATGGTGAGCCAGCGATTGAAAATGATATTGATAAGTGGAAGCGTGATTGAAAGTGAAAGCAATACGTATTTATTCACAACCTATCTAATACCTGAATACATACTATGACCTGGGGAATGGGGAAATCAAGGTGGAATTGAACTCGTATTTAGCGAGATACAGTGATTTAGAGGATGATCATTCGATATTATATACACACACACACACACACATTAGGTCATGGGCCTAGCGGCACGGCTGCAGGGTTATGTCCCGGATAACAATGGACCGTAGTTTCGGGCATACACGAGATCCTTATTAAACACGAGCATTCTTTCCACCAATTGATTTCATTGACTTAGTGACTGATAAGTAGTGATATACACATTGCCTGGTTTGTTGACATGATAAATATATCATGATGTTCATACTCCAATGATATTCATTATTCTCACGTTTCTGTATTTTGTCGCACCTTTCATGTTCAATAACATTGTACGCACCTCATATATTTATTGTTATATGTGTCGCCCTGACGACCTGAATGTGCATGCTCAGAGGACGAGGTGGACCCAGTCAAGAAGCAGGACCTGCCATTCGAGATCACGGAGGTCTAGACCGCGACATCAGCGCCGTCCTTTTTGCTATAAGCACATTGTATTTTGTTGGTTAGTTATTTCCTTATGCAAAATAAATGTATCTCGGACTCTTTTATTGAAATGTAATAAAGTTGTGAATTGTGATTTCCTTTACTCTACTACTGTTTACTGACTACCATATAATACTGGAAGCCGAAGTGTGATTACGGCGGGATTATTCTCTAACCGTAGGAGCATGGCTGGTCTACTCACTCCTCGTATTTCGTACTTTGGGATGCGGGGCATGACAGTATTTATTTGAAATTATTTTTTATTAAAGATTTAGATATTCTTTTAGAAAATATCTTTTATAAAAGGTTATGAGTTTTGATGAAAATAGCCTCTTAGTAAAGGTTGAGGTATTTAAATGAAATTATATCCTTTTAAGATGGATTAAGACATTTTATTGTAAATAATATTTTATAAAGTTATGTTGTTTATTTGGAGATAACATTTTTGAAATACGACCGTATTGGCAACCGCTGCACATGGGCGGCAGAATTTGTGTCTTTTTAAGAAACGATTGTCTATTAACCATGAGGTATTTACGTAAAATATTACTCTATTTATATTAGGGTGTTTTATTAAAGGTGGTATTCTACAAAAACGATTCCGCGTTGGCAACCGTTCCACATGGCTGGCAGGATTTTTGTCCTTTTCAGGAACGATTGTCTAGTAACCACGGGGTGTTTCATGTAAAATATTACCCTATTAGGGTATCTTATTAAATCTTAGTGGTTATAGGCTAAAGGTATTAATATAAAAATATTCGCTTTAAGTGAAAAGGTATCGATGTAAAAACTATATTTAAATAGCTTATGTAACATTAAAAATATGGTATTTATGCGAACATAGGCTGTTTTGAAATTTTTATGGTATATCTAATGAATATTACGACTTTTCAAAGATTGGGATATTTTATCGAAACCAGGAAATATTTTATAATATCAATAAAAAAATTATTTTATAAAAACCCCTTTTAAAATAGTTACCTAATTAGTATATGATTTCAAACATAAACTTTTCATATTATGAAAGTATGTTGTGGAAGTGGCCTATTTTGAGATTTGATTGGTTTTATAGGGTAAGATTGTTATGTTAACTTAGCATCCAATAAGCGAGGTAATGTTTTGTGATCATGGATATGTGTGTATATGAGGTAATGTTTTGTGATCATGGATATGTGTGTATATGAGAGATGGATCGTTACCCCGTGATATAAATATCAAAACTATGGTATATATATAAATATGATAGCACTGTACCCTAAGCATACAATATATATTTTTAACATCATTTTAAAGGGTGTGGAGAGATTAAAGTTCAGATTTAGTAAAAAAAAAGTGACAGATAAAAGGAAGTGAGAGGTGAATCCTATCTTTATTTTTAGATGAAGATTGAGAAAACCGAAACGTTTCGTTGCATTAAAGTGCGAATGTTTCCCCGTTCTGATTTTTCCTCGCTGATTGGATGTAACCACAGATAGGTATCGTCGAGACGAAGAACCACGTATTTTTTTTTTAATTTTTCGGAGTTCTGGATTATAAGAAAATTGATTGGGAAGGGTCTAGGTTTCAAGTTGTAACAAATAAATTCCAAAAACCGGTCAAAATCACCATCAAAATTCTCAGAATCCGCGCCAGTAATCACCGCAGCAATCATTGCCGAATCAGCCGTCGCCGCCACCCAACCGCAAGCCGCCACGTGTCCGCAAGAGAGAACCCACGCGTTTTCCCATGGCCTTCTCCCGTGGGCTTGCGCTGTCCGTTGGAATCCAACTGTCCAGGTTAACCCCTTTTAATAATTATTTTTAAAAAAATTAAAAAATCTAAAACTGTTTTTATAAATTCGAATTTGTTTTGAAAATTTTCTTTAAAATATTATAAAATACGGGAAAATTATGAGAAAAATCAAAAAAATATATTTTATTGTTATCTTCAGTTTAAAATTAATTTTGGGATAAAACTAAATAATATTCCCATATCTATGCTATTTTTTAGTTATTATAATTATTTAAAAGTCTAGTTTATCTTTAGAAACATTTTAATTTCAAAATAATTATCCTAATTGATAATAAAAATATGTAACTGTTTTTTCTGATATTGTAAATTATATGAAAATATTTTCGAGCTTCAGTAAATATAATAACTTTATAAAAATTTCTATACCAGTGTTTTAAAAGCTTTGAAAAAATCCCTAAAACAAACTTTTAAAAATATAAACACTTTTCCAAAGGTATTTTACATTAAATAAACACACGGTAATAGGAAAATTATCAAATGACCATTTATTAAGATAGTATGGAACACGGTTGTTACAGTTATACAAAATAACAAAGATACAACGGCTTATGTATTAACTTGTAAAGCATATCTTTTTTTTGGAATTTGGAGCATGAGAGATAATGTATAATAAATGAGAGAGAGAGAGAGGGAATTGCTGATTTTTCATTTTCTTATTTTTGTCTTTTTGGTGGATGCGGTGGACATCTTCAATTCTCAATTTTGGCTAATGGAATTTTACCATTTTTTCTATTTTTATTTTGTTGATTAATGACATGATCTAAGGACTTTTTGTTATAATAGTAAAGATGAATGAATTATTTGAAAATATGAAAAAAAGATGAATGGAATTTTATTTATTTTTTATTTTTTTGAACCAACTTTGGACATGTGATATGGGAGCGTGGGGCCACAAACATCTTGTTTTGACGAAATATAAGTAGCAAAATGCAACTAAAGAGAGACAATTATTGATGTTTTAGCATAAGATTTTCTACTTTCAAAAATGTATAAATGGAAGCTAACCTGACTTTTTAATGAAGAGATCTAAATTTCTTTGAACTTATTTAGGTCGGTTTTTCTTTTCCTCCCTTTTGAAAGAATACAATCGTACATCTTAAGTTATACTGATTCCTATACCTCTTGCTCAAAGAAATGTGTTTAAACAGGCACAAAAAGTTAACAATCCCAAAAGAAACCATAAAAACCCAGGGTCCCATTTCCAAGTTTATCAGTTAAAAAGAGAAAACGGAATGCCACGAGAGCAAATTTTCTCCCATGACATTGGAAAAAGTCAAATCACCACTAATTTTTTCTACGATCGGCATCCATCATCTCCATCTTCGTTGTGCAAGACGTGGTGTGAATCCAATACCCTTTCAATGTTAATTTTGTGATGTAAAAAATACTTAAAAAGTTATACTATTGAAAAATCAACGGTGAAAGAATGTTGGAATCACATCAAATTTGATGTATCCACATCTTGCACGATGAAGATGGTGAATGCTGATCGTCGAAAAAACTGATGAAGGTTTGATTTTTTTCTCCCGAAGCCAAAGCACCTCAGATTCCATTTTCTCTTTAATAACATAAAACAAACAAATCTGATGTAAATTTAGCAACGCTGCTGATTCGAATGGAGTGAATTTATATTAAAAAAATACATGTAAAAGAAAGGGGAAGAAAACACCATCTATTCAAATAAGAAAATCTTTTACACAAATAAAACATAAAAAATCGTTGTTTCAAGTTTCTCTCCCAAATGTTACAAAATTGAGTGCAGAATCTTAAATATTCGATAATCAAAAATAATATTAATAAATTACAGCGTGCATAGCTACATATACAAGACTGTTTGAGTTCATCTCTTTTTCATGGAGTGAATTCTTTCTACCTTCATCTATACATCCCGGCCAAACAAAGATTAGCAACACAAGTTGGAAAAAGTTACTGGAGCTGAACAATAATTCATAAACTAGAACTGGATTTTCTCCAAACACATGCAGAAATAAATATTACCAAGCAATAAATAAAATTATCAGGGGAAATTCAAATTCAAGGGCGAATATAACTTGTTCAGAATGAGACAATAAATGAAAGGATAATTTGCGCAAAGTTTCCCTGTTGGCACTCTTCAACCAAAATCTCAACGGCATTCAAATTCAACTTTAATCAACTCAAATGAGTGTCTGCCCTGTAAATTCATCCCTGATGTTTAGAGTGGAACCTGAGCGTGTTCTTAGGGACTAAATCAATAGACAGATGAATTGTTTGCACTAATAAGTGCAGTGTGGGGTAAACTATAGAGGGGTTTTGTGCAATTAACCCATAAATGTAAGTATCACGGATGATCATGTTAACTGAGATATTGTTACTGCAAGACTACTATCATTTCATTCATTACAGCCTCTTGAAAGAAATTTGTATTGCGTGTTGAGAATGCGGTTAACATTTACTCCCACGTTGGAAAAACTATGAGATGCATATGGGTACAAAATATAAGTTGGGATAAACATCTACAAGGCTCGAGTCTTTTGGATGGAATACCACTATATTAAAGGCCCATGTGTTGTGGGCTCAAACCGAGTTTTTCCGCTGCACTTTTTTGTATAGGCAGCTAAAATACATGAACCGGCTCTTCATCATTCAGGTTCAGCAAAATCAACAAAAGAGAAATACCCTTAGAAACCCATTGGAAGGTCTGTGCGCAGATAAGATAGCTTTTCATCATCTTCTGCGGTTAATATGAGAAGGTAAATGCCCAGACTTGGCTACTGAAAGCCAAAGGTACGTAGTTGCTGAGTCCTACAGGACTTTCAGTACTATGTGAGATCTTGCTGAGTCCTACGGGACTTTCAGTACTATGTGAGATCTTCATTTATTGCTCGCCGTATTCATGAATCACACTACAAACTCGGATAAAAGAAAATTCCTACAAGCACAAACCATTTCTTTCCCTGCTTTTAACAAAAGGAGGAATTAATATAGCCACATAATTCCATTAAGCTGTGTAAAATCAAGCCTACTTCAGAAAATCTCTATAGGCATATTATGCATATGACCACTGACTAGTTGGCTGGCACATAATTTGCATGTGCACATGTGAAGCGAGCAATATATCTACTTGACTAAGACCCACAGTAGAAATCTCTTCAGATTTAGAAAACCAAAGAGACAATAATAAAGCCTTCGTCGGGTGGCCTAATTAACCACATATTCCCTCAAAAAAAAAATCCTTAAATCACATATCCTTGGGTTTCCTACATATAGCCAATTCTAAGTCATTGTTTTAGGTGTCCTCATCATGTCCCTCACAATCTTTTTGAGCATTGGATTTCTGAACAGGAAAAAAAAACTATAGCGGTGTCTGGCCAATGTCCTAATACGTCGTGTTTGACACATCATAACCCTAACATATAGCTCGACATATCTTCCAACTAATTTTGAACATAAAATAAGATAATTTTGTCATTGGTCATATATTTGTATATTCTTTTTTGGTCATATTGTATTGCTTGATAGCAAGACATAAAGCACTCATGATAAGCATGCATCTGTTTTCTTTTTAGAATTTTAATTCTTATAGTGTTCATGTTTATGTTGCTAATTATTATGTGATCAGTAATTTATTTAATTATAATGCAAGTATAGTAGTTCATGAATTTCTGCATATATTGAATTAGATGGATGGTATATAAGATATTTAGTGACTGTAAACGTTGTTACCGTCATATATATAGCACAAAACTTTTAAACAACAAATATTTAGCAAGTGTTTTATATATACCGAGCCCAACAATTCCATCCAACATATAAATTTTCCTAGCCGACATATGACGTACAACATTTAGAACATTGTCTACTCTAGTAGATGAATATCTATCATTTCAACTCGCAATATCTACATTCGTTTTTTGATAAATCCAAGATCCATCCTGATCTATTAACTATAATGGTATCACTCTTAACTTCCGCTATTTTTTTCAGCAACGATGCATATCTTATTTTATAATTAAATGTGGAGCAATTAACAAAAGATCTAACTAAAATTTAATACGAAAACTTAATTTAAAAAATCATTTGAAATTTTGTTTGTAGTAACGAGCATATAATGTTCATTGCAAACTACAGCTTAAAGTACAGAAATTATCAAAGAAAGGACAAGCCGTAAGTCGAAAAATTTAAGTTTGCCAGTAAAGTTTGATTTATCTTCATTTTCTTCAATTTTGCCTTTTTCTTTCGGTTCTTTCTTTTGCTTATATTAAAGCTAAACTCTATTGATTTATGATCTAAACAATAGAATACAGTGGGGTTAATGAATGGCGTATCTCCTCTGTGTCGAATTCTCTTTGGATTTTACCTCTATAATTTCTCGATTTCTTTTAGCTATCAGAATCCTAATTCTCAGTTCGTATCACATATTGATGCAAAGTTGATATTTTTGGTATGAAATGTGCAAGACTGTAATTTAGCAGTTCTGTTTAATACCTAGAACAAAAAATAGGCTTATTTTTACATGCACCAAAAGACGATGTTAAGAAACAAGTAAGGTGGTTCCACTTTGAATGAATGTATACCAAAGAGGCTTGAGTTAACTCAATAAGTTATGAAGCGAGAGTTTAGGTTTATTGCATATGCTCACTAATACTTCGATGTGACATGGTCACAAAGTTTACTCGGTTTCTTTCATAATTATTTAATGTTCCAGAGGAGTGTAAATAACTGAAATCTTACAAGGTAACTGACAAGTGACATTGAGAATTCTAAGCTAAGATTAACGCAAAATACAACTTTCTCATTGCTATAGAGTTAACCTAAGATTGAATTAAAATTTAATGATATTGAATAACAACTAGAACTCAAGTACATCAAAAAATTTGTTCTAATGCAGAGCAACACACCAAATATGAAAGAAAACCATATAAATAAGAAAGTTGAAGATTTAAAAGCAAACAAATAATCAATGGAGAAATCTTTTTATTTACCTCTGGAACCATGGCACCTTGTTCCATTAGTGCTAACCTTTTTCTTAAGGTAAGATCCATTCCAATCCCCTCCATCTTGAGAATAATAATCCATCGGATAATCCGATTCAGTATCCCCATTACAATCACAAGACCCGCATCCATTTGAACTCTTCGTCTCATCTCTCCTTTCATTCTCCCACCAACCCATCGCAAACCCCATCGCAACATCAAACTCAAATGTAGTCAACAACGGCCTCTTAAACCCCTCGCCCCAATCAATCGAAAGCCTAGGACACGCGATTTGCACCCAAGCATCCACCAAATCCTCGAAAAGCCTGACCCTAGCCGGCGATATCTCTGACATCAAAACCACCGTATAGTCCAACCCCTTCTCCTCCATCTTCCCCAGAACCCTATCCAAAACCGTGGTGCTCCCTTGCCTCCCCAGTCCCCAATATCACCCCCCAATTCCTCGCCTCCCTCGCCTTAAAAATAGCGTCTTTCCTCACTCTCTTCATCCCTCGATGATCGTACTCCTCCAGAACCAACACCCCGAGGAACGGATCGAACCGAAAGGCCGGAACGCTGGGGTTCGCGATCATAAATGCTTCAAGATGAAACCTTCCATCAGCCACAAACACCAAAGCGTCGATTTTCTTATTATTCGAAAGGCGAGGAGCCGTACACCCAAGAACTTCACCCGCCGAAAGCGGCTTCGACTGAGGCACGGTAATGTCATACCCATCCTCACTCAAAACAGACTTGGCAGCATGAACTGCCGCGATGAACTGAACGGTGCCGGCCATGGCCAAAGAGCTCGATATGAGGAAATTCGACTTGATACAATTCACCAAACGATCTTGATCTCAACGAAGACGTATAAAGTCGGGATCTTGGAGGAAGTGACCGGGACCAAACAGGAATGGCCGTAGTGGACCAGGACTCGCAGCCGAGGGCGTCGGCGGAGAGGGCGTCGGCGCAGCAGGCGCCATAGGTGGGCTCGGCGACGACGACGACGTCGGCGGCGGTGGAGGAGAAGGAGCGGATGATGTCGGCGATGGGGAGGGAGCACATGAGGAGGCCGTCGGGAAACTGGAGGGAGACGAGCCTGGAGGAGGAGGAGTTGATTCGGTGGAGGGTCTTTGGATCTCGTAGGAGTAGTTCGAGGGGAGGAGGGGGACGGCGGCGTTGGTGAGGAGGGCGGCGGGGATCTGGGATTTGACGAAGCGTTTCAGTTGGGGTTTAGGGTTAGGGTTAGGGCTTTGGGGGAGGGCGAGGGCGGAGGTGGTTGGTGGTTGCGCGTTTGAATCCATGTAGGGTTTTGAGGAATCAGAATTGGAGAAGATTTTTCTTTTGGAAACCAGAATTGGAAAACATAGTAAAAAGGTAGGGTAATTAATTTGTATTTTCATGAGAATGTATAAATTATTTATATATAAATGTATCAAAAATACAAAAGCGGGGATAGCTCAGTTGGGAGAGCGTCAGACTGAAGATCTGAAGGTCGCGTGTTCGATCCACGCTCACCGCATTATTTAATTTTTAAATGAATTCTTTTAATTTGAATTGTGTATGAACTCTTATTGATAAAACGGTTCTTTAATTAAAATACAATATTCATGCACAAGTGTATGAAAACAATTTTTAAATTATATGTCATGTCTGCTCCTGTTGATAATCATCCAACAACCACGCTCACCGCATTATTTAATTTTTAAATAAATTCTTTTAATTTGAATTGTGTATAAACTCTTATTGATAAAACGGTTCTTTAATTAAAATACAATATTCATGCACAAGTGTATGAAAACAATTTTTAAATTATATGTCATGTCTGCTCCTGTTGATAATCATCCAACAACTATAGATAATACCCATACAGAATTCTAACCTTATCCTCACTATATTCACGGCAAAAAAAGGCTATAAGGGGATCAGAGTTGAAGCACCACCGTCTTTTGGAGCAATATAATATTAGTTGTCAGTGATGGGTGGGTTATGTTATCCACTATTTATGTGCTTGTATCATATGTCTCATCTTGTTTCCAATGGGAATCCATATAGACTAAATGGATTCCACCGCACTGGTGGGGAAAATATTACTTGGTGTTATTTGTAACTATTTTTTTTTTAGTGTGCATTTTTAGTTGATTAAGATTGATTTAATTTGGTGATGAGTATTTTTCTCTCTAGCACATTTTTACAACTATTTTTGTTAGCCTCTTTAAATATAGTTTATTTGTGTCATATAAAAATATACAATTAAAGGTTGGCTTCATTTTTTTGTTTGAATTTGAATTCTAAAAGTTAGCATATATGGAGAGAAATTGACCATATTGTTTTTATTCTTATTTTGTCTTTTCATGATGACATGGAACTTTATGATGCTTGCTTTTAGCAAAGGATATTTATGCCTTTTTTTAGGAAATTCTTTTTGTTGCAATTCTTTACTATTATAAGAAAGGGTTTTTTTTAATGAAATATGATAGTTTTAATTTAAAATTATAAAAATAAGGTAGTTTTATTTTAATTTAGGAGAATGAGACAGTTTGTGGACCCCATCCCCTTCCCAGTTTAGAGGACGGGTTCATAGAACCCGCCCCCTATATAGTATAGGAGAGGGCGGGTTGAACCCGCCCACTCTATTAATAAATAGAGGGCGGGTTCCCAGAACCCGCCCTCTCCTATATGAAGATGAGGGCAAGTTCTGGGAACCCGTCCTATTAAAAAAAATTTAAATAAATAAACGAAAATGCAAAAAATTGGAATAAAATAATAAAATTATATTATATGAATGTGGTGTACAAAATAGATCCGTCAAATTTACAATAAAAAAATCCTATATATTTGTAAAATGTAAATTCTTTCTCGACGGTCAAATTTATAATATCAAAATAAATCCGTCAAATTTATAATACAAAAAATCTTCCGGTGCACTTGTCACGATCTCGAAGGTCCCGCCTTTGATGACTGTCATGGACATCTGGTCCTATAATGACCTGGTTGTTTGCATAAGCTACATCTGGCGTGCCTTTGCTGAGGATCAGCATCCATTGTCATTCGATCTCGACGCGCTTTAGGTCTTCCAGGCCCTATATTTTTTTCCGACGGTAATACAGTCGGTATTTGTCTGTTCTCAGTATAATAGTGCCAATAGCGACTGTCCGGTATAGGATGAAATTTTGGATCGTATGAACCTTGGTATTGGAAACTGTATAGTAATGGAAAGCAAAATTGTAATGTGAATTATGCATGCTGCTCGCAGCAGCAATTGCGTGGGCACAAGGTAAATATTGTTGCTGGAAAACACCGCATGTGCATAAAGAGAACTCTTCATCTCTAAAGTTTACGGTATATTGATTCCCATTACTCCTTGTTACTTGAAACTCCGCCGTGTTAAATCTTTCGGATCTGTAGTATTGCGCTCCACGCTCTCTTTTTCGGAATATATCTTCGTAATACGCGGTGAGCGGAGTCTCCATCGCCAAGGAATTTTCTCTTCTTTGCACAAAGTAAGCATTCGCCCGGAAAAAGGTTTGAACAATCAACCCCTGTATCGGTAAGCCTCTAACACCTTTAAGGACCCTGTTGAAGCTTTCAGACATATTAGTGGTCATTAATAGATATCTGCATTCATTATCATGTGTTTGTGACCACATGTGTACTGGATACTCATCTAACCACGCTTTCACGGCTTGACTCATCTCCCCAATTTTCGTCATGTACATGTCATGGACATTAGGATCAGACGCTTCACCGGCTTTGTACATAAGCTTATGGAGATCTGAATTTTTAAATTTTCTATCAAAATTTTGCCTGAAGTGCCGCATGCAAAACCTATATGGGGTCGTCGGAAATACTGCTCTCATTGCAGCTAGTATTCCTAGATATCTATCAGATATGATGTATAAATCTGTTTTATCAATAACAGATGGGATACTTTTGAGTTGACGGAAAAACCATGACCAGGATGATGTATTTTTACCCTCGACAATAGAAAAACCCAACGGAAACATACCGTTATTAGTATCAACACCTGTAGCGATTAACATGCAGCCTCTGTACTTACCATATAGATACGTCCCATCAACACACAATACCGGCCGATAGTGTGAAACCAGCCGCACTTGGAGCAAAGCACCAGAAAATTCTTTGAAACCTGACAGAGCCATCGACATCAGTTTCTGTGGTTTTTAACCGGTATACGGTCTCCGAATTTGATGCTTTCATGGCTTCCATAAAAGGGACTAGTGAGTTGTACGAGCTTTCCCAGTCCCCAAATATCTTGCATAAAACCTTTCTACGAGCATCCCATGCCTTCACATACGAAATCTGAATTTTGTGCTCTCCGCTAACGTAGAGCCGTATCTCTCGGGGAGTCATCGCCACATCTGTACGGATTAGTGGCATGATTAGTGAGCAAATATAAAATGAAATGCAATTCCTGTGATCTTGTAACATAATAGAATTGATGCATGTATGTTCTTGGTTGTATTTCGCGACCTTCCAAGTATTGGCTCTTTTGGAACAACATGCATGCAATCTCCACTAACATTCAGGAGTTTTCGTACATACCACGGTATAGTACGTCTTATTTGACTCTTAGGTTTTTAATGTAACGTTTTGCTGAATAGACCACGACTTCAGCTTACAAATAAGATCTCTTTTTTCCTGAAATAAATCCCCAACAGCGACGCAATCTTCGCTTACTACTGTCGCTTCCAAATAGGGTGCCGTATTTAATTCTGCCACGGCTAAATCTACCCAACTATCATCTTCCAGCGGATCGAGGCCGGGATCTTCCAGTTCGACGAAATCATTGTTCGCAACCATATCATCAAACAATGCTACCTCATTCAATCCAGCGGCATATTCCATGCTATCCTCCCTTTGATGACCTTCACCAGTTTCATCATCATCACTGCCATACATATCAATGTCACCCGTAGCACATAAGGCTCGGGTGCAATATATGATAGTTGTGGTCGGTGTAATGTGGATGGTTCGGGGTGAGAAGACCGGAAAGATGTAGACGGACATGCCTGGAATGTGCTACTTGGATCGTGTTGGAATGATGCGGAGGTATGGGAAAATCTGCGCTTAGTATATAAATTGTTATTATACTATTATTCCTTAATATTTTCGTAAATAAATCACCACTTGTTTCAGATTTATTTACCTTTGGAAGGTTGTATATGGTAATCCTTGTTGTTCTTCTGGGGTGCATGTAACTGCAGCAGTCGATTGGGAGAACCTGTATTGAATATATAAAACATATTAGTATTTTGGTATTACTAAAATGTTTGATGGTGGATTTATGAAATGTTTACCTTTGAGTTTGAAGGTTTGAATAATGTTGTGTATAGTCATATCCACCGAGACTGACGGTATCATCGTTAACCATGTGACCGTACCCCCAGGAACTACCTCCAGCATTACCATCAAAATTATCCGTTGGAGGGACATCTGATACTTCCAATTGTTCCTTCTGAACCAAAAGTTCAAAAGAATGTTGGGTGTTTGACAGACAGAAGTCTATCATCGAAGATATTGATGCATCGTCTATAATTTCAACCAATGCATTTCCACTAAACATAGGTCATATACAACTTAACTTAAGCCTAATTTCACGGGGATCGTATTTCGTGATTTTGAACACTTTATTCTCGATTTCATTATAAGTCGTTGATGGTTCTAATCGCATGATTCTTGCGGACCCTCCCATATACTCGGGACCTTGTGCACTTGTGATAATCCGTCCATCGTATTTACATACAACAAATAAACTTGAACTTACCATAATCTGCACCAAACAATATCAAGCCAACAATAAAAAAAACGTTATCAACTTCATGCAATCACAGTCAAAATATGCACAATCATACCTAGAGCTATGATCTTCAAAGTCCACTAGACTGCTCCTAACTGTTCCAAAGTGACAAGTTGTGAGATAACTGATTGATAGAGTTTTTGCGTGCTTAGTTAATTACCGCAATCAAGACGGTTTCGCTTGTAGCTAGCCGGTTGAGTACGGGTCGTTCGCAGAGAGATGGGAATCTTTTTCTATGTGCTTTAACGAGTTAAGTCCAAATGTCCAGGTTTGTTTTTAGATTAACTATGTGCTAAAATGATATGTAAAGAGAGCTTGTTAGGGTTAGGATTATGTTAGTTTGAGTTAGGAGTCGCTCACTTCTTTCGTTGCCACTCTTAATATCGGTGTTACGGTAATCAGCAACAACGGGGATTAGCACGACTAGGAAGGAACTTGCGAGTATAAGTTAGGCTTTCCAAATCTTAAGTTCTTCCTTTTGGTGCTTGTCCGTCCGTTCTTGGCTCTTAGCCTTAATCTCCGGTTAATTCAACCATAACCGGTCTCACTAAGGAATCACCGCTATCATGTAGGATAGGGTACCGTAGGGAGCGGATTGTAGTTCAATTAACGGGAGTCCGAATTAAGATGTTGGGCAAGGAAAGAGTGAGAAAGATTTCCTTCTCTCAAACTTTCCTTATCCTACCCTAACAAGTATGGAAACTACTCACCCATTATAAGAAAAAGGAAAATAAAACAAAGGAGGAAGATAGAAAGAAAGAGGTTAGAAGATTACAACTAGCTAATTGAGACCTCACTTTGGCAAGGATCAAGCTTAAGCATCATTGTTGTTTAAGGATAAAGAAAAAGAGAAAAAGAAAGAAACAAACAACAAATAACAACAACTAAATTAACAAATGAAAAACACAAGCAATTATAATTAACAAAATAACAAGACAAGCATGGTAACAAAAAGAACTCCTTTATTCATTCTTCACTCACAAAAGCTCACTACAAGTTTTTAATGGAGAAGAGATGAGAAGAGGAAGAACAACAACAACATGTATTCTAAAATCTAAATACAAGAATAAGCACACTTGGCTTTGGCAAGTTCTGGACTATTTATAGGCAGGGAACTAGAAACCCAGGGCAACAATCTGCCTCCATATAGAATGACCAAAATACCCCTGAAAACTCATCATCTGTCGAGCCCGTACGGCCGCGGTTCGGCGGCCTAAGCATGCTTATGCCGCGGAACCGTGGCCTTTTAGGAGACTTAGGTCTTGAAACTTGGTGGTTTTCTCCTGTTTGTTGTTGTCTGCAGTGTGGTATATGTCTTTTCTCAGAAACTCTTCACAAATTTTCCAGAATTTTAGCAGAACAAAAGGTGATGTGATGTGGATCTTTTGCCATGATTTCCTTGAGCTCCGTGTAGATATGTTGGATCTTGTGTTGACATTGAGCTTTGTGCATGAAAATGACATCGATTTGCCATTTTGTCCCTTAAACTAGTGTGCGGCAACATCCGGATAGAGAGCGGAGACCCGTGTTTTATCTGTGGTTGGCAGTAATCCGGAATTTGTCGTGCTTTTCCATGAATTTCACCGTTTAGAGCCGAGAACCTGTATCCTGCAATTGACTAGCAAACACGGCTCAAGAGTACCTACCGATAAGCAATATGATAAAAATTGGGCGGTATAAAAATGCAAAAATCTGATATGAACAAATACCCCCAAACTTATCATTTGCTCGTCCCGAGCAAAGCCAATTTATTCACAAAAATTCCTAACCTCATTTTCGCAGGGAACGCGATTGCACTGAGCATGTGCAACAAGCCGTTAAACCTCTAGGTGTCCTGATTGTTTTTAATTTTCCGGATTGTGTAATGTAGAAAATTGTAAAGAAATCACAACCAAAGAATTATATTTGACCGCAATCAACTACGGTGTCAGTTGTAGATCGTAAGCGAGTTCGGATCGTCCACAGGGATTGTGCGATTCGTTTCAATGTTTAATTTGTTTGAATCGAAAAGTTAATTGAAAAGAAAAGAAAACATGATTCAAGAATTTATCAATTGATTCAGATGTCACGATGTTTAATCAAGAATCAAGAAACTGATAAACAATCAAGAATTAGGTTTCGATAATATTTCCAACCAAAATGCCAAGAATCTAAATGAGGCTCGTAGGAATTGATCGGATCTATAGACGTGATGTAATATCAAGATTTCGTGTTCTCGTCCTTCGAAGGATTGATACTAGATCGATGATGGTCGATGAGAGTTAGGGCTTTCTTGATGAAACTAGGGTTTCATCGTTTAACCCTTGTTCTTTCATCGATTATCATTCGCATTCTAGCCTCTAGTAATTTCAAGAAACAATCATAACTCCCCAATCTCGATGCGATATCAATCAAGAAAGCATCGCAATGAATTGGGTTGTCGATTCTTGATCTTGCTAGGGTTTACAAAACTCGTGGGATTCAAGAATCGATTTACAGTATATTACATCATCATTCTATTGATCGTCACAACTCCTCGACAAGCGGAGTTTTACTCAGACATCACAACAAGAATTATAACTAGAAATTTAGATTGACTCATGATGCAAGAATTTAAAGAGAACAAGATAAAAGAATATCACCTTTTATTTATATCAACAATTTGATTACAGTCGCTCAAGAACTACAAGAGGAAGAATTAAATTGTCGACTTGGCTTTGCTCGGCTCCGTGAGTCGCGAATCGGCTTGGACCACTTGCTCTGTTGAAGACCGGCTCGGCTCCTAAAAGGTTGCAAGGCTTCTTGCTTGAATGGGTACTCGGGATCTTGGCTTTTGATTGGAATTAGGGTTAGGGTTTCACACAAATCCTCTCACTAGATTTGTGGAAGAAGATGATGAAGGGGGTAAAATGAAGAAGTATCTAAGTTTGGATAATGGATCCAAGTATCAAGTATATCTCCTTTACAAGTGAGCCTAGGGTCTTATTTATAGATCTCCCAAACCCTAAGCCTTTGAGTTCCCTCCAAAAGTTTGTTGAAAGACTTCTAGAAGTAGTTTGTTAGGCTTAGCTTAGGGTTTAAGCTAGGGTTTAGGGAGAAGGTTCTAGAATGATAGGCTAGTTTAGTGTAGATCCCAAAGTTCGCTGATCTGGCAGAAGTATCTGGAGTCTTCTGGAATTTAAGGTACATTTCTGAACTGTAGCCACTGAGAGAAGAGTTTTGATGCAAAGATGAAGTGGTGACGTCATCAAGTAGCCGCGGAACCACGGCACAAGCAGGCTCCGGCCGCGGTTCCGCGGCCATGTAGGAAGCTTGAGCTATGGTCTTTTTGCAGTGGACTTAGGATAATATTTTGGGCTTCATCTGATATGTTGATTTGTATTTGTCCCTCTGGGTTGATGCCAGAACTGAAATCATTGAGTTGGCGTAACGTTTTAGCTGTACCCTGTACATTTTGGCCTTTCTGTTGGATTTTCTTGCACATATCTCAAAACAAGTGTTGCGC
The DNA here is from genome assembly GCA_030015575.1 of Agapanthus africanus. Taxonomy (NCBI): domain Eukaryota; kingdom Viridiplantae; phylum Streptophyta; class Magnoliopsida; order Asparagales; family Amaryllidaceae; genus Agapanthus; species Agapanthus africanus. The sequence goes on along the minus strand of JASDDO010000019.1, from coordinate 89,931,438 downwards.
AAATGTAGGGATGATGCGATGCCATGAAATGCAGTCAATCTCCTTTATAGTGCCGGTTTTAGAGTCTAACACATGCAATCTGATATTTTGCGACAGTTTTGCTAATATGTGAAATATGAATGCCGAACACTTCTATATGAATGCAAATGATGAGGAAATTGCCGGCTAAAATATGCATTATTTTCGACTAATCAAATTCCCCCAAACTTAATTTCGATCGTCTCGAGCGAACTGTTTTATTAAAAAGAGAAGGAGAAAATAAAGAAAGAGAAAAACTATCTAGCACACTTTCGTAGGCAACACGATTGCACTGAGCATGTCCAACAAGCCTTTAAACCTCTAGGTGTCCCTAGTAGGAGGAGTGTTGTCTCCTGAGGGTTTTCAGCGGACTGCACCCACAAAATCCATTAATAAAAGAAAGATCATGAATATTACATTTAAAGAAAAGAATTGTAAAAAGAAAAGCTTTGAAAATTAGGGTTACCAACTAAGCTAGCTTTTCGGTTGTCATGAGCCCTATCTTAATGGTCATGAAAAGATGTTAGAAATCACGTCCTCCCTCAATAAAACATCGTCTTATTCTTCATTCCTATCTTTCTTCCAAACATCGATCATATCACCCTGCGTGTGTGTAAAGACATCCCTACACCCGGAGAATTCAATTCAAGCTATCATACTCTTGCCCATCAGCCTCAGTACTTTTTAATTAATGAATATTTAGATGAGATTGCTCACACACTTTCATGCGACCGTTAATACTTCTTGAGGTACTAACCGACCGATTACTCATGTGCTTGCTTATTCGGTGTATTTTCCTCGTCTTGCACCACCTCAGGCATAGCAGTGACTTCCAGACCAGTTGGCCTTAGGGCACTAGGTGAAGAAGCACCCTCGCTATATATATTTTTTTATTGCCCTTGGTGATAACAAAACCAGTGTTCATTTTTCTCACCACTTATATTTTCTTTATTCATCATTTTTTCTTTTTTTTTTATTTCCTTCATACATCGGCTTAAAGACAAGAGCATTTCAAGGTATCCTCTATTATCCCAGGCTTTAAGACGTGTGTAAGTGCGAATAGCAGGGTAGCAACGTTCAAAATGTTTGGCTTCCAGAATAGAAACTATTTTTCAGACTTATTTTTATCCTCAGATTAGTGACGTCCTTCATCTTACTAACCCTTGGGACAACGGCTCATAACTACTTATTACTAGTTCGTATAAGAAAACTTCTAATTTTCTTAGTTTTCTCAAATTTTTCTAATCTCATGGATGTAATTTTTCACTATCTAAACTTTTATTATTTTATTATGTACAAAAAAGTGTAAATATTATTTTTATACTTGAAATTTTTTTTAAATTTTTATGGGTTTTGAAAATTTTTCAATTTTTATAGATTTTTAAAGAAATGTTTTGTGCTTATGCAGATGATATGCAAATGATGCGAAAATAAGCACAAACCTCCCCCAAACTTGTTTTCAACAGTGTCCTCACTGTTGCCAAACGCTATACCTACAAAACTGTAAGCCTGGGGGGAATTATTAGTGGGGGCAAAATATATAAGTGAAGAACTTCCCCCAAACTTACTCTTTTCACTCACCTTCATTCAAAACATGATGCAGTGATATACTGGACATGAAGGTGAGACGGAAGAATTTTAATCCAAATAAACTGGCTCTTGTAAGAACAAGAGCTCCTCCGTGGGGTCAGTGGAAAAATACGGCTTTAGTCTATGTCCATTTACTTTGAAAAAGGTGCCGTTTTTAACATTTTCTACTTCTACTGCCCCGTGCGGGTATACAGACCGCATAACAAAAGGTCCATTCCATCGAGATCGGAGCTTACCCGCGTGAAGGTGTAATCGTGAATCATAAAGAAGGACTTGTTGACCAGGTGAAAATGTTTTCCTCAAAATGTTTTTATCGTGAAAAACCTTAGTCCTATTCTTTGTGATTACAGCGTTATCATAAGCTTCATCACGGAGTTCGCTTAGCTCATTTATTTGCAGCTTCCGAAAGTGCAAGCAAGGTTTAGATCAAAATTTATTTCTTTTATAGCCCACAATGCTTTATGCTCTATCTCGACGGGTAAATGACATGCTTTTCCAAACACTATCCTATATGGAGACATTCCTAGGTCGGTTTTATATGCAGTTCTGAATGCCCAAAGAGCATCCGTCAATTTGGTCGACCAGTCTTTTCTATTTTTAGCAACAGTCTTCTCCAGGATAAGTTTGATTTGTCTGTTTGAGATTTCAGCCTGCCCGCTTGTTTGGAGATGATAGGGTGTAGAAAGTCGGTGGTTGATTGAGTATTTTCGCATCAGAGTCTCGAAAGATCTGTTGCAGAAATGTGTCCCATTATCGCTAATGATAGCGCGTGGGTGTCCAAATCGCGAAAAGATATTCTCTTTCAAGAACTTAATGACAACTTTCTTGTCATTAGTGCGACATGGAATGGCTTCTACCCACTTGGAGACATAATCAACCGCCAGCAAAATGTACAAATTCCCAAAGGAGTTGGGAAAAGGACCCATAAAATCAATGCCCCAGACATCAAATATTTCAACAACCAAGATGGGTTGCTGAGGCATTTCATTCCTCTGGGATATTCTACCCGTGTACTGACATTGTGTACAGGTTTTGCAATACTCAAATGCGTCCTTGAATAAGGTCGGCCAATAAAATCCACATTGCAAAACCTTTTCCGCTGTCTTTCTAGGACCAAAGTGACTCCCACAGGCCTGATCATGACAAAATAAAAGAACACTCTTGAACTCTTCATTCGGGACACACCGGCGAATGATCTGATCAGGACAATATTTAAACAAATAGGGCTCGTCCCAGTAAAAGTGTTTTACTTGGGAAAGAAAACGATATTTGTCCTGTTTTGACCAATCGCTCGGTATTAGTCCCGTGGCATGATAGTTCACAATATCCCTGAACCATGGTTCAGCGGATATGCTCAAGAGTTGTTCGTCAGGGAACGAGTCATTAATCGGCAGGGTCACAGGGGAAGAAATGATGCGTGAAAGATGGTCAGCTACTACGTTTTCACATCCTTTCTTATCTTTGATAACAAGATCGAATTCTTGTAACAGAAGGATCCAACGTATTAGTCGACCTTTTGCATCTTTCTTTGCCAGAAGATGTTTTAAAGCGGAATGGTCAGTATACACAACTATAGGTGAGCCAATTAAGTAAGGCCTGAATTTTTCTAATGCAAATACAATCGCTAAAAGTTCTTTTTCTGTGGTTGTATAATTGATTTGCGCATCATTCAGGGTCTTACTTGCATAGTATATTACGTGTGTCATCTTTTCAATGTGCTGTCCTAAGACTGCACCTACTGCAAAATCAGATGCGTCACACATCAGCTCAAAGGGGTAGTCCCAATTTGGTGATGATAAAACGGGGGCTGAAGTGAGTGAGTGTTTAAGTGAGTCGAAAGCTGTCTCGCAATCCGAGTCAAAATGGAAGGTCGTATCCTTGGCCGGGAGAAGAGTTAAAGGTCTAGCAATTTTGCTAAAGTCCTTAATGAATCTCCTATAAAATCCCGCATGGCCAAGGAAAGATCGAATATCTTTAACGCTTTTGGGATGAGGGAGGTTTTGAATGACATCTATCTTAGCTCTGTCAATCTCAATGCCTTTCTGTGAAATGACATGTCCAAGTACTATTCCTTCTTGGACCATAAAATGGCATTTTTCCCAGTTCAAAGTCAAGTTCTTCTCTTTGCAACGAGTAAGAACAGCGTCAAGATTCGCTAGGCAATCAGAAAAAGGGTCTCCAAAAATCGAGAAATCGTCCATAAAGATCTCCAGAAAATTCTCTACCATATCAGAGAATATCCCCATCATACACCGCTGAAAGGTAGCGGGAGCATTGCATAGCCCAAAGGGCATGCGACTGTAAGCAAAGGTACCAAAAGGACAAGTAAAAGTGGTTTTATCTTGATCCTTTTTGGCGATGGGGACCTGATTGTAGCCTGAGTATCCGTCCATAAAACAATAATACTTTCGTCCCACTAAGCGTTCCAGCATCTGATCAATGAATGGTAGAGGAAAGTGGTCTTTCCTCGTGGCAGCATTGAGTTTTCTATAATCAATACATACACGCCACCCAGTTTGGGCGCGTGTTTGAATCAACTCATTTGCCTCATTGGTTATAACAGTGATGCCGGATTTCTTAGGAACGACATGTATAGGACTCACCCACTGGCTATCGGAGATGGGGTATATAATACCATTATCTAAGCATTTGACGATTTCTTTCATGACCGCTTCCTTCATGACAGGATTTAACCGTCTCTGTGATTCTCGGGTCAGTCTGGCATCATCCATCACATGTATATGATGTTCAACTATCAAGGGACTGATCCCTTTGATGTCCGCCATACTCCAACCAAACGCCTCTTTGTTAGATCTCAATACCGATAAAAGGGCATTCTCTTGCTCTGATGCAAGAGAAGCGGATATGATAACCGGTAAAGACTCATTCTCACCTAGATATGCATATTTCAGGTGAGAAGGTAAAATTTTGAGATTTAACTCAGGCAGAGAAATGATAGAAGGAGGGATCATTGAGCGATTTTTGGATTTACAAAAAAGATCAGAGCCTGTGAAAGATACAGACTCGGGTGGAGAAAAGTCAGAAGTGCAGGACTCAAGTGTAGAGAAAGTGTCCTCACTAAGATCATGTGTGAAATCAAGCAGAGATGTGGTAATGTCATCGAGATTAGTAAAGCAAAGATCCTCAGCTCCACAACTATCGGGAGCGATCTCATGGACAGAGCACACATCTAAAATATGAGCAGAGGGTTCTGATGGCTGACTTCCAACTTTGTAGATATTTAGTTCAATGGTCATATTTCCAAATGATAAGTTCATTGAACCATTTCTACAGTTTATAACAGCGTTGGAAGTGGCAAGGAAAGGACGGCCCAGAATCACCGGAATTTGGCCCCGAGGGTTTGCTACAGGATGTGTGTCGAGCACAATGAAGTCTACAGGGAAAACAAATTCCCCGACCTTTATCAGTACATCCTCTAATTCACCCCTTGGTTTGGTGATAGATCGGTCTGCTATCTGGAGAGTGCAGTGAGCAGGTTTCAGCTCTCCAATCCCTACTTGCTCATAGACAGAATAAGGGAGCAGGTTAACACTTGCGCCAAGGTCTAAAAGAGCACGATTTATGTTTTTACCCCCAATAGAAATCGATATTGTAGGACATCCTGGGTCCTTTCGTTTTTTTGGAAGCTGGGGTATAAAAGCAGTGCTGATATTATTAGACATAAAGACCTTCTTCGGCACTTGAGTCTTCCTCTTCCTAGTGCACAAGTCCTTAAGAATTTTCGCATAAGCGGGGACTTGCTGAATAGCATCTAGGAGAGGGATATTGATGTTAACCTGTTTGAACATTTCTAAAATTTTCTCCATATGAGGACTCGTTCTATTAGCCCTTAACCGGTTCGGGTAAGGAGCTTTCGCAATAAGCGCAGGGTCCATCACAGGAGAAGGAAGAGGGGGTAGACGTGGTCCCAAAAGAGGTGTGGGGACCGTCTGTGGAGAACTATACGTGTTGGAAGAAGGTGTCGAGCCTAATGGGAAATGGAGAATAGGCTCACGAGAAGATGGTGTAGTAGAAGAAGAAGGATCAGAAGGAGAAGTATGTGTGTGTGGAAAGGTCTCAGCCGGGGTGTTGATATGATTTTCAGTATTATCAATATCTTCCCCGACATTATTATTCAGCACTCTTCCCGATCTCAACGTTGTGATGGCATTTACATTGTAATGCCCAGGATTCTGTAGGGGTTGAGAGGGAAGTTTCCCTTTTTCTCTCGCACTCATTTTGGCTTTTAGGCGTGCGATTTCAGCTTCCATCGATTTGATACTCTCAGCTTGGGACGCAGAGTTTTTCTTTATCTCACTGACGGAAGATCTAATCTCAGTCGAAACCTCTATGAAATTTGACAAAAGTGATTTCATGGTTTGAGTGAATTGAGAGAACTCGTCAGAACAGGACTGCATAGGATTAGACTGTGCAGGAGTGTTGCCCTGGTTTTGGAAATTTTGTGACTGATAGGGGTGCTGAGTGAGTTGAAGGGGTTGCTGTTGTGGTGGAGGAAGAACCCTTTGAAATTGATTCGTGTTTGGAACCGTGTTTTGAGATTGGTTTTGGTTCCAAGCAAAATTCGGGTGATTCCTCCAACCCTGATTGTACGTGGAAGAATATGGATCGTTTCGAGGTCTTTGGAATGCGGCATTAGAATGCTCGTGACCTTGAAACACAGAGTTTAATGGACATTCTTCCGTTAAATGAGACGGATCAGAACAGCACCCACAAACAGTTTTGGGGAGCGACACTGGGTTTAGGGAGGCTGCTGCAAATTTGTGTTCCATAGCGTCGAGCTTCTTTTGCATTGCTGCCATTTCAGCTCGAACACCTATGGACACATCTATTTGGTGTACGCCACCCCTATTCAATGGTTGGGTTCCACTCTCCCACTGTAGTGATTTTTCAGCGAACTCTTCTAAATACTTCCAAGCTTCCCCATCATCTTTGGTCATAAAAGTACCTTGACACATGTTTTCAAGGCTCTGTTTAGTGCTTGGGTTAATGCCCTCATAAATGATTCGGCAAAGCTCCCATCTCGGGATGCCGTGATGAGGACACTGAACTAATAGATCCTTGAAACGTTCAAAGCATTTTGAAAATGGTTCAGCAGGGAGCTGGGCAAATTGATTCAGTTCGCTACGGATTCGAGCTGTCTTTTGTATTGGGTAAAATTTCTTAAGGAATGCAGCGACGAATTCTTCCCAATTCGTAATAGAGTGTGCGGTAGTGTTATATAGCCACTTCTCGGCTATATCGCACAACGTAAATGGAAGAAGTCGTAGACGCATAGCATCCACTGAAAGTTGTGACGTACCCATCATTGCGCATACGTTTTCAAATTTGGTAATGAAAACGTAAGCGTCCTCAGTCTCGAGTCCGTGGAATTTGGGTAAAAGATTGATATACTGGGGCTTAATCTCAAAGTTATCTCCATTGGCTGGTGGTGTGGATAAGCAGGTCGAAAGAGGACCTCGAATAGGGTAGCACCTCTCCTGGAGAGAGATGCGGGGTGGATTCTGCGCACCAACGGACGGCGGCAGATTAGGGTTAAAGAAGTTTGATGGATTCGGATCCATCGGTGTGGGTGTGGTAGTGGGTAAAGAAAAGGTAAATGGAGAAATATCGACTTCGGAGTCGATAAAGGGTACGCGGACTAAACGGGCACTAGAATCCCGTGTCCAGCCTATCTTGCACTAAAAAGGGTTAGTACAAGTGGCAGCGTTAATATATAATTAGGGGCAATGAATGCGGTGTTTGCTTTTGAAAAAGGGACGGATTTTTGAAAAAAATGATGCGACAAAACAAATGCAGCACACAAACCCTAGAATCTAGTGGTCACCTAGGTCCGGCTCTAGACCGCTCCTAACTGCCAAAAGACAAGTCGCAGGATAGAATCCTCCACTGCCTCTTTGTCCCCCTGTGGCCGGATAAGTGCCAGGTAAGTGGGAAGGTACTCCACTACGTAAGTAGTGGGCCTAATTAAAAACCACTAGCCTTAGACACACTCGTCTTAGGCACCACAAGAAAACGCGGATAAGCAATGAATTACCCACGGCCTTATCTTGTCCTAATTGAGCGCGACAGTCCTTAGAGTCTTCTCTAGATTTCTTTTAGTTAATGTGGGTCAATGCGGATGCAAGTTTTGCGATTTTTGGGGCCTAGGAAGGGTATGAAATCCCCACCTAATTTGGATTTGGCCGTGCCCCTTAATATCCGTATTAGAATGCAAACAACCAAGAAATCAAAATCACGCACAAATTTAATTTTGCTTTTGCGGCGCTGCGATTATTTGCAAAGAATCCTGCAGCAAATTGTTAGTTGGAGCTAAAAAGAGGAGAGAGGAGAAAGTAAGGAATCACCTGAGAGAAATATTTTGCAGAGAACCCTCAAGGCCACCGCGGTTCCGCCGCAAATGCTCCTATATGCCGCGCTTCCGCGGTCTCTTGATGAGAAACCTCCACCAAACTTTTTCAGGGAGCTTCTGTAGACTCCCACCGCTCTCTGGTATTTTCCAAAAATTTTCTTCAATTTCCAAACAGCTCCAGATTTCCTTGCAATGAACAACAGCAAATCGTTTAGGGTTTGCACGAATTTTGATCTCAAAAACAACAATGGAATAATTCTTTCAATTCAAACTATAATATGAAACGAATTAGCGCGCGATCCCCGGCAACGGCGCCATTTGATTGGTTTAATTTTCCGGATTGTGTAATGTAGAAAATTGTAAAGAAATCACAACCAAAGAATTATATTTGACCGCAATCAACTACGGTGTCAGTTGTAGATCGTAAGCGAGTTCGGATCGTCCACAGGGATTGTGCGATTCGTTTCAATGTTTAATTTGTTTGAATCGAAAAGTTAATTGAAAAGAAAAGAAAACATGATTCAAGAATTTATCAATTGATTCAGATGTCACGATGTTTAATCAAGAATCAAGAAACTGATAAACAATCAAGAATTAGGTTTCGATAATATTTCCAACCAAAATGCCAAGAATCTAAATGAGGCTCGTAGGAATTGATCGGATCTATAGACGTGATGTAATATCAAGATTTCGTGTTCTCGTCCTTCGAAGGATTGATACTAGATCGATGATGGTCGATGAGAGTTAGGGCTTTCTTGATGAAACTAGGGTTTCATCGTTTAACCCTTGTTCTTTCATCGATTATCATTCGCATTCTAGCCTCTAGTAATTTCAAGAAACAATCATAACTCCCCAATCTCGATGCGATATCAATCAAGAAAGCATCGCAATGAATTGGGTTGTCGATTCTTGATCTTGCTAGGGTTTACAAAACTCGTGGGATTCAAGAATCGATTTACAGTATATTACATCATCATTCTATTGATCGTCACAACTCCTCGACAAGCGGAGTTTTACTCAGACATCACAACAAGAATTATAACTAGAAATTTAGATTGACTCATGATGCAAGAATTTAAAGAGAACAAGATAAAAGAATATCACCTTTTATTTATATCAACAATTTGATTACAGTCGCTCAAGAACTACAAGAGGAAGAATTAAATTGTCGACTTGGCTTTGCTCGGCTCCGTGAGTCGCGAATCGGCTTGGACCACTTGCTCTGTTGAAGACCGGCTCGGCTCCTAAAAGGTTGCAAGGCTTCTTGCTTGAATGGGTACTCGGGATCTTGGCTTTTGATTGGAATTAGGGTTAGGGTTTCACACAAATCCTCTCACTAGATTTGTGGAAGAAGATGATGAAGGGGGTAAAATGAAGAAGTATCTAAGTTTGGATAATGGATCCAAGTATCAAGTATATCTCCTTTACAAGTGAGCCTAGGGTCTTATTTATAGATCTCCCAAACCCTAAGCCTTTGAGTTCCCTCCAAAAGTTTGTTGAAAGACTTCTAGAAGTAGTTTGTTAGGCTTAGCTTAGGGTTTAAGCTAGGGTTTAGGGAGAAGGTTCTAGAATGATAGGCTAGTTTAGTGTAGATCCCAAAGTTCGCTGATCTGGCAGAAGTATCTGGAGTCTTCTGGAATTTAAGGTACATTTCTGAACTGTAGCCACTGAGAGAAGAGTTTTGATGCAAAGATGAAGTGGTGACGTCATCAAGTAGCCGCGGAACCGCGGCGCAAGCAGGCTCCGGCCGCGGTTCCGCGGCCATGTAGGAAGCTTGAGCTATGGTCTTTTTGCAGTGGACTTAGGATAATATTTTGGGCTTCATCTGATATGTTGATTTGTATTTGTCCCTCTGGGTTGATGCCAGAACTGAAATCATTGAGTTGGCGTAACGTTTTAGCTGTACCCTGTACATTTTGGCCTTTCTGTTGGATTTTCTTGCACATATCTCAAAACAAGTGTTGCGCAAATGTAGGGATGATGCGATGCCATGAAATGCAGTCAATCTCCTTTATAGTGCCGGTTTTAGAGTCTAACACATGCAATCTGATATTTTGCGACAGTTTTGCTAATATGTGAAATATGAATGCCGAACACTTCTATATGAATGCAAATGATGAGGAAATTGCCGGCTAAAATATGCATTATTTTCGACTAATCATGTCCCTAGTAGGAGGAGTGTTGTCTCCTGAGGGTTTTCAGCGGATACTACCCACAAAATCCGGTCAAGCTAGTTTTGCAAAATAACTATGATTCAAACCCTAAAATTTTGTTTCAGAAAATAACAATTCTATGATCCTAAGTCTAAACTATCGAACCCTTATTTTTCACACCTCGCTTCTTATTTAACTAAAGATTTTATATGTCTTTACGTGCAGTGCAAATAGTGTCGTTAAGTTCCAGAAGGATCGATTAAAGTCATCATGTCACACAATAAAGCCCAGATAATTTTTTTTAAAAGGATCACATAAGTTTTATAAAGAGTTAAGCATTTTTCAAATTTGTTTTCCAGTAAAGTTTCAACTTCAGAATTTCTATCTTCCCTAACAGGAAACTAGGTCTTATTTTTCACTCCACCTTTTTCTTGTTTTCATTTCATACACACCTCTGTGAACGTGCAATAGTCTTTATCATAGAATAAAACCTTCATATCTCCGCTAAAAATATTTTTTATAAAAACCTGTCTTTTGTCAAGATTATTCTCACACAAAGAACCGTTAGGAATTTTAACTCGGAGAGAACACTTGCTTGACTTTGTTTTAATCTGGACTTTCTAGGCTTCTTAACGAGCTTTGGGCCAATGCACCCAAACCAGTTGGCTTTAGGGCATTAGGTGTAGAGACACCCCAGCGGACTTAATTACTCAAGTTACCTAGGCCCAAAACCAAAAGACAATTTAGCGTGAAAATCATGATGATTCAATGCGAACGGAGATATAACCGGCAGTTCAATTATTTTTTTGGATAAAAGACGTGTTTAGTGGGTTAGGTGTGTAATCATTCCAATCAAGTTTCAGATGGGTTATTTTTCAGAATTAGTTCCAATTAAGGCATCAATAATATCCCTTCATATTCACTTCACTTCATAAACTATTCTTGATATTACTTATTTCAGAACAAACCTATTTGATCCTCAGAAAATCATTTATCCATTTAAAAGTTTTTAGACATAAAAGACTTGTCATCTAATTTTCAAAACTCACGACACGTGTAGTGTGATGTAAAGACGTATATCAGCTATAGTTAACTTCAAAGGAGAGTTATCTTTCAGGTTTTCAAAATCTAAAAATAAGATTTAGTTATTCTTATCTTATCAAACAAAACCGTCGAAATGTTGAATCAGAGTTCTCCCACTAGCTAACTTGACAGAAAAGTTTTTATGTTTTTAGAAAATTATCTGATTTTTATGGATTTTATGGATTTTAATATGCAGATGCAAAATATACATATGAATGCGAATGTTAGAAATGCGTACCGAGCGTACCCCCAAACTTAAACTGGACAGTGTCCTCACTGTCATTGCATGAAGAGATCATTGAAGGGTCAAAATTGTCGGTTAGATATACACAATTTTTGTTTTGTTTTAGTGTTTAAAGAAAATAAAAAATAGTAAAAATGGAAAAGAATATTCACAAATATATACAAAAAGGTATATACATACCCCCAAACTTATTTGGAACAGTGTCCACTGTTCTTGGCTGGATAACCGAAGTTTGGTGGTAGGCAGAGGAAGATTATGAAGGGTAAACCGGCTCCTGTAAGACCAGGAGCTCCTCTGTTGGTTCGGCGCTAAGGTACGGTTTAAGTCGGTGTCCGTTTACATTGAAAAATGAACCGTCCTTTGGATTCTCCAAATCCACAGCGCCATGCGGATACACATTCCGCACAAAGTATGGCCCTTTCCAGCGAGATCTGAGCTTGCCTGGATGGAAATGTAGCCGGGTGTCGTAAAGCAGCACCTGTTGATCAGGTGTGAAAGTTTTGCGCAAAAGGTGTTTATCGTGAAATACCTTCGTTCGGTTCTTAACGACAACCGCGTTTTCGTAAGCCTCATCCCTAAGCTCGCTCAATTCGTTCAACTGCAGCTTCCGATGGCTGCCCGCATCTTCGAGAGACAAATTCAGCTCCTTTATCGCCCAAAATGCGCGATGCTCTATTTCCACAGGGAGGTGGCAAGCCTTTCCGTACACAAGCCGATAGGGAGACATGCCAAGATCGGTCTTATAAGCAGTTCGAAATGCCCAAAGGGTATCAGTGAGTTTCAACGACCAATCCTTACGGTTCTTGGAAACCGTCTTCTCCAGTATCTGCTTGATTTGCCGATTTGAAACTTCGGTTTGCCCACAGGTTTGGGGGTGGTAGGGCGTAGATAGCTTATGATTAATGGAATATTTCCGCATCAAGGCCTCGAAAGTCTTATTGCAGAAATGAGTTCCATTGTCGCTAATGATTGCTCGGGGGTGCCCAAATCGGGAGAAAATGTTTTCCTTAAGAAATCTAACGACAACCTTGTTGTCGTTAGTCCGGCTAGGCACAGCCTCGACCCACTTAGAGACGTAATCAACAGCAAGAAGGATGTACAAGTTCCCAAAAGAGCTGGAAAACGGCCCCATGAAATCTATCCCCCAAATGTCGAAAATCTCCACAACCAAGATTGGTTGGAGCGGCATCTCGTTCCTCCTGGATATCCGGCCCAAGTGTTGGCACCGGGAGCAAGTCTTGCAGTAGTCATGAGCGTCTTTGAAGAGTTGTGGCTAGTAGAAACCACATTGTAAGATCTTCTCAGCTGTCTTTCTGGGGCCAAAATGCCCGCCACATGCTTGATCGTGGCAAAATGACAGCACACTCTTGAATTCATCGTCAGGGACATACCAACGAATAATCTGGTCGGGACAGTACTTGAACAGATAGGGTTCGTCCCAGTAAAAGTGTTTCACTTGGGATAAGAATCGAAGTCTGTCCTGACTTGACCATTCAGTCGGTAGTAACCCTGTGGCCAAATAGTTCACAATATCTGCGAACCAGGGTTCGCAAGATACTGTCAAGAGCCGTTCATTCGGGAAAACGTCGTTGATCGGAATTTGAAGCGACGGCGAAGAAGGAAGTGGTGAGAGATGGTCGGCGACTACGTTTTCACATCCTCTTTTGTCCTTGATGACAAGGTCAAACTCTTGAAGCAAGAGGATCCAACGTATTAGCCGGGATTTTGCATCTTTCTTCGCAAAAAGATGGCGCAGAGCAGAATGGTCTGTGTAGACAATGACTTGAGAGCCGATGAGGTAAGGCCTGAACTTTTCTAAAGCAAATACAACAGCCAAGAATTCCTTCTCAGTTGTTGTATAATTCAGTTGGGCATCGTTCAGGGTTCGGCTAGCATAATAGATTACGTGCAGCATCTTGTTGATGTGTTGTCCAAGGACAGCACCGAGGGCAAAGTCGGATGCATCGCACATAATCTCAAATGGGTGCGTCCAGTCAGGAGAAGAAAGAACGGGAGCAGAAGTGAGTGAGCTTTTTAATGACTCGAACGCAGTCACACAGCTCGAGTTGAAGTCGAATGGCGTGTCCTTAGCCAGCAAAAGAGTCAAGGGCCTAGCAATCTTGCTAAAGTCCTTGATGAACCGTCTATAGAAACCGGTATGGCCAAGGAAGGCTCGGATGTCTCTGACGCATCTGGGAGGAGGGAGATTGGAAACGACCTCAATCTTCGCTTTGTCAACCTCTATGCCATTTTGTGAAATGATATGTCCTAAGACAATACCTTCGCGCACCATGAAGTGGCACTTCTCCCAATTCAAAGTGAGGTTCTTTTCCTTACATCGGGTAAGGACAGCGTCGAGATGCAGCAAACACTCATTGAAGGAATCGCCGAAGATGGAGAAATCGTCCATGAAGATCTCCAGGAATTTTTCCACCATGTCTGAGAAGATTCCCATCATACACCGCTGGAAGGTAGCGGGCACATTGCATAACCCAAAGGGCATGCGACGATATGCAAACGTGCCGAAAGGACAAGTGAATGTGGTCTTGTCCTGGTCTTTTTCGGCGATAGGAATCTGATTATAGACGGAGTAGCCATCAAGAAAGCAGTAGTACTCGTGTCCGGCCAATCGTTCAAGCATTTGGTCAATGAAAGGTAGCGGAAAGTGGTCTTTCTGCGTTGCGGCGTTGAGTTTTCTGTAATCGATGCATACTCGCCACCCAGTTTGGGTGCGAGTAGGGATTAACTCGTTCGCCTCGTTAGTGATGACCGTTATACCTGATTTCTTGGGGACAACGTGAATGGGGCTAACCCACTGGCTATCAGAGATAGGGTAAATGATACCACTATCCAGACACTTTATGATTTCCTTTTTCACAGCCTCCTTCATGACTGGGTTGAGCCATCTTTGTGGATCCCTGGCTGGTTTGGCATCATCCATCATATGAATGTGATGTTCAACGATCATGGTACTAATCCCCTTGATGTCCACTATGGACCAGCCAAAAGCTTGCCTATTGCTGTGCAAGACCGCAAGAAGGGCTCTCTCTTGCTCTGGAGCTAGAGAAGCCGAGATGATAACAGGGAGGGTCTCGTTCTCACCCAAGTAAGCGTACTTAAGGTGAGACGGCAAAGGCTTGAGTTCAAGCGTTGGAGGTGAAATGATTGAAGGCAAGATTGGTGAAAAAGTCTCGAACTCAAAGGATTCCAGCAAAGGTTCAAAACGAGTATAAGCGACCGAGTTGGATGGTTTAGGTAACTCATCCGGAAATTCGAAGGATTCAAACTCGGGTGGTGAGTGGCTAAGATCGTTCGAGAAAGTGAAACACTCGTAGTCATTGTCGGGCGCAGAAACAGCAGCAGGTTCGAAGAGGAACGCACCAGTGGCGTTAAGGTTATCGTGATCGAACAAAAACTCCTCGAATTCACACTCTTCTGGGGTGATCTCCTGGATCGAGCAAACGTCTAGTATATGAGCATTAGGTTCGGTGGGCTGATTCCCCAACCTAAAAATGTTGAGTTCAATTGTCATGTTTCCAAAAGATAGGTTCATCGAACCATTGCGACAATTGATCACAACATTTGAGGTTGCAAGGAATGGGCGACCGAGTATCACCAGAATTTGATTCTGGGGGTTAGCTACAGGCTGTGTGTCTAATACAATGAAGTCAACGGGGAATATGAAGTCCCCAACCTTGATTAACACATCCTCTAGCTCACCCCTAGGATGGATGATTGATCGGTCGGCCATTTGGAGAGTACAGTGTGTGGGTTTCAGCTCTCCTACACCTGATTGCTCATATACTGAGTACGGAAGCATGTTAACACTGGCACCAAGATCTAATAGTGCGCGGTTGATGTTCTTATCCCCAATGGTAATAGAAATCGTAGGACAGCCAGGGTCCTTCTGTTTTTGCGGTAAAGATTGGGTAAGAGCATCACTCACAGCACTAGCCAAGAAAACTTTCTTGGGTACCTGAGATTTCCTCTTTTTCGTGCACAAGTCCTTTAAGATTTTCGCGTAGGACGGGACTTGTTGGACAGCATCTAAAAGGGGAATGTTGATGTTAACCTGCTTAAACAACTCCAGAATCTTCTCCATTTGTGGATTTTGTTTATTGGACCTCAACCGGTTTGGAAATGGAACGTTTTTAAAATTGGTTGAGTCCAATGCTTGTGGAGGAGATTGTGGAGCTGGAACGGATCCCAGAGCTGGTGTTTTCGTGGAGTGAGAAGTGGGTCCGTTCATAGCAGAAGAAGAAGAAGGAGAGCCTTTTGAAGAATGAAGAATAGGCTCAGAAGATGAGGAAGGAGAAGAAGAAGAAGCGGCCGGGGTGTCATTATCCTCAATTGTTGTGCCGGTGTTGTTGTGCATCATCCTTCCCGATCTCAACGTAGTCACGACACTCACATTATGGTTCTGTTGTTCAAGAGCAACATGTACATTATGTGGGTGACCGGGATTTGGGAGTGGTTGAGATGGAAGCTTTCCCATCTCTCGCTCGCTTAACGCCGCATTCAGTTGTGCAATCTGGGCCTCGATGGTCTTGATGCTTTGCCCGTGTGCAGCAGTGTGTTGCACCAAAGACTGAATAGACGACTGGATGTTTGCGGTGGATTGTGTCGATTGTTTAACGAACGCCTCCAGACTTCGTTCTAGCGAGGAAACCTTATCGTTGTTTGACGGAACAAAGTTGTTTTGAGGAAAAGAATTGTTGGGTGCAAAGTTGTTCGTCTGATTTTGAAAAGGTTGGGGTTGGAAGGGCTGCTGAAATTGATGTTGAGTTTGTTGTTGCGCTTGTTGTTGCGGAGGAAGGGGCCTCTGGAAATTATTGCCTTGGAATTGATGTTGATTCTGATTCCAGGCGAAATTGGGGTGGTTCCTCCAACCGGGATTGTAGGTGGAAGAGTATGGATCATTTCTCGGTCTTTGCTGAAATGCAGCATTAACCTGATCCTGTCCTTGAGATGGTGGATTGTAAGGACACTCTTCGGTTAAGTGAGAAGGATCGGAACAACAAGCACAAATGGTACGAAGGGGAAGAACGGGAGATGAAAATTTGCTCTCTATCTCTTCAAGTTTTCTCGTTATTGCAGCCATTTCAGCTTTCATCGCAATGGAGACATCGAGTTGGTGAATTCCTACCCTAGAATGACCAGTAGAAGTGGAGAAAGAAGAAGAAGAAGTTGGTCTGGTGCTCTCCCATTGAAGCGTTTGTTCCGCAAGGTCGTCGAAGAATTGCCACGCTTCCTCGTCAGATTTCGATAGGAAGTAGCCCTGACAAATGGTTTCCAACAACTGCTTGGTTGCTGGGTTCAGGCCCTCGTATAAGGTTTGGCAAAGTTGCCATTTCTCGATACCATGGTGAGGGCACTGAACAAGAAGGTCTTTATACCAGTCAAAGCACTTCCAGAAGGGTTCAGTAGGAAGCTGAGAGAATTGGTTGATTTCGTTACGGATCCTTGCGGTTTTATGATTCGGATAGAATTTCTTGAGAAACGCTTTCACAAACTCGTCCCAACTGGTTATGGAGTGGGAAGCGGTGCTATACAGCCATTTTTCAGCAAGATCGCACAAAGTGAACGGAATGACCCGTAGCCGTATAGCATCGTCTGACAGCTGGGTAGTTTTCATCATGGCACAAATATTTTGGAACTTGTTGATGAAGATATAGGCATCTTCAGATTCAAGCCCATGAAATTTCGGAAGCATGTTAATGAAGTGGGGCTTAATTTCAAAATTATCCCCATTGGCCGGTGGAAGGGAAAGACAGGTGGGAAGTGCAGAACGGATAGGATAGAAACGATCCCGGAACGCGATTCGCTGTGGTGCTACAACAAGCGGTGGTGGTGGGTTATTCGCATCCATAGGAGGTCGAATCAATCCCGGAGGAGTTATAGGGATGTTTGAATTAAATCCTGACATCGCGGAAGAAGAGGTTGGTGATGGTGAAGGTGAGGATGTATGAACAGAATTTCGGTCAACGTCGGAGTTGTCCGGCAAAGGTAAGGATGAAAGAGGCGTGGACGGAGTTTCGACGTCTGAGTCGATCGCGTAGTCGGTAGCGACTAACGTAACGTGGACTAGGCGGGCGCTAGTGTCCTGAGTCCAAGCGGACATACACTAAACGAGTTTAGTATAGTCAAAGCGGAGAAGGTGAGGGTAAGAAAACGTCAATGGAGAAATACGATGGGTGGTGGGTGAAAAAATGGGATTTTGGCGACAAAGGGCAAGTTTTTATAAAAGTTTTTTGGTTTTTGTGTTTTTTTTCCTTTTTAGAAAGAACTTTACAGAAATATTTACGGACTTACGGCTTCAAACAATCACAGACAAGATATGCATAATCACACCTAGATCTAGGGTCACCTAGGTCAGCTAGACAGCTCCTAACTGTTCCAAAGGGCTAGAAATAGGACCTCAAACCGCCTCTTCTCCGCCAATTGCGGCCAGGTAAGTGCCAGGTAAGTGGGAGGCTCCCCACTACGTAAGTAGTGGTCCTAATTAAGTAACCACTTGCCTTGGACACACTTGCCTAGACACCGCAAAGTCAGGATAGGATAAACGGCCGATGCCTGTAACTAGTCCTCTGTCCTATTGAGCGCGAAGTCCTTAGGGCCGAGTCTAGTATTATTTTAATTAAACAATGGTCAATGCATATGCTTTTTGTGATTTCTGAGGTCCTGCGAAGGGTGATGAAATCCCCACCCAATCTGGATTGGTTTCAAGCCCCTTAAAGTCCATATTAATAAATGCAAAGCAGTAACAATCAACTGCAATCAATTTTTATTTTTTAGCGTGGCGCAAAGAATTCTGCACAAAAATAATTTATTAGAAGGGGGAAGAGAGTTTGCGCAAAGAATGCTGTAGAAAACACAGTTCAGTGGAGTTCAGAGGAGTGGGGGAGAGATAAGGAACACTAACAGGGATTTTGAGTTGATGAGGGCTCCAAATGGCCGCGGTTCCGCGGCCTAAGCTTGCTTATGCCGCGGTTCCGCGGCAATAAGGTGGAGGTGGGTTTTGAAATTCCTGTGGTATGCTAAGATGGGCGTCCTCTTCTTGTATAGAGCTCCTGAATTTTTATTTGCTCACTGGATCTGCTCCAGAATTTAATAGTAGACCGTTGGCTCCGTCTTGATCCGTCGCGATGTAGCCGCGAGATATGGGTCTAACTTCCCACGTCTTTGGCACTTAACTCGACCGTCTTTTTATCCTGCACACTTGCACAAAAACTAATCAAAAATAACAAGATGGTTTTTTACAATGTATATTTTTTTTGTTTTGTTTTTCGGTCATATTTATATTCCCAAATTAACCCGAAATTACACAAAGAAATAAACTACCATCTCCCCGGCAACGGCGCCATTTGATTGATAGAGTTTTTGCGTGTTTAGTTAATTACCGCAATCAAGACGGTTTCGCTTGTAGCTAGCCGGTTGAGTACGGGTCGTCCGCAGGGAGATGAGAATCTTTTTCTACGTGCTTTAACGAGTTAAGTCCAAATGTCCAGGTTTGTTTTTAGATTAACTATGTGCTAAAATGATATGTAAAGAGAGTTTGTTAGGGTTAGGATTAGGTTAGTTTGAGTTAGGAGTCGCTCACTTCTTTCGTTGCCACTCTTAATATCGGTGTTACGGTAATCGGCAACAACGGGGATTAGCATGACTAGGAAGGAACTTGCGGGTATAAGCTAGGCTTTCTAACGCTTAAGTTCTTCTTTTTGGTGCTTGTCCGTCCGTTCTTGGCTCTTTGCCTTAACCTCCGGTTAATTCAACCACAACCGGTCTCACTAAGGAATCACCGCTATCATGTAGGATAGGGTGCCGTAGGGAGCGGATTGTGGTTCAATTAACGAGAGTCCGAATTAAGATGTTGGGTAAGGAAAGAGTGAGAGAGATTTCCTTCTCTCAAACTTTCCTTATCCTACCCTAACAAGTATGGAAACTACTCACCCATTATAAGAAAAAGGAAAATAAAACAAAGGAGGAAGATAGAAAGAAAGAGGTTAGAAGATTACAACTAGCTAATTGAGACCTCACTTTGGCAAGGATCAAGCTTAAGCATCATTGTTGTTTAAGGATAAAGAAAAAGAGAACAAGAAAGAAACAAACAACAAATAACAACAACTAAATTAACAAATGAAAAATACAAGCAATTATAATTAACAAAATAACAAGACAAGCATGGTAACAAAAAGAACTCCTTTATTCATCCTTCACTCATAAAAGCTCACTACAAGTTTTTAATGGAGAAGAGATGAGAAGAGGAAGAAGAACAACAACATGTATTCTAAAATCTAAATACAAGAATAAGCACACTTGGCTTTGGCAAGTTCTGGACTATTTATAGGCAGGGAACTGGAAACCTAGGGCAACAATCTGCCTCCATATAGAATGACCAAAATACCCCTGAAAACTCATCATCTGTCGAGCCCGTACGGCCGCGGTTCGGCGGCCTAAGCATGCTTATGCCGCGGAACCGTGGCCCTTTAGGAGACTTAGGTCTTGAAACTTGGTGGTTTTCTCCTGTTTGTTGTTGTCTGCAGTGTGGTATATGTTTTTTTCAGAAACTCTTCACAATTTTTCCAGAATTTTAGCAGAACAAAAGGTGATGTGATGTGGATATTTTGCCATGATTTCCTTGAGCTCCGCATAGATATGTTGGATCTTGTGTTGACATTGAGCTTTGTGCATGAAAATGACATCGATTTGCCATTTTGTCCTTTAAACTGGTATGCGGCAACATCCGGATAGAGAGCGGAGACCCGTGTTTTATCTGTGGTTGGCAGTAATCCGGAATTTGTCGTGCTTTTCCATGAATTTCACCGTTTAGAGCCGAGAACCTGTATCCTGCAATTGACTAGCAAACACGGCTCAAGAGTACCTACTGATAAGCAATATGATAAAAATTGGGCGGTATAAAAATGCAAAAATCTGATATGAACAATAACCATCAAATCATCTCTTCACTGCCAATTGTGGCCAGGTAAGCACAAGTGAGGAAAGGAGGGTTCCGCTCACGAATCACCGTGAGATGAGCCTTTTAAAATTACCTTTCTCACTTGTCTAGCCTAGGCACCACAAAGTCAAGTTTAGATAAACAATCGAATGCCCACAACCTTCCTCTGTCCTATTGAACACGACAGTCTTTAGTTGGCTGAGTCTAGATATTTTTTTAATAAGCTCAAGGGTAATGCGTATGCTTTTAGTGATTTTTGGGGTCTTAGGAAGGGTGATGAAATCCCCATTCAAACTGAATTGGTGTTAAAGCCCCTTAAAGTCCGTATTATTTATGCAAAACAGTAACAAACAAATATCGAAAACACTTGCAAACAACTTATTTGGCGGCGGCGTAAAAAATCCTGTACAAAAACAGTTTTATTGGAGAGAGGAAGAGAGTTTGTGCAAAGAATGCTGCAGGAAGAATAGTTCAGAGGAGTTCAGAGGAGGGGAGAAGATGAGGGAAATACTCACAGAGAATTTGGAACTACAAATTTCTTCCCTGTACTTGTTTTGGTCTCCTCTTCCTGTTTAAAGCCCCTGAACCTTGGTTTGGTCACTGAATTTGCTTCAGAAATTTACAGCAAGTCATGGTTCCTTCTTGATCCTATCCAGTAGCTCCTCACGACTATGGCACTGAACTTGACCTTCTTCCTAAGCTGCACACTTGCACAAAATAAGGGTAAATAGAGAGTTGCTGGATAGGAGATGTTCCCCGCCGAGAAGACGCGACCGGGACGTTGGGACGTCGGGGCCTGAATTTCGAGGGCAGATGCTAATTGGTGCTATCCGTCCACCTCTCCAAAGATGCCAAGTTGATTAATGGCACCATATATCGAAGGTTTAAACGGATGCGGCCGATGAAGCAGACTTCATCAGATTCCTCCTCGTTTGAGGGGTTTTTGATTGTGGGGACGCTCTTCCCTGCAGGCGCAAGCCCCTGCAGTTAATTACGCTACCGTATCATGGTAACAACTTTCTTCTTCTCCAGATGGTCACTTAGTGTCGTGGGTGTTTGTTTTGTGTTTGGTTGCCCGTGGATTGTATACGGAGACTAAGTTATGTTGTCGCCCGTAGGGCGTGGACTAGTCCAAATCCGTATCTTTCTTAGATTGGGGTTTGGGGGTTGAGTTTAAGGATACATTAATCTCATTTAAAACTAAGATCAACTTAAACGTTTGTTAAGGATACGTTAGTCTAATTTTTAGACTAAGATCAACTTAACGGGATCGTTTAGATCCAACAAAAGAGCAATTGAGACTCTATTGTTTAGTTTAGTGACATTGCGGTCGATTAGTTTAAGGATATTGCGGTCCATTGTTAGTTTAAGGACATCTCGGTCTAATGTTAGTTTAAAGACATCACGGTCGAGATTAAGGACATCATAGTCCAAGAGTTTAAGGACCCCACAGTCCATTGTTAGTTTTAAGACATTATGGTCGAGGTTAAGGACATCATAGTCCATGAGTTTAAGGACCTCACAGTCCGATGTTAGTTTAAAGACATCGCAGTCA
Source organism: Agapanthus africanus (assembly GCA_030015575.1). NCBI lineage: Eukaryota > Viridiplantae > Streptophyta > Magnoliopsida > Asparagales > Amaryllidaceae > Agapanthus > Agapanthus africanus. The sequence goes on along the minus strand of JASDDO010000019.1, from coordinate 89,909,469 downwards.
AGGTTAAGGACATCATAGTCCATGAGTTTAAGGACCCCACAATCCAATGTTAGTTTTAAGACATCACGGTAGAGATTAAGGACATCATAGTCCATGAGTTTAAGGACCCCACAGTCCGATATTAGTTTAAAGACATCACGGTCGAGGTTAAGGAAATCATAGTCCATGAGTTTAAGGACCCCACAGTCCGTGAAATGTGTGGTTGTCGGGACCCGTCACCTTTTTGAAGACGTTGAGGAATTACAATGACAAATATCAAAGGAGTGAAGAGATGTATCCTTGAACCAAGGTGAATTGGTTGAAAGAGCAGATGTGCTCAGTTCAAGATAAGTTGAGGACTTATGGCCAGAAATGGGCTAAGTCCAATTAAAAAAAATGTTTTAACATTTTATTTTTTTGTTCGGGCTATTAAGCCTTTATTTGGGCTCGGCCCTTTTAATAATGCTAAGCATTAGGCTCTGACATTTTTGTCTTTATCAGAACAGAGCATGTTCTGATAGTGCGCCACGTGGCGCGTCAGGCACTTTGCGCTAATTAAAGAGCGCATTGAGCTAGCGCACACGAAGGTGACAAGTGTCGCGCTTAGCGCTAAGCGCTGGTTCATTAGCGCATTGCGCTTTCTATTTATGAGCGCTTTGCGCTAGTCTGTTGGCATGCCAGCGAGCGACACGTGGCGCGCTTAGCGCTGAGCGCCAGTCTATGAGCGCAGCGCTCTGTTTTAAAAGCGCAAAGCGCAAGTGGTGTCTATGGTTGACACGTGGCACGTTTTGGCGCTGAGCGTCGATCCAAGGAGTGCAAAGGCGCAGTTCATGAGTGCAAGGCACTTTTTAATAGCGCAAAGCGCATTTGATCAATTGTAAGATCAAAGAACAGATTTATGTTCTTCAAAGGAGGCTTTGCCTCAAGATCCAAGGACAAAAGTTCTTGTTTTTATAAAAGGCTCTGCCTTTATAGATCGAAAGATCTGTGAGTGGAGTAGTTTACTTCTTTTTATTATTTTATGATTAGATCTTTGATCTTTTCTTTTTTATTAAAGACCTTGGTCTTTTTTAAATCTCTGATCTTTTTAGAAGATGGTTCTTCTTTTTATGAGATGGTTTCATCTCTGTTGTTCAAGAATATAGTTCTTTACCTTGAAGATGAAGAAAAATCTTCTTTTTCTTAAGAGCTTACTCTTTTTTGCAGAGGGTTTCTCTCTCTCTTTTTTTCTATATTTTTCTCTCCTGTATTCTCTATCTCTTAGACTTGAAGTCTAGGGTCCTTTATATAGGGCCAAATGATTTGTTAAATCAGTTTTAAGAGATCTTTCTCTGATTGATTTGGGAATATTTCCCACCGTTGGATCTTTGATCCTAAGGCTTCTGTTTTACAGAAGATAATCTTCTTATTTTAATAAGATTGAAAAATCTTTCCATAACAGAACTTTAGTTCTAATTAATTAATAATTTATTATTAGTAGATCTTTTGATCTGACGGTGGGGGAATTTTTAATTCCAGCGCTGGCGCACCTTGCGCTAGCGCACCTACGTTCGACACATGGCTCGCAGTGCAGAGCGCAGCGCAACTGTGTTAGCGCAGCCGTGTTTGACACGTGGCGCGTAGCGCATAGCGCTGGATCTGATGCGTTGCTTTAACTTTTAAATTTTGAATTTTGAAACAGAGCTTTGCTCTGATTGGGGGTGCACCGTCTAGGGCGCAGCGCTCCTGGTGTTGGTGTGTCTGCTTTTGACACGTGGCGCGCAGCACGCAGGATCTGAAGCGTTGCTTCAATTTTTGAATTTTGAAATTCAAAACAGAGCTTTGCTCTGATTGGGGGAAACAAATGCCACCCACCGTTGCGCTCACGTGGCGCACACGTGAGTGCAGCGGTGAGAACATCTGAGCCTTTGGATCAACTCAGAAGTTGAGGAGGCGGTTCAGTGCCTATAAGTAGGACATTTGGTCCTCAGATGATTACCATCTTTTTCTTAAGAATTTTTATTCAGAGCCCTGCTCATCTGTTCAAGAACTTTCAAGAGTTAGAACTCTACCAAACTTAGGTAAAATTAAATTAATTTTAATAAATTAGGGTTTTTACCCATTAACAGAGTCTCGCTCTTCATAGATCTTTGATCTAAAGAAAACCCTTCTAGGGTTTCATTAATAGAGCCTTGCTCTCATGACCTATAGATCTAAACAGATATTTTCTTGGGGTTTCTTATCCCATGGATCAGAGCTCTGCTCTTTTGATAATATGTAGATCTTTTGATCTTTTGATGAAGAACTCTTAAGAGTTTTTCATGGATCTTTAAGATCCCAGAATTTTAATTCTCAATAATTAATTTTAATTAATCTTTGATGGATTTTCCATCATCATTACAGAGCTAGGCTCTTTAAGGAATTTTATTCCTTCATGACCAGAGTTTGACAAGTGTCACTCTGTTATAGAGCTTTGCTCTCAAAGGGAGCCTCATTTTCTCAAGGGATTTCTCATTCAATGAGAATATTCCTTGAGGATTTCCTCATTAATTGACAGTCTCATCCAATGATGAGGCTGTTTTATTAATTGATGCATTGTCATCTGGATTTTGTGGGTCCCCCTTGGGTCCTCTTTCCACTGCACTGCAGTGTGGTACAGATTTTAAAGTGCCGAGTGTCAGAATTTTGAAATTAAATTATAGTACTGACAATCGAATTCTGTTCTTTCTTGCAGGCGACATGTCTTCCGATCTCTCTTTCCCGTTTTTCCGTTCAGAGGGAGGATTCCCTGAAGCACCTGTGGACCGGGAGGTTCTTGCGCTCATCAGAGACTATGACCCGGAACACAAAAACCTTCACTTGTGGGGTAGGTGTACGACCAGATAATCAGAGGTCGTCGAAGCTTCTCCTGTGCGACGCCATCGGATCCGATCTCGTCGATTTCGTATGCTGATGCACCCCCGGTGAACTATACCGTGGAGGTTGTCAATTGGACTTCGGAGGGTCTTCTTCAACCTTCGATTGCCGCCATACCCATGCAGCTGCCGGCAGCTTTGGATACTTTGGGGTGGCGCATATGCCAGGGCGAGTCGCGCCTTTGGGGACAACCTTACAACATCGGGTTGACTCCCCGACATTCGGCCGGGTATTTGCAGTGGGCCAGGTACATTTTGTCGGCGAAGAAAACGCACTTGCTGAAGCTCGGCCTATATCCTGCGGTTTACGCTTCGTTGTTCCAATATTCTGCTCCTCCGACATAGTGGGTTAAGGCATTCGTGGAGCAATGGAACATCCCAACACATACCTTTCTTCTATCGGACAGAGAAGTATCCATCTCCTTAGAAGAATTTGCTGAGATTTCCGGTCTACCGGTTAGGGGGGAGCACTATGAGGAGCTGCTTCCTCCGGATGAATACGTTTTCGCCACCAAACCAGTGGTGATGGGCCTAACACCGGAGAACGCCATCGAGCACCAGTTTCCTAGTCTGATAAAGGTGCTGAATATGTACGAGAGTCTTTTCTTGGAATCCGGAGGCCGGGGGGTCAGTTTCGCAGACTTCATTGCCCGGTTTCTTCGCCCGGAGATTCTATCGCAACGAGACGAAAAATTTGCCAAGCTCGACGAACCCTTCGGTTTTGGCTTGGACCGTCGACCAATACTGGAAGATGATCAGAAGGGCTTTTTCCTCCCTGATGCCGCGATCATTCTTCTGTCAGAAATCGCCGCTCCCGGTGTCACGCCCCGCTTCCCAAAATACGGAATACGAGGTATGACTAGGCCAGCCATGCTCCTACGGTCAAGGGATCGTCCCGCCGTAGTCACACTTCGGCTTCTAGCACTACATGGTAATCAGTAATAAAGCACAGTATTGAAGGAATCACATCACTAATTTATTACATTAAAATTTCATTGTTCACAGAGTACAGATAATAAAAACAATAACTAACCAAGTTCAATCTCACAATCTCTTTTATGGAAAGAAGTAAACGAAGTAGGTACACCAACTATATCTCCGTGAACTCGAAGGATAGATCCGTCTCCGGTGCCGGTCCTCGCGCGGAATCTGAGCATGCATACTCAGGTCGTCAGAGCGACACAAATAATAATATTATTATAAGCAGATGAAACAGGTAAATGAGGTATTACTGGTATGAGAATAATGCAAGTAAACACTATATCACAGTATGATGCAGAATATGTTATGTGTCCCTATCGGTCTCTAAGTCATGTTTGAAATCACATAGTGGAAGGAGGATCATGTTTAACAGGAGTCTCGTACATACCCGAGACAACGGCCCACATGCCCGGGACATAACCCTGTCAGCCGGATCGCTAGATCCTGTCCTACACGTATAAGTATCACAGTTCGAATGATCATCCTCTAAACACGGTCCTGCTAAATACGATACTCTTTCCACTTTGATTTCCCCTTTTTCCCCAGGTTACACTATTTATGATATTGGTCTAGTTGTGTACGAGTATACTAATGGCACGGTTTCATCACTGTCCACTATATCAATCACTGTCACGAATATTCACTTTCCATTGGTGTACTCGTCACTCCTAAACCAACATCTATCACGCACGATAATGCAATGTCCACACGCACTAACACTGTGTAAATGACAAGGGTATGATGTATGTATTGTATGCCACCAATAAGCACGGTATGTTATGACTTAGCATGCATGTCATGAATTAAAATAAATTGCACAAATTAACATGTTACGAATTCCGCAAAAATGATGTAGGTAAGATATATAGAACAATCAGTCAGGAATCCATCAAAATTTATTTCAGTTCAATCGGAGTTTCGGTTTTCGAGATATAACTGTTTCAGTTTAAGTGTTCGCGGCTGGAATTTCAATTTCAGAACTGAACGTCTGTTTCGCGACACGAATTGCGCCCAGTTGGGCTCAGAACTTAGCGATGTCACAGTTAGATGAAATTTAGGGTTTTCGATAAAGTATTCAACGCAACAGACGGAGCCTTAGTCGCATCTGTACGTTGAAAGTTATACACAGTTCAATCTCAAATGTCGTGTCAGAAAGTGTTCTGAACAGCTTTACGTTCTGCCTTTTTAAAATAAGTTTAAAATAACAAACTGCGATGAATCGGAAAGAGACCACTTGTTTTCTTTCACTAACAGGAATATCTTATAACTACTGTAAAGTTCCGTACCATGCGATTTCAGGAAATTCGGGGACGCAGGATTTTAGACAGAACACACCAATCAGAAACGCTCTGGACTGCAGTCCAGAGTCGTGTTCCGATCCAGTTATCATCATGATTACAGAACAGGAATCATTAGGATTTTCCATAGGGTTAAAGTTCATCGAGTCGGCTTCGATTTAAGCCCTCGGACGCAGCTTTCCAATATTTATACGATTTATGGTGATTTTATTCGTTTTCAGGTACGAGAGAGTTCTAGTTTAAACAACATATATGGGGATATCACTTTTTGTCACGAACAATCGTATTTTCCAGCGAATTTCGCACACGTTATACATCAATAGAAGGGCCAACAGAACGTATAGGTTACCGTCAAATTAGACAATTATTTCTATTAGTAACTAACATCGAGCACTTAGGTTTTAACACGTATAGTAAATCGGTAAATTGTAAACTACATTATCTAGGTGGGTAACCCTATTATTATAGCATGAAGCAAGTAAATACTTGCCTGGAGAGCGCCTCGGTGTCGTATGGCAGCAGTGGCGTCGCGAACGCGCGATATACGCCACGTACCGGATTCCCGCGAGCCTCGATCTAGATGTGGATCTCGCGTCGGGATTGTTCGGAGTCGTCTTGTGCGTGTGAAACTGCCGTCGATGCTCTGTTGGTCTCCCGGTTGCGCTGTGATCGACGACGTAGGCGGCGGTCGCTCCGGCGAAGTGCAACAGTTCAAAGTTTGGAAGTGGGTTTGGTGATCTTGGGTTTAGTGTGTTTTTTTTTTTGGAGGGGAGGATTAATCAGTGGGGCTTGGGAATTGTGGCGAGGGTGATGAGGCTGCAGAGGTGGGGTCGACGACGTCGTAGGTTGCCGACCTCGAGGAGGCGTGCAGGGGTGATTCGAGCTCGTCGGTAAGAATGGGTTTCTGTGCAGGGGGTTGCTTGGCAGGGGCTCGGGCTGTCGAATGTGGAGTCGTAGAAGGAGGGAGTTGGTGGAGGAAACGTGAGGTGATGCAGAGGGGGATCGGAGGAAGTTCGTCGTCGTCGTGGGTGGAGATGGCAGTGGGTTATGGGAGATTTGTGGCTCGGTGAAAGTAGAGGAGAGAGGTGAGGAGTTTGTGAGTGCGAGAGAGTTGAGGGCGACGAGATTGACCACGTGGGGGCAACGGCAGGGCGAGGGCGTGGGCGATGGTGGGGGAGGCGTGTCGCGCGCGCAGTTAAGGGGGTAGCCGTTGGAATTTGAAAGGGGAAGAAGAACAGTGGAGGTGAGTGAGCGGGTCGGGTATAAGGAGGTAAGTGGTCACGGGCCTTAGGGGTTTGGGCCGAGAAGGAAAAAAAAAAACAATTTCCAAAAAAAACGTTGTGGGCTGTAGGTTGAGACGGTGGGCCGGGGGCTGTTTTTAAAAAAATTTCTTTTTTTAAAAAAAACTTTGTGGCTGGGCTAAGAGTGAGGGGCCGGCTAGGGTCTTTAAGAAATTTTCTTAAAAGAAAAATGTGGCTGAAGGAAGTAGATTGGGCTGAGGGGTTCTAAAGGGGATTTTAGTGTAAGGATTTAATCAAGAAACATTTGAGTGGGCTGAGATAAACAGGCCGGGAAAATATAAGGAATTTATTTAAAAATTTAGAGTGGGCTGAAACTTAGGGTTTTAAAATATAGGGTTAGGATTTTATTGATAAATTTTGGTTTTAAATTTTGGGTTTTAGCTTTTAGGGTTTGGACTATAATTCCAAAAGAGCCGAAAAAAATAGGGTTTAAACAACCAACTAAAAATATATGGAGTCAAGAATAAGTTAATCATTAGAATTCAGAAAATAGGAGATTTCATGTAGAAAGGGAACGGGGATTTACATCATACCCCCCTTAACAAAAATTTCGTCCTCGAAATTTAACAAAGATACAAGAGTACAATGTACTAAACAAAAAGATGTGGATAACGATCACGGATGTCTTCCTCCCGCTCCCAGGTGGATTCTCCTGGGGAACGACCGCCCCAAGAGACTCGGACTAACGGAATGACCTTATTCTTCAGCACTTTCTCTCTGCGGTCGAGAATGGTAGTAGGCTGCTCCTCGTATGACAGATCGGTCCCCAAAACTAACTCTGAATGGTCCAGAACATGGTTCTCATCTCGAACGTAACGCCGCAACTGTGATACGTGAAAGGTATTGTGCACCCCAGCTAGCGATGGAGGCAAGGCCAATCGATAGGCCACCTCTCCTACTCGCTCTAGCACCTCAAAAGGTCCGATAAAACGGGGACTAAGCTTTCCCCGACTCCCGAATCTGATAACTCCACGAGTAGGTGAAATCTTCAAGAACACATGATCTCCGACTTCAAAATCAAGTGCCCTTCTGCTGGTATCTGCCCAACTCTTTTGTCGATCCTGAGCCGTCTTAATACGCTGCCTGATCATTTGGACCTTGTCCACTGTCTGAACAATGAGTTCGGGGCCCAGTAATCTTCGTTCTCCCACATCATCCCAACATACTGGGGATCGACACTTCCTCCCATATAGCGCTTCAAAAGGAGCCATCTTAATACTAGCCTGATAACTATTGTTGTAAGAAAACTCGACTAGGTGCAGATGGTCCTCCCAGGAACCCTGAAAGTCCAACATACAGGCCCTCAACATATCCTCGAGGGTCTGAATTGTACGCTCGGATTGTCCATCCGTCTGTGGGTGATAAGCTGTGCTGAATTTAAGGCGGGTTCCCAAACTCTCCTGTAAGCTCTTCCAAAAGTGTGACAAGAATCTCGTGTCCCGGTCTGACACAATGCTGACTGGAACACCGTGAAGTCGCACAATCTCCTGCATATATCTTTCTGCCAGTGATTCTGTCGACTGTCCCACTCGGAAAGGTAGAAAGTGTGCAGCTTTTGTGAGGCGATCGACGATAACCCAAATAGCGTTATTGCCTTTAGGGCTCCGTGGTAAGGCCGTCACAAAATCCATAGTAATGTGCTCCCACTTCCATTCAGGTATCGGCAATGGTTGTAATAATCCTGCTGTTCTCTGATGTTCCGCCTTCACCTGCTGACATACCAAGCATCTGGATACTAACCTCGCAATTTCCCGCTTCATTCCGTTCCACCAAAAGTGCTGCTTTAGGTCCTGATACATTTTTGTACCTCCTGGATGCATAGAATAAGCTGAACTGTGTGCTTCAGCCAAAACTTCTTCTCGTACATCCCCTTTAGGTACGCAGAGTCTGTTACCGAATCTCAGAGAGCCATCTTCATGTATAATCAAATCCGTTCTCAATCCAGCTTCCACTTGCTCTCTGAACTTTTGTAATCGAGGATCATCCGCTTGTGCAATCTTGATGCGATCCACCAGGGAAGATTGCACCTGTAGTTGCCAAAATTGACTGAGTGCGTTCGAAGTAACGACCTCAAGTTCAAGTCTCTGGAAATCCTCAATAATACTCCTCTGATCGGTCAACATCATGACCGCTGGTTTGCGACTGAGTGCGTCTGGTACAACATTGACCTTCCCCGGGTGATACTGAAGGTCCAAGTCATAATCTGCCATTAGCTCTAGCCATCGGCGCTGCCTCATGTTCAGTTCCTTCTGAGTGAAAACATACTTCAAACTTTTGTGATCGGTGTATACCTCCACTTTTTCTCCTAATAGATAGTGCCTCCAAATCTTCAACGCAAAGACTACCGCAGCTAACTCCAAGTCATGTGTAGGGTAGTTCTTCTCGTGGTTTCTCAATTGTCGAGAGGCGTAAGCAACCACTCGGCCGTGCTGCATCAAAACACAGCCTAAACCCTTCCCTGAGGCATCACTGTGTATCACCAAACCACCGGAATTATCTGGTACTGTAAGTATAGGTGCTGTGGTTAACTTCTGCTTCAGAGTGTCGAATGCCTGAGTGCACTCTTCTGTCCATGTAAACGGCACGTCCTTCCGTGTCAGCCGTGTCAATGGTTCTGCGATTCTTGAGAAATCTTGGACGAATCTCCGATAATAGCCTGCTAATCCCAGAAAACTCCTGATCTCGGCCACTGATTTCGGCGTCGGCCAATCTCTGACAGATTCTATCTTTGCCGGGTCCACTGAGATGCCTTCGCCCGAAACAATATGTCCCAAAAACTGAACCTTGTCAAGCCAGAATTCACACTTGCTTAGCTTCGCGTACAGCTTCTCTTCTCGAAGAATTTGTAGAACCATGCGCAAATGCTCAGCATGCTCTTCCCAGGTCTTCGAGTAGACAAGTATGTCGTCGATAAACACAACGACAAACGTGTCCAGGTATTTTGCGAACACCCTGTTCATTAAATCCATGAATATTGCTGGGGCATTGGTAACACCGAACGGCATCACAAGGAACTCGTAATGTCCGTATCGGGTCCTGAAAGCCGTCTTGCATACATCCTCGGTTGCTACTCTGATTTGATGATATCCAGAACGGAGATCCAACTTCGAGAAAACCTTGGCTCCACTTAGCTGATCGAATAGGTCATCGATACGCGGGATTGGGTACTTGTTCTTTATTGTCACCTTGTTCAGCTCCCGGTAATCTATGCACATTCGCAACGATCCATCCTTCTTCTTTACCAATAGAACTGGTGCACCCCACGGTGAAGCGCTTGGCCGAATAAATCCCTTCTCCAATAATTCTTCAACCTGTTTCTTCAATTCCGCCAACTCGACTGGTGCCATTCTGTATGGGGCTCTGGATACTGGTGCAGTACCTGGAATCAAATCGATTGAGAACTCCAAGATTCGAGGAGGTGGTAGACCTGGTAGATCTTCAGGAAACACGTCTAGAAAGTCCCGAACAATTTCTGGGGCTGGGGTCTTATCAATCTCCATGGCTGTCAGTTCCTTAGGCTTTGCTCTGTACTTAGCTGGTTCCAAAGATTCGCTTCCGCCCTCGAAAACAAACTCCGGGTGATTAGGAATACGGAAGATCACCTTCTTTGCACGACAATCGATAACTGCATGAAAAGTGCTCATCCAATCCATCCCAAGGATTGCGTCGTAACTGCCTGTCCCAATTAGGAGGAAATTCGCATAGAATTCCCTGCCACACACTACAACCGGGCATAATCTACATTCTCGACTAGATGTAATAACGCCATTACCCGTATGAATTTCCCATCCCTTGGTTAGTGGTTCATGTGGTATTGAGTGTGTAATTGTGAAATGCTCAGACAAGAAACAATGCGATGCTCCTGAATCAAAAAGTACTCTAGCTGGCAAGGAATGTACAAGTAGAGTACCTGTAACCACATCTCCTGACGCTTCTGCCTGCTCTGCGGTCAAGGTGAAAGCCCGTCCCTGACCGCGACCTGTAAATGGCTGTCTCTGTTCCTGCGGCCTCTGCTGTGGCGGTCCCGAACTTCCTTGTATCTCTGCTCGTTCAGGACAACTGTTAATCCTGTGCTGACTGGAGCCGCAAATCAGGCACTGTCCCTTAGCACGGCGGCAGTCCTTCTGGGTATGTCCTCCTCTACCGCAATATCCGCAAGTTACGCCCTGCCTCTGGGGGCGATGCTGTGGTACGAAAGGGCGCTTCATTTGCGTCGTTCCTGCTCTGTGAACCGGTATGGCTCCTCGAGGAGGCGCGTGGTTACGTGCTGGAACGACTGGGGGTCTTCTGAACTTGTTAATCAATTGCTCCTGAACTCTCGCCGCGTTGAGTACCTGTGCGAAAGTCTGCAGATCTAACGATGCAATCAGCTGCTGCAACTCAAAATCTAACCCCTGAAGGAAACGCCTAGCTCTGGTGACTTCTGATTTGACCATGTATGGAGCAAAGCGGCTCAGACGGTTGAACTCTGCCGCATAAACGTCCACTGGGCGTCCATTCTGCTTCAGAAGAATAAACCTTTCCTCCATTTCTGCCTTGGCTGTGGGAGGAAAATAGTGATCTAAGAAGCACTTCTTAAACTTGTCCCATTCAATCGGCTCTTCAAGTCTGCTTTCTTCTACCGACCACCATGTACGAGCCTCGTCTTCTAATTGTATCTTTATCACATTCACTCTGTCTTCCTCTGGAACCCTGGCGGCTGCCAATAAATTCTCCATGTTTACCAGCCATTGTTCAGCCTCAAGGGGTTCAGCTAGCCCTGTGAACGCAGCTGGGTGTAACCGTCGGAAGTCTGACACGGTACCAGCCCTAGTCTGATAAGCTGGTGGAGTAGCGCCCTCGGGGGCGGTAATAAGTGCGGAGGGTCCTCCTGCAGCGGTAATCGCTCTGAGTCCCTCAGTAAGCAAATCTGTCTTCCTCTCCTGAGCTTCCGCGAGAGTGGTCAATGCACTGAGTATTCTTTCCGTGCGGTCTTGAGAGCTGGAGTCCGAGGAGGGGTCGTTCGGGGACGTCATATCACTGGAAGATTCAAAAGAATAGGTTCAGATTCAAGGATAGAAATCAAGAATAGTGAAACAAGAATAACGTAATATAGTTTAGTTAATGTCATCCCTTGATACTAAACACAGGCTCTGATACCAACTAAACCATGTCACGCCCCGCTTCCCAAAATACGGAATACGAGGTATGACTAGGCCAGCCATGCTCCTACGGTCAAGGGATCGTCCCGCCGTAGTCACACTTCGGCTTCTAGCACTACATGGTAATCAGTAATAAAGCACAGTATTGAAGGAATCACATCACTAATTTATTACATTAAAATTTCATTGTTCACAGAGTACAGATAATAAAAACAATAACTAACCAAGTTCAATCTCACAATCTCTTTTATGGAAAGAAGTAAACGAAGTAGGTACACCAACTATATCTCCGTGAACTCGAAGGATAGATCCGTCTCCGGTGCCGGTCCTCGCGCGGAATCTGAGCATGCATACTCAGGTCGTCAGAGCGACACAAATAATAATATTATTATAAGCAGATGAAACAGGTAAATGAGGTATTACTGGTATGAGAATAATGCAAGTAAACACTATATCACAGTATGATGCAGAATATGTTATGTGTCCCTATCGGTCTCTAAGTCATGTTTGAAATCACATAGTGGAAGGAGGATCATGTTTAACAGGAGTCTCGTACATACCCGAGACAACGGCCCACATGCCCGGGACATAACCCTGTCAGCCGGATCGCTAGATCCTGTCCTACACGTATAAGTATCACAGTTCGAATGATCATCCTCTAAACACGGTCCTGCTAAATACGATACTCTTTCCACTTTGATTTCCCCTTTTTCCCCAGGTTACACTATTTATGATATTGGTCTAGTTGTGTACGAGTATACTAATGGCACGGTTTCATCACTGTCCACTATATCAATCACTGTCACGAATATTCACTTTCCATTGGTGTACTCGTCACTCCTAAACCAACATCTATCACGCACGATAATGCAATGTCCACACGCACTAACATTGTGTAAATGACAAGGGTATGATGTATGTATTGTATGCCACCAATAAGCACGGTATGTTATGACTTAGCATGCATGTCATGAATTAAAATAAATTGCACAAATTAACATGTTACGAATTCCGCAAAAATGATGTAGGTAAGATATATAGAACAATCAGTCAGGAATCCATCAAAATTTATTTCAGTTCAATCGGAGTTTCGGTTTTCGAGATATAACTGTTTCAGTTTAAGTGTTCGCGGCTGGAATTTCAATTTCAGAACTGAACGTCTGTTTCGCGACACGAATTGCGCCCAGTTGGGCTCAGAACTTAGCGATGTCACAGTTAGATGAAATTTAGGGTTTTCGATAAAGTATTCAACGCAACAGACGGAGCCTTAGTCGCATCTGTACGTTGAAAGTTATACACAGTTCAATCTCAAATGTCGTGTCAGAAAGTGTTCTGAACAGCTTTACGTTCTGCCTTTTTAAAATAAGTTTAAAATAACAAACTGCGATGAATCGGAAAGAGACCACTTGTTTTCTTTCACTAACAGGAATATCTTATAACTACTGTAAAGTTCCGTACCATGCGATTTCAGGAAATTCGGGGACGCAGGATTTTAGACAGAACACACCAATCAGAAACGCTCTGGACTGCAGTCCAGAGTCGTGTTCCGATCCAGTTATCATCATGATTACAGAACAGGAATCATTAGGATTTTCCATAGGGTTAAAGTTCATCGAGTCGGCTTCGATTTAAGCCCTCGGACGCAGCTTTCCAATATTTATACGATTTATGGTGATTTTATTCGTTTTCAGGTACGAGAGAGTTCTAGTTTAAACAACATATATGGGGATATCACTTTTTGTCACGAACAATCGTATTTTCCAGCGAATTTCGCACACGTTATACATCAATAGAAGGGCCAACAGAACGTATAGGTTACCGTCAAATTAGACAATTATTTCTATTAGTAACTAACATCGAGCACTTAGGTTTTAACACGTATAGTAAATCGGTAAATTGTAAACTACATTATCTAGGTGGGTAACCCTATTATTATAGCATGAAGCAAGTAAATACTTGCCTGGAGAGCGCCTCGGTGTCGTATGGCAGCAGTGGCGTCGCGAACGCGCGATATACGCCACGTACCGGATTCCCGCGAGCCTCGATCTAGATGTGGATCTCGCGTCGGGATTGTTCGGAGTCGTCTTGTGCGTGTGAAACTGCCGTCGATGCTCTGTTGGTCTCCCGGTTGCGCTGTGATCGACGACGTAGGCGGCGGTCGCTCCGGCGAAGTGCAACAGTTCAAAGTTTGGAAGTGGGTTTGGTGATCTTGGGTTTAGTGTGTTTTTTTTTTTGGAGGGGAGGATTAATCAGTGGGGCTTGGGAATTGTGGCGAGGGTGATGAGGCTGCAGAGGTGGGGTCGACGACGTCGTAGGTTGCCGGCGTCGAGGAGGCGTGCAGGGGTGATTCGAGCTCGTCGGTAAGAATGGGTTTCTGTGCAGGGGGTTGCTTGGCAGGGGCTCGGGCTGTCGAATGTGGAGTCGTAGAAGGAGGGAGTTGGTGGAGGAAACGTGAGGTGATGCAGAGGGGGATCGGAGGAAGTTCGTCGTCGTCGTGGGTGGAGATGGCAGTGGGTTATGGGAGATTTGTGGCTCGGTGAAAGTAGAGGAGAGAGGTGAGGAGTTTGTGAGTGCGAGAGAGTTGAGGGCGACGAGATTGACCACGTGGGGGCAACGGCAGGGCGAGGGCGTGGGCGATGGTGGGGGAGGCGTGTCGCGCGCGCAGTTAAGGGGGTAGCCGTTGGAATTTGAAAGGGGAAGAAGAACAGTGGAGGTGAGTGAGCGGGTCGGGTATAAGGAGGTAAGTGGTCACGGGCCTTAGGGGTTTGGGCCGAGAAGGAAAAAAAAAACAATTTCCAAAAAAACGTTGTGGGCTGTAGGTTGAGACGGTGGGCCGGGGGCTATTTTTAAAAAAATTTCTTTTTTTAAAAAAAACTTTGTGGCTGGGCTAAGAGTGAGGGGCCGGCTAGGGTCTTTAAGAAATTTTCTTAAAAGAAAAATGTGGCTGAAGGAAGTAGATTGGGCTGAGGGGTTCTAAAGGGGATTTTAGTGTAAGGATTTAATCAAGAAACATTTGAGTGGGCTGAGATAAACAGGCCGGGAAAATATAAGGAATTTATTTAAAAATTTAGAGTGGGCTGAAACTTAGGGTTTTAAAATATAGGGTTAGGATTTTATTGATAAATTTTGGTTTTAAATTTTGGGTTTTAGCTTTTAGGGTTTGGACTATAATTCCAAAAGAGCCGAAAAAAATAGGGTTTAAACAACCAACTAAAAATATATGGAGTCAAGAATAAGTTAATCATTAGAATTCAGAAAATAGGAGATTTCATGTAGAAAGGGAACGGGGATTTACACCCGGCATTGACGAGGAGGCGTTCTTCCTTAGGTTTCTTGGGCTGTGGTTGTGCTGGTTCGCGCTTTCCATGCACCCTCGCTATATGAGGCCGTCCGTTTTCTACCCAGCGCATATAATGGTGGCCAGGATACAAGTGGCTATTGGGATTGCCGGGCTAGCCTACCTGTACCATGGTCTCAGCGTGGCGGCGGATACAACTGAACCGGGGGTGCATGCCGCCAACTTCCCGATGCACTACTTTACTTCATGGATGGAAATGCACGTGCTCGGGGTATTTGGTATTCATAAAAGGCCTCCGTTTTTCGAGAAATGCAAATTCCTAAGAATTATGCGGCTGGTCGACGCTTCTATCGTGAATCCGTCTCAGCGGGAGGCTAGGGGCTTGCTTCTTCGTCCGCGCACGGTCGGGGCTGGTATGTATTTCACGGACAAAGTCCTGACAATTGGCCAGGAAACTTTCAAGACGATGCTGGCATTGCGCGACTCCTTTAAGGATGGGGCCTCCGTGTTGAAAGCCCGGGAGATTCTATACCTATACTCTATTAGGCCGGGCTTTCTCGTATTCAGGCAAAATGATGCGGCGCTTTTTATGAGATATAATCCCCATCATTTTGCCCAGCGGCTGAGTTATAACCAGGGGGTTCCACTGGAGGCGTTCTTGGAAGAACCTGCTGCCACCAGAGAGGGAATACGGAGTGCACTGCATCACTTTATGTGCTTAAATACGGGCTCCTACTTCTTTATTAGCGAGCCGAGTTGCATTCCGAGGGCCCTTAACATACACGGGGTCTGGTATCAACATGCGATGGGCGCTATCATCAGAGAAGAGAGGCGACTGCTGCTCGATCGCAAGAGTGCGCCCCCGCCAGCGATCGCAACGTCCCTTTGAAGCGACGGATCGCTGTCCCCCCTCCGCTAAGTAGGGTTGCTGCAATTGAGCCTCCACGTGTGCTAAGCCCCACGCGTGGATTGTCCCATGCTCCTGTGGAGACGGTGGACATGCCCTCGGTGCCCCGCGCTCCCGTGGAGACGGTAACCGTAGCTTCACCTGAATCTGGCGTGGGCTCGGATATCGGGACTCGCCGTCCCAAAGTGCCCACGAAGCGCAAGCTGGTTTTGGCTGCGACCAGAGTTCCCACGCAGAAAAGGAAGAAGAAATCGATCCTCTCTGCTGACGTTGTATTTGGTCAGGAACCTCATGCTCCTTACAACGATGGCTTGAGTGAGTATGGGACCAACGACGGCCTATTTATGCCACCAGATGACACTGATCTGGCGGCTGCCATTGCAGCTTCTGAGCGATCGGCGAGCCATAAAACGGGATTGGCTATCCTCGCGCAATCAGGTAACCATTAGCCGTATTTTTCGTCATTGCGTCGTATTTCTATTATTGTATTTTGACTGACGCTTTTCCTTCTTTAACAGGCATTTCTACCGAAGAAGCTCTCGCTGCTTCTCTCAAGACTTTCGAGGAAGAGGAACGGCTTCGAGCATCCTTAGGCATCGGTACATTTCGGTTCACCATGTTCCTATTCCTGTTTCTTATGATTAATTTAACCCTTTCTTTTTCTTATCGCAGGGACCACAACGCCGATCCCGCAAGCTGATGCGGAAATTCTTCCCGAGCCAGCTACCGAAGTCCCGGCCTCTTCGGTACTGCCGAAAGAGGCCTTACTTAAACGACCGATGACGGAAGCCTTGACGGCTCCAGAGGTAACCCTGGATGCGGACGACGACGTCCTGTTGGAGGAGGCTTCTAAAAGGTCTGCTCTGACGGCCCGGGAGAAAAGGAAGCGCCGGAGGCGCGCAGCAAGGGAGCGTAGTGCCGCTTTAGCTGCGGGGGCGGGTTCGAGCGTCGCTACCTCTGCTGCTGCTCCTTCAGAGGAGTCTCTGGTTGCGTTATCTACTGCTTACAGACGGGTGGCACGTGCGGCTCGGGAAGCAGACGGTAACTCAACTCCAGGTAATGTGTCGTGGGGTTCTGTCGTCAAATTTTGAATTATCAGTTCTCATATATCTTATTTTTGCAGAGCCGAGTCTTCCCAAAGAAGTGGCGGCGACCACCAAGCCTGAGGGAGCGGTGGAGGAGGTAGCTGCTATTCCTGAACCCGGGGCGGTGGCAGGCGATGTGGTCGCAATTGCCGGGCTCGAGGTAGTGGCCGACGAGATGGCTACCATGGCCGCGCCTAAAGCAGCGGTGGATGAGACGGCTGCAATTACTGAGCCCGAGGTGGTGGCGAGCGAAACGGGTGCAATTGCTGGGTCCGATGTGGCCGCTCTTTCTCAAGAGTCGGGCACCGCTCCGATCATCGCTCTTCCTGCCTAAGGTTCTTTATCGTCTCCTGGCGTCGCAAGCATGACGACGGCTCTTGTGGAGTCAGGGGATGAGGCGACGGGAGGTGAGGCCACCCCGATGGAGGAGGGAGACGCCATTGTTGAATCAAGTGACGCCCTCATCATGGTTCCGGCTGGCGACTCATCAGGTAGATTTTAGGTTACCGCCATTCTTTTTATTCTGCAATCCTTCTTAACAAGGTTTATCTTGTTTCTAATGCAGGTGTGGCTAGTGCTGATGTCGAGCTACTTGAGACAGTGCCGTCAGTTACCTCCCTGACGGTGACCACCTCTCTACCTTCTCCCGTACCGTCGCAGATGCTGGAAGGTATGGATTTGTGACCCATCAGTCTTGTCTCTCGGCTGTATAATTCATGTACTGACATTGCGTTATCGCGTTTTTGCAGGAGTCCTTTTTGACCACCTGTACCAGGTGCTGCATCCCCACTTCTCCTTCCCGTCGGAGATTGCTTCATCCAGTGGCGCTGGTGAATACAGCTTTCAATTAATGCTCTTTCTTCTACCGATAATGAAATTATTTCTGATTCTTCTTTGCCTTGATTGCAGTGTTACAGATTGAAGGAGGAGATGAGAGATCAGTTGCGCCACTGGTCCTCCCGGCTTTGCTACCTGCTGCAGCTGGTATAGTAAATTCCATTGTTCATGAATCTCTCATGTTTCTTGAGCCGTCATCTGATTGTGATTTGTTTTGCAGTGGTCGCTTCGACTCTGGCCTCTTTCGAATCTCGTATTATGATGCCGGCAGGCCCCTTCTCCAGACGTCCATCCTCAAAGGGTGCTGTGACGAGTCTGCGCATGTTGAGCGAATACGTTGAGGAGCTTGACGCGGAGGCTCCTACATCTGCCGTAGATTTCACTGCCGAGGTCAATCCAATGCTGGCGACGCTTGTGAACTTTCATAATGAAGGCGTCGTCGAGTCTTGGGTTAATTACTGCAGGGAAATTGAAACTTGCCTGCATGAGCTCGAGGTTGGACGTCCTGCTCCAGAAGTCCTGGCTATGAACGCTCAGCGGGCTGTGTGGGTTGAGCAGAGCACTCCCTACTTCCGTCACCTTGAACAAGAGGCGGCTTTAAAACGTAAGGAGTGTGGAGAGACTTCGAGCGAATTTGCCCGACTGCATGCTCAGGTTGATGCAAATGCTGCACAGTTGAAAGTTATGTTTGAAGGCCTTCTGCGATGCATCTCTGACGGATTAACACTGAGGCAGCAGCTTGACGTCATCGAGCGGGATGCACAAAATCGTGGGGCAGCTCAGCAGGCAGTCGAGGAGCAGCTTTCATCTTATTTGCAGCAACGAGCTCAGGTTGAAGCAGAGTTGGCCGCGGCAGCTGACCATGACGAGAGGCTGAGGGGAGTGCGTGAGCAATTGATTGGCCTACTTAAGACGCTTCCCTCCTAATATTTGCTTCTGTGTCATTTGTAAATTTTGAATAAAATGTATTCATTTTTTTATTCTTTCATATGATGTATTTTGTACCTAATTGCATACATGAATAAAAGATACATTTCTTTCGCAATGTATTGTATCATCTTTCTGCTTACTTCTTTCTTTTGTTATCAGTATGTCACCTTAGCAAACATAGCCGGCAGATGATAGGGTGAGCATCTTGTTTTGGCTTCTTCTAGGGGTAGTGATGGCTTAGGAAGCAGGTTCATATCTGATACCTAAGACTTTTCAACTTCATGAGCCGTGAGGGTCACATAAAGACTTTTCTCCCTACGAGTCGTGAGGATCTCGTAGGTGTATTTTCTCCTCAGGGGTCGTGGGGATCCCCAAGCGCGTTTTCTTTTGAGAGTCGTAAGGATCTCACAAGAGAATTTTCTCCCTCACAAGTCGAGAGGACTCATAAGTGATTGTTTCCCTCCTTATCGATATTCGACTTCGGAGAGTGTGGCATGTAGATAGTCTATCTTGACCTCCTTGTAGGGCACCGATGGCTTAGGAAACAGGGTTAGGATCTGCCACCTAAAACTTTTCAAATTTATGAGCCGTGAGGGTCTCATAAAGACTTTTCTCCCTACGAGTCGAGAGGATCTCGTAGGTGTATTTTTTCTCCTTAGGAATCGTGAGGATTCCCAAGTGTGTTTTCTCTTGAGAGTCGTAAGGATCTCACTAGAGAATTTTCCCTCTTACAAGTCGAGAGGACTCGTAAGTGGTTATTTCCCTCCTTGTCGAGATTCGACTTTGTAGAGTGCGGTCCGTGAATAGTATGCAAGAGTCCGTTTTGGACCGACTTGCGAGGCCCTAGTGCTTAGAGAACAGGTTTTTTAATCCCCACTACCTAAGGCTTTGCCTTACAAGTCGAGGCGAATCGAGAAGTTCTCGCAAGAATGTCCTAACGTCACAGTTAACCTTTGCTCTTTACGACAGAGGTCCGTTAGGGTCTGTGGTACTAGGGTTTTGCCCGTCGTACCGTCGCGTTGGCTGATGTATTCCTCGATAGGCAATCTTGCTGTTCGAGTATCCTTGCGACTGTCGTGTCTCTGATCCCTTTGGGGGCTGGACAAGACGTCTTCAAGCAATCTTCTTAAGCAGTTTGACCGTCAGAAGAGAAATCGTTAGGAATTTTGCCATGACGCTTTTTACTTGAGGTTAGGCTCATTTTGGAGAGCCCCGATGAGTCATAACCACTCCACGCTGGTGTGGGATGATCTCCGATAGTCTTTCAGGTTTTATATGAGTTGCCGTCAAGACCCTGAAGCTAGGAATTTGGTCTTTGCTTCGTTTGCTGGCATTGCGTCTGCTGTATCGAGACGAACGTCAAGGCTGTCTCTAGGTTGTTGATGAACCATCGAGACCTAGAACTAGGGACTTTGCCATGCCTCCGTTGTTTGATTATCGCGTCTGAATCTTGCTAGAGGAAGAACGCTGTGGTGACATCTCGTCTGCTGTATCGAGACGAACGTCGAGGTGGTGACCACTCCGCGCTGGTGTGGAATGATCTCCGATAGTCTTTCAAGTTTTATATGAGTTACCGTTAAGACCTTGAAGCTAGGAATATTTCCTTTGCTTCGTTTGCTTTGGCGTTGCGTCTGCTGTATCGAGACGAACGTCAAGGTTATCTTTAGGTTGTTGATGAACCGTCGAGACCTGGCTCTCTTTCTGATGGAGCCTGGTGGGATTATATGGTTTCTTCTTTGTTTGTGCCCGTAGATTGTATACAGGGATCGATGTGATCTCACCTGTAGGGCAAAATTTTCATTTTATATGTATTATATATTTTCCTTTCCGCGATGCTCTATCATTTCAGCTTTTTGTATCGCGAAAGTCGCGATTGCCCAATCATTTCGGCTATTTTTCACGGTGCCCAATCATTTCGGCTATTTATTTTATTTTTACTCACTGCTTTTTATTGCGAGTTGCCCAATTATTTCAGCTATTTTTCATGCATACATTTTTACTTGCTGATTTTGTTTGCGAGCCACCCCATCATTTCGGCTATTTCGTATGCATGTGTGGCTCGCTTTTTTTTTTTGCTGCAAGCTTGGAACTAGACACCGATTTCGGAATCAGCACCGCTACAACTGGAATATTGCCAGGAGCGAATCATCATTTGCCTCTGTCGATGTCAAACAAAGGTGGCTTAGCAAACAGGGTTCAGATCCTGTCGACTAAGGCTTTTGACTTCATGAGCTGTAAGGGTCTCATAAAGGTATTTCTCCCTACGAGTCGTGAGGATCACGTAGGTGCGTTTTCTCCTTAGGAATCGTGAGGATTCCTAAGTGTGTGTTCTCTTATAAGTCGTAAGGATCTTACAAGATTGTTTTCTCCTTATAAGTCGAGAGGACTTATAAGTGTTGTTTGCTGTACGAGCATATCCCTAGCCACGAATGGGACTTTGTTAGGGAAATGTTTATTCGCGCCCATGGATTGTATACAAGGGTTAATACTGAACCACTTGTAGGGCAGCATCGGAGGTTGGGATGGCTTAAGAACAGGTTTAGATCCCTATAGCTTAAGGCTTTTGAATCCTATGAGCCGTGAGGGCCCATAGGATGGTTCTCCTTACGAGTCGTGAGGATCTCGCAAGTGTAATTTCTCCTTAGGAATCGTGAGGATTCCTAAGTGTGTTGCTCCCTTGTGAGTCGTAAGGATCTCACGCAGGCGGTTTCTCCTCATAAGGTCTAGAGGACCTTGCAAATGTCTTTTAACGAGATTGCGCCCTTTCTGGTTTTCACAAAACTCGCCGGTAGCCTGCTATTTTTACTCACGAAGCCCTTTCGGGTTTTCATCCGTGCCCATTTCGCTTATGGACGTACCCTTTTTTTTACGTCAGTCTGGGGACGCCACGGTTTTGTAGTAGTTTAACGACGTTTCGGTCATAGGTTCATAGGTCGGACATGTTTGAAGATCTTTCAGCACTCTTTTAGTTTTTGCCGAAAGAACAATTTCTCATGGAGCTTCCCCTATAAAAGAGCATGATGCCCCCGGCGTGTCCATCTTTTTTTGAGCATGTGGTTGTGGTGGGTTCATCTTCCAGTTGTCAGACAACGCGAATTTGCCCTGTTGGTATTCATCCTCAATCCAGCCTTTGAAGACGTAGCAATCTTCGAGTGGTGGCCCATTACTCTGTGGTAGGGACAATAGTTAGGATTGTTAACGTCACCCGGTTGCGATGGATGTTTTGGATCTGGCAGAGTGATGAGCCCGTTGCACACCACCAGTTCGAACAGTCTCCTTGTTTTATCCCTGGGAAATGAGTAAGGACGTTTCAATTTCTCATCGAGGGATCGCGACTTGTTGCTTTGACGAACAAACGGTCTCGGGTTACTCGGCTGATGCTGAGCGTTGGCGACAAAGGTCGATTTCCCGTTCCCCTTATCCTTTTTGTTCGATTCCTTGTTTGCGGGTCCGAGATTCTTTTCGGTTAGCGTGCGATTGTGCAGCTGAATGTTCTCGTAACTCCTCGGTTCTTTCGTTTCAGAGATGGATTCCTTGAAGAGAGGGTCGAGGGCTATTTCTTCGTCGGAGTCGCTCCCGAAGGTGAGAACTCGTGATCCCCCAGGATCAACCCTATGACAATTGCCGGCAATTCTTTTACGCTCATTTGTCGCATTTTTCCGCTGTCTACGAGCTTCACGCTTTGTCCTCTTGAAGTGTTGCCTGTGAGCGACATACCCTTGCCACCAAATTTTAAAGGCGTTGCAGTCTTCAGTAGGGTGTGCGATCTTCTGATGATATAAGCAGAAATTAGGATGTACGTCCGCTTCATCAAGATGTATACTGCCAGGAGAATTTTCTCTGAAAGAGGGCAGCTTCATTCCCATTGATATGGCTTTGGCGAACCTTTTCCGTGTCTTGAATCTGCTTTTATTTGCGGCGGATATGCTTTGATCTGGTGGGAGTGTTTTAACCCTTTCGTCCAGTCGCCGGCGTTTAGCTTTTTCAAATATAGCCATCTCGCACTCCCGATCAGCTTTGCTTTTTAGACGGGCTTCGTTCAGGAATGCGTCAATTATTTCGTCTGATGGTTCTAGAAGTTCCGGCTCAGGATCTGCCCCCAATTTTCTTGCATCAGGAGCTTCTTCACCATTTATTAACGAGTGAGTGATCACATGGCAGCTTGCCACATAATCCTCAGGTTCATCCGACGAGTCTTTGTCATCATCTCCGTCCTCAAGGATGTTGCTGAGGAATTCTTGGAGTGTGACTGGGGTCCGCGCCTTCTGATTATATTCTTCCAGTGCGTCAATATGTTTTTGCAGATCCATGCGCTTGTCATCAAACCGCGCGAGCTTTTTGGTCTTCTTCTTTTTCTTTGAAGACTTTGACGGCTGTGCCTGGGTGTTTTGCCCGCTGCTATCAATTCTCGGTGTTGGGCGTGGTTTCAGCATCCCATCAATGACCTTGGGTTCTAGTGGACTTTTCTACCTGACAGCTGGGCATGTGTGAAGATCCTTCAGCATTCTTTTCGTCTTGGCTGAAAGAGCTTCCTCCCATGGAGCTTTTTCTATAAAAGAGCACGATGCCCCCGGCACGTCCACTTTTTTAGGAGCATAAGGTTGTGGCGGGTTCACCTTCCAGTTTTCGGATAATGCGAACTTGCCTTGTTGGTATTGGTCCTCAATCCAGCCATTGAAAACGAAGCAATCTTCGATTGGATGGCTTACTGCTTGGTGGTAAGGGCAGTAATTAGGATTGTTGACATCGCCTGGCTGCAACAGACGTTTTGGATCCGGCAAATTGATGAGTCTGTTGCGCACTGCTAGCTCAAACAGCCTCCTCGTTTTTTCCTGGGGAAACGAGTAAGGTCGTCCTAGTCTCTCCTTGAGGGATGGGCATGGACGCACGTTCTTTTGGCGAACAACCCATTTTAAGTTGCTCGGCTGTTGTTGAGTATTGGCAACGAAAGTTTCTTTTCCTTTCCCCTTTTCATTCCGAGGATCCGTCTTTGAAGGAGACGGTCTATAACCCATCTGGTCCATTTGGGCCAGCTTATCGATTAAAGCTTGGAACGTGGTCGGTTTGAAGAACATCATGAACTGTGAAATAGTTGCATGAGGGTCTAGGGTGCCCACGAACATGCCCACCGCTGGTGCTTCTTCGATGCGCTGTTCGCATTTTGACCAAAGGTTCCGCCACCGGATTGCATATTGCACCCATGTCTCTCCCGGCTTCACTCTGGCATTGATCAGTGCTGTTATTGGGGTGCGTTCACTGGCACTGGCGAATCGCTGGGTGAACAACAACTCCATTTCTGCGAAAGTTTTGACGGGGTCGTTTGGGAGTTCGGAGTACCACTCAAATGCTGTCTCCGACAGGCTGCCGACGAAATGGCGGAGCAAAAGCTTATCATCACCACCGGTGTTGCCACAAAGAGCCCTGAACTGAGCGACATGCTGGTGAGGATTGCCCGTCCCCTTGTACACATGGAATTTGGGGATTGTGTATCCTGGCGGGTATTTTATCTGGTCATACCAGCTTGGATATGGTCGCCCAGTTTTGACGATTTGGCCGGCCGCTTCATTTCCCTGATGAGCTCGTATTTGCTGAGCTATATAGTCATCCAGTGCGGCTTTGGAAATGGTTTCCTCCTTGGCTGCTGACAGAGCCGGCAGAGGATTCGATGTTTCTCCTCTGTCATCTTCAATTATTACTGGAGGAACTTCGGCTGGGGGATCTGACTGGATCATCATGCCCACCATATCTTGGAATAGAAGGGCCATTTGCTTTATATTGGCTGCTTGTTCCGCAGCCTCTTTGTCCTTCTTCTCGAGCATTCTCCGAAGGAATTCGGCGTCAGTTTCCTGCTCGTGGCGTTGCTCGGAGGATGCCTCTGGGCTTGCTTTCGGTCCTGTGAGCGAGGCCATCGCAGTCATCATCTCCTGAAGCTTCTGCTGCTGCTCTTGGGCTTTTGTCACGGATCGCGTAAGCGGTCGATGACCTCTGGAGATACGGCTATCCTCTTTTCCGGATGCCATATAAACGGTATGCACCACCATGCCCCCAGACTTTGGGCGTTTAGGCTCAGTGCCCTTGACATTTGTCGCAGGCATGGGGATTTTCTCCGGCCTTCTCCTCTTATGAGCGGTCGAAGTTGAGGGGGTCGTTGCAGTGGGCACCCAAGTAGTCGTCGTCTTTTGTGGCTTAACAGGATGTTTTTCTTCCTGTCGGACCTTTAACTTCTTCTGCCGGCGGGGGTAGTCTTGATCAACCACCGACTCTCGGACTTGTCACCGGATCTTGTAAACTTTAGAAGACAGTCGTTGAGGGGACTGTTCCAGTTTCATTTCTGTCACAGTTTCCACCGGCGGCGGAGATCTTTTCAGTATGGCGGTAGGCAAGTTCCTGCGCACCTTGTTCAGCAGCTCAAAGCTGTTCCCGGTTGGAACAGCAGCATTAACTTCCACCGTTGGAGCTGGGGGAGTTGCCCCCAGCCTTCCTTACCCGACGCCAGTGGCGACGTCGAGCGTGTCGGGCCGTTGGTGTTGGTTCAGCGATGGGAATGGCTTTGTCTTGCCCCCTATCCAAGTGAGGGGTTGTTGCTGGCGTCAGCCTCTTGAAGACAGATGTCCGTTGAGAAGCGGTATCCAACCAGTCAAAAACAGAATTCTGATCAGGGACAGGAACCATAGTGGGAACCAGAACAGCCAGTCTTGTAAAAATTGACCCTTTGGTTGGAGAAGCCGCCTTGACGACTTCGGGAGCAGGGTTGGTCACTCTTTTCGGAATAACCTTTTCTTGAGGTGCATGCTTCATCATGGGCCTACCTGAACTTTGGCCCAATCTGGAGAAGACCGAGGTGTTGGAGCTGGATGACCCGTTGAGAGGGGCCGCAGTAGTTGTAAGCCGATCAAAGACCGACTTTTTAGGAGCTTCCGGTGTTGGCACAGGAGCGGTGAAGCTCGTTGGCAGGAGCATGGTCCCGAAAAACAATCCCGTGGTGGCTTGAGTGACCTGTTCCACCGGCATTGTGAACAGGGAGGCTGCTTGGGGACCGTAGGCTATGCCTCCAGACGAGGTAGAGCGCGAATTGCAGTTGTAGTTGGAGCACTTTGCACAAGTGAACGCCATTGATCCTTCGCTTTCTGCACCAAGCAAACGCCAAATCTTAGTAACTCGAACCCAAGGGCAACCATATCAAACCGCGATTCGTTCGTGAACACGACATGCGAAGTATGGAGTGGAAAGAGGAAAAGGTCACACCGGGCGTGCCAGAATTTGTTCCCCGCTGAAAAGACGCGACCGGGACGTTGGGACGTCGGGGCCTGAATTCCGAGGGCAGATGCTAATTGGTGCTATCCGTCCACCTCTCCGAAGATGCCAAGTTGATTTATGGCACCATATATCGAAGGTTTAAACGGATGCGGCCGATGTAGCAGATTTCGTCAGATTCCCCCTCGTTTGGGGGTTTTTTGATTGTGGGGACGCTCTTCCCTGCAGGCGCAAGCCCCTGCAGTTAATTACGCTACCGCATCGCGGTAACAACTTTCTCCTTCTCCAGATGGTCACTTCGTGTCGTGGGTGTTTGTTTTGTGTTTGGTTGCCCGTAGATTGTATACGGAGACTAAGTTATGTTGTCGCCCGTAGGGCGTAGACTAGTCTAAATCCGTATCTTTCTTAGATTTGGGTTTGGGGGTTGGGTTTAAAGATACATTAGTCTCATTTGAGACTAAGATCAACTTAAACGTTTGTTAAGGATACGTTAGTCTAATTTTTAGACTTAGATCAACTTAACGGGATCGTTTAGATCCAACAAAAGAGCAATTGAGACTCTATTGTTTAGTTTAGTGACATTGCGGTCGATTAGTTTAAGGACATTGCGGTCCATTGTTAGTTTAAGGACATCTCAGTCCAATGTTAGTTTAAAGACATCACGGTCGAGGTTAAGGACATCATAGTCCATGAGTTTAAGGACCCCACAGTCCATTGTTAGTTTTAAGACATTACGGTCGAGGTTAAGGACATCATAGTCCATGAGTTTAAGGACCTCACAGTCCGATGTTAGTTTAAAGACATCGCGGTCAAGATTAAGGACATCATAGTCCATGAGTTTAAGGACCCCACAGTCCAATGTTAGTTTTAAAACATCACGGTCAAGGTTAAGGACATCATAGTCCATGAGTTTAAGGACCCCACAGTCCGATGTTAGTTTAAAGACATCACGGTCAAGGTTAATGACATCATATTCCATGAATTTAAGGACCCCACAGTCCGTGAAATGTGTGGTTGTCGGGACCCGTCACCTCTTTGAAGACGTTGAGCAATTACAACGACAAATATCAAAGGAGTGAAGAGATGTGCCCTTGAACCAAGGTGAATTGGTTGAAAGAGCAGATGTGCTCAGTTCAAGATAAGTTGAGGATTTATGGCCAGAATTGGGCTAAGTCCAATAAAAAAAAAATGTTTTAACATTTTATTTTTTTGTTCGGGCTATTAAGACTTTATTTGGGCTCGGCCCTTTTAATAATGCTAAGCATTAGGCTCTGACATTTTTGTCTTTATCAGAACAGAGCATGTTCTGACAGTGCACCACGTGGCGCGTCAGGCGCTTTGCGCCAATTAAAGAGCGCATTGCGCTAGCGCACACAAAGGTGACAAGTGTCGCGCTTAGCGCTAAGCGCTGGTTCATTAGCGCATTGCGCTTTCCATTTATGAGCGCTTTGCGCTAGTCTGTTGGCGCGCCAGCGAGCGACACGTGGCGCGCTTGGCGCTGAGCGCCAGTCTATGAGCGCAGCGCTCTGTTTTAAAAGCGCAAAGCGCAAGTGGTGTCTATGGTTGACACGTGGCACGTTTTGGCGCTGAGCGCCGATTCAAAGAGCGCAAAGACGTAGTTCATGAGTGTAAGACACTCTTTAATAGCGCATTTGATCAATTTTAAGATCAAAGAACAGATTTATGTTCTTCAAAGGAGGCTTTGCCTCAAGATCCAAGGACAAAAGTTCTTGTTTTTATAAAAGGCTCTGCCTTTATAGATCAAAAGATCTGTGAGTGAAATATTTTACGTCTTTTTATTATTTTATGATTAGATTTTTGATCTTTTCTTTTTTATTAAAGACCTTGGTCTTTTTTAAATCTCTGATATTTTTAGAAGATGGTTCTTCTTTTTACGAGATGGTTTAATCTCTGTTGTTCAAGAACATAGTTCTTTATCTTGAAGATGAAGAAAAATCTTCTTTTTCTTAAGAGCTTGCTCTTTTTTGCAGAGGGTTTCTCTCTCTATTTTTTCCTATATTTTTCTCTCCTGTATTCTCTATCTCTTAGACTTGAAGTCTAGGGTCCTTTATATAGGGCCAAATGATTAGTTAAATCAGTTTTAAGAGATGTTTCTCTGATTGATTTGGGAATATTTCCCACCGTTGGATCTTTGATCCTAAGGCTTCTGTCTTACAGAAAATAATCTTCTTGTTTTAATAAAATTAAAAAATCTTTCTATAACAGAACTTTAGTTCTAATTAATTAATAATTTATTATTAGTAGATCTTTTGATCTGACGGTGGGGGAATTTTTAATTCCAGCGCTGGCGCACCTTATGCTAGCACACCTACATTCGACTCGTGGCGCGCAGCGCAGAGCGCAGCGCAACTGCGCTAGCGCACCTGTGTTTGACACATGGCGCGCAGCGCAGAGCGCTGGATCTGAAACGTTAGTTTAACATTTAAATTTTGAATTTTGAAACAGAGCTTTGCTCTGATTGGGGGTGCACTGCCTAGGGCGCAGCGCTCCTGGCGTTGGCGTGTCTGCTTTTGACACGTGGCGCGCAGCGCCCAGGATCTAAAGCGTTGTTTCAATTTTTGAATTTTGAAATTCAAAACAGAGCTTTACTCTGATTGGGGGAAACAAGAGAGAGCTGTATTTATAGGAACACGCCGGCATTTAATTATTGTTCATGCTTGATTTCACAAATATTCCGGGAATCCAACAAATATGAGGGCGGGTTCGTGGAACACGCCTTCATTTAATTATTAAAAAGGGCGGACCGCCCTCTTCGTTCTGATAACAATATAAAACATTAAAAAACTGATTTGACTTGACACTATAATACATAACATTAATATCGTTGTCATGCACCTACCAGACCGGGTGTTGCGACAGTTTAATAGATCGCAACATATTCATGTCCCGCCGCCTTCGCCTATGACAATAGAAGGGGACATGCGAGGAGGAAAGGCGGAGCGTGATTGGAGAGAGTATCATCATCAATATTTGCTGACATGGGAAGATAGGCAGCGTAATATTTCCTTACAGCAAATGGGTGACCAAACAACCACCGACGCTACCGAAGCATATCTACAGTGGTATAAGCGTGTCACCATAAGATATCTTTCTGCTCCCCTAATGACTTCCCAAATATCGAGCGGTATGAGCCTAGAGGCCACGTGGAACGACATTTGGTAAGTTGAATTTTTTAGATTATATTACTTTTTAACATCCAGCGGTATGAGTCAATACTTACTTTTTATTTCTAATGTAACGACAGGCTCGTGGGTTGCATCATATACAATCAATGGTGCAGAATCCATATCCGACTGATGCTGGTTCGGAAACTCAGGCTCTATTTTTAAATGTAGACCAATATATTGGTGGTATATTTGGTTCATATAATATACTTCCACATTTATCGCCGGCACCAGAGCAGCAGTATGAGCCGGCATCGGACCAGCAGTATGAACCGGCACCAGAGCCGCAGCATGAGCCGGGACCAGAGCCGCAGCATCACGAAGATCCAGCGCTGCAGGATCAGTGGTTTGGATCACTATACCGTCAGCAGCAATCCTGGCATACCGGACAAGCGCAACAACCGGAGGAACAACAGTTTTGGGGGACCAGTTTTGCGCAACAACACCAGTCTTGGGGGTCAGGTTTTGCAGAATAGCCGTCTTGGAGGTCAAGTTTTGTGCAGCAACCTTGGGGGTCAGGATTTGCGCAGCCATGGGGCCCAGGTTTTGTGCAACAGCAGCCGCATGAAACCGGGACAGGTTCTTCACTACAACTGCCCAGTTAGGAGACGAATTTATCGTCTTACGTACAGTTGTTGGGAGGCAGCACATATCAGACACCTGTCCCACATTCAGCATTTACGGAACAACAGCTTGTCCAGGACGCTGCTGAAGACGAAGCTGGAGCTGAAGCCGAAGCTGAAGCCGAAGCAGAAGAGCAGACGTCGTCGCCGCCGCCTATCCAAGAAACGGATGGGTCCTCCAGTCATCTCAAGAGGTATAGGCTTATGTCAAGCCTCCTGAGATTTCATAAGGGAAAGAGAAAGGGAAAGCGATAGTTATATACATTTTACAAACAGATATGATTTTTTTGTATTATAAATTTGACGGATTCATTTTGTTATTATAAATTTGACCGTCGAGATAGAATTTACATTTTACAAACAGATATGATTTTTTTATTATAAATTTGACGGATTCATTTTGTTATTAGAGTGTACACCAGATTCATATGTAAACAACGATTAATATTATACTATTTTTATCCATTTATTTAATATTTAATTTACTCATTTATTTAATATTTAATTAAATTCGATAATTTTATTTATTTTTTTTCAGAAAAAAACCTGCCCTCTCCTTTATAAAGAAAAGGAACCCCGCCCTCTTCATAATTTAGGGGAGGGCGGGTTCTAAGAACCCGTCCTCCCCTATAATAGGTAGAGAGAGGGTTCTAGGAACCCGCCCTCTAATTGTGGAGTGGATGAGGTCCACCAAACAACTATATTCTTCCAAATAAAATTAAAACTGTCATATTTTTATAATTTTAAATTAAAACTATCCAATTTCAAAAAAAGCCCCTATAAGAAATCCCTACATGTCATTAATCAACAAAATAAAAAAACAGAAAAAATGACAAAATTCCAATAGTAAAAATTGAGATATGGAGATGTCTATCTTGTCCGTCATAAAAGACAAAAATAAAAAAATTGAAAGGTCAACAACTTTCTCTCTCTCATAATCGCATTTCATCCACCACAAAAGATAAAATAAGAAAATGTAAAATCAACAACTTTTCTCTCTCACATAATCACATTCATTGCGCATTCTCTCTTATACTAAAAACCCTAAAAAAAATATATGCCATACAAATTTATACATAAACCCTTATTATTCTGTATAACCAATAAAATTTTCAATTATAATATTATCTCTAGGCACAATCATTTAGTTTAAATTTAGAAAAACTATAAATAATTTTAGAAATTTTCATGTAATGTCAGTTAAATTCTTTAGTGTGCGTATTTCAAAATATACACACGTGTGTGAATACACACGTGTATCACACACATGCAAAATACTAATGTCTCAATAATGACTTCACTGCCAAAGGATTTGGATTTTAATAGTAAATAAAAGATATTTATGAAAGAAGCGTAGACTCCACCAATCATTCATGATTTAAAATGCTCGGGATGGATACATAAATATAAAGGGTTTTTGGAATATTTATACAGTGAATTGATGTATTTCTCTCTCAATCACACACATGCAGGAAGCCGAGTATAAATGACGCGGTGAGAAATTTTTTCTATACAGACGGATTGATTAGTCAACCATCGGCCAATTTTTTTGACGATAATCCCTCCCGAAACATCTTGATCATCATGTTATTTAATATCTTTATATCAATTTTCAAGTGAATTGAATATCATTCATCCTTGCATCGGATGATTGCAAAACCATCGATTTTCCGAGAACAAAACATTTTATTATACTAAATGAATTGGCAAATTATATCTAAATGATATAAAAATTGCTGTATCCATATTTTAGGACATGAAGCTTAACATGGTCGGGGTTTATCGTCGAAAAAGTCGACGGATGGTTGACTTTTCAAGCCGGCAATATAAGAAATTTCCTACCGTGTTATTTTATATTCCGTTCTCTCTCCCTCTCTCACACACACTCCCTCCCTCTATACACACATACGTATACATACACACACATACATGCATACACAGAGTCCATTGCTTAATAAAATTAGGATAATGGAGGAAATTGCTTGATAAAATTTGGATAATGGAGAAAATGTGTCATTGGAGAGATTTTTCTCTTTTGTTGTCGAAAAAATACACCCTCAACAAGTTTTTTACACGATTGACACCCATCATCATCATCTTTATCATATAAGATATAGATACACCAAATTTCATGTGATTTCATCACTTTTCCACCGTTGATTTAGTGAGTGCAAAATTAACGGTTTACAACAATAGAACTTTTTACATTGCTAATTCAACGGTGAAAAAGTGATGGAATCACATGAAATTTGGTATATCCACATCTCACATGAAGAAGACGATGATGGGTGCCGATAATCGAAACAAGCCGTGGATGATGTAGATTTTTGATACCGCCTAACGGAAAAGACGCATGGGGCCTCTTTTTTCATTATTCTCAAATAAAATTTAGATTATAATTATAATTATTATTTACAAAATTTCAGCCCTTCTGTTTCTTTTGCCATTTTTCCTGATGGAATCACATGAAATTTGGTGTATCCATATCTTACATGAAGAAGACGATGATGGGTGCCGATCATCGAAACAAGCCGTTTGATACCGCCTAATGGAAAAGACGCATGGGGCCTCTTTTTTCATTATTCTCAAATAAAATTTAGATTATAATTATAATTATTATTTACAAAATTTTAGCCTTTCTGTTTCTTTTGCCATTTTTCCTGAAACGTCTATAATGTACCCACAAATTGTTTTGAAATATCTAGTAATATTCAATGCCGCCTGGTAATGCTTAGTGAAATAAAATAATTTATTCAATTCAAATAAAAAAAAGTAAGGTGGTTGCAACTGCTCCTGAGGCTGAGAGGAGACCCAAAGACCAAGGGTGGCAAAAATTGACCGTACTTTGCATCAGGAGACGCAAAGGATGTTATTGTAAACAAAAATATTTTTTCTACAGCAATTTTCTGCTTAAAAGTTTACTGGAATATTTCATAAAAAAAATATTATTTTTAAAATTTAAATAAATAAAATAATAAATTTTATAAATATTATAAAGATATAGAATTAGTTTTAATGATGTGGTATAATTATATACCAATAGTTCGGAAAATTTTATGAATTATTGATTTTGAAATTGTTAGTTGATTTAGTCATTTTATAATTTATTATACAATTTTTGTATACAAGTTTAATGCTAAACTTGATTAATACTTCGCTAATTATGCATGCAACATGACATGTTGTCAGACCTGTTACATTTTATTTAAACCACAGTTTCATTTGTGATTTTGTTGTTTTGGAGTTTGTTTAAAGAAAATAAGAAGAAGAAGAAAAAGATAAAGAGAAGATATTTTGATGTGTGTGGGCGGGGGCGGGGGGGGGGGGGGGGGGGGAGGGGCGGAGGCATATAGATATGGGTATAGGGGAGAGAGAGAGAGAAAGAGGGAGGATATTTTCTATCATGGCTCATTATCTCCCTTCATTCTCTTTTTCATTCTTCTTCATCCTCCACCTTCTCTGACTCACACAAACAACCCTAAATCTCCATCAAAATACTATACCCATTTTACAAAAAATATGCACAAGCTTCTTACAAAGACCATGGTGGTATCAAGTCAAGCTTTTGAAGACTTTGGGCAACCCAAGAATTTTCTTGGGTTGCCAAATGAGATAATCCCTACATCTTTATTAAGTAATTAGCTTTCCTACCCTCCTAGTATAGTTTAGAGTTAATATTATGTGGATTGGTGATGTTAGAATTTTCCAAGATGAGATTAGGGGATAATTGGAGCTGTGATAATGTAATTGAGGTTTAGTTAGAGTTTGCAAGACCTTAGTGATGTTTTCTGGCCATAAACCAGGGACTAGAACCAATACACGAACTTTGAATTTTCTGATGTCGGTTTTGTGGGTTTTAAGGACTAAATGGAATCTCGAGCAACTTGGGATCTTTCCAAAAAAAAACAAACAACTATATTGATCTAGTTAGACCACTAGAAGACTAGCACAGGAGATCGAGACAAAAACTCTTAGTGGGGTCGGCGACACTGGGTCCTGTAGCTTCTCTCGCCGGCCACTTTGTGGGTATTGGTATTGGGGTTTGGTCTGTAGCTCACACACCTTATAACCTAGCCCCTGTATTGTTAGTTTAGTCCCAATATATCTGAGCAAAAATCTGGGAGCATTTTGAGCTGATTTTGGCAATATTTTTCCAATTTATAAACTTGGTTTTTGGTATTTGAATTTGGATTTGGTCGTTGGACGTTTGTACGTCAATGACGATAGTTATTTGGTTGTTTTTGCATGCGTAGGCTATAAATTCTAACCTATGAGTACTTCGCGTGTCGTGTCGGTTTTCGAATAGGATTTTGATGCGATACGATACGTTTTGATATGTAGGTACCTTCGTGTGGACTTCGGGACGATAAGGAAGAACAAGACGGCATCGACTTTGGAAAGTAAGGATCGAAGGTGAGTAGATGTATATCTACGGGGGAAATCGGATGGATAGCGTATAACACTCCCGCAATCGTAGATTTAGATAATTATCTATATTACATAAAGCAATGCGAGATGGATACTTAGCAAGTAGGGCTCTAGAAGACTCTAACTTAGAATAGGCATACTTGTAGGAAGGTTTATCCTTAGTCTATTTTCCTTAGTTGTGAGCCGTTAGTTTTACATCGTCGCACGCACACACGCACACACTTGGTTTGATATGCGTGTATATGTATGTGTGTGTGTGTGTGTGGATGTGTTGATATATATATATATATATATATATATATATATATATATATATATATATAAGATGAGAATATGATATGTGATATATTTTACGGATATGAGTCGATACGACCGAACAGGATGTCAAGAGATTTCGATATGTGATCTGAGATGAGACATCGTTTATGATGCAATATATTAAAGGATCGTTGGGCGTTATACATATAACATGCGATAATATGTTACTTGATTATATAATAGATTGTACGTGACCTTAGATCCGTACACTTAATTATGATACTGTACGAAGATTGATACCGTACGAACTATATGATTTATATATGATGATTGATCCGCACACTTGACTCGAGAATGCCGTACGATGGATATTATCGTATGTGATGCTATGAGGCTGGATTGCCGACTACTAGATATATCGATTCGGACATGCTTTCGATTTCTATTTACTTTCGACTCGGTTCTTAGTTTAGTCTTTTAGTTGCTTGGGTAGATGTTAGATTAGACTTGAGACATACGTATTTCCAAAACCAACGAATCGTATGCATTTCAAAGACAATCCGAGGGGCGCTACGGATTTTCAAAATGATATCTTTTTTCTCAAAACACCGTAGTTCCTACTTTCCAAAATAACGATTCGTGCTATTTCCAATACTATAACTGTATGGCTCGTATATAAATATATATACCTTATTGTTGCTTTTACCGTTTGCTTTCTGTTATAATCTCGTCTGCTAGGACACCTGTATCATTACCGATAATGCGTATGTTGCACGTACACTTACTTGCCGGCTCTCACACATCAGCATCGGTAATTGCCATGTCATGTACATTTTAGTAACCGTTACTTCATGCGTATACCCTGATAAATTGTAGCTAAGTAGTACTGTTTTGCATTCATGATATCATATGCTAGTTTAGACTTTGCATTTCTTATTTAGATGCCATGTGCATTCACATGCATACATTCCGGTTATGTACTGCAGTTGGGCTCTGTGTCGATATTCATTGTTCATTATTCGCTCATAATTTGAGATTCCGATTTCATGAGATTTTTTGATTTTAGGGAAACCGCATGTGTAATTGAAAACTTATGCTTTTTTTAAAAGAAAATTGCGGTTTTTCCCTTGATATGATGTGCGGCGTCTACCATGAGATTTCTCGGTTCTGGAGCATATATGATATATGATTACCCGCCATGAGAAGCGAGGGCGACACCGTCTGCGGGTACATGGTGGACCCGGTGCGGTATCCTGGGACAAGATTGACATATATAGAGAGAGATAGAGATGTTGAGCCCGGCAGGGAAGCACTACCGACTGGTGATAGTTTTGGGCCAATCCGGACTGACGTAGCCCGAGATATAAGGATTATGTGTCGCTGATGGACAAGGTTTTCATGATGTTTTCGAGTGTCGATACTTGGCACTCAGATTTTATCATGATTTTTGTGTGTCGTTGTTGGACACACGTTGGATGATACATTTATACATGATACACATGACATATAGTTACTTTGTGACACGGACACGAGTACTTGATATTTCACATATGCTTATATTATTACCCTTACTACTACTCGATATTATCGTGTTACTATTTATTATTATACCGTACTGTATGACTTAGGAGATAGTCATAAATTTGGTTTCTACTCGGTGATATCTTTTACTCACGAGTTGGCAACTCACCCCCGTTGTGCCACAGTTTTCTTGCAGCTTTGACCGCACAGGTTCCGTTGCGGCTTGCTGACACACTGCTTTTTTGTAACAATTCCGGAAATAAAATATTATTTTAGAACTTAATTAATTAAAATAATAAATTTCAGGAATATTATTAAGTACAAGGATTGGTTTTAATGAAAGGGTATAGCTATATACCGATAGTTCGGGAGATATTTGAAAATTCTACGTGATTATTGATTTTGAGTGTATTAAGTCGATTGGATATTTTAGAATTAATTACATACAATTTTACGGCTAAACTTATTTAACAATTACTAATGATGCATTAAACTTGATTATGCATATGACATGCACCATGTCATATTGTAAAAATACTTGTTACATTTTTATTTGACCATGACTTTAATTCTTCATTTCTCTTTTATGTATGTTTTTTGTTTTGTGTTTCTTTTAAAAAGGAACAGAAAAAAGGATTTTAAATTAGAGATATTTTGGAGAGATGGGAGACCAGGAGACCATGAGGTATGGGCTTGGGTGAGGAGAGAGAGAGAAAGAGGATGAGGGGTCTTCTTTGACCCTGGCTCATTATTTCTTCACTTCATCTTTATCATTCTTCTTCTCTTTCTCCTTTTCATGGCTGTCCTCTCCCTCCACCTCCTCAACCTCCTCACAACACCCCCAAATTCACATCAAAGCCTTATATTCCCTTCATTAAATTTGTGCACAAGCTCACTACAAGCATAGTGAACCAAATAAGTTGAGATTTTGAGCACTTGGGACAACTTTAGAAAATTCTTGAGTTGCCAAATGAGATAAATCCTAAATTTCTAGTTTAGTTTTTAGATTTCCTAATGATCTAGTGAAGTTAGAGTGAAGTTGATGTAGTTTTGTGATGTTTGAAATCCCAAGATGAAGTTTAGGGGGATTCTTGTGTTGTGATGGTGCAAGTGAGCGTAATTGGCGACTACAACCCCTTTAATGTTAAAAACCTAGATAAAACCAGAGCCTAGACCATGAAACTTGAATTGAGTACTTTCCGTGTCGGTTTTGTAGTTGTGATGCCTACAGGAAATCTGGAATGACCTCAGACCTTTTAAAAGAAAAACAAGCAACTCTATTAACATAGATTAAACACTAGAAGACCACCCCGAGAAGACGAACCCAAACCAAGCAGGTAAAACCGGCCAGGCCGGAATTTCTGGGGATCTCGCCGGGTCATCTGTGGGTATTGGTGTTAGGATTGGTTCTGTAGCTCACATACCCCATAGACTACCCCACTGTACCGTTTGTTTATCCCCTATTCACCTGACCAAAAATATGGAGCAAATTTTCTGAGTTTCTGTTTTGGTTTCATGATTGTTCATGACTTAAGTTCTGATATGGGTGTTTTATCTCGATCGATTGGCGTTTGTACGTCGATGTCGAGAGTTATTTGGTTCTTTTGCATGCGTAGACCATAGGTTTTAACCTATGTGTGATTCGTGTACCGTTTTGGTTTTCGTACGCGATTTCTGTTTACGATACTATGTGTTTATATATGTAGGCACCTTCACGTGGAATTCGGATAATAAGGAAGAGCATGGCGACATTGACTTCGACAAGCAAGGATCAAGGTGAGTAGATGTATATCTACGGGGGAAGTCGGGTAGATAGCGTATAGCACCCCCGCACTTTCGTAGGGTAGGATGCGAATATTATATATATACATATGTATTATTGTAAGATATGAATACTTAGCAAGAAAGTGCTTTTAGTTAGTTTCTTAGTCGCGAAATCCTAGAGTAAAGGTTGACACACACACACACATACACACACGTGATATGTTTGGGTGTATATGCTTATATGTATATATATACATGGATGCGTTGGTATATATATACATATATACATGGATGATGGGCCCAGTATATGATACTTGGAGATGAGCCGATATGATTGGGCATAATGCCGTGAGATTGTGATATGCGATTGGGTCGTGATATGATATACGACATGATACTATAGTGGATTGATGGGCGATGTGTTTTCATACACACGAGAATATATGTTTGATAATATTGGAATGTACTAGACTTTAGAACGGTACCCCTACTTCATGATTTTACGATAATGATACCATATGAATAATGGGGTATATGTGATATTTGATCCGTACCCCGATTTTGGGATGCCGTACGAGGGATTTTACCGTACAAGGTATAAATATGATGATTGATCCGCACTCTTGACTCGAGGATGTCGTACTATGTATTTTTACCGTACGTGACGCTATTGAGGCGGGATCGCCGACTAGATTCGGACTTTAGGTGGATTTCCTTACCCTTTCGACTGGTCTCTTAGTTTAGTCCTGTAATTGATTAGGTAGATGATAGACTGGGCTCGAGTCATAATTATTTTCAAAACTAACGAATCATGAGTATTTTTAAAGACAGGCCGGGGGATACTACGGATTTTTTCAAAAGATGTATCTTTTCTCAAGGACCCCGTAGCCCCTATTTTTCTAAAACCATGATTTGTGCTATTTTAAACACCAAAAACTGTATGACTCGTATATGGAAGTGTATATTCTTCAATGTTGCGGTTACTACATCATTTCCCGTATATTCATGCTGTTCTCATCGCATTGCATACTTAAAAGTGTTTTCTTTAGTTATTAACACCAGCACCATTACCGATGATGCGTATGCTCCACGTATACTTGCTTACCGGCTCATACACATCATCATCGGTAATTTCCATATCACGTACACATTAGAAAATATTACTTCATTGGTATAAATTGCTAGCTGATAGTTTCAACATAGTACTAGTACGCTTGCTTTCATATGCTAGTTTAGATATTGCATTTCTTACTTCGATACTTCATGCATTTATACATTTAT
Organism: Agapanthus africanus; assembly: GCA_030015575.1. Taxonomy (NCBI): domain Eukaryota; kingdom Viridiplantae; phylum Streptophyta; class Magnoliopsida; order Asparagales; family Amaryllidaceae; genus Agapanthus; species Agapanthus africanus. The sequence goes on along the minus strand of JASDDO010000019.1, from coordinate 89,870,504 downwards.
TCTGTTATGCAATATCGTGGAGCTTTATGCCGGTATTCACTATTTATTGACTCTTGATTTTGGGATTTCGGATTTTCCATGAGCTTTCTGGATTTGGGGAAAACCGCAGGGATTTTATAAAATCATTATCATTTTAAAATGCAAGTTGCGGTTTCCTCGTGATATGACATATATGTCGTCCACCATGAGTTTTCCTGATTTCTGTTGGTAGTCGAGACCCGATTCGAGGAGGAGGATGAACCGTCTCGGGTACATGGTGGACCCGGTATGGTACCCCGGGACGAGAGTGTTTTTGTGGGGATGACGATGAGCCTGGCAGGGGGGCTACCTACCGGTGATGTCGGGTGCGGCGGATATCCGGAGGATACCGACTTAGTCGAGAGGTTTGATGTGATGGCCGATCCGGACTGACGGAGCCCAAGATTTGAGTATTATGTGTCGATGTCGGACACGGACTTTGTGATGTTTTGAGTGTCGATGCTGGGCACTCGGGTTTTATCATGATTTGTGTGTCGTTGCTGGACACACGGTGGATAGTGCATTAGTACATGTCACGCATCGATATATTATTACTCATGACACGGACACGAGTACCTTGATTTCATATTTATGATATGTTGTCACCCTCGTTGTAGTATTGTGTACTTTTATTTTATGACCTAGGAGAGAGTCATACATGCGATTTCTTCTCAGTGATGTCTTCTACACACGAGTTGGCAACTCACCCCGTTGTGCCACAGTTTCTTGCAAGTTTTACCATACAGGTTTCCTTGGCGGCTTGGCTGGCATACCATTTCTTTCCGGGTGATTGCTTGGGTAGGTGGGTTCACTTTAATCGTAACCACCGTTGTACTTTATTTATTTCAGTAGTATCTATTAAAATCCATCAACCGAACTTGTATTATTTGATAGACTTAAAAAACCAGTTGTTTATTCTTTCGACCTTAGAGCCGCGCGCTTGTATTATTATAGTTCTTCTCTGGTTTTCTTCAAGATATTGGTTTTTCTTCTGAGTTTGATTCTCGCCTTCGGCGTTGTATATTTGGACTGCTTGCGTGGTTGTTTCCGCCAATTGACGAAGAGCTAGTTCCCGCTTGGGGATGCCTTTATTCATTACTTATGTATATTCCTGTTTGTACCCGTTTGGGGCCATTTTTTACAAAGGAAACTCTGTCGAAATTTTTGGGAAAGACTTAATGCTTTTAAAAATGCTTACTACGAATTTCAAAGTGAATTTATATGTAACTTTTAAGTAAGTATTCGTTCACTCTTTTTTTAAAAATGGTTTAGATTTTTAGGCTTTGGCTTACTTAGATTATGTTATGCCTCTAGACGTTTCGTAATTTAAGTTCCAGTCACGTTCTGTACCTTCGGATCATGACATTTTTCCACGGTGTTTGCATTGTTAGGTAGGATACATTTGCATCGTGATCACCATTCTACTTGTATATTTTTTTCAGTTGTATCTAGTTAAGCTCTATCAACCAGACTTTGTATATTTGTAGACTTAGAGAACGCTGTTGTATATTCTTTCGGCCTTAGAGTCATGCTCATGTTTTTATTATTGTATTTGGTTTCTTGATGATGTTACGTCTTCTTTGCTTTACTTCTGAGCTTTGATCCTCTCTTTCGGCGTTGTATATTTATATCTTTGCATGGTTGTTTCCGCCATTTGGCGAAGAGCTAGCTCCCGTTTAGGGATGCCTATTATTATTATATTTGTATTGTTTTTGGGTTAAAAATTACAAAGGAGGTGCTACCGAAATTTCAAACATCGAAATTTTTTTTCAAGACAGATATAAACATTTCATTTTCGTATGTTATTGCTTATACTTGTAAAGGAAGAACTTGATTTCATTATACTATTATTTTAAAACTCCGCCTCTACTATTTTCTCTAAAAAGGTTTAGATTTCCGGGCTTTTGGTTTACTTGAATTAGTTGGGGTCCTATAAACTTCACATGATTCAAGTGCCAGTCGCGTACCTTTTCCGGTTCGTGACAAAATTGGTATCAGAGTGTTAGGTTTAACTTTGGTTCGAATCTAGGTTTGACTATGCGGAGTCTAGGGCGTATATATATTCGGAACTTAGGCGTGACCTTACGGAACTTAGACTTGGCCGAGGGGGTATTAGACCCGAAATTTCGTCGCGTAGGTTGACCTTGGTTAATGGAGTGGGTTACTTAAGTAGAGTGACATACCGTGTGTATGTTCCGCGGCATACTTACGATACGCTACTCCACTTAAGTAGCCTTAGGATGTACATTTGTTATGTACCATATTTCTATTCATTCCTATAATCTATCATCATCGATATTGGATTGTGGTTTTCGTTACCTTGGTTACACGAGTAGAGAGAGCTGCGGCTAGAGATGCGATCAGCACGAGCTCGTCAGGAACGATGACTGACCAGAATGTATTCCGGTGATGTACGAACGCGTTGATATATTGTTTCACTAGGATTTCCCATTGACACGAGCGTTCGGGATCTCCACAGATGATCGGGCCATTGCTAGAGGCCAGCCAAATTGTAAAGACCGTTGACGTACTGTCTACTATAGATGATTGAGGCGTTGTCTATCGTGCGGACAGATGAGCCTGCTGTTGCTAAGTTTGATAAGATACCGCCCTAGATTTCAGAAGCTAATGTAGCATGAGTTATACATGGAGATATGATAGAAGATCGCTAGTCACCCTTAGATAAGTGACTAGAACATTTTGGTTGTTTGGATGCTCCGATGTGAGATCATTAGATTGACTAGCTTCAGCTAAAAAATGACCTCACCCAGATGCGTTGTGAGTTGATCGAGAACGGACGAATGAAGCGTATCCCTTCGATGACTTGGACGAGTTCCCGAGGACGTAATTGGCCAGATGCCTTCTACAGGATGTTAGAGATGCCGAGTTCGTTGCGTCGAAAGAGACTCTAGATATGAATACAGCCATTTGAAGCACAGTCCATACAGCTACGAAGAGATGATTCTGAATTGGTCCATACTGTAAGGAAGCAGAGTAAGAAGATCATGCGAGATTTTCATGAATTGTCATTCCACTCCGTTGATGTCAGAGATTTACTACGCACGCAAAGGCGTTGGACATGTCCACCTTTTCAGAAAACGTCGTGATGAGAATGCAGCTGTCCCGGAACAAGAAACGGACTAAATAAGGAGTGCCAACTTCCGAGCAGTCCATCATAGATGAGATTGGAAAGAGACCCTAACAGGACCTTCGGGAGTACTTCATGACAAAGACTTGAACCAGGATCGATTTTATCACGCACACTCAGTAGGCCAGAGATTTCCATCATTGACGAGATAAGTTATGAGTGGCCATGTAATTGGCTAGGAGATCTTTAGAGAAGCGCCAGTACGGGACTGTTTCCATCATTACTCCAAATTGGGATGTCAAGCCGAGGAGTCATGTACCTGATAATCCGCATAGAGAAACGTGGACCTAACAGAAGAGGACGCCAGACCATGGGCAAGAGGCAAGTAGATATTCTTGCTCTGTCGGCCTTGGATGCACCGACACCTTTCGACATTGAATGAAGGGTACCTCGATGGTAGTCATTATGAATTTCGCCTTGGTGATTCGGATATCACGTTTTCGTCGTTTTGATTTCAGTATTTTGACGATTTTTTTTATGATTGATATTCCTATGTGCACCATAGTTGCACTTGATTCGTATTTTATGTATCAGTTCTACTGATTTTGTTTTCATGCATACCCATTGTATTTGATTTAGATTTCGTCCACACCAATATATTTGATTTCGATTTCATGTATATGGTATGCACATGATTTGGCTTATGCATTCGGTGTAGTTTACACTCACTTTCAGTACTTTGATATGGTTTTGTGCACGTAAATGCACATGTTTATGAGTTTATATACCGCGGTATACTTGATTTTGATTGGTGTATGTTTTATACCGTTGATTTCGACCTTGATATTCGATATTTGTTTCCGCACCCTAGTGCACTGAATTTAGGATTTCGTGCCCCTCGTACACTTGATTTGGATTCTTGCGCACACTTGATATGATTTTGTGCACACCAGATGCACAAAATCGAGATTCTTCATGCATATCAAATGCACCTGACATTGCTTTCGTGCACACCCGTTGCACTTAGTTTTGTTTCTATGCACATTGGTGGCATAAGTATTGATTTCGTTTTTCGTGCGCACCAGACGCATGTGGCATTTTGTATACTTTATTTGAGATCGATTTCATTTCGAGCATTATGTTTTTCCGATATATACTATATGGTTTAGTGACCGAGCATGACTAGTCTGAGGACAATACCTAAGTATTTTTGCATATATAGATATTTACGGAATGGATTTTCAAAAAGGAGGTATAGTCTTGATGTTTTCCTACGTGTCCATGATGACACGAAACTTTACGAAGAAAACTCTTCTAAAATCATCTTCAAAAGACGGAACGTATATGTTAAACAAGAGATATGTATATATATATATATATATATATATATATATATATATATATATATATATAGTTCTTTTCCTTACAAAAGAACGTCCGCTACTTATGCCGTGATTTGCGTATCGCACGGCGATTTGAAAAGCGATTTTGCATGCACTTTATTCCAGTTATCTTGATGATTTCATAACGATGCGTACTATTTATATGATATAGTCCTAACTACTTTTTACTTGATCTTGACAATGAATTTTGAAACTGATATTTTCGCATTAACTCCGATAATTGCATGACGCTTGACAGAGTTTCGATTTGAGTTGCACTCATTTTCATGCGCATGCATTGCGCTATATTATGTCATATGGATTCGTGATTTTGGAGCCCCGACGACTTAATTGTTTTGCGGAAATGTTTTAGTAATTGGGGGGTTTAAATTTAAATTCAGAGACCAAATTTATTTAAAGGGGAAAATTGTAACATTTCAGAAAAATAAAATATTATTTTTGAAATTTAAATAAATAAAATAATAAATTTCATGAATATTATAAAGATATAGAAATTAGTTTTAATGATGTGGTATAATTATATACCAATAGTTCTGAAAATTTTATGAATTATTGATTTTGAAAGTGTTTAGTTGATTTGGATATTTTATAATTTATTATACAATTTTTGTATACAAGTTTAATGCTAAACTTGATTAATATTTCGCTAATTATGCATGCAACATGACATGTTGCAATACTTATTACATTTTATTTAAACCATGGTTTCATTTGTTATTTTGTTGTTTTGGACTTTGTTTTAAAAATAATAATAATAAGAAAAAGATAAAGTGAAGATATTTTGATAGGGGGGACACATAGGTATGGGCATAGGAGAAAGAGAGGGGGGATATTTTCAACCATGGCTCATTATCATCCTTCCTTCATTCTCTTCTTCATTTTTCTTCATCTTCTTCTTCCCCATCCTCCACCTCGTCTAACTCACACAAACAACCTCAAATCTCCATCAAAATACTATACCCCTTTTACAAAAAAATGTGCACAAGCTCCTCACAAAGACCATGGTGGTATCAAGTTAAGGTTTTGAAGACTTTGGGCAATCCAAAAATTTTCTTGAGTTGCCAAATGAGATAATTTCTATATCTTTAGTTAAGTAATTAGCTTTCCTACCCTTATAGTATAGTTTAGAGTTAATATAATGTGGATTAGTGATGTTAGAATTTTCCAAGATGAGGTTAGGGGATAATTGGAGCTGTGATAATGTAATTAAGGTTTTGTTAGAGTTTGCAAGACCTTAGTGATGTTTTCTGGCAAAAAACTAGGGACTAGAACCAATACACGAACTTTGAATTTTTCGATGTCGGTTTTGTGGGTTTTGAGGACTAAATGGAATCTGGAGCAACTTGGGATCTTTCCAAGAAAAATAAACAACTATATTGACCTAGTTAGACCACTAGAAGACCACCACAGAAGATCGAGAAAAAAACTCTTAGTGGGGGCTGGCGACGCCGGGTCCTGTAGCTCCTCTCGCCGGCCACTTTCTGGGTATTAGTGTTGGGGTTTGGTCTGTAACTTACACACCTTATAACCTAGTTCCTGTATTGTTAGTTTAGTCCTAATATACTTGAGAAAAATTCTGGGAGCATTTTGAGTTGATTTTTGCAATGTTTTTCCGATTTCTAAAACTTGGTTTTTGATATTTGAATTTGGATTTGGTCGTTGGACGTTTGTACGTCAACGACGAGGGTTATTTGGTTGTTTTTGCATGCGTAGGCTATAGGTTCTAACCTATGATTACTTCACGTATCGTGTCGGTTTTCGAATAGGAATTTGAAGCCATACGATGTGTTTTGATATGTAGATACCTTCGCGTGGACTACGGGACAACAAGGAAGAACAAGGCGTCATCAATTTCGGCAAGCAAGGATCGAAGATGAGTAGATGTATATCTACGGGGGAAGTCGGGTGGATGGCATATAGCACCCCCGCAATCGTAGATTTGGATAATTATCTATATTATATATAGCAATGCGAGATGGATACTTAGCGAGACTCTAGGTTAGAATAGGCATACTTGTAGGAAGGTTTATCCTTTAGTCTATTTTCTTTAGTTGTGAGCCGTTAGTTTTACATCGTCGCGTACACACACACACTAGGTTTGATATGTGTGTGTGTGTGTGTATGGATGCGTTGACACACACACACATACATATACATATGTTCAGTCGAAAATATCGCACATTTGATATAAAATTTTCCTTATTTTTCTTAAATATTTGAAGGTGTTTATTATAAATATGAAACATATGAGGGTTTATCTGCAAAATACTATTTACCATATGTTTATATATTATAATTAACATTATGAAGGTAAATATATCCATATACTATTTGTATAATATTTTAGTAATTTAAATATGCATATCATATCAAATATCCCTAATCAATATTCTTAAAATATAATATCATATAAAATAGTTAGGATAGTATCTCAAAAACACCAAATATTACTAACACTTTGATTTGAGATATTTGTGCAGATATTAGCTCAAGTCTGGAATAAAGGAGATCCGGGTTAAATCAAGATGTCGGAATCAAATATGCCAAAATATTGAAGTAAATCACGAGATTTAGCAACGGCAGAGTCCCTAAGCACTATTTTCAGAATCTAGATATCTAGGGGATCTCCAAATATCAACACAAAATACCAGAAAAAATCCCAAACCCTAACTCCACCAAACCGCGGCGGAAGGGCGGCCAAATAGGGGTAAACGCAGCGGATCCACGGCACTTTGGTGTCCGTATGATGTGAGATTTTAGGATCATGATCTTAACAGCATATCTTAACCTAAGGAATCTAGGGTTTCTGGTTTTGGGACTATATAAAGGATCGAGAGCCTCACTTGGGAAATCATCAAACCGAAGAGATCACGAAGTCCAAGTCGACTCACACATCCATGCTGATCAATTAGCTGTTCATCTACCACCTTCAAGATAGATCGAGAAGCAAACTAGGGCTTTGTATTCCATTTTCTAAAGGAACAAAAAGTGTAATTGATCAAGTTGATTAATAAAGGTAGTTGTTTTATTCTTATCGAATTTATTTTTTATATTTATATTATGATCTCTGTCCGTTCTTCTTCTATCTCCATCATGCGCGAGTAATTCTCCGCTTGTTAGGGTTCATAAGATTATGGTAGAACAATGGATGGAAAAATATTTTAACTTCTTTTAACTCTTATGAAGTTTATAAATTTTAGCAAAAGAATCGTTAACATCCTAATCGGGCGCACTATCAATTTATTGATAGTCTTGACCGCGATTTGAGATCAGATTAACAATTGTTTTGTTAAGGACTAGACATGAATAAGATCAATGAAGGGACAAGGGTCAATAGTGGGAAACCCTAGTTTCTTCTAAGAACTCTAATTCTCATTCATCACTATCAATCTAGTTTTAAATCTATCAAAAAATAAAAGGAGTAATCTTTACTAGTCATCCATGAATACTAAATCCTAACGAACCCTACAAGCCTCTTTTTCTTATATATTCTACATCCGTGTTTAACATAGATCTAGAATCAATCTCCCCTATTTCTAATCAACTCGTCTAAAGCAAGATTAAAAGTTCCACGCATCTCTGAGGATGAGCCATACTCATCTCGGCTAGCTACGAGTGACACCGTTATTGATTGCGGTTATTACTACAAACACTTTTTCTTAAATTTACATATGTAAGATTGGAAAGTTTAAGAAAAGAAAGAAAGTTAGATGTTTTCTTAAACGAAATGAATAATAATTAGTTATGAGCAGTTGTCCCAAGGGTTAGTAATATGAAAGAAATTACTAATCTGAGAATAAAAATAAGTTTGAAAAATAGTCCCTATTCTTGAGTCCAAACATTTGAACGTAGATACCCTACTATACGCACTTGCACATGTTTCCTTATAAAAAAAGGGAGAGAGAAAAGAAAAGAAAGAGAGAAAAGCGATGTGAAAATTTCTCACTAATAGAGCATCACGTGCCCAGACGTGAGCGCCTATGAACAAAGATTATAGGCGTTGCGTTTAACAATTGGCAGGCTGAAATTGGGCCTCACGTGCAAGCACGTGAGCATCTATATACAAAGTATATAGGCGCCATATTAAAGCAAATAGCAGGTCAGAGAAGATCACGTGTTAGCACGTGATGCCCTATTGGGCTGTTGCGTATAAGCAAACAAGTTTAACTTAGTAGGGGTCACGTGCTACACGTGAGTAGTCCTAAACACCTTCCAAGCTGATAGAATTAAATTCTAAATAAAGGGATCAAAACCCTATTTGGAAAATATTTCTTTAAATCTTTCTAAATAAGAAAGATTACGCTCTGTAAAACAGAGTACCGTTGGATTAAAAATCCAATGGTGATTAAAAATCACCTATCTACAGAAAAAATTCTGTATGGGAAAATATTTTCCTAATCTTGTTAAAAACAAGAAAAATATCTTCTGTAAAACAGAAGGTTTTGGATCAAAGATCCAACGGTGCATAAAATCCCCAAATCAATTAAGATCTCTCAATGAGAGATTTCTTTAACTAAATCAACAGACTTGTTTCTACAATATAAAGGACCCAAGACTTCAAGTCTTACAGAGAGAAGACCCCCATAAGTTTTGAGAAACAAAAAAAAGAGAGACAAAGAGAATTCAATTCTCTAGAGAAAGAAAATCCCTTTCTTAAACAAAAATTCTAGGTAAGAAGAAAGTATAGAGAATTTAATTTTCAAATCAAGAGTTTAACTCTTCAAAAAGAACCTAGTTCTTCCTCTGGTTGAAGTCTGCAGAAGCAGATTTTCCCACAAGTTGAGAATTTAATTCTCATCGGGGAGATTCTGTTATGCAGATTCAAAACTTAGGGGAAAAAATAAGTTCCAAGAATTTAATTCTTCCAAAAGGATATAGGAATTTAATTTCTTTGATAAAACTAGGGTTTAACCCTGCAAAAAAAATTAATTCTTATAAACCAAGGGACCTAAAAAATTCTCAAAACTCGGTTTAAAATCTCTGTGCATATAAAAGAAAAGACTGGGAATTCATTAGTGTTCAACGTTATAACAAAGGCTTACGTGTTCCCACATGAGAGCCTCTGAGGAATAAAAAGGAAGGACTGAGATTGAATCACGTACTCCCACCTGACCCCTAAATAGTTGCTCGATACTTATATGAAAAAGGGGAAAATTCCAAAGACCGTGCTCACATTTTGAGTATCTCACGTGTTCGCACGTGAGAATTATATGAGCTAAGTGCTTAGCACTTATAAAGGGAAGAGGGAATAAACCCAAAGAAGCAGTGCACAACTCTGGGGCGCCTCACGTGTCCACACGTGATGTCCATAGGACTTACGTGTTTAACACTTGTATATATAGACGGGGATTCGAACCCAAAGGCACAGTGCCAACTTTCAAGTGCCTCATGTGCCACACGTGAGCGCCCTAAATTTCAGTGTTTAACACTGCTTTAGAATCTCATGTGGAAGCACGTGAGTACCGAGCATATATTAGTGTTTAACACTATAAGAAGCCAACTTCAGCCCCAAATTAGCTAAGTCTTTCTGAGATTAAAATATTTTGGATCTCCAAATAGACAGAGTCTCTATGTCTATGACTTCCCAAACTAATTGACCGGTATGATGTCCATCACACATCTCCTAAGTTAATCTTAGTCTTTCAAAAATGATTAATTATTCTCATATGGTCCACCATGATCTTTCCCGTCAATCTGGAATTTGGTTCAAGGGTACATCACTCTATACTTCTAATACATGTCGTTGTAATTATTCAACGTCTTTAGAGAGGTGGAGGGTCTCGATAACCAACAACTCTTGGTGGACCCCCAAACCGATGAGCACATCCCAACGGACCGTAACGTCCTTAAACTACAACGGACCGCAACGTCCTTAAACTAGCTACGGACCGAAACGTTCTTAAACTAACAACGGACCGCAACGTCCTTAAACTAGCTATGGACCGAAAATGTCCTTAAACTAAAACAATAGAGCCCAAATGCTTTTTTGTTGGGTCTGAATGATCCCAAAATCCTGTTGAGTAGATCTTAGTAAAAAATTAGACTAACGTATCCTCAACAAACATTTAAGTTGATCTTAATCTCAAACGAGATTAACGATCCTTAAATCAACCCAAACCCAAATCTAAGAATATACGGATTTGGACTAATCCACGCCCTACGGACGACAACATAAATTAGTCTCCGTATACAATCCACGGGCAACCAAAAATAAAACAAACACACACGACACGAAGTGACCTTCTGAAGCAGGAGAAAGTGGTTACCGCGACGCGATAATGTAATTAACTACAGGGGCTTATGCCTGCAAGGAAGAGCGTCCCCACAATCAAAATCCCTTCGCAAACGAGGGGTAATCTGACGAAGTTTGCTACAACGGCCTCATCCGTCCAAACCTCCGATACACGGTGCCATAAGTCAACTTGGTATCTTCGGAGAGGTGGACGGATAAACCTAAATAGCATCTGCCCCCAAATTCAGGCAAGACGACCTACGCGGTTCCGTCTCCCGTTTTTGGCGGTAAACACCACACATCTTGAAATTTGGGATAGTAGAGGATACCTTGAAATTCTCTTGTCTAAAAGCCTTAGTATGAAAAATAAAATAAAAAAAAGTATAAGTGGTGAAGAAGAAAAATGAACACTGGTTTTGTAATTGCTTAAGGCAGAATAAAAATATAGCGATGGTGCTTTATCACCTAGTGCCTTAGACCAGCTGGTTTGGGAGCCACCACTAAGCCTTAGCTGTTGCAAGATAAGGATAATTACAACTAAATAAGCGAGCACATTTGGTAATCGATCGGTTAGTAACTCAAGAAGTATTAACGGTCGCTTGAAAAATGTGTGAGCAATTTCATCGAAATTATTCACCGACAAAAAAAAACTAAGGAAGATGGACAAAAGTATGATAGCTTGAATTGAATTCTCTAAGTGTAAATGTTTTTTACACACACGTAGGGATATATGATCGATATTTGGATGAATGGTAGGGAGGAACGCTAAAGTCGATGTTTTATTGATGGATGATGTAATTTCTAACATTTTTTCATGACCATTAAGATAGGGCTCATGGAAATCGAAAAGCCAGTGTGATTGGAAACTCTTATTTTCAAGTTCTTTATTTTATAGTTCTTATCTTTGTACGTAACTTTCATCTTCTTTTTTTTATTATGAGATTTTGTGGGTGTAATCCGCTGAAAACCCTCAGGAGACAACACTCCTCCTACTAGGGACACCTAAAGGTTCAACGACTTGTTGCACGTGCTCAGTGCAATCGTGTTTCCTACGAAAGTGTACTACTTAGGTTTTTCTTTTTTTTCCTTTTCTCCCTCTCTTTAATAACTAGTTTGCTCGGGACGATCAAACTTAAGTTTGGGGGTATTTGTTCAGTCGAAAATATCGCACATTTGATATAACATTTTCCTTATTTTCTTAAATATTTAAAGGCGTTTCTTATAAATATGAAACATATGAGAGTTTATCTGCAAAATACTATTTACCATATATTTATATATTACAATTAACATTATGAAGGTTATTATATGCATATAATATTTATATAATATTTTAGTAATTTAAATATGCATATCATATCAAATATCCCTAATCAATTTCTTAAAATATAATATCATATAAAATGGTTAGGATATAATCTCAAAAACACCAAATATTATTAACACTTTGATTTGAAATATTGTGCATATATTATCTCAGGTCTGGAATCAAGGAGACCCGGGTTAAATCAAGATGTCGGAATCGAATCTGCCAAAATATTGAAGCAAATAATGAGATCTAGCAACGGTAGAGACCCAGAGCATTATTTTCAGAATCTAGACATCTAGGGGATCTCCAAATATCAACACAAAATACCAGAAAAAATCCCAAACCCTAACTCTACCAAATCATGGCGGAAGGGCGGGCAAATAGTGGTAAACGCGGCGGATCCACGGCGCTTTGGTGTCCGTACGATGTGAGATTTCAGGATCATGATCTTAACATCATATCTAAACCTATAGAATCTAGGGTTTCTGGTTTTGGGACTATATAAAGGACCGAGAGCCCCACTTGGAAAATCATCAAACCGAAGAGATCACGAAATCCAAGGCGACTCACGCATCCAGGTTAATCAATCATCTGTTCATCTACCTCCTTCAAGATAGATCGAGAAGCAAAATAGGGTTTTGTATTCCACTTTCTAAAGGAACAAAAAATGTAATAGATCAAGTTGATTAATAAAGATAGTTGTTTTATTCTTATCGCATTTATTTTCTATATTTACATTATGATCTCTATCCGTTCTTCTTCTATCTCCATCATGCGCGAGTAATTCTCCGCTTGTTAGGGTTCATAGGATTAGGGTAGAACAATGGATGAGAAAATATTTTAACTTCTTTTAAGTCTTATGAAGTTTATAAATTTTAGCAAAAGAATCGTTAACATCCTAATCGGGCGCGCTATCAATTTATTGATAGTCTTGACCGCGATTTGAGATCAGATTAACAATTGTTTTGTTAAGGGCTAGACATGAATAGAGATCAATGAAGGGACAAGGGTCAATAGTGGGAAAACCCTAGTTTCTTCAAGAACCCTAATTCTCATTCATCGCTATCAATCTAGTTTTAAATCTATCAAAAGATAAAAGGAGTAATCTTTATTAGTCATCCATAACTACTAAATTCTAATGAATCCTAAAAGCTTTTTCTTTTTATATATTTTACATCCGTGTTTAACATAGATCTAGAATCTACAACTATTCTCCTTATTCTTTTATTCTAATCAACTCGTCTAAAGCAAGATTAGAAATTCCACGCATCCTTGCGGATGACCCGTACTCATTTCGGTTAGCTACACGTGACACCGTTATTGATTGCGGTTACTACACACTCTTTCACATCATCAATCAACATATACGTGTAAGATGAGAATATGATATGTGATATGTTTTACGGATATGAGTCGATACGATCGAACAGGATATCAAGAGATTTCGATATGTGATCTGAGATGAGACATTGTTTATGATGTGATATATTAAAGGATCGTTGGGCATTATACATATAACATGCGATAACATGTGACTTGATTATATAATAGATTGTACGTAACCTTAGATCCATACACTTGATTATGATATTGTACGGCGATTGATACCGTACGAACTATATGATTTATATATGATGATTGATCCGCACTCTTGACTCAAGGATGCCATACGATGGATATTACCATACGTGATGCTATGAGGCTGGATCTCCGACTACTAGATATATCGACTCGGATATGCTTTCGATTTCTATTTACTTTCGACTCGGTTCTTAGTTTAGTCTTTTAGTTGCTTGGGTAGATGTTAGATTAGATTCGAGCCATACCTATTTCCAAAACTAACGAATCATATGCATTTCAAAGACAATCTGAGAGACGCTACGGATTTTCAAAATGATATCCCTTTTCTCAAAACACCGTAGCTCCTACTTTCCAAAACAACGATTCACGCTATTTCCAACACTATAATTGTATCGCTCGTATATAAATTTATATACCTTATTGTTGCTTTTACCGTTTACTTTCTATTATGATCTCGTCTACTAGAAAACCTGCACCATTACCAATGATGCGTATGTTGCACGTACACTTGCTTGCCGGCTCACACACATCAGCATCGGTAATTACCATGTCACATACACTTTAGTAACCGTTACTTCATGCGTATACCTTGATAAATTGTTGCTAAGTAGTACTGTTTTGCATTAATGATATCATATCCTAGTTTAGATTTTGTATTTCTTACTTAGATGCCACATGCATCTACATGCATACATTCCGGTTATGTACTGCAGTAAGGCTTTGTGCCAATATTCATTGTTCATTATTAGCTCATGATTTGAGATTCCGATTTCATGAGATTTCTGGATTTTAGGGAAACCACATGTGTAATTGGAAACTTATGCTTCTTTTAAAAGAAAAATGCGGTTTTTCTCTTGATATGATGTGTGGCGTCTACCATGAGATTTCTCGGTTCTGGAGCATATATGATATATGATTACCCGCCATGAGAAGCGAGGGTGACACCGTCTGCAGGTACATGGTGGACCCGGTGCGGTACCCCGGGGCAAGATTGACGTATATAGAAAGATAGAGATGTTGACCCTGGCAGGGGAGCATTATCGACCGGTGATAGTTTTTGGACGATCTGGACTGACGGAGCCCGAGATAGTTGGCGCGGCGGATATCTGGAGGATACTGACCGTATTCGTGAGATTCAGATGATATGGGCCGATCCGGATTGATGGAGCCTGAGGTTCAGGTGATATTGGCCGAACCGGACTGACAGGGCCTGAGATATGAGGATTATGTGTCGCTGATGGACACGGTTTTCATGATATTTTTGAGTGTCGATGCTTGGCACTCAGGTTCTATCATGATTTTTGTGTGTCGTTGCTGGACAGACGTTGGATGATGCATTTATACATGATACACATGACACACATGACATGTAGTTACTTTGTGACACGGATACGAGTACTTGATATTTCACATATGCTTATATTATTACCCTTGCTACTACTCGATGTTATCATGTTACTATTTATTATTGTACCGTACTGTATGACCTAGGACGTAGTCATACATTCAGTTTCTACTCGGTGATATTTTCTACTCACGAGTTGGCAACTCACCCCGTTGTGCCACAGTTTTCTTGCAGGTTTGACCGCTGTTCATACCAGAATATTGCATTTTAATACCGCTCATTCTTTATCTATTTTGTTATATATCGGTACTATTAACCAGTGTCTGCTCAGTAATACAGATTACAGGTATCCGTGACAAAATACTGGAAATACATTTAAAATCACGGATATATCATTTGCGAGCCGACACTGCAACTGGAACTGCAAACCGATATCCCAAGAGTCATTTTGCAAACAAATAAAGTATACACATTTTTGGTCCAACACATTGCATGTGTGAACACAACTCTTGGAACATGGACCTAGGTGAGGGGGCTGCCCAAGACACAAGTGGGCATGAAGTGATGTGCATTCAATGCAAAAGATTGCGTGTTGACTTAAAGATCCATGTTTCCCTCCAATCCCTGAGTGCATCCAAGGTCATTTCTGAGAAAACAAACAGCACCAGAGTGATGTGGGAGACAACAAGTGTGCACATAACAAATACGAACCCTTGTGCTCGAATTTGACCCGAGCACAAGCCCCATGTGGCCGGCCAAACAGTGACCAGTGGGCCTCAGTTTTGTACAGCCCCTTCCCTGCTGCCACCTCATCATGTTTTTATTGTTTGTTTATTTTCTTTTTGAGCCTATATATAGCAGATGAGTGAGCAAGAGAGAAGGGTCTCACATTTTGCCAAGTTTTGTTCTATACTTTTTAACTCTTTTTTTTCTTTTTGTTCTCTTGTACATTGTTTCGCCCAATCAGAGCAAAACTCTGTTGAAATTCAAAATTCAAAATTCAAAATTTTGAAGCAACGCTTCAAATCTCGGGCGCAACGCGCCACATGTTAGGCGCTGATACATCAGCGCAGCGCCCAAGAAGGCGTGCCCAATCAGAGCAAAGCTCTATTTTAGGCAAAATTAAAGGAAGCAACGCTTCAGTTGCGCAGGTGCTGCGCTGCGCGACACGTGTCAGAGCAGATGCGCTAGCGCAGTTGCGCTGCGCGACACGTGTCACGCGCTGGAGCATTTGCGCCAAGACAGAATAAAGATTTTAATGAAATCTTTCTGTTCTTGTTAAAATAAGAAGATTCTCTTCTGTAAAACAGAAGCCCTTGGATTAAACATCCATCGGTGGGGAAAATTCCCCAAATCACTAAGAGAAAGATCTCTTTAACTAATTTATGGGCACTATAAAAAGGAGCCCAAGCCTCAATTCAAAGGCATGAACATTTTCCTAAAAAAAAAAAAGAAGAGAACTCTGAAGAAATTTCAAGAAGAAAGGTAAAAGACCTTTTAGATAGAAGAATTTCTTCTGATAGATCATCGATCTAAGAACAAGATCAATGATCTTTAATAAAAAACAAAATAAAAATAGTGCTTTGCACTCATGAACCATTGGTTCTCTAAGATCAAGAAAAATAAGAAACACTTGTTTTCTTTGATCTAAATTAGATCAAGAAACCAAATAGTGCTTTGCACTTATGAACCATTGGTTCTGGAATCTAAAAAAAATTCTTCGTGTTTTGCACTTGCAAACTGCGCTTTTGCGCTCTTAGGAGAGCACCACGTGTCAGCTACAGAACAACTTGCGCTACATGCTTTTGAAATAGAGCTTTGCTCTCTGTAATTGGCGCAACTCACCAGAGCGCGCCACGTGTCAGCAGCGTAACAGCGCAGCGCACTAGCCCAGCGCACTGCGCCGTTGCGCTTGCGCTCACCAGAGCATGACACGTGTCCTCACCATAAGCGCTTGGGCTCAGTGATTGGCGCAAAGCACCTGACAAATGCAATGCATTTCTTTTACTAAAGGGCCAGGCCCAAATCAGAGGGGCCTAGTAGGCCAAAATAAATTGCAAAGCAATAAAAAGGGGGCAGAGCCCAAGCGAAATTGATGCTCTGCATCTTTTATGGGCAGAGCCTAAACAAAAAGATAAAAGTAATGCAATGCATTATTTAAATGTGGGCAAAGCCCTAGTACAGGTCTAATAGACCAAAAATAAATAAAAGCGTTGAATATTTTTTCAACTGGACTTAGCCCAATCATGGCCATGAGTCCTCAAATTAAATTGACTAAGCACGGCTGCTCCCTAAATTAATTTATACCCGGTTCGAGGGTACATCTCCGAACTCCTCTGACACCCATCGTTGTAATCCTTCAACGACGTCAGAGAGGTGACAGGTCCCGACGACCACACATCAATATGGACTGCGGGGTCCTTAAACTCGTGGACCGAAACGTTCTTAAACTAATGTTGGACCGAAACGTCCTTAAACTAATATTCGTCCCTAAATGGGAACGATGGACCGAAACGTCCTTAAACTAATAATGGACCATCACATCCCTAAACTGGAAAATGGACCACTACGTCCCTAAACTGGAACAATAGAGCCTCCAAATGCTCTTTTGCCGGATCTAAACGATCCCGTTTAAGTTGATCTTAGCCCCTAAATACGGCTAACGTATCCTTAAACATTCAAACGGACTATAAAACTTCAAATCAACTTTGGTTCAAGGGTACATCTCTGAACTCCTCTGACATCGCCGTTGTAATCTTTCAACGACGTTAGAGAGGTGACGAGTCCCGATGGCCAGATATTAAATGGATTATCACGTTTAAGTTGATCTTAGCCGCAACGCGACTAATGCATCCTTAAACTAAAAACACCAAACCCAAATCTAAGTAAATACGGATTTGGACTAATCCACGTCCTACGGGCGACGGCATTACTCAGTCTCCGTATACAATCCACGGGCAACCACAAACAAAACAAACACACACGACACGAAGTGAAATTCTGGAGAAGGAGAAAGTTGTTACCGCGATGCGATAGCGTAATTAACTGCAGGGGCTTGCGCCTGCAGGGAAGAGCGTCCCCACAATCAAAAACCCCTAAAGCGAGGGGGAATCTGACAAAGTCTGCTACATCGGCCGCATCCGTCTAAACCTCCGATACACGGTGCCATAAATCAACTTGGCATCTTCGGAGAGGTGGACGGATAAAACCAAATAGCATCTGCCCCGAACTTCAGCGTCAGGACATCGCGGTCTTGTGCGCCGCCGTTCGGAGGGGAACATACATAGCTAACCATTGAGTTCTTTGCCTTAACTTGATTTTGCAACCTCTTCATTGAGCTTGCAAGTTTAAGCTTCAGTTATTGCACTCAAGAGTTGTATCATTACTTTGTAATCAATAAAGTTTTCTTTGCCTTCATTTCACATGAGTTCTTTACCCTTCTTTTGATCTTGCAACCTCTTTATTGAGCTTGCAAGTTTAAGGGTTGGTTATTGATCCCACGACTTGTCTTGTGTTCTATGGTTCTTAGTGTTACTTTCTTGCTCTTTTATTACTTGATTTACATTCTTTCCATTTACATTCCATGCTTCACTTCATGCAATTTATTATCATGTCATTTACTTACTTGTAATGCTCTTTTTTTTTCTTTGTTTATCTTTTCTTTTGCTCATTTTGGTTTGTTTTTGAGATGGTTGTAAATATGTGTTGTAAGTAAAAGAATACGATATTGTAAGCTAAGAATTCCTTTCTCATTTCCTTTTCCCGTATTTTCCAATTGAATTCCGTCCAAACGTTACGCAAGCGCTCCATTAGGCACCCTACCCTACCAAGGTAACAGTGATTCCTAACCGCGACCGGTTGCGTTCGGTTTGGCCGGAGGCGAAAAGCAAGAGACAAGAACGGACGGATAAAGGTCAATAAGCCGGATTACTAATACCGTGCTTAAGTACCCTAATCCACGTTGTTGCCGATTGTTCTAGCTTCAATCGTTAAGTTTGGCTCAAAGGTTTTTAGTGCGGATTTTCTTATCTTACACTATTGTAACTTTTCCCGACAACTTTATACTTGCATATACTCATAGGTTAGATACGAACATTTTTGCCCACACGCATTAAATCGTCAAAACAAGAATTTAAAACGCTCCGTCTTCCTGTAGATCGACCCGTGCTCATCGCGGCTAGCTGTAAAGCGACACCGTCCTTGATCACGGTTAACTTTAGAACTTCAAAACACGACATGTTGAAAGGTGTGCGATCAAATGGCGCCGTTGCCGGGGAGACGGTAACGTTTTTATTCTTGTTATTTCGGATTAATCTTTTTAATATCCATTAACACTTTTCTAAAAAAACAAACTAAAAATTTCAAAACCAAACAAAAACTAACAAAGCTAACCATTTTTGTTCTCTTGAATTCTTACCTGCTAGCACTCTTGATCTAAACTAAAAAGATAAACAATACCAGTGAGGCACTAGTGGAGCACTGAGATAGCAGAAGAAGTTTGGAACCCCAATTCTAAAGTTGGACCGGCGATAATCCCTCAAAATCCGAGCTCGCCGGCCTTGTCCCCTCCTTTTGCCTCCAAATTTTCCTCTGTGCTCCAGTGTTATGTTTTTGTCCCATTTTTATTGTTTGTTTTTTTATAATTTTTAGTGTGCAGGTATTTGGGCATTCGTATCGCTTTTCCGCACTAATATCCATTTTTCCGACATTTGTAGATTTTTGCGGATTTTCGAACTGCGAGCGTGGGGAGAAAAGTGTACATTCAAGGCTAAGGTGATTGCGAAATACAGTGCCAAAGATCCGGGTAGTTTGACCAGCGCAAGCACTTCAAACGAGGGTTTCTTAACCCGAAAATTTATCGGTACGTACTTTAGTAACACCTTCTTCTCAAATCCGACGCATCCAATGTAACATCTTGCAGGATTCTTTGCAAGTTCGTTACCAAACGCCAAAATTAACTAACCCGTATTTGTTGCAGTGTCGAGCTTAAACATTAAAAATGATTGTTTGAAATTTTGAACAAATTTTTTCATTGAATTGTGCATTGTATACATTAATACAGACTTAAGAGCAAGCGAACCCCACAACATACGGTAAAAGATTTCATCACCTTTTCCGTGGCCCACAAATCACGAAAATGAGCATAACGTTTACCCGCACAAATTTTTAAAAGAAACTAGACTTTAAGCCTTAGGGACTTTGCGCTCACTAGGAGAAATTAACTATGTTTAGAACACCGCTTAACGGTATATCGTTCACGGGGTGTCTAGGAAAGTGTTAACGGCGAAATCGCCAAAAGAGAAAGGGTTATTTAATTAAAGACCTTCGCGAAAGTGTCGAAAAACCTCCCCTTATCTCTGCACTTACCTGGGCTCGTGATCAGTATATTTTGAGCCCGTTTCTCGACACAGTTTTACTTCGACAATCAGGTTCTTGAGCAGGTCTAGTTGACCTAAGTGAACCCTAAACCGATTGGGTGCGTGGTATTTTTGTGTCGTGATTATTTTTTGTCCTGATTCTTTTTGTGTGTATATTTCATTCTTGTAACTAACTAGAAAAACACATTCTTTTTCCCCTCCTTTTCTCTTCTTCTTCTACCTCTCTTCATATCATGGGTACCCCACCAAGACAGACTCTTGCCGAACTTTGGTATCCACAACCAAACATTACTTCTTACGGTTCTTACTTTGATCAAACTTCGAACGATCCATCCATGCCAAAAATTTCTTTGAAAGATCAGATAGATGCGTCTAGGACAAACAATTGGACTCCGCAATCCACTTTGTATCAACCATTTCAACCTACCCCACATTCTTACGTTGATACCCCTTTTGAGGGTCCTGTTGTAACTGTAACAACCCTAATTTTCTTATACACTTTTTCCTATACAATTTTTTTTTCAAAATATTTTTAAAATCCACAAAGGGGTATTTTAGCCTGAGCACAAGATTTAGGTAATTATTTTTGTATTTAATTACAAGCTACAAGAATGAAATAACTCCATTTTTAGTGTACAAGAAATTACTTTAAATTTAATGTATACTAGGAGTATTTATTCTTGCTGCTATCAGTTTAAGTAATTAAAAACCACAATAATTAAAAGAAGGAGCTTGTAGCTCATTGGTAATAGCTTGCACTGCTGAACCAAGCCACCGGAGTTCAAATCCCATGCCCCACATTATTTTTGTATTTATTTTGTTTTATTTTTTTTTGGAAGTCAACGGTAAAAAGGCCATAACTCCCAAAATATGTACTGGACAACAAAAAGTAAAAATACCAATTTATTCCTCAGGAAAACCCCCGGCCATTGGACCCATGACTCGGCTCGACTCGGCGCCGCCGGCCGGCGACTCGGCCGACTCGGTCCGGCGTCGCCGGCCGGACTTGGCCGGACGGCCGAGTCACCAACTGAGAAAAGTTGGCTCTTGACTTGGTCAACCCTCTTGCACACTTATTATACCTAGATCGGTTTTGATTTGGCCAATAAATCCCTTTTACTCCTAGGTTTAATGATTTTTAATGAATTTTTAATGTTTTTTATATTTTCTTTTAATATTTTTTATCCTAACCCTAACCCTAGCCTAGCCCTATATAAAGACCCCTACCCTCTACCATTTTACCTCACCACTCTAAGTCTACTCTCTCAAATTCTCGAGAACTCGGTACGAAGAGCAAGAAGCGAAGCGCTGCCGAAATCGACGACGGATTCCGGAGACCGGATCAGAACCTTCGCGACGCTTTCGACGAATCGGCAACCACCACATCCATTAGCTTCATTAGCTTGTCCAAACCGTAAGTCCCATCCCTTCTATCTCTCTTTTCTATAAGTGTAAAAATACGACTTTTTGGAACCCGACGGAAATCGGACAAACCGATTTCCGATTCGGTTTTTCTATAAATTTCCACTTGTCACCTAATACATATTATCTACCCATATTCATGTTAACTATTAATCACCCATAAACCAATTTAATCAAACTTTTTCACATGAAATGATAGCTTCTTTGCAAAACCGTATTCTTTTCATAAAAATACCATGAAGTTCATTTTTCTTAGTTTAATCAATTACCTCACTCCTAAATATGTTTATCTTGATCACAAAACTTGTAGAACTCAATTTGAATGAAATTTCACACATAAAATGATAACGTTTTCGAATACCGTATTCTTGCGCTATAATACCTTTAAGTTTAACATAGCATGTTTTACCTTTAAACTTCACCAAAACCTAAAATAAATCACGAGGTAATGACCTACCTCTACACACACTCAATATACCCCTAATTGATAAATATCAAATCACAGAATACGAAATTACAGGACTTTTCACTAAAATATCATAATCTTTATAATCTTTATTGAAAGCATTAAGTTGTAAACTTTTCTAAATAAAATCTTTAAAAAAAAAAGGAAAGCACGATTGGTCATGGACATCGATCGTTTATCTAAACTGTCTTGTGGTGCCTAGGCAAGTGTGTCTAAGGCTAGTGGTTTTTAATTAGGCCCACGACTGTGGTTCCTTCCCACTTACCTGACACTTACCTGGCCGCAATTGACGGTGAAGAGGCGATTTAAGGCTTCTAATGACTCATCGTTTAGACCTTAGAAGTAGGCTAGTTGGCTTAGGAAACCCTAACAACTAAAATACGGAAAACTAAACTCTTTTGCAAATAAATATCTTATATTTATAAAACCGTTTTCCTAAATGACAAGTGTTTATAAAACCTAAGCAAAGTGCCGCTACAACCCACTTTTGGGGAACCTGTTAGGGATAGTACGGTTCATCGTGCACCCGCGGGCTAGTAGTGCGAGATTCAGACCTCCGCAAGGAGCATTCGGTCTCGAAAGATTTAAAATACGGCATTTAAGAAAAATGTGATTTTGGAAAATAAAATATTTATTTAAAAATCATTCTTGTATTAATAAATATTTAATTATCATTTAAACACCTATTTTATCATAAGATAAAGTTTCCACTTTTTTTCTAAAATTACAAGAATAAAAGTTACATTAAAATACCATGAATTTTAAATAAAACAATTAATACTTTTATTAGGATATATTCACTAGAATAACACAAATAAAATTCACACTCATTATAACTATAAAGACGATTAATAAATACTTGAGGTGTATTTTGAAAACTATACAATAGTACTTTTTACATAAAACCCCCTCAAGTTTTATAAATTACAATAAGGCCCCTAATAAATATAGAACTTCAAATTATCTTTCTTTTAGTCTGACTCAGGTTAGAGTCTGACTATTTCTGATCTAAATATGAATCAAGTCAATCTATATTCTTTATATTTCAACTCAAGATGAATACATGAACCCCAGAATCCAGTTCACAATCTATATAACTTGACTGAACCGAACCATGGATATTCCTTTTACATGTTTCCCAGTATTCCATTTACATGACTCCACGGTTATAACCGTTTCCTGATATCATGGTTTCGGTCAGTCGGTCAGTCGGTCATGCAATCATTACAAGTTTACAAGATAACAATACAAACATGACATCGCGGGGTTTAAGGGGTAGTTTGGTACGGAAGGTGTTAAAGGTGGCACGAGATGGTAAGATTAAGACACCTAACCTGAATCCAATTGCCGTTGTTCCGGGTTGTATAACGGAGCCTTGTACTTCCATTTGCCCTGGTCTCTAGCATACTGAGACCCCTCTCGTATACACTGGCATCCTTCTGTACCAAGCTACAACAACAACGTTAACACCATACTACTATAATATGACAATACAATACAACATTAAAAGCTACTCTCTCTCTCTCTCTCTCTCTTACTCTCTGTCTATTTCTTCCTTATCTTTGGGACTTACCGAGCGACCTGTTCGCTGACGACATTCTGTTTCTTTCTTCTTTGAATGTCGTCAGGTGCTTTGGACCCAGCAGAGACTGAGCCCACCGGTGAAGATTTGGAGCAGTTCCACGAAGACCCCGAGCTCTAGATATTGTACCTTGTTCTTTCCAGTATTTCCATTTACTGTTATGCCACTGTTTAGGCATCGCTTTTCATTCAGTTGTATTTCATTTTCATGCATTGTACAAAGAATGTTATTAATAAAAGTTGCTGTTATTTCTATATCATCCGTCTCTTGTGATTTACTTTATATTACTCAGTTACGCTTAGCGTATGTACTTCTGAGTATATACGTTGCGGGCCTCGTCGCGTCCACTTCGCCGTACACTGGGAAGCGGGGCGTGACAGGTAGCGCATAGCCCTAGCTTCCTCGGATTGAGCTTCCTCAACTTCTCCTTTACTGAGCTCACTCATAACAGCTCCTTCGTAACAGCTCTGCGTCTCCCACCACGACGGAGTCAATCACTCCACGTCTCACTTTACGCAAGGTATTTCGCTATTAATGTAACGACTCTGAATTTACTTTACGGATTTTCCAGTTTAATGTACAGAAATGTTTTATACAGGCTGAGATTGAGTTATAAGTAAATTTTGTTAAATAAAAGCAAGAAAAAACTTGTAGCTCACTGGTAAAGCCTTTGCACTGCTGTGACGTAGCCCCTGTGTTTGATCCCTATCAGACACATATTTTTATTTTTTATAAAACTTTTTGGACGCCCAAAATTTTACACGTGCAATACACATAAAAATGAAAAGTCAGAAAAATCAAACATGTGGAAAATGGTTTAAACAGAGAGATGTACACAGGGGCTACGTCACGAAGTTCAACCCTCCCTCTTTTACCTTTTCTTAGGCTAACTAACTTGTAAGTCCCTCTTCTTCTTCTTTGAAATTCCATTTCAAAACGTATATCGGTAAGTGGAGTTAATATCGATATCTTTTTCTAAGACCAAGAAAACTCCTTCTCTTTAATACTTTGTTCAATCT
The DNA here is from genome assembly GCA_030015575.1 of Agapanthus africanus. Lineage (NCBI taxonomy): Eukaryota > Viridiplantae > Streptophyta > Magnoliopsida > Asparagales > Amaryllidaceae > Agapanthus > Agapanthus africanus. The sequence goes on along the minus strand of JASDDO010000019.1, from coordinate 89,845,661 downwards.
AATTTGTACACATCACTTGTAATCTTAAACCATAGTTATTTAGAATCAAATTCCATCAAAAATTCTCATGTAAAATAACTTAAATTTAAGTTTTCTTTTAAATACCATGAACTTCAAATATCACCTCTTTTAGTATTTTGTTAATACTTTATCTTTAGAAAACTTTACGGGGTAACAACATACCCTTCATATACACACATGGTTCCATAGCACGATATCGCTTTTGTGTGAATTTTGGTTAAGAATAAAATATTACATTAAAATACCATTTACTATAAAAAAAAAAACCAGATTTCTTTTAAACGGTGTTTTAAATCCCTTTGCGATTATACCTCTACAACCCTTTTTAGAGAACCCGCTATTGGATGGTGCGGATTATCGCACGTCCTTGGATTAGTAGAGCGAAATGCAGACCTCCTTACGGAGCATTCAGTCTCGAAAAGTTTTAAATACGGTTTTTAAGAAAAACGCATTTTTCTACTTAAATAAAATTTAATTTTTAATAACTATATAAACATTACAAATCCATATATTTTCAAAATATAATAAACTTACATTCGTTTTTAAATGAAAGAATTACAAGTTTCACTAAAATACCATCAAGATACCAATAAAAAACAAGTTTTACAATAAAATACCATGAATTTTCCAAGCTAAGCAAGTATCACTAAAATATCTCAAATCCTTAAAATTCAGATCCATAAAAACCCTAAATTATATAAATAAATACTCGAGGTTTATTTTGAAATTTTATTAAAAATATTTTTCATAAAACCCCCTCGAGTTATATAAAACAATATTAAGGACTTTAGTAAATATAGGTTTAAGCGGGATCAATTCTCTTGACCCCCAGAAAGTCGGAGAAAGTGAGTGCTTGCCTATTTAAGGTAGACAACATAACGGAGATCAATAGTAAATGTCTTGGAAAAAGACACAAATCCTGCCGTCCATGTGCAGCAGTTACCGATGACTCCCGAAGCTACTTCAGGATCTAAATCAGTTACAAATGTCTAACTCGGTCTGAGTCTAACTAAAATCTGAATCCAAACTCAAATCAGAGTTTAATTCAAACATAAATCTAAAATCCAATATGAATACTTGAATTTGAACATGAATACTTGAATTCAAATATCAATATCAACATGAAAACTTGACTTGACTTGACCGAACCATGGTTATAACTTGACATGACTTCTTGAATACATGATTACATCCTGAACTTGACTACTTGAACAACTTGTATCTATGATTTCAGCAAGACTTGTAAATATACTCTATACAATACATTACGCGGGGATAACGGGGTAGATTGGTACGGACTGTATAGCGTGGTACGGGATGGTCACTTAAAAGACACCCACATGAACTCTCGTGCCGTTGTCCCGTGGGTTTTGACGGGGTCTTGTACTAAATGTTACCACAGTCCATGAGGTAAATGGACTCCTCTCGTATACATAAATACCTTCTGTATCAAACTACAAACAACTACGTTAGAATAACAAGCATATACCTGTACAACTTACCAATTTCATTTCATATTACTTGTTCTATTTCATTCTTTCTTTTGAGACTTATCGAACGCTATTTCGCTGACGACATTCATGTTTATTTTTTTCTTTGGAATGTTCGTTAGGAGTACCGAACTCTCAAAAGATCGAGCCTAATCGGCAGGATTTGGACCAGTTCACTGCTCTGCCGGACTTCTAGCTCTCTTGTACTTACTTTCAGTTTGTATGCCACTGTTTAGGCATTACTTTATATCATTGTATCTTTCCTTTTTAAAACAGTTGTATTGTAAAGATTAATGTTAATAAAAGTTGCTGTTTATTTTATATCTCTTGCCATTCTTGTGCATTTTACATATATTGCTTAATTACGCTTAACATATTTATTTTTTAGTAAATACGTTGCGGCCCGCCACGTCACTGTTTCCGTACATTGGGAAAGTGGGGCGTGACAATTAATACGAACGCGATGCCTGGGCGGAACTGACGGCGAGGATCTCGCAGCGGCTCACTCTGCCGTCTATATAAACCCCTCCTCCAGACGATTCAGGCAAGGCAATCTAATACATCGCTGCTCTGCCCAAATATTTCTCGGTTCTAACTTGATCGTCGGAGGGTCCTAAGGTGGTTTCCCATCCCGAAACTTCTTTTGCAGGAAGCTCGGCAACAACACCGACCAACAATCCCATTGAGATCCACACTCTCTTCAAATCTTAGACCTTCATTTTGCTCGTCACCAAATCGACGGAGGACAACATCTGAGGGAGATTCCGACCTCCATCAGGGTGGGACCATAGTTTTTGCCTCTTTGGTAAATATCATGATCCGGAAAAGGTACGCGACTGGTACTTGAATCATGTGAAGTCTATAAAACCTCACCTAATTCAAGTAAGCCAAAAGCCCAGAAATCTAAACCTTTTTAGGGAAAATGGTGGAGGTGGAGTTTTGAAATAATGGTATAATGAAATCAAGTTCTTCCTTTACAAGTATAAGCAATAACATATGAAGATGAAATGTTTATATCTGTCTTGAAAACATTTTTCGACGTTTGAAATTTCGGCAGCACCTCCTTTGTAAGTTTTAACCCGAAAACAATACAAATATAATAATTATAGGCATCCCTAAGTGGGAGCTAGCTCTTCGCCAAATGGCGGAAACAACCACGCAAAGATATAAATATACAACGCCTAAGACGAGGATCAAAGCTCAGAAGTAAAGCAGAGAAGACGTAACATCATCAAGAAACTAAATACAATAATAAAAACATGAGCGTGATTCTAAGGCCGAAAGAATATACAACAGCGTTCTCTAAGTTTACAAATATACAAAGTTTGGTTGATGGAACTTAATTAGATACAACTGAAAAAATATACAAGTAGAATGGCGGTCACGATGCAAATGCATCCAACTTAATAATGCAATCACCCTGGAGAAAGCAGTGTGCCAGCAAGCCGTAACAGAACCTGTGCGGTTGATCGCACAGCTTTCAGCGTGTCGTGGTTTGAAGTTCTAAAGTTAATCGCGATCAAGGATGGTGTCGCTTTGCAGCTAGCCGCGATGAGCACGGGTTGATCCGCAGGGAGACGGAGCGTTTTAAGTTCTTGTTTTGACGAGTTAATGCACGTCGGCGGAAATGTTCATATCTATTCTATGTGTATATATGCAAAGTATAAAACTTGTTAGGAAAACATACAATAGTTTAAGCTAGTGAATTCGTACTAAAACCTTCAAGCCGAGTCTTGACCAATTGAAACTAGAGTAATCGGCAACAACGTGGATTAGGGTATTTAAGCACGGTATTCGTAGAATCCGGCTTGCTGACCCTTGTTCGTTCGTACTTGTCTCTTGTTTTCGCCTCCGGCGAAACCGAACGCAACCGGTCGCGGTTAGGGATCATCGATATCTTAGTAGGGTAGGGTGCCTAACGGAGCGCTTGCGTAATATTTGGACGGAGTTCAATTGGAAAATACGAGAAAAGGAAACGAGAAAGGAATTCTTAACTTACAATATCGTATTCTTTTACTTAACAACACATATTTACAACCATCTCAAGAACAAACCAAAAGGAGCAAAAGAAAAGATAAACAAAGAAAAGAAAAGAGCATTACAAGTAAGTAAATGACATGATAATAAATTGCATGAAGTGAAGCATGGAATGTAAATGGCAAGAATGTAATGCAAGTAATAAAAGAGCAAGAAAGTAACACTAAGAACCATAGAACACAAGACAAGTCATAGGATCAATAACTAACCCTTAAAGTTGCAAGCTCAATGAAGAGGTTGCAAGATCAAGAGAAGGGTAAAGAACTCATATGAAATGAAGGCAAAGAAAGCTTTATTGATTACAAAGTAATGATACAACCCTTTAGTGTAATAACCAAAGCTTAAACTTGCAAGCTCAATGAAGAGATTGCAAGATCAAGTTAAGGCAAATAACTCAAGGGGTTAGCTATGTACAAGAGAATAAAAAGAAAAAAAGAGTTACAAAGTATAAAACAAAACTTGGCAAAATGTGAGCCCCTTCTCCCTTGCTCACTCATCTGCTATATATAGGCTCAAAAAGAAAATAAACAAACAATAAATACATGATGAAGTGGCAGCAAGGAAGGGGCTGTACAAAACTGGGGCCTACTGGGCACTGTTTGGCCGAACACATAGGGCTTGTGCTCGGGTCAAATCCGAGCACAAGGGCTCGTATTTGTTGTGTGCACACTTGTTGTCTCCCACATCATTCTGGTGTTGTTTGTTTTCTCAGAAATGGCCTTGGATGCACTCAGGCATTGGAGGGAAACATGGATCTTTAAGTCAACACGCAATCTTTTGCACTGAATGCACATCACTTCATGCCCACTTATGTCTTGGGCAGCCCCCTCACCTAGGTCCATGTTCCAAGAGTTGTGTTCATACATGCAATGTGTTAGACCAAAAATGTGCACATTTTATTTGTTTGCAAAATAACTCTTGGGATATCGGTTTGCAGTTCCGGTTGCAGTGTCGGCTCGCAAATGATATATCCATGATTTTAAATGTATTTCCAGTATTTTGTCACGGATACCTGTAATCTGTATTACTGAGCAGACACTGGTTAATAGTACCGATATATAACAAAATCGCTAAAGAATGAGTGGTATTAAAATGCAATATTCTAGTATGAACAAATACCCACAAACTTATCTTTTGCTCGTCCCGAGCAAAACAAAATCCTAGCCTCATTTTCATTGCACTGAGCGCGTGCCAAGCCGTTGAACCTCTACGTGTCTTTAGTAGGAGGAGTGTTGTCTCCTGAGGGTTTCCAGCGGATTACACCCACAAAATCCCGTGAAGCTAGTTTCACAAGTTAACCTCGATTATACTCCTACAGTTTAGTATCTGTAGGGTTCCTAGGCACTCTCAGGAGGTCTCACAAGGCATCAACATGCCAATTTCAAATTTTACGGGTGCCGAGAAACCCTAATATGGATCGTTAACTAGAAATTTAGGCGAAAAACAAATCTAGTTAACAACTTAACTAAAGATAAGAAGCTACAACCTTTGTAGATCCAGATATCCACTTCCTTAGCTCCACGTAGGCGTCCTCTCGCTGTCCATCTCGAATCTCGGACTCAATCGTCGGCTTGATCGGAGAAATGGGCGGACTAGGTCGTCGGCTTCGTGCCGAAGATGATCTACGTCGAGGCATCACAAGTTCAAGCTCCGACTTCACAAATTTGTGAAATTTGTGAAGAAAACACCCAAAACAACTTGGCAAGAGGTAGAGGGTGAAGAAATAGGAAGTGGGTTCACTTTAGAATTGGATTTCTCACTTTAGATCTCAAGTTGCCATTGATGGCATCAAGCTTTCTATTTTGAAGAAGAAGATGAAGAAGAAGAAAGAATATGATAAGTGTTGAATTAAAATGAAAAATAATTCAATACTTATCATAAGCTAACTATAGTTGAGTGTAGAGAATAGACCATGGTTACTTGGATGGGTTAGGGTTAAGCATGAAGACAAGAATGGTTAAGAAGTCAAAGCTTCATGAAGCTTCAACTAAAAACAAACATAGCCACCATTCTTATCTAAATCTTTTCCAAATAAATAAACAAATAAATAAATGAAAAATCAAAACCCTAATCATCTCTTAACCATGGTTTAATCCTTTACACTTAACCACATGATCAAGTATCATCAAACATGATACAAATATGTGCACAAAAGTATATCACATATACTTCTTCCACATCAAGTGAGAAAATCCATTTAAAGTGAACCAATACTAGTTAATGCAAAGTAATATATCAAATATATAATTATATATTAAATCATTAAATCAACACTTGATTTAACGATCCGGTCATATCGCATATAACCGACTAGTATCCTATGTATCGGCTTATCGAATCAATCCTTGATTCGATATCTAGGTTATATAACCAATCGATACATCCATCGCGAGAATGGAATACGGTATCACATACACGCATCATTCTCGGTCCTGCACATATCTCATATGCACTCCTATTTCGTTTCGCTTGAGCCAGGAAACCTCTGTGTAGGACTCTAAAGACTCGTCAATACGCCAGTAGCAGATGATGATCATATCAAGCACCCACAAGCCGCAAGCGGTCTGCTAAACGTAACGGCCATCCGGGTATTGAGCGATCAGAAGATCGACGAGCTAGCCCGCTCACACTCCTGTGAATCCAACCAGTAACACTTACCGTACAGTCCGGTCTGTTCGTCTGATATGTCGCATATCAAGTCTAGGGGTGGTATACGTAAGTCGTGCCGATGTGAGGTTCATAACGGGTTGAGAAACTACTGGTAACACTTACCAGCAAATCTCTGATCAGCCCTGGCCAGGGACTTCCCTGTTACGGCCAATCGAGCACAGCGCAACATCAACCCCCAATACCGGGAGAGACGAAACCCCTCCTATCGCTCATTGCCTCCATATGACTCGGGACTGTACCCAAAGACCACCGTTTTGCACGCCCTCATGGACGTGGTAAGGTGGAGATCAAAGCACAGTGGGAATCACACAAGACTCTATGACGATCTCGGGTCTACAGACTAACCTGTACAAGTGTCACCTGAGAACTCCATCTGACGTGAGGTATAATACCATCTGGGAGTTCTCGGCGAGTCCGTCCAGTATACCCAGTCTCCACTGAGCACCCGTATACCATCTCTGATGTTAAACACCAATGGATATGGGATCATCCACCGCCCATCTCATGGGTCGAGAAGCGTATACGCTAGTCTACACTGGTATATCGATGCCCCGTCTCGATACACCCACGACTAGGGACCATGAAGGATGTACTTATGGACTACCATGTCCCCACTAGTATGATCTGCATCATAGTCCAGGTAGTCAAGTACACATCCTAAGGGCTTTATCAACATGTAACTATAAGACAGTTTAAAGAGACAAGTGTACATGTTAAGATAAAGAGTAACTAGATAGCATACTATCATATCGAGCAAGAAAGTCATCTCTATATATGTCCAAGCATCCAATATAATATACATCATCTGTACAATACTGGCCTCTAGGGCATACATACAACTAACAGTATCTAGGTCAGAAACTCTATTATCCTAAGTTAGAAATATCCCACCCTTATATTTCACACCTCCTATTTATTTAACCCCAGATCCTATACGTTTTACAGTTTAGAAAGATCTCGGTATATCTTGGGTTTTCCTTCTAAAGTGTGGTCTCTAATCAGTGATTTTTATCAGTTTTACGGAAAACATAAGTCTTATTCTTTATTTCTATCTTTCCTCCATACATCGATTGTATACCCCACGTGTGTGTAAATTTTCACCCCTACACTCAAAAAATTCAATTCAAGCTATAATACCCTTACCCTAATACCTAATACTACTTCTTTTCATTAATGAGGGACGGTGTTGCTCACACAGCTTTCATGCGACTATTAATGCATCTTGAGGCACTAACAGCCGATTACTGAATGAGTGAACTTTAAAGCGTAAATAGCAGTTTTCAGGTCTTGACTTTATTTGTTTTTTTTATTTATTTTTCTTTTTCAAGACCGGTTATATTTTTCAATATGCTCTTTTGGTGTTTAGCTTTAAATACCGTTTTTTCTTTCATACTATGTTTTCAGTCAAGAGTATTTCTAAGTATCTTCTACTATCCCAAGTTTCAAGGTACGTGTATGTGCAGTTTGTAGGGTATATACATTCTAAGTTTGGACTCAATAATAGAAACTATTTTCAGACTTATCCTTTAGCAAAGCTTCATTACTTTCCCTTCATCTCGACTTAACTCAAGAACTGAACTCAAGATTACCTACTTCTATAAAAAAAACTGTAAGGACGTATACTTACCAAAGTTAAACAGAATGAGGGTTATTTTTAGGGTTTTAATTCCTAAGTATATGATTTAGTTATTCCTAACGTATCAACTAAACTTTCGGAATAAAAATCTAAGTTACCCTATTAGCCAACTTGACGACAAAGTTTTTATATTTTTGTGAAAATTTTCGATTTTTATGGGTTTTTAAAAATAAGTATGCAAATGCAGAATATACAAATGAATTCGAAGGAAGAAAGCTTACCGAGCACACCCCCAAACTTAAACTTGATAGTGCCCTTAGTGTCAGGCTACACCAAAAAGGTCAAAATTGTCAGCGCTTCCTAAAAGAATATATACAAAGCAAAACAAAAATATATACACAAAAAGGTTCCCCCTAAACTTAAGTGAAATAGTATTTCCACTATTTAAGCGGTGAAGTTCAGGATTAGTGGGAAAAGAGAACATTATCAAGCTATACAAGACCTTACACAAGCCAAAAGTGAGCACCAACCATTCAAAAATTCCATCTCTATAGTGTGCTGGTTGGTGAAAGAATGCGGAGAGAAAAGAAATGGAGAATACGCGGGACCGTATGGGGATAGAAGTGGTATACGGTCCTGGTATATGAGGAGAAGAATAGCAAAAGGGAAAAAGAAATAGAGTACGAACTTGAGAGTGAAAATTGAGTGAATAAATTAGCACAATTTATGATGATCGATGTGTAAAAAGCGATTGTGCTAATCTATTAACCCGTCGAGAAATGGGGTCAAATCCCTCAAGATTCGTGAGAAAACATGGGTACGCCGAGCTTGATAAACCAGACATACGAAATGAAAGTGATACGGTGTCTTGCAAGATCGGAACGATGGACAGGGTGGAGAGGAGTGATTGAGGAATGGGATCGGTTAAAGGTTTAGGAGGGTGTACACAGTCAGTGAAAGGGACGGGATGAATTGGAAAATCCGGCTCATTAAGCAAAACTGGTTCATCCTCAAAAATATCCTCAAAATTCTGCTCAATGTTAAGCTCATCCATGCATTTATCATCAATATCAAGACACATATGAAGTTCGGGAAAAACAGTTAATGACTTGATATGATGAATTGGAGGAAAAAACTCATCCAAATCTGTGGGTTCATCATCCAAAATATTTACGACGTCAATATCTCCAATTAAGTGAAAATCAATATTCTCAGACACCTCATCAAAAGCATGGATTTCAATCAATTTAGGTTCTAAGATGGAGGTGTAGAGGTCAAAAGGTTTAGGGTTGGTTTCACTTGGAATGGACCCTTCACAATTGGGTAAATCAAACACTACAAAGTCGCACAACTCATTAAACATCCTATCTTCAATTGGTAAATCATTTGGGACACTTGATAGACATTCAAAACCGGAGTTGTGGGATTTAACTTGCAATGGGTAGGTATGATTTGGAAGGGTGTACCGCTCACTCTCACGACTCAATTACTCAATCTGTCCTACCGCCTCATCATATATTGAAAATTTGGAGCTAGTTGGAAACTAGCTACCTGTTCACTAGGTTGTATGAGGGCGGCCATGGGCGCATTCAAATCCATCATCTTTTGGTACGATGCTACCCAAAAGTCTTCTAACGACTGTTCTAGACTAGACATAGGTTGTGGAGGGGTTTCAGTAAAAGATTCAAAGTTGTTTTGATATTGCAAACTCCCAAATGGTTGTTCAGAAGCAATGTCTAGGGAAGGTGAAAAGGTTGGGTAGGACTGGTAGGAATTGAATGGTTAGACAGGGTTATGATCAACATTTGGATAAGAAGGTGAATGGAATTGTTAATCAAAAGAATTGGCAGTGGTGAAAGGAGTGAAAGATCGACTATAGGATTGTTCAATACATTCAACAATAGACATAGGTCTTGGAGTTACTGTCACGCCCCGCTTCCCAGTGTACGGCGAAGTGGACGCGACGAGGCCCGCTATGTATATACTCAGAAGTACATACGCTAAGCGTAACTGAGCAATATAAAGTAAATCACAAGAGACGGATGATATAGAAATAACAGCAACTTTTATTAATAACATTCTTTGTACAATGCATGAAAAGGAAATACAACTGAATGAAAAGCGATGCCTAAACAGTGGCATAACAGTAAGTGGAAATACGGGAAAGAACAAGGTACAATATCTAGAGCTCGGGGTCTTCGTGGAACTGCTCCAAATCTTCACCGGTGGGCTCAGTCTCTGCTGGGTCCAAAGCACCTGACGACATTCAAAGAAGAAAGAAACAGAATATCGTCAGCGAACAGGTCGCTCGGTAAGTCCCAAAGATAAGGAAGAAATAGACAGAGAGTAAGAGAGAGAGAGAGAGAGAGAGAGTAGCTTTTAATGTTGTATTGTATTGTCATATTATAGTAGTATGGTGTTAACGTTGTTGTTGTAGCTTGGTACAGAAGGATGCCAGTGTATACGAGAGGGGTCTCAGTATGCTAGAGACCAGGGCAAATGGAAGTACAAGGCTCCGTTATACAACCCGGAACAACGGCAATTGGATTCAGGTTAGGTGTCTTAATCTTACCATCTCGTGCCACCTTTAACACCTTCCGTACCAAACTACCCCTTAAACCCCGCGATGTCATGTTTGTATTGTTATCTTGTAAACTTGTAATGATTGCATGATTGACTGACCGACTAACCGAAACCATGATATCAGGAAACGGTTATAACCATGGAGTCATGTAAATGGAATACTGGGAAACATGTAAAAGGAATATCCATGGTTCGGTTCGGTCAAGTTATATAGATTGTGAACTGGATTCTGGGATTCATGTATTCATCTTGAGTTGAAATATAAAGAATATAGATTGACTTGATTCATATTCAGATCAGAAATAGTCGGACTCTAACCCGAGTCAGACTAAAAGAAAGATAATTTGAAGTTCTATATTTATTAGGGGCCTTATTGTAATTTATAAAACTTGAGGGGGTTTTTATGTAAAAAGTACTGTTGTATAGTTTTCAAAATACACCTCAAGTATTTATTAATCGTCTTTATAGTTATAATGAGTGTGAATTTTATTTGTGTTATTCTAGTGAATATATCCTAATAAAAGTATTAATTGTTTTATTTAAAATTCATGGTATTTTAATGTAACTTTTATTCTTGTAATTTTAGAAAAAAAGTGGAAGCTTTATCTTATGATAAAATAGGTGTTTAAATGATAATTAAATATTTATTAATACAAGAATGATTTTTAAATAAATATTTTATTTTCCAAAATCACATTTTTCTTAAATGCCGTATTTTAAACCTTTCGAGACCGAATGCTCCTTGCGGAGGTATGAATCTCGCACTACTAGCCCGCGGGTGCACGATGAACCGTACTATCCCTGACAGGTTCCCCAAAAGTGGGTTGTAGCGGCACTTTGCTTAGGTTTTATAAACACTTCTCATTTAGGAAAACGGTTTTATAAATATAAGGTATTTATTTGCAAAAGAGTTTAGTTTTCCATATTTTAGTTGTTAGGGTTTCCTAAGCCAACTAGCCTACTTCTAAGGTCTAAACGATGAGTCATTAGAAGACTCAAATCGCCTCTTCACCGTCAATTGCGGCCAGGTAAGTGCCAGGTAAATGGGAAGGAACCACAGTCGTGGGCCTAATTAAAAACCACTAGCCTTAGACACACTTGCCTAGGCACCACAAGACAGTTTAGATAAACGATCAATGTCCATGACCAATCATGCTTTCCTTTTTTTTTTTTTAAAGATTTTATTTAGAAAAGTTTACAACTTAATGCTTTCAATAAAGATTATAAAGATTAGGGTATTTTAGTGAAAAGTCCTGTAATTTCGTATTCTGTGATTTGATATTTATCAATTAGGGTTATATTGAGTGTGTGTAGAGGTAGGTCATTACCTCGTGATTTATTTTAGGTTTTGGTGAAGTTTAAAGGTAAAACATGCTATGTTAAACTTAAAGGTATTATAGCGCAAGAATACGGTATTCGAAAATGTTATCATTTTATGTGTGAAATTTTATTCAAATTGAGTTCTACAAGTTTTGTGATCAAGATAAACATATTTAGGAGTGAGGTAATTGATTAAACTAAGAAAAATGAACTTCATGGTATTTTTATGAAAAGAATACGGTTTTGCAAAGAAGCTATCATTTCATGTGAAAAAGTTTGATTAAATTGGTTTATGGGTGATTAATAGTCAACATGAATATGGGTAGATAATATGTATTAGGTGACAAGTGGAAATTTATAGAAAAACCGAATCGGAAATCGGTTTGTCCGATTTCCGTCGGGTTCCAAAAAGTCGTATTTTTACACTTATAGAAAAGAGAGATAGAAGGGATGGGACTTACGGTTTGGACAAGCTAATGAAGCTAATGGATGTGGTGGTTGCCGATTCGTCGAAAGCGTCGCGAAGGTTCTGATCCGGTCGCCGGAATCCGTCGTCAATTTCGGTAGCGCTTCGCTTCTTGCTCTTCGTACCGAGTTCTCGAGAATTTGAGAGAGTAGACTTAGAGTGGTGAGGTGAAATGGTAGAGGGTAGGGGTCTGTATATAAGGCTAGGCTAGGGTTAGGATTAGGATAAAAAATATTAAAAGAAAATATAAAAAACATTAAAAATTCATTAAAAATCATTAAACCTAGGAGTAAAAGGGATTTATTGGCCAAATCAAAACCGATCTAGGTATAATAAGTGTGCAAGAGGGTTGACCAAGTCAAGAGCCAACTTTTCTCAGTTGGTGACTCGACCGTCCGGCCAAGTCCGGCAGGCGGCGCCGGACCGAGTCGGCCGAGTCGCCGGCCGGTGGCGCCGAGTCGGGCCGAGTCAAGGGTCCAATGGCCGGGGGTTTTCCTGAGGAACAACTTGGTATTTTTACTTTTTGTTGTCCAGTACATATTTTGGGAGTTATGGCCTTTTTACCGTTGACTTCCAAATAAAAAATAAAAAAAAATAAATACAAAAATAATGTGGGGCATAGGATTTGAACTCCGGTGGCTTGGTTCAGCAGTGCAAGCTATTACTAATGAGCTACAAGCTCCTTCTTGTAATTATTGTGGTTTTTAATTACTTAAACTGATAGCAGCAAGAATAAATACTCCTAGTATATATTAAATTTAAAGTAATTTCTTGTACACTAAAAATAGAGTTATTTCATTCTTGTTGCTTGTAATTAAAAACAAAAATAATTACCTAAATCTTGTGCTCAGGCTAAAATACCCCTTTGTGGATTTAAAAAATATTTTGAAAAAAAATTGTATAGGAAAAAGTGTATAAGAAAATTAGGGTTGTTACACTACCGGTCCCGAGTTGGTCGGGACGGCAAGGAGGCTGAGGAAGCGTAGTTTTAGGATAGCTCGGAGATGATCCGTTGACCGGTGGTTGGTCGAAGAGGGAACGCACCTAGGGGAGGCCCCTAGAGGTCGGAGTATATTCCTTGGACTAAGCCTTAGAAGCGAGATACCGAGGAATGTTCCCTTTGCATTATACTTATTCCAGTTCAGTAGCCCCTAAGAATATAGTTGGTATACATGGGTGACACGTCATCTGCTACGTTTCATGATAGGAGGAATCCCCACTTATGAGTATCATCATTAGCCCCCACTCTCGTTCCGACCTATTTATAGGTCGGGTCGAGAGTGGTCTGCTTGGTCTTCTCTGTTCAGCTTGGTGCCGAGGAATTTTTGCGGTGGATTGTCCGAGAATGACATGGCGTTTGGCGGTTGTGTGTTTTCGATCTCCGTGTCCACTTGGCGTTCACCGTGTACCTTAATTTTCGCGCGTATCCTCGGATGGCATCAGTGGATCGCTGAAGGGACGACGCCATCATGGCGACATCGTTTTGTTTGCTCGGGTCGCTGTGGTGACGGGCTGACCGTCGATCTTATGCTATGTGACAGCATCTGGATCGCAAATGTGGGACGTTGCTTCGGCTGTTCCGATCCGCATGGGAAGAAGGCAGCCACGGCCGGCTGCGACGTAGTGTCGCCTGGACTTTCAGTTCATTTTTCTGAGGGTATAAATAGGGGTGCCCTGCCTTCACCAAATATTTTCGCTCACTTGCACTTCCACGCTTTTCAGATCGATTGGCGCTCCTGATTTTAGGTCGGCTTCCAGTCCCTTCACAATCTTCAGCTTTTTCCTTCTTTGAATCTGGTCAGATGTCTTCCTCTGAACCCATAGTAAATATAGTTAGGATAGAATCTGGTAATGAGACCTCGTCCCCTAAAGCCGAGTCTAGTGAGTCTTCTTTGTCTTCCTCGGCTGCCGATATCCGAGAAAGCTCTCCTTCTGCCGTGTCGGGTTCGCCTTCAAGGGGTGGCGATTCCCCTGTTCCCCAACGCCGAGGGGCCAAGAAGGCCTCTGAGGTGCGTATCGAGAACGTCCATGACGTTGCCTCGGTGTTGAGCTGGGAGAGTGGGCTAGCGGGTATCCGAACTCACTTTCACATTTCAACTGGCTATACGCTTGATTTGGCGGGGAGGGATAAACGGGCGGACGAAGTGCAAGGCAATGAGATTTCCCTGTATTTGGAAGCGTTCTTAGGAGGGATGCGTCTTCCTTTCCCCCAAGATTTATGAAGTCTTCAATTTGTTCCAACTTGCCCCGGGCTAGTTAGCATTGAACTCTTGGAGGATTCTTCCAGGGTTCCTGGTCCGGTTAAAGATTGAGGAGATCTCTTTTAGCCTCGGACTCCTCCGATCCTTCATCTGTTATAAAATCACTCGGAACTCGCAAAGATGAGCTGAGTTGGATATATTTTTCATTTAGGAAGCTTAGGGGTAGGGGGCTGGGTCAGGAGTGTTGGCTGTCTCTCCTTCTATCCATGAGTTGAAAGAGAAGTTCTTTTTCGTTGGTCTTCTCGAGAGAAAGAACTGGTCGGTGCCGACAAAATGGTACCGGGCGGACTGTCCGAAGGTTCGAGTATTGAACACACAGGAAGCGGGGGTCGTGTCTCAATGGGAGCCGCTCCAAAGAATCGATGTCCTGCTGTCCAGGTAGGTCTTGAGATAGGCGGGGTTTAGCCCCGCACAATACTTGAGTGAGTCTAGTTTAGCCATCCAATCCAGTCTTTACATCATTGACGTTTAGCATTTCTAACTACTCCTCATTTTTCCTTGCAGAGCCTATGGAACAATCAAAAATTATTTCCGCCCTGGCTGCTAAGTCACGGGCTAAGAAGGGTGGCGGCGCGAGCTCATCCAGGTCCGCGCCAAGCGAAAGCCTCCGGGCGCCGACCCTAAAGAAGACAACTGACCCGGTCCCTTGTTAGTGTATATGCCCTAGAGGCCATTACTGTATCATACTAGTTTGTATATTACTTGATGGAAGCTTGGGATATTCACAGTTGTATAGACAATCTTGCTCAAAATGGTAGTATGCTACTTGGTTTGTTTCTACTTCAATGTGTGTACATGTGTTTCTTTTAGCACATCGCCTATACACATTAGTGGAGCCCTTAGGATCTTTGCTTGATTACCTGCCTTGTGATGGCAGTCACACTAGTGGAGGCTGGGTAATCTACAAGCACATCCTTATACAGGTCCCTAGTCGTAGGATTATCGAGACGGGGCATCGATACTCCGGAGTAGACTAGCGTATACGCTTCTCATCCCAGCAGGGGAGACGGTCTGTCCTACAGCCGTCAGTACGTCGTACTTGAGATCGTATGCGGGTGCTCGTTAGGTTACGAGTACACTGGACTGGACTCGTCGGGAACTGTTAGTTGGTATTATACCTATCGTCAGTTATCAGTTCCCAGGTGACATGAGTACAGCTTAGTCCGCTGACTTGACACTGTCACTTTGCCTCGAGTGTGTTCCCACTGTACTTTGATTACTACCCTACCACGGCTCAAAGGATTCGTGCAAACAGGTAGTAGTTGGGTGCAGTCCCGAAGCACTTGGAGGCAGTGACGGTTAGACATGATTCGTCTCTCCCGGTATTGGGGGTTGATATCGCGCTGTGTCTAGGAGGGCCATTACACAAGTAGTCCCTGGCCAGGGCAAGCGAGATATACTGGTAGGTTTCCAGTGTTATCTCAGGGTGTTCTGGGCTACACTCCGACACGACTTGGACGGGCCTAGGGGTGGTAAATGTCAGTCCCCTAATAGCGGTATAAAGTTGGACGGACGTGTTTTGCGATTTTTTTCGGATCGAAATTCTAAATACTTTGCAGCACGTCCGTAAAAACCAACTTTATACTGCTCTAAAGTATTTAGAATTTCGATCCCCTATTAGGGTGTTAGGGGATACACGTCCGTAAAAACCAACTTCATATACACAAACCATATCTCAGGGTGTTCTGGGCTACACTCCGACACGACTTGGACGGGCAAAGTATTTAGAATTTCGATCGGAAAAAAATCGCAAATCACGTCCGTAAAAACCAACTTTTTGCCGATTTTTTATACTGCTCTAAAAATAATTTAACATATATGAAAAATCGGCTCAGGGTTTTCTAAAGACACAGAACAAAAACGATCCAGTGAGTCGGTCAAAGCGCCGCGGATCCACGGCAAGAACATGCTTCTTGCCGTGGATCCGCGGTCGAGTTGACTCGGCCGTGGACCATTTTTGCTGCAGTGTACTTAGTTGGAGGTTTTGGGATTTTTAGTATATTTTGTTTCTGCCCAGAATTTCCGGAAATCAAATTTGTGTTTGGGGTGGTTACAAATCCGTATTTTGATCGAAATTCCGTAGACTTTGGCTAATGGATATTATCTGTGATGTGATATATGTATTGAACGTCTGCTAATCGATATACGTCGATTAGTGGGGGTTATACATATCTGTGATCTGTAATGTTGATGGTTTGTGTATATGAACTCGTTGGATTGTCGCGGATGAATAGCCGGGTGGATGTGAGATGAGAATTTCTTTTTCTTTCATTCATTGTAAAATTTGTAATTGATGTAATATTATTTTATGGCCGCACATCCGGGATGAGATTGTAGCCGCCATTGTATAATTTCTTTTACTGTTTTTGCTCCTAGGATAGAACCAAGGTGGGGTGCACAAACTACCAGGTATCTCGAAGTGCCGAGTGGCCTACTCACGTTGATGAGGGAGATTGCTTCACTTCGGGTACTTGGCGGGTAGTTTGCCGCACCCGTAGGGGTCTAGGGTGGGGTATTGGCTATTCATCGCGACCGTGTAATCCGCTTTTCGTTGCAGGCTCGAACGAATCGCGGATTTCTAGTATATCCAAAGTGTTCATCTGTGATCTGGAATATCTATCATTGCATCTGACGAATGTATATATCTATATATGATATCTATTTAGGCGTTGCTTATGTTTTGCATCCGCGCTAGTCCAGCCCCCGCTCTGTCATTAGTTAAGTAACCTAACGGGTAATGACGGGGCCCCGTGGCGAATGCGGATGGCATAAGCATACATCATATTTTGGTTGTTTTCTGCAATAGTAGGATTAAATGATGGGACGCATTAAAATTAATGCAAGAAAATAAACCAAGTAAAGTTGTTGGAACACTTTCAAAACCACTCGGTTCTTTTCAAAAACCAACTTTTAAACGCGGAGCTTGAACCACTCCTTTTAAAAGCTATCTCGTTCCATCGATTATATCAAGTTCACTACGTTCACGGTTTCGCCAAAACCATTCGTAGCCCTCCGTCATTTCGTATGAATATTCAATAGTATTCAAGCTATGTTTGTTGACCTTCGTCAAGGCATAGTGATTGGTAGCTATTGGGTATTCATATGTAGCACAGATAGATGCGTTGGTTTGGGACAGTCGTATTACCTTGTTGACCTTCGTCAAGGGTATATACGGGTGGGTTCAAATTAACCTGGACAATGACGGGTAGAACTTGACATGTGACTTATGATTTGTTGACCTTCGTCAAGGTCATAAGAGCATGGGGCAAAAAAATCCACATCGGGAGTTTCTAAAGAAACTGAAACTTGCTGGTGCTGCATACCCTTTGGAGTGTGATGATTCTGGTAGGATTCCTTCAGTTTTATCACACGATGATATTTGGATCCCGATCCTACTGTGAGTCTATGCTACTCCTCGGGAACTTTCTCACTTAACGATCAATACTATAAACCAAGTAGGTGTCTAGAAAGGTGTTAGCGGGGCTACGCTCCCAGGGAAAAGAGGTTCTTAAATTAAGGAACTTCGCGAAAGCGTTGGAAAACCTCCCTCGAAGTACCGACACTGACCTGGCTGAACGGTTAAACAAGTATTGTACGGTGAGATTGATCCCGACTAATTCTTCCTTTATGGTTTGAGGAGGGATTCGAGAGACAGTAGGAGCCATCCTGTTTAGATAAATTAAAAACCAATCTAAACTTGCAAGAGCATCATGCTGAGTGTTTTCTTCTCTCTCTCTTAATTGCAGCGACCCAGTGACCACACCTAGGTTACATCTAGATAATAAAATGACTGAATCTGACTGTTATGACTGGCAAAGGTCTGTCCAGATGTCCATTGCCCATGACAAGCTGGGACACCTCTTAACTGATCCAACCCCTGCCGTCTCAGGTCCAGTTTCCTCTATCACGGATATTCATATCCGCAAGACATCGGAAAAAGACTGTGCGAAAGCCAAGTGCCTCGTGTTAGCCTCAGTTGATGGTGCATACCAGGGGCAGCATGAGAAGATGGATTTAGTTTCTATCTTCCTCCATAACAAAGATTTATATGGAGAGCAATCTCGTATCGCAAGATATGAGACCTCGAACGAATTGCTTCCAGCGAGGTTGGCTATCGGGTCATCTGTAGGGGGCAACGTCTTTACAGAGACCAGCTATTTTGAGCCCACGGACCTGAAGACCACGTTGAAGAACGGGTCAAATACTGACTTGATTCTACAGTCTCTACCTTCTACCCTGAAGGAAACCAGGGAAGTAGAAGGAAAGGGAAGGGCAGAAGTTTCGGGACTGGATGTAGTAAAAGAGGGACGTTCCTATTGTTATGGGAATGAACATTGGCAGAAGGATTGCAGGGCTAGCAAAGCCAGTAGCCAGGATTCGAAGCATGTTGTGGCTTCAGCTTCGGGTGTGTTTGTAATAGAGAACTGTATGTCAGTTAACCCTACTTCCTGGGTATTGGATACCGGATCAGGATCTCACATCTGTAATTCGTTACAGGTTCTGAGAAACCGTAGGGTTATCAAGATAGGTGATATGACTCTCAGGGTTGCTAACGGAATGAGAATGTACGCTGAATCCGTAGGGGAATATCATCTTGGACTGACAACTGGGCAGATATTGATTCTGCGTAACTGTTTTTATATACCAGGTGCGACTTGTAATATCATATCTGTATCCTTACTTTCTAAGGAAGGATATGATTTTACTTTTGTAAGCGATGTGGTCCACATCCACCTAAATCAAGTTCTGATTGGGTCAGGTACATTAGAAAACGGGATATACGTATTGAATCAAGCTCTGATCTTCAGTGTCCAGAACACACTTAAAAGAAAGTATCCGGAAATAAATCAGGCTTTCTTATGGTATTGTAGACTGGATCACATTAATGAGACACGATTAGCAAAGTTACATAAAGAGGGATACTTGAATCCGTTCGAGTATCAGTCTTATGCCACTTGTGAATCTTGTCTCATGGGAAAGATGATAAAGACTCTGTTCACTGGACACGGAGAAAGAGCAAGCGAGCTCTTGGGACTCATACACAGTAACGTGTGTGGTCCAATGTCTACACATGCGCGAAGTGGTTATTCATACTTCATTACTTTCACAGATGATTTCTCTAGGTATGGACATGTCTTCCTGATGAAGCATAAATCCGAGGCCTTTGAGAAATTTCAGGAATACAAGAATGAAATTGAAAAACAAACAGGCAAAAGTATAGAAACACTGAGATCTGATCGAGGTGGTGAATACTTGAGTGCCGAGTTTCTGGACTACTTGAAAGAGAATGGAATTCTCTCTCAGCTTACTCCTCCATACACACCACAGCACAATGGTGTATCGGAAAGGCGGAATCGAACCCTATTGGATATGGTTCGTTCTATGATAAGTAAGGCTGAGTTGCCGCGATCTTTCTGGGGTTATGCACTAGAAACAGCTGCATATCTCTTGAACAAGGCTCCAACCAAGACTGTGCCTACCACCCCATATCAGATGTGGGGTGGGAAGAAACCCTGTCTTAAGTATCTTAAGACATGGGGATGTCCAGCTTTTGTAAAGAAGCAGCATGCAGACAAGCTCGAGGCACGCTCAGTACTCTGTAAGTTTGTGGGATACCCAAAGAACTCCAGGGGGTATCTTTTCTATTCCGCAGAGGAACAAAAGGTTTTTGTTTCTCAGCATGCCCACTTCTTGGAAACTGAATTTTTAGAAAATCAGATAAGTGGGAGCGCAATAGAACTGGAAGAAATTCCAGAACCACAAGCTATTACTCAAAGCTTGGAAGAACCAGAAGTTTTAGGAGAACCGGACATCCCAGCGCCACTCCGCAGGAGTAGTAGGAAGTCTCATCCGCTCGAGAGATACTACGGTTTTCTCATAGACGGGGATAGAGAGGATTGCACCATTGACTATGGTGAGCCTACTAGCTTCCAGCAAGCCATTCAGAGCGGTGACTCGGTAAAATGGCTGGATGCAATGCGGACCGAGATGGAGTCCATGTACACTAACAAAGTTTGGACTTTGGACTTTGCTCCAGAAGGGGTAAAACCCGTAGGCTGCAAATGGATCTTCAGAAAGAAGATTGGTGTAGATGGGCAGGTTGAAACCTGTAAAGCTAGACTTGTTGCAAAGGGTTTTCGTCAAAGACCTGGTTTGGACTATGACGAGACCTTTTCTCCAGTGGCTATGCTCAAATCCATTCGGATCCTTCTTGCCATTGCCACCTTCCACGATTATGAAATCTGGAAGATGGATGTAAAGATGGCTTTCCTAAATGGAAATTTAGAAGAGTGCGTCTATATGGATCAGCCGGAGGGATTCATTCAGAGTGGGAGCAGCGGTAAAGTGTGCAAGTTGCTCAAGTCCATCTATGGACTGAAGCAGGCATCGCGGAGTTGGAACATCTGCTTTGATGATACTGTCAAAGAATTCGACTTTATCAAAAACCCAGATGAACCATGCATTTACAGTAAGATTGTAGGGAGAACTGTGGTATTCCTCGTCTTGTACGTGGATGACATTCTCCTAATAGGAAATGATATTCCTATGCTACAGTCAGTCAAAGGATTCTTTTCACAGAGGTTCTCCATGAAGGACCTGGGCGATGCCAACTACATTCTGGGGATCCAGATCTATCGTGATAGATCTAAGAGGATGTTGGGACTTTCACAGTCTAGGTACATCGACACCATACTGAAAAGATTCAGTATGGAAGATTCTAAGCGCGGTAATTTATCGACTTGTCACGGGATCACCCTCTTCAAAGAGATGTCTCCCAAGACTGATTTGGAAAGGGATCGCATGTCTATTATACCCTACACTTCTGCGGTAGGCTTTATAATGTATGCGATGTTATGTACCAGACCAGATGTAGCATACGCATTGAGCGTTGTAAGCCGGTATCAGTCGGACCCAGGGGAGAAACACTGGATAGCGGTAAAGAACATTCTTAAGTACCTGAGAAGGACTAAGGAGATGTTCTTGGTGTATGGCGGAAAAGACCTCCAGATCGAGGCCTTTGCTAACTCCAGCTTCCAGAGTGACAAGGATGACTCCAAGTCCATGTCGGGTTATGTCTTTACCCTCAATGGAGGGGCGGTTTGCTGGAAGAGTTCCAAGCAGGAAACCGTTGCTGACTCAACTATGGAAGCGGAGTACATAGCTGCTTGCGATGCCGCAAAGGAAGCTGTCTGGATGAAGAAGTTCCTCACGGAGCTTCAGGTGGTTTCCACCATTGTTGATCCAATACCGCTGTATTGTGACAACAACGGCGCTATAGCTTTAGCGAAGGAACCCAGGTCCCATCAGAAGTCCAGGCACATTTTGAGGCGGTACCACCTGATCAGGGAGATCGTAGATCGCCGGGAGATCGAGGTGAAGAGAGTAGATTCGGAGAATAACACTGCAGATCCACTCACGAAGGCCCTACCCCAGACTCAGTTCGAGCGGCTGATCGAGATGATAGGTCTTCGATACGCCAGTACATGGCCTTAGTGCAAGTGGGAGATTGTTAGTGTATATGCCCTAAAGGCCATTACTGTATCATACTAGTTTGTATATTACTTGATGAAAGCTTGGGATATTCACAGTTGTATAAACAATCTTGCTCAAAATGGTAGTATGCTACTTGGTTTGTTTCTACTTCAATGTGTGTACATGTGTTTCTTTTAGCATATCGCCTATACACATTAGTGGAGCCCTTAAGATCTTTGCTTGATTACCAGCGTTGTGATGGCAGTCATACTAGTGAGGGCTGGGTAATCTACAAGCACATCCTTATACAGGTCCCTAGTCGTAGGATTATCGAGACGGGGCATCGATACTCCGGACTAGACTAGCGTATACGCTTCTCATCCCAGCAGGGGAGACGGTCTGTCCCACAGCCATCGGTACGTCTTACTTGAGATAGTATGCGGGTGCTCGTTAGGTTACGAGTACACTGGACAGGACTTGTCGGGAACTGTTAGTTGGTATTATACCTATCGTCAGTTATCAGTTCCCAGGTGACATGAGTACAGCTTAGTCCGCTGACTTGACACTGTCACTTTGCCTCGAGTGTGTTCCCACTGTACTTTGATTACTACCCTACCACGGCTCAAAGGAGTCGTGCAAACAGGTAGTAGTTGGGTGCAGTCCTGAAGCACTTGGAGGCAGTGACGGTTAGACATATTGGGGGTTGATATCGCGCTGTGTCTAGGAGAGCCATTACACAAGTAGTCCCTGGCCAGGGCAAGCGAGATATACTGGTAGGTTTCCAGTGTTATCTCAGGGTGTTCTGGGCTACACTCCGACACGACTTGTACCGCTATTAGGGGACTGACATTTACCACCCCCTAGGCCCGCCATGCGATATTCTCAGACGAACAGACCGGACTGTATGGAGATTGTCACATACAGGCTCAGTAGGAGTTCGGATGGGTTTACCTCAACGGCCTTCTTATCGACATCTACCTGGGGACCGTTACTTACAGCTAGTGCCATTTGCGGTCTGTGGTTAAACCCACTGCCAGCGTAGTGTCGAGTCTTTAGAGTCCCACACAGAGAGTTTCCCTGCACTGAGCAAAACGTGTAGAGGCCGTATGGTTTTACGGCAGGGCTACGATCACTTACGTGCACTTGTGTGCGTATGTTGTTCGGGCAGGCAATACTAGTGGGTTTTGGTTTAAGCCGGATCCTAGTATTGCACGGATGGATTAGTTTTGTCTTCTGTGTATTCGCATTCTACGGAATGCGGATGCGGGTGTGCATGCACAGTTTTGAGGAGCGAAGAAGAAGGAGGTGCCTCATTAGGGTTTTGACAGTTGATTCGGTCAAAACCATTATGAGGCGGACTCATTTGGGTTTTGGCAGTTGGTTCAGTCAAAACCATTATGAGCCGGGGACATTATTTACTAATCTTTTTAGTGATAATTATGTTATGGCTAATTGCTTTGACCATTTGACCACACTTGACTTTGTTGACCGTTTAACCAAAGTTGACTTGGACCTTCATGAGAGGTCTAGAGTATTCTTTGGTTTTCTTTTTATTTTTGATATTAAAATGGTCAATTCAAATGTAGCCATCAACTTTATCATGAAAGGATTAGTAATGATGATGTTTGTGTATTATTGCAACCATGGTTCATTTTCTTTAGTTCGTTATTCTTGATTTCTCATTCTCTCTCTTGTGAGAAGAAAAGAAAAAAGCTCCATGGTTGCTAGTTCTTCTTCCTCCTCTTGAAAATTCCTTTGATCTTATGTGTTGAGAGAAAAAGGATCCAAATAGATAAAAACATCCATCTACTACTTCTACACAACTTAGGACATCAAGCCTAGCGATCTTGTTGCCCTAGTTGCCTCGGCTCGAGGTGGAGCTCGGAGCACAACTCTCGGGTGGATCGTCTTCGACTTAAGAAGGCCGCGGAGGTGACCAAGATCCGGATTGATCCTCGGAGCGTGGATGGACGAGCAGGACAGCGGAATGAAGACCCGAAGGACCGGTATCGTGAGGTATAATCTCTATGGCATAGTAGATAGTACCTTTACTAGTTTGCTAGTTTGTAGTTTAGCCAAGATCCTTCTTTTAGTCCATGTTGCCTTTGCGCCAAAAATTGTTTTTCGCCATTTCCGCCTCCCCGTAAGAACCGGGGTGAGCAACGTGGACTTACATTCCTATCCCCGAGGAGTTTGGGGGAAGTGGGAGGCGACCACCCCGGGCTGTGGCTCCCCGGGCAAGGTCGGAGGTGCTTTCCTCTGCTGAGCCCCAGACCAAGAGGCAGAAGAAGTCGACTCCTCAGCAGGAGTGAGCCGGGGAGCAATCCCCAGAGAGTGAGCTCAACCATGAGGTACCGTCAGGGCTATCCGTCGCCAACAACCTCTTGATGGAGGCAGAAAAGAGTGCGGGAGCCAAGATCCCGAGGGGAACCGTGCGCTCCCAGGTCACGACTATTGCTCAGGAGGCCGTCCAGGTTGGGAAATTTTTACTTAAATTTCCTTCAACCTATTTTTCCTCTGTTCTGTTCCTGACTAATACTTTTTGTTTCCTTATGCAGATCCTTCAGCACCGCGCCCTTTTGTCCACCATGAAGGTTGAAAAAGCTGCCTCAATGAAGAAGGGGGCAGAGGAGGCTTTGTCACGCGAGGAACAACTTCTCGCTGAGCTGAAGACGGCCAAGGAAAATGCCACCTCCCTTAAGTCACCGAAGGTTTCGGAGGAGCTGAAGGCCGCGAGGCTTAACGAAGCTAACCTGGCTCTCCAGGACCAAGTCGGCGAAATCACCGAGCTATTTAACTTGATGAAGGGGTAGTGGGACTCGGCAAGGAGGAAGGCTCGAGTGGCCGAGGATGCGACGACGCAGGTCATGGAGATGGCGAAGAAGGACATGGAAAACTACAAGTTGTCCGACCAGTTCGACCTCGACCTAGCCGATGCCGCGGCCGTAGGGTGACACAATGCCCTCAATGCCGTCAAGGAGATTCTTCCTGAGCTCGACGAAAAAGAGCTCCGTGCGCGGTACCATCTTCCTAAGGAAGAACCCAGGGGTGGAGACAGAAATTCGGCCGCCATCGAGACTGTTGCTGTCCTCGTCCGCAGTCCAATGAGGTCGCGGCCCTGGAGGCCGCCCCCGAGCAGGCTCAGGTGGTCGACGACGAAGATCGGTGAGCAGGCCATCCCCGAGGAGAAGTCCTGAAGCCTCCGTTCTCTTTATTTTTCATTTTTGTTTTCTTTTGTAAGTCACTGTACGGTTTTATAAAGTCGAAGAGCTCACAATACCTTGTACTTCAATTTTGAAATCAATGAAGACCTTTTTGCTCATCTGCAATGTGTTTGCGTCTTTTATTCGGACTCGCTTTGTTCAATAAAAATTTAAATTTTATTTTCCAAGTGTAGATAGACCGGTCTCCCCTCTTCAACCCCCGGAGATGAGGTAATGTGAGTTGAGCAAACATTAGGTCGGTATCCCTTCCCTTCACCCCTTGGAGATAAGGTAAGATGAGTAGAGGGCTTAGGATTCATCAGCTCAGGTCGGGCTGAGAATGAATGTGCCTATTAGCCCAGCAGGAATCTACTCGTGCGAGAACTTAGGATTCACGGCTTAGGTCGAGTAGGAATCTACTCACCGTGAATGGGTGCGACGAGCAGGATGCTATCCGCCGGCCTCGTATGAGGTCTTAAGATTCATAACTTAGGTCGGATAGGAATCTGCCCGCTGTGAATGGGTGTGCCTCCGAACCGAGTAGGTGTTTACTTACGC
The DNA here is from genome assembly GCA_030015575.1 of Agapanthus africanus. Taxonomy (NCBI): domain Eukaryota; kingdom Viridiplantae; phylum Streptophyta; class Magnoliopsida; order Asparagales; family Amaryllidaceae; genus Agapanthus; species Agapanthus africanus. The sequence goes on along the minus strand of JASDDO010000019.1, from coordinate 89,820,003 downwards.
GAGGACTTAGGATTCACAGCTTAGGTCGGTTAGGAATTTACCCACTGTGAATGGGTGTGAGAAGCAGGATGCTGTCCGCCGGCCTCGTATGAGGTCTCAAGATTCACAACTTAGGCTGGACAGGAATCTGCCCGTTGTGAATGGGTGTGCCTCTGAACCGAGCAGGAGTCTACACGCGTGAGGACTTGGGATTCACAACTTAGATCGGGTATGAATCTACCTACTGTGAATGGGTGCGACGGGCAGGATGCTGTCCGCCGGCCTCGTGTGAGGTCTTAGCTCGAAAATGAGAAAAACAAGTTCAGATTATAGAAAATCAGGAATCTTATTATTAAAAAGAATGCCAGTTCATCGATAGAGTTTAAGATTTTTTGCATTGAATGGCTGCGGAAGATTACGACCCAAGGAATCTTGGAGTCGGTAAGCTCCTACGGGCAATACTTCGATCACGAGGAATGGGCCGTCCCATTTCGGATAGAATTTGTGTATCTTCCCTTGGTTCTCAAATTCATTGCAGCAGAGGACTAGGTCTCCTGACTTGAACGCTCGGTGTTTGACCCGAGTATTGTAGTACAGGACGGTCTGTTGCTAGTATGCATCCATCTTTATTTGAGATCGGTCTCTTTTCTCTAGTAGGGCGTCCAGATTGCTTCGCAGGGCTTGTACGTTGGCTACATCATCGATGTGTTTGATCCGGTAGCTGGGTAGTCCGATCTCCGTAGACACCATGACCTTGGTGCCATAACACAGGCTGAACGGGGTTTCTCCCGTGGGGGTTTTCTTTGAAGTCTGCAATGCCCAGAGTACCTAAGGAAGTTCTTCAACCCATCTGCCATGTCTCCCTTCCAGCCAGGCTCTGAGTCCTCTGATGATTCCTCGGTTTGCTACCTCGGCTTGCCCGTTGCACTAGGGATGGGTAATCACGGATAACTTCATCAGTGCGTGGTACCCGCCGCAGAACTTCTTGACCTTGTCATTTTCGAAGTTGGTTCCATGGTCGATGATAACACGTCTTGATATTCCAAACCAAGTAATGATGTTTGTTTCCCAATTAGAGCAAAGCTCTGTTCATAATTCAAAATTTGAATTACAACTGCGCTTTTATAAAGGCGCTTCACTACAACTAGCGCACCCCGTGCAAAACACATAGGCGCTAGCTCTGGGTGCGCTGCGATCCAAGTAGCGCAGCACGTGCAAAGCACGTGTGCGCTAGCAATAAGAGCGCTGCGCTCCAATTAGCGCACCATGGGCAAAGCACATAAGCGCTAGCCCTGGAACTAAATGTTCCTCGCCGTTGGATCAAATATCCAACGGATATGATTAAATCATCGGTTAATAAGAATAAAATTCTTTTGAATCTTTCCAAACAGAAAAGATTGTGCCCCGAATTTGGAACACCGTTGGATCAATGATCCAATGGTGATTAAAAATCACTAAAATACAGAACAAATTCTGTAAAGAAGGAAAGATTTCTCAATCTTGTTAGAACAAGAAGATTATCTTCTGTAAATCAGAAGCCCTTGGATCAAGGATCCAATGGTGGGGCAATTCCAAAATCAATTGGAGAATAAATCTCTTTAACTGATTCAATAAATCAGCCTCCCCTATATAAAGAACCCAAGACTTCACGTCTGATAAAGAGGAACCCCCCATAAACTTTGAGAAAATCTCAAGAAGAAGAAGAAACTTTCGGCGAAGGAAGATAATTCTTTTTCAAGGTAGAAAGAGTATACAGACGAAATCGTCTTAATATAATCAGAAGTACTTACTTCTTTCACTGATCATAGATCTATAAGACAAAGTTGTCTTTCACAAAAGAGATTATGAACGTCTCATTATAAAGGGGGGGGGAGAATTATTCAATTCTCTTAGGATCGTGGATTCATAAAGGCAAAGCCTTTCATCAAAAAAGAGATTGAAATATCTTCTATAAATTAAGAACTTTGTTCTTAGAATCTTGAGACAAAGTCTCTTATCAGAAAGAAGATAATTTTCAGAGCGCAAAGTTAACCTAAGAGGAGCCTTAGCGCTCCTGATTTAAAAGTGCCTTAGTGCTCTTCATCTAGCGTAAAGCGCTGCAGCACAATAGCATTTTAAACGCAACGCACTGCGCTTATTGGCTAGCGCTCAGCGCTAAGCGCGCCACGTGCTCCTCACGTGCGCGCTGCATTACTAAAAGCGCTTTGCACTTATTATATGGAATTAGCGCTGAGCGCTTCAACGCTTCAATTATGGCGCACCAGCGCTCTACATCTAGCGCAAAACGCTAAGCGCATCCGCTTTCTTCATTTAGCGCAAAGCGCTGAGCGCATCAGCGATTCACATCTGGCGCAAAGCGCTAAACGCATTAGCGCTTTAACCAGAGCGCACTGCGCTCATCAACTGGCGTTAGTGCCAAGCGCGCCACATGCTTTTATGTGCGCTTTGGCAGAACATAAATTGTTCTTTGAATAAGCCCCGGAACTATGATGAATGCTCAGCATTCAGTAAAAGACAAACATTGTCAGAAGATAAATCAACGTTCAGCATTGTTAAAAGGGCCGAGCTCAAACAAATGTTTAACAGCCCAAAATAAATGTCAAAACATTTTAACTTGATTGGACTTAGCTCAAGATTGGCTATAAGTCCTCAAATTCAGCTTAATTGAGCCCACATGCTCATAAATCACAGATCCTAGTCCCAATTGGACTATAAATCTCCCAACCAACATTGGTTCAAGGGTACATCTCTGAACTCCTCTGATATTTGTCGTTGTAATCCTTAAACGTCTTTAGAGAGGTGACGGGTCCCGACAGCCATACATTTCACAGACTATGATGTCTTTAAACTGGACTGTGGGGTCCTTAAACTCACGGACTATGATATCCTTAACCTCGACCGTGATGTCTTAAAACTAACATCGGACTGTGGAGTTCTTAAATCCACGGACTATGATGTCCTTAATCTCGACCGTGATGTCTTAAAACTAACGTTGGATTGTGGAGTCCTTAAATCCACGGACTATGATGTCCTTAACCTCGACCGTGATGTCTTAAAACTAACACCGGACTGTGAGATCCTTAAACTCACAGACTATGATGTCCTTAACCTCGACCGTGATGTCTTATAACTAACATCGAACTGTGTGGTCCCTAAACTCACGGACTATGATGTCCTTAACCTCGACCGTGATGTCTTAAAACTAACATTAGACCGTAATGTACTTAAACTAATTATCGACCGCAATATCATTAAACTAAACAATAGAGCCCAATTGCTTTCTTGTCGGATCTAAACGATCCCGTTAAGTTGATCTTAGTCTAAAATTAGACTAACGTGTCCTTAATAAACGTTTAAGTTGATCTTAGCCTCAAATAAGGCTAACGTATCCTTAAAGACAAACTCTTCAAATCCAAATCTAAGAAAGATACGGATTTGGACTAATCCACGTCCTACGGGCGACAACACAAATTAGTCTCCGTACACAATCTACGGGCAACCGAACACAAAACAAACACCCACGACACGAAGTGACCATCTAAAGAAGTAGAAAGTTGTTACCGCGATGCGGTAGCGTAATTAACTGCAGGGGTTTGCGCCTGCAGGGAAGAGCGTCCCCGCAATCAAAAACCCCTCAAACGAGGGGGAATCTGACGAAGTCTGCTACATCGACCGCATCCGTTTAAACCTTCGATACATGGTGCCATAAATCAACTTGGCATCTTCGGAGAGATGGACGGATTGCACCAATTAGCATCTGCCCCGAATTTCAAGCAAGACGGACCTACGTGGCCGCGTCTCCGTGATTCGGAGGGGAACAGATTCTGGCACGCCCGGTGGGACCTTTTCCTCTTTCCACTCCACACTTCGTATGTCGTGTTCTCGAACCAATCGCGGTTTGCTAATAGTTGCCCTTGGGTTTCGAGGTACTAAGATTTGGCGTTTTGCTTGGTGCAGAAAGCAAAGGATCAATGGCGTTCACCTGCTCGAAGTGTTCCAACTGCAACTGCAACCCACGTTCTGCCTCATCTGGAGGCATAGCTTACGGACCTCAAGCGGCTTCCCTGTTCACGATGCCCGTGGAACAGGTCACTCAAGCCACCACAGGACTGTTCTTCGGGACCATGCTCCCGCCAGCAAGCTTCACCGTTCCCGTGCCCGTACTGGAAGCTTCTAAGAAGTCGGTCTTCGATCGACTTACAGCTACTGCGGCCCCTCTCAACGGGTCGTCCAGCATCGGCGCCTCGGTCTTCTCCAGATTGGGCCAAAATGCCTGTGGGCCCACAATGAAGCTTGCGATCCCAGAGAAGGTTATTCCGAAGAGAGTAACCAACCCTGCTCCCGAAGTCGTCAAGGTGGCTTCTCTTGCCAAGGGGTCGGTTTTTACAAAACCGACCGTCCCAACTCCCACTCCCACTCCTGCTACTCAAAGGACATCAGTCTTTAACAGGCTGACACCGGCAACAGCCCCTCACCTGAACAGGGGGCAAGACGAAACCATCCCCATCACCGAGCCAACTACAGCAGCTCGACGCGCTCGACGTCGCCACTGGCGCCGAGTGAGGAAGGCCGGAGACAACTCCCCTTCTGAGCTAACTCCACCAGCCCCGACAGCGGAAATTAATGCTGCTGTTCTAACTGGGAACAACTTTGAGCTGTTGAACAGGGTGCGCAGGAATTCTCCTGCCGCCGTACTGAAAAGATCTCCTCCTCCGGTGGAGAATGTTGCTGAAGCAAAGCCAGAACAGTCCCCTCAGCAGCTGTCCTCCAAGATCTACAAAGTCTGGCGGCAGGTCCGGAACTCAGTGGTTGATCAAGATTACCCTCGCCGACAAAAAAGAGCGAAGGTTCAACAAGAAGAAAGCCATCCTGCCAAGCCACGAAAAGCTATCTGGGTGCCCACCGCGACGGCCCCCTCAACTTCGACCGCTCATAACAAGAGAAGGCCAGAGAAGATCCCCGTGCCTGCAACAAATGTCAAAGGCACTGAGCCCAAACGCCCTAAGTCTGGGGGCATGGTGGTGCATACCGTCTACATGGCATCTGGGAAGGAGGATAGCCGTGCTTCTACGGGCCACGACCACTCACCCGATCCATCATAAGAGCTCAGGAACAACAACAGCAGAAGCTTCAGGAGATGCTGACTGCAATGGCCGTACTCACCGGGCCAAAAGGAAGCCCGGAGGCGTCATCGGAACAACATCACGAACACGAGATGAATTCCTTCGGAGGATGCTTTAAAAGAAGGACAAGGAGACTGCGGAACAAGCGGCCAATATAAAGCAAATGGCTCTTCTGTTCCAAGACATGGTGGGTATGATGATCCAGCAGGATCCTCCAGCTGAAGATCCTCCGATTATCCTCGAAGACAACAGAGGAGAAACATCAAATCCACCTCCGGCTCTTTCAACATCCAAAGAGGAAACTATCTCCAAAGCCGCTCTGGATGATTATATTGCTCAACAAATACAAGTCCATCAGGAAAATGAAGTAGCTGGCCAGGTCGTGAAGACTGGGCGACCGTATCCAGGCTGGTATGATCAGATAAAATATCCGTCGGGCTATACGATCCCAAAATTCCATGTGTACAAGGAGACGGGCAATCCCCACCAGCACGTCGCCTAGTTCAGAGCTCTATGCGGCAACACCGGGGGCGATGATAAGCTTTTTCTCCGCCAATTCATCGGCAGCTTATCGGAGACGGCGTTTGAATGGTACTCTGAACTTCCAAACGACTCCATCAAAACTTTCGCAGAAATGGAGTTGTTGTTCACCCAGTGATTCGCCAGTGCTAGTGAATGCACTATAATAACGGCATTGATCAATGCAAGGGTGAAGCCAGGTGAAACTTGGGTTCAATACGCAATCCGATGGCGAAATCTATGGTCGAAGTGCAAACAGCGTATCGAGGAAGCACCAGCAGTGGGCATGTTCGTGGGCACCCTAGAACCTCATGCAACTATTTCACAGTTCATGATGTTCTTCAAACCGATCACATTCCAGGCTTTAATCGACAAGCTAGCCCAGATGGACCAAATGGGTCACAGACCGCCTCCTCCAAAGCCGGACTTCCGCAACGAAAAGGGCAAAGGGAAAGCAACCTTTGTCACCAACGCTCGACAACAACCGAGTGGCCCGAAAGCGTTCGCCAAAGCAACAAGCGGCAATCCCTCGATGAGAAGCTGAGACGTCCTTACTCGTTTCCCCAAGATAAAACAAGGAGACTGTTCGAACTAGCAATGCGCAATGGGCTCATTACTCTACGAGAGTCAACACACCCACTGCAACCGAACGACGTCGACGATCCCAATTACTTCCCCTACCATCGAGTATTGGGCCATACACTCGAAAATTGCTACGTCTTCAAAAATTGGGTTGAAGACCAATACCAGCAAGGCAAATTCGCGTTGTCTGAAAATTGGAAGGTGAACTCGCCACAACCACATGCTCCGAAAAAGGTGGACATGCCGGGGGCATCGTGCTCATTCATAGAGAAAGCCCCGTAGACCGAAAAGTCCGTAAACTAGAAATTCGCTTCAAATACGGCAATGGTGGACCGCAATGCCCTAAAACTTGCAAAGGACCGAAATATCCCTAAACTAACAACGGACCGCAATGTCCTAAAACTTGCAAACGACCGAAACATCGTTAAACTACTACCAACCCGCGGCATCCTCAGGCTGACGTGGTAAAAAAAAAGAAAACGGTATGTCCATAAGCAAAATGAGCACGGATGAGAACCCGAAAGGGCTCCGTGAGTAAAAACAGCAGGGCTACCGGCAAGTGTTTATGAAAACCCGAAAGGGCGCAAGCTCGTTAAAAGACACTTAAAGGGTCCTCCCGACCTTGTGAGGAGAAACCACCTGCGTGAGATCCTTACGACTCACAAGGGAGAAACACACTTAGGGATCCCTACGATTTCTAAGGAGAAATTACACTTGCGAGATCCTCACGACTCGTAAGGAGAATCCTCTTATGAGACCCTCACGGCTCATAAGATTCAGAAGTCTTAAGTTATAGAGACCTGAACCTGTTCTTAAGCAGCCCCAACAACATCCACTTTTGCCCTACAAGCGGCTCAATGCTGACCCTTGTATACAATCCACGGGCGCGAATAAACATTTCCCTAACAAAGTCCCATCAATGACTAGGGATATATTCACACGGTGAACAACCCTTGTGAGTCCTTTCGACTTATAAGGAGAAAACTCTCTTGTAAGATCCTTACGACTTATAAGAGAACATACACTTAGGAGTCCTCACGATTCCTAAGAAGAAAACACACCTACGAGATCCTCACGACTCGCAGTGAGAAATACCTTTGTGAGACCCTTACGGCTCATGAAGTCAAAAGCCTTAGTTGACAGGACCCTAACACTGTTCGCTAAGCCACCTTTGTTCGATATCGACATAAGGCAAATGATGATTCGCTCCTGGAAATATTCTAGTTGTAGCGATGCTGATGCTGAAATTGGCACCAGATTCTAAGTTCCACACTCGCGATAAAAAATCAGCGAGCCAAAAATGCATATGAAATAGCCGAAATGATGGGGCAACTTGCATCAAAATCAGCAAGTAAAAATGTATGCATACAAAATAGCCGAAATGATTGGGCAACTCGCAATAAAAAGCAGCGAGTAAAAATGAAATAAATAGCCGAAATGATTGGGCACCGTGAAAGATAGCCGAAATGATTGGGCAATCGCGACCTTCATGATATTAAAGCTGAAATGATGGAGCATCGCGAAAAGAAAAATAAAATGAAAGAATGAAACTTTTTGCCCTACAGGTGAGATCACATCGATCCCTGTATACAATCCAGGGGCCCAAACAAAAAAAGGAACCATATCTTCCTACCGGGCTTCGTCGAAGCGAAGTCAAATCTCGACGGTTCATAGACAACCTAAAGACAATCTCGGCATTCATCACAGTATTGCAGACACAATGTCAACAAACGAAGTGAAGGAAGATCCCTAACTTCAGGGTCTCGACGTCAACATCAACAGCTTAGAGATCAACACCGGCGTTCTTCCTCCCTCCAATCGGATGCGACGTCAACAAACGACCCCAGGGTCAAAACAACGGAACCATGGCAGTCCCCTAGTTTCAAATCTCGACGGTTCACAGACAGCCTAGAGATCACCAACGGCGTTTCTCCTTACTCCAGCAGGATGCAGATGCGACGTCAACAAACGACCCCAGGGTTAAAACAACGAAACCACGGCAAAGTCCCCTAGTTCCAAATCTCGACGGTTCATAGACAGCCTAGAAGTCACCAACGGAGTTTCTCCTTACTCCAGCAGGATGCAGATGCGACGTCAACAAACTACCCCAGGGTCAAAACAACGGAACCATGGCAAAGTCCTCTAGTTCCAAATCTCGACGTTTCACAGACAGCCAAGAGATCACCAACGACATTTCTCCTCACTCCAACCAGATGCAGACGTAACGTCAACAACCGACCTCAGAGTCGCAATGAAACGGAGCCATGGCAAAGTCCCTAGTTCCAAACCTTAACGGCAATATTTACAGCCTAAAAATCAGCAACGGTGATCCTCCTCATTCCAATAGGATTCGGACGCAGCATCACCAAATGGAGCCACGGAAAAGTCCCTAGTCCCAAGACTCTACGGTCCACAGACAACCTAGAGTCAACCGGTGACCTGATTTATAGAGATTTATGATCAAAATTATTTAGTAACCGCAATCAATAACGGCGTCGCTTGGTAGCTAGCTGGTGAATACGAGTCGGTCCACAGGGATGTTGTGTCTTTTCTAATTTGCTCAAACGAGTTAATTCCAAACGTTGTGAATGGATTATCTCTAAAACCTAAATTGATTTATACTAAGACTAGAATCTTGCTAGGGTTAGGTTTAAGGTAAGTTTGGAAATTGAATGTTTCCTCACCGCTTTCAATGCCCTATTTTAGATCTATTAGGTGTTATGATAATAATTAATAAAGGGGATTAGTACCATCGGGAAGAAACGATATTTCTTCCTCTAGGTTCTTGTCCTTCCTTTCTCAATTATTACCCTAACCTCCATGGAAAACATACACAACCGGTCCTTTATACTACGGTATCACTTTTACCTCGTGGGGTAAGGTGCCGCAGGGAACGGTGTGTGTATGTATGCATGGAGTCCTAATTATTATGTGTGATGGGATAAGAAAGGGATGAGAGATTTCATCTCTCAAGACTTTCCCTAAAGCTAACCCTAACAAGCGAGGAGACTACTCGCTCATTAGGGAATTGAATGACATTCTAACTATCTAACTAGGGCAAATAATTAAAAGTAAACTAAGGCAATGAAATAGAAATCTTACTTTATTGATGGCTCTCTCCAAATATCAACACAGGAATTACAGATCTGAATTTATGAAATGAAAAGAGGAATAAGAAGAGGCATTACCTAATATAAGATTTAGGGTTCCCTTTTATAGAGGATAGAAACCCTAGGGTTACAATCGACTCGCACATCTGCTATTACAAAAATACCCCTAGGAAGACTAGTCAACGCGCCACCAGACGCAACAAACTTTCTGCACCGACACGGGCCCCAGACGGCCACGGATCCGCGGCCAATAGCAAGGTTCGGACGCGGTTCCGCGGCCAAACAGTGAGATTGTGTGCTGAGTTCTTTTGTGCTGCTTCTGGGTGTCTTTGTCTTCCTATCTCTTTGGTTGGTTCTTCAGAATATTTTCCATTTCTCTACCAGATCTCCAATGTGAGTAATGTAATGGACTTTTACCATTTGCTTCATGTCGAAGTCCTGAACCTTGCGCCGCCTTGTTCTTTGTGAACTGATCTTCGTGTAGGCTTGATCAAGATTCCATCATTTATTGGTCGTAGTTTCACTTTTGTATCGTCTTTTGTCTTTTTCACTGTTTTTGTTCCGAGAGACTGTAACCTGTAACTATGTAGCAGACATGGGTCAAAAGCACCTGTTTATTTGTAAACTGAATAAGAATGGGGAATAAAATAATGGAATATTATGGTATGAACAAATACCCCCAAATTTATCTTTTGCTCGTCCTCGAGCAAACCTAGTTTTTTTCTCAACAAAATCCTAACCTCACTTTCGTAAGGAAACGCGATTGCACTGAGCTCGTGCAACAAGCCGTTAAACCTCTAGATGTCCCTAGTAGGAGGGGTGTTGTCTCCTGAGGGTTTTCAATGGATACTACCCACAAAATCCAATCAATTTAGACCCATTGACTTTTATTCTCCAATTAGGTTTTCTAACAAGAACTCTATTATCTTCGACTCAGAAATTATCCACCATTATTTTTCACGCTTCCTTATTATTTAAGTTAAGATTATATATGTTCTATAGACTTACTTAGCTTATGGCATCTCTTAAGTTTTCCTTCTAGGATTCTATCTCAACTTAGGAATTTTTATTATCCCTACTAAAGATATAAGTCCTATTCTTCATTCCTATCTCTTATCCAAAATCCAATCACATACCCCTACGTGTGTGTATATATCACCCCTACACTTGGAAATTCAAATCAAGCAATCGTACTCTTGTCCGTTGTCCAAAGCACTTCTTACTTGGTGAATTTTTAGATGAATTTCGCTCACACATCCTTCATGCGACCGTTAAAACTTCTTAAGGTACCAACAACCGATTACAAGATGTGTTTGCACATTAAAGCATAATTCCTAGTCTTGCAACACCTAAGTCTTTAGCAGTGACTCCCAAACCAGTTGGTCTAAGGCACTAGGTGATGAAGCACCCTTGCTAAATATTTTTTCTATTTTGCAGCCTTAAGTAATTACAAAAACCAGTGTTCATTTTTTTTATCTCTTTATTCACACTTGAATTTTTATTTTATTTTTCTTCGTACTAAGGAATTTAGACAAGAGCATTTCAAGGTCTCTTCTACTATTCCAAGTTTCAAGGTTCGTGTTTGTGCAATTGTAGGGTATATATTTTCAGAATTTAGACTTAAGTTAGGAATTATTTTTCAAACTTATACTTTGATAAAAACATTAATACTCTTCCCTTGTTTTAACTTAGCCCAAGAAGTGAACTCAAAATTTGCCTATTTCTAAATAAACAATAAAGACATATACTTTCTACCGTTAAATTTTTAAGAAAGGTTATTTTTAGGGTTTTTAATTTACTAAGTCTAGGATCTAGTTGTTCCTAGCTAGTTAACCTTTTTGTCAAACTCAAGTCAATTAGGGCCAAAATTGAATACTTTAATTTTTATAATTTTCAATTTTTATGGGTTTTAAAATAAGTATGCAAATGCAAAAATATACATATGAATACGAAGGAAGAAGGCTTACCGAGCACACCCCCAAACTTAAACTTGACAGTGTCCTCACCGTCATGCTATACCAAAAGGGTTAAAATTGTCGGCACTCCCCTGTTTATTTATTTAAATTTTTTTATTTTTTTATTTTTTATTGTTAAAAGAAAAACAAAATATATACAACAAGGTTCCCCCCAAACTTAAGTGAAACAGTGTTTCCACTGTTTAAGCGTTAAAGTTCAGAGTTAGGGAGGAGAAAAATCTATACAAGGCCTTACATAGGCCAAAGGTTAGCACCAACCATTCAAAAATCTTATCGTGGTAATGATAGGGTTGGCGAAAGAATGGAGTGTAGAGAAAGGAGTTGAGAAACACACGAGACCGAATAGGAAGAAGAGTGGAATAAGGTCTCGGTGGAGGAGAAGAATGGCGGAAGAGAGAAAGAAGTGTAGTACGATCTTGAGGGTGTAAATCGAGTGAATAAATTAGCGCAATTTGTGATCACCGATGTGTTAAAAGCGATTGTGCTAATCTATCAACCCGTCGAGAAATGTGGTCAAATTCCTCAAGATTCGCAAGAAAACATGGGTACGTCGAACTTGGTAAACCCTCCATTGAAAATGGAAACGCGACGGAGTCTTGCGTGGTCGAAACGATAGGAAGGACGAAAGGGAGTGATTTAGGGATAGTCTTATTCTCACCTAAGTAATCTGTCTCGAACTTGAAGGATTTCATCAATGGTTCGAAATGGCTGGAAGCAACCGAGTTTGATGGTTCAACTAACTCATCTGAAAATTCAAAGGACTCAAACTCGGGCGGTGAGTTTTCAAAATCGTCCGAAAAAGTGAAACATTCGTAATCATTATCGTCTGTAAGAACTGTGTCAGATTCAAAGAGGTATGCACTAGTGGCGTCCAAACTGATGTGATCGAAGAGAAATCTTTCAAGCTCACAGTCCTCCTGCGTGATCTTCTGGGTGGTCGGAACGATGGAAAGGAGGGAGGGTGAGTTAGGAAGTATAACAGTTAAAGGTTTAGGAGGATGAATTGGAAAATCCGACACATCAAACAAAAATGGTTCATCCTCAATAGTATTCTCAATACTCTCCTCAATACTATCCTCATAATTCTCATCAAAATTTAGCTTATCCATGCCATTATCATTAAAATCAAGACGCATATGAGGTTCGGGAGAAACATTTAATGACTCGGGAGGATGAATTGGACATAAAATTTCAATCAAATCTATGGGTTCATCATCCAAAATATTCCCGGCGTCAATATCCTCAATCAAGTGAAAATCAATTTTTTCAGACACCTCATCAAAAGCATGGATATCAATTAATTTAGGCTCTAGAGTGGAAGTGTAAAGTTCAAAAGGATTAAGTGTGGTTTCACTCGAAAGGGATTCTTTACAATCTGGCAAATCAATCACTACAAAGTCACCCAACTCATTAAACACTTTATCATTTGGAGCACTTGATAGATATTCAAAACCGGAGTTGTGGGATTTAATTGGTGATGGGTAGGTTTGATTTGGAAGGGTGTTTAACTCACTTTCTCCTCTTAAATTCTCACTCTGTCCAACCGCCTCCTTATACATTGGAATTTTTGGAGCTAATTGGAAACTAGCTACCGGTTCACTAGGTTGCATAAGGGTGGCAATGGACGCATCCACATTCCTTATCATTTGGTTTGTCGCTACCATATAGGCTTCTAACGAATGTTCCAAACTAGACATGGGTTGTGAAGGGGTTTCAGTAAAAGATTCAAAGTTGTTTGGATTTTGGAAACTCCCAAATGGTTGTGTAGAAGCAATGTCTAGGGAAGGTGCGGAAGTCGGGTAGGACTTGTAGGAATTGAATGGTTCGACAGGAGTAGGATCAACATTTGGATAAAAAGGTAAATGGACGTGTTGATCCCAAGAACTGGATGTGTTGAGAGGAGTGAAAGATCGGCTACGAGATTGTTCAATATACTCAGCAATAGACATGGGTTTAGGAGTTACAACAGGACTCGAAGAGAGAGTATCAACGTAAGAAAGTGGTGAAGGTTGAAATGGTTGATACAAAGTGGATTGCAAAGTCGAACTGTTTCTCCTAGACGCTTCTATTCGATCTTTCAAAGAAATTTTGGGTATGGAGGGGTCGTCCGTAATTCGACCAAAACAATTCGCGTAAGAAGAAAAGTTTGGTTCATGGTACCAAAGTTCGGCAAGAGATTTGTGAGGTGGGGTACCCATGATGTAAGAAAGGAGAAGAAAAATAATGTGGGGTGCACGGATTTCTTAGCAACAAAATTTTGCAAGTTTTCATAAAAAAAATTCCTTATTTTTATGTGGTGCTCTTTGCAAAAATTTTCGATAAAGGGTTTAGACACACTTTCAATCAACCACAAATGCATAATCAGGCCTAGATCTAGGGTCACCTAGATCAGCTAGACAGCTCCTAACTGTTCCAAAGGGCTAGAAATAGGACCTCAAACCGCCTCTTCACCGCCTATTACGGCCAGGTAAGTGCCAGGTGAGTGGGAGGCTCTCCACTACAAGTAGTAGCCCTAATTAAGTAACCACTCGCCTTAGACACACTTGTCTAGACACCACAAAGTCATGTTAGGATCAACGGCCGATACCTACAACTAGTCCTCTGTCTTATTGAGCGCGACGTCCTTAGGGCTGAGTCTATTATTTTTTTAATTAATAATGGTCAATGCAAAATGCCTTATGTGATTTCTGGGGTCCTGGGAAGGGTGATGAAATCCCCACCCAATCTGGATTGGTTTCAAGCCCCTTAAAGTCCGATTAAAATATGCAAAGCAGTAACAATCACTTGCAAACAATTTTTTTTTAAAAGTGCGGCGCAAAGAATCCTCCACAAGATCAATTATTGGAAGGGGGAGAGATTTTTTAGCGCAAACAATCCTGTAGGAGATTTTTCAGAGGAGATATTGGGGGGATTCAGAGAAGGAGAGAGAAAATAAGCTCACAGAAAATTTTTCACAAGATGACGTCACCAAGCGGCGGCGCTTCCGCGGTCGGGAGAACGCTAACTCGGCGGTTCCGCGGTGGAGGAGGCGACTCCTTTCCCGAAAAAAATTTGCAGGTGCTGACGTCACCTACAGACCGCGGTTGCGCGGCAGGAATGGTCTTCTGGCGGCGGAAGCGCGGTGGGTTGATCGGTTCAGTTCTCCAGATTTTTTCTGTTCCTCTGTTTTGATTTTCTCCTATTTTTCAGATCTTTGATTTTCTGTTTTGATCTCTTGAGATTTCCAGATCCGAACTCGATTGTAGATCCTGCAAAATTCAAACAAAAATACCCTTCACAAAATAAAAAGATGATAAATTTTTATATTTTTTTAATTTTTCAGTTTTTGTGATTTTTTTAATTTTAGATTAACCCGAAATAGCAAAAAGAAAATAACACGCCATCCCCGGCAACGACGCCATTTGATTTGTAGAGATTTATGATCAAAAATATTTAGTAACCGCAATCAATAACGGGGTCGCTTGGTAGCTAGCCCGTAAATACGGGTCGGTCCACAGGGATGTTGTGTCTTTTCTAATTTGTTCAAACGAGTTAATTCCAAACGTTGTGAATGGATTATATCTAAAACCTAAATTGATTTATACTAAGACTAGAATCTTGCTAGGGTTAGGTTTAGGGTAAGTTTGGAAATTGAATGTTTCCTCACCGCTTTCAATGCCCTATTTTAGATCTATTAGGTGTTATGATAATAATTAATAAAGGGGATTAGTACCATCGGGAAGAAACGATATTTCTTCCTCTAGGTTCTTGTCCTTCCTTTCTCAATTATTACCCTAACCTCCATGGAAAACATACACAACCGGTCCTTTATACTACGGTTTCACTTTTACCTCGTGGGGTAAGGTGCCGCATGGAACGGTGTGTGTATATATCCATGGAGTCCTAATTATTATGTGTGATGGGGCAAGAAAGGGGTGAGAGATTTCATCTCTCAAGCCTTTCCCTAAAGCTAACCCTAACAAGCGAGGAGACTACTCGCTCATTAGGAAATTGAATGACATTCTAACTATCTAATTAGGCCAAATAATTAAAAGTAAACTAAGGCAATGAAATAGAAATCTTACTTTATTGATGGCTCTCTCCAAACATCAACACAGGAATTACAGATCTGAATTTATGAAATGAAAAGAGGCATAAGAAGAGGCATTACCTAATACAAGATTTAAGGTTCCTATTTATAGAGGATAGAAACTCTAGGGTTACAATTGACTCGCACATCTGCTATTACAAAAATACCCCTAGGAAGACTAGTCAACGCGCCAGACGCAACAAACTTTCTGCACCGACACGGGCCCCAGACGGCCGCGGATCCGCGGCCAATAGCAAGGTTTGGCCGCGGTTCCGCGGCCAATAGCAAGGTTTGGCCGCGGTTCCGCGGCCAAACAGTGAGATTGTGTGCTGAGTTCTTTTGTGCTGCTTCTGGGTGTCTTTGTCTTTCTATTTCTTTGGTTGGTTCTTCAGAATGTTTTCCATTTCTCTGCCAGATCTCCAAAGTGAGTAATGTAGTGGACTTTTACCATTTGCTTCGTGTCGAAGTCTTGAACCTTGCGCTGCCTTGTTCTTTGTGAACTGATCTTCGTGTAGGCTTGATCAAGATTCCATCATTTATTGGTCGTAGTTTCACTTTTGTATTGTCTTTTTTCTTTTTCACTGTTTTTGTTCCGAGAACCTGTAACCTGTAACTATGTAGCAGACATGGGTCAAAAGCACCTGTTTATTTGTAAACTGAATAAGAATGGGGAATAAAATAATGCAATATTATGGTATGAACATGACCTCCCTGCCGGATCAACGCTCTGTCTCAGAAACAAGTCAACCAACCCCAGGGAAATCAGTGTCCTTGGCAACTTCCTCTATTCAGGGAAATCGGCTTCCTTGACCAGAGCACTTTGATTCGCGTCGACCAGCAGAGAAATCAGCGTCTTTGCAGGAATATCTCGACCCGTCTCAACCCCAGGGAAATCAGTGTCCTTGGCAACTTCCTCTATCAGGAAAATCAGCGTCCTTGACGAGAGCACTTCGATTCGCGTTGACCCGCAGAGAAATCAGCGCCTTTGCAGGAATACATCGATTCGTCTTAACCCCGAGGAAATCAGCGTCCTTGGCAACTTCCTCGATTCAGGGAAATCAGCGTCCTTGACGAGAGCACCTTTGATTTGCGTCGATCTGCAGAGAAATCAGCGTCTTTGCAGGAATGCCTCGACCCGTCTTAACCCCAGGGAAATCAGTGTCCTTGGCAACTTCCTCTATTCAGGGAAATCAGCATCCTTGACGAGAGCACTTCGATTCGCGTCGACCCGCAGAGAAATCAGCGTCTTTGCAGGAATACATCGATTCGTCTCAACCCCGAGGAAATCAGCGTCCTTGGCAACTTCCTCGATTCAGGGAAATCAGCGTCCTTGACAAGAGCACCTTTGATTCACGTCGACCCGCAGAGAAATCAACGTCTTTGCAGGAATACCTCGACCCATCTCAACCCTAGGGAAATCAGTGTCCTTGGCAACTTTCTCGATTCAGGGAAACCAGCGCCCTTGACGGGAGCACCTTGATTCGCGTCGACCCGCAAAGAAATCAACGTCTTTGCAGGAATACATCGATTCGTCTCAACCCCAAGGTAATCAGTGTCCTTGGCAACTTCCTCGATTCAGGGAAATCAGCATCCTTGATGAGAGCACCTTGATTTGCGTCGACCCGCAGAGAAATCAGCGTCTTTGCAGGAATACATCGATTCGTCTCAACCCTAAGGAAATCAGTGTCCTTGGCAACTTCCTCGATTCAGGGAAACCAGCGCCCTTGACGGGAGCACCTTGATTCGCGTCGACCCGCAGAGAAATCAGCGTCTTTGCAGGAATACATCGATTCGTCTCAACCCCAAGGAAATCAGTGTCCTTGGCAACTTCCTCGATTCAGGGAAATCAGCATCCTTGACGAGAGCACTTTGATTCGCGTCGACCCACAGAGAAACCAACGACTTTGCAGGAATACATCGATTCGTCTCAACCCCAAGGAAATCAGTGTCCTTGGCAACTTTCTCGATTTAGGGAAATCAGCATCCTTGATGAGAGCACCTTGATTTGCGCCGACCCGCAGAGAAATCAGCGTCTTTGCAGGAATACATCGATTCGTCTCAACCCCAAGGAAATCAGTGTCCTTGGCAACTTCCTCGATTCAGGGAAACCAGCGCCCTTGACGGGAGCACCTTGATTCGCGTCGACCCGCAGAGAAATCAGCGTCTTTGCAGGAATACATTGATTCGTCTCAACCCCAAGGAAATCAGTGTCCTTGGCAACTTCCTCGATTCAAGGAAATCAGCATCCTTGACGAGAGCACCTTGATTCGCGTCGACCCGCAGAGAAATCAGTATCTTTGCAGGAATACATCGATTCGTCTTAATCTCAAGGAAATCAGCATCCTTGGCAACTTCCTCAATTCAGGGAAACCAGCGCCCTTGACGGGAGCACCTTGATTCGCGTCGACCCGCAGAGAAATCAGCGTCTTTGCAGGAATACATCGATTCGTCTCAACCCCAAGGAAATCAGTGTCCTTGGCAACTTCCTCGATTCAGGGAAATCAGCATCCTTGACGAGAGCACCTTGATTCGCGTCGACCCGCAGAGAAATTAGCGTCTTTGCAGGAATACCTCAATTCGTTTCAACTCCGAGAAAATCAGCGTCCTTGACGAGAACATCTTGGTTCGCGCCGGCCTGCAGAGAAATCAGTGTCTCTGCAGGAATACACAACATCAAGCAAAGCGAAGCGACGGCAACTCCCAGCTCCACGACTCGGCGATGCACAAATGACCGAGGGTCAAATCCTGACTTCGTGAAATGCGGATAAGGACAACTTCATCCATCACTTACGGGTCTTCACAACTCGCAAGGGAGTAAATTCTCTTGTGAGATCCTTACGACTTTCAAGAGAAATAGCACTTAGGAATCCTCACGGTTCCTAAGGAGAAAATAAACCTACGAGATCCTCACGACTCGTGGGGAGAAATTTTTTTATGAGACCCTCACGGCTCATAAAATTGAAAAGCCTTAGGAAGCAGGTCTTAACCTGATTCCTAAGCCATCGCTGTCCTACAAGGAAATCAAAGTAGATTATCCATAAAATGTACTTACTAAAAGGGACACACCATCACGAAGCAAAATATGCCTTTTATTCATGAATCCAAATGAGTACAAAGTACAATTTATAAAAGAACCAAAAATACTCTCATTCAGGAGTATGCACAAAAGAAAAATAAAAATATACCGTTCTTCAAGTTGGCGGATGATTCAAAAGGTTCATCAGTTCATCCCTTTCTTGGGTCTCAGCTTCAAAATTGACTATGGTTGCGAGGCGGGTCTCCGCTTCCGACTGTTGGGCCTGGTACGAGGCAAGCCGGCCTTCGAGTTCATGCTCAGTAGCTTTATGAGCATCAACCATCGTCCGGATAAAGATAACAGCTTTATCAACAGCCACCACGTCTTTGATTACGGCTTGAAGCTCTTGCCAAAGTTTATACGCGCGGGTGGTCTTAGATGTAAGTTCTTCTTGAAGCTCTCCTAACGCGGTTGAAGCCAGCTTCCTCTCT
Source organism: Agapanthus africanus (assembly GCA_030015575.1). Taxonomy (NCBI): domain Eukaryota; kingdom Viridiplantae; phylum Streptophyta; class Magnoliopsida; order Asparagales; family Amaryllidaceae; genus Agapanthus; species Agapanthus africanus. Next base: position 89,801,138 of record JASDDO010000019.1, on the reverse strand, counting down.
GAGAACTTTCGGCGGAGCCTCTTTTCACAGGAAAGCGTATTAGCGGCGTACCGCTTAATCAACTCCTGCAAACTTGTCTTCACAGCCACCACCTCCGAAGGAAGGCGTGCGCATTCAAGACCATGCAAGCAAGCCTCCACTCGACGACAGAATTCGACCCAAACTTGCACAAATGCCTCACTGTGATAAGTAGCAAGAAAAAGGAGAGAACCGTTGGCTTCAGCGGCAAATTCTTCGGCTGTGAGCGAGCTAACAACACGAAGGTCTTCGATTAACTCTAACAAAGAATGAAGGCTTGACTTGGCCATTCGTTCGGATGCACGCAACGCATAAGGGCCAGACGACATGAGAATGCGAGTCTCCAACGCGGTAAAAGTAGGCAGAGCTGTTAAAGATTGATAAGTGATCAACGAAGGTTGCAAATAGAGGACAGATGCAAAGGCATCGACACTTTACTTACCCACGTTTATAAAAGAAGAGTCTGGAAGATCTTCAGGCCTATCGAGGACCTCAACCTCATCATCAGCCTCCAGAACTACAGAAGACATGAACGTTGATACGTAAAGAAGTAACAATATCGAGAAAGGAGTGAACAACACTAACCTTTCCCGGACGAGAGGAAGATGCGTTGAGGAGAGATCACCTGCGGAGCGGCCATCTTCAGCAGACGCTGAAAGGATTGCCGGGGAGACAAATCGGCAATAGAAGCCGCCAGTCCGCATAGTTCTGAAAAAACAAAAGAGTTCAGATAACGGAAAGATTACTAGTTTAAAATGTGGAAGGTTACCTTCGACGCTCCTCCCATTCTGAGCTGGAGGAATAGCAGCTTCAACGGCCTCCGCCGTGACCTCGGGCATAATATCAGGGGCACGGGCTAGTGTAACGGCCTCTGAGGAAGGAGCAGCGGCAGCCGCTGCAGGCTCCAACGAAGGGAGGGTGGTCTCGACTATCTCTATCCCAGCCTCTGGGCCGCCCTCAGGAAGATCCGTTGGGCCAGCGACCACCAAGGGTGCTTCTCCCGAAGGAGCGAGTGCTTCTGGAGCAAGAACCACCGCAGGAGGCTCTATCGCGAGAGGGACAGTGTCGTCAACTCTTTCCATATCGAGCAATGTTTCATTAGGAGTGTCAACAGGCTCTACCGTCAATAAGCCCGTAGGAACCTCCCCCATCGCCGAAGTCACTGCACAATTCACACAAGAATAAGAATACATCTATACAAGTGCAGGCAATATGAAGTATTACAAAGAAATACAGGAACATACCAATGCGTAATGAAGCTTTCAATATGGCTTGCTCAAGCCGATGCTCCTTCTCGAGGAGGTGTGCTCGCTGAGGTTCGAGGGTGGACTCATGGCCGCCAGTCCACAATGAAAGCGCATCCGCAGCATCCTCCGAAGCAGCCTGCTTAAGGGCCCTTTCGCCCCATTCCTCCAAAGGGCCGATGAACCGCCGCCGGATCCACGAAGGGTCTTCGTAAAAGATTACGACAGGATAGGGCTTCTTCGGAACCCTTACGTTCTGAGACTCATCTTTAGAACGTCTTATAGCCTCAGCCAGTTGTGCAGCTTCTTCGGCAGATGAACCAGGAAAAAGAAGACTGTCGTCTGGCGGACTAGCAGCGGTCTTCTTCCCCCATTTTGGCCCAGAGCTAATAGCACTAGAAGATCGCTTCTTTCCCCTTGCCGTCTGTTTTCTTGGCTGCTTCTCGGTTTTGACAGAGAGGGAAGACTTCTTCAGGACCTCCGCCAAGGGGACATTATCATTAGAACCAGGTTTTACCTCCAGAACCGTTACGGTATCCATCATCGGCCGTTCAAGTGAAGCCTCTGTTGGCAATGAGGTGCGAAACCTTTCCTCCTCTTTAAAAGTTTTAAGCGAAGCAGCAATGGCTTCTTCTGTCGAGACACCTGTTAAAACAGCAAGCGTCAGTCAAAGTATGATAAAAAGAAGAGTGAAATAAACAGCGGAGAGATAAGGGCAAAATATACCTGACTGCGCAAGGGCGGCCAATTCTTTTTCAAGGGTGGCTGACTGTTTGGAAGCTTCAATTGTAACCTCCAAATCGGTATCATCAAGCATATCGAATAAACCCTCGTTGGTCCCATATTCGCTCAAGCCTTCGCTAGACGGAGCAGGGGGCGTCGAGCCTAATATAGTGTCCAAAGAAAGTACTTGTTTCTTCTTCTTCTGAGGACGGGCGCCGGTGGCCGATAACACGAGCTTATGTTTGGTAGACGCCTTCGGACGACGAGTCCCAATTTCTTTTCCTACGTCCAACTCGGGGGACGCGGCAGCCCCCTTTTTTTCAGGCTCGCTGGGTAGGGGCAACCTATGCGTAGGGCTTAACACGCGTGGAGGCTCAACTGCTGTGACCTCTCTCGAAGGAGGATGAACAATGTTTCGTCGCTTCAGAGGAACATTTCGATCACCAGCCGGCAATGCACCCTTGCGATCGAGCAACAATCGCTTCTCTTCCCTGATGACGGCACCTATTGAATGTTGATACCACGCCACGTACGCATTAAGAGCCTTTGAGACGCAACTCGGTTCGCTGATAAAGAAGTTGGACCCTGTGTTCAAGCGCATGAAATGATGCAGTGCGCTCCGCATTCCCTCTTCAGTAGCAACAGGTTCGGCCAAGAAGGCTTCAAGTGGGACGCCCTGATTGTAACTTAGCTGTTGTGCGAAACGGTGCGGATTATACCTCATGAACAACGCTGCATCATTTTGCCTGAACACTAAGAAACCCGCCTGATGGAGTATAAATGAAGGATCTCCCGAGCTTTCATCACAGAGGCCCCATCTTTAAATATGTCCTGCAGTGGCAGCACCACCTTCCTCGACTCTTGGCCGACGGTCAGAACTTTATCAGTAAAGGACATGCCAGCCCCAACCGTGCGCTGGCAAAGAAGCAAGCCTCTAGCTTCCCGTTGCATCGGATTCACAATAGAAATGCCAACCAGTCGCATGATCCGAGGGAACCTGCACCTATCATAAAAACCCGGCCTCTTGTGGATACCAAAGACACCTAACACGTGTAACTCGAGCCATGACGTGAAATAATGCATCGGGAAGTTTACCGACTGCACCCCTGGCTCAGTGGTATCAGCCGCCAAGCTGAGGCCGTAATACATATGGGCTAACCCAGCAATCCCCACAGCCACTTGTATCCCAGCAACCATCCGATCCGCAGGATAGAAGACGGACGGCTTCATACGGCAAGGGTGCATGGGAAGCGCGAACCAACTCAGCCACAGCCCGAGGAACCCTAAAAAGAACGCTTCTTCGTCGATCCTAGGAGCCACCAGTTCTGCAAGAGGGATGACCGGGGTATCAGGTAGATAGAAGCTCTTCTGATCCGCCTCCACCGCTGGCAGATTTCCTAAACCCAGGCCGAATGGGTCATCAAGATTGGCGAATTTCTCGACTTCTTCCTTCAATATTTCCGGGCGAAGAAAATCAGCGATAAAAGCTGTAAAACTAACTCCACGACGTTCGGATGCAATAGAGAGGTTCTCGTACATATTCAACACCTTTATTAAGCTCGGGAATTTGTGCTGGATAGCATTCTCGGGAGTAAGACCCATTACTACTAATTTGGTAGCGAAAACATACTCATCCGGGAGAAGCAATTCTTCGTAATGTTTCCCCTAACGGGTAAGCCCGAGACCTCTGCAAACTCCTCCAAAGAAATGGAGACTTCTCGATCCGATAGAAGGAAGGTGTGGGTTGGGATGTTCCATTGTTCCAGAAATGCCCTGACCCGCCATGTAGGGGGGTATGGAATATTGAAACAAAGAAGCATAAACGGCGGGATACAATCCTAGCTTCATCAACTGTGGCTTCCTCGTAGATAAAATATACCGGGCCCACTGCAAATATCCGGCTGGGTGACGGGGAGTTAGCCCTACGTTGTATGGCTGTCCCCAGGGGCGTGACTCTCCCTGACATATGCGTCGCCCTAGGATGTCTAAAGCCACCGGCGGCTGCACGGGTATTGCGGCAATAGAAGGCCGAAGGAGACCTTCTAAAGTCCAGTTTACCTCCTCCACAGCATAATTTATCGGAGGCACATTTGCATAAGCAATCGCTGAAATAGGCTCAGAGGGTGTCGCACAGGAAAAGCTTCGCCGGCCCATGATAATTTGATCATACCATTTACCCAATAGATGAAAACTCTTATGCTCCGGGTCATGGTCTTTTATCAGCGTGAAAACCTCTCGATCAACGGGTGCTTCAGGAAATCCGCCTTCTGAACGAATGAATGGGAAGGAGGTGTCGAAAGACATAATGCCTGCGCAGAAAAGAACGAATTTTTCAGCCACCAATGCTATAAATTAAATTCTGTTACAAGGTACTACAATTCCGTACCGCACTGCAATACAGTTAAAGGAGACCAAAGGGGACCCACAAAATCTAGATGACAGTTCATCATTAATAAAACAGCCTCATCATTGGATGAGGCTGACATTAAATGAAGAAATCCTCAAGAGATTCTCATTAAATGAGAAATCCCTCGGGCAGAGGAGTAAAACTCCCATTGAGAGCAGCGCTCTTCACTAGACAGACATCTGTCAAAGTCTAATGATGAAGGAATAAAATTCCTTAAGAAGAGCCTTGCTCTGAGAAGATGATGGAATAATCTATCCAAAATAGAATTTCAATTTGATCTTCAAGATCCATGAACAAACTCTTAAGAGTTCTTCAATATGATCTGAAAGGAGCAAAGCTCCATTAATGAGTTAAGAAATCATAAGCAAGATCCTTTTAGATCTATGATTCTAAGAGAGCAAAGCTCTGTTAATAAAACCCTAAAAAGGGTTTTCTTTAGATCAAAGATCTATGAAGAGCAAAGCTCTGTTAATGGGTAAAACCCTAAGAGATATCTCAAAAAGATTTGATCTGTTACCTAATCTGACAAAGTTTTATCCTTAAAAATTCTTAAGAAGAAGAGCTGCGCTCTGAAGAAGAAAATAAATTTTCAAGAAGGATTGAAGATGAACAGAAGTCATTTCAAGGGCCAAAGGTCCTATTTATAGGCACTAAGCACCGTTTCAGTTCCTTGGGTGATCTAAGAGTCGAGATTTTGACACCGCTGCACCCATGTGTGGACCCCGTGAGCACAACGGTGGGGGACATTTGTTTCCCCAATTAGAGCAAAACTCTGTTCAGAATTCAAAATTTGAATTACAGCTGCGCTTTTATAAAGGCGCTTCGCTACAACTAGCGCACCCCGTGCAAAACACATAGGCGCTAGCTCTGGGTGCGCTGCGCTCCAAGTAGCGCACCACGTGCAAAGCACGTGTGCGCTAGCAATAAGAGCGCTGCGCTCCAATTAGCGCACCATGGGCAAAGCGCACCATGGGCAAAGCGCATAAGCGCTAGCGCTGGAACTAAATGTTCCTCACCGTTGGTTCAAATATCCAACGGATATGATTAAATCATCGGTTAATAAGAATAAAATTCTGTTGAATCTTTCCAAACAGAAAAGATTGTGCCCCGAATTTGGAACACCGTTGGATCAATGATCCAATGGTGATTAAAAATCACTAAAATACAGAACAAATTCTGTAAAGAAGGAAATATTTCTCAATCTTGTTAGAACAAGAAGATTATCTTATGTAAATCAGAAGCCCTTAGATCAAGGATCCAACGGTGGGGAAATTTCCAAATCAATTGGAGAATAAATCTCTTTAACTGATTCAACAAATCAGCCTCCCCTATATAAAAGACCGAAGACTTCAAGTCTGATAGAGAGGAACCCCCCATAAACTTTGAGAAAATATCAAGAAGAAGAAGAAACTTTCGGCGAAGGAAGATAATTCTTTTTCAAGGTAAAAAGAGTATACAGACGAAATCGTCTTAATATAATCAGAAGTACTTACTTCTTTCACTGATCATAGATCTATAAGACAACGTTGTCTTTCACAAAAGAGATTATGAACGTCTCATTATAAAGGGGAGGGGAGAATTATTCAATTCTCTTAGGATCGTAGATTCATAAAGGCAAAACCATTCATCAAAAAAGAGATTGAAATATCTCCTATAAATCAAGAACTTTGTTCTTAGAATTTTGAGACAAAGTCTCTTATCAGAAAGAAGATAATCTTCAGAGCGCAAAGTTAACCTAAGAGGAGCCTTAGCGCTCTTGATTTAAAAGTGCCTTAGTGCTCTTCATTTAGCGCAAAGCGCTGCAGCACAATAGCATTTTAAACGCAGCGCACTGCGCTTATTGGCTAGCACTCAGCGCTAAGCGCGCCACATGCTCCTCACATGCGCGCTACATTACTAAAAGCGCTTTTCACTTATTATATGGCATTAGCGCCGAGCGCTTCAACGCTTCAATTATGGCGCACTAATGCTCTACATCTAGCGCAAAACGCTAAGCGCATCCGCGCTCTTCATTTAGCGCAAAGTGCTGAGCGCATCAGCGCTTCACATCTGGCGCAAAGCGCTAAACGCATTAGCGCTTTAACCAGAGCGCACTGCGCTCATCGACTGGCGCTAGTGCCAAGCGCGCCACATGCTTTTATGTGCGCTTGGGCAGAACATAAATTGTTCTTTGAATAAGCCCCAGAACTATGATGAATGCTCAGCATTCAGTAAAAGACAAACATTGTCAGAAGCTAAATCAATACTCAGTATTGTTAAAAGGGCCAAGCTCAAACAAATGTTTAACAGCCCAAAATAAATGTCAAAACATTTTAACTTGATTGGACTTAGCCCAAGATTGGCCATAAGTCCTCAAATTCAGCTTAATTGAGCCCACATGCTCATAAATCACAGATCTTAGTCCCAATTGGACTATAAATCTCCCAACCAACATTGGTTCAAGGGTACATCTCTGAACTCCTCTGATATTTGTCGTTGTAATTCTTCAACGTCTTCAGAGAGGTGACGGGTCCCGACAGCCATACATTTCATAGACTATAATGTCTTTAAACTGGACTGTGGGGTCCTTAAACTCACGGACTATGATGTCCTTAACCTCGACCGTGATGTCTTAAAACTAATATCGGACTGTGGAGTCCTTAAATCCACGGACTATGATGTCCTTAACCTCGACCGTGATGTCTTAAAACTAATATTGGACTGTGGAGTCCTTAAATCCACGGACTATGATATCCTTAACCTCGACCGTGATGTTTTAAAACTAACACCGGACTGTGAGGTCCTTAAACTCACGGACTATGATGTCCTTAACCTCGACCGTGATGACTTAAAACTAACACCGGACTGTGAGGTCCCTAAACTCACGGACTATGATGTCCTTAACCTCGACCGCGATATCTTAAAACTAACATTGGACCGTAATGTCCTTAAACTAATTATCGACCGCAATGTTACTAAACTAAATAATAGAGCCCAATTGCTCTCTTGTCGGATCTAAACGATCCCGTTAAGTTGATCTTAGTCTAAAATTAGACTAACGTGTCCTTAACAAACGTTTAAGTTGATCTTAGCCTCAAATAAGGCTAACGTATCTTTAAACACAAACCCCCCAAACCCAAATCTAAGAAAGATACGGATTTAGACTAATCCACGTCTTACGAGCGACAATATAAATTAGTCTCTGTACACAATCCACGGGCAACCGAACACAAAACAAACACCCACGACACGAAGTGACCATCTGGAGAAGGAGAAAGTTGTTACCGCGATGCGGTAGCGTAATTAACTGTAGGGGCTTGCGCCTGCAGGGAAGAGCATCCCCACAATCAATAACCCCTCAAACGAGGGGGAATCTGACGAAGTCTGCTACATCGGCCGCATCCGTTTAAACCTTCGATACATGGTGCCATAAATCAACTTGGAATCTTCGAAAAGATGGACGGATAGCACCAATTAGCATCTGCCCCGAATTTCAGGCAAGACGGACCTATGCGGTCGCGTCTCCGTGATTCGGAGGGGAACAATGTTGTTCTCTTAGAACTTTTTCATGGAAGTCGCGTATGGATTTCTAATCGGTGTAGCTTCAACCCACTTTGTGAAGTAGTCGTCGATGACAAGGATGTATTTGTTTCCTCCGGTCCCTGTTGGGAGTTTGCTGATCATGTCCATTCCCCATTGGGCAAATATCCAAGGAGAGCTTAGCGGCATTAGCTCGGTTGCTGGTAGCCGTGGAACGATGCCAAAGAGTTGGTACGCTTTGCATTGTCCGATGAGTTTCTCCGCATCGGCGTGGATGGTCGGCCAATAATAGCGTTGCAGCAGTGTCTTCTGGATCAGATTGCGAGCTTCCTGGTGTGCACCGCCAATTCCTTTGCATATCTCTTGAAGTACTGATTGATATGAAAAATTGAGTCTTTATCTTTCCTAAATACTGAAATCAATAACGGTGTCGCAATAGCTATCCGATAGTGAGTACGGGTCGTCCATAGGGAAATGGTAAACCATCTTTCTTATTTTAGACGAGTTAATAAAGAAAGGTGGGATTTTTATCGTTTTATACTAAAGAGAGGTGAAAATTTTATAAGAAAAGGGCTTGTACGATTTTTCGGATTGAGTAGTTAAAAGGATGGAGTTTTAAAAATAATTCTTTTTATCTTTTAATTATTTAATACTAGAGAAATAGCGATGAACATGGATTAGGGTACTTGGAGGGATTAAGGATTCTCTCTGACCATTGTCTTTCCATTGATCCCTATTTATCTCAAGCCCTCAACAAAGCAAGTATTAACGAAACTCAAATCGAGGTTGTAACTATCATGAATTGGTAGCACGCCCGAATAAGAGGGTTAAGACTCTTTTTGTTAAAGTTTATAAAAATTAAAAATATAATAAGAAGTTAAGGGATTTTTTCATCCATTATATTATCCTTTCCTACAAACCCTAACAACCGAGAATTTACTCGCTCATTGGAAAAAACGAAGTAAATGAGGAAAGGTAGAAGAATAAGGAACCCATAAGAAATAACAAAAAGGAAAAGAACGGAAAATAAATGCGGAAAGTAATGAGAAAAAATTAAAAGAAAAGAAACCACCTTTTATTGAAACTTTTGCATTACAAAATTCGATTGCTGAAAAGAACTAAAAGAATTAAAAACCCTAGATTGCTCGATAAATTTATCGATCGATATATGACAACTCTAGATTGCTCAATTGGTCCTTTATATAGACTCTGGAACTTGAAACCCTAGATTTCATTTTGAAGTATGTGACGATCATGCCCCTGAATTTTCACATCCAACGGCCATGAGTTGACCGCGGTTCCGCCGCCTGAAGCCTCATTTAACCGCGGTTCCGCCACCTGTTGATGTTATCGCACCTTCAGATTTTTTGTGCTTTCTTTTCTTGATTTCAGGAGATTTTTTCTGATGAATATATTTTTAAAATATCTCTTTCTTTCTGCAGTTGCGAGATTCTTCAATTTGCTCCTAAAATTTGGCAGATTTGGTTTGCTAACTTGATTTGATGTGGATCTCCTACGTATATTTGTAGCCCTAAACTGATTTGTTATTTTAATACCTGCACAATATCTTAAATCAAATCATTAGTAGCATTTGGTTTATTTGAGATAATATTCCAACCATTTTTTTATTAAAGTACTTAATAGATATGATATGATATGATATGATACACACATCTTAATAATAATGGTTAATAATATTTGATATGATACGATGTGCATATTTTCATAATTAAGAATCTCATGGATATTTTATTTAAATATGGTATGCATATATTCCCCCAATTATATTAATTATAAATTAAGAAATATATGACAAAATCTTTTTACACATAAACCCACATATGTTCTTAAATTATAAATAACACCATTTAGTAATTAATAATAACAGGGAAAATGACCGTAAAAATGTGCAATAAATATGACTGATCAAGTACGTACCTAGCTTCGTCGGAATCGACAAATCTGAGCAGAGGATAGGTGTAAGACTTCTTGTACAAGTTGTCCTTGCTCCACATGAAGTGACAAGTTTTAACGTGGAGCTTTTGGGCCACTGCTCGGCCTTTGGGAAGTGTCTCGACTATGAGGAAATCTACCAGGGGCTTTCTCTAGTCCGGAGTATCTTCTTGAGTCGTGTAGACTCTGTTGACCACCTCCATTTCCTCGACGCTGGGCCGTGAGAAAACTTCGAAGAGGATGTTCCTGTTTTGATTGGCCGAGTATGAGGAGGCAAGTTTGTTCAATGCATCGGCTTTGACGTTCAGGCTTTAAGAAATCTGCTCCATTTAGAAATCGTCGAAGTTTTTTCATAGCCTTTTTACCTCGGCAAGATATTTCATCATGATGGGTTCTCGGGCTTCGAAATGTCTGGTCACTTGGCCGACGACTAATGCAGAATCGCTGCGGATTCTGATTTTCTTTAGCCACACCCCTGAGGCAAGTTGTAGACCAGCCAATAGGGCCTCATACTCCGCGGCGTTGTTCGAAGCTTTGAAGTCGAGCTGCAGAGAGTTCTCCATCTCGGCTTCATTGGGACCGTGGATGACGAGCCTTGCTCCGCTTCCCTGTTCGGTGAAGGCACCTTCTAGATAAAGTACCTATTTACTGCCGGAGATGGAGACGAACTGGGATAGAACATCTTACCTGAATACAGGGGCATATGCTATTTTGAACATATCCATCCACTTCTCCGAAGATACCAAGTTGATTTATGGCACCGTATGTTGAAGGTTTGAGTAGATGCGACTGTTGTAGAGTGACTTATTATATTCCCCCTCGTATGCGAGGGATTTTTGATTGTAGAGACGCTCTTCTCTGCAGGTGCAAGCCCCTGTAGTTAATTACGCTATCACATTGTGATAACAACTTTCACCTTCTCCAGGTAAACATCACTTCGTGTCGCATTATGTTTATATATATGTGGTTACCCTTGGATTGTGTACGGAGACTAATATATCATCGCCCATAGGGCACAGATTAGTCCAAATCCGTATATTATATTTGGGGTTTTGAACTTAGGACCCAGATCTTATATAAATGAGGACCATCAGTTCATGGGATATATGGGTTTGATGTAAGAATCGTAAGTTGTATATCGGACTAAGATCGACTTAGGAACAATGAGCTTATGGGCTCAACTGATGATCAGATTATATATGAATAGCCCATGGATAGTATACAGTAGTCAATATGGAGACAATCCGTAGGGCCAAACATATTATTTTAAGGACATTGCGGTCTATGTGAGACATGGATGGAATATGGCTTGTTTATGCCCGTGGATTATATACGGGGATCAATATGGAGATCAGCTGTAGGGCTAAACGTATTAGTTTAAGGACATCGCGGTCCAATATTAGTTTAGGGACATTTCGGTCCATCTTTTATCTTGCGCACACATGTATATGTTACGTGGCAAAGTGAACGATGGTGACATGGAATGTACCCAATATTGGGGTGCGATCAAATTTGAAGGCATTTATGTTTTCTTCAAAGATATGCATAAACATATTTGTATAAAGTCGGAGCTCAATATGAGATGCGCATCTATATGGGATGTTTATCAATATGAGATATGCACATCAATATGGAAGTGCATCAATGTGGGGTGTATCGATATGAGGGTGCACATCTATATGGGATGCAAAATGCATTCCTTGTCTTGATGAAATTTTATATCTTTCATCAAGTATGGACGAGGAAGGAGTTGTCGGTTATTAGGACCCGCCACCTCTTTTAAGACGTTGAGGAATTACAACGACGTATATCAGAGGTATGGAAAGGATGTACCCTTGAACCAAATCCTATATATGAGGAAAAATATCATGTCGGAACTGAGGATTGTCGGTCTTATGAGACTAAGATCAATGGATGAAAAATCTTTAGTCATATATCGGACTAAGATCAATATATGTATCATAGATGAAAGATCATTAGTCATATATCTGACTAAGATCAATATATGTATCATGGATGAAAGATCACCGGTTATATATTCGACTAAGATCAATATATGTATCATGGATGAAAGATCATTAGTCATATATCCGTCTAAGATCAACTTGGATGACATAAATGAAAAATCATTAGTCGTATATGAGATTAAGATTAATATGGATGAACGATTATTATTCGTATATGAAACTAAGATCAATATGGGTGGACGATCATTAGTCGTATATGGGACTAAGATCAATTTGTACATCATTAATATATTGATCAATGGATCATATATGAGAAACAAGATCTTCTATACTTAGTTTATTTTAACTAAGTACTCAAGTAAAGGCTTGCTATTTATGTGCGCATGTACATGTGAAATGCACATGTACATGTGAAATGCACATGTATCATCTTTAATGAGAGTGCATACGTGCATGCTACATGGGTTGCACACTTGCTTGTGATCGGGGACTGTGCACGTGCATATCACGTGATACACGTCTCTTATGGTTGGGGCTGCGCACGTGCATATCACGTGGTTGCGTCCTTGCTATCAGTGATGTGGGTTGCGCACGTGTATATCACATGGTTGCGCACTTATTATCAGCCATGGGGTTGCGCACGTGCATATCACATGGTTGCGCACTTGTTATCGGGTCAAATTTCCATATACGCATGTATATATGTGCACATGTTCGAATGATGCTATTGTTCACTTGCACACATGTGTATAGCACGTATTGCGTACATCCTTATAGAGAATGCTTTCAGCTTGCGCGCACGTGTATTGCACATACGTCTATATGGGGTGCGTATATATGGGCTGTGCATCTGTATCGGAAAGTTGTTGACTTTTAAGAAAGCAAAGGCTTTCAATGAAGCAAAAGCTTCAAACTCATGTCTTTCATTCTTTTTGGATACACGTGCATAGTACGTGCATATTTGGAGAGCACCATTGGTTTTTGTTCCCTTGCGCAATTGCATAGGGTGCGTCCTTTGATGAAAGCTTAAGCTTTCAAGTGAAGCGCATGCTTCTATTTGGTGAAGACTAGACTTTAAAGGAAAGATGAAAGAGGGATTGTTGGTCGTTGGGACCCACCGCCTCTCTAAAGACGCCGAGGAATTACAACACTGTATATCAAAAGTGTGGAGGGATGTACCCTTAAACTAGTCCTATTCATCAGGGTAAAGAACATGCTGGTGCAGTATCTTCTGAGATGCCGAAAAAGGGTTCTTTATGCTTGTCGCACGTGCGTCGCATGTGTTGAGCTCGATATCGGCGCACGTACGTCTCACGTGTTGCGCATAGCATCTGCGCGTGTGCGCTACATGTGGTATGTATGGCATCTTTGTACGTACGCCTCACGTGTACACATAGAACGTGTGTTGCACGTGGTGTGCATGGCACCTCGCACGTGCATGAATGGCACCGACACACATGTGCTGCACGTGGTGCACATGGCACCTGCGCTTGCGCATTAGAGGACACATATGCCTAAGGAAAGCAATGGCTTTCAAAAAGAAGTAATAGTTTCTGTGAGGACGAATACTCGCCTTTTTTTGAGAGGTCTCGCCTCTTATTTATAGGGGAGTGGTAGAGAAGAGATCTCTTTTTTCTCGATGTGGGACTAAAGATGTATCCCTCATATGGTAAAGTACTACTTAGACCATATGTGCATAATACGTTTGCTCATAACTTTTGATTCTGGAAGAGTTATGAGGCCCATAATATTTTAAATCGAAGGTCTTTTCGAGACGCTTTCGATGCCATCAGAATTTGTATGATTCTCATTCGAGAGTTTGGCAAAATACAACCCAGAAAATACTGGTTTACATTTTATTAACTGTATTGCTGCCATTTGATAATTTGGGCTCTTTTGCGCAGAAATTTTAGGCGGGAACAAATGCCCCCCACTATTTTACCCACAGAGGTATATACATGGATGAAGTAGTGTAGGGTAGTGCAAAGCATATGACTGATTTCGGGCTAGCGCATCGTACATAACTTTTAGAATCATAATCTGAGAAGATAGCGAGAGGGCACTGGCGCCGTCATCTGCCATTGACTCAAATCACGATTCTTAAGAAATATATTTCTAAACCCTGATGCTCGAGAGTTGCACCTATCTCTTTTTGATAGCGGCATCATCTATCAATTTTGTCACAGGTGGCCTATGGATAGTATACGGTAGTCAATCTTTAGACTGATCGTACGGCAACAATGGCTTAGAAAATGGGTTTATATCCCTATTTCCTAAGACTTTTCAACTTTATGAGTCGTGAGGGTCTCATAAAAGTTTTTCTCCTTACGAGTCGAGAGGATATTGCAGGTGTATCCTAATGTGAAATATTGATAACCCCTTTTGATATAGGAGTCCATTAGGTTTGTGGTACTGGGTTAAGTCCATCGTACTATTGCGATGGCTACTATTTTCTTGACATGCAGTTCTTTAGGTTGCGGCTCGAGGAGCCACGCATCTGTCGTGTCTCTGATCCCTTCTGAGGTTGGACACGACATATTCAAGTAATCTTCTTATGTTGGAATATCCACATTACCATCGAAAGATCCAGTATTAGGTATTGCCATGGCGCTATACTTGAGGTTAGGCTCTATTTGGAGCCCTGATGAGTCATGATCGCACCCTTCTAGGGTGGGATGACATCCAATGGTTTTTAGGCTTTGTATGTTTTTCCCGTCGAAACCCGAAGTTAGGAATATGCCGTCCCTACGCTTTTGCTTTGATGATATCACGCCGATTCTTCACTGAAGTAGGGTAGACATCCATATGACCTCTAGGTCGTATATACCGCCATTGAGATCTGGAGTTAGGAATATGTCATCACTCCCCTTTGATTTGGTCCTTTGGTCCAAGTTAACGTCGCATCTATACTTTGCTGGAATAAGAAGGAAGGCTGAGATGATCTTTAAGCTGTAGATATTGCCATCGAGATTTGGAGCTAGGAATATGCCATTGCTCCACTTTGATCTGATCCTTTGGTCTATGTTGCATTGCATCTGCATCCTGCTGGCATGAGGAGGAACGTCGAGATGATCTCTAGGCTGTAGATGCTGCCATCTCGATCTGAAATTAGGATTTTGCCGTCACTCCACTTTTGCATTGGCTCCTTAGAACTTTGTTGACACCATGTCAATACTTTGCTGGAGTAAGAGGGTCGTCAAATTGGTCTTTAGGCCGCATATATTACCATCGAGACTTGGAGTTAGGAATATACCATTACTCTATCTTTGATTTTACCTTTTTGGCATTTGTTGACATTGCATTTGCACCTTGCTGGAACGAGAAGGAACATCAAGCTGGGGATAGGATTTTGCCATTACTACGCTTTTAATTTGCTTGAGAAGCTATCACTAAATTCTTCGGGGGACGAAGTAGCTCTCGGCAGTCTTTGAGCTTATATAGTGCCACTGAGACTCGAATCTTTGCTGAAGTGTTCCTTACTTTGTAGCATTCAATGGAGCACATTGCTCATTTTCAACTATTTATGCCCGTGGATTGTATACAAGAGTCAGTATTGACATACTTGTAGGACGGAAAATTTTTATTTTGTTTATTTTTTTTTATCTGCGCTTGCTCTATCATTTCAACTTTTTGTATCACGAAAGTCGTGATTGCCCAATCATTTTGGCTATTTATTCATCGTGCCCAATTATTTCGGCTATTTTTTATTTTTATTTGCTGCTTTTTATTGCGGGTTGCCCCATCATTTTGGCTATTTCATATGCATATATTTTTTGCTCGATACTTTTTATTGCGAGTTGCCCCATTATTTCAGCTATTTCATATGCATATTTTTTTGACTCGTTGATTTTTATTGAGATTTGGAAACTTGTAATCTAATACCAGGTTTGGCATCAGTCACTACAATTGGAATATTACCAGCGAATCATCATATGTCTTTGGAGGACTTGGGGTTTGATACCTGTTTTGGCATTAATATCGCTACAACTGGAATATTGCCAGTAGCGAATCATAATTTCCCTTTGTTGATTTGAACAAAGGTGGCTTTAGAAGACAGATTTAAGTCCTTGGCAACTAAGGCTTTTTGACTTTATGAGCCGTAAGGGTCTCATAAAGGTATTTCTCCCTACGAGTCGAAAGAATCTCGTAGATGTATTTTCTCATTAGGAATAATGGGGATTTCTAAGTTTGTTTTCTTTTGTAAGTTGTAAGAATCTTACAAGAGTATTTTCTTGTCGTAAGTCGAGAGGTCTTACAAGTGTCGTTCACCATATGGGGATATTTCTCGCCAATGGTGAAACTCGGTTGGAACATATTTTCTTCGTGCTCATGAATTGTATATAAGAGTCGATATCGAACAATTTGTAGGGCAACCTGGGGGATATGACGGCTTAAGAACCGGTTTAGATCTCTGTAACCTAAGGCTTTTGAATTCTATGAGCCATGAGGGTCTTATAGGGGATATTCTCCTTACGTGTCGTGAAGATTTCACAAGTATATTTTCTCCCTAAGAATCATATGGATTCCTAAGTGTGTTGCTCATTTGTGAGTCATAAGGATCTCACGCTGGTATTTCTCCTTACAAGGTTGAGAGGACCCTGCAAGTGCAATTTTTTCGAACGGGTTTGCGCCTTTTCGTGTTTTCACAAACTCGCTTCAGTCCCACTGTTTTTACTCATGACGCTCTTTTGAGTTTTCATCCGTACCCATTTTTCTTATGGACATACCATTTTTTTGAATGGTGGAACTCTCAACAATAGCTTCGCCGCACGTAACCCATCTGTTTGTCTGTAGGACTTGGGGGTGATTTCATCGCTGGAGTAGCAATGTAGCGGTGGGAGCTCGTTTATAACCTCGCAGGTGGGACTTGAATTGCAATCTCCGCCAATAGGACTTTGGTTGCAATATCTATCTCAAGGGGTATATTAGTTTAGGAACATTACGGTCTAACATCCCCGTGTTTGGAGCGAAGTATGAGTTTAAAAACATTTCGGTCCAACATCCCCATATTTGGGGCGAAGTGTTAGTTTATGGACATCGCGGTCCATCTTTAGTTTAAGGACATCGCGGTCCAACATACCCGTGTTTGAGGCAGAGTATTAGTTTAAGGACATTTCGGTCCAACATCCCCGTGTTTAGGGCGACATGCTAATTTAGGGATATTTCGGTCCAATACCAGTTTAAGGACGTAGCGTTCCATCATTAGTTTAGGGAGATTTCTGTCCGACATTAGTTTAGGGACATTTCGGTCCAACATGAATCATTCGGTCAGGCAATTACAAAACTTATCATTTCCAATGCTTGCTTGCTTAAGCGCTGCTGCCTGACCTTTTCATAAATGACCACTTCACATCTTAAGCTATCTTCACCCTCTTAGACTGCTTTTATCATTACGTCAATCGGGTTATCTTACAGGAAATACCGAGCACTTCATATGGTACCTGCCCTTTGCTCATCAATGTTGCTTTCTGACGCAGACGAAGTGTTTTCTTTATATATGAAGGAACGGGATATCATGTCACTCCTTCTGCCGAGTCTTCTTCTTCCTTGGAAGAATGAACTTGATTTGGAAGATTTTCCGCTTATCATATTTTTTTGGAATGGGACATGGCTTCTACATCCGTTCCATGATTTTTGGCTCAAACGGGCTAGTTCACTTGATTGCAGGACCCGCTTATAAGTCCCTTAATATACTTTCTAATTTTTGGAAAAAGGACCACCTTGAAAGTGTACGTTAGCACCACGGTAGGGTTTAAACGGGCATCACACATGCAATTTTAAAATTTCATGGTGCTAATGAACATTAACCTAGGATTAAACTAGAAGATTAGGGGTTTAAACATGATATCACAAACTTTACACTAAGAGATGGATGACTACAACCTTTGTAGACCGTGTCCTTCTCTTCTAAAGCTCCAGATTGTAGTCCACGCGACTCCACTAGGCTCCACATGAAAGTTGAACGAACTTGCTCCGATGACCTTCGTACCGAAGATGATCCACCTGAAGTCCGCTAATCCAAGCTAGCTCTTTACTAAACTCTTTAGTGAAGAAAATACACTACACCAAAGCGCTAATCAGGTGTAGGATGGTGAAGTGGGGATGTTATTTGCTCACTAGAGTTCTCACAATCTTAAGGGTTCACAACTCATGTGAGAGATTGAGCTTAGAGGTGGAGGTGAATAAGATGGAGAGAGATAGAGAGCAACTCAAGAAAATGGCTAAGTGTGAAATGAAGTGTAGAATGACTCATCCAAGCTCACCCATTATTGAAGCATACAATTTTGAACACTTAAAAATTGTAGCCATGCTTCAATAGTGCAAGCAAATGAATATAAAATAGAATAAGCCATGCTATGCCCATTCCTCTAAAGTCTCCCCATTTTTCATCTCTTTTTCTATTTTCTAAAAATAGAGAAATCCATGCCATGCTTCATATATATAAAGATAAGCATATAATTAGTGAGCAATAATATTAGTCAATATATAATTATATCAAATATAATATATATCATATTATTAAATCAACACTTGATTTAATAATCCGGTTATATCACATATAACCGACTAATATCATTTATCTGTATATCACATTATCAAATTAACACTTGATTCGATAATCCGGTTATATCACATATAACCCAACTGATAACAAATAACCGCTAGATTAGAATACGATATCATATACTCGTATTTAGTCAGCCCCCCGCACATATCAGTATATGTGCTCTACTTCGTTTCGTTTGAACCAAGAAACTTCTATGTGGGACTTTAAAGACTCGTCAATACGCCAGCAGTAGGTGCTGATCACATCAGTCACCCACAAGCTGTCAGTGGTACTAGCTGGACGTAATGGCTACCCAGGTATTGAACGAATAGAAGATCAATAAGCAAGCTTTTCCAAACTCCCATGAAACCTATAGGTAACACTTACTGTACAGTCCAGTCTTTTCGTCTGATATGTCTCATATCGAGTTTGGGGTGGAATCGTCAGACCCCAATAACTTGATAAGTCATGCCGATGTAAGGCCTATAACGGTAGGAGAAAATACTGATAACACTTATCAGTAAATCTCATCAACAGACCTGACCAGAGACTTCCTGTTATAGCAAATCGAGTATAGCGCAACATCAACTCCCTATACCGGGAGAGAAGAAACCCCTCCTATCGCTCATTGCCTCCATGTGACTCGATACTGTACCCAAAATCCACCTGTTTGCATGACTCCTTTGAGCCATGGTAGCGAGGAAATCAAAGCACAGTGGGAACCACACAAGACTCTATGATGATCTAGGGTCTATAGGCTAACCTGTACCAGTGTAACCAGAGAACTGCTATCTGACGATAGGTATAGTACCATGAAGGAGTTCTTGGCAAGTCCTGTTTGGTGTACCCATACTTTAATGAGCACTTTTGTATAATTTTTGATGTCAAACACCAATGGATATGGGATCAACCATCGCCCATATAGGGTCAAGAAATATACACACTAGTCTACTCTGGAATATTGATGCCCTGTCTCGATATTCTCTTGACTAGAAACAATTGAAGGATGTGCTTATGGACTACCCATGTCCTAGTAGTATAATCTGCATTATAGTCCTAGGAGTCAAGCCAACATCCTAAGGATTTTATCAACATGTATATGAGAGACAGTATAATAATACCAGTGAACAAGTTAAGATAAAGGCAACCAGATAACATACTATCATGTCGAGCAAGAAAGTCCTCCATATATATATGTCCAAGCATCCACTATATCATACAATAATGGCCTCTAAGGCATACATATCACTAACAATCTCCTACTTGCACTAAGGCCAGTTGCTGTAGTATTTCATACCCAACATCTCAAAAAATCTCTCGAATAGCATCTGGGAAAGGGCCTTCGTGAGTGGATCCGCTGTATTATCCTCTATGTCAACTCTCCTGACCTCGATCTTCCAGCGATCTACTATCACCCTGATCAGGTGATAGCGCCTAAGAATATGTCTGGATCACTGATGGGACCGGGGTTCCTTGGCAAAAACCACAGCTTCATTATTATCACAATACACAGGTATTGGATGCCCAATGGATGGAACATCACCAAGTTCATCTTATGAACTTCTTCATTAAGACAACCTCGTTGGCAGTATCGTTGGTAACGATGTATTCAGCTTCCACCGTCGAGTCTGCTACGGTATCTAGTTTGGAACTCTTCCAACAAACCGTCCCTCTACTAAGGGTGAAGACAAAACCCGAGACCGACTTACTGTCATCCTTATCACCCTAGAAGCTTGAATCAGTAAAGGACTCCACCTGGAGTTCACCGTTACCATACATCAAGAACATCTCTTTAGTCTTTCTCAAGTACTTAAGAATGTTCTTCACAGCGGTCCAGTATTTCTCCTCAGGATCTGATTGATACTGTCACGCCCCGCTTCCCGGTATACGACGAAGGGGACGCAACTGGTCCGCTACGTATTTACTCTGAAGTAAATATGCTAAGCGTATCTAATTAATATAAAAAGTAAGTACACAAGAGACAAGAGATATAAACTGAACATCAACTTTATTTATTAACATTCTCTTGTACAATGCATGAAAAGTAAATACAACTGAAACAAAAGCGATGCCTAAACAATGGCATAACAGGAAATGAAAAGTACTGAATGGAAAATGTACAATTTCTAGAGCTCGGGGTCTTCACTGAACTGGTCCAAGTCTTCAGCAGTGGGCTTGTTCTCTGACGGGTCCAAAACACTTGACGACATTCAAAGAAGAAAGAAATAGAATGTCGTCGGCGAACAGGTCGCTCGGTAAGTCCCAAAGATAAGGGAGGAATAGACAGAGAGTAAGAGAGAGAGTAGCTTTTAATGTTGTATTATATTGTTGTAGTATTTTGTTAACGCTGTTGTTTGTAGCTTGGTACAGAAGAATGCCAGTGTATACGAGAGGGGTCTCTATATGCTAGAGACCAGGGCAAACGGAATATAGAGTACAAGGTTCCGTTAGAAGTCCCGGAACAACGGCAATTGGATTCATGTTAGGTGTCTTAAGTCTTACCGTCTCGTGCCACTTTTAACACCTTCCGTACCAATCTACCCCTTAAACCCCGTAGTGTTTTGATTGTATTGTTTGTCTTGTAAATTATATTGATTGTATAATTGGTTGACTGATCGAAACCATGATATCAGTAAACGGATGTAACCGTAGAATCATGTAAATGGAATAACTGGAGAACCATGTAAATGGAATATATATCCATGGTTCGGTTTAGTGAAGTTGTATAGATTGATAATTGGATTCATGTTGAATTGTAAAATTGAAGATTATAGATTGTAGATTGTAGACTGTAGATTGTACTTGAATCATATTCAATTCAGATATAATCAGACTCAAACCCGAGTCAGACAATTAGAAATGTAAATCGAAGTCTTGATTATTTCTTAAACCTATATTTACTAGGGTCCTTAGGGTAATTTATAAACCTTGAGAGAGTTTTATGTAAAAATAATTTTTATATAGTTTTCAAGATAAACCCCAAGTAATTATTATCGTCTTCAGAGTTGTAATAATTGTAGATTTTATATTAGTGATATTTCTAATGAGAATAAGCTACTTCCATATATAAAGGTATTTATGTGTAAATATTGTTTAAATGGAATTCATGGTATTTTAGCATAAACCGATTCTTATGCCAATTTTAGAAAAAGGTTGAATATTCATAATAATTCAAAGTAGATATTTTGGAGTTACATATACATATATTTGTATGAAAATAAATTTTTATATATTTATTATAATCTAGAAATTCATTTTTCTTAAGGTGTCATATTTTAAATCTTTCGAGACCGAATGCTCCTTGCGGAGGTCTGAATCTCACACTATTAAGCCCGAGAATGTGCAATAATCCGCACCATCCCTAACGGGTTTCCCAAAATGGGTTGTAGCGGTGCTTGACAAAGATTTGTATAAATACTAAATCCTTTAGAAAACGGTTTTATTAAGTAAATGGTATTTATTTATAAAGATGTCAATTTTCCGTATTCTATGTTCTAGGGTCTCCTAAGTCAACTAGACTATTCCTAACTGGTCAAAACAACAAGTTGTGAGATAGCTCAAATCGCCTCTTCATCACCAATTGTGGCCAGGTAAGTACAAGTGAAGAAAGGAGAGATCCGCTCACGAATCACCGTGAGACGGGCCTTTTAAAGTTACCTTTCTCACTTTCCTAGCCTAGACACCACAAAGTCAGGTTTAGATAAACGACTGATGTCCATAACTTATCCTAGTTTCATAATAAGCGGTATTTATCTAAAAAGTGTATCAATACTAAATATTTTAGAAATGGCTTTATTTAGTTAAGGGTATTTAAATGAAAATGTTTGTTTTCCATATTCCGAGTTCTCGAGGGTATCGTGTTAGGTTGTATGTGAGTGTGTGAGGTGGTAGGTCGTTACCTCGTGATCTATTTTAAATGTATAGCAAGTTTGATGGAGTTAAATGTAGGATTGAAACAATGTGGTATTTAAATGAAAAATACGATGAATGGAAATAGCTATCATTTTATGTAATGAAACTTGATCAATTTGTTTAATTAGTGTTTAATAGTCAACATGAGGAAGTTTAAGTATGATTGTATTAGTAAGAAGTGGAATTTTATAGGAAACCGAATCGGAAATCGGATTTGTTCCGATTCCGTCGGGTTTTGTAAATCCATATTTTTAGATAGAAGAGATAGGTAGAAATTGGGACTTACGGGTTTTAGGTCACACAAGAGAGTGAAATAGAAGTAGGGGAAATGCCGATGTGTTGCGTCGTCGCCGGTAGTTCCTAAAACGATCGCCGGAAATTCCGCCAGGAATTCGTCGGAGCTTCGCCTCGAGCTCGTTTTCAAAGTGCACAAGATTCTTGAAATTTTGAGAGAGTGGGCTCAGAATTTTGGGGTGAGAGGGTAGAGGGTAGGGGTGTATTTATAGGGTTAGGCTAGGGTTAGGGTAGGTGTAGGGTTTTTAATTAAAAAAATGTAAAAATGTAGGAAATTCATTAAAAATTGTAGTAAATAGGTGTTAATATGCTCTCTGGAACCGATCTCATAAATTGGAGTGTGCAGGGGGGTTAAGGAGATGAAGAGCCACATTTCACCTTCAGGCGACTCGGCCGTCCGGCGGCGCCAGCCCGAGTAGGCCAGTCCGCCGGCGACTCGGCCGAGTTGGGCTGCGTCAAGGCTTTGGGAGGTGGGGGGTCTCGAGTTGTAGGCAATGGTATATTTAGATTTTCAGGTTCAGTTAAAAGTTTGGGAGTTATCTCACGTGGACTATTGGGCTTCTATAAAATTTAAACAAAATAAATATTAAAAATAATATGGGGCAGGGGATTTGAACTCTGGTGGCTTGGTTTAGCAGTGCAAGGTATTACTAATGAGCTACAAGCTCTTTCTTATAGTTAAATTGCTAATTAATTACTTAAGTCTTGTGCTCAGGCAATAAATACCCCTTTATGGATTTTGAAAAAAATATTTGAAAAAAATTGTATTGGAAAATTAGGGTTGTTACATTCTACCCTCCTTATAAAAATTTTGTCCTTGAAATTTGTAAAAGGAAAGTGTAACAGTTTGGTGACAGAACTAAAGATTGTACAAATTTTTTTTTGGTCAAAGTTGCGAGGGAGTTACTTGGGTTAGCTTGGTTCACAGTTTCAGGTTCTACGGCTGCTAAGGTGAATGTCTGTCGCCGTGGTACATTCCTTCTAGCTGGGGGCACATTCTGTCCTTGAGGCCTGTTTCTCTGCCCTCGAGGCATGTCCCTCATTGCTTGTTGGAATTGGTGAGTAGGCTATACAGGTGGTGGAGCAGGTAGTGCATAACGAGGTGCAGGAGCCTGGATAGCTGGCCGCTGCGGGTAGTTGGTGTATATGTGATCTGAGTTGCTATTATAAGGACAGTTCCCAATTCCGTGGTTGGATGCGCTACAAATTAGATACAGGCCTTTTGTGCGCCTACAGTCCTTCCACAAGTGTCCCTTTCTTCTGCAGCAGTAGCAGAAATCTGGACTCGACTAGTTATTGGTTTCTTTTGGTCTCCTGGGTTCAAACGATGGCCTGGAAGAGGCTCCTCCTGCTATTTGAGTGGCAGGGCATTTCAAACCGGCATATTGGGGTCTGCCCCTCGCCTTTATCACAGCCTCATAACTGCGGGCAGCTTCCAAAGCATCTTCATGAGTCAGAAATTTCCCTATGGCTAGTGCAGCCTGAATTTCTGTGTCCAAACCTTATTGAAATCGACGGGCTCTGATCTCATTCGTCGGTATCAGGTGTGCCGCAAATCGACCGAGCATGGTGAATTCAGCGTCATACTCATCTACTGACTTGTCCCACATCGAACCTTGTTGTAGATGACTAAACTGCTGTTCCATGGCAAACCTGGCAGTCACAGGGAAGTACTTCGCGTCGAACTTATCGCGAAAAGTCTTCCATTAATTAGGTTGTACAAGCTAGCTTTCTTCCGCCTTCCACCAGTTGCGAGCATTGTCAGTGAGCTGCAGTTTCGCCATACAGACCCAAGCTATGTCTGGCACTTGTGCTGCCGCCAGATCATCCTCTATATTTTGAGCCCATTCCTCAGCTTCCAGTGGGCTTCCCTTTCCTGAGAACTGTTTGGGATGTAAAGTTCTGAATTGCTTCACCCCAGATGCTTCAGTCTCGGGACGGTTCAAGAGCTGCTGTTGTCCCTCTAGGAGGCTGCGGATTGCCTCAAGCAGAACCATTTGCTCGTTGAGTGGAGAAGGAACGGCAGGTGTGAGTGGTAGAGGTGGAGGTGTGTTGTTGACATTGGTGCTGGTGTTGTTTGGTGAATCCATAACCTTGAATGAAAAATTTTAGGTTAGGACAGATTCAAAGTATATGATTCAAAGAATAAGAAATGATGGGATTCAAGGAACATGATTGTAAAGAATGTTTTAGTTGCTTGTTCTTGTATTACATTTCTTAGGTTGTTCACGCAGAACAGAATTGCATGGCAGTGTTCCATACAACTCTGGCCTGCATGGGCCACCAACAAAACTTGTCACGCCCCGCTTCCCGATATCGACGAAGGGGACGCGACTGGTCCGCTACGTATTTACTCTGAAGTAAATACGCTAAGCGTATCTAAGTAATATAAAAAGTAAATACACAAGAGACAAGAGATATAAACTGAACAGCAACTTTATTTATCAACATTCTCTTGTACAATGCATGAAAAGTAAATACAACTGAAACAAAAGCGATGCCTAAACAATGGCATAACAGGAAATGAAAAGTACTGAATGGAAAATGTACAATGTCTAGAGCTCGGGGTCTTCACTGAACTGGTCCAAGTCTTCAGCAGTGGGTTTGTTCTCTGACGGGTCCAAAACACCTGACGACATTCAAAGAAGAAAGAAATAGAATGTCGTCAGCGAACAGGTCGCTCAGTAAGTCCCAAAGATAAGGGAGGAATAAACAGAGAGTAAGAGAGAGAGAGAGTAGCTTTTAATGTTGTATTATATTGTTGTAGTATTGTGTTAACGCTGTTGTTTGTAGCTTGGTACAGAAGGATGCCAGTGTATACGAGAGGGGTCTCTATATGCTAGAAACCGGGGCAAACGGAATATAGAGTACAAGACTCCGTTAGAAGGCCCGGAACAACGGCAATTGGTTTCATATTAGGTGTCTTAAGTCTTGCCGTCTCGTGCCACTTTTAACGCCTTCCGTACCAATCTACCGCTTAAACCCCGTAGTGTTTTGATTGTATTGTTTGTCTTGTAAATTGTATTGATTGTATAATTGGTTGACTGACCGAAATCATGATATCAGTAAACGGATGTAACCGTATAATCATGTAAATGGAATAACTGGAGAACCATGTAAATGGAATGTATATCCATGGTTCGGTTCAGTGAAGTTGTATAGATTGATAATTGGATTCATGGATTCATGTTGAATTGTACTATTGAATATTGTAGATTATAGATTGTAGACTGTAGATTGTACTTGAATTATATTCAAGTCAGATATAATCAGACTCAAACCCGAGTCAGATAATTAGAAATGTAAATCGAAGTCTTGATTATTTCTTAAACCTATATTTACTAGGGTCTTTATGGTAATTTATAAACCTTGAGGGAGTTTTATGTAAAAATAATTTTTATATAGTTTTCAAGATAAACCCCAAGTAATTATTATCGTCTTTAGAGTTGTAATAATTATAGATTTTATATTAGTGATATTTCTAATGAGAATAATCTACTTCCATATATAAAGGTATTTATGTGTAAATATTGTTTAAATGGAATTCATGGTATTTTAGCGTAAACCGATTCTTGTGCCATTTTTAGAAAAAAGGTTGAATATTCATAATAATTCAAAGTAGATATTTTGGAGTTACATATATACATATATTTGTATGAAAATAAATTTTTATATATTTATTATAATCTAAAAATTCATTTTTCTTAAGGTGTCGTATTTTAAATTTTTCGAGATTGAATGCTCCTTGCGGAGGTCTGAATCTCGCACTACTAAGCCCGAGGATGTGCGGTAATCCGCACTATCCCGAACAGGTTCCCCAAAATGGGTTGTAGCGGCGCTTTGCAAAGATTTGTATAAATACTAAATCCTTTAGAAAACGGTTTTATTAAGTAAATGGTATTTATTTATAAAGATGTCAATTTTCCGTATTCTATGTTCTAGGGTCTCCTAAGTCAACTAGACAATTCCTAACTGGTCAAAACAATAAGTTGTGAGATACCTCAAATCGCCTCTTCACCGCCAATTGTGGCCAGGTAAGTGCAAGTGAAGAAAGGAGGAATCCGCTCACGAATCACCGTGAGACGGGCCTTTTAAAATTACCTTTCTCACTTGCCTAGCCTAGACACCACAAAGTCAGATTTAAATAAACGACTGATGTCCATAATTTATCCTAGTTTCATAATAAGTGGTATTTATTTAAAAAGTGTATCAATATTAAATCTTTTAGAAATGGCTTTATTTAGTTAAGGATATTTAAATGGAAATGTTTGTTTTCCGTATTCCGAGTTCTCGAGGGTATCATGTTAGGTTGTATGTTAGTGTGTGAGAAGGTAGGTCGTTACCTCGTGATCTACTTTAAATGTATAGAAGGTTTGATGGAGCTAAATGTAGGATTGAAACATTGTGGTATTTAAGTGAAAAATACGATGAATGGAAATAGCTATCATTTTATGTAATGAAATTTGATCAATTTGTTTAATTAGTGTTTAATAGTCAACATGAGGAAGTTTAAGTATGATTGTATTAGTGAGAAGTGGAATTTTATAGGAAACCGAATCGAAAATCGGATTTGTTCCGATTCCGTCGGGTTTTGTAAATCCGTATTTTTAGATAGAAGAGATGGATATAAATTGGGACTTACGGGTTTTAGGTCACACAAGAGAGTGAAATAGAAGTAGGGGAAACGCCGATGTGTTGCGTCGTCGCCGGTAGTTCCTAAAACGATCGCCTGAAGTTCTGCAGGGAATTCGTCGGAGCTTCGCCTCGAGCTCGTTTTCAAAGTGCACAAGTTTCTTGAAATTTTGAGAGAGTGGGCTCAGAATTTTGGGGTGAGAGGGTAGAGGGTAGGGGTGTATTTATAGGGTTAGGCTAGGGTTAGGGTAGGTGTAGGGTTTTTAATTAAAAAAATGTAAAAATGTAGGAAATTCATTAAAAATTGTAGTAAATTGGTGTTGATATGCTCTCTGGAACCGATCTCATAAATTGGAGTGTGCAGGGGGGTTAAGGAGATGAAGAGCCACATTTCACCTTCAGACGACTTGGCCGTCCGGCCGAGTCCGGCCGGCGGCGCCGGCCCGAGTCAAGGCCTTGGGAGGTGGGGGGTCTCGAGTTTTAGGCACTGGTATATTTAGATTTTCAGGTTCAGTTCAAAATTTGGGAGTTATCTCAGGTGGACTGTTGGGCTTCTATAAAATTTAAACAAAATAAATATTAAAAATAATGCGGGGCAGGGGATTTGAACTCTGGTGGCTTGGTTCAGCAGTGCAAGGTATTACCAATGAGCTACAAGCTCCTTCTTGTAATTAAATTGCTAATTAATTGCTTAAGTCTTGTGCTTAGGCAATAAATACCCCTTTATGGATTTTGAAAAAAATATTTGAAAAAATTTGTATAGGAAAATTAGGGTTGTTACAGATACCTACTCACTACACCTAGTGAGTAAGCTACATCTGGTCTGGTAGATAATATCGCATACATGATAGTCTCGACTGCCGAAGCATAGGATATTCCTTGTATACGAGCCCTCTCCAAATCAGTCTTGGGAGATATCTCTTTGGAGAGAGTGATTTCTTAACAAGAGGGTAAATTACCATGCTTAGAACCTTCCATACTAAACCTCTTTAGTATGGTGTCAATGTACCTGGATTGGGACAATCCCAACATTCATTTAGATCTATCTCTATAGATCTTTAACCCAAGGATGTAGGAGGCATCACTCAGATCTTTCATGGAGAACTTTTGTGATAAGAAGAGCTTGACTAAGTGTAGAATAGGAATATCGTTTCCTATCAAGAGTATGTCATCTACGTACAATACGAGGAAGACAACCTTACTCTCTACAACCTTTTTATATATACATGGTTCATCTACATTTTTGATGAAGTCAAACTCTTTGACTGCTTCATCGAAATAGATGTTCCAGCTCCACGATACCTGCTTTAATCCGTAGATGGATTTAAGCAGCTTGCGCACGCTTCCGCTGCTCCTACTGTTTACAAAGCCCTCTGGCTGTATCATGTACACGCTCTCTTCTAAATCACAATTTAGAAAAGCGGTCTTGACGTGCAACTGCCAGATTTCGTAGTCATGGTATGCAGTAACGACAAGTAGAATCCTGATGGATTTAAGCATAGTCATTGGAGAAAAGGATCCATCATAGTCGACACCTGGTCGTTGACGAAATCTTTTTGCTACAAGTCTAGCTTTGAAAGTATCAACTTTTCCATCTACACCAATTATCTTCTCAAGATCCACTTGCTCCCGATGGGTTTTACCTCTTCAGGAGCAACTTCCAAAGTCCATAATTTGTTGGTGTACATGGATTCCATCTCGGATCGCATAGCATCCAGCCATTTCACGGAGTCTCCACTTGTGATGGCCTGCTCGAAACTAGTTGGGTCATCATCTTCCATGATGCAATCCTCACTCCCACCGTTTATGAGAAAACCATAGTATCTCTCAGGTGGATGAGGAACCTTACTAGATCTGCGGAGTGGCTGAGGTTCGTCGGGGACCATTAAATCCTCCTGTTCCTCCAAATCGTCAATAATAGTTTGTGTTGCTGGAACTTCTTCCAGTTCTACCTCATTACCACTAATCTCTTAGACAAGAAATTCCTTTTCTAAACAGATGGCATGTCGAGAAATAAACACCTTTTGTTTCTCGGTGTGGTAGAAGATATACCCTCGCGAATGTTTGGAATATCCTACAAATTTGCATAGAACTGACCTTGCCTTAAGCTTGTCCGGATTTTGCTTTTTAACATAGGCTGGACAACCTCGTATCTTAACTCATTTAAGAGATGGTCTCTTCCCATTCCATATTTCATATGGAGTGGTAGGAACGGATTTGGTCGAAACTCTATTCAACAGGAATGCAGCTATCTCAAGTGCATAACCCTAAAAGGAAATAGGCAACTCGGCATTACTCATCATAGAGCGCACCATATCTAATAGGGTGCGATTCCTCCACTCCGAAACTCCATTTTGCTGTGGTGTATACAGAGGAGTAAGCTAAGAGAGAATCCCATTCTCTTTTAAGTAGGCTCTGAATTCCGTGCTCAAGTATTCTCCTCCCTGATCGGATCGAAGGATTTTAATACTTTTACCCGTCTGGTTCTCAACTTCGTACTTATATTCCTTGAATTTCTTAAAAGTTTCAGACTTGTGTTTCAACAAGAACACATATCATAATCTAGAGAGATCATTGGTGAATGTTATAAAGTACGAGGAACCATTCCTGGCATGTGTAGACATAGGACCGCATACATCACTATGTATCCATCCCAAGAGTTCAGTAGCTCTTTCTCCGTGTCCACTAAATAGAGATTTGGTCATCTTACCTTTGAGACATGACTGGCAAGTTTCATAAGATGTAAATTCAAAAGGATTCAAATATCCATCCTTAAACAACTTAGTCAGTCTTGTCGCATTGATATGACCTAGTTTACAACGCCACAAGAGGACTTCGTTCATTTATGAACTGTTCCTCTTGTGTGTGTTTTGTATACTTAGAACTGTTGTTTGATTTAGAACGTATATACCGTTATACAACGTACCATACCCAATCAACACTTGATTTAGGAAAATATTCATAATATTTTTGATACGAAATAACAGTCGCTCGGAATCATTGTATTACCAGTTGGTAACACTATGTGATATTCGCCAACTGATTTGGTTGCAACAATTGCACCATTCCCTACTACTAGAGACATATCACCATTTTCCAGTTCTCTACCTCTCTTTAGCCAGTGTAAAAAATTACATACGTGGGATCTTGATCCGGTATCTAATACCCAGGT
This sequence comes from Agapanthus africanus, assembly GCA_030015575.1. Lineage (NCBI taxonomy): Eukaryota > Viridiplantae > Streptophyta > Magnoliopsida > Asparagales > Amaryllidaceae > Agapanthus > Agapanthus africanus. Next base: position 89,770,750 of record JASDDO010000019.1, on the reverse strand, counting down.
CATAGAGTTAGCTGAGAAACAGTTCTCGGTAATGAACACACCCGAAGAAGATGCATCAACATGCTTATTTTTCATTTGGGTGGCATGGGAATCCTGATATTCTCCTATTCCTTGCTCAGACTTATGACAATCATAACATAGAGCGGAACCTAGCCTAGTATAATAAGTGGGTTCCGTCAATACATCCATATTATTATCTTGATTAAGGCGTGTCATTGGACTCTACCAGAAGAGAAAGAAAGATAATCAATTTACGTGCGCTCTTTGTAAGATTAGATTGGTTATTATTTTATCTAATCAGGATGGCTCTCACCGTTTTTATCAAATCTTCCTTCAAACTCTAAAAGGTAAGATTAGCCGGGATTAATTACACCCTACAAGTTCGTCAATCATTCGGCCATGCAGGTATTGGTACTCTAAGGGAGTCTCCACATGCTTTCATATGAAACTAATTAAATAACCTCGTTTCCGCAGGGGAATCACCCCGTTAACACCTTTCTTAGACACCTAATGGATCGGCTAATTGTAAAATGCAAAACTCTCCCAGGAGTAACTCTTACTCGCAGTGGGTATCGAGATCCAACTATCATATAGAAGGTATGCAATTTTATTGCAAATTTCAACACTTAAAATTCCTAATATCTGTTTTTACCCCTAGCTTCCTATGATCTTGACGGGGGTCAACAAACCATAGGCCGCTAGTCAAGTTCAACCCGTTCATTTCTTGATTGAATTAAACCCACCCACACGACCCTTGACGGAGGTCAACAAGACCGTACAACTACCCTAATCCAATCACATCACATGTGACAGATAAGCATTAATCAGCTACCGCACACTACGTCTTGACGGAGGTCAACAAACGCAGCACGAATACTAAATAGTACTTATCTGAAATGACGGAGGGCTATGGCTGGTTTTTAAGAAAACCTTTAACGTAATGAACTTGATACCGTTGTGGAATCTAGTGATTTGAAAAGGAGTGTTTTTATAGCTTTTGCTAGTTTCGCTAAAATGGCAACTCCCGGTGAAAGGATCTCGGCACTTTCCTCATCGAATGAGGTGCTGGATATTCATCAAGGAATACCACTATGCAAAGCAAGAACTAGAGAAGCTATATAAACATGACCGAGTAGGTTATAGAATTTGCTAGTTTTGCTAAAGAGATCACTCCTAGTAAAGAGATCTCGGCTCTTTCCTCATCGAATGAGGTGCTGGATATTCATCAAGGAATACCACCATGCAAAGCAAGAACTAAAGCTACCTTTGTAAAAACTTTTGATTCTACAATATCTTTAGGTTTCTTTTCTTTTCATTAATTTCATTAATGAAGTCCCATCATTTAATATTTCCTAAACATCACAGAAAATGAAACGAAAATAGAACGTACGCTTATTCTATCCGCATTCGCCATAGGGCCCCGTCATGCACCGTTAGGTTACTTAACTAACAGCAGAGCAGGGGCTGGACTAGCGCGGGTGCAAAATATAAGCAACGTTTATTTTATATATATATATATATATATATCATTTGTCTCACGCAGTTATATGATCACATCACAGAACAAAGCAGCAGAAGTCAACATATGAAATATTGGATATACTAGGAGGTCCGTGTTTTAAATGAAGCCAATAATGAAAAACACGGATTCTACGGTCGTGATGAATAGCCAATCCTACATCCTTAGACCCCTACAAGAGCGGCAAGCAACCCTGCTAATTCTATAGTTAGGAGACCTGTTCTCGACTCCTCGAGATGGTCTCCCACTGGACTCCAGAACCCGGTTACTTGTGCTCCTCGCTTTGGGTCTATCCTTATGCGGAAAAGTAAATAATATACATCAATGGTGACATCATCCTCAAGCCGAAAGTGTCCCAATAAAAGAATATTATATACAAATTTACATGAATAAAAATTGAAAAACTCTCATCTCACATAAAACCCCCGGCTATTCATTCACGACGATCCAATATAACATATCACAGCAACACATAACATCATATGTCATCAATATAAGTAAATACGTGTATCCCAAATTTCATTGACATATAGTAACGAGATTTTGGATACCCCACATATTACACTTACGGTCGTAGAAAAGAAATGAAAAACTACAATAATTAGAATCCGCATTTCCTTAGACATCATAAACCCGAAATATCCCATATTCCGAATTTCATGCCTAACCCAATAAACCCCACATTTTAGTCTCATATCGAAAACTATTTTCAATAATTTAGTCGGGTAATTCAACAAGATTCTCGACTACACGATTGAATACTCGTCAGGAAATTTAGTAGATGGCCGCACCCCTGATGCCGTCGACCAAGTGCACTTCGGCGGAAACCGTGGTCGCGAGCACCCGAGTGGATGCTTTTGGCAACGGGGTTCTCCTAAAGTCACTTGGTCGGGGCTATGGGGTGTGGCTACCTAGTAAAGTTATCTGGCGAGTATTCGCGTACGATACGCGATTGCAACGGAGTTTCGATCCGAATCGAAAATTCATGGCAATCGATCAATAGAGACTAACTTGTTAGATTTACAAAATACCAACTAGTTTTCACAAAACCAATTATTCTAGATTCCATATATTATATCACATATCATTATCATCTATACGACGCTAAACATTTCGATCGATTTTCAAACACCCATAAATTCCAGAAATCGCAACAACTTGAGTCTCATCAAAAATACCCAGAGAGTGTAAAATGACAAGATGAAGCAGCACAAGAAAAAAAACACCTCAACTCCACTAACTTGCGGCGGAACCGTGGCCAAACATAGGGTTTGGTCACGGTTTTGTGGCCGTTTAAAGGAGTTGGGTCCTCAAATTTCTTGAGGCTCCATTACAAACCCTGCATGATTTTCTGCATATTTTTAATTTTAAAAATTCCAACTTTTGAAAAATCGACAGAAACTTGCCAAAAATCCGGCTTCGAAAACCGATCGAACACTTTAACGTCGTAAAGACTTTCTCTAATATTCTAGCTTGGCTCTGATATTGTGAAAGTATATGTTAGCACCACGGTAGGGTTTAAACGGGCATCACACATGCAATTTTAAAACTTCATGGTGCTAATGAACATTAACCTAGGATTAAACTAGAAGATTAGGGTTTTAAACATGATGTCACAAACTTTACACTAAGATATGGATGGCTATAACCTTTGATGGCTAACCTGCTCTGGTGTTTCATCTCTGTTGGGGATGGTGCATTCGAACAAAAAGTTAGCTAGGGCCTGCGTTTTGATGGCTTGCCTTGGTCGATACTGGATGTCGAATTATAATAACTCCCATCTTCATTTCTCCAAGCAGCCCGATGACTCAAGGGAACCGAGGATGCTCTCCAGAGGTCCGTTAGTGAGGACGATGATCGTATGGGCTTGGAAATAACGCCGAAACTTTCTGGTTGTGGAGACAAGCCCCAGGACTATCTTTTCGATAGCTGGGTACTTTGTCTTTGCGTCCTTTAAAACGTGCTGACATAGTAGACCTGCTTCTTTACTCCTTCGGACTCTTTAATGTGTACCGAACTGGTTGCTTGGTCGGAAATGGCCAAATATAGCAACAACTCGTATCCTTCGGCCGGTCGAGTAAGTAGAGGAGGTGTTGGCAGATGTTCCTTAGACCGTGTAAAGGCAACCTGGCACTCCTCGGTCCACTTGAATTTCGGGATCATTCTCAAAACTTTGAAGAACGGGAGGTATTTTTCCCAAGATCTATACATGAAATGACTTAGTGCGGCCACCCTGCCTGTAAGTCGCATAATCTCCACATTGTTCGCGGGTGACTTCAGTCGATGATCATTTGGATCTTCTCTGGGTTTGCTTCGATTCCTCGGTTGATGACCATGAACCTGAGGAACTTTTCGCCCGTGATGCCGAAAGCACACTTAGCTGGATTCAGCTTCATTTTGTACTTCTGCAGCACCTCGAAGGTTTTGCCGTGGTCCGTGGTATTCTTGGTGTTAGGTCCACATTACCCACCCCGGTTCTTTTGGGGAGGCGGAATAGGTAAAAATCAAAATTTTCTCACAAGGTGACATGGATCAACCATGAAGGATCTTTGCTAAACAAAACTAACATACTAACAACAAGTTCTAGCTACTATGTTGAGTGGTTATACCTAGATCTTTAACTCCTTCTCTTCTTGTTGTGGTCCTCCTTCTTGCTTGCTCCTTGGAGTGGTGTAGACGGCTCCTCCTCCTCGTCTTCTCTTTGCCGAGGAAAGATCCACCCGAATGCCTCTACCTTGAGCTCCTACCTCAACCAAGAGGTAACTAGAGTGCTTGTCTTGCTAAACCTAGAACCCTAGAATGAGTAGAGAGAAGTCTTGATGGTTTTATCTCACAAGCTTATGGTTCTCAACACATGAGAGATGAGAGCTTTGAGAGAGGAAGAGGATGAGCTAAAATATGAGAGAGAAAGAGCAAGAGAGAACGAGAGTAGAATTCTACAACCATGCTCACATATGAGATAATATGAAATAATAATAATAATAATAATAATAATAAAGATAATTGTGATGGTTAGTTTGGAATTGTAGGGTGTTTTTTCGTCACCCCATTGAGATGGGAATACGCGCACGCTTGTCAGGCGTACTACAGATTCCCCCTGCCTAGGGTAGGCCGGAGTTTAATGATTGTGGGGATCCGAATCTCCGACAGCCGCGGACTAAGCTGCCGTTAATTACCCCTCGCCTTTGGGGCGAGGGAACGTCCGATTAACGGGTTAAACTGGTCATGCGAACTCAATGTGCAGTGTACGTGTGTTCTGTTCTGAAAGGGGGTTTTTGGATATATCGGGAGCCACGCAGAGTTTTTACGGGGGTCCCTGCTACCCGGATAGCGGGCTGGGGGTCAAGGGGGCTAGCAGCCCCCTTGCGGGGTTCGGGGCAGCGCCCCGGCCCGAAAATTTTTTTGAGGGGGAGAGTGTGGCGGAGTATGTGTATGTGTACATTTGTATACATGTGTATATATATACATGTATATATAAATAAAGGGGAAAAGGGCATCCAAAGGATGCGTGGGGCAGCACCTTGGGCGCTGTGCGCATAGGTGCTGTGCGCTCAGGCGCAAGCGCGCCACGTGTCGGCACGTGGGCGCTTTGCGCACTAGCGCTGCGCGCAGGTGCGCAAGCGCGCCACGTGTAGGCACGTGGGCGCTTTGCGCACTTGTGCAAGCGCGCAGGTGCGCAAGCGCGCGCGCCACGTGTCGGCACGCGGGCGCTTTGCGCACTTGCGCAAGAGCGCAGGTGCGTAAGCGAGCGCGCGCGCCACGTGTCGGCACGCGGGCGCTTTGCGCACTTGCGCAAGCGCGCGCGCGCCACGTGTCGGCACGCGGGCGCTTTGCGCACTTGCGCAAGCGCGCTGGTGCACAAGCGCGCGCGCCACGTGTCGGCACGCGGGCGCTTTGCGCACTTGCGCTGCGCGCTGCTAAAACAAATTTCTCAGAAGAGAAATCAGAGAGGAGTTGGACTCCTGAGTGTGTGTGTTTTTTTTTTTTTTTGGGTTTAGTGAACGATGTTCTTCTTCCTCCTGTTGCTTGCTGGATCTTGAAGATCAAGAGATGTGAAATCTCAAAATCTCTTCTTTTTCAGATCTAATGATAGATCCAAGTTTCCCTTTGTGGGTTTTGTGGTGAAAAACTAATTTGTTTTGAAAAAGGAAGAGTAAAACTCTTGATTTAATTCAAGAGAAAGAAGAAGGTTTTGGAACCTTGAAGATGGAAGAAAGAGCTCAGCTCTGAGACTTTTTTTTGGAGAGAGAAAAAGTTGTTGAGATATTTCATTATCTTTGCCTTTATAGGCTATACACTTTACACATAGCCCCTTGGGCTTCACAAAATGGCATTTTGCCTATCCCATGGCTCATGTGCCATTTTTTTTTGCACATAAGCCATGGGCTTTACAAAAATTTGGCTTTATGCCTATTTTTCTTACATTTATCCATAAAATAAAATAAAAGAAATACAACAAAATTATTTATTACAAAATTTTATCTTGGCATGGGGGGAGGCCGGCAGCTTCATGTTCGGGCTCGACCCGGGCATGGGCCTACTGGATCTGGGCTTGGGCCCACTTGGCTTGGGGTTGACTTTGATTTTGACTTGGTCAACCGGGGTGTAAATTTTTACCCCAACAAATTGCCCCCCATCAATAAATGCACACCACATATGTAGGTCGTGTGCATGAAATTGATGGATCTTCTTTCACGTGGAGGCGGCTTGATTTGGTTCCCACCTTTTGGGAAGCTGGCACTGCCCTTTTTACGACATGGACGGTCGTTGCTTGACATGTCTCTGAGACGGAGTGTCCGTGATAGACGTTTCCCTGGCCCGGAGTGATCTGGTTCCCGCTTTGTAGGAATCCTGTGCTGCCCTTTTTACGACGTGGACGGTCGTTGCTGCCCTTTTAGCGACGTGGACGGTCGATGCTGCCATTTTTGCGACTTGGACGGTCGATGCTGCCCTTTTAGCGACGTGGACGGTCGGTTCTGCCCTTTTTGCGACTTGGACGGTCGGTGCTGCCCTTTTAGCGACGTGGACGGTCGGTTCTGCCCTTTTTGCGACTTGGACGGTCGGTGCTGCCCTTTTAGCGACGTGGACGGTCGGTGCTGCCCTTTTTGCGACGTGGACGGTCGTTGCTGCCCTTTTAGCGACTTGGACGGTCGATGCTGCCCTTTTTGCGACTTGGACGGTCGGTGCTGCCCTTTTAGCGACTTGGACGGTCGGTGCTGCCCTTTTTGCGACGTGGACGGTCGTTGCTGCCCTTTTAGCGACTTGGACGGTCGATGCTGCCCTTTTTGCGACTTGGACGGTCGGTGCTGCCCTTTTAGCGACTTGGACGGTCGGTGCTGCCCTTTTTGCGACGTGGACGGTCGGTGCTGCCATTTTAGCGACGTGGACGGTCGGTGCTGCCCTTTTAGCGACTTGGACGGTCGATGCTTGATTTGACTTGCTCTGCTTCTTGCAGTGTCAGGGGTAGACTTGACTTGCTCCGCTTCTTGCGGTGTCGGGTGGAAGTTGACTTGTTGATTTTGATTGGGTTGACATCAGCATCGCTATACTGGAATATGGTACCAGGAGCGAACGATCATCTGTCATGGAGAGGATTTTAGGATTTTGGTTTTTGTTTGGAATCTGCATTGCTGCACTGGAATAATGCCAGGAGCAACTCATCATTTGCCCCGAGAGAATTTGAGAATTGATGGCTTAGGAGGCAGGTTTAGATCCCTATCACTTAAGACTTTTCAATTTTATGGGCCGTGAGGGTCCCATAAAAGCATTTTCTCCCTACGAGTCGAAAGGATCTCGTAGGCCTATTTTCTCCATAGGAGTCGTGGGGACTCCTAAGTGTGTTGCTCCTTTGTGAGTCGTAAGGATCTCACGCGGGAATTTCCTCCTCTCAAAGTCGAGAGGACTTTGAGAGTGCATTTCATCTTCTTTTCACGAGTTTGCGCCCTTTCAGGTTTTCACAAACTCGTCGGCAGTCCTGCTGTTTTTACTCACGGAGCCCTTTCGGGTTTTCCTCCGTGCCCATTTTGCTTGTGAACATACCCTTTTTTTTTCCTTTTTTAGTGGGACTTTGAATGTGGTCTCACCGGTAGGACTTAGGAGAGATTGGGATTGTTTTACGCCCGTGGATTGTATACGGTTTTGCAGGATGTATGATCCAGACCGTAGGGCCAGAAAGATTTCAGGGATTTGTTGGCGTCTGCATCGCTGCACTGGAATATGGTACCAGGAGCGACTCATCATTCGCCGTTGGGGTTTGGGATTTGGAATTTGGTTGGCGTCTGCATCGCTGCACTGGAATATGGTACCGGGAGCGACTCATCATTCGCCATTTGGGGACTTGGAATTTGGATCTTGTTTGGCATCAGCATTGCTCCACTGGAATAATGCCAGGAGCAACTCATCATTTGCCTTGGGAGGACTTGGGATTTAGGTTTTTGGTCGGCATCAGCACCGCTAACACTGAAGCGAAATGCCAGGAGCGACTCATCATTTGCCGTTGCCCGTTGGGGAACGATGGCTTAGGAGATAGGTTTGGGTCCCTACCATCCAAGGCTTTTCAATTTTATGGGCCGTGAGGGTCCCATAAAAGCATTTTCTCCCTACGAGTCGTAAGGATCCCGCAGGTGTATTTTCTCCTTAGGACTCGTGAGGATTCCTAAGTGTGTTGCTCCTTTGTGAGTCGTAAGGATCTCACGCAGGGGTTTTCTCCTCGCAAGGTCGAGAGGGCTTTGCGAGTGTATTTCATCTCTTTTCACGAGTTTGCGCCCTTTCGGGTTTTCACAGACTCGCCGGTAGTCCTACTGTTTTTACTCACGGAGCCCTTTCGGGTTTTCATCCGTGCCCGTTTTGCTTGTGGACATACCGTTTTTTTTTGTTTTTTTTTGTTTTTTTTTTGCCGCTGGTGGGACTTTAAATGTAGTCTCACCGGCAGGATTTGGGAGAAATAGGGGTCATTTACGCCCGTGGATTGTATACGGTTTTGCAGGATGTCTGATCCAGACCGTAGGGCCGATGTGCTCAATTCGCCTGCGACTTGGAGCATTCATGTGTAGTATTTCTTGAGATATCGGCCATTGATGGGTGGCATGGGCCTTTCTCCCTCGGCACTTATTAGTTGGTAGGATCCTCCGTCGAACACTTTCTCGATGACGTATGGTCCTTCCCAGTTCGGCTCGAATTTTCCCTTGGCATGTCGATTGGGGATGATCGGTCTTTTGAGGACCAACACCAATTCACCTTTCTTGAAAGCGCGGAGACGGGTTATCTTGTCATAGGCCCGTGACATTTGGGCTCAGTATAGCTCCAGATTTTGCTGCACCGCGAGCCTCTTTTCTTCGAGGGCATCGAGTTCTTCAAGTCGAAGGAGCACGTTTTCTTCCTCCGTCAACTCATGTTGGACGGCCATTCTTAAGCTTGGAACTTCAACTTCGAGGGGGAGGACCGCCTTCACTCCGAAGAGCAATGAGTATGGAGTGGACTGAGTTGGAGTACGGTGTGTGGTACGATATGCCCACAACGCCTCGTGAAGTTTGAGATTCCAGTCTCTCTTGTTGGCTGAAGCATTTTTCCTCAGGAGCTTGCATAGAGTCTTATTGAAGGCTTCGGCTAGCCCGTTGGCTCTTGGATTATAGATGGAGGAATATCTCCAGTCTATCTTGTGCTGAGTAGCAAACCTTGAGACATTGAAGCTCTTGAAAGAAGGCCCGTTGTCAGAAATGATTCTTCTTGGTGTACCGAAGCGGTATAGAATATTATGCTGGAAGAATGTCAGAATATCCTTTGTCTTAACTTCTTTTAGCGGGACAGCTTCAGCCCATCTGGAGAAGTAGTCTGTCGCGGCCAGTATAAACCGATGGCCTTTGGATGACGGAGGATCAATTGGGCCAACAATGTCGGTGCCCCAGACTTCGAAGGGCCACGACGCCACTGTAGGATGCAATGGATTGGGATGCTTGTGAATAAAATCACCGTGAATTTGGCAGATATAACATTTCTTTGCATGCTCTCTGCAATCCCGTATCATGGTGGGCCAGTAATACCCAAGCCGTTTGATTTGAAGTCGCATCTTGGGGCCAGATTGGTGAGCACCGCAAACGCCCGAGTGGACATCTTTCATGACCTTTTGGGCTTCGGCCAATGACAGACACCTGAGCCATAGTTGGTCGTATGACCTGCGGTATAACGTGTCATTTACAAACACGTATCGGAGAGCTCTTTTCTTCAGCTGAATCCTCGCAGATTTTTCTTCGGGCAGCTTGTCGTATCGGAGGTACTCTATGAAGGGTTCTCTCCAATCGGGCTCGTCTTGGATGATCGAAGCTTCTTCCGCAGGACTGCTCTTCTGTTCCGCGCTTTCCTCTTCTCGTAGAGAGACTGGGAGTAGAATTTGCCGGCTCCTGACTGTGATCAGAATTTCGTCCATGTCAGGATCAGCCAGCTCCTTGGCCAAGCGAGCGAGTACATCAGCCTTTCCGTTCAACGCTCTAGGGACTCTCGTTAGTTCGATATGAGTGAACCGTTTCATGAGTTCCACCACCCTACCTCTGTACCGAGCTAACTCGGGTTTGTATATCTTATAGTCGCCGCTTACTTGGTTGACGACAAGCTGGGAGTCACCGTAAACTCGTAGCCGAAGGATTTCCATTTCTATGGCGAGTTCCAAACCAGCTATCAGAGCTTCATACTCAGCTTCATTGTTCGTTCGAGGCTCGGTGAGAGCAAAAGAACGTCGTAGGGTTCCCATTGATGGTGTGATGAACACCAATCCTATCCCTGCTTTTATCTCCGGGACGCTTGATTTACTGGAGGTCCTTATTGACGAGGCTCCATCGAAGTAGAGCTCCCAACATGGCTCATCTTCCTCGAGGTGCAGCACTTGTTCATCGGGTAACTCACAATTTAGCGGCGACCCTTCTGGTATGGGATGAGCGGTGAGAAAGTCTGCAATAGCTTGCCCTTTTATTGCTTTCTGAGGGGTATAAACTATGTCAAACTCAAGTAGCATGACAGCCCATCTTGCCATCCTGCCGGCTAGGCTTGCTTTGGTCATCAAGTGTTTGAGCGAGTCGACCTTGGAGATCAGCATAACCCGATGAGCCAGCAGATAGTGCCTCAGCTTCTTCACAGCAAATATCAGAGCCAGGCATTGCTTTTCGATTGGGGAATAGTTGTGTTCCGCCCCGACTAGAGTTCGACTGAGGTAGTAGAGGGCATTTTCCTTTCCCTCCTCGTTATTCTGGGCGAGGAGCGCACCGAGTGACTCATCTAGCGCGGCAGTGTAGAGAATCAACGGTTTATTTGGAATGGGAGCAGCCAGCACTGGAGGGTGCAACAAGTATTGTTTGATGCTTTCGAACGCTGCTTGACATTCGGCATCCCAGATAAAAGGAGCTCCTTTCTTCATGAGCTTTGAGAAGGGCCTACATCTCCCCGATAAATTTGAGATAAACCTCCGTATATAAGCAAGCTTGCCTTGAAAAGATCTTAGCTGCGTCAGACTCTTCGGAGGGGGCATCTCCATGATGGCCTTTATCTTTGATGGGTCAACTTCGATCCCTCGATGTCGGACTATGAAGCCCAGGAATTTTCCCGATGACACGCCAAAAGCGCACTTCAGAGGGTTCATCTTCAGATCGTATTCCCTCAGTCTGGTGAGAACGGTCCTGAGATCTTGGATATGATCGGCCTTGGCTTTAGTCTTGACGACCAGATCATCAACATAACATTCGACGACTTTATGGATTAGGTCATCAAAGATATTAGTCATCGCCCTTTGATATGTAGCACCTGCGTTCTTCAGTCCGAATGGCATTACCTTGTAGCAATATATTCCGATCGGGGTTCGAAATGCTGTGTGCTTCTCATCCTCAGGCGACATCTTGATCTGATTATATCCAGACGAGCCGTCCATAAAGGTGAACAGTTCATAATTTGAGGTGTCATCGACCATCATTTCCATGACCGGTAGCGGGAAGTCATCTTTAGGACATGCCTTATTGAGGTCCCTGAAATCGACACAGACTCGGATCTGCCCATTTTTCTTCTTGACTGGGACTATGCATGCGATCCAGTCCGCATATTTCTCTTCTCTGATGAAGCCGGCATCGATGAGTTTCTTGGTTTCCTCGATGACCTTTTCTTCCAACTCCCTTCTCATTCTTCGAGGAGCTTGTTTGACTGGCTTAGCATCAGGAGATATAGCCAGCTTATGCACGGCTACCTCGGGGGAAAGGCCAGGCATTTCTTTGTATGTCCACGCGAAGCAGTCAATGAACTCACGCAACAGGGCAATTATCTGCTCTTTCATTTCCTCTGACAAGAGCGAGCTGATGTAGGTCGGCCTTGGATTATCGGGCGTTCCTAAGTCAATCTCGGTTAGCTCGTCAAAGGTTGCTTGTCCTCCATCTTCGAGCTCTTGAGGAGCTTCTTCTGGCTCGGCTATCTTGTCGTCATCATTTGATCTTTCGCCAGCTTCACCAACATGGATCATGTAGCACGCTCTGGAATCAGGTTGAATGTAACCTATTCCCCGTCTGTCTGGAATTCGTCCATCGATGAGTGCTCGGACCTGGGGAGGATGCCATAGCCCTTCGTAAAACTTTGCTTCGGACTCCGTTTGATATAACCGGCATCCGCACTTCTTAAAGTATTCCCGCATCTCGGGCGCATAGTATCTGGGATTGAGGACGGCTCTTATGCCTCTCTCATATGGAAGGCACGCGACAGACAAATCGTCCGGGTGCGCAACGGGGTTTGACCCATAAAACAAGATGCCCTTCTGTCCACTTTTCCTCCCGGGAACGTAGAAAGTTTTCAGCTGGTCCACGGTGGAGATTGATAATGCATCGAGCTCTTTGCACATTTGCTCTGGTACCCTTGTAACGGCTAGGGATCCTTCTGCAACTTCGAAGGTCTCTTGCAGTTTCGCTTGTTGCGTGGGGGTCCAATCTGCACCGCTATTGCACGACAGGTCCTCCTCCTCTGACTCTTCAGTGTCGCTGCCAAGATGAGGGCGGACTTTACTGCTAGATGGGGCTTCAGTGACGGATTCATCCGTATCGCTGCCGAAACGAGGGCGAGTTTTATGGAAGGACGGGCTTCCAGCGTCGGACTCATCAGTGTCGCTACCGAAATGCGGGCGCACTTGGGCATTTTTGCTTTTGAAAGTGACAGCCGGCGCAGATTTGCTTTTGAGCCTTGGGGCTGGTCTATCCTCAGTCAGTTGTGGCTTAGCATTTTGGTGGTTCATAAAGTACCGAGAATCTTCATATCGGACTTCATGCACACTGAACGGTTGGATGTCTCCGTCAATGCGTCTTTCTTCGCCATTTTTAGTATACTTCATGCATTGATGGAGAGTTGACGGAATGATGCCGTAATCGTGGAGCCACGGCCGCCCCAGGAGAATCTTATAAGACGTGTCGGCGTCGATCACGTATATCTTAGCTTCAGTTTGCAGATCCCCGAATTTGATTGGCAAAGCTATAGACCCCAGAACTTGCTGGCAATTTTGGTTGAAGCCTTGAATGACAATCCTTTCCCTTGACAGGTGTCGGACGTCCCTTGACAAACTCTTCAGAGTTCGCAAGTTCATGATGTTCACTGAGGACCCCGGATCAATCAATATGCGATTAATTCGATCTCCGTCGCTGTACCCGTTCACGTAAAGCGGCCGATTATGCTCAGCCGTTCCCAGTAGCAAGTCTTCATCCTTAAATGTGACCGCGGCGGCATACAAAGCGTGTTGGGCTTCTTTCATATTAATTTCCGCAATGTGAGCCTGGTACCGCTCGGAGTTTTGTAGAGCGTGAATGAGAACATCTCTAAGCTCCTTAGATAGGACCAAGGCGTCGTAGATGCTCAGGAGAGACGGAAGCTTCCGGAGATGCGCCAAGACATTATAATCCACCGAGGAAGGACTTATGTTTTCATCAGCCGGTTCTCTGCCATCTTCTTCATTAGCGACTTGTTTTTCCTTCCCTTTTGGGGCGTTGCCCTGATTTGGCGGTAGAGCCCTGCCGCTTCTAAGCTGGATTTGATTGGCCGTTGTGGCGAGCTCCTCATCCTCTTCGGGAAAACAGAGCTCCTCCTCGGAGTCGCTGCCAAGATGGATGGCATAGCAAGTCACTACTGGGATCTCTTCATTGATGTCTTCTTCTAACTCCTCCAGAATTTCAGCCGCTTGTATAGGGAAGAACTCCTTCAATTGAATCAATGTTCTTTCCTTTTGTTCATATTCTTCGAGGGAATCGATATATTTTTGAATGGTTGATCTCCCTGCAGACTCTTTTTCGCGCCGAGCTGCACTTTTCTTCTTCTTGAGCTTCTTGGATTTTGAGCCTGAAGGAGCCGCATTGGCAGCTGGACTGGTAGGCTTCTTCTGTCCTTCCCATTCCATCCTGGGCTCTTTCTGAATCAGTTTTAGCATCTTCTTTGTCTTATTAGATATGTGCGTACTCCACGGAGGCTGCGATGAGTCGGTTTCGTTTGTCGGGGCAGCGGGTTCAGCTGTCTGCTCCCAGAAGGCTTCAACTTCTGTCTGTATAAAGTTGGCGGTCGCAACTTGATTGTTCACCAACACGCTTTTGGACAGCTCGATCTCTCCAGCCTTGTACTGCTTCTCGACCCAATCTTTGAAGATATAGCAATCCTCGATCGCATGGCTCACTACTCGGTGGTACGGGCAATACAGAGGATTGTCGGTCATTTTTGCTTCTTGGGGTCTTTTCGACTCCGGCAATTGGAGGCCGTTGTTCGAGGCATCTTTAAATATCTTGCGGACTTTGTCCCTCCTGAAAGAGTAAACCTTGTTCTTTTTCTCCTCTAGGGAAGGCCCATCTCCTCCCAGCAATGGCTTTCGAGACCGGTTAGTTTTGGATTCGGCCGCCTTTCGCTTTTCTTCATTGTCGGACTCATTGAAGACATTGGTACTGCTGGAACTCCCGCTTCTACGGTTGTCGTCCCGCTTGCTTTTCCAAGTTTTCTCTCTCTGAGAGTCCGGCGGAGACTCTTGCTTTGAGCGTTCCAGCATTTGGACTTTCTTGGTTAGCTCCTGAAATGTCTTGAGGCCCGCTGTACACAAGAATGGGACCATCCAATTGCTGAGGTTCCCAATGAGAAGGCTGACGGACTGGTCCTGCTTCAGCGGCGGTTCGCACTTGACCGTGAGATTACGCCATCGGGCGATAAAGTCAGTGTTGCTTTCATTCCTCCCCGGCTTGGTCCTCACAAGGTCGGCAATGGAGATTTTATCATTGACGCTCATGAACCTTTGCCGGAACAGAGACTCCATTTGGGCAAAGGTAATGATGGACCCGTCTGGTATGCTTGCGTACCAGTCGAAAGCGACACCGGTCAGGCTGTTGACAAACTGACGAAGAAGGAGCGCGTCATTGCCCCCTGTATTTCCGCACGATGCTTTGAAGTGGGCGACGTGCTGATTTGCATTCCCCGTTCCATCAAATCTTCCGAACTTAGGAATGACGTAGCCGCTTGGGAACTCAATCAGATCGTACTGCGCGGGGTATGGCCGCCCACTACTGCCGATTTCTTTCTGAGCTTCAGCTTCGGCCACCAATGTTTTAACCTTGCTGGTGACCAAATCAATTATCTGATCCTGTGTTAGCGGGATAGTGCTATCTGGGGCCAAGGCGTCCCCAGAAGCGGAGTGTGGCCGGCTTTCATGTGGCTCGACCAGTCTTGGACCCGAAGGAACAGGCATTGGCTGCCTCGGATTGTCCTCACCCGGCTGATTAGTAGCGGCTTGCGCTTGATTAGGAGGCGCTCGAGCAATTTGAGCCGTAAGCTGCATCACCACATTCGTTAAGTCGTCAATCTTCGAATAGAGCTTGGCCATCTCTTTATCTTTGCTCCTGAGCTGTTTTCGAAGCTCTTGAAGCAGCTCTTGCTCCGCAGTCCTGGGGCGGAAAGTCGGCTCTTCCTCGCTGTCCGAGCTTGACTCTGCATGGACCGAGGGGTCTTTCTGCCTATCATCCTCATCGAGAGGGTTTTCTTCATCCAGCGGGGGCGGCTGTTCTTGGGCGGCAGCAACCACATTCAGGCTAGATTGGGCTTGGGATGTGGTGGCCCCGTCCTTGCTTTTGCTGCGAAGGTTGTCGCTAGGGCGCCCGCCCGCCATATAGACCGTATGGATGGTATATCCGGACGTCTTTCTATCATTGGCAGCTGATTTCATGGGTCGCTGTCTTGACCCCCTTGTTTCGGTAGCTGGTAGTCGATTGAAGGCGGCTGGCCTAACCAGGTTCTTAAATGGTGCTGGCGCATCTTTTCTGGGTTTGCCCCGCTGCTTTCGTGCGGCACAGAGCGCTTGATAGACTCTTGAAGAGATAGTGTCGTACTTTTTCTGTTGGGGCGGGGACACGTCTCTTTATGGCACTGTTCGGACCGCTGTCTTCTTGATTCTGGCGGTCATGGCGTTTTTCTGAACCCACTTCAGAGGCTCGAAGGAATTGCTGATTCTTACGTCCGACTCAGCCGTCGTCGCGGGGAAACCCTGCACTTGGAACTTCACATGATTCCATTTGGCCGAAGCCTTGGCCCTTTTGTTGGCTCGATACCTGAGCCGCTTCTGCCTTAACTTTTCTGTTCTAAGCACCTGGCAGACTTCAGCTCTTTGGGAAGACGCCGCAGACCGGGCGACGGAGGGCTTTGGAGATACGCTTGATTGTGCGTTTGTTGGAGTCATCGCTTGAGCTCGTCCGCGACATTTGTTGTTGCCCTTCGCACCGGAAGTCTTGCCCCCAGCTAGAGCGTCAGGGAATCGTTCAGACACCATCTTAAGTTTCGGTTGTGGTGCCTTAGCAATCACAACATTCGGCCTCTTGCCCCTTGGGACCGGCTTGACCACCTGTTCCATCGGGATTTCCGCCAGATGAACGCTTCCAGCAGGGTAGATGATGACGGAGCCAAACTGGCGGGGCGGTTCCTCCCACTGTCGACTGAGGCTTGCAGGGAGAACCACACGAGCGTTGATCTTGACCACGTATGGAATCGGGGTCACGTTGGAAGCTGAATTCATCTAGAGAGACATTGTCGTCGAAGGTTGATTGCTGCATAGAAAAGAAAATATCATTTCAGTATAGACAATAGATATGTATATTAATTGAGTTCGCATGAACGTTTAACCCGAAATATGGGAGGAGAGATTGGTCCCACCGGGCGTGCCAGAGTCTGTAGGGTGTTTTTTCGTCACCCCATTGAGATGGGAATACGCGCACGCTTGTCAGGCGTACTACAGATTCCCCCTGCTTAGGGTAGGCCGGGGTTTAATGATTGTGGGGATCCGAATCTCCGGCAGCCGCGGACTAAGCTGCCGTTAATTACCCCTCGCCTTTGGGGCGAGGGAACGTCCGATTAACAGGTTAAACTGGTCATGCGAACTCAATGTGCAGTGTACGTGTGTTCTGTTCTGAAAGGGGGGTTTTGGATATATCGGGAGCCACGCAGAGTTTTTACGGGGGTCCCGCTACCCGGATAGCGGGCTGGGGGTCAAGGGGGCTAGCAGCCCCCTTGCGGGGTTCGGGGCAGCACCCCAGCCCGAAAATTTTTTTGAGGGGGAGAGTGTGGCGGAGTATGTGTATGTGTACATTTGTATACATATGTATATATATACATGTATATATAAATAAAGGGGAAAAGGGCATCCAAAGGATGCGTGGGGCAGCACCTTGGGCGCTGTGCGCTTAGGTGCTGTGCGCTCAGGCACAAGCGCGCCACGTGTCGGCACGTGGGCGCTTTGCGCACTAGCGCTGCGCGCAGGTGCGCAAGCGCGCCACGTGTCGGCACGCGGGCGCTTTGCGCACTAGCGCTGCGCGCAGGCGCGCAGGTGCGCAAGCGCGCGCGCCACGTGTCGGCACGCGGGCGCTTTGCGCACTTGCGCAAGAGCGCAGGTGCGTAAGCGCGCGCGCGCGCCACGTGTCGGCACGCGGGCGCTTTGCGCACTTGCGCAAGCGCGCTGGTGCGCAAGCGCGTGCGCCACGCGTCGGCACGCGGGCGCTTTGCGCACTTGCGCTGCGCGCTGCTAAAACAAATTTCTCAGAAGAGAAATCGGAGAGGAGTTGGACTCCTGAGTGTGTGTGTGTTTTTTTTTTTTTTGGGTTTAGTGAACGATGTTCTTCTTCCTCCTGTTGCTTGCTGGATCTTGAAGATCAAGAGATATGAAATCTCAAAATCTCTTCTTTTTTAGATCTAATGATAGATCCAAGTTCCCCTTTGTGGGTTTTGTGGTGAAAAACTAATTTGTTTTGAAAAAGGAAGAGTAAAACTCTTGATTTAATTCAAGAGAAAGAAGAAGGTTTTGGAACCTTGAAGATGGAAGAAAGAGCTCAGCTCTGAGACTTTTTTTTGGAGAGAGAAAAAGTTGTTGAGATATTTCATTATCTTTGCCTTTATAGGCTATACACTTTACACATAGCCCCTTGGGCTTCACAAAATGGCATTTTGCCTATCCCATGGCTCATGTGCCATTTCTTTTTGCACATAAGCCATGGGCTTTACAAAAATTTGGCTTTATGCCTATTTTTCTTACATTTATCCATAAAATAAAATAAAAGAAATACAACAAAATTATTTATTACAAAATTTTTATCTTGGCATGGGGGGAGGCCGGCCGCTTCATGTTCGGGCTCGACCCGGGCATGGGCCTACTGGATCTGGGCTTGGGCCCACTTGGCTTGGGGTTGACTTTGATTTTGACTTGGTCAACCGGGGTGTAAATTTTTACCCCAACAGGAATGACCATTATCATTTCACAATAAATGCATTTTGCAAGAAACAAGAAGTATCTTGCAAGTGAAATGATGATGGTCAAAAGGTCAACAAAAGTCAACCGGTCAACCAAAATCAAAAGGTCAACAAAAGTCAAATGGTCAACCTAACCATGGCACAATCATCCTTAATTAATATCATTAATCATATTTCTCATTCTCATTAGGGTTAAGAAAAAGTCAACGGTCAAAAACCCTAATGAGATTCCTCTACCTCTGTCAACTGTGCATACACACCCGCATCCGTGTTCCGAGGAATACGAATAAAATGAGACAAAACCAATCCCAAAACAAATACTAGGATCTGGCTTAAACCAAAGCCCGTTAGTAATAACTGTCCGGACAACAAACGTACACAAGTGCGCGGATGTGAACGAACCCCGTCGCAAAACCATGCGACCTCTACTCTGTTTTGCCCAAAGGCGAACAACCCTCTGTGTGGGAATCTAAAGACTCGATACTACACTGGCAGTAGGTTTAACCACAGGCCGCAAGCGGTATTAGCTATACGTAACGGTCCCCAGGTAGATGCCGATAAGAAGACCGACGAGGTGAACCCATCCGAACTCCTACTGAGCCTGAATGTGACAATCTCCGTACAGTCTGGTCTGTTCGTCTGAGAGTATCGTATGGCGGGCCTATGGGGGCGGTAAACGTCAGTCCCCTAATAGCGGTACAAGTCATGTCAGAGTGTAGCCCAGAATACTATGAGAAACAACTGGAAACACTACCAGTAATTCTCGCTTGCCCTGGCCAGGGACGACTATGTGTAATGGCTCTCCTAGACACAGCGCGATATCAACTGCCAATATCGGGAGAGACGAATCATGTCTAACCGTCACCGCCTCCAAGTGCTTCGGGACTGCACCCAACTACTACCTGTTTGCACGACTCAATAGAGCCGTGGTAGGGTAGTAATCTAAGAACAGTGGGAACACACTCGAGGCGAAGTGACAGTGTCAAGTCAGCAGACTAAGTTGTACTCATGTCACCTGAAAACTGTTAACTGACGATAGGTATAATACCAACCAACAGTTCCCGATGAGTCTTGTCCAGTGTACTCGTAACCTAACGAGCACCTGCATACTATCTCCAGTACGGCGTACTAATGGCTGTGGGACAGACCATCCCCCCTGCTGGGATGAGAAGCGTATGCACCAGTCTACTCTGGAGTATCGATGCCCTGTCTCGATAATCCTACGACTAAGGACCAAAATAAGGATGTGATTATAGACTACCCAGCCCCCACTAGTGTGATCGCCATCACAACACCGGTAGTCAAGTAAAGATCCTAAGGGCTCCATCAATATGTATTAGCGATATGTTAAAAGAAATATATACACATATTAAGATAGAAACAAACCAAGCAGCATACTACTATATAGAACAAGACTGTCGTAAAATCCGTGTATATATATCCCAAGCTTCCAAAATGTATTATACAAACTAGTACTATACAATAATGACCTCTAGGGCATACATATCCAACACTTGGCTGATCGGGTGGACTTTACAAGAATGTCGTCAACGTAGACTTCCATGTTCCACCCGATCTGTGGCTTGAACAGCTTGTTCACTAGTTGTTGATAAATTACCTATGTATTTTTAAGGCCGAAGGGCATTACCTTGTAGCAGTAGATCTCCCGATCAGTGTCGAAAGCGGTGAGTTCCTTGTCGGCTGGATCCATACGGGTTTCATTATAACCGAAGAATGCATCCATAAAACTTAGTAGCTCATGACCTGCCGAACTATCCACTAGCTGATCTATCCGAGAAAGCGGATAGTTGTCCTTTGGGCAGGCCTTATTCAGATCGGTGAAGTCGACGCACAAATACCACTTCCTGCTCGCTTTTTTGACCATGATAATGTTGGCCAGCCGGGTCGAGTAGTCCAGATCCTTGATGAATTTGGATGCGAGCAGTTTGTCCACTTCTTCCTTATTCGCCTTCTGCTTAATAGGAGAGAAGCTTCTTTTCTTCTGTCGGACTGGCCGGGCTTTCGAATCAACCCCAAGCTTATGGGAGATCCGGCATGTCCGCGGGAGTCCAAGTGAACACGTTGGAGTTGTCTCGGAGGAATTGTACGAGGTTGTCTTTTGTTTCCTCGGTCAAGAGGGACCCGATTTAAATGGTTCGGCTGCTGTCCCTCTTATTGAGGGGAACCTCGGTTAGGGCTTCTACCAGGAAATCTCGGATTTCTTTCTTGTCATCCCGTGTATCCAGTGATTCTTGAGGATCACACGGTCCATCGGTCAGATTAACTTATTTTTTCTAGGGAACCGCCATGGGGAGACATACCCTTGCGATTTGTTGGTCCTCATCGGCCTGGCCTAACCCACCCTCGCTCAGAGGAAACTTGAGCGCGAGATGGCAGGTCGAGATCTGAGTTAGAAGGGCATTTAAGGTCGGGTGACCTAGAAGGATGTTGTACGGGGAAGGAACCCGTGCGATGAAGAAACTCACCATCATTGTTCGGGTTCTCCCGGCCTTTCCAATATTGAAAGAGAGAGTGATTGTCCCCTCAGCTTGAATGGAGTGGTCGGTGAATCCTGAGAGAAGATGCGAGGTCAGTTGAAGATCGAACAGTTTTAATCCTATACACTGGAAGAAATCGTAGAATAGGATTTCCGCCAAACTTCCTGAGTCGATGAGGATTCCTCGTACCCGTTCACCCAGGCCATGATCACTAGGGGATCATTGTGTAGGACATATATGCAATATAGGTTCTCGTCGGTGAAGATGATTATGATAACATTCTTACCCTTCTTGGAGGGGGGAGCATCTAAGGTCATGATTGGCCGGATACGGCGGGTGTCCTCGTTGCTCAGACTCGAGCCAACGGAGACGACCATGATCTGTCCGACCATCAGCTTTCCTACAGGTTGTTTCTCAGCTTGCTCCCTATCTGCTTCACATTTGTCTCGCAAGTATTTCGCCAAGTAACCGGAGCAGATCATCTTTTAGATATAGTCGCACAACTATTTACAATTCTTGGTCGGGTGCCCTTGCCTCCGATGATAGGCACAAAATGGGCCACAGAGTCGTTTGCCTGGTCTTCGCATCATCGGTGGCAGCTTGAAGAATCTCTCGCTCTTTGCTTCTTCTAATAGCTCGGCTTGCGAGACGCTTAGAGGCGTGTAATCATGAAACCTCATAGAATAAGGTTTCGGACGATCATGCTTCTTCTTTTCTTCCCGGTCCCTTTTCTTTCGGTCTCCTTGTTGGATATTAGCGTTGACCTCGGACTCTAGTTGGATTTCTCGCCGGTCCAAACCTTCACCTCGGCCATGGTCTTGGGTTGCACCAATGCAAAAGAGCGGAGCCACTCTTTGTGCCTAAGACCAGACCTTAGGACTATTATGACCATCTCATCCCGATGCTCTGGTACCTCCAAGAGAGCATTGTAGAACTGGGTAATATAGCCTTTAAAAGACTCCCTGTCCTCACTCTTAATGGTAAATAGGTAGTCAACCGATTTCTTCTGTCGTCGGTTGTCGATGAAGTGGGTGAGGAACCGCGTGGCCAATCCGTCGAAAGTTGAGATCGAGCGCGGAGTCAGGCTGTGGAACCAGTCTCGTCCTGCTCGGATGAAGGTGGTGGGGAATGCTCGGCACTAAGCAGCGTCCGAGTTATCCTGATAGCTCATGGACATGGTAAATGCGTCCAGGTGATCCTTCGGGTCGGACTTACTGTCGAACAAAGCTACTTTGGGCGGCTTAGGGAGAGACACGTGTTCTCAGCAACTGTTCGGTGAAGGGCTTCATGAGAAAGTCCGAGGAATATTTCGCCGACCCACCAGGTTGGCGGGTGACGAGCTGCATGTCCTCGATTTTCTTCTCAAGGACGTCGATTTGATGTTTGTACCTCAAGGATTCTCTCTGGTCGGAGTCTCTATTATACCTGCTTCGGGCTTGGGCGACGGAACGGTTTTTGCTCCGTTCTATGACATTCTTCAGATCTTTGCTATGAAGCCTTCGTAGCTTCCCCCGACGAATTCCATGCATGCGGTTTCGGTGGTCATGGCGACGTCGGTCTCTCCTGGAATCAGGCGACCTGACCGACGTTTCCTTGGAATGCGAGGGAGCTCAGTAAGCATTGAAGTGATAACTCGGTTGATCTTGAGATTGAGGTGATAGAGTGTTTGATGCCCATCGAGCCGGGGAACTCTGTTCCTCCCTGCGCTTGACAGTACGTGAGCCCTTCCTCATACGGTGTCTCGACTGCCGGAGTCGGCACGCCGATGTTCCGCAATGTTAAAGTTGATCAGGGCATCGGTTGGGGCATTTACCCCAGGTTGTGTGTGATGGGCCACCGCTGTCTCCTGTCCACCATCGTTCTGGGATGTAAGAGTGGCGGTTTGAAGGCCAGTGGTCCAAACGCGAGCGATTGTGTTCACCACCTCTACTAATCGGTCGATCCAGACAACTAGGGCTTCGACAACGTCGGGAACTAATGGAGCGGAACCACTTTCGTCTTCATTGCGAAGTGCACGATGAGAGGATCACCTGCCCGTCGTCGGAGACGATCGACGGCGGCTCATGCTGGGATCTTTGTTGCGGTGCTTACTCGTCATTGGGTTGAAGGCGGAGAGCAACTTTTTTGTGGGAAAGTTTTTCTTTCCCACATACGGCGCCAACTGATGGAGGTCGGAATTTCCCTCAGATGTTGTCCTCCGTCGATCTGGTGGAGAGTGAGATGAAGGGCTAAGATTTAGAAATAGTGTAGATCTCAATGAGATTGCTGGTCGGTATTGTCGCCGATCTACTTGCAAAAAAAGTCCCAGGGTGGGAAACCACTGTAGGACCCTCCGACGATCAAGTTAGAACCGGGGAATATTTGGGTAGAGTAGCGGCGTATTGGATTGCCTTGCCTGAATCGTTTGGAGGATTAGGTTATATAGGGGTTGCATGGAGTGAGCCATTTCGAGATCCTCGCCGTCAGTTCTGCCCATGCATCACGTTCGCATTAATGACGAGATACGCTCGCGTGAGATGCGAGACGTGGGATGGTTGACTCCGTCGTAACGGAAGAAGCTTAGCCGTTACGAGTAAGCTCGGTAAAGGCAAAGTCGAGGAAGCCCAATCCGAGAAAGCTCGGGCTTTGCGCTACCGATCTCAAGTT
This sequence comes from Agapanthus africanus, assembly GCA_030015575.1. Lineage (NCBI taxonomy): Eukaryota > Viridiplantae > Streptophyta > Magnoliopsida > Asparagales > Amaryllidaceae > Agapanthus > Agapanthus africanus. The sequence continues at coordinate 89,747,326 of JASDDO010000019.1, read as the reverse complement.
GGTCGGGGCGGCAAGGAGGCTGAAAAAGCTCAGCTCTAGGATAGCTCGGAGACGAGCCATTGACCGGTGGTTGGTCGAAGAGGGAACGCACCCAGGGGGAGGCTCCGAGAGGTCGGAGCTTACTCCTCAGACTGAGCCTTGAAGGCGAGGTACTGAGAAATATTCCCTTCGAATTATACTTATTTCAATTCAGTAGCCCCTAGAAATCTAGTTGGCATACATGGGTGACATGTCATCTGCTACTTTAAGTGATAGAGGGAATCCTCACATATGAGTTCATCGCACCCGTTTGACACCATTCTTAGGTGTTGACTTAGGTGTCGCGGGTCCTACCATTTTGTCTTTTTGGTGTACTTTTGGGTAGAAAAATTGTGGGTAGAAAAAGTATTACTCTATTATAAACGGTTGGAGATAAAGTCCTTTTTTGGCATTAAGGTAAAGTCGATTTCAACTCTACTCCAAGGCCTCAAAGGTCTACCCTAAAGGGCATGATTATTTGCCATGAAGTAGCATGGAAGTACTGGAAGTAGCCTTACTTTCGATACTTCAAATGTTTGTTTTCATAAAAAGTAGCATTTGGAATTACTTTCATATGCTGATGTGAATCTTACGTGGTCGTCCTTTAACATAAGACTATTACGACAAGGGCTTCATTAGAGACACGTGTTGATCAAATATCTGGTGAACTGGAAGCCAATGGAGAAAATCAAAGATGTTCTGATATGGCGATGGTCCTCAACACACAAATTCAAAGTTCGCTCTATGTATAAGATCTTACATTTTGGAGGAGTCGGGGATACATGTCTATACCTGATTTGAAAGGTCCACGTTTCGTTTAAATTAAGATTTTTAACTGGTTGGTACTTAAGAACTCGATCCTCACAAAAGATAATTTACTAAGACGGAAGTGGATTAGCCTCATGGAGTGTGGGCTTTGTGGAAAACACGTCGAGACGGTCAACCACATGCTTTTTAGATGTGAGGTGACCTCACAAATATGGGGCAAATTTATAACACGGCCAACGGAAAGTGTGATGCCTTCATTTATTCGGGATTTATGGAGAGCTTGGAGACTAAGAAATTTTGGAAGTGATGATCTTTGGGATTGAGATATCATAGCTAGTACTATATGCTCGATAATTTGGATGAAACGTAACAATAGGATCTTCAATGCAAAAATCAAATCAACGGCTAGCATGATATATAGTACTGATCTAGTCATAATATTATGGGCAGGGGCTACGGCAGATAAGAGTCCCAAGAGACTTAGATTGACTATGGGGGGAGACGACCAACAAGGATTTCTGGGCCGAGGAGTCACCACAGCATAGTTTGCATGATATGCTACTGTTTCTGGGCACATGAGGAGAGGAGCTGTGGATCACGCGGGGGAGGTAGGAGGACAATTACAGGACACAGAGACGTAGACGGGACTGCTGGACTGGGATATGAATTTGGGCCTACCCCTCACCCCCTTATTTTAGTTTACGTGTCCTGGTCCTCATATCCTGTTGGTTGAGATTTTATTTTTCTTGTATGGGGTTTGTCCTCCAATTTTGGTTTTGGCATGTATGGGGATTGTTTCCCAAGCCTGTATTTTGGCCCGTCTCTGTACCTTTCTGGTTTTACTGTTGTTTTGTTAAAATATCTTTAATGAAATGAGAGGCTTCCGAGCTCTCGTTTTACTAAAATCTCTCCCTCTCTCTCTCACCCTCTCATGCAGCATAGGAAAAAAAAGTCCATTGAAAATAAATCTTAAAAGATTAGTAAAAATATTTAAGATTATTAATCATTTAATTTATAATATTCCCGTCTTCTCGTTTTATTTCATTTTTGGTTTTTGATCTAATTTACTTTTAAATGGATTGTTCAGGTGTATTGAAATGGATAGTTTTTAATGCTGAGAGAATGGAGAAGTAACGGAAAATTTATGGCTTACCAAGGTTTCATTGTTCGAGAAATGCGATTCGATACTTTGATGAACAGTGTAAGTAATCGTGTTGATTTATTATTTTAATAATGAATTGGGTTTAATTAAATGGATGTTGCTTCTACTTTTTTTTTCCATGAAGGATACATAAACAACGGTAGGGTAATTGAAGGAGGAAAAGCTTTAAGTATCTAATTCAATGAATTTACTATAAGGTTGCTTATTAACATCTTCAATATTTATCTCTCTCTTGAATTCTTTCATATTGCATGTTTGGATTAAGTTACTTTCCAAGATATAAAATCCAAGTTTAAAAACTTTTCATATATATTTTCCCACACACATGATGCATCATGTAGGCAAGTTAAAAAACTTTTCATATGCAATTTCTTGTAAATGTACACACGTTCAAAAATGCTAGTCTATTTGAAGAACAAAGGATCCAGGTCAATCAATTTCAATATGTAGAACCCCTTCTGATCCGCATTAATAGCAAGAATCCAAGTCAACGAACTGGTCTTAGCTTAGCTGATACCAATTTCCTCTTTAATATGAGAGGTCGCAAGTTCGATCTCCTAAGAGGTTGATTCCAAAGGGAAAAAAAAACTAGCAAGGATACATGTGTTATGCATGTCATTTTCTCTCTCTCTCTCTTCTCTCATTCTCTCCTCTCTCTCATTCTCTTAGGAGAAACGTAAAAAAAATTTCAATTAGCATCCTTCCTCTTATCTCCTAACAAGTTCTTTTCCAATTGTTGGAGTAGCGGATTGAATGGAAAGTGCCTTCAAGATGGATCATCTTTGGTAGGCAGCGAGTGATCAAGTTTCATCCAAAAACAAAAAGGAGATCATAAATAGAAGTTGTTCACTTGCGACAGTGACAATGAATCACACGACAAAAGTTATTGTTTCTATCTCTTAATTAATCTAGTGTAGACTATTCTTGTTTACAATTGCATGCATAATGGTGTTTCTTGGTTGTAGTTCATGGTGATAGTTAGAAAGTTTTTGTTATGTATTCCGTCTTTGCATGCAAATGTTGCGTGCGATTCACCGTGAACTTACACTATGCATTTTAACGACAGCAAAATGTTCAAATCTGTTTAGAAAATAATTGACGATACTAGACGTATGCTCAATAAATCCATTCATCTACTATTGAATATCTTATATTGTTATGATTCTTGTAGCTAAAGACCTAAAGACCTTCTTATCTTGATTTATTCTTTTTTGCATTATTAGAATTCCCTGTGCACCGCATAAAACTTTTTTTTTGGGGGTTTGTACTAGCCCGTAAACCCTAACCTAAACACACACCGCACACAATACATCCATTCACACCACACACAAGCACACAATATACACACGCACCTATAGGACCCATGAATTTGTCCCAAAAGTGTTAATTTGTGACTACTTTCTGTTTTGGGGTTTCTGGGACATCGCATAAAGGTAATATAAAAATAGTGTATTAACATAAAATATGACAGAACAAGCCTCCAAGAAAAAAATTTGATGTTGCGATTATATTCCTGCCAAGATGAATTTAAATGAAAAGGTTGCATTACACATGCATTTCTGGATTTAAACGATGCATTAGGCTCTATCTATGGGTTTTTTTTTGTTTTTTTGATCTTTTGAGTATATATATATATATATATATATATATATATATAGAGAGAGAGAGAGAGAGAGGTTTTTTTTTTTTGTTTAATGGAGGAAAGGTGCCATGATGGAATTTCCTCCTATGGCGTCGGAAAAATGCATCTTTCATGTTTTTTTTCGACGATCGGCATATATCATCTTCATCTTTATCATCTAAGATGTGGATACACCAAATTTCATATAATTATACCATTTTCTTACCGTTGATTTAGTTGGTGCAAAATTAATGGTTTACCGACAATAGAACTTTTTACATTGCTAATTCAACGGTGAAAAAGTGGTGCAATCATATGAAATTTGGTGTATCCACATCTTAAATGATAACAATGATGATGATAGATGCCGATCGTCGGAAAAAATGGTGGAAATTGTATTTTTTCGACGCCATAGGAGGAAAGATGCGATAGGAGATAATTTCCTCCTATGAGGTCGAAAAAATACACCCTTCCTCATATTTTCCGACGATCGGCACCCATCATCTTCATCGTTATCATCTAAGACATGGGTACATCAAATTTCATGTGATTCTATAATTTTTTCACCGTTGATTTAGTTGGTTCAAAATTAACGGTTTATCGACAACATAACTTTTTATTTTGCTAAATCAACGGTGGAAAAGTTGTAGAATCACATGAAATTTGGTGTACCCACATATTAGATGATAATGATAAAGAGGATGAGAGCTGATCTTTAAAAAAAATGAGCGAGTATGTAATTTTTCGACACCATAAGAGGAAATTCCCTCCTTTGGTCTGTTTCCTCCATTATTCTCTCTCTCTATATATATATTTATGAGAATAATGGAGAATAGAGGCCCTAAGATGGAGAATAGAGAACCCGTGAGGGAATTTCGTTAGGTGGCATTGAAAAAACATGCCTTCCAATATTTTATTCAACGATCAGCATCCATCATCATCATCTTTATTGTCTAAGATGGGCATACACCAAATTTCACGTGATTCTACCATATTTTCACTGTTGGATTAGCAATGTAAAAAGTTCTATTGTCGGTAAACCGTTAATTTCGCACCTACTAAATCAACGGTGAAAATGTGGTAGAATCGCATGAAATTTGGTATATCCACATTTTAGATAATACAGATGAAGATGATGGATGCCAATCGTTTGAAAAAATGATGGAGGGTGTATTTTTTCGACGCTATAGAAGGAAATTCTCTTATATGACATCTTTCCTCCATTATTCTATATAATAATAATAATAATAATAATAATAATAATAATAATGGAGGAAAGAGGTTCTAAATGGCTTTTTACGTTAAGTGGCGGCAAAAAGTAAGCCCTCCATCATTTTATTCGACGATCGGCACTTTCTAACTTGATATCCATTTTCTAATTTGTCGATACACCAAATTTCATATGATTACAATATCATTTCACCGTTGATTTAGTGGATGTAAAATTAACAGTTTACCGACAATAGAACTTTTTATATTGCTAAATCAACGGTGAAATGATGTTGTAATCATATGAAATTTGGTGTATCGACAAATTAGAGAATATATATCAATTTAGAAGGTGTCGATCGTCGAATAAAATGATGGAGGACATATTTTTCGCTGACAGCTGAGGCAAAATGCCTTTTAGGGCCTCTTTACTCCATTATTGTCTTGTGTGTGTGTAAATATAACACATCCATCTAGATGTAATTCATCATATCTAATATTCTAACTGTTATAATTTGAAGTCCTTATCCTTGGGAATGTTCAACAAAACCCTGAAAAAACATTTATTTGCTTTCTTTAGTTGTGAGCCAACAACATTGCAAGCTTCTATATAGTCATATTTTTATTGCCTCTTCGGTGTGATTGCTCATAAAATTAGTATGATGAGCACATTGCAAGCTTGACATGCCTTCTAGATGAGTTTTGCCAGCTTGTCTGTTTTTTACTTGATAATATAAGGTTGCCCAAAAGAATCATCTATAAGAAATTTAAGAACACTGAAGAAATAAGCCTATTGTCAAATAGAATTATAGCTACTTCTTATATCATGCTCAAAAGAGACTAAACAAAACTTGTTTAAGTAATAAAATGTTATACAAAAACAATTTAATACATTGATATATCGGAGGAAACTAAATTATACGATCTCCTAAAAATAATGAGTATTAAAAAGAGTAGATAGATTTTACTTGTATTTAAATCTTTGATTATTAATTTTCTTGACTAAAGTATAATTTTTGTTTTATTGCATGAGTGATCAAACCAGTATTCTTTATGTAAGAATACTATTCTTTAAAACCCTATTAATTAATTGTTTATTACAGAACATGCCATCAATTGAGGATAGCTCAATGGTTAGATCGTCTGAAGGTAGCATTCTCATTGTATATAATTTCATTTTAATTTCCAACCATGTATTTTTAGCTATTGCAGTGAAAGTTGTGCTGTTTTTTTGATATGATATCAACCTATTATATCTTGTACATTTTTTAGGTTCTCAAGAGTAATTTATCTCTCCTATTTAAATATAAAAAGAAAAAACCTTCCGGTCTAATTTAAATTTAGACTAACAACATCTCATTGGTTGACAATTGGCATTTTAAAGAAAAAAATCACTAAAATAACAATAAATAAAATAAAAGGAAAAACTAATTGGTTTAATCTCACAGCAAATTCGCTTATAACAAATTAATAAGTTTTTATAGCAAATAGGTTTAACTACCCATATCTCAATCCCTAATTATTAGCCTATCTTAGCTATTACAGGGCAAAAGAAAGGGGACCATTTAGTTTTGAAATTGATTGGTGGTGTGGTTTTTTTTTTTTTTTTTTGAGAAATCAAACAAAAATACATCAAAGATTTATATGCAATGCACGTAATTAAATTCCACCTCATTATTATTTTACAAATGCAATGCGTGTAATTAAATTGTCAATTCAGTACTATTTTACAAGCGTGTTGCACTTAGTTAAATTAATAAAGAAATTTATTGTAAAAAATACTATAATTACGAGTAAGACCGCGCCGAAAACACTAGAATTTTTTAGTTATGAAAATAATTAACCATTTATAAAAGTTTAGGTTATTTATAATTCATTTAAATTTGAAATTGATATTACTCTGGTTGCCATATTTTCTTTTAATTCTGTTAATGTTATTCTGCATATAAGCTTCTAATACCTATTTTAACCCAAATTCAATATATTTTATTATGATAAATTAACTCATATATATAATTCAAGAATTATATTTTTTGGATGTAAAAATTTAAGAACATACCCTACCTACTTTTTTTAACGCATGATTTCAATGTACATATATACGTGCATTGCACATGCAAAACTACTAATAAATATAACTTTGAAATATAGAAACAAGAGACATTTATATTTTTTCACGATTTCTCTTCCTCGGCATTTATTCATCTCTATCTTTTAGCAATAGCAATGGATGGCAGCTGAATCAGTCGTTCATAAGTCGAAACTAGATTGGCAACTTCATGCGAAGATTGATGCTGATGGCTTCAAAAAGCTCATCTTCTGTTAACGAGGAAATAAGCCAACCCAAAAGTTGTTGCTCGACGTCGAACTCATGACTCATAATCGGGGATTGAAAACAGTTGTTGTCGAATCGTTATTGACAATTGTGTTGTAAGGTGTAGGACGTCGTTTGCTGCCATCAAACAGGCCTATAAGATCAGAACATGAAAGAACAGGAACAGATTGAGTTTTCCATAACGCCCTTAACTATTAACTATCGTTTGTTTTCATTCATATACATTGGTCAATTTTAATTACAAAAATACCTTAAACCATTGTTTGTTTTTTCACAAAAATACTCTCCCTCCTTATTGGGTACAATCAAGTAATTTTTTGATGACATGGATATTTAAGTAGAAATACCCTCAACTAAGCGATGATTTAACAATTCTCTTTTCTTTCGCTTACTATCCTCCTCTCTATTCTTCGTTCGCTGTCGTTTTACCTCTCCTCTTCCAGGTTGTCCTTTCCGCCTCCACATCTCTATCGTTTTCATCTCTTCTCCAGCGTCTCATTCATCTGATCTCCTGAACTGCCATCATGCAGCCCTCCTATTCGACATCTGCCCCATCCAAACTTCTCGATATCACCATTTCACCGCCGTCTCATATCTCCACTTCTCTCACCTCATGGAGAAGATATTCAAGGTATCTGCAAAAAGGGTAAAAACAACTGTGCCGACACAGTCAAGGTATTTTAGCGTAACCTAATTAGTTTAAGATATTTCGGTCTAATAAAAATTATTAAAATTATTTTAGTGAAAAACAACGATATATAGTTAAGGATATTTTCATATAATTTTACCCTGAATAGTGGGTGCGAGGGAGCTTTAGAAAAATATAATAAAATGGTGAGTGTTTTAGAAGCATGGTGCATGCAAATTTTAGATAATAATGATTTTTTTGAACAAGGATGAAAGAGAGGCATGCATTAGGTAAATAAATAAAAAGTCATAATAAGTCAGTGACCGTATAAATCTTCAAAAAAGAGCTCCGTCCTACCTCTTAAAGCTGAAGCAAGGTCACTTCCTCAGAGGAGTTCACTACTAGAAATAAGGGTTGTCCCTATGGATTTATCCGTAGGGGCAACCCACTGCCCCTACGGATATCTCCGTAGGGGCGAAAAATTAATTTATAAGTGCAAACGCCGTAGGTGCAAGTTGAAACCCTGAACTTGGCTCTACGGTCAAAAACTTGCCCCTACGGAGTTCTATGTAGGTACATTTGCACCTACGGATTAGGACGTAGGGGAAAAAAAATTATTTTATTTACGGTTATTTTAATTATATTAACTGTACATACGGATATATGCGTAGGGGAAAAAAAGTTATTTTATTTACGGTTATTTTAATTATATTAACTGTATATACGGATATATGCGTAGGTACTTATCCGTAGGGGTCTTCTTTGCCCCTACAGATAAATCCGTAGGGGCAAGACCAACCCCCCTGACACTGAGATCAGGGGGGAAATATCAGTTACTGCTGATATTTTGCCCCTACGGCTTAATCCGTAGGGGCAACATGTGTACCTACGGATTAATCCGTAGGTACACATTTTCTGTTTTTTTTTTAAAAAAGGGCTGCCTTATTTTTTCTCGCACTGTGCACAATAATATATATATCAATAAAATATAAAATTAATCATCACACAACATATATCGCAGTATTCATAATCACATCTCACGCATATAATATACAAAAGAAACCCAAATACTGAATATGATATAAATATAAACCAATATCGTTTCAAAATGTAGTACAATATGTATGATATAAATAAATACATGTTTCAAAAAATAAGAACCAAAAAACTACCCTAGCTCGGTCCAGCTCCACCTTTGAATAACGATAGAATAACGCGCGCCTGCTCCTCAGTCAATAAACCTTGCAATTCGGTGCGAGCGGGAGTCTGAGCGTCCTGTGGAGCTGGCGATGTGGTCTGCGCAGCCGCCGTCGAGGGAGTCGCTTGCGGAACCGTGGCTGCGGGAGTCTGAGCGGGCGCTGGAGCTATAGGAGCTGTCTGCGGAACCGCAGCCGATGTAGTGGCTTGCGGAGCCGCAGCCGAAGGAGATGCATGCCATGTACCCTGTCGCGTCTGGACCAAACGTGTGTAAGAAGCGTGTAAGAACTGTGTATTATTCGAATTCGTATCATTATCAAGTTATTTCGAAATCTCATTTGGATATCTAGTTTGGAAAACCATTGTTTATTTTAATTACATATGTATGTATGATTAATCAAACCTAAGTCTAAAACCAAATAAGCTCAAGCTACGTACTAATTATGGATATGTTGATATTTATAATATAACATGATATTTTACTATAAAGTAGTATACATACCAGCATCTTCTTCAACTCCTCAACGGTGGCCCTCAAGCTCTTCAGTTCCTGCTGGACACGTCGCTCACTGGAGACGGAGGAAGTAACCGCCGGGGTGGAGTCCAACCTCATATGGGCCCTGCTAGGGCCCAGTCCCCGGCCTCTCTCCCAACCTCTGTGGTGCCCTCCGTGTGCGGCGTCCAGAACTGGGGTCAGCAGCCTCGGATCGCTCTGTCCGGTAAAATCGATCCCCGAGGCCTCGGCCTGCTCAACCACCCGCTCCTACACCCACATTAAGCAGTAAAGTATAAGTATAAAATTTAAACTTGAAGCTTCCAAAACTAAAATTTCAAATATGGGTAGAATAAATATTTAACACTTACGCAATACTCCTGGGTAGCGACGTCGGGATATCGAAGCTCGCCCGTGGCGGGATCTGTCGAGGTGCCGTGAACGGCAAGATATGCGGACAGCACGCTAGGTGTACCACCTTGCGCCACGGTCTGAGCTGTCTGTAATATTAGAAAATAACTCTTAATATTAGAAATATTAGAAAATAACTCTTAATATTGCAGAATATCAGAAAGGTCGGTCTATTGTAATTTACCGATAACTTCATGGCTCGAGTAATATTCCTCGAGCCACCTGTGTAAGTGGGGCGACCCCTCTTCGCCGACTTCTTGTTCTCTGTATTCTGAGTGGCCTGTTTCTGCACAACGCATTAACATTTAGTTTTCTAATTAAGAAACACAAAGAAATAAATTATATCATAAACAATGAATTACATTTGAAATACATACCTGTTTGCGTTGGGAGTCGAAATAATCACACAATAGAGGCCATGTCTCTACGTCGACTCTCGCAAACGCCGGAGTAGATAGGAGGGCCGCTCTCTCTGCCTCGGGGGTCGCCATCCACAGGGAGTAGCAGTCGGCCTTCAGCTCATTCCTGTTGTATCGGACCTTGGTCTGCATGTTCTTCATCAGGCCATTGTATAGAGCATGAAGGTCGAGCACCCTCCCAAGGTGATCAGGGTCGGGTACAGGCTGAAAATCGTAATCCGACTGAAAATACAAAAAAAACATTGTTATTAGATTGCAAGTGTTAATAATAAATATATTGGATAAATCAAATGAAAATAGGCCGTTAATACGTACCCGAGCCTGATCAAAGAAGAGGGCGAATGAGCGACGGTGCTGCTCGCCCCACTCAACGTGAAGTGGATAGTTCTTCACGAGCCGGCTCTCATCCCCCATATACCGGCCGAACCTCTCGGCATGAGGACCGGTATAGCGATAGTCAAGGGTAAAAAAGAGGGGGAATGCTGCCTCCCCCTACTCTGTCAGGCCTCAGCCTATGGGACTGATTCGGGCCTCGAGTCCCCCTCTGGGGATGGGGAGGCCCTGCGTCTGCACGAAATATCAAGACAATCAATATTAAGACAAAGTTGTATTAAGAAATCAAGCTTAAGCGAAAATTGAAATGTGATATATACCTCCGGTTACTATCGCACGAGCCTGGGCCCGGGCAGCAGCACGAGCAGGACGATAGTTCCTCCGGTGAGGAACAACCGGGGTCCCGGATGCGGACGCATCCCCTGCAACTAGAAAATAAATATTGACGCTAAATTTCCATGAAGTTCATATTTATTCTATAGAGCATATGTAAAATGAATAAATATTTTATATTTATTCATACTAACCTGCAGACGATGCGGATGGTATGGAAGCGGCAGGAGTGGCCCCTGCCGAAGATGTGGACGCACCACCTATAATTACACAATTAAAAATAGATTATATAAGTAATTGCAAAAAGAATGTGTAGATCAATAATATAACGTTCTAAATCAATATGCATGCACTATAGGATATATAAACATACCCGCAGGTGCGGTGGCGTCACCACCTACAGCTAGACAATAATAAAAATTGCTAAGTAAGAGCAAAAGGAATGTGTGTATATTTATGATATAGCATTCTAAATCAATATACATGCACTATATGATATATAAACATACCTGGAGGAGCGGGAGTGGCCTCTGTCCCAGATGTGGACGCATCACCAACAACTAGACAATCAAACATTGACAATATAAGTAATTTTGACATAAACAGGCATGAATATCTGTAATATTACATTCAAAATGGATATGCGTGCAGTATACCTGGAGGTGTGGCAAAATCCACACGGAAGGAGGCATCCGAAGGGGTCTCCGATCTGGATGCAAGACCGGCCCTCTGAAGCTCCCTACGAAGCTCTCCGGGCGGCAGAACCGCTCTGCCTCTGCCTCTGCCTCTGCCGCGGCTGGAGCTCCTGCCGCCCCTCGCTGCTCCCGACATCGTCATCAAATCTAGATAAACGGTTCGTGGACGCATTAGACAATCATTAAAAGTATTGACTATATATGTATAGAGCGTAAAATGTGAAGTAACAATATAACATTACTGATAACCTTTTTCGTTTCATGGGCGCATTATACATATCTACTTAGATTTCATCGTCGATATCATTTCTAACCCACGTAACTTCATGATCGGTCGAAGACAACCCGTCCTTCGAAACAGACGGTCGGAGCACTTTAAGCCTTCTCTCTTCTTCGTCCTCATCGCTGTCCTCGTATTCTGGGACATCGTAGACATCTCTGGGTTTCCATCGGCATACAACACTCCACCCCGGATGCTTCAAACACTGTGAGTAGTATACTTGGAACGCTTGGTTCGGAAAAATAAACGGATCTTCCTAACCATAAAATCGAAGTGTGTTCACACTGGTCAATCCATATTCATCTTTCCAAGTCCCAAGATTGCTTCTCCACCTGTCCGTATCGGTTTGCGTATCGTACCAAGTACACTGGAATATATAAAAGGATTCTGATCGTCCGGGATAGTGGATGCCGAGTATACAATTTAAGTACCCATAATAAATTACACCGTTCGATCCTACCTTCGCAATCCCACTATTCTGAGTGGTTCTAGATGTTTCTAATTTCTTAACTTCGAATTTGTATCGAAGGACACCAAATCCTTTGTAATATGCAACCTCCGTACTAGGAAATTGAGCTAAACATCTTGAATCACTCTCAAATGATGCAGACAAGTTCGGATCGTGGATCTAACAAAACAAATTTTACGACAAATACATAACGATACAAGTTTAGATTAAAACTGCTAGCAATAAAATGTTATTCGAATAACTTACATGATCTGTGACCCAATCACAAAAATTATCCTAATGATATTTTTCCAATTGTTCTTCATTCCAATCAGGATGCCCTTCACGTACCTCGTTAAAATGAATTCTGTTTTCGACAAATAATAGTGACATTAATATTATATCATTTCATACACACACAAACACAGATATAACAATTAATCCAAAAAAATTTACTCTCTAATTTGTTCAAGACATGCGCAATTAAGCAAGATAAACCGGTATATCTTGTTGATAAATATAGTGTCTACCCTCTTATAATCGGTTTTACCATATGGTCCGTCTTGAATTCTTCATGGTCGGTTAAGCCGTGTCTCAATGTTCTCGTCCAAATAGCGGGAACAAAATATGGTTGCTTCATCAAGAAGATAACCTTGCATGATAGAACCCTCTGGTCGATTTTTATTGCGTATATACTTCTTAAAAGTGTAGAGGTATCTAATGAAAATATGTTGAATAAATAAATACGGGCATACAGGACAACAATAAATTTATAAATTGCGTGAAACGAAAAATTACACGTACCTCTCGACGGGATACATCCATCGATATTGTACCGGTCCGGCTAATTTCGCCTCAGTTGCAAGATGAACCGTCAAGTGTATTATGATATCGAAGAATGACGGTGGGAAAATACGCTCAAACTTGCAAAGTATCAACGCAATAGAATTTTCTAGTTTATCCAGTATCACAACCTCCAGTGTTTTAGCACACAACTCCCTGAAAAAACAACATAGGTCGTTGATTACTAGACCAACCGAGTCGGGGAGAGAAGTCCTGAGAGCTAAGAGAAGAAGGTGCTTCAAGATAACATGGTGATCATGACTTTTCAGCCCATCGATCTTGCCCTTCACAATTTTTATTTTCTTGCTGAATGATCCTGAGAAACCTGTGGGGACTTTCAAATCATGCAACACCTGCAGGAATCTTTTCTTCTCCGGTTGTGACATATGATAAGCGGCATTAAGAAGTACAAACTTGCCCGGTTTACCCGCTACCGGTCTAGGGTGCAATTCACTTCTTATTCCCCACTCTTGTAGATCCATCCAAGCATTCATGTTGTCTTTAGATTTCCCGTCTTTACAAAGAAGCAAGTTAAGTATGTGCTCTGATACTCCTTTCTCTATATGCATGACGTCCAGACAATGAGGCACTGAATTTGTAGACCAGTACGGAAGCTCGAAGAAAATGCTTAACTTGTTCCAATATGGTGGTTTGACCTGTTTCGTCGGATCCATCCCGAAGGTCGCGTTATTGTAACCATCCCATTTAGCAGTCACGTCCTCTCCGGACAATGGGGATGGAGGACCAAGAAGCTCCTGATGACCATCAAAGTGAACCATGTCTAACCTATAGGGGTGGTCTGGAGGCAGGAAACGTCGATGGCCGCAATAACAAACCTTCCTGCTAAAATTCAAGAATTTCGATGTTGTGTGTTCATGGCAATGAGGACATGCTTTGTGACCATGTACGGACCAACCTGATAGCATTCCATACGCAGGAAAGTCATTAATTGTCCACATTAAACCCGCACGCAGTATGAAGGTTGTATTTGTGTTTGCATCATATGTCTCTACACCATCAATGAACAAAGATTTCAACTCCTCGATCAGAGGTCGGAGATAGACGTTGATATTGTTCCCCGGTGAGTTTGGTCCGTCGATAAGAAGAGGCATCATAAAGTATGATTGGTCCATAGCCAACCAAGGCGACAGATTATAAATTATCATTACAACGGGCCATGTGCTGTGACTTCCAGCCATATAGTTGAATGGGCAGAAGCCATCAGTAGCCAGTCCGAGCCGAACATTGCGAGGATCGCTACTGAATATTGCGTGCCTCCTTTCGAAATCCTTCCATGCCGGTGAATCTCTTGGATGGCTCATTTTTTCATCTTCACTTGGAGGAGCACGGTGATGCCAAATCATTGCCTCGGCTGTTTTTTTGCACCTGAATAGCCTCTGTAGCCTCTATGTTATGGAAAAGTATCGTGCTATCTTCACAGGTATATCAGGCTTCTTATCAGAATCTTTCGACTTATACCTGGCCTCTCCGCATGTTGGACACTCTTTCAAATCTGAATTCTCTTTCCGGTACAACACGCAATTTTTAGGACATACTTGAATCTTCTCGCACTTTAGACCCAAATCAGACATCATCTTCTGGGCTTCGTACCAGCTGTCGGGCACATTATTTCCTGGAAGAATAGAATCTTTCAAGAACGAAAGAAGCATTGTGAATGACTTGTTGCTCCATCCATTTAGACACTTAATCTGGAAAAATTGGACAAACCATGAGAGGGTGGAATACTTCGCATTCTCATAAATTGGTTTCCTAGCATCATTCATGAAATTTTCATATTTATCCGCACGCGGTCCTTGACCGGAAGGAATGTCATCTTCGGTACGAATAGATTCACCTAGGGCGGTCTCTACCATATCCTCCATTTCTTCTGATGGAAATAAATTACCGCCTTCTCCTTCTGCCGCATTACCGAATTCTTCTTCTTCTCCTGCCGCATTATCGTGTTCTACTTCTTCTGCCGCAGTACTGCATTCTTCTCCTTCCCCGTGATATTTCCAAGTTGTATAAAGTCTAGTAAACCCATATTTTACAATATGAAGCTCTGCCAATTCTACCTTCTGCCAGTACTTATTGCCACATCTATCGCACGGACAGAGAATCTTCTCAATTATGATCTTATTATGTGGGCGTGCAAATTCAAGGAAAGCAGCAACTCCTGCGACAAACTTAGGTTGCATACGTTGTTTCCAATCCACATACATCCAGTCCTTAACTCTGACGTACTCATGGGCCATGTTAGACTGTATAACATATAAATTGTAGGTTATGCTGACTATATTGAGAAATATAAGAACGGGATAGTTACTAACAAAGGAGAAAATCCGTGTATATGCTTTGTGTGTGTGTTTGTTGTTGAAAAGAATAAATTATCGCACGTGTGTTAACCGATAGACGGGGACTAAGTGGCGCTTTTAGTTTCATATATGAGTATCGATGAGAATATGAAGGTTTCATATTATCATATAGTGGTTTTAACCCGAACATCTCGAATCGCTCTCTAATTATGCGTTTGTTGTGTATTCTTGTTGTATGTGTGTGTTCCGGCTGTCGGGGGTAGGCTTCTATCCCATTAAGAATGTATAGAGCGAACACCCATCACTTATGCTTTCAACCGTTTCGAGTAAATTTCGGCAGCACCTCCCCGTTGTTCTCCGAGTATACTGTAATAGAATAGATAATCATTTCAAAGCTGTGAAACAACGTTGAAATGAACATCTAATCTATCTTTGTACACGGAGAACCAGTGGAAAGGTACCGACGAAATATCTCGAAACGGATGAAAACACAAGTGAATGAAGGCGTTTGCTTTATACATTCTTAACTTGTCCACACGGGACAAATCTATGGGTTACCATACGATTGAATTTTCTCGTCGCGTAGACTATACGACGGTTGTTAGTATCGAGCTATACTGTCCGATATTTAACAACCATCGTATAGTTCTATGTCACGACGAGTATCGCACGTATGTTAACCGATAGACGGGGACTAAGTGGCGCTTTTAGTTTCATATATGAGTATCGATGAGAATATGAAGGTTTCATATTATCACATAGTGGTTTTAACCCGAACATCTCGAATTGCTCTCTAATTATGCGTTTGTTGTGTATTCTTGTTGTATGTGTGTGTTCCGGCTATCGGGGGTAGGCTTCTATCCCATTAAGAATGTATAGAGCGAACACCCATCACTTGTGCTTTCAACCGTTTCGAGTAAATTTCGGCAGCACCTCCCCGCTGTTCTCCGAGTACACTGTAATAGAATAGATAATCATTTCAAAGCTGTGAAACAACGTTGAAATGAACATCTAATCTATCTTTGTACACGGAGAACCAGCGGAAAGGTACCGACGAAATATCTCGAAACGGATGAAAACACAAGTGAATGAAGGCGTTTGCTTTATACATTCTTAACTTGTCCACACGGGACAAATCTATGGGTTACCATACGATTGAATTTTCTCGTCGCTTAGACTATACGATGGTTGTTAGTATCGAGCTATACAGTCCGATATTTAACAACCTTCGTATAGTTCTATGTCACGACGAGTATCGCACGTATGTTAACCGATAGACGGGGACTAAGTGGCGCTTTTAGTTTCATATATGAGTATCGATGGGAATACGAAGGTTTCATATTATCATCGAGTATCATATATTGGTTTTAACCTGAACATCTTGAATCGCTCTCTAATTATGTGTTTGTTGTGCATTCGTGTTGTATATGTAACATGATTTTAAACCATTGAGATCAAGATTGATAGAACTGATCATCCTACATTGCAATAGCATTCATCAACCAAAAACTATTATTTCAAAGGCATTCATCTATAACAATCAACAATTAAAACTACAAATGTAGGATACTGATATCATAAAGCGTTATACGCAACATATGAATTCACATGACTGAAACATGCATCAAAAAAACATGTTCATCCAAAAGAAATGCCACTGTCAACAAATATAGACAAATACGTTATAAAAACAGTAACTAATTAACAAGTTGATTAGCATCTGGATCAAGAAAATGATAGGAAAAACAATTGACTATGATCTATAATGACAAGTCTATTACCATGACTCTCGACTAACAAAGGTGGCTTTTCGTCCTCGGTAGCTTGATAATTGGGATTTCATGGTGAATAAAAATATGCATATGCCGTTTGAACCGGGAACTTCAATAGGAAACTCAATAAGGTCAGGTGTACTGAAGTACGCTTTGTATTTCGCTATATCAGGTGATGAAGCCCAAGCCCTAGCTAGCCCAGCCCTACCCCAACCGAACCCTATCGAAGGTAAAGAACGTCCTTACACTTTCATATTTCTATTAATGATGCAAGTCTCCACCAAGTCAAATTCTTGCAATATCATTCTTTTTAGAGTATGTCTAATTTAATAGATAGAATTTTCAAAGTTGGGCAACCAAGAAAAAGTAACAAGGGATTTTACATACATGCCAAAGCTTTGATTATTTATTTATTTATTTTCCATTTCATATTAGTACTTTTATATGTTTGATGATGGCAAGAAATACAAATTATATTAGAATATTGTACATACCTAATTTCCACTTGAAATCGGTTTTTTCTTTTATCAGTACTCGTTGACATATAGTAACAAACAATGTTTGATTAGAATGACCCAAGATTTTCTCGATCAACAATAATTTTAGTAATCAAACTAGGCTAAAATTGCTGGAAATTTCTCTCGGGTTTGCCAAATTCAGCAAACCCCAACCCCAACCTAACCCTAACTCCAGACCCAGCCCCAGCCCAGCCCCACCCCAACCCCAACCTAACCCTAGCCCCAGCCCAGCCCCAGCCCCAACCTAACCCTAACCCCAGCCCCAGCCCCAGCTAAACCCCAACCCCAACCCTAAGCCAAACCCTAACCGCAGACCCAGCCCCAGCCCAGCCCCACCCCAACCCCAACCCCAACCTAACCCTAGCCCCAGCCCCAGCCCAGCCCCAGGCCCAGCCCAGCCCCGTCCCAACCTAACCCTAACCCCAGCCCCAGCTAAACCTCAACCCCAACCTTAAGCCAAACCCTAACCCCAGCCCCAGCCCCAGCCGCAGCCAAACCCCAACCCTAACCCTAACCCCAACCCCGACCGCAACCCCTGCCGAACCCCAACTCCAACCGCAACCCCAGCCCCAGCCCTGAACCCTAGCCCAAAATAATCAATTTTTTTTTTAAATTTAGTTAAAGATTTACTAACCTGAACGGCGGCGGCGACGACGAGAACGGCGGCGGCGACAACGAGAACGGCGGGAATGATTTGGGGATTTTGTTTCGCGCGCGATCGAGAGAAGGAGAAAGAGATAACGGGCGTAGGCGATCGATCTGTGCCCTTTATTAAATCGCTATTTAGTTGCCCTTACGGATTTGTCCGTAGGTCCTTGGTTTGCGGCTCCGTAGGGGCAAACACCAAATTAAGAATTAATACTTTTATTCTTGAACGTCTTGGCCCGTAGGGGCAACTTTCTAGCCCTACGGATTAATCCGTAGGGCCAACATAAATCTGCCCCTACGGATTTCAATATCCGTAGGGGAAACCCCCTATTTTAGTAGTGGTTGTTATTCGGGGGCGAAACTGTGAACTGCCGCTTTCGAGGAAAATATCTATTTTTTTGAAGGCTAAAGAAAAGAATGGACCATAGGGAAAAAAGGAAAAGAATGTATTGCCTTCAAGCTTAGAGCAAAGCGGGAAGATCAGTATTTAATTAAAGTAAACTTGCTCTAGAAGGAGCTGCTAGTCTTAGTGCCACAAAAGGAGCGAAGCTGTCACATTTACCGAGGAATTGAATTATACGCTCTTTCGTTCATCGCATCAGCCATTTCACCCGGACTGGAAGTAGCTACATCTGGTTCTTTTTCTCTCGTTTCGGACGAGAGTTTTCCAGCAAGCTTTGTTTGCATGTCTGTTCTATTTCCGGACCCTAAGGCCCTATTATTCACTTCTGTCGCGCATTTACCTGCCAGGCCAAGCAAATCTAAGAACTTCTAGGCCAAGCAATAGTAAGAGCTAGCCAAATTCAACAACCTTTTATTCACTTTTGATCCCTAAAGCAGGTTGATTTTAAAATTATTTTTTTTAAAAGAAATCATTGTATCATAACGCTTTTATTTACTTTTGAAACTTGAAATCAAACTATTCATTTTATGCAAATTCAGACTTTTTATTACAGATATGTACGGTACCATAAAAACATATTTTAATTCTTTCATTTACTTTGAAAGAAACTATCCATTGATGCAATTTTAAGCTTTTTATATAGGTAGCCGGAAGAATTGCAGTCTGACTATTTTCTTTTCTCGGTTGGGAGAGGGTGTTAGAAGCAATAGTGAATGCAAAATTTTAATTTTGAAAGTAAATTTTCCATTATGCAATTTTAGCCTTTTTATTATAGGTAGGTGGAAAAAGCATTGCATTTTAAACTCTCTTTTTTTATGTACTAAATAATATATGGCATGACATTTAAGTTGCTTAAGATGTGATTTCAATCAAATATTCAAGGGTTCATCCAATTTTTTTAATTCAATTAGCATTAATAAAATTACAAATTTAGATTATCTCCCACTAACATATACCAAATCTTAGAATCACAAAATAAAATCATCTCCCACTAACAATGAACTTTGAAAACCAAAATATTTCCACATAATGCTTTTAAATTAATACCTTAATTGCCACCACGTACATGCACAATCACTTTAAAACACAATGTGTTGAGAACACATTAATTACGTTTTCATTCACGCACTACTACAAATGTTGGTTGTCCCTACGGGTTTCTTCTACGGTTTCCACCATAGGGACAAACACTATAAAAAAAATTATTTCCTTTTGTGGCCTCTACGGTGCCGTAAAAGAAACCCCTACAGTTGGCACCGTAGGACCAAAGTTAAACACTTAAAAAAATAAAAAATAAAAACCCCACGTCCAAAATCCTCGAGCCTAAAATTTCCCTCCAAATTTTCCCTGTCGCCTCCTCCTCCTCCTTCCCGAGCTCGTCCTCCTCGTCGTCATCGCCTTATACCTCATCCTCCTCGTCGCCGTCGCCTAAATCCTCCCCTAAATTTTCACCTCGTCGCCATCGCCTTCCTCTTCCTCGTCGCCGTCGCCCTGGCCCTCCTCTTCATCGTCGTTGCCATCTTCCTTCCCGACCTCCCGTCGTTGATCCTCCTTCCCGGTCTCCTTCTCATCGTCGCCGCAGCAGCCACCCACATCCTTATCGTCGCAGCCTTCCTCCTTATTCGATTTGCCGGTTAGTTTTATCAATTTTAATTTTAATTTTCCTAAAATTTTATTGTTAATTTCTTCAATTTCAGAGATTTAATTGTTAATTTTTAATAATTTTTTGGTGGTGGTGTTGTTGATTTCCAATAATTATTAAAAATTATTATAATTTTGTTGTTAGGGTTAGGGCCGGTTTAAGGCTGGATTGGGTTAATTAAGGTTAGGGTTATGATTATGGTTAATGGTTAGGGGGTTAATTAGGGCCGGGTTAGGGTTAATTAGGGCTAAGATTAATGGTTAGGGTTAGGTTTAGTGTTAGGGTTGTGGTTAGGGTTAGAGTTAATGATTAAGATTAGTGTTAATAGTTAGGGTTATATTTAGAGTTGTGGTTAGGGTTAGGGTTAGGGTCAATGATTAGGGTTAGGGTCAATGATTAGGTTTGTGTTAGAGTTAGGATTAAGGTAAAGATATTTTAGTGTAATTTAGCAAACCAATAATAGTTAAGGATACTTTAGCGAATTGTGTATATGTATGTGTATGCATGTATGTGTGCGTGTTTGTATGTGTGTGTATACGCACACGCAGACACACACACACATACAAATAAGGCCAAATCTTAATTCATCATCATTCTTCTCTATATTGAACTCTTGTCAAATCCCAACCTAATCCCAATAAATTCAAAAATCTTAAATTTGATTAAGAAAATCCTTAACTTTAAAAATCTTTACCCTAAACTAAAACTTTCGAACCTTTGTAATCGAAAATAAACGTAAAACCAATTTAAGTTAAATCTTACACTAAGTGTGTGTATGATATTCGATGATAATATAGAACTTTCATATTCGTATCGATAATCATATATGAAAATTAAAGCGCGTCCTAGTCCCCGTCTATCGGTTAACATACGTTCAATATTCGTCGTGACATAGAACTACACGAAAGTTGTTAAATATCAGACGGTATCGTTCGGTGCTAACAACCGTCGTGTAGTCTATATAACGAGAAGATTCAATCGTATGATAGCCGATACATTTGTCCAGTGTGGAGAAGTTAGGAATGTATAAAGCAAACATCTGCATTCACTTGTGTTTTTATTCGTTTCGAGTTATTTCGTCGGTACTTTTCTACTGGTTCTCCATGTACAAAGATAAACTAGTTGTTCATTTCAACGTTGTTTCACAGTATTGAAATGATTATCTATTCTATTACAGTGTACTCGGAGAACAGCAGGGAGGTGCTGCTGAAATTTACTCGAAACGGATGAATGCTCAAGCGAATGGGTGTCTGCTCTATACATTCTTAATGAGATAGAAGTCTTACCCCCGACAGCCGAAACACACACATATACCACGAATACACAACAAACGCATACACAAAACACATACACACTAACAACCCTACACCTAAGCGAAATCATAAGTTGAAACATACATGCACAGAATACAACTCATATTTGGGTATCTTCAAATCTAATTTTGTTAATCGGTAATTTATGCTTTTCAACGACAAACTTGTCTCTACGGATTTTCTTCTTTGTCAATAACCATCCCGTTCTTAAATTTCTTAATATAGTCACGATAACTTACAATTTATATGTTATATAGTCTAACATGGCCCATGTGTACATCAGAGAATGGATATATGTGGATTGGCAACAACGCATGCAATCTAAATTTGTCGTAGGAGTTGCTGTTTTCATCGAATTTGCACGCGCACATAATAAGATCGTGTTAGAAAAGATTCTCTATCCATGCGATAGATGTGGGAATAAGTTCTGGCAAAAAGTAAAAATCGTAGAGCTTCACACGTTAAATATGGTTTTACTAGACTTTATACAACTTGGTTATATCACGGAAAGGAATAAGAAGAAGAAGGTAATACGATAGAAGAAGAAGAAGACGGTAATGCAGCGGAAGAAGAAGAAGACGATAATTTCTTTCTAGGAGAAAAAATGGAGGATATAGTAGAGGCTGCCATCGGTGATAGTATTCATACCAAAAATGACATTATTTCCGGTCAAGGACCGCGTGCGAATAAGTATGAAAAGTTCATAAATGATGCTAGAAGACCAATTTATGAGAATGCAAAGTATTCTATCCTATCATGGTTCGTCTAACTTTTCCAAATTAAGTGCCTAAATGGATGGAGCAACAAGTCATTCACGATACTTCTAAAGTTCTTGAAAGATTCTATACCAACGGAAATAACGTGCCGGACAGCTGGTACAAAGCCTAGAAGATGGTGTCTGATTTGGGTTTAAACTGTGAGAAAATTCATGCATGTCCCAAAGATTGCATGTTGTACCGGAAAGAGAATTCAGATTTGAAAAAGTGTCTAACATGCGGAGAGGTCAGGTATAAACCGAAAGAATCTGATAAAAACCCCGATATACCTGTCAAGATAGCACGATACTTTCCCATAACACAGAGGCTACAGAGGCTATTCAGGTGCAAGAAAATAGCCGATGCAATGATTTGGCATCACCGTGCTACTCCAAGCGAAGATGGAAAAATAATTCATCCAAGAGATTCATCGGCATGGAAGGATTTCGATAGGAGGCACCAAATATTCAGTAGTGATTCTCGCAATGTCAGGCTCGGACTGGCTAGTGATGGTTTCTGTCCATTCAACTATATGGTTGGAAGCCACAGCACATAACCCGTTGTAATAATAGTTTATAATCTGTCGTCTTGGTTGGTTATGGATCAATCCTACTTTATGATGCCTTTTCTTATTGACGGACCAAACTTACCAGGAAACAATATCGACGTCTATTTCCGACCTCTCATCGATGAGTTAAAATTTTTATTCATTGATGATGTAGAGACTTACGATGCAAACATAGATACAATCTTCACAATGCGTGTGGTTTTAATGTGGACAATTAATGACTTTCCTACGTATGGAATGCCATCGGGTTGGTCTGTACATGGTCACAAAGTATGCTCTTATTGCCATCAAGATACAATATCGAAATGGTTGAATTTTAGCAGGAAGTTTTGTTATTGCGGTCATCGGCGTTTCCTGTCACTGGACAATCCCTACAGGTTAGATACTGCTCACTTTAATGGTCATCAGGAACTTCTTGGGCCTCCAGCCTCATTATCCGAAGAGAACGTGATTGCTTAATAAGATGGTTACAATAATGTGACTGTTCTTGCCAAAATTTTCTGTGCAAAAAAGCCCAAGGTATCGAATGACAGCAATACGCTTAAGAAAATGCAAAGCAGTATTTTCCAGGCTGTATTTTGACAAACCACCGAATGAGAACCAGCTAAATTCTGATGGTATTGAAAGTGTCTTGAAAAATCCTTCAATTTGATATATTATGGGCCTCATAATTCATCCGGGATCAAAGGTTATGAGCAAATGTGCTATGCACGTGTAATCTAAGTAATGCTCTAATACATGGAAGATACATTTTTAGTCCCATATCGGGAAAAATAGAGATCACTTCTCTATCACTCCCATATAAATAAGAGGGGATCCCTCTTAGAAAAGGATGATAATTCAATTCTCAAAAGAGTTTAGTTCTCCATAGGAGCTTAGTTCTCCAAGTTAGGGTCATAGCTGCCCCCCCATAATGCGCATATGCGCAAGCGCCATGTACGCTACATGCAACGCACGTGCGTCTGCCACGTGCGTATTACGTGCGAGGATTCAATCCTCAAAGGAGCTTAGTTCTCCAAGTTAGGGCCACAGCTGTCCCCCATAATGTGCATATGCGCAAGCGCCATGTGCGCTACGTGCAAACATGTGCGTCCAACACGTGCGACGCACATGCGCGAACGCAAAGAAGTCTTTTTCAGCAGCGAGAAGCTTAAGCTCCAACCTGTTCTTCCCCCCTGATGAGTGGGACATAGTTCAAAGGTTACATCCCTCCACACGTTCGATATATGGCACTGTAATCTCTCAGTATCGTCTGAGAGGTGGTGGATCCCAATGACCAATGATCCTTCTTTCCAAAAAAAGAAAGAGAAACAGAAAAACCTTCCCATAAGTTTCAAATTAGAAGAAGAAGAACAGAAGAACCCCCCATAAACTTCAAGTTCTCAGAAAAGAAAAAGAGAAGAGCAAGCTCTAAGAAGAAGAACCTTCTTCAAGATAAATAAAAAGAAGAGAGATCATAACATCTTCTCCATATTTGAGAGTTTAACTCTCATATCAGAACAAATTAGTTTTTCTTCCAGATCTCAGATCCATAAGACGAAGTCTTTCACAAGGGAGAACCAAATTTCTCAGGAATTGAATTGGGCAGAACAAAAAACTCAGTGCTTAGCACTCAAATCTGGCACTCAGCGCCGAGCGCTCCATGTGCTCCTCACATGGGCGCTATTTAATAAGAAGTGCTTAGCACTGAAATCTGGCGCTCAGTGCCGAGCACTCCACGTGCTCCTCACATGGGCGCTCTTTAATAAAGAGGCTTAGCACTCAAATGCTGGCGCTCAGCGCCAAGCGCTCCACGTGCCCTTCACGTGGGTGCTGCTCAAAATAAAGAACGCTCAACACTCAAATGTTGGCGCTCAGCGCCAAGCGCCCCACGTGCCCCTCATGTGGGCGCTACTTAACACAGAGCGCTCTGCGCTCCTCAAGAAGAGCCTAGCGCCATGAAGAGTGTTCAACACTCATAAAAAAAAGTGGATGTCAGTATTCACATAAATGTTTAGCATTATGTGCATAGAGAAAGGACTGTGTCCTAGTAAGTGCCTAACACTTTATAAAAAAGGGGAAATGATAAAGACTAAGTAGGCTGAGCCCAAAGTTGGCCAAACCCAGAAATCGACCGAGCCCATAGGACTTCTTCTAAATTGGACTTAGTGCCAAATAAGGTTATCAAATCTTTGATGACCATTCATTGGCTCAAGGGTACATCTCTTCACACCTCTGATACATGTCGTTGTAATTCTTCAACGTCTTCAGAGAGGTGGAGAGTCCCAATAACCAATAATTCTTGGCACATCCCCAAACTGTCAAATCAAGACCCTACAAACTATGATGTCTTTAAACACGGACTATGAGGTCCTTAAACTCATGGACTATGATGTCCTTAAACCCAATGGACCGCAACGTCCCTAAACTAAACTCTATGGACTATGATGACCTTAAACTCTATGGACTATGATGTCCTTAAACCCAATGGACCGCAACGTCCCTAAACTAAGACGATAAAGCCCAAATGCTCTTTCGTTGGATCTAAAAGATCCTCAAACCTTATTAAGTAGATTTTAGTCTAAAATTGGACTAACATATCCTTAACAAACATTTAAGTTGATTTTAATCTCAAACGAGCTTAACGATCCTTAAATCCACCGAACCTAAATCTAAGAAAATACGGATTTGGACTAATTCACGCCCTACGGGCGACAACCCAAATTAGTCTATGTATACAATCTACGGGCAACCAAAAATAAAACAAACACACACGACACGAAGAGACCTTCTGAAGCAGGAGAAAATGGTTATCGTTACGCGGTAACATAATTAACTGCAGGGGCTTGCGCCTGCAGGGAAGAGCGTCCCCACAATAAAAAAAACCTCACAACGAGGGGGAATTTGACGAAATCTGATACAACGGTCGCACCTGTCCAAACCTCCGATACACGGTGCCATAAATCAACTTGGTATTATCGGAGAGGTGGAGAAATAAAACCAAATAGTATCTGCCCCCAAATTCAGGCAAGACGTTTGTCTTCTGGGTTTTCGGTGGCGAACAATGACCTTTGGGATAGATCCGGCAAAACATATTAAAGCACCATACTGGAACAAGTTAAGAATTTTCTACGAGCTTCCGTACTAGTCAACAAATTTAGTGTGTCATTATCTGGACGTCATGCATATAGAGAAGGGAGTATCTGAGCACGTACTTAATTTGTTTCTTTGTAAAGACGGAAAATCGAAAGACAACCTTCGTGCTCGGATGGATTTTCAGAACTTGAAAATTAGAAGTGAATTGCATCCTAAATCGATAGCGGGTAAAACAGAAAAGTTTGTACTTCCCAATATCACGTATCATATGTCACAACCGAAGAAGAAAAGGTTACTCCAGATGTTGCATGATTTGAAAGTTCTCACAGCTTTCTCAGGATCATTTAGCAAGAAAATAATAATTGAGAAAAGAAAGATCGATGGGCTGAAAAGTCATGATCACCGTGTTATTATGGAGCACTTTCTTCCATTATCGCTTAGGACTTCTTTTCCCCAATCGGTTGGTCTGGTAATCAATGACCTTTGTTGCTTTTTTAGATAATTGTGCGCTAAAACTTTGGATGTTGTGACGCTGGAGAATCTAGAAAATTTTATTTTATTGATACTTTACAAGCTTGAACGTATTTTCCCGCCGTCGTTCTTAGATATTATAATACACCTGATGGTTCATCTTGCAACCGAGACTAAGTTTGCCGGACCGGTACAATATCGATAGATACATCCCGTCGAAAGGTACGTCGAATTTTTCGTTTCACGCATTTTGTAAATTTATTATTGTCCTATATACCCGTATTTATTTATTTAACATATTTTTCTTTAGATACCTTTACACTCTAAAAAAGGATATACGCAATAGAAATCAATCAGAGGGTTCTATCATGCAAGGTCATCTTCTAGATGAAATAACCATATTTTGTTCTCACTATCTAGACGAGAATATTAAGACAAAGCTTAACCGACCTCGGAGAATTCAGGACGGGCCATATGGTAAAACTGATTATAAGATAGTAGACACTATATTTATCAACAAGATATATCGGTTTATTTTTCTCAATAGCGTATGTCTTGAAGAAATTACAGAGTAAGTTTTTTTGGATTAATTGTTATATTTATGTTTGTGTGTGTATGAAATGATATAATAGTAATGTCATAATTTATTGTTGAGAACACAATTCATATTGATGAGGTACGTGAGGGGCATTCTGATTGGAATGATGAACGGTTGGAAAAATATCATCAGGATAACTTTTACGATTGGGTTTCAGATCATGTAAGTTGTTCGAATAATATGTTATTTATACCCGTCTTAATCTAAATTTATATCGTTATGTATTTTCCATAAAATTTGTTTTGTCAGATCCACGATCCGAACTTGTTTGCATCATTAGAGAGAGATTTAAGATGTTTAACTCAGTTTCCTAGCATGAAGGTTGCATATTATAAAGGATTCGGTGTTCTTGGATACAAATTTAAAGTTAAGGATATAGAAATATCTCGAACCACTCAGAATAGTGGGATTGCGATTGTAGGATCGGATGGTGTGATTTATTATGGATACTTAAATTGCATACTTGGCATCCAATATCCCGGACGATCAGAATCGTTTTATATATTTCAGTGTATTTGGTACGATACACGAACCGAAACGGATAAGTGGAGAAATAATCTCGGGATTTAGAAAGATGAATATGGATTGACTAGTGTGAACACACTTCGATTTTACGGTCAGGACGATCCATTTATCTTTCCGCAACAAGCGTTTCAAGTATACTACTCACAGTGCTTGAAGCATCCGGGATGGAGTGTCGTATACCGTTGGAAACCTAGGGATGTTTATGATGTCCCAGAATTCGAGGATCGTATGGAGAACAGCAATAAGGATGAAGAAGAGAGAAAGATTAGAGTGCTCCGACCGTCTGTTTCAAAAACGGGTTGTCTTCGGCTGATCGTGAAGTTACGTCGGTTAGAAATGATATCGATGATGAAATCCAAGTAGATATGTCTAATGCATTTACGAAACGAAAAAGGTTATCAGTGATATTATATTATTACTTCACATTTCTACGATCTATACATATATTGCATGCATATGTAATGATTGTACTTTTATCTAGGTTTGATGACGATGCCCGGAGCCAAGGGACGGCAGGAGCACTAGCCGCGGTAGAGACAAAGGTAGAGACAGAGCGGTTCTACTACCCAGGGAGCTCCAGAGGGCTGGTCTTGCACCCCGATCCATATCCCTTTCGAATGACTCCTTCCGTGTGGACTTTGCTACACCTCCAGGTATATTGCACGTATATTCATTTTGAATTTAATATTATAGATATACACCCATATTTATTTTAAAATTACTTATATAGTTAATGTTTAATTGTCTAGCTGTAGATGGTGCGTCCACATTAGAGGCAGAGGCCACTATCGCACCTGCAGGTATCTTTATATATATCCTATAGTGCATGCATATTGATCTAGAATGTTATATTATAAATATACACATATTCTTTTTGCTCTTACTTAGATAATCAATTTTTGATTGTCTAGCTGTAGGTGGTGCCTCCATATCCCGGACAGAGGCCGCCGCCACATCTGCGTGTATATTTATATATCTTATATTGCATGCATATTGATTTAGAATGTTATATTATAGATATACACATTCTTTTTGCAATTAATTATATAATCTATTTTTAATTGTCTAATTATAGGTGGTGCATCCACATCTAGCGCAGAGGCCACTTCCGTACCCTCCGTTCAGTCTGCAGGTTAGTATTCTTAAATATAAAATATTTATTCATTTTACACATCCTCTAAGAATAATCATGAACTTCATGTAATTTTATCATCAATATTTCTTTTCTAGTTGGAGGGGATGTGTCCACGTCTGGGTCACCGGCTGTTCCTCACCAGAGGAACTATCATCCCGCTCGTGCTGCTGCGTAGGCTCAGGCTCGTGCTGCTGTCGCAGAAGGTATATATCGCACTTCAATTTTCGTTAATCCTTGATTTCTAAATACCGTTTTGTCTTAATATTTTTTTTCTTGATATTTCTTGTAGATGCAGGGCAACCCCATCCCGAAACGGGGACTCGATGGCCGAATTAGTCCCACAGGCTAAGGTCCGATAGAGCTAAAGGAGAGGCACCATTCTCTTTCTTCTTTACCCTCGATAATCGCTATAATGGCGATTATACCGAATGGTTTGGCCGATATATGGGGGATGAGAGCCACATCCAAAAGAAGTATCCATTTCACGTTGAGTGGGGTAATCAGCACCGCCACTCATTTGCCCACTTCTGGGATCAGACTCGGGTATTAATATATATTTTCATTTGACTTATCAAATATATTTATTATTATTTAACACTTATAATTTAAATACATTATTTTCTGGTATTTGCAGTTGGATTACGACTTTCAGCCTGTACCCGACTCTGATTACCTTGACAGAGTGCTCGATCTTCACGCTCTTTACTTGGGCCTCATGAAGAACATGCAATCTAAGATTCGATGTAACAGGAATGAGCTGAAGATTGATTACTATTTGGTGTGGCTGGCGACCCCTGAGGCAGAGAGAGCGGCTCTCTTATATTCTCCGGCCTTTGCCTGAGTCGACGTAGATACATAGCCTCTTTTGTGCCAGTATTATGACTCTGAGCGCAAACATGTTTATAATTTAAATGTAATTCATTATTTAGTATATAATTTATTTTTTTGTGTTGCTTAATTAGAAAACTAAATCTGATTGTGTTGTGCAGAAACAACCCGATCAAAATAAGGAGAATAGAAAGTCGGCGAAGAGGGGTCACCCCACTTACATAGGTGGTTTGAGAAACATTACTCGTGCCATGGAGTCATCGGTAAATTACAATAGATCTATTTTGATATAATACAATATCAAGAGTTATTTTATAATATATGTAAATTTTTGGCGAATCGCAGAGAGCTCAGACCCTGACGCAGGGTGGTATACCGAGCGTGTTGACTGCGTATCTTGCCTTCCACAGCACCTCGACAGATCTCGCCACGGGCGAGCTTCGATTCCCCGACACCGCTATCCAGGAATATTGCGTAAGTGTTAATATTTATTCTAATCCGAATGAAATTTTTGTTTTGATAAGTTTAAATTTAAATGATATACTTATATTTTAATGGTTAATGTGGGTGGTGGAGCGGGTGGTGGAGCAGGCGGAGGTATCGGAGATCGATTTTAGTGGATAGACCGATTTGATGCTACTGACCCCAGTCCGAGACGCCGCATACGGAGGGCACCACGGAGGTTGGGAGAGAGACCGGGGACTAGGTCCTAGCAGGACCCATATGAAGTTGATCTCCACTCCGGCGGTTACTTCCCCTCTCCCCCGTGAGCGACGTCTGGAGCATAATATTGCCGTCTTGAAGACCACCGTCGAGGAGTTGAAGGAGCTGTTGGTACGTATATTACTTAATAATAAAATATTATATCACATTATAGATAACAACATATGCAATATTAGTAGCCTGAGTTTATTTGGTTGTAGACTTAGCTTTGATTAATCATACTTACATAAAACTATCTAATTAAATTGAACTCTATAATCATAACCATGCTACGACTTTCTTCATTTTGGATTTTAAAAAGTTATGATTATCTAAATTCAAAACTTGAGAAGAAAACATTTCTTTGTAAATTAGATTACTCCAAAACCAAGTATCCAATCAAAGCTAAACAATTAAGGAGAGATACGGGTTTACAAGTTTAAGTAATCATCATTTCTACCCCCACTTAAAATAAACTACGGTTTTCCAAACTAGATACCCAAACTAGGCCTAACTCTCTAAGTATTCTTAGATTGGGGTATAAAAGTATAGCCCTGAAAGTGTGGAATTTCAAGATGTATAAATTCTCATACATAACATATGAATTTCAACAGAACGTGTGGAATCTCAAAAAAGCATATATAAATTCGCGGTTTCGCAATAATTTGATAATGATACGAATTCGACTAAAATCTAATACACCGTTCTTACTCGTTTATTACACACACAAAATTTTACAGATTCAGCAGGATATTTCGGCTGTGGTTTCACATGCATCTCTTTCGGCTGCGACTACGCAAGCCACTATCTCGGCAGCGGTTGCCCAGACCACTCTTATTGCTCCACAGCCCGTTCAGACTCCCGCGCAGTTCGCTCCTTCGTCAGTCGAGTTTTTGACGACTCAGGATTGCATGGAGGAGCAGATACGCCAGATTACGACGATTATCAGAGGTGGAGAAGCTGGACCGAACTAGAGTAGTTTTATTTATATTTTTGAGAATGTATATAATTATCTGATACATATTGTATGTATTTTTGACGATATTGGTGGTTGTTTGTATGTTCACGATAATTTTAGATTGATTTCGTATTCTGTTTGTTTATTTCTTTTATATATTATGCATGAGATGTTGATTATGAATTTCTTTTATATATTATGCATGAGATGTTGATTATGAATATATATATATATATATATATAATATTGTGCACGGGACGGGGAAAAATCGGGAATCGCCGTTTTAAAAAAACCCTGATATAATGTCCCTACGGATTAATCCGTAGGGGCAAGCATATTTCTCCGTAGGGACAAAATATCAGAATATTTGATATTTTGTCCCTATGAACTCAGTAACTTCACATTTCTCCGTAGGAACAAAATATTAGAATATCTGATATTTTATCCTTATGGACTCAATAAAAGAGGCAAAACTTGTACCTACGGATTAATCCATAGGTACATTTATCAGGCCCTACGGATAAATTCGTAGGGGCATTTATCAGGCTCTACGGATAAATCTGTAGAGGCAAGTATTTTATTTTATAAACAGATAAATTAAATACAGATTATGTCTTTACGGAGATAAATGTCCCTACGGAATAAGACGTGGGGGCAATTATTACTCCGTAGGGCCATATTCAGGACAAAATCATGAACCTGCGGTCTTTGGACCTACGGAGGAATTTTATGTCCCTACGGATATATCCGTAGGGACAGTGGTTTGTCTCCACGGCTAAATCCGTAGGGACAAGCGATTGCTGTAGTAGTTACGTCTTATATTTCATAATCACTTTTTAGTAAACGCTAAGATATTCCGTAAAATATTAAAGAAAAACAGTGATTCACTAAATTGTACGTACTTTAAACATTAACTTAATTTTACATTATGATGTCAATGTTTGAATGGGTATTTAAATCATATTTCGAATATGTGTGTAAACCCTTCTTGACTATGATTTTGCTTTAAAAAAATATTTGTATAAGAATGTTGTAATTTAAGAATAGATTGTAATATAATATTTCCGAAATTCTTAGCACACCCTTTTTCACAATATGAGAAGTATGGAACTACCGATGCAGAAGTAGGCTTATTTGAAAGTTACTTCCGGTACATCCATTTGGTATGACGTTATAAGTATTTGAAAGCTGCTTAAAAATAATGAAAGTTGATGGGTACAATTGTGCAATTTAGCCTAACTAATATAAAAACAACTTTATTAAAAAAATTAAATAAATAAAACAACTTTATAAGAAATAGTTATATGAGTATATTGTTGTGTACTAAAATCTATGGCTTCACAATTGTAAGTTTTTTCCGAAACATTAATGGGACGGGTCAATGGTTATCAAGTATGTATGTCTACAGGTTTTTTAGTCTACATGAGCCGGCTAGTTATGTTTATATTCAATCCCATTTGGAATTCTCCCTCATATTTAAATATAAACTTAAATAATGCCAAATTTATCAATTCGTGCATCATTTTCTATGGATTCTATGGGAATGGTTCAATTTAAATAATGCCAAATTTATCAATTCTATGTGCATCATTTTCTATGGTTTGGATGGAATGGTGCAATTCAAATTCGTATGTCAAGGCACAAGATTCAAAAATATTATTTATACCATATCGAACACAACATGGAATTCAAAGCTTTAAGAAAAAAAGTAGGTTGTGATTTGTGACAATCAATACTTTGAATTAGATGTCATCCGTCATGCCACTAAGTATAAAAAAATCTTATTTTTCAACGAAAACAACAACATGCATTATGCACTGTTTTTATGACCAAACAGATATAACAAAGCATTTATCATCCCTTCGATCTATTTAGTCATACAATTAGAATGATGCACATGAAAATTTACATTTCGACATACATTTTAGATGAGTTTTGTCATCCTTCCTGTATGATATTTTATTGTTGATGATATAGGTCCTACAAAAGAATCATTTATGAGAAATATATGGTAATTGGCAACATGTGAAAAGCTGCTCCTAGGATCGTAGCAATTATTTTCTAAATAACTCATTTTAGAGATTCTTATCGTTTCAAGAGAATAAAAGAAAATACGTGAGTATTATTCTATTGATAGACAAATTGATTTGATGCATCGATGTAATGGAGGCAACTAAATTGCATCCCATATATATAAAACAAAAGCTAACAGTGCTTCAAGCTGAGCATTTTGGGTGAGGAGTTGGCTCTGCTAACGAATAAAAATGTGGACAATTAAAAATTAGAATCAAAGTAGCTAGAAAGATATAAGTAAATTCAGTAAGATATCTTGGCAAATCACATTAGGGTAATTGCTGGATATAGATTAAATATTTCGTAATCATATTATTTAATTCGAAATCACCAATTGTTTAGATAAAGTTTTTGATAAGGTAATTTTGGATAGATAATTCTTCATAAGCATATCCATTTTGTATTACCTCTTTCACTTCAGACTTCAAAGCTCTGACAATATCAAAGTCTTAAAAGAAAGTTGACACTGGGTCCTTAATATTATATCATTTCATTGCAAATAGTAATTGTTCAGATAAAAAATTTGGTAGGTAATTTTTGGATGAAAATTCTTCATAATAATATTCATTTTTAAAGAGGGAGAAGTTTTTTCATTTCTGATGGAGCTTCGGATCTTCTTCAGTTGTTGTCCTCCGTCGATCTTGCGATGGTGATATTGGACGGCTGAGATTTGGTTTTGGAGTTGTTGGGTGTGGGTCTCAATGGGTTGGTGTTGGACGCCGAGCTACTTGCAAAGAAGTCCCGGGATGGGTGACCACCGTGGGACCCTCCGACGATCAAGTTAGAGCCGAGAAATAGAAGCAGAGTAGTGGCGTTTTGAGATAATTCGATTTACCTGAGTCGTCTGAGAGAGAGTTTTTTATAGTGATCGCATGGAGCGAGCAAGTGCGAAATCTTCGCCGTCAGTTACGCCCCTGACGTTACGCCTGCGTGAATGATGGGATCCCTCCATTAATGACGGGATATGCTCATTAATAGGGAGATGCGCCAGCGTGGGACGCAGGACGTGGGGCGGCGGATATCTCGCCCTGGCGATATACGCGAAGCCGTTGTGGGACCCTGGTAGGTCGGGGAGGCCGAGGAAGCTCGACACGTCGGAGGCTTGGAGACGAGCCAGGAGGCCGAGGAAGCTCGGCACGCCAGACGGCTTAGAGACGAGCCGAGAGTCTGAGATAGCTCGGAGACGAGCTGTTGGTAGTTTTCTGGGTGAAGGTGGAATGTATTTAGGGAGGCCCCCTGGAAGGTCGGACACGTTCCTTGAGACGAAGTCCCGAGGAATCCCCATTGCACGACTCATTTATTCCACCCCCGTAGCCTTCGGGACACATCATCGGGCACGTGTCGTAATCTTGAGGAGATACTACTCGTGAGCATCATCATTAGCCCCCACTGTCGTTCCGACCTATCCAAGGGTCGGGGTGGAGTGGTTTGCTCGGTTTCTCTTCTGTTCAATTTGGAGCCAAGAATCATAATGTGGAACGCCTGGGAACAGCACGGCGTTTAGCGGTCGCGTCGTTTTGATCTTTTGGGCCCACGTGTCGTCTCGTCTCGTCGTGTGCCTGAAACTTCGCGCGTATTCTCGATGGCGTCAGCGGATCAAATGAAATTATCGCTCTTTAAAGAGGGGGCGTCGTTTTAGTCGGTCGCCAGTTGAGATACGGGCCACATGTAGGTTGGCGGACGTGACAGGCTGTCGCTGTCACCTGCAATCGAAGGGATGTCCCCAATGGCCGATCGCCACATGGAGCTCTGATGGCTGGCAGGCGCGATGTTTCGTTTTGGCGGGAATCGATCTGGGCCGTCGGATGCTTTCTTTGGAGTGTATAAATAGGAGGGGACCCCCTTGGGCCAACACTACCACCATAATTTACTTTCGTTATCGAAGCTTGATCGGCGCTCCTTCCTTTTAGATCGGACCATCCGTGATTTTTCCTCGGCGAGCACATTCCATTGAATCAGGTTAGATGTCTTCATCTGAGAAGTCTGTAGACATAGTTTGGGTTGAGTCGGACGATGAGGCTCCAGCTGTTGGAGCCGAGTCCAGCGGGTCTTCCTCCCCCTGGCTTCAGATAGCCGAGAGGGTTCTTCTGCTGCTTCATCTGTGTCGGGCTCTCCCCCTAGAGCCAGGGCTGCCCGTGTCGTTCGCCATCGGGTGGCGACAAGGGCCCCTAATGTGCGCATTAGGAGAGCCCGCGATGCGCCCTCCGTCCTGAGGAATATAGACGAGCTCACCGAGATTCGGGCTCGATTCCATATTCCCACCAACTATTCGCTTCATTTAGCTAGAGAGGGTGAGCGGGTGGACAAGGTGCAGGGTAAGGAGATTGCCCTGTATTTGGAAGAATTCTGGGCCGGAATGCTTCTGCCCTTCTCAGCCGAGATATGTGGGGTGCTTCGCTGCTTCCATCTTGCCCCGGGCCAACTAGCGCTGAACTCGGGGAGAATCCTCCTCGGGTTCCTGGTCCGGTTGAAACTTGAAAACATCCCCTTCAGTTTGACCCTCCTCGTTTCTTTCCTCTGTTATAAGAATCACCCTGGCACCAGCAAGGATGAGCCGAGATGAGTGTATTTTCCTTCAAAAAACGTAAGGACGGGGTGGCCGGGTCGGGTGTGGTAGCCGTCCCTTCTTCCATCTATGAATGGAAGGAGAAGTTCATTTTCGTCGGGCCACCCGAGGGCGAGGATTGGCCCATGCCTACACAGTAGCACAGGGTCGACTGCCCGAGAGGGAAACAGTCATCTTCACCTGAGGAAAGGGTGGTGTTGTTGTGGGAGCCAATCCAGCGGGCCGACGTCCTGCTTTCTGAGCAGGCCCTGAGCTGGGGTGGGCTCAGCCCTGCATGCTTTCTGGGTAAGTTAGGGCCGTAGACAATCTGTTTAGACTTTGATAAATTTTCTTTGCCCTTTTAAGCATCACTAAATCTCTTTTGTGTATTCTTCTTTTTGCAGAGAAAATGGACCGATCCAAGTTCTTATCTGCTATGGCCGTGAAGGCCCAAAAGAAGACCGGGGGTGGAAGCTCGTCCAGGCCTGGCCCGAGCTCGGCCCTAAAGACAACTCCACCGGAAAGCCTTCCGCTGCGTCCTGAGCCTCGGAAGACAGCTGCGGGGGGAGCTAGAAGCATGCGCGGGGCCCAGCGCCATGGACGAGGCAGGAAGAGGAGGAACCCAGAGACGTTCCCCTCAAAAGGATAAAAAGGACGGTCTTTCAGGCGCCCTCCACCGGAATTCCAGTGTAGGAGGGGGACTTTTGCTTCGGGGTGCCCTCGGGGCTCTCCGTCGCCGATAGCCTGCTCTCCAACATGGAGCAAGCAACTGGGGGAAAGATTCCCAGTGGGACCCTGAAGGCCTACGTGGCCGCCATTGCTCAAGAGGCGGTTCAGGTCGGTATCCATTTCCCTTTAAGAATTTTCTTAAGTGTGTGTGTGTGTGTGTGTATTTTCAGTTTGAACATTGCTAACTCCTTTTGCTACTTTCCTCAGGTCCTCCACCACTGCACCCTCATTGTAAATATGGAATCCGAGGAGATAGCCCCGGCCATGAAGAAGGCACGTGAATCGTCCTCACGGGAAGAAGATCTATGCCTTCAGCTGCAACAGACGGAGGAGAAGATAGCCGCCCTCGAAACCCGGGTGGTCGCCGAGGAGTCGACGAACTCCATGTACAAGGAATCTCATCGACTTCTGAGTGAATCCAACCGGGCTATCCAGACCAAGTTAGAGGAGCTTGGTAACCTCTATAACGCAATGAAGAAGTCAAGGGACGTCAGCAGGAAGGACGCCAGGGTGGTGCTCGAGGCCGTGAAGCTCGCTGAGGTCCGAGCGGTGAAGTCCGTGGAGAGGTATAAGGCGTCGGACCAGTTCTACTCCGATCTCGCCGAAGCCTAGGCCATCGTTTGGCACGAAGCTCTCGATGTCGTCAAGGTGACAATGCCGGAGTTTGCCGACGGAGAGCTCCGCGCTAAGTACTTGCTTTTCGAGGTTGTGCTACAGGGGGCGGGCGTCGAGGTGGCCGCAGGGGGTGAAGCCGTCCCAGAGACCAAAGCTCCGGCCCCCGAGGGAGGTGTCGAGCAGGGCGAGATCCCGGAAGAGCCCATGGCATGAGCTTTCTTTCCTTGGGAGCTTTTGTTTTTCTTTTTAAAATCTTGTAAGCCTCCGGGCATTTTTTGTAAGGCTGAGGAGCCCAGAATACCTTGTAAAATTTCGGAATATAAATAAAGTTGAGCTCATTTTCCTCTGCATGACTGTCTGCTTTCTGCGTGAGTACTTTAGCTCGTCAGTCTTCTTCTTGTTTGAATTTTCATTCTGCTGCAAGTGTTAGGTCGTAGGCCATTGCCTGGCTTTTTAGATGACAGTCGCGCATCGAGTGTAAGTCGAATAATAGCCAGGTGTAGGAAGGTCGGTACCCTCCCGCTTCCCGGAGTCAAGGTGACGATCGTTCATTTAGGATGAATCAAAAGGCATCCCAAGGCTAGGAAGGTCGGTATCAGTCCATGCCTCGGAGTCGAGGTGACGACCACGTGTTTTAGCATGAGTAAAAAATCAGCCAAGCTAGAATAGGTTGGCCATAACTGATTCTTCCTCAATGTGGGTCCTAGATCCATGTCTTCGTAGGGTAAGAATCTACCCCCGAAGTTTAGCCGAGCAAGAATCTGCACGGTGGCCTCTGTAGGAAGGCTTTAGATCCTTAGCGTTGATGGGTAAGAAGCTACCCGCTACGGATGGACCAGGCAGGTAAGCTGCACGGTGGCCTCTGTAGGAGGGCTTTAGATCCACAACGTTATTGGGCAGGAAGCTACTCGCTGGTGGATGAGCCAGCAGGAAGTTGCTTGGCGGCCTCTTGATGAGGGCTTTAGATCCACGGCGTTGATGGGCAGGAGGCTACCCGCTGGTGGATGATCGAGCAGGAAGCTACTCGGTCGCCTCGTGAGGAGGGATTTGGATCCACAGCGTTGTTGGGCAGGAAGCTACCCGCTGGTGGTTGACCGAGCAGGAAGCTACTCGGTCGCCTCATGGGGAGGGATTCTATCCACAGCGTAGTTGGGCAGGAAGCTACCCCCTGCGGATGGACCAAGCAGGGAAGCTGCTCGGTGGCCTCGAGAGGAGAGTTTTTGATTCTTAGCGTTGTTGGGTAGGAAGCTACCCACTAGGGATGACCGAGCAGGGAGCTACTCGGTCGCCTTGCGATGAGGGCTTCGATCTACAGCGTAGTTGGGCAGGAAGCTGCCCACTGCGAATGGACCGAGCAGGGAAGCTGCTCGTTGGCCTCGAGAGGAGGGCTTTTGATCCTTAGCGTTGTTGGGTAGGAAGCTACCCGCTAGGGATGACCGAGCAGGGAAGCAGCTCGACCGCCTCGCGGGGAGGGCTTCGATCCACAGCTTAGTTGGGCAGAAAGCTACCCACTGCAGATGGACTGAACAGAGAAGCTGCTTGGTGGCCTCGAGAGGAGGTCTTTTGATTCTAAGCGTTGTTGGGTAGGAAGCTACCCGCTAGGGATGACCGAGCAGGAAGCTATTCGTCGGCCCTGCTGGGAGTTTTAGCACGGAAGCAAAGAGAAGTATTTCAAATTGCAAGGAAGCGAGAATCTTTATTATTGAATAAATTACAGATTATATGATTCAATTTAAATTCTCCTGTATTGAATATAAATTTTGGTAGGTGTCCTTGTTGCTCGTATTTGGGTCAGTCGGCAATGACCATGATCTGTCTGATCGCCAGCTTTCCG
The DNA here is from genome assembly GCA_030015575.1 of Agapanthus africanus. Classification (NCBI taxonomy): domain Eukaryota; kingdom Viridiplantae; phylum Streptophyta; class Magnoliopsida; order Asparagales; family Amaryllidaceae; genus Agapanthus; species Agapanthus africanus. The sequence continues at coordinate 89,708,111 of JASDDO010000019.1, read as the reverse complement.
TCTTTAATTTGATCGGCTTGAAATTTATCTTGTAGGTACTTTGCCAAGTGACCGGAGCAGATCAGCTCCTTAATGTAATCGCGTAGTAGTTTACAATCCTAAGTCGGATGTCCTTGCGTCCGGTGATAGGCACAATACGGGCCTCGGAGCCGCTTGCCCGTGCTTCGGGTAGCCGGCGGGAACCTGAAGAACCTCTCGCCCATTGTCTCCTCTAGCAGCTCGGTCTGGGAGATGTTAAGAGGAGTGTACTCCTGGAACTTCGGGGAGTAAGGTTTTGGTCGGTCGACTATCTTTTTCTCTTCTTTGCCCTGCTTCTTTTGGTCGGTTTGGTCGCCTCTGGGCTGATTTGAGTTCACCTCGGAGTTGGATCTCCTGCTCGGTCCAGGATTTTACCTCGGCCATGGTCTTAGGTTGCGCTAATGCAAAAGAGCGGAGCCACTCTTTGTGCCTAAGACTCGACCTCAGCGCGGTGATGACCGTTTCATCGCGGTGCTCGGGGCCTCGAGGAGCGCGTTGTAGAAGCGGGTGACATCTTTTGAAGGATTCTATGTCTCCCGTCTTGATGGTGAACAGATAGTCGACCGTCCTCTACTGCCATCGATTCCCGAAGAATTGACCAAGGATTGGGAGGCCAGCTCGTCCAGCCCGGATGAGGGTGGTGGGGAAGGCTCGGCATTGGGCTGCGTCGGAGTTATCCTGGAAGCTCATGCCCGCAGTAAATGTGTCCTTCGGGTCGGATTTCCCTTCAAAGAGGGCCACCTTGGACGGTTTGTTCCTGGACGAGACGTGCTCGGCTAGCAGTTCTTCCGTAAAGGGTTTCGTCAGCGAATCGGCGGAGTGTCGGGCCCCTTTGCCGGACGCTTGGCCATCCCGGCGTATGCCCTCGATTTTATTCTCGAGGGCCTCGAGTCGGTGGTGGTAACCCGAGGATTCTGCAAAGTCGGAGTGGTGGCTATTCCCTCTCCGGGTCTGCGCCAAGGTGTGGCTTCGATTCCGCTCTATCAGGTGTCTCAGATCCTCGGTCGAGGCCCTTCTCGAGTGGTCCCTGCGCTTGTCGTTCGCGCGATCCCGGTGAGAGTGGGGGCGCCGGTCATTCCTGTAAGCAGGCGAGCTGACCGGCACCTCCTTAGCAGGAGAGAACGCGCGACGGGCATTGGGGCGACGACCCAGTCTTCCCTATGACCGTGGCGTGGAGATGTCCAGCGCCCAGCGGGTCATGGAATTAGTCGTCGCGTGTGGGTTGAGGTGGATGGAGTCGGCTCGCCGGCGCTCAGTGGCGCTGTGATGAGGGAGAGGTAGATCAAGGGCTTGAGTGTGCACATCCGTCCTTCGACGGATGTCGTTATCCCGAGGAGGGGGAGCCGCGTCTGGTGAGTAGGGCCAGCCGCTTGAATGCGGACAAGGGCATCTACCAGCGTCGAAAGCCGGTCTATCCGGGTGGACAAGGCGTGGATTGCATTAGGAGGGGGAGGCGAGCCGCTCCCGCCTCCATTGTGGCGGCTCGTGTTTAGATCGTTGCGGTCGTCGCTCGCCATTGGATCGAGGGCGGAAGATCAACTTTTTTTGGTGGAACAAAATAAGTCTTTCGTTCCTACAGACGTCACCAATTGATGGAGCTTCGGATTGTTGGTATTCCTTAGCACGACTACTAGGTTTCTAGAGGCATCGAGTATTCAATTTTAAAAAATATGGTGTGCTAAGTAATACTAACCTAGAATCGAACTAGAGAATTAGGGTTTTATTGCATGTAAACAAACTTTATAATAAGTGAACAAGGAATACAACCTTTGTAGAATGGTCCTTCACTTCTAAAGTTCCGTGTAGTCCCTTAGCTCCAAGTAGTTGTCCCCGAACTCTTCTTAGACTCCACTAGGCGAAAGGAACGAGCTTGCTTAAGGATCTTCGAGGCCGAAAATGATCTACCTTGAGAAATCTCTAACTCAAGCTACATCTTCACTAATTGAGGATTAGTGAAGTAAAAAACCTTTACTAAATGGCTAGTTTGGTATATATTGATGAAGTGGGTATTTTGCTCACTTTAGAATTATTTTTCTCTCTTCCTTTCTTCACCTCATCCAAAGGTACAGAAGAAAATGAGATGAAGAAGATGATCAAGTGATGAACCATTGGGTGAGAAAATATCTCAAGAGATATTAGTAGAGAGTTAACCATGGCTAAAGATAATGGTTGGGTTAATAAATATCTAGGGTAAAACAAAATTAGTGGACTAAGTCAAGACTTCTACATGCTTCCACAAGCATCTTAAACCATGACATTTCCACCTAATTTTGATTTTTTCCTTAAAAAATAATCACCCAAATTATCTTTAGTTTGTTGTGAGTCTCATACACCCATGTCCAATGTATCATCTAGCATGACACAATAGTAAATACATTAATATATATCTCATATATATTTATATGTATTTGTAGAAAAGAAATTCTTAAGTGAGCTAATATTAGTTAATATATATTAATATATCAAATATATAATTATATATTAAATTATTAAATCAACACATAATCCGGCTACATTACATACAAACGACTAATATCATTTATATGTATATCAAATATACATATAACAAATTATTAAATCAACACTTGATTCAATAATCCGGTTATATCACATATAACATATATCGCGAGATTAGAATACTGTATCACATACACGTATCAATCTCGGCCCCGCGCATATCACATATGTGCCCTACTTCATTTTGCTTGAGCTAGAAAACCTCTGTGTAGAACTCTAAAGACTCGTCAATACGCCAGCAGTAGGTAATGATCATATTAGTCATCCACAAGCCGTCAGCTGTACTAGCTGGACGTAACGGCTACCTAGGTATTGAGCGATCAGAAGATCAAAAGCAAGTTTGTCCAAACTCCCGTGAATCCAGTAAGTAACACTACCGTATAGTCCGGTCTCTTCGTCTGATATGTCGCATATCGAGTCTAGGGGTGGTAAACATCAGACCCTAATAACTTGATAAGTCATGCCGATGTGAGGCTCATAACGGGCCGAGAACTACTGATAACACTTATCAGTAAATCTCATCATCAGCCCTGGCCAGGGACTTCCTGTTATAGCCAATCGAGTATAGCGCAACATCAACTCCCAATATCGGGAGAGACGAAACGCCACCTATCGCTCATTGCCTCTATGTAACTCGGGACTGTACCCAAAATCCACCTGTTTGCACGCTTTCTTGAGCGTGGTAGGGAGGAAATCAATGCACAGTGGGAATCACATAAGAACCTATGACGATCTCGGGTCTGTAGACTAACCTGTACCAGTGTCACCAGAGAACTGCTATCTGACGATAGGTATAATACCATCTAGGAGATCTCGGCGAGTCCTGTTCGGTGTACCCATTCTCCAATGAGCACCTATATACAATCTTTGATATCAAACACCAATAGCTATGGGATCAACCATCGCCCTATACAGGGTCAAGAAACGTATACACTAATCTACTCTGAAATATTGATGCCCTGTCTCGATACTCTCTCGACTAGGAACAATTAAAGGATGAACTTGTGGACTACCCAGGCCCCACTAGTATGATCTGCATCATAGTTCTGGTAGTCAAGTACACATCCTAAGGGCTTTATCAACATGTAACGAAGAGACTGTATAATGATACAAGTGTACACGTTAAGATAAAGATTAACCAGATAGCATACTATCATATTGGGCAAGAAAGTCATCTTTATATATGTCCAAGCATCCACTATAATATACAATCGTGTACAATAATGGCCTCTAGGGCATACATATAACTAACAATCTCCCACTTGCCCTAAGGCCAATAGTTGTAGTATCTCATACCCAACATCCCAAAAGTCTCTCAAGTGGTCTTCATGAGTGGATCCGCCGTGTTATTCTTTATGTCAACTCTCTTAACCTCGATCTCCCGGAGATCAACTATCTCCCTGATCAGGTGATACCGTCTAAGAATATGTCTGGATCACTGATGGGACTAGGGTTCCTAAGCCAAAGCCACAGCTCCATTATTATCACAATACAAGTATTGGATGCTCAATGGTAGGAACCTCACTATGTTCATCGCATGAACTTCTTCATCCAGACAGCCTCTTTTTCAGCATCGTTGGTAGCGATGTATTCAGCCTTCATCGTCGAGTCTGCTCCGGTATCTAGCTTGGAACTTTTCCAACATATTGTCCCTCCACTGTGGGTAACTACAAAACTCGAGACCGACTTATTGTCGTCCTTATCACTCTGGAAGCTCGAATCGGTAAAGGACTCGATATGGAGTTCACCGTTACCATACACCAAGAACAATTTTTAGTCCTTCTCAAGTACTTAAGAATGTTCTTCACAGCTGTCCAGTGATTCTCCCCAGGATCCGATTGATACCTGCTTACAACACTAAGTGCGTAAGCTACATCCTGTCTGGTACATAACATCACATATATGATAGACCCGACTGCCAAAGCATAGCGTATCCCTTGCATGCGAGCCCTCTCCAAATCAGTCTTAGGGGACATCTCTTTGGAGAGAGTGATTCCTGAGATCGTGGGTAAATTTCTATGCTTGGAACTCTTTAGTATGGTGTCAATGTACTTGGATTGGGACAATTCCATCATCCGTTTAGATCTATCTCTATATATCTTAATCCCCAGGATGTAGGAGGCATCACCCAGATCCTTCATGGAGAACCTTTATGATAGGAAGAGCTTGACCGAGTGTAGCATAGGAACATCATTTCCTATCAAGAGTATGTCATCCACGTACAATACGAGGAAGACAACCTTACTCTCTACAACCTTCTTGTATATAAAAGGTTCATCTACGTTTTTGATGAAGTCAAACTCTTTGACTACCACATTAAAACAGATGTTCCAACTTCGCCATACCTGCTTTTAATACACAGATTGATTTAAGCAGCTTGAACACCTTTCCGCTGCTCCCACTATCTACGAAGCCTTCTGGCTGTGTCATGTACACGCTCTCTTCTAAATCACTATTTAGAAAAGCGGTCTTGACGTCCATCTGCCAGATTTTATAGTCATGGTATGCAACGATGACAAGTAGGATCCGGATGGACTTAAGCATAGTCACTGGAAAAAAGGTTTCATCATAATCCACACCTGGTCGTTGATGAAAACCTTTTGTTACAAGTCTAGCTTGGAAAGTCTTAACTTTTCCATCTACACCAATTATCTTTTTAAGATCCACTTGCTCCCGATGGGTTTTACCCCTTTAAGAGAAACTTTCAAAGTCCATACTTTGTTGGTGTACATGGATTCTATCTCAGATCGTATAGCATCCAGCTATTTCACAGAGTCCCCACTCGTGATGGCATGCTCGAAACTAGTTAGGTCATCATCTTCCATGATGCAATCCTCGCTTCCACCGTCTATAAGAAAATCATAGTATCTCTCATGTGGATGAGGAACCCTACTATATCTGCAGAGCGGCTGAAGTTCGTTGGAGACTATCGAATCCTTTGGTTCTACCAAATCATCATTAGCTGTAGTTTGTGTAGTTAGAACTTCTTCCAGTTATACCTCATGACCACTAATTTTTTTCATAAGAAATTCCTTTTCTAAAAAGGTGGCATTCCGAGAAACAAACACCTTTTGTTCTTCAGTGTGGTAGAAGATATACCCTCGCGATTGTTTGGGATATCCAACAAACTTGCACAGAACTGACCTTGCCTCGATTTTATCCGGATTTTGCTTTTTAATATAGGCCGGACAACCCCATATCTTAACTCCTTTAAGAGATGGTCTCTTCCCATTCCATATCTCATATGGAGTGATAGGCACGGATTTGGTTGGAACCATATTCAGTAGGTATGCACCCGTCTCAAGTGCATAACCCCAAAAGGAAATAGGCAATTCGGCATTATTCTTCATAGAGCGCACTATATCTAATAGGGTGTGATTCCTTCGCTCCGATACACCGTTGTGTTGTGGTGTATACGGAGGAGTAAGCTGAGAGAGAATCCCATTCTTTTTTAAATAATTCAGGAACTCCGTGCTCAAGTATTCTCCTCCCCGATCAAATCGAAGGATTTTAATTCTTTTACCCGTTTGGTTCTCCACTTCGCACTTATATTCCTTGATTTTCTCAAAAGCTTTAGATTTGTGTTTCAACAAGAACACATATCCGAACCTTGAAAGATCATCGGTGAATGTAATAAAGTACGATGAACCATTCTTGGCATGTGTAGACATAGGACCGCATACATCACTATTTATCAGTCCTAAGAGTTCAGTAGCTCTCTCACCGTGTCCAGTAAATTGAGTTTTGGTCATCTTGTCTTTGAGACATGACTGACAAGTTTCATAAGATGTAAATTCGAACGGATTCAAATATCCATCCTTATGTAACTTATCTAGTCGTGTCGCATTGATATGACCTAGTCTCAATGCCACAAGAATGATTTGTTCATTTTTGAACTTTTTCTCTTATGTGTGTTATGTATGTTGAGAACTGTATTTTGATTCAGAACGTATATACCGTTACTTAACGTACCAAAACCAATCAACACTTGATTTAAGAAAATGTTCATAACATTATCCTCCTATCTTTATGTAATATAGATACCGATATAATATTGCACATCATTTCTGGTACGTAATAACAGTCGTTTAGAATCAATGTATTAACATAAGGTAATACTAGGTGATATGTACCAACTGCTTTAGCTGCAACCATTGCACCATTCCCTACTCTGAGAGAATGATCACCTATTCCCGGTTGTCATGCCCCGCTTCCCGGTATACGGCGAAGGAGACGCGACTGGCCCGCTACGTATTTACTCAGAAGCAAATACGCTAAGCGTAACTAAGCAATATAAAAGAAAATACACAAGAGGCAAGGTATAATAAAAACAGCAACGTTTATTTATTAACATTCTTTTGTACAGTGCATGAAATACAACTGAAATATAAATGATGCCTAAACAATGGCATGACAGGAAATGAAAAGTACTGAATGGAAAATGTACAATGAAACTAGAGCTCTGGTTCTTCAGCAAGCTGATCTAAGTCTTCTGCAGATGGCTCGATCTCTGTCGGGTCCAAACCACCTGACGACATTCAAAGAAGAAAGAAATAGAATGTCGTCAGCGAACAGATCGCTCGGTAAGTCCCAAAGATAAGGGAGAAGTAGAAAAGAAGAAAGAGAGAGAGAGTAGCTTTTAATGTTGTATTATATTATTGTAATGTTGTATTAACGTTGTTGTTTGTAGCTTGGTACAGAAGAATGCCAGTGTATACGAGAGGGGTCTCAGTATGCTGGAGACCAGGGCAAATGGAAGTACAAGACTCCGTTATACAACCCGGAACAACGGCAATTGGATTCATGTTAGGTATCTTAATCTTACCGTCTCGTGCCACTTTTAACACCTTCCGTACCAATCTACCCCTTTAAACCCCGTAGTGTTTTATTTGTATTGTTTTGTACTGTAAATTGTATTGAATGTATAATTGAAAGACTGACCGAAACCATGATATCAGTAAACGGATGTAACCGTAGAATCATGTAAATGGAATAACTGGAGAACCATGTAAATGGAATGTATATCCATGGTTCGGTTACGTCAAGTTGTATAGATTGATAATTGGATTTATAGATTCAGGTTGAATTGTAATATTGAAGATTGTAGATTGTAGACTGTAAACTGTAGATTGTAGATTATAGACTGTAAGTTGTACTTGAATCATATTCAAGTCAGATTATACTGAGATTCAAACTGAGTCAAACAATTAGCAAAGTAAATTGAAGTCCTGATTGTTTTTATTAATTTTTCTACCTTAGATAAGCAAGCACCCACTTCTGCGGCTCTCTGAGGCTCAAGAGATTGGTTCCGCTTAAACCTATATTTATTAGGGTCCTTATTGTAATTTATATAACTTGAGGGGGTTTTATGTAAAAATACTTTTCAATAGTTTTCAAAATACACCTCAAGTATTTAATTATCATCTTTATGTACATACAACAATTTGAAAATCAAGATAAATATGTATACAAGTTCGAAGAGCATGAAATGAGTCAAGTATATTATTCGAGTAACTACCATAAAAAATGCTGTAAAGAAATATTATAAGTCGAACGAATGCAGAATATAAACAGAAATATGGCTATAAGTGTTTTACATGCGTGATTTCCAGTTTCACCTAAATACGACTACCGGTTTGGGAGATATATCTGTTTTCGTATCGTCGCGCAAAACAGATCAAAATCTATTCGGCACCGTCACATATTTTTAAAACATAGTTTCGGTCAATTTCTATCAGGTTTTAGGTTAATAAAATTATTAGAAAATTGTAGGTCTTTCGATATACTTATCCAAAACATTAAGTTCCTATGATTTAGATTTCTTAAGCTCTATTTATGATCATTTTAATATCAGCGTTTAAAACAGAAATTCAGATTTCTGGACAGCAATTATATGTTATATTGCAAAACCTATATCGGGTTGTTTCATGCATTTCTAAGTAATATATTATAAATAAAATTATAGTTCTATCAATTGTGCATCTACACATCTAAATTTTGTCACAAACGGACATCGGGTGTTCGAGTTATGTCCAATTTAAAAACAGTGTACGAATCAGGACAGATTCTGTCCAGATCCGTCACTTAATATTGTAACGCAGTTTTCTTTATCTTACGTTGGTTCTAAGTAAAAACTTAAAACTAATAAAATATATATTATTCGATGTAGATATCTAAAACACCTGAGTTTGCTCAATTTGGATATCGATAAACCAAGTTATGTGTCCTAAAAACTGACCAATAACTGCAGTTTTCTATTTTACGAACAGTGAATAAAAACGATATAATTCCTAAACCGTTAAGTGATTCGATCTAAAATTTTTACAGAATGTTCAAAATAATATACTCTATCATATGTAAATTTTCTGAAATTTTCTGAAGTAAAAATTAATTTCTAAAAATTATTTTAAAGCTAAAGGTATTGATGTGTATACTAAAATCGGCAAAAAGATTAACTAGTATTTTATGCAGACTTCTATTTTTCTTTTAATAAACAAACCGATTTTATGAGACATTACAGATATATTGTGGTATGAAATTTGTGTTCTCACAACTTATAATAAACATTCATAGTCATGAACAAAGAATTAAAAGCACTTTAATTTGAACAAGATGCAATAAGGTATTATTAACCATATAAAACAATATATATCTAGACTTATATATATGTATATGTTTATATTTATCTTCTCTTACGGATTACGATATGAAAAGAATAGGGGTTCACGAGATATGACAAAAGAAAAATAAGAGATGGGGGGAAAGGAGAGAGAAGGGACTTACATGCACAAGCCGGTATTGTCACCGGGCTTATCTATCCGCCGATAGCCTCACGTTACTAGCGAGACCTTCAGACTTCTTCATGTTCTTCTTCTTGGACTCTAGATGAAGAGGGAGAAGTGAGAGATAGAAAAATGTGAGGAAGGAAAAGATAGAGGAGGACAATAAAGTTGGTGTAATGGTGAATTATATATAATAATATATGAATTCAACATGAGAATTAAAAGAGAAATGAAAGGTCACCATTCATTTTGGAAATGAAAGGTCTCATTTGTAGGTTATGAGAAGAATAAAAAATGATAAAAAATAATTGCAAGAATGGGGATTTGAACATGTGACTTATGAAATAACAATGTAAGGACTTAACCAATAAACTACAAGGTTGTTCGTGCACATATTTAATTAGAATTAAATATATGATGTTGCTTAAAAAGAAAGTGTGCTTTTTAGATGGGCTGTAGAGAATAAGAATAAAGGATTTGGGTTAAATATTTATGAAAGGAAAAATAAGAATGAGAAGTTAAAAAACTTAAATATAATAAAAAGAAATTGTACCTAGAAAAATATACATAATAGATTGAGAAATAAAATAATAATAAATTTAGGAGAAAACGGAAAATACCAAGTACAAATAAATATGGTATATTATTGAAGAGAGATAATACAAATGTATAAAAATTTTGGGGTCATTATCACCTATTCCCGGTTCTCTACCTTTCCTCAACCTATGTAACATATTACAAATATGGGATTCTGATCCGGTATCTAATACCCAGGATGTAGAGCAAACTGAGAAACAATTCTCAGTAACGAACACACCCGAAGAAAATGCATCAACACGCTCATTCCTCGTTTGGGTTGCATGGGAATTTGGGTATTCCCCTATTTCCTGCTCAGACTTATAATAATTATAAGATAGAGCGGAACCAACGTTCCCCAGCTCAGTATAATAAGCGGGTTCGGTTAATACATCCATATTATTATCTTGATTAAGACGTGTCATGGTCGCTATCTGGAGAGAGAGAGAGAAGAAAACACTTTAGCGTATGCTCTTGTAAAATTAGATTGGTTATTATTTTATCTAACCAAGATGGCTCCCACTGTTTTTATCAAATCTTCCTTCAAACCCTAAAAGGTAAGACTAGCCGGGATTAATTACACCCTATAAGTTTGCCAATCGTTCATCCAAGCAGGTATTGGTACTCCGAGGGAGTCTTCCCATGCTTTCGCATGGAACTAATTAAATAACCTCATTTCCGCAGGTGCATAACCCCGTTAACACATTTCTTAGACACCTACTGGATTAGCTAATTGTAAAGTGGAAAAATCTCCCAGGAGTAACTCTTAATCGCAGTGGGTATCGGGATCCAACTATCTCATAGAAGGTATGCAATCTCATTGCAAATTTCAACACTTGAAATTCCCAATAATGTTTTTGTCCCTAGAAACTTATGACCTTAGTTATGGTCAACAAATCATAAGCGCTAGCCAAGTTCAACCCATCATTTCCTGATTGAATTAAACCCACCCGTACGACCCTTAGCTATGGTCAACAAAGTCGTACGACTACCCTAATCCAATCGCATCATATGGTTGCAGATAAGCACTAATTAGCTACCGCACACTACGCCTTGGCTATGGTCAACAAATGTAGCATGAATACTAAATAGCACTTATCTGAAATGACGGAGGGCTACGACAGGTTTTTAAGAAAACCTTTTGCGTAATGAAATTGATATCATTGTAGAATCGAGTGATTTGAAAAGGAGTGGTTTAAGCTCCGCTTTTAAAATCGAGTTTTTTCAAAATAAACCAAGTGGGTTGTAGCATCTGCTAGTTTTTTCTAAAGAGGTCATTCCTAGTGAAGGGATCTCGACTCTTTCCTCATCGAATGAGGTGCTGGATATTCATAAAGAATACCGCTATGCAAAGAAAGAACTAGAGCTATCTTTTGAAAATTTGATTCTACAACATCTTTAGGTTTCTTTTTTTCATTAATCTCATTAATGAAGTCCCATCATTTATGTTTCCTAAACATCACAGAAGAAACGAAAATAGAATGTACGCTTATGCCATCCGCATTCGCCACGGGGTCTCGTCATGCACCGTTAGGTTACTTAACTAACGGCAGAGCGGGGTCAGGACTAGCACAGATGCAAAACATAAGGAACGTTTATTATATATCATATATATAATAAAGCATTCTTCTCACGCAGTTATATGATTTCATCACAGAACATTGCAGCAGAAGTCAACATATGAAATATAGGATATATTAGGAGGTCCGTGTTTTAAATCAAGCCAGTAAAAAACATAGATTCCACGGTCGTGATGAATAGCCAAACCCACATCCCTAGGCCCTTACGAGAGCGGCAAGCAACCCTGCCAATTCTAGAATTAGGAGACCCGGTCTCGACTCCTCAAGATGGTCTTTCACTGGAATCTAGAACCACCGGTCTCGACTCCTCGAGATGAGCTAATATTAGCTAATATATATATTAATATATCAAATATATAATTATATATTAAATTATTAAATCAACACATAATCCGACTATATCACATACAACCGACTAATATCATTTATATGTATATCAAATATACATATAATAAATTATTGAATCAACACTTGATTCAATAATCCAGTTATATCACATATAACCTATATCGCGAGATTAGAATACTGTATCATATACACGTATCAATCTCGGTCCCGCACATATCACATATATACCCTACTTCATTTCGCTTGAGCTAGGAAACCTCTATGTAGAACTCTAAAGACTCGTCAATACGCCAGCAGTAGGTAATGATCATATCAGTCGCCCACAAGCCGTCAGCGGTACTAGCTGGACGTAACGGCTACCTAGGTATTGAGTGATCAGAAGATCAACAAGCACGCTTGTCCAAACTCCCATGAATCCAGTAAGTAACACTATCGTACAGTCCAGTCTCTTCGTCTGATATGTCGCATATCGAGTCTGGGGGTGGTAAACGTCAGACCCTAATAACTTGATAAGTCATGCCGATATGAGGCTCATAACGGGTCGAGAAACTACTGACAAAACTTATCAGTAAATCTCATCATCAGCCCTGGCCAGGGACATCTTGTTATAGCCAATCGAGTATAGCGCAACATCAACTCCCAATATCGGGAGAGACGAAACGCCACCTATCTCTCATTGCCTCCATGTGACTCGGGACTGTACCCAAAATCCACCTGTTTGCACGCTCTCTTGAGCGTGGTAGGGAAGAAATCAAAGCACAGTGGGAATTACACAAGAACCTATGACGATCTTGGGTATGCAGACTAACATGTACCAGTGTCACAAGAGAACTGCTATCTGACGATATGTATAATACCATCTAGGAGTTCTCGGCGAGTTCAGTTTGGTGTACCCATTCTCCAATGAGCACCTGTGTACAATCTTTGATGTTAAACACCAATGGCTATGGGATCAACCATCTTCCCATACAGGGTCAAGAAACGTACACACTAGTCTTCTCTGAAATATCGATGCCCTGTCTCGATACTCTCTCGACTAGGAACAATTAAAAGATGAACTTTTGGACTACCCTGGCCCTACTAGTATGATCTGCATCATAGTTCTGGTAGTCAAGTACACATCCTAATGGCTTTATCAACATGTAACAGAGAGACTATATAAGGATACAAGTGTACATGTTAAGATAAAGATCAACCAGATAGCATACTATCATGTCGAGCAAGAAATTCCTCTCTATATATGTCCAAGCATCCACTATAATATACAATCATATACAATAATGGCCTCTATGGTATACATATAACTAACATGGATCTCCTTCAGTTGTTGTCCTCCGTCGATCCTGCGATGAGGACCTTGGACAGCTGAGATTTGGTTTTGGAGTTGTTGGGTGTGGATCTCAATGGGTTGGTGTTGGATGCCGAGCTACCTGCAAAGAAGTCCCGGGGTAGGTGACCATCGTGGGACCCTCTGACGATCAAGTTAGAGCCGAGGAATAGAAGCAGAGTAGCGGCGTATTGAGATAATTCGAGGTACCTGAGTCGTCTGAGAGAGGGTTTTTTATAGTGGTCGCATGGAGCGAGCAGGTGTGAGATCTTTGCCGTTAGTTATGCCCGTGACGTTACGCCTGCGTGAATAATGGGATCCCTCTATTAATGAAGGGATACACTCATTAATGGGGGGATGCGCTAGCATGGGATGTGGGATGTGGGGCGGCAGATATCTCGCCCTGGCAATATACGCGGAACCGTTGTGGGATGCATGGGATCTGCGCCCTTGGTAAGTTGGGGGAGGCCGAGGAAGCTCGGCACGTCGGAGGCTCGGAGATGAGTCGGGAGGCCGAGAAAGCTCGGCACGCCAGACGGCTCGGAGACAAGCCGGGAGTCTAAGATAGCTTGGAGACGAGCTGTTGGTAGTTATCTAGGTGAAGGTGGAATATATTTAGGGTGGCCCCCTTGAAGGTCGGGCACGTTCCTTGAGACGAAGCCCCAAGGTATCCCCATAGTGCGACTCATTTATTCCACCCCCGTAGCCTTCGGGTCACGTCATCGGGCACGTGTTGTAATCTTGAGGAGATACCACTCGTGAGCATTGTAACAACCCTAATTTACCTGTAAAAAATTTTTTCAAATATTTTTTCAAAATCCATAAAGGGGTATTTATTGCCTTAGCACAAGACTTAAATAATTAATTAACAATTTAATTACAAGAATGAGCTTGTAGCTCACTGGTAATACCTTGCACTGCTGAACCAAGCCACCAGAGTTCAAAATCCATGCCCCACATTATTTTTAATATTTATTTTGTTTTAAATTTTATAGAAGCCCAACAGTCCACACGAGATAACTCCCAAACTTTCACTGAACCTGAAAAACTGAGTATACCAGAGCCTTACTCAGGCGACCCCCCACCTACCGAGCCCCTGACTCGGCTGAGTCGGCCGGCGGTCGGCCGAGTCGTCAACTACAATATTGTGGCTCTTCACATGCCCTACCCCCTGCATACTTTAAATCTGCAGACCACTTCCCGAGAGCTCATTATACCCTATTTACTCCAATTTTTAATGATTTTTTAATACATTTTACAATTTTTTAAATTAAAACCCTACATGTACCCTAACCCTATAAATACACCCATACCATCAACCCTCTCACCCCAAAACTCTGAGCCAGCTCTCTAAAATTTCCAAGAAACTTGTATACTTTGAAAACGAGCACAAAGCGAAGCTATGGCGAAATTCCCGGCGAACTTCCGGCGATCGTTCTAGGAGCACTCAGCGACGAAGCGACGCACCGGCGATTCATCTCCTTCCATCTCACTCTTGTTATTGTCCAAAACCCGTAAGTCTCCATTTATATCTTCCTTTTCTATTTTAAAAATACGGATTTACAAAACCCGACGGAATCGGAACAAATCCGATTTCCGATTCGATTTTCATATAAAACTTCACTTCTCGTTAATACAATTATGCTTAAACTCCCTCATGTTGACTATTAAACACTAATCAACCAAATTGATCAAGTGTCATTTCATAAAATGATGGCTATTTCACGTTATCGTATTTTTTATTTAAATACCACATTGTTTCAATTATACATTTAACTTCATTAAACTTGCTATACCTTTAAGTAGGCCACGAGGTAATGACCTACCACCTCACACACTCATATGCAACTTAATACGATACCCTCGAGAACTTAGAATACGGGAAAACAAACATTTTCATTTAAATACCCTTTACTTAATAAAACCATTTCTAAAAGATTTAGTATTGATACATCTTTACAAATAGATAACTTTTGAGCTAATAATAAAAATATCTAGACTCAGCCAATTAAGGACTGTCGTACTCATTAGGACAGAGCAAGGTTGTAGGCATTCAGTCGTTTATCTAAACCTGACTTTGTGGTGCCTAGGCTAGACAAATGAGAAATGTAATTTTAAAAGGCCCTTCTCACGGTGATTCGTGAGCGGATCCCTCCTTTCTTCACTTGTACATACCAGGCCACAATTGGCCGTAAAGAGGCGATTTGAGGGATATCTCACAACTTGTCGCTTTGGACCAGTTAGGAGCATTCTAGTTGACTTAGGAGACCTTAGAACATAGAATACGGGAAATCGACATCTTTACAAATAAATATCATAATTAATAAAACCGTTTTCCCTTAATAATTAGTATTTATACAAATCTTTGCAAAGCGCCGCTACAACCCATTTGGGAAACCCGTTCGGGATGGACGGATTATCGCACATCCTCGGGCTTGGTAGTGCGAGATGCAGACCTCCCCGCAAGGAGCATTCGGTCTCGAAAGATTTAAAATACGACATCTTAAGAAAACGAGATTTCTAGAATATCATATATATACTAAAATTATTTTCATATAAATATATGTATATGTAAAATAAAAATATCTATTTTGAATTATTACAAATATTCCACTTTTTCTAAAAATGTCACAAGAATCAATTTTACACTAAAATACCATGAATTCCATACAAAACCAATATTACCAATAAATACCATTTATTATGAAATTAGGATATTTCCACTAGAAATATCACAATATAAAATCTACATTCATTACAACTCTAAAGACGATTAATAAATACTTGGGGTGTGTTTTGAAAAGTATATAAAAGTATTTTTACATAAAACCCCCCTCAAGTTCAATAATTTACCCTAAGGACCCTAATAAATATAGGTTTAAGCGGGACCAATCTCTTGAGCCTCAGGGAGCCGGAGAAGTGGGTGCTTGACTATCTAAGGTAGATAGCTTAACAATGGTGTTATCAAAACGGTAATCGTCTTTGAAAAAGACACAAATCCTGCCGTCCATGTGCAGCGGTTACCGATAACATCAAAATAATCAGGACTTTAATTTACTTTTTCTAATTGTCTGACTTAGAGTGAGTCTCATTATAATCTGATTTGAATATAATTCAAGTACAATCTAC
Source organism: Agapanthus africanus (assembly GCA_030015575.1). NCBI lineage: Eukaryota > Viridiplantae > Streptophyta > Magnoliopsida > Asparagales > Amaryllidaceae > Agapanthus > Agapanthus africanus. The sequence goes on along the minus strand of JASDDO010000019.1, from coordinate 89,691,834 downwards.
AATCTACAATTTACAATATTACAATTCAACATGAATCCCTGAATTCATTATTCCATATATTCAATCATACAATTTGACCGAACCGAACCATGGATATACATCCATTTACATGATTCTACAGTTATTCCATTTACATGATTATATAGTTACATCCGTTTACTGATATCATGATTTTGGTCAGTCATCCAACTATACAATCTATACAATACAATACAACACTACAATCAAAACACTATGGGGTTTAAGGGGTGGATTGGTACGGAAGGTGTTAGAAGTGGCACGAGATTGCAACCATAAGACACCTAACCTATATTCCGTTACTGTTGTACCGTGGCCCAACAGTTCCTTGAGTTTCTGATACCTTAGTCTCCGGGGCAAGCGAGACTCCTCTCGTATACACTGGCATTCTTCTGTACCAAGTTACAAACAACATCGTTAACACTAAATACAATAATATAACAATATAATACAACTGTAAAAACTACTCTCTCTCTTTTACTCTCTGTCTATTCTATTTCTCCTCTTATCTTTGGGACTTACCGAGTGATCTGTTCGCTGACGACATTCTATTTCTTTCTTCTTTGAATGTCGTCAGGTGATTTGGACCCGTCAGAGATCGAGCCCACTACTGAAGATTTGGACCAGTTCAGTGAAAACCCCGAGCTCTAGTCATTGTACACTTTCCATTCAGTACTTTCATTTCTGTTATGCCATTGTTTAGGCATTGCTTTTTATTCAGTTGTATTTACTTTTCATGCATTGTACAAAAGAATGTGAATAAATAAAGTTGTTGTTATCTTATATCTTGTCTCTTGTGATTTTACTTTTATATTGCTTAGATATGCTTAGCGTATTTACTTCAGGGTAAATACGTAGCAGCCTCGTCGCGTCCTCTGCCCGTATACTAGGAAGCAGGGCATGATAGGTTTTGTTGGTGGCCCATGCAGGTCAGAGTTGTATGGAACACTGCCATGCAGTTCTGTCCTGCGTGAACAACCTAAGCAATATAACACAAGAACCAGCAACTAAAACATTCTTTACAATCATGTTCCTTGAATTCCATCATTCCTTATTCTTTAAATCATATACTTTGAATCTGTCTTAACCCAAATTTTTCTTCAAGGTTATGGATTCCCCGAACAACACCAGCACCAATGTCAACAACACACCTCCACCACTACCACTCACACCTGCCGTCCCTGCTCCGATCAACGAGCAGACGGTTCTACTTGAGATAATCCAAAGCCTCCTAGAAGGACAGCAGCAGCAGTCTCCTCTTTTAATGAACCGTCCCGAGGCAGAAGTACCTGGGTGAAGCAATTCAGGGCTTTGCACCCCCAAACAGTTCTCAGGAAAGGAGAGCCCACTGGAAGCTGAGGAATGGGCCCAGAGTATCGAAGATGATCTGGCAGCGGCACAAGTGCCAGAATTAGCTGGGGTTCGTGTGGCAATATTACAGCTCACAGACAATGCTCGAAACTGGTGGAAGGCGGAAGAAAGCCATCTCGAACAACCCATCGAATGGAAGACTTTCCGCGACATGTTCGACGCTAAGTACTTCCCTGAGACTGCCAGATTCGACATGGAACAGCAGTTCATCAATCTGCAACAAAATTCGATGTGGACCAAGTCAGTAGATGAGTATGACGCTGAGTTCACCATGCTCAGTCGATTTGCGGCATACTTGATACCGACAGATGAGATCAGAGCTCGTCGATTTCAACAAGGTTTGGATTCGGAGATCCAGGCTGCACTGGCCACAAAAGATTTTCCGACTCATGAATCGGCTCTAAAAGCTGCCCGCCGTTATGAGGCAGTGGTAAAGAGGAAGGGCAGACCTCAATCTGCCGGTTTGAAATGCCCTGCCACTCAAATGGCAGGAGGAGCCTCTTCCAGGCCATCGTTTGAACCCAGGAGAACCGAAGAACCCAATAACCGGCCAAGACCAGTTTTCTGTTTTCATTGCAAGAGAGATGGACATTTGATAAAGAACTGTAGGCGCGCAAAAGGCCTGTGCCTAGTTTGTGGTGCGTCCAATCACAGAATTGAGACCTGTCCATATAGATACAACTCAGCTCACACACCTACCAACTACCCGCAGCGGCCAGCTATCCAGGCTCCTGCAACTCGTCCTGCACTCCCAGCACCACCTCCATATAGAACTCCTGCACAGCCTACTCGCCAATTCCAACAGGCAATGAGGAACATACCTCGAGGGCAGAGAAACATGCCCCAAGGACAGATGTGCTTTCAGCTAGACGGAATGTACCACGGCGACAGACTTTCATATTAGCAGCCGTAGAAGCTGAAACAGTTGATCAAGGTAACACCGGTAAGCCTTTTTCGTATTTTTAAACCCTTGCACCACTTTGTTATTAGTCATGCACTATTAGTACTTCAGTCACCACACTTTTCTTAAATCTGTTACACTTTCCTTTTACAAATTTCGCGGATGAAATTTTTATAAGGAGAGTAGAATATAACAACCCTAATTTACCTATACAAAAAATTTTCAAATATTTTTTCAAAATCCATAAAGGGGTATTTATTACCTGAGCACAAGACTTAAGTAATTAATTAACAATTTAATTACAAGAAAGAGCTTGTAGCTCACTGGTAATACCTTGCGCTGCTGAACCAAGCCACCAGAGTTCAAATCCCATGCCCCGCATTATTTTTAATATTTATTTTGTTTTAAATTTTATAGAAGCCCAACAGTCCACACGAGATAACTCCCAAACTTTCCACTGAATCTGAAAAACTGAGTATACCAGAGCCTTACTCAGGCGACCCCCCACCTACCGAGCCCCCGACTCGGCCGAGTCGTCAACTATAATATTGTGGCTCTTCACATGCCCTACCCCCTATTGGATATAGTGCCCTCTAAGTCAATTATTGGATCGCAGGTACGTGATTGCAATGATTGAAGGAGGACCTATACCGATATGACAGTCTTGCTCGAGATGATAGTATGCTATCTGGTTTGTCTATATCATAGTATACATGCTTTAGTTCACCATTGCATGTTGATAGAGCCCATAGGATTCTTGCTTGACTGCCAACAGTATGATGGCGATCATATACGTGGGAGCTGGGGCCTATAAGCACATCCTTAAAGTGTCCCTAGTCGTGGGAGTTTCGAGACAGGGCATCGATACTCCAGAGTAGACTAGTGTATACAGTCGAGACCCCAACGAGGGGCGGTGGCCGGTCTCACAAGCCATTGGTGTTAGTTGGTTCACCTAAGATGTATACAGGTGCTCATTGCGTTATGAGTACACCGGACAGGACTCGCCGGGAATATGCTAGTTGGTATTATATATATCGTCAGAGAGCAATTCCCTGGTGACATGTGTACAGGTTAGTTTGTCGACCTGAGATCATCATTTGTCTCGTATGAGTTCCCACTGTGCTTTGATTACTACCTTACCACGCTCAAAGGAGACATGCAAACAGGTTTTAGTTGGGTACAGTCCCGAGCCACATGGAGGCAGTGAGCGGATCGTCGGGGATTCGTCTCTCCCGGTATTGGGGGTTGATGTCGCGCAGTGCACGGGTGGCCATCACTAGAAATCCTCGGCTGGGGTATGTGAGAATTACCGTCCCAGGATCGATAGTTTCTCACTAGGTGATGGGTTTCATACCGACACGAATTATCGCGTTATTAGGGGTCTGACTTTATCCACCCCCTAGACTCGATATGCGATACTCTTAGACGAACAGACCGGACTGTATGGATATTGTCACTGTCAGGCTCAGTGGGGTTTCTGGATGAGTTCGCTCGTCAGCTTCCCTTCAATCAACACATAGACAACCGTTACGTACAGCTTGTACCTCTGACGTGCTAGTGGTTATACCCAGTGCCAGTGTGTTGATGAGTCATTAGAGTCCCCCACAGACAGTTTCCCAAGTTCGGGCGAAACGTTGTAGAGGCCGTATGGTTTTATGGCAGGGTTCGGAAAATGCACGTGCGTTTACGCACGTGTCATATTTCGGGCAGATAATACTGGTAGGTTTTGGTTCAAACCGGATCCGAGTATTATACTGTGTAGATATAATATCTTTCTCTCAGTTGTATTTGTATTCGGTCGTAATACAAATGCGGGTATATTTATACTGTTACGGGGTTATCCTGAAATTAGTTTCGGGATCGCTTTTGGAAGTTGCCAGTTTCCAGTTTTCTATCACCCGTCTTTAACATTCGGTTAAAAACGGATTTATCTTTTCTTTTCTTAAGGTGAGTCATGAGTATGGAAGTTTCTAGAAGGTTCTAGATTTAGTGACAAGGCTTGATGATTCATTGGTTGCATTAAATGGATGATGACTAGGTTAGTGAGTCATTATTGCATTTAATGGTTTTTTGTGATGTGTTAAGGTGACTCATTCTTTTCATGATTGATCTTTATCTTGTGGTCACCTTCCCCTCTCCTACACTCACCTCCCCCTCTTGTAAAAGTGGCCGGCCATTCCTAGTAAAGGAATATGGTTGCTTGATTAAAAGTTTGTGTGATTTGGTTCATGAAATTTCATAGCTCATTTCTCATTTTCATATCATTCAGAAGGCAACTTCATTAACCGTTCGTCCATGGCATTGGACGTAACGAGACAAAGTGTTCTACTCATTCTCTACATCAATCTTGGTCATCTTTTTTAGCAAACTTGATGATCGAGTTGCCTCGGTTCAGAGGAGGGAGTCCGTTTAAAGATCCGTCGACGTGGTGCCACCTGGACGAGAAGACTGGAGATTCAGGAGATCGGAGCAGCCGCAACAAAGCGTGGGATGATGGTTGAAAACCGAAGGACTCGGATCGTTCGGTATAACATTTCTACCCACTTTGTAGTTTGTTAGTTTAGTTTTAATGGCAGATCCGGGTTATAGTATACGATAGCGCCAGTTGTAAAAGTTTTTGTTCCGCATTTGGCGTCTGTTAGACGGCCGGGGCGCTACCGTGTACTTACACCCCCTGCATACTTTAAATCTGCAGACCACTTCCCAAGAGCTCATTATACCCTATTTACTCCAATTTTTAATGATTTTTTAATACATTTTACAATTTTTTAAATTAAAATCCTACATCTACCCTAACCCTATAAATACACCCCTAACTTCTACCCCTCTCACCCCAAAACTCTGAGCCATCTCTCTAAAATTTCCAAGAAACTTGTGTACTTTGAAAACGAGTACGAAGCGAAGCTACGGCGAAATTCCCGGCGAACTTCCAGCGATCGTCCTAGGAGCTCTCGGCTACGAAGCGACACACCGGCGATTCCTCTCCTTCCATCTCACTCTCGTTATTGTCCAAAACACGTAAGTCTCCATTTCTATCTTCCTTTTCTATTCTAAAAATACGGATTTATAAAACCCGACGGAATCGGAACAAATCCGATTTCCGATTCGATTTTCTTATAAAACTTCACTTCTCGTTAATACAATTATGCTTAAACTCTCTTATGTTGACTATTAAACACTAATCAACCAAATTGATCAAGTGTCATTTCATAAAATGATGGCTATTTCACGTTATCGTATTTTTTATTTAAATACCACATTGTTTCAATTATATATTTAACTTCATTAAACTTGCTATACCTTTAAGTAGACCACGAGATAATGACCCACCACCTCACACACTCATATGCAACATAACACGATACTCTCGAGAACTTAGAATACGGGAAAACAAACATTTTCATTTAAATACCATTTACTTAATAAAACCATTTCTAAAAGATTTAGTATTGATACATCTTTACAAATAAATAACTTTTGAGCTAATGATAAAAATATCTAGACTCAGCCAATTAAGGACTGTCGTACTCATTAGGACAGAGAAAGGTTGTAGGCATTCGGTCGTTTATCTAAACCTGACTTTGTGGTGCCTAGGCTAGACAAATGAGAAATGTAATTTTAAAAGGCCCGTCACACGGTGATTTGTGAGCGGATCCCTCCTTTCTTCACTTGTACATACCAGGCCACAATTGGCCGTAAAGAGGCGATTTGAGGGATATCTCACAACTTGTCGCTTTAGACCAGTTAGGAGCAGTCTAATTGACTTAGGAGACCCTAGAACATAGAATACGGGAAATCGATATCTTTACAAATAAATACCATAATTAATAAAACCGTTTTAATACGGGAAATCGATATCTTTACAAATAAATACCATAATTAATAAAACCGTTTTCCCTTAATGATTAGTATTTATACAAATCTTTGCAAAGCGCCGCTACAACCCATTTGGGGGACCCGTTCGGGATGGGCGGATTATCGCACATCCTCGGGCTTGGTAGTGCGAGATGCAGACCTCCCCGCAAGGAACATTCGGCCTCGAAAGATTTAAAATACGACATCTTAAGAAAACGAGATTTCTAGAATATCATATATATACTAAAATTATTTTCATATAAATATATGTATATGTAAAATAAAAATATCTATTTTGAATTATTATAAATATTCCACTTTTTCTAAAAATGTCACAAGAATCAATTTTACACTAAAATACCATGAATTCGATACAAAACCAATATTACCAATAAATACCATTTATTATGAAATTAGGATATTTCCACTAGAAATATCACAATATAAAATCTACATTCATTACAACTCTAAAGACGATTAATAAATACTTGGGGTGTGTTTTGAAAGTATATAAAAATATTTTTACATAAAACCCCCCTCAAGTTCAATAATTTACCCTAAGGACCCTAGTAAATATAGGTTTAAGCGGGACCAATCTCTTGAGCCTCAGAGAGCCGGAGAAGTGGGTGCTTGCTTATCTAAGGTAGACAGCTTAACAATGGTGTTATCAAAACGGTAATCGTCTTTGAAAAAGACACAAATCCTGCCGTCCATGTGCAGCGGTTACCGATAACATCAAAATAATCAGGACTTCAATTTACTTTTTCTAATTGTCTGACTCAGAGTGAGTCTCATTATAATCTGACTTGAATATAATTCCAGTACAATCTACAATTTACAATATTACAATTCAATATGAATCCCTAAATCCATTATTCCATATATTCAATCATACAATTTGACCGAACCGAACCATGGATATACATCCATTTACATGATTCTACAGTTATTCCATTTACATGATTATACAGTTACATCTGTTTACTGATATCATGATTTTGGTCAGTCATCCAACTATACAATCTATACAATACAATACAACACTACAATCAAAATACTATGGGGTTTAAGGGGTGGATTGGTACGGAAGGTGTTAGAAGTGGCACGAGACTGCAACCATAAGACACCTAACCTATATTCCGTTACTGTTGTACCGTGGCCCAACAGTTCCTTGAGTTTCTGATACCTTAGTCTCCGGGACAAGCGAGACTCCTCTCGTATACACTGGCATTCTTCTGTACCAACTTACAAACAACAGCGTTAAAACTAAATACAATAATATAACAATATAATACAATTGTAAAAACTACTCTCTCTCTCTCTCTTTTACTCTCTGTCTATTCTATTTCTCCTCTTATCTTTGGGACTTACCGAGTGATCTGTTCGCTGACGACATTCTATTTCTTTCTTCTTTGAATGTCGTCAGGTGATTTGGACCCGTCAGAGATCGAGCTCACTACTGAAGACTTGGACCAGTTCAGTGAAAACCCCGAGCTCTAGTCATTGTACACTTTCCATTCAGTACTTTCATTTCTGTTATGCCATTGTTTAGGCATTGCTTTTTATTCAGTTGTATTTACTTTTCATGCATTGCACAAAAGAATGCGAATAAATAAAGTTGTTGTTATCTTTTATCTTATATCTTGTCTCTTGTGATTTTACTTTTATATTGCTTAGATACGCTTAGCGTATTTACTTCAGGGTAAATACGTAGCAGCCTCGTCGCGTCCTCTGCCCGTATACTGGGAAGCAGGGCGTGATAGATTTTGTTGGTGGCCCATGCAGGTCAGAGTTGTATGGAACACTGCCATGCAGTTCTGTCCTGCGTGAACAACCTAAGCAATATAACACAAGAACCAGCAACTAAAACATTCTTTACAATCATGATCTTTGAATTCCATCATTCCTTATTCTTTAAATCATATACTTTGAATCTGTCCTAACCCAAATTTTTCTTCAAGGTTATGGATTCCCCGAACAACACCAGCACCAATGTCAACAACACACCTCCACCACTACCACTCACACCTGCCGTCTCTGCTCCGATCAATGAGCAGACGGTTCTACTTGAGACAATCCGAAGCCTCCTAGAGGGACAGCAGCAGCAGTCTGCTCTATTAATGAACCGTCCCGAGGCAGAAGTACCTGGATGAAGCAATTCAGGGCTTTGCACCCCCAAACAGTTCTCAGGAAAGGAGAGCCCACTGGAAGCTGAGGAATAGGCCCATAGTATCGAAGATGATCTGGCAGCGGCACAAGTGCCAAAATTAGCTTGGGTTCGTGTGGCAATATTACAGCTCACGGACAATGCTCGAAACTGATGGAAGGCGGAAGAAAGCCATCTCGAACAACCCATCGAATGGAAGAGGCGATTTGAGGGATATCTCACAACTTGTCGCTTTGGACAAGTTAGGAGCAGTCTAGTTGACTTAGGAGACTCTAGAACATAGAATACGTGAAATCGACATCTTTACAAATAAATACCATAATTAATAAAACCGTTTTCCCTTAATGATTAGTATTTATACAAATCTTTGCAAAGCGCCGCTACAACCCACTTGGGGAACCCGGGAGGGCGGATTATCGCACATTCTCGAGCTTAGTAGTGCGAGATGCAGACCTCCGCAAGGAGTATTCGGTCTCGAAAGATTTAAAATACGACATCTTAAGAAAACGAGATTTCTAGAATATCATATATATACTAAAATTATTTTCATATAAATATATGTATATGTAACATAAAAATATCTATTTTGAATTATTACAAATATTCCACTTTTTCTGAAAATTTCACAAGGATCAATTTTACACTAAAATACCATGAATTCCATACAAAACCAATATTACCAATAAATACCATTTATTATGAAATTAGGATATTTCCGATAGAAATATCACAATATAAAATCTATATTCATTACAACTCTAAAGACGATTAATAAATACTTAGGGTGTATTTTGAAAAGTATATAAAAGTATTTTTACATAAAACCCACCTCAAGTTCTATAATTTACCCTAACGATCCTAGTAAATATAGGTTTAAGCGGGACCAATCTCTTGAGTCTCAGGGAGCCGAAGAAGTGGGTGCTTGCTTATCTAAGGTAGACAGCTTAACAATGGTGTTATCAAAACGGTAATCGTCTTTGAAAAAGACACAAATCCTGCCGTCCATGTGCAGCGGTTACTGATAACATCAAAACAATCAGGACTTCAATTTACTTCTTCTAATTGTCTGACTCAGAATGAGTCTCATTATAATCTGACTTGAATATGATTCAAGTACAATCTACAATCTACAATCTACAATTTACAATATTACAATTCAACATGAATCCGTGAATCCATTATTCCATATATTCAATCATACAATTTGACTGAACCGAATTATGGATATACATCCATTTACATGATTCTACAGTTATTCCATTTACATGATTATACAGTTACATCCATTTACTGATATCATGGTTTTGGTCAGTCATCCAACTATACAATTTATACAATACAATACAACACTACAATCAAAACACTGTGGGGTTTAAGGGGTAGATTGGTACAGAAGGTGTTAGAAGTGGCATGAGACTGCAACCATAAGACACCTAACCTATATTCCGTTGTTGTTGTACCGTGGCCCAACGGTTCCTTGAGTTTCTGATACCTTAGTCTCCGGGGCAAGTGAGACTCCTCTCGTATACACTGGCATCCTTCTGTACCTAGCTACAAACAACATCGTTAACACTAAATACAACAATATAATAATATAATACAACTATAAAATCTACTCTCTCTCTCTCTCTCTTTTACTCTCTGTCTATTCTATTTCTCCTCTTATCTTTGGGACTTATCGAGTTATCTATTCGCTGACGATATTCTATTTCTTTCTTCTTTGAATGTGTCAGGTGATTTGGACCCGTCAGAGATCGAGCCCACTACTGAAGACTTGGACCAGTTCAGTGAAGACCCCGAGCTCTAGTCATTGTACAATTTCCATTCAGTACTTTCATTTCTGTTATGCCATTGTTTAGGCATTGCTTTTTATTCAGTTGCATTTAATTTTCATGCATTGTACAAAAGAATGTGAATAAATAAAGTTGTTGTTATCTTATATCTTGTCTCTTGTGATTTTACTTTTATATTGCTTAGATACGCTTAGCGTATTTACTTCAGAGTAAATACGTAGTGGCCTCGTCGTGTCCTCTGCCTGTATACTGGGAAGCGGGGCGTGACAAGCATCATCAATTTCAAACTTCAAAGCTATGACAAAATCAAAAGTCTTAAAAGGATGTTGACACTCAGTTCTTCGGATTAGGGATTTCAAGTTATAATAGCACTCACGGATCTTAATATTTAACCCTTCAAATAAAAAATTCTAGATAGAGAACCCATCTTAAGGCAATAATTTTGAATCAATTAAGGGATTAGACTTTACCAAGCAATAAAATGATGTTTTGTTCTGTTTTTTCCCATACAACAACTGAGACTTTTATCCCAAGAATATGGAGTAGGCTACATGAACCAACATGAGAATCACACCGGGTCCAGCACATGATTCCTCCGCCTCCACCCACTCATATCGAGCAATATACTTTCATAGAAGCCTTTGGCAAACATATCTTTTCGTATTACCTCCTGTAGGGTGTTTTTCGTCACCCTATTGAGATGGGAATACGCGTCACTTGTCAGGCGCATTACAGATTCTCCCTTTCTAGGGTAGGCTGGGGTTTATTGATTGTGGGGATCCGAATCTCCGGCAGCTGCGGACTAAGCTGTCGTTAATTACCCCTCGCCTTTGGAGCGAGAGAACATCCGATTGACGGGTCAAACAGGTCATGCGAACTCAATGTGAAGTGTTGTGTTTTAAAGTGGTTATGGATATATCGAGGGCCCTGCAGAGTTTTACGGAGGTCCCGCTACCCCGATAGCGGGCTGGGGGTCAAGGGGGCTGTAGGGAAGCACCCCGCTAGTAATTTTTTCTAACGGGAAATGTGTTTTGAGTGTGGAGTGTATAAAAAAAGTAGGGTGAGGAGTGTCTTAAGAACGCGTGAGTGGCACGTAGGCGCTGGACGTCAGCGGGCCACGTGTGAGGTGTGTGGGTGCTGGGCACCAACGGGTCACATGAGAGGCGCGTGGGCGCTGGCGCCTCACGCGCGCGGCACGTGGGCGCCGGGCGCCCGTGGGCCACGTGAGAGGTGCGTGAGCGCTGGGTGCTGGCGCCTCTCATGCCTGGCACGTGGGCACTCGGCACCAGCGCCTCACGCGCCCAGCACATGATTAGGAGTTAAACTCCTGCAGAAAAAAGGGGCTTAGCCCTAGGATTAAGAGTTAAGCTCTTGAAAGGAACTTAAGGGGAGTTAAACTTCCAAAAGAGTTTGATTTGTGGAGTTAAACTCCAAAAAAATTTAAATGGAGTTAAACTCCTAAAAGAATTTTATTTATGGAGTTAAACTCCCAGAGGTTTTGAGAAATGGAGTTGAACTCCCAGAAATCTTTGAAGATGATCACAGGGGACCCCTTTCTTCTCTCCCGAGCCCTGGATCCTCTCCTAAGCCTCGGATCTTCCCCAAAGTGGGATTTTTGGATGGGTCTCCTTCTCCCTCCTCTCTGTTGGCTGGATCTTGGAGAAAAGGGGATGAGATTTAAAAATCTCCTCTTTTGGAGATTTGATAGAAGATCCGCGTTCCTCTTCAAGGATTTTGTGGTGATAGGCGGGAATAGTAAAGAAGGACTTGTTGTCCTGAGGTGAAAGTTTTTCTAAAAATGTATTTGTCGTGGAACACTTTAGCCCGGTTTTTTACTATAACCGCATTATCATAGGATTCATCGCGAAGTTCGCTAATCTCATTTAATTGCAGCTTTCGATAGCTGCAGACTTGATCAAAATCAAAGTTAAGCTCTTTAATAGCCCACATCGCTTTATGTTCGATCTCGACAGGAAGATGGCAAGCCTTCCTAAACACTAGTCGGTATGGAGACATACCAAGATCGGTCTTATAAGCGGTACGAAATGCCCAAAGAGCATCCGTCAATTTGGTGGACCAATCTTTACGGTTCTTAGAAACCGTTTTCTCCAAAATTTGTTTGATCTGTCTATTGGAGATCTCAGCTTGCCCGCTCGTTTGGGGATGATAGGGCGTAGAAAGCTTGTGGTTGATTGAATATTTCCGCATTAAAGCCTCGAATGACCGATTACATAAATGTGTCCCGTTGTCGCTAATTATAGCATGAGGGCGTCCGAATCGTGAAAAGATATTTTCTTTAAGGAACTTAATAACAATCTTGTTGTCATTAGTGTGACACGGTACTGCTTCCACCCATTTAGAGACATAATCAATCGCAAGTAAGATATATAAATTCCCTAAAGAGTTGAGAAAATGGCCCATAAAATCAATTTCCCAAACGTTGAATATCTCCACAACCAAGATAGGTTGGAGCGGCATCTCATTTCTCCGTGAAATCCGATCCATGTGTTGACACCGTGAACAAGTTTTGCAATGATCATATACATCTTTAAATAATGTTGGCCAATAAAAACCACATTGCAAAACTTTCTCCGCCGTTTTACGTGGACCAAAGTGACCGCCACATGCCTGATCATGGTAGAAAGACAAAACACTCTTTAATTCATCATTATGGACATATCGGTAAATGATTTGACCGGGACAATACTTAAACAAATAAGGTTCATCCCAATAAAAGTGTTTTACTTAGGATAGAAATCGGTGATTGTCTTGTTTCGACCATTCGCTGGGTATAAATCTCGTTCCTAAATAATTCACAATATCCATGAACCAAAGTTCGGAGGATATGGTCAAGAGCTGTTCGTCAGGAAAGGACTCGTTTATTGGCACGGTCAATGTTGGCAAAGAAGAAAGGCGTAAAAAATGGTCGGCTACTACGTTTTCACATTCACTCTTATCTCGTATGACAAGATCAAATTCTTGTAACAACAGGATCCAACGTATTAGCCTGGCTTTAGCATCCTTCTTCGATAAAAGATGTCTTAGGGCGGAGTGATCGGTGTAAACTACAACTGGAGAGCCAATCAAGTAGGGCCTGAACTTTTCTAATGCAAATATAACTGCCAAGAGTTCTTTCTCGGTAGTTGTATAATTAATTTGGGCATCGTTCAAGGTCCTACATGCATAGTAAATTACATGTGGCATCTTATCAATGTGATGTCCTAAGACTGCACCAATAGCAAAATCGGATGCATCACACATAAGCTCAAACGGGTGATTCTGTAACAACTCCAATTTTTGTATACCAAAATTTGATTTAAAATTGAAGTATACTTGGAGTATTAATGTTGCTGATAACACTTTAAGTATCTATCTCTTTACAATAATTACAAGAAGGAGCTTGTAGCTCATTGGTAATACCTTACACTGCTGAACTAAGCCACCAGAGTTCGAATCCCATACCCCACATTATTTTTAATATTGATTTTAAAAAAAACCTTTAGAATACCAAGAGTTTACACGTGCATATCTCACAAAAACCCCACTACACCCAAAGATGTAACACTTGCAAAGGGTATATGAACCGCCGGGGGAGATCCAGGTCACCGGACTCGGTCGGGAATCGGCCGACTCAGTGATCCGACCGAGTCACGGCCGAGTCACCCCCTTTTAGGCCGATTCCGGCAAGGGTCACAACATGAAAGTTGTGTCTTTTGGTATTCCCTACTCACCTGCAAAGTTTCAGCCCAATAACACTTCCAAAGCTCTTTAAAACCCCCAATTACTCCACTTTTAATACATTTTTATTACATTTTATCACATTTTTATTTTTTAACTTTTCATCTACCCTAACCCTAACCCTAGCCTAGCCCTATATAAAGGCCCCTACGCTCTACCTTTTCCCCTCACAACTCTAAGCATACTCTCTAAAACTCTTGAGAACTTGGTGCAAAGAGCGAGAAGCGAAGCGCTGCCGAAACCGACGACGGATTCCGGCGACCGGATCAAGACCGACGTGACGTTTCCGACGAATCGGCAACCACCACACCTTTTAGAACGCTTAGCTTGTCCAAACCCGTAAGTCCCAACCTTCTACCTCTCTTTTCTATATTTGCAAAATACGACTTTTTGAAACCCGACGGAAATCGGACAAACCGATTTCCGATTCGGTTTTTCTTAAAAATTCCACTTGTCACCTAATACATATTATCAACCCTCTTGCATGTTGACTATTAATCACCCTTAAATCAAATTTAATTGTACTTTTCCACATGAAATGACAAATTCTTTAGAAAACCGTATTTCTTGCATAAAAATACCATCAAGTTAAATTTTAATGTTCTATTTAGATACCCCACTCCTAATCATGTTTATTTTGATAACAAAACTTGTTTCATTCAATTTGGATGAAATTTCACACATGAAATGATAACGTTTATGGAAACCGTATTCTTGCACTTTAATACCCTTAACTTTAACATAACTCATTTCACCTTGAAACTTCACCAAAACTTAATATAAGTCACGGGGTAATGACCTACCCTTACACACATTCATTATAACCCTAATTGCTGAATAACAAAATACAGAATACGATATTATAGGACTTTTTCACTAAAATACCATAATCTTTATAACTTTTAGTTTAATCTTTAAATTGTAAATTCTTTTTAAATAAAACTTATACAAAATGAAAGCACGATTGGTCATGGACATCGATCGTTTATCTAAACTGTCTTGTGGGTCTAGGCAAGTGTGTCTAAGGCTAGTGGTTTTTAATTAGGCCCACGACTGTGGTTCCTTCCCACTTACCTGGCACTTACCTGGCTGCATTCGACGGTGAAGAGGCGATTTGAGGCTTCTAATGACTCATCGTTTAGACCATAGAATATAGGTTAGATGGTCTAGGAAACCCTAACAACTAAAATATGGAGAACTATATACTTTTACAAATAAATACCCTATATTTAGAAAACCTTTTCCCTAAATTAAAAGTATTTATAAAAACCTGAGCAAAGTGCCATTACAACCCATCTTTGGGGAACCTGTTAGGGATAGCACGGTTCATCGTGCACCCGCAGGCTAGTAGTGCGAGATTCAGACCTCCGCAAGGAGCATTCGGTCTCGAAAGGTTTAAAATACGATATTTAAAGAAAGTGATATTTTTTGTAAATAAAATATTCATTTAAAAATTATTTATGTGTTTAATTATATATAATTATCATTTAAACATTTATTTTTTTATAATATAAAATTTCCACTTTTTCCTAAAATTCAAAGATTAAAAGTTACATTAAAATAACACGAATTTCAAATAAACAATTAATACTTTTATTAGGATATATTCACTAGAATAACACAAATAAAATTCACATTCATTATAACAATAAAGACGATTATTAAATACTTGAGGTGTATTTGGAAAACTATACAAAAGTATTTTTACATAAAACCCCCTCAAGTTTCACAAATTACAATAAGGCCCCTAACTAATATTGAACTTCAAATTATATTTCTTTTAGTCGGACTCGGGTTAGAGTCTGACTAATTCTGACTTGAATATATTTCAAGTCAATCTATATTTCAATTATATTCCAACACAACTTGAATACATGAATCCCAGAATCAGTTAACAATCTGTCTGACTGAACCGAACCATGGATATTCTTTTTACAAGTTTCCAGTATTCCATTTACATGACTCTACGGTTATAACCGTTTCCTGATATCATGGTTTCGGTAAGTCAATCAGTTAATCAAGTCAATCAAGCAATCATTACAAGTTTACAAGATAACAATACAAACATGACATCGCGGGGTTTAAAGGGGTAGATTGGTACGGAAGATGTTAAAAGTGGAATGAGGTGGTCAGATTAAGACACCTAACATGAATACTGTTGCTGTTGTACCGTGGCATAACGGTTCCTTGTACTCTCCGTTTGCACTGATCTCTAGCATATAGAGATCCCCCTCGTATACACTGGCATTCTTCTGTACCAAGCTACAAACAACTGCGTTAAACAATATTCCATAATATTCTACAACATAATACTCTAGAAAATACTGTTACTCTGCCATTCTCACTCCACTTTTCTTTGGGACTTACCGAGCGACCTGTTCGCTGACGACATTCTATTTCTCTCTTCTTTGAATGTCGTCAGGTGCGTTGGACCAAGTTGAGACCGAGCCCACAAGTGAAGATTTGGAGCAGTTCCAGGAAGACCCAGAGCTCTAGACATTGTATCTTGTTCTTTCCAGTATTTCCTTTTATTGTTATGCCACTGTTTAGGCATTGCTTTTTCATTTCAGATGTATTTTCATTTCATGCATTGTATAAAGAATGTTATTAATAAAAGTTGCTGTTATTTCTATTATTCGTCTCTTGTGATTCATTTTATATTGCTTAGTTACGCTTAGCGTATGTACTTCTGAGTACATACGTAGCGGGCCTCGTCACGTCCACTTCGCCGTACACTGGGAAGCGGGGCGTGACAGGTTTTGTTGGTGGCCCATGCAGGTCAGAGCTGTATGAATCCCTATCATGCAGTTCTGGTCTGCGTGAACAACCTAAGCAATGTAACACAAGAAACAGCAACTAAAACATTCTTTACAATTCATGTTATTTGAATCTTACAAGTCTTTATTCCTTGAATCTTATCATTTCATGTATTTGAATCTGTCCTAATCCAAATTTTTCTTCAGGATTATGGATTCCCCAAACAATTCCCCGAACAACACCAGCACCAATGCCAACAATACCCCTTCAGCACTACCTCTCACTCCAGTTATTCCCGCACCATCCACTGAGCAAACCATGCTTTTCGATGCGATCCGCAGTCTGCTAGAGGGACAGCAACAACTTCTGAGTCGTCCTGAGACAGATGCACCGGGAATCAAACAGTTCAGAGCGTTGCACCCGAAGCAATTCTCGGGAAAAGGGAGCCCTCTCGAAGCAGAAGAATGGGCGCAAAGTATTGAAGATGATCTGGCAGCAGCTCAAGTGCCAGATAATGCTTGGGTCCGTGTAGCGAAGCTACAGCTCACGGACAACGCTCGAAATTGGTGGAAGGCGGAAGAAACCCGCCTGGCCCAGCCGATTGAATGGAAAACATTTCGCGAGAAGTTCGACGCGAAATATTTCCCTGTGACCGCCAGGTTCGCTATGGAACAGCAATTTATTCACCTACAACAAGGATCTATGTGGGAGAAATCTGTAGATGAGTATGATGCTGAGTTTACTATGTTGAGCCGGTAAGATCTGTCACAGTAGTTCAAATTTTTTAATATCACCTACTACACAGCTAACACAATCTTTAAACAGATTCGCGGCACACCTGATACCGACGGACGAGATCAGAGCCCGTCGTTTTCAGCAAGGTTTGGACACCGAAATCAAGGCTGCTCTAGCCACCGGGAAGTTTTTGACTCACGAGGAAGCCCTGGAAGCTGCCCGCAGTTACGAGGCAGTGATAAAAGAGAGGGGAAGACCTCACTCTGTAGGAGTCAAACGTCCTGCCAACCAGATGGCAGGTGGAGCCACGTCCAGACCACCCTTCGTGCCGAGGCGACCCGGAGTACCAACTCATCACCCTAGCCCAGCCTTTTGCACCTACTGTAAGAGAAAGGGACATATGATGAAGGATTGCCGTCGAGCCAACCGCCTTTGTTTGATCTGCGGTTCAGCCACTCATGACATTGGATCTTGTCCTCAAAGGCAGAACTCAGTTGCTGCAAACCGGCCAGCAAACAACTATCAGCAGCGACCAGCTCTTCCAGCACCTGCTACCAGACTTGCACTGCCTGCTCCACCTAGAGGACCACAAGCTGCACCACCTCCTCGACAGTTCTATCAAGCACAAAGAAACGTTCAGAGGAATGCTCCTCAGGCCAGGAGGAATGTGCCGAAGCGCCAGGCTTTTATGATGTCTATTGAAGAAGCTGAGGCCACTGGCCAAGTCATTACTGGTAAATTTCCTTCCTAAATTTATCTTCTAGTTTTGGTTACCTACACACTTTCCCTATACCTAAAACCTATCCCATATACCTTAGGTACAATTCTAGTAGCTTCACTACCTGCACTTGCACTGTTTGATACTGGAGCATCCCACTGCTTTATGTCGCAACGGTTTGTCCGAACCCATGCGATTCCAGTCTCACCGCTCGTATCCTGCTGGAACGTCAGTTCCGGAAATGGTGTTCTAAAGGCAACTATGGGATACAGCATGTGTCCGGTCATCGTCTGCAGTCGAGAATTTTACGCCGACTTCAAAGTACTGGACATACCGAACTTTGATGTGGTTCTAGGAATGGACTGGCTTGGAACCTTTTATGCTACCATCGACTGTCGTCAAAGGAGGGTAGTATTTGAGATCCCAGATCATCCGATCTTTTACTTCAAGAGTGGAGACCGTACATTGGAGCCAAGCATTTACAAAGCAAAGCCAAAGGAAGCAATAGTTGCAGCAGCTCATGCAGAAGAAGAAGCAAGACCGGAGGTAGTTCGAGAGTTCGATGACGTATTCCCTGACGATATATCAGGTTTGCCTCCTGATCGAGCTCTTGAATTCAGTATTGACTTAGTACCAGGAGCACAACCAGTAATCAAAGCACCATATAGACTAAGTCCAGAAGGTTTGAAGGAAGTACGAACACAGTTGGACGAATTACTGGCGAAAGGATGGATTCGTCCCAGCACTTCAAGTTGGGGAGCACCTGTGCTACTGGTGAAGAAGAAGGAAGGTTCATATAGGATGTGCATCGACTATAGAGCCTTGAACGAAGTTACTATTAAGAACAAATACCCACTTCCGCGCATCGACGACTTATTCGATCAGCTAAGTGGATCTTGTGTCTTCTCTAAACTAGATCTTCGTTCAGGTTATCATCAAGTGAAGGTCAAGGAAGCTGATATTCACAAAACAGCTTTCAGAACTCGCTATGGACATTACGAATTTCTAGTAATGCCATTTGGAGTGACCAATGCACCAGCAATTTTCATGAATCTTATGAACCAAGTCTTCCGGGAGTATTTAGACAGGTTCGTTGTCATCTTCATCGACGACATCCTGGTATATTCTAAGAACCGGAAAGAGCATGCGGAGCACTTACAAATTGTCCTGGAAACTCTTCGACAACATAAGCTTTATGCCAAATACAGCAAGTGCGAGTTTTGGTTAAAACAAGTTGGTTTCCTTGGACATATCGTATCAGGAGAAGGGATTTCTGTGGATCCAGCAAAAGTTTCAGCAGTCAGCGAATGGCCTACACCAAAATCAGTGAAGGATATTCGGAGTTTCTTGGGTTTAGCTGGATATTACAGAAGATTCATTGAAGGCTTTTCGAAGATAGCAACACCCCTGACCAAGCTCACACGAAAAGATGAAGAATTTGTGTGGTCAGAAGCATGCGAGCAAGCTTTTGTAGAACTCAAGTCGAGGCTGACGTCTGCACCTATTCTTGTATTACCGGATCAATCTGGAGGATTCGAAGTACATTGCGATGCATCCGGTAAAGGATTAGGATGTGTTCTACATCAGCACGGTAAGGTTGTGGCTTATGCTTCAAGACAACTGAAGACTCATGAGCGCAATTACCTGACGCATGATCTAGAGTTGGCAGCCGTTATTTTTGCTCTTAAAATTTGGCGCCACTACTTACTTGGTGAACGAGTGAACATCTACACAGATCATAAAAGTCTGAAGTATGTGTTTACTCAGAAGGAATTGAATATGCGGCAGAGAAGATGGTTAGAACTTATGGCGGACTTCGACATCAATTTGCAATATCATCCAGGAAAGGTGAACGTAGTACCTGATGCTCTTAGTCGCCAACCATTAGCAATGAATCTCACCGCCCAGTGGAAGCTTCAGCAAGACCTACATCAGATGGAGATCGAACTAGTCATGCCAGGTGATGTTTCAAATTTGATGAATCTACAAGTTCAATCAACTATTGTCAATCAGATCAAAGCAGCTCAAGCCAGCGATGCTAAGTTGCAAAAGATCAGAGAACAAGTGGAGAATGGACTCAGAACAGATTTCATCATCCATGAAGACGGATCTTTGAGATACGGCAGCAGATTGTGTGTACCAAAGGGTCCTGTTCGGGAAGAGTTAATGAAAGAAGCTCACAGCTCTCCCTATTCAGTACATCCTGGAGGTACCAAAATGTACAAAGATCTACGTCAGAATTATTGGTGGCATGGTATGAAGCGTGAAATAGCCAGAAGCGTCGCAAAATGCTTGGTGTGTCAGCAAGTAAAGGCTGAACATCACAGGACTGCTGGATTACTTCAACCGTTACCAATTCCAGAATGGAAGTGGCAGCACATTACGATGGACTTTGTAACTGCCCTTCCTCGCAGCACAAAAGGTAACGATGCGATTTGGGTCATTGTGGATCGACTCACAAAGTCGGCTCACTTCATCCCATTTCGAGTTGGCCAATCAACTGAGACATTAGCGAAGAAGTACATGGAGGTAATAACCTAATTTAGATTTAAACGAAATTCTTCATAATGTACTATCTCTGATACCCATGAACTCAAAGAGGAAATTGTGAGACTTCATGGAGTACCAGTCTGCATTGTCTCCGATCGTGACACCAGGTTCCGATCACAATTTTGGCAAAGTCTGCAAGCTAGCTTGGGAACAAGTCTGAACTTCAGCACGGCTTATCATCCACAAACAGATGGTCAGTCGGAACGAACTATTCAGATCTTGGAGGATATGCTCAGAGCATGTATGCTCGACTTCAAAGGATCGTGGGAAGATCACTTGCATCTTGTGGAGTTCGCGTACAACAACAGCTACCAAGCAAGCATAGGAATGGCACCTTTTGCAGCATTATATGGAAGGAAGTGTCGATCGCCATTAAGTTGGGACGACATCGGAGATAGGGAACTCCTTGGACCAGAGATGATAGTAGCGACCGTTGATGTGGTTCGTACTATCAGAGAAAGAATGCGCATAGCCCAAGATAGACAGAAACATTGGGCTGATGCAAAGAGACGACACTTGGAGTTCCAGCCAGGAGACCATGTATTCTTGAAGATATCTCCGAACCGCGGAGTGATCAGATTTGGAAGACGGGGAAAGTTGAGTCCGAGATACATTGGACCGTTCGATATACTCGAACGAGTCGGTGAAGTGGCATACCGATTAGCGCTTCCACCCTCATTGGAAGGAGTGCATAACGTGTTCCACATATCCCAACTCAGAAGGTATGTGAGTGACCCCAGCCATGTACTTGATCATTCCGAGCTTACGATACAGCCCGATTTGTCTTGTGAGCAACAACCTGTGGAGATCCTGGATAGAAAGGTAAAGACACTTCGGAACAAGGAAGTTAATTTGGTCCGGATAATGTGGAGAAAAGACACTCCAGGAGAATCCACGTGGGAAAGGGAAGATGAGATGCGTGCAAAATATCCGCACCTTTTTGTAAATTAGTCCTTAAATAAAAGTTGTAAATTTCGAGGACGAAATTTTTTGTAAGGAGGGTAGATTGTAACAACTCCAATTTTTGTATACCAAAATTTGATTTAAAATTGAAGTATACTTGGAGTATTAATGTTGCTGATAACACTTTAAGTATCTATCTCTTTACAATAATTACAAGAAGGAGCTTGTAGCTCATTGGTAATACCTTGCACTGCTGAACTAAGCCACCAGAGTTCGAATCCCATACCCCACATTATTTTTAATATTGATTTTAAAAAAAACCTTTAGAATACCAAGAGTTTACACGTGCATATCTCACAAAAACCCCACTACACCCAAAGATGTAACACTTGCAAAGGGTAGATGAACCGCCGGGGGAGATCCAGGTCACCGGACTCGGTCGGGAATCGGCCAACTCGGCCTTGACTCGGCCGACTCAGTGATCCGACCGAGTCACGGCCGAGTCACCCCATTTTAGGCCGATTCCGGCAAGGGTCACAACATGAAAGTTGTGTCTTTTGGTATTCCCTACTCACCTGCAAAGTTTCAGCCCAATACCACTTCCAGAGCTCTTTAAAACCCCCAATTACTCCACTTTTAATACATTTTTATTACATTTTATCACATTTTTATTTTTTAACTTTTCATCTACCCTAACCCTAACCCTAGCCTAGCCCTATATAAAGGCCCCTACCCTCTACCTTTTTCCCTCACAACTCTAAGCATACTCTCTAAAACTCTTGAGAACTTGGTGCAAAGAGCGAGAAGCGAAGCGCTGCCGAAACCGACGACGGATTCCGGCGACCGGATCAAGACCGACGTGACGTTTCCGACGAATCGGCAACCACCACACCTTTTAGAACGCTTAGCTTGTCCAAACCCGTAAGTCCCAACCTTCTACCTCTCTTTTCTATATTTGCAAAATACGACTTTTTGAAACCCGACGGAAATCGGACAAACCGATTTCCGATTCGGTTTTTCTTAAAAATTCCACTTGTCACCTAATACATATTATCAACCCTCTTGCATGTTGACTATTAATCACCCTTAAATCAAATTTAATTGTACTTTTCCACATGAAATGACAAGTTCTTTAGAAAACCGTATTTCTTGCATAAAAATACCATCAAGTTAAATTTTAATGTTCTATTTAGATACCCCACTCCTAATCATGTTTATTTTGATAACAAAACTTGTTTCATTCAATTTGGATGAAATTTCACACATGAAATGATAACGTTTATGGAAACCGTATTCTTGCACTTTAATACCCTTAACTTTAACATAACTCATTTCACCTTGAAACTCCACCAAAACTTAATATAAGTCACGGGGTAATGACCTACCCTTACACACACTCATTATAACCCTAATTGCTGAATAACAAAATACAGAATACGATATTATAGGACTTTTTCACTAAAATACCATAATCTTTATAACTTTTAGTTTAATCTTTAAATTGTAAATTCTTTTTAAATAAAACTTATACAAAATGAAAGCACGATTGGTCATGGACATCGATCGTTTATCTAAACTGTCTTGTGGGTCTAGGCAAGTGTGTCTAAGGCTAGTGGTTTTTAATTAGGCCCACGACTGTGGTTCCTTCCCACTTACCTGGCACTTACCTGGCTGCATTCGACGGTGAAGAGGCGATTTGAGGCTTCTAATGACTCATCGTTTAGACCATAGAATATAGGTTAGATGGTCTAGGAAACCCTAACAACTAAAATATGGAGAACTATATACTTTTACAAATAAATACCCTATATTTAGAAAACCTTTTCCCTAAATTAAAAGTATTTATAAAAACCTGAGCAAAGTGCCATTACAACCCATCTTTGGGGAACCTGTTAGGGATAGCACGGTTCATCGTGCACCCGCAGGCTAGTAGTGCGAGATTCAGACCTCCGCAAGGAGCATTCGGTCTCGAAAGGTTTAAAATACGATATTTAAAGAAAGTGATATTTTTGTAAATAAAATATTCATTTAAAAATTATTTATGTGTTTAATTATATATAATTATCATTTAAACATTTATTTTTTTATAATATAAAATTTCCACTTTTTCCTAAAATTCAAAGATTAAAAGTTACATTAAAATAACACGAATTTCAAATAAACAATTAATACTTTTATTAGGATATATTCACTAGAATAACACAAATAAAATTCACATTCATTATAACAATAAAGACAATTATTAAATACTTGAGGTGTATTTGGAAAACTATACAAAAGTATTTTTACATAAAACCCCCTCAAGTTTCACAAATTACAATAAGGCCCCTAGCTAATATTGAACTTCAAATTATATTTCTTTTAGTCGGACTCGGGTTAGAGTCTGACTAATTCTGACTTGAATATATTTCAAGTCAATCTATATTTCAATTATATTCCAACACAACTTGAATACATGAATCCCAGAATCAGTTAACAATCTGTCTGACTGAACCGAACCATGGATATTCTTTTTACAAGTTTCCAGTATTCCATTTACATGACTCTACGGTTATAACCGTTTCCTGATATCATGGTTTCGGTAAGTCAATCAGTTAATCAAGTCAATCAAGCAATCATTACAAGTTTACAAGATAACAATACAAACATGACATCGCGGGGTTTAAAGGGGTAGATTGGTACGGAAGATGTTAAAAGTGGAATGAGGTGGTCAGATTAAGACACCTAACATGAATACTGTTGCTGTTGTACCGTGGCATAACGGTTCCTTGTACTCTCCGTTTGCACTGATCTCTAGCATATAGAGATCCCCCTCGTATACACTGGCATTCTTCTGTACCAAGCTACAAACAACTGCGTTAAACAATATTCCATAATATTCTACAACATAATACTCTAGAAAATACTGTTACTCTGCCATTCTCACTCCACTTTTCTTTGGGACTTACCGAGCGACCTGTTCGCTGACGACATTCTATTTCTCTCTTCTTTGAATGTCGTCAGGTGCGTTGGACCAAGTTGAGACCGAGCCCACAAGTGAAGATTTGGAGCAGTTCCAGGAAGACCCAGAGCTCTAGACATTGTATCTTGTTCTTTCCAGTATTTCCTTTTATTGTTATGCCACTGTTTAGGCATTGCTTTTTCATTTCAGATGTATTTTCATTTCATGCATTGTATAAAGAATGTTATTAATAAAAGTTGCTGTTATTTCTATTATTCGTCTCTTGTGATTCATTTTATATTGCTTAGTTACGCTTAGCGTATGTACTTCTGAGTACATACGTAGCGGGCCTCGTCACGTCCACTTCGCCGTACACTGGGAAGCGGAGCGTGACAGATTCCAGTCCGGAGATGACAGAACGGGGGCTATAGTGAGGGAGCTTTTAAGTGATTCAAAAGCAGTCTCGCAATCCGAATCGAAGTGAAATATTGTATCCTTGGCCAAGAGAAGAGTTAAGGGTCTAGAAATTTTGCTAAAGTCCTTAATGAATCTCCTATAAAATCCTGCATGACCAAGAAAGGATCGTACATTTTTGACGCATTTGGGAGGAGGAAGGTTATGGATGATATCTATTTTAGCTCTGTCTACCTCTATGCCTTTCTGTGAAATGATATGTCTAAGGACTATACTTTCTTGAACCATGAAATGATATTTTTCCCAATTCAAAGTTAAATTCTTATTCTTACAGCAGGTAAGAACAGCGTCAAGATGACGAAGGCATTCCTCAAAGGAGTCCCTAAATATGGAGAAATCGTCCATAAATATCTTCAGAAAATTCATGACCATGTCCGAGAATATTCCCATCATACACCGCTGAAATGTAGCGGGAGCATTGCATAACCCAAAGGGCATGCGTCTATAAGCAAAAGTACCGAAAGGACAAGTAAATGCTGTCTTATCTTGGTCCTTTTGGCGATGGGGATCTGCTTATAGCCAGAGTATCTGTCCAAGAAACAATAGTATTCATGCTTGGCTAATCGTTCTAACATTTGGTCAATGAAAGATAGAGGGAAGTAATCTTTCCTCGTTGCGGCATTGAGTTTTCCATAATAAATACATACCCGCCACCCAGTTTGGGTGCGTGTTTGGATCAACTCATTAGCCTCATTAGTTATGACTGTGATGCCAGACTTTTTAGAGACCACATGAATAGGACTTACCCATTTGCTATCAGATATTGGGTAAATTATATCACTATCTAGGCACTTGATGATTTCTTTCTTTACCGCCTCTTTCACGACGGGATTCAACCGTCTCTGTGGGTCTCAGGTTGGTTTGGGTTCATCCATCAAATGTATATGATGTTCAACAATTAAGCGACTAATCCTTTTGATGTCCGCCATTGTCCAACCAAAAGCTTGCCGATTTGATCTCAAGGCTGACAAAAGAGTGCTCTCTTACTCTAAAGCTAGAGAAGCGGATATGATCATGGGTAAAGACTCATTCTCACCTAAATATGCATATTTAAGATGAGAAGGTAGTGGCTTGAGATCTAGTGTCGGCGGAGAGACGATGGAAGGTAGGGTAAGGGAATTATACTCAGACTCCCTAAGAGGTTTATAACTAGCGTAAGATATTGACTCAGAAAGCTCAATTGATTTTTGCAACGAGTCAAAGGATTCGAACTCGGGGGTGGACTCGTCAAAGGCGTCCTCACTAGTATAGTAATTTTCTAGATCAAATAATGACGCACTAGTGTTGTCGAGATCATTGTCACAAAAATCCCTCAACTTCGCAGCTGTCGGAAGCTATCTCGTTGACAGAACAGATATCGATTAGATGAGCAGAAGGTTCAGATGGTTGACTTCCTAGCTTGTAAATATTAAGCTCAATTGTCATCCTCCCGAAGGATAAGTTCATAGAACCGTTACGATAATTAATTACAGCATTGGAAGTTGCTAGAAAAGGCCGACCGAGAATCACCGGAATTTGGTTTTGTGGGTTCGCCACATGCTGTGTATCTAAAACAATAAAGTCCACAGGGAATATAAATTTCCCGACTTTGATTAACACGTCCTCTAGCTCACCCCTAGGTTGGGTGATAGATCGATCGGCCATCTGGAGAGTGCAGTATGCAGGTTTCAACTCTCCAATACCTAACTGCTCATAGACAAAATACGGGAGTAAGTTAACACTAGCGCTTAGGTCAAGTAGAGCACGATTGATACTTTTACCCCTAATAGTTATAGATATTGCAGGACAACCGGGGTCCTTACGTTTCTTAGGCAAGTTTTGGGTAAAATCTGTGCTCACATTGTTCGTTAAGAACATCTTTTTCGGCACTTGAGTTTTTCTCTTTCTAGTGCACAAGTCCTTAAGGATTTTCGCATAAGAAGAAACATGTTGAATAGCATCTAGGAGAGGAATATTTATGTTAACTTGTTTAAACACTTCCACAATTTTCTCCATTTGTGCATTAGGTTTGTTGGCCCTCAACTTGTTGGGAAAAGGAGCTTTATCAATAAGGGTTGGGTCCAACATTGGAGGAGAAGTTTGTGGGGGATGGAATCGATCCCAGAATTGGTGTTGGAATCATTTTAGGTTGACTCAAGGGAGTGGGTGGAAGGTTTGAGCCTAGTGGAAAATGGAGAATAGGCTCAGAAGAAGATGGTGGGCTAGACGAATTAGAGTTAGAAGAAGAAGCTGGGGTTTTATCTGATTCAACATCATCAAACTGTTCACCGACTTGATTGTTCAGCACTCTTTCCGATCTCAACGTGGTTACGGCACTCACATTATGACTTTGTGAGTGGCCAGGATTCGGTAGAGGTTGAGATGGGAGTTTCCCTTTCTCCCTCTCACCCATCGCGGCATTTAACTGTGCAAGTTGTGCTTCTATCGATTTTATGTTTTCACTGTGGGAAGCGGTGTGCTGTACTAACGTTTGGATAGAAGATGTTAAATTAGCCATCGTTTGTGTGGAATGTTTAATAAATGTTTCCAAGCTTCGTTCGAGTGCAGAAGATTTTTCGGTACCGGCTATTGGGAAAGAATTATTATAAGATGCAGAGTTGTTGGCCGAATTTTGAAAAGTTTGCGGTTGAAAGGGGTACTGACTCTATTGTGGTGGTTGATGTTGCTGTGGAGGAGGTCTTTGATAGTTATTTTGGCTTGGGAACATATTTTGAGTTTGAGTTTGGTTTTGATTTCAAGCAAAATTAGGATGATTCCTCCATCCCTGATTGTATGTGGAAGAATAAGAATCGTTTCTAGGTTGTTGCTGAAAAGCAGCATTAGTTTGTTCATGATTTTGAAACGAAATATTCAAAGGACACTCTTCCGTTAAATGTGATGGGTCAGAACAGCAACCAAACACGGTTTTGGGAAGCGTAACTTGGTTTAGGGAGGTTGAAGAGACTTTGGTTTCTATAGCTTCGAGTTTCCTTTATATCGCGGCCATTTCGGCTTTTACTGCGATGGAAACTTCAAGCTGATGGATACTTCCCCTAGACAATGTTGGTCTAACGCTTTCCCACTGCAAAGTTTGTTCGGCGAGATCTTCCAGAAATTGACAAGCTTCACCATCGTCTTTAGACCTGAAATGGCATTGGCAAATGGTTTCAAGTATCTGTTTTGTCGCTGGATTAACACCCTTATATATAATTCGGCAAAGATCTCATCTATTGATTCCGTGATGAGGGCATTGGACAAGAAGATCTTTAAACCATTCAAAGTATTTCCAAAATGGTTTGTTGGGAAGTTGGGTAAACTGGTTAATCTCGCTTCGAACATGGGTGGTCTTATGATTTGGATAAAATTTCTTAAGGAATGTCATAACAAATTCATCCCATTTGGCAATAGAGTATGTGGCACTGTTATAAAGCCATTTTTCTGCTAGATCGCACAAGGTAAAAGGGAGAAGACGTAATCTCATAGCATCCACATAAAGTTGTGTAGTGTCCATCATTGCGCATACGTTTTCGAATTTGGCTATAAAAAAGTATGCGTCTTCGGATTTAAGCCTGTAAAATTTGGGCAACAGGTTGATGAAGTGAGGTTTAATTTCGAAATTATCCCCATTGACTGGTGGAATAGATAGACAAGTAGGAAGAGGACCGCGTATCGGGTAGCATCTTTCATGAAGAGAGATGCGCGGTGGATTCTGCGCACCTATAGGTGGTGGCAGGGTTGTATTGTGAAAATATGATGGAGAACCGTCAAACTCGGTCGATGTAGTAGGTGGAGGGGAAATATAAGATGAAGAGTACCGTCTTCGGAGTCGATAGCAGAAACTCGGACAAGACGGGCACTAGAATCCCGTGTCCAGCTGATCATACACTAAGCGGGTTTAGCGCATGTGGCAGCGTGTGTGAGAACGATTTTAAAATGGTTTGTTTTGAAAAAGTGTCGAACGTGAGTCTTGACTCAACAAATCACAAAATGCACAATCAACCCTAGAACTAAGGTCACCTAGTTTAAGCACTAGACTGCTCCTGAACTTCCAAAGGACAAGTCGCAGGATCAATCCTCTACCACATCTTTACCGCTTTTGTGGCCAAGTAAGTGCCACGTAAGTGGGAGGTATCCGCTATACGAATCACCGAAAATAGCGGGCCTAATTAAGTAACCACTTTCTTTAGTCGCACTTGCCTAGACACCACAAGAGAGATGCGGATAAACGATAGATTACCCACGACCCTCCTCTGTCCTAATTGAACGCGACGGTCCATAGAGACTTGATCTAGATATTTTTTAATTAATGTAGGGTGAAAGTATACTCGTTTTGTGATTTGTGGGGCCTAGGAAAGGTGATGAAATCCCCACCTAATCTGAATTTGGGTTATTGCCCCTTAAAGTCCTGTTAAAATATGCACAAACAAACCAATATCAAAACACGCAAAAGATTTTTGAGCGGCATATTTGCAAAGAATCCTGCAGAAAATATCAAATTATTGGATTATAGAGGAGAGAGAAGAATCTGAGAAAATTACTTGAAGATTTTGGGGGCACAAATCCCCAAAGCCGTCGTGGTTCCATGGTCAAGTGCTTACTATTGTCGCGGTTCCGCCGCACGTTGATGTGATCTTCTACTTGTTTTTTGTCAGTGCACCCCTTTGCTCATGTGGACTTCGATGAAAATCTCTGAATCTCTAAATCCTCGTTCCCGTGACTCCAGATTTCCTTGCAAAATTCGCACAATAATTATTAAATATACAATATGTGGTTTTGGTTCTCTTTAATAATATGTTTACTGGATTATATAAGAATTCAACACGAATAAAAAGAAAAAAAATTATGCACGTATCCCCGGCAACGGCGCCATTTGATTGGTGTTTGTTTTAAAGATGTGTTTTTGTAAAGTAAGTAACCGCAATCAATAACGGTGTCGCTAGTAGCTAGCCGATATGAGTACGGATCGTCCTTAGGAAAACGTCGAACTTTTATCTTGCTTTAGACGAGTTGATTGAAATATGGATGGTTTGTTCTAGATCTACGATATACGAATGTATATTTTATGAAGAAGTGGCTTGTAGGGTTCATATAACTTAGTAGTAATGGATGATTAATTAAAAATGACGCATTTTATCTTTTAACAGTTTAACACTAGATTGATAGTGATGAATGTGGATTAGGGTTCTTTTGGAAGAAACTAGGGTTTCTCCACTCTTAACCCTTGTCCTTGCATTGATCTCTATTCATATCTAGCCCCTAACAAAACATGTGTTAATCTAATCTCAAATCGTGGTCGAGACTATCAATAAATTGGCAGCGCACCCGATAAGGATGTTAACATTTATTTTGCTAAAGTTTATAAACTTTAAAATGTAAAAAAAGAGTTAAATAATTTTATCATCCATTGATCTACCCTAGCCTACGAACCCTAGCAAGCGTAGAATTACTCACGCGTGTTTTGAGAAAAAGAAAAAAGGATAGAGAAGGAGATCATAATGTAAATGCAGAAAGTAATGCAGAAAGTAAAATGCAAAGAACTAAACTAAATATCTACTTTTATTAATCAACTTTAACATGTACAAATCCTTTGAAATTAGAATACAAAGAACTCTCGTGTTGCTTTCAATCTTTATCTCGTAGGAAGTAGATATTCAGTCGATTGATCATGTCAATTTATCACGTCGATTCGTGGACCTGTCTTGGATCTCTTGATCTTGTCGGTGATTTTTGGTGATGTAAAAGGTGATGATTTTTCATATGAAGCTCTCGGTCGTTTAAATATCCATAATGGCAGAAACCCTAGATTCTATGTGTGATTATTTACTATTGTGATCACAGTAGAAAAATCCTAAATCCTACCGGCACAATATGGCTGCGGATCCGCCGCGAATCCATGCTATTGGCCACGGTTGGGCGGCACTTTGGTGGAATCTTGCTTTGAAAATTTCTTTGCTTCTAGGTGTTGACACGTGGAGATTGTTGTGATGTCAGGATTCTTTAATCTTTCTTTGAGTCTCCGCTATTATTGATTTTACGATTTGATTCAACTTTATCGGCAGATTTTATTCCTGATATCTCGATCTCCAAACCTGAGCTCATATCTGCACAATATCTCGATTCATAGTATTAGTAATATTTGTTGTTTATTTTGAGATATTATCCCAACCATTAGTATGATATGATATTTTAAGAATATTGATTAGGATTATTTGATATGATATGCATATTTAAATTATCAAAATATCATATAAATATTATATGCATATATTTTCCTTCATAATATTAATTATAATATATAAACATATGATAAAGAGTATTTTGCAGATAAACCCGCATATGTTCCATAATTACAATAAACATCTTTAAGTACTTAACAAAAATAAGGAAAATATTCCATCAAATGTGCAATATTTTCGACTGAACAAATGTCGTCAGCGAACTAACGCTCGATAAGTCCCAAAAGAAAAAAGAGAAGATAGTATATAATGTGAAATGAACAGGTAAAATTATATATGATCATTCACAGGTATAAGAAAGTTATTCTAACATGGTTATTTGTAGTTTGATAAGGAAGGTATTCATGTATACGAAAAGAGTCCATCTTACCCCGTGGAGTATGGTAACATGTAGTAAAAGGTCCCGTTATAACCCACGGGACAACGGCACGTGAATTCATTTAGGTGTCTTTTAAAGTTACCTCTCATGCCACGATATACGTTCCGTACCAATCTACCCCTTTATCCCCATGTATTGTATTATATAGATTAAGATTATGGGTCTTGGCCGAATCTATAGATATAAAATGTGCAGGTTCATGTTCAAGATATAATCATGTATTCAGATAGTCATGTCAAGTCCATGTCAAGTTATAACCATGGTTCGGTCAAGTCGAGTCAAGTATTCAAGTTTGAGTTTGATATTTGAATTCGTGTGTTCAGGTTCATGATCAAGTATTCAAACTTGTGTTTGATTTTGGATTCTGGTTTGAGATTGGATTCATGTTGGAGTTAGAATCTTATGAAAGGATTTTGTTCTTGCAACATCTTAAGTTCAGGAGTAATCGGCAATTACTGCACATGGACGGTAAGATTTGTGTTTTTTTCCAAGTCAATTGATATTGATAACTCCGTTAAGTTGTCTAACCTGAATAGGCAAGCACTCACTTTCTCCGGCTCTCTAGGGCTCAAAAGAATTGATTACGCTTAAACATATATTAAACTAGAGTTCTAAAAATATTGTTTTGCATATCTCGATGGGGTTTTATGAAAAAAACTTTAATATAGTTTAAAATAAATCTCGAAGGTGATTTATAATATTTAGGGTTTTCAAGAACATGGATTTTAATTTAAATAGTATTTTTGGTGATGAAACTTAGCCTTTTTAAAAATTTGTGGTATTTTATTGAAAACTGGCTCTTTAGGTAACTTGATGATATTTTATTAAAATTCTAATCTTTCATTTAAAAAATATAGTTTCATAATATGTTTTTATTGAAAATACGAATTCATGGTTTTATATAATTTTCAAAAATTTAAATTTTTTTATTTAGAAAATTCGTATTTCTTAAAAACCGTATTTTTATTTCCTTTCCGTGAGGAGTTCTGTATCTCGCTCTACTATCCCAAGGATGTGCGATAATCCGCACCATCCATTAGCGGGTCCCCTAACGAGGGTTGTAGAGGCATAATTGCCAAGGATTTAAAAATCTTGATTGAAAGAATCTCATTTTGAATAGATATGGTATTTTAATGAAAAGCTTCTTCTTTGAATTACCCATATACATAGAATACCGTGCTGTGAAACCATAGTGTGCATGTGGGGTAGGTCGCTACCCCGTGAAGTTTTCTTAAAGGTATTTTTAACGATTATAGAAATAAGGGTTATACTAAAGTTCATGGTATTTTAATAAAAAGTTCGTTATGTGATTGTTTCACATGAAAATTTTAGTTAAATTCAAAACCAAATGATTGTAAACAAAATTAAAAGTAATGTGAGAAAATTAGTTTGATCTATTTTGCTTTAAAGAAGGAAGTTCCAAGGTTAAACTAACATGTATCGGAGGTAACTTCACTTTACCGATATATTTTTAGGAGATGATTTGAGATGAAAGAAAAAAGAGGAAGAAGGACTTACGGCTTTATAACTTCGAGAAAGGAGTAAGGAAAAGAGAGGGGGATCCATGGCATCGTGGAAGCTCCGGAAACGGTTTCGATCTTCGATGGAAGGAGCTTGGTTGCTAACTCCGCTTGACTCCACTTGCACTTAAAAACTTTTGGGATGGTTTTGATAGAAATTTTCATAATAGAGGGGAGCTAGAGTATGGGGTGGTATTTATAGTGAAGTATTATGATTTGGGATTTAAAAATGTGGATTAAAAGAATTTAAATGGTGTCAAATGGTGAATTGAAGATTCTCTATTTGATTGCAGGAAAATCAAACAGTACAGAGGAGTTGAAGGGGGTTGAGCACGAAGGTAATTAGGCTCAATCAAACCGTCGACGTCGGTCCTTTGGTGAAAACGGACGGTCGGATCTTAATGATTCTTCTCGAGATTTGTGCCATGTATCAAGTTGGGTGTTTACTCCTATTTGCGCATGTTTGATTTTTCTGAAACTTTTCGTTTCTCCGTGATTGCACCTGCAACTTTTGGGGTTCCGAAAAATTAAAATGAAAAAAATCTAAAAATAATTGGGTCTGATGGGAATCAAACGCACGGGCAATGTCATAGCAGTGTAGAGACTTTACCAGTGAGTTACAAGTTGTTCCTTTCTTTTATTTAACAAAAATAACTTTTAACTCTTACACAGGCTGAAATACCCTTTTCTGTACAATAATAAGAAATTTTTGTACAGGAATTTCAGAATCGTTACAATAACTTTTTTCGATAACTAGTTTATCTACCCGTAGGAAAACTTCACGGGGTAACGACCTATCCCACACACACACACTATGGTTTCATAGCACGAGGTTCTAGACATATGACTAATTTAAAGAATAGGTTTTACATTAAAATACCACACTTTTATAAAAACGGATTTCTTTTAATTGAGATTTTTAAGTTCTTGGCAATTACGACTTTACAACTCTCGTTAGGAGACCCACTAATGGATGGTGCGGATTATCGCACATCTTTGGGATAGTAGAGCAAGATGCAGAACTTTTCACGGAGTATTCGGTCTCGAAAGGAAATAAAAAAAATACGGTTTTTAAGAAATACGACTTTTCTAAACAAAACTAAATTTTAGAAAAATTATAAAAAAAAATCTGAATTCGTATTTTCAATAAAAACATGTTATGAAACTATATTTTTAAAAATGAAGATTTAAAATATTTAATAAAATACCATCAAGTTTCTAAAAGAGCTAGTTTTCGATAAAATGGCATAAACATTTTTTTTAAAAGCTAAGTTGCATCACCAAAATACCATTTAAATTAAAATACATGTTCATGAAAACCCTAAATATTATAAATCACCCTCGAGATTTATTTTTAACAATATTAGTATATTTTTCATAAAACTCTCTCGAGATATGCAAACAATATTTAAGAACTCTAGATTAATATAGATTTAAGCGTTGTCTTGGAAAAATGCACAAATTCTGTTGTCCATGTGCAGTAGTTGCCAATTACTCCCGAACTTAAGATATTACAAGAACAAAGTCCTTTCATAAGATTCTAACTTCAAACCAGAATCCAAACTCAAACCAGAATCCAAACTCAAACTAGAATCCAAAATCGAACACAAATTTAAATACTTGATCATGAACCTGACGCTCGAATTCAAATATCAAACTCAAACTTAAATACTTGACTCGACTTGCCCGAACCATGGTTATGACTTGACATGAATACATGAACACATGATTACATTTTGAACATGAACCTATACATTTTATAACCATGGATTCGGCCAAGACCTATAATCTTAATCTATACAATACAATACGCGGGGATAAAGGGGTAGATTGGTACGGAACGTATATCATGGCACGAGAGGTCACTTTAAAAAACACCTACATGAATTCACGTGCTGTTGTCCCATGGGTTATGACGGAGCTTTGTACTACATGTTACCATAGTCCACGGGGTAAGATGGACTCCTCTCGTATACATGAATACTTTCTTTATCAAACTATAAATAACCACATTAGAATAATTATCTATACTTGTGAATGATCATATACAACCTTACCCGTCTTCTGTTCATTTCATATTATATACTATCTTCTCTTACTTCTTTTGGGACTTACCGAGCGCTAGTTCGCTGACGACATTTCTTTCTGTTTCTTTCTTTGGAATGTTCGCCGGGAGGACCGGACTCTGAGGAGATAGAGCCGAGCCCGGAGGACTTAGACCAGTTTGCTACTCAGCCAGACTACCGGCTTCTTCCAGCCCGCACTTACTTTTAGTATGCCTTTGTTTAGGCATTTGTTTTTATTATTGTATCTTTTATTTTCAGACAATCGTATGTAAAATTGAATGTAAATAAAGTTGTTGTTCATTTTTATTATTCTTATCATTCTTGGTCATTATTATATTGCTTAATTACGCTTAACATATTTTAATAGTAATACATTGCAGGTTTTCCACGTCACCGTTTCCGTTTACTGAGAAGCGGGGCATGACATTCGTCAGGAGGACAGAACTATGAGGATATAAGGCTGAGCCAGGAGGACTTGGGCCAGTTTGCTATTCAGCCAGACTACTAGTTTCTTACTACATGTACTTACTTTCATTATGCCATTGTTTAGGCATTTGCATTATTATTGTATCTTTTATTTCCAGACGGTTTTATATAAAGTTGAATGTAAATAAATTTGCTGCTTCATTTTAGTACTCTTGTCATTCTTACTCATTGCTATATTGCTTAATTATACTTAATGTATTTTCATAGTAATACGTTGTGGGCTTGCCACGTCACCGTTTCGTCTACTGGGAAGTGGGGCGTGACAAAAACCTTATTTAAACGAATTCATAAGTTACTAATGACGTTTCCAAGTTTATGTCTTGAGTACAACATGCACGATATGTCAAACATTAAGAAAGATTGCTTACAATATGATATGCACCCAAAACGGTGATATGGCATGACAACTTGAAGCAAGTAATAATGTGATGCAAGCCTAATCAAGAATCAATGACGTCGCAGAGTAAATATTCAAGGAAATGAAGCTAATTGAAGAATAAAAACGAAGATAGAAATTTTGAGAGTTATACCTATGTTTAGTAATGATCTCATAAGGTTAGAAATCTCATTCCAACCCATTTTTAATGCTCAAGACATTTTCTTCTCTTTTAGAGACGTCTAATCTATCCGTTGGAATTCAAACTGCTAAAATTTCAAAATGGATAATCAATCATGTCGTAACACATACGTCAATGACTGACGTCTGTATAAGAAATTTTGAAACCACAGACGTCTCCACTGACGTCTGTAGTACAAATTCCTAAATTCATGATACTGGACACACTTCAGTGACAGATACACAGACGTCACTAGAAGGAGAAGAAGACGTCTTGAGCCTCATTTCCTTTAATATTTCCTAAATTCATGATACTAGTACAAATTCCAAAACCTGATATAATCTATCAAATCAATTCTTGTGCAATATCGGTTATAATCTTTTGAGATCATAAGATTGAGAGTGAGTGAATTTGCCATTTTTGTAAAAAAATTATAAACCCATGAGAGAGGGTGTTTCTCAATCCACAAGAAGGGGTGCCTCTCATCCACGAGAAAGGGTGTTTCTTAACCCATGAGAAGGGTTACTTCTCAACCCACGAGAGGGGGTGTCTCTCATTACTTGAATTGTGTGGATTCGGAGTGGAAAAAGAGATCTTCCTAGAGAGACATGGATTAGAGAGGAAAATGCTACTTTTTTTAGAGAATCGCGGGTTAGAGAGGAAGAAGACTTGTTTTCTAGGGAACCACAAGTTCAAGAGTGTGATCCATGTGAAGAGAGATTTTTGTTTTTCACATTCCTGTGAAGAGGGATTCATGTTCTTCATAAATATAGTGCAGAATTGTTTCTCAGGCGGGGACTAGCCATAGGAACGTGGTGAACTCTAGTCAACATATCACTCTGTTTGTAATTGCTTTTACTCTCTTTACTTTTCTATTTTTGTGTTGATTGCCAATCTAAGTTTCTTTTTTAAACTTGTTTAAATAATTTCCTCAGAAACTTGGTAATCACTAAGAATATATTAATTAAGTTTTTTTAATTTTCCATTGGACATATAGTTACTTTATTCACCCCCGTCTAAGGTATTTTCAATTGGTAGCAGAGCGTCTGTATACAATCTTCAGTGTCAAACACCAATAGCTATGGGACCAGCCATCACCCCGGTTAAGGTCAAGAAACATATACAATAGTCTAAGTACCGATACCCCGTCTCGACACTTCCACGACTAGGAACATTTAAGGATGTGCTTATGGACTACCTAGGCCTTACTAGTATAATCATATCATAATCCTGGTAGTCAAGCAAAGATCTTAAGGGCTTTATCAACATGTATTAGTGATACGTAATAGCAAGTAAAACATATAAATATGAATGATAAAGCAAACCAGATAGCTTACTATCATCTCGAGCAAGAATGCTCAATCATATAGATCTATATACAATTACAATAATTGCCTTCAAGAAACCTATATCTAACAGAGATAAGGTGGTTGGTACTTCGATTCAGGTGGAGAGTCTGGTAGAGCTAGTGGTGAGACGAGTCTCTAAGGCAAGAGGATCGGGAGTTCGACAGAAAAATTGCATGTTTGATTCGTATCATGGAGAGTGTCATAGATGGGGAGTTGCGTCAGTTGCAGCAGAGTATCGAGCAGGTTCTAGCTCTGTATGGGATGGAGGAGACTCGACCCGTATCTTTTCACTTAGAGGCGCACTTCAGATTTTCGGTGATATTATCATCAGGTTTAAATTACGCTGGTGATAAGGGCGGATGGAAGTCGACGACGGGTTACATGTTGGGCACGGAAGCGATGCCAGGAAGATCGACACTTCAATCTGATATTGCAGTATCAATGATGGAAGGAAAATTGACAACCGTCTTAGAGGCGGTTAGGGAGACCATCGGTTTACAAAGGTTGTTGGGTTTGGGTATTTCATAGGAGGTGAGAGTGTTCTTTTAGGAGGCCGAGAAGAATGTGATGTCACATACGAAGATTGATGCCCAGTAGGATTCGGCAAACGCATTTCTGAGATGGTTCCGGTGCAAGTTCAAGTTTTGCGTAATTAATTGTTAAGGTGTCTTTGGGCACAAGACGACGAGAACGGAGTTCCAGGATATTGAGAAAGTGAAGAGATTATGGTGAATTTGAATCAAGGTGGGAATTGTTGAATTTGATTTAAATTTGAATTAGTTAGGGATTAGTGAGGATTTATATCTAATCTCTTTAGTTTAGATTTAAATATAATCTCTAGTTTAAATTCATATTTATTTCTAATTTAAGTATGGATTTATCTCCCAGCATTTATTTACCATATAAATATAAGGCTTTCTCCAAGGATTTTATGTATCCATAATTCTCTAATAATTTAGAATTTGAATAGATTAGAAGAGGACGGCCAAGCGCGGTCACGGATAGAGAGAGGTTTTGTAAGAAAGGATATTTATTTGTAAAGGAAGTGAGTAGTCGGTATAATCTCTTGTAATTTTTTCTCATAGTGGAAGTTTTCATTACGGTCTATAAGGTTAGGTACTAGTTGCGCCGTAAATGGGTAAATCTTGTGTGTTGTTGTTTGGTGTGCTTTTCGTGTGATTTGGTATCCGTCGAATAGTCTTTTTCAATCTACTCTAAAACAAAGGTTTTGGATTTCTGCTGTGCAGTAGAGACGTAATTCTTACAATAGTTAAATCCTAACTTTAATGAAAGCAAAAAAAATGCTGAGATAGCGCAGTTGAGAGATTGTGACTTTATCGGACTGAAAATTTAAAGGCTGTTTTACTGTGCATGCTTGTGGCGTTTAAAATTTAAACAAATTACTGATTTAATGAGGCTTACATCGCAAAAATACCCAATAGTTTTATGGTTTCACAACTAATCACCAAATTATCTAGAAGCCGCGAAAGACTAATGATAATGGTTCCACCTTAACGCCTCCACTTAAACTGTCACTGGTACTTAGCACACGTTTTTATTAAAATAAAAGCATGCATGATATGATTATTTTCATTCAATGTGGATATTTTTTTCAAAAGTAAAAGAGATTTTAAAATATTTTTTTGCTCATTTATTATTTCAAAGATCGATGTGGATATTTTCTCTATTTTAACTAAAACTTTACAAGGTATCTATTATCTTAACTAAGAGTCATTAAAAATCTTTTAAAATCTTAGTTGTTTAATGCTAATACGCATCAACGTGCGTCATACGTGCGATGCATGTGTTCAAATAAAAATTATATTTTAACATTTTTAATTTGAATTCAAAAAAAATAGCGAAAATTAGAACTTACATGGTGGGAGTGATATATTTGTTTCAAAATGATTCACAATGATTCTACTAGTTATTTAAGACCAGTAGAGATGATTATATAGTTGTAACTGATTCAGTTGATAATTGTATTTATTAAATATTAGTTAAAGGAAATTCTACATTTAATTTTGTTAGTGCTGATGTGGCACTATTTGAGGTTACGTTATACCATCAAATTGAAATCTATTTAGAGACCCTAAAGTTTTGTGGTGAGAGTGCCACATGGGTATGACGCCCCTCTTCTTTGCGGTATAATTGCAGAGATAGAGATATGAGACAGTCTCAAACCCATCAAAAAACCCTTTTACTTTTTCTTACACTTCAACTTCCTCCCTCCGCCTCCAGCGCCTTCAAGCTCCAATTTCTCCAAACCTTAAACCTAATCCGTCATGAGTACCACCACCAGCAAGAAAACTTTCTCCTTCCTTTTCCTATATCATCCGTCTCCATCTCCTTCCCCTCTCACTCTAAAAAGACTCAAACCTATTTTTCCAAATCCCAAACTCTAATCCATCGTGGCCACCACCACCAAAAAGAAAGTTTCATTTTTCTTCTTCCTCTTCCTCATGCGCCTTTACCTCCTTTCAGCTGAATCCATCTCTTCCTACCATCTGCCTCCTCTCCCCCACCCTCAAACCCTAATTCTCTAAACCGCCAAATCTAAACTACCACGGTCACCGTTATTTAGTTTATTTACTTGGGAGACAAAGTAGTCTCCGTTAACCGTTACCTTTGGTGTTATCGCTGTTGGATATAGTGTGCTCAAGGCAATTATTGTAATTGCAGGCACGCGATTATGATAATTGAGGGAAGACCTATACGGGTAGGACAGTCTTACTCAAAATGAAAGTATACTATCTGGTTTGTCTTTATCATCATGTACATGCATTATGTGGTATTGCAGATCACTATTACATGTTGATAGAGGCCATAGGATTCTTTCTTGACTACCAGCATTATGATGACGATCATATACGTGAGAGCTGGGTGGTCTATAAGCACATCCTTAAATGTCCCTAGTCATGGGAGTATCGAGACTGGGCATTGATATTCCAGAGTAGACTAGTATATACTCTTCGAGACCCCGACGAGGGGCGGTGGCCGGTCTCACAAGCCATTGGTGTTATGTCACCTAAGATAGTATACATATGCTTACTGGAGGTGAGTGTACTGGAGGGACTCGCCAAGAACTTCTAGATGGTATTATTCCTATCGTCAGATGGAAGTTCTCAGGTGGCATGAGTACAGGTTAGTCCTTTTGACCTGAAGTCGTCATTTGTCTCGTGTGAGTTCCTACCGTACTTTGATTACTACTCTACCACGGCTCAAAGGAGTCATGCAAACAGCTTTTAGTTGGGTACAGTCCCGAACCACATGGAGGCAGTGGTCAACTGTCAGGGATTCGTCTCTCCTGGTATTAGGAGTCGATGTCGCGCTGTATTCGGTTCGCTATCACTAGAAATCCATGGCAACGGTAGGGGAGATTTACTGATAGTTGATCAGTAGTATCTCAGTTGGTGATGAGCTAGACTCAGACACGACTTATCGGGTTAGTATGGGTATGACGTTATCCACACCCTAGATCTGATATGCGATATTCTTTGACGAAGAGACCGGACTGTACGGAGATTGTCACATTCAGGTTCAGTAGGGTAACGACATACTTGATTATCGACCCCCCTTTCGACAAGTACCTGGGTAGCCGTTATGTACAGCTAGTGCCGCTGACGTGCTTGTGGTTAAACCTACTGCCAGCGTATTGTCGAGTTTCTAGAGTCCCACACATATGGTTTTCCCAGTTCAGGTGACAGATGTAGGATCCGTACAGTGGTACGTGCATGGGGTCCGATTAAATACGTGTACGCGATACACGGACTTTAATCGGACGGTTGATAATACTAGCCGGCTTAAGATTAAGCCGGATTATTAATTCGGGTTTTGATTTAATAATTTTTATATGTATTTTTTGATACATATATTTTAGTATTATTGTTCACTATTCATTTTCTCTCTTTAGTGCTACCCGTATTTTTATACGGATACACGTATATGTAGTGATACATATACCAGGTGAAGTATTCCGTATTTGTACGGGAATACTTCTAGAAGGACGCCTCATATTTGATTTTCCTTTTGGAAAATTAAATAGGAAATGAGGTGGCATGTGGAGGACATGAAGCATGGTTGCTTGTAGAGAGGGATGGCTATGTGTTTTTATATGATTATTCATTTGGATGCACTATTGCATCATGGTTGATTTTATATAGCCATGCTTTTCTACACTTGATGACTTGATGAGATTTTTTCTTCATCTCCTCCACCATGGCTCATGCTTCCTCTAGCTCATCTCCTTCTTCTTCTTCTTTCTATCATTTTTAAGCAAGATTTTAGAGAGAAAAATATAGTGAAGTATTCCTACATCACCGGCTATCCAAACCTAACAACTTTGAATCGTCGGTTTGAGCCTCCTCCGTGTTCCCTTAGGTGGATCGTCTTCGGCAAAAGTGATCGATCCTCAAGCGCGTTTCCGGCGGCTACGAGCTTGGAGGGGTCTTCCACAATTGGGTGGACACACGACAAAAGTTGTATTTCTCAACCTTACATATTTTATCTTACTAGTTTAGGGTGTTTGGTTCGAATCCTCGGGTGTGAGCGTCCGGTGCTCGCAAAAAGTTTTTGTTTTTGCTTCCGCCTCGCCCGCGGCCTCCGCGGCGCGAGCGCCGGATCCCAATATGGTATCAGAACCACCCAAACACCATAAACTAGTGTTTGACAATGCTTAAGTTTCAAAATCGAAAACACCGATTTCGAAAACCCAGTTTCTGTCAAAATATTTTTGGTCTCTAAATTTTTTTTAAATAAGTGCAGAAGCTTGCTCTAGACTAGATAGAGACACACAATGAAAATGAGACGATTCTATCAAGTTTGGCCCGGCGAGATTCTCAAAATGGCCGGCCTCACCCGTTTACTGTTCATGTATGGGACTCGTTTTCATGGTGTGTGCTGGGTTTTGTAAAATGGTATTTTTGGTGTTGTTTGATTTGTTCCAGATTTCACTTTGTGTCATCTTTGCTTTGAGACAACTCGGGAGTTTTAAAAACTCGAAACTTTTGCATCGTCGGTATCTGTGATGTTGTATATGTGCTGATGAACGTCGTCTAATTGCTATATGTTCATTTAGACGGGGTTGCATACATTCTGGTGTTACTTGCTTCTGCAGTTATATATATATCTAGTTATGGTTTGTGCGGATTGTCGTGATGGTGTGCAATGTTAGATGTACAGTTCAGATTCATTTATATATTGATTATTGCGGGGTGAGCGTCCGACATGTGGACTGCCGTCACTGCCAGTTTGTATATTCTTTTGTCAGGGCACGACCGGGTTAAGGTCTATATCGCCGTTGTATATATTTTCTTTTCTGTACTAGGATTACCCCACGGAGGAGTGCTCGAATAGCCGGGTTCTAGAAGACAATGGACCTGCATCTTATGGAGTTGAGACCGGGGGGCCTTACTCTAGAATTGGCGGGCTATTCGCCGCACTCATAGGGGGTATAGGTTGACCCACGGAGGGATGCTCAAGTTACCGGATTCCGTGAAGTGCTGGGTGACCCACTCACTTTGTTGATTAGGGTTGCCTCACTTCGGAGATTGGCGGGTAACTTGTCGCACTCATAGGGGTCTAGGATCTTCATTGCACTGGCTATCCACACGACCGGGGAACGTCGCGTTTCATTTATGGCTCAAATGAAACGCGGGGCTCCTAGATTATCCGCTATTCTATATTGTTGCTCGCATGCTTGTGATGATTTTCTCTGCTGTGATGGCTCTTATCTGCCTGCGATGTTGATATATATATTATATTTAGTAGATACTTCTATATGTTTTGCATCCGCGCTAGTCCAGCCCCCGTTCTGCCGTTAGTTAAGTAACCTAACGGTGCATGACGGGGCTTCGTGGCGAATGC
This sequence comes from Agapanthus africanus, assembly GCA_030015575.1. Lineage (NCBI taxonomy): Eukaryota > Viridiplantae > Streptophyta > Magnoliopsida > Asparagales > Amaryllidaceae > Agapanthus > Agapanthus africanus. The sequence continues at coordinate 89,648,476 of JASDDO010000019.1, read as the reverse complement.
GGATGGCATATAAAAAGCATGTTATTTTGGTTGTTTATTTTGTGGCTTGGAAACATAAAATAATGGGAATGCGTTATCTAAATAATGCAAGGAAAAATAAAGCTAAATGATGTTTTCGGAACCAATTTTAAAACTACTCGGTTTTTTTCAAAACTTTTAGTCATATTCTTTTACTTTGCATAGAGGTATTCGGTTATGAATATCCCGCACATCATTCTATGAGGGAAGAGCCTTGATCCCTTCATTGGGAGTTCGCTCTTAAGCAAAAGTTTATGTTACTAGTTTTAAAATGCGGAGCTTAAACCACTCCATTTCAAAACCACTCGAGTTCCTTCTACGATATCAAGTTCATTACATTAAAGGTTTTTTGCCAAAAACCAGTCGTAGCCCTCCGTCATTTCAGAATTGTAGCGCCTAGTATTCGTGCTATGTTTGTTGGCTTCCGTTAAGGCATAATGTGCGGTAGCTATGTGTTGCTTTTCTGTAGCCTGGATATGCATTAATCTAGGACAGTCGTACAGCCTTTTTGGCATCCGTCAAGGGCAAGTACGGGTGGGTCTAAATTAATCAGGAAAATGACGGGTAGAACTTGATTTGCAACTTCTGATTTGTTGGCTTTCGTCAAGGTCATAAGCTGCTTGGGGCAAAAACCACATCAGGAGTTTCAAACATACGGGAAACTTGCCAGGCATGCGCATACCTTTTAGAGTGTGATGACTTGAGTGGATTCCGTCAGGTTATCACATGATGATAGTTAGGTCCCGATTCCCGCTGATGAGTACGCATTACTCCTCGGAAGATTTTTCACTTAAATGATCCCGACTAGTTCTCATTTTAGGGTTTGAAAGAGAATTCGAGAAAACAGTGGGAGCCATCTTGATCAGATAAAGTGATAACCAATCTGATCTTGATAGAGTGCACGTTGAGTGTTTCTTTTCTCTCTCTCTGGTACAGCGACTCATGACTTACCTTAAAAACTCATGAACCAATTTTGACCGAACCTTCTTACACCCTTTGGTTTTTTGGTTTGTGTTGATTCGCGACAAAGTTGTATATATCCCTGCCACTCCTACTTTACCTTTTGCATTTCTTCAGAATACGTCGTACCACTACGATGACCCATATTGCTTGGAGCGACTATCGTATAGTTATATACGAACTCGAAGAAGTTACTTCTGTCAAGGATAGCCACAGGTTCTAAAGAAATTAAATAGGATTATTCGGTTGTCTCTTCCCTTTACCTTCTCTCAGATTGCGAGAGCTCCTTGATTAGGAGAGTACACATGTTATGCTTATTGGATAGTCTTCTTCCAAATCTTAGGCTGGTGCCGAAAGGTAGGGAAGGAAGAAAACCAGTTAGCGCAGGGACGGTGTGCAGAAGGTAAGAAGTAGAGACATATAAAGGGATTGAAGTGAGAGCAAAGCAAATTGCGACTACTGTCATGAATCTGGATAATGGAAAAGGAATTATTAGGAATACCTGACCATCCCCTATGAAACATTTTCATGTTTCAGTTTTTCTGTGTACATGTAATAGAGAACTGTTTTCCTAATTAATTCTGACTCCAGGATATGTATTTACCAGTTTTGGATCTCACATCTGTACGGTGTTACAGATGATGAGTAGGAGTAGAATATTAGGAAATGGACGATTTGATCCTCAATATCGGAATTCGTTGTAATTGGTGATATTGGATTAAATCGTCTGGTTTTTGCCTAATGGTAAATATTTGGTTTCGAATAACCGTTGTTATGCACCAGATTTTAAAATGAAATATCTGTACCTTTATTTTTATAAAGTGAGATATACATTTTGAAAATTGTGTTGTAAACATTTACCTTTATCAGTTGAGAAAAAGGTAAGGTGCATTGAATAACGGTGTAAGACATTCTTAACCAAGATACAATTTTCAATTTACAAAACACAGAATTTGAGTTGGTATACTCTTGGGACTTATATATGGAGGTGTATCTTGTCCAGTGTCCTTCGGGACAAAGGGTTGGTACTCTTATTTCATTCAAGATTACTTATGCGTTCTCTAGTTTTAGACACGCATTCATAGTAATGCAAGGTCAAAAATTTTGAGAAGTTTGTAGGTATAAGAATAAAGTAAAGAACCATAGGTTGGAAGTATCGGGATTCTCCGAGATGATCGAAAATGTAGATACTTATACTAGGTATTCCATTATAGTAATATCGAGAACTTGATTCTCTTACAGGTTACATATCAGTGTACGTACTCCATGATAAGTAATGTTGTATTGGCCTTTTCCCATTAGATGATATGCACTAGAAACGATTGCATGACTTTTGAATCTAGTTCCATCTAAATTAGTGCCTTGATTCTATATGAATATAGAATGGTTGCGTATCTTATGGTTATTAAGATATGGAGTTGTCTGGTTTCTGTTTAAAAGCAGAATCCGGACAAACTCGAGGTATGCTTCGGTAATGGCAGTTTGTGGATTATCCCGAGCATTCGCTGGGATTTTGTTTCTACCATTTACAAGATCAATAGTTATATTGTTTTTGACTCGCCATATTTTTTATAAAAGGATATTTTTGCAAAAGAAAGTAGTGGGAGTATAGTAGAATAGGAAGTAATTCCGGTACCACAAACGGTTATCGAAAATTTAGTAGAATCTAAGGATTCAATTGGACTTGACAAACCGTTAGCCACTCCGCAAATTTTAGTTGGTGACCTCAGACACTCGAGAGATGCAACGGTTTTCTCGTAGACGGTGACAGGGAGGTCAGCATCATGGAGATGATGGTCCTACTAGTTATCAGTAGGTCATAGAAAGTGGAAACTTTCAGGTGACCAGATACTTCATATCTAAGATGGACTCCATGCACTTCAGCAAATTATGGATTTTGGATTTTGCTGGGTGATCCTTAAGGGGTAAAACCCATTAGGAGCAGGTAGATCTTTCGAGATTTGTTCAGGTGGAAAGGTAATAACCTAATAAGGCTGGACTTGTTGTAAAGAGTTTTCATTAAATACCCGTTGTGGATTGTGATATGACTTTTACTTCAGTGTCTATGCTGAAGTCCATATGGATATGTCTTGGCGCTGATGCAGTTTATGGCTATGATATCTGGCGGGTGGGTGACTATAACGTCTTTCCAAATGGGATTTTGGAAGTACACCTGTATATGACTCTGCCAGAGGGTTATCGTAGTTAGTGGGAGCAGCGGAAGGTGTGCAAGATTCTTATGTCTATTCGTAGTCTAAAGCAAGGATAGCAGAGACGGATCATCTATTTTGATGTGATAGTTAAGGTGATTGACTTCGTCAAAACAAAGGTGAACCTAGTAAGAAAGATGTAGGGAGTATTGTCCATAATTTGGATGACATACTCCAGATAGGAAGTGACATTCCTATACAACTATCGGTCAGATTTTTGTTATCATACAGTGTTTTCTCCACGTTAGATATGGATAGTATATCAGGAGTTCCGGTGACTAGATCTATGGTTTTAGATCTAGATTTGGGAAGTTTTCAAAATCAGGTACTTGGACAACATTCTAAAAGTATCTTAGAATGGACAACTCCTAGCGTGGGGGTATACCCGCATGTGATGGAGTCACCCTCTTTAAAGATATGTCTTTTAGACTGATGAAGAGAGAGGCAGGCATGAATGGCATATCATTTGCTTAGGAAATTGAGTCAATCATGCATAGTCTTGTACAACACAAGATATTTCTTTTGCCCTAGTTGCAACAAGCATATATTAATCCAATCCACGAGAAACAAAGGGAAGCAGTAAAGAACATAAGAGAATGTTCTTGGTATAGGATAACGGCAGCCTGCTCTAGAAGGCGGTTATCAGTTTAGGCTTCCAAGGTGACCTGGATGACAGAGATGCTGTCAAAGTTATGAATTTATCCTCTTCTGAGGATCAGTGTGTTGGATAGTGTTCCAATAAGGATACTGAAGTAATCATGGTGCAGGATGCTGGTTATAACTCAACAGAGGATACAATCCAAGAAGTTTGTTGGATAGGAGTTGTTCATTGATGAACTTGGTCCCATCAGGTATCCAGAAAAATTCTTGTGGCGGGGAATCGCTCAGTTTAGGAGATTATTGATCTCTGCAAAGTTGAGATATAGAGAGAAGAAGTTAAAACATTATAGCGAATCCACTGAGGATATTTCTCAAACAAGGATGTTTTTCAAACGAGATTTGAGAAACTGATTAGTAGAGAAGTTGGGTATTCGGTAGCACACGAGCTGTGAGTACGCGATACCGTAATAATTAGCCTTAAGTGCAAGTGGGAGATTGTTGGATATAGTACGCTTAAGGAAATTGTTGTAATTGCATGCACGCGATTATGATAATTGAGGAAGGACCTATACGGGTAGGACAGTCTTACTTAAAATGATAGTATGCTCTCTGATTTGTCTTTATCATCATGTACATGTATTATGTGGTATTGCAGATCACTATTACATGTTGATAGAGGCCATAGGATTCTTTCTTGACTACCAGCATTATGATGGCGATCATATACGTGAGAGCTGGGTGGTCTATAAGCACATCCTTAAATGTCCCTAGTCATGGGAGTATCGAGACTGGGCATCGATATTCCGGAGTAGACTAGTGTATACGCTTCGAGCCCCCGATGAGGGGCGGTGGCCGGTCTCACAAGCCATTGGTGTTATGTCACCTAAGATAGTATACAGATGCTTACTGGAGGTGAGTACACTGGAGGGACTCGCCGAGAACTTCTAGATGGTATTATACCTATCGTCGGATGGAAGTTCTTAGATGGCATGAGTACAGATTAGTCCTTTGACCTGAAGTCGTCATTTGTCTCGTGTGAGTTCCTACCGTAATTTGATTACTACCCTACCACGGCTCAAAGGAGTCGTGCAAACAGGTTTAGTTGGGTACAGTCCCGAGCCACATGGAGGCAGTGGTCGACTGTCAGGAATTCGTCTCTCCTGGTATTAGGAGTCGATGTCGCGCTGCGTTCGGTTCGCTATCACCAGAAATCCGTGGCCACGGTAGGGGAGATTTACTGATAGTTGATCAGTAGTATCTTAGTTGGTGATGAGCTAGACTCAGACACGACTTATCGGGTTAGTATGGGTATGCCGTTATCCACACCCTAGATCCGATATGCGATACTCTTTGACGAAGAGACCAGACTGTACGGAGATTGTCACATTCAGGCTCAGTAGGGTAAGGACGTACTTGATTGTCGACCCCCCTTTCGACAAGTACCTGGATAGCCGTTACGTACAGCTAGTGCCGGTGACGTTCTTGTGGTTAAACCCACTGCCAGCGTATTGTTGAGTTTTTAGAGTCCCACACAGAGGGTTTTCCCGATTCAGGCGACAGATGTAGGAGCTTTACGGTGGTACGTGCAGGGTGTCCGATTAAATACGTGTACGCGATACACAGACTTTAATCAGACGGTTGATAATACTAGTCGGTTTAGGATTAAGACGGATTATTAAATTAGGTTTTGATTTGATAATTCATATATGTATTTTTGATACATATATTTCAGTATTATTGTTCACTGTTCATTCTCTTTTTGGTACTATCCGTATTTTTATACGGATACGCATATATGTAGCAATAAATATACCAGATGAAGTATTCCATATTTATACAGGAATACTTCTAGAAGAATGACATCTCATATTTGATTTTCCTTTTTGGAAAATTAAATGGGAAATAAGGTGGCATGTGGAAGACATGATGTATGGTTGTGGACTTACGGAGAGGGATGACTATGTGTTTTTATATGATTATTTCATTTGGATGCACTATTGCATCACGGTTGATTTTATATAATCATGCTTTTCCACACTTGATGGCTTTATGAGATTTTTTTCCATCTCCTCCACCATGGCTCATCTTCCTCTAGCTCATCTCCTTCTTTTTCTTCTTGCTATTATTTTTAATTAAGATTCTAGAGAGAAAAATATAGAGAAGTATTCCTACATCACCGGCCATCCAAAGCTAGCAACTTTGGATCGTCGGTTTCAGCCTCCTCCGCGTTCCCTCAGGTGGATCGTTTTCGGTAAGGGTGATCGATGCTCAAGCGTGTTCCCGACGGTTACGAGCTTGAAGGGGTCTTCCACAATTGAGTGGACATGCGACAAAGGTTGTATTTCTCAATCTTGCATGTTTTAGCTTACTAGCTTAGGGTGTTTGGTTCGAATCCTCGGGTGTGAGCGTTCGGTGCCCGCAAAAAGTTTTTGTTCTCGCTTCCGTCTCGCCGGCGGCCTCCGCGGCGCGGACGCCGGATCTCAACATGCAATGTAAACAATTTGTTAGTTAGTCAGGAAACCATAAAGTTATTTAATAGCTATTGGAAATATTGTTTCCTTAAATTTTTTTAGTCCACTTATAGTTTCTTCGCCGTTACACCTCTTTACTAGTTCGAGGAAAATGGCATACAATATTAAACTGAAGAATTTAAAACCTCTTGATGTTATGTGCAATGTACGAAGTGTATGGTATTTATTTGCAACCTATAACTTTACATGGGCCTATAATTTCCCAATCATTCCAAAGCACAAGTCCATATTAAAACCTAGGCTTTATTAATCTCTAGGGTTTACTCGGTTTTCCTTCTTCTTCCATTTTCCCATCAGCAGCGAAGGCGGCAGATCAATGGGCGGCTTCAGGGTAAAATCAAAACCCTAATTTTTTTCCCTCATTCATTTTGTTTCTATGGATCTGATATGCAAATAGCGAAATGTTGCGGTGGTTGGTTGCAGTTTCATCAGTACCAGGTGGTGGGCAGGGCTCTTCCGACTCCCTCTGATGAGCACCCCAAGATCTTTCGCATGAAGCTGTGGGCCACCAATGAAGTTCGTGCCAAGTCCAAGTTTTGGTATTCATTCATTTTTAAGCCCCTTTTGTTAAAAATCTGATTTTTATTTGTTAAAATTTGATTTTTTTTTTTGTATTGTGGTGTGTTGATTTTGGTTGGATTGCGAATTGTTAGGTATTTTTTGAGGAAGTTGAAGAAGGTTAAGAAGAGTAATGGCCAAGTTCTTGCCATCAACGAGGTTCGATTTTATTTTCAACCCCTTTTTTGTGATTATTGGCTCATTGGTTAAAATGCTCTTTTTTGTGTGTGTATTGTAGTTTGATTTTGGTTGGGGTAATTATTTTTTGAAACTGCGCACGTCGCGATGATTTAGCTTAATGCAGGGGCTATTTGGTTTGCAACATTAGAAATGAATCATCTGTTGCATTCGATTTCTATTGTGAGAAAATATGAGCAATATCATTATCATTTGGTTGCTTGCAATTTTACTTCGGGATTTGCAAATTTAGAACATAGATTGTGCTAGGCCAGAAGGAAAAAAAAAGTTAGTGAAATTGTAGCGTCTGATTTAAATTTGCAAATGGAATAAATGAGAGGCATATGCGGCACTTGATAAACTTTATTTTCAAAAGTTGCATCATCATTTGGTCCAACCAGGTTGGCTTCATCATGTGTTGCATAAATTTTCGACACTTGCCTCACATTTTATCGTTTCCATATTTTATATGTTGCTTATGAAAAAGTGGAATTGAAAATTTGCTATTTTAGCCTCATATCCATTCAGCTATATAGCCCTGTAGTTGTATTTTTCCTCTCTTTGTTGATTTTAGTTAGCAAAAATTGTTAGCGCATTGTTTCAGCATACTGTTGGTATGATATCGGAAGAAAATTTTCTTAATACCATAATCACATTAAATGTACACTTGAATATCAGAGAATAATGGAGGAAAGATGCCATAGGAGGGAATTTCCTCCTATGGCGTCGAAAAAATACCCCTCCCTGAATTTTTTCGACGATCGGCACCCACCATGTTTATCGTTATCATCTAAGATGTGGGTACACCAAATTTCATGTGATTCTACAACCTTTTCACCGTTGATTTAGCAATGTAAAAAGTTCTATTGTCGGTAAACCGTTAATTTTGAACCCACTAAATCAACAGTGAAAAGGTTGTAGAATCACATGAAATTTGGTGTACCCACATCTTAGATGACAACGATGAAGGTGGTGGGTGCCGATCGTCGGAAAAAATGAGGGAGGGTGTATTTTTTCGACGCCATAGGAGGAAATTCCCTCCTACGGCCTCTTTCCATTATTCTCTGAATATTATATCTTTATGGACACATCTATAGGACAGCTTTCTGTTTGATAGAAGTGTGTTGCTGTCTTTGTATATCTTTGTGAACGCTTTAGCTCATCAATAGTCCTAGACTACCGGTTAATTTCTTCCATACAAATAAATTACTTTGGAAATTATAAACATCCAAATTCCTTTAAGTATTAATGTTAATAACATAGTAAAAAAATTATTCGCTATTAATTGTAACAAAGGAGAGGTGTTGCTTGGAAATTGCTATTTAATCCGTTAGTATTTAAATTTAATATTATAGTTAATATCATACTCTTTTTTTTTGCATTATTAGAACATTTTAGTGTTTTATTAACAATGGAGAGGTGTTGCTTGGAAATTGTATTTACTCCGCAAGCATTAAATTTAATAAGATAGTAATATTGAGTTGTTTATTAGAAAAACTTGTCATATTATCAACAAAGCTCTTTCTTGGAACTTTGTATTTTTTTTATGAGATTGGTATGTTGAGTTTTATTTTATCCATGTTATTCTTTCTCCACTTGCATTATGAAATTACCAATTTCTTGTCAAGTATATTTTACCTTTTTGCTGAATGTATTGTTATTTTCCATAGATTTTTGGTGTAATTGTAGGATGAGGATTGATGGCAAATGGTATATATTAAATTCCATTTCCATGATTTGCTTCAGTAAGGGCCTTTTCATATTAGAGTTTGTTGGAAGTTGTGTGTGCTAGTACCACTGTTAACTTGAAGCATTTAGCTTATGCTTTACCTAAGTTAGCCAATGGCTCGTGATTTAGATTTCCAGAAATTAAGAAGTCAAAAATGCAGTTGTTTGCTTGTGAAATGCTTAAGAGAAGGTATGATTTAGAAAATTGAGACATTATGGATTTGTCACGGGGGTTATGATGTTAAACTCATCCCTACAACCTATTAGATATTCCGCGTCGCAACATAAATACAATTTACATTTGCATGATGGTTGTTTGATCAGATCTTACTGAAATCTAACAAATGAACACACCTAGGGAGGATGAAGATGCTAGGCACTGATATGCGTCGCCAAATATCCGTCCGTTTGTTGAGATTCTTCCATCATATTGGATTCTTCTGTTGTTGTCTATGGTTTTGGTTTTTGTGGGCTCTGTATATAGAATAGATAGGTAGTTGCAGCAGTGGTTTCATGCAAATTTCTGTAAACAACAGTTAAAGAATGAAGAGTAAGAGCCGATGATTCATTTCCTAAGGGAATTTCACTCTAATAGACATGTTACAGCCTCCTTGATTTATAGGTTTGTATGCAATTTGCATCTTGAATAGCATATGAGATGAGTTATCGAGAACTCTCATCGTGTTTTAGAGAATGTTGCATTGCTTTCGTGACAAAACATTGGCATGCGTCTAGCAATTTAGGTGCTTTTTTTTGTGTCTGAATCATTTTTTTAATATGCTTTTGGCTTGCCATAAGTCATTATCGACAACAAAACACAAGACTTGGTAACTAATTTTGGGGTCAGTGTCATTTCTTTTTCTTCCATTCAGCTTTGTTCGTGACCATCTTCTGAGGCGAGGAACATATCTCATTTAATTATACACCTGCCTCCATGTTTGCGTAGGAGCCTATCTATTGCAGTTGATTGTAGCTTAGCATATAGTTAGAGCACATTTCGTCCTCCATTGCACTTGATTCATCTAATTTGGTTCTCTATTTTATCTTCAACTATCATCAGCTTCAATTTATCGAAATATAATTTACAAAAGGGCGTGTTTGATTGCTTTAGTTGGAATTTTTCTTATTGCATTTTCAACTACAAGTAGACCCAACTCATCCAACCACTGCAGTTGCAATGTGCCTTTTTTTGGTTTGAAAATGCAAATCTGACCACATGTTTTCTGAAAAGTATATATTTGATAAGGTGTGTTTGAATGCAGAACCACCTCTCCCTTTTGGGTTACAACAATGCTAGGTTGTAATAGCATTCAATTTGAGCGCATTTCCAACTCACACTAACTCAAATTGTAGTTCTAACTACATGTTATTATGTTAAGCAACAATTACTTGAAACCAATTGTTTTCTTTTTAGATTCTGGTGTAGTTCTTGCTTGGTGATCCAACTATATTAGGCCCTTAGTTGCACTATTTTGTATCCTTAAGTTTTTTAGTTATTCAATTATAATTCCAATTTGATTCTCCTGTGATGACACAGATATTCGAGAAGAACCCAACGAAGATCCACAACTACGGCATCTGGCTGCGGTACCAGAGCCGCACCGGGTACCACAACATGTACAAGGAGTACCGCGATACCACCCTCAACGGTGCCGTCGAGCAGATGTACACCGAGATGGCGTCCCGCCACCGTGTCCGCTTCCCATGCATCCAGATCATCAAGACCGCCACCGTCCCTGCCAAGCTTTGCAAGCGTGAGAGCACCAAGCAGTTCCACGACTCCAAGATCAAGTTCCCTCTTGTTTTTAAGAAAGTGAGGCCCCCGTCGAGGAAGCTCAAGACCACCTTCAAGGCCTCTCGCCCCAATCTCTTCATGTAAGGAAGGGTTGGAGATTTTGCTCTGTTTCTCTATCGAACTTTGAAACTTCATTTCTGTGTGGTGTTTTTGTTTTGTTTGTTAGTTTAGAGAACATGTTATTGCTTTGGCGGTAGCTTTGCTTTCTGTTCTGAAAACATGTTTACAACATCAGTTAATTGTTGTTTAAATTTGCGAGACAACATAAAAGAATTTCTTTTGCATATAATATTTTTGTGCCTGGCTGGGGTGAAAGGTTTGGTGGTGGTATCTTTTCATTTCCTTATTTTGATCACCCTGGATTCTGTTGAATCGAGTCTCAATTCCTGAGTTTGATTAAGTGGCTAGAATTTTATAAAAAGGCTTTTGTCCTAAAGAATCTTGTCAAAAACCAGCCGAAAAGTTTTTCTATATATATATATAGAGTGAGAGAGAGAGAGAGTAATGGAGGAAAGAGGCCACGGGAGGGAATTTCCTTCTATGGTATTGAAAAAATACATCCTCTCTCATTTTTTCCGACGATCAGCATCCATCATTTTCATCGTTATCATCTAAAATATGGGTACACCAAATTTCATGTGATTCTACAACTTTTTCATCGTTGATTTAGCAATGTAAAAAGTTCTATTGTTGGTAAACCGTTAATTTTGAACCTACTAAATTAATGGTGAAAAAGTGGTAAAATCACATGAAATTTGGTGTACCCACATCTTAGATGATAATGATGAAGATGTAGGTGTCGATCGTCGGAAAAAATGAGGGAGGTATTTTTTCGACTTCCTATGGCGTCGAAAAAATGCACCCTCCACCATTTTTTTCGACGGTTGGCATACATCATCTCCATATTTATCATCTAAGATGTAGATACACCAAATTTCATATGATTATACCATTTTTCACCGTTGATTTAGTTGGTGCAAAATTAATGGTTTACCGACAATCGAACTTTTAACATTGCTAATTCAACGGTGAAAAAGTGGTGGAATCACATGAAATTTGGTGTATGCGTATCTTAGATGATAATGATGATGATGATGGATGCCGATCGTCGGAAAAAATGGTGGAGGTTGTAATTTTTCGACGCAATAGGAGGAAATTCACTCCTATGGTCTCTCTCTCTTTCTCTCTCTCTCTTTCTATATATATATATATATATTCTTGCAATATGTATGCAGTTAATTAGATATTGCAGGAAACTATACAGATATTGCAACTAGGGGGATTTTGACAGCGGAAAAGTTTGTAATGGTTTCTTGGGCAATTTACCTTTTGAAAATGATCTTAGTGTTTACCATTCCACCATCTTAATGTTTTTTTTATAGCATCAAAACTTCGAAGTTGTGGTGATGATGGTTTGCTTATTAGGGATCCATACAATTGTAATGACTAGTTTATGTGCAATTTGTAATTGCTCTGATGAAGACAATTTAAGCAGCGGGTACATAATTGGCTTGCCAATTATACAAGCTGTGAGAGAGAAAGGCAGCGGCTTGCCAATTTTACAACAAGTGCGAAAAGAAAGGAGCGATTAATATCAACATAGAATTTTTCAATAAATTTTGATTGAAAAAATTGTAGAGATATCTACTATGAGGCATGTAAACTTCAATGTAACCTAGAAAATATATTGAAAAAGAAAAACTAAAATGTTCTTGAATTTAAGCACATTCACATTTAAATTTCTAATTATTATTCTTATCCGGCAGCCAAAAAATAGCTAGCAAAAATTTCATTTAACAAATATGAATGAACTTTTCGTATATTTTAAATTACTTGGTTCATATCAACCTTTAAACCTTTTATTTCTTATAACCAATCATGGGGCGTTATTATAACCAAACATTTTTAATTAATCGAAATTAATCGAAAAACATTTTTAATTTTCAAAAATACTGTTTTGTTCGCTCTATAATATTAGAGATTATTAGTACATTCCCCCCAAATTATTACTCACGCTCAAATTGATAAATTCAATGACCAAAAGAAAAAACCTACCTTTTAGTTTAAAACTTTATTTTCCAAAAGAGTTATAAGTTTCACATGTTTATTTATAGGAAATTCATCCAAATCTCATATCTTTTGAAGTTACTCATCACAAAAATGAGTACCGATTTAACATTGGATGCTCAACAATACCATGATAATTCTTGCGTGTAACGTACAAAATCCATTTGATATGAGTAAGAAAATATGCATGCATCCTTAATTATCTTTTCATAATATTTTCATGACTTGGGAAAATACAAATATCTTTTAATTTATGATATGTACCTCTCTTCATGCCTTTCAGATGTGGTAAGATCCCTAAGCCGATATGAATAATGAAGTATGCAAATTATAGTAAACAAAGAAGAGAAAAAAGGGCCTGCGAATCGGCCCTTGTAGATCCCCCTGCAAGCCCCTGCAAGTGTGAGACTGACAAGCCGGGTCCCACATGCATCAGCGGGATCCGGCTCTCTTGTTTTACCCTCGATTCGATCAGGCCTCCTAACCTCAAAAAATTGAAAATTGTTTAACCAGAATACAGAAAACTAAAAATGACAATGGACTAGAAATGAAACAGAGATATACTTTTCATGCCATAACCCCTTGTGTCTTCAGTAGGAAATCCCTTGTGCCTTCAGTAAGATACAAATATAGAAGGAAAAAAATCCATGGATATGAAAAGCCCAAATTATAGAAAAAACTACTTTTTAGTTTAACCATAACACATAAAAATTAAACTTTTTTTTAGTTTAACCATTACACAAAATAATAATAATAATAATAATAATAATAATAATAATAATAATTGTGGCAAATAAAATATAAACACATTAAAATTTAAAAATACACATGAAAACATAAGATATACTAACTATTTAGCGGGGCATCCAAATCCCAGACAAATTTCATATTACGGTATTTTTGTATCAAGGTTAACAATAGTTTAATAAAGCCGCAAATGTGCTCTAGGACATTACTATATTCGTTATGCATTAATCATCTTGTATGTCCCACTTCCATTCCAACAGAAATCTTCCTTTTCAGCTTGATTTGAAAGCAAATGCAAATGCATTATGGAGATAATATGATACACTACTTGATTTCCCGGGTATCGACTTTCATCTGATATAGTGCTATGAATTGTGGCAATATATAGTTAATAGAACACTGGTCGATAATACAGTAATTCAATGATTAAACCCGGGAATTAATACAAAGATACATAGGTATGCATGCATAAATAAACCATATAGTTCAATATGTTCATGTTTATAGACAACATACTTGCAATTCAAATTCCATTTCCTGAAATCTGTGTATTTGGATCTCAACCCTTTGGTCCTTTTAAAGGTCATCCGGCAAGCATCTAGATCATGCCTGAGATCAAGCAGGGGCTCGAATTTCCTCGACTTACCGTCGACAATCGCAGCGCTCAAAGCTCACTCTCTACTTCTGCAAGTAATCCACACTTCCAGAGATCTTCAGATGCATAAACTACCATTTTCTCAATACGGAAGGGGTAAATTTCACTTAGATACCCTGTAACAATATGTGTTTTTCAATTAACTACCTTGAATTTATTTTATTGCAGTAAAATCCCTTAAACTTTCGTTTTAGGGGAGTTTTTCCAACTAAAATAGTTAAGATAGGTCAGTGAAATTTAAGCCATATAGAAGATCGAATATAAATGCTTTGATGTTACAGTATCCTAGTCCATGAGCTCAAGGACGGAAAAACTGCGGCCAAGAGTCTCATAAACAAAGGCGTGTCCCTGTATCTCCGTGTCTTAGATAACTTCCCCTTCTTCGCCTTGATCTCAGATTTCACAGGCCCACTGCTAGTAGCAGCCGATTTACTTCTCACCCATCTGTTCTCATTATCTAACTAGTCCCATCCACCGAAACTCGACTTTCTTGATACAGAATTTGCCGAAGCCCACGATTTGTAGTCAGTGTTCCTTTTTTCTTTCTCTTGTTGCTTTCTGGAGTTGGTAGAAGATCTAGAGAATGGTCTTCTCTTGGTCTTGGGATTTTCAGTTCTTGATCGTTGAGATACTTTTCCCCATAACTTTTCGACTGCCAAAGATATTGCCGATTGGCCTAGAGGCAAGGCTAAGGCAATGAGGAAAGCCTTTGGGCCTGTAGCGAGGAGCATGGATGCGATGATGGCAGGTAGCATGTAGCCATATGCCTTGAATACCTGCATTGGGTGCAGGATTTCAGTAGCACCCATGCATTACCATCAAAACCTACTTATTCCACCATGTATCTTAGAATACTGATAATTATTTCATTGTAGCAAACTGAGAATAAAATGCAGATTGGTATTCAGGCGATAGGAACAATGCAGAAATTGTTGATTCTATTATTAGATCAATAAAATAATTCAAAAAGTTTAACTGGTGCAAGCTAGACCGTTTAAAATGGATATAAACAAGTAGTTCATTTCAATTGAAACATGGGTTTTTTTAGCAGAAGAATGGTTATAACAAAGGGGCACTTTACAACTGAATGTATATCGCAACCAGCTAAACTAGAAAGTTGCTATAATTTTTTGTCATGCTAATGTACTACCCAAACTACCTTTTGTTCCTTACATGAATATGCAATGGTTATAAGAGCGAAGAGCACGATGAGGACTTGTCCATTCCTTCACTAACTCAGCAACATTATGTAAGGCCAAATTAAAATCAAGGTCTTTTAATGTGTTCCAACCAAGGTATGAAAAATCAGCTGATCCCGAGTTCGGGTGGATCGGGTAGGATTTTGTGGTTGCCAAGCCGATAGCCCCCATTACAACGCGTGGCCGATGAGTTCCGGAGAAAATTAGCGAGAAAACGATTAGGATCAGCCTGATCCAAGCCGATCCTATAAAAAGCCCTATAGATTTGATGGGAAACAATAGTTAAAGCCCAAAGCCAAACCATAATCATCATGAATCGAGCAAAAATTATCACAAATTACAAAAGGTCCAACCTTTCCAAAAGAATAAAAATGAAAGCCTAAAATGACGAGAATAAAAGAATGTATCTCGAGTAAAAACAGTATTTCTAAGCTTATAAATTCTCCCAATAAAAAAACAATAAAAGTTAACTTAATTAAGACAAGGTTGTAAAAAACGCTAAGCGGAGATGAGAGGTTAAAGTAATGCCTAGCGTCTAAACGCCGCTTAAGCGCCGCCTAGATGGGTTTCTTAATTTTAATTCAAATTAGATTTCATATACTTAAAATACCAAAAATCATAGAAAATGTCTAAAAAATGTAATTAGAAAAATATATAACTTATATAGCAATTTCATATTGAATGAAGTGCATAGTATCAAAAAATTATTATATATAACATTAGATGAAATCTAATGATAAATCAATTTCTAATTGAATTTTTTAGCCGGAAAATTATATTTATAAAATGGAATTGAAAAATAGAAAAGAAAAACAAGAAGAACGTGAAATGATCTGGATAAAATTATTTACGATTTTTGTCGACGATCCTTTAAAGAAAAGAGTGACAAGGCGAAAACGTATATAAGAATACTTTACGATCTCTTCGTTCGTGTAATTTTAAAATAGATTGAGACGTGTATTATATTTTAAAGGATTTTGGGTCATGTATTATCAAGAAAAAAACCTTAAACTTGATGCATGAATCTTGTATTATAACTCACTTAAGCACCCACCTTGACATGAGAGTTTAATTACGAGCTTAAAGAACCTAGATTGTTTATTGCAACCGCTCATGATCAAAGCAAAGCAGTTTGGGACCGCTTCCGCTTAGGCGACCGCTTAAGCGACCACCTAGCTCGCTTTTTAGAACAATGAATTAGGAACTTACACTTGGATGAAGGAGGTAACGATGGTGTTTTGAGGGCTTGACTTCGTCAACGGCATCAATTTTGAGATTTTGAGGCTCGAATCTAGATTGACATCAATATTGCATAAGGGCAGAGCAAGAGAGCAGAGTGAAGGTGAGGGTATTTTTGCACGTGCGATCACGAATTAATTAGAAATTATGCAAATGAGCTATCAATTCACTAAATTGTAGATTTTACTTGGATTTATACAAATAACAACTTCATGGAGAATTTTAAGATGAAATATGAATCACTATAGTTTCTACAACTTGCAATTATATATATTTTAAAATGAAATATAAATTTTGTTTTGGTTATATAAATTGGGATTAATATTTTATAATTTTGGGTATTTGGTTATAATTGGTTTATTTGGTTGGGATAATGCTTGGTTGGGATTTAACAATATTGGTATATGTATCTGTTTTGGTTTGTGTATATGTGGTTATGCTTGGTTGGGATTTAATAATAATATTGGCATATGTATATGTTTAGGTTTGAATTTAACAAAATTTATATATACTATTTAAGAAAATACAATTCCAAGTTGCTGTAAAAACTCTCATGATTTACTTTTCATCTTAGCACCCACCATGAAGTTATTACTAAAATAATTCCAATAAAGAACTACATAATAGTGATTTGATATCCTACTTGCATAATTTCCACTTTACTCACATGTATGGCATGTGCAAAAAATATTAGTATACAAAACCCTCGCCTTCTCCCTATTCTCTTTCATTGTCCCCAAGCTATGCTGAACAAGATTTCAAGCCCGAAAATCTCAAATTTGCTGCCCTCAACGAAGCCAAACCCCTCCTCCTTTGCTTCCTTCGCCCAATTACAAGGTGCACTAAATCAGGTTTTTTCAATTTTTAAACTGAACGTTGTTTTATTGGGAGAATTTATAAGCTTAGAAACATTGTTTTTACATGAGATACACTCTTTTCTTCCCGTAATTTTAGGATTTCACTATTTTTATTGAAAATGTTGAATTTTCTTTGACTTTGATGAATTTTTTCGATTTGTGATGATTTTTGGTTGATTTTGGGCTTTATATCGCTAATTCTCTCCAGATCTCATCGGCCTTGTGTTATATTGGGGATTATCGACCCGACAACCCCAAAATCCAACCTGAGTTGGATAGGGATCGGCTACTTTTTCAAACATTGCATTCAACAAGATGCCAAGCTGGCATGGATGATATCTGTGACGACTATCATGTGTGCCCAATAGAATGAGGTAGAGGGGATGCCAAACAGGGTAAAGTTAAAAATAAGCTATAGTTATATTATAAGAGATGTGTTTGGAAAAATGGAGCTTAGAAATCTTACATAAGTTTTGCTAACTTTATGAAACTCCGGATTTCAACAACTAGGTACTTGATGTTCTTCATTCACATGCATTGAACATTTGCTGTAGTCCAAAAATCTAGCTCATACTTAAAGTTAAATAAAATTTTCAAATATTAGCAAATTACTAAACTAAACATAAGCATTATTACCTTAAAAATCCAAACTTTATCCCAAATATCCTCACTATCCTCATCAAAAGGATCAAATTCATCGTCAAATTCGTCCGCGGACTCATCGGACCACCACCTCCGACCTCCATCGCTACTGCTACTTCGAAATGCTTCATCTTTTCCTTCGTCTCGAGACTTGAATCGAACCGATTCCGCATTCGAGTCCCATCGAAATCCGCCGCCGCCGCCTCGCCTGCAACGGCAGCGTAGTCGGCGACGAGATCGAAGCGGTGGTTGCGAGAATGAGAAATGAGAGTTAGGGTTTAAAATTGGGAAATTTGAGAGAATCATAGAACGATGGTTATTGCGGGGAACTAGTGGCTCTTCTTTTCGATTTCCTTTCCATCCCCATAAAATTGCACTAAAATGCCATGATCTTTCACCATTTTTTTTTCATCACATCACACAAACCGACCAAACAAAGGAAAGAAAAAACCTTAGATATTTTCGTTATTCCCACTGGCTCCCCTGACAACAACAACTCGGTCTTTTATCCCAAGCCCAACATGAGAATCATGACCGGTCCAGCAAATGAATCCTCCGGCTCCACTCACTTCTACCGAACAATATACTTTCATCGAGGCTTTTGGCAACCATATCTTTTCGTATCACCCCCAATCCATGTTTTCTTCGGTCTCCCTTTCGTCCTTTTGATATTGTCTATATCGAGAGAATCCATTCGTCGAACCAGTACTTCCAAAGATCTGTGTCACACGTGACCAAACCATCTTAACTGGTTCTCCTCCACAGATGCTACACCAACTTTTACACGAATATCCTCATTTTCCCCTGCGTCCCCCTAGTTCCTTAAATTACTTCTTCACCCCTAATGTTTTCTTTGATGGGAAAAACAACCCAAACATCCGGATCTATGTGAGAATACGGCGAATAATAATGCAGAATAATAATAAACACAAGACCATAAGAAAAGACACCAAGATTTAACGTGGTTTGGCTCTGATTAGACCTAATCCATAATGATGCAAGAAGAGCTTTCATTATCAATCAACAACAAGAGAGATACAATATCACCAAATCACAACTTTAGGATCACTCCTATAATGATTAATTCAAGATTATCTCACTAGCTCCAAATCCATTAACCCACTTGAAGTCTACTCCTCAAACAAATAGAAGGCAACAATTTTCTTAAAAGTGATGTTAAATGTTGAATTTTCAATCCAAATGAGAAAACTCCTTTGGAATGATTAGAATAAAGAGAAAGAATGTGAGAGAAACTCTCTTGCCTTTTAACTTGAGTCATGACTCATCTCAAATAAGTCCGAGCCAAATGACTAAATCTTGGTCTCTAACGCCAAATCAATAAAGAGACCCGAATTGGTTGAGTCCGTTTATGGGTATGGACCCAAACACAATAATCTCTCCCTCCAAATCCATGAGGGAAGACCACCATAGCTATTCAAGCGGAACTCATACCGGACGCTTTCCGGCAAAACACTTGCTTCTCCTTCGGCAAGCTCTTTGTCAATATATCGGTTCCATTCTTATCGGTGTGGATTTTCTCAAGTTTCGAAAACCTGTTCTCAAGCACGTATCGTATCCAATGATACCTCACATCAATATGTTTAGACTTCGAGTGGAAACTCGGATTTTTGCTTAAATGGATTGCACTTTGACTATCACAATAAACAACATAATGTTTTGCGACAGTCCCAATTCTTTAAAGAAGTGCTTCATCCACAACATCTCTCTGCAGGTTTCGGTAACGGCTATGCACTCGGCCTCGGTAGTGGACAATGCAACGCATTTTTGCAATTTCGATTGCCACGATACGGCTCCCACAGCAAAAGTGACCAAATACCCCGATGTGGATTTTCTAGAATCAATATCGCCGGCCATATCGGCGTCGGAGTAAGCAACCAACTCCGTATTATCACCTTCGAAATATAAACACTCTTTCGAGGTGCTTCGAAGATATCAGAAAATCCACTTTACCGCGGCCCAATATTCTCTACTCGGATGAAAAATAAATTGGGTCACGTCCAGCTTCCCAAAATACGGAATACGAGGGGTAATTAGGCTAGCCATGCTCCTACGGTCAAGAAATAATCCTGCCGTAGTCACACTTTGGTTTCTAGCATTAAATGCTAAACAGTAAACACAGCACAAGTAAAGAAAATCACAATCATAATTTATTATATTTTATCAAAGAAGTTCAACAGATACAAGATTCAAACAATTAAATAAATAACTAACCCAAAAGGTAACAAGCGTTCTTTATTAAAAACTGGAGAAGCAACAAAACGGGCATCACTCGTCTATATCTCATCGATCTCGTCGAAATAAGGCAGGTCATGTTCTGGAGCTGGGTTCTCTTCTTCCTCTGAGCATGCATACTCAGGTCGTCAGGATGACCCAATATAATAATATATAATATGTGCAATAACAACAAAGATAATCTAAAAATCATAAAGCAATAACGGTGCATGGAATATCATGAACGATAAGCAGTATACATGTGAATCATGCCAGTAATCTAGGCAATATGTATGTCACTAAAGCTATAAATCTCTATGTCATTTGAAATCGATCGGTGGAAAAAAGTTCTCGTATTTAACAAAGGTCTCGTGCATTCTCGACATTACGGTCAACTGTGCCCGAGATATAACCCTGCAGCCGTGCCGTTAGGCAGAACTACCTAAATATATTAATATCACTAATATTGAATGATCATTCTCTAAAACAGTAAATCTTGCTAAATACAAGTTCGAATCCACCATCGATTTCTCCCATTACTCCAGGTTAAAGTATATGTTCACGTATCAAATTGGTTGTGTACAAGTATGTGTCACTTCCATTATCAATCACACTTTCACGCATGTCAGTCTCACTTTTAATAACTTGTACACTAACGTACTTATCACAATCCAATCGATAAAACTTTTTACTCGACAATGCAAAAAAGTCACTAGGGTATCAATGTAAATGGTCTCTAATCAATGAGTGCAAAGCAATCACACGACATTGCAGGAATGCGTTAAATAAACTTCAACTAATAAAGGACAGCCAATATCATTCAGTTTGCGAAATTCTTTAAAATTCATACATGCAGAATCAGGTAAAACAATATAAAAATCATAGAAAATATACTCATTTATCCAAACAATAAAACTAGTTTCATTTCAATAGTCAATATGGTTAGAAAGTTATATTTATTTTAAAACGGGTGTATGCTGCTAGAATTCCAGTTTCAGAACTGGAAGTCCAACTTCGAATGCCTTTTACTGTTGGTTATGTGCAGATTTAAGGATCGCTACAGTTCAATAAATCTAGATTTCTCGATTAGGTTTACAATACAACAGACAGAACATTAATAACAGGTATATACAAGGAGTTATGGTCATTTTAAGGTCAATACGTATAAACATGAAGGTAGAAAAACAGCAGGACACGTCGGTAGTATAAAATATAGTAAAAATGTCAAACATTAATGGAATTGAGTGAAACCAGTGCCATATAAAAGTTAGTTCAATTATCTACGCATCGATATAGGTCTTAGCATGACTAAACAGGGTTATATAGGAGTTTTAAAACAAGTATAGAAAGTTCTGCTCTGGACTGCAGTTCAGTACCGTATTTCCCTCCATTTTGCAACATCGTAAATCGGCAATATTCAGTAAAATTTAACAGAGGCGTATAGATTATCCAATTATCTTTGTAACGAGCCCTAGAACGTCACATTACAATTTGTATTTAATTTAATATGAATTTTTCAACGTGACATGTACAGTAAATTCCAGATTTAGTCATTGACACTCTGGGTATCATTTCATGTATGATCTCTTAACTTTTCGATCCTAAATTTCTACATGTTACACGTTCAATCACAAATATATTGTTAATAAAAACATGAGCATTTAATCTGGTTTTGATTCAACTAATCACAATGAACATTTAAAATATATGGCATTATAACAAACAAAATGTCAGTTCCGTCTAATAGATTAAAACGATAATTTATCCCTATAAGTTCTACAAGATATTAATAAGGGATATTAAACCTGATTTGTGTTCCAGCCAATACAATCAAATAACGATGAGTCATAGATTAAGATTCGATGACCATTACTGTCACGTCCCGCTTTCCAAAATGTGCAGACTACGGCACGTGACGGAGCCAACCATGCTACCTGTAGTTAGGAAACATCCCTCCACAGTCACATTACGGCTGTCTATAGGATATCAAGAACAGTAACATATAAAATTTATCTAGTACATGTCCATTTGCCACAGTAAATAGAGTCAAGAAAATGCATAAGCGGAAACGAATTAAATCCAATAAACAACATCTGAAACTTGTCCCAATATAGGCCCACATTAAGAAAATAAAACTGCGGAAAATAAACTAAACTAAATATCTCTAAATACACGAACACTTCTTCATCGCTCAACTTGATTGTTAAAATACACTTGATCTACCTGCGATAAAGGTAAAGAAACTGGGCCATGCAAAACCCAGACGTCAGTGCGTCATAATATTAAAGGAACAGTGATAACCATGATGTAACGATATAAGTAATATGAATATAAATAGATAACACAGATATGAAATAGTGAGGTATGTGTGTGTATGTGATGTGTGATGTGTAACCTAAAACTGTGCTTCTAGATTATCTATTCTAAAAGTCTTTGAAATCAATTAATGTAATCATCATCGTAACCCAACAAAATATATCCCGTTCATTCCCCACGGGATCACGGTAACAGGATTTATTCCGTAATGCCTGGAAAAACGGCAGACGGGTAATTATTCCATAACGCCCGCAAAAACGGCAAACATGTAATTATTCCGTAACGCCCGGAAAAACGGCAAACATATAATAATATTCTCTTGAGCTACATTTCGGTTACATTCTTGATTACCCATTTCCCCCCAGATTTGTGTTCAAGTCAGGTATTGCCAATATAGGTTTAATGCCAACACAAGATCAAGTATGTACAGTTCGTGTCTATACAGACAACAAGTCACGTCCGTCGGGACAACACGTCAATATAATTGGCATTAGTAACAAAATCCATGTAACAAGTCAGGTAGTATGTCGTGAACATGCCATGTAATTCATATGTATCAAATAGATACCCAAATGTGAAACTGTAACGAATATTGGAACACGGTTAATGCACGGATACACATGTATCTATCTGTGATAACCTTTTATACGTCCATGATTACGCATGATACAACTAGATAATACGTTGTACTAATATAGTAGTATAATGATATCAGGATGTTCCGGCATGCAACTAGATTAGTACGGATACAAATGGATATCGTAAAACTGTAAATCTATAACATTTGCTGTATAATAAAACGCATATACTATTTTTATTCATATGGATATCGATATAGTAATATAGCATGTTGCAAGATAAACTTTCCTGATCGGATCTCACGTCGGAATACGTGTGTCACGTTCGACGTCGGATAAACGTCGCGATGCAACTCACGCGCGTGCATGGCTGGACCTGGCTGATCAAAGATGTGACTATGCTGGACGACGATGATGACTGGGTCGTCCAGATCATCGGCGACATGCGCGACTCCAGCGAGACGGCCAAGAGCCGATAAAGAAAAGAAAAGGAAAGAAAGGAAGAAGAAGAAGAATGGGGTTGCTATTGTGTCGGATCTGGTGTTGAGCTCTAGGACAGAGGACCAAGGAGAAGACGACGGCTTGATGATGATGAGGGCTGTTGTCGACGGCGAGGGGCAGAGGTTCTTTGGGTCGTTGTTGGGGTCGTCGGGAAGTCGGGTTGATGGTGGTGATGGAGGCTGTGGTGCTGGTGATCGAGAGGGAGGTGAGGAGGTGACGGTGGTGATGACGGCGAGGTGAGGGTGACGGCGACGGTGAGTCCACGGTGAGGTTAGGGTTTCTGCAGTTGGGTCGCCGGGGGTCTGGAGGTGCAGGGATGGTCGGGGAATAAGGAAGTGGTAGCGGAGGTGGTGTGGTGATGAGGGTGAAGGGGTAAAGTCGTCGACAAGGCTTGGTGATCGGCGACGATGGCTTGGCAAGGGGTTTCTTGGGTTCTCGGGTTGCAGGGTTGGTGATCGGGGGTGCAGGGTGCTCGAGTAAAGGAAAGGAGAGGAGAGATGAGGAGATGACGGTGAGGTCGGGGTGATGGCAACGGCGAGTCGCCGTCGATGAGGGGTTCTTGGGTTGTTCGGGGTTGCAGGGATGTTGGTGGTGGCGTTGGGCGCTCGGGAGAAGAGAGGAGGAGGTAACGAGGGTAGTGAGGTGATGAGGGTGGTGGTGACGAGGTTGTTGGGAGGTCGGCGGCGAAGGCGAGGGGTTAGGGTTTGGGTTTCTTCACGGGAAAAGGAAGAAGAAGTAGAGAAACAGAAAGAGAAAGAGAGGAGAGAGATGAGGGGTGAGTTTAATATATTAGGTTTAATATATATAAATATATATGAGAGGGAGAGACAGCGGAGATTGAGAGAGTGTGTTGTGCGCAAGAGGAGAGAGAGAGAAAGAAGGGTTTAGAGAGAATACAATTTAGTTATATTATATATATATTATAAACTGTTAGATTTTATATAAATATTATAATATATTTGCTGTGTTTAAACAGCTAATACAAAAATACTCCGAAAAATACCCGGGTCACTTCTAAAAATCTAGTTTTAAAATATGGATAGTATACGTACAAGCCAAAACCATAATGCGATGTACAGTTAAGTAAAATGCATACCCCCAAGAACGGATATACGTAAATACACATAACGATCCAAACGAGTTTGTTTTATTAATCTGGACATGAACACGATGTATGGATGCAACCATATGGTATTGTTGGAGATAGTGCCCTCAGAGTCAATTATTAGGTCACAGGTACGTGATTGCAATGATTGATGGAGGACCTATCCCGGTAGGACAGTCTTACTCGAGATGATAGTATGCTATCTGGTTTACCTTTATCATCGTGTACTGTTTTAAGTGACCTGACACGTCGCTATTACACGTTGATAGAGCCCCTAGGATTCTTGCTTGACCACCAGCAGTATGAGGGCGATCATATAAGTGGGAGCTGGGGTCTATAAGCATATCCTTAAAAAGGTCCCTAGTCGTGAGAGTTTCGAGACAGGGCATCGATTCTCCATAGTAGACTAGTGTATACAGTCGAGACCCCGACGAGGGGCGGTGGCCGGTCTCACAAGCCACTGGTGTCAGTTGGATCACTTAAGATGTATACAGGTGCTCATTGGGTTATGAGTACACCGGACAGGACTCGCCGGGAACATGCTAGTTGGTCATATACCAGACGTCAGATGGCAGTTCCCTGGTGACATGTGTACAGGTTAGTTCATCGACCTGGGGATCGTCATTTGTCGCGTGTGAGTTCCCACTGTACTTTGATTACTACCCTACCACGGCTCAAAGGAGTCGTGCAAACAGGTTTTAGTTGGGTACAGTCCCGAGCCACATGGAGGCAGTGAGCGTATCTTCAGGGGTTCGTCTCTCCCGGTATTGGGGGTGAGGTCGTGCTGTGTCTAGGAGAGCCATTACACAAAGCCCTCGGCCGAGGCAAGGAGATTTACTGGTAGGTATTCCAGTAGTATCTCAGGGTGTTCTGGGCTACACTCCGACACGACTTGTACCGCTTTTGGGGGTCTGACTTTTACCAACCCCCTAGGCCCGCCATGCGATGCTCATAGACGAACGGACCGGACTGTACGGATATTGTCACTGACAGGCTCAGTAGGGAGTCAGGCTGAGTTCGCTCACAGACGTCCCTTTTGGTCAATACCTGGTAGCCCGTTATGTATTGGCTTATACCTCTAACGTGCTAGTGGTTAAATCCACAACCAAGGTGTTGATGAGTCTTTAGAGTCCCCCACATTTCAGTTACTCAGCTTTCGGGCGAAAGGTTGTAGAGGCCGTATGGAGATATGGCAAGGTCCGATCAGATACGTGCGGTATTGCACGGATCAGGATCGGACAGTCTGTACTATAGGCCGTATGGTTATATGGCAGGGTTCGATCAGATACGTGCGGTATTGCACGGATCAGGATCGAACGGATATTACTAGCCGGCTTTGGTATAAGCCGGATCCTAGTATAGTACAGTGTAGATTTTGTCTCATTGCATTTGTATTTCGGTCGGAATACAAATGCAGGTGTGTATGCACAGTATCGGGGTTTTCCTGTAATTTATTACGGGACCAGTTTTCTGGAGTTGCCAGTTTGCTTTCCGTTTCGGCCGATTTCCATTGTTCCGTTCATTGGCCGAAGATTGGTGGAGGAGGGTTTATTTGCATTGTTGCAAATAGGCATTAGTGGAGGGGGTTCTTTGCATCTTCTTGTATCATGATGGTTTTCATGATGAGCACCATTCCTTGACCTTGACCTCTTCATGATGGCTTGACTTTTTGAAGTCATCATGCTTGATGATTGTTGATGATGGGAGATGGTATGGTTGTTGAGTGAGGACTTTTCTTTGTGATCATTATTTTCATATGATAGCTTTCTCTCTCTCTCCATTTTGGAGGATTGGAGGGCTCCTTCATTCTCACCCTCCTCTCATTGCCATGGTCGGCCACTCTCATGGGTGGGCTGTCCAACATTTTGTGTGTGGGATTTTGGTTCATTTGAGGTTGCAAAAATCCCACAAGATCATTCCAAAAAGCTCCAAGTTCAATCCCTCCACCAAAGGCAATTCCTACAACCCCGAAATGAGACTTCTTCTCTAGATATTCTACAGCGAACCTTGGGCACGTCGAGTAGCCGGCTTCGTGCCCGAGTTGCCTCGGCATTGAGGTAGGAGCCCGTAAAAGAAGTAGGCGATGTGGTGCACTTCCGGCGACGAGGAGGAGACAGGACATTCCGCAGGAGATCGGGACGATGACGAGAAGACCGGAGGACTTGGATCGTCGGTATATCTCTCTTCCCTTTCTTGTTGATAGCTAGGACTAGTTAGTGGTTCGATCCGGGTATTAGTGCGCGGCGGTTTGCCAGTTCAAGGAAAATTTAAAGTTTATCACCGCTTCCGTATTTGGCCGTCGGATTGACGGCCGGGGCGCCGCCGTGCACTTACAGTGGTATCAGAGCCTCGCCATTAACTTAGCCTAGCTTGTTCTAATGTGTTTTGCATTTCCGATCGACCAAAATCCCAAAAACCACATTTTCCTTTGCATCAGTTTTCTGTTGGAATTTTTTGGTGTCAAAATTTTTTTCAGGTTGTAGAAAACTGCTGTACAAGACATTCTAAGACATCTGTAAAAATTCGACACACTCAGTCGTTGACTGTAGCGCGGAACCGCGGCCAAACCCCCCCTTGGGCCGCGGTTCCGCCGCACATTGGTCTCTTCAGTGTGTCCAATTTGTACAGTGGTCTTCTGGGCTTATTTTGTGGGCTTTGGAATATTAAATTTGGGCCCAGAATCTCTGTGACTGCTACAGTTTTACTTTGGGGCCCACTTGTTAATTGTTTGATCGATCGGATATTTTTAAACACATTATTTCACAGTATTTACATTATATCTGCGACCGTGAATGTCACTCGATCGGTAAATCCGGTCTAACTGCTATAGCCCGGTTAGACGGATTTGCGAACGTGACTTTCACGTTGATGTTCTGTTTTTGCTGTGATGTTGCGGATCGGTCGTGGGGGATAGCCTGGATGCAATGCTAGTACAGTTGTGGTTGTATTATGTACATTTGATATTGCGGGGCGAGCGTCCGACATGTGGACTGCCGTCACTGCCTGATTGTATTATTATTTTGGGGCACGACCTGGTTGCGGTCGATGTACCCGTTGTATGTATATTTTACTTTCTGTACTAGGATTGCCCCGCGGAGGGGTGCACGGATAGCCGGGTTCTAGAGGGCAACAAGCCCGCATCTCATGGCATTAAGACGGAGGGGGCTTCACTCTGGGATTGGCGGGCTATTCGCCACACTCGTAGGGGGTACAGGTTGACCCAGGAGGGGTGCCCAAGTTACCGGATTCCGTGAAGTGCTGGGTGGTCCATTCACGGTGCTGAAGGGGGCTGCCTCGCTTCAGGTTTTGGCGGGTGACTTGCCGCGCCCGTAGGGGTCTAGGATTACATTGCACAGGCGATCCACACGACTAGGGGAACGTCGGGTTTCAGCAGTGGCTCTGTGAAACCCGGGGATCCCAGATATCTGTATTGTTTCTGTGATGCTGTTCATTCTCTGTGATGTTGCATTTTATTCACGCCTTGAGCGAAATATAATATATTGGTATATATATTAGTAGATGTTGTATATGTTTTGCATCCGCGCTAGTCCAGTCCCCGCTCTGTCGTTAGTTAGCTAACCTAACGGGTAATGACGGGACCCAGTGGCGAATGCGGATGGCATATACATACATCAGTATATTTTCGTTCTTTGTGGTGTGATCAATTGATGGGACTACATTGATTCGGATCAATGCAAGTTAAAACAAACCTAATCTGATGTTGTTGGAACATTTTTCAAAAAGCTGTTATTGCAAGGACGTTCACTTTTGTTTTGCATCGCGGTATTCATTTGGAATATCCTGCTCCTCAGTCGACGAGGCAAGGGCCGAGATCCCTTCACCGGGAGTGACCCCTTGGACAAAAAGTTTGCGTCAGGGCATTAACTTCACTATAGCCGATTACTTTTTGCTTTGCATCGCGGTATTCATTTGGAATATCCTGCACCCCATTCTACGGGGAAAGAGCCGAGATCCCTTCACCGGGAGTGACCTCTTTAGCGAAGGTTTTCGTCACTATATTTTTAAAAGCTATCCGTTCCTTCAACGATATCAAGTTCACTACGTTAAAGGTTTTCGCCAGAAACCATTCGTAGCCCTCCGTCGTTTCAGACGGGTAGCACGTAGTATTCATGCTATGTTTGTTGGCCTTCGTCAAGGCATAGTGTATGGTAGCTGCTTGTTGCCTTTCTGCAGCATAGATAGATGCGTTGGTTTGGGACAGTCGTATAGCCTTGTTGGCCTTCGTCAAGGGCTTGTGCGGGTGGGTTCAAATCAACCTGGAGAATGACGGGTAGAACTTGACATGTGACTTATGATTTGTTGGCCTTCGTCAAGGTCATAAGAGCATGGGGCAGAAATCACATCGGGAGTTTCAAAAGAACTGAAACTTGCCAGATATGCGCATACCTTCTGGAGTGTGATAGCGTGAGCGGATTCCGTCACGTTATCATGCGATGATAGTTGGATCCCGATTCCCACTGATGAGTTAGTTTACTCCTCGGGTGACCCCGACTAATTCTTCTTTCAGGTTTGGAGGAGAATTTGAGGTACAGTGGGAGGATTCCA
The DNA here is from genome assembly GCA_030015575.1 of Agapanthus africanus. NCBI lineage: Eukaryota > Viridiplantae > Streptophyta > Magnoliopsida > Asparagales > Amaryllidaceae > Agapanthus > Agapanthus africanus. The sequence continues at coordinate 89,619,195 of JASDDO010000019.1, read as the reverse complement.
GATTAGATAAATTGGTAACCATTCTGATCTAGGTTAGAGTGCACGCTGAGTGTTTCTTTTCTCTCTCTCTTTGGCAGCGACCATTGACCCGACCCTAAGACTATGACTCAGTGACCAAATTAACCGAACCTTCTTGACACCGGCTTTTGGATTGTCAGAGTTGCAAACCTCATTGCCACTCCTACTTTTTACCCTTTTCTCCTGGACACCCCGTATTGCTACGAACGTCCACTTCCATTGGACAAAACCATCGTATGGTTATATACGAACTCGAAAGAATTTATTCGAGGATGGTTTCCGGTTCTGAAGAAAACGGATAGGATTATTCAGTTGTCTTTTCCTTTTACCTTCTCTCAAGTTGTGAGTACTCCTTGGTTTAGGGGTAGTACACCTATTACGCAAATTGGATAGTCTTCTTCCAAACCTTAGGCTGGTGCCGACCGGTAGGGAATGAAGAAAACCAATTAGCCTAACGATGGTGTGCAGAAGGTATTAAGTTAAGACAAAGCAAGGGATTAGTAAGAGGGCAAAGTAAATTGCAACAGATATTCACGACCAAACCAAGTATTCCTTCGCCAATCCTAAATCACCTTTGTATTTCTCCAGGACACTCCGTATCACTACGAAGATCCACAGTTTATTGGATATTCCATCGTATGGTTATATACGAACTCGAAAGGAACTTGTTCCAGTTCGGGGATGGATTCTGGTTCAGGAGAAATAGGAATAAGGTTTATTCGGTTGTCTTTTATCTTCACCTTCTCTCGCATTGCGAGTGTTCCTAGGATTAGGACAGTACACCCATTATGCTTATTGGATATTCTTCTTCCAAACCATAGGCTGGTGCCGAACGGTAGGGAAGGAAGAAAACCATTTGGCCTAAAGGGGTGTGCAGAAGGTAATGACTAAAGACATATGAAGGGATTTGGAGAGGTGGCAAAGAATTATACGGTTACAGTCGTGAATCTGGAAGAGGCATTACTAGGAATACCAGGATACCCCATCGAAACATTTCAATGTTTCAGTTTCACTGTGTACTGTTAAAGGAAAACTGATTTCCCAATTAGTCCTTACTCCAGGGTATGTATTTACCAGGTACGATTCTCACATCTGTATGGTTTTACAGATGATGAGTGGGAGTAAGTTATTGGGAATTGGGTGATCATCCTCATTATATCGGGATTCGTTGTAATCGGTGATATTTGAGGAAATCGCCTGGGCTGTTTGCCGGTCGGCAAATATTTGGTTTTGAATATCCGCTGTTATGTACCAATTTCAAATTGATATATCTGTACGTCTATTTTCATAGAGTGAGATGTACCTTTTGATATTATGTCGATAACATTTACCTATATCAGTGGATGGTTAGGTAAGGAGCATTAAACAGCGGTGTAATTCTTCTTAACCATAAGTACAGTTTTCAACCTACGACACACAGTGAATGAGTTATCAGACTCAAGGGACTTATACAGAGTATTGTATGTTGTCCAGGGTCCATCAGGACAGAGGGGTTGGTCCTCGTACTATATTCGGTTTACTTATGACTTCTCTAGTTTTTAGACAGGTGTTTCGCGGAAACACAGGGTCTGAATTTTGAGAAGTTATAGGTATTTGAATAGAGTAGAGAACCAAGTATAGCAAGTATCGGGATTCTTCAAAGTGATCGAAGATGTAGATACTTGTATATGGTATTCAGTTGATAGTAATGACTAAGAGATCTTGCTTCTCTTTCAGGTTACTCATAATTGGAAGCATTCCTAGGTTGAGTAACGCTGATCGGCCTCCTTCCATTTAGTTGACATGCACTGGAGACAGTTGCATGATTTGGATCTGGTTCAGTTAAATCAGTGCCTCTGGTCCTATATGGGATATAGAACAGTTCGTATCTTAACGGTGTTAAGGTACGGGGAGTTGTCCGGCTTATGCTTAAAACCAGACACTGGACAACTCAAGGCACGTTTCTGTAATGGCTGTTTGTGGGTTGACCCAGGCTATGACGCGGGTTGATTTTCTACCATCTGGATGAACAATAGCAATATTGTTCTAGACTCGCCACAGTTTTAATAAAAATGGATTTTTTCAGAAAACAGTAGTGGGAGTATGGTAGAACTGGAAGTGATTCCAGAACCACAAACGATTACTGAAGATTTGATAAGGAACCTTAAGATTCAATCCGGTTTGACATTCCATTGGCCACTCCGCAGATAAGGTGGGTAACTTCAGGCACCCGAGAGGTACTACGGTAGCCTCAAGGACGGTGACAGGGAAGTTCTTGTTTACCCACAATTACCATTGCTGTTGTTCCAGGGTGCGAGACCCGGCGGGAGGATGAATATAGCGTCGTTCTAAACTAGTTTTAGAAGTGTACATGTATATGACTCTGCCAGAGGGTTGTCGTAGTCAGTGGGAGCAGCGGAAGCATTGGTGGACAGGTAGCTTATGTCTATTTATAGACTGAAGCACAAGTAGCGGAGATAGATCATCTATTTCTAACGTGACAGTCATAGGTTTGACTTCATCAGAATAGGGGATGGATCTGTTGAGAAGGTAGTAGGGTGTGATATCCTGGTATTTGGATGACATACACAGAGTAGGGAAGGAAACTCCTATACTACAATTGGTTATACTTTGGTCGTCACACAGTGGTTTCTCCACACAGGACTTGGACATTATATCAGACATACTGGTTACTGGATCTATGGTATTAGATCTAGATTTGGGTGGTTTCCCAATCAGGGTACTTGACAGCATTCTAAGAGTATTTAGGATGGACGACTCCTGGCACGGTAGTATACCTGCAGGTGATGGAGTCACCCTCTCTAAAGGTGTCTTACAGACTAAAGGGGAGAGGGATGTGCATGATTGGCAGATCACTTGCTCAGGCAATTGAGTCAATCTTGAGATGTCAAGTACCACACCAGACATTGTTCTTGCACTAGATGCAATAAGTTGACATTAATCCAATCCTGGAGAAACAGTCGGAAGCAGTTTTAGAACATAAGTGGATGTTCTAGGGATATGATAACGACAGCCTCATTCGGGAAACAGTTATCATTCCAGGCTTCCAAGGTGACATGGATGACAAGGAGGTTGTCAGAGCTATAGTTTTCCTTCTGATGAGGGGCAGTATTTTGGACAGGTGGTCCAAGGCAATACTGAGGGTGGCATGGCGCAGGATACTGATTAAGTTCAGTTGACGATACAGTCTAAGAAGTTTGGATTTGGAGTTCATTTATGAGCTATGTCCCATCAGACATCCAGACACATTCTAAGACAGGTATTGCTCTTTTCGGGAGATGGGTTTCTCCGCGAACTTGAGATATAGAGAGACATAGAAAGAAACAACAAAGCGGATCCACTCACTAAGGCTATTCCTCGAACGCAATAGTTTCGCAAACGAGCTTTATGAGACTGACTAGTAGAGGAGTTGGGTGTTCGGTATCACACGGGCTGTGAGTATGCGACATCGCAATAATTAGCCTTGAGTGCAAGTGGGAGATTGTTGGAGATAGTGCCCTCAGAGTCAATTATTAGGTCACAGGTACGTGATTGCAATGATTGATGGAGGACCTATCCCGGTAGGACAGTCTTACTCGAGATGATAGTATGCTATCTGGTTTACCTTTATCATCGTGTACTGTTTTAAGTGACCTGACACGTCGCTATTACACGTTGATAGAGCCTCTAGGATTCTTGCTTGACCACCAGCAGTATGAGGGCGATCATATAAGTGGGAGCTGGGGTCTATAAGCATATCCTTAAAAAGGTCCCTAGTCGTGAGAGTTTCGAGACAGGGCATCGATTCTCCATAGTAGACTAGTGTATACAGTCGAGACCCCGACGAGGGGCGGTGGCCGGTCTCACAAGCCACTGGTGTCAGTTGGATCACCTAAGATGTATACAGGTGCTCATTGGGTTATGAGTACACCGGACAGGACTCGCCGGGAACATGCTAGTTGGTCATATACCAGACGTCAGATGGCAGTTCCCTGGTGACATGTGTACAGGTTAGTTCATCGACCTGGGGATCGTCATTTGTCGCGTGTGAGTTCCCACTGTACTTTGATTACTACCCTACCACGGCTCAAAGGAGTCGTGCAAACAGGTTTTAGTTGGGTACAGTCCCGAGCCACATGGAGGCAGTGAGCGTATCTTCAGGGGTTCGTCTCTCCCGGTATTGGGGGTGAGGTCGTGCTGTGTCTAGGAGAGCCATTACACAAAGCCCTCGGCCGAGGCAAGGAGATTTACTGGTAGGTATTCCAGTAGTATCTCAGGGTGTTCTGGGCTACACTCCGACACGACTTGTACCGCTTTTGGGGGTCTGACTTTTACCAACCCCCTAGGCCCGCCATGCGATGCTCATAGACGAACGGACCGGACTGTACGGATATTGTCACTGACAGGCTCAGTAGGGAGTCAGGCTGAGTTCGCTCACAGACGTCCCTTTTGGTCAATACCTGGTAGCCCGTTATGTATTGGCTTATACCTCTAACGTGCTAGTGGTTAAATCCACAACCAAGGTGTTGATGAGTCTTTAGAGTCCCCCACATTTCAGTTACTCAGCTTTCGGGCGAAAGGTTGTAGAGGCCGTATGGAGATATGGCAAGGTCCGATCAGATACGTGCGGTATTGCACGGATCAGGATCGGACAGTCTGTACTATAGGCCGTATGGTTATATGGCAGGGTTCGATCAGATACGTGCGGTATTGCACGGATCAGGATCGAACGGATATTACTAGCCGGCTTTGGTATAAGCCGGATCCTAGTATAGTACAGTGTAGATTTTGTCTCATTGCATTTGTATTTCGGTCGGAATACAAATGCAGGTGTGTATGCACAGTATCGGGGTTTTCCTGTAATTTATTACGGGACCAGTTTTCTGGAGTTGCCAGTTTGCTTTCCGTTTCGGCCGATTTCCATTGTTCCGTTCATTGGCCGAAGATTGGTGGAGGAGGGTTTATTTGCATTGTTGCAAATAGGCATTAGTGGAGGGGGTTCTTTGCATCTTCTTGTATCATGATGGTTTTCATGATGAGCACCATTCCTTGACCTTGACCTCTTCATGATGGCTTGACTTTTTGAAGTCATCATGCTTGATGATTGTTGATGATGGGAGATGGTATGGTTGTTGAGTGAGGACTTTTCTTTGTGATCATTATTTTCATATGATAGCTTTCTCTCTCTCTCCATTTTGGAGGATTGGAGGGCTCCTTCATTCTCACCCTCCTCTCATTGCCATGGCCGGCCACTCTCATGGGTGGGCTGTCCAACATTTTGTGTGTGGGATTTTGGTTCATTTGAGGTTGCAAAAATCCCACAAGATCATTCCAAAAAGCTCCAAGTTCAATCCCTCCACCAAAGGCAATTCCTACAACCCCGAAATGAGACTTCTTCTCTAGATATTCTACAGCGAACCTTGGGCACGTCGAGTAGCCGGCTTCGTGCCCGAGTTGTCTCGGCATTGAGGTAGGAGCCCGTAAAAGAAGTAGGCGATGTGGTGCACTTCCGGCGACGAGGAGGAGACAGGACATTCCGCAGGAGATCGGGACGATGACGAGAAGACCGGAGGACTTGGATCGTCGGTATATCTCTCTTCCCTTTCTTGTTGATAGCTAGGACTAGTTAGTGGTTCGATCCGGGTATTAGTGCGCGGCGGTTTGCCAGTTCAAGGAAAATTTAAAGTTTATCACCGCTTCCGCATTTGGCCGTCGGATTGACGGCCGGGGCGCCGCCGTGTACTTACAGGTATGGGGTATGATAACAGGCCACGCTAGAGATTAAAATGTATTATCTGGTTATTATTTGTATTATTAAAAGATATACAGATACCAAATATATCATACATGTATATAGAACCTAGATGTGTACGGATCCTCTGTACTGGTAAAATATGACGTAATCTAGAACCATGATGGGTTTCAAGCATGCGGGTCAGATCGGATACTATCCACAGTTACCAAATGCACTATCCGCACCCAAAAACAATAATAAACAAGAAGTTGTCGCAAAATTGGAAAATACCCAAATAAGAATATAGTATAAATGCACTAGGGTGTTAGATTATACTCAACTACAAAAGAATTTCGTCCTTGAAATTCCCAGAACAAGAAAAGACAAGAAAACATGAATCTAAGAAAAGAGGTGTGGAAACTTCTGTCGAATCTTGTCTTCATGTTCCCAAGTAGATTCTCCGTGCGAACGATTCCCCTATGAAACAAGTACTAGAGATAACCTTGTTCTTGAGGACTTTCTCTCATCGATCCACTATCGCCATTGGTCGTTCTTCATATGTTAAGTCCTCCCTTACTGTCAGCTCCGAGTGATCTAGGATGTGTGTCTCATCTCGAATATACCTGCGGAGTTGAGATACATGAAACATGTCATGAACACTCGCCAAGGATGATGGTAAAGCCAATCGATAAGCTACTTCTCCAACACGCTCGATAATACCGAAAAGCCCTACGAATCGAGGACTAAGTTTGCCTCGACTACCAAATCGAATCACTCCTCTGGTCGGTGATATCTTCAAGAATACAAGATCACCAACTGCGAACTCCAGAGATCTTCGTCCTGTATCAGCCCAACTTTTCTGTCGATCTTGTGCCGCCTTCATATAATTTCGGATCAAGTTAACTTTCTCCACTGTTTGCACAATAAGATCCGGTCCCAACAATTTTCTTTCTCTAATATCGTCCCAACAGGCGGACGAGCGACACTTACGACCATATAATGTTTCGAATGGAGCCATCTGTATAGTCGCCTAAAAACTGTTATTATAAAAAAACTCCACCAAGTGCAAATGATCCTCCCATGAACACTTGAAGTCTAACATGCATGCTCTCAACATATCTTCAAGAGTTTGGATCGTTCTTTCAGACTGACCATCTGTCTGAGAATGATAGGCGGTGCTAAACTTCAATCGAGTCCCTAAACTTTCCTGTAGACTCCTCCAAAAGTGCGATAAAAATCGGGTAGCACGATCGGAAACAATGCTCATAGGTATTCCATGCAATCTCACAATCTCCTGCATGTACCTCTCTGCTAAAGTCTCCGTCGACTGACCAACTCGAAACAGTATAAAATGAGCTGCCTTAGTCAATCGATCAACAATCACCCAAACTGCATTATTGCCCTTTGGACTCCATGGTAAAGCTGTCACGAAATCCATGGTTATATGTTCCTACTTCTATTGAGGAATCGGAAGTGGTTGCAATAAACCATCTACCCTTTGATATTCAGCCTTGACCTACTGACACACCAAGCACTTTGATACATAGCAAGCAATCTCCATTTTCATACCTTCCCACCAGAAATGTTGTCGTAGATCTCGGTATATCTTTGTGCCTTCCAGATGTATGGAATATGCGAAATTATGAGCCTCCTTCATGACTTCTTCACGAATATCTCTTTTAGGCACAGATAAACGGCTCCCATATCATAACGAATCGTCTTCATGAATTAACAAGTCTGTTCAAAGTCCGGCTTCTACTTGTTCTCGAAACTTCTACAACCTTAGATCGTACGACTGTGCTGCTTTAATATTATCGATCAAGAATGACTGTACTTGCAATTGCATCAACTGTCCCGAAGAATTCGGTAGTACAATCTCCAACTCGAATCTCTGAATATTAGTCATAATCTCCTTTTGTGCAGTCAACATCCGTATTGCTGGAAACCGACTTATAGCATCCGGCACTACATTAACTTTTCCTGAATGGTATTTTAGATCAAGATCATAATCATCCATCAGCTCCAACCATCTACACCGTCTTATGTTGAGCTCTTTCTGCGTGAACACATAGTTTAGGCTTTTGTGATTGGTAAATACTTCTACTCTTTTACCCAATAAGTAGTGTCTCCAAATTTTCAATGCGAAAATCACAGTTGCTAGCTCCAAATCATGAGTTGGGTAATTCGTCTCATGAGTCTTCAATTGTCTTGACGCGTAGGCTATAACTTTCCTATGCTGCATTAGAACACATCCCAAGCCTTTCCCAGATGCGTCGCTGTGAATAACCAACCCTCCGGAACTGTTTAGTACTGTCAAGATAGGAGCGGTGGTCAATTTTTGCTTCAACGCTTCAAAAGCTGACGCACATTTCTCCGTCCATACGAACGGTGCCTCCTTTCATGTTAGCTTGGTCAATGGTTCTGCTATTCGAGCGAAGTTCTCCACAAACCTTCTATAATATCCAGCGAGCCCAAGAAAACTTCTAATCTCAGCTACGTTCTTTGGAATTAGCCAATCACGAACATCTGCAATCTTTTCAGGGTCAACAGCAATTCCATCTCCGGATACGACATGACCCAAGAACTTCACTTCTTCGAGCCAAAACTTGCACTTGCTCATCTTAGCATATAACCTTTGTTGCCTCAACGTTTGCAGTGCGATCTTCAAGTGTTCTGCATATACTTCTTTTCTCCTCGAATAGACTAAAATATCATCAATAAACACCACTATGAACTGGTCCAAATACAGTGAAAAGATTCGGTTCATCAAGTCCATAAATATTGCCGGTGCGTTCGTGACTCCGAATGGCATCACTAAGTACTCGTAATGCCCATATCAAGTTCGGAACGTTGTCTTGCAAATATCTTCTGATTTCACCCGAACTTGATGATATCCGGATCTCAAATTCAATTTTGAGAATACCTTCGCACCACTGAGCTGATCGAATAATTCGCCGATGCGAGAGATCGGGTACTTGTTCTTAATAGTCACCCGGTTTAATTCTCGATAGTCGATGCACATCCTCCGCGTTCCATTCTTCTTCTTGACTAGAAGAACCGGAGCTCCCCAGGGTGAATTGCTGCTGCGAATCCAACCTTTCTCTAGCAATTTGGCAACCTGTTTCTTTACTTCTTCTAGCTCCACTGGTGCCATTGGATAATAGGCCTTCGAAATCGGCGCTTCTCTAGGAATAAAATCAATCGCGAACTCCACATCTTGTTTAGACGATACACCCGAGATTTTCTTGAATACCTCCATGAATTCCCGAACAACTATCGGTGCTTTATCTGCAACTTGTTTACGAACTTCACCTTTCAGTAAACGGTTTCCTTCATCATGAATTTGCAAGTTTGTTCCGAGACTTGTGGGTTATCAGCCCACCACTATTCCGCTGCGCTGCTCTAATAAACTAAGGCAGGTTCATCGGAACTCCTCAAAACATCCTACATCTGAACGATCTTGAAGCAGTCTGTACTACTGCAATCAAAAGCTTCTCCTATGTTTCTCCTTGTACTTCGAAATATAAACGGATTGGTCACTAGGGACAAGGGGAAAAATACAACGCGGTTGTTGGATTCAAGTTTGTGATAAAACATAAACCGGTAAGCAATAAAACCAAGAGAAACAAGATAGTACAATGAACATAAGTCAAGAAAATAGGATCGAAATAGGACTCCAAATTACCTACATAGAGTACCGCATTGTAACCATGCCGCGGTACATAGTTACACTCACATAACTCCACTCAAGTAGCCCAAATCCTACTATCAAAATCAAAGGAATAAGAAGGGAGAAATAATAAGGAATCAGGAGGATTTCAAGTTGAGATGCAAGTCATTTCCATATCGTCAAGATACAAGAGTTAAGGGAAAGATAAGATTCAAGAATTTGAATGGCAAGACAATAATGTGACAGGACATGTTTCTAATTCCGGGTTTCCTGGTTAGTGTATTGGGTTCAATACCTAACTACAAAAGAACTAAATCCTATGGCTCTGATACTAAACAAACCCTGTCACGCCCCGCTTTCCAGAATGCGCAGACTACGGCACGTGACAGAGCCAACTATGCTACCTGTGGTTAGGAAACATCCCCCCACAGTCACATTACGGCTGTCTATAGGATATCAAGAACAGTAACATATAAAATCTATCTAGTACATGTCCATTTGCCATAGTAAATGGAGTCAAGAAAATGAATAAGCGGAAACGAATTAAATCCAATAAACAATATCTGAAATTTGTCCCAATATGGGCTCACATCAAGGAAATAAAACTGCGGAAAATAAACTAAACCAAACATTTCTAAATACACGATCACTTCTTCATCGCTCGGTTTGATTGCTAAAATACTCTCGATCTGTCTGCGATAAAGGTAAAGAAACTGGGCCATGCAAAACCCAGACGTCAGTGCGTCATAATATCAAAGAAACAGTAATAACCAGGATGTAACGATATAAATAAACATGAATATAAATAGATAACACAGATATGAAATAGTGAGGTATGTGTGTATGTGATGTGTGATGTGTAACCTAAAACTGTGCTTCTAGGTTATCTATTCTAAAAGTCTTTGAAATCAATTAATATAATGCTCATCGTAACCCAATAGAATATATCATGTTCATTCCCCACGGGATCACGGTAACAGGATTTATTCTGTAACGCCCAGAAAACGGCAAAAAGGTAATTATTCCGTAACGCCCGAAAAAACGGCAAACAGGTAATTATTCCGTAACGCCCGGAAAAACGGCAAACATGTAATAATAATCTCTTGAGTTACATTTCGGTTACATTCTTGATTTCCCCTTTTCCCCCAGGTCTGTGTTCAAGTCAGGTATTGCCAATATAGGTCTAATGCCAACACAGGATCAAGTATGTACAGTTTGCATCTATGCAGACAACAAGTCACGTCCGTCAGGACAACACGTCAATATAGTTGTCATTAGTAACAAAATCTATGCAACAAGTCAGGTAATGTGTCGTGAACATGTCATGTGATGCATATATATCAAACAGATATCTAAATGTGAAACTGTAACGAATATCGGAACACGGTTAATACACGGATGCACATGTATCTATCTGTGATAACCTTTTATACGTCCATGACTATGTATGATACAACTAGATAACACGTTGTACTAATATGTAGTATAATGATATCATGATGTTTCGGCATGCAGCTAGATCAGTATGGATACGAACAAATATCGTAAAACTGTAAATCTATAACATTTGCTATATAATAAAACACATGTACTATTTTTATTCATATGGATATCGATAAAGTAACATAGCATGTTTCAAGATAAACATGCCTGATCGGATCTCACGTTGGAATACGTGTGTCACGTTCGACGTCAGATAAACATCGCGATGCAACTCACACGCGTGCATGATTGGACCTGGCTGATCAAAGATGTGACTATGCTAGACGACGACGATGACTGGGTCGTCCGGATTGTTGACGACATGTGTGACTCTGGTGAGACGGTCAAGAACCGATAAAGAAAAGAAAAGAAAAAGAAAGAAAGGAAGAAATAAGAAGAAGAAGAAGAAGAAGAATGGGGTTGCTGTTGTGTCGGCTCTGGTGTTGAGCTCTGGGACAGAGGACCGAGGAGAAGACGACGGCTGTCGTCGACGGCGAGGGGCAGAGGTTCTTTGGTTCGCTGTTGGAGTCATCGGGAAGTCGGGTTTGTAGGGTTCCTAGGCACCCTAATGAGGTCACACAAGGCATTAACCATGCCAATTTCTAATTTTAACAGTGCCGAGAAACCCGACTACGGATCGTTGGCTAGAAAACTAGGCGATAAAATAAACTAGTTAACAATTAACTACTAGAATACGGAAATACAACCTTTGTAGATCCGGTTCTCCACCTCCACAGCTCCGCAATGATCTCCCTCCGCTGTTCAAATCGATCCCTTGACTCTAGCATTGGCATCATCGAAGAATAGGCGGGCTTGATCGTCGGTTCGATGCCGAAGATGATCTACGTCGAGGCATCGCTAGAACAAGCTCCAACTTCACCAAGCCTTGAAAACTTATGAAGGAAACACCCTATACAACTTGGCAAGAGGTAGAGGATGAAGAAATAGGAAGTGGGTAGACTTTAGTTTTGGATTTCTCACTTGTTTTGGCTAGTTGCCATTGAAGAGGCAAGCTTTTTCTTCATGTTGAAGAAGATATGATGAGAATGATAAATCAAATAATAAAATCAAATTTATCTTATCATAATGCAACCTTGGGTTATACTTAACTCTTGTAGAGAGCAAACTCTAGTTTAGCTAATGGTTAGGTTTTAAACATAAAACAAAATGGTTGCAAATTCAAAGCATCATGAAGTTTCCACAAAAGACAAAATTAGCAACCATTTTATTTTAGCCAAAAGAAATAAAGAATATAAATGAAATGAATAAGTGAATACTTTAAAACCATAACCATTAACCTAAACATGGTTCAAATCAAACATACACCCAAGTTTGCATGTATCATCAAACATGATACAAACTAGTGCACAAAACTATATCATATATACAATGTGCACTCCAAGTGAGAAAATCCATCTTAAGTGAACCAATACTAGTTAATGTAAAGTAATATATCAAATATATAATTATGCATTAGATCATTGAATCAACACTTGATTCTATGATCCGGTCATATCGCATATAACCGGCTAGTATCCAATGTATCGGCTTATCGAATCAATCCTTGATTCGATAACTGGGTTATATCGCATACAACCATTCGACACATTCATCGCGAGAATGAAATGCGGTATCACATACACGCATTATTCTCGGTCCCGCACATATCTCATATGTGCTCCTATTTCGTTTCGCTTGAGCCAGGAAACCTTTGTGTAGGACTCTAAAGACTCGTCAATACGCCGGCAGCGGATGATGATCATATCAAACACCCACAAGCTGCAAGCGGTCTGCTAAATGTAACGGCCATCCGGGTATTGAGCGATCTGAAGATCGACGAGCAAGCCCGCTCACACTCCAGTGAATCCAACCAGTAACACTACCGTACAGTCCGATCTGATCGTCTGATATGTCGCATATCTCGCCTAGGGGTGGTAAACGTCAGACCCCAATAGCTCGATAAGTCGTGTTGATATGAGGTCTATAACAATTCGAGAAACTACTGGTAACACTTACCAGTAAATCTCAGCAACCCTGGCCAGGGATTTCCTGTTATAGCCAATCGAACACAGCGCAACATCAACCCCCTATACCGGGAGAGACGAATCCCCTCCTATCGCTCATTGCCTCCATGTGACTCGGGATTGTACCCAAAAACCACCGTTTTGCATGCCCTCTTGGACGTGGTAAGATGGAAATCAATGCACAGTGGGAACCACACAAGACTCTATGACGATCTCGGGTCAACAGACTACTCTGTACCAGTGTCACCAGAGAACTGCCATCTGACGTGAGGTATAATACCATCTGGGAGTTCTCGGCGAGTCCGTCCAGTGTACCCAGTCTCTACTGAGCACCCGTATATCATCTCTGATGTCAAACACTAATGGATATGGGATCATCCATCGCCCATCTGTATGGGTCGAGAAGGTACACGCTAGTCTACTCTGGTATATCGATGCCCCGTCTCGATACACCCTCGACTAGGGACTTTGAAGGATGTACTTATGGACTACCATGTCCCCACTAGTATGATCCGCATCATAGTCCAGGTAGTTAAGTACACATCCTAAGGGCTTTACCAACATGTAATAGAGAGACAATCAGTGTACACGTTAAGGTAAAGATCAACCAGATAGCATACTATCATGTCGAGCAAGAAAGTCCTCACTATATATGTCCCAGCATCCACTACAATATACATCCTATGTATAGTAATGGCCTCTAGGGCATACATATAACTAACAATCTCCCACTTGCACTAGGGCCATCTGTAGCAGTGGTTTGAAGTATCTCATACTCAACCATCCCATAAAAGTCTCTCTCTGGGAACAGGCCTTTGTGAGTGGATCCGCTGTGTTGTCCTCTGAGTCTACTCTCCTGACCTCGATCCCCTGGAGATCAACCATCTCCATGATCAGGTGATACTGCCTTAGAATATGTCTGGATCACTGATGGGACCGGCGTTCCTCGGCATAAGCCACAACTCCATTGTCTCACAATGGTAGGGACGTAGTTCATCTCATGAACCAATATACACCCAAACAGCCTCTTCGGTAGCATCTTAAGTAGCGATGTATCCTGCCTTTATCGTCTAGTATGCCACGGTATCTAGCTTGGAACTCTTCCAACATACCGTCCCTTTACTGAGGGTATAGACAATGCCTGTGACTGACATTCAGTCGTCTTTATCACCCTGGAACACTTCCAGTGATTTTCCCCAGGATCAATTGATACCATCTCACTACAACTAGTGAGAATCCTAACATCCATTTAGATCTATCTCATAGATCCAAAATCCAGGATTTAGGAGGTATCACTTTGATCCTATATGGAGAATCATTGTGATAAGCGGACATTGACCGAGCGTAGCATAGGAAACTCTTTTCCTATCAAGAGTATGTCATCCACGTACTCTACGAGGATCATCACCATACTCCCTACTACCTTTTTATTTATACAAGGTTCATCTACTATTTTGATGATGTCAACTTCTTTGACTAATCCATCAAAATAGATGTTCCAACTCCGCGATGCCTGCTTTATCCTATAAAACATCTTGCACACGTTTCCGCTGCTCCCACTGTCTACGAAGCCCTCTGGCTGTGTACTTATAGACGCTTTCTTCCAAATCATCATTTAGAAAAGCAGTCATGACACCCAACCACCAGATATCGTAGTCATGGTATGTAGCCGTGGCAAGTAGTATCTGGACGGACTTAAGCATAGGTACTGGAAAAGGTTTCATCATTATCCACTCCTGGTCGATGACGAAAACCTTTAACAAGTCTAGCTTTGAAAGTCTCAACCTTTCCATCTACACCAAGTAATCTTCTCAAGATATACTTGCTCCTGATGGGGATTTAACCCTTCAGATATAGCAACCAAAGTCCATACTTTGTTGGTGTATAAGGATTCCATCTCAGATCACTAAGCATCCAGCCATTCTTACAGAGTCTTCACTCTCGATGGCCTGCTCGAAACTAGTTGGGTCATCATCTCATGATGCAATCCTCGCTCCCACTGTCATAGAGAAACCGAAGTATCTCTCAGGTGGGTGAGGAACCCTACTAGATCGGCGGAGAGGCTGAGGTTCGTTGGAATCTACTGAATCCTTTGGTTCTACCAAATCATCTGCTGTTGTTTGTATAGCTGGAACCTTTCCAGTTGTACATAACAGATCTTGCCTCGAGCTTGTCCGGATTTTGCTTTTCAGACATAGGCTGGACAACCCCAAATCTCAACTAACTTGAGAGATGAGCTCTTCCCTTATCATATCAAATATGAAGTGGTAGGCAACTGATTTGATTCGAACCCTATTCAATAGGTATGCAGCTTCTCAAGCGCATAACTCCCTAAAGGAAATAGGTGACTCAGTAGTACTCATCATAGAGCACACCTTATCATATAGGGTGTATCTGCTCCGCCCCGATATACCATCGTGCTATGGTGTATACAGAGGAGTAATGCTGAGAGAGAATCTCATTCTCCTTTAGAATAGTCCATGAATTCCATGCACAAGTATTCTCCTCCTTGAACTCATCATAGGACATAATACTTATACCCGTATTTTGGTTCTCTACTTCTAACTTATATTCCGTGAATATCTCAAAAGGTTCGGACTTGTGTTTCAACAGGAACATATGTCTGAATCTTGAGAGATTATCAGAGAATATAATGAAGTATAAAGAACCAGTCCTGGTATGTGTAGACAGGGGACCTACATACATCAACATGTATCATCCCAAGAGTTCACTAACTCTTTCTCTGTTTCCAATAAACGGAGCTATGGTCATCTTATCTTTGTGACATGACTGGCGAGTTTCACAAGATGTAAATTCAAACTGATTTAAATATGCATCTATATGTAACTTCAGCTAGTCGGGTCGCATTGATATGACCTAGTCTACA
Source organism: Agapanthus africanus (assembly GCA_030015575.1). NCBI lineage: Eukaryota > Viridiplantae > Streptophyta > Magnoliopsida > Asparagales > Amaryllidaceae > Agapanthus > Agapanthus africanus. Next base: position 89,603,401 of record JASDDO010000019.1, on the reverse strand, counting down.
ATACGTCAAGAAGGATTCGTTCATTTCTGAACTATTCCTCTTGTGTGTGTTCTGTATACTAAGAACTGTAGTTTGATTTAGAACATCAACGCTTTTAGATAACGTGCCTGAACCGATCAACTTTTGGTATAGGAAATGTTCAAAACATTATCCAACAATACAAAATTTTACCATTTCTTTACTAATAAAGAGACTGATATGATTTTGTATATCAGGTTCGGTATCTAATAACATTCGTTCAGAATCAATGTATCGTAATACAGGGTGACAGTGACCGACAGACCTGGCTGCAACTCTTGCCCCGTTTTCTGTCTCATGAAACTTATCACCCGTTTTCAGTTTTTCTACCTTTTTGTAGCCCTATGTAATATATTACATATCTGGGATCCTGATCCGGTATCATATACCCTGGATGCGGAGGATACTGAGAAACAGTTCTTTGTAATGAACACACCCGAAGATGATGCATCAACATGCACTCTCTTCGTTTGGGCGGCACGGGAAATCTGGTATTCCCCAATTTCCTGCTCTGTCTTATAACATTTATAAGTTGGAGCGGGACCAACGTTTCCCAGCTCACTATAACAAGCGGGTTCGGTCAATTATCCGTATTATTATCTTGATTAAGGCGTGATATGGTCGCTACCAGGAGAGAGAGAGAAGAAAACACTCAGCGTGCGCTCTAGCAAGAATAGATTGGTTATTATTTTATCTAATCAGGATGGCTCCCACTGCTTTTTATCAAATCTTCCTTCAAACCCTAAAAGGAAAGACTAGCCGGGATTAATTACACACTACAAGTTCGCCAATCTTTCAGCCAGGCCAGTGTCGGTACTTTGAGGGAGGTCCCCCGTGCTTTCGCACGAACCTAATTAATGTAAACCTCGTTTTCCGAGAGGCGTAACCCCGTTGACACCTTTCTAGACACCTACTTGATCGGCTAATTGTAATGTATAAAACTCTCTCAGGAGTAACAATTACTCACAGCGGGTATCAGGATCCAACTATCTCATAGAAGGTATGCAATCTCATTGCAAATTTCAACACTTGAAATTCCCGATAATATTTTGCTCCTAACCTCCTATGACCTTGACAAAGGCCAACAAACCATAGGATGCTAGTCAAGTTCAACCCGTCATTTCTTGATCGAAATAAACCCACCCGCACGGCCCTTGACAAAGGCCAACAAGGTCGCACGACTACCCTAATCCAATCTGCATCATATGCATAAGCAGATAAGCACCAGTTAGCTACCGCACACTGCGCCTTGACAAAGGCCAACAAACGCAGCACGAATACTAACTACTACTTATCTGAAATGACGGAGGGCTACGACAGGTTTTTCTGAAAACCCATTGCGTAATGAACTTGATATCGTTGTAGGATCGAATGAATTTTGAAATGGAGTGTCTTTGATGCTTTTCTAGTTTTGCTAAAGGAGTCACTCCCGGTGAAGGGATCGTCGGTCCTTTCCTCGTCGAATGAGGTGCGGGATATATCATATATATCACTGTGCAAAGCAAAAACTCTTAAAAGCAATCAAAAGACAAACCGAGTGTGTAGCATCTGCCAGTTATTGCTAAAGGAGTCACTCCCGGTGAAGGGATCTCGGTCCTTTCCTCATCGAATAAGGTGCAGGATATATCACATATACCGCTGTGCAAAGCAAGAACTGTAGCTACCTGTTTTATTTTGAAATTCAATTCTACAACATCTTAGGTTTCTTTTATTTTATTAATCATATTAATGAAGTCCCATCATTTAAATTACCTAAACATCACAGATAAATACGACGTACACTTATGCCATCCGCATTCGCCTCGATGTCCCCTCGTGCACCGTTAGGTTAGGTAACTAACGGCAGAGCGGGGCAGGGCTAGCGCGGGTGTAAAACATAAGTAACGCCTATATAATATATCATATATACTATATACTGTATCTATCACAGAACATCTCATGATCACATCACAGATATCGCAGCAGAAGAAACATATGAAATATTGGATATACTAGAACGTCCGTGTTTTCAATACGAGCCAGTATAAAACACGGATTCCACGGTCGTGATGAATAGCCAAACCCACACCCCTAGACCCCTACGAGAGCGGCAAGCAACCCTACCAATTCTAGAGTTAGGAGACCCGGACTCGACTCCTCGAGTTGGTCTCCCACTGGACTCCAGAACCCGGTTACTTGTGCCCTCCTCCTTGGGTCTATCCTAGTGCGGAAAAGTAAATAATATACAAACGGTGACATCTTCCGCAACCTGGAAGTGCCCCAATAAAAGAATATTACATACAAGTTTTTACATGAATGAAAATGAAAAACACTCATCTCACATAAAAACCCCTGGCTATTCAAACACGACGATCCAATATAACATATCCAGCAACACATAACATCACATGTCATCAACGTAAGTAAATATGTCCATCCCAATTGTCGTTGACATATAGCAACGAAACCGGCGATATCACATATTACACTTACGGTCACAGAAAAGAAAGTGTAAAACTACAACAGTTGGAATCCGCAACCTCCTCAGACATCGCATGCCTGACCAAATGAATTACTTAGACATCGCATGCCTAACAATTATAAACCCCGCATTTTAGTCTCAAAATCGAAAACACTTTTCAATATTAAGTCGGGCAATTCAACAAGATTCCCGACATCCTGATCGAATGCTCGTCGCAAACTTCAGTAGACGGCCGCACCCCCGATACCTTCGACGAAGTGCACCAAGGCGGAACACCGCTACCGCGAGCACCCGAACGGATGCTTTCGGCGACGGGGTTCTCCTACAGTCACTTGGTCGGGGCTATAGAGTGAGGCTGTCTATTAAGTTTACCCGGCGAGTATCCGCGTACGCTACGTGATTGCGACGGACTTTTGATCACATCAAAATTCCGTGGCAACCGATCAAGTGAGACTAAACTGCTATGTTTATAACATTCATTCAGTAATCTCATAACTTCTTGTGAATTCCAATTATTGTATCACATTCCGGATAAATAGAAAATGTTAAACTTTCCGATCGAACAATCGAACACCCAAGTTTTCCCGAAACAGGTCAACACATGAAATAAGTTTAACAACATTCAGTTCGTGCCTCAGTACCAACGGTTCAGCCGTAGAAGGGTCAAGCCAACGCCTCTCATGTGGCACGCCGTACTGCCCCAAACCCGAAGGTTCAAAGGGCAGTTCAAGACGGTCACATAATCGAGTTAAGGTTTGTTGTCTTCTAGAGGGTCCATCGCGTTACTTGCACTACTTAGAACGTCGTTAAACTACGGAAAAATCCAACACTTGGAAATTTCCCGACAGGGGAAAAATTGGGTATTTATATCCGGTCGAACTTTTTAACATATTCTAAAAATACCCGGAAAAGCACACCGACAAAAATTAGACAGTCCGATCGAATACACCGAGTCCCCAATACAACCCAGAAAATACAACTCTGGAATAAATATTAAAAACATCCAGAACACACAAGAAACACCAACAGAAACAACTGAAGAAAACACACATCCTAATCATCACAGACGGCCGCGGAACCGCCGCAAAAGGGGGGTCAACGCCGCGGTTCCGCGGCCGTACTGTTGAATTAGGTTGTCGTTTTCTCCAGTTTTTCTTAGAATTTCCTGCACATTTCTCTGCATATTTTTAATTCCAAAAAATCCACATTTTACAGAAATGTCCAGAGAGCATGTTAAGGGTTTGGGTTTCGGGTCGATCGGACTTCAAATTCCGTCGGGACTTCGCCTAAGGCTCTAGCTAGGCTCTGATACCACTGTAGGGTTTTTAGGCACCCTAATGAGGTCACACAAGGCATCAACCATGCCAATTTCTAATTTTAACGGTGCCGAGAAACCCGACTACGGATCGTTGGCTAGAAAACTAGGCGATAAAATAAACTAGTTAACAATTAACTACTAGAATACGGAAATACAACCTTTGTAGATCCGGTTCTCCACCTCCACGGCTCCGCAATGATCTCCCTCCGCTGTCCAAATCGATCCCTTGACTCTAGCATTGGCATCATCGAAGAATAGGCGGGCTTGATCGTCGGTTCGATGCCGAAGATGATCTACGTCGAGGCATCGCTAGAACAAGCTCCAACTTCACCAAGCCTTGAAAACTTGTGAAGGAAACACCCTATACAACTTGGCAAGAGGTAGAGGATGAAGAAATAGGAAGTGGGTAGACTTTAGTTTTGGATTTCTCACTTGTTTTGGCTAGTTGCCATTGAAGAGGCAAGCTTTTTCTTCATGTTGAAGAAGATATGATGAGAATGATAAATCAAATAATAAAATCAAATTTATCTTATCATAATGCAATCTTGGGTTAGACTTAACTCTTGTAGAGAGCAAACTCTAGTTTAGCTAATGGTTAGGTTTTAAACATAAAACAAAATGGTTGCAAATTCAAAGCATCATGAAGTTTCCACAAAAGACAAAATTAGCAACCATTTTATTTTAGCCAAAAGAAATAAAGAATATAAATGAAATGAATAAGTGAATACTTTAAAACCATAACCATTAACCTAAACATGGTTCAAATCAAACATATACCCAAGTTTGCATGTATCATCAAACATGATACAAACTAGTGCACAAAACTATATCATATATACAATGTGCACTCCAAGTGAGAAAATCCATCTTAAGTGAACCAATACTAGTTAATGTAAAGTAATATATCAAATATATAATTATGCATTAGATCATTGAATCAACACTTGATTCTATGATCCGGTCATATCGCATATAACCGGCTAGTATCCAATGTATCGGCTTATCGAATCAATCCTTGATTCGATAACTAGGTTATATCGCATACAACCATTCGACACATTCATCGCGAGAATGAAATGCGGTATCACATACACGCATTATTCTCGGTCCCGCACATATCTCATATGTGCTCCTATTTCGTTTCGCTTGAGCCAGGAAACCTCTGTGTAGGACTCTAAAGACTCGTCAATACGCCGGCAGCGGATGATGATCATATCAAACACCCACAAGCCGCAAGCGGTATGCTAAACGTAACGGCCACCCGGGTATTGAGCGATCTGAAGATCGACGAGCAAGCCCGCTCACACTCCAGTGAATCCAACCAGTAACACTACCGTACAGTCCGGTCTGATCGTCTGATATGTCGCATATCTCGCCTAGAGGTGGTAAACGTCAGACCCCAATAGATCGATAAGTCGTGTTGATATGAGGTCTATAACAATTCGAGAAACTACTGGTAACACTTACCAGTAAATCTCAGCAACCCTGGCCAGGGATTTCCTGTTATAGCCAATCGAACACAGCGCAACATCAACCCCCTATACCGGGAGAGACGAATCCCCTCCTATCGCTCATTGCCTCCATGTGACTCGGGACTGTACCCAAAAACCACCGTTTTGCACGCCCTCTTGGACGTGGTAAGATGGAAATCAAAGCACAGTGGGAACCACACAAGACTCTATGACGATCTCGGGTCAACAGACTACTCTGTACCAGTGTCACCAGAGAACTGCCATCTGACGTGAGGTATAATACCATCTGGGAGTTCTCGGCGAGTCCGTCCAGTGTACCCAGTCTCTACTGAGCACCCGTATATCATTTCTGATGTCAAACACTAATGGATATGGGATCATCCATCGCCCATCTGTATGGGTCGAGAAGGTACACGCTAGTCTACTCTGGTATATCGATGCCCCGTCTCGATACACCCTCGACTAGGGACTTTGAAGGATGTACTTATGGACTACCATGTCCCCACTAGTATGATCCGCATCATAGTCCAGGTAGTTAAGTACACATCCTAAGGGCTTTACCAACATGTAATAGAGAGACAATCAGTGTACACGTTAAGGTAAAGATCAACCAGATAGCATACTATCATGTCGAGCAAGAAAGTCCTCACTATATATGTCCCAGCATCCACTACAATATACATCCTATGTATAGTAATGGCCTCTAGGGCATACATATAACTAACAGGGTTAATGGTGGTGATGGAGGGTGTGGTGCTGGTGATCAGAGATGGCGGTGAAGAGGTGAGAAGGTGACGGTGGTGACGACGGCGAGGTGAGGGTGACGGCGAGTCTACGGTGTGGTTAGGTTTCTGCAGTTGGGTCACCGGGGGTCTGGAGGTGTAGGGACGGTCAGGGAACACGGAGGTGGTAGCAGAAGTGGTGTGGTGATGAGGGTGACGGGGTAAGGTTGTCGACGAGGCTTGGTGATCGGCATCGATGGCTTGGCAAAGGGTTTCTTGGGTTCTCGAGTTGCAGGGTTGGTGATCGGGGGTGCAGGGTGCTCGAGTAAAGGAGAGGAGAAGAGAGATGAGTAGATGACGGTGAGGTCGGGGTGATGGCGACGGTGAGTCACCGGCGATGAGGGGTTCTTGGGTTTCTCGGGGTTGCAGGGATATTGGTGGTGGCGTTGGGCGCTCGGGAGAAGAGAGGAGGAGGTAACGAGGGCGGTGAGGTGATAAGGGTGGTGGTGATGAGGTTGTGGGGAGGTCGACGGCGAAGGCGAGGGACAAGGGTTTGGGTTTCGTCGCGGGAACTGGGAGAAGAAGTAGAGGAACAAAATAGAGAAAGAGAGGAGAGAGATGAGGGGTGAGGTTAATATATTAGGTTTAATATATATAAATATATATGAGAGAGAGACAGCAGAAAGAGAGAGAGTGTGTGTGGTTGTGAGAGGGGAGAGAGAGAGAGAGTGCGCGTAGGGAGAATATAATTTAGTTATTATATATATATATATATATATATATATATATTATAAACTGTTAGATTTTATATAAATATTATAATATATTTTCTGTGTTTAAACGGCTAATACAAAATTACTCCGAAAAATACCCAGATCTCCTCTAAAAATTTAGTTTTAAAATATGAATAATATACGTACAAGCCAAAATCATAATGCAATGTCTAGTTAAATAAAATACATACCCCCAAGAACGGATATACGTAAATACACATAGTGATCCAAACGAGTCTGTTTTATCAATCTGGACATGAACACGATATATGGATACAACCATGTGGTATAGGGTATGATAACAGGCCATGCTAGAGATTAAAATGTATTATCTGGTTATTATTTGTATTATTAAAAGATATACAGATACCAAATATATCATATATGTATATAGAACCTAGATGTGCACGGATCCTCTGTATTAGTAAATTATGACGTAATCTAGAATCATGATGAGTTTCAAGCATGCGGGTCGGGTTACTATCCACAGTTACCAAATGCACTATCCGCACCTAAAAACAATAATAAACAAGAAGTTGTCGTAAAATTGGAAAATACCTAAATAAGAATATAATATAAATGCACTAGGGTGTTACAATTACAATATAGATATATTTATATAATTATAATTAAAATGTATCGATCTATTTAATATAATTATAATATGTAAAGCAAGTGAGGGGGGTTTCACTTGTCTTAGGTCGCTGAATTAAAAGCGACACGAGCGTAGGGGATCGTCTCGACAAACGAAACGATGATGAAGCGACGTGGTGCATGCATGGTGCATGCACGGTGCGGGCGTAGTACGTTGTGGTGCGGGCGTGATGCGGGCGTGGTACGCTATGGTGCGGGCCTGGTGCGTACTGCGATGGATATGTGCTGGAGCACCGGCGACTGCGACAACTACGGTGGAAAGGGGCGGGTCAGTTTGGAGAGGAGGAGGGACTTAGCTCGACGGAGGTGTTGGTGACGACGACGCGATGATGGCTCCGGTGATGGTTGCTGAGGGTCTCGGTGATGGGTTAGGATGGTGCTTGGAGTTGAGAGAGTGGGAGTGGGGGAGCTCGACGGTGTTGCCGGTGATGAGGCAGTAGGCTCGGTTGAAGAGAAAGTGATATTGAGAGAAGGGGGAGAGATTGAAAGAGAAAGAGAGATAGAGAACGAGAGGAGGAAGAGGAAGCTGGGAATGCAAGGGGATTTTGAAAACAGTTTAAAGAAAACAATCAAATTAATAAAACTAATAACAGTTAATAATAATTGATACAAATTAATACCAATTAATACAATTTATATCAATTAATACAATTTAATCATCATTAATAAAACAATCAAAAACTATTTTGATTTAAAATAAAAGGAAATGGGTTTTGGGTTTGGGGAATTGGGCTGGGGTTGGGTTTCAAATAGGGAAAATAAAAAATAAAAAACTGTTTTGATTTAAAATAAAAGGAAATGGGTTTTGAGCTTAGGGAATTGGGCTGGTGTAACGACTTTGAATTCCTGTACAGAATTATTTGTTTAAATATATAGAAAATGGTATTTCAGCCTGTATAGGAGTTATAAGTCATTTTTGTTCAATAAAAACAAGAAACAATTTGTAGCTCACTGGTAAAGCCTCTACACTGCTGTGTATAGCATGTGTGTTTGAATCCTCTCAGTCCCATTTGTTTTTTAAGATTTTTCTTTTTAATTTTTCGGAAACCCAAGAGTTGCACGTGAAATACATGAAGAAACGAAAAGTTTCAGAAAAATCAAACAGGCGCAATGAGGAGTAAACACTAATTAAAGCACGTAGCACGAATCTTGAGGTAATTGACTCAAATACGACCGCCCGTTTCTCCATCTTTGCCGCCACCGACTGTCCCCTTTGCCCCAATCGCCTCCGTGCTTTACACACAAGTCCCTTCGACTCACTTCTACTCCCCTGCACTGTTTGATTTCTCTGCAATTAAACAGAGATTATTCAATTCACCATTTAACACCCATTTTAATTCTTTTAATCCAAATTTTAATTTCCAAATATTAAATTCTTCACTATAAATACCATCCTATTCCTTGGCTCTTCTACATTCTGAAATTTCTATCAAAAATTCTCTCAAACTCTCTAAGTACCAAGTGGAGTTAAGCACTCAAGAGGAGTAGCAAGCCAAGCTCGATGACCGAAGCATCTCCGACGATACCACGACCCCCGAAGGCTTCCCCTCTCCCTTGTTAACAAGCTAAACCCGTAAGTCCCTCCCCCTTATTCATTTTCATCTCAAATCACCTTCTAAAAGCACATCGATAAAATGGAGTTAGCTCCAATATAATTTTCTTTTTAACATTTGTAATCCGCTTGATAAGCAAATTAGGTCAAACTAATATTCTAATACCACTCTTGACTTTATTTACATCATTTAACTTTTAATTTAATAAAATTTTCCATGTAAAATAACCATAAAATGATTTTTTTCACAACAATACCATGAACTTCAATATAACCGTATTTTCGATAACTAAAGTATATACATTTAGATCATTCAAGGGGTAACGACCTACCTTACACACACACTATGGTTTCATAGCACTATATCTAAATATATGCTTAATTCAAAGAACATGTTTTACACTAAAATACCACATTCTTTCAAAAAAAAAGGTTTCTTTTAATCGGTATTTTAAAATTCTTAGCAATTGCGCCTCTACAACCATCGTTAAGGGACCCACTAATGGATGGTGCGGATTATCGCACATCCTTGGGATAGTAGAGCGAGATGCAGAACTCTTCATGGAGTATTCGGTCTCGAAAGAAAATAAAAATACGGTTTTTAAGAAATACGACTTTTCTAAACAAAATAAACTTTGAAAAAATTATATAAAACTACAAATCCATATTTTCAATAAAAACAACTTGTGAAAATATATTTTTAAAATGAAAGATTAAAATTTTAATAAAATACCACAAAGTTTACATAAAAAGGTAGATTTTATTAAAATACCATAAATTTTTAAAAGCTAGGTTTTATCACTAAAACACCACCTAAGTTAAAATACATGTTCATAAAAATTCTAAATATTATAAATCACCCTCAAGATTTATTTTAAAACAATATTAAAGTATTTTTCATAAAACCCCTTCAAGATATGCAAACAATATTTAAGGATTCTAAATTAATATAGGTTTAAGCAGGATCAATTCTCTTGAGCCCCGGGGAGCCGGAGAAAGTGAGTGCTTACCTATTCAGGTTAGACAACTTAACGAAGTTATCAATGACAGTTGTCTTGAAAAAAGACACAAGTCCTGCCGTCCATGTGCAACAGTTGTCTGATTTTTCCCGAACATAAGATCTTCAACAGTTAAATCAATTCATATGAAAAAGACCTGAACTCGAATCCTAACCCGAATCTAAACTTGAACTTGAACTCGTATCCAAACTCGAATCTAAATTTGAACACGAACTCGAACCCAATCTACTCGAACCAACTTGACTCGAACCAAAATTGCAATTGACACGACTCGCATTTTACTCGACTCACTCGACTTCATTCTACACCTTTTGCAATCTATGATTTTGATCAAGATATGTTATAATCAATTAATTAAGTATATTATACAGTTATATACTATTTACACTCGGGGTGCTTGGGATAGTTTCTTGTGTGAATCCGACAGAACTTCAGGAGTCTCGTATTAACCTCTTTTTTATTTTACTCGAATATCAGTTGGATCGACTCATCCACAGCCTAGAGTCCCGATACTAACACATGAAATGGGCCCATATTTCCTTGCTCCCGGGGCCCCACTTTTAAGCTTGTGAATACTTCTACGGTTGCGTTGACATTCATACTTGGAACTTAACGTTAACGTAGTGACCATATAGAGACCTATAGTATATATTTACCCATGAACATATACTTTTACTCGTCATATATATATTCTACACTTGTTATTTTTACTTTTACTTTATCCTTGGGTCTTACTGAGTGCTAGTTCGCTGACGGGCATTCCACCCACCCTTATTTTCTTGGAATGTTCGCCAGATATGGTCGAGACGGAGGAAGTGGCGGCCAAAGAGGAGGACTACAACTGGATTGCTGCTCAGATTTAGCTTAGCTTCCCTTTCTATTCAGCTTATGTATGCCATATATTTAGGCATTTTCTTTTACTGTATTTACTTTCCAGCTAAAATTCATGTATTTGTAAATATTTGAAGCTGAATGTAAATAAATATGTTTGTTGGAAAAAAAATTACAGTCTTCATTTATTCTTGCATTGTGTATTATTGTTTCAATACACTTAATATATTTATTTAGGGAATGACATTCTCTGGATAAATATGTCGCGGGCTTGCCACGTCATCGTTTCCGTCTACTGAGAAGTGGGGCGTGACATGTTTTATTGGTGGCCCATATAGGTCAGTTCTGCATGAAGTCGCAAACAATATACTACAAGAATTAATGAGTTCAACAAACATTTACATTCCTTGCATTTCAAATTCTTTGAATCTATCCTAACATATCTTTTATATTAAGGTGATGGACTCTCCGAACAATACCAGCACCAACGTCAACGGTAATACTCAACCGCCTACACTACCACCACCACCTACCGTTGCAGCTCCTATCAATGAGCAGATGGTACTGCTTGAGGCTATTAAGAGCCTATTAGAGGGCCAGCAGCAGCAGACTGCTATACTTATGAACCGCCTCGAAGCCAAAGCACTAGGAGTTAAGCAGTTTCGGTCACTGCACCCAAAGAACTTCTCGGGTAAGGAGAGTCCGCTTGAAGCAAAGAAATGGGCTTAAGCGATCGAGGATGATCTGGCAGCGGCTCAAATGCCAAATATAGTTTGGGTAAGAGATGATAAGTTGCAACTGATCGATAATGCCAGAGTTTGATGGAAGGCTGAGGAGAGCCGTCTCGCGCAACCAATAGAGTGGAAGAAATTCTGAGACCTCTTCGATACCAAGTACTTTCCAGAGACTACCCGCTTTGACATGGAGCAACAATTCATCCATTCACAACAAGGCTCGATGTGGGTCAAGTCGGTGGATGAATATGATGCTGAGTTTACTATGCTCGGCAGATAAGATATAGTCTCAAATTCAATTTTCTTATCTCACTTACAACACTTCTAACACAAGATCATAAAAAGTTGTTGCGCACCTCACTCCCACTGCTGAGATCCAGGCACGACGATTCCAGCAGGGGTTGGACCCTGAAATCGAAGCTGCACTTGCTACAGGGGATTTCCCAACCCATGAGCTTGCTTTGAAGGCTGTCCGACACTATGAGGTAGTTGTGAAGAAGAAGAGTAGGCCACAGACTATCGGTGTAAATCGCCTTGTGCACCAGATCACGGGAAGGGCCTCTTCTAAGCTAGTATCCTATGGACCACCTCGGAGGCCAGTAAGTTCGTTCGCCAACAACAAGCCAGACTTTTGCATCTACTGCAAAAGAACAGGGCACGTTGTGAAGAACTATCGTAGGGAGAAAAACTTGTTCCTGATCTATAGGTCTTCTACTTACGCCATCGGAGCATGCCCCTAGAACCGAGGACCCAACAACTCTCCAGCTAGACCGGCGATCCAAGCTCCTCCTACCCGGTTAGCTCTACTAGCTCCAGCTCCTCATACCCAGACCGCTCAACCCCAATACCGAGTATTTAACCAGGCACAGAGAAAAGTGCTGCGACGCCAAGCATTCACTATGTCGGTCGAAAAAGCCGAAACTGATGGTCAAGTTATCACTGGTAAATCCCTTCCCTATTTCTTTCCAAAATCCTTTCAATTCATAGCCATCTTATATTTGCTATACCTAAACATATCCCACACGACTTAGGTACAATCTTAATAGCCACCTTACCTGTACTCACGATCTTCGACACTGGGGCATCGCATTGCTTTATGTCGCAACAGTTCGTAAGAACTCTTGCGATTCCAGTTAAGCCGCTCGTATCTAGCTGGAATGTCGGTTCAAAGAACAGCGTTCTAAAAGCAACTGTCATGCCCCGCTTCCCAAAATACAGGATACGAGGGGTGACTAGGCCAGCCATGCTCCTACGATCAGGGAATAATCCCGCCGTAGTCACACTTCGGCTTCTAGCATTACATGGTAGTCAGTATACAGTACTTGAATAAAGGAAAATCATAGTTCACAACTTTATTACATTGCAAATAAAAAAGTTCGAGATACATGTATTTTGCAGAATAAAATAAACTAGCCAACTAAATAAGTGCTGAAAGCAAAGGAAATAGCACTGATGATGTGGTCTAAACCTCCGCGATCTCGAAGGATAAGTCCTGCTCCTGGGCTGGATCCACTTCGTCCTCTGAGCATGCACACTCAGGTCGTCAGGACGACACATATAGCAATGAATATATATATATATATATATATAATGGGCATGCAATATTATTGAACATGAGAAGTACAACAAAATGCAGAACATGCGTATAATAAACATCAACTGAATATGAAAAGTGCAATAAGGGTATCATGTCAGTAAACTGGAAATACGTATGTCACTACTTATCGGCCACTAAGTCAATGAAATCAATTGGTGGAAAGGATGCCCGTGTTTAACAAGGGTCTCGTGCATGCCCGAGACTACGGTCCACTGTGCCCGGGACATAACCCTGTCAGCCGTGCCGCTAGGCCCACGACCTAATGTGTGTGTATGTGTGTGTGTGTCACTAATAGCGAATGACCATCCTCTAAATCACTGTACCTCGCTAAATACGAGTTCAATTCCACCTTGATTTCCCCATTCCCCAGGTTATAGTATGCATTCAGGTATCAGATAGGTTATGAACAAATACGTATCGTTGTCACTTTCAATCACTTTTCCACTTGTCACTATCACTGTCGTATTTGTTACAACACAATCACTAACACTAATATATATATCGACAATGCAAAACAGTCGCTAGGTCTCAATGTGAATGATCACTATGCAGCAGGTATAAATCAGGCATGAAAATATACAGAAGCGCACTGAACAGGTATTCACTATTCTATAACGGCCAATGCCATACAACTTGCAAAATTTACGGTAAATCATACGCATAGAATCGACCAAAATAATGTAAAGTACATATGAAGCACACTTGATTATCTAAACACTAAAATTTATTTCACGTCAATCGGAGTTCAGGTTAGGGAATTATCATCATTTAAAAGTAGCGATCGATTGCTGAAATTCCAGTTTCAGAACTGGAAGCCTAATTTCGCGCATGTTTTACCAGTAATTATATTTAGATTCAGGTGTTGCCCCAGTTAAATGAAATGTAGTTCTATCAGTTAAGTTTCCAATGCATCAAACGTATTATTTATAGCAGTTCTGTATTAAAAGTTATGTCCTGTCTAGTGTAGCTATGCAAGAGGAGTCACTGCAGAAACTGCAGAACATCTAGGTACGCTAAAATGCAAATTAAATATCAAACGACGGTGAAACGGAAAGGGACTAGATTTATGTGTTAGCTAACTAAATTATCTACACGGACGTATAGATTTAAGAGCATTTTCAGTTTTATGCAGGTATGTACAGATACTTAAATTTAGGTTTCCCCCGTAGAATGCTTCCCCAGACTGCAGTCCAGAGTTGCATCCCCGGTCAATTCTCGTTGCCATAATCTATCGATATCGAAATATAAACTAAATATGGTTCTAGATTATCGAGTCGGCTTAGATATGAGCCATAGAACATTACATTCCGGTATGTATCAAAATTTGTATCAATTTAATATCTCGACATGCACGGTAAAATCAGAATTGACATCGCCTCTTTGGGACGTCGTTACACGTGCGATACTTCATTATTTAGAGTTCAGTTTTCTATAAGAAATTCATATGTAGCAAAAAGGAAATATGGATAAAAGTTTTGAGCATGATCGACGGGGTTTTAGTTCAGTTCCCCACATCGAACTATCAACACACAATATCGAGAACTATCTAATTAAAGTTGTTTTTGCCAAACACGTGAAAATGGTGTCAAATGCTTACAACTCCACATGGTATTAACGTGATGTTCAGATCTAATTATGCTCAAACCAGTCATCCTAGATTACTGTGGTTTTTCTTAGAGATATAGATTGCTTACGAATAATATGTGATAGTAAAATAGTTGATATGGAATATTGGGATGAGTGACATTATGGAATCATATTAGCAATTTTGCTGGTAATTTAGATCTGTGCCTATTATTTATTTTTCTTTCATATTGTAGTATAACGTATTCAAATTTCTCTTAATAGCTAAAATAAACAATTAAATATCCAAATATGGACCCGTAACAATCTATCTAGCATACAGTTAATCCGAGTCTATAGTTATAAGTATGTAGCATGTAGAAGCAAGTAAGATTTCACTTGCTTATGACGACGGCACAACGACGACGATCGCACGGACATGAACACGGCGGAGGCACAACTACAAGCACGACACAGCACAAGCAGTGGACACGGCAGCGAGCTCAGGTGGCGGCTGGAGGCAGTGGGTGCAGGGGCTCTGTCTCTGGTGAAGTCAACTGAGGTAGGCGGCTGGAGTGCTCGTCGCGATAAGGTCGGCAAGGCACAGAGGCGATGGGGGTTGGAGCTCATGTGAGGTGCAGGGACGAGGGAGTTGGGTTCAGGAGTTGTAGCTGCTCGGCTTGAAGGAGGGCAGAGGAGAAAGGTGATGGTGGCGCTGGGGAGTTCGACGGCTGCGGTTGCAAGTGACAATGGCCGGCTGTGATGATGGTGGCAAGGTGGTCCTAGGGGATTGTCGGCGAGGTGGTTGTAGCGAGGGGCGGCGTGTCGGGAGGAGGTGCTGGTGTCGAGGCGGCTGCGGTCTAGATGGTGGCTCGTTGACGTTGACACGTTCGGTGGCAGCATGACCTTGTCACAGGAAGAGGGTGGCTGGAGGTTGCCGCGACGAGATCGACGGAGGAGGTGGTGATGTAAGGTGGGGGTTTGGTTTGGAGGAGAACGAAAGAGAGAGAGAGCGACGCAGAGAGGGAGGCTTGTTGGCGATGGTTCTTCGGTGGTGAGGGGCGGTGAGGAGCTCAGTGGTTTTGGTTTGAGGGATAGGGAGAATTAGAGAGAAAGACAAAGAAATTGAGATAGAGATGGAGAAAGAGGTTATTGAGGAGATGAGAGGCGATGCGAGGAGATCTCAGAGTCGTTGGGCGAGCAGGTCACGGGGGTGGTTGCGAGAATGGAGGAGGAAGGAGTCGTCGGTGGTGATGGTTCGTGTTGCTGAAGTTGGGGTTTGGAGGGGAGAGAGAGAAGTAGCGAGGGGGTGGCAGAGAGTGGCCGTTGTGGCGTGGGTGCGAGTAGTGGGGAGAGACGTGGGGGAGCCGTTGGAGGAAGTGTCCAGTGGGGGAGTGAACGGGTCATGGGGAAGATGGGCTTGGGGAAATTAGCGAGCGGCTCGAGAAGCGTGACGAGGAGCCGTTGAGGGGGAAAGTGGCGGGAAAAAGAGAGGGAGCGAGATAGGAAGATGGTGAGGCGGGTCGGGCCGGGTCGGGCATGGTCGGGTTGGGTGTTTGGGTAGAGTTAGAATTTAGTTTAGGTAATAATTAAAATAAAAATTTATAAAATATATAGAAAATAGAAAAATTCCAGGAAATTTTTGAAAAAATAAGGAAAATTTTTTATTCGGAACCGGGGATTTACATCATACCCTCCTTACAAAAATTTCGTCCTTGAAATTAAAACAAAAACAACGGAACAACACACTATACAAACAGATGCGGAAAATGTGCATGGATGTACTCCTCGCGTTCCCAGGTAGTCTCCCCTGGAGAACGACCACCCCAAGAAACTCGAACCAGGAGAATGACTTTGTTCTTCAGCACTTTTTCCCAAAGATCGAGAATGGTGATGGGCTACTCCTCGTAAGACAGATCGGCACCCAAAGTTAACTCCGAATGGTCCAGAATGTGGTTGTCATCCCGAACATAGCGCCTCAATTGAGATACGTGAAAAGTGTTGTGCACACCAGCTAGCGATGGAGGTAAGGCAAGTCGATAGGCCACCTCTCCCACTCACTCTAGCACCTCAAAAGTTCCGATGAATCAAGGACTGAGTTTCCCACGACCTCCAAACCTGATAACTCCACGGGTAGGAGAAATCTTCAGAAACATATGATCTCCGACCTCGAATTCTAGCGCTCTCCTGCTGGTATCTGCCCAACTCTTCTGTCGGTCCTGAGCTGTCTTAATGCGTTGTCTGATCATCTGGATCTTGTCTACCGTCTGAACAATAAGTTCGGGGCCTAGTAATCTCTGTTCTCCCACGTCATCCCAACAAACAGGGGATCGACATTTCCGTCCGTAGAGTGCTTCGAATGGAGCCATCAAGATGCTATTGTCACGTCCCGAAAGTACGGAACATGACCGGCACTTAAACTACGAAACGTCTCGAGGCGTACGTAATCCAAGTAATCCAAGTAACCCAGAAATGCAAACCAAGAAAAGTAGTAGAGTGAAGGAAAACCAATTTAAGTAAGTAGTTTTAATAGCATAAGCCGAATTATGCGGGTTTCTAAAAACATCAAAAAATTTCCTGAAAATTTCGGCAGAGTCTCCTTTGTAAATACTGGCCCCCAAGCGGGATACAACATGAATAGTATACGAAATTAATAAAAAGGCATCCCCAAGCGGGAGCTAGCTCTTCGTCAATCGACGGTCACAACCACACAAGCAATATAATATACAACGCCAACGGCGAGGATCAAAATTCAAAAGGAAACTCAAAACCACAAGAAAACCACAGAAATACAACGCGTGACTCTAAGTTCGAAGGAATAACATCACTGGTCTCTATCTCAAAATAAATACATGTTTGGTTGATGGAATTTCTAGATACAACAGAGTAATAATATACAAGGTATATGATGGGTACGATACCAATAAACCCACCTACTAGCAAGTCACCCGAGCGAAACTGTGCCCGCAAAATCGTAATGAAACCTGTACGGCAAACCTGCAAGAAACTGGGGCACAACGGGGGTGAGTTGCTAACTCGTGAATAGAAAAAAATATCTACGAAAAGAAATCGCATAAATAACGCAACCTAGGTCAATGATCATAATATATCCTCAATTATATATATAACATGCAACCTATAACAAGGCTAGGGTAAATATCTAATCCGAGTGTAATCTCATGTGCTCGTGTCAGTGCCTCAGGTAGCAATATATCATATGAATGAGGTATGAATGCATGAAAACAGAATACATGTAAATGAAGAACTGTTTTCATAATTTAGTGAGATTTCCTTTGTATTTTTAAAATGAGGTATCATAATGAAATCTGCATAAAACAGTGCCTAGCATCGGCACAAAACGTAATCCCAATATCTCGATATCTCTGTATCACAGTCTCTGTACCTCAATATCTCGAAATCTCAATGTCTCAATCACAATATCTAGGGCGCCGTCAGTCCAGACCAGCCCCTACCATCAATCTCAAGACCACGACGGTATCCTCCGGATATCCGACGCGTCGGGTAAAATCACCGGTAGGTAGTGCTCCCCTGCCAGGCTCACATCGTCATCATCACGCGCTTCTTGCCCCGGGGTACCTTACCGGGTCCACCATATACCCGAAACGGTTCATCCATCTCCTCGAATCGGGTCTCGAAATCCATCAGCAAACTCATGGTGGACGACTCATACATCATGGGAAAACTGCACTTTTTATTTAAAAGTGAGGAAAGAAGCTTATACAAGTTTTGCGGTTTTCCCTCAAATCCAGAAAATCTCATGGACATCCGAATCCAAATCATCAATAGCATGTGAAACCATGAATATAGGCATGAAAATCCATGAATACGGCATAACAATGAATAACAGTATGCATGAAGTGACAAGTAATAACTACAATATCTAAGCTGGCATATAAGGTAAGTACACTAATATCATGTCAAACTACTAGCTATCAAGCTAAGTTAAGCAATAATATTTTCTAAGGTGTACGTGACATGGCAATTACCGATGAAGATGTGTGTGAGCCGGCAAGTAAGTGTACGTGGTACATACGCATCATCGGTAATGGTGCTGGTGTCCTAACAGCATAATATCAACAATGCAATATGAAATAACAATGTAAGTATGCGATGCGGAGCAACAGCAATAATGTGCGGGAGCTGAATACTAGACACAACGATAACTAATCCGCATTACCCTAATATAAGTCCTACAATAGTGCCTTTTGAAATAACACGAATCGCGGTGTTTTGAAAATAAGGGCTACGGTGTTTTTAAGAAAAGATACGTCTTTTGAAATATATCCATTGACCTTTCTTTTAAAATACCCACGATTCGTTAGTTTTGAAATAGGTAGGGGTCTAATCTAGTCTAACAACTATACTAAACTATACGGCTGAACTAACAAGCTGAACTACAGGTAAGGAAACCGCTTAACATCTGAGTCGATACATATACATACTTATATATATATTAGTCGGTGATCCCACCTCAATAATATCATATCCGATACCATATCTATAATCAGACATCCCAAGTAAAGAGTGCGGATCAAATATCAATATATAGCTCGTACGTAAATCCGTCGTACGGCATCCCCAAATTTGGGTACGGGTCAATATCACATTCATCATACTATTCATCTGGTATCCTCTTTATCAAATATCATGATCGGGGTACTGATCTACGTCTAGTATAATACTGATACCGCCTAAGTATGCATGCACGTGTATGAAACACTACGTCAAAGGACCCGCTACAACGTCATGTCGTATCTCAAATACGAACCCTGCTATATCACCGAATTCACAACCTCAATATAAATCTCATCGACTCATCTCAAACCCAAGTATCATCCTCAAATCCGTATGTGAACACATAGTCCCATACCCATGTGATCACATAACTATATATTCCCGTATAAGCACAAATGAAAGAAGAAAGTATGCAAGTATGGGTTGGTGTGTGCATGTGTAGTGCGACCACTGCTCTAGGGTTTCGCGACACTAAATCATCCAAGAACACCAAATATCCATATTATCATCAATATACTCAAACAATATATATATGTGTGTATACGTATTCATATACATCACCACGAACTGCGGGGGTGCTATACGCCATCCACCCGACTTCTCCCCGTAGATATAAATCTACTCACCTGGTCCTCGCTCGCAGGTGCCGACATCGCCACGCGCTTTCTTGTCGTCTTGAAGTCCACATGGGGTACCTACATATCATAACGCACCGTATAACATTAAAACCAAATTCGAAATCGAAACGGCATACGAAAATCAAATCGGCACGCGTATTATGAATAGATCAAAACCTATCGCCTACACATGCAAGAATAGTCAAACCAACCCTCGATGTCGATGTACAAACGTCAAACCATCGAGAAAACCCAAACACACTCATTTGCGCATCCACGAACACTAACTATAATATAAAATAGGTTAAAATTCACAAAACCCCCAAATTTACCTTAAAAGGCATTTTTCCGAAAATCTAGCAAGCAAAAATTACCCGTTTTAGTACAAAACTCGAAGTTTAAACAAATCCAGCGGCTATAATACTTATTAAACATCTCAAATAAGTCATACAACCCGTTTCAAGAATTTAATATCATCAATTCTTATAAAAATAAAAATTCTAGTTTTGCAATTTATCTAATTTTAACAATTTCAACTAAAAATGCACAAAACAATAACTACGCTTGATTTTGCATGGTCCAAAGTCATTAAAACACTCATTATAATATTAATGATGACATGAAACCTTAATTTAGATTTTAATCCCAATTATAAATCAATTTCTAAAAAACCTAGTTAGCAAAATAGCACATTTATCACAATTTCCAACTAACAATTTGAAATTAGTAACTAGATTAGATTTTAGCAAGCATTAACATGTTAATCTACTCATGACAACCTTAATGATGTGATAAAACCCTATCTTAATTTTAATCTCACATATTTCCATTAATCCCACAATTCAAGTTTGCAATTTAACCAAAATTAAACACCAAATTTAACTAAATTGGAGTAATTAACCAACAATTAAGACATGTGTTAAGATTTATACCTCCCAATAAGAGATCTAGCAAGAATCGAAGCCTCCCAAATTGCTCTCTTTTCACCAAGATCCATGCTAGATGGGCCAAGGAAAAATGGGTAGAGATTGGATTTTGATTTTGTGAGGTTTTTGTGTTGATTTTTGGGCATTTTGTGATGAAATTTTGAGGTGAAATGAGAAAGAGAAGAGAGGGGGCTGTTACAGCAGTGAGGAAGAGGAGGGTTCGGCCAATTTTGGGGAGATTGGAGAGAGAATGAGGTGGGAAAAGTATTAACAAGTCAAAGAAGTACAAGGTCAACACAACCATACATCTTTTCTTATACTTTTCTTTTTGTTTTCTTTTCTTATTTGTGTGGAATGGAGTGAGGAAAAGGGGGGGGAAGTGCTGCTGCATTTCAGCCACATGGGGATGGGGGTGAGTGAGTGTGGGTGTGGGTGTGGGGGAAAAAGATAAATGTTATACCCCAAACAACCATTTATACTAAAAAAAGCCTTTTTTCTTCAATAATTTCAAAACCGTTTTGGCAAACGATTTCGTTTCAAAAACCACATGATAAAATTTTATTTAATGTTTTATGATGCACAAAATTTGTTTCAACTCATTCCAATTTGTAATTTTCCCTAATTAAATGTATTAGTGACGGCTTAAAATAATATTAAAATAATTAATTTCGGAAAAATTTTTAGAAAATTTGAAATTTCACCAGTGGCTCAATAAACACCAAATACTAGCAATTATATAGCTATAATATGTATATTTAATTTTAAAATAAAGATATTTGTATTTTGACTTTTTACAGAAAACCCCCTTATTTTACCGATTTTCCGAAATTTCACCGAAACGATTTTCAAAACGTTACAGCTATCTTGAAAACTGTTATAAAAAAACTCCACCAGATGAAGGTGATCCTCCCAAGAACCCTGGAAGTCTAGCATGCAATCCCTCAACATGTCCTCGAGCGTTTGAATAGTACGCTCGAACCGTCTGTCCATCTGTGGATGGTAAGCCGTGCTAAACTTCAGACGTGTACCCAGACTCTCCTGTAAGCTTTTCCAAAAGTGTGAAACAAATCTGGTGTCTCGATCTGACACTATACTGACCAGAACTCCGTGAAGTCGCACTACCTCTTACATGTATTTCTCCGCTAGTGACTCTGTTGACTGGCCTAAACGAAAGGGTATAAAATGTGCAGCTTTCGTAAGACGGTCGACGATAACCCAGACGGCGTTGTTGTCCCTTGGGCTCCATGGTAAGGAAGTCACAAAATCCATAGTGATGTGTTCCCACTTCCACTCGGGTATCGGAATCGGTTGCAACAGCCCCGCTATTCTCTGGTGTTCCGCCTTCACTTGCTGGCATACTAAACACCTGGATACAAACCGTGCAATCTCTCACTTCATCCCGTTCCACCAAAAGTGTTGCCTTAGATCTCGATACATTTTCATGCCTCCCGGATGCACAGAATAAGCCGAACTATGAGCCTCAGCTAGTACCTCTTCTCGAACATCTCCCTTGGGGACGCAGAGTCTGCTACCGAATCTTAGAGAACCGTCCCGATGTATGAGTAAGTCCGTCCTCAGCCCGGCTTCCACTTGCTCTCTGAACTTTTGCAATCAAGGATCATCAGCCTGCACAGCCTTAATGCGATCTACGGAAGAAGACTGCACCTGTAACTGCCAGAATTTCCTGATTGCACTCGGTGTAACAACCTATAGTTCGAGCTTCTGAAAATCCTCAATGATGCTCTTCTGACTGGTCAACATCATGACTGCTGGCTTGCGACCGAGAACGTCTGGTACGACATTTACCATCCCCGGATGATACTGTAAGTCCAAGTCGTAGTTGTTTCCTGATTTAAAATCAGGAAAGCCTACGGAAGAGGCTTCAGAAAAGGGTCACGTGCTTATACGTGACCAGCAATCACGTGTTGACACGTGACATCTAAAAGTATCGGCAAGGCAGATCCAGTTAAAGAAAAGGGGCTTCAGAAAAGGGTCACATGCTCACACGTGACCAGCAATCACGTGTTGGCACGTGAGATTTAAAAGCAGCGGCAAAGGCACATTGGTTCCCTGATCAAATCAAGGAAAAGGCTTCGGAAGAGGTCACGTGCTCCCACGTGACCAGGGTCACGTGTTGGCACGTGACACTCAAAACATCAGACTCATTCTCCGGTTAAATCAAGAAAAAGGCTCGAGGCCAGGGTTACGTGCTCACACGTGACCAGTTGTCACGTGGTGGCACGTGACAGCTAAGCAGCGACCAGAAGGCAGAGCGCAGAAAGAAAGAAGAGAGCTCATTCCAAGGGGGTCACGTGCTCACACGTGACCAAGGGTCACGTGACCGGCTTTCAAAGCCTATCTGTTAATAGAATTAAATTCTGAGAAAAGACCTCTCAAATCTTTCCAAAGGAACCGATTGAATTAAAGATTTAAAGGTGATTAAATATCATCTATCTATGGGAAAATCTCGAACTTGGAAAGATTTCCCCTTTAAATCTAACCGAAATAACAAAGGAGAATCTCTGGATTTAAAATCCAATGGTGAATAAAATTCACCTAATAATCCAAAGGTCCAAAACGAATGGTGAATACAAATCAATTCTCCCAATGAAAGATTCATCAAAAACTAATTGATTCGGCTGCTTCTCCTATAAATAGGAGCCAAGAGACACACAGGAAAAAAAAGGATAGAAAAGCAGAAAGGAATCGAGACAAAAAAAGAGGAGAGCCTTGATACTTTGGAGAAATTTGGATCTTCTGTAAAAGAAAACCCTAGGTAAGAAAGGGAAGGCTTTTCGAAAGGAAAAGAGAATTTAATTCTCAACAGAGTTCAACTCTGATATAAAACCAGAAGAACATAGTTCTCTCTTTGGTGGAGGATCTGTAAAGTGCACATCTCCCCTTGAGTTGAGAATTTAATTCTCAATGGGTTGAGATCCTGCCATGCAGATCCAAAGCATAGAGAGGGAATGGAAGCATGAGAATTTAATTCTCACAGAACTATAGGAATTTAATTCCTTTAAAATAAAATTAGGGTTTGACCCTACGTTATGGGAATTTAATTCCTTCAGAATGAACAGAATCAGGGTTTAACCCTAGTTAAGAACTTAGTTCTGTTAAAACAACAGAAATTTAATTCCCTTAAGAAAGAAGAGATTAGGGTTTCACCCTATGACAGAATCTCATTCCCCAGAATAATTCTTTAACAGAGAGTGGGAGTTTAATTTCTTAAAGCTTTTATTAGGGTTTAACCCTATGATAGAATTCAGTTCTTCACATATATGAGGAATTTAATTCCTACAGAAAATTCAAAGTTCAACTCTATCCCAGAATATAAATCTTCAAAAGGAAATAGGAATTTAATTCCTCTGAAATTATCGTCAGGTTCAACCCTACGAGGAATTTAATTCCTGAAAGGGATTAACAGATCTTCTAAAAAACATACGTAGAGGCAGGGTCACGTGTCACCACGTGACCCCCCCAAAAAAAAGATCTACAGAAAAGCCCCTTTGAGGCAGTGCCTCACGTGACCCACGTGACCCTTGGCAGAGGCTTTAACATACAAGCATTTAAACACCCGTCACGTGATGGCACGTGATGCTACAAAAGATGCGATATTCTCAGCAGAACAAATGAAGGGAGGGCGCCCTCACGTGCTACCACGTGACCCCTCTTGCCTTAGTGTTTAACGCTAAATTGGAACCCCTGAATCCAGTGTTAAAATACTGTTTGGCCTTAGTGTTCAACACTAATCAAAGAACTTTATTTTCAGTGTTTAACACTGAATTTCTTAGTGTTTAACACTAATTTGAAGCCTCTGCTGCTAGTGTTTGACACTAATTTGAACCCCCTGTTGCTGGTGTTTAACACCAACTGTCTCTTTGTGTTAAAACACTAACTTGATCCCATTGTTCAACACTGTTGAATTAATGTTAGCCCAATTGGCTAAATGGCCAGTGGCAAAGCCTCTCCTTCAATGGACCAACAGGAATCCAATATTCCAAACATGACTGGACTTAGCCCAAGGTGGCCATAAGTCCTCAATTCAGACTTAACTGGGCTAATGGGCTCATAACATAATTAATTGGTCTTGATCCCAAATTGGGCCAAAGACTATTTAATCCACCCCGGCTCAAGGGTACATCTCTTCACTCCTTTGATACTTGGCGTTGTAATTCCTCAACGTCTTCAAAGAGGTGACGGGTCCCGATGACCACACATTGACACGGACTGTGGGGTCCTTAAACTCATGGACTATGAGGTCCTTAACCTTGACCGAGATGTCTTAAAACTAACTGTGGACTGTGGGGTCCTTAAACTCATGGACTATGAGGTCCTTAACCTTGACCGAGATGTCTTAAAACTAACAATGGACTGTGGGGTCCTTAAACCCATGGACTATGACATCCTGAACCTTGACCGAGATGTCTTAAAACTAATAATGGACTGTGGGGTCCTTAAACCCATGGACTATGACGTCCTTAACCTTGACCGAGATGTCTTAAAACTAACAATGGACTGTGGGGTCCTTAAACCCATAGACTATGACGTCCTTAACCTTGACCGAGATGTCTTAAAACTAACAATGGACTGTGGGGTCCTTAAACCCATGGACTATGACGTCCTTAACCTTGACCGAGATGTCTTAAAACTAACAATGGACTGTGGGGTCCTTAAACCCATGGACTATGACATCCTTAACCTTGACCGGGATGTCTTAAAACTAACTACGGACTGTGGAGTCTCTAAATCCACGGACTATGAGGTCCTTAACCTTGACCGCAATGTCTTAAAACTAACATTGGACCGCAATGTCCTTAAACTACCCATGGACCGCAATGTCCTTAAACTACCTACCGACCGCAACGTCACTAAACTAAATAACAGAGCCCACTTTTTATTGCTCTCTTGGTGGATCTAAACGATCCCGTTAAGTTGATCTTAGTCTAAAAACTAGACTAACGTATCCTTAACAAACGTTTAAGTCGATCTTAGGCTCAAATGAGGCTAACGTATCCTTAAACCCAAACCCCCAACCCAAATCTAAGATAATACGGATTTGGACTAGTCCACGCCCTACGGGCGATGACATAACTCAGTCTCCGTATACAATCCACGGGAAACAAAACACAAAACAAACACACACGACACGAAGTGACCATCTGGAGAAGGAGAAAGTTGTTACCGCAATGCGGTAGCGTAATTAACTGCAGGGGCTTGCGCCTGCAGGGAAGAGCGTCCCCACAATCAAAAACCCCTCAAGCGAGGGGGAATCTGACGAAGTCTGCTACATCGGCCGCATCCGTCTAAACCTTCGATGTACGGTGCCATAAATCAACTTGGTATCTTCGGAGAGGTGTACGGATAGCACCAATTAGCATCTGCCTCGAATTTCAGGCGAGACGTCCAGTCGCGCCGTCCTTCGGAGGGGAACAGATTCTGGCACGTCCGGTGGGACCTTTTTCTCTTTCCACTCCACACTTCGTGTGTCGTGATTCGCAAACCAATCGCGGTTCGCTAATGGTTGCCCTTGGGTTTCAAGATACTAAGACTTGGCATCTTGCTTATTGCAGAAAGCAAAGAATCGATGGCTTCTACTTCTGTGAAATGCTCCAACTGCTCGGACTGCAATTGCAACCAACGCTCTACCTCGACAGGAGGTATAGCCTACGGACCCCAAGCTGCTTCGCTATTCACAATGCCCATGGAACAGGTCACTCGAGCCACCACAGGATTGTTTTTTGGGACCATGCTCCCGCCGACAAGCCTCACCGCTCCGGTGCTGACAAAAGAAGCTCCCAAGAAGTCGGTCTTTGATCGTCTTACCCCTGCCGCGGCCCCTCTCAACGGGTTGCCCAACACCAGCGCCTCGGTCTTCTCTAGATTGGGCCAAGACTCCTGTGGACCCACCATGGGACCTACAATCCCAGAGAAGGCTGCTTCTAAGAAAGTGACCGGTCCTGCTCCCGAAATCGCCAAGGCGGCTTCCCCGGCCAAAAAGTCGGTCTTTACAAGATTGACGGCTTCAGCCCCCGCTTCTGCTACCCAAAGGACATCGGTCTTTGACAGGCTAACACCAGCAGCGACCCCCCACCTACACAGGGGGCAAGACGAAGCCATCCTCACCGCTGAACCAGCGCCGTCCGCTCGACACGCTCGACGTCGCCACTGGCGCCGAGTAAGGAAGGCTGGGGGCAACTCCCCCTCTGGGCTAACTCCACCAACCCCAACGGTAGAAGTTAATGCTGCCGTTCCAACTGGGAACAGCTTCGAGATGCTAAATAAGGTGCGAAGGAATTCTCCTACTGCGGTGCTAAAGAGATCTCCTCCTCCACTAAAAAAAGGTTGCGGAAATAAAGCCAGAACAACCCCGATCCCCTCAACGGCTGTCTTCCAAAATCTATAAGGTTTGGCGGCAGGCCCGAGACTCGATGATCGATCCAAACTTCTCCCGCCAGCACAAGAAGCTGAAAATCCAACCGGAAGCCAGTCACCAGGCTAAACCATGAAAGGCTGTCTGGGTGCCCACCTCAACGGCCCCCTCAACTTCCACTGCTCATAGAAGGAGGAAGCCAGAGAAGATCCCCCAGCCTGCAACGACAGCTAAAGGAACTAAGCCCAGATGCCCTAAGTCTGGGGGCATGATAGCCCATACCGTATAAATGGCGTCAGGAAAGGAAGACAGCCGTGCGTCTACAGGTCATAGACCGCTTACACGGTCGGTGACCAAAGCTCAGGAGCAACAACAAAAGCTCCAGGAAATGATGAATGCTATGGCCGCACTTACCGGGCCAAAAGAAAACCCAGAAACGTCCTCGGACGAACGCCAGGAGGAAGAAACCGACGCCGAATTCCTTCGCCGAATATTGGAGAAGAAGGACAAAGAGGCTGCTGAACAAGCAGCCAACATACAGCGTATGGGCCTTCTCTTCCAAGATATGATAGGAATGATGATCCAACAAGACCCGCCCGCTGAAGATCCCCCGATCGTCCTTGAAGACGACAGGGGAGAAATGTCAAATCCACCACCGGCCCTCTCAACGGCCAAGGAGGAGACAATCTCTAAGGCTGATTTGGTCGACTATATAGCCCAGCAAATCCGGGTTCATCATGCGACTGAGGCAGCTGGTCAAGTCATAAAAACGGGCCGGCCGTATCCAAGCTGGTATGACCAAATCAAATACCCGCCGGGTTATACAATACCAAAATTCCACGTGTATAAGGGGACCGGCAATCCCCATCAACATGTTGCCCAGTTCAGGGCCCTTTGTGGTAACACCGGCGGTGATGATAAACTGTTGCTTCACCAGTTCGTGGGCAGCTTATCAGAAACAGCGTTCGAATGGTATTCAGAACTCCCGAACGATTCTATCAAGACGTTCGCTGAAATGGAGTTGCTATTCACTCAGCGGTTCGCGAGCGCCAGCGAACGCACTCCAATAACGGCGTTGATTAATGCCAGGGTGAAACCAGGCGAAACGTGGGTCCAGTATGCTATACGCTGGCGAAATTTGTGGTCGAAATGCGAGCAACGCATTAAGGAAGCGCCCGCGGTGGGCATGTTCGTGGGAACCCTAGACCCTCACGCGACTATCTCCCAGTTTATGATGTTCTTTAAGCTAACCACATTTCAGGCTTTAATTGACAAGTTGGCTCAGATGGACCAGATGGGTCATAGACCACCTCCCCCGAAGTCGGAACCTCGGAATGACAAGGGTAAAGGAAGGGCAACCTTCGTCGCGAATGCCCAGCAGCAACCTAACGCCCCGAAGATGGCGGATCAATTGGAAGAAAGACGCCGGTATTATAATGAGAAGATGAAGCGTCCCTACTCGTTCCCACGAGACAAGACGAAACGGTTATTCGAGCTGGCAGTACGCAACAGACTTATAAACCTACCAAATCCAAGGCGACCGCCACAACCCACTGAGGTGAATAACCCAAACTATTGCCCTTATCATCAAACGGTAGGGCATCCGATTGAGGATTGCTTCGTTTTCAAAGGATGGATTGAAGATCAATACCTCTAGGGGAAGTTTGCACTGTCCAAAAAGTGGAAGGTGAACCCACCACAGCCGCATACTCCTAAGAAAGCAGATACACCGGGGGCAACCTGTTCCTTTATTGAAGAAGCTCCATGGGAGGTCGTGCTGTCAACTAAAACCAAAAGAATGCTGAGGGACCTTCATGCGTGCCCTGCGATCGAATGGAAGGACCCGCTTGAACCTCAAATTATCGAAAGGATGTTGAAGCCGCGCCTAACTACGAAGACTCGTGGTG
Source organism: Agapanthus africanus (assembly GCA_030015575.1). Classification (NCBI taxonomy): domain Eukaryota; kingdom Viridiplantae; phylum Streptophyta; class Magnoliopsida; order Asparagales; family Amaryllidaceae; genus Agapanthus; species Agapanthus africanus. The sequence continues at coordinate 89,574,328 of JASDDO010000019.1, read as the reverse complement.
ATGGCCCAAATACTCATGCCCAACCATCAAAATCTTCGAAGAAAAAGAAGAAGAAATCCAAGAGGCCCGTGAAGCCTGGAGACAAGCACACGAACTTGCAGAAGCAAATCGACGCGATGGAAGAGTACAATCAAAAGGCGTGAACTCCTGTCACGCTGCAAGAGTTCCTCAACCACATCTTTCGAGAGGAAGATGATGGAGAGAGCTCGTCGGATGAATCCGAGGGATATGTGGCGAGTTGTAACGTAATCTCCCACTCGTTTACTGACGATGAAAAGACTCCTGGCACTAAGAAACTGGGGGCAGAGCCTGAACCAGAGCTTGTGTGGCCAACAGACGAAATGATCGACGCCTTTCTAGACGAGATTCGTCTAAAGAGTAAAGCGGATCAGGAGCGTGAGATGGCCGCATCGGAAGGAGCCAATGCAGGCGACTGAACGAAAGAGTTGAAGTACTCCCGCCAGATCGAAAGGCATCCGAGGCAGACAAGAAGATATTCAAGACGAGGAAAAGGTTTTCCAAAGCTATGTCAATAGGAATGAAGCTACCACCCTCGCAAGAAAACACGCTCAATGAGGCGGAGAGGCACCCTGATTATTGCGCATATCATAGGAAAATTTCACACCCCACGGAGGAGTGCGACACCTTTAGGATATGGTGGCAAGGATATGTTGCTCATCGGCAACATTTTAAGCGCATGAAACGCAAGATTCGTCGGGAACGAAGAAGTACTGCCGACGGGCACAACAGAACCACTGGCAACTGTTACATGGTTAATGCCGGAGGGTCACAGGTTCTCACCTTTGGGAGCGACTCTGATGAAGAAATGGCTCTGGGCCCTCTCTTTAAAGAATCCGTTTTAGGGAAAGAAGAGGAATCGAAGGCCTGCGAGAACATTCAGCTGCGCAATCGCACACTCCCAGAAAAGAATCTCGGGCCCGCAAATAGAAAAGATAAGGGAAAGGAAAAGGTCACTGAGGATATCGCTTTAGATGACCAAGTCATGAAAGAGATGACTACCAAAGACCCTCCCAGGAAGGGTAAGGTGGACTACAATATCCTGGCGCACTTAAGGAAGCTACCTTCTTAACTTAGCATTCTCGATGCCCTCCTATTATCAAAAGAAGCGTGAGATTCACTAATTAAGGCGTTACAAGAACCTGAGCAATTCCAAGCCTTCCTCGCCACTGAAAGGATGAAGGATGAACTGGAAGAAGTGCACACGGCCGACATCACTTTCAGTGATGAAGACCTTCTCCTCGGGACGTGCGACCACAACCGTCCCTTATACGTCTCCGGATATTGCCACGATATCAAGATAGGAAAAATCCTGGTTGATAATGGATCCTCCGTCAATCTCCTTAATGTTCGGGTGTTGAAGGAAATCTGCATGAGCGTGCAATACCTCGCTCGTGACAAAATTACCATCTCCGGTTTCGACTCCCAGTCATCACGGACTCTCGGATCTGTGATATTAACATTACGCTTCGGACTACTCTTCACGGACATCAAGTTTCACGTCATTGACGCCAAGACCTGCTACAACGCCTTGCTCGGCCGTCCTTGGTTACACGAGTACAACATCATCTCTTCTTCACAGCATCAGTGTATGAAGTACTTTAAGGATGGTTTCGAGTATATCGTAACAGGTGAGCTGAACCCATTCTCGGTGAACGAAGTTCGCAAGTACGAAGATGCAAAGTACTTTTTTCCAGATTTCGAGGATACAGAAAGGTGTCGCAAGCCAGAGAACAAAGCCGCCGCCACCATCCCTGTTTTTGGAAGCGATACCGAAGAAGAAGAAGAAGAGATAGTTTACGCTGGTCCGTCTCGACGCAACAACCCGGGACCGTCCTCCCCCATGTTGATCTTCGGAAGTGACTCGGAAGATGAAGTTAATGCCGTGTGCTCCAGTCGGCCGTCAATACAAGCATCCCCTGGCGATGATCAAAGTTTGCAAATCACCATGGTGCCGCAGAAACACTACAAGGATTTTGACGCACTTCAAGCTCACAATGTGCAGGACTTGCAGACGTTTTACGTCCCTCCCAGGCGAAAGGGTGAAAAGGCGATCTTATTCTACCAATCCACAGAAACGAAAGTGGAGAAAGAGATATGGCATGGCGCGGATGCTACACTCAACAGGCTCCAACCCATCCATTTGCCCAGATACTGTACAAATGGACTAAAGAGGCTATTGAAGCGCCAAGGAGTGCCCTTAAAACAAACTGGTCGACAAGCTCGGTTCTACAACAGGATTTGGGAGGTCCCTGGGACTCAGCGCAAATTGCCCCATGGGAAAATGGAAACGCTTGGGCTTGGATATGTGAGATCCGGGAAACGAGAGCGACTCCACAGCAGCTACGCCATATATAACTTCGATAAGGAGGAGGACACCCTGTCAGGGAATGCTAACCCTTCATCAAAACTAGATCCCGCAATTGAAGTGCCGAGTCCGTCATTTGAAGAACAAGTGGACAAGCTTATCAGGAAGGCAGGTCAAAAAGCTCGGGAAGACCACAACCGCGAGATGGCCATCTACGAGAAGGCCAGGACGACGCGTCTGTTTCAACAGGCTGCAAAAGACGAAGATGCTCCTCCCTGTCAACCCGTTGTACAAAAGGCCCGAAGCAGAGGCAGAAATAAATCAAGAAGCGGAAAGAAAAGCCGAAAACAACGACGCAGGATTAGAGAGTCGTGTGATCGGGCGTTGCGTGGTCCGGATTTGTCCCTCATGAAGAAGATGAGTCGAGCGTATTCCTTCCCCCGAGACAAGACAGAGAGGTTACTCGAGCTCGCTATAAAACATCAAATGATCGTGCTTCTAGAATCTAAACACCCTGAGCAAGCTAACAAGGCGTCTCATCTGAGCTATTGCTCTTATCACCGAGCCATAGGACATCCTACCGAAGACTGCTTCAACTTCAAGAACTGGGTCGAGGACCAGTACCAACAGGGCAGATTCGCTTTATCCAACGGCTGGAGGGTAACGCCGCCACAAAAGCACGAACCCAAAGCCGCAAGAGCAGAACCGGATCCACCTCAGTCCTGGAAGCGGATTCGCACCTGTTACGTGATTACGATATTAAAAGAAGAGCCCAAGAACATGGATGACCTTCCCTGGTGCTTTGAGAACAGCGATGATGAGGTGATCTCAGAATTTCCGCCAGCTCCGAAAGAACTGGAAGATGGCATACATACTACTGCAGATAACCTCAAGAAGATTGAGTTGGGATCGGCAGATGATCCGCGACCGACATTTGTCAGCGAGCTGCTATCTGAAGAAAGGGTGGCTGCGTTAAAAAACGTGCTTCTACAGCATAAAGACTGCTTCGCGTGGAACTACTCCGAGATGCCAGGATTGGATCCGGAGATTGCTGTCCATAAATTAGCAATATCCCCAGATATCAAGCCAGTCAAGCAGGCGCCGAGAAGGATGCGACTCGAGCTTGAAATGAGCATCAACGCCGAAGTCAAGAAGTTGATCGATTCTGGATTTATCCAAGAAGTCCAATATCCCGACTGGATCGCCAATATCGTCCCGGTAATGAAGAAAAATGGAACGGTACGCATATGCGTGGATTTCAGGGATCTCAATAAAGCCTGTCCGAAGGACGATTTCCCAGTACCGGTAACCGAGCTAATGATAGATAACACGTCCACTCACGAGGTTTTCTCCTTTATGGACGGTTCATCAGGATACAATCAGATAAAGATGCATCCCGAAGACCAGAAGCACACCGCTTTCCGGACCCCGTTGGGTATATTCTGCTACAGGGTTAAGCCCTTTGGTCTAAAGAACGCCGACGCTACCTATGAAAGGGCCATGACAAAGATCTTCGACGACCTCATACATGACATCGTCGAGTGCTATATCGATGACCTTGTAGTAAAGAGCATGTCATACGAAGAGCATTTAAAGTATCTGGAGACTGTATTTCAACGCCTTCGGCAATATAATTTGAAGATGAATCCCCTCAAATGCGCGTTTGGAGTCTTCTCGGGTAAATTCCTGGGATTCATCATCCGACACTGAGGTATCGAAATAGATCCATCTAAGATCAAGGCGATCATGGAAATGCCTCCGCCAAGAACCCTCAAACAGTTGCGGTCTCTCCAAGGGAAGCTCGCATACATCCGGCGATTTATCGCCAATCTTTCAGGAAAGTGCCGTCCTTACAGCCACCTGATGAAGAAGGGAACCCCATTCGTTTGTGATCACAAATGCCAAGGTGCACTATACGAGATCAAGCAGTACCTGCAGAACCCTCCGGTGTTGGCTGCGCCGGTAAAGGGAAAACCCCTCATTCTTTATATAACCGCCCTCGAAGGTTCCTTAGGCGCATTATGGGCACAAGAGAACGATCAAGGAAAAGAAAGAGCACTCTACTACTTAAGTCGAGTTCTGCTGGGGGCAGAAAGCAACTACTCTCCCATTGAAAAACACTGCTTGGCGTTAATCTTCGCGATAACAAAACTCAGGCACTATGCGTTGGCGCACGAAGTCCGTCTCATCTCGAAGGTGGACCCTCTTAAATATTTGATGTCAAAGGCTATATTGACGGGTCGACTCGCTAAATGGGCTCTACTCCTGATGGAGTTCTCGATAACGTATCGACCTCTTAAGGCAGTGAAAGGCCAGGCCATTGCCGACTTCCTTGCTGAGCATCCAGTACCTGCCGGTTCTCCTCTGAACTGCGATTTGCCGGACGAACATGCATTTGATGCGATCGGCGGCGGTGATACCCGATGGGAACTCTATTTTGACAGGGCATCTTCCATGAAGAAGCGCAAACAATGTACCCCCATAATCAAATCGGGAGTAGGCCTTATCTTCGTAACCCCACAAGGAGGGATAATGCGCTTTGCTTTCTCCTTAACGGAATCGAGGACGAACAATGAAGCCGAATACGAAGCTTTGATAGCGGGCCTCGAGATCGCCATTGACATGGGAATTGAAGACCTCCTTATATACAGGGATTCTCAACTGGTCGTTAGTTAAGTAAATGGTGACTACCAAACGTGCAAACCGGAATTGGTGAAGTACGGCGAAAAGGTGCAACAACTATTGACCCAAATTCCCTCCTACACTTTGGAAAGTATACAACGTGCGGAAAATAGCAAAGCAGATGCGCTAGCTAAGCTCTCTAAAGAACTGGCAGACGAGAACCTCGATGACGTCAAAATCATGGTGCAAAGCCGTCGAGTGCTCGCCCCGGCAGAAATATCTCCGGAATCATACGAAGAAAAGGGAGCGACTGAGCAGACGACCCTACAAATAAAAGACCGTAAGAAGGCTGAGGACTGGAGGGAAGTCTTCATAGACTACTTTAAGTCCCACCGAATGCCCGAAGGAGCGTCCTCAAGACATCAGCTCATGAAACGAGCTCTATCTTTCGCTTTCGTCAATGATACTCTGTATAAGAGGTCGTTTGATTCTCTGTGGCTAAGATGTTTAGGACCGGACGAAGCAGAAAGAGTCGTTCAAGAGGTTCATGACGGAATCTGTGGTTTTCATCAAGCAGGCCCGAAGATGAAGTTAAAAATTAAACGGATGGGTTACTACTGGCCCACGATGATCCAGGACTGCCTCGAGTATGCGAAGCAATGCCACTCGTGCCAAATCCACGGGGATTTCATCCACCAGCATCCGAATCCACTACATCCAACGGTGGCTAGCTGGCCATTCGAAATGTGGGGGACTGACATAGTCGGCCCCATTGAACCAGCATCGTCCAGGGGACATCGTTTCATCCTGGCGATGACTGATTACTTCTCCAAATGGGCGGAAGCAGTACCGTTGAGGGAAGTGAAGACGGAGAATATCCTCCACTTCTTCAAGACGCACGTCATCTATCGGTTTGGAACCCCACGGCGAATTATCTCCGATAACGGGCCAGCCTACAGAAGCCATAAGATTAGTCGTTTCGCGCAACAGCATAATATAGACTGGAGATACTCCTCAGTTTACAATCCACGAGCTAACGGTCTGGCCGAAGCCTTCAATAAGACCCTGACAAAGATCATAAAAAAGACGGTGTCCCGAAATAAGAGGGACTGGCATGAGAGGCTGCAAGAGGCCCTTTGGGCCTATCGAACTATATTCAAGACCGCCACGAACACAACGCCGTACGCGTTGGTGTTTGGGACGGAAGCAGTGCTCCCCCTCGAGATAGAGTTACCCTCTCTACGAGTGGCAGTCCACTACGAGCTGACGGACGAAGAAAATGCTCACCTTCGGCTCGAGGAGATCGATGGCCTCGATGAAACCCGGCTCATAGCGCAACAAAATATAGAGGCCTACAAAGCAAAGATGACGCGCTCGTACGAAAGATTGACCAGGCCGAGGACATTCCGCCAAGGTGAACTCGTACTAGTGGTCAAGAGACCTATGATCCCCAATCGTGCCAAGCGGGGAAAATTTGAGCCGAACTATGAAGGCCCGTACGTCATAGACAAATTCTACTAGGGTGGAGCCTATCTACTCATGGACATGCACGGTGAAAGGCCCTTCAGGCCAATAAACGGCCGCTTCCTAAAGAAATACTACGCTTAATGAGCCACAGCCTAGATCAATGATAGATGACGACGACTATGTCCACTCGCTATCTTCCTAAGCTCGGACTTTATAAGCAGTAGCCGGCCTTCCCCTGAACGGACCGAAATGTCCTTAAACTAACGACGGACCGAAACGTCCTTAAACTAACACGGACCGAAACGTCCTTAAACTAACGACGGACCGAAACGTCCTTAAACTACTACCGCAGCATCCTTAGGCTGACGAGATGAATAAAAAAAAAGAGAAAGAAAAAATATATAAATAAAACAAACAATAAAAAAAACGGTATGTCCATAAGCAAAATGGGCATGGATAAAAACCCGAAAGGGCTCCGTGAGTAAAAACAGCAGGGCTACCGGCAAATGTTCGTGAAAACCCGAAAGGCACGACCTTGTAAAAAAAAAGAGAAAAAGAATTAAAAAAAACGGTATGTCCATAAGCAAAAGGGGCACTGATGAAAACCCGAAAGGGCTCCGTGAGTAAAAACAGTAGGACTACCGGCGAGTGTTTGTGAAAACCCGAAAGGGCGCAACCTCGTTAAAAGAAACTTACAAGATCCTCTCGACCTTGTAAGGAGAAACCACCCGCGTGGGATCCTTACGACTCACAAGGGAATGACACACTTAGGGATTCTCACGATTCCTAAGGAGAAAATACACTTGCGAGATCCTTGCGACTCGTAAGGAGAATTCTCTTATGGGACCCTCACGGCTCATAAGACTTGAAAGTCTTAAGTTACAGAAACCTAAACCCGTTCTTAACCAAATCCCCCACAACCTTCGATATTGCCCTACAAGCGCTCATACTGACCCTTGTATACAATCCACGGGCGCGAATAAACATTTCCTCAACAAAGTCCCGCCCGCGACTACGGATACGTCCATATAATAAACAACCCTTATGAGTCCTCTCGACTTATAAGGAGAAAACCCTCTTATAGGATCCTTACGACTTACAGAAGAACATACAGTTAGGAATCCTCACGATTCCTAGGGAGAAAGTACACCTACAAGATCCTCACGACTTATAGGGAGAAATACCTTTGTGAGACCCTTACGGCTCATGAAGTCAAAAGCCTTAGTCGACAGGACCCTAACCCTGTTTGCTAAGCCACCTTTGTTCAACATCGACAGAGACAGATGATGATTCGCTCCTGGCCATATCCCAGTTGTAGCGGTGCTGATGCCGAAATCGGTGTCTAATTTCAGGTTTATGGCGAAAAGCCAGTAGGCCGCACGTGCACGCAAAATAGCCGAAATGATGGGGCAACTTGCAATAAAAAGCAGCAAGTAAAAATGTATGCATGAAAAATAGCCGAAATGATGGGGCAACTCGCAATAAAAAGCAGCAAGCAGAAAATAAATAAATAGCCGAAATGATTGGGCACCGCGAAAAATAGCCGAAATGATGGGGCAATCGCGACCTCCGCGATATAATAGCTGAAATGATAGAGCATCGCGGAAAATGAAATAAAATATAAATAAAAAAAGGTTTCAATTTATGCCCTACATGTGATGTTCCATCACACCCTGTACACAATCCAAGGGCGTAAACAAAAAGGGATCATACGTCTCCCCCAGGTTTCATCAGAAGAAGAAGCCAAGTCTCGACGGGCCAAAGGAGACCTGGAGATCGTTTCAACACTCGCCTCGTAACAACGGACACAACTCTAAGCTAAGTGGAACAGTGGCAACTCCCAGTTCCATGGCTCGGTGGTATACATATCGCCAACAGTCAAACCTCCATCCCGTGAAATACGGATACAACCAGCAAAATTCCTGGTTACGTGGAACGCGGATAACGTAACAGTTTGACCCCGTGGAAAACGTCCAGAGCGGATCCTGGTCCTCGCGGAGCACGGCAGTGAACCCATGTGAAGCATCCAGAGCGGAGCCTAGTCCTCGCAGAGCACGGCAGTGAATCCGTGTGAAGCATCTAGTGCAAATTCCTGGTTACGTGGAACGCGGATAACATCACTCTTTGACCCCATGGAAAACGTCCAGAGCGGAGCCTAGTCCTCGCAGAGCACGGCAGTGAACCCGTGTGAAGCATCTAGTGCAAATTCCTGGTTACATGGAACGCGGATAACGTCACTCTTTGACCCCGTGGAAAACGTCCAGAGCGGAGCCTAGTCCTCGCAGAGCACGGCAGTGAACCCGTGTGAAGCATCTAGTGCAAATTCCTGGTTACGTGGAACGCGGATAACGTCACTCTTTGACCCCGTGGAAAACGTCCAGAGCGGATCCTGGTCCTCGCAGAGCACGGCAGTGAACCCGTGTGAAGCATCCAGAGCGGAGCCTAGTCCTCGCCGAGCACGGCATTGAACCCGTGCGAAGCATCTAGTGCAAATTCCTGGTTACGTGGAACGCGGATAATGTCACTCTTTGACCCCGTGGAAAACGTCCAGAGCGGAGCCTGGTCCTCGCAGAACACGGCAGTGAACCCGTGGGAAGCATCCAGAGCAAAATTCCTGGTTACATGGTGTCACGACCCAAGTTTGGATGTGACAGGCACTCAGATTGTATCATATCTAAAGATATGCACAAATCCAAGTAAGCCAAAAACCAAGATCCAAAATACCTTATTTCGGAATTATTTATAAAAATTTAGTTTTTAAGTAAAAATCTCAAGTTATGAAGTTAATTCATTTAAATAATAATAAAGATTAAGTTTGGTTGTATTCCTAGTTGGAATCAACAATATCAACAATGAACATGAATATAAGCATATGTAACATCACTGAATTTCATAAAGAAAGAAACTATGAAACTGATCAACCGATCTCAACTGTACATATATATCCCATCTCTCATTTCTAAGTCAAAATACAGTCTGATGGAGTCTTTCTACATACAAAATACAAAATGGAAGGTTACTACATATGTAACCTACCTATCAAAAGATGGAATACAACTGCAAAAGTGATCCTGCCTCGTAGCTACCCGTCCACTCTATCCCTGCAAGGAACTGTGGCACAACGGGGATGAGTTGCCAACTCAGTGAATACGACTAACATATAACGGCGAATAAAGTAAATATGACCATCATGCTAAAGAATATGAATCAATATGATATATGAGTATATGTGAAATCCAACAATAAATCTCATTATACTTCTGAAATCACAACTCAAATAAATCATCTCTCGGTGTCCATCAACGACACAAAACTTTCATTTCTTATAGGCATCATTCCCCGAATGATCCTATACTCATAATATCGGTCGTTATCCTCTAGATACACGCCGTATTTCTATAACCAACTCCGGTATCGAGTAACCTCGCTAGGCTCCCCCGTCTCAATACGGCTATCCTGCCCCTCGGTCTCGACCGGGTCCACCATGTATCCAACTGTATATCTCCCCCACTCAGTATGGATAACGTAAAATCCGCGACCGTATATCTCCCCCACTCGGTCCGGAATAAAACCAAAACAGAAATCATCTCATGGTGGACATAACACATCAATCATGAAAATACTGGATTTATATAATAGTAAAAGCTCAAAACCATAAATCCTCAATTCTACATTTACTTCATATATAATACCAAAATACGCATAAGGTAACAGGATGTCAATGATGCAATCTACCACTACATTAGATATGTGAAATACGATATCATCTATTTTAACAAGTATGATATTTAAGTGTATGTGACATGGCAATATCGACGAGGTGTGTGTAGCATATAAGATGTGCACGTGGCATGACTCGTCGATAATTGTGAAGTGTTCTAACAACTAAGCAATTTACAAGTATTTTAATGAATGAAATTCTAACATTTAGGCATGATGATATAAATATCACATTAAGTAAAACCACGGGCGAAACACGCCATCTTTACAAAATTCCCCGGTAGATGTTTAGTCTACTCACCGGAAAGTCGAATCTACTCCGGAATCGCTAATCCTTTCCCTTTCCTCGCGGTTTCCGTACTTCTCGTATTAGAGTCTAATCATGCAAAATAACGTATATAAGCAAAACGGCTATTCCGATATACGGAAATAGAAACACGTTATCCTACTTACTAGTTATCTACTATTTGATTATATCAAGTTATTAAACACCTAATCTTGCTGGATTTCAACTTCAATCTGTACTGTTGCAGAATTTTAAAACGCGACGCGATTTAGTCGTGTCGTATTTAGTGTTTTACGATACCCTTTCCGATATATCATCCCAGATTTTAACTACAGTAAAACTAAGTTAAATAAACAGTACCAAAATAACCTAAATTGTATACTGTAAACACCCCAACAGAGAAAACCCACAAAACCCCCAACATGGCCGGCGACGCCGGCCAATTCCCTTCTGTCGCCGGCCCAAAACCGGCCCCCCATTGTCGTTTTCTTGTGGTTTCCTCTAGTTGTTACCTACATTATTTTGACCCTGTTTAATTTATTTAATTATGTTCCAGATTAAAGCAGATTTCTAACAGACTCTAATTCTACCTAGCATACAATATTATGTGACATGCTAAACTAAAAATAACTAAACTACAGAACTTAATTAACCTACTATGATTAAGAATTTACCCTCCAATTAGTTGTAGGAATAACCCTCCATGATTAACCAACTTCTCCTAGCTTGGTGATGAGCCATCTCCATGAACAAGTTCCTTCTTCCTTCTTCTTCCTCTTGTTCTTCTTTTTCCCTCTTTAGTTTTCCTTTTCTTTTGATTTTCTTTTTTTTTTTTTTGTTTTTGATCTGAGTTTAAACTGAAATGAGCTATATGTATGAGAGGAGAAAGGGATAGGGTTAAGGAGGTGGTGTCAAGGGTTGAAGGGTGTAGGTTTCATGCAAGTAGGAGGTGTAAAGAAGTTGTAAGCATGCAAGCATGATGTGTTATTACATTATCTTTAAATTTTTAATTTTAATTCTATTAAAATTCTGAACTAATATGATTTCCCACTCACTTTCACTTATATCCACAACAATCTCATATTTACATAAAACCTAGACTTTACAATTTAACCCCTCACAACTTAACTTATTATAAAACACATCTTTTATTAAAATGAGGCTAAATTTATCATTAAAACCCTTATAACTTATTTAAATTACATTCAAAATTTCTAATTTAATTTGTATTACATATATCTTATGAAGATTGACATATTTGATTTTAACCATTTTGTGATTTATCACCTTATTCTTAATTTAATTAAATCTATTTATTTCTAGCTTTTTCCTAAATGTTACAATATTCCCCCCTTAAGAAAATTCGGTCCCCGAATTTAAAATAATTACTAGACATACCTATGAAAAGATGTGGAAATTTCTTTCGCATTGCGTCCTCCGTCTCCCAAGTAATCTCCTCGCGATCCTTTCCTTGCCAGAGAACCTTTACAGATGGCAGTATCCTCGATCGTAGTTGCTTTGCCTGCCTGTCCAGAATAGCTACTGGCTGCACTGTGAAGGATAAATCTGGCTCAAGCTGTAGAGTTTGATGCTGGATCGCATGAGATGGATCGTGAAGATATCTGCGAAGCATCGAAACGTGGAACACCGGATGTACGTCGGGAAAACCAGGTGGAAGTGCTACCCGATAAGCCACAGCACCCACTCTCTCTAAGTTCCGTCCAGCAAACAGGTGATCTACATTTCCTTCCATACAAGGCTTCAAAGGGTGCCATCTGGATCGTCTCTTGAAAACTGTTGTTATACGAGAATTCTACCAAAGGTAGGTGACGATCCCAACTACCACCGAAATCTAGGCTACAAGCCCGAAGCATATCCTCTAGTATCTGAATGGTACGCTCCGACTGACCGTCTGTCTGTGGGTGGAAAGCTGTACTAAAACTCAGTCGTGTACCAAGAGCGTCCTGAAGTTTCTGCCATAGCCTGCTCGTGAACTGGGTACCTCGATCTGATACTATGCATGTCGGCACTCCATGTAGACGTATAATCTCATCGATATAAATCTGTGCATACTGAGCAAATCCATATGTCGTCTTCACTGGAAGAAAATGAGCGGCTTTTGTCAATCTATCAACAACCACCCAAATGGAATCATACCCTCTGCTAGTCCTGGGTAGACCCACCACAAAATCCATGGAAATCTGTTCCCATTTCCACTCTGGAATGGGTAAGGGTTGCAGCTCTCCGGCTGGCCTCTGGTGTTCTGCTTTAACTTGCTGACAAGTCAAGCATCGAGAAACAAAATCCGTAACATCCTTCTTCATTCCTTCCCACCAATAATTTTCTTTCAAATCTCGATACATTTTGGTGGAACCAGGATGAATACTGTATACTGATCTGTGGGCATCCTCCAAAATCTCACGCCTCAATCCGTCAGAATCTGGCACACAGAGACGAGTCCTAAAACGTAATACTCCAAGATCATCAATCACGAACTCCGTCTCCTTGCCCTGCCTAACATGATCCATAATCTCTATCATGCGAGTATCTGTAGGCTGCGCAACTCGAATACGATCCAATAGCTGAGGTCTGGTGCGAACATGTGCTAGCTGACCTCCTGTCGATGTGAACTCAAACTGTATACGACTATCACATAAGATCTGCCAGTCTGTAGAAGACTGTCTCTGCAAAATGCTCAAATGAGATAATTTACCTCCAGGCCTCCGACTCAAGGCATCTGCTACAACATTTGCTTTGCCTGGATGGTACAAGATCTCACATTCATAATCTTTCACCAGTTCCATCCATCTACGCTGCCTGAGGTTCAGATCTTTCTGCTGAAAGATATACTTTAAACTTTTATGATCTGTGAAGATTTGACACGTTTCTCCATACAAGTAATGTCTCCAAATCTTCAATGCGAATACTACAGCAGCCATCTCTAGATCATGAGTGGGGTAGTTTTGTTCATGCCTCTTCAACTGCCGAGAAGCATATGCTATAACCTTGCCGTGTTGCATCAACACACAGCCTAAGCCCACTCTAGAAGTATCGCAATACACGACGAAACCCCCTGACCCGGAAGGTAAAGATAATACAGGTGCTGTCGTCAAACGCGTCTTCAACTGTTGGAAACTCTGCTCACACGCATCTGTCCACTGAAAAGGAACTTCCTTCCTAGTCAATCCTGTCAAAGGTGCCGCTATTCGTGAGAAATCTTGTACGAAGCGTCTGTAATAACCTGCCAGACCTAAGAAACTCCGAACCTCCGTAACTGACATAGGCCTGGGCCAGTGTTGTACCGCTTCAATCTTCTTTGGGTCTACGCATATACCTTCTCTCGTAACTATGTGACCCAAGAACTCCACACTATCGAGCCAAAAAGCACACTTAGAAAATTTTGCATACAGCTGATGCTCCTTCAAGGTCTGCAATGTGACACGTAAATGCTGCTCGTGCTCCGTCTGACTCCGAGAATATACAAGAATATCATCTATGAATACTATAATAAACCGATCGATAAATGGTCTAAAGATACGGTTCATCATATCCATAAAAGCAACTGGAGCATTGGTGAGTCCGAACGACATCACCAGAAATTCATAATGCCCATATCTCGTACGAAACGCCGTCTTCGGAATATCGTCCTTCCGAACCCTCAACTGATGATATCCTGACCTTAAGTCAATCTTCGAGAAAAACCCAGCTCCTTGCAACTGGTCGAACAAGTCATCTATTCGTGGTAATGGATACCTGTTTCGCACAGTGACGCGATTCAGCTGTCGGTAGTCGATGCACATTCTCATACTACCGTCCTTCTTCTTTACAAATAACACAGGAGCTCCCCACGGTGAAACACTAGGACGAACAAGTCCTCTATCTAACAACTCTTGCAACTGGCCTTTGAGTTCTTTCAATTCCGTCGGTGCCATTCGATAGGGTGGTATAGAAATAGGCCCTGCACCCGGAATCAAGTCGATGCAAAATTCAATATCGCGATCAGGTGGCAATCCTGGTAACTCAGCAGGAAATACCTCAGGAAATTCGCGTATGATCGGGATTTGGTCCAATAGAACTTCAGCGACCCCTATGTCCTAAATAAATGCCAAGAACCCATGACAACCCTTCTTCAAGAGCCGTCTCGCACCAAAAACAGAAATCATGTTGACAGGGGTTAACTTGCAATCCCCCTGCACAACAAACATCGGTTCACCTGGAAAACAAAATCTAACCGCTTTTCCTCGACAATCTACATAAGCATGACAAGCGGCTAACCAGTCCATCCCAAGAAGTATGTCAAAATCCAACATATCCAGGAGAATCAGATCAACTATCGAATCTCTACTACCAATACGCACCGAACACGATCTGAATACGTGCCGAGCTAAAAAGGAATCTCCAACTGGAGTACTCACTACCAAAGGTAACTCTAATAATGACGACTCCTTTCCCAACAAAAGTGCGAATCGTGAAGATACATAAGAATGTGTAGAACCGGGATCAAATAAAACATGTGCCTCTACTGAGCATACTGTAAGAGTACCTGTCACGACTGCATTTGATGCCTGGGCATCCTGTGGAGTCAGCGCAAAAACCCGTGCCTGGCCCCTGCCCGCATCCTGTCGTCCTCTACCTCTATCTCCTCTACCTCTCTGAGCACGTCCTGCATAGCCTCGACCTCGTGGTGCAACTGCCTGGCGTGTAGCGCCAACTGGGGGAGGAAGTAAAGCCATCGGTGTAGGAGGTGGAAGGGGTAAAACCGTCTGTGGAGCAACAGTCCCGCCCTGAGATCTACAATCTCGCGCAAAGTGTCCGGGAAGTCCACAACAATAACAGGTAGATGGTGGTATCTGATCATCAGGATAAGAACTGAACATCTGGCCCTGTGTCCAACCTCGTCCGACACTGCGGCCTGGAGTATATCTGCCTGGATATGACCCTCTACCTCTGCCAAACTGTCTATTTGTCGGCACTACTGGTCTACTCCTCTTTGGCTCTGGAACGACCCCTGACTCGCTCAAACGCTCCTCTACTCGTATCGCCGCATCCATGGCCTGTGCATATGTATCAAAATGCTGGGAGCCCATCGCCAGATATAACTGTGTGTCCAAACTCCTTAGGAACCTTTTCACCCGAAGCTCCTCTGTAGGTACTAAATATGGGGCATATCGCGACAGCTGGGTGAATCGTAAGTCATAATCTGCTACTGACATACTTGCTGATTTCCTCAACGCTTCGAAACTGCTAGCTCTAGCATCCCTCACACTCTGGGGAAGAAATCTGGCAAGAAAGACTGTAGAAAACTCGGTCCACGTCATCGGAGGAAGATTCGTAGCTCGCCCTCTCTCCATCGACTCACACCACTCCTGTGCAAGTCCCTCCAAACGAAAGCTAGTCAGCTCAACTGACCTCGCATCAGAACATCGCAATGATCTGCCTATCCTCGCCATTCTATCAAGAAAAGACTGAGGATCTTCCGTTACATCGGTCCCTGTAAATACCGGGGGTCTCAATCTCATAAACTCCGCAAGTGATACCTCCATCACTCTCGTATCTTCTGGCGCTACCGTCTGTGTAGGCTGTACCTCGGACTCTGCTACGGTCGGTGATGGATCTGATCTCAAAGCTCGAGTGGTCTCAGCTAACTGTCCTACCACTCGCTGTAATCCCAACATACCCTCCTCAATCCTAGTCATGCGATCTGGAGGAGGAGGATCAACATGCTCATGCACCGCCGGAACGTCCGGTGTACCAGTTGTCATCACAGGTGGACTCGCCCTAGCTGCATCTCTGGCTGCGGCTCGCCTAGCCCGCGTAGCCATAGCAACTGGAATAAGAAACGAGAGTTGATAAGGTGTGGGAACAGAAGTAATCAATAACGGAGAATCAACGGAAGAATAGATCAAGATAAACATCCTAAGGTTAGTTAGGCTGAATACGATAACGTAAATATGCCGCGGAACATACGTACGGTACTGCATTCGTCCTAATTCACCTACTCCATCAAACCAAAGGTCATCCTAACTCTCAGACTTACTTCAACCTATAGAAATCCCTTACTAAATTCCGTAAGGTTACTCCTAAGCTCTGATACCAACTTTGTCACGACCCAAGTTTGGATGTGACAGGCACTCAGATTGTATCATATCTAAAGATATGCACAAATCCAAGTAAGCCAAAAACCAAGATCCAAAATACCTTATTTCGGAATTATTTATAAAAATTTAGTTTTTAAGTAAAAATCTCAAGTTATGAAGTTAATTCATTTAAATAATAATAAAGATTAAGTTTGGTTGTATTCCTAGTTGGAATCAACAATATCAACAATGAACATGAATATAAGCATATGTAACATCACTGAATTTCATAAAGAAAGAAACTATGAAACTGATCAACCGATCTCAACTGTACATATATATCCCATCTCTCATTTCTAAGTCAAAATACAGTCTGATGGAGTCTTTCTAGATACAAAATACAAAATAAAAGGTTACTACATATGTAACCTACCTATCAAAAGATGGAATACAACTGCAAAAGTGATCCTGCCTCGCATCTACCCGTCCACTCTATCCCTGCAAGGAACTGTGGCACAACGGGGATGAGTTGCCAACTCAGTGAATACGACTAACATATAACGGCGAATAAAGTAAATATGACCATCATGCTAAAGAATATGAATCAATATGATATATGAGTATATGTGAAATCCAACAATAAATCTCATTATACTTCTGAAATCACAACTCAAATAAATCATCTCTCGGTGTCCATCAACGACACAAAACTTTCATTTCTTATAGGCATCATTCCCCGAATGATCCTATACTCATAATATCGGTCGTTATCCTCTAGATACACGCCGTATTTCTATAACCAACTCCGGTATCGAGTAACCTCGCTAGGCTCCCCCGTCTCAATACGGCTATCCTGCCCCTCGGTCTCGACCGGGTCCACCATGTATCCAACTGTATATCTCCCCCACTCAGTATGGATAACGTAAAATCCGCGACCGTATATCTCCCCCACTCGGTCCGGAATAAAACCAAAACAGAAATCATCTCATGGTGGACATAACACATCAATCATGAAAATACTGGATTTATATAATAGTAAAAGCTCAAAACCATAAATCCTCAATTCTACATTTACTTCATATATAATACCAAAATACGCATAAGGTAACAGGATGTCAATGATGCAATCTACCACTACATTAGATATGTGAAATACGATATCATCTATTTTAACAAGTATGATATTTAAGTGTATGTGACATGGCAATATCGACGAGGTGTGTGTAGCATATAAGATGTGCACGTGGCATGACTCGTCGATAATTGTGAAGTGTTCTAACAACTAAGCAATTTACAAGTATTTTAATGAATGAAATTCTAACATTTAGGCATGATGATATAAATATCACATTAAGTAAAACCACGGGCGAAACACGCCATCTTTACAAAATTCCCCGGTAGATGTTTAGTCTACTCACCGGAAAGTCGAATCTACTCCGGAATCGCTAATCCTTTCCCTTTCCTCGCGGTTTCCGTACTTCTCGTATTAGAGTCTAATCATGCAAAATAACGTATATAAGCAAAACGGCTATTCCGATATACGGAAATAGAAACACGTTATCCTACTTACTAGTTATCTACTATTTGATTATATCAAGTTATTAAACACCTAATCTTGCTGGATTTCAACTTCAATCTGTACTGTTGCAGAATTTTAAAACGCGACGCGATTTAGTCGTGTCGTATTTAGTGTTTTACGATACCCTTTCCGATATATCATCCCAGATTTTAACTACAGTAAAACTAAGTTAAATAAACAGTACCAAAATAACCTAAATTGTATACTGTAAACACCCCAACAGAGAAAACCCACAAAACCCCCAACATGGCCGGCGACGCCGGCCAATTCCCTTCTGTCGCCGGCCCAAAACCGGCCCCCCATTGTCGTTTTCTTGTGGTTTCCTCTAGTTGTTACCTACATTATTTTGACCCTGTTTAATTTATTTAATTATGTTCCAGATTAAAGCAGATTTCTAACAGACTCTAATTCTACCTAGCATACAATATTATGTGACATGCTAAACTAAAAATAACTAAACTACAGAACTTAATTAACCTACTATGATTAAGAATTTACCCTCCAATTAGTTGTAGGAATAACCCTCCATGATTAACCAACTTCTCCTAGCTTGGTGATGAGCCATCTCCATGAACAAGTTCCTTCTTCCTTCTTCTTCCTCTTGTTCTTCTTTTTCCCTCTTTAGTTTTCCTTTTCTTTTGATTTTCTTTTTTTTTTTTTTGTTTTTGATCTGAGTTTAAACTGAAATGAGCTATATGTATGAGAGGAGAAAGGGATAGGGTTAAGGAGGTGGTGTCAAGGGTTGAAGGGTGTAGGTTTCATGCAAGTAGGAGGTGTAAAGAAGTTGTAAGCATGCAAGCATGATGTGTTATTACATTATCTTTAAATTTTTAATTTTAATTCTATTAAAATTCTGAACTAATATGATTTCCCACTCACTTTCACTTATATCCACAACAATCTCATATTTACATAAAACCTAGACTTTACAATTTAACCCCTCACAACTTAACTTATTATAAAACACATCTTTTATTAAAATGAGGCTAAATTTATCATTAAAACCCTTATAACTTATTTAAATTACATTCAAAATTTCTAATTTAATTTGTATTACATATATCTTATGAAGATTGACATATTTGATTTTAACCATTTTGTGATTTATCACCTTATTCTTAATTTAATTAAATCTATTTATTTCTAGCTTTTTCCTAAATGTTACACATGGAATGCGGATAACGTCACTCTTTGACCCCGTGGAAAACGTCCAGAGCGGATCCTGGTCCTCGCAGAGCACGGCAGTGAACCCATGTGAAGCATCCAGAGCGGAGCCTAGTCTTCGCCGAACACGGCAGTGAACCCGTGTGAAGCATCTAGTGCAAAATTCCTGGTTACGTGGAACGCGGATAACGTCAATCTTTGACCCCGCGGAAAACGCCCAGAGCGGAGCCTGGTCCTCGCCAAGTACGACAGTGAACCAGTGTGAAGCATCCAGAGCAAACACCGGACTGTGGAGTCCTTAAAATCCACGGACTATGATGTCCTTAATCTCGACCTTGATGTCTTAAAACTAACGATCAACCACCCCGATTCCCTACGGATTCTGCCTTGGTTTAAGGGTACATCTCTTCACTCCTTTGATACCTGGCATTGTAACTCCTCAACGTCTTTAAAAAGGTGATGGGTCCCTGCAACCTAACATCGGACTGTGGAGTCCCTAAATCCACGGACTATGAGGTCCTTAACCTTGACCGTGATGTCTTAAAACTAACATCGGACCGTGGAGTCCTTATATCCACGGACTATGAGGTCCTTAACCTTGACCGTGATGTCTTAAAACTAACAGCGGACTGTGGAGTCCCTAAATCCACGGACTATGAGGTCCTTAATCTTGACCGTGATGTCTTAAAACTAACATCGGACTGTGGAGTCCCTAAATCCACGGACTATGAGGTCCTTAACCTTGACCGTGATGTCTTAAAACTAACATCGGACTATGGAGTCCTTAAATCCACGGACTATGAGGTCCTTAACCTTGACCGTGATGTCTTAAAACTAACATCTGACTGTGGAGTCTCTAAATCCACGGACTATGAGGTCCTTAACCTTGACCGTGATGTCTTAAAACTAACATCGGACTGTAGAGTCCTTAAATCCACGGACTATGAGTTCCTTAATCTTGACCGCGACGTCTTTAAACTACGATACCTGGAGCAGCCTCTGACCCCATGAAATACGGATAAGGATGACCACATCCAGCACTCGCAAGTCCTCACGACCTATAAGGAAGAAAAACTCTCTTGTGAGATCCTTACGACTCTCAAGGGAAAACCCGCTCAAGAATCCTCACGATTCTTAAGAAGAACTTACACCTATGGGATCCTCTCGACCTGTAGGGAGAAAAACTCTTTATGAGACCCTCGTGGCTCATAAAATGCAAAAGTCTTAGGAAGCAGATCTTAACCCTGAATTCTGAGCCATCGCTGTCCTGCAAGGAGGCCAAGATGAATTGTCCGCAGAATACATTAAATAAAAGAGACACATCATTGAGAAGAAAAATGTATCTTTTATTCATAAACCAAAATAGATACAAAGTACAATTTATGAAAGAAGAAGAAAAAAAAAGATACTCCCATCCATGAGTATGTACAAAAAAAGGGGAAAAGATACAAGTCCTCAAGCCGGCGGGCGGTGCAGTAATTTTACCAGCTCATCGTTTTGTTCCTGAGCCACGGCCTCATGACGCAAGATCTCCAGAAGACGAGCCTTCGCCTGAACTTGCTGAGCCTGATACGAAGCAAGCCGAGCTTCGAGCTCTTTCTCGGTGGCTTTATGAGCCTCAACCCTCTCACGAGTGAACGTGGCAGCTTTATCGAGAGCCACCACCTCTTTTATGGACTCCTGAAGCACCCGCCAGAGTTCGTATGCTTTGTTAGCCTTGTCGGTAAGAGTGGCGCGAAGCTCGCTCAGCTCCTTGGAAACTAGCTCCCTCTCCGAAAATTTACAGCCAACCCCCTTTTTCTCACACAACAATATATATTCGCCACGCGTCGCTCTATCAGGCTACGTAAACTCACTTTCGTGACTGCAACCTTGGAAACAAGACATTTGCAAGACCGTATAAATGGGCTTTCGGTCGACAGGAATAATCGATCTAAAACGCGCTCACATCACCTGACGTGAAAAGCAACAAGAAAGATTTCCAACGTATTTCAAGCATGCATTCGCAATCATATGAGTGTTCAAAAAATAATAATAGCATTTGCAATCGTATGAACATTCATAATGCCCAAAAAGGGGCTGATACGCATGAAAGTTCTCATAAGAAGAATACAAAGTTTATTTATGCAAGCGGAAACATACATTCTAGTGCCAAGCCTACATGGAGGTTCAGCATAAAGAATACAAAAAAATAGGGACTAATTTAAATATTCTACGCTAGCGGGAAAAGGTCGCCAAACACGGGATCAGTAGCACAAGGGTTAACAAAGCAAAGAACAAAATTCTCCATCTCTCTCTCCGCTCTCTCCAGCACGTCAAAGCGACGGTTCTCGCGAGGAGTCGCTCCCCATCGATTGGTGCCATGTTCGTCCGCGAAAGCAAACATAATAGCTTGCCGGGCCTTTATTTGGCTCAGCAAGTGAATCGAGCAGTCCTTCAAAGCCTGAGTAATCAGGCACGTTTCGTGAAAACCCTCGAGCTTCTCTTCAGCCGCATCAAGCATCGCCAGGGTCATCTCTGCCGGGTGAGGAGGAATGTCGGCAAGCACGGCCGTGAGGATCATCCGGAGCCAGAGGGAACCCATTGGGAGGGGAGACCCCCTACGGATCGAGAGTTCATACATCGCCAAGTCGCATTCATCATCGGTAAGGAGTGGATCCACCAACCGGGCGGCGAAGCGGGGGATCATCTCCTCGATAGGTACTTCCTATGGCTGTCGACGAGCGTGTGGACGGTTGCAGGCCATGGCACTTAGTTCTCAAATTAAATCGCGTTAAAATGGGAATAAAAGTTCTCTGTGAAGAGAAAAGGAAAACCATTGCCTCAGATATAAAGGGGTGCATTAAGTGCTGTGCGCGGAAAATCTTGAATGGTGAAGCTATTTCCAAGGCCCAAAAAAGGAAAGGCATCGAAAATCAAGGAGATGGGACTATTTCCAAGGCCCTTTTTCTGCATTTGATATTGTGCACTGAAAATATGGCATGGGAAAATTTTGTGAACAGCCCCATCAAGGGACCCCACGTGCAGAACACGTGAGGCCCAAACCTGATGTACACTAAAAAAATGGAGTAGCACCCTGCATATTAAAAGCACCAACAACAACAGCAGCAAAATGATAAAATCCCAGAGAAAAGGCATGCAAACATGGAAAGACATAATAAAACCTGTCATTCATACTTCAAGAAGTTCATACAAAATAAAGAGGACACGTTTACAATGGTAAGACTTCAGACGCGGGGCATGGGTTGAGAAACTCAAGCTTAACTTTGTCCAAGATTCTCCAAGCATTTCGAACCTCCCGAGTATGTTTTCTCTCACGATCACAAGCGTCGGGGTCCTCGCGAATGTCCTCCACCCTCCGATAGGCGGCAAGTACGGCCGACTGCTGAAATGCCTGGTGCAAGAGATCAATGAGGTTGTCGCGCCTTCTCTTCGAGATTAGACTCATAAGATACACCGAATGTATCTTGTCCTCAGCAGCGTCCAATGCCCTGAGCGGTACTCCGGCGCAGAAGAGAGGAAGCGCCTCCCAGATCGCCAGCACGATGAGTCTCAAAAGAGGAGAGCGACGGAGGAGTAGCCGATGGTTGTACTCGTTAAAGCGGCTCATAATCTCAGCACACTGAGCGTTGGTGAACTCCTGGTTCCGACTGCGGCCCAGCGCACGAATGTTCCCATAGGAGATGATTTCGTCAAGACCGTACATATGGGCATCCATAATACCTGAAATAAAGGTCATGAGAATTGTTACAAGGCTTCTGTTGCATTGATTACAGAGGGACAGCTTAGGGCAAGGAAACCCTAAGAGGCCTCCATGTGAAGAAACCGAGTTCTTCATAGGAATTAAAATTCCTTATTAAGAGAAGGGAATTAAATTCCCAGAAACATTTTCTTCAAACAGAATTAAATTCCTTAAAAAGAGGTAACGGGTCTCATCATCTCCCTAAAAGCATCAAGTGAACCCTAGGAGATCCATTGTTCGAAGAATAAATGGTTCTCTATTTTCGCTGATAAATTCGAAAAAAAACGGGTTCGTATTGAAAGAGGTAAAACCCTAATGTGGATTTAAAATCCAGAGAGTTCTTTTAAAACAAAGGTGCTTCGACCGTTCAACATTATTACCTGAGGGAAAAGGATCCATCAACAGAGTTAAACTCTGGAAAATGTTTGAGACAGAGAACTAAGTTCTGGAAACGAGAATTAAATTCTCAAGGGAAAAAGTTCTCAAAGGAAGAAGATGAGCAAAGTGAAGGCTCTTCTGAAGAGACATGGGTATTTATAGGATGTGATGGAAACGTTTCATCTCCCCAAATCCCTAGAGTAATCCAACGGTCATAAAAGGTGACAGCGTTGCACTCACGTGCGGACACGTGAGAACAACGCTGTGGGGGCATTTGTTTCCTGATTTAAAATCAGGAAAGCCTACGGAAGAGGCTTCAGAAAAGGGTCACGTGCTTACATGTGACCAGCAATCACGTGTTGACACGTGACATCTAAAAGTATCGGCAAGGCAGATCCAGTTAAAGAAAAGGGGCTTCAGAAAAGGGTCACATGCTCACACGTGACCAGCAATCACGTGTTAGCACGTGACATTTAAAAGCAGCGGCAAAGGCACATTGGTTCCCTGATCAAATCAAGGAAAAGGCTTCGGAAGAGGTCACGTGCTCCCACGTGACCAGGGTCACGTGTTGGCACGTGACACTCAAAACATCAGACTCATTCTCCGGTTAAATCAAGAAAAAGGCTCCAGGCCAGGGTCACGTGCTCACACGTGACCAGTTGTCACGTGGTGGCACGTGACAGCTAAGCAGCGACCAGAAGGCAGAGCGCAGAAAGAAAGAAGAGAGCTCGTTCCAAGGGGGTCACGTGCCCACACGTGACCAAGGGTCACGTGGCCACACGTGACCAGCTTTCAAAGCCTATCTGTTAACAGAATTAAATTCTGAGAAAAGACCTCTCAAATCTTTCCAAAGGAACCGATTGAATTAAAGATTTAAAGGTGATTAAATATCATCTATCTATGGGAAAATCTCGAACTTGGAAAGATTTCCCCTTTAAATCTAACCGAAATAACAAAGGAGAATCTCTGGATTTAAAATCCAATGGTGAATAAAATTCACCTAATAATCCAAAGGTCCAAAACGAATGGTGAATACAAATCAAATCTCCCAATGAAAGATTCATCAAAAACTAATTGATTCGGCTGCTTCTCCTATAAATAGGAGCCAAGAGACACACAGAAAAAAAAAGATAGAAAGGCAGAAAGGAATCGAGACAAAAAAAGAGGAGAGCCTTGATACTTTGGAGAAATTTGGATCTTCTGTAAAAGAAAACCCTAGGTAAGAAAGGGAAGGCTTTTCGAAAGGAAAAGAGAATTTAATTCTCAACAGAGTTCAACTCTGATATAAAAACAGAAGAACATAGTTCTCTCTTTGGTGGAGGATCTGTAAAGTGCACATCTCCCCTTGAGTTGAGAATTTAATTCTCAATGGGTTGAGATCCTGCCATGCAGATCCAAAGCATAGAGAGTGAATGGAAGCATGAGAATTTAATTCTTACAGAACTATATGAATTTAATTCCTTTAAAATAAAATTAGGGTTTGACCCTATGTTATGGGAATTTAATTCCTTCAAAATGAACAGAATCAGGGTTTAACCCTAGTTAAGAACTTAGATCTGTTAAAACAACAGGAATTTAATTCCCTTAAGAAAGAAGAGATTAGGGTTTCACCCTATGACAGAATCTCATTCCCCAGAATAATTCTTTAACAGAGAGTGGGAGTTTAATTCCTTAAAGCTTTTATTAGGGTTTGACCCTATGATAGAATTCAGTTCTTCACATATATGAGGAATTTAATTCCTACAGAAAATTCAGAGTTCAACTCTATCCCAGAATATAAATTTTCAAAAGGAAATAGGAATTTAATTCCTCTGAAATTATCGTCAGGGTTCAACCCTACGAGGAATTTAATTCCTGAAAGGGATTAACAGATCTTCTAAAAAACATACGTAGAGGCAGGGTCACGTGTCACCACGTGACCCCCAAAAAAAAAGAACTACAGAAAAGCCCCTTTGAGGCAGTGCCTCACGTGACCCACGTGACCCTTGGCAGAGGCTTTAACATACAAGCATTTAAACACCCGTCACGTGATGGCACGTGATGCTACAAAAGATGCGATATTCTCAGCAGAACAAATGAAGGGAGGGCGCCCTCACGTGCTACCACGTGACCCCTCTTGCCTTAGTGTTTAACGCTAAATTGGAACCCCTGAATCCAGTGTTAAAACACTGTTTGGCCTTAGTGTTCAACACTAATCAAAGAACTTTATTTGCAGTGTTTAACACTGAATTTCTTAGTGTTTAACACTAATTTGAAGCCTCTGCTGCTAGTGTTTGACACTGGTTTGCTCTAGTGTTTAACACTAATTTGAACCCCCTGTTGCTGGTGTTTAACACCAACTGTCTTTTAGTGTTAAAACACTAACTTGATCCCAGTGTTCAACACTGTTGAATTAATGTTAGCCCAATTGGCTAAATGGCCAGAGGCAAAGCCTCTCCTTCAATGGACCAACAGGAAGCCAATATTCCAAACATGACTGGACTTAGCCCAAGGTGGCCATAAGTCCTCAATTCAGACTTAACTGGGCTAATGGGCTCATAACATAATTAATTGGTCTTAATCCCAAATTGGGCCAAAGACTATTTAATCCACCCCGGCTCAAGGGTACATCTCTTTACTCCTTTGATACTTGGCGTTGTAATTCCTCAATGTCTTCAAAGAGGTGACGGGTCCCGATGACCACACATTGACACGGACTGTGCGGTCCTTAAACTCATGGACTATGAGGTCCTTAACCTTGACCGAGATGTCTTAAAACTAACTGTGGACTGTGGGGTCCTTAAACTCATGGACTATGAGGTCCTTAACCTTGACCGAGATGTCCTAAAACTAACAATGGACCGTGGGGTCCTTAAACCCATGGACTATGACGTTCTTAACCTTGACCGAGATATCTTAAAACTAACAATGGACTATAGGGTCATTAAACCCATGGACTATGACGTCCTTAACCTTGACCGAGATGTCTTAAAACTAACAATGGACTGTGGGGTCCTTAAACCCTTAGACTATGACGTCCTTAACCTTGAACGAGATGTCTTAAAACTAACAATGGACTGTGGGGTCCTTAAACCCATGGACTATGACGTCCTTAACCTTGACCGAGATGTCTTAAAACTAACTATGGACCGTGGGGTCCTTAAACCCATGGACTATGACGTCCTTAACCTTGACCGGGATGTCTTAAAACTAACTACGGACTGTGGAGTCCCTAAATCCACGGACTATGAGGTCCTTAACCTTGACCGCAATGTCTTAAAACTAACATTGGACCGCAATGTCCTTAAACTACCCATGGACCGCAATGTCCTTAAACTACCTACCGACCGCAACGTCACTAAACTAAATAACAGAGCCCCCTTTTCATTGCTCTCTTGGTGGATCTAACCGATCCCGTTAAGTTGATCTTAGTCTAAAAACTAGACTAACGTATCCTTAACAAACGTTTAAGTCGATCTTAGGCTCAAATGAGGCTAACGTATCCTTAAACCCAAACCCCCAACCCAAATCTAAGATAATACGGATTTGGACTAGTCCACGCCCTACGGGCGATGACATAACTCAGTCTCCGTATACAATCCACGGGCAACAAAACACAAAACAAACACACACGACACGAAGTGACCATCTGGAGAAGGAGAAAGTTGTTATCGCAATGCGGTGGCGTAATTAACTGCAGGGGCTTGCGCCTGCAGGGAAGAGCGTCCCCACAATCAAAAACCCCTCAAGCGAGGGGGAATCTGACGAAGTCTGTTACATCGGCCGCATCCGTCTAAACCTTCGATGTACGGTGCCATAAATCAACTTGGTGTCTTCGGAGAGGTGGACGGATAGCACCAATTAGCATCTGCCCCGAATTTCAGACGAGACGTCCAGTCGCGCCGTCCTTCGGAAGGGAACAGTAGTCCGCCATTAATTCTAGCTATTGGCGTTGCCTCATATTTAGTTCTCTCTGAGTGAACACGTACTTCAGACTCTTGTGATCCGTGTACACTTCCATCTTTTCGCCTAACAAGTAATGTCTCCAGATCTTTAATGCGAAAACCACTGCGGCTAATTCCAAGTCGTGTGTTGGGTAGTTTCTCTCATGATTCTTTAGCCGTCGTGAGGCGTAAGCAACTACCCGACCGTGCTGCATCAGGACGCAGCCCAAGCCTTTCCCTGAAGCATCGCTATATATCACCAAACCACCTGAGTTATCTGGCACTGTAAGAATAGGCACCATGGTCAACTTCTGCTTTAGTACCTCAAAAGCCCGAGTACACTCCTCCGTCCATACGTACGGTACTTCCTTCCGCGTCAATTTCGTTAAAGGTTCAGCGACTCGTGCAAAGTCTTGAACGAACCGCCGATAATATCCTGCCAATCCCAGGAAGTTTCTGATCTCGGCCACTGACTTCGGTGTCGACCAATCTCTAACTGATTCTATCTTCGCTGGGTCCACTGAGATGCCATCTCCCGAAACAACGTGTCCTAAGAACTGCACTTTGTCAAGCCAGAACTCGCACTTGCTCAATTTTGCGTATAGATTCTCTTCCCGAAGAATTTGTAATACTGTCCGCAAGTGTTCGGCATGCTCCTCCCGGGTCTTGGAGTAGACTAGTATGTCGTCGATGAATACAACGACATACATGTCCAAGTATTTCGCAAATACCCTATTCATCAGATCCATAAATATAGTTGGAGCATTGGTAACACCGAACGACATCACAAGAAACTCATAATACCCGTATCGGGTCTTGAAAGCCGTCTTGCATATATCTTCGGCCGCTACTCTGATCTGGTGATAGCCCGAACGAAGATCCAGCTTCGAAAATACCTTGGCCCCACCCAACTGATCAAATAAGTCGTCGATACGTGGAATGAGGTATTTGTTCTTTATTGTAACCCTGTTCAGCTCCTGGTAGTCTATGCACATCCGTAGCGACCCGTCCTTTTTCTTCACCAACAAAACTGGTGCACTCCACGGCGAAGCGCTTGGGCGAATAAATCCTTTCTCCAGGAGTTCTTCAATTTGTTTCTTCAATTCTGCCAACTCAACTGGCGCCATCCTGTAAGGAGCCTTGGAAACTGGCGCCGTTCCTGAGATCAAGTCAATAGAGAATCCCAAGATGCGGGGAGGTGGTAGACCTGGTAAATCTTCAGGGAACACATCAAGAAAATTCCGAACGATCTCTGGGGCTGGACTCTCATCAATCTCCATAGCTGTCAACGCTTTTGGCTTGGCTCTAAACTTGGCTGGCTCCAAAGACTCGCTCCCGCCTTCGAAAACAAACTCGGGGTGATTAGGAATGCAGAAAGTCACATTCCTTGCTATGCGACCCTGCCGCATACGACCACCGGACATAATCTACACTCTTGGTTGGACATAATAATACCGTTACCCATATGTATCTCTCAACCCCCGGTCAACGGCTCGTGAGGTATAGAGTGTGTGTCAACAAACCGCGTGGAAATAAAACAATGTGAAGCACCCGAATCGAAAAGAACTCTAGCTGGTACAGAATAAACAAGGATGGTACCTATAACCACATCTCCAGAAGCCTTTGCCTGCTCGGCAGATAAGGTGAAGGCCCGCCCCTGATTCCGACCGGTACCAGTCTGCCTCTGATCGAAGGACCGCTGCTGGGGCACCCGAGGTGGACCCCTATGAGCTGAAGTGCCATACGACGGTTGTTGTTGCTCGAACCCTCCCTGTAGCTCAGATCTCTAGGGACACTCGTTGATCCTGTACTCGCTTGATCCGCAAATCAGACACTGTCCCTTAGCTCTACGGCAATCTCTCTGCATGTGTCCTGGCCTCTGGCAATAATCGCAGAACAGGGACCTCCGCTGCGGCTGCTAAGGTGAGAAGGTGCGCTTCATCTGTGTGACACCCAGCCTGTGAACTGGGATCGCTCTACGGGGGGGGGGGATGGTAGGCCGTGCTGGAACCATGTGGGGTCTCCTATCCATCAATCGATGGACCTTGGCCTTCTCTGCCAATCTTTCCTGTACTTGGGCAGCGTTCAAAACTTAGGCGAAGGTTGGTAGGTCGAAAGACGCGATGAGTTGTTGCAGTTCGATATCGAGCCCTTGCTGGAACTGTCTTGCCCTGGCGGCTTCAGTGGCTACCATATACGGTGCGAAGCGACTCAACCGATTGAACTCCGTGGCGTAAACATCCACTAAGCGCCCATTCTGCTTCAACATAATGAATTTCTCCTCCATCTCGGCCTTGGCAGTATCCGGAAAGTAGTGATCCAGGAAGAATGCGGAGAACGTGTCCCATACAATAGGTTTCTCTAGTCGGCTCTCCTCTACGGACCACCACGTGTGGGCCTCGTCTTCTAGCTGAATCTTCATCACGTTCACTCTGTCATCGTCAGGAATTCGATCGGCAGTCAGGAGGTTCTCTACGTTGATGAGCCATTGTTCGTCCTCAAGTGGACTTGCTGATCCCGTGAACACTGCTGGATGAAGTCTCATGAAGTTTGAAACGGTACCAACCCTAGCCTGTGTAGTCGGTACGAGCGCGCCCTCGGGGGTGGGAACAGCCGTAGATCTCACTAGGGCGGTAATTGCAGTCTCATGTACCATATTCAATCCCTCGGCCAGGAGATCGGTCTTCCTCTCTTGGGCTTAGGCCAGGGTCGTCAGTGTGCTAAGGATCTTCTCGGTACGATCGTGGGGCCCGGCACCGGAGGAGTTGCCTGAGGAGTCCATGTTCCTGAAAAGATTAAAAGAAATCAGATTCAAGTAAGGCTACACAATGATTCAACGATGTTTAGAAAGTGAGGAAGAAATGTAATAAGGCATACGCTAAGGGTGTAACTCAATCTAGAGGTTCCTCAACGGAACTGTAATTTCATCCAAAAACCCGGCGCTCTGATATCAACAGAATCATGTCATGCCCCGCTTCCCAAAACACGGGATACGAGGGATGACCAGGCCAGCCATGCTCCTACGGTCAGGGAATAATCCCGTCGGAGTCACACTTCGGCTTCTAGCATTACATGGTAGTCGGTATACATTACTTGAGTAAAGGAAAATCACAGTTCACAACTTTATTACATTGCAAATAAAAGAGTTCGAGATACATTTATTTTGTAGAATAAAATAAACTAACCAACTAAACAAGTGCTAAAAAGCAAAGGAAATAACACTGATGATGCGGTTTAGACCTCCGCGATCTTGAAAGATAAGTCCTGCTCCTGGGCTGGATCCACTTCGTCTTCTGAGCATGCAGATGCTCGTGTTTAACAAGGATCTCGTGCATGCCCGAGACTATGGTCCACTATGCCCGGGACATAACCCTGCCAGCCGTGTCGCTAGACCCACGACCTAATATGTGTGTGTGTATGTCACTAATAGCGAATGATCATCCTCTAAATCACTGTACCTCGCTAAATACGAGTTCAATTCCACCTTGATTTCCCCATTCCTCAGGTTATAGTATGCATTCAGGTATCAGATGGGTTGTGAACAAATACGCATCGCTGTCACTTTCAATCACTTTTCCACTTGTCACTATCACTGTCGTATTTGCCACAACATAATCACTAACACTAATATATATATATATATATATAGACAATGCAGAACAGTCGTTAGGTCTCAATGTGAATGATCACTATGCAGCAGGTATAAATCAGGCATGAAAATATACAGAAGCGCACTGAACAGGTATTCACTAATCTATAACGGCCAATGCCATACAACTTGCAAAATTTACGGTAAATCATACGCATATAATCGACCAAAATAATATAAAGGATGTATGAAGCACACTTGATTATCTAAATAGTAAAATTTATTTCACGTCAATCGGGGTTCAAGTTAGGGAATTATCATCATTTAAAAGTAGCGATCGATTGCTGAAATTCCAGTTTCAGAATTGGAAGCCCAACTTCGCGCACGTTTTACCAGTAATTATGTTTAGATTCAGGTGTTGCCCCAGTTAAATGAAATGTATTTATATCAGTTAAGTTTCCAACACATCAAACGGATTATCGATAGCAATTTTTTATTAAAAATTATGTCCTGTCTAGTGTAGCTATGCAAGAGGAGTCACTGCAGAAACTGCAAAACACCCAGGTACGCTAAAATGCAAATTAAATATCAAACGACGGTGAAACGGCAAGGGACTAGATTTATGTGTTAGATAACTAAATTATCTATGTGACCGTATAGATTTCCGTGCATTTTCAGTTTTATGCAGGTATGTACAGATACTTAAATTTAGGTTTCCCCCGTAGAATGCTTCCCCAGACTGCAGTCCAGAGTTGCATCCCCGGTCAATTCTCGTTGCCATAATCTATCGATATCGAAATATAAACTAAATATGGTTCTAGATTATCGAGTCAGCTTAGATATGAGCCATAGAACATTACATTCCGGTATGTATCAAAATTTGTATCAATTTAATATCTCGACATGCATGGTAAAATCAGAATTGACATCACCTCTTTAGGACGTCGTTACACGTGCGATACTTCGTTATTTAGAATTTAGTTTTCTATACGAAATTCGTAAGTAGCAAAAAGGAAATATGGATAAAAGTTTTGAGCATGATCGACGGGGTTTTAGTTCAGTTCCCCACATCGAACTATCAGCACACAATATCGAGAAATATCTAATTAAAGTTGTTTTTGCCAAACACGTGAAAATGGTGTCAAATGCTTACAACTCCACATGGTATTAATGTGATGTTCAGATCTAATTATGCTCAAACCAGTCATCCTAGATTACTGTGGTTTTTCTTAAAGATATAGATAACTTATGAATAATATGTGATAGTAAAATAGCTGATATGGAATCTTGGGATGAGTGACATTATAGAATCATATTAGCAATTTTGTTGGTAATTTAGATCTGTGCCTATTATTTATTTTTCTTTCATATTGTAGTATAACATATTCAAATTTCTATTAATAACTAAACAAAACAATTAAATATCCAAATATGGACCTGTAACAATCTGTCTAGCATACAGTTAATCCGAGTCTATAGTTATAAGTATGTAGCATGTAGAAGCAAGTGAGATTTCACTTGCCTATGGCGACGGCACAGCGACGACGATCGCACGGACACGAACACGGTGGAGGCACGACTATAAGCACGACACAACACAGGCAGCGGCGACGGCAGCGAGATCGGATGGCGGCTGGAGGCAGTGAGTGCAGGGGCTCTGTCTCTGGCGAAGTCAACTGAGGTAGGCGGCTGGGGTGCTCGTCGCGTCAAGGTCGGCGGGCGCGGAGGCGATGGGGGTTGGAGCTCAGGTGAGGTGTGTTCCCCTCTGAATGGCGGCGCACAGGACTGCGATGTCCTGCCACTGAGATTCGGGGCAGATGCTATTTGGTTTTATCCGTCTACCTCTCCGAAGATGCCAAGTTGATTTATGGCACCGTGTATCGGAGGTTTAGATGGATGCGGCCGATGTAGCAGACTTCGTCAGATTCCCCCTCGCTTGAAGGGTTTTTGATTATGGGGACGCTCTTCCCTGCAGGCGCAAGCCCCTGCAGTTAATTACGCTACCGCATCGCGGTAACAACTTTCTCCTTCTCCAGAATTTCACTTCGTGTCGTGTGTATTTGTTTTGTTTGTGGTTGCCCGTGGATTGTATATGGAGACTGAGTAATACCGTCGCCCGTAGGACGTGGATTAGTCCAAATCCGTATTTACTTAGATTTGGGTTTGGTGTTTTTAGTTTAAGGATGCATTAGTCGCGTTGCGGCTAAGATCAACTTAAACGCTCGTTAAGGATACGATAGTCCTGTTTGAGACTAAGATCAACTTAACGTGATCGTTTAGATCCGACAAAAGAGCGTTTGGGCTCTATTGTTCCAGTTTGGGAGATTCATAGTCCAATTTGGGACTAAAGTCTGTTTGGAGGATACGTTAGCCATTTTTGAGGCTAAGATCGACTCAAACGTTTGTTAAGGATACGTTAGTCCAGTTTGAGACTAAGATTAACTTAACGGGATCGTTTAGATCTGACAAAAGAGCAATTGGCTCTGTTGTTCCTGTTTAGGGACATAGTGGTCCATTGCATGTATGGTCGTCGGGACCCGTCACCTCTCTGACGACGTTGAAGGATTACAACGACAAATGTCCGAGGAGTTCGGAGATGTACCCTCGAACCGAAGTGAATTGATTTAAGAGAGCAATCTTGCTCAGTCAATTTAATTTAAGGACTTATGGCCAAAATTGGGCTAGGTCCAGTTTCAACATTTTTTGTCTTTGGCCTGTGCTAGGGCTTCACCCCTTTTTAGTAATGCACTACATTATTCTTGTTTTGGTTGGGCTTTGCCCTTTTATAAATGATGCAGAGCATCTATTTTTTTGTTTGGGCTTTGCCCCCCCTTTTAAAATGCATAGCATTTTTTATTAGGCCTGTTAGGCCTTTTAATTGGGCTCTGTCCCTTTTCTTTAACAATGCAGAGCATTAAATACTCTGACAGTGCCCCACGTGGCTTGTCAGGCGCTTTGCGCTAAGTAATAAGCGCAAACTCATATGGGGGTAACACATGTCACGCTCTAGTGAGCGCAAGCGCAATATCGCAGTGCGCTGCGTTAGTGCGCTGCGCTGTTGTGCTGCTGACACGTGGCGCGCTCTGGTGAGCGCAAACGTAATAGCGCAATGCGCTGCGCTGTTGCGCTGCTGATACGTGGCGCGCTCTGGTGAGTGCAAGCGCAATAGCGCAGTGCGCTGTGCTAGTGCGCTGCACTGTTGCGCTGCTGACACGTGGCGCGCCCTGGTGAGTTTTCCAATTCCAGAGAGCAGAGCTCTAGCGCAGTTTGTAAGTGCAGAGCACTAAGAATCTTTTTAGATTCAAAAGCAGAAGTGCAAAGCACTATTTTTTATTTTTATTTTTTTTGTTTTAAAGAACCAGTCGTTCAAAAAGAAGTGCAAAGCACTGTTTATTATGTAAAGATCATTGATCTTGTTTTTAGATCAATGATCTATTAGAAGGAATTTCTTCTATTTCATGAAGGTTCTTTACCTTTTTCTTGAAATTTTCTCAGAGTTCCCTCTGTTTGAAGCTCTTGGCTTTTTTTTTTCAAGAAAATGTTCCTCCTCTTTGAATTGAGGCCTAGGGTCCTTTTTATAGTGCCCAAAAATTAGTTAAATTTGTTAAAGAGATCCTTCTCTGAGTGATTTTGGGAATTTTCCCCACCGTTGGATCTTTGATCCAAGAGCTTCTGCTTTGCAGAAGAAAATCTTCTTGTTTTAACAAGAACAGAAAAGATTTCTTAGAAATTTAATTCCGTTTGGCGTAGATGCCCCAGCGCGTGACACGTGTCGCGCAGCGCAACTGCGCTGACATGTGTCGCGCAGCGCACAGCGCAGCGCAACTGCGCGAGCGCATCTGCGCTGAGTGCTCTTTACCATTGACTTCGAAACCTTTGGGTTGTTGCATATAGATTTCCTCCTATAAATCACCTGGAGAAATACAGTCTTGACATCTAATTGCTCGACTTCCAAATCTATACTTGTGGCCATACCCAACACAACCCGAATAGATGACATTTTCACAACCGGAGAAATTTTTTTATCGAAGTCAACGTCTTTCTTTGGCCAAAACCTTTCACAACCAATCTCGCCTTATATCTTGGATGCGATCTATTCTCCTCATGCTTCAAACGGAAAACTCATTTGGTTTTCAACGCTTTTTTGCCATTCGGAAGCTTCACTAAGTCATAGGTACGATTTGCTTGCAGATCATCGATTTCCTCTTGCATTGCTTTCAACCACTCTCTTTTGTGATCACATTCACAAGCTTCATCAAAACATTCCAGTTCACCGCCATCGGTAAGCAAAACATATTCATTACTAGAGTACCTCTTTGAAGGTTGCCGCTCTCTAGTAGATCGCCGAATTTGTGGCTCTTGAGTGACTTGTTCCCCCACTTCATCATGGGTAATATTGGAAGTAAAGGCTTCACTAATAGTATTACCATCAATATTTTCTTGCACATCTCCCTATTGTCATTAAAAATTGGAAAAGGAACCGAATCCAAATCAATAATACCATTCAGAGAATTAGGAGCATTATCATCATTAATATCATCGATGGTTTGGTCTTCAAGAAAGACCACATCTTGACTCCGAACAATCTTTTTCTTTTTCGGATCTCATAACATATAACCAAACTCATCACAAGAATATCCTAAGAAAATGCATTGCTTTGTTTTGCTATCGAGCTTGGACCTCTCATCTTTCGGAACATGAACAAACGCGCGGCATCCGAACACTCTCAAGTGTTTATAGGAAACATCTTTGCTGCTCTATGCTCTCTCCAGAATATCACCATCTAAAGGACCCACCGGAGATAAATTAATTAAATCCATCGCCGTTCTCAATGCCTTCCCCCAAAAGGGTTTGGACAATTTAGTGTGTGAAAGCATATGCCCAATTCTCTCCACAATAGTGTGATTCATCCATTCCGCAACACCATTTTGCTCGGTAGTTTCCGGAACTATTCTTTCATGCCGAATACCATGCAACTTGCAATATGCATCAAATGGAGCAATGTATTCACCACAATTATCCGAACGAATGCACTCGAAAGACTTTCCGGTTTGCCTCTCCACCAAAGTATGAAATTGCTTGAAAACTTCCAAAACTTGATTTTTGCTTTTCATAGCATAGGCCCAAGCTTTCCGGCTATGATCATCAACAAAAGTGACAAAATACAAAGCACTACCAAGTGTTTTCTCCCTCATAGCACCACACACATCGTAATGAACCAAATCTAAAATATTGCTTTTCTCACAAAGAAAACTCTATGTTGCTTACCCGCCAAACAATGAATACAAGTATCAAGATACTCACTTTCATATTAGAAATAAGATTGCCCTTTACAAGAACTTGTAGGTCTTTCTCGCTCACATGGCCTAGTCGCCGATGCCGCAACTCCATAGAGTTATCCAACATTGTGTTTGCTTCACATACACATTGCTTTGCTTGCATTTTATAGCGGGTGCAACATCTCTTGCCTCTTGCCGCTACAAGAGAACCTTTGGTGAGCTTCTAAGTACCGCCACCAAACACATTAGTGTAACCCTTTTCATCGAGCTTTTCGGCGGATAAAAAATTGAGACAAAGTTCTGGCACAAGCCGCACATTTTTAGCACCAACATATAGCCAAGATTGGTCTCAACATGAATATCACCAACACCAACAATTTGTATAGCACCTTTGTTACCCATCCTCACAAGGATGCAAAGAAATCCCTCCTAAGAGTAGCATGATAGGAGGTTCTGGTGTCAACTACCCAATCTGTGTCATGGCACGCTACACAAAGGCTTAATTCGCCACTAGTAGAGACAATAATCATATCTTCCTTAAGTGTGGCTGTGGTGTTCTCTTTAGAGTCAGACTTTGTTTCATGCGTTCCCTCTTTTTGCTTATTCTTCAATTTGTAACAATATTTCAAAATGTGCCCTTGTTTCTTACAACAGGTGCATGTGACATCTTTTCTCGATCTTGACTTGCTTTTTGATTTAGAACGATGGCCTCTTTCTATAGACTTTGACCTCCCTTTATTTTCCGTGACAATTGCCTCCGAATGAGAAACTCTGAGATCTTTTCTTCTCAATTCTTCATTCAACAAACTACTTATCACTAAGCTTATTGTGACAACACCATCCGAAGCTGAGTTACTAAGGAACACCACCAATGTCTCCCAACTTTCCGGTAAAGAACTAAGCAACAACAATGCTTGCAACTCTTCTTCAAGTGTCATTTTCATAAAGTTGGTTCACAACACTTTGGAACTCATTCAAGTGCTCGGATATAGAAGAGTCTTCCTTATACTTCATATTTACAAGATTTCGAATTAAGAATGTTTTATTGCCCGTGGTCTTTCTTTCATAAAGACTCTTCAATTTCTTCCATAGAGAATGTGCCGAACTTTCAGTGGAAACGTGATGGAAAATGGAATCATCCAACCATTGCCGTATAAACCCAACGGCCTTGCGATCAAGCTTCTTCCAATCACCATCGGACATATCAGTGGGCTTTACGACATCGTCTTCCAAAGACGCATAAAGATCTTTGCGATATAAGAGATCCTCCATTCTTGGCTTTCATATACTCCAATTGCCTCCATTGAGGCTAATCATACAACTTGTGGTACTATCCATCTCTCACATACAACAACAGAGACCAAAATATTTTTGAAATAATTCTACAAACACCTTGTGGGCACCTTGGCTCTGATACCATTTTGATGGAGAAAAACAACCGTAACACCCGGATCTATGTGAGAATACAACGAAGAATAATCGGAATAATAATAAGCACAAGAGCCACAAGAAAAGACACCAAGATTTAACTCGGTTCGACTCCGATTGGACCTAATCCATAATGATGTAACAGTGCTTTCACTATCAATCAACAACAAGAGCGATAGAATATCATCAAAACACAACAATTTTGGAATCACTCAAATAATGAGAAAATACAAGATTACCTCACTAGCTCCAAACCTACTAACCCACTTGAAGTCGACTCCTCAAACAAATAGAAGGCAATAATCTTCTTCAAAATGATGTGGAATGTTGAATCTTCAATCCAAATGAGCTCTTGTAAGAAGATCCCTTTTCTTGTCCTCTTCCTCTTCTCTCTTTCTCTCAAAACCTAACCCTAAAATGGATGATGGAATTATTAGAATAGAGAAAGAGAGAATGAGAGAGAAACTCTCTTGCCTTTTAACTTGAGTCCAAACCCATATCAAATTGAGCCAAACCAAAATGACTCACACTTAGTCTCTAACACCAAATGAAAAAAAACCCAAATTGATTGAGTCCACTCTTGGGTATGGATCCAAACCAAACACGTTTTCCCGTCTCCCTAAAATTCTACAGTTATTCTTATCACCCACCAACATTTTTAGTCAATTCAACTCAAGAATTCCCTCCATCTTTCTAATCTCCCCATGCTCTTTTTATCATCATCTTTTCTCTCTTTAATCCATGATCGATATCACCATCTAGGGCTCAGATCTTCAAGAACTTCAAGAAGAAGACATTGGCTGCAAGATCTGAAGGTAAGTAAGTCTCGGCTCCTTCTAATCCTAAGTATTTCAAAACCCATAATGCTTGAGTTCATGGCTATCAAATTGTTTTTCATCCACATCTTAGATACCATAGCATTCTTAGCAAGCTCCTTCTCAAAACAATATAGTCACACTTAGGATTGCTTGGACCACGATAGAAGCGGCAGCCAAAATGCTTCTTGCCGTTATTTGGCGGCCTGCAACAAACACATCGTGCAAAAGAAACGCCACAAAAACATGAAGTTGATGGTTTTAGGCATACGGAAGGGGATCTCAAATAGAAATCCATGGCGAACTCGTAAAAAAACCACTGAATTCCTCAAACCTTAGATTTCAATTTGAGAGAGAACTCAATTTGAAATCCTAAAATCCTATTTGAGGACGAAGTGGGTTAGGCATCGATTGATTTGGATTTTAAATAAGCCCCACCGAACTGTTGTTACCTTCTTAACAGAGTTAAAGGAATATTCCTTTAAAATGTTTGTGACAGTTAGATGAGGCTGGAGTAATAACTTAAAGGATTAAGGAGGGTGAATAGTTCGATTAGAGGAGCAAGGAAAATATTTCAGTTTATGGGAGGGGGTGTGAGGTACAAAACCCTTTCGATAAATACTAAAATCTTTTTTAATCATAAATTATAAATAAATATAATTAAGTGTAGGCAAATGTTTTAAATAAATACTGCTGCAAGTTTATCGTGTTTATTTGAAATTTCACAAGTACATGATATTTATTTTTCATAAAATATGAACCACCTAGTTGTGTTCAAATTTCATCTCTAGTCAGTTTCAGACTAATTCACACTTCAAATAATTGACGAGTTCTTTTTAACACAAGTTATTTTGCTAGCGATAGCATAATTACCACAAAGAGCAACAAAGGAACATAATCCTACAATAACTTCATTTTCAAAATGGTAGGTCATTAGTTCGGTTCTGTATGGATCTCATCCGAACACCATGAGCGCACACACAAATGCGCACACACACTGAGCATGACAAATAATTGAAATTCACCATCGGACAAATTGCAAAATAATTCGTTCTGACAAACACACCCTTTTACTGCAAGAATACCATCAACAAGTTATGATAAAATTGCCTTTCCTTCGAAAATAAAGGATAAACCGTGCATAAGCCGATCAATTAAGTCCTCCGATAAAATTACAAGGGTGCTGATTCAATTAGAGCCAAAATGGAGCAAGGCGTGGATCTGTTCGCCAAGGCAGACCGCTTCGAGCGCCCAAAGCTCTGCAATTTGCAGCTGCCTGCAATCATAAGCACCCGTACGGTTCAAGGGGTAAAAGGAACAATTTCATATACTGAATTGAAGAATTAAATAAGCGTTTAAAAATTATATTAGAGGGAAGAGCAAATGCCTACCACTTTTGATGCAAAAGGAATCATTGTCTCTGGTGACATACCAGCACATAAAGCTAAGAAGAAAACAAGAAAACGATGAAGCAACTGTACAAAGATACAGAGGATCGAAATATGACTAAAAATAACAAATATACGCAGATATTGATAGCATGAAAACAGTGCACAAATATACGCATAGAATCACAAATTTGAAATTAGTCCCCCGTCTCTCTATCCAATACACCATTCTAATCCTACAAAATTCTACCTGTTGCAACTCGGGTGATTCCTTCTTCAGAAAGGAATTTCAGTTCAAGTATAGCTGGAAATTGACCTGACTATGATTGCTATCTGAGAAAGAGATATCAATTCGAGTAGGAGACGCATAGACTTGTAGTATATGTACAGAGGCAGCATAGTAACAAGCCATCAGGCATCATCCGTAATCTTTTCTCCTCTTCCTAAAAGGAATCTAGGTTTCTATAGGGAGCTTCTATTTTGTTGGTTGAGTTTAATAAACAGCGAACAATTGCTTCCGTAAAATATCTCCTTAAGTTCATATTGGAAGAATTGATTAGTGGTCGCCTGTGGACAAAGGCCTTTAAGTTGAATTTTGTAAGTTATTATGTCATTTGTGTGTGTTGCAATTGTTTTTATATTTTCAAATCTATCTTGCATTTGCTGAAAACCGATCATACACTCCGCTGCATTTATTTCAAATTGTAGAAATGTGATTGTATCAGGTAGCAGAGCCAAGTTGCGTGCATGAAGCAGAGTTAGGGTTAAAATATAAAATGCTTCTCTCATACCTCACCACAACTTCAGACTTTTGGTCCAGTGCCAGCAACTTTATAATGGTCTCGGGGACTGCCACTGCGCCATCTTAAAGTCTCTGACACAGTGGCAGTATATCAAAACTTAAGTCTCTGGTCAGGGTTGATGGGAACATTTATAAATATATTGTCACATTAGAATCCATAAAAATGAAACAATTTACACACCATATATAATCGCTCCAATGAAAGCATCTCCGGCACCAGTCGTGTCAATCACATCTTGAGGTGGTATAACCTCCGCTGTTCCTACTAGTAACCTCCCACTGACTACACCGATTTCGTCTGCTTTAATTTTCAGGCTAGACTGAAATAAGAATATTGGATTCTAAATATTATCAGATCATGTTACAAGTGCGCAACAATATAAAAGAATCACAGTCAATTAACAAGGAGTTAGAACGATAAATGGCTACAGTTGAGTTATTGGAGGTTAACAATAGCTCTTTCATATACTATTAGAATACTAATAATCTTGTATGCGGGATGGATGTGAAGATATGCTAGGTATCATGGGCAAAGACTTTTTTAGTAAAAATAATAGATGGTATTAAAAACACTGATTAAAGGGTTAAATACTTAAATATTTGAGAAGATTTACATTTGTACAATATTATTTTGTTCTCAAAATAATGAGGATATTTCTTTCCACCTGTCATGCTGAGAATTATACAAAAATTTCAATTTGAGTAGCCCTACCCTTTTGAGTAAAAATAGTAGATATACACCTTGGATGAAATGCACATTGGACTGTTAGAGATTGCATCAGCTTTCTGCTTTAGTGACGCCAATAAGCTCTCTACATCGGCTTCCTCCTCATTAGAACTCCCTATTAAACAAAACATATGAGAGTTATCATAGAAGACTTAGAGGCAGAAGCAAATGTACAGATAAGGCCGGAGCTCTAGTGTTCAATCCTTATCATAATAATACTCACCCTCTATGCTTCTCTCGAGCATTACACAACCTTTATCTCCGAGCGTCACAATGACAAACTTTAGATTAGGCAGTTTCAGAAGCATGGCTACTAATGCGCTTGGAGTAGATGGGGTTGTTGTCCATTGCTGCAGTATAATTTTGTATCGAATTAATGGAAAACAGGAACCACTTATGATGCATATGCTGGGTATCAGAAACAATTGCAGCAACATTCCTATTAGAAGCCTAATGTTGTGGAAATGCATAATGTATGCTAGAATATTCAAGCGGGCCATGTATTAACCAATATCAGCTACTTCTAAATTTCAGGCCCTAAACAGGTATCATGTTGCTATTAGAGCAGCATTCACCTATTTCTAGTGATAATAGATTAAAGCAGTCACTAAGTCTGAGTATGTGCCCGAAAAAAGTCGTAAAGTTTATTGCATCACATAACTTTTTGGTGATTTTGAATGTAAAACTACAACTCTCTTAAAAAAATTCCAACTACAATCTCTTATTCCTTGCACTTAAAGAGCTCTTTATTAAAGGAATGGAACAAAGCAGGTAATCATCACAAAGGGAGCAGGCTCCACACTATAAACCTGGAAATTGATGACCCTAATTATTTTATATACTAATTTTTTCACATCTGTAATCATTGTTTAAATGGGAGTATATAAATTATATCTTAGCTCCAGCACGTTTTCAGCAGAAAAATTTAGTATAAGCATCGCATAGTCATTTGACAAAACCCAGCATGCTATCTAACACAATGCCAGAGAAGTAAAAGCAGCTATGCACAAAACCATAGTTAAAAGCAATATTAAATCTATAACTTAAATAAAAGCTGCAGATTTTCCAAACATACTGAATATTTTCAACAAGATTAAGAGCTTTCTT
Source organism: Agapanthus africanus (assembly GCA_030015575.1). Lineage (NCBI taxonomy): Eukaryota > Viridiplantae > Streptophyta > Magnoliopsida > Asparagales > Amaryllidaceae > Agapanthus > Agapanthus africanus. Next base: position 89,531,909 of record JASDDO010000019.1, on the reverse strand, counting down.
GCCTGTGGAAATTTTTCTGAGCATACGACGTATGTTGCTAGGCTGAGAAGCTCATCTAAACCCTCCCTCTTTCTTTCCGAATCAACTAAAATAGGTATTTTTCTTCGCGCTGCCTGCACTGAAGGATTCCAGAAGTAGGGCTAATTGACTTCGAAAAAGAGAAAGAAAGGTGCAATTTATTATTAAGAAAGAAAGAGACACATTCATCAGTTCCTGATTTCACTGCAAAAACTTCAGCAGCCAAATGTATTGTTATTTTCAATATTTAATTTAGTATATGTAACTCATAGGCCTCGCAATATCTCCAGCAAGGCCAGATATGTATGTCAATAGTACTACACCTCTATCCAAGTACACGGTTAAAATTATCCAAGAAATTCGAAAATGGTTTGCAGCTGATGCATTTAAACCATTTTTTCTAGTAAAATTTAAAACTAAATAAAGAGAGAGAAAGCAAAATGTTGGTTTGCTTACTTAATCAGAAAACTTGCATATTGAAACTCGAATTGGTAAGAGTTTCAATGTTTGCTTAATATGACCTTCATTGACAGTGAATTATTGAAAAACGAAGATGAGTTATTTTAACTTTTGGGACAATTTGGCTAAAGATAATAATTACCTCTTCTGCAACAACTAAAGCAGTCTCATGCAATCTCACATCAAAATATACCAGAGTTGATCCATCTAAAGCAGAACATAATTTTGACTTGGAAAGCTCGTCTGGCACCATTGGAGGGTATCCAGGGGTATGAATACAAGTACGAGTTTTCCTGAAAATATAACCAAATATTAATCTACCCAAAAAAATCTACTTTTTATGAAGTTGATGATTGAAGTTGCTTTGGCTCTCTATAATGCTTTGCATCATTTTTAGCTATACATATATGCTTATAATTCAGTCCTTTTTCTTTCCAATCAGGAAAAGGTTGAGATGTTTCTTTGTGATTCTTAACCTTATGGTGACTTCTGAGTAGCTATTTACATACCACATATATTTATTTTGTTGTTTCGAACAAGTTATTAGATATGATTGATCAAGTCAATTTGAGATAGCATGTAAAATCTTCATAAAACATGTCAATGATATAAAATTAGAATTAAAGAAATATAAGAATACTAGCAAAAGGATAATAAAGAAATCTCTCTGATCCAATGATGGTAAGCAAATATGAGAATGCCAGATGTATGATAATCTAAGAAATTACGAGGAATGGGGATGACAATTGACTATTAGGAATGAAGATGATAATAGTATCCAATTGAAAATTATATATGCTACTGTATTTGCGAGATAAGTAAATATAAGAGAATGTCTGATCAACATTTGATCCTTAAGCAAACATTTGATCCTTATCAGATTTAGGAAGGAAAAGAGATACTACAGTTTGACAACTTTATGAAGAAAAAGAGAAACTACAGCTTGACGACTTTATGCCTAAATATGAGAAAAATCTAAATATACTATCAATGGAAGTTTGTAAATATGAAGGCTTCCTGAACTAGAAAATCAAACATGTGAACAGTCTGCACTTTTTATTTCGTTACATCAAGCAACATGCAAGCAAATTATAATTGATAAGACAACTATATTATACAAGAATACAGAACTAGCTTGAAGATGAAACAAAAGGTTCTTACATTTGGCTGTCAACAATTATATAGGTAAATGGTGAATTTCCATCCTCCGACACCTAGAATATAGAAAGATTATGTCAGTAAACAAACAAGAAGATGACAGTCGCATTCATCCAATCTTTATATCACACAGGACACTGCAGTTATTTTAAAAGATCTCTGGACTCGATCATTCCCCCATACGAACGGCGCAACAATATTGAAATAATAATGGGGGCTAATGGGTATCAGATGAAATTGGTGGAAATTTTCCTCATATGAATGCCAAAATATAATTCTCCATTGCTTTTAGGGAAGATTTGTACCGTTCATCTTGATCTCTACAGCCTAAACTTCAATCCACCAAATAACTTGTAATTATTCTGCTATTTGCTCTTGCATCAAATGGTTGCAAAATTAACGCTTAATCGTTAATTGAACATTTGCCACCTACAGAGTGATGAGAAAAGAGTATGTTGCACCTGATAGGTATGCGTTTAAAATAAATTTGACATGGTTCAGATTCTCTGACATTATTTCCATGTATGACTGTTGTAAATGTAGTAGACTCGCAGTCACTAGGTTAAGCATTTGTGGTGCTTCCCCTTGGGATGAAATAACGTTAAATAGCTTACGACAATATCTGGGTATATTCTCCTCTATGGTTCTACTGATCTCTTTCCTTTTCTTGTAAATTTTATTTTTCATTTGTATCTGAACAATTTTCCAAAAGCACTGACGTACCTAGAGCTTGCTAGTCTCTGCTCTAATTCATCTCTGAATTCTGCCTTAAATTTGCAATTCTGATCTTAGATCCCTATTCTCCACCATCTACTACTTGAATGTAGCATAAATCTGCTAAGTATTACTATATTATGTTATTAAACATCAGAAAACAAACAATATAACCTTTGTGTGAATATATAATGATCGCTATCAATTACTACTCAGGGGCAGATATAACCGGTATCTCACCTACAATTGCTTTCTTACCTCTGAATCTGTATATACTGATAGAGTCTTATCCAACTACTAACAATTTGAACATAAACAAAATAACCGCTTACCACCATAAACGATGTATCAACACCATCTCTTTCTAGCTCCTCAAGCACATTCCTTCCTTGTGAATCATTGGCAACCTAAGTAGGTAGTACACAGAAGCGTAAATTCATTCGTCTCCCTAATAACAAAGCATAAATGTTGTTGAAAAAAATGATACCTTGGAGATAACCCTAGGTTTCAGACCCAAACGAGCTGCGCTCGTCAAAGCATTCCCCACATTTCCACCTCCTTCTACCTGATTATATTATGGTATCAAAATTATTATCCAATTTAGTTACTTAAACTCAGCTATACGCTCAAATTAAGTAGAGCATACAGAAATGTTTTGACAGTACAGATTAGCAGTAACACCTCGAGGAACTGGGAGAAGAAATTAAGAAAAGTTTGAGGCTCGGACACTCCACAAGAATTTAGTGAAATCATTGTACGAACAATACAAACCCCCCCCCCCCCCCCTCATTTTGGTGTTGGTCCATGTAGGCAATTAGGATCCCACTGTACTTGTCCATGAGGCATTCCTGTGTGGACTGCATTGCAAGGAGAAAAAAAGCTGATACTGTTTTAAACAACGTGGAAATTCTCTGATTGCCACAGACTGACAACCGATATTTAGAACCATACACATGGTGCATGTTGTTTGCTGACGATATCGATTTATTTGATGAGTGTAAATGAAGGAGTACGGAGGTGAAGAGAAGTTCTAGAATCTGAAAAATTACGAATTTGCAAAAAAGATGGAACAAAGTCGAGCACAACAAAACTGTATGAAGAAATGACTGCACAATGTAGATTGGTGCCCAAGAAATAAAAAAGAGTAATTATTTTCATTACTAAGAATTAGTCATCCATTAGGATATCGATCAAGCAGTATGTGGTTCATAGAATCAAAGCAATATGGTTAAAGTGAAAAAATGCTTTTGAAATTATTGTGTAATTGTCACAAAAAAAACCTACGAAACTGGAAAAAAAATCAATAGACCAGTGACACAACTAGAGTTGTTTTAAGGGTCATAACGTTCAGAAATTAAGCAAATACATGTAAAATTAAATAAATTTAATATATTTTTTATGAATAAATATAAAATAATAGGCAAAAGACCAAAATTGTAAAGCCCAAGGGGCCTAAATGAAAAGTATAAAGGCTATAAAAAGCCAACTTTATGATGAAATCAAAGAGAATTCTACTCTGCTAAAAATCTTGGGTTTTGGAGCCGTCATCTCTCTCTTTTTTTCTCTCGTAGGTTCTTCTCCTTTCGAAAAAAACCCTTTTGAGAAAACCCTCCTCTCTTCTCTCTGTCAATATTTTTAGACCTTGAAACCCAAAAAAAGGGAGATCTCTCTGTCTCTCTACACTATATTCGTCAAGATCCAAAAATCCGTATTTATCAAGATCCAAGAATTAATAGGAAAGCAGAGGGAGGGGAACGCTTCTCATAAAGATCCCATTGCAGCAGGATCCCGAGATAAAAATTAAATTAAAAAAATAGAAGCATACACTTCACAAAATCGAAAGCAAATGCTTTCTGAAAGTGCAAACTTTCATCTATAGGGAGCGTCCTATGCAAACGCGCCAGCGCCAAGGGCGTTTTCTGCAAATTTGCGCATGTGCGCCAGCGCCAAGGGCGCTTTCTGCAAAATTGCCCGTGAGCGCTATGTGGAATGCACGTGGGCCAGCGCTACTTGCAATGCTTGTGCGCCAGCGCTACTGATTGGGCCAAGGGCACCGCGTGCTAAGCATGGACGCAAATGCATATCACCCCCTAGCGCCACGTGCAATACACGTGCGACGGCGCAGGCGCAAGGGCACATCAGCGCTGAACCAGAACTTTAAAACTTATGAAAAAAAATTTTGCTGAATGTTGAAGCCTAGGCTTTCCCAATGTTGCATCCCTGTTGGCAAACCAAGAGACCAACATGAGAGTTGTGTTTTAAACACAAGGATTAAGTAATACTTAATCAAAATAAAAAAAAATAAGGCAATGCTCTTCTCCCTATAAATTAATAGAACAATGTTCTAAATTAAAATCAGACACATGAACACATATTTGTATTTAATCCCAAACGAATGCCATATTGAGCTCGTATGATTTGTGTGACCCGTTAATCGGAGGTTCCCTCGCTATAGAAGCGATGGATAATTAACGGCAGTTTCGTCCGCGGCTGCCGGAAATTAGGATCTCCACAATCAATAAATCTTAGGCTACTCTCAATAAATCTTAGACTACTCTAGACAGGAGAATCTGTATAATACTCAACGAGAACGCATTCATATCTAAATAGGATGGCGAAAAACACTCTACAATAAAAAATGAATGCAATCATATGAGCTTAGAGGCAGCTACTGCAAAGGATAAATTTGATTGCAATAATTCGAGCAAAATATTAATTATACAACAACAACTCTAGGGGGGCATGCGACAAGCCCTATTTGAAAAAGAAAAAAAAACAAAATTCCTTAGTTTTTGGAGTGTTCACGTCATCACTCCAATCTCTGCAATTATAATATTTTGCAATAAAATCCCATGTGATATTTAACTGCCTTTATTTTTCTCTCTCTGACTAACCAATTCTCTCTCTTTAACTGCTCTTTCTTCATTCTCCAGGTGCATCACAGGCGCTTAAAATCTAGTAATAGTTTATGTTAGCTGTAAATTTAATTTGAGGAATTAGCCAGGATTCATGAAACCAATAAAGTTCTGTGCTTTGTAGCTATTGTAGTATCTAAATGCTACCAAATCAATCAAATATCCATTTTGATTAAAATAAAATAAAAATCCAACAAAAAATTTTAAAGAACAAACCTTCAGACTTGTGCTACGAATCTTATCATCGGACTTGGGATACGAATCCACAGTCGCCAAGAAATCCACCGAGACCGCTCCGCAACCCAACTGATCATTGCAAATCAACTAAAAATTCGAATTTTGAAATAACTTTTTTCTCAAAAATTAAAAATTAGGGTTTTGAAAACACACGACGATTCTGTTTTCTGGGAGAGGCGGCGGGGGTTTGATCGACTCCAATGACGACGACATCTCCGCCCTGAGAGGATGCGAAATGCAATCAAGGGAAAAGTTTAGAGGGGAGAATATGCAAGAAAGAAAAATATTGGGCACCTAGGGAGAAATCTTGAGTTGGGAGGAGAGAGGCTTAGGTGAAGAGAGAGTATCATCTTCTTCCTCTTTTTGCAATAAAATATTTTTAGTTTGTAGTTTATTGAAAAATAACAAAATAAAAAATTATTTTTGTTTTGAGGTCGTGATGATTGTTTTCATATATGGATCTTAGATGACAGAGAAGATCCACTTGTTGTGGATAGCATCATAGCAAAGGTTTTTGTTTCAATTAATCGTACAAAGATACTCATGCACTTTTTGCGTACTTTTAGGATTGATACATGAATTACCATTTTCGGTTGCAAATTACTACCATTTTATACGATTTCATGGTATCAATCGCAAAAATAATGAACTGCAAAAGAGGGTTTATGGTGAAGTTTATGATCAATCGCAAAAATCTCGAAAGTTCATGGATGCAATTAAACCCTTTTGTTTTGTTTGTAAGCATTTGTTTTATTTGGGTTTTTATAGGGCCCGGTAAAACATCAATATTTTTAAAACACCCCCTAAAACTTTATATTTTCAAATACCCCTAACTAAAAACACATCTTTTCTTAAATTAATTAGGATTAATAATTAAATTAGAGATAGATTGAAAGATAAAAAATCTTATATACCATCAATATTATTTAATAATCTCTTTTTATGTTTCTAATACAAATATAAAATCATTAAAACAAAAAAATTATCATTTTAGCTTCTTAACCGAGATTTCTATCGGAGCTAAGGACGATAATTAAGTATAAGGGTCAATTTAGATAAATTAAGAGTTTTACGGATTATGAAGTTTTAGAGGGCGTTTTCAAAATAACAATATTTTAGGAGGACTGTATCAAAAAACCTTATTATTTTTCATTTTTTAATTTAAAATGTCAGGGTAGTATTAAATCATGTTTATATTGTCAGTTTGATTCTCAAGTATCTCAACTGCCTCATTGTTCGTTAAAATTGAATGATAAAATTTAAAATTAAATGGATAACGAAGCTAGTATTTTAGAGAAACGAGAATGGATTACTGTTGTCGTCTTTTAACAATCTCATTTAGCATCACGCTGCTGAAAAGAAAAAGAAAATAAATCTTAAATTTGATTAATCCTACTACGGAGCTTAATAGTTCAATTCTAAAGAATTATTTCCAGATTTCGTGAAACAAGCATCTCTTAAATGGAGAGCAAATTATTTTTCTTGGAATTTGATTTTGTCCAACGATTTATTGGTTTTCTTGCTATATAAGTGTCTAGAAGGTGGCATTTTCCAATGCCACACGTATATGTAAACTAGCATTTTTGCACATGTGATGCACGTTTTTATTTATTTTGATCTACGTATGCGCATTTTATTTTCTCCATTCTCATAGCTTACGTTTTTGGGATTCAATGTTGATACATAAATATAGTTTATTGGTTTTTTGGCCCATTGGTTGGTTTGAATTTGAATTTTAAAAGTTGATAAGAAATAGAGGTTGTATTTATTATATTTGTCTTATTATGATGACATGGCACCACTTAATGCATTATATATGATACTAACATTCTTTTTTCTATTTTTCTTGAATTTTTAGAATATGAGTGGACTACATTAGTTGCCATTATAATAGCTGAGATTTTAACTATTTATTGTGTAGGTTCTCTTAACTTGATGGAAAACATATGTGTATAAACAGTTAAAATAAATTTGATCAAACAAATTGTTTGATTGAGCTTGTTTTATATTAATTCCACACTATTTTGATGTTAAAAAGAAAACTTAAGTAACGGCAATAGATACCTACATGTTAAATTTTTTTGCTTTAACTATTTGTGCACTCAGCTAATTTTTCTCTCTTTTGAAGTAAATGTGCAATTAGCTTTTACATTATATTTAGCTTATAATGATGCTATTAGCCAAAAGTGAAGGTTCACTTCATTAAGAATAAACTTTACTTCGGCATTCTAGAAACTTAAAGTTATATCATTTTAGGGTTTTTTATATAGGTCCATAAAAAATTGGTATTTTGAAAAACGCCTCCTAAAACGTCATATCTTTACTATTATAACTGAAACTCCCTAGATGATGTCATCAATCAACAAAATAGAAAATAGAAAAACTGACAAAATTCAAATAGTAAAAGTTGAGCATTTAAGATGTCCACATCATCCACCGTAAAGAACAAAAATAATAAAATGAAAAGTTAACAACAATCTCTCTCTCACTCTCTCTCTAACATTCATTACATATGCTCTCTCATGCTCAAAAGCCTAAATAGAAATTGTTGGATATATATGTCCTAAAGGCCTGTATTCTATAAGATGCTACGGATATGTATGTACAGGACAATCTTGCTCGGTTGTATATAGTATATTATTTGAGTTGTCTTTATCTTAATATGTGTATTTATTTCTTGTTACTTTATATTGCTTACACATATTGATAAAGACTCGATACAGAAGTATACTATTATGGTTTGTCTTTATATTAAACATGTGCATATGTTATACTATATGTTATACTCGATATCACATATGGCGGATACATGTTGATAAATCTCGTAGGATTTTGCTTGACCGCCAGCATTATGATGGCGATCATACTTGTGGGAGCTGGATAGTCCACAAGCACATCCTTAAAGGTCCCAAGTCGTAAAAGTATCGAGACCGGGGATCGATATTCTAGAGTCGACTTGTGTATACGTTTTCAGACCCCGACGAGGGGTAATGGTTGGTCCCATGGCCGTGTAATCACCTAAGATTGTATATAGATGCTCACTAGGGATGAGTACACTGGACGGACTCGCCGAGAACCTCTAAATGGTATTATACCTATCGTCAAATAGCGATTCTCAGGTGACATGAGTACAGATTAGTCTTTAGATCTGAGATCATCATTTATCTCATATGAGTTCCCACTGTACTTTGATTACTACCCTACCACGGCTCTACTGAGCCGTGCAAACAGATTTTGGTTAGGTATAGTTCTGAGTCACATGGAGGCGGTGAGTGATTGTCAGGGATTCGTCTCTCCCGGTATTGGGAGTCGATATCGCAATGTGTCCAGTTGGTCAGAACTATAAGACCTTGGCCAAGGCAGTTGAGATTTACTAATGTTATATCGATAGTTTCTTAGATCGGTCCTGAGCCAAATTTACATGACTTATCGGATCAGTACGGGTCTGACGTTTACCACCCCCTAGACCCGGTATGCGATACTCTTAGATGAAGAGACCGGATTGTACGGAGATTGTCACGGATAATCTCAGTAGGGGTTCGGATGAGCTTGCTCGTCGGCCTTCTTTTCGACAGGTATCTGGGTAGCCGTTACGTACAGCTAGTGCCGCTGACGTGCTTGTGGTTAAACTCACTGACAGCGTACTGTCGAGTCATTAGAGTCCCTCACATAGGGTTTCTTTGGTTCAGGCGAAACGATGTGGAGGCCTATTTAGTCGGATGGATTTTAATACTAACGGGCTTAGGATTAAACTGGTTTTATTAAATCAGATATTGATTTAATGCTAGTATTATTTTAGTGGTATTATTCTATCTCTTGGGTATTCGTATTTTGATACGAATAAGAGTATGTATATACGGTAGAAAGTATTTTGTATTTATACAAAATACCTTTTAGAAGGTGACATCTCATAATGTGTATTTCTATTTATTAAAAATGGAAAATAAGGTGGAAAGGTAATGGCTTCAAGCATGGCATGAAGCATGGCTTTAGCATTTATTTGTGAATACTATTGAAATATGGCTAGTTTTTAATGAAAAAGAAAAATGCTTGATATCTTTTGCTAAGCCATCTTTCATCTCATTCTAAGGATTTCCATTCTCTCTCCTCTCCTCTTCCTCAACCCTATCATTCTCATGTGTTGAGAGCCAAGGGTCTTGAGATAGAAAAATAGAAAAATTTACCACTAAACATCTTCACGTATTCTAAACAAATTAGACTAGCAAACTAGTTTGCTTCTTCTTAAAGTAGGAGCTTGCATCAAGAATCTTCAGGTGGATCATCAAGGATCGAGAAGGCAGGCCATCAAGGTTGATCTAGCAGACCTTAAGAAGCTTAAGAAGAGGAGTGAAGACCCGAAGGACACGGATTGTTTAGGTATAACCTTCTAACAGGGCAGTTAAACTTCTCTAGTTTACTAGTTTGCATATTTGGTTAGATTCTATGTAGTGGTTTCTAGAGCCAGTATTTTAAAGAAGTCAAAGTTTTTCGTTCTACAATGGCCGCGGTTGGCGGCCAGGGCGCTAGAAACCCCAACATGGTATCAGAGCCACCCAAATATTAGAAACTAGTAATAGACGATGCTTTAGTTTCAAAATCGAAAAATTCCGAGTTTCAAAACCCATTCTCTGTCCAAGAAATTTTTTGGTGTCTGGAATTTTTTTAAACAAGTGTAGAGGTTTAATCTAGATATGTGTGTGACACACGATGAAAACGAGACAATTCAACCATACTAAAACCGCCCAAAACCCCAGAATCCTCGATTCTGGTGGTTTACTGTTCATATTAGATTCTCGTTTTCATCCAATGTCTTGGGTTTTGGAAATTGGTATTTTTTGCCTTTTACCCTAGATTTCACCTAGTGTTATCTTTACTTTGGGGCAACTTGGAAAGTTTTAGAACTTGAAACTTTTGCATCGTTGATCTTTGTGATATTGTGTATGTGTTTTTCAAATATCGTATAATTGCTATATGTCATTTAGACGGGGTTGCACACACTTGCTTATGTTGTTGTGATATTTATATTTGTGATGGTTTATTCGGATTGTCGTATTGGATAGCCCTAGTGCAATGGCAGTTGTACAGTTTAGGTTCATTTGTATATTCATTATGGCGGGGCGGGCGTCCGACATGTGGACTTCCGTCTCTTCCAGTTTGTATATTCTTTTATTGGGGCACGACAGGGTGAGGTCAATGTCACTATTTGTATATATAATTTTCTTTTCTGTACTAGGATTCCTCCATGGAGGGGTGCTCGAATAGCCGGGTTCTAGAGGGAAACGGGCCCGCATCTCATGGCGTTGAGACTGAGGGGACCTTATGCTAGAATTGGCGGGCTATTCGCCGCACTCGTAGGTGTATAGGATGACCCACGGATGGGTGCTCAAGTTACCGGATTCCGTGAAGTGCTGGATGGCCCATTCACTTCATTGATTGGGGTTGCCTCACTTCCGGGATTGGCGTGTAACTTGCCGCACTCGTAGGGGTCTAAGTTCTTCATTGCACAGGCTATCCACACGACCGGGGAATGTCGAGTTTCATTTGCGGTTCAAATGAAACCCGGGGCTCCTAGATTATCCGCTATTTCATGTTGTTTATTACTGTTCTGTGATGTTGCTTATATCATGCCTGAGACAAATGGTTATATATATATATATATATATATACACACTAGTAGATGTTGTATATGTTTTGCATCCATACTAGTCCAACTGTCGCTCTGCCGTTAGTTAAGTAACCTAACGGTGCATGACGGGGCCCCGTGGCGAATGTGGATGGCATATACATACATTTTATTTTCGTTTTTTTCTGGTGTGATAGGAATTAATTGATGGGACCGCATTAATTTTAATTAATGTAAGGAAAAAAAACCTAAAAGTTGTTGTTGAAACAAATTTTCGAAAAACTATAGTCATATTCTTTCTCTTTGTATAGTGGTATTCGGTTAGGAATATCCAGCACCTCATTCGAGGAGACAATAGCCTAGATCTCTTCACGGGGAGTGACCTCTTGAGCAAAAGTTTATATTACTATAGATTACTCAGTTCTCTTCAAAACCACCAGTTTTCAAAAGCGAAGCCTAAACCACTACTTTTCAAAACTACTAGGTTCCTTCAATGATATCAAGTTCATTACGTTAAAGGGGTTTTCGCCAAAAACCCAGCCGTAGCCCTCCGTCATTTCAGATAAGTAGCAGTTAGTATTCGTGCTATGCACGTTGGTCTCTATCAAAACATAGTGTACGGTAGCTAAATATTGCTTATCTGTTGCATTTTGATGCGATTAGTTAGGATAGTCGCATAACCGTGTTGGTCTCTATCAAAGGCTTATGCGGGTGAGTCTAAATTAATTCAAGACAATGACGGGTTGAACTTAACTTGCGACTTATGATACGTTGGTCTCTATCAAGACCATATGGCGCTTGGGGCAAAAACCACATCGGGAGTTTCAAATATACATGAAACTTGCTGGTGATGCATACCTTCTGGAGTGTGGTGACTAGAGAAGCTTCCATCTAGATTATCACGCGATGATAGTTAGATCCCGATCCCACTGATGAGTAGGATTACTCTTGGAAGATATTTTTCACTTCACAATTAGCTATCTATTAGGTGTCTAGAAAAGTGTTAACGGGGCTACGTCTCTGCGGAAACGAGGTTTATTTTAATTAGGTCCATACGAGAGCACGGGGAACTTCTCTCGGAGTACCGACACTCACCTGGCCGAACGGTTAGCAAACTTGTAAGATGCGAATGATCCCGACTAGTTCTCCTTTTAAGGTTTGGAGGAGAATTCGAGGAAACAGTGGGAGTCATCCTGATTAGATAAACTAATAACCAATTTAATCTTACAAGAGCACAAGCTAAGTGTTTTCTCTCTCTCTCTCTCTCTCTCTCTCTCTCTCTCCAGATAGCAACCATGTCACGCCCTAATCAAGATAATAAAATGTTTGATTTGATCAAACCAGCTTATTATATTGGGCTGGGGAATGTCGGTTCGGCTCAAACTTGTGACAACCGTCACGAGTATGGACAAGAGAAAGAGAACTGCAAGGAATTCCAGATGACCCTATTGAAGGAGAAGCATTCTAATGCATCTTCTTCGAGTGTATTTGTTATTGAAAATTGTTTTTTCAGTCAATTCTACCTCCTGAATACTAGATACCGGATCAGGATCTCATATTTGTAATTTATTATAAGGACTGAGAAAAAGTAGAATGGTTAGACTAGCTGATATGTCCCTCAGAGTAGGGAACGGAGCACAAGTTGATGTTGCTGCCGTCGATGAATATCACCTAGTATTGTCAAGCGGCAATACTATGATTTTGAACAAGTGCTATTATGTACCTTCCATATTTTGCAACATCATATCAGTTTCTTTACTTGATAAAGATGGATATAACTGTGTTCTAGATAGAAATATCATGAACATTTATCTTAATCAGGTATTGGTTGCAGAAGGTATAATGTGTAATGGTATCTATGTTCTAAATCGAAACACAGTTTACAACATACAAAACACACGCAAGAGGAAAAGTTTAGATACGAACGAAACCTAATTGTGGCATTGTAGACTTGGTCATATCAGTGAGAAAAGACTAAGTAAGTTGCATAAAGATAGATATCTGAATCCGTTCGAATTTTCATCCTATAAAACTTGTCAGTCTTGTCTTAAAGGAAAGATAACCAAATCTCCGTTCACCGGACACGGAGAAAAAGCTACAGAGCTCTTGGGACTCATACACAGTGATGTATGTGGTCCAATATCTATACATGCAAGGGATGGGTTCTCGTACTTCATTACATTCACTGATGATCTCTATAGGTTCGGATATGTATTTCTCATGAAACACAAATATGAAACTTTTGAGAAGTTCAAAGAATTTAAAAGCGAAGTAGAGAATCAGACAGGAAAAATTATCAAGATCTTTCGAACTGGTCAAGGAGGGAAGTACTTGAGTACGGAATTCCGCGACTTTATAAAAGAGAATGGTATTCTCTCTCAGCTTACTCCTCCGTATACACCACAACACAACGGTGTATCGGAGTGGAGGAACCGCACTCTATTGGATATGGTTCGCTCCATGATGAGTAATACTGAATTGCCTCTTTCGTTCTGGGGACTTGCGCTTGAAACAACAGTATACCTATTGAATCAGGTTCCATTTAAATCCGTGCCTAAGACTTCATATGAAATATGGAGTGGTAAAAAGCCATGTCTTAAACGAGTTAAGATATAGGGTTGTCCGGCCTATATTAAAAACTAGAATCCGGATAAACTTCAGGCACAATCAGTTTTATGTAAGTTTGTAGGATATCCCAGGTATTCGAATGGATATCTATTTTACCATGTCGAAGAACAAAAGATATTTGTTTCTCAACACACCACCTTTCTTGAAAATGAAATTAGTGGGAGCGCGGTAGAACTGGATGAAGTTCCAGAAATACAAACTTTAACTGAAGATTTGATATAACCAGAGGATTCAATAACCTCGGACGAACCTCAGCCACTGTGCAGATCTAGTAGGATTTCTCATCCGCCCGAGAGATACTATGATTTTCTCATAGATGGGGATCGAGATGATTGCATCTCGGAAGAAGATCAGTACTAGTTGGGAGTCTGATAAATAGCTGGATGCTATGCGATCCGAAATGGAATCCATGTACACCAACAAAATATGGACTTTGGATATTACTCGTCCTGGGGTAAAACCGGTTGGATGCAAGTGAATTTTCAAAAAGAAGATTGGTGCAGATGGACAAATGGAAACCTATAAAGCTAGACTTGTTGCAAAAGGTTTTCGTCAAAGATAAGGTGTGGACTATGACGAAACTTTTTCTCCAGTGGTTATGCTGAAATCCATTCGGATCCTACTTGCCATTGCTGCTTACCATGACTATGATATCTGGTAAATGGACGTTAAAACGGCTTTTCTAAATGGAAGTTTAGAAGAGTGCGTTTATATGGATCAGCCGGAAGGATTCGTAGACAGTGAGAGCAGCGGGAAGGTGTGCAGGTTACTTAAATCCATTTATGGATTAAACCAGGTATTGCGGAGTTGGAACATTTGTTTTGATGAGACAATCAAGGAATTTGACTTCATCAAAAATGAGGACAAACCATGTATCTACAAGAAAATTATAGGGAGAACTGTAGTATTTCTAGTCTTGTACGTGGATGACATTCTCTTGATAGGAAATGACATTCCTATGCTGCAATCGGTCAAGTTGTTCTTGTCACAAAAGTTCTCCATGAAAGACCAGGGTGATGCCTCCTACATTCTGGGGATTAAAATCTACAGAGATAGATTCAAGAGATTGTTGGGACTTTCACAGTCCAGGTACATATTATACTCTGCTCATGTTAGTTACCATGATATATAAAACTACATGCTAAATAAACTTGTCATGTTTATATTAAACGACATGCTTGTTCCCTCATAAAAAAAAGAAGATGAGAGAAAGAAAGGGGGAAACTCCCCACTATTCGAGCCTCACGTGTTAAACACATGAGCGCCTATATGTAAGGCATATAGGCGCTGCCATTAAAACTATAAGAAGGCTAAACAAGCCTCACGTGCCAACACGTGAGCGCCTATAAATAGGCGGTGCAATTAAACTACAACTAGGCTAAACCAGACTCACGTGCCAACACGTGAGCACCTAGGCGCTGCAATTAAACTACAAGTAGGCTAAACAAGCCTCGCATGCCAACACGTGAGTGCCTATAAATAGGCGATGCAATTAAACTACAACTAGGCTAAACCAGCCTCACGTGCCAACACGTGAGCGTCTAAGCGCTGTAATTAAACCACAAGCCTCACGTGTTAACACGTGGGGACACCTCTTTGCGTAGAATTAAATTCTACTTAATAACTTAATAAACTATTGGATCAAGAATCCAATGGTGATTAAATATAGAATTAAATTCTGTTGGAGAGAATATTTTCTGTTAAACAGAGAGTTAGTGGATCAAAGATCCAAAATATTTCCAATATCTTCCTAAACAGAGAAAGATTATATTCCGTTAAACTGAGCACCCTTAGATTAAAAATCCAATGGTGATTAAAATGTCACCGCTCGATAGAATTTTATTCTATATATGGGAGAATATCCCCAATTTTGTTAAAAATAAGAACAATATCTTCTATAAAAACAAAAGTCCTTGGATCAAAGATCCAACGGTGGGTAAAATTCTCCAAATCAATTCTGAAACCAATTAAATCAATGGGGATCTCTCAATGAGAGATTTTTTGAGAATTAAACAAACTTCTTTCCACTATATAAAGAGCCCGAGACTTCAAGTCTCGAAAAAAGGGGAGGAGACACACACACACAGAGATAAGACGGAAAAAAAGAGAATTCGATTCTCAGCGAAAATTTGTTTCGTCAGAACATACTAGGTAAAAAGAAGAAAAAACACAGAGATTGTTCCATTCTTTCTTTGCCTCTCTAAAGGTTTAACCCTTCATACAAGAACTTAGTTCTTCCTCTGGTTAAGATCTGCTGAAGCAAATCTCCCCACCAGTTGAGAATTTAATTCTCATTTGGGAGATTCTGTCATGAAGATTCGAAACCTAGGGAAAAGAACTGAGTCCAAAGAATTTAATTCTTACAAAAACTTATGGGAATTTAATTCCTCTGAAAACTAAGGTTTAACCCTATATAAAGAATTTGATTCTTGCAAAAACAAGATTCTTCAGTCCAGACGGTGATAATAATCCGAGACCTTCCAAACCTAAATCCTAATGACTAGAAATATCATTAATAAGATATCAAGGTCTCTAAGAAAACAGAAGGAAATCCTGGAGATTCGTTAGTGTTTAACACTATAATGAAACCTCACGTGTTTTCTACATGAGTGCATCTAATGAACAACAAGAATGGCCCAGACCGCCTCACGTGTTTTCCACGCGAGTGCTTAAAAGAAAAACAAGAAGCAATTCGTAAGGCAGTCACGTGTTTTCCACGAGAGCCCTAACCAAGTGCTTAGCACTTATATAAAAAGGGGGAATAAAACCCAAAAGGCAGTGTCCATATTTAGGGCGCTTCACGTGTTGCACACGTGAGTGCCACAAGAACCAAGTGCTTAGCACTTATAAAAAAAGGGGAAATAAAACCCAAATAGCAGCGCTCCTATTTGGAGTGCCTCACGTGTTCACATGTGAGCGCCTCCAGAGTTCAGTGTTTAACACTGATTCAGCGCCTTACGTAGGATACATGTGAGTGCTGCATATACCAGTGTTTAGCACTGTTGGGTAACTATGGAGACCCAAACCTAGTCTAAATTGGCTAAGTTTTCCCAAGGTCAAAACCTCTTCGATTTCCAATCAACCGAGCCCCCTGTGCTCATGATTCCCCAAAATGATCTTAGTCCCAAATATGACTATTGATCTTTCAATTGATGATATCCCAAATGATATTCATCTTATATCTCCTACGATAATTTTAGTCTCAAAAATGATTAACGATTCCTAGGGTCACCATAACCCGTTTCCCTCAAATACGGGATTTGGTTTAAGGGTACATCTCTTCACACTTCTGATATACGTCGTTGTAATTCTTCAACGTCTTCAGAGAGGTGGCGGGTCCCGACAACCAACAATTCATCAGTGCATTCCCAAACCGTCCAAACAGACATGCACACCTCAAATCAGACCGCATCCCATACATGGTGCATTCCATATCACCCCTGTTCATTCCGTCACGTAACAAATACACGTGCGCGCAAGATGAACACACTGGACCACTACGTCCTTAAACTGGCAATGGACCGAAATGTCCTTAAACTAATATTCGCCTCCAAAACGACGATAATGAACCAAAATGTCATTAAACTAATATTTGCCTCCAAAACGGCGATAATGGACCAAAATGTCCTTAAACTAATATTTGCCTCCAAAATGGCATTACTGGACCGAAATGTCCTTAAGCTAATATTCGCCTTCAAAATGACGATAATGGACCGAAATGTCCTTAAACTAAAACAATAGAGCCCAAATGCTTTTTTGTTGGATCTGAAATAAAAATGATCCTGAAACCTCGTTAAGTGAATCCTAGTCTCAAATTGGACTAATGTATCCTCAAAAACAAATCGAGCCCCTAAATGCTCACATACATTTAAGTCGATCTTAATCTCAAAATAGATTAACGATCCTTATATAAAAAAAACCCAAATCTAAGAAATATGGATTTGGACCAATCCACGCCCTACGGACGACAACATAAATTAGTCTCCGTATATAATCCATGGGCAACCAAAACAAACAAAAACACACACGACATGAAGTGAACTTCTGGAGTAGGAGAAAGTGGTTATCGCGATGCGATAACGTAATTAATTGCAGGGGATTGCACCTGCAGAGAAGAGCGTCCCCACAATAAAAAAAAACCCTTGCAAACAAGAGGGAATCTGACGAAGTCTGCTATAACAGCCGCATCCGTCCAAATCTCCGATATACGGTGCCATAAATCAACTTGGAATCTTTGGAGAGGTGGATGGATAAATCCAAATAGCATCTGCCCCCAAAATTCAGGCCAGACGTCCTAACGTCTCAGTTGCGTCTTTCGGCGGTGAACAGATTCTGGCACGCTCGGTGGGACCTTTTCCTCTTTCCACTCTACACTTCGTGTGTCGTGTTTCACGAACAAAATCACAGTTTTCTATGGTTGCCCTTGGGTTTGAGGTACTAAGATTTGGTGTATTGCTCCTATGCAGGAAGAAGAAGAAAAAGATCAATGTCTTCAAGCTGCACAAACAGCAACAGCAACTCCCGCTCCGCCCCAACTGGAAGAGTGATATATGGGCCCAATGCGACCTCCATGTTTTCAATGCCGGTAGGGAAGGTAACTCAATCCACCACTGGATTGTTCTTCGGGATCATGCTCCCGCCAGCGAGTTTCAGCGCCCCAGTGCCACGACAGGAAGCTCCCAAGAAGTCGGTCTTCGATCGACTGGCAATCACCACAGCCCCTCTCAACGGGTTGTCCAAGTTTGCCACCTCAGACTTCAACAGGCTGAGTTGAAGCTCAAGTGAGCCCGCAAAGAGGCTCGCGATACCTGAAGGGGTTGTCCCAAAACGGATAGTCCTCCCAACTCCTCCGGCAGGTGAAGTCGTCAAAGGTGCTTCGCCAACCAAAAGATCGGTCTTCGACGGATTGGCCATTCTAACTCCTCCTGCGGGTGAAGTCGTCAAAAGTGCTTCCCCCACCAGAAAATCAGCCTTTGAAAGATTGGTTGTTCCCTCTCAATGGACGTCGGTCTTCGACAGGCTGGCACCAACAGTAGCCCCTCATCAAAGCCGGGGGCATGACGAAGCCGCTTCCAAAACTGAGGTGGTCCCGTCTGCAAGACACGCTCGACGTCGCCACTGGCGCCGGGTGAGAAGATCTGGGGGCAACTCCCCCTCTGGACTTACTCTACCAGCTCTAATGGTGAAAGTTGACGCTACTGTTCCAACCGGGAACAGTTTTGAACCGCTTAGGAGGGTGCGAAAGAACTCCCTAACTGCGGTGTTAAAGAAATCTCTACTTCCGGCTGAAAACATGACGCAGGAAAAACCGGAGCAGTCCCCTCTGTTGGGGTAAAAATTTGCACCCCGGTTGACCGAGTCAAAGTCAAGATCAACCTCCAAGCTAAGTGGGCCCAAGCCCAGGTCAAGCGGGCCCATGCCCAAGTCGAGCCTGCGGCCAGCCTCTCCATGCCAACAACAAAATCATGTAATAAATAATTTTTATGTAATTTTTTATACATGAATGTATGCAAAATAGGCATAAAGCCAATATTTTGTAAGTCCATGGCTTATGTGTAAAAATGGAATGGCACATGAGCCATGGGATAGGCAAAATGCCATTTTTTGAAGCCCAAGGGGCTATATGTAAATATGTAAGCCTATATAAGACAAAATGATGATGAATAAAATAATAACACTTTTCATTCCCCCAAAAACTAGGGTTCTTTGTGCCTCCTGCTCCTTCTCCAAGGTTCTAAACCTTCTCATTTCTATTGAATTAAATCAAGAGTTTTACTCTTTCTTTTCCAAAACTAAGTAGTTTTCCACCACAAAACCCACAAAAGGGAACTCAGATCTCCCATCAGATCTCAAAAAGGAGTGATTTTTAAAATCTCCTACTTCTTGATCTTCAAGATCCGGCCAAACAACAGGAGGAAGAAGAAGAACCCCCTTCATCAGCTTCAAAACATTCTAGGAGTTTTAACTCCATATATATATATATATATATATATATATATAACAACAAATATTTCCTTTCTGAAGCATAGCTTCTGTTTCTGGGACTAAAAGCACATTTTTCCTCACCGGCGCCCAAACGCTCAAGCGCCGAGCGCCCACGTGCCGACACGTGGCGCGCTAGCGCTTGAGTACAAAGCGCCCACGAGCCGATACGTGGCGCGCTAGTGCTTGAGCGAAAAGCGCCCACGTGCCGACACGTGGCGCGTTTGCGCTCCAGCGCACTGCGCCCATGCGCAAAGCGCCCACGTGCCGACACATGGCGCCTTTGCGCTCCAGCGCTCTGTGTCCGAGCGCAAAGCGCCCACATGCCGACACGAGGCGCGCTTGCGCTCAAGCGCACTGCGCCCGAACGCAAAGCGCCCACGTGCCGACACGTGGCGCGCTTGCGCTCCAGCGCTCTGCGCCCGAGTGCAAAGCGCCCACGTGCCGACACGTGGGGCGCTTGCGCTCCAGCGCCTAACGCTCGTGCGCAAAGCACCCACGTGCCGACATGTGGCGCGCTTGCGCTCGAGCGCCCAACGCTCATGCGCAAAGCGCCCACGTGCCGACACGTGGGCGCTTTGCGCCTAAGCGCACAGCGCTCAAGACGCTGGCCCCCACGCATCCTTTGGATGTCTTTTCCCCCTCTTTTATATATATACATATGCATACATATGTACACATACACATACTCCACGACACTGCCCCTGTTAGAAAAAAATTTCTAACGGGGCGCTGCCCCGTAACCCGTAAGGGGCTGCTAACCCCCTTGACCCCCAGCCCGCTATCCGGGTAGCGGGACCCCCGTAAAAACTCTGCGTGGCTCCCGATATATCCAAACCCCCTTTCAAACCACAATACACGAACACTGCACATTGAGTTCGCATGACCAGTTTAACCCGTCAATCGGAGGTTCTCTCGCTCCAAAGGCGAAGGGTAATTAACGGCAGCTTAGTTCGCGGCTGCCGGAGATTCGGATCCCCACAATCATTAAACCCCGGCCTACCCTAGGCAGGGGGAATCTGTAGTACGCCTGAAAAGCGCGCGCGTATTCCCATCTCAATGGGATGACGAAAAAGACCCTACAGATTCTGGCACGCCCGGTGGGACCAATCTCTCCTCCCATATTTCGGGTTAAGCATTCATACGAGCTCAATCAATGTACATACCTGTATTTATACTAAAATAATGCTCTTTCATGCAGATTTTTCAAGCAATCACCTTTCAACGATGTCTTCGATAATGAACTCAGCTCCCGTCTCCTACACGATGAAGATAGACTCCATGACGGTCCTTCCGGCCAGTCTCGGGCGACAATGGGAGGAGCCGCTGGTACCATTCGGCTCTATTGTGTTCATGCCAGTTGGCGCCATCCCAGCTCCTCAAGCCCCGGTGGCAGACAAACCGGTCTCGAAAGGCAGGAGACCAAATGTGGTGGTCGCAAGGGCACCTCAGCCCAAACGCAAGTCCGTTTCCGAACGACTCTCCATGGCCCCAGTTAGGGGCAAGGCCATCAACACTAACAAAGCAACAGGGCGTCCCGAGCAAGCTCCGGCGATGCCCCTGACAACTGCTCGATCGGGTGTCATCTCTAAGCTCCCCTCTGATCAACTTACAATGGCTTCCCGGATAGCGGATGCCCGCCAAGCCTTCAAAATCGAGAAGCTGAGGGAGAAAAGGCTCAGATATAGAGCCAACAAAAGGGCTAGGGCTCCTTCCTGGCTAAACCTCATGAGGTTCGAAGAACAGGATTACCCCGCCGAAGATGAGGAAATGGCTGGGTATGTGGTCCACACTGTCTACACGGTGGGCACGCAGAGCAAGAGCAAGGGCGGGGCTACTACATCTCAAACCCAATCTGGCTTGAATGTGGTGGCAGCTTCCCGAGAGCAGCCGCCTCTGCTGGGTGATGAAAACCCTCTCGATGAGGATGATAGGCAGAAAGACCCTTCGGTCCATGAGGAGTCGGGCTCGAAAAGCGAAGAAGAGCCGACTTTTCGCCCCAGGACCGCGGAGCAAGAGCTGCTTCAAGATCTCCGAAAGCAGCTCAGAAACAAAGACAAGGAAATGGCCAAGCTCTACTCCAAAATTGACGACTTGACGAATGTCGTGATGTAGCTCACGGCCCGACTCGCCTCTCAGCCGTCCAATCAAGCACATGGCTCTGCTCATAAACTGGGAAACGGTGTCCCGAAACAGCCGACGCCCGTTCCCTCAAATCCAAAAGTGGGCGCACCGCATGAAAATCAGTCGCATCTTATCTCGGGAAATGTCTTGGCTACCGATGATAGTAGCCCGCTAACTCAAGATCAAATCATGGATTTGGTTGCCAGCAAAGTCAAAACATTGGTGGCCGAAGCCGAAGCGCAAAAAGATATCAGCAATAGTAGGAGACCATATCCTGCTCAGTATGATCTGGTAGAATTTCTTAGCGGCTATGTCATCCCCAAATTCGGAAGATTCGATGGGACGGGAAATGCGAATCAGCATATCGTCCACTTCAAAGCCTCATGCGGGAACACTGGGGGCAACGATGCGCTTCTCCTCCGCCAGTTCGTTAATAGCTTGACCGATGTTGCTTTCGACCGGTACGCGAGCATACCGGATGGCTCCGTCACAACTTTCGTCCAAATGGAATCTTTGTTTCGACAAAGGTTCATGAGCGTCAGCGATAAGATCACCATTGCCGAGCTCGTAAGGACCAAGCCCAAGAACAACAAAAGCAGCACGGATTTTATAACCCGATGGCGCAATCTCTCCGTCAAATGCGAACAGCCGATAGAGCAGGACCAATCTGTCAGTCTCCTTGTCGGAAATCTCAACAACTGGATGGCCCCGTTTCTATGTACCGCGGGTCTCAAAACATTCCAAGAGCTGACCAGAAAAGTCCAGATGTTGGAACGCTCAAAGTAGGAGTCCTCCTCTGACTCCCAAAATAACAATAAGTCCTGGAGAAACCGAAAGGACGAAAATCGCAAAGGCGGGGGTTCTGACGATACTGAATCTTTTAACACTTCTGCTAACCGAAATAAGCAAGGGATGAGCGGGCGTAGCGCCAACCAGCCTCGGAAGCCAGTGTTCGGAGAGGGGGGAGAATCTCCACTCAAAGAGAAGCTAGATAAGGTCTATTCCTTCAGAAGAGACAAAATCCATAAAATATTCAAAGACGCCGTGAAAAACGGTCTACAACTGCCAGAGTCAAAAAGACCGCAGGAAGCGAATAGGACCGACGACCCCAAATACTGCCCCTATCACAGAGTGATAGGTCATGCCATTGAGGACTGCTTTGTCTTCAAAGATTGGGTCGAAAAGCAATACAAGGCAGGAGAGATAGAACTGTCTAAAGGCGTGTTAACAAACAGTCCAGCTGCGACCGCCAATTTCATACAAACGGAGATCGAAGTTCTTCATGAAACCGATTCTCTCAGACATCTGCCTTTCTCTGAAAACAATCGACCACCACGTCATTAAACTGGGAACAATCGACATCTAAGTCGTTAAACTGGGAATGCAAAAAGAAATATGTGAATAAACAAAAAAATGTGTGAATAAAAGAAAAAAATAAAGCTGAAATGATAGGGCAACTGCGAATAAAAGCCGAAATGATAGGGCAATCGCGATCTTCGCGACAAGAAAAGCTGAAATGATAGAGCAATCGCGGTAAAACAAAAACAAAAAAAAAACGGCGAATGATAAGTCGCTCCTGGTACCATATTCCAGTGCAGCGATGCAGACGCCGACAAAAATTCAAATTTCCAAAATTCTCCCAGCCCTACGGTTAGTCCCCAAATTGACTGCCGTATACAATCCACGGGCTCAAATAATTCTCAGCATACCCATGCCCCACCACAATCACCAACTATGCGGCTGGTCTCCACCTTTGGAATTATGCTCCATTGAGAAGACCCACTCATATGTCCTCACGATACATGAGGAGAACAAACCGTTGTGGGATCCTTACGAGTCACAAAGGAAAACACACTTGGGAGTCCTCACGACTCCTGAGGAGAAAATACACCTGCGGGATTCTTACGACTCGTAGGGAGAAAATGCTTTTATGGGACCCTCACGGCCCATAAAATTGAAAAGTCTTAGGTGATAGGGACCTAAAGCCTGTCTCCTAAGGCATCGCCCCCCAATCCTTAAATGGTGAATGATGAGTCGCTCCTGGTACCATATTCCAGTGTAGCGATGCAGACGCCAACCAAATTCCAAACTCAAATCCCAAACGGCGAATGATGAGTCGCTCTTGGTACCATATTCCAGTGCAGCGATGCAGATGCCAACCAAATTCCAAATCCCAATCCCCAAATGGCGAATGATGAGTCGCTCCTGGTACCATATTCCAGTGTAGCGATGCAGACGCCAACCAAATTCCAAACTCAAATCCCAAACGGCGAATGATAAGTCGCTCTGGTACCATATTCCAGTGCAGCGATGCAGATGCCAACCAAATTCCAAATCCCATACCCCAACGGCGAATGATGAGTCGCTCCTGGTACCATATTCCAGTGCAGCGATGCAGACGCCAACAAAGTCCCAAAATTTTTTATGGCCCTACGGTCTGGATCATACATCCTGCAAAACCGTATACAATCCACGGGCGTAAAACAGTCCCAATCTCTCCAAAAAAAATAAAAAAATAAAAATAAAAAAAGGTATGTCCACAAGCAAAATGGGCACGGATGAAAACCCGAAAGGGCTCCGTGAGTAAAAATAGCAGGACTGCCAGCGAGTTTGTGAAAACCCGAAAGGGCGCAAACTCGTGAGAAACAGATGAAATGCACTCACAAGGACCTCTCGACTTTGTGAGGAGAAAATTCCCGCGTGAGATCCTTACGACTTACAAAGGAGCAACACACTTGGGAGTCCCCACGACTCCCAAGGAGAAAATACACTTACGGGATCCTTACGACCCGTAAGGAGAAAATGCTTTGTGAGACCCTTACGGCTCACAAAATTGAAAAGTCTTAGGTGATAGGGACCTAAAACCTGTCTCCTAAGCCATCGTTTCCTAATAAGTAAACGCAAATGATGATTCGCTCCTGGTACCATATTCCAGTGTAGCGATGCTGATGCCAAACAAAAAAAAACAATTCCCAAATCCTCTCATGACAAATGATGATTCGCTCCTGGTACCATATTCCAGTGTAGCGATGCTGATGTCAACCCAAATCAAATCAACCAACCAGCTTTGCGTCGGAACCATACTTCGTCTCAGAGTGTACCCCGCGTCGAAATCATGCTTCGTCTTAGTGTATATGCCTTCCCTGTCGAAATTATGCTTCGTCTTGGAATCAAGTCAGCCAACAAGCTTTGCGCCGGAATCATGCTCCGTCTCAGAATATACCCCGTGTCGAAATCATGCTTCGCCTCGGGATATCTACCTTCCCTGCCAGAATTATGCTCCGCCTCGGAATCAAATCAACCAAACAGCTCTGCGTCGGAACCATACTTCGTCTCAGAGTATACCCCGTGTCGAAATCATGCTTCGCCTCGGGATATCTACCTTCCCTGCCGGAATTATGCTCCGCCTCGGAATCAAATCAACCAACCAGCTCTGCGTCGGAACCATACTTCGTCTCAGAGTGTACCCCGCGTCGAAATCATGCTTCGTCTTGGTGTATCTGCCTTCCCTGTCGAAATTATGCTTCATCTCGGAATCAAGTCAGCCAACAAGCTCTGCGCCGGAATCATGCTCCGTCTCAGAATATGTACCCCGTGTTGAAATCATGCTTCGTCCCGGAGTACCTGCCTTCCCTATCGGATATATACTTCGCCTGGGAATCAACCTCTGTATCGAAATTATGCTTCGGTCAGAATGTCCGCCGCTCTTCGGAATGATGCTCCGATCCTTGGAACCATGCTCTGCTCATCGGAATGATGCTCCGATCCCTGGAATCATGCTCCGCTCATTGGAATTATGCTTCGACTCTTCGGAACGATGCTCCGATCCCTGGAATCATGCTCCGCTCTTCGGAATGATGCTCCGATCCCCTGGAATCATGCTCCGCTCTTCGGAATGATGCTCCGAACCCTGGAATCATGCTCCGCCCATCGGAATGATGCTCCGCTCCCTTGGAATCATGCTCCGATCCCATGGAATTATGCTCCACAAACCGGAATGATGCTCCGACCCTGGAATCATGCTTCGACTCTTCGGAATGATGCTCCGATCCCTGGAATCATGCTCCGCTCATCGGAATGATGCTCCGATCCCCTGGAATCATGCTCCGCTCATCGGAATGATGCTCCGATCCCTTGGAATCATGCTCCGCTCATCGGAATGATGCTCCGATCCCCTGGAATCATGCTCCGCAAATCGGAATGATGCTCCGACCCTGGAATCATGCTCCGCTCTTCGGAATGATGCTCCGATCCCCTGGAATCATGCTCCACTCATCGGAATGATGCTCCGATCCCCTGGAATTTTGCTCCGCAAATCGGAATGATGCTCCGATCCTTGGAATCATGCTCCGCTCATCGGAATGATGCTCCGATCCCTGGAATCATGCTCCGCTCATCGGAATGATGCTCCAATCCCCTGGAATCATGCTCCGCTCTTTGGAATGATGCTCCGAACCCTTGGAATCATGCTCCGCGAATCAGAATGATGCTCCGATCCCTGGAATCATGCTCTGCTCTTCGGAATAATGCTCCGACCTTGGAATTATGCTCCGCAAATCGGAATGATGCTCCGATCTTGGAATTATGCTCCGCAAATTGGAATGATGCTCCGATCCCCGGGAATCATGCTCCCCGAGGGATACTCCGACCTTGGAATTATGCTCCGCAAATCAGAATGATGCTCCGATTCCCGGGAATCATGCTCCCCGAGATGATGCTCCGCCCCCGGAATGATGTTCCACCTTAAAGTCCAGCTTCAAGATCCATCAATTTCATGCACACAACTCAAATGTGCGGTGTGCATTTATTGATGGGGGCAATTTGTTGGGGTAAAAATTTGCACCCCGGTTGACCGAGTCAAAGTCAAGATCAACCCCCAAGCTAGGTGAGCCTAAGCCCAGGTCAAGCGGGCCCATGCCCAAGTCGAGCCCGCGGCCAGCCTCTCCATGCCAACAACAAAATCATGTAATAAATAATTTTTATGTAATTTTTTATACATGAATGTATGCAAAATGGGCATAAAGCCAATATTTTGTAAGCCCATGGCTTATGTGCAAAAATGGAATGGCACATGAGCCATGGGCTAGGCAAAATGCCATTTTGTGAAGCCCAAGGCGCTATATGTAAATATGTAAGCCTATATAAGGCAAAATGATGATGAATAAAATAATAAAACTTTTCATTCCCCCAAAAACTAGGGTTCTTTGTGCCTCCTGCTCCTTTTCCAAGGTTCTAAACCTTCTCATTTCTATTGAATTAAATCAAGAGTTTTACTCTTTCTTTTCTAAAACTAAGTAGTTTTCCACCACAAAACCCACAAAGGGGAACTCAGATCTCCCATCATATCTCAAAAAGGAGTGATTTTTAAAATCTCCGACTTCTTGATCTTTAAGATCCGGCCAAACAACAGGAGGAAGAAGAAGAACCCCCTTCATCAGCTTCAAAACATCCTAGGAGTTTTAATATCATATATATATATATATATATATATATATATATATATATATATAACAACAAATATTTCCTTTCTGAAGCATAGCTTCTATTTCTGGGACTAAAAGCCCATTTTTCCTCGCCGGTGCCCAAGCGCTCAAGCGCCGAGCGCCCACGTGCCGACACGTGGCGTGCTAGCGCTCGAGCGCAAAGCGCCCACGAGCCGACACGTGGCGCGCTAGCGCTCGAGCGCAAAGCGCCCACGTGCCGACACGTGGTGTGTTTGCGCTCCAGCGCTCTATGTCTGAGCGCAAAGCGCCCACGTGCGGACACGTGGCGCGCTTGCGCTCAAGCGCACTGCGCCCGAGCGCAAAGCGCCCACGTACCGACACGTGGCGCGCTTGCGCTCCAACGCTCTGCGCCCGAGCGCAAAGCGCCCACGTGCCGACACGTGGCGCGTTTGCGCTCCAGCGCTCTGTGTCTGAGCGCAAAGCGCCCACGTGCCGACACGTGGCGCGCTTGCGCTCAAGCGCACTGCGCCCGAGCGCAAAGCGCCCACATGCCCACACGTGGCGCGCTTGCGCTCAAGCGCACTGCGCCCGAGCGCAAAGCGCCCATGTGCCGACACGTGGCGCGCTTGCGCTCGAGCGCCCAGCGCTGATGCGTAAAGCGCCCACGTGCTGACATGTGGCGCGCTTGCGCTCGAGCGCCCTGCGCTCGAGCGCCCAGCGCTCATGCGCAAAGCGCCCACGTGCCGACACGTGGCGCGCTTGCGCCTAAGTGCACAGCGCTCGAGGCGCTGGCCCCCACGCATCCTTTGGATGTCTTTTCCCCCTCTTTTTTTTTTATATATATACATATATATATATATACACACATATGCATACATATGTACACATACACATACTCCACGACACTGCCCCTGTTAGAAAAAAATTTCTAACGGGGCGCTGCCCCGCACCTCACAAGGGGGCTGCTAGCCCCCTTGACCCCCAGCCCGCTATCCGGGTAGCGGGACCCCCGTAAAAACTCTGCGTGGCTCCCGATATATCCAAACCCCCCTTTCAAAACACAATACACGTACACTGCACATTGAGTTCGCATGACCAGTTTAACCCGTCAATCGGAGGTTCCCTCGCTCCATAGGCGAGGGGTAATTAACAGCAGCTTAGTCCGCGGCTGCCGGAGATTCGGATCCCCACAATCATTAAACCCCGGCCTACCCTAGACAGGGGGAATCTGTAGTACGCCTGACAAGCGCGCGCGTATTCCCATCTCAATGGGGTGACGAAAAACACCCTACACCATTAACTGCTCTCCTCCCAAATTCACAGGGTCTGACAGAAAGTCCAAGATTCTGTAATTGACAAAGACTACTCTTGCCGACTGAAGAAAATGATGGTTCGGCAATAGAAAGACCACCCCTCCACCATACAGTGAGGGACTTCCTCTACACAAGCGCCTGTTACAACGGCTCCTTCAACCTCGACCTCCCACAAAAGGAGGAGGCCGATGAAAATCCCATTGCCTGCGGCAAATTCCAAAGGCACTGGATTCAAACGCCCTAAGTTTGGGGGCATGATCATCCATACGGTCTACATGGCTTCCGGGAAAGAGGAAAGTCGTGCTTCCGTGGGTCATCGACCACAAACTCGATCATTGACAAAAGCTCGGGAGCAACAACAAAAGCTCCAGGAGATGCTAACGAAAATGGAAGCACTCACCGGACAGAAAGAAATTCCGGAATCAACAAGTGAACAGCGCCAAGAGCAGGAAACCGATACAGAGTTCCTGCGAAGGGTGCTAGAAATAAAAGACAAGGAGGCCACGGAACAAGCTGCTAATATAAAGCAGATGACGCTTCTGTTCCAGAACATGGTTGGAATGATGATTCAGCCAGAACTTCCAGCCGAAGATCCACTGATAATCATTGAGGACGACAGAGGGGAAATATCGAACCCTTTTCCGGCTCTATCAGTGGCCAGGGAGGAAACGATCTCCAAACCTGCCCTTGACAATTACATAGCTCGACAAATACGAGCTCATCAAGCCAACGAAGCAGCTGACTAAGTCGTTAGAACCGGGCGACCGTACCCAAGCTAGTACGATCAAATCAAGTACCTACCGGTGTTTCCTGATTTAAAATCAGGAAAGCTTCTGGGAAAAGCTTCAAAAAGGGGTCACGTGTTGGCACGTGACGCCTAAAAGGCATCATCAAGTCAAGTGCAGTTTCCTGACTACGCTGAAGAAAATGGGCTTCAGAAAGAGTCACGTGCTCCCACGTGACCAGGGTCACGTGGCGACATGTGACATTTAAACGCAAGCGTCAAAAGCACACAAGTTCTCTGATCAAGTCAAGAAAAGGCTTCAGAAGAGGTCACGTGTCCCCACGTGACCAGGGTCACGTGTTGGCACGTGACGTTCAAGACAGCAGACTCGTTCTCCAGAAGAACCGAAGACAGAGAGTTCAAACAAGGGTCACGTGCTCACACGTGACCAGGGGTCACGTGGTAGCACGTGACGCTCAGGCAGCGATCAGAAGACAGAGCGCAAAAGAAAGGAAAAGGCTCATTCCAAAGGGGGTCACGTGCCCACACGTGACCATGGGTCACGTGGTCACACGTGATCAGCTTTCAAAGCCCATTTTGTCAAACAGAATTAAATTCTGAAGGAGAATCAAATCTTTCCAAAGGAAAGCGGCTATCTGGAACCGATCGAATTAAAGATTCAGAGGTGATGAAATATCATCTATCTATGGGAAAATCTCGGGTTTGGAAAGATTTCCCCTTTAAATCTAACCAAAATAACAAGGGAGAATCTCTGGATTTAAAATCCAATGGTGAATAAAATTCACCTAATAATCCAAAGGTCCAAAATGAATGATGAATGCAAATCAAATCTCAATGAAGATTCGTTAAAAAACTGATTGATTCGGCTGCTTCTCCTATAAATAGGAGCCAAGAGACATACATACATATAGAGGCGCAGAGAAGAAAAAAAAAGGAGAAGAGCTTTGATACTTTGAAAAGACTCGGATCTTCTGCGAAAAAACCCTAGGTAAGAAAGGGAAGGCCTTTTGAAAGAAAGAGAATTTAATTCTCAACAGAGTTTAACTCTGAGAATATGAAAACAGAAGAACATATTTCTTCTCTCTTTGATGGAGGATCTGCAAAGTGCACATCTCCCCTTAAGGTTGAGAATTTAATTCTCAATGGGTTGAGATCCTGCCATGCAGATCCAAAACATGGAGAAGGGATGCAAGCACGAGAATTTAATTCTCACAGAACTATAGGAATTTAATTCCTTTAAAATAAAAGGAGGGCTTGACCCTACATCATGGGAATTTAATTCCTTCAGAACAAAAAAGAAACAGGGTTTAACCCTAATTAAGAACCTAGTTCTGTCGAAACAGCGGGAATTTAATTCCCTTAATCATAATTTAACAGAGGATGGAAGTTTAAACTCCTTAAAAACTTTTATTAGGGTTTAACCCTATTCAGCCCTTCACGTATATGAGGAATTTAATTCCTACAGAAAATTCAGAGTTAAACTCTATCCCAGAATATAAGTCTTAGAAAGGAAGTAGGAATTTAATTCCTCTGAAATTTATAGTTCGAGGAATTTAATTCCTAAGAAGATTAACAAAGCCTCTAAACAAAATACCTAGAGGCAGGGTCACGTGTCATCACGTGACCCCCCCCAAGAGAGCTACAGAAAGCCCCTTTGAGGCAGCACCCCACGTGACCCACGTGACCCTCAGCAGAAGCTCTAATCCATAGGCATTTGAATGCCCATCACGTGATGGCACGTGATGCTCTGGAAGACGCGATAATCTCAGCAGAACAAAGGAAGGGAAGGCGCTCTCACGTGCTGCCACGTGACCCCTCTTACCTTAGTGTTTAAACACTAAACTAAAACTCTCGAACCCAGTGTTAAAACACTGTTGGGCCTTAGTGTTCAACACTAATTAAAAAAGCTTTATTTGCAGTGTTCAACACTGATTACCTTAGTGTTTAAACACTAATCTGAGATCTTCATTTGCAGTGTTCAACACTGATTACCTTAGTGTTTAACACTAACCTGAAAAAACATTGTTGCTGGTGTTCAACACCAAATATTCTCTTAGTGTTAAACACTAACTTGTCAACCCCATTCCCAGTGTTCAACACTGACTGCTCTGTAGTGTTTAACACTAGACTTCGGCCCAATTGGCTTAAATGGATGGAGGCAAAGCCTCTCCTGATTGGACTTAGCCCAAGATGTCCATAAGTCCTCAATTTGTGATTAACTGGTCCAATGGACTCATAACATAATTAATTCGTCTTGACCCCAAATTGGGCCAAGGGTTATTTAATCCACTCCGGTTCTAGGGTACATCTCTTCACTCCTTTGATACTTGGCATTGTAATCCCTCAATGCCGTCAAAGAGGTGACGGGTCCCGACGACCACACATTGATATGGACTGTGGGGTCCTTAAACTCATGTCTAATGCAAATTCCTGGTTACATGGAACGCGGATAATGTCACTCTTTGACCCCGTGGAAAACGTCCAGAGCGGAGCCTGGTCCTCGCCAAGCACGGCAGTGAACCCGTGTGAAGCATCCAGAGCACATACCGGACTGTGGGGTCCTTAAACCCATGGACTACGACGTCCTTAACCTTGACCGAGATGTCTTAAAACTAACAATGGACTGTTGGGTCCTTAAACCCATGGACTACGACGTCCTTAACCTTGACCGAGATGTCTTAAAACTAACAATGGACCGCAATGTCCTTAAACTACCCATGGACCGCAATGTCCTTAAACTACCCATGGACCGTAATGTCCTTAAACTAGAACAATAGAGCCCCGCATGCTCTTTTGTCGGATCTAAACGGTCCCGTTTAAGTTGATCTTAGCCTCAAAGATGGCTAACGTATCCTTAAACCTTCAAACAGAGTGGACTATAAATCCCCCCAATTGACTCCGGCTTGAGGGTGCATCCTTGAACTCCTCTGACATCCGTCGTTGTAATCCTTCAACGTCGTCAGAGAGGTGACGGGTCCCGACGGCCATACATTCATGGACCACTATGTCCCTAAACTGGAACATTAGAGTCCAAACGCTCTTCTGTCGGATCTAAACGATCCCGTTAAGTTGATCTTAGTCACAAAGTTAGACTAACGTATCCTTAACAAACGTTTGAGTTGATCTTAGCCTCAAGTAGGGCTGACGTATCCTCAAACCAAACCCCCCCAAACCCAAATCTAAGATAATACGGATTTGGACTAGTCCACGCCCTACGGGCGACGACATAAATTGGTCTCCGTAAACAATCCACGGGCAACAAAACACAAAACAGACACCCACGACACGAAGTGACCATCTGGAGAAGGAGAAAGTTGTTACCGCAATGCGGTAGCGTAATTAACTGCAGGGGCTTGCGCCTGCAGGGAAGAGCGTCCCCACAATCAAAAAAAAAACCCCTCAAACGAGGGGGAATCTGACGAAGTCTGCTACATCGGACGCATCCGTCTAAACCTTCGATACGTGGTGCCATAAATCAACTTGGCATCTTCGAAGAGGTAGACGGATAGCACCTATTAGCATCTGCCCCGAATCTCAGGCAAGACGCGGTGTCGCACCGTCTTTCGGAGGGGAACAGATTCTGGCACGCCCGGTGGGACCTTTTCCTCTTTCCACTCCACACTTCGTGTGTCGTGACTTGCGAACCAATCGCGGTTCGCTAATGGTTGCCCTCGGGTTTCAAGATACTAAGAATTGGCGTCTGGCTTATTGCAGAAAGAAAAGGATCGATGGCTTCTACTTCCGTGAAAGTGTCCAACTGCTCAGACTGCAATTGCAACCAACGCTCTGCCTCGCCAGGAGGTATAGCCTACGGACCCCAAGCTGCCTCGCTATTCACAATGCCCGTGGAACAGGTCACTCGCGCCACCACAGGATTGTTCTTTGGGACCATGGTCCCGCTGACAAACTTTGCCGCTCCAGTGTTGACAACGGAGGCTCCCAAGAAGTCGGTCTTTGATCGTCTTACCCCTGCCACGGCTCCTCTCAACGAGTCGCCCAACGTCAACGCCTCGGTCTTCTCTAGACTGGGCCAGAAATCCTGCAGACCCATCGTGGGACCTACGATCTCAGAGAAGGTTGCTTCTAAGAAAGTGGCCGCTCCTGTCCCAGAAGTCGTCAAGGCAGCCTCTCCGGCCAAAAGGTCGGTCTTTACAAGATTAACGGCTTCAGCTCCCGCTCCTACTACCCAAAGGACATCGGTCTTTGACAGGCTAATACCAACTGCGACCCCACGCCCAGACAGAGGGCAAAACGAAACCGTTCTTACCGCTGACCCTACACCGTCCGCTCGACACGCTCGACGTCGCCATTGGCGCCGAGTGAGGAAGGCAGGGGGCAACTCCCCATCTGGGTTGACTCCATCAGTCCCGGTGGCAGAAGTTAATGCTGCTGTTCCAACTGGGAACAGCTTCGAAATGCTAAATAAAGTGCGAAGAAATTCTCCTACTGCAGTACTGAAGAGGTCTCCTCCCCCGTTAAAGAAGGTTCTGGAAATGGAGTCAGAACGGCCCCAATCTCCTCAACGGCTATCTTCCAAAATCTATAAGGTTTGGCGGCAGGCACGGGACTCGATCATTGATCCGAACTTCTCCCGCCGACACAAGAAGCTGAAAACCCAACCGGAAGCTGGTCACCAGGCCAAACCCCAAAAGGCTGTGGAACAACTGACTCATAAAAGAAGGAGGCCAGAGAAGACCCCACAGCATGCAGCGACGGCTAAAAGCACTGAGCCCAGACGCCCTAAGTCTGGGGGCATGGTGGTGCACACTGTTTACATGGCCTCTGGAAAAGAGGAAAGCCGCACTTCTACGGGCCACCGACCGTTAACCCGATCCGTGACGAAAGCCCAAGAACAGCAACAGAAGCTGCAAGAAATGATGAATGCTATGGCCGCGCTCACCGGGCCAAAAGAAAACCCAGAAACGTCCTCAGACGCACGCCGAGAGGAAGAAACCGATGCTGAATTCCTTCGCCGGACACTGGAGAAAAGGGACAAAGAGGCTGCTGAACAAGCGGCCAACATACAACGGATGGGCCTTCTCTTCCAAGATATGATAAGAATGATGATCCAGCAGGACTTACCCGCCGAGGATCCCCCAATCGTTCTTGAAGACGACCGAGGAGAAACGTCAAATCCACCACCAGCCCTCTCAACGGCCAAGGAGGAGGCAATCTCTAAGGCTGACTTGGCTGATTACATAGCCCAGCAAATCCGAGTTCATCACGCTACTGAGGCAGCTGGTCAAGTCATGAAAACGGGGCGGCCGTATCCGAGCTGGTACGACCAAATCAAATACCCGCAAGGCTATACGATACCAAAATTCCACGTGTATAAGGGGACCGGCAATCCCCATCAACATGTCGCCCAGTTTCGGGCCCTCTGCGGTAACACCGGCGGTGATGATAAGTTGTTGCTCCGCCAGTTTGTGGGCAGCTTATCAGAAACAGCGTTCGAATGGTACTCGGAACTCCCGAACGATTCCATCAAAACGTTCGCTGAAATGGAGTTGTTGTTCACTCAGCGATTTGCAAGTGCCAGCGAACGCACTCCAATAACTGCACTTATTAACGCCAGGGTAAAACCGGGCGAAACCTGGGTCCAGTACGCTATACGCTGGCGGAACTTGTGGTCGAGATGTGAGCAACGCATTGAGGAAGCACCTGCGGTGGGCATGTTCGTGGAAACTTTAGACCCCCACGCAACTATTTCCCAGTTTATGATGTTCTTTAAGCCAACCACATTCCAGGCCCTGATCGACAAGTTGGCTCAGATGGACCAGATGGGTCATAGACCGCCTACACCGAAGTCGGAACCTCGGAATGACAAGGGTAAAGGAAGAGCAACATTTGTCGCAAATGCCCAAGAGCAACCTAACGCCCCGAAACCGACAGATCAACTAGAGGAGAGACGTCGGTATTATAATGAGAAGATGAAGCGTCCCTACTCGTTCCCACGGGACAAGACGAAACGGCTATTCGAGCTGGCAATACGCAACAGACTTATAAACCTGCCAAATCCAAGGCGACCGCCGCAACCCACCGAGGTGAATAACCCTAACTATTGCCCTTACCATCAAACGGTAAGCCATCCGATTGAAGATTGCTTCGTCTTCAAAGGATGGATTGAAGACCAATACCTCCAGGGGAAGTTTGTACTGTCCGAAAAGTGGAAGGTGAACCCACCACAGCCGCATGCTCCGAGGAAAGCGGATACACCGGGGGCAACATGTTCTTTTATTGAAGAAGCTCCATGGGAGGTCGTGCTATCAACTAAAACCAAAAGAATGCTGAGAGACCTTCATGCGTGCCCTGCGATCGAATGGAAGGACCCTCTTGAACCTCAAATTATCAAAGGAATGTTGAAGCCCCGCCCAACTACGAGGACTCGCGATAATGGCCCAAATACTCACGCCCAATCGTCAAAATCTTCGAAGAAAAAGAAGAAGAAATCCAAGAAGTCCGTGAAGCCTGGAAAAGAGCACACGAACTTGCAGAAGCAAATCGACGCCCTGGAAGAGTACAATCAAAAGGCGCGAACTCCTATCACACTGCAAGAGTTCCTCAACCACATCTTTCAAGAGGAAGATGATGGAGAAAGCTCGTCGGACGAATCCGAAGGATATGTGGCGAGTTGTAACGTAATCTCCCACTCGTTTACCGATGATGGGAAAACTCCTGGCATTGAAAAGCTGGAGACAGAGCCTGTACCAGAGCGTGCATGGCCAACAGATGAAATGATCGACGCTTTTCTAGACGAGATTCGTCTAAAATGTAAAGCGGACCAGGAGCGTGAGATGACCACGTCGGAAGGAGCCAAATGCGGGCAACTGAACGAAAGAGTTGACCTACCTCTGCCAGAGCAAAAGGCATCCGAAGCAGACAAGAAGATACTCAAGACGAGGAAAAGGTTTGCCAAAGCCATGTCAATGGGAATGAAGCTACCACCCTCGGAAGGAAACACACACGATGGGGTAGAGACGCACCCTGACTATTGCACATATCATCGGAGAATATCACATCCCACGGAGGAGTGCGACGCCTTTAAGATATGGTGGCAAGGATATGTCGCTCGTCGGCAACATGTTAAGCGCATGAAACGCAAAAGCCGTCGGGAGCGAAGAAGTACCGTCGATGGGCACAACAGAACGACTGGCAACTGTTACATGGTTAACGCCAGGGGGTCACAAGTTCTCACCTTCGGGAGCGACTCTGACGAAGAAATGGCTCTGGGCCCTCTCTTCAAAGAATCCGTTTTAGGGAAAGAGGAGGAATCGGAGATCTGCGAGAACATTCAGCTGCGCAACCGCACACTCCCAGAAAAGAATCTCGGGCCCGGGAATAGAAAAGATAAGGGAAAGGAAAAAGTCACTGAAGATATCACTTTAGAAGACCAAGCCACGAGAGAGCTGGCTGCCAAAGACCCTCCTAGGAAGAGTAAAGTGGACTATAACATCCTCGCGCACCTAAGGAAACTACCTTCTCAGCTTAGCATTCTTGATGCCCTCCTATTATCGAAAGAAGCGCGAGACTCGCTAATTAAGGCGTTACAAGAACCCGAGCAATTCCAAGCCTTCCTCGCCACTGAAAGGATGAAGGATGAACTGGAGGAAGTGCATACGGCCGACGTCACTTTCGGTGATGAAGACCTCCTTCTCGGGACGTGCGACCACAACCGGCCCCTATATGTCTCCGGATACTGCCATGATATCAAGATAGGCAAGATCCTGGTGGATAATGGATCCTCCGTCAACCTCCTTAATGTTCGGGTGTTGAAGGAAATCTGCATGAGTGTGCAACACCTTGCTCGTGACAAAATCACTATCTCCGGTTTCGATTCACAATCGTCACGGACTCTCGGATCCGTGATACTAACATTACGCTTCGGACTTCTCGTCACAGACATCAAATTCCATGTCATTGACGCCAAGACCTGTTACAACGCCTTGCTCGGCCGCCCTTGGCTACACGAGTACAATATCATCCCTTCTACACAACATCAGTGTATGAAGTATTTCAAGGATGGTTTCGAGTATACCGTAACAGGTGAGTTAAACCCATTTTCCGTGAACGAAGTCCGCAAATACGAAGATGCGAAATACTTTTTGCCAGATTTCGAAGATACAGAAAAGTGTCGCAATCCGGAAAACAAAACCGCCGCCACCATCCCTATTTTCGGGAGCGATACCGAAGAAGAGGAAGAGATAGTTTATGCAGGGCCATCTCAACGCAACAACCTGAGGACACCCGCCCCCGTATTAGTCTTCGGAAGTGATTCAGAAGATGAAGTTAATGCTGTGTTCTCCAATCGGCTGCCGACACAAGCACCCCTTGGCGATGACCATAGTTTGCAAATCACCATGGTACCGCGAGAACACTACAAGGATCTTGACGCGCTTCAGGCTCACGATGTGCAGGACCTGCAAACATTTTACGTCCCTCCCAGGCGAAGGGGCGAGAAGGTGATCCTATTTTACCGATCCTCAGAGTCGAAAATAGAGAAAGAGATCTGGCATGGCGCAGATACTACGCTCGACAGGCTCCAACCCATCCGTCTGCCCAGATACTATACAAATGGGTTAAAGAAGCTATTGAAGCGCCAAGGAGTACCCTTAGAACAGACCGTTCGGCAGGCGCGGTTCTACAACAAGATTTGGGATGTCCCCGGGACTCAACGCAAATTGCCCAACGGGAAGATGGAAACACTCGGGCTCGGATACGCAAGAGCTGGAAAATGGGAACGGACTCACAGCAGTTACCCTATATATACCTTTGATGAAGAGGAGGACGCCCTGTCAGGAGATGCCAACCCTTCATTAAAACTAGACCCTGCGATTGAAACATCGAGTCCGTCGTTTGAAGAGCGAACGAACAAGCCTATCAGGAAAACGGGTCAGAGAGCTCAGGAAGACCACAACCGCGAGATGGCCACCTACAAGAAGGCCAGGACGCAACGTCTATCTCAACATGCTGCAAAAGACAAAGACGCTTATCCTCGTCAATCCGTTATACGAAAGACCCGACGCAGAGACGGAGATAAATCAAGAAGCGGCTCGGGTTTGCCCCTCGTGAAGAAGATGAGTCGAGCGTATTCCTTCCCCCGAGACAAGACGGAGAGGTTACTCAACCTCGCTATAAAACATCAAATGATCACGCTTCCAGAGTCTAGACATCCTGAGCAAGCTAACAGGGCTTCTCATCCGAGTTATTGCTCTTATCACCAAGCCATAGGACATCCTACCGAGAACTGCTTCACCTTCAAGAACTGGGTCGAGGACCAGTACCGACGGGGCAGATTCGCTTTATCCGACGGCTGGAAGGTAACGCCGCCGCGAAAGCACGAGCCCAAGGCCGCAAGAGCAGAACCGGGTCCACCTCAGTCCGGGGAGCGGGTTCGCACTTGTTATACGATTACGATATTAGGAGAAGAGCCCGAGAACGTAGACGACCTTTACCGGTGCTTTGAGAACAGCAATGATGAGGTAATCTCAGAATTTCCGCCCGCTCCGAAAGAACTGGAAGATGGTATACATACTACCGCAGATAACCTCAAGAAGATTGAGTTGGGATCGGCAGACGGCCCGCGACCGACATTTGTCAGCGAGCTATTATCCGAAGAAAAGGTGGCTGCGTTAAAAAACGTGCTTCTACGGCATAAAGACTGCTTCGCGTGGAACTACTCCGAGATGCCAGGATTGGACCCGGAGATTGCTGTGCATAGATTAGCAATATCCCCAGATATCAAGCCAGTCAAGCAGGCGCCAAGGAGGATGCGACTCGAGCTTGAGATGAGCATCAACGCCGAAGTCAAGAAGTTGATCGATTCAGGATTTATCCAAGAAGTCCAATATCCCGACTGGATTGCCAATATCGTCCCGGTAATGAAGAAGAATGGGACGGTACGCATATGCGTGGATTTCAGGGATCTCAATAAAGCCTGTCCAAAGGACGATTTCCCGGTGCCGGTAACCGAGCTAATGATAGATAACACGTCAACTCACGAGGTTTTCTCCTTTATGGACGGTTCATCAGGATACAATCAGATAAAGATGCATCCCGAAGACCAGAAGCATACCGCTTTCCGCACCCCTTTGGGTATATTTTGCTACAGGGTTATGCCCTTTGGCCTAAAGAACGCTGGCGCTACCTATCAAAGGGCCATGACAAAGATCTTTGATGACCTCATACACGACGTCGTCGAGTGCTATATCGACGATCTCGTAGTAAAGAGCATGTCATACGAAGATCATTTAAAGCATCTGGAGACTGTATTTCGACGCCTTCGGCAATATAATTTGAAAATGAATCCCCTCAAATGCGCGTTTGGAGTCTCCTCGGGCAAATTTCTGGGATTCATCGTTCGACACCGAGGTATTGAAATAGATCCGTCAAAGATTAAGGCGATCATGGAAATGCCTCCGCCAAGAACCCTCAAGCAGTTGCGGTCTCTCCAAGGGAAGCTCGCATACATCCGGCGGTTTATCGCTAATCTTTCGGGCAAATGCCGTCCTTACAGCCACCTGATGAAAAAGGGAACTCCATTCGTTTGGGATCACAAATGTCAAGGTGCAGTAGACGAGATCAAGCAGTACCTGCAGAACCCTCCAGTGTTGGCTGCTCCAGTAAAGGGAAAGCCTCTCATTCTTTACACGGCCGCCCTTGAAGGTTCTTTGGACGCATTATGGGCACAAGAGAACGATCAGGGGAAAGAAAGAGCACTTTACTACTTAAGTCGAGTGCTGCTGGGGGCAGAAAGCAACTATTCCCCGATTGAAAAGCACTGCCTGGCGTTGATCTTCGCAATAACAAAGCTTAGACATTACGCATTAGCACATGAAGTCCGTCTTATTTCAAAGGTGGACCCTCTCAAATATTTGATGTCGAAAGCCATACTGACGGGACGACTTGCTAAGTGGGCCCTGCTCTTGATGGAGTTCTCAATAACGTATCAACCTCTCAAGGCAGTGAAAGGCCAGGCCATTGCCGACTTCCTCGCCGAACACCCGATACCGGCCAATTCTCCTCTGAATTGCGATTTGCCGGACGAGCATGCATTTGATGCGATTAACGGCGGAACCACCCGATGGGAACTCTATTTCGATGGAGCGTCCTCCATAAAGAAACAGAAATAAGGTATCCCAATGATCAAATCAGGGATAGGCCTCATCTTTGCAACTCCACAAGGAGGGATAATGCGCTTCGCCTTCTCCTTAACAGAGCCGAGGACAAACAATGAAGCCGAATACGAAGCTCTGATAGCAGGCCTCGAGATCGCCATCGACATGGGAATTGAAGACCTCCTCATATACGGGGATTCTCAGCTGGTCGTCAGTCAAGTAAATGGTGACTATCAAACGTGCAAGCCGAAATTGGTGAAGTACGGCGAAAAGGTACAACAACTATTGACCCAAATTCCCTCCTATACTTTGGAGAACATACCGCGTGCGGAAAACAGCAAAGCAGACGCGTTGGCTAAACTTGCTAAGGAACTGGCTGACGAGAACCTCGATGACGTCAGAATCGTGGTACAAAGCCGTCGAGTGCTCGCCCCGGCAGAAATATCTCCGGAATCATGCGGAAAAAAGGGAACGACTGAGCAGATGACCCTGCAAATAAAAGACCATGAGAAGGCCGAAGACTGGAGGGAAGTCTTCATAGACTACTTTAAGTCCCACCGAATGCCCGAAGAAGCGTCCTCAAGACATCGGCTCATGAAACGAGCCTTATCTTTCGCTTTCGTCAACGATATTCTATACAAGAGATCGTTCGATTCTCTATGGCTGAGATGCTTGGGACCTGACGAAGCAGAAAGAGTCGTTCAGGAAGTTCATGACGGACTTTGCGGTTCTCACCAAGCAGGCCCAAAGATGAAGTTAAAAATTAAACGGATGGGTTATTACTGGCCCACGATGATCCAGGACTGCCTCGAGTATGCGAAGCAATGCCACTCATGCCAGATCCATGGAGACTTCATCCACCAACATCCGAATCCACTGCACCCGACGTTGGCTAGTTGGCC
Organism: Agapanthus africanus; assembly: GCA_030015575.1. Lineage (NCBI taxonomy): Eukaryota > Viridiplantae > Streptophyta > Magnoliopsida > Asparagales > Amaryllidaceae > Agapanthus > Agapanthus africanus. The sequence continues at coordinate 89,490,533 of JASDDO010000019.1, read as the reverse complement.
ATTCGAAATGTGGGGGACTGACATAGTCGGCCCCATTGAGCCAGCATCATCCCGGGGACACCGTTTTATCCTGGCGACCACTGATTATTTCTCCAAATGGGCAGAAGCAGTACCGCTGAGGGAAGTGAAGACGGAGAATATTCTCCACTTCTTCAAGACGCACGTCATCTATCGGTTTGGAACTCCACGGCGGATTATCTCCGATAATGGGCCGGCCTACCGAAGCCATAAGGTTAGCCGCTTCGCACAGCAGCACAATATAGACTGGAGATATTCTTCAGTTTACAATCCACGAGCTAACGGTCTGGCCGAGGCTTTCAATAAGACCTTGACGAAGATCATAAAAAAGACCGTTTCCAGGAATAAGAGAGACTGGCACGAAAGGCTGCAAGAAGCCCTTTGGGCTTACCGAACTACGTTCAAGACGGCCACAAACACAACGCCGTACGCGTTGGTGTTTGGGACGGAGGCAGTGCTCCCCCTCGAGATAGAGTTACCCTCTCTACGAGTAGCAGTCCACCACGAGCTGACGAACGAAGAAAATGCTCACCTTCGGCTTGAGGAGCTTGATGCCCTCGACGAAACCCGGCTCATAGCGCAACAACATCTAGAAGCCTACAAAGCAAAGATGACGCGCTCGTACGAACGATTGACCAGGCCGAGGACATTCCGCCAAGGCGAACTCGTACTAGTGGTCAAAAGACCTATGATCCCCAATCGTGCCAAGCGGGGAAAATTTGAGCCAAACTATGAAGGCCCGTATATCATAGACAAGGTCTACCAGGGTGGAGCCTACCTACTCATGGACATGCACGGTGAAAGGCCTTTCAGGCCAATAAACGGCCGCTTCTTAAAGAAATACTATGCTTAATAAGCCACAGCCTGGGTCAATGATAGATGACGACGACTATGTCCGCTCACTATCTTCCTAGGCTCAGACTTTACAAGCAGCAGCCAGCCTTCCCATATCGGCGGACCGAAACGTCCTTAAACTAACAACGGACCGGAACGTCCTTAAACTAACGACGGACCGAAACGTCCTTAAACTATCGACGGACCGAAACGTCCCTAAAACTACTACCGCAACGCCCTTAGGTCGACGAGATGGATGAACAAAGAAAAAAAAGAAGAAAAAAAAATAAATAAAAAATAAAAAAAAACGGTATGTCCATAAGCAAAGTGGGCACGGATGAAAACCCGAAAGGGCTCCGTGAGTAAAAACAGCAGGGCTGCCGGCAAGTGTTCGTGAAAACCTGAGAGGGCGCGACCTTGTAAAAAAAAAAGTGAAAAGAATAAAAAAAACGGTATGTCTATAAGCAAAACGGGCACGGATGAAAACCCGAAAGGGCTCCGTGAGTAAAAACAGCAAGACTACCGGCGAGTGTTTGTGAAAACCCGAAAGGGCGCAACCTCGTTAAAGGACACTTACAGAGTCCTCTCGACCTTGTAAGGAGGAACCACCTACGTGAGATCCTTACGACTCACAAGGGAGCAACACACTTGGGGATCCTCACGATTCCTAAGGAGAAAATACACTTACGAGATCCTTACGACTCGTAAGGAGAATTCTCTTGTGGGACCCTCACGGCCCATGAGATTTGAAAGTCTTAAGTTACAGAAACCTAAACCTGTTCTTAAGCAAATCCTCCACAACCTCCGATATTGCCCTACAAGAGGCTCAATACTGACCCTTGTATACAATCCACGGGCGCGAATAAACATTTCCCCAGCAAAGTCCAACCCTTGTGGGTCCTCTCGACCCATAAGGTGAAAACCCTCTTGTAGGATCCTTACGACTTACGGAGGAACATACACTTAGGAATCCTCACGATCCCTAAGGAGAAAATACACCTGCAAGATCCTCACGACTTGTAGGGAGAAATACCTTTGTGAGACCCTTACGGCTCATGAAGTCAAAAGCCTTAGTCGACAGGACCTTAACCCTGTTTGCTAAGCCACCTTTGTTCAACATCGACAGAGGCAAATGATGATTCGCTCCTGGCAATATTCCAGTTGCAGCGATGCTGATGCCTAAACCGGTATCAAATCCTAAGTCCTTTCATGGCAAATGATGATTCGCTCCTGGCAACATCCCAGTTGCAGCGGTGCTGATGCCGAAATCGGTGTCCGAAATCCGAGCTTGCGGCGAAAAAGCTAGCAGGCCACACATGCCTACAAAATAGCCGAAATGATGGGGCAACTTGCAATAAAAAGCAGCAAGTAAAAATGTATGCATGAAAAATAGCCGAAATGATGGGGCAACTCGCAATAAAAAGCAGCGAGTAAAAATAAAATAAATAGCCGAAATGATTGGGCACCGCGAAAAATAGCCGAAATGATTGGGCAGTCGCGATTTTCGCGATATAAAAAGCTGAAATGATAGAGCATCGCGGGAAAAGAAATAAAATAAAAATAAAATACATGCCCTACAGGTGATACTACAACAATCCCTGTATACAATCCAGGGGCGCAAACAAAGAAGGGGTCATACTCCTCCCCCCAGGTTTCGTCATGAGAGGAAGCCAAATCTCGACGGTTCACAAATAACCTGGAGATTGTCTCGTAACAACGAACACAACTTCAAGCTAAGCGGAACAGCGGCCACTCCCAGTTCCATGGCTCGGTGGTATACATATCGCCAACAGTCAAACCCTCACCCCGTGAAATGCGGATACATTCAGCAAAATTCCTGGTCACGTGGAACGCGGATAATGTCACTCTTTAACCCCGTGGAAAGCGTCCAGAGCGGATCCTGGTCCTCGCAGAGCATGGCAGTGAACCCGTGCGAAGCATCCAGAGCGGAGCCTAGTCCTCGCCTAACGCGGCAGTGAACCCGTGTGAAGCATCTAGTGCAAAATTCCTGGTCACGTGGAACACGGATAATGTCACTCTTTGACCCCGTGGAAAGCGTCCAGAGCGGATCCTGGTCCTCGCAGAGCATGGCAGTGAACCCGTGCGAAGCATCCAGAGCGGATCCTAGTCCTCGCCTAACGCGGCAGTGAACCCGTGTGAAGCATCTAGGGCAAAATTCCTGGTCACGTGGAACGCGGATAATGTCACTCTTTGACCCCGTGGAAAGCGTCCAGAGCGGATCCTGGTCCTCGCAGAGCATGGCAGTGAACCCGTGCGAAGCATCCAGAGCGGAGCCTAGTCCTCGCCTAACGCGGCAGTGAACCCGTGTGAAGCATCTAGTGCAAAATTCCTGGTCACGTGGAACGCGGATAATGTCACTCTTTGACCCCGTGGAAAGCGTCCAGAGCGGATCCTGGTCCTCGCAGAGCATGGCAGTGAACCCGTGCGAAGCATCCAGAGCGGAGCCTAGTCCTCGCCTAACGCGGCAGTGAACCCGTGTGAAGCATCTAGTGCAAAATTCCTGGTCACGTGGAACGCGGATAATGTCACTCTTTGACCCCGTGGAAAGCGTCCAGAGCGGATCCTGGTCCTCGCAGAGCATGGCAGTGAACCCGTGCGAAGCATCCAGAGTGGAGCCTAGTCCTCGCCTAACGCGGCAGTGAACCCGTGTGAAGCATCTAGTGCAAAATTCCTGGTCACGTGGAACACGGATAATGTCACTCTTTGACCCCGTGGAAAACGTCCAGAGCGGATCCTGGTCCTCGCAGAGCATGGCAATGAACCCGTGCGAAGCATCCAGAGCGGAGCCTAGTCCTCGCCTAACGCGGCAGTGAACCCGTGTGAAGCATCTAGTGCAAAATTCCTAGTCACGTGGAACACGGATAATGTCACTCTTTGACCCCGTGGAAAATGTCCAGAGCGGATCCTGGTCCTCGCAGAGCATGGCAGTGAACCCGTGCGAAGCATCCAGAGCGGAGCCTAGTCCTCGCCTAACGCGGCAGTGAACCCGTGTGAAGCATCTAGCGCAAAATTCCTGGTTACGTGGAACGCGGATAATGTCACTCTTTGACCCCGTGGAAAACGTCCAGAGCGGAGCCTGGTCCTCGCCAAGCATGGCAGTGAACCCGTGTGAAGCATCCAGAGCAAATACCGGACTGTGGAGTCCTTAAAATCCACGGACTATGACGTCCTTAACCTCGACCGTGATGTCTTAAAACTAACGATCAACCACCCCGATTCCCTACAGACTTTGCCTTGGTTTAAGGGTACATCTCTTCACTCTTTTGATGCCCGGCGTTGTAATTCCTCAACGTCTTCAAAGAGGTGACGGGTCCCTGCAACCAAACACCGGACTGTGGAGTCCTTAAATCCACGGACTATGAGGTCCTTAACCTTGACCGTGATGTCTTAAAACTAACAGCGGACTGTAGAGTCCTTAAATCCACGGACTATGAGGTCCTTAACCTTGACCGTGACGTCTTTAAACTACGATACCTTGAGAGATCCCTGACTCCGTGAAACACGGATAAGGGGGATCACATCCGGCACTTGCAGGCCCTCACGACCTGTAAGGAAGAAAAACTCTCTTGTGAGATCCTTACGACTCTCAAGGGAAAACCCGCTTAAGGATCCTCACGATCTTTAAGAAGAACTCACACCTACGGGATCCTCTCGACCTGTAGGGAGAAAAACTCTTTATGAGACCCTCGTGGCTCATAAGATGCAAAAGCCTTAGGAAGCAGATCTTAACCCTGAGTCCTGAGCCATGGCTGTCCTGCAAGGAGATCAAGATAGAATACCCGCAGAATACATTCAATGAAAAGGAGACATATCATTGACAAGAAAAAATGTATCTTTTATTCATAAACCAAAATGAGTACAAAGTACAATTCATGAAAGAAACAAAAAGAAAATACTTTCATCTATGAGTATGTACAAAAGGGAAGAAAAAGATACAAATGTTTCAGGCCGGCGGGCGATTCAGCAGCTTGGTCAGCTCATCCTGCTTTTGCTGAGCCACGGCTTCATGACGCAAGATCTCCAGAAGACGAGCCTCCGCTTGAGCTTGCTGAGCCTGATACGAAGCGAGCCGGGCTTCAAGCTCTTTCTCAGTGGCCCTATGAGCCTCAACCCTCTCGCGAGTGAACATGGCAACTTTACCGAGAGCCACAACCTTATATTCACTACATGTCGCCCTATCAGGTCATGAAAGCTCACTCTGCGACCACAACCTTAGCAGTAGGACATACACGCTCGAGACCATATAAATGGGTTCTCGATCGATAGCAATAATCGATCCAGAATGCGCTCACACAACCCGGTATGGCAGGCAACAGAAAACTTTCAGATGATTATCCTATCAAGCATGTGCTCGCAATCATATGAACATCCGAAAAAGAAGTAAAATTAGAAGCTTTAATGTGCACGCGACATGACAACAGTATTGATAATTGAAGGAAATTTTCATAAAAAGAACGCAAAATTTATTCATGCAAGCGGAAACATACATACGAGTACCAAGCCTACATGGAAGTTCAACATAAAGCATGCAAAAAGGAGGGACCAATTTAAAAAGGTTCTACACTAACGGAAAAGGTCACCAAACACAGGATCAACGGCACAGGGGTTGACGAAGCAAAGGATAAAATTCTCCATCTCTCTCTCCGCTTTCTCCAGCACATCGAAACGACGATTCTCGCGAGAAGTCGCTCCCCATCGGTTGGCGCCATGTTCGTCCGCGAATGCAAACATAACAGCTCGCCGGGCCTTTATCTCGCTCAGCAGATGAATTGAGCAGTCCTTCAGAGCCTGAGTAATCAGGCATGCTTCATGAAAGCCCTCGAGCTTTTCTTCCGCCGCATCAAGCATCGCCAGGGTCATCTCTGCCGGGTGAGGAGGAATGTCGGCAAGCACGGCCATGAGGATCATCCGGAGCCAGAGAGAACCCATCGGGAGGGGAGACCCCCTACGGATCGAGAGTTCATGCATGGCTGAGTCGCATTCGTTGTCGGTAAGGAGGGGGTCCACCAACCGAGCAGCAAAGCGGGGGATCATCTCCTCAAGGGGAACTTCCCACGGCTGTCGACGAGCATGAGGGCGATTACAAGCCATGGCACTCGTTTCTCTCTCAAGAAAAATATATGTATGATATGAATCTCTCTGTGAAAAGAAAAGAAGGCTATAGCCTCATATATAATGAAGTGCATTAAGTGCTGTGCGCGGAAAATCCTGCATGGTGAAATTATTTCCAAGGCCTAAAAAAGGAGAAGCACCGAAAATCAAGGAGATGGAATTATTTCCAAGGCCTTTTTCCTGCACCTAACATTGTGCACTGAAAATATGGCATGAGGAGAATCTTGTGAACAGCCACATCAAGGGGTCCCACGTGTAGAACACGTGAGGCCTAAACCTAATGTGCAGTTAAAAGGAAAATATGGAGTGGTACCCTGTATGTTAAAAAGCACAAACAACAATAGTAGCAAAATAATAAAATCTCAGAGAAAAAGCGTGCAAACATACAAGGACACAACAAAACTTATCATCCAGACTTCAAGAAGGCAATACAAAACAAAAAGAGAAACTTTTACAATGGTAAGGCTTCAGACGCGGGGCATGGGTTGAGAAACTCGGAATTGACTTTATTCAAGATCTTCCAAGCATTTCGAACCTCCCGAGTATGCTTTCTCTCACGGTCACAAGCATCGGGGTCCCCGCGGATGTCCTCTACCCTCCGGTAGGCGCCCAGTATGGCTGATTGCTGAAAAATCTGATGAAGGAGATCAATGAGATTATCCCGCCTTCTCTTTGAGATCAGGCCCATAAGGTACACCGAATGCACCTTATCCTCGGCAGTGTCCAAGGCCTCGAGCGGTATGCCGGCGCAAAAGAGAGGAAGTGCCTCCCGGATCGCCAGCACGATCAGCCTCAGAAGAGAAGAACGACGGGGGAGTAGCCTATGGTTGTACTCATTGAAGCGGCTCATGATCTCGGCACACTGAGCATCAGTGAACTCCTGATTCTGACTACGGCCCAGCGCACGAATATTCCCATAGGAAATGATCTCATCAAGACGGTACAGATGGGCATCCATGGTACCTAAAATAAAAGTCATAAGACATCATTACAAGGCCCCCATTGCATTAACTGCAGGAAGAACAACCTCAGGCCAAGAGACCCCAGGAAGCCTCTATGTGAAGAAATCGAGTTCTTCGTTGGAATTAAATTCCTTATTAAGAAAAGGGAATTAAATTCCCAAAAACATTTTGGATGGAATTAAATTCCATGGATTTGAACCGTCATCATCATCTCCCCAAAGATCATCTAAACCCTGAGAGATCTTCAGTTGAAAGATTAAACAGTTTCATGTTCTTATGGAAAATATGAAGAAAAAAGGGTAAAAACCCTTGTTTTGGATTTAAAATCCAGAGAAATGTGAAGGTCCATCGTTGTCCAAGAACATTACCTGAGGAAAAAGGATTCTTTCCGAACAGAGTTAAACTCTGAAGATTGTTTCAAGACAGAGAACTAAGCTCTGAAAGCGAGAATTAAATTCTCAAAGAAGAAGTTCTCAGAAGAAGAAGATGAACAAAGTGAAGGCTCCTATGAAGAGACAGAGGTATTTATAGAAGACAATGGAAACGCTTCGTCTCCCCAGATCCCCAGAGGAATCCAACGGTCACGAGAGGTGACAGCGTTGCACTCACGTGCAGACACGTGAGAACAACGCTGTGGGGGCATTTGTTTCCTGATTTAAAATCAGGAAAGCTTCTGGGAAAAGCTTCAAAAAGGGGTCACGTGTTGGCACGTGACGCCTAAAAGGCATCATCAAGTCAAGTGCAGTTTCCTGACTACGCTGAAGAAAATGGGCTTCAGAAAGAGTCACGTGCTCCCACGTGACCAGGGTCACGTGGCGACACGTGACATTTAAACGCAAGCGTCAAAAGCACACAAGTTCTCTGATCAAGTCAAGAAAAGGCTTCAGAAGAGGTCACGTGTCCCCACGTGACCAGGGTCACGTGTTGGCACGTGACGTTCAAGACAGCAGACTCGTTCTCCAGAAGAACCGAAGACAGAGAGTTCAAACAAGGGTCACGTGCTCACACGTGACCAGGGGTCACGTGGTAGCACGTGACGCTCAGGCAGCGATCAGAAGACAGAGCGCAAAAGAAAGGAAAAGGCTCATTCCAAAGGGGGTCACGTGCCCACACGTGACCATGGGTCACGTGGTCACACGTGATCAGCTTTCAAAGCCCATTTTGTCAAACAGAATTAAATTCTGAAGGAGAATCAAATCTTTCCAAAGGAAAGCGGCTATCTGGAACCGATCGAATTAAAGATTCAGAGGTGATGAAATATCATCTATCTATGGGAAAATCTCGGGTTTGGAAAGATTTCCCCTTTAAATCTAACCAAAATAACAAGGGAGAATCTCTGGATTTAAAATCCAATGGTGAATAAAATTCACCTAATAATCCAAAGGTCCAAAATGAATGATGAATGCAAATCAAATCTCAATGAAGATTCGTCAAAAAACTGATTGATTCGGCTGCTTCTCCTATAAATAGGAGCCAAGAGACATACATACATATAGAGGCACAGAGAAGAAAAAAAAAAGGAGAAGAGCTTTGATACTTTGAAAAGACTCGGATCTTCTGCGAAAAAACCCTAGGTAAGAAAGGGAAGGCCTTTTGAAAGAAAGAGAATTTAATTCTCAACAGAGTTTAACTCTGATAATGTGAAAACAGAAGAACATATTTCTTCTCTCTTTGATGGAGGATCTGCAAAGTGCACATCTCCCCTTAAGGTTGAGAATTTAATTCTCAATGGGTTGAGATCCTGCCATGCAGATCCAAAACATGGAGAAAGGATGCAAGCACGAGAATTTAATTCTCACAGAACTATAGGAATTTAATTCCTTTAAAATAAAAGGAGGGCTTGACCCTACATCATGGGAATTTAATTCCTTCAGAACAAAAAAGAAACAGGGTTTAACCCTAATTAAGAACCTAGTTCTGTCGAAACAGCGGGAATTTAATTCCCTTAATCATAATTTAACAGAGGATGGAAGTTTAAACTCCTTAAAAACTTTTATTAGGGTTTAACCCTATTCAGCCCTTCACGTATATGAGGAATTTAATTCCTACAGAAAATTCAGAGTTAAACTCTATCCCAGAATATAAGTCTTCGAAAGGAAGTAGGAATTTAATTCCTCTGAAATTTATAGTTCGAGGAATTTAATTCCTAAGAAGATTAACAAAGCCTCTAAACAAAATACCTAGAGGCAGGGTCACGTGTCATCACGTGACCCCCCCCCAAGAGAGCTACAGAAAGCCCCTTTGAGGCAGCACCCCACGTGACCCACGTGACCCTCAGCAGAAGCTCTAATCCATAGGCATTTGAATGCCCATCACGTGATGGCACGTGATGCTCTGGAAGACGCGATAATCTCAGCAGAACAAAGGAAGGGAGGGCGCTCTCACGTGCTGCCACGTGACCCCTCTTACCTTAGTGTTTAAACACTAAACTAAAACTCTCGAACCCAGTGTTAAAACACTGTTGGGCCTTAGTGTTCAACACTAATTAAAAAAGCTTTATTTGCAGTGTTCAACACTGATTACCTTAGTGTTTAAACACTAATCTGAGATCTTCATTTGCAGTGTTCAACACTGATTACCTTAGTGTTTAACACTAACCTGAAAAAACATTGTTGCTGGTGTTCAACACCAAATATTCTCTTAGTGTTAAACACTAACTTGTCAACCCCATTCCCAGTGTTCAACACTGACTGCTCTGTAGTGTTTAACACTAGACTTCGGCGCAATTGGCTTAAATGGATGGAGGCAAAGCCTCTCCTGATTGGACTTAGCCCAAGATGGCCATAAGTCCTCAATTTGTGATTAACTGGTCCAATGGACTCATAACATAATTAATTCGTCTTGACCCCAAATTGGGCCAAGGGTTATTTAATCCACTCCGGTTCTAGGGTACATCTCTTCACTCCTTTGATACTTGGCATTGTAATCCCTCAATGCCGTCAAAGAGGTGACGGGTCCCGACGACCACACATTGATATGGACTGTGGGGTCCTTAAACTCATGTCTAATGCAAATTCCTGGTTACGTGGAACGCGGATAATGTCACTCTTTGACCCCGTGGAAAACGTCCAGAGCGGAGCCTGGTCCTCGCCAAGCACGGCAGTGAACCCGTGTGAAGCATCCAGAGCACATACCGGACTGTGGGGTCCTTAAACCCATGGACTACGACGTCCTTAACCTTGACCGAGATGTCTTAAAACTAACAATGGACTGTGGGGTCCTTAAACCCATGGACTACGACGTCCTTAACCTTGACCGAGATGTCTTAAAACTAACAATGGACCGCAATGTCCTTAAACTACCCATGGACCGCAATGTCCTTAAACTACCCATGGACCGTAATGTCCTTAAACTAGAACAATAGAGCCCCGCATGCTCTTTTGTCGGATCTAAACGGTCCCGTTTAAGTTGATCTTAGCCTCAAAGATGGCTAACGTATCCTTAAACCTTCAAACAGAGTGGACTATAAATCCCCCCAATTGATTCCGGCTTGAGGGTACATCCTTGAACTCCTCTGACATCCGTCGTTGTAATCCTTCAACGTCGTCAGAGAGGTGACGGGTCCCGACGGCCATACATTCATGGACCACTATGTCCCTAAACTGGAACATTAGAGTCCAAACGCTCTTCTGTCGGATCTAAACGATCCCGTTAAGTTGATCTTAGTCACAAAGTTAGACTAACGTATCCTTAACAAACGTTTGAGTTGATCTTAGCCTCAAGTAGGGCTGACGTATCCTCAAACCAAACCCCCCCAAACCCAAATCTAAGATAATACGGATTTGGACTAGTCCACGCCCTACGGGCGACGACATAAATTGGTCTCCGTAAACAATCCACGGGCAACAAAACACAAAACAGACACCCACGACACGAAGTGACCATCTGGAGAAGGAGAAAGTTGTTACCGCAATGCGGTAGCGTAATTAACTGCAGGGGCTTGCGCCTGCAGGGAAGAGCGTCCCCACAATAAAATAAAAAACCCCTCAAACGAGGGGGAATCTGACGAAGTCTGCTACATCGGACGCATCCGTCTAAACCTTCGATACGTGGTGCCATAAATCAACTTGGCATCTTCGAAGAGGTAGACGGATAGCACCTATTAGCATCTGCCCCGAATCTCAGGCAAGACGCGGTGTCGCGCCGTCTTTCGGAGGGGAACAACCGGCATATACGATCCCCAAGTTTCATGTGTATAAAGGGACAGGCAATCCTCATCAGCACGTTGCTCAGTTCAGAGTTTTGTGCTGCAATACTGGAGGTGATGACAAATTGTTGCTTCGCCAGTTCGTTGGCCGCCTGTCGGAAACAACATTCTATTGGTACTCGGAGCTCACAAATGACTCTATCAAAACATTCACAGAAATGAAATTTTTATTTACACAGCGGTTCGCAAGCGCAAGCGAACGCACCCCGATCACAACATTAATCAATGTCAGGATGAAGTCAGAAGAGAACTGGGTCCAATACGCGATTCGGTGGCGGAACTTATGGTCAAAATGCGAACAACGCATCGAAAAATCTCCTGCCGTGTGCATGTTCATCGGGACCCTTGATCCTCAAGTGACCGTGTCCCAGTTCATGGCGTTCTTCAGGACGACCACCTTCCAGGCGCTGATCGACAAGCTGGCCCAAATGGACCAAATGGGCCACGAGCCTTCCTCCTTAAAAATGGACCCTCAAAATACCAAGGGTAAAGGGAAAGCAACCTTCGTTGCCAACACACAACAACAGCCGAGTGACCCGAAGCCAGTTACTCGCCAAAACAACATGCGTCCGCGTATATCCCTGAAAGAAAGGCTAGGATGCGCTTATTCATTTCCTCGTGATAACATGAGGAGACTGTTCGAACTGGCAGTGCGCAACAAACTCATCATGTTACCAGACCCACGACGTCCATCGCAACCTGGCGACATCAACAACTCCAACTATTGCTCCTATCACAGGATGGTGAACCACCCAATTGAGGATTTCTACGTCTTCAAAAACAGGATCGGGGATCAATACCAACAAGGGAAGTGTAAGCGGTGGAGGAATAGTCCGTTGGTACTGTACTGATTGACGGCAGGAAGGAAAGAAAACTTTTGCGCTATCGGAGAACTGGAAGGTCAACCCACCACAGAAGCACGCTCCCAAGAGATAGACATGCCGGGGGCATCATGCTCGCTCGTGGAAGAAGCTCCATGGGAAGTTGTCCTTTCAGGTAAAACCAAAAAAATGCTGAAAAGTCTTCAGGCATGTCCGGCGATTAGATGGAAAAGCCAACTGGAGCCCGAGATCATTGAAGGGATGCTGAAACAGCGTTCTGCACCGAAAACAGTTGACAAGGGGCAAAACCCCCAGGTCAAGCCTTCAAAGTCTTCGAAGAAAAAGAAGAAGACCAAGAAGCCTGTGTAGCCTGCCGAGTATGATGACAAGCGCACGGACCTGCAAAAGTACATTGATGCACAGGAAGAGTACAACCAGAAGGCGTGAACCCCAGTCACTTTCGAAGAGTTCCTCAAGCATATTCTTGAGAACAAAGAGAGTGATAACGATGAGGAAAATAACTCATCATCAACTGAAGACTATGAAGTAAGTTACCACATGGTCTCCCATTCGTCGTTAAATAGCAAAGAAGTTCCCTCGGCGTCAGAAAACAACGCAAAGGAATTCGGGGTAGGATCGGCGCTAAAATCCCCGAAACTGTCAGAAGACCCAATCGATAAGGTGTTAAACGAAGCCTTTCAGAAAAGCAAAGCTGACCGAAAACGCGAAACAACTATATACGAAAAAGCTAATCATCGGCGTCAGGATGAAGAAACTACGACGAGGATAAGTCGTAAAGTACTCCAACCAAACCGAAGCACACCTGCGGCAAATAAGAGCAAGATCAACAGCAGAGAAGTGGTTCGCCAAAGCCCTGTCAATAGGAATGAAGCTTCCACCTCTCGTAAAAAACACTCCCGGGGTCATATGACTCGACGGAAAGGATTCATATCCAAACCACTGCTTATATCATCGGAGGGTTACCCACCCTATCGAGGAATGCAATGCCTTCAAGAAGTGGTGGTAAGGATACGTTGCCCATCAAAAACACTTCAAGAGGATGAAGCGCGAAGCTTGTCGACAACAAAAGGGTGTGACAAATGCGTGTAAAAAATGACTGGCAACTGTCACATGGTTAATACCAGTCCGGAAAGGGAAAAGCCCCAAGTTCTTACTTTCGGGAGCGATTCTGAGGACGAAATACCCCTCAGTCCTCTCTTCAAAGACTCCACCTCCGAAAAAGATGAGGAGGAGAAAAACTGCCAGAATATTCATCTGCATAACCGTACGTTGCCCGAGAAGAACCTCGGACCTATAAACAAAGGTTCGAGCAAAAAGGACAAAGGGAAAGAAAAAATCCCTGAGGAAATTGCCCTCGACGGTGGAGTTGTCAAAAATCTTGCAGTCCTGCCTAAGAAAAATAAGGTGGATTACAACGTCCTGGCACATTTGAGGAAAATACCCTCACAGTTGAGCATATTCGATGCTCTACTCTTGCCCAAAGAAGCATGAGAGTCTCTGATCAAGGCATTACAAGAGCCAGATCAGTTCCAAGCATTCCTCGCAGAAGAGAAGATGAAGGATGAGCTAGCAGAGGTTCACACAGCTGACATTACATTCAGCGATGAAGACCTCCACCTTGGTACGTGCGAGCATAACCACCCGTTATACGTCACCGGGTATTTCCACGACATCAAGATAGGAAAAATCCTTGTCGAAAACGGATCCTCCGTCAACCTTCTCAACGTGAAAGTGCTGAAGGAGATTTGCATGAACGTTCAACACTTGGCTCGGGACAAAATTACCATCTCCGACTCACAGTCGTCATGGGCACGGGGGTCCGTAATTCTAACGTTATGCTTCAGTCTGCTCGTCACTGACATCAAATTCACGTCATTGACGCCACGACTTGCTATAACGCTTTGCTCGGCATGCCCTGGCTGCATGAGTACAACGTCATCCCTTCTACACAACACCAATGTATGAAGTATTTCAAAGATGGCCTCGAGTACACCGTTACGGGGGAGCTAAATCCATACTCCGTAAACGAAGTCCGAAAATATGAAGACGCAAAGTACTTCCTACCATACTTCAAAAATATGGAAAGATGTCATAAGCCGGAGAATAAACGAAAGTCCGTTGTCACCATCCTGATCATTAGGAGTGACACCGAGAAAGATGAGGAAATAGCCTACTCGGGGCAACCCCAATGCAACAGGCCCAGATCATCTACTCCCATTTTGGTCTTTGGCAGTGACTCTGAGAACGAGGCCAACGCCGTGTTCTCCACTTGCACGTCAGCACAAACCATTACTGGAGAGCAGAGTTTACAAATCACCATGGTTCCGCCACGGCATTACCAAGAACTTGATGCGCTTGATATATACACCGTACAAGAGCTGCAGACTTTCTACGTCCCTCCAAGGCAAAGATGTGAAAAGACGGTCCTCTTCTATCAATCTATGGAGACTAAAGTGGAGAAAGAAATCTGGCATGGTGCCGAGCTCGCATTTGATAGGATTCAACCAATCCGTTTGCTTAGAATTACGCAGAGTGATTGAAAAGGCTATTAAGATGCAAAGGCGTACCTTTCAAACAAACCGTTCGACAAGCCCAGTTCTACAACAAGATCTGGGACGTCCCCGGGATTCAGTGAAGAATGCCCAACGAGAAGATGGAAACGACCGGGCTCGAATACGTTCGGTCCAAGAAACAGGAGCGATTCCACAGCAGCCGCATCATAAATAGCTCCGGTGAAGAGGGGAATCTTTTTCCAGATAGCGCTGACGTTGAAAGGGAGCAAAATCCCGCTAAAAGAACGTCAAGTCTGTCGTTCGAAGAGCAAGTTGACAAGTTAATAAGGGAAGCCGGTCAAAAGTGTTGGATATAGTGCCCTCAGAGTCAATTATTGGATCACAGGCACGTGATTGCAATGATTGAGAGAGGACCTATGCCGGTAGGACAATCTTACTCGAGATGATAGTATGCTATCTGGTTTATCTTTATCATCGTGTACTGCTTTAGGTGACCTTATAGGTCACTATTGCACGTTGATAGAGCCCCTAGGATTCTTGCTTGACTACCAGCAGTATGAGGGCGATCATATACGTGGGAGCTGGAGTCTATAAGCAAATCCTTAAAAGGTCCCTAGTCGTGAGAGTTTCGAGACAGGGCATCGATTCTCCAGAGTAGACTAGTGTATACAGTCGAGACCCTGACGAGGGGCAGTGGCCGGTCTCACAAGCCACTGGTGTCAGTTGGTTCACCTAAGATGTATACAGGTGCTCATTGGGTTATGAGTACACCGGACAGGACTCGCCGGGAGCCTGCTAGTTGGTATTATACCTGACATCAGATAGCAGTTCCCTGGTGACATGTGTACAGGTTAGTTCATCGACCTGAGATCGTCATTTATCTCGTGTGAGTTCCTACTGTGCTTTGATTACTACCCTACCACGCTCAAAGGAGACGTGCAAACAGGTTTTAGTTGGGTACAATCCCGAGCCACATGGAGGCAGTGAGCGTATCTGCAGGGGTTCGTCTCTCCCGGTATTAGGGGTGAGGTCGCGCTGTGTCTAGGAGAGCCAATACATGAAAAGTCCTTGGCCAAGGCAGAAGATTTACTGGTAAGTATTCCAGTAGTATCTCAGGGTGTTCTGGGCTACACTCCGACACGACTTGTACCGCTTTTGGGGGTCTGACTTTACCAACCCCCTAGGCCCGCCATGCGATACTCATAGACGAACGGATAGGACTGTACGGATATTGTCACTGACAGGCTCAGTAGGGTGTCAGGATGAGTTCGCTCATCGACGTCCCTTTTGGTCAATAGCTGGTGGCCCGTCACGTATGGCTGATACCTCTGACGTGCTAGTGGTTAAATCCACAGCCATAGTATTGACGAGTCTTTAGAGTCCACCACACACACAGTTACTCAATTTTCGGGCGAAACGCTGTAGAGGCCGTATGGAGATATGGCAGGGTTCGATCGGATACATGCGGTATTGCACGGATCGTGATCGGACGGATTTTACTAGCCTGCTTTGGCTTAAGCCGGATCCTAGTATTAGACAGTGTAGATTTTTGTCTCTTTGCATTTGTGTTCAGTGGGAATACAAATGCGGGCATGTATATGCAGTCGCGGGGTTTTCCTGTAATTTATTACGGGATCAGTTTTCTGAAGTTGCCAGTTTGCATTCCGTTCCGGCCGGTTTTCCTTTGTTCCTTCGCGGCCGGATTTTCCGATGGAGGGGGTTATTTGCAAGTGTGCAAATAACATTTTGTGGAGGGTTTATTTGTGAAATGGGAGATTATGAGAGCATCTTTTTATTCCATTCTTTTCTTTCATCATTTCTTGCATTAATGAGAAAGGATTTGTTGATTAGGAGTTGATGTGAGGTTTGCTTTGGATGTGGTCACCCTCTACTTTTCCTACCATCACCTCCCTTCATGTTTTGTTGATTCCTCCACCATTTGATGAGAGGGGGCCGGCCACTAGAGAGAGGAAGAGAGATTATTGTTGTTCTTATTTTAGCTATCTCATTATTCATTCATGCAACAAAAGAAAAACCCTCTCCAAAGTTCTTCATTCCTCCATTACCAAAGGCAACTTCAAACCCTCAAAGAGACAATAGCTACTACACTATTCTATAGCAAATCTTGGACGCGTCGGCTAGCCAACTTCACGCCCGAGTTGCCTCGGTCCAGAGGTGGAAGCCCGTAAAAGAACTCGGCTACGTGGTGCCCTTTCCGACGAGGAGGTGATGAACGGAGTTTCCGCGGGAGATCGGAGTGGAGACGAAGACCGAAGGACACGGATCGCTTGGTATACTTCTTCACCCATCTTTTAGTTTGCTAGTAGCTAGGTTAATGGCCCGATCCGGGTTAAAAGTGCGCGGTGGTGCCGGTTTGTTAGTTTGCAAAGTTTTTCGTTTCCGCATTCCGGCGTCGGCTCGACGGCCGGGGCGCCGCCGTGGACTTACATAAAGTTTCGGGATGATCACAGCTGCGAAATGGCTATTTATGAAAAGGCCAGGACGCAGCGTCTCACTCAGCAGTCTGCAGAAAGAGAAGTTTACGACGCCCTTCACTCCAGCCCGCTGTACGTTCTAACAACAAGAGAAAAGCCCGAAACAGAGGCAAAAACATGGTGGAGAATGAGAATGACGTTCAAAAACAGTGAAGCGGATCCAAGAAGCCACGTGATCGAGTAAAAGTGAGCTGGAATCCATCTTTTATGAAGAAGATGGGTCGGAAATACTCTTTCCCCCAAGACAAGACAAGGAAATAATCGACCTTGTCATTAAGCATCAAATGATGATGCTCCCGGAACCTCGGTACCCCGAACAGATAAATGAGGTTCATCATCCGGATTATTGCTCCTACCATCGAGCAATAGGACATCCCCTTGAGGACTGCTTCACCTTCAAACATTGGGTTGAAGATCAGTATCAACAAGGAGTTTCGCTTAATCCGACAGCTAGAGGATGACCCCACCGCAAAAACATGAGCCAAAGAGAACCTATATCGCGAAGGTAGGACTAGCTCAACACCAAGAATGGAAGCAAACTCGTACTTGCCACATAATAACACTCTCAAAGAAGGTAGAGCACGAGAATATGGATGACTTCTTGTAACAACCCTAAAATTTCTGTACAATTTTTTTTCGAAAATACAGAAAGGGATACTTTTGCCTAAGCACAAGTTATAAATTTGATTTTCTTTTGAACAGCAACAAGGAGTTTGTAGCTCATTGGTAAGACCTTGCACTGCTGGACCAAAGCACCAGAGTTCAAATCCCATCAGCCACATTATTTTTATATTGATTTCTTTTTATCTTTTTAGAAGCCCAAGAGTCTACACGTGCATAATCCGTAAACCCAAAGGTCACACTAAAAACAAACGAGTTCAGGAGGTAGACCAAGAGACAAGGGAGACGTGGCAGCGAGGCGGACCCTGACTCGGCCTGAATCGGCTGGCGGGAGGCTTGGATCGGCCGGCGCCGCCGGCCGACTCGGAGCCAACTCAGATTTTTCTTCATGAAACCTGTGCCTCTTTGCCTCCCCTTAACCCCTGTTATATTTATTTTACCTGCATTATTCCAGAGAACCAATTTAAACCATTTTAATGCATAATTTTTAATGCATTTTCTATCAAACCCTAACCCTAATCATTTCATATAAATACCACTCCATTCCGCACCCGTTCACTCACAATCTCTGTCCAAACTCTCAAGAAAAATCTCTAGACTTTTGTGTGCAAGTGGAATTAGCGAAGGGTGAAACTCTGACGAACTTCCGACGACGATCCTAGGAGCTCCCGGCGACGAAACGACGCACTAGCACCTCCTACCACTCCCTCTTCCTCTTCTCTAATCTAAAATCTAGTAAGTCCCTCCTCCCACTTCTCTTTTCTATTCTGAAAACTCGTATTTCTAAAACCCGACGGAAGCAGAGTTAATCCGACTTCCGATTCGGTTTTTCTTTAAAAGTACCATTTTTCTTAAAAACAACAATACCAAACTCTCACAACATGACTAGTAATCATTAATAAGACATATTGAACAAGTTCCATATCAAACGAATATATATTGTAATTTTTATCGCATCTTTTCAGAAAAATACCATGTAGTTTAGTTTCGACATTAAAACATCATTACCCTTACTATACCTTTAGATAGTTCACGAGGTAATGACCTACCTCTTCACAACACTCATATGTAATATAGCATGATGATATTGGGAAACATAGATTTGGGAAAATACGGTTTTACATAAAACTACCTCCGACTTATATAAAAACCTTTTTCTACAAGATTATATATTTTAAACAAATCTTTGCAAAGCGCCGCTACAACACATTTTGGAGAACCCGTTCGGGATGGTGCGGATTATCGCACATCCTCAGGCTTAGTAGTGCGAGATGTAGACCTCCGCAAGGAGCATACGGTCTTGAAAGATTTAAAAATACAAATATCTTAAGAAAATGAGATTTCGAGAAAAATAATAAATTAAAATTATTTTATATAAATATATGTGTGTGAGTGTGTGTGTGTGTGTGTGTGTGAGTGTGTCATCAAAATATCTAATTGTTGATATAATATAAATATTCCAAATTTTCTAAATCAAAAGAATCACTTTACATGAAAACACCATGCAATCCCATATAAGTTCAATACTTTACAATTAAATACCATATACTATGAAATTAGGTTTTACTCAGTAGAAATGTCACATATATAAAATCTACATCTATGAATACTCTAAAGACGATAATTAAATACTTGAGGTGTATTTTGAAAATTATACAAAATTATTTTTGCATAAAACCCCCTCAAGTTGTATAAATTACAATAAGGACCCTAGTAAATATAGATTTAAGCGGGAACAGTCTCTTAAGCCTCAAGAAGCCGGAGATATAGGTGCTTGCCTATTTAAGGTAGACAACTTAACAAACGGTGTTTTCAACGCGGTAATCGTCTTTGAAAAAAACACAAATGCCGTCCATGTGCAGCGGTTACTGATAATACCAAAACCTAATTCAGGATTCAATTTATTTTCTAATTGTCTGACTCAGACTGAGTCTCAATATATACAATCTGACTTGAATGAGATTCAAGTATAAAACTACATTACAATATGAATCCATGAATCCATATAATCAATCTGACTAGAATATGATTAAAGTATCAAACTATAATTCAACTTGAATCCATATATTCAATCTGTTCAATCTATACAATCTACATAACTTGACCAAACCGAACCATGGATATATTCTATTTACATGATTATCCAGCACCTCCATTTCCATTTATACGATATCATGGTTTTGGCAAGTCATCCGTCTATACAATCTATAATACAATACAATACAATACAATACCATCAATACAATCATTACTGTCAATAAAATAAATACACGGGGTGTTGGGGTAGTTCATGCATGAATCCAACAGAATCTTAAGAGTCCCCTAGATCATGAATCCATATCTACTAACACAAGCAAGCTATCATGAGGGACCGTGTTTCCTTGCTCCTGAATTACAGCCTGTTGAGTTTGGAATATTTCAACACTAGGTTGAAGTCCCATTACTAATATTTGATTCGGTCGCATGGTTCCCTACCCTTGAATTACAGCCTGTTGGGTTCGAAACACTCTTGAGATTGGTTGATATTCACCCTTGAACTTATGTTAACAACAACGTTAATACTAAATTCAACATTATAACAATATAATACAACTTTAAAAGCTACACACTCTCTCTCTCTGCTTATTCTACTTCTCTCTCATCTTTGGGACTTACCGAGCGATTGTTCGCTGACGACATTGCTTCTCTTTCTACTTTGGAATGTTGTCAGGTGGATCGGACCTTCAGAAATCGAGCCCACCAGCGAGGACTTGGATCATCTAGCCTTCGATCTAGAGCTCTAGATACCTGTATATTTCATTTCAGTACTTTCCATTTCTGTTATGCCACTGTTTAGGCATTGCTTTTCATTCCATGTATTTACTTTTCAGATGTACTGTAAAAGAATGTTATTAAATAAAGTTGTTGTTCATTACATTTGTCTCTTGTGTATATTTCTTTTATATTGCTTAGTACGTTTAGCGTATTTACTTCTGAATAAATACGTAGCGGGCCCGTCGCATCCTCTGCCTGTACACCGGGAAGCGGGGCGTGACGGTTTTGTTGGCGGCCCATGCAGATCAAAACTGTATGGAACCCACCATGCAGTTCAATTCTGCGTGAACAACCTAAGCAATATAAAACACAAGAAACAACAACTAAAAACATTCTTTACATTACATATTCCTTAAATCTTACTATTTCAAATTCCTTGAATCTTATTCCTTGAACCTTATTCTTTGAATCTATCATAACCAATTTTTCATTCAAGGTTATGGATTCCCCAAACAACACCAGAACAAATGTCAACAACACTCCCCCACCACTACTACTCACACTTGCCGTCGCTGCTCCAATCAACGAGCAGACGGTTCTGCTTGAAGAAATTCGAAGCCTCCTGGAAGGACTGCAGCAGCAGACTGCTATATTATTGAACCGTGCAGAAGCAGAAGCAACCGGCATGAAACGCTCTGCCACCCAGATGGCAAGAAGTGCCCATCCTATACAACCTTCAAAACTCAAGAGACAGAAAGAAACAATTAACCGATCAAGTTCAAGTTTTTGTTTCTACTGCAAGAAAACTGGACACTTATGGAAGGATTGTAGGCGCGCAAAAGGCCTGCGCCTAGTTTGTGGCGCATCCGATCATAGAATTGGAACTTGTCCCTATAGACGCAACTCAGCTCACACACCCACCAACTACCCGCAGCTGGCAACTATCTAGGCTCCTGCACCTCGTCTTGCACTCCCTGCTCTACCACCTGCACCGCCTACTCGCCAATTCCAACAGGCACTGAGGAATATGCTTCGGGGATAGAGGAATGTGCCCCCAGCTAAGAAAAACGTGCCCTGGCGACAAGCTTACACCTTAACAGCCATGGAAGCCGAGACAGTTAACCAAAGTAACACTAGTAAGTCTCTTCCACATTTTTAAAACCCATGTATCACTTTGTTATTCTTTCACTACTAATAGTAATACCACCAAACTTCCCTTGAACCTGTTACACATTGCTTTTACAAATTTCGAGGACGAAATTTTTATTAGGAGGGTAGAATGTAACAACCCTAAACTTTCAGTACTATTTTTTTTCAAAAATACAGAAAGGTTTACTTTTGCCTGAGCACAAGTTATAAGTTTGATTTCCTTTTGAACAGCAACAAGGAGCTTGTAGCTCATTGGTAAAACCTTGCACTGCTGGACTAAAGCACCAGAGTTCAAATCCCATCAGCCACATTATTTTTATATTAATTTCTTTTTATCTTTTTAGAAGCCCAAGAGTCTACACGTGCATAACCCGTAAACCCAAAGGTCATACTAAAAACAAAAGAGTTCAGGAGGTAGATCAAGAGACAAGGGAAATGTGGCAGCGAGGCGGACCCCGACTCGGCCTGACTCGGCCGGCGGGAGGCTTGGATCGGCCGGCGCCGCCGGCCGACTCGAAGCCAACTCAGATTTTTCTTCATGAAACCTGTGCCTCTTTGCCTCCCCTTAACCCCTGTTATATTTATTTTACCTGCATTATTCCAGAGCCAATTAAAATAAATTTAAACCATTTTAATGCATAACTTTTAATGCATTTTCTATCAAACTCTAACCCTAATCTTTTCCTATAAATACCACTCCATTCCACACCCCCTCACTCACAATATCTGTCCAAACTCTCAAGAAAAACCTCTAGACTTTTGTGTGCAAGTGGAGTTAGCGAGGGGCGAAACTCCGACGAACTTCCAACAACGACCCTAGGAGCTCCCGGCGACGAAACGACGCACCGGCACCTCCTACCACTCCCTCTTGCTCTTCTTTAATCTAAAATCCAGTAATTCCCTCCTCCCTCTTCTCTTTTCTATTCTGAAAACTCATATTTCTAAAACCCGACAGAAGCGGAGTTAATCTGACTTCCGATTCGGTTTTTCTTTAAAAGTTCTATTTTTCTTAAAAACAACAATACCAAACTCTCGCAACATGACTATTAATTATTAACAAGACATATTGAATAAGTTGCATATCAAACGAATGTATATTGTAATTTTTATCGCATCTTTTTAGAAAAATACCATGTAATTTAGTTTCGACATTAAAACATTATTACTCTTGCTATACCTTTAGATAGTTCATGAGGTAATGACCTATCTCTTCACAACACTCATATGTAACATAGCACGATGATATTGGGAAACATAGTTTTAGGAAAATACGGTTTTACATAAAACTAGCTCCGACTTATATAAAAACAATTTTCTACAAGATTGTGTATTTTAAACAAATCTTTGCAAAGCGCCGCTACAACCCATTTTGGGGAACCCGTTCGGGATGGTGTGGATTATTTCACATCCTCGGGCTTAGTAGTGCGAGATGCAGACCTCCGCAAGGAGCATACGGTCTCGAAAAATTTTAAAATACAAATATCTTAAGAAAATTAGATTTCTAGAAAAATAATAAATTAAGATTATTTTATATATGTGTGTGTGTGTGTCATCAAAAAATCTAATTTTTGATATAATATAAATATTCCAACTTTTCTAAATCAAAAGAATCAATTTACATGAAAACACCATGTAATTCCATACAAGTTCAATACTTTACAATTAAATACCATATACTATGAAATTAAGTTTTACTCACTAGAAATGTCACATATATAAAATCTACATCTATGAAAACTCTCAAGATGATAATTAAATACTTAAGGTGTATTTTGAAAATTATACAAAATTATTTTTACATAAAACCCTCTCAAGTTGTATAAATTACAATAAGGACCCTAGTAAATATAGGTTTAAGCGGGACTAGTCTCTTGAGCCTCTGAGAGCCGGAGATATGGGTGCTTGCCTATTTAAGGTAGACAACTTAACAAACGGTGTTATCAACACGGTAATCGTTTTTGAAAAAGACACAAATCCTACCGTTCATGTGCAGCGGTTACCGATAACACCAAAACCTAATTCAGGATTCAATTTCTTTTCTAATTGTCTGACTCAGACTGAGTCTCAATATATTAAATCTGACTTGAATGAGATTCAAGTATAAAACTACATTACAATATGAATCTATGAATCCATATAATCAATCTGACTTGAATATGATTCAAGTATCAAACTATAATTCAACATGAATCCATATATTCAGTCTGTTCAATCTATACAATCTACATAACTTGACTGAACCGAACCATGGATATATTCCATTTACATGATTATCCAGTACCTTCATTTCCATTTATACGATATCATGGTCTCGACAAGTCATCCGTCTATACAATCTATAATACAATACAATACAATACAATACCATCAGTACAATCATTATTATCAATAAAATAAATACACGGGGTGTTGGGGTAGTTCATGCGTGAATCCAACAGATTCTCAAGAGTCCCCCTATATCATGAATCCATATCTACTAACACAAGCAAGCTATCATGAGGGCCCGTGTTTCCTTACTCCTGAATTACAGCCTGTTGAGTTTGGAATACTTCAACACTAAGTTGAAGTCTCGTTACTAATATTTGATTCGGGCCCGTGCTTCCCTATCCCTGGATTACTGCTTGTTGGATTCGAGAACACTCTTGAGATTGATTGACATTCACCCTTGAACTTACGTTAACACTAAATTCAGCATTATAACAATATAATACAACTTTAAAAGCTACACTCTTTCTCTCTCTGCCTATTCTACTTCTTCCTCATCTTTGGGACTTACCGAGCAATTGTTCGCTGACGACATTCCTTCTCTTTCTTCTTTGGAATGTTGTCAGGTGGATCGAACCTTCAGGAGATCGAGCCCACCAGCGAGGACTTGGATCAGCTAGCCTTCGACCCGGAGCTCTAGATACTTGTACATTTTATTTCGGTACTTTCCATTTCTGTTATGCTACTGTTTAGGCATTGCTTTTCATTCCATGTATTTAGTTTTCAGATGCACTGTAAAAGAATGTTATTAAATAAAGTTGTTGTTCATTATATTTGTCTCTTGTGTATATTTCTTTTATATTGCTTAGTTATGCTTAGCGTATTTACTTCTGAGTAAATACGTAGCGGGTCCATCGCGTCCCCTACCCGTACACCGGGAAGTGGGGCGTGACACTTCTTCATGTGCTTCATAAATGAGGACGAGGAGGAGGTGATCTCAAAGTTTCCACAGGCACCAAAAGAGATGGAGGATGGGATACACACTATGGTGGACAACCTGAGAAAAATCGACTTAGGGAAGGAAAACGAGCCAAGGCCCACATTCGTCAGTGAGATGCTATCTAAAACACAGGTGGCCATGTTAAAAGGCGTGCTCATGCAATATAAAGACTAATTCATATGAAACTATTCCGAGATGCTGGGTCCAGATCCAGAAGTAGCAGTACATAGGCTGGCCATATCACCGGACATCAAGCCAGTCAAACATGCGCTAAGGAGAATGCGGCTCGAACTCGAGATGGGTATCAACGCTGAAGTTAAGAAACTAATTGACTCCGGCTTTATCCAGGAAGTTCAATACCCTGACTGGATCGCTAACATCCTTCCGGTGATGAAGAGAAATGGGACAGTGCGCATCTGCGTGGACTTTCGGGACCTCAACAAAGCTTGTCCGAAGGATGACTTCCCAGTACCTGTTACCGAGTTGATGATCAACAACATGTTTACTCATGAAGTCTTCTCTTTCATAGAAGGATCTTCAAGATACAACCAAATAAAAATGCATCCTAAAGACCAAAAGCATACTGCCTTCCAGACTCCGTTGGGTATATTCTGTTACAAGGTGATGCCCTTCGGTATGAAGAACACCGGCGCTACCTATCAGAGGGCCATGACAAAGATCTTCGATGATCTCATTCATGAGATTGTTGAATGCTACATTGACGACCTTGTGGTAAAAAGCAAATCTCAAAATAAGCATTGGGAACATCTAGATATAGTGTTCCAACGTCTTCGGAAATATAATCTGAAAATGAATCCTCTCAAATGCACATTTGGAGTCTCCTCAGGCAAATTCCTAGGATTCATCATACGGCATCGGGGTATCGAAATTGATCCTTCGAAGATTAAGGTGATTATAGAGATGCCTACGCTGAGAACTCTCAAACAACTGCGGTCTCTTCAAGGAAAGCTCATGTATATTCGGTGGTTCATAGCCAACCTCTCTGGAAAATGCCGTCCCTACAGTCACCTGATGAAGAAGGGGACCCCGTTCGTCTGGGATCATAGATGCCAGAATGCAATAGACAAAATCAAGCAATACATACAGAATCCGCCAGTACTGACTGCTCCGGTTAAGAGAAAGCCCCTCATTCTGTACACAACAGCCCTTGAAAGTTCTTTAGGCGCACTATGGGCACAAGAAAACGACCAGGGAAAGGAGAGAGTTCTGTACTATTTGAGTCGAGTTCTTCTGGGGGCAGAAAACAACTACTCCGCCATCGAAAAGCATTGTCTGGCACAGATCTTCACAATAACAAAACTCAGGCACTACGCCTTAGCACATGAGGTCCATCTCATATCGAAGGTGGATCCCCTTAAATATCTGATGTCAAGGGCCGTTCTAACAGGAAGACTCACCAAATAGGCTCTCCTCTTGATGGAAATCTCGATAACGTATCGACCCCTCAAAGCGGTGAAAGGTCAAACCATCGCCGACTTTCTCGCCGAGCATCCGATACCCGCCGACTCTCCCTTAAATTGCGAGTTGCCGGATGAACATGTGTTCGATGCAGTCGAAGGAGAGGAGGAAGAAAATGATGCCTGATGGGAACACTACTTCGATGGAGCATCTTCCATGAAAAGGCGGAAGGATAACACCCCCATAATCAAAGCTGAGATGGGTCTCATCTTCGTGACTCTGCAAGGAGGGATACTGCGTTACGCCTTCTCCCTGACGGAGCCGAGGACTAACAACGAAGCTAAATATGAAGCTTTGGTTACAGGTCTCGAGATCGCCGTTGACATGGGAATTCAAGACCTCCTCATATATAGAGACTCGCAACTGATCGTTAGCCAAGTAAATGGCGACTATCAAACGTGCAAGCCAGAGCTAATAAAGTATGGCGAAAGAGAGCATCGATAGCTGACACAAATTCCCTCTTACATCCTGGAGAGTATACTGCGTGCGGAAAATAGCAAGATGGATGCATTGGCCAAGCTGGCTAAGAAATTGGTCGACGAAGACCTCGACGACGTAAAGATTATCGTGCAAAGTCGCAGGGTTCTAGTGCCAGCAAAGATATCTTCGGAGGATTTAACAGAGTCATCCGAAGAAAAGGAAACGACCAAACAAGCAGTCCTTCAAATAAAAGACAAAGAAAAGATCAAGGATTGGAGGAAATTCTTCATATACCACTTCAAATCCTACCGAACGCCCGAAAACGCTGTAGGGTTGCTAGGAATACGAACAAGGGTCTACGAGGCATCAACCATGCCCGATTTAAAAATTAGCCGTGTCGAACAACCCAAAGCCGGATCTTTAAACTAGAGATTAGGCGAAAACAAGTATGTTAAACACTTTAACACTAAGTGAGAGGGATTACAACCTTTGTAGATCCGGTCCTTCACTTCTTAAGCTCCGTGTTGAGGTCCCTTTGCTGCGATCATCGTGTTCCGGACTCTCGAAAGGCTCCACGAAGAGAAAGATGCAGTCTTTCTTCCGATCTTCGATAACAAAGATGATCTACCTTGAAGTTTCATTAACACAAGCTAACACTCACTAAATGAAGTGAACACTTTCATCTAAAGGGCAAGGATAGATGAGGATGATGATGTAGGATTTTTGCTCTCATTTATAATCTTTTTCTCACACATAATCATCACTTAGAAAAAGCTAAAAAGCTTTTTCCATGAAAGAACTCAAGGAAGAAGAAGAGTGAATAATAATTGTTAAACCTTTTGTGATGAATAATGAAAGGATAATGATGAATAATGCAACCATGGTTGCTAAACCTTTGTAGAGAATTAACCAAGGGTAAAGGGTTTGGGTTAAGTTAAAGATGAGTCATTTGTAAATATCTTTTCCAAAACAAAAGAAAAACCTTCTAGAAACTTCTAGAAAGTATTAACCCAAATCAAACCCTAATCTTGTTTAATCTCTACTAAACATGTTGCATTAGTAATCATATCATGTTACAATATTATATATCACATATATAATATTTATTGTAACAAAATAAAATAATACAATTAACATATATCGCATATATATCAATGTATTACCCGAGTGAGAAAAAGAATCTTTTAGTGAGCTAACATTAGTTAATGTAATTTAATATATCATATATATTATTATACATTAAATTATCGAATCAACACTTGATCCGACAATCCGGTTATATCACATATAACCGACTAATATCTCATTTACCGATTCATCGAATCAACACTTGATCCGATAACCCGGCTGACATCATATATCGCGAGAATAGAATACGATATCTCGTATCGCATTATCCTCGGTCCTGCACATATCACATATATGCTCCTACTCCATTTTGCCTGAGTCAAGAAACCTCTTTGTAGGACTCTAAAAAATCGTCAATACGCCGGCAGTAGGTGATGATCATATCAAACACCCACAAGCTACAAGCGGTCAGCTAAACGTAACAGCCACCCAGGTATTGAGCGATCAGAAGATCAATAAGTAAGCCTGTACATTCTCCTGCGAATCCAAACAGTAACACTCCCGTACAGTCCGGTCTCGTCGTCTGATATGTCGCATATCTCTCCTAGGGGTGGTAAACGTCAGACCCCAGTAGCTTGATAAGTCGTGTCGATATGAGGTCTATAACAGTTCGAGAAACTACTGATAACACTTACCAGTAAATCTTAGCAATCCTGGCCAGGGATTTCCAGTTATAGCCAATCGAATACAGCGCAACATCAACTCCCTATACCGGGAGAGACGAATCCCCACCTATCGCTCATTGCCTCCATGTGATTCGGGACTGTACCCAAAAGCCACCTTTTTGCACACCCTCTTGGACGTGGTATGATGGAAATCAAAGCACAGTGGGAATCACACAAGACTCTATGACGATCTCGGGTCAACAGACTACTCTGTACCAGTGTCATCGGAGAACTGCCATCTGACGTGAGGTATAATACCATCTGGGAGTTCTCGGCGAGTCCGTCCAGTGTACCCAGTCTCTACTGAGCACCCGTACACCATCCTTGATGTCAAACACCGATGGATATGGGATCATCCATCGCCCATCATATGGGTCAAGATGCATATACGCTAGTCTACTATGGTGTATCGATACCCTGTCTCGATACACCCTCGACTAGGAACAGTTATAGGATGTACTCGTCGACTACCGTGGCCCCACTAGTATGATCTCATCATAGTCCCAGTAGTCGAGTACATTTCCTAAGGGCTTTATCAACATGTAACATAGAGACAATCAGAGTACATGTTAAGATAAAGTACAACCAGATAGCGTACTATCATGTCGAGCAAGAAAGTCCTCCCTATATATGTCCAAGCATCCACTACAATATACATCGTATGTACAGTAATGACCTCTAGAGCATACATATAATTAACAATCTCCCACTTGCACTAGGGCCATCTGTTGTGGTATCACATACCCAACAATTAGCTGTGGTCAAAGTATCTCATACTCAACCATCCCATAAAAGTCTCTACTGGGAAAAAGGCATTTGTGAGTGGATCCGCGCTGTTGTCCTCTGTGTCTACTCTCCTAACCTCGATCTCCCTGGAGATCAACCATCTTCATGATCAGGTGATACTGCCTAAAAATTATATCTGGATTTCTGATGGGACGCGGGTTCCTTGGCCAAAGCCATAACTCCATTGTCACACAATGGTTGGAACGAAGTTCATATCATGAACTTATATATCCAGACTGCCTCTTTGGTAGCATCCTTGGTAACGATGTATCTTGCCTTTAATCGTCTAGTAAGTCACGGTATCTAGCTTGGAACTCTTCCAACATACCGTCCCTCCACTGAGGGTAAAGACAATGCCCGTGACTGACATTCAGTCGTCCTTATCACCCTGGAACTTTTCCAGTGATTCTCCCCAGGATCGATTGATACCATCTCACTACAACTAGTGAGTATCCTAGCATCCAATTAGATATATCTCATAGATCCAAAACCCAGGATTTAGGAGGTATCACTTTGATCTTATCTGGAGAATCCTTATGATAAGCGGAGATTGACCGAGCGTAGCATAGGAAACTCCTTCCCTATCAAGAGTATGTCATCCACGTACTCTACGAGGATCACCACTATACTCCCTACTACCTTTTTGTATATACAAGGTTCATCTACCATTTTGATGAAGTCAAACTCTTTGACTACCACATCAAAACAGATGTTCCAACTCCGCGATGCCTGCTTTATCCTATAAAGCACCTTGCACACGTTTCCGTTGCTCCCACTGTATACGAAGCCCTCTGGCTGTGTACTTATAGACGCTCTCTTCTAAAACATCATTTAGAAAAGCTGTCATGACACCCAACCACCAGATATCGTAGTCATGGTATGTAGCCGTGGCAAGTAGGATCTGGATGGACTTAAGCATAGCTTTGAAAGTCTCAACTTTTCCATGTACACCAAGTAATCTTCTCAAGATATACTTGCTCCTGATGGGGATTTAACCCTTCAGATAAAGCAACCAAAGTCCATACTTTGTTGGTGTATAAGGATTCCATCTCAGATTGCTAAACATCCAGCCATTCTTACAGAGTCCCACTCCTGATGGCCTGCTCGAAACCAGTTGGGTCATCATCTCATGATGCAATCCTCGCTCCCACTGTCATAGAGAAACCGAAGCATCTTTCAGGTGGGTGAGGAACCCTACTAGATCGGCAGAGAGGCTGGGGTTCGTTGGATACTATTGAATCCTTTGGTTCTACCAAATCATCTGCTGTAGTTTCTATTGCTGGAACTCCTTCCAATTCTACCTCATGACCACTAATTTTTTTCACAAGAAATTCCCTTTCACAAAGGTGGCATGTTGAGAAACAAAACATATTTTGTTCCTCTGCTAGGTAGAAGATATTCCCTTGCATATGCTTGGGATATCCAACAAAATTCCACAGATCTGACTTTGCCTCGAGCTTGTCCGGATCTTGCTTTTTAGACATAGGCCGGACAACCCCAAATCTTAACAAACTTAAGATATGGGCTCTTCCCTTTCCATATCACATATGAAGTTGTAGGCAACTGATTTGATTTGAACCCTATTCAATAGGTATGCAGCTTCTCAAGCGCATAACACCTAAAAGGAAATAGGAAACTCAGTTGTACTTATTATAGAGCACACCATATCACATAGGGTGCTATTGCTCCGCCCCGATACACCGAGGTGCTGTGGTGTATACGGAGCAGTAACGCTGAGAGAGAATCTCATTCTCCTTTAGAATAGTCCAGGAATTTCGTGCTCTAGTATTTTCCTCCTTGATCTCATCAAAGGACATAATACTTATACCCGTTTTTGGTTCTCTACTTCTAACTTATATTCATTGAATTTCTCAAAAGTTCCAGACTTGTGTTTCAACATAAATATATGTCTGGATCTTGAAAGATACTCAGTGAATCTAATGAAGTACAAAGAACCAGTCTTGGCATTTGTAGACTGGGGACCTTCATACATCAACATGTATCAATCCCAAGAGTTCACTAACTCTTTCTCTGTTTCCAATAAACGGAGCTGTGGTCATCTTATCTCTGTGACATGACCGGCAAGTTTCACAAGATGTAAATTCAAACTAATTTAAATATGCATCTTAATGTAACTTCAGCTAGTCGGGTCGCATTGATATGACCTAGTCTATAATGCCTCAAGAAGGATTCGTTCATTTCTGAACTCTTCCTCTTGTGTGTGTTCTGTATACTAATAACTGTAGTTTGATTTAGAACGCCAATGCTTTTAGATAACGTGCCTGAATCGATCAACTCTTGATATAGGAAATGTTCAAAACATTATCCAACAATACAAAATTATATCCTTCTTTACTAGTAAAGAAAATGATATGATGTTGTATATCAGGTTCGGTATCTAATAACATTCGTTCAGAATCAATGTATTCTGGTAATACAGGGTGATAGTGACCAACAGACTTGGCTGCAACACTTACACCGTTTCTATCTCATGAAACTTATCACCCGTTCTCAGTTCTCTACCTATCTGTAGCCCATGTAACAAATTACATGTGCGGGATCCTGATCTGGTATTTCATACCCAGGACGTAAAGGATACTGAGAAACAGTTCTATGTAATGAACACACCCGAAGATGATGCATCAGCATGCACTTTCTTCGTTTGGGCGGCACGGGAAATCTGGTATTCCCCAATTTCCTGTTCTGTCTTATAACAATTATAAGTTGGAGCGGGACCAACGTTCTTTAGCGCAGTATAACAAGCGGGTTCGGTCAAATAATCCGTATTATTATCTTGATTAAGACGTGACATGGTCGCTACCTGGAGAGAGAGAGAAGAAAACACTCAGCGTGCACTTTTACAAGATTAGATTGGTTATCAATTTATCTAATCAGGATGTCTTCCACTGTTTTAGTCAAATCTTCCTTCAAACCCTAAAAGAAAAGACTAGCAGGGATTAATTACACTCTACAAGTTCGTCAATCTTTCAGCCAGGCCAGTGCCGGTACTTTGAGAGAGGTTCCCCGTGCTTTCGCACGGACCTAATTAAAGTAAACCTCATTTTCCTAGGGGCGTAACCCCGTTAACACCTTTCTAGACATCTACTTGATCGGCTAATTGTAATGTGTAAAACTCTCCCAGGAGTAACTCTTACTCGCAGCGGGTATCGGGATCCAACTATCTCATAGAAGGTATGCAATCTCATTGCAAATTTCAACACTTGAAATTCCCAATAATATTTTACCCCTAGTGACTTATGACCTTAACTATGGTCAACAAATCATAAGCACTAGTCAAGTTCTACCCGTCATTTCTTGATTAAATAGACCCACCCACATGACCCTTAACTAAGGTCAATAAAGTCATATGACTGTCCTAACTAATCACATCATATGCTTTATAGGAAGACATCACTTAGCTACCGTACACTGTGCCTTAACTAAGGTCAACAAACACAGCACGAATACTAAGTATTCTACTCCCTAAAATGACGGAGGGTTACGACAGGTTTTTAAGAAAACCCTTTGCGTAATAAACCTGATATCGTTGTAGAATCGAGTGATTTTAAATGGAATGTTTTTGAGGCCTTTTCTAGTTTTGCTAAAGAAGTCACTCCCGGTGAAAGGATCGTCGGCTCTTTCCTCATCGAATAAGGTGCAGAATATTTCACAAATATCACTATGCAAAGAAAAAACTATATAAGCAATCAAAAGTCAAACTGAGTTTGTAGCATCTGCTAGTTTCACTAAAGAAGTCACTCCCGGTGAAGGGATCTCAGCTCTTTCCTTATCGAATAAGGTGCTAGATGTTCTACAAGGAACACCGCTATGCAAAGCAAGAACTAGAGCTACCAGTTTTTAAACAAGTTTCTACAACATCTTTAGGTTTCTTTTAGTTTCATTAATCTCATTAATGAAGTCTCATTTTATTATGCTTCACAAGTATCACATTTGAAACGAAATCTGCAATATAACATATATCTCATATATATAATATAAACATTCATCTCAGACAGTAATATGATCACATCACAGAACATTGCAGCAGAAGAACATATATGAAATATTGGATATACTAGGACATCCGTGTTTTCAATACGAGCCTGTATAAAACACGGATTCCACGGTCACGATGAATAGCCAAACCCACATCCCTAGACCCCTACGAGAGCGGCAAGCAACACTGCCAATTCTAGGGTTAGGAGACCCGGTCTCGACTCCTCGAGATGGTCTCCCACTGGACCCCAGAACCCGGTTACTTGTGCTCCCCGCCTTGGGTCGACCTAATGAGGAAAAGTAAATAATATACAACGGTGACATCATCCTCAGCCCGGAAGTGCCCTAATAAAAGAATATTACATACAAATGAATTTTACATGAATGAAAAAGAAAAAACTCTCATCTCACATAAAACCCCCGGCTATTCAAAACACAACGATCCAATATAACATATCACAGCAACACATAATATCTCATATCATCAACGTAAGCAAGTATGCGTATCCCGATTGTCGTTGATGTATAGCAACGAAGCCGGCGATACACCACATACTACGCTTACAGTCGCAGAAAAGAAAGTGTAAAACTACAACAGTTGGAATCCGTAACCTCTTTAGACATCGCATGCCTAACCAAATAAATTTCTTAGACATCACATGCCTAACAATTATAAACTCTGCATTTTAGTCTCATTATCGAAAACTCTTTTCAATATCAAGTCGGGAAATTAAACAAGATTCCCAACATTCTGATCGAATGCTCGTCACAAACTTTAGTAGACGGCCGCACCCCCGGATGCCGTCAACGAAGTGCACTAAGGCGGAACACCGCTGCCGCGAGCACCCGAATGGATACATTTGGCGACGGGGTTCTCCTACAGTCACTTGGTTGGGGCTATGGGGCATGGCTGTCTATCAAGTTTACCCGGCGAGTATCCGCGTACGCTACGTGATTGAGACGGACTTTTGATCACATCAAAATTCCGTGGCAATCGATCATCTGAGACTAAACTGCTAGATTTACAACATTCAAATTAGTTATCTCATAACTACCTGTGGATTCCAAATATTGTATCACATTCCAGATAAATAGACAATGTTAAACTTTCCGATCGAATAAACAAACACCCAAGTTTTCCCAAATAGCTCAACACTTGAGCGGAGTTTAAAAGCATATCCATCACATGCCACAGTACCAATGGTCCAGCCGTAGAAGGGTCAAGCCAACGCCTCACATGTGGCAACACCGTACTGCCCCAAACCCTAAGATTCAGAGGCAGTTCAAGACGGTCACATAATCGAGTTAAGCTTTGTGTTCTTCTAGAGTGTCCACAGCGTTACTTGCATGATTTTCCGGAAGTTTCAAACTCGAGGAAAAATCCAACTTTTGAAAATTTTCCGATAGGGGAAAAAGTGAGTTATTGATATCCGTTCGAACTTTTTAACAGTTTCTAAAATTATCCGAAAAAAATAAACGAAGCTAAATTATCCGATCGAATCAACGAGTCCCCAATACAACCCAGAAAACTCAACACTTGAGTGGAATTAAAAATTCCCAGAAGAATCAGGAAACACATATCGACGTTTCTGTTGAAAATTGAGTGCCTAATCTTCACATACGGCCGCGGAACCGCCGCTAAAAGCAGGGTACGACCGCGGTTCCGCGGCGCTACAGTGGAATTAGGCAGTCGTTTTCTACACTTATCCTTAGATTTCCCTTCTCTATTTTCTGAGCATTTTTAATTCATAAAAAATCACATTTTTAAAAAATATCCCGAGAAGGGTATAATCGGGGTTTTCCGGGTTCGATCGGACTTTAAATTTCGTCTAGACTTCGCCTAAAACTCTAACTTGGCTCTGATACCACTGTAGGGTTGCTAGGCACACGCACAAGGGTCTACGAGGCATTAACCATGCCCGATTTAAAAATTAGCCGTGCCGAACAACCCAAAGCCGGATCTTTAAACTAGAGATTAGGCGAAAACAAGTATGTTAAACACTTTAACACTAAGTGAGAGGGATTACAACCTTTGTAGATCCGGTCCTTCACTTCTTAAGCTCCGTGTTGAGGTCCCTTCGCTGCGATCATCGTGTTCCGGACTCTCGAGAGGCTCCATGAAGAGAAAGATGCAGTTTTGCTTCCGATCTTCGATAACAAAGGTGATCTACCTTGAAGTTTCATTAACACAAGCTAACACTCACTAAATGAAGTGAACACTCTCATTTAAAGGGCAAGGATAGATGAGGATGATGAAGTAGGATTTTTGCTCTTATTTATAATTTTTTTCTCACACATAATCATCACTTAGAAAAAGTTAAAAAACTTTTTCCATGAAAGAACTCAAGGAAGAAGAAGAGTGAATAATAATTGTTAAACCTTTTGTGATGAATAATGAAAGGATAATGATGAATAATGCAACCATGGTTGCTAAACCTTTGTAGAGAATTAACCAAGGGTAAAGGGTTTGGGTTAGATTCAAGATGAGTCACTTGTAAATATCTTTTCCAAAACAAAAGAAAAACCTTCTAAAAACTTCTAGAAAGCATTAACCCAAATCAAACCCTAATCTTGTTTAATCTCTACTAAACATGTTGCATTAGTAATCATATCATGTTACGATATTATATATCACATATATAATATTTATTGTAACAAAATAAAATAATACAATTAACATATATCGCATATATATCAATGTATTACCCGAGTGAGAAAAAGAATCTTTTAGTGAGCTAACATTAGTTAATGTAATTTAATATATCGTATATATTATTATACATTAAATTATCGAATCAACACTTGATCCGACAATCCGGCTATATCACATATAACCGACTAATATCTCATTTACCGATTCATCGAATCAACACTTGATCCGATGACCCGGCTGACATCATATATCGCGAGAATAGAATACGATATCTCATATCGCATTATCCTCGGTCCCACACATATCACATATATGCTCCTACTCCGTTTTGCCTGAGTCAAGAAACCTCTGTGTAGGACTCTAAAGAATCGTCAATACGCCGGCAGTAGGTGATGATCATATCAAACACCCACAAGCTGCAAGCGGTCAGCTAAACGTAACATCCACCCAGGTATTGAGCGATCAGAAGATCAACAAGCAAGCATGTACATTCTCCTGCGAATCCAAACAGTAACACTCCCGTACAGTCTGGTATCGTCGTCTGATATGTCGCATATCTCGCCTAGGGGTGCTAAACGTCAGACCCCAATAGCTTGATAAGTCGTGTCGATATGAGGTCTATAACAGTTCGAGAAACTACTGATAACACTTACCAGTAAATCTCAGCAACCCTGGCCAGGGATTTCCAGTTATAGCCAATCGAACACAGCACAACATCAACTCCCTATACCGGGAGAGGCGAATCCCCTCCTATCGCTCATTCCCTTCATGTGATTCGGGACTGTACCCAAAAGCCACCTTTTTGCACGCCCTCTTGGACATGGTATGATGGAAATCAAAGCACAGTGGGAATCACACAAGACTCTATGACGATCTCGGGTCAACAGACTACTCTGTACCAATGTCACCGGAGAACTGCCATCTGACGTGAGGTATAATACCATCTGGGAGTTCTCGGTGAGTCCGTCCAGTGTACCCAGTCTCTACTGAGCACCTGTACACCATCCTTGATATCAAACACCGATGGATATGGGATCATCCATCGCCCATCATATGGGTCAAGATGTGTATACGCTAGTCTACTCTGGTGTATCTGTTAGTTATATGTATGCCCTAGAGGCCATTACTGTACATTGGATGTATATTGTAGTGGATGCTGGGACATATATAGGAAGGACTTTCTTGCTCGACATGATAGTACGCTATCTGGTTGCACTTTATCTTAACATGTATACTTTCTGTCTCTCTGATTACATGTTGATAAAGCCCATAGGATGTGTACTCGACTTCCAGGACTATGATGTAGATCATACTAGTGGGGCCTGGATAGTCCAAGAGTACATCCTTGAATTGTTCCTAGTCGTGGGAATATCAAGACGGGGCATCGATATTCCAGAGTAGACTAGCGTATATCTTCTCGACCCATGCGATGGGCGATGGATGATCCCATATCCATTGGTGTTTGACATCGAAGATGGTATGCGGGTGCTCAGTGGAGACTGGGTACACTGAACGGACTCGCCGAGAACTCCCAGATGGTATTATACCTCACGTCAGATGGCAGTTCTCTGGTGACACTGGTACAGCTTAGTCTGTTGACCCGAGATCGTCATAGAGTCTTGTGTGTCTCCCACTGTGCTTTGATTTCCACCCTACCACGGCTCTACTGAGTTGTGCAAACAGGTGGTTTTTGGGTACAGTCCCGATTCACATGGAGGCAATGAGCGATAGGAGGGGATTCGTCTCTCCCGGTATTGGGGGTTGATGTTGTGCTATGCTCGACTGGCCATAACAGGAAATCCCTGGCCAGGGTTGCAGTGATATACTGGTAAGAGTTATCAGTAGTTTCACGAATGTTATGGACCTCAAGTCGGTATGACTTATCGAGCTATTGGGGTCTGACGTTTACCACCCCTAGGCGAGATATGCGACATATCAGAAGAACAGACCGGACTATACGGTAGTGTTACTGGTCGGATTCGCAGGAGTGTGAGCGGGCTTGCTCGTCGATCTTCTGATCGCTCAATACCCGGGTGGCCGTTACGTTTAGCAGACCCCTTGCGGCTTGCTTAGTTTTGTGTAAAGTATTAAACCATGGTTAGTTAGTGATTAGGGTTTCATCTTATTCATTTATCTTTTTATTTTATTTATTTCAAAAGAAAAAGAAAATGAGAAATGAATGGTGGCTATTTTTGTTTTTAGTTGAAGATTCATGTAGCATTGTTTTAGTCACCATTCTTGTCTCATGCCTAACCCTAACCACTCATCTAACCTAAGTTAAGTCTCTACACTAAACCATGGTCAAAGATATGATAAGTATTGTATTTTCTTTTCTATTTTTTTTAACTTATCATATCTTCTTCTTCTTCTTCTTCATCTTCTTCAACATTGAAGAAAGCTTGCTACTCCAATGGCAAGTCATGAAGTCTAGTGAGAAATCCAAAACTAAAGTTTACCCACTTCCTATTTCTTCATCCTCTACCTCTTGACAAGTAGTATAGGGTGTTTCCTTCACAAGTTTTTCCGACTTGGTGAAGTTGGAGCTTGTTCTAGTGATGCCTCGACGTAGATCATCTTCGGCATCGAACCGACGATCAAGCCCGCCCATTCTTCGATGATGCCGACGCTAGAGCCCAAGACATAATTTGGACAGCGAGGGGACTTCATTGCGGAGCCGTGGAGGTGGTGGACCGGATCTACAAAGGTTGTATATCCGTTCCCTTAGTTAAAATGTTAACTAGTTTATGTTTTTCGCCTAAATATCTAGTAAACGATCCGTAGTCGGGTTTGTAGGCACCCGTAAAATTTGATTTGTGCATGTTTGATCACTTGTGAGACTTCACTAGAGTGCCTAGGAACCCTACAGTATCGATGCCCTGTCTCGATACACCCTCGACTAGGAACAGTTATAGGATGTACTCGTCGACTACCGTGGCCCCACTAGTATGATCTCATCATAGTCCCATTAGTCGAGTACATTTCCTAAGGGCTTTATCAACATGTAACATAGAGACAATCAGAGTACATGTTAAGATAAAGTACAACCAGATAGCGTACTATCATGTCGAGCAAGAAAGTCCTCCCTATATATGTCCAAGCATCCACTACAATATACATCGTATGTACAGTAATGGCCTCTAGGGCATACATATAACTAACAAACGCGTCGTCAAGACATCGGTTCATGAAACGGGCTCTGTCTTTCGCTTTTGTCGATGATATTCTATACAAGAGATCGCTTGACGGTTTGTGGCTAAGGTGCTTAGGTCCAGAAGAAGCAAAAAGAGTCGTTCAAGAAACTCACGACGAACTCTGCAGTTCTTATCAGGCTGGGCTAAAGATAAAGCTGAAGATCAAAAGGATGGGCTATTATTGGCCCACAATGATTCATGACTGCCTCGAATATGCGAAGCAGTGTCACCCGTGCCAAATTCATGGGGACTTCATCCACCAACACCTGAATCCGCTACACCCAACGTTAGCTAGCTGGCCGTTCGAAATATGGGGAACTGACATAATTGGCCCCATCGAACCAGCATCATCCAAAGGACATCGGTTCATACTAGCAATGACCGATTACTTTTCTAAGTGGGCAGAAGCAATACCACCAAGGAAAGTGAAGACGGAGAATATTCTCCATTTCTTCAAGACACATGTCATCTACCGGTTTGGCACTTCATGATGGATAATCTCGGAAAATGGACCAGCCTACAGGAGCCATAAAATCAGCCGCTTCGCAGAACAACATAAAATAGACTAGAGATACTCCTCCGTCTATAATCCCCGAGCTAATGGTCTAGCTGAAACTTTCAATAATAGCTTGACCAAGATTATAAAGAAAACGGTGTCCAGAAGCAAAAAAGACTGGCACGAAAGGATGCACGAAGCTCTCTGGGCGTACCGGACGACATTCAAAACAGCCACGAATATGATCCCATACGCGTTGGTATTCGGCATAGAAGCATTCCTTCCTTTGGAAATAGAACTCCTTTCTCTCGGAGTAGCGGTTCAATATGAACTGACAGATGAAGAAAATGCTCATCTCTGGATTGAGGAGCTCGACGCCCTCAACGAAACTCGCCTTATATCACAGCAAAACCTGGAGGCTTATAAGGAGAGGATGACGCGGTCATATGAAAAACTGACCAAGCCGAGAACATTCCGCCAAGGCGAACTCGTGCTAGTCGTCAAAAGACCTATGATCCCTAATCGTGCAAAATGGGGGAAATTCAAGCCGAACTATGAGGGCCCGTACATCATAGACAAGGTTTACCAGGGTGGGGCCTACCTGCTCATGGATATGCATGGCGAAAGACCCTTCCGGCCAATAAATGGACGATACCTCAAAAGATTCTACGCCTAACGGATTACGATTCAGGTCAATGATTGATGACGACGCCTGTGTCTGCTCACTATCCTCTTGAGTCAGAACCCTGAAATTAGTGTCCAGAAGACCGTTGTCTCGAAAATGGTAACAATGGACCACTGCGTCCTTAAACTGGCAATAGACCGAGATGTCCCTAAATTAACAATGGACCGAGATGTCCCTAAACTAACAATGGACCGGAATGTGCTAAAACTAGTGCGCCGCCTCAAACATAGCAC
This sequence comes from Agapanthus africanus, assembly GCA_030015575.1. Taxonomy (NCBI): domain Eukaryota; kingdom Viridiplantae; phylum Streptophyta; class Magnoliopsida; order Asparagales; family Amaryllidaceae; genus Agapanthus; species Agapanthus africanus. Next base: position 89,450,068 of record JASDDO010000019.1, on the reverse strand, counting down.
ATCATCCCAAATACGACAATATCCACCCTTGAGATCTGTATTGCAATCGAAGTCTCAATAGCAAAACTTGCAACTCAAGTACTACCGGCTACACAGCTACCGCGGCAATGAGGCCATTTCCCAAGTCCCCTGGGCAAACAGATGGGTCGCAAAAAAAGGTATGTCCATAAGAAAAATGGGCACGGATGAAAACCCGAAAGGGCGCCGTGAGTAAAAATAGCAGGGCTACCAGTGAGCTTATAAAAACTCGAAAGGGCGCAATTTTGGTTATAAAAAAATGGTATGTTCACAAGCAAAATGGGCACGGATGAAAACCCAAAAGGGCACCGTGAGTAAAAACAGCAGGGCTACGGGCGAGCTTGTGAAAACCCGAAAGGGCGCAATCTCTATTATAAAAAAAACGGTATGTCCACAAGCAAAATGGACACGGATGAAAACCCAAAAGGGCGCCGTGAGTAAAAACAGCCGGAATACCGGCGAGCTTATGAAAACCCGAAAGGGCGCAATCTCGATTATAAAAAAAAAAGTATGTCCACAAGCAAAATAGGTACGGATGAAAACCCGAAAGGGCGTCGTGAGTAAAAACAGCAGGGCTACCGGCGAGCTTGTGAAAACCCAAAAGGGCGCAATCTCGTAAAATTTTCACTTACTAGATCCTCTCAACTCGTAAGTAGAACTCCTCCTATGAGACCCTTACGGCTCATGAGATTCAAAGCCTTAAGTTACAAAGACCTGGACCTGTTCTTAAGCCGTCGTATTCCCCAAGTTGCCCTACAGGCGGTCCAATTGTAACAACCCTAAACTTTCTGTACGAATTTTTTTTTCAAAAATACAAAAAGGGGTACTTTGGCCTGAGCACAAGTTATAAGTTTAATTTACTTTTGAACAGCAAGAAGGAACTTGTAGCTCATTGGTAAGACCTTGCACTGCTGAACCAAAACACCTGCGTTCAAATCCAATCAGCCACATTATTTTTTATATTGATTTCTTTTAATCTTTTTAGAAGCCCAAGAGTCTACACGTGCTTAACCCGTAAACCCAAAGTTCACACTAAAAACAAACGAGTCCAGGAGGTAGACCAAATGACAATGAACACGTGGTGTCGGAGGGGGGCCCGACTCGGCCTGAATCGGCCGGCGCCGCCGGCCGATTCATCTCAAAATCCGAGTTGGCCTTCATGAAATCTGTGACTCTTGGCCTCCTTATAACCCTGTATGGTTTAAATCCCCTGCATATTAACAGAGCCTTTTAAAACCCCATTAATATATTTTTAATACAATTTTCAATACATCTTTTAATCTACCGTAACCCTAAACTTCTCCTATAAATACCCACACTCTTTTCCACATCCTCACTCCAAATCTCTGTCCAAAACTCTCAAGAAAATTCTAAGTTCGATAGTGTGCAAGTGGAGTTAGCGAATGGCGAAGCTCCGACGAACTTCCGACAACAACCCTAGGAGCTCCCGGCGACGAAACGACGCACCGGCGCCTCCCACTTCTTCCTTTTCCTCTCCTCTATCCTACAATCCAATAAGTCCTTCCTCCATCTTCTCTTTTCTATTCTGAAAACTCGTAATTCTAAAACCCGACGGAAGCGGAGTTAATCCGACTTCCGATTCGGTTTTTCTTTAAAAGTACCATTTTTTTAAAAAACAACAATACTAAACTCTCACAACATGACTATTAATCATTAAAAAAATATATTGAACAAGTTCCATATCAAAAGAATGTATATTGTAATTTTTATCGCATTTTTCTGAAAAATACCATATAGTTTAGTTTCGACATAAAAACATCATTACCCTTATTATACCTTTAGATAGTTCACGAGATAATGACCTATCTCTTCACAACACTCATATGTAATATAGCACGATACTTATATAAAAAACTTTTTCTAGAAGATTATGTATTTTAACAAATCTTTGCAATGCGCCGCTACAACCCATTTCGGGGAACCCGTTTGGGATGATGTGGATTATCGCACATCCTCGAGCTTAGTAGTGTGAGATGCAGACCTCCGCAAGGAGCATACGGTCTCGAAGGATTTTTAAAAATACAATTTTCTTTAGAAAATGTGATTTCTATTATAAATAAAACTTATATTTTTAATAAATAAATATATATGTAAATAATATCCAAATACCTATTTTAATAGTTATAAAAATTCCACATTTCCAAAATTTAAGAAAAACAACTCATTTACAAGAAAACCCCATGCAATTTCATACAAGTTCAATACTTTACAATTAAATACCATATATTATGAAATTAGGTTTTACTCACTAGAAATGTCACATAAATAAAATCTATATCTATGAAAACTCTAAAGACGATAATTAAATATTTGAGGTGTATTTTGAAAACGATACAAAATTATTTTTACATAAAACCCCCCTCATGTTATACTAAATTACAATAAGGACCCTAGTAAATATAGGTTTAAGCGGGACTAGTCTCTTGAGCCTCAGGGAGCCGGAGATATGGGTGCTTGCCTATTTAAGATAGACAACTTAATAAACGGTGTTATCAATACGGTAATCGTCTTTGAAAAAGACACAAATCCTGTCGTCCATGTGCAGCGGTTACCGATAACATGAAAACTTAATTCAGGATTTCAATTTCTTTTCTAATTGTCTGACTCGGACTGAGTCTCAATATATACAATCTGACTTGAATGAGATTCAAGTATAAAAGTATATTACAATATGGATCCATGAATTCATATAATCAATCTATTCAATCTGTATTGACTGAACCAAACCATGGATATACATCCATCTATATGATTCTCTAGTTACATCCATTTACTGATATCATGGTTTCGGCAAGGCATCCATCTATACAATTTAATTACAAGACAATACAATACAAACAATACAATCAACACATCGTGGGGTTTTTAAGGGGTAGATTGGCATGAGACTGCAACTATTAAGACACCTAACCTGTATTCCATTGCCGTTGTACCGTGGCTGAACGGTTCCTTGTACTTTCCATCTACCTTAGTCTCTGGTCTACTGAGACTCCTCTCGTATACACCGGCATCTTCTGTACCAAGCTACAAGCAACAACGTTAACACTAAATACAATATAATACAACCTTAAAAGTTACACTCTCTCTCTCTATCTATTCTATTTCTCCCTCATTCTTTGGGACTTACCGAGCGATTGTTCGCTGACGACATTCCTCTCTTTCTTCTTTGGAATGTTGTCAGATGATTCGGACCTTCAGGAGATCGAGCCCACCAGCGAGGACTTGGATCAGCTAGCCTTCGACCCGGAGCTCTAGATACTTGTACATTTCATTTCAGTACTTTCCATTTCTGTTATGCAGCTGTTTAGGCATTGCTTTTTATTCCATGTATTTACTTTTCCATGTACTGTAAAAGAATGTTAATAAATAAAGTTGCCGGTCAATTATATCAATTGTCTCTGTCTCTTGTGCATTTTTACTTATATTGCTTAGATACGCTCAGCGTGTTTACTTCAGAGAAAATACGTTGCGGCCTCATCGCGTCCTCTGCCCATACACTGGAAAGCGGGGCGTGACAGGTTTTGTTGGTGGCCCATGCAGGTCAGAGCTGTATGGAACCCTATAATGCAGTTCTGTTCTGCGTGGACAACCTAACCAATATAACACAAGAACCGGCAACTGAAAATATTCTTTACAATTCATATTCCTTGAATCTTATCATTTCATATACTTTGAATCTATCCTAAACCAAAATTTTCTTTCAAGGTCATGGATTCCCCAAACAATACCAGCACCAACTTCAACAACACTCCACCTCCACTACCACTCACACCTGCCGTCCCTGCTCCAATCAATGAGCAGACGGTTTTTCTTGAGGCGGTCCGTAGCCTCTTGGAAGGACAGCAGCAGCATCTGCTATTCTCTTGAACCGTCTAGAAGCGGAAGCACCCGGAGTGAAGCAATTCTGGGCACTGCACCCCAAGAACTTCTCAGGAAAAGAGAGCCCTCTAGAAGCTGAGGAATGGGCTCAGAGCATCGAAGATGACTTGGCAGCAGCACAAGTGCCAGAGATAGCTTGGGTTCGAGTTGCAAAGCAGCAGCTCACTGACAATGCACGGGTCTGGTGGAAGGTGGAAGAAATCCGTCTTGACCAACCTATCGAATGGAATACTTTCCGCGACATGTTCGATGCAAAGTACTTTCCTGAAACTGCCCGCTTTGATATGGAACAGCAGTTCATCCATCTGCAACAAGGTTCAATGTGGACCAAGTCAGTAGATGAATATGAGGCTGAGTTCACCATGCTCAGTCGATTTGCGGAAACCTGATACTGACGGATGAGATCAGAGCCCGTCGATTTCAACAAGGTTTGGATTCGGAGATCCAGGCTGCACTAGCCACAGGAGATTTTCTGACTCATGAATCGGCTTTGAAAGCTGCCCGCCGTTATGAGGCAGTGGTGAAGAAGATGGGCAGACCTCAATCTGCCGGAGTGAAACGCCCTGCCAATCTGATGGCAGGAGGAGCCTCTTCAAGGTCAACTGTTGAACCGAGGAGATCGGAAGTGACAGATAACCAGCCAAGTCCCGACTTTTGTTTCTATTGCAAGAGAGAAGGGCACTTGTGGAAGGACTGTAGGCGCACAAAAGGCCTATACTTAGTTTGTGGTGCATCCAATCACGGCATTGGAAACTATCCTTATAGACGCAACCCAGCTCACACACCCACCAACTACCCACAGCGGCCAACTATCCAGGCTCCTGCACCTCGTCTTGCACTCCCAGCTCCACCACCTGCACAGCTAAATTGCCAATTCCATCAGGCTCTAAGGAACATGCCTCGAGGGCAGAGAAACATGCCCTAAGGACAGAATGTGCCTCCAGCTAGGAGGAATGTACCATGGCGTCAGACTTTCACATTAGCAGCCGTAGAAGCCGAGGCTGTAGGTTAAGGTAACACTGGTAAGTCTCTTTCACATTTTTAAAACCCCTGTATCACTTTGTTATTTTTCATACACTATCAGTACTTCAGTCACCAAACTTTTCTTGAATCTGTTACACTTTTCTTTTACAAATTTCGAGGACGAAATATTTTAAGGAGTGTTTCCCCTAATCAGAGCAAAGCTCTGTTCAAGTTTTCAAAATTTGAAATGAGCAGCGCTTCATAAGAGCGCCAGCGCTCTGAGGCGGCGCTTATGTGTAAAGCACGAGTGCACTAGCGCAAAGGGCGCCAGCGCTCTGAAGCAGCGCACACGTACAAAGCATGAGTGCGCTAGCGCTGGAACTAAATGTTCCCCACCGTCAGATTAAAGATCCAATAAAAATGATAAATTATCAATTGACCAGAATGAAATTCTGTTAAGAAAAGATTCCTCAAAATTTTTCCAAACAAAAAGATTGTGCTCCGTAAATCAGAGCACCGTTGGATCAATGATCCAATGGTGATTAAAAAATCACCAAAATACAGAATAAATTCTGTATGGGAAAAGATTTTCCAATATTGTTAAAAACAAGAAAATTGCCTTCTATAAATCAGAAGCCCTTGGATCAAAGATCCAACGATGAGGAAATTAATTGGAGAAAAGATCTCCTTAATCGATTGAACAAATCAGCTTGCCCTATATAAAGGCCCCAAGACTTCAAGTCTCATATAGAGGAACCCCCTATAAAATTTGAGAAATCTCATAAAGAAGAGCAAGCTCTCGATAGAAGAAGAACTTTTCTTCAAGCTAAAAAAAATAGAGATAAGAAAAATCTCAATAAAAAAGAAGAACATAATTCTTCTCACAGATCATAGATCTATAAGACTAAGGTCATTTTACAAAAGAGATCATGAACATCTCATTATAAAAAGAGGGAGAATAATTCAATTCTCTTAGGATCACAGATCCATAAAGGCAAAACTTTTCACCAAAATAAGAGATTGAAACATCTTCTATAAAATAAGAACTTTGTTCTTAGAACCTTGAGACAAAGTCTCTTATAAACGAGAATTTATTTCTCAGATCATAAAATTGATCAGAAGTGCTTCTGCGCTCTTGAACTGGCGCACAGCGCCAAGCGCACCACGTGCTCCTCACGTGTGCGCCACTTAACAAATAGCGCTTTGTGCTCATGGACTGGCGCTCAGCGCCAAGCGCACCACGTGCTCCTCACGTGTGCGCCGCTGGACAAATAGCGCTTTGCGCTCATAAACCGGCGCTTTGCGCTCATAGACTGGCGCTAGCGCCAAGCGCGCCACGTGCTCCTCACGTGTGCGCTATATCACAAAAGCGCTTTGCACTCATTAACTGGCGCAAGCACCAAGCACGCCACGAGTTCCTCACACGTGCGCTGATAGAACATAAACTGTTCTTTAAATAAAGCCCTAGAGCTATGATGAATGCTCAGCATTCAATAAAAGACAGAAAGGCTGCCAGAACCCAAATCAATGCTCAGCATTATCAAATGCTTAAAATTTTAACTGAGTGCGCCACGCCCAAGTTGGCCATAAACCCCTCATTGAGATTAATTGAGCCCATATACTCATAAATCTCAGATCTTAGTCCCAATTGGACTATAGATCTCCCAACCAATATTGGTTCAAGGGTACATCTCTTCACTCTTCTGATATGTGTCGTTGTAATCCTTCAACGTCTTCAGAGAGGTGACGGGCCCTGACAACCAGACAAACCTTGAACTATAGGTTCCTTAAACCCATGGACTATGATGTCCTTAACCTTAGACCGTGGGGTCCTTAAACTCATGGACTATGATGTCCTTAACCTCGGACTATGGGGTCCTTAAACCCATGGACTATGATGTCCTTAACCTCGGACTGTGGGGTCCTTAAACCCATGGACTATGATGTCCTTAAACTTTATAGACTAAGATGTCTTTAAACTGGACTGCAAAATCCCTAAACTAAAACAATAGAGCCCAAGTGCTCTTTTATTGGATCTAAATGATCCTGTTAAGTAGATCTTAGTCTAAAATTAGACTAACGTATCCTTAACAAGCCGTTAAGTTGATCTTAGTCTAAAATTAGACTAATGTATCCTTAACAAACGTTTAAGTTGATCTTAGTCTCAAATGAGACTAACGTGTCCTTAAACCAAAACCAAAACCCAAATCTAAGAAAATACGGATTTGGACTAATCCACGCCCTACGGGCGACAACATAAATTAGTCTCCGTATACAATCCACGGGCAACCAAAAACAAAACAAACACACACGACACGAAGTGACCATCTGGAGAAAGAGAAAGTGGTTACCGCGATGCGGTAGCGTAATTAACTGCAGGGGCTTACGCCTGCAGGGAAGAGCATCCCCACAATCAAAAAGCCCCTCAACGAGGGGGAATCTAACGAAGTCTGCTACATCGGCCGCATCCGTGTAAACCTTTGATATACGGTGCCATAAATCAACTTGGCATCTTCGGAGAGGTGGACGGATAGCACCAATTAGCATCTGCCCCCAAATTCAGGCAAGACGGACCTACGCGGTCGCGTCTCTGTATTCGGCGGAGAACAGATTCTGGCATGCCCGGTGGGATGTTTTCCTCTTTCCACTCTACACTTCGTGTGTCGTGTTTCGCGAACGAATTGCGGTTTGCTATGGTTGCCGTTGGGTTCGAGGTACTAAGATTTGGTTTTGTTCTCGTGCCGAAAAGAGAATATCAATGACCTCTAACTGCTCCAACTGCAACTCCCGTTCCGCCTCATCTGGAGGAGTAACCTACGGGCCCCAAGCGGCCTCACTTTTCACAATGCCGATGGAACAAGTGACCCAAGCCACCACTGGGCTATTCTTCGAGACCATGATCCCGCCAAAAAGCTTCAGTGCTCCTGTACCATCGCAAGAAGCTCCGAAAAAGCCGGCTTTGATCGGCTTGCAACCACCACGGACCCTCTCAGCGGGTCATCCAACTCTAATGCCTCAGTCTTCGACAGGCTGGGTCAAAGCTCAAGTAGGCCCGCAAAGAGGCTCGCAATACCAGAGAAGGACACTCCAACTCCTGCTATAGTTTAGGTCGTCCAGGTTGCTCTCCCTACCCGAAGGTCGGCTTTCGACAGGTTGACCATTCCCTCTCAGCCGACGTCTGTCTTTGATAGGCTGACGCCAACGACAGGCTCTCATCAGAACAGAGGGCATGGAAAAGCTGATTCAACAATGGAGGTGGTCCCGACCGCTCTCCATGCTCGACGTCGCCACTGGCGCCGAGTGAGGAAGGCTGGGGGCAGCTCTCTTTCCGGACTGACTCCACCAGCTCCAATGGTGGAAATTGATGCTGCTGTTCCAACTGGGAACAGCTTTGAACCACTCAGGAGGGTCCGTAAGAACTCTCTGACTACTGTGCTGAAAAGATCTCCTCCACCTGTGGATAATGTCACAAAGGCGAAGCTTGAACAGCCCCTTCAGCGGCTGTCCTCCAAAATTTACAAAGTCTGGCATTAAGTCCAAGACTCGGTGATTGATCAAGACTACCCCCGCCGACAGAAAAAGATGAAAGCGCAGCGAGAAGAGGACTATCCTGTCAAGCCACAGAAGGTGTCATCTGTTTGGGTACCTGCTGTAACGGCTCTCTCAACTTCGACTGCCCACAAGGGGAGAAGGCCGGAGAAAAGTCCCGTGTCTGCGACAAATGTCAAGGGCACTGAGCCTAAACGTCCTAAATCTGGGGGCATGGTGGTGCATACCGTCTATATGGAATTCGGAAAAGAGGACAGCCGTATCTCCACAGGTCATCGACCGCTTACGCGATCAGTGACTATGGCTCAGGAGCAACAACAACAAAAGCTCCAAGAGATGCTAACAGCTATGGCCGCACTCACGAGACCAAAAGCAGGCCCGGAGACATCTTCGGAGCAGCGTCATGAGCAGGAAACGGATGCCGAATTCCTTCGGAGAATGCTTGAGAAAAAGGACAAAGAGGCTGCTGAACAAGCGGCCAACATAAAACAAATGGCCATTTTATTCCAAGATATGGTAGGCCTGATGATCCAGCCTGACCCTCCAGCCAAAGATCCTCCGGTAATAATTGAAGATAATAGAGGAGAGACATTAAATCCTCTGCCGGCTCTGTCAGCAGTCAAGGAGGAGACCATCTCCAAAGCAATGCTCGATGATTATATAGCTCAGCAAATACGGGCTCATCAAGCGAATGAAGCAACTGGCCAAGTCGTCTGAACTGGGCGACCATATCCAGGATGGTACGATCAGATAAAGTACCCGCCAGGATACACAATTCCTAAATTCCATATGTACAAGGGGACAGGCAATCCCCATCAACATGTCACTCAGTTCAGGGCTCTCTGTGGCAACACTGGAGGAGATGATAAGCTACTGCTTCGCCAATTCGTCGACAGCTTGGCGGAGACGGCGTTCGAATGGTACTCAGAACTTCCCAACGACTCCGTCAAAACTTTTACGGAGATGGAATCGTTGTTCACCCAACGTTTCGCCAGTGCTAGCGAACGCCGGCTCGATTGCCGCGTTAATTAACGCCAGAGTGAAGTCAGGCGAAACATGGGTGCAGTATGCAATACGATGGCGGAATCTATGGTCGAAGTGCGAACAGCGCATCAAAGAAGCGCCTGCAGTGGGCATGTTCGTGGGAACCCTCGATCCGCAGGAGACCATTTCCCAATTCATGATGTTCTTCAAGCCAACTACTTTCCAGGCCTTGATTGACAAACTGGCCCAAATGGATCAGATGGGTCATAGACCCTCTTCTTTGAAGTTGGAATCTCAAAACGAGGAAGGGAAAGAGAAAGCGACCTTCGTCGCCAATGCTCAGCAGCCCAACGATCCAAAGCCAACTGATCGCCAAGATGAAAGACGGCGATTCTTCAATGAGAAACTGAAGCGCCCTTATTCGTTTTCCCGGGATAAAACAAGGAGACTGTTCGAGCTGGCGGTGCGCAACAGGCTCATCAACCTGATCCAAAGCGCCTATTGCAACCCGGTGAGGCTAATAATCCCAATTATTGCCCCTATCACCAAGCGATAGACCATCCAATCGAAGATTGCTTCGTCTTCAAAGGGTGGAATGAGAACCAATACCAACAGGGCAAATTCGCACTGTCTGAGAATTGGAAAGTAAACCCGCCTCAGCCGCACGCTCTCAAAAAGGCGGACACACCGGGGGCATCATGCTCTTTTGTAGAAGAAGCTCTATGGGAGGTCGTTCTTTTAGCCAAAACGAAAAGAATGCTGAAAGTTCTCCAAACATGCCCGGCGATCAAATGGAAAAGTACGCTGGAACCCGAAATCATCAAGGGAATGCTGAAGCCGGACCCGACGCCAAAAATTGGTGGGTATGGTTAAAACGTCCATACCCAGCCGTCAAAGTCTTCGAAGAAGAAGAAGAAGACCAGAAAGCCCGTGAAGCTTGGTGACAAGCGCACGGACCTGCAGAAATATATTGACGCGCTGAAAAAATATAACCAGAAAGCGCGGACCCCAGTCACACTCCAAGAGTTTCTCACCCACATCCTTGAGAACAAAAATGATGAAAGAGAAGACTCGTCGGATGAACCTGAGGATCATGTGGCAAGCTGCCTGTGATCTCTTACTCATCGATAGACATTGAAGAAGCTCCTGACGCAGAGAAACTGGGGGCAGATCCCGAATCGGATCTCCTAGGACCATCAGACGAGATGATTGATGCATTCCTGAATGAAGCCCTTATGAAAAGCAAGGCTGATCGAGAGCGCGAAACGGTCATATTTGGAAAAGCCAAACGCCGGTGACTGAACGGAAAGATTGAAGCACCCCAACCAGATAGGAGCACTTCGGCCGCCAGCAAAAGCAGGTTCAAGACAAGGAAAAGGTTCGCTAAAAGCATATCGATGGGAATGAAGCTGCTACCCTCCAAAGGAAACACTTCTGATGAGATACACCTTAATGAAGAAGATGTGCATCCTAATTACTATTTATATCATCGAAGGATTGCGCACCCCACCGAAGAGTGCAACGCCTTTAAAAATTGGTGGTAAGGGTATGTCGCTCACAGGCAACACATCAAGAGGATGAAGTGTGAAGCTCGTCGACAACGGAAAAATGCGACAGACGAACGAGAAAGAGCTACCGGCAACTGTCACATGGTTGATAACAGGGGATCGCAAGTTCTTACCTTCGGGAGCGATTCTGAAGAAGAAATGACTCTCGGCCCTCTCTTCAAAGAATCCACCCCAGGAAAAGAGGAAGTACCGAAGAGCTGTGATCAGTCGAAAATATTGCATTTTTAACACATCAATTTCCCTACTATTTGCAATCATCTAAAGGTGTTCGGTATAAATATAGCACATATTAGCAAAACATCTGTAAAATACCAAATAACTTGTGTTATATATTAAAACCGACATTTTGAGGGAAATTGAGTGTTTATCATTGCACGCATAATCTTTGTATAGCGCAACACTTGTCTCGAGAATCTGTGCAGAAAATTCCAGGAAAAGAGCCGAAAGTGATAAAAGTGCTGCTAAAAATACGCCAAGTCCAAGACTTGTGATCTGGCAGTGATATAGAAAGAAATATGAGATTCCACACATCAGAAAAGTGCCACAAAGTCATCACAAACTCACCCTGGAAATTCAGTGCATTGAAGCCTCAAATAGGCCGCGGATCCGCGGCCAGAAGGGCCTTCCCGCGGCGGATCCGTGGCCACGTGATGGTAATGTCAGCATTTCTTTGCTTCAGGCTTCTTCTTTCAAGACCCACACTCATTTAAGCCAATGCAAATTCAAGAGAACTCCGGAAGCTTCTGTCCGAACAGCAAAGCTTTTTGTTCAAGCTAAACACTTCCAAGCTTCTTAAGCAAGCCACATAACTACCTAAGCCTAGAAGCTTCTTCCTAACCTCCAAGCTTATCAAAGAAGTGTAAGTCCACGTTGCTCACCCCGGTTCTTACGGGGAGGCGGAAACGGAGAAAAACAATTATTTAGCGCAAAGGCAACATGGACTAAAAGCCGGATCTTTGCTAAAATAGAAACTAGCAAACTACTAGAGGCGTTAACTACTATGCCGTAGAAATTATACCTCACGACACCGGTCCTTCGGGTCTTCATTACGCTGTCCTACTCGTCCATCCACGCTCCGAGGGTCGATCCGGACCTTGGTTACCTCCGCGGCCTTCTTGAGTCGAAGAAGATCCACTCGAGAGATGTACACCGAACTCCACCTCGAGCCGAGGCAACTAGGACAACAAGATCGCTAGTCTTGATGTCCTAGATTGTGTAGAAGAGGTTGATGGAAGTGTTTGTCTATGTAGATTCTTTTTCTCTCAACACATGAGATCAAAAGAAGAAATCAAGAGGAGGAAGAAGGAGGAGCACTAGCAACCATGGAGCTCATTTTCTTTCTTCTCACAAGCAAGAGAGAGAATGAAAAAAGAGAAATGAAAATGATAACTAAAGAAAAATGAACCATGGTTGCAATAATACTAAACATCATCATTACTAATCCTATCATGATAAAGTTGATGGCTACATTGACATGACCATTTTCATAATCCAAAAAGAAAAAGAAAACCAAAGAAGAGTGTAGACCTCTCATGAAGGTCAAGGTCAACTTTGGTCAACGGGTCAACAAAGTCAAGAGTGGTCAAATGGTCAAAGCAATTAGCCATCACAAAATTATCACTAAAAGGATTAGTAAATAATGTCTCCGGCTCATAATGGTTTTGACCGAATGAATTGCCAAAACCCTAATGAGCCTGCCACATAACGGTTTTCGCCGAACCAACTGCCAAAACCCTAATGAGGCACGTCCACCTTCATCGCTCCTCAAAACTGTGCATACACACCCGCATCCGCATTCCGTAGAATGCGAATGCACAGAAGACAAAACAAAACCATCCGTGCAATAGTAGGATCCGGCTTAAACCAAAGCCCACAAGTATTGCCTGCCCAAATAGCATACGCACACAAGTGCACGTAAGTGATCGCAGCCCTACCGTAAAACCATACGGCTTCTACACGTTTCGCTCAGTGCAGGGAAACTCTCTGTGTGGGACTCTAAAGACTCGACACTACGCTGGCAGTGGGTTTAACCACAGACCGCAAGCGGCACTAGCTGTACGTAACGGTCCCCAGGTAGACGTCGATAAGAAGGCCGATGAGGTAAACCCATCCGAACTCCTACTGAGCCTGTATGTGACAATCTCCGTACAGTCCGGTCTGTTCGTCTGATACATCACATGGCGGGCCTAGGGGGTGGTGAACGTCAGTCCCCTAATAGCGGTACAAGTCGTGTCGGAGTGTAGCCCAGAACACCCTGAGATAACACTGGAAACCTACCAGTATATCTCGCTTGCCCTGGCCAGGGACTACTCGTGTAATGGCTCTCCTAGACACAGCGCGATGTCAACCCCCAATACCGGGAGAGACGAATCCTGTCTAACTGTCACTGCCTCCAAGTGCTTCGGGACTACACCTAACTACTACCTGTTTGCATGACTCCTTTGAGCCGTGGTAGGGTAGTAATCTAAGTACAGTGGGAACACACTCGAGGCAAAGTGACAGTGTCAAGTCAGCAGACTAAGCTGTACTCATGTCACCTGGGAACTGATAACCGACGATAGGTATAATACCAACCAACAGTTTCCGACGAGTCCTGTCCAGTGTACTCATATCCTAACGAGCACCCGCATACTATCTCAAGTACGGCGTACTGACGGCTGTGGGACAGACCGTCTCCCCCGCTGGGATGAGAAGCGCATACGCTAGTCTACTCCGGAGTATCGATGCCCTGTCTCGATAGTCCTACGACCAGGGACCTGTATAAGGATATGCTTATAGATTACCCAGCCCCCATAAGTATGACTGCCATCACAACGCTGGTAATCAAGCAAAGATCCTAAGGGCTCCACTAATATGTATATAAGCGATATGCTAAAAGAAACACATGCACATATTGAAGTAGAGACAAACCAAGTAGCATATTACCATTTTGAGCAAGATTGTCTATACAACTGTGAATATCCCAAGCTTCCATTAAGTAATATACAAGCTAGTATGATACAGTAATAGCCTCTAGGGCATATACACTAACAATCTCCCACTTGCACTAAAGTCATGTACTGGCGTATCGAAGACCTATCATCTCGATCAGCCGCTCGAACTGAGTCTGGGGTAGGGCCTTCGTGAGTGGATCTGCAGTGCTATTCTCCGAATTTACTCTCTTCACCTCGATCTCCCGGCGATCTACGATCTCCCTGATCAGGTGGTACTGCCTCAAAATGTGCCTGGACTTCTGATGGGACCTGGGTTTCTTCGCTAAAGCTATAGCGCCGTTGTTGTCGCAATACAGCGGTATTGGATCAATAATGGTAGGAACCACCTGAAGCTCCGTGAGGAACTTCTTCATCCAGATAGCTTCCTTTGCGGCATCGTAAGCAGCTATGTACTTCGCTTCCATAGTTGAGTCAGCAACGGTTTCCTGCTTGGAACTCTTCCAGCAAACCGCCCCTCCATTGAGGGTGAAGACATAACCCGACATGGACTTGGAGTCATCCTTGTCACTCTGGAAGCTGGAGTCAGCAAAGGCCTCGATCTGGAGGTCTTTTCCGCCATACACCAAGAACATCTCCTTAGTCCTTCTCAGGTACTTGAGAATGTTCTTTACCGCTATCCAGTGTTTCTCCCCTGGATCCGACTGATACCGGCTTACAACGCTCAATGCGTATGCTACATCTGGTCTGGTACAAAACATCGCATACATTATAGAGCCTACCGCAGAAGCGTAGGGTATAATAGACATGCGATCCGTTTCCAAATCAGTCTTGAGAGACATCTCTTTGGAGAGGGTGATCCCGTGACAAGCCGGTAAATTACCGCGCTTGGAATCTTCCATACTGAATCTTTTCAATATGGTGTCAATGTACCTGGACTGTGAAAGTCCCAACATCCTCTTAGATCTATCACGATAGATCTGGATCCCCAGAATGTAGTTGGCATCGCCCAGGTCCTTCATTGAGAACCTCTGTGACAAGAATCCTTTGACTGACTGTAGCATAGGAATATCATTTCCTATTAGGAGAATGTCATCCACGTACAAGACGAGGAATACTACAGTTCTCCCTACAATCTTACTGAAAATGCATGGTTCATCTGGGTTTTTGATAAAGTCGAATTCCTTGACAGTATCATCAAAGCAGATGTTCCAACTCCGCGATGCCTGCTTCAGTCCATAGATGGACTTGAGCAACTTGTACACTTTACCGCTGCTCCCACTCTGAATGAATCCCTCCGGCTGATCCATATAGACGCACACTTCTAAATTTCCATTTAGGAAAGCCGTCTTTACGTCCATCTGCAAGATTTCATAATCGTGGAAAGCAGCAATGGCAAGAAGGATCCGAATGGATTTGAGCATAGCCACTGGAGAAAAGGTCTCGTCATAGTCCAAACCAGGTCTTTGACGAAAACCCTTTGCAACAAGTCTAGCTTTATAGGTTTCAACCTACCCATCTACACCAATCTTCTTTCTGAAGATCCATTTGCAGCCTACGGGTTTTACCCCTTCTGGAGCAAAGTCCGAAGTCCAAACTTTGTTGGTGTACATGGACTCCATCTCGGTCCGCATTGCATCCAGCCATTTTACCGAGTCACCACTCTGAATGGCTTGCTGGAAGCTAGTAGGCTCACCATAATCAATAGTGCAATCCTCTCTATCCCCGTCTATGAGAAAACCGTAGTATCTCTCGGGCGGATGAGACTGCCTACTACTCCTGCGGAGCGGCATAGGAATGTCCTGTTCTTTCGAACTCTCTGGTTCTACTAAGCTTTCAGTAATAGCTCGTGGTTCTGGAATTTCTTCCAGTTCTATTGCGCTCCCACTTATCTAATTTTCCAAAAACTCAGTTTCCAAGAAGCGGGCATGTCGAGAAACAAAAACTTTTTGTTCCTCTGCGTAATAGAAAAGATACCCCTTGGAGTTCTTTGGGTATCCCACAAACTTACACTGTACTGAACGTGCCTCGAGCTTGTCCGCATGCTGCTTTTTAATTAAAGATGGACACCCCCATGTCTTAAAGTGTTTAAGACAGGGTTTCTTCCCACTCCACATCTGATATGGTGTGGTAGGCACTGACTTAGTAGGAACTTGGTTCAAAAGATATGCAGCTGTTTCTAGTGCATAACTCCAGAAAGATCGCGGCAACTCAGCCCTACTCATCATGGAACGAACCATATCCAATAGGGTTCGATTCCGCCTTTCCGATACACCATTGTGTTGTGGTGTGTATGGAGGAGTAACCTGAGAGAGAATTCCATTCTCTTTTAAGAAGCCCAGAAACTCGGCACTCAAGTATTCACCACCTCGATCAGATCTCAGTGTCTTGATACTTTTGCCTGTTTGTTTTTCAACTTCATTCTTGTATTCCCGAAATTTCTCAAAGGCCTCGGATTTATGCTTCATTAAGAAGACATGTCCAAACCTAGAGAAATCATCTGTGAAAGTAATGAAATATGAATAACCACTTCGCGCATGTGTAGACATTGGACCACACACATCACTGTGTATGAGTCCCAAGAGCTCGCTTGCTCTTTCTCCGTATCCAGTGAACGGAGTCTTTGTCATCTTTCCCATGAGACAAGATTCACAAGTGGCATAAGACTGGTACTCGAACGGATCTAAGTATCCTTCTTTATATAACTTTGTCAACCGTGTCTCATTAATGTGACCCAGTCTACAATACCATAAGAAAGCCTGATTTAATTCCGGAGACTTTCTTTTAAGTGTGTTCTGGACACTGAAAACCTGAGCTTGATTCAGTACGTATATTCCGTTTTTCAATGTACCTGACCCAATCAGAACTTGATTTAGGTGGATGTTTACTACATCGCTTACAAAAGTAAAATCATATCCTTCCTTAGAAAGTAAGGATACAGATATGATATTACAAGTCGCACCTGGTACATAAAAACAGTCACGCAGAATCAATATCTGCCCAGTTGTCAGTCCAAGATGATACTCCCCTACGGATTCAGCGTACATGCTCATTCCGTTAGCAACCCTGAGAGTCATATCACCTATCTTGATAACCCTACGATTTCTCAGAGCCTGTAACGAATTACAGATATGAGATCCTGATCCGGTATCCAATACCCAGGAAGTAGGGTTAACTGACATACAGTTCTCTATTACAAACACACCCGAAGCCGAAGCCACAACATGCTTCGAATTCTGGCTACTGGCTATGCTAGCCTTGCAATCCTTCCGCCAATGTTCATTCCCGTAACAATAGGAACGTCCCTCTTTTACTATATCCAGCCCCAAAACTTTTGCCCTTCCCTTCCTTTCTGCTTCCCTGGTTTCCTTCAGGGTAGAAGGTAGAGACTGCAGAATCAAGTCAGAACCCGACTCGTTTTTCAAAGTGGTCTTCAGGTCCATGAGCTCAAAATAGCTGGTCTCTGTAAGGACGTTGCCCCCTACAGAAGACCCGATAGCCAACCTCGCTGGAAGCAATTCGTTCGAGGTCTCATATCTTGCGATACGAGATTGCTCTCCATATAAAACTTTGTTATGGAGGAAGATAGAAACTAAGTCCATCTTCTCGTGCTGCCTCTGGTATGCACCATCAACTGAGGCTAACACGAGGCACTTGGCTTTCGCACAGTCCTTTTCCGATGTCTTGCGGATATGAATATCCGTGACAGAGGAAACTGGACCTGAGACGGCAGGGGTTGGATCAGTCAAGAGGTGTCCCAGCTTGTCATGGGCAATGGACATCTGGACAGACCTTTGCCAGTCATAACAGTCAGATTCAGTCATTTTATTATCTAGATGTAACCTAGGTGCGGTCACTGGGTCACTGCAATTAAGAGAGAGAGAAGAAAACACTCAGCATGATGCTCTTGCAAGTTTAGATTGGTTTTTAATTTATCTAAACAGGATGGCTCCCACTGTCTCTCGAATCCCTCCTCAAACCATAAAGGAAGAATTAGTCAGGATCAATCTCACCGTACAATACTTGCTTAACCGTTCAGCCAGGCCAGTGTCGGTACTTCGAGGGAGGTTTTCCCACGCTTTCGCGAAGTTCCTTAATTAAGTAACCTCTTTTCCCTGGGGGCGTAGCCCCGCTAACACCTTTCTAGACACCTACTTGGTTTATAGCATTGATCGTTAAGTGAGAAAGTTCCCGAGGAGTAGCATATACTCACAGTAGGATCGGGATCCAAATATCATCGCGTGACAAAACTGAAGGAATCCTACCAGAATCATCACACTCCAAATGGTATGCAGCGCTAGCAAGTTTCAGTTCTTTTGAAACTCCCGATGTGGATTTTTGCCCCATGCTCTTATGACCTTGACTAAGGCCAACAAATCATAAGTCACATGTAAAGTTCTACCCGTCGTTGTCCAGGTTGATTTGAACCAACCCATATATACCCTTGACTATGGCCAACAAAGTAATACGACTGTCCCAAACCAACGCATCTATCTATGCAACATATGAATACCCACCAGCTACCAAACACTGTGCCTTGACTAGGGCCAACAAACACAGTTTGAATACTGTTGGATATTCATATGAAACGACGGAGGGCTACGAATGGTTTTGGCGAAACCGTAACATAGTGAACTTGATATAATCGAAGGAACGAGATAGCTTTAAAAAGGAGTGGTTCAAGCTCCGCGTTTAAAAGCTGATTTTTTTTTTGGAAAGAACCGAGTGGTTTTGAAAGTGTTCCAACGACTTTTACTTGGTTTATTTTCTTGCATTAATTTTAATGCGTCCCATCATTTAGTCCTACCATTGCAGAAAACAACGAAAATATGACGTACGCTTATGCCATCCGCATTCGCCACGGGATCCCGTCATCACCCGTTAGGTTACTTAACTAACGACAGAGCGGGGGCTGGACTAGCACGGATGCAAAACATAAGCAACGCCTAAATAGATATCATATATAGATATATACATTCGTCAGATGCAATGATAGCCATTCCAGATCACAGATGAACACTTTGGATATACTAGGAATCCGCATTCCGTACGAGCCTGTAACGAAAAGAGGATTACACGGTCGCGATGAATAGCCAATACCCCACCCTAGACCCCTACGGGTGCGGAAAACTACCCGCCAAGTACCCGAAGCGAAGCAACCTCCCTCAACCCGTGAGTAGGCCACTCGGCACTTCGAGATACCCGGTAGTTTGTGCACCCCACCTTGGGTCTATCCTAGGAGCAAAAACAGTAAAAAGAAATTATACAATGGCGGCTACAACCTCATCCCGGATGTGCGGCCAAACAAATAATATTACATCAATTTACAAATTTTATATGAATGAAAGAAAAAGAAACTCTCATCTCACATCCACCCCGGCTATTCATCTGCGACAATCCAACGAGTTCATATACACAAACCATCAACATTACAGATCACAGATATGTATAACCCCCACTAATCGACATATAGCGATTAGCAGACGTTCAATACATATATCACATCACAGATAATATCCATTAGCCAAAGTCTTCGGAATATCGATCAAAATACGGATTTGTAACCACCCCAAAAATGAATTTGTTCTCTGGAAAATCTGGGTAGAAACAATATGTACTAAAAATCCCAAAACCTCCAAATAAAAACAATGCACAAAACCCGGTCCACGACCGAGTCAACACGGCCGCGGATCCACGGCAAGAAGCATGTTCTTGCCGCGGAACCGCGGCGCTTTGACCGATTCATTGGACCGTTTTTGTTCTGTGTTTTTGCAAAACCCTGAGCCGATTTTTCATGTATGTTAAATTATTTTAGAACAGTATAAAAAATCGGCAGAAACATGGTTTTTCCGGACGTGTTTTGCGACTTTTTTCCGATCGATATTCTAAATACTTTGCTAACTTGCTAGTTTATATTTAGCTAGGCTCTGATACCACTGTAAGTCCACGTTGCTCACCCCGGTTCTTACGGGGAGGCGGAAACAGCGAAAAACAATTATTTAGCCCAAAGGCAACATGGACTAAAAGCCGGATCTTTGCTAAACTAGAAACTAACAAACTACTAGAGGCGTTAACTACTATGCCGTAGAAATTATACCTCACGACACCGGTCCTTCGGGTCTTCATTCCGTTGTCCTACTCGTCCGTCCACGCTCCGAGGGTCGATCCGGACCTTGGTTACCTCCGCGGCCTTCTTGAGTCGAAGACGATCCACCCGAGAGATGTACACCGAACTCCACCTCGAGCCGAGGCAACAAGGGATCGCTAGTCTTGATGTCCTAGATTGTGTAGAAGAGGTTGATGGAGGTGTTTGTCTATGTAGATTCTTTTTCTCTCAACACATGAGATCAAAAGAAGAAATCAAGAGGAGGAGGAAGGAGGAGCACTAGCAACCATGGAGCTCATTTTCTTTCTTCTCACAAGCAAGAGAGAGAATGAGAAAAGAGAAATGAAAATGATAACTAAAGAAAAATGAACCATGGTTGCAATAATACTAAACATCATCATTACTAATCCTATCATGATAAAGTTGATGGCTACATTGACATGACCATTTTCATAATCCAAAAAGAAAAAGAAAACCAAAGAAGAGTGTAGACCTCTCATGAAGGTCAAGGTCAACTTTGGTCAACGGGTCAACAAAGTCAAGAGTGGTCAAATGGTCAAAGCAATTAGCCATCACAAAATTATCACTAAAAGGATTAGTAAATAATGTCTCCGGCTCATAATGGTTTTGACCGAATGAATTGCCAAAACCCTAATGAGCCTGCCACATAACGGTTTTCGCCGAACCAACTGCCAAAACCCTAATGATGCACCTCCACCTTCATCGCTCCTCAAAACTGTGCATACACACCCGCATCCGCATTCCGTAGAATGCGGATGCACAGAAGACAAAACAAAATCATCCGTGTAATACTAGGATCCGGCTTAAACCAAAGCCCACTAGTATAGCCTGCCCGAATAGCATACGCACACAAGTGCACGTAAGTGATCGCAGCCCAGCCGTAAAACCATACGGCTTCTACACGTTTCGCTCAGTGCAGGGAAACTCTCTGTATGGGACTCTAAAGACTCGACACTACGCTGGCAGTGGGTTTAACCACAGACCGCAAGCGGCACTAGCTGTACGTAACGGTCCCCAGGTAGACGTCGATAAGAAGGCCGATGAGGTAAACCCATCCGAACTCCTACTGAGCCTGTATGTGACAATCTCCGTACAGTCCGGTCTGTTCGTCTGATACATCGCATGGCGGGCCTAAGGGGTGGTGAACGTCAGTCCCCTAATAGCAGTACAAGTCGTGTCGGAGTGTAGCCCAGAACACCCTGAGATAACACTGGAAATCTACCAGTATATCTCGCTTGCCCTGGCCAGGGACTACTCGTGTAATGGCTCTACTAGACACAGCGCGATGTCAACCCCCAATATCGGGAGAGACGAATCCTGTCTAACCGTCACTGCCTCCAAGTGCTTCAGGACTGCACCCAACTACTACCTGTTTGCATGACTCCTTTGAGCCGTGGTAGGGTAGTAATCTAAGTACAGTGGGAACACACTCGAGGAGAAGTGACAGTGTCAAGTCAGCGGACTAAGCTGTACTCATGTCACCTGGGAACTGATAACTGACGATAGGTATAATACCAACCAACAGTTCCCGATGAGTCATGTCCAGTGTACTCGTAACCTAACGAGCACCCGCATACTATCTCAAGTACGACGTACTGACGGCTGTGGGATAGGCCGTCTCCCCCGCTGGGATGAGAAGCGCATACGCTAGTCTACTCCAGAGTATCGATGCCCTGTCTCGATAGTCCTACGACCAGGGACCTGTATAAGGATGTGCTTATAAATTACCCAGCCCCCACAAGTATGACTGCCATCACAACGCTGATAATCAAGCAAAGATCCTAAGGGCTCCACTAATATGTATATAAGCGATATGCTAAAAGAAACACATGCACATATTGAAGTAGAGACAAACCAAGTAACATACTACCATTTTGAACAAGATTGTCTATACAACTGTGAATATCCCAAGCTTCCATTAAGTAATATACAAGCTAGTATGATACAGTAATGGCCTCTAGGGCATATACACTAACAAGAAGCTAGCTCTAGCTAACTAATTCTAGAAACTTCTACCTAACTACCAAGCTTGCAAGTGAAGCTAATCCTAACCTAGCTTCTAAAGGAAGCTAATCCTAATCAAGACTATAAAAAGGACCCAAAGGCTTCACTCTTAAGGTTGTTAAAGGGTTGTTGATCATTCCACATCATCCACCCACAAGTTGAGTGACACAACTTGTGCACCCAAAGCCTTGTACCCCTCCGAACGGCGGCGCACAAGACTGCGATGTCCTGACGCTGAGTTTCGGGGCAGATGCTATTTGGTTTTATCCGTCCACCTCATCGAAAATGCCAAGTTGATTTATGGCACCGTGTATCGGAGGTTTAGACGGATGCGGCCGATATAGCAGACTTCGTCAGATTCCCCCTCGCTTGAGAGGTTTTTGATTGTAGGGACGCTCTTCCCTGCAGGCGCAAGCCCCTGCAGTTAATTACGCTACCGCATCGCGGTAACAACTTTCTCCTTCTCCAGCTGGTCACTTCATGTCGTAGGTGTTTGTTTTGTTTGTGGTTTCCCGTGGATTGTATACGGAGACCAATTTATGTCGTCGCCCGTAGGACGTGGATTAGTCCAAATCCGTGTTTTCTTAGATTTGGGTTTGGGGTTTTGGTTTGAGAATACGTTAGCCATATTTGAGGCTAAGATCAACTCAAACGTTTGTTAAGGATACGTTAGTCCAGTTTGAGACTAAGATCAACTTAACGGGATCGTTTAGATCCGACAAAAGAGCAATTGGGGGCTCGATTGTTCCAGTTTAGGGACATAGTGGTCTATTGCATGCATGGCCGTCGGGACCCATCACCTCTCTGACGACGTTGAAGGGTTACAACGACAGATGTCAGAGGAGTTCAGAGATGTACCCTTGAGCCAAAGTTAATTGGGGGATCTAGAGTCCAATTTGGGACTAAAGTCTGTTTGAAGGTTTAAGGATGTGTTAGCCATATTTGAGGCTAAGATCAACTTAAACGGGATCGTTTAGATCCGATAAAAGAGCATTTGGGTGCTCTATTGTTCCAGTTTAGGGACATAGTGGTCCAACATTCCCATTTTGGAGACGGATGTTAGTTTAAGGACACGTTAGCCATATTTGAGGCTAAGATCAACTTAAACGTTTGTTAAGAATACGTTAGCCTAATTGCCAGACTACGATCAACTTAACAGGATCGTTTAGATCCGACAAAAGAGCATTTGGGGGCTCTATTGTTCCAGTTTAGGGACATGGTGGTCCAAGTTCCAGTTTAGGGACGTGGTGGTCCATTGTTAGTTTAAGGACGTTTCGGTCCACGAGTTTAAGGACCCCGCAGTCCGTATCGATGTGTGGTCGTCGGGACCCGTCACCTCTCTGACGTCGTTGAAGGATTATAACGATGGGTGTCAGAGGAGTTCAGAGATGTACCCTCGAACCGGAGGTAAATTGATTTGAGAGAGCATTTGTGCTCAGTTCAATTTAATTTAAGGACTTACGGCCAGAATTGGGCTAAGTCCAGTTGAAAATTTTTAACATTTTTATTTGTTTTTGGCCTAATAGGCTTGTGCTAAGACTTGGGCTCTTTTTAATAATGCATAGCATTATTTATTTTGTCAGGGCTGTGCCCATTTATAGATGATGCAGAGCATCAGTCTTGTTTGGGCTCTGCCCTGTTTATTGCATTTTCAATTTTTGTTTGGGCTCTGCCTTTTTATAAATGATGCAGAGCATCAATATTGTTTGGGCTCTGCCCCTTTTCATTGTATTGCAATTTAATTTGGCCTACTAGGCCCCTCTGATTTGGGCCTGGCCCTTCAGTAAAAGAAATGCATTGCATTTGTCAGGCGCTTTGCGCCAATCACTGAGCGCAAGCGCTTGTGGTGAGGACACGTGTCATGCTCTGGTGAGCGCAAGCGCAACAGCGCAGTGCGCTGTGCTAGTGCGCTGCGCTGTTGCGCTGCTGACACGTGGCGCGCTCTGGTGAGTTGCGCAATTCTAGAGAGCAAAGCTCTATTTCAAGAGCGCGTAGCGCAAGTTGTTCTGTAGCTGACACGTGGCGCTCTCCCAAGAGCGCAACAGCGCAGTTTGGAAGTGCAAAGCACTAAGAATCTTTTAGATTCAAGAACAGAAGTGCAAAGCACTATTTGATTTCTTGATCTAATTTAGATCAAAGAAAAGATAAGTTTTTCTTGTTTTTCTTATCTCAAAGAACCAAAGGTTCATAAAAGTGCAAAGCACTATTTTATTATTATTATTTTTTTATTAAAAATCATTGATCTTGTTTTTAGATCTATGATCTGTTCATGAGAGAACTTTCTCTTTTTTTCTAAACGTTTTTTACGTTTTTGTTCTTGAGGAATTCTTCAGAGTTCTCTTTCCCTTGTTCTTTTTTTTTAGAAAATATTGATACCTTTGAATTGAGGCATAGGGTCCTTTTTATAGTGCCCATAAATTAGTTAAATTTGTTAAAGAGATCTTTCTCTGAGTGATTTGGGGAATTTTCCCCACCGTTGGATTTTTGATCCAAGGGCTTCTGTTTTACAGAAGAAAATCTTCTTGTTTTAACAAGAACAGAAAGATTTCTTTAAAATCTTAATTCTGTTTGGCGCCAATGCCCCAGCGCGTGACACGTGTCACGCAGCGCACAGAGCAGCGCAACTGCGCTAGCGCATCTGCGCTGACACGTGTCACGCAGCGCACATCGCAGCGCAGATGCGCTGCTGCGCTGACACGTGTCACGCAGCGCATATGCGCTAGCGCATCTGCGCTGACACGTGTCACGCAGCGCACAGCGCAGCGCATCTGCGCTGACACGTGTCGCGCAGCGCAAAGCGCAGCGCAACTGCGCTAGCGCATCTGCGCTGACACGTGTCGCGCAGCGCAGTGCTTGCGCAACTGAAGCGTTGCTTCCTTTAATTTTTAGTTTAAATAGAGTTTTGCTCTGATTGGGCGCGCCTTCTTGGGCGCTGTGCTGACGTATCAGCGCCTGACATGTGGCGCGTTGCGCCCGAGATTTGAAGCGTTGCTTCAAAATTTTGAATTTTGAATTTCAACAGAGCTTTGCTCTGATTGGGGGAAACAAATGCCCCTCCACCGTTGCGCTCACGTGGCGCACACGTGAGTGTAGCGGTGGCTAACTCCTGATCGTTGGATCAAGGGGTGAGCTGAAAGGGCGCAGGCGCCTTATAAATAGGACCTCTGGACCTTAGAAAAATCTCACCATTTTCTAGATTTTGATTTCCAGAGCTTTGCTCTTGCTTAGAACTCCAGAGCTTTGCTCTCGTTTCCAGAACTATAGAGCTTTGCTCTCATTTTCCCAGTTAGAAAACTTTAGGTAAAATTAATCTTAAGTTAAATTAATTTTAATTAACCAATAGAGCTTTGCTCTCACAGATCTTTTGATCTAAAGAGATCCCCATTGGGGTTTCATAAACAGAGTTTTGCTCTCAAGAACTTATAGATCTGCAGAGATTTTGTTCATGGGTTCTAACCCATGAACAGAGCTTTGCTCTTGAATCAACTGTAGATCTTTTAGATTTGAAAAATGAAGAGCTCATTATAGGTTTTCATGGATTTTTCAAAGTCCCAAAAGTTTTTGTTTTTTTTTTTAAAAAAAAATTTAAGTGTTAAAATTTTCTGATGGATCTTTTCCATTATTATCGCAGAGCTATGCTCTTTTAAGGAATTTTATTCCTTTGAGACCAGAATTTGACAAGTGTCATTCTGTGACAGAGCTTTGCTCTGAAAGAGGAGATTTTCTCCTTGTCTCTAGGGATTCTTTTATTATTATTATTAGTGGGAATGTTTTCCTGGGGACCAACTGACAATCTCATTCAATGATGAGGTTGTCTTATTAACTTACATATTGTCATCCAGATTTTGTGGGTCCCCCTTCGGTCTTCTACCCGCCGCACTGCTGTGTGGTGTAATTAATTAATTTTAATTTAAGTAATTTTTAATTAATTAATTAACGCATTTTTTTATAAACGCCAATCGTTGGAATTACAACACTAACGGCTAAATTGTTCTTTTGCAGCGATCATGTCTCTAGACACTTCATTCCCGTTCGTCCGCTCGGAGGAGGGATTTCCCGAGGCGCCCTTGGACCGTGAAATCCTGGCCATGATTACGGAGTACGACCCGGAATACAAAAGTCT
The DNA here is from genome assembly GCA_030015575.1 of Agapanthus africanus. NCBI lineage: Eukaryota > Viridiplantae > Streptophyta > Magnoliopsida > Asparagales > Amaryllidaceae > Agapanthus > Agapanthus africanus. Next base: position 89,423,902 of record JASDDO010000019.1, on the reverse strand, counting down.
CCACCTTTGGGGGTCGTGGTACAATCAAATCATCATGGGCCGACGGAGCTTCACATACGCGGTACCGTCATAACCCATAACGGCGATTCATTATGCTACCCCACCCTCGGTGCAGTATGCCGTGGAGATGGTGGATTGGACCGCGAACAGCTTTCTTCATCCCGCTATGGATGCGGTTCCGGTCCAACGTCCTATGGTCTTGAATATCCTAGGACGTCGTATCTGTCAGGGCGAGGTGAGACCCTGGGGGCAATCATATAACATTGGTCTGATCCCCCGCCATCCGTTTGGCTACCTGCCGTGGGCCCGGTATATCCTGTCGACGAAGAAGTCGCGGTTGATAAGATTAGGATTGTACACAACGGTCTACGTCTCTCTCTTCCAGTATCCCACGCTCCCCACCTGGTGGTTTAAGGCTTTCATAGAGCAGTGGAACATTCCTACCCACACTTTTCTTGCCATGGATCGGGAAGTGTCCATCTCTTTGGAGGAGTTCACGGAGGTATCCGGTCTACCAGTCATGGGAGAACATTATGAGGAGCTGCTCCCGACAGATGTGTACGTCTTTGGTGCTAGGCCGGTGGTAAGGGGGGTCACACCGGAGAATGCTGTTCAACATCAATTCCCAAGCTTGATTAAGGTGTTGAACATCTATGAATCTCTTTTTATTGAACATGGAAGTCGGGGGGTTAACTTTGAGGATTTCATCGCTCGGTTCCTTCGCCCAAGCGTCCTCTCATCAGAGGCTGCCAAGTTTGCCACTCTGGCTGACCCTTTCAGTCTAGGTGCGGACAACCTACCGGAGAAGGAGATGATCAAAAGGGTTTTTTCCTTCCGGACTTCCCTACCATGTCATTTGCAGAAATTGCGGCCCCTGGAATGGATGAGGAGGCCTTTTTCTTAGGATTTCTTAGATTGTGGCTGAGCTGGTTTGCGATCCCAATGCACTCTCATCGTATGCGGCCCTCTGTCTTTTACCCAGCCCACCGGATGGCCATCGGGGTAAAGGTGGCTGTTGGGATCGCTGGCTTGGCGCACCTATATCATGGTCTCAGCCGAGCAGCGGATGCTAACGAGCCCGGGGTATTGCACGTGGTCTTCCCGATGCACTACTTTATGTCGTGGCTCGAGCTATATACGGCGGGTTTCTTCGGCATGCACAAAAGGCCCTCGTTCTTTAGCAAGTGTGGTTTCCCTCGCATCCTTCAGTTGATTGGCGCATCAATCGTGACCCCTTCACCACGAAACGCCAGGGGTTTACTGCTTCGCCCTCACACCGTTGGAGTCGGGATGTCCTTTATTGACAAGGTATTAACCATTAGAAAAGCATCCACCGCTGTGGTGCGACCATTACAGGACTCCTTTAAGGATGGAGCTTCAGTTTTGACGGCCTGGGAGACCCTCCACTTGTATTCTATTAGACCGGGCTTCCTAGTCTTCAGGCAGGGCGGTGCGGCAATCTTCATGAGATATAACCCGCATCGTTTCGCCCAACAACTGGGCTACGATCAAGGGGTACCCTTGGAAGCTTTCTTACTGGAACCTGCTGCCAATGAAGAAGGGATGGAGAACGCGTTACATCACTTCATGCGCCTGAACACGGGCTCTCGTTTTTTTATCAGTGCGCCGGCCTGCGCTCCACGACTCCTTAATGTATATGAAGAGTGGTACAATCACGCGAAAGGGGCCGTTATAAAGGAAGAAAGGCGAGTGTTGATCGACCGTAAAGGTGCACCTCCCGGCACCGACCGTAAAGCTCCCTTAGTGCCAAGGACCCCGGTGGTTCCTCCTCTAAAAGATGCCGGGGGCAGACCATCGCGTGCGCAAAGTCCTCCACGTAGATTACCGCTCCCTGATATCACAGATGCACCTCCCGCACCCTGTGCTCCAGTGAAGACAGTGGTTGTATCCTCGCCGGAGTCTGGTGTGGGTGCGGACATCGGGACCCGCCGTCCCAAGGTGGCTGCTAAGCGGAAATCGATCCCACGTAGACCTAGGGTCGGAGGGCAGAAGAAAAAGAAATCACTCTTCGCTGCAGATGTCGTATTCGGTCAAGAACCCCATGCTCCCTACGCCGAGGGCCTAATCGAATATGGGACTAAAGAGGGATTAGTCATGCCGCCGCCGGATGGCACAGACTTGGAAGCCGCTCTCGAAACTTCAGCGTGGTTGGCAAAGCGTGATGCGTGGCTGGCTAAACTTGCGCAATCAGGTAACTACTAGTCGCATTTTCTTTATTGCATCATATTCTTCTCATTGCCTTTGACTAACGTTTTTCTTTCTTTTCTTCCAACAGGCATCACTGATGAAGAAGCCATTGCTGCTTCTTTGAAGACTTTCCAGGAGGAGGAACGTCTTAGAGCGTCCATGGGCCTTAGTAAGTTTCAATTCATCAAGTTTCCATCTCCCTCGTGTTATGGTCGATCTAACCTTTCCCTTTTTATCACAGGAATCTCAATGCCGCTCCCGCCGGGTGACGCAGACGTTCTACCAATCGCCGATGTTCCTGCTTCTTCAGGGTTACTGCAGGAGGTTCGTCTTGAAGAGCCGATGAGAGACGCCTTAAAGGCTCTGGAGGCATCTCTGAACGAGGATGACGACGCCTTGAAGGAAGCGTCACAGAGGTCCATCGCAACAGCCCGAGAGGAACGGAAGCGGTCGAGGCGCGAAGCAAAGGCACGCAGGGCTGCCTTGGCTATGGGAGCGGGCCCCAGTACCGTCCCTCGTGCTGATACTCCTTCCGAAGAGGCCCCTGTCGCCCTCCTATCCACTGCTCGCAGACAAGTGGGCGCGCGCAGCTCGGAGCACAAATGACAAATCCACTTCAGGTAATATTTCTCCCGAGATTTTGTTGTAAGAGTTATAATGCCGTCGATTCTTATATATTTTATCTTATAGGGCCTAATCCAACCGAGGGGGAGGCGGAGACCGTTGAACCCAAGGAAATAGAGGGGGCGGCACCTACCGAACCTGAGCCGGCGGTGGGCAACGTCGCTGAGGCTTCGGGGCCTGAGATGGAGGTTGAGGGGTCTACAGCCGAGAAGGTCATTGATGCCCAGCCTGAAGTGGCGGCAGATGAAATGATCATTACAACTGAGCCCAGGATGGTGACGGACGAGGCACATGAGGCTGGCGACCTCGTGGTGATGGTGGACGAGACAACTGCGACTACTGAACCTGAGGGAGTAGTGGGTAAGGTGGCCATGATTCCCGAGGATGAACCAACCGCTCCTTCTCTGGAGTCTGGCAATGCTCCAGTCATAGCCCTCCCCGTCTATGGTCCTCCGCCGTCTCCCGGTCTCGCGAGCACAATAACGGTTCCCATTGAGTCGGGTGATGAGGCCACAGGCGGCGGCCTCATGTCAACAGAGGAAGGAATCGCCTCCATTTCAGCTGGCAGTTCATCAGGTAAATCCGAAGTTGCTATCTTCTTTATCTTACCATCCTCTCTGACAAGTTCGCATTTGTTCGTAACACAGGTGCAACCAGCGCCGATGCCCCACTGCTTGAGGGAGCGCCTTCAACGACTGCCTTGGCGGTGGTCACCTCTCAACCCTCTCTCATACCATCTAAGATGTTGGAAGGTATGGGTTCGTGACTTATTAATCTCACTTTTCAGACGTATAATTTGTGTACTAAAGTCATATTGTTGTGTCTTTTCAGGAGTGCTCTTTGATCATGTATATCAGATGCTGCTTCCACACTTCTCCTTTCCATCCGAACTCGCTTCTTCCTCTGGTGGCGCTGGTGAGTATGATTTCCATTGATATCTTTCTTTTTTATTGATAGAATTACTTCTAACCCTTTTTCTCCTCCCGACTGCAGCGCTACAGATTGAAGGAGGGGATACCAGATCGGCTGCGCCACCGGTCCTTCCGGCCTTGCCACCTGTCTCGGCTGGTATGGCGACTATCACATTAATGACTTCTCCCTCTTTTATTTCCTGAACTGTTATCTGATCACATCTTGCTTCTTTTCAGCCGCTGTTCCGGTCTTGGCGCCTTTTGAGTCCCATATTACAATGCCAGCCGGCCCTTCTCAGAGACGTCTGTCCTCAAAAGGTGCGGTGAATAGCCTGCGCATGTTGAGTGACTACATCGAGGAACTCGACGTCGAGACTCCTACGTCTGCTGCGGACTTTGCTACGACAGTTAACCAGATTCTGGTAATATTTGCCAACTTCCATGACGAGGGCATCGTCGCCTCCTGGGTTAATCACTGTCGGGAGATTGAGGCTCGCCTTCATCAGCTGGAGTCGTTGCGTCCCGCTCCTGAGACCTTGGCTGCCAGCAATCAAAGAGCGGCGTGAATTGAGTGGAGCGCTTCTTACTTCCGCCATATCGAACAAGAAGTTATTTCAAGGCGTAAAGAGCGCGGCGAGACCTCGAGCAAGTCTGCCCAGCTGCGTGTTCGGGTAGAGGCCAATGCTGTACGGCTTAAGGCTGCCTTTGAGGGTCTTCTGCAATGTCTTTCTGAAGGGTTATCCTTGAGGCAACAGCTTGACGTTGTCGAGCGGGATTTACCTAGCCAAGAAGCAGCCCAAAAGGCGGCCGAGGAGCAACTTTCATCCTTTTTACAGCAGCGGACCCAGGTGGAAGCGGAGGTGGCCGCGGCAGCCGCTCAGGAGGAGGCGCTGAAGGAAGTGCGAGAGCAACTTGTAGATTTACTAAAGACACTTCCTCCTCAGTAGCTATCCTTCTTTGTATCGTTTGTGCTTGTAGATAAAAGAATGTGTATATATATATATTTTTATTCTTTAACACAATGTATTTTGTACCCAATCAAGTTTATGAATAAAAGATACACATTTTCTGTAATGTCTTGTGTCATTTCTCCGCCTTTTCTTTCTTTTATTATCAGCACGCCACCTGAGTAAACATGGTCAATAGATAATAGAGCACGCATCTTGACTTTCTTAAGAAATAGCGATGGCTTAGGCCGCAGGTTCAGATCTGCTGCCTAAGACTTTTCAACTCTATGAGCCGTGAGGGTCTCGTAGAGATTTTTCTCCCTACGGATCGAGAGGATCTCGTAGGTGGGTTTTTCTCCTTAGGAATCGTGAGGATTCCTAAGTGTGATTTTCTCTTATGAGTCATAAGGATCCTATAAGAGAAATTTTCCCTCTTACGAGTTGAGAGGACTCGTAAGCGGTTGTTTCCCTCCTTGTCGAGTTTCGAGTTTGGAGAGTGAGACCTGTGGATAGTGTGCAAGAGACCGTTTTGGGCCAACTTGCAGGGTCCCGGTGCTTAGGAAATAGGCTCCTTTTATGCCTACTGCCTAAGGCTTTATCTCACGAGTCGAGCCGCATCGAGAATTTCCCGCAAAGACATCAATTTCTTCACAAGTCGAGACGAATCGAGCGTTTCTCGCAAGAGCATCCTAACGTCACATTTGACCTCTGCTCTTTACGACAGAAGCCCGTTAAGGTCGGTGGTACTTAGGGTTTTGGCCATCGTACCGTCGCATAAGCTGATATAGTCCTCGATAGGCAATCGTGCTGTTCGAGTAGCCCTGCGACTGCCGTGTCTCTGATCCCTTCGGGGGCTGGACAAGACGTCTTCAAGCAATCTTCCTAGGCAGTTTGACCGTCGGAAGAGTAAGCGTTAGGAATTTGCCATGCCGCTTTTTACTTGAGGTTAGGCTCATTTTGGCGAGCCCCGATGAGTCATAACCACTCCGCGCTGGTGTGGGATGATCTCCGATAGTCTTTCAGGTTTTGTGTGAGTTGCCGTCAGGACCCTGAAGCTAGGAATTTGGCCTTTGCTTCGTTTTGCTGGCATCGCGTCTGCTGTATCGAGACGAATGTCGCGGTGGGAACTAGGGATTTTGCCGTGGCTCCATTTGTTTGATTGTCGCATCTGCACCCTGCTGGAGGAAGAACACTGGAGTGATATCTCGTCTGCTGTATCGAGACGAATGTCGTAGTTGTCTCTAGGTTGCTGGTGAACCGTCGAGGTTTGGAACTAGGGATTTTGCCGTGGTTCCATTTGTTTGATGATGTTGCGTCTGCTGTGTCGAGACAAACGTTGGGGTGACATCTCGTCTGCTGTATCGAGACGAACGTCGAGTTGGTGACCACTCTGTGCTGGTGCGAGATGATCTCCGATTGTCTTTCCGGTTTTATATGAGTTACCGTCAAGACGTTGAAGCTCGGAATGTGGCCTTCGCTTCGTTTGCTTTGGTGTGTCCAAATCCTGTTGGAGGAAGAACACTCGGGTTGACATTGCGTCTACTGTATCGAGACAAACGTCTAAATAAAGCTGGGATTTTGCCGTCGCTTCACTTTGTTTCGACCGCAAGGTCTTTTGTTGGCGTTGTATCTGCATCTTGATGGACTGCGAAGGAACGCCTTTATTGACATCTCATCTGCTGTAACGAGACGAATGCTCAGATGGTCTTTAGGTTGTCTGTGAACCGTCGAGATTTGGCTTCGCCTTTTTATGGAGCCTGTTGGGAAGGTATGTTTCCCTCTTTGTTTGTGCCCCTGGATTGTATTCAGGAATCGATGTGATCTAACCTGTAGGGCCAAAGTTTTATCATCATTTTTTTTAAATCTCCGCGATGCTCTATCATTTCAGCTTTTATATCGCGAAGGTCGCGATTGCCCAATCATTTCGGCTATTTTTTGCGGTGCCCAATCATTTCGGCTATTTATTTTATTTTTACTCGCTGCTTTTTATTGCGAGTTGCCCAATCATTTCGCCTATTTTGCATGCATACATTTTACTTGCTGCTCTTTTTTTTTATTGCAAGTTGCCCCATCATTTCGGCTATTTCGTATGCATGTGTGGCCTACTGGCCTTTCGTCGTAAACCTGAAATTAGACACCGATCTCGGCATCGGCATCGCTGCAACTGGGATATTGCCAGGAGCGAATCATCATTTGCCTCTGTCGTTGTCGAACAAAGGAGGCTTAGCGAACAGGGTTAGGGTTCTGTCGACTAAGGCTTTTGACTTCATGAGCCGTAAGGGTCTCACAAAGGTATCTCTCCCTACGAGTCATGAGGATCTTGCAGGTGTGCTTTCTTCTTAGGAATCGTGAGGATTCCTAAGTGTATGTTCCTCTGTAAGTCGTAAGGATCCTACAAGAGGGGTTTTTTTTATCAGTCGAAAGGACTTTATAAGGGTTGTTCGTCATGCGAACATATCCCCAGTCTCGGATGAGACTTGGTTAGGGAAATGCTTATTCGCGCCCGTGGATTGTATACAAGGGTCAGTATTGAGCCACTTGTAGGGCAATATCGAAAGTTGTGGGGGGTTGCTTAAGCCCAGGTTTAGATCTCTGTGACTTAAGACTTTCAAATCTTATGAGCCGTGAGGGTCCCACAAGAGAGTTCTCCTTACGAGTCGTGAGGATCTCGCAAGTGTATTTTCTCCTTAGGAATCGTGAGGATCCCTAAGTGTGTTGCTCCCTTGTGAGTCGTAAGGATCTCACGCGGGTGGTTTCTCCTTACAAGGTCGAGAGGATCTTGTAAGTGTCCTTTAACGAGGTTGCGCCCTTTTCGGGTTTTCACAAACACTCGCCGGTAGTCCTGCTGTTTTTACTCACGGAGCCCTTTCGGGTTTTCATTCGTGCCCTTTTTGCTTATGGACATACCCCATTTTTTTTATTCTTTTTATTTTTATTTACCTTTTTTTTTACGAGGTCGCGCCCTTTCGGGTTTTCACGAACACTCGCCGGTAGCCCTGCTGTTTTTACTCACGGAGCCCTTTGGGGTTTTCATCCGTGCCCATTTTGCTTGAGGACATACCGTTTTTTTTTGTTTTTTTTTACCACGCCGGCCTGAGGATGCCGCGGGTTGATAGTAGTTTAATGACGTTTCGGTCATTTGCAAGTTTTAGGATATTGCGATCCGTCATTAATTTAAGGACGTTTCGGTCCGTTGTCGCCGTATTTGAGGCGAATATCTAGTTTATTGACTTTTCGGTCTATGAGGCTTTCTCTATGACTGAGCATGATGCCCCCGGCGTATCCATCTTTCTCGGAGCATGTGGTTGTGGCGGGCTCACCTTCCAGTTTTCGAAGATGACGAACTTGTTCTGTTGGTATTGATCTTCAACCCAGTTTTTGAAGACGTAGCAATCCTCGATCAGATGACCTACCGTTTGATGGTAAGGGCAATAATTAGGATTACTAACATCGCCTGGCCGTAACGGACGTTTTGGACTCGGCAGATTGATGAGTCTGTCGCACACTGCCAGTTCGAACAGTCCCCTTGTTTTATCTTGCGGAAACGAGTAAGGACGTTTCAACTTTTCCTGGAGGGGTTGCCGCTTGTTGCTTTGGCGAGCAACCGGTCTAGGGTCACTTGATTGTTGTTGAGCGCTGGCGACGAAGGCCGTTTTTCCTTTTCCTTTATCCTTTTTGTTCGCTCTGTTGTTTGCGGAGCTGAGATTTTTTCCAAGTAGCGTGCGATTGCACGGCTGAACGTTCTCGTAGCTCCTCAATTCCTTTATTTTTGAAATAGATTCCCCGAGAGAAGGGTTGGGGGTAGCTTCTTCGTCAGATTCGCTTCCAAAGGTGATAATTTGTGATCCCTTAGAGTCGGCTATATGACAATCGTCGGCGGCTCTTTTGCGCTCATCTATCGCATTTTTACGGCGTCTACGAGCTTCACATTTTGCCCTGTCAAAGAGTTGCTTTTGAGCGACATACCCTTGCCACCAACAGTTAAAGGATTCGCAGTCTTCGGTAGGATGTATGATCTTCTGATGATATAAATAGAAGTTAGGGTGTATCTCTACCTCAGCGAGAGTATTTTCTTCAGAGGGCGGTAGCTTCATTCCTACTGATAGAGCTTTGGCGAACCTTTTCCTCGTCTTGAATTTGTTTTTACCTGCAGTGTATGGCTTTTGATTTGACGGGAATGCCTTGGCTCTTTCCAGTATGGCCATTTCACGCTCTTGATTGGTTTTTGCTTTCAGACGAATTTCATTTAAGAAGACATCGATCAACTCGTCTGATGGCTGTAGAGTCTCCGGCTCAGGGTTCGCCATTGGTTTCTCGGCGCAAGAAGCCTCTTCATCATCTGCCAGTGAATGAGAAATCACATGACAAGTCGCTACGTAGTCTTCGGATTCATCTGATGAGTTTTCTCCATCATTTTCATCTTCGACGATAGAACAAGCTGCACCCATTGTATCCATTTTCTTTGGAGAGTGCGGCTGTGGTGGGTTCACCTTCCAGCTTTCAGACAGCGCGAATTTGCATTATAGGTACTGATCCTCGATCCATCCCTTAAAGACGAAACAATCCTCGATCGGGTGACTTACCGTTTGGTGGTAAGGGCAATAATTGGGATTATTAAGATCATTTGGCTGTGACAGACGCTTTGGACTCGGCAGATTGATGAGTCTGTTGCGCACTGCCAGCTCGAACAGTCTTTTCGTTTTATTATGAGGAAACGAGTAAGGACGTCTTAGTCTCTCCTCGAGGGATGGGCGCGGACGCACATTGTTTTGGCGAACGACCGGTTTTGAATTGCTCGGCTGTCGTTGAGCATTGGCGACGACGATCGCTTTCCCTTTTCTTTTCTCATTTCGAGAATCAGGTTTTGGAGGAGACGGTCCATGGCGCATCTGGTCCATTTGGGCTAATTTGTCGATCAAAGCCTGGAAGGTAGTCGGCTTGAAGAACATCATGAATTGCGAGATGGTCGCTTGAGGGTCAAGGGTACCCACGAACATGCCTACCGCAGGTGCCTCCTCTATGCCTTGTTCGCATTTCGACCATAGGCTTTGCCATCGTGTTGCGTATTGGACCCACGTTTCACCTGGCCTTATCCTGGCATTTATCAGTGTTGTTATCGGGGTGCGTTCACTAGCACTCGCGAATCTTTGCGTGAACAGTAGCTCCATCTCCGCAAATGTTTTGACATAGTCATTAGGTAGCTCCGAATACCATTCAAAGGCTGTTTCTGCTAAGCTGCCAACGAATTGGCGAAGCAACAATTTGTCATCGCCTCCAGTGTTGCCGCATAAGGCCCTGAATTGAGCGACATGTTGATGCGGATTCCCTGTCCCTTTATATACGTGGAATTTAGGGATAGTATATCCCGGCGGGTAACTGATTTGGTCATACCAGCTTGGATACGGTCGTCCGGTTCTAACAATTTGCCCAGCCGCTTCATTCGCCTGATGAACCCGGATCTGCTGAGCTATATAATCGTCTAGTGCGGCCTTGGAAATGGTTTCATCTTTGGCTGCTGAAAGAGCCGGCGGAGGATTAGATGTCTCCCCTCCGTCATCTTCAACAATGATTGGAGGGTCTTCAGCTGGAGGGTCTGGCTGTAACATCATCCCTACCATATCTTGGAAGAGGAGGGCCATTTTCTTTACGCTGGCCGCTTGTTCCGCAGCCTCTTTATCCTTCTTTTCCAATATCCGGCGAAGAAACTCAGCGTCAGTTTCTTGTTCTTGACGCTCATCCGAGGACGTTTCAGAGCTTTCTTTTGGCCCAGTGAGTGCGGCCATTGCAGTCATCATTTCCTGGAGTTTTTGCTGTTGCTCCTGGGCTTTCGTCACTGATCGGGTGAGCGGTCGGTGGCCCGTAGATATGCGACTGTCCTCTTTACCAGACGCCACATAAACTGTATGAACTATCATGCCCCCTGACTTAGGGCGTTTGGGTGCGCTACCTCTGATATTTGTCGTTGGCGCGGGGGTTTTCTCCGGCCTTCTTCTTTTGTGGGCCGTTGAAGTTGAAGGGGCTGTTGTAGTGGGCACCCTAGCGATTGTCGTCCTTTGCTGTTTAAGAGGACGATCCTTTTATTCTTGCACTTTCGTCTTTTTCTGTTGACGAGAGTGACCTGGGTCAATCACGGAGTCTTGGACCCTCCGCCAAACCTTGTATATTTTTTAGGACAGCCGTTGAGGGGGCTGTTCTAGCTTCGTTTCCGGAACTCTCTCCGCGGGCGGAGGAGATCTTTTCAATGTAGCGGTTGGAGAGTTCTTACGTACCCTCCTCAGCAGTTCAAAGCTGTTCCCAGTTGGAACAGCAGCGTTGACTTCTACCACCGGAGCCGGTGGAGTTAGCCCTGAGGGGGAGTTGCCCCCTGCCTTCCTCACTCGTCGCCAATGGCGACGTCGAGCACGACGACCCGTTGGGACTGGCTCGGAGATTGAGACAGCTTCTTTTTGCCCCATGTCTGAATGAGGCGTCGCTGGTGTTAGCCTTTTAAAGACTGAGGTTGTCTTTTGAGGGATGATATTCAACCTGTCGAAGACAGACCCTCGAGCAGGGGAAGTAGCAGGAACAATCAGTCTTGAAAAGACTGACGCTTTGATAGGGGAAGCCGTCTTGACGACTTCTGGAGCAGCAGTTATTGCCTTCCTCGGGACAGCCAATTTAGAGTTCTGATCCAGCCTCGCGAAGACAGAGGCTGCTGGTTTGGTAGTGGGCGACCCGTTGACATGGGCCATCGTAGCAGTGAGCCAGTCGAAGACCGACTTCTTGTTCACTTCCAGTGCAGGTATTGGCATAGAGAAACTTGTAGGCGGGATCATGGTCCCGAAAAACAGGCCGGTGGTGGCCTGGATAATCTGCTCTATGGGCATGGTGAACAGAGAGGCCGCTTGGGGCCCGTAGGTTATGCCCCCAGTTGAGGCCGGACGCGAGCTGCAGTTGCAGTTGGAGCACTTCGAACAAGTTGAGGCCATCGATGCTTGATTCCTCTTCTACACCAAGCGAGAGACCAAATCTTAGTAAACTTGAAATCCAAAGGCAACCGTTAACAAACCGCGATTAGTTCGCGAAGACGACACACGAAGTGTGGAGTGGAAAGAGGAAAAGGTCCCACCGGGCGTGCCAGAATCTGTTCCCCTCCGAACGGCGGCGCACAAGACTGCGATGTCCTGACGCTAAGATTCGGGGCAGATGCTATTTGGTTTTATCCGTCCACCTCTCCGAAGATGCCAAGTTGATTTATGGCATCGTGTATCGGATGTTTAGACGGATGCGGCCGATATAGCAGACTTCGTCAGATTCCCCCTCGCTTGAGGGTTTTTTGATTGTAGGGACGCTCTTCCCTGCAGGCGCAAGCCCCTGCAGTTAATTACGCTACCGCATCGCGGTAACAACTTTCTCCTTCTCCAGCTGGTCACTTCGTGTCGTGGGTGTTTGTTTTGTTTGTGGTTGCCCGTGGATTGTATACGGAGACCAATTTATGTCGTCGCCCGTAGGACGTGGATTAGTCCAAATCCGTGTTTTCTTAGATTTGGGTTTAGGGTTTTGGTTTGAGGATACGTTAACCATATTTGAGGCTAAGATCAACTCAAACGTTTGTTAAGGATACGTTAGTCCAGTTTGAGACTAAGATCAACTTAACGGGATCGTTTAGATCCGACAAAAGAGCAATTGGGGGCTCGATTGTTCCAGTTTAGGGACATAGTGGTCCATTGCATGCATGGCCGTCGGGACCCATCACCTCTCTGACGACGTTGAAGGGTTACAACGACAGATGTCAGAGGAGTTCAGAGATGTACCCTTGAGCCAAAGTTAATTGGGGGATCTAGAGTCCAATTTGGGACTAAAGTCTGTTTGAAGGTTTAAGGATGCGTTAGCCATATTTGAGGCTAAGATCAACTTAAACGGGATCGTTTAGATCCGACAAAAGAGCATTTGGGGGCTCTATTGTTCCAGTTTAGGGACATAGTGGTCCAACATTCCCATTTTGGGGACGGATGTTAGTTTAAGGACACGTTAGCCATATTTGAGGCTAAGATCAACTTAAACGTTTGTTAAGAATACGTTAGCCTAATTGCCAGACTAAGATCAACTTAACAGGATCGTTTAGATCCGACAAAAGAGCATTTGGGGGCTCTATTGTTCCAGTTTAGGGACATGGTGGTCCATTTCCAGTTTAGGGACATGGTGGTCCAAGTTCCAGTTTAGGGACGTGGTGGTCCATTGTTAGTTTAAGGACGTTTCGGTCCACGAGTTTAAGGACCCCGCAGTTCGTATCGATGTGTGGTCGTCGGGACCCGTCACCTCTCTGACGTCGTTGAAGGATTACAACGATGGGTGTCAGAGGAGTTCAGAGATGTACCCTCGAACCGGAGGTAAATTGATTTGAGAGAAGATTTGTGCTCAGTTCAATTTAATTTAAGGACTTACGGCCAGAATTGGGCTAAGTCCAGTTGAAAATGTTCAACATTTTTATTTGTTTTTGGCCTAATAGGCTTGTGCTAGGGCTTGGCCTCTTTTTAATAATGCATAGCATTATTTATTTTGTCAGGGCTGTGCCCATTTATAGATGATGCAGAGCATCAGTCTTGTTTGGGTTCTGCCCTGTTTATTGCATTTTCAATTTTTGTTTGGGCTCTGCCCTTTTATAAATGATGCAGAGCATCAATATTGTTTGGGCTCTGCCCCTTTTCATTGTATTGCAATTTAATTTTCCCTACTAGGCCCCTCTGATTTGGGCCTGGCCCTTCAGTAAAAGAAATGCATTGCATTTGTCAGGCGCTTTGCGCCAATCACTGAGCGCAAGCACTTGTGGTGAGGACACGTGTCATGCTCTGGTTAGCGCAAGCGCAACAACGCAGTGCGCTGCGCTAGTGCGCTGCGCTAGTGCGCTGCTGACACATGGCGCGCTCTGGTGAGTTGCGCCAATTCCAGAGAGCAAAGCTCTATTTCAAGAGCGCGTAGCGCAAGTTGTTCTGTAGCTGACACGTGGCGCTCTCCCAAGAGCGCAACAGCGCAGTTTGGAAGTGCAAAGCACTAAGAATCTTTTAGATTCAAGAACAGAAGTGTAAAGCACTATTTGATTTCTTGATCTAATTTAGATCAAGGAAAAGATAAGTTTTTCTTGTTTTTCTTATCTCAAAGAACCAAAGGTTCATAAAAGTGCAAAGCACTATTTTATTATTATTTTTTTTTATTAAAGATCATTGATCTTGTTTTTAGATCTATGATCTGTTCATGAGAGAACTTTCTCTTTTTTTCTAAAGGTTTTTTACCTTTTTGTTCTTGAGGAATTCTTCAGAGTTCTCTTTCGCTTCTTCTTTTTTTTTTAGAAAATGTTGATGCCTTTGAATTGAGGCCTAGAGTCCTTTTTATAGTGCCCATAAATTAGTTAAATTTGTTAAAGAGATCTTTCTCTGAGTGATTTGGGGAATTTTCCCCACCGTTGGATCTTTGATCCAAGAGCTTCTATTTTACAGAAGAAAATCTTCTTGTTTTAACAAGAACAGAAAGATTTCTTTAAAATCTTAATTCTGTTTGGCGCCAATGCCCCAGCGCGTGACACGTGTCACGCAGCGCACAGAGCAGCGCAACTGCGCTAGCGCATCTGCGCTAACACGTGTCGCGCAGCGCAAAGCGCAATGCAACTGCGCTAGCGCATCTGCGCTGACACGTGTCGCGCAGCGCAGTGCTTGCGCAACTGAAGCGTTGCTTCCTTTAATTTTTAGTTTAAATAGAGCTTTGCTCTGATTGGGCGCGCCTTCTTGGGCGCTGTGCTGACGTATCAGCGCCTGACATGTGGCGCGTTGCGCCCGAGATTTGAAGCGTTGCTTCAAAATTTTGAATTTTGAATATCAACAGAGCTTTGCTCTGATTGGGGGAAACAAGCCTAATCCAATCACCAAAGCCAAATTTAAGATCTCCGGGTACAAATCAAGCAAGAAACCTTCAACCTTTTAGAAGCGACGCCGATCTTCAACCGAGCAAGTGATCCAAGGCGATCCACGACTCACGGAGATGATGCGAAGCTAATTCGACGATCGAGTTCTTTCCTCAATTCTTGTAGTTCTTGAGCGAATTGTAACGGAATTGTTGAATAATAAAAGGTGAAATTTCTTTATCTTGCTTATCTTTATATTTGAGCATTATGATTAGTTCTCAATTCTTGATTGTGTTCTTTGTCATAATGCTTGAGTAAAAACTCCGCTCGTGGAGGAGTCGAGAGAATAGATAGATGATGATGATTACAATCTTGAAACGATTCTTAATTCCTATAAGTTTTGTAAACTCTTATAAATTGAATCATCGACAATCTAGTTTCGAGCGAGATGCTTCTTGAATGTTTTCGCTCTTAATTAGAGATCAACGATCGGTAATTCAATTTACTAGAGGCTAGCATTTGAATGAAAATCAACGAAAGGACAAAGGATGAGATGAAGAAACCCTAGTTCCTTCAAAAGATCCTTAAACCTCGTTGATCGTCATCGATCTAGCAACAAATCATTAATGAATAAGAAAACGTAATCACAAGTTTTCATCACTTCTATAGATTCGATCGATTCCTACGAGCTTCATTACAAATCTTGATTACTAATTCGATTTGGATATCATCGATTCTTGATTCTTGATTTTGAGTTTTCTTGATATTAGATCTAGATTTAGATAATTCTTGAAATTCACTTTTATAAATCTTGAATTGAATTCTCTTTTCTTTTCTCTTTAATTTTCAATTCATCTAAATCAATTACGATCGAATCACACTTTCCCTGTGGACGGTCCGCACTCGCTAACGAACCTACAATTGACACCGTTATTGATTGTAGTTTACAAATTTCTTTGGCTGTGATCTCTATACATTTTCTACCTACACACCGAGAATCATTCAATCAAATGGCGCCGTTGCAGGGGATAGTGTGCTAATTTGTTCGTTTTTGAAATTTGAATTGAAAAATTTATTCCATCAGAATTTTTTGATCAAAATTCGCACAAACACTAAACGATTCGTTGTGATTTGTTGCAAGGAAATCTGGAATCTGTGGAGCGAGAGGAAAAATTTTCAGAATATTCCAGAGAGTACAGTAAGTGAACAGTAGCAGCCTCAAGAAATTTCGTGCAGTGATCAATCTACCACGCCGCGGATCCACGGCCATTATATGCTCATTGCGGCGGTTCCGCGGCCATCCTAGGGATTTGCTGTGCCAAATTTTCTCGGTAACTCTCTGACTTTCTTATCTCTTTCTCAATCTGCTCCATTAACCAATTTCTGCAGGTTTTTTTGAAAAAATTCGCAGCACCGCAAAAATAAAAATTGTGCCTGTTTGATCTTGGTTGTTTGCATTTTTAATACGGAAATTAAGGGGAAAAGACCAAATTCAGATTAGGTGGGAGTTCATTACCCTTCCTAAGCCCCGAAAATCACAAAACTGCATCCGCATTACCCTCATTAACTAAAAAAATATCTAGACATGACTCTAAGGACCGTCGCGCTCACTTAGGACAGAAAGAGGTCGTGGGTAATCTATTACTTATCCGCGTTTCTTTTGTGGTGTCTAAGGCAAGTGTGTCTAAGACAAATGGTTACTTAATTAAACCCACTACTTACGTAGTGGAGAACCTCCCACTTACCTGGCCACAGGAGAGACAAAGAGGCAGTAGAGGATTGATCCTGCGATTTATCTTCTGGCAGTTAAGAGCGGTCTAGAGACTTGACCTAGGTGACCACTAGATTTTAGGGTTGTGTGTGCATTTTTTTTGTGATTTGCATTTTTTTCAAAAATCCGTATCTTTTTCAAAACAAACACCAACTTATCATTTTCCTTAATTATCTTAACGCTGCCACTTGTGCTAAACCCTTTAGTGCATGCTCGGCTGGACACGAGATTCTAGTGCCCATCTTGTCCGCGTTCCCCCTATCGACTCTGAAGTCGGTAATTCTACGTCTACTTCTTCTTTACCCACCACCACACCCACATCGATGGACGGTTCTCCATCGAACTTCTTTACCACTACTCTGCCACCATCCGCAGGTGCGCAGAATCCACCCCGCATCTCTCTCCAAGAGAGATGTTATCCTATGCGAAATCCTCTTTCGACCTGTCTCACAATTCCACCAGCCAACGGGGAAAATTTTGAAATAAAACCCCAATACATCAATCTTCTACCCAAATATCACGATCTCGAGTCTGAAGACGCATGTCTTTATTACCAAATTTGAAAATGTATGCGCCATGATGGGTACTTCACAGCTTTCTGTGGATGCTATGCGTCTACGTCTTCTCCCATTTACTCTGTGCGATATAGCCGAGAAGTGGCTTTATAACACAACCGCACATTCCATTTCAAACTGGGAAGAATTCGTAAAATCATTCCTAATGAAATTCTACCCTAAAAAACAGCTCGAGTCCGTAGCGAAATAAATCAATTCACCCAGCTTCCAAATGAAACATTCTCGAAGTGTTTTGAACGCTTCAAGGATCTGTTAGTTCAATCTCCACATCACGGAATTCCTAGATGGGATCTGTGCAGAATCATATATGAGGGCATTAATCCTACCACAAAACAGACCCTTGAATCCATATGTCAAGGCACCTTCATGACTAAAGATGATGGTGAAGCTTGGAAATTCTTAGAAGATTTCGCTGAAAGATCTTTACAGTGGGAGGGTGTAAGTCAATCGTCTAGGGGGCAATAACCAATCTGATGTTTCCATAGGAGTTAGAGCTGAAATGTCAGCGATGCAAAAGAAACTCAAAACTATAGAAAATAAATTTTTAGCCACCGCCCTAAATCAAATGTCATTCTCCAAAACTGTATGTGGATACTGTTCTGATCCATCACATCTTACGGAAGAATGTCTATTGAATTCTTCGTTTCAAGGTCATGAGCATATCAATTCTGCTTTCCAACAAAAACCTAGAGACGATCCGTTTTCTTCCACTTATAATCAGGGTTGGAGGAATCACCCTAATTTTGCTTGGAACCAATCACAAAATCAAAACACGGTTCCAACCCAGAACAATTTCCAAAGGGCTCTTCCACCACAACAGCAACCACTTCAATTGAGTCAGCACCCCTTCCAATCACAAAACTTTTAAAATCCGGTCAACACACCTGCACCAAATAATCCTTTGCAGTTGACCGGTACTGATGAATCATCTTCATTCATGAACTTGCTTCTGACAAATCTCATGCAAGTTTCGGCTAAAATAAAGACTTCCGTCGATGATATAAAGAAAAACTCCATCTCCCAAGCGGAGAGTATTAAATCGATGGAAGCAGAAATTGCAAGATTAAAAACTGAATTGAGTGCGAGAGAAAAAGGGAAACTTCCAGCTCAACCTTTACCCAATCCTGGCTATTCACATCATGTGAATGCTGTCACCACGTTGAGATCTGGAAGAGTGCTTGACAATCATGTTGGTAAGGAGATTGATAATAATGAAGAATCAATCGATGATACCCCGGCTGAGACTTTTCCTTCCACTTCTACTTCTGTTTCTGACCCCAGTTCGTCTACCCCACCATTTTCTTCCGAGCCTATTCTCCGTTTTCCCCAAGGCTTGACACCTCAACACACCTCTTCTAGTCCACCAAAAACGATCCCCACTCCTATTCTTAGATCGTTCCTACCTACACGATCTTCTCCAGTGTTGGACCCTGACCTTATTGCTCAAGCTCCTTACCCGAATCGGTTAAGGGGAAACAGACCTAGTCCGCAAATGGAGAAGATCACTGAAATCTTTAAACAGGTTAGCATCAACATCCCTCTTCTAGATGCAATACAACAAGTCCCCGCTTATGCGAAAATTCTCAAAGAATTGTGCACTAGAAAGAGGAATACTCAAGTACCCAAGAAGGTATTCATGTCAAAGACTGTAGACACAACTTTTCCCCAACAATTACCAAGGAAACGTAAGGATCCTGACTATCCTACCATTTCTATTTCTATTGGGGATAAACACATCAACCGTGCTCTACTTGACCTTGGCGCAAGTGTTAATCCTCTTCCTTTCTTGGTTTACGAGCAGTTAGGGATCGGAGAGTTGAAACCAGCCCCCTGCACTCTCCAGATGGCTGACCGATCAATCACCAAACCGAGGGGTGAACTAGAGGATGTGTTGATAAAAATCGGGGAATTTGTATTCCCTGTGGACTTTATTGTACTTGATACACAGCCTATAGCAAACCCACAGAATCAAATTCCGGTGATTCTTGGTCACCCCTTTTTGACCACTCCCAATGCTATAATCAACTGTCGTAATGGCTCTATGACCCTATCCTTCGAGAATAGGTCGATTGAGCTGAACATTTACAAGTTGGGAAGTGAACCCTTCGAACCTACTGCTCAGGTCTGTTCTGTCGAATTAATGGATGTCGACAGCAGCGAATTTGACGATCTTCATGATACTGATCTTGACTCTTTTCATATGTTGTTTGACCCAACTATGTATCATACACATACGGACTCTTCCACCGAGTTGTCCGGGTCAACAATTAACACTGATTATGAACCGTTTTTGGAGTCTGAAGATCACCCCGCGCTTTTTGATGACATTATTCTTCGGGGTATTGATGAGACTTTTGAGGAAATCTTCGCTGAAGAACTCGCATTTTTGAATGACACGGGTGTTGAGATGAATCCACTTCAATACAAAGAAATTGAACCTCCACCCCTTCTTCTAGACTATAAAGAGAATGCGAGTAATCCATCACATTCACTGAGTCGTCTCTCCAAAACGAGACGCAAACACATTCTATCCCACCACTTATCTTTTCCCTACTTCTTCTTGGCTCTATTCAACTTGTTCTTCCACCAATCGGTGCACTACACAGATAAAATTTTTGAATGGTTGGTGTTAACCTTCGGTCTTTGCAAAGCTTGGCATCGACCAATGATCTTGACCCCCTCTTGTGATTTTCAAAACTTAACATTGTTTAACTCAAGTTTGGGGGGGTATATTTTCTGGCTCTTGAAAAGAAAATTTTTCACACAAAATGGGAGCCAAAAGAATAAGTTTGGGGGAGCATTTTCACTTTAATATATTTTTGCCCCCATCAAAAAATTTCCTCCCAAGATTATAGGTTTTTTGAGATTTAGCGGATGGCAACAGTGATGACACTGTTGAAAACAAGTTTGGGGGAGGTTTGTGCTTATTTGCGCATTCTTTGCATCATACTTTGCATAAGCACAAAACATTTGAAAATATATAAAAATTTTAAAAAAATTCAAAAAAAAATTGTACATAAATAAGATAATAAAAGATTAGATAGTGAAAAATTACATCCAAAAGATTGGAAAAATTTAAGAAAACCAAGAAAATTAGAAGTTTTCTTAAACGAACTAGTAATTAGTAGTTATGAGCCGTTGTCCCAAGGGTTAGTAAGATGAAGGAAGTCACTAATCTGCGGATAAAAATAAGTCTGAAAAATAGTTCCTATTCTGGAAGCCAGACATTTGAACGTTGATACCCTACTATACGCACTTACACACGTCTTGAAGCTCGGGATAGTAGAGGATACCTTGAAATGCTCTTGTCTAAAAGCCAAAGTATGAAGAAAATAAAAAATGAATAAAAGATAAAATGGTGAAAAGAAAAAAAATGAACACTGGTTTTGTTATCGCCAAGGCAGCAATAAAAAAATATAGCGAGGGTGCTTAATCACCTAGTGTCTTAGACCAACTGGTCTGGGAGTCACTGCTAAACCTTAGGTGGTGCAAGACGAGGAATACACCGTATAAACAAGCACAAGAGTAATCGGTCGGTTAGTACCTCAAGAAGTATTAACGGTCGCATGAAAAGTGTGTGAGCAAATTCATCCAAATATTCACTAATTAAAAAGTACCAAGGCAGATGGACAAGAGTATGATAGTTTGAATTGAATTCTCTGGGTGTAGGGATGTCTTTTACACACACGTAGGGTTATATGATCGATGTTTGGAAGAAAGATAGGAATGACGAATAAAGACGATGTTTTATTGAGGGATGATGTGATTTCTAACATTTTTTCATGACTATTAAGATAGGGCTCATGACAGCCGTAAAGCTAGTTTAGTTGGAAACTCTAATTTTCAAAGTCTTTCTTTTACAATTCTTATCTTTATATGTAATTTTCACGGTTCTCCTTTTATTATTGGATTTTATGGGTGCAATCCACTGAAAACCCTCAGGAGACAACACTCCTCCTACTAGGGACACCTAGAGGTTTAAAGACTTGTTGTACGTGCTCAGTGCAATCGTGTTGCCTACGAAAGTGTGCTAGTTAGTTTTTCTTTTTCTTTATTTTCTCCTTCTCTTTTAAATAAAACAGTTTGCTCGAGACGACCAAAATTAAGTTTGGGGGAATTTGATCAGTCAAAAATATTGCATTTTTAACACATCAATTTCCCTACTATTTGCAATCATCTAAAAGTGTTCGGTATAAATATAGCATATATTAGCAAAACATCTGTAAAATACCAAATAACTTGTGTTATATATTATAACCGACATTTTGAGGGAAATTGAGTGTTTATCATTGCACGCATAATCTTTGTATAGCGCAACACTTGTCTCGAGAATCTGTGCAGGAAATTCCAGGAAAAGAGCCGAAATTGATAAAAGTGCTAATAAAAATACGCCAAGTCCAAGCCTTGTGATCTGGCGGTGATATAGAAAGAAATATGAGATTCCACACATCAGAAAAGTGCCACAAAGTCATCACAAACTCACCTTGGAAATTCAGTGCATTGAAGCCTCAAATGGGCCGCGGATCCGCGGCCAGAAGGGCCTTCCCGCGGCGGATCCGCGGCCACGTGATGGTGACGTCAGCATTTCTTTGCTTCAGGCTTCTTCTTTCAAGGCCCACGCTCATTTAAGCCAATGCAAATTCCAGAGAACTCCAGAAGCTTCTGTCCGAACAGCAAAGCTTTTTGTTCAAGCTAAACACTTCCAAGCTGCTTAAGCAAGCCACATAACTACCTAAGCCTAGAAGCTTCTTCCTAACCTCCAAGCTTATCAAAGAAGCTAGCTCTAACTAACTAATTCTAGAAACTTCTACCTAACTACCAAGCTTGCAAGTGAAGCTAATCCTAACCTAGCTTCTAAAGGAAGCTAATCCTAATCAAGACTATAAAAAGGACCCAAAGGCTTCACTCTCAAGGTTGTTGAAGGTTGTTGATCATTCCACATCATCCACCCACAAGTTGAGTGACACAACTTGTGCACCCAAAGCCTAATCCAATCACCAAAGCCAAATTCAAGATCTCCGAGTACAAATCAAGCAAGAAGCCTTCAACCTTTTAGAAGCGACGCCGACCTTCAACCGAGCAAGTGATCCAAGCCGATCTGCGACTCACGGAGACGATGCGAAGCTAATTCAACGATCGAGTTCTTTCCTCAATTCTTGTAGTTCTTGAGCGAATTGTAACGAAATTGTTGAATAATAAAAGGTGAAATTTCTTTATCTTGCTTATCTTTATATTTGAGCATTATGATTAGTTCTCAATTCTTGATTGTGTTCTTTGTCATAATGCTTGAGTAAAAACTCCACTCGTGGAGGAGTCGAGAGAATAGATAGATGATGATGATTACAATTTTGAAACGATTCTTAATTCCTATAAGTTTTGTAAACTCTTATAAATTGAATCATCGACAATCTAGTTTCGAGCGAGATGCTTCTTGAATGTTTTCGCTCTTAATTAGAGATCAACGATTGGTAATTCTATTTACTAGAGGCTGGCATTTGAATGAGAATCAACGAAAGGACAAAGGATGAGATGAAGAAACCCTAGTTCCTTCAAAATATCATTAAACCTCGTTGATCGTCATCGATCTAGCAACAAATCATTAATGGATAAGAAAACGTAATCACAAGTTTTCATCACTTCTATAGATTCGATCGATTCCTACGAGCTTCATTACAAATCTTGATTACTAATTCGATTTGGATATCATCGATTCTTGATTCTTGATTCTTGATTTTGAGTTTTCTTGATATTAGATCTAGATTTAGATAATTCTTGAAATTCACTTTTATAAATCTTGAATTGAATTCTTTTTTCTATTCTTTTTAATTTTCAATTCATCTAAATCAATTACGATCGAATCACACTTTCCCTGTGGACGATCCGCACTCGCTAACGAACCTACAATTGACACCGTTATTGATTGCGGTTTACAAATTTCTTTAGTTGTGATCTCAATACATTTTCTACCTACACACCGAGAATCATTCAATCAAGCTGCAAGAACATTCAGCTGTGCAATCGCACGCTACCTGAAAAGAATCTCGGACCCGCAAACAAGGGATTGAACAAAAAGAATAAGGGGAAAGAAAAGGTCCCTGAGGATATCGCCCTCGATAATCGAGTCGTCGAAGAGCTGGCAGCCAAGGATCCGCCCAAGAAAAACAAGATGGATTACAACATTCTGGCACACCTGAGGAAGATCCCCTCACAGCTAAGCATTCTCGACACCCTTCTGCTATCTAAGGAGGCAAGAGATTCTTTGATCAAGGCATTACAAGAGCCTGACCATTTTTAAGCTTTCCTAGCCGGAGAAAAGATGAAGGATGAGCTGGAAGAAGTGCACACGGCCGATATCACCTTCGGCGATGAAGACCTCCTCCTCGGGACGTGCGAGCATAACCGTCCCCTTTATGTCTCCGGATACTGTCATGATATCAAGATAGACAAAATCCTGGTTGACAATGGGTCCTCCGTCAACCTTCTCAATGTAAGAGTGTTGAAGGAAATCTGCATGAGCGTTCAGCATCTCGCTTGTGATAAAATCACTATCTCCGGGTTTGACTCCTAGTCATCACGGACGCTTGGGTCTGTGATACTGACGTTACGCTTTGGGCTACTCGCCACGGACATCAAATTTCACGTCATTGATGCCAAGACATGTTACAATGCTTTGCTCGGCAGGCCTTAGTTACACGAGTAAAACATCATCCCTTCTACACAGTATCAGTGTATGAAGTATTTCAAGGATGGTCTCGAGTATACCGTGACAGGGGAGTTGAACCCATTCTCCGTGAATGAAGTCCGTAAGTACGAAGATGCGAAATATTTCATACCAGATTTCGAAGACACAGAAAGATGCCAAAAACCGAAGAACAAGGCTATCACCACTATTCCGGTCTTTGGAAGTGATACTTAGGAGGAAGAAGAAATAATTTATTCAGGGCCGCCCCAACGCAAAGAGTCGGGACCATCCACCCCTATGCTAGTCTTCGGCAGCGACTCGGAAGATGAGGTCAATGCAGTATTTTCTGTTCGGCCATCAATACAAGCCTTCACTGGCGATGATCGGAGTTTGCAAATCGCTATGGTTCCGCAAGAGCACTACAAAGAGCTCGACGCACTTGATACCTACAAAGTGCAAGAACTGCAGACGTTATACGTCCCTCCCAGACGAAAAGATGAAAAGGCGATCCTCTTTTATCGATCTGCGGAAACCAAAGTGGAGAAAGAAATCTGGCATGGTGCCGATTCCCCTCTTGATAAGCTCCAGCTCATCCGTCTGCCCAGATACTACACAGAAGGATTAAAAAGCTTGTTGAGGCGCTAAGGCGTACCCTTCAAATAGACTGCTCGAAAGCTAAGTTCTATGAAAGGATCTGGAACGTCCCCGGAACTCAGCGAAAATTGCCCAATGGGAGAATGGAAATGATCGAGCTTGGATATGTTCAATCCAAGAAATGGGAGCAATTCCATGGCTGCTACGTCATACATGATTTTGATAAAGAAGGAGATGCTCTGGTAGAAGACACTAACCCTGAACCAAGACGAGGTCCTGCCGTGAAAATGCCAAGTCCGTCGTTCGAGGAACAGATGGACAAGCTAATAAGGGAAGCGGGTCAAAAGGTCCGGGATGATCATAGCCACGAAATGGCCATCTACGAGAAAGCCAGGACACAGCACCTCCTTCAGCAGGCTATAGAGAATGACGATGTCCTTCGTCGTCGGCCCGTCATATAAAAGACCCGATGTGGAGGCAAAAACAAACTAAAGAAGGAAAAAAATGTCCGACAGCAACAAAGCAGGTCCAAGAAGCCTCGCGGTCGAGAATTGAGCAGCCAGGATCCGTCTTTTATAAAGAAAATGGGTCGAGCATATTCTTTTCCCCAAGACAAGACGAGGAAGATATTCGATCTTGTCATAAAACATTAGATGATGACACTCCCGGAGTCCAAGCATCCCGAGCAAGCAAGCGAGGTTTCTCACCCAGACTATTACTCCTATCACCGAGCGATAAGACATCCTCTCGAAGACTGCTTCACATTCAAAGATTGGGTAGAATACCAGTATCAGCAAGGCAAGTTCGCTTTATTCAGCAGTTGGAGGGTAACCCCGCCACAGAAGCATGAACCAAAAGCTACATATGCAGCGAGAGTAGAGCCGGATCAACGTCGGTCTTGGAAGTGATCTCATGCCTGTCATGCGATAACGCTGTCAGGAGAAGGAGTACGCGAGGACATGGCTGACCTCTCCTGGTGCTTTGAAAATGAGAACGAAGACGAATTGATCTCAGAGTTTCTACTGGCACCAAAAGAGCTGGAAGATGGGATACATACTACTGCAGATAACCTCAGAAAAATCGACTTGAGGATGGCAAATGACCCATGGCCGACGTTCGTCAGTGAGTTGTTGTCTGAAGAAAAGGTGGCTACGCTCAAGGATGTGCTTATGCAGTATAAAGACTGATTCACATAGAACTACTCTGAGATGCCAGGGCTAGATCCAGAAATAGTCGTCCACAAATTGGCGATTTCTCCAGACATCAAACCAATCAAACAAGCGCCGAGAAAAATGTGGCTCGAGCTTGAGATGAGCATCAACGCCGAAGTCAAAAAGTTAATCGACTCCGGCTTCATCCAAGAGGTTCAGTACCCTGATTGGATTGCAAACATCGTCCCAGTGATGAAGAAAAACGGGACAGTGCGCATCTGTGTGGACTTTCGGGACCTTAACAAAACTTGTCCGAAGGATGATTTCCCCGTAACGGTTACCGAGCTGATGATAGACAACACGTCCACTCACGAAGTCCTCTCCTTCATGGATGGCTCATCAGGGTACAATCAAATAAAGATGCATCCCGAAGACCAGAAACATACCGCTTTCCAGACCCCGCTAGGCATATTCTGCTACAAAGTGATGCCTTTCGGTCTGAAGAACGCTGGTGCTACCTATCAGAGGGCTATGATGAAGATTTTCGACGACCTCATACATGAGGTCGTCGAATGCTATATTGATGACCTTGTGGTGAAAAGAAAATCGCACGAAGAACATTGGGAGCATCTGAAAATAGTGTTCCAACGTCTTCGGAAATACAACTTGAAGATGAACCCTCTGAAATGCGCGTTCGGAGTCTCTTCGGGCAAATTCTTAGGATTCATCATATGAAATCGAGGTATCGAGATAGACCCATCGAAGATCAAGGCGATCATGGAAGTGCCCCTGCCAAGACCACTCAAACAACTGCGGTCTCTCTAAGGGAAGCTCGCGTATATCCGGCGATTTATAGCTAACCTCTCCGGTAAATATCGTCCCTACAGTCACTTGATGAAGAAAGGAACCTCGTTCGTTTGGGATCGCAAATGCCAAAGCGCGCTGGACAAAATCAAGCAATATCTACAGAATCCTCCGATGCTATCTGCTCCGGTCAAGGGAAAGCCTCTCATTCTGTATACAACCGCCCTTGAGGGTTCTCTAGGCGCATTATGGGCACAAGAAAACGACCAAGGGAAGGAGAGAGCCCTCTACTATTTGAGTCGAGTTCTTCTGGGGGCAGAAAACAATTACTCCCCCATTAAAAAACACTGACTGACGTTAATCTTCGCGATAATGAAGCTCAGGCACTATGCTTTGGCTCATGAGGTCCACCTCATATCAAAGGTGGATCCTCTCAAATATTTGATGTCAAGAGCCATACTAACATGGCGGCTCGCTAAATGGGCCCTCCTCTTGATGGAATTCTCGATAACATATCGTCCTCTCAAGGCAGTGAAAGGCCAGGCCATCGCTGACTTCCTTGCCGAGCATCCTATACCTGCCGATTCACCCCTAAATTGCGAATTTCCAGACGAGCATGTGTTTGAAACGATCAACAGGGAGAAAGAAAGGAGTGTTACCCGATGGGAACTCTACTTCGACGGAGTATCTTCCATGAAGAAGCGAAAGTACAGCTCCCCCATAACCAATTCTGGGGTAGGCCTCATCTTCGTGACTCCACAAGGAGGGATAATGCGCTTTGCCTTCTCCTTAACAGAGCCGACGATAAACAATGAAGCCGAATATGAAGCTTTGATAGCAGGTCTTGAGATCGCTGTCGACATGGGAATTGAATACCTCCTCATATACGGAGATTCCCAGCTGGTTGTTAGTCAAGTAAATGGCGACTATCAAACGTGCAAACCAGAGTTGGTAAAGTACGGTGAGAGAGTGCAGCAACTGCTGACCCAAATCCCTTCCTACGTCCTGGAAAGCATACCGCGAGCGGAGAATAGCAAGGCGGATGCGTTAGCCAAACTCGTTAAAGAACTGGCTGACGAAAACCTCGATGATGTGAGGATCGTTGTGCAAAGCCGTCGGGTTCTTGACCCGGCAGAAATATCTCCTGAGTCGTCTGAAGAGAAAGAAGCGACCAAAAAGACAGCCCTACAAATAAAAGACCAGGAAAAAGCTGAGGATTAGAGAGAAGTTTTTATAGACTACTTCAAATTCCGTCGAACACCTGAAGATGCGTCCTCAAGACATTAGCTCATGACACGAGCTCTATCCTTCACCTTCATCAATGACACTTTATATAAGAGATCATTTGATTCTCTATGGCTAAGATGCCCGGGACCTGAAGAAGCAAGGAGTGTCGTCCAAGAAACTCATGACGGACTTTGCGGTTCTCATCAAGCCAACCCGATGATGAAACTAAAGATCAAAAGGATGGGCTACTATTGGCCTACGATAATCCAAGATTGCCTTGAATACGCAAAGCAGTGCCACTCGTGCCAGATTCACGGGGACTTTATCCATCAGCATCCAAATCCGCTATATCTAACGGTGGCTAGCTGGCCATTTGAAATGTAAGGAACAGATATAATCGGGCCCATCGAACCGGCATCATCCAGAGGGCATCGGTTCATATTGGCGACAAATGATTATTTCTCTAAGTGGGTGGAAGCAATACCGCTAAGCGAAGTGAAGACGGAGAATATCCTCCATTTCTTCAAGACACGCGTCATTTATCGGTTCGGGACTCCGCGACGGATTATCTCCGATAACGGGCCAGCCTACAGAAGCCACAAGATCAGCCGCTTCGCACAACAGTATAATATAGACTGGAGATACTCTTCGGTCTATAATCCCCGAGCCAACGGTCTAGCTGAGGCTTTCAACAAGACATTGACGAAGATCGTGAAAAAGACGGTGTCCAAAAATAAGAAGGACTGGCACGAAAGACTGCATGAAGCTCTCTGGGCGTATCGAACTACGTTCAAAACGGCCACAAACACAACGTTGTATGCATTGGTATTTGGCATAGAAGCGGTACTCCCCCTCGAGATAGAGTTACCCTCTCTACGAGTGGCAGTTCACTATGAGCTAACCGACGAAGAAAATGCTCACCTTCGGCTTGAGGAGCTCGACGCCCTTGATGAAACCCGGCTCATGGCGCAACAAAACTTGGAGGCTTATAAAGCAATGATGACGCGCTCATACGAGAGATTGACTAGGCCGAGCCGCTAAGGCGAACTCGTGCTAGTGGTCAAGAGACCTTTGATCCCCAATAGTGCCAAACGGGGGAAATTTGAGCTGAACTATGAGGGCCCGTACATCATACACAAAGTCTACCAAGGTGGGGATTACCTGCTCATGGATATGCATGGCGAAAGACCCTTTAGGTCAATAAACGGCCGGTTCCTAAAAAAATACTATGCCTGACGAGTCACGACCTAGGTCAACGATAGATGACGACGCCTATGTCCGCTCGCTATCTTCCCAAGCCCAAACTCTATAAGTAGTATCCAGCGAAACCGTTGCCTCCAAAATGGCAACAATGGAACGAAACGTCCCTAAACTAACAACGGACCGCAATGTCCTGAAACTAACTACTAACCGAAACGTCTATAAACTACTACAAACCGCAGCATCCCAAGGCTGACACAAAAAAATAAAAAATAAAAAATAAAAAAAGAAAGAAAACGGTATGTCCATAAGCGAGATGGGCACGGATGAAAACCTGAAACGGCTCCGTGAGTAAAAACAGCAGGGCTACCG
This sequence comes from Agapanthus africanus, assembly GCA_030015575.1. NCBI lineage: Eukaryota > Viridiplantae > Streptophyta > Magnoliopsida > Asparagales > Amaryllidaceae > Agapanthus > Agapanthus africanus. The sequence goes on along the minus strand of JASDDO010000019.1, from coordinate 89,394,962 downwards.
GCGAGTTTTGTGAAAACCCGAAAAGGCGCAATCTCATTAAAAGACACTTGCAAGCTCCTCTCGACCTGGTGAGGAGAAATTACCTGCGTGAGATCCTTACGACTCGCAAGGGAGCAACACACTTAGGGATCCCTACGATTCCTAAGGAGAAATTACACTTACGAGATCCTCACGACTCGTAAGGAGAATTCCCTTTTGAGACCCTCATGGCTCATAGGATTCAAAAGCCTTAAGCTACAGGGATCTGAACCTGTTCTTAAGCCATCACAATCTCCAATACTGCCCTACAAGCGTTTCAATATTGACCCTTGTATACAATCTTCGGGCACGAATAAACATTTCCCTAACAAAGTCCCACCAGCGACTAGGGATATGCTCAAACGGTGAATGACCCTTGTAAGTCCTCTTGACTTATAAAGAGAAAACACTCTTGTAAGATCCTTACGAATTATAAGAGAACACACACTTAGGAATTCTCACGATTCCTAAGGAGAAAACGCACATACGAGATCCTCACGACTCGTAGGGAGAAGTACTTTTTTGAGACCCTTACGGCTCATGAAGTCAAAAGCCTTAGTCGACAGGATTCTAACCCTGTTTGCTAAGCCATATGTGTTTAAATCGACAACGAAAAATGATGATTCGCTCCTGGCAATATCTCGGTTGTAGCGATACAGATGCCTACATCGGTATCAAATTCTAAGTCCTTTCACGGCAAATGATTCGCTCCTGGCAATATTCCAATCGTAGCGATGCTGATGCTGAGATTGGCATCAGATTCCAAACCCAATACTCGTGATGAAAACATCAGCGAGTCAAAAATGCATATGAAATAGCCAAAATGATGGGGGCAACTTGCAACAAAGTCAGCAAGTAAAAATATATATATGCATATAAAAATAGCCGAAATGATTGGGCACCGCGAAAAATAGCCGAAATGATTGGACAATCGCGACTTTCGCGATATAAAAAGCTGAAATGATAGAGCATCGCGGAAATAAATAAAAAATGAAATGAAATGAAAATTTTTTCCCTACAGATGAGATCACATCGATCCCTGTATACAATCCAGGGGAACAAACAAAGAGAGGATCATATCATCCCACTAAGCTCCGTCAGAAAGAGAACCAAGTCTCGATGGCAACATCTGCATCTCGAGAGATCACCAACAGCGTTCCTCCTCATTCCAGTAGAATCCAGACGCGACAATCAACCTTGGAGCCATGGCAAAGTCTCTGTTCCAAATCTCGACGGTTCACAGACAGCCTAGAGATCACCAACAGCGTTCCTCCTCATTCCAGCAGGATCCAGACGCGACAATCAACCTTGGAGCCATGGCAAAGTCTCTGTTCCAAATCTCGACGGTTCACAGCAGCCTAGAGATCACCAAAAGCGTTTCTCCTCATTCCAGCAGGATCCAGACGTGATAATCAACCTTGGAGCCATGGCAAAGTCCCTGTTCCAAATCTTGACGGTTCACAGACAGCCTAGAGATCACCAACAACGTTCTTCCTCATTCCAGCAGGATCCAGACGCGATAATCAACATTGGAGCCATAGTAAAGTCCCTGTTCCAAATCTTGATGGTTCACAGACAGCCTAGAGATCACCAACAGCGTTCCTCCTCATTCCAGCAGGATCCAGACGCGATAATCAACCTTGGAGCCATGGCAAAGTCCCTGTTCCAAATCTCGATTGTTCACAGACAGCCTAGAGATCACCAACAGCATTTCTCCTCATTCCAGCAGGATTCAGACGCAACAATCAATCCCGGAGCCATGGAAAAGTCCCTAGTTCCAAGACTCTACGGTTCACAGACAACCTAGAGATCAACTCGACATCCGTCTCATTACAACAGACACAACGTCAGCAAAGCGGAGCCGTGGCAAAGTTCCCAGTTCCAGGACTCGGCGGTGCACAGACAACCGAGAGTCAACCCCTGATCCCGTATGACCAAAGTCAATCCTGACCCCGTATGGCTAAAGTCAATCCCTCATGGTTACGTAGAACACGGCCAAAGTCAATCCTGACCCAGTGGGAAACGGCCAGAGCAAATCCTGGTCACGTAGAACACGGCTAAAGTCAATCCTGACCCGTGGGAAACAGCCAGAGCAAATCCTGGTACCGTAGAACACGGCTAAAGTCAATCCTGACCCCGTGGGAAGCAGCTGGAGCAAATCCTGGCCCCATAGAACATGGATAAAGTCAATCCTGACCCCGTAGGAAGCAACCAGAGCAAATCCTGGTCCCGTAGAATACGGCTAAAGTCAATCCTGACCCCGTAGGAAACAGCCAGAGCAAATCCTGGTCCCGTAGAACACGGCTAAAGTCAATCCTGACCCCGTGGGAAACATCCAGAGCAAATTCTGGTCCCATAGAACACAGCTAAAGTCAATCCTGACCCCGTGGGAAACAGCCAGAGCACCTCCTGGCCCCGTAGAACACGGCTAAAGTCAATCCTGACCCCGTGGGAAACAGCCAGAGCAAATCCTGGTCCTGTAGAACACGGCTAAAGTCAATCCTGACCCCGTGGGAAACAGCCAGAGCAAATCCTGGTACCGTAGAACACGGCTAAAGTCAATCTTGACCCCGTGGGAAATGGCCAGAACAAATCCTGGTCCCGTAGAACATGGCTAAAGTCAATCCTGACCCCGTGGGAAACGGCCAGAGCAACCTCTGACCCCGTACGGCTAAATTCAATCCTGACTCCGTATGGCCAAAGTCAACCCCTCCTGGCCCCGTAGAACACGGCTAAAATCAATTCTGACTCCGTGGGAAACAGCCAGAGTAAACCCTCGAACTCCCCGTCAAAGCAATGCTTTGACTCGGGAGTAGGTCAACTCATTAACCACTTACAGGTCCTCTCGACCTGTAAGGAAGAAAATTCTCTCGTGAGATCCTTACGACTCTCAAAGAAAAAGCACACTTAGGAATCCTCACGATTCCTAAGGAGAAAATACACCTACGAGATCCTCTCGACTCGTTTGGAGAAAAGACTTTGTGAGATCCTCATGGCTCATAAAGTTGAAAAGTCTTAGGCAGCAGACTTGAACCTGCTTCCTAAGCCATCGCTACCCTACAAGGAGACTAAGATGAAATGTTCTCTACTATTTACAGGCCACACTTGCTAAAATCACATGGCGATGACACAGCGAAGAGAAGAAAGCAACAATAGAACAAAAATTGTGTATCTTTTATTCATGAATTCAATGGAGTACAAGTTGAATCATATGAAAGAATAAAAAAATGGATACATATTATTCAAAGGTTACAAGTGTTCAATCTATACAAAAACAGCTACTGAGGAGGAGGTGTCTTCAATAAATCGGCTAGCTGTTCACGCACTCCTCTCAACTCCTTCTCATGATCGGCCGCCGCGGCCAGCTCCGCTTCAATTCGAGCCCGCTGCTGCAAGCACGATGAAACCTTCTCATCGATTTCCCGTTGGGCAGCTTCGCGACTCTGCGTAACCCGCTCAATGAAGTCGAGCTTCCGCCTCAATACCAGCCCGTCCGAAATACATCGCTGCAAATTATCAAAGACGGCTCTCAGTTGCGCGGCATTTGCTTCAACTTGGGCGCGCAGCCGAGCAGATTCACCTGAAGCCTCCTCGCATTCCTTCCGCCTCAAGGTCGCTTCTTGTTCAAAATGGCAGAGGAAGGACACGCTCTGCTCGACCCACGCAGCCCGCTGGGAGTTCAGAGCTAGAATCTGAGCAAGACGCTTAAGCTCAAGCTTATGCAGGCAGGCCTCAATTTTTCTGCAGTGGTTAACCCAAGACTCAACGACGTCTTCATTATGGAAGTTCACAAGCGTCGCCAACATTGGATTAACCTCGGCAGCAAAATCTGCAGCGAATGTAGGGGCCTCCGCGTCAAGCTCCTCGATGTATTCGCTCAACATACGCAGATTGGTCACAGCGCCTTTTGAAGATGGACGTCTAGAAAAGGGGCCTGCCGGTATTGTGATGCGAGACTCGAACAGAGCTGGAGTCAGTGCGACCGCTACAAAACAAATCATAGTCAGATGTTGGCTTAAGAGATAAAGAAAATGCATGAACAATAGAGTCTACCATACCAGCTACGACAGGGGGCAGAGTTGGGAGTACTGGTGGCGTAACGATCCCCTCGTCCCCTCCTCCAATTTGTAGTGCTGCAATCAACTCAAAATTAACAACGGTCGGGTCGCCCGCCTAAGTAAAGAAGGGACGTCGGTTTAGAAAGCTATACTCACCGGCACCAGCAGGCAGAGTAACTTCCGACTGGAAGGAGGAGTGCGGGTTCAGCACTTGATACAGATGATCAAAAAGAACTCCTGAAAGATCACGATGATACATGGTCAGTACGCGAAAGATGTTGTCCTAATTTAAATCGCAAACCCATACCTTCCAGCATTTGAGAGGATATAAGAGGAGACTAAAGGGCAGCGACCGTTAGAGCGGCAGCCGATAGTGCTTCTTCAGGCGTCACAACCTCAGCGCTCACCACACCTACATTCGAAGGGAACAAAATGTCATCAGAAGGGATTGCAAAACGAAAAGAATGCAGCAACCCAAAACCTACCAGATAGGTCATCAGCCAAAACGGTGACGGAAGCATCGCCAAGCATCACAACTTCTTCGATCTCATTCGGGGGAATGGTTTCGCCGCCCGTGGCTTCGTCCCTTGATTCCACGAGTGCCATCGTGACACTCGTAATGCCAGGCGATGGCAGGGAACCACAGGTGGAAAGAGCAGCAATTGGAGCAGTCCCAGACTCCTGAGAAAGAGTAGCCGCTTTGGGCTCGGTAGTTGTCGTCATCTCACCTGCCACCTCCTCACCCGGACTTAGCCCTGCAGGATAGGGTATATGAGAATCTGAAGATTAAAACTCTGACAAAAGGACTCAGTGTTACGTTACCTTAGGACAGCTTTTCAATTGCTTCTCGAACCGCGCGTACCGCCTGTCTATGAGCGGTAGACAGAGCGGCCGGAGCACCATCTGAAGAAGCATGGACAGGGAGAGCAGCGCTCGAGCCTGCACCTACAGCCAAGGCGGCATTACGTTCTCTTGCTGCACACCTTCTGCGCTTCCTTTCTGCCTGGGCCGTGAAAACTGATCTTCTTAAGACCTCCGACAAGGAGACGTCATCGTCCAAGCCAGGAGCTACCTCTAGAGCCGTTACGGTGTCCGTCATCGGTTGCTTAAGTGAAGCTTCTTTCGGCAATACTGGCGGAGCTGGGACTTCGGCAGCCGGCCTTGGGAGCGTTGTCGCGTCACCACTTGCGATCGGCACGACACTTGGGATAACCTGAGTCAAGGTAGTCCCTGCAAAAAGATGGAAAAGAAGAGTTAGCTTACCCATAAAAACGGGAATGAAGGCACAGTGAGCCGAAATGTACCAATGCCCAAGGAAGCACGAAGCCGTTCCTCCTCTTCAAAAGTCTTGAGAGAAGCCGCGAGAGCTTCTTCAGTGGAGATGCCTGTTGAAGAAGAAGTGTCAGTCAGAACATGATAATAAAAATGTAACAGCGAAAAGATACGACTGAAATATACCTGACTGTGCGAGGATGATCTGTCCTGCTTTGTGGCTAGCTAGTCGCTTGATTGTTTAAGAATTTTGCGTGCATTTTTAATTTAAGATCAAGAATATTACCGCAATCAATAACGGTGTCGCTTGATAGCTAGCCGGTTGAGTACAGGTCGGTCCACAGGGAAAACGTGTTCTTTCTTTAAATTCTTACGGGTTAAGTCCTATTTTTGGTAGATTTTGATTTAAAAAAACTAAGATTGAATTTAATTTGATTTAAAACCTTGCTAGGATTAGGATTAGGTTAGTTTGGAAAAAGAACTCTACTCACTGCTTCCTTTGCCCTAATTAAGAACATAGGTGTTAGGGTAATAGTCAACAAAAGGGATTAGCACGACTGGGAAGAAACTTCGTTTCTTCCTTTTGGTCCTTGTCCGTCCTTTCTTAACTCTTAGCCCTAATCTCTATGTAAATCAACCACAACCGGTCTAACTAGAGAATCACCGCTATCTCGTAGGATAGGGTGCCGTAGTGAGCGGTGTGTGTTTGATTCAAATAGAGTCCTAATTAAAATATTATAAGGGCAAGAAAAGAGTGAGAGATTTCCATCTCTCAAACCTACCCAATCCTAACCCTAACAAGTGAGGAATTACTCACTCATTAGGGAAGTCACGATGAAATTCATTTTTATAATTTTCTTTTTTATTAACTAATTAACTTGCAGATAAATAAAGACAGATAAAAAATTGCAGAAAAATAAATTTCAATTAAGAAGAACGCAAGATAAAAATGAAAAACACTTACTTTTATTGATGACCTCTTGACGATTACAATGGAAATAAAATTTAATCTAAGAAATTAAAAAGAGGCATGCCTAGTTAGGCTTCTAGTTTTCCTATTTATAGATAGGAGAAACCCTAGGGTTTACATCTGATCCACATTTGAAATTACAAGACTACCCTAAGAAAGTCGGGTCAAAGCACCGACACGTGCACCGACACGTGCACGGCCGCGGATCCGCTGCAGAATGCCATGTTTGGCCGCGGTTCCGCGGCCATATGGTGAGTTCTTGGACTCAGTTCTTTAGGGATGCTTCAAGTTGCCTTTTCCTTCTGTTTTCTTCACTTGGTTCCTCAGAATTTTTTCTACTTTCTTCCAGATTTCCAACAGTGCAGAATTTATGGACTTTTACCGTTAGCTTCGCGTTGAAGTCTTGAATCTTGCGCTGCCCTTGTGCTTTGTGCAATTGAACTGTTTACTGATTTTCGTTTGTTCCTTAAACTGGTAGGCGGCATCATACAGATTCATCTATTTGTTGGTCGTAGTCTCACATTTATAGCGTCTTTTCATGAATTTCACTGTATTGTTCTGAGAACCTGTAACTTGCAACTATTTAGCAGACATAGATCAAAAGCACCTTTTTATTCGTAAAATGATTAAGAATGGGGAATATAATAATGCAAAATTCTGATATGAACAAATACCCCCACACTTATCTTTTGCTCGTCCCGAACAAAACTATTTTTATTCTCGAAAAATCCTAAACTCACATTCGCAGGGAATCGCGATTGCACTGAGCTCGTGCAACAAGCCGTTAAACCTCTAGGTGTCCTCAGTAGGAGGAGTGTTGTCTCCTGAGGGTTTTTAGCGAATACTACGCACAAAATCCGATCAATTTGGCCTATTGACTTTCATTCTTCAATTCGGTGTTCTAGCAAGAAATTCTATTATCTTCAACTTAGAAATCATCAACCCATATTTTTCACTCACATATCATTTAACTTAAGACCGTATATGTTCTGCAAATTTATTTAGCTTTCAGTATCTTTTGAATTTTTCTTCTAAGGTTCCATCTCCACTTAGGAATTTTTATCATCTCTATTGAAAATATAAGCCCTATCTTTCATTCCTATCTCTCATCAAAACCACAATCATATACCCCTACGTGTGTGTATGTATCACCCCTACACTTGGAAATTTAATTCAAGCTATTATACTCTTGTCCATCGTCCAAAGTACTTTTAGTTGGTGAATTTTAGATGAAATTACTCACACATTCTTCATATGACCGTTAATACTTTTTGAGATACTAACGATCGATTACAAAATATGTTCGCGCATTTAGGCGTAATTTCTCATCTTGTAATACCTAAGGCTTTAGCAGTGACTCCCAAACCAGTTGGTCTAAGGCACTAGATGATAAAGCACCCTTGCTATATATTTTTTATTTTATACAGCCTTAAGTATTTACATAACCAGTGTTCATTTTTTTATATCTCTTTATTCACACTTATACTTTTATTTAATTTTTTCTCATTCTAAGAATTTTAGACAAGAGCATTTCAAGGTATCCTCTACTATCCCAAGTTTCAAAGTGCGTGTATGTGCGAGTTGTAGGGTATATATTTTCAGAATTTAGACTAAACGTTCAGAATTATTTTTCAAACTTACACTTCAAAAAAAATTTCAATACTCTTCCCTTATTTTGACTTAGCCCAAGAACTGAACTCAAAATTTGCCTATTTCTAAATAAACTACAAGGACATATATTTCTACCGTTAAACTTTAAGAAAGGTTATTTTTAGGGTTTTTAATTTACTAAGTTTAGGATCTAGTTTTTCCTAGCTAGTTAACCGTCTTGTCAAATTTAAGTCAAATATGGCCAAAATTGAAAAAAAAAAATTTAGTTTTTCAATTTTTTATTTGATTTTACTTTTATATTTTTTTTATTTTCATTTTTTTATAATTTTTTATAATTTTTTTTATAAAGATGCAATGCAGAATCAAACATGTATAGAAAGAAAAGAAAAAATCTGTACAAAAATTAAAATATGCAATTCAATGATAACTATTTACAAACCACCTCCTCCCCCAAACTTACCAAAAGCAGTGCCCTCACTTCTTATGACCTCGCCATCCCCTCGAACGTGAACGGAAACGTTCCTCTCTCGCCAGCAGGGTGGACACGTCGTGCTCTATCTCTGTCACACGGTGATCCAAATTGGTCACCATCCCTACCAATCTGTATATCCCCTTAGTGGCTTTCCTAAGTAAACGTGCATGTTCTACGGGGGTAAGCTCTTCCTCGCTCACGGTAGAGCTGGAGCTGGGTGTTCTGGCGGGTACATGCTCGACCGATTCAGTTCGTGTCCATACATCATTTAGGTGGGTGTAGGACGTGGATACGCCCTCAATAAGAGGTCTAATGAGGATACCTCCATGCATGTAAAACTCAAATTCCTCCACAGGGAGGAAATAGCGACACAGTTGTGTCACTAACATAGGGCATGGGTAATTGGCAGCCCTTTTGCCAGCACCAATTGAATTAAGTAATACCGTGCACATATCATAGCTGGGGTTCCTAGTCATCAAGATGTGCACGATATGAAGAGATGGTGTGAAAAAGGTAGTATTATGCAAACTACCAAAAATGTTATTTTGTGCCCAGCGGCACACAGTCAGTACATTTGCAAAGAGCGTTCTAGCTTGGATGCCCTTACGTGGCTCGCTCGAACAGTCATTACCCATCAAGGGTAGATAATCCTCAAATTAGAGGGGTTGGTCATGGGTAGGTAGTCTAGGTATTAAGGTGACTTCATGGATGAAGTCCCTATCGATAATGATTTCCCTATCACCCCAAATAAGCCTAATATATCCGTGTTGTGAAAGGCATCTGTTTTCCATGCATTCATAAAATTATGTGACGAGATCTGGAAGAGCGAAGGAGTTTGGATGATTAAAAAGTAAGAAATTCCACCCTCGCCTCCGGATCTCTTCACCGAAATAGCTACCGTAGATTGTGTGTGCAAACATTTGTGAAAAGTCCCTCTCAAATTGTAGGGTTGGTGCCATCGCAGAGAATACAGAGAATATAGATATTTCAAAAATTGTAACAGAGAGGATCGAAGAAAGCAGACCTCCTCTGAAGATTTCAGAGGGAGCAAACACCAGATTGCGGCAGAAGCGCGGCCGAAGAGGGCTTCGTGCGGTGGAAGGGCGGCGCGATGGGGCGATCGCTCTGTAGAAACGAAGCGGCGGCTAGGGTTTGAGGAAATGAAAAGTTAGGGTTATGAAAACCGCAGAGGGGTCGGTTCTATTTATAGGGGGGAATGTTTTGGTTATTTGCAAAAATCCCCTCTTAAAAAGAGGAAATTATTTTTAAATAAAATTTTTATTTTATTATTTTATTATTTTTTATTAAAACTGGAAATTTACAAAAATACCCCTAAAAATTGGAATTTATTTTATTTTATTTTATTTTTATTTATTTTGTTTTTATATAATTACAAGTGATACATACCCCCAAACTTATTTGAAATAGTGTTTTGGCTGAATAATCGAGATTTAGGGGTAGATGGAGAAAGATTAGTCAATGTAAATCGGCTCCTGCAAAAGCAGGAGCTCCTCTGAAGGATCCGCGGTGAGGAACGGTTTAAGTCTATGTCCATTCACTTTAAATAGTGAACCGTCCTCTGAATTTTCTAGATCGACCGCACCGTGCGGATATACGGTGTGTACAAAAAATGGCCCTTTCCATCGAGATCTGAGCTTGCCGAGATGGAAATGTAACCGGGTGTCGTAAAGTAAAACCTGTTGACCAGGTTTGAAAGTTTTGTGCATAAGGTGTTTATCGTGGAACACTTTCGTTCGGTTTTTAATGATTACTGCGTTCTCGTAAGCTTCATCCCGAAGCTCGTTCAATTCGTTCAACTGCAGCTTTCTATTACTGCCCGCATCTTCTAGAGATAGATTCAACTCTTTTATTGCCCAAAATGCTCTATGCTCAATTTCAACTGGTGGGTGGCAAGCCTTTCCATAAACAAGCCTATATGGAGACATGCCAAGATCGGTCTTATAAGCAGTTCGAAATGCCCAAAGGGCATCAATAAGTTTTGACGACCAATCTTTACGGTTTTTGGAAACCGTTTTCTCCAATATCTGTTTAATTTGACGATTTGAAATCTCGGCTTGCCCACAAGTTTGGGGATGATAGGGCGTTGAAAGCTTGTGATTAATGGAATATTTTCGCATTAAGGACTCGAAAGTCCTATTACAGAAATGAGTTCCATTATCGCTGATGATTGCGCGGGGGCGCCCAAACCGAGAAAAATGTTTTCTTTGAGGAACCTAACGACAACCTTGTTGTCATTAGTCCGGCTGAGCACAGTCTCGACCCACTTAGAAAAATAATCAACAGCGAGGAGAATATACACGTTCCCAAAAGAATTGGGAAACGGTCCCATAAAATCTATCCCCCAAACATCAAAAATTTCCACAACCAATATTGGTTGGAGCGGCATTTCGTTTCTCCTAAATATCCGGCCCAAATGTTGGCACCGGGAGCATGTCTCGTTATCCAATTTGAGCTAGAGACCCTAGTGATCGAGCTTTGCAGTAATAATGTGCGTCTTTAAAAAGTTGTGGCCAGTAGAAGCCACACTGCAAGATCTTTTCTGCTGTCTTTTTAGGGCCAAAATGCCTGCCACACGCTTGATCGTGGCAAAATGACAGCACGCTCTTAAACTCATTGTCGGGGACACACAGACGAATAATTTGGTTGGGACGGTATTTGAATAGATATGGTTCATCCCAGTAAAAATGTTTTACCTGGGATAGAAATCTGAGTCTGTCCTGATTCGACCATTCGTTTGGTATAAGTCCGGTGGCCAAATAATTTACAATATCTGTGAACCAAGGTTCGCATAACACAGTCAAGAGCTGCTCATCTGGAAAAAAACGTCTTTTATAGGAATTTGAAGCGTTGGCGAAGAAAGGAGGCGTGAAAGATGGTCGGCAACTACGTTTTCGCATCCTCTCTTGTCTCTGATGACAAGGTCAAACTCTTTTAGTAAGAGGATCCAACGTATCAGCCAAGATTTAGCGTCCTTCTTCGCAAAAAGATGGCGAAGAGCTGAGTGGTCAGTGTAAACGATGACTGGAGAGCCGATTAAATAAGGCCTGAACTATTCTAATGCAAACACAACAGCTAGGAATTCTTTCTCGGTTGTTGTGTAATTTAATTGGGCCTCGTTCAAAGTTCGGCTAGCGTAATAAATTACATGCGGTATTTTATTGATGTGCTATCTAAGGACTGCACCAATGGCAAAATCAGATGCATCGCACATAATTTCAAATGGATGCATCCAGTCAGGAGACGAAAGAATTGGAGCAGAAGTAAGTGAGTTTTTCAATGACTCGAACGCCTTCATACAGCTTGAGTCGAAATCAAATGTGGTGTCCTTGGCCAACAAAAGAGTCAAGGGTTTAGCAATCTTACTAAAATTCTTGATGAATCGTCTATAGAAACCGGCATGGCCAAGAAAAGCTCGAATGTCTCGGACGCATTTGGGAGGAGGAAGATTGGAAATGACCTCAATCTTAGCTTTATCTACCTTAATGCCATTTTGCGAGATGATTGTCCTAAGACAATACCTTCCCGTACCATAAAGTGGCACTTCTCCCAATTTAAAGTAAGGTTCTTATCCTTACACCGGGTAAGAACTGCGTCTAAATATAGCAAACACTCATCAAAGAAGTCGCCGAAAATGGAGAAATCATCCATGAAGATCTCCAAGAATTTTTCCACCATGTCTGAAAAATACCCATCATACACCGCTGGAAGGTAGCGGGTGCATTGCATAACCCAAAGGGCATGCGACGATAAGCAAACGTACCGAAAGGACAAGTGAATGTGGTCTTGTCTTGATCCTTTTCGGCGATGGGAATTTGATTATAGCCGGAGTAGCCATCCAAAAAGCAATAAAATTCATGCACAGCCAATCGTTCTAGCATTTGGTCAATAAAAGGTAATGGAAAGTGGTTTTTCCGTGTCGCTGCGTTGAGTTTTCTATAATCAATGCGTACTCGCCGCCCAGATTGGGTACGAGTAGGGATTAACTCATTCGCCTCATTAGTTATGACCGTTATGCCCGATTTCCTTGGGACAACGTGAATGGGGCTAACCCACTGGCTATCAGAGATAGGGTAAATGATACCACTATCAAGACATTTTACGATCTCCTTTTTAACAGCCTCCTTCATTACTGGGTTGAGTTGTCTCTGTAGATCCCTTGCTGGCTTGGCATCATCCATCATATGAATATGATGTTCAACAATTAGGGGACTAATCCCCTTGATGTCCGCCATAGTCCAGCCAAAAGCTTGCCGATTACTTTGTAAGACCGTTAAAAGGGCTTTCTCTTGCTCGGGGGCTAGAGAAGCTGAGATGGTAACGGGAAGGGTCTCATTCTCACCTAAGTATGCGTATTTAAGGTGAGACGGCAATAGCTTAAGTTTGAGTGTTGGAGGCGAAATAATTGAAGGTAAAATTGGTGAAATTGTCTCAAACTCGAAGGATTCTAACAGAGATTCAAAGCGAGTGTAAGCAACCGAGTCGGATGGTTCAGCTGACTCATCCGAAAATTCAAAGGATTCGAACTTGGGTGGTGATTCTTCAAAATCGTTCAAGAAAATGAAACACTCGTAATCATTATCGGGTGCGAAAGCAGTATCAGATTTAAGGAGGAACGCACTAGTGGCGTCAAAATCGTTGTGATCGAACAGAAATTTCTCGAGCTCACAATCCTCCTGGGTGATCTCTTGGATCGAGCAAACATCAAGTATATTAGCATTAGGTTCGGCGGGCTGATTCCCCAACTTAAAAATGTTGAGCTCAATTGTCATATTTCCAAAAGATAGGTTCGTCGAACCATTTCGACAATTGATCACCGCATTGGAAGTCGCAAGGAATGGTCGACCGAGTATCACCGGAATTTGACTCCGGGGGTTAGCTACAGGCTGTGTGTCCATAACAATAAAATTAACGGGGAATATGAAGTCCCCTGTTTTAATCAGCACATCCTCTAACTCACCCCTAGGATGGGTGATGGATCGGTCGGCCATTTGGAGAGTACAATATGTGGGTTTTAACTCTCCAACGCTTAGTTGCTCATATACTGAATAGGGAAGCAAGTTAACACTGGCACCAAGATCTAAAAGTGCGCGGTTGATATTCTTATCCCCAATAGTTATTGAAATTGTAGAACAGCCAGGGTCCTTTCGTTTTTGAGGTAAAGGTTGGGTAAGAGCATCACTTACTGCACTAGCTAAGAAAACTTTCTTAGGTATCCGTGATTTCCTCTTCTTGGTGCATAAGTCCTTCAAAATTTTAGCGTAAGAAGGGACTTGTTGGATTGCATCCAAGAGAGATATGTTAATCCTAACCTGTTTAAATAAATCCACAATCTTCTCCATTTGTGGAGTTGTTTATTGGATCTCAACCTGTTTGGAAATGGAATATTTTGAAAATTTGTTGAGTTCAATGTTTGTGGAGGAGATTACGGAGTTGGTGTCACGACCCGAAAGTACGGAACGTGACCGGCACTTAGATTACGAAGCGTCTAGAAGCGCAACGTAACCTAAGTAAGCCGAAGCCCAGAAATCTAAACCATAAAAGAAGAAGAAGTAAAGGAAAACATGTAGAAAATAAGTTTAAAAGCAATATCCAATTTTCTCAAAAATTTCGGCAGAGTCACCTTTGTAAAAACTGGCCCCAAACGGGTACAAACAAGTATGATACATACAAACAATAAAAAGCATCCCCAAACGGGAGCTAGCTCTACGCCAACAGGCGGAAACAACCACACCAATGCATAATAGTATACAACGCCAAAGGGCGAGGCTCAAAACTTAAAAGAAAACAAAACCACCAGATATCATAATAATACAAGCGCGACTCTAAGGTCACAATAAATAACCGGTCCAGTAAATTTATCAAGTAATACAAGTTTGGTTGATGGAGCTTTCTAGATACAAATGAAATAATAAAAGTACAATGGCGGTCCAGATACAAGTGAACCAACCTACCGTGCAAATCACCGTGAATGAAAAGATGTGCCAGCAAGCTGCCAGGAAAACCTGTACATCAAACCTGTAATAAAATTTGGCAAAACGGGGGTCAGTTGCCAACTCGTGAGTAGAAGATATCTGCGAAAAGAAATCGAATGCACGACGCTATTCTAGGTCATAATAATATACTAATATACTACTAGTCATCAAGTAAAGACAGGATAATAAGCTACGTGTAAGTGCAATGCTCCGTGCTCGTGTCAGTGCCTCATATAGAACTATATCATATGAATGAGTATGCATGCACCATGAATGTGAAATAACCAATCCTGAAATCTAGATATATCTGTATAAGAAATCTTTAACTTTTATCATGGTAAAATGTGTATAGAAATCTGAAATATCAACGATGAAATCCATGGAAATCCATGTCAAGTATCGACACAAAACATGTAAATCTCAAGTCTCAATACCTCATAATCTCAATGTCTCATAGTCTCAATATCTCGGGCTCCGTCAGTCCGGATCGGCCCATATCATCAAATCTCACGACAACGGTCGGTATCCTCCGGATATCCTCCGCGCCAGACATCACCGGTAGGTAGTCTTTCCCTGCCAGGCTCATCGTCTACAACTCGATCTTCTTTCCCCGGGGTACCATACCGGGCCCACCATGTACCCGAGACGGTTCATCCACTCCTCGAATCGGGTCTCGAAATCCAACAGAAAACATGAAATCTCATGGTGGACGACACATACATCACGAGAAAACCGCATCTTATGTTTTAAAAAGAGAGGAGAAAGAGAGATAGAGAAGTTTTTATATATTCTTGCGGTTTTCCCCAAAAATCCAGAAATCTCATAGAAATCCAAAATCCCAAAATCATGAGTAAGTATATGATAAGTGTCGGCATATGCCCCATAATACTGCATGATAACATGAAAATGCGAATGCATGAAATGTCTAAGTAATAAATACCATATCTATACTAACACCAGAGAGTAATCACAATATTATATCGATCTAGCTGTTAGCTGATTGTATCAATAAAAGATAATATGATCTAAAGTGTACGTGACATAGCAATTATCGATGATGATGTGTGTGAGCCGGCAAATAAGTGTGCGTGGAATATGCGCATCATCGGTAATGGTGCTGGTGTCCTAACAGGCAGAGTTTTATACTGATTACAGAAATATATGTATGAACATGCAACATTATGATTACGGTATGAATGTAAAGACGGATGTGTAATAACCACTCATCTGTGATATACAAGTATAACTACAACTATATGATTCGAGCCTAAACTAGTGTCCATCTAACCTCCTATGGAACTAAACCTAAGAAACTTGTCAATAAGAAATAAGAGTTCACCTAAGGTCTGAATCCATATCTCTAATAGTCGGCGATCCAGCCTCAATAGCGTCGCGTACGTAGTACGGCTTTCTCGAATCAAGAGTGCGGATCAATCATCATATCTATGCCTCGTACGGTAAAATCCATTGTACGGCATCCCAATATCGGGGTGCGGGTCAAGTATCACCTAAGTGTCTCATCATTCGTATAATATCATCATCAACACATGTCAAGATCAAGGTGCTATACTGTAATCGCATACATCAATCATATATCATTGTCAGCATAAATATACATCGTTAATTTATCCTTAGAAATATCATGTCATATGTATCATATTGTGATTAAGTCACACTTAGATCATATCGTAATCAAGTCACACCTATATGATATCGTAATCAAGTCACACGTATATGATATCGAAATCAAGTCATACCTATATGATATCGTAATCAAGTCACACATATATGATATCGAAATCAAGTCACACATATATGATGTCGTAATCAAGTCACACCTATATGATATCATATCAGAATTTCAGGCACAGGTTACGGTCCGGGTTCTATTTTAGAGTCCCATATACTTCAATATCATCACCACCATTTATTTATGTATACCTATTCATTATCTCATTTCGTAATGATCTGCTAACATCATAACACGACCGTAAAGCCAAGAATCATGGCATCAAGCCCAGTTATATTGTTTCATCCCCGTGTATCATATCACATCCTTGTATCACATATACGTATTGTGTGTGTGTGTGTGTGTATATATATATATATATATATATATATATATATACCTACACCTAGTCCTATATATATATACACATACACGTATACACCACGTCGAGTCTCAGTGTGTGCGTGTGTGTATCTACCTGAAACCTACGAATCTCCTCCAAGATATTCATCCTTGGGTAAGGTCTTTCTAAATCAATCTAGTCCAACCTAAGGTCACTACTAGGGTCCTACTCACCGAAATTATAAGGTCACGTCTGGTTTCCTAATGACAATAAGTACTTATTCCTATTCTACGCTTGTGGGGGTGCTAAACGCCATCCACCCGACTTCCCCCCGTGGATATACATCTACTCACCTGGTTCTTGTCTGCCGAAGACGATGTCGCCCTCCTCTTCTTCCTCGTCCGAAGTCCACGTGAGAGGTACCTATACGCAAATACATATAATATCGTAAACTGAATCACAGACAACATCAAAACGACGCACGAAACGCGTATAGGTTAAAACCTATGTCCCGCTCATGCAAAAGAACCAAATATCGCTCGACATCGGCGTACAAACGCCGATTGATCGAGATAAGCATCAACAAACAACTCATAGTTATAAAACTCATTACTTATAATATAAAACATGATTTAATTCATCGAAACCCTAAAAATCGATCAAATCGTCCGATTCAGTAAAACCTGAAAACACCAATTTACCGTTTTACTTCAAAACTTGATGTTTAAAAGAAAATAATGGTCATAGTATTCATTAATTAGCATAACTAGACTATATAAACCATCACTATATTTTTAACACCCTAATTTATATTAGTTTGAAAATTCTAGTTTACAAACTTGCCCGATTTCGATACTATTAAGGAAAATTTCACAATATCACATCTAAACTGGATTTTGCATGAATTAATGCATTAAACTACAATTCATGATGATAATAATATAATGAAATCATAATTTAGATTTTAAACCTCATTTATTTAAGAATTTCCAAAATCTAGTTAGCAAAAATAGCATATTTATTAGTATTTTTAAATTATCAATAGAAACTGGTAACCAATTTAAGTTTTTCATTCCACTGACAAGTTAATATCCTCTTTAAAACCACAATCTAGTGTTACAAATATTAATTGGAATTTTATCTCATCAATATATACAACTTATAGAAATCTAGTTTGCAAAAATACTTAATTTAAACCAATTGGAATGAACAAATTATAATTCAACAACAATGCAAGATTTTCCACTTCTAAAAATGTTAAACTAGTTATTATAACCCTACTTAATTAATAAAAAAGCATAACTTAATCTTATAACCCTAACTTGAATTTTTAAAACTTGAAGATAGAAATTATTTATTAAATCTAATTATGCTTAAATGAAACATCTAATAACAATAAATCAAAAGAAGAAGATTTATACCTCCACAAAGTGAAATCAAAACATGAAAATAAGCCTCCAAAATGAATGCTTTCCATCTCCAAAATCCACGTAAAGATGAGCAAAGAATAGAGGGTAGGAATTAATTAGGATTTGTGGGTTTTTTATTGAATTTTTAATGAATTTTGATGATTTTTAATACAAAAATGATGGGGGGAAAATTTTGGGGCTGCCCATGGTGGTGAGGCCGGCCATGAGGTGAGGAAAAGAGAGAAGAGTGAGAAAAGGTGAAGAAAAGTGTAGAAGGTTTCACAAAAATATCACACAATTAAGTCTTTTCATGAATTTATTTAAAAATTCTTTATTTTCTTCACTCCATTTGACCTAGAATGGTCTAGAACCATTGTAAAATTTTAAAAATAAATTTTGCATGAAACACACTTGATTCTAATATGTAATGGTTCACTTTTTCTAATTAAACCCATTCAAATTTGTAATTTACACTAATTTAGTGTAAAAATAAAACTTATGTTAATATTTAAAATAATTAATTTAAGAAAAATATTTAATTAAACTAAAAATTTATAAGTGGCTAAATAAACACCATTTACTAGTAATAACATAATTAAAATAGGTATTTTTAAATTTATAGTGAAAAATAATTACGGTTTAATTTTACGAAAAATACGTTTTACTTTACCGAAAATCATAAAATTCACTTAAAGAATTTTATTTATTTATTTATTTATTTATTTATTTATTTATTTCAAAACGTTACAATCTTCCCCCCTTTAAGAAATTCGGTCCCCGAATTTAAATTAAAACTCCCCCCAATTACTAAAACCTTCAGCAAAACACTCAAATCGTCGGGGCTCCGAAATCATCAATACATAAAACACGTTTTTAGCAAGATACAAGCGCATGAAAAACAAGTATATAACTCAAAATCAAAACTCCGTCAAAAATAACACAATCATCGGAGTTATGGTGAAAATAAAATATCAAAACCCAATACGAAAACCAACATAATATACATCAAAACTGCAACTTATATATAATGCGCATCATAGTAAAATCGTCCCAATATCTGGATAAAAAAGCATGCAAGAACCCCTTTTTGAAAATCGCCGTGTGATGCACGTTTCACGGCATAAGAAGCGGACGTTTATTTAAAAAAAATAGCTATATATATATGTATTTTTTATTTAACATACACGTCCCGCCTGATTACTAAATCAAATAGTAATGATTATAAAAACATACTGCTCAAACTGAAATCAATCCCAATCATATCATAAAAATATCATGTGCGTCCGGTGCGTATTGAAATCGAAACCAAATACCGATGCCACTAATTCACACAAAAACAAAACTGAGTGCAACAGGTGTGCACCAAAAACATCTGTCAAGTGCAACGGGCGTGCACGACTCTAATATCAGGTGCATCTAATCTGCACAAAACCACGATTTAGTGCATCTGGTGTGTACAAATCGTATCAGGTGCACCGAATGTGCGCAAGAATCTCAATCAGGTGCACATGGTGCACGAAAACATACACCGAATATCAAAATCGAAATCACAGTACGAAAATGCATGAAAACTAGGTCGAAGCATATGTCAAAATCATGTGTAACCCATATGCACGAAATCAAATCAAAATCTCAAAATGTATAAAACCAAATCGAGTGTACTGGGTATGTACAAAACAACATCAATATAACTGATATATGAAGCACGAATAGAATGTAATGAATGCACACATAAGAAATACCAATCGTAGAACAAAATCCTCAAAATACCAAAAAAAGATCCAATCAACGGAAATATGAAATTCAAATCACCAAATCACAATCGTAAGCACTATCGTCAATGTGCGCCTCTTTCCCCCTTTCCTCTGGTGTCGACTGCTTCGAACTTGTCTCTTCATAGGTGTGCTGACTGCGCTACCAACGGCAATACTCATATCTAAAGTCTCCCACGTAGTCGATCCCTTCACCTGATATCCGGACTACATTAAACTTTTCGATCGATCTATCAAAATCCCATAATTCCCCGAGAGCTCAACACTCAAGTACAGTTTAAAAATATCCGATACATACCCCAGCATCGATGGTCCAGCCGTAGAAGGGCAAACCCAAGCCTCACTAATGGCACCGCGGAACTGCCGTAAACCCTAAGGTTTAAGGGCGTTCTCATGGTCATTATGTCGAGTTAGGGTTTCATTCTTCTAGAGGGTCCATCGAAATACCTACATGTTCTTCTGAATACTTTAAACTTGGCAAAATGGGTTTCTGACAATCGTTCGAATCCTTTAACTTCGTCTGGACGGCATGTGAATACCCTTCTCCCGCATGCTAAACAATGCTTCAATCCTCAAGAATAACCGATACCCTAATGGTTATCGCATTCGAGCCGCAGCTCCTTCTGCCCGTGCGCCCGTGGTAACAGAAACCACCCTCCGATATCGACGAAGATAGATCAAAGGAATGAATGAAATACGGTGCAAATAAATGTACATCCTAAGGCTCCTTAAGAAGAGTAGCGTATCGTAAGTATGCCGCGGATCATACCCACGGTACGTCACTCTACCTAAGTCGCCTACTCTATCAACCAAGGGTCACCCTAGACATATACAAGGTTAAACCTAGCGCTCTGATACCAACTTTGTCATGACCCGAAAGTACGGAACGTGACCGGCACTTAGATTACGAAGCGTCTAGAGGCGCAACGTAACCTAAGTAAGCCGAAGCCCAGAAATCTAAACCATAAAAGAAGAAGAAGTAAAGGAAAACATGTAGAAAATAAGTTTAAAAGCAATATCCAATTTTCTCAAAAATTTCGGCAGTCACCTTTGTAAAAACTGGCCCCAAACGGGTACAAACAAGTATGATACATACAAACAATAAAAAGCATCCCCAAACGGGAGCTAGCTCTACGCCAACAGGCGGAAACAACCACACCAATGCACAATAGTATACAACGCCAAAGGGCGAGGCTCAAAACTTAAAAGAAAACAAAACCACCAGATATCATAATAATACAAGCGCGACTCTAAGGTCACAATAAATAACCGGTCCAGTAAATTTATCAAGTAATACAAGTTTGGTTGATGGAGCTTTCTAGATACAAATGAAATAATAAAAGTACAATGGCGGTCCAGATACAAGTGAACCAACGTACCGTGCAAATCACCGTGAATGAAAAGATGTGCCAGCAAGCTGCCAGGAAAACCTGTACATCGAACCTGTAATAAAATTTGGCACAACGGGGGTAAGTTGCCAACTCGTGAGTAGAAGATATCTGCGAAAAGAAATCGAATGCACAACGCTATCCTAAATCATAATAATATACTAATATACTACTAGTCATCAAGTAAAGACAGGATAATAAGCTACGTGTAAGTGCAATGCTCCGTGCTCGTGTCAGTGCCTCATATAGAACTATATCATGTGAATGAGTATGCATGCACCATGAATGTGAAATAACCAATCCTGAAATCTAGATATATCTGTATAAGAAATCTTTAACTTTTATCATGGTAAAATGTGTATAGAAATCTGAAATATCAACGATGAAATCCATGGAAATCCGTGTCAAGCATCGACACAAAACATGTAAATCTCAAGTCTCAATACCTCATAATCTCAATGTCTCATAGTCTCAATATCTCGGGCTCCGTCAGTCCGGATCGGCGCATATCATCAAATCTCACGACAACGGTCGGTATCCTCCGGATATCCGCCGTGCCAGACATCACCGGTAGGTAGTCCTCCCCTGCCAGGCTCATCGTCTACAACTCGATCTTCTTGCCCCGGGGTACCATACCGGGCCCACCATGTACCCGAGACGGTTCATCCACTCCTCGAATCGGGTCTCGAAATCCAACAGAAAACATGAAATCTCATGGTGGACGACACATACATCACGAGAAAACCGCATCTTATATTTTAAAAAGAGAGGAGAGAGAGAGAGAAGTTTTTATATATTCTTGCGGTTTTCCCCAAAAATCCAGAAATCTCATAGAAATCCAAAATCCCAAAATCATGAGTAAGTATATGATAAGTGTCGGCATATGCCCCATAATACTGCATGAAAACATGAAAATACGAATGCATGAAATGTCTAAGTAATAAATACCATATCTATACTAACACCAGAGAGTAATCACAATATTATATCGATCTAGCTGTTAGCTGATTGTATCAATAAAAGATAATATGATCTAAAGTGTACGTGACATAGCAATTACCGATGATGATGTGTGAGAGCCGGCAAATAAGTGTGCATGGAATATGCGCATCATCGGTAATGGTGCTGGTGTCCTAACAGGCAGAGTTTTATACCGATTACAGAAATATATGTATGAACATGCAACATTATGATTACGGTATGAATGTAAAGACGGATGTGTAATAACCACTCATCTGTGATATACAAGTATAACTACAACTATATGATTCGAGCCTAAACTAGTGTCCATCTAACCTCCTAAGGAACTAAACCTAAGAAACTAGTCAATAAAAAATAAGAGTCCACCTAAGGTCTGAATCCATATCTCTAATAGTCGGCGATCCAGCCTCAATAGCGTCACGTACGTAGTTTGGCTTCCTCGAATCAAGAGTGCGGATCAATCATCATATCTATGCCTCGTACGGTAAAATCCATCGTACGGCATCCCAATATCGGGGTGCGGGTCAAGTATCACCTACGTGTCTCATCATTCGTATAATATCATCATCAACACATGTCAAGATCAAGGTGCTATACTGTAATCGCATACATCAATCATATATCATTGTCAGCATAAATATACATCGTTAATTTATCCTCAGAAATATCATGTCATATGTATCATATTTTGATTAAGTCACACTTAGATCATATCGTAATCAAGTCACGCCTATATGATATCGTAATCAAGTCACACATATATGATATCGAAATCAAGTCACACCTATATGATATCGTAATCAAGTCACACATATATGATATCGAAATCAAGTCACACCTATATGATATCATATCAGAATTTCAGGCACAGGTTACGGTCCGGGTTCTATTTTAAAGTCCCATATACTTATGTAATACCCAGCCCCTTTTATACCAAAATCTGTATTTTGTTACTTTACAATTCTATTTATTTTATTTATAATTCTATTTATTTTATTTATAATTTTATTTATTTTATTTATAAATTTATTCTAAACCCCAAGCCCATCCCTTTTTCTCATTCTATTCTTTGATTTTCCATTCATAGCCCGGCCCTTTCTTTTCTTTTCTATTTTTTTTTGTTTTATTCCTTATCCCAGCACTATTTTCCTAAGCCCACTCCCTTTATTTTCCCATTTGATTTTTACTCTAAATTTCTCAGCCCATATCCTATTTTTCTAACCTATTTTTCCCTCAGCCCACTACCCATTTTCTTACCTAATATTATAAAGAATTAAGCCCCGGCCCGTTTCTATCTTTTCCCTAATTGATTTCTTTTTTCTTTTCCCCTGGCCCAACTCCCCGGCCCGTCCCCTCTTCCCTCCTCAAGCATTTTTCCTTCTTATTTCATTCTTGGCCCGGCCCAACTCTCTCAGCCCGCTTCCCCTCACCGCGCCATTCTTTTATATTTTTTTTAAACTAAATCTTTTCCTTCGGCCCTTCTCCTAAAGCCCAAACTAAATTAAACCAAATTCTTTGATCTTTGGCCCGTGACCCGCTTCTCAACCGACCCGACCCGCTTCTCCTATTCACTTTCTTCCTCCAACGGCCCTCCCCCATTCCCGCTCGCGACCGTCTCCTCCGCCGCAGCTCGCGCCCACGCCCACGCCCGTTTTGCGACGTTACACCCACGACGTCAACCCTCGTTCTCTTCCTCACATTCTCACCTCTCTCGTCTCTGCCATTTGCAAATTTTTCTCCACTCCTCTCCACTCACCCAAACTCACCAAGCGCCATTGTTTTCCCCAACTCCGTTCGTCGCCCCCGACGACGACAAACCCTCAGCGACCCCTCGCCAGCTCCTCCTCCACCAACAGAACTCCTCACCACCACAATACATCAACCCGAGCCCCCTGCCGAGCACCCCTACACACCAACCCTGCACCGAGCTCGGCCACCTTGCACCCTCGTCATCGGCGGCGACCACCATCACCGACCACCTCATCCCTCTATCCACCTCCTCACTCGCCGACACACCCTCCCTCACCGGAGCTCAAACTCGAGACGACCCCCTGCACACCCCTCGCTCGAGCTCCAACTCTCTCGACACCCTGTTCCGGCCACCTGCTGCACGCCGACGAGCTCCCTTGCCGTCCTGTATCGCCTCGTCGACCCGAGCACCACCCCCCTCATCACCGCCGAGCCTTCCCTCTCACTCCCTCACCCTTTCGGATCTCACTTCCACTCTCTGCCTCTCTCTCTCTAAATGTCTCTCTCTCTCTCTCTCTCTCTCTCTCTCTCTCTAATTCTCTCTATTTTTCCCTGTTCTCTCTCTCTCTCTCTCTCTGTGTGTGTTCTCTTACTCTCTCTGTTCTCTCTCTCTCTCTCTGCGACTTCTCTCTCTCGTCTCGTCTCAACCAATGCTCTAGCCGCAAAAGCCGTCACCAAGCTCGAGCCAAGTCCAAGCCTAGCCGAGATTCGTCAGGTGCTTGCTACTCCGTGCCCGTGCCGTGTCATGACTGCCTTCGCTGCCGTGCTATCACTTCATCATCTCCAGACAAGTATTTTACCTGCTTACATGCTATATACTCAAGTTACAATTTTAGATTACTTAAATTATAAAGTTACAAATTTAGATCAATAGTTTGCCATACCTGTTCGACGTGTGTTCCCAATGAAAATACTCATCAAATTTGACGGAACTAAATGGTATAGTTTGGCCCGTATGGCTGTGAACCTAGTGTATGAATTTCGTTGGATATTATGACCGTTAACGACTAAAACGACTACCCCCAAGTTTACTCGTGAAACTGGAATTTTATTGTACCTGAAAACCGTTAAAATCGCCATAAATTGTATACACACTGGAATAATGCGTTCGAGGGCTCAAATCGAAGAAAACTCGACGAACTTTAATCCTATACTAGTTTCCAGATATTCCTGTACTTAAACTATGACGATATTTGGATCGGAGTGCGACTCTGGACTGCAGTCCAGAGCGACTCCAATTGTTGCTTGCTGTTCCGTAATGGGTACCACAAGATTTCTTTAACTCGTAGGTTGCAGAACTCTGCTGTTTATTGTAGGTGAACCTGTTATATAGACAACACAAGTGGTTTCATTCTGTTTCGTTATCTTCTGTTATTTATTCTGTAATTTAAAAGATCCGGACGCATAACAGTCCCAACAGAATCAGAATTGACATTACTAGTACTAAACAGTGTATATCTCCTGACGTACAGACGCGATTGAAGATACGTCTATTGCGTTGAAAACCTTACTGAAAACCCTAGATTTCATTCAACAATAGTATCGCTAAAATCTGATCCCAACTGGGATTAAAATGCGTTGCGAAACGGACTTCCGATTCTGAAACCGGATTTCCAGCCGTGAACGCTTAAAATGAAATGGCTATAATTAATGATCCTGGAACCCGATTGGCATGAAACTAAATTCGCTGGATAGATAACTGAATATACTATATAATCTCCGTTCATCGTTTCACTAAACTGTAACTGTATGGTTTAAGATAAATTATGCAAGTGGTAGATTATCGATTCATGACACCTTAATCATGCTTTATATACTGTTTATGCATCATATCATACCCATATCATTGCATTGATAACCTAGTGATAACGTGCATTTACCCAGTGTTAGGTATTAGTGATGATTGTGGCAAGTACGTCAGTGTTCGTGTATTAGTGAATAAGTGAAAGTGATACGTACTTGTACACAATCAGTGACCCTTATTATTCTACTGCATTGTCGACGTCTGTGAGACGCGTGTACGTGTGACTATAAGTGGTATGGGACACTTATGGAAGCTCTTGCACGGGTGTCACAGATAAGACACCAGACACTGCCATTTATCTTAGGTATTAGTCGGGACGTGCTTGATGGAGGTCCTGCCTCCAGTTCTCGTGCAGACTTGTCACCGACCGATTGGTATTTAGGGTTATGGTTAGCGTTTGATGTAGACCACGGGGTGTGGGGTAGTTTAAGTGTGAGTTCAACAGAATCTCGGGAGTCCCATGCCGGCTTATATATTTAGGGAGATATATGGAGATTTACAGGGTATGTGATTATTACCTTGATATACATGTTGGGCCCGTGGTCCCTTGCCCTTGGGTTCTACCGTTGGGTGGAGGACACTCGCGAGTGGTTGACTCTCACACTTGGACTGACGATAGGCTTAGTGACCTATACAGTGAGACTTAGAGACTGATAGGGATCTGGCATTGATATACCTTACATACTGTGTTGACATACGTGGCATATCATTCTACTGCTTTTACTGTTCCGCTGCATTGATTACTGAATGTCCATATCCATACTGCCATTGATCTACTGTTATATATACCTATTATCACTGTTAGAATTGTCACATATATATATTATATTGCTATTGTGTCGCTCTGACGACCTGAGTATGCATGCTCAGTGTGAGAAGAAGATTTAGCCTGGACCAGGACTAGACGCACTTCACGGACATCTTGTTTAGCTACCCAGAGTTATACCTTTTGTTTCCCATCAGGTCAGTTCATTTTACTGTTTTGTCCCAGTTACTGCATTTCTCATTACCTGCTCATTATTTACTGTTTACCATGAAAAACTAGAAGCCGAAGTGTGACTACGGCAGGACATTTCCTTGACCGTAGGAGCATGGCTGGCCTTGTCTACCCCTCGTATTCCGTATTTTGGGAAGCAGGGCATGACACTTCAATATCATCACCACCCTTTATTTATGTATACCTATTCATTATCTCATTTCCTAATGATCTGCTAACATCATAACACGACCGTAAAGCCAAGAATCACGGCATCAAGCCCAGTTATATTGTTTCATCCCCGTGTATCATATCACATCCTTGTATCATATATACGTATTGTGTATATATATATATATATATACCTACACCTAGTCCTATATATATATACACATACACGTATACACCACGTCGAGTCTCAGTGTGTGCGTGTGTGTATCTACCTGAAACCTACGAATCTCCTCCAAGATATTCATCCTCGGGTAAATCAATCTAGTCCAACCTAAGGTCACTACTAGGGTCCTACTCACCGAAATTCTAAGGTCACATCTGGTTTCCTAATGACAATAAGTACTTATTCCTATTCTACGCTTGCGGGGGTGCTAAACGCCATCCACCCGACTTCCCCCCGTGGATATACATCTACTCACCTGGTTCTTGTCTGCCAAAGACGATGTCGCCCTCCTCTTCTTCCTCGTCCGAAGTCCACGTGAGAGGTACCTATACGCAAATACATATAATATCGTAAACTGAATCACAGACAACATCAAAACGACGCACGAAACGCGCATAGGTTAAAACCTATGTCCCGCTCATGCAAAAGAACCAAATATCGCTCGACATCGGCGTACAAACGCCGATTGATCGAGATAAGCATCAACAAACAACTCATAGTTATAAAACTCATTACTTATAATATAAAACATGATTTAATTCATCGAAACCCTAAAAATCGATCAAATCGTCCGATTCAGTAAAACCTGAAAACACCAATTTACCGTTTTACTTCAAAACTTGATATTTAAAAGAAACTAATGGTCATAGTATTCATTAATTAGCATAACTAGACTATATAAACCATCACTATATTTTTAACACCCCAATTTATATTAGTTTGAAAATTCTAGTTTACAAACTTGCCCGATTTCGATACTTTTAAGGAAAATTTCACAATATCACATCTAAACTGGATTTTGCATGAATTAATGCATTAAACTACAATTCATGATGATAATAATATAATGAAATCATAATTTAGATTTTAAACCTCATTTATTTAAGAATTTCCAAAATCTAGTTAGCAAAAATAGCATATTTATTAGTATTTTTAAATTATCAATAGAAACTGGTAACCAATTTAAGTTTTTCATTCCACTGACAAGTTAATATCCTCTTTAAAACCACAATCTACTGTTACAAACATTAATTGGAATTTTATCTCATCTATATATACAACTTATAGAAATCTAGTTTGCAAAAATACTTAATTTAAACCAATTGGAATGAACAAATTATAATTCAACAACCATGCAAGATTTTCCACTTCTAAAAATGTTAAACTAGTTATTATAACCCTACTTAATTAATAAAAAATCATAACTTAATCTTATAACCCTAACTTGAATTTTTAAAACTTGAAGATAGAAATTATTTATTAAATCTAATTATGCTTAAATGAAACATCTAATAACAATAAATCAAAAGAAGAAGATTTATACCTCCACAACATGAAATCCAAACATGAAAATAAGCCTCCAAAATGAATGCTTTCCATCTCCAAAATCCATGTAAAGATGAGCAAAGAATAGAGGGTAGGAATTAATTAGGATTTTGTGGATTTTTTATTGAATTTTTAATGAATTTTGATGATTTTTAATACAAAAATGATGGGGGGAAAATTTTGGGGCTGCCCATGGTGGTGAGGCCGGCCATGAGGTGAGGAAAAGAGAGAAGAGTGAGAAAAGGTGAAAAAAAGAGTAGAAGGTTTCACAAAAATATCACACAATTAAATTTTTTCATGAATTTATTTAAAAATTCTTTATTTTCTTCACTCCATTTGACCTAGAATGGTCTAGAACCATTGTAAAATTTTAAAAATAAATTTTGCATGAAACACACTTGATTCTAATATGTAATGGTTCACTTTTTCTAATTAAACCCATTCAAATTTGTAATTTACACTAATTTAGTGTAAAAATAAAGCTTATGTTAATATTTAAAATAATTAATTTAAGAAAAATATTTAATTAAACTAAAAATTTATAAGTGGCTAAATAAACACCATTTATTAGTAATAACATAATTAAAATAGGTATTTTTAAATTTATAGTGAAAAATAATTACGGTTTAGTTTTACGAAAAATACGTTTTACTTTACCGAAAATCATAAAATTCACTTAAAGAATTTTTTTTTTTTTTTTTTTTAAACGTTACAATCTTCCCCCCTTTAAGAAATTCGGTCCCCGAATTTAAATTAAAACTCCCCCCAATTACTAAAACATTCAGCAAAACACTCAAATCGTCGGGGCTCCGAAATCATCAATACATAAAACACGTTTTTAGCAAGATACAAGCGCATGAAAAACAAGTATATAACTCAAAATCAAAACTCCGTCAAAAATAACACAATCATCGGAGTTATGGTGAAAATAAAATATCAAAACCCAATACGAAAACCAACATAATATACATCAAAACTGCAACTTATATATAATGCGCATCATAGTAAAATCGTCCCAATATCTGGATAAAAAAGCATGCAAGAACCCCTTTTTGAAAATCGCCGTGTGATGCACGTTTCACGGCATAAGAAGCGGACGTTTATTTAAAAAAAATAGCTATATATATATGTATTTTTTATTTAACATACACGTCCCGCCTGATTACTAAATCAAATAGTAATGATTATAAAAACATACTGCTCAAACTGAAATCAATCCCAATCATATCATAAAAATATCATGTGCGTCCGGTGCGTATTGAAATCGAAACCAAATACCGATGCCACTAATTCACACAAAAACAAAACTGAGTGCAACAGGTGTGCACCAAAAACATCTGTCAAGTGCAACGGGCGTGCACGACTCTAATATCAGGTGCATCTAATCTGCACAAAACCACGATTTAGTGCATCTGGTGTGTACAAATCGTATCAGGTGCACCGAATGTGCGCAAGAATCTCAATCAGGTGCACATGGTGCACGAAAACATACACCGAATATCAAAATCGAAATCACAGTACGAAAATGCATGAAAACTAGGTCGAAGCATATGTCAAAATCATGTGTAACCCATATGCACGAAATCAAATCAAAATCTCAAAATGTATAAAACCAAATCGAGTGTACTGGGTATGTACAAAACAACATCAATATAACTGATATATGAAGCACGAATAGAATGTAATGAATGCACACATAAGAAATACCAATCGTAGAACAAAATCCTCAAAATACCAAAAAAAGATCCAATCAACGGAAATATGAAATTCAAATCACCAAATCACAATCGTAAGCACTATCGTCAATGTGCGCCTCTTTCCCCCTTTCCTCTGGTGTCGACTGCTTCGAACTTGTCTCTTCATAGGTGTGCTGACTGCGCTACCAACGGCAATACTCATATCTAAAGTCTCCCACGTAGTCGATCCCTTCACCTGATATCCGGACTACATTAAACTTTTCGATCGATCTATCAAAATCCCATAATTCCCCGAGAGCTCAACACTCAAGTACAGTTTAAAAATATCCGGTACATACCCCAGCATCGATGGTCCAGCCGTAGAAGGGCAAACCCAAGCCTCACTAATGGCACCGCGGAACTGCCGTAAACCCTAAGGTTTAAGGGCGTTCTCATGGTCATTATGTCGAGTTAGGGTTTCATTCTTCTAGAGGGTCCATCGAAATACCTACATGTTCTTCTGAATACTTTAAACTTGGCAAAATGGGTTTCTGACAATCGTTCGAATCCTTTAACTTCGTCTGGACGGCATGTGAATACCCTTCTCCCGCATGCTAAACAATGCTTCAATCCTCAAGAATAACCGATACCCTAATGGTTATCGCATTCGAGCCGCAGCTCCTTCTGCCCGTGCGCCCGTGGTAACAGAAACCACCCTCCGATATCGACGAAGATAGATCAAAGGAATGAATGAAATACGGTGCAAATAAATGTACATCCTAAGGCTCCTTAAGAAGAGTAGCGTATCGTAAGTATGCCGCGGATCATACCCACGGTACGTCACTCTACCTAAGTCGCCTACTCTATCAACCAAGGGTCACCCTAGACATATACAAGGTTAAACCTAGCGCTCTGATACCAACTTTGTCATGACCCGAAAGTACGGAACGTGACCGGCACTTAGATTACGAAGCGTCTAGAGGCGCAACGTAACATAAGTAAGCCGAAGCCCAGAAATCTAAACCATAAAAGAAGAAGAAGTAAAGGAAAACATGTAGAAAATAAGTTTAAAAGCAATATCCAATTTTCTCAAAAATTTCGGCAGAGTCACCTTTGTAAAAACTGGCCCCAAACGGGTACAAACAAGTATGATACATACAAACAATAAAAAGCATCCCCAAACGGGAGCTAGCTCTACGCCAACAGGCGGAAACAACCACACCAATGCACAATAGTATACAACGCCAAAGGGCGAGGCTCAAAACTTAAAAGAAAACAAAACCACCAGATATCATAATAATACAAGCGCGACTCTAAGGTCACAATAAATAACCGGTCCAGTAAATTTATCAAGTAATACAAGTTTGGTTGATGGAGCTTTCTAGATACAAATGAAATAATAAAAGTACAATGGCGGTCCAGATACAAGTGAACCAACGTACCGTGCAAATCACCCTGAATGAAAAGATGTGCCAGCAAGCTGCCAGGAAAACCTGTACATCGAACCTGTAATAAAATTTGGCACAACGGGGGTAAGTTGCCAACTCGTGAGTAGAAGATATCTGCGAAAAGAAATCGAATGCACAACGCTATCCTAAATCATAATAATATACTAATATACTACTAGTCATCAAGTAAAGACAGGATAATAAGCTACGTGTAAGTGCAATGCTCCGTGCTCGTGTCAGTGCCTCATATAGAACTATATCATGTGAATGAGTATGCATGCACCATGAATGTGAAATAACCAATCCTGAAATCTAGATATATCTGTATAAGAAATCTTTAACTTTTATCATGGTAAAATGTGTATAGAAATCTGAAATATCAACGATGAAATCCATGGAAATCCGTGTCAAGCATCGACACAAAACATGTAAATCTCAAGTCTCAATACCTCATAATCTCAATGTCTCATAGTCTCAATATCTCGGGCTCCGTCAGTCCGGATCGGCGCATATCATCAAATCTCACGACAACGGTCGGTATCCTCCGGATATCCGCCGCGCCAGACATCACCGGTAGGTAGTCCTCCCCTGCCAGGCTCATCGTCTACAACTCGATCTTCTTGCCCCGGGGTACCATACCGGGCCCACCATGTACCCGAGACGGTTCATCCACTCCTCGAATCGGGTCTCGAAATCCAACAGAAAACATGAAATCTCATGGTGGACGACACATACATCACGAGAAAACCGCATCTTATGTTTTAAAAAGAGAGGAGAGAGAGAGAGAAGTTTTTATATATTCTTGCGGTTTTCCCCAAAAATCCAGAAATCTCATAGAAATCCAAAATCCCAAAATCATGAGTAAGTATATGATAAGTGTCGGCATATGCCCCATAATACTGCATGAAAACATGAAAATACGAATGCATGAAATGTCTAAGTAATAAATACCATATCTATACTAACACCAGAGAGTAATCACAATATTATATCGATCTAGCTGTTAGCTGATTGTATCAATAAAAGATAATATGATCTAAAGTGTACGTGACATAGCAATTACCGATGATGATGTGTGAGAGCCGGCAAATAAGTGTGCATGGAATATGCGCATCATCGGTAATGGTGCTGGTGTCCTAACAGGCAGAGTTTTATACCGATTACAGAAATATATGTATGAACATGCAACATTATGATTACGGTATGAATGTAAAGACGGATGTGTAATAACCACTCATCTGTGATATACAAGTATAACTACAACTATATGATTCGAGCCTAAACTAGTGTCCATCTAACCTCCTAAGGAACTAAACCTAAGAAACTAGTCAATAAAAAATAAGAGTCCACCTAAGGTCTGAATCCATATCTCTAATAGTCGGCGATCCAGCCTCAATAGCGTCACGTACGTAGTTTGGCTTCCTCGAATCAAGAGTGCGGATCAATCATCATATCTATGCCTCGTACGGTAAAATCCATCGTACGGCATCCCAATATCGGGGTGCGGGTCAAGTATCACCTACGTGTCTCATCATTCGTATAATATCATCATCAACACATGTCAAGATCAAGGTGCTATACTGTAATCGCATACATCAATCATATATCATTGTCAGCATAAATATACATCGTTAATTTATCCTCAGAAATATCATGTCATATGTATCATATTTTGATTAAGTCACACTTAGATCATATCGTAATCAAGTCACGCCTATATGATATCGTAATCAAGTCACACATATATGATATCGAAATCAAGTCACACCTATATGATATCGTAATCAAGTCACACATATATGATATCGAAATCAAGTCACACCTATATGATATCATATCAGAATTTCAGGCACAGGTTACGGTCCGGGTTCTATTTTAAAGTCCCATATACTTATGTAATACCCAGCCCCTTTTATACCAAAATCTGTATTTTGTTACTTTACAATTCTATTTATTTTATTTATAATTCTATTTATTTTATTTATAATTTTATTTATTTTATTTATAAATTTATTCTAAACCCCAAGCCCATCCCTTTTTCTCATTCTATTCTTTGATTTTCCATTCATAGCCCGGCCCTTTCTTTTCTTTTCTATTTTTTTTTGTTTTATTCCTTATCCCAGCACTATTTTCCTAAGCCCACTCCCTTTATTTTCCCATTTGATTTTTACTCTAAATTTCTCAGCCCATATCCTATTTTTCTAACCTATTTTTCCCTCAGCCCACTACCCATTTTCTTACCTAATATTATAAAGAATTAAGCCCCGGCCCGTTTCTATCTTTTCCCTAATTGATTTCTTTTTTCTTTTCCCCTGGCCCAACTCCCCGGCCCGTCCCCTCTTCCCTCCTCAAGCATTTTTCCTTCTTATTTCATTCTTGGCCCGGCCCAACTCTCTCAGCCCGCTTCCCCTCACCGCGCCATTCTTTTATATTTTTTTTAAACTAAATCTTTTCCTTCGGCCCTTCTCCTAAAGCCCAAACTAAATTAAACCAAATTCTTTGATCTTTGGCCCGTGACCCGCTTCTCAACCGACCCGACCCGCTTCTCCTATTCACTTTCTTCCTCCAACGGCCCTCCCCCATTCCCGCTCGCGACCGTCTCCTCCGCCGCAGCTCGCGCCCACGCCCACGCCCGTTTTGCGACGTTACACCCACGACGTCAACCCTCGTTCTCTTCCTCACATTCTCACCTCTCTCGTCTCTGCCATTTGCAAATTTTTCTCCACTCCTCTCCACTCACCCAAACTCACCAAGCGCCATTGTTTTCCCCAACTCCGTTCGTCGCCCCCGACGACGACAAACCCTCAGCGACCCCTCGCCAGCTCCTCCTCCACCAACAGAACTCCTCACCACCACAATACATCAACCCGAGCCCCCTGCCGAGCACCCCTACACACCAACCCTGCACCGAGCTCGGCCACCTTGCACCCTCGTCATCGGCGGCGACCACCATCACCGACCACCTCATCCCTCTATCCACCTCCTCACTCGCCGACACACCCTCCCTCACCGGAGCTCAAACTCGAGACGACCCCCTGCACACCCCTCGCTCGAGCTCCAACTCTCTCGACACCCTGTTCCGGCCACCTGCTGCACGCCGACGAGCTCCCTTGCCGTCCTGTATCGCCTCGTCGACCCGAGCACCACCCCCCTCATCACCGCCGAGCCTTCCCTCTCACTCCCTCACCCTTTCGGATCTCACTTCCACTCTCTGCCTCTCTCTCTCTAAATGTCTCTCTCTCTCTCTCTCTCTCTCTAATTCTCTCTATTTTTCCCTGTTCTCTCTCTCTCTCTCTCTCTGTGTGTGTTCTCTTACTCTCTCTGTTCTCTCTCTCTCTCTCTGCGACTTCTCTCTCTCGTCTCGTCTCAACCAATGCTCTAGCCGCAAAAGCCGTCACCAAGCTCGAGCCAAGTCCAAGCCTAGCCGAGATTCGTCAGGTGCTTGCTACTCCGTGCCCGTGCCGTGTCATGACTGCCTTCGCTGCCGTGCTATCACTTCATCATCTCCAGACAAGTATTTTACCTGCTTACATGCTATATACTCAAGTTACAATTTTAGATTACTTAAATTATAAAGTTACAAATTTAGATCAATAGTTTGCCATACCTGTTCGACGTGTGTTCCCAATGAAAATACTCATCAAATTTGACGGAACTAAATGGTATAGTTTGGCCCGTATGGCTGTGAACCTAGTGTATGAATTTCGTTGGATATTATGACCGTTAACGACTAAAACGACTACCCCCAAGTTTACTCGTGAAACTGGAATTTTATTGTACCTGAAAACCGTTAAAATCGCCATAAATTGTATACACACTGGAATAATGCGTTCGAGGGCTCAAATCGAAGAAAACTCGACGAACTTTAATCCTATACTAGTTTCCAGATATTCCTGTACTTAAACTGTGACGATATTTGGATCGGAGTGCGACTCTGGACTGCAGTCCAGAGCGACTCCAATTGTTGCTTGCTGTTCCGTAATGGGTACCACAAGATTTCTTTAACTCGTAGGTTGCAGAACTCTGCTGTTTATTGTAGGTGAACCTGTTATATAGACAACACAAGTAGTTTCATTCTGTTTCGTTATCTTCTGTTATTTATTCTGTAATTTAAAAGATCCGGACGCATAACAGTCCCAACAGAATCAGAATTGACATTACTAGTACTAAACAGTGTATATCTCCTGACGTACAGACGCGATTGAAGATACGTCTATTGCGTTGAAAACCTTACTGAAAACCCTAGATTTCATTCAACAATAGCATCGCTAAAATCTGATCCCAACTGGGATTAAAATGCGTTGCGAAACGGACTTCCGATTCTGAAACCGGATTTCCAGCCGTGAACGCTTAAAATGAAATGGCTATAATTAATGATCCTGGAACCCGATTGGCATGAAACTAAATTCGCTGGATAGATAACTGAATATACTATTTAATCTCCGTTCATCGTTTCACTAAACTGTAACTGTATGGTTTAAGATAAATTATGCAAGTGGTAGATTATCGATTCATGACACCTTAATCATGCTTTATATACTGTTTATGCATCATATCATACCCATATCATTGCATTGATAACCTAGTGATAACGTGCATTTACCCAGTGTTAGGTATTAGTGATGATTGTGGCAAGTACGTCAGTGTTCGTGTATTAGTGAATAAGTGAAAGTGATACGTACTTGTACACAATCAGTGACCCTTATTATTCTACTGCATTGTCGACGTCTGTGAGACGCGTGTACGTGTGACTATAAGTGGTATGGGACACTTATGGAAGCTCTTGCACGGGTGTCACAGATAAGACACCAGACACTGCCATTTATCTTAGGTATTAGTCGGGACGTGCTTGATGGAGGTCCTGCCTCCAGTTCTCGTGCAGACTTGTCACCGACCGATTGGTATTTAGGGTTATGGTTAGCGTTTGATGTAGACCACGGGGTGTGGGGTAGTTTAAGTATGAGTTCAACAGAATCTCGGGAGTCCCATGCCGGCTTATATATTTAGGGAGATATATGGAGATTTACAGGGTATGTGATTATTACCTTGATATACATGTTGGGCCCGTGGTCCCTTGCCCTTGGGTTCTACCGTTGGGTGGAGGACACTCGCGAGTGGTTGACTCTCACACTTGGACTGACGATAGGCTTAGTGACCTATACAGTGAGACTTAGAGACTGATAGGGATCTGGCATTGATATACCTTACATACTGTGTTGACATACGTGGCATATCATTCTACTGCTTTTACTGTTCCGCTGCATTGATTACTGAATGTCCATATCCATACTGCCATTGATCTACTGTTATATATACCTATTATCACTGTTAGAATTGTCACATATATATATTATATTGCTATTGTGTCGCTCTGACGACCTGAGTATGCATGCTCAGTGTGAGAAGAAGATTTAGCCTGGACCAGGACTAGACGCACTTCACGGACATCTTGTTTAGCTACCCAGAGTTATACCTTTTGTTTCCCATCAGGTCAGTTCATTTTACTGTTTTGTCCCAGTTACTGCATTTCTCATTACCTGCGCATTATTTACTGTTTACCATGAAAAACTAGAAGCCGAAGTGTGACTACGGCAGGACATTTCCTTGACCGTAGGAGCATGGCTGGCCTTGTCTACCCCTCGTATTCCGTATTTTGGGAAGCAGGGCATGACACTTCAATATCATCACCACCCTTTATTTATGTATACCTATTCATTATCTCATTTCCTAATGATCTGCTAACATCATAACACGACCGTAAAGCCAAGAATCACGGCATCAAGCCCAGTTATATTGTTTCATCCCCGTGTATCATATCACATCCTTGTATCATATATACGTATTGTGTATATATATATATATATACCTACACCTAGTCCTATATATATATACACATACACGTATACACCACGTCGAGTCTCAGTGTGTGCGTGTGTGTATCTACCTGAAACCTACGAATCTCCTCCAAGATATTCATCCTCGGGTAAATCAATCTAGTCCAACCTAAGGTCACTACTAGGGTCCTACTCACCGAAATTCTAAGGTCACATCTGGTTTCCTAATGACAATAAGTACTTATTCCTATTCTACGCTTGCGGGGGTGCTAAACGCCATCCACCCGACTTCCCCCCGTGGATATACATCTACTCACCTGGTTCTTGTCTGCCAAAGACGATGTCGCCCTCCTCTTCTTCCTCGTCCGAAGTCCACGTGAGAGGTACCTATACGCAAATACATATAATATCGTAAACTGAATCACAGACAACATCAAAACGACGCACGAAACGCGCATAGGTTAAAACCTATGTCCCGCTCATGCAAAAGAACCAAATATCGCTCGACATCGGCGTACAAACGCCGATTGATCGAGATAAGCATCAACAAACAACTCATAGTTATAAAACTCATTACTTATAATATAAAACATGATTTAATTCATCGAAACCCTAAAAATCGATCAAATCGTCCGATTCAGTAAAACCTGAAAACACCAATTTACCGTTTTACTTCAAAACTTGATATTTAAAAGAAACTAATGGTCATAGTATTCATTAATTAGCATAACTAGACTATATAAACCATCACTATATTTTTAACACCCCAATTTATATTAGTTTGAAAATTCTAGTTTACAAACTTGCCCGATTTCGATACTTTTAAGGAAAATTTCACAATATCACATCTAAACTGGATTTTGCATGAATTAATGCATTAAACTACAATTCATGATGATAATAATATAATGAAATCATAATTTAGATTTTAAACCTCATTTATTTAAGAATTTCCAAAATCTAGTTAGCAAAAATAGCATATTTATTAGTATTTTTAAATTATCAATAGAAACTGGTAACCAATTTAAGTTTTTCATTCCACTGACAAGTTAATATCCTCTTTAAAACCACAATCTACTGTTACAAACATTAATTGGAATTTTATCTCATCTATATATACAACTTATAGAAATCTAGTTTGCAAAAATACTTAATTTAAACCAATTGGAATGAACAAATTATAATTCAACAACCATGCAAGATTTTCCACTTCTAAAAATGTTAAACTAGTTATTATAACCCTACTTAATTAATAAAAAATCATAACTTAATCTTATAACCCTAACTTGAATTTTTAAAACTTGAAGATAGAAATTATTTATTAAATCTAATTATGCTTAAATGAAACATCTAATAACAATAAATCAAAAGAAGAAGATTTATACCTCCACAACATGAAATCCAAACATGAAAATAAGCCTCCAAAATGAATGCTTTCCATCTCCAAAATCCATGTAAAGATGAGCAAAGAATAGAGGGTAGGAATTAATTAGGATTTTGTGGATTTTTTATTGAATTTTTAATGAATTTTGATGATTTTTAATACAAAAATGATGGGGGGAAAATTTTGGGGCTGCCCATGGTGGTGAGGCCGGCCATGAGGTGAGGAAAAGAGAGAAGAGTGAGAAAAGGTGAAAAAAAGAGTAGAAGGTTTCACAAAAATATCACACAATTAAATTTTTTCATGAATTTATTTAAAAATTCTTTATTTTCTTCACTCCATTTGACCTAGAATGGTCTAGAACCATTGTAAAATTTTAAAAATAAATTTTGCATGAAACACACTTGATTCTAATATGTAATGGTTCACTTTTTCTAATTAAACCCATTCAAATTTGTAATTTACACTAATTTAGTGTAAAAATAAAGCTTATGTTAATATTTAAAATAATTAATTTAAGAAAAATATTTAATTAAACTAAAAATTTATAAGTGGCTAAATAAACACCATTTATTAGTAATAACATAATTAAAATAGGTATTTTTAAATTTATAGTGAAAAATAATTACGGTTTAGTTTTACGAAAAATACGTTTTACTTTACCGAAAATCATAAAATTCACTTAAAGAATTTTTTTTTTTTTTTTTTTTTAAACGTTACAATCTTCCCCCCTTTAAGAAATTCGGTCCCCGAATTTAAATTAAAACTCCCCCCAATTACTAAAACATTCAGCAAAACACTCAAATCGTCGGGGCTCCGAAATCATCAATACATAAAACACGTTTTTAGCAAGATACAAGCGCATGAAAAACAAGTATATAACTCAAAATCAAAACTCCGTCAAAAATAACACAATCATCGGAGTTATGGTGAAAATAAAATATCAAAACCCAATACGAAAACCAACATAATATACATCAAAACTGCAACTTATATATAATGCGCATCATAGTAAAATCGTCCCAATATCTGGATAAAAAAGCATGCAAGAACCCCTTTTTGAAAATCGCCGTGTGATGCACGTTTCACGGCATAAGAAGCGGACGTTTATTTTAAAAAAATAGCTATATATATATGTATTTTTTATTTAACATACACGTCCCGCCTGATTACTAAATCAAATAGTAATGATTATAAAAACATACTGCTCAAACTGAAATCAATCCCAATCATATCATAAAAATATCATGTGCGTCCGGTGCGTATTGAAATCGAAACCAAATACCGATGCCACTAATTCACACAAAAACAAAACTGAGTGCAACAGGTGTGCACCAAAAACATCTGTCAAGTGCAACGGGCGTGCACGACTCTAATATCAGGTGCATCTAATCTGCACAAAACCACGATTTAGTGCATCTGGTGTGTACAAATCGTATCAGGTGCACCGAATGTGCGCAAGAATCTCAATCAGGTGCACATGGTGCACGAAAACATACACCGAATATCAAAATCGAAATCACAGTACGAAAATGCATGAAAACTAGGTCGAAGCATATGTCAAAATCATGTGTAACCCATATGCACGAAATCAAATCAAAATCTCAAAATGTATAAAACCAAATCGAGTGTACTGGGTATGTACAAAACAACATCAATATAACTGATATATGAAGCACGAATAGAATGTAATGAATGCACACATAAGAAATACCAATCGTAGAACAAAATCCTCAAAATACCAAAAAAAGATCCAATCAACGGAAATATGAAATTCAAATCACCAAATCACAATCGTAAGCACTATCGTCAATGTGCGCCTCTTTCCCCCTTTCCTCTGGTGTCGACTGCTTCGAACTTGTCTCTTCATAGGTGTGCTGACTGCGCTACCAACGGCAATACTCATATCTAAAGTCTCCCACGTAGTCGATCCCTTCACCTGATATCCGGACTACATTAAACTTTTCGATCGATCTATCAAAATCCCATAATTCTCCGAGAGCTCAACACTCAAGTACAGTTTAAAAATATCCGGTACATACCCCAGCATCGATGGTCCAGCCGTAGAAGGGCAAACCCAAGACTCACTAATGGCACCGCGGAACTGCCGTAAACCCTAAGGTTTAAGGGCGTTCTCATGGTCATTATGTCGAGTTAGGGTTTCATTCTTCTAGAGGGTCCATCGAAATACCTACATGTTCTTCTGAATACTTTAAACTTGGCAAAATGGGTTTCTGACAATCGTTCGAATCCTTTAACTTCGTCTGGACGGCATGTGAATACCCTTCTCCCGCATGCTAAACAATGCTTCAATCCTCAAGAATAACCGATACCCTAATGGTTATCGCATTCGAGCCGCAGCTCCTTCTGCCCGTGCGCCCGTGGTAACAGAAACCACCCTCCGATATCGACGAAGATAGATCAAAGGAATGAATGAAATACGGTGCAAATAAATGTACATCCTAAGGCTCCTTAAGAAGAGTAGCGTATCGTAAGTATGCCGCGGATCATACCCACGGTACGTCACTCTACCTAAGTCGCCTACTCTATCAACCAAGGGTCACCCTAGACATATACAAGGTTAAACCTAGCGCTCTGATACCAACTTTGTCATGACCCGAAAGTACGGAACGTGACCGGCACTTAGATTACGAAGCGTCTAGAGGCGCAACGTAACCTAAGTAAGCCGAAGCCCAGAAATCTAAACCATAAAAGAAGAAGAAGTAAAGGAAAACATGTAGAAAATAAGTTTAAAAGCAATATCCAATTTTCTCAAAAATTTCGGCAGAGTCACCTTTGTAAAAACTGGCCCCAAACGGGTACAAACAAGTATGATACATACAAACAATAAAAAGCATCCCCAAACGGGAGCTAGCTCTACGCCAACAGGCGGAAACAACCACACCAATGCACAATAGTATACAACGCCAAAGGGCGAGGCTCAAAACTAAAAAGAAAACAAAACCACCAGATATCATAATAATACAAGCGCGACTCTAAGGTCACAATAAATAACCGGTCCAGTAAATTTATCAAGTAATACAAGTTTGGTTGATGGAGCTTTCTAGATACAAATGAAATAATAAAAGTACAATGGCGGTCCAGATACAAGTGAACCAACGTACCGTGCAAATCACCCTGAATGAAAAGATGTGCCAACAAGCTGCCAGGAAAACCTGTACATCGAACCTGTAATAAAATTTGGCACAACGGGGGTAAGTTGCCAACTCGTGAGTAGAAGATATCTGTGAAAAGAAATCGAATGCACAACGCTATCCTAAATCATAATAATATACTAATATACTACTAGTCATCAAGTAAAGACAGGATAATAAGCTACGTGTAAGTGCAATGCTCCGTGCTCGTGTCAGTGCCTCATATAGAACTATATCATGTGAATGAGTATGCATGCACCATGAATGTGAAATAACCAATCCTGAAATCTAGATATATCTGTATAAAAAATCTTTAACTTTTATCATTGTAAAATGTGTATAGAAATATAAAATATCAACGATGAAATCCATGGAAATCCGTGTCAAGCATCGACACAAAACATGTAAATCTCAAGTCTCAATACCTCATAATCTCAATGTCTCATAGTCTCAATATCTCGGGCTCCGTCAGTCCGGATCAGCCCATATCATCAAATCTCACGACAACGGTCTGTATCCTCCGGATATCCGCCGCGCCAGACATCACCGGTAGGTAGTCCTCCCCTGCCAGGCTCATCGCCTACAACTCGATCTTCTTGCCCCGGGGTACCATACCGGGCCCACCATGTACCCGAGACGGTTCATCCACTCCTCGAATCGGGTCTCAAAATCCAACAGAAAACATGAAATCTCATGGTGGACGACACATACATCACGAGAAAACCGCATCTTATGTTTTAAAAAGAGAGGAGAGAGAGAGAGAGAAGTTTTTATATATTCTTGCGGTTTTCCCCAAAAATCCAGAAATCTCATAGAAATCCAAAATCCCAAAATCATGAGTAAGTATATGATAAGTGTCGGCATATGCCCCATAATACTGCATGATAACATGAAAATGCGAATGCAT
This sequence comes from Agapanthus africanus, assembly GCA_030015575.1. Lineage (NCBI taxonomy): Eukaryota > Viridiplantae > Streptophyta > Magnoliopsida > Asparagales > Amaryllidaceae > Agapanthus > Agapanthus africanus. Next base: position 89,352,296 of record JASDDO010000019.1, on the reverse strand, counting down.
GAAACGTCTAAGTAATAAATACCATATCTATACTAACACCAGAGAGTAATCACAATATTATATCGATCTAGCTGTTAGCTGATTGTATCAATAAAAGATAATATGATCTAAAGTGTACGTGACATAGCAATTACCGATGATGATGTGTGTGAGCCGGCAAATAAGTGTGTGTGGAATATGCGCATCATTGGTAATGGTGCCGGTGTCCTAACAGGCAGAGTTTTATACTGATTACAGAAATATATGTATGAACATGCAACATTATGATTACGGTATGAATGTAAAGACGGATGTGTAATAACCACTCATCTGTGATATACAAGTATAACTACAACTATATGATTCGAGCCTAAACTAGTGTCCATCTAACCTCCTAAGGAACTAAACCTAAGAAACTAGTCAATAAAAAATAAGAGTTCACCTAAGGTCTGAATCCATATCTCTAATAGTCGGCGATCCAGCCTCAATAGGGTCACGTACGTAGTACGGCTTCCTCGAATCAAGAGTGCGGATCAATCATCATATCTATGCCTCGTACGGTAAAATCCATCGTACGGCATCCCAATATCGGGGTGCGGGTCAAGTATCACCTACGTGTCTCATCATTCGTATAATATCATCATCAACACATGTCATGATCAAGGTGCTATACTGTAATCGCATACATCAATCATATATCATTGTCAGCATAAATATACATCGTTAATTTATCCTCAGAAATATCATGTCATATGTATCATATTGTGATTAAGTCACACTTAGATCATATCGTAATCAAGTCACACCTATATGATATCGTAATCAAGTCACACTTATATGATATCGAAATCAAGTCACACCTATATGATATCGTAATCAAGTCACACATATATGATATCGAAATCAAGTCACACCTATATGATGTCGTAATCAAGTCACACCTATATGATATCATATCAGAATTTCAGGCACAGGTTACGGTCCGGGTTCTATTTTAGAGTCTCATATATTTCAATATCATCACCACCCTTTATTTATGTATACCTATTCATTATCTCATTTCCTAATGATCTGCTAACATCATAACACGACCGTAAAGCCAAGAATCACGGCATCAAGCCCAGTTATATTGTTTCATCCCTGTGTATCATATCACATCCTTGTATCACATATACGTATTGTGTATATATATATATATACCTACACCTAGTCCTATATATATATACACATACACGTATACACCACGTCGAGTCTCAGTGTGTGCGTGTGTGTATCTACCTGAAACCTACGAATCTCCTCCAAGATATTCATCCTCGGATAAGGTCTTTCTAAATCAATCTAGTCCAACCTAAGGTCACTACTAGGGTCCTACTCACCGAAATTCTAAGGTCACGTCCGGCTTCCTAATGACAATAAGTACTTATTCCTATTCTACGCTTGCGGGGGTGCTAAACACCATCCACCCGACTTCCCCCCGTAGATATACATCTACTCACCTGGTTCTTGTCTGCCGAAGACGATATCGCCCTCCTCTTCTTCCTCGTCCGAAGTCCACGTGAGAGGTACCTATATGCAAATACATATAATATCGTAAACTGAATCACAGACAACATCAAAACGACGCACGAAACGCGCATAGGATAAAACCTATGTCCCGCTCATGCAAAAGAACCAAATATCGCTCGACATCGGCGTACAAACGCCGATTGATCGAGATAAGCATCAACAAACAACTCATAATTATAAAACTCATTACTTATAATATAAAACATGATTTAATTAATCGAAACCCTAAAAATCGATCAAATCGTCCGATTCAGTAAAACCTGAAAACACCAATTTACCGTTTTACTTCAAAACTTGATGTTTAAAAGAAACTAATGGTCATAGTATTCATTAATTAGCATAACTGGACTATATAAACCATCACTATATTTTTAACACCCTAATTTATATTAGTTTGAAAATTCTAGTTTACAAACTTGCCCGATTTCGATACTTTTAAGGAAAATTTCACAATATCACATCTAAACTGGATTTTGCATGAATTAATGCATTAAACTACAATTCATGATGATAATAATATAATGAAATCATAATTTAGATTTTAAACCTCATTTATTTAAGAATTTCCAAAATCTAGTTAGCAAAAATAGCATATTTATTAGTATTTTTAAATTATCAATAGAAACTGGTAACCAATTTAAGTTTTTCATTCCACTGACAAGTTAATATCCTCTTTAAAACCACAATCTAGTGTTACAAATATTAATTGGAATTTTATCTCATCAATATATACAACTTATAGAAATCTAGTTTGCAAAAATACTTAATTTAAACCAATTGGAATGAACAAATTATAATTCAACAACCATGCAAGATTTTCCACTTCTAAAAATGTTAAACTAGTTATTATAACCCTACTTAATTAATAAAAATCATAACTTAATTTTATAACCCTAACTTGAATTTTTAAAACTTGAAGATAGAAATTATTTATTAAATCTAATTATGCTTAAATGAAACATCTAATAACAATAAATCAAAAGAAGAAGATTTATACCTCCACAACATGAAATCCAAACATGAAAATAAGCCTCCAAAATGAATGCTTTCCATTTCCAAAATCCATGTAAAGATGAGCAAAGAATAGAGGGTAGGAATTAATTAGGATTTTGTGGGTTTTTTATTGAAGTTTTAATGAATTTTGATGATTTTTAATTCAAAAATGATGGGGGAAAAATTTTGGGGCTGACCATGGTGGTGAGGCCGGCCATGAGGTGAGGAAAAGAGAGAAGAGTGGGAAAAGGTGAAGAAAAGTGTAGAAGGTTTCACAAAAATATCACACAATTAAGTCTTTTAATGAATTTATTTAAAAATTCTTTATTTTTATCACTCCATTTGACCTAGAATGGTCTAGAACCATTGTAAAATTTTGAAAATAAATTTTGCATGAAACACACTTGATTCTAATATGTAATGGTTCACTTTTTCTAATTAAACCCATTCAAATTTGTAATTTACACTAATTTAGTGTAAAAATAAAGTTTATGTTAATATTTAAAATAATTAATTTAAGAAAATATTTAATTAAACTAAAAATTTATAAGTGGCTAAATAAACACCATTTACTAGTAATAACATAATTAAAATAGATATTTTTAAATTTATAGTGAAAAATAATTACGGTTTAGTTTTACGAAAAATACGTTTTACTTTACCGAAAATCATAAAATTCACTTAAAGAATTTTATTTATTTATTTATTTATTTTAATTTTTTTTTTAAAACGTTACAGTTGGAACGGATCCCTGTGTTGGTGTTTTTATGGAGTGAGATATAGATCCGTTCGGAGTAGTAGAAGAATTAGAGCCTTGTGAAGAATGGAGAATAGGCTCTGAAGATGAAGAAGATGAGGAAAAAGAAGAAGCGGCGGCCGGGGTGTCATCATTAGTACCAACGTTGTTGTGCAATATCTTTCTAGATCTCAATGTAGTCATGGCACTCACATTATGGTTTTGTTGTTCATGAGCAACATGTGCATTTTGTGTGTGACCAGGATTTGGCAGTGGTTGAGATGGAAGCTTCCCCTTTTCTCGCTCGCTTAAAGCAGCATTCAGTTGTGCAATTTAGGCTTCAATGGTTTTTATACTTTAGCCATGTGATGCAGTGTGTTGCACCAAAGACTGAATGGAAGACTGGATGTTGGCTGAGGATTGAGTAGATTGTTTTAAAAACGCATCCAGACTTTGTTCTAGCGAAGAAATCTTATCGTTATTTGGTTGAACAAAATTGTTTTGAGGAAAAGAGTTGTTTGGTGCAAAATTGTTCATTTGATTTTGGTAAGGTTGAGGTTGGAAAGGTTGCTGATATTGAATTTGTTGAGGAGCTTGTTGTTGTGGAGGAGGCTTCTGGAAATTGTTGTTGCCTTGGAATTATTGTTGATTTTGATTCCAAGCAAAATTGAGGTGGCTCCTCCAACCAGGATTATAAGTTGAAGAGTATGGATCATTTCTGTCTCTGCTGAAAGGCGGCATTGACTTGATCCTGTCCTTGAGCAGGTGGGTTATAAGGACACTCTTCGGTCAAATGGGACGAATCCGAACAACAAGCGCATATAGTGCATGGGGGTAAAACGGGGGCAGGAGAAGGCGATGAGAATTTGCTCTCAATTGCTTCTAGTTTACGTGTAATTGCGGCCATTTCGGCTTTCATTGCAATTGACATGTCAAGTTGATGAACACCTGCCCTAGACGGACCGGATGAAGTGGACGAAGCAGTCTGTCTAGTGCTTTCCCACTGAAGCGTTTGTTCAGCAAGATCGTAGAGAAATTGCCAAGTTTTCTCGTCAGATTTTGTAAGGAAGTGACCTTGACAGATGGTTTCCAGCAACTGCTTAGTTTCTGAGTTCATTCCTTCGTATAAAATTTGGCAAAGTTGCCATCTTTCAATACCGTGATGAGGGCACTGAATAAGAAGGTCCTTAAATCGTTCGAAACACTTCCAAAAAGGTTCGGAAGGAAACTGGGAAAATTGTTTAATTTCATTACAAATTCTAGCGGTCTTGTGATGTGGATAAAACTTTTTAAGAAAAGCCTTAACAAACTCTTCCCAACTTTTTATGGAATGCGATGCTGTACTATATAGCCACTTTTCAGCTAGGTCACATAAAGTGAAGGGAATGACTCGTAGCCTTATAGCATCATCGGAAAGTTGGGTCGTCTTCATCATTGCACAAACATTCTGGAATTTGTTAATGAAGATATAGGTATCTTCGGATTCCAGCCCGTGAAATTTGGGCAACATATTGATGAAGTAGGGCTTAATCTCGAAATTATCCCCATTTGCCGGCGGGAGTGAAAGACAAGTAGGAAGTGCGGAGCGGGTGGGATAGAAAAGATCCTGAAGCGCGATTCGCTGGGACGCTTCAACAGAAGGTTGTTGCGGGTTATTCGCACCCAGTTGAGGTGGAATTAGTCCCGAGGTAGGTAAGGGGTTGTTAGGATTGAATCCTGACATCTCCTTAGAAGATGATGAATGCGAAGATGAAGGTAAAGAAGTGGAGGGAATTTCGACTTCGGAGTCGAACTCGTCGTCAGTAGCGACTAACGAAATACAGACTAAACAGGCGCTAGTGTCCCTAGTCCATCCGGACATACACTAACGAGTTGTAGTGTAGCCAAAAAGCAGAAAGTGAGGGTAAGAAAACGTCAATGGGGAAATGTGGGTGAAGGTTGGGTGCAATGGAATTCTAGCGACAAATGGCAAGTTTTTATAAAAAATTTGTTTTGTGTTTTTCTTTTTTTTTTATAAAAGAGTGTTGCAAAAGATTTTTTACAGAACTATGACACTTTCAAACAGTTACAATTTAAGTATGCACAGTCAAGCCTAAAACTAGGGTCTCCTAAGTCAACTAGACTGCTCCTAACTGGTCCAAAGCGATAAATTATGAGATATCCCTCAAATCGCCTCTTCACCGCCAATTGTGGCCAGGTAAGCACAAGTGAAGAAAGGAGGGATCCGCTCACGGATCACGATGAGACGGGCCTTTTAAAGTTACCTTTCCCACTTGTCTAGTCTAGGCACCACAAAGTCAGGTTTAGATAAACGACTGAATGTCCACAACCTTTCTCTGTCCTAATGAGCGCGACAGTCCTTAATTGGCTGAGTCTAGATATTTTTTAATTAACTCGAGGATTGATGCATATGCTTTTTGTGATTTCTGGGGTCTTAGGAAGGGTAATGAAATCCCCACCCAATCTTGATTGGTGTTATAACCCCTTAAAAGTCCGTTTTAAATATGCAAAGCAATTAACACACAAAATCTAAAACACTTGCCAAAAAAAATTCTTTTTATTTGCGGCTCAAAGAATCCTGCACAAAAACGATTTATTGGAGAGGGAGAAGAAGCTTTGCACAAAGAACCCTGCAGGAAAAATTTTCAGTGGAGTTCAGAGGGTAGGAGAGAAGACAAAAATACTTACAGAGACTTTTTGATTTGCTGACGTCAGCAAATAGCCGCGGTTCCGCGGCCAATTGCCTGTTAATGCCGTGTTTCCGCGGTGTATAAACCGGTTCAAGCCTCCAAAATTTTTCTGTTTTCTGTTGTGGTTCTCCTCTGTCTGTTCAGATCTTCTGTTTGTTGATTTGTTCACTGGGCTTTTTCCAGATCTGAATCTGTCCGTCTTCCGTTCCTGCACAAGTCGCACAAAAACCGATTAAAAAGAACAAGATGAATTTGTTTTTATATTTTTTATTTTTTTCAATTTTTATAAATTTTTTCAATTTCAATTAACCCGAAATTACAAAAAGAAAATAACTACCGTTTTCCCGGCAACGGCACCATTTGATTGTTTAGGAATTTTGCGTACGTTTTTAATTTAAGATCAAGAATATTACCGCAATCAATAACGGTGTCGCTTGGTAGCTAGCCGGTTGAGTACGGGTCGGTCCACAGGGAAAACGTGTTCTTTCTTTAAGTTCTTACGAGTTAACTCCTATTTTTGGTAGGTTTTGATTTAAAAAACTAAGATTGAAATTAATTTGATTTAAAACCTTGCTAGGGTTAGGATTAGGTTAGTTTGGAAAAAGAACTCTACTTCCTTTGCCCTAATTAAGAACATAGGTGTTAGGGTAATAGTCAATAAAGGGGATTAGCACGACTAGGAAGAAACTCCGTTTCTTCCTTTTGGTCCTTATCCGTCCTTTCTTAACTCTTAGCCCTAAACTCTATGTAAATCAACCACATCCGGTCTAACTAGGGAATCACCGCTATCTCGTAGGATAGGGTGCCGTAGTGAGCGGTGTGTGTTTGATTCAAATAGAGTCCTAACTAAAATATTATAAGGGCAGGAAAAGATTGAGAGATTTCCATCTCTCAAACCTACCCAATTCTAACCCTAACAAGTGAGGAATTACTCACTCATTAGGGAAGTCACGATGAAATTCATTTTTATAATTTTCTTTTTAATTAACTAATTAACTTGCAGATAAATAAAGACAGATAAAAAATTGCAGAAAAATAAATTTTAATTAAGAAGAACGCAAGATAAAAATGAAAAACACTTACTTTTGTTGATGACCTCTTGACGATTACAATGGAAATAAAATTTAATCTAAGAAATTAAAAAGAAGCATGCCTAATTAGGCTTCTGGTTTTCCTATTTATAGATAGGAGAAACCCTAGGGTTTACATCTGATCCATATTTGAAATTACAAGACTACCCTAAGAAAACCAAGTCAAAGCACCGACACCCACCGACACGTGCACCGACACGTGCACTGCACGGCCGCGGATCCATGGCAGAATGCCATGTTTGGCCGCGGTTCCGCGGCCATATGGTGAGTTCTTGACTCAGTTCTTTAGGGATGCTTCAAATTGCCTTTTCCTTCTGTTTTCTTCACTTGGTTTCCTCAGAATTTTTTCTACTTTCTTCCAGATTTCCAACAGTGCAGAATTTGTGGACTTTTACCGTTAGCTTCGCGTTGAAGTCTTGAATCTTGTGCTGCCCTTGTGCTTTGTGCAATTGAACTGTTTACTGATCTTCGTTTGTTCCTTAAACTGGTAGGCGGTATCATACAAATTTATCTATTTGTTGGTCGCAGTCTCACATTTGTAGCGTCTTTTCTTGAATTTCACTGTATTGTTCTGAGATCCTGTAACCTGCAACTATTTAGCAGACATGGATCAAAAGCGCCTTTTTATTCGTAAAATGATTAAGAATGGGGAATATAATAATGCAAAATTCTGATATGAACATCGCTCGGAGGCTGCGATGGCGGCCTCCAGATCAGTATCATCCGTCGCCATAAATAAACCCTCATTGGTCCCATATTCGCTTAGGCCCTCGCTATATGGAGCATGAGGCTCCTGGCCGAATGCGACGTCTGCAGAAAGAATCGACTTCTTTTTCTTCTGCAAGCGAGTACCGGCCGCCGGTAACACGGGCTTACGTTTAGCAGGCAACTTCGGGCGGCGAGTCCCGATCTCCGCACCCAAACCGGTCTCAAGAGATTCCACAGCTGCCACTTCGACGGGAGCACAGGGTAGCAGCAACTCGGGCATCTCACGTGGTACCACAACCACACCAATCTCTCTCAAAGGAGGATGAACGATGGTCCGTTGCTTCAAAGGAATAGCTGGATTACCAGCAGGGGCTGCACCCTTACGATCGAGCAACAACTTCTTTTCCTCCCTGATGACAGCACCCATCGCATGCTGGTACCACGCCACGTACACGTTCAACACCTTTGGGGCGCAGCTTAGCTCACTGATAAAAAAGTTAGAACCGGTGTTGAGCCTCATGAAATAGTGTAGCGCGTTACGGATGCCTTCTTCTGTGGCGAGCGGCTCAGCTAGAAAGGCCTCAAGCGGAACACCATGATTGTAGCTAGATTGTTGGGCGAAACGATGCGAGTTGTATCTCATAAACAACGCCACATCATTCTGCCTAAACACCAGAAAGCCCGGCCTGATCGAATATAGGTGGTGAATCTCCCGAGCTTTCAAGGTAGAAGCGCCATCTTTAAAGGTGTCCCGCAACGGCTGCACCGCCTTCGTGGAATCTTTGCCGATACTTAAGACCTTATCAACAAAGGTCATTCCATCCCCGACGGTATGCGGGCGAAGGAACAAGCTCCGAGCCTCTCGTGGAGTCGGTTCCAAAATAGAAGCGTCAAGCAGCTGCAACAGTCGTGGAAAGTTATATCTTTCATAAAAAGGGGGCCTTTTGTGAATTCCAAAGGCGCCAAGCACATGCAACTCGAGCCACGAGGTGAAGTAATGTATTGAGAAGTTCACGGGATGCACCCCCGGTTGAGTAGTATCTTCCGCTAGGCAAAGGCTATGATATAAATGGGCTAACCCAAGACCCCGACGGCCACTTTCACCCCAATAACCATTCGATGCGCTGGGCAGAAGACGGATGGCCTCATACGGCGAGGGTGCATCAGAAGCGCAAACCAGCTCAGCCATAGCCCGAGAAACCCCAAAAAGAATGTTTCTTCGTCGATCCCAGGAGCTGCAAGCTCTGCAAAAGGGATGACCGGGGTGTCGAGGAGAAAGAAACTCTTCTAATCCACCTCCGCCGTCGGCAGGTTGCCCAAATCTAAGCCAAAAGGATCGTCAAGTTTGGCGAACTTCGCAGCTTCCTTCGACAGTACTTCCGAGCGGAGAAAACGAGCGATAAAATCCGTAAAATTAACCCCACGGCTCCCAGACTCGAGAAATAGGCCCTCGTAGATATTCAACACCTTAATCAAACTTGGTAATTGATGTTGAATGGCGTTGTCCGGGGTAAGGCCCATCATCACCGACTTGGCGGCAAAGACGTACTCATCATGAGGAAGTAATTCCTCATAATGCTCCCCTCTAACAGGCAAGCCAGAAATCTCCGCGAACTCCTCTAAAGAGATGGAGACTTCCCGATCCAACAAAAGGAAGGTGTGTGTTGGAACGTTCCATTGTTCCAAAAAGGCTTTTACCCATCATGTAGGAGGCATGGAGTACTGAAAGAGAGAAACGTAAACTGCGGGATACAACCCGAGCCTCAGCAACTGCAACCTCTTGGCGGACAGAATGTACCGGGCCCACTCCAAATATCCGGCTGGGTGACGGGGAATCAAGCCTATGTTGTATGGTTGTCCTCAAGGGCACAACTCACCCTGGCATATACGCCGCCCTAGGATATCCAACGCTATTGGAGGCTATACGGGTATCGCAGCCAAAGAAGGCTGAAGGAGACCATCTAAAGTCCAATTAACCTCCTCCACGGTATAGTTCACCAGGGGTGGGCCGGCGTAAGAGATCGCCAAAATGGGCTCCGAGGGTACCGCGCAAGAAAAGCTCCGCCGACCCCTGATGATTTGGTTGTACCATGTTCCCCATAGATGAAGATTCTTGTGCTCCGGATCATGGTCTTTGATCAGTGTAAAAACTTCTCGGTCTACGGGAGCTTCGGGGAATCCACCTTCCGAACGGACGAACGGGAAGGAAGTGTCGAAAGACATAGTACCTGCGCGGAAAAGAATAAATTTTCAGCCGCCAATGCTACAGATTAAGTTCCATCACTAAGTACTTTAAATCCGTACCGCACTGCAACACACTGAAAAGGGACCAAAGGGGACCCACATAATCTAGATGATAGTTCATCATTAATAAAACAATATCATCATTTGATGAGACTGTCATTAAACGAGGAAATCCTCAAAAGATTCTCATTTAATGAGGGCCCTCGGGCCAAGGAGTAAATCTCCCATTGAGAGCAGCGCTCTATAACAGAGGGACATCTATCAACTCTGATGATGAAAGGAATAAAAATTCCTCAAGAGCCTTGCTCTGTAAAAATGATGGAATAACCCATCAGAAAACTTAAAATAAAATTTCTAATGAATTAAAATTCTGAGATCTTCAAGATCTATGAACAAACTCTAAGAGTTTTCATGAAAGATTAATAAATCTATATGATTTGAAAAGAGCAAAACTCTGTTGATGGGTTAGGAAACCCTAAGAAAGATCTAAGATCTAAAAAGAGCAAAGCTCTGTTGAGAAACCAAAAAAAGGTTTTCTTGAAGATCTATGATCTAAGGAATGATCTAAGGAGAGCAAAAGCTCTGTTAATGGGTGAAACCCTAGTTTATTGACTAATCTCTTTAAAGATTTGATCTTTTACCTAAAAATTTGACAGAGTTCTGTCTTTAAGAGAGTTCTTAAAACAGAGAGCTATACTCTAAAGGAGAAATTGATTCTCAGAAAACAAGAAAGAAGATGAACAGAAGTCATCTTAAGGGCCAAAGGCCCTATTTATAGGCACTGAGAGCCGTTTCAACTTCAAAGTTGATCTAATGGTGGAGATGCTGCCACCGCTGCACTCACGTGTGAGCCACGTGAGCGCAACGGTGGGGGGAATTTGTTTCCCCCAATCAGAGCAAAACTCTGTTCAAGTTTTCAAAATTTGAAATGAGCAGCGCTTCATAAGAGCGCCAGCGTTCTGAGGCAGCGCTCACGTGCAAAGCACGAGTGCGCCAGTGCAAAGGGCGCCAGCGCTCTGAAGCAGCACATATGTGCAAAGCACGAGTGCGCTAGCGCTGGAACTAAATGTACCCCACCGTCAGATCAAAGATCCAATAAAAATGATAAATCATCAATTGACCAGAATGAAATTCTGTTAAGGAAAGATTCCTCAAAATCTTTCCAAACAAAAAAATTGTGCTCTGTAAATCAAAGCACCGTTGGATCAATGATCCAATGGTGATTAAAAAATCACCAAAATACAAAATAAATTCTTTATGGGAAATGATTTCCCAATCTTGTTAAAAACAAGAAGATTGCCTTCTGTAAATCAGAAACTCTTGGATCAAAGATCCAACGATGGGGAAATCCCCAAATCAATTGGAGAAAAGATCTCCTTAACCGATTGAACAAATCAGCTTGTCCTATATAAAGGCTCCAACATTTCAAGTCTCATATAGAGGAACACTCCTATAAACTTTGAGAAATCTCAGAAAGAAGAGCAAGCTCTCGGTAGAAGAACAACTTTTCTTTAAGGTAAAAAAAACAGAGATAAGAAAAATCTCATTAAAAAAGAAGAATATAATTCTTCTCACAGATCATAGATCTATAAGACTAAGGTCTTTTTACAAAAGAGATCATGAACATCTCATTATAAAAAGGGGGGAAAATAATTCAATTCTCTTAGGATCACAGATCCATAAAGGCAAAGGCTTTCACCAAAATAAGAGATTGAAACATCTCCTATAAATAAGAACTTTGTTCTTAGAACCTTGAGACAAAGTCTCTTATAAACGAGAATTTATTTCTCAGATCATAAAACTGATCAGAAGTGCTTCTGCGCTCTTGGACTGGCGCACAGCGCCAAGCGCACCACGTGCTCCTCACGTGTGCGTCACTTAACAAATAGCGCTTTGCGCTCATGGACTGGCACTCAGTGCTAAGCGCACCACGTGCTCCTCACGTGTGCGCCGCTCGATAAATAGTGCTTTGCGCTCATAAACCGGCACTTTGCACTCATAGACTGGCGCTAGTGCCAAGCGCGCCACGTGCTCCTTACGTGTGCGCTATATCACAGAAGCGCTTTGCGCTCATTAACTGGCGCAAGCGCCAAGCGCGCCACGTGTTCCTCACGCGTGCGCTGATAGAACATAAACTAATCTTTAAATAAAGCCCCAGAAGTATGATGAATGCTCAGCATTCAATAAAAGACAGAAAGGCTGTCAGAACCCAAATCAATGCTCAGCGTTATCAAATGTTTAACATTTTAACTGAGTGGGCCAAGCCCAAGTTGGCCATAAACCCCTCATTCAGATTAATTGAGCCCATATGCTCATAAATCTCAGATCTTAGTCCCAATTGGACTACAGATCTCCCAACCAATATTGGTTCAAAGGTACATCTCTTCACTCCTCTGATATGTGTCGTTGTAATCTTTCAACGTCTTCAGAGAGGTGACGGGTCCTGACAACCAGAAAAACCTTGAACTATGGGGTCCTTAAACCCATGGACTATGATGTCCTTAACCTTGGACTGCGGGGTCCTTAAGCTCATGGACTATGATGTCCTTAACCTTGGACTATGGGGTCCTTAAACCCATGGACTATGATGTCCTTAACCTAGGACTGTGGGGTCCTTAAACCCATGAACTATGATATCCTTAAACTTTATAGACTAAGATGTCTTTAAACTGGACCGCAAAGTCCCTAAACTAAAACAATAGAGCACAAATGCTCTTTTATTGGATCTAAATGATCCTGTTAAGTAGATCTTAGTCTAAAATTAGACTAACGTATCATTAACAAGCCGTTAAGTTGATCTTAGTCTAAAATTAGACTAACGTATCCTTAACAAACGTTTAAGTTGATTTCAGTCTAAAATGAGACTAACGTATCCTTAAACCCAAACCAAAACCCAAATCTAAGAAAATACGAATTTGGACTAATCCACGCCCTACGGGCGACAACATAAATTAGTCTCCGTATACAATCCACGGGCAACCAAAAACAAAACAAACACACACGACACGAAGTGACCATCTGGAGAAGGAAAAATTGGTTACCGCGATGCGGCAGCGTAATTAACTGCAGGGGCTTGCGCCTGCAGGGAAGAGCGTCCTCACAATCAAAAAACCCCTCAACGAGGGGGAATCTAATGAAGTCTGCTGCATCGTCTGCATCCGTGTAAACCTTCGATATACGGTACCATAAATCAACTTGGTATCTTCGGAGAGGTGGACGGATAGCACCAATTAGCATCTGCCACTAAATTCAAGCAAGACGGACCTACGCGGTCGTGTCTCTGTATTCGGCGGAGAACAAGGAGGGTTGAATGTAACAACCCTAAACTTTCTGTACGAATTTTTTTTTCAAAAATACAGAAAGGGGTACTTTTTCCCGAGCACAAGTTATAAGTTTGATTTGCTTTTGAACAGCAAGAAGGAGCTTGTAGCTCATTGGTAAGACCTTGCACTGCTGAACCAAAGCACCTGAGTTCAAATCCTATAAGCCACATTATTTTTTATATTGATTTCTTTTAATCTTTTTAGAATCCCAAGAGTCTACACATGCTTAACCTGTAAATCCAAAGGTCAAACTAAAAACAAACGTGTCCAGGAGGTAAACCAAACGACAATGAACACGTGGCGTTGGAGGGGGCCCGACTTGGCATGAATCGGCCGACGACTCGGCCGATTCATCTCAAAATCCGAGTTATCCTTATGAAATCTGTGACTCATGGCCTCCTTATAACCCCTGTATGGTTTAAATCCCCTGCACATTAACAGAGCCTTTTGAAAACCCCATTAATCTATTTTTAATACAATTTTCAATACATCTTTTCATCTACCCTAACCCTAAAATTCTTCTATAAATACCCATACCCTTTTCCACATCCTCACTCCAAATATTTGTCCAAAACTCTTATGAAAATTCTAAGTTCAATTGTGTGCAAGTGGAGTTAGCGAAGGGCGAAACTCCGACGAACTTCCGACGACAACCCTAAGAGCTCACGACGACGAAACGACGCACCGGTGCCTCTCACTTCTTCCTTTTCCTCTCCTCTATCCTACAATCCAGTAAGTCCCTCCTCCCTCTTCTCTTTTTTATTCTGAAAACTCGTAATTCTAAAAGCCGACGGAAGTGGAGTTAATCCGACTTCCGATTCGGTTTTTCTTTAAAAGTACCATTTTTCTTAAAAACAACAATACCAAACTCTCACAACATGACTATTAATCATTAACAAAACATATTGAACAAGTTCCATATCAAAATAATATATATTGTAATTTTTATCGCATTTTCAGAAAAATACCATACAGTTTAGTTTCGACATAAAAACATCATTACCCTTGCTATACCTTTAGATAGTTCACGAGTTGATGACCTACCTCTTCACAACACTCATATGTAATATAGCACGATAATATTGGGAAACATAAATTTGGGAAAATACGGTTTTACACAAAACTACCTCCGACTTATATAAAAACATTTCTCTACAAGATTATGTATTTTAACAAATCTTTGCAATGCGCCGCTACAACCCATTTCGGGAAACCCGTTCGGGATGGTGTGGATTATCGCACATCCTCGGGCTTATTAGTGCGAGATGCAGACCTCCGCAAGGAGCATACGGTCTCAAAAGATTTTAAAAAATACAATTTTCTTTAGAAAATATGATTTCTATTATAAATAAAATTTATATTTTTAATAAATATATATATATGTAAATAATATCAAAATACCTATTTTAATAGTTATAAAAATTCCACATTTCCAAAATTTAAGAAAAACAACTCATTTACAAGAAAACACCATGCAATTCCATACAAGTTCAATACTTTATAATTAAATGCCATATATTATGAAATTAGGTTTTACTACTAGAAATGTCACATAAATAAAATCTACATCTATGAAAACTCTAAAGACGATAATTAAATACTTGATGTGTATTTTGAAAATGATACAAAATTATTTGTACATAAAACCCCCTCAAATTATACTAAATTACAATAAAGACCCTAGTAAATATAGGTTTAAGCGGGACCAGTCACTTGAGCCTTAGGGAGCCGGAGATATAGGTGCTTGCCTATTTAAGGTAGACAACTTAACAAACAGTGTTATCAACACGGTAATCGTCTTTGAAAAAGACACAAATCCTGCCGTCCATGTACAGCGGTTACCGATAACATGAAAACTTAATTCAGGATTTCAATTTCTTTTCTAATTGTCTGACTCAGACTGAGTCTCAATATATACAATCTGACTTGAATGAGATTTATGTATAAAACTACATTACAATATGAATCCATGAATCCATATAATCAATCTATTCAATCTGTATTGACCGAACCGAACCATGGATATACATCCATCTACATGATTCTCCAGTTACATCCATTTACTGATATCATGGTTTCGGTAAGGCATCCATCTATACAATTCAATTACAAGACAATACAATACAAACAATACAATCAAGACATCGCGGGATTTTTAAGGGGTAGATTGGTACGGAAGGTGTTAGAACTGGCACGAGACTGCAACTATTAAGACATCTAACCTGTATTCTATTGTTGTTGTACCATGGCTAAACAGTTCCTTGTACTTTCCGTCCACCTTAGTCTCTGGTCTACTGAGACTCCTCTCGTATACACTGGCCTCTTCTGTACCAAGCTACAAACAACAGTGTTAACACTAAATACAACATTATAATAATATAATACAACCTTAAAAGTTACACACTCTCTCTCTCTGTCTATTCTATTTCTCCCTCATTCTTTGGGACTTACCGAGTAATTGTTCGCTGACGACATTCCTCTCTTTCTTCTTTGTAATGTTATCAGGTGATTCGGATCTTCAGGAGATCGAGCCCACCAGCGAGGACTTGGATCAGCTAGCCTTCGACCCGGAGCTCTAGATACTTGTACATTTCATTTCAGTACTTTCCATTACTGTTATGCCACTGTTTAGGCATTACTTTTCATTCCATGTATTTACTTTTCCAAGTACTGTAAAAGAATGTTAATAAATAAAGTTGATGTTTAATTATATCAATTGTCTCTGTCACTTGTGCATTTTTACTTATATTGCTTAGATATGCTCAGCGTGTTTACTTCAGAGTAAATACGTAGCGGTCTCGTCGCGGCATCTGCTCGTACACTGGGAAGCGGGGCGTGACACCAATATTGGCCCTTGTATACAATCTATAGGCACAAATAAACGATTTCCCCACCAAGTTCCACCAATGACGAGGAATGTCCTCATATGGAGAACGACGCTTGTAAGTCCTCTCGACTTATAAGGAGAAAACACTCTTGTAAAATCCTTACGACTTATAAGAGAACACACACTTAGGAATCCTCACGATTCCTAAGGAGAAAATACGCCTACGATATCGTCACGACTCGTAGGGAGAAATAACTTTATGAGACCTTTACGGCTCATAAAGTCAAAAAGTATTAGTCGACAGGATCCTAACCCTGTGTACTAAGACACTTTTGTTCAAATCAGCAAAGGCAAATGATGATTCTCTCCTGACAATATCCCAATTGTAGCGATGCTGATGCCTAAATCGGTGTCAAACACCAAGTCCTTTTAAGGCAAATGATGATTCACTACTGGCAATATCTCGGTTGCAGCGATGTTGATGCCTAAACATGTTTCAAACTCCAAGTCCTTTCACGGCAAATGATGATTCGCTCCTGACAATATTCCAGTCGCAGCGATACTGATGCCAAGATTGGTATCAGATCTTAAGTTCCATACTCACAATAAAAATCAGCGAGCAAAAAATATATGCATATGAAATAGCCGAAATGATGGGACAACTCGTAATAAAAATCAGCGAGCAAAAAATATACGCGTATAAAAACAGCCGAAATGTTTGGACAACTTGCAATAAAAAGCAGCGAGTAAAAATATAAAAACGAAATGATTGGACGCCGCGATAAATAGCCGAAATGATTGGGCAATCGTGACTTTCTCTATATGAAAAGCTGCAAAGATAGAGTATCACGGAAATAAAAAAATAAAATAAAATAAAATTTCCTCTGCCATGAAGGTTAGTCTACACCGACCTCTATATACAATTCATGGGTACAAATGAAAAAAGGGAACCATATTTTACCACCAGGCTCCGTCAAAGGGAGCACAAATGAAAAAAAAGTAACCATATTTTACCACCAGGCTCCGTCAAAGGGAGAGCCAGATCTCGACGGCAACATCTATAGACTAGAGATCAGTTCGGCATTCATTCTCATTCCAGCAGGATGCAGACGCAACGTCAACAAAGGCTCCAAATAGCCGAAACAAAAAGGAGTGACGACAAAATCCCAGCTCCAACCTGACATTCTTCTCGTTACAGCAGACGCAATATCAATAAAGATTTCAAATAGCCGAAACAAAAAGGAGTGACGGCAAAATACCAGCTCTAGCTTGGCATTCTTCTCGTTACAGCAGACGCAATATCAACAGAGGCTGCAAATAACCAAATCAAATCGAAGCAACGGCATATTCCTAGCTTCAGGGTCTCAACGACAAGTCATATAAAGCCCAAGAGACTATCGGAGATCATCCCACGCCAGTACGGAGTGGTTATGACTCATCGGGGCTCCAAACTGAGCCTAATCTCAAGTAAAAAGCGACATGGTAAATTCCTAACGCTTGCTATTCCAACGGTCATATAGCCTAAAGAGATTACTTGAAAACGTCTTGTCCAGCCCCCGAAGGGATCAGAGACACGACAGTCTAGTCAAACAACAGCTTAAAGACTTCATATCGAGAAATACATCAGCCAAAGCGACAGTACCATGAACCAAAGACCTAGTACCACAAAACCTAATGGACCTCTGTCGCAAAGAGCAGGGGTTATCTATATATAACATTAGGATAAGTTTGCCTGTAAACCCAAGAGAGGTAAACTAAACAAACTCCTAAATGAGTCCATAAACTAAACAAACTCTGAAATGAGTCCATAAACTAGAGACTCCGAAATGAGTGAATAAACTACAAACTCCGCAATGAATACATAAATTACTTTACGCCAAGTCAAGACATCGAAGGAAAGAGAAGTGCTAGTATAAAATGAAATACGTCTTTTATTCATGAATTTAAGTGAATACAAAATACTTTTATTCAGGGATCAAAATGAATACAAAAAGAATAAAATATACAACAACAAAAATTTCTAAGTTGACGGACGGTTCAATAATCCAGCAAGTTTTTCATTTTTCTGCTGGACTTTTGCTTCGAGCTCTATCAATGCCGCAAGACGAGACCCTGATTGTGTCTGTTGATTCTGGTATGAAGCAAACCGACTCTCAAGCTCTTTCTCGACGACCTTGTGGGTTTCAACCATCTCACGTATAAAAATAACGACTTTGTCAATAGCCACCACCTCTGTAATGGCTTCTTGAAGAACCCGCCAAATTTCGTATGCATGAGTGGGCTTGACAGTGAGCTGGGCTTGAAGCTCCCCTAAAGCCTTTGAAGCCAACTCCCTTACCGAAAAATTTCGGTTAAGCATTTTCTCGCACGACTGGAGATTAGCTGCACATCGTTCAATCCACCCATACAGGCTCGTCTTTACAAACAAGATGTTGGAGGGAAGGCATATGCATTCAATCCCACGTAGACAGGCATCCACTCTGCGGCAGTACTCAACCCAGGTAAACACGAATGCCTCGTCATGATAAATGGCAAGAACAGATAAGGAAGCGTTGGATTCAGCAGCGAATTCTTCAGCCGCGACAGAAGTACCAGCGCGAAGGTCTTCAATGAGAGCTGCCAGCGAATAAATGATCTGTTTTGCTATCCTCTCAGACACGCGTCAAGCATAAGGGCCTGGCGGCATGAAAATCCGGGACTCTAATGGAGTCAGGGCTGGCAAAGCTGTGAAGATATATGTGCGGTCAGTTGTATTTCCAAATATAGAGTAAACAAAACGATGCCAAGAATAAAGCGTCACTTACCCACAGTCATACAAGGCGGGTTTGAGAGATCCCCAGGTCCATCAAGAATCTCGACTTCGTCGTCGGCTTCCAGAACTGTGGTTTAAAATGAAGGGCATATCAGCATCATTATAAAAATATAAAAAAAAAGGGCAAAAGAATACCGACCTTAGCCAGAAGAGAGCACTATGCTTTGTGGAGGTATCGCTTGTGGGGCTGCCATGTCAAGAAAACGCTAGAAGGTTTTCCTCGGAGAAAGATCCACGTTGGAAGCCGCCAGCTCCCGCAATTATGAGGGAAAGAAAGGTTCAGATAACGGAGGGGTCATTAAACAAAATGTGTATGTATATAAGATTACCTTCGATACTCCGCCCGTCCTGAACTGGAGGGATGGTATCTTCGGCAGCTTCCTCTACACCCTCAGGTGCATCACTGAGGATATTTGTGAAATCTATAGCCGGCATGGCAGTCTCCAATAAAAGGACAAAAGCCGCCACTGAAGGCCCCAAGGCGGGGATAACAGTTACAGCAATCTCTTCTACACCCTCCGGTGCGTCACTAGAGATATCCATGGGATCTATAGCCGGCAAGACCACCTCTGCTGGAAGAGTAGACGCTGAAGGGACAGAAGCCATCATCGAAAGCTCCATAGTGGGGATAGTAGCTTCATTGATCTCTTCTAAAACCTCCGGTGTGTCACAGGAGATATTCGTAGAATCCATATCCATGGCTCGATCTGAGCTCGAAATTACCCCCGCTACAGAAGACCCTACAAATTTTTGTTTAAAAGATAATGCAATGTGAAAGTAATACAAATTATTTGCTGAAAAGGGCAAGAAATATATGTACCAATACCCCAAGGAGACTGAAGGATGTTCTGTTCGAGCCGCTGTGCTTTTTTGTTTAGATGCGCTCGTCGGGCTTCAATCGAAAGTGGATCCCTACCCGCTTTCAAAGCAGCAGCATCTTCAGAGGCGTCCGACACCAGCTGTTTCAAAGCACGTTCCCCTTCTAGCGTCAAAGGAATTATCAGCAACATGGAAAGAGCCGGATCGACATCATGAAATACAACAGCAGGAAGTTTTCCTCTCCGGGAGGGAACGTTTTCAGCCTCGTCTTGTGAACGCTTTAAAGCCTCGACCAACTGCGCGGCCTCCGTAGCAGACGAATCAGGAAAGAGAAGACCGTCGTCCAGCTCCTGCATAGATATCGGCTCATCCTAAATAAAGGGCTCGTATTCAAGCAAAGTGTCGAGTAGGCCGACGACCAATTTCTTTCTCCTTTTAGAGCCGGTGCTAACACTAGCGGAGGAGCGCTTCCTCCCCTTTGGTGCTTTGGCACGGCGCGGTCCAACTTCGCCTTCGATATCACCCTTTGGCGACACCACCACTGGTGCTTTATCAGGAGCCTCTACCTCGACTCTAGTACGTATCGGAATACCAGCAGTATAGGGGACCGATTCTGCTGGAGCAGCTTTAGGGATAAGCACTGGACCGTTGTCCCTCAGAGGAGGGTGAACAACCGACCACGGCCGCAATGGAGCGCTGATAACTTGAGCTGGAGCAGGAGCTCTATACTCGAAAAGCACCCATCTCTCTTCTGCGATGATGGGACAAACCGATGGCGATACTATCCCTTGAAGGGTCCCAGGGGCCTTGGAAGATAGTCGGGCTCCGGGATCATGAAAAGAGAGCCCATATTCAACCGCATGAAGTGATGAATAACATCGCGGGCTACCTCCAGTGAGGGAATATGCTCAACTAGAAAGGCTTTAAGGGGGACGTCCTGGTTGTAGCCTAACTGCTGGGCGAAACGATGCGGATTATACCGCATAAAGAGGGCAGTATTATTCCGGCGGAACACCAGATACCCTGGCCTGATTGAGTATAAGTGCATGACCTCTTTTGGCTTTAAAGCTGGAACCCCATTCTTTGATAAATCAAACAACTGTTGAACGGGTCCCGCAGGAGCAGAAAGGACTCGATCGCTGAAGACCATCCTGCCTTCATTTGAATACGGATTAAGTAATACGCACAAAGCCCCTAGCTGGGTCGGGTCAGGAGCGGAAGCATTAACCAACCTCATAATCCGTGGGAATGTATACAACTCATAGAAATCAGGCCGCCAATGCGCGGCAAACGCCCCTAACACGTGCATCTCGATCCACGACGTGAAGTAGTGGAGGAAGAATTTCACGGTATCCGCACCTGGGTTCGAAGTATTGGCGGCAGTGCCTAGCCCGTGATATAGATACGACAATCCCGCAACACCAACAGCTAATCGCACTCCTTCAGCTATGCGATGAGCAGGGTAGAAGACGGAGGCTCTCATGAAACGTCGATGCATCAGCATGGCGAATCAACTAAGTCAGAGACTGATAAAGCCGACAAAGAAAGTTTCTTCGTCCATGACAGGGGCCGGGATCGCATCAAAAGCCACGGCCGACAAGTTTGGAATATAAAACTACAGCAGGTCTTCTTCTTTGGCCGGCAATTTGTTCAACCCGAATCCAAAAGGATCTTCAATTTTCGCGAATTTTGGATCCTTCTTGGATAAGACATCCTCGCGAAGAAAGCAAGTAATGAAAGCGTCAAAAGTGACACCTTGCCCTTCCGATATCACGAACAGTTTTTCAAAAATACCCAGGGCCTTGATTAGACTCGGGTGCTTATGACGAACGGCGTTCTCCGTCGTCAGGCCATCAAGCATAGCGGGCGCCGTAGCAAAGACGTACTCATCAGGAGGCAGTAACTCTTCGTAATGCTCTCCCCTGATCGGCAACCCGAAATTTCACGAAACTCCTCCAGTGAGATCGAAACTTTGTGATCCCCTAGCAAGAACGTGTTCGTAGGAAGATTCCATTGGTTCAAGAAAGCCTTGACCCACCGACATGAGGAGAATGATAGTAGAATAATGACGCATATACTGCTTGGTAAAACCCAACCTTCTACAGCCATGCGCGTTGGGCGGAGAGAATATATCGAGCCCAAGAAAGATAGCGCACTGGATGGCGTGGGGTAATGCCTACCTTATACACCTGCCCCCAGGGTCGAGTTTCACCCTGACATATCCGGCATCCCAAGATATCAATAGCCATCGTAGGTTGATTAGGTATCCCAGTCGTCAATGACTCAAGCCGACCCGCAGGGGTCCAATTAACCGCTTCCACCACATAAGCCATGCGCGGACGCTCTATCAATAACATCGAGCAGATAGGTTCTGTTGGCACTTCACAAGTAAAGCTAGGTGGCCCCTGATGATATGATCGTACCACACCCCCACAAGAGAAGACTCGTATGGTCCTTGTCATGCGTCTAATCATCGCCATAACCTCCTCGTCCGATGGCGATTGCGGAAAAGCGACTTCTGAGCGAGTGTAAGGTAAGTCAGGAAGTGAAACCATTGTTCCTGAAATAAGAGAAAGAAAAACTCATTAAAAAACGTGATGTTTGTTTCATGGGGCCACGGGCTGCAAAACCAATGGACCCCACAAAATCAATATGGCAGCTCACCAATGATGAGGCAAGATAATCATTGCGAGAATCAAAAAGGATTCTCATTAAATAGACACTGGAGTTTAAACAACTCTTAGCACCCTAAAAAATGATGATTGGTGAAAATGATGAGTTCTGTTAAAATGCCAAATGAAGTTAAATCTGTGAAAATGAGGTTAAAACCCTAAAAACAAGATATGCTCAAGAGCACCAGGGAATAAATTTCCCAAAAGGTGTCACACCCCGCTTCCCAGTATACGGGTGGAGGACGCGACAAGACCGCTACGTATTTACTCAGAAGTAAACACGCTAAGCGTATCTAAGCAATATAAGTAAAATGCATAAGAGACGGTGACAATGGATATAATTGAACAGCAACTTTATTTATTAACATTCTTTTTACAATACATCTAAAAAGTAAATACATGGAATGGAAAGCAATGCCTAAACAGTGGCATACAGAAATGGAAAATACTGAAATGAAATGTACAAGTAACTAGAGCTCCGGTTCGAAGGCTAGCTGATCCAAGTCCTCGAAGGTGGGCTCGATCTCCTGAAGGTCCGAATCACCGGACAACAATCCAAAGAAGAAGAAAGAGAATGTCATCAGCGAACAAATCGTTCGGTAAGTCCCGTAAATAGACAAGAATGGAATAGACAAAATAGAAAGAATATTGTTATAATATTGTATTTAGTGTTAACGCTGTTGTTTGTAGCTTGGTACAGAAGATACCAGTGTATACGAGAGGAGTCCAACTTACACCGTAGACTTTGGTAACCCGTAGTACAAGACTCCGTCAATAATACCACGGAAAAACGGCATGGATGTAATTACGTATTAAGTGACCACCTCGTGCCACCTTTAACATGTTCCGTACCAGTCTACCCTTTTATAAACCCCGCGATGTCTTGATTGTATTGATGTATTGTTTGAAGTGTATATTGTATATAGATGGATGACTTGCCGAAACCATGATATCAGTAAATAGATGTAACTGGAGAATCATGTAGATGGATGTATATCCATGATTCGGTTCGGTCAATATTGATTGATTAGATTGAATAGACGGATTCATAGATCCATGTTGTATTGAAGTTTGATACTTGAATTATATTCAAGTCAGATTGATTATATTGAGATTTAGTCTGAGTCAGAAAATTTGAAAAGAAATTGAACCCTGAATAATGTTTTGGTGCTATCGGTAACTGCTGCACATGGACGACAGGATTTGTGTCTTTTTTAAAGACAATTACCGTGTTGATAACACCATTTGTTAAGTTGTCTACTTTAAATAGGCAAGCACCCATATCTCCGGCTCCCTGAGGCTCAAGAGCCTAGTCCCGCTTAAACCTATGTTTACTAGGGTCCTTATTGTATTTTAGTATAACTTGAGGGGTTTTATGTAAAAAATAATTTTGTATAATTTTCAAAACACACCTCAAGTGTTTTATTATCGTCTTTAGAGTTTTCATGGATGTATATTTTATCAATATGACATTTCTAGTGAATAAAACCTAATTTTATAATATATGGTATTTATTTATAATATTGGAATTGTATGGTATTTTCTTGTAAATGAGATGTTTTTCTTGAATTTTGGAAATATGGAATATTATAAATATTAAAAATAGATATTTTGATATTAATTACATATATATTTATTTATTAAAAATATAAGTTTTATTTATAATAGAAATCACATTTTCTAAAGAAAATTGTATTTTAAATCTTTTGAGATCCTATACTCTTTGCGGAGGTCTGCATCTCACTCTACTAGGCCCGAGGATGTGCGGTAATCCCCAACATACCGAATAGGTTCCCCAAATGGATTGTAGAGGCGCAATTGCAATGATTTGTTAAAATACACTTCTTGTAGAAAAATATTTTATAAGTTGAATGTAGTTATATATAAAGTCGTATTTTTTCCAAATCTATATTCCTAAATTCCATCATGCTATATTAAATATGTGTGTTGTGAGGAGGTAGTTCATTACCTCGTGAGTTATCTAAAGGTATAAAGGTATTATAGAGTTTATGTCGGAAACTAAAGTTTGTGGTATATTAATGTAAAATTGCGATAAAAGATGCATATAACAATTTTTTGAGATAAAACTTGTTAAAGATGTTTATTAATATTTAATGAACAATATGTGATGATATGAAGGTATCTTGATTAAGAAAAATTATAGATTTTAAAGAAAACTGAATCGGAAGTCGGACTAACTCCGCTTCCGTCGGGTTTTAGTTTTGAATGTTTTTAGAATAGAGAAAAGAAAGAGAAGTAGGGATTTACTGGATGATTGGATAGAGGAGAGAAAGAAGAAGAGATGGGAGTTGCCGGTGCGTCGTTTCGTCGTCGGAAACTCCTTGAGTTGTCGCTGGAAGTTCGTCGGAGTTTCGTCCTTTGCTAACTCCGCTTGCACACAAAAGACTTGGGAATTTTCTTGAGAGTTTGGGCAGAGATTTGTGAGTGAGGGGGTGATTTGAGTGGTGATATTTATAGGAAAAACTAGGGTTTAGGGTAGTGAAAAAGTGTTTTAAAAATTTGTATTAAAATAGATTAAATGTGTGTTTTAATGT
Source organism: Agapanthus africanus (assembly GCA_030015575.1). Lineage (NCBI taxonomy): Eukaryota > Viridiplantae > Streptophyta > Magnoliopsida > Asparagales > Amaryllidaceae > Agapanthus > Agapanthus africanus. The sequence goes on along the minus strand of JASDDO010000019.1, from coordinate 89,327,281 downwards.
GCTCTGTAAATGTGCAGGAAAAAGAAATAATACAGGAGTTATGGGGGGAGTCCAAGAGTCGCCAGAGTTGTAGAAAAATGCGGTTTGCTCCGAGTCAGACTGGCGGTGCCGGCCGAGTCACCGAGTCGGGGGCTCATATTTGTGCCACGTGTCCCTGACGCTTGGTCTAGCCTCGTGTGCTCGTTTATTTTGGTTGTGACTCTTGGTTTTACGGGTTGTGCACGTGTAGACTCTTAGGCTTCTAAAGATTAAAAGTATTTTAAATAAAAAGAATGTGTGGCTGATGGGATTTGAACTCTGGTGCTTTGGTTCAGCAGTGCAAGGTCTTACCAATGTGCTACAAACTCCTTCTTGCTGTTAAAAAGAAAATCAAATTTATAACTTGTGCTCAGCCTCAAGTACCCCTTTCTGTATTTTTGAAAAAATTGTACAGAAAGTTTAGGGTTGTTACATTCTACCCTCCTTAAAAAATTTCGTTCTCGAAATTTGAAGAGGGAAAGTGTAACAGATTTAAGGAAAGTTTGGTGATAAAAGTACTGATAGTGTATGAAAAATAACAAAGTGATACAAGAGTTTGAAAAGGTTGAAAAGAATTACCAATGTTACCTTGATCTACAGCCTCTGCTTCTTCGGCCGCTAAAAGGAAAACCTGATGCCGTAGTTCATTCCTCCTAGCTGGAGGTACATTCCTCTGTCCTTGGGGCGTGTTTCTCTGGCCTCAAGGTATGTTCCTCATTGCCTGTTGGAATTGGCGAGTAGGTTATGCAGGTGGTGGAGCAGGGAGTGCAAAGCGAGATGCAGGAGCCTGGATAGCTGGCCGCTGCGGGTAGTTGGTGGGTGTGTGAGCTGGGTTGCGTCTATAAGGACAGTTTCCAATTCCATGATTGGATGCGCCACAAACTAAGTATAGGCCTTTTGCGCGCCTACAGTCCTTCCACAAGTATCCTTCTCTCTTGCAATAGAAGCAAAAATTGAGACTCGGCTAGTTATTGATTTCTTCCAATCTCCTGGGTTCAACAGTTGGCCTTGAAGAGGCTTCTCCCGCCATCTGGTTGGCAGGGCGCTTCATTCCGGCAGACTGAGGTCTACCCCTCCTCTTCACTACTGCCTTGTATTTTCGAGCAGCCTTCAAAGCCAAATCATGGGTTGGGAAATTCCCTGTAGCTAATGCAGCTTGGATCTCCTGGTCCAACCCTTTCTGAAATCTTCTGGCGCTGAGCTCAGCAGTCGATATCAAGTGTGCCGCGAATCTGTTGCGGTCTAATGTTAGCTGTGTAGTATGTGATAATTGAAAATCGAAATATAGAGACATATCTTACCGACTGAGAATGGTAAACTCGGCATCATACTCATCCACGGATTTGGTCCACATCGAACCCTGTTGTAGATGGATGAACTGTTGTTCCATGTCGAATCTGGCAGTCTCGGGGAAGTACTTTGCATCGAACATATTGCGGAAAGTACTCCATTCGATTGGCTGGGTGAGACGCCACCTTCCACCAAACCCGTGCATTATCAGTGAGTTGCAGCTTCGCAACTCGAATCCAAGCTATCTCTGGCACTTGTGCCGCTGCCAGGTCATCTTCAATACTCTGAGCCCATTCCTTGGCTTCTAGAGGGCTCTCTTTTCCTGAAAAGTTCTTGGGATGCAATGCCCGGAATTGCTTCACTCTGGGTGATTCCGCTTCTGGACGGTTCAAGAGAATAGTAGTCTGCTGCTGCTGTCCTTCTAGGAGGCTGCAGATCGCCTCAAGCAGTACTGTCTTCTCATTAATCGGAGCATCTACGGCAGGTGTAATTGGTAGGGGTGGTGGAGTGTTGTTGAAATTGGTGCTAGTGTTGTTTGGGGAATTCATAACCTTGAAAGAAAAAATTTGGTTAGGAAAGATTCAAAGTATATGAAATTGTAAGATTCAAGGAATATGAATTGTAAAGAATGTTTTCAGTTGCTGGTTCTTGTGTTATATTGCTTAGGTTGTCCACGCAGAGCTGAATTGCATGGTAGGTTCCATACAGCTCTGACCTGCATGGGCCACCAACAAAACCTGTCACGCCCCGCTTCCCAGTATACGGGTGGAGGACGCGACGAGGCCGCTACGTATTTACTCAGAAGTAAACACGCTAAGCGTATCTGAGCAATATAAGTAAAATGCACAAGAGACAATGACAATGGATATAATTGAACAACAACTTTATTTATTAACATTCTTTTTACAATATATCTGAAAAGTAAATACATGAAATAGAAAGCAATGCCTAAACAGTGGCATAACAGAAATGGAAAATACTAAATGAAATGTACAAGTAACTAGAGCTCCGGGTCGAAGGCTAGCTGATCCAAGTCCTCGAAGGTGGGCTCGATCTCCTAAAAGTCCGAATCACCTGACGACATTCCAAAGAAAAAGAAAGAGAATGTCGTCAGCGAACAATCGCTCGACAAATCCCGTAAACAGACAAGAATGGAATAGACATAATAGAGAGAATATTGTTATAATATTGTATTTAGTGTTAACGTTGTTGTTTATAGCTTGGTATAGAAGATGCCAGTGTATACGAGAGGAGTCCAACTTACACCGTGGACTTTGGTAACCCGTAGTACAAGGCTCCGTCGATAATACTACGGAACAATGGTATGGATGTAATTACGTCTTAAGTGACCACCTCGTGCTACCTTTAACATGTTCCGTACCAGTCTACCCCTGTATAAACCCCGCGATATCTTGATTGTATTGATGTATTGTTTGAAGTGTATATTATATATAGATGGATGACTTGCCGAAACCATGATATCAGTAAATGGATGTAACTGGAGAATCATGTAGATGGATGTATATCCATGGTTTGGTTCAGTCAATATAGATTGATTAGATTGAATAGACGGATTCATAGATCTATGTTGTATTGAAGTTTGATACTTGAATCATATTCAAGTCAGATTGATTATATTGAGACTCAGTCCGAGTCAAACAATTTGAAAAGAAATTGAATCCTGAATTATGTTTTGGTGCTTTCAATAACTGTTGCATATGGACGACAGGATTTGTGTCTTTTTCAAAAACAATTACCGTGTTGATAACACCGTTTGCTAAGTTGTTTACCTTAAATAGGCTAGCACCCATATCTCCAGCTTCTTGAGGCTCAAGAGACTTGTCCCGCTTAATCCTATGTTTACTAGGGTCCTTATTGTATTTTAGTATAACTTGAGAGGTTTTCTGTAAAAAGTAATTTTGTATAATTTTCAAAATACACCTCAAGTGTTTTATTATCGTCTTTAGAGTTTTCATCGATGTATATTTTATCAATGTGACATTTCTAGTGAATAAAACCTAATTTCATAATATATGGTATTTATTTGTAATATTGGAATTGTATGGTATTTTCTTGTAAATGAGATGTTTTTCTTAAATTTTGGAAATGTGGAATATTATAAATATTGAAAATAGATATTTTGATATTAATTACATATATATTTATTTATTAAAAATATAAGTTTTATTTATAATAGAAATCACATTTTCTAAAGAAAATTGTATTTTAAATCTTTCGAGATCGTATGCTCCTTGCGGAGGTCTGCATATCACTCTAGTAGGCCCGAGAATGTGCGATAATCCACACCATACTGAACGGGTTCCCCAAATGGGTTGTAGAGACGCGATTGCAAAGATTTGTTAAAATACACTTCTTGTAGAAAAAGGTTTTATAAATTGAAGGTAATTATATGTAAGGTCGTATTTTTCCCAAATCTATGTTCCCAAATTCCATCGTGCTATATTAGATATGTGTGTTGTGAGGAGCTAGGTCATTACCTCGTGAGTTATCTAAAGGTATAAAGGTATTATAGAGTTTATGTCGGAAACTAAAGTTTGTGGTATTTTAATGTAAAATTGCGATAAAAGATGCATATAACAATCTTTTGTGATGAAACTTGTTAAAGATGTTTATTAATATTTAATGAATAATATGTGATGATATGAAGGTATCTTGATTAAGAAAAATTATAGTTTTTAAAGAAAATCGAATCGGAAGTCGGACTAACTCCGCTTCCGTCGGATTTTAGTTTTGAATGTTTTTAGAATAGAGAAAATAACGAGAAGTGGGGACTTACTAGATGATTGGCTAGAGGAGAGAAAGAGGAAGAGATGGGAGTTTCCGGTGCATCGTTTAGTCGTCGGAAACTGCTTGAGTTGTCACCGGAAGTTCGTCGGAGTTTCGCCCTTTGCTAACTCCACTTGCACACAAAAGACTTGGGAATTTTCTTAAAAGTTTATGTAGGGATTTGTAAGTGAGGAGGGTGATTTTAGTGGTGGTATTTATAGGAAAAAGTAGGATTTAGGGTAGTGAAAAGGTGTATTAAAAATTTGTATTAAAATGGATTAAATGTGTGTTTTAATGTGCTCTGTAAATGTGCAGGAAAAACAAATAATACAGGAGTTCGGGGGAGTCCAAGAGTCGCCAGAGTTGAAGAAAAATAGGGTTTGCTCTTAGTCAGACCGGCGGCACTGGTCGAGTCAGCGAGTTCGCCGGCCCGAGTCACCGAGTCGGGGGCCCGTATTTGTCACGTGTCCCTGGCGCTTGGTCTAGCCTCGTGTGCTCGTTTATTTTGGCTGTGACTCTTGGTTTTACAGGTTGTGCAGATGTAGACTCTTGGGCTTCTAAAGATTAAAAGTATTTTAAATAAAAAGAATATGTGGCTGATGGGATTTGAACTCTGGTGCTTTGGTTCAGCAGTGTAAGGTCTTACCAATATGCTACAAGCTCCTTCTTGCTGTTAAAAAGCAAATCAAATTTATAACTTGTGCTCAGACTCAAGTACCCCTTTCTGTATTTTTGAAAAAATTGTACAGAAAGTTTAGGGTTGTTACAAAAGACCTCTAATGCTTTCAGAGCTAAGCTCTATAATGAGAAATCAAATTTCCTTTAAACAATGGAATTAAATTCCAGAAACCCCCATGATGGGAAAATGAAGAAACGAAATTAAATTCCAGAAGTCCTCAAAGATCATAGTAGAAACGCCCGATCATTAAAAACATCAGGGTTTACTACATAAAAAAATTATGTCTTTTTGGATCTCTAAGAGACCAGTTCCAGAAAAGACCAAAACTCTTGCGATGGATTTAAAATCTAGAGAAAATTAGAGAAAAGGGTTTCTTGTTCCTAAGAGACAAATGTCGTTCAAGATGTTTACCCAAAAGAGTTCTCTTTAACAGAGTTTAACTCTGAAATTTCAGCGGGCAAAGAACTAAGATCTGAAAGGAGAATTAAATTCTCAAAAGAAAGAATAAGGAAGAAGATGAAGAAACAGTGGCCATCTCAAGAGCCAAACCCTCGTATTTATAAGACATGATGGGAGCGATTCATCTCCCCGTTCCCCTAGGCAATCCAATGGTTGAAAAAGTGGACAGCGTTGCACTCACGTTCAAGCCACGTGAGAGCAATGCTATGGGGGCATTTGTTCCCTCATAAAAAAAAGAAGATGAGAGAAAGAAAGGGGGAAACTCCCCACTATTCGAGCCTCACGTGTTAAACAAGTGAGCACCTATATGCAAGGTATATAGGCGCTGCCATTAAAATTATAAGAAGGCTAAACAAACCTCACGTGCTAATACGTGAGCGCCTATAAATAGGCGCTGCAATTAAACTACAACTAGGCTAAACCAGACACGCGTGCCAACACGTGAGCGCCTAGGCGCTGCAATTAAACTATAAGTAAGGTAAACAAGCCTCACATGCCAACACGTGAGCGCCTATAAATAAGCGATGCAATTAAACTATAACTAGGATAAACTAGCCTCACGTGCCAACACGTGAACGCCTAAGCGCTTCAATTAAACCGCAAGCCTCACGTGTTAACATGTGAGGACACCTCCTTGCGTAGAATTAAATTCTACTTAATAACTTAATAAACCATTGGATTAAGAATCCAACGGTGATTAAACATAGAATTAAATTCTATTGGAGAGAATATTTTCTGGTAAACAGAGAGTTAGTGGATCAAAGATCCAAAATATTTTCTATATCTTCCTAAACAGAGAAAGATTATACTCCATTAAACTGAGCACCCTTGGATTAAAAATCCAATGGTGATTAAAATATCACCGCTCAATAGAATTTTATTCTATATATGGGAGAATATCCCCGATCTTGTTAAAAACAAGAACAATATCTTCAATAAAAACAGAAGTCTTTGGATCAAAGATCCAACGGTGGGTAAAATTCCCCAAATCAATTCTGAAACCAATTAAATCAATGGGGATCTCTTAATGAGAGATTTTCTGAGAATTAAACAAACTTCTCTCCACTATATAAAGAGCTCGAGACTTCAAGTCTCGGAAAAAGGGGGGAGACACACACACAGAGAGGGAAGACAGAAGTAAAAACAGAAAGAAAAAAAATAGAGAATTCGATTCTCAGTGAAGATTTGTTTCGTCAGAACATACTAGGTAAAAAGAAGAAAAAACACAGAGATTGTTCCGTTCCTTCTTTACCTCTCTAAGGGTTTAACCCTTCATACAAGAACTTAGTTCTTCCTCTGGTTGAGATCTGCAGAAGCAGAACTTCCCACAAGTTGAGAATTTAATTCTCATTGGGGAGATTCTGTCATGAAGATTCAAAACCTAAGGGAAAGAACTGAGTCCAAAGAATTTAATTCATACAAAAACATATGCGAATTTAATTCTTCTGAAAACTAAGGTTTAACCCTATATAAAGAATTTGATTCTTGCAAAAACGAGATTCCTTAGTCCAGACGATGATAATAATCCGAGACCTTCCAAACCCAAATCCTAATGACTAAAAATGTCATTAATAAGAGATCAGGATCTCTAAGAAAACAGAAGGAAAGCCTGGGGATTCGTTAGTGTTTAACACTATAATGAGACCTCACGTGTTTTCCACATGAGTGCCTCTAATAAACAACAAGAATGGCCCAGACTGCTTCACGTGTTTCCTACGCGAATGCTTAAAAGAAAAACAAGAAGCACTTCGTAAGGCAGTCACATGTTTTCCACGAGAGCCCTAACCAAGTGCTTAGCACTTATATAAAAGGGGGAATAAAACCCAAAAGGCGGTGCCCATATTTAGGACGCCTCACGTGTTGTACACGTGAGCGCCACAAGAACCAAGTGCTTAGCACTTATAAAAAAGGGGAATAAATCCCAAAAAGTAGCGCCCCTATTTGGAGTGCCTCACGTATTCACACATGAGCGCCTCCAGAGTTCAGTATTGCACCTCACGTGGGATACACATGAGCGCTACATATATCAGTATTTAGCACTGTTGGGTAACTATGGATACCCAGACCTAGCCCAAATTGGCTAAGTTTTCCCAAGGTCAAAACCTCTTCGATTTCCAATCAACCGAGCCCCCTGTGCTCATGATTACCCAAACTGATTTTAGTCCTAAATATGACTATTGATCTTTCAATTAATGATATCCCAAATGATATTCATCTTATATCTCCGAAGATAATTTTAGTCTCAAACATGACTAACGATTCCTAAGGTCATCATAACCCGTTTCTCTAAAATACGGAATTTGGTTTAAGGGTACATCTCTCCACACCTCTGATATGCGTCGTTGTAATTCTTCAACATTTTCAGAGAGGTGGCGGGTCCAGACAACCAACAATTCTTTAGTGCATTCCCAAACCGTCCAAACCGATGTGCACACCTCAAATTAGACCGCATCCCATACTGGGTGCATTCCATATCACCCCTATTCATTCCGTCATGTAACAAATACACGTGCGCGCAAGATGAACACATTGGACCACTACATCCTTAAACTGGTAATGGACCGAAATGTTCTTAAACTAATATTCGTCTCCAAATCAGTGATAATGGACCGAAATGTCCTTAAACTAATATTCGCCTTCAAAATGGCGTTACTAGACCGAAATGTCCTTAAACTAATATTCGCCTCCAAAATGGCGTTAATGGATCAAAATGTCCAAACTAATATTCACCTCTAAAATGGAGTTACTGGACCGAAATGTCCTTAAACTAATATTCACCTCCAAAATGGCGATAATGGACAGAAACGTCCTTAAACTAAAACAATAGAGCCCAAATGCTCTTTTATTAGATCTGAAATAAAAATGATCCTGAAACCTCGTTATATGGATCTTAATCTCAAATTGGACTAATGTATCCTTAACAAAAACAAATCGAGCCCCCAAATGCTTACATAAATCTAAGTCGATCTTAATTTCAAAATAGATTAACGATCCTTAAATAAAAAAAACCCAAATCTAAGAAATACAAATTTGGACTAATCCACGCCCTACGAGCGACAACATAAATTAGTCTCCGTATACAATTCACGGGCAACCAAAACAAACAAAAACACACACGACACGAAGTGAACTTTTGGAGCAGGAAAAGTGGTTATCGCGATACGATAACATAATTAACTGCAGAGGCTTGTGCCTGCAGGGAAGAGTGTACCCACAATAAAAAAAACCTCGCAAACGAGGGGGAATCTGACGAAGTCTACTAAAACGACCGCATCCGTCCAAACCTCCGATATACTGTGCCATAAATCAACTTGATATCTTTGGAGGGGTTGACGGATAAATCCAAATAGCATATGCCCCCAAAATTCAGGCCAGACGTCCTAACGTCCCGGTCGCGTCTTTTGGTGATGAACAATACCGACACACCATACTCAATTGTTCATGATATACATTTTTCTTTATCATTACACTTTATACTTCATTTCATTTCTTGGGGATTTACCGAGCGAAGGTTCGCTGACGGGCATTCCACCCTTCTTTATTTCCTTAGAATGTTCGTCAGATATCGTGGAGACTGAGTAGGTGGACATTACTGAGGAAGAGCACGAACAGATCGCGACCCAGGCCTAAACTAGTTATCTTTTTCTCAGTTTATGTATGCCACCTGTTTAGGCATTTCCGTTCTTGTATTTTCTTTCAGTTGAACTCGTGTATTGTAAATGAATTAAGTTGAATGTAAATAAAGTTGTTGAAGTTTAAATCTCATGTTTATTTCTTGTCATTTTATATTGCTTATTTTACGCTTAGCGTATTTCTTCCGGGAAATAGCCTTCTCGAAATAAATACGTCGCGGGCCTTATTACATACATGCTTCCATCTAGTGGGAAGCGGGGCGTGACAGGTTTTGTTGGTGGCCCATGCAGGTCCGTTCTGCATGAAGTCATAAGCAATATAACAAGAAATATATGATTCAACAATTTTACATTCCTTACAATTCAATTTTCGTTGAATATATCCTAATCTTTCTTCTCTATCTAAGGTGATGGATTCTCCCAGCAACCCTAGCACCAACGATGGAAGTGCACCACCACAACCTATCCTTACCGTTCTACCACCTCCACCTACCGTACCCGCTCCACTCACAGAACAGACGATACTTTTGGAGGCTATCAAAAGCTTACTTGAGGGTCAGCAGGCTCAAAGCATGATTTTGCAGGATCAGACTGCTCTCCTTCAACGGAGTTCCATCCGCTCTGAAGCAGAAACACCGGGAGTGAAAAAATTTCGAGCGTTACACCCGAAGAAATTCTCAGGGAAAGAGAAACCGCTTGAAGCCGAAGAATGGGCTCAGAGCATAAAAGATGACCTAGCAGCAGCCCAAGTTCCAGAAGTGGCTTGGGTCAGAATAGCCAAACTCCAGCTTACTGATAATGCCAGGGTCTGGTGGAGAGCCGTCTTGAGCAGCCAATCAAGTGGAAGACTTTTCGTGATCTCTTTGACGCCAAGTACTTTCCAGAAACTGCACACTTCGAGATGGAACAGAAGTTCATTCACCTGCAATAAGGATCCATGTGGGATAAGTCGGTGGACGAGTACAATACCGAATTCACCACGCTCGGCAGATTCGTCGCCCGTCTAATTCCTACTGCAAAAATCAAAGCTAGGCTTTTCCAGCAAGGATTAGACCCTGAGATCCAGGCTGCCCTAGCAACGGGAGAATACCTAACACATGAAGCAGTTTTGAAGTCAGCACGTCGCTATGAAGCTGTCGTTAAGAAGAAGGAAAGGCCACAGTCAGTCCGTATGAAACGTCCCGCCAATCAGATTACTGGAGGAGCCTTTTCTAGGCCAACTCTCCCAGTGTCAACTATGAGGCCAGGAAGATCATTTTCTGAGACTAAATCCAATTTCTGTATCTATTGAAAGAGGACCGGACAACAAGTCAAGGATTGTCGTTGAGCCAATAAGCTTTGTCTGAAATGTGAATCATCCTCACACACTATAGGAACTTGCCCATATAACCGAACTGGCCCAGCCCCCGCAGCTATACCAGCAATCCAAGCTCCACCTATTCGTTTAGCCCTTCCTGTACCACCTCTACGCGGGCCACCTTTACCTCGTCATCCATCGATGTATCAGCATGCACAGAGAAATGAGCATAGACGTCAGGCTTTCACTTTGGCGGCCGTAGAAGCCGAAACTATAGGTCAAGATAACACTGGTAAATCCCCTCCCATCTTTTTCAGCCATTACAAATTCTTACATCCTTTTGTTCTTTCAGCTACCTAAACATTTTCATGCACTTTCGGTACAATATCAGTAGTTCTTTCACCACTGCTGTAATCAAATTTTTCTTGAATCTGTTACAACTTCCTTATATAAATTTCGAGGACGAAATTTTTTTAATAAGGGTAGAATGTAACGACTCTCAAATCACTGTACAAAATTTTTCTTTTTAATATACAGAAGAGAGTATCACAACCTGTGTACGAGTTATAAGTTACTTTTTCTAAATAAAAGCAAGAAACTACTTATAGCTCATTGGTAAAACCCTTGCACTGCTGTGACGTAGCCCCTGTGTTCGAACCCCATCAGACACATTATATTTTTTCTGATTTTTCTTTTTAACTTTTAGAAGCCCAAAAGTTTATACGTGCAATACACAGAAAAATGAAAAGTCAGAAAAATTAAACATGTGGAAAATGGAGTAAACACTGAGTTGTATATGTGGCACAAATCCAGAGCCTCAAAGCTCTAGATCGGCCAGCGGAAAGCCAATATTGGCCGGCACCGACGGTTGAACCGAGCCCAATGAGGCCCGGGCTTTGCACACTAACCCCTTCACCTACCCTAACATTCCTGCATTGTTTGATTTCTCTGCAATCAAATAGAGACCTTTCATTTCACCATTAAACCAAATTTTAATACTTTTTAATTCTAAAACCCTAATTATACATTATAAATACCACCCCACACTTTGTCTTAGCATCATTCTGAAATTTCTAGCCAAAACTCTCAAAAAATTTCTAGGTACAAATGGAGTAAAGAGGAGTTAGCAAGCGGTCAACTTCCGACGAAGAATCAAAACTATTCTGGAGCTTCCGCGACGCCACGATGACAACCTTCTCCTTTTTAACCTCTTATTAAGCTTCCTAACCAGTAAGTCCCTCTCACTCTCTTTTCTTTTTCATTGAAATCCCATTTCAAAACTTATATCGGTAAGTGGAGTTAATACCGATATCTATTTCTAAACCCTTGAAATTTACCTTTTTCCTATATATTGTTCATCCAAATTCTTACACAATACTTATAATCTTAGTTATAAATGTTTAGAATAAATTTTAACCTAGAATTGCATGCAAAATAACTTTAATTTAAGTTTTTCATTTAAATACCATGAACTTTAAATATCAATTTTTTTAGTTTTGTTAAAACAATACCTTTAGAAAAACTTCACGGGATAATGACCTACCCCACATGCATACATGGTTCCATAGCACGATACCTCTTTTTTGTGAATTTTTGTTACGAAGACATTATTACAAGAAAATACCACTTACTATAAAAACCGGATTTCTTTTAAACGGTGTTTTAAATTTCTTTGCGATTATGCCTTTACAACCCTTATTGGGGGACCCGCTAATGGATGGTGCAGATTATCGCACATTCTTAGGCTAGTAGAGCGAGATGCAGACCTCCTCAAGGAGCATTCGGTCTCGAAAGGTTTTAAATACAGTTTTTAAGAAAAAAACGCTTTTTCTAATTAAATAAAATTTAATTTTAATAATTATATAAAAATTACAGATCCATATATTTTCAAAATATAATAAACTTACATTTTTTTAAATGAAAGATTTACAGATTTCACTAAAATACCATCAAGATACCAACAAAAGATAAGTTTTACAATAAAATATCATGAACTTTCCAAACTAAGCAATTATCACTAAAATACCTCAAATCTTTAAAATTCATATCCATGAAAACCCTAAATAATATAAATAAATTCTCGAGCTTTATTTTAAAATTTTATTAAAAATATTTTTCATAAGACCCCCTCGAGTTATATAAAACAATATTTATGGACTTTAGTAAATATAGGTTTAAGCGGGATCAATTCTCTTGAGCCCCAGGGAGCCGGAGAAAGTGAGTGCTTGCCTATTTAAGGTAGAAAATTTAACGGAGTTATTAATGGTAATTATCTGGGAAAAATTCACAAATCCCGCCGTTCATATGCAGCAGTTACCGAAAACTCCCGAACCTAATTCAGGATCTTAATCGGTTACAAGCGTCTGACTCAGTTAAAGTCCATTTTAATCCTGAATCCAAAGTCAAACATGAATACATGAACTTGAACCTGAATACTTGAATTCAAACCATCAATATCAAACATTTATACTTGACTTAACCAAACCCTGGTTATAATTGGACATGAAGCTAACATGAATACCAGAACACAATGGTTGCTATTTAAACTGATTTGACTCGAACCATGAATACAATTTGACATGAATACAAGAATACTTGCCACGAATACATGATATTGACATGAACTCAATCTTGCAACTTGATGTATTCATGAATTCGAGCAAGGCTGGTAATCTTAACTGTAACGTAGAATACACGGGGTGTTGGGGTAGTTCATGCGTGAATCCAACGAAATCTCAGGAGTCCCACTAGATCATGAATCCATGTCTACTAATACAAGCAAGCTATCATGAGGGCCCATATTTCCTTACTCCTAGATTACAGCCTATTGAGTTTGGAATACTTCAACACTAGATTGAAGTCCCGTTACTAACACTTGATTCGTGCTTGTGGTTCCTTATTCCTGAATTATAACCTGTTGGGTTCGAGAACACTCTTAAGATTGGTTTACATTCACTTTTGAACTTACGTTAAATTAGTATATCCAAGTAGAGACCTGTTAAGACACTTACATTCACTTCATGTTTACTATACCTACACTACACGGCCATGTTATACTCTGCTCATGTTAGTTACCATGATATATTGAACGGCATGCTAAATAAACTTGCCATGTTTATATTAACTGACATGCCGACACACCATACTCAATTGTTCATGATATACATTTTTCTTTATCATTACACTTTATACTTCATTTCATTTCTTAGGGACTTACCAAGAGAAAATTCGCTGACGGGCATTCCACCCTTCTTTGTTTTCTTGGAATATTCATCATAGATCGTAAAGACTGAGGAGGTGGACACTACCGAGGAAGAGAACGAACAAATCGCGACCCAGGCCTAGACTAGTTATCTTTTTCTCAGTTTATGTATGCTACATGTTTAGGCATTTCCATTCTTATATTTTCTTTCAGTTGAACTCATGTATTTTAAATAAATCAAGTTGAATGCAAATAAAGTTGTTGAAGTTTAAATCTCATGTTTATTTCTTGTCATTTTATATTGCTTATTTTACGCTTAGCGTATTTATTCCGGGAAATGACCTTCTCGAAATAAATACGTCACGGGCCTCGTCACGTACCTGTTTCCATCTACTGAGAAGCGGGGTGTGATATTTTTGAACCAGCAATCTCATTAATAGTAGCGAAGTTTTGAACTAATAATTTGATTACATGGTAAACGTAGTAATCTTACATAAACTTGAGACCCATACAAGTGGAAGTCTTATCAATCTGACCCTTTTTCAAACCCTTTATTAAGGCATCTGCTATATTCTCTGAAGATCGGACGTCAATCACCGCGATGACTTTGCGGGTTATCAATTCATTTAGATACACATGCTTTAGTTGAATGGTCTGCTTCTTTCCATTGAACAACGAGTTTGCTGCCACAACACTCGGCGCTTGATTATCACAATAGATAGTGCTCATTGCTCCGTGTAGTTCTTTCAATGGAAAATCCCTCAGAAGATAGCAGAGCCAGTCAGCTTCATCTCCTTCAATAGCCAAAGCGTAGAACTCGAACTTCATCGATAATTGTGCGATCATGGTTTACTTCTTCGATTTCCAGGAGATAGCCGCTCCTCGCATAGTGGAGAAAAACTCTCTAGTTGATCTGCACTAATGTGGCTCCGAGCACTAACTTGTATTAGAGAAGCCTTCAGCTGTCACTGGATACCCAGAGTAAAACAAGCACAGCTTCAAAGTTCCTTATAGGTACCTCATCAGCCTCTAAATCGCATCCCAGTGTGCTTTCCTTAGATTGCTTGTAAACCTATTAAGTATCCCGACGGAGAAAGCGATATCAGGCCTTGTGCAACTCATAACGTATATCAAACTCCCGATAACTCATGCGTACTCTAGCTGCTTTACTGGTCATCCGATATTAGGTTGAAACTTCTTGTTGAAGTCGTATGGGATAGTCAACTCTGGCAAATCAAAGTAGTTATACTTCTTAAGCATGCTCTCTATGTAGTGAAACTGAGATAGGCACAGACCTTGCTCAGTCCCAGTATTCCGATTCCCATAATCACATCAGCAGCCCCAAGGCCTTTCATGTTGAATTGGGCCGAAAGAAACTCCTTCATAGAAATGACTATCTCCATATCGGTCCCTACTATCAGCATGTTATCAAGATATAAGCAAATCACAACTATCTTATGTTCAACAACCTTCACGTACATTTATTGGATTCGCTAATCCGGAATCCATCGCTTAGAATGATTTTACTGAACTTCTCATGCCACAATTTCAGAGCTTGCTTCAATCCATAAAAAGACTTGATTAACTTGCAGGCTTTATTGTTCAAACCATCAACAATAAAACCTTTCGATGTATCCATATAGATCTCTTCTATAAGATCGCCATTTAAGAAAGCGGTCTTCACATCCATCTGATGAATGACATGACCTTGGCTCACTGCCCAAGCAATCATAATATGAATGGTAGTCATTTGGTAGACTGGACCATAGATGTCAAAGAAATCAATTCCTTCTTTCTGAGTGAATACTTTGGTCACTAGCCTTACTTTGTACTTCTCTATAGTACCATATGCCTGCAGCTTACACTTGAATATCCATTTGCACCCGAACAGTTTTGTTCCTTCAGGGAGATCCGTGAGTTCCCAATTTTAGTTCTGAATCAATGAGTCCATCTTATCATCCACGGCTTCTTTCCAAAGAATAATATCGTTGAATTTCATCGCTGTTTCGAAAGATTGCGGATCTCCTTCAACATTGAAGGTGATGAAGTCGTCTCCAAAGGTTTTAGACTTTCTAAGATAATTAGGGGGGTGGTTCTGCAACATCTGAAGCGACGTCGCTTTCTTCTACCTCAGGAGGTGCAACCTCTTCTTGAATCGAAAGCGACTCTTCTACTTGAGAATTTTCGTAAGAATCTTTGAGATATATATTCTTGTCTTTGATGAACTTATTCTCGAAGAATTCCGCATCGCTAGCTTCAATGATTGAGTTGGTGTCTAAATCTAAGAATCTGCTTGCATCACTGTCTGCAGCAAATCCCAGAAATACACACTAGTTTGGCTTCGGTCCCAGTTTTGGCCTACTGATATCTAGTATTCTGACATATACCAGACACCCTCACACTTTGAGTGGGAAAAATATTCTCTACAAGGGTTTGTAGAGAAATTTCTCTGCAAGCCCCTTACAAGTCTTTGGATGGGCTTTGAGATTCGTGCAAATCGTTTTTACACACACTCTTTGCACAAATCTGAAAGGCCATCCAAGGGCTTGTAAGGGGTTTGTAGAGAATTTTTTCTCTTTGAGTGTATCCAAGAAATCATGATAACCCAAAAAAAAGTTCATGTGGGGTGGAATTGGATTTTGCATGAGGAAGCTGGTTCAATATCCAATTGGCTATCAGAAGAGCTTCTCCCCAATAGCAAATCGGAAGTCCCGATATGATCAGCATCGAGTTCACCATCTCTGTCAGTATGTGATTCTTCCTCTATGCAATTCCATTCGACTGCGGAGAATAAGGTGCGATGATTTTAGCAATTATACTATGTTCCTTGAACTAGGCCTCTATTTCTCTAGAACGATATTCGCCTTCTCAATCACTCGAGTTTCTTCACTGGTTTTCCAAGTTATTTCTCTACGTGAGTTCGAAACTATTTGAATTTGTTGAATACTTCATCTATAGACCTCAGTAGATAGACATGGCAGAAGCGGAAGTGATCATCAATGAAGGTGATGAAGTATTTCATCCCTCCTCTTGTCACGAAGTTTTTGAAGTCGCAGGTGTCAGGATGAACCAAATGCAACAGCTCAATGCTTCGGATGACACTGGGAAAAGGTTTTGGAGTGATTTTGGCTTGAAAACAAATCTCACATTTTCCCGGTTTATCACCCCCACATTTTGGTATTAAACCCAACATCGTCATGTACTCATGTTACCTATTTTCTTAAAGTTAACATGACCAAACATGTGATGCCAAAGAGTCGACGAGTAATCACTAACAAATATTTCATTAGCGGAAGGATATAAGCTACTTAGTTTATACATTTTATTAAAAAGAAAAGCATTTCCGAAATATTCTTTCTTAAAAGACAATATAGTTTTTCCTCCCAGGAAATCCAACCACGTTCCTGCGCCACAAAGCAAGCTTCTTGAGATAATGTTCTTGATGATCGAAGGGACATGCTTCACATTCTTCAAAGTCAAATTCTTTCATGATGTCAGAGGAAGGACCATTGTTCCGATCTTACGAATGGCGGTGATGGAATGATTAGTCATTGCTACAAATTAGCTGGCACATAAGAGGTGAAGAGATTCCTGTTGGAGCAGACATGACAAGTAGCTCTGTAACGACCTTGAAATTCCTGTACAATTGTAACACAGTCAATGTATAGAAATGTGTATTTCAGCCCTGACAATGAGTTATAAGATAATTTTGTTAAACAAAAGTAAGAAACTCTTGGTAGCTCTGGTTAATACTCTCCATTTCTTTTCTTTAGCTTGCAAGTTCGAATCTCACCAGTCCTAATTATTTTTATATATTTTTCTTTTTAACTTTTCGGAAGCTCAAAAGTTGCACAGGTTTCACACGGGATTACGAAAAGTAATCAAATAAAAGATATATAAAAATAGAACCCAGACCTTGACTCGAACCCAAACCCAGAGCCTTGAGCACAAAGATCGAGGTATGGCCGAGCTTGGGCTGATATCTACGGCCTGGAGTAGTCCAAAAGACTTCGTATTTAACACATGTGTCGTTTGGTTTCCCTCCAGCTCTTTTTGATATTCTGAAGCCACCAATTTAATCCAGAGACTCTACAATCACTTCATCTACCCCCATTAACCTCACTTTTAATTCATTTTTATTATTTTTATTTCACTATATACCTATATTCCTTTTCTATAAATACCAAGCTATCTTAGCCTCCTCTCATTTATGAAATAAATCTAAAATGCTCTTAAAAGTTCATTCTCAAGTCCAAGTTCCAAACCAAGTTCATTTGAAGCCAAGAAGTCCCAAGTTCGCGTCCTTCCTCTTGAGTCATCAGTATCTCCTCCTTCATCTTCTTCCATCTAGATCAAGCGCAAAAACTCGCAAGTCCTCCATCGGCTTTTCACCCTTTTTGTTTCTCTTCTCACATCGACGAGAAATAAAATACGTTTTTATAAATTAAAAAAACAAAGTTTAATTTTAAAAATATATTCATTGTAATTCGACATGTTTATCATAAATTTTCACACCATGATATCAATTTATAACCCTAGGATCTTACAATCCATGTTTCACAAAATTTTATATGATGTTTGTTATTTTAAAAATATGTAGATTACAAATAACAAATAAATACCATGAAGTTTAAAAGTATCTTTTTATCGATATCTTGATATATATATATACCTATAGAAAATTCACGGGATAACGACCTACCCCACCCACATACACTATGGTTCATACCACGATATTTTAGATAAATGTTTAAATTCTAAAAGAAATACTTTTCATTAAAATACAATCGCTTTATTAAAATATGTTTTTAATCACTATTTTTAACACCTTTGCAATTACGTCTCTACAACCCTCGTTAGGGGACCTATTTGTAGATGGTGCGGGTTATCGCACGTCTTTGGGATAGTAGAATGAGATCCAGAACTTCTCACGGAGAATTCGCTCTCAAAAGTAATAAAAATACGATTTTAAAGAATACGAATTTTAAAACAAATTAAATTATTTGAAAATTATATAAATCATAAATCCGTACTTTTCTATGAGAACAAATTTCGAAAACTATATTTTTAAATGAAAAATTAAAGTTACACAAAAATACCATCAAGTTTCCAAAAGATAGATTTTTTATTAAAATATCATAAACTTTAAAAGTTAGATTTTTACACTAAAATACCACAAAATATAAAATACGTTTTTATATAAAAATCTCGACTTTTAAACAACATATTTTTATTAAAAATTTATTCGAGGGTTTAGGACGAATTAAAAATCCTCGATAATTTTTAAATGACATTTTTACTAAAATTCCTTAAGAAATCAAAATACCAGTCTAGATTACGTATTTAGGTTGCAAATTGGTTTAACTGGTATCTTCTCTTGTCAGTTGCCTCGGGATTGCTGGAAATAAGGATACACCACTTATCTCTCCTTAAATATAGATCGTAAGCTTAAGGTGGAAATTATCAAACGATAATTGTTTTTGAAAAAGACACAAACTCTGTTGTCCATGTGCAGCGATTATCGATTTTTTCCAAACTCAAGAAATTCACAAGATTAATCCTAATAATAAGATATGACTATAACCTGAATAGAAACTTGAACAGTTGACTTGAACTCGAACTCAAGCCCAAACTCGATCACTTGACTCGAACTCAAACCCAAAATTGAACACTTGACTTGACCGAACCATGAATATAACTTGAGATGAATACCTGATTACAATTTGAACATGAACTTGTACTGTTTATATTCATGGATTCGGCCAAGACCGGTAAACTTGAACTATACACTACAATACGCGGGGATAAAGGGTAGGTTGGTAAGGAACATATATCGTGGCACGAGAGGTCACTTTAAAAGACACATAACCTGAATTTCTGTGCCGGTGTCCCATGAGTTTTGGCAAGGCCTTGTACTTTCTGTTATCTTAGTCCACGGGGTAAGTTGGACTCCTCTCGTATACATGAATAGCTTCTTTATTAAATTACAAACAACCACATTAGAATAACTATCTTATACATATAAATGGCATGCTTAGATACTCTCACATACAACCTTATCTGTTCATATTTACTTGGTTTTTATTCATTATACATACTTCGGTTACCATTTACTTATTTCTTTTGGGGACTTACCGAGCGCTAGTTCGTTGACAACATTCCTTTATGTTTCTTTTCCTTAGAATGTTCGTCAGGAGGACCGAATTCGGAGGAGATAGAGCCAAACCAGAGTACTTGGACCAACTCACAGCCCAGCCAGATTATTAGTTTCTTTTCTGCACTTCTCTTTTGTAAGCCACTGTAGAGGTCTTTCAAAAAAACCTATCTTTTTCTTCTATGCATGTCCGTCGAAAATTACATCCATGAAGGAGGAGGTTTGTTGATGATCACACCTGCAATGAAAGTATTAAGTATTAACTAATACAATCTTTTCATCTCATAATTTCGTTACAAGTTTTTCAAGTTCTTTGACTTGAGAGAGCACTTCTTTATCATCTTCAAATTTAAAGTCGAGGAACTCTCGATGAGATGAGTTTTAGACAGCTTCTCCTCGTCCTTATATTGTTTCTCCAACGAGTCTCAAAGCTCCTTTGCAGAAGACTCGCGAGAATAGGCGTCTGCGAGGTAATCGGCGAGGCAGGAGGTAGCTAACACAGAATTGGTTGTCGTGCTTCCATTTCTCTTCGGCCTTATCATCGTCATCTTCATCAAAATTCGGTTTGTCCTCGGAGACTATGTAAAAAATATTTAGGAGTTGCATCCTAAATATCGTTTTGCGACGCTAGGCGTTGAAGTCGCTTCTATCGAAACTTTCGAGTTTCAGACACGCAAGCCTCATAATTCTTGCAGCGTCCATTTTATATTGTTCGAAATCTATTTTAAGATTGTTGGAGTATGTGAGAAAATAGATGGTCAAAATTAAAAAATTTCTGCAAGGTTACCGCAAATATCTATAGCTAGATCAAGTCGATAGCTGTTGTGTGTTTCATAACCGCGAATCTTAAAGCAGATTCGGTCTACTCCGGTGCAAAGATCACAAAGTCAATATACCCCAGGAACAACAACTATGAATTCTGGTGTGCACCAACCAGCAACTCGATTCTGGACGGTCTGATGGCATACGGGCAGGGCTCTCTGTTCTTGGCTGATTGAATTTAACTAGTATTTTGCAATACATTCTGGAGTTCTGAAATAAGAATATTTTGTAATATTCTCTTAATTGAGATTGGCAAGAATATTTCGCAATATTCTCTGTGTTTTCAATTCAATTCTTCTGAATAGAATGAAGTTCTTATTCAGTTCTTATGAATAGAATCGACGATAACTATGAAATAGTTCTCTGTATTTCTATTCGGTGCTTAGAACTACTGGTTCTTTTCTTTTCTCAGTTCTTTTACTTTTTCAGCAACTCTACCTCTTTGGTCTAATCTCTCTCTATATAGAGATCTCGGATCTAGCCCATAGGCTTCATCAGTTACAACTCTTTATAACTAATGGCCTGCTGAACAGTCAATCAGTCCGAACTGTCCAGAGTATCACAACAGCCCCAATACTCCTACGAGACAGCCACGCGTGCGCAAATGTCCAAACGCAAGCCCAAGCATCAGTTATGAGTGATCAATCAATTAATTAATCAATCTTGCCTATGACAATATTCGAACCATTAACCTTTTTGGTGACAAAAACATTTATCAAACTAACTGGGCTACTGAAGTCTTTTGTAAATAAACAAAATAAAGGCCAAATTTCATTTTGCTATCATGAACTATAGGTACTTTCCCCAAATGATATCATGAACTTTCAAAATGATAGATTAATACCATGAACTTTCAAAAGTATCAAAAAACCCCTGAGGAAAATTACAAAGTTACCAAAATACCCATTATTTTTTCCGCAAATACAGTCTTTTTTATTATATGAGAGGAGTATTTTGGCAATTTTGTAATTTTTCTCAGGATTATTTTTTGATAATTTTGAAAGTTCATGATATCAATCCATTATTTTGAAAGTTCATGGTTGGAAAAAGTGTCTATGGTTCATGGTAGCAAGTTGAAATTTATCCCAAAATAAATAACATATAATTTATTAGTTTGAAACTCCATCCATTGTTTTTGCGAAAAACACCAATAAGATCAAGCAACTTGGTGTTCTTGACATTTTTTTTTTGCAAGCTAATCTACTTAACCACGGAAAATTTACCAATTCATATCGTACCAATTTCATAAAGGAATGAGAACATCAAGATTATAAGGTCGCTGCAATAAAAAAAACAGTTCGTTCAAAAAAGGCAATAAATAAATGATATGAGAATCACATAGCTATATTACATGTATATGATATATTTTAGGCCTGATCCAACAATTTTATTTCAGAAGTTGGATTTGTCCCAAAGCATCACATAAGATAAGTTTGATATATATAGAGGAATATGCTAATTTGTTGTATTAGATTGATATACATTGATGTCACTTTTGGTAAAGTGTTTTCTGACAAGATATTAAAGCAGCAGGTTACAAGGTGGATTCAAAACTCATCATCACTGGTTCACAAGACATTCATGTATCTCAAGTTTATTCCGCTTTGCAAAGCGTCTTTTTTTCTGATAAGAAGATTGAGTATTTTTGCTGGAGACATTTTCACATATACCAACGCGGCCTATGCAAGAGTCATAAATATTATGTTAGATTGGTAAAAATTGTTGTCCCACGGCCTGACTGTTTTAAAATTTTCGATGAGCAAAAGAGAATTGTTGAAAGAAACATGCCATGGCTGTCGGAAGTCAACCCTATACCGTCTTTTTGGATACCAGGTGCCATTCATTTTGATCTTCACAGCCTAAAGTTTAGATACATAAATTTTTATATGACCGGCATATGCTTAGTTTTTCTATTAAGTGTAATATTGTGGTTTTTCAATATTGGAGTTTTCCACCACTAATTTAATGGATTAAATGTATTGAAATCATAGAAACATACCGTAAGTTGATTTAGATTTGTTATTTACTATAATCAAAAGATGATTTTCCTTATGCTAAACTTTGATTTTTCGATTATTCTCATAGGAAAATAGATTGGATTGACCACATAGCGCGAAATCCAAGAACAGCACAAGGGATAATACACCAACTAGAACTAGAAGTTTTGGGTAATTAATGAATGTGGACAACACCAATCCCTTTCAAATGGAGGAATCCTAAGTAGACTTTAAAGGCCCGTTTGATTGCAGGAGAATCCTTGTTTTGTGGTGCGTCTTTCATAAATAACAAAGAAATCCTGCAAATCCAAATCCCCAAACCAAACACAAAATTATGGAATTCTTGGATTCCACGATCCAAATCCATCATAATCCTACAACCAAACAGGCCCTAATCAACTTGCACCAAATGGTCAGATCTCGTTCGTCCTGTAACTTGTCTTGAATCAGCTTAGGGGCTGTTTGGTTGCAAGATTACGAAATTTGGATTCCAAAATAGTACAGTTGAAAATATCTGGGTTTGGTAATTCGTGGTTTGGTTGGAATTGGATTCCTAGTATTAGATTTGTAGATCCTTGTAATCTTTGTTTGGTTGGTGAAAAGAAAGTGAGATTTAGATTTGAGAATTTTAGAGAGAGATTGATAGAGAGAGGATTATTAAATAAATAAAGTACCCGGGTCTCATCTAAAAGTACAATAAATAGTGCTAAATCCTTGAAAATTCTCCAAATTTTTAAGGATTCAAGGATCTTTGTTTTGTGGTGGCCCCCAAAAAAAATAAAAGAATTCTACAAATCCAAATTTTACAATCAAACACAAAATTATGGAATCCTCCCAAATTTTCCAAATCTTTCATACTCATGCAACCAAACAGGCCCTTGGCTTGCTATCCAACTTTTCATTCTTTTTTTTAGGATTTAGATGATTTTACCATACATTTTCATTTACATTTTCATAACATATAGCTTTAGCATGTAAGGGAGCTACAGGGACACTCGCTTCAGGACTGCAGCCCTCTTGAGGCCTAAGGGCCATGTGTAGAAAAACCTCTGGCCCCATAGGGCCTATAGTTATGGGCTTGAAGTGTCCCTGCAGGCCCCGTTTGCTCATAACTTTATATACTTTTCGAATATTTTTGATGTTTCATCATTAACGGCAAAACTAACGATGTTCTCTAGCTAGAATGTTCTAGATATTATATCGATGAGCAAAGAGTTTGAGAGTTGGCGTTCTTTACTGCATGGATATTTTAGGCCATGAAAATCATACCGAACAGCATCAGATATCCAAGAAAAGGAATATCGCCCGGTCAAATTTGCTTACATGTATGGTACCAATACCTGTTTTCTCTTATCATAGTCATTGATAATGAGAGGTTTAAACTAGAAAGCAAAGACAAAAGGAAAAGCTTCGGCGCAAAATTAGGATCAAAGTCCTGCTTTGTGACCAAATTATGATTTGGCAAGCAACCAAGTTGTGCCTCATGACTAAAATTGAGATTAATTTGGTATACATCATTCTCTAAAGCACAAAAGACAATGCTAGAAACCAGGCCTAGTGTTAGGCTGGTGGTGGGCAATGCATATATGACTAAAGCCACCAATGATGCGCCTAGACTTTGACAATTGTATATACTTTCGATCATCGGACCTAGATTAACAACCTCAATTGTCTTTGATCATTTCTAGAAACATTTGGTAGATACTTTATCTCCTTGCTTCACTAGAGTATTCATCCATGTAATTTTTTCAGTCCAACCACACATAGGAATAGAACCGGTGAGCTCCCAAACAGGAAAAGAAAGCTTTATCGCAAGATATACATGCTTTTTCGGTAAGCATTCATCTATATAGATGTTGGTTATTGCTGTTCAGGCGCTTCTAAGGTAGTAGCTGTATTGATACGATTTCTACATCGTCAATGCCGTGTATGATATAAATCCGATTGTCTCACCCCCGACGTAGAAGAGAGCTCTAAAAATAATAAAATAAATCCAAATCTACGCCTTGCATGTATATCTCACCTCTTGAAGACTTTTCTTATCCTGTGCCCTCTCTGCACTTGTCCTTATATGTGTACCATGAGAATTGCATTATTGTCGAAGAGCATGTAGCGCTCCCCCATCACGCCCGCCTCATCACCTACATTTATCACCCACACTTAATTAATCAGCTCCCATGGCAGTCCCTTCTTCACAAGATTTCACACCAAATAGTATTATATATTAATAATAATATCATATCGTTCCTCTCTTAACTTATCCCATCCAACTCCCAACAATTCAAAGCAACCCTACAAGTCTCAAATTAAGCAAAAGATTCTATCAACTACTATAGAGAAGAAGTTGGCAATGGGCATTCTCATGAGCAAGTGCTGTGAGAGCACCACCACACCCACATTCCAACTAAAAGCAAGAATCCAAGCCCTAGAGGAAGAGATCAAGAGCTTGCATGCGTTGCGAGAGCGCGAGCTTTGGGGGCATGAGGAGCAAGAGAAGCAATGGAGGAAGGAGAGGAGCAAGCACAAGGAAGAAATTGAGAGGTTGAGGAAGAAGGTGAAGGAAGAAGAGGAGAGGATAAGGAGCTTGGAGGATTGGGTTGGGGGTTACCACTGCAGCTTGGTGGACCACATGAAGGAGGAGAGACAGGATGCAGTTGTGGAGAAATGGAAGCAGCTCTACCTTACCATCAAGAGTGAGCTTGATGATCTCATCCTTAGAACCACACAAGGTACAAACATTAATCCCTTCTCATGATGTTCATATCGATCGATTATGCGTCTCTGCATCTCGTATTGGGTAGTCCTCATACAATTATAACTGTCCTAACTCTACCGTATCTTTTGTTTCATTTCTTCCGGAGCAATCAAAAAACGAAAAATCGATGAATCTACTGCTAGACATTCAATGCGTAATCTCAGCATTCAATATGAATCATCCTGAGTAACTAATTATTCAATTACTCAACTATTTCATTTTACCATGGAGTGCTAAATTGCAATGTAAATATGATTATTTCATTGTTATTTGATGTGTAATTAGTCTTTCTCTTTTTCTGGCTTAAGGAAAAAGTGGAGTTGATTAATCCCCCAATATTACTAAGAAGATACTAATGCATACAAAGTACAAGGAAAAATTAAAAGCCACAAGCCAGCCATTGTTTCAACAAACACAGAAAGTACCAGTAATAAAAAAAAAATTAGATAAGCTGTAAATACTGTGGCATCATCATATATATGATGTTTAGCTTGCAAGGAGATAGAAATTGAGAGTTGATTAATTTTATTGCATATGAAATTATAGCCTTGCTTACGCTTCAAAAGATCGAGCCAGGATAAATTGGAGTTTATTTTAAAGAAGATGAATAGGCCATGCAAACTTCGGTTTGTAAGGCTCTAATGAAAACCAAAGATTGTTGACTGAACTTTGGAGTTAAAAGTGTAAGAATGCTCGATGAAATTTTAGGTAAATGTATTGTTCTAAGAAGTTATAGATATCTATCATTGTCCGATCAATTAAACGTCTCATCATTTTCTTTTATGGAGAGCATACCTTGTGATTTTCCTCTAATAGACAAAATTTAAAGGACAATTTCTAAGGTTACCACAAATCTATTTCTTTCTTCTTCTTCCTCCTCCTCTTTTTTTCTCTTTTTGTCTTTATGACAAAAATTGGCTTCCACAAACCTAGAATTAATCCAGAGACTACTCAAAATCAACCGATGTTCCTCACTTGTTTTGTGCTTTTTACTGATAGATTCCTTCACTTAAAAGCAGTAATGATAATAAAATAGACAATACAGCATTTTAGTGCTGGCCCTTCATAGATTGTTTTCGAAGTGTGGATTGGCTTCTCTGCAAATATTACTCACATGAAAGCAATATGTCAACTAATAGGAAGCCTTTTATTACTATTGCATGCTATTTGCTTATCGGTGTCCTACTTTATCTCCCTCGTCTCTACTTATATGCAACCATTAAACTTTGCATCACACCCCATTAAATAAGGAGAGCATGTGGGATTTTAGTGAAATATTTCCTCCTAGAATATATAGAGGTTAATGGTGTAATTCGTGAGTTGAACATTTCCCTGATTGCATATTATAAAGCGATGTTAACAAGATTGATGATAATGTAGGGGCGCGATTTGGGTTCGGAGGAGAAGACGGATTGATCGACCGGCTGCAGACAGAACTGATAGTAAAGGATGAGGCTGTCGAGGCGCTGAGTTCGCGCCTTTATTTGATGGAAAATGAGGGGGCTAAAAGAGAGAGGGAGATTGATATTTTAAGGCAGAGCTTAAGGATCCTCAACAACACCACTACCAAGAAGAGGAATGGAATGAGAAGGAACCTCCGGCGTCGCTGGCTTGTATGATTTGCTCATAATCGATATGTTCGCATATTGACGAACTAAATGGTTATTGTGCTTGGAGAACAGTATTTAATACAACAAAATTATATGAAGAAGGCATTATCATTACTCTTTAGCAAAGCACAGATATGGAATTATATTTAAAATTGCAACAAGAACTAAAACAACAAACCTGTTTTTTGTGAAGTAAATAGATCAAGTAACCATTTTCCTATCATCTCAGTTAAATCCATAGCGATTTATATTTTTAAAACATCCAAAAGAATCAAAACTTCAAAACATAACACATAACCATTACAACTTGTCTAAAGTCTCCTGGCTACCAAAAATTTGGATAACCAAAACATAGATATTCATAAACCACAAAGTTTAGTAACCGCCCTTGAGATCGTTGACCACATCATAAGGAATGGGAGTCACGGTCTCTAAAGTAGCCCCCTCGACCATGAAGCCGGGTTTGGGTCCCTCGGGCTGCCTCTTTGTGCTGATGACCTCTCCACGAGCCTTTGCCTCTGCCTTCAGCTTGTCATTCTTTATCTTCCTGAGCCGGAAGTCCTCCGTGCACCTCGATGGCTGTACGTGCTCAACTCGCACGTGGATCCTCTTCCTAATGATTCTGTTGCCCACCTGAAAGAAGGAAATATATGACAATTAGAAACCACATCATCTATCATGAACAATCACCCTTTCTCTTAATAAAGATTGCAATGAAAGAAGTTTTTTTAGTGTAGAAAAATTGCATTATGTTTCATTATTAATCAAAATTTTAATTTATTTCGCCAAGATTTTTTCTTTTCCCCAATTAATATTTTTAATGGGTATAACAAGTTTTAGTTCAATTGAAATGGAACTAAATTTGAACTTTGGTTTTAAAGTGTGCATTTGAAATTTATTTTGCAACGAACTTTGCTACATTTTGAAGTTAAGTTGTTTCATCATGACAATATTTTTGTTCAAATGCTTCCATAGTTATTTATCTTGTCGTAAGAGCAGAACTCAAAAGAGTCTGTCCAGGCTTGTCGATGGGTCGGGTTGGATCTGGAATGACATGTTCCAGATCCATATCCATTTTATTTTAGGGTTTTTTTATAATGGCCAGCAAATTCTTTGATATTTTCAAAACACACACCAAATACTTATTATTTTTATTAACATCAAATTCTTTACCGTTCTCTAAAAAGGCCACATCCGTTAGACTAGAGTTAATCTGATGGGTTATTAGGGTGAGTTAATGCAACTGGGATTAAAATATATTAAATTTGGACAACATCTACCCCTCATCGTCTCTCAACAATCATCCCCCAACCCTTTTGAACGTGGCTTTAAAATTTGGACACTATCCTTTTCTTTGATTCCATGAAAGACTGATATCGCATTGTGTACCTTACCGCATTTTACATATATGTTTGTAAGGGAGTTTTGATCGAATAATGAATGAAATATAAGGATTGGAACGACACGAAGCTTTTTTGGTGATTGATCAAAAAGTTGGTAGAGGATTTTGTTCTAAGAGATGATTGAATGATAGAGAGTGAGTGAAATGATAGGCAAGGGTTTTGTGAAATGGAGAGACGTTGAAGAAATGTTTTTTCTCAAGTTAAAGAAGATACTGATGGGAGAAGAGGTGTGAAGAAGCTCTTAGTGTGCCCTTTTAAATCCCTAGGACACAATTGTCAAGCTTAAGGAAGAGAAAGGAGAAGAAACCTTGTGTGCCCTTTTAAACTAAACCCATCTAATTTTTAAAAGGTATTTGTCTTTTTGAAGCCCCAACCGCTATAATTAACATCAACTTAACATAATTTAAATAAAAAAGTTAATAAAACTTAACAATGGTGTTATTTTTGATAAGTTTAAAGAATTTGGTGTTGTTTTTAAAAACAACACGTATTGGTGTGTGTTTTGAAATATCAAAGTATTTAGTGGCCGAAATTAAAAAAAACCTTATTTTTAATGATCCATATTCTTCCATTTATCCAACGGGTCTACACTGGATGGATTCAAATCCGGATCCATTAATAACCAGGTCCGATCCATTTATCCATATCCATTTAACTAGTTTTCATAATAACTTTAAATGATTTGTTTATATATATGGTTGGAGCCCTAGAGGATACAGAAAAGAAATGTAATTAAGGAATCTCAACACTATGCAAAGTAAACCACTTGTGGACAATTTAAAGTCAAATATTGAAACATGAACAAGAACTTCTCCAAAGCATTATCTAAAATAATTATGTTCATGTTACAATACATCACACATACAGCTTTTACTTCAATCTATAAGTTCCATAATGCCAAAAACAAAAATCATGAACTATAATAACTCGAAAATTACAATGCATGGCTACTTAATACTAAGAAAATCCATAACTAACACTAAGATGACTAGAAAAATAATGTGATAGCAAGAAAACAAGAATCCATAACTGGTTCTGATATAACAAGATGTAAAAAATATCTTTTAGTCAACTAAATATTTTTTTAGGTAATTATATATCTTTTAATATGATTTTGTCTATTAAATATTATATGAGGTCTAATTAAATAAGTGGATCATATCCGAATGGAGGTTATCTAGACCCGACCCATTAATTGAAGCTTTTAATGGATCTGGATCGGATCCGGAATCAAAACCAAACCCTACTTTTTGAAGCAGGACCTGACCCCCGACCCATCGACAAGCCAAAGTCTGTTCCATGAATGTGGTACACACGTCTATAATTCAACTTTATATAACATCTTTATTAAACGGGGCATGTCAACAGTAATCTAAGTAAATTTAATTTATTGAATCATATTTGTAATTACAAAAAAACAACATAGGCAATTAAATAAGCATAAAAAATCTTTAGAGTCCAATTTTTTTCTTTAGACCCATACATTCCAGGCCCAAATGCTCGTTTATGTCTAGCTAAGGCTTGGATCCCTCTTTTTAGGTTCTCCATGATTTCATCTCTGTTGCTCTGCGATTTTGGATCTAAGGAATCGTCGCAATTTTGCTCTCAAATTTGGATATGAGGAATCATCGTCTGAAAAATCATCTAGAATGGATTCGAGGTATACTTTCCTTTTAGGGTTAGGTTCTTTAGGGTTTAAGTAATCAATCAATGGATGTCCTCTAAGGTTTAGGTCCTCTAGTTTTTATCAATCAATAATCAATAGATGTTGTACACTGGATTTTAGGTCCTCTAATCATCGCTTGATAAAGGACAACATCCATTGATTGATTACCTAAACCCTAAAAGATAAACCTAAAGGACCTAAACCATAGAGAAAAGTATAACTCGAGTCCATTATAAATGATTTTTCTGACAATGATTCCTCGTATCCAAAATCGAGAGCAAAATGGCGATAATTCCTCATATCCAAAATCGTAGAGCAACGGAGATAAAATCACGGAACCTAAAAAGAGGGATCCAAGCCTTGGCCAGACCCAAACGAGCATTAGACCCGGAATGAGTAGGCTTAAAGAAAAAAAAATTGGACTCCAAAGATTTTCTTATGCTTATTTAATTACCTATGTTGCTTTTTGTAATTACAAATGCGATTCAATAAATTAAATTTACTTAGATTACCGACGACATGCCCCGTATAATAAAGATGTTAGATAAAGTTGAATTATAGGTATGTACCACATTCATGGGACTGACTATTTTGAGTTCTGCTCTTACGGCAAGATAAATAAAGAAGCATTTAGACAAAAATATTGTCAAGATTACACAACTTAACTTCAAATTACAGCAAAGTACGTAATAAAATAAATTTCAAATGCACACTATAAAACCGAAGTTCCTAAGTTCAAATTTAGTTCCATTTCAATCTAAAATTAAACTAAAACTTGTTATGCCCATTAAAAAATATTAATTCGGATAAAAAATCTTGGAGAAATTAAATAAAATTTTGATTAATGATGAAAAATTCTTAATAGAGATTTCAATGGGTATGTATCGCCATGTTAGCTTTGCAATGAGTGGAAGTATAGAACCGCCAGCATCGTTATGACTGGATATTTACTACGACAGCATGTATCCAAAGTAAGAGCAAGGAATTGTGTAAATTTGGAGATATAGCTCACAACTACCAATTTTAAATGAACGACGACATAATTCATTGAAAATGAAAGAAGTGATAATACTTGAAGAAATGTAATCATAAAGTTCAACTTCAAATAGTCTCAACCAACTACATGAATGGTGATCATAGAGTTTTTATAAATGCATAGGATTCCATGATATTTTAAAACTATTTCTTAATCAATCTTTAACATAATACAAAGAGGAATGAATGAAAACAAAAGAAGAAAATCTTTTGCTCAAATTGACATCTTTGCCAAAGCACAATTTTAGTGCTTTTCTGTTTTGCCCTTGAACTTATCCATATTTATTTACATATCCTTTACTAATGGCCCATTCATAAGAGGCCCAAGAACAAAAAAAATATTTTGTGGATAATTATTTGAGAATTACGCATTATTAATAATTAATAACTTATTAGCACATAAACTAATCATTAATAATAAATAACATTCTAGCACATAACCAAATTATAATAACTAATAAAAAATTTAATGGGCCAAATCTCTCAAAATAATTACCCACTAAATATATTTCTATATTCTTGGGTCTCTCATGAATGGACCATTAGTAAAGAATATGTAAATATATATATATGGGTAAGTCCAAAGTCAAAATAGAAAGCACAAAAGTAGAGCTTTGGCAAATATACCAATTTTGAGCAAAAGATTCTCTTTTTTGTGCTCATTCACTCCCCTTTGTATTATATTAAAGGTAAATTGTCAAAAAAAAACACGCGTTTTTTTCCGTTGTCAAAAACCCTAGCCTCGAAACTGTAGTCAAAACCCCTAAAAGTGTTAAGTTGTCAAAAAAAAAACCTTAGCTGTGATATCTAGTAGTTTCCCACTGTATCTCGTTTCCTACGATATCCATGCAATAGCCAACGATATCTAAACAATTGCCTGTGATATCTAAACTGTTTACTACGATATCTAAATAGTTTGCATGAATTGATTAGATATAGAAAAATACTATGTAGATACTACAAGAAAAAATTTCAGAGGATTTTTGACTACCACTTCAAGACCAGGGAGTTTTTGACAACGAAAAAGTGATTGGTTTTTTTTGACAATTTACCCTTATATTAAACATTGGCTAAGAGATGGTAGTAAAATACCATGAAATCCTATGCAATCATAAATGCTCTGATTACCTTTCATATAGTTGGTCGAGAGTTCTTATAATTTGAAACTAAAACTCTATGATTATCCGAGTCTACTTTTATTTTGCTCAAATTGACATCTTTACCAAAACAATATTTTTGTGTTTTTCTATTTTGACCTTAGACTTGTTCATATTTATTTACATATACTTCGCTAATGGCCTATTCATGAGAGGCCCAGGAATAAAAATATATATTTAATGGGTAAATATTTGAGAGATTTGGCCAATCAATTTTTTATTGATTATTATAATTTGTTTGTGCTAATATGTTATTCGTTATTATAATTAGTTTATGTGCTAATAAGATATCAATTATTAATAATGCATAATAGGATATTACTAATTTCTATGCTATGATATTATTATTATGTATTAAAATGTTTTTAATTTATGTGCAAAAAACATTGAAAGTGATAATAAGTTACTTTAGACTAGATGAGCTTAATAATATAGCTTGGAAAAGATATATATCAATACTTCAATAAAATATTATAAAACATAGGCTTAATTTTTGAAAACTTAGTCTACATATGTAATATTTTTATATGACAGTTTTCCCTCTTAAGCTAGATAGATTGCCTTACAATATAGCTTGGACAAAATATTTATCTATACAACTGAGCCTTTATATCAAACATATTGGGTAAGCTACATGAACCAACACGAGAAACACGCCGGGTCGAGCACATGGATCCTCCGCCTCCACTATATAAACATATAATATTATAAAACTAGGTTTGATTTTTTAAAATATTCAGAGTACATATGTGCTCTTTTGAGTTTGTGTATTTGCTCCTAAATTGGGTAGGTCGACTATTAATATAATTTTGTTTTTGATAATTCGTTTTTAGGGGTTTATTTTGTTTGCCTAACTAAAAGGCGTTTTGTCCTTAATATTTAGCTTTATCATGTATAAAGATGCATCCAAACTTCCTATTTAACCAAATACGGATTTCGTTTGTGAATCCAAACTTCCTATTTAACCAAATAAGGATTCGTTTGTGAAATGAAATCCATATTGCTTTCTTTTAATTGTTAAATAAAACAAAATATAAAAAATAAAACATATATTGATTTTTATTTTATAAAGTAAATGTACGTTACTTTTCTATTCAAGTTTTCAATTTGTCCAAAAATATCTTGAATTCGTTCTGAAAATAAGATGTTTGAAAATGAATGTATTTTCTTATTAAGTGAATGTATTTTCTTATTAATTAAATGTATGTATTTTTTGAAAATAAAATTACTAATATTTTTCTATTTATTATTTGTTAAAACGAGCAAAACCTTTTTTTGACAAAGTAATTAAACATATGTAAAAAATTGCCATACAGTTTAGAGAAAATATATTAGGTTATCTTTGATCAACGCATTACGCGTGAGGTCCATGCTAGTGTGTATCACCACCAAATATATATATACTATACTAAATAAATATATATTATAATCACTACCGTCATTTTCAAAGAAGAAAATCCCAATATCTAAAACTACTCATATTCAACTTCATAATACCTTGCACTCAATTTAAAAAACCGCTCATTTCCCCTAGACGATTCCAGCCCCAATAAGGTAATCATATTCATCACCCCCCTAATTCCACATTATTAGTTCCAAGGCCACTATCGAACAAGCAGACAGATTCTGCGAATGCCAATCGATTTCTTTTCTCATTACTATCTGGAACCAAAGGTGTTGCACGTCTTCTTCAATTCAATTTCATTCAACGCATAAAGGTAAGGTAATTTACTTGTTGTTAGGCAATGAAGATAAGCCTAATGCCGAAATCAAGAATATTAAGACGCATGTAAGCTGATTCAAAGTGGAACATGGCAATGTCAAGCGGTTCCAATCCTTCAAGGCAAGAACTCTACACTACTTTGATCAAGAAGTAATATTATCTACATAAATCTCACTATTTATATTTTTGTCAAAAAATCATATTCTTTAAATAAACATTTATAACTATTGGAAATATAGAAATAAACCACCAACAATATTCTAGAAATGACTAAATAATGTAAAAACTAATCTCGCTCACCATTGCCTCCAAAGAAATAATTGAATCTTCAAGAGCGCTCAAATCCCTATTGCAATCTCGGCCTCAATTGCCTCCCTCCTTACCTCCACTCAATTCATCTGAGGTTTTTCTATACAATGCGTTCAACTTTACACACCATCATCCCCTTTAATTATGAAAAGATTGGATGGGATTAAAGTTTAGCAAGGATCCAAAGATCTTAAGAGCAAAGCATCAAGATATGTATCTTTTACAAGGACAATTTATACTCTTTTTCCCCTCCACTGTTGCGATTATAATACTTAAATCTGGGTTCAGTTGATAGAAGTTAAGACGGGAGATTAAAGAGAAAATCTCTACTATTACATTGTTAATCCCAAGGGTGTGGCTGAGATTCTTCATTGATGGACTAGATTTTTTATATATAAAAATGAAAAAAGGATAAAATTCGGCCAACATATTCCTCATATGAAGCTATCCACATCATTTACTTATTATAATAAGTTAATTGACTCAATGAAATTCAAATTTCAAAGATCCTACCTCTCCCTTTTCTCTCTCCACATATATCTAGGTATCAACATCCAAGCAATCTCGATAACTTTATTATCACCTTGATATTAATTAAATCACATAATATGTATTCAAAGTTTTAAACCATAAAATATACGATATGTCAACATGCATCGCACGTGCAAAACACTAGTAAGCGAAAATGGGAGAACATAGGTATATGGTTACACTCAATGAAGAAGAAAGGTTGAGAGTCACAATTAATATTCAACAAATAATATAAATTTAAAATATAAAAACATCATAGATTTAACAATACTTTACACATGCATAGGTATTTAGGGTCTGTCGAAAAACCCAATGCAATTTAACCCTAAAATTACTAAACAAAAACAATTGGATCTTATTCAATTTATTGCTCGACACTTGATAGACAACACGGTAGTGTTGTTAACGGGTATAAAAAAATTTAAAACATATTTAAATAATTTTACATCTGAAAGACACATCTCCAAACAAATTAACTAGAAGAGAAAGAAATATATATAGAGATGGAACATAGATTCAACATAAGAACCGTTTCCAAACAAACGAGGCATCTGATGGGCAGGGCAGACATATCAATAGCATCCAAGTATTCTCTAGGCAAAAATTTTGATTAAAAAAAAACTTTTGATCTTCTTAAAAGAAGTGCACAACTCACCTCCCATCTTTCATGTATTTAAAACACAACTAAAAATCAATTTTATAAAATGTTCATCTTAACATGGACAAAATAAACTCTACAATCTCTCTTCATGTAATGCAAGCATGATTTGACCATGCCTACATTCCAAAGCTATTTATTTGACTCTCACATATTCGTCATGATTGCATCCAAAGGTTCAATGTTCCGATTTCTTCAATAAACATAGTTGCTTTATGAACTAGAAGATATCGAAAATCAATAAACATTGCAAATAAAACACCACATGTCACATTGCATTTAAGTTAATGTATGTTCGATCTAGAAACATTATGGGTAGAAATTTCTCGTTCATTCGTGATATCTTATTATGATCAGCTTGGACTATTGGTATGCATATGAATCAAACAAACGATTTATATATAATAATAAAAAATGAAGAGGGATGGGGAAGTGATAACCTGCTTGTTGATCTCGACGCCGATGGCGCGCTTGGTGACGTTCCAGACCTTGCCGGTGCGGCCGTGGTAGAACTTGTGGGGCATCCCCTTATGGACGGCGCCGTTGACCTTGACGTCGACGTGGTCGCCGATCTTGTACGTCTTCAGGTACGTCGACAACGGTATGTACCCTTTCTTCCTGAACCCCCTCGCGAACAGGTCCCTCGTCCGAGATCGGAGCCCATGGCCGGCCGGCATCTTCTTCGATTTCTAGAAATAGGCGATGGCGGCGATTTGAGAGAGAGAGAGAGAGAGAGAGAGAATGAATGAAACGCCAGGGCTAGAGTTTTGAGGAAGGGAGAGGGGATTTATATTATGTGGGGGTGGGAATTGACCGGATTGCCCCTTGAGGGCCATGGCTCTCCATGTGATATAAAGTAATATAAAAAAATGCTGGTGTCAACACCCATTACGAATTCAAGATGGACGGGAAGAATTTTATTTATTTTTTCTTCAATGGCCAAGAGGAGAAGATGCTATCAAGAAATGGATCTTGAAGAGTAACAACTATCTGGCAACCTTAGCAAGAAATTATATGATGACAAACCATGAAATTTACATTTGCAAATACAAGAGACCAGCTCTCGTGTCTTTTTAATGCAAAAGGGACCATAATTAACTTTTAAAGTCTTTTCAAATCACAATGAGAAAAATCTCTTGTGTTTAAGGGGCTGTTTGGTTGGGACCTGTTTGGTTGCAGGATTATGGGTTTGGATTTGGATTTTGGATTGTGGAATCCTAGAATTCCACAATTTTGTGTTTGGTTGCAGGATTAGGATTTCTAGGATTCCTTTGTTTTATATGGGGGGCCCACCACAAAAGAAGGATTCATGAATCCTAAAAATTTTCAAGGATTCTCAAGGATTTGGCACTATTCATTGTACTTTTAGATGGGGCCCATGCATTTTATTTATTTAACAATCCTCTCTCTCTCTCTATCTCTCTCTAAAATCCTCAAATCCAAATCCTATTTTTTTTCCAACAACCAAACAAAGATTACAAGGATCTACAAATCCAGATCTACAAATCCAAAACCAACCAAACAACAAATTACCAAATCCAGAAATTTCAACCGTACTATTTTTGGAATCCAAATTCCATAATCCTGCAACCAAACAGCCCCTTGGAGGATTATGGATTTGGATTTACTGTTTGGATTGTGGAATCCTAAGATTTCATAATTTTGTGTTTGGTTGAAGAATTAGGATTTCTAGGATTTCTTTGTTTTTTATAGAGGGCCCTACCACAAAACATGGATTCCTGAATCCTAAAAAATTTTAAGGATTTTCAAGAATTTGCCACTATTCATTGTATTTTTAGATGGGACCCGTGGTACTTTATTTATTTAATAATCATCTCTCTATCAATCTCTCTCTAAAATCCTCAAATCCAAATCCCATTTTTTTCACCAACCAAACAAAGATTACAAGGACCTACAAATCCAATACTAGAAATCCAAAACCAACCAAACAACAAATTACCAAATCCAGAAATTTCAACCGTACTATTTTGGAATCCAAATTCCATAATTCTGCAACCAAACATGCCCTAAAAATA
Source organism: Agapanthus africanus (assembly GCA_030015575.1). Classification (NCBI taxonomy): domain Eukaryota; kingdom Viridiplantae; phylum Streptophyta; class Magnoliopsida; order Asparagales; family Amaryllidaceae; genus Agapanthus; species Agapanthus africanus. The sequence continues at coordinate 89,290,061 of JASDDO010000019.1, read as the reverse complement.
CTAAGCTAAATGACATAAAAACACTATGATATTTCACCATTTTCTAATAATCTCTACTATTATAATGCAAAGATAATGCAAAGAGTTTTATGAACATTACTCCCTTTTGTATAATTCAACATTAAATCTTATCATACATTGATTACGTTTCGATTGAGTTTTCACTCTCTTAACATTCCATCCTTTAGTAGCCTATAAAAGGCCCACAAGGCCATTACGGATGATTAGCATATAAAAAGGCCATTCGGAAATGGGCAAAAAAACGGCCCACTAAATGTATGTGAAAAAGTCCCTAAGCCTTTCCGCCAGGTTGAAAACCCCCTAAGCCCAAGGAATGACCCGGGTATACAAAAGACAATTTGTATTTCGGTGTATTCTACAATTGCCCATGTCAGTACCCATGTGCGCGCAGTATAATAGACAGTTGAAAATTCGTGGCAGTTAAGGAGCTGTTAAGTTACCTGCAACATCTAGAGGTTTGCCTGTAAATCTAGGGTTTTGCCTGCAACGTCTGTTCTGTGATGTTTTTAACTTAAAAAATACCGACCCCTTTTCACTCCAAATTCACAAAATTTTGCTGCCAGAACTTCAATTATCTCAATTTATTTTCTCCTTTATTGTCACGCCCCGCTTCCTAGAGTGCGCTAAGATCAGCATGTGACAGAGCCAACCATGCTACCTGTGGGTAGGAAACATCTCTCCACAGTTACATTACGGCTGTCTAGAGATATCAAGAACAGGAAAATAAAATAAACTATCTAGTACATATCCATGAGCCAGAATAAACGAGTCAAGAAATAATATGCGGAAGCAATAGATCCAATAAACAATAACAATCTGGAATGTACGTCCCAAATACGGGCCCACATCAGGGATGAAAATGTTGAAAGAAACTAAACTAAAATACTGACAGGGTCCTCGCTGCTCGGCCTGTTGGCTGAAATACTCCTGCTCGGCCTGCGACAAGGGTAGCGGATCTGGGCCATGCAAAACCCAGACGTCAGCGCGTCACAATATCAACAATAATATAAATATAGGGTAACAGGAATGCAGGCATGAATTATAAAAAGGTAACATGGATGTAATAAATTAGCAGGGATATAGAACAGTGAAGTGTAGCAGTATATGTGAACTGCAGCGGTGAAACTAAACTGTGTTACTGGGTTAACTACTCCCAAGTCTGTGGAATCAATTAGATGAATCGTCGATGTAACTCAATAGTATCCCGTGCATGCCCGGGACCACGGTCCAGATTCTTGGGTTGAATCCGAGACATGCCGCTAGGCACTAAACAAGAAACATGTACAGATGAATGATGTCAGCAGCAGCATCCCCGGGCTGGCCTAGCCCGTAAAACTGATCAGTATAAGTATCGAACTATCGAGTTACAAGTCAGGTTTCATCATTGATTTCCCCATACCCCCAGGTTATGTGTTCAAGTCAGGTATTGATAAATCTGGAGCTAATGCCAACACAGGATCAAGCAGGAACAGATTTGTCCATACAAACAACAGGATATGTCCATCGGGACAACATGTCAGGATTGTCGGCATTAGAAACAGGATCAGGTAACATGTCAAGTAATGGTGTATCAGGTCATGTCAAGTAGTGCACATTGAATCAAATGGGTGCCCAACGGTACAATGTAGCAAGTATTGGATCAGGGTAAAAGTACGGATGTATGATAAAAGCATGGATGCATAAATGTTTATCAGGGGCTACATGGGCTACATCATGACTATGTAGGATGCATGTTATCAAGCATGGGGTACTAATGTAATAATAATATGAGTCAATGTAATATGGCATGCAACTAGGTACATAATTAATGGTATGGATGCATAAATATCGATCAGAAGTTACATTTACAGCTCAAAGTCTAAGTGGGATGCACATTATTAAGCATGGGGTGTTACTACAACAATAACATGAATTGATATGATCTATAGATGCAGCTATATATATTTTAAATGATATGGATGCATACGGGTATCCGAAAACGGTAAAACTGTAATATGGATGCACAATGAAATAAACATGTAATATCATTATTATTATGGATGCAATTATAATAACATAGTATGTAGCAAGATAAACTTGCCTTGATCGGATTACACGACGGATACATACGGCACGTCCGACGTCGGTAGATCGTCGCAACGCACACACGGCACGCGGGACGGGTCTAGGCAAAGCAAGAGGGTGATCACGCAGAGAAAGTACGTTCGCTGGATCGACAGCGGCGACGCGACTCTGACGATCGCTGGAAAAAAACAAGATTTCAAGAAAAGAGAAAGACAAGAAAAAAGAAGAAGAGGAAGAAGAAGAAAGGGAAGTGCTCACTGGGGTTTGGTGCAGTGGGGTCAGGGAGACGAGGTGGTGGTGTCGGGGTCACCGGCGGTGAGGTGCAGGCGATGGAGTTTTGGCAAATGGCAGCAGGGTGCTAAGGTTTGGGTGTGCAGGGATCTTGAGGTTTTGTTGGTGCAGGGCTTGTTGGATGAATGCTCGGTTGTTGGAAGAAAAGGAGAGGAAGAGGAGGAGAGAAGAAATGGGGTGAGGTGACGAGGAGAGGAGGTCGTCGGTGGTTGGGTTGAGGTTCTTGGGTGTGTAGGCTCGGTTGAGGAAGAAGAAGGAAGGAAGAAAATGATGACGAGGAGGAGGAGATGATGAGGGTGGAGGTGTTGACGAGGTTGAGGAGCTAGGTTTAGGGTTAAGGTTTCGTTTTGCAGTGGGTTCTCGTGGCGAGGGGGCTCGGTTTAAATAGAGAAGAATAAAAGAATAGAAGGGAGGCGACAAGAGCGCAGGGGCGGTGACGCGGCTCGAGGAGCAAACAGTGTTCGCGAGAGGAGAGAGAGAGAATTCGAGAGGAGAGAGAAAAAGAGAAGAGAGAGAGAGATGGGTTGTTAACTGTTAGGAAAAACGTTTAGATTTTAATTTAGGAAAAAAAATATGTTAGTTATCTAAATTTTAATTTGTATAAGTTTATTAAATTAATATTTTAAAAATAAAATTTGATATTCTGGTAAATACAAATATAGTCCAAAACACGCCCGGGTCGGGTCTAAAATTCAGTTTTAAAATACAAAAAATATACATGTCGACCAAAATTAAAATTGGATATCCGGGTAACGAAAATGCATACCCCCAAGAACGGATGCACGTACGTGCGCGTAGCCATCCAAACAAGTCCGTTTCACTGAACGGGACGAGAACAAGATGCGCGGATACTACCACAGGGTCAGGGGTATCAAGCAGGCCATGCAATGTATTTTTAAAAAAAATTATGTGACTTTAAATGTTATATTAAAATGCAGATGCCAGGTAAAATGCTAGTATGCAAATGAAAGTGCACGAGTCCACGTATCAAGTCAGGATAAATCATAAACAGGAATCAAGACAGGTTTCCACCAAGCGGGTCGGGTCGGATGCAAATACAAATGTCAAATACACTATTCGCACCCAAAACACAATAAATCAGGAAAATACCATAAATAAAGAAATACTCAAAATAGAACTGGTATAAATGAACTAGGGTGTTACATTTATCCATTATCTTCTCTCATTTACACCTCTTTTCTTTTTCGCTTAATGTCTATACAGTTAACATATATCCAGTTGCACGTCTTAATATCTTAAAAGCCGCGTTTAGTTGCCTGCAAATATGTAGACAATTGCCTACAACATCTACCCAGTTGTATGATATGCTGCTCGGGACGGAGATTGATGGGGCGACGATGGGACGGCAAAGATGGGCCGACGATGGGGACGACCATAACGTGGGGAGTCGATGGACAGTCGATTGGCCGGCTTGATAGGGGTGACGAGATTGGGGCAGCGAGTTTGGGCAACAAATATGGGGCAACGACTTGGGGCAGCGATCGAGATGATCGAGGAGATGGCAGCGAAGGTCCGGCGGCGAGGATGGTAACGGCGGCGAGAGGAGGGTTAGGTTTTGCGAGGACGAGAGGGAGACAGTTGCGAGGACGAGAGGGAAAGAAAGGAGAAGAAAAGGACAAGGGGTATTTTGGCCACTCGCTCTTTGAAAACATAACATGTATCAGGGTGTGTTTAGATGGACGGTGTTGGAGGAACATGCTGCTCCAACTAAACATAGATGCAAATTCTATTGTTTGGTTCTATGTTTTTGGTATCCATGCTTGAAGTTGGAAAAGCAAAATGGATAATTTGGCTGTAGTTGGAACTCTGCTCAAACGCGCATCGCAGTTCCAACTCCGGCATTAAATGAACAGGTTTATTAGTACCTAACCCCAAAACTTCCTTAATCACCTGCTCTGTTAGCGGTGGGCCTTTTTGGTATTTTAACTGGGAAACATATAATTCCATCGCATTTTGTTAAGGATGGGACCATGCTACATGCAAATTTATTTATTACTGATATTTTATTTTTTTCTAATTAAACAAATTTAGTTTATGATGGCTACATAATTATTATTTAGTTGATAATAATTATCTTTTCTATAGATTAACAATTTTACAAGAAAATATTTTACCAAAAAGGAGATTTTGGAAGTACAAAACATGTAAATCAAACACCCGTGTTCTAAAACATGGCTTTTGAGTTGCAAATCAACCAAACATTGGAATGCAAATCCAACCATCGTAGTTGCAAAATCATGTAGCAGTAAATACATTGTTTTTCCAATTATAAGCAACCGAATAATCCCTAATTCGTAATGGGCTCGGGGTTTTTTCACAAAGTTTTTAAAAAGTAGGCCCTTATCTTCTATTTGGAGAATATCGATTTTTTGACTTGTTTTGAATTTGTGTGGGGGGGGGGGGGGGGGGGGTTCAACAATTTACCCTTAGAGAATATATCCGACATAAGGCATCCAATGACACTAATGTGAGGACACTCTATGGAAAATTATCCGAGGGTATTTATATGCTACCATCAAACAAAGTTTGTGGTATTTATCTATAATAAACAATATACAGTATTAATATGTGTGAACAAAAGAGGTTGTGGTATTTTGGTGCAATTTCAGCAAAAACAAATTATTTTAATTTAACTAAAATTCTTTCAGGGGAGTTAGTAATCGTGGATTCTAATTATTGACTAGGAAAAATGTCTTTGTCGATTAATTTTTGGATTTGGTGTGGATTTGGATTTAGATTCAGACTTTCGTATTCGATTTGGATTTGAACTCAGGCTTGGGCTAAATTAGAACATAGATAAGAATGAGACGAGATAAAAGAACCAAAACCCTATTTTTAGGGTTCTATAAAGAAGGTTCAAAATATAGTATAATCAATCAGAACATAAATAAAAATGAGATGAGATCAAGAATAAATAGGAAAAACTTATTAGTGTTTGAAAGAGTTCATAAAAATGAAGATGTCTCAAAGTCGCGGCACTAAGGAAAAAATTGTCCACATTTTTCTTAGATTTTTTAAAAATAATTTTCCCAGTTTTACTTTATATAGCCGGTGATAAGAAAGTAATAAATTTGATCAATTTTATTAAGAGAGAAATCATCTCAATTTATACACCTCATAGCATAACTGACTCATAACTAATAATTCTAACAATCTAACACACTAATTTTAATCTTAATAACATAAATCATAACTTATCTGATTTATGATAATCATAATATCTAATACAGTTATATTCAAATATCTCATAATCTAACGGCCTCTCTCAAACTCACGATGGATTATCGAGAGTTTAGATAATATCTTAAACAAAAATTTGCAGCTTGTAGAACAATGAAGAAGAATAACTGATCTAAAATATCGAGCATGGCAAACTAATTCTCTTTGGTCTCTTTCATGGATTGCAAGGCGAATAACTTGCAGTCTCTTTCGCAGCAAATGCTAAAGGAAAAAGATCATACTGTTAGAATACGTCATTAGAAAAGAATAGCTGCTTGGACGGAAAAAAATCATGCTGCTAGAAAACGTCTGCTTGAACTTGGTATTGATGGAGATAGCTGTTTATGATCAAAGTAAGAGAACTCATTTCCAAATTAGATATTATTGGCGTAACTTTATTTATTTTGAAATATTAAACTAAAAATATAAATGAAGATAAATTTTGGATCGAACCATTAGCTCTGATACCATGATAAGAAAGCAATAAACTCGATCAATTTTATTAAAAGATAAATCATCTCAATCTATACACCTCATAACATAATTAGTTGATAACTAATAATCCTAATAATCTAACCCACTGATCATAATCTCAATAACATAAATCGAAACTTATCTGATTTATGATATTCATAATATCTAATAAACCTATATTCAAATATCCCATAATCTAACAGGTGGACTAAAAAGTTGCATTTCAGGAATACAATCTAAATCTTAAGTGCACTTGGTAGAAGATAATCTAAATGGTGCTTCTAAATTTCTATGAAATATCACCATGCGTGTTTAGGAGTAAAAAATATTCCCGGAAATATATGATTACCATGGTAATCATATGACCTCCTTTCATAGGATCCTATCCCCCAAAACAGCTGCCTATCCTAAATTACCACAAAAAATTACCGCCTAACGGGAGATGTGTCATTCCCTACCGCCACCCGTTACCAGTCACGCCCTCCTTCGTCGGCCGGCCCCACCGTCGACCGACCGTTCGCCGCCGATTAGCCACCGGCCCCGGTCGATCGTTCGCCGCCGATTGGCCACCAGTCATCGGTAGGTGGTTTTCCGCCGGCTTCCCTCGCCGTCGGCCGACTGTTCGCCGCCGATTGGCCACCCGTTATCGGTCGGTCATTTGCCGTCAGCCGACTGTTTGCCGCCGATCGGCCACCCACCGCCGGTTGGTCGTTCACCCCCGGCCTCCCTCGCCGTCGGCCAACAGTCCGTCGCCGATTGGCCACCCGTTGTCGATCGGTTATTTGCCGTCGGCCGACCGTTCGCCGCCGATCGGCCACCCGCCGCCGGTTGGTCGTTCACCGCCGGTCTCCCTCGTTTTCAGCCGGCCCCATTGTCCGTCGCCGGCCGGACCCATCGCCGGTCAACCTTTCGCCGCCGATCGGCCACTTGCCGCCGTCGGTCAGTCGTTCGCCGTAGGCCTCATCGCCCGTGACCAGCCGCCGATCGACGGTTGCATATACATATATTACCGGAGATGATTAAAACATATCAAATACGTTAATACAAGATTCCTTAGGATTGGATATCCGGTCATCACATTTCCGAAAATACGAGGATTTCTGGCAATTTTCCATTTCATATACCAAACGTAACCCAAGTCCAATAAACCAATAACTCTATATTCTAAAATTCAAATGTTAGTCAAGGACCAATAACATTAGATTTTAAAACCCAAATTGATTCCAAAACCAATAATGATTTATTTTAAAATCCAAATCCATCCTCATAATCCAAAACCAATAACCCCCTAATAAATCCTTCAAAATCTTGGCTTATGATGTTATAATACATTTACTAGGCATAAATTGCACTAATCTGTACTCTAATGCAACAAAGAAAGGCTCCGTCAAACGAAAATTAGTTGGTAGCTTTGATTTTTCTCCTTTTTGCAAGAAAAAAATAGAAGGAGAAACTTCCATGTCTATAGCAACTACATTTTTTCTCTCCCCACAGCCAGTTTTTTTAATCTTTGTCACTATCTCAATGTTATTATAATCACAAAACTTGGGCTGCTCAATTTTAAATTCTAATAAAACTAAGAAACAACCCGCTGAGTGGCATTTGTCATTCTTAATATTAAAAAGAGATCAAGTAAAAAAAAAGGAAAGGCAAAAATTACACAAAAGATATAAATTGATTTAATATAATAACTATTTATCTAATAAAAACTATTTTTAGATCACGAATTAAAACTAACTTTAGATGATGGGTGATTGATCGTTCGAAGAGTGTTTTGTAAATAACTGCAATCAAGACGGTGTCGCTAGTAACTAGCCGCGATGAGTACGGATCGTCCGTAGGAAAACGTGAAATCTTTTCTTGTTTTAGACGAGTTGATAAAAGATTGTATGGTTTGTTGTCGTTCTATATTAAGACGGATATAAAATTTATAATAAAAAAACTTGTAGGGTTCATAGGACTTAATAGTTAATGGATGAATATTAAAAATGACACATTTTATTTTTTAATAGTTTAAAACTAGAGCGATAGTGATCAATGTGGATTATGGTTCTTGGAGAGAATTAGGGTTTCCCACCACCGACCCTTATCCGTCCATTGATCTCTATTCATGTCAAGCCCTTAATAAAATAAGTGTTTAACCAATCTCAAATTGTGGTCGTGATTATCAATAAATTGGTAGCGCACCCGATAAGGAGATTAATATTTATTTTGCTAAAATTTATAAACTTTAAAATGTATAAAAGAAGTTAAAAGATTTTTTTAGCCGTTATTCTATCCTATCCTACAAACCCTAGCAAGTAAGGAATTACTCACTCATGCTTAATTTAGAAGAGGGGTTGAAAATGAATAAAAGCATAATGAAGATGCCTAAAAGTAATGCGTAAAATAAATGCTGAAAAGTAAATGCAGAAAAAGTAAATGCGTAAAGTAAATGCTGAAAAGAATTAAAATAAAACTATATTTATTAATCAACTGTTACATACAACTTTTCTCCTTAGAAAGTATATTACAAGAACTCTAGTTTGCTCTAGATCTCTCTCTTTTAAGGAGGTAGATGAATAGATGATTATGTGATCACTCGGATAATTTTAAATGCACAGTTCTCGGTCCTTTATATAGTCTCAGAAACCAGAAAGCCTAAATTTCATATGAAAGTAGATGCTGTTAAGATCAGATCCACAAAATCCTACATCCAACAGCTACCAAAGAGCCGCGGAACCGCCGCATAATGCCATGTTTGGCCGCGGTTCAGCCGCATTCTAGTGGAATCAAGTCTTAAGATTTCTTTTGGCTTTTTGTGTTGATATTTGGAGATCTTTTTAATGTATGGATTCTGAAAATATTGTTCTGAGTCTCTGCCATTGCTTGATTGCTCGATTTGTTTCTAAAATTTGGCAGATTCGGTTCCGATATCCCGATTTGATTTTGATCTCTTACATGGATTTCAGACCTGAGCTAATACCTGCACAATATCTCAAATAAAATTGTCAGTAGCATTTTATATTTTTGAGATATTATTCCAACCATTTATATGATATTAAATCTTAAGAATATCGATTAGGAATATTTTTTATGATTTGCATATTTTAATTATTAATATTTCATTTAAATATTATATGCATATATTTTCCCGAATTATATTAATGATAAATGAAGAAATATATGATAATAATCTTATACAAATAAACCAACATATGTTCTATATTTACAATTAACACTTTTTAGCAATTAATGTAACGACTCGGAAATCACGGTACAATTTTTTTTCTTTTTAATGTACAGAAGAGAGTATAACGGCCTAGTTTGAGTTATAAATTATTTTTGCTAAATAAAATCAATAAACAACTTGTAGCTTACTAGTAAAACTCTTGCACTGCTGTGACGTAGCCTTTGTGTTCGATTCCCATCAGACACAATATTTTTCTGATTTTTTCTTTTAAATTTTTGGAAGCCCAAAAGATTGCATGTGCAATATACAGGGAAATGAAAAGTTCAGAAAAATCAAACATGCACAAAATGTAATAAACTCTGAACAATACACGTGGCACAAATCTAGCGACTCTAAACCCTAAATCGACAAGCCAAATGCCCATTAAGGCCGGCACCGACGGTTGATTTGAGCCCAAAGAGTCCCGGGCTTTGCATACTAGTTCTTTCACCTACCCCTAATCATAGTCTCATAATTCGTGAATTATTCGGCGAATTCGCGAATTATTTGGCGAATTCGCGAATAATTCGCGAATTATGTGACTGCCGATTAAATCTGCGATTTATTCGCCGTCACCGAACGCTACGACTAATTCGTGAATTATTCAAAAAACAACGCATTATTCAAAAAATAGCAAATAATTCACGAAATCAAAATCTAGCGTCTCATATATTAATTTTTTGCTCGAAATCCTTCCCGAACACTTACCGAGTTTTTCCCGAATACCTGCCGATTTTTTCCGAATAGTTCTCTGAATCCGAATTTTCGATCTCACCGAATTATTGCCGAATCACGAATTTGTGACTATGCCCCTAACTCCTTTACGTTGTTTGATTTCCCTGCAATCAAACAGAGACCCTTCATTTCACAATTAAACCGCATTTTAATCCACATTTTTAATTCCAAAACCCTAATTCTCCACTATAAATACCATGCTCTACCTTGGCTCAACACCATTATGAAAACTATAGCAATATTCTCTCAAAAAGATCCTAAGTACAAGTGGAGTAAATAGGAGTTAGCAAGCAAGCAAATTCTGGCGAATATCGAAACAAATTTCGGCGCTCCCGCGACGCTACGATGACACCCTTCTCTTTTTCTACCTCTTCTTAACATAATCAAACGGTAAATCCCTCCCAAACCCCCTTTCTCTTCTTTGAAATTGTTTTTAATTAAAATCGGTAAAAGTGGAGTTAATACCGATATTTATTTTTTAAACCCTAGAAACCCCCTTTTTTCTTATATATTGTTCATCCAAATTCTAACACAATACTTGTAATCATAATACCAATGTTTAGAATAAATTTTAATCAAGAATATCATGTAAAATAATTTTAATTTAACATTTTCATTAAAATTCCATGAACTTTGATATCACTTCTTTTAATATTGGTTAAAACAATAATTTTAGGAAAACTTCACGGGGCAACAAAGACCTACCCCCCACACGCACACTTGGTGTAACAACCCTAAAATTTCTGTACAATTTTTTTTCCTTCAAAAATACAGAAAATGGTATTTGAGTCTGAGCACAAGTTATAAGTTTGATTTGCTTTTGAATTAAAAGAAAATACTTGTAGCTCATTGGTAAGACCTTACACTGCTGAATCAAAGCAACATAGTTCAAATCCGATCAGCCACACATTTTTTTATTTAAAATTCTTTTAATCTTTTAGAAGCTCAAGAGTCTATGTAACGCCCCACGCCCCAGTACAGATGGTATTGTCCGCTCTGGCCGAAACCACACGATTTTTCCCTTTAGAGCGAACCGGACCTGACCAGGGGCCACTTCCCAGGAGGTCACCCATCCCAAGACTTCCCTGGACCGAGCATGCTGGTAGCACAAGTTATAAGTTTGATTTGCTTTTGAACAGCAAGAAAACACTTGTAGCTCATTGGTAAGACCTTACACTGCTGAATCAAAGCAACAGAGTTCAAATCCCATCAGCCACACATTTTTTTATTTAAAATTCTTTTAATCTTTTAGAAGCTCAAGAGTCTATGTAACGCCCCACGCCCCAGTACAGATGGTATTGTCCGCTCTGGCCGAAACCACACGATTTTTCCCTTTAGAGCGAACCGGACCTGACCAGGGGCCACTTCCCAGGAGGTCACCAATCCCAAGACTTCTCTGGACCGAGCACGCTTAACTACGGAGTTCTCAAGCTCCTGTAATTCCGGTTCACTTAAAAGACGCCTCTGTAATTGAGAGTGGTATCATTATATTTATAATGCAGTCCGGTCCTCTTTCGGAATGTGTTCCGAAGATTCCCCATTGTTCTATAGTGGGTCCCACGGACTCTAGAGGTGCCTCCCGCCCTCTTGGTATGACAATCGGCGTGACACTTTGTTCTGTGTGGCACTTTGCTTCGTGAACAAGAACCGGGTCCCGACATTCTCCCCACCTTTGAACAATGGTTCGTCCTCGAACCACAAACCTACTACTGAGGGACCTGCATGGGCCACCATAAATGTAACGCTCCATGCCCCAGTATAGATGGTATTGTCAGCTCTGGCCGAAACCGTACGGTTTTTCCCTTTAGAGCGAACCGAACCCGACCAGGGGCCACTTCCCAGAAGGTCACCCATCCCAAGAATTCCCTGGCCCAAGCACGCTTAACTACAAAGTTCTTAAGCTCCTGTAATTCCGGTTCACTTAAAAGGCGCCTCTGTAATTGAGGGTGGTATCATTATATTTATAATGCAGTCCGGTCCTCTTTCGGAATGTGTTCCGAAGATTCCCCATTGTTCTACAGTGGGTCCCACGGACTCTAGAGGTGGCCCCTACAGATTCAAGAGGTGGCCCCCCGACCTCTTGGTATGACAATTGGTGTGGCACTTTGTTCTGTGTGGCACTTTGCTCCGTGAACTACCGGGTCCCGACATTCTCCCCATCTTTGAACAATGGTTCGTCCTCGAACCACATACCTACAACTGAGAGACCTGCATGGGCCACCATAAATGTAACGCCCCATGCCCCAGTACAGATGGTATTGTCCGCTCTGGCCGAAACCGTACGGTTTTTCCCTTCAGAGCGAACCGGACCCGACCAGGGGCCACTTCCCAGGAGGTCACCCATCCCAAGACTTCCTGGCCCGAGCACGCTTAACTACGGAGTTCTCAAGCTCCTGTAGTTCCGGTTCACTTAAAAGGCGCCTCTGTAATTGAGGGTGGTATCATTATATTTATAACGCAGTCCGGTCCTCTTTCGGAATGTTTTCCGAAAATTCCCCATTGTTCTACAGTGGGTCCTACGGACTCTAGAGGTGGCCCATACAGATTCAAGAGGTGGCCCCCGCCCTCTTGGTATGAAAATTGGCTTGGCACTTTGTTCTGTATAGCACTTTGCTCCGTGAATAAGAACCGGATCCCGACAGTCTACACGTGCACTACACGTAATAGGGTAAGTTACAGAATAATCAAACATGTTAAATAGGCTAGTTGAATCGTCGTGGACACGTGGCCCCAATCCAGACCCTAGCCCCTCGGATCCGACCGGCGAGAAGCCTCCTTGGACCGGCGCCGCCGGTTTTCTTTGAGCCAAACCCTATTTTTTTGGATCCCTGCAACCCTTGGACTTCCCTCTTTAACCCCTATCTGTTTGTTTTCCCTGCATTTTCCAGAGAATTAAACTTTAGCATTACTCCATGTTTTAATGCATTTTAATTCTCAAATTTATCACACCCTAAGCCTTAAATTGTTCTATAAATACCCACCCCATCTTACACCCCTCTCACTCAGAATTCTCTTGCAAAAATTATACCAAAATCCCAAGTCTTTTAGTGTACAAGTGGAGTTAGTCAAGGGCGAGCTCCAACGAACTTCCGAGCAGATTCCAGCGACGAAACGATGCCCCGAAGCTTTCTTTAGGACCCCCCTCTCTCCTCTTGACCCCAAGCCAGTAAGTCCCCTTTCTTTCTCTCTTTTGTTATTCCCAAACTCTTCATTCTTAAAACGTGTCGGAAGCGGAGTTATCCGTCTTGCGATTCTCTTTTCTTTTAAAAATACAACTTTTTCTTAATAATAAACCTGTTGGGGTAAAAATTTACACCCCGGTTGGCCGAGTCAAAGTCAAGGTCAACCCCCAAGCTAGGTGGGCCCAAGCCCAGGTCAAGCGGGCCCATGCCCAAGTCGAGCCCGCGGCCAGCCTCTCTCATGCTAACAACAAAATCATGTCATAAATAATTATTATGTAATTTTTTATGCATGAATGTAAACAAAATGGGCATAAAGCCAATATTTTGTAAGCTCATGGCTTATGTGCAAAAATGAAATAACACATGAGCCATGAGATGGCTAAGATGCCATTTTTGTAAAGCCCAAGGGGCGATATGTAAATGTGTAAGCCTATAAAAGGCAACATGATGATGAATAAAGCATACACTTTTTCATTCCCTCAAAAAACTAGGGTTTGTGCCTCCACTCTCTCTTCTTCAAGTTCTTCCTCTTCCTTTTTATTTTCCAAATAAATCAAGAGCTCAGCTCTTTTTTTTTTAAAAAACTAAATAAAGTTTTACCATAAACCCATCTTCCAAAACTCCATCAAGAGAAGAAAAAAGGTCTCTTTTTTTATCATCCAAGATCTAGATCTTGGAGTTTCAAGAGAACCCATTTTGGGTTTTTTCTCAAAGGAGAAAGGAGAAAATAAAATTGTTTTGGAGTTCAACTCCACAAATAAAATTCTTTTGGAGTTCAACTCCACCATCAGGAAAATTATTTTGGAGTTTAACTCCACTACAAAAGTTCTTTTGGAGTTTAACTCCACAGTAAAAATCTTTTGGAGTTCAACTCCACAAATAAAATTCCTTTGGAGTTCAACTCTACAAATAAAATTCTTTTGGAGTTTAACTCCACTACAGAAATTCTTTTGGAGTTCAACTCCACAAAAAAATACCTTTTTTTGGGGAGTTTAACTCCACGTTATAATTTTTTTAGCCATATAAAATTCTTTTGGAGTTGAACTCCACGTTCTCTAAATAAAAAAAAAAAGTTGGGGCGTCACACGGGGTCACATGCTGAGCATGAGCATATGACGGGGTCACATGCTGAGCATGTGACCCCCTCATGTCACATGCTACCATGTGACCCCCCTTAGCATGTAAAGGGTCACATGCTAAGCATGTGACCCCCTCATGTCACATGCTACCATGTGACCTCCCTTAGCATGTAAGGGGTCACATGCTAGCATGTGACCCTCCATGTCACATGCTACCATGTGACCCCCCCTTAGCATGTAAGGGGTCACATGCTACCATGTGACCCCCCTTAGCATGTAAGGGGTCACATGCTCACCCTCTTGTCACATGCTAGCATGTGACCCCCCCTCATATGAGGGGTCACATGCTAACATGTGACCCCATTTTTTTTTAACAAAATACAAAATTCTTTTTTTTTCTTTTCTTCTTTCAAAATTCTTTTTTTTTCTTTTCTTCTTTCTTCCTCTTTTTTTTATTATTTAAAATAAAAACAAATAAATATTAAATAAAAATAAATTATAAATAATATTTTAAAAATAAAAAAAATAAAATTAAAAAAACATAATTATTTTCTTTCCTTGTTTTCTTTATTTAATTCTTTATTTACTTAAAAAAATATTAAATAAATATTAAATAATATTTTAAAATTTTAAAAAAATAATAAAAATAAATTTTTATAAATTTTTAAAAAAAAAATCTCCAAATATTTATTTACTTATTTATTTTCGTTTTTATATATATAAAATATATATATATATATATATATATATATATATATATATATATATGTATATATTTCTTTTTACAAGTGGAATAAAACAAAAAAAATACACACACACCAACACACTGCATATTGAGTTCGCATGACCAGTTTAACCCGTCAATCGGAGGTTCCTTCACTCCAAATGCGAGGGGTAATTAACGGCAGCTTAGTCCGCGGTTGCCGGAGATTCGGATCCCCACAATCAATAAACCCCGGCCTACCCTAGGCAGGGGGAATCTGTAATGCGCCTGACAAGCGCGCGCGCATTCCCATCTCAATGGGGTGACGAAAAACACCCTACAGATTCTGGCACGTCCGGTGGGACCATCTCTCCTCCCATATGTCGGGTTAAATGTTCATGCGAACTCAATCAATATACATATCGATTACCTATACTGAAATAATGTTTCTATTTGCAGGGTTAACAATTTCCAATTGCCATATTCGATGCAAGTCGGTATTTGAACGATTTTTCTTGGCCCCAGCTGGGGGCAAGGCCATGAACACTGACAAAGTAATAAGGCATCTCGGGCAAACTCCAGCGGTGCCCCTTACAGCTACTCAATCAGGTATCTTCTCTGAGCTCCTCGTCACATGACCTCTACGTCGTTAAACTGGAAACAGATGACCTCCAAGTCGTTAAACTGGAAACAGATGACCTCCAAGTCGTTAAACTGGAAACAGCAGACCCCTAAGTCTTTAAACTGGAGACAGATGACCTCTAAGTCGTTAAACTGGAAACAGATGACCTCCACGTCGTTAAACTGGAAACAGATGACCTCTATGTCGTTAAACTGGAAACAGCTGACCTCCACGTCGTTAAACTGGAGACAGATGACCTCCACGTCGTTAAATTGGAGACAGATGACCTCTACGTCGTTAAATTGGAGACAGATGACCACCAAGTCGTTAAACTGGAAACAGATGACCTCTAAGTCTTTAAACTGGAAACAGATGACCTCTAAGTCTTTAAACTGGAAACAGTAGACCTCTAAGTCTCTAAACTGGAAACAGATGACCACCAAGTCGTTAAACTGGAAACAGATGACCTCCAAGTCGTTAAACTGGAAACAACAGACATCCAAGTCGTTAAACTGGAAACAACAGTCCTCTAAGTCGTTAAACTGGAAACAGATGACCTCTACGTCGGTAAACTGGAGACAGATGACCACCTCTAAGTCTTTAAACTGGAAACAGTAGACCTCTAAGTCGTTAAACTAGAAACAGATGACCACCACGTCGTTAAACTGGAAACAGATGACCTCTAAGTTGTTAAACTGGAAACAGTCGACCTCTAACTCGTTAAACTGAGAATGTAAAAAGAAAATGTAAATAAAAAAACGTGTAAATAAAAGAAAAATAAAGAAAAGCCGAAATTATGGGGCAACTCGCAATAAAAATCAGCGAGTAAAATAAAGATGAAAATAAAGCCGAAATGATGGGGCAACCGCGAATAAAAGCCGAAATGATAGGGCAATCGCGATCTTCGCGATAAGAAAAGCTGAAATGATAGAGCAATCGCGGTAAAAAAAAATGAAAAAAAACAAAAAAAAGGCGAATGATGAGTCGCTCCTGGTACCATATTCCAGTGCAGCGATGCAGACGCCAACAAAAATTCAAATTTCCAAAATTCTCCCAGCCCTACGGCCAGTCCCCAAAATTGACTACCGTATACAATCCACGGGCTCAAATAATTCTCAGCATACCCATGCCCCACCACAATCACCAGTTACGCGGCTGGTCTCCGCCTTTGGAATTATGCTCCATTGAGAAGACCCACTCATGTGTCCTCACGATACATGAGGAGAACAAACCTTTGTGGGATCCTTACGACTCACAAAGGAAAAGCACACTTAAGAGTCCTCACGACTCCTAAGGAGAACATACACCTGCGGGATCCTTACGACTCGCAGGGAGAAAATACTTTTATGGGACCCTCACGGCCCATAAAATTGAAAAGTCTTAGGTGATAGGGATCCAAACCTGTCTCCTAAGCCATCGCTCCCCAATCCCCAAGTGGCGAATGATGAGTCGCTCTTGGTACCATATTCCAGTGCAGCGATGCAGACGCCGACCAAATTCCAAATCCCAATCCCCAACAGCGAATGATGAGTCGCTCCTGGTACCATAGTACAGTGCAGCGATGCAGACGCCAACCAAATTCCAAATCTCATACCAACGGCGAATGATGAGTCGCTCCTGGTACCATATTCCAGTGCAGCGATGCAGACGCCAACCAAATTCCAAATCCCATGCCCCAACGGCGAATGATGAGTCGCTCCTGGTACCATATTCCAGTGCAGCGATGCAGACGCCAACAAAGTCCTGAAATGTTTCTGGCCCTACGGTGTGGATCATACATCCTGCAAAACCGTATACAATCTACGGGCGTAAAACAATCCCGATCTCTCCAAAAATAATAAAATAAAAATAAAAAGAGGTATGTCCACAAGCAAAATGGGCACGGATGAAAACCCGAAAGGGCTCCGTGAGTAAAAACAGCAGGACTGCCGGCGAGTTTGTGAAAACCCGAAAGGGCGCAAACTCGTAAAAAAAAAGAAATGAAATGCACTCGCAAAGTCCTCTCAACTTTGTGAGGAGAAAATTCCCGCGTGAGATCCCTACGACTCACAAAGGAGCAACACACTTAGGAGTCCCCACGACTCCTAAGGAGAAAATACACCTGCGGGATCCTTACGACCCGTAGGGAGAAAATGCTTTTATGAGACCCTCACGGCCCATAAAATTGAAAAGCCTTAGGTGATAGGGATCTAAACCTGTCTCCTAAGCCACCAATTCCCAAATCCTCTCGGTGCAAATGATGATTCGCTCCTGGTACCATATTCCAGTGTAGCGATGCTGATGTCAATCCAAATCAAATCAAACCAACCTCTATGGCGGAATCATGCTCCGTCCCAGAATTCACCCCGTGTCGAAATCATGCTTCGCCTCGGGATATCTACCTTCCCTGCCGGAATTATGCTCCGCCTCGGAATCAAGTCAACCCGATACCGTGCCGGGGAAAAGTCAACCCGACACTCCGTGCCGGGGAAAAGTCAACCACCGACACTCCGCGCCGGGGAAAAGTCCATCAGCGACACTCCGTGCCGGGGAAAAGTCAACCCGACACTCCGCGCTGGGGAAAAGTCGATCAGCGACACTCCGTGCCGGGGAAAAGTCGATCAGCGACACTCCGCGCCGGGGAAAAGTCGATCAGCGACACTCCGCGCCGGGGAAAAGTCGATCAGCGACACTCCGTGCCGGGGAAAAGTCAACCCGATACTCCGCGCCGGGGAAAAGTCGATCAGCGACACTCTGCGCCGGGGAAAAGTCGATCAGCGACACTCCGTGCCGGGGAAAAGTCAACCCGACACTCCACGCCGGGGAAAAGTCGATCAGCGACACTCCGTGCCGGGGAAAAGTCAACCCGACACTCCGCGCCAGGGAAATGTCGATCAGCGACACTCCGTGCCGGGGAAAAGTCAACCACCGACACTCCGCGCCGGGGAAAAGTCGATCGGCGACACTCCGTGCCGGGGACACGTCAACCAGCGACACTCCGCGCCGGGGAAAAGTCTATCAGCGACACTCCGTGCCGGGGAAAAGTCAACCCGACACTCCGCGCCGGGGAAAAGTCCATCAGCGACACTCCGTGCCGGGGAAAAGTCAACCACCGACACTCCGCGCAGGGGAAAAGTCGATCAGCGACACTCCGTGCCGGGGAAAAGTCAACCCGACACTCCGCGCCGGGGAAAAGTCGATCAGCGACACTCCGTGCTGGGGACACGTCAACCAGCGACACTCTGCATCGGGGAAACGTCGAACACAGACACTCCGCATCAGGGAAACGTCAACCAGCGACACTCCGCATCGGGGGAAACGTCCAACACAGACACTCCACATCAGGGAAACGTCCAACAGCGACACTCCGTGCCGGGGAAACGTCAAGCAGACACTCCGTGCCGGGGACACGTCAACCAGCGACACTCTGCATCGGGGAAACGTCCAACACGGACACTCCGCATCAGGGAAACGTCAACCAGCGACACTCCGTGCCGGGGAAACATTAAGCAGACACTCCGTGCCGGGGACACGTCAACCAGCGACACTCTGCATCGGGGAAACGTCCAACATAGACACTCCGCCTCGGGGAAATGTCGACCAACGACACTCCGCGCCGGGGGCACGTCAACGAAATCTCTCCGGGCTAGGGAAACGTCTACCACAGACACTCTATCTCGGAGACGCGTCAAGCGTCGACCGTCCATGTCGTAAAAAGGGCAGTGCATCCCAAAAAGTGGGAACCAAAGCAAGTCGCCTCCACGTGAAAGAAGATCCATCAATTTTATGCACACGACCCACATATGCGGTGTGCATTTATTGATGGGGGGCAATTTGTTGGGGTAAAAATTTATACCCCGGTTGACCGAGTCAAAGTCAAGGTCAACCCCCAAGCTAGGTGGGCCCAAGCCCAGGTCAAGCGGGCCCATGCCCAAGTCGAGCCCGCGGCCAGCCTCTCTCATGCCAACAACAAAATCATGTCATAAATAATTATTATGTAATTTTTTATGCATGAATGTAAACAAAATGGGCATAAAGCCAATATTTTGTAAGCCCATGGCTTATGTGCAAAAATGAAATAACACATGAGCCATGGGATGGCTAAAATGCCATTTTTATAAAGCCCAAGGGGCGATATGTAAATGTGTAAGCCTATAAAAGGCAACATGATGATGAATAAAGCATACACTTTTTCATTCCCTCAAAAAACTAGGGTTTGTGCCTCCACTCTCTCTTCTTCAAGTTCTTCCTCTTCCTTTTTATTTTCCAAATAAATCAAGAGCTCAGCTCTTTTTTTTTTTAAAACTAAATAAAGTTTTACCATAAACCCATCTCCCAAAACTCCATCAAAAGAAGAAAAATGGTCTCTTTTTTTATCATCCAAGATCTAGATCTTGGAGTTTCAAGAGAACCCATTTTGGGTTTCTTCTCAAAGGAGAAAGGAGAAAATAAAATTCTTTTGGAGTTCAACTCCACCACCAGGAAAATTATTTTGGAGTTTAACTCCACTACAAAAATTCTTTTGGAGTTTAACTCCACAGTAAAAATCTTTTGGAGTTCAACTCCACAAATAAAATTCCTTTGGAGTTCAACTCTACAAATAAAATTCTTTTGGAGTTTAACTCCACTACAGAAATTTTTTTGGAGTTCAACTCCACAAAAAAATACCTTTTTTTGGGGAGTTTAACTCCACGTTATAATTTTTTTAGCCATATAAAATTCTTTTGGAGTTGAACTCCACGTTCTCTAAAAAAAAAAAAAGAAAAAAAAGAAAAAAAAGAAAAAGTTGGGGCGTCACATGCTGAGCATGTGACCCCCTCATGTCACATGCTACCATGTGACCCCCCTTAGCATGTAAGGGGTCACATGCTACCATGTGACCTCCCTTAGCATGTAAGGGGTCACATGCTAGCATGTGACCCTCCATGTCACATGCTACCATGTGACCCCCCTTAGCATGTAACAAGGGGGGTCACATGCTACCATGTGACCCCCCTTAGCATGTGACAAGGGGGTCACATGCTCAGCATGTGACCCCTTACATGCTAAGGGGGGTCACATGGTAGCATGTGACATGGAGGGTCACATGAGCATGTGACCCCTTACATGCTAAGGGGATGTGACCCCCCCATATGAGGGGTCACATGCTAACATGTGACCCCATTTTTTTTTAACAAAATACAAATTTCTTTTTTTTTCTTTTCTTCTTTCTTCCCTTTTTTTTATTATTTAAAATAAAAATAAATAAATTATAAATAAAAATAAATTATAAATAATATTTTAAAAATAAAATAAAAAAACATAATTATTTTCTTTCCTTCTTTTCTTTATTTAATTCTTTATTTACTTAAAAAAATATTAAATAAATATTAAATAATATTTTAAAATTTAAAAAAAATAATAGAAACAAATTTTTTTAAATTTTTAAAAAAAAAAATCTCCAAATATTTATTTACTTATTTATTTTCATTTTTATATATATAAAATATATATATATATATGTATATATTTCTATTTACAAGAGGAATAAAACAAAAAAATACACACACACCAACACACTGCATATTGAGTTCGCATGACCAGTTTAACCCGTCAATCGGAGGTTCCTTCACTCCAAATGCGAGGGGTAATTAACGGCAGCTTAGTCCGCGGTTGCCGGAGATTCGGATCCCCACGATCAATAAACCCCGGCCTACCCTAGGCAGGGGGAATCTGTAATGCGCCTGATAAGCGCGCGCGTATTTCCATCTCAATGGGGTGATGAAAAACACCCTACAAAACCTACAAATTTTGATATATTGTTTAGTAATCATTAACAAAGACAATAGAATAAGTTTGACATCAAAATAATAACCGTAGCAAATTTTATTCCAGTTTTACATTAAAATATCTTCATATTTCATTTCGATATGCTTAAACTTTTTAAACCGTATTACCTTAGAAAACTCACGAGGTAATGACCTACCTCCTCACAACACACATATCTAATATAGTACGATGGAATTTAGAAACATAGATTTGGGAAAATACGACTTTACATATAACTATGTGTGGCTGAGCGGCGGAAGAAAGATAGCTTATAAAACCTTTTTCTATAAGAAGTGTATTTAACAAATCTTTGCAATTGCACCTCTACAACACATTTTGGGGAACCCGTTCGGGATGGTTCGGATTATCGCACATTCTCAGACTTAGTAGAGTGAGATGTAGACCTCCGCAAGGAGCATACGATCTCGAAAGATTTTTAATACATTTTTCCTTTAGAAAAATATGATTTCTATTATAAATAAAACTTATATTTTTAATAAATAAATATATATGTAATTAATATCAAAATATCTATTTTTAAATATTTATAATATTCTACATTTCCAAATTCAAGAAAAACATCTCTTTTACAAGAAAATACCATATAATATTCATATTACAAATAAATACCACATATTATGAAATTAGGTTTTATCCACTAGAAATGTCACATTTATAAAATATACATCAATGAAAACCCTAAAAACGATAATTAAATGCTTGAGGTGTATTTTGAAATTATACCAAAACTATTTTTATATAAAACTCCCTCAAGTTATACTAAATTACAATAAGGATCCTAGTAAACATATGTTTAAGCGGGACCAGTCTCTTGAGCCTCAGGAAGCCGGACATATGGGTGCTTGCCTATTTAAGGTAGACAATCTAACGAACGGTGTTATCAATACGGTAATTGTCTTTGAAAAAGACACAAATCCTGCCATCCATATGCAACAGTTGCCGATAACATCAAAACGAGCAGGATTTCAAGTTCTTTTTAAAAGTGTTTGACTCAGACTGAGTCTCAATCTCATCAATCTGACTTGAATGTGATTCAAGTATAAAACTACAAATGCAACATGAATCCATGAATCCGTCTATTCAATCTATACCACTTGACTGAACCGAACTATGGATATACTCCATTTACACATTCATCCATTATATCCGTTCCATTACTGATATCATGTTTTCGGCAAGTCATCCATCTATACAATTTATAATACAAGACAAGACAATACAATCCATACAATCAATACATAAACACTACGGGGTTATAAAGAGGTAGATTGGTACGGAATGTGTTAAAAGTGGTACGAGACTGTAACCATAATACACCTAAGCTGAATCTCCATTGCCGTTGTACAGTGGCTGAACGGTTCCTTATGCTCCTTATATCTTAGTCCATGGGGAAAGTTGGACTCCTTTCGTATACACTGGCCTCTTCTGTACTAAGCTACAAACAACTACGTTAATATAACAAACAACATTATAATAGTTATACTCTCTCTGTCTATTCTATTTCTCCCTCCTCTTTGGGACTTATCGAGCGATTTGTTCGCTGACGACATTCTCTTTCTTCTTCTTTGGAATGCCGTCAGGTATTTCGGACTCACTGGAGACAGAGCCCACCAGCAAAGACTTGGATCAGCTAGCTTTTGACCCGGAGCTCTAGTTTACTTGTACATTTCATTTTCATTTCTTTTATGCCACTGTTTAGGCATTGCTTTCATTCCATGTATTTTCATTTCAGTTGTATTGTAAAAACAATGTTAATAAATAAATTTTTTGTTCATTTATATCTTGTCTCTTGTGTACATTTTATTTTATATTGCTTAGATACGCTTAGCGTGTTTATTTCTGAGTAAATACGTAGCGGCCTCGTCGCGTCCTCTGCCCGTATACTGAGAAGCGGGGTGCGACACTTGGTTTCATAACACGATTCTCATTGGATGTATTTTTGTACGAAGATAATATTACGATAAAATACCACATAATATTCAAAACCGGATTTCTTTTAAATCGATACTTCATATCTTTTGCAAATACGCATTTACAACTCTCTTTAGGAGACCCGCTAACGGATGGTGAGGATTATCGCACATCTTTAAGATAGTAGAACGAGATGCAGACCTTCTCACGGAGTATTCGGTCTCGAAAGGATTTAA
Source organism: Agapanthus africanus (assembly GCA_030015575.1). Lineage (NCBI taxonomy): Eukaryota > Viridiplantae > Streptophyta > Magnoliopsida > Asparagales > Amaryllidaceae > Agapanthus > Agapanthus africanus. Next base: position 89,266,484 of record JASDDO010000019.1, on the reverse strand, counting down.
ATACGGTTTTTAAGAAAAACGAATTTTCTAAATAAATAAAAAAATTAATAAAAATTACAAATCTTTATTTTCAAATTATAATAAACTTATTTTTTCTAAAAAATGAAAGATTAATCAATTTCAATAAAATACCATCAAGTTACCAAAAGACAACTCTTTTCAAGAAAATACCATGAACTTCCAAAGTTAATTGTTTATCACTAAAATACCTTAAATCCTTAAAACTCATGCTCATGAAAACCCTAATAATATAAATAACCCCTCGAGATTTATATTTAACTATATTATAATATTTTTTTCATAAAACCCCCTCGAGTTATATAAAACAATATTTAAGGAGTTTAGTAAATATAGGTTTAAGCGGGATCAATTCTCTTGAGCCCCAGGGAGCCGGAGAAAGTGAGTGCTTGTCTATTTAAGGTAGAAAACTTAACGGAGTTATCAATGATAATTGTCTTGGAAAAAAACACAAATCCTGTCGTCCATATACAGCAGTTACCGATGACTTCCGAACCTAATTCATAATCTAAATCAATTTACAAGTGTCGGACTCAGTTTGAGTCTGACTCAAACCTGAATCTATTTCAAATCTGAATCTAAAATCAAACATGAATACTTGAACATGAACATAAATACTTGAATTCAAACCATCAATATCAAACATGTATACTTGAATTAACCAAACCCTGGTTATAATTGGACATGAACTTAACATGAATACCAGAACACAATGGTTGCTATTTAAACTGATTTGACTCGAACCATGAATACAACTTGACATGAATATAAGAATACTTGACACGAATACAAGAATACTTGACACGAATACATGATATTGACATGAACTCAATTTTGCAATTTGATGTATTTATAGATTCGAGCAAGACTGATAATCTTAATTGTAACGTAGAATACACAGGGTGTTGGGGTAGTTCTTATGTGAATCCAACGGAATCTCAGGAGTCCCCTAGATCAAGAATCCATGTCTACTAAGCAAGCTATCATGAGGGCCCGTGTTTCCTTACTCCTGGATTATAGCATGTTGAGTCTGGAATACTTCAACACTAGGTTGAAGTCTCATTACTAACACTTGATTCGGGCCCGTGGTTCCTTACCCATGGATTACAGCCTGTTGGGTTCGAGAACACTCTTGAGATTGGTTGACATTCACCCTTGAACTCACTTTAGTTACTTTTATCTTTTAGAGACCTTTTAGGACACTTACAATCTCTTCATGTTCACTATACTCACACTCCATGGTCATATTATACTTGTTTGTCATGCTAATATAGTTGACATAAACATTACCATGCACGCTACTATACTTGTTTACATGTTCATAATTTATATCCATGCTATTCTATATATCAAATTGCACCTTGCATTTCATTTATATACATCACACCCATTTCTTGGGGACTTACCGAGCGAAAGTTCGCTGACGGGCATTCCACCCACTTTTGTTTCTTAAAATGTTCGTCAGATACTGTGGAGACTAAGAATGCGGACATTACAGAGGAGGAGCGATCAGAGCGCAACCTAGGACTAGACTAGTTATCTTTTTCATTTTATGTATGCCACCTGCTTAGGCATCTCACTTCTTGTATTGTATTTATTTTCAGTTGAACTCATGTATCAATTTGAATGTAAATAAAGTTGTTGAAGTTTAAATCTCATGCTTATTTCTTGTCATTTTATATTGCTTATTTTACGCTTAGCGTATTTATTTCGGAGAATGACCTTCTCGAAATAAATACGTCGCGGCCTCGTCACGTACCTGCTTCCGTCTACTGGGAAGCGGAGCGTGACGGTTAATAATAATAAGGAAAATGTTCATACAAATGTGCAATATTTTAGATTAATCAAATACCCCCAAATTTATCTTTGATCGTCCCGAGCAAACCATTTATTAAAGAGAAATAGAAAAACCTAACTAGCACACTTTCGTAGGCAACGTGATTGCACTATTACACCCACAAAATCCCATAATAAACGAAAGAAAATGAAAGTTATATACAAAGATAAAGAACTTATAAAAGAAAGAACTTGAAAAATAAGAGTTTCAAACTATACTAGTTTTTTAGTTGCCATGAGCCCTATCTTAATAGTCATGAAAAATGTCAGGAATCACATCATCCCTCAATAAAATATCGTTTTTAGTCTTCCTCCCCACCCTTTCTTCCAAATATCGATCATGTACCCCTACATGTGTATAAAAAACATCCCTACACTTAGAGAATTCAATTCAAGCTATCATACTCTTGTCCATCTTCTTTAGTACTTTTTAGCCGGTGAATATTTTAGATGAAATTGCTTACACATTCTTAATGCGACCGTTAATACTTCTTGATGTACTAACCAACCGATTACCAAATGTGCTCACTCATTAAGGCGTAATTAGTAATATCCTAATCTTGAAACACCTAAGGCTTAGCAGTGACTCCTAAACCAGTTGGTCTAAGGCACTAGATGATAAGGCACTCTCGCTATATTTTTTATGCTGCCTTAAGTAATTACAAAACCAGTGTTCATTTTTCTTCATAATTTTTTTATATTTATATTTTTATTTCTTCATACTAAAACTTTTAGACAAGAGCTTTCAAAGTATCCTCTACTATAACAAGTTTCAAGATATGTGCAAGTGCGTATAGTAGGGTATCAACGTTCAGATGTTTGGATTTAAGAATATGGACTATTTTCAGACTTATTTTCTTATCAGATTAGTGATTCCCTTCATCTTACTAACCCTTGGGACAACAGCTCATGACTATCTATTACTAGCTTCGTTTTAAAAACATCTAATTTTCTTGCATTTCTTAAATTTCTTCCTATCTTTCATATGTATTTTTCACTTTCTAATTTTTATTATAAAAAAAAAATTTAGTGCTTTTATTTTGTATAATGCAAAATAATGCGCGAATAAGCACAAACCTCCCCCAAACCTATTTGCAGCAGTGTCCTCACTGATGTCATCTTTTAATCTCAAAACCTAGACTTGGGAGGAAAAGTTCTCAATGATTAGTAAAAGGGGACAAAAGTCAATGACAGTGAAATCCTCCCCCAATCTTATTTTTGGCTCACAACGGTGCAAAAATTTCCATTTTTTAGAGCCAAAATATTTTTCTCCCCTCCAAACTTGAGTAAAACAGTTATTTCATTCATTATTAAGTGTTTAAAATCATAAGATGGGGGTTTAAAATTATTGGTCTATGCAAAACTTTACAAAGACCAAAAGTCAACACCAACCATTCGAATATTTTATCAATATAAAACCATGGTTGGTAGAAGATCATGTTACATATAGACGTGAAGATGTGAGGAGGAGATAAGAGGTGTAATTGAACGGGTTTACGTCTCGGTTGGTAGAGACAAAACAATGATGGTGGATGAAAACGAGAATATGAAAGATGGGGAATATGTGGAATATTCGCATTCTCGTACGGGATAAGAAGAATAGGTGGAGGTTCAGTTTCTATATGTGGAAGTTGATTCATCACAACATCTATATCTTTTAGGAACGCGAGTTCATCGGCAAAAATGTCTTCAAAACTTTTATCGATATTCCAAATGATAATCTCATCGGGAAGAAAGGTATGATACTCGGACTCCATAAAAGGTTTATTTCTAGTGTTAGAGATTAACCAGGAAAACTCAACTAACTCATTTGATAAGTCAAAGGATTCGGACTTGGGCGTGGACTTGTCGACTGTAACAGCCCCAATTTTGCTATACAAATTTTTCAAAATATATTTATAAAATCCATAAAGGGGTATTTTAGCCCGAGCACAAGATATAAGTAATTATTTTGCTTTTTAATTACAAGTTAAAAGAATGTAACAACTCCATTTTTAGTGTACAAAAATTTGCTTTAAAATTAATGTATACTTGGGGTATTTACATTTACTGTTATTATTTTAAGTAATTAATTAGCTCCATAATTACAAGAAGGAGCTTGTAGCTCATTGCTAAGACCTTGCACTGCTGAACCAAGCCACCAGAGTTCAAATCCCCTGTCCCACATTATTTTTAATATTATTTTGTTTTAATTTCCTTGGAAGCCCAACAGTCTACACACCATAACTCCCAAAACTTGAACTGTACATGAAAAGTTAAATGCACCAGAGGCTACACCAGGAGATACCCCAACCCCCGATCACCTGACTTGGCCCGACTCGGCCGAGTCGGCTGGCGGACCGGCCGACTCGGGCCGGCGCCGCCGGCCGGACTCGGCCGGACGACCAAGTCCCCAACATGAAAGTTGGGGCTCTTCATCTCCCCTACCTCCCTGTATACTCTAATTTATTGGATCGGTTCCAGAATGCCCATTAACACCTAATTACTCCAATTTTTAATGAATTTTCTTTATTTTTACAATTTTTTTATTAAAAAACCCTTCATCTACCCTAACCCTAGCCTACCCTTTAAATACACCCCCTACCCTCTACCCTCTCACCCTAAAATCTTGAACCCACACTCTCAAAAACTTTCCAAGAGTCGTGTACTTTGAAAACAAGCTCGTGGTGAAGCTCCGACGAAATTCCGGCGGAAATTCCGGCGAACGTCTTAAGAACTACCAGCGACGACGCAACATCGGCGATCCCTCCAGTTCCCTCTCACTCTCTAGTATAATCGGAAAACCGTATGTCCCGTTCTATCTCTCTTTCCTATTCTCAAAAATACGAAATTACAAAACCCGACGGAATCGGAACAAATTCGAATTCCGATTCGGTTTTCTATAAAATTCCACTTCTCACTAATACAATCATTATTAAACTTCCTCATGTTGACTATTAAATACTAATTAAACAATTTGAACAAGTTTCATCACATGAAATGATAGCTTTCTCAAATTATCATATTTTTCACCTAAATACCACATTGTTTCAATCATTCATTTAACCCATCAAACTTGTTATGCATTTAAAGTAGATCACGAGATAATGACCTACCTCCATACACACTTACATACAACCTAACACGATACCATTGAAACCTTAGAATACGAGAAAATAAGCATTTACATTTAAATACCATACACTTAATAAAACTATTTCTAAAAGAGTTAGAGTTGATACACTTTTAAATAAATACATCTTATTATGAAAATACGATAAGTGTGGACATCGGTCGTTTATTTAAACCTGATTTTGTGGTGTTTAGGCTAGGCAAGTAAGAAAGGTAACTTTAAAAGGCCCGTCTCACGGTGATTCATGAGCGGATCCCTCTTTTCCTCACTTGTACTTACCTGGCCATAATTGGCGGTGAAGAGGCGATTTGAGGCATCTAACAACTTGCTGTTTAGACCATTTAGAAATAGCCTAATTGACTTAGGAGACCCTAGAATCTAAAATACGGAAAATTGACATTTTTACAAATAAATACCATTTACTTTATAAAACCGTTTTCTAAATGATTTAGTATTTTACAATGTTTGCAAAGCGCCGCTACAACCCATTTTGGGGAACCCGTTCGGGATGGTGCGGATTATCGCACATCCTCGGGCTTAGTAGTGCGAGATTCAGACCTCCGCAAGGAGTATTCGGTCTCAAAAGATTTAAAATACGACATCTTAAGAAAATGAGATTTTTAGAATATAAAATATTTATTAAAATTATTTTTGTATAGATATATGTATATTTATCATTTAAACATCTATTTTGTTATGATATAAATATTCCACCCTTTTCTATAAAAAAAAATCCCAAGAATAAATTTTACACTAAAATACTATGAATTTCAAATAAATCAATATTACAGATAAATACCTTTATGTATGAAATTATGATATTTTCACTAGAAATATCACAATATAAAATCCACATTCATTATAACCCTAAAGACGAATAATAAATACTTGAGCTATATTTTGAAAAGTATATAAAAGTATTTTTACATAAAAACCCCTCAAGTTATATAAATTACAATAAGGACCCTAGTAAATATAGGTTTAAGAAATAATCAAGACTTCGATTTACATTTCTAATTGTCTGACTCGGGTTTGAGTCTGATTATATCTGACTTGAATATGATTTAAGTACAATATACAATCTACAATATTACAATTCAACATGAATACATGAATCCATGAATCCAGTTATCAATCTATACAACTTGACCGAACCGAACCATGGATATACATTCCATTTACATGATTCTACAGTTATTCCATTTACATGATTATTCAGTTACATCCGTTTACTGATATCATGGTTTCGGCAAGTCATCCAATTATACAATTCAATTTACAAGACATTACAATACAATACAATACTATCAATATCATAACTACATGGGGTATTGGAGTAGTTCATTCGTGAATCCAACATAATCTCAAGAGTCCCCCTAGATTATGAACCCATGTCTACTAACACAAGCAAGCAATCATGAGGGCCTGTGTTTCCATGCTCCTGGACTGTGGCCTGTTGAGTTTGGAATACTTCGACGACGGTCGAAGTCCTGCTACTAACATATCATTTGGCCCCGTGGTTCCCTACCCCTGGATTACAGCCTGTTGGGTTTGAGAACACTCTTGAGATTAGTTGACATTCACCCTTGAACTTACGATAACAACAGTATTAACACTATAACAATATAATACAACTTTAAAAGCTACTCTCTCTCTCTCTCTCTCTTACTCTCTGTCTATTCTATTTCTCCTCTTATCTTTGGGACTTACCGAGCGACCTGTTCGCTGACGATATTCTATTTCTTTCTTTTTTGAATGTCGTCAGGTGGTTTGGACCCGGCAGAGATCGAGCCATCTACAGAAGACTTGGAGTAGTTTGCTGAAGAACCGGAGCTCTAGTTTCATTGTATATTTCCCATTCAGTACTTTTCATTTCGTGTTATGCCATTGTTTAGGCATCGTTTTATTTCAGTTGTATTTCCTTTTCATGCATTGTACAAAAGAATGTTAATAAATAAAAGTTGCTGTTTTTATTATATCTTGTCTCTTGTGTATTTATTTTATATTGCTTAGATACGCTTAGCGTATGTACTTCTGAGTATATACGTAGCGGGCCTTGTCGCGTCCCCTTCGCCGTATACCGGGAAGCGGGGTGTGACAAGTTTTGTTGGTGGCTCATGCAGGTCCGAGCTGTATGAAACTCTATCATGCAGTTCTGTTCTGCGTGAACAAACCTAAGCAATATAACACAAGAACTAGCAATTAAAACATTCTTTACAATCCATGTTCCTTGAATCTTATCAATTTCATATTCCTTGAATCATATACTTTGAATCTGTCATAACCTAAATTTTTCTCCAAGGTTATGGATTCCCCAAACAACACCAGCACCAATGTCAACAACACACCTCCACCACTACCACTCACACCTGCCGTTCCTGCTCCACTCAACGAGCAAACGGTTCTGCTTGAGGCAATCCGTAGCCTCCTAGAGGGACAACAACAGCTCTTGAACCGTCCCGAGGCTGAAGCACCTGGGGTGAAGCAATTCAGAGCTTTACATCTCAAACAATTCTCAAGAAAGGGGAGCCCACTTGAAGCTGAGGAATGGACACAAAGTATCGAGGATGATCTGGCGGCAGCACAAGTGCTAGACATAGCTTGGGTCCGTGTGGCGAAACTGCAGCTCACGGACAATGCTCGGAACTGGTGGAAGGCGGAAGAAAGCCGTCTTGATCAGCCCATTGAATGGAATACTTTTCGCGATAAGTTCGACGAGAAGTACTTCCCTGTGACTGCCAGGTTTGCCATGGAACAGCAGTTCATTCATCTACAACAAGGTTCGATGTGAGACAAGTCAGTAGATGAGTATGATGCTGAATTCACCATGCTCAGTCAATTTGCGGCACACCTCATACCGACGGATGAGATCAGAGCCCGTCGATTTCAACAAGGTTTGGACACGGAAATCCAGGCTGCACTAGCCACAGGGAAATTTCCGACTCATGAAGAGGCTCTGATAGCTGCCCGCAGTTATGAGGCAGTGATAAAGGCGAGGGGCAGACCTCAGTCTACAGGAGTGAAGCGCCCTGCCAACCAGATGGCAGGAGAAGCCGCATCAAAACCATCATTTGTACCAAGGAGACTGGGAGTACCAATCATCAGGCCCAGCCCAACCTTTTGTACCTACTGCAAAAGAGCTGGACATCTGATGGAAGTTTGCCGACGAGCAAACGGTCTTTGCCTGATATGTGGATCATCCTCACATACCATAGGAACTTGTCCACACAACCGAACTAATCCTAATTCCGCAGCTAGGCCAGTTTTCCAAGCCCCACCTACCCGATTAACTCTTCCTGCACCACTTCCACGTGGACCACCTTTACCTCGACAATCAGCATTGTACCAGCATGCATAAAGAAACGTGCCGAGACGCCAGACTTACAATTTGGCGGCCGTAGAAGCTGAGACGGTTGGTCAGAATAACCTTGGTAATTCTCTTCAACCTTTTTCACACCTTTGTATCACTTTGTTATTATTCATACACTATCACCAAACTCTCCTTGAATCTGTTACACTTTCCTTTCACAAATTTCGAGGACGAAATTTTTATAAGGAGGCTAGAATGTAACAACCCCAATTTTGCTATACAATTTTTTCAAAATATTTTTTTAAAATCCATAAAGAGGTATTTTAGCCTGAGTACAAGATATAAGTAATTATTTTGTTTTTTAATTACAAGTTAAAAGAATGTAACAACTCCATTTTTAGTGTACAAAAATTTGCTTTAAAATTAATGTATGCTTGGGGTATTTACATTTACTGTTATTATTTTAAGTAATTAATTAGCTCCATAATTACAAGAAGGAGCTTGTAGCTCATTGGTAAGACCTTGCACTGCTGAACCAAACCACCAGAGTTCAAATCCCCTGCCCCACATTATTTTTAATATTATTTTGTTTTAAACTCCTTGGAAGCCCAACAGTCCACACAGCATAACTCCCAAAACTTGAACTGTACCTGAAAAGTTAAATGCACCAGAGGCTACACCAGGAGATACCCCACCCCCGACCACCTGACTCAGCCCGACTAGGCCGAGTCGGCCGGCGGACCGGCCGAGTCCCCAACATGAAAGTTGGGGCTCTTCGTCTCCCCTACCTCCCTGTATACTCTAATTTATTGGATCGGTTCCAGAATGCCCATTAACACCTAATTACTCCAATTTTTAATGAATTTTCTATATTTTTATAATTTTTTTATTAAAAAACCCTTCATCTACCCTAACCCTAGCCTACCCTATAAATACACCTCCTACCCTCTACCCTCTCACCCCAAAATCCTGAGCCCACTCTCTCAGACACTTTCCAAGAGTCGTGTACTTTGAAAACAAGCTCGAGGCGAAGCTCCGACGAAATTCCGGCGGAAATTCCGGCGAACGTCTTAGGAACTACCGGCGACGACGCAATATCGGTGATCTCTCTAGTTCCCTCTCACTCTCTAATATAATTGGAAAACCGTAGGTCCCGTTCTATCTCTCTTTCCTATTCTCAAAAATACGAAATTACAAAACCCGACGGAATCGGAACAAATCCGAATTCCGATTCGGTTTTCTATAAAATTCCACTTCTCACTAATACAATCATTCTTAAACTTCCTCATGTTGACTATTAAACACTAATTAAACAATTTGAATAAGTTTCATCACATGAAATGATAGCTTTCTCAAATTATCGTATTTTTCACCTAAATACCACATTGTTTCAATCCTTCATTTAACCCATCAAACTTGCTATACATTTAAAATAGATCACGTGGTAATGATCTACCTTCACACACACTTACATACAACCTAACACGATACCATTGAAACCTTAGAATACGAGAAAACAAGCATTTACATTTAAATACCATACACTTAATAAAACTATTTCTAAAAAAGTTAGAGTTGATACACTTTTAAATAAATACATCTTATTATGAAAATACGATAAGTGTGGACATCGGTCGTTTATCTAAACCTGATTTTGTGGTGTCTAGGCTAGGCAAGTGAGAAAGGTAACTTTAAAAGGCCCGTCTCACGGTGATTCGTGAGCGGATCCCTCCTTTCCTCACTTGTACTTACCTGGCCACAATTGGCGGTGAAGAGGCGATTTGAGACATCTAACAACTTATCGTTTAGACCATTTAGAAATAGCCTAGTTGACTTAGGAGACCCTAGAACCTAAAATACGGAAAATTGACATTTTTACAAATAAATACCATTTACTTTATAAAATCGTTTTCTAAATGATTTAGTATTTTACAATCTTTGCAAAACGCCGCTACAACCCACTTTGGGGAACCCGTTCGGGATGGTGCGGATTATCGCACATCCTCGGGCTTAGTAGTGCGAGATTCAGACCTCCGCAAGGAGCATTCGGTCTCAAAAGATTTAAAATACGACATCTTAAGAAAATGAGATTTTTAGAATATAAAATATTTATTAAAATTATTTTTGTATAGATATATGTATATTGATCATTTAAATATCTATTTTGTTATGATATAAATATTCCACCCTTTTCTATAAAAAAAATCTCAAGAATAAATTTTACACTAAAATACCATGAACTTCAAATAAATCAATATTACAGATAAATACCTTTATGTATGAAACTAGGATATTTTCACTAGAAATATTACAATATAAAATCCACATTCATTATAACCCTAAATACGAATAATAAATACTTGAGGTGTATTTTGAAAAGTATATAAAAGTATTTTTACATAAAACCCCCTCAAGTTATATAAATTACAATAAGGACCCTAGTAAATATAGGTTTAAGAAATAATCAAGACTTCGATTTACATTTCTAATTGTCTGACTCGGGTTTGAGTCTGATTATATCTGACTTGAATATGATTCAAGTACAATATAAATCTACAATATTACAATTTAACATGAACACATGAATCCATGAATCCAGTTATCAATCTATACAACTTGACCGAACCGAACCATGGATATACATTCCATTTACATGATTCTACAGTTATTCCATTTACATGATTATTCAGTTACATCCGTTTACTGATATCATGGTTTCGGCAAGTCATCCAATTATACAATTCAATTTACACGACATTACAATGCAATACAATACTATCAATATCATAACTACACGGGGTATTGGGATAGTTCATTCGTGGATCCAACATAATCTCAAGAGTCCCCCTAGATCATGAACCCATGTCTACTAACACAAGCAAGCAATTATGAGGGCCCGTGTTTCCATGCTCCTGGACTGTGGCCTGTTGAGTTTGGAATATTTCGACGACGGTCGAAGTCCCGCTACTAACATATCATTTGGGCCCGTGGTTCCCTACCCCTGGATTACAGCCTGTTGAGTTTGAGAACACTCTTGAGATTAGTTGACATTCACACTTGAACTTACGATAACAACAGTATTAACACTATAACAATATAATACAACTTTAAAAGCTACTCTCTCTCTCTCTCTTACTCTCTATCTATTCTATTTCTCCTCTTATCTTTGGGACTTACCGAGCGACCTGTTCGCTGACGACATTCTATTTCTTTCTTCTTTGAATGTTGTCAGGTGGTTTGGACCCGGCAGAGATCGGGCCATCTACAGAAGACTTGGAGCAGTTTGCTGAAGAACCAGAGCTCTAGTTTCATTGTACATTTCCCATTCAGTACTTTTCATTTCGTGTTATGCCATTGTTTAGGTATCGTTTTATTTCAGTTGTATTTCCTTTTCATGCATTGTACAAAAGAATGTTAATAAATAAAAGTTGCTGTTTTTATTATATTTTGTCTTTTGTGTATTTATTTTATATTGCTTAGATACGCTTAGCGTATGTACTTCTGAGTATATACGTAGCGGGCCTTGTCGCGACCCCTTCGCTGTATACCGGGAAGCGGGACGTGACATCGACAGAAGGGTCCTCACGTGTATAATACACAGCAGGATCAAACAATAACGCACTAGTGACGTTGAGATCAGTATCGTGAAGTTTCTTAAATTCGCAACTGTAAGAAGCTATCTTGTCGACAGAACATACATCAATTATATGAGCATAAGGTTTGGAGGGTTGACTTCCTAACTTGTAGATGTTAAACTCAATTGGCATCTTCTCGAAAGACAGGTTCATTGAACCGTTACGACAATTGATTATCGCATTGGAAGTTGCTAGAAAAGGTCGACCTAGAATCACCGGAATTTGGTTCCATAGGTTTTCTACAGGCCGTGTATCTATAACTATAAAGTCTACAGGGAATATAAATTCCCTGATTTTGATTAACACGTCCTCTAGCTCACCCCTAAGATGGGTGATAGATCGATCGGCCATCTGGAGAGTGCAGTGCGCAAGTTTCAACTCTCTTATGCCTAATTGCTCATAAACAGAATATGGAAGCAAATTAACACTAGCACCTAAATCGAGTAGCGCGTGATTGATATTTTTACCCCCAATAGCAATAGATATTGTAGGACAACCGGGGTCCTTATGTTTCTTGGGCACATATTGGGTAAGAGAATTGCTCATATTACTCACTACGAAAACTTTTTTAGGCACTTGAATTTTCCTTTTCCTAGTGCATAAGTCCTTTAGAATTTTCGCATAGGATGGAACTTGTTGAATAGCATCTAAGAGAGGAATATTTATGTTAACTTGCTTAAAAATTTCCACAATCTTCTCCATTTGCGGACTTGGTCTGATGGCTCTCAACCTGTTTGGAAAATGAGCTTTATCAATAAGGGTTGGGTCCAACAATTGAGGAGAAGTTTGCGGGGATGGAATGGATCCCAAAATTGGATTTGGGATGGTCGTAGATGATGATTCCTTCAAGGAAATGGGTTGAGAGTTCGAGCCTAGTGGAAAACGGAGAATAGACTCGGGAGAAGATGTTGGATCAGACGAAGTAGGTGTAGAAGTAGTAGCCGGGGTATCATTTATATTATAAACTTCAACTTGTTCACCAACCTGTGTTCCCTTCGAAAGACACGACCGGGACGTTGGGACGTCATGGGCCAGAACTCCAGGGGCAAATGTTATTTGGTGCTATCCGTCCACCTCTCCGAAGATGCCAAGTTGATTTATGGCACCATGTATCGAAGGTTTAAACGGATGCGGCCGATGTAGCAGACTTCATCAGATTCCCCCTCGTTTGAGGGGTTTTTGATTGTGGGGACGCTCTTATCTGCAGGCGCAAACCTCTGCAGTTAATTACGCTACCGTATCGCGGTAACAACTTTCTCCTTCTTCAGATGGTCACTTCGTGTCATGTGTGTTTGTTTTGTTTTTGGTTGCCCGTGGATTGTATACGGAGACTAATTTATGTTGTCGCCCGTAGGACGTGGATTAGTCCAAATCCGTATTTTCTTAGATTTGGGTTTGGGGGTTGGGTTTAAGGATACGTTAGTCTCATTTAAGACTAAGATCAACTTAAACGTTTGTTAAGGATACGTTAGTCTAATTTTTAGACTAAGATCAACTTAACGGGATCGTTTAGATCCAACAAAAGAGCTTTTAGGCTCTATTGTTTAGTTTAGGGATATTGCGGTCGATTACCAGTTTAAGGACATGGTGGTGCAATACCAGTTTAAGGACATGGTGGTCCATTGTTAGTTTAAGGACATCTCGGTCCAAGGTTAAGGACATCGTAGTCCGAGGATTTAAGGACCCCATAGTCCGGGTTAAGGATATCATAGTCCGTGAGTTTAAAGACCTCACAGTCAAGGTTAAGGACATCATAGTCCATGAGTTTAAGGACCCCACAGTCCAGGTTAAGGACATCGTAGTCCATGAGTTTAAGGACCCCACAGTCCAGGTTAAGGACATCGTAGTCCGTGAGTTTAAGGACCTCACAGTCCGTAGTTTAAAGACATTGTAGTCTATGAAGTTTAAGAACATCGTAGTCCATGAAATGTGTTGTTGTCGGGACCCGTCACCTCTCTGAAGACGTTGAAGGATTACAACGACAGATATCAGAGGAATAAAGAGATGTACCCTCGAACCGGTGTGAGTTGGTTGAAAGATCTGTAGTCCAGTTTGGGACTAAGATCTGTTAAATATTCATGAGCAGATGGGCTCAGTTCAATATGAGTTGAGGACTTATGGCCAATATTGGGCTAAGTCCAACAAATGTTTAACATTTTTATTCTGGGCTGTTGAGCCTTTATTTGGGTTTGGCCCTTTTGACAATGTTTTTGTCTTTTATTGAATGCTGAGCATTCACCAAAGCTCTGGGCTTATTAAAGAATAATTTATGTTCTGTCAGCGTCCACGTGAGTGACACGTGGCGCGCTTGGCGCTTTGCGCCAGTTAGAGAGCGCATTGCGCTTCTGCTGAGTAGCGCATACGTGAGTGACACGTGGCGCGCTTGGCGCTGAGCGCCAGATGATGAGCGCATTGCGCTAATATACGAGCGCATTGCGCTATTAATTCAGTGGCGCACACATGAATGACACGTGGTGCGCTTGGCGCTTTACGCCAGCCCATGAGCGCAGTGCGCTATTTCAGAAGCACAAAGCGCAGTTTGTTAATTGGCGCATACTTGATTGACACGTGGCGTATTTTGGCGCTAAGCGCCGATCCAGAGAGCGCATAAGCGCTGTTTCAAGAGTGCAAGGCACTTTTCAATAGCACAAAGCGCATTTGATCAAATTTATGATCTGTGAACAAATTTATGTTCTTTTTAAAGGAGGCTTTGCCTCAAAATTCAAGAACAACAGTTCTTATTTTTGAAAGGGCTTTGCCTTTGTAGATCAATGATCTGTGAATGAAGTAAATATTTCTTTTGTTTTTATGATGAGATCTTTTGATCTCTTTTTATAAAAGACCTTGGTCTTTTGTAGATCTATGATCTTTTAAGAAGATAATTCTTCTGTTTTAATGAGATGATTTCATCTCTTTTTTCAAGAATCATTCTTTTTACCTTGAAGATATGATCTTCTTTCAAGAGCTTGCTCTCTTTCTCTTTGAGTTTTCTCCAAGTTTGTAGGGGGTTTCTCTATCTCAGACTTGAAGTCTTGGGGCCTTTATATAGGGCAAATTGATTTGTTAAATCAGTTAAAGAGATCTTTCTCAGATTGATTTGGGGATATTTCCCCACCGTTGGATCTTTGATCCTAGGGCTTCTGTTTTACAGAAGAAAATCTTCTTGTTTTTAACAAGATTGGAAAAATCTTTCCATAACAGAATTTTAATTCTGATTAACCAATGATTTATCATTATTAGATCTTTTGATCTAACGGTTGGGAATTTTTAATTCCAGCGCTGGCGCACCCGTGCACGTGGTGCGCTGCTCAGAGCGCAATGCACTTTGTGCTAGCGCACCTACGTTTGACACATGGCGCGCAGCGCAGAGCGCAACGCAGCCTGTGCTAGCGCACCCGTGCTTGACACGTGACGCCCAGCGCGCTTAGCGCTGGATCTGAAGCGTTACTTCAATTTTTGAATTTTGAATTTTAAAACAGAGCTTTGCTCTGATTGGAGGTGTGCTGCCTAGGGCGCAGCGCACTTGGCGCTAGCGCATTTGTGTTTGACACGTAGCGTGCAGCGCGCCTAGCACTGGATCTGAAGCGTTACTTCAATTTTTAAATTTTGAATTTCAAAACAGAGTTTTGCTCTGATTGGGGGAAACAAATGCCCCCCACCGTTGCGCTCACGTGGCGCAAACGTGAGTGCAGCGGTGGCAACATCTGAGCCCTTGGATCAACTCAGAAGTTGATGAGCCAGTTCAATGCCTATAAATAGGACCTTTGGTCCCTTAGATGATTTCCATCTTCTTCTTGAGAATTTTCATTCAGAGCATCGCTCTTCAGTTTAAGAATTTTTCAAGAGTCAGAACTCTATCAAAACTTAGGCAAAGTTTAAATTTTTTTAATAAATCAGGGTTTTATCAGCCTTGCTCTTCATACATCTTTGATCTAAAGAAAACCCATTTAGGGTTTCATTAACAGAGCTTTGCTCTCATGAACCCATAGATCTAAAGAGATCTTTTCTTGGGGTTTCTTAGCCCATGAATCTGTAGATTTCTTAATCTTTGATGAAGAACTCTTAAGATTTTTTTCATGGATCTTGAAGATCCTAGAATTTTTTTTTAATTCATAAAAATTAATTTTAATTAATTCTTTTCTGATGGATTTTTCATCATCATTACAGAGCCAGGCTCTTTAAGGAATTTTATTCCTTCATGATCAGAGTTTGATAAGTGTCACTCTGTCATAGAGCATTGCTCTCAAAGGGAGATTATCTCCTTCTCCCGAGCGATCTCTCATTCAATGAGAATTTCCATGAGGATTTCCTCATTAATTAACAGTCTCATCCAATGATGAGGCTGTTTTATTAATTGATACATTGTCATCTAGATTTTGTGGGTCCCTCTTTGGTCTCCTTTCCACTGCATTGCAGTGTGGTACAAATTTTAAAGTACCAGGCGTCAGAATTTAGAATTAAATTATAGCACTGACAATTGACTTCTGTCCTTTCTTGCAGGCGACATGTCTTTCGATCTCTCTTTCCCGTTTGTTCGTTCAGAAGAAGGATTTCCTGGAGCACCTGTAGACCGGGAAGTCCTAGCTTTGATCAAAGATCATGACCCGGAACATAAGAAACTTCACCTCTGGGGGACATGGTATAATCAGATTATTAAGGGTCGGCAAAGCTTTTTGTGCGCGGTACCCTCGGAGCCCATCATGGCGATCCATTACGCCGACCCACCCCAGGTGAACTATGCCGTGGAGATGGTTAATTGGACTTCAGAAGGTCTTCTTCAGCCCGCTATAGCTTCGATACCCGTTCAGCCCCCCATGGCTTTAGATACCTTGGGACGACGTATTTGTCAAGGCAAGGCGCGACCGTGGGGACAACCATATATGATTGGTCTGATCCCTCGTCATCCGACTAGTTATCTGCAGTGGGCTCGCTACATCCAGTCAGCGAAAACGTCGTAATTGTTGAGGCTTGGGTTGTATCCCGCCATTTATGCTTATCTTTTCCAGTACCCTACGCTTCCCGCCTGGTGGGTTAAGGCTTTTTTGGAGCAGTGGAATATCCCTACCCACACCTTCCTTTCGCTGGACCGGGAAGTGTCAATCTCCTTAGAGGAATTTGCGGAAGTTTCTGGCTTACCGGTCATAGGGGAGCATTATGAGGAACTGCTTTCCACTGATGAATACGTTTTTGGTGCCAAACCAGTGATGATAGGCCTTACCCCGGTGAATACCGTTCAACACCAATTTCCTAGTTTAATCAAAGTGTTGAATATCTACGAGGGCCTTTTCCTCGAATCTGGGAACCGCGGGGTTAGTTTCGAGGATTTCATCGCTCGCTTCTTCACCCAAAAGTCCTCTCGAAGGAGGCTGTTAAATTCGCCACGCTTGACGACCCTTTCGGTTTAGGTTTAAACAACCTGCCAACGATGGAAGTAGATCAGAAGAGTTTCTTCCTTCCCAACACTCCAGTTGTTCCTTTTGCGGAGATCGCAGACCCTGTGATTGATGAGGAAACATTCTTCTTGGGATTTCTTGAGCTATGGTTGAGCTGGTTCGCGCTCCTAATGCACCTTCGCCGTATGAGGCCGTCTGTCTTCTATCCGGCTCACCGAATGGTTATTGGGGTGAAAGTGGCTGTCGGGGTCGCCGGTTTAGCCCATTTGTATTACGGCCTTAGTCAAGCGGCAGATACTACTGAACCCTGAGTGCAGCATGTGAACTTCTCGATGCATTACTTCATGTCATGGCTCAAGCTACATGCACTTGACGTTTTTGGTATTCATAAAAGGCCTTTATTTTATGACAGGTGCAGCTTCCCCCGGATTATGCGACTAGTCAGCGCATCTATTGTAAATCCGTCACCGCGGGATACTAGAGGTTTGCTCCTTCGTCCCCGCACGGTTGGAGACGGCATGACCTTCACCGACAAGGTTTTAACCATCGGAAAAGAGTCCGCTACAACGGTGCAGCCATTGCGGGATACTTTTAAAGATGGAGCCTCAGTTTTGAAAGCTCGGAAGATCCTCCATTTATATTCTATCAGACCGGGCTTCCTAGTGTTTAAGCAAAATGATGTGGCGCTTTTCATGAGATACAATCCGCGTCGTTTTGCCCAACAATTGAGCTATAATCAAGGAGTTCTGCTGGAGGCTTTCTTGCTAGAACCCACTGTCACTGAAGAGGGGATGCGAAACATGCTATATCATTTCATGCGCTTGAACACGGGGTCCAATTTCTTTATCAGCGAACCGAGCTGTGTCCCGAAGGTCCTTAATGTGTATACGGCGTGGTACCAGCATTCGATGGGCACTGTCATTAAGGAAGAGAGGCGGCTGTTGCTCGATCGCAAAAGTGCACCTCCTGCCGGCGATCGCAACGTCCCTTTGAAGCGATAGACCACTGTCCCCCCTCCACTAAGAGAAGCTGCCGTGATTGAAGTCCCTCACGACAGGCCTGAGTTACCGGTGCCCCATGCTCCCGTGGAGACGGTGGATGTACCTCTGGTGCCCCGTGCTCACGTGGAGACGGTAAATGTAGCTTCCCCCGAGTCTGGCGTAGGCTCAGATATCGGGACTCGTCGCCCCAAAGTGCCCACTAAGCGTAAGCTAGTGCTGGCTGCGACCGGAGTTCGCTCGCAGAAGAGGAAGAAGAAGTCGATCCTCTCTGCTGACGTTGTATTTGGTCGGAAGCCTCATGCTCCTTACAGCGAGGGCTTGAGTGAGTATGGGACCAACGAAGGCCTATTTATGCCACCAGATGACACTGATCTGGCGGCTGCCATTACAGCTTCTGAGCGATTGGCGAGCCACAAAGCAGGATTGGCTATCCTCGCGCAATCAGGTAACCATTATCTATATTTTTCTTTATTGCATTATATATTTTTTTTATCATGTTTCGACTGGCACTTTTCCCTTTTTAACAGGTATTTTTACTGAAGAAGCTCTCGCAGCTTCTCTCAAGACTTTTGAGGAGGAGGAAAGACTTCGAGTATCTTTAGGCATCGGTACATTTTGGTTCGCCGCTTCTCCACTCCTGTTTCTTATGGGTAATCTGACCCCTCATCTTCATCTTATGACAGGAACTACCTCTACTCAAGTTATTCTAGGTGCGACACCGACTTCGCAGGGCGGTGCGGAGATGCCTCCAAGGTCGGCTATCGAAATCTTAGTTCCGCCGATATTGTCAAAAGAAGCTTCACTTAAGCAACCGATGACGGATACCATGACGGATCCAGAGATAACCCTCGGCGCAAACGATGATGTTCCGTTGACGGAGGTCTTGAGAAGATCTGTCATCACGGCCCGGGCGGAAAGGAAGCGTAGAATGCACGTGGCAAGGGAGCGTACTGCCGCCTTGGATGCGGGTGCAGGTCCAAGCGCTGTTGCCCCTGCCCCTACTCCTTCAGAGGATACTTCGGCTGCCTTGTCTACCACCCACAGACAGGCAGCTCGTGCGGCTCGGGAGGCAATCGAAAAGCCGATCCAAGGTAACGTAACATTGGGTTCTTTTGTCGAAGTTTTAATTTTTAGGTCTCATACATCCTATCTTGCAGGGCCTAGTCTTACCGAAGAAGTGGCGGCGACCACTGAGCCTGGGGTAGCGGTAGAGGAGGTAGCCATGCTTGCCGAACCCGAGGCAGTGGTAGGCGAGATGGCTGCGATCGTCGAGCTCGAGGTAGCGGCGGGTGAGACAGTCACGATCGCCGAGCCTGAGATGGCGGTAGGTGAGATGGCTACAGCCGCCGAGCCTGAGGTGACGATGGGTGAGACGGGTACAGCCGCCGAGCCCCGAGGTAGTCACTCTTTCGCAAAAGTCGGGCACTGCCTCGATCGTCGCTCTTTCCGCATGCGGCTCTTTGCCATCTCCTGGCGTCGCAAGCGTTACGACGGCTCTCGTAGAATCAGGGGATGAGGCGACGGGAGGTGAGACCATCTTGCCGGAAGAGGGTGAAGCAATCACTATATTAAGTGACGCCCTTGTTGTGGTTCCGACCGGCGACTCACCAGGTAGATGTTGGGTTATTGCTTTTTTTATTCTGCAATCCCTTTCAATCTTTCCTGACGGTATTTATCTCGTTTCTAATGCAGGCGTTGAGAGCATTGAGGTTGCGCTACCCGAGGCAACGCCATCAGTTACCGCTTTGACGGTGACCATTCTTCTACCTTCTCTCGTACCATCTCAGATGTTGGAAGGTGCGGATTTGTGGCCCATCAGTCTTATTTCTAGGCTGTATAATTTATGCACTAACCTTGCATTACTGCGTCCTTGCAGAAGTCCTTTTTTATCACCTGTATCAGGTGCTGCATCCACACTTCTCTTTCCAGTCAGAGATTAGTCCGCCTGCTGGTGTCGGTGAGTATCTTTTCTAACCGACGTCCTTTCTTTAGCGGGTAGTCACATTATTGCTAATTCTTCTTTGTATTGCTTGCAGCCTTACAAATTGAAGGAGGGGACGAGGGTATCATTGCGCCACCAGTACTCCCAGCTCTGCCCCCTGTTGCAGCCGGTACAGTAGACTCTATTGTTCGTGTATTTTCTTTATTTCTTGAGCCGATATCTGACTATGACTTATTTTGCAGCAATCACGTCGATTCTAGCTCCGTTCGAGTCTCGCATCATAATGCCAGCGGCCCCTTTTCTCGACGTGCATCCTCGAAAGGCGCCGCGAATAGTCTGCGCATGTTGAGTGACTATATTGAGGAGCTTGACGTAGAGACTCCCACATTCGCTGTGGATTTTGCCGCGGAGGTTAACCCTATACTGGCGACGCTCGTGAACTTTCATAGTGAGGGCGTCGTTGAGTCTTGGGTTAATCACTGCAGGAAGATTGAGCCTTGCCTGCATGAGCTCGAGGTCGGACGTCCTGCTCCAGAGGTCCTAGCTGTGAACACTCAATGGGCTGCGTGGGTCGAGCAGAGCACTTCTTACTTCCGCCAACTTGAACAAGAAGCGGCCTTGAAGCATAAGGAATGTGAAGAAATTTCAAGTGAATCTGCCCGACTGCATGCTCAGGTTGATGCGAATGCTGCACAGTTGAAAGTTATCTTTGAAGGCCTTCTGCGATGCTTCTTTGACGGGTTAACACTGAGGCAGAAGCTCGACGTCGTCGAGCGGGATGCACAAAATCGTGAGGCAGCTCAGCGGGCCGTCGAAGAACAACTTTCATCTTACTTGCAGCAACGAGCCCAAGTTGAAGCAGAGTTGGCCGCGGCAGATGGTCAAGAAAAGGGGCTGAGGGAAGTGCGCGGACGGCTGATTGGACTATTGAAAGCGCTTCCCTCTCCATAATTGTTTTTGTACCATTTGTAATTTTGAATAAAATGTATCCATTTTTTTTATTCTTCCATATGATGTATTTTGTACCCAATTGAATTCATGAATAAAAGATACATTTCTTTCGCAATGTCTTGTGTCATCTCTCTGCTTTCTTCTTTCTTTTGTTATTAGCATGTCACCTTAGTAAGTATAGCCGGCAGATGATAGAGTGAACATCTTGTTTTGGCTTCTTCGAGGGGTAGTGATGGCTTAGGAAGCAGGTTCAGATCTGCTACCTAAGACTTTTCAACTTTATGAGCCGTGAGGGTCTCATGAAGGCTTTCTCCCTACGAGTCGAGAGGATCTCGTAGGTGTATTTTTTCCTTAGGATTCGTGAGGATTCCTAAGTGTGTTTTCTTTTGGGAGTCGTAAGGATCTCACAAGAGAATTTTCCCGCTTACCAGTCGAGAGGACTCGTAAGTGGTTGTTTCCCTCTTTATCGAGATTCGACTTTGGAGAGTGTGGTCCGTGAATAGTATGCAAGAGTCCATTTTGGACCGACTTGCAGGACCCCAGTGCTTAGGAAACATGTCCTTATCCCCGTTGCCTAAAGCTTTTTCCTACGAGTCGAGACGAATCGAGAAGTTCTCGTAAGGACACTAATTTTCTCACGAGTCGAGACGAATCAAGAAGTTCTCGCAAGAATGTCCTAATGTCACAGTTAACTCCTGCTAATAGAAGTTTGTTAGGGTTTGTGGTACTAGGGTTTTTTACCCGTCGCACCGTCACGTTGGCTGGTGTATTCCTCGACGCATAATCTTGCTGTTTGAGTCGCCTTGCGACTGCCGTGTCTCTGATCCCTTCGGGGGCTGGACAAGACGTCTTCAAGCAATCTTCCAGGTGATATTACCGTCGAAAGAGCAAGCGTTAGGGATATTCCATGTCGCTTTTTACTTGAGGTTAGGCTCAGTTTGGGAGCCCCGATGAGTCATAACCACTCCGCGCTGGTGTGGGATGATCTCCGATAGTCTTTCAGGTTTTATATGAGTTGCCGTCAAGACCCTGAAGCTAGGAATATTGCCTTCGCTTCGTTTGTTGACATTGTGTCTGCTGTATCGAGACGAATGTCGAGATGGTCTCTAGGTTGTCTGTGAACCATCGAGAGTTGGAACTAGGGACTCTGCCATGGCTCCGTTTGTTGACGTCGTATATTCTTGCAGAGACACTGATTTCTCTACGGGTCGACGTGAATCGAGGTGCTCTCGTCAAGGACGTTGATTTCCCTGAATCGAGGAGGTTGCCAAGGACACTGATTTCCTTGGGTTGAGACGAATCGAGGTATTCCTGCAAAAGACGCTGATTTCCTTGCGGGTCGACGCGAATCGAGATGCTCTCGTCAAGGACGTTGATTTCCCTGAATCGAGGAGGTTGCCAAGGACACTGATTTCCTTGGGTTGAGATGAATCAAGGTATTCCTGCAAAAGACGCTGATTTCCTTGCGGGTCGACGCGAATCGAGATGCTCTCGTCAAGGATGCTGATTTCCCTGAATCGAGGAGGTTGCTAAGGACACTGATTTCCCTGGGGTTGGTTGACTTGTTTCCGAGACGGAGCGTTGATCCGGCGGGGAAGTCACTGGTTGACTCTAGGTTGTCTGTGGACCGTGGAGTTTTGGAACTGGGGACTTTACCGTGGTTCCGATTGATGGTGTAGCATTTGTGTCCTGCTGGAATGAGGAGGCACACCGTTGCTGGTCTCCATGCTGTAGATGTGGCCATTGAGATTTGGAACTAGGGACTTTGCCATGGCTCCGCCTCGTTGTGACTCTGAGGTCGGTTGTTGATGTCACGTCTGCATCCTGCTGGAGTAAGAACGCTGGGGTGATATCGTGTCAGCTGTATCGAGACGAACGTCGAGGTGGTGACTACTCCGTGTGGGATGATCTCCGATAGTCTTTCAGGCTTTATATGAGTTGCCGTCAAGACCCTGAAGCTAGGAATATTGCCTTTGCTTCATTGTTTTGGCGCGTCCGAATCCTGTTGGAGGAAGGACGCTGTAGTGACATTTTGTCATCTGTATCGAGACGAACGTCGAGGTGGTGACCACTCCGTGTGGGATGATCTCTGGTAGTCTTTCAGGTTTTATATGAGTTACTGTCAAGACCCTGAAGCTAGGAATTTGGCCTTCGCTTCGTTTGCTTTGGCGTTGCGTCTGCTGTATCGAGACGAACGTCGAGGTGGTGACCACTCCGCGCTGGTGTGGGATGATCTCCGATAGTCTTTAAGGTTTTATATGAGTTACCGTCAAGACCCTGAAACTAGGAATTTGGCCTTCGCTCGTTTTGTTTTGACCGTGAGGTCTTTTTTTGACGTTGCGTCTGCATCCTGCTAGATTGCGAAGGAACGTCGCTGTTGACATCGCGTTTGCTGTAATGAGACGAATGCTGAGGTGAAGCTAGGATTTTGCCATCACTCCGCTTTACTGACGTCGCGTCTGCTGTAACGAGACGAATGTCGAGACGGTCTCTAGATTGTCTGTGAACCATCGAGACTTGGCTTTCTGGACTCTGCCGTGGCTCCGAGATTGATTGTCGCATCCGAATCCTGCTGGAATGGGGAGGAACGCTGTTGTGGGTCTCCAGGCTGTAGATTTGGCCATCGAGATTTGGAACAGGGACTTTGCCATGGCTCCGTTTCGTCGTGTCGCTTCCTTGCCCTGCTGGCATAAGAAGGAACACCGTTGCTGATCTTCTGGGATGCAGATGTTACTGTTGAGATCTGACTATCCCTTTTGACAGGATCTGGTGGGGGACATGTGGTTCCTTTTTCGTTTATGCCCATGGATTGTATACAGGGGTTAGTATGGACTCACCTGTAGGGAAAAAAGTTTCATTCTTTCATTTTTTTAATTTCCGCGATACTCTATCATTTCAGCTTTTATATCGCGAAGTTCGTGATTGCCTAATCATTTCGACTATTTTTCGCGGTGCCCAATCATTTGGGCTATTTGTTTTATTTGCTCGCTCCTTTTTATTGCGAGTTGCCCAACCATTTCGGCTATTTTTTTATGCATACATTTTTACTTGCTGATTTCGTTGCAAGTTGCCCCATCATTTCGGTTATTTCATACGCATTTTTGGCTTGTTGACTTTTTCCCATGAGTATGGAACTTGGAATCTGGTGCCAATCTCAGCATCAGCATCGCTGCGACTGGAATATTGCCAGGAGCGAATCATCATCTGCCATGAAAGGACTTGGAATTTGATACCGATTTAGGCATCAGCATCGCTACAACTGGGATATTGCCAGGAGCGAATCATCATTTGCTTTTGTCGATGTTGAACAAAGGTGGCTTAGTAAACAGGGTTAGGATCCCGTCGACTAAGGCTTTTGACTTCATGAGCCGTAAGGGTCTCATAAAGAATTTTCTCCCTACGAGTCGTGAGGATCTCGTAGGTGCGTTTTCTTCTTAGGAAACGTGAGGATTCCTAAGTGTGTGTTCTCTTATAAGTCGTAAGGATCTTACAAGAGTGTTTTCTGCTTGCAAGTCAAGAGGACCTACAAGTGTTTATTCACTATGCGAGCATATCCCCAGTCTCTGGTGGGACTTTGTTAGGGAAATATTTATTCGCGCCCGTGGATTGTATACAAGGGTCAATACTGAACCACTTGTAGGGCAAAATCGGGGGTATGATTGCTTAAGAACAGGTTCAGATCCTTGTAGCTTAAGGCTTTTGAATCTTATGAGCCGTGAGGGTCTCATAAGAGGGTTCTCTTTACGAGTCATGAGGATCTCGCAAGTGTAATTTCTCCTTAGGAATTATGGGGATCCCTAAGTGTATTGCTTCCTCGTGAATCGTAAGGATCTCACACAGGTGGTTTCTTCTTACAGGGTCGAGAAAACCTTGCAAGTGTCTTTTAACGAGGTTGTGCCCTTTCGGGTTTTCACAAAACTCACCGGTAGCCCTGCTGTTTTTACTCATGGAGCCCTTTCGGGTTTTCATCCGTGCCCACTTTGCTTATGGACATACCGTTTTCTTTCTCTCTCTCTTTTTTTTTGTGTCAGCCTTAGGATGCTGCGGTCCGTAGTAGTTTATCGACGTCTCGGTCAACAGCCAGTTTTAGGACATAGTGGTCCATCGTTAGTTTAACGACGTTTCGGTCATTGGTCCGAGATTTTTCGGGCAACGTACGATTACGCAGCTAGATTTTCTCTCAAATCTTCGCATCTTTTGTGTCAGAGGTGGATTCCTTGAAGAGAGAGCTGAGGGCAATTTCTTCGTCAGAGTCGCTTTCAAAGGTGATAACTTGCGACCCCTTACAGTTGCCGACGGCTCTTTTACGCTTATCTGTCGTGTTTTTCTATTCCCGACGAGCCTTGCGCTTTATTCATTGAACGTGTTGTCGGTGGGCAACATATCCCTGCCACCAGTTTTTAAAGGCTATGCACTCCTCGGTAGGGTGTGCAATCTTTCGATGATATAAGCAGAAGTTAGGATGTATCTCCGCTTCACCAAAAATATTTCCTTCGGAGGGTGGCGGCTTCATTCCCATTGATATGGCTTTGGCGAACCTCTTCCTCGTCTTGAACCTGCTTTTATTTGAGGCGGATGTACTTTGATCTAGCAAGAGTGTCTCAGCCCTCTCGTCCAGTCGCCGGCGTTTGGCCTTCTCAAATATGGCCATTTCACGCTCACGATCAACTTTGCTTTTAAGGCGGGCTTCATTCAGGAATGCATCAATCACTTCGTCTGATGGTCCTAGAAGTTCCCGTTCAGGATTTGCCCCCAGTTTCTCGGTGCAAGGAGTTTCTTCATCGTCTATCGACGAGTGAGAGATCACATGGCAACTTGCTACGTAATCTTCAGATTCATCCGACAAGTCTTCTCCATTGTCATCATCTCCGTCCTCAAGGACGTGGCTGAGAAACTCTTGGAGTGTGACTGGAGTCCGCGCCTTCTGGTTATACTCTTCCAGCGCGTCAATCTGCTTTTGCAGGTCCGTGCGCTTGTCACCAGGCTTCACGGGCTTCTTGGATTTTTCCTTCTTCTTCGAAGATTTTGACGGCTGGGTGTGAGTGCTTTAGCTATCACCACCAATCTTTGGAGTTGGGCGCGGTTTTAACATTCCCTCGATGATCTCGGGTTCGAGTGGATTTTTCCACCTGATCGCCGGGCATGTTTGGAGATCCTTCAACATTCTTTTCGTCTTGGCTGAAAGGGCTACCTCCCACGGAGCTTCTTCTACGAAAGAGCATGATGCCCCCCGGTGTATCCGTCTTCTTGGGAGTGTGTGGCAGAGGTGGGTCCACCTTCCGATTCTCAGACAACGCGAATTTGCTCTTTTGGTATTCATCCTCAATCCAGCCTTTGAAGACGTAGCAATCTTCGAGTGGGTGACCCATTACTCTGTGGTAGGGACAATAGTTGGGATTGTTAACGTCACCGGGTTGCGACGGATGTTTTGGATCTGGCAGAGTGATGAGTCCGTTGCGCACTGCCAGTTCGAATAGTCTCCTTGTTTTTTCCCTGGGAAATGAGTAAGGACGTTTCAACTTATCATTGAGGGATCGCGGCTTGTTGCTTCGATGAACAAACGGTCTCGGGTTACTCAGCTGTTGCTGAGCGTTGGCAACAAAGGTCGCTTTCCCGTTACCTTTTTCATTCCGAAAACCCACTTTTGAAGGGAAAGGCCTATGGCCCATCTGGTCCATTTGGGTCAGTTTGTCGATCAAGGCCTGGAAGGTGGTCGGCTTGAAGAACATCATGAATTGGGAGATAGTCGACTGAGGGTCATGTGTCTACATTAACATGCCCACAACAGGAGCTTCTTCTATGCGTTGTTCGCATCTCGACCATAGGTTCCTCCACCGGATTGCATATTGCACCCATGTCTCTCCCGGCTTCACTCTGGCGTTGATCAATGCTGTGATCGAAGTGCGTTCGCTGGCGTTCGCGAACCGCTGAGTGAATAGAAACTCCATTTCTATAAACGTTTTGACGGAGTCGTCGGGAAGCTCCGAGTACCATTCAAACGCTGTTTCCGACAAGCTACCGACAAACTGGCGGAGCAGAAGTTTATCATCACCTCCGGTGTTGCCGCATAAGGCTCTGAATTGAGCGACATGCTGGTGAGGATTGCTTGTCCCTTTATATACATGAAACTTAGGGATCGTATATCCCGGCGGGTACCTTATTTGGTCATACCAGCCCGGATAGGGTCGTCCCGTTTTAACGACCTGCCCAGCCGCTTCATTCGCCTGGTGAAACTCGTATTTGCTGAGCGATATAATCATCCAGGGCAGCTTTGGAGATCGTCTCCTCCTGAACTGTTGACAGAGCCGGCAGAGGATTTGATGTCTCTCTTCTATCATCTTCAATTATTATTGGAGGATCTTCAGCTGGAGGGTCCGGCTGGATCATCATGCCCACCATATCTTGGAACAGAAGGGCCATTTGTTTTATATTGGCCGCTTGTCCCGCGGCCTCTTTGTCTTTCTTCTCAAGTATTCTCCGAAGGAATTCAGTATCAGTTTCCTGCTCACGGCGTTGCTCCGAGAATGTCTCCGGACTTTCTTTTGGCCCAGTGAGTACGGCCATCTGTGTTAGCATTTCCTGGAGCTTCTGTTGTTGCTCCCGGGTCTTTGTTACAGATCGCGTAAGCGGTCGATGACCTGTGGAGATACGGCTATCCTCTTTTTCGGATACCATATAGACGGTATGCACTACCATGCCCCCAGACTTAAGGCGTCTAGGCTCAGTGCCCTTGACGTTTGTCGCAGTCATGGGAATTTTCTCCGGCCTTCTCCTCTTATGGGTGGTCGAAGTTGAGGGGGCCGTTGTAGCGGGCATCTAAGTAGTTGTCGCCTTCTGTGGCTTAACAGGGCAGTTCTCTTCTTACCGAACCTTCATCTTTTCCTGTCAGCGGAGATAGTCTTGATCTATCACGGAGTCTTGGACCTGTCGCCAGACCTTGTAAATTTTAGAGGACAGCCGCTGAGGGGGCTGCTCCGGCTTTGCCTTTGTGATCTTTTCAACAGCCGGAGGAGACTTTTTTAGCACGGCAGTTGGAGA
The DNA here is from genome assembly GCA_030015575.1 of Agapanthus africanus. Taxonomy (NCBI): domain Eukaryota; kingdom Viridiplantae; phylum Streptophyta; class Magnoliopsida; order Asparagales; family Amaryllidaceae; genus Agapanthus; species Agapanthus africanus. The sequence continues at coordinate 89,238,248 of JASDDO010000019.1, read as the reverse complement.
ATTCCTGCGCACCCTGTTAAGTAATTCAAAGCTGTTTCCGGTTGGAACAGCAGCATCGATTTCCACCGTTGGAGCCGGCGGAGTTAGTCCAGAAGGAGAGTTGCCCCCAGCCTTCCTTACTCGGCTCCAATGGCGATGTCGAGCGTGTCAAGCCGTTGGGATTGTCTCAGCTGTAGTGGTGACTTCCTCCTGCCCCTTATCGAAGGCAGACTTCCGAGCAGGGGAAGCAGCCTTGACGATTTCGCCTGGAACAGGAGCTGAAACAGTCAGTCTTGTGAAGACCGACCCTTTGGCAGGAGAAGCCGCCTTGACGACTTCATGAGTAGGAATGGCTATCTTTTTTGGGATAACCTTTTCTAGTATTGCGGGCTTCTTCATGGGCACAAATGAGCGTTGGCCCAGTCTGTCAAAGACTGAGGCGTTGGAGCTGGACGACCCGTTGAGAGGGGCCGCAGTAGTTGTAAGCCGATCAAAGACCGACTTCTTCGGGGCTTCTTGCAATGGCAGAGGGGCATTGAAGCTCATTGGTGGGAGCATGGTCTCAAAGAACAGCCCAGTGGTGGCCTGAGTTACCTGCTCCACTGGCATCTTGAAAAGGGAAGCCGCTTGAGGCCCGTAGGTCACTCCTCCGGCGAGGATGGAATGGGAGTTATTGCAATGAGTGCAGTTTGAAGCCATTAATTTTCTGTTTTCTGCACGGAGCAAGACACCAAATCTTAGTACCTCGAATCCAGGGGCAACCATAGCAAACCGCGATTCGTCCCCGAAAACACGACACACGAAGTGTGGAGTGGAAAGAGGAAAAGGTCCCACCGGGCGTGCCAGAATCTGTTCCCTCCGAAAGACGCGACCGGGACGTTGGGACTTCACGGGCCTGAACTCCGGGGGCAAATGCTATTTGGTGCTATTCGTCCACCTCTCCGAAGATGCCAAGTTGATTTATGGCACCATGTATCGAAGGTTTAAATGGATGCGGCCGATGTAGCAGACTTCGTCAGATTCCTCCTCGTTTGAGGGGTTTTTGATTGTGGGGACGCTCTTCCCTGCAGGCACAAGCCCATGCAGTTAATTACGCTACCACATCGCGGTAACAATTTTCTCCTTCTCCAGATGGTCACTTCGTGTCATGTGTGTTTGTTTTGTTTTTGGTTGCCCGTGGATTGTATACGGAGACTAATTTATGTTGTCGCCCGTAGGACGTGGATTAGTCCAAATCCGTATTTTCTTAGATTTGGGTTTGGGGGTTGGGTTTAAGGATACGTTAGTCTCATTTGAGACTAACATCAACTTAAACGTTTGTTAAGGATACGTTAGTCTAATTTTTAGACTAAGATCAACTTAACGGGATCGTTTAGATCCAACAAAAGAGCATTTGGGCTCTATTGTTTAGTTTAGGGACATTGCGGTCGATTACTAGTTTAAGGACATGGTGGTCCAATACCAGTTTAAGGACATGGTGGTCCATTGTTAGTTTAAGGACATCTCGGTCCAAGGTTAAGGACATCGTAGTCCGAGGGTTTAAGGACCCCTCAGTCCGGGTTAAGGACATCATAGTCCGTGAGTTTAAAGACCTCACAGTCAAGGTTAAGGACATCATAGTCCATGAGTTTAAAGACCCCACAGTCCAGGTTAAGGACATCGTAGTCCGTGAGTTTAAGGACCCCACAGTCCGTAGTTTAAAGACATCGTAGTCTATGAAGTTTAAGAACATCATAGTTTATGAAATGTGTGGTTGTCGGGACCCGTCACCACTCTGAAGACGTTGAAGGATTACAACGACAGATATCAGAGGAATAAAGAGATGTACTCTCGAACCAGTGTGAGTTGGTGAAGGATTTATAGTCCAGTTTGGGACTAAGATCTGTTAAATATTCATGAGCAGATGGACTCAGTTCAATATGAGTTGAGGACTTATGGCCAATATTGGGCTAAATCCAACAAATGTTTAACATTTTTATTCTGGGCTGTTGAGCCTTTATTTAGGCTTGGCCCTTTTGACAATATTTTTGTCTTTTATTGAATGCTGAGCATTTACCAAAGCTCTGGGCTTATTAAAGAACAATTTATGTTCTGTCAGCGCCCACATGAGTGACACGTGGCGCGCTTGGCGCTTTGCGCCAGTTAGAGATCGCATTGCGCTTCTGCTGAGTAGCGCATACGTGAGTGACACGTGGCGCGCTTGGCGCCGAGCGCCAGATGATGAGCGCATTGCGCTAATATACGAGCGCATTGCGCTAATATACGAGCGCATTGCGCTATTAATTCAGTAGCGCACACATGAATGACACGTGGTGCGCTTGGCGCTTTGCGCCAGCCCATGAGCGCAGTACGCTATTTCAGAAGCGCAAAGCGCAGTTTGTTAATTGGCGCATAAGCGCTGTTTCAAGAGTGCAAGGCACTTTTCAATAGCGCAAAGCGCATTTGATCAAATTTATGATCTGTGAATAAATTTATGTTCTTTTTAAAGGAGGCTTTGCCTCAAAATTCAAGAACAACAGTTCTTATTTTTGAAAGGGCTTTGCCTTTGTAGATCAATGATCTGTGAATGAAGTAAATACTTCTTTTGTTTTTATGATGAGATCTTTTGATCTCTTTTTATAAAAGACCTTGGTCTTTTGTAGATCTATGATCTTTTAAGAAGATAATTCTTCTGTTTTAATGAGATGATTTCATCTCTTTTTTCAAGAATCATTCTTTTTACCTTGAAGAAATGATCTTCTTTCAAGAGCTTGCTCTCTTTCTCTTTGAGTTTTCTCCAAATTTGTAGGGGGGTTTCTCTATCTCAGACTTGAAGTCTTGGGGCCTTTATATAGGGCAAATTGATTTGTTAAATCAGTTAAAGAGATCTTTCTCTGATTGATTTGGGGATATTTCCCCACCGTTGGATCTTTGATCCTAAGGCTTTTGTTTTACAGAAACAATCTTCTTGTTTTTAACAAGATTGGAAAAATCTTTCCATAACAGAATTTTAATTCTGATTAACCAATGATTTATCATTATTAGATCTTTTGATCTAACAGTGGGGAATTTTTAATTCCAGTGCTGGCGCACCCGTGCTTTGCACGTGGTGCGCTGCTCAGAGCGCAATGCACTTTGTGCTAGCGCACCTACGTTTGACACGTGGCGTGCAGCGCAAAGCGCAGCGCAGCCTGCGCTAGTGCACCCGTGCTTGACACGTGGCGCGCAGCGCGCTGGATCTGAATCGTTCCTTCAATTTTTGAATTTTGAATTTTAAAACAGAATTTTGCTATGATTGGGGGTGCGCTGCCTAGGGCGCAGCGCACCTGGCGCTAGCGCATTTGTGTTTGACACGTGGCGCGCAGCGCGCCTAGTACTGGATCTGAAGCGTTGCTTCAATTTTTAAATTTTGAATTTCAAAACAGAGCTTTGCTCTGATTGGGGGAAACACTTGGTTATTTAGCACTCTTACCGATCTCAACGTGGTTACGACACTCACATTATAATTTTGAAGGATGGGATTTGCGCTTTGTGAGTGGCCAGGATTTGTCAGAGGTTGAGATGGAAGTTTCCTTTTCTCTCTCACTCATTGTGGCATTTAGCTGTGCAATTTGTGTTTCTATCGATCTTATACTTTCACCGTGGGAAGCAGTTTGTTGCATCAGCGTTTGGATAGAAAATGTTAAATTAGCCGTCGTTTGTGAGGAATGTTTAATAAACGTTTCTAAGCTACGTTCGAGTGCAGAGATTTTATTGGTATCGGCCGTTGAAAAATTATTATAAGGAGCAAAGTTGTTGGCCGGATTTTGAAAATCTTACGATTGAAAGGGCTGCTGAATTTGTTGTTGTGGCGGTTGTTGCTGTGGAGAAAGCCTTTGATAGTTATTTTGGTTTGGGAACTGATTTTGATTTTGAGATTGATTTTGGTTTCAAGCAAAATTAGGATGATTCCTCCATCCTTGATTATATATAGATGAATAAGGGTCATTCCTAGGTTGTTGCTGATCTTGAGACGGAGGATTCAAAGGACATTCTTCTGTTAAATGTGATGGGTTAAAACAACAACCACACACGGTTTTAAGGAGCGTAACTTGGTCTAGGGAGGCTGAAGAGAATTTGCTTTCCATAACTTCGAGTTTCTTTTGCATTGCAGCTATTTCGGCTTTCATTGCGATGGAAGAGTCGAGCTGATGGATACCTGCCCTAGATGAAGACGATGTTGGTCTAGTGCTCTCCCATTGTAACGTTTGTTTGGCGAGATCTTCCAGAAATTGCCATGCTTCGCCATCGTCTTTTGATATGAAATGACATTAACAAATGGTTTCAAGCATTTGTTTTGTCACTGGATTAACACCCTCATATATAATTCGGCAAAGTTGCTATCTATCGATTCCGTTACGAGGGCATTGGACAAGAAGATCTTCAAACCATTCAAAACATTTCTAAAAGGGTTCGTTGGGAAGTTGAGCAAACTGGTTAATTTCACTCCGAATACGGGCGGTCTTGTGATGAGGATAGAATTTCTTAAGAAATGCTATAACGAATTCATCCTATCTACCAATAGAATGTGCAGCAATGCTATAAAGCCACTTTTCTGCTAGATCGCACAAGGTAAAAGGGAGAAGACATAATCACAGAGCATCCCCTGAAAATTGGGCTGTGCTCATCATCGCACATACGTTTTCAAATTTTGTTATAAAAACGTATGCATCTTCGGATTTAAGCCCGTGAAATTTGGGCAACAAGTTTGATGAAGTGGGGTTTAATTTCGAAATTATCCCCATTGGCTGGTGGAAGAGACAGACATGTAGAAAGGGGTCCGCGTGCATGGTAGCATCTTTCTTGAAGAGAGATGCGTGGTGGATTTTGCGCACCTACGGGTGGTGGAAGGGTGATGTCGTTAAAACCAATGGAGATCCGTCCATCTCGGGGGATGTGGTAGATGGAGGAGAAATAGAAGATGCAGAAGCACCGACTTCAGAGTCGATAGCAAAAACGCGGACAAGACGGGCACTAGAATCCCGTGTCCAGCCGATCATGCACTAAGCGGGTTTAGTGCATGTGGCAGCGTGTGATATGTGTGAGAACGATTTTAAGAAGGCTTGTTTTGAAAAAGATGTCGGACGTGAGGCTTGACTCAACAAATCAAAAAATGCATAATCAATCCCTAAAGCTGGTGTTACCTAGGTCAAGTCACTAGACCGCTCCTAGATTTCCAAAGGACAAGACGCATGATCAATTCTCTACTGCCTCCTTATCAATTTTGCGGCCAGGTAAGTGTCAGGTAAGTAAGAGATATCTGCTATACGAATCACCGAAATAGCGGGCCTAATTAAGTAACCACTTTTCTTAGTCACACTTACCTTAGACACCACAAGAGGAATGCAGATAAGCAATAGATTACCCATGACCCTCCTTTGTCCTAATTGAGCACGAATGTCCTTAGGGGCTTGGTTTAGATTTTTTTTTATTAATGTAGGGTGATAGCATACTCGTTTGTGATTTGTGGGGCCTAGAAAGGATGATAAAATCCCTACCTAATCTGAATTTGGATTTATTGCCCGTTAAAATCCGGTTTAAATATGAAAAAACAAACCGAAATCAAAACACGCAAAAAGATTTTTTTAACGGCGATATTTGCAAAGAATCCTGCAAATAAAATCAGATTATTGGAGATTTAGAGGAGAGAGAAAGAATATAGAAAAATACCACAGAAGATTGGGGGCCTAACTCCTCAAGTAAGCCGCGGTTCCGCCGCTAACTGCACCCAAGCGTCGCGGATCCGCCGCTTATTGTAATACCCGGTTCTCTTTTGTACGCCAATGTCCGTATTTATATAAATTACCACTTACAAGTTTGTTAGTTTACTTTCAAAATTATTTTTAGTTAGTTTAAATACCTTATTACCTATCTAGTATATTCTTTCCCAGATTCTTGTATTTGCTATTTCCGCCCTTTTCCCTAGTTTCCCTATCCTTATTTATTTCCAAACCCAAGCCCATTCTCATCATTTTCCTTACCTTCCTCCAGCCCATTAACAAACCAAGTTCTTCAAAACTATTTAGTTTAAACCCTCCAAATCTATTCAAAGTTCGGCCTATGTTTTCCCTCATCAGCCCATTCTTTCTTTCTAAATAAACCTATTTTTGAACGAACCCACAGAACCAGCCCACACTAATAATTATTTTATTTTTAGTTAAGCCTCTGGCCCGTTTCTATTTATTTTCCCTAATCAATTTCTTTTATTCCTAACCCAACAGTCCCTGGCCCGTTCCCTTTTCTCTAATTCTTTTATTATTATTAATTCCTTTGGCCCGGCCCACTCCCCGCAGCCCGCGTCCACGCTCCAACCCGCGCCCGCTTCGCCCTCAACCTGACCCGACCTTCCGCTACTGTTCATCTCCTTTTTAAATCCTCCAACGGCTCTTTCCCTAACTTCCGCTCGCGAGCGCGTTTCTCGCCTCCGCCGTCGCCCTCGCTCGTGCGAGCGTTACCCACGACGCGCGCGTTTTCCCCCACGACCCTCTTCTCTCTACCCACTACACCCTCAATCACTCGCTCCCCTCCTCTCTTTCCTGTTCTTCCTCCTCTCTCATCCACTCCCGCACCCACTCCTTTTCACCGGCAACGACGACGACGACCAGTTCTCAACGCCGCGACCACCACTGCCGCACCCTCCTCTTCGATCATCCCCGATCACCACCACCACCTCCACCCTCGATCACGAGCACCCCTGCACCCAACCCATTTCACCTGAGCCGGCCACTTGCTACCCGCCGACGAGCCCACTGCATCGTCGACCACCACCATCATCCCTGCTTGTCTCTCTCTCAGCTCTCTCGCTCTCAGTCTCTTTCTCTCCCTCTCTCTCAGTTCTCCCTCGTAGCTCTCATCTCTCAATCTCTCACTCTACCTCTCTATTTCCCTCTCTCTCGATCTCTCACTCACTGCATCTCTCTCTCTCTGTCTTTCTCTCTCTAAATCTCTAACTCTGTCTCTCTCTCTCACTCACTCAGTTCCCTCTCTCTCACTCACTCTCTCTCAGTCTTCTCTCTCACTCTCTCTCACTCACTCTCTCTCTCTCTCTCTGCTACTTTATCTCTCTTCCTTTCTCTCTAATCGATCAAGCAATCACCTCACCCCCAACTGCAGCCGTCGGCTATCGTCTGAGCACCGCTGTAACCATCAAAGGAGACACAACATCGCATGAACACACAGCAAACCCCATACCTGAGCACGAGCACGAGCCGAGGCCGCGAACCTTGCACGCGCCATTCATCGCGCGTTCGTGCCGTTATCATTGCCGAGCATCACCAAGACGTCTCCAGGCAAGTTCTTTACTTGCTTACATGCTATATATCCTGGTTATAATCGTTAATTTCATAAATCATAGTGTTACACTTTTGGATTAATATTGTACCATACCTGTTCGACATTTGTTCCCAATGAAAATACCCATCAAATTTGGCGGAACTAAACGGTATTATTTGGCCCGTATAGCTGTGAACTTAGTATATGAATTTCGTTGGATAATTCGATCGTTAATGACCAAAACAACTACCCCCAAGTTTAACCATAAAACTGTAATTCTATTGTACCTGAAAACCGTTAAATTCACCATAAATCATATACATACTAGAATAGTGCGTTCGAGGGCTCAAATCGAATCCAACTCGACGAACTTTAACCCTATGCTAGTTTCCAGACATTCCTGTACTTAAACCGTGATGATAATTGTATCGGAGTGCGACTCTGGACTATAGTCCAGAGCGACTCCAGTCGTGCTTGCTGTTCCGTATTGGATACCATAGGATTTCCTTAACTCGTAGATTGCGGAACTCCGCTGCTTATTATAGGTAACTCTGTTAGCTAGACAACACAATTGGTTTCATTCTGTTTCGTTACCGTTTGATATTTAATCTGTAATTTAATATATCGGAACGCATAACAGTCCCAACAGAATCAGAACCGACATATTAGTGTTAAACATTGTATATCTTCCGACGTACAGATGCGATTGAAGATCCGTCTATTGCGTTGAAAACCTTACTGAAAACCCTAGAATTTATCCAACTGTAGCGTCACTAAAATCTGATCCCAACTGGGATTAAAATGCATTGCGAAACGGACATCTGATTCTGAAACCGGATTTCCAGCTGCGAGCGCTTAAAATGAAACGGTTATAACTAACAATCCTAGAACCCGATTGGCTTGAAACCAAATTTTATGGATGGACAACTGAACATACTAATCACTACCTGTTTATCATTTCGCTAAATTATATATGTACGTTTCACGATAAATCGTGCAAGTGATAAAATACTGTTTTTGTGATACCTTAATTGTGATTATATACTGTTCACGCATCATACCATACCCATATCATTGTAGTGATAACCTAGTGTTATCGTGCATCTACCCAGTGTTAGATTCTAGCGATGATTGTGGCAAGTACGTCAGTGTTCGTGTATCCGTGAATAAGTGAAAGTGATACGTACTTGTACACAATCAGTGACCCTATTATTCTATTGCATTGTCGACGTCTGTAGGATGCGTGTACGTGTGACTATAAGTGGTATGGGACACTTATGGAAGCGCTTGCACGGGTGTCACAGATAAGGCATCCGACACTGCCATCTATCTTAGATATTAGTCGGGACGTGCTTGATGGAGGTCCTGCCTCCAGTTCTTGCGCAGACTTGTCACGGATCGATTAGTATTTAGAGTTATGGTTAGCGTTTGATGTAGACCACGGGGTGTGGGGTAGTTTAAGTGTGAGTTCAACATGATCTCGGGAGTCCCATGCCGGCTTATATATTTTGGGAGATATATGGAGATTTACAGGGTACGTGATATACACCGTGATATACATGTTACATGCTGGGCCCGTGGTCCCTTGCCCTTGGGTTCTACCCTTGGGTGGAGGACACTCGCGAGTGGTTGACTCTCACACTTGGACTGACGATACGTTTAGTGACCTGTACAGTGAGACTTAGAGACTGATAGGGATACTGGCATTTATATACTTTATATACTGTGTTGACATACGTGACATATCGTTCTACTGCTTTACTGCTCCGCTGCATTGATTACTGCACACTTATGTTCATGCTGTCTTTGATTTACTGCTATTCATATCTATTACCACTGTTAGAACTGTCACTTGATTTTATATATATTATATTGCTATTGTGTCGCTCTGACGACCTGAGTATGCATGCTCAGTGTGAGGAGAAGATTTAGCCTGGACCAGAACTAGATGTGCATCACAGACTTCTTGACTTGCCTTTCCGAGTTACATTCGTTTGTTCCACTTCAGGTCAGTTTATATTATTGTTTCTTTCAGTTACTGCATTTCTCATTACCTGCGCATCATTTACTGTTTACCATGAAAAACTAGAAGCCGAAGTGTGACTACGGCAGGACTTTTCCTTGACCGTAGGAGCATGGCTGGCCTTGTCTATCCCTCGTATTCCGTATTTTGGGAAGCGGGGCGTGACATGGTTTAGTTGGTATCAGAGCCAGGTTTTGCTTCGATTGGGATTGCAGTTTTCCGTGTAAAGTTTGGCAATCTAAGACATCCCTCGGTCTAGGTTGTAAACTTGTCATTCTTGATCCATATTCACATCGTGTGTTCAGCTATCCATTCGCTATGGTTTCGGGTGACCTGGCAAGATTACGTGGTTGCAATTGCACTACCGTATTCTGTTTAGGTGACTTAAAGTCATACAGTTGATTCTCCACTTGTAATAAATTCATCACCTCTGATATTCTTGAATCCTTGTCCTATCCATATCATATTTTGATTCATTTAGCGTGTGACTTATATCATTCTCGAAATTGTTGTTTCAGGATCATGTCTTTCAAGAACTCTTCATCTATCTCCACTCCTCAGAATCAGACCGTTGAGATTCGGAGCGTACTGCAAGGTCTAAAGGAAGCCCAGGAGCGAACAAATGACTTGTTGGCTGAAGGACTGAGAAGACAGGTGAATCAGGCACCAGCGGGAGTCTCCTATCATAAAGGGATCCCTATTGGACGAGGAAAGGAGAAGAAGATGAAGCGTCAACAGAAGTATCAGAAGAACCCTTGCTGTGGATATTGTAAGAGGCCAGGACACCTTCAGAGGGATTGTCGCCGCGCCCAAGGGAAATGTCTGATTTATGGATCCAGCGAACATCTCATCAACGGTTGCCCAGAAAGGAAAGAACTACAAGGAGGGAACTCGTCCACACTCCCCACTTCTGCCAAGTGAGGATTATCGCGTAGTTCGAACTTCGACTATAAGGCGGATCTAACGCAGGATCCAACTCGCATGACGAGATTGCAGCGGTCTAGCGATCAAAGAAGAATTTTATGATTTCTACTCTCAGTAATAATGTTTTCATCTTCTTATGAATATTTCTTTCCGTTTGAATCTTTGTATCCGTTGAATTGTAGTTGAATGCAATAAAATTTGAATCATAATATATGTATCATTCTCATGCTTTCTCTATGTCAAATTCTATTCATTATCACAGTATTTTCATTCTGATCTTTCAGTTCCTGCAACTGCATATTTTCCTATATTTCGTACCCTGAGTTTCCCTTGATGTATTCCACTGTCTAATCATGACTTCTCTTTTCAGGCCATGGCCCACCCTGGAGCAGCGCCGCATCTAGACGAGGATGCACAGTCGTGCGTTTCCTTAGATCACACACTGACGAGTTCCGATGATGAGGTCAATGGTCCCCAGGTCAACTTCGAAAACAATGATTCAGAGGACGAAGGAGCAGCCGCCCCAGAGTTCGACATGATAGCTGATTCGGACGAAGAAGAAGGAGATCCCGAAGAGAACCCTATAGAGGAAGACCCGATAGAAGAAGATCCCGATGAGGACCCGATAGAAGAAAATCCAGTTGAGGAAAATCCCGTGGAAGAAAACCCAGAAGGAGAGGATCACATGGAATCGGACCTCGATGAAGAAGCTCCATCCGAAGAAGAAGGACCAGAAAATTAGGACCCTGCTGTGGAAGAACTTCCAGTGGCAATGCCTGCAAGACGATATGGAAATGGACGCCCCTACCTGAGTGCGCGAGCCTACCGCAACCTACTGAACCTCCACAACCGCGGCTGACGGAATTTCTTTTGGTGTTGTCTTTCTGGCCAAATAAACTGTGTATGGTTTGGGGCCACTTTTCGTCTTTGGGAATGCCTTGTTTCAAATTTTCTTGAATGAAATAAATCTTCTGAATTCGTAAAACTTTTGATTATTGGTTCGCTTGATACTTGTTTATTTCCCGTACCCATTTATTTTTCTGCTGAGTTCCCTGACTGTCCACCCCTACTCATTGTATAGTTTTCACCCTCAATTCGACTAGAAGGTACCGCACCCTGATCCTTGGAATGAGCCACCATTCACCCTTCGCCTGCACCCTGTTTGAGATCCTTCTGGGAGGAGAACAGTTCTTGTGAAACTTCCGAGTTCACTAACCCTTCAAATTTTGATATGTGTGGTGTACCGACTGTTGTTTTTTTCCCCATATTTTCTCTCTGGTATTCCTTCATTACTCACCCTTATTTCCTGTGCTGACCCTATCCCAATCTCCTTAACATTCAATCTAAAGCCGCCATACTCCAACCACTGAATGATCCATATTTTCTTGTAATCCTTACCCTAGCTAGCCCTATACATTTTATGTGTTTTCCTATTACCCTATATATATATATAGGGACTTTATTATTCAAAATTTAGTTTTCATTATTTTAAATTTATCAAAGAGTACGTGTTATTGATTTGTCCGTTTTATGTATTTTAAGTGCATTATTATTATTCCCATTTTCAGTAGCGCGACCTTACACCGCGCATATTCTTGTTCCATATTTCTTATTTCACTATATGAGTTTCCTACGTTAATTAACCGATACAATTTCCTAAGATGTTTTAACCTACCGACTAATTTTCGCTATTTATTTGTTGTTACTTTATTTTCGAGTATTGTGTTTATGGTTACTATTATCAAGGTTTGTGCCTTATACTATTTATTTCTGACGTACTACTTTTGATATACTTACATATGCATATAATTGAGTTCGATTTTTCGAGTATGTCTTGAATATCTTTGTTCATCATTGTTGTTATTCTCACAGGTTATCTTTGTAGTTGTTCTTGTTTCATACTTATTCAAAACGGTATTCTGTATGATGTTCTCACATATATAAACCTTCAAATTTCTTCATCCGACTATTTCAAATAAACCTAATGTGTTAGTTGCAATATAATAGCTTTCGCCTATGTTATATTATTTATCGTTTATTTTAAATTTCGAGGACGAAATTTTTGTAAGGGTGGTATGATGTAATACCCGGTTCTCTTTTGTACGCCAATGTCCGTATTTATATAAATTACCACTTACAAGTTTGTAGTTTACATTCAAAATTATTTTTAGTTAGTTTAAATACCTTATTACCTATCTAGTATATTCTTTCCCAGATTCTTGTATTTGCTATTTCCGCCCTTTTCCCTAGTTTCCCTATCCTTATTTATTTCCAAACCCAAGCCCATTCTCATCATTTTCCTTACCTTCCTCCAGCCCATTAACAAACCAAGTTCTTCAAAACTATTTAGTTTAAACCCTCCAAATCTATTCAAAGTTCGGCCTATGTTTTCCCTCATCAGCCCATTCTTTCTTTTTAAATAAACCTATTTTTAACGAACCCACAGAACCAGCCCACACTAATAATTATTTTATTTTTAGTTAAGCCTCTGGCCCGTTTCTATTTATTTTCCCTAATCAATTTCTTTTATTCCTAACCCAACAGTCCCTGGCCCGTTCCCTTTTCTCTAATTCTTTTATTATTATTAATTCCTTTGGCCCGGCCCACTCCCCGCAGCCCGCGTCCACGCTCCAACCCGCGCCCGCTTCGCCCTCAACCCGACCCGACCTTCCGCTACTGTTCATCTCCTTTTTAAATCCTCCAACGGCTCTTTCCCTAACTTCCGCTCGCGAGCGCGTTTCTCGCCCCCGCCGTCGCCCTCGCTCGTGCGAGCGTTACCCACGACGCACGCGTTTTCCCCCACGACCCTCTCCCCTCTACCCACTACACCCTCAATCACTCGCTCCCCTCCTCTCTTTCCTGTTCTTCCTCCTCTCTCATCCACTCCCGCACCCACTCCTTTTCACCGGCAACGACGACGACGACCAGTTCTCAACGCCGCGACCACCACTGCCGCACCCTCCTCTTCGATCATCCCCGATCACCACCACCACCTCCACCCTCGATCACGAGCACCCCTGCACCCAACCCATTTCACCTGAGCCGGCCACTTGCTACCCGCCGACGAGCCCACTGCATCGTCGACCACCACCATCATCCCTGCTTGTCTCTCTCTCAGCTCTCTCGCTCTCAGTCTCTTCTCTCCCTCTCTCTCAGTTCTCCCTCGTAGCTCTCATCTCTCAATCTCTCACTCTACCTCTCTATTTCCCTCTCTCTCGATCTCTCACTCACTGCATCTCTCTCTCTCTGTCTTTCTCTCTCTAAATCTCTAACTCTGTCTCTCTCTCTCACTCACTCAGTTCCCTCTCTCTCACTCTCTCTCTCTCTCAGTCTTCTCTCTCACTCTCTCTCACTCACTTTCTCTCTCTCTCTCTCTGCTACTTTATCTCTCTTCCTTTCTCTCTAATCGATCAAGCAATTACCTCACCCCCAACTGCAGCCGTCGGCTATCGCCTGAGCACCGCTGTAACCATCAAAGGAGACACAACATCGCATGAACACACAGCAAACCCCATACCTGAGCACGAGCACGAGCCGAGGCCGCGAACCTTGCACGCGCCATTCATCGCGCGTTCGTGCCGTTATCATTGCCGAGCATCACCAAGACGTCTCCAGGCAAGTTCTTTACTTGCTTACATGCTATATATCCTGGTTATAATCGTTAATTTCATAAATCATAGTGTTACACTTTTGGATTAATATTGTACCATACCTGTTCGACATTTGTTCCCAATGAAAATACCCATCAAATTTGGCGGAACTAAATGGTATTGTTTGGCCCGTATAGCTGTGAACTTAGTGTATGAATTTCGTTGGATAATTCGATCGTTAATGACCAAAACAACTACCCCCAAGTTTAACCGTAAAACTGTAATTCTATTGTACCTGAAAACCGTTAAATTCACCATAAATCATATACATACTAGAATAGTGCGTTCGAGGGCTCAAATCGAAGCCAACTCGACGAACTTTAACCCTATGCTAGTTTCCAGACATTCCTGTACTTAAACCGTGATGATAATTGTATCGGAGTGCGACTCTGGACTACAGTCCAGAGCGACTCCAGTCGTGCTTGCTGTTCCGTATTGGATACCATAGGATTTCCTTAACTCGTAGGTTGAGGAACTCCACTGCTTATTATAGGTAACTCTGTTAGCTAGACAACACAATTAGTTTCATTCTGTTTCGTTACCGTTTGATATTTAATCTGTAATTTAATATATCGGAACGCATAACAGTCCCAACAGAATCAGAACCGACATATTAGTGTTAAACATTGTATATCTTCCGACGTGCAGATGCGATTGAAGATCCGTCTGTTGCGTTGAAAACTTTACTGAAAACCCTAGAATTTATCCAACTGTAGCGTCACTAAAATCTGATCCCAACTGGGATTAAAATGCGTTGCGAAACGGACATATGATTCTGAAACCGGATTTCCAGCTGCGAGCGCTTAAAATGAAACGGTTATAACTAACAATCCTAGAACCCGATTGGCTTGAAACCAAATTTGATGGATGGACAACTGAACATACTAATCACTACCTGTTTATCGTTTCGCTAAATTATATATGTATGTTTCACGATAAATCGTGCAAGTGATAAAATACTGTTTTTGTGATACCTTAATTGTGATTATATACTGTTCACGCATCATACCATACCCATATCATTGTAGTGATAACCTAGTGTTATCGTGCATCTACCCAGTGTTAGATTCTAGCGATGATTGTGGCAAGTACGTCAGTGTTCGTGTATCCGTGAATAAGTGAAAGTGATACGTACTTGTACACAATCAGTGACCCTATTATTCTATTGCATTGTCGACGTCTGTGGGATGCGTGTACGTGTGACTATAAGTGGTATGGGACACTTATGGAAGCGCTTGCACGGGTGTCACAGATAAGGCATCCGACACTGCCATCTATCTTAGATATTAGTCGGGACGTGCTTGATGGAGGTCCTGCCTCCAGTTCTCGCGCAGACTTGTCACGGATCGATTAGTATTTAGGGTTATGGTTAGCGTTTGATGTAGATCACGGGGTGTGGGGTAGTTTAAGTGTGAGTTCAACATGATCTCGGGAGTCCCATGCCGGCTTATATATTTTGGGAGATATATGGAGATTTACAGGGTACGTGATATACACCGTGATATACATGTTACATGCTGGGCCCGTGGTCCCTTGCCCTTGGGTTCTACCCTTGGGTGGAGGACACTCGCGAGTGGTTAACTCTCACACTTGGACTGACGATACGTTTAGTGACCTGTACAGTGAGACTTAGAGACTGATAGGGATACTGGCATTTATATACTTTATATACTGTGTTGACATACGTGACATATCGTTCTACTGCTTTACTGCTCCGCTGCATTGATTACTGCACACTCATGTTCATGCTGTCTTTGATTTACTGCTATTCATATCTATTACCACTGTTAGAACTGTCACTTGATTTTATATATATTATATTGCTATTGTGTCGCTCTGACGACCTGAGTATGCATGCTCAGTGTGAGGAGAAGATTTAGCCTGGACCAGAACTAGACGTGCATCACAGACTTCTTGACTTGCCTTTCCGAGTTACATTCGTTTGTTCCACTTCAGGTCAGTTTATATTATTGTTTCTTTCAGTTACTGCATTTCTCATTACCTGTGCATCATTTACTGTTTACCATGAAAAACTAGAAGCCGAAGTGTGACTACGGCAGGACTTTTTCTTGACCGTAGGAGCATGGCTGGCCTTGTCTACCCCTCGTATTCCGTATTTTGGGAAGCGGGGCGTGACACTTATTGAGGTGTTCTTCCCTTAAAAATTCTTCTGAGCTTTCTAATGCTTCTCTGGTGCAAGCTGAAAGTCTCTGAATCTCAATTTGCCTGCTCTAATTATTCCAGATTTCCTTACAAAACTCGCACAATAATTGTTAAAAACACAAGATGCGGTTTTGGTTCTCGTATATTTTTATGTTTTCAGGTTTTTTATCAACCCGAATAACAAGAAAAAAATTATGACCGTTTTCCCGGCAACGGCGCCATTTGATTGATCGTTCGATGTGTGCTTTGTAAATAACCGCAATCAAGACGGTGTCTCTAGTAGCTAGCCGCGATGAGTACAGATCGTCCGCAAGAAAACGTGAATTCTTTTTTTACTTTAGACGAGTTGATAAAAGATAGTATGGTTTGTTGTCGTTCTATATTAAGACGGATATAAAATTTATAATAAAAAGACTTGTAGGATTCATAGGACTTGGTAGTTAATGGATGAATATTAAAAATGACTCATTTTATTTTTTAATAGTTTAAAACTAGAGCGATAGCGATGAATGTGGATTAGAATTCTTGGAGATAATTAAGGTTTCCCACTATCGACCCTTGTCCATCCATTGATCTCTATTCATGTCAAGCCCTTAACAAGATAAGTGTTTAACCAATCTCAAATCGTGATCGTGACTATCAATAAATTGGTAGCGCGCCTGATAGGGAGGTTAATATTTATTTTACTAAAGTTTATAAATTTTAAAATGTATAAAAGAAGTTAAAAGATTTTTTTATCCATTATTCTATCATATCCTACAAATCCTAGCAAGTAAGGAATTACTCGCTTATGGTTAATTTAGAAGAGATGTTGAAGATGAATGAAAGCATAACGAGGATGTAGAAAAATAATGCGTAAAGTAAATGATGAAAAGTAAATGCAGAAAAAGTAAATGCATAAAATAAATGCAAAAAGAATTAAAATAAAAACTATCTTTATTAATCAACTATTGCATACAACTTTTCTCCTTAGAAAGTAGATTACAAGAACCCTACTTTGTACTAGATCTCTCTCTTTTAAGGAGGTAGATGAATAGATGATTATGTGATCACTCGAATAATTTTGAATGCACAGCTCTCGGTCCTTTATATAGCCCCAGAAACCAGAAACTTTAGATTTTATATAAGAGTAGATGCTGTTAAGATCAGATCCACAAAATCTCACATCCAACAGCTACCAAAAAGCCGCGGAACCGCCGCATAATGCCATGTTTGGCCGCGGTTCAGCCGCATCCTAGTGAAATTAGGTTTTGAGATTTCTTCTGGCTTTTTGTATCGATATTTGGAGATCCTTTTGATGTATAGATTCTGAAAATCTTACTCTGAATCTCTGTCGTTGCTTGATTGCTCGATTTTCTTCTAAAATTTGGTAGATTCGGTTCCGATATCCCGATTTGACTTGGATCTCTTATTTGGATTCCAGACCTGAGCTAATACCTGCACAATATCTCAAATCAAATTGTTAGTAGTATTTTATATTTTTGAGATATTATTCCAACCATTTATATGATATTAAATCTTAAGAATATTGATTAGGAATATTTTGCATGATTTGCATGTTTTAATTATTAATATTTCATTTAAATATTATATGCATATATTTTCCCTAATTATATTAATGATAAATATAGAAATATATGATAATAATATTTATAAATAAACCCACATATGTTCTATATTTACAATTAACACTTTTTAGCAGTTAATAATAATAGGGAAAATGTTCATATAAACGTGCAATATTTTAGACTAATTAATTGGTTAAAAGTTAAAAATGCCTCAATTAAACAACCACGTAAACAAATAGTTACTGTTTAAAGACATTTCAAAAAAGTTACTGTTTAAAGACATTTCATAAAGGAAAGGAAAAAAAATGAAGAACGAGTGAAAATGATAGGCAATGAAGGTAAACAAATGCCTTTAATATTCATTTTCCATTTTCTCATGATTGATGAGATTTTTCTCAAATCGATTTTTCTTAATTTTCAATGTTCAAATTTTAATTGAATTAGATAGCAATTCTAATTTTTATTCTTATTTTATTTGATTAATCATGATACCATGACAAGACGGTGAATGCATCTATTCTCAAATAGTGATATAAATCTACATTGATCGAAGTATGTTTTGCTTAATTTTCTTCTCTACAATACAAATTGAGTAGGACTATTCTCCTCCTAGAAGCAGTGGGAAACTTCTCCTTTCATATTTTTCACCGCTGGATTTACAGTTTGATAGTTGGATGCAATCAAAGAATTAGTGATGATATATCACAAAAAATGGTGATGATATCATCCCACTATCTTCACCACTAATGAAGCCATCCAACGGTAAAAGATATTGGAGGAGGGGATTCCCTCCTCTTTAAGAAGAAGAATAGTTCTGTTCATACAAATTATGTATATAAACGTGTACCGCATGTGCAATACACTAGTTATTATAATGCAAACTCTTTATGGGTTCTAACCGATTTTGCTTTTTTTTTTTGTATAGATGTAGACTGCATCTGCGTTTGTAAGAAAAAATTATAAGAAAAGAAAAATCCTCATTAATTTTTCTCCATCCTTGGCTATCGGAGTCATCACCTATTTAAAATTTTAAAATTGTACTTTCTCTTTCCCCAAATTAATACAACCACAACAGACAAATAAAATCTCCCCATCTCCCTTCCTCCCTTCGTTCTTCAAAATGTTAATAAAATTATGGGTTTTTTTTACATGCAACCATCAAATATCTCATATTTTTGAAAACAACCATCAAGGCATTTACAAAAACAACAACTAGAACCTCCAACTTAACTAAATACAATCATCTAGTTAACATGACTATCTTATGTCTCCAATACTATATCCTCTCTTTAAAATTCAACAGCTTCCCTCTTCTCTTCTCAAATTGCAAGAATAGCAATATTCGGCAATGCCAATCGCTTGTGGTCCCGCCACGAAAATCCCGCAGCATAATTAAGTAGGCCCCAAGATCGTTGAGGTCGTTGGCTAGGGCCCAATTGTTTGATCAAATTTCCCAACAACGCAACATTCACAGAGCCTTTACTGACAATGACTTCCATTGATATAGCAAAAGGTTTAAACATACATGCATTAAACAAAAAAAAATACTCTGCTTACAAAACAATAAAACTTGTTCCAAATTAACTTGTCATTGTGAAGAATTGATAGAATAAGATTGGATGAATTTGGTTGTATTTGTACTTTATTGAGGGAGAGAGCTGAGAGGAGAAGGGAAGGAGATGGAGAGGAGATTGATAAAAGAAGGAATAAATTTAGTGATGCATTTTTAGGTTTATGGTAAATTTAAACCTATGATTGAGAAATAAGCAAGACGAGGGTATTTTGGACAATGACTCATCTCATTTAATCATGGTTATCTCATAATCAGGACTGAATTTAAGTTAAAGGAACAAAAAGTTGTATTTAGTTAGGTTGTTTTTAAAAATATTGTTTTTTATGATTGTTTTAAAAATATGAGATTTTTTGTAGTTGTAGATAAAATTATTAAAAGTTCATCTTCGGCATTAAAAAAAATTAGTGTAGAAAAATTAGTATTATACACACGGTATGCATGCACGAGCATTAAAAAAGTTCTTTTCTATCATTTATAAATGAGGAAATGAAATAAATATCGAAGAAGGAAATGAAAAACAAATATCTTGATTGGACTCTTCTCTCATGGTTGTACTCCCGTCCATTCTCCATTACCATTGATGGAGGTCGGGATCTTCATCAAATATTGTTCTTTGTCAGTTTTGTGGCCAGCGAGCCTGAACGATTAAGATTTGTGATGGAAGATTAGACGCGTGGGTCTCAATGAATTTGTTGGTTGCTGTTGACAACCGAGCTACCTGCAAAAGAAGTTCCAGGATAGAAAACCGCCGTAGGACCCTCCGACGATCAAGTAAGTACCGTGAAATAATTGGGTAGAGTAGCGGCATATTGGATTCAATTCGAGTTACTTGAATCGTCTAGAGGAAGGGTTTATATAGAGGTCGTATTGGAGCGAGCCGATGCGAGATTCTTGTCGTCTGTTTCGTCCCTGCATCACGTTCGCATTGATGACGGGATACACCCATTAATGATTAGATACGCTAGTGTGAGGTGCGGTATATGGAACGGCGGAGATCTTGTTTTGGTAAGATACACGGAGCCGTTACGAGGACGTTCGTGCTCCATGCTCCTGGCCAAATAAAGATGCTGAGAAATCTCAGCTATAGGATAGCTTAGGGACGAGCGAGGAAGCTTGGCAAGGGGAAGTTGAGGAAGCTCAATCCGAAAAACCTCGGGTTTTGTGCTACCGCTCTCGAGCTGGTCGGGACGACTAAGGAGCTGAGGAAGCTCAGCTCTTGTGATTGCTCGAAAACGAGCTATTAGCTGATGGTTAGGTGAAGAAGGGACGTATGCAGAGGAGGCCTCCAAAAGGTCGGGTGCTATCTCGGAGGCGAGACGCCGAGGAATGTCCCCATTGCATCATACCTATTCCAGCTCTATAGCCCCTAGGAATCTAGTGTGCTTACGTGGACGACGCGCCATCTGCTACGTGTCGAGATGTGCGAAATTCCTAGGGTATGAGCATTATCAACCACTCTTGTCATGTAGCCGTACTCTTGTCCCTTCTCTATTACCTTTGTTGTTGACGTTAGATTGTATAAAATTAAATTTTTGCTGTGTTGAAAAGTTTAAAATGAGGATTTACCTTTTATTTAGGTTTGAATTTGAATTTTAAGCTGAGGAGGCAGTAGAGAAAAGCTGTCGTTTCTTTCCTCTTTTATTGAGATAGCTTGACATGCTTTAGTTTATTATAGAGCGCAAATTTTTTCCATTCTATTCTCATAAAATCCAGACATATTTAACGAGCTACAAATTAATCTGGCATCTTACCTGGTAGTTGACATTATATTAGTACAGGTTAACATGGTGCATGGTGCATGCAGACTGCGGCAGTTTAAACATAATTTTCGAGTTCTTTACACATAATTTTCGAGGTGCTTTAACTTCATCAGATAGAAGTTCATCATTCGATTTAAAATTCGAGGAAGAGACAACAATGCAATCATAGCTCTAAACGGCAGTGGGAACGTTTTTGAGCGGATTCATCGATGCCGGCCGGCCGATGAGGCGTTGTTTGTTCTCCTCGTTGGCATGAGAAAGACGGGGGATTGTGAGGAGCATAGAGGAGAGAAGAGGATGTGTTTGCTGAAAGAAAGCAGGGGAAAAAACAGAAGGGCATTCTTGTAAATTATAAAAAGGAGCAAAGAGAAATTGTTAAAATATTTATTTGTTAATTCATTAATGCTGCATGACTAGTTATGCTGTTACCACCAAAAAATTTCTTGCCAATGCACACCCTTAAACTCATGAGTTTATTCTTTTACCCTTTCATCATTTAAATACAAAAGTAGTTGGTCAAAGTGCCCAAAATATATTTCAAAAATAACCCTAATAATTAACTTATTTATGAAAAATAGTTTAATGAAGCTAGATACACACATCCCACAATTATTTGTACATTACTTTCATATGAATCATAAATTAATTTATATTAGTATTATAAATATATTATATTTCACTAAATATTTATATATCTATGTAATTACATTTATGCTAAAACTTTTCTAAATACATTGATTTTCATCACTCTTTTTCCATAACTCAATAATTGCAAAACCTAATCGGTGTTAATTTAAGTATTTGTATATTTACCAAAACCATTTTTTTTTTGGGCCAAAGTGCCGAAAATCAAAGTCGCTCATGTAAATGGAAGTAGGATGTTGGTAGTAAATGATAGCACTTATTTCATATGGAAATTAGATTCATATATTTTAAGGACATACATGTGTATTCTCTACTTATATTTTTATACAAGACACACTTGCACCGCTCTCCGCTCGTGCAAAAATGCTAGCAATAGTAAAATTTGAAATCTTATTTCATGTTAGAATGATCTAAGAAGTATATAGCGAAAAGAGTTACTCTCAACAGAGTGAGACAATAATGCATGTTTCTTTGTTACATAGCTGTCTATTGATAATAAAAAAAATCCTGAAAAATAGGAGTTTTAGGGGTAAAAGAAATGAAATGAAAGAAAAATGTTTGTAGATTGATTTTCAAGCCAATTCTTTGTTTTATGTAGGACCTGAGGCAAGCTTTTAATGGCCGTAGATAAGGGATTCAAATCCAGCAAAAAAAAATAATTTTACTGCCCGACCGCTGTGGAATCATATAGGCTATCAAAGATTTCATTGAATACAAAATGAGATATAAGATACAAGTACATAGATAGTCCATTTTGTATCCAATGAAAGTCTTGACAGCCGACATGGATTCCACCACACCAGTAGAAAAAGTATTACCCATTCAAATCCTCTCTGTTGCCAATAAAAGGTTTTGACTTTTGAGGGACATGTATACAATTTTTCTCTCTTTTTTTTTTTGGATTTCCAATAGCCATGCAGCTTCGTATGAGAATCGATTTGTTGAGAAATTATCAAACATGGACACGTCGAGACTTCGCGTTGTAAGAGCAGAGATGAATGCGTACCAATTCATTTAATATTTACCGTTTTGTTAGGAGGGCCGTATTATAATAAGCTTAACGAAATAGGAATTTTTATAATACCTAAATTTTGATATAAGGAACCAGAATTTACCATTTACCAAAAAGATAAAACCATTCATTATTTATTATATCTTTATAATTAATTATGAGCATGTACTTATTTTTAAGTGATTATTTGGCATAGTCACTGAAAGTGATTAATTTTGGAAAAAGTGAAAATATTATTTTTAAGTGTTTATAGCAAATAAGTTGTTTAATATTTGGATGATTTTGTATAAAAAGTGATTATAAGTAGATAATTTGTTTGGATGAAAAGATAGATAATTGAGTGTAAAATGGCCAAAAGGACGTATTATTAATACCATCTTAAAATTTGGATGAAAAGACAAGGGGTATTATGGTATATTACTCGGTAAACTGTACTATTTCATAATCACTTATGGAATAAGCTATGAATACCTCGTTTATTTTTAAGTGAGAAAAGATGCAATTTTTAAGCTAGTCATGGTAAAATAATCACTTATTGAATAGTAAAATAGATATCCAAACAACCTATATATTTGGGGCCCACCTTGAAGTGATTTTTAACCTTTTATTGACAAAAAACAATCCAATCCAGACGGGCCTTATATCAAGCTTTGAGTTTTGTATGCTAATAAAATAAATTTGTTTTTTTTTCATTTTATATAGAGTGCAAGCTTAGCCTATTCTACATGCATCACACAGACCAAAAACAAATTGGTTTCTTTAACTATCCCTTCCTCTCTCTCGTTCCTCTTTCGTTCACACGAGATGCATGTGTTAAGGCTTATGGGCCAGTGTCTAGCAAATAATAAAAATTCTTTACCATTTTTCCTAATTTCCTAAATAACGGAGATTGAAGAGGGCATGTTATATATCCTTTCAAGCCATCAAAAACCTTGTCGTCGTCATCCCATAGAAATTGTAGTCTTGGAGAACAGGAGAAGAGCCACGCATCTTAACAAGGACCACAAAGACATTTAATTAACTGTTTGAATTACAAAACTCACCGGTGAATTCCCGTCGATAACGACCGAGCTAATATGATAGATTAATAAGCATTC
The DNA here is from genome assembly GCA_030015575.1 of Agapanthus africanus. Classification (NCBI taxonomy): domain Eukaryota; kingdom Viridiplantae; phylum Streptophyta; class Magnoliopsida; order Asparagales; family Amaryllidaceae; genus Agapanthus; species Agapanthus africanus. The sequence goes on along the minus strand of JASDDO010000019.1, from coordinate 89,214,564 downwards.
TACTGTTTGGTTTAGAAGATTTTTAGTGGGTGGGGCCAAAACCAAAAACATTTGGAAAACATTGGGAATTGGAAGTCCAAGCCTTTTGAGGTGGACTCGGGAAGTGATGGCGTCGGGGTTCTTCCTCATATGTTGTTCGCCATCGATCTTATGGACAGCGGGGCTGAAGACCTAAGATTTGTTGAGGAAGATTGAGCGTGTGGATCTCAATGGATTTGCTGATTGACACTGACGCCGAGCTATTTGCAGAAGAAGTCCCGGGATGGGAAACTACCGTAAGACCCTCCGATGATTAAGTAAATACCGAAGAATAATTAGACAGAGTAGCGGCGTATTGGATTGAGTTCGAGTTATCTGAATCATCTGGAGGAGGGGTTTATATAGGGGTCGCCTGAAAACGAGCCGATGCGAGATTCTTGCCGCACATTTCGCCCATGAGTAACGTCCGTATTGATGGTGAGATACGCTACTGTGGGATGCGGGACGTGAAGCGGCAGAGATCTCGTCGTGACGAGATACACGGAGTCGTTACGAGGATACTCGTGCTCCATGCTCCCGGCCAAACAGAGACACTGAGGAATCTCAACTATAGTTTTAGCTCAAAAACGAGCAAGGAAGCTGAGAAAGCTCAGCTCTATGATTGCTCGGAGACGAGATATTGGCGATGGTTAAGCGAAAAGGGAACATACTCGGGAAAGACCCCCCAAAGGTCGGATTCTATCTTGGAGGCGAGGCGCCGAGAAATGTCCCCCTTACATGGTACTTATCTCAGCTCTATAGACTTCAAATAGCTAGTCGGTGAACGTATGAGACTTACCCTCTGCCATGTGTCTTGATATGGAGAATCCCCACTTGTGAGCACCAACATTAGCCCCCTACACTCGTTCCGACCTATTTATGGGTCATGTCGAGGGTGGATTGCTTAGTCTTCTATCTTCGGCTTTTTGCCGAGAGATTTATGCGGTGGATCGTCTTGGAACTACATGGCCACGTAGCGATCCTTAAGCGCTTTAATCTTCGAGCGTATTTTCGGATACGTCAGCGAATCACTGATGGGACGACGTCATTAGGGCGATCTCGTTCGCCTGCCCGGATCGTCGTGGCACCGAACTGGTCGTCTATTTCGTGCCACCCGGCTGCATCCGGACTGTGGAGGTGAGATGTCGCTTCAGCCAATCAGATCCTCGTGAGGGGAAGGCGTCCAATGATCGGCTGTCGCGTGGCATCACATGGATTGTTAGGCGCGATGCTTCATTTTGGCGGGAGAGGATCTGGACCGCAGAATAGCCTTCGCTGATGGTATAAATAGGGGTGGTCTGCCCCCAGGAAACAACTTTGCTCACTTACTCTCTTGCTGTCCTTGGATTGCTCGGCACTCCACTATTAGGTCGGCTTTGCAGTTCAAAACCTCCTTTAGCTCTTTCCTTCTTTGAATCAAATCCGATGTCTTTCTCTGATCTCCTAGTTGATGTAGTTAGGCTAGAGTCCGGCGATAAGACCTCGTTCTCTGACGCCAAGTCTAGTGGGTCTTCTTACTCTTCCTCGGCTTCTGATAGCCGAGGAAGCTTTTCTTCTGCCGTGTCGGGTTCACCCCCAAAGGGGGGGGGGGGGCGATTCCCCTGTTCCCCAACGCCGATGGGCCAAGAAGGCCTCTAAGATGCGCATCGAGAACACTTATGATGCTGCCTCGGTGCTGAACAGGTTGGGTGAGCTTTCCGACATACGAGCTCGCTTCCACATTCCCTTTGGCTACACACTTCGTTTGGTCAGGGAGGGTGAACGGGTAGAACAGGTACAGGGTAATATGATTGCCTTGTACTTGGAAGCGTTCCGAGCAGGGATGTGTATTCCTTTTTCGCCTGATTTGTGCAGTCCTTCATTATTTTCAATTCGCCCCGGGCCAGCTAACACCGAATTCATGGAGGATTCTCCTCGGATTCCTGGTCCGGCTCAAAATCGATCGAATCTCCTTTAACTTAGGGCTCCTTTTGACCTTTCTCTGCTATAAGAACCATCCGGGCACCTGTAAGGATGGGTCAAGTTGGGTATATTTTTCCTTTAAGAAGCACAAGGGTATGGCGGCCGGGTCAGGGGTAGTGGCCGTCTCTTCTTCCATCCACGAGTGGAAGGAGAAATTTATTTTCGTCGGTCCTCCAAAGGAAGAGGATTGGCCAGTGCCCACTGAATGGCATAAGGAGGATTTCCTGAAGGCCAAGTTGTCGAATGCCTCGGAGGTGGGGGTTGTGTCCTTGTGGCAGCCTATCCTGTGTGTCGACGGTTTACTTTCCGAGCAAGTCCTAAGCTGGACGGGACTTAGTCCCGCGCGTTTCTTAGGCAAATTAGGTCCCAGCCGCTCAATTTAGAGGTGACATAATTTGTTGCTTTCGTTACTAACCCTTTCTTGTTTCTCCTCGCAGAGCCCGTGGACCGGTCAAAGATTATGGCCGTCTTGGCCACCAAAGCACAGGGCAGGAAGGGCGGTAGCACAAGTTCTTCCAAGCCTGTGCCGAGCAGAATGCTTCGCTAGGGGCCTTCTGCAAAGACCGCTGTCCTCCCGCCAGTCCCCGAGGAGTGCAGGGTAAGTAGGCAGAAACAAGCCCGAGAACAGATGCCACGGGTGAGGTCGGAGGCTCTTTATTCCACCGAGTCTTCGGTCAAGAGGCTCAAGAAGGTGATTTTCCGGCCGAAGTCGGCCGAGCTACATATTCATAAGGGCGACTTCTGCTTTGAGGTGCCGTTGGGACTACTGTGGCCGAAAGCCTACCGGCGGACATGGAAAAAGCAGCGGGGGAGAAAATACTTTGGGGTACCATGAAAGCCCAGATCGCCGCGATAGCCCAGGAGTCCGTACAGGTTAGTGAGCTCTCCATAATTTCTTTTCAAGTAATCTTCCCCTATACAGCCCCTGATGGATATTGTTTGCTTCTTTCTACAGGTTCTCCATCATTGTTCCTTTCTGGCTGCCATGGAGGTCGAAGAGGTTGCCCCGATGATTAAAAGGGCAGGGAGACCTCTTCTCGTGAGGAAGAAATCCTCGCCAAGCTGAAGGAGACCGAGGACAACGTCGCCTCCCTCGAGTCACGGTTGGTCTCGGAGGAGCTGAAGGCCGCAAGGCTGATCGAGTCCAACCAGGCTTTGGCTAAGTCCAACCGGGCCCTCCAGGCCCAGGTCGGCAAAGTCAACGAGCTCTTTGATGTGATGAAGAAGCAGTGAGACTCGTCCAAGAAGGATACCCAGGCGGCCAATGAAGCGGCGAAAAAGGCCGAGGAGAGGACGGAGAAGGTTATGTAGGACTATAAAATGTTCGACCAGTTCTACCTCGACCTAGCCGACTCTGTGGCCATTGGGTGGCATAATGCCTTAATGCTGTTACAGAGATTGTGCCCGGGCTCAATGACCAGGAGCTCCACGCGAGGTACCACCTCTCCGAGGAAGAACCAAAGGGCGAAGGAGCCGGGCAGACGGGCGACGATGAGACTTTAGGCGAGAAGACGACTTGAAGCCACCACTCTTCCCTTTTTTGTTTTCCTTTGTAAGCCCCTCGGCAATTTTGTAACAATTTTGTAAAGCTGAAGAGCTCATAATACCTTGTACATCAATTTTGAAATCAATGAAGTATTTTTGCTCGTATGTAATGTGTCTGATCAGAAAATTTTCGTTTTATTTTTCAAAAGGTAGATAGACCGGCGCCCTCTCTTCATCCCGGAGACGAGATAATGTGAGTCGAACGAACACTAGGTAAACTCAGGATAAACTTTTCAAGTCTATATATCTCGGTATCCCTTTGGAAACTCTAGAAACTTTGCAAAGTTCGGTAATATCCCCTCTTCCCCCGGAGACGGGTTGATTCAAGTGGAACGGGAGTTGGATCGGCCGTCAATTTTAGTCGAGCTTTCCTTACTTGGATTACGCAGGAGTCTGTCTACTTCAAGTATGCGTGCCGGGTAGGAGTCTACCTGATGGCCTCCCGGGAGGTCTTAGGATTCACAGATTAGGCCGAGCAGGAATCTACTCGTTGTGAATTGGCCAGGTAGGAAGCTGCCCAGTGGCCTCGTGAGAGAGCTTTCGATCCTTAGTTCGGGTCGAGCAGGAATCTTCTTGCTATGGATGGGTGTGCCTCCGGGACGGGCAGGGATCTATCCGCACGAGGACTTGGAATTCACAGCTTAGGTCGAGCGGGAATCCACTCACTGTGAATTGGTCGGGCAAGAAGCTGCCCAGCGGCCTTGTGAGAGGGCTTTAGATACTTAGTTCGGACCGAGCAGGAATCTACTCGCTATGGATGGGTGTGCCTCAGGGACGAGCGGGAATCTACCCGTACGAGGACTTGGATTCACAGCTTAGGTCAAGTGGGAATCCGCTCGCTGCGAATTGGTCGGGCAGGAAGCCATGCAGCGGCCTCATGAGAAGGCTTCAGATCTATAGTTCGGGACGGATAGGAATCTGCTCGCTATAGATATGTATGCCTCGAGGACGAGCAGGAACCCGCACGAGGACTTAGGATTCACAGCTTAGGTCGAGCAGGAATCTGCTAGCTGTGAATTGGCCGGGCAGGAAGCTACCCAGCGGCTTCGTGAGAGAGCTTCAGATCTATGGATGGTCCGATCTTTGTGACGTAGACATTTGCGCTTCGCCGATTCAAGGACCCATTTGGCTTCTGGCAGGTATCTTGAAATCCGCGCGTATCTTCTGGCGGTGTCATTCAATCAGCTCGGATCCACGTGAAAGGGAGGCAACCAATGGCCAAAGGCCGCGTAGCGACGCCTCATCCGATGGATGCGATGCTCCGTAATTCGCGTCTTGACAGAAAAGAATCTTGACCATAGGGGAATTTTTGCTGAAGATATAAATAGAAGAGTCCCATCCTCCCCTTGGGCACTTCTACCCATTTGCTTTTAGTTGTCTTATCCTTGCCCGGCTCCTGCCCTTTTCTCCCTCCGACCTTCGTAATCGATCATTTTCCGATGGCTGGCAACATGTACAACATGTTGGAAATAAGCGCCCTCAAGGTAATTATCGTAATTGTAGGAATGCAATTATTGAATTCATAAGGACCTATACAGAGAACGGTCTTACTTAAAATGATAGTATGCTATCTGGTTTGTCTTTATATGCCATGTGTATACGTGTTACTAGTTATCACGTAGAGATAAACTGGCAAGAGTAACCAGTTGTATCTCTTTGGTTATGAGTCCTTTGTTAGCACGACTTATCGTGTTATTGGGGGTCTGACGGATTTCACTCCCCAGACCCGGTATGCGATACTCTTTGACGAAAAGACCAGACTGTACGGTGATTGTCACTTATAGATTTTTTCGGGTCAAGTTGAGTTCGCTCGTTAACCTACCTTTATCTTGCTCATATCTAGATAGCCGTTACGTACAGCTAGTGCCTTTGACGAGCTTGTGGATTAATCCGAAAGGAGGTTGAATCTGAAAGTGTTTCAGATTCAATCAGATATGATCATGTATAACCTACTGCTAGCGTAATGACAGGCCTTTAGAGTCCCGCAACGAAAGTGCCTTCCGGACTGTTGGGGTCAAAAATTACACCCTGCTTGACCAAGTCAAAGTCAAAGTCAACCTCAAGCCAAGTGGGCCCAAGCCCAAGTCAAGTATGCCCATGCCCGAGTCGAGCCCGAACATGAAGAGGCCGGCCTCCCCCATGCCAAGAAGAAAATTATGTAATAAATAAGTTTGATATGATTTTCATGCATGAATGTAAAATAAATGGACAAAAAGCCAAATTTTTGTGAAGCGCATGGCTTATGTGCAAAAAAAAAAAGCACATGAGACATGAGGTGGGCAAAATGCCATTTTGTAAAGTCCAAGGGGCTATATGTTAATTTGTAAGCCTATAAGAGGTAACATGATAGTGAAATAAAAAAGACAATTCATTCCCCTCAAAATCTAGGGGTTTTGCCTCCTTCTCCTTCTTCAAGGTTCTAAACCTTCTTCCTTTTTTTTGAATTAAATCAAGAGTTTCACTTTTCCTTTTCAAAAAAGAAATAGTTTTCCACCACAAAACCCTTGAAGAGGAGCTCGGATTTTCCATCAGATCTCGAAAAGGGGAGATTTTTAAGTCTCACCCCCTTTTTCTCCAAGATCCAGCCGACCAAGAGGAGGAAGAAGAAGACCCATCTCCAAAAATCTCACTTTGGGAAAAATCCAAGGCTCAAGAGAAGACCCAAATCCTCAAAGGAGTTTAACTCCTAGTTCAAGATCTGTTGGAGTTTAACTCCATAAATCAAACCCTTTTTTATAGGAGTTTAATTCTATTCAACATCTTTTGGAGTTTAACTCCATAAATAAAAAATTCTCTTTCGGAGTTTAACTCCTATTTATGGGGCTAAAAGCCCCCTTCTTTTTGCCGGCGCCAAAGTGCAGGGCACGTGAGGCGCTAGTGCCCAGCACCCAAGCACCCAGTGCCCACGTGCCAGGCACATGAGGCGCTAGCGCCAGCACCCAAGCGCCCGGCGCCCAGCTCCCTAGCGTCTTTAAGATGCTCCTCACCCTACTTTTTCCCACACTCTCCAACACTTTCCTCGTTAGAAAAAAATTTTAACGGGGCGTTGCCCCGCACCCCGTAAGAGGGCTGCTAGCCCCTTTTACTCCCAGCCCGCTATCCGGGTAGCGGGACCCCCGTAAAACTCTGCGGGGCCCCCAATATATCCAAAATCCCTTCAAAACACAACACTTCATATTGAGTTTGCATGACCTGTTTGACCCGGTAATCGGAGATTCCCTCGCTTCAAAAGCCAGGGGTAATTAACGGCAGCTTAGTCCGCGACTGCCGGAGATTCGGATCCCCACAATCAATAAACCCCAGCCTACCCTAGACAGGGGGAATCTGTAATGCGCCTGACAAGTGATGCGTATTCCCATCTCAATGGGGTGACGAAAAACACCCTACAGATTCTGGCATACCCGGTATGACCTTTTCTCTCTTCTCATATTTCGGGTTAAACGTTCATGCGAACCCAATCAACATATACATTGATGGCCTGTACTGAAATTATGTTTCTTTGCGCAGGTTAACAGTTTTCGAATGCAATCTTCGGACACAACATAAATGTCTCCGAGGATGAGCTCAGCTCTCAACACAACTCCCAGCTCCTACACGATGAAGATGGACGCCAGGACGGTCTTCCCGGCCAGTCTCGGGCAACAATGGGAGGAGCCGCTGCTACAGTTCGGCTCTATTCTGTTCATGCCAGCTAACACTATCCCAGCTCCTCAAGCTCCAGTAACAGATAGACCGGCCTCGAAAGGCAGGAGGCCAAATGTCCTGATCTCGAAGGCACCACTATCCAAGCACAAATCCGTTTCCGAACGACTCTCCATTGTTCCAGCTGGGGGCAAGGCCATCAACACCAACAAAGCAATAAGGCATCTCGGGAAATCTCCAGCGGTGTCCCTGACAACTGCTTAATCAGGTATTTTCTCTAAGCTCTCCGTCAATCGACTCACGATGGCTTCCTGGATGACGGATGCCCGCCAATCCCTCAAAATCGAGAAGCTAAGACAGAAAAGGCTCAGATATAGAGCCAACAAAAGGGCTATGGCTCATGCTAGGCTGAACTTCATGAGATTCCAAGAACAGGGTTACCCCGCCAAAGATAAACAGATGGCTGGATATATGGTCCACACTGTCTATATGGTGGGCACACGCAACAAGAGCAAGGATGTGCCACCACATCTCAAATCCAATCTGGAGTGAATGCAGCTGCCACTTCCCAATACCAGCCTCCTATGGAAGGTAATGAAAACCCTTCCAGCGAGGTTGATAAGCAGAGAGATCTCTCAGTTCATGAGGAGTCAGGCTCGGAAAGCAAAGAGGAGCCGGGCTCAGAAAGCGAAGAGGAGCCAATCTTCCGTCCTAAGAACGCAGAGCAGCAACTTCTCCAAGAGCTCCGAAAACAGCTCAGAAGTAAAGACAAGGAGATGACCAAACTTTACTCTAAAATTGATAACTTGACGAATGTCGTGGTGCAGCTCACGGCCCAAGTTGCCTCTCAGCCGCCCAATCAAGCGCAGGGCTCTGCTCATGAACCGGAAAACGGTGTCCCGAGGCAGCCGACTCTTATTCCCTTAAATCCAAAGGTGGGCGAGCTACATGAAAGTCGGCCACATCCCATCTCGGGAAATATCTTAGCTTTCGATGAAAGCAACCCGCTAACTCAAGATTAAATCATGAATTTGGTTGCCAACAAAGTCAAAACATTGGTAGCTGAAGACGAAGCGCAAAAATATATCAGCAGTAGTGAGAGAACATATCCTGCTCGGTATGATCTTGTAGAGTTACCCACTGGCTATATCGTCCCCAAATTTAAAAGGTTCGATGGGACGAGAAATGCAAACCGGCACATTGCCCAATTTAAAGTATCATGTGCGAATACTGGGGGCAATGATGCGCTCCTTCTCCGTCAGTTTGTCAATAGCTTGACCGATGTTGCTTTCAATTGGTATGCAAGCATCCCAGATGACTCGATCATGACATTCGCTCAAATAGAATCCATGTTCAAGCAAAGGTTCATGCGTAAGCGATAAAATCACCATTTCCGACCTCGTAAGGACCGAGCCAAAGAACAATGAAAGCAACATGGATTTTATCGTCCGATGGCACAATCTCTTTGTTAAATGTGAACCATCCTTGGAGCAAGACCAATCCGTCAGTCTTCTTATAGAAAATCTGAACAACTGGATGAAATCTTTCCTGTGCACCGCAGGCCTCAAAACATTCCAAGAGCAGACCAAGAAGGTTCAAATGTTGGAATGCTCAAAGCCCGAGTCCGCTCAAGATCTCCAATTCACAAACAGACCGAAACATCGGAGGGATGACGATCGGAAAAGCGAAAGTTCCAATAGCATCGATTCTCTAAATAAGAAGAGAGCGGGTGAAGCAAAGATAATCAAATCTCGAGAGCCAACCTTGGAGGAAAGGAGAAATAAGATCTACTCTTTCATAAGAAACAAGGTTCCCAAAATATTCAAAGATGCTCTAAAGAATGGCTTGCGGCTACCAGAACCAAAAAGGCTAAGTGAAGCGAACATGACTGATCATCCTAACTTTTTCCCATACCACCGAGTTCTAGGGCACACTATTGAAGACTGTTGCATCTTCAAGGATTGGGTCGAGAAACAATACAAGGCGGGAGAAATATCATTATCCCCTGGCGTGTTAATAAACAGTCAAGCTTCGACCGCCAATTTCATACAAACAGAGACTGAAGTCTTTCGGGAACCTGATTCCCTCAGACATCTGCCTTTCTCTGAAAAGAGTGGACCAAGGCAACAATTTAAGAGCCAAGAAGCAACATTGTCAATGAAGAAACAATAGATGGGTACACAACCCATATGGTCTACATGATGGAGCTCAGAGGAACAAGTCCTCCTACGCCTTGTATCCATGACAATGACATGGTTGTTGCTATGCAACACCGGCTCGATACAAATGATGAAGAGCTCACTCAGGCCATTAAGCCAAAGGAACTCGTGGTTCATGCTGAATCAAGCTCAGGCAGAAAGGATGACCCCGTTGTCATACCCGGAACTATAGAACAAACATTATTCCAATGGCTTCAAAAGCAGCTTCAAGATAGAGACAAAGAGATGGCCAAGGTCCATTCCAAAGTCGACGAGCTGGTAAACGTCGTGGCAGATCTTAAGACCCAAGTCGCTCAACTGCAATTACAGCAAAATCAAATTTTGGTTCATGGGCCAGGATATGATATCCGGAAACAACCAACCGATACCTCCTCCATCCTAAAAGCGGAACACCTTTGCGAAAAACGGCCGCGATCAGCCTCCAGTCCCTCTGATACGTACACTAAACGTGGTAAGCGGACAGCAGGCGAACCAAAGACTGATTGGCCTCGAGGACCATCATCAGGAAGGGCACATACTTTAATAGAGAGAAAGAAGAAAGTATACTCCTCTAGGAAGGATGAAGTCCGCAAAATATTCGAGGACGCCTTGAACAACGGTCTGCAACTGCCTATTCCAAAGAGGCCACATGAAATGAACATGACTGGCAATCCCATATACTGCCCATATCATAGAATGGTAAGTCATACCATTGAAGACTGCTGTGTTTTCAAAGATTGGGTGGAGAACCAATATAAACTTGGGAAAGCCTCGCAGTCGTCGGATGTACCGATGATCCACAGAGCTACGGTCATCAACACAGTTCCGCCAAGATCAAAGTTCGAGGAGCTGGGATAAGAAAACACACAGGACCACCACGTTGTTAAACTGGGAACAGTCGACCCCTAAGTCGCTAAACTGGGGATGTAAAAATGTGTAAATAAATAAAAAAAAATGAATGAAAAAATGGCCGAAATGATAGGGCAACTCGCAATAAAAATCAGCGAGTAAAAAAAAAAAATAAAGACTAAATAATAGGGCAATCGCGAATAAATAGCCGAAATGATAGGACAATCGCAACCTTCGCGATAAGAAAGGCTGAAATGATAGAGCAATCGCGGTAAAAAAATGGCGAGTGATGAGTCGCTCCTGGTACCATATTCCAGTGCAGCGATGCAGACGCCACCAAATTCTAAATCCCTAAATCCCTAAATGGCAAATGATGAGTCGCTCCCAGTACCATATTCCAGTGCAGCGATGCAGACGCCAACCAAAATTTCAAATCTCTGAATGTCCCAACGATGAATGATGAGTCGCTCCTGGTACCATATTCCAGTACAGCGATGCAAACGCCGACAAATTCCAAAAATCCTCCTAGCCCTACGGTTGGTCCCTAAGTTGACTACCGTATACAATCCACGGGCTCAAATAATTCTTATCACACCCATACCCCACCGCAATCACCAGTCATGCGGCCGGTCTCCGCCCTTAGAATTATGCTCCATTTGGGAAGACCCACTCATGTGCCTTACGACACATGAGGAGAACAAACTTACGAGATCCTCTCGACCCACAAGAAAACACCTTTGTGGGATCCTTATGACTCACTAAGGAAAAACACACTTGGGAGTCCTCACGACTCCTAAGGAGAAAGTACACCTACGGGATCCTTTTGACTCGTAGGGAGAAAATGCTTTTATGAGACCCTCATGGCTCATAAAATTGAAAAGCCTTAGGTGATAAGGACCTAAACCTGTCTCCTAAGCCATCGCTCCCCAACATGCAAAGACAAATGATGAATTGCTCCTGGCACTGTGCTGCAGTGTTAGCAACGCTGATGCCGACCCCAACCCCAAAATTCTAAACTTCTGATCCAATAGACGCCTAAGTCTTTAAACTGGGAACAGATGACCTCTAAGTCGTTAAACTGGGAACAGATGACCCCTAAGTCGTTAAACTGAGAACGAGGGAAATACCCTCACGGCAAATGATGATTCGCTCTTGGTACCACATTCCAGTGTAGCGATGCTGATGCCAAACCAAAACCAAAATCCTCATATTCTCTCACGGCAAATGATGATTCGCTCCTGGTACCATATTCCAGTGTATCGATGCTGATGCTAAACAAAAATCCAAATCCCAAATTCCAAATCCCACATTGCAATGCCTCGAATTCAAGAGTCCCGCCAAATAAGGCAGGAATCGGACAAATCAAACTAAAGTCCCATCCGGAAGCGCTTCCAAGCTCAAAAGTCCCGCCGGACTGATTGGAGCCTCTCCAAAACAAATAAGGACAACCAATTCTAACAACAGCCTCTACATCAAAAACAGTGACACTCCGTATCAGGGACAAGTCAACTGGTGACACTTCGTGCCAGGAAACGTCAACCAGCGACACTCCGTGCCGGGGAAACGTCAACCACACACACTCCATGTCGGGGACAAGTCGACCAGCGACACTCCGTGCCGGGAAAATGTTGACCAGCGATACTTCGTGCCGGGGACAAGTCAACCAGCGACACTCTGTGCCGGGGAAACATCAAACAGACACTCCGCCTCGGGGATACGTCAACTAGCGACACTCCATGCCGGGAAAATGTCAAACGCCACTTCACCTCGGGGACAAGTCGACCAGCGACACTCCGTGCCGGGGAAACGTCGCATACAGACACTCCGTCTCGGGGAAACGTCCAACATAGACACTCCGTGCCATGGACACGTCAACCAGCGACACTCCATGCCGAAAAAACGTCAAACATACACTCCGCCTCGGGGACAAGACGACCAGCGACACTCCGTACCGGGGAAACGTCATATACAGACACTCCGTCTCGGGGATACGTCAACCAGACACTCCGCTTCGGGGATAAGTCGACCAGCGACACTCCATGCCGGGGACATGTCAACCAGCGACACTCCGTGCCGGGGAAACGTCAAACAGGCACTCTGTCTCGGGGACAAGTCGACCAGCGACACATCGTGCTGGGGAAATGTCACATACAGACACTCTGCCTTGGGGACATGTCAACCAGCGACACTCCATCTCGAAGACACGTCAAGCATCGACCGTCCATGTTATAAAAAGGGCAGTGCCAGCCCCCCTAAAAGCGGGAACCAAATCAAGTCATCTCCACGTGAAAGAAGATTCATCAATTTCATGCATATGGCCCATATACGCGGTGTGCATTTATTGATGGGGGACACTTTGTTGGGGTCAAAAATTACACCCCGGTTGACCAAGTCAAAGTCAAAGTCAACCTCAAGCCAAGTCGGCCCAAGCCTAAGTCAAGTGGGCCCATGCATGAGTCGAGCCCGAACATGAAGAGGCCGGCCTCCCCCATGCCAAGAAGAAAATTATGTAATAAATAAGTTTGATATAATTTTCATGCATGAATGTAAAATAAATGGGCAAAAAGCCAAATTTTTGTGAAGCCCATGGCTCATGTGCAAAAAGAAGTAAGCACATGAGACATGGGATGGGCAAAATGCCATTTTGTAAAGCCCAAGGGGCTATGTGTAAATTTATAAGTCTATAAAAGGTAACATGATAATGAAATAAAAGTTCACATGATAGTGAAATAAAAAAGATAATTCATTCCCCTCAAAATTTAGGGTTTGTGCCTCCTTCTCCTTATTCAAGATTCTAAACCTTCTTCCCATTTTTGAATTAAATCAAGAGTTTCACTCTTCCTTTTCCAAAAAGAAACAGTTTTTCAGCACAAAACCCTTGAAGAGGAGCTCGGATCTTCCATCAAATCTCAAAAAGGAGAGAATTTTAAGTCTTACCCCCTTTTTCTCCAAGATCCAGCCGACCAAGAGCAGGAAGAAGGAGACATATCTTCAAAAATCCCACTTTGGAAAAAATTCAAGGCTCAAGAGAAGAACCAAATCTTCAAAGGAGTTTAACTCCTAGTTCAAGATCTGTTGGAGGTTAACTCCATAAATCATACACTTTTTTATAGGAGTTTAACTCCATTCAATATCTTTCGGAGTTTAACTCCATAAATAAAAAATCCTCTTTCTGAGTTTAAGTCCTATTTCCGGGGCTAAAATCCCCCTTCTTTCTGCCGGCGGCCAAACGCCCAGCGCCCACGTGTCGGGCACGTGAGGCGCTACCGCCCAAGCCCTCGTGCCCACGTGCCGGGCACGTGAGGCGTTCGCGCCCAAACGTCCAGCGCCCAAGCGCCCAGCGCCCAGCTCCCTAGCGTCTTTAAGACGCTCCTCACCCTACTTTTTCCCACACTCCCCAACACTTTCCCCGTTAGAAAAAATTTCTAACGGGGCGCTATCCCGCACCCCACAAGAGGGATGCTAACCCCCTTGACCCCTAGCCCACTATCCGGGTAGCGGGATCCCCGTAAAACTCTGCGGGGCCCCTGATATATCCAGAACCCTTTCAAAACATAACACTGTACATTGAGTTCGCATGACCTGTTTGACCCGTCAATCGGAGGTTCTCTCGCTTCAAAGGCCAAGGGTAATTAATGGCAACTTAGTCCGCGGCTGCCGGATATTCGGATCTCCACAATCAATAAAGCCCAGTTTACCCTAGGCGGGGGGAATATGTAATATGTCTGACAAGCGACGCGTATTCCCATCTCAATGGGGTGACGAAAAAGACTCTATCCGGACAAAACGCGATGTGACATGCATATAGGGATATGTGCATGAGTTTGATTAAACAAATATATTAGATATACACGTTTAATCGGACAACAGTTATACTAACCGGCTTAAAAACTGGAATATCAAGTCAAGTGTTGACTTGATAACCGTATTTATGTTGCGGTTTCTAGTATAGTGTATATGATATAAGCACTCTCTACAATATATGATACCGAGAAAATATTAATGGTATTTCATGTATGTGATACATGATGTGTACGTGTATGGCATAATGTACTAATACTTATTATATATATATATATATATCCATTTTATATTATGTATAAAATAATATACTTTTATATATGTATGTGTGTGTATATTCATGTGTGTGTATGTATTATTTATTTATCGTACTTAATTGATGGTGGGGCCCACCCTCCCTCTTTTGTGTGTGACACACACATGAGAGAGAGTGGGAGAGTGTATGTGTCATTTATATGACATGATGGAAAAAGATTAAGGATCAATTCAATTCATTTTTTCACAAGCCATCTAAAATACTTCATCTTCTTCCTTTTCACTGGAGTTTTTGCTCTTTAAGTTAATGGCAATTATTTCCATGGTGAGGGAGTGAGAAAATGAGAGACTACCCGTTATTCATATCGCTTTCCTCTATGCTTAGTAAATATCCGGAGGAAGTTTCTCCCACCGGTGACGGAGTTGGAGTTCGTCCAGCTCGCTTTCAACGCGGATTATCTACGACGAGGCAGTCGGCGTTCCGACACGTCTTGGTGCTCACAGAGTCTAGATGGGGTCTTCCGGGATCAGCCGGACATGCTACAAAGGTTGTAGCACTTTCTACACTCTTTCTTTTCTCTTTTCTTTTTACTAGGTTTTAGTGTTTGGACGATTTTTGGTATACGGTCAATTGCAATCCTGCGGAATTTTTTTTGTCCTATCAGCCCCGCTTCCCCTGCGTGCACGCGCGGAGCACGTCCTACCTTACAGTGGTATCAGAGCCAACCATGCACTAGGACTAACGTAGACGGTGTTTTATTTTTGATCTATAAATTTTCCCTTTCCGATTTCCAAGTTCAAACCCCTTCTCTGTTCGTTTTTCAAAATTCAGTTTGAATTTTTTTAAATGGTTGCAGAATGTTGCTTTAGATGTTAAAATGAGGGTGGTGAAATTTGGGGGCGTTTTGTTGAGGTTGGGCCGCTACTTGCGGCTTAATGGCGGCCAATTTGTTGAATTTTGCCCCCCGATTTCTACGGGGGCTTAAACTTAAGGAAATTGGATATTTGGTATACTTTGTTTTTCCCAGTATTAAGATTTGATCTCGTTTTGTTTAGGAAAGTTATTGATCGAAACTGTAATATCGTAGCATTCTGTAATTGTAACACCCCAGTTTATTTATACCATATTTGATTTGGGTATTTTTCAATTTTACGACAGTTTCTTATTTATTGTTTGCTTTTGGGTGTGAATAATGTATTTGGAATCTGTGTTTAGTATCCGACCCGACCAGCATGCTTGAAACCCATCGTGATTCTAGATTACGTTATATGATTACTAGTACAGATGATCCATGCACCCATATATGTTCTATTACATGTATCATATATCTAGTATCTGCATATATTTTTAAATAATACAAATTATAACCAAATATATATTTTAACATCTAGCATGGCCTGTATCATACCCCATATCTTGTGAGTACATCAAGACATCGTGTTCATATCCAGTTTAATGAAACAGACTTATTTGGATCGCTACGTGTTTTTACGTGTATCCGTTCTTGGGGGTATGCATTTTATCTAACCGGATGTCGCAATATAATTTTAACTGACACGTGTATTATCAGTATTTTAAAACTAGATTTTTAGAAAAGACCCGGATATTTTTAGAAGTATTTTCGTTATTAGCTATATAAACCTAAACTAAATATATTATAATATTTTATATCTTAACAGTACGTATATATATAATATTTATTATTATTAACTAATTATATATTCACTCCCTCTCTCTCTTCCCAATCTTTCTCTCTCACAAAGCACACACGCACACACTCTCTCTCTTTTAATATATACATATATATACTTAAACTAAAAAATTAAAACACTTCTCTCTCTCTCTCCTTCCTTTCTTTCTCTGCCTCTCTCGTGAGAACCCAAACACGAAACCTAACCCTAGCCGTCCCTCGCTTTCGCCGTGACCATCCTAACCTCATCGTCACCGTCACCTCCACACCCTCACGACCTCAACCACTTTCTCCTCTCCTCCTCCTCTACCGACGACCACCTTGCAACCGCGACCCAACAACCCTAAGAAAACCCACGACCCGACCCCGCAAGAACCGCCCCTCACATCGCCGTAGACAATCTCTTCGACCTTACCCCGTCACCCCAATCACCATATCACCTCCACTGCCCTACCTCCCTCCTCGAACACCTTGCACCAAACCCACGAACCCCGACGCCACCTACAGACCCGAACCCCAACTTCACTGCCGATCACCTTACTACCTCGACCTCGTCACCCTAACCACATCCTCTTCCTTCTCCTCCCCTTGAGATCCCTGCACCCAACGACCAAACCCAGCAACCCAAAAGTTCCGACGAGCCCCGACTGCAAAAACCCCTCTACCCATCGCCGGAAAACTTCGATGTCGACAACAGCCATCATCACCGTCGTCGTCTTCCCTGTCCTTTGAACCCAGAGCCAATAGCCATAACCCTATTCTTCTCTTCTTTCTTCTTATCTTTCCTTCTTTCTTATCTATTCTTGCTTTCTTTATCAGTTCTTGGTCGTCGCGGGAGTCGCACACGTCGCCAACGATCCGGGACAACCCAGTCACCGTCGCTGTCTAGCCCTGTGACCACGACACACAGCTGCTCAGACCATGCCATCACCATGTCACGACCGTGCCACCTCCAGATCACGACCGTGCCACCACCAGACCATGCACTAGATCGCGACCAGACCACCACCAAACCTTGCACCAGACCATGCACCAGATCGTGACCAGAGCACCACTAGACCATGCACCAGACCCAGACCATGCCATGACCGTGTCATCACCGTACCCAGACCGTGTCATGCCATGTACCATGCTCCTATGCCATGCCATGCCCGCTTCGTGCTCAGCTCATGCCACTTGTGTGCCACCATCGCATCAGTCCCATGTCACCGTAAGGCCCATGCACCGTGTCGTATCGTGTCACACCAAGCCGTCTGCATATCGATCGTTGTTTCCGAGACAAGTTTATCTTGCAACATGCTATGTTAATATATATATATATGAATAAAAATAATACATGTATTTTAATTATGCTTCCAATGCTATAGTTTTACCGTTTTTCGATATTCGTTCGTATCTGTATTGTCAATTGCATATCTAGTTGCATGCCGGAATCTCATTATATCATATTACTGTTATATTAGTACAACGTGCTTTTTAATGTGCATTATATGTGGTCATGGTTATATATAGGTTATTACAGATAGACACATGCATCCTGACATCAGCACTATTTACCGTGATCCCGATATCCTTTACAATTTCACATTTGGTGTCCATTTGATACATATGCACCACATGACATGTCCTGCCACACTACTTAACTTGTTACCTGATCTTGTTACTAATGCCTACAATCCTGACTTGTTGTCCTTACGGACGTAACCTGTTGTCTACATAGATAAAATATGTACCTGCTTGATCCTGTGTGGCATTAGACTTACATTATCAATACCTGATTTGAACACATAACCTTAGGGGTAAGGGAAAATCAATGATGAAACTTGAGTTGTAACTCAACAGTTCGATACTTATACTAATCAGTCTTTACGGGTTAGGCCTGCTGGGTTCCTTAGCATCCTCACTATTTTTTCTAAGGCATCAAGCATGCAATTTTAAAAAATCTAGTGTGCTAAGAAACCCATAACTGAGGATCTAACTAGAGAATTAGGGTTAAGCTATACAAGTAAACATTTTTACTCTAAGTGAATAAAGAATAAAACCTTTGTAGACCGGTCCTTCACTTCTAAAGCTCCGTGTAGTAGTCCTTTCGCTCCAAGTAGTGGTATCCCAAACTCTCGTAAGGCTCCACTAGGCGAAAAGAACAAGCTTGCTTGAAGAACTTCGAGGCCGAAGATGATCTACGTCGAGCAATCTCCAACTCAAGCCACCTCTTCACTAATTGAGAATTAGTGAAGCAAACAACCTATACTAAATGGTTAGTCTAGTGTAGATTGGTGAAGTAGGAATTTTGCTCACTTTAGAATAATTTTTCACACTCTTTTTCTTCACCTCACTTGAAGATAGAGAGAAAGAAGGAGATGAAGAAGAAACTCAAGAATAATCAAGTGTGAACAATGGGTGAGAAAATATCATATATAACCTATGTAGAGACTTAAACAAGGCTAAAGATAATGGTTGGGTTAATAAGTATCTAAAGTAAAACAAAATTAGTGGACTAAGTCAATGGTTTCCACAAGCTTCTCCAAGCTACAAGCCATGACTAATTTCCACCTAATTTTGATTTTCCTTTAATAATTAAATCCCCACATTATCTTAAGTATGGTATGAGTCTCATACACCCAAGTCCAATGTATCATCTAGCATGACATAAAATAAATACATTAACATATATCACATATATATTAAATGTATAAAGAGAAAATATTTTCTTAAGTGAGCTAATATTAGTTAATGTATATTAATATATCAAATATATAATTACACATTAAATTATTAAATCAACACTTGATTTAATAACCCGGTTGTATCGCATACAACCGACTAATATCATTTATATGCATATCATATATACATATAATATATCATTGAATCAACACTTGATTCAACAATCCGGTTATATCACATATAACCTGTATCGCGAGAATGGAACACGGTATCATATACACGTATTAATCTCGGTCCCGCACATATCACATATGTGCCCTACTTCGTTTCGCATGAGCTAGGAAACCTCTGTGTAGGACTCTAATGACTTGTCAATACGCCGGCAGTAGCTAATGATCATATCAGTCACCCACAAGCCGTCAGCGGTACTAGCTGGATATAACGGCTATCCGGGTATTGAGCGATCAGAAGATCAACAAGCAAGCTTGTCCATACTCCTGTGAATCCAACAACAACACTACCGCACCGTCCGGTCTCTTCATCTGATATGTCGCATATTGAGTTTAGGGGTGGTAAATGTTAGACCCCAGTAACTTGATAAGTCATGCTGAAGTGAGGCTCATAACGGGTCGAGAAACTATTGATAACACTAACCAGTAATCTCCGTATCAGCCATGGCCAGGGACTTCCTATTATGGCCAATTGAGCACAGTGCAACCCCCAATACCGGGAGAGACGAAACCCCTCCTATCGCTCAAGGCCTCCATGTGATTCGGGACTGTACCCAAAAACCACCGTTTTGCACGCTCTCTTGAACGTGGTAAGGTGGAAATCAAAGCACAGTGGGAATCACACAAGACTCTATGACGATCTCGGGTCTACAGACTAACCTGTACCGGTGTCACCAGAGAACTGCTATCTGACGTTAGGTATAATACCATCTAGGAGTTCTCGGCGAGTCATGTTCAGTATACCTAGTCTCCACTGAGCACCCGTATACCATCTTTGATGTCAAGCACCAATAGATATGGGATCATCCATCGCCCATCAAATGGGTCAAGAAGCGTATACGCTAGTCTGTTCTGGAATATTGATGCCCCGTCTCGATACACTCTCGACTAGGAACAATTAAAAGATGTACTTGTGGTCTACCCTGGCCCCACTAGTATGATCTGCATCATAATCCTGGTATTCAAGTACATCTTAATGGTTTTACCAACATGTGAGAGCAAGACAGTATCACAATACAAGTCTACATGTTAAGATAAAGAGCAATCAGATAGCATACTATCATGGCGAGCAAGAAAGTCCACTCTATATGTAACAACTCCAATTCTTATGTACATAAAATTGATTAAAAGTTAATGTATATTTGGGATATTTACATTTCCTGTGAGTACTATAAGTATTTGATTTACTTTTGAATGGCAAGAAGGAGCTTGTAGCTCATTGGTAAGACCTTCCACCGCTGAACCAAAGCACCAGAGTTCAAATCCCATCAGCCACACATTATTTATATTTAAAATTCTTTTAATTTTTTAGAAGCCCAAGAGTCTACACATGCATTACACGTAATAGGGTAAGTTACAGAATAAACAAACGGGTCTACGAGGCTAGACCAATCGTCAGGGACACGTGGCATCAAGACGAGCCTCGACTCGCCCGACTCGGGCCGGCGAATTGGTTGACTTGGCCGGCGCCGCTGGTCCAACTCGGCCCGATCCCAATTTTTCTTTAATCCCCTGCACCCTTTGGCCTACCCCACTCCCGCTGCACTGTTTAAATTCTCTGCAATTAACCGGAGAATTAAAATACCCCCATTTAATCCATTTTAATACAAATTTTTAATACACCCTTTCACTACTCTAAAACCCTAATTTTCCTATAAATACCACCCTCAAATCACCCCTCCTCACTCCCAAATCTCTGCACAAACTCTCAAGAAAATTCCCAAGTCTTTTGTTTGCAAGTGGAGTTAGCAAAAGGGCGAAGCTCCGACGAACTTCCGACGACAATCCGAGGAGATTCCAAGGACGAAACGACGCACCGGCACCTCCCACCTCTTCCTCCTTCTTTCTTCTAGTCTAATAACCTGTAAGTCCCAACTTCTTCTCCTTTTCTCTATTCTAAAAACATTCAAAACTAAAACCCGACGGAAGCGGAGTTAATCCGACTTCCGATTCGGTTTTTCCTTAAAATGTTCTATTTTTCTTAAACACAATAATACCAAACTCTTATGTCATGACCATTACATTAACGAAGATAATAGAACAAGTTTAGCATCAAAATAATAATCGTAGCAAGTTTTATTCCACTTTTACATTAAAATAACCTTATGTTTCATTTCGACATGCTTGAACTTTTTAAAACCGTATTACCTTAGAAAACTCACGAGATAATGACCTACCTCCTCACAACACTCATATGTAACATAGCACGATGGAATTTGGGAACATAGATCTGGAAAAAATACGACTTTATATATAACTAGCTTCAACTATTAAAAAAAACTTTGTTCTACAAGAAGTGTATTTTAAAAAAAAATTTGCAATTGCGCTTCTGCAACCAATTTTGGGGAACCCGTTCGGGATGGTGTGGATTATCGTACATTCTCGGGCTTAGTAGAGTGAGATGCAGACCTCCGCAAGGAGCATACGATCTCGAAAGATTTAAAATACAATTTTCTTTAGAAAATGTGATTTCTATTATAAATAAAACTTATATTTTTAATAAATAAATATATATGTAATTAATATCAAAATATTTATTTTTAATATTTATAATAATCCACATTTCCAAAATTCAAGAAAAAACATTCCATTTACAAGAAAATACCATACAATTCCAATATTACAAATAAATACCATATATTATGAAATTGGGTTTTATTCACTAGAAATGTCATATTGATAAAATATACATCCATGAAAACTATAAAGACGATAATAAAATACTTGAGATGTATTTTAAAAACTATACAAAATTATTTTACAAACCCCCCCTCAAGTTATACTAAATTGCAATAAGGACCCTAATAAACATAGGTTTAAGCGGGACCGGTCTTTTGAGCCTCAGGGAGCCAGAGATATGGGTGCTTGCCTATTAAAGGTAGACAACTTAATAAACGGTGTTATCAACACGGTAGTTGTCTTTGGAAAAGACACAATCCTGGCGTCCATGTGCAGCAGTTACCGATAATACCAAAACATAATTTAGAATTCAATTTCTTTTTTAATTGTCTGACTCAGACTGAGTCTCGATATGATAAATCTGACTTGAATATGATTCAATTATAAACTACAACTCAATATGAATCCATATATTCAATCAGTTCAATCTATTCAATCTATATTGACTGAACCGAACCATGGATATATTCCATTTACATGATCATCCATTATATCCATTCCATTACTGATATCATGGTTTCGGTAAGTCATCCATATATATTCAATATACAATACAAACAATACATCAATACAATCAAGACATCGCGGGGTTTATAAGGGGTAGATGTAAGTCGACGTTAGATACCCCACATGATGCGGGGAGGCGAAATAGGTAAAACAATCATTTTGTTTAAACTAACATCGACTAACTTTACGGATCTTTGCTAAACCCTAACTAACAACTACATAGAAGTGATTAGCTACTATGAAAAATGATTATACCTAATGAATGAAGTCCTTCTTGTTCTCGTTGATCACCTCCTCGTCAGCCTCCTCGTTGTGATAGAAGATCCACCCGAGAGCTACTTCTCCAAGGTTTAACCTCACACTTGAGGTAACTAGGTGGCTATGAGTGCTAATCAAAACAACCTAGAGGATATAGAAGAGAATTAGGGATCTATTAGTCTTTCTAACCCTAGGATCTCAACACATGAGAGGATTATGGTTAGTTCTTGAAGAGAGGGAGCTTGAGGAGAGAGAAGGTGAGAGTGAGAATGATAATGAATTATAACTCATTTTAGAATATATATGAAGCATGATAATTATTAAAATGAATAATATAATAATAATAATAATAATAATATCAACCATGCTTCATTAACTCTCTTTGGGTGAATCGTCTAATGAGTCATTAAGCAATAAATGCTTCATTAACCCATTTGATGAATCACACCGTGAGTCACTAATCCATTTAATACAAATTCCACCTAAGCCTCCAACTCATCAATCTTCTAGAAGCTTCTCGACTAATTACGAGAATGCCCCTCCCATCCATGAAAACACGGAAATACTGAGACTGTATAAATCCAATAATCCAATACTAGAATCTGGCTTAAACCAAAGCCGGCTAGTATAAACTGTCCGAACATCGTATGTGCGTAAAAACACGTATGTGTCCGAACCCTGTCGTAAAACTATACGACCTCTATATCGTTTCGCCTGAAGCAGGGAAACTCTCTGTGTGGGACTCTAAAGACTCGATACTTACGCTGGCAGTGGGTTTAACCACAGGCCGCAAGCGGTACTAGCTGTACGTAACGGTCCCCAGGTAGATGTCGATAAGAAGGCCGATGAGGAAACCCATCCGAACTCCTACTGAGCCTGATGTGACAATCTCCGTACAGTCCGGTCTGTTCGTCTAAGACTATCGCATATCGGGCCTAGGGGAGCGGCAAGCGTCAGTCCCCTATAAGCCGTATAAGTCGTGTCGGAGCGAAACCCATTACACCTTGAGAAGCTACTGGAAATCCTACCAGTAAATCTCGTTTGCCCTGGCCAGAGACTTTGCGTAATGGATCTTCAAACACAGCGCGATATCAACTCCCAATATCGGGAGAGACGAATCCTATCTAACCGCCACTGCCTCCAAGTGCTTCGGGACTGCACCCAACTGCTACCTATTTGCACGACTCCTTTGAGCCGTGGTAGGGTAGCAATCTAAGAACAGTGGGAACACACTCGAGACGAAGCAGCAGTGTCAAGTCTGCGGACTATGCTGTACTCATGTCACCTGGGAACTGTTAACTGATGATGGGTATAGTACCAACCAACAGTTCCCTGCGAGTCCTGTCTGGTGTACCCGTAACCCAACGAGCACCTGTATACTATCTCCAGTACAACGTACTAATGGCTGTGGGACAGACCATTTCCCCTGCTGGGATGAGAAGCGTACACACTAGTCTACTCCGGAGTATCGATGCCCTGTCTCGACAATCCTACGACTAGGGACCTGAAAAAGGATGTGCTTATAGACTACCCAGCCCCCACTAGTATGACTGCCATCACAACGCTGGTAGTCAAGAAAGATCCTAAGGGCTCTATCAATATATATTCTCGATATGCTAACATATACACACATTAAGATAGATACAAACCAGGTAGCGTATTACCATGTTTAGCAAGACTATTAATATAACTGTGAATATCCCAAGCTTCCATTAAGTAATATACAGGCTAGTATGATACAATAATGGCCCTTAGGGCATATACACTAACAATCTCCCACTTGCACTAGGGCCATCTACTGGCATATCGAAGACCTATCATCTCTGATAGTCTCTCGAACTGCGTCTGAGGTAAGGCCTTTGTGAATGGATCTGCAGTGTTCTCCTCTGTAGCAACTCTCCGGACCTCGATCTCCTGGCGATCTATGATCTCCCTGATCAGGTGATACCGCCTTAAGATGTGTCTGGACTTCTGATGGGACCTGGGTTCCTTTGCTAAAGCTATAGCCCCGTTGTTGCCACAATACAGAGGTATTGGATCAACAATGGATGGAACCACCTGAAGTTCTGTGAAGAACTTCTTCATCCAGACCGCTTCTTTTGCGGCATCGCAAGCAGCGATATACTCCGCTTCCATCGTCGAGTCAACAACGATGTCCTGCTTGGAACTCTTCCAGCACACCGCCCCTCCATTGAGGGTAAAGACATAACCTGACATGGACTTGGAGTCATCGTTGTCACTCTGGAAGCTGGAATCAGCAAATGCCTCGATCTTGAGGTCTTTTCCACCGTAAACCAAGAACATCTCCTTAGTCCTTCTCAGGTACTTGAGAATGTTCTTTACTGCTATCCAGTGCTTCTTCCCTGGATCTGACTGATACCTGCTTACCACGCTCAGTGCGTAAGCTACATCTGGTCTGGTACATAACATCGCATACATTATAGAGCCTACCGCAGAAGCGTAGGGTATAACTGACATGCGATCCCTTTCCAAATCAGTCTTGGGAGACATCTCTTTGGAGAGGGTGATTCCGTGACAAGCCGGTAAATTACCGCAATTAGAATCTTCCATACTGAATCTTTTCAATATAGTGTTGATATACCTGGACTGCGAAAGTCCCAACATCCTTTTAGATCTATCACGATAGATCTGGATCCCCAGAATGTAAGAGGCAACACCCAGGTCTTTCATGGAGAACTTTTGTGACAAGAATCTTTTGACTGATTGTAGTATAGGAATATCATTTTCTATTACGAGAATGACATCCACGTGCAAGACGAGGAATACTACAGCTCTCCCTATAATCTTACTGTATATGCATGGTTCATCTGGATTCTTGATAAAGTTGAATTCTTTAACAGTATCATCAAAACAGATGTTCCAACTCCGCGATGCCTGCTTTAGTCCATAAATGGACTTAAGCAACTTGCACACCTTACTGCTGCTCCCACTCTGAATGAATCCCTCTGGCTGATCCATATAGACGCACTCTTCCAAATTTCCATTTAGAAAAGCCGTCTTTGCGTCCATCTGCCAGATCTCATAATCGTGGAAGGTAGCAATGGAAAGAAGGACCCGAATGGATTTGAGCATAGCCATTGGAGAAAAGGTTTCATCATAGTCCAAACCAGGTCTTTGACGAAAACCCTTTGCAACAAGTCTAGCCTTATAGGTTTCAACCTGTCCATTTGCATCCTACGGGTTTTACCCCATCTGGAGCAATGTCCAAAGTCCATACTTTGTTAGTGTATATGGACTCCATTTCGGTCCGCATTGCATCCAGCCATCTTACTGAGTCGCCGCTCTGAATGGCTTGCTGGAAGCTAGTAGGGTCATCATTGTCAATGATGCAATCCTCTCGATCCCCGTCTATGAGAAAACCGTAGTATCTCTCGGGCGGATGAGACTGCCTACTACTTCTGCGGATAGGCGCTGGGATGTCCTTTTCTTCTGAAACTTCTGGTTCTACCATACTTTCAATAACAGCTTGTGGTTCTGGAATTTCTTCCAGTTCTATTACGCTCCCACTCTTTTGATTTTCTAAAATTTCAGTTTCCAAGAAGTGGGTATGACGAGAAACAAAAACCTTTTGTTCCTCTGCGTAATAGAAATAATACCCCTTAGAGTTCTTTGGATATCCCACAAACTTACACTCTACTGAGCGTGCCTCGAGCTTGTCCGTATGCTGCTTTTTAACAAAAGCTGGACATCCCCATGTCCTAAAGTGTTTAAGACAGGGTTTCTTCCCACTCCACATCTGATATGGTGTGGTAAGCACAGTCTTGGTTGGAACCTGGTTCAAAAGATATGCAGCTGAGTGCATAACCCCAGAAAGATCGCGGTAACTCAGCCTTACTCATCATGGAACGAACCATATCCAATAGGGTTCGATTCCGCCTTTCCGATACACCATTGTGTTGTGGTGTGTATGGAGGAGTAAGCTGAGAGAGAATTCCATTCTCTTTTAAGTATCCCAGGAACTCGGCACTTAAGTATTCACCACCTCGATCAGATCTCAGTGTCTTGATACTTTTGCCTGTATGTTTTTCCACTTCATTCTTGTATTCTCGGAATTTCTCAAAAGCCTCGGATTTATGCTTCATCAAGAAGATATGTCCATACCAAGAGAAATCATCCGTAAAAGTAATGAAGTAGGAATGACCACCTCTTGCATGTGTAGACATTGGACCGCACACGTCACTGTGTACGAGTCCCAAGAGCTTGCTCGCTCTTACTCTGTGTCCAGTAAACGGAGTCTTTATCATCTTTCCCATGAGACAAGATTCACAAGTAGTATAAGATTGATATTCGAACGGATCAAAATATCCTTCTCTATGTAACTTAGTCAACCATGTTTCATTGATGTGACCTAGTCTACAATGCCATAAGAAAGCCTGATTTATTTCTGGAGACTTTCTTTTAAGTGTGTTCTGGACATTGAAAACCTGAGCTTGATTTAATACGTATGTACCGTCATCTAATGTACCGGACCCAATCAGAATTTGATTTAGGTGGATGTTTACTACATCGCTTACGAATGTAAAATCATATCCCTCTCTTGAAAGTGAGGATACTGATATGATGTTACAAGTCAAACTAGGTACATACAAACAGTTACGTAGAATCAATATCTGCCCTGCCCACTTGTCAAACCTAGGCGATATTCTCCCACGGATTCAGTGTCCACGTTCATTTCGTTTGCTACTCTGAAAGACAAATCTCCTACCCTAATAACTCTACGTTTCTCAAAGTATGTAATGAATTACAGATATGAGATCCTGCTCCGGTATCTAGTATCCAGGAAGTAGAGTTAATTAACAAACAGTTCTCAATCACAAACACACCCGAGGCCGAAGCCACAACATGCTTCGAATCCTGGTTACTGACTTCCAAAGCCCTGCAATCTTTCTGCCAATGCCCCTTCCTATAACAATAGGAACATCCCTCCTTCCCTACACCAAGTCCTGAAACTTTTGCTCTTCCCTTTCCTTTTACTTCACTGACACCGTATATTGGCTTTGTGGAGGTCTTCTTCTTTTTACCCTTTGCTTTTGCCCTGGATGTAGAAGAAGAAGGTCCCCCATTAAGCAGAGCGGGCGTCTCCCTGGTTTCTTTCAGGGTGTAAGTAGAGGGTAGGGACTGTGGAAATAAGTCAGCATATGACCCGTTTCCCAACGTGGTCTCCAGGTCCCTGAGCTTATCAATATAGCTAGTCATCGTAAGGACGTCGTCCCCTACAGATGACCCGATAGCCAACCTCGCTTGAAGCAATTCGTTCGAGGTCTCATATCTTGCGATACGAGATTGCTCTCCATACATAGCTTTGTTATGGAGGAAGATGGAAACTAAGTCCATCTTCTCGTGCTGCTTCTGGTATACACCATCAACTGAAGCCAACACGAGGCACGTGGCATTCGCACTGTCTTTTTCCCTTGTCTGACGGATATTCATATCCGCGACGGTGGGAACTGGACCTGGGACAGCGGGGGCTTGAGTAGTAATAGGGTGGTCCAGCTTTTCATAGGCAATGGATATCTGGAAAGACCTTTGCCAGTCATAAAAGTCAGATTCAGTCATCTTATTATCTAGATGTAACCTAGTCATGATCACAGGGTTGCTGCAATGAGAGAGAGGGAACACTTTAGCATGATGCTCTTGCAAGTTTAGAGTGGTTTTTAGTTTATCTAAACAGGATGGATCCCACTGTTTCTCAAATCCCTCCTCAAACCAAAAAGGAAGAACTAGTCAGGACTATTCTCACCGTACAATACTTGCTTAACTGTTCAGCCAGGCCGGTGTCGGTACTTCGAGGGAGGTTTTACGACGCTTTCGTGAAGTTCCTTAATTAAATAACCTCTTTTCTCTGGGGGCGTAGCCCCGCTGACACCTTTCTCGACACCTACTTGGTTTATATCATTGATCGTTAAGTGACGAATCTCCTGATGAGTAGCGAATACTCACAGTAGGATCGGGATCCAAATATCATTGTGTGATAATACTGAAGGAATCCTACCAACATTATCAAACTCCAAATGGTATGCAATACTAGCAAGTTTCAGTTTCTGTAGAAACTCCCGATGTGGATTTTTGCCTCATGCTCTTATGACCTTGACAAGGGCCAACAAATCATAAGTCACTTGTCAAGTTCTACCCGTCATTATCCTGTTAATTTGAACCCATCCGTACATACCCCTGACGTTGGCTAAATGATAGTACGACTGTCCCAAACCAACTCTTATATCTATGCAACAAATGAATACCCAGCAGCTCCCAAACACTATGTCTTGACTAAGGGCCAAACATAACTTGAATACTACTGAATACTCAAATGAAATGACGGAGGGTTACGAATGGTTTTGGCGAAACCGTGAACGTAGTGAACTTGATATGATCGAAGGAACCTGATAGCTTTTAAAAGGAGTGGCTAAAGCTCCGTAATTAAAAAATATCTTCTGTTTTTAAATAACTGAGTGGTTTCTTTTAAACTGTTCCAACGATTCAACTTTGGTTTATTTTCTTTGCATTAATATAATGTGTCCCATCAATTAACCTATCATTACAGAAAACAACGAAAATACAATGTCCTCTTATGCCATCCGCATTCGCTACTGGGCCCCGTCATTCACCCGTTAGGTTACTTAACTAACGACAGAGCGGGGGCTGGGCTAGCGCTGGTGCAAAACATAAGTGACGCCTAATAGATATCATATATAGATATTGTACATTCGTCAGACGCAATATAGTCATTCCAGATCACAGATGAACATATTGGATTTTCTACGAATCCGCATTCCTTTTGAGCCTGCAAAGAAAGACGGATTACACAGTCGCGATGAATAGCCAAAACCCCACCCTAGACCCCTACGGGTACGGAAAACTACCCGCCTAGTACCCGAGGTGAAGCGGTCTCCCTCAACAACGTGAGTAGGCCACTAAACACTTCAAAATACCCGGTAGTTTGTGTACCCCAACTTGGGTCAATCCTAGGAGCAGAAAACAGTAAATGAAATAATACAACGGTGGCTACAACCTCAACCCGGATGTGCACCACAAAAGAATATAACAACAAATTACAATTTACATTTGAATGAAAGAAACACTCGTCTCACATCCCTGGCTATCCATTCACGACAATCCAACAAGTCCACATTCACAAACCAGTAAAAACCATTACAGAAATGTGCAACCCCCTGCTAACCGACATACTAGCAGTTTGGGGAGGTTTACGAACACATTAAATACAACACAGATATAATCCAGTTAGCCAAATATCTTAGGATTTCGATCAAGCAAACACAAATGAATCTACTCCAAATAATTCTCTGTGCACCTAAAACCTGAACAGAAACAAAACATTCCAGAAAATACAACATCAACACAGAAGAATAACTGAGCAAATTTGGGTTGACTCGGAATCAACTCGGCCGCGGATCCGCGGCGAATCGCTTGGATCGGCGGCGGTTCCGCGGCGCTATGGCCGATTTATGATCCCAAATTTCTTCACAATTCTTAGAATTCCCTGCTTGTATTTTTAAGGGTCCCTGAAAAATTTTTAGACCCCGTTTTAAAATCGGCAGAAACATGGTGAAAACGTCGTATTTTCGGGTTCGTTTTGCGATCGAATTTCTAACGACTTTGTTAGTTAGTTATGGTTTAGCGAGGCTCTGATGCCACTGTAAGTCGACTTTAGACACCCCACATGATGCGGGGAGGCGGAATAGGTAAAACAATCATTTTGTTTAAACTAATATCGACTAACTTTACGGATCTTTGCTAAACCCTAACTAACAACTACATAGAAGTGATTAGCTACTATGAAAAATGATTATACCTAATGAATCAAGCCCTTCTTGTTTTCGTTGATCACCTCCTCGTCGGCCTCCTCGTTGTGATAGAAGATCCACCCGAGAGCTACTTCTCCAAGCTTTAACCTCACACTTGAGGTAACTAGGTGGCTATGAGTGCTAATCAAAGCAACCTAGAGGATATAGAAGAGGATTAGGGATCTATTAGTCTTGTTAACCCTAGGATCTCAACACATGAGAGGATTAGGGTTAGTTATTGAAGAGAGAGAGCTTGAGGAGAGAGAAGGTGAGAGTGAGAATGATAATGAATTATAACTCATTTTAGAATATATATGAAGCATGATAATTATTAAAATGAATAACATAAGAATAATAATATCAACCATGCTTCATTAACTCTCTTTGGGTGAATCGTCTAATGAGTCATTAAGCAATAAATGTTTCCTTAACCTATTTGATGAATCACACCATGAGTCACTAATCCATTTAATGCAAATTCCACCTAAGCCTCCAACTCATTAATCTTCTAGAAGCTTCTCGACTAATTACGAGAATGCCCCTCCCATCCATGAAAACACGGAAATACTGAGACTGTATAAATCCAATAATCCAATACTAGAATCTGGCTTAAACCAAAGCCTGCTAGTATAAACTGTCCGAACATCGTACGTGCGTAAAAACACGTATGTGTCCGAACCCTGTCGTAAAACCATACGACCTCTATATCGTTTCGCCTGAAGCAGGGAAACTCTCTGTGTGGGACTCTAAAGACTCGACACTTACGCTGGCAGTGGGTTTAACCACAGGCCGCAAGCGGTACTAGCTGTACGTAACGGTCCCCAGGTAGATGTCGATAAGAAGGCAGATGAGGAAACCCATCCGAACTCCTACTGAGCCTGATGTGACAATCTCCGTACAGTCCGATCTGTTCGTCTAGGACTATCGCATATCGGGCCTAGGGGCGGCAAACGTCAGTCCCCTATAAGCGGTATAAGTCGTGTCGGAGTGAAACCCATTACACCTTGAGAAGCTACTGGAAATCCTACCAGTAAATCTCGTTTGCCCTGGCCAGGGACTTTGCGTAATAGCTCTCCAAACACAGCGCGATATCAACTCCCAATACCGGGAGAGACGAATCCTATCTAACCGCCACTGCCTCCAAGTGCTTCGGGACTGCACCCAACTGCTACCTATTTGCACGACTCCTTTGAGCCATGGTAGGGTAGCAATCTAAGAACAGTGGGAACACACTCGAGACTAAGCAGCAGTGTCAAGTCTGCGGACTATGCTGTACTCATGTCACCTGGGAACTGTTAACTGACGACGGGTATAGTACCAACCAACAGTTCCCTGCGAGTCCTGTCCGGTGTACCCGTAACCCAACGAGCACCTGTATACTATCTCCAGTACAACGTACTAATGGCTGTGGGACAGACCATTTCCCCTGCTGGGATAAGAAGCGTACACACTAGTCTACTCCGGAGTATCGATGCCCTGTCTCGACAATCCTACGACTAGGGACCTGAAAAAGGATGTGCTTGTAGACTACCCAGCCCCCACTAGTGTGACTGCCATCACAACGCTGGTAGTCAAGAAAGATCCTAAGGGCTCTATCAATATGTATTCTCGATATGCTAACATATACACACATTAAGATAGATACAAACCAGGTAGCGTACTACCATGTTTAGCAAGACTATTAATATAACTGTGAATATCCCAAGCTTCCATTAAGTAATATACAGGTTAGTATGATACAATAATGGCCCTTAGGGCATATACACTAACAGTAGACTGGTACGAAAGGTGTTAGAAGTGGCACGAGACTGTAACCATAATATACCTAACCTGAATTCAATTGCCGTTGTACCGTGGCTGAATGGTTCCTTGTGCTCCGTATACCGTAGTTTCCGGAATAGTGGGACTCCTCTCGTATACACTAGCATTCTTCTGTACCAAGCTACAAACCACAGCGTTAACATTAAATACAACATTATAACAATATACTCTCTATTCTGTCTATTCCATTCTTGTCTATTTACGGGACTTACCGAGCGATTTGTTCGCTGACGACATTCTCTTTCTTTTCTTTGGAATGTCGTTTGCTGATTCGGACCTTCAGGAGATCGAGCCCACCTTCGAGGAATTGGATCAGCTAGCTTTCGACCCAGAGCTCTAGTTACTTGTACACATTTACATTCTGTATTTTCTATTTCTGTTATGCCACTGTTTAGGCATTGCTTTCCATTCCATGTATTTACTTTTCAGATGTATTGTAAAAAGAATGTTAATAAATAAAAGTTGATGTTCAATTATATCTATTGTCACTGTCTCGTGTGCATTTTACTTGTATTGCTTAGATACGCTTAACGTGTTTACTTCAGAGTAAATACGTAGCGGCCTCGTCGCATCCCCTTTACCGTATACCGGGAAGTGGGGCCTGACAGGTTTTGTTGGTGGCTCATACAGGTCAGAGCTGTATGGAACCCTACCATGCGGTTCAGTTCTGCGTGGACAACCTAAGCAATATAACACAAGAACGAGCAACTGAAAACATTCTTTACAATTCATACTTCTTGAATCTTATCATTTCATATACCTAGAATCTGTCTTAACCCAAATTTTCTTTGAAGGTTATGGATTCCCCAAACAACACCAACATGAATGTCAACAACACTCCCCCACCACTACCACTCACACCTGCCGTCGCTGCTCTGATCAATGAGCAGACGGTTCTGCTTGAAGCAATCCGCAGCCTCCTAGAAGGACAGCAGCAGCAGACTGCTATTCTAATGAACCGTCCCGAGGCAGAAGCACCTGGAGTGAAGCAATTCAAAGCTTTGCACCCCAAACAATTCTCAGGAAAGGAGAGCCCTCCAGAAGCAGAGAAATAGGCTCAAAGTATCGAAGATGATCTGGCGGCGGCACAAGTGCCAGAGATAGCTTGGGTCCGTGTTACGAAATTACAGCTCACGGACAATGCACGGGTTTGGTGCAATGCAGATGAAAACCGTCTTGATCAACCCATCGAATGGAAGACTTTTCATGATATATTCGACGCAAAGTACTTCCCTGAGACTGCTAGGTTCGACATGGAACAGCAGTTCATCCATCTGCAACAGGGTTCGATGTAGACCAAATCAGTGGATGAATACGATGCTGATTTCACCATGCTCAGTCGGTAAGATATGTCTCAATAATTCGATTTTTCAATATATCACATACTACACAGCTAAAACAATATTTTAACAGATTTGCGGCACACCTGATACCGATGGATGAGATCAGAGCCCGTCGATTTCAACAAGGGTTAGATTCGAAGATTCAGGCTGCATTAGCCACAGAAGATTTTCCGACTCATGAATTGGCTGTGAAAGCTGCCCGCTGTTATGAGGTAGTGGTAAAGATGAGGGGCAGATCTCAATCTGCTAAAGTTAAGCGTCCTGCCACCCAGATGGAAGGAGGAGCCTCATCAAGGCCACCATTTATGCCCAGGAGACCAGGAGTACCAATCAACCAGCCCAGCCTTTTGTACCTACTGCAAAAGAGATGGACACTTGGCGAAAGACTGCCGGTGAGCCAGCCTTATTTGCTTAGTCTGAGGCTCAGCTACTCATGATATTGGGTCTTGTCCCCGAAAACACAACCCAATTTTTGCACCCAGGCCAGCAATCACTTACCAGCAGAGACCACCCCTTCAGGCACCTGCTCCAAGACTCACTCTCCCTGCTCCACCAACTAGAGGACCACTGACTGCACCTCCTCCTCGTCAGTTCCATCAAGCTCAACGGAACGTTCCGAGGAATGCTTCTCCAGCCAGGAGGAATGTACTACGGCGACAGGCTTTCACAATGACCGTGGAAGAAGCTGAGGCCACTGTCCAAGTCATCACTGGTAACCCTTTCTTCTCAAGCTTTTCTTTCAGTCTTAACACCTACCTACATATTTTTCCTATACCTAAAACATATCCCACATACCTTAGGTACAATCTTAGTAGCCTCACTACCTGCACTAGCATTATTCGATACTGGAGCATCTCATTGCTTTATTTCGCAACGGTTCGTCCGAACTCATGCGATTCTAGTCACACCGCTTGTATCTAGTTGGAATGTCAGTTCAGGAAATGACGTTCTAAAGGCAACAATGGGATACAGGTTGTGTCCAGTAGTCTTCTCCTGCAGAGAATTCTATGCTGACTTCAAGGTGCTAGACATACAGAACTTCGTTATGGTTCTAGGTATGGATTGGCTCGGAACATTTTATGCTACCATTGACTGTCGTCAAAGGAGGGTAGTATTCGAGATTCCAGAGCATCCGGTCTTCTATTTCAAAAGTGGAGACCGTACCCTGGAGCCAAGTACTTATAAGACAAAACCAAAGAAGGCAGTGATTGCAGCAATTCAAGCGGACGATGGATCAAAGCCAGAGTGGTTCGAGAGTTCGACGATGTGTTTCCTGACGATATATGAGGTTTGTCTCCTGATCGAGCTCTTGAATTCAGTATTGATTTAATACCAGGAGCATAACCGGTGATCAAAGCACCTTATCGATTAAGTCCGGAAGGTTCGAAGGAAGTCCGAACTCAGTTGGACGAATTATTGGCGAAAGGATGGATTTGTCCCAGCACTTCAAGTTAGGGATCTCCAGTTCTACTTGTAAAGAAGAAGAAAGGTTCATATAAAATATGCATTGATTATAGAGCATTGAACGAAGTAATGATAAAGAACAAGTATCCGCTACCGCTTATCGACGATTTATTCGATCAGCTAAGTGGATCTTATGTTTTCTCTAAATTAGATCTTCGTTCGAGTTATCATCATGTGAAGGTCAAGGAATCTGATCTCCATAAAACGGCATTCAAAACTCGCTATGGTCATTACGAAGTTCTTGTGATGCCATTTGGAGTGACCAACACACCAGCAATATTCATGAACCTGATGAATCAAGTTTTCCAGGAGTACTTAGACGGGTTTGTTGTCATCTTTATCGACGACATCCTGGTGTATTCAAAGAGTCGGAAAGAACATGCCGAGCACCTATAAATTGTCCTGGAAACTCTATGACAACATCAACTCTACGCCAAGTACAACAAGTGCGAGTTTTGTCTAGATCAAATTGGTTTTCTTGGACATATTGTATCAGACGAAGGAATCTCGGTGGATCCAGCGAAAGTTTCAGTAGTAAGCGAATGGCCGTCACCAAAGTCAGTGAAGGATATTTGAAGTTTCTTGGGTCTAGCAGGATATTACAGAAGGTTCATTGAAGGATTTTCGAAGATAGCAACACTCCTGACTAAGCTCACACGTAAAGATGAAGAATTCATGTGGTCAGAAGCACGCGAGCAAGCTTTCGTAGAACTCAAGTCAAGGTTGACATCAGCGCCTATTCTCGTTATACCGGACCAATCTGGAGGTTTTGAAGTGCATTGCGATGCATCCGGTAAGGGATTAGGATATGTTCTACATCAGCACGGTAAGGTTATGGCTTATGCTTCAAGACAGCTGAAAATTCATCAGCGCAATTACCCGACGCATGATTTGGAGTTGGCGGCCGTTATCTTTGCTCTTAAGATTTGACACCATTATCTTCTTGGTGAACGAGTGAACATATACACAGATCACAAGAGTCTGAAATATATGTTTACTCAGAAGGAGTTGAATATGCGGCAGAGACGATGGTTAGAACTCATGGCGGACTTCGACATCAACCTACAATATCACCCAGGGAAGGTGAATGTAGTAACTGATA
This sequence comes from Agapanthus africanus, assembly GCA_030015575.1. Lineage (NCBI taxonomy): Eukaryota > Viridiplantae > Streptophyta > Magnoliopsida > Asparagales > Amaryllidaceae > Agapanthus > Agapanthus africanus. The sequence goes on along the minus strand of JASDDO010000019.1, from coordinate 89,178,709 downwards.
CTCTTAATCGCCAACCATTAGTAATGAATCTCACCGCCCAGTGGAAGTTTCAACAATACTTGCATCAGATAGAGATTGAAGTAGTCATGCCAAGTAACGCATCAAGTTTGATGAACTTACAAATTCAATCTATTATTGTCAATCAGATCAAAGCAGCTCAAGAAAGTGATGCTAAGTTGTAAAAGATCAGAGAACAAGTAGAGAATAGACTCAAAACAGACTTCATCATCCATGAAGACGGATCTTTGAAATACGTGTAATACCCAGCAGCTTTTGTACGTATATATCCATAGTTTTCTTTTCACCTTTAAGATTTTATTTAAAATTACCTATTACTTTAAAATTTCCCAATCTATTTTAGTTCTCCCCCCATTTCCTTTCTATAACCCGAAATCCCTACACAATAACCCTAGCACCATTCCATCAGCCCAACTCTTTCCATTTCTCCCAGTTATATGATTTAACCCAAAATTTATTTCTCAGCCCAAATCTATTTTTCCTTTTATTTTATAAACCCCAAGTCCATTCCCTACCTCATTTTATCCTTTCATTCTTCATTCATATCCCCGGCCCGTTCACTAATTAATGTCTTTTTCCATTTCCTTTAACCAATTTCTTTTCTGGCCCGAGCCCAGCACACTTTTCTCAGCCCATGACCATTCATTTTTATTCCAAAATTTTTACCTCAGCAGCCCACCAGGCCTGGCCTTTCTTTTCCCACTTTTCTATATACTTTCCCAGCCATTTGGATTTTTTTAAATAAATCCCCTTTTAAACATAAAATCACCCAGCCCAATGAAACTTCCTCAGCCCATCCCCTTAAAATAAATCTCTGCAGCCCACGAGTTTTATTCTTAAGGGAATTTTTTTCCCTTGCGAGCCCGGCCCACTTCCTCAGCCGTTTCCCCAACACACGACCCGACCCGCCTTCTCCTGTTCATCATCCCCTCCAAAGGCTCTTTCCCGCTCGCGCGCGCTTCTCGCGCCGCCTCCTCCGCCTGCGCCCACGTCGCCTGGCCGTTACTCCCCACGACGCGTGACCCCTCGCACTCCCCTCTCTAACCTCGTCGCCCCATCACTTCCTCACTCATCCTCCTCCCAACACCTCTCATTCACCCACCTTCTCCCTCAATCGAGCACCACCCCCTGCACGCATCCGCCACCGAGTCTCACCCACTCCCTCGACGACGGCAACGACCCTACCACCTCGTACTCCCCCTCGACCTCCTCCACGTCGCCAACAGCACACCCTTCCTCCTCCAGTCCCCTCAACCACCATTTCTCTCTCTCTCTGTAACTCCCTGTCTCTCTCTCTAACTCTCTCTCTCACTCACTGTCTTTCTCATTCTCTCTCTCTCTTCCTCTATCTGTCTCCCTATCTCTCTCACTCTGTCTCTCTCTCTCTCACTCTGTCTCCCTCTCTCTCTCCCTCCCAATCTCTCCCTCTAACTCTCTCTTCCGATTCCTCCCTCTCACTGTCTCTCTCTCTATACCCTCTCTCTCTCACTCAACCTCTCTGTGCACTCCTTCTCTCTCCCCCTGCTTTCTCTCTCTCTCTCTATCTACACTTCTCTCTCTCTCTCTCTCCCTATATCACTTTCCCTCTCTTGAACCCACATCCCGAACACCTCACTGGAACCCGCCAGCAACCACCTTGTTCCCACGAGCCGAGTTGTGATCACCGCAAAACATTCGAGCCTTGGCTGTTCATCGAGCACTTTCCGTACGTCGTCGATCCTTGCCGTCTCGGTCGTCGCTGCTGCTTCCGTACAGCCCCCAGACGTCCCCAGGCAAGTTTTTACTTGCTTTCATGCTATTCTATATATGTTACAAATCAACATCGTATATATATCCCATGTTTGCCTTATGTTAAATATTGCAACACAACTGTTCGATGCTTGTTCCCTTAAGAAATCATTATCAATTTTGGCGGAACTAAATAGTTTTGCTTGGCCCGTATGGTTTTGAACTTAGTGTATGAATTTCGTTGGATAATTTGATCGTTAACGACTAAAACAACTGCCCCCAAGTTTAACCGTAAAACTGTAATTCTGTTGCACCTGAAAACCGTTAAGTTCACCATAAATCCTATACATATTAGAATGGTGCGTTCGAGGGCTCAAATCGAAGATAACTCGACGAACTTTAACCCTATACCAGTTTCCAGACATTTCTGTATTTAAACTGTGATGATAATTGTATCGGAGTGCGACTCTGGACTGCAGTCCAGAGCGACTTCAGTCGTGCTTGCTGTTCCGTATTGGATACCATAGGATTTCCTTAACTCGTAGGTTGCGGAACTCCGCTGCTTATTATAGGTAACTCTGTTAGCTAGACAATACAATTGGTTTTATTCTGTTTCGTTACCGTTTGATATTTAATCTGTAATTTAATAGATCGGGACACATAACAGTCCCAGCAGAATCAGAATTGACATGTTAATATTAAACAGAGTATAACTCCTAACGTACAGACGCGATTGAAGATCCGTCTGTTGCGTTGAAAACCTTACTGAAAACCCTAGAATTCATCCAACTGTAGCATCGCTAAAATCTGATCCCAACTGGGGTCAAAATGCGTTGCGAAACGGACTTCTGGTTCTGAAATTGGATTTCCAGCCGCGAGCGCTTAAAATGAAATGGTTATAATTAATGATCCTGAAACCCGATTGGCTTGAAACAAAATTCTATGGATGGATAACTGAACAAACTAATTACTACCTGTTTATCGTTTCGCTAAATTATATACGTACGTTTCATGATAAATCGTGCAAGTGATAGACTACTGTTTTTATGACACCTTAATTGTGCTTATATACTGTTCATGCATCATATCATACCTATATCATTGTAGTGATAACCTAGTGATATCGTGCATTCACCCAGTGTTAGATTTTAGTGATGATTGTGGCAAGTACGTCAGTGTTTGTGTATTCGTGATTAAGTGAAAGTGATGAGTACTTGTACACAATCAGTGACCTTATTGTTCTATTGCATTGTCGACGTCTGTGGGATGCGTGTACGTGTGACTATAAGTGGTATGGGACACTTATGGAAGCGCTTGCACGGGTGTCACAGATAAGGCATCCGACACTGCCATTTATCTTAGGTATTAGTCGGGACGTGCTTGATGGAGGTCCTGCCTCCAGTTCTCGCGCAGACTTGTCACGGATCGATTAGTATTTAGGGTGATGGTTAGCGTTTGATGTAGACCACGGGGTGTGGGGTAGTTTAAGTGTGAGTTCAACAGAATCTCGGGAGTCCCATGCCGGCTTATATATTTAGGGAGTTATATGGAGATTTACAGGGTACGTGATATATACACCGTGATATTCTTGTTACATGTTGGGCCCGTGGTCCCTTGCCCTTGGGTTCTACCCTTGGGTGGAGGACACTCGCGAGTGGTTGACTCTCACACTTGGACTGACGATAGGCTTAGTGACCTGTACAGTGAGACTTAGAGACTGATAGGGATACTGGCATTTATATTACTTTTACACTGTGTTGACATACGTGACATATCGTTATACTACTTTACCGTTTCCGCTGCGTTGATTACTGCACATTCATATACATGCTGTCATTGATTTACTGTGATTCATATCTACTATACTGTTAGAACTGTTGCTTGATTATATATATATTATATTGCTATTGTGTCGCTCTGACGACCTGAGTATGCATGCTCAGTGTGAGGAGAAGATTTAGCTTGGATCAGACCTAGACGTGCTTCACAGACTTCTTTACTTGCTACTCCGAGTTACTTTCGTTTGTTCCACTTCAGGTCAGTTTATATTATTGTATCTTTCAGTTACTGCATTTCTCATTACCTGCGCATCGTTTACTGTTTACCATAATAAACTAGAAGCCGAAGTGTGACTACGGCAGGACATTTCCTTGACCGTAGGAGCATGGCTGGCCTTGTCTACCCTCGTATTCCGTATTTTGGGAAGCGGGGCGTGACATGGTTTAGTTGGTATCAAAGCCCAGGTTTTGCATCGATTGGGATTGCAGTTTTCCGTGTATAGTTTGACAATCTAAGACATCCCTCGGTCTAGGTTGTAAACTTGTCATTCTTGATCCATATTCACATCGTGTGTTCAGCTATCTATTCGCTATGGTTTCGGGTGACTTGACAAGGTTACGTGGTTGCAATTGCACTACCGTAATCTAATCAAGTAACTTAAAATCATATAGTTGATTCTCCACTTGTAATGAATTCACCACCTCTGATATTCTTGAATCTTTGTCCTATCCATATTACATTTTGATTCGTTCAGCTTGTGGCTTATATCATTCTCAAAAATCATTATTTCAGGATCATGTCTTTCAACGACTCTTTGTCTTTATCCGCTCCCCAGAATCAGACCGTCGAGATTCTGAGTGTACTGCAAGGTTTAAAGGAAGCCCATGAGCGAACAAATGACTTGTTGGCTGAAGGACTGAGAAGACAGATGAGTCAGGATCAGCGGGAGTCTCCAATCATAAAGGGATCCCCGTTAGACGAGGAAAAGAGAAGATAATGAAGCGTCAATTTCTTCCCCAGCAACAGAAGCGGCAGAAGACCCCATGCTGTGGATACTGTAGGAGGCCAGGACATCTTCAGAAGAATTGTCGCCGCGCCCAGGGGAAATGTCTGATTTGTGGATCCAACGAACATCTCATCAACGGTTGCCCAGAAAGGAAGGAGATACAAGGAGGAGATTCGTCCACACTTCCTACTTCTGCCGAATGACGATTATTGCGTGGTTCGCCCTTCGAGGATAAAGTAGACCCAACACCGGATTCAACTCGCGTAACGATGATGCAGCAGTCTAGCAATCAAAGAAGATTTTTTATGTTTTCCTATTTCATTATTATGTTGTCATCTTTTTATGAATATTTCTTTCCGTTTGAAATCTTGTATCCGTTGAACGTATGGTTGAATGCAATAAAATTTGAATCGTAATACGTGTATCATTCTCATGCTTTCTCCATATCAGATTCTATTCTTTATCACAGTATTTTAAATTCTGAGCTTTCAATTCCTGCAACCGCATATTTTCCTATACTTTGTACTTGAGTTTTTCCTTGATGTATCCCACTGCCTAATCATGACTTTTCTTTTCAGAGTATGGCCCACCCTGGAGCAGCGCCGCATCTGGATGAGGATGCACAATCTTGCATTTCCCGAGACCGCATGCTGATGATTTCTGACGATGAGATCAACGGTCCCCAGGTCAACTTCGGAAACAACGATTCAGAGGACGAAGGAGCAGCCGCCCCAGAATTCGACATGATAGGCGATTCCGACGAAGAAGATGGAGAACCTGAAGAGAACCCGATAGAGGAAGATCCCGAGGAAGATCCGATAGAAGAAAATCCAGTGGAAGAAGATCCCATGGAAGAAAATGCAGAAGGAGAGAACCATATGGAATCGGACCTCGATGAAGGAGCTCTATCCGAGGGGGAAAGACCGGAAGATCAAGACCCTGCGGTGGAAGAACTTCCACTGGCGATGCCCACGAGACGCTATAGAAATGGACGCCCTACCTGAGTGCGCGAGCCTACCGCAACTTACAGAATCTCCACAACCGCGGCTGACGGAATTTCTTTTGATGTTGTCTTTCTGGCCAAGTAAAATGTGTATAGTTTAGGGCCACTTTCTGTCTTTGAGAATGCCGTGTTTCAGATTTTCTTGAATGAAATAAATCTTCTGCATTATTGGTGTAATACCCGGTTTTCTTTTATACGCCAATGTCCGTATTTTTAGAAGTTTGTTAGTTTACATTTAAAACTATTTTAGTTAGTTCAAAAACCTTATTATCTATCCATCTTTACATTTTTCCCAGAATCTTTTATTTGCTAATTCCAAACCGGACCCTCCCTTAAATTTTTCCCTATCTTTATTTATTTCCAAAACCCAAACTCATTTTTCAATAAATGAATTTCATTCCCTGCCTCAGCACAGCCCCAATCCTCACTATTTTCTCCTTATTTTTCTTGGCCCGCGCTTCCATATATTTCCCAATAATTCTTTTCTTCAAAATCTCAGCCATCAGCCCATGCATTTTCCTTTCAATTCCCTATTTTCATTTTGTCATTTCCTCAGCCCACATCCCTTTTAATTCCTTATTTTCCAAGCCCGATAGCTATTCCCAGCAGCCCGAGCCCACAAAATATATTTAAACCATTTTTATTTCTCAGCTCGGCCCACTCCTTTTAATCCCAATTATTTTTCCTAATAAACCCCGGCCCGGCCCAAGCCCTCTATCCTTCAGCCACGCCCGCTTCTCCCCAACACCCGACCCGACCCGATTCTGTGCTTCTTCCCCAACGGCTCTATTCCATTCCCGCGCACGTTTCCTCGCGACCACGTCGCGCATTCCTCGCCTCCGCCGTCGCCCACGCCAGCTCTCGAACGTTACCCGTGACGCTCGCCTCGTATTCATTTCCCTCAACCCTCACTCTCGCAACTTCTTCCGCCCTTCTCTCCTTCACCCACGTCCCCAAGTTTTTTTCCCACGTCGGCCACGCCTCCGTGCTCGTCGCCACGACCGCGCGCCTCGCAAGCTCCACAAGCGCGACCCCTCCTCCTCCTCTCTTCCTCCACTGCCCCGAGCGACTTCGCCTGCACCCACTTCGCCTACACCCACCTCGCCTGCCTCACGCCGCTCGTCCCACCTCGCCGCCTTCACCCTCGTCCCTCGTCGCACCCATCATCTCTCCTGCACCCGAGCCGACCTCCCTCTTCACCGTCGTTTCGACCACCGCCGGCGCCCCTCTCCTCACCCTCAACTCGAGACCCCATCATCCAGCCCTACACCCTCTACCACCCCAACTCCAACAACCATTGCCGAGCTCCCCTCCACTGCGCGCCAGCCACCACCTCCATCGTCCGTGCTCCCCAGCCGTCTCCTTCGCCATTGTGATCTCCACGCTTCCAGCTGTGGCCCTCCACGTCCTCCACCCGACCACTGCGCTCCCCATCACACCCAACTCGAGCCACTTCCCTTGCCGACCCATCACCGGCCACCCTAACCCACAAACACCCCACCAACTCCCCCAACCTCTAACCTCTGGCCACCGCCTCACTGCCGGCCAACTCGTTGCCCTACAACTCCAAAGCCTCCGGCCTCCCAACCTTTCCAGAGCCACCATCACCACCCAACTATAACTCCTAGCCGTCACCTATGGCCTCTATGCTATTGGCCATCGCCTGAGCTCATTGTCGCCGTCCGCAGCAGCCCATCTCCATCTCCGAGCCAAGCTCCACGGTGCCGATCCTTGCGACGCAAGCCCAAGCCTCGCCGAGCCTGTGCCGAGATCAAGCCGAGCCAAACCCTTGTCACCGTTTCCGTACCGTGCTGTACTGCGTCTGCCGTACGTCTCCAGGCAAGTAATCTACTTGCTTACATGCTATTTATCTAAGTTACAATCGTTAAATACATGAATTATAATGTTACAAGTCAAAAACTATTGAGTGCTGTAACTGTTCGATGCTTGTTCTCTTAGGAAAACATTATCAAATTTGACGGAACTCAATGGTGTAGGTTGGCCCGTAGGGCTATGAACATAGTGTGTGATTTTCGTTGGATAATTGGATCGTTAATGACTAAAACAACTGCCCCCAAGTTTAACCGTAAAACTGAATTTCTACTGTACCTGAAAATCGTTAAATTCACCATAAATCATATACATATTAGAATGGTGCGTTCGAGGGCTCAAATCGAAGCTAACTCGACGAACTTTAATCCTATACCAGTTTCCAGACATTTATGTATTTAAATCATGATGATAATTGTATCGAAGTGTGACTCTGGACTGCAGTCCAGGGTGACTCAAACTGTGCTTGCTATTCCGTAATGGATACCATAGGATTTTCTTAACTCGTAGGTTGCGGAACTCCGCTGCTTATAGTAGGTAACTCTGTTATCTAGACAACACATTTGGTTTCGTTCTGTTTCGTTACCGTTTGATATTTAATCTGTAATTTAATAGATCGGGACACATAACAGTCCCAACAGAATCAGGATTGACATGTTAATATTAAACGGATCATAACTCCTAACGTACAGACGCGATTGAAGATCCGTTGGTTGCGTTGAAAACTTTACTGAAAACCCTAGAATTCATCCAACTGTAGCGTCGCTAAATTATGATCCCAACAGGGGTTAAAATGCGTTGCGAAATGGATTCCTGATTCTGAAAGCGGATTTCCAGCCGCGTGCGCTTAAAATGAAACAGTTATAACTAATGATCCTGAAACCCGATTGGCCCGAAACCAAATTAGATGGATAGCTAACTGAACATACAAATTACTACCTGTTTATCATTTCACTAAATTATATACATATGTTTCATGATAAATCGTGCAAGTGATAGACTGTCGTTTTTATGATACCTTAGTCGTGCTTCTTATACCGTTCGTGCATCATATCATACCTATATCATTGTAGTGATAACCTAGTGACATCGTGCATTTACCCAGTGTTAGATTTTAGTGGTGATTGTGGCAAGTACGTCAGTGTTCGTGTATCCGTGATTAAGTGAAAGTAATACGTACTGGTACACAATCAGTGTTCCTATTATTTCATTGCATTGTCGACGTCTATGAGATGCGTGCACGTGTGACTATAAGTGGAATGGGACATTTATGGAAGCGTTGCACGGGTGTCACAGATAAGACACCAGACACTGCCGTTTATCTTAGGTATTAGTCGGGACGTGCTTGATGGAGGTCCTGCCTCCAGTTCTCGCGCAGACTTGTCACGGATCGATTAGTATTTAGGTAGATGGTTAGCGTTTGATGTAGACCATGGGGTGTGGGGTAGTTTAAGTGTGAGTTCGACAGAATCTCGGGAGTCCCATGCCGGCTTATATATTTAGGGAGTTATATGGAGCTTTACAGGGTATGTGATATATACACTGTGATATTCTCGTTACATGTTGGGCCCGTGGTCCCTTGCCCTTGGGTTCTACCCTTGGGTGGAGGACACTCACGAGTGGTTGACTCTCACACTTGGACTGACGATAGGCTTAGTGACCTGTACAGTGAGACTTAGAGACTGATAGAGATACCGGCATTTTATTCCTTATATACTGTGTGGCATACGTGACATATCGTTATACTGATTTACTGTTCCGCTGCGTTGATTACTGCACATACACATTCATACTGTCATTGATTTACTGTTATTCATTTCTATTACCACTGTTAGAACTGTCACTTGATTATATATATATTTATTATTGCTATTGTGTCGCTCTGACGACCTGAGTATGCATGCTCAGTGTGCGGAGAAGATTTAGCTTGGATTACTACTAGACGTGCATCACAGACTTCTCGACTTGCTACTCTGAGTTACTTTCGTTTGTTCCACTTCAGGTCAGTTTACATTGTTGTATCTTTCAGTTACTGCATTTCTCATTACCTGCGCATCGTTTACTGTTTACCATGATAAACTAGAAGCCGAAGTGTGACTACGGCAGGATATTTCCTTGACCGTAGGAGCATGGCTGGCCTTGTCTACCCCTCGTATTCCGTATTTTGGGAAGCGGGGCGTGACATGGTTTAGTTGGTATCAGAGCCAGGCTTTGCATCGTTTGGGATTGCAGTTTTCCGTGTATTGTTTGACAATCTAAGACATCCCTCGGTCTAGGTTGTAAACTTATCATCCTTGATTCATATTCACATCGTGTGTTCAGCTATCTATTCGCTATGGTTTCGGGTGACTTGACAAAGTTATGTGGTTGCAATTGCACTACCGTACTCTAATCAAGTAACTTAAAATCATATGGTTGATTCTCTACTTGTAATAAATTCATCACCTCTGATATCCTTGAAACTTTGTCCTATCCATATTCCCTTTTGATTCGTTCAGCTTGTGGCTTATACCATTCTCAAAACTACTGTTTCAGGATCATGTCTTCCAACGACTCTTCGTCTATATCCGCTCCCCGGAATCAGACCACTGAGATTCTAAGTGTACTGCAAGGTCTAAAGGAAGCTCAAGATCGAACAAACAACTTGTTGGCTGAGGGACTGAGAAGACAGGTGAGTCAGACCCCAGCGGGAGCCTCCTATCATAAAGGGATCCCTATTGGACGAGGAAAGGAGAAAAAGATGAAGCGTCAACAGAAGCATCAGAAGAACCCTTGCTGTGGATATTGTAAGAGGCCAGGACACCTTCAGAGGGATTGTCGCCGCGCCCAAGGGAAATGTCTGATATGCGGTTCCAACAAACATCTTATCAATGGTTGCCCAGAACGGAAGGAACTACAAGGAGGAGTTTCGTCCACACTCCCCACTTTTGCCGAGTGACGATTATTGTGTAGTTCGCGCTTCGAGGATAAATCAGACCCGACACAGGATCCAACTCGCGTGACAGAATGCCACGGTCTAGCAATCAAAGAAGAATTTTATGTTATCTACTTCAGTAATAATGTGTTATCTTTTTATGAATATTTCTTTCAGTTTGAACTCTTGTGTCCACTGAACTTTTGATTGAATGCAATAAAATTGGAATCGTAATATATGTATCTTTCTCTTGTCCTTTCCCCTATTTATACCATTTATCATCACAACATTATTATTCTGATTTTCGGTTCCTGCCACCGTATGTTTCCTATACTTCGTACCTGGAGTTATTTTTCTTGATGCATTCCACTGTCTAATCATGACCTTTCTTTTCAAGACATGGCCCACCCTGGAGCATCGCCGCATTTGGATGAAGATGCATAGTCTTGCGTTTCCTTAGACCGCACGCTGATGAGTTCTGACGATGAGATCAAGGGCCCCAAGTCAATTTCGGAAACAACGATTCAGAGGACGAAGGAGTAGCCGCCCCAGAGTTTGACATGATAGCTGATTCCGACGAAGGAGAAAGAGGTCCTGAAGAGAACCCTATAGAGGAAGACTCGATAGAGGAAGAGCCCGATGAAGACCCGATAGACGAAAATCCAGTTGAGAAAAATCCCGTGGAAGAAAATCCAGAAGAAGAGAATCACATGGAATCGAACCTCGATGAAGAAGCTCCATCCGAGGAAGAAGGACTAAAAGATCAAGACCCTGCTGTGGACGAACTTCCAGTGGCGATAACTGCGAGGCGATATGGAAATGGACGCCCCTGCCTGAGTGCACGAGCCTACCGCAACCTACTGAACCTCCACAACCGCGGCTGACGGAATTTCTTTTGATGTTGTCCTTCTGGCCAAATAAAATGTGTATAGTTTAGGGTCACTTTTCGTATTTGAGAATGCCTTGTTTCAATTTTTCTTGGATGAAATAAATCTTCTGAATTCGTAAACCTTTTGATTATTGGTTCGCTTGATACTTGTTTATTGCCCTTATCCATTTATTTTTCTGCTGAGATCCCTGACTGTCCCTATCTACTCATTGTATCGTTTTCACCCTCGAAAGTACCGCACCCTGATCCTTGGAATGAGCCGCCATTCATCTTTCGTCTGTGCCTCGATTGAGATCCTTCTGGGAGGAGAAGTTCATAGTGAAACCCTTGAGTTAGCTAACCCTTCAAATTCTTGATTCATACGATATACCGAAAGTTATCCTCCCCATACTGTTTCCCTTGTAGCCCTTTGTGGCTCACCTTTACTTTTGTGTTGACTCGATTCCAATTTCCTTGATCTTCAGCCTAAAGCCGTCATCCTTCGACCTTTTGTATCAGCCACATCCCGTTGTAATCTCTACCCTACCTAAGCTTGGACACACTCATGCTTTTCCGTGTTACCCCAACTAGATTTAGGGGCACTATTATTTTAAAATGTAGTTTTAGTATTTTGCATTTGTCAAAGAGTACGTGATATTGATTACCCTGTTTTACGTATTTTAAGTGCATTATTATTATTCTTTTAGTAGCGCAACCTTAAACCGCGCACATTTTGTTCCATATTTCTTATTTTCACTATATGAGTTTTCTAAGCTATTTTGAAACTATTTGACCGATGCATTATCTTAAAATGTTTTAACCTACCGACTAGATTTCCACTACTTTATTCTTGTCGTTTTATTTTCAGGTTTTGTGCCTATGACTACTATTATAATGATTATACCTTGTATTTATCTTTCTGTCGTACTACCTTAAATATACTTGTATGTATCCCTGTTTGGGTTTCATTTTTTTTGAATACGCTTTGATCATTATTGTTCGTTATTGTTACCTATATTCTCGTATACTTGTAGTTGCTCTTATAGTGTTCCTACATTATACTGATTAGATCTATCTTACGTATATGGTAATTATATATACATAAGTATCTTCAGATTTTGTTTAACCATTTAAAGTAAATCAGCATGTATTAGTGTTCGATATGATAACTCTTCGCTTATGATATTGTTTCCTTTAAATTTCGAGGACGAAATTTCTGTAAGGGTGGTATGATGTAATACCCGGTTTTCTTTTATACGCCAATGTCCGTATTTTTAGAAGTTTGTTAGTTTACATTTAAAACTATTTTAGTTAGTTCAAAAACCTTATTATCTATCCATCTTTACATTTTTCCCAGAATCTTTTATTTGCTAATTCCAAACCGGACCCTCCCTTAAATTTTTCCCTATCTTTATTTATTTCCAAAACCCAAACTCATTTTTCAATAAATGAATTTCATTCCCTGCCTCAGCACAGCCCCAATCCTCACTATTTTCTCCTTATTTTTCTTGGCCCGCGCTTCCATATATTTCCCAATAATTCTTTTCTTCAAAATCTCAGCCATCAGCCCATGCATTTTCCTTTCAATTCCCTATTTTCATTTTGTTATTTCCTCAGCCCACATCCCACACATCCCTTTTAATTCCTTATTTTCCAAGCCCGATAGCTATTCCCAGCAGCCCGAGCCCACAAAATATATTTAAACCATTTTTATTTCTCGGCTCGGCCCACTCCTTTTAATCCCAATTATTTTTCCTAATAAACCCCGGCCCGGCCCAAGCCCTCTATCCTTCAGCCACGCCCGCTTCTCCCCAACACCCGACCCGACCCGATTCTGTGCTTCTTCCCCAACGGCTCTATTCCATTCCCGCGCACGTTTCCTCGCGACCACGTCGCGCATTCCTCGCCTCCGCCGTCGCCCACGCCAGCTCTCGAACGTTACCCGTGACGCTCGCCTCGTATTCATTTCCCTCAACCCTCACTCTCGCAACTTCTTCCGCCCTTCTCTCCTTCACCCACGTCCCCAAGTTTTTTTCCCACGTCGGCCACGCCTCCGTGCTCGTCACCACGACCGCGCGCCTCGCAAGCTCCACAAGCGCGACCCCTCCTCTTCCTCTCTTCCTCCACTACCCCGAGCGACTTCGCCTGCACCCACTTCGCCTACACCCACCTCGCCTGCCTCACGCCGCTCGTCCCACCTCGCCGCCTTCACCCTCGTCCCTCGTCGCACCCATCATCTCTCCTGCACCCGAGCCGACCTCCCTCTTCACCGTCGTTTCGACCACCGCCGGCGCCCCTCTCCTCACCCTCAACTCGAGACCCCATCATCCAGCCCTACACCCTCTACCACCCCAACTCCAACAACCATTGCCGAGCTCCCCTCCACTGCGCGCCAGCCACCACCTCCATCGTCCGTGCTCCCCAGCCGTCTCCTTCGCCATTGTGATCTCCACGCTTCCAGCTGTGGCCCTCCACGTCCTCCACCCGACCACTGCGCTCCCCATCACACCCAACTCGAGCCACTTCCCTTGCCGACCCATCACCGGCCACCCTAACCCACAAACACCCCACCAACTCCCCCAACCTCTAACCTCTGGCCACCGCCTCACTGCCGGCCAACTCGTTGCCCTACAACTCCAAAGCCTCCGGCCTCCCAACCTTTCCAGAGCCACCATCACCACCCAACTACAACTCCTAGCCGTCACCTATGGCCTCTATGCTATCAGCCATCGCCTGAGCTCGTTGTCGCCGTCCGCAGCAGCCCATCTCCATCTCCGAGCCAAGCTCCACGGTGCCGATCCTTGCGACGCAAGCCCAAGCCTCGCCGAGCCTGTGCCGAGATCAAGCCGAGCCAAACCCTTGTCGCCATTTCCGTACCGTGCTGTACTGCGTCTGCCGTACGTCTCCAGGTAAGTAATCTACTTGCTTACATGCTATTTATCTAAGTTACAATCGTTAAATACATGAATTATAATGTTACAAGTCAAAAAATATTGAGTGCTGTAACTGTTCGATGCTTGTTCCCTTAGGAAAACATTATCAAATTTGACGGAACTCAATGGTGTAGGTTGGCCCGTAGGGCTATGAACATAGTGTGTGATTTTCGTTGGATAATTGGATCGTTAATGACTAAAACAACTGCCCCCAAGTTTAACCGTAAAACTGAATTTCTACTGTACCTGAAAATCGTTAAATTCACCATAAATCATATACATATTAGAATGGTGCGTTCGAGGGCTCAAATCGAAGCTAACTCGACGAACTTTAATCCTATACCAGTTTCCAGACATTTCTGTATTTAAATCGTGATGATAATTGTATCGAAGTGTGACTCTGGACTGCAGTCCAGGGTGACTCAAACTGTGCTTGCTATTCCGTAATGGATACCATAGGATTTTCTTAACTCGTAGGTTGCGGAACTCCGCTGCTTATAGTAGGTAACTCTGTTATCTAGACAACACATTTGGTTTCGTTCTGTTTCGTTACCGTTTGATATTTAATCTGTAATTTAATAGATCGGGACACATAACAGTCCCAACAGAATCAGGATTGACATGTTAATATTAAACGGATCATAACTCCTAACGTACAGACGCGATTGAAGATCCGTTGGTTGCGTTGAAAACTTTACTGAAAACCCTAGAATTCATCCAACTGTAGTGTCGCTAAATTATGATCCCAACAGGGGTTAAAATGCGTTGCAAAATGGATTCCTGATTCTGAAAGCGGATTTCCAGCCGCGTGCGCTTAAAATGAAACAGTTATAACTAATGATCCTGAAACCCGATTGGCCCGAAACCAAATTAGATGGATAGCTAACTGAACATACAAATTACTACCTGTTTATCATTTCACTAAATTATATACATATGTTTCATGATAAATCGTGCAAGTGATAGACTGTCGTTTTTATGATACCTTAGTCGTGCTTCTTATACCGTTCGTGCATCATATCATACCTATATCATTGTAGTGATAACCTAGTGACATCGTGCATTTACCCAGTGTTAGATTTTAGTGGTGATTGTGGCAAGTACGTCAGTGTTCGTGTATCCGTGATTAAGTGAAAGTGATACGTACTGATACACAATCAGCGTTCCTATTATTTCATTGCATTGTCGACGTCTGTGAGATGCGTGCACGTGTGACTATAAGTGGAATGGGACATTTATGGAAGCGTTGCACGGGTGTCACAGATAAGACACCAGACACTGCCGTTTATCTTAGGTATTAGTCGGGACGTGCTTGATGGAGGTCCTGCCTCCAGTTCTCGCGCAGACTTGTCACGGATCGATTAGTATTTAGGTAGATGGTTAGCGTTTGATGTAGACCATGGGGTGTGGGGTAGTTTAAGTGTGAGTTCGACAGAATCTCGGGAGTCCCATGCCGGCTTATATATTTAGGGAGTTATATGGAGCTTTACAGGGTATGTGATATATACACCGTGATATTCTCGTTACATGTTGGGCCCGTGGTCCCTTGCCCTTGGGTTCTACCCTTGGGTGGAGGACACTCACGAGTGGTTGACTCTCACACTTGGACTGACGATAGGCTTAGTGACCTGTACAGTGAGACTTAGAGACTGATAGGGATACCGGCATTTTATTCCTTATATACTGTGTGGCATACGTGACATATCGTTATACTGATTTACTGTTCCGCTGCGTTGATTACTGCACATACACATTCATACTGTCATTGATTTACTGTTATTCATTTCTATTACCACTGTTAGAACTGTCACTTGATTATATATATATTTATTATTGCTATTGTGTCGCTCTGACGACCTGAGTATGCATGCTCAGTGTGCGGAGAAGATTTAGCTTGGATTACTACTAGACGTGCATCACAGACTTCTCGACTTGCTACTCTGAGTTACTTTCGTTTGTTCCATTTCAGGTCAGTTTACATTGTTGTATCTTTCAGTTACTGCATTTCTCATTACCTGCGCATCGTTTACTGTTTACCATGATAAACTAGAAGCCGAAGTGTGACTACGGCAGGATATTTCCTTGACCGTAGGAGCATGGCTGGCCTTGTCTACCCCTCGTATTCCGTATTTTGGGAAGCGGGGCGTGACAATTGGTTCGCTTAACAATTGTTTACTGTCCATATCCATTTATTTCCTGCCGAGTCCCTGACTGTCCACCCCTACTCATTGTATAGTTTTCACCCCGTTTCGATTAGAAAGTACCGCACCCTGATCCTTAGAATGAGCCACCCTCCATCCCTCGTCTGTGCCCCGTTGAGATCCTTCTGGGGGAAAACAGTTCCTGTGAAACTTCCGAGTTCACTAACTCTTCAAATTCTGATTCGTGGGTTGTACCGACTGGCATTTCCCCCACATTTTTCCTTGGTATCCCTTGTTGCTCATCCTTACTTCCTGTGCTGACCCTATCCCAATCTCCTTAACATTCAGCCTATAGCCGCTACACTCCGACCTTCTGTTTGAGCCACACCTTCTTGTAATCACTACCCTAGCTAGCCCTATTCGTATTGGTGATTTCTCTATTACCTCAAATATATTTAGAGACACTATTATTCAAAATTTAATTTTCATTATCTTAAATTTATCAAAGAGTACGTATTATTGATTTCTCCGTTTTATGTATTTTAAGTGCATTATTAGTATTCTCATTTTCAGTAGCGCAACCTTACACCGCGCATGTTTCTGTTCCATGTTTCTTATTTCCATTATATAAGTTTCCTAAATTATTTTAAACCTATTCTATCGATACCTTTTTCCTAAAATGTTTTAACCTACCGACTAAATTTTCACTGCTTTAATGTCGTTATTTTATTTTCGGCTTTTGTGCCTATGATTACTATTATAAATGGTTGAACCTTATGATTACTATTTTTCTTTCTGCTTATTTTGGTAAACATAGATGTGCATACATTTGAGTTTCGACTTTTATTGAACACACTATGATTACTATTGTTCATTATTGATGCCTATATTCTAGTATACTCGTAGTTGCCCTTATAGTTATTCTTGCCGTATATCTATTTAGACCTACCATTCTGTACGTTGTTCTTACTTATATATATTTCAAGTATCTTCATCCACGTACTGTTAATAAATCCCTTGTGTTATTGTGCAATCTAATAGCTTTCACTTATGTTTGTATAAATTATCGTCCATTTTAAATTTCGAGGACGAAATTTTTGTAAGGGTAGTATAATGTAATACCCAGCAACTTTTGTACGTATATATCCGTAGTTTTCTTTTCACCTTTAAGATTTTATTTAAAATTACCTATTACTTTAAAATTTCCCAATCTATTTTAGTTCTCCCCCCATTTCCTTTCTATAACCCGAAATCCCTACACAATAACCCTAGCACCATTCCATCAGCCCAACTCTTTCCATTTCTCCCAGTTATTTGATTTAAACCCAAAATTTATTTCTCAGCCCAAATCTATTTTTCCTTTTATTTTATAAACCCCAAGTCCATTCCCTACCTCATTTTATCCTTTCATTCTTCATTCATAGCCCCGGCCCGTTCACTAATTAATGTCTTTTTCCATTTCCTTTAACCTATTTCTTTTCTGGCCCGAGCCCAGCACACTTTTCTCAGCCCATGACCATTCATTTTTATTCCAAAATTTTTACCTCAGCAGCCCACCAGGCCCGGCCTTTCTTTTCCCTCTTTTCTATATACTTTCCCAGCCATTTGGATTTTTTTAAATAAATCCCTTTTTAAACATAAAATCACCCAGCCCAATGAAACTTCCTCAGCCCATCCCCTTAAAATAAATCTCTGCAGCCCACGAGTTTTATTATTAAGGGAATTCTTTTCCCTTGCGAGCCCGGCCCACTTCCTCAGCCGTTTCCCCAACACACGACCCGACCCGCCTTCTCCTGTTCATCATCCCCTCCAACGGCTCTTTCCCGCTCGCGCGTGCTTCTCGCGCCGCCTCCTCCGCCTGTGCCCACGTCGTCTGGCCGTTGCTCCCCACGACGCGCGACCCCTCGCACACCCCTCTCTAACCTCGTCGCCCCATCACTTCCTCACTCATCCTCCTCCCAACACCTCTCATTCACCCACCTTCTCCCTCAATCGAGCACCACCCCCTGCACGCATCCGCCACCGAGTCTCACCCACTCCCTCGACGACGGCAACGACCCCACCACCTCGTACTCCCCCTCGACCTCCTCCACGTCGCCAACAGCACACCCTTCCTCCTCCAGTCCCCTCAACCGCCATTTCTCTCTCTCTCTGTAACTCCCTGTCTCTCTCTCTAACTCTCTCTCTCACTCACTGTCTTTCTCATTCTCTCTCTCTCTCTCTCTAACTGCCTCTCTCTCTCTCTTCCTCTATCTGTCTCTCTCTCTCTCTCTCACTCTGTCTCCCTCTCTCTCTCCCTCCCAATCTCTCCCTCTAACTCTCTCTTCCGATTCCTCCCTCTCAATGTCTCTCTCTCTCTCTCTATACCCTCTCTCTCTCACTCAACCTCTCTGTGCACTCCTTCTCTCTCCCCCTGCTTTCTCTCTCTCTCTCTCTATCTACACTTCTCTCTCTCTCTCTCTCCCTATATCACTTTTCCTCTCTTGAACCCACATCCCGAACACCTCACTGGAACCCGCCAGCAACCACCTCGTTCCCACGAGCCGAGTCGTGATCACCGCAAAACATTCGAGCCTTGGCTGTTCATCGAGCACTTTCCGTACGTCGTCGATCCTTGCCGTCTCGGTCGTCGCTGCTGCTTCCGTACAGCCCCCAGACGTCCCCAGGCAAGTTTTTACTTGCTTTCATGCTATTCTATATATGTTACAAATCAACATCGTATATATATCCCATGTTTGCCTTATGTTAAATATTGCAACACAGCTGTTCGATGCTTGTTCTCTTAGAAAATCATTATCAATTTTGGCGGAACTAAATAGTTTTGCTTGGCCCGTATGGCTTTGAACTTAGTGTATGAATTTCGTTGGATAATTTGATCGTTAACGACTAAAACAACTGCCCCCAAGTTTAACCGTAAAACTGTAATTCTGTTGCACCTGAAAACCGTTAAGTTCACCATAAATCCTATACATATTAGAATGGTGCGTTCGAGGGCTCAAATCGAAGCTAACTCGACGAACTTTAACCCTATACCAGTTTCCAGACATTTCTGTATTTAAACTGTGATGATAATTGTATCGGAGTGCGACTCTGGACTGCAGTCCAGAGCGACTTCAGTTGTGCTTGCTGTTCCGTATTGGATACCATAGGATTTCCTTAACTCGTAGGTTGCGGAACTCCGCTGCTTATTATAGGTAACTCTGTTAGCTAGACAATACAATTGGTTTTATTCTATTTCGTTACCGTTTGATATTTAATCTGTAATTTAATAGATCGGGACACATAACAGTCCCAGCAGAATCAGAATTGACATGTTAATATTAAACAGATTATAACTCCTAACATACAGACGCGATTGAAGATCCGTCTGTTGCGTTGAAAACCTTACTGAAAACCCTAGAATTCATCCAACTGTAGCATCGCTAAAATCTGATCCCAACTGGGGTCAAAATGCGTTGCGAAACGGACTTCTGGTTCTGAAATTGGATTTCCAGCCGCGAGCGCTTAAAATGAAATGGTTATAATTAATGATCCTGGAACCCGATTGGCTTGAAACAAAATTCTATGGATGGATAACTAAACATACTAATTACTACCTGTTTATCGTTTCGCTAAATTATATACGTACGTTTCATGATAAATCGTGCAAGTGATAGACTACTGTTTTTATGACACCTTAATTGTGCTTATATACTGTTCATGCATCATATCATACCTATATCATTGTAGTGATAACCTAGTGATATCGTGCATTCACCCAGTGTTAGATTTTAGTGATGATTATGGCAAGTACGTCAGTGTTTGTGTATTCGTGATTAAGTGAAAGTGATGAGTACTTGTACACAATCAGTGACCTTATTGTTCTATTGCATTGTCGACGTCTGTGGGATGCGTGTACGTGTGACTATAAGTGGTATGGGACACTTATGGAAGCGCTTGCACGGGTGTCACAGATAAGGCATCCGACACTGCCATTTATCTTAGGTATTAGTCGGGACGTGCTTGATGGAGGTCCTGCCTCCAGTTCTCGCGCAGACTTGTCACGGATCGATTAGTATTTAGGGTGATGGTTAGCGTTTGATGTAGACCACGGGGTGTGGGGTAGTTTAAGTGTGAGTTCAACAGAATTTCGGGAGTCCCATGCCGGCTTATATATTTAGGGAGTTATATGGAGATTTACAGGGTACGTGATATATACACCGTGATATTCTTGTTACATGTTGGGCCCGTGGTCCCTTGCCCTTGGGTTCTACCCTTGGGTGGAGGACACTCGTGAGTGGTTGACTCTCACACTTGGACTGACGATAGGCTTAGTGACTTGTACAGTGAGACTTAGAGACTGATAGGGATACTGGCATTTATATTACTTTTACACTGTGTTGACATACGTGACATATCGTTATACTACTTTACCGTTTCCGCTGCGTTGATTACTGCACATTCATATACATGCTGTCATTGATTTACTGTGATTCATATCTACTATACTGTTAGAACTGTTGCTTGATTATATATATATTATATTGCTATTTTGTCGCTCTGACGACCTGAGTATGCATGCTCAGTGTGAGGAGAAGATTTAGCTTGGATCAGACCTAGACGTGCTTCACAGACTTCTTTACTTGCTACTCCGAGTTACTTTCGTTTGTTCCACTTCAGGTCAGTTTATATTATTGTATCTTTCAGTTACTGCATTTCTCATTACCTGCGCATCGTTTACTGTTTACCATGATAAACTAGAAGCCGAAGTGTGACTACGGCAGGACATTTCCTTGACCGTAGAAGCATGGTTGGCCTTGTCTACCCTCGTATTCCGTATTTTGGGAAGCGGGGCGTGACAATACGGCAGCAGATTAGGTGTACCAAAAGGTTCTGTTCGGGAAGAGTTAATAAAAAAAGCTCATAGCTCTCCCTACTCAGTACACCCTGAAGGTAAAAAGTTGTACAAGGATCTGCGTCAAAATTACTAGTGGTATGGAATGAAGCATGAAGTAGCCAGAAGCGTCGCTAAATGCTTGGTGTGTCAGCAAGTAAAGGCTGAACATCACAGGACAGCTGGATTACTTCAACCGTTATCTATCCCAGAATGGAAGTGGAAACACATCATAATGGATTTTGTGACCGCACTTCCTCGCAGCACAAAGGGTAACGATGCGGTATGGGTTACTGTGGATCGACTCACAAAGTCGGCTCACTTCATCCCATTTCAAGTTGGCCAATCAACTGAGACATTAGCAAAGAAATACATGGAGGTAAGAATCTAAGTAAGATTTTAAATCTTCAAATATGTACTATCTCTGATACCCATGAACTTATACAGAAAATTGTGAGACTTCATAGAGTACCGGTCTGCATTGTCTCCGATCGTGACACTAGATTCCGATCACAATTTTGGCAAAGTCTGCAAGCGAGCTTGGGAACAAATCTGAACTTCAACATGGCTTATCATCCAAAAACAGATGGTCAGTCTGAGCGAACTATTCAGAACTTAGAAGATATGCTCAGAGCGTGTATGTTAGACTTCGGAGGATCGTGGGAAGATCACCCACATCTTGTGGAGTTTTCAAACAACAACAGCTACCAAGCAAGCATCAGAATGGCACATTTTGCAGCACTTTATGGAAGGAAGTGTCGATCGCCATTAAGTTGGGATGACATCGGAGATAGAGAACTTCTTAGACCTGAGATGATAGTAGAAACTATTGACGTAGTTTGTATTATCAGGAAAAGAATGCGCATAGCCCAAGATCGACAGAAGCACTGGGCTGATGCAAAGCGCCGTCATTTGGAGTTCCAGCCGGGAGATCACGTATTTCTAAAGATATCTTCGAACCGCGGAGTGATTCGTTTTGGAATGTCGTCAGGTGATTCGGACCTTCGGGAGATCGAGCCCAACAGTGGAAGAGTTCCAACAGTGGAATAGATATAATTGAACCACTGTTTAGGCATTGCTTTCCATTCCATGTATTTACTTTTCAGATGTATTGTAAAAAGAATGTTAATAAATAAAAGTTGCTGTTCAATTATATCTATTCTCACTGTCTCTTGTGCATTTTACTTATATTGCTTAGATACGCTTAGCGTGTTTACTTCAGAGTAAATACGTAGCAGTCTCGTCGCGTCCCTTTCACCGTATACCGGGAAGCGGGGCATGACACTATATATGTCCAAACATCCACTATAATATACAATCATGTATAATAATGGCCTCTAGGGCATACATACAACTAATAATCTCGCACTTGCACTAAGGCCAGTTGTTGTAGTATCTCATACCCAACATCCCAAAGAGTCTCTCAAATTGTATCTGGGGTATGGCCTTCGTGAGTAGATCTGCCGTTTTATTCTTCGTGTCAACTCTCCTGATCTCGATCTCTCGGCGGTCAACTATCTCCCGGATTAGGTGATACCGCCTCAGAATATGCCTGGATCGCTGATGGGATCTGGGTTCCTTGGCCAAAGCTACAGCTCCATTGTTATCACAATACAAAGGTATTAGATGCTCAATAGATGGAACCACTCCAAGTTCTGTTATGAACTTCTTCATCCAAACAGCCTCTTTGGCAGCATCGTTGGCAGCGACGTATTCAGCCTCCATCATCGAGTCTGCCACGGTTTCTTACTTGGAACTCTTCCAACAAACCGCCCCTCCATTGAGGGTGAAGACAAAAACCGAAACCGACCTAGAGTCGTCCTTATCACTCTTGAAGCTCGAGTCGGTAAAGGACTCCACTTGGAGTTCACCATTACCGTACACCAAGAACATTTCTTTAGTCTTTCTCAAGTACTTAAGAATGTTCTTCACAGCCGTCAGGATCTGATTGATACCTGCTTACAACACCCAATGCATACGCTACATCTGGTCAGGTACATAACATCGCATAATGATAGACCCGACTGCCGAAGCATAGGGTATACCTTGCATGCGAGCCCTCTGCAAATCAGTCTTGGGGGACATCTCTTTGGAGAGAGAAATTCCTGAGATCGTGGGTAAATTCCCATACTTGGAATCCTCCATACTAAAGCTCTTTAGTATGGTGTCAATGTACCTGGATTGGGACAATCCCTGCAGCCGTTTAAATCTATCTCTATAGATCTTAATTCCTAGGAAATAGGAGGTATCACCCAGATCCTTCATAAAGAATCTTTGTGATAAGAAGAGCTTGACCGAGTGCAGCATAGGAACATCATTTCCTATCAACAGTATGCCATCCATGTACAATACGAGGAAGATGACCTTACTCTCTGACACCTTCTTGTATACACAAGGTTCATCTACGTTTTTGACGAAGTCAAACTCTTTGATTGCCACATCTAAACAGATGTTCCAATTCCGCAATACTTGTTTTAACCCGTTGATTGATTTAAGCAGCTTGCACACCTTTCCGCTGCTCCCACTATCTACGAAGCCCTCTGGCTGAGTCATGTACATGCTATCATCTAAATCACCATTTAGAAAAGTGGTCTTGACGTCCATCTGTCAGATTTCATAGTCATGGTATGCAGCGATGACAAGTAGGATCCGGATGGACTTAAGCATAGCTACTGGAGAAAAGGTTTCATCATAATCCACACCTGGTCGTTGACGAAAACCTTTTGCTACAAGTCTAGCTTTGAAAGTCTCAACTTTTCCATCTACACCAAGTTTTTTCCTGAAGATCCACTTACTCCCGATGGGTTTTACCCCTTCAGGAGTATCTTCCAAAGTCCATACTTTGTTGGTGTACATGGATTCTATCTCAGACCACATTACATCCAGCCATTTCACAGAGTCCCCACTCGTGATGGCCTGCTTGAAGCTAGTTGGGTCATCATCTTTCATGATGCAATCCTCGCTCCCATCATCAATGAGAAAACCATAGTTTCTCTCAGGTGGATGAGGAACCCTACTAGATCGGCAGAGAGGCTAAGGTTCGTTAGGGACTACTGAATCCTCTGGTTTCATTAAATCATCAGTCGTAGTTTGTGCGGTTGGAACTTCTTCCAGCTCTACCTCTTTGCCACTAATTTCTTTTACAAGAAATTCCTTTTCTAAAAAGGTGGCATATTGAGAAACAAACACTTTTTGTTTCTCAGCGTGGTAGAAAATATATCCTTATGAATTCTTTGGATATCCCACAAATTTGCAAAGAACTGATCGTGTCTCGAGTTTTTCCGGATTTCGTCTTTTGACATAGGCCGGACAACCCCATATCTTAACTCGTTTAAGATACGGTCTATTTCCACTCAATATCTCATATGGTGTTGTAGCCACTGATTTAGATGGAACTTGATTCAATAGGTATGCAGCTGTCTCAAGCGCATAACCCTAAAAGGAAATAGGTAACTCAGCGGTACTCATCATAGAGCGCACCATATCTAATAGGGTGCGATTCCTCCGCTCCGATACACTGTTGTGCTGTGTTGTATAAGGAGGAGTAAGCTGAGAGTGAATCCCGTTCTCTTTTAGATAATCTAGGAACTCCGCGCTCAAGTATTCTCCTCCCCGATCAGATCGAAGGATTTTAATACTTTTACCCGTCTGGTTCTCAACTTCATGCTTATATTCTTTAAATTTCTCAAAAGCTTCAGACTTGTGTTTCAACATGAACACATGTCTGAATCTTGAGAGATCGTCAGTGAATATAATGAAGTATGAGGAACCATCCCTGGCATGTGTCGACATGGGACCGCATACATCACTATGTATCAGTCCCAAGAGTTCCATAGCTCTTTCTCCGTGTCCAGTAAACGGAGTTTTGGTCATCTTGCCTTTGAGACATGACTGACAAGTTTCATAAGATGAAAATTCAAACGAATTCAAATATCCGTCCTTATGTAACATAGCTAGTCATGTCGCATTGATATGACCTAGTCTACAATGCCACAAGAAGGATTCATTCATTTCTGAACTCTTCCTCTTGTGTGTGTTCTGTATACTTAGAACTGTGGTTTGATTTAGAACGTATATGCTATTGCATAACGTGCCTGATCCAACCAACTTTTGATTCAGAAAAAGGTTCATGATATTATCTTGCAATACAAAATTATATTCTTCTTTACTTAATAAAGAGACTGATATAATGTTGCATATCAGGTTCGGTATGTAATAACATTCGTTTAGAATCAATGTATTACCACTTGGTAATACAAGGTGATATTTGCCAACTGATTTGGCAACAACAATTGCACCATTTCTAACTCTTATATCTTTATCACCCATTCTCAGTTCTCTACCTTTCTTTAGCCCATATAACAGATTACATATCCGATATCTAATACCCAGGACGTAGAGCACAGTGAGAAACAATTCTCAGTAATGAACACACCCGAAGAAAATGCATCAACATGTTCTTTCTTCGATCGGGTGGCATGGGAATCCTGGTATTCCCCTATTTCCTGCTCAGACTTATAACAATTATGAGATAGAGCGGAACCAGCGTTCCCCAGCTCAGTATAACAAGTGGGTTCGGTCAATACATCCAAATTATTATGTTGATTAAGGCGTGACATAGTCGCTACCTGGAGAGAAAGAGAAGAAAACACTTAGCGTATGCTTTTGTAAGATTAGATTGGTTATTATCTTATTTAATCAGAATGGCTCCCACTGTTTTTATCAAATCTTCCTTCAAACCCTAAAAGGTAAGACTAGCCGGGATTAATTACACCCTACAAGTTTGCTAACCGTTCAGCCAGGCCAGTGTCGGTACTTTAAGGGAGGTTCCCCGTGCTTACGCACGGACCTAATTAAAATAAATCTCGTTTTCCCATAGGGATAACCCCGTTGACACTTTTCTAGACACCTAATTGGTTAGCTAATTGTAAAGTGCAAAACTCTCTCAGGAGTAACACTTACTCGCAGTAGGTATCAGGATCCAACTATTTCATAGAAGATATGCAATCTCATTACAAATTTCAATACTTGAAATTCCCGATAATATTTTACCCCTAGCAGCTTATGACCTTAACATAGTCAACAAATCATAAGTGCTAGTCAAGTTCAACCCGTCATTTCATGATTGAATTAAATCCACCCGTACGACCCTTAACATAGTCAACAAAGTCGTATGACTACCCTAATCCAATCGCATCACATGTTTTAGCAGATAAGCACTAATCAGCTACTGCACACTACACCTTAACATAGTCAACAAACATAGCACGAATACTAAATAGTACTTATCTGAAATGACGGAGGGCTATGACAGGTTTTTAAGAAAACCTTTTGCATAATGAACTTGATATCGTTGTAGAATCGAGTGATTTGAAAATGAGTGGTTTAAGCTCCGCTTTTAAAATCATGCGTTTTTCAAAATAAACCGAGTGGGTGTAGCATCTGCTAGCTTTTGCTAAAGAGGTCATTCCCGGTGAAGAGATCTCGGCTCTTTCCTCATCGAATGAGATGCTGGATATTCATCAAGGAATACCGCTATGCAAAGCAAAAACTAGAGCTGCCCTTTTTGAAAATTTGATTCTAAAATATCTTTAGGTTTCTTTCCTTTCATTAATCTCGTTAATGAAGTCCCATCATTTATGCTTCCTAAGTATCACAGAAAAAAAATGAAAATACTTATATAATGTACGCTTATACCATCCGCATTCGCCACGGGGTCCCGTCATGCACCGTTAGGTTAAATAACTAACGGCAGAGCGGGGGCAGGACCAGCGCGGATGCAAAACACAAGCAACATTTATTATATATCATATATATAATATTAAGCATTCGTCTCACGCATTTATGTGATCTCATCACAGAACATTGCAGCAGAAGACAACATATGAAATATTGGATATACTAGGAGGTCCGTGTTTTAAATTAAGCTAGTAAAAAACACGGATTCCATGGTCATGATGAATAGCCAAACCCACATCCCTAGACCCCTATGAGAGCGACAAGCAACCTTACCAAATCTAGAGTTAGGAGACCCAGACTCGACCCCTCGAGATGGTCTCCCACTGGACTGTAGAACCCGGTTACTTATGCTCCCCGTCTTGGGTCTATCCTAATGCGGAAAAGTAAATAATATACATCAATGGTGATATCATTCTCAACTCGGAAGTGCCCCAATAAAAGAATATTACATACAAGTTTTAACATGAATGAAAATGAAAAACTCTCATCTCATGCAAAAACCCCCGGCTATTGAAACACGACAATCCAATATAACATATCACAGCAACACATAATATCACATGTTATCAACGTAAGTAAATATGCGTATCCCAATTGTCGTTGACGTATAGCAACGAAACCGGCGATACACCATATATTACACTTACGGTCGCAGAAAAGAAAGTGAAAACTACAACAATTGTAATCCGCAACCACCTTAGACATCATAAACCCGAAATATCACATACTTCGGATTTTATGCCTAACCAAATGAATTTCTTAGACATCATAAACCCGCAATATCTCATATTCCGAATTTCATGATTAATCTTATAAACCCCACATTTTAGTCTCAATATTGAAAATACTTTTCAATAACCAGTCGGGTAATTCAATAAGATTCCTGACAACCTGATCGAATGCTCGTCGGAAACTTTAGTAGACGGCCGCACCCCCCGATGTGTCGACAAAGTGCACTTAGGAAGAACATCACGATCGCGAGCACCCGGGAAGATTCTTTTGGCAACGGGGTTCTCCTACAGTCACTTGGTCGGGGTTTGGGGTGTAGCTATCTAGTAATGTTACCCGGCGAGTATCCGCGTACACTACGTGATTGCGATAGAGTTTTGATCCATATCAAAACCTCATGGAAACCGATTAAATGAGACTAAATTGCTAGGTTTACAAAATTCAAACTAGTTTTCACATAACTAATTATTGTGGATTTCAAATATTGTATCACATATATAAACCCAAAACGATGTTAAAATTACGAATACGAAACACTCTGAATTGCCATTACAGAAAATAACATCACATGCAATCTTTAGCAAAATCAAACAATACCTGAAACACCAAACCCCAGAGACCGGAACACCAAAGAAAAACGATGCCCAAACTCCAATACAAAACCGGTGATGCCGGTTTTTTTCTTCTTTTCGCTGGGAAAAATCCGGTGGAATGGGCTCATTTTTCTCTGGTGTTCTCATTACATCATATATAACAATCTGCTCTTGTTTAAATAATTTTCAGAGAACTTTTTAAAAACGACAGAAACTAGAGATTTGGTTTCGAGGTTTCGGAATTGTTTCGGTTTCGTAATTCTACTAATATCGTCTAATTCTCTAGCTTGGCTCTGATACCACCGCTGGGATCCTTAACATTCTCACTATGTTTTCTATGGTATCAAGCATGCAATTTTAAAAAATCTAATGTGCTAAGAAACCGATAACCGAGGATCTAACTAGAGAATTAGGGTTAAGCTATACAAGTAAACATCTTTACTCTAAGTGAACAAGGAATACAACCTTTGTAGACCGGTCCTTCACTTCTAAAGCTCCGTGTAGTAGTCCCTTCGCTCCAAGTAGTGGTCTCCCGGACTCTCGTAAGGCTCCACTAAGCAAAAGGAACAAGCTTACTTGAAGAACTTTGAGGCCGAAGATGATCTACATCGAGAAATCTCCAACTCAAGCTACCTCTTCACTAATTGAGAATTAGTGAAGCAAACAACCTATACTAAATGGCTAGTCTAGTATAGATTGGTGAAGTAGGAATTTTGCCCACTTTAGAATAATTTTTCTCACACTTTTTCTTCACCTCACTTGAAGCTAGAGAGCAAGAAGGAGATGAAGAAGAAACTTCAGAATAATCAAGTGTGAACCATGGGTGAGAAAACATCATATATAACCCATGTATAGACTTAACCAAGGCAAAAGATAATGATTGGGTTAATAAATATCTAAAGTAAAACAAAATTAGTGAACTAAGTCAATGGTTTCCACAAACTTCTCCAAGCTACAAGCCATGACTAATTTCCACCTAATTTTGATTTTCCCTTAATAATTAAATCCCCACATTATCTTAAGTATGGTATGAGTCTCATACATCCAAGTCCAATGTACCATCTAGCATGACACAAAATAAATACATTAACATATATCATATATATATTTTATGTATAAAGAGAAAGCATTTTCTTAAGTGAGCTAATAATAGTTAATGTATATTAATATATCAAATATATAATTACACATTAAATTATTAAATCAACACTTGATTTAATAATCTGGTTGTATTGCATACAACCGACTAATATCATTTATATGCATATCACATATACATATAACATATCATTAAATCAACACTTGATTCAACAATCCGGTTATATCACATATAACCTGTATCGCGAGATTGGAACATAGTATCACATACACGTATTAATCTTGGTCCCGCACATATCACATATGTGCCCTACTTCGTTTTGCATGAGCTAGGAAACCTCCGTGTAGGACTCTAATGACTCGTCAATACGCCGGCAGTAGGTGATGATCATATCAGTCACCCACAAACCGTCAGCGGTACTAGCTGGACGTATTGGCTACCCGGGTATTGAGCGATCAGAAGATCAATAAGCAAGATTGTCCATACTCCTGTGAATTCAACAACAACACTACCGTACAGTCCGGTCTTTTCGTCTGATATCTCGCATATCAGTCTAGGGGTGGTAAACATCAGACCCCAGTAACTTGATAAGTCATGCCGATGTGAGGCTCATAATGGATCGAGAAACTACTGATAACACTTACCAGTAAATCTCCGTATCAGCCCTGGCCACGAACTTCCTGTTATGACCAATCGAGCACAGCGTAACATCAACCCCAATACCGAGAGAGACGAAACCCCTCCTATCGCTCATTGCCTCCATGTGACTCGGGAATGTACCCAAAAACCACCGTTTTGCACACTCGCTTGAACGTGGTAAGGTAGAAATCAAAGCACAGTGAGAATCACACAAGACTCTATGACGATCTCGGGTCTACAGACTAACCTGTACCAGTGTCACCAGAGAACTGCTATCTGACGTTAGGTATAATACCATCTAGGAGTTCTCGGCGAGTCATGTTCAGTGTACCCAGTCTCCACTGAGCACCAGTATACCATCTTTGATGTCAAACACTAATGGATATGGGACCATCCATCGCCCATCAAATGGGTCAAGAAGCGTATATGCTAGTCTACTCTGGAATATCGATGCTCCGTCTCGATGCACCCTCGACTAGGAACAATTAAAGAATGTACTTGTGGACTACCCTGGCCCCACTAGTATGATCTGCATCATAATCCTGGTAGTCAAGTATCGTAAGGGTTTACCAACATGTGAGAGCAAGGCAGTATCACAATACAAGTCTACATGTTAAGATAAAGAGCAACCAGATAGCATACTATCATGTCGAGCAAGAAAGTCCTCTCTATATATGTCTAAGCATCTACTATAATATACAATCATGTACAATAATGGTCTCTAGGGCATACATACAACTAACAAGGCTAACCCCGGGATGATGCTGCTGACATCATTCATCTGTACATGTTACCTGTTTACTGTCTAGCGGCACATCTCGGATTCAGCCCGAGAGTCTTGACCGTAGTCCCGAGCATGCACGGGATACTATTGAGTTACATCGACGATTCCATAAATTGATTTCAAAGACTTTTAGAATAGATAACCTAGAGGCACAAACTTTAGGATACACATCACATACCTATATCCACTGTTTTACACCTGTGTTATTAATCTACGCTCATGTTTAATCATAGCATCCTATTCTGGTTATTACTATTATTTTGATATTTATGACGCATTGACCTCTGGGTTTTGCATGGCCCAGAACTTGACATAACATGTGAGTATTCGACAGGATCGCCGATCAGTGAGGACCGCCTCATTGATATAGCTTTTATGCGGGTTAGTTATTTCTTGGATCTTTATTGCTTCCGCAATCTTTTCCAGTTATTGTTCTTATGGCTATTGGACATGTGATAAATAGATTTAGTAGTTTACTGTTCTTGACATCTGATTGACAGCCGTAATATGACTATGGAAGGATTTTTCCGCCATAGGTAGCATGGTTGGCTCTGTCACGTGTCGTGTTTACGTATTTTGGGAAGCAGGGCGTGGCAGGGTTTGTTTGGTATCAGAGCCATAGGATTTAGGGTTAATCGGGTTTGGTTCTTTTATAGTTGGGTATTAAACCCAATACACTAACCAGAAAACCCGGAATTAAGAACATGTCCTGTCACATTATTGTCTTGTCATTCAAATTCTTAAATCTTATCATTCTCTTAAACTCTTTTATCTCGATGATTTGGAAATAACTTTGCATCTCGGCTTGGAATCCTTTTGGTTCCTTATTATTTCTTCCATCTTATTCTCTCAATTTTGTTAGTAGGATTTGGGCGACTTGAATGTAGTTATGCAGTTGTAACTATGTACCGCGGCATAGTTATAATGCGGTACTCTATTTAGATAACCTGGAGTCATATTTCGAATCATTTTCTTGACTTATGGTCATGGTATTACATTGTTTCCTGTCGACGTCATTGCTTACAAGTTTATGTCTTATCGTGAGCTTGAATGCAGCAACCATGATATATCTTTCCTCTCATCCCGTAAGAACCAATCCGTTTGCGTTTCGAAGAATAAGGAGAAACACAGAAGAAGTTTTTGATGATTGCGGTATTTCGAGATAACCCCGGCGTGAGTTGGTACAGACCGCTTCAAGGACGATCAGATGTAAGATATTTGATTGAAGAAGTTTTAACAGACCCGCCTTAAATTATCAGAGTAGAGCAGTGGAAGAGTGGTGGGCTAATAACCCACAAGTCGTAGAACAAACTTGCAAGTTCATGATGAAGGGAGCCGTTTACTGAAGGGTGAAGTTCGTAAACAAGTTGCAGATGAAGCGCTGATAGAAGTTTGGGATTTCATGAATGTGTTCAAGGACATCTCGAGTTTACCGTCTAAACGAGATGTGGAGTTTGCGATTGATATTATTCCCATAGCAGCGCCAATTTCAAAGGCTTATTATCCGATGGCACCGGTGGTGTCACGCCCCGCTTCACAGTGTACGAGGAAGTAGACGTGACGGATCGCAACGTATTTACTCAGAAGCAAACACGTTAAGCGTAAATAAGCAATATATAAATAAAAGCACAAGAATTATAAGAGATATAATATAAACAACTTTTATTAATATTCATTCTTTACATTACAACTGATTTGAAAAGGGAAGTACAAGGATGTAAGCAATGCCTAAACAGTGGCATACGAACTGAAAAGTAAATAAGTACAAGTAAGCCAGTAGTCGTGTTGCTCGGGTATCTGCTCCAATTACTCCTGGCTGGGCTTAGTCTCCTGAGAATCGGGTCCTCCTGACGAACATTCCAAAGAAAAAAGAGACTGGAACATCGTCAGCGAACTAGCGCTCGGTAAGTCCCAAAAGAAAGAATGGAATAGACAAGTAAAGAGAATAGAACTGGTAATTGGTACAAGTATATGTTTGTTATTGTTGGGTTACGGCAGCGCCCCGACCATCAATCCGTGGCCAAACGCGGAACAAAAACTATAAAAACCCGGCACTAACGGAACCCTAATCGACGGATCGTACCATTAACCCTATACTAGTTTTATAAAAAGAGTTTGGAGAGCTTATACCGATCGATCCGTGTCCTTCGGTCTTCAACCTCTACCCCAAGCTCCTCGCGGATGCCTCGATTATGTTCGGTCTCCGGTCTCCCTCGTTGAAGACGATCCACGTCGAGGATTAGTAATACGAGCTCCCGCCTCAAAACCGAAGCAACTTGTGCATCTAGTTTGCTAGCCTAGATACCCAAGATGAATTAGAGAGAGTGTGTGATCATTTTGTCTCAAAACAACCAATGATTCTCAACTCATGAGATGGAATGGGTGGAGGTTGAAGAATAAACCATTGGGGAAAAGGTGTGAGCTCAAGAAGAAAACCAAGTGAAGAAAAAGTCTCTGCTCTTTTTCTTGTGAGTGTTGTTTTGTTATTATTGTGAGCAAGTAACTAAAGAATTTTTCCTCAAGAAAATATCTGCCTTGCTCTCATAATATCTCACAAACCTCACTAGAAATATCTTGCATGAGTCACTACATGACCCACCATGAGTCACACCCATGTGGACATGCATGAATCACCAAGTGAGCACCAAAAGCTATGAGTCACACTTTCCACCATAAACATTTAACCTAAAATGTTTATAACAAATGAAATGGCAACCCTAAAGTAATCTTGTAACGCATTACAAGAATACCCATCATCTGTTTATACATACATGCATTCGTATTCCGACTGAATACGAATATTACGAGACGAAAATAATCCAACAATATAATACTAGGTCCGGCTTAAACTAAAGCCCACTAGTATTATCTGTCCGATCATGATCCGTGCACAAGTGCACGAATATGATCGAACCCTGCCATAAAACCATATGGCCTTTACAACATTTCGCCCGAACCAGGGAAACCCTCTGTGTGGGACTCTAAAGACTCGTCAATACGCTGGCAGTGGGTTTAACCATAAGCACGTCAGTAGCACTAGCTGCACGTAACGACTACCCAGATATTGAGCGAAAGGGAGGCCGATGAGCAAACTCATCCTGAAACCCTACTGAGCCTGACAGTGAAAATATCCATACAGTCCGGTCCGTTCGTCTATGAGTATCGCATATCGAGTCTAGGGGTTGGATAAAGTCAAACCCCTAACGCGACATTTAGTGTCGGTATGAAACCTATCACCACCTGAGAAACTACCGATCCTAGATCGGTAATTCTCGTCTACCCCGACCGAGGATTTCTGGTGATAGCCATCCGTGCACTCCGCGACATCTACCCCAATACCGGGAGAGATGAATCCCCCGACGATCCGCTCACTGCCTCCATATGGTTCGGGACTGTATCCAACTAAAACCTGTTTGCACGACTCCTTTGAGCCGTAGTAGAGTAGTAATCAAAGCACAGTAGGAACTCACACGAGACATATGACGATCTTAGGTCGATAGACTAATCTGTACACATGTCACCAAGGAACTTCTATCTGACAATAGGTATAATACCAACTAGCATGTTCCCGGCGAGTCCGTCCGGTGTACTCATAACCCAATGAGCACTTGTATAAATCTTAGGTGAATCAACTGACACCAATGGGTTGTGAGACCAGCCACCGCCCCTCGTCGGGGTCTCGATCCGTATACACCAGTCTACTCTTGGAGTATTGATGCCCAGTCTTGAAACTCCCACGACTAGGGACACTTTAAGGATGTGCTTACAGACCATCCAACTCTCACGTATATGATCGACATCATACTGCTGGTAGTCAAGCATGAATCCTATGGGCTCTATCAATATGTAATGGTGATCTGTAATGTCACCTAAAGCATGTACACAATGATAAAGACAAACCAGATAGCATACTATCATCTCGAGTAAGACTGTTCTACCGGTATAGGTCTCCCCTCAATCATTGAAATCACGTGCCCGCGATCCAATAATTGACTTGAGGGCACTATAGTCAACAATCTCCCTCTTGCACTTAAGGTTAATTATTGCGGTGTCGCATACTCACAGCCCGTGCGATACCGAATACCCAACTTCTCTACTAATCAGTTTCACAAAGCCCATTTGTAAAACTATTGTATTCGAGAAATAGCCTCAGTGAGTGGATACGCTCTAATGTTTTTTCTATGTCTCTCTTTATCTCAAGTTCGCGGAGAAATCCATCTTCCGAAATGAGCAATACCTGTCTTAGAATATGTATGGATATCTGATGGGACCCAGTTCACAAATGAACTCCAAATCCAATAAACTTCTTAGACGGTATCGTCGACTGAATTTAATCGGTACCCTGCGCCATGCCTCCCTCAGTATCCGCTTGAACCAGATGTCCAAACTACTGCACATCGTCAAGAAGAAAAACTAACTCTGACAGTCACTCTGTCATCCAGGTCACCTTGGAAGCCTGGAATAATAACCATCTTTCGAAGGAGGCTGTCATTATCAAATCCCTAGAACATCTGCTTATGTTCATAAACTGCTTCCGAACGTTTCTCCAGGATTGGATTAATATATAAACTTATTGCATTTAGTGCAAAAATAACATCTGGTGTGGTACTTGATATCTCATGATTGACTCAATTGCCTAAGCAAGTGATATGTCTATCATGCACATCCCTCTCCCCTTTAGTCTGTAAGACACCTTTAGAGAGGGTGACTCCATCACCTGCAGGTACACCACCATGCCAGGAGTCGTCTATTCTGAAGTAGCTTTAGAATACTATCTAAATACCCAGATTGGGATACTACCCAAATCTAGATCTAAAACCATAGATCTAGTAACCAGAATGCCTAATATTATATCCATATCCCGTATGTGTAGAGTATGGTGACTATTAGCAACAGGGTGCCCGATGCCGCCGGCCCAAATGACCATCTCGCCGACCATCTGTTTGAAGGGAACCGTCGGATCATCGCCACGTGTCCATCTCAGTTCATACAACAATTTTCTTATGTTTTTTTTTCCTGACTGTTCATTTTTACGTATATTGCACGTGTAAACTTTTGGGCTTCCAAAAAGATTAAAAGAAAAATCAGGAAAAATAATATGTGGCTGATGGGATTCGAACACAGATGCTATATCATAGCAGTGCAAGGCTTTACCAATGAGCTACAAGTGCTTTCTTGTTGTTCTTAAATAAGAATAACTTTTAAATTGTGCCCAGACTTGCAAACTCCTTTCTATACTTTAAGAAGAAAAATTTTGTACAGAAAATTCAGGATCGTTACAGGTGGAACTGGAAGAGGTAAAGAGACAAGTTTCCGAATTACTAAAGAAGGGTCGGATTGACGACCATGGTTCACCGTGGGAAGCTCCAGTTTTTCTAGTAAAAAAGAAAGATGGCATGCGGAGGATGTGCATCGACTATCGAGAGTTAAATCGGGTGACTATTAAGAACAAGTACCCGATCCCTCGCATCGGCAAATTATTCGATCAACTCAGTGGCACAAGAATATTCTTGAAGCTAGATTTGCGATCCGGATATCATCAAGTTCGGGTGAAATCAAAAGATATTTGCAAGATAGCGTTCCGAACTCGATATGAGCATTACGAGTACTTAGTGATGCCATTCGAAGTCACGAATGCACCGGCAATATTTATGGACTTGATGAACCGAATCTTTTCACCGTATTTGGACCAGTCGTAGTAGTGTTTATTGATGACATTCTAGTCTATTCGAGGAGCAAAGAAGAACATGCAGAACACTTGAAGATTGCACGGCAAACGTTGAGGCAAGTAAGGTTATATGCTAAGATGAGCAAGTGCGAGTTTTGGCTCGAACAAGTGAAGTTTTTGGGTCATTTCGTATCCGGAGATGGAATTGCCGTTGACTCTGAAAAAATTGCAGCAGTTCATGATTGGCCACTTCCAAAGAACGTAAGGGAGATCAGATGTTTTCCTTGGCTTGCCAGATATTATAGAAGATTTGTGGAGAACTTCGCTCGAATAGCTGAACCATTGACTAAGCTAACACGAAAGGAGATACCGTTCGAATGGACGGAGAAATGTGTGTCAGATTCGTTGAAGCAAAAATTGACCACCACTCCTATTCTGACAGTGCCAGATGGTTCCGGAGGGCTGATTATTTACAACGATGCATCTGGGAAAGGCTTAGGATGTGTTCTAATGCAGCATGGGAAGGTTATAGTCTATGCGTCGAGACAATTGAAAACTCATGAGAAGAACTACCCAACTCATGATTTGGAGGCAGCAACAGTGATTTTTGCTTTGAAAAGTTGGAAACACTACTTATTGAGCGAAATGGTAGAAGTATTTACCGATCACAAAAGTCTAAAATATGTGTTCACACAGAAAGAGATCAACATGAGGCAGCGTAGATGGTTAGAACTAATGGCTGACTATGATCTTGATCTAAAATACCATCTAGGGAAAGTTGATGTAGTGCCAGATGCTCTAAGTCGATTACCAGCAATACGGATGTTGACTGCAAAGAAGGAGATTATCGCTGAGTTTCAAAGATTCGGGTTAAAGATCGTATTACCGCATTCTTTGGGATAGTTGATGTAATTGCAAGTTTAATCGCCCTTGATTGATAATGTTAAAGCAGCGCAGTCGCACGATCCAAGATTGCAGAAATTTTAAGAACAAGTTGAAGCGGGACATCGAACGAACTTGTTGATTCATGAGGATGGTTCGTTACGATATGGTAGTCGTTTATGTTTGCCTAAAAAAGATGTTCATGAAGAAGTTATGAAGGTAGCTTATAATTCCGCATATTCCGTACATCCGGGAAGCACAAAGATGTACCGAGATCTACGAAAACATTTCTGGTCGGAAGGCATGAAAAGGGAGATTGCTCGCTATGTAGCGAAGTGCTCGGTGTGTCAGCAAGTCAAGATTGAACATCAAAAAGTAGCTGGTTTGTTGCAACCACTTCCGATTCCTCAATGGAAGTGGGAACATATAACCATAGATTTTGTGACATCATTACCATGGATTCCGAAGGGCAATAACGTAGTTTAGGTGATTGTCGGTCGATTAACCAAGGCAGCTCATTTTATACCATTTCGAGTTGGTCAGTCGACGGAAGCTTTAGCAGAACGGTACATGCAGGAGATTGTGAGATTGCATGGAGTACCTATGATCATCGTTTCCAATCGTGATACCCAATTTTTATTGCGCTTTTGGAAGAGTCTACAGGAAAGTTTAATTACTCGCTTGAAGTTTAGTACAGCCTATCATCCTCAGACATATGGTCAGCCAGAACGAACGATCCAAACTCTTGAAGATATGTTGAGAGCATGCATGTTAGATTTCAAGGGTTCAAAGGAGGACTTGACATATGAAGAACGACGACGGCGAATGTGGATCGACAAGAAAGGGTCCTCAAGAACAAGGTTATCCCTCTAATACTTGTTTCATGGGGGAATCGTTCGTATGGAGAATCAACTAGGGAACGAGAAGACGAGATTCGACATAAGTTTCCACACCTCTCTCTTAGATTCATGTTTTCTTGTCTTTTCTTGTTCCGGGAATTTCAAGGACGAAATTCTTTTATAGTTGGATATAATGTAACACCCTAATTCATTTATACCATATTTGATTTGGGTATTTTCCAATTTTACGACAGTTTCTTGTTTATTGTTTGCTTTTGGGTGCGAATAATGTATTTGGTATCTGTGTTTAGTATCTGACCCGACCCGCATGGTTGAAACCCATCGTGATTCTACATTACGTTATATGATTACTAGTACAGAGAATCTGTGCACACACATATGTTCTATTACATGTATCATATATCTAGTATCTGCATATATTTTTAAATAAAACAAATTATATATATTTTTAAATAATACAAATTATAACCAAATATATATTTTAACATCTAACATGGCCTGTATCATACCCCAATTCTTGTGAGTGCATCCAGACATCGTGTTCATGTCCAGTTTAATGAAACGGACTCATTTGGATTGCTACGTGTTTTTACGTGTATCCGTTCTTGGGGGTATGCATTTTATCTAACCAGATATTGCATTATAATTTTAACTGATACGTGTATTATCCGTTGTAACAACCCTAAACTTTCTGTACATAATTTTTTCAAAAATACAAAAAGGAACACCTGAGCCTGAACACAAGTTATAAATTTAATTTGCTTTTGAACAGCAAGAAGCACTTGTAGCTCATTGGTAAAGCCTTGCACTGCTGTGGCATAATCCAGTGATCGAATCCCCCAAACCACATATATTTTTAATTGATTTTTGTTTTAAACTTTTAGAAGCTCAAAGTTTTGCACGTGCACTGCACGTAAAATGAAAAGTCACAATAAAGACAAACATGTGGAAAATACTATTTGAACAGCCTAGGACACGTGGCCCCAATCTAAGCCCCATCCCCTCCAAGATGACTGGCGAGATCTTGATTTGGGCCGGCACCATCGGTCCAAACCGTACCAAATGTTCCCAAAATTTAACCCTAGCACCTCTTGGCCTACCCCACTACCCCTATGTTGTTTGTTTACTCTGAAAACATCCATAGAGTGATAATTCCTTTCTTTAATTCATTTTTAATGCACATCTTAATTACATTTTTCATTATCCTAAACCCTAATTTTTCCTATAAATACCACACCACATTTCACCCCTCCTCATTCAGAATTCCATTACAAAAACTCTCCAAAATTTCCAAGTCCCAAGTTGTACAAGTGGAGTTAGCAAGAGGCGAAGTTCTGGCGATGTTACAAGAAGAATCCAGCGACGAAACGACGCCCCGACGGTTACGAAAGCTTCCTCCTTCTCCCATTTTCCTTTATAGCCAGTAAGTCCCCACTCACCTCCTTCATCTCTATTCTAAAATAATCTATTTCGAAAACTCGTCGAAAGCGGAGTTATTCCGACTTCCGAATCGTTTTTCTTTAAAACCCCTATTTTCTTAAATAATAAAATACCATATTCTCTCATAATGTTTAACAAACACAAATAAACACATTAGAACAAATTTCATTTCAAAATAATTCATGTTGCAATTTTTATTTCACTTTTACAGTAAAATACCATCATGTTGCATACAACTTATAATTATTCAATTTAACCGTATTACCTTTAGATAACTCACGAGATAATGGCCTATCTCATCACAACACACATTCTTGACATAGGACGATAAATTTTGGGACTCTAGTTTATGGGAAAATACGAGATTACGAATAAATACCTTGAACATTCAAAACCGTTTCTTTAAAAAGTGTGTTATTTAAATTCCTTGCGATTACGCCTCTACAACCCAATTTGGGGAACTCCGATCGGGATGGTGCGGGTTATCACACATCCTCGGGCCTTGTAGAGCGAGATGCAGACCTCCGCAAAGAGCATTCGATCTCGATGGAATTTTTGATGCAATTTTTAAGAAAAATGAGATTTCTACAAAATAAATAAAATTTATTTTTATTAACTATATATATTTATAAATATTATCAAAACATCTATTTTAAATATATTATATAAATATTTCATGTTTTCTAAAGCAAAAGAATCACAATTTCATGAAACTACCATTACAATTCAATACAAATTCCAATATTTTATTAAAGTACCATATACAATGAAAACTAGGTTCTACTCACTAGAAAATTTCACTTTTATAAAATATACATCTATGAAAACCCTAAAGACGATAATTAAATACTTGAGGTGTATTTTGAAAATATATCAAAACTATTTTTACATAAACCCTCTCAAGTTATATTAAATTACAATAAAGACCCTAGTAAATATAGGTTTAAGCGGGACCGGTTCTCTTGAGCCTCAGGGAGCCGGAGAATGTGGGTGCTTGCCTATCTAAGGTAAACAATCTAACAACTGTATTATCAACACGGTAATTGTCTTGGAAAAAGACAAATCCTGCCGTCCATATGCAGCAGTTACCGATAACATCAAAATTAATTCAGGACTTCAATTTTGTTTAAAATTCTGACTCAGTTCGAGTCACGGTCAAATATGCAATCAACCTGATTTGAATATGATTCAAGTATAAATTGAAATTCAACATGAATCCATTTATACAAGAATTCAATCTATATCAATATGACCCGACCGAACCGAACCATGGATATACTCTGTTTACATGTCTATCCATTTATATCCATTCTGTTTACATGATATCATGATTTCGTCAAGTCGTACAATCTATTACACAAAACAATACAAATCACTATAAGACATTACGGAATTTTAAAGGGGTAGACTGGTACGGAATGTGTTAGAAGCGGCACGAGACGGTCACTTTAATACACCTAACCTGAATATACATTGCTGTTGTACCGTGGCTGAACGGTTCCTTGTGCTCCGTATACCTTAGTCTCCGGAATAGTGAGACTCCTCTCGTATACACTGGCATATTCTGTACCAAGCTACAAACAACTGCGTTAACATTATAATCAAATATTACTAGTCATACTCTCTTTCTGTCTATTCTATCTCTACCTATTTTTAGGACTTACCGAGCGATTGTCCGCTGACGACATTTATTTTCTTCTTTCTTTGGAATGTTGTCTGGTGGATCGGACTCATTAGAGATCGAGACCGGTACTGAGGACCTGGAGCAGTTTACCATCGACCCAGAGCTGTAGGCGCTTGTATATACTTTTCATTTCAGTTATGCCATTGTTTAGGCATTGCTTTCTATTCCTGTATTTACATTTCTAGTTGTACTTGTAAAGAATTTTTAAATAAATAAAAGTTGCCGTTCATTTATATTCATGTCTCTTGTGTACATTTTACTTTATATTGCTTAGATACGCTTAGCGTATTTACTTCTGAGTAAATATATAGCGGGCCCAGTCGTGTCCCCTTGCTCGTACACTGGGAAGCGTGACATCCGTATTTTAAAACTAGATTTTTAGAAGAGACCCGGGTATTTTTCGGAGTATTTTCGTTATTAGCTATATAAACCTAAACTAAATATATTATAATATTTTATATCTTAACTATTTTTACATACTTATATATATAATATATATTATTATTAACTAATTATATATTCACTCGCTCTCTCTCACAGCACTCTCTCTTTCTCTCTCTCTCTCTCTCTCTCTATATATATATATATATAAACTAAAAAAATTAAAACATCTCTCTCCTCCCTTTCTTTCTCTGCTTCTCTCGCGAGAACCCAAACACGAAACCTAACCCTAGCCGCCCCTCGCCTTCGCCGCGACCATCCTAACCTCATCGTCACCATCACCTCCACACCCTCACAACCTTAACCATCTTCTCCTCTCCTCCTCCTCTACCGACGACCACCCTACAACTACGACCCAACAACCCTAAGAAAACCCATGACCCGACCCTATAAGAACCACCCCTCACCTCGCCGTCGACAACCTCGTCGACCTACCCCATCACCCTCATCACCACATCACCTCTACTGCCAAACCTCCCACCTCGAACACCTTGCACCAAACCCACGAACTCCGACGCCACCTAC
Source organism: Agapanthus africanus (assembly GCA_030015575.1). Classification (NCBI taxonomy): domain Eukaryota; kingdom Viridiplantae; phylum Streptophyta; class Magnoliopsida; order Asparagales; family Amaryllidaceae; genus Agapanthus; species Agapanthus africanus. The sequence continues at coordinate 89,136,533 of JASDDO010000019.1, read as the reverse complement.
AGACCTGAACCCTAACTTCACCGCCGATCACCTCACCACCTCGACCTCGTCACCCTAACCACCTCCTATTCCTTCTCCTCCCCTCGAGATCCTTTCACCCAACGACCGAACCCAGCAACCCAAAAATTCCGACGAACCCCGACTGCAAAACCCCCTCTGCCCATCACCGGAAATCTTCGACGTCGACGGCACCATCATCTCCTTCGTCGTCTTTCTTGTCCTCTGAACCCAGAGCCAATAGCTACAACTCTATTCTTCTCTTTTTTCTTCTTCTCTTTCCATCTTTATTCTCTATTCTTGCTTTCTTGATCAATTCTTGGCCGTCGCCGGAGTTGCACACGTCGTCGATGATCCAGACGACCCAGTTACTTTCATTGTCTAGTCCTGTGACCATGACATACAGCTGCTCAGACCAGACCATCACCATGTCACGACCGTGCCACCTCCAGATCACGACCGTGCCACTAGCAGACCACCACCAGACCATGCACCAGATCGCGACCAGACCACCACCAGACCATGCACCAGACCATGCACAAGATCGCAACCAGACCACCACCAGACCATGAACCAGACCATGCCATGACCGTGTCATCACCGTACCCAGACCGTGTCACGCCATATACTTGCTCCTATGCCACGCCATGCCCGCTTCGTGTTCGACTCATGCCACTTGTATGCCGCTATCGCATCAGTCCCATGTCACCGCAAGGCCCACGCATCGTGTCGTGTCGTGTCGCACCATGCCGCATGCACATCGACCGTTGTTTCCGAGGCAAGTTTATCTTGCAACATGCCATGCTATATTAATATATTTATATCTATATGAATAAAAATAATACATGTATTTTAATTATGCATCCAATGCTATAGTTTTACCGTTTTTCGATATCTGTTCGTATTCGTACTGTCAATTGCATATCTAGTTGCATGCCGGAACCTCATTATATCATATTACTGTTATATTAGTACAACGTGATTTCTAATGTGCATCATACGTAGTCATGGATATATATATATATATATATATACATAAGTTATTACAGATAGACACATATGCATCCTGACATCAGCACTATTTACCGTGATCCCGATGTCGTTTACAATTTCATATTTGGTGTCCATTTGATACAAATGTTAGTGGATATTGTACACCCTCACAACACTTGTGAGGAGGCGGAAGTGGCAAACGAAAAATTTCTTGCATGCAACACCCACATAAAACCAAGATCTTGTGCTTAAACCTTAACTAGCAAACCCTATCTAGAGTTCTTAACTACTATGAAAGGGTTATACCTAATGAATCGGTCCTTCGGGTCTTCTTTTTGAATGCAGCTCCTAGGCTCTTTGGATGCTTGCGATGTCCTCGATCTCTAACCACCTCAAGACGTAGATGATTCACCCGAGAGCTATATAACAAGCTTCAAACTCTTCTCAAGAGTTAACTAAGAGATCATGTGTGCTAGAAGAGATCACTTAGATGATATAGAAATCAAGTAGTGGATTATTATTAGCCCTAAACTTTTGATTCACATCATATGTGAAGGGTAAATCTAGGATGAAGAAGAAGGAGAGAATGGGGAGAGAGAATGTGAGAGTGATAAATGAATTATTCAAGAATGGAAAAAATGATATGGCTCAAATGAAAATAATTGAAGTATGCAATAAAATAATGCACCATGTTTCAATAATACCATGCTTCAATAGTAACTCCAAATGAATAAAAAATCATATAAGCCATTCCTTCATCCATGCTTTCGACATTTCTCTAAATTCCACCTCATTTATTTATTTTCACAAAATAAATATCTAATTATGAGGTGTCCCCTTCTAGAAGGTATTCTTGTAACAATTGCAAGAATACCCCTCCATCGTATACCGTATAAGTATACCCGTATCCGAATTCCGAAAAATACGAATAAAAATAATCCAATAATATAATACCGGTATCCGGCTTAAATCAAAGCCTACCAGTATTATCGTTCCGATCATTATTCCTGTAACCATTATACGAACATGATCGAAACCCTGCCGTAACAACTTATGGCCTCTACTTCTTTTGCCTGAACCAGGGAATCCTCTGTGTGTGACTCTAAACACTCGATGGTACGCTGGCAGTGGGTTTAACCACAACCACGTCGGCGGCACTAGCTGTGCATAACGGCTACCTAGGTACATGAAGAAAAGGTGGCCGACGAGTGAACTCATCACAACCCTAACGAGCCTGTAAGCAACACTTACCGTACAGTCCGGTCTTTTCATCTGATACGTCGCATATGAAGTCTAGGAGTAGTAAATGTCAGATTCCAGTAACTTCATAAGTCATGCTGATTTATGTCCCATAACGGTTCGAGAAACTACTGATAACTCTTATCAGTAAATCTCGACAACCCTGGCCAGGGATTTGCTGTTATGGCCGATCAAGCATATCGCGACATCAACTCCCTATACCGGGAGAGACGAAACCCCTCCTATCGCTCACTGCCTCCATTTGATTTGGTACAGTACCCAAAATCCACCTGTTTGCACGACTCAGTAGAGCCGTGGTAGGGAGGAAATCAAAGCACGGTCGGAATCACACAAGACACTATGGCAATCTCGGGTCTACAGACTAAACTATACAAGTGTCACCAGAGAACTGCTATCTGACAATAGGTATATATACTATCTAGGAGTTCTCGGCGAGTCCTATTCGGTGTACGCATTCTCCAATGAGCATCTGTGTACAATCTTTGATGTCAAACACCAATGGTTATGGGATCAACCATCGCCTCCAGGGTCAAGAAACGTACACACTAGTCTACACTGGTAATATTGATGCCTTGTCTCGATATATCCTCGACTAGGAACTGTTAAAGGATATGCTTATAGACTGCCCAGGCCCCACTAGTATGATCTACATCATAATCCTGGCAGTCAAGCATAATCCTAAAGGCTTCATCAATATGTATATAAAGATATGAAATATAACACATCACACGTTAAGATGAAGATAAACCAGATAGCATATTATCATTTCGAGCAAAAATTGTTTCTGTACATATACATGCCTAGCATCCTATATAATACAGGCTTATAGGGCATACATATCTAACAATCTCCCACTTGCACTAAAGCCTGTAGTTGGTGCAATAAATACCTACTGTCTACACTAGAACCAGTTGCCGGCGTACCGCATGCCCAACAGCTCGAACAATTTCTCAAACTAGACTTGAGGGATGGCCTTGGTGAATGGATCTGCTGTGTTGTCTTTCGTGTCTACTCTCCGTACCTCGATGTCCTGGCGATCCACTATCTCCCTGATGAGATGATACCGCCTCAAGATATGTATGAATTTCTGATGGGACCTCGGTTCCTTTGCCAAAGCCATGGCTCCATTGTTATCGCAATACAGAGGTATTAGATTAGCAATGGATGGAACCACCTGAAGTTCAGAAATGAACTTCCTCATCCAGACTGCCTCTTTTACGGCATCATTAGCAGCAATATACTTATCTTCCATCGTGGAGTCAGTGACGGTATCTTGCTTGGAACTCTTCCAACATACCACCTCTCTATTTAAGGTAAATACAAACCGTGAGATGGACTTACTATCCTCCTTGTCGCTCTGGAAGCTGGAGTCGGTAAAGCCCTCCATTTGGAGATCTCCGTTACCATACACCAAGAACATTTCTTTAGTTCTTCTCAAGTACTTCAGAATGTTCTTTATAGCAGTCCAGGGTTTCTCTCCTGGATTGGATTGATACCTGCTTACTGCACTCAGTGCATAAGCTACATTTGGGCAAGTACACAACATCGCATACATTATAGATCCTACCGCCGAAGCATAGAGTATAATGCTCATAAGAGCCCTCTCCTCATCAGTCTTTGGAGACATCTCTTTGGAGAAGGTGATCTCATGACAAGCGGGTAAATTATCTCGCTTGGAATCTTCCATACTAAATCTCTTTAGTATGGTGTCTATGTATCTCGACTGGGACAATCCTAATAATTTCTTAGATCTATCTCTATAGATCTTAATTCTCAGAATGTACGAGGTATCACCCAGGTCTTTCATGGAGAACCTCTGCGATAAGAATAGTTTGACCGATTGTAGCATAGAAACATCATTTCCTACCAAGAGAATTTCGTCCACGTACAATACAAGAAATATAACAGTACTCTCTACAATCCTTTTATAAATACATGGTTCATCTATATTTTTGATAAAACCAAAATCTTTGATTGTATCATCAAAGCAGATGTTCCAACTCCGTGATGCCTGCTTTAATCCATAGATGGATTTAAGCAACCTGCATGCTTTACCGCTGCTCCCACTATCAATGAAGCTTTCTGGCTGATCCATAAAAACGCATTCTTCTAAATCACCATTTAGAAATGCCGTTTTAACATCCATCTGCCAGATCTCATAATCATAGTGAGCAGCTATAGCAAGCAGGATCTGAATAGATTTGAGCATCGCGACTGGTGAAAAGGTTTCATCATAGTCCAAGCCTGGTCTTTGACGAAATCCTTTTGTGACCAGCCTACCTTTATAGGTCTCCACCTGACGATCCACACCAATCTTTCTCTTAAAGATCTATTTGCACCCTATGGGTTTTACTCCAGAAGGTGCAAACTCCAAAGTCCATACTTTGTTGGTGTGCATGGATTCCATTTCGCATCTCATGGCATCCAGCCACTTCACTGAGTCACCACTCGTAATAGCTTGCTGAAAACTAGTAGAGTCATCATCATCCATGATGCAATCTTCTCTATCACCATCAATTAGAAAACCATATTATCTATCAGGTGGGTGAGAAGTCCTACTAGATATACGGAGTGGCTGAGGTTCGTCAGGTTCTATTGAACCTCAGGTTCAACCAAATTATCGGTAATTGTTTGTGGATCTGGAATTTCATCCAGTTCTACCTCATTGCGATCAGTATCATTTATAAAAAATTTATTTTCTAAAAATGTGGCATCTGAGAAACAAACACTCTTTGTTCCTCCTTATGGTAGAAAAGATATTTATACGAGTGTTTTGGATATCCCACAAATTTACACAAAACCGATCATGTCTCGAGTTTGTCCGGATTCTGCTTTTTGACATAAGCTGGACAACCTCATGTCCTAACTCGTTTAAGAGATGGTCTCTTCCCATACCATATCTATATGGAGTGGTAGACACGGTTTTGGTCGGAACCTTATTCAATAGATATATCGCAGTCTCCAATGCGTGCTCCCATAATGAAAGTGGTAACTCAGCATCACTTATCATTGATCGTACCATATCTAATAGGGAACGATTCCTCCGTTCCGATACACCGTTGTGATGTGGTGTATACAGAGGAGTGAGCTGAGAGAGAATCCTATTCTCTTTTAAGAAATCTAGAAACTCTAAGCTTAGATACTTACCTCCTCGATCCGATCGAAGTTTCTTGATACTCAAGCATGTTTGTTTTTCTACTTCAGATTTATACTCCTTGAACTTTTCGAAGGCTTCAGACTCATGTTTCAACAAGAACACGTGTCTGAATCTTGAGAAATCATCAGTAAAAGTTATGAAGTACGAAAAACCACCTCTCGCATGTGTAGACATTGGTCCACATACATCACTATGTATGAGACCTAAGAGTTCGATAGCTCTCTCTCCATGTCCACTAAATGGAGTTTTAGTCATTTTACCTATGATACAAGACTGGAAAGTTGCATAAGATTTATATTCAAAGGAGTTTAAATATCCATCTTTATGTAGCTTGGTTAGTCTTGTTTCATTAATATGACCAAGTCTACAATGCCAAATGAAAGCTTCATTTATGTCTGAAATCTTCCTTTTGTTTGTGTGTTGTATATTGAAAACTGTATGTTGATTTAGGACGTATATCCCGTTATTTAATTTACCAGACCCAATCAACTCTTGATTAAGGTTAATGTTCATAACATTAGATTGTAATACAAAATTATATCCTTCATTGTCCAACAACGATATTGATATAATATTACATAACATCGAAGGTACAAAATAACATGTGTTCAAAACCAATATACAACCCGACGGTAAACCAAGGTGATACTCTCCCACTGCTACAGCATGTACAGAGGAACCATTCCCAACTCGGAGAGTGTGATCACCTTTCTTCAAAAACCTGCTATTTCTCAACCCCTGCACACAATTGTAGATGTGAGATCCTGACCCGGTATCTAATACCCAGAAAGCAGAGTAATTGAAAAACAGTTTTATGTTATAAACACACCTGAAATGGAAGCATCACCATGCTTTTTCTTCTTGAGGTCGGCAAGGTATCCAACGCAGTTTCTCTTCCAGTGCCCAGTCTTGTGGCAGTGGAAGCATTCCCCTCTTTCTGATACAGCAACCCCTATCTTGTCCTTTACCGGTGCCTTTTGCACTCCTCCTCTCGGCTTGATGGGATTCTTCTTCTTCCTTCCCTTGGACTTAGCTTTCGGGATGGAAGAGGAAGATGGCCCAGCAATAAGAGCGGAAGTTTTCGCTACCCCTAGCGTGATCTCTGCACTCCTCAACATATTGAGGAATTCAGGTAGTGACTTCTCCATATTGTGCATGTTGAAGTTTACAATGAGCCGAGCAAAGGCAGGGGGAAGGGACTGTAGAACAGTATCAACATACTGTTCATTCTCCATGGTCCAACCCAGGTCCTCTAGTTCTTCGATAAGTCCAATCATCTTCAATACATGGTCACCTACAGACGTGCCAGCAGCTATCCGCATCTGAAACAACTTTCGAGATGCCTCGTATCGGAGAGTACGAGATTGCTCTCCATAAAACTCCTTTGTATGGAGAAAGAAGGATTGTACATCCATCTTCTCATGCTGCTTCTAATGTTCATTGTTCATAGAAGCAAGCGCGAGGCACTTAGCTGTTGCACAGTCTATATCCCATGTCTTGTGAATTTATTTATCCGCAACTGAAGAATCAGGGCCTAGGCTAGACGGGGTTGGAGTAGTCAGGACGTATCCGACCTTATCATAGGTCAGGGCAATAGTTACGTTCCTCAGCCAATCTTTGTAATTCGGTCCCGTGAGTTTATTCTTGTCTAATAAAAGCTTAAGTCCCGTCATAGGTATCTGCCATTAGGAGAGAGAAAAGAAGACACTCAGCGATTACTCTTGCATGATTAGATTGGTTATTAATCTTATCTAATCGATATCTCCCACTGCTTTTTTCAAATTTTCCTTCAAACCTTAAAAAGAAAATTAGCCAGGATTAATTGCAATCTACAAGTTCGCTAACCGGTCGGCCAGGCTAGTGTCGGTACTCCGAAGGAGATTCCCCGTGCTTTCGCACGGACCTAATTAAAATAAACCTCATTTTCCTAGAGGCGTAACCCCGTTGACACCTTTCTAGATACCTACTGGATTAGCTAATCGTAAAGTGCAAAACTCTCCTGAGAGTAACTTTTACTCATAGTGGGATCGGGATCCAACTATCAAATAGAAGGTATGCAATCTCATTGCAAATTTCAACTCTTGAAATTCCTGATATGATTTTTACCCCTAGTATCTTATGACCTTAACTATGGTCAACATATCATAAGCACTAGTCAAGTTCTACCCGTCATTTCGTGATTGATTTAGACCCACCCGCATGACCCTTAACTATGATCAACAAAGTCATACGAATTTCCTAATCGGTCGCATCAAATGCTTTGTAGGAAGACATCACTTAGCTACCGTACATCACGCCTTAACTATAGTCAACAAACGTGGTACGAATACTAATTACTCTGCTTCCTAAAATGGCAGAGGGCAACGGATGGTTTTGATGAAAACCTTTAATGCCTTGAACTTGATATCGTTGTAGAATCTAGTGAAAAGAGTGGTTTAAGCTCCAGTTTTAAAAGTCGAATGGTTTTGTAGTATCTTTCTAATTTTGCTAAAGAGGTCACTCCCGGTGAAGGGATCTCGGCTCTTTCCAAATCGAATGAGGTGCTGGATATTCATGAATACCACGATACAAAGCAAAAGTTAGATCAACTATAAAAAACAATCGAGTGCTTTGTAACATTTACTAGTTTCGCTAAAGGGGTCACTCCCGGTGAAGGGATTTCGTCCCTTTCCTTATCGAATGGGGTGCTGGATATTCATCAAGGAATACCACTATGCAAAGCAAAAAACTAGAGTTACCCATTTAAAAAAGTTTGATTCTACAATATCTTTAGGTTTCTTTTTCTTAACATTAATCACATTAATGTTCTCCCATCATTTACATTTCCTAAATATCACAGAAAAGAAACGAAAATATAACGTAAGCTTATGCCATCCACATTCGCCATGGGTCCCCGTCATGCACCGTTGGGTTACTTAACTAACGGCGGAGCGGGGGCTGGACTAGCGCGGGTGCAAAACATAAGCAACGTTTATTATATATCTCATATATAAATAGCCATTCGTCATACGCATTTATAAACATTCCAGATCACAGATTAATACATTGAATATACTAGGAATTTCGTACTTCATTTAAGCCCTTAATGAAAGACGGGTTCCACGGTCGTGATGAATAGCCAAACCCCACCCTAGACCCCTATGGGTGCGGCAAACTACCCGCCAAATTCTAGAAGTGAAGCAACCTCTCTCAACAAAGTGAGTAGGCCACTCAGCACTTCAAGAACCCGGTAGTTTGTGCACCCCACCTTGGGTCTATCTTAGGAGCAAAAACAGTAAAAAGAAAATATACAACGGTGGCTACAATCTCAACCCGGATGTGCCCCGCAAAATAATATTACATCGCTTTTTACAAATTACATGAATGAAAGAAAAGAAAAATTCTCTTCTCACATCCTCGTCTATTGATCCACAATAATCCAACATATTCATATACATATATCATCACATGATATCATTACAGATGTGTGCAATCCCGACTAATTGACGTATAACAATTAGTCGACGTTTCCAAACACACATACACATCACAAAGTTTGTAAAGTAACTGCGACATTAGAATTCCGCACGCAATTAGCAAACTAAACCAATTTTCCAACACTTGAAAAATTCGGTGAGCTAAAGTTCTAAAACCGTTCGTTTAAGGCCAATCCGGGAGTCGAAACGAACTCGAAACCCGCCCGAATCTTCACGGAGGAGAAGATCACGAAATATACTATCGAATGGGAGGACTCGGGGGTACCCACCCCTGGGGGCCACCTCGAGGTGTCCTTACGGGAAGGCAGACCAGAGAGCACCTATATGGGGTGCTCTCGGGTCACCCACCCCCAAGGCTACCTTAAGGTGATCTTTGTTAGTGTTTATGCCCTAGAGGCCATTACTGTATCATAGTAGTTTGTATATTACTTAATAGAAACTTGGGATATTCATAGTTGTATTGACAGTCTTGCTAAAAATGGTAGTATGCTACTTGGTTTGTGTCTACTTTAATATGTGCATATGTTTCTTTTGACGTATCACTTATACATATTAGTAGAGCCCTTAGGATCTTTGCTTGATTACCAGCGTTGTGATGGCAGTCACACTAGTGCGGGCTGGGTAGTCTATAAGCAATATCCTATACAGGTCCCTGGTCGTAGGATTATCGAGGCAGGGCATCGATACTCCGGAGTAGACTAGTGTGTACGCTTCTCATCCCAGTTGGGGAGATGGTCTGTTCCACAGCCATCAGTACGTTGTACTGGAGATAGTATGCAGGTGCTCGTTAGGTTACGGGTACACCGGACAGGACTCGCCGGGAACTGCAGGTTGGTTTTATACCCATCGTCAGATAGCAGTTCCCAGGTGACATGAGTACAGCTTAGTCCATCGACTTGATACTGCTACTTCGCCTCGGGTGTGTTCCCACTGTACTTAGATTACTACCCTACCACGGCTCAAAGGAGTCATGCAAACAGGTAGTAGTTGGGTGCAGTCCCGAAGCACTTGGAGGCAGTGGTGGTTAGATAGAATTCGTCTCTCCCGGTATTGGGGGTTGATATCGCGCTGTGTATGGAGAGACATTACGCAATGTCCCTGGCCAAGGCAAGCGAGATTTACTGGTAGGTTCCAGTAGCTTCTCAAGGTGTAATGGGCTTCACTCCGACACGACTTATACCGCTATTAGGGGTCTGAAGTTTACCGCCCCCTAGACCCGATATGCGATAGTCCTAAACGAACAGACAGAACTGTACAGAGATTGTCACATCAGGCTCAGTAGGAGTTCGGATGGGTTTCCTCATCGTCCTTCTTATCGACATCTACCTGGTGACCGTTACGTACAGCTACTACCACTTGCGGCCTGTAGTTAAACCCACTGTCAGCGTAGTGTCAAGTCTTTAGAGTCCCACACAGAGAGTTTCGCTGCACCGGGAAAAAGGTGTAGAGGCCGTATGGTTTTACGACAGGGCCGCGATCACTTACATACACTTGTGCACGTATTATGATCGGGCAGATAATACTAGCGGGCTTTGGTTTAAGCCAGATTCTAGTATTATACAAATGGATTTATTCAGTCAAAGATTATCCGTGTTTTTCGAGAATACGGATGGGAGGGGCAGTCTCGTAATTTGTCGGGAAGCTTCTAGAAGAAGATGACTCATTTGTTTTTATTTCTTTTTGGATTAAACACAAATGAGGTGGAGAGATGAGTTGTAAGTTTTCATTAAATGATTAATGACTCATGAGGTGATTCACCATTTAGGATTAAATGAAGCTTACAAGATATTTCTAGATATTTATCAAAGAGATATTTGTATGCTTGATATTATTCTTTCATGAGTTATTATTCATATCATCTTCACAAAAGCTTTCTCTCTCCTCAAGTCTTCATCTTCTTCCTCAAACCCTAAAATCTCTCATGAGTTGAGAATCCTAGGGTTTAAGTGACTAAGTAATTCATCTAAATACTCTACACCCTCTAGGACTTCTAGATTAGCAAACTAGAAGCCGTAGGTATCTCAGATTTGAGATTAGTGCTCGGACTATAGACTCTCGGGTGGATCGTCTTTGACTCAAGGAGGCCGTTGAGGTGCCCCATGTTCCATAGAGCCGACGAGGGTTGGAGCACAGCAATGAAGACCCGAAGGACAAGTAACGTGAGGTATAATTTCGAATCCGAGTAGTTAAACCTCTCGTAGTTTGCTAGTTATGGTTTAGACACGATCCGTGTGCTTAAGTCCGTGTTACGAAGCTTTGATAATTGTTTTTCATATATTCTGCCTCCCCGCAAGCTCGTGGGGTGCGTGACATGGACTAACAGTGGTATCAGAGCCTACTAAACCTTTACTATCTTGTTAGCAACTGATTAGAACTTCGATCGTTGGAAAAACACGAAAACTTAACCCCGAACCCCTCTAGTTTCTGTCAATTTTAAATGTGTCGAAAAAATTATTTGATAGGTATGAAAATTCACAGCAGGGAATTCTAAGAATACTGGAGAAATACGAGGAGCCAACTCGTTTAGACTGCCGCGGAAGCGCAGCGGATTGGTGCGATCCGCCGCGGATCCGCGGCCGAGTTAACTCAGAGTTGACTCGTATTTACACAGTAACTCTTAGTTTTGGGTGTTCTGTTTTTCTGTATATTTTGTTTCTGCCCAGGTTATTTCAGTGCTGGCTTGCATTTGGGGTAGACACGGAAAAAGGTTGTCGATCGAAATTCTAAGTTATTTGCTAATCAAGTTTTATCTGTGATATTTAATGTGTTCGTAAACCTCCCATAATTGCTAGTATGTCGGTTAGCAGGGGGTTGCATATTTCTGTAACGGTTTTTACTGGTTTGTGTATATGAACTTGATTGGATCGTTGTGATGATTAGCCGGGGTTTGAGATGAGTTTTTATATTCTTTCATTCGATGTAAATTGTAATATGATGTAATATTCTTTTGCGGGGCACATCCGGGCTGAGGTTGTAGCCACCGTTGTATTATTTCATTTACTGTTTTATGCTCCTAGGATAGACCCAAGGTGGGGTGCACAAACAACCGGGTACTTTGAAGTGTTTAGTGTCCTACTCACGTTGTTGAGGGAGACCGCTTCACTTCAGGTACTTGGCGGGTAGTTTGCCATACCCGTAGGGGTCTAGGGTGGGGTAATGGCTATTCATCACAACTGTGTAATCCGTCTTTCATTACAGGCTCAAAGAAAACGCGGATTGCTTGTATATCCAATAATGTTCATCTGTGATCTGGAATACCTATTATTGCGTCTGACGAATGTACAATATTTATATATGATATCTATTAGGCGTTACTTATGTTTTACACCCGCGCTAGCCCAGCCCCCGCTCTGTCGTTAGTTAAGTAACCTAACGGGTGAATGACGGGACCCAGTGGCGAATGCGGATGGCATAAGAGGACGTTGTATTTTCGTTATTTTCTGCAATGATATGTTAATTGATGGGACGCATTTTATTAATGCAAAGAAAACAAACCAAAGTTGAAATCGTTGGAAAAGTTTAAAAGAAACTACTCGGTTATTTTAAAAAGAGCAGAATTTTTAATTGCGGAGCTTTAACCACTCCTTTTAAAAAGCTATCAGGTTCCTTCGGTTATATCAAGTTCACTACGTTCACGGTTTCGCCAAAACCAGTCGTAGCGCTCTGTCATTTCATATGAATGGTCAGTAGTATTCAAGCTATGTTTGTTTGGCCCTTAGTCAAGACATAGTGATTGGTAGCTGCTGGGGTGTTCACATGTAGCATAGATAGATGCGTTGGTTTGAGACAGTCGTATTACTTTGTTTGGCCCTTAGTCAAGAGTATATACGGGTGGATTCAAATTAACAAGATAATGATGGGTAGAACTTGACATGTGACTTATGATTTGTTGGCCCTTAGTCGAGGTCATAAGAGCATGGGGAAAAAATCCACATCGGGAGTTTCTAAAGAAACTGAAACTTGCTAGAGTTGCATACCATTTGGAGTGTGATAATTTTGGTAGGATTCCTTCAATTTTATCACACGATGATATTTGGATCCCGATCCTACTGTGAGTATCCGCTACTCATCAGGAGATTCGTCACTTAACGATTAATGCTATAAACCAAGTAGGTGTCTAGAACAGTGTCAGCGGGGCTACGCCTCCAGAGAAAAGAGGTTATTTAATTAAGGAACTTCGCGAAAGCGTCGTAAAACCTCGCTCGAAGTACCGACATTAGCCTGGCTGAACGGTTAAGCAAGAATTGTATGGTGAGATCAGTCCTGACTAATTCTTCTTTTATGGTTTGAGGAAGGATTCGAGAAACAGTGGGAGCCATCCAGTTTAGATAAACTAAAAACCAATCTAAACTTGCAAGAGCATCATGCTAAAGTGTTCCCTCTCTCTCTCATTGCAGCGACCTTGTGACCATGACTAGGTTACATCTAGATAACAAAATGACTGAATCTGACTTTTATGATTGGCAAAGGTCTGTCCAGATGTCCATTGCCTACGAAAAACTGGACCACCCTATAACTACTCAAGCCCCCACCGTCCCAGGTCCAGTTTCCACCGTCGCGGATATGGATATCCGTCAGACAAGGGAAAAGGATAATGCGAATGCCAAGTGCCTTGTGTTGGCTTCAGTTGATGGTGTATAGCAGAAACAGCACGAGAAGATGGACTTAGTTTCCATCTTTCTCCATAACAAAGATTTATATGGAGAGCAATCTCATATCGCAAGATATGAGACTTCGAACGAATTGCTTCAAGCGAGGTTGGCTGTCGGGTCATCTGTAGGGGACGACGTCCTTACGATGACTAGCTATATTGATAAGCTCAAGGACCTCAAGACCACGTTGGGAAACAGGTCATATGCTGACTTATTTCCACAGTCCCTACCCTCTACTTACACCCTGAAAGAAACCAGGGAGACACCCGCTCTGCTTAATGGGGGACTTTCTTCTTCTACATCCAGGGCGAAAGCAAAGGGTGAAAAGAAGAAGACTTCCACAAAGCCGATATACGGTGTCAGTGAAGTAGAATGAAAGGGAAGAGCAAAAGTTTCGGGACTTGGTGTAGGTAAGGAGGGATGTTCCTATTGTTATGGGAACGGGCATTGGCAGAAGGATTGCAGGGCTTTGGAAGCCAGTAACCAGGATACGAAGCATGTTGTGGCTTCGGCCTTGAGTGTGTATGTAATTGAGAACTGTTTGTCAATTAACTCTACTTCCTGAGTACTAGATACCGGAGCAGGATCTCATATCTGTAATTCATTACATGCTTTGAGAAACTGTAGAGTTATCAAGGTAGGTGATTTGTCTCTCAGAGTTGCAAACGGAATGAGGGTGGATGCTGAATCCGTGGGAGAATATCGCCTAGGTTTGATAAGTGGGCAGATATTGATTCTACGTAACTGTCTGTATGTACCTAGTTTGACTTGTAATATCATATCAGTGTCCTCACTTTCGAGAGAGGGATATGATTTTACATTCGTAAGCGATGTAGTTCACATCCACCTAAATCAAGTTCTGATTGGGTCCGGTACATTAGATGACGGTATATACGTATTGAATAAAGCTCAGGTTTTCAATGTCCAGAACACACTTAAAAGAAAGTCTCCGGAAATAAATCAGGCTTTCTTATGGCATTATAGAGTAGGTCACATCAATGAAACACGGTTGACTAAGTTACATAGAGAAGGATATTTGACTCCGTTCGAATATCAATCTTATGCTACTTGTGAATCTTGTCTCATGGGAAAGATGATAAAGACTCCGTTTACTGGACACGGAGTAAGAGCGAGCGAGCTCTTGGGACTCATACACAGCGATGTGTATAGTCCAATGTCTACACATGCGCGAGGTGGTTATTCCTACTTCATTACTTTTACGGATGATTTCTCTAGGTATGGACATATCTTCTTGATGAAGCATAAATCCGAGGCCTTTGAGAAATTCCGAGAATACAAGAATGAAGTGGAAAACCAAACAGGCAAAAGTATCAAGACACTGAGATCTGATCGAGGTGGTGAATACTTAAGTGTCGAGTTCCTGGGTTACTTAAAAGAGAATGGAATTCTCTCTCAGCTTACTCCTCCATACACACCACAACACAACGGTGTATCGGAAAGGCGGAATCGAATCCTATTGGATATGGTACGTTCCATGATGAGTAAGGCTGAGTTACCGCGATCTTTCTGGGGATATGCACTAGAATCAGCTGCATATCTTTTGAACCAGGTTCCAACCAAGACTGTGCCTACCACACCATATCAGATGTGGAGTGGGAAGAAACCCTGTCTTAAACACTTTAGGACATGGGGATGTCCAGCTTTTGTAAAAAAGTAGCATCCAGACAAGCTCGAGGCATGCTCAGTACAGTGTAAGTTTGTGGGATATCCAAAGAACTCCAAGGGGTATTATTTCTATTACGCAGAGGAACAAAAGGTTTTTGTTTCTCGTCATGCCCACTTCTTGGAAGCTGAATCTTTAGAAAATCAGAAGAGTGGGAGCACAATAGAACTGGAAGAAATTCCAGAACCACAAGCTGTTACTGAAAGTTTGGTAGAACAAGAAGTTTCAGAAGAAATGGACATACCAGCGCCTATCCGCAGAAGTAGTAAGCAGTCCCATCCGCCCGAAAGATACTACGGTTTTCTCATAGATGGGGATCGAGAGGATTGCATCATTAACAATGATGACCCTACTAGCTTCCAGCAAGCCATTCAGAGCGACGACTCGGTAAAATGGCTGGATGCAATGCGGACCGAATTGGAGTTCATGTACACTAATAAAGTATGGACTTTGGATATTGCTCCAGATGGGGTAAAACCTGTAGGATGCAAATGGATCTTCAGAAAGAAAATTGGTATGGATGGACAGGTTGAAACCTATAAGGCTACACTTGTTGCAAAGGTTTTTCGTCAAAGACCTGGTTTGGACTATGACGAAACCTTTTCTCCAGTGGCTATGCTCAAATCCATTCGGGTCCTTCTTGCCATTGCTACCTTCCACGATTATGAGATCTGGCAGATGGACGTAAAGACAGCTTTTCTAAATGGTAATTTAGAAGAATGCGTCTATATGGATCAGCCAGAGGGATTCATTCAGAGTGGGAGCAGCGGTAAATTGTGCAAGTTGCTTAATTCCATTTATGGACTAAAGCAGGCATCGTGGAGTTGGAACATCTGTTTTAATGATACTGTCAAAGAATTCGACTTTATCAAAAATCCAGATGAACCATGCATATACAGTAAGATTGTAGGGAGAGCTGTTATATTCCTCGTCTTGTACGTGGATGACATTCTCCTAATAGGAAATGATATTCCTATGCTACAGTCAGTCAAAAGATTCTTATCACAGAAGTTCTCCATGAAGGACCTGGGTGATGCCACCTACATTCTGGGGATCCAGATCTATCGTGATAGATCAAAGAGGATGTTAGGACTTTCGCTGTCCAGGTACATAGACACCATATTGAAAAGATTCAGTATGGAAGATTCTAAACGCGGTAACCTACCGGCTTGTCATGGAATCAACCTCTCCAAAGAGATGTCTCCCAAGACTGATTTGGAAAGAGATCGCATGTCGATTATACCCTACGCTTTTGCGGTAGGCTCTATAATGTATGCGATGTTATGTACCAGACCAGATGTAGCATACGCATTAAGCGTTGTAAGCCGGTATCAGGCAAACCCAGGGGAGAAGCATTGGATAGCAGTAAAGAATATTCTCAAGTACCTGAGGAGGACTAAGGAGATGTTCTTGGTGTATGGCAGAAAAGACCTCCAGATCGAGGCCTTTGCCGACTCCAGCTTCCAGAGTGACAAGGATGACTCCAAGTCCATGTCGGGTTATGTCTCTACCCTCAATGGAGGGGCGGTCTGTTGGAAGAGTTCCAAGCAGAACACCGTTGCTGACTCAACAATGGAAGCGGAGTACATAGCTGCTTGCGATGCCGCAAAAGAAGCTGTCTGGATGAAGAAGTTCCTCACAGAACTTCAGGTGGTTCCTACTAGTGTTAATCCAATACCTCTGTATTGCGACAACAACGGCGCTATAACTTTAGCGAAAGAACCCAGGTCCCATCAGAAGTCCAGACACATCTTAAGGCGGTATCACCTGATCAGGGAGATCATAGATCGCCGGGAGATCGAGGTAAAGAGAGTAGATACAGAGAATAACACTGCTGATCTATTCACAAAGGTCATTCCTCAAACGCAGTTCGAGAGGCTATTCAAGATGATAGGTCTGCGATATGCCAGTACATGTCCCTAGTGTAAGTGGGAGATTGTTAGTGTTTATGCCCTAGAGGCCATTATTGTATCATACTAGTTTGTATATTACTTAATGGAAGCTTGGGATATTCACAGTTGTATTGACAGTCTTGCTAAAAATGGTAGTATGCTACTTGGTTTGTGTCTACTTTAATATATGCATATGTTTCTTTTGACGTATCGCTTATACATATTAGTAGAGCCCTTAGGATCTTTGCTTGATTACCAGCGTTGTGATGGCAGTCACACTAGTTCGGGCTGGGTAGTCTATAAGCAACATCCTATACAGGTCCCTGGTTGTAGGATTATCGAGACAGGGCATCGATACTCCAGAGTCGACTAGTGTGTACGCTTCTCATCCCAGTTGGGGAGATGGTCTGTCCCACAACCATCAGTACGTTGTACTGGAGATAGTATGCAGGTGCTCGTTAGGTTACGGGTACACCGGACAGGACTCGCCGGGAACTGCAAGTTGGTTTTATACCCATCGTCAGATAGCAGTTCCCAGGTGACATGAGTACAGCTTAGTCCGTCGACTTGATACTGCTACTTCGCCTCGGGTGTGTTCCCACTGTACTTAGATTACTACCCTACCACGGCTCAAAAGAGTCGTGCAAACAGGTAGTAGTTGGGTGCAGTCCCGAAGCACTTGGAGGCAGTGGCGGTTAGACAGGATTCGTCTCTCCCTGTATTGGGGGTTGATATTGCGCTGTGTATGGAGAGCTATTACGCAATGTCCCTGGCCAAGGCAAGCGAGATTTACTGGTAGGTTCCAGTAGCTTCTCAAGGTGTAATGGGCTGCACTCCGACACGACTTATACCGCTATTAGGGGTCTGACGTTTACCGCCCCTAGGCCCGATATGCGATAGTCCTAGACGAACAGACCGGACTGTACAGAGATTGTCACATCAGGCTCAGTAGGAGTTCGGATGGGTTTCCTCATCGTCCTTCTTATCGACATCTACCTGGGGACCGTTACGTACAGCTAGTACCACTTGCGGCCTGTAGTTAAACCCACTGCCAGCGTAGTGTCGAGTCTTTAGAGTCCCACACAGAGAGTTTCCCTGTACCGGGCAAATGGTGTAGAGGCCATATGGTTTTACGGCAAG
This sequence comes from Agapanthus africanus, assembly GCA_030015575.1. Taxonomy (NCBI): domain Eukaryota; kingdom Viridiplantae; phylum Streptophyta; class Magnoliopsida; order Asparagales; family Amaryllidaceae; genus Agapanthus; species Agapanthus africanus. Next base: position 89,118,282 of record JASDDO010000019.1, on the reverse strand, counting down.
GCCGCGATCACTTACGTACACTTATGCACGTATTATGATCGGGCAGATAATACTAGCGGGCTTTGGTTTAAGCCAGATTCTAGTATTATACAGATGGATTTATTCAGTCAAAGATTATCCGTGTTTTTCGGGAATACGGATGGGAGGGGCAGTCTCGTAATTTGTCGGGAAGCTTCTAGAAGAAGATGACTCATTTGTTTTTATTTCTTTTTGGATTAAACACAAACGAGGTGGAGAGATGAGTTGTAAGTTTTCATTAAATGATTAATGACTCATGAGGTGATACACCATTTAGGATTAAATGAAGCTTACAAGATATTTCTAGATATTTATCAAAAAGATATTTGCATGCTTGATATTATTCTTTCATGAGTTATAATTCATATCATCATCACAAAAGCTTTCTCTCTCCTCAAGTCTTCATCTTCTTTCTCAAACCCTAAAAGCTCTCATGAGTTGAGAATCCTAAGGTTTAAGTGACTAAGTAATTCATTTAAATACTCTACACCCTCTAGGACTTCTAGATTAGCAAACTAGAAGCCGTAGTTATCTCAGATTTGAGATTAGTGCTCGGATTATAGACTCTCGGGTGGATCGTCTTTGACTCGAGGAGGCCGTTGAGATACCCCATGTTCCATAGAGCCGACGAGGGGTGGAGCACAGCGATGGAGACCCGAAGGACAAGTAACGTGAGGTATAACTTCGAATCCGAGTAGTTAAACCTCTCATAGTTTGCCAGTTATGGTTTAGACACGATCCGTGTGCTCAAGTCCGTGTTACGAAACTTTGATAATTATTTTTCATATATTCCTTCTCCCCGCAAGCTCGTGGGGTGCGTGACATGGACCAACAGTCTTGTGGTGTGGGCCCGGTCTCTGGTCCACCCCGGGGTGTCCCCGAGGTGTGCAAACAACTAAAAACTATAATTTTGGAACTGTTTTTATCGAGAGTTTTTGTGCGATAAAAACGACGGATTTCTAACGTTGCTACAAGCTATTTCAGGTTTAAGATAGGCTCTGATACCATGCTTGTAGATGTTGCACACCCTCACAACACTTGTGAGGAGGCGGAAGTGGCAAACAAAGAATTTCTTGCATGCAATACCCATATAAAACCAAGATCTTGTGCTTAAATCTTAACTAGCAAACCCTATCTAGAGTTCTTAACTACTATGAAAGGGTTATGCCTAATGAACCAGTCCTTCGGGTCTTCTTTTTTAATGCAACTCCTGGGCTCTTTGGATGCTTGCGATGTCCTCGATCTCCGGCCACCTCAAGACGTAGATGATTCACTCGAGAGCTATAGAATAAGTTTCAAACTCTTCTCAAGAGTTAACTAAGAGATCAAGTGTGCTAGAAGAGATCACATAGATAATGTAGAAATCAAGTAGTGGATTATTATTAGCCCTAAACTTTTGATTCACATCACATGTGAAGGGTAAAGCTAGGATGAGGAAGAAGGAGATAATGAGGAGAGAGAATGTGAGAGTGATGAATGAATTATTCAAGAATAGAAAAAATGATATGGCTCAAACAAAAATAATTGAAGCATGCAATAAAATAATGCACCATACTTCAATAGTAACTCCAAATGAATAAAAAATCATATAAACCATTCTTTCATCCATGCTTTGATATTTCTCCAAATTCCACCTCATTTATTTATTTTCACAAAATAAATATCTAATTATGAGGTGTTCCCTTCTAGAAGGTATTCTTGTAACAATTACAAGAATACCCTTCCACCGTATACCGTATAAATATACCCGTATCCGAATTCCGAAAAATACGAATACAAATAATCCAATAATATAATACCGGTATCCGGCTTAAATCAAAGCCTACAAGCATTATCGTTCCGATCATTATTCCTGTAACCATTACACGAACATGATCGAAACCCTGTCGTAACAACTTACGGCCTCTACATCTTTTTTCTGAACCAGGGAACCCTCTGTGTGGGACTCTAAAGACTCGACAGTACGCCGGCAGTGGGTTTAACCACAGGCATATCAGCGGCACTGGCTGTGCTTAACGGCTACCCAGGTACATGACAAAAAGGTGGCCGACGAGCGAACTCATCACAACCCTAACGAGCCTGTAAGCAACAATTACCGTACATTCCGGTCTTTTCGTCTGATACGTCGCATATGACGTCTAGGGATGGTAAATGTCAGACTCCAGTAATTTTATAAGTCATGCTGATCTATGGCCTATAACGGTTCAAAAAACTACTGATAACTCTTATAAGTAAATCTCGACAACCCTGGCCAGGGATTTGCTGTTATGGCCGATCAAGCATTGCGCGACATCAACTCCCTATACCGGGAGAAACGAAACCCCTCATATCGCTCACTGCCTCCATGTGATTCAGGACTGTACCCAAAATCCACCTGTTTGCACAACTCAGTAAAACTGTGGTAGGGAGGAAATCAAAGCACAGTGGGAATCACACAAGACACTATGACGATCTCGGGTCTACAGACTAACCTGTACAAGTGTCACCAGAGAACTGCTATCTGACAATAGGTATATATACCATCTAGGAGTTCTCGGCGAGTCATGTTCGGTGTACCCATTCTCCAATGAGCACCTGTGTACAATCTTTGATGTCAAACACCAATGGTTATGGGATCAACCATCGCCCTCAGGGTCAAGAAACGTATACACTAGTCTACATTGGTAATATCGATGCCCTGTCTCGATATACCCTCGACTAGGAACTGTTAAAGGATATGCTTATAGACTGCCCATGCCCCACTAGTATGATCTACATCATAATCCTAGCAGTCAAGTATAATCCTAAGGGCTTCATCAACATGTATATAAAGATATGAAATATAACACATCACACGTTAAGATGAAGATAAACCAGATAGCATACTATCTTTTTGAGCAAAGATTGTATCTGTATATATACATGCCTAGCATCCTATACAATACAAGCCTCTAGGGCATATATATCTAACAACATATGCATCACATGACATGTCCTAACACACTACTTGACTTGTTACTTGATCTTGTTACTAATACCAACAATCCTGACTTGTTATCCTGACGGACGTAACCTATTGTCTACATAGACAAAACATGTACATGCTTGATTTTGTGTTGGTATTAGACTTACATTATCAATACCTGACTTGAACACATAACCTTTGGGGGAAGGGGAAATCAATGATGAAACCTAATTTGTAACTCAACAGTTTGATACTTATACTGACCAGTCTTTACGAGTTAGGCCAGCCCCGGGATGATACTGCTGACATCATTCATATGTACATGTTACTTGTTTACTGTCTAGCGGCACGTCTCGAATTCAGCCCGAGAGTCTTGACCATGGTCCCGAATACGCACGGGATACTATTGAGTTATATCGACGATTCCATTAAATTGATTTCAAAGACTTCTAGAATAGATAAGCTAGAGGCACAGACTTTAGGATAAACACCACATACCTATATCTCACTTTTTTACACCTGTGTTATTTATTTACACTCATATTTAATCATAGCTTCATTTCCTGGTTATTACTATTATTTTGATATTTATGACGCACTGACGTATGGGTTTTGCATTGCCCAGATACTTGACATAGCATTGAGTATTCGACAGGATCACCGATCAGTGAGAACCACCTCATTGATATAGCTCTTATACGGGTTAGTTATTCCTTGGATATTTATTTCTTCTGCCATCTTTTCCAGTTATTGTTCTTGTGGCTATTGGACATGTGATAGATAGATTTAGTAGTTTACTGTTCTTGATATCTAATTGACAGCCGTAATGTGACTATGGAAGAATCTTTCCTCGCCATAGGTAGCATGGTTGGCTCTGTCACGTGCCGTGTTTACGTATTTTGGGAAGCGGGGCATGACAGTATTGATGTTGTTAAAGTGTTTAACTTAGTTAATACGATGATACATACTGGTTGATATGTATATGTGAGTGTGATATGTTCCATGTTTAAGATTACTTGGTGTGGATTGGATTGTCATGAAATGAATAGCCCCGTGCTTATTGTGTGATATGTTTTTCATTTTATTCATGTTATAACCAAATGTATATTCTTTTATTCAGGACGAGCGGTCGAAATGTAGCCGTCATTTCCTCTGATTGCATTATTATTCGTCGGGATTCAATCAGGTTGCGATCGATGTTATCGTTGTATTAATACAGGTATTAGGATTACCTTACGGAGAAGCGCACTGGCAGCCGGGTTATGCATGGGCTATTCACGTGACCGGAGTATTTCTTGTATCGTTTGTGGCTCGAATAAAACGTGGGATTTTTAGGTGATCCGACCATTCCAACTCTGTGATGTTGTTTTTCTGCATGCTGTAATGCGATTATTTGCATATGATGATATATTTATATATGTAATATATAGTATATATTAATAAATGCTATATACGTTTTGCATCCATGCTAGCCATGCCCCCGTCCTGCCGTAAGTTAACCATAAGTTGAAGACCCGGGGCCCCGTTGCAAATGCGGATGGTGTATATGTGCATCATATTTTTTCTTTTCATACTTTTTTTGTAATGATTGTGTGATAAGAAAATTGTTGGATAATGTGATTATCTAAATGATGAGACTGTATTAATATAAAGCAAAACAAACCTATACGTTGTAGGAACAACTTTTTATAAAAGGGAAATTTTAGTCGATTCTTTTGCTTTGCATCACAGTATTCGGTTAGGAATGTCCTGCACATCATTCGATGAGGAAAGAGCTTGATCCCGTCATTGGGAGTTCGCTCTTGGGTAAAAGTTTGTGTCACAAAAATTGTTTTTGTAGCCATATTCTTATTCTTTGCATCGTGATATCCGGTTAGGAATATCCTGTACCTCATTCGATGAAGAAAGTGTCTAAATCCCTTAACGGGGAGTTCACTCTTGACTAAAAGTCTATGTGACTATAAACTTTCAAAACCACTCGGTTCCTACGATGAGATCAAGTTTATTATGTTGATGGTTTTATTTAAGACCAGTCGTAGCTCTCTTCCATTTCAGAAAGTAAAGTACTCAGTATTCATGCTGTGTTTGTTGATCATTCGTCAAGGCGTAGTGTACGGTAGCTAAGTGGTGTCTTTCTGCTTGCATGTGATGCGATTAGTTAGGACAGTCGTACGACTTTGTTGATCATTAGTCAAGGGCCTGTACAGGTGGATCTAAATTAATCACGAAATGACGGGTTGAACTTGACTGAGACCCTTTGATTTGTTGATCATTCGTCGAGATCCTAAGGTCCTAGGGGCAAAATCCTTATCGGGAGTTTCAAATGTTGGAACTTGCAATGAGATTGCATACCTTCTATGGAGTAAGGTAATATGTTGATCATTCGTAAAGGTTACCATGCCATGATAGTTTGGGTCTCGATTCCTACTGTGAGTAATAGTTATTTCCGAAAGATTTTCTATACGAAATCCCGACTGGTTCTCTTTTTAGAGTTTGAAGGAGGATTCGATGAAACAGTGGGAGATATCCTGATTAGATAAATATACCAATTTAATCTAGGTTAGAGTGCACGCTGAGCGTTTCTTTTCTCTCTCTGAAAGCGACCCTTGACCCACCTTAAAATAAGACTTATCAACCACATTGACCGACCTTTTTACAATCGATGCCTTTCGAATGTATGGATTGCCTTAATCCACGACATAGTCACATATATCCTTACCTATCCTACTTTCCCTTCTGGTAACTTTAGAACCCTCTGCATTCGGTGCAGAGATCCGTATTACTTGAAAGGTCATCGTATGGTTAGATACGAACTCGAAGAAATTGTTTCAATCCGAGGATGGCCACTAGTTTAAGATTAGATGAATTATTCATTTGTCTCTCCCTTCTACCTTATATAAAGTTTGAGAGCTCTTTGTATGTAAGGAGAGTATACCGGTTACGCTTATTGGATAGTCTTCTTCCAATCACGAAGCTGGTGCTAAAGGAATGATATAAAGAAAACAAACTAGCATAAGTTCGGTATACAACAATGTAAGATGGAGAGATATCAAAAGGGGTTGAAGTATGGGAAAAGGAAATTGTGACTACTGTCATGAGCCTGGGCAATGAAAAAGGCAATACTGTGAATACTCTACTAACCCCACTGAAACATTTTGATGTTTCGGATTTCCCGTGCGTCTGTGTTTTGGAAAACTGTTTCTCAATAATCTCTAACTCCTGGGTATTTAGATACCGGATGAGAATCGCATATTTGTAGGGAATTACAAATACTGAGAAGGAGGAGAGAATTGAGATTGGTTGATTTTATCCTCAATGTCGGTTTTCAGAGTAATTTTTACTATTGAGGAAAATCATCAGGTTTTGCCTAAATAGAAAACTTTTGGTTTGAAATAATGTTTTTCAATTAACAAAATATAGAAATTGAATAAGTGAACTATAGGAAATTATACATATTGATGTATGTTGTCTAACGTCCATACAGAAATGGGGTTGGTACCAGATATTTCGTATTGAGAATGTGATTCTCTCAGATTGCTCATCCGCGGATGCGCTCCATGATGAGTAATGCTTGTAGGGTGTTTTTCGTCACCCCATTGAGATAAGAATACGTGCACGCTTGTCAGGCGCACTACAGATTCCTCCTGTCTAGGGTAAGCTGAGGTTTATTGATTGTAGGGATCCGAATCTCCGGCAGCCACGGACTAAGCTGCCGTTAATTACCCCTCGCCTTTGGAGCGAGAGAATATTCAATTAACGGGTCAAACAGGTCATGCGAACATAATGTGCAGTGTTATGTTTTGAAGGGGTTTTGGATATATCGGGGGCCCCGCAGAGTTTTTACGGGGTCCCGCTACCCGGATAGCGGGCTGGGGGTCAAGGGGGCTAGCAGCCCCCTTGCGGGGTATGGGACAGCGTCCCATTAGAATTTTTTTTTCTAATAGGGACAGTGTCGTGGAGTGTGTGTATCTATATATACACATATATATAAGAAAGGGAAAACACGTTCAAAGGACGCGTGGGGGACCAGCGCCTCACGTGCGTGGCAGGCAGGCGCTGGACACCGGCTCCTCGCGTGCTTGGCATGCGGGAGCGCGCGCCCCACGTGCATGGCACGCGGGCGCTCGCGCCCCACGTGCAGGGCACGCGGGTGCTGGGCGCCAGCGCCCCACGTGCAGGGCTGTTCATATCAGAATTTTGCATTATTATATTCCCCATTCTTAATCATATTGGAAATAAATATGTGCTTTTGATCCATGTCTGCTAAATAGTTGCAGGTTACAGATTCTCAGAATAATACAGTGAAAATGGTGAAAAAACGCTACAAATGTGAGACTACGACCAACAAAAAGATGAATCTACAAATGCCGCCTACAGTTTAAGAAACAAACGAAGATCAGCAAACAGTTCAATATACAAAGTACAAGGGCAGCACAAGATTCAAGACTTCAACGCGAAACTAACGGTAAAAGTCCACAAATTCTGCACTGTTGGAAATCTGAAAGAAAGTAGAAAAGATTCTGAGGAACCAAGTGAAGAAAACAGATAGAAAAAGCAACTTGAAGTATCACAGAAGAAATGAGCCCAAGAGCCAATCAAACGGCCGCGAAACCGCGGCCAAACAAGGCTTATGGCCGCGGATCCGCGGCCGTGCAGAGCACGTGTCGGTGCGTGTCGGTAGGAGTCGGTGCATTGACCCGGCCTTCTTAGGGTAGTATTGTAATTTCAGATGTGGATCAGATGTAAACCCTAGGGTTTCTCCTATCTATAAATAGGAAAGCCTACAGCTCTTTTGGAGCATGCCTCTTTTTAATTCTAGATTAATTTCAATTCCTTGTAATCGTCAAGAGTGCATCAATAAAGTAAGTTAATTTTTTTATCTTGTGTTCTTAATTGAAATTTTATTTCTCTGCATTTTTATCTGTCTTTTATTATCCGCACGTTAATTAGGTAATTAAATGAAAATTATAAAAATGAACTTCATCATAATATCCCTGATGAGTGAGTAGTTCCTCACTTATTAGGGTTAGGTTTGGGGAAGGTTTGAGAGATGAAAATCTCACTCCTTTCTTGCCCGTATAATACTATAAATTAGGGCTCTATGTTAATCAAACACACACCGCTCACTATGGCACCCTATCCTACGAGATAGCGGTGATTCCCTAGTTACACCGGTCGTGGTTGATTTACATAAAGGTTAGGGCTAAGAATTAAGAAAGGACGGACAAGGACCAAAGAGAAGAAACTATGTTTCTTCCTAATCGTGCTAATCCCCTTTATTAATTATTACCCTAACACCTATGTTCTTAATTAGGGCAAAAGAAGCAGTGAGAGAATTAATTTTCCAAACTAACCTAATCCTAACCCTAGCAAGGTTTTAATCCAAATCAAATTCAATTTCAGTTTTTATAAAAATCAAAACCTACCACAAATAGGAATTGACTCGTTTGAACAATTAGAAAAGAACACGTTTTCCCTATGGACCGACCCGTACTCAATCGGCTAGCTACCAAGCGACACCGTTATTGATTGCGGTATTCTATTATTTGATTTCAAAATGCATACCCAAAATCTCTCTCAATCAAATGGCGCCGTTGCCGGGATAACGGTAGTTATTTTATTTTTGTAATTTCGTGTTAATTAAAAATTAAAAAAAATCATAAAAACTGAAAAATATAAAAACAAAAAAATTATCATCTTGTTATTTTTTGAAGGGTTTTTGTGCGAATTGTGCAGAAACGGAAAGACAGACTGATTCAGATCTGGAGCAAGCTCGGTGAACAAATCCAGAAATAGAAGATCTGAACAAACAGAGGAGAATCATAATAGCACACAGAAAAAGTTTGGAGATCAAAACCATCTAAAGAGCCGCGGAAACGCGGCAGAAGCAAGCAATTGGCCGCGGTTCCGCTGCCGTTTGCTGACGTCAGCAACTGGAAACTTCTCTGTAAGCATTCATTTCTTCTCCCCTACCCTCTGCTCTCCTCTGTAAAATTTTTCTGCAGGATTCTTTACGCAAAACTTCTTCCCCCTCTCCAATAAATCAATTTTGTGCAGGATTCTTTGCGCCGCAAATAAAAGAAAAAAAAATTTGGCAAGTGTTTTGGATTTTTGTGTGTTTACTACTTTGCATTTTTAAAACGGACTTTTAAGAAGCTATAACACCAATCCAGATTGGGTGGGGATTTCATTACCCTTCCTAGGACCCCAAAACTCACAAAAAGCATATGCATCAACCCTCGAGTTAATAAAAAATATTAGACTTATCCAATAAGGACTGTCGTGCTCATTAGGACAAAGGAAGGTTGTGGGCATCGGTCGTTTATTTAAACCTGACTTTGTGGTGCCTAAGCTAGACAAGTGGGAAATGTAATTTTAAAAGGCTCGTCTCACGGTGATTCGTGAGCGGATCCCTCCTTTCTTTACTTATGCTTACCTGGCCACGATTGGCGGTGAAGAGGCGATTCGAGGATATCTCACAACTTACCCTTTGGAACAGTTAGGAGCAGTCTAGTTGACTTAGAAGACCCTAGGTCTAGGCTTGATTGTGCATATTGTGATTGCTTGAAAGTGTGTCTAGCACCTTATAAAAATCTTTTTCAAAACTCCTTATAAAAAAAATAAATAAAAAACCACAAAACAAAATTTTTACAAAAACTTGTCATTTTGTCGCTAAGAAATCCATTGCACCCCACTTGCACCCACATTCTCTCATTGACGTTTTCTTACCCCCAACTTCTATTTTTACTTTTTGACTACACTACACCTCATTAGTGTATGTCTGGTTGGATTAGGGACACTAGTGCCCGTTTAGTCCGTGTCTCGTTAGTGCCTACTGACGACGCGTTCGACTCCGAAGTCGAAATTCCCTCCACTTCTTCACATACACTTCAAATTCCTATTAAAGACATTTTTCCAGATGAGCAGCTCTTAACTGTGTCATGCGAACTTTGGTTCGCAGATATCGTAAATTATTTGGCTACCGGACTGATACCAAACGAATGGTCGAAACAGGACAGACTCAGATTTCTATCTCAAGTAAAACATTTTTACTAGGATGCACCGTATCTCTTCAAATACTGTTCCGACCAAATCATTCGTTGGTGTGTCCCCGACAACAAGTTTAAGAGCGTGCTGTCTTTTTGCCACAATCAAGCGTGTGGCGAGCATTTTGGCCCCAAAAAGACAGCAGAAAAGATCTTTTTGTGTGGCTTCTACTGGCCACGACTTTTTAAAAACGAATACGAATACTGCAAGACGTGCTCCCAGTTTCAACACTTGGGCCGGATATCTCGGAGAAATGAAATGCCGCTCCAACCAATTGTGGTTGTTGAAATTTTTGATATTTGGGAGACAGACTTTATGGGACCATTTCCCAACTCTTTTGGGAACATGTATATTCTACTCGCTGTTGACTATGTTTCAAAATGGGTCGAGGTTGTGCCCAGCCGAATTAATGACAACAAGGTTGTCGTTGGATTTCTCAAAGAAAACATTTTTTCTCGGTTTGGGCATCCTCGCGCGATTATCAGTGATAATGGATCTCACTTTTGTAATAGGACTTTCGAGTCCTTAATGTGGAAATACTCCATTACTCACAAGCTGTCAACGCCCTATCATCCCCAAACTTGTGGGCAAGCCGAGATTTCGAATCGGCAGATTAAACAGATATTGGAGAAAACGGTTTCCAAAAACCGTAAAGATTAGTCATCAAAACTTATTGATGCCCTTTGGGCATTCCGTACTACCTATAAGACCGATCTTGGCATGTCTCCATATAGGCTTGTTTATGGAAAGGCTTGCTACCTTCCAGTTGAAATAGAGCACAAGGCATTTTGGGTAATAAAAGAGTTGAACCTATCTTTGGGAGATGCGGGCAGCAATAGAAAGTTGCAGTTGAACGAATTAGACGAGCTGCGGGATGAAGCCTATGAGAACGCAATAGTTGTTAAAAACCGAACGAAGGTGTTCCACGATAAACACCTCATGCGCAAGACTTTCAAACCTGGTCAACAGGTTTTACTTTATGATACCCGGTTATATTTCCATCCCGGTAAGCTCAAATCTCGATGGAAATGGCCATTTTTGGTACGCACGCAGAGGACGGTTCACTGTTTAAAGTGAACGGACATTGACTTAAACCAGTCCTCACTGCGGACCCTTCGGAGGAGCTCCTATTTTTGCAGAAGCCGATCTACATTGACTGATCTTCCTCCATCTACCTCTAAATTTCGATTATCTAGCCAAAACACTGTTTCAAACAAGTTTGGGGATATGTATCATTTGTAATTATAAAATAAAAAAATGAAAATTTGAAAATAAAAAAAAATTGGGGTATTTTTTGTAAATTTCCAGTTTTAATAAAAAATAAAAAATTATTTACAAATAATTTCCTCTTTTCAAGAGGGGCTTTTTGCAAATAACCAAAACAACTCCCTATAAATAGAACCCGACCCCTCTCTGTTTTCATAACCCTAAAAAAAATCCCCTTAGAGAACCCTAACCGCCGCCGCAGCCAGAGCAAGGAGATCTCCCTATCGCGCCGCCCAACCGCCGCAGGAACCCCCATTCGGCCGCGCAACCGCTGCTCCTTGTTCTCTTCTCCCTCTGAAAATTTCAGAGGTGGTTCGATCTCTAAACTCTTCTCTGTTAAATTACAAATTCTGAATTTTAATTCTCTGTGATGGCACCAACAATGTAATTAGAACGTGATTTTTCACAAATCTTTTCACACACAATTTACGGGAGTTATTTTCATGATGAAATCATACAGAGGGGGTGAAACTTTTTAATTTATAATCATCCCAACACTTACGCTCTTCCAGATCTAGTCACTCGTTTTTACGAGTGCATGGAGGAAGGCTGCCTTACACAATACGGTTTTATCAAACTACTTTGGGGCGATAGGGAGATAATCATTGACAGGAACTTCATCCATGAAGTCACTTTAATTCCTAGATTACCTGTTCACGACCAACCCCTTCAATTTAAAGACTACATGCCCTTAATGGGTATCGACTGTTCGAGGGAACCTAGGAAGGGAATACAGGCTAGAACCCTCTTCGCCAATGTTTTAACCGTGTGCCGGTGGGCACAAAACAATATTTTGGGAGTTCACATAATACCACATTTTTCATCCCGTCTCTTCATATCGTGCACACCCTAATGACTAGGAATCCTAGATTTGATATATGCATGGTTTTGCTTTATTCAATTGGTGCTGGCAAAAGGGCCGCAAATTATCCATGCCCCATGTTAGTGACACAACTGTGTCGCTATTTCCTCCCTGTGGAGGAATTTGAATTCTACATGTATGGAGGTATACCCATTAGGCCTCTCATTGAGGGCGTATTCACATCCTATACCCGCTTGACTGGTGTATGGTCACAAACAGAACCAGCCGAACATGTACCCGCCAGGACACCCAGCTCTAGCTCGACCACGAGCGATGAAGAGCTAACCCCTGCTGCGCAAGCGCGCTTACTTCGAAGAAACAATAGGGGGATAGAAAGATTGCTTGAGATGATGACGCAGCATGATCAGCGTCTAACACAAGTAGAGCAGGGGATCAGAACCCTGCTAGCCAGAGAGGAGCATTCCCGTTCACGTTCAAGGGGACGCCGAGGGCCTGAGCAGTGAGGGCACTGCTTTTGGTAAGTTTGGAGGAGGGGGTGGTTTGTAAATAGTTATCATTGCATTGCATATTTTTAATTTTTGTACATTTTTTTTCTTTGCATGTTTATTTCTGCATTGCATCTTTATAAAAAATTATAGAAATTAAAAAAATGAAAATAAAAAAAATTATAAAAATAAAATCAATAAAAAAATTGAAAAATTATAAAAAAAATTATAAAAATTGAAAAATTCAATTTTGGCCATAATTGACATAAGATTGACAAGACGGTTAACTAGCTAGGAAAAACCAGATCCCAAAACTTAGTAAATTAAAAACCCTAAAAATAACCTTTCTTAAAGTTTAATGGTAGAATATATATGTTCTTATAGTTTATTTAAAAATAGGCAAATTTTGAGTTCAGTTGTTGGGCTAAGTCAAAATAAGGGAAGAGTATTGACATTTTTATTGAAGTGTAAGTCTGAAAAATAATTCCGAACCTTTATTCTAAATTCTGAAAATATATACCCTACAACACGCACATACACGCACCTTGAAACTTGGGATAGTATAGGATATCTTGAATTGCTCTTGTCTAAAATCCTTAGTATAAAAAAAATTAAATAAAAGTATAAGTGTGAATAAAGAGATATAAAAAAATGAACACTGGTTTTGTAATTACTTAAGGCTGCATAAAATAAAAAATATATAGCGAGGGTGTTTTATCACCTAGTACCTTAGACCAACTGGTTTGGGAGTCACTGCTAAAGCCTTAGGTATTACAAGACGAGGAATTACGCCTTAATGCGCAAACACATTTTGTAATCGATCATTAGTACCTCAAGAAGTATTAACGGTCGCATGAAGGATGTGTGAGCAATTTCATCTAAAATTCATCACCTAAAAGTAGTTTGGACAATGGACAAGAGTTTGATAACTTGAATTGAATTTCTAAGTATAGGGGTGATACATACACACACGCAGAGGTATATGATTAGGGTTTGGATGAGAGATAGGAATGAAAAATAAGACTTATATCTTCAGTAAAGATGATAAAAATTCCTAAGTTGAGATGGAACCTTAGAAGGAAAATTCAAAAGATGCTAAAAGCTAAATAAATTTACAGAACATATACAATCTTATGTTAAATGATAAGTGAGTGTGAAAAATACGGTTTGATGATTTCTAAGTTGAAAATAATAGAATTTCTTGCTAGAACACCGAATTGAAGAATGAAACTCAATAGGCCAAATTGATTGGATTTTGTGGGTAGTATCCGCTGAAAACCCTCAGGAGACAACACTCCTCCTACTAGGGATACCTAGAGGTTTAACGGCTTATTGCATGAGCTCAGTGCAATCGCGATTCCCTGCGAAAGTTAGGTTAGGTTTTTTCGAGAATAAATTGGTTTTGCTCGGGACGAGCAAAAGATAAGTTTGGGGGTATTTGTTCATATCAGAATTTTGCATTATTATATTCCCCATTCTTAATCATATTGGAAATAAATAGGTGCTTTTGATCCATGTCTGCTAAATAGTTGCAGGTTACAGGTTCTCAGAATAATACAGTAAAAATGGTGAAAAACGCTACAAATGTGAGACTACGACCAACAAAAAGATGAATCTACAAATGCCGCCTACAGTTTAAGGAACAAACGAAGATCAGCAAACAGTTCAATATACAAAGTATAAGGGCAGCACAACATTCAAGACTTCAACGCGAAACTAACGGTAAAAATTCACAAATTCTGCACTGTTGGAAATCTGGAAGAAAGTAGAAAAGATTCTGAGGAACCAAGTGAAGAAAACAGATAGAAAAAGCAACTTGAAGTATCACAGAAGAAATGAGCCCAAGAGCCCATCAAACGGCCGTGGAACCGCGGCCAAACAAGGTTTATGACCGCGGATCCGCGGCCGTGCAGAGCACATGTCGGTGCATGTCGGTGGGAGTCGGTGCATTGACCCGACCTTCTTAGGGTAGTATTGTAATTTCAGATGTGGATCAGATGTAAACCCTAGGGTTTCTCCTATCTATAAATGAGAAAGCCTACAGCTCTTTTGGAGCATGCCTCTTTTTAATTCTAGATTAATTTCAATTCCTTGTAATCGTCAAGAGTGCATCAATAAAGTAAGTTAATATTTTATCTTGTGTTCTTAATTGCAATTTTATTTCTCTGCATTTTTATCTGTCTTTTATTATCCGCACGTTAATTAGGTAATTAAATGAAAATTATAAAAATAAACTTCATCATAATATCCGTAATGAGTGAGTAGTTCCTCACTTGTTAGGGTTAGGTTTGGGGAAGGTTTGAGAGATGAAAATCTCTCACTCTTTTCTTACCCATATAATACTATAAATTAGGGCTCTATATTAATCAAACACACACCGCTCACTACGCCCTATCCCACGAGATAGCGGTGATTCCCTAGTTAGACCGGTCGTGGTTGATTTACATAGAGCTTAGGGCTAAGAATTAAGAAAGGACGGACAAGGACCAAAGGGAAGAAACTATGTTTCTTCCTAGTCGTGTTAATCCCCTTTATTAATTATTACCCTAACACCTATGTTCTTAATTAGGGAAAAGGAAGCAGTGAGAGAATTAATTTTCCAAACTAACCTAATCCTAACCCTAGCAAGGTTTTAATCCAAATCAAATTCAATTTCAGTTTTTATAAAAATCAAAACCTACCACAAATAGGAATTGACTCGTTTGAACAATTAGAAAAGAACACGTTTTTCCTGTGGACCGACCCGTACTCAATCGGCTATCTACCAAGCGACACTGTTATTAATTGCGGTATTCTATTATTTGATTTCAAAACGCATACGCAAAATCTCTCTCAATCAAGGGCACGCGGGCACTAGGCTCCGGCGCCCCACGTGCCCCACGTGCTTGGTACACGGGCGCTGGGCGCCAGCACCCCACGTGTTTGGCATGCGGACGCTAGGCGTCAGCACGGAAAGGGACCTGGTCCCTGCATTGGGAGCTGTGCTCCCGATTTGACTTATGGAGTTGAATTCCTGACATAGATTAATTTAGGGAGTTGAACTTCAATAGATCTTAAATAGAGTTAAACTCCTAAAAATATTTAGAAATGATCAAAGGGGGCTGCTTTCTTTCTCCTCTTTGGCCCTGGATATTCCCAAGATGGGATTTCTGAAGATGGGTCTCCTTCTTCTTCCTCTCGGTTGGTCGGATCTTGGAGAAAGGGGTGAGATTTAAAAATCTCCAGGGGTTTTGTGGTGAAAAACTATTTAGTTTTGGAAGAAGAAGAGTAAAACTCTTGATTTAATTCAAAAGGGGAAGAAGGCTTTAGAATCTTGAGGAAAGAGAAGGAGGCACAAAAACCCTAGAATTCTTAGAGAATGAAAAGTCTATCTTTTATTCATCACCATGTTGCCTTATATAGGCTTACACATTTATATATAGCCCCTTGGGCTTTACAAAATGGCATTTTGCCCATCCCATGCCTCATGTGCTCATTTCTTTTGCACATAAGCCATGGGCTTTACAAAAATCTGACTTTATGCTCATTTTGTTTACATTCATGCATAAAAAATTTACATCAAAATTATTTATTACATGATTTTTTATTTCGGCATGGAGGGGGGCCGGCCGCTTCATGTTCGGCCTCGACTTGGGCATGGGCCCACTTGATCTGGGCTTGGGCTCATTTGGCTTGGGGTTAATCTTGACTTTGACTTGATCAACCGGGGTGCAATTTTCGACCCCAACAAAGTGCACCCATCAATAAATGCACACCACATATGTGGGTCGTGTGCATAAAATTGATGGATCTTCTTTCGCGTGGAGGCAACTTGCTTTGGTTCCCACTTTTTGGGATGCACTGCCCTTTTTACGACATGGACGGTCGATACTGCCCTTTGTGCGACGTGGACGGTCGGTGCTGCCCTTTTAGCGACGTGGACGGTCGATACTGCCCTTTTAGCGATGTGGACGGTCGGTGATGCCCTTTTTGCGACTTGGACGGTCGGTTCTACCATTTTAGCGACTTGGACGATCGGTGCTGCCCTTTTTACGACGTGGACAGTCGGTTTGACTCGTCTCCGAGGCGGAGTATCCGTGGTAGACTTTTCCCTGACCCGGAGCAATTTGGTTCACGATTTGTGGGAAGCCTGCACTGCCCTTTTTACGACATGGACGGTTGATGCTTGACGCGTCTCCGAGGCGGAGTGTCCGTGGTAGACTTTTCCCTGACCCGGAGTGATTTGGTTCCCGATTTGTGGGAAGCCTGCACTGCCCTTTTTACGCAATGGACAGTCGACGCTTGACGCGTCTCCGAGGCGGAGTGTCCGTGGTAAACTTTTCCCTGGCCCGGAGCGATTTGGTTCCCGATTTGTGGGAAGCCTGCACTGCCCTTTTTACGACATGGACGGTCGATGCTTGATGCGTCTCCGAGGCGGAGTGTCCGTGGTAGACTTTTCCCTGGTCCGGAGCGATTTGGTTCCCGATTTGTGGGAAGCCTGCACTGCCCTTTCTACGACATGGACGGTCGACGCTTGACGCGTCTCCGAGGCGGAGTGTCCGTGGTAGACTTTTCCCTGGCCCGGAGCGATTTGGTTCCCGATTTGTAGGAAGCCTGCACAGCCCTTTTTACGACATGGACGGTCGACACTTGATGCGTCTCCGAGACGGAGTGTCCGTGGTAGACTTTTCCCTGGCCCGGAGCGATTTAGCTCCCGATTTGTGGGAAGCCATTACTGCCATTTACGACATGGACGGTCGACGCTTGACGCGTCTCCGAGGCGGAGTGTCCGTGGTAGACTTTTTCCTGGCCCGGAACGATTTGGTTCCCGATTTGTGGGAAGCCTGCACTGCCCTTTTTATGACATGGACGGTCGACACTTGACGCGTCTCCGAGGCGGAGTGTCCATGGTAGACTTTTCCCTGGCCCGAAGCGATTTAGTTCCCGATTTATGGGAAGCCTGCACTGCCCTTTTTACGACATGGACGGTCGACGCTTGACGCATCTCCGAGGCGGAGGTTCCGTGGTAGACTTTTCCCTTGTCCGGAGCGATTTGGTTCCCAATTTATGGGAAGGCTGCACTGCTCTTTTTACGACATGGACGGTCAACGCTTGACGTGTCTCCGAGGCGGAGTGTCCGTGGTAGACTTTTCCCTGGGCCAGAGAAATTTGGCTCCCGATTTGTGGGAAGGCTGCACTGCCCTTTTTACGACATGGACGGTCGACGCTTGACGTGTCTCCGAGGCGGAGTGTCCGTGGTAGACTTTTCCCTGGCCTGGAGCCATTTGGCTCTCGATTTGTGGGAAGCCTGCATTGCCCTTTTTACGACATGGACGGTCGACGCTTGACGCGTCTCCGAGGCGGAGTGTCCGTGGTAGACTTTTCCCTGGCCCGGAGCGATTTGGTTCCCGATTTGTAGGAAGCCTACACTGCCCTTTTTACGACATGGACGGTCGACACTTGATGCGTCTCCGAGGCGGAGTGTTCGTGGTAGACTTTTCCCTGGCCCGGAACGATTTAGCTCCCGATTTGTGGGAAGCCATTACTGCCATTTTTACGACATGGACGGTCGACGCTTGACGCGTCTCCGAAGCGGAGTGTCCGTGGTAGACTTTTCCCTGGCCCGGAACGATTTGGTTCTCGATTTGTGGGAAGCCTGCATTGCCCTTTTTAGGACATGGACGGTCGACGCTTGACGCGTCTCCGAGGCGGAGTGTCCATGGTAGACTTTTCCCTAACCCGTAGCGATTTGGTTCCCGATTTGTGGGAAGCCTGCACTGCCCTTTTTACGACATGGACGGTCGACGCTTGACTTTTCCCTGGCCCGGAACGATTTGGTTCCCGATTTGTGGGAAGCCTGCACTGCCCTTTTTAGGACATGGACGGTCGACGCTTGACGCGTCTCCGAGGCGGAGTGTCCGTGGTAGACTTTTCCCTAACCCGTAGCGATTTGGTTCCCGATTTGTGGGAAGCCTGCACTGCCCTTTTTACGACATGGACGGTCGACGCTTGACGCATCTCCAAGGCGGAGTATCCGTGGCAGACTTTTCCCTGGCCCGGAGCGATTTGGTTCCCGATTTGTGGGAAGCCTGCACTGCCCTTTTTACGACATGGACGGTCGACGCTTGACGCGTCTCCGAGGCGGAGTGTCCGTGGTAGACTTATCCCTGGCCCGGAGCGATTTGTTTCCCGATTTGTGGGAAGCCTGCACTGCCCTTTTTATGACATGGACGGTCGACGCTTGACGCGTCTCCGAGGCGGAGTTCCATGGTAGACTTTTCCCTGGCCCGGAGCGATTTGGTTCCCGATTTGTAAGAAGCTTACACTGCCCTTTTTACGACATGGACGGTCGACGCTTGACACATCTCCGATGTGGAGTGTCCGTGGTAGACTTTTCCCTGGCCCGGAGCGATTTGGTTCCCAATTTGTGGGAAGCTTGCACTGCCATTTTTACGACATGGACGGTCGACGCTTGATTTGACTTGCTCTGCTTCTTGCAGTGTCAGGGGTGAACTTGACTTGCTCCACTTCTTGCGGTTTTGAGATTGGATTCTAACTTGCTCCGCTTTCTGCGGTGTCGGAATTGAAGTTGACTTGTTGATTGTGATTTGGGTTGACATCGGCATCGCTATACTGGAATATGGTACCAGAAGCGAATCATCATTTGCCATGAGAGGATTTGGGGATTTTGTTTTGGTTTGGCATCAGCACCGCTACACTGGAATATGGCACCAGGAGCGAATCATCATTTGCCCCGGAAGGATTTGAGAATTGGTTTTTGGGTCGGCATCAGTACCGCTACACTGGAATATGCTACCAGGAGCGAATCATCATTTGCATTTCCCTGTTGGGAAGCGATGGCTTAGGAGACAGGTTTAGATCCCTATCACCTAAGACTTTTCATTTTTATGAGCCGTAAGGGTCCCATAAAAGCATTTTCTCTCTACGAGTCGTAAGGATCCCGTAGGTGCATTTTCTCCTTAGGAGTCGTGAGGACCCCCAAGTGTGTTTTTCCATTGTGAGTCGTAAGGATCCCACGAAGGCGTTTTCTTACGAGTCGTAAGGATCTCGCAAGTTTTGTTCTCCTCATGCATCGTGAGGACACACGAGTGGATTTCCCTCGCTCCCAGTTTAATGACTTAGGGGGTCATCTGTTTCCAGTTTAACGACTTAGAGGTCATTTGTTCCCAGTTTAAAGACTTAGGGGTCTATTGTGTCCAGTTTAACGACTTAGAGGTCATCTGTTCCCAGTTTAACGACTTAGAGGTCATTTGTTCCCAGTTTAAAGACTTAGGGGTCTATTGTGCCCAGTTTAACGACTTAGCGGTCATCTGTTCCCAGTTTAACGACTTAGCGGTCATCTGTTCCCAGTTTAAAGAATTAGGGGTCTATTGGATCGGAAGCTTGGAATTTTGGGGTAGGGATCGGCATCAGCGTTGCTAACACTGAAGCACATGTGCTAGAAGCAATTCATCATTTTCCTTTCCCTGTTGTGGAGCGATGGCTTAGGAGACAGGTTTAGGTCCCTAGCACCTAAGACTTCTCAATTTTATGAGCCGTAAGGGTTCCATAAAAGCATTTTCTCCCTACGAGTCGAAAGGATCTCGTACGTGTACTTTCTTCTTAGGAGTCGAGGGGACCCCCAGGTGTGTTTTTCCTTTGTGAGTCATAAGGATCTCACGCGGGAATTTTCTCCTCACAAAGTCGAGAGGACTTTGCGAGTGCATTTCATCTCTTTTCACGAGTTTGCGTTCTTTCGGGTTTTCACTAACTCGCCGGCAGTCCTGCTGTTTTTACTCACGGAGCCCTTTCAGGTTTTCATCCATGCCCATTTTGCTTGTGGACATACCTTTTTTTTTCTTTTTTCTTTTTTTTTTCTTTTTTTCTTTTGTTTTCTTTTTCTTTTTTTGTTTGGGAATCTTCATCGCTGGTGGGACTTTAAATATGGTCTCGCCGGTAGGACTTGGGAAAGATTGGGATCGTTTTACGCCCGTGGATTGTATACGGTTTTGCAGGATGTATGATCCAGACCGTAGGGCCAGAAGAATTTCGGGACTTTATTGGCGTCTACATCGCTACACTGGAATATGGTACCAGGAGCGACTCATCATTCGCCGTCTGGGGATTTGAATTTTGGTTGGCGTCTGCATCGCTGCACTGGAATATGGTACCAGGAGCGACTCATCATTCGCCGTTAGGGATATTCAGAGTTTTGGACGGCGTCTACATCGCTGCACTGGAATATGGTACCAGGAGCGACTCATCATTCGCCATCTGTGGATTTGAATTTTGGTTGGCGTCAGCATCGCTGCACTGGAATATGGTACCAGGAGCGACTCATCATTCGCCGTTGGGATATTTGGAATTTGGTTGGCGTCTGCATCGCTATACTGGAATATGGTACCAGGAGCGACTCATCACTCGCCTTTTATTTTAAACTGCGATTACTCTATCATTTCAGCTTTTCTTATCGCGAAGGTCGTGATTGCCCTATTATTTCGGCCATTCATCCGCGGTTGCCCCATCATTTCGGCTTTATTTTTCATCTTTATTTTTACTCGCTGATTTTTATTGCGAGTTGCCCCATCATTTCGGCATTTTATTATTTTTTTTGTTTTATTTACACATTTTTACATCCCCAGTTTAACGACTTAGAGATCGATTATTCCCAGTTTAATGACATGGTGGTCAGCTGTTTCCAGTTTAAAGACGTGGAGGTCTAATGTGCTTCCTTATCCCAGCTCTTCGAACTTTGATCTTGGCGGAGCTGTGTTGATGACCGTAGCTCTGTGGCTTGCCGATACATCCGAGGACTGTGAGGTTTTTCCAACCTTGTATTGGTCCTCTGCCCAATCTTTGAAAACACGGCACTCTTCAATAGTATGACTCACCACCCTATGGTATGGGCAGTATACGGAATTGCCGGTCATATTCATTTCATGTGGTCTCTTTAGAATAGGCAGTTGCAGACCGTTGTTCAAGGCTTCCTCAAATATATTGCGGACCTCATCCCTCGTGAAGGAGTACACCTTCTTCTTTCTCTCCATTAGAGTAGGTGCCCTTACTGATGCTGGTCCTTGAGGCCGATCAGTCTTTGGTTCGCCCTTTTCAGATAATGGCACATGTCTGAAAGGATTAGATTCTCGAAAGGATTCCGTCTCCATTTGTATGAAATCGGCGGTCGTAGCTTGACTGTTTGCTAACATACCTTTAGACAGTTCTATCTCTCCCGTCTTGTATTTCCTTTCGACCCAATCTTTAAAGACGAAGCAATCCTCAATGGCTTGACTTATCACTCTGTGATAGGGGCAATATTTTGGGTCGTCGGTCATATTCGCTTCTTGCGATCTCTTTGATTCTGGCAGTTGTAGACCGTTTCTTAGGGCGTCCTTGAATATCTTGTGGACTTTGTCCCTTTTGAAGGAATAGACCTTATCCGGTTTCTCTTTCAGAGGCGATTCCCCTTCGGTGTATGTATCGGAGGGACTGGAGGCTGATCGCGACCGTTTTTCGCGAAGGCGCTCCACTCTTAGGCTGATGGGGTATCAGTTGGCTGCCTCCGGGTATCAATCCCTGGCTCATGCACCAAAATTTGATTTTGCTGTAATTGCAATCGGGCGACTTGGGTCGCAAGATCTGCCGCAACGTTTGCCAAATCGTCTACCTTAGACTGTACCTTGGCTAACTTCTTATCCCTATCCTGAAGCTGCCTCTGAAGCCATCAGAATAATGCTTGTTCTGTAGTTCCGGTTATGACAACCGGGTCATCCTTATTGCCTGAGCTCAATTCCGCAGGGATCCCGGGCTCTTTTGGCTTATCGGCCTGAGCGAGCTCCTCATCATTTAGACCGAGTCGATGTTGGGTAGCGTCCACCATATCATTACCATGGCTGTGAAGCATAGGAGGGTTCATTTCTTCATGTCCGACCATGTATACAGTGTGGACCACATATCCAGCCGTCTCTTTATCTTTGGTGGGATAACCCTGTTCTTGGAGCCTCATGAAGCTCAGCCTAGTATGAGCCCTAGCCCTTTTGTTGACTCTGTATCTGAGCCTTTTCTGCCTTAGATTCTCGATTTTGAGGGCTTGGCGGGCATCCGTTTTCTGGAAACCTACCGTGAGTCAATTGATAGGGAGCTTAAAGAAAATACCTGATCGAGCAGCTGTCGAGGGTACCGCTGGAGCTTGCTCGAGATGCCTTATTGCTTTGTTAGTGTTGATGGCCTTGTCCCCAGCTGGAGCAAAGGAAAGTCGTTCAAACACCGACTTATGTTTGGGTAGTGGTGCCTTCGAGATCACCACATTTGGTCTCCTGCTTTTCGAGGCCGGTCTGTCTGTTGCTGGAGCTTGAGGAGCCGGGATAGCGTTAGCTGACACGAATAGAATAGAGCCAAATGGTAGCGGCGGCTCCTCCCATGTCGCCCAAGACTGGCCGGGAGGACTGTCCTGGCGTCCATCTTCATCGTGTAAGAGATGGGAGCTGTGTCGAGAGCTGAGCTTGTCCTTGGAGACATTTTTGCTGCGTCCGAAGATTGCAATTGGAAAATGTTAACCTGCACAAAGAAGCATGATTTCAGTACAGGCAATCGATATGTATATTGATTGAGTTCGCATGAACGTTTCACCCGAAATATGGGAGGAGAGATTGGTCCCACCGGGCCTGCCAGAATCTGTAGGGTGTTTTTCGTCGCCCCATTGAGATAGGAATACGCGCAAACTTGTGGTGAAAAATTATTTAGTTTTGGAAGAAGAAGAGTAAAACTCTTGATTTAATTCAAAAGGGGAAGAAGATTTTAGAACCTTGAGAAAGGAGAAGGAGACACAAAAATGCTAGAATTTTTAGAGAATGAAAAGTATATCTTTTATTCATCACCATGTTGCCTTATATTGGCTTACACATTTACATATAACCCCTTGGGCTTTACAAAATGGTATTTTGCCCATCCCATACCTCATGTGCTCATTTCTTTTGCACATAAGCCATGGGCTTTACAAAAATCTGGCTTTATGCCCATTTTGCTTACATTCATACATAAAAAAGTTGCATCAAAATTATTTATTACATGATTTTTTATTTCGGCATGGAGAGGGGCCAGCCGCTTCATGTTCGGCCTCGACTTGGGCATGGGCCCACTTGATCTGGGCTTGGGCCCATTTAGCTTGGGGTTGATCTTGACTTTGACTTGGTCAATCGGGGTGTAATTTTCAACCCCAATAATGCTGAATCGCCTTTTTTCAATTCAGGGGATGCACTAGAAATAGATGCATATCAGTTGATATTGGTTCCACCTAAACAAGCGCCACTGTTTCTATATGCGATATAGAACAGTGTTCATCTTAAACTTGTTAAGATGTTGGGTTATCCGGTTTGTGCTTAAAACCATGATCCAGACAAACTCGAGACACGTTTTGGTAATGGCAGTTTGTGGGTTATCCCAAGTTTTCGTGAGGGATAGCTGATTTACCGCCGAAAACAAAAACGAACTGGGATAGGACGTCTTGCCTGAATTTAGGGGCAGATACTATGTGGAACATATCCATCCACCTCTCCGAAGATGCCAAGTTGATTTATGACACCTATATCAGAGGTTTGGATAGATGCGGCCATTGTAGCGTGACTTATCAGATTCCTCCTTATATGGGAGGAGTTTTTTATTGTGGGGACGCTTTTCCCTGCAGATGCAAGCCCCTGCAGTTAATTACGCTATCGCATTGCGATAATAACTTTCACCTTCTATTATTGATCACTTCGTGTTATGTTTGTTTACCGCCAAAAACAGAGATGAACAGGGATAGAACGTCTTGCCTGAATTTGGGGGCAGATACTATTTGGAACATATCCGTCCACCTCTCCGAAGATGCCAAGTTGATTTATGGTACCGTATATCGGAGATTTGGACAGATATGACCGATGTAGCGTGATTTTATCAGATTCCCCCTCTTTGAAGGGTTTTTGATTATGACAACGCTCTTCTCTGCAGGCGTAAGCCCATGCAATTAATTACGTTATCACGTTGCGATAACCGCTTTCTCCTGCTCCAGTCAGATCACTTCGTGTCATGTTATATATATGTTGTTTATTATGGTTGCCCGTAGATTGTATACAGAGACAATTTTATGTCGTCGTCCGTAGGGTGCGGATTAGTCTAAATCCGTATATTAAATTTTGGTTTGAACCTAGGACGCAGATCTCGTATGAACGAGGTCCATTAGTTCGAAATATGTCATCTGAGAATCGTTAATCAGAGATGAGACTAAAATTGACTCAAGAATATGTGGTTAAGGTTCGTTAATCCTGTTTTGGATTAAGATCAACTTAATAAGTATAGATTAAGGACGTTTAGTCATCTTTGAGACTAAGATCACTTAGGTTTATTGATATTTTGATCAATACATAATATGGGAGAAACCAGAAACTTCATCATTTAATTAAAGTTTGTTTAAATGATTAAATGATGTTTTATGGTACAAGTGCGCAGGTATATGTGACGCACATGCCCGTTTATTTCACTTTAAAAGGGTGCGCCAAGCGTTGAACGTGGTTACGCACTGTTTTATTTCAAAGATGCTGCGCATGTGTATCACATGACACATCTATTATGGGTTTCAAGTTATATATGGGCACATGTATGTACGTGCGTATGTATTTAGTAAGTCAACGCGTGTTGCACGTGGCACTTGCACATTGGGGGTCATGTGCGCACACATGAATAACGCGTGATGCGCATGCCTTCATAAGCAACTTTCATCAAGTGTGCACATGTGGGTATCATGTGACGTGCATGCCTTCGGAGGCAATTTTTTATTAGTTGCGTACACGTGGGTATCACGTGATGCGCACATCCCCGAGGGATCATTTTCCCAAAAGCAGCAAACCTTTTTCGTCAAGTGCGCACTTGTTTTTATCAGAAAGCACAAGAAGTCATAACTTCTGTTTTATCTTCTTTTCTTCTACTCTTATTTGCAAAGAAGTGAAAACTTTGGTTTTCATCCTTTTTTTTGTGCGCATTTTATTTTTATTTTTAGATCTTAGGATCAATCTCTCGTAAGAGTACAAACTTTAAGAACGAGAGATGAACCCTAAGATCATTTGATCTCTTAATAGCGAATCAATAGATTCGAAGAGAAGCAGAGGCTTCTGTGTTAAAGCGAAAGCTTTTAGATAGAGCCCCCGGTGATGGCTTCTGTTCCACTAGCAGAGATTGTCACACCGACAATGAATATCTCTAGTAACGCACCGGAGAGTGTAGAGGAGATCACCGAAACTGCCATCTGCGCCTTGGAGCCCCCGATGATGGCCTATGTTCCTCCAACAGAGATTGCCACATCGGTGATAGATTCAATGGATATCTCCAGTGACGCATCAGAAAGTGTAGAGGAGATCATCGAAGCTACCATCCCTCCAGTTCAAAGCAGACGAAGTATCGAAGGTAATCTTATATACATATATATTTTTTTGTTTAACGACCCTTCCATATGTCTGAACCTTTCTTTCTCTCAGAATTGCGAGAGCTGGCATCCTCTATTGTGGATATTTCTCCGAGGAAAACTTTCCAGCGTTTACTTGACATGCCGGCCCCGCAAGCGATACCTCCACAGAGCATAGTCCTTTTTTCTGATCAAGGTGGGTATTTTTTTGCCTTTTTGTTTTATATTTTCGTAATGATGCTAATGCGCCCTCTATTTAAACCGCAGTCCTAGAAGCTGACGACGAGGTTGAAGTTCTTGATGGACCCGGGGATCTCTCAAATCCGCCTTCCGTGGATAAGTGATGCTTTAGCATTGGCGTTCTTTTACTTGTTCTATGTTTAGAAAGGCAACTAACCATACATGTATGCTTACAGCTTTGCCAATCCCGACCCCATTGGAATCCCGGATTTCCATGCTATCAAGCTACGCCCGACGCGTGTCTGAGAGGATGGCAAAACGAAGCCTTCATTCGCTGGCGACTCTTATTGAAGATCTTCGCGCTGGTGCCTTCATTACGGCCGAAGAATTCGCTGTTGAAACCACTGCTTTTTTGTCTGTTCTTGCCACATATCATGACGAGGCGTTGGTGCGTACTTGGGTTGAGTACTGTCGTCAAGTTAAAGCTTTCCTATATAGGGTTGAATGCATACGCCTTCCCTCCGACATTTCATCAGTAAAGGCCAGCCTGCGTGGATGGATTGACCGATGTGCAGCCAATCTCCAGTCATGTGAGAAAAGGCTCAACCGAAAGTTTTCGGCATGGGAACTAGCTTCGAAAGTTTTAGGGGAACTTCAAGCCCAACTCACCGCCAAGACTACTCGTGCTTATGAAATTTGGCGAGTTTTTCGATGGCCATTACGGGGGTGGTGGCTCTTAATTGAAATAGTTCAAATTTCTTTGTAGTCAAAACACATTGATTTCATTATTGCGAGCATGCATTTCTCATCGTAGATCACTTAATTTGTATGTTATTCCTGGTTTTCTCTAGTAGATTAGAGCTCACTTATGTATAGGAACTCTGTCCTTACACTTTGATAATTATATCTATATATGAGCAGTCGCTTTAGGACCAAGTCATCCATGGTGGACAGCCTCAAGATGTACTAATGCTCAAATCGGAGAATGCAGGTACATTCGCTATATGCGTTTTTAAATGCTTAAATCGAATAGGAAATAAATAACTGCCTATCACAATTTACTCTACAGTTATTACTAAAACAACCCTCCTTAGATACCGATATATTTATTAAGTGCATCTATGTGATAACGTTCGACTGTTTACACCAGTAAGGTCAAACTCTAAAACTATGGAACAATGTCACTATGCGTCAATTACCTTGTAACTACCGCCTGACATATTCCATGGTTGTTTAACGCGTGGATAAGCTTATAACTACCGCTTTCCACATTGCACAATTGCTCAGAATGTAGATATCACGTATCCATAGCATAACATACTTCACGCTTGCTCGAGAATAGTAAAAAAACTTTGTTCTAATGATATCATTCTTCATAACATCCAACGAACAAAATGATTCTTAATGCGATAATCTTCCGAAGAGCATTACATCTTTACGGTGTTGCAATATGAAGCCATGCTACATTCCTGCCATCTAATTGTCATTAAAATCCAGGTTATTTGGCTCGTTCATAAAATACAAATCTAATGTTTAATTTTAGTTATCGCCATCTACCATCTCTCCCCTAGTGAGACCGACGATTATATTGTCTGTATTATGATGCGTTAGGACCATGGCATTCACTTGGAGTATTGTTCTTTCCTAAAGAACGGAAGTTTATTTTTAATTTATTCTAGCAACAACAATAAATTTACACTTTGAAGAAGAAAAAAAGGCATAGGGCCCAATCTCGGTCTTCAAAAGTACAAAATTTAAAATTATCCTAAAATTAATTAAAAATGACCTAAAATTTCTTAGAAACGCAAAGTAGATTGATTTGTTAAATCATACTCCCGGAATTTAAACAAAATCTCCCACTTGAAGTAATATAGATTAATAAATGTATATACATGAGATAAGAAAAAAATCTATATGAATTTCACTTTAACTGAACCCTATTTAACCTTTGTCTATATTATAGGGTAAATCTTTCTTTTATTGAGATTTGGTATACGTCCCCGACACTCCCACTAGAACAATTACTCCGCAGTATCTCCAAAATTTGCCAAGGATAAATTTTAGTAAAAAAAATTGGTGAAAAACAATTATTTACAACTTCCCAAGTTTTAAATAATTTTTAAATACCCCTAAAGTCCCTAAAAAAATTTAGAAAACACAAGTGGGATTTCTAAACAATTTCCCAAATCTTTACAAATATTTTCAGACCTGGGTTTTTTCCTTAAAAGAATAAAACAATATAAAATTTCTGAAAATAAATTTCTAGAATTTAAAAATACTTTTTGTTAGATTTTCCAAAAAAATCCATATCCATAAAAAAATATAAACTGGAAAATATTCTGAAATTGTAATTATTTTAGTTTTCTTAAAAAAAAATTGGCCCTGCCAAAACAAAAAAGACATTTTCTTTAACTAGATTGATTTTGCCCTGGAAAAATTTATATAAAATATTTTCTTTAACAAAAATTTTTGCCCTGCCAAAACCAGAAAATATTTTCTTCTTTATAAATGATATTTTTCCTTACCAAATCAAATCAAATCAAATCAAATATAATTTCTTTTTACAAAATTATTGCTCCTTCCCGAATAAAAAAATATTTTCTTTTAGCAAAATTATTTGGTTCTTGCCAAATCTGTTACATTAAAATGTTTTCCTCTAAAAAAATTATTTGGCCATGCCAAAATAAATAAGTACTTTCTTTAACATACAACATTTAGCCTTGCAAAATTTGTTAAATAAAATATTTTATTTAAAAAAATTTATTTGACCCCTGCAAATCAGAAGGAAAATATTTTTCTTTACCCAAAAATATTTGGTCCCTACAAAATCAAAAGGAAAATTTTCTTTAACAAACATTTGGCCATGCCAAAAACCAAAGGAAAGTATATTTTCTTTCTTTAAAACAAAATTATTTGGTCCCTGCCAAATCAATATAAAAAATATTTTTTTCTAACAAAAAAATTTATTTGGTCTCTGCCAAATTAGAGTAGTTATTTTTTTAAAAACAAAATTATTTAGTCCTTACCAAACCTGTTAAATAAAAATATTATCCTCTAACAAAAATATTTGGCTATGCCAAAACAAATAAGTATTTTCTTTAACGAACATTATTTAGCCATGCCAAATTTGTAAAATAAAATATTTTCTTCTAGAAAAAATTATTTGGTCCTTCCAGAAGGAAGTAAAATATTTTTTCTTTAACAAAAAAATTATTTAGCACCTGCCAAATCTAAAAAAATATTTTTCTTTTTGATAAGAAAAGTTCTCACTGGTTTAAGAAAAATTAGGGTTGGGGTTTGAGAAATTTTCTGAACCAAGCCGCCATTTCACCAAAATTATATTTACACAAAATTAATAGATCTTCCACATCCATAAAAAAAATTATATAGATTTATTTTGTTCCAAATTTCAATCTCAAAAAAATATCAATTAAAATATGCATGAATAACTACAAAATCCCTATCTTATAATACCCTATCGCATAAAAAAAAAAAAAATTCAACGAATCTAAAGAAAAATTTTAGATCCATGTTAAACATATTCTAATTTATTACTAAATGTAATTAAAAGACGCAATTTTGCATTGTAAGATCTAAAAAAATAGCACTATCGAACGTCGGCTCCATGGCTCTGATACTAATGTTACAATCTTATGAGGATCATATGATTAAAGTAAATACAATGGATCTTCTCCTAGATAAGGTCACAATAACGAAAGGCAGCAAATAATATAAAATTACCTCAATCGCTTCAACCTTGCTCACGTCTCGTCCAGAGAGACCACAGCTCCAAACCGAGAAGCTCTCACACCTCACCCCACAACTAACTTATGAATTGAAAAGAAAAATGAAATGACGTTCCAAGACCCTAGGTTTAGAGGATTCCCAATCAGTTTCCAAACCCTAGAATTAACTAAGTATATATAATAGGAGGAAGTCTCTTACCTAAGTAAATGCTTTGGGTTGGATCGGATAGTGACCAAGCACAACCGACCCCCACGCCCACTCATTTCGACGGGCATGGGCCAGATCTGGCCCATGTCCAACAGGCACAAAAAACGAAAAGTTTTTATTATCAACATTTCAAAATTAAGATCATCTATATTGAACAATGGCCAAGCTCGCTCGCTCCCCCTCTAGTTCTATAAAGGGCCTGCTTCTTCCTCTTCTCTATAAAATGTCCCGATTCCGAATGTGCCCTTTTGATCTCTTCTAATGAATCCAAACTCCACCTATTGATCTCAGGGTCAAAATCGTCATTAAACTCGAAGCTCGACGACTTAAGAGTAGTACAATTAGAGTCTCCCCAACCTGTATCTTCTTTATTGCTATCGATGAGCTTAAGAGCTTGAACCACTTCACCCATGAACGGCCTATGTTTTGGCTCGTCATGAACACACAGTGAAGCTACAGCTGCGACTCGAGATATTTTGTCAAAATCGCAGTTTTCTTTTAAATAGGGGTCGGCTACTTTCTCGAGGCCCTCTTTGGTTAAGAGGAGAGGGCGGGCCCACACTACGAGGTTCTCTGGACCCTCGGCACCAGCAGACATGTGCTGCACGGGCTTGCGACCGGTGAGGAGTTCTAGGAGGACGACACCGTAGCTGTAGACGTCGCTCTTGACTAGGAGGTGCCCTGTCATCGCGTACTCGGGGGCAACGTACCTGAAATCATCAGGAACTGTAATAGTTGGAAAATGAAGTGCAAATTCAAATGAGGGGGGAAAATCTAACTCAGGGATCAATGAAAGTTCATTCATATGCCAAACAAAAAAAAACATTTATATTAAAATATACCATGATGTCTAAGCATGTGATTTGAGAATATACAAATTGCACAAGGAATGCCAAAAAGGAAATTGAAAAAGAAAAAGGCAATCCATTATGATTAATAACATTATAGAATGACCAACTATCCAGCATTTTATGCATAAATAACTATAAAAATTCTATGAAGTTATGCTTTATATACCCCTGCTCAGAAAATAGTAAATACCTTTAGTAGGTTATTTCTATTACAAATAGAAATGAATTAAGAAGATGCAGCCAAAAAGGTGAAGTAATGAAGTGTATTTTGGAATTAAAAATTAATAGCCTAAGTCACAACTAATTTGGAAGCTAATTATTAACTTCTTTTGGTAGATGTGATCTTGCTCGTTTTATTTCCAAATTCAAGCCTTAAAAGAGGTAAATGTGAGGTATATCAAATGAACTTCTATACTTAGATGTCACTTATCATTGTGTACTATAATCTATGAAGGACGTCGTCGCTTTCGTGAGCTTGTAGGACCAAAAGTATTAGTGGCAAATGCAAGCATGAATAATCTAATAACTTATTCCAAACACCACAAAAATGGGCCTAAATCAGTGGCTCGAACAATATGATATAGAACAACTGAACACACAGATTTTCCCCTTGAATTTCACCTGAATGCATATAGAGCGTTGTGAGTTTCATGCATCAAGCAACATAAAAATGTAAAATCATTCTTCATGTCATCATCAATACTAGTATCTTGCATGTGCGCTGCATCAATTCATATGTTGGCCATCATGAACAAAGATTTGTGAAGATTTCAAAAAATTCTTAATTAAATGGTAGTTCTTTGAATTAGTTAAAATGAAAGTTTTTTTTTTTAAAGATTCTTAATGTATTTTTTTAGGAATGAAAAAATGAAAGGAAAAAAATAGACGTAATTTTGTCTCTCAAAACTATAAGAAAATTTCTTGGCATGCATCATGCTAAATATCGAATTGGGGTTTCAAATTTGAGAACCCCCCCCCCCCCCGCATTAAAATTGTAGAGATGTTACAGTTAGAAATTACTAACCCAAAAGTTCCCATAATCCTAGTAGAAACATGACTTCCTTCTGATGCCTCCCTCGCCAAACCAAAATCCGAAACCTTTGGGGTGAAATCTTCCTCCAGCAATATATTACTGGGCTTAAAATCCCGGTGTATCACACGAGGATTGGAATCCTCGTGTAGGTATGCTAAGGCTCTTGCTGAACCAAGGGCAATCTTCATCCGAGTGTCCCAATCGAGAGGTCCGTTTCCCTTGTCAGCACCTGAAACAATATACGTTTAAGGTCTCAGTATCTGAAAATTGCTTTTGCTGGAACATTTTTTTTATTACACTTTGGTTGTAAGGGAGCCCCCCCCCCCCCCCCCCCCGCCCCTCCCTCTCTTTCCTAAAACACTGTAGCACTTAGAGGGAGATTTCCGAGATAAAAAAATAAAAAAAATTAAGATAGTTAACTTAAAAACGCTCATAGTGAAGTTTAAAAGGGTAGCTCAGTGAAATTTAGGCTTTTCTGTCATAATTTTGGGGGTCAAAATTAGAGACATTGGAGGAAAAACAGGCATTCGGTAATGAAAAAAAAAATAAAGGACGTAAAATCAAATTAAGCAATTAACTCTAAAATATAGCTTCCATCAAAACAAAGCTATAAGGTATTTGAAAAAATGAATAGTGTAAAAAATTGGTCACCAGACTGTCATTTGTTTGATTGCTAGGTCAGTGAAAAAGCATGATTCAGGATCATCACGAGATCTTCACAAAAATGCAGGATGTTGAGACCGTACATCAAACAACTCATTAATTT
This sequence comes from Agapanthus africanus, assembly GCA_030015575.1. NCBI lineage: Eukaryota > Viridiplantae > Streptophyta > Magnoliopsida > Asparagales > Amaryllidaceae > Agapanthus > Agapanthus africanus. Next base: position 89,085,507 of record JASDDO010000019.1, on the reverse strand, counting down.
GTCGAGACAACTGATCCTACATCGTATTAGGCAACTCAGAAATTAAGCAACATGGCAATAAACTGTGCAATATCTACCACTTTTCATAAAGCATTAAATACACTATATTATACTAAATACCTTAAATGTTGTTGTGTTTCAGTTAACTGCCTTAAAACTAGAGAGAGAAGGAATCAATCTCTTTCAAGCATGACCCGTAGAGGAGACGAGTTAGATCGCCGGCAACGAGGGGATTCATCGGAGCGAGAAGGAAGGAACCCACACAATCGGTCTCCGTCACTGCCAACAAGGCAGGGGAACCAAGACGGGTACTGACATGAAGGGGAGCAGTCCTGACGGGGGCGAAGCCGCATTCACCGGAGCAGGTCCCCGACGAGGAACAAGTCTCCATCGAGATGAAAGGAAGCTGAACCTAACCGTCGCGGCAGCAAGTCGCCGGTGAGAAATGGTGGCTGAAGGCCTTCGGTAGAGCGAGGGCTCACCCGAGGTCGAAGTCATCCTCACTGGAGTCGGTATCCAATGAGGCTCAATGATAGTGAGCATTCTCGATGCGTCAGCGTCCCTACGCCGAAAGAAGCTGCAAGAACGAAGGATTGTTCATTTCGAGACACCTCGGCGGTGTATCTGTCCAAAGAGCAACAGGTGCCACCCAAACGAGCAACGGTTACCTTCATACTCGAATTTCTACCGGCCACGAATGAAAGTGGGCAGGGAAGGAGAGAGGACAACTGCCGTTACTATCAAGGCTCATCGTCGAGCAAGTTAGGACTCAGTATAGGGTTAAGGCACGACCTTTCCTCATGAGTGTTAGGAAATTAGACCCGGCACAAGCGAGAAAAAAAACGACAATCGGAACGATAAAACCAAATACGGTCACATAGAAGATTTGTTTTCGCAGTTCACCCAATACTGGCTTCTTCTGCGTCGTAGAGGCTCTGTACGATATCCACCATATATTTTGTACGGTTACAAATCACTCTCTACAAAAAATCTCACGATCTCTCTATAATCTCACGATTACAATATAAATCATCACTGATTTATATCACCCCGCACTCTTTGTTTGTGTGTGTATTATTTTCTCTTTCTTGGTCCGGCTCAGAGAGAACAAAAGGAAGTAAATATATAAGTGAAAAGAGATGAGAAAGCTGGTTGCTTTTGACAAGAATGGACTACCTTGTTGTCCTAAGAGACGAGGCATTTATTGTCTTTTGAAAAGGTAAACTCATGTTTCATGCATTTTGACCTGGTCCTCTCATAATGCATATAATTCATGCACCTCATGAATTATTAAGCATGTGTTCTTTGAACATTGCATTAAATCCATCATGAACTTGGACCAAAGAACACCTCCCCTTAAATGCTCGTTTCAATTTTGACAGGCATCGTCCGCTTGCGCTGTCCGTAAGCACGTCAGCGCATGCGTCAGCTCTGGACCGGGCAGGGCTTTATTTTTAGGTTGTCTTTTCTTTAGCATAGGTTCCATAATCAACAATGAGGAGGCCAGACAGATTGTCGTTGTCATCGAGACTGCTCAACAGAAAAAGGAGATGGTGGACGACCCGAGGCTGATTAAGACCCGATATTCTCCACAGAGGGTTACTTTGCTGGATGAGGAAGGTTGGAATAAATTGTCGGCGGTGGTAAGAAACGAGGAGAATGTCATAAAGGTGTTGTCGGCAAAACTCCAGCAAACGGCCATCGCCCCGGCGAAGTGGAAGTGCTTCACTTGTAAAAATTATGGACACATCCAAGACTTCTACGAACTGAAGCGGGCATGCTTCAATTATGGTTCTGAGGACCACTTGCTGGCCAATTGTCCCCGAGCAAGGAGGAAGAGACATGCCTTTGAAAACAAGAGGTTGGTGATACCCTACGATGGCGAGATGGAGGCGAGAAGGAAGCAGATTTCTAAGACGCTTGGGGTTATAAAGTTGCTGCACTGGAATGGTGACACTCTAACGGCAAACCAGGTCACGACGAAACTAAGAAGTACGAGCTCCAAGTTCAGAGATCATTCATGGGTGGTCAAAGTTCTTCGTTGGGGCTACATGGCGGAGTTTCTGACCGAGGATGGGTTAACAAGCCTTTCTAGAAGGAGCCAGCATAAGGATGAGACCCACGACTATACCTTTGCGATCTTAAAGTGGACAGGTTACGAGGGTTCAGCTCTTCACCGTCACAAATCCGATACTTGGGTTCGCGTCAAGAATGTTCCTATCCACGTTTGGACTTGGCAAACCTTCGAATCACTTGTCTCTGAGTTCGGCATACTGTTGGAACTAGATCCTAGAACGGCGGCAAGAGAAATTCAGGAGGCGACGCGCATTCGGGTGGGTTGCCATGGGAGTGCATCTATCCCTTAATCGAAGGAGATTGTGTTGGCGGGGAGAGTTTTGACAACATTCTTCCATGTTGAAAGAGGGGAGTCCATCAAAAAGTTACCGGCGTGATGGCGCTCAAAAGTGGTATTTTCCCAGATCACGACGCGTAGCTGATGATGTGTTCCGAAGGCTACGGAGCTGGAGTAAATATGATGCTTTGGGGACGTACCTCGAGAGCTCGTCTCGACGACACACCCGACCTATCAGAGACCTTCCTGAGTACCTTCCATACTCACCTAGCAAATTGCCAACAGCTTGCCTCCGAGCAGTCCAGCGAGCTTCCTCGGCCCTCCAGCTCATCTCCGAGCCTCCCGACGTGCCGAGCTTCCTCGGCCTCCAGCTCATCTCCGAGCATCTCGACGTGCCGAGCTTCCTCGGCCTCCCGGCTCGTCTCCGAGCTCCTGACGTGCCGAGCTTCCTCGGCCTCTCCCGATCAACCAAGAACGTGGATCTCATGCCCGCCACCGCGGGCTCCGCCCCTTCGTCTTCGCAGGCCGATCCAAAAGACTAGGTTGAGTTTAGAGGAGAAGCAAGATTTGGCGAGGAGCATAGGAGATGAATGCATCCAAGAGGAGGTGAGGAGCATAGGAGATGAATGCATCCAAGAGGAGCCAAGGAATCCATTGGCGAAGAAGCCGAACCCTATTTTCTACGATGGGTTCGAGCCCTCGGGGAGAATGCACATCGCTCAGGGTATTATGAAGGCAATAAATGCCAATAAGTTGACAAAAGCTGGATGCTCAGTTAAAATATGGGTGGCTGATTATTTCGCTCTCCTAAACAATAAGATGGATGGTGATTTGAAGAAAATCCAAACTGTTGGCTGTTATCTCATTGAGATATGGAAAGCCGTAGGAATGGATCTGGATAAGGTTGAGCTTTTATGGGCTTCGGAGGAAATTAATCGGTCACATGAATACTGGCCACTTGTTATGGATATTGCTGGGAAAACACACTTCCTAGGATAATAAGGTTCATGATGATGCTCATAAGTGGGGATTCCTCATATCACGACATGTGGCAGATAACGTGTCATCCGAGTAAACCCATTAGGCTTCTGGGGGTTACCGAGGTAGGATCCGTATGGAACGTTGGTGACTTTCCTTGGATGGTCTCCGAGGAAAGACCCTACTTCTTGTCTTCGAGCATTCCAGCAACCGAACTTGTGCCCTCCTTTGCTCGCCTCCGAGCTATTGCTGGCCCGAGCTTTCTCAGCCTCCTTTGCTCGCCTCCGAGCCATCTGACAGGCCGAGCTTCCTCGACCTCCCTGCTCGTCTCCGAGCCATCTGACAATCCGAGCTTCCTCGGCTCTCCCGATCAACCGAAAGCGCGGAGCCCAAGCGTCTCCGTAACGGTTCCGTGTATCTCGCAAAGGCGAGTTATCCGCCGCCCCACGCTCCGCGTCTCACGCAGGCCCGTTACCCCATTAATGAGCGGATCCCGCCATTAACACGGACGTAACGTAAGGGCGTAACTGACGACAAGAATCTCGCACCGGCTCGCTCCATGCGACCACTATAAAAAACCCTTTTCCAGACGACTCAGGTAATTCGAACTCACTCCAATACGCCGCTACTCTGCACTTATATCTCAGCATTAACTTGATCGTCGGAGGGTCCTACGGTGGTCACCCACCCCGGGACTTCTTTGCAGGTAGCTTGACGTTAAACACCAACCCATTGAGATCCACACTTAATAACTTCCAAGACAAATCTCGGCTATCAAAGACCGCCATCAAAAGATCGACGGAGGACAACATCTGAAAGAGATCTTCAAGCTCCATCAGTTGGTGCCGTCTATGGGAACGACTCTTAAGCTTCTCCACCCATAAAGTTGATCTTCCGCCCTCGACCCGATGGCGAGCGACGACCACGACGATCCTAATACGAGTCGCCACACACCCCACAACGAAAGCAGGAGCGGCTCGTCTCCCCCTCCTAACGTCATCGACGTCTTATCTGTCCGGATCGACAGACTCACGTCGATGGTGGACGCATTCGTCCGTGTTCAAGCGGCGGGTCCTGCCCACCAGATCACAGTCCCCCTCCTCGGGACAACGACATCCGCCCGGATAGACAGGCTCATATCGCTGGTGGATGCCCTCGTCCGAGTTCAAGCGGCGGGCCCTACCCATCAGACCGCGGCTCCCCCTCCCCGAGATAACGACGTCCGCCGAAAGACGGACGGGCACACTCGAGCCCTCGATCTCCCTCCCGTTCACCTCGGCTTCACCGAACGCCGGCATGCCGACTCCGGCAACCATGGCCCTCACGCGGCAAAGGATTCCATGACCCGTTGGACGCCAGACAGCTCCACACCCCGGCCCCGGGGAAGACTAGCCATCGTCCTGAAATCCGCCGCGCGCTCACACCCCCGAGGAGGTGTTGGTCAGCTCGCCTGCTTCCAGGCACGACCGGCGTCCCCACTCCCGCCGGGACCGCACAAACGGCGAATGTCGGGACTACTCAAGAAGAGCCTCTCGCGAGGATTTAAGAAATTTGATAGAGCGGAATTATAGCCGCACCGCTGCGCAGACCAGGAGCAGGGACAGTCGCCACTCCGACTGTGCTGAACCCTCAGGGTACCACCACCGGCTTGAAGCCCTTGAAAAGAAAATCGAAAGTATACGATGAGATGGCCACATGTTCAGCGAAGGGGTCAGGTATTCCGCCGATTCACTCACAAAGCCTTTTACGGAAGAGTTGCTGGCTGAGCACGTCTTGTCCAGGAACAAACCATCCAAAATGGCCCTCTCCGATGGGAAGTCCGACCCGAAGGACCACTTGGACGCATTTACGGCCGGCATGAGCTTCCAAGATAACTCGGACGTAGCTCAATGCCGAGCTCTCCCCACTACCCTGATCCGGGCCGGACGGGACTGGTTCCGCGGGCTTGTACCACGCTCCATCTCAACCTTCGACAAGCTGGCCACCCAATTCCTCAGTCATTTCGTCGGAAACCGACGACAGAAAAGAACGGTCGACTACCTGTTCAGTGTCAAGAGCGGAGACAAGAAGTCCTTCAAGGGGTATGTCACTCGCTTTTATAATGCCCTTCTTGAGGTTCCCGAGCACCACGATGAAACGGTTATCACCGCGCTAGGGTCGGGTCTTAGGAACAAAGAGTGAACCCGCTCTTTTGCATTAGCGCAACCTAAGACCATGACCGAAGTGAAAGCGTGGACCGAGCAAGAGATCCAACTCGAGTCCGAGGTGAATTCCGACATGCCCGGGAGCGACCAAGCAGATCGGAAGAAGAGGGACAGGGAAAAGGAAAGGAAACACGATCGTCCGAAACCTTACTCTTCGAGGTTCCAGGAGTACACTACTCTAAACATTTCCCAGACCGAACTGCTGGAGAAAGCTAAGGGCGAAGAATTCTTCAGGCTCCCGCCAGCTACCCGATGGACGGGAAAACGACTCCGAGGCCCGTATTGCGCCTATCATCGGGCGCAAGGACATCCGACCGGGAATTGTAAACAGCCGCGTGATTATATCGAAGAGCTTATCCGCTCCGATCACTTGGCAAACTACCTGCGAGATAAACGTCAAGCAGATAGAGGGCAAGCCGGTCAAATTAAAGACACAGAGCTGATGATCGGACAAACCATGGTTGTCACTGACTGACCCAAATCTGAGCAACAAGGAGACCTGCCGAATCCGGTCACTCAATACTGGAGAATCTAAACCGAATCACATAATCTGAATTTTGTTTAATAATAAAGATTCTTGCTTCCCTGCGATCTGAACTGCTTCTCTTTATTTCCATGCTAAAACTCCATGCAGGGCCGACGAATGTCTTCCTGCTCATCCACAGCGGGTAGATTCCTGCCCGATAAACGTTGTGGATCAAAAGCCCTTATCACGAGGCGGCCGGATAGCTTCTTGCTCGGTTCATCCACAACAGGTAGATTCCTGTCCAACAACGATGTGGATCAAAAACCCTCATCACGAGGCCGTCGAGCAGTTTCCTGCTGGCCAATCCCTAGCGGGTAGCTTCCTACCCAACTACGCTAAGGATCGAAAGCCCTCATCATGAGGCAGCCAAGCAATTTCCTGTCGGCCCATCCACAGTGGGTAGCTTCCTGCCCAATAAACGCTGTGGATCAAAAGCCCTCATCACGAGGCCGCCGAGCAATTTCCTGCCGGGTAGCTTCCTACCCAACTATGCTAAGGATCGAAAGCCCTCATCATGAAGAGAAGCAGCCGAGCAATTTCCTGTTGGCTAATCCCTAGCAGTAGCTTCCTACCCAACTACGCTAAGAATCAAAAGCCCTCATCATGAGGCGGCCGAGCAATTTTCTGCTGGCCTATCTGCAGCGGGTAGATTCCTGCCCAACAACGCTGTGGATCAAAAGCCCTCCTCATGAGGCGACCGAGTAGCTTCCTACTCGGTTCATCCACTATGGGCAGCTTCCTGCCCTATAAAGAAATAAATCCAAAGCCCTCATCACGAGACCGCCGAGCAATTTCCTGCTGGCCCATCTGCAGCAGGTAAATTCCTGCCCAGCAACGCTGTGGATCGAAAGCCCTCATCGAGAGGCGACCAGACAGCCTCCTGCTCGGTTCATCCACTATGGAAAGTCTTCTGCCCTATAAAGAGATGGATCCAAAGCCCTCATCACGAGGCCGCCGAGCAGATTCCTGCTCGGCCCATCCACAGTGGGTAGCTCCGTACTCAACAGCACAGTAGACCCAAAAGCCCTCGTCACGAGGCCGCCGGATATCTTCCTGCTCGGTCTCAACAGTGGATCCTTGATCCTCACATTAAACCAGCTGGAAAGCCTCTACCCAGCGCATGTACCCGAAAAAGGCAAACTCTTAACATGGCCCAAGTAAAAAAAAGCTCGAGTTCAGTCGATAGCCGACCCGAACAGACGAAGCGACGTCTCCATTATGGCACCGCTCTCTCGGTGATCCACTGACGTCATCGGGTATGCGCGCGAAAATTAAGAAACACGGTGAGACGCCACGTGGACTCGAGGATCGAAACGACGCAACCGCCAAAAGCCATGTTGTTCCCGGACAATCCACATCATGATTCTCGGCGCCAAACTGAGCAAAAGAAAAACCGAGTAGGCCACTCTCGATCTAACCCATGAATAGGTCGGAACGAGAGTGGGGGGCTAATGATGATGCTCACAAGTGATATTTCCCCAGATCACGACACATAGCTGATGACATGTCCCGAAGACTATGGAGCTGGAGTAAATATGATGCTTTGGGGACGTACCTCGGACCTCGTCTCCGAGGACACACCCGATCTATCAGAGACCTCCCTGAGTACCTTCCATACGCACCTAGCAAACGGCCAACAGCTCGCCTCCGAGCAGTCCAGCGAGCTTCCTCGGCCCTCCAACTCGTTTCCGAGCCTCACGACGTGCCGAGCTTTCTCAGCCTCCGGCTCGTCTCCGAGCCTCCCGACGTGCCGAGCTTCCTCGGCCTCCTTGCTTGTCTCCGGGCTTCTGACGTGCCGAGCTTCCTCGGCCTCACGGCTCGTCTCCGAGCTCCTGACGTGCCGAGCTTTCTCGGCCTCCCCCGATCAACCAAGAGCATGAATCCTATGCACCGCCGCCGCGGGCTCCGCCCCTTCGTCTTCGCAGGCCGATCCAAAAGACTAGGTTGAGTTTATAGCAGAAGTACGATTTGGTGAGGAGCATAGACGATGAATGCATCCAAGAAGAAGCGTTGAGGAATCTGTTGGCGAAGAAGCCGAATCCTGTTTGCTACGATGGGTTCGAGCCCTCGAGGAGAATGCACATCGCTCAGGGTATTATGAAGGCAATAAATGCCAACAAGTTGACAAAAGCTGGATGCTCAGTTAAAATATGGGGGGTTGATTATTTCGCTCTCCTAAACAATAAGATGGATGGTCATTTGAAGAAAATCCAAACTGTTGACCGTTATCTTATTAAGATATGGAAATCCGTGGTAATGGATCTGGATAAGGTTGAGTTTTTTTGGGCTTCGGAGGAAATTAATCGGTCACATGAATACTGGCCACTTGTTATGGATATTGCTGGGAAAAACACACTTCCTAGGATAATAAGGTTCATGATGATACTCATAAGTGGGGATTCCTCATATCACGACACGTGGCAGATGACGTGTCATCCGAGTAAGCCCACTAGGCTCCTGGGGGCTACCGAGGTAAGATCCGTATGGAACGTTGGTGACTTTCCTCGGATGGTCTCCGAGGAAAGACCCCACTTCTTGCCCTCGAGCAATCCAGCAACCAGACTTGTGCCCTCTTTTGCTCGCCTCCTAGCTATTGCAGGCCCGAGCTTCCTCAGCCTCTTTTGCTCGCCTCCAAGCCATCTAACAGGCCGAACTTTCTCGGTCTCCATGCTCGTCTCCGAGTCATCTGACAGGCCGAGCTTCCTCAGCCTCCCTGCTTGTCTCCGAGCCATCTAACAGGCCAAGCTTCCTCGGCTCTCCCGATCAACCGAGAGCGCGGAGCCCAAGCGCCTCCGCAACGGCTCCGCGTATCTCGCCTAGGCAAGATATCCGCCGTCCCACGCTCCGCGTCCCACGCAGGCTCGTTCCTCTATAAATGAGCGGATCCCGCCATTAACACGGGCGTAACGTAAGGGCGTAACTGACGGCGAGGATCTCATACCGGCTCGCTCAATGCGACCACTATAAAAAACCCACTTCCAGACGACTCAGATAACTCGAACTCATTCCAATACGCAGCTACTCTGCACTTATATCTCGGCACTAACTTGATCGTCGGAGGGTCCTACGGTGGTCACCCATCCCGGGACTTCTTTGTAGGTAGGTCGGCGTAAAACACCAACCCATTGAGATCCACACTTAACAACTTCCAAAACAAATCTCAGCCATCAAAGACCGCCATCAAAGGGTCGACGGAAGACAACATCTGAAGGAGATCTTCAAGCTCCATCAGTTGGCGCCGTATGTGGGAACGACTCTAAAGCTTCTCTACCCATAAAGTAGATCTTCCACGCTCGACCCGATGGCGAGCGACGACCACGACGATCCTAATACGAGCCGCCACACACCCCACAACGAAGGCAGAGCGGCTCGTCTCCCCCTCCTAACATCATCAATGCCTTATCTGCCCGGATCAACAGACTCACGTCGATGGTGGACGCACTCGTCCGCGTTCAAGCGGCGGGTCCTGCCCACCAGATCGTAGTCCCTCCTTCCCGGGACAACGACGTCCGTCCGGATAGACAGGCTCACATCGCTGGTGGATGCCCTCGTCCGAGTTCAAGCGGCGGGCCCTACCCACCAGACCGCGGCTCCCCCTCCCCGGGTTAACGACGTCGGCCGAAGAACAGACGGGCACACTCGAGCCCTCGATCTCCCTCCCGTTCACCTCGGCTTCACCGAACGCCGGCATGCCGACTCCGGCAACCGCGACCCACACGCGACGAAGGATTCTATGACCCGCTGGGCGCCAGACAGCTCCACACTCCAGCCTCGGGGAAGACTGGGCCATCGCCCCGAAATCCGCCGCACGCTCACACCCCCTGAGGAGGTGTCGGTCAGCTCGCTTACTTCCAGGCACGACCGGCGCCCCCACTCCCGTCGGGACCGTGCAAACGGCAAACTTCGGGACTACTCAAGAAGAGCCTCTTCCAAGGATTTAAGAAATTTGATAGAACGGAATCATAGCCGCACAGCTGCGCAGACCAGGAGCTGGGATAGTCACCACTCTGACAGTGCTGAACCCTCGAGGTACCACCACCGGTTTGAAGCCCTCGAAAAGAAAATCAAAGGCATACGATGAGATGGCCATATGTCCGGCGAAGAGACTAGGTATTCCGCTGATCACTCACAAAACCTTTTACAGAAGAGCTGCTGGCTGAGCACGTCTCGTCCAGAAACAAGCCACCCAAAGTGGCCCTCTTCAACGGGATGTCCGACCCGAAAGACCACTTGGACGCATTTACGGCCGGTATGAGCTTCCAAGATAACTCGGACGCAGCTCAATGCCGAGCTTTCTCCACTACCCTAATCCGGGCTGGACAGGACTGGTTCCGCGGGCTTGCACCACGCTACATCTCAACCTTCGACGAGCTGGCCACCAAATTCCTCGGTCATTTCGTCAGAAACCGACGACAGAAAATGGCAGTCGACTACCTGTTCACTGTCAAGAGCGGAGACAAGGAGTCCTTCAAGGGGTATGCCACTCGCTTCTACAATGCCCTCCTTGAGGTTCCCGAGCACCATGATGAAACGGTTATCACCGCACTAAGGTCGGGTCTTAGACACAAAGAGTGGCTCCGCTCTTTTGCATTAGCGCAACCTAAAATCATGACTGAAGTGAAAGCATGGACCGAGCGAGAGATCCAACTCGAATCCGAGGTGAACTCCGACATGCCAAGGGGCGACCAAGCAGATCGGAAGAAGAAGGACAGGGAAAAGGAAAGGAAAGACGATCGTCCGAAATCTTACTCCCCGAGGTTCCAGAAGTACACTCCTCTAAACATTTCCTAGACCGAACTGCTGGAGAAAGCTAAGGGCGAAGAATTCTTCAGGCTCTCGCCAGCTACCCGATGGACGAGCAAATGGCTTTGAGGCCCGTATTGCGCCTATCATCTGGCGCAAGGACATCAGACCGAGGATTGCAAACAGCTGCGCGATTACATCGAAGAGCCGATCCGCTCCGGTCACTTAGCAAACTACCTACGAGATAAACGTCAAGCAGATAGAGGGCAAGCCGGTCAAATTAAAGACGCATAGCTGGCGATCGGACAGATCATGGTTGTCACCGACTGACCCAAGTCCGAGCAACAAGGATGCATGCCGAATCCGGTCACTCAATACAGGAGAATCTAAACTGAATCACATAATCTGTATTTTGTTTAATAATAAAGATTCTTGCTTCCCTGCGATCTGAACTGCTTCTCTTGTTTCCATGCTAAAACTCCATGCAGGGCCGACGAATGTCTTCCTGCTCATCCACAGCGGGTAGATTCCTGCTTGATAAACGATGTTGGATCAAAAGCCCTTATCACGAGACGACCGGGTAGCTTCTTGCTCGGTTCATCCACGACAGGAAATTCCTGCCCAACAACGCTGTGGATCAAAAGCCCTCATCACGAGGCCGCCGAGCAATTTCCTGCTGGCCAATCCCTAGCGGGTAGCTTCCTACCCAACTACGCTAAGGATCGAAAGCCCTCATCATGAGGTCGCCTAGCAATTTCCTGCTGGCCCATCCACAACGGGTAGCTTCCTGCCCAACAAACACTGTGGATCAAAAGCCCTCATCACGAGGCCGCCGAGCAATTTCCTGCTGGCCAATCCCTAGCGGGCAGCTTCCTACCCAACTATGCTAAGAATCGAAAGCCCTCATCACGAGGCGGCCGAGCAATTTCCTGCTGGTCAATCCCTAGTGGGTAGCTTCCTACCCAACTACGTTAAGGATCAAAAGGCATCATCACGAGACGGCCGAGTAATTTCCTGTTGACCCATCTGCAGCGGGTAGCTTCCTGCCCAACAACGATGTGGATCAAAAGCCCTTATCACGAGGCAACCAAGTAGCTTCCTACTCGGTTCATCCACTATAGGCAGCTTCCTGCCCTACAAAGAGATGGATCCAAAGCCCTCATCACGAGGATGCCGAGCAATTTCCTGCTGGCCCATCTGCAGTAGGTAGATTCCTGCCCAACGCTGTGGATCGAAAGCCTTCATTGAGAGGCGACCGGGCAGCCTCCTGCTCGGTTCATCCACTATGGGCAGTTTCCTGCCCTACAAAGAGATGGATCCAAAGCCCTCATCACGAGGCCGCCGAGCAGATTCCTGCTCGGCCCATCCATAGTGGGTAGCTCCCTACCCAACAGCACAGTAGATCCAAAAGCCCTCGTCACGAGGCCGCCGAATATCTTCCTGCTTGGTCTCAAAAAGTGGATCCTTGAGCCTCGCATTAAACCAGCTGGCAAGCCTCTGCCCGGCGCATGTACCCGAAGAAGGCAAACTCCTAACATGGCCCAAGTAAAAAAAAGCTTGAGTTCGGTCGATAGCCAACCCGAACAGACGAAGCGGTGTCTCCATTATGGCGCCGCCCTCTCGGTCATCCACTGACGTCATCGGGGATGCATGCGAAAATTAAGGAGCACGGTGAGACGCCACGTGGACTTGAGGATCGAAACGACGCAACCGCCAAAAACCATGTCGTTCCCGAGTAATCCGCATCATGATTTTCAGCGCCAAACTGAGCAGAAGAAAAACCGAGTAGGCCACTCTCGATCCGACCCATGAATAGGTCGGAACGAGAGTGGGGTGCTAATGATGGTGCTTAAAAGTGGTATTTCCCCAGATCACGACACGTAGCTGATGACGTGTCCCGAAGGCTACGGAGCTGGAGTAAATATGATGCTTTGGGGACCGTACCTCGGGACCTCGTCTCCGAGGACACACCCGACCTATCAGAGACCTCCCTGAATACCTTCCATACTCGCCTAGCAAATGGCCAACAACCCGCCTCCGAGCAGTCCAGCGAGCTTTCTCGGCCTTTCAACTCGTCTCCGAGCCTCCCGACGTGCAAAGCTTTCTTGACCTCCTTACTCATCTCCGAGCTTTTGACGTACCGAGCTACCTCGGCCTTCCGGCTCGTCTCCGAGCCTTCCAACATGCCGAGCTTCATCGGCCTCCCGACTCGTCTCCGAGCTCCTGACGTGCTGAGTTTCCTCAGCATCTCCCAATCAACCATGAGCGTGGATCCCATGCGCCGCCGCCGTGGGCTCTGCCCCTTCGTCTTCGCAGGCCGATCCAAAAGACTAGGTTGAGTTTAGAGGAGAAGTACGATTTGGTGAGGAGCATAAGAGATGAATGCATCCAAGAGGAGGAGCTGAGGAATTTGTTGGCGAAGAAGCCGAACACTGTTTGCTACGATGGGTTTGAGCCCTCGGGGAGAATGCACATCGCTCAGGGTATTATGAAGGCAATAAATGCAAACAAGTTGACAGAAGCTGGATGCTCAGTTAAAATATGGGTGGCTGATTATTTCGCTCTCCTAAACAATGAGATGGATGGTGATTTGAAGAAAATTCAAACTGTTGGTTGTTATCTCATTGAGATATGGAAAGCCGTAGGTATGGATCTGGATAAGGTTGAGTTTTTATGGGCTTCGGAGGAAATTAATCAGTCACATGAATACTGGCCACTTGTTATGGATATTGCTAGAAAAACACACTTCCTAGGATAATAAGGTTCATGATGATGCTCATAAGTGGGGATTCTCAAGATCACGACACGTGGCCGATGACATGTCATCCGAGTAAACCCACTAGGCTCCTGGGGGCTGCCGAGGTAGGATCTGTATGGAACGTTGGTGACTTTTCTCGGATGGTCTTCGAGGAAAGACCCTACTTCTTGCCCTCGAGCAAATCCAGCAGCCAAACTTGTGCCTTCCTTTGCTCGCCTCCGAGCTATTGCATGGCCAAGCTTCCTCAGCCTCCTTTGCTCGCCTCCGAGACATCTAACAGGCCGAGCTTCCTCGGCCTCCCTGCTCGTCTCTGAACTATCTGACAGGCCGAGCTTCTTCAGCCTCCCTGCTCGTCTCCGAGCCATCTGATAGTCCAAGCTTCCTCGGCTCTCCCGATCAACCGAGAGCGCGGAGCCCACACGCCTCCGCAACGGCTCCGCATATCTCGCAAAGGTGAGATATCCTCCGCCCCACGCTCCGCGTCCCACTCAGGCTCGTTTCCCCATTAATGAGCGGATCCCACCATTAACACGGGCGTAACATAAGGACGTAACTAACGGCGAGAATCTCGCACAGGCTCGCTCCATGCCACCACTATAAAAAACCCTCTTCCAGACGACTCGGGTAACTCGAACTCATTCTAATATGCCGCTACTCTGCACTTATATCTCGGCACTAACTTAATCGTCGGAGGGTCCTACGGTGGTCACCCATCCCGGGACTTCTTTGCATGTAGCTCTGCGTCAAATACCAACCCATTGAGATCCACACTTAGAAACTTCTAAAACAAATTTCAGCCGTTAAAGACCGCCATCAAAGGGTCGACGGAGGACATCTGAAAGAGATCTTCAAGCTCCATCACGGCGGGTGTTCAAGGGCTGTCGGAGGCGGTGGTTAAGGCAAAAGTCGTGACGGCCAAGAATTTAGGGTTGGTAATGGGCATGGGGAGACCCGAGGAAGACGAAACCGGCTCGATCGAACCGGCCTCACGTGATCAAGTGAGGCTTGAACCGAGTCGAAGGGAAAGGGCAAGCGAGCGAAGGTCACATTGCCATCTGAGCACGAGAAAGCTTCGATATCTTCGGTCAACTACGGTCAAAAAAGAAACGCGTGGCCCACCACTTCTGAACAAGGTTTGCATGTGATTGAGTCGTAGGCGCATGCTCTCACGACAGCGAAGACATATCGTTCTCTAACACGAGGCAAAGCAAAAGCAGTGATCGAGCAAATATAATGGGCCAATATAATGGGCCTCAATCTCAAGCTGGTGGGTCTTTAAGGGATCTGGGCCAGGATCAAATGAATGAAGTAGGAGAGGAAAATGCTGGGTCGGGATTTGACGGGCCTCATGGGCAACTTGCGGAAAAACAAAACGAGAATTGGGCTTTTGACGGATCCTATTTTACAAGAAATTTTGGCTAAAAATGAGGATGATCCGTTCGATTCGCCTTCCGGTTTTACTTGGAGGACGACAATATGTGGACTAATGGGCAAGAACTCGATAAGGATAAAGAGTACACCGAATTTTATTTGGAGAGCTCGGGAAAGGAGAATGAAAGGGTTCTGAGAACTTCGATTGGACTTGGACTGGATGAGATTGAGGGTATGATCTCCAAAAGGATTGAAGATATTTTCTCACAATATAGAGAATATTTTATGGAAGGGGCTTCATGATGCTATGGCTAACTCAATGATGGAGGTCGTGTCGATGAACATGGCACAAACTTGGGGGGCGAAAATGACTCCGATGGTAAGAAAAGCATCGGTGATGGAGCGGACATTGGAGAGAAAGTCGGTATCGAGATCAGAAAGAGTAAGCGGATCAAAGCTAGGAGGGAGAGGCGAAAGGAGGCCGTAAAAGACTATAGGGAGTTGGCAGGGAAGAAGAGGGTAAAGAAGACTGCTAAACCCTCAGGTACAACATTAAATAATGTTTCTTGTTTTGGCAATATTCCTGATTCGCTTCTTTTAGAATTTGCAAATGACTTGGGTGTTAATTTGGGGACATCAATGCAATCGGTTAAACATAATATTTCCTTTGTTAAGAATCTTGAAATTGCTAGGTGTGAGGGTGTAGGAGCTGCTCTTCCTTCGAAGGAGGGCAACCCATCGATCTTGTTTGTTTAGCATTGCTTTTTAGCGGTGTTAACATGGGCTAGGGCCGGTTAGTCTTGGTGACCCTTTTTTTGTTTTTATGGATTGTTTGTTTTGGAATATAAGAGGCATTGGGTCGTCGCTAAAATGATGAGTGGTTAAAGAAACCATTTCTAAGAGTGGGCCAAATTTGGTATCTTTATCGGAAACTAAGCTAAATAATCCTTCTCTAAATGTTCTCCAAAGCCTTGGTGGCAATAATATATGGGATTGGAGGTGCCGCCACGCGGAGGGTACGCGAGGGGGCATTTTGGTAGGATGTAAAAAGGATAACTTTGATATTTTGGAGGAATGGATAGGACGGTTTTCGATTTCCATTAAAGTGCGACGGCGTAAAGATGGTTGGGTGTATATCTTAAGTGGGATATGGCCCTAGTAGGAAAGAAGGGCGGGAGGACTTTTGGGAGGAGCTGATGGCGATAAGAAGATAGGATCTCCCGTGGGTCGTGGGGGAGACTTCAACGTTATCCGTTTTGCAAGCAAACGACGAGAGTCTGGATGACAGAAAAGAAAGGGATCGCTTCAACCAAGTTATATCTAATCTTGTTTTGATGAAAATCCCTGTTACCAATAGAAAATACACTTGGTCTAGTCACAGTTTTCGGGCTAAGCTAGCAAAACTGGATAGGGTCTTGGTTACCTCGAATTGGAAAAGTAAATGCCCCTTCTCATATGCACGCGGTGAACAGAAGTGGACTTCGGATCACAGGTCGATCTTGCTATCAGATAGTATGAATAAAGCGTCGCACGGTACAAAGAAATTTCATTTTGAGAAATCATGGTTGTCTAATGATGAAGCTAGAGGACTCATTACTGAAAATTGGAAGTGGCCGACCCATAAGCTGGATGCAACAAGTACCTTGGTGGCCAAGTTATCGAGATTAAGGAAAGTATTAAAAAGTGGAGAAATCGATCTACACAGTTGCAAGGCCTGAGGAAAAAAGAATTGAGTGAATACATACATTGCGAACTTGTAGAAGAAGCAAGAGATTTGGACCAAGGGGAGTACGCATGCTTGTGTAGCTAGCGATTGGAGTTGTCGAACATATTACTTCAAGAAGAGCTGGAATGGTGCCAAAGGTCTAAGGAACATTGGCTGAAGGAGGGCGGTGAAAACACCGCTTATTTTCACAAAGTTGCTGGCGGAAGGAAAAAAATGAACGATATTAAACAAATCGAGAGCGAGGGGCAGCTTTTTGACGAACATGAGGATGTATATAACATTATTTTAGATTACTATAAGAACCTCATGGGGAAAGCGATGGAATATAGGTGAACACTTCACGAAGATTTTTGGGATGAATCGATAAGAGCGTGCGAGATGGATAAGGCAGAGTTGGAAGGACCTTTTCAGGATATGACGAGGTACAATAGACAATTATGGGGTTAGGATCGGACAAATCCTCTGGACCATACAATTTCTCGATGATGTTCTATCATAGCTTTTGGGGTTTAATTAAGAACGATCTTATGAGGATTTTGATGTGCTACTTATAGGAAAACTGAACTTGGAAAGGTTAAATTGTGCTAATATGACCTTGATACCAAAAAAGGGTGCGGCTAAGGCTATCAAGGATTAAAGGCCAATAAGCTTAATCAACCGCTCTTATAAAATCATCTCAAAGGTCTTGGCCAATAGGTTGTGAATGGACGTGGGAAGGATGATCGACGAGGCATAATCAGGTTTTATCGCATGGAGGAATGTTAAGGAATAATTAGGTATTTGGGACTACCTCTTAGGCTGGGTACACTAAAGAGGAACGATTGGAACCCATTGATTGAGTGCTTTCAGCGCAAATTGGAAAGCGACTCGATCTCTCGATTGGAGGAAGAATAACACTGATAAACCCAGTCCTTTCTGCCATGCCAGTTTATTATATGTCGTTTTACCTACTTCCAACATGGGTCATCAATAGGATTGACACTATAAGATGTAGATTCTTATGAAAAGGAGGAAACACGAATAGATGCTACCTTGCGAAGTAGGGTCTAGTGTGTAGACCAAGACAAGGAGGATTGGGTATCAAAAATCTTACTGATATGAACAGAGCATTGCTAGGGAAATGGCGGCGGCGATGGGTAGCGCAAAAGGAGACGAACTAGGTTAGAACAGTAGGAGCAACATATTCCAACAGATCTGGGGTACTTAATGCCACCTGTAAGAATTTGAGATTGGCCTCCGGCTTTTGAAAAGGAATTTATTCGGTTAGAGAAGCTTTTTTTAAAGGTAGTGCGTTTACGCAAGGGAACGACAATTGTGTCAACTTCTGGCAGGAATTCTGGTGTGGGGAACAAAACCTTCAGAACAAGTTTCCATCTCTCTTCCGTCTCGCAAAAAATCAAAATGTCTCCATAGCACGTCAGTGGAAGAACAATAAATTGTGGCCTTCGTTTAGAAGAGCTCTTTCAACAACAGAATGAAAGGAACGTAAAGATCTAATTGCCTACTTGCAGGATTGGAAGCCAGCGAGCGACATAATAAAAGACAGGATGACATGGAAATGGGGAGATGTGAGGGGTTTCTCGGTCAGGTCCTTCTACCGAGTGCTTAACTACGAAGGATTGGAGTGCGATTTTGCTCCCATACTTTGGAAGATTAAGATCCCGATAAGGTCAGGATCTTTGTATATGTCTGGCCGACAAAAACAGAATTCTAACAAGGGACAACTTGCAAAAGAAGAATTGGTCTGGTCCGACTACCTGCCCGATGTGCGGGGTTGATGACAAAATCGTTAACCACATGTTTATTAAATGTCCGTTTGCGGTCTTAGTCTGGGATAGAGCCCATAGAGCGTTGGGGTGGGATGCCTTTCATGACCTTTGGAGGACATGGAGAGTTAATGTTATTTGCAGTATTGACCCACCTTTTTGGGACATTCGGGCATCAACGACCTGTTGGTTAATTTGGAAAGCACGAAATGACAGAATTTTTAATAACAAGCATAGAACCGTTTCGGGAATCGGTAATTGGATTGACACGGTAACTCTTTTCTGGTCAGGGGCAGCTCCAGAGAGCGTGCGTAAGAGGACAAGAGTGCACATTCCGGAGGACATTGGGGTGACTCACGTCTGGGGGACCAAGTTCAGGCAGGGGATAGAGCGAAGCATTACTGGTTTGCTAGGGCACGATTTTGACGCACCTCGTTCCATATGAGGGTTCCAGTCCTAGTGATCTTGACATTTAGGAGACTATTGTTTGTATCCCTCGGTTATGACGGTAACTGTAGGGGTTTGTTCCCCAATTTTGTACCCTCATACTCTTGTTTTCCCTGTTTTTTCCTGTCTTGTTGTTTCGTTAAAACTTTTTTAATGAAACGCAGGGGCCTTTAAAGTTTTCGTTTAACTCAAAAAAATTACCTTCAAACTTTTTATTATACAATTAGCTCCCATAAACTGCTGACTTTAAGAACCAATGTTCTAAATATCGGATATCGGTATCATATCGGCCCAATAATTTTCATATCGGATAGCCTATATCGCGATATATCGAAAGATATATTCTAAAAAATATTTTTTGTATGATACATGTCATAAAGAAAACTCGATATGAAATTGGCTCTTTTAGATGAGTATTCCTCAATAGCTCCGTGATAGAGCGGTTATATATAATGACTGGTCGTAAATTCAAATCTTACTTATGAAGATTTGACGTTAAAATACAAATAATTGAATTTGAAAATATTGATATTAAACATATGTAACAGATTATATCAATAAAGCATAAACAAAATAAGGCAATAACAATCTTACATGCATCCAAAGACCCAAAATAAAATTTAATAAATATCACGAGATTTGGTAAGATATATCGGCCGATATTACGATATATCGGCTGATATATACCTAAAACTAAAAAAAGATATTGTTTCATCATATCATATCGTTTTCCCTCCAAAACCGATATATCGGCCAATATAGGTGATATATTGGCATATTTAGAACATTGTTAAGAACTTTAATGTAGTTATTCAAAAATCAGCAAGAGTCAATGGTAGTTTAGCACAAATTAGCCAATTCAACTAGCCAAGTGGTAATCTCATAAACAATCAGTGCAGAAATTGCTCTCGATTTCTTTGAATCAAGTTATCGGAAATTTGTTGGAACAAAACTATGTAAAAATGCATACCATGAAGATGGGATTCAACACTTCCATTGCCGACAAGCTCATAGACTAGGCAGCGCTTGTGTCCTTCAATGCATATACCGATTAACTTGACAAGATTCCGGTGATGAAGTTGGCTAAGTGTCTCCACTTCCGAAACAAACTCACGGTCTCTACTATCCTGATCCGCCCTCTTAAGCAACTTAACAGCGACATTACTACCATCTTCCATTATCCCATGATAAACGCAGCCAGAACCGCCTTCGCCCAACTTTCTATTTGCGCTGAATTCATCTGTGGCCTTCTTGAGTTCAGCTAGCGAGAAAGTCCTCACTGAGAGTGGACAAGTGGCATTATTAGAATGAAATGACATAGTTCTCGTGCTTGCTACACCGCTTGGTATTATCGATCTGATTCCTGCATCCATGATTTATGGCATGATATTACGATACCCAATGTTCTAAAACAAATATCCGTGCTCAATTCAATTGCCCCGTGTACACTGCATAAACGAATTAAGTGCCGCATAATCGATTATATGGAATTATTCGTGAACACACACACACACAAATATAGAACTATCCCGAAGAATCAAAAAAGATAGAAACAAAATTATGCTGATAGGGAGAAATATTTAAAAAATTTGATATGGGCATCGCCATATCAGTTTTGGAAATTGGGTAGATTATACACGTCACATATGCGCCCAGTTAACCGGTTATTCACCTGCATATTTCATACAGGGCTGATTATGCAGCTATTTGCCATTTCAATTCTATTCAATGCAGTTGCTAGCCAAAAAACAATTTAAATGCTGATTAATCATACTTTTAAAAAAATTTGTTACGATGCTGTTCATACCTAACCAGTACCTACCAGGATAAAAGTCGAATTACCTGATCTGCAGTATTTCAAAAGTCTGTTAAATGAATTATTGGGATACATCAAGCATTTTTTGATTAAAATTTAAATATCTATTCAGAATAACAAAAATTTCCAGCTTAACAAATCTATGTTAAGAATACAAATAGTTACAGTATTTTATAAATGTGAATCCTAGATTCTTTCCTCTTCTTTTAGTTTTGTTTTTACTAACATATAAAGTATGCTAACAGGTCTTCAGTTTATTTATGTAAATAATTGTTACTCATCGTTGTCTTTAATACTCTATATCAAGAAAATGGGAAAATTATATAAATACGTCTATGTATTAAGGTGACTATTGACGCATACCTTTTTAGCATCATTTTAGCATCGTAGTCATACATTTGGAATATAGTATAAAGGTGAGTTGAAAGGGGTAGCCCATTAGTATCGTTAAATATCCCATTATTCCCTACAAATCTAATAGAGATGTGACTCATAGATGAAGAATCCATACAAGATGGACAAACATAACTTTACAGTGCACAAGTAAATAGACTTAGAGAAGTTAGCTGACCTGATCTTCTAGCAGTCCATGAGGTAGCGGGACCGGGAGCAGTAGCTGGCCGTTTACGTTTCACTGATTTCACGAGAAAGATACATATCCCGATACATAGAAAGAGAAGTATAAATGAAGAAAGCACAATTATGGAAATGATTCTAGCATTCATCTTCTGGGAGTCGTTGCTACTGGGCAGAAAATTTGCTGAATTTGGATAACTTCCAGGGTCACTAGGCCCAAATGCCGAGAAACCACCTAATGGTGATGGTGGAGACAACGAAGGAAGTCCTGTATTGATGTTTTTGCATACAGTTCTAGAACTGTTAGAATATAAAACTATATCTCTCAACCGTCACCAAAACAAAGTTTTGGTGCAATGACAGGGACTTTAAGATGGTAATAGAGATAAACCAGTTTCCATCCCACCAAGTGGCAGGCATGTATTTAAGGCGGAATTATCAATGATAAATTCTGCCGAGTCAAAGCCCAGGAGGGAATATTAAAATATAAAATCATATCTCTCATCCTCATTAATACTTCGGTGTTCTAGCATGGTGTAACAAGAACTTAAGAAAAACAAAAACAATATCAATGAATGATAACAGGCTCCACGAAGTAAAATCATATTATATACCTGGGTAATCGACATTTATCACTTCATACTCATGAAATAATAATCTGTTTAATGGCACTTTCTTCTCCCGAAACCTATCATAAATCAATGATGCAGTCGTATTATCAAATTTGTGTCCCAATGGCACCAAATACAAGGTGACTTCAGTCCTTGATTGATCATGGGGGCTGGTGACCGCACTTATGATTTTCACTTGACTTTGTTTTAGATATGCACCAGCTGCAACCTCAACTTCTAGCTCTTGGACTAGATTAAATAGTACATATGAATCTACTCCCACATCGATAACAACTGTTATTG
This sequence comes from Agapanthus africanus, assembly GCA_030015575.1. Lineage (NCBI taxonomy): Eukaryota > Viridiplantae > Streptophyta > Magnoliopsida > Asparagales > Amaryllidaceae > Agapanthus > Agapanthus africanus. The sequence goes on along the minus strand of JASDDO010000019.1, from coordinate 89,063,329 downwards.
GGAACACACAGCCGCAAGGTGAACCAATTGGTGTTTGTGTGAGGGGGGCAGAACAGGAGATTTCACCGCAATCTGCATAAACTAACAATAGAAAAATGGTGAATTTAAGCAAGTATAATTATCTTTACTGTTATAATGAAAACTCCAAGGGTGCAACCAATGTCATCTATTGATAGCATATGTTTCAGTAAAAGAATTCAAGAAATAAGAAAATCTACTAATTTATTCTCTCATCATCATCACAATTAAATATTTTTAAATGCCTCTTTATATTCAAAATTCAACCCCCCCCCCCCTCCAAAAAAAATACATTTAGGTGCCATTATTCAAGCCATCCCTCTTAGTTTAGAGGGGTATCTATAAAACTTTATTCTAAAACCTAAATTTTTAAATCACATCCACATGCATCACACGTGCAAAAAAAACTTGTGTAGTTAACTTGCAAAAAAAAACTTGTGCAGTTAACTTGCAAAAAAAAACCTAGTGTAGTATACTTGACTATGTGAATAAAACAATGTATTAAGAGGAAATTTTGGTTAAAACCTGTGTTTTGTGGTCGGTTGAACGAGGTAGGGGCAAGCGCAGGAGATTTCTCCGGATGATGCTCAGTTACAGGAGGGCTTGCCAAGGGACCTGAAAAAGAAAAGATAATGATGTGCTATAAAAATGTTCTCGGAATATTTACGTCACAAATATGCCGTTACCATGATATCCTTGAGAAGCTGCAGGAGCTGGTGTCGGTACTGGACTTATTATAGCTGCAATAAGCATGCAGAAAAGCTTAAAATTGACTTTGAGTAATGATAACCAGCTAAATATGCATTTATAGCCAAAAGCACAAGAAACAAATCTGTAGCAAATTCGCAATATTACCGCTAGGGATGTCGAGAGAATCAAATGAGCTGAGATTGAGTCTCCACATATGTATTTTTTCAGGAATATAATAACAGATGTATGTTAGAAGCAAAGGCATGGGCTTGGGACACAGGATGGGGACACAAGCCAGACAACAATTCCGTGGAAAGTATGAAAGGGCATGTTTATTGAATATTTACAATAATAATATAATAATGAGAAGAATAAATAGAGAGATTATATAAAGACATTAGACATGCACGTGCATTCAAATAGGCACTCATATTTCTAATAATATAATCACTTAAAATTTAAATATATACTAAGCTTATCATATTTTTCACATTTTACAACAAATAGATCTTGGCAATTCAACTTTCTAAGAAATAGACTCGGTATAACCTATTCCATTGCAAACATACAACGAATTTTTTTATACTTTCTGTACGAGTCAAGTTGTGATGTCTCCTTTGTCCGAAATATAGTTTTAATGCATACATGAATAGATACATATCTGCATATGATGATATGAAAAAGTATTTAGACAAGTATAGGATGTTCATAAAGTATCTTAGAAGTTCCCTAGAAGTGTCAATAACTTATAAAATATATAATAAAAATGAGGCAATGTTTGAGAACTATCCACCACAAATTCCATGGAATATCCAAGTGCCAATGTCCGGTATGTGTTCAACACAGGAATGGCTTCACGTTAAAAACGCTCATGCTACAAAAGAATGTAATAAATTATACATGATAAAATGGCATTTATGCTATTAACTGGCTTACCATAAGCACAGAACCCACTAACTCAGTATTCTGCAGTGCAAACACAAAATTAAATCAAAATACCTGGAATTTCCAAAAAAGAAGATAGGTGGTCAGATATTCTAACTCTGTGAGGAAATGCATTTTTCTTGTACTTGATAGAAAGCACTGTTTAAATTTAGAATCAGATCAGAAGTAAGATTGAAGTGGATGAAAGCTAACTTTGTGAGGAGATACATTTTGGATGTTTATCGCCCTTTTGTATGCAGTTATCAAGGTTTACTATTTTAATGTGAAAAGGAAAAGAACAAAGATCGCCATAAATTCACCCAAAAAATATCCATTCACAACTCAATTTGACAGCGTCATAGAACATGCTAAGAGTCAGCCTAAAGTAGCCTATGACGTATTTAAATTAGAATGGATATAATTAAGGCAAAAATGCTCCTGTGCACAGCTGCAGGCAAGTTGCCTGCGGCCTGCACAGGAAATGAGTGAACTTTTTTCCTTGATTTTTTTTGTTTTGGGAGGGGGGCCCGCATGGGCCTCCCTCTTTCTTTTCACTTGCGGGCCTCCCTCTTTCTTTTCACTCAATTCCTGTGCCAACCGCAGGCAAATTGTGCACGGGCCATATGCCTCTATGATTAATGAACTTAAATTATTCCTTCTGTGAACAAAAAAATCTTTCCCATTATTGACTATTCAAAATGATCTTACTTCTTAAAAAAGAAACCAAAACAAGTCTACCTATCATCTGCAAGTCATGAACATGAAACGGATACGATTCAACAATATACGGAGACACGACAATTTCGTGAAACACGAAAATATGACATTTACACATACATAAACATATCATTACACAATATTCTAAATTAATAAAATATCAACTATCAATCTATTGACACAACAACATTCATTGATAAAAATTAACAAGTAAAAATTAAAATAAAAAAAGATAGATGTATCAAATATCGGATATTGGGATCATATTGGATGGGTGTTTTCAATATCGGATAGCTGATAATGATATCGGGTGATATATCAGCGATACGAGTAATATTGGACGCTCATATCGAGTGTCAATATCGGTATATCGAATGTCAATATTGAGAATTTCTACATACATATTGGGTATATCGCTCGGTATAGTCTACAACGAACATTATTCCTATTTTATAAATTTTATAAATATAAAGTTCATTATAAAATCTTAAAATATCATATATCATAGAGATATTTTATAAGCTACATGCCTACATGCAAGGAAGCACAATAAAACAAAATCATGTAGAAAGTATTTAAACAGAAAAAAATGAAGGGTTTGAATATTTTTAGGGTTTGAGGGTGTTTATAACGGGCACGGGTTTGAACTTTTTAACGAAAACATTTCCCAATACCCAATTCATTAAATTGCCCACAACTTTAATTCCATAATGAAATTTAAGAAAAAAATATTCCATGATGAACCGATAAGTTTTGTAATCGGCGGAAATTTGGTCGATAATTATAATACAATATATCGGTTGATATTAAGCCTAAATGATATTCTTCAAAAATGATACGTATCAAAATAGTGGTCTACCGAAAAGAAGATATTCAGTGATATATCGGCCGATAGCACCAATAGTTGATTCATTGAATAGAACAGCTACTAATATCATATCGCGATATTTATGTTCCATACAGAATAACGAATTTTCCTAATTCATATATTTATCCTAAAAGGACCGATATTTGTAAAGAGAGATAATTTGTATTAACACATCAAGTACAGTTGTATATAAATTAAGAAAAACATCGACTAGATGTATACATGAATCAAGTTTAATATATAAAATATGATACTAACACGTTATTCTACTAGAGCATGTATATAAAGTGCATGACAAGTATACTATGTGTTTGACACGTGTCACGAATGTGCCATAGGATCGTGTCTAACATGGACATGATACATTGTTGCAACTACCCATGCTATTAATAGGCAACCATTTCATGTGATTGTAATATATATCCTCATATTTTATGACAAAAGGGAGAAAGGAATGATGCAAAAGGAAGTCTTAATTGAGGGCCAGCCATATTTATGAGTTTCTTACTTTGTTCTTGCTCTTTCTCTATTCATCCATTATTTACTTTCCATCATCTCAAATATCCATCGTTTCTTCTGATATATTGGTATTTGGGGCCTTTAAAGATATTAAACTAATATAGGTGGATACCATTTTACCTAAAGATTGGCCGTTTTGTATCAGCTCAAACATCACCGATAATTCAATATAGTCGATTGACTCGGTTCATTGAGTTATATTTGGCAGTGGGTTTTGTTTTTAATGGTTTAAAAACTCTAATACAAAACATAACTTCGGTTTACCTTTTCTTTTAATTATTTACTCAGAGATTTCCTTTTTTCATGATTAATTGTATGTCATATTGTCATGTTCTTGGATGTGACTTTCAATTGATCCTTATAATAGGTTGTATTTTAGGACCCATGTATCTTATGCATAAAATGTGTAATCCCTTACATAAATTTAATATACATAGAAATCGTCAATATGAACATCCGATATGAACTTCCAATATTGACTTGTATCCTCGATATATCATTCGATATCCTCCATAGAAAACCATACTAGCCGGTATCCGATATTTGAAACCTAGTCAGGTCAAATAACCATCGGTCCCTATTGTTTATTGAGCTCATCCATGCATCATTGCAACTAACAAGAAATATCAAATGTGCATGCTTTCATATCTTCAAGTTCCATGATGTCCCTTCGATATCCTCAGGTTCGTTGATTGCAAGGTTTGTTGATGATTTTCTTCCTGGTTAATCATGCACCAGTATATATTGGCGTATGTTAGCGTTTGTAAGGGCCATACATGATATGGTTTGTCTCTTCTTGCTTTTCACAGTTATGTCCGTTAGTTTCTAGATCTCGGGAAACGAAAGATTATCATTTCAACAAATAATTCATTCAATTAATGGAAGGAAATTAGGTTTTCTTTACACTTTAATTCTAGGTGTTGTTCAATTGTTAGTAGGTAAAGCCGGATACAACAATTAAATCAAAAAATATATTTTTTCATAGATTGATTAGCACCATGTAATGAGGATTTATTGAGGGAATTGTCTTATTGCAACTGTGCCAAATCTGTTACAGCCAATAGAAAGTAATAAGAGTTTTTAAGAGCACGAAATTAGAAACGTTGCAAAGAAATGTAAACATTTACAGAACTAATTTAGAGCTCATTTTAAGCATGCAATAAATTATGCATTTACTATGGCAGCAGATTTAAACATCTTTTTTTTCCTCCTAACTTCCATGAACATTCTACAAGTCATACAAAATTAATGTCTAAAAGTGAAAAAATAGTTTATTGAATTAAAGAGGTAGAGCCAGTAGGGCATGAAAATTGTGGCAAGCACAAGTTCGAGGCATGTAATCAACACAAATTATTTATTAAATAAGAGGATCGGTCTCAGAAGAACCCAACCTTACAATTCAAAAAGATAAATGGTAATAATGTACTTGTAAATGACTTGTTTCCGAGATATTCTTCAATATTGACCTTTTATTTCGCATCAATGCTGAGCTGGGACGCTTTCGTCGCCCATGTTGTATGCATTTTGATATTCCGCACATCGAAAAGTCTTCTCGATACTTATATACATGAATAATTCCATAATTTATATTGTTGGATCAAATGAAAAGTCGGAGACGCACTAGAACTAGCAGGCCGCGTGCCATCACTAATAAAGGAAGCTCATAAAAAATAATATAAAACGAGCTCATGATAATTAAAATACTGATAGTAGCAGTGGTATAGCCTATAGATGACATGGTTGGACAATGGAAGGTAAAGATGAAAGGTGATCTCTCAAATCAACAATCATTCCTAAAAGAATGACTGAAGTAGATTGGGATGTGACCTATTGAACTAGACAGAATGCCTCACTTACGGGTATAACTTAGAATGATTCTAAGCTAGATATTAATTTAAAACAATTATTAGTTTATAACAGTATCAAATAATGGGTTGGCTTTGTAACCTTATTATGATGCTATCAAAGAGGAACCCTAATTAACATTCTTCAAAAATTCCTTTCCTTTTCTGGTCATGTTCTTCGTATCTGCCAACCACTGCATGTGTTATTTGCCATTTTTTGAAATACACCTGTTTACCATTGACATGCTCATATGTTTAACCTTCTATTTATCGACGTCATCAACATGGATATTCTGTAAGAAAATCTTAAAACAGGCTTATCTCTCTTTTCACCAAAAATTTACATGGTATGGTTCCAACTTCCAACTTTCAACCTGACTTCTGCGATGCTGATTTTGCAATTTTAACCAGAATATGGAGCTGCAAAAAGATTCTAATCATGAAATCTATCTAAGAGTTCTAAGACATCAACTATTTGGATTATTCATCATTCAATAATATATGGATTCCCAAGCTGCCATCATTCTCTCCATGAAAGAATGTTATAAATCATTAATCAACTTCTTCAACTCAAATTCTTTCACAGAGATCAACTAGAGATTCTATTAACTATTCTTGCTACAGAAACAAGCTCAATATCTTCAAATCAGCCCAGCATGGAGTGGGATTTTTAACTCTGGTAGACTGCAAAAGAAACATCCTAATTGGGGGCAATTGATTGGTGGATTTTTCCTCATTTTTGGTGAAGTACAGAAACAATTAGTCACTATTCATGCACTTATTTCACAACATACATGCTTCACCCACACCTAGTATTTCTTGGCATCACACAACTCAATCTGTCATGATACTCGAGTTGCAATTTTCCCAAATATTGAAGACTGAAATTAGTTCTAAAGGAGTTGATTCAGAGGGAATCAGTCTCCTAATCATCATCAGCAAAGCCTTCTCCAAATCTAGATGGGTCTGGCAATGAGGCAAGGCTCTTTGACAAAGTTCTAACATCAAGTCATCAACCCTCTCTTAATCAGTAACATATTCCTAGGTGAAAAAAATTATGGACAAGAGAGGGACATGCTATCCTAAATCGGTCGTTGTCATCCTCCAAAGCCTGCAGTTGAGGGAGAAGTCTACAATAATGCAATCAAGATCGATTTGCTATAGAGAATTATTTTCATTTCTGTAAGGCTCACAAATGAAATCAAGAGCAAAAACCGCATTCCCTACTTCCCATAAGATTACCAATGTTCCAATGCCTTGGATGAGAATATTATCAAATCTACCATTTTATTATGCATGCAAAAAGTAAGGCCACAAATTATCTTCCTTCAATTCAAGTACAACTTTATAAAGGTTATTATGCACCAAGCTCATGAGACCTAAATCTGTGCATATGTACAAACCCACTTTTATCCGGTAACCTAGCGTCTCAATCGGAACACTACACTACACTCTGGTGTGCTACACACTTCACGGTGGGCACCAATTTTGAAAATATATTACAATTATTAATAGCTATGGTAACACAAAACACAAAAAATAGTGGGAAATTATCAAAAAGCAAGCAGCAAAGTTTGTTACGTTTCATAGAAAAAGCATCAAAAATCCAAACTTTATAACAAAATATATTTTGTTTTGTTTTTGTCAAAAAATTCAAACTTTATCACAAATATGGAAAAAAATTTAGGAACGTGAAAATTTCCTTAAAACTGCAAGAAACCTTTACGTTTTAGTAGCAATTTATAAGGAGAAAAAAGGGCTGAGATGAATTGTTTTAATTATGCATGCAAAAAATAAGGCCCCCAATGCACTTCTTCTCCACTGAATGACAAGATCCATAAATTTAAATATCTTATTATAGGCATGTACAATCTCAGAGTACCCGAATCCCTGTGGAGGTACGAAATCATTTCAATCCTCGATGCCAAAGTTTCAAAGAGCGAAGAGAACAGTATACACTGCTCGGCAATTATGAACATATTTTCTAACAATCTACTAATATAGTAACACAGCAATCAAATTAAGGGGAAATTATCAGTTGAATATTTCCACCTCAAATACTACTAATAACAGCTCCATTCAGCTACACTTCAACACAAATAAACAAATACAACAAAGACATGGAAAATTACAAAAAAGGCGAGAATCCTTTCAATTTCAGCATCAATTTCTAAAACAAATAATAAACATGTTCAGACAAACAATTCAATTATGCATGCAGCATTTCCATTCAATACCAATCTATCCGAAACCTTAAAAATTCACTACAATCATAACATATACAGCAAATTCAGTACTTTTAATCAAACAAGCATCAAAATCAAACCTTTAACAAAAAAAACCATTGAATAAAGACATTAAAATAAATAAATAAAATTACCAAAGCATCCAGAATCCAATACGAGGGCAGCCAGCGAGATCAACACAAGAGCAAGCGCCATCTTCAAAAACTAGAAAGAACCCATCACTTGGAAACAGCAAGTGATGGCCTCCATGGTCAATCAAAGCGCCCACATTCCCCTCAGAAACCCTAAATTGAACAGCGGGTGAAAAGATTTGAGAGGGGAGGAAAAAAAGGGGGGGGGGGGGGGGGTTTGTGCGGGGAATTGAACAAGTGGAAGCAAACAAAAGAGAGGAGGGAGAAAAAGGCAGGTACAAGAGAGGAGAAGAGGGATGTATTGAGGCATTAATTACTTGTTTTGGCCTTGTGCTTAATCTTTTTTTTCCTCTCTTTTGATTGGGTTCTAAATTTGGGGTTTTTGAGTGTCAAAGAGAGGGAAGCAAGAGGCCTTTTTTTTTGTTTTTTTTTTTTTTGGCGTATTTCTTCAAAAAAGAGGGGGTATATTTGTTGGATTAATGTTGGCATCCTACCACCGTGAATATGAGTACGTATAGGATTTTATCAGTCAGGCCGGACAGAAACCCATGATGTGAATGGTAACGATGATGGAGGCAAGATGAAGCTAAGGGGCTGTTTGGTTGCAAGACTATCAAATTTGGATTCTAAAATCGTACAGTTGAAAATTTCTGGATTTGGAATTTGTTGTTTGGTCGGTATTGAATTTCTTGTATTGAATTTGTTGATTCTTATAATTTTTGTTTGATTGGTGAAAAGAAAGTGAGATTTGAATTTGAGGATTATAGAAAGAGATAAACAGAGAGAGAGAGAATTATTAAATAAATAAAGTATCCGGGTCGTATCTAAAATTATAATGAATAGTACTAAATCCTTGCACATCTCCAATTTTTTTAGAATTCAAGGATCCTTGTTTTGTGGTGGGCCCCATAAAAACCAAAGGAATCCTACAAAATCCAAATCTCACAACTAAACATAAAATTATGGAATCCTCTTAAATTTTTGGATTCCACAATCCAATTCTTTCATAATACTACAACCAAACATGCCCTAAAGAAAGACAAAACGGGGAAGAAAATCATCTTCTTTTATGAATAAAAATTTATGTAGTGTACATATTGTGAATGTGAGCATGTGTAGAATTTTATTAATCAGGACGAGCAGAAACCCCATGATGTATATGATAACGATGGTGGTGGTGAAGATGAAGCTAAAGAAAGACAAAGACATGTGGAAGAAAGTAGTCCTTTTTAATGAATAAATTTCTTGTAGTTTCCATATGAATTGAATGATGGAGGAATAATGATATATTTTATAGAACTAGCTAGATATTCCTTTCGCCGGGCCCCGGCTAACAATTGGAATCGATTAAATCAAATTTATATTGATTATAGCCAATTGAGCATACCTCACGTGCTCAGATTTTTTCTCTAAATTAGGTACGTTTCGGTAGCATAAATTTTTTATTAATTATTCCTTTTTTATAAAAAAAACACAATCTCCAAATCATATAATCTGCTAAACATACTCTCATTTTCTACCTTCGAAAACTAAACCCTGAATTTTTCTCCTATAATTCTCATTTTCTGCCATCAAAACCCTAGTTCCCAAATTTTCATTTTCTGCCTTTGAAACCCAAAAACATACCCAATCTCTCATTTTCTTATCTCAAAAGGTCGTCTAATAAATAATATTTATTTCAAAAAAAAAGAAAACAACCTCTAGATAATCCATCCTCTTACTTCCATTCTTACCTTCAACCTCTAGAAATCATAAAACCTCACCTCAGGCCTCTCTTTCAATTCTCATCACTAAACTTAAAAATTCCTGCAAAATTAACAATCTCTTTCAATTATTTTTCTCATCTTATATCTTTAATAATTTTAAAACTCAACACAGTCAACGGTTCATCTTATGTCTCATCAAGCTCCTGTTGGATATGAATGTCCTAGAGATCTTTATTGTATAGGATGATAAGGGTATGTATGTACATGACAATCTTGCTCAATATGATGATATTTTATTTGGTTTGATTTTATCTTAACATGTGCATATATTTTACTAGTTATTTCATATCGCTAATACATATTGATAAAACATGTAAGATCCTTACTTGACTACCGGCGTTTTGATGACAATCATACTTGTGGGAGCTGGGTAGTCGATAAGCACATCCTTAAATATACCTGGTCGTAGGAGTATCAAGACAAGGTATCGATATTTCAGAATAGACTAGTGTATACGTTTCTAGACCCTAACGAGGGACGGTGGTTGGTCTGACAGCCATTGGTGTGTTTCACCTAAGATTGTATACACCTACTGGGGGTGAGTACACTGGACGGACTCGCCGAGAACTGGTTAGATAGTACTATACTTATCGTCAGATAGCAGTTCTCTGAAGACATGAGTACAGATAGTCTATCGACCTGAGATCGTCATTTGTCTCGTGTGACTTCCCATTGTGCTTTGATTACTACCCTATCACAGCTTTACTGAGTCGTGCAAACATGTTTTAGTTGGGTATAATCATGAGCCACATGGAGGCAGTGAGTGATTGTTAGGGATTCGTCTCTCCCGGTATAATGAGTCGATGTCGCGCTGTGTTCGGTTGGCCAACACTATAAGTCCCTGGCCAAGCTGGTTGAGAATTACTGATAGTTAGATTAGTAGATTCTCGGATGATTTTAAGCCATATCGGCACGACTTGTCGAGTTATTAAAGGTCTGACGATGACCTCCCAGATCCGGTATACGATATTCTCAGACAGACAGACCGGACTGTATGTAGATTGTCATTGACAAACTTAGTAAGAGTTCGGATGAATTTGCTCGTCGGCCTTCTTTTCGACAGATACCTGGGTAGCCATTACGTACGGCTAGTGCCAATGACGTGCTTGTGCTTATGGATTTATCTATTAATTCACTGTCAGCGTACTGTCAAGTCTTTAGAATCCCACACAGAGCGTTTCTCTGGTTCAGGCGAAACGATGTAGAGACCGTATATTGATACATGCAGAGTGCCGATTAAATACGTGTACTTGATATACGGATTTTAATCGAACGGTTCGATAATACTAGCCAGTTTAGGATTAAGCCGGGTTATTAAATCATTTATTGATTTGATAATTTACATATATGTGTGTGTGTGTATTCTAGTATTATGTTTGTTATATTATCTATCTCTTTTGGTGTTCGTATTTTGATACAAATACGGGAATGTATATATGGCATTATGTATTCTTGTATTTGTACAAGAATACTTATAGAAAAGGACACTTCATTATTCCATTTTCTATTTATTAGAAAATAAGTGTAACAAGCTAGTTCATTTATACCAATTCCAGTTCCCGTATTTACTTATCTGTACTATTTTCTTGATTTATCGTGTTTTGGGTGCGAATGATATTTTATATTTTACTTTACTTTCAACCCGATCCGCTTGCCTGAACCTGTCTGATTCATATTTATGAATTACCCCGACTTGATGTATAAACACGTGCATCTCATATATACTGCATACTGGTATTTTATCTGGCATTGCATCTTTTATCATATAACATTTTAGGTAATGTAAAATAATTTAAAATTGCATTTCATAGCCTGCATGATACCCCTAAGCCCGTGGTAGCGTCCGCGCATCTTGTTCTCGTCCCGTTCAGTGAAACGGACGTGTTTGGATGGCTACGCGCACGTACGTGCATCTGTTCTTGGGGGTATGCATTTTCGTTATCTGAGCATTCGTTTTGAATTTTGGACGTCGCGTATATTTTTCATATTTTAAATCTGAATTTTTAGACCTGACCCGGACGTGTTTTGGAGTAAGTTTGAATTTGTCAAAATCTCAAAACGGACGAATATTATATTCCTTAACTAAACTATTAAACTATTATACATAATTAATTTTATAACTAAATTATATATTCTTTTACCTAATCAATCAAAGACTCTCTCTGCATTCTCTCTCTACAATCTGCAGTATATATTTATATTTATATATATTTTTAAATCCTATCTAACAGTACATGTACATGTTCTCTCTCTCTTTCTTTATAATAAATATAAAAATCTTTTAACAAACTTTCTCTCTCGCTCGCTGACCCCGGCCCCACTCCTTTCTCTCTCTCTCTCAGCCTCTCTCCTCCCCTCTTCCTTTCTCTCTCTTCCCATATACAAACAACCGTATATCTCCTAACTGTTCATCCCACTCTCTCTCTCTCCTCTCGATCCTCTCTCTATCTCCTCTCTCTCTCTCTCCCCCAGATTATCTCTCTCTCTTCCTATATTATATATTCTTTCTTTCTTCCTCTCCTCATTTTCTTTTAACCCACGAACCCGCGAACCCTAGTCGTCGCCCCCTCGCCTACCTCGTCGCCGTCGCCGTCTCATCGCCTCCTCCTCACCCTCATCATTACCTCCACATCCTCTCTTTTTCCCCGAGCCCTGCACACCCTGAAACCCAAACCGAGCACCCCCTGCACACGTTACACCGCCGGAGTTGATCGCCGCCGTCGATCTCGTCGTCGCTCCCCCGTTCCCAGATCACCGTACACCTCAGTGAGCCACTCCTTCCTCCTCTCTCCTCTTCTTTCCTCCTTCTTTCTTTTCTTTCCTTTCATTCAATTTTTTAGAAAAAAAATATCAGTTCTCTGTCTCTGTAGATCGCCTCGCCGGAGCTCCGTCGACCTCGTCGACACCCTCACGACCCCTCTCTGCAAACTAGTGAGCATTCCTCTTCTTCTCATCCTTCTTCTTTCCTTTCTTTTCTTCTTTCTTTCTTCTCTTTATTTCTTTCTTGAAAATGGTTCTCTGTCTACAGTAGTTCGCCGGAGCCGGGCGTGACGCCGACGATCCAGCAAACGTACCTGACTTGCGTGATCACATTTGTGCGTTGTTTAGAACCGTTCTGTGTACCGTGCGCGCGTCGCGACATTTTGCCGACGTGAGACGTTCCGTACACATCCGTTTCTTGATCCGTCGAGATATACATGCTATATAATTCATTTTATACCTATTTAAATATATATCATACATGTAGTTTAAATCTAGTACCCCATGTTTCATTTTATAACGTTTCGATGATCTGTTTGCATCCGTTTACATCATTTTAGATCTAGATCATGAAAACTAATCTTGTTACATAGTAGATTACATTACAATATATCCATACCAATATTTATATCACATATTGCTTAGTTGTATATCCCACATTTACCATTTTATAGTTTTATAATGTTTCGGATACCCCTGTGCATCCATCTCATTTAGAATATAGATAATTGCATCCATAGATCATATTAAGACATAATACTGTGATATTAACATTCCATGTTTAATAAAGTGCATCTTAATTAGTGTTGGAACTATAACTTTAATCCTAATCGATAACTGTGCATCCATATCTTTGAATTTATATTTTTTTGCATACCATATCACATTATTCCATTTTATTGTTACATTGGTACCTCATACTTGTTTTTGTGTACCCATGCTTATTATAGTTTGATTATGAGCACCCACGTGGCATTTGTGCACCCCCTGACATGACTTGATACACTACTACTTGACACGACTTGGTACCGTGCACTTCTTGACATGATTGATACATGTACACTACCTGACATGACCTGATATACCACAGCTTGACCTGTTACCTGATCTTGTTACTAATGCCGACAATCTTGACATGTTGTCCCTACGGACATATCCTGTTGTCTATACAGACAAACCTGTACCTGCTTGATCCTGTGTTGGCATTAACTCCAAATTTATCAATACCTGACTTGAACAAATAACTTGGGGGTATGGGGAAATCAATGATGAAACCTGACTTGTAACTCGACAGTTCGATGCCTCTACTGATCAGTCTTACGGGCTAGGCCAGCCCCGGGATGATGCGGCTGATATCAGTCATCGTTACATGTCACGCCCCGCTTCCCAGTGTACGGCGAAGTGGACGCGACGAGGCCCGCTACGTATGTACTCGGAAGTACATACGCTAAGCGTAGCTAAGCAATATAAAATAATCACAAGAGACAAAAGATGGAAAATAACAGCAACTTTTATTAATAACATTCTTTTTTACAATGCATGAAATGGAAATACATCTGAACTGAAAAGCAATGCCTAAACAATGGCATAATAAAAGAAATACTGAGAAGAGCAAGTACAAAGTCTAGAGCTCTGGGTCTTCCTGGAATTCCTCCAAATCTTCACTTGTAGGCTCGGTCTCAACTTGGTCCAACGCACCTGACGACATTCAAAGAAGAGAGAAATAGAATGTCGTCAGCGAACAGGTCGCTCGGTAAGTCCCAAAGAAGAATGAAGAATGAGAGTGACCGAGTATGGTATTTTCTAAAGTTTTGTATTGTAGTATATTATGGAATATTGTTTAACGATATTGTTTGTAGCTTGGTACAGAAAGCTGCCAGTGTATACGAGGGGAGTCTCTATATGCCAGAGACTAAGGGCACGTATAGTACAAGGAACCGTTTATGCCACGGTACAACAGCAACGGAATATAGGTTAGGTGTCTTAATCTGACCACCTCATTCCACTTTTAACATCTTCCGTACCAATCTACCCCTTTAAACCCCGCGATGTCATATTTGTATTGTTATCTTGTAAACTTGTAATGATTGCTTGATTGACTTTGATTGACTTGATTGACTGATTGACTGATTGACTGATTTACTGATTGACTGACCGAAACCATGATATCAGGAAACGGTTATAACCGTAGAGTCATGTAAATGGAATACTGGAAATCGTGTAAAAGGAATATCCATGGTTCGGTTCATTCAAACAGATTGTTAACTGGATCTGGAATTCATGTATTCATGTTGAGTTAGAATATAAAAGAATATAGATTGACTTGAAACATATTCAAGTTTTGTAGCTTGGTACAGAAGGATGCCAGTGTATACGAGAGGAGTCTCTATATGCCAGAGACTAAGAGCACGTATAGTACAAGGAACCGTTTATGCCACGGTACAACAGCAACTGGATTCATGTTAGGTGTATTAAATCTGACCACCTCGTGCCACCTTTAACACCTTCCGTACCAGTCTACCCCTTAAACCCCTTAGTGTTTTGATTGTATTGTTTGTCTTGTAAATTGTATTGATTGTATAATTGATTGACTGACTGACCGAAACCATGATATCAGGAAACGGTTGTAACCGTAGAGTCATGTAAATGGAATACTGAGAATCATGTAAAAGGAATATATCCATGGTTCGGTTCAGCCAAATTGTATAAATTGATAATTGTATTCATGGATTCATGTGTTCATTTTGAATTGGAATCTTGTAGATTATAGGTTGACTTTAATCATATTCAAGTCAAATTAATCAGACTCAAACCCGAGTCAGACAATCAGAATTATGAATCGTGGTCTTATAATTGTTAGGGTCCTTAGGGTGATTTATAAACTTGAGGGGGTTTTATGTAAAAATATTTTTGTATAGTTTTCAAAATATAACTCAAGTATTTAATTATCGTTTTTAAGTACATACAACAATTTAATGATCAAGATAAATATGTATACATGTTCGAATAGCATGAAATGAGTCAAGTATATTATTCGAGTAACTACCATAAACAATGCTGTAAAGAAATATTATGTACGACTAATTAATCAAGTTGAACGAATACGAAATATAAACAGAAATATGGCTCTAAATGTTTTGCATGCGTGAGTTCCAGTTTTACCTAAATATGACTACCGGTTTGAGAGATATATATGTTTTCGTATCGTCGCGCAAAACAGATCAGAATCTATTCGGCACCGTCACATATTTTTAAAACGCAGTTTGAGTTAATTTGTATCAGGTTTCAGGTTACGAAAATTATTAGAAAATTGTAGGTATTTCGATGTACTTATCGAAAACACCAAGATTCATACGATTTGGATTTATGAAGCTCTAGTTATGATCATTTTAATATCAGCATTTAAAACAGAAAATTCAGATTTCTGGACAGCAACTATATATTGTATTGTAAAGCCTATATCAGGTTGTTTCATGCATTCCTAAGTAATATAATATACAGAAAATTATATTTCTATCAATGGTGCATCTACACATCTAAATTTTGTCACAAACGGATATCGGGTGTTCGAGTTATGTCCAATTTAAAAACAATGTGCGAATCAGGACAGATTCTGTCCAGATCCGTCACTTAATATTGTAATGCAGTTTTCTTTATCTTAGGTAGGTTTTCAGTAAAACTATAAAACTAATAAAATCTATATCATTCGATGTAGATATCAAAAACATCTGAGTTTTCTCAATTTGGATACCGGTATACCAAGTTATGTGTCCTAGAAATTGACCGATAGCTGCAGTTTTTTTGTTTTACGATCAGTGAATAAATACGATGTAATTCCTAAACCGTTATGCGGATCGATCTAAAGTTTTTACAACGTGTACAAAATAATATATTCTATCATATGTAAATTTCCTGAAATTTTCAGAGTTAAAAATTAATTTATAAAAATTATTTTAAAACTAAAGGTATTGATATGTATACTAAAATCGGCAAAAAGATTAACTAGAATTTTCACGCAAGCTTCATCTTTTCTTTTAATAACCAAACCGATTCCATGAGATATCGTAGATATATTATGGATTGAAATCTATGTTTTCACAACTTGTAATAAACATTCATAATCATGAAGAAAGAATTAAAAATACTTTAATTTGAACAAGAGATAATAAGATATTATTAAACCATATAGAATCATATATATCTAAACTTATGTATATGTATATGTATATGTTTATGTGTATCTTCTCTTATGGATTATGATATGAAAAGAATAAGGGGTTCACGATGCATGACAAGAGGAAAAAGAGATGGGGGGAAAGGAGAGAGAAGGGACTTACATGCACAAGCCGGTATTGTCACCGGACTTGTCTATCCGCCGATAGCCTCGCGTTACTAGCGAGACCTTCTTGAAGAGTTCTTCATGTTCTTCTTCTTGGACTTTAGGTGAAGAGGGAGAAATGAGAGATAGAAAAATATGAGAAAGGAAAAGATGGAGGAGGACAATTAAGATGGTGTAATGGTGAATTATGTATAATAATATATGCATTTAACATAAGAATTAAAAAAGAAATGAAAGGTCACCATTCATTTTAGAAATGAAAGGTCTCATTTGTAGGTTATGAGAAGAATAAAAAAAAATGATAAAAATAATTGCAAGAATGGAGATTTGAACATGTGACTTATGGAATAACAATGCAAGGACTTATCCAATGAGCTATAAGATTGTTCATGCACATATTTAATTAGAATTAAATATATGATGTTGCTTAAAAAGAAAATGGGCTTTTTAGATGGGCTGTAGAGAATAAGAATAATGGATTTGGGTTAAATATTTATGAAAGGAAAAATAAGAATGAGAAGTTAAAAACTTAAATATAAGAAAAAAATTGTACCTAGAAAAAAAATACATAATAGATTGAGGAATAAAATAATAATAAATTTAATAGAAAAAGGAAAATACCAAGTATAAATAAATACGGTATATTATTGAAGAGGGATAATACAAATGTATAAAGATTTTGGGGTCATTACATTACATACTACCTTTTACTGCCTAGCGGCACGTCTCGGATTCAACCCGAGAATCTTGACCGTGGTCCCGGGCATGCACGGGATACTATTGAGTTACATCGATGATTCATCAAATTGACTTCAAGACTTGAGAGTAGTTAACCCAGTAGACCAGTCTAGATTATTCACTGCACATCACTTATGCCTTACCCTTCACTGTCCTTATTTTATGTTACTGTTATACCTGTTTTACTGTTCATACTCATACATGCATGTCTTGCTACCCCTGTTTATATTATTGCTTGATATTATGACGCACTGACGTCTGGGTTTTGTATGGCCCAGATTCTTTACCTTTGCTACAGGCCGAGCAGGAGTATTTCAGTCAGCAGGCCGAGCAGTGAGGACTTGTTAGTATTTGGTTTTATTTATGCCTTTTCATTCCTGATGTGAGCCCGCATTATGGGACGTACATTCCAGTTTATTCTTGTATTGGATCTTTTGCTTCCGCATTATTTTATTTTTGACTCGTTTATTCTGGATTATGGACATGTGTTAGATAGTTTATTCTTGTTCTTGATATCTCTACGACCGTAATGTGACTGTGGTGGGATTTTTCCTATCTACCGGTAGCATGGCTGGCTCTGTCACGTGCCTATGTTAGCGTACTCTGGGAAGCAGGGCGTGACAATAAGAATGACATATAATGTTAAATAGATGTAAGGAACGGTGAGAGCTATACATGAATAGGATAGACAATGATTCAAGTATGGTTGCCATTTTATATTTTCAATATCTTTTTAACAAAACCATGGCTAGTACTTTCTCTCACCAAGTATTTTCATTCTCATCTTCACACTCTCTCTTTTTTCTCGCGCTCTCTCTTCTTCTTGATCTCTAACCCTCTCATGAGTTAAGAATCATAGGGATTTAGAGATAGATTAACAACACAAACACTTCCTCATTACTAAGCATTCTAGATTAGTAAGCTAGAGTCTTTAGTTACTTCATCTTTTTGAAGTTGAAGCCTAAACTATATCTCTCGGTTGGATCGTCTATGATCAAAGGAGACCGGCCTCAAGCTCGATTTAGGACCGCGGAGAGCTTAAGAAGAGGATATAAAGATCCGAAGGACATGACTATGAAGATTGCATACTTAAACCAAGTAGTTAATATTCTCTTTAGTTTTACTAATTTAGTGCTTGGTCACATCCTAGGGTTTAGTTTCTAGTGCCATGATCTAAAAAATCGAAGTTTTGTATTCTGTAAGGGCACTAGACACTTACACTGGTATCAGAACCACCCAAGCACTAAAAACCAGTATTTGACGATGCTTAAGTTTCGAAACCGAAAAAACCCGATTTTCAAAACCTGGTTTCTGTCCGAAATTTTTTTGAACTCTAAATTTTTTTTGAACTCTAAATTTTTTTAAAACAAGTGCAAAAGAGTTCTCTTGATGTATAGTTTACATCAGATGAAAACGAGGCATGACCGACATACAAAAACCGCCAATTTTTCAAAAATCCCCGCTTCTGGCGTTTTTTGTAACTCCAATTGTTCTCGTTTTCATCTAGTGTTTTGGGTTTTGGAAATTGAGTTCTTTGGTTATGTTTGATTTGTCACAGATTTCCTTTAGTGTTATCTTTGTATTCGGGCAAATCGGAAAGTTTTAAAACTCGAAACTTTTGCATTGTTGTTATCTGTAATGTTGTATATATGTTGTTAACGTCTTATAATCGCTATACGACGATTGAAAGGGGTTGCATATATCTGGTTTGGGTTATGAATAAGATAGATTGACGGATCATCGTGTGAAAAGCCCCATGTCAATTTAGATGTGAGATGTGAGATGTGAGAGGATGGTATAATTTATGTAATAATTGATGTATATTCTTTTATTGGGGCATATCTGGGTTGAGAATGTTGTCATCGGTTATATTTTTTTCATTTCTGCATCTAGGATTGACTCAGAGAAGGGTGCACAAGTTACCGGGTTCTAGAATTCAGTGGGTGGCCGTCTCTAGACGTTGAGATCCGGGTCACCTAATTTTAGGTTGGCGGGTAGCTTGCCGCACTTGTAGGGGTCTAGGATTATTCACACTCGGACTATTCACACAACCATGGAGACTTGTATTTCGTTAAAAGTTTAAAAGAAACTCGGGAATTCCTAGTATATCTATTTTTCCATTTTCTGTGATGTTGATATCTACTTGTGATGCTTATTATTGCATGAGACAAATGTGATATATATGTATGTGTGTGTGTGTGTGTGTAAATGTTGCTTATGTTTTGCATCCGTGCTAGTCATGCCCCCCATGCCGTAAGTTAAGTAACCTTACGGTGAAGACCCAGGACCCTGTGGCGAATGTGAATGGCATAAACATACGTTCTATTTTCGTTTCTTCTATTATGATAAGGTTAATTGATGGGACCACATTAATTCTGATTAATGCAAAGAAACAAACCTAAAAATGATATTGTTGGAACAATTTTAAAACACGCAGTTTTCTTCAAAATTACATATTTTAAAACGGAGCCTAAACCACTTCTTTTCAAAACTATTGGTTTCTTCAATGATATCAAGTTCATTACGTTTAAGATTTTTGCCAAAATCAGCCGTAGCCCTCCGTCATTTCAGATAGGTATCTACTAGTATTTAAGCTATGTATTTTGATTTTCGCCAAGGCATAGTGTTTGGTAGCTGGTGAATATGTAATAACTTTCTGTACGAATTTTTTCAAAATACAGAAAGGAACACCTAAGTCTGTGCACGAGTTATAATTTTGTTTTTTCTTTAGAACAGCAAGAAAAAGCTTGTAGCTCATTGGTAAGATCTTGTACTGCTGACCAAAGCACCAGAGTTCAAATCCCATCAGCCACATTATCTTTTTATTTTAATTTCTTTTAATCTTTTTAGAAGCCCAAGAGTCTACACGTATACAACACATAAACTGAAGAGTCACACTTAAAAAAAACAGGTGCAAATTAGTATTCAGACCGTCAGAGACACGTGGCCCCAATCCAAGCCCCCGCCTCCATGATCGGACCGGCGAGAGTGCTCCATAAACCGGCGCCGCCGGTTTTCCTTGGCCCAAACCCAATTTTTTTTGTAAACCCTAGACCCTTGGACTCCCCTCTTTAACCCCTATCTGTTTGATTCCCCTGCATTTTCCAGAGAATTAAAAACCCCTTTAAATCCCATTTAATGCAAATTTAAATGCATTTTTCATCACCCCCTAAACCTTAAATTGTCTTATAAATGCCACCCTCATTTCACCCCTCCTCACTCACAATTCCCTACCAAAACTCTCAAGAAATTTCCAAGTTCTTATAGTGTGCAAGTGGAGTTAGCAAAGGGCGAAGCTCCGACGAAGTTCCAGTGACGGTACGAGGAGTTTCCGGCGGCGATACAAGGAGTTTCCGGCGACGAAATGAAGCATCGAAGAATTCTAGACCTCCTCCTACCTCCCCCCTCTCATCAAAGCCAGTAAGTCCTAATTCCCCTTCTCATTTTCATCTTTAAAAAGTTTCAATTCTAAAACCCGACGGAAGCGGAGTTAATCCGACTTCCTATTCGGTTTTCTTTTAAAAAAACTATATTTTTCTTAATCAAGATAACTTCATATTCTCACATATTGCTTAACAAACATTAACAAAACCATTAAATCAAGTTTCAAATCAAAATAATCATTTTTGTGGCATTTATCGCATTTTTACATAAAAATACCACAAACTATTCATTTCGACATTATTTCCTTACTATACATTTAGATAGTTCACGAGGTAATGACCTACCTCATCACAACACACATATCTATCATAGCACAATAAATTTTGGGACAATAGAATACGGAAAATACGACTTTACAGTAAAATATCTTAAACTTATAAAACCATTTTCTTTAAAAGATGTATTAAACATTTCCATGCAATTGCGTTTTTACCACTCACTTTTAGGGACCCCGTTCGGGATGGTGCGGATTATCGTACATTCTCGGGCTTAGTAGAGTGAGATGCAGACCTCCGAAATGAGCATTCGATCTCGATGGAATTTTTGATGCATTTTTCTTTAATAAATGAGATTTCTACAAGAAAATAAATAAATTATTTTCATTAAATATATATATATATATTATCAAAATATCTATTTTTAATTATATAAATATTCCATGTTTCCAAAACTTAAGAAAAGAATTCAAATATTACATGAAACTACCATGATAATTCAAACAACATCCATATTACAAATAAATACTATATATTATGAGATTAGGTTTTATTCACTAGAAATTTCATATGTATAAAATATGCATCTATGAAAACTCTAAAGACGATAATTAAAGACTTAAGGTGTATTTTGAAATTATACTAAAACTATTTTTACATAAAACCCCTCAAGTTATGCTAAATTACAATTAGGATCCTAGTAAACATAGGTTTAAGCGAGACCGGTCTCTTGAGCCTCAGAGAGCCGGAGATATGGGTGCTTGCCTATCTAAGATAGACAATCTAATAAACGGTGTTATCAACACGGTAATTATCTTTGAAAAAGACATAAATCCTACCGTCCATGTGGAGCAGTTACCGATAACATCAAAACAATCAGGATTTCAAGTTCTTTTTAAAGTGTCTGACTTAGACTGAGTCACAATATAATTAATCTGACTTGAATGTGATTCAAGCACAAACTACAATTCAACATGAATTCGTATATTCAATCAACATCGATCTATATTGACCGAACCGAATCATGGATATATTCCTTTTACATGTTCATTCATTATATCCGTTCCATTACTGATATCATGGTTTCGGCAAGTCATCCATCTATACAATTTACAATTCAAAACAATACAACCAGTACAATTAATTTTATCAATACAATAAACACTACGGGGTTGTAAAGGGGTAGACTGGTACGGAACATGTAAAGGTGGCATGAGGTGGTCACTTAAGACGTAATTGCATCCATATCGTTGTTCCGTGGTATTATCGACGGAACCTTCTACTATGGATTACCAAAGTCCACGGTGTAAATTGGACTCCTTTCGTATACACTGGCATCTTCTGTACCAAGCTATAAACAACAACATTAGCAATATAATACAACTTTAAAAGTAACATTCTTCTTATATCTATTATGTCTCTATCTATTCTTTGGGACTTACCGAGCGATTGTTCGCTGACGACATTCCTATTTCTCTTCTTCTTTGGAACGTTGTCAGGAGGACCCGACGCTGAGGAGTACGAGACCAGTCAGAAGCATTTAGAGCATGCCCCTGAGCTTTACACCGAAGACCCGGAGCTGTAGCCACTTTTACTTATTCCATTTTCATTTCTGTTATGCCACTGTTTAGACATTGCTTTCATTCCATGTATTTACTTTTCATTGTATTGTAAAAACAATGTTTAATAAATAAAGTTGTTGTTCATTTTTATCTCGTCTCATGTGTATTCTATTTTATATTGCTTAGATACGTTTAGCGTATTTACTTCTGAGTAAATATGTAGCGGACATCGCCGTGCCCTCTGCCGTACACTGGGAAGCGGGGCGCGACAGAATATTTATCTGTAGTACAGATAGATGCATTAATCTAGGACAGGCGTACAACTATTTTGGCATTCATTAAGGATTTGTACGAATGGGTCTAGGTTAACCAGGACCATGACGGGTTGAACTTGACTTGCGACTTGTGATATTTTGGCCTTCGTTAAGGTCATAAGTGCTTGGGGCAAAAAAACACATCGGGAATTTCAAATATACATGAAACTTGCTAGTGCTGCATATGTTTACTGCCGAAAGATCGGACCGAGACGTTGAGACGTTTAGCTTGAATTTGGGGGTAGATGATATTTGGACTTATCCACCCACCTCTTCGAAAATACCAAGTTGATTTATGGCACCGTATATCGAAGGTTTGGATATATGCCACCGTTGTAGGAGACTTTATCAGATTCCCCCTTATTTGTGAGGGGTTTTTGATTGTGGGGACGCTCTTCCCTACAGGCACAAGCCTCTACAGTTAATTACATTACCGCGTTGCGATAACCACTTTCTCCTGCTCTAGTAGTTCACTTCGTGTCGTGTTGTGTTTGTTTTATTTTAGGTTGCCCGTGAATTGTATACGGAGACTAATTTATGTTGTCGCATGTAGGGCACGAATCGGTCCAAATCCATATATTCTAGATCTGGGTTTTGAACTTAGCTTGTATGTTCCCTTAGTTCAAAAATATTTTGTTTTATTTAAGGACCATTAATCTATTTTGAGATTAAGATCAACTTAAATATATGAGCATTTGGGCATAATTTATTTTTAACTAAGGATACGTTAGTCATGTTTAAGATTAAGATCAACTTAGCAATATTTTAAGGATCATCATTTTATTATGATCTAACAACAAAGCATTTGTGCTCAGATGCAAGAAAACTTCAGAGACTTAGTTAATTTGGGCTTGGTCTGCTAAGTCTTTTTTTTATATTCAAAAGTGCTAAGTACTTATTTGGGTTCTGCTTTGCTCAGCCTTCTTTTTTTTATAAAAGTGCTAAGCACTTATTTGAAGCTCTGGCGCTCACATGTGTATCATGTGAGGCGCTCAGACATAGGCACTGCCCAATAAGTGTTGAGCACTTTAGTCATTTTGACTGAATATGTATAGTGCTAAGAACTTTTGTATGGTGCCCACGTGAGGAGCGCGTGAGGCGCTATCTCATTTATTTTGTTGGGCGCTCACGTGTGTTTCACGTGAGGCATTGGGCGCTGCCCAATCAATGCTGAGCACTCAGCCATTTTGGCTGGATATGAAGTGCTAAGCACTTTGCTCAGCGCTCACGTGTATTTCATGTGAGTGTTGGCCCTCTGTTTTGGGCGCCCGCATGTTTTTTACGTGAGGTGCTGGGAGCTGTTGGGGGCGCCTACGTGGGAAGCACGTGAGGCGCTGATTCCTTTTCTTTTTTAGAGATTGAATCTCTGTTAATAGCATTTTGACCATTAATGATCACCAAAATCTTTGTTTTGAAGATCTGGGATCGGGTTTTCTTTAAGAACTAAGTTCTTATATATTTTTCTTTTATAAGAACTAAGTTTCTTTTAGGGTTAAACCTTATTTTCAGAGGAATTAAATTCATATAGGATAGGTTCTTTATCTTTTTCCTTTCTTTTTAACCTAGTTCTTTTCTGAATCTTTGATTCTCAAGAACAAGATCTTCCCGATGAGAATTAAATTCTCAACTTGTGGAAGACTTGTCTTATGGATCTCAGATCCAGAGAAGAAACTAGGTTCTTGAGGAGGGTTAAACTCTTAGATATGCTATGATAGGTAGAGATGATATTTTTATCTCTGTGGTTTCTTGATCTAGGGTTTTGGTTTGAGAGGAGGAAGATCTTCTTTTTTTATGAGAATTAAATTCTCTGTTGTTTTAAGAGCTTTCTGTATTTTTCATAAGCTTATGGGAAGGTTCTCTCTATATGAGACTTGAAATTTCGGGTCCTTTATATAGTAAAGGCAAATTTGTTAAGTAATTTGAGAAATCTCTCATTTGAGATACCAATTGATTTAATTGGCCTCAAAATTTGCTTGGTGGGATTTTATCCACCGTTGGATTTTTGATCCAGTGATTTTGTTTCACAGGATATATTTTCTTGTTTTTAACAAGATTGGGAAAATATTTTCCCATATACAGAATTTTATTCTGTCAAACAGTGATTTTTAATCACCGTTGGATTTTTAATCCAAGGGCTCTCTGTTTTACAGAGAGCAATCCTTTTTTGTTTAGAAAAATTGGGGAAATATATTCCCAAAATAGAATTTAATTCTATCATTGGATCTTTGATCCAACCGAGAGTATTTTTATCACTTAGAAAGATTTTGGAGATATTTTCTCCTAATAAAATTTAATTTTATTATTTGATAATTTATCATCACCATTGGATCTTTGATACAACGATTCTGTTTAACAGAGAGTATTCCAATTTTTAGGGAAATATCCCCATCTAGAATTTAATTCTACTTGATTTTAATTTGGGCGTCGGCGCTCACATGTTGTGCACGTGGGCGCCACTTAATAATTTAATTCTTATATATGATAGGCGCTCCTATGATTTGCACATTGGCGTCCACGTGAGCTTCACGTGCGGCGCCACCATAAGATTTAATCTTAAGGGGTTGGCGCTGGCGCCCTCGTGGGGAGCACGTAAGGCGTTACCTCATTAAAATTTAACAGAGCTTAACTCTTTTTATTATATTTAAATATTAGGAGAACAAATGCCCCACATCGTTGTTCTCACGTGGCTCACACGTGAGTGCAACGGTGTCACTTTTACCACCGTTAGATTTTCTAGGAAGTTGAACCGTCTTCTCCACGTCTTATAAATAGGGCCTTTGGCCCTTGAGATGACTGCCATCTCATCATCTTCCTCCTTGAATTTTCCTTTCTTTTGAGAATTTAATTCTCGTTTCAGATCTTAGATCTCTGCCCACAGAACTCTTTCTGATCAGAGTTAAACCCGGCCAAAAATTTTGGTAAGGATTATGAACAGAGATTAACTCTTAGAATACTTTTTTGTTCTGGATTTTTAATCCATTAACTGAGCTTGTCTCTTTTCTTGAACTGATCTCTTAGAGATCTTTAAAAAAAAACTTCTTTTCTTCTTTTTTTTTTAGTAGACCGTGGATCTTGAATCAATGGGCATCCTCGAGAATCGCTAGTTCTCTTCTTAGGGTTTTACCCTATCACTGATTCTGATTTTTGAGAGTCTTTGGAATTTAATTCCTTTATGTTTCCCATCTGTTTCCCATCATGGGGATTTCTGAGATTTAGTTACATTATTGGAGGAGTTTAATTCCATTTTGTCTTACAGAGCTTAGCTCTGATTTTTTTTGGAACTTTTGGGAATTTTATTCCCCTTCCCGTTCTTGAGTATTTTTCCTTTTTAGGATTTTAATGCCCTTTCTACAGATTTGAATCTGTTGTTTGTTCTAAAGAGCCCGTCTTTTGGGGAATATTGGGAGTTTTTAACTCCACTATTTAATGGATACTATTTATTTAATGAGAATCCTTTTGGATTCTCACAATGGGCACACGTCTCATTGAGCCATCACCTTAATTTTGTGGGGCCTACTGTTTTTCTTTAGAATGTAGTAATTTTAGTATTTTAATCGCTAACCCTCCACTGGTTTCTTTCCAGGTTCCATGGCTGGTCATCTGTATGATCTTGAAGAGATTATCTCTTATAAGAAGATTCGCATCCAAGGCCGCTGTCAAGTCCAGGAGTTTACTGATGACCAATATGACGCGGTGATGCGTCGCTTCGATGATTACAACGGTCAATTGCTTTCCCGTCATTCTGCCATTTTGAAGATCGTCATTGGGTCGATCTGGGAAGCTATACCCGGGTGTCTTGAGATTATGCCGCTTCAATCGCTCGATGATGCTGAGGATAAGGTACATTCAGTGTACTTGATGGGGTTGATCTCAAAGAAACGGAGAGATAATCTCGTCGCCATCTTGTACCGCGTCTTTCAATAGAAAGAAATAGTATCAGCCTATCTGTAACGTTTCTGAAATCGTTATACGATTTTTTCCGTTTTAGGGTAAAATAGTTGGTATTTTCCGTTTTAACCGATTTTGATCAAACTTCCGTATAAACATGCCGGCACCTAGTTTAGCTAAAATAAAGCTAGTGCGCGAGCTTTGGGGGTCAATGGGAAGTTTTGGTTCATGAAGAATTTTTCCCTAATTAAATATTATTTTAATGTATTATTTATACACTTAATTAGTGGAAATTACTTCTAATTAGAATCATTGCTAATCTAAATCACTAGAATTATTTTAGAACATTCTTTTTTAATATCTAGATTTTTTTTGATGACTAATGGTTTAAGATTTAAAAAGAAAAGAAAAAGAATGAAAAGGTGACAAAATTACATTAATGAAGCATTTGTTGTAATTATTGTTGTTTCTTACTAGATTTTTCCATCATTTCACAAAACACCCACCATCTTTTCCTTATGGCCGAGCCCTCTTGTTGCTGCCCTCTCATATTTCCTTGTTCATTTCCATCATTCCAAGCTCCAAAAATTCATCAAAATCCTAAAATAAATTCACAAAATTCCTAAACAAAAAATTAAATCATCATCCTTCTTCACTAACCAGCTCGGATCTTCATGAAAAAGCATCATTTTGGAGGGTTAATTTTGGTGATGTTGCAAAATTGAGATCTTGTTTATGAGATATAAATTCTAAACCTAATCCTAATTTGTTGCTTAATTCTTTAAACTTGCTTAATTATGTGCTAATTATAGCTTTAAAGTTCATGTGTAATAAATTCATGATAAATAATTATGAAATCAAGTTAGGATTTTGATGTGCTTATGTTGTTAAGCAAGATGTGTAGATTTGGAAAAGTTAAGTATTTTGTGAAAATGATAATTGTTATTTTTCCTAATCGCCTATTAAGCTTAATCGCAAACTAGATTTTTCTAACTCATTCTTGGGAAGGATTAAAAATATGGAAGGGGTTTGGATAGCTTAGTTAAGCTATTATATGATTTTTGAAATCGCTAGAATTGTTAAATTTCTAGACTTGTGCTAAATTGAAAGAAAATGATATAAACTGCTTACTAGCTTTTCGGTAAAATTTGGCATGGGTTTTAAATGAAAGTGGAGATGACGTAAATATTAATACCTACGATATTTATTGTGTTTTTAAATGCGTATTGGTATTATTGGGTTTTAATGCGTATTGGTATTATTGGGTTTTAATGTGGCAGTTTTCATGTATAGCGACCCTATTTAGGGTTTCGGCAACGTTTTCCGGTATTTGGATTCTTGGTTTGAGTTTTGGATGTTGTATTTGGTCGTTAGATGTTTGTACGTCAACGACAAGGGTAGTTGATTGTTTTGCATGTGTTGGCTATAGGTTCTAACCTATGAGCGCACCGCGTGCTGTATTTTGGATTTCGGAATTTGATGTTAATAGCTTTGCGAATTCGTATTGATTGTAGGTACCTTCGCGTGGATTCCGAGACGACAAAGCGCATCGACAACGGCTAAGCGAGGAGTTTAGCAGGTGAGTAGATTTATATCTACCAGGGAAGTCGGGTGGATGGTGTATAGCACCCCCGCAAATATTGGATTGAAAGATCATTGATTATTATATCCTGATAAATGATATGCGATGAAAATAATTATAGGAATTGCAAGATAATGTGATAGAAGTGGACACTAGTGAAAATATTGGTTTAGGAGAATATGAAATGATAAGTGAATCATGATAGGTATGAATTAAAAGAGAACAAGTGTGATGTTCAGTTAATGTGATGCGAGATATTAATGTGATGAACGAGTATACAATGTGATATGATGACTTAGTGTGATATGTCGTTATATGGATTCGAGTCGATATGTGATGGTTGATACCTTTGTAGGTCCCCTGATATGAGATTGACATGGATGTGACCTGAGAGATTGGTATATAATTATCATGGATAATGATTGCATAATGAGTGATATGCCGTACGAGACTTAGATCCGTACCACAATGTTGTATAGATTGATAGAATCCCTATTTGTTAATGCCGCTGTACGTTAGATTAGCGTACGCGATGACTTTTACCTGTTGATTTATCCATACCCTTGATTAAAGGATGCCGTACGATGGATTGTACCGTACGTAATGTTGGGAGGCTGGATGCCGATTGATAGATTCATCGACTCGGTCTTGTTGATATGTATACCCTATAGCATTTGATTCATTATATGCATTATGCTGCATTCATGCTATTCTCATTGCATTTCTTATATATGTGCTAGTACACCTATACCATTATCGATGATGCATATGTTACACATACACAGATTTGCCGGCTCACACATTTCTTCATCGATAATTGCCATGTCACTTACACAGTAGAATTGCTACATCATGCTATGATATACTGCCATGTTCACATCGCTATGCTAGGTTGCATGATATACTGACATGTACACCCACATACTCTGCTACAGCTACATGTACATCATGCCTACATATTGACATGTGATATTGAGACATTGCTTATTGTGCTTAGGAGATGCATCATACATACCTGCTTACATGTAGATACTTAAACCTTGCTACAATTACATGTACACTTCATATGATGCTGCACTTGATTTTGGAGGATTTGGGAACCGCATGAAATATTTTAAAGCTGGATTCATTTAAAAGAGCGGTTTTCCCTTTATATGCTTATATTGCGGTTTTATGTTGCATATATGAGTTTTTCATGGATGTTACGCATCGAGATATGGATTTCATGTGATTTATGGATTTGAGAACCATGGAGGTATTTTCAAGAAATTATGCATTATTTGAAAAACCCGGTTTCT
The DNA here is from genome assembly GCA_030015575.1 of Agapanthus africanus. Taxonomy (NCBI): domain Eukaryota; kingdom Viridiplantae; phylum Streptophyta; class Magnoliopsida; order Asparagales; family Amaryllidaceae; genus Agapanthus; species Agapanthus africanus. Next base: position 89,033,466 of record JASDDO010000019.1, on the reverse strand, counting down.
CTTGATATGATATTTCAGTGCGTCCACCATATGATTTCTCGGTTCTGAGATTGACATGTGAAACCCGATTCGAGGAGCTGGAGGCACCGTCTGCGGGTATATGGTGGACCCAGTATGGTACCCCGCGGCGAGTGGTGATTTCGTGGTGTAGACGATGAGCCTGACAGAGGGACCACTACCTACCGGTGATAGTATTTGGACTTGGCGGTTATCGTGGGGATACCGACCGGAGTGATGTACGGACATGATATCCGGGCCAGTCACAAAAGCGCCTGAGTTATGAGGATTTACGTGTCGATGCTAGACATGGGTATTAATGATGTTTTCGGGTGTCGGTGGTAGACAGCCGGGTTTCCATGATTTGATGTGGCATTGATGGACACACATTCTTTGATATCCTCATTTTTACCTGCATATGCTTTTATGATATTTACATGCAGGAGTTGTTGTGTCAGTGGTTGACACGTGGACGAGATCCACTGCATACATGCATTGATTTTATTGTTGGACGAGATCCACTTGCATACATGCATTGATTCGTTGTTGGACGATATACACTTGCTGTTAGGCATTTATTATGTGTTGGCACATATGCAGATACGGTCACCCTAGATATCATAGTATTACTTTTATAATATAGTTGACCTAGGAATCATTATTTATTTCGATTTCTACCTGTTGATGTTTTCTACTCACGAGTTGGCAACTCACCCCCGTTGTGCTTCAATTCTTACAGGTTGTCCGCTCCGATCAGTAGCGGCATTGCTGGCACACAGCTTGCTTTCGGGTGTTTTGCTTCGGTAGGTGGTACATGTTGGATCATGCCCCTCTTGTACTTGTTATTCATATTGTATCTAGTCACTCCATCAAATCAGAAACTAGTAATTGTATATGTTGTAGACTTAGAAGACTTGTAGTTGTGAGACTTGAGCGATGGGTTTTTATGTTCGCTTTTGGGGTTGATGTCTTACTTTACTTTATTTCTTATTGTGGATCTTCGCCGTTAGGCGTTGTATACTTGTTATTTATACTTGTGGTGTTGTTTCCGCTGTTGGGCGTGTTTTGCTCCCGTTTGAGGATGATTTCTATATATTCCTTGTTGTACCCGTTTTCGGGGCTATTTTTTACAAAATAGATGCTGCCGAAATTTTTTATGAAACCAAGGAAAATAGTAAAATAAGTTTTAAGGATCTTTACTTAAAGTTTCTAAATGTTGTAAATGTTTTCTTTACTTACTTCAGTTGTAAGGTTTAGATTTCTGGGTTTCGGCTTACTTAGGTTACGTTATGCCTGTAGACGTTGCGTAATTTAAGTGCCGGTCACGAGTTGCTATTTTGGGTCGTGACAAAGTTAGTATCAGAGCACCAGGTTTAACCTTAGTTCGAGTTTAGGTTTGACTATGTGGGGTCTAGGGCGGATATAATTGGAACCTAGGCTTGACCTTACGAAACTTAGACTTGAACAAGGGAGTGTTTGACCTGAACTTTCGTTTCATTGGCTGACCCTGATTGATGGAGTAGGTAGCTTGAGTAGAGTGACGTACCGTACGCATATTCCGCGGCATATTTACGATACGATACGCCACTTAAGTGACCTTAGGATGTACATATCTTGAGACTGGTGATTCTCTTCGTTCCTTTGATTTTACATCCATTGAGATACTTGATTTTATTCGCTTCCATGATCATACTCTCAGTGATTTGACTCCTCCTTATGATCATGTATCCATTTTGGGATCTGTTGACTCTTTCATCCCTTTGATCTTTTTTCGTCGATACTTGATTAAAGTTCCTGTCACCATGGTTTGATCGCAGATTGAGCTGCTGCTGGTGATGCGGTCAGGGTGAGCTCGTCGTGGACGAGGACTGACCATTGTGTTTTCTGGTGACATGGGAACATATCGATGTAGTGTTGTATTGTTGTGACCCCTCATGTGAGACGAGTGTGCGGTTTTGTACCGGATGACCAGGCCTTTGTTAGAGTCTGCCTGTTAGGAGAGGACTGTTGATGTACATCATACCCCTGAGATTGTGATGTCATCTACCGTGCAGACAGATGACCCAGCCATTGCTGAGATTGATGTGAGGCCGCTTCCAGAGCTTACGAGCTGAGATCGCTGGAGCTTTTAGGCAGCGAGGCGACAGGTGATAGCTAATCTATCTTGAGTTGTGAGACGAAGGTGATTCATCTGATTGATGCGCTGACGCAGGCCCAGTTGAGTTGAAGATTGCCAGTGCGGAGAATCTTACTTAGGTCTAGTGTAGACCGACCCAGAGATGACCATTGATGTATCGTCTATCCTTGAGGATTTAGGCCATTGTTTAGCATGCGGACAAAAAATGTTCACATGTCGTCTAGACGGAGTTGAAAGGTTTGAACGAATGTCAGAAAACCCATTTTTCCATGTTTAAAGTATTCGGAAGGACATGCAAGTGCTTCTATGGACCCTCTAGAAGAATGAAACCCTAACTCGACATGCTGACCATGAAACCGCTTTTGATGCTTAGGGTTTGCGGCAGTTTAACGGTGCCATCAGTGAGGCTTGGGTCTGCCCTTCTACGGTCGGTCCATAGGTACTGTGGCATATACCGAATATTATTAATCCGTGCTCAGGTGTTGAGTTCTCGGAAAATTTTGTGACTTTTGATGACTCGATCGAAAAGTTTAACGCCGTTCGGATATCCTGTGATAGGAGATCAGCAACAAGACCAGCTTCGGATAGAGGACCTCACCAGGTGTGTTGTGAGTTGATCGAGAATGGACGAGTATTGAGTATTCCTGCTATTGTTGGGACGGGTTCCCTACGACGTGTTCGGCTAGATATCTTCGACAGAGTGATGAAGATACCGTGTTCGTAGTTCGAGTCCGTATGAGACTCCAGATCGAATGTAGCCGAGAACATTTGCGGTACGCAGATAGCATGATGCGACGTCAAGTGGACGATAATGAAGACGAGTGGAGAAAGAGGTTCGTGCGAGATGTTAACGAGATGTTGTTACTTCCTGTTGAGATTAGAGATTGGATATGTGTACAGAGGCGTTGAGATACGGCCAGTTTCCGAGGAAAAGTTGTGCTGAGAATGCAGATGTCCAGAGAACGAGAAAGATTGTGTAAGAGTACCAGCCTCCGTATAGTTCGGCGTAGGCGAGATCGGAAGAGACCTTGAGCCGGTTCCTTCCATGACACTGCTGCAATAAGATTTGCACCGAGGATCAGATGCGTTACGTATATTTTGAGGACCCAGAGACAGAGGACGCCAGACCGTGGGTAGGGGGCGAGCGGATGTTCTTGCTCTGCCAGTTTGGGCGCACCGACTCCTTCTTCGACATTGTAAGAGGTGTACCTCAATATCATTTGTTTCGATTTGCGTTGTGATCCGAGTATCACGCTTATATCGCTTGGATTGGAGTTTCATGATATTTCGTGCACTATGGCTGCACGTACTGGGTATTTACATTTTGTGCATAGTTGCTGCACTGGATATACGTTTTACACACTGTTGTATTGGTTCATGATTTGTGCATATCTATTTGCACTTGATATTGATTTTGTGCCTTAGCTGCACATGTTTATGATTTCATGGATTTCATACAGTTGATTTGATATGTGCGCGTGGTACGCACTCGATTTGATTTTAGCATTCGGTATAGCTCATATGTGCTCGCAATGCATTGATACGTGTTTTGTGCACGCAGTTGCACACTTTTATGATTTTTATACACCTTGGTACGCTCGTGTGGTTTTCATACGCATTTGAGTTATTGATGATATTTCGTGCACGGGATGCACAAGATTTGATATTTCGTGCACTGGATGCACATGATTGATATTCTGTGCATTGGTTGCACTCGATTTATGCCTTTGAGCATTCATTTTACCGGATTTGTGTTTTCGTGCGCGTGCATACTTGATGTTCGTTTTCGTGTATGCTACTGCACTTGATACTTATTACGGACCTGACGCGCTTGGGTCGGATTTTGCGCATATTTGGCGCTTGATTTAGATTTTTATTTGTGCATATGGGATGCACTTGATTCAAATTGTATTTATGCACACCGGATGCACTCGATTGGGATTTTCGTTCGTGCATGACAGTTGCACTGGTGGAGATTTTCGTGCACTATAGATGCACTAGATGTTGTTGTCGTGCACACCTGTTGCACTGGACAGATGCTTTTGTGCATACCAGTTGCACTTAGTTTTGCTTTTGTGCATATTGGCACTTGTATTTGAATTTGATTTCCGTGCGCACCAGACGCACGTGATTGTTGTATACGCCTTTTGAGGCTGATTTTGTTTTTGTGCACTTTATTTTCATGATGAGTCCCTATACTTTGTAGTACCCTAACAGGACTGATCCGAGGATGGTATCTGTGTACTTTTGCATGCATAAAAAGTTTACCAAGAGCTTTCAAAAAGGAGCTATAGTCTCGCTATTTCTTAAGTGTCTGCGTGTGACACCAAAGTTTACAAATAAAGCCTTTTGGGATATTTCGAAAAGGCGGGACGCATATTTTGGCAAAACATATATGCTAGTATATTATTACTTTAACAATGAGCGTCCGCCACTTATGCCGTGAGTTACGCATTGCGTGGCAATTCAGAAAAGATTATGCATATGAATTATTCGGTTTTTGGAGATTTTTCAAACAGGATGCGTACTATATATGCATTATAGTATTTAATTAGTGCATATGGGATTTCGGTAGTGGATTTGAGATCTGTATCTCTTTTGTGACTCCGATGATATGCGTGCAAGTCTGATGATTTGCGTGACGCTTGACGGAGATCGGTTTTGAGTTTAGTACTCATTTTTCAGGCGCGCAGGATGCGTTGTGGTTTTCTGTTTCTTCCGTTATTTTGGAGCCCCGTTGATTTAGTCGTTTATTGCAATATTTAAGCATTTGGGGGTTTAAATTTAAATTCGGGGACCGAATTTCTTTAAGGGGGGAAGATTTTAACGTTTCTGAAATCGTTATACGAATTTTTCCGTTTTAGGGTAAAATAGTCGGCATTTTCCGTTTTAACCGATTTTGATCAAACTTCCGTATAAACTTGCTGGCACCTAGTTTAGCTAAAATAAAAATAGTGAGCGAGCTTTGGGGGTCAATGGGAAGTTTTGGTTCACGTAGAATTTTTCCCTAATTAAATATTATTTTAATGTATTATTTATGCACTTAATTAGTGGAAATTACTTTTAATTAGAACCATTGCTAATCTAAATCACTAAAATTAGTTTAGAACCTTCTTTTTTAATATCTAGATATTTTTTTGATGACTAATGGTTTAAGATTTAAAAAGAAAAGAAAAAGAATGAAAAGGTTGCAAAATTGCATTAATGAAGCATTTATTGTAATTATTGTTGTTTCTTACTAGATTTTTCCATCATTTCACAAAACACCCACCATCTTTTCTTATGGCCAGGCCCTCTTGTTGCTGCCTCTCATATTTTCTTGCTCATTTCTATAATTCCAAGCTCCAAAAATTCATCAAAATCCTAAAATAAATCCACAAAATTCCTAAACAAAAAATTAAACCATCATCCTTCTTCACTAACCAGCTCGGATCTTCATGAAAAAGCATCATTTTGGAGGGTTAATTTTGCTGATGTTGCAAAATTGAGATCTTGTTTATGAGGTATAAATCCTAAACCTAATCCTAATTTGTTGCTTAATTCCTTAAGCTTGCGTAATTATGTGTTAATTATAGTTTTAAAGTTCGTTTGTAATATATTCATGATAATTAATTATGAAATCAAGTTAGGATTTTGATGTGCTTATGTTGTTAAGCAAGATGTGTAGATTTGGAAAAGTTAAGTATTTTGTGAAAATGATAACTGTTATTTTTCCTAATCGCCTATTAAGCTTAATCGCAAACTAGGTTTTTCTAACTCATTTTTGGGAAGGATTAAAAATATGGATGGGGTTTGGATAGTTTAGTTAAGCTATTATATGATGTTTGAAATCGCTAGAATTGTTAAATTTCTAGACTTGTGCTAAATTGAGAGAAAATGATATAAACTGCTTACTAGCTTTTCGGTAAAATTTGGCGTGGGTTTTAAATGAAAGTGGAGATGACGTAAATATTAATACCTACGATATTTATTGTGTTTGTAAATGCGTATTAGTATTATTGGATTTTAATGTGGCGGTTTTCATGTATAGCGACCCTATTTAGGGTTTCGACATTGTTTTCCGGTATTTGGATTCTTGGTTTGAGTTTTGGATGCTGTATTCGGTCATTGGATGTTTGTACGTCAACGACAAGGGTAGTTGATTGTTTTGCATGTGTTGGCTATAGGTTCTAACCTATGAGCGCACCTCGTGCCGTATTTTGGATTTCGGAATTTGATGTTAATAGCTTTGCGAATTCGTATTGATTGTAGGTACCTTCGCGTGGATTCCGAGATGACGAAGTGCATCGACAACGGCTAAGCGAGGAGCTTAGCAGGTGAGTAGATTTATATCTACCGGGGAAGTCGGGTGGATGGCGTATAGTACCCCCGAAAATATTGGATTGAAAGATCATTGATTATTATATCCTGATAATTGATATGCGATGGAAATGATTGTAGGAATTGCAAGATAATGTGATAGAAGTGGACACTAGTGAACATATTGGTTTAGGAGAATATGAAATGATAAGTGAATCATGATAGGTATGAATTAAAAGAGAACAAGTGTAATGTTCAGTTAATGTGATGCGAGATAGTAATGTGATGAACGAGTATACGATATGATATGATGACTTATTGTGATAGGTCGTTATATGGATTCGAGTCGATATGTGATGGTTGATACCTTTGTAGGTCCCCTGATATGAGATTGACATGGATGTGACCTAAGAGATTGGTATATAATTATCATGGATAATGATTGCATAATGAGTGATATGCCATACGAGACTTAGATCCGTACCCCGATGTTGTATAGGTTAATAGAATCCCTATTTGTTAATGCCGATGTACGTTAGATTACCATACATGATGACTTTTACCTGTTGATTTATCCATACCCTTAATTAGAGAATGCCGTACGATGGATTGTACCGTACGTGATGTTGGGAGGCTGGATGCCGATTGATAGATTCACCGACTCGGTCTTGTTGATATATATACCCATAGCATTTGATTCATTATATGCATTCATGCTATTCTCATTGCATTTCTTATACCTGTGCTAGTACACCTACACCATTATCGATGATGCGTATGTTACACATACACAGATTTGCCGGCTCACACACTTCTTCATCGATAATTGCCATGTCACTTACACAGTAGAATTGCTACATCATGCTATGATATACTACCATGTTCACATCGCTATGCTAGATTGCATGATATACTGACATGTACACCCACATACTCTGCTGCAGCTACATGTACATCATGCCTACATATTGACATGTGATATTGAGACATTGCTTATTGTGCTTAGGAGATGCATCATACATACCTGCTTACATGTAGATACTTAAACCTTGCTACAATTACATGTACACTTCATATGATACTGCACTTGATTTCGGAGGATTTGGGAACCGCATGATATTTTTTAAAACTGGATTCATTTAAAAGAGCGGTTTTCCCTTTATATGCTCATATTTCCGTTTTATGTTGCATATATCAGTTTTTCATGGATGTTACGCATTGAGATATGGATTTCATGTGATTTATGGATTTGAGAACCGTGGAGATATTTTCAAGAAATTATGCATTATTTGAAAAACCCGGTTTCTCTTGATATGATATTTCAGTGCGTCCACCATATGATTTCTCGGTTCTGAGATTGGCATGTGAAACCCGATTCGAGGAGCGGGAGGCACCGTCTGCGGGTACATGGTGGACCCGGTATGGTATCCCGGGGCGAGTGGTGATTTCGTGGTGTAGACGATGAGCCTGACAGAGGGACCACTACCTACCGGTGATAGTATTTGGACTCGGCGGTTATCGTGGGGATACCGACCGGAGTGATGTACGGACATGATATCCGGGCCAGTCACAACAGCGCCTGAGTTATAAGGATTTACGTGTCAATACTAGACACGGGTATTCATGATGTTTTCGGGTGTCCGTGGTAGACACCCAGGTTTCCATGATTTGATGTGGCATTGATGGACACATATTCTTTGATATCCTCATTTTTACATGTATATGCTTTTATGATATTTACATGCAGGATTTGTTGTGTCAGTGGTTGATACGTGGACGAGATCCACTGCATATATGCATTGATTTTATTGTTGGACGAGATCCACCTGCATAAATGCATTGATTCATTGTTGGATGATATACACTTGCTGTTAGGCATTTATTATGTGTTGGCACATATGCAGATACGGTCATCCTATATATCATAGTATTACCTTTATGATATAGTTGACCTAGGAATTGTCATTTATTTCGATTTATACCTGTTGATGTTTTCTACTCACGAGTTGGCAACTCACCCCCGTTGTGCTTCAGTTCTTGCAGGTTGTCCGCTCGGATCAGTAGCGGCATTGCTGGCACACAGCTTGCTTTCGGGTGTTTTGCTTTGGTAGGTGTACATGTTGGATCGTTCCCCTCTTATACTTGTTATTCATATTGTATCTAGTCACTCCATCAAATCAGAAACTAGTAATTGTATATGTTGCAGACTTAGAAGACTTGTAGTTGCGAGACTTGAGCGATGGGTTTTTATGTTCGCTTTTGGGGTTGATGTCTTGCTTTACTTTATTTCTTATTGTGGATCTTCGCCGTTGGGCGTCATATACTTGTTATTTATACTTGTGGTGTTGTTTCCGCCGTTGGGCATGTTTTGCTTTCGTTTGGGGATGCTTTCTATATATTCCTTGTTGTACCCGTTTTCGGGGCTAGTTTTTACAAAGGATGTGCTGCCTAAATTTTTTATGAAAACCAAGGAAAAGAGTAAAATAAGTTTAAGGACCTTTATTTAAAGTTTCTAAATGTTGTAAATGTTTTTTTTACTTACTTCAGTTGTAAGGTTTAGATTTCTGGGTTTCGGCTTACTTAGGTTACGTTACGCCTGTAGACGTTGCGTAATTTAAGTGCCGGTCATGAGCTGCTATTTTGGGTCGTGAAAATATCAGAGGGTGAAGGACATCAGTGGTGACCCTGACGCTTGCATCCGAGAGAAGATGCACAAAAATATGGTTGATGAAAATGAACGTGCATTGCTCAAACTTGCTTTTGAGTTTGAGAATCCATGTCCAGAATTCAGTGTCTTGCCATTGTAGACATTTTGATGATATTTGTTTCTTTTTCTTTTTTTGGTTATCATCCTCATTACTGATGTATAAATTTCTTCTGAAGTATGAATGACGAAGCCCTATTTTTTGCGCCAACGCTCACATGTGCTTCACGTGAGGTTTTGTTATATATATATATATATATATATATATATATATATATATATATATATAACTAGCGCCGCACTCATGTGTCATGCACGTGAGGCGCTGCTATGGGATACGAAGGAATCGTTTCACCTTCTTGCTCTGCTTTTCATGAGTCAACTCTTTCTTTTCCCATGTCCTTTTTGTCAGGACTTGGAATAGTTCCACCATGCACACCATTTTCTATGCCTAGACTTAAATGCTTCTCTTTATAATCTGAAGCATTATTCTCCTCCTTCTTCACAAGGAGAGAACCATTTTTAACAGACCAAGAATCATGGCTTGCAATCGTCCACATGCTCGTCGGCAACCATGGAAGGTGCCTATCGAGGGACTTGTTCCTCGTTTTGCTGCACGCTTAGTGAATCCTGTTCTCACGGATGACCAATCCGACACGGTGATGTACGAGCTCCTGACTCGTAGAGGGTCTCCTCTTCCCATCGGCTCTATTTGGTTCCAGATGATCTTCCTGTCGGTGCTTACTGACATTCCCCCTCATCCAGTGGAGATGACTCCGGCGATACTCAACGCAGCGGAGGACAAGATCGAGTGCTTTCATGAAGCAGATTTGATTACCCAGTCTCTGAAGGATCGCTCTGTTCAGTTGCTAAGCCGGATACGGGCTCAGTGGGCCATCATATCTGCCTTCACTAATGGGCACGACACTGATCGATGGGGAGCGTCTCCTCACGAAGATCGCCGCTTTGACATGGTAGAAGGCTGAGAGGGATTTAGAAAACTTTATTCATAGTTTTATAAACCCTTGTACTTTTGATCCCGTGTTTGGTGATATTTTTCCTGTGGAATAAAGTGTTTATTTAAATATGCTTCTTTATCGTTGACCGCTGAATGTTTCAACCCCAGCACATATCCATTTGGGCATTTTGCCTCTGCATATATACTTTGCACTTTACCCTTAGGAGTTTCTGCTGCATACGAATGCCACTGATGCGCGTATATGTGGTGCACACACACGCACACATAAATGAGCATACTTTCAATGCTATTTCTCATCCAAATATGCATCTAGATATAGGTGAACGCTGGACTGATGTGAACAAATACTTCCCCCTATTACCTTGCTCACGGAGGTATACCTGTGAGTGAAGTAAGGTAGAGTAATGCATAGCATATGGGCTGGTTTCGAGTTGACGTATCGTATTAAATTTTTAAAATCTTGACCTTTCTGTTTCTTGATATCTTGATCTGGTGCGATGTAGTTTATACACTCATTTTGGAGTTTGTAGTTTATTCACTCATTTCGGAGTCTCTAGTTTATGTACTCATTTCGAAGTTTATGTTTATTCACTCGTTTTGGAGTCTCTAGTTTATATACTCATTTTGGAGTTTGTAGATTATTCACTCGTTTCGGAGTCTCTAGTTTATGTACTCATTTCGGAGTGTTTTTAGTTTACCTCCCTTAGGTTTGCAGGCAAACTTGTCCTAACGTTATATGTAGATAACCCCCATTCTTTACGACAGGGGTCGGTTAGGTTTGTGGTACTAGGGTTTTAGTCCGTGGTACCTTCACGTTGGCTGATGTATTCCCCGATATGCAGTCTTTAAGCTGCTGTTCGAGTAGCCCCGCGACTGTCGTGTCTCTGATCCCTTCAGGGGCTGGACAAAACGTTTTCAAGTAATCTCCTTAGGTCATATTACCGTCGAAAGAGCAAGCGTTAAGAATTTGCCATGACGCTTTTTACTTGAGGTTAGGCTCAATTTGGAGCTCTGATGAGTCATAACCGCACCCTTCTGGAGTAGGATGATCTCTAATAGTCTTTTAAGCTTTATATGAGTTGCCGCCAAGACACGAAGCTAGGAATATACCGTTACTTCGCTTTTTTGTTTTTGCTTTGACGATGTCGTGAAGATTCTTTGCTGAAGTCGGGAAACATCTGTGTGATCTCTATGCTGTATGTATTGCAATCGAGATCTGGAGTTAGGGATATGCCATTGCTCCAACTTCATTTGATAGTTATGTCCGCATCCTGCTGAAATGATAGGGAACGTCGAGATAGTTTCTAGGCTGTATATGAACCGTCAAGACTTGGAGCTAGGATTTTGCCATTACTCCATTTTTATTTGACCCGTGGGCCTTTGTTGACGTTGCGTCTGCACTGAGAAGGAACGTCGAATTGATCTCTAAGCAGTAGATGTTACCATCGAGATCTAGAGGTAGGAATATGCCATTGCTCCATTTTTATTTTGGTGATGTCATACCAATTCTTTGCTGAAATTGGGTAGACATCCAAATGACCTCTATACTGTATGTATCGCCATCGAGGTCTGGAGCTAGGATTTTGCCATCACTCCTCTCTTATTCGACCCTTGGGTTTTTTTTGATGACATTGCATCGGCATCCTGCTGGAATGTGAAGAACGCCGAAGTAGTCTCTAGGTTGTATGTGTACTGTCAAGACTTAGAGCTCCTTTTGACGAAGCATGGTAGGAAAATATGGTTCCCTTTTCTTTATTTGTGCCCATGGATCGTGTACAAGAGCCAATATAGCCATACTTTCAGGGAAGAAAAGTTTCATTTTCATTTTTTTTATTTCTTTCCGCGAAGCTCTATCTTTTCAGTTTTTATGTCGCGAAAGTCGTGATTATCCAATCATTTCGGCTATTTATCGCGGTGCCCAATCATTTCGGTTTTTTTGTTTTTACTCGTTACTTTTTATTGCGAGTTGCCCTAACATTTCGGCTCTTTTTTTTAGTTGAGGATTTGATGTCTGATACCAATCTTGGTATCAATATCGCTGCCACTGGAATATTGTCAGGAGCGAATCATCATTTGCTATGAGAGGACTTGAAATTTGATACCTATTTAGACATCAACATCGCTACCACTGGACTATTGCCAGGAGCGAATCATCATTTGCCTTTGTTGATTTAAACAAAGATGGCTTAGCAAACAGGGTTAGGATCCTGTCGACTAAGGCCTTTTGACTTTATGAGCCATAAGGGTCTCATAAAGCTATTTCTCCCTACGAGTCGAGAGGATCTCATAGGTGTATTTTCTCCTTAGGAGTCGTGAGGATTCCTAAGTGCGTTTTCTCTTGTAAGTCATAAGGATCTTATAAGAGTATTTTCTCCTTATAAGTCGTAAGGATCTTATAAGAGTATTTTCTCCTTATAAGTCGAGAGGACTTACAAGTGTCGCTCACCATATGGGGACATTTCTTACCATTGGTGGAACTTGGTGGGATAATATTTATTTATGCCCATGGATTGTATACAAGGGTCAATATTGGACCGCTTGTAGGGAAACTTGGGGGATATGGCAGCTTAAGAACAGCTTTAGATCCTTATAACCTAAGACTTTTGAATTCTATAAGCCGTGAGGGTCTCATAGGGGGATTCTCTTTACGAGTCGTGAGGATCTCGCAAGTGTGATTTCTCCTCAGGAATCGAGGGGACTCCCAAGTGTGTTGTTCCTTTATGAGTCATAAGGATCTCACGCAGGTTTTTTTTCTGACGAGTTCTCGCCCTCTCAGGTTTCTCTAACTCACTGGCAGTCCTGCTGTTTTTACTCACGGCGCCCTTTCGGGTTTTCATCCGTGCCCATTTTGCTTGTGAATATACCCCTTTTTTAACGAGTTCGCGTACTCTCGGGTTTTCACTAGCTCGTTGGCAGTCCTTCTGTTTTTACTCACAGCGTCCTTTCGGGTTTTTATCTGTGCCCATTTTGCTTGTGGACATACCCCATTTTTTTAGGTGGCCCATAAAGTAACGCACTATTAACTGTAAGTCCCGGTCTCCTTCAAAGAACCACCATATGGGACTTGGGAGAGTTATGAATCGTTTACGCCCGTGGATTGTATACGGTAGTCGATATGAGGATTCATCGTAGGGCTAAATGTGTTAGTTTAAGGACATGACGGTACTTTATCGCCGTATTTTGGGACGAGTTTTTAGTTTAAGGACTTTTCGGTCTAACATTCCCGTTTTGGGGATGAATATTAGTTTAAGAACGTTTCGGTCTAGTATTAGTTTAAGGACGTTTCGGTCCCTTATCACCATTTTTGAGGAGAGTATTAGTTTAAGGACGTTTCGGTCCAACATTCTCATTTTTGGGACATCTCGGTCCGTTATTAGTTTAGGGACAGCTCGGTCCATTGTCACCATTTTTGAGGTGACATGGATTTTTGGATACCACTCTCAGAGTTCTGACTCAGAAAGATAGCGAGCAAACACAAGCGTCGTAATCTATCACCGACCTAAGTCGTGACTCGTCAAGCATAGTATTTTTTGAAGAATCGGCTGTTTATTGGCCAGAAGGGTCTTTTTTCCATACATATCCATGAGCAGGTAGGCTCCACCTTGGTAGACTTTGTCTATGATGTATGGGCCTTCATAGTTCGGCTCGAACCTCTCCCGTTTTGCACGATTGGGGATCATTGATCTTTTGATGACTAGTACGAGTTCGCATTAGCGGAATGTTCTCGGCCTGGTCAATCTTTCGTATGACCGTGTCATCCTCGCCTTATAAATCTTCAGATTTTGTTGTGCTATAAGGTGAGTTTCGTCGAGGGCGTCGATCTCCTCGAGCCTAAGATGAGTATTTTCTTTATCTGTCAGCTTATATCAAACCACTATTCGTAGAGTGGGGAGTTTTGTTTCCAGCGGGAGCACCGCTTCTGTGTCGAACACCAATGTGTATGGTGTTGTATTCGTGACCGACTTGAACGTTGTTCGGTACGCCCAGAGAGATTCATGCAGCCTTTCGTGCCAGTCTTTTTTGTTTCTGGACACCATCTTTTTTATAATCTTTATCAAGGTCTTGTTGAAAGGTTTAGCTAGACCGTTTGCCCGAGAATTATAGACTGAAGAGTATCTCCAATCTATTTTATGCTGGAGTGCGAAGCAGTTTATTTTATGACTCTTATAAGCTAGCCCATTATTCGAGATTATCCGCCGCGGGGTGCCGAACCGATAGATGACATGGGTTCTGAAGAAATGAAAGGTATTCTCCGTCTTTACCTCCCTTAGTGGCACTGCTTCCGCCCACTTAGAGAAGAAATTGGTCGTTGCCAATATGAACCGATGTCCTTTAGAGGACGCTGGTTCGATAAGGCCAATTATATCAGTTCCCCACATTTCGAACGGCCAGCTAGCTGCTGTTGGGTGTAGCTGATTTGGATGTTGATGGATGAAGTCCCCATGAATTTGGCACGTATGACACTGCTTCGCATATTTGAGGCAGTCCTGGATCATCGTGGACCAATAGTAACCTATTCTTTTTATCTTCAGCTTCATCTTTGGCCCAAGTTGATGAGAACCGTAGAGTCCGTCGTGAATTTCTTTGACGACTTTTTTTGCTTCCTTTGGCCCCAGGCATCTTAGCCGCAGACAGTCGAACGATTTTTTATATAGAGTATCATTAACGAAGGCGAAAGACAAAGCTCGTTTCATGAGCTGATGTCTAAACGATGTATTTTTGGGCGTTCATTGGGACTTGAAGTAATCTATAAAGACTTTCCTCCAGCCGATGACCTTTTCTTCGTCCTCTATTTTAAGGGCTACTTGTTCGGTTGTTTCTTTTCCTTCGGATGGCTCTATCGGGTCTTCTGAAGATATATCTGTTGGCGAGAGAACCTTGCGGTTTTGCACAATAATTTTTACGTCATCGAGGTCTTCATCGGCCAATTTCTTATCTAATTTAGCCAATGCATCCGCCTTACTATTTTCCACATGCGGTATATTTTTCAGGGTATAGAAAGGGATTTGTGTCAGCAGTTGCTGCACTTTTTCGCCATACTTTGTCAGCTCTAGTTTGAACGTCTGATAGTCGTCAATTACTTGGTTAACGATCAACTGGGAGTCTCCATATATGAGGAGGTCTTTGATCCCCATGTTGATAGAGATCTCGAGACCTGCTATCAAAACTTCATATTCAGCTTCATTATTAGTCCTTGGCTCCATTAAGGAGAGGGCGTAATGCAATATCCCTCCTTGAGGAGTCACGAAAATAAGGCCCACCCCGGATTTGATTATGGGGGTGTTTTGCTGTCACCACTTCATGGAAGATGCTCCATCGAAGTAGAGTTCCCATTGGGGATCATTTTCTTCTTCGATTGCGTCGAACGCATGTTCGTCTGGCAATTCGCAATTTAACGAGGAGTTAGCTGGTATCGGATGCTCCGCGAGAAAGTCGGCAATGGCCTGCCCTTTCACTGCTTTGAGAGGACGATACGTTATCGTTTACTCCATCGGGATGAGGGCCCATTTGGCAAGCCTTCCTGTTAGTATGGTCTTTGACATTAGATATTTGAGAGTATCCACCTTTGATATAAGATGGACCTCGTGTGCCAAGGCGTAATGTCTGAGCTTTGTTATTGCAAAGATCAGCGCCAGGCAATGCTTTTCGATAGGGAAATAGTTGTTTTCTGTCCCCGGGAGAACTCAACTTAAATAGTATAGAGCCCTCTCCTTTTCTTGATCGTACGCTTGTGCCCACAACGCGTCTAGAGAACCCTCAAGGGCTGTTGTATATAGGATAAAGGGTTTTTCCTTAACCGGAGAAGTCAATAACGGCGGATAATGCAGGTATTGTTTGATTTCGTCCAATGCACTTTGGCACTTTTGATCCCAGACGAACGGGATCCCCTTTTTTATCAAATGACTGTAGGGACGACATTTTCCGGAGAGGTTAGCTATGAACCGCCGGATATATGCGGGCTTTCTTTGGAGAGACCGCAGTTGTTTGAGGGTTCTTGGTGTGGGAATTTCCATAATCGCTTTGATCATTGAAGGGTCCATTTCGATACCCCGATGACATATGATGAATTCTAGGAATTTGCCTGAAGAAACTCCGAACACACATTTTAGAGGATTCATCTTCAGATTATACTTCCGAAGGCGTTGGAACACTATTTTTAGATGTTCCCAATGTTCCTCGTGAGATTTGCTCTTTACCACAAGGTCGTCGATGTAGCATTCGACAATCTCATGGATGAGGTCATCAAAGATCTTTGTTATGGCCCTCTGATATGTAGCGCCAGCGTTTTTCAAACCGATGGGCATTACTTTATAGCAGAATATGCCCAATGGGGTCCGAAATGCAGTATGCTTCTGGTCTTCAGGATGCATTTTTATTTGGTTGTATCCTGAAGATCCATCCATGAAGGAGAAGACCTCATGGGTAGACGTGTTATCGAGCATAAGCTCGGTAATGGGCACTGGGAAGTCGTCCTTCGGGTAAGCTTTGTTGAGATCCCGAAAGTCTACGCAGGTACAAACCGTCCCATTTTTTTCATCACTAGAATGATATTAGCGATCCAGTCAGGATATTGAACTTCTTGGATGAAACCGGAGTCGATTAGTTTCTTGACTTCAGCGTTGATACCCATCTCAAGATCGAGTCGCGTCCTTCTTTGCGCCTATTTGATTGGCTTTATACCTAGCGATATCGCCAGTTTATGTACTGCCACTTTTGGATCTAGACCCAGCATTTCAGAGTAGTTCCAGGTGAAGCAATCTTTATACTGCATGAGCATGTCTTTTAACGTGGCCACTTATTTTTCAGATAGTAGCCCTCTGACGAACGTTGACCTCGAATCATTTTCCATCCCTAAGTAAATTTTTCTTAGGTTGTCCACCGTCGTGTGTATCCCATCTTCCAGCTCTTTTGATGCTAGTGGAAACTCTGAGATCACCCCGTCCTCATTTTCGTTGGCGAAGCACCTGAAAAAATCATTCATATTCTTGTGCCCTCTCTCTTTCGAGAGTGTTATCATATGGTAGGTACGAGTTCGCTTCCATTCTTGATGTTGAGCTGGTCCTATCCTGACGGTATAGGTCCTTTTTGGCTCGTGCTTATGCGGTGTGATTACCCTCCAGCTGTTGGATAACGTAAACCTACCTTGTCGATACTGATATTGTACCATGTCTTTGAAGGTGAAGCAGTTTTCGAGGGGATGACCTATTACTCGGTAATATGAGAAATAATCCAGATGATAGACCTCGTTTATTTGTTTGGGATGCCGAGACTCCGGAAGTGTCATCATTTGGTGCTTCATGACAAGGTTAAATATTTTCCTTGTCTTGTCTTGAGGGAAAGAGTATTTCTGACCCATTTTCTTTATAAAGGATGGGATCCATTCGAGTTTTTCTCTTTTGCATGGCGTCTTTAATCCGCTTTGTTGTTTTTGAATGTTATTTACGTTCTTGGCCCTGTTTTTCCCTCCATTTTAGGATTTTTCCTTTTGCGCGGGAACATATAGTGGGCCAGAGATGAAGAGCACTGCGGTCTGGTTTCTCCATTGATTGTCCGCTGAGACGCTGCATCCTGGCCTTTTCATAAATGGCCATTTCGCGGCTGTGGTTGTCCCGAATCGATTGACAAGTTTCTTTTTTTAACTTGTCGATTTGTTCTTTGAGCGAAAGACTTGACGTTTTCAAAGCGGGACCTCACTCCGATTCGATGTCACAGCTGCTTGGAAGAGTGTTTTCCGCTTCACTTGAGCTATTTAAGACGCAGCAACCGTGGATCTGCTCCCGTTTCTTGGACTGAACATATCCGAGCCCGATAATCTACATCTTCCCGTTGGACATCTTTCGATGAGTCCCCGGAATATCCCAAACTTTTTTGTAGAATTGGACTTGTCAAACAGTTTGTTCGAGGGGTACGCCCTGGCATCTTAATAGCTTTTTCAATCCCTCCGCGTAATAACTTGGCAGACGGATTGGTTGAAACCTGTAGAGTGCAAAACCGGTACCATGCCAGACTTCTTTTTTTACTTTGGTCTCCGTAGATTGGAAGAAGAGGATCGCATTTTCACCTCTTCGCTTAAGAGGCACTTAGAAAGTTTGTATCTCTTGTACGCTGTATGTATCGAGTGCATCAAGTTCCTTGTAATACAGAGGTGGAGCCATTGTAATTTGTAAATTCTGATCTGTTCCGGCGAAGGTTTGCATTGATGGACGGACGGAGAACACTGCGTTGGACTCATCCTCAGAATCGTTGCCAAAGACCAAAATAGGTCCGGTCTTATTGTTTTCTTTCTGGGGTTAACCCGAGTAGAATATTTCTTTATCTTTCTTAGTATTGCTCCCAAAGATCGGGATAATGGTGACGGACTTCTGTTTATCCTCCGGCTTATGACGCCTTTCCGTATCTTTGAAGTCTGGTAGGAAATATTTTGCGTCTTCGTATTTCCGGACTTCGTTTACCGAGAATGGGTTTAGCTCTCCCATAACGGTGTATTCCGAACCATCCTTGAAATACTTTATACACTGATGTTGTGTAGAAGGGATGACGTTGTACTCGTGTAACCAAGACCTGCTGAGCAAAGCGTTATAGCAGTCTTGGCGTCAATGACATGAAATTTGATGTCAGTGACGAGCAGCCCGAAGCGTAGTGTCATTATTACGGAGACAAGCGTCTGTGATGACTGTGAGTCGAACCCGGAGATAGTAATTTTATCTCGGGCAAGATACCGAACGTTCATGCAAATTTCATCAGTACTTTCACGTTGAGAAGGTTGACGGAGGATCCGTTGTCTACAAGAATTTTCCCTATCTTGATGTCGTGGTAGTCCCCGGTGATGTATAATGGGCAATTATGCTCATATGTACCGAGGAGGAGATCTTTATCGCTAAATGTAATATCAGCCGTATGGACCTCTGCCAGTTCATCTTTCATCTTCTCTTCTGCTAAGAAATCTTGGAACTGATCTGGCTCTTGTAATGCCTTGATCAGAGAATCTCGTGCCTCTTAGGATAGGAGGAGAGCATAGAATATGCTCAGTTGTGAGGGTATTTTCCTCATATGTGTCATGACGTTGTAATCCACCTTGTTTTTCTTAGGCGGATCCCTTGCTGCGAGCTCTTTGACAATTACTTCATCGATGGCAATTTCCTCAAGGATTTTCCCTTTCCTTTTGTCTTTTTTGTTTGAACCTTTGTTCGTAGGTCCAAGGTTCTTCTTAGGTAGCGTGCGGTTACGCGGCTGAATATTCTTGTAGTTCTTCTTCTCCTCTTCTTTTTCGGAGGTGGAGTCATTGAAGAGAGGGCCGAATGGTGTTTCGTCCTCATAATCGCTCCCGAAAATAAGAACTTAGGGTTCCCCCCTTCTGAACTGGTACCAACCATATGACGGTTGTCAGTCATTTTTTCATGCGCGTTTGTTGCACCATTTTGCCATTGACGAGCATGAGCTTCGCGCTTCATTCTCTTGAAGTGTTTTTGATAGGCAACGTATCCTTACCACCACTTCTTGAAGGTAGTGCATTCCTCGGTAGGGTAGGTGACCCTCCGATGATATAGGCAGCAGTCTGGATGTGCTTCTTCTCCATCGTGGCATATGATCCCGGGAGTGTTCCTCATGAGAGGTGGCAGCTTCATCGCCATTGACATGGCTTTGGCGAACCGCTTCTCTGTTTTGATCATTCTCTTATTTGTAGAAGGTGTTCTTTGGTTTGGTCAGAGTACTTTACGACTCATCCTCGCCGCAGCTTCTTTATTCTAACGCTGACGCTGACGCTTAGCCTTTTCATATATGGCTGTCTCTTGTTCCCGGTCAACTTTGCTTTCTTGAAAAGTTTCGTTTAACAGCTTCTCAATCGGGTCGTCTGGTAGTTCCGGGGATTTTAGTGCCGATTTTGCCCTCAGTTCCTCTGCGTTGTTTTCTGACGCTGATGGAGCCTTTTTGTCATATAACAATGAATGGGAGACCATATGGAAACTTACTACACGGTCTTTGGTGTTTTTTGATGAGCCATTTTTCTCATCATTGTCACTATCTTTGTCCTCAAGAATATACTTGAGGAACTCTTCGAGCGTGACCGGTGTCCGTGCTTTCTGGTTGTACTCCTCCAGCGCGTCAATATATTTTTGTAAATTGGTGTGTTTGTCATCATACTCAGCAGGCTGTACATGCTTCTTAGTTTTCTTTGAAGACTTCGAATGCTTGACTTGGGGGTTTTTCCCTTCGTTAACAATCTTCGGTGTGGATCCCTTCGATGATTTCGGGTTCAAGTGGGCTTTTCCATCTGACTGTTGGACATGCTTGTAAAACCTTCAGCATTCTTTTGGTTTTTGCTGAAAGAATGACTTCCCATAGAGTTTCTTCCACGAGTAAGCATGATGCCTGTTGGGGTCAAAAATTACACCCCGGTTGACCAAGTCAAAGTCTGTCAACCTCCAGCTAAGCGGGCCCAAGCCCAAGTCAGGACCACGCATGGAAGAGGCCGGTTCTATGCTAAGAATGAAGAGATAAATTAGTTTAATGCAATTTTTTTATAAATAAATGTATGAAAAATGGGCAGAAAGCCAAAATTTTGTAAATCTCATGGCTTATGTACAAAAACAAATAAGCATATAAGGCATGAGGTGGCACAAGTGCCATTTGGCAAAGCCCACAAAGGCAAATATGATGAAAAAATCAAGAAGAACTTTTTCATTCTCTCAAAAAATTCTAGGGTTTCACTCTTCTTTTCCCAAAAGGGAATAGTTTTTCCATAAAACCCACAAAGGGGAGCTCAGATCTCCCATCAGATCTCTAAAAGTGGAGATTTTTAAGCCTTACCCCCCATTTCTCCAAGATTCATCCAATAGAGAGGAGGAAGAAGGAGACTCATCTCCAAAAATCCCACTTTGGGAAGATCCAAGGCTCAAGAGAAAATCCAGGGCACAAGAGAGAAGAAAATGGCCCCCTTTTCATCATCTCCGAAAATCTCTTAGGAGTTTAACTCCACAAATATATATATATATATATATATATATATATATATATATAAAATAAATCCCTTCTTTTTTAACGGTTTAACTCCAAAAGTCAACCAGGGAGTACAACTCCCTGTGCAGGGGCTAAGCCTCTCTTCTCTTTTTTTAGGAGTTTAGCTCCAAAAGTCAATCGGGAGTACAACTCCCGGTACAGGGGCTAAGCCCCTTTTTCTGCAGGCGTCCACGCGCCGGGCGCGTGAGGCGCCGGCGCCCAGCGCTCACGCATTCTTGGGACGTCACTCACTTTTTTTTTACTATTATTATTTCTTTTTACACACTCCACACTCAAAACACAGGAGCCAAATCAAAAAAGGAGTGCCGGCAAAATCTTAACTCCAGCTCGACATGCTCCTCATTTCAGCAGGGTGCGGACGTAACTGTCAAATGAAATTGGATCAATGGCATATTCCTAACTCCAGATCTCGATGGCAACATTTACAGCGTAGAGATCAGCTCGACGTTCCTTCTCGGTGCAAATGCAACGTCAACAAGGACCCAAGGGGTCAAATAAAAGTGGATCCATGGCAAAATCCAAGCTCTAGATCTTAATGGCGATATCTACAACCTAGAGATCAGCTCGACGTTCTTCTCATTCCAACAGGGTGCATACGTGACGTCAACAAAGTTCCAAAGTGCCAAATCAAAAAAGAGTAATGGCAAAATCCCAGCTCCAACTCGATGTTCCCTTTTGGGGAAGACGCAACATCAACGAACAAAAGTGGAGTGATGGCAAAAATCCTAGCTCCAGCTCGACGTTTCCTCATTTCAGCTGGATGCGGATGCAACAATCAAATAAATGTGAAGTGATGGCAAAATCCTAGATTCAGATCTTAATGGCAACATCTAAATCCTAGAGATTACCCAGACGTTTTCCTCATGCAGGCATGGTGCAAACACGACGTCAACAAAGACCCAAGGGTCAAATAGAAATGGAGTCACGACAAAATCCTAGCTCCAAGTCTTAACGGTTTATATACAACCTAGAGACTATCCCGGCGTTCCTTCTCACTCCAGCAGGATGTAAACGCAACGTCAACAAAAGACCCAAGGGTCAAAACAAAAATGGAGCAATGGCATATTCCTAGCTCCGGACTTCAACTGCGATACATACAACATGGAGGTCCTACAGATATCTACCCTACTTCAGCAAAAAATCGGCGCGACATCGTCAAAGAAAAAAACGAAGTGACAGCATATTCCTAGCTTCGGGTCTTGACGATAACTTATATAAAACCCGAAAGACCATTGGAGATCATCCCACCCCAGAAGGGTGCGGTTATGACTCATCGGGGCTCCAAATTGAGCCTAACCTCAAGTAAAAAGTTTCATGGGAAATTCCTAACGCTTGCTCTTCTAACGGTAATATAACATAATAAGATTACTTGAAGATGTCTTGTCCAGCCTCCGAAGGGATCAGAGACACGACAGTCGTGAGGCGATGGTATATTCCTAGCTCTGGACTTCAATTGCAATACATGCAACATAGAGGTCCTACAGATGTCTACCCTACTTCAGCAAAGAATCGGCACGATATCGTTAAAAAATGAAGCAATGGCATATTCCCAGCTTCGGGTCTTGAAGGCAACTCATATAAAGCCTAGAAAACTATCGAAAATCATCCCACACCAGAGCGGAGTGGTTATGACTCATCGGGGCTCCAAATTGAGCCTAACCTCAAGTAAAAAGTGTCATGGAAAATTCCTAACGCTTGCTCTTCCGACGGTAATATGACCTAAGAAGATTACTTGAAGACGTCTTGTCCAGCCTCAGAAGGGATCAGAGACACGACAGTCGTGGGGCTACTCGAAACAGCAGCTTAAAGGCTGCATATCGAGAAATACATCAGTCAATGCGACGATACCATGGACTAAAACCCTAGTACCACAAACCTAATGGACCCCTGTCGTAAATAATAGGGGTTATCTATATTTCACGTTAAGATACACTTACGAGATCCTCTTGACTCATCTCGACTCGTAGGGAAAAACATCTTTATGAAACCCTCATGGCTCATAAAGGTGAAAAGCCTTAGGCGACGGGGATATCAACCTGTTTCCTTAGTGCTGTGGCCCTACAAGTAGATCCAAACTGACTCTTGTATACTATTCACAGGCCACATTCTCCAAAGTCGCATACCGATGAGGAGGAAAAACCACTTGCGAGTCTTCTCGACTCGTAAGGAGAAAATTCTCTTGTGAGATCCTTACGACTCTCAAGAGAAAACACACTTAAGAGTCTTCAGACTTCTAAGGAGAAAATACTCCTACGATATCCTCTCGACTTGTAGGGAGAAAAGTCTTTATGAGACCCTCACGGCTCATAAAGTTGAAAAGTCTTAGGCAACGGATCTAAACCTATTTCTTAAGCCATCGCTATCCTATAAGAAGGTCCAAACCGACTCTTGTATACTATCCATGGGCCACATTCGTCAAAGTTACATCCCAATAAAGTGAAGAAGCCACTTGCGGGTCCCCTAGACTCGTAAGGAGAAAATACATGCGTGAGGTCCTTACGACTCACTGAGGTGAAAGACACTTAGGAATCTTCATGATTTCTAGGGAGAATATGCACCTATGAGATCCTCACGACTCATAAGGAGAAAAACCTGCTTGAGACTCTTACGGCTCATAAAGATGAAAAAGTCTTAAGCGACAGAGATCCTAAACATGTCTCCTAAGCCATCAATTCTATGGTAATACATTATTTTGCACTACTTAACCCACGTATAAGCTTACATGGGCAAAGTAGTAGGGGGCATTTGTTCCCGCCAAAAATTTTTAGCTCAAAGCTTGCTGTTCCTTTATAAAAATAATGGGAAATCTCCACGTGTTAAATACGTGCACCCACATGCAAAGCATGTAACTATCATCTCAGGTAGCGCCGCATGTGAAGTTCACGTGGGCGCCAATGTGCAAAGCACAGGAGCGCATGTTCCCCTAATATTTAAACATAATAAAAGAGCTAAGCTCTGTTAAAATTTTGTCGAGGCAGCGCCTTACGTGCTCCTCACGTAGGCGCCAATGTGCAAAGCACATGAGTGCCTATTATAAACAAGAATTAAATTCTTAAGTGGCGCCCACGTGCACAATACGTGAGCGCCGGCGCCCAAATTAAAAGCAAGCAGAATTAACAAGATAGATCTTCTCTGTTAAACAGAATTGAATTCTATATTAGGAAAGTATTTCCTAATCTTGTTAAACTAACAAGATATTCATATGATAGAATAAAATTCTATCTTAGGAAAATATTTCCTAATCTTGATAAACAAATAAGAAGTATCTTCTCTATTAGATAGAATAGAATTCTATATTAGGAAAATATCTTCCTAATCTTATGATAGGGTAAAATTCTAATATTGTTAAATTAACAAGATATTCATATGATAGAATAAAATTCTATTTTAGGAAAATATTTTCTAATCTTGTTAAACAAATAAGAAGTCTTCTCTGTTAAACAGAGAGCTTTTGGATTAAAAATCCAACGGTGAATAAAATTCACCAATTGATCTAAAAGATCATTCTTGATTGATTATGAAATCAATCATGCTCTCTCAATGAGAGATTTTCTCAACGAATTGATTTTTTCTCTTCTCCTATAAATAGGAGCAAAGAGATTAATCAGAGGAGAGGACTGGATAAAAAAGGAAAAGAGGAGACCCCCATAAGCTTCTGTAAAAATACATAAGGCTAAAAAAACAGAGAATTTAATTCTCTTAAAAAAGAAGATCTCCCTCCTAAAATCCCTAGGTAAAGAAAAAAGAAAATATCAAAATATCTCCTTTACCTAACATACCATATCTAAGGGTTTAACCCTTTTAAAAGAACTTAGTTCTTTCTCTGAATCGGTGATCCACAAGACAACTCTTCCACAAGTTGAGAATTTAATTCTCATCGGGAAGATCTTATTCTTGAGAATCAAAGATTCAGAGGGGGACATGGATACAAAATGTGGAGAAAATGGAGTTCATAATACTCCAGGAACTTAGTTCCTCCAAATCAAGAACTTAGTTCTTTAAAGAACCCGATCCAAGATCCTCAAAATAGTGATCTTGGTGATCCTTAATGGTCAAAACACCATTAAAAGATATTTAACCTCTTTGAAAATATGAACATGGAAAATATGGAGTTCATAATACTCCAGGAACTTAGTTCTTTCAAATCAAGAACTTGGTTCTTAAAGAACATGATCCCAGATTCTCAAAATAATGATCTTGGTGATCATTAATGGTCAAAATGCCATTAACAGAGATTTAAGTTCTCTTAAAATATCAACAGACAGTAAATCTCCAAAAGAACTCAACGCCTCACGTGAAAGGCACTTGAGCGCTCAAGGCCAAGTTATACAGCGCCTCAAGTGAGCGCCAGGAAAAATTAGTGCTTAGCACTATTGAAGCGCACGTGATATACACGTGAGCGCTATATGCATCTAAGTGCTTAGCACTGCTGGGTGTTACAGAAACCCAATCTTAGCTCAAATTGGCTAAGCTTATATTCATGATATCCAAACTGATATCCAAACTGATCATAGTCTCAAACATAACTAATGATATCTCATTGATGATATCCAAAACGATATTCATCCTATATCTCCTAAGGTAATTTAAGTCTCAAATAAGGCTAATGATTCTTAGATAATCCACCATGATCTTTCCCCTCGAATACAGGATTTGGTTCAAGGGTACATCTCTCTACACCTCTGATATATGTCGTTGTAATTCCTCAACGTATTCAAAGAGGTGGCGGGTCCCGACAACCAACAACTCTTTTCTCGTCCCAGCTTGATGTAAAACTTCATCAAGACCGGGAATGATATATCCCACGTTGATGCACTTCCAAATTGATGTGCACACCTCAAATCGGATCGCACTTCAAATTGGGTGCATTCCATATCACCATCGTTCACTCTGCCGCGTAACAAATACACGTGCGTGCAAGTTGAATGTTGGACCGAAATGTCCTTAAACAAACATTCATCCTAAAAATGGAAATGTTGGACCGAAATGTCCCTAAACTAATCTTCGCCCCCAAACATGGCGATAATGGACCGAAATGTCTTTAAACTAATCTTCATCCCAAACAGGGAATATTGGACCGAAATATCCTTAAACTAACATTCGTCCCAAACAGAGAATGTTGGACCGCGACATCCTTAAACTAATATGTTTTGCCCTACGGACTATCTCCATAATGACTATAGTATACTATCCATGGGCTATTCATACATGATCTAATGATCAGTTGAGCCCATATGCTCACTGCTCATAAATTGATCTTAGTCTCAAATATGGCTAACGATCCTTAGATCAAACCCAAATATCCCCTGAATCGATGGACCTCACAAATGTGATATCTGCGTCCTAAGTTCATTCCTGTGGGCAAACCAAGCTACCAATGTGGCCCCCGTCAAGCAAAATTATTGACCTAAACCCAAATCTCAAACATACGGATTTGGACTAATCCTCGCCTTACGGACGACGACAGAAACTAGTCTCCGTATACAATCTACGGGCAACCTAAACAACCAAAAACACACACGACACGAAGTGGACTTCCGGAGCAGGAGAAAGTGGTTTTCGCAATTCGGTAATGTAATTAACTGCAGGGGCTTGCGCCTGCAGGGAAGAGCGTCCCCATAATCAAAAACCCTTCACAAATGAGGGGGAATCTGATAAAATCACACTACAACGGCCGCATCCGTCCAAACCTCCAATATACGGTGCCATAAATCAACTTGGTATCTTCGGAGAGGTGGACGGATAAATCCAAACAACATCTGCCCCCAAATTCAGGCAAGACGATCCATCCTGGTTCGTCTCCGTTTTCAACGGTGAACAATGTTCTCATTCACGCTCTACAAAACCCCGAGCGGTACCAGGCTCGCTTTGCGGAAATTGATATGAAAGAAGCCCAGTACACTTTGCATGCAGCCGCGGTCACATTTAAAGATGAAGACCTGTTACTAGCAAAAGCTGAGCATAACCGACCGCTTTACGTTACAGGGTATATCGACGGAGACCGGATTAATTGCATATTGATTGATCCAAGGTCCTCAGTGAACATCATGAACTTGCGGACTCTGAAGAGTTTGTCAATAGACGTATGACACCTGTCAAGGGAAAGGATTGTCATTCAAGACTTCAATCAAAATTGCCAGCAAGTTCTGGGATCCATAGCTCTGTCGATCAGGTTTGAAGACCTACAAACTGAAGCCAAGATATACGTGATCGACGCCGACACGTCCTATAAGATTCTCCTGGGAAGGCCGTGGCTTCACGATTACGGCATCGTTCTATCAACTCTCCATCAGTGCATGAAGTATACCAAAAATGGAGAAGAAAGACGCATTGACGGAGACATCCAGCCGTTCGGTGTGCATGAAGTCCGATATGAAGATTCTCGGTATTTTATGAACCTCCAAAGTGCTGAGCCACAGCTGACCAAAGACAGAACGACCCCGAAATAAAAAAACAAATCAAAGTCGGCTATCACTTTCAAAAGCAAAAAACCCCAAGCGCGTCCGCATTTCGGCAGTGACACTGATGAGTCCGATGTTGGAAGTCCGTCCGTCCATAAAAATCGCCCTCATCTTGGTAGCGATACGGACGAGTCTGATATCGAAGGCCCGTCTGACAGCAAAATTCGCCCTCCTTTAGGCAGCGACATTGAAGAGTCGGAGGAAGAGAACCTGCCTTACAACAGCTATACTGATTGGGCCCCCATGCAACAAGTAAAGCTACGAGAGACCTTCAAAGTTGCAGAAGGGTCCTAAGCCATCATAAGGGTGCCGGAGCAGATGTGCAAAGAGTTCGATACATTGTCAGTCTCCACCGTGGATCAGCTGAAAATTTTCTACGTTCCCGGAAGGAAAAGTTGACAGAAGGGCATCCTGTTTTATGGGTCAAATCCTATCGCGCATCCAGACGATTTGTCTATGATATGCCTTCCATACGAGAGAGGTATAAGGGTCGTCCTCAATCCCAGATATTATGCGCCCGAGATGCGAGAATCCTTTAAAAAGTGCGGGTGTCGGTTATGTCAAACGGACTTCGAAGCGAAGTTTTACGAAGGGCTATGGTATCCGCCTCAAGTCCGAGAACTCATTGACAGACGAATCCCTGATAGTCGGGGTATAAGTTTCATTCAACCTGATGCCAAAGCATACTGCATGATCCATGTTGGTGAAGCCAACGAGAGGCCAAATGATGACGATGAGCTAGTAGCCGAGCTAGAAGAAGCCTCTAGAGAGCTCGAAGATGGCGGACAAGCAACCTTCGACGAGCTAACCGAGATTGATTTAGGAATGTCTGATAATCCAAGGCCGACCCACATCAGCTCGCTCTTGTCAGAGGAAATGAAAGAGCATATAATCATTCTGCTGCATGCGTTCGCCGACTGCTTCGTGTGGACGTACAAACAAACGCCTGGCCTTTCCCTAAAATGGCCGTACATAAGCTGGCTATATCTCCTGATGCCAAGCCGGTCAAACAAGCTCTTCGAAGAATGAGAAGGGAGCTAGAAGAAAAGGTCATCGAGGAAACTAAGAAACTTATCGATGCTGGGTTCATCAAAGCAGAGAAATATGCGGACTGGATCGCATGCATCGTCACAGTGAAGAAGAAAATGGGCAGTCCGAGTTTGCATTGATTCCAGGGATCTCAACAAGGCATGCACTAAAGACGACTTTGTTCCCCGCCGAAAGACGCGGACGAAGACGCGGCGGACGTCTCGCCTGAATTTCGGGACAGATGCTAATTGGTGCTATCCGCCCACCTCTCCGAAGATACCAAGTTAATTTATGGCACCATGTTTCGAAGGTTTAAACGGATGCGGCCGATGTAGCAGACTTTGTCAGATTCCTCCTCGTTTGAGGGGTTTTTGATTGTGGGGACGCTTTTCCCTGCAGGCGCAAGCCCCTGCAGTTAATTACGCTACCGCATCGCGGTAACAACTTTCTCCTTTCTCGGGATGGTCACTTCGTGTCGTGGGTGTTTGTTTTGTTTGTGGTTTCCCGTGGATTATATACGGAGACTAATTTATGTTGTCGCCCGTAGGGCGTGGATTAGTCCAAATCCTTATCTTCTTAGATTTGGGTTTGGGGGTTGGTTTTAAGGATACGTTAGCCTCATTTGAGACTAAGATCAACTTAAACGTTTGTTAAGGATACGTTAGTCTAATTTTTAGACTAAGATCAACTTAACGGGATCGTTTAGATCCAACAAAAAAGCATTCGAGCTTTATTGTTTAGTTTAGGGACACTGCGGTCGATTAGTTTCAGGACATTACGGTCCAGGTTAAGGACATCGTAGTCTGTGAGTTTAACGACCTCACAGTCAAGGTTAAGGACATCGTATTCCGTGAGTTTAAAGGGACCCCACAGTCTGAGGTTAGGGACATCGTAGTCCATGAGTTTAAGGACCCCACAGTCTGTAGTTTAAAGAAGTCATAGTCTATAAAGTTTAAGGACATCGTAGTCCATGAGTTTAAGGAACCCACAATCCGTAAAATGTGTGGTTGTCGGGACCCGTCACCTCTCTGAAGACGTTGAAGGATTACAACGACAACTATTAGAGGAGTAAAGAGATGTACCCTCGAACAGGTGTGAGTTGGTTGAAAGATCTGTAGTCCAATTTAGAACTAATATCTGTTAAATATTTATGAGCAGACGGACTCAATTAAATATAAGTTGAGGACTTATGGCCAATATTGGGCTAAGTCCAATGAATATTTAACATTTTATTGTTCTGGCTATTGAGCCTTTATTTGGGCTTGGCCCCTTTAATAATGCCGAGTATTAGATCTTGACACTTTTTTTTTGTCTTGTATTGAATGCAGAGCATTCACCAAAACAATTTATGTTCTGCCAGCGCAACACGTGGCGCACCAGGCACTTTGCGCCAGTTAAAGAGCGCAGTGTGCTTCTGTCAAGTAGCGCACATGAGAAGGACACGTGGCGCGCTAGGCGCTAAGCGCCAGATGGTGAGTGCAAAGCGCCAGTTTATGAGCGCTAAGCGCTAGTCCATGAGCGCATTGCGCTATCAATTTAGTGGCGCACACGTGAGTGACACGTGGCGCGCTTGGCGTAGAGCGCCAGCCCATCAGCGCAGTGCGCTATTTCAGAAGCGCAAAGCTCAAGTTTCATACGTGATTGACACGTGGCGCATTTTGGCGCAGAGCGCCGGTCCAGAGAGCGCAGAAGCGCAGTTTAAGAGTGCAAGGCACATTTCAATAGCGCAAAGCGCATTTGATCGATTTTTATGATCTGTGAAAAAATTTATGTTCTTTAAAAAGAGACTTTGTCTCAAGATTCAAGAACAACAGTTCTTATTTTTGAAAGGTTTTGCCTTTATAGATCAATGATCTGTGAATAAATTAAGTACTTCTTTGTTTCTTTATGATGAGATATTTTGATCTTTTTATAAAAGACCTCGGTCTTTGTAGATCTATAATCTTTTAAAAAGATAATTATTCTTTTTATGAGATGATTTCATCTCTGTGTTCATCGTTCATGATCTTTACCTTGAAGAAATAATCTTCTTTTGCTGAGAGCTTGCTCTTCTTTCTTTGAATTTCTCAAAGTTTATAGGGGATTTTCTCTTTATCATACTTGAAGTCTTGGGGCCTTTATATAGGGCTAATTTGTTAAATCGGTTAAAGAGATCTTTCTCTGATTGATTTAGGGATGTTTCCCCACCATTGGATCTTTGATCCTAGGCTTCTGTTTTACAGAAGGCAATTTTCTTGTTTTTAACAAGATTGAAAGAAAATCTTTCCATAACAAAATTTTAATTCTGATTAATGATTTATCATTATTTATTAGATCTTTTGATCTAAGGGTGGGGAATTTTATAATTCCAGCGCTGGCGCACCCGTGCTTTACACGTGGTGCGCTCTCAGAGCGCAGCGCACTTTGCGCTAGCGCACCTACGTTTGACACGTGGTGTGCTGTCCAGAGCGCAGCACATCCTGCGCTAGCACACCCATGTCTGACACGTGGCGCACAGCGTGCCTAGCGCTAGCGCACACATGTGCACTGCCTAGGGCGCAGCACACCTGGCGCTAGCGCATCCGTATTTGACACGTGGCGTGCAGTGCGCTGTTCATACCATAATATTGCATTATTATATTCTCCATTCTTATTTGTTTTATAAATAAACAGGTGCTTTTGACGCATGTCTGTTATATATTACAGGTTACAGGTTATAGGAGCAAAAACAGTGAAGAAGATAAAAGATGATGCAAAAGTGAGACTTTGACCAACAAACAGAAGGATCTTGATCAAGCCTACATGCAGATCAGTTCACAAAGTACAAAGCAACGCAAGGTCTAAGATTTCATCTCGAAGTAATGGTAAAAGTCCACTACAATGTTCACTGGAAAGATCTGGAAGAAACCTAGAAGCCAACCTGAGAAAAGAACCATAGAAACAAGAAGACAAAGTCAACCAGGAGAAGCACAGAAAAAATGAATCTCCAAGTCCACTCTTTGGCCGTGGAACCGCGGCCAAACCCTGCCTATGGCCGCGGTTCCGCGGCCATGTAGTGCCCGTGTCGGTGGATTTTAGTGGCGGTGCACGGAGCGTTGAATAGGTCTTTTTCTTAGGGGGTATTTTTGTAAAAACAGATATGCGAGTCAATTGTAACCCTAGGGTTCCTATCCTCTATAAATAGGAACTATAAATCTTGTATGAGGGCATGCCTCTTTTCATTTCATAAATTCAGATCTGTACTGTGTTGATGTTTGGAGAGAGCCATCAATAAAAATTAGTAAGTTCCTTTATTTTCTTTGCCTTAGTTTAATTTAATTTTGAATGTCTTTCAATCCTTTAATGAGCGAGTAGTCTTCTCGCTTGTTAGGGTTAGTTTTAGGGAAAGGTTTGAGAGATGAGATCTCTCACCCCTTTCTTGCCCCATCGCACATAATAATTAGAACTACATGCATACACGTACACACCGCTCCTTGCGGCACCTTACCCCTCGAGGTAAAGGTGATACCGTAGTATAAAGGACCGGTTGCGCGTGTTTTCCATGGAGGTTAGGGTAAGGATCGATAAAGGAAGGACAAGAACCTAGAGGAAGAAACATCTTTCCAAATGATTCTAATCCACTTTATTGATAATTACCATAACACCTAATAGATCTATAATAGGGCATTGAAAGCGGTGAGGAAACCTTTAATCTCTCAACTTCCCCTAAACCTAACCCTAACAAGACTTAGATCTAGATAATCTTAGTATAAATCAATTTAGCTTTTAGAGATAATCAATCCGACACCCATCAGAATTAACTCGTTAGCGCGATTAGGAAAACACAAAATCCCTGTGTACCGACCCGTACTCACCGGCTAGCTACCAAGCGACGCCGTTCTTGATTGCGGTAATATTATTTTTGATCGTAAAATCTATAAATCAAATGGCGCCGTTGCTGGGGATGGCGTAGTATTTCCTTTTTGCAATTTCGGGTTAATCTAAATTAAAAAATCATAAAAACAGAAAAAAATTATAAAATTTTTATCAGTTATTGTTTGAAGGGTATT
This sequence comes from Agapanthus africanus, assembly GCA_030015575.1. Taxonomy (NCBI): domain Eukaryota; kingdom Viridiplantae; phylum Streptophyta; class Magnoliopsida; order Asparagales; family Amaryllidaceae; genus Agapanthus; species Agapanthus africanus. Next base: position 89,000,813 of record JASDDO010000019.1, on the reverse strand, counting down.
TTTTGTGAATCTTTGCAGGATCGACGGATCTGGAAAAATCCAGAGTGCGAAACAGAAAAAGATACATAAAAACAGAGAGGGATTCAAAGTACAGAATAGTAAAAAAATTTTGGAGCCCTGAACTCCCACCAGAACCGCGGAACCGCGGCTTAACTGCGCCCAGGACCGCGGAACCTCAGCCGCCACGTATCCTCGTTGTGCGAAATCTTCTCGGTTTGTTCCTCATTATCCCCTCTGCAAATCCCCATATATCTTTTGCCAAATCTTCTGCAGGATTCTTTGCGCTAAAAATCTTCTTCCCCCTTTCAATAATTGATTTTCTGCAGGATTCTTTGCACCGCGTATAAAATAAAAGTCTTTGATTGCAAGTGATTTACTGTTTTGCATATCTTTAATCGGACTTTAAGGGGCTTTTGACTAATTCAGATTGGGTGGGGATTTCATCACCCTTCCCAGGACCCCAGAAATCACATAAGGCATTTGCATTGACCAATCTTTAATTAAAAAATACTAGACTCAGCCTTAAGGACTTCGAGCTCGATAGGACAGAGGACTAATTATAGGCATCAGCCGTTTATCCTAACCTGACTTTGCGGTGTCTAGGCAAGTGTGTCAAGGCAAGTGGTTACTTAATTAGGACCGCTACTTGTAGCGGGGAGCCTCCCACTTACCTGGCACTTACCTGGCCGCAATTGGTGGTGAAGAGGCGGTTTGAGGTCCTATCTCTAGCCCTTTGGAACAGTTTGAGCTGTCTAACTGACCCTAGAGTTAGGCCTGATTGTGCATTTTTGGTTGATCGAAAGTGTGTCTTAGCCCTTTATCAAAAATCTTTTTTGCAAACGGTTCCAAATAAAAAAAAGGGAAAAAAAATCTTTCATAAAAACTTGCAACTTGTCGCGTAAAATCCTTGCACCCCACCACCACTCACTTTCTTCTCATTGACGTTATCTTACCTCCACATTCCGTCTTTCATTTTTCTGACTACACTACCCCTTTAGTGTATGTCACTTTGGACTAGGGACACTAGCGCCCGATTAGTCCGTGTTTCGTTGGTACCGACCGACGAACCTTTCGACACCGAAGTCGAAATTCCCTCCATTTCCTTACCTCCACCTTCAAATTCTTCTTCCGAAAGTATGTCGGGATATAATCCAAACAACACCTTACCCATGGGACTGATTCTGCCTCCGTTAGGTGCGAATAACCCGAATCTTCCGCCTGTTGTAGCGCCCCAATGAATCGCGCTCCAGGATCTCTTCTACCCTGTCCGCACCTCTTTACCTATCTGTCTTTCACCCCCACCGGCAAATGGGGACAATTTTGAAATAAAACCCCACTTCATCAATATGCTGCCAAAATTTCATAGATTGGAATCCGAAGATGCCTATATCTTTATCAATAAATTCCAAAACGTTTGCGCCATAATGAAAACGACCCAATTAAGTGATGACGCTATAAGGCTAAGGGTCATTCCTTTCACCTTATGTGACTTAGCCGAGAAGTGGCTATACAGCACAGCATCACATTCAATTAGAAATTGGGACGAGTTTGTTAAAGCTTTTCTTAAAAATTTTTATCCTCATCACAAGACCGCGAGAATTCGCAATGAGATAATACAATTTTCCCAGCTTCCTTCCGAACCATTTTGGAAGTGTTTTGAAAGATTCAAAGACCTACTTGTTCAATGCCCTCATCATGGGATCGAAAGTTGGCAACTTTGCCAAACATTGTACGAGGGATTGAACCCGGCAACGAAGCAGTTGCTAGAAACCATTTGTCAAGGTCACTTTCTAACCAAATCTAGTGAGGAAACATGGCAGTTTCTCGAGGATCTTAGTGAACAAACAATTCAGTGGGAGAGCACAAAGACCATCTCATCTTCTTCTATTGGTCAATCTAGGGCAGGCATACATCAATTAGATATGTCGATTGCTATGAAGGCCGAGATGGCCGCACTTATGAAAAAGCTAGAAGCCATTGAGACCAAAATCTCATCGTCTTCTCCTGCCCCTGCTTTACCCCCACGAACTGTTTGTGCTTGTTGTTCGGATCCATCACACCTTACCGAAGAGTGTCCTTACAATCCATCTGTTCAAGGACAAGATCAAGTCAATGCTGCCTTTCAGCAACGATAAAGAAATGATCCTTACTCTTCGACCTACAATCCAGGTTGGAGGAGCCACCCAAATTTTGCTTGGAATCAAAATCAGCAACTCCAAGGAAACAACAACTTTCAAAGGCCTCCTCCACAACAACAAGCACCCCAACAAACTTAAAACCAGCAACCTTTCCAACCACAACCTTATCCAAATCAAACGAACAATTTGGTTCAACCAAATGATGATAAGGGTATCTCTCTAGAAAAAAGTCTAGACACGTTTCTCAAGCAATCTACAGAATCCACAGCAAGATTGGAAAATTGCGTCCAGTCTTTAGTGCACAACAATGCTTCACAAGATCAAAGCATCAAATCTATTGAGGCACAAATTGCACAATTAACTGCTGCGTTGAGCGAGAGAGAAAAGGGAAAGCTTCCATCTCAACCATTGCCAAATCCCGGTCACACACAAAACGCATATCACAATCACAATGTAAATGCGATGACCACATTGAGATCCGGACGAGTGTTGCAGAATAATGTGGGTATTAATGATGACATCCCCGCCGGTGGTTCTTCTCCTTCTTCTCCTTCTTCTTCTTCACCCTTATCTCCTCCGCTAGAGCCTATTCTCCATTCTTCAAAAGGCTCTTCTTCTTCTAATCCGAACGGACCCACTTCTCACTTCACGAACACACCCACACTGGGATCCGTTCCTACTCCGCATTCTACTCCACAGACATTGGACTCAACAGATTTTCAAGATGCTCCATTTCCAAACTGGTTGAGTCCCAATAAACCAACTGCATAAATGGAAAAGATTGTGGAGTTATTTAAACAGGTTAGCATAAATATACCTCTCTTGGATGCAATCCAACAAGTCCCTTCATACACGAAAATCTTAAAGGGCTTATGCACCTCAAAGAGAAAGTCGTCTCAAATACCCAAGAAAGTGCTAGTGGCTAGTGCAGTGAGCAATGCTATTAACCAACCTCAACCCTTACCCCAAAAACGAAAGGACCCCGGCTGTCCGACGATTTCAATAACAATTGGGGATAAGAAAATTAATCGAGCACTTTTAGATCTTGGGTCTAGTGTTAACCTGCTTCCCTACTCCGTGTACGAACAATTAGTGGTTGGAGAGTTGAAACCCACTCGTTGTACTCTCCAAATGGCTGATCGATCAATCACCATCCTAGGGGTGAGCTAGAGGATGTGTTGATCAAAGTTGGGGATTTCATATTCCCCGTTGATTTTATTGTTATGGACACACAACCTGTTGCTAACTCATGGAACCAAATTCCGGTGATCCTCGGTCGACCATTTTTGGCCACTTCCAATGTCGTAATAAAATGTCGCAATGGCTCCATGACTCTATCCTTCGGGAAGACATCTAGTGAGTTCAATATTTACAAGTTAGGAAGTCTGCCCCCCATGCCTAAAACTAGTACACGAGAAGTTTGCTCTATTCATGAAATCACGCAGGAGGACTGAGAGCCTGAAAGATTTTTGTTTGATGAAAACAGTTTTGACGCCACTAGTGCGTCCCTCTTTGAGCCTACCACAGTTGACACAACCGATATTGATTATGAATGTTTCACTTTTTCGGATGATGACGACTCACAGCCCGAATATGAGTCTTTTGAATTTTTGGATGAGTTAGTTGAACCATCTGAATCGGTTGTTTGCAGTGATTTCGAACCTGTGTTGGAGTCCTTTGAGTTCGAAGTAGATTCCCCAATTTTACCTATGATTCTTTCGCCTCAAAAACTCGAACTCATGCCCTTGCCGTCTCACCTTAAATATGCTTACATAGGTTAGAATGAGACCTTTCCCGTTATCATATCGGCCTCTCCAGCCTTCGAGCGAGAGAACACTCTTTTAATGGTCTTACAAGATAGGCGGCAAGTTCTCGGCTGGATTATAGCGGACATCGAGGAGATTAGTTCCCTCATAATTGAATATCATATGCATATGATGGATGATGCCAAGTCGATAAAGGATCCACAGAAATATCTTGGGGATGGTCTGGTTAGTCAACCTCCTCCTTTAGAAGTTGAACCACCCCCATTTCTTTTAATAAGCGACGAGAATGCCAATATTTCACTGATTGCTGATCATTCCCATTCTCGTTTTGATTCATCACCACCTCTTATCTATTCACTTCCACACTTTCCATACCACCACTTCTATCTTCTCCAATTCTTTTTGGATAGGTACAACATATTCTTCCACCAACCGATACTCTTTACAGATAAATTTTTCGACTGGTTGGTGTTGACGTTTGGCCTTTGCAAAGTTTGGCAATGACGTTTAACTCTGTTTCAATGAAGTTTGGGGGGGGGCCTTTCTGTATATAACAATTCAAAAAAATTGTAAATAAACAAACAGGGGAGTGCCGACATTTTGACTCTCTTGGTGTAGCATGACAGTGAGGACACTGTCAAGTTTAAGTTTGGGGGTATGCTCGGTAAGTCTTCTTCCTTCGCATTCATTTGTACATAATCTTGCATTTGCATACTTATTTTAAAACCCATAAAAATTGAAAAATTATAAAAATTAATGTATTCAATTTTGGCCATATTTGACTTGAGTTTGACAAATAGGTTAACTGGCTAGGATCAACTAGATCTTAGACTTAGTAAATTAAAAACCCTAAAAATAACCTTCCTTAAAGTTTAACGGTAGAAAGTATATGCTTTTGTAGTTTATTTAAAAATAAACAAATTTTGGGTTCACTTCTTGGGCTAAGTCAAAACAAGGGAAAAGTTTTGATATTTTTATTAGAGTATAATTTTGAAAAATAAATTCCTAGCTTAAGTCTAGATTCTGAAAATGTATACCCTACAATTTGCTCGATCACGCACCTTGAAACTTGGAATAGTAGAAGATACCTTGAAATGCTCTTGTCTAAAGTCCTTAGTACAATGAAAATAAAAGAAAAAAAATGTGAATAAAGAAGAAAAAAAATGAACACTGGTTTTTGTGATTACTTAAGGCTGCAAAAATAAAAAATATTTAGCGAGGGTGCTTCATCACCTAGTGCCTTAGACCAACTGGTTTGGGAGTCACTGCTAAAGCCTTGGGTGTTGCAAGGCTAGGAATGACGCTTTAAAAGTGCAAACGCATTTTGTAATCGGTCGTTGGTACCTCAAGAAGTATTAACGGTCGCATGAAGGATGTGTAAGCAAAATTCAATTAAAAATTCACCAATTAATAAGTACTTTGGACAACGGACAAGGGTATGATTGCTTGATTTGAATTTCCAAGTGTAGGGATGATTTATACACACACGTAGGGATATGTGATTGGAGTTTAGATGAGAGAAATGAGTGAATAATAGAACTTATATCTTTAGTAGAGTTGATAAAAAATTCCTAAGTGGAGATGGAACCCTAGAAGGAAAACTTAGGAAATGCCGAAAGCTAAGTAAGTCTATAGAACATATATAATCTTAAGTTAAATGATAAGGAAGTGTGAAGAATATGGATGGATAATTTACGAGTTGAAGATAATAGAATTCCTTATTAGAAACCCCAATTGGAGAATAAAAGTTAATGGGTCTAATTGATAGGATTTTATGGGTAGTATCCGCTGAAAACCCTCAGGAGACAACACTCCTCCTACTAGGGACACCTAGAGGTTTAACGGCTTGTTGCACGAGCTCAGTGCAATCGCGTTTCCCTGCGAAAGTACGGTTAGGTTTTTGTTGAGAATAAAAAATAAGTTTGCTCGAGGACGAGCAAAAGATAAGTTTGGGGGTATTTGTTCATACCATAATATTGCATTATTATATTCCCCATTCTTATTCGTTTTATAAATAAACAGGTGCTTTTGACGCATGTCTGTTACATATTACAGGTTACAGGTTATAGGAGTAAAAACAGTGAAGAAGATAAAAGATGATGCAAAAGTGAGACTTTGACCAACAAACAGAAGGATCTTGATCAAGCCTACATGCAGATCAGTTCACAAAGTACAAAGCAATGCAAGGTCCAAGATTTCATCTCGAAGCAACGGTAAAAGTCCACTACAATGTTCACTGGAAAGATCTGGAAGAAACCTAGAAGCCAACCTGAGAAAAGAACCATAGAAACAAGAAGACAAAGTCAACCAGGAGAAGCACAGAAAAAATGAATCTCCAAGTCCACTCTTTGGCCGCGGAACCGCGGCCAAACCCTGCCTATGGCCGCGGTTCCGCGGCCATGTAGTGCCCGTTTCGGTGGATTTTGGTGGCGGTGCACGGAGCGTTGAATAGGTCTTTTTCTTAGGGGGTATTTTTATAAAAACAGATATGCGAGTCAATTGTAACCCTAGGGTTCCTATCCTCTATAAATATGAACTCTAAATCTTGTATGAGGGCATGCCTCTTTTCATTTCATAAATTCAGATCTGTACTGTGTTGATGTTTGGAGAGAGCCATCAATAAAAATTAGTAAGTTCCTTTATTTTCTTTGCCTTAGTTTAATTTAATTTAGAATTTCTTTCAATCCCCTAATGAGCGAGTAGTCTCCTCGCTTGTTAGGGTTAGCTTTAGGGAAAGGTTTGAGAGATGAGATCTCTCACCCCTTTCTTTCCCCATCGCACATAATAATTAGAACTCCATGCATACACGCACACACCGCTCCCTGCGGCACCTTACCCCTCGAGGTAAAGGTGATACCGTAGTATAAAGAACCGGTTGCGCGTGTTTTCCATGGAGGTTAGGGTAAGGATCGATAAAGGAAGGACAAGAACCTAGAGGAAGAAACATCTTCCCAAATGATTCTAATCCACTTTATTGATAATAACCATAACACCTAATAGATCTATAATAGGGCATTGAAAGCGGTGAGGAAACCTTTAATCTCTCAACTTCCCCTAAACCTAACCCTAACAAGACTTAGATCTAGATAATCTTAGTATAAATCAATTTAGCTTTTAGAGATAATCAATCCGACACCCATCGGAATTAACTCGTTAGCGCGATTAGGAAAACACAAAATCCCTGTGGACCGACCCGTACTCACCGGCTAGCTACCAAGCGACGCCGTTCTTGATTGCGGTAATATTATTTTTGATCGTAAAATCTATAAATTACGCGCCTAGCGCTGGATCTGAAGCGTTGCTTCAATTTTTGAATTTTGAATTTCAAAATAGAGCTTTGCTCGGATTGGGGGAAACAAATGCCCCCCCACCGTTGCGCTCACATGGCGCACACGTGGGTGCAGCGGTGGCAGCATTTGAGCACTGTTGCAGCCGGTATAGTAGACTCTATTGTTCGTGTATTTTCTTTATTTCTTTAGCCGATATCTGACTATGATTTATTTTGCAGCAATCACGTCGACTCTAGCTCCGTTCGAGTCTCGCATTATAATGCCGGCAGGGCCCTTTTCTAGACGTCCATCTTCCAAAGGCGCCGTGACCAACCTGCGTATGCTGAGCGAATACGTCGAGGAGCTTGATGCGGAGGCCCCTACACTCGCCGCATATTTTGCTGCCGAGGTTAATCCAATGCGGGCGATGCTTGTGAACTTCCATAATGAAGGCGTTGTCGAGTCTTGGGTTAATCATTGCAGAAAGATCGAGGCCTGCCTGCATGAGCTTGAGCTTAGGCGTCCTGCTCCTGAGATTCTGACCATGAACACTCAATGGGCTATATGGGTCGAGCAGAGCACTTCTTACTTCTGCCATCTTGAACAAGAAGCGGCCTTGAAGCATAAGGAATGTGAAGAAACTTCAAGCGAATCTGCCCGACTGCATGCTCAGGTTGATGCGAATGCTGCACAGTTGAAAGTTATCTTTGAAGGCCTTCTGCGATTCATCTCTGACGGGTTAACACTGAGGCAGAAGCTCGACGTCATCGAGCGGGATGCACAAAATCGTGAGGCAACTCAGCGAGCCGTCGAAGAACAACTTTCGTCCTACTTGCAGCAACGGGCCCAATTCGAAGCAGAGTTGGCCGCGGCAGCTGATCAAGAAAAGGGGCAGAGGGAAGTGCGCGAGCGGCTGATCGGACTATTGAAAGCGCTTCCCTCTTAATAATTGTTTTTTGTACCATTTGTAATTTTGAATAAAATGTATTCATTTTTTTATTCATTCATATGATGTATTTTGTATCCAATTGAATTCATGAATAAAAAATACATTTCTTTCGTAATGTCTTGTGTCATCTCTCTGTTTTCTTCTTTCTTTTGTTATCAGCATGTCACCTTAGCAAGCATAGCTGGCAGACGATAGAGTGAGCATCTTGCTTCTTCGAGGGATAGTGATGGCTTAGGAAGCAGGTTCAAATCTGCTACCTAAGACTTCTCAACTTTATGAGACGTGAGGGTCTCATAAAGACTTTTCTTCCTACGAGTCGTGAGGATCTCATAAGTGACTTTTCTCCTTAGGAGTCGTGAGGATTCCTAAGTGTGTTTTCCTTTATAAGTCATAAGGATCTTATAAGAGAGTTTCTTTCCTTACGAATCGAGAGGACCCGTAAGTGTTTAATGAGATTGACGTTATCCGCATTTCACGGCATCATTGGGTGACGTACTTCCGGGACGGGGTCATGTGGATGACGTGTTTCCGAGACGGGGCATGTGGATGACGTATTTCCGAGACAGGGCCATGTGGATGACGTATTTCCGCGACTGGGCCATGTGGATGACGTATTTCCGAGGCGGGGTCATGTAGATGATGTATTTCGGAGACGGGGTCATGTGGATGACGTATATCCGAGACGGTGTCATGTAGATGACGTATTTCCGAGACGGGGTCATGTGGATGACGTATTTCCGAGACGGGGTCATGTGGATGACGTATTTCCGTGACGGGGTCATGTGGATGACGTATTTCCGTGACGGGGTCATGTGGATGACGTATTTCCGTGACGGGGTCATGTGGATGACGTATAGATGTATTTTCGAGACGGGGTCATGTGGATGACGTATTTCCGAGACGGGGTCATGTGGATGACGTATTTCCATGACGAGGTCATGCGGATGACGTATTTCCGAGACGGGGTCATGTGGATGACGTATTTCCGTGACGGGGTCATGTGGATGATGTATTTCCGAGACGGGGTCATGTAGATGACGTATTTCCGAGACGGATATCGAAGTGGTCTCCAAGTTGTCTGGGAACCATCGAGATTTGGAGTAGGGGCTTTTCCGTAGCTCCAGGGTTGATTGCAGCGTCTGAATCCTGCTGGAATAGAGAGGAACGCTGTTGATCATCTCTAGGCTATCCCTGAACCGTCAAGATTTGGCTTCATTTTCTGAAGGAGCCTGGGAAGGGAAGGTGTGATTCCTTCTTTGTTTGTGCCCCTGGATTGTATACAGGGATTGATGTGATATCACCTGTAGAGCATGAATTTCATCATCATTTTTTTATTGTTTTTGCGATGCTTTATCCTTTCAGCTTTTATATCGCGAAGGTCGCGATTGCCCAATCATTTCGGCTATTTTTCGCGGTGCCCAATCATTTCGGCTATTTATTTTTTTTTACTCGCTGCTTTTTATTGCAAGTTGCCCAATCATTTCGGCTATTTTGCATGCATACATTTTTACTTGCTGATTTTGTTGCAAGTTGCCCTATCATTTTGGTTATTTCGTATGCATGTGTGGCTCGCTGGCTTTTTGCTGCAAGCTTGGAATTAGACACCGATTTCGGCATCAGCACCGCTACAACTTGAATATTTTCTGGAGCGAATCATCATTTGCCTCTGTCGATGTCGAACAAAGGTGGCTTAGCAAACATGGTTAAGATCCTGTCGACTAAGGCTTTTGACTTCATGAGCCGTAAGGGTCTTATGAAGGTATTTCTCCCTACGAGTCGTGAGGATCACGTAGGTGCGTTTTCTCCTCAGGAATCGTGAGTATTCCTAAGTGTGTGTTCTCTTATAAGTCGTAAGGATCTTACAAGAGTGTTTTCTCCTTATAATTCGAGAGGACTTATAAGGATTGTTCACCGTGTAGACACATCCCTAGTCACAGATAAGACTTTGTTAGGGAAATGTTTGTATACAAGGGTCAATACTGAACTGCTTATAGGGCAGTGTTGGAGGTTGTGGTGGCTGCTTAAGAACAGGTTCAGATCCCTGTAGCTTAAGACTTTTGAATCTTATGAGCTGTGAGGGTCTCATAAGAGGGTTCTCCTTACGAGTCGTGAGGATCTCGCAAGTGTAATTTCTCCTTAGGAATCGTGGGGATCCCTAAGTGTGTTGCTCCCTTGTGAGTTGTAAGGATCTCACGCAGGTGATTTCTCCTCACAAAGTCGAGAGGACCTTGCAAATGTCTTTTAACGAGATTGCGCCCTTTCGGGTTTTTACAAAACTCGCCGGTAGCCCATGCTGTTTTTACTCACGGAGCCCTTTCGGGTTTTCATCCGTGCCCTTTTCGCTTATGGACATACCGTTTTTTCTTCTCTTTTTTTTATTCTTTTTTTAGTATCAGCATTGGGATATTGCAATCCACAGTAGTCTATCGACGTCTCGGTCAACAGCTAGTTTTAGGACGTTTCGGTCCGTTGTTAATTTAAGGACGTTTCGGTCCGTTGTTAGTTTTAGGATGTTTCGGTCCGTTGTTAGTGTAAGGACGTTTCGGTCCGTTGTTAGTTTAAGATCGTGAGGATCACGTAGGTGCGTTTTCTCCTCAGGAATCGTGAGGATTCCTAAGTGTGTGTTCTTTTATAAGTCGTAAGGATTTTACAAGAGTGTTTTCTCCTTATAAGTCGAGAGGACTTACAAGAGTTGTTCACCGTGTAGACACATCCCTAGTCACGGATGGGACTTTGTTAGGGAAATGTTTATTCGCGCCCGTAGATTGTATACAATGGTCAATACTGAACTGCTTGTAGGGCAGTGTTGGAGGTTGTGTTCGCTGCTTAAGAACAGGTTTAGATCCCTGTATCTTAAGACTTTTGAATCTTATGAGCCGTGAGGGTCTCATAAAAGGGTTCTCCTTATGAGTCGTGAGGATCTCGCAAGTGTAATTTCTCCTTAGGAATCGTGGGGATCCCTAAGTGTGTTGCTCCCTTGTGAGTCGTAAGGATCTCACGCAGGTGATTTCTCCTCACAAAGTCGAGAGGACATTGCAAGTGTCTTTTAACGAGATTGCGCCCTTTCGGGTTTTCACAAAACTCGCCGGTAGCCCTGCTATTTTTACTCACGGAGCCCTTTCGGGTTTTCATCCGTGCCCTTTTCGCTTATGGACATACCGTTTTTTCTCTCTCTTTTTTTATTCTTTTTTTATCAGCCTTGGGATATTGCAATCCACAGTAGTCTATTGACGTCTCGGTCAACAGCTAGTTTTAGGACGTAGTGGTCCATTGTTAGTTTAAGGACGTTTCGGTCCGTTTTTAGTTTAAGGACGTTTTGATCCGTTGTTAGTTTAAGGACGTTTCGGTCCCTTTGCCGGCTACTACTTATAGAGTTTGGGCTTAGGAAGATAGTGAGCGGACATAGGCGTCGTCATATATCGTTGACCTAGGCCGTGACTCGTCAGGCGTAGTATTTTTTTTAGGAAGCGACCATTTATTGGCCTGAAGGGCCTTTCGCCATGCATGTCCATGAGTAGATAAGCCCTATCCTGGTAGACCTTGTTTATGATATACGAGCCTTCATAGTTCGTGTAACACCCGAGCCCAATGCTACTAATTTCAGTTACCGTTCGAACGTAGTGTGACACTTATTTCATTTATCTTGCTTGATGGTTAATTATTGTAAATTCTACCCGGAAATTAATTTCTGCATATAACAATTTTTGGCATCTAAAATAAAATTAAAAATATTTATCTTGGCCTGCTTGACACCCCTAACCCTGTTGTAGCGTCCGTGCATCGTGTTCTCGTCCCGTTCAGTGAAACGGGCGAGTTTGGACGGCTACGTGCACATACGTGTGTCCGTTTTGGGGGTATGCTTTTTGATCTTAAAACACTTCATTTTAAATTTTGGATCCCGCCTAAAATTCTATTATTTAAATTTCAAAATTTTGGACCCGACCCGGGCGCGATTTGGAAATATTTTACTTTGCGCCAAAATCCCAGATTTTAATATATTTAAACCATCATATATAATTTAGTTAACCATATAATATTTTTACAATCTTTTATATTCTTCTCAATTTATTCTCTCAGCCAATCGCAACCTCCCCTTTAACCCCGTGGGCCCCACTTCTCTCTCTCTCGCTCTCTCTCTATCTCTCCACTTTCTCTCTCTCTCGCTCTCTCTCTCTCCACTTTTTCTCTCTCTCTCATATATTCTCTCGTATTTCTCTTTATCATTCTTTCTCTTCATGCTTCATGTATCGTTTCTCATTTTTTTAACTGTTCTTTTGTTGCCGGAATTCCGTCATGCCGGTGATGCTTCACGACGTTCCAGCGAGGTATCCCGACCCGTGTGGTTCCTTTGTTCGTCGTTTAGGTTCATTCCATGAACCGTGCGCCCGTCGCGAGTTTTCCCCACCGACGGTTAACGTTCCGTTTTCCCGATTCGCGACACATCGATGCAAGTTAATCCTGCTACATGCTATATAATTCATTTTATATCTATTTAGATAAATACCATACCTATAGTTTAAATCTAGTGCCCCATGTTTAATTTTATAACGTTTCGATATTCCGTTTGCATCCGTTTATATCATATTAAATCTAGATCATGAAAACTTATCTTGTGACATACTAGATTACATTATGCCGCATCCATATCATTTAAAATATATATCGTCGTAATATTTATTATTATTATCTTTAATTAATTTATAATCTGCATTTTATAATGTTATACATTTGAAAATATTATAGTTTACACATGAAACGTCGTTGAAAAAGCGGATACGACAAATCTGAAATTTACTGTACACCTTACCTTATAAAATGCATTATAAATCATAGAAAAATCATTAGTATACGTTCTTTAGTTCGTTACGAAGCTAACTCAGAATACTATAACTCTATGAAGTATTTACTTGCAAAATAAATTGTTTAAATAACGTAAAATGCAGACGAAAATGTCTCCAAACTGCTGTCCAGGGAAATTCCAGCAGCAAACTTTCAACTTCGAATGTTCATAACATTTTGTAGGGACAACCTGAGATGCTTATACTTATAAAACTGAAAACCTTATTGAATTATCTTTGTTTTGGTATAAGACACGTCCCTTTTGGAGAACGTTTGTTATTTTTAAGCTATTTTACAAATTAGGGTGACGCTGAATTTCTGAACGAACTTTCTTGTGCATGGTTAATCAATACCACTTTTATAGTTATTAATCGCTTTGAATATGCTATCCATATTAATATTATTATATCAATATTTATATCACATATTGCTTAGTTGTATATCCCACATTACCATTTTATAGTTTTATAACTTTTCGGATACCCGTTTGCATCCATCGCATTTAAGATACATATAATTGCATGCATAGATTACATTACTACATAATAATGTGATATTAACACTCCATGTTTAATAAATTGCATCCTAATTAATATTGGAACTATAAATGTAACCCTAATCGATAACTGTGCATCCATATCCTTGAAATTATATCTATTTGCATATCATATTATATGTTCCAGTTTATTATTCTGATAGTACTCATGCTTGTTTATTTATACACATGCTTATGTTAGTTTGATTATGAGCACCCACATGACATCTTGTGCTTCCAGACATGACCTGTTACACTTCCTACTTGACATGACATGGTACCGTACACTCTTGACATGACATGACACCTTTATACATTACCTGGCTTGACCTGATGTACCATGGCTTTACCTGTTACCTGATCTTGTGTCTAATGCCAACAAACATAACATGTAGTCCTCATGGACCGTTCCCGTTGTCTATCTAGACAAACCTGTTTACCTGATCCTGTGTTGGCATTAGTTTCTTGATTACTGTATACCTGACTTGACATACACATATAACTTGGGGGTATGGGGAAATCAAAGGTGAAATCTGACTTGTAACTCGACAGTTCACTACCTGTATTGAGTGTACACATTCCTGTTTTGTACCTAGCGGCATGTCTCGGTTTCAGCCGAGAATATTATGGCCGTGGTCCCGGGTATGTACGGGATACTATCGAGTGTACACATTCCTGTTTTGTGCCTAGCGGCATGTCTCGGCTGCAGCCGAGAATATTGTGGCCGTGGTCCCGGGTATGTACGGGATCCTATTGAGTTACATCGATGATTCATCAATTTGGTTTCAAAGACTTTAGAACAGAGAACCTGATAGAACAATCCAGTTTACCCACTGCACACTACCCTGTACTGCTCTGATTTATATTATTGTTACCCTTGCTTTATTCATGTTTATATTCGCATTGCCTCTTTACTATGTTATTACTTGATGACTTGACGCGCTGACGTCTGGGTTTTGCATGGCCCAGATTCTTCTACCTTGCTGCAGACTGATTAGGAGTTTTGCCGCTGTTAGACGAGCGGTGAGGTTCCTGTCGGTACGTAGTTTCACTCCAGGTGTTTCATTTATTGTATCTTTTGGCTTCCGCATATTGTTATCTCTTGATTCTTTTACTCTGGCTTATGGACATGTACTAGGTAATTAGTTTACTTTCCTGTTCTTGATATCTCAACAGCCGTAATGTGACTGTGGAAGGATTTTTCCTATCCACAGGTAGCATGGTTGGCTATGTCACGTGCCCACTTTAGCGTACTTTGGGAAGCGGGGCGTGACATGGTTCTTTTGGTATCAGAGGCATAGGATAGTCGGGTTGATTCTTTTGTAGTTGGGTGTTGTACCCAATACACGAATCAGAATACCCGTGTTTAGGAAACATGTCCTGCCACCTTACCGTTTACCATTCTTGAATCACATTCTTCCTGATTATATCTTTTACGATGTGCAAACTTCCTTTGCATATCGACTCGAAACCTGATTCCTTGTTATCTCTAGGACTTAGGCGACTTGGGTAGAGTTATGTAATTGTGGCTATGATACCGCGGCATAGTTACAATGCGGCACTCTATTTAAGTATCTTGGAGTTCTAGCCTTGATCTATATTCAGAATCTATCATCATGCTAATGTTGGGTGTTTTGAGTTCAGGAATATGGCCGGTAAGAATTTGAAGACGTACCAAGGCGTGTGGACGAAGCCGCCATGCTTAGAGTGATAAGGGGAATGCTGGAGAATCAAAAGAAACAGACCGAGCTGATCCGGCAGCAAGCGGACTCGTTTCAGGAAGGTTTGCAGATCGTTCAGCAGTCTGTGAACAATGTTGGAGCTAAGCCAGTTGACCGAGTAGGGACAGTAGCAGATTTCAGACGTTTGGGTCCGTATACATTTACTGGATTGGAGGAGCCGTTGCCAACAGAGCAGTGGCTAGTTGACACAGAGAATTTTCTTATTGCGGCACAGATTCCAGATGAGAAAGAGTTGATGTGGTACGCATTCAGTTAGTAGATTACGCCCGAGAATGGTGTCTTGTAGAAGAGAACCGTTTGCCCAAGCCAATCAAGTGGGCGGATTTTTCGAAGAGTTTCTTGGAGAAGTTCTTCCCGCGGACTGCACGGGAGGAAATGGAAGAGAAGTTCATCGGACTAAAGCAGAAGGGAGCACCCGTAGATGTGCATGCAGCAGAATGGACGAAACTCAGTAGTTTCGCTGGACCTTTAGTTGCCAACGATGCAGACAGGGCACGGAGTTTCATGCGCAGCCTGGACGTGGACATCCAGAGGCAGATTGTCTCCCTGGGTTTGACCACTTTCTCACAAGTACTTGCGGCAGCCGAGAGCAGCAGAGTTTATCTGGGATGAAGGGGAGTTTTTCTGTCGGGCCAGTCGAGTTTAGGGCTAGGTCGACAAATAATATTCTTACATCAATGGAAGTGATGAAAGTGAAGAGCCGGCTGTTGTTCGTGATTTTATGGACGTGTTTGAAGATATATCGGGTTTACCGCCAAAGCGAGACGTGGAGTTCGCAATTGATCTTATTCCTGGGGCAGCGCCAGTATCCGAAGCGTATTATCCAATGGCGCCAGTAGAATTGGAAGAAGTCAAGAAACAGGTTGCTGAATTGCTTGAGAAAGGTTGGATTCGAAGCAGTAACTCGCCTTGGGGAGCTCCAGTTCTTCTAGTAAAGAAGAAGGATGGCACAAGAAGGATGTGCATCGACTATCGAGAACTAAACCGGGTGACTATTAAGAACAAGTACCCGATCCCTCGCATTGGCGAACTTTTCGAGCAGCTTAGTGGCGCGAGGGTATTCTCGATGCTGGATTTGCGATCCGGATATCATCAGGTCCGAGTGAAAACAGAAGATATTTGCAAGACGGTGTTCCGAACCCGGTATGGACATTACGAGTACTTAGTGATGCCCTTCGGAGTAACGAATGCACCGGCAGTATTCAGGGACTTGATGAACCGAATCATTTCACCGTTCTTGGACCAGTTTATCGTGGTTTTTTTTATTGACGATATTCTGGTTTATTCGAAGAGTTTTGAGGAACATTCTGAGCATTTGAAGATCGCACTGCGGACGTTGAGACAGGAGAAGTTATATGCGAAGATGAGCAAGTGCGAGTTTTGGCTGGAGGAAGTAAAGTTTTGGGGCATGTTGTGTCTGGCGATGGAATTGCCGTCGATCCAGAAAAGATTACAGCAGTTCGTGATTGGCCGATTCCAAAGAATGTTGCAGAGATAAGAAGCTTTCTTGGACTCGCCGGGTATTACAGAAAATTTGTGGAGAACTTTGCTCGTCTGGCGGAGCCGTTAACCAAGCTTAAGCGCAAGGAGGTACCTTTTGTACGGACGGATAAGTGTGCGTTAGCTTTTGAGACGTTGAAGCAGAAGTTGATAACCGCCTCTATTCTGACCGTGTCAGACAATTCCGGAGGATTGGTGATTCACATCGACGCATCTGGGAAAGGATTGTGATGTGTTTTGATGCAGCATGGAAAGGTTGTAGCATACGCATCGAGACAGTTGAAGACCCATGAGAAGAATTACCCAACTCATGACTTGGAACTTGCGGCTGTGACTTTCGCTTTGAAGGTTTGGAGACACTACCTTCTGGGCGAAAGGGTCGAAGTTTTTTTACTGATCATAAGAGCTTGAAGTATGTGTTCATACAGAAGGAGCTTAATATGAGGCAGCATGGATGGTTGGAGCTGATGGCTGACTACGATCTTGATCTTAAGTACCATCCGGGGAAGGTTAACGTCGTGCCGGATGCGCTTAGTCGGTTACCAGCAATTCAGGTGTTAACTACGCAGAAGGAGATCGTTGAAGATTTTCGAAGATTCGACTTGGAGGTTGTGCTATCGCATTCTACGGGACAGTTGATGCAGCTGCAAGTACAGTCATCATTGATCGAGAATATTAAAGCAGCACAATCGCAGGACCCTAGACTGCAAAAGTTTCGAGGACAGGTTGAAGCTGGACTACGAACAGATTTATTAATCCCCGAAGATGGTTCGTTGAGGTTTGGTACCCGTTTGTGTGTGCCAAAGGGAGATATTCGTGAAGAACTTATGAAGGAGGCACACAGTTCAGCTTATTCTGTACATCCAGGAGGCACAAAGATGTACCGAGATATTCGACAGCATTTCTGGTGGGAAGGCATGAAACGGGAGATTGCTCGCTTTGTGGCAAAGTGCTTGGTGTGTCAACAAGTTAAGGCTGAACATTAAAGGGTGGCTGGTTTATTGTAACCACTTCCGATTCCTCAGTGGAAGTGGGAACATATAACCATGGATTTCGTGACGGCTTTACCGTGAAGTCCAAAAGGCAACCATGCTATATGGGTGATTGTTGACCGATTGACCAAGGCAGCTCATTTTATTTCTTTTCGGGTTGGTCAATCAACAGAGACTTTGGCAGAGCGGTACATGCAAGAGAATGTAAGATTGCATGGAGTACCGGTGAGCATCGTGTCCGATTAGGACACTCGGTTCTTATCACACTTTTGGCGGAGTCTACAGGAAAGTTTGGGGACTCGATTGAAGTTTAGCACAGCTTATCATCCTCAAACTGATGGTCAGTCGGAGAGAACGATCCAAACTCTTGAGGATACGTTGAGAGCATGCAGGTTGGACTTCAAGGGGTCTTGGGAGGATCATCTACTTTTGGTGGAGTTGTCCTACAACAACAGTTTTCAGGCAACTATTCAGATGGCTCCATTTAAAGCTTTGTATGGTCGTAAATGCCGTTCACCTGTTTGTTGGGACGATGTCGGTGAACGAAGATTATTAGGACCAGATTTGGTTGTGCAGACAGTTGAGAAGGTTAACCCTATCAGAAATCATATGAAGGCAGCACAGGACCGACAGAAGAGTTGGGCAGATACGTCAAGAAGACCTCTAGAGTTCGCCGTGGGTGATTTGGTATTCTTGAAGATATCACCGACTAGAGGGGTGATTCGTTTTGGAAGTCGAGGAAAGCTTAGTTCTCGATTCGTTGGACCCTTTGAGATCTTGGAGCGTGTTGGTGAGGTAGCGTATCGTTTGGCGTTACCGCAGTCCTTGGCGAATGTGCACGATGTGTTTCACGTATCTCAACTCCGTAGGTATGTTCGAGATGAAACACACGTATTGGATCATTCGGAGCTAACAGTACGAGAAGACTTGACTTTTGAGGAGCGACCGATTGGAATCGTGGATCGAAGGGAAAAGGTTCTTAAGAACAAGGTAATCCCTCTTGTGCTTGTTTCTTGGGGTAATCACTCGCATGGAGAGTCCACTTGGGAACGAGAAGATGAAATCCGGCAGAAATTTCCTCACATTTTCTTGTAGTTATCTATCTTTGTATTCTTGGAATTTCGAGGACGAAATTCTTTTTGTAGTTGGGTATAATATAACACCCGAGCCCAATGCTACTAATTTCAGTTACCGTTCGAACGTAGTGTGGCACTTATTTCATTTATCTTGCTTTATGGTTAATTATTGTAAATTCTACCCGGAAATTAATTTCTGCATATAACAATTTTTGGCATCTAAAATAAAATTAAAAATATTCATCTTGGCCTGCTTGACACCCCTAACCCTGTTGTAGCGTCCGTGCATCGTGTTCTCGTCCCGTTCAGTAAAACGGGCGAGTTTGGACGGCAACGTGCACGTACGTGTGTCCGTTTTGGGGGTATGCTTTTTGATCTTAAAACACTTCATTTTAAATTTTGGATCCCGCCTAAAATTCTATTATTTCAATTTCAAATTTTTGGACCCGACCCGGGCGCGATTTGGAAATGTTTTATTTTGCGCCAAAATCCCAGATTTTAATATATTTAAACCATCATATATAATTTAGTTAACCATATAATATTTTTACAATCTTTTATATCCTTCTCAATTTATTCTCTTAGCCAATCGCAACCTCCCCTTTAACCCCGTGGGCCCCACTTCTCTCTCTCTCGCTCTCTCTCTATCTCTCCACTTTCTCTCTCTCTCGCTCTCTCTCTCTCTCTCCACTTTTTCTCTCACTCTCATATATTCTCTCGTACTTCTCTTTATCATTCTTTCTCTTCTTGCTTCATATCTCGTTTCTCATTTTATTTAACTGTTCTTTTGTTACCGGAATTCCGTCATGCCGGTGATGCTTCACGATGTTCCAGCGAGGTACCCCGACCCGTGTGGTTCCTTTGTTCGTCGTTTGGGTTCATTCCGTGAACCGTGCGCCCGTCGCGAGTTTTCCCCGCCGACAGTTAACATTCCGTTTTCCCGATTCGCGACCCATCGAGGCAAGTTAATCTTGCTACATGCTATATAATTCATTTTATACCTATTTAGATAAATACCATACCTATAGTTTAAATCTAGTGCCCCATATTTAATTTTATAACGTTTCGATGTTCCGTTTGCATCCGTTTATATCATATTAAATCTAGATCATGAAAACTTATCTTGTGACATACTAGATTACATTATATCGCATCCATATCATTTAAAATATATATCGTCGTAATATTTCTTATTATTATCTTTAATTAATTTATAATCTGCATTTTATAATGTTATACATTTGAAAATATTATTGTTTACACATGAAACGTCGTTGAAAAAGCGGATACGATAAATCTGAAATTTACTGTACACCTTACCTTATAAAATGCATTATAAATCATAGAAAAATCATTAGTATACGTTCTTTAGTTCGTTACGAAGCTAACTCAGAATACTATAATTCTATGAAGTATTTACTTTCGAAATAAATTGTTTAAATAACGTAAAATGCAGACGAATTTCTGAACTTCTGAACGTTTGTTATTTTTAAGCTATTTTACAAATTAGGGTGACGCTGAATTTCTGAACGAACTTTCTTGTGCATGGTTAATCAATACCACTTTTATAGTTATTAATCGCTTTGAATATGCTATCCATATTAATATTATTATATCAATATTTATATCACATATTGCTTAGTTGTCCATCCCACATTACCATTTTATAGTTTTATAACTTTTCGGATACCCGTTTGCATCCATCGCATTTAAGATACATATAATTGCATGCATAGATCACATTACTACATAATAATGTGATATTAACACTCCATGTTTAATAAATTGCATCCTAATTAATATTGGAACTATAAATGTAACCCTAATCGATAACTGTGCATCCATATCCTTGAAATTATATCTATTTGCATATCATATTACATGTTCCAGTTTATTGTTCTGATAGTACTCATGCTTGTTTATTTATACACATGCTTATGTTAGTTTGATTATGAGCACCCACATGACATCTTGTGCTTCCTGACATGACCTGTTACACTTCCTACTTGACATGACATGGTACCGTACACTCTTGACATGACATGACATGACACCTTTATACATTATCTGGCTTGACCTGATGTACCATGGCTTTACCTGTTACCTGATCTTGTGTCTAATGCCAACAAACATAACATGTAGTCCTCATGGACCGTTCCTGTTGTCTATCCATACAAACCTGTTTACCTGATCCTGTTTTGGCATTAGTTTCTTGATTACTGGATACCTGACTTGACATACACATATAACTTGGGGGTATGGGGAAATCAAAGGTGAAATCTGACTTGTAACTCGACAGTTCACTACCTGTATTGAGTGTACACATTCATGTTTTGTGCCTAGCGGCATGTCTCGGTTTCAGCCGAGAATATTGTGGCCGTGGTCCCGGGTATGTACGGGATACTATCGAGTGTACATATTCCTGTTTTGTACCTAGCGGCATGTCTCGGCTGCAGCCGAGAATATTGTGGCCGTGGTCCCGGGTATGTACGGGATACTATTGAGTTACATCGATGATTCATCAATTTGGTTTCAAAGACTTTAGAACAGAGAACCTGATAGAACAATCC
The DNA here is from genome assembly GCA_030015575.1 of Agapanthus africanus. NCBI lineage: Eukaryota > Viridiplantae > Streptophyta > Magnoliopsida > Asparagales > Amaryllidaceae > Agapanthus > Agapanthus africanus. The sequence goes on along the minus strand of JASDDO010000019.1, from coordinate 88,979,437 downwards.
AGTTTACCCACTGCACACTACCCTGTACTGCTCTGATTTATATTATTGTTACCCTTGCTTTATTCATGTTTATATTCGCATTGCCTCTTTACTATGTTATTACTTGATGACTTGACGCGCTGACGTCTGGGTTTTGCATGGCCCAGATTCTTCTACCTTGCTGCAGACTGATTAGGAGTTTTGCCGCTGTTAGACGAGAGGTGAGGTTCTTGTCGGTACGTAGTTTCACTCCAGGTGTTTCATTTATTGTATCTTTTGGCTTCCGCATATTGTTATCTCTTGATTCTTTTACTCTGGCTTATGGACATGTACTAGGTAATTAGTTTACTTTCCTGTTCTTGATATCTCCACAGCCGTAATGTGACTGTGGAAGGATTTTTCCTATCCACGGATAGCATGGTTGGCTATGTCACGTACCCACTTTAGCGTACTTTGGGAAGCGGGGCGTGACAGTTCGGATCGAATTTCCCCCACTTGGCGCGATTAGGGATCATAGGTCTTTTAACCACTAGCACGAGTTCGTCTTGGCGGAATGTTCTCGGCCTAGTCAATCTTTCATATGAGCGCGTCATCTTTACTTTATAAGCCTCCAGATTTTGTTGCGCCATGAGCCGGGTTTCATCAAGGGCATCGAGCTCCTCAAGCCGAAGGTGAGCATTCTCTTCGTCCGTTAGCTCGTAATGAACCGCTATTCGTAAAGAGGGTAGCTCTATCTCGAGGGGGAGTATCACCTCTATACCGAATACCAATGCGTACGGTGTTGTGTTCGTAGCCGTTTTGAACGTAGTTCGATACTCCCAGAGAGCTTCATGCAGTCTCTCGTGCCGGTCCTTCTTATTTCGGGACACCGTCTTTTTCATGATCTTCGTTAAGGTCTTGTTAAAAGCCTCAGCTAGACCGTTTGCTCGGGGATTATAGACTGAGGAGTATCTCCAGTCTATGTTATGCTGTTGTGCGAAGCGGCTGATCTTGTGGCTTTTATAGGCTGGCCCGTTATCGGAGATAATCCGTCGTAGAGTTCCAAACCGATAAATGACGTGTGTCTTGATGAAATGAAGGATATTCTCCGTCTTCACTTCCCTCAGTGGTACTGCTTCTGCCCATTTGGAGAAGTAATTAGTTGTTGCCAAAATAAATCGATGTCCTCTGGACGATACTAGTTCGATGGGGCCAATTATGTCAGTCCCCCACATTTCGAACGGCCATCTAGCCACTGTTGGATGTAGCGGATTTGGATGTTGATGGATAAATTCCCCGTGAATCTGGCACGAATGGCACTGCTTCGCGTATTCGAGGCAGTCTTGGATCATCGTGGGCCAATAATAACCCATCCGTTTGATCTTCAGTTTCATCTTCGGGCCGGCTTGGTGAGAACCGCAGAGTTCGTCGTAAGTTTCTTGGACGACTCTCTTTGCCTCTTCAGGTCCCAGGCATCTTAGCCACAAAGAATCGAACGATCTCTTATACAGAGTATCATTAACAAAGGCGAAAGATAGAGCTCGCTTCATGAGCTGATGTATCGAGGACGCATCTTCAGGTTTCGACGGGATTTGAAGTAGTCTATAAAGACTTCTCTCCAATCCGTAACCTTTTCCTGGTCTTTTATTTGCAGAGTCATTTGCTCAGTCGCTTCGTTTTCTTTGGATGACTCCGGAGATATTTCTGCCGGTGCAAGAACCCGACGGCTTTGCACAGTGATCCTCACGTTATCGAAGTTCTCGTCGGCCAACTCTTTAGCAAGCTTAGCTAGTGCATCCGCCTTGCTATTTTCCGCACGCGGTATACTTTCCAGCGTGTAGGAAGGAATTTGAGTCAGCAGTTGCTGTACTCTCCCGCCGTACTTCACCAACTCTGGCTTGCACGTTTGATAGTCGCTGTTTACTTGACTAACGACCAGTTGGGAGTCTCCGTATATGAGGAGGTTTTCAATTCCCATATCGATAGAGATCTCGAGACCTGCTATCAAAGCTTCATATTCGGCCTCATTGTTCGTTCTCGGCTCTGTTAAGGAGAAGGCGAAGCGCATTATCCTTCCCTGTGGAGTCACGAAGATGAGGCCTACCTCTGATTTGATTATGAGGGTGCTTTGTTTGCACTTATTCATTGAAGACGGTCCATCAAAATAGAGTTCCCAACTGGTATCATTCCCGTCGATCGTGTCAAACGCATGTTCGTCTGGTAGTTCGCAGTTCAAAGGAGAATCAGCGGGTATTGGGTGCTCAGCGAGGAAGTCGGCGATGGCCTGGCCTTTCACTGCCTTGAGAGGACGATAAGTTATCGAGAACTCCATCAAGAGGAGGGCCCATTTAGCGAGCCGTCCTGTTAATATGGTCTTTGACATCAAATATTTGAGGGGATCCACCTTTGATATAAGATGGACCTCATGTGCCAATGCATAGTGTCTGAGCTTCGTTATTGCGAAGATCAACGCCAGGCAGAGTTTTCAATGGGAGAGTAATTGATTTCTGCCCCCAGGAGAACTCGACTCAGATAATAAAAGGCTCTCTCCTTCCCTTGGTCGTTTTCTTGTGCCCACAGCGCGCCTAAAGAACCTTCGAGGGCTGTTGTGTACAGGAAGAGAGGTTTTCCTTTGACGGGAGCGGCCAGCATTGGCGGATTCTGTAGGTATTGCTTGATTTCTTCCAGTGCGCTTTGACATTTGTGATCCCAGACAAATGGGGTTCCCTTCTTCATCAGGTGACTGTAGGGGCGGCACTTGCCGGAGAGATTGGCTATGAATCGCCGGATATATGCGAGCTTCCCTTGGAGAGACCGCAGTTGCTTAAGAGTTCTTGGCGGAGGAATTTCCATGATCGCCTTGATCTTCGACGGATCTATCTCGATGCCTCGGTGTCGAAGGATGAATCCCAGGAATTTTCCCGAGGAAACTCCGAACGCGCATTTAAGAGGGTTCATCTTCAAGTTGTATTGCCGAAGGCGTTGAAATACGATCTTCAGATGCTCTAAATGTTCCTTGTATGATTTTCTTTTCACCACAAGATCGTCGATATAGCATTCGACGATTTCATGTATGAGGTCATCGAAGATCTTCGTCATGACCCTCTGATAGGTGGCACTGGCGTTCTTTAGACCGAAGGGCATCACCTTGTAGTAGAATATGCCCAAAGGGGTCCGGAAAGCAGTATGTTTCTGGTCTTCGGGATGCATCTTTATCTGATTATATCCTGATGAGCCATCCATGAAGGAGAAAAATTCATGAGTGGACGTGTTATCCATCATCAGCTCAGTGACTGGTACTGAGAAGTCGTCCTTTAGGCAGGCTTTATTGAGATCCCGAAAGTCCACACATATGTGCACCGTCCCATTTTTCTTCATCACTGGGACGATGTTGGCGATCCAGTCAGGATATTGGACCTCCTGGATGAAGCCGGAGTCGATTAGCTTCTTGACCTCGGCGTTGATGCTCATCTCAAGCTTGAGCCGCATTCTTCTCGGTGCCTGTTTGATCGGCTTGACGTCCGGGGATATCGCCAATTTGTGCACAACAATCTCTGGATCTAATCCTGGCATCTCGGAATAGTTCCATGCGAAGCAATCTTTATGCTGCATGAGCACGTCCTTTAGCGTAGCCACCCTTTCTCAGACAACCGCTCACTGACGAACGTTGGCCGCGGATCACTTGTCGTCCCTAAATCAATTTTCTTGAGGTTGTCTGCAGTAGTATGTATTCCATGTTCCAGCTCTTTTGGCGCCGGCGGAAACTTTGAAATTACCTCGTCATCATCGTTTTCGAAGATCCAGGGGAGTTCACCTATATCCTCGGGTTCCTCTTCCGACAGCGTTATCACGTGATAGGTATGAGATCGCTTCCAAGACCGATATTGATCTGGTTCTGCTCTCGCGGGTTTGGGTTCATACTTCTGCGGTGGGGTTACCCTCCAGCTGCTGGATAGAGCGAACCTGCCTTGCTGATACTGGTCTTCTGCCCGGTCTTTAAATGTGAAGCAGTCTTCGAGAGGATGTCCTATTGCCCTGTGATAGGAGCAATAGTCCGGATGAGAGACTTCGCCTGCTTGCTCGGGGTGCTTAGACTCCGGGAGTGTCATCATCTGATGTTTTATGACAAGATCGAATATCTTCCTTATCTTGTTTTGGGGAAAAGAATATGCTCGACCCATCTTTTTTATAAGAGACGAATCCAGACTGCTCGATTCCTGATCGCGTGGCTTCTCAGACCCGCTTTGTCGCTGTCGAACACCTTCCCGTTCTTTGGTTTGTTTCTGCCTCTGCGTCGGGCCTTTTGTACAACGGGTCGACAAGGATGAGCATTTTCATTTTTCACAGCCTGTTGAAGGAGGCGTTGCGTCCTGGATTTCTCGTAGATGGCCATTTCGCGATTATGGTCGTCTCGAACCTTTTGACCTGCTTCCCTTATAAGCCTGTCCATCTGTTCTTCGAACGACGGACTGAGCATTTTCACGGCGGGAGTTCGTGCTGGTTCAGGGTTAGCATCTTTCCATAGATCATCTCCTTCTTCATCAAAGTCATGTATGACGTAGCAATCGCGGAGTAGCTCTCGTTTCTTGGATTGAATATACCCAAGCCCGGTCGTTTCCATTCTCCCGTTGGACAACTTTCGTTGAGTTCCGAGAACGTTCCAGATCCTGTTATAGAACCGTGCTTGTCGCGCAGTTTGCTTAAGGGGTACACCTTGGCGTCTCAAGAGTCTCTTTAGTCCATCTGTGTAATATCTGGGCAAACGGATAGGATGGAGCCTGTCAAGTGTAGAATCCGCACCATGCCAGATTTCTTTCTCCACTTTGGTTTCCCCGGATCGGTAGAATAGGATCGCCTTTTCTCCTTTTCGCGTGGGAGGGACATAGAATGTCTGCAGTTCTTCCACACTGTAGGTATCTAGCGCATCTAGTTCTTTATGATGCTTGGGCGGAACCATGGCCACTTGCAAACTTTGATCTTCATCAGCGAAGGTTTGTATTGATGGCTGAGCAGAGAATATGGCATTGAACTCATCTTCCGAATCGCTGCCGAAGATCAACATATGAGTGGACGGTCCCGGCTTGTTGCACTGGGGCGGACCTGAATAAACTATTTCCTCCTCCTCCTCGGTATCACTCCCGAAGACCAGAATGGTGGTAATAGCTTTGTTCTTCGGTTTGTGACATCTTTCCGTGTCCTCAAAGTCTGGTAAGAAGTATTTTGCATCTTCGTACTTTCGGACTTCGTTCACGGAAAATGGGTTTAGCTCTCCTGTCATAGTATACTCGAGACCATCTTTGAAATACTTCATACACCGATGTTGTGTAGAAGGGATGATGTTGTACTCATGTAACCAGGGCCGGCCGAGCAAAGCATTGTAGCATGTCTTGGCGTCAATGACGTGAAACTTAATGTCCGTGACAAGCAGCCCAAAGCGTAGTGTTAATATCACAGACACAAGCGTCCATGACGACTGAGAGTCTAACCCGGATATGGTGATTTTGTCGCGAGCGAGGTGTGTTCAGACCATAATATTGCATTTTTCATTTCCCTATTCTTATCCTTTTTATAAATAAACAGGTACTCTTGACGCACGTTTGTTGCATATTACAGGATACAGGTTTCTGGAGCAAATACAGTGAAAAAGACACAAAACAACAGAAAAAGGGACTTTTGACCAACAATTAGACGGATCCTAGTCAAGCCTAGACGAAGAACAGTGCAAGGTCCAAAATGTCAAGACAAACAGTTAAAAGATCCTTACAAGTTTTCACTGAAGATCTGGAAAAGAACAAGAACCCAAATAGAGAAAAGTACTGAAGAAACAGAGAGGAAAATACACCCTAAAGCATACCCTGAAGTTTGGTGAGCTAAGCTCACCAAAGGGCCGCGGAACCGCGGCCCAAGCGCCCAATTGCCGCGGTTCCGCGGCCATTTAATGCCCGTGTCGGCGCCGACTTCTTGTGTCGGTGCGTCGGTGCGGGTGTTGGGATTTTCAGTGGGCAAATCTGTAATTGCACATATGCGAGAGCTTGTAACCCTAGTTTCCTTGTTTGCTTATAAATTGTAATCAAAAATTGTAAAAACCCTATGCCTCTTTTCAATCAATAAAATTCAGACTTTCTGGGAGTTATTTTCAGATCTGTTCTTCTTGTTTGGAAGGAGCCGTCAACCTAGTAAGGTAAATTATGTTTCTTCTTCTTTTAATTAAAATGTTTTCTCATCCCCTAATGAGCGAGTAATCTCCTCGCTTGTTAGGGTTAGCCTTAGGGAAAGGGTTGAGAGATGAGATCTTTCACCCCTTTCAATGCCACTTTCCCCTAATGAATTAGAACTCCACGCATACGAGCACAACCGCTCCCTGCGGCATCCTACCCTTCGAGGTAACGATGAACCGTAGTATAAAGGGCCGGTTGCGCGCGTTTTCTGTGGGGGTTAGGGTAATTATCAACAAAGGAAGGATACAAATCTAGAGGAAGAAACATCTTCCCAAAAGATTTGGATCCACTTTATTAATAATTACCTTAACATCTAATAGATCTAAAAAAGAAGGCATTGAAAGCGGTGAGGAAAAACCTTAATCTCCAAAACTTCCCCTAAGCCTAACCCTAGCAAGACTCTTAATTAGATTAATTAGATCCAGTTTTTATAGATTTTTATAAACCAACCAAAACGACATTTTGAATCAACTCGTTAAAACACATAAAAGAAATTTACCTGTCTCTGTGGATCGACCCGTACTCACCGGCTAGCTGCGAAGCGACGCCGTTTCTGATTGCGGTAAATACAAGTTTTTGAGACTAATCAAATGGCGCCGTTGCCGGGGACGGCGTAATTTTTCTTTTTGTGAATTTTCGGGTTGATATAAATTTTAAAAATTATAAAAATCTGAAAATATAAAAAAATACAAAAATTATCAACTTTGATCTGTTTGAAGGGTGTATCTTTTGAATCTTGCAGAAACAGCGAAGAATAGCGAATCTGGAAATTTACAGAGGGCAAAACAGAATTTGGTACATAAGAACAGAGAAGAATTACAAGTACAGAACAGCAGAATTTTTTCCAGAGCCTGATCCCACTACTCCGCCGCGTTTCCGCCGCAAAAGGGGGTCCCTGACCGCGGTTCCGCCGCGCCCTGGCCACGTCAGCACCTGAAAATTTGCTGGTTTGTTTCCTCCTTCTCCCCTCTGCAACCTCCATATCTCTGTCTGTGAAAATTTTCTGCAGGAATTCTTTGCGTAAAGAGTCTTTCTCCCCCTTCTAAATAACAGATTTTCTGCAGGTTTCTTTGCGCCGCGCTAAAAAATTGATTGCAAGTGAAATTGTATTGTTTTGCATAATTTAATCGGACTTTAAGGGGCTAATTGACCAAACTCAGATTGGGTGGGGATTTCATCACCCTTCCCAGGACCCCAGAAAACACCTAAAGCATTTTGCATCGACCGCAATTAATTAAAAAAAAGATTAGACTCAGACCTAAGGACATCGAGCTCAATAGGAAAAGGACTAGTATAGGTATCGGCCGTTTATCCTAACCGACTTTGCGGTGTCTAGGCTAGTGGTTATTAATTAGGCCCACTGTAGTGGTGGTTCCTTCCCACTTACCTGATCGTATTTGTCCGTGAAGAGGCGGTTTGAGGTCCTATTTCTAGCCCTTGTTAGGAGCTGTCTAGCAGACCTAGGCGACCCTAAATCTAGGCCTGATTGTGCATGTGTGGTTGATACATTTTGTGTTACGAGCCCCTTTTCAAAAACTCCTTTGCAAAACTATCACATAAATAAAAAAAAAGGGGAAAAATCTTTTCAAAACATGCAACTTGTCGCTAAGAAACCTTGCAACGCACTTCCATCACTTCCCTCCATTGACGTTATCTTACCCCCACATTCTGTTTTTCTATTTTTTCTGACTACACTACCCCTTTTAGTGTATGTCATTTTGGACTAGGGATACTAACGCCCGATTAGTCCGTGTTTCGTTGGTACCGACCGACGAACCCTTCGTCGACGTTCCCTCCATCTCCTTACCTCCACCTTCAAATTCTTCTTTCGAAGGTATGTCAGGATTCAACCCCAACGATACCTTACCGACGGGAATGATTCCACCTCCGCCAGGTGCGAATAACCCGAATCTTCCTCCTGTTGTAGCGCCCGCACGAGTTGCGCTCCAGGATCTCTTCTACCCCGTCCGCACTTCTTTACCTACATGTCTTTCACCCCCACCGGCAAATGGGGACAACTTTGAAATAAAACCACACTTCATCAATATGCTGCCTAAGTTTCATGGTTTGGAATCCGAAGATGCGTATATTTTCATTAATAAATTCCAAAACGTTTGCGCCATGATGAAGACAACCCAATTATGTGATGACGCAATAAGGCTAAGGGTCATTCCTTTTACCTTATGTGACCTAGCCGAGAAGTGGCTATACAGCACCGCATCACATTCCATTAGAAATTGGGATGAGTTTGTAAGAGCTTTTCTGAAAAAGTTCTATCCTGATCACAAAACTGCTAGAATCCGAAACGATATTATACAATTTTCACAGCTTCCTTCCGAACCATTTTGGAAGTGCTTCGAGAGATTTAAGGACCTACTCGTTCAATGCCCTCATCATGGGATAGAGAGTTGGCAACTTTGCCAAACATTATACGAGGGATTGAACGCAGCAACGAAGGAGTTGCTAGAAACAATATGTCAAGGTCATTTTCTCTCCAAGTCTAGCGACGAAGCATGGCAGTTTCTTGAGGATCTTAGTGAGCAAACAATTCAGTGGGAGAGTACCAAGACCACATCATCTTCTAGTGGTCAATCTAGGGCAGGCATACATCAAGTAGATATGTCGATTGCTATGAAGGCCGAGATGGCCTCACTTATGAAAAAGCTAGAAGCCATTGAGACAAAAATCTCATCGTCTTCTCCTGCCCCTACTCTACCCACACGAACTGTTTGTGCTTGTTGTTCTAATCCATCACATCTAACCGAAGAGTGTCCTTATAATGCACCTATTCAAGGACAGGATCAAGTCAATGCTGCATTTCAGCAACGACAAAGAAACGATCCGTACACTTCGGCATACAATCAGGGGTGGAGGAGTCACCCAAATCAACAGTTTGAAGGGAATAATAATTTTCAAAGACCTCCTCCACAACAACAACAAGCACCTCCACAAACTCAAAACCAGCAACCTTTCCAACAACAACCTTATACAAATCAAACGAACAATTTGGTTCAACCTAATGATGATAAGGTTATCTCGCTCGAGAAAAGTCTAGAAGCATTTCTCAAGCAATCTACAGAATCCGCAGCAAGATTTGAAAGTTATGTTCAATCTTTAATGAATAACAATGCCTCACACTATCAAAGCATCAAATCTATTGAGGCACAAATTGCACAATTAACTGCTGCGTTGAGCGAGAGAGAAAAGGGAAAGCTTCCTTCTCAACCATTGCCCAATCCCGGTCACACACAAAACGCATATCACAATCACAATGTAAATGCGGTGATCACGTTGAGATCCGGAAGAGAGTTGCAAAATAATGTGAGAACTAATGATGACATCCCCGCCGGTGGTTCTTCTTCTTCTTCCCCTTCTTCATTTTCTTCACTTTCTTCTTCACCTTTTTCTTTAGAGCCTATTCTCCACCCTTCACACGGCTCTACTCCTTCTAGCTCGAACGGACCCATTTCTCACAACACGAACACATCCACACTGGGATCCGTTCCTAATCCACATTCTACTCCACAGACTTTTGACTCAACGAATTTTCAGAGTGCTCCATTCCCAAACAGGTTGAGTCCTAATAAACCAAATGCACAAGTGGAGAAGATTGTGGAGATATTTAAGCAGGTTAGCATAAATATACCTCTCTTGGATGCAATCCAACAAGTCCCTTCATACGCAAAAATCTTAAAGGGCTTATGCACCTCGAAGAGAAAGGCATCTCAAGTACCCAAGAAAGTGCTAGTGGCTAGTGCAGTGAGCAATTCTATTAACCACCATCAAACCTTACCCCAAAAACGAAAGGACCCCGGCTGTCCTACTATTTCAATCACAATTGGGGATAAGAAAATTAATCGAGCACTTTTAGATCTTGGGTCCAGTGTTAACCTGATTCCCTACTCCGTGTACGAACAATTAGGGGTTGGAGAGTTGAAACCCACTCGTTGCACTCTCCAAATGGCTGATCGATCAATCACCCATCCAAGGGGTCAACTAGAGGATGTGTTGATCAAAGTCGGGGAGTTCATATTCCCCGTTGATTTTATCGTCATGGATACACAACCTGTTGTTAACCCAAGAAACAAATTCCGGTGATTCTTGGTCGACCATTTTTGGCCACTTCCAATGCCGTAATAAATTGTCGCAATGGCTCCATGACTCTATCCTTCGGAAAAATGTCTAGTGAGTTCAATATTTATAAGATGAGAAGTCTGCCCCCCGTACCAAAAACTAGTACACGAGAAGTTTGCTCTATTCACGAAATCACGCAGGAGGACTGCGAGCTTGAAAGATTCTTGTTTAATGAAAACAGTTTTGACGCCACTAGTGCGTCTCTCCTTGAGCCTACCACCGTTGACACAACCGATGTTGATTATGAATGTTTCACTTTTTTGGATGATGACGACTCACAGCCCAAATATGAGTCGTTTGAATTTTTGGATGAGTCAGTCAAACCATCCGAATCGGTTGTTTGCAGTGATTTCGAACCTGTGTTGGAGTCCTTTGAGTTCGAGGTAGATTCCACAATGATTCTTTTGCCTCCGAAACTCGAACTCACGCCCTTGCCGTCTCACCTTAGATATGCTTACATAGGTGAGAATGAGACCCTTCCCATTATCATATCGGCCTCTCTAGCCCTCGAGCAAGAGAACGCCCTCCTAATGGTCTTACAAGATAGGCGGCAAGTTTTTGGTTGGACTATGGCGGACATCGAGAAGATAAGTTCCCTCATAATTGAATATCATACACAATTGATGGATGATGCCAAGTCACTAGAGGACCCACAGGAATATCTTGGGGGTATTGTGGTGAGTCAACCTCCTCCTTTAGAAGTTGAAATACCCCCATTTCTTTTAATAAGCTACGAGAATGCCAACACTCCACTGATTGCTGATCATTTACATTCTCGTTTCGATGCATCACCATCACCTGTATATTTACCTCCACACCTTCCACACCACCACTTCTATCTTCCCCAATTCTTTGCGGACCACCACAACTTATTCTTCCACCAACCAATATTCTTTACTGATAAAATTTTCAACTGGTTGGTGTTGACTTTTGGTCGATGCAAAGTTCGGCAGTAATGTCTAACATAGTTTAAATGAAGTTTGGGGGAGGGCCTTTCTGTATATATTTTTGTTTTTGTTTTTTCTTAACAATAAAAAATTATAAATAAATAAACAGGGGAGTATCGGCATTTTGACTCTCTTGGTTTAGCATGACAGTGAGGACACTGTCAAGTTCAAGTTTGGGGGTATGCTCGGTACGTCTTCTTCCTTCGCATTCATTTGTACATATTTTTGCATTTGCATATTTATTTGAAAACCGATAAAAATTTGAAAATTTTCAAAATTATAAAAAATTAATGTATTCAATTTTAGCTAATTGACTTGAGTTTGATAAATAAGTAAACTGGTTAGGAACAACTAGATCTGAGACTTAGTGAATTAAAAACCCTAAAAATAACATTCCTTAAAATTTAACGGTAGAAAGTTTATGCCTTGTAGTTTATTTAGAAATAGGCAAATTTTGGGTTCACTTCTTAGGCTAAGTCGAAACAAAGGAAGAGTATTGATGTTCTTATTAGAGTATAAGTTTGAAAAATAGTTCCTAGTTTAAGTCTAAATTCTGAAAATGTATACCCTACAAATTGCACATTCACGCACCTTGAAACTTGGAATAGTAGAAGAGACCTTGAAATGCTCTTGTCTAAAGTCCTTAGTACGAAGAAAATAAAAGAAAAAGTGTGAATAAAGAATAAAAAAATGGACACTGGTTTTTGTGATTACTTAAGGCTGCAAAAATAGAAAAATATTTAGCGAGGGTGCTTCATCACCTAGTGCCTTAGACCAACTGGTTTGGGAGTCATTGCTAAAGCCTTGGGTGTTGCAAAGACTAGGAAGTACGCTTTAAAGTGCAAACGCATTTTGTAATCGGTCGTTAGTACCTCAAGAAGTATTAACGGTCGCATGAAGGACGTGTAAGCAAATTTCATTTAAATTCAACAACTAATTAGTACTTTGGACAACAGACAAGGGGTTGATTGCTTAATTTGAATTTCCAAGTGTAGGGATGACTTATACACACACGTAGGGGTATGTGATTGGTGCTTAGATGAGAAAAAGGAATGAAGAATAGAACTTGTATCTTTAATAGAGTTGATAGAAATTCCTGAGTAGAGATATAACCCTAGAAGGAAAACTTAGGAGATGCCGAAAGCTAAGTAAGTCTATAGGATATATATAATCTTAAGTTAAATGATGAGGAAGTGTGAAGAATGTGGGTGGATAATTTACAAGTATAAGATAATAGAATTCCGTGTTGGAAAACTTAATTGGAGAACAAAAGTCAATGGGCCAAGTTGATAGGATTTTGTGGGTAGTATCCGCTGAAAACCCTCAGGAGACAACACTCCTTCTACTAGGGACACCTAGAGGTTTAACGGCTTGTTGCACGTGCTCAGTGCAATCGCGTTTCCCTGCGAAAGTGTGGTTAGGATTTTAGTGAATAAATAATAAGTTTGCTCGAGGACGAGCAAAAGATAAGTTTGGGGGTATTTGTTCAGACCATAATATTGCATTTTTCATTTCCCTATTCTTATCCTTTTTATAAATAAACAGGTACTCTTAACGCACGTTTGTTGCATATTACAGGATACAGGTTTCTGGAGCAAATACAGTGAAAAAGACACAAAACAACAGAAAAAGGGACTTTTGACCAACAATTAGACGGATCCTAGTCAAGCCTAGACGAAGAACAGTGCAAGGTCCAAAATGTCAAGACAAACAGTTAAAAGATCCTTACAAGTTTTCACTGAAGATCTGGAAAAGACCAAGAACCCAAATAGAGAAAAGTACTGAAGAAACATAGAGGAAAATACACCCTAAAGCATACCCTGAAGTTTGGTGAGCTAAGCTCACCAAAGGGCCGCGGAACCGCGGCCCAAGCGCCCAATTGCCGCGGTTCCGTGGCCATTTAATGCCCGTGTCGGCGCCGACTTCTTGTGTCGGTGCGTCGGTGCGGGTGTTGGGATTTTCAGTGGGCAAATCTGTAATTGCACATATGCGAGAGCCTGTAACCCTAGTTTCCTTGTTTGCTTATAAATTGTAATAAAAAATTGTAAAAACCCTATGCCTCTTTTCAATCAATAAAATTCAGACTTTCTGGGAGTTATTTTCAGATCTGTTCTTCTTGTTTGGAAGGAGCCGTCAACCTAGTAAGGTAAATTATGTTTCTTCTTCTTTTAATTAAAATGTTTTCTCATCCCCTAATGAGCGAGTAATCTCCTCGCTTGTTAGGGTTAGCCTTAGGGAAAGGGTTGAGAGATGGGATCTCTCACCCCTTTCAATGCCACTTTCGCCTAATGAATTAGAACTCCACGCATACGAGCACAACCGCTCCCTGCGGCATCCTACCCTTCGAGGTAACGATGAACCGTAGTATAAAGGGCCGGTTGCGCGCGTTTTCCGTGGGGGTTAGGGTAATTATCAACAAAGGAATGATACAAATCTAGAGGAAGAAATATCTTCCCAAAAGATTTGGATCCACTTTATTAATAATTACCTTAACATCTAATAGATCTAAAAAAGAAGGCATTGAAAGCGGTGAGAAAAAACGTTAATCTCCAAAACTTCCCCTAAGCCTAACCCTAGCAAGACTCTTAATTAGATTAATTAGATCCAGTTTTTATAGATTTTTATAAACCAACCAAAACGACATTTTGAATCAACTCGTTAAAACACATAAAAGAAATTTACCCGTCTCTGTGGATCGACCCGTACTCACCGGCTAGCTGCGAAGCGACGCCGTTTCTGATTGCGGTAAATACAAGTTTTTGAGACTAATCAAGGTGCTGAACGCTCATGCAGATTTCCTTTAGCACCCTTACGTTAAGGAGATTAACGGAGGACCCATTGTCGACCAGGATTTTACCTATCTTGATATCATGACAGTATCCGGAGACGTAAAGGGGACGGTTGTGCTCGCACGTCCTAAGGAGGAGGTCTTCATCGCCGAAGGTGATATCGGCTGTATGTACTTCTTCCAGCTCGTCCTTCATCTTTTCTTCGGCGAGGAAAGCTTGTAATTGCTCGGGCTCTTGTAACGCCTTGATCAGTGAATCTCTTGCTTCTTTGGATAGCAGAAGGGCGTCGAGAATACTGAGCTGCGAGGGTATCTTCCTCAGGTGTGCGAGAACGTTGTAGTCCACCTTACTTTTCTTTAGCGGGTCCTTGGCTGCCAGCTCTTTGACGACTCGATCATCAAGGGCGATATCCTTAGGGACTTTTTCTTTCCCCTTATCCTTTTTGTATGAGCCCTTATTTGCATGTCCGAGATTCTTTTCAGGTAATGTGCGATTGCGCAGCTGAATATTTTCATAGGTCTTCGATTCTTCCTCTTTTCCCAAGGTAGACTCTTTAAAGAGAGGGTCAAGAGTCATTTCTTCTTCAGAGTCGCTCCCGAAGGTGAGAACTTGTGATCCCCCGGCGTTGACCATGCGACAGTCGCTGGTAGTTCTTTTACGCTCCTCGGTCGTGCTTCTTTGCTCCCGACGAGTTTTGTGTTTTATCCGCTTGAAATTTTGCCGGTAAGCAACATATCCTTGCCACCATCCTTTAAAAGCGTTGCACTCTTCGGTAGGGTACGCAATCTTTCAATGATATAAGCAGTAGCTAGGATGCATTTCCGCTTCACCGAGAGCATTCGCTTCGGAGGGTGGCAGCTTCATTCCCATCGAGATGGCTTTAGCGAACCTTTTCCTCGTCTTGAACTTGTTTTTATTTGTGGCAGATGTACTTTGATCTGGCGGGAGTGTTTCAACTCATTCTACCAGTCGCCGGCGTTTGGCTTTTTCAAGTATGGCCATTTCACGCTCTCGAGCAGCTTTACTTTTAAGAAGAGCTTCGTGCAGGAATGCATCAATTATTTCGTCAGACGGCTCTAGTAGTTCTGGTTTAGGATTTGCCCCAGTTTTTTGGTGCAAGGAGCTTCTTCATCGTCTATCGACGAGTGAGAGATCACATGGTAACTTGCTACGTAATCTTCAGATTCATTCGACGAATCTTCCCCATCATCTTCGTCCTCAAGGACGTGGCTGAGAAACTCTTGGAGTGTGCCTGGAGTCCGCGCCTTCTGGTTATACTCTTCCAGCGCGTCAATCTGCTTTTGCAGGTCCGTGCGCTTGTCACCAGGCTTCACGGGCTTCTTGGTTTTTTTCTTCTTCTTCGAAGATTTCGACGGCTGGGTATGAGTGCTTTGGCTATCACCACCGATCTTTGGAGTTGGGCGCGGCTTCAGCATCCCCTCGATGATCTCAGGTTCCAGTGGATTCTTCCACCTAATCGCCGGGCATGTTTGGAGATCCTTCAGCATTCTTTTCGTCTTGGCTGAAAGAGCGACCTCCCATGGAACTTCTTCTACAAAAGTGCATGATGCCTCCGGTGTATCCGTCTTCTTGGGAGTATGTGGCCGAGGCGGGTTCACCTTCCAATTCTCGAATAATACGAACTTGCCCTGTTGGTACTGATCTTCTATCCAGCTTTTGAAGATGTAACAATTTTCGATCGGATGGCCAAACATTTGGTGATAAGGGCAATAGTTAGGATTACTAATGTCACCTGGTTGCGCTGGGCGTCTTGGCTCCGGCAGAGTGATGGGCCTGTTGCGCAGTGCTAACTCGAATAACCTCTTCGTCTTGTCTCGAGGGAACGAGTAAGGGCGTCTCATTTTATCTTCGAGAGATCGAGTTCTATTATTTTGGCGATCAACCGGTCTTAGACCACTGGGCTGCTGTTGAGCATTAGCGACGACGGTCGCTTTCCCCTTTCCCTTCTCGTTCCGCGGCTCCGGCTTTGGAGGAGACGGTCTATGACCCATCTGGTCCATTTGGGCCAGTTTGTTGATCAAGGCTTGGAACGTGGTCGGCTTGAAGAACATCATGAATTGGGAAATAGTTGCATGAGAGACCAGAGTGCCAATGAACATGCCCACCGCCGGCGCTTCTTCAATGCGTTGTTCGCATTTCGACCACAGATTTCGTCATCGTATTACGTATTGAACCCATGTCTCGCCTGGCTTTACCCTAGCATTAATCAACTGTGATTGGGGTGCGCTCGCTAGCGCTTGCAAATCTTTGCATGAATAATAGCTCTATTTCTGCGAAAGTCTTGACGGAGTCATTTGGAAGTTCAGAGTACCATTCAAACGCTGTCTCCGACAAGCCGCCAACAAACTGACGACGCAAAAGTTTATCATCACCCCCGGTGTTGCCGCAAAGAGCCATGAACTGAGCGACATGTTGGTGGGGATTGCCTGTCCCCTTGTATACATGGAATTTGGGGATCGTGTATCCCGGTGGGTACTTTATTTGGTCATGCCAGCCTGGATACGGTCGCCCAGTTTTAAAAACTTGGCCGGCCGCTTCATTCGCCTGGTGATCTCGTATTTGCTGAGCAATATAGTCATCCAGAGCGGCCTTGGAAATGGTTTCCTCTTTGGCTGCTGAAAGAGCCGGAGGAGAGTTCGATGTCTCCCCTCTGTTGTCTTCAATAATGATCGGAGGGTATTCAGCTGGAGGATCCGGCTGTAACATCATCCCGACCATGTCTTGGAAGAGAAGTGCAATTTTTTTTATATTAGCCGCTTGTTCTGCTGCTTCTCTGTCCTTCTTTTCGAGGACTCTGCGGAGGAAGTCAACATCGGTTTCTTGTTCATGACGCTGCTCTGATGAAGCCTCCGGGCTTTCTTTTGGCCCGGTGAGTGCGGCCATTTGCGTTAGTATTTCCTGAAGCTTCTGTTGCTGCTCCTGGGCTTTTGTCACGGATCGAGTGAGCGGTCGGTGACCCGTCGAAGCCCAGCTTTCCTCTTTTCCGGAAGCCATGTAAACAGTATGCACCATTATGCCCCCAGACTTGGGGCGTTTGGGCTCAGCGTCTTTGTGGTCTGCCGTAGGCACATAAGCTTTCTCTGGCCTCCTTCGCTTTTGAGCAGTTGACGTTAAGGGGGCCGTTGCAGCGGGCACCCAGGTAGTTGTCGTTCTTTGTGGCTTGACAGGACGGTTCTCTTCCTGTTGAACCTTCACCTTTTTCTTTCGGTGAGGGTAATCTTGATCAATCACCGACTCCTGGACCTGTCGCCAGACTTTGTAGATTTTGGAGGATAGCCGCTGAGGGGGCTGTTCCGGCTTCGCCTTCGGTGCATTCTCCACGGGTGGAGAAGATCTTTCAGTACAGCGGTAGGAGATTTCCTGCGCACCTTATTCAGCAATTCAAAGCTGTTTCCGGTTGGACAACAGCATTGGCTTCCACCATTGGGGCTGGTGGAGTTAGCCCAGAGGGGGAGTTGCCCCCAACTTTCCTTACCAAGTGCCAGTGGCGACGTCGAGCGTGTCGAGCCGCTGGGATTGTTTCAGCTTGAGGGGTGACTTCGTCATGCCCCCTGTTCTGGTGAGGCACTGCTGGTACCAGCCTCTTGAAGACCGATGTCCGTCGAGCAGCAGTGTCTAACCTGTCAAAGATAGACCTCTGGGCGGGGGAAGTAGCTTTGAGGACTTCGACTGGAGCGGGAGCCGGAGCAGTTAGTCTTGTGAAGACCAACCCTTTGGCAGGAGAAGCCGCCTTAACGACTTTGGGAGCAGGGATGGCTATCCTCTTCGGAATAATCTTTTCTGGAATTGCAGGCTTCATCATGGGCCCACATGAACTTTGGCCTAATCTGGTGAAGACTGAGACGCCGGAGCTGGACAACCCGTTGAGAAGGGTCGCAGTAGTGGTAAGTCGATCGAAGACCGACTTCTTTGGGGCTTCTTGCGGCAACATCGGGGCATTGAAGCTCATAGGTGGGATCATAGTCCCAACGAACAGCCCAGTGGTGGCCTGAGTTACTTGGTCCACCGGCATCATGAACAGGGAGGCCGCTTGAGGTCCGTAAGCTATGCCTCCAGATGAGGCGGAATGCGAGTTGCAGTTGCAGCTGGAACACTTCGTGCAAATAGACGCCATTGATGTTTCGTTTTCTGCGCCAAGCAAGAAACCAAATCATAGTACCTCGAACCCAAGGGCAACCATATCAAACCGCGATTCGTTCGCGAACACGACACATGAAGTGTGGAGTGGAAAGAGGAAAAGGTCCCACCGGGCATGCCAGAATCTGTTCCCCGCCGAAAGACGCGGCGGACGTCTCGCCTGAATTTAGGGGCAGATGCTAATTGGTGCTATCCGTCCACCTCTCCGAAGATACCGAGTTGATTTATGGCACCATGTATCGAAGGTTTAAACGAATGCGGCCGATGTAGTAGACTTTGTCAGATTCCCCCTCGTTTGAGGGGTTTTTGATTATGGGGACGCTTTTCCCTGCAGGCGCAAGCCCCTGCAGTTAATTACGTTACCGCATCGCGGTAACAACTTTCTCCTTTCTCCGGATGGTCACTTCGTGTCGTGGGTGTTTGTTTTGTTTGTGGTTGCCCATGGATTGTATACGGAGACTAATTTATATTGTCGTCCGTAGGGCGTGGATTAGTCTAAATCCGTATCTTCTTAGATTTGGGTTTGGGGGTTGGGTTTAAGGATACGTTAGTCTCATTTGAGACTAAGATCAACTTAAACGCTTGTTAAGGATACGTTAGTCTAATTTTAAACTAAGGTCAACTTAACGGGATCGTTTAGATCCAACAAAAGAGCTTTCGAGCTTTATTGTTTAGTTTAGGGATATTGCGGTCGATTATTTTAAGGACATTACGGTCCAGGTTAAGGACATCGTAGTCCGTGAGTTTAACGACCTCACAGTCAAGGTTAAGGACATCGTAGTCCGTGGGTTTTAAGGGACCCCACAATCCGAGATTAGGGACATCGTAGTCCATGAGTTTAAGGACCCCACGGTCCGTAGTTTAAAGACGTCATAGTCTATAAAGTTTAAGGACATCGTAGTCCATGAGTTTAAGGACCCTACAATCCGTGAAATGTGTGGTTGTCAGGACCTGTCACCTCTCTGAAGACGTTGAAGGGTTACAACGACAAATATCAGAGGAGTAAAGAGATGTACCCTCGAACCGGTGTGAGTTGGTTGAAAAATCTGTAGTCCAATTTAGAACTAAGATATGTTAAATATTTATGAGCAGACGGGCTCAATTAAATATAAGTTGAGAACTTATGGCCAATATTAGGCTAAGTCCAATGAATATTTAACATTTTATTGTTCTGGCTATTGAGCCTTTATTTGGGCTTGGCCCCTTTAATAATGCTGAGCATTAGATCTTGACACTTTTTTTTGTCTTGTATTGAATGCAGAGCATTCACCAGAACAATTTATGCTCTGCCAGCGCAACACGTGGCGCACCAGGCGCTTTGCGCCAGTTAAAGAGCGTAGTGCGTATCTGTCAAGTAGCGCACACGAGAAAGACACGTGTCGCGCTTGATGCTAAGCGCCAGATGGTGGGCGCATTGCACCAGTTTATGAGCACTAAGCGCTAGTCCATGAGCGCATTGCGCTATCAATTTAGTGGCGCACACGTGAGTGACACATGGCGCGCTTGGCGCAGAGCGCCAGCCCATCAGCGCAGTGCGCTATTTCAGAAGCGCAAAGCGCAAGTTGCATACGTGATTGACACGTGGCGCATTTTGGCGCAGAGCGCCGGTCCAGAGAGCACAGAAGCGCGGTTCAAGAGTGCAAGGCACATTTCAATAGCGCAAAGCGCATTTGATCAATTTTTATGATCTGTGAACAAATTTATGTTTTTTTAAATGAGACTTTGTCTCAAGATTCAAGAACAACAATTCTTATTTTTGAAAAGCTTTGCCTTTATAGATCAATGATCTGTGAATGAAGTAAGCACTTCTTTATTTTTTTATGATGAGATCTTTTGATCTTTTTATAAAAGATCTTGGTCTTTGTAGATCTATGATCTTTTAAGAAGATAATTCTTATTTTTATGAGATGATTTCATCTCTGTGTTCATCGTTCATGATCTTTACCTTGAAGAAATAATCTTCTTTTGCTGAGAGCTTGCTCTTCTTTCTTTGAATTTCTCAAAGTTTATAGGGGGTTTTCTCTCTATCAGACTTGAAGTCTTGGGGCCTTTATATATGGCAAGTTGATTTGTTAAATCAGTTAAAGAGATCTTTCTCTGATTGATTTGGGGATGTTTCCCCACCATTGGATCTTTGATCCTAGGGCTTCTGTTTTACAGAAGGCAATCTTCTTGTTTTTAACAAGATTAAAAGAAAATCTTTCCATACCAGAATTTTAATTCTGATTAGTGATTTATCATTATTTATTAGATCTTTTCATCTAAGGGTGGGGAATTTTATAATTCCAGCGCTGGCGCACCCGTGCTTTGCTTGTGGTGCGCTGCTCAGAGCGCAGCGCACTTTACGCTAACGCACCTACGTTTGACACGTGGTGCGCTGCCCAGAGCGCAGCGCAGCCTGCGCTAGCGCACCCGTGTCTGACACGTGGCGCGCAGCGCGCCTAGCGCTAGCGCACACATGGTGCACTGCCTAGGAAGCAGCGCACCTGGCGCTAGCGCATCCGTGTTTGACACGTGGCGCGCAGCACGCCTAGCGCTGAGCGTTGCTTCAATTTTTGAATTTTGAATTTCAAAATAGTGCTTTGCTCTGATTGGGGGAAACAGACTTCCCGCTACCGGTCATGGAAATGATGGTCAATGACACCTCAAATTATGAGCTGTTCATCTTCATAGATGGCTCATCTAGATACAATCAGATCAAGATGTTGCCCGAAGATGAGAAACACACAGCATTCCGAACCCCGATCGGAATATACTGCCACACGATGATGTCGTTCAGACTGAAGAATGGAGGCGCCACATATCAAAGGGCAATGACTAAAATCTTTGATGACTTAATCCATAAAGTCGTCGAATGTTATATTGATGATTTGGTCATTAAGACCGAAGCCAGGGCCGATCACATTCGAGATCTCAGAACCGTTTTCACCCGACTGAGAGAATACGATCTGAAGATGAATCCTCTGAAGTGCGCTTTTGGCTTGTCGTCGGGAAAATTCTTGGGCTTCAAAGTTCGACATCGGGGGATCGAAGTTGACCCATCAAAGATAAAGGCCATCATGGAGATGCCTCCTCCAAATAATCTGACGCAATTAAATCCTTTCAAGGCAAACTTGCATACATACGAAGGTTCATCTCGAACCTATTGGGGAGATGTCGGCCTTTCTCAAAGCTCATGAAGAAGGGAGCTCCTTTTTTCTGGGACGTCGAATGTTAAGAAGTGTTCGAAAATATTAAACAGTATATGTTGCACCCTCTGGTGCTTGCCGAAAGTGTGCCTTAGCACCACCACTAGGTTTATACAAGCATCAAGTATGCAATTTTAAAAATCTAGAGTGCTAAGCTACACTAACCTAGAATCTAACTAGAGTATTAGGGTTTTCTAAGCATGAAAGCAAGTTCTTTACTGAGTGAAGAGGGTTACAACTTTTGTAGACCAAGTCCTTCACTTCTAAAGCTCCAAGTAGTAGTCCCTAGAACTTCTCTTGGCTCCACTTGAAAAAAGGATCAAGCTTACTTTGCGATCTTCGATGCCGAAGATGATCCACCTTGAAGTCTCTCTAGGTCAAGCTACCTCTTCACTAATCAAGTATTAGTGAAGAAAACAACCTAATCTAAAGGGCTGGTTTAGAGTAGGTTGATGAAGTAGGAGTTTTGGCTCACTTAGAAATCATTTTCTCTTTTTATTTCCAACTTAAGAAAACCCCTCGTGAGCTCTTGAGAGGAGGAAGATGAACATGGGTGAGAAAATGAATCTTGTGATGAAGTGAGAGAGTGAATCATGAGTTAAAGATAAGGTTGGTGAGAAAAATATTTAGAGTAAAAACAAAACATGAGAGATGAGTCATGGCTTCTACAAGCATCCAAGCCATGCTCATTTATCCACTCATTCTTATTTTCCTCCTAATAAATAATCACCACAATTATCTTTAGGTCATAGTGCGAGTCTCATACATCCATGTTCAATGTATCATCAAGCATAATACAATAATCCATTTATATATAAATACATATATCAAATATATATATATATATATCTCAGTATATATCAAGAGAAGAAAATAATTAGTGAGCATTAATATTAGTTAATATATAAATATATCAAATATAAATATATATCAAATTATTAAATCAACACTTGATTCAATAATCCGGTTATATCATATATAACCGACCAATATCATTTATATGTATATCAAATTATCAAGTCAACACTTGATTCAATAACCCGGTCATATCGTATATAACCGGCCTATATAAATATATATATACATATATACATACATATAATATATCATTGAATCAACACTTTATTTAATAACCCAGTTATATCACATATAACCTAACCGATATCAAATATCGCGAGATTAGAATACGGTATCACATACTCGTATTTAATCATACTCCCACACATATCATATATGCGCCCTACTTTGTTTCGCTTGAGCTAGGAAACCTTTGTGTAGGACTCTAAAGACTCGTCAATACGCCAGCAGTAGATAATGATCATATCAGTTACCCATAAGCTGTCAGCGGTACTATATGGACGTAACGGCTACCCAAGTATTGAACGAATAGAAGATCAACAAGCAAGCTTGTCCAAACTCTCGTAAAGCCTATAAGCAACACTTACCGTACAGTCCGGTCTCTTCGTCTGATATGTCGCATATCGAATCTACGGGTGGAATCGTCAGACCACAGTAACTTGATAAGTCATGCCGATGTGTGGCTCATAACGGTTTGAGAAACTACCGATAACACTTACCAGTAAATCTCATCAGCCCTGACCAGGGACTTACTGTTATAGCCAATCGAGTATAGCGCAACATCAACTCCTTATATCGGGGGAGACGAAACCACTCCTATCGCTCACTGTCTCCATGTGACTTGGGACTGTACCCAAAATCCACCTGTTTGCACGAATCCTTTGAGTCGTGGTAGGGAGGAAATCAAAGCACAGTGGGAACCACACAAGGCACTATGACGATCTCGGGTCTACAGATTAACCTGTACCAGTGTCACCAGAGAACTGCTATCTGACAATAGGTATGATACCATCTAGGAGTTCTCGGCGAGTCCTTTTCGGTATACCCATTCTCTAATGAGCATCTATATACAATCTTTGATGTCAAACACCAATGGTTATGGGATCAACCATCGCCCCATATAGGGTCAAAAAACATACACACTAGTCTACACTAGAATATCGATGCCCTGTCTCGATATCCCCTCGACTATGAACTATTAAAGGATGTGCTTGTGGACTATCCAGGCCCCACTAGTATGATCTGCATCATAGTCCTGATAGTCAAGTCCACATCCCAAAGGCTTTATCAACATGCATCAGAGAATCAGTATAATAATACAAGTGTACATGTTAAGATAAAGAGCAACCATATAGCATACTATCATGTCGAGCAAGAAAGTCTTCTATATATATGTCCAAGCATCCAATATATCATACAATAACGGCCTCTAGGGCATACATATTCCTAACACTTGCTGCTCCTATTCTAAATAAACCGTTGATTCTCTATACTGCCGCGTTAGATGAGTCTTTCGGTGCGCTCCTTTCGCAGAACAACGAGGAGGGAAAAGAAAATGCCCTCTACTATCTCAGTCGATCTTTAGTTGGGGTGGAACACAACTATTCTCCGATCGAAATGCAATGCGTGGCTCTAATATTTGCTGTGAAGAACCTGGGGAACTATCTGCTCGCTCATCAGGTTATGCTGATTTCCAAGGTTGACCCACTCAAATACTTAATGACCAAAGTAAGCCTAGAAGGCAGAATGGCAATATGGGTTGTCATGCTGCTTGAGTTTGACATAGTTTATACCTCTCATAAAGCAATAAAAGGGCAAGCCCTCGCCGATTTCCTCGCTGCTCATTCCATGCCAGAACGGTCGCCGCTAAATTGTAAATTACCAGATGAACAAGTGCTGCACCTCGAGGATAGCGAGCCATGTTGGGAGCTCTACTTTGATGGAGCCTCATCAATAAGGACCTCCAGTAAGTCAAGCGTCCCGGAGATAAAAGCGGGGATAGGATTGGTGTTCGTCACGCCATCCGGAGGAACCTTACGATATTCTTTCACTCTCACCGACCCTCGCACAAACAACGAGGATGAGTACGAAGCTCTGATAGCTGGTCTGGAGCTCGCCATAAAAATAGGAATCCTTCAGCTACGGGTTTACGTTAACTCCCAGCTTTTCGTCAACCAAGTGAGCGGTGACTAAAAGATATATAAGCCCAAGTTAGCTCGATATAGAAGCCAGGTGGTGGAACTCATGAAAAGGTTCAATCACATTGAACTAATGAGAGTCCCTAGGGCGTTGAACGGAAAAGCCGACGTACTCGCTCGCCTAGCCAAAGAGCTGGCTAATCCCGACATGGATGAAATTCTGATCACAGTCAGGAGCCGGAAAATTCTACCCCCAGTCACTTTACGAGAAGAGAAAAGCGCAGAACAAAAAAGAAATCCTGCCGAAGAAGTTCTGATCATTCAAGAGGAGCTCGATTGGAGAGAGCCCTTCATAGAGTTCCTCCGATACGAAAAGCTTCCTGAAGAAAAATCTGCAAGGGTTCAGCTGAAGAAGAGAGCTCTCCGATACGGCTTTGTAAATAATATGCTATACCGCAGATCATATGACCAACTCTGGCTCAAGTGTCTGTCATTGGCCGAAACCCAAAAAGTCATGAAAGAAATTCACTCGGGCGTCTACGGGGATCACCTGTCCGGCCCCTAAAATGCGGCTTCAGATCAAACGACTTGGATATTACTGACCTACCATGATAAGGGATTGCGAAGAGCATGCAAAGAAATGTCATCTCTGCCAAATTCACGGTGATTTCATTCACAAGCATCCCAATCCGTTGTATCCTACGATGGTATCGTGGCCCCTCAAAATTTGGGGAACCGATATAGTTGGCCCAATTGATCCTCCATCATCCAAAGGCCACCGGTTCATATTGGCTGCTACAGACTACTTTTCCAGATGAACTGAAACTGTCCCGCTAAAAGAAGTTAAAACAGAAGATATTCTGACGTTCTTCAGACATAATATTCTATACCGCTTCGGTACACCAAGAAAGATCATTTCTGACAACGGGCCTTCTTTCAAAAGCTTCAAAATCTCAAGGTTCGCTACTCAGCACAAGATAGACTGGAGATATTCCTCTATCTATAATCCAAGGGCCAATGGAATAGCCGAAGCCTTCAATAAAAATCTATGCAAGCTCCTGAGGAAAAATGCTTCAGCCAACAAGAGGGACTAGAATCTCAAACTTCACGAGGCGTTGCGGGTATATCGTACCATGCACCATACTCCAACTCAGTCCACTCCATACTCATTGCTCTTCGGAGTGGAGGCGATCCTCCCCCTCGAAGTCGAAGTTCCAAGCTTAAGAATGGACGTTCAGCACGAGTTGACGGAGGAAGAAAACGTGCTCATTCGGCTCGAAGAGCTCGATGCCCTCGAAGAAAAGAGGCCCGCAGTACAGCAAAATCTGGAGCTTTACCGAGTCCAAATGTCACAGGCCTATGACAAGATGACCCGTCTCCGCGTTTTCAAGAAAGGCGAATTGGTGTTGGTCCTCAAAAGGCCGATCATCCCCAATCGACATGCCAAGGGAAAATTCGAGCCAAATTGGGAAGGGCCATACGTCATCGAGAAAGTGTTCGACGGAGGATCCTACCAACTAATAAGTGCCGAGGGAGAAAGGCTCATGCCACCCATCAATAGCCGATACCTCAAGAAATACTATGCGTGAATGCTCTAAGTCACGGATGAATTGAGCACACCGGCCCTACGGTCTGGATCATACATCCTGTAAAACCGTATACAATCCACGGGTGTAAACGACCCCTATATCTCCCAAAGTCCTACCGGCGAGACTACATTTAAAATCCCATCGGCGGTGAAGCTAAAAAATAAAAAAAAACGGTATGTCCATAAGCAAAACGGGCACGGATGAAAACCCGAAAGGGCTCCGTGAGTAAAAACAGCAGGACTGCCGGCGAGTTTGTAGAAACCCGAAAAGGCTCCGTGAGTAAAAACAGCAAAACTGCCGGCGAGTTTGTGGAAACCCGAAAGGGCGCAAACTCGTGAAAAGAGATAAAATACACTTGCAAAGTCCTCTCAACCTTATGAGGAGAAAATCCCTACGTGACATCCTTACGACTCACAAAGGAGAAACACACTTAGGAATCCCTACAATTCCTAGGGAGAAAATACACTTGCGAGGTCCTCTCGACTCGTGGGGAGAAAATGCTTTTATGAGACCCTTACGGCTCATAAAATTGAAAAGTCTTAGGTGATAGGGATCTAAACCTGTCTCCTGAGCCATCGCTCCCCATCGGGCAACGGAAAATGATGAGTCGCTCCTGGCATTGCTTCAGTGTTAGCTATGCTGATGCCGACCGAGAACCCAAATCCCAAGTCTTCCCAGAGCAAATGATGAGTCGCTCCTGGCATTGCTTCAGTGTTAGCGGTGCTGATGCCGACCAAAAACCCAAATCCCAAGTCTTCCCAGGGCAAATGATGAGTCGCTCCTGGCATTGCTTCAGTGTTAGCGGTGCTGATGCTGACCAAAAACCCAAATCCCAAGTTTTTCTAAAGGCAAATGATGAGTTGCTCCTGACATTATTCCAGTGCAGCTAGGCTGATGCCAAACAAAATCCAAATTCCAAGTTCCTCTCAAATTCAAAAGTCCCTCCAAACAAAGTAGAAATAAATACTTTAACCAACCTTCTTTCTTTTGAAAGGAAGGCCTTTCAACAGCATGATCAAATGTATCCTCGAACAGATCAAATCAATATCCCATCTGGTAGCGCTTCCAAGCTCAAAAGTCCCGCTGGACGGGTAGGGAACTCCCAAAATAAATCGAATCGAATCGAATCAACAATCTATACGTCGGAATCATATTTCGTCTCAGAATATACCCGTGTCGAAATTATGCTTCGCTTCGGAGTATCTGCCCTCCCAGTCAAAATTATGCTCCGCCTCAGAATCAAGCCAACCAGCGACCTCCCTAGTGGAATCAAGCTCCACCACGAAAACAAGCCGAATCCCGACACCGCAGAAAGCGGAGAAAGTCAAATCCCACTATGACACCGTAGAAAGCGGAGCAAGTCAAATCTAATTCCTGACAGCGCAAGAAGCAGAGCAAGTCAAATCAAACACCGACATCGCAAGAACCGTGTTTCCCCCAATCAGAGAAAAGCTCTGTTCAAATTTTGAAATTTGAAATGAAGCAGTGCTTCATAAAAGCGTTAGCACTAAATGCGCCAGCGCTAAAAGTCAAAGACTCTGATGCAGCGCTCACGTGCAAAGCACGAGAGCGCTCGCGCTAGCAGTGCCAGCGGTAAGAGTCAAAGACAGAGACGAAACCGCGTAGGTCATCTTGCCTGAATTTGGGGGCAGATGCTATTTGGTTTTATCCGTCCACCTCTCCGAAAATGCCAAGTTGATTTATAGCACCGTGCATCAGAGGTTTGGATGGATGCGGCCAATGTAGCAAACTTCATCAGATTCCCCCTCATTGTGAGGGGTTTTTGATTGTGGGGATGCTCTTCCCTGCAGACGTAAGCCCCTGCAGTTAATTACGCTACCGCAGCGCGGTAACCACTTTCTCTTTCTCCAGATGGTCACTTTGTGTCATGTATGTTTGTTTTATTTTTGGTTGCCCGTGGATTGTATACGGAGACTAATTTATGTTGTCGCCCGTAGGGCGTGGATTAGTACAAGTCCGTATTTTCTTAGATTTGGTTTTGGGTTGGGTTTAAGGATCGTTAATCTCATTTGAGACTAAGATCAACTTCAACGTTTGTTAAGGATACGTTAGTCTAATTTTTAGACTAAGATCTACTTAACAGGATCATTTAGATCCAACAAAAGAGCATTTGGACTCTATTGTTTTAGTTTAGCGACATTGCGGTCCATTGGGTTTAAGGACATCATAGTCCGTGACAGTTTAAAGACGTCATAGTCTGTAAAGTTTAAAGACATCATAGTCTATGAGTTTAAGGACCTCACAGTCCATAAAGTTTAAGGACCTCACTGTCCATAAAGTTTAAGGACGTCATAGTCCATGAATTTAAGGACCCCACAGTCCGTAAAGTTTAAGGACATCATAGTCCAATTTAAAGACGTCATAGTCTGTGTGGTTTTGGTTCAAACGTTTAGGGATGCACCAAAAGTTATTGGTTATTGGGACCCTCCATCTCTCTGAAGACGTTGAAGAATTACAACGACATATATCAGAGGTATGAAGAGATGTACCCTTGAACCAATGTTGGTTGGGAGATCTGTAGTCAAGTTTGGGACTAAGATCAGTTAAAAAGATTTATGAGCATATGGGATCAATTAATCTAAATTAGGGATCTGTGGCCAACTGGGGCTCGGCCCACTCAGTTAAACTGTTGGACATTTATTAAGGCTCGGTCCTTTTTCATTTAACAATGCTAAGCATTGGTTCGGGTTCTGACAACCTTTTTCTCTTTTATTAAGTGTTGAGCACACATTATGGCTCTGGGGCTTTATTAAAAGAACAGTTTATGTTCCCTCAGCGCACACGTGAGGAGCACATGGTGCGCTTGGCGCTGAGGGCCAGATTTAGAGCGCTAAGGCGCTTCCTGTGAGATAGCACACACGTGAGGAGCACGTGGCGGGCTTGGCGCTGAGCGCCAGTTAATGAGTGCAGAGCACTCCTTGTGAAATAGCGCACACATGAGGAGCACGTGGTGCGCTTGGCGCTCAGCATTAGCCTTGAAGCGCTTAGGCGCTTCTTTAAATTGGAGCGCTAGGAGCGTTGCGGCGCTGTGCGCCAGACTTGGAGCGCTGATGCGCTTCTTTGAATTGGAGCGCTGCGGCACAGTGCGCCAGTTTTAGAGCGCTAATGCGCTTCTTTTTAATTGGAGCGCTAAGGCTCTTTTTAGGCAACTTTGATCAGTTCTGCACTCTGAGAATTAAACTCTCGTTTATAAGAGGCTTTGTCTTATGGATCTGAGAACTATGTTCTTCTCTTTTTTATAAGATACTATGATCTCTTTGTTTTTTTGTGGAAGACTTCGTTATTATTTTATAGATCTACAAACTGAAGAGAATTAAGTTTTTCTCCCTCACTTTTTATGATGAGATGCTATGATCTCTTTTGTGAAAGACCTCTGTCTTATAGATCTATGATCTAGAAAAAGAACTAGGTTCTTCTTCCTTTTATGAGATGATTTTATCTCTCTGTTTTATTTACCTTGAAGAAATTCTTCTTCCGAGAGCTTGCTCTTCTCTTTGAAATTTCTCAAAGTTTGGGGGGGGTCCTCTGTGCAAGACTTGAAGTCTTGGGTTCTTTATATAGGGAAGGCTGATTTGTTGAATCAGTTGAAGAGATTTTTTCTCTAATTGATTTAGGGATGTTTCCCACCGTTGGATCTTTGATCCAAGGGCTTCTGTTTTACAGAAGGCAATCTTCTTATTTTTAACAAGATTGGAAAAATATTTTCCCATACAGAACTTATTTTGTATCCTGATGATTTTTAATCACCATTGGATCTTTGATCCAACGGTGCACTAATTTTCAGAGGTAACTTGATGATTTTTAGTCATCTTTGTTGGATCTTTGATCCAAGGGTAGGGAACATTTAGTTCCAGCGCTAGTGCTCTCTTGCTTTGCACGTGAGCGCTGCATCATGTTACCTCTAATTTTCAGAGGTAACTTGATGATTTTTAGTCATCTTTGTTGGATCTTTGATCCAAGGGTGGGGAACATTTAGTTCCAGCGCTAGCGCTCTCGTGCTTTGCACGTGAGCACTGCATCAGCCTCAGCGCTCCAAGTCTGACGCACAGCGCCGCAGCGCTCCTAGCGCTCCAATTTAATGAAGCGCCTTAGCGCTCTAATTTAAAGAAGCGCCGCGCTCAGCGCCAAACGCACCACGTGATCCTCACGTATGCGCTATTTCACAAGGAGCGTTCAGCGCCATGCGCGCCACGTGGTCCTCACGTGTGCGCTATCTCACAGGAAGCGCCTTAGCGCTCTAAATCTGGCACTCAACGCCAAGTGCTACTCACGTGTGCGCTGAGGGGACATAAACTGTTCTTTTAATAAAGCCCCAGAGCCATAATGAGGGCTCAACACTCAATAAAAGATAAAAAGGTTTTCAGAACACAAACCAATGCTCAGCATTGTTAAATGAAAAAGAACTGAGCCTTATTAAATGTCCAACAGTTTAACTGAGTGGGCCGAGCCCAAGTTGGCCACAAATCCCTAATTTAGATTAATTGAGCCCATATGCTCATAAATCTTTTTAACTGATCTTAGTCCCAAACTTGACTACAGATCTCCTAACCAACATTGGTTCAAGGGTACATCTCTTCATATCTCTGATATATGTCGTTGTAATTCTTCAACGTCTTCAGTGAGATGGAGGGTCCCAATAACCAATAACTTTTGGTGCATCCCCAAACGGTTGAAACAAAACCACACAGACTATGACGTCTTTAAACTGGACTATGATGTCCTTAAACTTTACGGATTATGGGTCCTTAAATTCATGGACTATAATGTCCTTAAACTTTACGGACTGTGAGGTCCTTAAACTCATTGACTATGATGTCTTTAAACTTTACAGACTATGACGTCTTTAAACTGTCACGGACTATGATGTCCTTAAACCCAATGGACCGCAATGTCCCTAAACTAAAACAATAGAGTCCAAATACTCTTTTATTGGATCTAAATGATCATGTTAAGTAGATCTTAGTCTAAAAATTAGACTAACATATCCTTAACAAACGTTTAAGTTGATCTTAGTCTCAAATGAGATTAACGATCCTTAAACCCAACCTAAAACCAAATCTAAGAAAATACGGATTTGGACTAATCCATGCCTACGGGCGACAACATAAATTAGTCTTCGTATACAATCCACGGGCAACCAAAAAAAAAAAAAAACATACACGACACGAAGTGACCATCTGGAGAAGGAGAAAGTGGTTACCGCGCTGCGGTAGCGTAATTAACTGCAGGGGCTTGCGCTTGTAGGGAAGAGTGTCCCCACAATCAAAAACCCCTCACAATGAGGGGGAATCTGATGAAGTCTGCTACATCGACCGTATCCGTCCAAACCTCCGATGCACAGTGCCATAAATCAACTTGGCATCTTCGGAGAGGTGGATGGATATAACCAAATAGCATCTGCCCCAAATTCAGGCAAGACGGCCGACACGGTTTCGTCTCTTTTTTCGGCGGTAAACAGATTCTGGCATGCCCGGTGGGACCTTTTCCTCTTTCCACTACACACTTCGTGTGTCGTGTTTTTCCGCGATCAAATAATCGCGGAATATATGTTTGTGGTTGCCCTTAGGGGAGGGGATACTGAAGCCGGCATTTCGTATCTATGAAGAATGTCGTTTGCTCCCACCCTAGCAACTCAGGCTCTGTCGTATCCGGTGGAGTCAAGTATGGACCACTCACAATCTCAAATCTTTGCAATCCAGCTCTACAAGAAATCAACGGGCTTCTCTTTGGGTCGATACTCCCACTTCCCACCCTCGGTGCCTCAACGCCGATGAAGGAAGCCCAGAGGAACTCTGTCTTCCACATGCTGATTCCCCAAATTGCCGCTTTGCCAACGAAATCAGTCGTCAAACAACTGACACCTGCCAAGGACCAAGATCAACGCAGGGGGCAGAATATTCAAACTCTCAAGGGTAACAGGGGGCAGGCTTAGCAAAATCCTGAAGCTAATCAAATCCCGGCCGTAAGAAACGGTCGACGTCGATATCGGCATCATACAAAATGAGCTGGGGGCAGTTCCCCGTATGTTCCTATTTCAACCCCAGTGGTGAATGTTGTTGTTCCAACTGGGAATAGCTTCAAACTGTTGCAAAGGGTCAGACAAAATTCTCCTACCGCAATATTGAAGAAGTCTCCACAGCCCATGGAGATCCCACGAGAGCAGAAACCAGTTCGCTCCCTGAGACAACTTTCCTCATCTATATATAAGGTGTGGAAGCAAGTGAAGGGGGCTCACCCCAAGACGGATCCTGATACAGCGGTTCCT
Organism: Agapanthus africanus; assembly: GCA_030015575.1. Taxonomy (NCBI): domain Eukaryota; kingdom Viridiplantae; phylum Streptophyta; class Magnoliopsida; order Asparagales; family Amaryllidaceae; genus Agapanthus; species Agapanthus africanus. The sequence continues at coordinate 88,947,174 of JASDDO010000019.1, read as the reverse complement.
CCCAAAACCAAAGCAGCTTTTCACAAAAAAGAGAGGCCCAATAAAGCTCAAGTGCCCGAAGCAAACTCCAAAGGCCAAAACTCCAAACACCCCAAGCCTGGGGGAATAGTAGTTCACATAGTCTATGTGGTAAATTCCAAAGACAAAGTTCGAGCTTCTACTAGTCACCGACCTCAAACTCGGTCCCTGACAAAAGTTCAACTGCAAACGTGAAAAGCTGCAGGATATGCTCGCTTAGGCGGCAGCAAACGCTAATCCATCGCCTAAGGAAAGTCCCGAAGGCGCACCCGAAGAATGAATAGAGAAGGAGTCAGATATTGATTTCCTAAAGCGCGCTGTGAAAAAGAGAGATGAAGAAGCGGAAGAAATGTCCACTAAAATGAACCAGATGGCCCTTCTGATTCAGAACATGGCTGGAATAATAGTTCAATCGGAACCACAAGCGAATGAGCTGCTGGTAGTCACTCTTAAAGACAAGGGTGACATTTCAAATCCTCTACGAGTCTCATCAACGGCCGAAGAGAAAATGTTCTCAAAAGCAAAGCTGAACGAATATGCCGCTCAGCAAATCAAGACTCACTACGCCAGTGAAGCCGCAAATAGATCAATCAAGACCAGTCGACCGTATCCGACATGGTACGATCAAATACAGTAGCCGCCAGAGTACACACTTCCAACGTTTCAAATGCACAAAGGAACTGGGAATTCTCACCAGCACATTGCGTGATTTAAATCCATGTGCGGAAATACTGGAGAAAATGAAATACTCCTCTTATGAAAGTTCGCCTGCTGTCTGGCGGGCATTGCCTTCGAATGGTATGCGGAACTCCCAAATGATTTCGTGAAGAGCTTCAATGAAATGGATATGCTCTTCTGTCAAGGATTCGCTAATGAGAACGAACATACTACCGTGATGGCGCTGGTCAATGAAAGGGTTAGACCGAATGAGATTTTGGTTCAATATGTTACCCGATGGCGAAATCTCTGGTCAAATATGAGCAACGTATCGACGAAGCGATAGCTGTGGGAATGTTCATAGCCACCCTTGACCCAAATTCAAAAGGCATCCTCGTATATGGCCCTCTTCAAGCCGACGACCTTCCAAAAAACTCATGGATAAAATGGCTCGATTGGATCAAATGGGTCAAGACTCTTTCTTATCCAATGATGACGAGTGAAAAGTGGAGGTAAGATGGCGTTTGTTGCCTACGCTAAAAAAAATAAGCGGCTCTGAAGCAACCTTTCGCCAAAATAGCGACGACATGGGTACTCGTTCCCCCCGAGATATACACAAGGGGCATATTCCTCACTGGAGGAAGAATCTCTATGTAGAATGGTCCTTTCTTCTCAAAAGGTGGGAAGGATATTAAGGGGCCTACAACCTAGTGGAATGCCCCGCTAAAAAAAGGGTATATTCGCAAGCGAAATGGGCACGGATGAAAACCCGAAAGGACGCCGTGAGTAAAAACAGCAGGATTGCCAACGAGTTTGTGAAAACTCGGAAGGGCGCGATCTCGTTTAAAAAAAAGCAAAAAACGGTATGTCCACAAGAAAAATGGGCACGAATGAAAACCCGAAAGGGCGCCGTGAGTAAAAACAGCAGGGCTACCGGCGAGTTTGTGAAAACTCGGAAGGGCGCAACCTCGTTAAATACACTTACGAGATCCTCACAACTCGTAAGGAGAATCCCCCTGTGAGACCCTCACGGCTCATAGGATTCAAAAGCCTTAAGTTACAGGGATCTAGACCTGTTCTTAAGCCGTCGCATCTCTCAAATTGCCCTACAGGCGGTCCATATTGACCCTTGTATACAATCTATGGGCACGAATAAAATATTTCTTTTCCAAGTTCTACAAATGGCAAGAAATGTCTCCATATGGTGAATAACACTTGTAGGTCCTCTCGACTTATAAGGAGGAACACTCTTGGAAGATCCTTACGACTTACAAGAGAAGACATCACTTAGGAATCCCCACGATTCTTAAGGAGAAAATATGCCTACGAGATCCTCACGACTCGTAGGGAGAAAACCCTTTATGAGACCCTTACGGCTCATAAAGTCAAAAGTCTTAGTCCACAGAATCCTAACCCTGTCTACTAAGCCACCTTTGTTCAAATCAGCAAAGGCAAATGATGAGTCACTCCTGGTAATATCCCAGTTGTAGCGATACAGATGCCTAAACAGGTGTCAAACTCCAAGATAACCTCTCCGGCAAATGCCGCCTCTACAATCATCTAGTGAAGAAGGGGACCCCATTCATCTAGGATCGCAAATGCCAAAGCACACTGGACGAAATCAAGCAATACCTGCAGAATCTGCCGGTACTGACCACTCCAGTCAAGGAAAATCCCCTCATCCTGTACACAACAGCCCTTGAAGGTTTTTTAGGCGCGCTATGGGCACAGGAGAACGACCAAGGAAAAGAGAGAGCCCTCTACTATTTGAGTCGGGTTCTCCTGGGGGCAGAAAATAACTATCCCTTAATGAAAAACACTGCCTGGCGTTAATCTTCACGATAACGAAGCTCTGGAATTATGCTTTAGCGCATGAGGTCCACCGAATATCAAAAGTGGATCCTCTCAAATATTTGCTGTCAAGACTATACTAACAGGACGGCTCGCTAAATGGGCCCTACTCTTAATGGAGTTCTCGATAGCATACTTACCCCTCAAGGCAGTGAAAGGCCAGTTCATCGCCGACTTCCTTGCTGAGCATCCGATACCTGCCGATTCACGCCTAAATTGCGAATTGGTAGACGAGCATGCGTTTGACACGATCGACAGGGGGAGAAGAGAGAGTGATACCCGATGGGAACTCTACTTCGATGGGGCATCTTCTATGAAGAAGCGAAAGCACAGCTCTCCTATAATCAAATCGGGGGTAGGCCTCATCTTCGTGACTCCACAAGGAAGGATAATGCGTTTTGCCTTCTCCTTAACAGAGCGAGGACGAACAATGAAGCCGAATATGAAGCTTTGATAGCAGGTCTTGAGATCACTGTCGACATGGGAATCGAAAACCTCCTCATATACGGAGACTCCCAGATGGTCAAGTTAAGTAAATGGCGACTATCAAACGTGCAAACCAGAGTTGGTAAAGTACGGTGAGACAGTGCAACAATTGCTGGCTTAAATCCCTTCCTTCGCCCTGGAAAGCATACCGCGCGCGGAAAATAGCAGAGCGGATGCGTTAGCCAAGCTTGCTAAAAAACTGGCTGACGAAAACCTCAATGACGTGAGGATTGTTGTGCAAAGCCGTCGGGTTCTTACGCCAGCAGAAATATCTCCAGAGTCATCTGAAGAAAAGGAAGAGACCAAGCAAACGACCCTATAAATAAAAGACCAGGAAAAGGCTAAGAATTGGAGAGAAGTCTTTATAGACTACTTCAAATCCCGCCAAACACCTGAAGATGCATCATCGAGACATCAGCTCATGAAAGGAGCTCTGCCTTTCGCCTTCGTCAATGATACTCTGTATAAGAGATTGTTCGACTCTATGTGTCTAAGATGCTTGGGACCGGAAGAGGCAAAGAAAGTCGTCCAAGAAACTCATGACAGACTCTGCGGTTCTCATCAAGCCGGGCCGAAGATGAATCTGAAGATCAAAAGGATGAGCTACTATTGGCCCACGATGATTCAAGATTGCCTCGAATACGCGAAGCAGTGCCACTCGTGCCAAATTCACGGGGTCTTCATCCACCGGCATCCAAATCCGCTACACCCAACAGTGGCTAGCTAGCCGTTCGAGATGTGGGGAACTGACATAATCGGGCCCATCGAACCAGCATCGTCCAGGGGACATCGGTTCATATTGGCGACAACCGATTACTTCTCTAAGTGGGAAGAAGCAATACCGCTGAAAGAAGTGAAGACGGAGAACATCCTCCATTTCTTCAATACACATGTCATCTACCGGTTTGGCACTCCGCGACGGATTATCTCCGATAACGGGCCAGCCTACAGAAGTCACAGAATCAGCCGCTTCACGCAGCAACATAATATAGACTGAAGATACTCTTCGGTCTATAATCCCCGAGCTAATGGTCCAGCTGAGGCCTTCAACAAGACCTTGACGAAGATCATAAAGAAGACGGTGTCTAGAAACAGAAAAAGACTGGCACGAAAGATTGCATGAAATTCTCTGGGCGTATCGAACTAAGTTCAAAACGGCCACAAATAAAACGACGTATACATTGGTATTCGGCGCAGAAGCGGTACTCCTCTTGGAGATAGAGATACCCTCTCTGCAAGTGGAGGTTCATTACGAGCTAACAGACGAAGAGAATGCTCACTGTTGACTTGAAGAGCTCGACGCCCTTGATGAAACTCGGCTCATGGCGTAGCAAAACCTGGAGGCTTACAAAGCAAGGATGACGCGCTCGTACGAAAGATTGACTAGGCCGAGAACATTCCACCAAGGCGAACTCGTGCTAGTCGTAAAAAGACCTATGATCCCTAATCGTGCCGAATGGGGGAAATTCGAGCCAAACTATGAGGGCCCATATATCATAGACAAGGTCTACCAAAGTGGGGCTTAATTGCTCATGAATATGCATGGCGAAAGACCCTTTAGGCCAATAAATGGTCGGTTCTTGAAAAAATACTATGCCTGACCGAAACGTCTGTAAACTACTACGAACCGCAGCATCTTAAGGCTGACATAAAAAAAAGAAGAAAAAAACGGTACGTCCATAAGCAAAATAGGCACGGATGAAAACCCGAAAGGGCTCCGTGAGTAAAAACAGCAGGGCTACTGGCGAGTTTGTGAAAACCCGAAAGGGCGCAATCTCGTTAAAAGACACTTGCAAGATCCTCTCGACCTTGTAAGGAGAAAATACCTGCGTGAGATCCTTACGACTCACAAGGGAACAACACACTTAGGGATCCCCACGATTCCTGAGGAGAAATTACACTTATGAGATCCTCACGACTCGTAAGGAGAATTCCCCTATGAGACCCTCACGGCTCATAGGATTCAAAAGCCTTAAGCTACAGGGATATAAACCTATTCTTAAGCCATCATACACCCCGATATAGCCCTACAAGCGGTTCAATATTGACCCTTGTATACAATCCACAGGCACGAATAGACATTTCCCCAACAGAGTCCCACCAGCGACGAGGGATATTCTCACATGGTGAACGGCCCTTGTAAGTCCTCTCGATTTATAAGGAGAAAAAACTCTTATAAGATACTTACGACTTACTAGAGAAAACACACTTAGGAGTCCTCATGGCCCCTAAGGAGAAAACGCACCTACAAGATCCTCACGACTCGTAGGGAGAAATACCTTTATGAGACCCTTACGGCTCATGAAGTCAAAAGCCTTAGTCGACGGGATCTTAACCCTGTTTACTAAGCTACCTTTGTTCGAATCAACAAAGGCAAATGATGATTCGCTCCTGGCCATATCCTAGTTGTAGAGATGCGGATGCCTAAATCGGTATCAAATTCCAAGTCTAAACTCGCAATAAAAAATCGGCAAGACAAAAATGCATATGAAATAGCCGAAATGATAGGGCAACTTGCAACAAAATCAGCAAGTAAAATATATGCACACGAAAATAGCCGAAATGATTGGGCAACTCGTAATAAAAAGCAGCGAGTAAAAAGAAAAATAGCCGAAATGATTGGGCACCGCGAAAAATAGCTGAAATGATTGGGCAATCGTGACTTTCATGATATAAAAAGCTGAAATGATAGAGCATCACAGAAAGAAAATAAAAAAATACATATGAAATGAAACTTTTGCCTTGCAGATAAGTCCATACTGACCCCTGTATACAATCCATGGGTATAAACGAAAAGGGAACCATATTTCCCCACCACGCTCTTTCAAACAGAGAGTCAAATCTCGACGGCGACATCTACAGCCTGGACACTCACAACGGAGTTCCTCCTCATTCCAGCAGGATACGGACGCGACATCTACTAAACGGAGCCATGGCAAAGTCCTTAGTTTCAGATCTCGACGGCAACATCTACAGCCTAGAGATCATCAACGGCGTTCCTCCTCATGTCAGCAGGACACGGACGCGACACCACCAATCGGAGCCACGACAAAGCCCCTAGTTCCAAGACTCCACGGTTCACAGACAACCTAAAGTCGATCCCCGACACCGTAGAAAACGGAGAAAGTCGATCCCCGACACCATAGAAAACGGAGAAAGTTGATCCCCGACACCGTAGAAATCGGAGAAAGTCGATCCCGACACCATAGAAAATGGAAAAAAGTCGATCCCCGACACCGTAGAAAATGGAGAAAGTCGATCCCCGACACCGTAGAAAACGGAGAAAGTCGATCCCCGACACCGTAGAAAACGGAGAAAGTCGATCCCCGACACCGTAGAAAACGGAGAAAGTCGATCCCCGACACCGTAGAAAACGGAGAAAGTCGATCCCCGACACCGTAGAAAACGGAGAAAGTCGATCCTGACACCGTAGAAAACGTAGAAAGTCGATCCCGACACCATAGAAAATGGAGCAAGTCGATCCCCGACACCGTAGAAAACGGAGCAAGTCAATCCCCGACACCATAGAAAACGGACAAAGTCGATCCCCGACACCGTAGAAAATGGAGAAACCGTAGAAAACGGAGAAAGTCGAACAGAGAAAGTCGATCCCCGATGCCGTAGAAAACGGAGAAAGTCGATCCCCGATGCCGTAGAAAACGGAGAAAGTCGATCCCGACACCATAGAAAACGGAGAAAGTCGATCCTCAACACCGTAAAAAATGGAGAAAGTCGATCCCGACACCGTAGAAAACGGAGAAAGTCGATCCCGACACCGAAGATAACGGAGAAAGTCGATCCCGACACCGTAGAAAACGGAGAAAGTCAACCCCCAACACCGTAGAAAACGAAGAAAGTCAACCCTCGACCTCCCCGTCGATGCAACGCTTTGACTCGGGAACAACTCAACTCATCAACCACTTACGAGTCCTCTCGACTTGTAAGGGAGAAAATTCTCTTGCGAGATCCTTACGACTATCAAGAGAAAGCATACTTAGGAATCCTCACGACTCCTAAGGAGAAAATACACCTACGAGATCTTCACGACTCGTAGAGAGAAAAATCTTTATGAGACCCTCACGGCTTATAAATTTGAGAAGTCTTAAGCAACAGATCTGAACCTGTTTCCTAAGCCATCACTACCCTACAAAGAGTTCAAGATGCATTGTTCTCATCTACAGACCACATTTGCCAAAATTACATGCCAGAGAAATGAAGGTGCTACTCAAGAGTGCATAAACTGCTTTATGCCAAGTCAGAACAAAAGGCGTAACCTACGGACGTCAGCCACATACTATGCAAGACAGTAAAGAGAGCATTTGATTTGCATCCAGTTAAGCGTTCGAAACATACCCATGCATGTATATACGAAAATGTTTAATGCATAAAATAAACGCACGGAAATGAAAAAGTTGTTATTCATATTTCAGAAAATTCTTACAGCAATGAAAACAATAAACAAAAACATCACCAAAATGTTTATAATGGAAAGACATCAAACCCAGGACATGGATTGAGAAATTCAGAAGTAAGGCCATCTAAAATGCTTCGGGCCTCTCGGACCATTCTCATATGCATCCTCTCATGATCGCAAGCGTCAGGGTCCTCACTGATGTCCTCTGCCCACTGATAGGCAGCGATTATCGTTGTCTGCTGGAAGATTTGATGCAGGATATCAACAAGATTGTCTCGCCGTTTCTTCGAGATCAGGCCCATCAGATATATTGAGTGCACCTTATTTTCGGCATCATCCAATCCCTTAAGCGGCATGGCTTCATAAAAGCCAGGAAGTGCTCCCCAAATCGCTCTCACAACGAGCTTCAAAAGAGCGGAACGACGAGGAAGCAGTCGACCATTGTATTCATCAAAGAGACTCATAACTTCGGCACACTGGGCGTTTGTAAACTTTTGGTTTTGGCAGCGGCCTAGTGCGCGAATGTCTCCATAAAAAATAATTTCGTTAAGATCATACAAATGGACGGTCATAGCACCTGAAAAGGAAAATCAGTGAGAGTTTAGTAGACACACTGATCAAGAAAATGCTTATTGAAATAGACACGGGATTTAAACAAATCTTGATATCCTCATGGAGAAAACAAGTTCTGATTAAGGCGCCCAACAAATTCAAATTTGTGCAAATAAAGAAGAAATCCTAAAAAGGATTCTCATTTAATGAGTGACTCCTCGGGTTAAGGAGTTAGACTCCTCGAGAGCAACGCTCTGCAGACAGATATGACATCTGTTATAATTAATGATGAAGGGAATAAAATTCCCCCCAAAAATTCTAAAGAGCAATGCTCTGCGAAGGTGGAATAATCCATCAAAAACCCTAAAAGCAAAGCTTTACTAAGTTAAAAATTCCGAGATCTTTAAGATCTACAAGATGAACTCTAAGAGTTCTTCTTTAATGGGTTAAGAGACCTTAAGAAAGATCTCTTTAGATCTATGATTTCAAGAGAGCAAAGCTCTGTTAAGAAAACCCTAAAAAATTTCTTTAGATCTATAATCATCTCATAAAAGGAAGAAGAACCTAGTTTTTTTTTTAGATTATAGATCTATAAGACAGAGGACTTTCACAAAAGAGATCATAGCATCTCATCATAAAAAAGGAGGATGAAAAACTTAATTCTCTTCAAATTATAGATCTGTAATGAGGGCTCAACACTCAATAAAAGACAAAAAGGTTGTCAGAACCCAAACCAATGCTCAATATTGTTAAATGAAAAAGGACTGTGCCTTATTAAATGTCCAACAGTTTAAATGAGTGGGCCGAGCCCAAATTGGCCACAGATCCCTAATTTAGATTAATTGAGCCCATATGCTCATAAATCTTTTTAACTGATCTTAGTCCCAAACTTGACTACAGATCTCCCAACCAACATTGGTTCAAGGATACATCTCTTCATACCTCTGATATATGTCGTTGTAATTCTTCAACGTCTTTAGAAAGATGGAGGGTCCCAATAACCAATAAATTTTAGTGCATCCCCAAATAGTTGAACCAAAACCACACAGATTATGACATCTTTAAACTGGACTATGATGTCCTTAAACTCATGGACTATGATGTCCCTAAACTTTACAGACTATAACGTCTTTAAACTGTCATGGACTATGATGTCCTTAAACCCCAATGGACCGCAATGTCCCTAAATTAAAACAATAGAGTCCAAATTCTCTTTTGTTGGATTTAAATGATCATGTTAAGAAGATCTTAGTATAAAAATTAGACTAACGTATCCTTAACAAACGTTTAAGTTGATCTTAGTCTCAAATGAGATTAACGATCCTTAAACCCAACCCAAAACCAAATCTAAAAAAATACGGATTTGGACTAATTCACGCCTTACGGGCAACAACAAAAATTAGTCTCCATATATAATCCACGGGCAATCAAAAATAAAACAAACATACATGACACGAAATGACCATCTGGAAAAGGAGAAAGTGGTTACCGCGCTGCGGTAGCATAATTAACTGTAGGGGCTTACGTCTGCAGGGAAGAGCGTCCCCACAATCAAAAACCCCTCACAATGAGGGGGAATCTGACGAAATCTGCTACATCGGCCGCATCCGTCCAAACCTCCGATGCACGGTGCCATAAATCAACTTGGCATCTACGGAGAGGTGGATGGATAAAACCAAATAGCATCTGCCCCTAAATTCAGGCAAGACGACCTACGTGGTTTCATCTCTGTTTTTGGCGGTAAACAAAGCGGAGCAAGTCAAATCAAACCCTGACACCGCAAGAAGCCGAGCAAGTCAAATCAAGCCCCGATCATCCACGTCGCTAAAATGGAAGCACTGACCGTACACATGGCTAAAATGGCAGCACCGGCCGTCCACATCACTAAAATGGCAGCACCGACCATCCACGTCGATAAAATGGCAGCACCGACTGTCCACGTCGCTAAAATTGCAGCACCGACCGTCCAAGTCGCTAAAATGGAAGCACCGACCGTCCAAGTCACTAAAAAGGCAGCACCATCCGTCCACATCGCTAAAAAGGTAGCACCGACCGTCCACGTCACTAAAAGGGCATTATCGACCGTCCACGTTGCGAAAAGGGTAGCATCGACCTCCACATCGTCAAAACTAGAACCAAATCAAGTCAAGCTCCACACGAAAGAAGATCCATCAATCCCATGTACACGACCCATATATATGGTGTGCATTTATTGATAGGAGGCACTTTGTTGGGGTCAAAAATTACACCCCGGTTGACTAAGTCAAAGTCTGTCAACCCCCAGCTAAGCGGGCCCAAGCCCAAGTCAGGACCAAGCATGGAAGGGGCCGGTTTCATGCCAAGAATGAAGTGATAAATTAGTTTAATGCAATTTTTTTTATAAACAAATGTATGAAAAATGGGCAGAAAGCCAAAATTTTGTAAACCCCATGGCTTATATGCAAAAAGAAATAAGCACATAAGGCATGGGGTGGCACAAGTGACATTTGGTAAAGCCCAAGGGGCTATATGTAAAGTGTGTAGCCTATAAAGGTAAACATGATGAAAAAATCAAGAACTTTTTCATTCTCTCAAAAAATTCTTGGGTTCTGTTCCTCCTTCTCCTTCCTCAAGATCTAAACCTTTTTCCTTAATTAAATTAAGAGTTTCATTATTCTTTTCCCAAAAATGAATAGTTTTTCACCATAAAACCCAGTAAGGGGAGCTCAGATCTCCTATCAGATATCTAAAAGGGATGATTATTAAGTCTCACCTCCGTTTTTCTCCAAGATCCAGCCAATAGAGAGAAGGAAGAAGGAGACTCATCTCCAAAATTCCCATTTTGGGAAGATCCAAGGCTCAAGAGAAAATCCATGGCTCAAGGGAGAAGAAAGGAGTCTCTTTTCATCATCTCCGAAAATATTTTAGAAGTTTAACTCCACAAAAATATATATATATAAAATAATAAATCCCTTCTTTTTTAGGAGTTTAACTCCAAAAGTCAACCGGGGAGTACAACTCCCTGTGCAAAGGTTAAGCCCCTCATCCCTTTTTTAGGAGTTTAACTCCAAAAGTCAACCGGGAAGTACAACTCCCTATGTAGGGGCTAAACCCCTCTTCCTTTTTTGTAGGAGTTTAACTCCAAAATTCAATCGGGGGTACAACTCCCAGTACAGGAGCTAAGCCCCTTTTTCTGCGGGCGCCCAGCGCCCACACGCCAAGTACGTGAGGCGCTGGCGCCCAGCGCCTGCATGCCAAGCACGTGAGGCTCTAGTGCCCACGCGTCCTTGGGACGCCACTCACTTTTTTTTACTATTATTATTTCTTTTTATACACACTTCACACTCAAAACACATCACTCGTTAGAAAAAAATTTCAAACGAGGCGCTGCCCCATACCCCGCAAGGGGGCTGCTAGACCCTTGACCCCCAGCCCGCTATCCAGGTAACAGGACCCCTATAAACTCCGCGAGCTCCCCGATATACCCAAGACCCCTCAAAACACAACACACGCACTCTGCACATTGAGTTCACATGACCAGTTTGACCCGTCAATCGGAGGTTCCCTCGCTTCGAGGGGTAATTAACGACAGCTTAGTCCGCGGCTGCCGAGGATTCGGATCCCCATAATTAATAAATCTCGGCCTGCCCCAGACAGGGGGAATCTGTACATGCCTGACAAGTGCGCGCATTCCCATTTCAATAGGGTGACGAAAAACACCCTACAATGCCCCCTGCGTGTCCTCCTTTTTGGGAGTATATTTCTGGGGTGGGTTTACCCTCCAATTATCAAACAACGCAAATTTCCCCTGTAGATACTGGTCTTCGACCCAGTTCTTGAAAATATAGTAATCTTCAATTGGGTAGCTCACCATTCTACGAGGGCTGTTGACATCGCCGGGTTGCGATGGACGTCGCGCGTCTGGCAATGTGATGACTTTATTACGCATTGCCAATTTAAATAGTCTCCTCGTCTTGTTACGGGGAAATGAATAAGTGCGTCCTAGTCTTTCCTATAAGGATGGGCACGGACGCGCGTTGTTTTGGCGAGCAGCCGGTTTTGGGCCACTCGGATGCTGTTGCGTATTTGCAACGAAGGCCGCTTTCCTTTTACTCTTGTTATTTCGAGGGTCCTTATTTGAGGAGGAAGGCCCGTGGCCCATCTGGTCCATTTGGGCCAGTTTATCTATCAGATCCTGAAAAGTTGTGGGCTTGAAGAACGTCATGAATTGGGACACAGTCGTTTGGGGATCAAGGGTCCCGATGAACATACCAACGGCGGAAGATTCTTCAATGCGTTGTTCGCACTTAGACCACAGGTTCCGCCACCGGATCGTGTATTGGACCTAGGTTTCTTCCGGTTTTACCGTGGTATTGATTAATGTTGTGATTGGAGTACGTTCGCTCGCGCTGGAGAAACGCTGTGTGAACATTAGCTCCATCTCTGCGAATGTTCTCACGGAGTCATTTGGGAGCTCTGATTACCATTCAAAGGCTGTTTCTAACATGCTGCCAACGAATTGGCGAAGCAACAGTTTTTCTTCGCCCCCAATGTTGCCGCACAAAGCTCTAAATTGTGTGACGTGCTGGTGAGGGTTGCCTGTCCCTTTGTAGACATGGAACTTATGAATTGTATATTCCGGCGGGTACTTGATTTGATTATACCGGCTTGGATATGGTCGCCCGGTTCTGACAATTTAGCCAGCAGCTTCATTAGCTTGATGAGCTCTTATTTGTTGAGCAATGTAATCATCAAGGGCGACCTTGGAGATTGTTTCTTCTTTGGCTACTGATAAGGCCGGAGGAGGTGTAACGACTCTGAATTTACTGTAAAAAAATTTTCAATTTAATGTACAGAAAGGAGTTTACAAGCCTGAGTACAATTTATAAGTTAATTTTTGTTTAAGAACAGCAAGAAGCCACTTGTACCTCACTGGTAAAGCCTTGCACTGCTGTGACGTAGCCACTGTGTTTGAACCCCATCAGACACATTATATTTTTCTGATTTTTTCTTTTAAACTTTTTGGAAGCCCAAAATTTTACACGTGCAATGCACATAAAAATGAAAAGACAGAGAAAAAAACATGTGCACAATGTTGTAAATACTGGCGTGAACACGTGGCACCAATCCTACGGCCCCACTCTAAAATCGACCGGCCAAAATGGCTTTATAGCCGGCACTGACGGTCCCCCCATAGCCAAATGTCCCTGGGCTGTGCACACTCGACTCTTGGCCTACCCCTAACTCCTCTGCACTGTTTGATTTCCCTGCAATCAAACAGAGACTCTTCAATTCATAATTTATCATCTTTTTAATGCATTTTAATTCATCTTTTTAATTCCAAAACCCTAATTCCACACTATAAATACTACCCCATGCCCTAACCCTTCCTCATTCTGAAAATTATAGTCAAAATTCTCAAAATTTTCAAAGTACAAGAGGAGTAGAAGAGGAGTTAGCAAGAGATCAATTTCCGGCGATGATCAAAGCAAGTTCCGGCGACGCCACGACACCACGACCCTTCCTCCTTCTACCTTCTCTTCATTTATCTAGCTAGTAAGTCCCTTTCAATCCATCTCCTTCTTCTATGAAAGTCTCTTTTCAAAACATATGTCGGAAGTGGAGTTAACACCGACATCTTCTTTTAAACCTCTAAAATTCCATTTTTTTCCTTAAATTTTCTTCATGCATATTCCTGCACCATGCTTGTTAACATAAAACTAATGTTTAGAACCAAATTTTAATCAAGAATATCATGCAAATAGTTTTAACTTAACTTTTACACTAAAATAGCATGAACTTCACATATCTCTCTTTTAGTATTTTTTTGTTAATTATACCTTTAGAAAACTTCACGGGGTAATGACATACCCCTCACATACACACATGATTCTATAGCACGATACTCTTCGAACATATTTTTGTTACGAATACAAGATTTCATTAAAATACCATTTACTATAAAACGGTTTTCTTTAAAATTGTATTTTTAAATTCCTTTGCAAATATGCCTCTACAACCATTTTTAGAGGATTCGTTGTTGGATGGTGCGGATTATCACACATCTTTAGGCTAGTAGAGCGAGATGCAGACCTTCTCACGGAGTATTCGGTCTTTAAATACGGTTTTTAAGAAAAACGCATTTTTCTATTTAAATAAAATTAATTTTTTTATAATTATATAAAAATTACAAATCTATATATTTTCAAAATATAATAACTTTATATATTTTTCAAATGAAAGAATTACAAGTTTTATCAAAATACCATCAAGATACAAACTTTACACTAAAATAGCATGAACTCTCCAATCTAAGCTATTATCACTAAAATATCTCAAATCTCTAAAATTCATATTCATGGAAACCCTAAATAATATAAATAATTTCTCGAGATTATTTTGAACTATGTCTTAAAAATATTTTTCATAAAACCCCCTCGAGTTATATAAAATTACATTAAGGACTTTAGTAAATATAGGTTTAAGCGGGATCAATTCTCTTGAGCCCCAGGGAGACGGAGAAAGTGAGTGCTTGCCTATTTAAGGTAGAAAACTTAACAGTGTTATCAATGGTAATTGTCTTGGAAAAAGACATAAATCCTGCTGTCCATGTCCAGCAGTTACCGATAACTCCCGAACATAATTCAGGATTTAAATCAGTTATAAGTGTCTGACTCAAGTCTGAGTCTAAATCAAGCTTGAATCCAAACTTAAACCAGAATCCAATTCAAACATGAATCCAAACTCTAACATGTATACTTGAACATGAACCTGAATATCAAACCTGAATACAAGACTTGACCTGACCGAACCATGGCTATAACTTGACATGACTACAAGCTTACATTCTAAACCTGACTACTTGAACAGCTTGTATCCATTGTCTCGGAAAACCATATAATCTATACAATACATTACGGGGTTAACGGGGTAGATTGGTACAGAATGTATAGCGTGGCACAAGATGATCACTAAAAGACACCTACATCAACTCTCATGCCGTTATCCCATGGGTTTTGACGGGGCTTTGTACTACATGTTACCATAGTCCACGGGGTAAGACGGACTTCTCTCGTATACACAAATACCTTCTGTACCAAACTATAAACAACTACATTAGAATATCAATCTTATACATATACATCTTACCAGTTTAGTTCTCATTACTTGCTATATTCCTTTCTTTCTTTTAAGACTTACCGAGCACTAGTTCACTGACGACATTCCTTTCTATTTCTTTCTTTGGAATGTTTGTTAGGAGGATAGGACTCTCTCGAGATAGAGCCTAGCCAGGAGGACGTGGACCAGCTCACTTCCCAGCAGGACTTCTAGCTTCTTGTACTTACTTTTCAGTTTGTATGCCACTATTTAGGCATTGCTTATTATCATTGTATCTTTTATTTTCCGAGCAGTTGTATTGGAAAGATGGATGTTAATAAAAGTTGCTGTTCAATTTATATCACTTGTCATTCTTGTGCATTTTATACATATATTGCTTAATTACGTTTAACGTATTTATTTCTTAGTAAATACGTTGCGGGCCCACCACGTCTCCGCTTCCGTACACTGGGAAGCGAGGCGTGACAGGAGGGTTTGATGTTTCCCCTCTGTCATCCTCGATGATTATTGGCGGGTCTTCGGCCGAGGGTTCTGACTGGATCATCATTCCAACCATGTCTTGGAACAAGAGAGCCATTTGCTTCATATTAGCAGCTTGCTCAGCGGCCTCTTTGTCCTTTCTATCGAGCACCCTTCGCAGAAATTCTGTATCGGTCCCTTGCTCTTGGCGCTGTTTGGCTTCTTTGTCCGAACTTGTTTTCTGTCCAGTGAGTGCCGTCATCTTGTTCAGTATTTCCTAGATCTTTTGTTGTTGTTCCTGAGCCTTTGTCAGCGATCGAGTTTGCGGTCGGTGACTCACCAAAGCACGCCTCCCTTCTTGCCCATTGGTCATATAGACCGTATGGACGATAATGCCCCCAGACTTAGGGCGTTTAGATCCATCGCCATTGGAATTTGCCGCGGGCGTTAGAGTTTTCTCCAGTCTTGTTCTTTTATGGGAGATTGGAGTTGAAGGATCTATTGTGACAGGAACCTGTTTAGGAGAAGTCCCCCATTGTATGGCGGAGGAGTAGTCTTTTTCTTATCGAGCCTTCGATTTCTTTAGTCGACGAGAGTGGTTTTAGTCAATCATAGAGTCCTGGACTTTTCTCCAAACCCTACGAATTTGCAAGGAGAGCCGCTGATGAGGCCACTCCGGCTTTGCCTGCACAGTAACTTCTGCAGGTGGGGGTGATTTCTTTAGCACCGCCGTTAGAGAGTTTTTGCGCACCCTCTTCAGCGGATCAAAGTTGTTTCCGATTAGAACAACAGCGTCGAATTCCACCATTAGAGCTGGTGGGGTGAGTCCAGAGGGGGAGTTGCCCCCAATTTCTCTCACTCGGCGCCAGTGGCGACACCGAGTGTGCCTTGTTGAAGGGATGACCATAGTTTTGAAAGCGGATTCATCACGCCCCTTGTTTTTCTGAGGAGCCATAATTGGTGTAAGCCTGTCGAAGACTGACGTCCTTGCTAAAGTTTGAGGAGGGCCGGCCAATTTTTCGAAGACCGGCTTTCTGATGAGGAAAGCACTTTTGACCGCTTCGCCTATAGTGAGAGTAGGGAGGGCTAGCCGTTATGGGGTAGCCCCTTCAGATATCACGAGTTTCTTTACGGGCCCGTTTAAGTTCTTACCCAGCCTGTTGAAGACTGAGACGCCAGATTTGGACGGCCCGTTGAGAGGGGCCGTTGTGGTTGCCAGTCGATCGAAAACCGACCTTTTAGGAGCTTCTTCTTGCAGCGCTGAGACACTGAAACTCACTGGTGGGTGTTGGGGTCAAAATTTGCACCCCAGTTGACCGGGTCAAAGTTAAGGTCAACCCCAAGTAAGCGGGCCCAAGCCCAGATCAAGTGGGCCCATGCCCAAGTCAAGCCCCGCGGCCGGCCTCCCCCATGCCAAAATGAAATCATGTGATAAATAATTTTTATGTAATTTTTTATGCATGAATGTAAGAAAAATAGGCATAAAGCCAAATTTCTGTAAAGCCCATAGCTTATGTGCAAAAGAAATGAGCACATGAGATATGGGATGGGCAAAATATCATTTTGTAAAAGCCTAAGGGGCTATGTGTAATTTTGTAAGCCTATATAAGGCAACATGATGTTGAAATAAAAGAAGACTTTTCTCTCTCTAAAAAATTATGGTCCGTGCCTCCTCCTTCTTCAAGGTTCTAAAACCTTCTTCCCCTTTTGAATTAAATCTCTTCTTTTTCCAAAAATAAATAGTTTTTCACCACAAAATCCATAAAGGGGAGCTCAGATCTTCCATGAGAACTACAAAATGGGAAATTTTTAAATCTCACCCCCTTTCTCCATGATCCGGCCAACCGAGAAGAAGAAGAATGAGACTCATCTCCAAAAATCCCATCCTGGGAAGATCCAGGGCCAAAGGGGAGAGAAACAAAGGGGTCCCATTTGATCATTTCTAAAGATTTCTATGAGTTTAACTCCATTAAAGACCTATTGGAGTTCAACTCCATAAATTAATCTCTTTTTAGGAGTTTAACTCCAGAAGTCAAATCGGGAGCACAACTCCCAGTGCAAGGACAAAATCCCTTTTCCTGCTGACGCCCAGCGCCCGCGTGCCAAGCACATAGGGACGCTAGCGTCCAGCGCCCACGTGCTAGGCACGTGAGGCGTTGGCGCTCACGCGTCCTTTGGACGCCATTTCCCCCCTTATTTTATATACACTCCATACTAAAAATACCTCCCCCGTTAGAAAAAATTTCTAACGAGGCGCTGCCCCGCACCCCACAAGGGGGCTGCTAGCCCTCTTGACCCCCAGCCTGCTTTCCGGGTAGCGGGGCCCACGTAAAAACTCTGCAGGGCCCCCGATATATCCAAAACTCCTTCAAAACACAACACTGCAAATTGAGTTCGCATGACCTGTTCGATCCGTCAATCGGAGGTTCTCTCGCTCCAAAGGCGAGGGGTAATTAACGGCAGCTTAGTTCGCGGCCGCCGGAGATTCGGATCCCCATAATCAATAAACCCCAGCCTACCCTAGGCAGGGGAATCTGTAATGCGCTCGACAAGCGCACGCGTATTCCCATCTCAATGGGGTGACGAAAAACACCCTACAGTGGGAGTATGGTCCCAAAGGACTGTTTCCTGATTTAAAATCAGGAAAGCCTACGGAAAAGGCTTCAGAAAAGGGTCACGTGCTTACACGTGACCAGCAGTCACGTGTTGGCACGTGACATCTAAAAGCATCAGCAAGGCAAATTCAGCTTCCCGACTACATCAAAGAAAAGGGCTTCAGAAAGGGTCACGTGCTCCCACGTGACCTGGGTCACGTATTGGCACGTGACAATTAAAAGCGGCTTCAAAGGCAAATCGGTTCCCTGATCAAATCAAGGAAAAGGCTTCAGAAGAGGTCACGTGCTCCCACGTGACCAGGGTCACGTGTTGGCACGTGATACTCAAAAGCAGCAGACTTGTTCTCCGGTTAAATCAAGAAAAAGAGTCCAGACGAGGGTCACATGCTCACACGTGACCAGGGGTCACGTGATGGCACGTGACGGTTAAGCAGCAACCAGAAGACAGAGCGCAAAAAGAAAGAAGAAGGCTCGTTCCAAGGGGGTCACGTGCCCACACGTGACCAAGGGTCACGTGGCCACACGTGACCAACTTCAAAGCCCATTTGTTAACAGAATTAAATTATGAGAAAAGACCTCTTAAATCTTTCCAAAGCAACCGATTAAATTAAAGATTTAAAGGTGATTAAATATCATCTATCTGTGGGAAAATCTCGAATTTGGGAAGATTTCCCCGTAAAATCTAACCGAAATAACAAAGGAGAATCTCTGGATTTAAAATCCAATGGTGAATAAAATTCACCTAATAATCCAAAGGTCCAAAACGAATGATGGATACAAATCAAATCTCTCAATGAAAGATTCATCAAAAACTAATTGACTCGGCTGCTTCTCCTATAAATAGGAGCCAAGAGACACACAAAAAAAGATATATGCAGAGGGAAGAAAAGAGAGAAAGCTTGATACGTTAGAGGAATTTGGATCTTCTGCAAAAGAAAACCCTAGGTAAGAAAGGGAAGGTTTTTTTTAACAACAGAGTTTAACTCTGATATAAAATAGAAGGACATATTTCTTTTCTCTTTAAGGGAGGATCTGTAAAGTGCACATCTCCTCTTGAGTTGAGAATTTAATTCTCAATGGTTTGAGATCCTGCCATGCAGATCCAAAGCATAGAGAGGGAATGGAAGCACGAGAATTTAATTCTCACAGGACTATAGGAATTTAATTCCTTCAAAATAAAATTAGGGTTTGACCCTGTGTTATGGGAATTTAATTCCTTCAGAATGAAAAGAATCAGGGTTTAACCCTAGTTAAGAATTTAGTTCTGTGAAAACAACAAGAATTTAATTCTCTTAATCTTATTCCCCAGAATAATTCTCTAACAGAGAGTGGAAGTTTAATTCCCCAAAGCTTTTATTAGGGTTTAACCCTATTCAGTTCTTCACATATATGAGGAATTTAATTCCTACAGAAAATTCAGAGTTCAACTCTTCAAAAGAAACTAGGAATTTAATTCCTCTGAAATTATTAACAGATCTTCTAAACAACTACAGAAAAGCAGGGTCATGTGTCATCACGTGACCCCCCCAAAAGATCTACAGAAAGCCTTTTGAGGCAGCGCCTCACGTGACCCACGTGACCCTTGGCAGAGGCTTTAACATACCTCATTTAAACACCCGTCACGTGATGACACGTGATGCTCCAAAAGATGCGATCTTCTCAGCAGAACAAACGAAGGGAGGGCGCCCTCACGTGCTACCACGTGATCCCTCTTGCCTCAGCGTCTAACGCTAATTGGGAACCCCTGAGCCCAGTGTTAAACACTGTTTTGCCTTAGTGTTCAACACTAATTAAAGAGCTTTCTCGCAGTGTTTATCACTGAATTTCTTAGTGTTTAACACTAAATTAAATCTCTGTTGACAGAGTTTAACATTAATTTTCTTAGTGTTTGACACTAATTTGAAGCCTCTGCTGCTAGTGTTTGACACTGATTTGCTCTAGTGTTTAGCACTAAGTTGAACCCCCCATGTTGCTGGTGTTTAACACCAACTGTCTTTTAGTGTTAAAACACTAACTTGATCCCAGTGTTCAACACTGCTGAATTAACGTTAGCCCAATTAGCTAAATGGTCAGAGGCAAAGCCTCTCCTTCAAGGGACCAATAGGAGGGCCGATGTCCCAGACATGATTGGACTTAGCCAAAGCTGGCCATAAGTCCTCAATTCGTAACTAACTGGGCTAATGGGCTCATAACATAATTAATTGGCCTTGATCCCAAATTGGGCCAAAGACTATTTAATCCACTCCGGTTCCAGGGTACATCTCTTCACTCCTTTGATACTTGGCGTTGTAATCCCTCAACGTCTTCAAAGAGGTGATGGGTCCCGATGACCACACATTGATATGGATTGTGGGGTCCTTAAACCCATGGACTACGACGTCCTTAACCTTGACCGAGATGTCTTAAAACTAACAATGGACTGTGGGGTCCTTAAACCTACGGACTACGACGTCCTTAACCTTGACCGAGATGTCTTAAAACTAACGATGGACCACAATGTCCTTAAACTACCCATGGACCGCAATGTCCTTAAACTACCCATGGACCACCATGTCCCTAAACTGGAACAATAGAGCCACGCATGCTCTTTTGCCGGATCTAAACGATCCCGTTTAAGTTGATCTTAGCCTTAAATATGGCTAACGTATCCTTAAACCTTTCAAACAGACTTTAGTCCCAAATTGGACTATAGGTCCCCCCAATTAACTCTGGTCCAAGGGTACATCTCTGAACTCCTCTGACATCTGTCGTTGTAATCCTTCAACGTCGTCAGAGAGGTGACGGGTCCCGACGGCCATATATCAGATGGACCACTATGTCCCTAAACTGGAACAATGGAGCCCAAATGCTCTTTTGTCGGATCTAAACGATCCCGTTAAGTTGATCTTAGTATCATGTTAGACCAACGTATCCTTAACAAACGTTTGAGTTGATCTTGGCCTCAAATATGGCTAACGTATCCTCAAACCAAACCCCCAAACCCAAATCTAAGATAATACGGATTTGGATTAGTCCACGCCCTACGGGCGACGACATAACTCGGTCTCCGTAAACAATCCACGGGCAACAAAACATAAAATAAATACACACGACACGAAGTGACCATCTGGAGAAGGAGAAAGTTGTTACCGCGACGCGGTAGCGTAATTAACTGCAGGGGCTTGCGCCTACAGGGAAGAGCGTCCCCACAATCAAAACCCCCCTCAAACGAGGGGGAATCTGACGAAGTCTGCTACATCGGCCGCATCCGTTCAGACCTTCGATACATGGTGCCATAAATCAACTTGGCATCTTCGGAGAGGTGGACGGATAGCACCAATTAGCATCTGCCCCGAACCTCAGGCGAGACGTCCCGCGTCCCGGCCGCCGTTCGGAGGGGAACAGATTCGGGCACGCCCGGTGGGACCTTTTCCTCTTTCCACTCCACACTTCGTGTGTCGTGAGTCGCGAACCAATCGCGGTTCGCTAATGGTTGCCCTTGGGTTTCAAGATACTAAGAATTGGCGTCTTGCTTATTGCAGAAAGCAAAGAATCGATGGCTTCTACTTCTGCGAAATGCTCCAACTGCTCGGACTGCAATTTCGACCAACGCTCTGCCTCGCCAGGAGGTATAGCCTACGGACCCCAAGCTGCTTCGTTATTCACAATACCGGTGGACCAGGTGGCTCAGGCCACTACCGGATTGTTCTTTGGGACTATGTTCCCACCAACAAGCTTCACGGCGCCGGTGCTGACAAAGGAAGATCACAAGAAGTCGGTCTTTGATCGTCTTACCCTTGTCGCGGCTCCTCTCAACGGGTCGCCCAACATCAGCGCCTCGGTCTTCTCTAGATTGGGCCAGAAATTCTGTGGACCCATCATGGGGCCTACAATCCCAGAGAAGGCTGTTTCTAAGAAAGTGGCCGGTCCTGCTCCCGAAATCGCCAAGGCGGCTTCCCCGGCCAAAAGGTCGGTCCTTACAAGATTGACGGCCCCAGCTCCCGCTCCTGCTATCCAAAGGGCATCGGTCTTTGACAGGCTAACATCAGCAGCGACCCCCCATCTATACAGGGGGCAAGACGAAGCCATTCTCACCGCTGAACCAACGCCGTCCGCTCGACACGCTCGACGTCGCCACTGGCGCCGAGTAAGGAAAGCTGGGGGCAACTCCCCCTCTGGGCTAACCCATCAGCCCCAATGGCAGAAGTTAATGCTGCTGTTCCAACTGGGAACAGCTTCGAGATGCTAAATAAGGTGCGAAGGAATTCTCCTACTGCGGTGCTAAAGAGGTCTCCTCCCCCACTAAAAAAGGTTGTGGAAATAAAGTCAGAACAGCCCCGATCCCCTCAACGGCTGTCTTCCAAAATCTATAAGGTTTGGCGGCAGGCCCGAGACTCGATGATCAATCCAAACTTCTCCCGCCAGCACAAGAAGTTGAAAATCCAATCGGAAACCGGTCACCAGGATAAACCACGAAAGGCTGTCTGGACGTCCACCTCAACGGCCTCCTTAACCTCCACTGCTCATAAAAGGAGGAAGCCAGAGAAGATCCCCCAGCCTGCAACGACAGCTAAAAGCACTGAGCCCAGACGCCCTAAGTCTGGGGGCATGATGGTCCACACCGTATACATAGCGTCAGGAAAAGAAGACGGCCGTGCGTCTACAGGTCATAGACCGCTTACACGGTCGGTGACCAAAGCTCAGGAGCAACAGCAAAAGCTCCAGGAAATGATGAATGCTATGGCCGCACTTACCGGGCCAAAAGAAAACCCAGAAACGTCCTCAGAAGAACGCCAGGAGGAAGAAACCGACGCCGAATTCCTTCGCCGGATACTGGAGAAGAAGGACAAAGAGGCTGCTGAAAAAGCAGCCAATATACAACGTATGGGCCTTCTCTTCCAAGACATGATAGGAATGATGATCCAGCAGGACCCACCCGCCGAGGATCCCCCAATCGTTCTTGAAGACGACCGAGGAGAAACGTCAAATCCACCACCGGCCCTCTCAACGGCCAAAGAGGAGACAATCTCTAAGGCTGATTTAGTCGACTATATAGCCCAGCAAATTCGGGTTCATCATGCGACTGAGGCAGCTGGTCAAGTCTTAAAGACAGGCCGGCCGTATCCAAGCTGGTACGACCAAATCAAATACCCGCCGGGTTATACAATACCAAAATTCCACGTGTATAAGGGGACCGGCAATCCCCATCAACATGTTGCCCAGTTCAGGGCCCTTTGCGGTAACACCGGCGGTGATGATAAACTGTTGCTTCGCCAGTTCGTGGGCAGCTTATCAGAAACAGTGTTCGAATGGCATTCAGAACTCCCGAACGATTCTATCAAGACGTTCGCTAAAATGGAGCTGCTATTCACTCAGCGATTCGCAAGCGCCAGCGAACGCACTCCAATAACGGCACTGATTAACGCCAGGGTAAAACCAGGCGAAACCTGGGTCCAGTATGCTATACCCTGGCGGAATTTGTGGTCGAGATGCGAGCAACGCATTGAGGAAGCACCTGCGGTGGGCATGTTCGTGGGAACTCTAGACCCTCATGCAACTATCTCCCAGTTTATGATGTTCTTTAAGCCAACCATATTCCAGGCTTTAATCGACAAGCTGGCTCAGATGGACCAGATGGGTCATAGAACACCTCCCCCGAAGTCGGAACCTCGGAATGACAAAGGTAAATGAAGGGCAACCTTCGTCGCGAATGCCCAGCAGCAACCTAACGCCCCGAAGCTGGCAGATCAATTGGAAGAAAGACGCCGGTATTATAATGAGAAGATGAAGCATCCCTACTCGTTCCCACGAGACAAGACGAAACGGTTATTCGAGCTGGCAGTACGCAACAGACTTATAAACCTACCAAATCCAAGGCGACCACCACAACCCGCTGAGGTGAATAACCCTAACTATTGCCCTTACCATCAAACGGTAAGCCATCCGATTGAGGATTTCTTCGTCTTCAAGGGATGGATTGAAGATCAATACCTTCAGGGGAAGTTTGCACTCTCCGAAAAGTGGAAGGTGAACCCACCACAGCCGCATACTTCTAAGAAAGCAGATACACCGGGGGCAACCTGTTCCTTTATTGAAGAAGCTCCATGGGAGGTCGTGCTGTCAACTAAAACCAAAAGAATCCTGAGGGACCTTCATGCGTGCCCTGCGATCGAATGGAAGGACCCGCTTGAACCTCAAATTATCGAAAGGATGTTAAAGCCATGCCCAACTACGAAGACTCGTGATAATGGCTCGAATACTCACGCCCGACCGTCAAAATCTTCGAAGAAAAAGAAGAAGAAATCCAAGAAGCCCGTGAAGCTTGGAGACGAGCACACGAACTTGCAGAAGCAAATCGACGCGCTGGAAGAGTACAATCAAAAGGCGCGAACTCCTGTCACACTGCAAGAGTTCCTCAACCATATCTTTCAAGAGGGAGATGATAGAGAGAGTTCGTCGGATGAATCTGAGGGATATGTGGCGAGTTGTAACGTTATCTCCCACTCGTTTACCGACGATGAAAAGACTCCTGGCACCAAGAAGCTAGGGACAGAGCCTGAACCAGAGCGTGCGTGGCCAACAGATGAAATGATCAACGCCTTTCTAAACGAGATTCGTCTAAAGAGTAAAGCGGATCAGGAGCGTGAGATGGCCGCATCGGAAGGAGCCAAATGCAGACGACCGAACGAAAGAGTTGAAGTGCTCCCGCCAGATCAAAAAGCATCCGAGACAGACAAGAAGATATTCAAGACGAGAAAAAGGTTTGCTAAAGCCATGTCAATGAGAATGAAGCTACCACCCTCGGAAGAAAACACGCTTAACGGTGTGGAAAGGCACCCTGATTATTGCGCATATCATCGGAAAATTTCACACCCCACGAAGGAGTGCGACGCCTTTAAGATATGGTGGCAAGGATTTGTTGCTCATCGGCAACATTTTAAGCACATGAAACGCAAGATTCGCCGGGAACAAAGAAGCACTGTCGACGGGCGCAACAGAACTACTGGCAGCTGTTACATGGTTAACGCCGGGGGGTCACAAGTTCTCACCTTTGGGAGCGATTCTGATGAAGAAATGGCTCTGGGCCCTCTCTTTAAAGAATCCGTTTTAGGGAAAGAGGAGAAATCGGAGGCCTGCGAGAACATTCAGCTGCGCAATCGCACACTCCCAGAAAAGAATCTCGGGCCCGCGAGTAGAAAAGATAAGGGAAAGGAAAAGGTCACTGAAGATATCACTTTAGATGACCAAGTCATGAAAGAGCTGGCTGCCAAAGACCCTCCTAGGAAGGGTAAGGTGGACTATAACATCCTAGCGCACCTAAGGAAGCTACCTTCTCAGCTTAGCATTCTCGATGCCCTCCGGTTATCGGAAGAAGCGCGAGACTCACTAATTAAGGCGTTACAAGAACCTAAGCAATTCCAAGCCTTCCTCGCCACTGAAAGGATGAAGGATGAATTGGAGGAAGTGCATACGGCCGACATCACTTTCGGTAACGAAGACCTCCTTCTCGGGACGTGCGACCACAACCGTCCCCTATATGTCTCTGGATACTGCCATGACATCAAGATAGGCAAGATCCTGGTGGATAATGGATCCTCCGTCAATCTCCTTAACGTTCGGGTGTTAAAGGAAATCTGCATGAGTGTGCAACACCTCGCTCGTGACAAAATTACCATCTCTGGTTTCGACTCCCAATCGTCACGGACTCTCGGATCTGTAATACTAACACTACGCTTCGGACCGCTCGTCACGGATATCAAATTCCATGTCCTTGATGCCAAGAACTGCTACAACGCCTTGCTCAGTCGCCCTTGGTTACACGAACACAATATCATCCCTTCGACACAACATCAGTGTATGAAGTACTTCAAGGATGGTTTCGAATATACCGTAACAGGTGAGCTGAATCCATTCTCCGTTAACGAAGTCCGCAAGTATGAAGATGCGAAGTACTTTTTGCCAGACTTCGAGGATACAGAAAAGTGTCGCAAGCCGAAAAACAAAGCCGCCGCCACCATCCCTGTTTTCGGGAGCGATACCGAAGAAGAAGAAGAGATAGTTTATGCCGGGCCATCTCAACGCAACGACCCGGGGACGTCCGTCCCCATGTTGGTCTTCGGAAGTGACTCGGAGGATGAGGTCAATGCCGTGTTCTCCAATCGGCTGTCAATACAAGCACCCCCTAGCAATGATCAGAGTTTGCAAATCACCATGGTACCGCGAGAACACTACAAGGATCTCGACACACTTCAAGCTCACAATGTGCAAGACCTGCAAACATTTTACGTCCGTCCCAGGCAAAGGGGTGAGAAGGTAATCCTATTCTACCGATCCTCAGAGTCGAAAATAGAGAAAGAAATCTGGCATGGCACGGATGTTACACTCGACAGGCTCCAACCCATCCGTTTGCCCAGATATTACACAAATGGACTAAAGAGGCTATTGAAGCGCCAAGGAGTACCCTTAAAACAGACTGTCCGACAGGTTCGGTTCTACAACAGGATTTGGGATGTCCCTGGGACTCAACGCAAATTACCCAACGGGAAAATGGAAACACTTGGGCTTGGATACGCGAGAACCGGAACACAGGAATGGGCCCACAGTAGCGACGCTATATATACCTTTGATGAAGAAGAGGGCGCCCTGTCAGGAAATACCAACCCTTCATCAAAACTAGACCCCGCGATTGAAGCGCCGAGTCCGTCGTTTGAATAACGAATGGACAAGCTTATCAGGAAAGTGGGTCAAAAAGCTCGGGAAGACCACAACCATGAGATGGCCATCTACGAGAAGGCCAGGACGCAACGTCTATTTCAACAGGCTGCAAAAGACAAAGATGCTCATCCTTGTCAACCCGTTGTACGAAAGGCCCGACGTAGAGACGGAAATAAATCAAGAAGCGGAAAGGGGAGCCGACAACAACGACGCAGGATTAGAGAGTTACGTGATCGGGTATTGCGCGGCTCGGATTTGTCCCTCATGAAGAAGATGATTCGAGCGTACTCCTTCCCCCGAGACATGACGGAGAAGTTACTCGAGCTCGCTATAAAATATCAAATGATCGCGCTTCCAGAGTCTAGACACCCTGAGTAAGCTAACAAGGCTCTTCATTTGAACTATTGCTCTTATGACCGAGCCATAGGACATCCTACCGAAGACTGCTTCACCTTCAAGAACTGGGTCGAGGACCAGTACCAACAGGGCAGATTCGCTTTATCCGACGGCTGGAGGGTAACGCCGCCACAAAAGCACGAACCCAAAGCCGCAAAAGCAAAACTAGATCCACCTCAGTTCTGGAAGCGGATTCGCACCTGTTATACGATTACGTTATTAAAAGAAGAGCCCGAGAACGTGGATGACCTTCCCTGGTGCTTTGAGAACAGCGATGATGAGGTGGTCTCAGAATTTCCGCCAGCTCCAAAAGAACTGGAAGACGGCATACATACAACTGCAGATAACCTCAAGAAGATTGAGTTGGGATCGGCAGATGACCCGCGACCGACATTTGTCAGCGAGCTGCTATCTGAAGAAAGGGTGGGCGCGTTAAAGAACGTGCTTCTACGGCATAAAGACTGCTTCGCGTAGAACTACTCCGAGATGCCAGGATTAGATCCGGAGATTGCTGTGCATAAATTAGCAATATCCCCAGATGTCAAGCCGGTCAAGCAGGCGCCAAGAAGGATGCGACTCGAGCTTGAAATGAGCATCAACGCCGAAGTCAAGAAGCTGGTCGATTCTGGATTTATCCAAGAAGTCCAATATCCCGACTGGATCGCCAATATCGTCCCGGTAATGAAGAAGAATGGGACGGTACGCATATGCGTGGATTTCAGGGATCTCAATAAAGCATGTCCAAAGGACGATTTCCCAGTACCAGTAACTGAACTAATGATAGATAACACGTCCACTCACGAGGTTTTCTCCTTTATGGACGGTTCATCAGGATACAATCAGATAAAAATGCATCCCGAAGACCAGAAGCACACCGCTTTCCGGACCCCTTTGGGTATATTCTGCTACAGGGTTATGCCCTTTGGTCTAAAGAACGCCGGCGCTACCTATCAAAGGGCCATGACAAAAATCTTCGACGACCTCATACATGACATCGTCGAGTGCTATATCGATGACCTTGTAGTAAAGAGCATGTCATATGAAGAGCATTTAAAGCATCTGGAGACTGTATTTCAACGCCTTCGGCAATACAATTTGAAGATGAATCCCCTCAAATGCGCGTTTGGAGTTTCCTCGGGTAAATTCCTGGGATTCATCATCCGACATCGAGGTATCGAAATAGATCCATCTAAGATCAAGGCGATCATGGAAATGCCTCCGCCAAGAACCCTCAAACAGTTGCGGTCTCTCCAAGGGAAGCTCGCATACATCCGACGGTTTATCGCCAATCTTTCAGGTAAGTGCCGTCCTTACAGCCACCTGATGAAGAAAGGAACTCCATTCGTCTGGGATCACAAATGCCAAGGTGCACTAGACGAGATCAAGCAGTACCTGCAGAACCCTCCGGTGTTGGCTGCGCCGGTCAAGGGAAAACCCCTCATTCTTTATACAACCGCCCTTGAAGGTTCCTTAGGCGCATTATGGGCACAAGAGAACGATCAAGGGAAAGAGAGAGCACTCTACTACTTAAGTCGAGTTCTGCTGGGGACAGAAAACAACTACTCTCCCATTGAAAAACACTGCTTGGCGTTAATCTTCGCGATAACAAAACCTAGGCACTATGCATTGGCGCACGAAGTCCGTCTCATTTCGAAGGTGGACCCTCTTAAATATTTGATGGCAAAGGCTATATTGACGGGACGACTCGCTAAATGGGCCCTGCTCTTGATGGAGTTCTCGATAACATATCAACCTCTCAAAGCACTGAAAGGCCAGGCCATCGCCGAATTTCTCGTTGAGCATCCAGTACCTACCGGTTCTCCTCTGAACTGCGATTTGCCAGACGAACATGCATTCGATGCGATCGGCGGCGGTAATACCCGATGGGAACTCTATTTTGACGGGGCATCTTCCATGAAGAAGTGCAAACAATGTACCCCCATAATCAAATCGGGAGTAGGCCTCATCTTCGTAACCCCACAAGGAGGGATAATGCGCTTCGCCTTCTCCTTAACAGAGCCGAGGAAAAACAATGAAGCTGAATACGAAGCTCTGATAGCAGGCCTCGAGATCGCCATCGACATGGGAATTGAAAATCTCCTCGTGTATGGGGATTCCCAACTGGTCGTTAGTCAAGTAAACGGCGACTACCAGACATGCAAACCAGAATTGGTGAAATACGGCGAAAAGGTGCAAAAACTGTTGACCCAAATTCCCTCCTATACTTTGGAAAGTATACCACGTGCGGAGAATAGCAAAGCAGACGCGTTAGCTAAGCTCGCTAAAGAACTGGCTGACGAGAACCTCGATGACGTCAGAATCGTGGTACAAAGCCGTCAAGTGCTCGTCCTAGCAGAAATATCTCCGGAATCATACGAAGAAAAGGGAGCGACTGAGCAGACGATCCTACAAATAAAAGACCGTGAGAAGGCCGAGGACTGGAGGGAAGTCTTCATAGACTACTTTAGGTCCCACCGAATGCCCGAAGAAGCGTCCTCAAAACATCAGCTCATGAAACGGGCTCTATCTTTCGCTTTCGTCAACGATACTCTATACAATAGATCGTTTGATTCTCTGTGGCTGAGATGCTTAGGACCTGACGAAGCAGAAAGAGTCGTTCAGGAAGTTCACGACGGACTCTGCGGTTCTCACCAAGCAGGCCCGAAAATGAAATTGAAGATCAAACGGATGGGTTATTACTGGCCCACGATGGTCCAAGACTGTCTCGAGTATGCGAAGCAATGCCACTCGTGCCAGATTCGTGGAGACTTTATCCACCAACATCCGAATCCACTACACCCAACGGTGGCTAGCTGGCCATTCGAAATGTAGGGGACTGACATAGTCGGCCCCATCGAGCCAGCATCGTCCCGGGGACATCGTTTCATCCTGGCGACAACTGATTATTTCTCCAAATGGGCAGAAGCAGTACCGCTGAGGGAAGTGAAGACGGAGAATATCTCCACTTCTTCAAGACGCACGTCATCTATCGGTTTGGAACCCCACGGCGGATTATCTCCGATAATGGGCCAGCCTACAGAAGCCATAAGATTAGCCGCTTCGCGCAGCAGCACAATATAGACTGGAGATATTCTTCAGTTTACAATCAACGAGCTAACGGTCTGGCCGAGGCCTTCAATAAGACCTTGACAAAGATCATAAAAAAGACGGTGTCCCGAAATAAGAAAGACTGGCACGAGAGGCTGCAAGAGGCCCTTTGGGCCTATCGAACTACATTCAAGACGGCCACGAACACAACGCCGTACGCGTTGGTATTTGGGACGGAAGCAGTGCTCCCCCTCGAGATAGAGCTACCCTCTCTGCGAGTGGCGGTCCACTATGAGCTGACGGACGAAGAAAATGCTCACCTTCGGCTCGAGGAGCTTGATGCCCTCGATGAAACCCGGCTCATAGTGCAATAAAATCTAGAGGCCTACAAAGCAAAGATGACGCGCTCATACGAAAGATTAACCAGGCTGAGGACATTCCGCCAAGGCGAACTCGTACTCGTAGTCAAGAGACCTATGATCCCCAATCGCGCCAAGCGGGGAAAATTCGAGCCAAACTATGAAGGCCCGTACATTATAGACAAGGTCTACCAGGGTGGAGCCTATCTACTCATGGACATGCACGGTGAAAGGCCTTTCAGGCCAATAAACGGCCGCTTCCTAAAGAAATACTATGCTTAATGAGCCACAGCCTAGGTCAATGATAGATGACGACGACTATGTCCGCTCGCTATCTTCCTAAGCTCAGACTTTATAAGCAGTAGCCGGCCTTCCCCTGAATGGACCGAAACGTCCGTAAACTAATGATGGACCGAAACGTCCTTAAACTGACGACGGACCGAAACGTCCTTAAACTGACGACGGACCGAAATGTCCTTAAACTAATGACGGACCGAAACGTCCCTAAACTACTACCGCAGTATCCTTAGGCTAACGAGATGAATAAAAAAAAGAAGAAAAAGAAAAATATATAAAAAAAAATGATAAAAAACGGTATGTCCATAAGCAAAATGGGCACGGATGAAAACCCGAAAGGGCTCCGTGAGTAAAAACAGCAGGGCTACCGGCGAGCGTTCGTGAAAACCCGAAAGGGCACGACCTTGTAAAAAAAAGAGAAAAAGAATAAAAAAACGGTATGTCCATAAGCAAAATGGGCACGGATGAAAACCCGAAAGGGCTCCGTGAGTAAAAACAGCAGGACTACCGGCGAGGGTTTGTGAAAACCCGAAAGGGCGCAACCTCGTTAAAAGACACTTATAGGGTCCTCTCGACCTTGCAAGGAGAAACCACCCGCGTGAGATTCTTACGACTTACAAAGGAGCAACACACTTAGGAATCCCCATGATTCCTAAGGAGAAAATATACTTGCGAGATCCTCACGACAAGTAAGGAGAATTCTCTTATGGGACCCTCACGGCTCATGAGATTTGAAAGTCTTAAGTTACAGAAACCTGAACCTGTTCTTAAGCAAATCCCCCACAACCTTCGATACTGCCCTACAAGGGACTCAATACTGACCCTTGTATACAATCCACGGGCGTGAATAAACATTTCCCCAGCAAATTCCCACCCGTGACTAGGGATATGTCCATATGATGAGCAACCCTTGTAGGTCCTCTCGACCCATAGGGAGAAAGCCCTCTTGTAGAATCCTTACGACTTGCAGAAGAACATACACTTAGGAATCCTCACGATCCCTAGGGAGAAAATACGCCTACAAGATCCTCACGACTTGTAGGGAGAAGTACCTTTGTGAGACCCTTACGGCTCATGAAGTCAAAAGCCTTGGTCGACAGGAACCTTAACCCTGTTTGCTAAGCCACCTTCGTTCAACATCGACAGAGGTAAATGATGATTCGTTCCTGGCAACATCCCAGTTGCAGCGGCGCTGATGTCAAAATCGGTGTCTAAAATCCAAGCTTGCGGTGAAAAAGCTAGCAAGCCACGCATGCATACGAAATAGCCGAAATGATGGGGCAACTTGCAATAAAAAGCAGCAAGTAAAAATGTGTGCATAAAAAATAGCCGAAATGATGGGGCAACTCGCAATAAAAAACAGCGAGTAGAAAATAAATAAATAGCCGAAATGATTGGGCACCGCGAAAAATAGCCGAAATGATGGGGCAATCGCGACCTTCGCGATATAAAAGCCGAAACGATAGATCATCGCGGAAAAAGAAATAAAATAAAAATAAAATTTATGCCCTACAGGTGATGTTCCATCACACCCTGTACACAATCCAAGGGCGTAAACAAAAAGGGAACATACCTCCCCCCCAGGTTTCACCAAAGGAAGAAGCTAAATCTCAACGGGTCACAAGCGATCTAGAGGTCATCCCAACACTCGTCTCGTAACGAAGGACACAACTTCAAGCTAAGCGAAACAGCGGCAACTCCCAGTTTTATGGCTCGGTGGTATACATATCGCCAACAGTCAAACCTCCATCCCGTGAAATGCGGATACAATCAGCAAAATTCCTGGTTAGGTGGAACGCGGATAACGTCACTCTTTGACCCCGTGGAAAACATCCAGAGCGGAGCCTAGTCCTCGCCGAGCACGGCAGTGAACCCATGTGAAGCATCTAGTGCAAAATTCCTGGTTAGGTGGAACACGGATAACGTCACTCTTTGACCCCGTGGAAAACATCCAGAGCGGAGCCTAGTCCTCGCCGAGCACGGCAGTGAACCCGTGTGAAGCATCTAGTGCAAAATTCCTGGTTACGTGGAACGCGGATAACGTCACTCTTTGACCCCGTGGAAAACGTCCAGAGCGGATCCTGGTCCTCGTAGAGCACGGCAGTGAACCCGTGTGAAGCATCCAGAGCGGAGCCTAGTCCTCGCCGAGCACGGCAGTGAACCCGTGTGAAGCATCTAGTGCAAAATTCCTGGTTACGTGGAACGCGGATAACGTCACTTTTTGACCCCGTGGAAAACGTCCAGAGCGGATCCTGGTCCTCGCAGAGCACGGCAGTGAACCCGTGTGAAGCATCCAGAGCGGAGCCTAGTCCTCGCCGAGCACGGCAGTGAACCCGTGTGAAGCATCTAGTGCAAAATTCCTGGTTACGTGGAACGCGGATAATGTCACTCTTTGACCCCGTGGAAAACGTCCAGAGCGGATCCTGGTCCTCGCAGAGCACGGCAGTGAACCCGTGTGAAGCATCCAGAGCGGAGCCTAGTCCTCGCCGAGCACGGCAGTGAACCCGTGTGAAGCATCTAGTGCAAAATTCCTGGTTACGTGGAATGCGGATAACGTCACTCTTTGACCCCGCGGAAAACATCCAGAGCGGAGCCTAGTCCTCGCCGAGCACGGCAGTGAACCCGTGTGAAGCATCTAGTGCAAAATTCCTGGTTACGTGGAACGCGGATAACGTCACTCTTTGACCCCGCGGAAAACGCCTAGAGCGGAGCCTGGTCCTCACCAAGCACGGCAGTGAACCCGTGTGAGGCATCCAGAGCAAATACCGGACTGTGGAGTCCTTAAAATCCACGGACTATGATGTCCTTAACCTCGACCGCGATGTCTTAAAACTAACGATCAACTACCCTGATTCCCTACGGATTCTACCTTGGTTTAAGGGTACATCTCTTCACTCCTTTGATACATGGCGTTGTAATTCCTCAACGTCTTCAAAGAGGTGACGGGTCCCTGCAACCAAACATCGGACTGTGGAGTCCCTAAATCCACGGACTATGAGGTCCTTAACCTTGACCGTGATGTCTTAAAACTAACATCGGACTGTGGAGTCCCTAAATCCACAGACTATGAGGTCCTTAACCTTGACTGTGATGTCTTAAAACTAACATCGGACTATGGAGTCCCTAAATCCACGGACTATGAGGTCCTTAACCTTGACCGTGATGTCTTAAAACTAACATCGGACTGTGGAGTCCCTAAATCCACGGACTATGAGGTCCTTAACCTTGACCGCGACGTCTTTAAACTACGATACCTGGAGCAGCCCTCTGGCCCCGTGAAACATGGACAAGGGCGACCACATCCAGCACTTGCAGGCCCTCACGACCTGTAAGGAAGAAAACTCTCTTGTGAGATCCCTACGACTCTCAAGGGAAAACCCGCTTAAGAATCTTCACGATTCTTAAGAAGGACTTACACCTATGGGATCCTCTCGACCTGTAGGGAGAAAAACTCTTTATGAGACCCTCATGGCTCATAGAATGCAAAAGTCTTAAGAAGCAGATCTTAACCCTGAATCCTAAGCCATCACTGTCCTGCAAAGAGATCAAGAGAAATTGTTCGCAGAACACATTCAATAGAAAGGGGACACACCATTGAAGGAAAGAATATGTCCTCATTTATAAACCTCCCTTCGACAACAATACTCGATCTAAAGCCAGCACAAACCACCCGATACGGGAGATAATGAGGCAAGTTTCTGATCTGTATCCTATCAGGGACGCATTTGCAACTGTACGAATGTTTAAAAGGAAATGTTGCCCGAGGCACTGGTGTGCATGCAACGTAACGATGGTGCTCGTAATTAAAGAAAAATAGACAGCTCATTTACGCAAGCAAGACACACGTACGACTATCTGACAAGCATGAAAATTCAACAGAAAGCATGCAAACCACCAATGATTAGAGGAGTACATTGATTCAAACATACTACATTGGTGGGAAAAGATCACCAAACAAGGGATCGGAAATACAAGGGTTAACAAAGCAAAACACAAAATTCTCCAACTCCCTCTCCGCCTTCTCCAGCACGTCAAAACGGCGGTTTTCGCGAGGAGTCGCTCCCCACCGGTTGGAGCCGTGCTCATCAGCGAAAGCAGACACGACGGCCCGACGAGCTCTTATCTGACTCAGTAAATGAACTGAGTGATCCTTCAGAGCCTGAGTGATTAGACAAGCCTCATGAAAGCACTCAAGCTTGTCCTCCGCCGCGTCAAGGATCGCCGAAGTCATCTCCGCCGGATGAGGGGGTATATTGGCAAGCATAGACAGGAGGATCATCCGGAGCCAAATGGAGCCCATGGGAAGAGGAGAGTTGCGACGAGTCAGTAGCTCGTACATCACCGTGTCACATTGAGCATCGGTGAGAAGGGGATCCGCCAGCCGCACAGCGAAGCGAGGGATTATCTCCTCAAGGGGCACCTCCCATGGTTGCCGACGAGCATGGGGACGATTGCAAGCCATGGAGATTGATCGGGTTCTCAAAGATGACCACCTTAAGGTATGAATGGGTTTCTCTGCGAAGAAAAGAAGTAAGGCATGGGGTTCAGGTTATAAAGGGGAGCGTTTAACGCTATGCATAAAAAATGATATGCATGGTGGGACTATTCTCAAAGCCCGGAAAGAAGGGGAGAGCGTTGGAAATGAAATCCAATGACGCATTGGAATTAGGCTAGGGAAATGAAACGTCCCCATCAAGCAGATCCCTGCATGCGCAACACGTGAGCGCTAGCCTTTGATTGGAAAATAAGGCGGCACTGCACAGACACAACAGAGAACTAAGCTCTGAGAACGAGAATCAAATTCTTAAAAGAAAGGTTTGAAAGGAAGGACATGAAAGAGTGAAGGCGCTTCTGAAAGGACGTTTCGTCTACCCTACTCCCCAAAGCAGATCCAGCGGTCATAAAAGTGACAGCGTTGCACTCACGTGCAGACACGTGAGAACAACGCTGTGGGGGCATTTGTTTCCTGATTTAAAATCAGGAAAGCCTACGGAAAAGGCTTCAGAAAAGGGTCACGTGCTTACACGTGACCAGCAGTCACGTGTTGGCACGTGACATCTAAAAGCATCGGCAAGGCAAATTCAGTTTCCCGACTACATCAAAGAAAAGGGCTTTAGAAAGGGTCACGTGCTCCCACGTGACCTGGGTCACGTGTTGACACGTGACAATTAAAAGCGGCTTCAAAGGCAAATCGGTTCCCTGATCAAATCAAGGAAAAGGCTTCAGAAGAGGTCACGTGCTCCCACGTGACCAGGGTCACGTGTTGGCACGTGATACTCAAAAGCAGCAGACTTGTTCTCCGGTTAAATCAAGAAAAAGAGTCCAGACGAGGGTCACATGCTCACACGTGACCAGGGGTCACGTGATGGCACGTGACGGTTAAGCAGCAACCAGAAGACAGAGCGCAAAAAGAAAGAAGAAGGCTCGTTCCAAGGGGGTCACGTGCCCACACGTGACCAAGGGTCACGTGGCCACACGTGACCAACTTCAAAGCCCATTTGTTAACAGAATTAAATTCTGAGAAAAGACCTCTTAAATCTTTCCAAAGCAACCGATTAAATTAAAGATTTAAAGGTGATTAAATATCATCTATCTATGGGAAAATCTCGAATTTGGGAAGATTTCCCCGTAAAATCTAACCGAAATAACAAAGGAGAATCTCTGGATTTAAAATCCAATGGTGAATAAAATTCACCTAATAATCCAAAGGTCCAAAACGAATGATGGATACAAATCAAATCTCTCAATGAAAGATTCATCAAAAACTAATTGACTCGGCTGCTTCTCCTATAAATAGGAGCCAAGAGACACACAAAAAAAGATATATGCAGAGGGAAGAAAAGAGAGAAAGCTTGATACGTTAGAGGAATTTGGATCTTCTGCAAAAGAAAACCCCAGGTAAGAAAGGGAAGGTTTTTTTTTTAACAACAGAGTTTAACTCTGATATAAAACAGAAGGACATATTTCTTTTCTCTTTGAGGGAGGATCTGTAAAGTGCACATCTCCTCTTGAGTTGAGAATTTAATTCTCAATGGGTTGAGATCCTGCCATGCAGATCCAAAGCATAGAGAGGGAATGGAAGCACGAGAATTTAATTCTCACAGAACTATAGGAATTTAATTCCTTCAAAATAAAATTAGGGTTTGACCCTGTGTTATGGGAATTTAATTCCTTCAGAATGAAAAGAATCAGGGTTTAACCCTAGTTAAGAATTTAGTTCTGTGAAAACAATAAGAATTTAATTCCCTTAATCTTATTCCCCAGAATAATTCTCTAACAGAGAGTGGAAGTTTAATTCCCCAAAGCTTTTATTAGGGTTTAACCCTATTCAGTTCTTCACATATATGAGGAATTTAATTCCTACAGAAAATTCAGAGTTCAACTCTTCAAAAGAAACTAGGAATTTAATTCCTCTGAAATTATTAACAGATCTTCTAAACAACTACAGAAAAGCAGGGTCACGTGTCATCACGTGACCCCCCCCAAAAGATCTACAGAAAGCCCTTTGAGGCAGCGCCTCACGTGACCCACGTGACCCTTGGCAGAGGCTTTAACATACCTCATTTAAACACCCGTCACGTGATGACACGTGATGCTCCAAAAGATGCGATCTTCTCAGCAGAACAAACGAAGGGAGGGCGCCCTTACGTGCTACCACGTGACCCCTCTTGCCTCAGCGTCTAACGCTAATTGGGAACCCCTGAGCCCAGTGTTAAACACTGTTTTGCCTTAGTATTCAACACTAATTAAAGAGCTTTCTTGCAGTGTTTATCACTGAATTTCTTAGTGTTTAACACTAAATTAAATCTCTGTTGACAGAGTTTAACATTAATTTTCTTAGTGTTTGACACTAATTTGAAGCCTCTGCTGCTTGTGTTTGACACTGATTTGCTCTAGTGTTTAGCACTAAGTTGAACCCCTCCGGTTGCTAGTGTTTAACACCAACTGTCTTTTAGTGTTAAAACACTAACTTGATCCCAGTGTTCAACACTGCTGAATTAGCGTTAGCCCAATTGGCTAAATGGTCAGAGGCAAAGCCTCTCCTTCAAGGGACCAATAGGAGGGCCGATGTCCCAGACATGATTGGACTTAGCCCAAGCTGGCTATAAGTCCTCAATTCGTAACTAACTGGGCTAATGGGCTCATAACATAATTAATTGGTCTTGATCCCAAATTGGGCCAAAGACTATTTAATCCACTCCGGTTCCAGGGTATATCTCTTCACTCCTTTGATACTTGGCGTTGTAATCCCTCAACGTCTTCAAAGAGGTGATGGGTCCCGATGACCACACATTGATATGGATTGTGGGGTCCTTAAACCCATGGACTACGACGTCCTTAACCTTGACCGAGATGTCTTAAAACTAACAATGGACTGTGGGGTCCTTAAACCTACGGACTACGACGTCCTTAACCTTGACCGAGATGTCTTAAAACTAACGATGGACCGCAATGTCCTTAAACTACCCATGGACCGCAATGTCCTTAAACTACCCATGGACCACCATGTCCCTAAACTGGAACAATAGAGCCACGCATGCTCTTTTGCCGGATCTAAACGATCCCGTTTAAGTTGATCTTAGCCTTAAATATGGCTAACGTATCCTTAAACCTTTCAAACAAACTTTAGTCCCAAATTGGACTATAGGTCCCCCCAATTAACTCTGGTCCAAGGGTACATCTCTGAACTCCTCTGACATCTGTCGTTGTAATCCTTCAACGTCGTCAGAGAGGTGACGGGTCCCGACGTCCATACATCAGATGGACCACTATGTCCCTAAACTGGAACAATGGAGCCCAAATGCTCTTTTGTCGGATCTAAACGATCCCGTTAAGTTGATCTTAGTCTCATGTTAGACCAACGTATCCTTAACAAACGTTTGAGTTGATCTTGGCCTCAAATATGGCTAACGTATCCTCAAACCAAACCCCCAAACCCAAATCTAAGATAATACGGATTTGGATTAGTCCACGCCCTACGGGCGACGACATAACTCGGTCTCCGTAAACAATCCACGGGCAACAAAACATAAAATAAATACACACGACACGAAGTGACCATCTGGAGAAGGAGAAAGTTGTTACCGCGACGCGGTAGCGTAATTAACTGCAGGGGCTTGCGCCTACAGGGAAGAGCGTCCCCACAATCAAAAACCCCTCAAACGAGGGGGAATCTGACGAAGTCTGCTACATCGGCCGCATCCGTTCAGACCTTCGATACATGGTGCTATAAATCAACTTGGCATCTTCGGAGAGGTGGACGGATAGCACCAATTAGCATCTGCCCCGAACCTCAGGCGAGACGTCCCGCGTCCCGGCCGCCGTTCGAAGGGCAACAAGGACATCCAGTAGTGGCTTGCCCTACTGGTATTGAGAAAATAGAGGCCGCGTTGGGCCCATGGGTCACTCCTCTAGTTGGGGTGGAGCGAGAGTTGTTGTTGCATGCAGTGCATTGAGAAGCCATTGATTTTCTGCACAGGAGCAGGACACCTAGTTTTAATACCTCGAATTCGAGGGCAACCATAGCAAACCACGATTTTGTTTGTGAAACACGACACACGAAGTGTGGAATGGAAAGAGTAAAAGGTCTCACTGGGCGTGCTAGAATCTGTTCACTTCCGAAAGACCGGACCGAGACATTGGGACGTCTAGCTTGAATTTGAGGGCAGATGCTATTTGGACTTATCCACCCACCTCTCCGAAGATACCAAGTTGATTTATGACACCGTATATCGGAGGTTTAGATAGATGCGATCGTTGTAGCGGATTTTATCAGATTTTCCCTCATTTGTGAGGGTTTTTGATTGTGGGGACGCTCTTCCCTTCATGCACAATCCCCTGTAGTTAATTACGTTACCGCATTGCGATAACCACTTTCTCTTACTCCGGTAGTCTACTTCGTGTCGTATCGTGTTTGTTTTATTTTGGGTTGCTCGTGGATTGTATATGGAGACTAATTTATATCGTCGCCCGTAGGGTGCGGATCAGTCCAAATCCGTATATTCTAGATCTAGGTTTTGAACTTAGCTTGTTTGTTCCCTTAATTCAAAAATATTTTGTTTCATTTAAGAACCGTTAATCTAGTTTAAGATTAAGATCAATTTAAATACATGAGCATTTGAGCTCAATTTTTTTTTAACTAAGGATACGTTAGTCCTGTTTAAGACTAAGATCAACTTAGCAATATTTTAAGGATCGCCATTTTATTATGATCCAACAACAGAGCTTTTGTGCTCAGCTGCAAGAAAACTTCAGAGACTTAGCCAATTTGGGTTTGGTCTGCTCGGTCTTTTTTATATTCAAAAGTGCTAAGCACTTGTTGAGAATGAGTTGTATACCGACTTGATTCTGCAGTCTCTTTCCTCCACCTATGCCCAATTCGTATTGAACTTCAATATGAAAAATATGGAAGTTACATTTCCTAAGCTCCTCAACATGTTGAGAATTGCAGAGGGCACCTTGAAGAAATGTAAGGAAACACCCGTTCTAGTTGTTGGGGAACCTTCTTTCTCTAAATTCAAGGCTAAGACCAAGGGGAAGAAGAAGAAGAAGGCCCCACCAAACCGAAAGGAGGTATGCAGAAGGTGCAGGGAAAGGGAAAGACAAAGATTGGGGGATCAGCAACAAAGGAGAAATGTTTCTGTTATCATAAGAAGGGACATTGGAAGAAAAATTGCCGGGCTTTGAAAGCCAAGAATCGGGACACGAAATAAGTTATGGTTTCGGTTTCAGGCGTGTTCGTGATTGAAAACTGTTTCTCTATTAACTCTACTTTCTGGGTATTAGATACTGGATCAGGATTTCACATCTGTAATTCTTTACAGGCGCTGAAAACGCATAGTGTTTTGAGGAAATGTGATATGTCCCTAAGGGTTGGCAACGAAGCAAAAGTAGATGCTGTTGCGGTAGGAGATTAGCACCTCGGGATGTTGAGTAGACATGGTTTTACATAACTGCTTTTATTTACTCAGTATGATGTGTAATATTATATCTGTATCTTTATTATCTAATGAAGGATATAATTTTGCACTTGAAAGTAATGTCATAAACATTCACCTGAATCATGAAATGATTGGGTCAAATATACTAAATAACGGAATATACGTACTCAATCAATATCAATTTTTTAGCGTCCAAAACACACTGAAAAGAAAGACTCCAGAATTAAATCAAGTTTTCTTATGGTATTGTAGACTTAGTCATATCAATGAAACATGATTAACTAAGTTACAAAAAGATGGATATTTAGATCCGTTTAAATATCTATCTTATGCAACTTGCCAATCATATATCAAAGGAAAGATGACTAAAACTCCGTTCACTGGATACGAAAAAAGAGCCACAGAACTCCTGAGATTCATACACAGTGACGTATGCGGTCTGATGTATACAAATGCAAGAAGTGGTTATTCCTATTTCATCATTTTTACCGATGATTTCTCAAGGTATGAATATGTATTCTTGATGAAATATAAATTCGAGACCTTTGAGAAATTCCAGGAGTATAAGAATGATGTGGAAAAACAAACAGGCAAAACTATCAAGATGCTTCGATCTGATCGGGGTGGAGAATACTTAAGTGTCGAGTTCCTGGAATACTTAAAAGTGAATGGAATTCTCTCTCGGCTTACTCCTCCATATACACCATAACACAATGGTGTATCAGAGAGTCATAATGACACCTTGCTAGATATGGTGCGTTCCATGATGAGTAATGCTGAGTTGCCGCTATCTTTCTGGGGTTTTGCACTAGAATCTGCTGCATACCTATTAAATAAAGTTCTAACTAAGTCAGTGCCTACCACTCCATATGAAATGTGGAGTGGGAAGAAAACATATCTTAAGTATCTTAAGATATGGGAGTGTTTAGCTTTTGTTAAAAAACATCATCCGGACAAGCTCGAGGCACGCTCAGTATTGTGTAAGTTTGAGGGATACCAAAAGAATTCTATAGGGTATTTTTTCTATTACGCTGAGAAACAAAATGTTTTGTTTCTCAACATGCCAGCTTTATGGAAACTCAATTTCTTGAAAAAGAAATTAGTGAGAGCGTGATAGAACTGGAAGAAATTCCGGAACAACAAACTATTACCGAAGACTTGGCAGAACATGAAGTTTCAATAGAATCGGACGTACCTACGTCACTCTGCAGATCTTGCAGGAAGTCCCATCCGTCCGAGAGATACTACGATTTTCCCATAGACGGGGATCGATAGAATTGTTGTAGGGTTACTAGGCACTCTCACAAGGGTCTATAAGGTATCAACCATGCCCGATTTAAAATTTAGACGTGCCGAACAACCCTAACCAAGATCTTTAAACTAGAGATTAGGCGAAACAAAGCATGTTAAACACTTTAACATCTAAGAGTTTGGGATTACAACCTTTGTAGTCCGGTCCTTCACTTCTAAAGCTCCGTGTTGAGGTCCCTTCGCTGCGATCATCGAGTTTCCGGACTCTAGAGTGGCTCCACGAAGAGAAAGATGTAAGCTTGCTTCCGATCTTCGATAACAAAGATGATCTATCTTGAAGTTTCATTAACACAAGCTCTCACCCACTAAATGAAGTGAACACTCTAATCTAAATGGTTAGGATAGATTAAGATGATGAAGT
Organism: Agapanthus africanus; assembly: GCA_030015575.1. Lineage (NCBI taxonomy): Eukaryota > Viridiplantae > Streptophyta > Magnoliopsida > Asparagales > Amaryllidaceae > Agapanthus > Agapanthus africanus. Next base: position 88,904,617 of record JASDDO010000019.1, on the reverse strand, counting down.
AGGATTTTAGCTCTCATTTATTTTCATTAACTCACTCATTTTCATCACTTAGCAAAAAGCTAGAAAGCTTTCAAGGAAGAAGAAGAAGAAGAATCAATTTACTTTGTGATGAATAATGAATTGTGGTGAGGTTAGAATTGCAACCATGGGTTAAGTATGATAATTTAACCCATGTAGAGACTTAACCATGGTCATGGGTTAGGTTAGGTTAATAAATATCATAACAAATATCTTTACAAATATCTTTAGTAAGAAACAAAAGAAAAACCTTCTAGAAGCTTCTAGAAAATATTAACCCAAATCAAACCTTAATCATGTTTAATCTCTACTAATCACGTTGCATTAATAACCCTAACATGTTACAATATTATATATCACATATACAATATTTATTGTAACAAAATAAAACAATACAATTAACATATATCGCAAATATATCAATGTATTGCCCGAGTGAGAAAAAGAATCTTTTAGTGAGCTTATATTAGTTAATGTAATTTAATATATCAAATATATAATTATACATTAAATTATCGAATCAACACTTGATCCGATAATCCGGCTATTTCACAAATAACCGACTAATATTATCTGTATCAGTTCATCGAATCAACACTTGATCCGATGACCCGGCTACATCATATATACCCGGCCGATATCTCATATCGCGAGAATCTAATACGGTATCACAAACACGTATTGTTCTCGGTCCCGCACATATCACATATGTGCTCCTACTCCGTTTTGCCTGAGTCAAGAAACCTCTGTGTAGGACTCTAAAGAATCGTCAATACGCCGGCAGTAGGTGATGATCATATCAAACACCCACAAGCTGCAAGCGGTCAGCTAAACGTAACAACCATCCAGGTATTGAGCGATCAGAAGATCAACAATCAAGCCTGTACTTTCTCCCGCGAATCCAATCAGTAACACTCCCGTACAGTCCGGTCTCTTCGTCTGATATGTCGCATATCTCGTCTAGGGGTGGTAAACGTCAGACCCAGTAGCTTGATAAGTCGTGTCGGTACGAGGTCTATAACATTTCGAGAAACTACTGATAACACTTACCAGTAAATCTCAGCAACCCTGGCCAGGGATTTCCAGTTATGTACAGTAATGGCCTCTAGGGCATACATATAACTAACAATCTCCCACTTGCACTAGGGCTATCTGTTGTGGTATCGCATACCCAACAATTAGTTGTGGTTGAAGTATCTCATACTCAACCATCCAATAAAAGTCTCTACTGGGAAAAAGGCCTTTGTGAGTGGATCCGTGTTGTTGTCCTCTGTGTCTACTCTCCTAACCTCGATCTCCCTGGAGATCAACCATCTCCATGATCAGGTGATACTGTCTAAGAATTATATCTGGATTTCTGATGGGACGGGGTTTCTTGGCATAAGCCACAACTCCATTGTCACACAATGGTAGGAACGAAGTTCATCTCATGAACTAAAATATATTCAGACTGCCTCTTTGGTAGCATCCTTGGTAACAATGTATCTTGCCTTTAATCGTCTAGTAAGTCACGGTATCTAGCTTGGAACTCTTCCAACATACCGTCCCTCCACTGAGGGTAAAGACAATGCCTGCGACTGACATTCAGTCGTCCTTATCACCCAGAAACCTTTCCAGTGATTCTCCCCAGGATCGATTGATACCATCTCACTACAACTAGCGGGATTCCTAACATCCAATTAGATCTATCCCATAGATCTATAACCCAGGATTTAGGAGGTATCACCTTGATCCTATATGGAGAATCATTGTGATAAGATGAGATTGACCGAGCGTAGCATAGGAAACTCCTTCCCCATCAAGAGTATGTCATTCGCGTACTCTACGAGGATCATCACCATACTCTCTACTACCTTTTTGTATATACAAGGTTCATCTACTGTTTTGATGAAGTCAAACTCTTTGACTACCACATCAAAACAGACGTTCTAACTCCGCGATGCCTGATTTATCACATAAAACATCTTGCTCACGTTTCCGCTGCTCCTACTGTCTACGAAGCCCTATGGCTATGTACTTATAGACGCTCTCTTCCAAATCATCATTTAGAAAAGCAGTCATGACACCCAACCGCCATATATCGTAGTTATGGTATGTAGCGGTGGCAAGTAGGATCTGGATGGACTTTAAGCATAGCTTTGAAAGTCTCAACTTTTCCATGTACACCAAGTAATATTCTCAAGATATACTTGCTCCTGATGGGGATTTAACCCTTCAGATAAAGCAACCAAAGTCCGTACTTTGTTGGTGTATAAGGATTCCATCTCAGATCGCTAAGCATCCAGCCATTCTCACAGAGTCCCACTCATGATGGCCAGCTCGAAACTAGTTGAGTCATCATCTCATGATGCAATCCTCGCTCCCACTGTCATAGAGAAACCGAAGTATCTCTCAGGTGGGTGAGGAACCCTACTAGATCGGCGGAGAGGCTGAGGTTCGTTGGTTACTATTGAATCCTTTGGTTCTACCAAATTATCAGCTGCAGTTTGTATAGCTGGAACTTTTTCCAGTTCTACCTCATAACCAATAATTTCTTCATAAGAAACTCCCTTTCACAAAGGTGGTATGCTGAGAAACAAAACATCTTTTGTTCCTCGGTTTGGTAGAAGATATTCCCTTGCGAATGCTTGGAATATCCAACAAACTTCTACAGAACTGACTTTGCCTCGAGCTTGTCCGGATTTTGCTTTTAGACATAGGCCGGACAACCCCAAATCTTAACAACTTTAAGAGATGGGCTCTTCCCATACCATATCACATTTGGAGTGGTAGGCGTCTGATTTGATTTGGAACCCTATTCAATAGGTATGCAGCTTCTCAAGTGTATAACTCCCAAATGGAAATAGGAAACTCAGTAGTACTCATCATAGAGCACACCATATCACATAGGGTGTAATTGCTCCACTCCGATACACCGACATGCTGTGGTGTATACGGAGGAGTAATACTGAGAGAGAATCTCATTCTCCTTTAGAATAGTCCAGGAATTCCGTGCTCAAGTATTCTCCTCTTTGATCTCATCAAATGACATAATACTTTTACCCGTTTTGGTTCTCTACTTCTAACTTATATTCTGTGATTATCTCAAAAGCTTTGGACTTGTGTTTCAACAGGAACATATGTATGAATCTTGAGAGATCATCAGTGAATGTAATGAAGTACAAAGAACCGGTCTTGGCATGTGTAGACAGGGGACTTTCATACATCAACATGTATCAATCCCAAGAGTTCACTAACTCTTTCTCTGTTTCCAATAAATGGAGTTATGGTCATCTTATCTCTGTGACATGACCGGCAAGTTTCACAAGATGTAAATTCAAACTAATTTAAATATGCATCTATATGTAACTTCAGCTAGTCGGGTCGCATTGATATGACCTAGTCTATAATGCCTTAAGAAGGATTCGTTCATTTCTGAACTCTTCCTCTTGTGTGTGTTCTGTACGTTAAGAACTGTGGTTTGATTTAGAACGTCTATGCTTTTAGATAACGTGCCTGAACCGATCAACACTTGATATAGGAAATGTTCAAAACATTATCCAACAATACAAAATTATATCCTTTCTTTACTAATAAAGAGACCGATATGATGTTGTATATCAGGTTCGGTATCTAATAACATTCGTTCAGAATCAATGTATTCTGGTAATACAGGGTGATAACTGCCAACAGACTTAGCTGCCACACTTGCATCATTTCCAACTTTTGAAACTTATCACCCGTTCTCAGTTCTCTACCTATCTGTAGCCCATGTAACAAATTACATATGTGGGATCCTAATCCGGTGTCAAATACCCAGGACGTAAAGGATACTGAGAAACAGTTCTCGGTAATGAACACACCCGAAGAAGATGCATCAGCATGCACTTTCTTCGTTTGGGCGGCACGGGAATTCTGGTAATCCCCTATTTCCTTCTCTGTCTTATAACAATTATAAGTTGGAGCAGGACCAACGTTCCTTAGCGCAGTATAACAAGCGGGCTCGGTCAATACATCCGTATTATTATCTTGATTAAGGCATGACATAGTCGCAACCAGGAGAGAGAGAGAAGAAAACACTCATCGTGCGCTTTTACAAGATTAGATTGGTTATTAATTTATCTAATCAGGATGTCTCCCACTGTTTTAGTCAAATCTTCCTTCAAACCCTAAAAGGAAAGACTAGCCGGGATTAGTTACACCCTATAAATTCGCCAATCTTTCAGCCAGGCCAGTGCCGGTACTTTGAGAGAGGTTCCCCGTGCTTTCGTATGGACCTAATTAAAATAAACATCGTTTTCCCAGGGGCGTAACCCCGTTAACACCTTTCTAGACACCTACTTGATCGGCTAATTGTAATGTGTAAAACTCTCCCAGGAGTAACTCTTACTCGCAGCGGGTATCGGGATCCAACTATCTCATAGAAGGTATGAAATCTCATTGCAAATTTTAACACTTGAAATTCCCAATAATATTTTTACCCCTAGCGTCCTATGACCTTGACGCAGGCCAACAAACCATAGTGCGCTAGTCAAGTTCAACCCGTACATTTCCTGATTGAATTAAACCCACCCGCACGACCTTTGACGCAGGCCAACAAAGTCGCACGACTACCCTAATCCAATCGCATCGTATACAACAGATAAGTATTAGTTAGTGACCGCACACTACGCCTTGACGCAGGCCAACAAACGTAGCACGCATACTAACAGTCTTTATCTGAAATGACGGAGGGCTACGTCGGTTTTTAAGAAAACCATGAGCGTAATGAGCTTGATATCGTTGTAGAATCGAGTGATTTTGAATGGAATGTTTTTTAGGCCTTTTCTAGTTTTGCTAAAGAGGTCACTCCCGGTGAAGGGATCGTCGGCTCTTTCCTTATCGAATAAGGTGCAGGATATTTCACAAATACCACTATGCAAAGCAAAAACTATAGAAACAATCAAAAGACAAACCGAGTTTGTAGCATCTGCTAGTTTCACTAAAGAGGTCACTCCCGGTGAAGGGATCTCGGCTCTTTCCTTATCGAATAAGGTGTTGGATGTTCTACAAGGAACGCCGCTATGCAAAGCAAGAACTAGAGCCACCAGTTTTTAAACAAGTTTCTACAACATCTTTAGGTTTCTTTTAGTTTCATTAATCTCATTAATGAATTCCCATTTAATTATGCTTCACAAGCATCACATTTGAAACAAAATCTGCAATATAACATATATCTCATATATATAATATAAACATTCGTCTCAGGCAGTAATATGATCTCATCACAGAACATTGCAGCAGAAGAAACATATGAAATATTGGATATACTAGGATTTCCGTGTTTTATGCGAGCCTGTATAAAACGCGGATTCCACGGTCGCGATGAATAGCCAAACCCACATCCCTAGACCCCCTACGTGAGCGGCAAGCAACACTGCCAATTCTAGAGTTAGGATACCCGGTCTCGACTCCTCGAGATGGTCTCCCACTGGACCCTGGAACCCGGTTACTTATGCTCCCCGCCTTGGGTCTACCTAATGCGGAAAAGAAAATAATATACAATGGTGACATCATCCTCAGCCCGGAAGTGCCCCAATAAAAGAATATTACATACAAATGAATTTTACATGAATGAAAAAGAAAAATTCTCATCTCACATAAAAACCCCGGCTATTCAGAACACGACGATCCAATATAACATATCACAGCAATACATAATATCTCATATCATCAACGTAAGCAAGTATGCGTATCCCGATTGTCGTTGATGTATAGTAACGAAGCCGGCGATACACCACATACTACGCTTACGGTCATAAAAAAGAAAGTGTAAAACTACAACAGTTGGAATCCGCAACCACCTTAGACATCGCATGCCTAACCAAATGAATTCCTTAGATATCGCATGCCTAACAATTATAAACCCTGCATTTTAGTCTCATTATTGAAAACTCTTTTCAATATCAAGTTGGGCAATTCAACAAGATTCCCGACATCCTGATCGAATGCTCATCGCAAACTTTAGTAGACGGCCGCACCCCCGGATGCCATCGACGAAGTGCACTAAGGCGGAACACCGCTGCCGCGAGCACCCGAACGGATGCTTTTGGCGACGGGGGTCTCCTACAGCCACTTGGTCGGGGCTATGGGGCGTGGCTATCTATTAAGTTTACCCGGCGAGTATCCGCGTACGCTACGTGATTGCGACGGACTTTTGATCGCATCAAAATCCCGTGGCAACCAATCAAATGAGACTAAACTGCTAGATTTATAACATTCAAATTAGTTATCTCATAACTACTTGCGGATTCCAAATATTGTATCACATTCCAGATAAATAGACAGTGTTAAAGTTTCTGATCGAATAAACAAACACCCAAGATTTCCCAAATAGCTCAACACTTGAGCGGAGTTCAAAAAATATCCATCACATGCCACAGTACCAATGGTCCAGCCGTAGAAGGATCAAGCCAACGCCTCACATGTGGCAACGCCGTACTGCCCCAAACCCTAAGGTTTAGAGGAGGTTCAGATGGTCACATAATCGAGTTAAGGTTTGTTGTCTTCTATAGGGTCCACCGCGTTACTTGCATGATTTTCCGGAAGTTTCAAACTCGAGAAAAAAAATCCAACTTTTGAAAAAATTTCCGACAGGGGAAAAAGTGAGTTATTGATATCCGTTCGAACTTTTTAACACGTTCTAAAATTACCCGGAAAAAATTTAAACGAAATTAAACTTTCCGATCGAATCAACGAGTTCCCAATATAACCCAGAAAACTGAACACTTGAGTAAGAATTAAAAATTGCCAGAAGCATCAGGAAACACATACGGACGTAACTGTAGAAAATTGAAACCCTAAGTCCACCGTTGAGCCGCGGAACCGCCGCGCAAGGCATGTCTTTGCCGCGGTTCCGCGGCGCACTAATGGAATTAGAGGGTCGTTTTTCACAGTTGTCCATAGAATTCCTTGCTGATTTTTTTGAGTATTTTTAATATGGAAAAATCAACAGTTTTGAAAAATTTCCAGAAACTAGGGTTTTACGGGTATTCGGAGTTCGATCGGACTTTAAACTTCGTCTAGACTTCGCCTAAAGCTCTAGCTTGTCTCTGATACCACTGTAGGATTACTAGACACTCTCAGAAGGGTCTATAAGGCATCAACCATACCCGATTTAAAATTTAGACGTGCCGAACAAGCCTAACCAAGATCTTTAAACTAGAGATTAGGCGAAACAAAGCATGTTAAACACTTTAACATCTAAGAGTTTGGGATTACAACCTTTATAGTCCGGTCCTTCACTTCTAAAGCTCCGTGTTGAGGTCTCTTCGCTGCGATCATTGAGTTTCCGGACTCTAGAGAGGCTCTACGAAGAGAAAGATGCAAGCCTGCTTCCGATCTTCGATAACAAAGATAATCTACCTTGAAGTTTCATTAACACAAGCTCCCACTCACTAAATAAAGTGAACACCCTAATCTAAATGGCTAGGATAGATTAGGATGATGAAGTAGTATTTTAGCTCTCATTTATTTTCATTAACTCACTCATTTTCATCACTTAGCAAAAAGCTAGAAAGCTTTCAAGGAAGAAGAAGAAGAATCTATTTACTTTGTGATGAATAATGAATTGTGGTGAGGTTAGAATTGCAACCATGAGTTAAGTATGATAACTTAACCCATGTAGAGACTTAACCATGGTCATGGGTTGGGTTGGGTTAATAAATATCATAACAAATATCTTTAGCAAGAAACGAAAGAAAAACCTTCTAGAAAATATTAACCCAAATCAAACCTTAATCATGTTTAATCTCTACTAATCACGTTGCATTAATAACCCTAACATGTTACAATATTATATATCACATATACAATATTTATTGTAACAAAATAAAATAATACAATTAACATATATCGCATATATATCAATGTATTACCCGGGTGAGAAAAAGAATCTTTTAGTGAGCTTATATTAGTTAATGTAATTTAATATATCAAATATATACTTATACATTAAATTATCGAATCAACACTTGATCCGATAATCCGGCTATTTCACAAATAACCGACTAATATTATCTGTATCAGTTCATCGAATCAACACTTGATCCGATGACCCGGCTATATCATATATACCCGGCTGATATCTCATATCGCGAGAATCTAATACGGTATCACATACACGTATTGTTCTCGGTCCTGCACATATCACATATGTACTCCTACTCCGTTTTGCCTGAGTCAAGAAACCTCTGTGCATGACTCTAAAGAATCGTCAATACGCCGGCAGTAGGTGATGATCATATCAAACACCCACAAACTGCAAGCGGTCAGCTAAACGTAACAACCATCCAGGTATTGAGCGATCAGAAGATCAACAATCAAGCATGTACTTTCTCCCGTGAATCCAATCAGTAACACTCCCGTACAGTCCGGTCTCTTCGTCTGATATGTCGCATATCTCGCCTAGGGGTGGTAAACGTCAGACCCAGTAGCTTGATAAGTCGTGTCGATACGAGGTCTATAACAGTTCGAGAAACTACTGATAATACTTACCAGTAAATCTCAGCAAACCTGGCCAGGGATTTTCAGTTATAGCCAATCGAACACAGCGCAACATCAACTCCCTATACCGGGAGAAACGAAACCCCTCCTATCGCTCATCGCCTCCATGTGATTCGGGACTGTACCCAAAAGGCGCCTTTTTGCACGCCCTCTTGGACGTGGTATGATAGAAATCAAAGCACAGTGGGAATCACACAAGACACTATGACGATCTCGGGTCTACAGACTACTTTGTACCAGTGTCACCAGAGAACTGCCATCTGGCATGAGGTATAATACCATCTGGGAGTTCTCGGCGAGTCCGTCCAGTGTACCCAGTCTCCACTGAGCACCCGTACACCATCCTTGATGTCAAACACCGATAGATATGGGATCATCCACCGCCCATCATATGGGTCAAGATGCGTATATGCTAGTCTACTCTGGAGTATCGATGCCCTGTCTCGGTACTCCCATGACTAGGAACAGTTATAGGATGTACTCGTCTACTACCATGGCTCCACTAGTATGATCTCATCATAGTCCCAGTAGTCGAGTACACATCCTAAGGGCTTTATCAACATGTAACATAGAGACAATCAGAGTACATGTTAAGATAAAGAGTAACCAGATAGCGTACTATCATGTCGAGCAAGAAAGTCCTCCCTATATATGTCCAAGCATCCACTACAATATACATCGTATGTACAGTAATGGTCTCTAGGGCATACATATAACTAACAATTGCATCATCAATGATGACGAGCCTACTGGTTTTCAGCAAGCCATCACCAGTAGAGACTCGGTGAAGTGGCTGGATGCTATGCGATCCGAAATGGAATCCATGTACACCAACAAAGTATGGACTTTGGATGTTTCTCCTCTTAGGGTAAAACCCGTTGGATGCAAATGGATCTTCAAAAAGAAGATTCATGTAGATGGACAGGTAGAAACCTACAAAGCTAGACTCGTTGCAAAAGTGCCACGCTCCGCTTCCCAAAAAATGCAAATACGGCACGTAACAGAGCCAACCATGCTACCTATGGCTATGAATAACCAATCCATAGTCACATTACGGCTGTTAAGCAGATATCAAGAACAGAAAAATCAAATCTAGCTAACACATGTCCATCCGCCACAGTAAAAAAAATCAAGAAATGCATATAGCGGAAACGAATCAAGATCCAAATAAAATAACAGTATCTGAATCATGTCCCTTATGGGCTCACATCGATAAAGTAAAACTACGGAATAAAATAAACCAAGCATCTCTAAACTAAACATCAAGCTCTTCATTGTTCAGCTTGCTTACTAAAGTACTCCTGATCTGCCTGCGATAAAGTCAGAGAAATTGGGCCATGCAAAACCCAGACGTCAGTGCGTCATAATATCAAAATAATCGTAATAACCAGGATAAGATGCTATTATTAAACATGAATGTAAATAATGAACAAAGGTATAAAACAGTAAGGTGTATGTATGTGATGTGTATCCTAAAGTCTGTGCTTCTAGGTTATCTATTCTACAAGTCTTTGAAATCAATTTAATGGAATCGTCAATGTAACTCAATAGTATCCCGTGCGTGCGCGGGACCACGGTCAAGATTCTCGGGCTGAATCCGAGACGTGCCGCTAAGTAGTAAACAGGTAACATATACAGATGAATGATGTCAGCAACATCATTCAGGAGCTGGCCGAGCCCATAAAGACTTATCGGTATCTGGAGTATCGAACTGTTGAGTTACAAGTCAGGTTTCATTATTGATTTCCCCTTACCCCCAAGGGTTTGTGTTCAAGTCAGGTATTGATGATATAAATCTAATGACAACACAGAATCAAGCAAGTACGGGTCTTGTCTATATAGACAATAATTCACGTCCGTCAGGACAACAAGTCAGGATTGTCGGCATTAGTATTAAGATCCAAGTAACAAGTCTGGTAGTGGTTTGTGAACATGTCATGAAATATGTTTTAACCCAAAATAGACACCAAATGTAAAACTGTAACCACTATCTAAACACGGTAAACATCACTAATGCCAGGATACATATGTATCTATCTGTAGTAACCGTTTTACGTCCATTACCATGTATATTACAATCTAGATAACATACTGAACTATATAGTAGTATGATAATATTGTGATGATTCGGCATGCAACTAGATAAACCATTATCGGTACGGATACATACTGATATTACAAAACTGTAAATCAATATTATTTGCTGAATATTAAAACACGTATACTATCATTAATTATATAAATATAAATAAAGTAGCATATTGCAAGTTTAAAATTTGCCTGATCGAATCTCACGTCGAGATACGGATGTCACGTTCCGACGCCGAAATAAAGTCACGAAGCAAAACTTACGCACGCATGACTTGACCTAGCTGAGCAGATGCATGACGTAGTAACTGGGTTAGTCGACGACGGTGACTGGGTCATCTGGATCGTCGGTGACGTGCGCAACTTTGGCGAGACAATCGGAAAAGAGAAGAAAAGAAAGAAGAAGAAGAAAAAGAACAAAAGAAGAAGGTAATGGCAGTTGGGGGTTGCTGGGGTTCTCTAGACTTGGCGAGGGCAAGGATAAGGAAGAGGTGGTCGGCGGCGAGGTGGCGGCGAGGTGGGTGGCCATGAGTTTTGGTGTGATCAGGGATGAGAGGGAGAGGAAGAAGAGGGTGTGGTGGTGATGTGCGGATGCTCTGGGGTTGCTGGGAGACGAGGAAGGCGGCGGGGTGATGGTGGTGGTGGTCGGGTTCCGGCGACGAGGTCGGAGATGAGGGGTGATGGGTTATTGGTGTCGGGGTTCTAGGCTTGGGTGGTTGTCGGGAAAGGAGATGAGGATGGAGGTGTTGGCAAGTGCAAGAGAGGAAGGCGAAGAAGTGGAGATGATGACGATGAGAGGGGAACGGCGATGAAAGGGAGCGGCGACGGGGAGAGGTTTGAGGAAGTGGGTTTGGTTGTGGGGGTTCGGAGCTCCGGCGAGGTCGGGAAAGAAGAGGAGGTGAGGGTGACGACGACGAGGAGATGGGGTCGACGGCGACGAGGGGGTGATAGCATGGGTTAGGGTTCGGCGAAGGCGAGGCGAGAGAGACAAAGAGACGAGGAGAAGAAGGAAAGAAAGAGGGGGGTTTTCTTTTATAAATTATATATATATATATATAGAGAGAGAGAGAGAGAGAGTTAGTGAGAGAGAGATAGGGAAATAGAAAGAGAGAGTTTTTATTTAAAATTAATTAATATAATATATATTATATATAAACTGTAATATATATTAGTTATATAAAATATATATATGGTAAGATTTTACAGATAATACCAGATTACTCCGAATATTACCCGTATCCCTTTAAAAATTTAGTTTTTAAATATGAAGAATATACGTATGAATTTAAACCATGATACAAATGTCTATAATTAAAAACATATACCCCCAAAAAGATCTACGTAAATATACGTAGCGATCCAAATACTAGTCTGTCTAACCCTTAGGATACGAACATGATATATGGACGCAACCACCTGACATGGGGTAATATGCCATGCAAGGCTAGATAAAAAAATATATTATATATGTATATAGATTCTAGATTTGCATGGATACACTATACTAGAAATTATTTGATATGATCTCGAACCATGTTGGTTTCAACCATGCGGCTCGGTCGGATAATAACCACAGCTACTAATTGCATCATTCGCAACCTAATAGCAACAATAGTAAAGAATTTTACAGCAAGATTTGAAATACCCCAAATATATAATATAAAAGTGCTGGGGTGTTATAAAAAGGTTTTCATAAAAGAGCAGGATTGGACTATGACGAAACTTTTTCACTAGTGGCTATGCTTAAATCTATTCGGATCCTACTTACCATTGCTGCCTTTCATGACTATGACATCTGGCAGATGGATGTGAAAACAACTTTTCTAAATGGAAGTTTAGAGGAGTGCGTTTATATGGATCGGCCAGAGGGTTTCATAGATAGTGGGAGCAATGGGAAGGTGTGCAAATTACTTAAATCCATTTATGGATTGAAACAGGCATCGCGGAAATGGAACGTCTGTTTTGATGAGACGGTCAAGGAATTTGACTTTATCAAAAATATAGATGAACCTTGTATTTATAAGAAAATTGTAGGGAGAAATGTGGTATTACTCATTTTATACGTAGATGACATTCTCCTGATAGAAAATGATAATCATATGTTACAATCGGCCAAGCTTTTCTTGTCACAGAAGTTCTCCATGAAAGACCTGGGTGATGCCTCCTACATTCTGGGGATTAAGATCTATCATGACAGATCTAAAAGAATGTTGTGACTTTCACAGTCCAGGTACATAGATACCATACTAAAGATGTTTAATATGGAAGATTCGAAGTATGCTAATTTACCTGCTTGTCACGAAATCGCCCTCTCCAAATATATGTTTTCCAAGACTGATGAGGAGAGGACTCGCATGAGCATTGTATCCTATGCTTCGGCGGTACGGTCTATAATATATGCGATGTTATGTACCAGACCAGATGTAGCTTACACACTTAGCGTTGTAAGCAGGTATCAGTCCAACCCAGGTGAGAAGCATTGGATAACAGTGAAGAACATTTTTAAGTATCTGAAAAGAACTAAGGAGATGTTCGTAGTGTACGGTAATAGAGACCTCCGGATCGAGAATTTAACCGACTCTGGCTTCCAAAGTGACAAGGATGACTCTAAATCCGTGTCGGATTATATGTTTACTCTCAATGGAGGGGCGGTCTTTTGGAAGAGTTCCAAACAGGACACCGTAGCAGACTCGACGATGGAGGCCGAGTACATCGCTGCTAACGATGCCACAAAAGAAGCCGTATGGATGAGAAAGTTCATTTCTGAACTTCAGGTGGTTCCATCCATTGCTAATCCAATACCTTTGTATTGCGATAACAATGGAGCCATAGTATTGGTAAAGGAACCATGGTCTCATCAGAAATCCAGACATATCTTGAGACGGTATCACCTGATCAGGGAGATTGTAAATTGTTCATACCAGAATATTGCATCTTAATACCGCTCACTCGTTATCCATTTTTTGTATATATCGGTACTATTAACCAGTGTCTGCTCAGTATTACAGATTACAGATATCCGTGACAAAATACTGGAAATACGCTTAAAATCATGGATATATCATTTGTGAGGCAACACTATAGCCAGAACCGCAAACCGACCCATATCCTAAGAGTTATTTTGCAAACTAGTATGTGCACAATATTTTGGTCCAACACATAACATGTGTACATACTAAACTCTTGGAGCTTGAACCATGGACCTAGGGGGCACCCATGAATCATGGCTAGTGCTAGTGGGCATGGTGCGATGTGTATTAATGATGTATTTAATGCAAAAAGAGTTGATGTGATTTGAAGCTACAAGTTCCCTCCGAAACCTGGGTGCATCTAAAGCCTTTACAGAGAAAATAAACAACACCAAAGTGACACTGGGGACAACAAAAGACTACACCCCAAATACGAGCCTAGGGGCTCGGATTTGGGCCGAGCCCTACCCAGAGAAATCTGGCCAGGCCGGCCCCACCACCTCCTGTGGGCCTCACTCTTCTACTGGCCCTGCCTTACTGCCTTGTCATCATTTTGTTATTGTTTATTTATTTAGTTTTTGAGCCTATAAATACATAACAGAGGGCAAAGGAGTGGGATACATTTTATTTAGTTTGTATCAAAACTCTTGTAATTTGTAAGCTTGCTTTCCTTTGTAATTCTTGAGCTCTTGCCCATTTGCCTTGACCTTGCAACTTCTTTATTGAACTTGCAAACTTAAGGTTTAGGTTCTTGACTTCAATATTAGTGTAACTTGTTTGTGATTCAATAAAAAATTCTCATCTTTATTCATGTCTTGTTCTATGTTTGCATATTTAAATTTGTGAAATTCTTGCTTTACTTTGATCTTGCAACCTGTTAAGTGAGCTTGCAACCTTAAAGTTTAGTGTTTGAATTTGACACTTCACCCGGCTTACGAACACTTGGAGATATTCGCACTTGGATTCATTGGTTCTCTTTTTATCTTTCTCTTCTTGTATTTTTCATTATGTTCCTCACTCTTTTCTCTTTTCTTTACTTTTACTTTGTGAATATGTATTAGTAGTCGCTTTACTTGTTAAGGGTGGAATATGGTTAGATTGTATTTGAAGATGTTATTTGCTAAAAACCTTTAAAAAAACCTTAAACTTTGCAATTGAAACTTCATGCAAATCACTCGCAATTCCGCTCCGCTAGGCATCCTATCCTACCACGATAGCGATGATTCCTAATCGTGGCCGGATTGCTAGTGTGTTTCCGGAGGCTACAATCAAGAGATAACAACAGAAGGACAAGGGACAAGGAAGACGGATTTAGCGAAATGCCGCAAATACCGTATTTCAAGTCCCCTAATCCGCGTTGTTAGCTATTGCTTTAGTGTCAATATCAAAGTTGGGTCTATAAGGATTCGGAAAACTTCATTTTCATACAATCTAATCTATTGCTACCCTTAACAAGTCCTTTTATTATACATAACCTTTGTTGCGACATTTAGTTTAATCAACAAATCAACACACGTTGTTAACTCGTTAAAACAAGCGTAAAAACTTACTATCTCCCTGCGGACGACCCGTACTCATCACGGCTTGCTACACACGACACCGTTTTGATTGCGGTAATTTCAAAACTCTCTTTAAATAAAACACGGTAAAACCCATAACAATCATAGATCACCGGGAGATCGAGGTGCGAAGAGTAGATACAAAGGACAATACGGCAGATCCATTCACTAAGGACATCCCTCAAGTACAGTTAGAGAGACTATTCGAGATGTTTGGGTATGCGATATGCCAACAACTTGCTCTAGGGCATACGTTGGGTACTCGATAAGCCAATAAAAGGCCTTAGTGCAAGTGGGAGATTGTTGGATATGTAAGCCCTAGAAGCTTTTATTGTATATGATGCTAGGGGTATGTATGTACATGACAATCTTGCTCGATATGATAGGATTCTATTTGGTTTGATTTTATCTTAACATGTGTATATATTTTACTAGTTATTTCATATCACTAATATATGTTGGTAAAGCCCGTAGGATCCTTACTTGACTACCAGCATTGTGATGGAAACCATACTTATGGGAGCTGGGTAGTCGATAAGCACATCCTTAAATGTCCCTAGTCGTAGAAGTATCGAGACTGGGTATCAATATTCCAGAGTAGACTAGTTTATCCGTTTCTAGACCCTTACGAAGGGCGGTGGTTGGTTCCACAACCATTAGTGTGTTTCACCTAAGATTGTATATATGTGCTCACTATGAGTGAGTACATTGGACGGACTCGCCGAGAACTGACTAGATGGTATTATACCTATCGCTAGATAGCAGTTCTCTGGTGACATGAGTACAAATAGTCATCGACTTGAAAGCGTCATTTGTCTCGCGTGACTTCTCATTGTGCTTTGATTACTACCCTACTAATCTATTATATTTATTGCATATTTGTACGGTCATTTTCCCTATTATTATTAATTACTAAATGGTGTTATTTGTAATTTAAGAACATATGTCGGTTTATTTGTAAAAATATTATTGTCATATGTTTCTTAAGTTATAATTAATATAATTGGGGAATATATGCATATCATATTTAAATAAAATATCCATGAGATTATTAATTATAAAAATATACATATCATGTCATATCAAATATTCTTAACCAATATTATTAAGATATCATATCATTTAATTGGTTGGAATATTATCTCAAATAAAACAAATGCTACTGCCAATTAGATTTGAGATATTGTGCAGGTATTATAATAAATCAGTTCAGGTTTGAAATATAAGTAGGAGATTCACATCAAATCGACTTACCAAACCAAATCTGCCAAATGTTAAGAGCAAATTAAAAAAATCTCACAACGGCAGAGAAAAAGAGATATTTTCATAATATTTTTATCAGAAAGATCTCCAAATATCGAGAGAGGAAGGCACGAGAAATCCGGAGATGCAACTCCATCATAAAGCGGCGGATTCACGGCTAAAGGAGGTAAAGGGCGGCGGAAGCGCGGTTCATTGGAGGCCATTGGATATGAAAATTCATGGGCTTGATCATCTTTTCACATACTTTAAGATGACATCTAGGGTTTTAAGTTTTAGAGCCTCTAAAAAGAACCGATAGCAATTAGGGTTATCATCAATCTATCTATCCACCGATCGACTGATCAAGCAATCTAGATCTCTCGAGAAAACTAGGGTTTGTAGTTTAGTTTTTCAGCGATCAACTTCTGTAATGCAATTGTTTATTCAATAAAAGGTAGATTTTTTTTATCTTGTCTCATTACTTTCCGTATTTTAATTTCTGCATTTACTTTTCGCAATTTTAATTTTGTTATTTCTTATGGGTTCATTAATTTTTAATCTTTTATCGTTTACTTCGTTTATCCCAATGAGCGAGTAAATTCTTACTTGTTATGGTTTGTAGGATAGAATAGTATAATGATGGACAAAATCTCTTAATTTTTTTAAAGTTTTAATTTTTATATATTTTAGCAAAATGAATCTTAACCCTCTTATCGGGCGTGCTATCAATTCATGATAGTCACGACCACAATTTGAGATTCGTTAATACTCGCTTTGTTGAGGGCTTGAGATAAATAGAGATCAATGGAAGGACAAGGGTCAGTAGAGAGAAACCCTAATCCCTCCAAGAACCCTAATTCACATTCATCGCTATTTCTCTAGTATTAAATAATTAAAAGATAAAAAGAATTATTTTTAAAACTCGATCTATTAACTATTAAATCCTATAAACTCTACAAACTCTTCTCTTATAAAATTTTCAGATTTTCCTAGTATAAAACGATAAAAATCCCACCTTTCTTTATTAACTCGTCTAAAAGAAGATAAGTAATTCACCATTTTTCTGTGAACGACCCATACTCACTATTGGCTGGTTATTGCGATACCGTTATTAATTGCAGTAATTGGAACACATAAAGATTCATTTTTTCAAATCAATCACCTACCACGGCTCTACTGAGTTGTGCAAACAGGTTTTAATTGGGTATAGTCCCGAACCACATAGAGGCACCGAATGATTGTTAGGGATTCGTCTCTCCCGGTATAGAGAGTTGATGCCGCGTTGTGTTCGGTTGACCAACACCATAAGTTGTCGGGTTATTAGGAGTCTGACGATGACCACCCCCTAGACCCGATATGCGATACTCTTAGACGAACATACCGTGCTGTACGGAAATTGTCACGGACATGCTCGGTAAGGGTTTGGATGAGTTTGTTCGTTGGCCTTCTTTTCGACGGGTACCTGGGTAACCGTTACGTATAGCTAGTGCCAATGACGTGCTTGTGGTTATAGATTTATCCAACAACTCACTGTCAGCGTACTGTCGAGTCTTTAGAATCCCACACAAAGAATTTCCCTGATTCAGGTGAAACGATATAGAGGCCGTATATTGATACGTGCAGGATGTCGATTAAATACGTGTACTTGATACACGGAGTTTAATCAGACGGTTCGATAATACTAGTCGGCTTAGAATTAAGCCGGGTTATTAAATTATTTATTGATTTGATAATTTATGTGTGTGTGTGTTCTTTCTAGTATTATGTTTTTTGTATTATCTATCTCTTTTGGTGTCTATATTTTGATACGAGTACAAAAATGTATATATGGTATTATGTGTTCTTGTATTTGTACAAGAATACTACTAGAAGAGAATACCTCATTATTGCATTTTCTATTTTATTAGAAAATAAAAATGATGTGTAATGTTAAAGAGAGGTGAGGAATGGTGAGAGCCATACTTGAATATGATAGACAAATGAATTATTAATTTATTTGTCTACACTATTCAAGTATGGTTGCCATTTTTTATTTTCAAAATCCTTTTAACAAAACCATAGCTAGTATTTTCTCTCACTACGTTTTTTCAGTCTCATCTTCACACTCCTTTTTTTTTCTTGAACTCCCTCTTCTTCTTGATCCCTAACCCTCTTATGAGTTGAGAATCATAAGGATTTAAAGATAGATTGACAGACAGTGAATTCGTTCCCGGGCCTTGTGCACACCGTCTGTCACACTATGGGAGCTGGTAAGTTTGCTCCAAACCAAAACCCTCTGTTCTACTTTAGGAATAGAAGGATTTCTTGTTCGTTCCAACCTTCAACTCTCCTTTCAAGGTGGCCTGGTTTTTGATATTCATGAGTTTTCCTAATTCTATCGTCTAGATAGCCAAAATTGTAAACACTTCCTACATCACTAAACACTCTAAATTAGCAAACTAGATTCTTTAGTTACTTCATCCATTTAAAGTTGAAGCTTGAACTATATCTCTCGGATGGATCGTCTAGGACCAAAGGAGACCGGCCTCAAGCTCAATCTAAGACCGCGAGGAGGTTGAGAAGAGGATATAAAGACCCGAAGGACACGACTATAAAGGTTGTATACTTAAACCGAGTAGTTAATATCCTCTTTAGTTTTACTAGTTTAGTGCTTGGTCACATTCTAAGGTTTAGTTTCTAGTGCCATGATCTAAAAAATTGAAGTTTCGTATTCCGCAAGAACACTAGACACTTACAGCTCCAACTACCTCAAAAGAGGACAATCTCTCTCTCTCTCTCTTATAATAATTATATAACTCATTATTCCACATATAATAATTCTACTCATTAATCCCTCTCCAATTAATTACTAGCCTTCTATCTCAAAAGGAAAAAAACAACAAAAGAAGAAAAAAATCAAAACACTCTAACAATCTCTCTCATTTCTATCTTCTATCTCAAATATACCTAATATGCTGCAATTTTCTAATTATAACTCGTATTTTATCTAAAAGTTCCCAAATTATATGAGAATAACAGAAGTCCTCCTAATTTGACTCTAATACACAATCCATTTTCATTAGTGGTTAATGGAATATTCCAAAAAAAGATTTCCATTTGTAACTTGTTGAAATATAAACAAAGTAACCAGGACATGTTTGGTTGGATGTCCGGAGCCCCAAAAAGCTCTTTAAGAGCTAAAAAAAAGATTTTGGAAAAACTTTCCCGAACAAGAAAAAAAACTTCTCTACAAGTTCTTGTAGAGAAGTTTTTTCCTCCAAACAGGTTCTTAGTCCCAAAGCATTTTTGGATCAAAAGCAGAAGAAAATTTTCTTCTTCCTGGAGAAGCTAAAAATTGAGGCGTTGGGGCGCTTTTCGAGCCCGACCCTCTTTCTTATTTCCTTCCATATTTTTGATCAACTTTCTCCCTCCCTCTCTCTCTCTCTCACTCGGTCAAATTCCACCAAATCTTTTCGTCATTCTTCATGAGCAAATAGCTAGCATGGAGAGGGTGGTCGGATAGTATTGAAGATTTTCAAATTTCAGTGGTCTAAATGTGAACAACATAGATTCATAACACACGCGACTTGTATCGACATTTACATTGGTTTTACATTTACAATGGCTTCCTCAAGTCATGTGTGCTCTGTGTGACTTATTTGACCGAGTTAAAGCTAAAATGCGACTAGTGTAGCACCGCTATTGTCGACTCAAGCAAAATAGGATGCAGGTTTAAGCTCTCTTTCAAAGTTGTAAATATGGGAAGGCAAAACCATAATCCAAACATGTGACATGTGAAAATTCACGTTTAAATTAAAACGATTACTATTTTTCCAGTTAGCATCATGGGCTAAATAGTGCTTTGAGAATAATTTTTTTAATCATTGCTGAATGTATGATAAAATTTTCCCATTTATATAGTTTTCAAGTTTCTTAAGTACCAAAATATATTGATTCTTACATTATTAATTTGCAGCAGCAACCTATAATAACGGCAATACCGAGTCACTAGGTAATTACCCGGTCCAAACCGACCCACGTGTAGTCCCACGCAACAACTGCCACGTGTCAGTCATTCACTCCCACCCAAAAGTCTATAAATCATCCAATGCTCATAATTCATCAAGCCGATCTAAACAAAAGGAGGAGAAAAGGAAGAAAATTAAAAAAATATAATCCTATTTTTCGTAATATTTTCAAAAGACAATGTCGAGCACTCAGCAGATCTTCAGCTCCGGCAAGGCCCGCGGCGAGGGCCAGGTAAGCAGTTCTGCTGACTTTAAAATGTTGTTCCCCATACAATTTAAAAGGTTACATGAGCTATGCAAAAATTCGACAAACCTACATGTTCATGATTTTATAATATTCCAGACTCCGGTTTGACGAAATTAATTTATTCTGTTTTCCAAATGCACCGTAGAGATTTAGATATGAACGCAAGGAAATCTTATTATTAATTTGTACATATAATTTCATCTACTCCAAATTACAATCCAACAACTCTTGAATAAAAAACGTTTATGTATAATTTTTCTTTAATTTTGTTTTCCACAAAACATAATACGAATTATATTTTTCTTTCTTAAAAATTATGACCACTGCAGGCCAAGGCTAATCAAATGATGCAGCCTGCAAGCGACAAGGCATCGCAGGCTGCACAGAGCGCCGAGGAGACCAAGGAGCAGGCCGCCGGCTTCCTCCAGCAGGTTTTATCACTAAACATCCATTGCGTCGCTATACCATCTAGATTATCTGAAATTAGTTTATTTTATATATTATAAAATTGCTTAACTTTACTATACTATATCTTAAACTTAATTATAGTCACCAAATTATGCCAGACCAACTTTCTTAGGCGTAAGCATTCTTAACCTCTCATATTTTCCACATAACTATCTCATTATCTTTTTCTATTTTTTTTTTCCTTATTTTTTCTTTCTGGAATAACTTGTCATAACATAATGCAAGCGGAATTTAAACCTAAAAACTCCTGCTTATCTGCAGAGAGTACTTATCACTAGGCTAGTTTATTAGAAAACACCAATGTACAGTCCACAGGTATACTAAGAATCAAAATATAACGTTTTAACCATTTGCTTTTTCCATTAAAAAATCTAAAAAAAGAAAGAACATAAATATTTGTTTTTTGAGATAAAGAACATAAATATTTGTTGAAACTATTGAAAGTAGATTTGTGAGAAATCATGAGAAATAAAGAAATATGAAATTATTAAATGAAACACTTGAAATTTAATAAGCATAACTGTAGGATGTGCATAAGTTAATCAATTTAATAAAATTCCCGTACAATCATATATTTGGTTCATTATTTATTTATTTTGCATGAAAACGAAGACCGGGGATAAAGTGATGCACATGGCACACGAGGCTGCGGATGCTGTGAAGAGCGCGGTTGGGATGGGGACTACCGATGCCTCTGGTACCAGGGCCACCACCACTCACACCACCACGACCACCACCAAGAAGTATTGATCCTATCAAAAGCAAGTTTCGATCAAGCTACGATAACTGCCTATTGAAATGGGTTAATTATTCATTTAAATTCGTCAGTATAATAACGTAGAGGACTCAAAGTGTTTTCGAGTCTTGTTTCTCTCCAGTCATGTTGTTTTTTTCACCCCCTTCAGATTTGTTGTTCTTCAGTATTGAGAATTTTGTATTATGTAAGTAATCTTCTTGATATAATACAAGATTTTGTCATCTTTATTCTGAATTTGTGTTCAATATTTTCTTTTGAATGCGATTCTTTTCTCTCTCTTAGTTTTCGTCTCCGTTAATACTTGACTCCTATTAAGCAACTCCAAACCAAAGAAATAATATCTATCGCATAGATATATGATTGGTTAATGACCTCCATAGCATATCTGATCAGGAACTAAACTGAAAACCAGCAGAAGCATCTCCTGATCAAAATCGCTCTGATGTCTAAATCAATATGATAAGCTAGAAAATTTAAAATTAAAAGCGAAATAATATTTTTATGGATTTTTTAGATTTTAGCCAATAAATACTTTGATATTTTCAAAAACAACATCAAATACTTTTTAATTTCAAAAACAATACCAAATACTTCTTTCCTTGTCTAAAAAGGCCGCAAGTGTTAGGTCAAGTGAGTTATGGGGTGAGTTAATGTTTACTGTGGGTAGAGTCAAGGAATTTATGACATTAATTACTCCTCATCTCACCGTTCTCTCTCCTCTGTCGATCTTTCTCCTCTTTCTCAAACAACACCGAATCTCTCTCTCTCTAAAAAACAACCCATAAAATCCCTAAAATTACTTTCGTTTTCGGCCACCCCTAAACATGATCCTTGAAATCCCCAACCTTTATCCATGAAATCCCCAAATTTCGATCAAACCTGAAACTGAAAGCTTCATTGATGATGCTCGATATCGGTGATCTCCCAGATCATGACACGTGGCAGACGATGTGTCCCAGAGCACGCAAGAAAGGACCTACAGTGGCCGACCAGACCACTCATTTGCCCGTCCCACAAACAAGCGATGGCTCACCTCAGAGCCCCCAGCACAACTGGCATCCTCGGCCTCACGGCTCGTCTCCGGGTTACCGCAGAACCAAGATACCCCGGCTCTCCCGCTCGTCCGCGAGCTCTCCCACCGAGGTCATCTTCCTCGGTCTCATCGACCGACCGACGGCACCGCTCACAGGCGCAACCGCCATCCCGCGAATCTCGCCAAGCACGAGATACCCGCCGGCCACATCCCACGTTCTACGCCATCACGATCCCCCATTAACGAGCCTGTCTCGCCATTAATGGGAGATCCCGCTCATCACGCGGGCGTGACGTCGGGAGCGTAACGGCCGGCGTGATTCTCGCGCCTGCCCTACCTGCTGCTACCGCTATATAAACCCTTTCTTCAAACGGTTTAAGTAAGCCATTTTTTGACTCCACTAAGCCGTTACTCTACTCGGATTTCCTCTCTAACTTGACCGTCGAATGGTCCTCGATGGTACAACCACCCCGGGACTTCCTTGCAGGTAGCTCGGCGCAAGCAACCTCAAACCAATTGAGATCCACACGCTTCAGGAGCCAGCCTCCAGATCAAATCTCAGCCGTCCATCGCCGCCATCAGCAGATCAACGGAAGGTAACATCTTGACGCGCGGATCCGCCCCGCGTCAGCTGGCGCCGTCTGTGGGAAACCTTGATTCCACAAAAACAAAAGTTCATCTTCCAATCTTACTCTAATGGCGAGCGATCATCACGACGATCCCAGCACCAGCCGCCGCCTCCCCCTCAACGGAGGCGCAGAAGAACCTCCTCCGCCGAATGCCATCAATGCCCTTGCCGGCCGGATAGACCGACTCGCGTCTGTGGTGGAGGCGCTCATCCGTGTCAAAACGGCAGGGCAAGTTCCCCAAGTCGCCGCTCCTTCGCCTCGAGACCGGGACCCCTACAGGGGGAGAGAAGACTCCGCATATGTCGGCACTGCCGACCACCGCCTCGCTACATCCCATAGCCGCAGATCTCCCAGGCCAGTACCTTCTGCGACTCGCTGGGCACCCCCACAGTTCAACACCGAGGTCCGTCGCCAGAGTTCCTCGCCCCGAGATCCTCCGCGCACCTGTCCCTTCCGAGCAGATGTCGGTCAGCTCGCCTGTTACCAGGCATGACCGACACCCCCACCCTCGACGGGGTCGCGCGGACGGGACTCGCCAAGGTGGCTCGAAGACTACCTCGCCGGGGGACCTAAAAAACCTCATTGAGAGGAACCGGGACCGCGGCCAGACACAGGCCTCCAACAACAGAGACCAGGGATCAGAATATGCCGAGTCGTCGGGGTACCACGTTCGACTCGACGCCCTCAAGAAGAAGATCGAGGGTATGCATCGGGAAGGCCACCGATCGAGCGACGGGGCTAAGTACGCCGCCGACTTGCTCACTAAACCATTCGCCAAGGAGCTGCTCGCCGTCCACGTCTCCTCTCGCAACAAGCCCCCAAAAGTCTTCTTCTTCGACGGTAAATCTGACCCGAAGGACCATTTGGACGCGTTCACCGCGGGAATGAGCTTCCAAGATAACTCCGACGCCACCCAATACCGAGCTTTCCCGGCCACTCTCATCCGCGCCGGACGGGACTGTTTCCGAGGACTCGAGCCTCGCTCGATCTCAACTTTCGACGAGCTGGACACTCAATTCCTCGGCCACTTCGTCGGGAACAGACGGCAAAAACGCACAGTTGACCACCTCTTCACGATCAAGAGCGGGGATAAGGAGACGTTCAAAGCATACGTCACCCGCTTATACAACGCCCTTCTCGAGGTCCCAGAGCACCGGGACGAGACTGTCATCACAGCACTTAGGTCTGGTCTTAGGCACAAGGAGTGGTTACACTCCTTTGCATTAGCGCAACCTAAGACCATGGCCGAGGTAAAAGCCTGGACCGGGCGCGAGGTCCAGCTCGAATCCGAGGTGAATGCAAATCTCCCCCCCGCAGAGTAAGCCGACCAGAAGAAAAGGGCAAGGGAAGAGAGAAGGGGACCTGAGCGGGCAAAGACCTATCTCCCGAAGTTTCAGGAATACACCCCGCTCAACGTCTCCCATGCAGTGCTACTAGAGGAGGCCAAAGGCGAGGGATTCTTCAAGCTTCCCCCGATCTCGCGAATAGCCTCAAAACGAACCCGGGGCCCATACTGCGGTTTCCACAGGTCGCTGGGCCACTCCACGGAGAGCTGCAAGCAGCTCCGTGGCTATATTAAGGAGCTCATCTGTTCGGGGCACCTCGCAGCATACTTGAGGGACAAGCGGCAAGCCGACCACGAGCAGGAGCAGCGTCCCCCTCCCGCCGAGCTGACCATCGGCCAAATCATGGTCGTGTCAGCGGAGGATACGCCTGGCACCAACGAAGCTAGGTACCCTATGCCGGGCATAGATGCCAACAGACATCCGAGGGGCTCAAGCTGCACGAATAAGAACATCTACTAGTATGTATTTTCTTTCTAAAGCAATGTACACCTTTCTTGAGATCTTTTGTTTATATAATAAAGGGATCAATAAAACATTGCAGAAAAGAAAAAGAATCTTATTCATTCAAAAGGTACTGTAGGCTCCTCAGCCGTACAAAAAACATTATTGTTACAACAGCGGGGGAATGGAGTGCAGAGAGCACTGCTCGTGGTACTCTGAGGATATTTCCGCCAGCCGAGCCCTCACGGCATCTAACCTCTGCCTTCGATGCCCCACGCTAGCGTCGGCATCGAGTCTCAATTGGTAGCACTCAAGGACGAGCGCCTCCGAGCGGTTCAGCCGGCTCGCAGAGATCAGGCCGAAGCGCCTCAGAGACCATAGCTTGCCAACGGCCTCATCTTTCAGCTGCTCGGATAAGGGGTTGTAGAGCCCCGGCGACGCCCTCCAGATGGAGTACATCAACAGCTGAAGTAAGGAGGAGCGCCGGGGGAGCAATCGGCCGAAATGATCCTCGATCCGGCCTATCACCGACTGCACCGTGTCATCAGTACAATACTGCTCGTAGAGGTACACGTCCTCGAAGTTTATGATATATTGGATGGTGAAAGGGAAGTCCTCCATTCTTGCGTTTTAGGTGTGAAGAAAGGAGCGATCGACGCTCTCTCCGTTTTATAGCACACAACGCCCCCGGAGTTCAACGGCCGCCCGTTTCACCCGCAACTATACCGCCACGCGGCAGACATCGCGCCGCTCGATGCGAAATCGAAACGACACTCCGGCGCTTCACGTTCTCCACGCGATCATGACACGTGTCGACAGTGACTGTCCTTCTTCCCGGTCCTCGCTCTAAGGAGAACGGGCAAAGCCCTCGTCAAGAGGTAACTGAGCAGCTTCACTGCTCGGTCAATCCTTAGCAGGCCTCCTTTAGCCCCTCCAGCGCTAAGGATCTAAGCCCTCACGAAGAGGCAGCCGAACGGCTACCCTGCTCGGCTATCCCTGGCCGGTAGCTCCTTATCCCACAACGCCAGGGATCAAAGCCCTCGCCAAGAGGCAACTGAGCAGCTTCACTGCTCGGTCAATCCTTAGCAGGCCTCCCATGGCCCCTCCAGCGCTAAGGATCTAAGCCCTTATGAAGAGGCAGCCGAGTGGCTATCCTGCTCGGCTATCCCTGGCTGGTAGCTCGCTACCCCACAACGCCAGGGATTAAAGCCCTCGCCAAGAGGCAACTAAGCAGTTTCACTTCTCGGACAATCCTTAGCAGGCCTCCCATGGCCCCTCCAGCGCTAAGGATCTAAGCCCTCACGAAGAGGCGGCCGAGAGGCTACCCTGCTCGGCTATCCCTGGTCGGTAGCTCCCTACCCCACAACGCCAGGGATCAAAACCCTCGCCAAGAGGCAACTGAGCAGCTTCACTGCTCGGTACATCCTTAGCGGGACTCCCACGGCCCCTCTAGGGCTAAGGATCTAAGCCCTCGAAAGAGGCAGCCGAGCAGCTAACCTGCTCGGCTATCCCTGGCCAGTAGCTCCCTACCCCACAACGCCAGGGATCAAAACCCTCGCCAAGAGGCAACTGAGCAGCTTCACTGCTCGGTCCATCCTTAGCAGACTTTCCATGGCCCCTCCAGCACTAAGGATCTAAGCCTTCACGAAGAGGCAGCCGAGCAGCTGCCCTGCTCGGCTGTCCCTGGCCGGTAGCTCTCTACCCCACAATGCCAGGGATCAAAGCCCTCGTCAAGAGGCAACTGAGCAGCTTCACTGCTCGGTCCATCCTTAGCAGGCCTCTTATGGCCCCTCCAGCGCTAAGGATCTAAGCCCTCACGAAGAGGCAGCCGAGCGGCTTCACTGCTCGGCTATCCCTGGCTGGTAGCTCCCCAACCACGCAACGCCAGGGATCAAAGCCCTCGTCAAGAGGCAACTGAGCAGCTTCACTGCTCGGTCCATCCTTAGCAGGCCTCCTATGGCCCCTCCAGCGCTAAGGATCTAAGCCCTCACGAAGAGGCAGCCGAGCGGCTTCACTGCTCGGCTATCCCTGGCTGGTAGCTCCCCTACCACGCAACTCCAGGGATGAAAACCATCGTCAAGAGGTAACTGAGCAGCTTCACTGCTTGGTCAATCCTTAGCGGGCCTCCCATGGCCCCTCCGGTGCTAAGGATCTAAGCCCTCACGAAGAGGCAGCCGAGCAGCTACCCTACTCGGCTATCCCTGGCCAGTAGCTCCCTACCCCACAACGCCAAGGATCAAAACTCTCGCCAAGAGGCAACCGAGCAGCTTCACTGCTCGATCAATCCTTAGCAGGCCTCCTACGGCCCCTTCAGCGCTAAGGATCTAAGCCCTCATTAAGAGGCAGCCAAGCGGCTACCCTACTCGGCTATCCCTGGCTGGTAACTCACCTACCACGCAACGCCAGGGATCAAAGCCCTCGCCAAGAGGCAACCGAGCAGCTTCACTGCTTGGTTAATCCTTAGCAGGCCTCCCATGGCCCCTCCAACGCTAAGGATCTAAGCCCTAACTAAGAGGCAGCCGAGCTGCTACCCTGCTCGGCTATCCCTGGCTGGTAACTCCCCTACCCCACAACGCCAGGGATCTAAGCCCTCACGATGAGGCAGCCGAGCGGCTACCCTGCTCGGCTATCCCTGGCTGGTAGCTCCTCTACCCCACAACGCCAAGGATCTAAGCCCTCATGAAGAAGCAGCTGGGCGGCTTCACTGCTCGGCTATCCCTGGCTGGTAGCTCCCCTACCACGCAACGCCAGGGATCAAAGCCCTCGCCATGAGGCAACCAAGCAGCTTCACTGCTCGGTCGTTCCTTAGCAGGCCTCCTACGGCCCCTCCAGTGCTAAGGATCTAAGCCCTCACTAAGAGGCAGCTGAGCGGCTACCCTGCTCGGCTATCCCTGGCTGGTAGCTCCCCTACCCCACAACGCCAAGGATCAAAGCCCTCACTAAGAGGCAGCCGAGTGGCTACCCCGCTCGGTTATCCCTGGCTGGTAGCTCCCCTACCCCATAACGCCAAGGATCGAAGCCCTCACCAAAAGGCAGCCGAGCGGCTCCCTACTCGGCTATCCCTGGCTGGTAGCTTCCCTACCCCAACACACCAGGGATCAAACCCCTTGCCAAGAGGCACCGGGCAGCAACCCTACTCGGCCATCCTTAAGGATCTAAGCCCTCGACAAGAGGCACCGGGCGGCAACCCTGCTCGGCCATCCTTAGTAGTCCCTTTATGGCCCCTCCCGCGCTAAGGATAAAATGCCCTCGAAAGAGGCAACCGGGCCTGCCCTTGCTCGGTTATCCCTGGCTGGTAGCTCCTTACCCCAACACACCAGGGATCAAAGACCTCGCCAAGAGGCACCGGGCAGCAACCCTGCTCGGCCATCCTTAAGGATCAAAGCCCTCGCCAAGAGGCACCGGGCAGCAACCCTGCTCGGCCATCCTTAGTAGGCCTCTTACGGCCCCTCCCACGCTAAGGATGAAAAGCCCTCGAAAGAGGCAACCGGGGCCGCCCTTGCTCGGTTATCCCTGGTTGGTAGCTCCCTACCCCAACACGCCAGGGATCAAAGCCCTCACCATGAGGCACCGGGCAGCAACCCTGCTCGGCCATCCTTAGTAGGCCACTTACGGTCCCTCCCGCGCTAAGGATCTAAGCCCTCACCAAGAGACAGCCGAGCGGCTACCCTGCTCGGCTATCCCTGGCTGGTACTTTGCTACCCGCAGCGCCAGGGATCAAAGCCCTCACCAAGAGGCAGCCGAGCGGCCACCCTGTTTGGCTATCCCTGGCTGGTACTTTGCTACCCGCAGCGCCAGGGATTTAAGCCCTCACCGTGAGACACCGAACAGCTACCCTGCTCGGCCCGTCCTTGGTAGGCCACTCACGGCCCCTCCCACGCTAAGGATCAAAGCCCTCACCAAGGGGCACCTAGCAGCTACCCTGCTCGGCCCCGTCCTTTGCATGCCTCTCCGAGCCTCCCACGCTAAGGAACGTGACCTCAACACGAGGCATCCGGTCTGTCTACGTCTGAGCGATCTCCGCCTCGACTTCGGGGCCATGGAGATACCGTCTTTGCACATTGGGCACACTGGGCAAATGAACAGATTCAACTCGACGCGTAATCGCTAGATGAAGAACCGACACAACATGAAGGCGGTACTGTGCAAATACAAGTGTTCACCGACAAAAGAAAATACGAGCACAAACACTACTGCAAAAACAAAAATCTTTATTCACAAAGTCAAAGTCTTTACAAGGGTATTGTAGGCTCCCCAGCTTTATCAAATTACCCGGAGGCTTACAAAGAGAGAGGAAGAAAAGCCAAAAAGTTCGAGTCGCAAGCCCGTCTAGACCGCGCATCCCTCATCACCGTCGGCCATAGGCATGACCACCGAAAGTGGGACTCGAGCACGGAGCTCACCATCGGAAAACTCTGGAAACTGCTCCTTGACGGCATCAAGAGTTTTGTTCCACGCAATGTCGGAGGCCTCGCCGATGTCGACGTAAAATTGATCCGACCCCTTGTAATCGATCACTGCCTTCCTAGCCCGAATCTTGGCAACCTCTGCCGCCTGAAGCGCCGCCTCGGCATCCCACTTGCTGGCATCTCTCTCCCTCTTAATAGCTGTAAAGCGATCGTCCAGTTCCATCAACTTCGCCTCGACGACTCGATGAAACTCACTTAGGCGATGATAGGACTCCCGGCACCTTGAGACGGCGAGTTCCGCGGCGGCCGATCGGGCTTCCAAAACAGCCACCCTTTCCCTTTCCAAACGCAGCTCAAGTCGCAGGTCATCGGCCTCCGAAGAAGACTCTCGTGCTGGCCTTGAAGCAGGGAAGGCCCCTCGACCTCCATGCGGGCGACGAGGGCGCAACGCTGAAGGACCTGACGAAAAACATCAAAGAGACCTAAAGACCCTCGAACTAAAGAAAGGGCGCTCAAAACGATGCATGAAGGAGTACGTACCTGCACCGCCTCCTGAGCTATAGCCGCCATTTGGGCCCTCAGGGTCCCCCGTGGAATCTTGCACCCAGCCGACTCTTCCAAACCAGCAAGCAGGCCGTCATGTTGGGGTCGAAAATTGCACCCCGGTTGACCAAGTCAAAGTCAAGGTCAACCCCAAGCCAGGTGGGCTCAAGCCCAGGTCAAGCAGGCCCATGCCTAAGTCGAGCCCACGGCCAGCCTCTCCATGCCAACATAGAAATCATGTAATAAATAATTTTTATGTAATTTTTTATGCATGAATGGGCATAAAGCCAAATTTTTGTAAAGCCCATGGCTTGTGTGCAAAAAGAAATAGCACATGAGGCGTGGGATAGGCCAAATGCCATTTTGTAAAGCCCAAGGGGCTATATGTAAATATGTAAGCCTATATAAGGCAACATGATGACGAATAAAAGATATACTTTTCATTCCCCCCAAAAAAACTAGGGTTGCTGTGCCTCCTTCTCCTTCCTCAATGTTCTAAACCTTCTTCTTTCTTTTAAATTAAATCAAAAGCTTTACTCTTCCTCTTCCAAAACTAAATAGTTTTTTACCACAAAACCCACAAAGGGAAACTAAGATCTCCCATCAGATCTCAAAAATAAGAAAATTTTAAAATCTCACATTTCTTGTTCTTCAAGATCCGGCCAACAGAGGAGGAAAGAGGAGACCCATCTCCAAAAATCCCATCTTGGGAAGATCCAAGGCCAAAATGGGAGAAACAAAGCAGCCCTCTTTGATCATTTCTAAACTTTTTAGGAGTTCAACTCCAAGGGTCAAATCGGGAGCACAGCTCCCAGTGCAGGAACCAAAGTTCCCTTTCTGTTTGACGCCCAGCGTCCAGCGCCCAGAGTGCTAGCGCCCACGTGCCGAGCACGTGGTGCGCCCAGCGCCCACATGGCGAGCACGTGGTGCCCCCAGAGCGCTCGGGCCCACGTGCCGAGCACGTGGTGCGCCCAGCGCCTACGTGCCAGGCACGCGAGGCACTAGCCCCCACGCATCCTTTGAATGCCCTTTCCCTTTATACACACACACACATACTCTATGACACTGTCCTCCGTTAGAAAAAAATTCTAACGGGGCGCTGCCCCGCACCCCGCAAGGGGGCTGCTAGCCCCCTTGACCCCCAGCCCGCTATCCGAGTAGCGGGACCCCCGTAAAAACACTGCGGGCCCCGATGTATCCAAAACCCCTTCAAAACACAACACTGCACATTGAGTTCGCAGGACCAGTTTAACCGGTCAATCGGAGGTTCTCTCGCTCCAAAGGCGAGGGGTAATTAACGACAGCTTAGTCCGCGGCTGCCGGAGATTCGGATCCCCACAATCAATAAACTCCAGCCTACCCTAGGCAGGGGGAATCTGTAATGCGTCTGACAAGCGTGCGAGCATTCCCATCTCAATGGGGTGATGAAAAACACCCTACAGATTCTGGCACGTCCGATGGGACCTATCTCTCCTCCCATATTTCGGGTTAAACGTTCATGCGAACTCAATAAATATACATATCTATATTTATACTAAAATAATGCTCTTTCATGCAGATTTTCAAGCAATCACCTTTCAACGATGTCTCCGAAGATGAACTCAGCTCCCATCTCCTACACGCTGAAGATGGACTCGAGGACGGTCCGTCCAGCCAGTCTTGGGCGACAGTGGGAGGAGCCGCCACTACCATTCGGCTCTATTCTGTTCGTGCCAGCGAACGCCGTCCCTTATCTTCAATCCCCAGTGATGGAAAAACCAGCCTCAAAGGGGAAAAGGCCGAACGTCATGGTCGCGAGGGCACCTCGGCCCAAGCGCAAGTCCGTTTCCGAACGACTCTCCATGGCCCCAGCTGGGCGCAATGCCATCAACACCAACAAAGCAACAGGGCGTCCCGAGCAAGCTCCAGCGGTGCCCTTGACAACTGCTCGATCGGGTGTCTTCTCTAAGCTCCCCACTAATCGACTCACGGTGGCTTCCCAGGAAATGGATGCCCGCCAAGCCCTTAAAATTGAGAAGCTAAGGCAGAAAAGACTCAGATATAGAGCCAACAAAAGGGTTAGGGCGCCTGCTAGGCTGAACCTCATGAGGTTCGAAGAACATGGTTACCCCACCAAAGATGAGGAAATGGCTGGATATGTGGTCCACACTGTCTACATGGTGGGCACGCGTAGCAAGAGCAAGGATGGGGCCACCACATCTCAAATCCAATCTGGATTGAATGTGGTTGCCGCTTCCCAAGAACAGCGGCCTCCCCTGGGTGATGAAAACCCTCTCGATGAGGATGATAGGCAGAAAGACCCTTCGGTCCATGAGGAGTCGGGCTCGGAAAGCGAAGATGAGCCAATCTTCCGTCCCAAGAACGCGGAGCAGCAACTTCTCCAAGAGCTCCGAAAACAGCTCAGAAGCAAAGACAAGGAGATAGACAAGCTCTACTCAAAAATTGACGACTTGACAAACGCCGTCTTACAGCTCACGGCCCAACTTGCCTCTCAGCCGCCCAATCAGGCGCAGGGCTCTGCTCATGAACCGGGAAACGGTGTCCCGAGACAGCCGACGCCTATTCCCTCAAATCCAAAAGTGGGCGGACTGCATGAAAATCAGTCGCATCCTATCTCGGGAAATGTCTTGGCTACCGATGACAGTAGCCCGCTAACCCAAGATCAAATCATGGATTTGGTTGCCAACAAAGTCAAAACATTGGTAGCCGAAGCTGAAGTGCAAAAAGATGTTAGCAGTAGTGGGAGACCATATCCTGCTCAGTATGATCTGGCAGAATTTCCTAGCGGCTATGTCATCCCTAAATTCGGAAGATTCGATGGGACGGGAAATGCGAATCAGCACATTGCCCACTTTAAAGCCTCATGCGGGAATACTGGGGGCAATGATGCGCTTCTCCTCCGCCAGTTCGTTAATAGCCTGGCCGATATTGCTTTCGACTGGTACGCGAGCATACCGGATGGCTCCGTCACAACTTTCGTCTAAATGGAGTCTTTGTTTCGGCAGAAGTTCATGAGCGTCAGCAATAAGATTACCATTGCCGATCTCGTAAGGACCAAGCCAAAGAACAACGAAAGCGGCACGGATTTTATAACCCGATGGCGCAATCTCTCCGTCAAATGTGAACCGCCGATAGAGCAGGACCAATCTGTCAGTCTCCTTGTCGGAAATCTCAACAATTGGATGGCCCCGTTTCTATGCACCGCGGGTCTCAAAACATTCCAAGAGCTGACCAGGAAAGTTCAGATGCTGGAGCGCTCAAAGCAGGAGTCCTCCTCGGATTCCAAAAATAACAATAGGTCCTGGAGAAACCGAAAGGATGATAATCGCAAAGGCGGGAATTACGACGATTCTGAATCTTTTAACACTTCGGCTAACCGAAATAAGCAAGGGATGAGCGGGCCTAATGCCAACCAGCCTCGGAAGCCAGTGTTCAGAGAGGGAGGGGAATCTCCACTCAAAGAGAAGTTAGATAAGATCTATTCCTTCATAAGGGACAAAATCCGTAAAATATTCAAAGACGCCCTGAGGAACGGTCTACAACTGCCAGAGTCAAAAAGACCGCAGGAAGCGAATATGACCGACGAC
Source organism: Agapanthus africanus (assembly GCA_030015575.1). Taxonomy (NCBI): domain Eukaryota; kingdom Viridiplantae; phylum Streptophyta; class Magnoliopsida; order Asparagales; family Amaryllidaceae; genus Agapanthus; species Agapanthus africanus. Next base: position 88,870,751 of record JASDDO010000019.1, on the reverse strand, counting down.
CCCAAATACTGCCCCTATCACAGAGTGATAGGTCATGCCATTGAGGACTGCTTCGTCTTCAAAGATTGGGTCGAAAAGCAATACAAGGCAGGAGAGATAGAACTGTCTAAAGGCGTGTTAACAAACAGTCCAGTTGCGACCGCCAATTTCATACAAAAAAACATCGAAGTTCTTCGTGAAACTGATTCTCTCAGACATCTGTCTTTCTCTGAAAACAATCGACCACCACGTCATTAAACTAGGAACAGTCGACCTCTAAGTCGTTAAACTGAGAATGTAAAAAAATGTGTAAATAGAAAAAAAAAATGTGTAAATAAAAAGAAAAAAAAGAAAAGTCGAAATGAGGGGGCAACTCGCAATAAAAATCAGCGAGTGAAATAAAGATGAAAAATAAAGCCGAAATGATAGGGCAACCGCGAATAAATAGCCGAAATGATAGGACAATCGCGACCTTCGCGATAAGAAAAGCTGAAATGATAGAGCAATCGCGGTAAAACAAAAAAAAATGCAAAAACAAAAAAAATACAAAACAAAAAAAACGGCGAATGATGAGTCGTTCCTAGTACCATATTCCAGTGCAGCGATGCAGACACCAACCAAAATCCAATTTTCCAAAATTCCCCCAGCCCTACGGCCAGTCCCCAAATTGACTACCGTATACAATCTACGGGCTCAAATAATTCTCATCATACTCATGCCCCACCGCAATAACCAGCCCTACGGCCAGTCCCTAAATTGACTACCGTATACAATCCACGGGCTCAAATAATTCTCATCATACTCATGCCCCACCGCAATAACCAGCCCAGCGGCCAGTCTCCGCCCTTGGAATTATGCTCTATTGGGAAGACCCACTTGTGTGTCCTCATGATACATGAGGAGAACAAACCTTCGTGGGATCCTTACGACTCACAAAGGAAAAACATACTTAGGAGTCCTCACGACTCCTAAGGAGAAAATACACCTACGAGATCCTTTCGACTCGTAGGGAGAAGATACTTTTATGGGACCCTCACGGCTCATAAAATTGAAAAGCCTTAGGTGATGGGGACCTAAACCTGTCTCCTAAGCCATCGCTCCCCAACAGGGAAAGGCAAATGATGAATTGCTCCTGGCACACGTGCTTCAGTGTTAGCAACGCCGATGCCTACCCTAACCCCAAAATTCCAAACTCCAATCCATAGACCCCTAAGTCTTTAAACTGGGAATAGATGGCCTCTAAGTCGTTAAACTGGGAACAGACGACCCCTAAGTCGTTAAACTGGAAACGAGAGAGATCCCCTCACGGCGAATGATGAGTCGCTCCTGGTACCATATTCTAGTGCAGCGATGCAGACGCCAACCAAACTCTGAATGTCCCAACGGCGAATGATGAGTCGCTCCTGGTACCATATTCTAGTGCAGCGATGCAGACACCAACAAAGTCCCGAAATTCTTCCGGCCCTACTGTTGGTCCCCAAGTTGACTACCGTATACAATCCACGGGCTCAAATAACTCATCATACCCATACCCAACTGCAATTACCTGTCCAGCGGCCGATCTCCGCCCTTGGAATTATGCTCCATCTGGAAAGACCCACTCATGTGTTCTCACGATACATGAGGAGAACAAACATTCGTGGGATCCTTACGACTCACAAAGGAAAAACACACTTGGGGGTCCTCACGACTCCTAAGGAGAAAATGCACCTACGGGATCTTTACGACTCGTAGGAAAAATGCTTTTATGAGACCCTTACGGCCCATAAAATTGAAAAGGCTTAGGTGATAGGGATCTAAACATGTCTCTTAAGCCATCGCTTCCCAACAGGGGAAGGCAAATGATGATTCGCTCATGGTACCATATTCCGGTGTAGCGGTGCTGATGCCGACCAAAACCAAAATCCCCAAATCCTCTCATGGTAAATGATGATTCGCTTCTGGTACCATATTCCAGTGTAGCAATGCTGATGTCAACCCAAATCAAATCAAACCAACAACCTCTGCGGCGGAATCATGCTTCGTCTCAGAATGTACCCCGTGTCGAAATCATGCTTCGCCTCAGAGTATCTACCTGACTTCCCTGTCGGAATTATGCTTCGCCTAGGAATCAATTTCTGCATCGAAATTATGAATGTCTGCCGCTCGTCGGAATTATGCTCTGACCCCTTCGGAATCATGCTCCGCTCATCGGAATCATGCTCCGATCCTCAGAATTATGCTCCGATCCCTGGAATCATGCTCCACTCTTCAGAATGATGCTCCGATCTCTGGAATCATGCTCCGTTGTTCGGAATGATGCTTCGATCCCTGGAATCATGCTCCGCTCTTCGAAAAGATACTCTGATCCTCGGAATTATGCTCCGACCCTTCGGAATTATGCTCCGATCCTCGGAATCACGCTCCGATCCCCGGAATTATGCTCCGACCCTTCGGAATCATGCTCCGATCCTCGGAATTATGCTCCGACCCTTCGGAATGATGCTCTGATCCCTGGAATCATGCTCCGCTCTTCGGAATGATGCTCCGATCCCTGGAATCATGCTTCGCTCTTCGGAATGATGTTTCGATCCTCGGAATTATGCTCCGACCCCTTGGAATCATGCTCCGCTCATCGGAATTATGCTCCGATCCCTAGAATCATACTCCGCTCTTCGGAATGATGCTCCGATCCTCGGAATTATGCTCCGACCCTTTGGAATCATGCTCCGCTCATCGGAATTATGCTCTGATCCCTGGAATCATGCTCCGCTCTTCGGAATGATGCTCTGATCTCTGGAATCATGCTCCGCTCTTCGGAATGATGCTCTGATCCCTGGAATCATGCTCCGCTCTTCGGAAAGATGCTCCGATCCTCAGAATTATGCTCTGACCCTTCGGAATTATGCTCCGATCCTCGGAATCACGCTCCGATCCCCGGAATTATGCTCCGACCCTTCGGAATTATACTCCGATCCTCGGAATTATGCTCCGACTCTTCGGAATAATGCTCCGATCCCTGGAATCATGCTCCACTCTTCGGAATGATGCTCCGATCTTTGGAATCATGCTCCGTTCATCGGAATGAAGCCCCGATCCCTGGAATCATGCTCCGCTCTCCGGAATGATGCTCCGATCTCTGGAACCATGCCCCGCTCTTCGGAATGATGCTCTGATCCTCGGAATTATGCTCCGATCCTCGGAATTATGCTCCGACCCCTTGGAATCATGCTCCGCTCATCGGAATCATGCTCCGATCCCTGGAATCATGCTCCGCTCTCCGGAATGATGCTCCGATCCCTGGAATCATGCTCCGCTCTCCGGAATGATGCTCCGATCCCTGGAATCATGCTCCGCTCTTCGGAATGATGCTCCGATCCTCGGAATTATGCTCCGACCCTTTGGAATCATGCTCCGCTCATCGTAATTATGCTCCGATCCCTGAATCATGCTCCGCTCTTCGGAATGATGCCCCGATCCTCGGAATTATGCTCCGATCCCCGGAATTATGCTCCCGGGATGATGCTCCGCCCCTGGAATGATGTTCCACCTCGAAGTCCAACTTCAAGATCCATCAATTTCATGCACACAACTCATGCATGTGGTGTGCATTCATTGATGAGGGGCACTTTCTTGGGGTCGAAAATTGCACCCCGGTTGACCAAGTCAAAGTCAAGGTCAACCCCAAACCAGGTGGGCTCAAACCCAGGTCAAGCAGGCCCATGCCTAAGTCGAGCCCGCGGCCAGCCTCTCTATGCCAACATAGAAATCATGAAATAAATAATTTTTATGTAATTTTTTATGCATGAATGGGCATAAAGCCAAATTTTTGTGAAGCCCATGGCTTGTGTGCAAAAAGAAATAGCACATGAGGCATGGGATAGGCCAAATGCCATTTTTTAAAGCCCAAGGGGCTATATGTAAATATGTAAGCCTATATAAGGCAACATGATGTTGAATAAAAGATATACTTTTCATTCCCCCCAAAAAAACTAGGGTTGCTGTACCTCCTTCTCTTTCCTCAAGGTTCTAAACCTTCTTCTTTCTTTTGAATTAAATCAAGAGCTTTACTCTTCCTCTTCCAAAACTAAGTAGTTTTTCACCACAAAACCCACAAAGGGGAACTTAGATCTCCCATCAGATCTCAAAAATAAGAGATTTTTAAAATCTCACACTTCTTGTTCTTCAAGATACGGCCAACAGAGAAGGAAAGAGGAAACCCGTCTCCAAAAATCCCATCTTGGGAAGATTCAAGGCCAAAAGGGGAGAAACAAAGTAGCCCTCTTTGATCATTTCTAAACTTTTTAGGAGTTCAACTCCAAGGGTCAAATCGGGAGCACAGCTCCCAGTGCAGGGACCAAAGTCTCATTTCTGTTTGACGCCCAGCGTCCAGCGCCCAGAGCGCTCGCGCCCACGTGCCGAGCACGTGGTGCACCCAGCGCCCACGTGCCGAGCATGTGGTGCGCCCAGCGCCCAGTGCGCTCGCGCCCACGTGCCGAGCACGTGGTGCGCCCAGCGTCCAGAGCGCTAGCGCCCACGTGCCGAGCACGTGGTGAGCCCAGCGCCCAGAGCACTCGCGCCCACGTGCCGAGCACGTGGTGAGCCCAGCGCCCAGAGCACTCGCGCCCACGTGCCGAGCACGTGGTGCGTCCAACGCCCAAAGCGCTCGCGCCCAGCGCTCAGAGCGCTAGCACTAGCGCCCAGCGCCTGCGTGCCATGCACGCGAGGCACTGGTCCCCCACGCATCCTTTGGATGCCCTTTCCCTTTATACACACACACACTCCACGACACTGTCCTCCGTTAGAAAAAATTTCTAACGGGGCGCTGCCCGGCACCCCGCAAGGGGGCTGCTAGCCCCCTTGACCCCCATCCCGCTATCCGGGTAGTGGGACCCCCGTAGAAACTCTGCGGGGCCCACAATGTATCCAAAACCCCTTCAAAACACAACACTGCATATTGAGTTCGCATGACCAGTTTAACCCGTCAATCGGAGGTTCTCTCACTCTAAATGCGAGGGGTAATTAACGGCAGCTTAGTCCGCGGCTGCCGGAGATTCGGATCCCCACAATCAATTAACTCCAGCCTACCCTAGGCAGAGGGAATCTGTAATGCGCCTGATAAGCGTGCGAACATTCCCATCTCAATGGGGTGACGAAAAACACTTTACACGGCAGCAACGGAAAGCCCAGACGGGACAACGAAATGGGCGTCCCCCTCCTGCACGGGAATCCCCTAAGGGTTCTCCGACGGTGGCGCACGAAAGACCGTCCTCTTCCTCTTAAGAGGAACCCCATTTTCGCCCTCTCCTGCATCCCTCGTCTGGGTCTCGGGAACCCGTGGACGCCTTTGGCCGCCGCCGGGACAATCATCGGGAGCTCGTGACGAGGCAGATGGCCCCGCCCACGGCAGCACATTTAGTGCTGGGATTCCTCTCTAACTTGACCGTCGGAGGGTCCTCGATGGTACAATCACCCCGGGACTTCCTTGCAGGTAGCTCGGCGCAAGCAACCTCAAACCCATTGAGATCCACACGCTTCAGGGGCCAGCCTCCAGATCAAATCTCAGCCGTCCATCGCCGCCATCAGCAAGTCAACGGAAGGTAACATCTTGACGCGCGGATCCGTCCCGCGTCATTCATCGACTTTCGAAGTGGAAATCCCCAAGCTTGAACCGCAATCCAAGGTAGCAATTTCACTCAAATAGCTTCCCATTTATATTGCTGGAAATCCACAGTGGCAAAAAACTTGACCTCTTGATGATGACCCAGCAGATAAGTTCATGATTGCAATAAATAAATAAATAAAACAGAGAGGGAACAAAGAGAAAAAATAGAGGCGAAGAGAGGAGTAGAGAAAGGGAGGACAAGGGATGAGAGATCAGAGTGGGGGTGGAGAGAGAAGAGAACGAGAGCAGAGAGAAAAAGTTTCATCTTTGAGAGAAAGAGAAGAAGAAGCCCCTTAAACCAACCCTTCTAACCTCAAATATAACCGTTACAGGGGCATTTCAATCATTCTTGCCCATAACGGTCATAATTAATGGCAGTTTAACAGATAACGGTCATAATTAATGGCAGTTTAACAGAGAAAGGATGAAAAGCTGATGGAACTTAACAATGGTGACCTTTTAGATAAGATTGAAGTATTTGGTATTGTTTTTGAAATTAAAAAGTATTTGATGTTGTTTTTAAAAATATCAAAGAATTTAGCGGCCAATTTTTTTTTTAAAAATCACTATTTATACTTATTTTTCTTAAGAAAAAGGGATATACATGCAGTTCCGATTACCTGAGACAAAAGAGATAAAATTGGGTTGGGATATCACCAACCGAACCGAAATCCCAAACTAACAATAATTAGAATTAAAGGTTTTTTTCCTTAGCAGTTCCCACAAACAAAAAAAAACTTTTTTCATCCAACTCTCTTTTTTTAAGAAGATATAGAGTCTCCAAACCATATAGATAGTTGTGGATACATTGCCCATGTTCTTAGATCTAAATGCCAGTTGGATATTGTAAATAAAATTAAAGAAATAGAGTATCTGAAAAGTGAACTGTAACTGGACTGTTACATACCCTATCTATGATAACTTCGTATTTGCCCACATCAAAGAATCAAACACTCAAAAAGTACATCGCTACAAGAAAATTCTGGCTTCAAATTATCAACGTAACTATAGTAAAAACAGATGGATTTTTTTTTGCGATAAAAGATGGATAATTAGCCACCCCGATGCATTAAAAAAGTTTTAATGAGTACACCAATATGCCATATAGGCCAAGATTAGATAACATACATGATCCATGCAAACATTATAGCCAACTGGCCACCCAACCCAAAATCAAGAACAGACTCCAACACGAGTTTCAAAAAGCGCCGTAGGATCCTGATCCTGACATCACCACCGCGTCGTCCTCCCAAGCAGAGCATCCAATTAAGAGACGTCCTCGTAGTCATCTCCTTCCCCGCCCCGCTTTTGTCGTCATCGTTTCCTGCACTTCCTTCCTTCTTCAGAATCCTCTTCTGAATCTTCCGCTTATAATTTTCTTTCGTCCGACGGTAATTCTTTCTCTCAGTGGCACAAGCCAGCAAACGTGTCAGATTAAGTGACTCCCCTCCGTGTCTCAAGCTCCTCCTAAGGCTGGGAGCCTCTAATCTATTCTCGTTACCCGTCGCAGAGACAATCTCCTTCGCTTCCTTCGCTACACCAAGCGAATCGAGATTCATCAAATTGGTTTCCTCTATCCTGTCATTGCCTTTCAAATTATTACCCAACCCGTCTTCGGTCAATAAATGAGATATCCCCACAGGCGTACCAGTCGTAGATGTCGACTTGTCGACTACTGGGAGATCATCCTTCAAAACCCCGGCCTCTTTTTTTTGCCCGCTAGACAAATCCATAGGTCCGTTATTATTAGATTAATCCGAGCCGCCTATAGAAACCCCATCTTTTCCAAAGATTTTTTGCACCAAATGTTCAAGAAAATTCTTCAGCCCGAGAGAAACTTTGGTTTCTAAATCCTTTTGCGGCCCATTTCAACTTGGCCTAAATTTTGCTCAATCTTTACCCCCTCTTCCAAAACTAAATTCCTCTTTTTTCTCGACCCGACACCCGACCTTTTTCATTCCTCTCACAATCTCTACCCAATAAACGTTCCATATTTGGAATGTCCCCTCTCTGGCTAGTGCTCCTTCTCAAATTACTTTTTTCAGCTCTATCATCAAATCCAGTATCCACGATATTCTTCAACCTTTCTGTCACTGCTCCCAACATAGAGGCATTCCTCAACCGAGTCATTTCCGTCTTATCATATTCTTCCAGCTGTTTGAAATTTACCATAACGATTTCCACACCTATTGTACCTAGCGATGGATCGTTTCCCAATAAATTTTCGTCCACTCTTTCAGTCTCATCCTGCCTATCTCTAAGGCCTTCATCCTTCTCAGAGGTCTTTACTAACGGAGCGACAAAATCATCAGTGCGTCCTGAGATCTCGTTTGCCGCAACATTCGAACCGAAATTTTGATGTATCCATTTTTCAAGATATATCTTAAGGTCCCATGACACATTATGCTTTGTATTGGACCTTTGGCCCAACCCCAAATTGGTTTCAAAAACATTCCCCATTGTATGTGACCCAAGGGACTTGAAATCCAGCCTCCTATTTTTTGAGATAATCCCTCAACAGCTATTGACTTCTTCAACAGCCAATTCCACAAAACTTGTTCATTTCCATGCCACTCCTTCAACAGCCAATACCTCAATTATCGATCCATTCCCTACTAGCGAGGCACAGTGACTAGACAATAACCCTTCGTTAATCAGTGGCATCCTCGGACCTCCAGACGATGCCGTACTCGTCCCTCCACATATCGAGAAGCGCTCTCCCGTATGCCACTTCGAGATATCCTTTCCAATGTCACATTCGACGTTGTTTGGCTTTGAAAACAAAGCCCGGCTACCACATACAGACATTATGAGGTCGTCGTCCTCCTCCCCTCTTTGAGACTATAACCCCAGAAAAAGATTTTTCGGAAAATCTTCATAGTTTTTCCTATTTTCTTTGTCTTCTACACCTGCGAAGTGAACTTTCTTCGTTTTAAAGGGCTTCTCCTCCAGTTCAACCTTAATCTTGGCGTCGAACCATATAGAATCAACCAAGGTATGTAACAAGCCCGAAATCTCCTCTTACGAACCAGAATCGATTCGAACCCTTGCCATCACCCTTTCTCTATTCCTTCTCATACCGTTGATGTCTAAAACAAAGAAAAATTTACTAAAGAGCTCACGAAAAGCTCTCTCATCCCAATACCTAAATGGTAAGCCTTCTAAAAGGACCCAACCTTCCCAATGGCAAATTCTTCTTACTTGCCTCTTGTAACGACCCTGTTTTTACCATAATGCTTTTTAATAAATAATAATATATTTGTTTCTAAATGACATGTTTTATAAAAAGAAATGTTTTTAAAGATTTTTAAAAGATTTAGTTTGATCTCTTTAATATAAAGAATTTATTCGGTTTTGTTTTGAAAGGAAAATTTGGAAAGAGAATTTGTTTTGTTTGAAAGAAAAAAATATAGTTTATGAAAATGCTCTATTTTGTTTAACTTTTAAATTATTCTCTTTTAAAACTATGCATATATTTATTGCTATTTAATTCTATGCAAAAGTAACCATGTAGCTTATTAGTTAAGCCCCTGCATTGTTATTCCATAGGTTGCATGTTCGAACCCCCAATCTTGCAATTATTTTTATCATTTTTTAAACTCTCTTATAAGACTTTTCATTTTCTTTGACTCCCAAATAAATAGTCACCCTTTCAATTTCTTTTAGCTCTCAAAATAAATCCATCATAAATTAGAATTATGATGAACATTATATGTTCTCTTTCTTCTCCTTCATTTTCTTCAAAACCTCTACTCATAATTCTTTCCCTTTCTTATGTGCATTTCATCATTATTTGTTTTTCTCTTATTCTTTATCATACTAAAAAATCAGAGAAGAAAAACCCTAAATAAAATCTAGTCACCTTCATTCTTAGAGCTATCGTAATTCCGGCGTTTTTGGAGTACTTCCGTTCGCTAGCGTTCAAGACGAGACGAATCAAGCATCGCTACTCACAACTTTGTTGCCAAAATAAATCGTTTCCCCCCAAATCAAATCAGTGAGCTAGTTGCTATATCGACTCACACATCCTGTAAATTCCTTCTCTCTTCCCTTTGGCTCTCTCTTTCTTCTTGAATTTCCCTCCTCTTATTATGTTGTCATTGATGCTGATATTTTGCTCTGATTAGTCTCATGATAAAATATTTTTGTTAAGTTAAAATTGTGACATAAAAAAATATATTTAGTCTTAAATTATTACCTACTATAGTTGATTGCATCTTAAGTAAAATTGTTTTTAATAATTAATCATGATCGGCTCATATGTTTGCTTCACATATGTTAATTCATGTTATTTATCACTGAAATTTTAACTATTTATATTTACTTTTGCATACAATAAAACAAGGTTATAAATAAATATCATAAATTTATCATTTTCAAATACGATCCTATAAAATATTTATCTTTAAAATAATTTTTAGAAATTAAATCCCATCTCTGGAGATCCTAGGAAAATTAAGGTAAATATTAGATAGAATTTCAAATTTACAATAAAATTTTTATATCGAACCGAATAACGGTTTGAAGCTTATGACACTTTTAGTCACTGTTTTTCTAAAATCTGATACCTACTTTTATTGGCCAACTTTTAGAACACATAACTTGGTCTACCGATATCCAAATTGAGCAAACTCGAGTGTTTTGAATATCTATACCAAAAAATCTAGATTTTCTAAGTTTTAAGTTTTTACTGAAAACCGACGTAAAATATATAAAACTGCGTTACAATATTTAGTGATGAATCTAGACAGAATCTGTCCTGATTTGCACACTGTTTTTAAATAGGACATAACTCAAACCCCCGATTTCCGTTCGTGACAAACTTTAGATGTGTAGATGCACTATTGATAGAACTATAATTTCCTGTATACTAGATTACTTATAAATACATGAAACAACCTGATATAAGATTTGCAATACAATATATAGTTGTTGTCCAGAAATCCGAATTTCAGTTTTAAACCCTAATATTAAAATGATCGTAACTAGAGCTTCAGGAGTCTAAATCATGCGAACCTTAGTTGTTTAGATATGTACATCGAAATACCTACAGATTTCTAATAATCTTTGAAACCCGAAAACCGATGGAAAATAGCTCAATCTGTGTTTTAAAAATGTGCGATGGAGCTGGATAAATTCTGATCTGTTATGCACAACGATATGAAAAACGGGTATATCTTTCAAACTAGTTGTCGTATTTAGTAACGACTGGAACTCACACGTGCATAACACTTAGGGCTATATTTTTCATTTATATTCTGAATCCAATTGACTTGAGTAATGAATCGTACATAACACTTCTTTAGAGCATTGTTTCTGGTCGTTACTTGAACATTATACTTGTATCATCCCATGCTATGTACCGCTTGCTTAATATATCTACATGATTTAAATGAATAAACTATTGCATACTTGACTCAACTTGATCTGAAACATGAATACGTAATGACTTGACGGGAACACTTGACATAAATATATGAACACTTGACTTGAATACTTGAACTCGACGCGATACTTGAATTGCACTCTCTTATGTATTCATGGATTCGGGAAAGACTTGTAATTTTAACTATAGATTAGATACGCGGGATATTGGGGAAGTTTGAGTATGAATTCAACGGAATCTCAGGAGTCCCATCACGTCGCTGTGATACCGGGATGAAACGGTACAATTAACGTCGTTGTGGTACCGGGTTGAAACAGTATAATAATATCGCTGTGGTACCGGGCTGAAACAGTACATCATGAACTCATTACTCGAGCCCGTATTTCCTTGCTCCTGGGGCCATACTCTTGAGTTTGAGAATACTCTTAAAATTGGTTGATATCTACACTTAAACTCACGTTATTTAGATTATCTTTAGTGACCACTGTAGGACACATTGACAGTGCACTTCATAATCACGATACCTTCATTACACAGCCATGCTATACTTATTTGCTATGCTCATGTTACATTTTCATGCTTATATAGTTTCCTTTAACATTGTCATGTTACATTGTTCATGCTTCATTACATCCATACTATATCATATTACACCTTATATTTCATTTATATACACCACTCATTCTTTTTAGGGACTTACCGAGCGAAAATTCACTGACGGGCATTCCACCCATCTTTGTTTTCTTGGAATGTTCGTCAGATAATCGATAGACTAAGGAGGTGGAACCGACTTCAGAGAACTACTCGCAGTTTGAAACCCAGCCCGACTACTAGTCCTTCAATGGTTATTTCTTTTCATTCCAGTATGCCACCTGTTTAGGCAAATTGCATTTTTGTATATTGTTCAAATATCATGTATCAGTTTAAACCTTGTAAAGTTGGAATGTAAATATATAAAGTGGTTGGATTTTCATTTATCATTGTCATCTCTTGCTTCTTATACTGCTTACTTTATGCTTAGGGTATTTGTTTCGAAAAAAGATATTTTCGGAATAAATACGTCGCGGCCTCATCACGTTTCTACTCCTGTCTTTTGGGAAACAGGGCGTGACATCTCTCTTCTTTCTTCCACCTACAGATTTTGAAGCCAAAATCGCCGCAAGGTATAACTTGAATATTGGAAAATGCAGCAAGAGATTAAGAATTCCGAAATTTAATCAGGTTGGGAACTCCCAGTGTGGTTCACAAATACCGTTTTCGACCGACGCTAGCTCCATACCGATACAACTACCGTTGGGCACACCGGGATTTCCATGTAGTTAGGAAGTCCTGTTATGGGACTTCCCCGGGCTCGCCGGGCCAAAATTCACCCCCAGAGCATCCAAGATCTCCTTAGTTGGACAACGGTAAAGGACATGCACGACTCCCCATTCATCTGCTAGTTCTATCTCTCTTTGCCTCATCTCTGTTGTGACGGTGATGATAGCAAGTTGCTTATTCCAAGCAGAATGGGTATGTACAGCTTGTGTTGGAGGCGTCTTTCCTTTCGACGAGCACTAGGAGCGGTGACCCGCCTTACAACAAGAGAAGCAAATTTCCCCCATTTTGCAAGTCACCCTCATATGGCCAAGTTCACCGCAATCAAAACAATGAAGTTAGGCCAGGGGTTTCAATCGATAACCGAACTGGCCTCCATTTGATCTATCCCTAGCTCTTGAATGGGATCCTCCATGCCAAATACCAAAAGCACCTCCTCCGGCAGTGGAGGCAGGTCTGGCGGCACCAACGACGTGATTCACCAAGTTTTTTTTAACTGAAGAAGCTAGCTCTACTGGATACGGCGATACATCCCGGTCACTGGCACGGTATTGTCAACCGTAGCTGGGTTATCATGAACAAGTCCCCTGAGGGCCTCGCACACAGACGATGCAGACGGAGGTGCCGATGACTTAGCTTCGAGCCCAGAACACACTTTTTTAACTCCAAGTACTTCCACCCGCAGCTGGGTTTCCTTCCCTTCATCAATTTCTAACTCTTCGAACTCATCGTCGTCATCGAAGAGATCGATCTTCGCTTCCTCTGTCGCCGCCGTTTTCGTCTCCGTAATTGCAAGCCCCCCTCCGATGTTAATTCCTGCCGAACTACCACCGTCGGAAGCAGCGAACAGGTTTCATGGATTTGTTCTTTCAGTTTTTATCGAGGCAAAACATCAAGCTTTTGCATTCACTTGGGCAAAAAACCAAACACCTTATGTGCGTAAGTGAGAATAAAGCACACCCAAAATCTTCTATTTTCCAATAAAAAAGCTTAACTCCCCTTCCCAAAACTTCTTCAAAGATTATGCCATCAACCATCACATTCAAAGAGTTTTCCCCCAAAACTCTAGAGATTGCCAGAGTAAAGCCTAAAGCACCAAGCTTTGGCAGCACTACGGAGTCACTAGAATGAGACGGCGAAGGGGGCAAAGGCTACGAAGATCGAGGGTGAGGGGCGAGGTTGGGGACGAAGTAGGGGCAAGGCCTGTGAAGATTTGGGGCGAGGGCAAGGTTAGGGTTGGGACGGGGCGAGGTCAGGATCAGGGTTGGGGTCGGAGACGGTCAGGATCGTGGTTGGAGGTGAGGCCAAGGTTGGGGTCGGGGACGAGGTCAGGTAATGGCAGTAATTGATTTGTAGGTCAGACGGTTAGCTGATTTGTACGAGATGGAATATGGAATGTCGCCGGACAGAGGCACTGTTTTCAATAAATAATCCATTCTACCAATTGCATACATACCACCAACTAGACTTAGCTTAGTGGGCACCAATTTCCTCTCCAATATGAAAGGTCGCAACTTAGATCTTCACAGATGGTTGATTTCAAAACCCAAAAAAAAAAAACTGCATCCATACAAATTTATCCAGTGACTGTTCACTGAGAAATTGTTACATAAGCACTAAATCTGAGTACTGCAACTCCAGTACTACAGAACAAAAGAAATTCAGATGAGCATCCAACACACAAAAAATAAAAAGCCACGGTCCACGCTCCCCTGCTTCCTCCATATTTTGCATCCTGAGAATATTTCTCACCCAAGCGGGGGGGTGGGTGGGGGGGAATTAAAGGACGGAGCTATTAATCGGATGTCCTTTTCCTCATGCTGCACATCATATTTATTCATTCGTTGTTTTATCATTAGGAAGCAACTCGAAATGTTCTGCCAGCAGAGAATTCACTTCAGAGAGTGAAGACACCTTGAAATTTGGTCTCATATCTTCTGTTAACGAATCGATAGGGCCGTACCTACCAATCTCATCAAGCAAGCATGTAAAAGCTCCTGCTCTTTTTCCACAAACCACCTATTCATTTGTTCAAAATTATTAGCATCATGCATTGCGTGGTGCAGTTGCATGCATGACACTCATTGTGACTTTTACAAGAAGACGACAACAATTTTACATGTTACAATAATATGTGTGTGGTGTATAATCAATAGATGGTAAAACCAGGTCGATATAGCTTGCATCGACGTGCATGAAACTTCAAAATATCATAAAAGGCAGTAAAATAAATATGCCAACTTTCACTAAAAACCATGATTTTAAAGCACTTTCGAAATAAAAACACCATATACTTTGTAAATTATAAGTAAATGCTACGAACTTGGTGTTTTTCAAACATATACCATGTGTTTTCGATATTTTCAGTCAAATATATATCTGTGAATCTAACCTTATGCACAACTTTGTTATGTCAAAAATAAAATGGTAATAAACTATAAATATAGTGAAAGCTCGTGATATTAAGTTGAAAAATGCAAGGTTCATACTATTTATTTGCAATTTACAAATTTTAGGATATTTATCAGATACACACTAAAAGATCGTGATATTTTAAGGAAACTTAGCCTCAACAACAATGAGGCGGGGGTGTTATTCATCACGCACATAGCCACGAAGAGGAAAATTAAAATTGAAGATCGACTATATGGAAGACTAAACTATTTGGTGTGTAGGGAGCTGATCCTATGAGATCCGGCTTCATTTCTTATTTTGAGGTCCACTTTTCAAACGCACAATCCATAATGCCTTTCACCGATCAACACTGGCCATCATGATCTACGCATGACAGATAGGTTATATATCAAATTTTACGAGATTTGCAAACCTCTAACTAATCCATCAAATTGACTAACAAATCGACTGCTTTACGATGCAGGAAAAAAGTCCGCTTGATGAATGCGTTAAGAGGCCTCCAAATCTCGTAAAATTTGATACATAACATATCTGACACATGTAGATCATGATGACCGGTGCGGATCGGTGAAGAACACGATAGATTGTGTGTTTGAAAAGTGGCCATCAAAATAAGAAATGAGGCCGGACCTCACATGATCAGCTATATATATATATATATATATATATATAGAGAGAGAGAGAGAGAGAGAGAGAAAGAGAGGGAAATAAGAGGGAATTTCCTCCTATGACGTCAATAAAAATCAATCATCCAACATTTTATTCGACGATCAGCATCCATCATTATCATCTAAGATGTGGATACACCAAATTTCATATGATTCTACCACTTTTTCACCGTTGAATTAGCAATGTAAAAAGTTATATTGTCGGTAAACCGTTGATTTTGAATCCACTAAATCAACGGTGAAAAGTTGTAATCATATAAATTTTGGTGTATCCACATCTTACACGATAATGATGACAGATACCAATCATCGAAAAAAATCGTGGCGGTTTTTTTTTCAACTCCATAGGAGGGAATTCATTTCTGTGGCCCCTTTCCTCCATTATTCTCATATATATATATATAATGAAGAAAAAAGGCCCTAAAAGGCTTTTTCAGTAGGTGGCGTCAAAAATCTATATCCTTCATGATTTTTTTCGACGATTGGCACCTGTCGTCATCATTATCATATAAGATGTGGATACACCAAATTTCATGTGATTCCACCACATTTTCACTGTTGAATCATCAATGTAAAAAGTTTTATTGTCGGTAAACCGTTAATTTTGCACCCACTAAATCAACGGTGAAAAGGTGATGGAATCACATGAAATTTGATGTATCCACATCTTAAATGAAAAAGATGATGATGATGGATGCCGATCGTCGAAAAAAATCATGGAGGGTGTATTTTTTTTTTGACGCCATAGGAGAAAATTCTCTCCTATGGCCCCTTTCCTCCATTATCCTTATATATATATATATATATATATATATATATATATATATATATATCACACATAGGAGGATTGTATTACATCATCTCGAAGGCTGTCTCCAATCATTAAAACATCGTTTGGTGAAACATCCCAAGCGGCACAAATATGCAGCAATGGAGCAGGATCCGGTTTATAAGGACGAAATTCCCTACTTAGGGCTGGGCAAAACTCCATCTACAATGACAATATTTAAGTCCTCGAATAAATAGACCATTACCACTTGAGCTAAAAATGAATAATAAATGAAAAAAGAATATCTTTATGTAATTAATAACTCAAAAAATTTCATCATGTATTAAAACAGTAATATTTCAAGAAAATAATATACAAATGAATGTGTTCATAATCAAGCAATTGTTTTCATGTGTTAGGACCGCCCTAAGGCTTACAGTTGCAACAGATAATGAAATTCAATTAGCACAACTCAGCATATGGTATTATAATCCCGTTAGTTAGAGGTCAATCCTTAGAAGCCATCGATTCAACCACAGGTTATTATCAAAGGATACTTCCTTCTGGGTTTTCTTTTGTTGTTCAGATTCCAGATAGAATAAACTTGAGGCTTATTTAACAATATTTATTAAAAAGACATCATTACTTCATTGGGACCGTTCAAAATTTAAACTCGGTCAATGTTGCTTTATGACATAATTCTAACATGTTGTGTCAACATTTAAATGTCGAGTAATACACAAAGTTTACAAGTAAGGTAGCATTGTAGGCAATGACACTGATGACATATGGGTGCTGCCATCAGAGGCTGACAGTCATTACCATCTTTCGTAGTAAGACTGCCACCAAGTAGGGCAGGGGAGTTCAAGTACCTAGTTTCTGGGTACTTAATGATGAAAATTAATGAAGAGGGTTGCGACTAGTAGTGTTTCTATGCTAGAATTTTGATAGTTAACAGCCTCTTTTATAAAACACTGCTGCCAGTCGTTTCACTGTTGCATCTACATGTTTTTGTACTAAGAAGAATTTATATCCATAAGCAAAAGATAAGAAAGAAATATCGGTAAAAACTGCTTGTGTCGCCTTCATATATTACTATTCATCACATATAATTCCTATTCCTATTCCTAGTAATAGGAAAACCTGGGTAAAAAAGATCATCAGGGCTCCATAGAGCACAGGTCACAGCCTCTCATACTTCACTGCTTTACACTTAATTCGTGTGAGTTAGTCATCTTTATTCACCTAAATGGTTAGAATATACTAGGAAAGACCCAGCAAAAATAATAATTAAGCAGCCTAAACCCCAAACAAATAAAATGGTGAGGACAAAATTAACTATCTGCCAGCTTACCCCAAACCGTTGATGAAATAAATCAACAGAATCCTTGACATTGCGTGTAATTAATCCCCTTCTATACAAAGCCAAAAAAAAAAATCAAAGTAAGGACAGTTGCATCTATAAGTGCAAAAGGTGAAACATACTTTCAATGCATGTATGTCACTGATGAACCATTGTAGAAAGGTAAATGTGCATATGTTACAGAGAAATGAACAAATACTCAAAAGATATATCAGCTGTTCAGTTTTTGTTAAGGAAACAACAACCTACCTCTAACCATATATGATATTGAATACTGGATACTTAAAGAAAACAAAACCCTGTTGCTAGTTCTCGTTAACCTTTTTTCTTTGTATATATATGTGAATGTACATTCATACAAACTCATGCACATTTACCTGTTGACATAGGTGTACAGTTCAGCAAGCTATCTGTGTGAAGTGCATAAAGGAGAGAGTGGAGATTGCCAGGAAATACTTTGTACTTTTAAAAACTTAGTTGCAATGAAAGTAAGAGGAAAAGGAATACGAGGTCCAAGAATATATTGGAAATGTGAGTATATTATGTAGTTTAAGGTTCTCTGTTTCTTAATTCAACAATTCTTTTTTTGTAAAAACTTCATATTGAAAACTATATTTAACTTTTTGATAAGCTAATGTTATATAATCGGCTTTTAATAATCCTGTATTGTACATGATAGCTAATTTATCTGAGTGCTTCTCAAACAGATATTGGGAGTGCGGTTTGTGTCTCTCTTCACTTTATATGCTGTTGTGTAGAGTTAAATATATATTTTTATAGTACATCTATCATCTTCTTTATTTCAAATCCCCCACTTGTGTGGGAAATTGGAGGATGTCGAGAGGTTATTCAGGATCAAGACAAACCCACCTATTGCCCATAGTTTCTTCAATCATGCACAAATTAAGTGAGAGTTGACAACAAATCAACAGCCGGTAAAACCTAACCAATCTTTCATGGTTCCCCAACCCATTTTGATTGGAAAAAGGCTTGGGCATGGTGTTACTTTTCTTTTTCTTTTTTTAAGAGGAAAATGGGCATGGTGTTTCTCAAACAAATGCATGCCAATATATTCAAAGTTTCTCAAGTAAGAGTTTCTTAAGACTACGTAGCACCATAAAAAATCACCTTATTAAAAAAAATCACCTTAGTTAAAAAGTTGTTTCCAGGGCATATCAGGCGCATGTCCTATAACTATCAAAATGTGTTTGAATAATCAAAAACAGTGTATCCTATATTCCTTCGAGTAGTGGAACATCTATTTTCTCATTCGTTGTGCAGTGTTAGTGTTAGACACTCATTTTCATGCAATGACCCCTACTTGTCTATAGAATATCCAGTAATGATGATCAAAATTGTAAGTGAATTAATTCATCTAGCAATAGACCCCAACCTCTGTATGCATGCATGCATGAGCTATATATATTTTGCTACATAGACAACTAGGGGAACTTGAAAACCCTCAACCAGAACAAGCAATCAAATTGAGAAATAGAAATGGAAAGAGTGTTGTATACACACCTAATAATCTTTTTGGTGGGTATAAATACAAACTTTTACAAGTTAATTCATAATTTCATATAAACCAACAAGGGATTATATATAAGGGTTAATTTCATTTAATTATCACAAACCTTCCTTGATTTTCAAGCGAGTTTCCATAGTCTTACAAAATTACAAATTTAATGCCTTTTCTCGTATGTGGGACTCTGAATCTTCGGGCATGTTTGTTTAATATGAAGTAGTAAGGAAGTACCGGATGCAATCCAACTTTGGGCACTTTAATTGTTTGATTTGACAGAAGTAGGACTTAGAAGTTACTTGGTGAACATATGAGTCCTATGTGGCATGGTTACTAGTCTTACTTCCAAAATTTTCTTTCCCTTATTTTGGATGGGAAATAATCATGGAGCACAAAAAAAATGAATATATATTTTATTTAGACTTCATTATTACTTCCAAAAAATGAAAACTTAAAGCTATTACTATAAAACATTTTTGGGGGGGATTGTTTCACTTATGGAAGAAGTAAATGAAGAACTTCAAATGTGTTTTTGTTCTTTCAAATTGTGCAAACAACACATAAAGTAAAACTTCCAAAACTTACTACCATAAATTTTTGGAAGTTAATTCAAGAGCCTCTTCCAATACTTCCTCTTCCAATACTTCCAGTCATCTAAACAGGCCCTTCATGGGTATAATGCCGTCAAGTCAACTTTTCCAACATTTTCACTAAACTGCCATCCCTCCCCTTACCATTAGTGAGCCTATCATGCGACAAGCATCATGGTCATTTAATGATTAAAATGCCCTTTTATCTCCTTGTAATTCTTTCTGGTCATTTAATCCTAAATTCTTCCCCACTCAATGACTGACTCTAATGCTGCAACTGGACAATCCTGAGTATAAACGAACTCATCGTCTTCCAACACAATACCCGTCCTGTTGGGAAATGTTGCGAACTGTGACTGTGTCCTTCCGAATCTAGTTCTAATGTGAGGAAACATGAAATATTTGATTGCCAGAAAAGCTAGCTGTTGCGTCCCCGTTTCTAATGTCCTCGATATCTCAAATGTGGACAGATTCTAGGCTTAGAACACAATGAGGTTACTCAAAACCTTTGCATCAAAACAAATAGAACAAAAACCAAAATAATCACAAGAGCATACCTAATTTTCCTTGAATCAAGATACTCGCAAAGCTCCATAGCACCTGCATACACACAGCACCATCCAAAATCAGCTCAAAATCCAAAGATAACCACTAAGAAATCATCAAACCAATCGACAAAACCCCCAACCCTAACCCTAACCAGGCATGATCTCGAGGCGATCGAGGCCGTCGCGCTCGAACCTGGCGATGGTCTCGTAAGCCCGCTGCTGCTCCCGCGGGCCCCACGTTTCGATGTGATGGAGGATGTCGATGCTGCCGCCGGTGGCGGCTCTCATGGAGGCGTAGGCGTCGTCGCCGAGCACCGCCCTGTACATAGCGGCGAAGTCGATGACGGGGACGGTGAGGGTTCCGTCCATGTCGAAGACGACGCCTCTCAGGCTAGGTTTTCCGCCGCCGGCGAAGGGAACCGACATCGATGCGAGAGGGCGGTGACGGGAACGGAGCGAGAACGAAATGAAGGAGGGTGAGAATAACAGGCGCTTGAGCTTTGGCGGTGGATTGCGAATGATTTTTGAGTGGATAGAGACGAGTGAATTTGATTCTTGGCCCATCATTGCGTGAGATTGAGCCGTCCATTTTTCTTGTTGTTTGCATTTTCCCTCCTTTTTATTGCATATTTTTTCTTTTTTTTAACCGCCCCTCACCCGAACCCACGTGCACAACACACGCAGACGCAGGGGCCAGGGTACTAAGAATTTGCCCGAAAACGTTAGGTTTTGTTTATTTCTTCTCCAAGGCATCAAAGTGTGCATGTTACTGAGTGAAAGGTTCATACCAATTAAGCTATTGTTTAGTTTTGAAAGGGATTATTTAAATGTGTTTTAAACCTTTCGATAAAATCACAAGCCCATTTCTTATATTGGCTTTCCAAATTCTTGTTTTTTCGGAAAACGCGTCCCAAACCTTTGTATTTTGAAAAAGCCCCAAGGTAAGTTTAACTGAAAAAGACCCCACATTCTCTCTCTGATGGTGTTAAATATAGTTGTTAAGGATAAGAATGTTCACCGTGTCGGTTTGGACCCGTTATCCGTCCGATCCCGTCCACTTTTGATAGGTAAAATTCTCATCCTGAACTCGTCTGAAGTTGACTGGTTCAAAACCCGTATCCGGCCACGTTTGAATAGGACGGGTTTTAAATTTCTTATAGCCGGCATGAGTCTGTACACGCCCGGAAATGATCCGAACCCGCCTGCTTAATATACATTTGAATTGTTGATAGATTTAATATCACGGCTATTAAAAACCTATATAAATTATTTAAATTCTATTCTCAATTCTCATATCTGAAATTTAATTGAATGGCATTATTTTCTATTCTCCTCCATTCTCTTTTCATCAACTTAAATTTAATATCAAATCATTTTAGTTTTCATACAATGCAGTGGAGAAAGCCATACAATGCGGTGGAGAAAAGCTATGGTTTCAATTTATAAAATCAAAAGATAGTAGAAAACCACGGGACAAAGAGATGGGAAAAGGCTAGAGTTTTATGATTCATTGCTATATTTCATGTAAATTAAACATTAAATTTAGCATGTTAAACCCGTTATTATCCAAAATCGTGTTTAACCCGTCCAAAGTAATTAAACCCAAACCAACATGATTCGGGTTCGAGTTTATCTACACATTAATCTAACGGACGGGTTTAAAACGGCTAGAAAAGCCGCTCATCCCAATGGGTTTGGATTCATTTATAGTCGAACCCATCCGATCCCACCTGTGCACAGCCCTAGTTAGATGTGAACCACGTTTTAACTGCAGTTTCTCTCACATCTCCAATTTATGTTGCTCTTCCAACATAAAGCCCTACAATTATCGGTCAACTAGATCCTGTGCCGCTGCTATGCATGTGAAATGGAGAAAAAGGAGTTGTCACGAAGAGAGGAGTATGTGGTTACAATGAGAGAAAAAAGATGTGGTTACCATGACATGGAAATTTCCCATCTTCTTTTAATTCGTAAAATGGAGAAAAAAGGAAAGCCATGGGTAATAATAAAGGATTTTTTTTCTTCTGATTCTTGGACTACAGCCAAGCCCCGAATGCTTTAGATCGCGCTCAGTCACCAACCGACTTTACCAAAAATGGTCCGCGCGAGAGACTTCGATGCTAGTTTCATCTTCACATAAAACTCTTTCAAGTGAAGAAATTCACTAATTCTATTTGGAATATATATATATATATGTATATATATCCAGTGAGACACTTTCATATGTGCGACAAATAAGACGCACTTTATAACATTTTACCCCCCGTACATTTCATCGATCCAGATCGTTCATTGTGATCTGCATGTCACGCATATCCTATATATCAATTTTCATGAGATTCCTACACTTCTAGCACATGCGATCAAGTGAATGAAAAATGAACGTCTCTCGGTGGTCTAAAAAATGGTATCATCGATTGTGAAAATTGATACGCAGGGTGTGCGTGATATACAGATCACGGTGAACGGTCTGTATCGGTGAAATACACGGAGGCGGGGTGTTATAGAGTACGGCCCATTTATCTCACATAAGAAAGCATCGCACTAAATCATTACCCTATATATATGTTTATATATATATATATATATATAGAGAGAGAGAGAGAGAGAGAGGCCTTTGGAGGGGATTCCTCCTATGGCGTCGAAAGAATACAACCCCCATCATTTTTTCCGACGATCGGTATCAGTCATCATCATTGTTATCATCTAAGATGTGTATACACCAAACTTCATGTGATTCCACCACTTTTTCACCGTTGAATTAGCAATGTAAAAAGTTTTATTGTCGGTAAACCATTAATTTTGCACCAACTAAATCAACGGTATAAAAATGGTATAATCACATGAAATTTGGTGTATCCACATCTTAGAAGATAAAAATGGAGATGATGTATACCGATCGTCGAAAAAATCATGAAGGATGCATTTTTCCGACGCAATAGGAGGAAATCCCCTCGTATGGCACCTTTCCTCCATTAACCTCATATACTGTCGGGACCCGGTTCTTACTCACGGAACAAAGTGCCACGCCAAGTGTCATGTTTAAGTGGACGGGGGCCACTTCTTGAATCCGTGGGGGCCACCTCTTGAGTCCGTGGGACCCACTGTAAAACAATGGCGAATCTTCGGAATACATTTCGAAAGAGGGCAGATCTGTACTATAAATGGAATGATACCACTTTTCAATATAAAGACGCCTTTTAAGTGAACCGGCATTACAGGAGCTTGAGAACTCCGTAGTTAAACGTGCTCGAGCCAGGGAGGTTCTGGGATGGGTGACTTCCTTGGAAGTGGCCCCTGGTCGGGTCCGGTTCATCCCGAAGGACAAAACCGTGCGGTTTTGGCCAAAGCGAACAATACTCTCTGTATTGGGGGTGGTGCATGACAGGATGGTATCAGAGCTGGTCTCTGAATAGTAGGTCTGTGGTTTGAGGACAAACCATTGTTCAAAGGTGAGAATGTCGGGATCCGGTTCTTGCTCATGGAACAAAGTGCCACGCCAAGCGTCATGTTTAAGCGGACGGGGGCCACCTCTTGAATCCGTGGGGGCCAGCTCTTGAGTCCGTGGGACCCACTGTAAAACAATGGGGAATCTTCGGAATACATTCCGAAAGAGAGCAGATCTGTACTATAGATGGAATGATACCACTTTCAATACAGAGACGTCTTTTAAGTGAACCGGCACTATAGGAGCTTGAGAACTCCGTAGCTAAGCGTACTCGATCCAGGGAAGTTCTGGGATGGGTGACCTCCTGGGAAGTGGCCCCTGGTCGGGTCCGGTTCGTCCCGAAGGACAAAACCGTGCGGTTTTGGTCAGAGCGGACAATACTCTCTGTATTGGGGGTGGCGCGTGACAGAATGGTATCAGAGCTAGTCCCTCAATAGTAGGTCTGTGGTTCGAGGACGAACCATTGTTCAAAGGTGGGGAGAATGTCGGGACCCGGTTCTTGCTCACGGGACAAAGTGCCACACGGAACAAAATGCCACGCCAAGTGTCATGTTTAAGTGGGCAGGGCCACCTCTTGAATCCGTGGAGGCCATCTCTTGAGTCCGTGGGACCCACTGTAGAACAATGGGGAATCTTTGGAATACATTCCGAAAGAGAGCAGATCTGTACTATAGATGGAATGATACCACTTTTCAATACAGATGCGCCTTTTAAGTGAACCGGCATTACAGGAGCTTGAGAACTCCATAGTTAAGCGTGCTCGAGCCAGGAAAGTTCTGGGATGGGTGACCTCCTGGGAAGTGGCCCCTGATCGGGTCCGGTTCGCCACAAAGGCCAAAACCGTGCGGCTTTGGCCAGAGCGGACAATACTCTCTGTATTGGGGGTGGTGCGTGACAGAATGGTATCAGAGTTGGTCCTTCAAATAGTAGGTCTGTGGTTCGAAGACGAACCATTGTTCAAAGGTGGGGAGAATGTCGGGACCCGGTTCTTGCTCACGGAACAAAATGCCACGCCAAGTGTCATGTTTAAATGGGCATGGGCCACCTCTTGAATCCGTGGGGGCCACTTCTTGAGTCCGTGAGACCCACTGTAGAACAATGGGGAATTTTCGGAATACATTCCGAAAGATGACAGATCTGTACTACAAATGGAATGATACCATTTTTCAATACAGATGCGTTTTTTAAGTGAACCGGCACTACAGGAGATTAAGAACTCCGTAGTTAAACGTGCTCGAGCCAAGAAAGTTCTGGGATGGGTGACCTTCTGGGAAGTGACCCTTAGTCGGGTCCGGTTCGCCTCGAAAGATAAAACCGTGTGGTTTTGACCAGAGCGGATAATACTCTCTGTATTGGGGATGGGGCGTGACATATACACACAACATATAAATATATGTACAACCACATTCCATGAAACCATAATATAAAAGAGAGTGAGAATGACATAATAATTCTAGTTTATATATGCATCATCATGTATAAACACCATCATTAAATCAACACTTAATTTAATGATCTGGTTCAATTATAAAGCGGCTAGTATTATTATCCGTCCAATTAATACGCATAGTATCACATACACACGTTTAAATGAACACTCGTACACATTGCCGTACGTGCGCTATATCATTTTATTATAACCGGAAACCCTTTTATGTGGGACTCTAATGACTCGACAATACGCTGGCAGTAGGTCATGATCAAACCCGATTAATTCAAAACACTTTCAGATCAATTCCCTACAAGCATGTCAACGACACTATCTGTGCGTAACGGCTACTCAGGTATTGATCGAAAAGCCGGTAGTGTATTTTAAAATTTAAATAGGAACCAACACGGGTCCCTTATAAGTGTAGAGGTTCCTAAAATTATATCTGTCCCTTTTCTTTTGCTTCTTATTTTAGACTTTTTGCATTTTCACCGAAAATAACACTAGTAACTGGGTTTGAGACTTTTGCAAGCTGAGCCATTGATAAAGGCCCAAATAGCATCTTGAAGACCATAAAAACTCTCTTACCAAAGGAAATGCATATTTCATCAAAACCACTGTGTAGTTTAGCAGATTTGTCCAAAACCATCATCACATTTAAACTCATTAGCAAATCCTTCCAAAGTTTTGATCCCTTAAATAACAAACCCTCGCCGTTAGTTTTTTAACTAGATAGCCATATTACCCCATTTTCTCTAAATGATTTTTTCAATGACCTCGATATTCTTGCTGCAATAAACTATAAAAATCCCTATCTCGATTCCGGATGAAAATTTACACAACTCTGTCAAAATTCTGACGGGATCTCCATCGATGACACACATGAGACTCGACTCATGAATTGATGACGGATACAATCTCGTTCGCGACTAAATCGAAGGAAAAGAAGGCAGTCTTCAAAAACGTTTTCCCCCGTTTTAGCGGCTAATTTGTTATTGAAGAAAGAAATTATCAATCAACTTTATTTGTGCATATATAAAACATTAACGGAAAAAGAAATTATATCATAATTTTTTTAGGAAAATACGTTGAAATTGAGATGCAGCACAAAGAGATGCATCTCAGACATCTTTAATTTCAAATGACGTACTTCCAAATTATTTTTATTAAATGTACCACTTAATCTTGAGAGGGAATGCATATAATACTAGATACAAGCCAATTTATCAAACTGTAAAAGGATTTTGTGCAATGAACTTAAAATTATGAGGGTTTTAGTGATGGAATTAAACAAGAGGGTGATTAGAGCAATTCAGGTAAATTACAAGGTGGTTTATGTGATACAAGCCGAGATATAACGAGAGGAGGGAGGGATGATTTGGGGAAAAAATATAAAATTTAGTCACATAATGTTTAAATTTAATTAAAATGTTAAAAAACTACCGGCGAATTGTTGTTTAATGGATCAAAATTTCAGGAGGATTTGATAACGAATTTAAATGTGAGGATGATTTTGGACAAATCAGAAAAACCAAATGTGGTTTCCATGAAATACCCCAAATGGAAAAGGCTAGTCAACTAAAGTAGTGCAGCTTTTCAAGCGGATATCATATATTTGCAATTACGAGTAAATGCCACATATTTAATGTCTTTCCTTTTTATAAAATATACGTCCTTGTTTATAAGTTTAATCTCATACCGTTATCTCTAGATTGTTAGCAATAAATTCAGAGTGATGCAGAGGTTTTGGGAATATCTGTGAAAATGACATTTATCTGAAAAGCGGTGGAAATCCATGGTATTTATTCATGAAAAACAAAGTCCATGAAATTTATCTGAAAAACTTTCAAAGTCTAAATTATTTATTTGTGAAAAACAAAGTCCATGATGTTTATCCCGAAAAACGATGAATATGCACGGTATTCATCTATAACGAAGTCTATGGTGTTTATCCGAAAAAGCTGAATGTGTGTGGTATTTATTTGTAAAAACAAAGTGCATGGTAGTTATCCAAAAAATATTGAAAGGTGGTGGTATTTTGGTGAAAATCTAGCGCTTTGAGGTGATGACAGAACCGAAATTGCTGTGAAGTTCTGCTATCGCAAAAGTGAAAAACGGTAAAAGTCTATACTATTTATTTGTGGAAAAAGTCCATCACATTTATCTAGAAAATGGTTAAAAACGAAGTCCGTTGTATTTATCTAAACAACGGTAAAAATCCATAAAATTCATAGTATTTATTTGTAAACAACAAACTCCATGGTACTTATATGAAAAACGTTGGAATTTATGGTGTTTATTTGTAAGAAACTAAGTTCATGGTATTTATCCGAGAAATAGTGAAAGGCCATGGCATTTATTCGCGAAACACAAAGGCCACTGTATTTATCTGAAAAATGGTGGAAGTGCATGGTATTTATTTGTGAAAAACAAAGTCCATGCAATTTATCTGAAAAACTTTCAAAGTCCAAATTATTTATTTGTGAAAAACAAAATTCATGGTGTTTATTCTGAAAAACGATGAATAAGCATGTTATTCATTTGTAACAAAGTCCATGGTGTTTATCCGAAAAAGTTGAATATGCGTAGTGCTTATTTATAAAAAATAAAGTCCTTGGTAGTTATCCAAAAATTATTGAAAGGTTGTGGTATTTTAGTGAAAATCTACATCTTTAAGGTGATGGAAAAACCTAAATGTGAAGTTCTGCCATCATAAAAGTGAAAAACAATGAAAGTATGTGTTGTTTATTTGTGGAATAAGCCCATCCCATTTATCCGGAAAATGGCTAAAAACAAAGTCCGTTGTATTTATCTAAAATACGGTAAAATTCCAGGGTATTTATTTGTAAACAACAAATTCCATTGCACTTACATGGAAAATGTTGGAAGAAATCTATGGTATTTATTTGTAAGGAACGAAGTGCATGGTATTTATCCGAGAAATGGTGAAAAACAATGGTATTTATTCGCGAAACACAAAGTCTACGTATTTATCCGAAAAACAATGGAAACCTATAGTATTTATTGTGAAACACAAATCCCATGGTATTTCCCAAAGACGATGGAAATTCATGGTATCTATTTGTGAAACACAAAGCTCATGGTATTTATCTTTAAAACGGTAAAAATCCATGGTATTTATCTGTGAAAAACAAAGTCACCGATATTTATCCAAAAATATTGGAAGTCCATGGTATTTATTTGTGAAAAACAAAGCCCATGACATTTATCAAAAACAAAATTCATGATGGGAGTCCATGGTATTCATTTGTGGAAAACAAAGCCCGTGACATTTATCAGAAAAAAACATGATGGAAGTCCATGGTATTTATTTTTGAAAAACTAATTCCATTGTATTATCCGGAAAAGTTGAATATGCATGGTATTTATTTGTAATAAACAAAGCCTTTGATATATATCCATAAAATGTTGAATGTGCATATTATTTAGTTATAACAAACAAACTCCATGTTATTTATCCGAAAAATGTTGAAAGTTCAACGTATTTAAGTGAAAATATCGTAACGACCTTAAAATCCCCGTATCTTTATATTTCATTTTCTTTTTAAAAGTTTCCTTTCCTTTCAAATGTTGGTATATATTCAATTCTTGTTGAATATGTGCAACAAATAAGCTTGTAGCCCATTGGTTAAGTCTTTGCACGGTTGTCCTACAGTCTGTGCGTTCGAATTCTTGCAGCATAATTTTTTTATTTTAATTTCTTTTTGTCATTTTCGAACCCATGTTTTTTGACCGACCACGTCAACACAAGCTTAGGGTTCGAAGTTCGAACCCATCGAGCTAACCCGAACTGAGCCGGGTGACCAAAGGAGTGCCTTGGGCGGCCAGACTTAGCTCATCTGGCCGCCCAAGCGTGCTTAGCCTATGAGCACGAGTCTCTTGGGTTCTTGGCTGTTCGTTTCAATACCCCAAACTGCCCAATTAAACCCGAGAATTGCTCCCACTGATTTCTCCATTAAACTCTTTTTTAATGTCCTTTACCCCTTTTTAAATCCATCCTCAACCTCGTTACTTTTCTTCTTCATCTCAAAAATTTCACTCCAAGAAAATCCTCTTTAAGTCCTTTTGAAGATCAATTCACACGTAGACAACCAAGCGCTTAAGTCGTTATCCTAACAATCGGTAAGCCGGTTGTTATACTGACTCACGCTGTGAGTAAGTCCCCTCCATTTCTCTCTCCCCTTCTTAGCCTTCCCCTTTTTGAATCTCCTTCCAGTTTCTACTTTGTCTGTACATGCACATAATTTCGGTATTCCCATGTTTAAATGACATCTTCTCTCTTAAGTCTCTTAAGCAATTAGGCAGGAGATGCGTTTAAGTGGCATCTTCTCTCTTAAGTCTCGGAAAGCCGGTGACAATGAAAGTATGTTTTAGCATCTCTACTAGGTTTATACGAGCATCAAGTATGCAATTTTAAAAATCTAGAAGTCTAAACTGTACTAACCTAGAATCTAACTTGAGAATTAGGGTTTTAGTGTAAACAAACAAGTTCTACACTAAGTGATGAGGGTTTACAATCTTTGTAGACCGGTCCTTCACTTCTAAAGCTCCAAGTAGTAGTCCCTAGAACTCTTCTTTGACTCCACTTGAGAAAGGAACGAGCTTGCTTGTAGTCTTCAAGACCGAAGATGATCCACCTTGAAGTCTTTCTCACTCAAGCTCACTCTTCACTAATCAAGGTATTAGTGAAGCAAACAAGCTAAACTAATGGGCTAGAAGTATAGGTTGGTGAAGTAGGAATTTTGCTCACTTTCTTTTCTTTTTTTCTTTTCTTTTCTCACCTCAAGAAAAAGCTAGAGAGAAGATGAAGAATAAGATGAGATGAACTTGGAGAGAAGGAACCGTGAGGTGAGTGATGATATGATGTAGGAAAATATCTATGAATAAAACAAAGTAAATGGGGGTGAGTCATGGCTTCTCAAGTCTTCTACAAGAATCCTAAGAATAATGGCCCATTTTCATTTTCTTTTATTTATAAATCAAACCATTTTCCACTCATCACTTTAACTCATGTGTGATTCTTATACATCCTAATTCTATGTATCATCAACCATGATACAATGTATTTATATACATACAAATATATATATCACACACACACACACACATACACATGAATATACATAAAGAGAAGAAAATCTTAAGTGAGCTATAATATTAGTTAATACATATAAATATATAATATATATATATATATATATATCAAATTATTAAATCAACACTTGATTCAATAATCCGGTTATAGCATATATAACCGACAAAATATCATATATCTATGTATATCATATTATTAAATTAACACTTGATTTAATAATCCGGTCATATCACATACAACCGGTTTATATTCAAATACATATACATAAATCAAATCATTGAATCAACACTTGATTCAATAATCCGGTTATATCACATATAACCTAACCGATATCCAATATCGCAAGATTAAAATACGGTATCACATACTCGTATTTAATCAAGCTCCCACACATCTCTCCATATGTGCCCTACTTCGTTTCGCTTGAGCTAGGAAACTTCTGCATGGGACTCTACAAACTTGTCAATACGCCAACAGTAGATAATGATCACATCAGATACCCACAAGCCGTCAGCGGTACTAACTGGACGTAACGGCTACCCAGGTATTGAACGAATAGAAAATCAACAAGCAAACTTGTCCAAACTCCCGTAAAGCCTATAAGCAACACTTACCGTACAGTCCGGTCTCTTCGTCTGATATGTCGCATATCGAGTCTGGGGGTGGAATCGTCAGACCCCAGTAACTTGATAAGTCATGCCGATATGTGGCCTATAACCATTCGAGAAACTACTGATAACACTTACCAGTAAATCTCATCACCCCTGGTCAGGGACATGCTGTTGTAGCTAATCAAGTATAGCGCAACATCAACCTCCAATACCGGGAGAGACGAAACCTCTTCTATCACTCACTGCCTCCATGTGACTCGGGACTGTATCCAAAATCCACCTGTTTGCACAACTCTTTTGAACCATGGTAGGGAGGAAATCAAAGCATAGTGGGAACCACACAAGACACTATGACGATCTCGGGTCTACAGATTAACCTGTACAAATGTCACCAGAGAACTGTTATCTGACGATAGGTATGGTACCATCTAAGAGTTCTCGACGGGTCCTGTTCGGTGTACCTATTCTCTAATGAGCAGCTGTGTACAATCTTTGATGTCAAACACCAATGGTTGTGGGATCAACCATCGCCTCATACAGGGTCAAGAAACGTACACACTAGTCTACTCTGGAATATCGATACCTTGTCTCGATACTCTCTCGACTAGAAGCTGTTTAAGGATGTGCTTATGGACTATACAAGCCCCACTAGTATGATATGCATCATAGTGCTGGTAGTCAAGCCTATATCCTAAGGGCTTTATCAACATGTATCAGAGAGACAGTATACCAATACAATTGTACATGTTAAGATAAAGAGCAGCCGGATAGCATACTATCATGTCGAGCAAGAAAGTCCTCTCTATATATGTCCAAGCATCCACTATATCATACAATAATAACCTCTAGGGCATACATATTGTCACGTCCCGCTTCCCAGTAGATGGAAACGGTCATGTGGTAAGCCCGCGACGTATTTATTTCGAGAAGGTCATTTTCCGGAATAAATACGCTAAGCGTAAAATAAGCAATATAAAATGACAAAAAATAAACATGAGATTTAAACTTCAACAGCTTTATTTACATTTAACTTGATTCATTTACAATACATGATTTCAACTGAAAGAAAATACAAGAATGGAAATGCCTAAACAGGTGGCATACATAAACTGAGAAAAAGATAACTGATCTAGGCATGGGTCGCGATCTGTTCGTGCTCTTCCTCGGCAGTGTCCACCTCCTCAGTCTTCATGATATCTGACGAACATTCCAAGAAAATAAAGAAGGGTGGAATGCCCATTAGCGAACTTTCGCTCGGTAAGTCCCCAAGAAATGAAGTGAAGTATAAAGTGTAATGATAAAGAAAAATGTATATCATGAACAATTGATTATGAAGTATGGTATGTCAGCATGTCATTTAATATAAACATGGCAAGTTTATTTAGCGTGCATTTCTGTATATCATGGTAACTAACATGAGCAGAGTATAACACGGCCGTGTAGTGTAGGTATAGTGAACATGAAGTAAATGTAAGTGTTTTAACAGGTCTCTAGTTGGGTATACTAATTTAACGTAATTTCAAGAGTGAATGTCAACCAATCTCAAGAACGTTCTCAAACCCAACAGGCTGTAATCCAGGGATAAGAAATCACGGGCCTGAATCAAGTATTAGTAATGAGATTTCAACCTAGTGTTGAAGTATTCCAAACTCAACAGGCTGTAATCCTGGAGCAAGGAAATACGTGCCCTCATGATAGCTTGCTTAAGTTAGTAGACATGGATTTATGATCTTGGGGGATTCCTGAGATTCCGTTGGATTCATACAAGAACTACCCCAACACCCCGTGTATTCTACGTTACCGTTAAAATTATCAGCCTTGTTCGAATCCATGAATACATCAAGTTGCAAGATTGAGTTCATGTCAATATCATGTATTCGTGGCAAGTATTCTTTTATTCATGTCATGTTGTATTCATGGTTCGAGTCAAGTTAGTTTAAATAGCAACCATTGTGTTCTGGTATTCATGTTAGGTTCATGTCCAATTATAACCAGGATTTGGTTAAGTCAAGTATACATGTTTGATATTGATGGTTTGAATTCAAGTATTCATGTTCATGTTCAAGTATTCATGTTTGATTTTAGATTCAGATTTGAAATAGATTCAGGTTTGAGTTAGACTCAGACTAAGTCTGACAATTGTAAACTGATCTAGATCTTGAATTAAGTTCGGGAGTCATCGATAACTGCTGCACATGGACGGTAGGATTTGTGTCTTTTTCCAAGACAATTACCATTGATAACTCCGTTATGTTGTCTAGCTTAAATAGGCAAGCACTCACTTTCTCCGGTTCCCTAGGGCTCAAGAGAATTGATCCCGCTTAAACCTATATTTACTAAGGTACTTAAATATTGTTTTATATAATTCGAGGGGGTTTTATGAAAAATATTATAATATAGTTAAAAATAAATCTCGAGGGATATTAGGGTTTTCATGAGCGTGAGTTGTAAGGATTTAAGATATTTTAGTGATAAACAATTAACTTTGGAAGTTCGTGGTATTTTATTGAAAATAGTTGTCTTTTGGTAACTTGATGGTATTTTATTGAAACTTGTTAATCTTTCATTTTTAGAAGATAAGTTTATTATATTTTGAAAATAAGGATTTGTAATTTTTTTATATAATTATTAAAAATTTAATTTCTTTATTTATTTAGAAAATCCGTTTTTCTTAAAAACCGTATTTAAAACCTTTCGAGACCGAATGCTCCGTGAGAAAGTCTGCATCTCACTCTATTAGCCCAAGGATGTGCGATAATCCGGACCATCATTAGCGGGTCCCCTAAATAGGGTTGTAGAGGCATATTCGCCAAGGAATTTAAAATACCGTTTTAAAAGAAAAGCGGTTTTAGATTTATGTGGTACTTTAATGTAATATTATCCTCGAAACAAAAATTCATATAAAAGAGATATCGTGCTATGGAACCAAGTGTGTACATGAGGGGTAGGTCATTACCCCGTGAAGTTTTCCTAAGCTATTGTTTTAACAAAAAAACGGAAAGAGATGTTTAATAAGTTCATGGTATTTTAATGAGAAAGTGCTACTATTGTTATTTTACATGAGAATTTTTGATGAAATTTGATTCTAAATATTAAGGTTTAAGGTTATAAGCAATGTAGTGAAGTTGGATTGATTAAAATGTAAAGGAAAATGGATTTATGTGTTTAAGAAAAGAATATGTCGGTATGACTCCACTTTTACCGATAAAAATTTGAAAAGGAATTACAATAGAGAGGAAGGGATTTAGAAGGGACTTACCGTTTAATTATGCTAAGAAGAGGGGGAGGAAGAGTAGGAAAGGTTTGGGGTGTCGCGGGAGCGCCGGAATTAGTTTTGATCTTCGCTGGAAGTTGCTTACTTGCTAACTCCTCTTTAATCCACTTGTACTTAGGAAACTTTTGAAAGTTTTGGCTAGAATTTTCAGAATGGTGAAGGGCTAGGACATGGGGTAGTATTTATAGTGGAGAATTAGGGTTTTGGAATTGAAAATGTAATAAAAAGTATTAAAATTTGGTTTAATAGTAAAATGAAGGGTCTCTGTTTGATTGCAGGGAAATCAAACAATGCAAGGGAGTTAGGGGTAGGTGAAGAGGTGTGTGTGCAAAGCATGGAGGAGTTCGGGCCAAGATCGACTGTCAGTGCTGGTTTTTGAGGCATTTGGTCGGTCGATTTGGGGCTTTGGGGCTCTGGATTTGTGCCACGTGTACATCTCAGTATTTACTCCATTTTCCACATGTTTGATTTTTCTGACTATTCATTTTTCTGTGTATTGCACGTGCAATCTTTTAGGCATCCAAAAGTTAAAATAGAAAAATCAGAAAAATAATGTGTCTGATGGGGATCGAATACATGGGCTACGTCACAGCAGTGCAAAGGCTTTACCAGTGAGCTACATGTTGTTTCTTGCTTTTATTTAGCAAAAATAACTTATAACTCAAACTCAGACTGCTATACTCTCTTCTGTACATTAAAAATAAAATTTTTGTACAATGATTTCAGAGTCTTTACATTCTATCTTCCTTATAAAAATTTCGTTCTCGAAATTTATACAAGGAGGTTATAACAGATTCAAGAAAGTTTGGTTAAAGCAGTGGTGAAGGAACTACTGATATTGTACCGAAAGTGTATGAAAATGTTTAAGTAGATGAAAGAGTTTGAAAAGGCTGAAAAAGATGGGAGGGAATTTACCGGTGTTACCTTGACCTATAGTTTCGGCTTCTGCGACAGCCAAAATGAAAGCCTGACGTCTCAACATATTTCTCTGTGCATGCTGGTACATCGATGGCTGACGAGGTAAACGTGGTCCGCGTGGAGGTGGTGCAGGAAGAGCTAAACGAGTAGGTGGAGCTTGAATAGCTACTCTAGCTGCGGGGGCTGGGCCAGTTCGGTTGTGTGGGCAAGTTTCTATAGTATGTAAGGATGATCCACATATCAGACGAAGACCATTCGCTCAACGACAATTCTTGACTTGGTGTCTGGTCTTCTTACAATAGATACAGAAATTGGGTTCAGTCTCGGAAAATGATCCTCCTGGCCTCATAGCTGGCGCTGGGAGAGTTGGCCTAGAAGAGGCTCCTCTAGTAATCTGGTTGGTGGGACGTTTCATACCGACCGACTGTGGCCTTCTCTTCTTCTTAATGACATCTTCATAGTGACATGCTGACTTCAAAGCTGCTTCATGTCCTGGGTATTCTCCCGTTGCTAGGGCAGCCTGGATCTCAGGGTCTAATTCTTGCTGGAAGCGCCTGGCTCTGATTTCGGTAGTAGGAATTAGATGGGCGATGAATCTGCCGAGCATGGTGAATTCAGTATCGTACTCGTCCACTGACTTATCCCACATAGATCCTTATTGCAGGTGAATGAAATTCTGTTCCATCTCAAAGTGTGCGGTTTCCGGAAAATATTTGGCGTCAAAGAGATCACGGAAAGTTTTCCACTCGATTGGTTGCTCAAGACGGCTCTCTTCGGCCTTCCACCAGACTCTGGTATTGTCAGTAAGCTGTAGTTTTGCTGTTCTGATCCAAGCCACTTCTGGAACTTGGGCTGCTGCTAGGTCATCTTCTATGCTCTGAGCCCATTCCTCGGCCTCAAGCGGTTTCTCCTTCCCTGAGAAGTTTTTTTGGCGTAACATTCGAAATTGTTTCACTCTCGGTACTTCTTCTTCAGAGCGGATGAAACTTTGTTGAAGGAGAGCAGTCTGCTCCTGCAAAATCGTACTTGAGCCTACTGACCTTCAAGTAGGCTTTTGATAGCCTCCAGAAATATCGTCTGTTCTGTGAGTGGAGTGGCTACGGTAGGTAGAGGTGGTAGAACGGTAAGGATAGTTTGCGGTGGTGTACTTCTATCGTTGGTGCTAGAATTGCTGGGAGAATCCATCACCTTAGATAGAGAAGAAAGATTATGATAGATTCAACGGGAATTGAATTGCAAGAAATGTAAAGTTGTTGAATCTCATATTTCTTGTAATATATTGCTTATGATTTCATGCAGAATCGAACTGCATGGGCCGCCAACAAAACCTGTCACGCCCCGCTTCTCAGTAGACGGACACGATCACGTGGCAAGCCCGCGACGTATTTGTTTCGAGAAGGTCATTTTCCGGAATAAATACGCTAAGCATAAAATAAGAAATATAAAATGATAAGAAATAAACATGAGATTTAAACTTCAACAGCTTTATTTACATTTAACTTGATTCATTTACAATACATGATTTCAACTGAAAGAAAATACAAGAATGTAAATGTCTAAATAGTTGGCATACATAAACTGAGAAAAAGATAACTAATATAGGCCTGGGTCACAATCTGTTCGTGCTCTTCCTCGGTAGTGTCCACCTTCCCAGTCTCCATGATATCTGACAAACATTCCAAGAAAACAAAGAAGGGTGGAATGCCCGTCAGCGAACTTTCGCTCGGTAAGTCCCCAAGAAATGAAGTGAAGTATAAAGTGTAATGATAAAGAAAAAATGTATATCATGAACAATTGATTATTGTTTCCCCCAATCAGAGCAAAGCTCTGTTTGAATTGAAGAAGACCCTCCGAATTCCAATTTACGACCTCCACGGCATAGCTCACCGGGGGTATATCCGCGTACGAAATCGACGAGATCGGATCCGACGGCGTCGCACAAGAGAAGCTTCGGCGACCTTTAATTATTTGGTCGTACCACCTACACCACAAGTGAAGGCGTTTGTACTCCGGGTCATAATCCTTAATAAGAGCAAGAACTTCCCGGTCTACCGGTGCCTCAGGGAATCCTCCCTCTGAGCGGAAAAATGGGAACGAAAGATCAGAAGACATATCGCCTGCGAAAAAGAAAGAGTTCTATTATCAGTACTATAATTTAATCTTAAAATTCTGAGCGACACTTTAAAATTTGTACTACACTGCAATGCAGTGGAGAGGGGACCAAAAGGGGACCCACAGAATCCAGATGACAATGCATCAATTAATAAGACAGCCTCATCATTGGATGAAACTGTCAATTATTGAGGAAATCCTCAAAGAATGTTTTCATTAAATGAGAAATCCCTCGAGACAAGGAGAAAATCTCCCTTTCAGAGTAAAGCTCTGTAACAGAGTGACACTTGTCAAACTCTGGTCACGAGGGAATAAAATTCCTTAAAGAGCCTAGTTCTGTAATGATGATGGAAAAATCCATCAAAGTTAATGAAAATTAATTCTTAAGAATTAAAATTCTGGGATCTTAAAGATCCTTGAAAAAACTCTTAAGAGTTCTTCATCAAAAGATCAAAAGATCTATACATTGTCAAAAGAGCAGAGCTCTGACCCATGGGCTAAAGAAACCCTAAGGAAAGATCTATTTAGATCTATGGGTTCTTGAGAGCAAGGCTCTGTTTATAAAACCCTAAAGGGGTTTTCTTTAGATCAAAAGATCTATAAGAGCAAGGCTCTGTTAATTAGAATTAATTTAATTTAATTTAATTTTTACCTAAAATGTTCTAGAGTTTTAACTCTTGAAGTTCTTGGAAATGAGAGCAAGGCTCTGAGATAAAAATTCTTGAAGATGATAATCATCTGAGGACCAAGGGTCCTATTTATAGGCGCTGAAGCGCCTCCTCAACTTCTGAGTTGATCCAATGGCTCAGATGTTGCTACCGCTGCACTCACGTGTGCGCCACGTGAGCGCAACGGTGGGGGGGCATTTGTTTCCCCCAATCAGAGCAAAGCTCAGTTTGAATTTCAAAATTCAAAAATTGAAGCAACGCTTCAGATCCCTTGCGCTGCGCGCTGAGCGCCACGTGTCAAAAGCAGACACGCCAGCGCCAGGAGCGTTGCGCTTTAGGCAACGCACCCCCATTCAGAGCAAAGCTCTGTTTCAAAATTCAAATTTAAAAATAGAAGCAACGCTTCAGATCCCTTACGCTCTGCGCTGCGCGTCACGTGTCAAACATAGGTGCGCTAGCGCAGTTGCGCTGCGCTCTGCGCGCCACGTGTCAAACATAGGTGCGCTAGCGCAGTTGCGCTGCGCTCTGCGCTGCGCGCCACGTGTCAAATATAGGTGCGCTAGCGCTGGCGCGCTAGCGCAGTTGCGCTACGCTCTACGCTGTGCGCCACGTGTCAAACACAGATGCGCTAGCGCAGTTGCGCTGCGCTCTGCGCTGCACGCCACGTGTCAAACGCAGGTGCGCTGGCGCTGGAATTTAAAGAATTCCCCACCGTTAGATCAAAAGATCTAATAATAATAATAAATTATTAATTAATCAGAATTAAAATTCTGTTCTAGAAAGATCTTTCCAATCTTATTAAAATAAGAAGATTATCTTCTGTAAAACAGAAGCCTCAGGATCAAAGATCCAACGGTGGGAAATATTTCCAAATCAATCAGAGAAAGATCTCTGTAACTAATTTAACAAATCAATTTGCCCTTGTAACATTTCAAAAAGATAAAATATTAATTTTAGGAATTTTTATAATTTAATATTATTTTAATGAATATTTTAATATTTTGGTACTATTAAATACAAATAAATAGGGAAATTTTTTGGAAAATTATGGAAAATTCTAGAATAGGGTAAATTAGAGAATTTTGCCATTTCTAAGTTTAATTGATTAGTTATATGCTAAATTAGTGCTAATCGCGATTAAAAATCGCTAATCGGTTTTTAGCATTTTTGTGCAAAACATGCACATATCACTTTTTCACACTTATGTTATATTTTTATTTCCATGGTTTACTTTGGGTTTACTATTCTTGGGAGAAGGATTTTGAGAGAAAAAGAAAAGGAAAAGAAATGGAAAAGGAATAAGATAATGAGGTATGGTGTGTGAGAGAGAGGTATGGGCTTCTTTGACCAAGACTTAGCCATCTCCTTCATTTCCTTCACTCATCTCTCTCTCCCTCTTTAGCCTTGCTGCTGCTGCTGCTCTTCATCTCCCTCCCCTCTTCAATAGCCCCAAATCACCATGAAAACTACACCAAAACCCCACTCTCATTTCATTAAATGTGTGCACAAGCTCTTGATCTACACTTTGGACTAAAGAAGCAAGGATTTCGGCCACTAGGGGCAACTCAAGAATTTTCTTGAGTTGCCAAATGAGGTATTTTTCTGAACCATTAGCTTAGTTATAGCATTTCCTTTACCCTCATGTTAAGATTGAATCAATATTGTGTGATGTTGTGGACTTGAGGATAACCAAGTTAGGGTTTGAGGGAATTTTGTGATGTATTGTCAAATTGAGCTCAGTAGAGGTTTTATAAACACCCTAGTGTATGAATTGGGAGCTAAACCTGAGACTTGAAACCCGGAATACGGATTTAGAAACCGATATCGGAGAATTTGTGAAATCTGTGAAGGCTTTATTGAATCTGCTATCACCCGAGACATCCTAAATTAAAATTGATTGGACAGTGAGATGTGCAGGTACCCTAGAACTACCACACAAAGCCCTAGCCCCCAATTCCATTTCCAGGCCGCAGATTTAATCTGTTTGGCCGCAAATTGCGGCCTGGGTCCCACCATTTTGTCTCGTGTTTGTTCTGTAGCTCCTACATGTATATTTTAGACCCCTGGTATATATAGATTTGTCTAATTTGACCTAGGGTGAAATCTGGAACATATTTCCTTAGTTGCTGTTTTGGATTCGTGTTTCCGTACTCCGTATTTTTAATTCTACATTTGTGTCTTGTGATTTACCTCGACTATTTGGCGTTTATACGACGATATAGAGGATTTATTGATGGTTTTGAAGGCGTGCCATAGGTTCTAACCTATAGGCCTCTTATCGTATCGTTTTGGGTTTCGTGTGCCGTTTTAGCTTTGATTTGGTTTTAATGCGCATATACGACACTTTGATGTGTAGGTACCCCATGAAGACTACGGGACGACAAGCAAACGCGTGGTGACATCGAAAGATGGAGACGCAAGGTGAGTAGATTATATCTACAGGGGGAAGTCGGGTGGATGGCGTATAGCACCCCCGCAGTCCGTAGTTGTGATATTATATATATGATAGTTAGGTGTACATTGGATAGTGTAGAGTTAGAAGTGATTAGTGTAGTTCATAGTCGCGAACCCTAGAATAGATTTACACCTACACGCACACCCTTGCATATTCATTATACTTGCACTGTGTTGATGATATTGGATGACATTGGAGATGAGTCGATGATGTTGGGCTTTGTGCCGCGAGATCGGTGAATTGATGTGATTCGTATTTGGGTTACGATACGTGATCTCTAGCGGGCCTTAGGACGTGTGCTCGCACACGCAGTATATTGATGGTATCAGTTGTACTAGACTTAGATCAGTACCACAGATTATGTGATATGATGATAGTGATACCTGAGATGTGATGAGATAGTGTGATATTGACCCGTACCCAGCTATTGGGATGCCGTACGACGATTTACCGTACGAGCTTTACATTGATGATAGATCCGCACTCATGACTTGAGGATGTCATATGATATATTGTATCGTACGCGATACTATTGAGGCGGGATCACCGACTATTATATCTATATATATATCGATTCAGATTTAGGTGGTTTCCATACCCCTCCCGATTTACTTGATACTTAGGTCTGTAGTTTGCATAGGAGATGTTAGACTAGACCCGAGTCATACCTATTTCAAAAACTACGAATCAGGAATATCTTAAAAGACAAGTAAGGTGATTCTACGGGTATTTTTCATAGGACGTATCTTTCTTAAAATATACTGTAGCCCTTATTTTACAAAAAAATCTTGATTCGTCTTATTTCAAACGACATAACTGCATGATATATACATATGGATGTAGATTCTTCACTGTGGTGTTGATTATTTGATTTCCGCATATTCATGCTATTCACATTGCTTTGCATATATTTATTGCTATATTATTATCATGCTGTTAGGACACCAACACCATTATCGATGATGCGTATGTTCCACGTACACTATTGCCGGCTCACACACTTCATCATCGATAATTGCCATGCCACTACACTGTAGTACTGTTGCATTCATGATATGATTCTTGCATGGCATATTGTACACTTATACCTGTACACAAACATAGATGATTCTGACTTGATTAGAGATTTGGGAACCGCATGATGTTCTTCAAAACTGATTCGTTTTAAAAGAGCGGTTTCCCTCGACATGTGCACATTACTATTCCATGTTGCATGACTCATGATATGCTTACCTTTCTTACATGTCGCATACACCATGTTTTGATTATACGCATTGAGATATGTTGTTTCCATGATATTTCTAGATTTGGGAACCGTGGATATTTCAAAAGAGAATATATAATTGTGTTAAAAACCCGGTTACTCTTGATATGATATTTCAGTGCGTCCACCATGTGTTTTCTCGGTGCTGAGAGCGACATGTGAAACCCGATTCGAGGAGACGGATGAGGCCAATTGCGGGTACATGGTGGACCCGGTATGGTACCCCGGGACGAGAACGGTTTCGCTGTGTAGTAGACGGTGAGCCTGGCAGAGGGACTACTACCTACCGGTGATTGTATTTGAGCTCGGCGGATATCTGGAGGATACCGACCGGAGTTGAGAGATGGATATGGACTGACCCGTACTGCCGGGGCCGAGGGCCGATACCGCAGACGGAGCCCCATATGGATGAGGATATGGGATGACCCGTATTGCCGGGGCCGAGGGCCGATACCGCAGACGGAGCCCCATATGGATGAGGATATGGGATGACCCGTACTGCCGGGGCTGAGGGCCGATACCGCAGACGGAGCCCCATATGGACGAGGATTTACGTATCGATGCTAGGCACGGGTTTCATGATGTTTTTCCATGATTTTGTTTATATCCTCATATTTGCATACATGATGCTTATTGTCATTGGGTGACGGGTGGACGGGTTCCACGTTTATTGTCATTGGGTGACGGGTGGACGGGTTCCACGTTTATACAGACTTGATCACATAAAGACTGGATTTACATTGATCATACTTCATTTGTATATATAACAGGGTATGAGGGCGCTGTTATATATACCCTTACACCAATATTAGTGGTATGGGACGCTAATATGTGTGTATTGATATTCATATTTACTTCATGCAGACATACCTTATACTGATGACATGTTATTACCTGAGTACTTGGCACTACATACATGTTTAGATGTTACATTGCCACCTTATCATGCTTCAGACGTACTCTTGTTGGTTATTTTATACTGATCGTATTTGACTTAGGATCATGTCTTGCATTCGGTTTCTGCTTGTAGATATTCTCTATTTACGAGTTGGCAACTCACCCCCGTTGTGCCACAGTTCTTGCAGGTTTTGC
This sequence comes from Agapanthus africanus, assembly GCA_030015575.1. NCBI lineage: Eukaryota > Viridiplantae > Streptophyta > Magnoliopsida > Asparagales > Amaryllidaceae > Agapanthus > Agapanthus africanus. Next base: position 88,828,163 of record JASDDO010000019.1, on the reverse strand, counting down.
CGTACAGGTTTCTTTGCGGCATTTCTGGCACACTGCTTCCTTGCGGGTGAATTGCATTTGGTAGGTGGATTCTTTTGCATCAAGAACTACCATTGTACTTGTATTATCCATTGTATCTAGAATTTCCATCAACCAAAACTTGTATATTGTTTCAGACTTAGACATTAGTGATGTATTATTCGACCTTAGAGTCGCGCTTAGTAGTATTGCGGTTTTCATGCTTATTGAGTTTCTTTTGGATTTGACCCTCACCATTCGGCGTTGTATATTATATTGCTTGCGTGGTTGTGACCGTCGATTGACGAAGAGCTAGCTCCCACTTGGGGATGCCTTTTATTCATTGTATATATATATTGTTCTTGTTGTACCCCGTTCGGGGCCAGTATTTACAAAGGAAACTCTGCCGAAATTTTTAGAAAAGACTTTACATTTTAAAAATGCACATTCGGCTTAGTTATTTAAAAACCTTGACTTCAAACACGTTTTCCTTCACTTCTTTAAAACCAGTTTTCTTTATTTACTCTTAAAATGGTTTTAGATTTCTGGGCTTTTGGCTTACTTGGATCAGATGGAGTCCTATAGACTTCATATGGTTCAAGGGCCAGTCACGTGCTCTTTCGGGTCGTGACAGCCCTATATAAAGGCTCCAAGACTTCAAGTCTCATAGAGAGAAAACCCTCTGCAAACTTTGAGAGAAGAACTCAAAAAGAAAGAAAGGCAAGCCTTTGAAGAAAGAAGATCATTTTCTTCATCTTTAAAGGTAAAGAATTATATTCTTGAACAGAGGAGATGAAATCATCTCATTAAAGAAGAAGAACCATCTTCTAAAAAGATCAGAGATCTAAGAACAAGATCAAGATCTTCAATAAAAAAGTAAAAGATCAAAAAGATCTAATTATAAAAGATTAAAGAAGTAATTTACTTCATTCACAGATCTTTTGATCTATAAACGCATAGCCTTTCGATGAGAACAAGAACTTTGGTTCTTGGATCTTGAGGCAAAGCTTCCTTTGAAGAACAAAAAACTTGTTCTTTGATCTTAAATTGATCAAAATGCGCTCTGCGCTATTGGACAGTGCCTTGCACTCTTGAATTGCGCCTTTGCGCTCCTTGGACTGGCGCACAGTGCCAAAACGCGCCACGTGTCAACCACAGAATCGTTTGCGCTTCTAAAAATAGCGCACTGCGCTCTTGGACTGGCGCACAGCGCCAGAGCGCGCCACGTGTCACTTGCTGGCGCAGCGCACTCAGAAAGCGCAGTGCGCTAACAGACTTACGCTTAGCGCTGAGCGTGACACGTGTCACCTTGGCATGCGCTAGCGTAATGCACTCTTTGATTGGCGCAAAGCGCCTGACAAGCTACGTGGTGCACTATTAGACCACTTTTTTTTTGCCCCTAATAAATGCTATGCATTTAATTATATCCAATGTCAGAGCCCAATGCTATGCATTATTAAAAGGGCAGAGCCCAAATAAAGGCCTAACAGGCCAAACATGAATAAAATGTTAAACATTTTTAACCGGACTTAGTCCAATTCTGTCCATAAGTCCTCAATATAAATTGAGCTGAGCACAACTGCTCTTCCAATCAATTTACACCCGGTTCGAGGGTACATCTCTTTACTCCTCTGACATCCGTTGTTGTAATCCTTCAACGTCGTCAGAGAGGTGACGGGTCCCGACGACCACACATTTCTACGGACTGTGGGGTCCTTAAACTCATGGACTATGACGTCCTTAACCTTGACCGCGATGTCTTAAAACTAACATCAGACTATGGAGTCCTTAAATCCACGGACTATGATGTCCTTAACCTCGACCGTGACGTCTTAAAACTAACACCGGACTGTGAAGTCCTTAAACTCACGGACTATGATGTCCTTAACCTTGACCGCGATGTCTTAAAACTAACGATGGACCGTAATGTCCTTAAACTAATTATCAACCGCAATGTCATTAAACTAAACAATAGAGCCCAATTGCTCTCTTGTCGGATCTAAACGATCCCGTTAAGTTGATCTTAGTCTAAAAATAGACTAACGTATTCTTAACGAACGTTTAAGTTGATCTTAGCCTCAAATAAGGCTAACGTATCCTTAAACACAACCCCCCAAACCCAAATCTAAGAAAGACACGGATTTGGACTAGTCCACGCCCTACGGGCGATAACATAACTTAGTCTTCGTATACAATCCACGGGCAACCAAACACAAAACAAACACCCACGACACGAAGTGACCATATGGAGAAGGAGAAAGTTGTTACCGCGATGCGGTAGCGTAATTAACTGCAGGGGCTTGCGCCTGCAGGGAAAAGCGTCCCCACAATCAAAAAACCCCTCAAACGAGGGGGAATCTGACGAAGTCTGCTACATCGGCCGCATCCGTTTAAACCTTCGATACATGATGCCATAAATCAACTTGGCATCTTCGGAGAGGTGGACGGATAGCACCAATTAGCATCTGCCCCGAATTTCAGGCAAGACGGACCTACGCGGTCGCGTCTCCGTTGTTCGGCGGGGAACAGATTCTGGCACGCCCGGTGAGACCTTTTCCTCTTTCCACTCCACACTTCGTGTGTCGTGTTCGTGAACCAATCGCGGTTTTCCAATGGTTGCCCTTGGGTTTCGAGTTACTAAGATTTGGTTTCTTGCTTGGCGCAGAAAGCAAAACAGCAATGGCATCTACTTGCGTAAAGTGTTCCACATGCAACTGCAACTTGCGTCCTGCCTCAACCGGGGGCATAGCCTACGGGCCTCAAGCGGCTTCCCTGTTCACGATGCCGGTAGAACAGGTCACCTAGGCTACACTGGACTGTTTTTCAGGACCATGCTCCCGCCAACAAGCTTCACTGCTCCCGTGCTCGTACCAGAAGCTCCCAAGAAGTCGGTCTTCGATCGACTTACAGCTACTGCGGCCCCTCTCAACGGGTCGTCCAACACCAGCGCCTCGGTCTTCTCCATATTGGGCCAAAATTCCTGCAGGCCCACAATGAAGCCTACAATCCCAGAGAAGGTTATTCCGAAGAGAGTGACTAACCCTGCTTCCGAAGTTGTCAAGGCGGCTTCTCCTGCCAAGGGATCGGTCTTTACAAGACTGACCGTCCCAACTCCCGCTCTTGCTACTCAAAGGACATCGGTCTTTAATAGGCTGACACCGGCAACAGCCCCTCACCTGAACAGGGGGCAAGACAAGGCCATCCCCGTCACCGAGTCAACTCCATCAACTCGGCACGATCGACGTCGCCACTGGCGCCGAGTGAGAAAGGCCAGAGGCAACTCCCCTTCTGGGTTAACTCCACCAGCCCCGACGGCGGAAATTAATGCTGCTGTTCCAACTGGGAACAGCTTTGAGCTGCTAAATAAGGTGCGTAGGAATTCTCCTACCGCCGCACTAAAAAGATCTCCTCCTCCACTGGAGAAGATTGCGGAAGCAAAGTCAGAACAGTCCCCTCAGCGACTGTCCTCCAAGATCTACAAAGTCTGGCGGCAGGTCCAGAACTCAGTGGTTGATCAAGACTACCCCCGCCAGTAGAAGAAGCTGAAGGCCCGACAGGAAGAAAACCGTCCTGTTAAGCCACAAAAGATGACGACTACTTGGGTGCCCACTGCAGCGGCCCCCTCAACGTCAACCACTCAGAAAAGAAGGAGGCCAGAAAAAGCCCCTGTGAACGTGGCAGATCATAAAAACGTCGAGCCCAAACGCCCTAAGTCTGGGGGCATAACGGTCCATACCGTTTACATGGCATCCGGGAAGGAGGATAGCCTCGCTTCTACGGGCCACCGACCACTCACCCGATCTATCACAAGAGCTCAGGAACAGCAGCAGCAGAAGCTCCAGGAGATGCTGACTGCGATGGCCGCACTCACAGGACCAAAAGAAAGCCCGGAGACGTCATCGGAACGACGCCGTGAACACGAGACTGATGCAGAGTTCCTCCGTAGAATGCTCGAAAAGAAGGACAAGGAGGCTGCAGAACAAGCGGCCAATATAAAACAAATATCTCTTCTCTTCCAAGACATGGTGGGCATGATGATCCAGCCGGATCCCCCAACCGAAGATCCTCCAGTAATAATTGAAGATGATAGAGGAGAAACATCGAATTCTCTGCCGGCTCTGTCAACGGCCAAAGAAGAAACAATCTCTAAAGCTGCACTGGATGACTATATTGCTCAACAAATACAAGTTCACCAGGCAAATGAAGCGGCTGGCCAGGTCGTGAAGACTGGGCGACCGTATCCGGGTTGGTATGATTAGATAAAATACCCGCCGGGCTACACGATCCTGAAATTCCATGTCTACAAGGGGACAGGCAATCCCCATCAACATGTCGCCCAGTTCAGGGCTCTTTGTGGCAACACCGGCGGCGATGTTAAGCTCTTGCTTCACCAATTCGTCGGCAGCTTATCGGAGACGGCGTTTGAGTGGTACTCCGAGCTTCCAAACGACTCCGTCAAAATTTTCGCAGAGATGGAGTTGCTGTTCACTCAGCGATTCACGAGTGCCAGCGAACGCACCCCGATAACGGCGTTGATCAATGCAAGGGTGAAGCCGGGTGAAACTTGGGTTCAATATGCAATCCGGTGGCGAAATCTGTGGTCGAAGTGCGAACAACGCATCGAAGAAGCGCCAGCGGTGGGCATGTTCGTGGGCACCCTAGACCCTCATGCAACTATTTCACAGTTCATGATGTTCTTTAAACTGACCACGTTCCAGGCTTTGATCGACAAGCTAGCTCAGATGGATCAGATGGGTCACAGACCATCTCCCCCGAAGCTGGAACCGCGCAACGACAAGGGTAAAGGGAAGGCGACCTTCGTTGCGAACACCCAACAGCAGCCCAGTGCCCCAAAGCTCGCAGATCAACTGGAAGAGAGACGACGCTATTACAATGAGAAAATGAAGCGTCCTTACTCATTCCCACGGGACAAAACGAAGAGGCTGTTCGAGCTGGCTATGCGCAACAGGCTTATCAATTTGCCGAATCCAAGGCAATCACCGCAGCCCAGCGAAGTAAACAATCCCAATTATTGCCCTTACCACCAAACGGTAAGCCATCCGATCGAGAATTACTTCGTCTTTAAGGGATGGATCGAAGATCAGTACCTACAAGGCAAGTTTGCGCTGTCTGAAAAGTGGAAAGTAAACCCACCACAACCGCACACTCCTAAGAAGACGGACACACCGGGGGCAACGTGCTCTTTTGTTGACGAAGCTCCATGGGAGGTGGCTCTTTCGGCCAAAACCAAAAGGATGTTGAATGATCTTCAGACATGCCCGACGATCAGGTGGAAGAACCCGCTGGAACCCGATCATCGAAGGGATGCTGAAGCTGCGCCCAACTCCAAAGATTCGTGGTGATGGCCCAAGCGCCACTCATACCCAGCCGTCAAAATATTCAAAAAAGAAGAAGAAGAAATCCAAAAAGCCCGTGAATCCTGGTGACAAGCGCACGGACCTGCAGAAGCATATTGACGCGCTGGAAGAGTATAATCAGAAGGCGCGAACCCCAATCATGCTCCAAGAGTTCCTCAGCCACGTCCTTTAGGACGAAGATGATGGAGAAGGCTCGTCGGATGGATCTGAGGATTACGTAGCAAGCTGCCATGTGATCTCTCAGTCATTGCTAGATAATGTAGAAGCTCATTGCACAAAGAAACTGGGGGCAGAGCCTGAACCGGAACTTCTGGGGCCGTCAGATGAAATGATCGACGCATTCCTAAACGAAGCTCTCCTGAAAAGTAAAGCTGATCGGGAGCGTGAGATGGCCATACTTGAAAAGGCCAAACGCCGGCGACTGGACGAAAAAGTCGAGGCACCCTCGCCAGATCAGAGTACATCTGCTACGAATAAAATCAAGTTCAAGACGAGGAAAAGGTTTGCTAAAGCCATATCAACGGGGATGAAGCTACCACCCTCTGAAGGAAACACTCTTGGTGAAACAGAAACACATCTTAGCTACTGCTTATATCATCAAAAGATTTCGCACCCTACCGAAGAGTGCGACGCTTTTAAAAGATGGTGGCATGGATATGTTGCTCACCGGCAACATTTTAAGCGGATGAAATGCAAAACTCGTCGGGAGCAAAGAAGTGCGACTGAGGAGCATAAAAGAAATACCGGTAGCTGTGGCATGGTCAACATCGGGGGATCGCAGATTCTCACTTTCGGAAGCGACTCTGATGAAGAGATGGCTCTAGGCCCTCTCTTTAAAGAATCCACCTTGGGGAAGGAGGAAGAACCGAAGGCCTGTGAAAACATTCAGCTGCGCAATCGCACACTTCCAGAAAAGAATCTCGGATCCACGAGTAGAAAAGATAAGGGAAAAGAAAAGGTCTCTGAGGATATCGTCCTGGATGACCAAGTCATGAAAGAGCTGACTGCCAAGGACCCGCCAAAGAAAAGTAAGGTGGACTATAACATTTTGGCGCACTTGAGGAAGTTACCCTCGCAGCTCAGTATTCTCGACGCCCTTTTACTATCCAAAGAAGCGAGAGATTCATTGATCAAGGCGCTACAAGAACCAGAGCAATTCCACGCTTTTCTCGCCGAAGAAAAGATGAAGGATGGGCTAGAGGAAGTACACACAGCCGATATCACCTTCGGCGATGAAGATCTCCTCCTTGGGACGTGCGAGCACAACCGTCCCCTTTATGTCTCAGGGTACTGCCACGATATAAAGATAGGCAAAATCCTGGTTGACAATGGGTCTTCCGTCAATCTCCTCAACGTGAGAGTATTGAAGGAAATCTGCATGAGCGTCCAGCATCCCGCTTGTGATAAAATCACCATCTCCGGTTTTGACTCCCAATCATCACGGACTCTCGGGTCTGTGATATTGACATTACGATTCGGGTTACTTGTCACGGATATTAAATTTCATGTCATTGACACCAAGACATGCTATAACGCTTTGCTCGGCCGGCCTTGGTTACACGAGTACAACATCATCCCTTCTACACAACATCAATGTATGAAATACTTTAAGGATGGTCTCGAGTATACCGTAACAGGAGAGTTGAATCCATTCTCCGTGAATGAAGTCTGCAAGTATGAAGATGCAAAATACTTTTTGCCAGATTTTGAGGACACGGAGAGATGTCACAAACCGGAGAACAAAGCCATCACCACCATTCCAGTCTTCGGGAGTGATACTGAAGAAGAGGAAGCGATAGTTTATTCAGGTCCACCCCAGTACAACAAGCCAGGACCGTCCGCTCCTGTGTTGATCTTTGGCAGCGACTCAAAATATGAGGTCCATGCTATATTCTCCGCTCGGCCTTCAATACAAACATTCGCTGATGAAGAGCAAAGTTTGCAAGTTGCCATGGTTCCGCCCAAACATCATAAAGAACTAGACGCGTTTGATACCTACAGTGTGGAAAAACTGCAGACGTTCTATGTCCTTCCCTGGCGAGAAGGCGAAAAGACGATCCTATTCTACCGCTCCGGAGAAACCAGAGTGGAGAAAGAAGTTTGGCATGGCGCCGATTCTATACTTGACAGGCTCCAGCCCATCCGTTTGCCCAGATATTACACAGACGGACTAAGGAGACTCTTGAGACGCCAAGGGATACCCTTTAAACAGACCGCTCGAAAAGCTAAGTTCTATAACAGGATCTGGAACGTTTCCGGAACTCAGCGCAAGTTGCCCAACGGGAGAATGGAAGTGATCGGGCTTGGATATGTTCGGTCTAAGAAACGGGAGCTACTCCGCGACTGCTATGTCGTACATGACTTTGATGAAGAAGGAGATGCTCAATGGGAAAATGCTAACCCTGAACCAGAAAGAGCCCCCGGCGTGAAAATGCCCAGCCCGTCGTTCGAAGAACAAATGGACAAGCTTATAAGGGAAGCTGGTCAAAAAGTTCGAGACGACCATAATCGCGAAATGGCTATCTACGAGAAAGCCAGGACTCATCGCCTTCTTCAACAGGCTGCGAAAGATGAAAAGGCTCCTCCCTGTCAATCCGTTGTGCAAAAGGCCCGACGCAGAGGCAGAAACAAGTCAAAAAGAGGAAAAGGCGTTCGACTGCGACAAAGCGGGACCAAGAAGTCACGCGATCATGAATCGAGCGGTCTGGATTTGTCCCTTATAAAGAAGATGAGTCGAGCATACTCTTTTCCTCAAGACAAGACAAAGAAGATACTTGATCTTGCCATAAGACATCAAATGCTTACACTTCCGGAGTCCAAACACCCTGAGAAAGCTAACGAGGTCTCTCATCCAGACTATTGCTCTTATCACCGAGCAATAGGACACCCCCTCGAAGACTGCTTCACCTTCAAGAACTGGGTCGAAGATCAATATCATCTTGGCAAATTCGCTCTATCCAGCAGTTGGAGGGTAACACCGCCGCAGAAACATGAACCCAAATCCGCGAAAGTAGAACCAGATCAACATCGGTCGTGGAAGCGAGCTCGTACTTGTCATATGATAACACTATCAAAAGAAGAGCCTGAGGATAGGGATGACCTCCCCTGGTGCTTCGAAAACAATGATGACGAGGTGATCTCAGAATTTCCACCGGCGCCAAAAGAGCTGGAGGATGGAATACATACTAATGTAGATAACCTCAAGAAAATTGATTTGGGGACGGCAAGTGACCCGCGACCTACATTCGTCAGTGAGCTGCTATCTGAAGAAAGGGTGGCCGCGCTAAAAGACGTGCTTATGCAGCATAGAGATTGCTTCGTATGGAACTATTCCGAAATGCCAGGACTAGATCCGGAAATTGCTGTCCACAAATTGGCAATATCCCTGGACGTCAAGCCAATCAAACAAGCGCTAAGAAGAATGCGGCTCGAGCTTGAGATGAGCATTAACGCCGAGGTCAAGAAGCTGATCGACTCTGGCTTCATCCAAGAAGTTCAGTATCCTGACTGGATCGCCAACATCGTCCCGGTGATGAAGAAAAATGGGACAGTGCGCATATGTGTGGACTTTCGGGATCTCAATAAAGCTTGTCCGAAAGATGATTTTGTAAGTCGATGTGCAACACCACACGAGTCGCGGGGAGGCGGAAATATGAAAAACGATCTTGTTCTAGGTGTAAACATCGACTAACCGAGAATCTTTGCTAAAACAATAACTAACAAGAAACCATAGAAGTGTTAACTACTATGTTAAGTGATTATACCTAAAGAACCGAGTCCTTCGTCTTGTCGTTCTCCACGTCCTCTCCGGCCTTCTCTATGTAGTAGAAGATCCACCCGAGAGCTTTACTACAAGCTTCACCTCTAACTTGAGGTAACTAGGTTTCTTAAAGTGCTAATCTAAGTAACCTAGGTGATATAGAGTTGAATTATGGAGTGATTAGTCTATTCTAATCCTTGATCTCAACACATGAGAGGGGAGGATTAGGGTTTGAAGAGAGAGAGCTTGAGGAGAGAGAAGGTGAGCATAAGAAGTGAATGAGATAATGATCTATCATAATATATATCAAGCATTATCATTTATCCAATAAAAGAAAATAAAGGATTTACAACCATGCTTCATAAATACCAAAGGGTGATTCATCTCCATGAGTCATTAAGCATTTATGATGCATTAATGACATGGATGAATCACTCATATGACTCACTAATCTCATTTAATGCATATGCCACCTAAACCCCCAAGTCACCATCTTCTAGAAGCTTCTCATGAAATTATGAGAACGCCCCTCCTATCCGTGAAAATACGGAAAAACTTTAGACTGTATAAATCCAATAACCGGATACTAGAAACGGGCTTAAACCAAAGCCGGCTAGTAAAAACTGTCCGGATGTCGTACGTGCGTAAACACACGTATGCATCCGAACCCTTGTCGTAAAACCATACGACCTCTATATCGTTTTGCCTGGAGTAGGGAAACTCTCTGTGTGGGACTCTAGAGACTCGACTACTACGCTGGCAGTGGGTTTAACCACAGACCGCAAGCGGCACTAGCTGTATGTAACGGTCCCCAGGTAGATGTCGATAAGAAGGCCGATGAGGAAACCCATCCGAACTCCTACTGAGTCTGATGTGACAATCTCCGTACAGTCCGGTCTGTTCGTCTGTGACTATCGCATATCGGGCCTAAGGGGCGGCAAGCGTCAGTCCCCTAATAGCGGTATAAGTCGTGTCGGAGTGAAGCCCATTACACCCTGAGAAACTACTGGAACCTACCAGCAAATCTCGCTTGCCCTGGCCAGGGACTTTGCGTAATGGCTCTCTGACACAGCGCGATATCAACCCCCAATACCGGGAGAGACGAATCCTGTCTAACCGCCACTGCCTCCAAGTGCTCGGGGCTGCACCCAACTGCTACCTGTTTGCACGACTCCTTTGAGCTGTGGTAGGGTAGCAATCTAAGAACAGTGGGACACACTCGAGGCGAAGTAGCGGTGTCAAGTCTGCGGACTATGCTGTACTCATGTCACCTGGGAACTGTTAACCGACGACTGGTATAAAACCAACCAACAGTTCCCTGTGAGTCCTGTCCGGTGTACCCGTAACCTAACGAGCACCTGCATACTATCTCCAGTACGACGTACTGACGGCTGTGGGACAGACCATCTCCCCAACTGGGATGAGAAGCGTACACACTAGTCTACTCCGGAGTATCGATGCCCTGTCTCGATAATCCTACGACTAGGGACCTGAATAAGGATGTGCTTGTAGACTACCCAGCCCCCACTAGTGTGACTGCCATCACAACGCTGGTAGTCAAGCAAGATCCTAAGAGCTCTATCAATACGTATACTCACATATTAAGATAGAAAAACCAAGTAGCATACTACCATGTTTAGCAAGACTGTTATATACATGTGAATATCCCAAGCTTCCATTAAGTAATATACAAACTAGTATGATACAATAATGGCCCCTAGGGATATACACTAACAATCTCCCACTTGCACTAGGGCCATGTACTGGCGTATCGAAGACCGATGATCTCGAGTAGCCTCTCGAACTGAATCTGAGGTAGGGCCTTCGTGAATGGATCAGCAATGTTATCCTCTGATTTTACTCTCTTTACTTCGATCTCCTGGCGATCTACGATCTCCCTGATCAGGTGATACCACCTTAAGATGTGTCTGGACTTCTGATGGGACCTGGGTTCCTTCGCTAAAGCTATAGCGCCGTTGTTGTCGCAATACAGAGGTATTGGACCAACACTGGTAGGAACCACCTGAAGTTCTGTGAGGAACTTCTTCATCCAGACAGCTTCTTTTGCGGCATCGCCAGCAGCTATGTACTCCGCTTCCATCGTTGAGTCAGCAACGGTCTCCTGCTTGGAACTCTTCCAACAGACCGCCCCTCCATTGAGGGTAAAGACATAACCCGACATGGACTTGGAGTCATCCTTGTCACTCTGGAAGCCGGAGTCAGCAAAGGCCTCGATCTGGAGGTCTTTTCTGCCATACACCAAGAACATCTCCTTAGTCCTCCTCAGGTACTTGAGAATGTTCTTTACTGCTATCCAGTGATTCTCCCTGGGTTTGCCTGATACCGGCTTACAACGCTCAATGCGTATGCTACATCTGGTCTGGTACATAACATCGCATACATTATAGAGCCTACCGCAGAAACGTAGGGTATAATTGACATGCGATCCCTTTCCAAATCAGTCTTGGGAGACATCTCTTTGGAGAGGGTGATTCCGTGACAAGCCGGTAGGTTACCGCGCTTAGAATCTTCCATACTGAATCTTTTCAATATGGTGTCTATGTACCTGGACTGTGAAAGTCCCAACATCCTCTTTGATCTATCACGATAGATCTGGATCCCCAGAATGTAGGTGGCATCACCCAGGTCCTTCATGGAGAATTTCTGTGACAAGAATCCTTTGACTGACTGTAGCATAGGAATATCATTTCCTATTAGGAGAATGTCATCCACGTACAAGACGAGGAATACAACAACTCTCCCTACAATCTTACTGTATATGCATGTTCATCTGGATTCTTGATAAAGTCGAATTCTTTGACAGTATCATCAAAACAGATGTTCCAACTCCACGATGCTTGCTTTAGTCCATAAATGGACTTAAGCAACTTGCACACTTTACCGCTGCTCCCACTCTGAATGAATCCCTCTGGCTGATCCATATAGACGCACTCTTCCAAATTTCCATTTAGAAAGGCCGTCTTTACGTCCATCTGCCAGATCTCATAATCGTGGAAGGCAGCAATGGCAAGAAGGACTCAAATGGATTTGAGCATAGCCACTGGAGAAAAGGTTTTGTCATAGTCTAAACCAGGTCTTTGACGGAAACCCTTTGCAACAAGTCTAGCCTTATAGGTTTCAATCTGTCCATCTACACCCATCTTCTTTCTGAAGATCCACTTGCATCCTACGGGTTTTACCCCATCTGGAACAATGTCCAAAGTCCATACTTTGTTAGTGTACATGGACTCCATTTCGGTCCGCATTGCATCCAGCCATTTTACCGAGTCGCCGCTCTGAATGGCTTGCTGGAAGCTAGTAGGGTCATCATTATCAATGACGCAATCTTTTTGATCCCCGTCTATGAGAAAACCGTAGTATCTCTCGGGCAGATGAGACTGCCTACTACTTCTGCGGATAGGCGCTGGTATGTCCCTTTCCTCTGAAACTTCTAATTCTACCAAACTTTCAGTAACAGCTTGTGGTTCTGGAATTTCTTCCAGTTCTACTGCGCTCCCACTCTTCTGATTTTCTAAAAATTCAGCTTCTAAGAAGTGGGAATGACGAGAAACAAAAACCTTTTGTTCCTCTGCGTAATAGAAATAATATCCCTTGGAGTTCTTTGGATATCCCACAAGCTTACACTGTACTGAGCGTGCCTCGAGCTTGTCCGGATGCTGCTTTTTTACAAAAGCTGGACATCCCCATGTCCTAAAATGTTTTAGACAGGGTTTCTTCCTACTCCACATCTGATATGGTGTGGTAGGCACAGTCTTGGTTAGAACCTGGTTCAAAAGATATGCAGCTGATTCTAGTGCATAACCCCAGAAAGATCGCGGTAACTCAGCCTTACTCATCATGGAACGAACCATATCCAATAGGGTTTGATTCCTCCTTTCCGATACACTGTTGTGTTGTGGTGTGTATGGAGGAGTAAGCTGAGAGAGAATACCATTCTCTTTTAAGTATCCCAGGAACTCGGCACTTAAGTATTCACCATCTCGATCAGATCTCAGTGTCTTGATACTTTTGCCTTTCTGTTTTTCCACTTCATTCCTGTATTCTCGGAATTTCTCAAAGGCCTCGGATTTATGCTTCATTAAGAAGATATATCCATACCTAGAAAAATCATCCATAAAAGTAATGAAGTAGGAATAACCACCTCGCGCATGTGTAGACATTGGACCGCACACGTCACTGTGTACGAGTCCCAAGAGCTCACTTACTCTTACTCCGTGTCCAGTAAACGGAGTCTTTGTCATCTTTCCTATGAGACAAGATTCACAAGTAGCATAAGATTGATATTCGAACGGATTCCAATATCCTTCTCTATGTAACTTCGTCAACCGTGTTTCATTGATGTGACCTACTCTACAATGCCATAAGAAAGCCTGATTTATTTCTGGAGACTTTCTTTTAAGTGTGTTCTGGACATTGAAAACCTGAGCTTGACTCAATACGTATATACCGTTATCTAATGTACCGGACCCAATCTGAACTTGATTTAGGTGGATGTGAACTACATCGCTTACGAATGTAAAATCGTATCCCTCTCTCGAAAGTGAGGACACTGATATGATATTACAAGTCAAACTAGGTACATACAAATAGTTACGTAGAATCAATATCTGCCCACTTGTCAAACCTAAGTGATATTCTCCCACGGATTCAGCATCCACGCTCATTCCGTTTGCAACTCTGAGAGACAAATCACCTACCCTTATAACTCTACGGTTTCTCAAAGCCTGTAATGAATTACAGATATGAGATCCTGCTCCGGTATCAAGTACCCAGGATGTAGAGTTAATTGACAAACAGTTCTTAATTACAAACACACTTGAGGCCGAAGCCACAACATGCTTCGTATCCTGGCTACTGGCTTCTAAAGCCCTGCAATCCTTCTGCCAATGCCCGTTCCCATAACAATAGGAATATCCCTCCTTACCAAGTCCTGAAACTTTTGCTCTTCCCTTTCCTCTTACTTTACTGACACCGTATATCGGCTTTATAGAGGTCTTCTTCTTTTCACCCTTTGCTTTCGCCCTGGATGTAGAAGAAGAAGGTCCCCCATTAGGCAGAGCTTGTGTCTCCCTGGTTTCTTTCAGGGTGTAAGTAGAAGGTAGGGACTGTGGAAATAAGTCAGCGTATGACCTGTTTCCCAACGTGGTCTCCAGGTCCTTGAGCTCATCAATATAGCTAGTCATTGTAAGGACGTCGTCCCCTACAGATGATCCGACAGTCAACCTCGCTTGAATTAATTCGTTCGAGGTCTCATATCTTGCGATATAAGATTGCTCTCCATATAAATCTTTGTTATGGAGAAAGATGGAAACTGAGTCTATCTTCTCGTGCTGCTTCTGGTATATACCATCAACTGAAGCAAACACGAGGCACTTGGCTTTCGCTTTATCCTTTTCCTTTGTCTGACGGATATCCATATCCGCGACAGTGGAAACTGGACCTGGGATGGCGGGATCTTGAGTAGTAATAGGGTGGTCCAGCTTGTCATAGGCAATGGACATCTGGACAGACCTTTGCCAGTCAAATAAGTTAGATTCAGTCAACTTGTTATCTAGATGTAACCTAGTCATGGTCACAAGGTCGCTGCAATGAGAGAGAGAAGAAAACACTTTAGCATGATGCTCTTGCAAGTTTAGAGTGGTTTTTAATTTATCTAAACTGGATGGCGCCCACTGTTTCTCGAATCCTTCTTCAAACCATAAAAGAAGAATTAGCCAGGACCATTCTCACCGTACAATACTTGCTTAACCGTTCGGCCAGGCCAGTGTCGATACTTCGAGGGAGGTTTTCCAACGCTTTCGCGAAGTTCCTTAATTAAATAACCTCTTTTCTCTGAGGGCGTAACCCCGCTGACACCTTTCTAGGCACCTACTTGGTTTATAGCATTGATCGTTAAGTGACGAATCTCCTGATAAGTAGCATATACTCACAGTAGGATCGGGATCCAAATATCATCGTATGATAATGTTGAAGGAATCCTACCAACATTCATCAAACTCCAAATGGTATGCAACACCAGCAAGTTTCAGTTTCTTTAGAAACTCCCGATGTGGATTTTTGCCCCATGTTCTTATGACCTTGACTAAGGGCCAACAAATCATAAGTCACACGTCAAGTTCTACCCATCATTATCTTGTTAATTTGAACCCACCCGTATATACTCTTGACTAAGGGCCAAACAAAGTAATATGACTGTCCCAAACCAACCCATCTATCTATGCAACAAATGAATACCCCAGCAGCTACCAAACACTATGTCTTGACTAAGGGCCAAACAAACATAGCTTGAATACTACTGACCATCCATAAGAAATGACGGAGGGCTACGACTGGTTTTGGCGAAACCGTGAACGTAGTGAACTTGATATAACCGAAGGAACCTGATAGCTTTTAAAAGGAGTGGTTAAAGCTCCGCAATTAAAAAAAAATATCTTCTGTTTAAAAATAACCGAGTGGTTTCTTTTAAATTGTTCCAACGATTAAACTTTGGTTTATTTTCTTTGCATTAATAATAATGCGTCCCATCATTAACCTATCATTGCAGAAAACAACGAAAATACAACGTCCTCTTATGCCATCCGCATTCGCCACTGGGTCCCGTCATCACCCGTTAGGTTACTTAACTAACGACAGAGCGGGGGCTGGGCTAGTGCGGGTGTAAAACATAAGTGACGTCTAAATAACTATCATATATAGATATTGTACATTCGTCTGACGCAATAATAGGCATTCCAGATCTCATATGAACTTTATTGGATTTGCAAGCAATCCGCGTTTGTTTAGAGCCTGCAACAAAAGACAGATTACACAGTTGTGATGAATAGCCATTACCCCACCCTAGACCCCTACGGGTACGGCAAACTACCCGCCAAATACCCGAAGTGAAGCGGTCTCTCTCAACAAAGTGAGTAGGCCACTAAACACTTCAAAGTACCCGGTAATTTATGCACCTCACCTTGGGTCTATCCTAGGAGCAAAAACAGTAAAATGAAATAATACAACGGTGGCTACAACCGCAACCTGGATGTGCCCCGCAAAATAATATTACAACATATTACAATTATATCGAATGAATGAATATAACAACCCATCACAAACCCCAGCTAATCATCACAACAGTCCAATACAGTTCACAAACACAAACAGTTAAAAACCATTACAGAAATGTGCAACCCCCTGCCAACCGACATACTAGCAGTTAGGGAAGGTTTACGAACACATTATGCAAACACAGATATAATCAAATTAGCAAACATCGTATAATTTCGATCGAGCAAACACTTTAGATTCTACTCCAATACTTCTCTGTTACCTGAGACTTGAGCAGAAAAATAAACATTCCAGAAATATCATTATTAACACAGGAGAGTTACTGAAGGAATTTGGGCTGACTCGGCCCCAACTCGGCCGCGGATCCGCGGCGGATCGCATGGATCCGCCGCGGTTCCGTGGTGAGTTGGCCGAGTTAGGAGTCCAAATTTCTTCAGTAGCCCTATTATTCTGAGCATGTTATTCTGAAGCTCCCTGAAAAATTTTTAGAGCCAGTTTTAAATTCGACAGAAACTGTGATAAATCGATGATGTTTCCGGTTCTTTTTGCGTTCGAAATTCTTACGACTTTGCTAATGAGTTAATTATTGTTTAGTGAGTCTCTGATACCATTGTAAGTCGATGTGCAACACCCCACGAGTCGCGGGGAGGCGGAAATATGAAAAACGATCTTGTTCTAGGCATAAACATCGACTAACCGAGAATCTTTGCTAAAACAATAACTAACAAGAAACCATAGAAGTGTTAACTACTATGTTAAGTGATTATACCTAAAGAACCGAGTCCTTCGTCTTGTCGTTCTCCACATCTTCTCCAGCCTTCTCTATGTAGTAGAAGATCCACCCGAGAGCTTTACTACAAGCTTCACCTCTAACTTGAGGTAACTAGGTTTGGTATCAGAGCATTATCATTTATCCAATAAAAGATTTCACCTAGGTTACTTAGATTAGCACTTTAAGAGATTTCCCAGTACCGGTCACTGAGCTGATGATAGATAACACGTCCACTCATGAAGTTTTCTCCTTCATGGACGGATCGTCAGGATACAATCAGATAAAGATGCATCCCGAGGACCAGAAGCACACCGCTTTCCGGACCCCTTTGGGTATATTCTGCTACAAGGTAATGCCCTTTGGTCTAAAGAACGCTGGTGCCACCTATCAGAGGGCCATGACGAAGATCTTTGATGACCTTATACATGAAATCGTCGAATGCTATATCGACGACCTCGTGGTGAAAAGCAAATCATACGAGGAACATCTAGAGCATCTGAAGATCGTGTTTCAACGCCTTCGGCAATACAACTTGAAGATGAACCCTTTCAAATGCGCGTTCAGGGTGTCCTCAGGTAAATTCCTAGGATTCATCGTCCGACACCGAGGTATCGAGATAGATCCGTCAAAGATCAAGGCGATCATGGAAATGCCTCCGCCAAGGACTCTCAAACAATTACGGTCTCTCCAAGGGAAGCTCGCATATATCCGGCGATTTATACCCAATCTCTCTGGTAAGTGCCGTTCTTATAGTCACCTGATGAAGAAGGGAACCCCGTTCGTCTGGGATCACAAATGCTAAGGCGCACTGGACGAAATCAAGCAGTATCTGCAGAACCCGCCAGTGCTGGCTGCTCCGGTCAAGGGAAAGCCTCTCGTTCTTTATACAACCGCTCTCGAAGGTTCCTTAGGCGCATTATGAGCACAAGAGAACGACCAAGGGAAAGAAAGAGCTCTCTATTACTTGAGTCGAGTTCTCCTAGGGGCAGAAAGTAATTATTCTCCCATCGAAAAACACTGCCTGGCATTGATCTTCGCGATAACGAAGCTTAGGCACTATGCGTTGGCGCATGAAGTCCGTCTCATATCGAAGGTGGATCCTCTCAAATATTTGATGTCAAAAGCCATATTGACGGGGCGACTCGCTAAATGGGCCCCACTCTTGATGGAGTTCTCGATAACTTATCGACCTCTTAAGGCAGTGAAAAGCCAGGCCATCGCCGATTTCCTCGCTGAACATCCGATACCGGCCGATTCCCCTTTGAATTGCGAACTGCCAGACGAACATGCGTTTGATGCGATCGGCGGCGGTGGTAACCGGTGGGAACTTTATTTTGATGGAGCGTCTTCCATGAAGAAGTGCAAACAGAACGCGCCTATAATCAAATCAGGAGTAGGCCTTATCTTCGTGACCCCACAAGGAGGGATAATGCGATTCGCCTTCTCCTTGACAGAGCCGAGGATGAATAATGAAGCCGAATACGAAGCTTTGATAGCAGGCCTCGAGATCGCCATCGACATGGGAATTGAAAACCTCCTCATATATGGAGACTCCCAACTGGTCGTTAGTCAAGTAAACGGCGACTACCAGACATGCAAGCCAGAGCTGGTAAAGTATGGCGAGAGAGTACAACAACTGCTGACTCAAATTCCCTCCTACATGCTGGAAAGCATACCGCGTGTAGAAAATAGCAAAGCGGATGCATTAGCTAAGCTCGCTAAAGAACTGGCCGACGAGAGCCTTGATGACGTGAGGATCGTTGTGCAAAGCTGTCGAGTTCTTGCACCGGCAGAAATATCTCCGGAGTCGTCCGAAGAAAAGGGAGCGACTGAGTAAATGGCTATGCAAATAAAAGACCAAGAAACGGTTGAGGATTGGAGAGAAGTCTGTATAGACTACTTCAAATCCCATCGAACGCCTGAAGATGCGTCCTCAAGACATCAGCTCATGAAACGAGCTCCGTCTTTCGCTTTCGTCAATGATACCCTGTACAAGAGGTCATTTGATGCTTTGTGGTTGAGACGCCTGGGACCTGAAGAGGCGAAAAGAGTCGTCCAAGAAGTTCACGACGGACTCTGCGGTTCTCACCAAGCAGGCCCGAAAATGAAGTTGAAGATCAAACGGATGGGTTATTATTGGCCCACGATGATCCATGACTGCCTCGAGTATGCGAAGCAATGCTACTCGTGCCAAATTCATAGGGACTTTATCCATCAGCATCCAAATCCACTACATCCAACGGTGGCTAGCTGGCCATTCGAAATGTGGGGAACTGATATAATCGGCCCTATCGAACCAGTATCGTCCAAAGGACATCGTTTCATTTTGGCGACAACTGATTACTTCTCCAAATGGGCAGAAGCAGTACCGCTGAGGGAAGTGAAGACGGAGAATATCCTCCATTTCTTCAAAACACACGTCGTTTACCGGTTTGGAACTCCGAGACGGATCATATCCGATAACGGGCCAGCCTACAGAAGCCACAAGATCAGCCGCTTCGCACAACAACATAACATAGACTGGAGGTATTCATCAGTCTATAATCCCCGAGCCAACGGTCTAGCTGAGGCTTTCAATAAGACCCTGACAAAGATCGTGAAGAAGACAGTGTCCCGAAATAAGAAAGACTGGCACGAGAGACTGCAAGAAGCTCTCTGGGCATATCGAACTACGTTTAAGATGGCTACGAACACAACGCCGTACGCGTTGGTATTCAGTACAGAAACGGTACTCCCCCTCAAGATAGAGTTACCCTCTCTACGAGTGGTAGTCCATTATGAGCTAACAGACGAAGAGAATGCTCACCTTCGGCTTGAGGAGCTCGATGCCCTTGATGAAACCCGGCTCCTAGCGCAGCAAAAGCTGGAGGCTTATAAAGCAAAGATGACGTGCTCTTACGAAAGATTGACTAGGGCGAGGACATTCCGCCAAGGCGAACTCGTACTAGTGGTCAAAAGACCTATGATCCCCAGTCGCGCCAAGCGGGGAAAATTCGAGCCAAACTATGAAGGCCCGTATATCATAGACAAGGTCTACCAGGGTGGAGCCTACCTACTCATGGACATGCATGGTGAAAGACCCTTCAGGCCAATAAACGGTCGCTTCCTGAAGAAGTACCACGCTTGACGAGTCACGGCCTAGGTCAATGATGGATGACGACGACTATGTCTGCTCGCTATCTTCCTAAGCACAAACTCTATAAATAGTAACCGGCTTACTTTACTACGGACTGAAACGTCCTTAAACTAACAGTGGACCGAAATGTCCTTAAACTAACAATGGACCACTATGTCCTAAAACTAGCTGTTGACCGAGATGCTGAGAAACTACGGTGGATTGCAGCATCCCAAAGATGATACAAAAAAAAGAAGAGAAAAAAAAGGAAAACAGTATGTCCATAAGCAAAGCGGGCACGGATGAAAACCCGAAAGGGCTCCGTGAGTAAAAACAGCAGGACTACCGGCGAGTCTAGTGAAAACCCGAAAGGGCGCAATCTCGTTTGAACAAAAAAAGAAAGAATAAAAAAGAGGGAAAACGGTATGTCCATAAGCAAAGTGGGCACGGATGAAAACCCGAAAGGGCTCCGTGAGTAAAAACAGCAGGGCTACCGGCGAGTGTATGTGAAAACCCGAAAGGGCGCAACCTCGTTAAAAGACACTTACAGGGCCCTCTCGACCTTGTGAGGAGAAATCACCCGCGTGAGATTCTTACGACTCACAAGGGAGCAACACACTTAGGGATCCCCACAATTCCTAAGGAGAAATTGCACTTGCGAGATCCTCACGACTCGTAAGGAGAACTGTCTTATGGGACCCTCACGGCTCATAAGATTTGAAAGTCTTAAGTTACAGAGACCTGAACTTGTTCTTAAGCAACCCCCACAACCTCCGATACTGCCCTACAAGTGGCTCAATACTGACCCTTGTATACAATCCACGGGCGTGAATAAACATTTCTCCAAC
The DNA here is from genome assembly GCA_030015575.1 of Agapanthus africanus. Lineage (NCBI taxonomy): Eukaryota > Viridiplantae > Streptophyta > Magnoliopsida > Asparagales > Amaryllidaceae > Agapanthus > Agapanthus africanus. Next base: position 88,807,222 of record JASDDO010000019.1, on the reverse strand, counting down.
AAAGTCCCATCCGTGACTAGGGATATGTCCATATGGTGAACAACCCTTATGAGTCCTCTCGACTTATAAGGAGAAAACTCTCTTGTAAGATCCTTACGACTTACAGGAGAACATGCACTTAGGAATCCTCACGGTTCCTAAGGAGAAAACACACCTACGAGATCCTCACGACTTGTAGGGAGAAATACCTTTGTGAGACCCTTACGGATCATGAAGTCAAAAGCCTTAGTCGACATGGCCCTAACCCTGTTTGCTAAGCCACCTTTGTTCAATATCGACAGAGGCAAATGATGATTCGCTCCTGGCAATATCCCGGTTGTAGCGGTGCTGATGCCGAAATCGGTGTCTAATCCCAAGCTTGCAGCAGAAAGCCAGCAGGCCATACATGCGTACGAAATAGCCGAAATGATGGGGCGACTTGCGACAAAATCAGCAAGTAAAAATGTATGCATGCGAAATAGCCGAAATGATTGGGCAACTCGCAATAAAAAGCAGCGAGTAAAAATAAAATAAATAGCCGAAATGATTGGGCACCGTGAAAAATAGCCGAAATGATTGGGCAATCGCGACCTTCGCGATATAAAAGCTGAAATGATAGAGTATCGCGGAAAGAATTGAAATATAAAAATGAAATTTATGCCCTACAGGTGATATTACATTTATCCCTGTATACAATCCAGGGGCGCAAGAAAAAAAAAGAAAATGAATCACACTCCTCCTCCCCAGGTTTCATCAAAGGAAGAAGCCAAATCTCGATGGGTCATAGACAGCCTAAAGATCATCTCAACATTCGTCTCAGCAGACACAACATCAAGCAAAGCGGAACAGTGGCAACCCCCAGTTCCATGACTCGGCGGTATACAGATGACCGAGAGTCAAATCCCAACTCCATAAAATGCGGATATAATCAACAAAATTTCTGGTTACGTGGAACACAGATTATGTCACTTCTGACCCCGTGGAAAACGTCCAGAGCGGATCCTGGTCTTCGCAGAGCATGGCAATGACCCCGTGTGAAGCATCCAGAGCGGAGCCTGGTCCTCGCAGAGCACGGCAGTGAACCCGTGTGAAGCATCTAGAGCGGAGCCTAGTTCTCGCCGAACACGGCAGTGAACCCGTGGGAAGCATCTAGAGCAAAATTCCTGGTTATGTGGAACACAGATTATGTCACTTCTGACCCCGTGGAAAACGTCTAGAGCGGATCCTGGTCCTCGCAGAGCACGGCAATGACCCCGTTTGAAGCATCCAGAGCGGAGCTTGGTCCTCGCAGAGCACGGCAGTGAAACCGTGTGAAGCATCCAGAGCGGAGCCTAGTCCTCGCCGAACACGGCAGTGAACCCGTGGGAAGCATCTAGAGGAAAATTCCTGGTTATGTGGAACACGGATTATGTCACTTCTGACCCCGTGGAAAACGTCCAGAGCGGATCCTGGTCCTCGCAGAGCACGGCAGTGAACCCGTGTGAAGCATCCAGAGCGGAGCCTAGTCCTCGCCGAACACGGCAGTGAACCCGTGGGAAGCATCTAGAGCAAAATTCCTGGTTACGTGGAACGCGGATTATGTCACTTCTGACCCCGTGGAAAACGTCCATAGTGGATCCTGGTCCTCGCAGAGCACGGCAGTGAACCCGTGTGAAGAATCCAGAGCGGAGCCTGGTCCTCGCCGAACACGGCAGTGAACCCGTGGGAAGCATCCAGAGCAAAATTCCTGGCTATGTGGAACGCGGATTATGTCACTTCTGACCCCGTGGAAAACGTCCAGAGCGGATCCTGGTCCTCGCAGAGCACGGCAATGACCCCGTGTGAAGCATCCAGAGCGGAGCCTGGTCCTCGCAGAGCACGACAATGAACCCGTGGGAAGCATCCAGAGCAAAATTCCTGGTCACGTGGAACGTGGATAACGTCACTTCTAACCCCGTGGAAAACGTCCAGAGCGGATCCTGGTCCTCGCAGAGCACGGCAGTGAACCCGTGTGAAGCATCCAGAGCGGAGCCTAGTCCTCGCCGAACACGGCAGTGAACCCGTAGGAAGCATCTAGAGCAAAATTCCTGGTCACGTGGAACGCGGATAACGTCACTTCTGACCCCGTGGAAAACGTCCAGAACGAATCCTGGCCCTCGCAGAGCACGGCAGTGAACCCGTGTGAAGCATCCAGAGCGGAGCCTGGTCCTCGCCAAATACGACAGTGAACCCGTGGGAAGCATCCAGAGCAAACATCGGACTGTGAGGTCCTTAAACTCACGGACTATGATGTCCTTAACCTTGACCGTGATGTTTTAAAACTAACGATCAACCGCAATAATTTTAAACTAATTTTCACCTTGGTTCAAGGGTACATCTCGTCGCTCCTTTGATATCTGTCGTTGTAATTCCTCAACGTCTTCAAAGAGGCGACGGGTCCCAGCAACCACGCGTAACATTGGACTGTGGAGTCCTTAAATCCACGGACTATGATGTCCTTAACCTCGACCGTGATGTCTTAAAACTAACATTGGACTGTGGAGTCCTTAAATCCACGGACTATGATATCCTTAACCTCGACCGTGATGTCTTAAAACTAACATTGGACTGTGGAGTCCTTAAATCCACGGACTATGATGTCCTTAACCTCGACCGTGATGTCTTAAAACTAACATTGGACTGTGAGGTCCTTAAACTCACGGACTATGATGTCCTTAATCTCGACCGCGATGTCTTTAAACTACGGTATCCTGGAAAACGTCCAGAGCAGGGCCCGGTCCTCGCCAAACACGGCAGTGAACCCGTAGGAAGTATCCAGAGCAACCCCTGACTCCGTGAAATGCGGATAAAGACAACTTCATCCATCACTTGTGGGTCCTCACGACTCGTAAGGGAGTAAATTCTCTTGTGAGATCCTTACGACTTTCAAGAGAAAACACACTTAGGAATCCTCACGATTCTTAAGGAGAAATTACACCTACGGGATCCTCTCGACTGGTAGGGAGAAAATTCTTTATGAGACCCTCACGGCTTATAAAATTGAAAAGTCTTAGGTGACAGATCCTAACCCTGTTTTCTAAGCCATCACTACCTTACAAAGAGCCTAAGACTGAGAGCTATATGCTACCTACAGACTACACTTGCTAAAGTCACATGGCAAATAACACAGCAAGAAAGAAGAAAGCAGAGAAATGACACAAGACATTATGAAGAACGTGTATCTTTTATTCATGAATTCGATTGGATACAAAATACATCGTATTAAAGAATAAAAGAACAAATACATTTATTCAAAATTACAAATGATACAAAATTTTCATTGAGAGGAAAGCGCTTTTAGTAGTCCAACCAGCCGCTCACGCACTTCCCTCAGCCCCTCTTCCTGATCGGCTGCCGCGGCCAACTCTGCTTCGACCTGGGCTCGCTGCTGCAAGTAAAATGAGAGTTGTTCCTCGACGGCTCGCTAAGCTGCTTCATGATCTTGTGCATCACGCTCAGCGACATCGAGCTTCTGCTTCAATGTTAACCCATCAGAGATACGTTGCAGAAGGCCCTCGAAGATAACTTTCACCTGGGCAGCGTTCGCGTCGACCTCAGCACGCAATCGAGCAGACTCGCTTGAAGTTTCTTTGCATTCCCTTAGCTTTAAAACCACTTCTTGTTTGAGATGGCGGAAGTAAGAAGCGCTCTGCTCGATCCATGCCGCCCGTTGAGTGCTCGTGGCCAGAATCTCAGGTACCGGACGCTTAAGCTCAAGCTCATGCAAGCAAGCCTCGACCTCCTGGCGGCGATTAACCCAAGACTCAACGACGCCCTCACCATGAAAGTTCATGAGCGTCGCCAGCATAGGGTTAATCTCTGCGGCAAAATCCGCGGCAGATGTACGTGCCTCTACGTCGAACTCCTCGATATACTCGCTTAGCATGCGTAGGTTGGTCGCAGCACCTTTGGATGATGGACACCTTAAAAAAGGCCCGGCCGGCATTATAATACGGGACTCGAACAGAGTTGGAGTCGATGTGATTGCTGCAAAATAGATCATAATCAGATGCCGGCTCAAGAAATAAAGAAAACAAGAAAAAAGTAGAGTCTACTATACCGGCTACAGCAGGGGGCAGAGCCGGGAGTACTGGTGGCGTAATGACGGCCTCGTCCCCTCCTTCGATTAGTAAGGCTACACGCAATATAAAGAAGAGATTAGCAATAATGCGACTACCCGTTAAAGAAGAGGACATCATTTAGAGAAAACACTTACCGACACCAGCAGGTGGACTAGTCTTTGACAAGAAGGAGAAGTGCGGGTGCAACACCTGGTACAGGTGGTCAAGAAGAACTCCTGCAAAAACGCGATGACTCGATGTCAGTACATGAATTATACGCTCGAGGGATAAGATTAAGGGGTTACAAATCCATACCTTCCAGCATTTGCGACGGTGCGAGAGAAGGCAGAGGAGTGGTCACCGTCAGAGCGGTAATTGACGGCACTCCCTCGGGTAACGCGGCATCAGCACTAGCCGCACCTGCGTTAGAAACAAGATAAGCCCTGTCAGGAAGGATTGCAGAATAAAAAGAAAGACGGTAACCCAAAATTTACCTGAAGAGTCGCCGACCGGAGCCCTAACGAGGGCGTCACTTGATGCAACAGTCGCGTCTCCCTCCTCCATTGGGATGGTCTCACCTCCCGTTGCCTCATCGCCTGACTCTACAGGAGCCGTCATCACGCTCGCAAGGCCAGGAGACGACAAAGAACCGTAAGTAGGGAGAGCGATGATCGGAGCGGTGCCCGACTCTTGAGAAAGAGCGGCCGTCTCGTGCTCAGCGATCATGCCCGTTTCGCTCGTTACCACCTTGGGCTCAGTGGTCGCAGCCGCTTCATCCACTGCTGCCTCAGGCTCGGCCGTAGCAGCCGTCTCACTCGCCGCCCCCTCGGGCTCGGCATTGGCAGCCATCTCGGGCATGGCAGTCGTGACTGTCTCGTCATCCACTAGCTCGGGCCCGGCAACTATGGTTCCTCTTCTGCGCGCGAACTCCGGTCGCACCCAAAATCAGCTTATGCTTCGTGGGCACCTTGGAACGGCGGGTCCCGATGTCCGAGCCCACGCCGGATTCGGGCGAAACCACGTTTACCGTCTCCATGGGAGCACGGGGCACTGAGGGCACGTCTACAGGATCTCGGGGCAATCCACGCGTGGGGCTTAGCATACGTGGAGGCTCATCTCCAGCATCTCCTCTTAGTGGAGGAGGGACAGGGGTCCTTCGCTTTAGGGGGACGTTGCGATCGCTGGCGGGGGGTGCACCCTTGCGATCAAGCAGCAGCCGCTTCTCTTTCCTGATAACAGTGCCCATCGCGTGCTGATACTAGGACCTGTATACGTTGAGGGCCCTTGGAATGCAAGTCGGCTCGCTAATGAAGAAGTGGGAGCCCGTATTTAGCCTCATAAAGTGATGTAGTGCACTCCGTATCCCCTCTCTGGTGGCCGCAGGCTCTTCCAAAAATGCCTCCAGTGGGACCCCCTGATTATAACTTAGTTGTTGGGCTAAACGATGGGGGTTGTACCTCATAAAAAGCGCCGCCTCGTTCTGCCTGAACATGAGGAAACCCGGCCGGATGGAGTATAGATGTAGAATCTCTCGAGCTTTCAATACGGAGGCCCCATCCTTAAAATTATCGCGCAACGCCAACACCGCCTTGGAGGTCTCTGGGACGATTGTCAGGACCTTTTCCGTGAAAGAAATACCCGCTCCGACCATGCGCGGACGAAGAAGGAACCCCCTAGCCTCCCGTGGAGGCGGATTCACGATAGAAGCACCGATCAGCCGCATAACTCTCAGGAATATGTACTTCTCGTAAAACGAGGGTCTTTTATGAATACCAAATACCCCGAGCACATGCATTTCCATCCACGAAGTAAAGTAGTGCATCGGGAAATTAGCGGGTTGCACCCCCGGTTTAGTTGCGTCCGCCGCCACGCTAAGACCATGGTACAGATGGGCCAACCCGGCAACCCCGATGGCCAATTGTATGCCAGCCACCATCCTATGTGCTGGGTAGAACACGGACGACCTCATATAGCGAGGGTGCATAGGGAGCGCAAACCAGCACAGCCATAGCCCCAGAAACGCGAGAAAGAAAGTCTCCTCGTCGATGCCCGGAGCAGCGATTTCCGACAAAGGGATGATTGCAGTATCGGGGAGGTAAAAACCTTTTTGATCGGCTTCCAGTGCTGGTCGACGATCTAAGCCAAGGCCGAAGGGGTCGTCAAGCTTGGCAAATTTTTCGCCCCGTTGCGATAGAATCTCCGGTCGAAGAAAGCGGGCGGTGAAGTCTGCGAAACTAACTCCCCGGCCTCCCGATTCCAAGTAAAGACTTTCATACATATTCAGCACCTTTACCAGACTCGGAAACTAGTGCTGAATAGCGTTCTCCGGCGTTAAGTCCATCACCAACGGCTTGGTGGAAAAAACATATTCGTCCGGAGGTAGTAGCTCCTCATAGTTCTCCCCCCTCACCGGCAGACCGGAAATCTCAGCAAATTCTTCCAGAGGGATGGAAACTTCCCTATCCATCAGAAGAAAGGTATGGGTGGGGATGTTCCATTGCTCCACGAACGCCTTAACCCACCATGTCGGAGGAGCAGAATACTCGAATAGCGAGGCGTAAACTGCAGGGTATAGACCAATCTTCAGCAGATGCGCCTTCTTCGCTGACAAAATGTACCTGGCCCACTGCAGATACCCTGCCGAGTGTCGAGGGGTCAACCCGATGTTGTAGGGTTGTCCCTAAGGGCGCGACTCGCCCTGGCATATGCGCCGTCCTAGAATATCCAAGGCTGCCGGCAGCTGCATGGGTATGGCAGCAATCGAAGGTTGAAGAAGACCCTCCGAATTCCAATTTACGACCTCCACGGCATAGCTCACCGGGGGTATATCCGCGTACGAAATCGATGAGATCGGATCCGACGGCGTCGCACAAAAGAAGCTTCGGCGACCTTTAATTATTTGGTCGTACCACCTACCCCACAAGTGAAGGCGTTTGTACTTCGGGTCATAATCCTTAATAAGAGCAAGAACCTCCCGGTCCACCGGTGCTTCAGGGAATCCTCCCTCTGAGCGAAAAAACGGGAACGAAAGATCAGAAGACATATCGCCTGCGAAAAAGAAAAGAATTCAATTATCAGTACTATAATTTAATCTTAAAATTCTGAGCGACACTTTAAAATTTGTACTACACTGCAATACAGTGGAGATAGGACTAAAGGGGGACCCACAGAATCCAGATGACAATGCATCAATTAATAAGACAACCTCATCATTGGATGAAACTGTCAATTATTGAGGAAATCCTCAAAGAATGTTCTCATTAAATGAGAAATCCCTCAAGACAAGGAGAAAATCTCCTTTTCAGAGCAAAGCTCTGTAACAGAGTGACACTTGTCAAACTCTGGTTACGAGGGAATAAAATTCCTTAAAGAGCCTAGCTCTGTAATGATGATGGAAAAATCCATCAAAGTTAATGAAAATTAATTCTTAAGAATTAAAATTCTGGGATCTTAAAGATCCATGAAAAAACTCTTAAGGGTTCTTCATCAAAAGATCAAAAGATCTATACATTGTCAAAAGAGCAGAGCTCTGACCCATGGGCTAAAGAAACCCTAAGGAAAGATCTATTTAGATCTATGGGTTCTTGAGAGCAAGGCTCTGTTTATAAAACCCTAAAGGGGTTTTCTTTAGATCAAAAGATCTATAAGAGCAAGGCTCTGTTAATTAGAATTAATTTAATTTAATTTAATTTTTACCTAAAATGTTCTAGAGTTTTAACTCTTGAAGTTCTTAGAAATGAGAGCAAGGCTCTGAGATAAAAATTCTTGAAGATGATAATCATCTGAGGACCAAGGGTCCTATTTATAGGCGCTGAAGCGCCTCCTCAACTTCTGAGTTGATCCAATGGCTCAGATGTTGCTACCGCTGCACTCACGTGTGCGCCACGTGAGCGCAACGTTGGGGAGGCATTTGTTTCCCCCAATCAGAGCAAAGCTCTGTTTGAATTTCAAAATTCAAAAATTGAAGCGACGCTCCAGATCCCCTGCGCTGCGCGCCACGTGTCAAAAGCAGACACGCCAGCGCCAGGAGCGCTGCGCCCTAGGCAGCGCACACCCAATCAGAGCAAAGCTCTGTTTCAAAATTTAAATTTTAAAAAAGAAGCAACGCTTCAGATCTCTTGCGCTCTGCGCTGCGCGCCACGTGTCAAACACAGGCGCGCTAGCGCAGCTGCGCTGCGCTCTGTTCTGCGCGCCACGTGTCAAACACAGATGCGCTAGCGCAGCTGCGCTGCACGCCACGTATCAAACGCAGGTGCGCTAGCGCCAATTGCGCCAGCGCTGGAATTTAAAGAATTCCCCACCGTTAGATCAAAAGATCTAATAATAATAATAAATTATTAATTAATCAGAATTAAAATTCTGTTCTAGAAAGATCTTTCCAATCTTATTAAAATAAGAAGATTATCTTCTGTAAAACAGAAGCCTTAGGATCAAAGATCCAACGGTGGGAAATATTCCCAAATCAATCAGAGAAAGATCTCTGTAACTAATTTAACAAATCAATTGGCCCTATATAAAAGCCCCAAGACTTCAAGTCTCACAGAGAGAAAACCCTCTGCAAACTTTGAGAGAAGAACTCAAAAAGAAAGAAATGCAAGCCTTTGAAGAAAGAAGATCATTTTCTTCATCTTTAAAGGTAAAGAATTATATTCTTGAACAGAGGAGATGAAATCATCTCATTAAAGAAGAAGAACCATCTTCTAAAAAGATCAGCGATCTAAGAACAAGATTAAGATCTTCAATAAAAAAGAAAAAGATCAAAAAGATCTAATTATAAAAGATTAAAGAAGTAATTTGCTTCATTCACAGATCTTTTGATCTATAAAGGCATAGCCTTTCGATGAGAACAAGAACTTTGGTTCTTGGATCTTGAGGCAAAGCCTCCTTTGAAGAACAAAAAACTTGTTCTTTGATCTTAAATTGATCAAAATGCGCTCTGCGCTATTGGACAGTGCCTTGCACTCTTGAATTGCGCCTTTGCGCTCCTTGGACTGGCGCAAAGCGCCAAAACGCGCCACGTGTCAACCACAGAATCGTTTGCGCTTTGCGCTTCTAAAAATAGTGCACTGCGCTCTTGGACTGGCGCACAGCGCCAGAGCGCGCCACGTGTCACTTGCTGGCGCAGCGCACTCAGAAAGCGCAGTGCGCTAACAGACTTACGCTTAGCGCTGAGCGTGACACGTGTCACCTTGGCATGCGCTAGCGCAATCCACTCTTTGATTGGCGCAAAGCGCCTGACAAGCCACGTGGCGCACTATCAGACCACTTTTTTTTTGCCCCTAATAAATGCTATGCATTTAATTACATCCAATGTCAGAGCCCAATGCTATGCATTATTAAAAGGGCAGAGCCCAAATAAAGGCCTAACAGGCCAAACATGAATAAAATGTTAAAAATTTTAATCTGGACTTAGCCCAATTCTGGCCATAAGTCCTCAATATAAATTGAGCTGAGCACAACTGCTCTTCCAATCAATTTACACCCGGTACGAGGGTACATCTCTTTACTCCTCTGACATCCGTCGTTGTAATCTTTCAACGTCGTCAGAGAGGTGATGGGTCCCGACGACCACACATTGCTACGGACTGTGGGGTCCTTAAACTCATGGACTATGACATCCTTAATCTTGACCGCGATGTCTTAAAACTAACATCGGACTATGGAGTTCTTAAATCCATGGACTATGATGTCCTTAACCTCGACCGTGACGTCTTAAAACTAACACCGGACTGTGAAGTCTTTAAACTCACGGACTATGATGTCCTTAACCTTGACCGCGATGTCTTAAAACTAACGATGGACCGTAATGTCCTTAAACTAATTATCAACCGCAATGTCATTAAACTAAACAATAGAGCCCAATTGCTCTCTTGTCGGATCTAAACGATCCCGTTAAGTTGATCTTAGTCTAAAATTAGACTAACGTGTTCTTAACGAACGTTTAAGTTGATCTTAGCCTCAAATAAGGCTAACGTATCCTTAAACACAACCCCCCAAACCCAAATCTAAGAAATGCACGGATTTGGACTAGTCCATGCCCTACGGGCGACAACATAACTTAGTCTCCGTATACAATCCACGGGCAACCAAACACAAAACAAACACCCACGACACGAAGTGACCATATGGAGAAGGAGAAAGTTGTTACCGCGATGCGGTAGCGTAATTAACTGCAGGGGCTTGCGCTTGCAGGGAAAAGCGTCGCCACAATAAAAAAAACCCTCAAACGAGTGGGAATCTGACAAAGTCTGCTACATCGGCCGCATCCGTTTAAACCTTCGATACATGATGCCATAAATCAACTTGGCATCTTCGGAGAGGTGGACGGATAACACCAATTAGCATCTGCCCCGAATTTCAAGCAAGACAGACCTGCGCTGGTTGCGTCTCCGTTGTTCGGCGGGGAACAATTATGAAGTATGGTATGTCAGCATGTTGTTTAATGTAAACATTGCAAGTTTATTTAGCATGCTGTTCTATATATCATGGTAACTAACATGAGCAGAGTATAACATGACCGTGTAGTGTAGGTATAGTGAACATGAAGTGAATGTAAGTGTCTTAACAGGTCTCTACTTGGGTATACTAATTTAACGTAAGTTCAAGGGTGAATGTCAACCAATCTCAAGAGTGTTCTAGAACCCAACAGGCTGTAATCCAGGATAAGGAACTACGGGCCCGAATCAAGTGTTAGTAACGAGACTTCAACCTAGTGTTGAAGTATTCCAAACTCAACAGGCTGTAATCCAGGAGCAAGGAAACATGTGCCCTCATGATAGCTTGCTTGTATTAGTAGACATGGATTCATGATCTAGGGAGACTCCTGAGATTCCGTTTGATTCACACAAGAACTACCCCAACACCCCATGTATTCTACGTTACCGTTAAAATTACCAGCCTTGCTCGAATCCATGAATACATCAAGTTGCAAGATTGAGTTCATGTCAATATCATGTATTCGTGGCAAGTATTCTTGTATTCATGTCAAGTTGTATTCATGGTTCGAGTCAAATCAGTTTAAATAGCAACCATTGTGTTCTGGTATTCTTGTTAGGTTCATGTCCAATTATAACTACGGTTTGGTTAAGTCAAGTATACATATTTTATATTGATGGTTTGAATTCAAGTATTTATGTTTATGTTCATGTTCAAGTATTCATGTTTGATTTTAGATTCAGATTTGAAATAGATTCAGGTTTGAGTTAGACTCAGACTGAGTTCGACACTTGTAAACTGATCTAGATCTTAAATTAGGTTCGGGAGTTATCGGTAACTGCTGCACATGAACGGCAGGATTTGTGTATTTTTACAATAGAATTACCATTGATAACTCCGTTATGTTGTCTAGCTTAAATATGCAAGCACTCATTTTCTCCGGCTCTCTAGAGCTCAAGAGAATTGATCCCGCTTAAACCTATATTTACTAAGGTCCTTAAATATTGTTTTTTATATAATTCGAAGGGGTTTTAAGAAAAATATTATAATATAGTTAAAAATAAACCTCGAGAGATTATTTATATTATTAGGGTTTTCATGAGCATGAGTTGTAAGGATTTAGGGTGTTTTAGTGATAAATAATTAACTTTGGAAGTTCACGGTATTTTATTGAAAAGAGTTGTCTTTTAGTAACTTGATAGTATTTTATTGAAACTTGTTAATCTTTCATTTTTAGAAAATAAGTTTATTATATTTTGAAAATAAGGATTTGTATTTTTTTTATATAATTATTAAAAATTTAATTTCTTTCTTTATTTAGAAAATTCGTTTTTCTTAAAAACCGTATTTAAAAAACCTTTCGAGACCGAATGCTCCATGAGGAGGTCTGCATCTCGCTCTACTAGCCTAAGGATGTGCGATAATCCGCACCATCCATTAGCGGGTCCCTTAAATAGGGCTGTAGAGAAATATTCGCCAAGGAATTTAAAATACTGTTTTAAAAGAAAAGCAGTTTTAGATTCATGTAGTATTTTAATGTAATATTATCCTCGAAACAAAAATTCATACAAAAGAGATATCGTGCTATGGAACCAAGCGTGTACGTGAGGGGTAGGTCATTACCCCGTGAAGTTTTCCTAAGGTATACTTTTAACAAAAAACGAAAAGAGGTGTTTAATAATTTCATGGTATTTTAATGAAAAAGTGCTACTATTGTTATTTCACATTAGAATTTTTAATGAAATTTGATTTTAAATATTAGGGTTTAAGGTTACAAGCGATGTAGTGAAGTTGGATTGATTAAAATGTAAAGGAAAAGGGAGTTATGTGTTTTAGAAAAGAATATGTCGGTATAACTCCAATTTTACCGATAAAAATTTAAAAAGGAATTACAATACAGAGGAAAGGATTTAGAAGGGACTTATCGTTTGATTATGCTAAGAAGAGGGGGAGGAAGAGTAGGAAAGTTTTGGGGTGTCGAGGGAGCATCGGAATTAGCTTCGATTTTCGCCGGAAGTTTCTTGCTTGCTAACTCCTCTTTACTCCACTTGTTCTTAGGAAAATTTTGAGAGTTTTGGCTAGAATTTTCAGAATGGTGAAGGGCTAGGTCATGGGGTAATATTTATAGTTGAGAATTAGGGTTTTGGAATTGAAAATGTAGATTAAAAAGTATTAAAATTTGGTTTAATGGTGAAATGAAGGGTCTCTATTTGATTGCAGGGAAATCAAACAGTGCAGGGAAGTTAGGGATAGGTGAAGAGGTGTGTGTGCAAAGCACGAAGGAGTTTGGGCCAAGATCGACCGTCGGTGGCGGTTTTTAAGGGGATTTGGCCGGTCGATTTGGGGCTTTGGGACTCTGGATTTGTGCCACGTGTACATCTCAGTGTTTACTCCATTTTCCACATGTTTGATTTTTCCGACATTTTATTTTTCCGTGTATTGCATGTGCAATCTTTTGGGCTTCCAAAAGTTAAAAAAGAAAAATCAGAAAAAATAATGTGTCTGATAGAGGTCGAATACAAGGGCTATGTCACAGCAGTGCAAAGGCTTTACCAGTGAGCTACAAATTGTTTCTTGCTTCTATTTAGCAAAAGTAACTTATAACTCAAACTCAAGCTGCTATACTCTTTTCTGTACATTAAAAATAAAAATTTTTGTACAGCGATTTCAGTGTCGTTACAAATATTCCTAACAATCTCCCACTTGCACTAAGGCTAGTTGTTTTAGTATCGCATACCCAACATCCCAAAATGTCTCTCAAACTGCGTTTGAGGGAGGGCCTTCATGAGTGGATCCGCTGTTTTGTCCTTCGTATCAACTCTCCTGATCTCGATCTCCCGGCGATTAACTATCTCCCGGATCAGGTGATACCGCCTCAGAATATGTCTGGATCGCTGATGGGACCGGGGTTCCTTGGCCAAAACCATAGCTCCATTGTTATCATAATATAAGGGTATTGGATCCTCAATGGATGAAACCACACCAAGTTCAACACTGAACTTTTTCATCCAGACAGTCTCTTTGGCATCATCGTTGGCAGCGATGTAATTAGCCTCCACCGTCGAGTCTTCTACGGTATCTTACTTGGAACTTTTCTAACATACCGCCCCTCCATTGAGGGTGAAGACAAAATCCGTGACCGACTTGCTGTCGTCCCTACCACTCTGAAAGCTTGAATCGGTAAAGGACTCCACCTGGAGTTCTCCGTTACCATACACCAAGAACATCTCTTTAGTCCTTCTCAAGTACTTAATGTAGGGTGTTTTTTGTCACTCCATTGAGATGAGAATATGCGTCGCTTGTCAGGCATACTACAGATTCCCTCTGCTTAGGGTAAGTGGGGGTTTATTGATTGTGGGGATCCGAATCTTCAGTAGCCACAGACTGAGCTGCCGTTAATTACCCTCGCCTTTGGAGCGAAAGAACCTCCGATTGACGGGTTAAACTGGTCATGCGAACTCAATGTGCAGTGTGCGCGTGTTGTGTTTTGAGGGGTCTTGGGTATATCGGGGGCCACACAGAGTTTACGGGGATCCCGCTACCCGGATAGCGGGCTGGGGGTCAAGGGGCTAGCAGTCCCCTTACGGGGTGCGGGTCAGCGCCCCGTTAGAATTTTTTTTCTAATGGGGAAAGTGTTGTGGCGTGTGTGTATATAAAAAAAAGGGAAATAGCATCCAAAGGACGCGTAGGCGCTGGGCGCTAGCAGGAAAAAGAGGGGTCTTAGCCCCCTATACTGGGAGTTGTGCTCCCAATTGACTTTTGGAGTTAAACTCCTAAAAAAGGACAAAGGGGGCTTAGCCCCTGCACTGGGAGTTGTACTCCCAATTGACTATTGGAGTTAAACTCCTAAAAAAAGGATTTATTATTATTATTATTTATTTATTTTTTGTGGAGTTAAACTCCTAAGAGATTTTTGGAGCTGATGAAAGGGGACCCTTTTCTTCTCCCTTGAGCCCTGAATCTTCCCAAAGTAGAATTCTTGGATATAGGCCTCCTTCTTCCTTCTCTCTATTGGCTGGATCTTGGGGGGAAAAGGGGGGTGAGACTTAAAAACCTCCATTTTTAGAGATCTGATGGGGGATCTGAGTTCCCCTTTGTGGGTTTCATGGTGAAAAACTATTCTTTTTTGGGAAAAGAAGAGTGAAACTCTTGATTTAATTTAAGGAAAAGGAAGAAGGTTTAGAACCTTGAGGAAGGAGAAGGGGGTACAGAACCCTAATTTTTTTGAGAGAGAAAATGTTATCTTTTATTTTTTCATCATGTTGTGTTTATAGGCTACACATTTTACATATAACTCCTTGAGCTTTTCCAAATGGCACTTATGCCACCCCATGCCTTATGTGCTTATTTATTTTTGCACATAAGCCACGGGGTTTACAAAATTTTAGCTTTCTGCCTATTTTACATACATTTATTTCTAAAAATTACATTTTGACTAATTTATTGCATTCTTTTTGGCATGGAGCCGGCCTCTTCCATGCTTGGTCTTGACTTGGGCTCGGGCCCACTTAGCTTGGGCTCGGGCCCACTTAGCTTGGACTCGGACCCACTTGACTTGGGGTTGACCTTGGTTTTGGTTTGGTCGATCGGGATGAAACTTTTGACCCCAACAAAGTGCCCCCCATCAATACATGCACACCACATATATGGGTCGTGTGCATGAAATTGATGGATCTTCTTTCGCATGGAGGTTGACTTGATTTGGCTCCCGTTTTGACGACGTGGAGGTCGATGTTTCCCTTCTCGCGACGTGGACGGTCGGTGCTGCCATTTTTATGACTTGGATGGTCGGTGCTGCCCTTTTTGCGACTTGGACGGTCGGTGCTACCCTTTTTGCGACTTGGACAGTCGGTGCTGCCCTTTTTGCGACTTGGACGGTCGGTGCTACCATTTTACCGATGTGGACGGTCGGTGGTACCATTTTAGCGACTTGGATGGTCGTTGCTCCCATTTTTGCGACTTGGACGGTCGGTTATGCCATTTTTGCAACTTGGACGGTCGTTGCTGCCATTTTAGCGACGTAGATGGTCGGTGCTGCCATTTTAGCGACTTGGATGGTCGTTGCTGCCATTTTTGCGACTTGGACGGTTGGTGCTGCCATTTTTGCGACTTGGACGGTCGCTGCTGCTATTTTTGCGACTTGGACGGTCGGTGATTTGATTTGACTTGCTTCGCTTTTTGTGGTGTTGGGATTTGATTTGACTTGCTCCGCTTTTTGCGGTGTCAGGGTTGAAGTTGACTTGCTCCGCTTTCTACGGTGTCAGAGTTGATTTATTTGATTTGATTTATTTTGGGAGTTCCCTACCCGTCCAGCGGGACTTTTGAGCTTGGAAGCGCTACCGGGTGGGACATTAATTTGATTTGTTTGATTTCTGCCTTGTTTGGCGGGGCCTTTGAATTTGAGAGGAACTTGGAATTTGGATTTTGTTTGGCATCAGTATTGCTGCACTGGAATAATGCTAGGAGCAACTCATCATTTGCCCCGGGAGGACTTGGGATTTGGTTTTTTGGGTCGGCATCAGCACCGCTAACACTGAAGCGTAGTGCCAGGAGCGACTCATCATTTGCCTTGGGAAGACTTGGGTTTTGGGTCGGCATCAGCACCGCTAACACTAAAGCGTAGTGCCAAGAGCGACTCATCGCCGCGGGAGGACTTGGGATTTGGTTTTTGGGTCGGCATCATCACCGCTAACACTAAAGCATAGTGCTAGGAGTGATTCATCATTTGCTGGAGGACTTGGGATTTGGTTTTTGGGTCGGTATCAGCACCGCTAACACTGAAGCGTAGTGCCATGAGCGACTCATTATTTGCCCTGGGAAGACTTGGGATTTGGGTTTTGGGTCGGCATCAGCACCGCTAACACTGAAGCATAGTGTCAGGTGCGACCCATCATTTGCTGTGTCCATTAAGGAACGATGGCTTAGGAGACAAGTTTAGATCCCTATCACCGAAGGCTTTTCAATTTTATAAGCCGTAAGGATCTCATAAAGCATTTTCTCCCTATGAGTCGAGGGGATCTCGCAGGTGTATTTCTCCCTTGGAATTGTGGGGATTCCTAAGTGTGTTGCTCGTTTGTGAGTCGTAAGGATCTCACACAGGATTTTCTCCTCACAAGGTCGAGAGGACTTTGCGAGTGTATTTCATCTCTTTTTATGAGTTTGCACCCTTTCGGGTTTTCACAAACTCGCCGGCAGTCCTGCTGTTTTTACTCACGGAGCCCTTTCGGGTTTTCATCCGTGCCCGTTTTGCTTGTGGGCATACCCTCTTTTTTCTTAATTTTTTCATTTTCATTTCTTTTTTTTGCCGGTGGGACTTTAAATGTAGTCTCTCTGGTAGGACTTGGGAGAGACAGGGGTTATTTGTGCCCGTGGATTGTATACGGTTTTACAGGATGTATGATCCGGACTGTAGGGCCGGTGTGCTCAATTCACCTGCGACTTGGAGCATTCACGCGTAGTATTTCTTGAGGTATCGGCCAGATGGGTGGCATGGTCCTTTCTCCCTCAGCATTTATCAGCTCGTAGGATCCTCTATCAAACACTTTCTCGATGACGTATGATCCTTTCCAATTTGGCTCAAATTTTCCCTTGGCATGTCGATTGGGGATGATTGGTCTTTTGAGGACCAACACCAATTCGCCTTTCTTAAAAGCGCAGAGATGGATCATCTTATCATAGGCCCATGACATTTGGGCTCGATACAGCTCTAGATTTTGCTGTACTGCGAGCCTTTTTTTTTCGAGAGCGTCGAGCTCTTCAAGCCGAAGGAGGACATTTTCCTCCTCCGTCAACTCGTGTTGGACGGCCATTCTCAGACTTGGGACTTCGACTTTGAGCAGGAGGATTTCTTCCACTCCGAAGAGTAGTGAGTATGGAGTGGACTGAGTTGGAGTACGGTGCGTGGTACGATATGCCTACAATGCCTCGTGAAGTTTGAGATTCCAGTCTCTTTTGTTGGCTGAAACATTTTTCCTCAGGAGCTTGCATAGAGTTTTATTGATGGGTTCGGCTAGCCTGTTGGCCTTTGGATTATAGATGGAGGAATATCTCCAGTCTATCTTATGCTGAATAGCGAACCTTGAGATTTTGAATCTCTTGAAAGAAGGCCTGTTGTCAGAAATGATTCTTCTAGATGTACCGAAGCAGTATAGGATATTATGTCGGAAGAACACCAGAATATCTTCTGTCTTGACTTATTTTAGTGGGACAGTTTTAGCCCATCTGGAGAAGTAGTCAGTGGCGGCCAATATGAATTAGTGGCCTTTAGATGATGGAAGATCAATTGGACCAACTATGTTGGTGCTCTAAACTTCGAAGGGCCATGACGTCACCATAGGATGCAGCGGATTGGGATGCTTGTAAATGAAGTCACCGTGAATTTAGCAGAGATGGCACTCTTTGCATGCTCTTCACAATCCCTTATCATGGTAGGCCAGTAATATCCAAGCCGTTTGATTTGAAGCCGCATTTTGGTGAGCTCCGCAGACGCCTGAGTAAACTTCTTTCATGACTTTTTGGGTTTCTGCCAATGACAGACATCTGAGCAGAGTTGGTCATATGATCTATGGTATAGCATATTATTTACAAACACGTATCGAAGAAATCTCTTCTTCAGCTAAATCCTTGCAAATTTTCCTTCGGGCAGCTTGTCGTATCGGAGGTACTCTATGAAGGGTTCTCTCCAATCAGGCTCATCTTGGATGATCAGAGCTTCTTCGGTAGGATTGTTCTTTTTTTCAACGCTTCCCTCTTCACGCAAAGAGACCGTAGGTAGAATTTGCCGGCTTCTGACTGTTATCAGAATTTCATCCACATCGGGATCAGCCAGCTCCTTGGCTAAGCGAGTGAGTACGTTAGCTTTTCCATTCAACGCCCTAGGAACTCTCATCAATTCAATATGGGTGAACTGTTTTATAAGCTCCACCACCCGGCTTCTGTACCAAGCTAACTCGGGTTTGTATATCTTATAGTCACCACTTACTTAGTTGACAACAAGCTGGGAATCACCGTAGACTCATAGCCGAAGAATTTCCATTTCTATGGATAGCTCCAGACCAGCTATCAGAGCCTCGTACTCAGCCTCGTTGTTTGTGCGAGGCTCGGTGAGAGCAAAAGAACGCTGTAGGATTCCCATCGATGGCATGATGAACACCAATCCTATCCCTGCTTTTATTTGTAGGACGCTTGATTTGCTGGAGGTCCTAATTGATGAGGCTCCGTCGAAGTAGAGCTCCCAACATGGCTCTTCATTCTCGAGGTGCAGCACTTGTTCGTCGGGTAACTCGCAATTGAGCGGTGACTCTTCTTGTACGGGATGAGCAGTAAGGAAGTTGGCAAGGGCTTGCTCTTTTACTGCTTTCTGAGGAGTATAGATTATGTCAAATTCAAGCGGCATGATAGCCCATCTTGCCATTCTACCGGCTAGGCTTGCTTTAGTCATTAAATGTTTGAGCGGGTCGACCTTGGAGATTAGCATAACCCGATGAGCGAGAAGATAGTGTCTTAGCTTTTTCACAGCAAATATCAGAGCCAGGCACTGCTTTTCGATCGGGGAATAGTTATGTTCCGTCCTGACTAACGTTCGACCGAGGTAGTAGAGGGCATTCTCTTTTCCCTCCTCGTTATTCTGGGCAAGGAGCGCACCGAGTGACTTATCTAGCGCGACAGTATATAAAATCAACAGTTTATTTGGAATAGGAGCAGCAAGCATCGGAGGGTGCAACAGGTACTGTTTGATATTTTCGAACGCTTCTTGACATTCGACGTCCCAAAAAAAGGGAGCTCCCTTCTTCATGATCTTTGAGAAAGGCCGACATCTCCCCGATAAGTTCGAGATGAATCTTTGTATGTAAGCAACTTTGCCTTGAAAGGATCTTAACTACGTCAGATTCTTTGGAGAAGGCATCTCTATGATGGCCTTTATCTTTGATGGGTCAATTTTGATCTCCCGATGTCGAACTATGAAGCCCAAGAATTTTCCCGACGACACGCCAAAAGCGCACTTCGGAGGATTCATCTTTAGATCGTATTCCCTCAGTCGGGTGAAAACGGTTCTGAGATCTCGGATGTGATCGGCCTTGGCTTCGGTCTTAATGACCAAATCATCAACATAACATACGACGACTTTATGAATTAAGTCATCAAAGATTTTTCTCATTGCCCTTTGATATGTGGCGCCTGCATTCTTTAGTCCAAACGACATCACCTTGTAGCAGTATATTCCAATCGGGGTTCGGAATGCTATGTGTTTCTCGTCTTCGGGCGACATCTTGATCTGATTATATCCAGACGAACCATCCATGAAAGTGAATAGCTAGTAATTTGAGGTATCGTCGACCATCATTTCCATGACCGGAAGCGGGAAATCGTCTTTAGCCTTATTGAGATCCCTGAAATCGACGCAAACTCGTATCTGCCCGTTCTTCTTTTTCATTGGGGCAATGCACGCGATCCAGTATGCGTATTTCTCTTCCTTGATGAAGCCGGTATCGATGAGTTTCTTGGTTTCCTCGATGACCTTTTCTTCCAGTTCCCTTCTCATTTTTCGAGGTGCATGTTTAACTGGCTTAGTATCAGGAGATATAGCCGGCTTATGCACGACCAATTCAGGAGAAAGCCCAGGCGTTTCTTTATACGTCCATGCGAAGCAGTCGGCGAACTCATGCATCAGGACGACTATCTGCTCTTTCATTTCCTCTGACAAGAGTGAGCTGATGTAAGTCGGCCTTGAATTATCGGGCGTTCCCAAATCAACCTCGGTTAGCTCATCGAAGGTTTCCTGTCCACCATCTTCGAACTCTTGAGGGGCTTCTTCTGGCTCGACTAGCTCGTCTTCATCATTTGACTCTTCGCTAGCTTCACCAATATGAATCATGTAACATGTCTTGATATCAGGTTGAATGAAACCTATGCCCCGTCTATCTGGGATTCGTCCATCGATGAGTGCTTGGACCTGAGATGGGTGCCACAGCCCCTCATAAAACTTCGCTTCGGAGTCCGTTTGATATAACTGGCATCCGCACTTTTTAAAATATTCCCGCATCTCGGGCGCATAATATCTGGGGTTTAGGACGGCTCTTATGCCTATTTCATAGAGAAGTCACGTAACAGACAAATCGTCCAGGTGTACGACAGGATTTGACCCGTAAAACAGGATGCCCTTTTACTCACTCTTTCTTCCAGGAACGTAGAAGGTTTTCAGCTGGTCCACGGTGGAGACCGACAATGAGTCGAGCTCTTTGCACATCTGCTCCGGCACCCTTGTAATGGTTAGGGACCCTTCTGTAACTTTGAAGGTCTCTCTTAGCTTCTCTTTTTGCACGAGAGCCCGATCTACACAGCTGTTGCAAGACAGATCCTCTTCTTCTGATTCTTCAGTGTCACTGCCTAAACGAGGGTGAATTTTGCTGTCGGATGGGCCTTCGATATCAGACTCGTCCGTATCGCTACCAAGATGAGGGCGGCTTTTCTGGACGGACGGACTTCCAATGTCGGACTCATCAGTGCCATTGCCGAAATGCGGACGCACTTGGCCGTTATGTCTTTGGTCAGCTGTGGCTCAGCACTTTGGAGGTTCACAAAGTACCAAGAATCTTCATATCGGACTTCATGCATACCGAACGGCTGGATGTCTCCGTCAATGCATCTTTCTTCTCCATTTTTGGTATACTTCATGCACTGATTGAGAGTTGATGGAACGATGCCGTAATCATGAAACCACGGCCTTCCTAGGAGAATCTTATAGGACGTGTTGGTGTTGATCATGTATATCTTGGTTTCAGTTTGTAGGTTTCCGAACCTGATCGGCAGATCTATGAATCTCAGAACTTTCTGGCAATTTTGATTGAAGTCTTGAATGACAATCCTTTCCCTTGACAGGTGTCGAACGTCCATTAATAAACTCTTCAGAGTCCGCAAGTTCATGATGTTCACTGAGGACCCTGGATCAATCAATATGCGATTAATCCGGTCTCCGTCGCTGTACCCTGTCACGTAAAGTGGTCGGTTGTGCTCAGCTGTTCCTAGTAACAAGTCTTCATCTTTAAATGTGACCGCGGCAATATGCAGAGTGTACTGGACTTCTTTCAAATCAATTTCCGCAAAGCGAGCCTGGTACCGCTCAGGGTTTTGTAGAGCGTGAATGAGAACATCTCTAAACTCCTTAGATAAGACTAAGGCATCGTAGATGTTCAGGAGAGACGGAAGCTTTCGGAGATGAGCTAAGACATTATAGTCCACCGAGGAAGGACTCGAATTTCCATGAGCCGGCTCTCTGCCATCTTCTTCATTAGCGACTTGTTTTTCCTTCCCTTTTGGGGCGTTGCCCTGATTTGGCGGTAGAGCTCTGCCGCTTCTGAGCTGGATTTGGTTGGCCTTTGTGGTGAGCTCCTCGTCCTCTTTGGAAAATAGAGCTCTTCTTCAGAGTTGCTACCAAGATGAACGACGTAGCAGGTCACTATAGGAATCTCGTTATCGGATTCTTCTTCTAGCTCCTCCAGAATTTCAGCCGCTTCTACGGGAAAGAACTCCTTCAATTGAATCAGAATTCTTTCCTTTTGTTCATAGTCTTTGAGAGAATCGATGCACTTTTGAATGGTCGATCTCTCCGCAGACTCTTTTTCGCATCGAGCCGCACTTTTCTTCTTTTTGAGCTTTTTAGATTTTAAGCCTGATTGAGCCAAATTGGTAGCTGGAACGGCGGGCTCCTTTTGCCCTTCCCATTCCTTTCTAGGCTCTTTCTGAAGTGGCTTTAGCATTTTCTTCACCATTTTAGACATGTGCATGCTCCATGGAGGCTGCGGCGAGTCAGTTTCATTCCTCAGGGTAGTGGGTTCAGCTGTCTGCTCCCAGAAGGCTTCAGCTTGTGTCTGTATAAAGTTGGTGGTTGCAACTTGATTTTCACTAACACACTCTTGGACGGCTCGATCTCCCCAGTCTTGTACTGCTTCTCGACCCAGTCTTTGAAAACATAGCAATCCTCGATCGCATGGCTCACTACTCGGTGGTACGGGCAATATAGAGGATTGTCGGTCATTTTTGCTTCATGAGGTCTTTTCGACTCTAGCAATTGTAGACCGTTGTTCAAGGCATCTTTGATTATCTTGCGGACCTTGTCCTTTCTGAAAGAGTAAACCTTGTTCTTTTTCTCCTCCTAGCACTGACTTTCGAGACCGGTTGGTTTTGGATTCACCTGCTTTTCGCCTGTCTTCATTATCAGACGCATTGAAGACATTGGTATTGCTGAAATTTCTGCTTCTACGGTTGTCATCCCTCTTGCTCTTCCAAGTATTATCTCTTTGAGAGTCTGGGGTAGACTCTTTCTTCGAGCGTTCCAGCATTTGGACTTTCTTGGTCAGCTCCTGAAACATCTTGAGGCCTGCTGTACACAAGAATGGGACCATCCAATTGCTGAGGTTCTCAATGAGGAGGCTGACGGACTGGTCCTCTCTAGCGGCGGTTCTCACGTAACAATAAGGTTGCGCCATTGGGCGATAAAGTCCATGTTGCTTTCGTTGTTTCCCGGCTTGGTTCTCACAAGGTCAGCAATGGAGATTTTATCACTGACACTCATGAACCTTTGCCGAAACAGAGACTCCATTTGGGCAAAAGTAATGATGGACCTGTCTGGTATGCTCGCATACCAGTCGAAAGCAACACCGGTCAGACTATTGACAAACTGACGAAGAAGGACCGCATCATTTCCCCCTGTATTTTCGTATGACGTTTTAATGTGGGCGACGTGTTGATTTACATTTCCCATCCTGTCAAATATTCCGAACTTAGGAATGACATAGCCGCTCGGGAACTCGATCAGATCGTACTGTGCATGATATGGCCGCCCACTACTGCCAATTTCTTTCTGAGCTTCGGCTTCGGCCACCAATACTTTAACCTTGCTGGTGACCAAATCCATTATCCGATCTTGTGTTAGCGGGATGGTGCTATCTAGGACCAAGGCGTCCCCAGAAGTGGAATGTTGTCGGCTTTCGTACGGCTCACCCAATCTAGGACCCAAGGGGACAGGCATCAGTTGCTTCGGCTTATCATCGTCCAGCTCATGAGTAGAGACTTATGCTTGATTGGGAGGAGCCCGAGCAATTTGAGTCGTGAGCTACATCACAACGTTCGTTAGGTCGTCAATTTTCAAATAGAGCTTGGCCATCTCTTTATCTTTGCTCCTGAGCTGTTTTCGAAACTCTTGAAGCAGTTCTTGCTCTGCGGTCCTAGGGCAAAAAGTCAGCTCTTCCTCGCTGTCCGAGCTTGACTCCACATGGACTGAAGGGTCCTTCTGCCTATCGGTCTCTTCGAGAGGCTTTTCATCGTCCAGCAGAGGCGGCTGATCTTGGAAAACGACAACCACATTCAAGCCAGATTGGGCTTGGGATGTGGTGGCCCTATCCTTGTTTTTGCTGCGCAAGTTGTCGCTGGGACGTCCGCCCGCCATATAGACCGTATGGATAACATATCCAGCCATCTTTTCATTATTGGCAGCTAATTTTGAAGACTGATGTCGTGGCTCTTCTTTTTCAGTAACGGGCAATTGACTGAAGGCGGCTGGCCTAACCGGGTTCTTGAATGGTGCTGGCGCTTCCTTTTTGTCTTTGCCTCATTGTTTTTGCACGGCATAGAGCACCTGATAGACTCTTGAAGAGACAGTGTCATGCTTTCTCTGTTGGGGCTGGGATACATCTCTTTGTAGTATCATTCGGACAGCCGTCTTCCTAATTCTGGCGGTCATAGCATTTTTCTGAACCCACTTCAGAGGTTCAGAGGAATTGCTGACTTTTACGGCCGACTCAGCCGTCGTCGCGGGGTGACCCTGTTCTTGGAACCTCACAAGATTCCATTTGGCCGGAGTCCTTGCCCTCTTGTTGGCTCTATATCTGAGCCGCTTCTGCCTTAACTTTTCTGATTTAAGCACTTGGCAGGTGATCGCACGCTTTTAGCGTGTCGGATGTTCAAAGTTCTAAAGTTATAACCGCGATCAGGATGGTGTCGCTTCGCAGCTAGCCGGTTGAGCACGGGTCGTCCGCAAGGAGATGGTTGTATGTCCGTTCGAGTTTTAGACGAGTCAATAAAGAATGTGTATATGTATGTTCAAGTCTATCCTAAGTGTTTGTATTTATGTTCAAGTAAGCTTGTTAAGGTTAAGGTCGGTTTGTAGAGTTAGGATTAGTCTTGTGCATGTCTTTTGCTATTCTTAAGACGATATTGGGATAATTGAAAGTAGCGGGGATTAGGAGGACATAAGAATGGGATTTGCGAGTTTAAGCAAGCTTTCCAATGCTAAATCCATTCCTAGTGCCCCTTGTCCGTCCGCTAAATACACTTATTTCCAACCCTCGGCCAAACACCCGCAACCATGTATCCAAATAAGTCACAACTACATGTCACGTTGTAGCGCGCTTAAATGACTTCTCAACTTAGGTCGCGGCTACATGTCACGTATAGCGCGCCTAAGTGAGGGGGTTGCGTTTGGTCGGGGTTCGTTTCAAGATGTTTGGCGAAGACAAGCACAAGGGATTTCTCCGTCCCTCATACCACCTTCCTTAGCCTTAACAAGAGGGAAATTATTTACACATTATAAAAGAAAAGAAAACAAAACAAGAAGGAAGAAAAGAAAGGAAAATACGGTTTTACAAGTGAAGCAAGCTAACTCTTGGGTCCTCACCTTAGCAAGGAACTCCGTCAAGTATCATCGCTTGAAAATACGGATAAAAGAAGAAAAGGAAAGAGAACAAGAAAAGAAATAACAACAACTAGTTAACAACAAATAATAAAGTTACACTAGAAATTAAATTACAATGCAATGAAATAAAAATACAAGATAAGAAAAATAACCCTCATCTTCATTTCATCATCCACTCAATACTCTCACTACATTTTAATGGAGGAAGACATGAAGAAGAAGAATAAGCTAAACTAAATCCTAACAAAAAGAGATGGGAAAAGAACACCTTTGGCTTGGCACAAAACTGGGCTATTTATAGGCTGCGTGCTGAAACCCTAGGGCAACATTCTGGCCCCAAATGAAATGACAAAGCTACCCCAAAAATTTGGTCAGATAATGACATGAAACCGCGGCGGATCCGCCGCTAAAACCCACATTTGGCGGCGGTTCCGCCGCGGTTTTGTGGAATCGTGGTCTCGAATTTTCTGGGTTTCCTTGTGTTGCCATCCTCTGTTGTTCTAAATGTTCCAAATTGCAAATTGCTTCCACAATTTCTTCAGATCCGCAACAGTCCAAAATGGCATCAAAAATAATACTTTTGACCTTTTCTCCCTCGAGCTCCGTGCACCCATTGATTCTTGTGCTGCCCCTCTTGTGCTTTGTGCTTGTCCCAGACACGAATGACCACAGTCACATATCTTGTCTCTGGTACTGGTACGCGGCACTGGATGGATACGGATGATCGGAACCCGGCTTTTATCTGTTGTCAACAGATGTTCTGTATTTAGCGTAACTGTGGAGATTTTGTATCAATTACGTTATTTTGGACTAGGAACCTATAGCCTGTAAATATGTAGCAAACACAGATTAAAAGCACCTACCTATAAACAAACGAGCATAAGAATGGGCGGTAGTAAATGCAATATTCTGGTCTGAACAAATACCCCCAAACTTAACTTTTGCTCGTCCCGAGCAAAACCAATTATTCACAAAAAAGTCCTAACCTCACTTTCGCAGGGAACGCGATTGCACTGAGCCTGTGCAACAAGCCGTTAAACCTCTAGGTGTCCCTAGTAGGAGGAGTGTTGTCTCCTGAGGGTTTTCAGCGGATACTACCCACAAAATCCCGTCAAGCCAGTTTCATAAGTTAATATCGATTCTACTCCTACAGTTCAGTATTTACGTTAGAAATTCTATCATCCTAAGTTAGAAACATCCAACCCTTATGTTTCACGCCTCCTATCTACTTAACTTCAGATTCTATACGTTCAAAAAAAGTTTAGAAAGATGTTGGTATCTCCTGAGTTTTCCTTCGAAAGTGCGGTCTTAAATCAGGGATTTTTATCAACTTTACAGAAAATAGAAGTCTTATTCTTCATTTTTATCTTTTATCCAAATATCGATTGTATACCCCTACGTGTGTGTAAATTTGCAGCCCTACACTCAAGAATTCAATTCAAGTTATAGTACCCTTTCCCTAATGCCTAATACTACTTCTTTTTATTAATGATGGACGGTGTTGCTCACACACCTTTCATGCGACTATTAATGCTTCTTGAGGCACTAATGGCCGATTACTGAATGCGTGAGCTTAAAACGTAATTAGCAGTTTCCAGGTCTTGACTTTATTTATTTTTTCTTTTTTCTTTTTCTTTTTCTTTTTCAAGACCGGATATATTTTTCAATGATGCTCTTTTGGTGTTTAGCTTTAAATACCGTTTTTTCTTTCATACTAGGCTTTCAGGCAAGGGTATTTCTAGGTATCCTCTATTATCCCAAGTTTCAAGGTGCGTGTAAGTGCAAGTTATAGGGTATATACTTTCTAAATTTGAACTCAAGAATAGAAACTATTTTTCAGACTTATCCTTCAGTAAAGCATCAATACTTTCCCTTCATCTTGACTTAACTCAAGAACTGAACTCAAGATTACCTATTTCTCAAAAAAACAAAACAAAACTGTAAGGACGTATACTTACCAAGGTTAAGCAGAATGAGGGTTATTTTTAGGGTTTTCAATTCCTAAGCCCAGAATTTAGTTATTTCTCACATATCAACTAAACTTTCGGAATAAAAATCTAAGTTACCTTTATTAGCTAACTTGACGACAAAGTTTTTATATTTTTGCAAATTTTTTTGATTTTTGTGGGTTTTTAATAAAGTATGCAAATGCAGAATACACAAATGAATGCAAAGGAAGAAAACTTACCGAGCACACCCCCAAACTTAAACTTGACAGTGCCCTCACTGTCAGGCTACACTAAGAAGGTCAAAATTGTCGGCGCTCCCCAAAAGAAAATTATATACAGAACAAAAAGAAAACCAAAAATATATACACAAAAAATATGTCCCCCCAAACTTAATTAAAACAGTGTTTCCACTATTAAGCGTTGAAGTTCAGGATTAGGGAGGAAAGAGAATAGTATCAATCTATACATAGCCTTACACAGGCCAAAAATTAGCACCAACCATTCAAAATTTTTATCAGGATAAGGCTCGGGCCGGTGAAAGAATACGGTGAGAAAAGAATTGGAGAATACGCGGGACCGTATGGGGATAGAAGTGGTATACGGTCCCGGTATATGAGGAGAAGAATGGCGGAAGGGAAAAAGAAGTGGTGTACGAACTTGAGGGTGAAAACGGATTGAATAAATTAGTACAATCTGTGATGATCGATGTGAAAAAATGGATTGTACTAACCTATCAATATAGCGAGAAATTGGGTCAAATCCCTCAAGATTCGTGAGAAACCATGAGTAGGCCGAACATGGTAAACCAGACATATGAAATGAACGTGATGCGGTTTCTTGCAAGTTCGGAACGATGGAAAGGGTGGAGGGAAGTGATCGAGGAGGGGTATCAGTTAAGGGTTCGGGAGGGTGTGCACAGTCAATGAAAGGAACAGGATGAATTGGAAAATCCGACTCATCAAATAAGACTAGTTCATCCTCCAAAATATCCTCAAAATTTT
The DNA here is from genome assembly GCA_030015575.1 of Agapanthus africanus. Lineage (NCBI taxonomy): Eukaryota > Viridiplantae > Streptophyta > Magnoliopsida > Asparagales > Amaryllidaceae > Agapanthus > Agapanthus africanus. The sequence goes on along the minus strand of JASDDO010000019.1, from coordinate 88,779,090 downwards.
CCTCTAAAATTAGCTCATCCATGCCTTTATCATCAAATTCAAGACGCATATGGGGTTCGGGAAAAACAGTTAATGACTCGGGATGATGAATTGGAGAGAAAAACTCTGCCAAATCTACAGGTTCATCATCCAAAATATTCCCGGCGTCAATATCCTCAATCAAGTGAAAATCAATATTCTCAGACACCTCATCAAAAGCATGGATTTCAATCGATTCTGGTTCTAAGATGGAGGTGTAGAGGTCAAAAGGATTGGGTGTGGTTTCACTCAAAAGGGAACCTTCATATTCGGGTAAATCAAACACTACAAAGTCGCACAACTCATTAACCCTTCTATCTTTAATCGGTGAATCTTTTAGAATATTAGATAGACATTCAAAACCGGAGTTGTGGAATTCAATTTGTGGCGGGTAGGTTTGACTTGGAAGGGGGTACGGATTACTCTCACCACACAAATTCTTAACCTGGCCTACCGCCTCATCATACATTGAAAAATTAGGAGCTAGTTGGAAACTAGCTACCGGGTCACTAGGTTGTATGAGGGCGGTCATGGACGCATTCAAATCCATTATCTGTTGGTACGACGCTACCCTAAAGTCTTCCAACGACTGTTCAAGACTAGACATGGGTTGTGAAGGGGTTTCAGTAAAAGATTCAAACTTGTTTGGATACTGGAAACTCCGAAAAGGCTGTTCAGAAGTAATGTCTAGGGAAGGTGCAAAAGTCGGGTAGGACTGGTAGGAATTGAATGGTTGGACAGGAGTAGGATCAACATTTAGATAAGAAGATGAATGAAATTGTTGATACCAAGAATTTGAAGTGGGGAAAGGGGTAAAAGATCGGCTACGAGATTGTTCAATATGTTCAGCAATAGACATGGGTCTTGGAGTTACAACTAGACTCTCAAAAGGGGTATCAACAGAAGAAGATGGTGAAGATTGAAATGGTTGATACAGAGTGGATTGTGGAGTCCAGTTGGTTGCCCTAGACGCGTCTATTCGATCTTTCAAAGAAATTTTGGGCATGGAGGGGTCGTTCGAAGTTCGACCAAAACGAGAATCGTAAGAAGTAATATCCGGTTGTGGGTACCAAAGTTCGACAAGAGTTTTTCTAGGTGGAATACCCATGATATGAAGATAAGAAGAAGAAAAAGGAGGGAAAAAAGAATGTGGAATTATTTTTTATTTTTTTATTTTAAAAAAATTTTGTTTTTGGAGTTTTGAAATTGTTTGTTTGAAGGAATACGGAATTATGGGACTAAAATTTACATAAGCACAATCACAATCATAATATGCACAAACAATCACCTAGAGCTAGGGTCTTCAAAGTCCAACTAGACCGCTCCTAGACTTCCAAGCGACAAGTTGCAGGATAACTCTCGAATCTCCTCTTCACTGCCAATTGTGGCCAGGTAAGCACAAGTGAGGTAAGGAGGGTTCTGCTCACGAATCACCATGAAACGGGCCTTTTAAAGTTACCTCCTCACTTGTCTAGCCTAGGAACCACAAAGTCAAGTTTAGATAAACGACCGATTCCCCGCAACCTTCACCTGTCCTAAATGAGCGCGACGGTCCTTATAGGTTTGGTCTAGATATTTTTTATTAGCTCAAGGTAATGCGTATGCAATTAGTGATTTATGGGGTCTTAGGAAGGGTGATGAAATCCCCACCCAATCTGAATTGGTGTTATAGCCCCTTAATGTCCGTATTAATATATGCAAAGCGGTAAATAAAAAAAATCTAAAACAACAAAAATTTATTTTGCGGCGGAGCAATTCTGTGCAAAGATACCTGCAGAAAATACAATATAGTGGAATTCAGAGAGGGGACTAGAGGAAAGAGAAGAGGTGTAGAAAAAATTGGGCTCAGAAGCCACAATAGGATCGCGGAACCGCCGCCGAATCCCCTTTTTGACCGCGGTTCCGCGGTCAAACAGTGGTATTGGGGCCTGAAACTTTGGTCAATACACGTGCCCTTCTCTGTACACCCTAATAAAAACCTCTGTTTCTTGATTGGATTACTGTACTTGCTCCAGATTAGCCTGCACACTTGCACACAAAAATTATCAAAAATAACAAAAAGATTTTATTATATATATATATATACAAAAAGAATATTAACCCGAATAACAAGAAAGAAAATACGTTACCGTCTCCCCGGCAACGGCGCCATTTGATCGCACGCTTTTAGCGTGTCGGATGTTCAAAGTTCTAAAGTTATAACCGCGATCAGGACGGTGTCGCTTCGCAGCTAGCCGGTTGAGCACGGGTCGTCCGCAGGGAGATGGTTGTATGTCCGTTCGAGTTTTAGACGAGTCAATAAAGAATGTGTATATGTATGTTCAAGTCTATCCTAAGTGTTCGTATTTATGTTCAAGTAAGCTTGTTAAGGTTAAGGTCGGTTTGTAGAGTTAGGATTAGTCTTGTGCATGTCTTTTGCCATCCTTAAGACGATGTTGGGATAATCGAAAATAGCGGGGATTAGGAGGACATAAGAATGAGATTTGCGAGTTTAAGCAACCTTTCCAACGCTAAATCCATTCCTAGTGCCCCTTGTCCGTCCGCTAAATACGCTTATTTCCAACCCTCGGCCAAACACCCGCAACCATGTATCCAAATAAGTCACAACTACATGTCACGTTGTAGCGCGCTTAAAGGACTTCTCAACTTAGGTCGCGGCTACATGTCACGTATAGCGCGCCTAAGTGAGGGGGTTGCGTTTGTTTGGTCGGGGTTCGTTTCAAGATGTTTGGCGAAGAGAAGCACAAGGGATTTCTCTGTCCCTCATACCACCTTCCTTAGCCTTAACAAGAGGGAAATTATTCACACATTATAAAAGAAAAGAAAACAAAACAAGAAGGAAGAAAAGAAAGGAAAATACGGTTTTACAAGTGAAGCAAGCTAACTCTTGGGTCCTCACCTTAGCAAGGAACTCCGTCAAGTATCATCGCTTGAAAATACGGATAAAAGAAGAAAATGAAAGAGAACAAGAAAAGAAATAACAACAACTAGTTAACAACAAATAATAAAGTTACACTAGAAATTAAATTACAATGCAATGAAATAAAAATACAAGATAAGAAAAATAACCCTCATCTTTATTTCATCATCCACTCAATACTCTCACTACATTTTAATGGAGGAAGACATGAAGAAGAAGAAGAAGCTAAACTAAATCCTAACAAAAAGAGATGGGAAAAGAACACCTTTGGCTTGGCACAAAACTGGGCTATTTATAGGCTGCGTGCTGAAACCCTAGGGCAACATTCTGGCCCCAAATGAAATGACAAAGCTACCCCAAAAATTTGGTCAGATAATGACACGAAATCGCGGCGGATCCGCCGCGAAAACTCACATTTGGCGGCGGTTCCGCCGCGATTTTGTGGAATTGTGGTCTCGAATTTTCTGGGTTTCCTTGTGTTGCCATCCTCTGTTGTTCTACATGTTCCAAATTGCAAATTGCCTCCACAATTTCTTCAGATCCGCAACAGTCCAAAATGGCATAAAAAATAATACTTTTGACCTTTCTCCCTCGAGCTCCGCGCACCCATTGATTCTTGTGCTGCCCCTCTTGTGCTTTGTGCTTGTCCCAGACACGAATGACCACAGTCACATGTCTTGTCTCTGGAACTGGTACGCGGCACTGGATGGATACGGATGATCGGAACCCGTCTTTTATCTGTTGTCAACAGATGTTCTGTATTTAGCGTAACTGTGGAGATTTTGTATCAATTGCGTTATTTTGGTCTAGGAACCTGTAGCCTGTAAATATGTAGCAAACACGGATTAAAAGCACTTACCTATAAACAAACAAGCATAAGAATGGGCGGTAGTAAATGCAATATTCTGGTCTGAACAGCAGGCTTCGGCTCTTCGGGGAGTCGCCGTAGACCGAGCGATGGAGAGCATTAGAAATATGCCTGATTGTGCAATTGTCAGAGGTGTCGCCTATGCTTGTTTGCGACGTTCGATGATGCCCTTTGTTCCTTTAGTTTTTCCCCCAACTGGAGCACTAGAGAGTCGTTCGGACACCATTTTACGTTTGGGCTATGGTGCCTTGGCGATCACAACGTTCGGCCTCTTTCCCCTTGAGACCGATTTGGCCACCTGGTTTGCCGTGACCTCCGCCAGATGAGCACTTCCGGCAGGATAGATGATGACAAAACCAAATTGATGGGGTGGCTCTTCCCATTGCCGGCTGAGACTTGCAGGGAGAACCACGCGGGCATTGATCTTGACCACGTACTGGATCGGAGTCGTGTCAGTAACGAAGCTCATCTTGGGAGACATGATTGCTGAGTTTGAGATTGTGATCGAAAACTTGTTAACCTATACACACAAAAAAATGACTTCAGTACAGGCAATCGATATATATGTTGATTGAGTTCGCATCAACTTTTAACTCGAAATATTGGAGGAGAGATAAGGTCCCACCGGGTGTGCCAAAATCTGTAGGGTGTTTTTCGTCACCCCATTAAGATGGGAATATGTGTCTCTTGTCAGGCATACTACATATTCCCCCTGCCTAGGGTAAGCGGAGGTTTATTGATTGTGGGGATCCGAATCTCCGGCAGTTGCGGACTAAGCTGTCGTTAATTACCCTTCGCTTTTGGAGCGAAAGAACCTCCGATTGACAGGTCAAACTGGTCATGCGAACTAAATGTACAGTGTGTGTGTTGTGTTTTGAGGGGTCTTGAGTATATCTGGGGCCACGCAGAGTTTACGGGAGTCCTGCTACCCGGATAGCGGGTTGGGGGTCAAGGGGGATAGCAGCCCCCTTACGGGGTGTGGGGCAGCGTCCCGTTAGAATTTTTTTCTAATGGGGACATTGTTGTGGAGTGTGTGTATATAAAAAAAAGAAAAATAGCGTCCAAAGGACGCGTGGGCGCCTGCGCCTCGTGTACTTGGCACGCGGGCACTGGGCGCTAGCAAGAAAAAGAGGGGGCTTAGCCCCCTATACTGGGAGTTGTACTCCCAATTAACTTTTGGAGTTAAACTCTTAAAAAAAGGACAAAGGAGGCTTAGCCCCTGCACTGGGAGTTGTACTCCTAGTTGACTTTTAGAGTTAAACTCCTAAAACAGGGATTTATTATTATTATTATTATTTTTGTGGAGTTAAACTCCTAAGAGATTTTTAGAGCTGATGAAAGGGGACCCCTTTCTTCTCCCTTGAGCTCTAGATCTTCTCCTTTTTCCTCCTCTCAGTTGGTTGGATCCTTGGGGAAAAAGGGGGATGAGACTTAAAAATCTCCCCTTTTAGAGATCTGATGGGAGATCTGAGCTCTTCTTTGTGGTTTTCATGGTGAAAAACTATTCTTTTTTTGGGAAAAGAAGAGTGAAACTCTTGATTTAATTTAAGAAAAAAGAAGAAGGTTTAGAACCTTAAGGAAGGAGAAGGGGGCACAGAATCCTAATTTTTTGAGAGAGAGAAAAAGTTGTCTTTGATTTTTTTATCATGTTGCTCTTATAGGCTACACACTTTACATATAACCCATTGGGCTTTACCAAATGACACTTGTGCCACCCCATGCCTTATGTGCTTATTTCTTTTTGCACATAAGCCATGGGGTTTACAAAATTTTGGCTTTCTGCCCATTTTACATACATTTATTTCTAAAAATTACATTTAGATTAATTTATTGCATCCTTTTTAGTATGGAGCCGGTCTCTTCCATGCTTAGTCTTGACTTGGGTTTGGGCTCACTTAGCTTGGGCTCAGACCCACTTGACATGGGGTTGACCTTGGTTTTGACTTGGTCGATCGGGGTGAAACATTTGACCCCAACACTTAAGAATGTTCTTCACAGCTGTCTAGTGCTTCTTCCCTGGGCCTGATTAATACCTACTTACCACACTAAATGCGTATGCTACATCCGATTTGGTGCATAACATCGCGTACATGATAGACCCAACTGCAGAAGCATAGGGTATCCCTTGCATGTGAGCCCTCTCCAAATCAGTCTTGGGAGATATTTCTTTGGAGAGAGTGATTCCTGAATAAGCGGGTAAATTACCATGCTTAGAATTTTTATATTAAACCTCTTTAGTATGGTGTTTATGTACCTGGATTGGTATAATCCCAACATCCTTTTAGATCTATCTCTATAGATTTTTATCCCCGGGATGTAGGAGGCATCACCCAGATCTTTCATGGAGAACTTTTGCGTAACATTTTAGAAAATATAAAATATTATTCTTGGAATTTAATATTAAAATAATATATTTCGCGAAAACTACCCGATTTGCGAATTTGGGGTTTTCGTAAAATGGTATAAATATATACCAATAATTATGAAATAATTGGAGATTTAAAATGATCTATTCATTTAAAAATATATTTATTGGATTTGGCATTTTTATAATTAATTATATGCAGTTTAAATAAAAATTGATTAGTGCACCACTAAACGTGATTAAGCAAAATCCGTGTTTCTACATTTTTCCATGGTTAGTGCACCATGACATGTTGCATTTTTGTTGTATGTTGTTTCATTGTATTTTGTTGATATTTGGTTTCAAAAAGAAAAGATATGAGAGTGTATTATTGAGGAAAGAGAGGGGACTAAATGATGACATGAGGCATGTCATGAGAGAGAGTGAGGGTGAGAATAAAAGAGAGAGAGAGGGCTGCCCATTTCCTCACCCCCATTGTTCTTCCTTCATCTTCCTCAACTCATATTCCCTCCACCTCCACCTCCAAGTATTATCTCAATTTCCTTCTCAAAACCCTATACTCCCTTCATTAAAGTTGATCCCCACCTCATCCTACACCTATTGGACCTTTCAAAGTTGGATTTTGAAGACTTTGAGCAACTCAAAAAAATTCTTAAGTTGCCAAATGTGGTATATTTCCTATCTTTAGTTAAGTAATTATGTTTAGTATATCCTAGATGTGGTTTAGAGTTAAACAAGTATGGATTGTGATCTTGGAAATTTCCTAGATGAGATTTAGGGTTTGACTTGTGTTATGGTGATGAGTAATGGCTGTTTACAAGACCTTAGTGTTAATTTAATGGCCTAAAACATGGAATAGAAACCAAAATACGAACTTAGAAACTTCCCCGTGTCGGTTTTGTAAAGTTTTGTTGGCCTATAGGGAATCTGGGGCAACCTGGGATGTTTCTGAGTTAAACAAACAAGTCCAGTGACCTATATTATTGACCAGAAGACCACCACCCAAGTTCGAGCCACTTTTACCTTGATATGGCCGGCGAGATCGGAAAATGGGGCATTATCGCCGGATTTTTGTTGGGCAATGGTGCTGAGTCTTTTCCTGTAGCTCCTAATCCAAATAACCTATCCCCTATACTTGCTTGTTTAGACCCAATTAATCTGAGATGAAATCTGGGAGCTGTTGTGAGTGCTTTGGCCATGTTTTTCTCGATATTTGAATTCGTGGTTTGGGATTTGATATTGTATTTGGTCGTTGGATGTTTGTACGTCAACGACGAGGGTTGTTTGGTTGTTTTTGCATGCGTAGGCTATAGGTTCTAACCTATGAGAGCACCGTGTGCCGTATTGGTTTTCCGGACTTGATTTTAATAGTATTTGCGATTGTGTATTTATTGTAGGTACCTTCGCGTGGATTCCGAGACGACGGAGCACATCAACTACGGCTGAACAAGGAGTTCCGCAGGTGAGTAGATTTATATCTATGGGGGAATTCGGGTGGATGGTGTATAGCATCCCCGCAAATTATAATGGAAACCGATATATATATATATATATAGAATATGGTTAAGGAAACCATGTTAGAAACTTATGGATATGGTTAAAGAATTAGTAGGAGACAAGATATACCACGACTTAAGGTTATAGTGTATGGTTTAGTGTGACATGATATGATAGAAATGATGTCTCGAATTAATATATAAGGATATGAAACGTGAATGTGAATCACGATATATATATATATATATATATATATATATATAGTGAAAGAGAATCAGTATGAGATTATAGTGGTATGTATGAGGTTGATAAATATGATATGGGATTAAGAAGACAACTTGATGTGAGATATTGATGTGATGAAAAGAGTATATGATGAGATATGATGACTTGGTTTGATATGTCGTTATACGGATTGCGAGTCGATATGAGATAATTGATACGTTTATCGGTCCCATGATATGAGATTGATACAGATGTGACCTGGGATATAGGTATATAGATATATATAATGTTGTGAATCATGAGTGATATGCCGTACGAGACGTATGTCCCTACCCTAATTGTCATATAGGTTGATAGGATTCCTGATGGTTTAATGCCGCCGTACGATGATTTACCGTGCATGATGAGTTTTATCTGATGATTGATCCATACCCTTGACTAGAGGATGCCGTACGATGGATTATACCGTACGTGATGTTGTGAGGCTAGATGCTGATTGATAGATTCACCGACTCGGATATATTGTAGATACGTATACCTGATAGCGTTTCGCGTATGATATACTTTATGTTACGTTCATGACATTCTCATTGCATTTCATATACCTGTGATAGTATACCTACACCATTATCGATGATGTGTATGTTACACTTACACAGATTTGCCGGTTCACACACTTTCATCATCGATAATTGCTATGTCACTTACACAGCAAAATTGCCACATCATTATACCATGTTGCATGATATACTTGCTATGCTCACATCATTATGATATGTCGCATGATATACTGATATGCTCACATCACTGTTCTATGTTGCATGATATACGGATATGCTCACATTTCTGTTATATGTTTGCATATATCACGCTTTACGATTATATGCATTGAGATGCTGTTTTCATGAGATTCTGTATTTGAGAACCGTGGTGATATTTCAAAAGAAAGTATGTATTGTTTTAAAAACCCGGTTTCTCTTGATATGATATTTTGAGACGTCCACCATGTGTTTTCTCGGTTATGAGTTATGTGATACCCGATTCGAGGAGCTGGATGAGGCCGTTTGCGGATATATGGTGGATCTAGTATGGTACCCAGGGCAAGAAAGGTATGTTGTGCAGTAGACGATGAGCCCGGCAGATGGACCACTACCTACCGGTGATAGTATTTGGACTCGGCGATTATCCGGAGGATACCGACCGGAGTCATGAGATGATATGGACCGATTCGGACTGACGGAGCCCATGGGCCGATCCGGACTGACGGATCCCGAGATATGAGGATTTACGTGTCGATGCTGGATACGGGTTTCATGATGTTTCGAGTGTCGATGTTGGACACTCAGGTTCCAGGATTTGTTGTGTCGTTGATGGACACACGTTGATTGATATCCTCATATTTACATGCATATGCTTTCATGATATTTACATGCATGATGTTGTTGTGTCATTGATCGACACGTAGATATTATCCACATGCTTACAGACATTTGATTATATTGTTGGCACATATGTAGATATGGTCATCCTAGATATTATAGAATTACCTTTATGATATAGTTGACCTAGGAATCGTTGTTTTATTCGATTTCTACCTGATGATGTTTTCTACTCACGAGTTGGCAACTCACCCCCGTTGTGCCACAGTTCTTGCAGGTTGACTGTATGGATCAGCAGCGGCATCGCTGGCACACAGCTTGCATTCGGGTGATTTGCTTTGGTAGGTGGTACATATTGGATCGTGCCACTCTTGTATTATTATTCCTGTTGTATCTAGTTAACTCCATCAATCATAAACTAGTATTTGTATAAGTAGTAAGACTTAGAAAGACTTGTGGTTGCAAGACTTAAAGCGATGGGTTATATGTTCGCTTGGTGGGTTTATGTCTTACTTTATTTACATTATTCTTTTGTGTTGATCTTCGCCGTTGGGCGTCGTATACATATATTTTGACTTGCGTGGTTGTGATTCCGCCGAATGGCGAAGAGCTAGCTCCCGCTTAGGGATGCCTTTTATATTATCATGTATATGTGGTTTTGGATCAAAATATACAAGGAAGGTGCTGCACAAAATTTTAAAAGACGAAACATGTTTTTCAACTAGTAAAATCCACTTGCATTTTTCATGTTCCATTTTCTATGCATTTAAAAAAACATTTGATTTCATCATACCTTTATTTCAAAACTTCACCTCTTTTATTTTCTTTAAAAGGTTTAGATTTCTGGGCTTCGGCTTACTTAATTTACGTTACGCCTTTAGACGTGGCGTGATTTAAGTGCCGGTCATGAACTAAATTTCGGGTCGTGACATTTTGTGATAGGAAGAGTTTGACCGAGTATAGTATAGGAATATCATTTTCTATCAAGAGTATGTCATCCACATACAACACGAGGAAGACAACCTTACTCTCTACAACCTTTTTATATATAGGTTCATCTACATTTTTGATGAACTCAAACTCTTTGACTGCTACATCAAAACAGATGTTCTAGCTCCGCGATACCTGTTTTAATCCATAAATTGATTTAAGCAGCTTGCACACCTTTATGCTGCTCACACTGTCTACAAAGCCCTCTGGCTGTGTCATATATACGCTCTCTTCTAAATCACCATTTAGAAAAACGGTCTTGACGTCCATCTGCCAGATTTCATAGTCATTGTATGCAGCAATGGCAAGTAGGATCCTGATGGACTTAAGCATAGCCACTGGAGTAAAGGTCTCGTCATAGTCGACACCTGGTCGTTGACGGAAACCTTTTGCTACAAGTCTATCTTTGAAGGTCTCAACTGTTCCATCTACACCAAGTTTCTTCTTAAAGATCCACTTGCTCCCAATGGGTTTTACCCCTTCAGGAGCAACTTCCAAAATCCATACTTTGTTGGTGTACATGGATTCCATCTCAGATTGCATAGCATCCAGCCATTTCACAGAGTCCCCAATTGTGATGGCCTGCATGAAACTAGTTGGGTCATCATCTTCCATGATGCAATCCTCACTCTCACCGTCTATGAGAAAACCACAGTTTCTCTCAGGTGGATGAGAAACCCTACTAAATCTGCGGAGTGGCTGAGATTCTTCGGAGACTATTGAATCCTCCGGTTCTACTAAATTATCAGTTGTAGTTTGTGTAGCTGGAACTTCTTTCAGCTTTACCTCATTGCCACTAATTTCTTTCACAAGAAATTCCTTTTCTAAAAAGGTGGCTGTTCCTGCCAAATTTTTTAGCTAAGAGCTATTTGTTTCCTTATAAAAAAAGGAGAAAAAAGAAAGAGGAAAATAATTCTCACAGTTTGGCATCACGTGTTAAACACATGAGCGCTTATATGCAAAGCATATAAATGCTATAAAAAAAAAACAAAAAGGCCAAACTGGGCTCATGTGTTAAACACGTGAGTGTTCATATGCAAAGCATATGAGCGCTGAATATAAATAACCAAAGGCCAAACTGGCCTCACGTGTTAAACACGTGAGCGCTCATATGCAAAGCATATAAGCGCTGAAAACAAATAACTAAGGGCCAAATTGGCCTCACGTGTTAAACACGTGGGCGCTCATATGCAAAACATATGAGCGCCGAGTAAAATAAAGCTAAAGGCCAAACTGGCACCACGTGTTAAACACGTGAGCGCTCATATGCAAAGCATATGAGCGTTGAACATAAATAACCAATGGCCAAACAGGCTTCACGTGTTAAACACGTGAGCGCTCATATGCATATGAGCACTGAAAATAAACAGGCTAAACCCATATTAGGGGTCACGTGTTAAACACGTGATTTCTCTTGCCGCATTATTTGGCAGCGCTCACATGCAAAGTATGTGAGCGCCCCAATTTAAAATGATCCCAACTGATAGAATTAAATTCTATGTGATAGAATTTAATTCTATTTGGGAAATATTTTTCCTGATATTTCTAATATGGAAAGATCTTTTTCTAACAGAGAATCTTGGATTTAAAATCCAATGGTGATAAAATATCACTAATTAAATTATCTGATACAATTAAATTCTATGTGGAAAATATTTTCCTGATTTTTCTCAAACTAGAAAGATCTTCTCTGTTAAACAGAGGACCCTTGGATAAAAAATCCAACGGTGATCATCTGATAGAATAAAATTCTATCTTAGGAAAATGTTTTCCTAATCTTGTTAAACTAACAAGATATTCATATAACAGAATTAAATTCTATGTTAGGGAAATATATTTCTAAACTTGTTAAACTAAAAAGATATTCATATGATAGAATAAAATTCTAATTTTGTTAAACTAATAAGATATTCATATGATAAAATAAAATTCTATGTGATAGAATTAAATTCTATGTTGGAATAAAATTCTAATCTTGTTAAATTAATAAGATGTTCATATAATAGAATTAAATTCTATATTAGGAAAATATATTCTTAATCTTGTTAAACTAACAAGATCTCTATATGATAGAATAAAATTCTAATCTTGTTAAACTAATAAGATATTCATATGATAGAATAAAATTCTATCTTAGAAAAATATTTCCTAATCTTATTAAATAAACAAGAAATCTTCTCTGTTAAACAGAGAGCCTTTGGATTAAAAATCCAACGGTGAATAAAATTCACCGATTGATCTACGAGATCATTTTGATTTATCATGAAATCAATCATGATCTCTCAATGAGAGATTTTTTCAGCAAATTGATTTTTCTCTTCTCATATAAATAGGAGCAAAGAGATTAATCAAAAAGGAGAACAAGAGGAAGAACAAGGAGAGAGAAGAGAGACAGAGAATTTTTTTCAGAAGCTTTTGCAAAAAAAAATAAAAATAGTACAGCGAGATTTTTAGAGAACAAGAGAATTCAATTATCAAAGAAAAAGATTTTTCTCGTTGAAACTAGAGGTAAAAAAACAGAGATCGTATTGTCTCTCCTTTACATATCTAAGGGTTTAACCCTTCACTTAAGAACTCAGTTCTTTCCCAGGTTGAGATTTGCAGGAGTAAATCTCCCCACAAGTTGAGAATTTAATTCTCATCGGGGAGATTTGCCCTGCAGATTCAAAATCTAGGGGAAAAGAATTAAATTATAAAAAAAAAGAAAGAAGAAGAACGAGAACATATAGAAATTTAATTTCTCCAAAAATTAGGGTTTAGCCCTATATATAAAGAATTTAGTTCTTCCATAAAAAACAACAGTGATAATGATCCAAGATCTGTAAAACTAGAATCGTTAGTGCTTAGCACTATTTTGAAACCTTACATGTTTCCCACGCGAGTGCTTCAAACTAACAAAGAGAGCAACTAAAACCGCCTCACGTGTTTCCCACGTGAGTGTTAAAGCACCCCAGTATCAAAGAAAAGGGGCAGTCATGTGTTTTACACGAGAACGTTAGCCAAGTTCTTAGCACTTCTGTAAAAAAAGAGAGGGAGATAAAATCCAATGGGCAGTGCCCATATTTGGATGCCTCACGCGTGTCACGTGAGCGCCACAAAACTCTAGTGTTTAATACTAATCCAGTGCCCACGTGAAACGCACGTGAGCACTGTATTCCTCAGTGCCTAGCACTATTGGGTATTTATGGAAACCCAATCTCAGCCCAAATTGGCTAAATTTTCTGAGGTTAAATCTCTTTGAATCTAAAATAACCGAGCTCATACTGCTCGTGTTTTCCCAAACTGACCTTAGTCTAAAAAATGACTAGTTGTCTCCCATTGATGATATCCCAAATGATATTCATCTTATATCTCCTAAGATAATTTTGTTGGAGATAGTGCCCTCAGAGTCAATTATTGGATCACAGGCACGTGATTGCAATGATTGAGGGAGGACCTATCCCGGTAGGACAGTCTTACTCGAGATGATAGTATGCTATCTGGTTTATCTTCATCATCGTGTACTGCTTTAGGTGACCTGACATGTCGCTATTACACGTTGATAGAGCCCCTAGGATTCTTGCTTGACGACCAGCAGTATGATGGCGATCATATACGTGGGAGCTGGGGTCTATAAGCACATCCTTAAAAGGTCCCTAGTCGTGGGAGTTTCGAGACTGGGCATCGATACTCCATTAGTAGACTAGTGTATACAGTCGAGACCCCGACGAGGGGCGGTGGCCGGTCTCACAAGCCACTGGTGTCAGTTGGTTCACCTAAGATGTATACAGGTGCTCATTGGGTTATGAGTACACCGGACAGGACTCGCCGGGAACCTGCCAGTTGGTCTTATACCAGACGTCAGATAGCAGTTCCCTGGTGACATGTGTACAGGTTAGTTCATCGACCTGAGGATCGTCATTTGTCTCGTGTGAGTTCCCACTGTACTTTGATTACTACCCTACCACGGCTCAAAGGAGTCGTGCAAACAGGTTTTAGTTGGGTACAGTCCCGAGCCACATGGAGGCAGTGAGCGGATCTTCAGGGGTTCGTCTCTCCCGGTATTGGGGGTGAGGTCGCGCTGTGTCTAGGAGAGCCATTACGCAAAGCCCTCGGCCGAGGCAGGAGATTTACTGGTAGGTATTCCAGTAGTATCTCAGGGCGTTCTGGGCTACACTCCGACACGACTTGTACCGCTTTTGGGGGTCTGACTTTTACCAACCCCCTAGGCCCGCCATGCGATACTCATAGACGAACGGACCGGACTGTACGGATATTGTCACTGACAGGCTCAGTAGGGTGTCGGGGTGAGCTTCCTCATCGACGTCCCTTTTGGTCGATAGCTGGTGGCCCGTCACGTATTGGCTTATACCTCTGACGTGCTAGTGGTTAAATCCACAGCCATAGTATTGACGAGTCTTTAGAGTCCACCACACTTTCAGTTACTCAGCTTTCGGGCGAAACGCTGTAGAGGCCGTATGGAGATATGGCAGGGTCCGATCAGAAACGTGCGGTATTGCACGGATCAGGATCGGACAGTTTTGTACTAGTGGCCGTATAGTTATATGGCAGGGTTCGATCAGATACGTGCGGTATTGCACGGATCAGGATCGAACGTTTTTTACTAGCCGGCTTTGGTTTAAGCCGGTACTAGTTTAGTACAGTGTAGATTTTGTCTCATTGCATCTGTATCCGGTCGGAATACAGATGCGGGTGTGTATGCACAGTGTCGGGGTTTTTCCTGTAATTTATTACGGGACCAGTTTTCTGGAGTTGCCAGTTTGCATTCCGTTCCGGCCGGTTTTCCTTTGTTCTTTCCCGACCGGACTTTTCCGATGGAGGGGGTTATTTGCAAGTTTGCAAATAACACTTTGTGGAGGTTTTCTTTGCATATTGTTTGATTATGATATCTTTCATCCATGCTTGCTTTATGTTGATTAGAAAGGGTATGGGTTTAAAGTGGAAAGCATGGTTGAATGTTTATTTGTCTCTTGATGTGGTTACCTCCTCTTTTCACCCTACACTCACCTTCCTTCTTACTTCTTATTACCTCCTCCACCCTTCTCATTTTGAAAAACATAAGTTTCTCATTTAGAAAAGAAGAAGAAGAAAAAGAAAGAGAGAAAGAAAAAGAATGAGAGAGTTCATCTTAGTTTTGTGAGGAATTCTTCATCTCCTTCTTCTTCTTGTTTCGGAAAAATGAAAGCACCATTTTTCCTAACCCCAATCCTCCATCATGGCAACTACAAACCCCAAGTGAGACAACCATCTTCTACACTACTTTCTACAGCATATCTTGAGCATGTCGAGTTGCCGGCTTCATGCTCGAGTTGCCTCGGTATTGAGGCGGGAGCCCGTAAAAGACGAAGGCGATGTGGTGCCCCTTCCGGCGAGGAGGCGACGATGTGGAGCCAAGACTTTCCGCGGGAGATCGGGATGATGAAGAGAAGACCGGAGGACTCGGATCACTCGGTATACTTCTCACCCTATCTCTTGTTTGCTAGCGTAGGTTAATGGTTATCGATCCGGGTTTTCTTTGTCCGCGGTAGCGCCGGTTTCCGAGCAAGGAAAATTTTTTATTCCGCAATTTGGCCTCGAGTAAGACGGCCGGGGCGCTGCCGTGGCGCAACATGGTATCAGAGCCACGCCATTAACCTTACCTAGCTTCGTTTGATGTGTTTGCGTTTCCGATCGACCGAAATTTCCAAAAACCGTATTTTTATTGCACATCAGTTTCTGTCGAAATTTTTTGAAGTCCAAAAATTTTTCAGGTGATCTCAGAAAGATGTGCAGGGTGTTCTAAGAACACTGGGAAAAAACGATACAGTGAGCCCTGACCTCGAGCGCGGAAGCGCGGCACTAACCCACTTTCTGCCGCCCTTCCGCCGCAATATGATGGGCCCACTTTGTCGTTTTTCTTCAGTTGTTTTATGGGCTGAAATTAGGGCTTTTGGAATATTAAATTTGGGCCCAGGTTTTCTGTGACTGCTACAGTTTTGATTGGGGGCCCACTTGTTAATTTTTGGTCAATCGGAAAATTTTAAACACATTTTTCACAGTATTTACATTATATCTGCGACCGTGAATGTCACTCGATCGGTAAATCCGGTCTAACTGCTATAGCCCGGTTAGACGGATTTGCGAACGTGACTTTCACGTTGATGTTCTATATTTATGCTGTGATGTTGCGGATCGGTCGTGGGGATAGCCTGGATGCAATGCTAGTACAGTTTTTGTTGTATTATGTATATTTGATATTGCGGGGCGAGCGTCCGACATGTGGACTGCCGTCACTGCCTGTTTGTATTATTCTTTTGGGGCACGACCTGGTTGCGGTCGATGTACCCGGTATATGTATATTTTACTATTCTGTACTAGGGTTACCCCGCGGAGGGGTGCGCGGATAGCCGGGTTCTGGAGGGCAACAAGCCCGCATCTCATGGCATTGGGACGGAGGGGGCTTCACTCCAGGATTGGCTGGCTATTCGCCGCACTCGTAGGGGGTATAGGATTTCATTGCACAGGCTATCCACACGACCAGGGGAACGTCGGGTTTCAGCAGCGGCTCTGTGAAACCCGGGGCTTCCAGATATCTGTTTTGTTCTGTGATGCTGTACATTTCTGTGATGTTGCATTTTATTCACGCCTTGAGCGAAATACTATATATTGGTATATATATTAGTAGATGTTGTATATGTTTTTCATCCAGTCCCCGCTCTGCCGTTAGTTAGCTAACCTAACGGGTGATGACGGGACCCAGTGGCGAATGCGGATGGCATATACGTACGTCAGTATATTTTCGTTCTTTGTGGTGTGATCATTTGATGGGACTGCGTTGATTCGGATCAATGCAAGATAAACAAACCTATTCTGATGTTGTTGGAACACTTTTTCAAAAAGCTGTTATTGCAAGGACGTTCACTTTTGTTTTGCATCGTGGTATTCATTTGGAATATCCTGCTCCTCAGTCGACGAGGCAAGGGCCGAGATCCCTTCACCGGGAGTGACCCCTTGGACAGTAGTTTACGTCAGGGCATTAACTTCACTATAGCCGATTACTTTTGCTTTGCATCGTGGTATTGATTTGGAATATCCTGCACCCCATTCTACGGGGAAAGAGCCGAGATCCCTTCACCGGGAGTGACCTCTTTAGTAAAGGTTTTCGTCACTATATTTTATAAAAGGCTATGCAGTTCCTTCAACGATATCAAGTTCATTACGCTAATGGTTTTTCGCCAAAAACCAGCCGTAGCCCTCCGTCATTTCTTACAAGTATTACTTAGTATTCGTGCTGCGTTTGTTGACTGTGTCAAGGCGTAGTGTGCGGTAGCTAAGTAGTGTTTGTTTGCAGCATATTAATGGGATTGGTTAGGACAGTCGTGCGGCCTTGTTGACTGTGTCAAGGGCTCGTACGGGTGGGTTTAATGCAATCCAGGATAATGACGGGTTGAACTTGACTAGGACTCTTTGATTTGTTGACTGTGTCAAGGTCACTTGGGTCCTAGGGGTAAAAATCACATCGGGAGTTTCAAAAGAACTGAAACTTGCCAGGCATGCGCATACCTTCTGGAGTGTGATGACTTGAGTGGATTCCGTCAAGTTATCGTGCGATGATAGTTGGATCCCGATTCCCACTGATGAGTTGGTTTACTCCTCGGGTGATCCCGACTAATTCTTCTTTCAGGTTTGGAGGAGAATTTGAGGTACAGTGGGAGGTTTCCAGATTAGACAAAGTGATAACCATTCTGATCTAGGATAGAGTGCACGCTGAGTGTTTCTTTTCTCTCTCTCTGGCAGCGACCATTGACCCGACCCTGGACTATGACTCAGTGACCAAGTTGACCGAACCTTCTTAACACTGGCTTTTGGATTGTCAGAGTTGCAGACCTCATTGCCACTCCTACTTTTACCCTTTTCTCCAGGACACCCCGTATTACTACGAACGTCCACTTCCATTGGACAAAACCATCGTATGGTTAGATACGAACTCGAAGGACTTCGAGGATGGTTTCTGGTTCTGGAGAAAACGAATTGGATTATTCAGTTGTCTTTTCTTTTCACCTTCTCTCATTACGAGTACTCCTTGGTTTAGGAGATAGTACACCTATTACGCAAATTGGATAGTCTTCTTCCAAACCATAGGCTGGTGCCGACCGGTAGGGAATGAAGAAAACCAGTTAGCCTAAACGGTGTACAGAAGGTATTAAGTTAAGACAAAGCAAGGGATTAGTAAGAGGGCAAAGTAAGTTGCGACTGATATTCACGACCAAACCAAGTATTTCTTCGCCAATCCTAAATCACCTTTGTATTTCTCCAGGACACTCCGTATCACTACGAAGATCCACAGTTTATTGGATACTCCATCGTATGGTTATATACGAACTCGAAAGGAACTTGTTCCAGTTCGGGGATGGATTCTGGTTCAGGAGAAATAGGAATAAGGTACATTCAGGTGTCTTTTATCTTCACCTTCTCTCGCAATGCGAGTGCTCCTAGGATTAGGACAGTACACCCTTTATGCTTATTGGATAGTCTTCTTCCAAACCATAGGCTGGTGCCGAACGGTAGGGAAGGAAGAAAACCAATTGGCCTAAAGGGGTGTGCAGACGGTAATGACTAAAGACATATAAAGGGATTTAGAAAGATGGCAAAGAATTATACGGTTACAGTTGTGAATCTGGATAATGGAAGAGGCATTACTAGGAATACCGGCATACCCCGACGAAACATTTCAATGTTTCAGTTTCACTGTGTGATGTTAAAAGAAAACTGATTTCCCGATTAGACACTTACTCCAGGGTATGTATTTACCAGGTTGGATTCTCACATCTGTATGGTTTTACAGATGATGAGTGGGAGTAAGTTATTGGGAATTGGGTGATTGTCCTCATTATATCGGGATTCGTTGTAATCGGTGATATTTGAGGAAGTCACCTGGGTTGTTTGCCGGTCGGCAAATATTTGGTTTTGAATATCCGCTGTTATGCACCAATTTCAAATTGATATATCTGTACGTCTATTTTCATAGAGTGAGATATACCTTTTGATATTATGTCGATGACATTTACCTATATCAGTGGATGGTTAGGTAAGGAGCATTAAACAGCGGTGTAATTCTTCTTAACCATAAGTACAGTTTTCAACCTACGACACACAGTGAAAGAGTTGTTTGACTCAGCGGACTTATACAGAGTATTGTATGTTGTCCAGTGTCCATTAGGACAGAGGGGTTGGTGCTCGTACTATATTCGGTTTACTTATGGCTTCTCTAGATTTTAGACAGCTGTTTCGTGGAAACACAGGGTCTAAGTTTTGAGGAGTTATAGGTATTTGAATATAGTAGAGAACCAGGTGTAGCAAGTATCGGGATTCTTCAAAGAGATCGAAGATGTAGATACTTGTGTATGGTATTCAGTTGATAGTAATGATGAAGACAGATTGCTTCTCTTTCAGGTTACTCATAATTGGAAGCATTCCTAAGTTGAGTAACGCTGATCGACCTCCTTCCATTTAGTTGACATGCACTAGAGATAGCTGCATGATTTGAATCTGGTTCAATTAAATCAGTGCCTCTGGTTCTATATTGGATATAGAACAGTTCATATCTTAACGATGTTAAGGTACGGGGAGTTGTCCGGCTTATGCTTAAAACCAGACTCCGGATAACTCATGGCACGTTTCTGTAATGGCTGTTTGTGGGTTGACCCAGGCTATGACGAGGGTTGATTTTCTACCATCTGGATGAACAATAGCAATATTGTTCTAGACTCGCCACAGTTTTATTAAAAATGGATTTTTTCAGAAAACAGTAGTGGGAGTATGGTAGAACTGGAAGTAATTCCAGAACCACAAACGATTACTGAAGATTTGATAAGGAACCTAAAGATTCAATCTGTTTTGACATTCCATTGGCCACTCCGCAGATACGGTGGGTAACTTCAGGCACCCGAGTGGTACTCCGGTATTCTCAAGGACGGTGACAGGGAAGTTCTTGTTTACCCACACTTGCCATTGCTGTTGTTCCAGGCTGCGAGACCCGGCAGGAGGATGAGTATAGCGTCGTTCTAAACTAGCTTTGGAAGTGCACGTCTATATGACTCTGCCAGAGGGTTGTCGTAGTCAGTGGGAGCAGCGGAAGCATTGGTGGACATCAGGCTTATGTCTATTTATAGACTAAAGCAGAGATAGCGGAGATAGATCATCTGTTTCTGATGTGACAGTCATAGGTTTGACGTCATCAGAATAGGGGATAGATCTGTTGAGAAGGTAGTAGGAAGTGATATTCCTTTACTACAATCGGTTATACTTTGGTCGTCACACAGTGGTTTCTCCACATGGGACTTGGATATTATATCAGACATACTGGTTACTAGATCTATGGTTTTAGATCTAGATTTGGGTAGTTTCCCAATCTGGGTACCTTGACAGCATTCTATGAGTATTTAGAATGGACGACTCCAGGCACGGTAGTATACCTGCAGTTAATGGTGTCACCCTCTCTAAAGGTGTCTTATAGACTAAAGGGGAGAGGAATACTCTTGATTGGCAGATCACTTGCTTAGGCAATTGAGTCAATCATGAGATGTCAAGTACCACACCAGATGTTGTTCTTGCACTAGATGCAATAAGTTGATATTGATCCAATCCTGGAGAAACAGTCGGAGGCAGTTTTAGAACATAAGCTGATGTTCTAGGGATATGATAACGACAGCCTCATTTGGGAGACAGTTATCATTCCAGGCTTCCAAGGTGACATGGACGACAAGGAGGTTGTCAGAGTTATAGTTTTCCTTCTGATGAGGGGCAGTATTTTGGACAGGTGGTCCAAGGCAATACTGAGGGTGGCATGGTGCAGGATACTGATTAAGTTCAGTTGACGATATAGTCTAAGAAGTTTGGATTTGGAGTTCATTTATGAGCTAGGTCCCATCAGACATCCAGACATTCTAAGACAGGTATTGCTCATTTCGGGAGATGGCTTTCTCCGCGAACTTGAGATATAGAGAGATATAGAAAGAAACATCACAGCGGATCCACTCACTGAGGCTATTTCTCGAACGCAATAGTTTCGCAAACGAGCTTTGTGAGACTGACTAGTAGAGGAGTTGGGTGTTCGGTATCACACGGGCTGTGAGTATGCGATATCGCAATAATTAGCCTTGAGTGCAAGTGGGAGATTGTTGGAGATAGTGCCCTCAGAGTCAATTATTGGATCACAGGCACGTGATTGCAATGATTGAGGGAGGACCTATCCCGGTAGGACAGTCTTACTCGAGATGATAGTATGCTATCTGGTTTATCTTCATCATCGTGTACTGCTTTAGGTGACCTGACATGTCGCTATTACACGTTGATAGAGCCCCTAGGATTCTTGCTTGACGACCAGCAGTATGATGGCGATCATATACGTGGGAGCTGGGGTCTATAAGCACATCCTTAAAAGGTCCCTAGTCGTGGGAGTTTCGAGACTGGGCATCGATACTCCATTAGTAGACTAGTGTATACAGTCGAGACCCCGACGAGGGGCGGTGGCCGGTCTCACAAGCCACTGGTGTCAGTTGGTTCACCTAAGATGTATACAGGTGCTCATTGGGTTATGAGTACACCGGACAGGACTCGCCGGGAACCTGCCAGTTGGTCTTATACCAGACGTCAGATAGCAGTTCCCTGGTGACATGTGTACAGGTTAGTTCATCGACCTGAGGATCGTCATTTGTCTCGTGTGAGTTCCCACTGTACTTTGATTACTACCCTACCACGGCTCAAAGGAGTCGTGCAAACAGGTTTTAGTTGGGTACAGTCCCGAGCCACATGGAGGCAGTGAGCGGATCTTCAGGGGTTCGTCTCTCCCGGTATTGGGGGTGAGGTCGCGCTGTGTCTAGGAGAGCCATTACGCAAAGCCCTCGGCCGAGGCAGGAGATTTACTGGTAGGTATTCCAGTAGTATCTCAGGGCGTTCTGGGCTACACTCCGACACGACTTGTACCGCTTTTGGGGGTCTGACTTTTACCAACCCCCTAGGCCCGCCATGCGATACTCATAGACGAACGGACCGGACTGTACGGATATTGTCACTGACAGGCTCAGTAGGGTGTCGGGGTGAGCTTCCTCATCGACGTCCCTTTTGGTTGATAGCTGGTGGCCCGTCACGTATTGGCTTATACCTCTGACGTGCTAGTGGTTAAATCCACAGCCATAGTATTGACGAGTCTTTAGAGTCCACCACACTTTCAGTTACTCAGCTTTCGGGCGAAACGCTGTAGAGGCCGTATGGAGATATGGCAGGGTCCGATCAGAAACGTGCGGTATTGCACGGATCAGGATCGGACAGTTTTGTACTAGTGGCCGTATAGTTATATGGCAGGGTTCGATCAGATACGTGCGGTATTGCACGGATCAGGATCGAACGTTTTTTACTAGCCGGCTTTGGTTTAAGCCGGTACTAGTTTAGTACAGTGTAGATTTTGTCTCATTGCATCTGTATCCGGTCGGAATACAGATGCGGGTGTGTATGCACAGTGTCGGGGTTTTTCCTGTAATTTATTACGGGACCAGTTTTCTGGAGTTGCCAGTTTGCATTCCGTTCCGGCCGGTTTTCCTTTGTTCTTTCCCGACCGGACTTTTCCGATGGAGGGGGTTATTTGCAAGTTTGCAAATAACACTTTGTGGAGGTTTTCTTTGCATATTGTTTGATTATGATATCTTTCATCCATGCTTGCTTTATGTTGATTAGAAAGGGTATGGGTTTAAAGTGGAAAGCATGGTTGAATGTTTATTTGTCTCTTGATGTGGTTACCTCCTCTTTTCACCCTACACTCACCTTCCTTCTTACTTCTTATTACCTCCTCCACCCTTCTCATTTTGAAAAACATAAGTTTCTCATTTAGAAAAGAAGAAGAAGAAAAAGAAAGAGAGAAAGAAAAAGAATGAGAGAGTTCATCTTAGTTTTGTGAGGAATTCTTCATCTCCTTCTTCTTCTTGTTTCGGAAAAATGAAAGCACCATTTTTCCTAACCCCAATCCTCCATCATGGCAACTACAAACCCCAAGTGAGACAACCATCTTCTACACTACTTTCTACAGCATATCTTGAGCATGTCGAGTTGCCGGCTTCATGCTCGAGTTGCCTCGGTATTGAGGCGGGAGCCCGTAAAAGACGAAGGCGATGTGGTGCCCCTTCCGGCGAGGAGGCGACGATGTGGAGCCAAGACTTTCCGCGGGAGATCGGGATGATGAAGAGAAGACCGGAGGACTCGGATCACTCGGTATACTTCTCACCCTATCTCTTGTTTGCTAGCGTAGGTTAATGGTTATCGATCCGGGTTTTCTTTGTCCGCGGTAGCGCCGGTTTCCGAGCAAGGAAAATTTTTTATTCCGCAATTTGGCCTCGAGTAAGACGGCCGGGGCGCTGCCGTGGCACAACAAATTTTTAGTCTCAAACATGACTAATATTTCTTAGGTCTACAATAACCTTTCCCCCCTCAAATATGGGATTTGGTTTAAGGGTATATCTCTCCACACCTCTAATATATGTCGTAATTCTTCAACGTTTTCAGAGAGGTGGCGGGTATCGACAACCAATAACTCTTTGGTGCACTTCCAAATTGACGTGCACATATCAAATTGGATCGTACCTCAAATTGGGTGCATTCCATATTACCATTGCTCGTTTCGTCACGTAACAAATACATGTGTGCGCAAGATGGATAAAAGACCGAAATGTCTCTAAACTAACATTCGCCTCCAAAATGGCGATAATAGAACGAAACATTCTTAAACTAAAATAATAGAGCCCAAACGCTCTTTTGTTGGATTTTAAATAAAAATGATCCTGAAACCTTGTTAAGTGGATCTTAGTCTCAAATTGGACTAATGTATCCTTAACAAAAACAAATCGAGCCCCAAATGCTCACATACATTTAAGTCAATCTTAATATCAAAATAGATTAACGGTCCTTAAAGAAAAAACCCAAATCTAAAATATACGGATTTGGACTAATCCACATCCTACGGGCGACGACATAAATTAGTCTCCGTATACAATCCACGGGCAACCAAAACCAAAACAAAAACATACAAACGACACGAAGTGAACTTCCGGAGTAGGAGAAAGTGGTTATCATGATGCGGTAACATGATTAACTGCAGGGGCTTGCGCCTGCAGGGAAGAGCGTCTCCACAATCAAAACCCCCTCATAAACCAGGGGGAATCTGACGAAGTCTGCTACAACATCCGCATCCGTCCAAACCTCCGATTTACGGTGCCATAAATCAACTTGGTATCTTCGGAGAGGTGGAAAGATAAATCCAAATAGCATCTGCGCCCTGGAGACGGACCGGGAAGTCCCGACATCCCGGTCTGTCTTCCGGCGGTGAACAGATTCTGGCACGCCCGGTGGGACCTTTTCCTCTTTCCACTCCACACTTCGTGTGTCTTGTTTCGCGAACACAATTGCGGTTCGTTATGGTTGCCTTTGGATTCAAGATACTAAGATTTGGTGTCTTGTTCCTGTGCAGAAGAAGAAGAAAAATCAATGGCTTCTAGCTGCACAACTTGCAACAGCAACTCCTGCTCCGCCCCAACTGGAGGAGTGACTTATGGGCCGAACGCGGCCTCCATTTTTTCAATGCCGGTGGGGCAAGTAATAGGAGCCACTACTGGATTGTTCTTCGGGACCATGCTCCCACCAATGAGCGTCGGTGCCTCAACGCTTCAACCCGATGATCCCAAGAAGTCGGTCTTCCACCGACTGACGACCGCAACGGCTCCTCTCATCGAACCGTCCAAAAAGGGGGTCTCAGTCTTTAATAGGCTGAGCCAAAGCTCAAGCGGGCTCGCAAAGAAGCCCATGATTCCCGAAAGGGCTACCCCAAAAAGGATAGCCCTCCCAATTCCTGTTATAAATGAAGCTGTCAAAAGTTCTTCACCAGTCAAGCGATCGGTCTTTGAGAGGCTGACCGTTTCCAATCAAATCTTACTAAGGACGTCGATGTTTAACAGGCTGGCAACTGCTAGAGCTCCTCAACAAAACCAGGGGCAAGCCGCAACCGCTTCCGAAACCGAGACGGCTCCCTCTGCAAGACACGCTCGACGTCGCCACTGGCGCTGGGTGAGGAAAGCTGGGGGCAACTCCCCCTCTGGACTTACGCCCCCAGCTCCAATGGTGGAAGTTGATACTGCTGTTCCAACCGGGAACAGCTTTGAACCGCTGAAGAGGGTGCATAAAAACTCCCCTACAGCGGTAATAAAGAAACCACCTCCTCCTGTTGAGGTCCTTGTGTAGGAAAAACAGGAGCGGTCCCATCAGCGGCTCTCCTTCCAAATTCACAGAGTCTGGCGGAAAGTCCAAGACTCTTTGATCGACGAAAACTACTCCCGCCGACCAAAGAAATCGAAGGCTTAGCAAAAGAAAGATCATCCCTCCGTCATACAGCGAGGGGCTTCTTCTACAGAGGTGCCTGTCATAACGGCTCCTTCAACTTTGACCTCCCACAAAAGGACGAGGCCGGAGAAAATTCCACTGCCGGCGGCAAACTCCAAAGGCGACGGACCCAAATGCCCCAGTTCTGGGGGCGTGATCATATACACGGTTTACATAGCTTCTATAAAGAAGAAAGCCGTGCTTCTGTAGGTCACCGGCCACAAACTCGGTCGCTGAAAAAAGTTCAGGAGCAACAATAAAATCTCCAAGAGATGCTGACAAAAATGACAACACTCACCGGGTAGAAAGAAAGTCCGGATTCAATAACCGAACAGCGCCAAGAACAGGAGACCGATACAGAGTTCCTGCGAAGGGTGCTTGATAGAAAAGACAAGGAGGCCGTGGAATAAGCTGCTAACATAAAGCAGACGGCGCTCTTGTTCCAGGACATGGTTGGAATGATGATCCAGCCAGAGCCTTCAGCCGAGGATTCGCCGATAATCATCGAGGATGATAGAGGGGAAACTTCAAACCCTCTTCCGGCTTTGTCGACAGCTAAGGAGGAAACGATCTCCAAGGCTGCTTTTGATGACTATATAGCTCAACAAATATAAGTTCATCAAGCTAGTGAAGCGGCCATCCAAACTGTCAGAACTGGGTGACCGTATCCAGGCTGGTATGACCAAATCAAGTACCCTCTGGGATATACAATTCCTAAATTCCATGTGTACAAGGGGGCATGCAACCCACACCAGCACATCGTGCAGTTCAGAGCTCTGTGCGGCAACACTGGAGGTGACGACAATCTGTTGCTTCGCCAGTTCGTTGGTAGCCTATCAGAGACGGCCTTTGAATGGTACTCAGAGCTCCTAAATGACTCCGTGAAAACATTCACAGAAATGGAACTGTTGTTCACATAGCGGTTCGCCAGCGCAAGCGAGTGCACCCCGATCACGGCATTAATCAATGCCAGGGTGAAGTCAGGAGAAACCTGGGTCCAATACGCGATCCGGTGGCGGAACGTATGATCAAAATGTGAACAGCGCATCGAAGAATCTCCTGCCGTGGGCATGTTCATCGGGACTCTTGATCCTCAAACAACTGTGTCCCTGTTCATGACGTTCTTCAAGCCGACCACTTTCCAGGCTTTGATTGACAAACTGACCCAAATGGACCAGATGGGCCACAGGCCTTCCTCCTAAAAAATGGACCCTCGAAATGCTAAGGGAAAAAGGAAAGCGGCCTTCGTTGCCAACACTCAATAACAACTGAGTGACCCGAAACCGATTGCTCACCAAAACAACACGTGACCACACTTATCCTTGGAAGAAAGGCTAGAACGCGCTTACTCGTTTCCCCATAACAAGAGGAGGAGACTGTTCGAGTTGTCTGTGCACAACAAACTCATTACATTGCCAGACCCACGGCGTCCACCGCAACCCGGCGACGTCAACAACCTCAACTACTGCTCCTATCACAGAATGGTGAGCCATCCAATTGAAGATTGCTATGTATTCAAGAACTGGGTTGAGGACCAGTATCAACAGAGGAAATTCGCCCTGTCTGAGAACTAGAGGGTGAACACGCCTCAGAAGCACACTTCTAAAAAGGTGGATATGCTGGGGGCATCATGCTCGCTCATGGAAGAAGCTCTATGGGAAGTCGTTCTTTCAGCTAAAACCAAAAGAATGCTGAAGGATCTCCAAGAATGTCCGACAGTCAGGTGGAGAAGCCCACTTGAACCGGAAATCATTGAAGGGATGCTGAAACCGCGTCCTGTACCGAAAACTGTCTACAAAGGGCAAATTCCTCAAGTTGAGCCTACAAAGTCTTCGAAGAAAAAGAAGAAGACCAAGAAACCTGTGCAACCTGCCGAGTATGACGAAAAACGCACAGACCTATAAAGATACATTGACGCGCTAGAGGATTACAACCAGAAGGCACGAACACCGGTCACCCTCGAAGAGTTCTTCAAGCATATTCTTGAGAACAAAGATGGTGACAGCGAGAAGGAAAATGACTCATCAGAAGAAACCGAAGACTATGTAGCAAGTTGCCATATGGTCTCCTATTCGTCGTTAAATGGTGAAGAAGTTCCCTCAGCGTTAGAAAACCACGCAGAGGAACTGGGGGCAGAATCGGTGCTAAAACCCCCAGAACTGTCAGAAGACCTGATCGATAGGCTGTTAAACGAAGCCTTTCAGAAGAGTAAAGCTGACCAAGAACGCGAAATAACCATATACGAAAAAGCTAAGCGTCAGCGTCAGGATGAACAAGCTGCGGCAAGGAGGAGTCGTAAAGTACCCCGACTAGACCAAAGCACACCTGCGGCAAACAAGAGCAGGATCAAGACAGAGAAGCAGTTCCCCAAAGCCCTGTCAGAGGGAATGAAGCTGCCACCTATGGTAGGAAACACTCCTGGGGTCATATGTCTCGATGGAGAGGATTTATATCCAAACTACTGCCTATATCATCGGAGGATTACCCACCCCACCGCAGAATGCAGTGCCTTCAAGAAGTGGTGGCAATGATATGTTGCCCGTCAAAAACACTTCAAGAGGATGAAGCGCGTAGCTCGTCGACCGCAAAAAAGTGCGGCAAGTGCGCGTGAGAAAACTACCGGCAACTTTCATATAGTTGATACCAGTTCGGAAGGGGATAAACCCCAGGTTCGTACCTTCGGGAGCGACTCTGAGGACCAAATGACCCTCAGCCCTCTCTTCAAAGACTCCACCTTCGAAAAAGAAGAGGGGGAGAAGAACTGTGGGAACATTCAGCTGCGTAACCGTATGCTGCCTGAAGAGAACCTCGGACCTACAAACAAAGGTTCGAGCCAAAGAGACAAAAGGAAAAAAAAATCCTTGAGGAAATCATCCTTGATGAGGGAGTTGTCAAAGTGCTCGCAGTAAAGGACCCACCTAAAAAAAATAAGGTGGATTACAATGTCCTGGCACATTTGAGGAAAATACTTTCACAATTGAGTATATTGAATGCACTCCTCCGATCCAAAGAGGCACGAGATTATCTGATCAAGGCATTACAAGAGCCTGATCAATTCCAAGCTTTCTTCGCAGAAGAGAAGATGAAGGACGAGCTGGAGGAGGTTCACACAGCTGACATTACATTCAGTGATGAAGATCTCCTCCTCGAAACGTGCGAGCATAATCGCCCGTTATACGTCACCGGGTACTGCCACGACATTAAGATAGGTAAAATCCTTGTCGACAACAGATCTTCTGTCAATCTTCTCAATGTGAAAGTGCTGAAGGAGATTTTTATGAACGTTCAACACTTGGCACGAGAAAAAATTACCATCTCCGGGTTCGACTCACAGTCGTCATGGATGCTTGGGTCCGTAATACCGACGTTACGTTTCGGGCTGCTCATCATTGACAACACATTTCATGTCATTGATGCCAAGACTTTCTATAATGCTCTGCTCGGCAGGCCCTGGCTGCATGAGTACAACGTCATCCCTTCTACACAACATCAGTGTATGAAGTATTTCAAGGATGGTTTGGAATGCACCGTCACAGGGGAGCTGAATCCATTCTCCGTAAACGAGGTCCGGAAATATGAAGATGTAAAGTACTTCCTACCGAACTTCGAAGATACAGAGAGGTGTCATAAGCCGGAGGATAAATAGAAGTCCGTCGCCACTATCCTGATCTTTGGGAGCGACTCCGAGGATGATTAAGAAATATTCTACTCGGGGCAATCCCAGAAAGAAAACAACAAGCCCGGACCATCGACCCTATTCTGGTCTTTGGTAGCGACTCTAAGGATGAGGCCGACGCAGTGTTCTCCATCTGCCCGTAACTACAAGCCTTCGATGAAGCAGATCAGAGCCTGCAAATCACAATGGTTCCGCCTCGGCATTATAAGGAACTTGATGTGCTCGATACATATAGCGTACAGGAACTACAAATTTTCTACGTGCCTCCCAGGCGAAGAGATGAGAAGGCGATCCTCTTCTACCAATCTATGGAGACCATAGTAGAGAAAGAAGTCTGGCACGGTGCCGATTTTACACTTGATAGGCTTCAACCAATCCGTCTGCCAAGATACTACATGGATGGATTGAAAAGACCATTAAGATGCTAAGGTGTACTCTTCGAACAAACTGTTCAAAAGCCCACTTCTATAAAAAGATTTGGGATATCCCTGGGTCCCAGCGAAAGATGCCCAACGGGAAGCTGGAAACAACCGGGCTCGGATATGTCCGGTCCAAGAAACAGGAACGATTCTACAGCTGCCGCGCCATAAACAGCTATGGTGAAGAAGAGAACGCTCTTCCAAATAGCTGTGACTTTGAAACAGAACGAGATCCCGCTTTAAAAACGTTAAGCCCATCGTTCGAAGAACAAGTTGACAAACTAATAAAAGAAGCCTGTCAAAAGATCCTGGATAGCCACAGTCGCGAAATGGTTATTTATGAAAAGGCCAAGACACAACGCCTCAACTAGCAATCCACGGAGAAAGAAGACTACAATGCTCTCCATCCCCAGCTCGCTGTATGTCCCCGCAACAAGGAAAAATCCCGAAATAGAGGCAAAAATAAGACAAATAGTGCAA
Source organism: Agapanthus africanus (assembly GCA_030015575.1). Classification (NCBI taxonomy): domain Eukaryota; kingdom Viridiplantae; phylum Streptophyta; class Magnoliopsida; order Asparagales; family Amaryllidaceae; genus Agapanthus; species Agapanthus africanus. The sequence goes on along the minus strand of JASDDO010000019.1, from coordinate 88,748,854 downwards.
ACAACATTCGCAAACAACAGGGCAGATCTAAGAAGCCATGCTGTCAAGAAGAACGTAATTGGAACCCGTCCTTTATCAAGAAGATGGGTCGGGAATACTCTTTCCCTCAAGACAAGACAAGAAAAATATTCAACCTTGTCATGCCGCATCAAATGGTAACGCTCCCAAAGTCTCGGCATCCCGAACAAATGAACGAGGTCCATCACCCGGATTATTGCTCCTATCACCAAGCAATAGGACATCCCCTTGAAGATTGCTTAACCTTCAAAGACTGGGTTGAAGACCAGTATCAATAAGGTAGGTTCGCTTTATCCGACAGCTGGAGGGTAACCCCTCCGCAAAAGCATGAGCCAAAGAAAACCTATATCGTAAGGATAGAACCAGCCCAACATCAAGAATGGAATCAGACTCGTACGTGCCATGTGATAACACTTTCAGAAAGGGATGGGCATAAGGTTATGGATGACCTTTTCAAGTTATTCACAAATGAAAACGAGGATGAGGTGATCTCAGAATTTCCACCGGCACCAAAAGAGCTGGAAGACGGGATACACACCATGGCGGATAACCTAAAGAAAATTGACTAAGGGACGGAAAACGATCCGAGGCCCACGTTCGTCAGTGAGTTGCAATCTAGAAAACAGGTAGCCACGTTAAAAGGTGTGCTCATGCAATGTAAAGACTGCTTTGCATGGAACTATTCCGAGATGCCGGGATTAGATCCAAAAGTAGCAGTACATAAACTGGCCATATCGTCGGACATCAAGCCAGTCAAGTAAGCACCAAGAAGAATACGGCTCAAACTCGAGATGAGTATCAATGCCGAAGTTAAGAAACTAATTGACTCCGTCTTCATCCAGGAAGTTCAATATCCTGACTGGATTGCCAACATCGTTCCGGTGATGAAGAAAAATGGGACGGTGCGCATTTGTGTAGACTTTTGGGATCTCAACAAAGCTTGCCCGAAAGATGACTTCCCAGTACCTGTTACTGAGTTGATGATCAATAACACATCTACTCATGAGGTTTTCTCCTTCATGGATGGATCTTCAGGATCCAACCAAATAAAAATGCATCCTGAAGACTAAAAACATACCGCTTTCCGGACTCCGCTGGGCATATTCTGCTACAAGGTTATGCCTTTCGGTTTAAAGAACGCTGGCGCTACCTACCAGAGGGCCATGACGAAGATCTTCGATGACCTTATCCATGGGATTGTCGAATGCTATATCGACGACCTGGTGGTGAAAATCAAGTCTTTCGAGGAACATTGGGAACATCTGAACATAGTGTTCCAGCGTCTTCGAAAGTATAATCTGAAGTCGAATCCTCTAAAATGTGCGTTTGGAGTCTCCTCAGGCAAATTCCTGGGATTCATCATACGACACCGGGGTATCGAAATCGATCCCTCAAAGATCAAAGCGATTACAGAAATGTCCACGCCAAGGACCCTCAAGCAATTGCGATCTCTTCAAGGAAAGCTCACGTATATCCGACGGTTTATAGCTAACCTCTCGGAAAAATACCGTCCCTACAGTCATCTAATGAAGATGGAGACCCTGTTCGTCTGGGATCAAAAGTGCCAAAACGCACTAGACGAAATCAAGCGGTATTTACAAAATCCACCAGTGCTGACAGCTCCAGTTAAGGGAAAACCCCTCATCCTATATACAACAGCCTTTGAGGGTTCTCTAGGCGCGTTATAAGCATAGGAGAACGACTAAGGAAAGGAAAGAGCTCTGTACTACTTGAGTCGAGTTCTCTTGGGGGCAGAAAACAACTACTCCCCCTCATCGAAAAGCATTGTCTGGCACCAATCTTTGCGATAACGAAGCTCAGACACTACGTCTTGGCACATGAGGTTCATCTTATATCAAAGGTGGATCCTTTCAAATATCTAATGTCGAAGGCCATACTAACAGGAAGGTTTGCCAAATGGGTCATCCTCTTGATAGAGTTCTCGATAACGTATCGTCCTCTCAAAGCAGTGAAAGGCCAGGCTATCGCTGACTTTCTTACTGAACATCCGATACCAGCCGACTCCCACTTAAATTGTGAGTTGTCGGATGAACATGCGTTCGACACAATCGAAAGAGAGAAGGAAGAAAATGATTCTCAATGGGAACTCTACTTCGATGGAGCATCTTCATTGAAAAGGCGAAAGCATAACACCCCCATAATCAAAGCCGAAGTGGGCCTTATTTTCGTGACTCCGCAGGGAGGGATACTGCGTTATGCTCTTTCCTTAACGGAGTCAAGGACTAATAACAAAGCTGAATATGAAGCTTTGATAGCAGGTCTTGAGATCGCTGTCGACATGGGAATCAAAGACCTCCTCATATATAGATACTCCCAGCTGATCGTTAACCAAGTAAATGGCGACTATCAGACGTGCAAGCTAGAGCTAACAACATACGGTAAAAGAGTGCAGCAACTGCTGACACAAATCCCCTCCTACATCCTGGAGAGCATACCGCGTGTAGAAAATAGCAAGGCGGATACATTGGCCAAATTGGCTAAGGAATTAGCCGACGAAGACCTCGACGATATAAAGATCATCGTGCAAAGCCGCAGGGTTCTTGCGCCAGCAGAAATATCTTCGGAGGACTTAACGGAACCATTTGAGGAAAAAGAAACGGCCAAACAAACAGCTCTCCAAATAGAGGACGAAGAAAAGGTCAAGGATTGGAGGGAAGTCTTCGTAGACTACTTCAAATCCCAACGAACGTCCAAAAATGCATCATCTAGATATCGGCTCATGAAACGAGCCCTGTCTTTTACCTTCGTCAATGATACTCTATACAAGAGATTGTTTGACTGCTTGTGGTTAAGATGCCTGGGATCAGAAGAAGCGAACATAGTCGTCCAAGAAGCCCATGATGGACTCTGTAGTTCTCATCAAGCTGGGCCAAAAATTAAACTGAAGATCAAAAGAATGGGTTACTGCTGGACCATAATGATTTAGGACCGCCTCGAATATGCGAAGCGGTGTCACTCGTGCTAAATTCACGGGGATTTCATCCACCAGCATCCAAATTTGCTACACCCAACAGTAGCTAGCTGGCCGTTCGAAATGTGGTGAACCGATATAATTGGCCCCATTGAACCAGCATCATCCAAAGGACATCGGTTCATACTGGCAGCGACCGACTACTTTTCTAAGTGGGCAGAAGCAGTACCACTAAGGGAGGTGAAGACTGAGAATATCCTCCATTTCTTCAAAACCCATGTCATCTACCGATTCGGCACCCCACGACGGATAATCTTGGATAATGGACCAGCCTACAGGAGCCAAAAAATCAGCCGCGTCGCAGAACAATATAAAATAGATCGGAGATATTCTTCAGTCTATAATTCTCGTGCCAACGGTCTAGCTGAGGCTTTCAACAAGACCTTGACGAAGATTATAAAGAAAACAGTGTCCAGAAACAAGAGAGACTGGCATGAAAGGTTGCATGAAGCTTTCTGGGCGTACCGAATAACGTTCAAAATAGCGACGAATTTAACACCATACACGTTGGTATTTGGCACGGAAGTAGTGCTTCCTCTGGAAGCGGAACTTCTTTCTCTACGAGTAGTAGTTTGATATAAGTTGACAGATGAAGAAAATGCTCATCTTCGGCTCGAGGAGCTCGACGCCCTCGATGAGGCTCGCCTTATAGCACAGCAAAACCTGGAGGCTTATAAGGCAAGGATGACACGGTCATACGAAAAACTGACCAGGCCGAGAACATTCCGCCAAGGCGAACTCGTGCTAATCGTCAAAAGACCTATGATTCCCAATCGTGCAAAACGGGGGAAGTTCGAGCCAAACTATGAAGGCCCGTACATTATAGACAAAGTTTACCAGGTGGAGCCTACCTGTTCATGGATATATATGGCGAAAGACCCTTTCGGCCAATAAATAGCCAATTCCTCAAAAAGTACTATGCCTAATGGGTTACGACCCGGGTCAATGATAGATAACGACGCCTGTGTCCACTCACTATCTTCCTGAGTCAGAATACTAAAAGTAGTATCCAAAAGATCCGTCGCCTCAAAAATGGCGATAACGGACCGAGACATCCCTAAACTAATACCCGTTTCCGACAACGAACGGAGAAGTTTTTAAACTAAAATTTCGCCTCAAACATGGAGACAACGGACTAAGAAGTCCTTAAACTAATATTCGCTTCAACATGACGGACCGAGATGTCCTTAAACTAAATATCCGCCTAAAAAATGGTGATATTGGCCCGAAAGTCCCTAAACTAGAAATTCCGCCTCAAATATGGCGACAACGGACTGAGATGTCCTTAAACTAAAACTTCGCCTCAAACGGCGATAACGGACCGAAATGTCCTTAAACTAAAATTTCGCCTCAAACACGGTACATTGTCCAAAATACGGCGATATTCACCCTTGAGATCTATATTGCAATCGAAGCCTCAACGACGAAGGTTGCAACTCAAGTCTTATCGGTTGTACAACTACTCCAGCAGTGAAGTCACCTCCACGTCCCACCGGCAAACAGACAGGTCACGTAAAAAAAAGGTACGTCCACAAGCAAAATGGGCACGGATGAAAACCCGACAGGGCGTCGTGAGTAAAAACAGCATGACTGCCGGTGAGCTTGTGAAAACCCGAAAGGGCGCAATCTCGGTAAAAAAAAAGGTACATCCACAAGCAAAATGTGCACGGATGAAAACCCAAAAAGGTGCCGTGAGTAAAAACAACAGGACTACCGGTGAGCTTATGAAAACCCAAAAGGGCGCAGTCTCGTTAAAATAAATACACTTACGAGATCCTCACGACTTGTGAGGAGAATTTCCCCATGAGACCCTCACAGCTCACGGGATTCAAAAGCCTTAAGCTTCAAGCACCTAAACTTGTTTTTAAGCCATCACATTCCCCAACTTGCGCTACAGGCGGTCCAATATTGGCCCTTGTATACAATCCACGGTTATGAATAAATTTTTCCCCACCAAGTTCCACTAATGATGAGAAATGTCCCCATATGGTGAGCGACACTTGTAAGTCCTCTCGACTTATAAGGAGAAAACACTCTTGGAAGATCTTTACGACTTACGAGAGAAAATATCACCTGGGAATTCCCACGATTCCTAAGGAGAAAATACACTTACGAGATCCTCACGACTCGTAGGGAGAAATACCTTTATGAGACCCTTACGGCTCATAAAGTCAAAAAGTCTTAGTCGACAGGATCCTAACTCTGTTTGCTAAGCCACCTTTGTTCAAATCAACAAAGGCAAATGATGAGTCGCTCCTGGCAATATTCCAGTCGTAGCGATGATGATGCCTAAAAGGGTATCAAACTTTAAGTCCTCTCAAGGCAAATGATGATTCGCTCCTGGCAATATCCCAGTTTTAGCGATGCTGATACCTAAAAAGGTATCAAACTTCAAGTCCTCTCAAGACAAATGATGATTTGCTCATGGCAATATCCTAGTTGTAGCGATGATGATGCCTAAAAAGGCGTCAAACTCTAAGTCCTTTCACGGCAAATGATGATTCGCTCCTGGCAATATCCCAGTTGTAGCGATACTGATGCCTAAACAGGCGTCAAACTTTAAGTCTTTTCACGGCAAATGATGATTTACTCCTGGCAATATTCCAGTCATAGCGATGCTGATGCCAAGGTTGGATCAGATTCCAAACTCGCAATAAAAACAGCAGCGAGTAGAAAAAAATATGCATATAAAGACAGCCGAATTGATGGGGTAACTCGCAATAAAAATCAGCGAGCAAAAAATATGCATATAAAAACAGCCAAAATGTTTGGGCAACTCACAATAAAAATCAGCGAGTAAAGATATAAAAATAGCCAAAATGGTTGGGCACCGTGGATAAAAAGCCGAAATGATTGGGCAATCACGACTTTCGTGATATGAAAAGCTAAAAAGATAGAGTATCGCGGCAATAAAAAAAATAAAATAAAATTTCCTTTGCCCTACAAGTATATCCATATTGAGTCTTGTATACGATCCATGGGCACAAATAAAAGAAAGGGAACCATATTTTCCCACCACGCTCCGTTAAAGGGAGAGCCAGATCTTGATGGAAACATTTACAGCCTAAAAATCAGCTCGACTCTCTTCTCATTCTAACAGGGTGAAGACGTGACATCAGCAAAGCTCCAAGGAGCCAAATAGAAAAGGAGTAATGGCAAAATCCCAGCTCCAACTCGACGTTCCTTCTCGGTGCAGACACAATGTCAACAAACAAAAGTGGAGTGATGGAAAAAATCCTAGCTGCAGCTCGACGTTCTCCTCATTCAAGCAGGGTGCGGACGTAACTGTCAAATGAAATTGGAGCAATGGTATATTTATAGCTCCGGACCTCGATGGCGATACATACAGCATAAAGGTCATTTGGATGTCTACCCAATTTCATCAAAGAATCGGTATGACATCGCCAAAATAAAGTGGAGCAACGGCATGTCCCTAGCTATAGATCTCGATGGCAATATCTACAGCCTAGAGACCAGCCCGACGTTCCTTCTCAGTGCAGACGTGACGTCAACAAAGACCCAAAGGTCAAATAGAAATGGAGTCACGGCAAAATCATAGCTCCAAGTCTTGACGGTTCATATACAACTTAGAGACTATCCTGCCGTTCCTTCTCACTCTAGCAGGATGTAGATACAACGTTAACAAAAGACCCAAGGGTCGAAAAAAATGGAGCAATAGCATATTCCTAGCTCCGGACTTCAACTGCGATACATACAGCATGGAGGTCCTATAGATGTCTACCTTACTTCAGCAAAGAATCGGCACGACATCGTCAAATAAAAAAATGAAGCAATGACATATTCCTAATTTCGGGTCTTGAAGGCTACTCAGATAAAGCCTAAAAGACTATCGGAGATCATCCCATACCGGAGCGGAGTGGTTATGACTCATCGGGGCTCCAAATTGAGCCTAACCTCCAGTAAAAAGCGTCATGGAAAATTCCTAACGCTTGCTCTTCCGATGGTAATATGATCTAAGGAGATTATTTGAAGACGTCTTGTCCAGCCTCAGAAGGGATCAGAGACACGACAGTCGCGGGGCTACTCGAACAGCAGCTTAAAGACTGCATATTAAGGAATACATCAGCCAATGCAAAGGTACCACAGACTAAAACCCTAGTACCATAAACCTAACGGACCCCCGTCGTAAAGAATAGGGGTTATCTATATTTGACGTTAGGATACCCCTGCGAGATCCTCTCGACTTATCTCGACTCGTAGGGAAAACATCTTTATGAAACCCTCACGGCTCATGAAGGTGAAAAGCTTTAGGCGATGGGGATATCAACCTGTTTCCTAAGCACTGTGGCCCTACAAGTAGGTCCAAACTGACTCTTGTATACTATCCATGGGCCACATTCTCCAAAGTTGAATACCGATGAGGAGAAGAAGCCATTTACGAGTCCTCTCGACTCGTAAGGAGAAAATTCTCTTGTGAGATCCTTACGACTCTCAAGAGAAAACACACTTAGGAGCCTTCACGACTTCTAAGGAGAAAATACACCTACGGGATCCTCTCGACTCGTAGGGAGAAAAGTCTTTATGAGACCCTCACGGCTCATAAAATTGAAAAGTCTTAGACGACAGATCTAAACTTGTTTCCTAAGCCATCGCGGCCCTATAAGTAGGTCCAGATTGACTCTTGTATACTATCCACGGGCCACATTCTCCAAAGTCAAATACCGATGAGGAGAAGAAGCCACTTACGAGTCCTCTCGACTTGTAAGGAGAAAATTCTCTTGTGAGATCCTTACGACTCTCAAGAGAAAACGCACTTAGGAGTCCCCACGACTTCTAAGAAGAAAATACACCTATGAGATCCTCTCGACTTGTAGGGAGAAAAGTCTTTATGAGACCCTCACGGCTCATAAAGTTGAAAAGTCTTAGGCGACAGATCTAAACCTATTTTCTAAGCCATCACTGCCCTACAAGGAGGTCCAAACCGACTCTTGTATATTATCCACGGGCCACATTCGCCAATGAAATGAAGAAGCTACTTACGGGACCTCACGACTCGTAAAGAAAAAAATACCCGAGTGAGATCCTTACGACTCATGGAGACGATGAACACTTAGAAATCCTCATGATTTTTAGGGAGAATACACACCTATGAGATCTTCAAGACTCATAGGGAGAAAAATCTTCTTGAGACCCTTACGGCTCATGAAGATAAAAAAAGCCTTAGCCTACAAGGATCCTAAACTTGTTTCTTAAGCTATCAATTCTATGACCATGCATAACTCTGCACTACTTCACCCACATACATACTTACGAGGGCAAAGTAGTGGGGGGCATTTGTTCCCGCCAAATTTTTTGGCTAAGAGCTATTTGTTCCCTTATAAAAAAAGGGAGAAAAAAGAAAGAGAAAAATAATTCTCACAGTTTGGTATCACGTGTTAAACACGTGATCGCTTATATGCAAAGCATATAAGCGCTGAAAAAAATAACAAAAAGGCCAAACTGGCATCATATGTTAAACACGTGAGTGTTCATATGCAAAGCATACGAGCGCTGAACATAAATAACCAAAGGCCAAACTGGCCTCACGTGTTAAACATGTGAGCGCTCATATGCAAAGTATATAAGCGCTGAAAACAAATAACTAAGGGCCAAACTGGCCTCACGTGTTAAACACGTGGAGCATATGAGCGCTGAATAAAATAAACCTAAAGGCTAAACTGGCCTCACGTGTTAACACGTGAGCGCTCATATGCATGTGAGCGTTCATATGCAAAGCATATGAGCGCTGAATATAAATAACCAATGGCCAAACATGCCTCACGTGTTAAATACGTGAGCGATCATATGCAAAGCATATGAGCATTGAAAATAAACAGGTTAAAACCCACAGTAGGGGTCACTTGTTAAACATGTGAGTTGTCTTGGCACATTCTTTGGCAGAGCTCACATGCAAAGTATGTGAGTGCCCCAATTTAAAATGATCCCATCTGATAGAATTAAATTCTATATGATAGAATTAAATTCTATTTGGGAAATATTTTCCCTGATCTTTTTAATATGGAAAGATCTTTTTCTAACAGAGAATCTTGGATTTAAAATCCAATGGTGATAAAATATCACTAATTAAACCATCTGATAGAATTAAATTCTATGTGGGAAATATTTTCCTGATCTTTCTCAAATTAGAAAGACCTTATCTGTTAAACAGAGAATCCTTGGATAAAAAATCCAACGGTGATCATCTGATAGAATAAAATTCTATCTTAGGAAAATATTATTCTAATCTTGTTAAACTAATAAGATATTCATATAACAAAATTAAATTCTATGTTAGGGAAATATATTCCTAAACTTGTTAAACTAACAAGATATTCATATGATAGAATAAAATTCTAATCTTGTTAAACTAACAAGATATTCATATGATATAATAAAATTCTATGTGATAAAATTAAATTCTATGTTGGAATAAAATTCTAATCTTGTTAAATTAATAAGATGTTCATATAACAGAATTAAATTCTATATTAGGAAAATATATTCTTAATCTTGTTAAACTAACAAGATATCCATATGATAGAATAAAATTCTAATCTTGTTAATCTAATATGATATTCATATGATAGAATAAAATTCTATCTTAGAAAAATATTTCCTAATCTTGTTAAACAAACAAGAAATTTTCTCTGTTAAACAGAGACCCTTTGGATTAAAAATCCAACGGTGAATAAAATTCACCGATTGATCTACGAGATCATTTTGATTTATCATGAAATCAATCATGATCTCTCAATGAGTGATTTTTTCAACAAATTGATTTTTCTCTTCTCCTATAAATAGGAGCAAAGAGATTAATCAAAAAGGAGAACAAGACGAAGAACAGGGAGAGAGAAGAGAGACTGAGATTTTTTTTCTAGAAGCTTCTGTATAAATAAAAAAGAAGAGTACAACGAGATCTTGAGAGAACAGGAGAATTTAATTCTCAAAGAAGAAGACTTTCCTCATTGATACCAGAGGTAAAAAAACAGAGATCATATTGTCTCTTCTTTACCTATCTAAGGGTTTAACCCTTCATTTAAGAACTCAGTTCTTTCCCCGGTTGAGATTCCCAGGAGCAAATCTCCCCACAAATTGAGAATTTAATTCTTATCGGGGAGATTTTGCCCCGCAGATTCAAAACTTAGGGGAAAAGAATTAAATTATAAAAAAGAGAGAGAAGAAGAATGAGAACATATAGGAATTTAATTCCTCCAAAAATTAGGGTTTAACCATATATATAAAGAACTTAGTTCTTCCATAAAAAAACAGTAATGATGATCCAAGATCTTCAAAACCAGAATCGTTAGTGCATAGCACTATTTTGAAGCCTCACGTGTTTCCCACGTGAGTGCTTCAAATGAACAAAGAGAGCAACTAAAACCGCATCACGTGTTTCCCACGTGAGTGTTAAAGCACCCCAGTATCAAAAAGAAAAGGGGAAGTCATGTGTTCTGTACTGTAAAAAAAGAGAGGGAGATAAAACCTAATGGACAGTGCCTATATTTGGGTGCCTCACGTGTGTCATGTGAGCGCCACAAAACTCTAGTTTTTAACTCTAATCCAGTGCCCACGTGAAACGCACGTGAGCACTGTATTCCTCAGTGCTTAGAACTGTTGGGTATTTATGGAAACCCAATCTTATCCCAAATTGGCTAAATTTCCCGAGATGAAATCTCTTTGATTCTAAAATAACCGAGCCCATATTGTTCGTGTTTTCCCAAACTGACCTTAGTCTAAAAAATGACTAGTGGTCTCCTATTGATGGTATCCCAAATGATATTCATCTTATATCTCCTAAGATAATTTTTAGTCTCAAACATGACTAACATTTCTTAGGTCTACCACGGTCTTTCCCCGCCTCAAATATGAGATTTAGCTTAAGGGTACATCTCTCCACACCTTTGATATATGTCGTTGTAATTCTTCAACGTCTTCAGAGATGTGGCGGGTGCCGACAACCAACAACTCTTTGGTGCACTTCCAAATTGACGTGCACATATCAAATCGGATCGTACCTTAAATTGGGTGCATTCTATATTACTATTGTTCGCTTCGTCACGTAACAAATACACGTGTGCGCAAGATGGATAAAATACCGAAATGTCCGTAAACTAATATTCGCCTTCAAAATAGCGATAATGGACCGAAACGTCCTTAAACTAAAATAATAGAGCCCAAACGCTCTTTTGTTGGATCTTAAATAAAAATGATCCTGAAACCTTGTTAAGTGAATCTTAGCCTTAAATTGGACTAATGTATCCTTAACAAAAACAAATCGAGCCCCAAATACTCACATACATTTAAGTCGATCTTAATCTCAAAATAGATTAACGGTCCTTAAAGAAAAAACCCAAATCTAAAATATACGGATTTGGACTAATCCACGCCCTATGGGCGACGACATAAATTAGTCTCCGTATACCCACAGGCAACCAAAATAAAAATAAAAAAACACACACACGACACGAAGTAAACTTCCGAAGCAGGAGAAAGTGGTTATCGCTCTGCGGTAACATAATTAACTGCAGGGGATTGCGCCTGCAGGGCAGAGCGTCTCCACAATCAAAAACCCCTCATAAACGAGGAAGAATCTGACGAAGTCTGCTATAACGGCCGCATCCGTCCAAACCTCCGATATACGGTGCCATAAATCAACTTGGTATCTTCGGAGAGGTGGACGGATAAATCCAAATAGCATCTGCCCCAAGGATTCAGGCCGGACGTCCCGACGTCCCGGTCCGTCTTCCGGCGGTGACAGTGGCATGCTGAGCAACAAACACCTTTTGTTCCTCATTGTGGTAGAATAGATATCCATGTAAATTCTTTAGATATCCCATAAAGTTGCAAAGAACTGATCGTGCTTCGAGTTTGTCCGGATTCTGTTTCTTAACATAGGCCAGCCAATCTCATATCTTAACTCGTTTAAGATATGGTCTCTTTCTACTCTATATCCCATATGGTGTTTTAGGCACGGAATTTGATAGAACTTGATTCAATAGGTATGCAGCTGTCTCAAGTGCATAACTCCAAAAGGAAATAGGTAACTCAGTGACACTCATCATAGAGCGCACCATCTTTAATAGGGTGCGATTTCTCCGCTCCGATACTCCACTGTGCTGTGGTGTATACGGAGGAGTAAGCTAAGAGAGAATCCCATTCTCTTTTAGGTAATCTCGAAATTTCATGCTTAAGTACTCCCCTCCTCGTTCAGATCGAAGGATTTTAATACTTTTATCGTCTGGTTCTCTACTTTGTACTTATATTCCTTGAATTTCTCAAAGGTTTCAGATTTGTGTTTCAACAGGAACACATGTCCGAATCTTAAGGGATCGTCGGTGAATGTAATGAAGTACGAGAAACCATTCCTGGCTTGTGTAGATATAAGACCGCATACATCACTATGTATCAGTCCCAAGAGTTCAGTAGCTCTTTCTCTGTGTCCTGTAAACGAAGTTTTGGTCATCTTGCCTTTGAGACATGACTGGAAAGTTTCATAAGATGTAAATTCGAACGGATTCAAATATCTATTTTTATGCAACTTAGCTAGTCTGGTCGCATTGATATGACCAAGTCTACAATGCCATGAGAAAGCTTTGTTCATTTATAAACATTTCCTCTTTTGTGTGTTATGTATATTTAGAATTGTGTTTTGATTTAGAACGTATATACCATTATATAACGTACCAAACTCAATCAACACTTGATTTATGAAATGTTCAAAACATTTTCCTCTAATACAAAGTTATATCCATTTTTAAATAATAAAGAAACGGATATTATAATGCACATCATCTTTGGTACGAAATAACAGTCATTCAGAATCAATGTATTACCATTTGGTGGTACTAGGTGATATTCGCCAACTGCTTTGGCTGCAACAATTGCTTCATTCCCTACTCTGAGAGACATATCACCCTTTCTCAGTTTTCTACTTCTCTTTAACCTATGTAACATATTAAAAATGTGGGATCTTGATCCAATATCTAATATCCAAGACGTAGAGCAGACTAAGAAATAGTTCTCTGTAACTAACACACCCAAAGAAGATGCATCAGAATGCTCTTTCTTTACTCGGGTTGCATGGGAATCCTTGTATTCCTCTATTCTTTGCTCAGACTTATGAAAGTCATAAGATAGAGCGGAATCAACGTTCCCCAGCCCAGTATAATAAGCGGGTTCGGTCAATACATCTATATTATTATCTTGATTATGGCGTGTCATGGTCGCTACCTGGAGAGAGAGAGAGAAGAAAACAGTTTAGCGTGCGCTCTTGCAAGATTAGATTGGTTATTATCTTATCTAATCAAGATGGCTCCTACTGTTTTTATCAAATCTTCCTTCAAACCCTAAAAGTTAAGATTAGCCGGGATTAATTACACCCTACAAGTTCGCCAATCGGTCAACCAGGCAGGTATTGGTATTCCCAGGGAGTCTCCCCATGCTTTCGTATGAAACTAATTAAATAACCTCATTGCGCAGGGGCATAACCCCGTTAACAAATTTCTTAGAAACCTGTTGGATTAGCTAATTGCAAAGTGGAAAACTCTCTCAGGAGTAACACTTACTCGCAGTGGGTATCGGGATCCAACTATCATATAGAATGTATGCAATCTTTTTGCAAATTTCAACACTTGAAATTCCCAATAACTGTTTTTACCCTATGCGGTTTATGAACTTGAAAAGGTCAACAAACCATAAACCGTAAGTCAAGTTCAACCCATCATTTCGTGATTGAATTAAACCCACCCGGACGACCCTCGACAAGGTCAATAAGGCCGTACGACTACCCTAATCCAATCGCATCATATGCGGCAGATAAGCACTAATCAGCTACTTCATACTACGCCTTGATAAGGTCAACATGTTGGGTTATGCCAGCACCGTGGCCATCAAATGCAGCCGGTGCGGAACATAAACCGGCGTTTAAAAACTTGGATCTAAAGAAACCCGTCGGACCGAAACATAAACCCTAAACCAGCAAACAACAAAGAGCTAAATTAAGTGATAGAACTGTTATACCGAATGATCCGTGTTCTTCGGTCTTCTACCATCTTCATAAGCTCCTAAGCTCCATGGATCGATTTTGGCCCCTGGTCTCCCTCCATCGAAGATGATCTACCTGAGAATTTATAGTTCGAGCTCCTATCTCAAAGCCGAGGTAACTAGGGTATCTAGTTCGCTATACTAGATAGCTTAGAGGATGTAGAGTCTAATGATGGATTAATATGTCTCATAACATCCTAGGTTTCTCAACATATGAGACTTTTAGGGTGGAGGTAGAAGAAGAAGGTTGAGGGAGATAAGAGTGTAGCGAGCATCCATGAAAATGGCTAAGTGTTGTGAACTAAAGTAAATGAATCATCAAGTCTCAGAAAATATCTCACAACACCAAATATCAAGCATGCCACAATAGTGCAACCATGAGTTACCCTATGAGTCACCAAGTAGCCATGCTATAATAAATGCAAATGCACAACTCATCCTTCCACCTCATTTAACCATTTAAGTAAAATGATTAAAACTAAAATGAGGTGTCATCTTCTAGAAGCACTTTGTAATAAATTACAAGAATACCCCTCATCCATATATACATACCCGTATCCGTATTCCGAAAAATATGAATACAAAGAGACAAAAATAATCCAACAATATAATACTAGAATCTGGCTTAAACCAAAACCCACTAGTATTATCCGTCCGAATCATGATACGTGCACAAGTGCACGTATATGATCGAATCCTGCCGTAAAACCATACCGCCTAAACATTGTTTCGCCCGAAGCAGGGAAGCCCTCTGTGTAGGACTCTAAAGACTTGTCAATACGCTGGCAGTGAGTTTAACCATAAGCACGTCATTGGCACTAGCTGTACGTAACGGCTACCCAGGTATTGAGCGAAAGGAAGGCTGACGAGCAAACTCATCCGAACCCTTTCTGAGCCTGTCCGTGATAATATCCATACAGTCCGGTCTGTTCGTTTAAGAGTATCGCATATCGAGTCTAGGGGGTAGATAAAGTCAAACCTCTAATGACGCGATATTTCGTGTCGGTATGAAGCCCATCACCAACTGAGAAACTACTGATCCAAATCAGTAATTCTTGTCCACCTTGGGTAAGGATTTCTGGTGATGGCCACTCATGCACCGCGCGACATCAACCCCCAATACCGGGAGAGACGAATCCCCGATGATCCGCTCATTGCTTCCATGTGTCTCGGGACTGTACCCAACTAAAACCTGTTTGCACGACTCCTTTGAGCCGTGGTAGAGTAGTAATCAAAGCACAGTGGGAACTTACAAGACAAATGACGATCTCAGGTCGACAGACTAACCTGTATACATGTCACCTGAGAACTGCTATCTGACAATAGGTATAATACCAACTAACATGTTCCTGGCGAGTCCGTCCAGTGTACTCATAACCCAATGAGCACCTGTATACTATCTTAGGTGACTAACTGACACCAATGGCTTGTGAGACCGGCCATCGCCCTTCGTCGGGGTCTCGATAAGTACACACTAGTCTACTCTGGAGTATCGATTTCCAGTCTCGATCCTCCCGCGATTAGGGACATTTAAGGATGTGCTTATAGACCACCCAGCTTCCACATATATGATCGCCATCATATTGCTGGTAGTCAAGCAAGAATCCTATGGATTCTATCAACATGTAATAGTGATCTGTAATACCATAAAAAGCATGTACATGATGATAAAGACAAATCAGATAGCATACTATCATTTTGAGTAAGACTGTTCTATCTGTATAGGTCCTCCCTCAATCATCATAATCACCTGCCTGCAATTACAATAATTGCCTTGAGAGCACTATAGCCAACAATCTCCCACTTGCACTTAAGGCTAATTATTGCGGTGTCTCATACTCACAGTCCATGTGATATCAAACACCCAACTTCTTTACTAATCAGTCTCACAAAGTCTGTTTGTGAAACTATTACGTTCGAGAAATAGCCTCATTGAGTGATCCGCTCCAATGTTTCTATCTTTATCTCTCTACATCTCAAATTCACGGAGAAAGACTATCTCCCGAAATGAGCAATACCTGTCTTAGAATTTGTTTGGATATCTGATGGGACCCAGTTCACAAATGAACTCCAAATCCAGCAAACTTTTTAGACTATCATCCACTGAATTTAATCAGTATCCTGCACCATATCTTCCACGGTATCCGCTTGCACTACCTGTCCAACATACTGCCCCTTAAAAGAGGAAAAACTATAACTCTGATAGTCACTCTGTCATCCAGGTCACCTTGGAAGCCTAAAATGATAACCGCCTCCCGGATGCCGTTACCATATACCAAGAACATCATCTTATGTTCATAACTGCTTCCCAACGTTTCTTCAGGATTGGATTAATATATACGCTTATTGCAGCTAGTGCAAAAAGCAATATCTGGTGTTGTACTTGACATCTCATGATTGACTTAATTGCCTAAGCAAGTGATATGTCAATTATGCAAATCCCTCTCTTTATCAGTCTAGAAGGCATCTCTTTAGAGAGGGTGAGTCCATCACTTGTGGGTACACCACCATGCCAGGAGCCGTCCATTCTAAATTACTTCAGAATAATATCAAAGTACCCGAATTGAGACACTTTTCAAATCTTGATCTAAAACCATAGATCTAGTCACCAGAATCCCTGATATTATATCCATATCCTATATGGAAAAACTCTATGTGACAACCACAGTATAACTGATCGTATTATAGGAAGAACTCTTCCTATTAAGTGCATGTCATCCAAATACCAGGATATCACTCCCTACTAATTTCTTACCAGATCTATCTCTTATTCTGATGAATTCAAACTCTATAACCGTCACATCAAAAATAGATGATCTATCTCCGCTATACCCGCTTTAGTCTATAAATAGACATAAGCTACTTGCCCACTATACTTCCGCTGCTCCCACTGACTACAACAACCCTATCACAGAGTCATATACACGTGCACTTCTAAAGCTAGTTTAGAACGACGCTATACTCATCTTCTTGCCAGAACTCATAGTCTAGAACAGCAGCAATGGAAAGTATGGGTAATCAAAAACCTCCCTGTCACCGTCTTTGAGGAGACCGAAGTACCTCTCGGGTGCCTGAGATTACCCACCAAATTTACGGAGTGACTAATGGATCATTGAAACCATTTGAATCCTCAGGTTCTATTAAATTTTCAGTAATCGTTTGTGGTTCTGGAATTACTTCCAGTTCTATCATACTCCCACTAATGTTTTCTGAAAAGAATCCATTTACTAAAACTGGTGGCGAGTCAAGAACAATATAACTATTGATCTTCCAGATGGTAGAATGTTAACCCTTGTCAAAGCCTGGGATAACCTACAAACTGCCATTACTGAAACGTGCCTTGAGTTTGTGTAGATTCTGGTTTTAAGCATCAGCCAGACAACTCCATATACTTTAACATCGTTAAGATATGAATCCATTCTATATATCTAATATAGAGACAAATGCACTAATTTAATTGGAACCAGATTCAAAAATCATACAGCCGTTTCCAGTGCATATCAACCAAATGGAAGAAGGCCATACAACATTACTCATCCAGGAATATATCCACGTATGAGTAACCTAAAAGAGAAGCAAGTTCTCAAAACTACTACTTACAACGGAATACCAGACATAAGTATCTACATCTTCGATCACCTTAAAGAATATTGATACTTGCAACATATGGTTCTCTACCTTATTCTTATACCTATAACTTCTCAAAATTTGGATCTTGTATTTCAATGAAATATTTCTAATACTAGAGAAGACAAGAGTAAATAGAATATGGTACGAGTACCAACCCCTTTGTACTAACGGACATCGGACAACATACAATATTTTGTATAAGTCCACTGAGTTTAACAACTCAAACCCTGTGCGTTGAAGGTTGAAAACTATACTATAGTTAAGAAGAATTATACCGTTGTTGAATACTGCTTACCTAATCATCAACCGATACAGGTAAATATCATATACATAATTTCAAAATGTTATATCTCACTTTATAAAATAAACGTACAGATATATCAGTTTAAAATTGGTGCATAACAACGGATATTCAAAACCAAATATTTGCCGTCAGGCAAAACCCAGGTGATTTCCTCAAATATCACCAATTACAAAGAATTCTGATATATATTGAGGATCTAATCACCCAATTCCCAATATTCTACTTCCACTTAGTATCCGTAACGCCATACAGATGTGAGAATCAAATCTGGTAAATACATACCTTGAAGTTAGAATCTAACTGGAAAAACAGTTTTCAATTAATATCGCACAGTCAAACTGAAACTTTAAAATGTTTGAACGGGTAACCGGATATTCCTAGTAATGCCTCTTCCACTATCCAGATTCATGACTGTAACCGTGTATTTCCTTACTATCACTCCAATCCTTTTATATGTCTTTACTTATTACCTTCTGTACACCACACTTAGGCTAATTGATTTTCTTCCTTCCCTACCCTTCAGCACCAGCCTAAGGTTTGGAAGAATACTATCCAATAAGCGCAATAGGTATACTCTCATAATACCAGGAGACCTCGCAACCTGAGAGAAGGTAAAGAGAAAAGACAACTGAATAATCCTATTCTATTTTTCCCGAACCAGAATCCATCCTCGAACTGGAACAAGTTCTTTCGAGTTCGTATGTAACTATACGATATCATATCCAAGCAATATGGATCTTCGTAGTGATACGAAGTGTTCTGGAGAAATCTAAAGGTGATATAGGAGTGGTAAGGGTATACGCGGTTTTGTCATGAATGATAGTAGTCGCAATTTCCTTTGCTCTTACTCTAATCTCTTTATCTGTTTTTACTTATTACCTTCTGTACACCACCTTTAGACTAATTGGTTTTCTTCCTTCAACACCTTTCGGCACCTGCCTATGGTTTGGAAGAAGACTATCCAATAAGCGCAATAGGTGTACTCTCCTAATAACAGGAGCCCTCACAACCTAAGAGAAGGTAAAGGGAAAAGACAACCGAATAATCCTATTCAATTTCTCTAGAACTGGAATCCATCCTCGAACTGGAACAAGTTTTTTCGAGTTCGTATGTAACTATACGATGGAATATCCAAGAAATATGGATTTTCATAGTGATACGAAGTGTTCCGGAGAAATGCAAAGGAGATGCAGGATTGACAATGATACATGCGACTCCGTAACAATTCAAAAGCCAAAGTGTTTTTAAGAAGGTTCGGTTAACTTGGTTCATGAGTTTTTAAGGTCAGGCCATGGTCGCTACCAAAGAGAGAGAGAAAAGAAATACTTAGCGTGTACTAATCTAGATTAGATTGGTTAATCACTTTATCTAATCAGTATGGATCCCACTGTTTCCTCGAATTCTCCTTCAAATCCTAAAAGGAGAATTAGTCGGGATCATCTAAAATCACCCGAGGAGTAACACCTACTCATCAGTGGGAATCGGGATTCAACTATCATCGCATGATAACTTGATGGAATCCAATCAAGTCACCACACTCCAGAAAGTATGCGCATGCCTGGCAAGTTTCCTTTATGTTTGAAACTCCCGATGTGGTTTTTACCCCAAGCGGTTTATGACCTTGACAAAGGCCAACAAATCATAAACCACTAGTCAGGTTCAACCCGTCATTATCCTGGATTAACCTAGACCCACCCATACAAACCCTTGAAAAAGGCCAACAAGGCTATACGACTGTCCTAGATAATCGCAACTCAATACAACAGACAAGCAATATCTAGCTACCGCACACTATGCCTGGACAAAGGCCAACAAACGCAGCACGAATATTAGGCACTACTCATCAGAAATGACGGTGGGATATGAATGTTTTTTGGCAAAAAATCTTTAACGTAATAAACTTGATATCGTTGAAGGAACTGAGTGGTTTTACAAATATATAGTGACACAAACTTTTGCTAAAGAGGTCACTCCCTGTGAAGGGATCTCGGCTCTTTCCTCATCGAATGAGGTGCGTGATATTCCAAACTGAATACCACGATACAAAGCAAAAGAATCGACTATAGTGAAGTTATTACGATGACGCAAACTTTTGCTCAAGCGGTCAATCCCGATGAAGGGATCTCGGCTCTTGCCTCGTCGAATGAGGTGCTGAATTTTCATAACCGAATAGCACTGTGCAAAGCAAAAGGAAACGTTTGTAATGTCAGTTTTTAAAAACTTGGTTCCAACAACATCATATAGGTTTGTTTTCCTTGCATTAATCGAAATTAATGCAATCCCATCAATTAAAGTATATCACACCAGAAAAGAACGAAAATACAATATACGTATATGCTATCCGCATTCGCCACAGGGCCCCATCATGCACCGTTAGGTTACTTAACTAATGACAGAGCGGGGGTTGGACTAGCGCGGGTGCAAAACATATACAACATCTACTAGTAAATATATAAATATATATAACAATCGTCCCAGGCATGATATAAGCAATATTACAGAAAAGAGATAAGCATCACAGAATTACGGATAATCTGGGAGCCCCGGGTTTCCTTTGAGCCACAAGTGAAACCCGACGTTCCCCTGGTCATGTGGATAGCCTGTGTAATGAAAACCTAGACCCCTACAAGTGCGGCAAGTTACCTGCAAATCCCAGAAGTGAGGCAACCCCAATCAACAAAGTGAATGAGCCACCCAGCACTTCACGGAATTCGGTAACTTGAGCACCCTTCCGTGGGTCAACCTATACCCCCTACGAGTGCAGCGAATAGCCTGCCAATTCTAGAGTGGGACCCCCTCCATCTCAACGCCATGAGATGCGGGCCCGTTGCCTTCTAGAACTCGGCTATTCGAGCATTCCAACGCGGGGTAATCCTAGTACAGAAAAGAAAAGTATATACAATGGCGACATCGACCTCAATCCAGTCATGCCCCAATAAAAGAATGTACAAACTGGCAGAGACGACAGTTCACATGTCGGATGCTCGCCTCGCAATACAAATATATAAATGAATCTGAACTGTACTACTACCACTGCACCATAGGCTATCCACCATGACATCCAATCCACAATATCAGCACAACTCAGAACATCAACGTGAATATCACGTTCGCAAACCCACGTCGAACATATAGCAACTAGTCGGGTTATTCCGCTCAAATGATATTCACGGTTGCAGATATATCACATGCACTGATAAACACGCACACTTAAAATTTCGATCGACTAAACTTTCCAAAATTGGCCCCAAATGCAAATCCAGCACTCAAAAAAATATGGGCCAAAACCATATATCATAAAAATTATATTTTCATGAACTAGAGCCCCAAAAAAAATTTGGGGCACTGTAGCTGATGTGAAAAAGTGTTTTTGTAAAGTAACCGCAATCAACAAGGCGTCGCGTATAGCTAGCTGTGGTGAGGACGGGTCGTTTGCAGAGATGCATGGAATTTCTAATCTTGCTTTAGACGAGTTGAATAAAATAAAAGAAGAAAAGAGAATAGATTCTAGATCTATGTTAACCACAGATGTAGAATATATATAAAGAAGGCTTATAGGGTTCATCGGATTTAGTAGTCATGGATGAATACAAAAGATGACTCATTTTATCTTTTGCTAGATTTAAAACTAGATCGATAGAGATGAATGCAGATTAGGATTTTTGTAGGGAATAAAGTTCCCACTCTTGATCCATATCTTTTCATTGACCTCTATTCATGTCTAACCTTTACCAAAACCATTGTTAATCTAATCTCAAATCGCGGTCGTGGCTACCAATGATTTGATAGTGCGCCCGATTAGGATGTTAACAATTGCTTTACTAAAGTTTATAAACTTTATAAGACTAGAAGGAGTTAAGAAATTTTCACCATCCATTGATCTACCATAATCCTACGAACCCTATTAAGCGGAGAATTACTCGCGTATGATAGAGATAGAAGAAGAAAGGATAGAGAAAGAAATCATAATAAAAATGCAGAAAGTAAAAATGCGATAAGAATAAAACAACTACCTTTATTAATCAACTAGATCAATTACACTTTTTGTTCCTTTAGAGAGTAGAATACAAAACTCTAGCTTGCTTCTCAATCTCTCTTGAAGGAGGTAGCTGAACAGCTGATTGATCAACCTGGATGTGTGGATCGTCTTAGACCTCGTGATCTTTTCGGTTTGATGCCTTTTCATATGAAGCTCTTGTTCTTTTATATAGCAGTAGAAGCAGAAATCCTAGTTACCTAATATGGTGATTTCCTATTTTGATTCTACCCACCAAATCTTGAATTCCAAATCCAAATAACGACCGCGGATACGCCGCAATATGTAGAGTTATGCCGCGGTTGGGCAACGGATTGGAGGAATTAGGTTTTGTGTGTAAGTCCATGTCATGCACCCCACGGTTCATGGGGAGGCGGAATATGTGAAAAACGATCATCAATGCATCGCAACACGGACTCGAGCTCACGGATCGTGACTAAACCTTAACTAGCAAACTACATGAGGTTTAAGTACTCGGATTTGAAGTTAAACCTCACGATACAAGTCCTTCGGGTCTTCATCGCTGTCCTCCTCATCATCGAAGGCTCCGAGGATCGTAACGTATCCCAGCTATCTCGACGGCCTCCTCGAGTCAAAGACGATCCACCCGAGAGTCTATAGACCGAGTTTCTATCTCGAATCTGAGATAATTACGGCTTCTAGTTTGCTAAGCTAGAAGTCCTAGATGGTGTAGAGTATTTAGATGGATTACTTTGTCTCTTTAAACCCTAGGATTCTCAACACATGAGAGATTTTAGGGTTTTGAGGAAGAAGAAGATGACTTGAGGAAAGAGGTGTTTGTGATCATGTTAATGAATAATCACTCATTCTTGAATAATATGAAGCATAAAAATATCTCTTGATAAATATCTAGAAAATATCAAGCATGCTTCATTTAATTCAAATGGTGAATCACCTCATGAGTCATGGTTCATTTAATGAAAACCTACACCTCATTTAGGTTTAACCAAAAAAGAAATAAACTCTAATGAGTCATCTCCTTCTAGAAGCTTTCCCGAAAAATTACGAGACTGCCCCTCAACCGTATATACATACCCGTATCCGTATATACATACCCGTATCCGTATTCCGAGGAATACGAAAACTAAGAGACGAAATAAATCCATCAGTATAATACTAGGATCCGACTTACACCAAAGCCCACTAGTATTATCCGCCCGACCACCGTACATGCACAAGTGTACGTAAGTGATCGAAACCCTGCCGTAAAACCATACGGCCTCTACACCTTTTCCCCGGTGCTGGGAAACCCTCTGTGTGGGACTCTAAAGACTCGACACTACGCTGGCAGTGGGTTTAACCACAGGCCGAAAGCGGGTACTAGCTGTACGTAACGGTCCCCAGGTAGATGTCGATAAGAAGGCCGATGAGGTAACTCATCTGAACTCCTACTGAGCCTGAATGTGACAATCTCCGTATAGTTCGGTCTGTTCGTCTAGGAGTATCACATATTGAGCCTAGGGGATAGTAAACGTCAGACCCCTAAAAGCGGTATAAGTCGTGTCGGAGTGTAGCCCAGAACACTCTGAGAAACTACTGGAACACCTACCAGTAATCTCACTTGCCGTGGCCACGGACTTTGTGTAATGGCTCTCCAACACAGCGCGATATCAACCCCTAATACCGGGAGAGACGAATCCTTTCTAACCGCCACTGCCTCCAAGTGCTTCGGGACTGCACAACTACTACCTATTTGCACGACTCTTTTGACCCGTGGTAGGGTAGTAATCAAAGTACAGTGGGAATACACTCGAGGCGAAATAGCAGTGTCATGTCGACGGACTAACCTGTACTCATGTCACCTGGGAACTTGCTACCTGACGACAGGTATAATAACCATCAGCAGTTCCCTACGAGTCTTTTCAAGTGTACTCATAACCTAACGAGCACCTGCATACTATCACTAGTACGATGTACTAATGGCTGTGGGACAGACCATCTCCCTTCCTGGGATGAGAAACGTATACACCAGTCTACTCCGGAGTATCGATGCCCCATCTCAATAATCCTATGACCAGGGACCTGTATAAGGATGTGCTTGTAGATTACCCAGCCCCCACTAGTATGACTGCCATCACAACACTGGTAATCAAGCAAAGATCCTAAGGGCTCTACTAATATGTATAAGTGATATGCTAAAAGAAACATACGCACATATCTGAGTAGAAACAAACCAAGTAGCATACTACCATCTGAGAAAGACTGTCAATACAACTGTGAATATTCCAAGCTTCCATTAGTAATATACAAGCCAGTATGATACAATATGGCCTCTAAGGCATATACATTAACAATCTCCCACTTGCACTAGGTCCATGTACTGGCGTATCGCAGACCTATCATCTCGATTAGCCGCTCGAACTGTGTCTGAGGGATGGCCTTCGTGAGTGGATCAGCAGTGTTATCCTCTGTATCTATCTCCTCACTTCGATCTCCTGGCGATCTACGATCTCCCTGATCAGGTGATACCGCTTTAAGATGTTTCAGGACTTCTGATGGAACCTGGGTTCCTTCGCTAAAGCTATAGCGCCGTTGTTGTCGCAATACCGCGGTATTGGATCAACAATGGTTGGAACCACCTGAAGTTCACTTAAGAAATTCCTCACCCAGACAGCTTCTTTTGCGGCATCGCAAGCAGTTATGTACTCCGCTTCCATCATCGAGTCAGCAACGGTGTCCTGCTTGGAGCTCTTCCAACAGACCGCCCCTTCATTGAGGGTAAAGACATAACCCGACATGGACTTGGAGTCATCCTTATCACTCTAGAAGCTAGAGTCAGCAAAATCCTCGACCTGGAGGTCTTTTCCGCCATACACCAAGAACATCTCCTTAGTCCTTCTCAGGTACTTGAAAATGTTCTTTACTGCTATCCAGTGCTTCTCCCCTGGTTTTGACTGATACCGGCTTACAACGCTTAATACGTAGGCTACATCTGGTCTGGTACATAATATCGAATACATTATAGAGCCTACCGCAGATGCGTAGGGTATAGATGTCATGCGAGCCCTTTCCAAATCAGTCTTTGGAGACATTTCTTTGGAGAAGGTGATTCCATGACAAGCCGGTAAATTACCGCGCTTAGAATCTTCCATACTGAATCTTTTCAGTATGGTGTCTATGTACCTTGACTGTGAAAGTCCAACTATCCGTTTAGATCTATCACGATAGATCTGCATCCCCAGAATGTAGGAGGCATCACCCAGGTCCTTCATGGAGAACTTCTGTGATAAGAATCTTTTGACTGACTGTAGCATAGGAATATCATTTCCTATTAAGAGAATGTCATCCATGTACAAGACGAGGAATACTACAATTCTCCCTATAATCTTACTGTAAATGCATGGTTCATTTGGATTTTTGATAAAGTTGAATTCTTTAACAGTAACATCAAAACAGATGTTCCAACTCCGCGATGCTTGCTTTAGTCCATAAATGGACTTAAACAACTTGCACACTTTCCCGCTGCTCCCACTCTGAATGAAACCTTCTGGCTGATCCATATAGACGCACTCTTCCAAATTACCATTTAGAAAAGCCGTCTTTACGTCCATCTGCAAGATTTCATAATCGTGGAAGGTAGCAATGGCAAGAAGGATCCGAATGGATTTGAGCATAGCCACTGGAGAAAAGGTTTCGGCATAGTCCAAAGCAGGTCTTTGACGAAAAATCTTTGTAACAAGTCTAGCCTTATAGGTTTCAACCATACTTTGTTGGTGTACATGGACTCCATCTTGGTCCACATTGCATCCATCCATTTTACTGAGTCGCCGCTCTGAATGGCTTGCTGGAAGCTAGTAGGCTCATCATTGTTAATGATGCAATCCTCTCGATCCCCGTCTATGAGAAAACCGTAGTATCTCTCGGGCGGATGAGACTGCCTACTACTTCTGCGGAGTGGTGCTGGGATGTCCGGCTCTTCTGAAACTTCTGGTTCTACCAAGCTTCAGTAATAGATTGTGGTTCTGGAATTTCTTCCAGTTCTACTGCGCTCCCACTAGTATGATTTTCTAAAAATTCAGCTTCCAAGAAGTGGGGATGCTGAAAAACAAAAACCTTTTGTTCCTCCGCGTAATAGAAAAGATCCCCTTTGGAGTTCTTTGGGTATCCCATAAACTTACACAGTATTGAGCATGCCTCGAGCTTGTCCGCATGCTGCTTTTTTACAAAAGCTGGACATCCCCATATCTTAAGATACTTAAGACAGGGTTTCTTCCCACTCCACATCTGATATGGTGTGGTAGGCACAGTCTTGGTTAGAACCTTGTTTAAAAGATATGCAGCATATTCTAGTGCATAACCTCAGAAGCATCGCGGTAACTCAGCCTTACTCATCATGGAACGAACCATATCCAATAGGGTTCGATTCCGCCTTTCCGATACACCGTTGTGTTGTGGTGTGTATGGAGGAGTAAGCTGAGAGAGAATTTCATTCTCTTTTAGATAACCCAGGAATTCGGCACTTAAGTATTCACCACCTCGATCAGATCTTAGTGTCATGATACTTTTTCCTGTTTGCTTTTCTACTTCATTCTTGTATTCCCGGAATTTCTCAAAGGCTTCGGATTTATGCTTCATCAAGAAGACATGTCCGTACCTAGAGAAATCATCTGTAAAAATGATGAAATAGGAATAACCACTTCGCGCATGTGTAGACATTGGACCGCATACATCGCTGTTTATGAGTCCTAAGAGCTCGCTCGCTCTTACTCTGTGTCCAGTGAACGGAGTCTTTGTCATCTTTTCCATGAGACAAAATTGACAAGTGGCATAAGACTGATATTCGAACGGATCCAAATATCCCTCTCTATGTAACTTCGTCAACGTGTTTCATTGATGTGACCCAGTCTACAATGCCATAAGAAAGCCTAATTTGTTTCCGGAGACTTTCTTTTAAGTGTGTTCTGGACACTGAAAACCTGAGCTTGATTTAATACGTATATACCGTCATCTAATGTACCTGACCCAATCAAAGCTTGATTTAGGTAGATGTGGACGACATTGCTTACAAATGTAAAATCATATCCTTCCTTAGAAAGTAGGGATACAAATATGATATTACAAGCTAGACTAGGTACATACAAACAGTTACGTATAATCAATATCTGCCCACTTGTCAATCCTAGATGATATTCCCCTACGGATTCAGCATCCACGCTCATTCCGTTCATAACTCTGAGAGTCATATCACCTACCCTAATAACTCTACGGTTTCTCAAAGCCTGTAATGAATTACAGATATGAGATTCTGATCCGGTATCTAGTACCCAGGAAGTAGAGTTAATTGACATACAGTTTTCAATTACAAACACACCCGAAGTCGAAGCCACAACATGTTTCAGATCCTGGATTCTGGCTTTCCAAGCCCTGCAATCCCTCTGCCAATGCCCTTTCCCATAATAACAGGAACATCCTTCCTTCCCTACTGTTAACCCCGAAACTTTTGCCCTTCCCTACCCTTCTACTTTACTGACACCGCATATGAGCCTTGTGGAGGTCTTCTTCTTCTCATCCTTGGCTTCCGCCTTGGATCCAGAAGAGGAAGATTCTCCAATAAGCAGAGCGGGTGTCACCCTGGTTTCCTTCAGGCTGCCCTCAACTGGAAATATAACTTTCTTTCCCTGGGCATAAGTAGGAGGTAGGGACTGTAGAATCAAGTCAGCATATGACTCATTTCTCAACGTGGTCTCCAGGTCCGTGAGCGCATCAATACTGCTAGTCATCGTAAGGACGTTGTGCCCTACAGATGACCCGACAGCCAACCTCGCTTGAAGCAATTCCTTCGAGGTCTTATATCTTGTGATATAAGATTGCTCTCCATATAAAACTTTGTTATGGAGGAAGATAGAAACTAAGTCCATCTTCTCGTGCTGCCTCTGGTTTACACCATCAACTGAGGCTATCACGAGGCACTTGGTATTCGCACAGTCTTTTCCCCTTGTTTTACGGATATCCTTATCCGCGAAGGTGGAAACTGGTCCTGGGACGGCGGGGGCTTGAGCAGTAATGAGGTGGTCCAGCTTGTCATAGGCAATGGACATCTGGACAAAACTTTGCCAGTCATTATAGTCAGATTCAGTCATGTTTTTATCTAGATGTAACCTAATCTTGGTCACAGGGTCGCTGCAATTAAGAGAGAGAGAGAGAGAGAAAGAAACACTAAGCATGATACTCTTGCAAGTTTAGATTGGTTTTTAATTTATCTAAACAGGATGGCTCCTACTGTTTCTCGAATCCTTCCTCAAACCATAAAAGAAGAATTTGTCAGGATTGATTTTACCGTACAATTCTTGCTTAACCGTTCAGCCAGGTCAATGTCAGTACTTCGAGGGAGGTTTTACGACGCTTTCGCTAAGTTTCTTAATTAAATAAGCTCTTTTCCCTAGGGGCGTAGCCCCGCTAACACTTTTCTAGACACCTACTTGGTTTATAGCATTGATCGTTAAGTGAAGAATCTCCCAAGGAGTAGCGGATACTCACATTAGGATCGGGACCCAAATATCATTGTGTGATAATTCTGAAGGAATCCTACCAACATTATCAAACTCCAAATGGTATGTAGCACCAGCAAGTTATAGTTTCTTTAGAAACTCCCGATGTGGATTTTTGCCTCATGCTCCTATGACCTTGACGAAGGTCAAAAAATTATAAGTCACATGTCAAGTTCTACCCATCATTGTCCAGGTTAATTTGAACCCACCCGTATATACCCTTGACGAAGGTCAACAAGGTAATATGATTGTCCCAAACCAACGCATCTGTCTATGCTACATATGAACACCCAGCAGCTACCAATCATTATGCCTTGACGAAGGTCAACAAACATAGCTTGAATACTATTGAATATTCATATGAAATGACAGAGGGCTATGAATGGTTTTGGCGAAACCGTGAACGTAGTGAACTTGATATAATCGAAGGAACCTGATAGCTTTTAAAATGAGTGGTTTAAGCTCCGCAATTAAAAGTCTGCTGTTTTGAAATAACCAAGTGGTTTTTAAACTTTGTTCCAACGATTCAGCTTTGGTTTGTTTGCTTTGCATTAATATAATGCAGTCCTATCATAAATCTATCATTGCAGAAAACAACGAAAATACTACGTACGCTTATGTCATCCGCATTCGCCACTGGGCCCCGTCATCACCCATTAGGTTACTTAACTAACGACAGAGCGGGGGCTGGACTAGCGCGGATACAAAACATAAGCAACGCCTACTAGATGTCATATATAGATATGTACATTCGTCTGACGCAATAATAGGCATTCCAGATCACAGATGAACACATTGGATATATTAGGAAGTCCGCGTTTCGTTTGAGCCTGCAACAAAAGACGGTTTCCACGGTCGTGATGAATAGCCAAACCCCACCCTAGACCCCTACGGGTGCGGAAAACTACCCGCCAAATACCCAAAGTGAAGCAACCTCCCTCAACAAAGTGAGTAGGTCACTCGGCACTTCAAAGTACCCGATAGTCTGTGCACCCTACCTTAGGTCTATCCTAAGAGCAATAAACAATAAATGAAATAATACAACGATGGCTACAACCTCAACTCGGATGTGCCCCGTGAAATAGTATTACAACAAATTACAATTTACATCGAACGAAAGATAAAAAAACCCTTATCTCACATCCTCGGCTATTCATCCACGACAATCCAACAAGTTCATATACACAATCCAATATCACAGATCACAGATATGTGCAACCCCCACTAATCGATGTATAGCGATTAGCAGACGTTCAGCACATATAACAACACAGATGAAACCCGATTAGCAAATAACTTAGAATTTCGATCGAAAACTATTTTCCGTGTCTACCCCAAATGCAAACCAGCACTCAAAATATTCTGGGTAGATACCAAATATGTAAGACGACAGAACACCAAAAATAAGACAATATTGTGGAAAAACGAGTTAACTCAGCGTCGACTCGGCCGCGGATCAGCGGCTAATCTCACAGATTCGCCGCGCTTCCGCGGTGGTTTAACCGAGTTAGGGACTCGTTTTTCTCCAGTGTTTTTATAATTCCCTGCAGTGAATTTTCATACCCCTGAAATTATTTTTTTGACAGTTTTAAAATCGACAGAAACTGCAGGGATTCGGAGTTTTATTTTCGTGTTTTTCCGACGATCGAAGTTCTAATAAGTTGCTAACAAGCTAGTAATGATTTAGTAGGCTCTGATATCACTGTAAGTCCATGTCACGCACCCCATGGTTTATGGGGAGGCGGAATATGTGAAAAACGATCATCAAAGTATCGCAACACAGACTCGAGCTCACGGATCGTGACTAAACCTTAACTAGCAAACTACATGAGCTTTAACTACTCGGATTCGAAGTTATACCTCACGATACAAGTCCTTCGGGTCTTCATCGCTGTCCTCATCGTCATCGTAGGCTCCAAGGATCGTAACGGATCGCGGCTACCTCGACGGCCTCCTCGAGTCAAAGACGATCCACCCAAGAGTCTATAGTCCGAGCTTCTATCTCGAATCTGAGATAACTACGGCTTCTAGTTTGTTAAGCTAGAAGTCCTAGACGGGGTAGAGTATTTAGATGGATTTCTTTGTCTCTTTAAACCCTAGAATTCTCAACACATGAGAGCTTTTAGGGTTTTGAGGAAGAAGAAGATGACTTGAGGAGAGAGAAGGTGTTTGTGATCATGTTAATGAATAATCACTCATTCTTGAATAATATGAAGCATACAAATATCTCTTGATAAATATCTAGAAAATATCAAGCATGCTTCATTTAATTCAAATGGTGAATCACCTCATGAGTGATGGTTCATTTAATGAAAACCTACACCTCATCTCCTCCACCTCATTTAGGTTTAATCAAAAAAGAAATAAACCCTAATGAGCCATCTCCTTCTAGAAGCTTTCCCGATAAATTACGAGAATGCCCCTCAACCGTATATACATACCCGTATCCGTATTCCTAGGAATACGAAAACTAAGAGACGAAATAAATCCATCAGTATAATACTAGGATCCGGCTTAAACCAAAACCCACTAGTATTATCCACCCGACCACGTGCACAAGTGTACGTAAGTGATCGAAGCCCTGCCTTAAAACCATACGGTCTCTACACCTTTTGCCCGGTGCAGGGAAACTCTCTGTGTGGGACTCTAAAAACTCGACACTACGCTGGCAGTGGGTTTTGTAACACCAGAGCCCGATGCTACTATTTTCAGTTACTGTTTGAGCATAATATGGTACTCATTTCATTTAGCCTGCTTGATTGTTACTTACTGTAAAATTTTTACCCGGCAAATTCATTTCTACATATAACAAATTTTAGCATATAAAATAAAATTAAAAATATTCATCTTGGCCTACTTGACACTCTTAACCCCATTGTAGCGTCCGTGCATCGTGTTCTCGTCCCGTTCAGTGAAACGGGCGAGTTTGGACGGCTACGCGTGCGTACGTGTGTCCGTTTTGGGGGTATGCTTTTTAATCATAAGACACTTAATTTTAAAATTTGGATCCCGCTTAAAATCCTATTATTTCAATTTCAAATTTTTGGACCCAATCCGGGCGCGATTTGGAAATGTTTTATTTGGCGCCAAAATCCCAAATTTTATATTTTCAAACCATCATATATTTTTATAACTATATATATATATCACTGTTCGTTAAATCTCATAAATCTTTTATTAATATTTTCCTTAACAAACGATTTCCCCTTCAGCCAATCAAATTCCTTATAACCGTGGGCCCAACCTCTTATCCCTCTCTCTCCTCCGTCTCTTCCCATCTCTCTCTCTCTCTCCCCACATAAGTCTCTCTCTCTCTCTCCCCCCACATAAATCTCTCTCTCTCTCATATATATATACTGTTTCCCTCATCCTCCTTCTCTTTCGTTTCCACGAAACCCAAACCTCGTCGCAAACCCTCTGCCGCCTTGCTCTCACCGCCGGTAACCCGATCACCCTCCTCCAGCAACCCCGCAACCCAACTCCATTTTCCTTGCCGTAGCACTTCCCCCGACAGCCCACATCCGAGCAACCCATCAACACCGTCGCATCACCTTACCTCCACCACCGGCATCGTAAACACCTCCATCATGCCGTCGATTTCAACCGAACACCACCGAACCCTAGGAGGAAGAGTCGAAGCCATGGCGGACGTCGTGCAGTTTAGGTTGGAGCGGATGTCCGACGAGCTCGACGATCTTGAGAAGCGCGGCCTCTTCACCTGCCACGAGATTGCCGAGATCGTCAAGCGCCGCCGCGGCCTCGAGTACCGCCTCAAGCGCCCCTCACCTCTCAAGCAGGACTACCTTCTCTACATCGACTACGAGAGGCAGCTCGATGCGCTCCGCAACCTCAGGAAGCGGAAGATCATCGGAGCCATGGCGAAAGAGGGGAAGGGGGAGAAGAAGAAGTGGAAGAAGTCGATCTCCGACATCGCCGGCGTTCTGAGGATCCTGGATGTGGATAGGTTGGCGGTGGCGAGGTACAAGGGGGAATTTGGAGCTTTGGTTTCATTGTCTGGAGTTTTGCAGGGAGAAGAAGCATGGGAGAATGAAGAAGGTGCTAGCTCAGGCACTTAAATTTCATCCGAAAGTTCCTGGACTTTGGATATATGCTGCAGCTTGGGAATTTGATCAAAATTTAAATGTTACAGCTGCTCGTAATCTCATGTGGAGTGGTTTAAGGGCTTGCCCTGTTTCAGAGGATCTTTGGATTGAATATCTTAGAATGGAGCTCACATATCTCAACAAGTTGAGGGCTCGAAAGATTGCTCTTGGAGAAGCAATTGGAACCGTTGAAGGAGAAAACGGGGATGCTGATCAGTTTTCCTTGTTGAATTTGTTGTTAGAGGCTTTGTGACTGGCAGCATGGATACCTCATTATGGACAGTTTGCAACAAGGGTTCAAGATGCTATTGTGGCAATGATCTTCCTGATGATATTTGAACTTGGTTTGATGACTAAAGATGAGTATGCTGAAGTAAGCAGAAAAGTGTTGGACTTATTTGCATATGGACAGCAAGTAGCTTGGGAGAATGGACTAATTTTGGTAGATACCAAATATGAATTTAGAAAGGATGTCGATGGTACCATAAGGTTGATCGATGAGTTTTTGGTCGCTGTCGTCGTAGTCCACCGCCAGAGCTCCGTCGATGAACCTAATAACCATATTTACCTGTTTAATCGCATTTTTAATGTTAAGTAGCTTATGGCATTTATCCCTGTAGTTCTGTTCCATTCGGACACTCGTATGCATTTAACCTGAAATAGCTGTACTGAACCGTTACATAAATCATTGCACCTCTAAGGGTTCTTAAACCTGTTAACATGACTAAACGGCTATACTTGTCTTACTGCACTCTTGTAATCATCTCTGTGACAAATTTGATAACTGTATTGCAAATTGAATGAAACTGCCTATTACTTAATTCATTGCTTATCTCATGTTGTTGATACTCATGCTAGAGATTATAACTGATGGTGAGCATACCCATGATATGGTTTACATCTTGACCTGACTTGCTACACATATATATATTGATATACTTGACATGGTACCGTATACTGTTGACTTGACCTGATGTACCATGACCTGACCCGTTACCTGATCTTGTGTCTAATGCCAACAAACCTGACATGTAGTCCTCATGGACCATCCCTGTTGTCTATCCAGACAAACCTGCTTTTACCTGATCCTGTGTTGGCATTAGTTCTTGATTACTGAATACCTGACTTGACATACATAACTTGGGGGTATGGGGAAATCAAAGGTGAAACCTGACTTGTAACTCAACAGTTCGATACCTGTTCTGATCAGTCTTACGGGCTAGGCCAGCCCCGGAGTGATGATGCTGACATCACTCGCCCATCCTGCTACCTGTTACTGCCTAGCGGCACGTCTCGGTTTTAGCCCGAGAGTCCTTGACCGTGATCCCGGGCATGCACGGGATACTATTGAGTTACATCGACGATTCATCAATTGATTTCAAAGACTTGAGAGTAGGGAACCCAGTAGAACAGTTTAGTTACTCACTGCACACTACCCTGCACTGCATGACTTATAATATTGTTACTCTTGCTTTATTCATGTTTATATTGCATTTCCTGTTACTCTGTTCATATTATATTACTTGTTGACATGACGCGCTGACGTCTGGGTTTTGCATGGCCCAGATTCTTCTACCTTGTTGCAGGCTGATTAGGAGTTTTGCCGCTGTTAGACGAGCGGTGAGGTTCCTGTCGGTATGTATTTTCACTCCAGGTGTTTCATTTATTGTATCTTTTGGCTTCCGCATATTGTCATCTTTTGACTCTTTTACTCTGGATTATGGACATGTACTAGATAGTTAGTTTACTTCCTGTTCTTGATATCTCCACAGCCGTATGCGACTGTGGAAGGATTTTTCCTATCCACAGGTAGCATGGTTGGCTATGTCACGTGCCAACTTTAGCGTACTCTGGGAAACTGGGCGTGACATGGTTCTTTTGGTATCAGAGACATAGGTTAGTTGGGCTGATTCTTTTGTAGCTGGGTATTATACCCAATACACGAATCAGAATGCCCGTGTTTAGGAAACATGTCCGGCCACCTTGCCGTTTTACCCTTTCTTGAATCACATTCTTCCTGATTATATCTTTTACGATGTGCAAACTTCCTTTGCATATCGACTCGAAAACCTGATTCCTTGTTAACTCTAGGACTTAGGCGACTTGGGTGGAGTTATGTAATTGTGGCTATGATACCGCGGTATAGTTACAATGCTGTACTCTATTTAAGTATCTTAGAGTTCTAGTCTTGATCTATATTTTGAATCTATCATCATGCAAATGTTGGGTGTTTGTTTTGGCCGGTATGAATTTGTAGACATACCAAGGCGTGTGGACGAAACTGCCATGCTTGGAGTGATAAGGGGAATGCTGGAGAATCAAAAGAAACAGACCGAGCTGATCCAGCAGCAAGCGGAATCGTTTCAGGAAGGTTTGCAGATCGTTCAGCAGTCTGTGAACAATGTTGGAGCTAAACCAGTGGACCGAGTAGGGACCGTAGCAGATTTCAGACGTTTGGGTCCGTCTACATTTATTGGTTTGGAGGAGCCGTTGCCAGCAGAGCAATGGCTAATTGACACAGAAAACTTGCTTATTGCAGCACAGATTCCAGATGAGAAAAGAGTTGACGTGGTACGCATTCAGTTAGTGGATTACGCCCGAGAATGGTGGCTTGTGGGAGAGAACCGTTTGCCTAAGCTGATTGTCACGATCTAACCGTGTCGTGTTTAAAAAGAGTTTTGAAATTACCGCAATCAAAACGGTGTCGCTTGTAGCGATCCGCGATGAATACGGGTCGTCCGCAGGGAGATGGTAAGTTTTTATATCTTGTTTTAACGAGTTAATACCGGGTTTTGATTTGTTGGTTAACTAATTGTCGTAACAAAGATATGAATAAAAAGGATTTGTTAAGGGTAGTAATAAGTTAGATTGTATGAAGGTGATGTTTGCCAATTCCTTATAGCCCCAACTTGGTATTGACACTAAAACAATAGGTAACAACGCGGATTAGGGAACTTGAAATACGGTATTCGCGGCATTTCGCTAAATCCGTTTTCCTTGTCCCTTGTCCTTCCGTTGTTATCTCTTGATTTTAGCCTTCGGCAAACCACGGGCAATCCGGTCATGATTAGGAATCATCACTATCGTGGTAGGATAGGATGCCTAGTGAGCGGAGTTGCGGGTGATTTTCATGAAGTTTCAATAGGCAAGTTTTAGGTTTTAAAGTTTGGACAAAGAAAATCTTCGAATACAATCTAACATATTACACCCTTAACAAGTGAAAAGATTACTCACACATATTTACAAATTAACAAGAAAGAAAAGAGAAGATACATAAAAACATGCAATGAAATAAAGAGGAAAAGAGAACCGATGAGTTCAAGCTTTTTATCTCCAAGTGTTCGATCTCCGGCAACGTGTGAAATCCGAATACCAAGCTTTAAGGTTGCAAGCTCACTTAAGAGGTTGCAAGATCAAAGCAAAGCATGAATTTCACAATTGAAATTATGTAAAGTGGAACAAGACATGTAAGAAAAATATGAACTTTTATTGAAGAACAAACTTGTTACAAGAGATCTTGAAGTCAAGAACTTAAGCCTTAAGCTTGCAAGTTCTAAATGAGAAGTTGCAAGGTCAAGACAAAGGGGCAAAAGCTCAAGAATGAAAAGAAAAATTACAAGAATTCTAAGATAAAAACTAAAGAAAAAAAGCTACTCTTTCCTCTTGCCTCTGGTCTCTATTTATAGGCTCAGAAAGAAATATTCATATCTGTCCCATTATGGCTCATGCTGATTTGTTTGATTGCCTTTGATTTGAACACATGCTTTTTAGTCTTGAATGCATATAATATCATATGCATATAAAATCATATCCTTGATTGCATATAAAATCATATCCTTGATGATTGCATATAGAATCATATCGTTGATTGCATATAAAATCATATCCTTGATTGCATATAGAATCATATCCTTGATTGCATATAGAATCATATCCTTGATGATTGCATATAGAATCATATCCTTGATTGCATATAGAATCATATCCACATGTGCTTAAAAGTCTTGTGTACACACTTGTTGTGTTGGACCATTTAGAAAAAAAATGTGTACACAACTTGTTGCGTAAAGGAACTCCTGAAGTATCGGTCTGTTAGCGTTTCTGGTCGCAGTGTCTTCCCTCGAGTGATATATCCGTGCTGTTGGATGCATTTCCAGTATTTTGTCATGGATACCTGTAATCTGTAATGCTGAGCAGACACTGGTCAATAATACCGATAAATACAACAATTAGATAATGAATGAGCGGTATTAGAATGCAATTTTCTGATATGAACACAAGCCGATCAAGTGGGCGGATTTTTCAAAGAGTTTCCTGGAGAAGTTCTTCCCACGGACTGCACGGGAGGAAATGGAAGAGAAATTCATCGGGCTAAAGCAGAAGGGAGCATCCGTAGATGTGCGTGCAGCAGACAGCAGTTACGGTAAGGAAGCAGCCGTTCTGTCGGGCCAGTCAAGTTTAGGGCTAGGCCGACAAACAATATTCTTGCAGTAATGGAAGTTGATAAAAGTGAAGAGCCGGCTGTTGTTCGTGATTTTTTGGACGTGTTTGAAGATATATCAGGTTTACCGCCGAAGCGAGACGTGGAGTTCGCAATTGATCTTATTCCTGGTGCAGCGCCAGTATCTAAAGCGTATTATCCAATGGCACCAGTAGAGTTGGAAGAAGTAAAGAAACAGGTTGCTGAATTGCTTGAAAAAGGTTGGATTCGAAGCAGTAACTCGCCTTGGGGAGCTCCAGTTCTTCTAGTAAAGAAGAAGGATGTGCATCGACTATCGAAAATTAAACCGGGTGACTATTAAGAACAAGCACCCGATCCTTCGCATTGGAGAACTTTTTGGAGCAGCTTAGTGGCGCGAGGATATTCTCGAAGCTGGATTTGCGATCCGGATATCATCAGGTCCGAGCGAAAGCAGAAGATATTTGCAAGACGGCGTTCCGAACTCGGTATGGACATTACGAGTACTTAGTGATGCCCTTCGGAGTAACGAATGCGCCGGCAAGTGTTCATGGACTTGATGAACCGAATCTTTTCACCGTTCTTGGACCAGTTTATCGTGGTCTTCATTGAGATATTCTGGTTTACTCGAAGAGTTTTGAGGAGCATGCTGAGCATTTGAAGATCGCACTGCAGACCTTGAGACAAGAGAAGTTGTATGCGAGGATGAGTAAGTGCGAGTTTTGGCTGGAGGAAGTGAAGTTTTTGGGGGCATGTTGTATCTGGCGATGGAATTGCCGTCGATCCAGAGAAGACTGTAGCAGTTCGAGATTGGCCAATTCCAAAGAATGTTGCTGAGATAAGAAGTTTTCTTGGACTCGCCGGATATTACCGGAGATTTGTGGAGAACTTTGCTCGTCTGGCGGAGCCGTTGACCAAGCTTACGCGCAAGGAGGTACCTTTTGTATGGACGGATAAATGTGCGTTAGCTTTTGAGACATTGAAGCAGAAGTTGATAACCGCCCCTATTCTGACCTTGCCAGACAATTCCGGAGGATTGGTGATTCACAGCGACGCATCTGGAAAAGGATTGGGATGTGTTTTGATGCAGCATGGGAAGGTTGTAGCGTACGCATCAAGACAATTGAAGACCCATGAGAAGAATTATCCAACTCATGACTTGGAGCTTGCTGCTGTGATCTTCGCTTTGAAGATTTGGAGACACTACCTTTTAGGCAAAAGGGTCGAAATTTTTACAGATTATAAGAGCTTGAAGTATGTGTTCACACAGAAGGAGCTTAACATGAGGCAGCGTAGATGGTAGGAGCTGATGGCTGACTACGATCTTGATCTTAAGTACCATCCGGGGAAGGTTAATGTTGTGCCGGATGCGCTTAGTCGGTTACCAGCAATTCAGGTGTTAACTGCGCAGAGGGAGATCGTTGCAGATTTTCGAAGATTTGACTTGGAGGTTGTGCTACCGCATTCTACGGGACAGTTGATGCAGCTGCAAGTACATTCGTCATTGATCGAGAATATTAAAGCAGCTCAATCGCAGGATCCTAGACTGCAAAAGTTTTGAGAGCAGGTTGAAGCCGGACTACGAACAGATTTACTGATCCACGAAGATGGTTCGCTGAGGTACGGTAGCCGTTTGTGTGTGCCAAAGGGAGATGTTCGTGAAGAGCTTATGAAGGAGGCACACAGTTCAGCTTATTCTGTACATCCAGGAGGCACAAAGATGTACCGAGATATTCGACAGCATTTCTGGTGGGAAGGCATGAAACGGGAGATTGCTCGCTTTGTGGCTAAGTGCTTGGTGTGTCAGCAAGTTAAAGCTGAACATCAAAGGGTTGCTGGTTTATTGCAACCACTTCCGATTCCTCAGTGGAAGTGGGAACATATAACCATGGATTTCGTGACGGCTTTACCGCGGAGTCCAAAAGGCAACAATGTAGTATGGGTAATTGTTGATCGGTTGACCAAGGCAGCTCACTTTATTCCTTTTCGGGTTGGTCAATCAACTGAGACCTTGGCGGAGCGGTACATGCAGGAGATTGTAAGATTGCATGAAGTACCGGTGAGCATCGTGTCCGATCGTGACACTCGATCCTTATCACACTTTTGGCGGAGTTTACAGGAAAGTTTGGGGACTCAATTGAAGTTTAGCACAGCTTATCATCCTCAAACTGATGGCCAGTCGGAGAGAACAATCCAAACTCTTGAAGATATGTTGAGAGCATGCATGTTGGATTTCAAGGGTTCTTGGGAGGATCATCTACATTTGGTGGAGTTTTCTTACAACAACAGTTTTCAGGCAACTATCCTGATGGCTCCGTTTGAAGCTTTGTATGGTCGTAAATGCCGTTCACTTGTTTGTTGTGACGATGTCGGTGAACGAAGATTGTTAGGACCAGATTTGGTTGTGCAGACTGTTGAGAAGGTTAACACTATCATAAATCGTATGAAGGCAGCTCAAGACCGACAGAAGAGTTGGGCAGACACGTCAAGAAGACCTCTAGAGTTCGCCGTAGGTGATTTGGTATCACCGACTAGAGGGGTGATTCGTTGGACCCTTTGAGATCTTGGAGCGTGTTGGTGAGGTAGCGTACCGTTTGACGTTATCGCAGCCCTTGGCAAGTGTGCACGATGTGTTCCACGTATCTCAACTACATAAGTATGTTCGTGATGAAACGCATGTATTGGATCATTCGGAGCTAACAGTGTGGGAAGACTTGACTTTTGAGGAGCGACCGATTGAAATTGTGGATCGAAGGGAAAAGGTTCTTAAGAACAAGGTGATCCCTCTTGTGCTTGTTTCTTGGGGTAATCGCTCGCATGGAGAGTCCACTTGGGAACGAGAAGATGAAATCCGGCAGAAGTTTCCTCACCTTTTCTTGTAGTTATCTATCTTTGTATTCTTGGAATTTCGAGGACGAAATTCTTTTTGTAGTTGGGTATAATGTAACACCCGAGCCCGATGCTACTATTTTCAGTTACTGTTTGAGCATAATATGGTACTCATTTCATTTAGCCTGCTTGATTGTTACTTACTGTAAAAATTTTACCCGGCAAATTCATTTCTACATATATCAAATTTTAGCATCTAAAATAAAATTAAAAATATTCATCTTGGCCTACTTGACACCCCTAACCCCGTTGTAGCGTCCGTGCATTGTGTTCTCGTCCCGTTCAGTGAAATGGGCGAGTTTGGACTGCTACGCGCGCGTACGTGTGTCCGTTTTGGGGGTATGCTTTTTAATTATAAGACACTTAATTTTAAAATTTGGATCCCGCTTAAAATCCTATTATTTCAATTTCAAATTTTTGGACCCAATCCGGGCGCGATTTGGAAATGTTTTATTTGGCGCCAAAATCCCAAATTTTATATTTTCAAACCATCATATATTTTTATAACTATATATATATCACTGTTCGTTAAATCTCATAAATCTTTTATTAATATTTTCCTTAACAAACGATTTCCCCTTCAGCCAATCAAATTCCTTATAACCGTGGGCCCCACCTCTTATCCCTTTCTCTCCTCCGTCTCTTCCCGTCTCTCTCTCTCTCTCTCTCCCCACATAAGTCTCTCTCTCTCTCTCCCCATATAAATCTCTCTCTCTCTCTCATATATATATATACTGTTTCCCTCATCCTCCTTCTCTTTCGTTTCCACGAAACCCAAACCTCGTCGCAAACCCCTTGCCGCCTTGCTCTCGCCGCCGGTAACCCGATCACCCTCCTCCAGCAACCCCGCAACCCAACTCCATTTTCCTTGCCGTAGCACTTCCCCCGACAGCCCACATCCGAGCAACCCATCAACATCGTCGCATCACCTTACCTCCACCACCGGCATCGTAAACACCTCCATCATGCCGTCGATTTCAACCGAACACCACCGAACCCTAGGAGAAAGAGTCGAAGCCATGGCGGACGCCGTGCAGTTCAGGCTGGAGCGGATGTCCGACGAGCTCGACGATCTTGAGAAGCGCGGCCTCTTCACCTGCCACGAGATTGCCGAGATCGTCAAGCGCCGCCGCGGCCTCGAGTACCGCCTCAAGCGCCCCTCACCTCTCAAGCAGGACTACCTTCTCTACATCGACTACGGGAGGCAGCTCGATGCGCTCCGCAACCTCAGGAAGCGGAAGATCATCGGAGCCATGGAGAAAGAGGGGGAGGGGGAGAAGAAGAAGTGGAAGAAGTCGATCTCCGACATCGCCGGCGTTCTGAGGATCCTGGATGTGTATAGGCTGGCGGTGGCGAGGTACAAGGGGGAATTTGGAGCTTTGGTTTCGTTATCTGGAGTTTTGCAGGGAGAAGAAGCATGGGAGAATGAAGAAGGTGCTAGCTCAGGCACTTAAATTTCATCCGAAAGTTCCTGGACTTTGGATATAGGCCGCGGCTTGGGAATTTGATCAAAATTTAAATGTTACAGCTGCTCGTAATCTCATGTGGAGTGGTTTAAGGGCTTGCCCTGTTTCAGAGGATCTTTGGATTGAATATCTTAGAATGGAGCTCACATATCTCAACAAGTTGAGGGCTCGAAAGATTGCTCTTGGAGAAGCAATTGGAACCGTTGAAGGAGAAAACGGGGATGCTGATCAGTTTTCCTTGTTGAATTTGTTGTTAGAGGCTTTGTGACTGGCAGCATGGATACCTCATTATGGACAGTTTGCAACAAGGGTTCAAGATGCTATTGTGGCAATGATCTTCCTGATGATATTTGAACTTGGTTTGATGACTAAAGATGAGTATGCTGAAGTAAGCAGAAAAGTGTTGGACTTATTTGCATATGGACAGCAAGTAGCTTGGGAGAATGGACTAATTTTGGTAGATACCAAATATGAATTTAGAAAGGATGTCGATGGTACCATAAGGTTGATCGATGAGTTTTTGGTCGCTGTCGTCGTAGTCCACCGCCAGAGCTCCGTCGATGAACCTAATAACCATATTTACCTGTTTAATCGCATTTTTAATGTTAAGTAGCTTATGGCATTTATCCCTGTAGTTCTGTTCCATTCGGACACTCGTATGCATTTAACTTGAAATAGCTGTACTGAACCGTTACATAAATCATTGCACCTCTAAGGGTTTTTAAACCTGTTAACATGACTAAACGGCTATACTTGTCTTACTGCACTCTTGTAATCATCTCTGTGACAAATTTGATAACTGTATTGCAAATTGAATGAAACTGCCTATTACTTAATTCATTGCTTATCTCATGTTGTTGATACCCATGCTAGATTATATAACTGATGGTGAGCATACCCATGATATGGTTTACATCTTGACCTGACTTGCTACACATATATATATTGATATACCTGACATGGTACCGTATACTGTTGACTTGACCTGATGTACCATGACCTGACCCGTTACCTGATCTTGTGTCTAATGCCAACAAACCTGACATGTAGTCTTCATGGACCGTTCCTGTTGTCTATCCAAACAAACCTTCTTTTACCTGATCCTGTGTTGGCATTAGTTCTTGATTACTGAATACCTGACTTGACATACATAACTTGGGGGTATGGGAAAATCAAAGGTGAAACCTGACTTGTAACTCAACAGTTCGATACCTGTTCTGATCAGTCTTACGGGCTAGGCCAGCCCCGGAGTGATGATGCTGACATCACTCGCCCATCCTGCTACCTGTTACTGCCTAGCGGCACGTCTCGGTTTCAGCCCGAGAGTCCTTGACCGTGGTCCCAGGCATGCACGGGATACTATTGAGTTACATCGACGATTCATCAATTGATTTCAAAGACTTGAGAGTAGGGAACCCAGTAGAACAGTTTAGTTACTCACTGCACACTACCCTGCACTGCATGACTTATAATATTGTTACTCTTGCTTTATTCATGTTTATATTGCATTGCCTGTTACTCTGTTCATATTATATTACTTGTTGACATGACGCGTTGACGTCTGGGTTTTGCATGGCCCAGATTCTTCTACCCTGTTGCAGGCTGATTAGGAGTTTTGCCGCTGTTAGACGAGCGGTGAGGTTCCTGTCGGTATGTATTTTCACTCTAGGTGTTTCATTTATTGTATCTTTTGGCTTCCGCATATTGTCATCTCTTGACTCTTTTACTCTGGCTTATGGACATGTACTAGATAGTTAGTTTACTTCCTGTTCTTGATATCTCCACAGCCGTAATGCGACCGTGGAAGGATTTTTCCTATCCATAGGTATCATGGTTGGCTATGTCACGTGCTCACTTTAGCGTACTCTGGGAAGCGGGACGTGACAGGTTTAACCACAGGCCACAAGCGGTACTAGCTGTACGTAACGGTCCCCAGGTAGATGTCGATAAGAAGGCCGATGAGGTAACTCATACAAACTCCTACTGAGCCTGAATGTGACAATCTCCGTATAGT
This sequence comes from Agapanthus africanus, assembly GCA_030015575.1. Lineage (NCBI taxonomy): Eukaryota > Viridiplantae > Streptophyta > Magnoliopsida > Asparagales > Amaryllidaceae > Agapanthus > Agapanthus africanus. The sequence continues at coordinate 88,705,391 of JASDDO010000019.1, read as the reverse complement.
CCGGTTTGTTCGTCTAGGAGTATCACATATCGGGCCTAGGGGGATGGTAAATGTCAGATCCCTAAAAGCGGTATAAGTCGTGTCGGAGTGTAGCCCAGAACACCCTGAGAAACTATTGGAACACCTACCAGTAAATCTTACTTGCCGTGGCCACAGACTTTGTGTAATGGCTCTCCAACACAGCGCGATATCAACCCCCAATACCGGGAGAGACGAATCCTTTCTAACCGCCACTGCCTCCAAGTGCTTCGGGACTGCATCCAACTACTACCTGTTTGCACTACTCCTTTGACCCGTGGTAGGGTAGTAATCAAAGTATAGTGGGAACACACTCGAGGAGAAGTAGCAATGTCAAGTCGATGGACTAAGCTATACTTATGTCACCTGGGAACTGCTACTTGACGACAGGTATAATAACCATCAGCAGTTCCCTACGAGTCCTGTCTAGTGTACTCGTAACCTAATGAGCACCTGTATACTATCTCCTGTACGACGTACTAATGGCTGTGGGACAGACCATCTCCCCTCCTCGGATGAGATACGTATACACCAGTCTGCTCCGGAGTATCGATGCCCCGTCTTGATAATCCTACGACCAGGGACCTGTATAAGGATGTGCTTGTAGATTACCCAGCCCCCACTAGTGTGATTGCCATCACAATGCTGGTAATCAAGCAAAGATCCTAAGGGCTCTACTAATATATATAAGCGATATGCTAAAAGAAACATACGCACATAACTGAGGAGAAACACACCAAGTAGTATACTACCATCTTGAGCAAGACTGTCAATACAACTGTGAATATCTCAAGCTTCCATTAGTAATATACAAGCCAGTATGATACAATAATGGCCTCTAGAGCATATACACTAATATTGTGATTTCTGGTGTTTCCTCATGTTGACACGTGGAGATTTATGTAATGTCTTGATTCTTCAAATCTTCTCCGAGTCTCTTCTAGTATTAATTTTATGATTTAATTAAATTTCATCAGCATATTTTTGATTCCCGACATCTCGAATATCTCGATCTCCTGACCTGAGTTAAATCTGCACAATATCTCCATGAATAATATTAGTAATATTAGTTAAATTAGAGATATTATTCTAACCATTTGTATGATATTATATTTTTCTAGAATCTTGATTAGAATATTTGATATGATATGCGTATTTTAATTACCAAAATATCATATAAATATAATATGCATATATTTTCCTTCATAATGTTAATTATAATATATAAACATATGACAATAGATATTTTGCAGATAAACCCTCATATATTTCATATTTATAATAAACACCTTTAAATATGTAAGAAAAGAAAGAAAAATGTTATATCAAAAGTGCAATATTTTCAACTGAACAGCAGCCTAAAAGGCGCGGCGGTTCAGCGGCAAAATGTGCCATTTTGATTCGGTTCTGCGGTCGAATTTTGGAGTTAGGTGCCTAATTTTTTTTCTTAACTCTAGTTTTGCCTGCATATATTTTTAAGATGCTCTGAAAAATTTTTTGAACAAGTTTTAAAATCGACAGCAAATATGGCAACATGGAATTACGATTCGGAAAAAAGAGTCGATCGACAGTTTAACCTTGAGCAAACTTGCTAGTAAGGTTTATGGGGTGGCTCTGATACCATGTTGGGTTATGCCAACGTCTTGGTCATCTACCGTGACCGAATGCGGAACAAATTTTTTATAAAACTGGCGTTAGAACAACCCCATAATACGGATCGAACCATAAACCCTAAAACCAAGCAAACATAAAAGGAGTATAGAAAGGTGTAACAACTCCAATTCTTGTGTACATAAATTTGATTGAAAGTTAATGTATACTTGGGGTATTTACATTTTCTGTGAGTACTATAAATATTTGATTTACTTTTGAACAGTAAGAAGGAGCTTGTAGCTCATTGGTAAGACCTTGCACTGCTGAACCAAAGCACCAGAATTGAGCCACACATTATTTTTATTTAAATTTTTTTAAATCTTTTTAGAAGTCCAAGAGTCTACACGTGTATAACCCGTAAAACCAAGAGTCACACATAAAACAAACGAGTCCACTGCAGTAGTCAAAGCGTCAGGGACACGTGGCAAGAAGATGGACCCCGGCTCGGCCGATTCGGGCCGGCGGAACGGGTGACTCGGCCGGCAGCGCCGGGTTAACTCGGCCAAAACCCATTTTTTCTTCAACTCTCAGAGACCTTTGGCCTACCCCACTCCCCCTGCACAATTTAAAATCTCTGAAATTAAACAGAGAATTTAAAACACCCCTTTTAATTTTTTAATGCAAAATTAAATACAATTTTCATCACACCCTTTCATCTACCCTAAACCCTAATTTTTCTTATAAATACCACACCTAAAATCACCCCTCCTCACTTTCAAATCCTTGCCCAAACTCTCAAGAAAAATTCCATAGAATTTTTGTGTGCAAGTGGAGTTAGCAAAAGGGCGAACCTCCGGCGAACTTCCGATGATGATTCGAGGAGATTCCGGCGACGAAACGACGCACCAGCGCCTCCCCACTTGCATAACGACGATCTCTTTTCAATAAATAAAATTTCAGAATTCTTGGGAGATTAAGAGCATCATCTTTCTGTAAGTTTTTAATTTTAATTTCTGTCTTAGTGATAATTTAATTATTGCCCTAGATCTAATTAATCTTTTGCCCTAGTTTAATTTAGTGTAGTTCTTTTAAATGCAATCGGCAAGTGTTTTCAAAATGTTATTTTTAGAAGATCTCCTAATGAGCGAGTAATTTCCTCGCTTGTTAGGGTTAGGAATAAAGGAGGGATTGAGGGATGAATATCTTTCATCTCTTTCAATGCCAATAATTTTTCATAAGTAGAACTTCATGCACGCATGCATGATCCGCTCCCTACGGCACCCTACCCACGAGGTAACGGTGAAACCGTAGTATAAAGGACCGGACATGCATAACGTCCATGAAGGTTATAGCAATTAGTAGGAAAGAACGGACAAGGATCTAGAGGAAGAAACTTCATTTCTTCCCAATCATCCTAATCCCCTTTACTAATGATTGTTATGACTTCTAAAAAGTTTTAATCGAGTGCATTGAAAGAGGTGTTAATATCAATCTTATCAAACCCTACTTTAGACCTAACCCTAGCAAGTTCTTTAATATCATACAACTTAGTTTTTAGACTCAATCAGCAAAATCAAACCACCATTGGAATCAACTCGTAAAAACACGTAAGAAAATTACACATCCCTGTGGATCGACCCGTATTCACCGGCTAGCTACAAAGCGACGCCGTTTCTGATTACGGTAAAATATTTTTGGTGATCGTAAAAACCTGGACTAATCAAATGGCGCCGTTGCCGGGGATGGCGTGTCATTTCCTTTTCGCAATTTCGGGTTAATCTTAAAATTAAAAAAAAATCATAAAAATCTGAAAAATCAAAAAATATAAAAATATATATATTTTGTTACTTTTGGAAGGGATACTTTGTTGTTTGAATTTTTGCAGGATATACAAATTCGGATCTGGAGATTTCCAGAAAGCAAAACAGGAAACAAAATATCGGAACAGAAGAGATTTTGAACAACAGAACAAGGAAATTTTTTTTGAGACCCAAATCCCCCAACCCGCCGCGATTCCGCGGCCAAAACCCACCTTAGGCCGCGGAACCGCGGCCTTCTTGTCGAATCAGAGCGTGAGAAAAATTCTGGGGACTCGTGTCGACTATCTGACCGTGAAACCGTGGTGTAATCCCACATTATACCGCGGAAACGCGGCTACACAGTGTCTTCAGCGCAGGAAATTTGTTCTGTAAGTTTCTCTGTTTCCTTCTCTGTAAATTTCTGAAATATCTTTTCTGGAAATTCCTTCAGGATTCCGTGAGCTATAAAATATATTCTCTTCCATATAACAAGTCTTGTGCAGGACTTTTGTACCCCGCTTGAAATAAAATTGATTGCAAGTAATATTTTGCTGTTGCATATCTTTTCTCTAAAATCTTTTTGCAACAAAATTTTCCAAATAAAGAGAAAAAGAATAAAAATAAAAAGGACAAATCTTTTATAGAAACTTGCAAATTTTTTTGCCGCAAATAGATCCTTGCACCACCACAAACCTTCTTTCTTGTCACCTTTCTTTCTTACAACATGGGTACCCCACGTAATAAATCATTAGCTGAACTTTGGTATCCCGAACCTAATTTTGCATCGTACGTTAATTTGTTCGGTCAATTTAAAGACGATCCTTCCTTGCCTAAAAAATCTTTGAAAGATCAAATAGAGGCGTCTAGGAGAAACAGTTTGACTTTTCAACCCAATTTATGTCAACCAAGTCAACCTTTACCACCTACATATGTTGATACCACTTCTTCAATTCCTTCTGTCACTCCTAGGCCGATGTCCATTGCTGAGCATATTGCTCAATCTCGCAGCCGATCTTTCATCCTTCTCCACTCATCTAGTTCTAGGGATCCATACGATTATTCACCTTGTTATCCACATGTTGACCCTACCCCTGCCCAACTACCCACTTCCTACCAGTCCTACCCGACCTTCCCACCTTCACTAGACACCGTTTCTACACAGTCATTAGGGAGTTTCACATATCCAACCAATTTCGAATCTTTTACCGAAACCCTCTCACCACCTAAGTCTAGTTTGGAAGAGTCGTTGGAAGCTTATATTGCTGCAACAAATAAAATGACTAGGAATGTGGAAGCGTCTGTGGCCGCCCTTATGCAACCTACTGAAGCGGTAGCTAGTTTTCCGCTAGCTCAAAAATTTTCAATGTATAAGGAGGCGGTTAGACAGAGTGAGAATGAGAGAGGATTTCAAAATCAAACCTACCCATACCCAATTGAAGCCCACAACTCCGGTTTTCCATCGATTGTCCCAAATGATTCATCAGTTAAGGATAAAAATGAGTTGTGTGATTTTGTAGTGCTTGATTTGCCAAATTGTGAAGAACCCCTTTCGAGTGAAACCGCACCTAATCTTTTCGATCTTTACACCTCCCATCTAGAACCTAAATTGATAGATATCCATGCTTTTGATGAGGTGTCTGAAAATTGATTTTCACTTGATTGAGGATATAGACGCCGGGAATATTTCGGATGATGAACCCGTCGATTTAATTGAAATTTTATGTTCAAATCATCATCCTGAGTTATTAAATGTTTCTCCCGAATCTCATATGCGTCTAGATTTTGATGTTAATGGCATGGATGAGTTAAATATTGAGGATAGTATTGAGGAGAGTCTTGAGAATAATATTGAGGTTGAATCATTTTTTGATGTGTCTGATTTTCCAATTCATCCTCCTGAACCTTTGACTGTTATATCACCCTCCCTTCTTCCCATTGTTCCGACCGTACAAGAGACCGTTACGCTTTCATCTCCAATACTAAGTTCGGCGTACCCATGCTTTCTTGCGAATCTTGAGGGATTTGACCCCATTGCACGACGAGTTGATAGATTAGCACAATCAGTTTTCACACTTCGGTCATCACATATTGCACTAATTTATTCACTCTATTTACACCCTCAAGATCGCGCGACCCTTCTTTTTTCTTTCCGCCATTCTTCTCCTCCGCCGAGACCATCTTCAATTCTTCTTTCCACACGGTCTCGTGTGCTTCTCATCTTTTTTCTTTCCATCCCATTCTGGCACCAACTATACCATTACCACGATAAGATTTTTGAATGGTTGGTTCTAACGTTTGGCTTGTGTAAGGCCAAGCTTAAGTTTGGGGGGAAAATTGTTGTATATATGTATATATCTTTTTGTTTTCTTTTTCTATGAAAAAATAAAATAAAAATTCAAAATATTAAAAAAATAAATAAATAAAAAAATTGTAAATAAATAAACAGGGGAGTGCCGACATTTTGACCCTCTTGGTTTAGCATGACAGTGAGGACACTGTCAAGTTCAAGTTTGGGGGTATGCTCGGTACGTCTTTTTCCTTCGCATTCATTTGTACATATTTTTGCTTTTGCATACTTATTTGAAAACCCATAAAAATTGAAAATTTTTGAAAAATTATAAAAATTATTGTATTCAATTTTGGCTTATTTGACTAGAGTTTGACAGATAGGTTAACCAGCTAGGAACAACTAGATCTTAGATTTAGTAAATTAAAAATCCTAAAAATAACATTCCTTAAAGTTTAACGGTAGAAAGTATATGCCTTGTAGTTTATTTAGAAATAGGCAAATTTTGGGTTCACTTCTTGGGCTAAGTCAAAGCGAAGGAAAAGTATTGATGTTCTTATTAGAGTATAAGTTGAAAAATAATTCCGAGCTTAAGTCTAGATTTGTTCATATCATAATATTGCATTTTATATTTCCCATTCTTATGCGTTTTATAAAGAAACAGGTGCTTTTGACACATGTCTGCTACATGTTACAGGTTACTGGTTTTTGGAGCGAAAACAGTGAAAAAGACACAAGACGACAGAAAAAGGGACTTTTGACCAACAAATAGAAGGATCCTAGTCAAGCCTAGACGAAGAACAGTGTAAGGTCCAAAATGTCAAGGCAAACGGTTAAAAGATCGCTACAAGTTTTTCACTGAAAGATCTGGAGAAGAATAAGAAGCCAAACAGAGAAATGAACTGAAGAAATAACAAGCCCAAATAACCAGAATGCAGCCCAGGAAATTTGGTGAGCTGAACTCACCAAAGGGCCGCGGAACCGCGGCCTAAGGCCTACCCTTGCCGCGGTTCCGTGGCCATTAAGTGCCCGTGTCGGTGCAATTTTCTTGTGACGATGCGTCGGTGCGTGGGTTGGGATTTTTCGTGGGCATATCTGTAAAAGCACATGCGCGAGAATCTGTAACCCTAGTTTTCCCTGTTTACTTATAAATTGTAATCACAATATTGTAATCCTATGCCTCTTTTCAATTAATAAAAATTCAGATCTTTTGAGGATTGAAGAGCATCATTTTCTTGTAAGTTCTTTTTAATTTTTCTGCCGTAGTTTAAAATTAAATTTATTGCCCTAGCTCTCTAGTTTAATTCTTGCCTTAGATTAATCATACCATTGCCCTAGTTTAATCTAGTGTAGTCTTTCTTAAACTGCAGAAGGTAAGTGAATTTTAAAATGTTATTTTTAAAAGATCCCCTAATGAGCGAGTAATTTCCTCGCTTGTTAGGGTTAGGAATAAGGGAGGGATTGAGAGATGAATATCTCTCATCTTTTTCAATGCCAATAATTTTTCATAAGTAGAACTTCATGCACGCATGCATGATCCGCTCCCTACGGCATCCTACCCATGAGGTAACGGTGAAACCGTAGTATAAAGGACCGGACATGCATGACGTCCATGAAGGTTATAGCAATTAGTAGGAAAGGACGGACAAGGATCTAGAGGAAGAAACTTCGTTTCTTCCCAATCATCCTAATCCCCTTTACTAATAATTGTTATGACTTCTAAAAAGTTTTAATCGAGGGCATTGAAAGAGGTGTTAATATTAATCTTATCAACCCTACTTTAGACCTAACCCTAACAACTTTCTTAACCATCGTACAACTTAGTTTTTAAAATCAATCAACAAAACCAAACAACCATTGGAATCAACTCGTGAGAACACTTAGGAAAATTACACATCCCTGTGGATCGACCCGTATTCACCGGCTAGCTTTATGCAACGCCGTTTCTGATTACGGTAAAATATTTTTGGTGATCGTAAATCACACACTTAATCAAATGGCGCCGTTGCCGGGGATGGCGTAAAAATTTCTTTTGTGTAATTTCGGGTTGATATAAATTTTTAAAATCATAAAAATCTGAAAATAGAAAAAAATATAAAAAACATTTTATCAATTTTTATCTGTTTGAAGGGTTTTATTGTTTGAATCTTGCAGGAACAGCGAAGAATCGCGGATCTGAAAATTTACAGAGGGCAAACCAGGAAAAATCACATCAGAACAGAGGTGAAATACCACAACAGAGGTGTAGAATTTTTTTTGGAGCCTTGATCCCTCCAGAAGACCGCGCTTCCGCGGCATTTTTGGGCCCCAGACCGCGGTTCCGCTGCGCTATAGCCACGTCAGCTCCTCAATTTTGTATGGTTTGATCTCTCCTTCTCCCCTCTGCAACCTATAATATATCCTTTGTGAAAACTTTCTGCAGGGTTTCTTTGCGCTAAAATTCTTCCTCCCCCTTCTAAATAACAGATTTTCTGCAGGTTTCTTTGCGCCGCTTTAAAAAATTCTGATTGCAAGTGAATTTAATGTTTTGCATAATTTAATCGGACTTTAAGGGGCTAATTGACCAAACTCAGATTGGGTGGGGATTTCATCACCCTTCCCAGAACCCCAGAAAGCACTTAATGCATTTGTATTGACCACAATTAATTAAAAAATACTAGACTCAGCCCTAAGGACTTCGAGTTCAATAGGAAAAGGACTAGTATAGGCATCGACCGTTTATCCTAACCTGACTTTGCGGTGTCTAGGCAAGTGTGTCTAGGCTAGTGGTTATTAATTAGGCCCACTATTGTGGTTCCTTCCCACTTACCTCGCACTTACCTGGCCGCAATTGGCGGTGAAGAGGCGGTTTGAGGTCCTATTTCTATCCCTAGTTAGGAGCTGTCTAGCAGACCTAGGTGACCCTAGATCTAGGCCTGATTGTGCATGTGTGGTTGATACATTTGTGTCACAAGTCTCTTTTCAAAAACCTCTTTGCAAAACCCTCACATAAATTAAAAAAAAAAGAAAAATCTTTTCAAAACTTGCAACTTGTCGCTAAAGAAAACTTACACCTCACTTACCCCACTTTCTTTCATTGACGTTCTCTTACCTCCACATTCTGTCTTTCATTTTTTTCTGACTACACTACCCCTTTAGTGTATGTCACTTTGGACTAGGGATACTAATGCCCGATTAGTTCGTGTTTCGTTGGTACCGACCGACGAACCCTTCGACACCGAAGTCGACACTCCGTCCACTTTCTTACCTCCACCTTTAAATTCTTCTTTCGAAGGCATGTCGGGATTCAATCCCAATACTACCTTACCGACGGGAATGATTCCACCTCCGTTAGGTGCGAATAACCCGAATCAACCACCTGTTGAAGCGCCCGCACGAATTGCGCTCCAGGATCTCTTCTACCCCGTCCGCACTTCTTTACCTACCTGTCTTTCACCCCCACCGGCAAATGGGGACAATTTTGAAATAAAACCACATTTCATCAATATGCTGCCAAAATTTCACGGTTTGGAATCAGAAGATGCGTATATTTTTATCAATAAATTCCAAAATGTGTGCGCTATGATGAAAACGACCCAATTAAGTGATGACGCTATAAGGCTAAGGGTCATTCTTTTTACCATATGTGACCTAGCCGAGAAGTGGCTATACAGCACCGCATCACATTCCATTAGAAATTGGGACGAGTTTGTGAAAGCTTTTCCTAAAAAGTTCTATCCTCATCACAAAACTGCTAGAATCCGTAATGAGATTATACAATTTTCACAGCTTCCTTCCGAACCATTTTGGAAGTGCTTCGAGAGATTTAAAGACCTACTCGTTCAATGCCCTCATCATGGGATCGAAAGTTGGCAACTTTGCCAAACATTATACGAGGGATTGAACTCGGCAACGAAGCAGTTGCTAGAAACCATCTGTCAAGGTCACTTTCTCTCCAAGTCTAGTGACGAAGCGTGGCAGTTTCTTGAGGATCTTAGTGAGCAAACAGTTCAGTGGGAGAGTACCAAGACCGCATCATCTTCTTCTAGTGGTCAATCTAGGGCAGGCATAAATCAAGTAGAGATGTTGATTGCTATGAAGGCCGAGATGGTCGCTCTTACGAAAAAGCTAGAAGCGATTGAGATCAAAATCTCATCGTCTTCTCCTGCCCCTGTTGTGCCTCCACGAATTGTTTGTGCTTGTTGTTCGGCTCCATCACATCTCACCGAAGAGTGTCCTTACAATGCATCTACTCAAGGATAGGATCAAGTCAATGCTGCCTTTCAGCAACGACAGAGAAACGATCCATACTCTTCGACATACAATCCGGGGTGGAGGAGTCACCCAAATTTCGCTTGGAACCAAAATCAACAATTCCAAGGAAATAACAATTTTCAAGGGCCTCCTCCACAACAACAACAAGCACCCCCACAAACTCAATTTCAACAACCTTTTCAACAGCAACCTTACCCTAATCAAGTGAACAATTTTGTGCCTAATAATTCTTACGCGCCAAACAATTTTGTTCAACCTAATAATGACAAGGTTAGCTCGCTCGAAAGAAGTATAGATGCGTTCCTAAAGCAATCTACACAGTCTACAGCAAGACTAGAGACTTCTATTCAATCTTTGGTGCAAAACATTGCCTCACACGATCAAAACATCAAATCTATTGAGGCACAAATTGCACAACTCAATGCAGCTTTGAGCGAGCGCGAAAAAGGAAAGCTCCCATCTCAACCACTGCCCAACCCCGGTCACGCACATGCTGCATATCAACAGCAAACTCATAATGTAAACGCTGTGACCACGTTGAGATCGAGAAAAATTTTGCAAAACAATATGGGTATTCACGATGACACCCCTGCCGGTGGTTCTTCTTCACCTTCTTCTTCTTCGTTAGAGCCTGTTCTCCCTCATTCACAAGACTCTACTCCTTCTAGCTCGAACGGACCCACTTCTCACAACACGAACACATCTAAACGGGGTTCCGTTCCAGCTCAACAATCTGATCCACAAAAATTGGACTCAACAACCTTTCAAAATGTTCCTTTTCCAAATCGGTTGAGATCAAATAAACCAACTCCACAAATGGAGAAGATTGTTGAGCTGTTCAAGCAGGTTAGCATAAATATCCCACTTTTGGATGCAATCCAACAAGTTCCTTCATATGCAAAAATCTTAAAGGACTTATGCACCAAAAAGAGGAAGTCACAAGTACCAAAGAAAGTTTTTGTGGCTATGGCTATTAGCGATGCTCTTGTCAATTCTTTACCCCAAAAGCAAAAGGACCCCGGTTGTCCTACTATTTTGATAACAATTGGGGACAAGAACATCAATAGAGCACTACTTGATCTTGGTGCTAGTGTCAATTTGCTACCTTATTCTATGTACGAGCAATTAGGCATTGGAGAGCTTAAGCCCACTCACTGTACTTTCCAAATGGCTGATCGATCAATCACCCATCCAAGGGGTGAGCTAGAGGATGTGTTGATCAAAGTTGGGGAGTTAATATTCCCCGTTGATTTTATTGTTATGGATACACAACCTGTTGCTAACTCACGGAACCAAATTCCGGTGATCCTCGGTCGACCATTTTTGGCCACTTCCAATGCCATAATAAACTGTCGAAATGGCTCCATGACTCTATCCTTCGGGAAGACGTCTAGTGAGTTCAATATTTACAAGTTAGGAAGTCTGCCCCCCATGCCTAATGCTAGTGCACGATAAGTTTGCTCTATTCACGAAATCACGCAGGAGGACTGCGAGTTTGAAAGTTTCTTGTTTGATGAGAACAGTTTTGACGCCACTAGTGCGTCCCTCCTTAAGCCTACCACAGTTGACACAACCGATATTGATTATGAATCTTTCACTTTTTCGGATGATGACGACTCACAGCCCGAATATGAGTCGTTTGAATTTTTGGATGAGTTAGTTGAACCATCCAAATCGGTTGTATGCGGTGATTTCGAAGCTGTGTTGGAGTCCTTTGAGTTTGAGGTAGATTCCCCAATGATTCTTTCGCCTCCGAAACTCGAACTCATGTCCTTACCGTCTCACCTTAAATATGCTTACATAGGTGAGAATGAGACCGTTCCCATTATAATATCAGCCTCTCTAGCCTTCGAGCAAGAGAAAGCTATTTTAAAGGTCTTACAAGATAGGCGGCAAGTTTTCGGTTGGACTATGGCGGACATCGAGGAGATTAGTTCCCTCATAATTGAATATCATATGCAATTGATGGATGATGCCAAGTCAACAAAGGACCCACAGAAACATTTTGGGGGTATTGTGGTGAGTCAACCTCCTCCTTTAGAAGTTGAACCACCCCCATTTCTTTTAATAAGCTATGAGAATGCCAATATTCCACTGACTGCTGATCATTCTCAATCTTGTTTTGATTCATCACCACATCATATCTATTCACTTCCATACTTTCCCTACCATCTCTCCTATCTTCCCCAATTCTTTTTGGATCGGTACAACATGTTCTTCCACCAACCGACACTCTTTACAGATAAATTTTTCGACTGGTTGGTGTTGATATTTAGTCTGTGCAAAGTCTGGCAGTAATGTCTAATATTGTTTCACTGAAGTTTGGGGGGGCCTTTCTGTACATATTTTTGTTTTCTTTTAACAATAAAATAAATTTTTTTTATAAATAAATAAACAGGGGAGTGCCGATATTTTGACCCTCTTGGTGCAGCATGACAATGAGGACACTGTCAAGTTTAAGTTTGGGGGTACGCTCGGTACGTCTTCTTCCATCGCATTCATATGTACATATTTTTGCATTTGCATATTTATATACATATGCATATAAATAAGATATTAGTCGGTTATATATGATATGACCGGATTATTGAATCAAGTGTTGATTTAATAATTTGAAAACCCATAAAAATTGAAAAATTGAAAAATTGATAAAAATTATTGTATTCAATTTTGGCCATGTTTAACTTGAGTTTGACAAATAGGTTAACTAGCTACGAACAACTAGATCTTAGACTTGGCAAATTAAAAACCCTAAAAATAACCTTCTTTAAAGTTTAACGGTAGAGAGTATATGTCTTCATAGTTTATTTAGAAATAGGCAAATTTTGAGTTAACTTTTTGGGCTAAGTCGAAATAAAGGAAAAGTATTGATATTTTATTAGAGTATAAGTTTGAAAAATAGTTCCTAGCTTAGGTCTAGATTCTGAAAATGTATACCCTACAAATTACACAATCACACACCTTGAAACTTGGAATAGTAGAAGAGACCTTGAAATGCTCTTATCTAAAGTCCTTAGTACAATGAAAATAAAAGGAAAAAAAAGTGAATAAAGAAAAAAAAAATGAACACTGGTTTTTCTGATTACTTAAGGCTGCAAAAATAGAAAAATATTTAGCGAGGGTGCTTCATCACCTAGTGCCTTAGACCAACTGGTTTGGGAGTCACTGCTAAAGCCTTGGGTGTTGCAAGACTAGGAATTACGCTTTAATATGCAAACACATCTTGTAATCGATTGTTGGTACCTCAAGAAGTATTAACGGTCGCATGAAGGATGTGTAAGCGAAATTAAAAATTCACCAATTAATAAGTGCTTTGGACAACGGCCAAAGGTATGATTGCTTTATTTGAATTTCCAAGTGTAGGGGTGATCTATACACACTAGTGGGGATATGTGATTAGAGTTTAGATAAGAGAAAGGAATGAAGAATAAAACTTGTATCTTTAGTAAACGTTGATAAAATTTCCTAAGTGGAGATGGAACCCTAGAAGGAAAACTTAAGAGATGCCGAAAGCTAAGTAAGTCTGCATAACATATATAATCTTAAGTTAAAAGATGAGGAAGTGTGAAGAATGTTGGTGGATAATTTACGAGTCGACGATAATAGAATTCCTTGTTAGGAAACCTAATTGGAGAACAAAAGTCGAAAATCCAAATTGATAGGATTTTGTGGGTAGTATCCGCTGAAAACCCTCAGGAGACAACACTCCTCTTATTAGGGACACCTAGAGGTTTAACGGCTTGTTGCACGAGCTCAGTGCAATCGCGTTTCCCTGCGAAAGTGCGGTTAGGTTCTATCGAAAATAATAAATTTGCTCGAGGGCGAGCAAAAGATAAGTTTGGGGGTATTTGTTCATATCATAATATTGCATTTTATATTCCCCATTCTTATGCGTTTTATAAAGAAACAGGTGCTTTTGACATATGTCTGCTACATGTTACAGGTTACTGGTTTTTGGAGCGAAAACAGTGAAAAAGACACAAGACGACAGAAAAAGGGACTTTTGACCAACAAATAGAAGGATCCTAGTCAAGCCTAGACGAAGAATAGTGCAAGGTCCAAAATATCAAGGCAAACGGTTAAAAGATCGCTACAAGTTTTTCACAGAAAGATCTGGAGAAGAATAAGAAGCCAAACAGAGAAATGAACTAAAGAAATAACAAGCCCAAATAACCAGAATGCAGCCCAGGAAATTTGGTGAGCTGAACTCACCTAAGGGCCGCGGAACCGCGGCCTAAGGCCTACCTTTGCCGCGGTTCCGCGGCCATTAAGTGCCCGTGTCGGTGCAATTTTCTTGTAACGGTGCGTCGGTGCGTGGGTTGGGATTTTTCGTGGGCATATCTGTAAAAGCACATGCGCGAGAATCTGTAACCCTAGTTTTCCCTGTTTACTTATAAATTGTAATCACAATATTGTAATCCTATACCTCTTTTCAATTAATAAAAATTCAGTTCTTTTGAGGATTGAAGAGCATCATTTTCTTGTAAGTTCTTTTTAATTTTTCTGCCGTAGTTTAAAATTAAATTTATTGCCCTAGCTCTCTAGTTTAATTCTTGCCTTAGATTAATCATACCATTGCCCTAGTTTAATCTAGTGTAGTCTTTCTTAAACTGCAGAAGGTAAGTGAATTTTAAAATGTTATTTTTAAAAGATCCCCTAATGAGCGAGTAATTTCCTCGCTTGTTAGGGTTAGGAATAAGGGAGGGATTGAGAGATGAATATCTCTCATCTTTTTCAATGCCAATAATTTTTCATAAGTAGAACTTCATGCAGGCATGCATGATCCGCTCCCTACGGCATCCTACCCACGAGGTAACGGTGAAACCATAGTATAAAGGACCGGACATGCATGACGTCCATGAAGGTTATAGCAATTAGTAGGAAAGGACGGACAAGGATCTAGAGGAAGAAACTTCGTTTCTTCCCAATCATCCTAATCCCCTTTACTAATAATTGTTATGAATTCTAAAAAGTTTTAATCGAGGGCATTGAAAGAGGTGTTAATATTAATCTTATCAACCCTACTTTAGACATAACCCTAACAACTTCCTTAACCATCGTACAACTTAGTTTTTAAAATCAATCGACAAAACCAAACAACCATTGGAATCAACTCGTGAGAACACTTAGGAAAATTACACATCCCTGTGGATCGACCCGTATTCACCGGCTAATTTCATGCGACGCCGTTTCTGATTACGGTAAAATATTTTTGGTGATCGTAAATCACACAATTAACACGCACCAGCGCCTCCACCTTCTTCCTTTTCCTCTTATCTACACTGCAATCCTGTAAGTCCCTTCTTCCCCTTCTTTTTACTATTCTAAAAATTTAGAATTCTAAAACCCGACGGAAGTGGAGTTAATTCGATTTCGGATTCGGTTTTTCCTTAAAAATTATATTTTTTCTAAAAACAATAATACCAAATCATCACATCATGATCATTAAACATTAAAAAAACATATTGACAAGTTTCATATCAAAAGAATTCCTATTTTACTTTTTATCGCAATTTTACAGAAAAATACCTTTATATTTCATATCGACATGTTTATACTTTTTAACCATTCTAGTTATAGAAAACTCACGAGGTAATGACCTACCTCCTCACAAAACTCATATGTAACATAGCACGATGATCTTCGGGAACATAGTTTTGGGAAAATGCGATTTTACATAAAACTATCTTAAATTTATAAAAACCTTTTTCTACAAGATATGTATTTTTAACAAATCTTTACAATGTGCCGCTACAACCCATTTCAGGAAACCCGTTCGGGATGGTGCGGATTATCGCACATCTTCGGGCTTAGTTGTACGAGATGCAGACCTCCGCAAGGAGTATACGGTCTCGAAAGATTTAAAAAATATAATTTTCTTTAGAAAATATGATTTCTAGAGTAAATAAAACTTATATATTTAATAAATAAATATATATGTAATTAATATCAAAATATTTATTTTTAATATTTATAATATTTCACATTTCCAAAATTCAAGAAAAACATTCCATTTACAAGAAAATACCAAACAATTCCAATATTACAAATAAATACCATATATTATGAAATTAGGCTTTATTCACTAGAAATGTCACATTGATAAAATATACATTCATGAAACTCAAAAGACGATAATAAAATATTTGAGGTGTATTTTGAAAATTATACAAAATTATTTTTACATAAAACACCCTCAAGTTATACTAAATTACAATAAGGACCCTAGTAAACATAGGTTTAAGCGGGACCAGTCTCTTGAGCCTCAGGGAGCCGGAGATATGGATACTTGCCTATTTAAGGTAGACAACTTAATAAACGGTGTTATCAACACGGTAATCGTCTATGAAAAAGACACAAATCCTGCCGTCCATGTGCAGCGGTTACCGATAACATCAAAACCTAATTCAGAATTCAATTTCTTTTCTAATTGTCTGACTCAGACCGAGTCTTAATATAATCAATCTGACTTGAATGAGATTCAAGTATATATAACAATTCAATATGAATCCTTATATTCAATCTGTTCAATCTATCAATCTATACAACTTGACTGAACCGAACCATGGATATACTTCCATCTACATGATTCTCCAGTTATATCCATTTACTGATATCATGGTTTCGGCAAGTCATCCATTTATACAATCTATAATACAAGACAATACAATTTACAATACAATACAAACAATACAATCAAGACATCGTGGGGTTTAAGGAGTAGATTGGTACGGAAGGTGTTAGAAGTGGCACGAGACTGCAACCATTAAGACACCTA
This sequence comes from Agapanthus africanus, assembly GCA_030015575.1. Taxonomy (NCBI): domain Eukaryota; kingdom Viridiplantae; phylum Streptophyta; class Magnoliopsida; order Asparagales; family Amaryllidaceae; genus Agapanthus; species Agapanthus africanus. Next base: position 88,688,662 of record JASDDO010000019.1, on the reverse strand, counting down.
ACCTGAATTCAATTGCCGTTGTACCGTGGCTGAACGGTTCCTTGTATTCCGTCCACCTTAGTCTCTGGTCTACCGAGACTCCTCTCGTATACACTGGCCTCTTCTGTACCAAGCTACAAACAACAGCGTTAATACTAAATACAATATTATAACAATATAATACCCTTTAAAAGTTACACACTCTCTCTGTCTATTCTACTTCTCCCTTATCGTTGGAATTTACCGAGCGATTGTTCGCTGACGACATTCTTTCTCTTTCTTCTTTGGAATGTTGTCAGGTGGATCGGACCTTTAGGCGATCGAGCCCACCAGCGAGGACTTGGATCAGCTAGCCTTCGACCCGGAGCTCTAGATACTTGTACATTTCATTTCAATACTTTCCATTTCTATTATGCCACTGTTTAGACATTGCTTTTCATTCCATATATTTACATTTCAGATGTATTGTAAAAAGAATGTGAATAAATAAAGTTGTTGTTCAATTATATCTATTATCTCTGTCTCTTGTGCATTTTATTTATATTGCTTAGATACGCTCAGCGTGTTTACTTCAGAGTAAATACGTAGCGGCCTCGTCGCGTCCTCTGCCCGTATACTGGGAAGCGGGGCGTGACAGGTTTTGTTGGTGGCCAATGCAGGTCAGAGCTGTATGGAACCCTACCATGCAGTTCAACTCTGCGTGGATAATCTAAGCAATATAACACAAGAACCAGTAACTGAAAACATTCTTTACAATTCATACTTCTTGAATCTTATCATTTCATATATTTTGAATCTGTCCTAACCCAAAATTTTTCATTCATGGTTATGGATTCCCCAAACAACACCAGCACGAATGCCAACAACACTCCACCTCCCCTACCGATTACACCTGCCGTAGCTGCTCCGATCAATGAGCAGACGGCTCTGCTTGAGGCGATTTGCAGCCTCGTGGAGGGATATCAGCAGCAGACTGCTATTCTAATGAACCGTCTCGAGGCAGAAGCACTTGGGGTGAAGCAATTTAGAGCTTTGCACCCTAAACAGTTCTCAGGAAAAGAGAGCCTTCTGGATGCTGAGGAATGGGCTCAAAGCATCGAAGAGGATCTGGCAGCGGCACAAGTGCCAGAGGTAGCTTGGGTTCGTGTTGCGAAATTACAGCTCACTGACAATGCACGGGTTTGGTGGAAGGCGGAAGAAAGCCGTCTTGATCAACCCATCGAATGGAAGACTTTCCGCGACATGTTCGACGCAAAGTACTTCCCTGAGACTTCCAGGTTCGACATGGAACAGCAGTTCATTCACTTACAACAGGGTTCAATGTGGACCAAGTCAGTAGATGAATATGACGCTGAGTTCACCATGCTCAGTCGGTAAGATATGTCTCAATAATTCGATTTTCTAAATATATCACATACTACACAGCTAACACAACACTTTAACAGATTTGTGGCACACCTGATACCGACGGATGAGATCAGAGCCCGTCGATTCCAACAAGGGTTAGATCCGGAGATCCAGGCTGCATTAGCCACAGGAGATTTTCTGACTCATGAATCGGCTCTGAAAGCTGCCAGCCGTTATGAGGCAGTGGTAAAGATGAGGGGAAGATCTCAATCTGCCGGAGTTAAACGTCCTGCCAACCAGATGGCAGGAGGAGCGTCATCAATTCCATCTTTTGTGTCCAGGAGACCGGGAGTACCAGTCAACCGGCCCAGCCCAGCCTTTTGTACCTACTGCAGAAGAGAGGGGCATCTGATGAAAGACCGCCGGCGAGCCAACCGTCTTTTCTTAGTCTGCGGCTCAGCTACTCATGATATTGGGTCTTGTCTCAGAAGACACAACCCAATTGATGCACCCAAACCAGCAATCAATTATCAGTAGAGACCGGCCCTTTAGGCACTTGCTCCAAGACCAGCTCTCCCAACTCCACCACCTAGAGGACCACCGACTGCACCTCCTCCTCGTCAATTCCATCAAGCTCAAAAGAACGTTCAGAGAAATGCTCCTCCGGCCAGGAGGAATGTACCATGGCGAAAGGCTTTCACGATGACCGTGGAAGAAGCTGAGGCCACTGGCCAAGTCATCACTGGTAACCCTTTCTTTTCAAGCTTTTCTTTTAGTCTTAACACCTACCTACATATTTTTCCTATACCTAAAACCTATCCCACATACCTTAGGTACAATCTTAGTAGCCTCACTTCCTGCACTAGCACTCTTCGATACTAGAGTATCTCATTGCTTTATGTCGCAACGGTCCGTCCGAACTCATGCGATACCAGTCACACAGCTTGTATCCAGCTGGAATGTCAGTTCAGAGAACGGAGTTCTAAAGGCAACAATGGGATACAGCCTATGTCCAGTAGTCATCTGCAGCAGAGAATTCTGTGCCGACTTCAAGGTGCTGGACATACCGAATTTCGATGTGGTTCTAAGTATAGATTGGCTCGGAACATTTTTTGCTACCATTGATTGTCGTCAAAAGAGGGTAGTATTCGAGATTCCAGACCATCCGGTCTTCTATTTCAAAAGTGGAGACCGTACCCTTGAGCGAAGTACCTACAAGGCGAAACCAAAGAAGGCAGTGATTGCAGCAATTCAAGCGGAGGAAGGATCAAAGCCAGAAGTGGTTTGAGAGTTCGACGATGTGTTTTCTGACGATATATCAGGTTTGCCTCCCGATCGAGCTCTTGAATTCAGCATTGATTTAGTACCAGGAGCACAACCGGTGATCAATGCACCTTATCGATTAAGTCCGGAAGGTTTTAAGGAAGTCCGAACTCAGTTGGACGAATTATTGGCGAAATGATGGATTCGTCCCAGCACTTTAAGTTGGGGATCACCAGTATTGCTTGTGAAGAAGAAGGAAGGTTCATACAGAATGTGCATCGATTATAGAGCCTTGAATGAAGTAACAATAAAGAACAAGTATCCACTTCCGTGCATCGACGATTTATTCGATCAGCTAAGTGGATCTTGTGTTTTCTCCAAATTAGATCTTCGTTTAGGTTATCATCAGGTGAAGGTCAAGTAATCTGATATCCACAAAACGGCTTTCAGAACTTGTTATGGACATTGCGAATTTCTTGTGATGCCATTTCGAGTGACCAACGCACTAGCAATATTCATGAACCTGATGAATCAAGTTTTCCAGGAGTACTTAGACAGGTTCGTTGTTATCTTCATCGACGACATCCTGGTGTATTCTAAGAGTCGGAAAGAGCATGCCGAGCACCTACGAATTGTCCTGGAAATTCTACAACAACATCAACTCTACGCCAAGTACAGAAAGTGTGAGTTTTGGCTAGAACAAGTTGGTTTCCTCAGACACATTGTATCAGGCGAAGGAATCTCTGTGGATCCAGCGAAAGTTTCAGCAGTAAGCGAATGGCCGACACCAAAGTCAGTGAAGGACATTCGAAGTTTCTTGGGTCTAGCTGGATTTTACAGAAGGTTCATTGAAGGCTTTTCGAAGATAGCAACACCCCTGACCAAGCTCACACGTAAAGATGAAGAATTTGTGTGGTCAGAAGCATGCGAACAAGCTTTCGTAGAACTCAAGTCAAGGTTGACATCAGCACCTATTCTCGTGATACCGGATAAAACTGGAGGTTTTGAAGTTTACTACGATGCATCCGGTAAGGGATTAGGATGCGTTCTACATCAGCATAGAAGAGTTGTGGCTTATACTTCAAGACAGCTGAAGATTCATGAGCGCAATTATCTGACACATGATCTGGAATTGGTAGCCGTTATCTTTGCTCTTAAGATTTGGCGCCATTATCTTCTTGGTGAACGAGTGAACATATACACAGATCACAAGAGTCTGAAATATGTTTTTACTCATAAGGAGCTTAATATGCGGCAGAGACGATGGTTAGAACTCATGGTGGACTTCGACATCAACCTGCAATATCACCCAGAGAAGGTGAATGTGATACCTGATGCCCTTAGTCACCAACCATTAGCAATGAATCTCACCGCCCAGTGGAAGCTTCAACAGAAATTGCATCAGATGTGATACCTGATGCCAGGTAACGCTTCAAGTTTGATGAATTTACAAGTTCAATCAACCATTGTTAATCATATTAAAGCAGCTCAAGTAAGTGATGCTAAGTTGCAAAAGATCAGAGAACAAGTAAAGAATGGACTCAGAACATACCTCATCATCCATGAAGAAGGATCTTTGAGATACGACAGCAGATTATGTGTACCAAAAGGTTCTGTTCGGGAAGAGTTAATGAAAGAAGCTCACAGCTCTCCCTGCTCAGTACACCCTGGAGGTACAAAGATGTACAAAGATCTACGTCAAAATTACTGGTAGCATGGAATGAAGTGTGAAGTAGCCAGAAGCATCGCTATGGTGTGTGAGCATGTAAAGGCTGAACATCACAGGACTGCTGGATTACTTCAACCGTTACCTATTCCAGAATGGAAGTGGCAACACATCATAATGTATTTTGTGACTGCACTTTCTCACAGCACAAAGGGTAACGATGTGGTATGGGTTATTGTGTCACAAAGTCGGCTCACTTCATCCCATTTCGAGTTGGCCAATCAACTGAGACATTAGCAAAGAAGTACATGGAGGTAAGAATCTAAGTAAGATTTAAACTCTTCAAATATGTACTATCTCTGATGCCCATGAACTCATACAGGAAATTGTGCTACTTTATGGAGTACCAGTTTGCATTGTCTCCGATCGTGACACCAGGTTCCGATCACAATTTTGGCAGAGTCTGCAAGTGAGCTTGGGAACAAGTTTGAACTTCAGCATAGCTTATCATCCAAAAACAGATGATCAGTCTGAGCGAACTATTCAGATCTTGGAGGATATGCTCAGAGCATGTATGTTGGACTTCGGAGGATCGTGGGAAGATCACCTACATCTTGTGGAGTTTTCATACAACAACAGCTACCAAGCAAGTATAGGAATGTCACCTTTTGCAGCACTTTATGGAAGGAAGTATTGATCGCCATTAAGTTGGGACGACATCGGTGATAGAGAACTCCTTGGACCTGAGATGATAGTAGCAACTGTTGATGTGGTTCGTACTATCAGAGAAAGAATGCGCATATCCCAAGATCGACAGAAGCACTGGGCTGATGCGAAGCGACGCCACTTGGAGTTCCAGCTGGGAGATCATGTATTCTTGAAGATATCTCCGAACCGTAGAGTGATCCGATTTGGAAGATGGGGTAAGCTAACTCCGAGATATATTGGATCGTTCGACATACTCGAACGAGTCGGTGAAGTGGCTTATCGCTTGGCACTTCCACCTTCATTGGAAGGAGTGCATAACGTATTCCACACATCCCAACTCAGAAGTTATGTGAGTGACCCCAGCCACATTCTCGATCATTCCGAGCTCACTGTACACCCCGACTTATCTTGTGAGCAACAACTTGTGGAGATCCTGGACAGGAAAGTGAAGTCACTTCGGAACAAGGAAGTCAAATTGGTTCAAGTGATGTGGAGAAAAGACACTCCAGGAGAATCGACATGGGAAAGGGGAAGATGAGATGCGTGCAAGATATCCTCACTTATTTCTAAACAAGTCCTTAAAATAAATTGTAAATTTCGAGGACGAAATTTTTGTAAGGAGGGTAGACTGTAACAACTCTAATTCTTGTGTACATAAATTTTATTGAAAGTTAATGTATACTTGGGGTATTTATATTCCTATGAGTGCTATAAGTATTTGATTTACTTTTGAACAACAAGAAGGAGCTTGTAGCTCATTGGTAGGACCTTGCACTGCTGAACCAAAGCACCGGAGTTCAAATCCCATTAGCCACACATTATTTTTATTTTAAATTCTTTTAATCTTTTTAGAAGCCCAAGAGTCTACACGTGCATAACCCAAAAAACCAAGAGTCACACATAAAAAAAACGAGTCCACTGCAGTAGTCAAAGCGTCAGGGACACGTGGCAAGAAGATGGACCCGGACTCGGCCGACTCGGGCCGGCGGAACGGGCGACTCGACTGGCGGCCCCGGGTTAACTCGGCCCAAACCCATTTTTTCTTCAACTCCCATAGATCTTTGGCCTACCCCACTCCTTCTGCACTATTTAAAATCTCTGAAATTAAACAGAGAATTTAAAACACCCCTTTTAATTTTTTAATGCAAAATTAAATACAATTTTTATCACACCCTTTCATCTACCCTAAACCCTAAATTTCCTATAAATACCATACCTAAAATCACCACTCCTCACTCTCAAATCTCTGCCCAAACTCTCAAGAAAAATTCCATAGACTTTTGTGTGCAAGTGGAGTTAGCAAAAGGGCGAAGCTCCGGCGAACTTCGGACGACGATTCGAGGAGATTCTGGTGACGAAACGACGCACCGGCGCCTCCCCCTTCTTCCTTTTCCTCTTATCTACACTGAAATCCCATAATTCCCTTCTCCCCCTTCTTTTTACTATTCTAAAAATTTAGAATTCTAAAACTCGACGGAAGTGGAGTTAATCCGACTTCCGATTTGGTTTTTCCTTAAAAATCATATTTTTTCTTAAAAACAATAATACCAAACTATCACATCATGATCATTAAATATTAACAAAACATATTGACAAGTTTCATATCAAAAGAATTCCTATTTTACTGTTTATCGCAATTTTACAGAAAAGTACTTTTATGTTTCATATCGACATGTTTATACCTTTTAACTATTCTACTTATAGAAAACTCACAAGGTAATGACCTACCTCCTCACAACATTCATATGTAACATAGCACGATGATCTTTGGGAACATAGTTTTGGGAAAATACGATTTTACACAAAACTACCTCAAACTTATAAAAGCCTTTTTCTACAAGATATGTATTTTTAACAAATCTTTGCAATGTGCCACTACAACCCATTTCGGGAAATCCGTTCGGGATGGTGCGGGTTATCGCACATCCTCTGGTTTAGTAGTGCGAGATGCAGACCTCTGCAAGGAGTATACGGTCTCGAAAGATTTAAAAATACAATTTTCTTTAGAAAATGTTATTTCTATTGTAAATAAAACTTATATATTTAATAAAAAAATATATATGTAATTAATAGCAAAATATCTATTTTTAATATTTATAATATTTCACATTTCCAAAATTCAAGAAAAACATTCCATTTACAAGAAAATACCAAACAATTCCAATATTACAAATAAATACCATATATTATGAAATTAGGCTTTATTCACTAGAAATGTCACATTGATAAAATATACATCCATGAAAACTCAAAATACGATAATAAAATACTTGAGGTGTATTTTTAAAATTATACAAAATTATTTTTAGATAAAACCCCCTCAAGTTATACTAAATTACAATAAGGACCCTAGTAAATATAGGTTTAAGTGGGACCAGTCTCTTGAGCCTCAGGGAGCCGGAGATATGGGTGCTTTCCTATATAAGGTAGACAACTTAATAAACGGTGTTATCAACACGGTAACTGTCTTTGAAAAAAACACAAATCCTGCCGTCCATGTGCACCGGTTACCGATAATACCAAAACCTAATTCAGGATTCAATTTCTTTTCTAATTGTCTGACTCAGATTGAGCCTTAATATAATCAATCTGACTTGAATGAGATTCAAGTATATATAACAATTCAATATGAATCCATATATTCAATCTGTTCAATCTATTAATTTATACAACTTGACTGAACCGAACCATGGATATACTTTCATCTACATGATTCTCCAGTTACATCCATTTACTGATATCATGGTTTCTGCAAGTCATCCATTTATACAATCTATAATACAAGACAGTACAATTTACAATACAATACAAACAATACAATAAAGACATCGCGGGGGTTAAGAGGTAGATTGGTACGGAAGGTGTTAGAAGTGGCACGAGACTGCAACCATTAAGACACCTAATCTGAATTCAATTGCCGTTGTACCGTGGCTGAACGGTTCCTTGTATTCCGTCCACCTTAGTCTTTGGTCTACTGAGACTCCTCTCGTATACACTGACCTCTTCTGTACCAAGCTACAAACAACAGCGTTAACACTAAATACAATATTATAACAATATAATACCACTTTAAAAGTTACACACACACTCTCTCTCTCTTTGTCTATTCTACTTCTCCCTTATCTTTGGGACGTACCGAGCGATTGTTCGCTGACGACATTTTTTCTCTTTCTTCTTTGGAATGTTGTCAGGTGGATAGGATCTTCAGGAGATCGAGCCCACCAGCGAGGACTTGGATCAGCTAGCCTTCGACTCGGAGCTCTAGATACTTGTACATTTCATTTCAGCACTTTCCATTTCTGTTATGCCACTGTTTAGGCATTGCTTTTTATTCCATGTATTTACATTTCAGATGTATTGTAAAAAGAATGTGAATAAATAAAGTTGCTGTCCAATTATATCTATTATCTCTGTCTCTTGTGCATTTTATTTATATTACTTAGATACGCTCAGCGTGTTTACTTCAGAGTAAATATGTAGCGGCCTCGTCGTGTCCTCTGCCCGTATACTGGGAAGCGGGGCATGACAAAAGATTATACCGAATGATCCGTGTTATTCGGTTTTCTACCATCTTCATAAGCTCCTAGGCTCCATGGATCGAGTTTGGCCTCCGGTCTCCCTCCATCGAAGATAATCCACTTGAGCATTTATAGTTCGAGCTCCTACCTTAAAGACGAGGTAACTAGGGTACCTAGTTCGCTAAACTAGATAGCCTAGAGGATGTAGAGTCTAATAAAGGATTAATATGTTTCATAACACTCTAGGTTTCTCAACACATGAGACTTTTAGGGTGGAGGTAGAAGAAGAAGCTTGAGGGAGATGAGAGTGTAGCGAGCATCCATGAAAATGGCTAAGTGTTGTGAACCAAAGAAAATGGATCTTCAAGTCTCAGAAAATATCTCACAACACCAAATATCAAGCATGCCACAATAGTGCAACCATGAGTTACCCCATGAGTCACTAAGTAGCCATGCTACAATAAATGCAAATGCACAACTCATCCATCCACCTCATTTAACCATTTAAGCAAAATGATTAAAACTAAAACGAGGTGTCATCTTCTAGAAGCACATTGTAATAAATTACAAGAATACCCCTCATCCGTATATACATACCCGCATCCGTATTCCGAAAAATACGAATACAAAGAGACGAAAATAATCCAACAATATAATACTAGAATCCGGCTTAAACCAAATCCCACTAGTATTATCCGTCCGAATCATGATACTGCACAAGTGCACGTATATGATCGAATCCTGCCATAAAACCATACGGCTTCTACATCGTTTCGCCCGAGACAGGGAAACCCTCTGTGTGGGACTCTAAAGACTCGTCAATACGCTGACAGTGGATTTAACTACAAGCACGTCAGCGACACTAGCTGTACGTTACGGCTACCCAGGTATTAAGCGAAAGGAAGGCCGACGAGCAAACTCATCAGAACTTCTACTGAGCCTGTCCATGACAATATCCGTACAGTCCGGTCTGTTCGTCTAAGAGTATCGCATATTGAGTCTAGGGGGTGGATAAAGTCAGACTCCTAATAACGCGATATTTCGTCTCGGTATGAAGCCCATCACCAACTGAGAAACTACTGAACCAATCAGTAATTCTTGTCCACCTTGGTCAAGGATTTCTGGTGATGGACACCCGTGCACCGCGTGACATCAGCCCCCAATACCGGGAGAGACGAATCCCGATGATCCGCTCACTGCCTCCATGTGCCTCGGGACTGTACCCAACTAAAACCTGTTTGCATGGCTCCTTTGATCCGTGGTAGGGTGGTAATCAAAGCACAGTGGGAACTCACACGAGACAAATGACGATCTCAGGTCGACAGACTAACCTGTACACATGTCACCTGGGAACTTCTATCTGACAATAGATATAATAACAATTAGCATGTTCCCGGCGAGTCCGTCCAGTGTAGTCATAACCCAATGAGCACCTGTATACTATCTTAGGTGGCTAACTGACACCAATAGCTTGTGAGACCGGCCACCGCCCTTCGTCGGGGTCTCGATAAATACACACTGGTCTACTCCGGAGTATCGATGCCCAGTCTCGATACTCCTGTGACTAGGGATATTTAAGGATGTGCTTATAGACTGTTGGGGTAAAAATTTACACCCCGGTTGACCAAGTCAAAATCAAAGTCAACCCCAAACCAAGTGGGCCCATGCCCGGGTCGAGCCCGAACATGAAGCGGCCGGCCTCCCTCATGCTAAGATAAAAATTTTGTAATAAATAATTTTGTTGCATTTCTTTTATTTTATTTTATGGATAAATGTCAGAAAAATAGGCATAAAGCCAAATTTTTGTAAAGCCCATGGCTTATGTGCAAAAAGAAATGGCACATGAGCCATGGGATAGGCAAAATGCCATTTTGTGAAGCCCAAGGGGCTATGTGTAAAGTGTATAGCCTATAAAGGCAAAGATAATGAAAATATCTCACAACTTTTCTCTCTCCAAAAAATTTAGATCTGAGATCTTTTCTCCTTCTTCAAGGTTCCAAAAATCTTTTTCTTTCTTTTGAATTAAATCAAGAGTTTTACTCTTCATTTTATGAAACAAAATAATTTTTCACCACCAAACCCATAAAGGGGAACTTGGATCTGTCACTAGATCACAAAAAGGAGAGATTTTTTTAAAATCCCATATCTCTTGATCTTCAAGATCCAGCCAACAGAAGAGGAAGAAGAAGAACCCCCTTCATTAACCTAAAGCATCTTAGGAGTTTAAACTCCACCATATTTTTTCTTTAGAGAATTTCCGGGGCTAAAAGCCCCATTTTCCTCGCCGGCGCGGTAGCGCTCGAGCGCAAAGCGCCCAAGTGCCGACACGTGGCGCGCTTGCGCTCGAGCGCAAAGCGCCCACGTGCCGACACGTGGCGCGCTTACGCTCCAGCGCTCTGCGCCCGAGCGCAAAGCGCCCACGTGCCGACACGTGGCGCGCTTGCGCTCCAGTGCCCAGCGCCCGAGCGCGAAGCGCCTACGTGCCGACACGTGGCGCGCTTACGCTCAAGCGCCTAGGCGCTGGCCCCACGCATCCCTTGGATGTCTTTTCCCCCCTTTATTTATATATACATGTATATATATACATATGTATACATATGTACACATACACATACTCCACGACACTGTCCCTGTTAGAAAAAAATTTCTAACGGGGCGCTGCCCCGCACCCCGTAAGGGGGCTGCTAGCTCCCTTGACCCCTAGCCCGCTATCCGGGTAGCGGGACCCCCGTAAAAAACTCTGCGTGGCTCCCGATATATCCAAACCCCCCCAAAACAAAACACACGTACACTGCACATCGAGTTCGCATGACCAGTTTAACCCGTCAATCGGAGGTTCTCTCGCTCCAAAGGCGAGGGGTAATTAACGGCAGTTTAGTCCGCGGCTGCCGGAGATTCGGATCCCTACAATCATTAAACCTCGGCCTACCCTAGGCAGGGGGAATCTGTAGTGCGCCTGACAAGCGTGCGCGTATTCCCATCTCAATGGGGTAACAAAAAACACCCTACAGATTCTGGCACGCCCGGTGGGACCAGTCTCTCCTCCCATATTTCGGGTTAAAAGTTCATGCGAACACAATCAATATACATATCGATTGCCTATACTGAAATGATGTTTTTTTCCCCCGTGCAGCAATCAACTTTCGACGACATTGTCTCCCAAGATGAATTTGGCTTCCAACGCGACCCCGATCCTATACGTGGTCAAGGTTAATGCTCGTGTGGTTCTCCCCGCAAGCCTCAGTCGACAGTGGGAGGAACCGCCCCGCCAGTTTGGCTCCGTCATCATCTACCCTGCCGGAAGTGCTCATCTGGCAGAAATCCCAGCAAAGCAGGCGGCTAAGCCGGTTTCAAGGGGCAAAAGGTCGAATGTTGTGATCGCCAAGGCACCACAAACGAAACTTAAAACGGTGTCTGAATGGCTCTCTGGCGCTCCAGCTGGGGGCAAGACTTCCGGTACGAAGGGCAACATCAAATGTTGCAGACGAGCTCAGGCGATGACTCCAACAAGTGCACAATCGATCGTATCTCCAAAATCTTCCATCGCCCGGTCTACGGCGTCTTCCCAAAGAGCCGAAGTCTGCCAGATACTTAGAACAGAAAAGTTAAGGCAGAAGCGGCTCAGGTATCGAGCCAACAAGAGGGCCAGGACTTCGGCCAAATGGAATTTTGTGAAGTTCCAAGTGCAGGGTCGCCCCGCGACGACGGCTGAGTCGGACGTGAGAATCAGCAATTCCTTCGAGCCTCTGAAGTGGGTTCAGAAAAATGCCATGACCGCCAGAATTAAGAAGACCGCGGTCCGAACAATGCTACAAAGAGACGTGTCCCGGCCTCAACAGAAAAGGTATGACACCGTCTCTTCAAGAGTCTATCGGGCGCTCTGTGCCGCACGAAAGCAGCGGGGAAAATCCAGAAAAGAAGCGCCAGCACTATTCAAGAATCCGGCCAGGCCATCCGCCTTCAATCGACTGCGCGCTACCGAAACAGTAAGGCCAAGACAGCGATCCGTGAAATCAGCCGCCGATAATAAAAAGTCGGCTGGATATGTCGTCTATATGGTCTATATGGCGGGCGGGCGTCCCAGCGACAACCTTCGCAGCAAAAGCAAGGATGGGGCCACCACATCCCAAGTCCAATCTGGCTTGAATATGGTTGCCGCTTCCCAAGAACAGCCGCCTTCGCTGGATGATGAAAACCCTCTTGATGAGGACGATAGGCAGAAGGACCCTTCGGTCCAGGCAGAGTCAAGCTCAGAGAGCGAGGAAGAGCCGACCTTCCGCCCCAGGACCGCGGAGCAAGAGCTGCTCCAAAAGCTTCGAAAACAGCTCTGGAGCAAGGATAAAGAGATGGCCAAGCTCTATTTGAAGATTGACGACTTAACGAATGTTGTGATGCAGCTTACGGCTCAAATTGCTCGAGTGCCTCCTAATCAAGCACAAGTCGCTACTAATCAGCCGGGTGATGACAATCCGAAGCAGCCATTGCCTGCTTCTTTGGGTCCAAGAATGGTCGAGCCGCACGAAAGCCGGCCACATTCCGCTTCTGGGGATGCCTTGGCCCCAGATAGCACTATCCCACTAACACAAGATCGGATAATGGATTTGGTCACCAGCAAAGTTAAAACATTGGTGGCCGAAGCTGAAGCTCAGAAAGAAATTGGCAGTAGTGGGCGGCCGTATCCCGCACACTACGATCTGATTGAGTTCCCGAGCGGCTACGTCATTCCTAAATTCGGAAGGTTCGACGGAACGGGGAATGCAAATCAGCACGTCGCCCACTTCAAAGCCTCGTGTGGAAATACAGGGGGCAATGACGCACTCCTTCTTCGTCAGTTTGTCAACAGCCTGACCGGTGTCGCCTTCGACTGGTACGCGAGTATACCAGACGGGTCCGTCATTACCTTTGCCCAAATGGAGTCTCTGTTTCGGTAAAGGTTCATGAGTGTCAGTGATAAAATCTCCATTGCCGACCTTGTGAGGACCAAGCCGGGGAAGAATGAAAGCAACACCGACTTTATTGCCTAATGGCGTAATCTCACGGTCAAGTGCGAACCGCCGCTGGAGCAGGACTAGTCCGTCAGCCTTCTCATTGGGAACCTCAGCAATTGGATGGTCCCATTCTTGTGTACAGCAGGCCTCAAGACATTTCAAGAGCTAACCAAGAAAGTCCAAATGCTGGAACGCTCGAAGCAAGAGTCCCCGCCGGACTCTCAGAGAGACAAAACTTAGAAAAGCAAGCAGGACGACAGCCGTAGAAGCGGGAGTTCCAGCAGTACCAATGTCTTCAATGCGTCCGACAATGAAGAAAAGCGAAGGGCGGGCGAATCCAAAACCAACCGGTCTCGAAAGCCATTGCTGGGAGGAGATGGGCCTTCCTTAGAGGAGAAGAAGAACAAGGTTTACTCTTTCAGAAGGGACAAGGTCCGTAAGATATTTAAAGATGCCTTAAACAACGACCAATAATTGCCGGAGTCGAAAAGACCCTAAGAAGCAAAAATGACCGACAATCCCCTGTATTGCCCGTACCACCGAGTAGTGAGCCATGCGATCGAGGATTGCTATATCTTCAAGGACTGGGTCGAGAAGCAGTACAAGGCTGGAGAGATCGAGCTGTCCAAAAGCGTGTTGGTGAACAATCAAGTTACAACCACCAACTTTATACAGACAGAAGTTGAAGCCTTCTGGGAGCAGACAGCTGAACCCGCTGCCCTGACAAACGAAACCGACTCATCGTGGCCTCCGTGGAGTACGCGCATATCTAATAAGACGAAGAAGATGCTAAAGCTGCTTCAGAAAGAGCCTAGGATGGAATGGGAAGGACAGAAGAAGCCTACCAGTCCAGCTGCCAATGCGGCTCCATCAGGCTCAAAATCCAAGAAGCTCAGGAAGAAGAAAAGTGCAGCTCGGCGCGAAAAAGAGTCTGCAGGGAGATCGACTATTCAAAAATATATCGATTCCCTCGAAGAATATGAACAAAAGGAAAGAACATTGATTCAATTGAAGGAGTTCTTCCCTGTACAAGCGGCTGAAATTCTGGAGGAATTAGAAGAAGACTCCAATGAGAGATCCCAATAGTGACCTGCTACGCCATCCATCTTGGCAGCGACTCGGAAGAGGAGCTCTGTTTTCCCGAAGAGGACGAGGAGCTCGCCACAATGGCCAATCAAATCCAGCTCAGAAGTGGCAGGGCTCTACCGCCAAATCAGGGCAACGCCCCAAAAGGGAAGGAAAAATAAGTCGCTAATGAAGAAGATAGCAAAGAACCGGCTGATGAAAACATAAGTCTTTCCTCGGTGGACTAAAATGTCTTGGCACATCTCCGGAAGCTTCCGTCTCTCCTGAGCATCTACGACGCCTTGGTCCTATCTAAGGAGCTTAAAGATGTTCTCATTCACGCTCTACAAAACCCCGAGCGGTATCAGGCTCACTTTGCGGAAATTAAAATGAAAGAAGCCCTGCATGCTTTGCATGCCGCCGCAGTCACATTTAAGGATGAAGACTTGCTACTGGGAACGGCTGAGCATAATCGGCCGCTTTACGTGACCGGGTACAGCGACGGAGATCGGATTAATCGCATATTGATTGATCCGGGGTCTTCAGTGAACATCATGAACTTGCGGACGCTGAAGAGTTTGTCAATGGACGTCCGGCACCTATCAAGGGAAAGGATTGTCATTCAAGGCTTCAACCAAAATTGCCAGCAAGTTCTAGGGTCCATAGCTCTGCCAATCAAATTCGGGGATCTGCAAACTGAAGATAAGATATACGTGATCGATGCTGACACATCTTATAAGATTCTCTTGGGACGGCCGTGGCTCCACGATTATGGCATCATTCTGTCAACTCTCCATCAATGCATGAATTATACTAAAAATGGCGAAGAAAGACGTATTGACGGAGACATCCAACCGTTCGGTGTGCATGAAGTCCGATATGAAGATTCTCGGTACTTTATGAACCACCAAAATGCTAAGCCACAACTGACTGAGGATAGGCCGGCCCCAAGACTCAAAAGCAAATCTGCGTCGGCTGTCACTTTCAAAAGCAAAAATGCCCAAGTGCGCCCGCATTTCGGTAGCGACACTGATGAGTCCGACGCTGGAAGTCCGTCCTTCCGTAAAACTCGCCCTCATTTCGGTAGCGATACGGATGAATCTTTCACTGAAGCCCCATCTAGTAGTAAAGTCCGCCCTCATCTTGGCAGCGACACTGAAGAGTCAGAGGAAGAGGACCTATCGTGCAACAGCGGTGCAGATTGGACCCCCATGCAAAAAGAGAAACTACGAGAGACCCTCGAAATTGCAGAAGGGTCCCTAGCCGTCACAAGGGTGCCGGAGCAGATGTGCAAAGAGCTCGATGCGTTGTCAGTCTCCACCGTGGACCAGCTGAAAACTTTCTATGTCCCCGCGAGGAAAAATGGACAGAAGGGCATCCTGTTTTACGGGTCAACCCCCATTGTGCACCCGGACGATCTTTCTATCGCGTGCCTTCCCTATGAGAGAGGCATAAGAGCCGTCCTCAATCCCAGATACTATGCGCCCGAGATGTGGGAATACTTTAAAAAGTGCGGATGCCGGTTATATCAAACGGAGTCCGAAGCAAAGTTTTACGAAGGGCTATGGCATCCACCCCAGGTCTGAGCACTCATTGATGGACGAATTCCAGATAAACGGGGCATAGGCTACGTTCAACCTGATTCCAAAGCGTTCTACATGATCCATGTTGGTGAGGCCAGCTAAAGATCAAATGATGACGACGAAATAGCCGAGCCAGAAGAAGCTCCTCAAGAGCTCGAAGATAGAGGACAAGCAACCTTTGATGAGCTAACCAAGATTGACTTAGGAACGCCAGATAATCCAAGGCCGACCTACATCAGCTCACTCTTGATGGAGGAAATGAAAGAGCAGATAATTGCCCTGCTGCATGAGTTCGTTGACTGCTTCGAGTGGACGTACAAAGAAATGCCTGGCCTTTCCCCTAAAATAGCCGTGCATAAGCTGGCTATATCTCCTGATGCTAAGCCAGTCAAACAAGCTTCTC
Source organism: Agapanthus africanus (assembly GCA_030015575.1). NCBI lineage: Eukaryota > Viridiplantae > Streptophyta > Magnoliopsida > Asparagales > Amaryllidaceae > Agapanthus > Agapanthus africanus. Next base: position 88,672,142 of record JASDDO010000019.1, on the reverse strand, counting down.
GAAGAATGAGAAGGGAGTTGGAAGAAAAGGTCATCGAGGAAACCAAGAAACTCATCGATGCTGGCTTCATCAGGGAAGAGAAATATGCGGACTGGATCGCATGCATAGTCCCAGTGAAGAAGAAAAATGGGCAGATCCGAGTTTGTGTCGATTTCAGGGACCTCAACAAGGCATGTCCTAAAGACGACTTCCCGCTACCGGTCATGGAAATGATGGTCGATGACACCTCAAATTACGAACTATTCACCTTTATGGATGGCTCGTCTGGATATAGCCAGATCAAGATGTCGCCTGAGGATGAGAAACATACAGCATTTTGAACCCCGATCGGAATATATTGCTACAAGGTAATGCCGTTCGGACTGAAGAACACAGGTGCTACATATCAAAGGGCAATGACCAATATCTTTGATGACCTAATCCATAAAGTCGTCGAATGTTATGTTGATGATCTGGTCGTCAAGACTAAAACCAAGGCCGATCATATCCAAGATCTTAGGAACGTTCTCACCAGACTGAGGGAATACGATCTGAAGATGAATCCTCTGAAGTGCGCTTTTGGCGTGTCTTCGGGAAAATTCCTGGGCTTCATAGTCCGACATCGAGGGATCGAAATTGACCCATCAAAGATAAAAGCCATCATGGAGATGCCCCCTCTGAAGAGTCTGACGCAGCTAAGATCTTTTCAAGGCAAGCTTGCTTATATACGGAGGTTTATCTCAAATTTATCAGGAAGGTGTGGGCCCTTCTCAAAGCTCATGAAGAAAGGAGCTCCTTTTATCTGGGATGCCGAATGTCAAGCAGCGTTCGAAAGCATCAAACAATACTTGTTGCACCCTCCAGTGCTGGCCGCTCCCATTCTAAATAAACCGCTAATTCTCTACACTGCCGCGCTGGATGAGTCACTCGGTGCACTCCTTTCCTAGAATAACGAGGAGGGAAAGGAAAATGCCCTCTACTACCTCAGTCGAACTCTAGTCGGGGCGGAACATAACTACTCCCCAATCGAAAAGCAATGCCTGGCTCTAATATTAGCTGTGAAGAAGCTGAGGCACTATTTGCTCACTCATCGGGTTATGCTGATCTCCAAGGTTGACCCGCTCAAACACTTGATGACCAAAGCAAGCCTAGCCGGCAGAATGGCAAGATGGGCTGTCATGCTACTTGAGTTTGACATAGTTTATACCCCTCAGAAAGCAGTAAAAGGTCAAGCTCTTGCAGACTTTCTCGCTGCTCATCCCATACCAGAAGGGTCGCCACTAAATTATGAGTTACCCGACGAACAAGTGCTGCACCTCGAGGAAGATGAGCCATGTTGGGAGCTCTACTTCGATGGGGCCTTATTAATAAGGAGCTCCGGTAGATCAAGCGTCCCGGAGGTAAAAGCGGGGATAGGATTGGTGTTCATCACGCCATCAATGGGAACCCTACGGCGTTCTTTTGCTCTCACCGAGCCTCGGACAAACAATGAAGCTGAGTATGAAGCTCTGATAGCTGGTTTGGAACTCGCCATAAAAATGGAAATCCTTCGGCTATGGGTTTACGGTGACTCCCAGCTTGTCGTCAACCAAGTAAGCGGCGACTATAAGATATACAAACCTGAGTTAGCTCGGTACAGAGGCCGGGTGGTGGAACTCATGAAACGGTTCACTCACATTGAACTAATGAGAATCCCTAGAGCATTGAACGGAAAAGCCGACATACTCGCTCGCTTAGCTAAGGAGCTGGCTGATCCTGACATGGACAAAATTCTGATCACAGTCAGGAGCCGGCAAATTCTACCCCCGGTCTCTCTACGAGAAGAGGAAAGCGCGGAACAGAAGAACAGTCCTGTCGAAGAAGCTTCGATCATCCAAGACAAGCCCGATTGGAGGGAACCCTTCATAGAGTACTTCCGATACGACAAGCTGCCCGAAGAAAAATCTGCGAGGATTCAGCTGAAGAAAAGAGCTCTCCGATACGTGTTCGTAAATGACACGTTATACCGCAGGTCATATGACCAACTCTGGCTCAGGTGTCTGTCATTGGCCGAAGCTCAAAAGGTCATGAAAGATGTTCACTCGGGCGTTTGCGGTGCTCACCAATCTGGCCCCAAGATGTGACTTCAAATCAAACGGCTTGGGTATTACTGGCCGACCATGATATGGGATTGCGGAGAACATGCAAAGAAATGTCAGATCTGCCAAATCCATGGTGATTTCATTCACAAGCATCCCAATCCGTTGCATCCTACGGTGGCGTCGTGGCCCTTCGAAGTCTGGGGCACCGACATTGTTGGCCCAATTGATCCTCCATCATCTAAAGGCCACCGGTTCATACTAGCCGCGACAGACTACTTCTCCAGATGGGCTGAAGCTGTCCCGCTAAAAGAAGTCAAGACAAAATATATTATGACATTCTTCCAGCATAATATTCTATACCGCTTCGGTACACCAAGAAGAATCATTTCTGACAACGGGCCCTCTTTCAAGGGCTTCAATGTCTCAAGGTTCGCTACTCAGCACAAGATAGACTGGAGATATTCCTCCATCTATAATCCAAGAGCCAATGGACTAGCCGAAGCCTTCAATAAGACTCTATGCAAGCTCCTGAAGAAAAATGCTTCAGCCAACAAGAGAGACTGGAATCTCAAACTTCACGAGGCGTTGTGGGCATATCGTACCACGCACCGTACTCCAACTCAGTCCACTCCATACTCATTGCTCTTCAGAGTGGAGGCGGTCCTCCCCCTCGAAGTCGAAGTTCCAAGCTTAAGAATGGCAGTTCAGCACGAGTTGACGGAGGAGGAAAACGTGCTCCTTCGACTTGAAGAGCTTGATGCCCTCGAAGAAAAGAGGCTCGCGGTGCAGCAAAATCTGGAGCTATACCGAGCCCAAATGTCACGGGCCTATGACAAGATAACCTGTCTCCGCGCTTTCAAGAAAGGTGAATTGGTGTTGGTCCTCAAAAGACCGATCATCCCCATTCGACATGCCAAGGGAAAATTCGAGCCAAACTGGGAAGGACCATACGTCATCGAGAAAGTGTTCGACGGAGGATCCTACTAACTAATAAGTGCCGAGAGAGAAAGGCCCATGCCACCCATCAATGGCCGATATCTCAAGAAATACTACACGTGAATGCTCCAAGTCGCAGGCGAATTGAGCACATCAGCCCTACGGTCTGGATCATACATCCTGCAAAACCGTATACAATCCACCGGCGTAAATGACCCCTATCTCTCCCAAATCCTGCCGGTGAGACTACTTTTAAAGTCCCACCAGCGGCAAAAAAAAGAGAAAAAGAGGGGGAAAAAAGAAGAAAAAAATAAACGGTATGTCCACAAGCAAAACGGGTACGGATGAAAATCCGAAAGGGCTCCGTGAGTAAAAACAGCAGGACTACCGGCGAGTCTGTGAAAACCCGAAAGGGCGCAAACTCATGAAAAGAGATGAAATACACTCGCAAAGTCCTCTCGACCTTGTGAGGAAAAAACCCCTGCGTAAGATCCTTACGACTCACAAAGGAGAAACACACTTAGGAATCCTCACGATTCCTAAGGAGAAAATACACCTGCGGGATCCTTACGACTCGTAGGGAAAAAATGCTTTTATGGGACCCTCACGGCCCATAAAATTGAAAAGCCTTAGGTGATAGGGACCCAAACCTGTCTCATAAGCCATCGTTCCCCAACGGGCAACGGCAAATGATGAGTCGCTCCTGGCATTTCGCTTCAGTGTTAGCGGTGCGGATGCCGACCAAAAACCCAAATCCCAAGTCCTCCCAAGGCAAATGATGAGTTGCTCCTGGCATTATTCCAGTGCAGCAATGCTGATGCCAAACAAGATCCAAATTCCAAGTCCCCAAACGACGAATGATGAGTCGCTCCTGGTACCATATTCCAGTGCAGCGTTGCAGACGCCAACCAAAATCCAATTTCTCAAAATTCTTCCAGCCCTACGGTTGGTCCCCAAGTTGATTACCGTATACAATCCACGGGCTCAAATAATTCTCGTCATACCCATGCCCCACCACAATTACCAGTTACGCGGCTGGTCTCTGCCTTTGGAATTATGCTCCATTGAGAAGACCCACTCATGTGTCCTCACGATACATGAGGAGAACAAAACTTTGTGGGATCCTTACGACTCATAAAGGAAAAACACACTTAGGAGTCCTCACGACTCCTAAGGAGATAATACACCTGCGGGATCCTTACGACTCGTAGGGAGAAAATGCTTTTATGGGACCCTCATGGCCCATAAAATTGAAAAGCCTTAGGTGATAGGGACCTTAACCTGTCTCCTAAGCCATCGCTCCCCCAACAGGAATAGGCAAATGATGAATTGCTCCTGGCACGTGTGCTTCAGTGTTAGCAACGCTGATGCCTACCCTAACCCTAAAATCCCAAACTCCAATCCAATAGACCCCTAAGTCTTTAAACTATTGACAGATGACCCCTAAGTCATTAAACTAGGAACAGATGACCCCTAAGTCGTTAAACTGGGAACGAGAGAAATCTCCTCATGGCAGATGATGATTCGCTCCTGGTACCATATTCTAGTGCAGCGATGCTGATGCCAAACCAAAACCAAAATCCCTAAATCCTGTCATGACAAATGATGATTCGCTCCTGGTACCATATTCCAGCGTAGCGATGCTGATGTCAACCAAAATCACATCAAGTCAGTAAAACAACCAATGACCTCCCTGGCAGAATCAAATTCCACCTCGGAAACAAGTCAACTTCATCTCTGACACCGCAAGAAGCGGAGCAAGTCAAATCCAGCACCGACCGTCCAAGTCGCAAAAAGGGCAGAACCGACCGTCCAAGTCGCTAAAAGGGCAGCATCGACCGTCCAAGTCGCAAAAAGGGCAGAACCGACCGTCCAAGTCGCTAAAAGGGCAGCATCGACCGTCCAAGTTGCAAAAAGGGCAGAACCGACCGTCCACGTTGCTAAAAGGGCAGCATCGACCGTCCAAGTCGCGAAAAGGGCAGAACCGACCGTCCACGTCGCTAAAAGGGCAGCATCGACCGTCCAAGTCACAAAAAGGGCAGAACCGCCCGTCCAAGTCGCTAAAAGGGCAGCACCGACCGTCCAAGTCGCAAAAAGGGCGGAACTGACCGTCCATGTCGCTAAAAGGGCAGCATCGACCTTCCAAGTCGCAAAAAGGGAAGAAACGACCGTCCACGTCGCTAAAAGGGCAGCATCGACCGTCCAAGTCGCAAAAAGGGTAGAACCGACTGTCCACGTCACTAAAAGGGCAACACCGACCGTCTAAGTCGCAAAAAGGGCAGAACCGACCGTCCAAGTCGCTAAAAGGGCAGCATCGACCGTCCAAGTCGCAAAAAGGGCAGAACTGACCGTCCACGTCACTAAAAGGGCAGCACCGACCGTCCAAGTCGCAAAAAGGGCAGTACCGACCGTCCACGTCGCTAAAAGGGCAGCACCGACCGTTCAAGTCGCAAAAAGGGAAGAACCGACCGTCCACGTCGCTAAAAGGGCAGCACGTCGCTAAAAGGGCAGCACCGACCGTCCAAGTCGCAAAAAGGGAAGAACCGACCATCCACGTCGCTAAAAGGGCAGCACCGACCGTCCAAGTCGCAAAAAGGGCAGAACCGACCGTCCAAGTCGCAAAAAGGGACGCATCGACCGTCCATGTCGTAAAAAGAGCAGTGCCAGCTTCCCAAAAGGTAGGAACCGAATCAAGTCACCTCCACGTGAAAGAAGATCCATCAATTTCATGCACACGACCCACATATGTGGTGTGCATTTATTGATGGGGGGCAATTTGTTGGGGTAAAAATTTACACCCCGGTTGACCAAGTCAAAATCAAAGTCAACCCTAAGCCAAGTGGGCCCAAGCCCAGATCCAGTAGGCCCATGCCCGGGTCGAGCCCGAACATGAAGCGGCCGGCCTCCCCCCATGCGAAGATAAAATTTTTGTAATAAATAATTTTTTTGCATTTATTTTATTTTATTTTATGGATAAATATTAGAAAATTAGGCATGAAGCCAAATTTTTGTAAAGCCCATGGCTTATGTGCAAAAAGAAATGGCACATGAGCCATGGGATAGGCAAAATGCCATTTTGTGAAGCCCAAGGGGCTATGTGTAAAGTGTATAGCCTATAAAGGCAAAGATAATGAAAATATCTCACAACTTTTCTCTCTCCAAAAAATTTAGATCTGAGATCTTTTCTCCTTCTTCAAGGTTCCAAAAATCTTCTTCTTTCTTTTGAATTAAATCAGGAGTTTTACTCTTCATTTTATAAAACAAAATAGTTTTTCACCACCAAACCCATAAAGGGGAATTTGGATCTGTCACTAGATCACAAAAAGGAGAGATTTTTTTAAAATCCCACATCTCTTGATCTTCAAGATCCAGCCAACAGAAGAGGAAGAAGAAGAACCCTCTTCATTAACCCAAAGCATCTTAGGAGTTTAAACTCCACCATATTTTCTCTTTAGAGAATTTCCGGGGCTAAAAGCCCCCTTTTCCTCGCCGGCGCGGTAGCGCCCGAGCGCAAAGCGCCCACGTGCCGACACGTGCCGCGCTTGCGCTCAAGCGCCTAGGCGCTGGCCCCACGCATCCCTTGGATGTCTTTTTCCCCCTTTATTTATATATACATGTATATATATGCATATGTATACATATGTACACATACACATACTCCACGACACTGTCCCTGTTAGAAAAAAATTTCTAACGGAGCGCTGCCCCGCACCCCGCAAGGGGGATGCTAGCCCCTTTGACCCCCAACCCGCTATCCGGGTAGCGGGACCCCCGTAAAAAACTCTGCGTGGCTCCCGATATATCCAAACCCCCCCAAAACAAAATACACGTACACTGCACATCGAGTTCGCATGACCAGTTTAACCCGTCAATCGGAGGTTCCCTCGCTCCAAAGGCGAGGGGTAATTAACGGCAATTTAGTACGCAGCTGCCGGAGATTCGAATCCCCACAATCATTAAACCCCGGCCTACCCTAGGCATGGGGAATCTGTAGTACGCCTGACAAGCGTGCGCGTATTCCCATCTCAATGGGGTGACGAAAAACACCCTACATAGACCACCCAGTTCCCACGTATATGATCGCCATCATAATGATGGTAGTCAAGCAAGAATCTTATGGGCTCTATCAACATGTAATATTGATCTGTAATACTACATAAAGCATATACATGATGATAAAGACAAATCAGATAGCATACTATCATTTTGAGTAAGACTGTTCTATCCGTATAGGTCCTCCCTCAATCATCATAATCACCTGCCTGCGATTACAATACTTGCCTTGAGGGCACTATAACCAACACAAAAAATGGAGCATGAATACTAAATAGTACTTATCTGAAATGACGGAGGGTTACGACTGGTTTTGAAGAAAACCTTTAGCGTAATGAACTTGATATCGTTGTAGAATCTACTGATTTAAAAAGGAGTGGTTTAAGCTCCGCTTTTAAAGATCGAGTAGTTTTCAAAACAAACCGAGTGGGTTGTAGCATATGCTAATTTTGCTAAAGAGGTCATTCCCAATGAAGGGATCTAGGCTCTTTCCTTATCGAATGAGGTGCTGGATATTCATAATGGAATACCGTTATGCAAAGAAAAAACTAAAGCTACCTTTTTGAAAAATTTGATTCTACAACATGTTTAGGTTTCTTTTCTTTTCATTAATCTCATTAATGACATCCCATCATTTATGTTTCCTAAACATTGTTGGGGTCAAAAATTACACCCCGGTTGACCAAGCCAAAGTCAAAGTCAACCCCAAACGAGGTGGGCCCAAGCCCAGGCCGAGTGGGCCCATGCCCAAGTCGAGCCCCGCGGCCAGCCTCCCCCATGCCAAAATGAAATCATGTAATAAATAATTTTGATGTAATTTTTTATGCATGAATGTAAGGAAAATGGGCATAAAGCCAAATATTTGTAAAGCCCATAGCTCATGTGCAAAAGAAATGAGCACATGAGACATAGGATGGGCAAAATACCATTTTTAAAAGACCAAGAGGCTATATGTAAATTTGTAAGCCTATATAGGACAACATGATAATGAAATAAAGGATAACCTTTTCATTCTCTCAAAATCTAGGGTTTTTTGTGCCTCATTCTCTTTCCTCAAGGTTCTAAATCTTCTTCCCCTTTTCAATTAAATCAAGGGTTTTACTTTTCCTTTTCCCAAATTAAATAGTTTTTCACCACAAAACCTACAAAGGGGAGCTTAGATCTTCCATCAGATCTCAAAAAGGGGAGATTTTTAAATCTCGCCCCCTTTCTCCAAGATCCGGCCAACCGAGAGGAAGAAGAAGGAGACCCATCTCCAAAAATTCTATCTTGGGAAGATCCAAGGCCAAAAAGGAGAGAAACAAAGGGGCCTCCCTTTGATCATTTCTAAAGATTTCTAGGAGTTTAACTCCATTCAAGATCTGTTGGAGTTCAACTCCATAAATTAATCTCTTTTTAGGAGTTTAACTCCACAAGTCAAATCGGAAACACAGCTCCCAGTGCAGGGACAAAGTCCCTTTTCCTGTTGACGCCCAGTGCCCGCGTGCCAAGCACGTGGGGCGCCGACGCTTAGCACCACGTGCCAAGTACGTGGGGCGCTGGCGCCTAGCGCCCGTGTGCCCATGTGGGGCGCCGATGCCCAGCGCCTGTATGGCAAGCACGTGGGACGCGCCCAGCGTCCGCGTGGTAGGCACGTGAGGCACTGGCGCTCACGTGTCCTTTGGACGCCATTTCCCTCCTCATTTTATATACACTCCACACTAAAAATACCTCTCCTGTCAGAAAAAATTTCTAATGGGACGCTACCCTGCACCCCGCAAGGGGGCTGCTAGCCCTATTGACCCCCAGCCCGCTAGCCGGGTAGAGGGACTCCCATAAAAACTCTACGGGGCCCCTAATATATACAAAACCCCTTCAAAACACAACATTGCACATTGAGTTCGCATGACCTGTTTGACCCGTCAATCGAAGGTTCTCTTGCTTCAAAGGCGAGGGGTAATTAACGGCAGCTTAGTTCGTGGCTGCCGGAGATTCGGATCCCCATAATCAATAAACCCCAGCCTACCCTAAGCAGGGGGAATCTGTAATACGCCTGACAAGCGCGCGCGTATTCCCATCTCAATGGGGTGATGAAAAACACCCTACAAACATCACAGAAAAAACGAAAATAATACACACATATATGCCATCTGCATTCGCCACAGGGACCTGGATCTTCATTGTAAGGTTACTTAACTTACGGCAGGACGGGGTCAGGATTAGCGCGGATACAAAACATATATAGTGTCTACTAGTATATCATATATATAAGTAGCATTCTTCTCACGCATTTATATGATCACATTATATCATAGAATCAGTAGAAGCAAACATATGAAATATAGGATATATTAGGAGGTCCATGTTTTAGATTAAGCCTGTAATGAAAAACATGGATTCCACAATCATGATAAATAGCCAAGCCCACATCCTTAGACCCCTATGAGAGCTGCAAGCAACCCTACCAATTCTAGAGTTAGGCGACCCGGTCTTGACTCCTCGAGATGGCCTCCCACTGGACTCTAGAACCCGGTTTTTTGTTCTCCCCGCCTTGGGTCTATCATAATGCAGAAAAGTAAATAATATACATAAATGAAGACAACAACCTCAATCCGGAAGTGTCCCACTAAAAGAATGTTACATACATATTTTTACATGAATGAAAATTGAAAAACTCTCATCTCACGCAAAACCCTCGGCTATTCAATCACGACGATCCAGTATAACATATCAACCAGCAACACAATAACATCACATATCATCAACATAAGTAAATATGCGTATCACTCTTTTCGTTGACGTATAGCAACGAGATCGGGGATACTGCCACATATTACACTTACGGTCGCAGAAAAGAAATGAAAACTACAATAATTAGAATCCGCATCATCCGTAGACATCATAAACCTGGATTATCTCATATTCCGGATTTCATGCCTAACCCTATAAACCATGCATTTAAATCTCGAATTGAAAACACTTTTAAAAAACAAGTCGGGTAATTCAAAAAGATTCCCGATTAAATGATCGAATGCTCGTCGGGAACTGTCACGCCCCGCTTCCCGGTATACGGCGAAGGGGACGGGACGAGGCCGCTATGTATTTACTGTGAAGTAAATACGCTAAGCGTATCTAAGCAATATAAAAGTAAAGCACAAGAGATAAGATATAATAAACAGCAACTTTATTTATTCACATTCTTTCTGTACAATATATGGAAAGTAAATACAACTGAAATAAAAAGCAATGCCTAAACAATGGCATAACAGAAAAGAAAAGTACTAAAATGGAAAGTGTATAATGACTAGAGCTCGGGGTCTTCACTGAACTGGTCCAAGTCTTCAGCAATGGGCTCGATCTCTGACAGGTCCAGATCACCTGACGACATTCAAAGAAGAAAGAAGGAGAATGTCGTCAGCGAACAGATCGCTCGGTAAGTCCCAAAGTTAAGGGAGAAATAGAATAGACAGAAAGAGAGAGAGTGTAGCTTTTAAAGTTGTATTATATTGTTATAATGTTGTATTTAGTGTTAACGATATTATTTGTAGTTTGGTAAAGAAGGATGCTAGCGTATACGATAGGAGTCTCTATATGCTAGAGACTAGAGGCAAATGGAAGTACAAGGAACCGTTTATGCTACGGTACAACAGCAACTGGATTCATATTAGGTGTATTAAGTCTTACTGTCTCGTGCCACTTCTAATACCTTCCGTACCAATTTACCCCTAAAACCCCATAGTGTTTTGATTGTATTGCTGTATTGTATTGTATGAATTGTATAGTTGGATGACTGACCAAAACCATGATATCAGTAAATGGATGTAACTGTATAATCATGTAAATGGAATAACTGGAGAACCATGTAAATGGAATGTATATCCATGGTTCGGTTCAGTCAAGTTGTATAGATTGATAATTGGATTCATGGATTCATGTTGAAATGTAATATTGAAGATTTGTAGATTGTAGATTGTACTTGAATCATATTCAAGTCAGATTATAATGAGACCCACTCTGAGTCCGACAATTAGAAAAGTAAATTAAAGTCCTGATTGTTTTGATGTTATTAGTAACCGCTGCACATGGACGACAGGATTTGTGTCTTTTTCAAAGACGATTACCGTATTGATGACACCATTATTAAGTTGTCTACCTTAGATAGGCAAGCATCTACTTCTACGGCTCCCTGAGGCTCAAGAGATTGGTTCCGCTTAAACCTATGTTTACTAGGGTCCTTAGGGTAATTTATAGAACTTGATGGGTTTTTTATGTAAAAATACTCTTATATACTTTTCAAAGTACACCCCAAGTATTTATTAATCGTCTTTAGAGTAGTAATGAATGTAGATTTTATATTGTGATATTTCTAGTGAAAATATCCTAATTCCATAATAAAGGATATTTATTTGTAATATTGATTTGTATGGAATTCATGGTATTTTAGTGTAAAATGATTCTTGTGACATTTTTAGAAAAAGTGGAATATTTGTAATAATTCAAAATAGATATTTTTATGTTACATATACATATATTTATATGAAAATAATTTTAGTATATATATATAATATTTTAGAAATCCCGTTTTCTTAAGATATCGTATTTTAAATCTTTCGAGACCGAATGCTTCTTGCGGAGGTCTGCATCTTGCACTACTAAGCCCGATGATGTGCAATAATCCACACCATCCCGAACGGGTTCCCCAAATGGGTTGTAGCGGCGCTTTACAAAGATTTGTATAAATACTAATCATTAAGGAAAAACGGTTTTATTAATTATGGTATTTATTTGTAAAGATGTCGATTTCCCGTATTCTATCTTCTAGGGTCTCCTAAGTTAACTAGACTGCTCCTAACTGGTCCAAAGCGACAAGTTGTGAGATATCCCTCAAATCGCCTTTTCACCGCCAATTGTGGCCAGGTAAGTATAAGTGAAGAAAGGAGGGTTCCGCTCACAAATCACCGTGAGACGGGCCTTTTAAATTTACCTTTCTCACTTGTCTAGCCTAGGCACCACAAAATCATGTTTAGATAAACGACTGAATGCCCACAACCTTCTTCTGTCCTTATGAGCGCGACAGTTCTTAATTGGCTGAGTCTAGATATTTTTTTTTATTAGCTCAAAGGTTATTTATTTGTAAAGATGTCGATTTCCTGTATTTTATGTTCCCAAGGGTATCGTGCTATGTTGCATATGAGTGTGTGAGGAGGTAGGTCATTACCTCGTGATCTACTTAAAGGTATAGCAAGGTTTTGTGATGTTGAAGGTGGAATTGAAACTATGTGGTATTTAAATGAAAAATATGGTAAAATGAAATAGTAATTATTTTGTGATATGAAACTTGATCAATTTGGTTGATTAGTGTTTAATAGTCAACATGAGAGAGTTTAAGCATAATTGAATTAACGAGAAGTGAAGTTTTATAAAGAAACCGAATCGGAAATCGGATTTGTTCCGATTCTGTCGGGTTTTGTAAATCCGTATTTTAGAAGAGAAAAGAGAGGTAGAATTTGGGGACTTATGGGTTTTGGACAATAACGAGAGTGAGATGGAAGGAGAGAAATCGCCGGTGCGTCGCTTCGTCGTCGAGGGCTCCTAGAACGATCGCCAGAAGTTCGCCGGGAATTTCGCCGTAGCTTCGCTTCGTGCTCGTTTTCTAAGTACACAAGTTTCTTGGAAATTTTAGAGAGTTGGCTCAGAGTTTTGGGGTTAGAGAGTAGAGGGTAGGGGTGGTATTTATAGGGTTAGGATAGGGTTAGGGTAGATTTAGGGTTTTAATTTAAAAAATGTAAAAATGTGTGAAAAATGTATTAAAAATGAAGTAAATGAGAGTTAATGGGCTCTCTGGAATTGATATCAGAAATTGCAGTACGCAGGGGAGTGGGGCATGCAAAGAGGTACAATTTCCCTTCAGGCGACTCGGCCGGACGGCCGAGTCGGGCCGAGTCCGGTGCCTAGGAGGTGGGGGGTCGTCTGGTGAACACTCTGGTGCATTTAGTTTTTCAGGTGTAGTGGGATATTATGGAGTTATCACGTGTTGACTGTTGGATTTCTATAAAATTTAAAACAAAATAATATTAAAAATAATGTGGGGTATGGGATTTGAACTCTGATGGTTTGGTTCAGCAGTGCAAGGTATTACCAATGAGCTACAAGCTCCTTCTTGTAATTATGGAGCTATTTAATTATTTAAAGTAGTTACAGAAAATGTAAATACCCAAAGTATACATTAATTTTAAAGCAAATTTTTGTACACTAAAAATGGAGTTGTTACATTCTTTTAACTTGTAATTAAAAAGCAAAATAATTACTTATATCTTGTGCTCAGGCTAAAATACCCCTTTATGGATTTTGAAAAAATATTTTGAAAAAATTTGTATAGGAAAATTAGGGTTGTTACAGGAACTTTAGTAGATGGCCGCACCCCCGATACCATCAACGAAATGCACTTGGACGGAACACCATGGTCGCGAGCACCCGGGTGGATGCTTTTGGCCATGGGGTTCTCCTATAGTCACTTGGTCGGGACTATGAGGTGTGGCTATCTAGTAGTGTCTCCCGGCGAGTGTTCACGTATAGTACGGGATTGCGACGGAGTTTTTATCCGAATCAAAACTCCGTGGCAATTCATCACTTGAGACTAAAACGCGAGATTTACAAAACGATAACTAGTTTTCACAAAACTAATCAATGTGGAGTCCAAAAATTGTATCACATGTCCAAATTTTCTTGACAATGTTAAACATTTCGATCGATGTTTCAAACACCACCAATTCACAGAGAGCTCAACCACTTGAGTGTCTTTAAAAATTTCTAGAAAACCAAAAACGACAACATGAAGCAGAAGAGGAAGAATGAGCCCCTAACTCACCAAGTCGGTGGCGGAATCACGGCCAAGAGTAGGTCTAGGCGGCAATTCCGCGGCCACTTAGGTGAATCATGTGCTCGTTTTTCTTCTGCTTCCATATTATTAACTGCATGATTTTTTGAATATTTTTAACTGTGAAAATTCAACAATTGAAAAATTGGACAGAAACTTCACAATTCAGGTTCTAAAATATCGATCGAACACTTTAACATCGTCTAGACAACGCCTAAGTCTCTAGCTTGGCTTTTGATACCATGAAAATATGTCTTAGCACCTCTACTATATTTATACGAGCATCAAGTATGCAATTTAAAAAAATCTACAGGTCTAAGCTATACTAACCTAGAATCTAACTAGAGAATTAGGGTTTTAGTGCAAACAAACAAGTTCTAAGTGATGAAGGTTTACAATCTTTGTAGACCGGTCCTTTACTTCTAAAGCTCCAAGTAGTAGTCCGTAGAACTCTTCTTTGACTCTACTTGAGAAAGGAACGAGATTGCTTGTAGTCTTCGAGGCCGAAAATAATCCATCTTGAAGTCTCTCTCACTCAAGCTCACTTTTCACTAATCAAGGTATTAGTGAAGCAAACAACCTAAACTAATGGGCTAGAAAAGTATAGGTTGGTGAAGTAGGAATTTTTCTCACTTTATTTTCTTCTTTTTCTTTTCTTTTCTCACCTCAAGAAAAACCTAAAGAGGAGTTGAAGAAGAAGGTGAGATGAACTTGGATGAGAGAGAGAACCATGAAGTGAGTGATGATTTGATGTAGGAAAATATCTATGAATAAAACAAAGTAAATGGGGTGAGTCATAGCTTCTAAAGTCTTCTACAAGAATCCTAAGAACAATGACTCGTTTTCATTTTCTTTTATTCATAAATCAAACTATTTTTCCACTCATCACTTTAACTCGTGTGTGATTCTTATACATCACAGTTCTATGTATCATCAACAATGATACAATGTATATATATACATACAAATATATATCACACACAAGCGCGCGCGCGCGCACACACACACATATATATAAAGAGAAGAAAATCTTAAGTGAGCTAAATATTAGTTAATACATATAAATATATCAAATATATATATATATATATATATATATATATATATATATCAAATTATTAAATCAACACTCGATTCAATAATCCGGTTATATCATATATAATCGACTAATATCATATATCTATGTATATCATATTATTAAATCAACACTTGATTCAATAATCCGGTCATATCACATACAACCGGTTTATATTTAAATACATACACATAAATCAAATCATTGAATCAACACTTGATTCAATAATCCGGTCATATCACATACAACCGGTTTATATTTAAATACATACACATAAATCAAATCATTGAATCAACACTTGATTCAATAATCCGGTTATATTACATATAAACTAACCGATTGTAACACCCTAGTTCATTTATACCAGTTCTATTTTGGGTATTTCTTTATTTGTGGCTATTCTTGATTTATTGATGTTTGGGGTGTGAATAGCGTATTTGACATCTGTATTTGCATCCGACCCGACCGGCTTACTGGAAAACCGTCTTGATTTCTGTTTATGATTTATCCTGGCTAGTTTTGAGAATCCGTGCATTTTCATGTTGTTTATACTGCATACCGCATTATATCTGACATCTGCATTTTTTTAATATAACAAGTAAAGTCAAATAAAATATTTTAAAAATATCTAGCATGGCCTGCATGATACCCCTGACCCTGTGGTAGGATCCGCACATCTTGTTCTCGTTCCGTTTAGTGAAACGGACTCGTTTGGATAGTTACGTGCATGTGAGTGCATCCGTTCTTAGGGGTATGCTTTTTCATTACCCGGATATCCTGTTTTGGTTTTGGTTACTACGTATATTATTCTTATTTTCAAACCATGATTTTAGACCCGACCCGGGTGTGTTCTGGACTTTTTTTGTATTAGCCAAAATCTCAAAATTTCCCTAATATTTTATTCTTACCATTTTACCGTTTCAAAAAAATCTTTTAGTTTTAAATTTTATTTTTAAAAGATTTTTTTAAATAGATCTCACAGATCTCTCTCTCTTTCTTTATATATATTATTTCTTTTATATTTTTTAACACCTTTATATTTTTAAACCCCCCGTCTCTCTCTCCTCTCTCTTCTTCTTCTTCTTTTCATTTTATTTCCCATGCCTTGCGCTGCGCCCCTCGCCTGCGCTCATCCTCACGGCCGGCGACCACGTTGTCGCCTCCTCCACCCTCGCCCATCACCCTCGTCTCCCTCTCCGACAACACCACCTCTCTCCTCTCCCCATGACTCCTATCGCGATGAACCCACGACCCCATGCCTCACCCGACCTCGTCGGGCTCGCCCGAGAACGTCGCCGACGACATCACTACCTTCGTCTCTTCGCCCTCGTCACACCCTCATCCACCTCCTTTTCTCCTCTATCATCCTCGACCGAACCCACTGCAACCGCAGCCTCTGCCCACGCCTGCACACCTCACCACCGAAGCTCCGACCCCTGTCTTCACCATCCCGATCACCACTAACTCCTCTTCTTATCTTTCATCACACCTGACACCACCACCTACTTTCCCAAGCTCCTCCTCTACAAACCCAAGAACCCGACGAGAACCTTAGAACCTACTGTCTTTGGCCGTGAAACCTCGCCGGAAAACCCACAACCAGTCGTCAACAACCCTCTTGCCTCGTCTCTGTTCCAGAGCACTAAACCCAGAGCAACCTTCTTCTCCTTCTCTTCTTTTCTTTCTTCTTCTTCTTTTCTTTTCTTCTCTTTTCTTGACTCGTATTTTCCGGTGATCACCGCCGGAGCCGTGCCGCTGCCGACGATCTGAGTAATCCAGTGGATGTCCCCTGCCTGCGTGGTTATCTTATTGCCTTGCCTGGACCCATCCCGCGCGTCGTGTGTGCATTGCGACGTTTACCCGACGTCGGACGTGCCGTACGCACCCGTCGTGTGTTCCGCTCTGGCAAGTTTATCTTGCTACATGCTATACTACTATATCTTGCACCCATGTGAATAATAACATTACATATTGTTTAGTTATGCATCCCATATTGCCATTTTACTCTTTTACTGTTTTCAGGATACCCGTGTGCATCCATACTGTTATTTACATATCTAGTCGCATGCAAGTTCATCTTGCTACATGTTATGTATCTTATTCTGCATCCATAAGAATAAAAATATCACATGTTGATCGCACCGTTCACCCATATTAATTTTTACTGTTTTCGGATACCCGTTTGCATCCATATCATTTATTATATATGTAGCTGCATCTACAGATCATATTATTTCATATTATTGTTACATTAGTACCTCATGTTTGATAATGTGCATCCTACATAGTTTTGGAGCTGTAGTTGTAACCCTGATAGATATTTGTGCATCCATGCTTTTACCGTACATCCATACTTTTACCCTGATGCAATACTTGCTACATTTTACTGTTGGGCACCCATTTGATACACTGTACACTACTTGACATGACCTGATGCACCATTGCTTAACTTGATACCTGATCTTGTTACTAATGCCGACAATCTTGACCTGTTGTCCCGATGGACATATCCTGTTGTCTATTTAGACAAACCTGCACCTGCTTGATCCTGTGTTGGCATTAGCTCCAGATTTATCAATACCCGACTTGAACACATAACTTAGGGGTATAGAGAAATTAATGATGAAACCTGACTTGTAACTCGACAGTTCGATACTTATACTGATCAGTTTTACGGGCTAGGCCAGCCCCGGGATGATGCTACTGACATCATTCGTCTATACATGTTACATGTTTACTGCCTAGCGGCACATCTCGGATTCAGCCCGAGAGTCTTGACCGTGGTTCCGGGCATGCACGGGATACTATTGAGTTACATAGACAATTTATTAAATTGATTTCAAAGACTTGAGAGTAATTAACCCAGTAGCACAGTTTAAATGGATCACCGCACGTCACATACACTGATACCCTTCACTGTTCCTGTAAGTCTACGTTACCCATCCCGGTACTTACGGGGAGACGGAATAGGTAAAAACAAATTTTTATTACAAGGTAACATAGACTATCTTGAGGATCTTTGCCAAACCATTTCTAACAAACAACTAGAGGTTCTATCTACTGTGCTTAGGAGATTATACCTCATGAAAACGGTCCTTCGGTTCTTCCCTCCGCTGTCTTCCACGTCTATGCAAGCTCCGAGGATCGGTTCGGATCTTGGTCACCTCCGCGGCCTCCTAGAGTCAAAGACAATCCACCCGAGAGTCTATAGTCCGAGCTCCACCTCAAGCCGAGGTAATTAGGGCAACAAGTTTGCTATGCTTGATGTCCTAGGTGATGTAGAGGAAGAAGATGGATTTGTTTGTCTATTTTATTTCTATTTTTTCAACACATGAGAGCTATAGAAAAATCTAGAGAGGAGGAAGAAGAACAATGGGAGCTTTCTTTTGGATGAGAGAGAAAGCCAAAGAGATAATGATCCATATAAAATATATTTAGTAATCTTTTATCATGATAATGTTGATGGCTACCCTTGATTTGACCATTATCATCTCAAAGATAAATCCAAATGAATAAGAAGGATCTAGTACTCTCAAAATATCCAAGTCAACAATAGTCAACTAGGTCAAATGGTCAAGCAAGGTCAAATGGTCAAACCAATTAGCCATAACACAAATATCATTAAAAAGATTAATAAACATTTTCCCCACCTCATAATGGTTTTGACCAAGTCAATGGTCGAAACCCTAATGAGGCAACTTCTTCTTCGCTCCTCACAACCGTGCATACACACCCGCATCCGCATTCCGTAGAATACGAATACACAGAAGACAAAACCGATCCATCTGTACAATACTAGGATCCGGCTTAAACCAAAGCCCACTAATATTGTCTGCCCGAACATCATACGCGCACAAGTGCACGTAAGTGATCGTAGCCCTGCCGTAAAACCATACGGCCTCTACACCTTTTGCCCAGTGCAGGGAAACTCTCTGTGTGGGACTCTAAAGACTCGAGACTACACTGGCAGTGGGTTTAACCACAGACCGCAAGCGGCACCAGCTATACGTAACGGTCCCCAGGTAGATGTCGATAAGAAGGCCGACGAGGTAAACCCCATCCGAACTCCTACTGAGCCTGAATGTGACAATCTCCTTACAGTCCGGTCTGTTCGTCTAAGAGTATCGCATGTCGGGCCTAGGAGGGTAAACATCAGACCCCTAATAGCGGTACAAGTCGTGTCGGAGTGTAGCCCAGAACACCCTGAGAAACTACTGGAAACACTACCAGTAAATCTCGCTTGCCCTGGCCAGGGACTTTGTGTAATGGCTCTCCTAGACACAGCGCGATATCAACCCCCAATACTGGGAGAGACGAATCCTGTTTAACCGCTACTGCCTCCAAGTGCTTCGGGACTGCACCCAACGAGCACCCGCATACTATCTCCAGTACAACGTACTAATGGCTGTGGAACAGACCACCTCCCCTGCTGGGATGAGAAGCGTATACGCTAGTCTACTCCGGAGTATCGATACCCTATCTCGATAATCCTACGACTAGGGACCTGTATAAGGATGTGCTTGTAGATTACCTAGCCCCCACTAGTGTGTCTGCCATCACAACGCTGGTAATCAAGCTAAGATCCTAAGGGCTCCACTAATATGCATAAGCGATATGCTAAAAGAAACACATTCACATATTAAAGTAGAAACAAACCAAGTAGCATACTACCATTTTGAGCAAGACTGTCTATACAACTGTGAATATCCCAAGCTTCCATTAAGTAATATACAAACTAGTATGATACAGTAATGGCCTCTAGGGCAAATACACTAACAATCTCCCACTTGCACTAGGGCCATGTACTGGCGTATCGACGACCTATCATCTCGATCAGCCGCTCGAACTGAGTCTGGGGTATGGCCTTCGTGAATGGATCTGCAGTGTTATTCTCCGAATCTACTCTCTTCACCTCGATCTCCCAGCGATCTAAGATCTCCCTGATCAGGTGGTACCGCCTCACAATGTGTCTGGACTTCTGATGGGACCTGGGTTCCTTCGCTAAAGCTATAGCGCCGTTGTTGTCGCAATACAGCGGTATTGGATCAACAATGGTTGGAACCACCTGAAGTTCTGTGAGGAGCTTCTTCATCTAGACAGCTTCTTTTGCGGCATCGCAAGCAGCTATGTACTCCGCTTCCATCGTCGAGTCAGCAATGGTTTCCTGTTTGGAGCTCTTCCAATAGACTGCCCTTCCATTGAGTGTAAAGACATAACCCGACATGGACTTGCAGTTATCCTTGTCACTCTGGATGGTGGAGTCAGCAAAGGCCTCGATCTGGAGGTCTTTTCCGCCATACACCAAGAACATCTCCTTAGTCCTTCTCAGGTACTTGAGAAAGTTCTTTACTGCTATCCAGTGTTTCTCCCCTGGGTCAGACTGATACCTGCTTACAACACTCAGTGCGTATGCTACATCTGGTCTGTAACACAACATCGCATACATTATAGAGCCTACCGCAGATGCGTAGGGTATAGATGACATGCGAGCCCTTTCCAAATCAGTCTTTGGAGACATCTCTTTAGATAGGGTGATTCCATGACAAGCCGGTAGGTTACCACGCTTTGAATCTTCCATACTGAATCGTTTCAGTATGGTGTCGATGTACCTGGACTGTGAAAGTCCCAACATCCTCTTAGATCTATCACGATAGATTTGGATCCCCAGAATGTAGTTGGTATCGCCCAGGTCCTTCATGGAGAACCTTTGTGACAAGAATCCTTTGACTAACTGTAGTATAGGAATGTCATTTCTTATTAAGAGAATTTCATCCACGTACAAGACGAGAAATACCACAGTTCTCCCTACAATCTTACTGTAAATGCATGGTTCATCTGGATTTTTGATAAAGTCGAATTCTTTGACAGTATCATCAAAGCAGATGTTCCAACTCCGCGATGCCTGTTTTAGTCCATAAATGGACTTAAGCAACTTGCACACTTTACCGCTGCTCCCACTCTGAATGAAACCTTCCGGCTGATCCATATAGATGCACTCTTCCAAATTACCATTTAGAAATGCCGTCTTTACGTCCATCTGCCAAATCTCATAATCGTGGAAGGCAGCAATGGCAAGAAGGATCCGAATGGATTTGAGCATAGCCACTGGCGAAAAGGTTTCGTCATAGTCCAAACCAGGTCTTTAACGAAAACCCTTCGCAACAAGTCTAACTTTATAGGTTTCAACCCGCCCATCTACACCAATCTTCTTTCTGAAGATCCATTTGCACCCTACGGGTTTTACCCCTTCTGGAGCAATGTCCAAAGTCCAAACTTTGTTGGTGTACATGGACTCCATCTCGGTCTGCATTGCATCCGGCCATCTTACTGAGTCACCGTTCTGAATGGCTTGCTGGAAGCTAGTAGGCTCATCATTTTCAATGATGCAATCCTCTCGATCCCCGTCTATGAGAAAACCGTAGTATCTCTCGGGCGGATGAGACTGCCTACTACTCCTGTGGAGTGGCGCTGGGATGTCCGGTTCTCCCGAAACTTCTGGTTCCACCAAGCTTTCAGTAATAGCTTGTGGTTCTGGAATTTCTTCCAGTTCTATTGCGCTCCCACTTATCTGATTTTCTAAAAATTCAGTTTCCAAGAAGTGGGGATGCTGAGAAAAAAAAACCTTTTGTTCCTCTGCGGAATAAAAAAGATACCCCCTAGAGTTCTTGGGGTATCCCATAAACTTACACAGTACTGAGCGTGCCTCGAGCTTGTCCTCATGCTGCCTTTTTACAAAAGCTGGACATCCCCATGTCTTAAGATACTTAAGACAGGGTTTCTTCCCACTCCACATTTGATATGGTGTGGTAGGCACAGTCTTGGTTGGAACCTTGTTCAAAAGATATGCAGCTATTTCAAGTGCATAACCCCAGAAGGATCGCGGTAACTCAGCCTTACTCATCATGGAACGAACCATATCCAATAGAGTTCGATTCCGCCTTTCCGATACACCGTTGTGTTGCGGTGTGTATGGAGGAGTAAGCTGAGAGAGAATTCCATTCTCTTTTAAGTAGCCCAGGATCTCGGCACTCAAGTATTCACCACCTCGATCAGATCTTAGTGTCTTGATACTTTTGCCTGTTTGTTTTTCCACTTCATTCTTGTATTCCCGGAATTTCTCAAAGGCCTCGGAATTATACTTCATCAGGAAGACATGTCCATAGCTAGAGAAATCATCCGTAAAAGTAATGAAGTATGAATAACCACTTCGCACATATGTAGACATTGGACCACACACGTCACTGTGTATGAGTCCCAAGAGCTCGCTCGCTCTTACTCTGTGTCCAGTGAACGGAGTCTTTGTCATCTTTCCCATGAGACAAGATTCACAAGTAGCATAAGACTGATACTCGAACGGATTCAAATATCTCTCTTTATGTAATTTCGTTAACCATGTCTCATTGATGTGACCCAGTCTACAATGCCATAAGCAATCCTGATTTGTTTCCGGAGACTTTCTTTTAAGTGTGTTCTGGACACTGAAAACCTGAGCTTGATTTAATACGTATATTCCGTTTTCTAATGTACCTGACCCAATCAGAACTTGATTTAGGTGAATGTGTACCACATCGCTTACAAAAGTAAAATCCTATCCTTCCTTAGAAAGTAAGGATACAGATATGATATTACAGGCTAGACTAGGTACATATAAACAGTTACGTAGAATCAATATCTGCCCACTTGTCAATCCTAGGTGATATTCCCCTATGGATTCAGCGTTCACGCTCATTCCGTTCGCAACTCTGAAAGTCATATCACCTACCCTGATAAGTCTACGGTTTCTCAAAGCCTGTAATGAATTACAGATATGAGATCCTGATCCGGTATCTAGTACCCAGGAAGTAGAGTTAATTGACATACAGTTTTCTATTACAAACACACCCGAAGCCGAAGCCACAACATGCTTCGAATCCTGGCTACTGGCTTTGCTACCCCTGCAATCCCTCTGCCAATGTCCTTTCCCGTAACAATAGGAACGTCCCTCCTTCACCACATCTAGTCCCGAAACTTTTGCCCTTCCCTTTCCTTCTACTTCCCTGGTTTCCTTCAGGGTGTAAGTAGAGGCCAGAGACTGTAGAATCAAGTCTATATTTGGCATGTTCTTCAACGTGGCCTTCAGGTCCGTGAGCACATCAAAATAGCTAGTCTCTGTAAGGATGTTGTCCCCTACAGATAACCCGACAGCCAACCTCGCTTGAAGCAATTCGTTCGAGGTCTCATATCTTGTGATACGAGATTGCTCTCCATATAAATCTTTGTTATGGAGGAAGACAGTAACTGAGACCATCTTCTCGTGCTGCCTCTGGTATGTACCATCAACTAAGGCCAACACGAGGCACTTGGCATTCGCACAGTCTTTTTCCGATGTCTTACGGATATCAGTATCCGCGATGATGGAAACTGGTCCTGAGACGGCAGGGGTTGGATTAGTGAAGAGGTGTCCCAGTTTGTCATGGGTAATGGACATCTGGATAGACCTTTGCCAGTCATTACAGTCAGATTCAGTCATTTTATTATCTAGATGTAACCTATGTCTGGTCACTGGGTCGCTGCAATTAAGAGAGAGAGAAGAAAACACTTAGCATGATGCTCTTGCAAGTTTAGATTGGTTTTTAGTTTATCTAAACAGGATGGTTCCCACTGTTTCTCGAATCCATCCTCAAACCATAAAAGAAGAATTAGTCAGGATTAATCTCACCGTACAATTCTTGCTTAACCGTTCAGCCATGCTAGTGTCGGTACTTCGAGAGAGGTTTTACGACGCTTTCGCGAAGTTCCTTAATTAAATAACCTATTTTCACTGGAGGCGTAGCCCCGCTAACACTGTTCTAGACACCTACTTGGTTTATAGCATTGATCGTTAAGTGAAAAAATCTCCCGAGAAGTAGCGGATACTCACAGTGGGATCGGGATCCAAATATCATTGTGTGATAATGCTGAAGGAATCCTACCAACATTATCAAATTCCAAATGGTATGCAGCACTAGCAAGTTTCAATTTCCTTAGAAACTCCCGATGTGGATTTTTGCCCCATGCTCTTATGACCTTGACGAAGGTCAACAAATCATAAGTCACATGTCAAGTTCTACCCATCATTGTCCAGGTTAATTTGAACCCACCCGTATATACCCTTGACGAAGGTCAACATGGTAATACGGTTGTCCCAAACCAATACATCTATTTATGCTACATATGAACACCCAACAACTACCAATCACTATGCCTTGACGAAGGTCAACAAACATAGTTTGAATACTATTGAATATACATATGAAATGACGGAGGGCTGCGAATGGTTTTGGAGAAACCGTGAACGTAGTGAACTTGATATAATCGAAGGAACCTTGATAGCTTTTAAAAGGGGTGGTTTAAGCTCCGCAATTTTAAAAGTTTTGCTGTTTTGAAAAAATCGAGTGGTTTTGAAATTGTTCCAACGATTCAGCTTTGGTTTGTTTTCTTTGCATTAATATAATGCGTCCCATCAATTTAATCCTACCATTGCAGAAAACAACAAAAATATGACGTACGCTTATGCCATCCACATTCGCTACTGGTCCCCGTTATCACCCGTTAGGTTACTTAACTAACGACAGAGCGGGGGCTGGACTAGCGCGGATGCAAAATATAAGCAACGCCTACTAGATATCATTTATAGATATAAACATTCGTCAGATGCAATGATAGCTATTCCAGATCACAGATGAACACATTGGATATGCTAGGAATCCGCGTTTCGTTCGAGCCTGCAACGACAAACGAATTACACGGTCGTGATGCATAGCCAAAACCCCACCCTAGACCCCTACGGGTGCGGCAAACTACCAGCCAAATACCCGAAGTGGAGTAGCCTCCCTCAACAAAGTGAGTAGGCCACTCGGCACTTCAAAGTACCCGGTAGTCTGTGCACCCCACCTTGGGTCTATCCTAGTAGCAGAAAACAGTAAAAGGAATAATATACAAAGGCGGCTACATCCTCAACCCGGATGTGTGACCCAAAAATAATATTACATCAATTTACATCAAATGAAAGATAAATAAACACTCATCTCACATCCCCGGCTATTCATCCATGACAATCCAACAACTTCATATACACAATCCAACATCACAGATCACAGATATGTACAACCCCCACTAATCGACATATAGCGATTAGTAAACGTTCAGTACATATATCATATCACAGAAGATCCGATTAGCTAAAATACTTAGAATTTCGATCGATAACTTGATTTGAAACTACCCCAAGCACAACACAGTACTCAACAAAATCTGGGCAGAAACAAAGTATCAAAAAATCACAAAATACAAATCTGGACAGACTGCAGGAAAAACGAGTTGACTCGGCGTCGACTCGGCCGCGGATCCACGGCTAAACGCTTGGTTTAGCCGCGCTTCCGTGGCGGTCTGACTGATTCACGAGCTCATTTTTCTTGTGTATCCTTCAAAAAGCCTGCACGTATTTTTAAGGTCCCTGAAATAATTTTTGGACCAGTTTTAAAATCGACAGAAAACGTGCATTTTTGACGTGTTTTTGCGATTTCTCCAGCGATTGAATTTCTAACACTTTGCTAACATGTTAGTAATGGTTTAGCTAGACTCTGATACCACTGTAAGTCTACGTTACCCACCCTGGTACTTACGGGGAGGCGGAATAGGTAAAAAACAAATTTTTATCACAAGGTAACATAGACTATCTTGAGGATCTTTGCCAAACCATTTCTAACAAACAACTAGAGGTTTTATCTACTGTGCTTAGGAGATTATACCTCACGAAAACGGTACTTCGGTTCTTCCCTCCGCTGTCATCCTTGTCCATGAAAGCTACGAGGATCGGTTCGGATCTTGGTCACCTCAGCGGCCTCCTAGAGTCGAAGACGATCCACCCGAGAGTCTATAGTCCGAGCTCCACCTCAAGCCGAGATAACTAGGGCAACAAGTTTGCTATGCTTGATGTCCTAGGTGATGTAGAGGAAGAAGATGGATTTGTTTGTCTATTTTATTTCTATTTTTCTCAACACATGAGAGCTATAGAAAAATCTAGAGAGGAGGAAGAAGAACCATGGGAGCTTTCTTTTGGATGAGAGAGAAAGCCAAAGAGATAATGATCCATATAAAATATATTTAGTAATCTTTTATCATGATAATGTTGATGGCTACCCTTGATTTGACCATTATTGTTAGTGTTTATGCCCTAGAGGCTATTACTGTATCATACTAGTTTGTATATTACTTAATGGAAGCTTGGGATATTCACAGTTGTATTGACGGTCTTGCTAAAAATGGTAGTATGCTACTTGGTTTGTGTTTACTTTAATATGTGCATATGTTTCTTGTAACGTATCGCTTATACATATTAGTAGAGCTCTTAGGATCTTTGCTTGATTACCAGCATTATGATGGCAGTCACACTAGTGGGGGCTGGGTAGTCTATAAGCAACATCCTATACTGGTCCCTGGTCGTAGGATTATCGAGACAGGGCATCGATACTCCGGAGTACACTGATGTATACGCTTCTCATCCCAGCATAGGGAGATGGTCTGTCCCACAGCCATCAGTACGTCATACTGGAGATAGTATGCAGGTGCTCATTAGGTTACGGGTATACCGAACAGGACTCGCCGGGAACTGCAGGTTGGTATTATACCCGTCGTCAGATAGCAGTTCCCAGGTGACATGAGTACAGCTTAGTCCGTCGACTTGATACTGCTACTTCGTCTTGGGTGTGTTCCCACTGTACTTAGATTACTACCCTACCACGGCTCAAAGGAGTCATGCAAACAGGTAGTAGTTGGGTGCAGTCCCGAAGCACTTGGAGGCAGTGGCGGTTAGACAGGATTCGTCTCTCCCGGTATTGGGGGTTGATATCGCGCTGTGTATGGAGAGCCATTACGCAAAGTCCCTGGCCAGGGCAAACGAGATGTACTGGTGGCTTCCAGTAGTTTCTCAAGGTGTAATGGGCTTCACTCCGACACGACTTATACCGCTATTAGGGGTTTGACGTTTACCGCCCACCTAGGCCCGATATGCGATAGTCCTAGACGAACAGACCGGACTGTACGGAGATTGTCACATCAGGCTCAGTAGGAGTTCGGATGGGTTTCCTCATCGTCCTTCTTATCGACATCTACCTGGGGACCGTTACGTACAACTAGTACCGCTTGCGGCCTGTGGTTAAACCCACTGGAGGCGTAGCCCCGCTAACACTGTTCTAGACACCTAGGCCCGATATGCGTAGTGTCGAGTCTTTAGAGTCCCACACAGAGAGTTTCCCTGCACCGGGCAAAAGGTGTAGAGGCCGTATGGTTTTACGGCAGGGCCGCGATCACTTACGTACTCTTGTGCACGTATTATGATCGGACAGATAATACTAGCGGGCTTTGGTTTAAGCCAGATTCTAGTATTATACAGATGGATTTATTCAATCAAAGATTATCCGTGTTTTTCGGAAATACGGATAGGAGGGGCAGTCTCGTAATTTGTCGGGAAGCTTCTAGAAGAAGGTGACTCATTTGTATTTAATTCTTTTTAGGATTTAAACAAATGAGGTGGAGAGATGAGGTGTAGGTTTTCATTAAATGGATAATGACTCATGAGATGATTCATCTCAAATGAATTAAATGAAGCATGCTTGTCACGCCCCGCTTCCCAGAGTGCGCTAAGAAAGGCACGTGACCGAGCCAACCATGCTACCTGTGGATAGGAAAAATCCCTCCACAGTCACATTACGGCTGTAGAGATATCAAGATCAGGAAAGTAAATAAACTATCTAGTATATGTCCATGAGCCAGAATAAACGAGTCAAGAAATAATATGCGGAAGCAATAAATCCAAGTAACAATAACATCTGGAAAGTAAGGAAATAACTAACTGGATACTAACAGGATCCTCACTGCTCGGCCTGACGGTGGAAATACTCTTGATCAGCCTGCGACAAAGGTAGAGGATCTGGGCCATGCAAAACCCAGATGTCGGTGCGTCATAATATCAACAATAACATAATCAGGGGGTAGCAAGACATGCAGGCATGAGTATGAACAATAATAAAAGTATAACAGTAACACGAATAAGAAACAGTGAAGGGTATAAGCACATGTGACGTGCGGTGAGTAATCTGAACTAAACTACTGGGTTAACTACTCTTAAGTCTTTGAAATCAATTTAATGAATCGTCGATGTAACTCAATAGTATCCCGTGCATGCTCGGGACCACGGTCAAGACTCTCGGGCTGAATCCGAGACGTGCCGCTAGGCAGTAAACAGGTAACATGTACAGACGAATGATGTCAGCAGTATCATCCCGGGGCAGGCCTAGCCCGTAAAACTGATCAGTATAAGCGTCGAACTGTTGAGTTACAAGTCAGGTTTCATCATTGATTTCCCCATACTCCCAAGTTATGTGTTCAAGTCAGGTATTGATAAATCTGAAGCTAATGCCAACACAGGATCAAGCAGGAACAAGTTTGTCTATACAGACAACAGGATATGTCCATCGGTACAACATGTCAGGATTGTCGGCATTAGAAACAGGATCAGGTAACATGTCAAGTAGTGATATATCAGGTCATGTCAGATAGTGTGCATATATCAAGTCATGTCAAGTAGTGGTGTATCAGGTCATGTCAAGTAGTGCACAGGTGTCAAACGGGTGCTCATAATCAAACTGTAGCAAGTATTGAATCAAGGTGAAAGTACGGATGTACAATAAAAGCATGGATGCACAAATATTTATCAGGGATTACATCATGACTATGTAGGATGCACAAGATCAAGTATGGGATACTAATGTTGTTGGATATATGTATGCCCTAGAGGCCATTATGTGATAGTGGATGTATCTATACATGTATATATATATATATTCAGTATGCATTCTTGCTCGACATGATAGTATGCTATCTGGTTCTTCTTTATCTGACATGTTGATTTGATCATACTTGTTATTCACTCATACATGCTGATAAAGCCCTGAGGATATTGGCTTGACTGCTCTGATTATGATAGAGATCATACTAGTGGGACATCTGTAGTCTATAAGCATATCCTGGAAAGTCCCTAGTCATAGGTATATCGAGACGGGGCATTGATATACCAAAGTAGACTAGCGTATATGATACTAGACCCATATGATGGGCGATGGATGATCCCATATCCATTGGTGTTTGACATCAAGATCATATACGGGTGCTCAGTGGTGACTGGGTACACTGGACGGACTCGCCGAGAACTCCTATATGGAATTATATCTATCGTCGGATAGCAGTTCTCAGGTAACACTGGTACAGGTTAGTCTGTAGACCCGAGATCGTCATGGAGTCTTGTGTGCTCTCCCACTGTACTTTGATTGCCACCCTACCACGGCTCTACTGAGTCGTGTAAACAGGTGGCCGTTGGGTACAGTCCCGAGACACACGAAGGCAATGAGCGATAGGAGGGGTTTCGTCTCTCCCGGTATTGGGGGTTGATGCTGTGCTGTGCCCGACTGGTTATATCAGTAAGTCCCTGGCCAGGGCTGCTGAGATTTGCCGATAAGTGTTATCGGTAGTTTCTCGATCTGTTATAGACCATTCACCGGCATGACTTATTGAGTTATTAGGGTCGACGTGACCATCCCTAGGCTCGATATGCAGTATATCTGATGAAGAGACCGGACTGTACGGTAGTGTTGCCGGTTGGCTCGACGGGAGTTGTAGCAGGTTCGCTTGTTTTCTTCTGATCGCTCAATACCCGGGTGGCCGTTACGTTTAGCTGACCGCTTGCGGCTTGAGGGTACCTGATATGATCATCACCCTCTGCCGGCGTATTGACGAGTCTTAGCGTCCCACAAAGGAGTTACCCAGTCCAGGCGAAACGTTGTGGTGCGCGTATGCGATATGCGCATGCACCCGATTAAAATGTGCGTATATGATACCGAACATTGATCGGGTGGCCTGCTTTTGGTGGGGTCGTATGAGATATGACCGGATTGATAAATTAAGTGTTGATTTATCATCTAACCATTAGTTTTCTCACTTGAAACCTTTCTAGGGTTTGATGGATGTATGCATGCATGTGTTTCTTTCTTTCATTCTAGTTTCATGCACATGTGGATGTGCATACATGCATACATACATACACGCATCCATCATGGTTGTTAGCATATGGAAATGGTGGCAATATAAGACTCACACCATGGAATTAAATTATGGATTATTATTTAATTTTGGTTTTAAAACAAAATGAAAAGAAAAGGATAATCATTCTAGCTTCTACATTCTTCTTCTAACCTAACCAAGCTCAACTACCACTAACCTAGGGTTATCCTTCTCTTTATCATTTAAAACCCAAGTTAAATTAACTCTCCATCATTTAATCATGATTGAATGCAAGAAGGAAATGAATATATATAGTGATATATTTCATTTTCTTTTGAGAACTAAGGGTTATTTCTTCACCTCTTGTTAAAAAATAGCCACCATCTTCATCCTCCTTCACCTTTTCCTCTCTAGTTTTTTCTAGTGAGTTAAACACAGTTAAAGAAAGGTTTTTGAAGTGAGATCCTTAGCCACAACATCATTCTACTCAAGTCTAGCCAACTTGATTAGAGTGTTCTCTTTGCTTTTCCAAAGTTGCAAGCTTGGACGGGAAACTTCGGGTGGATCGTTGTGGATGAAAGAGGACTACGAGTGGACCTTCTTCCAACACCCTAGAGATCAAGGAGTCAAGCAAAAGGGGAGCTACAAAGGTTGTAGCCTTCAAACCCTTATTTTTATTAGCTTAAAGTTTCGTAACCCTAATTTTCTAGGATCGATTCCTTTGCGTGTTTGTTTAGCACCTTAAAAATACACACTTTGAGACATGTGATGCTTCAAAATTCTTCATAGGGTGCTAGGCAAACCTTACATTGGTATCAGAGCCGACGTAGAACATTAGGCGACCCTTTTGCGAAGTCAAAACTCCGATCGAACCGAAATACGGTTTTTTAGGGTGCTCTCTGGAAATTTTCTAAAAATTGACATTTTTCAGAATTAAAAATATGTAAAAAATACAGCAGGAAAAAATAAGGATTACGGTACAAAAATTATTCCATGAACAGTGATTGTTGCCGCGGAAACGCGGCCTAAGCTTGCTTAGGCCGCGGTTCCGCGGCCGTATTTATTAATTGTTGGATAATATTTTTACAGTAATTCATTAATCTGCTTGTATATTTTTTTGGATATTTTTAATCTGTATTTAGTTTTGAAAAATTCTGGAGAGGATTTTGGACCCGTCGATTCGATCGGAATTTTGTTTTCGTGGCTTTTCCGGGTAAATTAGAAAGTGTTGAAGTGTTTGAACGAATGCCATTTGCTCACTATTCACGGGGTTTAAATACTTTGGAAATACGTGCAAGTCTTTTTTGTGGTGGTCCCTCTAGAAGACAACAAACCTTAACTCGATTATGTGACCGTCTTGAACTGCCCTTTGAACCTTAGGGTTTGGGACAGTACGGCGTGCCACATGTGAGGCGTTGGCTTGACCCTTCTACGGCTGGACCGCTACTACTGTGTCACACTCCAGGTGTTTGAACTCTGGTCAAGTGTTGGGCTTTAGTGAATCCTGGGTATTTGATCGTTCGTTCGAAAACTTCGATACTGTCTGTTTATCTGGAATGTGATGCAATGTGTGGAATTCATATTACTGAACATGAAATACGGAATATGTGATATTTCGCATTTGTGATGTCTAAAGAGAATGTGGATTCCAGATATTGCAGTTTTACACTTTCTTTTCTGTGACCGTAAGTATAGTATGTACGATATCGCCGGTTTCGTTGCTATACATCAACGACAATTGGGGTATGCATACTTACTTACGTTGATGATATGAGATATTATGTGTTGCTGAGATATGATGTGCAGGATTGTCGCGATTGAATAGCCGGGGGGTTTTATGTGAGATGAGAGTTTTTATATTTTCATTCATGTAAATTCAAATGTAATGTAATATTCTTTTATTTGGGGCACTTCCGGGTTGAGGTTGTGTCACCAGTGTTGTATATTATTTACTTTTCCGCATTAGGATGGACCCAAGGAGGGGAGCACAGGTGACCGGGTTCTGGGGTTCAGTGGGAGGCCATCTCGAGGAGTCGAGACCGGGTCTCCTAAACTCCAGAATTGGCAGGGTCACTTGCCGCTCTCGTAGGGGTCCAGGGTGTGGGCTTAGCTATTCATCGCGACTGTGGAATCCGTATTTTCTATTCTGGCTAAATACTAAATACGGACGTCCTAGTATATCCCACGTTATATCTATATTTCTGCTGCCTGTGTTCTGTGATATCTGAGACGAATGACATATTATATATATGATATATAGTAGACGTTGCTTATGTTTTTCACCCGCGCTAGTCCCGTCCCGGTATGCCGTTAGTTAAGTAACCTAACGGTGCATAACGGAACATTGCGGCGAATGCGGATGGCATAAGCGTACGTGTTATTTTCGTTTCTTTTCTGTGATTGGTTTAAGGACTTAAATGATGGGATTACATTAATGTGATTAATGTAAAGAAAATAAACCTAAAAAGATGTTGTAGAATCGGATTTGAAAACTACTCGGCTATTTATGAAGAAGCTATATTTCAAAACTGCGGAGCTTAAGCCACTCCTTTTGAAAACCGTTTGATTCTACAACGATATCAAGTTCAAAGCGTTAAAGATTTTCTTAAAAATCATCCGCAACCCTCCGTCATTTTAGGAAGTAGAGTACTTAGTATTCGTGCTACGTTTGTTGACTATAGTTAAGGCGTAGTGTACGGTAGCTAAGTGATGTCTTCCTACATTGCATATGATGCAGATTAATTAGGACATTCTTATGACTTTGTTGACCTTAGTTAAGGGTCATATGAGTGGGTCTAATTAATCAAGAAATGACGGGTAGAACTTGACTGGTACTTATGATTTGTTGACCTTAGTTAAGGTCATAAGTGCCAGGGGTAAAAACCACATCGGGAATTTCAATAGTTGAAATTTGCAATGAGATTGCATACCTTCCATGTGATGGTTGGATCCCGATCCCACTGTGGGCAATAGTTGCTCCTAGGAGAGTTTTACAGTTTACAATTAGATAACTCATTAGGTGTCTAGAAAGGTGTTAACGGGGCTCCGCCTCTGGGAAAACGAGGTTTACTCTAATTAGGTCCGTGCGAAAGCACGGGGAACCTCCCTCAAGTACCGACACTGGCCTGGCTGAACGGTTAGCGAAGTTGTAGACTGTAATTAATCCTGGCTAGTTTTTCTTTTTAAGGTTTGAAAGAAAGACTCGATAAAAGCAGTGGGAAACATCGATTAGACAAGATAATAACCAATCTGATCTATGCAAGAGCTTTCGCTGAGTGTATTCTTTTCTCTCTCTTAATGGCAGATACCCATGACTGGACTCAAGCTTTTACTAGATAAAAACAAACTGAATGGGACCAACTATAAAGACTGGCTGAGGAATCTGAAAATTGCCTTGACTTATGATAAAGTATCATATGTTCTCACGGCTTCAGCCCCGCCCGTCCCTGGTCCAAAGTCCTCAGTTGCGGACATTGAAGTCCGCAAGACATGGGACGCTGACTGTGCCACGGCCACATGCCTCGCGCTTGCATCGATGGATAACACACATCAAAAGCAACACGAGGACATGGACATTCATGGTATATTGCTCCATACAAAGGAGTTGTATGGGGAGCAATCCCGCGTATTACGATACGAAGCATCAAAGAAATTGTTTCAGATGCGAATGACCCCTGGCACACCAGTAGGAGACCATGTTCTGAAGATGATAGCTCTTATAGAAGAGCTTGAGGACCTTGGATGGACGATGGACAATGAACAATATATAGATATTATTCTGCAGTCCCTCCCCTCCACCTTTGCTCAGTTCATAGTGAACTTCAACATGCATGGCATGGAGAAGGACCTCCCTGAACTCCTTAATATGTTAAGGAGTGCAGAGAGCACTATGAAGTTAGCAAAAACTCCCGTTATGACTATTGGACAGTCTTCCTCTTCTCGCCCGAAAGCCAAGGCCAAGGGAAAGAAAAAGAAGAAACCCACTAATCCTAAGGGCGGAGTTAAAAAGGTGAAGGGAAAGGGAAAGTCCAAGGCTGGAGACTCGGGGAAGGGCGAATGTTTTCACTGCCACAAGACAGGACATTGGAAGTGCAATTGCACGGAGTACTTGAATTTCAAAAAGAAGCATGTTGATGTTTCTGCTTCAGGTGCGTTTGTGACTGAAAACTGTTTTTCTATAAACTCTGCTTCCTGGGTATTGGATACCGGTTCAGGTTCTCACATTTGCAATTCTATGCAGGGACTGAGAAATAGCAAGGTTTTGAAGACAGGTGACCATACTCTCCGCGTTGGAAATGGTTCCAATGTACATACAGTCGCAGTGGGAGAGTATCACTTCGGGTTGCCATCTGGATGTATTTTGGTTTTGAATCCATGTTATTTTGTACCAAGTATGCTATGTAATATAATATCCGTTTCTTTGTTGGACAATGAAGGGTATAATTTTGTATTGCAGAACAATGTTGTGAACATTAACCTGAATCAAATGTTGGTTGGGTATGGTACGCTTAACAATGGAATATATGTCCTAAATCAACACACAGTTTTCAGTATACAACACACTAATAAAAGAAAACTTTCAGAATTAAATGAAGCTTTTCTTTGGCACTGTAGACTTGGTCATATTAACGAAACAAGACTAAACAAGTTACACAAAGATGGATATTTAAACTCTTTTGAATATAAATCTTATGCGACTTGTCAGTCTTGTATCAAGGGTAAAATGACCAAAACTCCGTTTACCGGACACGGAGAAAGAGCTACTCAGCTCCTGGGCCTCATACATAGTGATGTATGTGGGCCAATGTCTACACAGGCTAGAGGCGGTTTTTCGTACTTCATTACATTCACTGATGATTTCTCAAGATTCAGTCATGTATTTTTATTAAAGCACAAGTCCGAAGCTTTTGAGAAATTCATTGAATATAAACAAGAAGTAGAAAAACAAACCGGCTTGAGTATCAAGATGCTTCGATCAGATCGAGGTGGTGAGTATCTCAGTGCAGAATTTGCAAACTTCTTGAAAGAGAATGGGATTCTCCCTTAGCTCACTCCTCCTTACACACCACAGCACAACGGTGTGTCAGAACGAAGGAATAGGACCCTATTAGATATGGTCCGGTCTATGATGAGTGACGCTGAGTTACCCGTCTCATTTTGGGGGCATGCATTGGAGACTGCAGCGTTTCTACTGAACAGGGTTCCAACCAAAGCCGTGTCCACCACACCATATGAGATATGGCATGGAAAGAGACCATCTCTTAAGAGAATTAAGATTTGGGGTTGCCCGACCTATGTTAAAAAGCAGAATCCGGACAAACTCGAGACACGGTCAGTCATGTGTAACTTTGTAGGATATCCAAAGAATTATTATGGATATCTATTCTACCACAAAGAGGAACAAAAGGTGTTCGTTTCTCAGTATGCCACATTCTTAGAAAAAGAGTTTTTCACAGATAAAGATGATGGCAAGGTGGTAGATCTAGAAGAGGTTCTAGAGACACAAACTACAGATGACAATTTGGTTGAACCGGCTGTTACAACAGAAACTGAAGAACCTCGGCCACTCCGTAGGTCTGGTAGGACTTCTCGCCCACCGGAGAGGTACTACGGTTTCCTCATTGATGGTAACGGAGAAGACTGCATCATGGATGATGATGATCCTACCAGTTTTCAGCAAGCTATCACGAGTAAAGACTCTGTGAAGTGGCTGGATGCCATGAGATCCGAAATGGAGTCTATGTACACCAACAAAGTGTGGACTTTGGACGTTGTACCCCCTGGGGTAAAACCTGTAGGGTGCAAATGGATCTTTAAAAGAAAGATTGGTGTAGATGGACAGGTGGAGACCTATAAGGCAAGACTTGTGGCAAAGGGTTTTCGTCAAAGACCAGGTTTGGACTATGACGAGACTTTTTCTCCCGTAGCCATGCTTAAATCCATTCGGATCCTACTTGCTATTGCTGCTCACTACGACTATGAAATCTGGCAGATGGACGTTAAAACCGCATTTCTAAATGGAAATTTGGAAGAATGCGTTTATATGGATCAGCCAGAGGGCTTTATTGATAGTGGGAGCAGCGGGAAAGCATGTAAATTGCTTAAATCCATATATGGGTTAAAGCAGGCATCACGGAGTTAGAACATCTGTTTCGATGATGTCATCAAAGAGTTTGATTTCATCAAAAAATCCAGATGAACCTTGTGTTTATAAGAAGGCTGTAGGGAGAGCTGTCACATTCCTCGTATTGTACGTGGACGACATTCTTCTGATAGGAAATGATATTCCTATGCTACAGTCGGTCAAATCTTTCTTATCACTGAGGTTCTCCATGAAGGACCTGGGTGATGCCACATACATTCTGGGCAAAAGGATCTATAGGGATAGATCCAAAAGGTTATTGGAATTGTCCCAAACCAGGTACATTGACACCATCCTAAAAAGGTTTAGTATGGAAGACTCCAAGCGGGGTTCCTTACCTGCTTGCCATGGGGTCACTCTCTCCAAGGATTCTTGCCCAAAGACCGATGAAGAGAGAGCTCGCATGAGTATTATACCCTATGCTTCGGCAGTAGGATCTATAATGTATGCGATGTTATGTACACGCCCAGATGTAGCTTATGCACTTAGTGTTGTATGCAGGTATCAATCCAACCCAGGGGAGAATCACTGGACAGCAGTGAAGAACATTCTTAAGTACTTGCGAAGGACTAAAGAATTGTTCTTGGTGTATGGTAATGGAGATCTCCAAATGGAGGCCTTTACCGATTCGAGCTTCCAGAGCGATAAGGACGACAGCAAATCTATCTCTGGGTTTGTATTTACCCTCAATGGAGGGGCGGTGAGTTGGAAGAGTTCCAAACAAGATACCGTTGCAGACTCTACGATGGAAGCTGAGTACATTGCTGCAAATGATGCCGCCAAGGAAGCCGTCTGGATGAAGAAGTTCGTCTCGGAGCTAGGAGTAGTTCCAACCATTATTGATCCAATACCTTTATATTGTGACAATAATGGGGCTATGGCGTTAGCCAAGAAGCCCAGATCCCATCAGCGGTCCAGACACATCCTGAGGCGTTTTCATTTGATCCGGGAGATTGTTGATCGCCGCGAGATCGAGATTAGGAGGGTAGACACAAAGAATAACGCCGCGGATCCATTCACAAAGGCCCTCCCTCAGCCGCAGCATGAGCGACTTTTTGAGAAGTTGGGTATGAGATACGCCAATAACTGGCCTTAGTGCAAGTGGGAGATTGTTGGATATATGTATGCCCTAGAGGCCATTATGTGATAGTGGATGTATCTATACATGTATATATATATATATTCAGTATGCATTCTTGCTCGACATGATAGTATGCTATCTGGTTCTTCTTTATCTGACATGTTGATTTGATCATGCTTGTTATTCACTCATACATGCTGATAAAGCCCTGAGGATATTGGCTTGACTGCTCTGATTATGATAGAGATCATACTAGTGGGACATCTGTAGTCTATAAGCATATCCTGGAAAGTCCCTAGTCGTAGGTATATCGAGACGGGGCATTGATATACCAGAGTAGACTAGCGTATATGATACTAGACCCATGTGATGGGCGATGGATGATCCCATATCCATTGGTGTTTGATATCAAGATCATATACGGGTGCTCAGTGGTGACTGGGTACACTGGACGGACTTGCCGAGAACTCCTATATGGAATTATATCTATCGTCGGATAGCAGTTCTCAGGTAACACTGGTACAGGTTAGTCTGTAGACCCGAGATCGTCATGGAGTCTTGTGTGCTCTCCCACTGTACTTTGATTGCCATCCTACCACGGCTCTACTGAGTCGTGTAAACAGGTTGCCGTTGGGTACAGTCCCGAGACACACGAAGTCAATGAGCGATAGGAGGGGTTTCGTCTCTCCCGGTATTGGGGGTTGATGCTGTGCTGTGCCCGACTGGTTATATCAGTAAGTCCCTGGCCAGGGCTGCTGAGATTTGCTGATAAGTGTTATCGGTAGTTTCTCGATCTGTTATAGACCATTCACCGGCACGACTTATTGAGTTATTAGGGTCGACGTGACCATCCCTAGGCTCGATATGCAGTATATCTGACGAAGAGACCGGACTGTACGGTAGTGTTGCCGGTTGGCTCGACGGGAGTTGTAGCAGGTTCGCTTGTTTTCTTCTGATCGCTCAATACCCGGGTGGCCGTTACGTTTAGCTGACCGCTTGCGGCTTGAGGGTACCTGATATGATCATCACCCTCTGCCGGCATATTGACGAGTCTTAGAGTCCCACAAATGAGTTACCCAGTCCAGGCGAAACGTTGTGGTGCGCGTATGCGATATGCGCATGCACCCGATTAAAATGTGCGTATATGATACCGAACATTGATCGGGTGGCCTGCTTTTGGTGGGGTCGTATGAGATATGACCGGATTGATAAATTAAGTGTTGATTTATCATCTAACCATTAGTTTTCTCACTTGAAACCTTTCTAGGGTTTGATGGATGTATGCATGCATGCATGTGTTTCTTTCTTTCATTCTAGTTTCATGCACATGTGGATGTGCATACATGCATACATACATACACGCATCCATCATGGTTGTTAGCATATGGAAATGGTGGCAATATAAGACTCACACCATGGAATTAAATTATGGATTATTATTTAATTTTGGTTTTAAAACAAAATGAAAAGAAAAGGATAATCATTCTAGCTTCTACATTCTTCTTCTAACCTAACCAAGCTCAACTACCACTAACCTAGGGTTATCCTTCTCTTTATCATTTAAAACACAAGTTAAATTAACTCTCCATCATTTAATCATGGTTGAATGCAAGAAGGAAATGAATATATATAGTGATATATTTCATTTTCTTTTGAGAACTAAGGGTTATTTCTTCACCTCTTGTTAAAAAATAGCCACCATCTTCATCCTCCTTCACCTTTTCCTCTCTAGTTTTTTCTAGTGAGTTAAACACAATTAAAGAAAGGTTTTTGAAGTGAGATCCTTAGCCACAACATCATTCTACTCAAGTCTAGCCAACTTGATTAGAGTGTTCTCTTTGCTTTTCCAAAGTTGCAAGCTTGGACGGGAAACTTCGGGTGGATCATCGTGGACGAAAGAGGACTACGAGTGGACCTTCTTCCAACACCCTAGAGATCAAGGAGTCAAGCAAAAGGGGAGCTACAAAGGTTGTAGCCTTCAAACCCTTATTTTTATTAGCTTAAAGTTTCGTAACCCTAATTTTCTAGGATTGATTCCTTTGCGTGTTTGTT
This sequence comes from Agapanthus africanus, assembly GCA_030015575.1. Lineage (NCBI taxonomy): Eukaryota > Viridiplantae > Streptophyta > Magnoliopsida > Asparagales > Amaryllidaceae > Agapanthus > Agapanthus africanus. Next base: position 88,632,812 of record JASDDO010000019.1, on the reverse strand, counting down.
TAGCACCTTAAAAATACACACTTTGAGACATGTGATGCTTCAAAATTCTTCATAGGGTGCTAGGCAAACCTTACAAATGTAACAGTAAAATGAAATAATATGGTCTCGGCGTACAACTAGATATGTAATAAACCGTACGGATACAGACGGATACTATAAAACTGTAGATCGGTAAAATTTGCTGAATATTAAAACACAAGCACTATTATTTATTAAATAGATATTGATATAATAATATTAATATGGATAATATATTCAAACCGATTAATAACTATAAAAGTGGTATTGATTAACCATGCACAAGAAAGTTCCGTTCAGAAATTCAGTGTCACCCTGATTTGTAAAATAGCTTAAAAATAACAAACGTTCTCCAAATGGAATGTGTCTTATACCAAAACAAACATAATTCAATAAGGTTTTCATTTTTATAAGTATAAACATCTCAGGTTGTCCCTACAAAAATCTATGAACATTCGAAGTTGAAAGTTTGCTGCTGGAATTTCCCTGGACAGCAGTTTAGAGATATTTTTATTTGCATTTTACATTATTTAAACAATTTAGTTTGCAAGTAAATATTTCATAGAGTTATATTATTATGAGTTAGCTTCGTAACGAACTAAAGAACGTATACTAGTGATTTTTTTATGATTTATAATGAATTTTATAAGGTAAGGTGTACAGTAAATTTCAGATTTGTCGTATCCTCTTTTCAACGACGTTTCATGTGTAAACTATAATATTTTTAAATGTATAACATTATAAAATGTAGATTATAAACTAATTAAAGATAATAATAAGAAATATTACGACGATATATATATTAAATGATATGGATGCAAACGGGTATCACATAATCGTAAAATGATAAACTAACAAGTGCGGAACATATAACTAAGCAATATGAAATATAACTATTCAATTTGATGCAGTATATGATAGTATAGTATGTAACAAGATAAGTTTTCATGAGCTAGATCTGAAATGATATGAATGGATGCAAACGGAATATCGAAAAGTTATAAAACTAAATATGGGGTGCATGATTTTAAATACAGGTATTCCATTGTTAAAATAGATGCGTCTAAAGTAATGCAGCATGTAATTAAGATTGGTTTGCATGCCCTAGATCGGAAACGCACTATACAAATGTAAACGGAACGTCGAAAGGCTGTAATATGAAACATGCGATACTTGATTTAAAATACAGGTGTGATATTTATTTAAATAAGTATATAATGAGTTATATAGCATGTAGCAAGATTAACTTGCCTAGACGGAACAAGAACGGATGTGTACGGAACGTCCTTCGTCGGCGAAATGTCGCGACGCGCGCACGGTACATGGAACGGTTCCAAACAACGCACGAGGGTGATCACGCAAGTCAGGTACGTTCACTGGATCACCCGGATCATCAGCGATGAGCACGGCTCCGGCGGTGATCACCGGAATTAAGAAACAAGATCAAGAAAAAGAAAGAAGAAAGAAGAAGAAGTAAGAAGAAAAGGCAGTGTATTAAATAAGGAAAGAAAAATAAATAAATAAAATATATATAAATATATATATCCAGAGGAGAGAGAGAAAGAGAAGGGGGTTGTTAGTTTGTTTGAAAATTAGTTTAGATTTAAATTTAAAAATCTTTTATTAGTTAACTAAATTTTAATTTGTATCAGTTTATAAAATTAATATTATATAAATAAAATTTGATATTCTGGTAAATACAAACATAGTCCAAAACATGCCCGGGTCGGATCTAAAATTCAGTTTTAAAATACGAAAAATATATATGTCGACCAAAATTAAAGTTGGATATCCGGGTAACGAAAAAATGCATACCCCCAAGAACGGATGCACGTACGTGCGTGTAGCCATCCAAACAAGTCCGTTTCACTGAACGGGACGAGAACAAGATGCGCGGATGCTACTACAGGGTTAGGGGTATGATGCAGGCCATACAATATATTTTAAAATATTTTATGTGACTTAAATGTTATATTAAAATGCAGATGCCAGGTAAAATACTAGTATGCAAATGAAAGTGCACGAGCCTACGTATCAAGTCAGGATAAATCATAAATATGAATCAAGACAGGTTTAAAGCAAGCGGGTCGGGTCGGATGCAAATACAGATGTCAAATACACTATTCGCACCCAAAACACAGTAAATCACGAAAATACCATAAATAAAGAAATACATGAACTAGAACTGGTATAAATGAACTAGGATGTTACAATGCTAGATATTATGATAGATATTTGTTATGATATTGAGATGCTTCATATTATTCTAAAGATGAGACATTATTCTTTTCATTATCACAAAAGCTTTCTCTCTCCTCACTTCTTCATCTTCTTCCTCAAACCCTAAAAGCTCTCATGAGTTGAGAAACCTAGGGTTTAAGTGACTAAGTAATCCATCTAAATACTCTACACCCTCTACGACTTCTAAATTAGCGATCTAGAAGCCGTAGTTATCTCAGATTCGAGATAGAAGCTCGGACTATAGACTCTCGGGTGGATCGTCTTTGACTCGAGGAGGCCGTTGAGGTGCCGACGTTCCATAGAGCCTACGAGGCATGGAGGATAGCGATAAAGACCCGAAAGACAAGTAACGTGAGGTATAACTTCGAATCAGAGTACTTAAACCTTTCGTAGTTTGCTAGTAATGGTTTAGACACGATCCGTGTGCTCAAGTCCGTGTTATGAACCTTTGATAATTGTTTTTCATATATTTCGCCTCCCCGCAAGCTCGTGGGGTGCGTGACATGGACTTACGGTGGTATCAGAGCCTACTAAACCTTTACTAGCTTGTTAGCAACTAATTAGAATTTCGATCGTCGGAAAAACGCGAAAACATAACCCCGGACCCCTCAAGTTTCTGTCAATTTTAAACGTGTCGAAAAAATTATTTGATAGGTATGAAAATTCACAGCAGGGAATTCTAAGAAATCTGGGAAAATACGAGCTGCTAACTCGGTGATAAGGCCGCGGAACCGCGGCAGATTAGTGCTATCAGCCGCGGATCCGCCGCCGAGTCAACTCCGAGTTGACTCGGATTTGCACAGTAATTCTTAGTTTCTGGTGTTTTGTTTTCCTGTATATTCTGTTTCTGCCCAGGTTACTTCAGTGCTGGCTTGCATTTGGGGTAGACACGGAAAAAGGTTGTCGATCGATATTCTAAGTTATTTGCTAATCGGGTTTTTATCTGTAATGTTTAATGTGTTCGTAAACCTCTCCTAATTGCTAGTATGTCGGTTAGCAGGGGGTGGCACATTTCTGTAATGGTTTGTGTATATGAACTTGATTGGATCGTTGTGATGATTAGCCGGGGTTTGAGATGAGATTTTATATTCATTCATTCGATATAAATTGTAATATGATGTAATATTCTTTTGCGGGGCACATCCGGGCTGAGGTTGAAGCCACCGTTGTATTATTTCATTTACTGTTTTATGCTCCTAGGATAGACCCAAGGTGGGGTGCACAAACTACTGGGTACTTTGAAGTGTTTAGTAGCCTACTCATGTTGTTAAGGGAGATCGCTTCACTTCGGGTACTTGGCGGGTAGTTTGCCGTACCCGTAAGGGTCTAGGGTGGGGTAATGGCTATTCATCACAACTGTGTAATCCGTCTTTCGTTGCAGGCTCAAAGGAAACGCGGATTGCTTGTATATCCAATAATGTTCATCTGTGATCTGGAATGCCTAATATTGCGTCTGACGAATGTACAATATCTATATATGATAGCTATTAGACGTTACTTATGTTTTACACCCGTGCTAGCCCAGCCCCTGCTCTGTCGTTAGTTAAGTAACCTAACGGGTGAATGACGGGACCCAGTGGCGAATGCGAATGGCATAAGAGGACGTTGTATTTTCGTTGTTTTCTGCAATGATAGGTTAATTGATGGGACGCATTATATTAATGCAAAGAAAGTAAACCAAAGTTGAATCGTTGGAACAAATTTAAAAGAAACCACTCGGTTATTTTAAAAGAGCAGAATTTTTAAATTGCGGTACTTTAACCACTCCTTTTAAAAAGCTATCAGGTTTCTTCGATTATATCAAGTTCACTACGTTCACGGTTTCGCCAAAACCAGTCGTAGCCCTCCGTCATTTCTTATGGATGGTCAGTAGTATTCAACCTATGTTTGTTGGCCTTCGTCAAGGCATAATGTTTGGTAGCTACTGGGGTATTCATTTGTTGCATAGATAGATGAGTTGGTTTGGGACAGTCGTATTACCTTGTTGGCCTTCGTCAAGGGTATGTACGGGTGGGTTCAAATTAATAAGATAATGATGGGCAGAACTTGACATGTGACTTATGATTTGTTGGCCTTCGTCAAGGTCATAAGAACATGGGGCAAAAATCCACATCGGGAGTTCCTAAAGAAACTGAAACTTGCTAGTGTTGCATACCATTTGGAGTTTGATGAATGTTGGTAGGATTCCTTCAGTATTATCACACGATGATATTTGGATCCCGATCCTACTGTAAGTATCCGCTACTCATCAGGAGATTCGTCACTTAATGATCAATGCTATAAACCAAGTAGGTGTCGAGAAAGGTGTCAACGGGGCTACGCCCCCAGAGAAAAGAGGTTATTTAATTAAGGAACTTCGCGAAAGCGTTGGAAAACCTCCCTCGAAGTACCGACACTGGCCTGGCTGAACGGTTAAGCAAGTATTGTATGGTGAGATCAGTCCTGGCTAATTCTTTTTTTATGGTTTGATAAAGGATTCAAGAAACAGTGGGCGCCATCTAGTTTAGATAAACTAAAAACCAATCTAAACTTGCAAGAGTATCATGCTAAATTGTTCTCTCTCTCTCATTGCAGCGACCTTGTGACCATGACTAGGTTACATCTAGATAACAATTTGACTGAATCTGACTTATATGACTGGCAAATGTCTGTCCAGATGTCCATTGCCTATGACAAGTTGGACCACCCTATTACTACTCAAGATCCAGTAGTCCCAGGTCCAGTTTCCACCATCGCGGATATGGATATCCGTCAGACAAGGGAAAAGGATAATGCGAATGCCCAGTGCCTCGTGTTGGCTTCAGTTGATGGTGTATACCAGAAGCAGCACGAGAAGATGGACTTAGTTTCCATCTTTCTCCATAACAAAGATTTATATGGAGAGCAATCTCGTATCGCAAGATATGAGACCTCGAACGAATTATTTCATGCAAGGTTGGCTGTCGGGTCATCTGTAAGGGACGACGTCCTTACAATGACTAGCTATGTTGATGAGCTCAAGGACCTGGAGACTACGTTGGGAAACAGGTCATATGCTGACTTATTTCCACAGTCCTTACCCTCTACTTACACCCTGAAAGAAACCAGGGAGACACAAGCTCTGCTTAATGGAGGACCTTCTTCTTCTGCATCCAGGGCGAAAGCAAAGGGTGAAAAGAAGAAGACCTCCACAAAGCCGATATACGGTGTCAGTCAAGTAGAAGGAAAGGGAAGAGTAAAAGTTTCGGGACTTGGTGTAGGGAAGGAGGGATGTTCCTATTGTTATGGGAACGGGCATTGGCAGAAGGATTGCAGGGCTTTGGAAGCCAGTAGCCAGGATACGAAGCATGTTGTGGCTTCGGCCTCGAGTGTGTTTGTGATTGAGAACTGTTTGTCAATTAACTTTACTTCCTGGGTACTAGATACCGGAGCAGGATCTCATATCTGTAATTCATTACATGCTTTGAGATACCATAGAGTTATCAGGGTAGGTGATTTGTCTCTCAGAGTTGCAAACGGAATGAGCGTGGACGCTGAATCCGTGGGAGAATATCGCCTAGGTTTGACAAGTGGGTAGATATTGATTCTATGTAACTGTTTGTATGTACCTAGTTTGACTTGTAATATCATATCAGTGTCCTCACTTTCGAGAGAGGGATATGATTTTACATTCGTAAGCGATGTAGTTCACATCCACCTAAATCAAGTTCTGATTGGGTCCGGTACATTAGATGACGGAATATACGTATTGAGTCAAGCTCAGGATTTCAATGTCCAGAACACACTTAAAAGAAAGTCTCCAGAAATAAATCAGGCTTTCTTATGGTATTGTAGACTAGGTCACATCAATGAAACACGATTAACTAAGTTACATAGAGAAGGATATTTGAATCCGTTCGAATATCAATCTTATGCTACTTGTGAATCTTGTCTCATGGGAAAGATGACAAAGACTCCGTTTACTGGACACGGAGTAAGAGCGAGCGAGCTCTTGGGACTCATTCACAGTGATGTGTGCGGTCCAATGTCTACACATGCAAGAGGTGGTTATTCCTACTTCATTACTTTTACGGATGATTTCTCTAGGTATGGACATATCTTCTTGATGAAGCATAAATCCGAGGCTTTTGAGAAATTCCGCGAATACAAGAATGAAGTGGAAAACCAAACAGGTAAAAGTATCAAGACTCTGAGATCTGATCGAGGTGGTGAATACTTAAGTGCCGAGTTCCTGGGTTACTTAGAAGAGAATGGAATTCTCTCTCAGCTTACTCCTCCATACACACCACAACATAACGGTGTATCGGAAAGGAGGAATCGAACCCTATTGGATATGGTTCGTTCCATGATGAGTAAGGCTGAGTTACCGCGATCTTTCTGGGGTTATGCACTAGAATCAGCTGCATATCTTTTGAACAAGGTTCCAACCAAGACTGTGCCTACCACACCATATCAGATGTGGAGTGGGAAGAAACCCTATCTTCAGTACCTGAAGACATGGGGATGTCCAGCTTTTATAAAAAAGCAGCATCCGGACAAGCTCGAGGCACGTTCAGTACAGTGTAAGTTTGTGGGATATCCAAAGAACTCCAAGGGGTATTATTTCTATTACGCAGAGGAACAAAAGGTTTTTGTTTCTCGTCATGCCCACTTCTTGGAAGCTGAGTTTTTAGAAAATCAGAAGAGTGGGAGCGCAATGGAACTGGAAGAAATTCCAGAACCATAAGCTGTTACTGAAAGTATGGTAGAACCAGAGGTTTCAGAAGAAAGGGACATACCAGCGCCTATCCGCAGAAGTAGTAGGCAGTCTCATCCGCCCCAGAGATACTACGGTTTTCTCATAGACGGGGATCGAGAGGATTGCATCATTGACAATGATGACCCTACTAGCTTCCAGCAAGCCATTCAGAGCGGCGACTCGGTAAAATGACTGGATGAAATGCGGACCGAAATGGAGTCCATGTACACTAACAAAGTATGGACTTTGGACATTGCTCCAGATGGGGTAAAACCCGTAGGATGCAAATGGATCTTCAGAAAGAAGATTGGTGTAGATGGACAGGTTGAAACCTATAAGGCTAGACTTGTTGCAAAGGGTTTCCGTCAAAGACCTGGTTTGGACCATGACGAAACCTTTTCTCCAGTGGCTATGCTCAAATCCATTCGGGTCCTTCTTGCCATTGCTGCCTTCCACGATTATGAGATCTGACAGATGGACGTAAAGACGGCTTTTCTAAATGGTAATTTGGAAGAGTGCGTCTATATGGATCAGCCAGAGGGATTCATTCAGAGTGGGAGCAGCGGTAAAGTGTGCAAGTTGCTTAAGTCCATTTATGGACTAAAGCAGGCATCGCGGAGTTGGAACATCTGTTTTGATGATACTGTCAAAGAATTTGATTTTATCAAAAATCCAGATGAACCATGCATATACAGTAAGTTTGTAGGGAGAGTTGTTGTATTCCTCGTCTTGTACATGGATGACATTCTCCTAATAGGAAATGATATTCCTATGCTACAGTCAGTCAAAGGATTCTTGTCACAGAAGTTCTCCTTGAAAGACCTGGGTGATGCCACCTACATTCTGGGGATCCAGATCTATCGTGATAGATCAAAGAGGATGTTGGGACTTTCGCAGTCCAGGCACATAGACACCACATTGAAAAGATTCAGTATGGAAGATTCTAAGCGCGGTAACCTACCGACTTGTCACGGAATCAACCTCTCCAAAGAGATGTCTCCCAAGAATGATTTGGAAAGAGATCGCATGTCGATTATACCCTACGCTTCTGCGGTAGGCTCTATAATGTATGCGATGTTATGTACCAGACCAGATGTAACATACGCATTGAGCGTTGTAAGCCGGTATCGGGCAAACCCAGGGGAGAAGCACTGGATAGCAGTAAAGAACATTCTCAAGTACCTAAGGAGGACTAAGGAGATGTTCTTGGTGTACGGCGGAAAAGACCTCCAGATCGAGGCCTTTGCCGACTCCAGCTTCCAGAGTGACAAGGATGACTCCAAGTCCATGTCGGGTTATGTCTTTACCCTCAATGGAGGGGCGGTTTGTTGGAAGAGTTCCAAGCAGGACACCGTTGCTGACTCAACGATGGAAGCGGAGTACATAGCTGCTTGCGATGCCGCAAAAGAAGCTGTCTGGATGAAGAAGTTCCTCACAGAACTTCAGGTGGTTCCTACCAGTGTTAATCCAATACCTCTGTATTGCGACAACAACGGCGCTATAGCTTTAGCAAAGGAACCCAGGTCCCATCAGAAGTCCAGACACATCTTAAGGCGGTATCACCTGATCAAGGAGATCGTAGATCGCCGGGAGATCGAGGTAAAGAGAGTAGATACAGAGAATAACACTGCTGATCCATTCACAAAGGCCATTCCTCAGACGCAGTTCGAGAGGCTATTCGAGATGATAGGTCTGCGATATGCCGGTACATGGCCCTAGTGCAAGTGGGAGATTGTTAGTGTTTATGCTCTAGAGGCCATTACTGTATCATACTAGTTTGTATATTACTTAATGGTAGCTTGGGATATTCACAGTTGTATTGACAGTCTTGCTAAAAATGGCAGTATGCTACTTGGTTTGTGTCTACTTTAATATGTGCATATGTTTCTTATAACGTATCGCTTATACATATTAGTAGAGCCCTTACGATCTTTGCTTGATTACCAGCATTGTGATGGCAGTCACACTAGTGGGGGCTGGGTAGTCTATAAGCAACATCCTATACAGGTCCCTGGTCGTAGGATTATCGAGACAGGGCATCGATACTCCGGAGTAGACTGGTGTATACGCTTCTCATCCCAGCATAGGGAGATGGTCTGTCCTACAGCCATCAGTACGTCGTACTGGAGATAGTATGCAGGTGCTCGTTAGGTTACGGGTACACCGGACAGGACTCGCCGGGAACTGCAGGTTGGTATTATACCCGTCGTCAGATAGCAGTTCCCAGGTGACATGAGTACAGCTTAGTCCATCGACTTGATACTGCTACTTCGCCTTGGGTGTGTTCCCACTGTACTTAGATTACTACCCTACCACGGCTCAAAGGAGTCATGCAAACAGGTAGTAGTTGGGTGCAGTCCCGAAGCACTTGGAGGAAGTGGCGGTTAGACAGGATTCGTCTCTCCCGGTATTGGGGGTTGATATCGCGCTGTGTATGGAGAGCCATTACGCAAAGTCCCTGGCCAGGGCAAAAGAGATGTACTGGTGGCTTCCAGTAGTTTCTCAAGGTGTAATGGGTTTCACTTCGACACGACTTATACCGCTATTAGGGGTCTGACGTTTACCGCCCCCTAGGCCCGATATGCGATAGTCCTAGACGAACAGACCGGACTGTACGGAGATTGTCACATCAGGCTCAGTAGGAGTTCGGATGGGTTTTCTCATCGTCCTTCTTATCAACATCTACCTGGGGACCGTTATGTACAGCTAGTACCGCTTACGGCCTGTGGTTAAACCCACTGCCAGCGTAGTATCGAGTTTTTAGAGTCCCACACAGAGAGTTTCCCTGCACCGGGCAAAAGGTGTAGAGGCCGTATGGTTTTACGGCAGGGCCGCGATCACTTACGTACTCTTGTGCACGTATTATGATCGGGCAGATAATACTAGCGGGCTTTGGTTTAAGCCAGATTCTAGTATTATACAGATGGATTTATTCAATCAAAGATTATCCGTGTTTTTCGGAAATACGGGTAGGAGGGGCAGTCTCGTAATTTGTCGGGAAGCTTCTAGAAGAAGGTGACTCATTTGTGTTTAATTCTTTTTAGGATTTAAACAAATGAGGTGGAGAGATGAGGTGTAGGTTTTCATTAAATGGATAATGACTCATGAGATGATTCATCTCAAATGAATTAAATGAAGCATGCTAGATATTATGATAGATATTTGTTATGATATTGAGATGCTTCATATTATTCTAAAGATGAGACATTATTCTTTTCATTATCACAAAAGCTTTCTCTCTCCTCACTTCTTCATCTTCTTCCTCAAACCCTAAAGCTCTCATGAGTTGAGAAACCTAGGGTTTAAGTGACTAATTAATCCATCTAAATACTCTACACCCTCTAGGACTTCTGGATTAGCGATCTAGAAACCGTAGTTATCTCAGATTCGAAATAGAAGCTCGGACTATAGACTCTCGGGTGGATCGTCTTTGACTCGAGGAGGCCGTTGAGGTGCCGACGTTCCATAGAGCCTACGAGGCATGGAGGATAGTGATGAAGACCCGAAGTACAAGTAACGTGAGGTATAACTTCGAATCAGAGTACTTAAACCTTTCGTAGTTTGCTAGTAATGGTTTAGACACGATCCGTGTGCTCAAGTCCGTGTTACGAAGCTTTGATAATTGTTTTTCATATATTCCGCCTCCCCGCAAGCTCGTGGGGTGCATGACATGGACTTACAGTGGTATCAGAGCCTACTAAATCTTTACTAGCTTGTTAGCAACTAATTAGAATTTCGATCGTCGGAAAAACGCGAAAACATAACCCCGGACCCCTCAAGTTTCTGTCAATTTTAAACGTGTCGAAAAAATTATTTGATAGGTATGAAAATTCACAGCAGGGAATTCTAAGAAATCTGGTCAAATACGAGCTGCTCACTCGGTGATAAGGTCGCGGAACCGCGGCAGATTAGTGCTATCGGCCGCGGATCCGCCGCCGAGTCAACTCCGAGTTGACTCGGATTTGCACAGTAATTCTTAGTTTTTGGTGTTTTGTTTTCCTGTATATTCTGTTTCTGCCCAGGTTACTTCAGAATTTAATACTAGGATCCGGCTTAAACCAAAGCCCACTAGTATGATCCGCCCGATCATGATCTGTGCACTACTGCACGTATATGATCGAACCCTGCCATATATCATACGGCCTCTACAACGTTTCGTCCGAAACTTGAGAAACTGTCTGTAGGGGACTCTAAAGACTCGTCAATACTTTGGCTGTGGATTTAACCACTAGCACGTCAGTGGTACTAGCTGTACGTAACAGGCTACCAGGTATTGGCCAAAAGGGAGGTCGATGAGCGAACTCATCCTGACACCCTACTGAGCCTGTCAGTGACAATATCCATACAGTCTGGTCCGTTCGTCTATGAGCATCGCATGTCGGGCCTAGAGGGTTGGTAAAAGTTAGACCCCCAAAAGCTGTACAAGTTGTGTCGGAGTGTAGCCAAGAACACCCTGAGATACTACTGGAATACCTACCAGTAAATCTCCTGTCTTGGCCAAGGACTTCATGTAATGGCTCTCCTAGACACATCGCTATCTCACCCCCAATACCGGGAGAGACGAAACCCCTGCCGATCCGCTCACTGCCTCCATGTGGCTCGGGACTGTAACCAACTAAAACCTGTTTGCACGACTCCTTTGAGCCGTGATAAGGTAGTAATCAAAGCACAGCGGGAACTCACACGAGACAAATGACGATCTCAGGTTGATGAACTAACCTGTACACATGTCACCAGGGAACTGCTATCTGACGTCAGGTATAATACCAACCAGCATGTTCCCGGCGAGTCCTGTCCGGTGTACTCATAACCCAATGAGCACCTGTATACATCTTACGTGAATCAACTGACACCAATGTCTTGTGAGACCGGCCACCGCCCCTCGTCGGGGTCTCGACTGTATACACTAGTCTACTAATGGAGTATCGATGCCCAGTCTCGAAACTCCCACGACTAGGGACCACTTTAAGGATGTGCTTATAGACCCCAGCTCCCACGTATATGATCACCATCATACTGCTGGCCGTCAAGAAAGAATCCTATAGGCTCTATCAATGTGCAATAGTGACCTGTAATGTCACCTAAAGCATGTACACGATGATAAAGATAAACCAGATAGCATACTATCATCTTGAGTAAGACTGTCCTACTGGTATAGGTCCTCCCTCAATCATTGCAATCACGTGCCTGTAATCCAATAATTGACTCTGAGGGCACTATATCCAATACACCATACGCGCACAAGTGCACGTAAGTGATCGTAGCCCTGCCGTAAAACCATACGGCCTCTACACCTTTTGCCCAGTGCAGGGAAACTCTCTGTGTGGGACTCTAAAGACTCGACACTACGCTGGCAGTGGGTTTAACCACAGACCGCAAGCAGCACTAGCTGTATGTAACGGTCCCCAGGTAGATATCGATAAGAAGGCCGACGAGGTAAACCCTATCCGAACTCCTACTGAGCCTAAATGTGACAATCTCCATACAGTCCGGTCTGTTCGTCTAAGAGTATCGCATGTCGGGCCTAGGGGGCGGTAAACGTCAGACCCATAATAGCGGTATAAGTCGTGTAGGAGTGTATCCCAAAACACCCTGAGAAACTACTGGAAACACTACCAGTAAATCTCGCTTGCCCTGGCCAGGGACTTTGTCTAATGGCTCTCCTAGACACAGCGCGATATCAACCCCCAATACCGGGAGAGACGAATCCTGTCTAACCGCTACTGCCTCCAAGTGCTTCGGGACTGCACCCAACTACTACCTGTTTGCACGACTCCTTTGAGCTGTGGTAGGGTAGTAACCAAAGCACAGTGAGAACACACTCGAGGCGAACTAGCAGTGTCAAGTCGACGGACTAAGCTGTACTCCTGTCACCTGGGAATTGTTATCTGACGATAGGTATAGTACCAACCAACAGTTCCCGACGAGTCATGTCCAGTGTACTCATAACCTAACGAGCACCCGCATACTATCTATAGTACGACGTACTAATGGCTGTGGGACAGACCATCTCCCCTGCTGGGATGAGAAGCGTATACGCTAGTCTACTCCGGAGTATCGATGCCCCGTCTCGATAATCCTATGACTAGGGACCTGTATAAGGATGTGCTTGTAGATTACCCAGCCCCCACTAGTGTGTCTGCTATCACAACGCTGGTAATCAAGCAAAGATCCTAAGGGCTCCATTAATATGTATAAGCGATATGCTAAAAGAAACACATGCACATATTAAAGTAGAAACAAACCAAGTAGCATACTACCATTTTGAGCAAGACTGTCTATACAACTGTGAATATCCCAATCTTCCATTAAGCAATATACAAACTAGTATGATACAGTAATGGCCTCTAGGGCATATACACTAACAGTTCCACATCCGTGTTTACTTATTACATTCATATTACTGTTCCTACTCATGCCTGCATATCTTGTTACCTCCTGATTATATTTTATCGTTTGATATTATGACGCACTAACGTCTGGGTTTTGCATGGCCCAGATCCTTTATCTCTTTCGCAGGCCAATCAGGAGTACTTCAGCCGACAGGCCGAGCAGTGAGGATCCTGTCAGTATTTAGTTTAGTTTAGTTTTCTTCCAGCATTTTCATTTCCTGATGTGAGCCCGTATTTGGGACGTACTTTCCTGATGTTATTGTTATTTGGATTTATTGCTTCCGCATATTATTTCTTGACTCATTTATTCTGGCATATGGACATGTACTAGATAGTTTATTTTACTTTACTGTTCTTGATATCTTATAGACAGCCGTAATGTGACTGTGGAGGGATATTTCCTAGCCACAGGTAGCATGGTTGGCTCTGTCATGTGCCGATCTTAGCGCACTCTGGAAAGCGGGGCGTGACAGGGTTTGTTTGGTATCAGAGCCATAGGATTTAGGTTAATCAGGTTTGATTCTTTTGCAGTTGGGTATTGGACCCAATGCACAAATCAGAAAACCCATAATTAGGAACATGTCCTACCACATTGTTATCGTAATTCTTGAATCATATCTTTCTCTTGATCCTTTGTCTTGACGATATGCAAATGACTTTGCATCTTGGCTTGAAATCCTTTTGGTTCTATTGTTTCTCCTTTCCTATTCCTTCGATTCTTATACTAGGATTTGGGCGACTTGAATGGAGTTATGTGATTGTACCCATGAACTGCAGTATAGTTACAACGCGGTACTCTATTTAAGTAACTTAGAGTCCTAGTCTTGATTCATTTCCTTGTTGTATGATCGTTATTTTACCTTGTTTCTCTTGCTTACCAGTTCATGTTTTATCGCAAGCTTGAATCCTGTTTACCGTGCTTATCTTCTTCAGTGTTTGGCTTCAGGTGAAGTCATTTCGGGTATCCTACTTGTTCATGTTTTTCCTGCATTAGCATTGTTCGATTATGGTGCATCCCATTGTTTTATGTCATCCAAGTTTATTGCTGCATACTTGATTGCTTGCATGACCCTTTCTTGTTGTTGGGACATACACACTGGGAATGGAAAGATCATATCTAGTAGTGAGTGCAAGGATTGTTCAGTTGTTTCAGCGGACAAGAGTTATTTGCAGATTTCTTGGTGATTGATACTGGCAGTTATGATGTTGTCTTGGGAATGGACTTTCTCGGCACTTTGCACGCTCACATTGATTGTAGGGCAAAGAAAGTGATTTTCCAGATTCCCGGACATCCGGAGTTTGTTTTTGCTGGAGGTACCAGTTCTGTCGGACCAGTTGAGTTTAGGGCTAGGCCAACAAACAGTGTTCTTTCATCGATGGAAGTTGATAAGGAGGAAGCGCCAGTTGTAGCTCGAGAGTTCATGGACGAGTTCGAGAACATCTCGGGTTTACCGCCAAAACGAGATATGGAGTTCGCGATCAATCTTGTTCCTGGTTCAGCGCCAATCTCAAAGGCGTACTATCCGATGGCACCAGTGGAGTTGGAAGAAGTAAAGAAGCATGTTCCCCGCCGATTACAGAGACGCGACCGCATAGGTTCGTCTTGCCTGAATTCGGGGGCAGATGCTAATTGGTGCTATCCGTCCACCTCTCCGAAGATGCCAAATTGATTTATGGCACCATGTATCGAAGGTTTCAACGGATGCGGCTGATGTAGCATACTTTGTCAGATTCCCCCTTATTTAAGGGGTTTTTGATTGTGGGGACACTCTTCCCTGCAGGCTAAAGCCCCTGCAGTTAATTACGCTACCGCATCGCGGTAACCACTTTCTCCTTCTCCAGATGGTCACTTCGTATCGTGGGTGTTTGTTTTGTTTTTGGTTGCTCGTGGATTGTATATGGAGACTAATTTATGTTGTCGCTCGTAGGGCGTGGATTAGTCCAAATCCGTATTTTATTAGATTTGGGTTTGGGGTTTGGGTTTAAGGATACGTTAGTCCCATTTGGGACTAAAATCAACTTAAACGTTAGTTGAGGATAGGTTAGTCTAATTTTTAGACTAAGATCAACTCAACGGGATCGTTTAGATTTAACAAAAGCGCATTTGGACTCTTTTGTTTAGTTTAGGGACATTGCGGTCAATGGGTTTTAAAGGACCCCTCAGTCCAAGGTTAAGGACATCATAGTCCATGGGTTTTGAAGGACCCCACAGTCCGAGGTTAAGGACATCATTGTCCATGGGCTTAAGGACCCCACAGTCCAGTTTAAAGACGTCATAGTCTGTGAAATGTATGGTCGTCGGGACCCGTCACCTCTCTGAAGACGCTGAAGGATTACAACGACATATATCAGAGGGGTTCAGAGATGTACTCTTGAACCAATTTTGGTTGAAAGATCCGTGGTCCAATTTGGAACTAAGATCTGTTAAAAAATTTATGAGCATGTGGGCTCAATTAACCTGAATTTGAGGACTTATGGCCAATCTTGGGCTAAGTCCAATCAAGTTAAAAATGTTTTAACATTTATTTTGGGCTGTTGGAGCCTTTATTTGGGCTTGGTCGTTTTAACAATGCTGAGCATTGAATTGCATTCTGACAATGTTTTGTCTTTTATTGAATGTTGAGCATTCATCATAGCTCTGGGTTTTATTAGAGAACAATTTATGTTCTGTCAGCGCAACACATGGTGCGCTTGGCGCTTTGCGCCAGTCAAAGAGTGCAGTGTGCTTCTGCCAAGTAGCGCACATGTAAGGTACACGTGTCGCGCTCGGCGCTAGGCGCCAGATGATGAGCGCATGATTCCAATTTAAGAGCGCAAAGCGCTAATTCATGAGCGCATTGCGCTTTCAGTTTAGTGGCGCACACATAAGTGACACGTGGTGCGCTTGGCGCTGAGCGCCAGCCCATGAGCACAGTGCGCTATTTCAGAAGCGCAAGGCGCTAGTTATTAAGCGGTACATGCGCGATTGACAAGTGGCGCATTTGGCGCTGAGAGCCAGTCCAGAAAGCGCAGAAGCACAGTTCAAGAGCGCAAAGCGCATCTGATCAATTTTATGATCTGAGAAACAATTTATATTCTTTTAAAAGAGATTTTGTTTCAGGATCTAAGAACAACCGTTCTTATTTTGTTTCAATCTCTTATATTGATGAAAGGCTTTGCCTTTATGGATCTATGATCCTTAAGAGAATTGAATTATTCTCCCCTCCTTTTTTATAATGAGATGTTCATGATCTCTTTGAGAAAGACTTTAGTCTTATAGATTTATGATCTGTGAGAAGTAAGTTCTTCTTTTATTTTATGATGAGATCTTTTGATCTCTTTGTGAAAGACTTTTTGTCTTTGTAGATCTATGATCTTTTTAAAGAAATGAATTCTTCTTTCTTAATCATGAGATGATTTCATCTCTGTGTTCATCATCATTCATTCTTACCTTGAAGAAAAATCTTCTTGGAAGAGCTTACTCTTTTGAATTTCTCTAAGTTTTTTGGGGAGGTTTTCTCTCTCTCTTTCTGTATATCTGAGACTTGAAATCTATGGGCCTTTTTATAGGGTAGGCTGAATTGTTGAATCAGTTAAAGAGATCTTTCTCTGATTGATTTGGAGATATTTCCCCACCATTGAATCTTTGATCCTAGTGCTTCTTTTTTATAGAAGGCAATCTTCTTGTTTCTAACAAGATTGATAAATCTTTCCATACAGAATTTATTCTGTCTTTTGGTAATTTTTATTTACCATTGGATCATTGATCCAATGGTGCTCTGATTTACAGAGCACAATCTTGTTATTTGGAAAGATTTTGAGGAATCTTTCCTTAACAGAATTTAATTCTGATTAATTAATGATTTATCATTATTATTAGATCTTTGATCTAACGGTGGGGAGCTTTTAGTTCCAGCGCTAGCACACCCGTGCTTTACACGTGGTGCGTTGCTTAAAGGGCAGCGCACGTTGCGCTAGCGCACCCGTGCTTGACACGTGGTGCGCTGCTTGGAGCGCAGTACATCTAGCGCAAGCGCACACATGGTGTGCTGCTTAGAGCGCAGCGCACCCAGCGCTAGCGCCCACGTGCTTTGCACGTGGTGCGCTGCTTAGGGCGCAGCGTACTTGGCGCTGCATCTGAAGTGTTGCTTCATTTCAAAGAATTTTCAACAGAGCTTTGCTCTGATTGGGGGAAACAAATGCCCTCCCACCGTTGCGCTCACGTGGCCCATATGTGAGTGCAGCGGTGGTAGCATCTGCGCCCTCGGATCAACTGAGAAGTTGAAACGACACTCAGTGCCTATAAATAGGACCTTTGGTCTTTAGGATGATTTCTATTCATCTTCTTCTTATTTTCTGAGAATTTTTATTCTCCCACAGAGCATAGCTCTTCATTTTAAGAAATTTCAAGAGTCAAAACTCTACCAAAATTTAGATAAAGATTAAATTTTTTAACGATCTAGGGTTTTACCCATTAACAGAGCCTTACTCTTCATAGATCTTTAATCTAAAGAAAACCCTTTTAGGGTTTCATTAACAAAGCTTTGCTATCTCGAAACCATAGATCTAAAGAGATCTTCTTTCAGGGTTTCTTAACCCATGAACAGAGCTTTGCTCATAAAGAACTCTTAGAGTTTGTTTATAGATCTTGAAGATCTCGGAATTTTTCATCCATGTATAAAAATTGATTTCAATTTTTCTGATGGATTATTCCATCATTTTCTTCCAGAGCAAGGCCCTTGAGGAATTTTTATTCCTTAATGATTAGAGTTTGACAAGTGTCACTCTGTCATAGAGCACTGCTTTCAAAGGGAGATTTACCGCCCGAGGAAATTCTCATTAAATGAGAATCAATTGAGGATTTCATCATTTAATTAACAGTCTCATCAAATGATGAGGCTGTTTATTAATGATGAACTGTCATCTAGATTTTATGGGCCCCCTTTGGTCCCTCTCTACTGCATTGCAGTGCGGTACAAATCCTAAAGTACTAACTATCAGAATTTAAATTAAATTATAGCACTGACAGTTGACTTTCGTCCCTTTTCACGCAGGTGACATGTCTTTCGATCCCTTTTTCCCGTTTGTTCGTTCAGAGGGAGGATTCCCTGGAGCGCCTGTGACCGAGAAGTTTTAGCATTGATCAAAGATCATGACCCGGAACATAAGAATCTTCACCTCTGGGGGACATGGTACAATCAAATTATTAAGGTTCGACAGATCTTTTCGTGTGCGGTACCCTCAGAGCCCATCATGGCGATCCATTACGCCGACCCACCCCCGGTGAACTATACCGTGGAAGAAGTCAACTGGATTTCGGGAGGTCTTCTTCAGCCTGCTATGGCTTCGATACCCGTTCAGCCTCCAATGGCTTTGGATACCCTGGGGCGACGTATTTGTCAAGGCGAGGCGCGCCCGTGGGGACAACCGTATATGATTGGCCTAATTCCTCGTCATCCAGCTAGCTATCTGCAATGGGCCCGTTATATTCTGTCAGCGAAGAAGTCGCAGTTGTTGAGGCTTGGGTTGTATCCCGCCATTTATGCTTCTCTCTTTCAGTATTCTACGCTTCCCGCCTGGTGGGTTAAAGCCTTTCTGGAGCAGTGGAATATTCCTACTCACACCTTCTTTTTGCTGGACCGAGAAGTATCAATTTCCGTAGAGGAATTTGCAGAAGTTTCTGGCTTACCAGTTATGGGGGAGCATTATGAGGAACTACTTCCTACGGATGAATACGTTTTTGGTGCCAAGCCAGTGATGACAGGCCTTACCCTGGAGAACGCCATTCAACATCAATTTCCTAGTTTGATCAAAGTGTTGAATATTTATGAGGGACTTTTCCTCGAATATGGGAGCCGCGGGGTTAATTTCAAGGATTTCATCGCTCGTTTTCTCCATCCGGAAGTCCTTTCGAAGGAGGCTGCAAAATTCGCCACGCTTGACGACCCTTTCGGCTTGGGTTTAAACAACCTGCCAACGGCGGAGGCAGATCAAAAGAGTTTCTCCTTTCCCAACACCCCAGTCGTTTCTTTTGCGGAGGTTGCAGTCCCTTGGATTGATGAGGAAACATTCTTTTTGGGGTTTCTTGGGCTATGGCCGAGCTAGTTTGCACTCCCGATGCACCCTCTCCGTATGAGGCCATCTGTCTTCTACCTAGCTCTCCGAATGGTTATTGGGATGAAAGTGGCTGTCGGGGTTGCCGGGTTAGCTCATTTGTATTACGGCCTCATCCAAGCGGCGGATACTACTGAACCCGGAGTGCATCATGTGAACTTCTTGATGCATTACTTCATGTTATGGCTCGAGCTACATGCGCTTGGCGTTTTCGGTATCCATAAAAGGCCTTCCTTCTATGACAGGTGCGGCTTGCCCCGGATTATGCGATTAGTCGGCGCATTTATTGTAAATCCGTCATCGCGGGAAGCTAGAGGTTTGCTCCTTCGTCCTCGCACGTTTGGAGATGGCATGACCTTCACCGACAAGATTCTGACCATCGGCAAAGAGTCCGCAACAATGGTGCAGCCATTGCGGGACATTTTTAAAGAAGGAGCCTCTGTTTTGAAAGCTCGGGAAATCCTTCATTTATATTCCATCAGACCGGGCTTTCTAGTGTTTAGGCAAAATGATGCGGCATTATTCATGAGATACAATCTGCATCGTTTCGCCCAGCAGCTGAGCTATGATCAGGGAGTCCCGCTTGAGGCTTTCTTGTTAGAACCTGTTGCCACCGAAGAGGGAATGTGAAACGCGCTGCATCATTTTATGCGCGTGAACACAGGGTCTAACTTCTTCATTAGCGAACCGAGATATGTCCCGAAGGCCCTTAATGTGTACGTGACCTGGTATTAGCATTCAATGAGCGCCGTCATCAGGGAAGAGAAGCGACTGCTGCTCGATCGTAAGGGTGCACCTCCTGCCGGTGATCGAAACGTCCCTCTGAAGCGACGGACCATTGTCCTTCCTCCCTTAAGAGAAGCTGCCGTGATCGAAGTCCCGCGTGACAGGCCCGAGCTACCGATACCCCGTGCTCCCATAGAAACGGTGACTGTAGCTTCCCCCAAGTCTGGCATGGGTTCAGATATCGGGACTCATCGTCCCAAAGTGCCCACCAAGCGTAAGCTTGTGCTAGCTGCGACCGGAGCTCGCTCGCAGAAGAGGAAGAAAAAGTCGATCTTCTCTGCCGACGTTGTACTCGGTCAGGAGCCTCATGCTCCTTATGGCGAGGGCCTGAGCGAGTATGGGACAAACGAGGGTCTATTCATGCCGCCAGATGATACTGATCTTGCGGCTGCCATTGTAGCTTCTGAGCAATTGGCAAGCCACGAAGCGGGACTGGCCATCCTTGCGCAATCAAATAACCATCAGCTGTACCTTTTGTCATTGCATCATATTTTTATCATCATGTTTTGACTGACACTTTTCCTTCTTTAACAGGCATTTCCACCGAAGAAGCTCTCGCAGCTTCTCTCAAGACTTTTGAGGAAGAGGAAAGACTTCGAGCATCCTTAGGCATCGGTACATTTCGGTTCACCGCGTCTCCACTCCCGTTTCTTATGGGTAATCTGACCCCTCCTTTTCATCTTATTACAGGAACTACCTCTACTCAGGTTATTCCAGGCATGGCACCGACTTCGCAGGGCGGTGCGTAGACGTTTTCCGGGTCGGCTATCGAAGTCTCAGTTTCGCCGGTATTGCCGAAAGAAGCTTCACTTAAGCAACCGAAAACGGATGCCATAATGGCTCCAGAGGTAATCCTTGGCACGGACGATGACGTCTCATTGACGGAGGTTTTTAGAAGATCCGCTCTCATGGCCCGAGCGGAAAGGAAGCGTAGAGTGCGCGCAGCAAGGGAGCGTAACGCTGACTTGGCCGCGGGTGCAGGTTCGAGCGCTGCTACCCCTGCCCCTACTCCTTCAGAGGATGCTTCGGCTGCCTTGTCTACTGCCCACAGACAGGCAGCACGTGCGGCTCGGGAATCAATCGAAAACCGACCAAAGGTAACGTGACATTGAGTTCTTTTGTCAAATTTTTAATTTTCAGGTTCTCATATATCCTATCTTGCAAGGCCGAATCTTGCCGAGGAAGTAGTGGGTGATGTGGCGGCAAACACCGAGCCTGAGGTAGCGGTAGGTGAGACGGCTATAATCGCCGAGCCCGAGGTAGCGATAGGTGAGATGGCTACAACCGTTGAGCCCGAGGTAGCCATTCTTTCTCAAGAGTCGGCCACTGCTCCAATCGTCACTCTTTCCCCTTGCGGGTCCTTGCCGTTGCCGGGCGCTGCGAGTGTCACGTCGATTCTCATGGAGTCGGAGGATGAGGATACGGGTGGCGAGACCATTCCGATGGAGGAGGGTGAAGCATTCGCTGCATCCAGTGATGCCCCTGTCGCGGTCTCGACCGGCGACTCACCAGGTAGATTTTGGGTCATTACTCTCCCCTTTATTCTACAATCCCTTTCAATTTCTTTTGACAGAGTTTATCTTATTTCTAAAGCAGGTGTGATGAGCGTTGGGGTTGTGCCATCCGAGGAAGCATCTCCAGTTGATGCTTTGATGGTGACCGCTCCTTTACCTTCTCTCGTACTATCTTAAATGCTGGAAGGTGCGGATTTGTGACCCATCAGCTTTATTGTAGACAGTATACTTTATGTGCTGACATTGCATTATTACATCCTCGCAAGAGTCCTTTTTGATCACCTGTATCAGGTGCTACACCCACACTTCTCCTTTCAGTCAGAGATTGCCTCTTCTAGCGGAGCTGGTGAGTACAGCCTTTAGCTAACATCCCTTCTTTTCTTTTACGGGTAGTCAAATCATTTCTGATTCTTCTTTGTTTTAATTGCAGCCCTACAGATCGAAGGAGGAGACGAAAGAACAGTTGCACCACCGGTACTCCCGGTCTTTCCACCTGCTGCAGCCGGTATAGTAAACTCCGTTGTTCATGAACCTCCTTTATTTCTTGAACTGTTATTTGACTGTGATTTGCTTTGTAGCTGTGATATTGACTTCAGCTCCGTTCGAGTCTCAAGTTATAATGCCAGCAGGCCCCTTCTCTCGATGTCCCTCTTCCAAAGGTGCTGTGAATAACCTGCGCATGTTGATTGATCACCTCGATGAGCTTGATGTGGAGACTCCTGCCCTTGCTAGAGATTTCGCTGCTGAGGTTAATCCCATGCTGGCGACGCTCGTGCACTTTCATAACGAAGGCGTCATGGAGTCCTTGGTTAATCATTGCAGAAAAATCGAGGCATGTCTGCATGAGCTCGAGTTTAGACGTCCTGCCCCCGAGGTCTTAGCTGTGAACTCCCAGCGGGCTGCATGGGTCGAGGAGAGCACTCCCTACTTCCGCCATCTTGAACAGGAAGCGGCCTTAAAGCGTAAGGAGTGCGAAGAGACTTCAAGCGAATCTGCTCGATTGCATGCTCAGGTTGATGCAAACGCTGCACAGTTGAAAGTTATCTTCGAAAGCCTTCTACGATGTATTTCTAACGGGCTCACGCTGAGGCAAAAGCTCGACCTCATCTAGAGAGATTCACAGAATCGTGGGGCAGCTCAGCGGGTCGTCGAAGAGCAACTTTCATCCTACTTGCAGCAACGAGCCCAGGTCGAAGCAGAGTTGGCAGCGGCAGCTGACCAAGAAAAGGGGCTGAGGGAAGTGCGCGAGCGGCTGATTGGTCTATTGAAAACGCTTCCCTTGCAATAATTGTTTTTGTACCATTTGTAATTTTGAATAAAATGTATCCATTTTTTATTCTTTCATATGATGTATTTTGTACCCAATTGAATTTATGAATAAAAGATACATTTCTTTCACAATGTCTTGTGTCATCTCTTTGCTTTCTTCTTTTCTTTGTTATCAGCATGTCACTTTAGTAAGCGTAACCTGCAGATGATAAAGAGAGCATTCCGTTTTGAATTCTTTGAGAGGTAGTGGTGGCTTAGAAAGCAGGTTTAGATCTGCTGCCTAAGGCTTTTCAACTTCATGAGCCGTGAGGGTCTCATAAAGATTTTTCTCCCTACGAGTCGAGAGGATCTAGTAGGTGTATTTTTTCCTTACGAATCGTGAGGATTCCTAAGTGCGTTTTCTCTTATAAGTTGTAAGGATCTTACAAGAGAGTTTTCTTCCTTACGGGTCGAGAGGACCCGTAAGTGATTGATGGTGTTGCCATTATCCGCATTTCACGGAGTCAGGAGTTGCTCTGGGCGTATCCCACGGGGTCAAGATTGACTTTAGCCGTGTTCCACGGGACTAGGATTTGCTCTGGATGCTTCCCATGGGGTCATGATTGACATGAACCGTGTTTCGCAAGGATCGGGTTCCGCTCTGGATGTTTCCCATGGGTCAGAATTGACATAGGACGTACGTGACCAGGATTTTGCTCTGGATGTTTCCCACGGGGTCAGGATTGACATAGCCGTGTTCTGCGAGGACCAGGCTCCGCTCTGGACGTTTCCCACGGGGTCAGAATTGACATAGGCCGCGTTCCACGAAACCAGGATTTTGCTCTGGACGTTTTCCACGGGGTCAGGATTGACATAGGCCATGTTTCATGTGCCAGGAATTGGTTGACTTTATCCGCATTTCACGGAGTCGGGGGTTGACTCGCGGTTGTCTGTGCACCGCTGAGTCATAGAACTGGGGATTGCCACGATTTCAATTCGCTTATATTGTGTCTGTTGTACTGAGACGAATGTTGAGATGATCTCCGATGGTCTCTCATGTTTTATATGAGTTGCCGTCAAGATCCTGAATCTAGGAATTTGGCCCTTGCTTCATTTGCTGGCATTGCATCTGCTGTATCGAGACGAATGCCATGGTGGTGATCACTCCGCGATGGTGTGGGATGATCTCTGATGGTCTTTCAGGTTTTATATGAGTTGCCGTCAAGACCCTAAAGTTAGGAATTTGGCCTTTGCTTCGTTTGCTAGCATTACGTCTACTGTATCGAGATGGATGTCATGGTGGTGATCACTCCTTGCTGGTGTGGGATGATCTCCGATGGTATTTCAGGTTTTATATGAGTTGCCGTCAAGACCCTGAAGCTAAGAATTTGGCCTTTGCTTCGTTTGCTGGCATTGCGTCTGCTGTATCGAGATGAATGTCATGGTGGTGATCACTCCTCGCTGGTGTGGGATGATCTCCGATGGTCTTACAGGTTTTATATGAGTTGCCGTCAAGACCCTGAAGCTAGGAATTTAGCCTTTGCTTCGTTTGCTGGCATTGCGTCTGCTGTATCGAGACGAATGTCATGGTGTTGATCACTTCTCGCTGGTGTGGGATGATCTCCGATGGTCTTTTAGGTTTTATATGAGTTGCTATCAAGATCCTGAAGCTAGGAATTTGGCCTTTGCTTCGTTTGCTGGCATTGCGTCTGCTGTATCGAGACGAATGTCATGGTGATGATCACTCCTCGCTAGTGTGGGATGATCTCCGATGGTCTTTTAGGTTTTATATGAGTTGCCGTCAAGACCCTGAAGCTAGGAATTTGTCCTTTGCTTCATTTGCTAGCATTGCGTCTACTGTATCGAAATGAATGTCATGGTGGTGATCAATCCTCGCTGGTGTGGAATGATCTCCGATGGTTTTTCAGGTTTTATATGAGTTTCCGTCAAGACCCTAAAGCTAGGAATTTGGCCTTTGCTTCGTTTGTTGGCATTGCGTCTGCTGTATCGAGACGAATGTCATGGTGGTGATCACTCCTCGCTGGTGTGGGATGATCTTCGATGGTCTTTCAGGTTTTATATGAGTTGTCGTCAAGACCCTGAAACTAGGAATTTGGTCTTTGCTTCGTTTGTTGGCATTGCATCTGCTGTATCGAGACGAATGTCATGGTGGTGATCACTCCTCGCTGGTGTGGGATGATTTCCGATGGTCTTTCAGGTTTTATATGAGTTGCTGTCAAGACCCTGAAGCTAGGAATTTGACCTTTGCTTCATTTGCTGGCATTCCGTCTACTGTATCGAGAAGAATGTCATGGTGGTGATCACTCCTCGCTGGTGTGGGATGATCTCCGATGGTCTTTCAGGTTTTATATGAGTTGCCGTCAAGACCCTGAAGCTAGGAATTTGGCTTTTGCTTCGTTTGCTAGCATTGCGTCTGCTGTATCGAGACGAATGTCATGGTGGTGATCAATCCTCGCTGGTGTGGGATGATCTCCGATGGTCTTTCAGGTTTTATATGAGTTGCCGTCAAGACCTTAAAGCTAGGAATTTAGCCTTTACTTCGTTTGCTGGCATTGCGTCTGCTGTATCGAGACGAATGTCATGGTGGTGATCACTCCGCGCTGGTGTGGGATGATCTCCGATGGTCTTTCAGGGTTTATATGAGTTGCTGTCAAGACCCTGAAGCTAGGAATTTGGCCTTTGCTTCGTTTGCTGGCATTGCGTCTGCTGTATCGAGACGAATTCATGGTGGTGATCACTCCGCGCCGGTGTGGGATGATCTCCGATGGTCTTTCAGGTTTTATATAAGTTACCGTCAAGATCCTGAAGCTAGGAATTTGTCCTTTGCTTCGTTTGCTGGCATTGCGTCTACTGTATCGAGACGAATGTCATGGTGGTGATCACTCCTCGCTGGTGTGGAATGATCTCCGATAGTCTTTCAGGTTTTATATGAGTTGCCATCAAGACCCTGAAGCTAGGAATTTGGCCTTCGCTTCGTTTGCTTTGGCGTGTCCGAATCCTGTTGGAGGAAGGATGCTGTAGTGACATTTCGTCTGCTGTATCGAGACGAACGTCGAGGTGGAGCTGGGATTTTGCCATCACTTCGCTTTGTTTCGACCGTGAGGTCTTTCGTTGACGTTGCATCTGCATCCTGTTGGACTACGAAGGAACGCCGTTGTGGGTCTTCAGGCTGTAGATATAGCCGTCGAGACTTGGGTCTTCTTCTGATGGAGCCTGGAGGGATGATATGGTTCCCTCTTTGTTTGCGCCCCTGGATTGTATACAGGGATCGATGTGATCTCACCTGTAGGGCAAAAATTTATTTCATATGTTTTTTTTTGTTTTCTTTCCGCGATGATCTATCATTTCAGCTTTTATATCGCGAAAGTCGCGATTGCCCAATCATTTCGGCTATTTTTCGCGATGCCCAATCATTTCGGCTATTTGTTTTATTTACTCGCTGCTTTTTATTGCGAGTTGCCCAATCATTTCGGCTATTTTGCATGCATACATTTTTACTTGCTGATTTGCAAGTTGCCCAATCATTTCGTCTATTTTGCATGCATACATTTTTACTTGCTAATTTGCAAGTTGCCCAATCATTTCGGCTATTTCATATCCATTTGTGGCTTGCTGACTTTTCGCCGTAAGTCTGGGATTTAATACCGATTTAGGCATCAGCATCGCTACAACTGGGATATTGCCAGGAGCGAATCATCATTTGCCTCTGTCGATGCCGAACAAAGGTGGCTTAGCAAACAGGGTTAAGATCCTGTTGACTAAGGCTTTTAACTTCATGAGTCGTAAGGGTCTCGTGAAAATATTTCTCCCTACGAGTCGTGAGGATCTCGTAAGTGCGTTTTCTCCTTAAGAATCGTAAGGATTCCCAAGTGTATGGCTTCTCGTAAGTCGTAAGGATCTTACAAGAGTGCTTTCTCCTTATAAGTCGAGAGGACTTATAAGGGTTGTTCACTGTGTAAACATATCCCTAGTCGTGGGCGGGACTTTGTTAGGGAAATGTTTATTCCCGCCTATGGATTGTATACAAGGGTCAATACTGAACCGCTTGTAGGGCAAAGCTGGAGGTTGTGATGGCTTAAGAACAGGTTCAGACCTCTGTAGTTTAAGGCTTTCAAATCCTATGAGCCGTGAGGGTCTCAAAGGGGAATTGTACTTACGAGTCGTGAGGATCTCGTAAGTGTAATTTCTCCTTAGGAATCGTGGGGATCCCTAAGTGTGTTGCTCCCTTGTGAGTCGTAAGGATCTCACGCAGGTGGTTTCTCCTCACAAGGTCGAGAGGACCTTGCAAGTATCTTTTAACGAGATTGCGCTCTTTCGGGTTTTCACAAAACTCTCTGGTAGTCCTGCTGTTTTTACTTACGGAGCCCTTTCGGGTTTTCATCCGTGCCCATCTCGCTTGTGGATGTACTTTTTTTTAACACCACGTTAGCCTAGAGACGGTGCGGGTCGGTAGTAATTTAATGACGTTTCGGTCAACAGCCAGTTTTAGGACATAGTGGTCCATTGTTAGTTTAGGGACGTTTTGGTCCGTCGCAAGTTTTAGGACATTGCGGTCCGTCGTTAGTTTAAGGACATTTCGGTCCGTCGTTGCCGTATTTGAAGCGAATTTCTAGTTTACGGACTTTTCAGTCCAAGAGACTTTCTCTATAAATGAGCACGATGCCCCCGGCATGTCCATCTTTTTCGGATCATGTGGTTGTGGCGGGTTCATCTTCCATTTTTTGGATAGCGCGAATTTGCTCTGTTGGTATTGGTCTTCAACCCAGCCTTTGAAGATGAAACAATCTTCGATCGGATGGCTTACTGCTTGGTGGTAAGGGCAGTAATTAGGATTGTTGACATCGCTTGGCTGCAACGGACGTTTTGGATCCGGCAGATTGATGAGTCTGTTGCGCACTGCCAGCTCGCACAACCTCCTCGTTTTATCCTGGGGGAACGAGTAAGGACGTCCTAGTCTCTCCTCGAGGGATGGGCGTGGACGCACGTTGTTTTTTCGAACAACCGGCTTTAAGTTGTTCGGCTGTTGTTGAGTATTGGCGATGAAAGTTGCTTTTCCCTTCCCTTTTTCGTTTCTAGGCTCCGACTTCGAAGGAGATGGTCTATGACCCATCTGATCCATTTGGGCCAGCTTGTCAATCAAGGCCTGGAAAGTGGTCGGCTTGAAAAACATCATGAACTGGGAGATGGTCGCCTGCGGATCAAGAGTACTTACGAACATGCCCACTGCTAGCGCTTCTTCAATGGGCTGCTCACATTTCGACCACAGATTCCGCCATCGTATTGCGTATTGAACCCATGTCTCGCCTGGCTTCACCATGGCGTTAATTAGTGCGGTAATCGGAGTACGCTTGCTAGCGCTTGCGAATCTTTGTGTGAACAACAGCTCCATTTCTGCAAAAGTTTTGATGGTGTCGTTAGGGAGTTCAGAGTACCATTCGAATGCCGTCTCTGAGAAGCTGCCGACGAACTGGTGAAGTAGCAGTTTATCGTCACCTCCCGTGTTGCCACATAGAGCCCTGAACTGGGCGACATGCTGATGCGGATTTCCCGTCCCTTTATATACATGGAATTTGGGGATCGTGTATCCTGGCGGGTACTTTATTTGATCATACCATCCTGGATATGGTTGCCCGGTTTTAACAATTTGGCCAGCTGCTTCGTTCGCATGGTGAACTCGTATTTGCTGAGCAATGTAATCATCCAGAGCGGCCTTGGAGATGGTCTCCTCCTTGGCTGCTGAAAGAGCCGGAGGAGGGTTCGATGTCTCTCCTCTGTCGTCTTCAATGATGATCGGGGGGGTCTTCAGCTAGAGGTTCCGGCTGTAACATCATCCCAGCCATGTCTTGGAACAAAAGAACCATTCGTTTTATATTGGCCGCCTGTTCCGCGGCCTCTTTTTCTTTCCTCTCGAGCATTCTTCGCAGGAAATCAGCATCGGTTTCTTGTTCCTGACGCTGTTCTGATGTCTCCGGATTGTCTTTCGGCCCAGTGAGTGCGGCCATTGCAGTTAGCATCTCCTGAAGTTTCTGCTGCTGCTGCTCATGAGCCTTTGTTATCGATCGAGTAAGCGGTCGATGACTCGTGGAAGCACGGCTTTCCTCTTTTCCGGAAGCCATATAAACGGTATGTGTCACCATGCCCCCAGACTTGGGGTGATTAGATTCAGCGCTTTTGCGGTTCGCCGTGGTCACAGGGGCTTTCTCCAGCCTCCTTCTCTTTTGAGCGGTTGAAGTTGAGGGAGCCGTTGCAGCGGGCACCCAGACGGATAACATCTTCTGTGGTACCTCGAGATGGCTCTTTTCTTGCTGAGATTTGAGCTTCTTTGGCGGGCGATAGTAGTCCTGATTAATCACCGATTCCTGGACTTGTCGCCAGACTTTATAAATTTTGGAGGACAGCCGCTGAGGGGGCTGCTCCGGCTTCTTTTGTGTAGTAATCTCCATAGGTGGAGGAGATCTCTTCAGCACGGCGGTCAGAGAGTTCTTGCGAACCCTCCTAAGCGGTTCAAAGCTGTTCCCAGTTAGAACAGCAGCATTGATTTCCACCATGGGAGCTGGCGGAGTTAGTACAGAAGGGGAGCTGCCCCCAGCCTTCCTCACTCGGCGCCAATGGCGACGTCGAGCGTGTCGAGCCGTTAGGATTGTCTCGGCTGTAGGGGTGACTTCCTCATGCCCCCTGTGTTGGTCAGAAGTTGTCGTTGTCAGCCTATTGAAGACTGATGCCCGCTGAATGGGGATGGCCAACCTGTCGAAGGCAGACTTCCGAGTAGGGGAAGCAACCTTGACGATTTTTCCAGGAACATGAGCTGAAATAGTCAGTCTTCTGAAGACCGACCCTTTAGCAGGAGAAGCCGCCTTGACGACTTTGGGAGCAGGGATGGCTATCCTTTTTGGAATAACCCTTTCTGGTATCGCGGGCTTCTTCATGGGCCCAACTGAGCTTTGGCCCAGTCTATCAAAGACTGAGGCATTAGAGCCGGACGACCCTTTGAGAGGGGCCGCAGTAGTTGTAAGCCGATCAAAGACCGACTTCTTCTGAGCTTCTTGTGTTGGTACAGGAGCGCTGAAGCTCATTGGCGGGAGCATGGTCCCGAAGAACCAGTGGTGGCCTGAGTGACCTGTTCCACCGGCATAGCGAAGATGGAGGCCGCTTGGGGCCCGTAAGTCACTCCTCCGGACGGGACGAAGCGAGAGTTGCAGTTGTAGTTAGTGCAGGTTGAAGCCATTGATCTTCTGTTTTTCTGCACAGAGCAAGACACCAAATCTTAGTACCTCGAACCCAAGGGCAACCATATCAAACCGCGATTCGTTCGCGAACACGACACACGAAGTGTGGAGTTGAAAGAGGAAAAGGTCCCACCGGGCGTGCTAGAATCTGTTCCCCGCCGATTACAGAGACGCGACCGCGTAGGTTCGTCTTGCCTGAATTCGCGGGTAGATGCTAATTGGTGCTATCTGTCCACCTCTCCGAAGATGCCAAGTTGATTTATGGCACCATGTATCGAAGGTTTGAACAAATACGGCCGATGTAGCAGACTTTGTCAGATTCCCCCTTATTTGAGGGGTTTTTGATTGTGGGTACGCTCTTCCCTGCAGGCGCAAGCCCCTGCAGTTAATTATACTAGCGCATCGCGGTAACCACTTTCTCCTTCTCCAGATGGTCATTTCGTATCGTGGGTGTTTGTTTTGTTTTTGGTTGCCCGTGGATTGTATACGGAGACTAATTTATGTTGTCGCCCGTAAAACGCGGATTAGTCCAAATCCGTATCTTCTTAGATTTGGGTTTGGGGTTGGGTTTAAGGATACGTCAGTCTCATTTGAGACTAAGATCAACTTAAATATTTGTTAAGGATACGTTAGTCTAATTTTAGACTAAGATCCACTCAACGGGATCATTTAGATCCAACAAGAGAGCATTTGGCCTCTGTTGTTTAGTTTAGAGACATTACGGTCCATGGGTTTTAAAGGACCCTACAGTCCGAGGTTAAGGACATCATAGTCCATGGGTTTTGAAGGACCCCACAGTCCGAGGTTAAGAACATCATAGTCCATGGGATTAAGGACCTCACAGTCCAGTTTAAAGACGTCATAGTCTGTGAAATGTATGGTCGTCGGGACCCGTCACCTCTCTGAAGACGCTGAAGGATTACAACGACATATATCAGAGGGGTTCAGAGATGTACCTTTGAACCAATTTTGGTTGAAAGATCCGTTGTCCAATTTGGAACTAAGATCTGTTAAAAGATTTATGAGCATGTGGGCTCAATTAACCTGAATTTGAGAACTTATGGCCAATCTTGGGCTAAGTCCAATCAAGTTAAAAATGTTTTAACATTTATTTTGGGCTGTTGGAGCCTTTATTTGAGCTTGGCCCTTTTAACAATGCTGAGCATTGAATTGCATTCTGACAATGTTTTGTCTTTTATTGAATGTTGAGCATTCATCATAGCTCTGGGTTTTATTAGAGAACAATTTATGTTCTGTCAGTGCAACACATGGTGCGCTTGGCGCTTTGCGCCAGTCAAAGATTACAGTGCGCTTCTGCCAAATAGCGCACATGTAAGGGACACGTGTCGCGCTCGGCGCCAGGCGCCAGATAATGAGCGCATGATGCCAATTTATGAGCGCAGAGCGCTAATTCATGAGCGCATTGCGCTTTCAGTTTAGTGGCGCACAAGTGAGTGACACATGGTGCACTTGGCTCTGAGCGCCAGCCCATGAGCGCAGTGCGCTATTTCAGAAGTGCAATGCGCTAGTTATTAAGCAGTACATGCGCGATTGACACGTGGCGCCTTTGGCGCTGAGCGCTAGTCCAGAAAGCGCAGAAGCGCAGTTCAAGAGTGCAAAGTGCATCTGATCAATTTTATAATCTGAGAAACAATTTATGTTCTTTTGAAAGAGATTTTGTCTCAGGATCTTGTTCCCCTCCGAAACACGGAGACGCGATAAAC
Source organism: Agapanthus africanus (assembly GCA_030015575.1). Taxonomy (NCBI): domain Eukaryota; kingdom Viridiplantae; phylum Streptophyta; class Magnoliopsida; order Asparagales; family Amaryllidaceae; genus Agapanthus; species Agapanthus africanus. The sequence goes on along the minus strand of JASDDO010000019.1, from coordinate 88,600,832 downwards.
GCCTTGCCTAAATTTCGGGGCAGATGCTAATTGGTGCTATCCGTCCACCTCTCCGAAGATACCAAGTTGATTTATGGCACCACGTATCGAAGGTTTAAATGGATGCGGCCGATGTAGCAGACTTCGTCAGATTCCCCCTCATTTGAAGGGTTTTTTATTGTGGGGACGCTCTTCCCTGTAGGCGCAAGCCTCTGCAGTTAATTACGCTACCGCATCGCGGTAACAACTTTCTTCTTCTCCAGATGGTCACTTCGTGTCGTGTGTGTTTGTTTTATTTTTGGTTGCCCGTGGATTGTATACGGAGACTAATTTATGTTGTCGCCCGTAGGGCGTGGATTAGTCCAAATCCGTATCTTTCTTAGATTTGGGTTTGGGGGGTTGGGTTTAAGGATACGTTAGCCTCATTTGAGACTAAGATCAACTTAAACGTTTGTTAAGGATACGTTAGTCTCATTTTAGACTAAGATCAACTTAACGGGATCGTTTAGATCCAACAAGAAAGCAATTGGGCTCTATTGTTTAGTTTAATGACATTGCGGTCGATTAGTTTAGAGACATTACGGTCCATTGTTAGTTTAAAGACATCTCGGTCCATTGTTAGTTTAAAGACATTGCGGTCGAGGTTAAGGACATCATAGTCCGTGAGTTTAAGGACCCCACAGTCCAATATTAGTTTAAAGACATCACGGTCGATGTTAAGGACATCATAGTCCATGCGTTTAAGGACCCCACAGTCCGATGTTAGTTTAAAGACATCACGGTCAAGGTTAAGGACATCATAGTCCATGGGTTTAAGGACCCCACAGTCCGATGTTAGTTTAAAGACATCACGGTCGAGGTTAAGGACATCATAGTCCATGGGTTTAAGGACCCCACGGTCCATAGAAATGTGTGGTCGCCGGGACCCGTCACCTCTCTGAAAACGTTGAAGGATTACAACGTTAAATATCAGAGGAGTAACGAGATTTACCCTCGAAACTGTGTGAATTGTTTGAAAGATCTGTAGCCCAGTTTGGGACTAAGATCTGTTGAATATTTGTGAACAGATGTGCTCAATTCAATATAGGTTGAGGACTTATGGCCAGAATTGGGCTAAGTCCAATTTAAAATGTTTAACATTTTTATTCTTGCTCTGGCTATTAAGCCTTTATTTGGGCTCGGCCCTTTTAATAATGCTAAGCATTGGATTCTGACATCTTTTGTCTTCATCAGAACAAAGTGTGTTCTGACAATGTTCCACGTGGCGCGCCAGACGCTTTGCGCCAGTTAAAGAGCGCATTGCGCTTCTGTCAGGTAGCGCACACGAATACGACACGTGTCGCGCTTAGAGCTAAGCGCTAGTTCACTAGCGCATTGCACTTTTAATTTATGAGCGCTTTGCGCAGTCTGTTGGCGCGCCAGTGAGTGACACATGGCGCGATTGGCGTTGAGCGCCAGCCCATGAGCGCAGTGCGCTGTTTCAGAAGCGCAAAGCGCAGATTGTGTCTTTGGTTGACACGTGGCAGGTTTTGGAGGTGAGCACCGGTCCAATGAGTGCAAGAGCGCAATTCATGAGTGCAAGGCACTTTCAAGATCAAAGAATAAATTTATGTTCTTCTTAAAGGGGGATTTGCCTCAAGATTCAAGAACAAAAGTTCTTGTGTTATAAAAGGGATCTGCTTTTATAGATCAAAGATCTATGAATAATGTAAAATACTTATTTTAGTTTTTTTATAATTAGATCTTTTGATCTTTTTTTTTATCAAAGACCTTGGTCTTTTGTAGATCTATGATCTTTTTAGAAGATGGTTCTTCTTTTAACGAGATGATTTTATCTTTGTGGTTTAAGAACTAGTTCTTTACCTTGAAGATGAAGAAATGATCTTCTTTTTCTAAAGGCTTGCCTTTCTTTCTTTTTGAGTTTTCTCAAAATTTGCAGAAGGTTTTTCTCTATATCTGACTTGAAGTCTTAGGGCCTTTATATAGGGCCAATTGATTTGTTGAATCAGTTTTAAGAGATCTTTCTCTGATTGATTTGGGAATATTTCCCACCGTTGGATCTTGGATCCTAAGACTTCTGTTTTACAGAAGATAATCTTCTTGTTTCAATAAGATTGAAAAATCTTTCCATAAAAGAATTTTAATTCTGATTACTTAATAATTTATTATTATTAGATCTTTTGATCTAATGGTGGGGGATTTTTAATTCCAGCGCTGGCGCACCTTGCGACAGCTCACCCGTGTTTGACACGTGGCGCGCAGCGCAGAGCGCAGCGCAACTGCGCTAGCGCACCCGTGTTTGACACGTGCCGCGAAGCGTAGAGCGCTGGATCTGAAGCGTTGCTTCAACTTTTAAATTTTGAATTTTAAAACAGAGCTTTGCTCTGATTGGGGGTGCGCTGCCTAGGGCGCAGCGCACCTGGTGCTAGCACGTCTGCGTTTGACACGTGGCGCGCAGCGCGCAGAATCTGAAGCGTTGGTTCAATTTAAATTTTGAATTTTGAAACAGAGCTTTGCTCTGATTGGGGGAAACAAATGCCCCCCCCACCGTTGCGCTCACGTGGCGCACACGTGAGTGCAGCGGTGGCAGCATCTGAGCCCTTAGATTAACTCAGAAGTTGAAGAGGCGGTTCAATGCCTATAAATAGGACCTTTGGTTTCTTAGATGATTTTCATATTTTTCTTGAGAATTTTCATTCAAAGCCTTGCTCTTCTGTTTAAGAACTTTCAAGAGCCAGAACTCTTTCCAAACTTAGGTAAAATTAATTTTTTTAATAAATTAGGGTTTTTACCCATTAACAGAGCCTTGCTCTTCATAGATCTTTGATCTAAAGAAAACCCTTTTAGTGTTTCATTAATAGAGCCTTGCTCTCATGAACCCATAGATCTAAAGAGATCTTTTCTTGGGGTTTCTTATCCCATGAATCAGAGCTCTGCTCTTTAATAATATGTGCATCTTTTGATCTTTGATGAAGAACTCTTAAGGGTTTTTTCATGGATCTTGAAGATCCCAGAATTTTTAATTCACGAAAGTTAATTTCAATTAATCCTTGATGGATTTTTCATTATCATTACAGAGCCAGGCTCTTTAAGGAAATTTATTCCTTCATGATCAGAGCGTGACAAGTGTCACTCTGTCATAGAGCTTTTCTCTCAAAGGGAGATTTTCTCCCTTTTCCCGAGAGATTTCTCATTCAATGAGAATTTTCTTGAGGATTTCCTCATTAATTAACAGTCTCATCTAATGATGAGGCTGTTTTATTAATTATCTATTGATGAATTGTCATCTAGATTTTGTGGGTCCCCCTTTGGTCCCCTTCCTACTGCACTGCAGTGTAGTACAACTTTTTAAAGTACCGAGTGTCAGATTAAATTAAAGCACTGACAGTCGATTTCTGTCACTCCTTTTCGCAGGCAATATGTCTTTCGATGCCACGTTCCCATTCGTCCGCTCAAAGGGAGGATTCCCAGAGGCACCTGTGGACCGGGAGGTCCTTGCACTTATCAAAGACCGTGACCCAGAACAAAAAAATCTCCACTTGTGGGGTAGATGGTATGACCAGATTATCAGATGTCGTCGAAGCTTCTCTTGTGTGACGCCGTCGGAGCCAATCTCGGTGATTCCATAAGCAGATGCACCCCCGGTGAACTATGCCGTGGAGGTTCTCAATTGGACTTCGGAAGGTCTTCTTCAACCTTCGATTGTCGCCATACCCATGCAGCTACCGGCAGCTTTGAATACTTTGGGGCGGCGCATATGCCAGGGCGAGTCGCGCCCTTGGGGACAACCCTACAATATCGGGTTGACTCCCCGACATTCGGCCGGGTACCGGGTATTTGCAGTAGGCCAGGTACATTTTGTCAGCGAAGAAAACGCAACTGCTAAATCTCGGCCTATATCCTGCGGTTTATGCTTCGTTGTTCCAATATTCTGCTCCTCCGACATGGTGGATTAAAGCGTTCTTGGAGCAATGGAACATCCCAACCCATACCTTTCTTCTACTGGACAGAGAAGTCTCCATCTCCTTAGAAGAATTCGCTGAGGTTTTCGGTCTACCGGTTAGGGGGGAGCATTACGAGGAGCTGCTTCCTCCGGATGAATACGTTGTTGCCTCTAAGCCTGTGGTGATGGGCCTAACGCCAGAGAACGCCATTCAGCACCAGTTTCCTAGTCTGATAAAGGTGCTGAACATGTACGAGAGCCTCTTCTTGGAATCCGGAGGCCGAGGGGTCAGTTTCGCAGACTTCATTGCCCGGTTTCTTCGCCCGGAGATCTTATCGCAACGAAGCGAAAAGTTTGCCAAGCTCGACGATCCCTTCGGCTTCGGCTTGGACCGTCGACCAGTACTGGAAGACGATCAGAAGGGATTTTTTTCTTCCTGATGCCGCAATCATTCCTCTGTCAGAAATCGCTGCTCCGGGCATTGACGAGGAGGCTTTCATTCTTGGGTTTCTTGGGTTGTGGTTGTGCTGGTTCGCGCTCCTTATGCACCCTCGCTATATGAGGCCGTCCGTCTTCTACCCAGCACTCGAATGGTGGCTGGAATACAAGTGGCCATCGGGATCGCCGGGTTAGCCCACCTATACCATGGTCTTAGCATGGCGGTGGATACCACTGAACCGGGGGTGCATGCTGCCAACTTCCCGATGCATTACTTTACTTCGTTGATGGAAATTCACGTGCTCGGGGTATTTGGCATTCATAAAAGACCTTCGTTTTTCGAGAAATGCAAATTCCCGAGAATTATGCGGCTGGTTGACGCTTCTATCGTGAATCCGTCTCAGCGGGAAGCTAGGGACTTGCTTCTTCGTCTGCGCACGGTCAGAGCTGGTATGTCTTTCACGGACAAAGTCCTGACGATCGGCCAGGAAAATTCCAAGACGGTGCTGGCATTGCGCGACGTTTTTAAGGACGGGGCTTCCGTGTTGAAAGCCCGGGAGATTCTACATCTATACTCCATCAGGCCGGGCTTTCTCGTATTCAGGCAAAATGATGCGGCGCTTTTTATGAGATACAACCCTTGTCATTTTGCCTAGCAGCTGAGTTATAACCAGGGGGTTCCACTGGAGGCGTTCTTGGAAGAACCTGCTGCCACCAAAGAGGGAATACGGGGTGCGCTGCATCACTTTATGCGCTTGAATACGGGCTCCCACTTCTTGATTAGCGAGCCGAGTTGCATTCCGAGGGCCCTTAACTTACACGGGGCCTGGTATCAACACGCGATGGGCGCTGTTATTAGGGAAGAGAGGCGGCTGCTGCTCGATCGCAAGAGTGCGCCCCCTGCCAGCGATCGCAACGTTCCTTTAAAGCGACGGATCGCTGTCCCCCCTCCGCTAAGAGAGGTTGCTGCAGTTGAGCCTCCACGTGTGCTAAGCCCCACGCGTGGATTGCCCCATGCTCCTGTGGAGATAGTGGATGTGCCATCGGTGGCCCGTGCTCCCGTGGAGACGGTAAATGTAGCTTCACTCGAATCTGGCGTAGGCTCGGATATCGGGACTCTCCGTCCCAAAGTGCCCATGAAGCGCAAGCTGGTGCTGGCTGCGACCAGAGCTCGCTCATAGAAGAAGAAAAAGAAGTCGATCTTTTCTATCGACGTTGTACTTGGGCAGGAGCCTTACGCTCCTTACGGCGAGGGCCTGAGCGAGTATGGGACAAACGAGGGCTTATTCATGCCGCCAGACGATACTGATCCGGCGGCTGCCATTGCAGCTTCTAAACAATTGGCCAGCCACGAAGAGGGGTTGGCTATCCTTGCGCGATCAGGTACTCATTAGCTGTATTTTCCGCCATTGCATCGTATTTCTATTATCGTGTTTTGACCGACGTTTTTTTTTCTTTAACAGGCATTTCTATCGAAGAAGCTCTAACTGCTTCTCTCAAGACTTTTGAGGAAGAGGAATGACTTCGAGCATCCTTAGGCATCGGTACATTTCGGCTCACCATGTTCCTGCTCCCGTTTCTTATGAGTAATCTGACCCTTTTTTTGTCTTATCGCAGGGACCACAACGCCGATCCCGCAAGCTGATGTGGAAATTCTTCCCGGGCCAGCTACCGAAGTCCCGGCCTCTTCGGCAATGCCGAAAGAGGCCTTACTTAAACGACCGATGACGGAAGCCTTGACGGCTCCAGAGGTAACCCTGGATGCGGACGATGACGTCCTGTTGAAGGAGGCTTCTAGAAGGTTTGCTTTGACGGGCCGGGAGGAAAGGAAGCGCCGGAGGCGCGCAGCAAGGGAGCGTAGTGCTGCTTTAGCTGCGGGAGCGGGTTCGAACGCCGCTACCCCTGCTGCTACTCCTTCAGAGGAGTCTCCGGTTGCTTTGTCTACTGCTTACAGACGGGCGGCACGTGCGGCTCGAGAAGCAAATGGTAAATCAACTCCAGGTAATGTGCCTTGAGGTTCCGTTGTCAAAGTTTTAAATTATCAGTTCTTATATATCTTATCTCGCAGGGCCGAGCCTTACCGAAGAAGTGGCGGCGATCGCTGAACCTGAGGTAGCGGTGGAAGAGGTAGCTGTGATTGCCGAACCCGGGACGGCGATAGGCGAGGTGGCCGCAATTGCCGGGCTCGAGGTAGTGGCTGACGAGACAGTCATGATTGCTATGCCCGAGATAGCTACTATTGCCGAGCCCGAGGTGGCGGCGGGTGAGACGGCTACCATGGCTGAGCCTAAGGCGGCGGTGGATGAGACGGCTACAATTACTCAGCCCGAGGTGGCGGCGAGCGAAATGGGTACAATTGCTGGGCCCGAGGTGGCCGCTCTCTCTCAAGATTCGGGCACTGCCCCAATCATCGCTCTTCCCGCCTACGGTTCTTTGCCGTCTCCTGGCATCGCAAGCGTGACGACGGCTCTCGTGGAGTCAGGGGATGAGGCGACGGGAGGTGAGACCATCCCGATGGAGGAGGGAGACGCCGCTGTTGTATCAAGTGACGCCCTCGTCACGGTTTCGGCTGGCGACTCATCAGGTAGATTTTAGGTCACCGCCCTTCTTTTTATTCTGCAATCTTTTTCAATCTTTCCTGACAGGGTTTATCTTGTTTCCAATGCAGGTGCGGCTAGTGCTGATGTCGCGCTACCCGAGGCAGCGCCGTCAGTTACCGCCCTGATGGTGACCACCTTTCTACCTTCTCTCGCACCGTCTCAGATGCTGGAAGGTATGGATTTGTGACCCATCAGTCTTATCTCTAGGCTATATAATTTATGTACTGACGTTGCAATATTGCGTCTTTGTAGGCGTCCTTTTTGACCACCTGTACCAGGTGCTGCACCCTCACTTCTTCTTCCCATCGGAGATTGCTTCATCAAGTGGCGCTGGTGAATACAGCCTTCGGTTAATGTTATTTCTTTTACCAACAGTGAAATCATTTCTGATTCTTCTTTGCCTTGATTGTAGTACTACAGATTGAAGGAGGAGATGAGAGAACAGTTGTGCCACTGGTCCTCCCGGCTTTGCCACTTGCTGCAGCTGGTATAGTAAATCCCATTGTTCATGAACCTCTTATACTTCTTGATCCGTCATCTGATTGTGATTTGTTTTGCAGCGGTCGCTTCGACTCCGGCCTCTTTCGAGTCTCGCATTATGATGCCGGCAGGGCCCTTTTCCAGACGTCCATCCTCAAAATGTGTTGTGACCAGTCTGCGTACGTTGAGCGAATACGTCGAGGAGCTTGATGCGGAGGCTCCTACATCTGCCGCAGATTTCTCTACCGAGGTCAATCCAATGCTGGCGACGCTTGTGAACTTCTATAATGAAGGCGTCGTCAAGTCTTGGGTTAATCATTGCAGGAAGATTGAGGCCTGTCTGCATGAGCTTGAGCTTATGCGTCCTGCCCCTGAGACTCAGGCTTTAAACTTCCAGCGGGCCGCATGGGTTGAGCAGAGTGTTCTGTTCCTTCGCCATTTCGAACGAGAGGCAACCCTTAAGCGAAAGGAACGTGAGGCGACTTCTGCTAAATCTGCCCAACTGCGCGCCGAGGTTGCAGCTAATGCTGCCCAGCTGAACACCATTTTTGAAAACCTTCAAAGATGTATCTCTGACGGGCTGGTGTTGAGGAAGAAGCTTGATCTTAATGAGCAGGTTGCGCAGAGTCAGGAGGCTGCCCAGCAGGAAGTTGATCAGAAACTCCCATCCTGTTTGCAGCAACGGGCCTAAATTGAAGCAGAGATGGCCGCGGCGGCTGATCATGAGGAAGAGTTGAGAGGAGTGCGCGAGCAGCTAGCTGGTCTATTGAAGGCGCCTCCCTCCCAATAGCTGCTTTTGTATAGATTGAACACTTGTAATCTTTGAACAACATGTATCCATTTTTTATTCTTTTATACGATTTGCCTTGTACTCAATTGAATTCATGAATAAAAGATACACATTTTTTTTGTTATACTGTTGCTTTCTTCTCCTTGCTGTGTTGTTGCCATGTGATTTTAGCAAGTGCGGTCTGTAGATAGTATATAGCTGTCAACCTTGGGCTCTTTGTAGGGTGGTGATGGCTTAGAAAACAGGGTCAGGATCTGTCACCTAAGACTTTTCAATTTTATGATCCATGAGGGTCTCATAAATAATTTTCTCCCTACCGGTCGAGAGAATCCCGCAGGTGTAATTTCTCCTTAAGAATCATGAGGATTCCTAGGTGTGTTTTCTCTTGAAAGTCATAAGGATCTCATAAGCGAATTTACTCCCTTACGAGTCGTGAGGACCCGCAAGTGTTGGGTGAAGTTGTCCTTATCCGCATTTCACGGAGTCAGGAGTTGCTCTGGATGCTTCCCACGGGTTCACTACCGTGTTCTGCGAGGACCAGGCTCCGCTCTGGACGTTTCCCACGGGGTCAGGGTTCACATTTTCCGCGTTCCACGTGACCAGGAATTTTGCTCTGGATGCTTCCCACGAGTTCACTGCCGTGTTCGGCGAGGACCAGGATCCGCTCTGGACGTTTCCCACGGGGTCAGGATTGACATAAGCTGTGTTCCATGTAGCCAGGAATTTTGCTCTAGATGCTTCCCACGGGTTCGCTGCCGTGTTCGGCGAGGACCAGGCTCCGCTCTGGATGCTTCACACGGGGTCATTGCCGTGCTCTGCGAGGACCAGAATCCGCTCTGGACATTTCCCATGGGGCCAGGATTGACATAAGCCGCGTTCCACATAACCGGGAATTTTGCTCTGGATTCTTCCTACGGGTTCATTGCCGTGTTCGGCGAGGACCAGGCTCCGCTCTGGATACTTCACACGGGGTCGTTGCCATGCTCTGCGAGGACCAGGATCCGCTCTGAACGTTTCCTATGGGGTCAGGATTGACATAATCCGCGTTCCACGTAGCCAGGAATTTTGCTCTGGATGCTTCCCACGGGTTCACTGCCGTATTCAGCGAGGACCAGGCTCTGCTCTAGATGCTTCACACGGGGTCATTGCCGTGCTCTGCGACGACCAGGATCCGCTCTGGACGTTTCCCACGGGGTTAGGATTGACATAAGCCGCGTTCCATGTAACCAGGGATTTTGCTCTGGATGCTTCCCACGGGTTCACTGTCGTGTTCGGCGAGGACCAGGCTCTGCTCTGGATGCTTCACACGGGGTCATTGCCGTGCTCTGCGAGGACCAGGATCCGCTCTGGACGTTTCCCACGGGGTCAGGATTGACATAAGCCAAGTTCCACGTACCCAGGAATTTTACTCTGGATGCTTCCTACGGGTTCACTGCCGTGTTCGGCGAGGACCAGGATCCGCTCTGGACGATTCCTACGGGTCAGGATTGACATAAGCCGCGTTCCACGTAGCCAGGAATTTTGCTTTGGATGCTTCCCACGGGTTCACTGTCGTGTTCGGCGAGGACCAGACTCTGCTCTGGATGCTTCACACGGGGTCATTGCCGTGCTCTGCGAGGACCAGGATCCGCTCTGGACGTTTCCCACGGGGTCAGGATTGACATAAGTCGCGTTCCACGTAACCAGGAATTTTGCTCTGGATGCTTCCCACGGGTTCACTGCCGTGTTCGGCGAGGACCAGGCTCCGCTCTGGATGCTTCATACGGGGTCATTGCCGTGCTCTGCGAGAACCAGGATCCGCTCTGGACGTTTCCCACGGGGTCAGGATTGACATAAGCCGCGTTCCACGTAACCAGGAATTTTGCTCTGGATGCTTCCCACGGGTTCACTACCGTGTTCGGCGAGGACCAGGCTCCACTCTGGATGCTTCACACGGGGTCATTTCCGTGCTCTGCGATGACCAGGATCCGCTCTGGACGTTTCCCACGGGGTCAGGATTGACAAAAGCCGCGTTCCACGTAGCCAGGAATTTTGCTCTGGATTCTTCCCACGGGTTCACTGCCGTGTTCGGCGAGGACCAGGCTCCGCTCTGGATGCTTCACACGGGATCATTGTCGTGCTCTGCGAGGACCAGGATCCGCTCTGGACGTTTCCCACGGGGTCAGGATTGACATAAGCCGCGTTCCACGTAGCCAGGAATTTTGCTCTGGATGCTTCCCACGGGTTCACTGCCGTGTTCGGCGAGGACCAGGCTCTGCTCTGGATGCTTCACACGGGGTCATTGCCATGCTCTGCGAGGACCAGGATCCTCTCTGGTTGTTTCCCACGGGGTCAGGATTGACATAAGCCGCGTTCCACGTAGCTAGGAATTTTGCTCTGGATGCTTCCCACGGGTTCACTGCCGTATTCGGCGAGGACTAGGCTCCGCTCTGGATGCTTCACACGGGTTCACTGCTGTGCTCTATGAGGACCAGGATCCGCTCTGGACGTTTCCCACGGGGTCAGGATTGACATAAGCCGCGTTCCACGTAACCAGGAATTTTGCTCTGGATGCTTCCCACGGGTTCACTGCCGTGTTCAGCGAGGACCAGGCTCCGCTCTGGATGCTTCACACGGGGTCATTGCCGTGCTCTGCGAGGACCAGGATCCGCTCTGGACGTTTCCCACGGGGTCAAGACTGACATAAGCCGCGTTTCACGTAGCCAGGAATTTTGCTCTGGATGCTTCTCATGGGTTCACTGCCATATTCGGCGAGGACCAGGCTCCGCTTCGGATGCTTCACAAGGGATCATTGTCGTGCTCTGCGAGAACCAGGATCCGCTCTGGACGTTTTCCACGGGGTCAGGATTAACATAAGTCGCGTTCCACATAGCCAGGAATTTTTGACTTTATCCACATTTCACGGAGTCGGGGTTTGACTCTCGATCTTTTGTGCACCGCCGAGTCATGGAACTGGGGGTTGCCGCTGTTCCTCTTTGCTTTATGTTGTGTCTGTTGTGATGAGACGAGTATCGAGATGATCTCTAGGCTATCTGTTAACCGTCGAGATTTGGCCTCTTCTTCTGGTGAAACCTGGGGAGGAAATGTGTGATTCCTTCTTTGTTTGCGCCCCTGGATTGTATACAGAGATTGATGTGATATCACCTGTAGGGCATAAATTTCATTTTTTTTATTTCTTTCCGTGATGCTCTATCATTTCAGCTTTTATATCGCGAAGGTCGCGATTGCCCAATCATTTCGGCTATCTCTCGCGGTGCCCAATCATTTCGGCTATTTTGCATGCATACATTTTTACTTGCTGATTTTGTTTGCAAGTTGCCCCATCATTTCGATTATTTTGTATGCATTTGTGGCTTGCTGGCTTTTTGCTGCAAGCTTGGAATTAGACACCGATTTAGGCATCAGCATCGCTACAACTGGGATGTTGCCAGGAGGGAATCATCATTTGCCTTCGTCGATGTCGAACAAAGGTGGCTTAGCAGAAAGGGTTCGGATTCTGTCGACTAAGGCTTTAGACTTCATGAGCCGTAAGGGTCTCATAAAGGTATTTCTCCCTGCGAGTCGTGAGGATCTCGTAGGTGCGATTTCTCCTTAGGAATCGTGAGGATTCCTAAGTGCATGATCTCCTATAAGTCGTAAGGATCTTATAAGAGTGCTTTCTCCTTATAAGTCGAGAGGGCTTACAAGGGTTGTTCACCGTGTAGACATATTCTTAGCCACGGATGGGACTTTGTTAGGGAAATGTTTATTCGCGCCCGTGGATTGTATACAAGGGTCAGCATAGAGCCGCTTGTAGGGTAGTATTGAAGGTTGTGGGGGCTGCTTAAGAACAGGTTCAGATCCCTGTAACCTAAGGCTTTTGAATCTTATGAGCCGTGAGGGTCCCATAAGAGGGTTCTCCTTACGAGTCGTGAGGATCTCGCAAGTGTGATTTCTCCCTAGGGATCGTGGGGATCCCTAAGTGTGTCACTCCCTTGTGAGTCGTAAGGATCTCACGCAGGTGGTTTCTCCTTACAAAGTCGAGAGGACCTTGCAAGTGTCTTTTAACGAGATTGCGCACTTTCGGGTTTTCACAAAACTCGCCGGTAGCCCTGCTGTTTTTACTCACGGAGCCCTTTCGGGTTTTCATCTGTGCCCATTTTGCTTATGGACATGCCGTTTTCTTTTTCTCTCTTTTTTTATTCTTTTCTTTTTTTTTATTAGCTTTGGGACGCTGCAATCCATCGTAGTTTATTGACGTCTTGGTCAACAGCTAGTCTTAGGACATAGTGGTCCATCGTTAGTTTAGAGACGTTCCAGTCCGTTGTTAGTTTAAGGACGTTCCGGTCCGTTGTTAGTTTAAAGACGTTCCGGTCCGTTGTTAGTTTAAGGACGTTTCGGTCCGTTGTTAGTTTAAGGACGTTTCGGTCCGTTGTTCGGTTACTACTTATAGAGTTTGGGCTTAGGGAGATAGCGAGCGGACATAGTCGTCATCATCTATCGTTGACCTAGGCCGTGACTCGTTAGGCGTAGTACTTCTTCAGGAAGCGACCATTTATTGGCCTGAAGGGCCTTTCGCCATGCATGTCCATGAGTAGATAGGCTCCACCCTGGTAGACTTTGTCTATGATGTACGGGCCTTCATAGTTTGGCTCGAATTTCCCCCGTTTAGCACGATTGGGGATCATAGGTCTTTTGACCACTAGCACGAGTTCGCCTTGGCGGAACGTCCTCGGCCTAGTCAATCTTTTATACGAACGCGTCATCTTTGCTTTGTAAGCCTCCAGATTTTGTTGCGCTATGAGCCGGGTTTCATCAAGGGCATTAAGTTCATCAAGCCGCAGGCGAGCATTCTCTTCGTCCGTTAGCTCGTAATGAACTGCCACTCGTAGAGAGGGTAACTCTATCTCGAGGGGAAGTACTGCTTCTGTACCGAATACTAATGCGTATGGCATTGTGTTCGTGGCCGTTTTGAACGTAGTCCGGTACGCCCAGAGAGCTTCATGCAGTCTCTCGTGCCAGTCTTTCTTATTTCGTAACACCGTCTTTTTCACGATCTTTGTTAAGGTCTTGTTGAAAGCCTCAGCTAGACCGTTAGCTCGGGGATTATAAACTGAGGAGTATCTCCAGTCTATGTGTTGTTGTGCGAAGCGGCTGATTTTGTGGCTTCTGTAGGCTGCCCATTATCGGAGATGATTCGTCTCGGAGTGCCAAACCGATAAATGACGTGTGTCTTGAAGAAATGGTGGATATTCTCCGTCTTCACTTCCCTCAGCGGTACTGCTTCTGCCCATTTGGAGAAGTAATCAGTTGTCGCCAAAATGAATCGATGTCCTCTGGACGATGCTGGTTCGATGGGGCCGATTATGTCAGTTCCCCACATTTCGAACGGCCAGCTGGCCACTATCGGATGTAGTGGATTCGGATGCTGATGGATAAAATCCTCTTGAATCTGGCATGAGTGGCATCGCTTCGCGTACTCAAGGCAGTCCTGGATCATCGTGGGCTAATAGTAGCCCATCCTTTTAATCTTCAGTTTCATTTTCGGCCCGGCTTGGTGAGAACCGCAAAGTCCGCCATGAGTTTCTTGGACGACTCTCTTTGCCTCTTCAAGTCTCAGGCATCTTAACCACAGAGAATCAAATGACCTCTTGTACAGAGTATCATTGACGAAGGCAAAAGACAGAGCTCGTTTCATAAGCTGATGTCTTGAGGACGCATCTTCGGGCGTTCGACGGGATTTGAAGTAGTCTATAAAGACTTCTCTCCAATCCTCAACTGTTTCTTGGTCTTTTACTTGTAGAGCCGCTGGCTTGGTCGTTCCCTTTTCCTTGGACGTCTCTAGAAATATTTCTGCCGGTGTGAGGACTCGACGGCTTTGCACAACGATCCTCATGTCATCGAGGTTTTCATCAGCCAGTTCCTTAGCAAGCTTGGCTAATGCATCCGCTTTGCTATTTTCCGCACGCGGTATGCTTTTCAAGGTGTAGGAAGGAATTTGAGTCAGCAGTTGCTGTACTCTCCCACCGTACTTCACCAGTTCTGGTTTGCACGTTTGATAGTCATCGTTTACTTGACTAACAACCAGTTGGGAGTCTCCGTATATGAGAAGGTCTTCAATCCCCATGTCGATGGAGATCTCGAGACCTGCTATCAAAGCTTCATATTCGGCTTCATTGTTTGTCCTCGGCCCTGTTAAGAGAAAGCAAAGCGCATTATCCCTCCTTGTGGAGTTACGAAGATGAGGCCTACCCCTGATTTGATTATAGGGGTGCTTTGCTTGCGCTTCTTCATGGAAGACGCTCCATCAAAATAAATTTTCCATCGGGTGCCATTACCGTCGATCGTGTCAAACGCATGCTCATCTGGCAGTTCGCAATTCAAAGGAGAATCGGCAGGTATTGGATGCTCAGCGAGGAAGTCGGCGATGGCTTGGCCTTTCACTGCCTTAAGAGGCTGATAAGTTATTGAGAACTCCATCAGAAGCAAGGCCCATTTAGCGAGCCGCCCTGTCAATATGGCCTTTGACATCAAATATTTGAGAGGATCCACCTTCGATATGAGACGGACTTCATGCGCCAACGCATAGTGCCTGAGCTTCGTTATTGCGAAGATCAATACCAGGCAGTGTTTTTCAATGGGAGAATAATTGCTTTCTGCCCCCAGTAGAACTCGACTCAAATAGTAGAGGGCTCTTTCCTTCCCTTGGTCGTTCTCTTATGCCCATAATGCGCCTAAGGAACCTTCGAGGGCTGTTGTATAAAGAATGAGAGGCTTTCCCTTGACTGGAGCAGCCAGTACTGGCGGATTCTGTAGGTACTGCTTGATTTCGTCCAGCACACTTTGGCATTTGTGATCCCAGACGAACGGGGTTCCCTTCTTCATCAGGTGGCTGTAAGGACGGCACTTGCCCGAAAGATTGGCTATAAATCGCCGGATATACGTGAGCTTCCCTTGGAGAGACCGCAATTGCTTGAGAATCCTTGGAGGAGGCATTTCCATGATCGCCTTAATTTTTAACGGATCTATCTCGATGCCTCGGTGTTAGACAATGAATCCCAGGAATTTGCCCGAGGAAACACCGAACGCGTGTTTGAGAGGGTTCATCTTCAAGTTGTATTGCCGGAGGCGTTGAAACACGATCTTCAGATGCTCTAAACGCTCCTCGTATGATTTGCTCTTAACCACAAGTTCGTCGATATAGCATTCGATGACTTCATGTATAAGGTCATCGAAGATCTTCGTCATAGCCCTCTGATAGGTGGCGCCGGCATTCTTTAGACCGAAAGGCATCACCTTGTAGCAAAATATGCCCAAAGGGGTCCGGAAAGCGGTATGCTTCTGGTCCTCGGGATGCATCTTTATCTGATTATATCCCGACGAGCCGTCCATGAAGGAGAAAACTTCGTGTGTGGACGTATTGTCTATCATCAGCTCGGTGACCGGTACTGGGAAGTCGTCCCTAGGGCAGGCCTTATTGAGATCCCGAAAGTCCACACATATGCGCACTATCCCATTTTTCTTTATCACCGGGATGATGTTGGCGATCCAGTCAGGATACTGAACTTCTTGGATGAAGCCAGAGTCGATCAGCTTCTTGACCTCGGCGTTGATGCTCATCTCTAGCTCGAGACTCATTCTTCTCGGTGCTTGCTTGATTGGCTTGACGTACGGGGATATAGCCAGTTTGTGGACAACAATCTCTGGGTCTAGTCCTGGCATCTCGGAATAGTTCCACGCGAAGCAATCCTTATGCTGCATAAGCACGTCTTTTAGTGTAGCCACCCTTTCTTCAGACAACAACTCACTGAAGAATGTCGGTCGTGGATCACTTGTCGTCCCCAAATCAATTTTCTTGAGATCATCTGCAGTAGTATGTATTCCATCTTCCAGCTCTTTCGGCGCTGGTGGAAATTCTGAGATCACCTCGTTATCATCGTTTTCAAAGCACCAGGGGAGGTCATCCATATTCTCGGGCTCTTCTTTTGATAGCGTTATCATATAACAAGTACGAACTCACTTCCAAGATCGATGTTGATCTGGTTCTGCTCTCGCTGTATGCGCGGCTTTTGGTTCGTGCTTCTGTGGCGGATTTATCCTCCAACTGCAGGATAGAGCGAACTTGCCGAGCTGATATTGGTCTTCGACCCAATACTTGAAGGTGAAGCAGTCTTCGAGAGGATGTCCTATCGCTCGGTGATAAGAGCAATAGTCTGGGTGAGAGATCTCATTGGCTCGCTCGGGGTGTTTGGACTCCGGAAGTATAATCATTTGATGTCTTATGGCGAGATCAAGTATCTTCCGTGTTTTGTTCTGAGGAAAAGAGTATACTCGACTCATCTTCTTTATAAGAGACGAATCTGGATTACTCGATTCTCGATCGTGTGGTTTCTTGGACTCGCTTTGTCACTGTCGAACGCCTTTCCCGTTCTTTGGTTTGTTTCTGCCTCTGCGTCGTGCCTTTTGTACAACGGTTTGACAAGGAGGAGCATTTTTATTTTTCACAGCCTGTTGAAGGAGGCGTTGCGTCCTGGCTTTCTCTTAGATGGCCATTTCGCGATTATGGTCGTCTCGAACCTTTTGACCCGCTTCCCTTATAAGCTTGTCCATTTGTTCTTCGAACAACGGACTGGGCATTTTCACGTCGGGAGCTCTTTCTGGTCCAGGGTTAGCATCTTCCCACAGAGCATCTCCCTCTTCATCAAAGTCATGTATGACGTAGCAGTCGCGAAGTAGTTCCCGTTTCTTTGATTGAACGTACCCAAGTCCGGTCGTTTCCATTTTTCCGTTGGGCAATTTTCGTTGAGTTCCAGGAACGTTCCAGATCTTGTCATAGAACTTAGCTTTTCGAGCGGTCTGTTTGAGAGGTACGCCTTGGCGCTTTAACAGCCTTTTTAGTCCGTTCGTATAATATCTGGGCAAACGGATGGGCTGGAGCCTATCGAGTGTAGAATCTACGCCGTGCCAGATTTCTTTCTCCACTTCAGTTTCCCCGGATTGGTAGAATAGGATCGCCATTTCATCTTCTCGTCTAGGAGGGAAATAGAACGTCTGCAGCTCTTCCACATTGTAGGTATCAAGCGCGTCTAGTTCTTTATGATGCTTGGGCAGAACCATGGCAACTTGCAAACTTTGCTCTTCATCGGCGAAGGTTTGTATTGAAGGTCGAGCAGAGAATACGGTATGGACCTCATCTTCTGAGTCGCTGCCAAAGATCAACATAGGAGCAGATGGTCCTGGTTTGTTGCACTGGGGCGGACCTAAGTAAACTATCTCTTCTTCCTCCTCGGTATCACTCCCGAAGACCGGAATGGTAGGGATAGCTTTGTTCTCCGGTTTGTGACATCTCTCCGTGTCCTCAAAATCTGGCAAGAAGTATTTTGTATCTTCGTATTTCCGAACTTCATTTATGGAGAATGGGTTCATCTCTCCCGTCACAGTGTACTCAAGACCATCCTTGAAGTATTTCATACACTGATGTTGTGTCGAAGGGATGATGTTGTACTCGTGTAACCAGGGCCGGCCAAGCAAAGCGTTGTAGCATGTCTTGGCGTCAATGACGTGGAACTTGATATCAGTGACGAGCAACCCAAGGCGTAACATCGGTATCACGGACCCAAGCATCCGTGATGACTGAGAGTCGAACCCGGAGATGGTGATCTTATCCCAAGCGAGGTGTTGAACGCTCATGCAGATTTCCTTCAATACTCTCACGTTGAGGAGGTTGACGGAAGACCCATTGTCGACCAGGATTTTACCTATCTTGATGTCATGACAGTATCCAGAGACATATATGGGACGGTTGTGCTCTCATGTCCCAAGGAGGAGATCTTTATCGCCGAAGGTGATATCGGCTGTGTGTACTTCTTCCAGCTCGTCCTTCATCTTTTCTTCGGCGAGGAAAGCTTGGAATTGCTCGGGTTCTTGTAACGCCTTGAATAAAGAATCCCTCACCTCTTTAGATAGAAGAAGGGCATCGAGAATACTGAGCTGCGAGGGTATCTTCCTCAAGTGTGTGAGAACATTGTAGTCCACCTTACTCTTCCTCGGCGGGTCCTTGACTGTCAGCTTTTCGACGGCTTGGTCATCAAGGATGATATCCTCAGGGACCTTTTCTTTCCCCTTATCTTTTCTATTTGACCCACTGTTCGAGGGCCCAAGACTCTTTTCGGGCAGCGTACGATTGCGTAGCTGAATATTTTCACAGGTCTTCGGTTCCTCCACTTTTCCCAAGGTGGACTCTTTAAAGAGAGGGCCAAGAGCCATTTCCTCGTCAGAGTCGCTCCCGAAGGTGAGAAATTGCGATCCCCCGGCGTTAATCATGCAACAATTGCCGGTGGTTCTTTTATGCTCCTCGGTTGTATTTCTTTGCTCCCGACGAGTTTTGCGTTTCATCCACTTAAAATGTTGTCTATGAGCAACATATCCCTACCACCACCTTTTAAAAGCGTCGCACTCTTCGGTGGGGTGCGAAATCCTTCGATGATATGAGCAGTAACTAGGATGTGTTTCTTCTTCACCAGGGGCATTCGCTTCGGAGGATGGAAGCTTCATTCCCATTGATATGGTTTTGGCGAACCTTTTCCTCGTCTTTAACTTATTTTTATTCGCGACGGATGTCCTTTAATCCGGCGGGAGTGTCTCGACTCTTTCATCCAGTCGTCGGCGTTTGGCCTTTTCAAATATGGTCATCTCACGCTCCCGATCAGCTTTACTTTTCAGAAGAGCTTCGTTCAGGAATGCGTCGATCATTTCGTCTGATGGCCCTGGAAGTTCCGGTTCAGGACCTACCCCCAGTCTCTCGGTGCAAGGAGCTTCTTCATCGTCTGTCGACGAATGAGAGGTCATATGGAAACTTGCTACGTAATCTTCAGACTCATCTGACGAGTCTTCTCCATCATCTCTGTCTTCAAGGACGTAGCTGAGGAACTCTTGGAGCGTGATTGGAGTCTGTGCCTTCTGGTTATACTCTTCCAACACGTCGATCTGTTTCTGCAGGTCCGTGCGCTTGTCGTCAGGCTTCACGGGCTTTTTGGATTTCTTCTTCTTTTTCGAAGATTTCGACGGCTGGGTGTGAACACTTTGGCTATCACCACTGATTCTTGGAGTCGGGCGCGGCTTCAGCATCCTCTCGATGATCTCAGGTTCCAACGGATTCTTCCATCTGATCGCCGGTCATGTCTGGAGATCATTCAGTATCCTTTTGGTTTTGGCTGAAAGAACGACCTCCCATGGAGCTTCTTCAACAAAAGAGCACGTTGCCCCCGGGGTGTCCATCTTCTAAGGAGTATGTGGTTGTGGTGGGGTCACTTTCCACTTCTCAGACAACGCAAACTTGCTTTGTTGGTACTGATCCTCGATCCATCCCTTAAAGACGAAGCAATCTTCGATTGGATGCCTTACCGTTTGGTGGTAAGGGCAATAATTGGGATTATTCGCTTCGCCGGGTTGCAACGGCCGCTTTGGATTCGGCAGATTGATAAGCCTGTTACGCATCGCCAACTCGAATAGTCTCTTCGTTTTGTCCCATGGGAACGAGTAAGAGCGCTTCATTTTCTCATTATAATAGCGCCGTCTCTCTTCCAGTTGATCCGCTAGTTTTGGGGCACTGGGCTGCTATTGGGTATTTGCAACGAAGGTCGCTTTCCATTTACCCTTTTCGTTCCGCGGCTCCGGCTTCGGAGGAGACGGTCTATGACCCATCTGGTCCATCTGGGCCAGCTTGTCGATTAAATCCTGGAATGTGGTCGGTTTGAAGAACATCATGAACTGTGAAATAGTTGCATGAGGTTCTAGGGTGCCCACGAACATGCCCACCGCTGGTGCTTCTTCGATGCGCTGTTCGCATTTCGACCACAGATTCCGCCATCGGATTGCGTACTGAACCCACGTCTCGCCCGGCTTCATCCTGGCATTGATCAATGCTGTTATTGGGGTGCGTTCACTAGCACTTGTGAATCGCTAGGTGAACAACAACTCCATTTCTGCGAAAGTTTTGACGGAGTCGTTTGGAAGTTCGGAGTACCACTCGAATGCCGTCTCCGATAGGCTGCCGACAAATTGGCGGAGCAATAGTTTATCATCGCCACTGGTGTTGCCACAAAGAGCCCTGAATTGAGCGACATGTTGATGGGGATTGCCTGTCCCCTTCTACACATGGAATTTGGGGATCGTATAGCCCGGCGAGTACTTTATCTGATCATACCAGCCTGGATACGGTCGCCCAGTTTTGACGACTTGGTCGGCCGCTTCATTTGCCTGGTGAACTCGTATTTGCTGAGCAATATAATCATCCAGGGCAGCTTTGGAGACTGTCTCCTCCTTGGCTGTTGACAGAGCCGGCAGAGCATTCGATATTTCTCCTCTGTCATCTTCAATTATTACTGGAGGATCTTCCGCTGGGGAATCCGGCTGGATCATCATGCCCACCATATCTTGGAATAGAAGGGACATTTGTTTTATATTGGCCACTTGTTCTGCGGCCTCTTTGTCTTTCTTCTCAAGCATTCTCCGAAGGAATTCGGCATCAGTTTCCTGCTCACGGCGTTGCTCCGAGGCTTCCTCTGGGCTTGCTTTCGGTCCTGTGAGTGCGGCCATAGTTGTTAACATCTCTTGGAGCTTTTATTGTTGTTGCTCCTGAGCCTTAGTCACTGATCGCGTAAGCGGTCGATGACCTGTGGAGATACGGCTATCCTCTTTTCCGGATGTCATATAGACGGTATGCACCACCATGCCCCCAGACTCGGGGCATTTAGACTTAGTGCCCTTGACATTTGTCGCAGACATGGGGATCTCCTCCGGCCTTCTCCTCTTGTAGGCGGTCGAAGTTGAGGGGGCCGTTGCAGTGGGCACCCGAGTAGCCGTCGCCTTCTGTGGCTTAACAGGATGGTTTTCTTCCTGTCGGACCTTCAGCTTCTTCTGCCGGCGGGGATAGTCTTGATCAACCACCGACTCTCGGACTTGTCTCCATATTTTGTAAACTTTGGAAGACAGTCGTTGAGGGGACTGCTCCGGCTTTATTTCTGTGACAGTCTCCACCGGTGGCGGAGATCTTTTCAGTACGGCTGTAGGCGAGTTCCTGCGCATCTTGTTCAGCAGCTCAAAACTGTTCCCGATTGGAACAGCAGCATTAACTTCTGCCGTTGGAGCTGGTGGAGTTAGCCCAAAGGGGGAGTTGCCTCCAGCCTTCCTTACTCGGCGCCAGTGGCGACGTCGAGCGTGTCGAGCTGTTGGGGTTGGTTCGGCGATGGGGGGTGGCTTTGTCTTGCCCCCTGTTCAGGTGAGGCGCCGTCGGCGCTAGCCTCTTGAAGACTGACGTCTTTTGAGTAGCGGTATCCAATCTGTCAAAAATAGACCTTTGAGCAGGAACGGGAGCCGGGGTGGGAGCTAGAACAGTCAGTCTTGTAAAGACCGACCCTTTGGCGGGCGAAGCCACCTTGACGACTTCGGGGGCAGGGTTGGTTACTCTTTTCGGAATAACCTTCTCTTGAATTGCAGGCTTCATCTTGGGACCACAGGAACTTTGGCCCAATCTGGCGAAGACCGAGGCGCCGGGGCTGGACAACCCGTTGAGAGGGGCCGCATTAGTTGTAAGCCGATCAAAGACCGACTTCTTGGGAGCTTCTGGTGTTGGTATAGGAGCGCTGAAGCTCGTTGGTGGGAGCATGGTCCCAAAGAACAAACCAGTAGTGGCCTGAGTGACCAGTTCTACCAGCATTGTGAACAGGGAAGCCTCTTGGGGCCCGTAAGCTATGCCTCCAGATGAGGCGGAGTTTGGATTGCAATTGCAGTTGGAACACTTTGCGCAAGTGGACGCCATTGATCCTTCGCTTTCTGCACCAAGCAAAACGCCAAATCTTAGTATCTCAAACCCAAGGGCAACCATTAGCAAACTGCGACTGGTTCGCGAACACGCCACACGAAGTGTGGAGTGGAAAGAGGAAAAGGTCCCACCGGGCATGCCAGAATCTGTTCCTTTCCGAAACACAGAGACGCGATAAACGTCTTTCCTGAATTTCGGGGCAGATGCTAATTGGTGCTATCCGTCCACCTCTCCGAAGATGCCAAGTTGATTTATGGCACCATGTATCGAAGGTTTAAACGGATGCGGCCGATGTAGCAAACTTCGTCAGATTCCCCCTCATTTGAAGGGTTTTTGATTGTGGGGACGCTCTTCCCTGTAGGCGCAAGCCCCTGCAGTTAATTACGCTACCGCATCGCGGCAACAACTTTCTCCTTCTCCAGATAGTCACTTCGTGTCGTGTGTGTTTGTTTTATTTTTGGTTGCCCGTGGATTGTATACGGAGACTAATTTATGTTGTCGCCCGTAGGACGTGGATTAGTCCAAATCCGTATCTTTCTTAGATTTGGGTTTGGGGGGTTGGGTTTAAGGATACGTTAGCCTCATTTGAGACTAAGATCAACTTAAACGTTTGTTAAGGATACGTTAGTCTCATTTTAGACTAAGATCAACTTAACGGGATCGTTTAGATCCAACAAGAAAGCAATTGGGCTCTATTGTTTAGTTTAATGACATTGCGGTCGATTAGTTTAAAGACATTACGGTCCATGGTTAGTTTAAAGACATCTCGGTCCATTGTTAGTTTAAAGACATTGCGGTCGAGGTTAAGGACATCACAGTCCGTGAGTTTAAGGCCCCCACGGTCCAATATTAGTTTAAAGACATCACGGTCGAGATTAAGGACATCATAGTCCATGGGTTTAAGGACCCCACAGTCCGATGTTAGTTTAAAGACATCACGGTCGAGGTTAAGGACATCATAGTCCATGGGTTTAAGGACCCCACAGTCCGATGTTAGTTTAAAGATATCACGGTCGAGGTTAAGGACATCATAGTCCATGGGTTTAAGGACCCCACAGTCCGATATTAGTTTAAAGACATCACGATCAAGGTTAAGGACATCATAGTTCATGAGTTTAAGGACCCCACAGTCCATAGAAATGTGTGGTCGCCGGGACCCGTCACCTCTCTGAAAACGTTGAAGGATTACAACGATAAATATTAGAGGAGTAACGAGATGTACCCTCGAACCAGTGTGAATTGTTTGAAAGATCTGTAGCCCAGTTTGGGACTAAGATCTGTTGAATACTTATGAGCAGATGTGCTCAGTTCAATATAGGTTGAGGACTTATGGCCAGAATTGGGCTAAGTCCAATTAAAAATGTTTAACATTTTTATTCTTGCTCTGGCTATTAAGCCTTTATTTAGGCTCGGCCTTTTAATAATGCTAAGTATTGGGTTCTGACATCTTTTGTCTTCATCAGAACAAAGTGTGTTCTGACAATGCGCCACGTGGCGCGCCAGGCGCTTTACGCCAGTTAAAGAGTGCATTGCGCTTCTGTCAGGTAGCGCACACGAAAAGGACGTGTCGTGTTTAGCGCTAAGCGCTAGTTCATTAGCGCATTGCACTTTTAATTTATGAGCGCTTTGCGCTAGTCTGTTGGCGCGCCAGTGAGTGACACATGGCGCGTTGGCGCTGAGCGCCAGCCCATGAGCGCAGTGCGCTGTTTCAGAAGCGCAAAGCGCAGATTGTGTCTTTGGTTGACACGTGGCAGGTTTTGGCGCTGAGCGCCGGTCCAATGAGCGCAAGAGCGTAATTCATGAGTGCAAGGCACTTTCAAGATCAAAGAATAAATTTATGTTCTTCTTAAAGGGGGCTTTGCCTCAAGATTCAAGAACAAAAGTTCTTGTGTTATAAAAGGGTTCTGCCTTTATAGATCAAAGATCTGTGAATGAAATAAAATACTTCTTTTAGTTTTTTTATAATTATATCTTTTGATTTTTTTTCTTTTTATCAAAGACCTTGGTCTTTTGTAGATCTATGATCTTTTTAGAAGATGGTTCTTCTTTTTACGAGATGATTTCATCTTTGTGGTTTAAGAACTAGTTCTTTACCTTGAAGATGAAGAAATGATCTTCTTTTTCTAAAGGCTTGGTTTTTTTTTCTCTTTGAGTTTTCTCAAAGTTTGCAGAGGGTTTTTCTCTATATCTGACTTGAAGTCTTGGGGCCTTTATATAGGGCCAATTGATTTGTTGAATCAGTTTTAAGAGATCTTTCTCTGATTGATTTGGGAATATTTCCCACCGTTGGATCTTTGATCCTAAGGCTTCTGTTTTATAGAAGATAATCTTCTTGTTTCAATAAGATTGAAAAATCTTTCCATGACAGAATTTTAATTCTGATTACTTAATAATTTATTATTATTAGATCTTTTGATCTAACGGTGGGGGATTTTTAATTCCAGCGCTGGCGCACCTTGCGCCAGCGCACCTACGTTCGACACGTGGCGCGCAGCGCAGAGCGCAGCTAACTGCGTTAGCGCACCCGTGTTTGACACGTGGCACGCAGTGCATAGCGCAGCGCAACTGCGCTAGCGCACCTGTGTTTGACATGTGGCACGCAGCGCAGAGCGCTGGATCTAAAGCGTTGCTTCAACTTTTAAATTTTGAATTTTAAAACAGAGTTTTGCTCTAATTGGGGGTGTGCTGCCTAGGGCGCAGCGCACCTGGCACTAGCGCGTTTACGTTTGACATATGGCGCGCAGCGCGCAGAATCTGAAGCGTTGCTTCAATTTAAATTTTGAATTTTGAAACAGAGCTTTGCTCTGATTGGGGGAAACAGATCTAAGAACAACCGTTATTATTTTGTTTCAATCTCTTATATTGATGAAAGGCTTTGCCTTTATGGATATATGATCCTTAAGAGAATTGAATTATTCTCCCCTCCTTTTTATAATGAGATTTTCATGATCTCTTTGAGAAAGTCTTAGTCTTATAGATCTATGATCTGTGAGAAGTAAGTTCTTCTTTTATTTTATGATGAGATATTTTGATATCTTTGTGAAAGACTTTTTGTCTTTATAGATCTATGATCTTTTTAAAGAAATGAATTCTTCTTTCTTAATCATGAGATGATTTCATCTCTGTGTTCATCATCATTCATTCTTACCTTGAAGAAAAATCTTCTTGTAAGAGCTTGCTCTTTTGAATTTCTCTAAGTTTTTTGGGGAGCTTTTCTCTCTCTCTTTCTGTATATCTGGGACTTGAAATCTAGAGGCCTTTTTATAAGGTAGGCTGAATTGTTGAATCGGTTAAAGAGAACTTTCTCTGATTGATTTGGGATGTTTCCCCACCATTGGATTTTTGATCCTAGAGCTTATGTTTTATAGAAGGCAATCTTCTTATTTTTAACAAAATTGATAAATCTTTCCATACAGAATTTATTCTGTCTTTTGGTAATTTTTATTTACCATTGGATCATTGATCTAACGGTGCTCTGATTTACAGAGCACAATCTTGTTATGTGGAAAGATTTTGAGGAATCTTTCCTTAACAGAATTTAATTCTGATTAATTAATGATTTATCATTATTATTAGATCTTTGATCTAACGGTGGGGAGCTTTTAGTTCCAGCGCTAGCGCACCCGTGCTTGACACGTGGTGCGCTGCTTGGAGCGCAGCATGCCTAGCGCTAGCGCACACATGGTATGCTGCTTAGAGCACAGCGTACCCAGCGCTAGCGCCCACATGCTTTGCACATGGTGCGCTGCTTAGGGCGCAGCGCACTTGGCGCTGCATCTGAGGCGTTGCTTAATTTCAAAATTTGAATTTTCAACAGAGTTTTGCTCTGATTGGGGGAAACAAAGCAGGTTACCGAATTGCTAGAGAAGGGTTGGATTCGTAGCAGTAATTCACCTTGGGGAGCTCCAGTTCTTCTAGTCAAGAAGAAAGATGGCACAAGGAGGATGTGCATCGATTATCGAAAATTAAATCGGGTGACTATTAAGAACAAGTACCCGATCCCTCGCATTGGAGAATTTTTCGAGCAACTCAGTGGCGCGAGGGTATTCTCGAAGCTGGATTTGCGATCCGGATATCATCAGGTCCGAGTTAAATTAGAATATATTTGCAAGACTGCGTTCCGAACTCGATATGGACATTACGAGTATTTAGTGATGCCATTCGGAGACACGAATGCACCGGCGATATTTATGGACTTGATGAACCGAATCTTTTCACCGTTCTTGGACTAGTTTATAGTGGTGTTCATTGATGATATTCTGGTATGCTCGAGGAGTATAGAAGAGCATGCAGAACACTTGAAGATCGCACTGCAGACGTTGAGGCAAGAAATATTATATGCAAAGATGAGCAAGTGCGAGTTTTGGGTTGAAGAAGTGAAGTTTTTGGGGCACGTCGTATCCGGAGATGGAATGCCGTTGATCCCGAGAAAATTGCAGCAGTTCAAGATTAGCCGATTCCGAAGAACGTAGCAGAGATCAGAAGTTTTCTTGGACTTGCCGGATATTACAGAAGGTTCTTGGAGAATTTTGCTCGCTTAGCTGAGCCTTTGACCAAGCTTACGCGAAAGGATGTGCCGTTCGTTTGGACGGATGGTTGTGCATAAGCTTTTGAGGCGTTGAAGCAAAAATTGATAACTGCTCCTATTTTGACCGTACCAGACGGTTCCGGAGAATTGGTGATTCACAACGACGCGTCTGGGAAAGGTTTGGGATGTGTTTTGATGCAGCATGGGAAGGTTATAGCCTACGCATCGAGACAGTTGAAGACCCATGAGAAGAATTACCCAACTCATGATTTGGAGCTTGCAGCAGTGATTTTCGCTTTGAAGATTTGGAGACACTACTTACTGGGCGAAAGGGCCGAAGTATTCACCGATCACAAAAGCCTAAAGTATGTGTTCACGCAGAAGGAACTCAACATGAGGCAGCGTAGATGGTTGGAGCTGATGGCTGACTACGATCTTGATCTTAAGTATCATCCGGGGAAAGTTAATGTAGTGCCGGATGCGCTTAGTCGGTTGCCAGGAATTCGGATGTTGACTGCACAGAAGGAGCTTATCGAGGATTTTCGGAAATTCGAGTTGGAGATTGTGCTACCGCATTCTTCGGGACAGTTGATGCAGCTGCAAGTACAGTCATTATTTATCGAGAGTATTAAAGCAGCACAGTCACAGGACCCAAGATTGCAGAAGTTTCGAGAACAGGTTGAAGCGGGACTTCGAACGGACTTGTTAAATTCATGAAGATCGTTCGTTGCGGTTTGGTAGCTGTTTGTGTGTGCCGAAAGGAGACATTCGCGAAGAAGTTCTGAAGGAGGCACACAGTTCCGCATATTCCTTACATCCAGGAGGCACGAAGATGTACCGTGATCTAAGACAACATTTCTGGTGTGAAGGTATGAAAAGGGAAATCGCCCGTTTTGTAGCGAAGTGCTTAGTGTGTCAGCAAGTTAAGGCTGACCATCAAAGAGTAGCTGGTTTATTGCAACCACTTCCGATTCCTCAATGGAAGTAGGAAAATATAACCATGGATTTCGTGACAGCTTTACCGTGGAGTCCAAAGGGCAACAATGCAGTTTGGGTGATTGTTGATCGATTGACCAAGGCAGCTCATTTCATACCATTTCGAGTTGGTCAGTCAACGGAAGCGTTGGCAGAATGGTACATGCAAGAGATTGTGAGATTGCATGGAGTACCTGTGAGCATCGTTTCCGATCGTGATACCCGATTTTTATCGCACTTCTGGAGGAGTTTACAGGAAAGTTTGGAGACGTGATTGAAGTTTAGCACAGCTTATCATCCTCAGACAGATGGCTAGTCGGAGAGAACGATCCAAACTCTTGAAGATATGTTTAGAGCTTGCATGTTGGACTTCAAGGGTTCATGGGAGGATCATCTACACTTAGTGGAGTTTTCGTACAATAACAGCTTCCAGGCGACTATTCAGATGGCTACATTCGAAGCATTGTATGGTCGCAAATGTCGCTCACCGGTTTGTTGGGATGATGTTGGAGAACGAAGATTGTTGGACCGGATTTGATCGTACAAACCGTGGAGAAAGTTAATACTATCCGAAATCACATGAGGGCAGCACAGGATCGGCAGAAGAGTTAGGCCGATATATCGAGAAGACCTCTAGAGTTCGCTGTTGGTGATCTTGTATTCTGAAGATATCACCGACTAGAGGAGCAATTTGTTTTGGGAGTCGAGGCAAGCTTAGTTCTCGATTCGTGGGGCCTTTCGAGATCATGCAGCGTGTTGGAGAAGTGGCTTATCGATTGGCTTTGCCACCCTCTTTGGCGAATGTTCATGACGTGTTTCATGTATCTCAATTCTGTAAGTATGTTCGAGATGAAACACACGTGCTAGATCATTCGGAGCTGACTGTAAGGGAGGATTTGACCTTTGAGGAACGACCGATCTCGATTGTTGATCGAAGAGAAAAGGTCCTCAAGAACAAGGTTTATCCCTCTCGTGCTTGTTTCTTGGGGAAATCGCTCACATGGAGAATCGACTTGGAAACGAGAAGACAAGATTCGACAGAAGTTTTCAGATCTCTTTTTGTAGTTTCATGCTTGTTTTTCTTTTCTTGTTCCGGGAATTACGAGGACGAAATTCTTTTGTAGTTGGGTATAATGTAACACCCTAGTTCATTTATACTAGTTCTATTTTGGGTATTTCTTTATTTTTGGCTATTCTTGATTTATTGATGTTTGGGGGTGTGAATAGTGTATTTGACATCTGTATTTGCATCCGACCTGACCGGCTTGCTGGAAAACCGTCTTGATTCCTGTTTATGATTTATCCTGGCTAGTTTTGAGAATCCGTGAATTTTCATGTTGTTTATACTGCATACCGCATTATATCTGGCATCTGCATTTTTTTAATATAACAAGTAAAGTCAAATAAAATATTTTAAAAATATCCAGCATGGCCTGCATGATACCCCTGACCCTGTGGTAGCATCCGCACATCATGTTCTTGTTCCGTTTAGTGAAACAGACTCGTTTGGATAGCTACGTGCATGCGCGTGCATCCGTTCTTGGGGGTATGCTTTTTTATTACCCGGATATCCTGTTTTGGTTTTGGTTACTACGTATATTATTCGTATTTTCAAACTATGATTTCAGACCCAACCCGGACGTTTTTTGAACTTTTTTGTATTAGCCAAAATCTCAAAATTTCCCTAATATTTTATTCTTACCATTTTACCGTTTCCAAAAAATCTTTTAGTTTTAAATTTTATTTTTAAAAGATTTTTTTAAACAGATCTCACAGATCTCTCTCTCTCTTTCTTTATATATATTATTTCTTTTATATTTTTTTAACACCTTTATATTTTTAAAACACCCCCCCCCCCGTTTCTCTCTCTCCTCTCTTCTTCTTCTTTTTCTTTTCATTTTATTTCCCGCGCCTCGTGCCGCGCCCCTCGCCTGCGCTCATCCTCGCGGCTGCCGACCTCGTTGTCACCGCCTCCACCCTCGCCCGTCACCCTCGTCTCCCTCTCCGACAACACCACCTCTCTCCTCTCCCCATGACCCATCTCGCGATGAACCCACGACCCCACGACCCCATGCCTCACCCGACCTCGTCGCACTCGCCCGAGCACGTCGGCGACGACATCACCACCCTCGTCTCTTCGCCCTCGTCACACTCTCATCCACCTCCTCTCCTCCTCCTTCATCCCCAACCGAACCCACTGCAACCGCAGCCTCTGCCCATGCCTGCACACCTCACCGTCAGAGCTCCGACCCCCGTCGTCACCATCCCGATCACCACTAACTCCTCTTCCTATCCCTCATCACACCTAACACCACCACCTACTTTCCCGAGCTCCTCCCCTGCAAACCCAAGAACCCGATGAGAACCTTAGAACCCACTTCCTTTGGCCGTGAAACCTCACCGGAAAACCCACAACCCGTCGTCAACAACCCTCTTGCCTCGTCTCTGTTCCAGAGCGCTAAACCAAGAGCAACCTTCTTCTCCTTCTCTTCTTTTCTTTCTTCTTCTTCTTTTCTTTTCTTCTCTTTTCTTGACTCGTATTTTCCAGTGATCACTGCCGGAGCCGTGCCGCTGCCGACGATCCGAGTAATCCAGTGGACGTCCCCTGCCTGTGTGGTTACCTTCTTGCCTTTCCTGGACCCGTCCCGCACGCCGTGTGTGCATTGCGACGTTTACCCGATGTCGGACGTGCCGTACGCACCCGTCGTGTGTTCCGCTCAAGCAAGTTTATCTTGCTACATGCTATACTACTATATCTTGCACCCATGTGAATAATAACCTTACATATTGTTTAGTTATGCATCCCACATTGCCATTTTACTATTTTACTGTTTTCAGGATACCCGTGTGCATCCATACCGTTATTTACATATCTAGTCGCATGCAAGTTCATCTTACTACATGCTATGTATCTTATTCTGCATCCATATGAATAAAAACATCACATGTTGATCGCACTGTTCACCCATATTAATGTTTTACTGTTTTCGGATACCCGTTTGCATCCATATCATTTATTATATATGTAGCTGTATCTACGGATCATATTATTTCATAATATTGTTACATTAGTACCCCATGTTTGATAATGTGCATTCTACATAGTTTTGGAGCTGTAGTTGTAACCCTGATAGATATTTGTGCATCCATGCTTTTACCGTACATCCGTACTTTTACCCTGATGCAATACTTGTTACATTTTACTGTTGGGCACCCATTTGATACACTGTGCACTACTTGACATGACCCGATACAGCACTGCTAGACTTGATACCTGATCTTGTTACTAATGCCGACAATCTTGACATGTTGTCCCGGCGGACATATCCTGTTGTCTATTTAGACAAACCCGCACCTGCTTGATCCTGTGTTGGCATTAGCTCCAGATTTATCAATACCCGACTTGAACACATAATTTGGGGGTATGGGGAAATCAATGATGAAACCTGACTTGTAACTCGACAGTTCGATGCTTATACTGATCAGTTTTACGGGCTAGGCCAGCCCCGGGATGATGATGCTGACATCATTCGTCTGTACATGTTACCTGTTTACTGCCTAGCGGCACATCTCGGATTCAGCCCGAGAGTCTTGACCGTGGTCCCGGGCATGCACAGGATACTATTAAGTTACATCGACAATTTATTAAATTGATTTCAAAGACTTGAGAGTAATAAACCCAGTAGCACAGTTTAGATGGATTACCGCACGTTACATACACTGATACCCTTCACTGTTCCACATTCGTGTTTACTTATTACATTCATATTACTGTTCCTACTCATGCCTACATATCTTGTTACCTCCTGATTATATTTTATCGTTTGATATTATGACGCACTGACGTCTGGGTTTTGCATGGCTCAGATCCTCTATCTCTCTCGCAGGCCGATCAGGAGTACTTCAGCCGACAGGCCGAGCAGTGAGGATCCTGTCAGTATTTAATTTATTTTAGTTTTCTTCCAGCATTTTCATTTCCTGATGTAAGCCCGTATTTGGGACGTACTTTCCAGATGTTATTGTTATTTGGATTTATTGCTTCCGCATATTATTTCTTGACTCGTTTATTCTAGTATATGGACATGTACTAGATAGTTTATTTTACTTTACTGTTCTTGATATCTTATAGACAGCCGTAATATGACTGTGGAGGGATGTTTCCTAACCACAGGTAGCATGGTTGGCTCTGTCACGTGCCAATCTTAGCGCACTTTGGTAAACGGGTTGTGACACCGATATCAAATATCGCAAGATTAAAATACGGTATCACATACTCGTATTTAATCAAGCTCCCTCACATATCTCTATATGTGCCCTACTTCGTTTCACTTGAGCTAGAAAACCTCTGTATAGGACTTTAAAGACTCTTCAATTCGCCAGCAGTAGGTAATGATCATATCAGATACCCACAAGCCGTCAGCGGTACTACCTGTACGTAACGGCTATCCAAGTGATGAACGAATAGAAGATCAACAAGCAAACTTGTCCAAACTCCGGTAAAGCCTATAAGCAACACTTACCGTACAGTCCGGTCTCTTCGTCTGATATGTCGCATATTGTAACATATTTAAACTTTTTGTACAAATTTTTTCAAAAATACAGAAAGGGGTATTTGAGCCTTAGCACAAGTTATAAATTTGATTTGCTTTTTAACAGCAAGAAGGAGCTTGTAACTCATTGGTAAGGCCTTGCACCGCTGAACCAAAGCACCCGACTTCAAATCCTATCAACCACATATTATTTTTAATTAAAATACTTTTAATCTGTTAGAAGCCCAAGAGTCTATACGTGCATAACCCGTAAACCCAAAAGTCACACTAAAAACAAACGAGTCCACTGCAGTAGGCGAAGCGACGGGGACACGTGGCGGCGAGACAGACCCCGACTCGGCCGGCGCCGTCGGCCGAACTCGCCCAAATCCAATTTTTTCCTTCTTGACATCTGTGCCTCTTGAACTCCCCATAACTCCTACACTGTTTAAATTCCCTGAATTATTCCAGAGACTTAAAAATCCAATTAAAACTCTTTTTAATGCATATTTTTAATGCATTTTTTTATCACACCCTAACCCTAGTTTTTCCTATAAATACCCACTCAATTTTTCACACCCTTCATACTGAAATTCCTATCCAAACTCTCAAGAAAATTTCCTAGACTTTTTGTGTGCAAGTGGAGTTAGCGAAGGGCGAAACTCCGGCAAACTTCTGACGACGTTCCGAGGAGATTCCGACGATGAAACGATGCACCGGCACCTCCTACTTCTTCCTTTTCCTCTCCTCTCCACT
Source organism: Agapanthus africanus (assembly GCA_030015575.1). Classification (NCBI taxonomy): domain Eukaryota; kingdom Viridiplantae; phylum Streptophyta; class Magnoliopsida; order Asparagales; family Amaryllidaceae; genus Agapanthus; species Agapanthus africanus. The sequence continues at coordinate 88,568,013 of JASDDO010000019.1, read as the reverse complement.
ACAATCCAGTAAGTCCCTTCTCCCCCTTCTCTTTACTATTCTAAAAACTTAGAATTCTAAAATCCGACGGAAGTGGAGTTAATCCGACTTCCGATTCAGTTTTTCCTTAAAAATCATATTTTCCTCAAACACAATAATACCAAACTCTCACATTATGATCATTAAACATTAACAAAACATATTGATAAGTTTCATATCAAAAAAAATTATATTTCAAATTTTATAGCACTTTTACAGAAAAATAACATATAGTTTAGTTTCGACATAAACATCATTACCCCTTGCTATACATTTAGATAGTTCACGAGGTAATGACCTACCCCCTCACAACACTCATATGTAACATAGTACGATGATCTTTGGAAACATAGTTTTGGGAAAATACGATTTTACACAAAACTACCCCAAACTTATAAAAACCTTTTTCTACAAAATATGTATTTATAACAAATCTTTGCAATGCGCCGCTACAACCTATTTCGGGGAACCCGTTCGGGATGGTACGGATTATCGTACATCCTCGGGCTTAGTAGTGCGAAATGCAGACCTCCGCAAGGAGCATACGGTCTCGAAACATTTAAAAATACAATTTTCTTTAAAAAATGTGATTTCTATTGTAAATAAAACTTATATTTTTAATAAATAAATATATATGTAATTAATATCAAAATATCTATTTTTAATATTTATAATATTTCAAATTTCCAAAATTCAAGAAAAACATTCCATTTACAAGAAAATACCAAACAATTCCAATATTACAAATAAATACCATATATTATGAAAAAAAAGGTTTTATTCACTAGAAATGTCACAATGATAAAATATACATCAATGAAAACTTTAAAGATGATAATAATGTATTTTGAAAATTATACAAAATTATTTTTACATAAAACCCCCTCAAATTATACTAAATTACAATAAAGACCCTAGTAAACATAGGTTTAAGCGGGACCAGTCTCTTGAGCCTCAGGGAGCCGGAGATATGGGTGCTTGCCTATTTAAGGTAGATAACTTAACAAACGGTGTTATCAACACGGTAATCGTCTTTGAAAAAGACACAAATCCTGCCGTTCATGTACAGCGGTTACCGATAACATCAAAATCTAATTCATGATTCAATTTCTTTTCTAATTGTCTGACTGAGACCGAATCTCAATATAATCAATCTGACTTGAATGAGATTCAAGTATATATAACAATTCAATATGAATCCATATATTCAATCTGTTCAATCTATCAATCTATACAACTTGACTGAACCGAACCATGGATATATATCCATCTACATAATTCTCAAGTTACATCCATTTACTGATATCATGATTTCGGCAAGTTATCTATCTATACAATCTATAATACAAGGCAATACAATTGACAATATAATACAAACAATACAATCAAGACATCGCGGGGTTTAAGGAGTAGATTGGTACGGAAGGTGTTAGAAGTGGCACGAGACTGCAACCATAAGACACCTAACCTGAATTCAATCACCGTTGTTCTGGGTATTATCACGGAGCCTTGTACTCTATATACCGTAGTTTCTGGTCTAGTGAGACTCCTCTCGTATACACTGGCCTCTTCTGTACCAAGCTACAAACAACAGCGTTAACACTAAATACAACATTATAACAATATAATACTACTTTAAAAGTTACTCTCTCTCTGTCTATTCTATTTCTCCCTCATCTTTGGGACTTACCGAGCGATTGTTCGCTGACGACATTCCCTCTCTTTCTTCTTTGGAATGTTTTCAGGTGGATCGGACCTTCAGGAGATCAAGCCCAGTAGTGAGGACTTGGATCAACTAGCCTTCGTCCCGGAGCTCTAGTTACTTGTACATTTCATTTTAGTACTTTCCATTTCTGTTATTCCACTGTTTAGACATTGCTTTTCATTCCATGTATATACTTTTCAGATGTATTGTAAAAAGAATGTTAATAAATAAAGTTGATGTTCAATTATATCTATTGTCTCTGTCTCTTGTGCATTTTACTTATATTGTTTAGATACGCTTAGCGTATTTACGTCAGAGTAAATACGTAGCGGCCTTGTCGCGTCCTCTTCGCCATACACCAGGAAGCGGGGCATGACAGGTTTTGTTGGTGGCCCATGCAGGTCAGCTCTGTGTGGACATACATGTCAGCTCTGTACGGACATGCAGGTCAGCTCTGCATGGAAAACCTAAGCAATATAACACAAGAACCAGCAACTGAAAACATTCTTTACAATTTATATTACTTGAATCTTATCATTTCATATACTTTGAATCTATCCTAAAATAAAATTTTCTTTCAAGGTTATGGATTCCCCAAACAACACCAGCACCAATGTCAACAACACACCTCCACCACTACCACTCACACCTGCCCTAGCTGCTCCGATCAACGAGCAGACGGTTCTGCTTGAGGCAATCCGCAGCCTCCTGGAAGGACAGCAGCAGCAGACTGCTATCCTGATGAACCGACCAAAGGCAGAAGAACCTAGGGTGAAGCAATTCAGGGCTTTGCACCCCAAACAGTTTGCAGGAAAAGAGAGCCCTTTAGAAGCTGAGGAATGGGCTCAGAGTATCGAACATGATCTGGCAGCGGCACAAGTGCCAAAGATAGCTTGGGTTCGTTTTGCGAAACTGCAGCTCACGGACAATGCACGGGTTTGGTGGAAGGCGGAAGAAAGCCGTCTTGATCAACCCATCGAATGGAAGACTTTCCGCGACATGTTCGACGCAAAGTACTTCCCTAAGACTGCCCGCTTTGATATGGAACAGCAGTTCATCCATCTGCAACAAGGTTCAATGTGGACCAAATCTGTAGATGAGTATGATGCTGAGTTCACCATGCTTAGTAGGTTTGCGGCCTATCTCATACCGACTGCTGAGATCAGAGCTAGAAGATTTCAGCAAGGGTTGGATCCGGAGATCCAAGCTGCCTTAGCTACAGGGGATTTCCCAACCCACGAACTGGCCCTGAAAGCTGCCCATCGATATGAGGCAGTGGTGAAGATAAAGAACAGACCCCACTCTGCCGGGATGAAGCGCCCTGCCACCCAGATGGCAGGAGGAGTCTCTTCAAGGCCAAAATTTGTACCCAGGAGACCGGAAGAAACAAATAATCGGTCAAATCCCGACTTTTGCTTCTATTGCAAGAGGGAAGGACACTTGTGGAAGGACTGTAGACGCGCAAAAGGCCTGTGCTTGCTTTGTGGCGCATCCAATCACGGAATTGAAAACTGTACTTATAGACGCAACACAGTTCCAACTCACAACACTTACCCGCAGCAGCCAGCCATCCAGGCTCCTGCACCTCGTCTTGCACTCCCAGCTCCACCACCTTTACAGCCTACTCGCCAATTCCAACAGGCACTGAGGGACATGCCTCGAGGGCAGAGAAACATGCCCCCAAGGACAGAGGAATGTGCCTTCAGCTAGGAGGAATGTACCTTGGCGTCAGACTTTCACATTAGCAGCCGTAGAAGCCGAGGCTGTAGATCAAGATAACACTAGTAATTCTCTTTCACATTCTCAAATCCTTGTATCATTTTGTTATTCTTCATACACTACCAAATTTTCATTGAATCCGTTACACTTTCCTTTTACAAATTTCGAGGACGAAATTTTTTTAAGGAGGGTAGAATGTAGCATCCTTAAACTTCTGTACAAATTTTTTCAAAAATACAGAAAGGGGTATTTGAGCCTGAGCACAAATTATAAATTTGATTTGCTTTTTAACAGCAAGAAGGAGCTTGTAGCTCATTGGTAAGGCCTTGCACTGCTGAACCAAAACACCAGAGTTCAAATCCCATCAGCCACACATTATTTTTAATTAAAATTCTTTTAATGTTTTAGAAGCCCAAGAGTATACACGTGCATAACCCGTAAACCCAAAGGTCACACTAAAAACTAACGAGTCCACTGCAATAGGCGAAGCGACGGGGACATATGGCGGCGAGACGGACCCCGACTCGGCCCGAATCGGCCGGCGCCGCCGGCTGAACTCGCCCAAATCCGATTTTTTTCTTCTTGACATCCGTGCCTCTTAAACTCCCCATAACTCCTACACTGTTTAAATTCCCTGAATTATTCCAGAGACTTAAAGATCCAATTTAAACTCTTTTTAATGCATATTTTTAATGCATTTTTTATCACACTCTAAACCTAGTTTTTCCTATAAATACCCACTCAATTTTTCACGCCCTTCACACTGAAATTCCTGTCCAAACACTCAAGAAAATTTTCTAGACTTTTTGTGTGCAAGTGGAGTTAGCGAAGGGCGATACTCCGGCGAACTTCCGACGACGTTCAGAGGAGATTCCGGCGACGAAACGACGCACCGGCACCTCCTGCTTTTTCCTTTTCCTCTCCTCTCCACTACAATCCAGTAAATCTCTTCTCCCCCTTCTTTTTACTATTCTAAAAACTTAGAATTCTAAAACCCGACGGAAGTAAAGTTAATCCGACTTCTGATTCGGTTTTTCCTTAAAAATCATATTTTTCTTAAACACAATAATACCAAACTCTCATATAATGATCATTAAATATTAACAAAACATATTTACAAATTTCATATCAAAATAATTTATATTTAAATTTTTATAGCACTTTTACAGAAAAATACCATATAGTTTAGTTTCGACATAAACATCATTACCCCGTGCTATACCTTTAGATAGTTCACGAGGTAATGACCTACCCCCTCACAACACTCATATGTAACATAGCAAGATGATCTTTGGGAACATAGTTTTAGGAAAATACGATTTTACACAAAACTATCCCAAACTTATAAAAACCTTTTTCTACAAGATATGTATTTTTAACAAATCTTTGCAATGCGCCGCTACAACCTATTTCGCGGAACCCGTTCGGGATGGTGCGGATTATCGCACATCCTCGGGCTTAGTAGTGCGAGATGCAGACCTCCGCAAGGAGCATACGGTCTCGAAAGATTTAAAAATACAATTTTCTTAAAAAAATGTGATTTCTATTGTAAATAAAACTTATATTTTTAATAAATATATATATATATATAATTAATATCAAAATATCTATTTTTAATATTTATAATATTTCAAATTTCCAAAATTCAAGAAAAACATTCATTTTCAAGAAAATACCAAACAATTCCAATATTACAAATAAATACCATATATTATGAAAAATAGGTTTTATTCACTAGATATGTCACAATGATAAAAATATACATCAATGAAAACTTTAAAGACGATAATAATGTATTTTGAAAATTATACAAAATTATTTTTACAGAAAACCCCCTCAAGTTATACTAAATTACAATAAAGACCATAGTAAACATAGGTTTAAGCGGGACCAGTCTCTTGAGCCTCAGGGAGCCGGAGATATGGGTGCTTGCCTATTTAAGGTAGACAACTTAACAAACGGTGTTATCAACACGGTAATCGTCTTTGAAAAAGACACAAATCCCGCCGTTTATATGCAGTTCCCGATAACACCAAAACCTAATTTAGGATTCAATTTCTTTTCTAATTGTTTGACTCAGACCGAATCTTAATATAATCAATCTGACTTGAATGAGATTCAAATATATATAACAATTCAATATGAATCCATATATTTAATCTGTTCAATCTATCAATCTATACAACTTGACTGAACCGAACCATGAATATATATCCATCTACATAATTCTCCAGTTATATCCATTTACTGATATCATGGTTTCGGCAAGTCATCCATCTATACAATCTGTAATACAAGGCAATACAATTTACAATATAATACAAACAATACAATCAAGACATCGCGGGGTTTAAGGGGTAGATTGGTACGGAAGGTGTTAGAAGTGGTACGAGACTGCAACCATAAGACACCTAACCTGAATTTAATCGCCGTTGTTCTGGGTATTATCACGGAGCCTTGTACTCTATATTCCGTAGTCTCTGGTCTAGTGAGACTCCTCTCGTATACACTGGCCTCTTCTGTACCAAGCTACAAACAACAGCGTTAACACTAAATACAATATTATAACAATATAATACCACTTTAAAAGTTACACTCTCTCTGTCTATTCTATTTCTCCCTCTTCTTTGAGACTTACCGAGCGATTGTTTGCTGATGACATTCCCTCTCTTTCTTCTTTGGAATATTGTCAGGTGGATCGGACCATCAGGAAATCGAGCTCACCAGCGAGAACTTGGATCAGCTAGCCTTCGACCCGGAGCTCTAGTTACTTGTACATTTCATTTCAGTACTTTCCATTTCTGTTATACCACTGTTTAGGTATTGCTTTTCATTCCATGTATTTACTTTTCAGATGTATTGTAAAAAGAATGTTAATAAATAAAGTTGATGTTCAATTATATCTATTGTTTCTATCTCTTGTGTATTTTACTTATATTGCTTAGATACGCTTAGCGTATTTACTTTAGAGTAAATACGTAGCGGCCTCGTCGTGTCCTCTTCGCCATACACCGGGAAGCGGGGCGTGACACATATTGAGTGTGGGGTGGAATCGTTAAACTCCAGCAACTTGATAAGTCATGCTAATGTGTAGCCTATAACCGTTCGAGAAACTAATGATAACACTTACCAGTAAATCTCATCACCCATAGCCAGAGACTTGCTGTTATAGCCAATCGCGCATAGCGCAACATCAACTCCTAATACTGGGAGAGACGAAATCCCTTCTATCGCTCACTGCCTCCATATGACTCAGGACTGTACCCAAAATCCACCTGTTTGCACGAATCCTTTGAGCCGTGGTAGAGAGGAAATCAAAGCACAGTGGGAACCACACAAGTCACTATGATGATCTCGGGTCTACAGACTAACCTGTACAAGTGTCACCAGAGAACTGCTATCTGACGATAGGTATGGTACCATCTAGGAGTTCTCGGTGAGTCCTGTTCGGTGTAGCCATTCTCTAATGAGTATCTGTGTACAATCTTTGATGTCAAACACTATTGGTTGTGGGATCAACCATCGTCCCATACAGGGTCAAGAAACGTACACACTAGTCTACTCTGGAATATCGATACCCTGTCTCGATACTCTCTCGAGTAGGAACTGTTAAAGGATGTTCTTGTGGATTACACAAGCCCCACTAGTATGATCTGTATCATAGTCCTGGTAGTTAAGCCTATATCCTAAGGATTTTATCAACATGTATCAGAGAGACAATATACTAATACAATTGTACATGTTAAGATAAAGAGCAACCGGATAGCATACTATTATGCCGAGCAAGACAGCCCTCTATATATATATATCCAAGCGTCCACTATATCATACAATAATGGCCTCTAGGCCATACATATTCCTAACAGACAATGAGTGATTCCATTTGTCTATCTCCCTATATATAAACATAGTAAGTATGTATCTTCACGAAAAACAAATTTCATGAGTATTGACCTATACATAATCTAACACATGATATCCTACATGATTTGCGATAAACCTATTGCATGCTCGACCTGACTTAACTCAAACCATGAATACAACTTGACATGAATACTTGAACTCGACATGTACATTTGAACCCGATTTGAAACTTGAACTTGTACTCTTCCTCATGTATTCATGGTTTCGAGTAAGACTTGTGACATTAATTATAATTCAAATACGTGGGGTGTTGGGGTAGTTTGAGTCACGAGTTCAATATTATTTCAGGAGTCCCCCTAGTACATGAATCTATAAATACAAACACAATATGCAATCATGAGGGCCCGTGTTTACTTACCCCTGGATTATAGCCTTACGTTCGTGAATACTTCAACGACGGTTGAAGTCCCGTTACTAACACTCTTGATTTGGGCCAGTGATTCCTTACTCCTGGATTACAGCCTTGGGTTTGAGAATACTTCTGAGATTGGTTGGCACTCACACTTGAACTGACGATAAGTTTGCTTACCATTGCAGCGATCCCTTTAAGACACATTTCCATTCACTTCATGTTCAACACTTTTGCTTATTATATGCCCATGTTAACCGACACTATACTTATACTACACTGTCATATTATATAAAACTGTCATGCTATATATGTATAATTGCCATGCTTAATTTAATTTAATTGTTATGTTTAATTGCCATATCATTCTTGTTCACTGCTCCATGATTTTCCTTCTCACTTATATAACTTATCATTATACACTTATATTTATAATCACACCTTATTGTGGACTTACCGATCATAAGTTCGATGACGAGCATTCCATTCTATTTCTTTCTTTTCTTGGAATGTTCATCAGGTAACTTAGGGACAGAAGAGGTAAAACCGACGGCAGAAGAGTACAACCAGGTTTCATCGCAAACGAACTTCTAGTTTCATTTCCAGCTTTTATTTCAGTATGCCTCTTGTTAGGGCTTTCGTTATGTTATCGTTTCTTGTACTCAGACTTTTTGTCACCGTTTAAAACTTTGTGGAATTTGAATTGTAATAACTTGTAGTTTGATTTTCATTCTATTGTTTATTCTTGTCATATTGTATATTACTAATTTATTCTTAACGTATTTGTTACGAGAAATGACATTCTTGGAATAAATACGTCACGGACTTGTCATGTGACTGTTACCAATCTCTTGGGAAGTGGCGCGCGACTAATATATTGGGGTTTTGAGTTGATGGTAGAACCTTTCACGCCTTGCTTCCCAGTAAACGGAAACGGTGACGTGGCAGGCCGCGACGTATTTATTATGAAATAAATACGTTAAGCGTAATTAAACAATATGTAAATGCACAAGAATGACAAGAGTATTTAAAATAAAACAGCAACTTTATTTACATTCATCTTTACATACAACTGTTTGAAAATAAAAGATACAATGAGTAAAGCAGTGCCTAAACAATGGCATACAAAATGGAAGTGCAGGTGAACTAGTAGTCAGGCTGAGTGGTGAGCTGGTCCAAGTCCTCCTGGCCAGGTTCGATCTCCTGAGAGTCAGGTCCTTCTGATGAACATTCCAAAGAAAAAAATAGAAGGGAATGTCGTCGGCGAACTAGCGCTCGGTAAGTCCTAAAAGAAGAAAGAGAATATAACGAGTAATGTGAAATGAACAGATAAGTTGTATATGATTGATTACCGGTATATGATAGTTATTCTAACGTGGTTGTTTGTAGCTTGATAAAGAAGGTATTCATGTATACGAGAGGATTCTATCTTACCCTGGGGACTATGGTAACATATAGTAGTACAAGGCCTCGTCAAAACCCACAGGACAACGGCACGTGAATTCATATATGTGTCTTTTAAGTGACCTTTCGTATCACGATATACATTCCGCACCAATTTATCTCTTTATCCCCGCGTAATGTTTTGTATAAATTATATTTATATGCCGAAACCATGGATATAAAATGTTCAGGTATTCATGTTCAGGATATAATCGAGTATTTAAGTAGTCATGTTAAGTTATAACCATGATTCGGTCAAGTCAGGTCAAGTATATATGTTTGATATTGATGTTTGGATTCAAGTATTTATGTTCATGATTAAGTATTCATGTTTGATTTTGGATTCAGATTTGAATTGGACTCTGACTGAGTCAGACTCTTATAAATAGATTTAGCTCTTGAATTAGGTTCGGGAGTAATCGGTAACTGCTGCACATAGACGGCAGGATTTGTGTTTTCTTCCAAAACAATTACCATTGATAACTCCGTTAAGTTGTCTATCTTAAATAGATAAGTATTCACTTTCTCCGGCTCCCTGGAGCTCAAAAGAATTGACCCCGCTTAAACCTATATTTACTAAAGTTCTTAAATATTGTTTTATATATATCTCGAGGGGGTTTTATGAAAAATATTTTTAGTATAGTTAAAAAGTAAATCTCGAGGGTGATTAGTATTATTTAAGGTTTACATGAGCATGGATTTTAAGTATTGTGGTATTTTAATGATAAACACTTAGCATTTGAAAGTTCATGGTATTTTACTGAAAAACTTGTCCTTTTTAGTAACTTGATGGTATTTTATTGGAATTCTTTAATCTTTTCAGTTTTAGAAAAATATAGGTTTATTATATTTTGAAAATATGAATTTATAATTTTATATAATTTTTCAGAAAAAAATAATTTTATTTTATTTAGAAAATTCGTATTTCTTAAAAACGTATTTAAATTCTTTCGAAATCGAATGCTCCGTGAGGAGATCTGCATCTCACTCTATTAGCCCAAGAATGTGCGATAATCCGCACAATCTATTAGCGGGTCCCCTAAAGAGAGTTGTAGATGCATGATCGTAAAAAAAATGAAATACCGATATAAAAAAATCAGGTTTTAAAATAGGTGGTATTTTACTGTAAAGTTTTCTTCGTAACAAATATTCATACAAAAGAGAAATCGTGCTATGAAACCAAGCGTGCGTGTGGGGTAAGTCGTTACCCCTTGAAGTTTTCCTGAAAGTATTGTTAAGCAATTTTGTCGAAAAGATGTGATAGCAAAGTTCAAAATATTTTAATGTAAAGTTTCAAATATGGTTGTTTTACATGAGATTCTTGGGTTAAATTTATTCTAAATATTGGTATTAAGATTATAAGTGAAGTGGTAAAATTAGATTGTCTAAATAATAAAGGAGAATGGAGTTATCGGTTTTAGAAAAGATGATATCGATAATAACTTCACTTTTACCGATGTTGATTACAAATGAAATTCAATGAAGAGAAAGAGAGTTTGGGAGGGACTTACAGTTTAGAAAGCTCAAAGAAAGGATTAGGCAGGAAAGGGTGTTGTGGCGTCGCGGGAGCTCCGGAATTGGTTTCGATATTCGCCGGAACCAACTTGCTCGCTAACTCCACTTTACTTCATTTGCACTAGAAACTTTTTTAAATAGAATTTTTAGAATGGTGCTGAGCCGAAGTAGGGGTTCACTGTGTATCGCACGTGCAATCTTTTGGGCTTCCAAAAAGTTAAAAAAAAATTCAGAAAAATATAATTGTGTATGATGAGAATCAAATAGAAGGACTATGTCATAGCAGTGCAAAGGCTTTACCAATGAGCTACAAATTATTTCTTGCTATTATTTAACAAAAGTAACTTATAACTCAAACTCAGACTGTAAAATTCATTTCTTGTATATTAACAGAAAATTTCCGTACAAAGATTTTAGAGTCGTTACAGAACCGTAATACTTTTAAGTTCCGCCACCATAAAATTGGAAAACGGTGCAAGTCCATGCCATTTATCACTTAGAAACAAAGTTTATGGTTTTTATCTGAAAAACGATGAAAGTCCATGTTATTTATTTATAAACATCAAACTCCGCGATATTTATTGGATAAACATACAAAAACCATTGTATTTCATATTATTTATCTATAATCGTCGTAATACATGGCATTTACGTGAAAATTCAGAAAGCTCATAGTGTTTTAGCAAAAATATGGATTTTTTTAACCGATGGTAAAACTGTAATTATAGAGAAATTTTGTCCTTCTCTATCTTTATGTGTTTTCCCATAAATGCCACTCACATATTTCGCATATTACTAATTTACCAAGCGGCATTCTCCAATTTGATGAGCTACAATTCCTAAGTGATTACTAAGTGATGGCAAAGTTGTAAATAAGTGGAAGTTCCGTCACTGTCAAAAGTTCACTACCCCTCTTGTCAATTTCTATTAGCATGAAGATAGTACGATTCACAATTTTTTTAATAATGTTTTCTATTAAAAAATGCAAGAAAAGATGGTCTATTTTTAAATGAAGAATTAAGACAAGCATGTTGCCTGTTCGATAAAGTTCGTAAAAAAATTGGGTTGTTTATTTTTGCATCAACTCGAATTTGATGGTTACTTCAGGTATCAAGAGTTCAAAGAACCGAATTTATGACCGATGATGGTTGGCTAGACTTACTAGGTCACACTTGTTTGATACAATAAGCAACGGGCCCAAAAAACACACGACTGGAGGCAATGATAATGATGTCATGGGAAAGTGCAATTAAATCACTGCAAAAGCATCACTAGTTTAGTGCCGGGTGCTTGTATATATAAAGCATATGCCCGATTTGCAATGTGACCGGCCTCTCAGTAGGCTAGGCAATTGATACTTTAAATAAATGTACTTCACGACCAATTTAAAATACTGTACCTATATGTATTCAGCTGTGTGACATGATATCATTGTAATTCCATGTGCCAAAATTTATCGTCATCGGTCACATGCATGCTATCTTTTCCGGAATAAATTCGCTTATGATTATTCCCTAGTTCCTACAATGCTTAAATCTTTAGGTGCAAACTAAAGTGGATGGATACAATCAAAGAAAGATCATTCTCCTCAATCATCATCACAAAAGCTTGAGAACCCGTGTTAATTTGCTTTGATGTTACGTTTAATATAAAGACACCAACCATGCATAAATAACCAGAGCAACAAACATACATCGCAACTCTCACCGCATTTTCAAAATTTGATGGAGAAACTTTCCATTTTAAATTCATGATCAAAATGAGCATCAATATTGACTAGGTTGAAAGGGTTAGCTTGGGTGGAAAATCATTTATCCCGAAATAAATTTTGTAGCCGTCCAATTCCCTTTTTAATAATAAGTATTTCTACTTTATGGTCCAAATATATAAAGTTTTTTCTCCATTCTCCTCAAAGCATTATAATGCAAAGTTTTGGACATATTAGGTATGTTTATCATTCATGGATAAAGTTTCAAGTCTACACGTCTCATGAGCTTGATGCATGCCGCCCATCAAAATCTTTGCCTGAAATGAAGAAACTCTACGTAACCGATATATAATGTTGATTTTGGGACTTTTGCTAATTATTTTCCAAATTAAATTATGTCATCGACATGTGTGGCCCAAACATATGCCTTGCCATGTCATGGCACACACCTTTTATCACGATGTGTTCACGGGTCTACAGAAAAGTCCGATCAGATACTGTTTACTTTGATCAACCTATTCCGAAGAATAAACACATGAAAAATTCTGTGATTTACTTCCAACTTGTTGAATCACAAGAAGGTCATAGATTTTAGCTGTTTATCGGCAATATAGTTCATATCGGAATCATTGTCAATGATTAACAAAATCATATGGAAATTGATGTATATATGTTTTAGGCCGTGAAGGTAAGATAAATGATGTCGACCATAAATATAAAAGAAAATCACGGAGAGTTGACTTCTTGTCCAATTTAGAAGAGTAATTCTTTCCCATGTCATTTACGTCCACGTTTCTTTTTGAAATTGTGATTTATATGGAAAACATGGACATCAAAACCGTATCAAGATCATGTGAAATTTAGTATACATGCAGCATGTGCTTTAGGCCATATGGTCATCAGATAAAGATGTCATCATGTCAATCATCAAAAAGAAAATTAAGTAGAGTCGGCTTTTTGACCAATTAGGGGACGGCTTGTCTCATATGTCATGTCATTCATGCTCACATTTCTCTTTGTTAAAGAAATATTCTTTTTGTTAGAGATAAGATTGAAAATCAAAAGTGTTAACAACTTTTCATTAGATCATTTTTTGGTTGTAACCAGCACATCTCTTCTAATCACTTCTAATCATATAGTAACAATCTAAATCTACGTAAATGAATTATGACTCCTCAGGTGTGATTTGAGGAAGGCGCTACCATCTTCATTATCATATGGTATCAGAGTAATTCTCTAATAGTCAACCACCAAAAATCTTATTAAAAAACCCCTATGTAAACCATCTTTTTTTCTCTCTCCTTCTCAAATATGGATTCATCATCCTTCCCTACCAACTCTAGCTGAATTAATTCCTCTACACTTCCTACTCTTACAACCTGATGCGACAAACATTTTATTTTGGCGTGCTCGAGTTCAACCATTTCTCCGTGCCAACAAGCTATGGTAGTATGTGGATGGGTCCTTTCCTTGTCCATCTCAAACCATATCTGCCTCCAACGACGATGGTGTTGAGATTAGTTTAAATCTAAATAGTTAGATATTATAGATAGAATTAAGATATTTATCTTATTTAAATAAAGATTTAGATCTAATTTAAAAAAGATGAAATATAATATTAGATAAGGATAAAGGACATTTATGTTAATTCTAATCTAAGTAGGAGAAAAATTATTCTATGGTATAAATAGAGAGATACTTTCATTAAAGCCAATTGGCAAAACGACGAACAAGAAAAAGCCCAGACAGGGAAAGACAAGATAGATGTAGTCTCAAGGTTTATGAGGGTGTTCCCACCCAAAAGTTGCGCCAATTCTTTGGCGCAGTACCACGTGCAAAGCACGTAGCACAAACACCAATGGGTGGGTGCAAGCGCCAACACTAACCAAATTGGTTGTGCGCAGCGTCAATGGATGGGCGCAGCGCCAAAAGTGGAACGCACGTGGCGCAAGCGTATTTATATGGTGAAGCACATGTTTCAATTAAAGCTTGAACTCTATTTTAGAAAATAATTTTCCATATATTTCTAAAACAGAAAGATTGTTTTTATTTAAATAGAAAATCTCTAGATCAAAAATCCAACGGTGTTTAAGTACTCTGGTTGATCATAGGATCAATTAAGATATCTCAAATGAGAGATTCTCTCAACTTTCTCAGCCATTCTCCTCTCCCATAAATATGAGCCTAGAAGATTAATCTCTATATACACATAAGCTCCCATAAGATGTACAAGAGACTTAAGTCTCTGCCGAAGAAAATTCTTCATCTTCCTCAAACCCTAGGTAAATAAATAGAGAAAAAACTCTCTTTTTGCCCTTCCACGAAACTAAAGCTTCTCAAGAACCTTAGGTTCTTCTTTCGGATCAAAGATCCATGAGAGAAATCTCCCCATGCTAAGAGGTTAACCTCTCATGGAAGACCAATCTCAAGATTTAAGATTTTGGAAGAAGAACTTTAGTATTCCTCCACCACAAAATGAAAATTCATCACGATCGTAGAAAATCGAAGCTTAAACTTCATGAGATCCGAGTCTCCACCAAGAACCATACCAGTCATCTATACTATGATTGTATACACAACAAATAAGACCCAAGATGATGAAAAATTCGATCTTGACGATTTTAATGATCAAAAGATCATTTTACAGAAGCTTATGCTTCATGAAAGTCAAGTTCTAAAAGGTTAACCTTTCCATTCCAAAGAGGATGGAGCTTAAGCTACCAAAACTCTAGCGCTGCGCCACGTGCAATGCACGGGTGCCGGCGCCAAAGTTGATCTGCTAAAGATTGCGTCAGAGCTTAAGCCCTCAATGTTGCGTTGCACCAAGTGCAAAATACATGCGCGAAGCGCAAATCCCATATCATGTTCCATCGAGCGCTATGCGCCAAACAAAGGATGGCAGCGCTAGCGCCAAACAAAGGATGGCAGCGCTAGCGCCATGAGCAACGCATGTGCACTAGAGCAGCGCTAGCGCTAAGTATATATGAGCGCCAAACAGACCCTTGGCTTAACAAATTAGCTAAGTCTTGAAGCTTAAACTTCCATGTGATTTAATGATCTGCTGAGAACAAAATTCTCATGCCACCTAAGTCGATCTAGTTCTCAAATGAGACTACGTACCCCTAGGAAAATCCTATATACATCTAGGTCGATCTAGTTCTCAAATGAGACTACATATCCTTAGACAAGGCCTATACACACCTAGGTCGATCTAGTTCTCATACGGAACTACTTATCCCAAGGCAAAACTTATATAACCCAAACCATCTAAGTCGGCCTTAATTCTCAAATGAGACTAACGTGTCCTTAGATAGAGCTTAAGCTTTCGTGTGAACCCATGGACCTCACAAATGTGAGAATGAACCTAAGTTCACTCCCGTTGGCATGCCAAGACACCAACATGGACCCTTTCAAGCAACGCTTGACCAAAATATAAAATGTAAGTACGGATTTCGACTAATCCACGCCCTATGGGCGACGACAAAATTAGTCTCTGTATACAATCCAAGGGCAAAACAAAGTAAACCAAATGACACGACACACAAAGAAAAAAACCTGGAGTGTAGAAAGTTGTTATTGTTCGCGATAACGTAATTAACTGCAGGGGCTTGCGCATGTAGGAAAAAGGCGTCCCCACAATCAATAAACCTCTCACACTAAGAGGGAATATGAAGTCAGCTACATCGGTTGCATCTATCCAAATCTCCGATATATGGCATTATAAATCAACTTAGTGTCTTCGGAGAGGTGGATGGATCATACCAATGCATCTGCCCCGAAATTCAGGCAAAACATTCCGACATCGGTCCGTCTCCCGGTTTTCGGCGGTAAACAGAGGGTTGTAACTCCCCTCTTTTAAGATGAGATCAAAAAAGGATGGGATGTAAGAGAGAGTTGAGATGTGTGAGATCTTATATACTTTATCTTCACTGAGATATTAGGGTTCTAATATATATTTGAGAGATCCCATTATATTAGATGATCAAATTAAGGAGAAGATAAGGTGACATGTGTACTCTTTCTTATATTAATGAAATCCTCGTGTTTGCCCCGTGGAGTAGACTGGTCGGTCGAACCACGTTAAAAACCCTCTGTGTAATTATCACTTCTTATGGATCACTGTCTCGCATGCTCGGACGTCAAAAACGGGATTTCCCCCTCGAAGATAGGTATCGGAGAAGGGGAAAATGTCACGTCCTGCTTCCCAGAATACGTAAACATGGCACGTGACAGAGCCAACCATACCACCTGCGGTTAGGAATCATCCCTCCATAGTCATATTACGGCTGTCTATCGGATATCAAGAACAGTAAAATATATAATCTAGCCAATGTAGGGTTCCTAGGCACACAATAGAGGTCTCACAAGGCATCAACCATGCCAATTTCAAATTTTATGGATGCCGAGAAACCCTAATACGGATCGTTGACTAGAAGTTTAGGCGATATACAAATCTAGTTAACAACATAACTAAAGATAAGAAGCTACAACCTTTGTAGATCCGGATATCCACTTCCTTGGCTCCACGTAGGCGTCCTCTCGCTGTCCATCTCGAATCCCGGACTCAATCGTCGGCTTGATCGGAGAAATGGGCGGACTAGGTCGTCGGCTTCGTGCCGAAGATGATCTACGTCGAGGCATCACAAGTTCAAGCTCCGACTTCACAAATTTGTGAAACTTGTGAAGAAAACACCCAAAACAACTTGGTAAGAGGTAGAGGGTGAAGAAATCGGAGGTGGGTTCACTTTGGAATTGGATTTCTCACTTTAGAACTCAAGTTGCCATTGATGGCATCAAGCTTTCTTGAAGAAGAAGATGATGAAGAAGAAGAAAGAATATGATGAGTGTTGTTAAATGAATAATAAAATCATTACTTATCATCTTCTAACCTTGGTTAGGTGTAGAGAATAGACCATGGTCAAGTGAGAATGGTTAGGGTTAAGCATGAAGACAAAATGGTCACTTTGGTCAAAGCTTCATGAAGCTTCAACAAGCTTCATGAAAGATAGAAACCATTTTGTATTCTTTTGCCATTTCTTTTTAATCCAAATAAAAAGAAAATAAAAGAATGAATAAATAAAAACCCTAACCACTCTCTTAACCAAGGTTTAATTCTTTACACTTAACCAAATGAGCAAGTATCATCAAACATGATACAATTATGTGCACAAAAGTATATCATATATACAACTTGCACATCAAGTGAGAAAATCCATTTAAAGTGAACCAATACTAGTTAATGCAAAGTAATATATCAAATATATAATTATACATTAAATCATTAAATCAACACTTGATTTAACGATCCGGTCATATCGCATATAACCGACTAGTATCCTATGTATCGGCTTATCGAATCAATCCTTGATTCGATATCTAGGTTATATCGAATATAACCATTCGATACATTCATCGCGAGAATGAAATACGGTATCACATACACGCATTATTCTCGGTCCTGCACATATCTCATATGCGCTCCTATTTCGTATCGCTTGAGCCAGGAAACCTCTGTGTAGGACTCTAAAGACTCGTCAATACTTCGGTAGCAGATGATGATCATATCAAGCACCCACAAGCCGCAAGAAACGTAACGGCCATCCGGGTATTGAGCGATCAGAAGATCGACGAGCTAGCCCGCTCACACTCCTGTGAATCCAACCAGTAACACTTACCGTACAGTCCGGTCTGTTCGTCTGATATGTCGCATATCAAGTCTAGGGGTGGTAAACGTCAGACCCCAATAACCGATAAGTCGTGCAGATGTGAGGCTCATAACGGGTCGAGAAACTACTGGTAACACTTACCAGCAAATCTCTGATCAGCCCTGGCCAGGGACTTCCCTGTTACGGCCAATCGAGCACTGCGCAACATTAACCCCCAATACCGGGAGAGACGAAACCCCTCCTATCGCTCATTGCCTCCATATGACTCGGGACTGTACCCAAAGACCACCGTTTTGCACGCCCTCATGGACGTGGTAAGGTGGAGATCAAAGCACAGTGGGAATCACACAAGACTCTATGACGATCTCGGGTCTACAGACTAACCTGTACAAGTGTCACCTGAGAACTGCCATCTGACGTGAGGTATAATACCATCTGGGAGTTCTCGGCGAGTCCGTCCAGTGTACCCAGTCTCCACTGAGCACCCATATACCATCTCTGATGTCAAACACCAATGGATATGGGATCATCCATCGCCCATCTCATGGGTCGAGAAGCGTATATGCTAGTCTACACTGGTATATCGATGCCCTGTCTCGATACACCCACGACTAGGGACCTTGAAGGATGTACTTATGGACTACCATGTCCCCACTAGTATGATCTGCATCATAGTCCAGGTAGTCAAGTACACATCCTAAGGGCTTTATCAACATGTAACTATAAGACAGTTTAAAAAGACAAGTGTACATGTTAAGATAAAGAGTAACCAGATAGCATACTATCATATCGAGCAAGAAAGTCATCTCTATATATGTCCAAGTATCCAATATAATATACATCATCTGTACAATACTGGCCTCTAGGGCATACATACAACTAACAATCTCCCACTTGCACTAGGACCAGCTGCTGTAGTATCGCATACCGAGCATCCCGAAGTGTCTCTCAAACTGTATCTGGGGAATGGCCTTCGTGAGTGGATCCGCCGTTTTGTTCTTCGTGTCAACCCTCCTGACCTCGATCTCCCGGCGATCAACTATCTCCCGGATCAGGTCATACCGCATCAGAATATGCCTGGATTGCTGATGGGACCTGGGTTCCTTGGCCAAAGCCACCGCTCCATTGTTATCGCAATACAAAGGTATTGGATGCTCAATGGATGGAACCACTCCAAGCTCAGTAATGAACTTCTTGATCCAGACAGCCTCTTTGGCAGCATCATTGGCAGCGATGTATTCAGCCTCCATCGTCGAGTCTGCCACGGTTTCCTGCTTGGAACTCTTCCAGCTAACCGCCCCTCCGTAAAGGGTAAAGACAAATCCCGACTGCGACTTAGAGTCGTCCTTATCACTCTGGAAGCTCGAATCGGTAAAGGACTCCACTTGGAGTTCTCCGTTACCATACACCAAGAGCATCTCTTTAGTCCTTCGCAAGTACTTGAGAATACTCTTCACAGCTGTCCAGTGACTCTCTCCAGGATCAGCTTGATACCTGCTTACTACACTTAGTGAGTATGCTACATCGGGTCTGGTACATAGCATCGCATACATGATAGAGCCTACAGCCGAAGCATAGGGTATCCCTTGCATGCGAGCTCTCTCCAAATCAGTCTTGGGAGACATCTCTTTGGAGAGAGTGACTCCAGAAATCGTGGGCAAGTTCCCACGCTTGGATTCTTCCATACTAAACCTCTTTAGTATGGTGTCAATGTACCTGGATTGGGACAATCCCAAAATCCGTTTGGATCTATCTCTATAGATCCTAATTTCCAATATGCAGGAGGCATCACCAAGATCTTTCATTGAGATTCTTTGTGATAAGAAGAGCTTGACCGATTGCAGCATAGGAATATCATTTCCTATCAAGAGTATGTCGTCTACGTACAATACGAGGAAGACAACCCTACTCTCTGCTACCTTCTTGTAGATACAAGGTTCATCTGGGTTTTTGACGAAATCAAACTCTTTGATAACGACGTCAAAGCAGATGTTCCAACTCCGCGATGCTTGCTTTAATCCATAAATGGATTTAAGCAGCTTGCATACCTTCCCACTGCTCCCACTGTCTACGAAGCCCTCTGGCTGAGTCATGTACACGCACTCTTCTAAATCACCGTTTAGAAAGGCGGTCTTAACATCCATTTGCCAGATTTCGTAGTCATGATATGCAGCGATGGCAAGCATGATCCGGATGGATTTAAGCATAGCCACTGGAGAAAAGGTTTCGTCATAGTCCACACCTGGTCTTTGACGAAAACCCTTTGCTACAAGTCTAGCTTTGAAAGTTTCCACTTTCCCATCTACACCAAGTTTCTTCTTGAAGATCCACTTGCTCCCAATGGGTTTTACCCCTTCAGGAGCAACATCCAAAGTCCATACTTTGTTGGTGTACATGGATTCTATCTCGGACCGCATTGCATCCAGCCATTTCACTGAGTCCCTACTCGTGATGGCCTGCTCGAAGCTAGTTGGGTCATCATCCTCCATGATGCAATCCTCGCTCCCACCATCCATGAGAAAACCGTAGTATCTCTCAGGTTGGCGAGGAGCCCTACTAGATCGGCGGAGAGGCTGGGGTTCGTCGGGAGCTACTGAATCCTCTGGTTCAACCAAATCTTCTGTCGTAGTCTGTATTGCTGGAACCTCTTCCAGTTCTACCTCCTTGCCACTAATCTTTTTTTCAAGAAATTCCTTTTCTAAAAAGGTGGCATGTCGAGAAACAAACACCTTTTGTTCCTCGGTGTGGTAGAAGATATACCCGCGCGAATGTTTGGGATATCCAATAAACTTACACAGAATGGACCTTGCCGCGAGTTTGTCCGGATTTTGCGTTTTTACATATGCCGGACAACCCCATATCTTAACATAATTAAGACATGGTCTCTTTCCTTTCCATATCTCATATGGAGTGGTTGGCACGGATTTGGTGGGAACCATATTCAATAGGTCTGCAGCTGTTTCCAGTGCATTTCTCCAGAAGGAAATAGGTAACTCAGCTGTGCTCATCATAGAGCGCACCATATCTAATAGGGTGCGGTTCCTCCGTTCTGATACACCGTTGTGCTGTAGTGTATATGGAGGAGTCAGCTGAGAGAGAATCCCATTCTCTTTTAGGAAGTCCAGGAATTCATTGCTCAAGTATTCACCTCCTCGATCAGATCGAAGGATTTTAATACTTTTTCCGGTTTGGTTCTCGACTTCTTGTTTATATTCTCTAAATTTCTTAAAAGCTTCTGATTTGTGTTTCATCAGGAACACATATCCGAATCTAGAGAGATCGTCAGTGAATGTAATGAAGTACGAAGAACCATCCCTGGCATGTGTTGACATAGGACCGCATACATCACTATGTATCAGTCCCAAGAGTTCGGTAACTCTTTCTCCGTGTCCCGTAAACGGAGTTTTGGTCATCTTGCCTTTGAGACATGACTAGCAAGTGTCATAAGATGAAAATTCAAACGGATTTAAATATCCATCTTTATGCAACTTAGCTAGTCGTGTCGCATTGATGTGACCCAGTCTACAGTGCCACAAGAAGGATTCGTTCAGTTCAGAACTCTTCCTCTTGTGTGTGTTTGTTATGCTCAGAACTGTTAATTGATTTAGAACATAAATGCCATTGCACAACGTGCCTGATCCAACCAACTTTTGGTTACGGAAAATGTTCATAACATTATCCTGTAATACAAAATTATATCCCTCTTTGCTGAACAAAGAAACCGATATAATGTTGCATATCAGGTTCGGCATGTAATAGCATTCGTTCAGAACCAATGTATTACCAGTTGGTAATACAAGGTGATATTCCCCGACAGTCTTAGCTGCAACAATTGCACCATTTCCAACTCTAATGTCTTTATCACCTTCTCCAAGTTCTCTATCTTTCTTGAGCCCATGTAACTGATTACATATATGGGATCCTGACCCGGTATCTAATACCCAGGACGTAGGGCAAATGGAGAAACAGTTCTCTGTAACGAACACACCCGAAGAAAATGCATCAACATGTACTTTCTTCAATCGGGTGGCATGGAAATCCTGGTATTCCCCTATATCCTGTTCAGTCCTATAACTCTTATAAGAAAGAACGGAACCAACGTTCCCCAGCACAGTATAACATGCGGGTTCGGTCAATACATCCATATTATTATCTTTATTATGGCATGAAATGGTCGCTACCTGGAGAGAGAGAGAAGAAAACACTTTAGCGTAAGCTCGTGCAAGATCAGATTGGTTATTATCTTATCTAATCAGGATGGCTCCCACTGGTTTTTATCAAATCTTCCTTCAAACCCTAAAAGGAAAGACTAGCCGGGATTAATTACACACTACAAGTTCGCCAATCTTTCAGCCAGGCCAGTGTCGGTACTTTGAGGGAGGTGATTAGTCGAAAATATTGCATATTTTAACCGGCAATTTCCTTATCATTTGCATCCATATAGAAGTGTACGGTATTCATAATTCACATATTAGCAAATCGGTCGCAAAATATCAGATTACATGTATTCGACCTTAAAACCATCATTTCTAGGGAAATTGACTACATTGCATCACATAGCATATTTTCTATATCTTGCAACCCGTGTTTCGAAGTCTATGCAGGAAAAGAGATGCTTGCTCGATCATTACATCGCTCGACCATTACAATTGCTCGTAAACTCACTCAACTCAAATCTGGTATCAACACAGAAGGGAACTGAAATTCTAAAACATCAGAGAAAAGCCCAAACAGCAGTACCAAGCAACAGAAGAAAGCACAGATCCCAACCTCATCAATGTGCGGCGGAAGGGCGGCCAATGCCCACCTCATGCGGCGGTTGCGCGGCGGGACCAGGGAGTCGCTCCTCAAATTTCACCAAAACTCCTGTTTCAGTTCCCACTGCTCAGAAATGCACACAAAGTTCCAGAATATTCCAGATATTTCCACCAGATCAGCAAACACCTAAACTAGCCTAATACTTCTAGAACTTTCCCTAAAACCCTAGCTTAAACCCTAAGCTAACTCCTAACAAACTCCTTCTAGAAACCCTTCAACAAACTTTGGGAGGGAAAGTTCTAATTCAAATCTAACCTAGGGTTTGGGAGTCTATAAATATGACCCTAGGCTCATCATTTGATAATTATTCAACCTTGGGAAAGCTTAGAAAAATCAATCCCATTCTTCCTCTTCCTCAAGTTTAGTGAGAGAGCTTGTAGGAAACCCTAACCCTAAATCCAACAACAATTCAAGATCTTGAGTGCAAGCCAAGCAAGATGCCTTCAACCCTTTTATGAGCCGAGCCGATCTTCAATCGGGCAAGAGATCAAAGTAGATCCACGATCCACGGAGACGAGCGAAGCCGAGTCAACGATCGATTTCTTCTTCTTGTAGATTCTTGAAAGAATGTATTGAAATTGTTGATTAAATAAAAGGTGATATTCTTTTATCTTGTTTTCTTTAAATTCCGCATCATGTTATCATTACTATTCTTGAATATTGTCTTTGTGGTGATGTGTGAATAAAACTCCGCTCGTCGGGGAGTCGAAACGATCTTTAGTATGATGATGTAACAAATTTGTAATCGATTCTTGAATTCCACGAGTTTGTAAACCCTAGCAAGTTCAAGAATCGACGACCCAATTCGTTGCGATGCTTTCTTGATCGACATCGCTCGAGATTGGGGAGTTCCGATCGTTTCTTGAAATTGCTAGAGGCTAGAATATAAATGGTATCCTCGAAAGAACAAGGGTTAAGAGATGAAACCCTAATTTCATCAAGAAAACCCTAACTCTCGTCGATCACCATTGATCTAGTATCAATTCTTCGAAGGACAAGAACACGAAACCCTTTAGATTACATCACCTCTAAAGATCCGATCGACTCCTACGAGCCTCTCTTATATTCTTGATTGTTGATTGGAAATATTATCAAAACAACCGATTCTTGATTGTTTATAGTTTCTTGATTCTTGAGTAAAGAATAGTGACACTCGAATACAAATCACATCTTGAATCATGTTTTCGTTTATTGTTGCTTAACATTTCATTTCAAACGTATCAAAATACAATTGAATTGCACAATCCCTGTGAACGATCCGCACTCATTCATTAACTACATCCGATACCGTGGTTTGATTACGGTCAATATAATTTTTTGATTGTCGTTACTTTTTACATATACACGTCAGAAAATGGTTCAATCAAAATGGCGCCGTTGCCGGGGATCGCGCTAATTCATTTGCATTTATAGTTTGAAGTGAAAGAATTATTACGTTCTACTTCTTGAATTCAAAATTCGTACAAACTCTTACACGTGTGTTGTGATTTGATTGCAAGGTGATCTGGAGCATTCTGTTCTGTGGAAAAATTTGTTTGAATATACCAGAGAGCTGGAGATAGCAACAGAAGCTCTCTGGTGAAATTGTGTACAGTGAACCCACAATAGGACCGCGGAAGAGCGGCAAAAAGCCACAATACGCGGCGGAAGCGCCGCAGCTTTGAGTGATCTCTGGAAAATTTTCCAGCAGGTGATTTCTGTCTTTCTCCCCTCTCTCTTTTTAGCTCCAATTAACCCTTTTCTGCAGGATTCTTTGCAAATAAATCGCAGCGCCGCAAAGCAAAATTAAAATTGTGCGTGTTTTTGATTTCTTGGTTGTTTGCATTCTAATACGGAAATTTAAGGGGCACGGCCAAATCCAAATTAGGTGGGGATTTCATTACCCTTCCTAGGCCCCGAAAATCGTCAAACTTGCATCCGCATTACCCCCATTAACTAAAAGAAATCTAGAGAAGACTCTAAGGACTGTCGTGCTCAATAGGACAAGAGAAGGTCGTGGGTAATTCATTGCTTATCCGCGTTTTCTTGTGGTGCCTAAGGCGAGTGTGTCTAAGGCTAGTGGTTATTAATTAGGTCCACTGTAGTGGTGGTTCCTTCCCACTTACCTGGCACTTATCCGGCCATAGGGGGACAAAGAGGCAGTGGAGGATTCTATCCTGCGGCTTGTCTTTTGGCAGTTAGGAGCGGTCTAGAGATCGGACCTAGGTGACCATTAGATTCTAGGGTTTGTGTGCTGCATTTGTTTTGTCGCATCATTTTTTCAAAATCCGTCCCTTTTTCAAAGCAAGCACCGCATTTCATTCATCCCTAATTATAAGTCAACGCTGCCACTTGTACTAACCCTTTTTAGTACAAGATAGGCTGGACACGGGATTCTAGTGCCCGTTTAGTCCGCGTGCCCTTTATCGACTCCGAAGTCGATAATTCTCCATTTACCTTTTCTTTACCCACTACCACACCCACACCGATGGATCCGAATCCATCAAACTTCTTTAACCCTAATCTGCCACCGTCCGTTGGTGCGCAGAATCCTACTCCACCCCACATTTCTCTCCAGGAAAGATGCTATCCACATAGAGGTCCTCTTTCGACCTGCTTATCCACACCACCAGCCAATGGGGATAACTTTGAAATAAAGCCCCAGTATATCAATCTTTTACCCAAATACCACGGACTCGAGACCGAGGACGCTTACGTTTTCATTACCAAATTTGAAAACGTATGCGCAATGATGGGTACGTCTCAACTTTCAGTGGATGCGATGCGTCTACGACTTCTTCCATTTACTTTGTGCGATATAGCCGAGAAGTGGCTATACAACACCACCGCACACTCTATTACGAATTGGGAAGAATTCATCGCTGCATTCCTTAAGAAATTTTACCCAGTCCAAAAGACGGCTCGAATCCGTAGCGAACTGAACCAATTTGCCCAGCTCCCTGCCGAACCATTTTCAAAATACTTTGAACGTTTCAAGGATCTATTGGTTCAATGTCCTCACCACGGCATCCCGAGATGGGAGCTTTGCCGAATCATATATGAGGGCAGTAACCCTAGCACTAAACAGAGCCTTGAAAACATGTGTCAAGGTACATTTATGACTAAAGATGACGGGGAAGCTTGGCGATACTTAGAAGAGTTCGCTGAAAAGTCACTAATTTGGGAGAGTGGAACACAACCATTGAATAGGGGTGGCGTACACCAAATAGATGTGTCCATAGGTGTTCGAGCTGAAATGGCAGCCATGCAAAAGAAGCTCGACGCTATGGAACACAAATTTGCAGCAGCCTCCCTAAACCCAATGTCGCTCCCCAAAACTGTTTGTGGGTGCTGTTCTGATCCGTCACATTTAACGGAAGAATGTCCATTAAACTCTGCGTTTCAAGGTCACGAGCATTCTAATGCCGCATTTCAAAGACCTCGAAACGATCCATATTCTTCCAGTTACAATCAGGGTTGGAGGAACCACCCGAATTTTGCTTGGAACCAAAACCAATCTCAAAACACGGTTCCAAACACGAATCAATTTCAACGGGCTCTTCCTCCACCACAACAGCAACCCCTACAACTCACTCAGCACCCCTACCCGTCACAAAATTTCCAAAATCAGGGCAACACTCCTGCACAGTCTAATCCTATGCAGCCCTGCTCTGACGAGTTCTCTCAATTCACTCAAACCATGAAATCACTTTTATCAAATTTCATGGATGTTTCGACTGAAGTTAGATCTTCCGTCAGTGAAATAAAGAAAAACTCAGCGTCCCAAGCTGAGAGTATTCGCACGATGGAAGCCGAAATCGCACGCTTAAAAGCCGAAATGAGTGCGAGAGAAAAAGGGAAACTTCCCTCTCAACCCCTACAGAATCCTGGGCATTACAATGTAAATGCCATTACAACGTTGAGATCGGGAAGAGTGCTGAACAATCATGTCGGGGAAGATATTGATAATACTGAAAATCATATCAACACCCCGGCTGAGTCTTTCCCACACACACACACTTCACCTTCTGATCCTTCTTCTTCTACCAAACCACCTTCGCACGAGCCTATTCTCCATTTCCCTTTAGGCTCCACACCTTCACCCAACCCTTATAGTTCTCCACAGACGGTCCCCACACCTCCTTTGGGACCTCGTCTACCCCCCTTTCCTTCTCCTATGATGGACCCCGCGCTTATTGCGAAAGCACCTTACCCGAACCGGCTAAGGGCTAATAGAACGAGTCCTCATATGGAGAAAATTTTAGAGATGTTCAAACAGGTTAACATCAATATCCCTCTCCTAGATGCGATTCAGCAAGTCCCCGCTTATGCGAAGATTCTAAAGGACTTGTGCACTAGGAAGAGGAAGACCCAAGTGCCGAAGAAGGTCTTTATGTCTAACAATATCAGCACTGCTTTTATACCCCAGCTTCCAAAGAAAAGAAAGGACCCAGGTTGTCCTACAATATCGATTTCGATTGGGGGTAAAAACATAAATCGTGCTCTGTTAGACCTTGGCGCGAGTGTTAACCTGTTACCTTATTCTGTCTATGAGCAATTAGGGATTGGAGAGCTGAAACCTGCTCATTGTACTCTCCAGATGGCAGACCGATCTATCACCAAACCAAGGGGAGAATTAGAGGATGTGTTAATAAAGGTCGGGGAATTTGTTTTCCCTGTAGACTTCATTGTGCTAGACACACATCCTGTAGCAAACCCCCAGGGCCAAATTCCGGTGATTCTAGGTCGTCCTTTCCTTGCCACTTCCAACGCTGTTATAAACTGTAGAAATGGTTCAATGAATTTATCATTTGGAAATATGACCATTGAACTAAATATCTATAAAGTTGGAAGTCAGCCGTCAGAACCCTCTGCTCATATTTTAGATGTGTGCTCTGTCCATGAGATCGCTCCCGATAGTTGTGGAGCTGAGGATCTTTGCTTTACTGATCTCGATGACATTAGCACATCTCTGTTTGACTTAGCACATGATCTTAGTGAGGACACTTTAGCTACACATGAGTCCTGCACTTCTGACTTTTCTCCACCCGAGTCTGTATCTTTCACAGGCTCTGAGCTTCTTTGTAGATCCAAAAATCAATCTATGACCCTTCCTTCTATCATTTCTCCGCCTGAGTTAGATCTCAAAATTTTACCTTCTCACCTAAAATATGCTTATCTTGGTGAGAACGAGTCATTACCGGTTATCATTTCCGCTTCTCTTGCATCAGAGCAAGAGAATGCCCTTTTATCGGTATTGAGATCTAACAAAGAGGCGTTTGGTTGGAGTATGGCGGACATCAAAGGGATTAGTCCCTTGATAGTTGAACATCATATACATGTGATGGATGATGCCAGACCAACCCGAGAACCACAGAGACGGTTGAATCCCGTCATGAAGGAAGCTGTCATGAAAGAAATCGTCAAGTGTTTAGATAGTGGTATCATATACCCCATCTCCGATAGCCAGTGGGTGAGTCCTATACATGTCGTTCCTAAGAAATCCGGCATCACAGTTATCACAAATGAAGCAAATGAGTTGATTCAAACACGCGCCCAAACTGGGTGGCGTGTATGCATCGATTATAGAAAACTCAACGCTGCTACGAGGAAAGACCATTTTCCTCTACCATTTATTGATCAAATGCTGGAACGCTTAGCGGGACGAGAGTTTTATTGTTTTATGGACGGATACTCAGGCTACAATCAGGTCCCCATCGCCAAAAAGGATCAAGATAAAACCACTTTTACTTGTCCTTTTGGTACCTTTGCTTACAGTCGCATGCCCTTTGGGCTATGCAATGCTCCCGCTACCTTTCAGCGGTGTATGATGGGGATATTCTCTGATATGGTGGAGAATTTTCTGGAGATCTTTATGGACGACTTCTCGATTTTTGGAGACTCTTTTTCTGATTGCCTAGCGAATCTAGACGCTGTTCTTACTCGTTGCAAAGAGAAGAACTTGACATTAAACTGGGAAAAATGCCATTTTATGGTCCAAGAAGGAATAGTCCTTGGACATGTCATTTCACAGAAAGGCATTGAGGTTGACAGAGCTAAAGTAGATGTCATTCAAAACCTGCCTCATCCCAAAAGCGTCAAAGATATTCGCTCTTTCCTTGGCCATGCGGGCTTTTATAGGAGATTCATAAAGGACTTTAGCAAAATTGCTAGACCTTTAACACTACTCCTGGCCAAGGATACGACCTTCCATTTTGACTCGGATTGCGAGACAGCTTTCGACTCACTTAAACACTCACTCACCACAGCCCCCGTTTTATCATCACCAAATTGGGACTACCCCTTTGAGCTGATGTGTGACGCATCTGATTTTGCAGTAGGTGCAGTCTTAGGACAGCACATCGAAAAGATGCCACACGTGATTTACTATGCTAGTAAGACCCTGAATGATGTGCAAATCAATTATACAACCACCGAGAAAGAGCTTTTAGCGGTTGTATTTGCGTTAGAAAAATTCAGGCCTTACTTAATCGGCTCACCTATAGTAGTATATACTGACCATTCCGCTTTAAAACATCTTCTGGCGAAGAAAGATGCAAAAGGTCGACTAATACGTTGGATCCTACTGTTACAAGAATTTGATCTTGTTATCAAAGATAAAAAAGGATGTGAAAACGTAGTAGCTGACCACCTTTCACGCATCGTTTCTTCCCCTGTGACCCTGCCGATCAATGATTCATTCCCTGATGAACAACTCTTGAGCGTATCCGCTGAACCATGGTTCAGGGATATTGTGAACTATCACGCCACGGGACTTATACCGAGCGATTGGTCAAAACAGGACAAATACCGTTTTCTTTCCCAAGTAAAACACTTTTACTGGGACGAGCCCTATTTGTTTAAATATTGTCCTGATCAGATCATTCGCCGGTGCGTCCCAAATGAAGAGTTCAAGAGTGTTCTTTCATTTTGTCATGATCAGGCTTGTGGGGGTCACTTTGGTCCTAGAAAGACAGCGGAAAAGGTTTTGCAATGTGGATTTTATTGGCCGACCTTATTCAAGGACGCATTTGAGTATTGCAAAACCTGTACACAATGTCAGTATACGGGTAGAATATCTCAGAGGAATGAAATGCCTCAGCAACCCATTCTGGTTGCTGAAATGTTTGATGTTTGGGGCATTGATTTTATGGGTCCTTTTCCCAACTCCTTTGGGAATCTGTACATTTTGCTGGCGGTTGATTATGTCTCAAAGTGGGTAGAAGCCATTCCATGTCGCACTAATGACAGGAAAGTTGTCATTAAGTTCTTGAAAGAGAATATCTTTTCGCGATTTGGACACCCACGCGCTATCATTAGCGATAATGGGACGCACTTCTGCAACAGATCTTTCGAGACTCTGATGCGAAAATACTCAATCAACCACCGTCTTTCTACACCCTATCATCCCCAAACAAGCGGGCAGGCTGAGATCTCAAACAGACAAATCAAACTTATCCTGGAGAAAACTGTTGCTAAAAATAGAAAAGATTGGTCGACCAAATTGACGGATGCTCTTTGGGCATTCAGAACTGCATATAAGACCGACCTAGGAATGTCTCCATATAGGATAGTTTTTGGTAAAGCATGTCATCTACCTGTTGAGATAGAACATAAAGCATTGTGGGCTATAAAAGAAATAAATTTTGATCTAAACCTTGCTTGCAACTTTCGGAAGCTGCAACTTAACGAGCTAAGCGAACTCCGCGATGAAGCTTATGATAATGCTGTAATCACAAAGAATAGGACTAAGGTTTTTCACGATAAAAGCATTTTAAGGAAAACATTTTTACCTGGTCAACAAGTCCTTCTTTATGATTCACGATTACACCTTCACGCGGGTAAGCTCCGATCTCGATGGAAGGGACCTTTTGTTGTGCGGTCTGTATTCCCGCACGGGGCAGTAGAAGTAGAAAATGTTAAAAACGGCACAGTTTTCAAAGTAAATGGACATAGACTAAAGCCGTATTTTTCCACTGACCCCACGGAGGAGCTCTTGTTCTTACAAGAGCCAGTTTATTTGGATTAAAATTCCTCCGTCTCACCTTCATGTCCAGTATATCATTGCATCATCTTTTGAATGAAGGTGAGTGAAAGATAAGTTTGGGGGAAGTTCTTCACTTATATATTTTGCCCCCACTAATAATTCCCCCCAGATTTACAGATTTTTGTAGGTATAGCTGTCGGCAACAGTGAGGACACTGTTGAAAACAAGTTTGGGGGAGGTTTGTGCTTATTTTCGCATCATTTGCATATCATCTGCATAAGCACAAAACATTTTTTTTAAAAATCTATAAAAATTGAAAAATTTTCAAAACCCATAAAAATTTAAAAATTTTCAAATATAAAAATAATTTTAATATTTACACTCTTTTTGTATATAAATAAAATAATGAAAGTTTAGATAGTGAAAAATTGCATCCATGAGATTAGAAAATTTTAGAAAACTAAGAAAATTAGAAGTTTTCTTATACGAACTAGTAATAAGTAGTTATGAGCCGTTGTCCCAAGGGTTAGTAAGATGAAGGACGTCACTAATCTGAGGATAAAAATAAGTCTGAAAAATAGTTTCTATTCTGGAAGCCTAACATTTTGAACGTGGCTACCCTGCTATTCGCACTTACACACGTCTTGAAGCCTGGGATAGTAGAGGATACCTTGAAATGCTCTTGTCTTAAAGCCAAAAGTATGAAAAAAAAATATGTGTTTTAAAATGGTGAGAAAAATGGATACTGGTTTTGTTATCACCGAGGGCAATAAAAATATATAGCAAAAGGGTGCTTCTTCACCTAGTGCCCCAAGGTCAACTGGTCTGGGAGTCACTGCTATGCCTGAGGTGGTGCAAGACGAGGAAAATACACCAAGCATGCAAGCACATTAGTAATCGGTCGGTTAGTACCTCAAGAAGTATTAACGGTCGCATGAAAGTGTGTAAGCAATCTCGTTTGCCAAGAAGTACTGAGGCTGATGGGCAAGGGTATGATAGCTTGAATTGAATTCTCCGGGTGTAGGGATGTCTTTACACACACGCAGGGTGATATGATCGATGTTTGGAATAAAGATAGGAATGAAGAATAAGACGATGTTTTATTGAGGGAGGACGTGATTTCTGACATCTTTTCATGACCATTAAGATAGGGCTCATGACAACCGAAAAGCTAGCTTAGTTGGAAACCCTAATTTTCAAAGTCTTTCTTTTACGATTCTCTTCTTTAAATGTAATATTCATGATCTTGCTTTTATTATTGGATTTTGTGGGTGCAATCCGCTGAAAACCCTCAGGAGACAACACTCCTCCTACTAGGGACACCTAGAGGTTTAAAGGCTTGTTGCACATGCTCAGTGCAATCGTGTTGCCTACGAAAGTGTGCTAGTTAGTTTTTCTCTTTCTTTATTTTCTCCTTCTCTCTTTTTAATAAAACATTCTCTCGAGACGATCGAAATTAAGTTTGGGGGTATTTGATTAGTTGAAAATATTGCATATTTTAACCGGCAATTTCCTTATCATTTGCATCCATATAGAAGTGTACGGTATTCATAATTCACATATTAGCAAATCGGTCGCAAAATATCAGATTACATGTATTCGACCTTAAAACCATCATTTCTAGGGAAATTGACTACATTGCATCACATAGCATATT
This sequence comes from Agapanthus africanus, assembly GCA_030015575.1. Classification (NCBI taxonomy): domain Eukaryota; kingdom Viridiplantae; phylum Streptophyta; class Magnoliopsida; order Asparagales; family Amaryllidaceae; genus Agapanthus; species Agapanthus africanus. Next base: position 88,535,525 of record JASDDO010000019.1, on the reverse strand, counting down.
TTCTATATCTTGCAACCCGTGTTTCGAAGTCTATGCAGGAAAAGAGATGCTTGCTCGATCATTACATCGCTCGACCATTACAATTGCTCGTAAACTCACTCAACTCAAATCTGGTATCAACACAGAAGGGAACTGAAATTCTAAAACATCAGAGAAAAGCCCAAACAGCAGTACCAAGCAACAGAAGAAAGCACAGATCCCAACCTCATCAATGTGCGGCGGAAGGGCGGCCAATGCCCACCTCATGCGGCGGTTGCGCGGCGGGACCAGGGAGTCAGCTCCTCAAATTTCACCAAAACTCCTGTTTCAGTTCCCACTGCTCAGAAATGCACACAAAGTTCCAGAATATTCCAGATATTTCCACCAGATCAGCAAACACCTAAACTAGCCTAATACTTCTAGAACTTTCCCTAAAACCCTAGCTTAAACCCTAAGCTAACTCCTAACAAACTCCTTCTAGAAACCCTTCAACAAACTTTGGGAGGGAAAGTTCTAATTTAAATCTAACCTAGGGTTTGGGAGTCTATAAATATGACCCTAGGCTCATCATTTGATAATTATTCAACCTTGGGAAAGCTTAGAAAAATCAATCCCATTCTTCCTCTTCCTCAAGTTTAGTGAGAGAGCTTGTAGGAAACCCTAACCCTAAATCCAACAACAATTCAAGATCTTGAGTGCAAGCCAAGCAAGATGCCTTCAACCCTTTTATGAGCCGAGCCGATCTTCAATCGGGCAAGAGATCAAAGTAGATCCACGATCCACGGAGACGAGCGAAGCCGAGTCAACGATCGATTTCTTCTTCTTGTAGATTCTTGAAAGAATGTATTGAAATTGTTGATTAAATAAAAGGTGATATTCTTTTATCTTGTTTTCTTTAAATTCCGCATCATGTTATCATTACTATTCTTGAATATTGTCTTTGTGGTGATGTGTGAATAAAACTCCGCTCGTCGGGGAGTCGAAACGATCTTTAGTATGATGATGTAACAAATTTGTAATCGATTCTTGAATTCCACGAGTTTGTAAACCCTAGCAAGTTCAAGAATCGACGACCCAATTCGTTGCGATGCTTTCTTGATCGACATCGCTCGAGATTGGGGAGTTCCGATCGTTTCTTGAAATTGCTAGAGGCTAGAATATAAATGGTATCCTCGAAAGAACAAGGGTTAAGAGATGAAACCCTAATTTCATCAAGAAAACCCTAACTCTCGTCGATCACCATTGATCTAGTATCAATTCTTCGAAGGACAAGAACACGAAACCCTTTAGATTACATCACCTCTAAAGATCCGATCGACTCCTACGAGCCTCTCTTATATTCTTGATTTTTGATTGGAAATATTATCAAAACAACCGATTCTTGATTGTTTATAGTTTCTTGATTCTTGAGTAAAGAATAGTGACACTCGAATACAAATCACATCTTGAATCATGTTTTCGTTTATTGTTGCTTAACATTTCATTTCAAACGTATCAAAATACAATTGAATTGCACAATCCCTGTGGACGATCCGCACTCATTCATTAACTACATCCGATACCGTGGTTTGATTGCGGTCAATATAATTTTTTGATTGTCATTACTTTTTACATATACACGTCAGAAAATGGTTCAATCAGGAGGTCCCCTGTGCTTTCGCACGAACCTAATTACTGTAAACCTTATTTTCCCAGAGGCGTAACCCCGTTGACACCTTTCTAGACACCTACTTGATCGGCTAATTGTAATGTGTAAAACTCTCCCAGGAGTAACTCTTACTCGCAGCGGGTATCGGGATCCAACTATCTCATAGAAGGTATGCAATCTCATTGCAAATTTCAACACTTGAAATTCCCGACAATATTTTGCCCCTAGCGTCCTATGACCTTGACGCAGGCCAACGAACCATAGTGCGCTAGTCAAGTTCAACCCGTCATTTCCTGATTGAATTAAACCCACCCGTACGACCCTTGACGCAGGTCAACAAAGTCGCACGACTACCCTAATCCAATCTGCATCATATGCATAAACAAATAAATACTAGTTAGCTACCGCACACTACGCCTTGACGCAGGCCAACAAACGTAGCACGAATACTAACTACTACTTATCTGAAATGACGGAGGGCTACGACAGGTTTTTCTGAAAACCTATTGCGTAATGAACTTGATATCGTTGTAGAATCAAATGAAGTTTTGAAATGGAGTGATTTAGAGGCTTTTCCAGTTTTGCTAAAGGGGTCACTCCCGGTGAAGGGATCGTCGGCCCTTTCCTCGTCGAATGAGGTGCGAGATATATCATATATATCACTGTGCAAAGCAGAAACTATAGAAGCAATCAAAAACAAACCGAGTGTGTAGCATCTGCCAGTTATTGCTAAAGGAGTCACTCCCGGTGAAGGGATCTCGGTCCTTTCCTCATCGAATAACGTGCAGGATATATCATATATACCGCTATGCAAAGCAAGAACTGTAGCTACCTATTTTGTTTAAAATCTGATTCTACAACATCTTAGGTTTCTTTTCTTTCATTAATCACATTAATGAAGTCCCATCATTTAAGTCACCTAAACATCACAGATAAATACGACGTACACTTATGCCATCCGCATTCGCCTCGATGTCCCCTCGTGCACCGTTAGGTTAGGTAACTAACGACAGAGCAGGGCAGGGCTAGTGCGGGTGAAAAACATAAGTAACGTCTATATAATATATCATATATACTATATATAGTAACTATCACAGAACATCACAGATATCCCAGCAGAAGAAACATATGAAATATTGGATATACTAGGACGTCCGTGTTTTCAATACGAGCCAGTATAAAACACGGATTCCACGGTCGTGATGAATAGCCAATCCCACACCCCTAGACCCCTACGAGAGCGGAAAGCAACCCTACCAATTCTAGGGTTAGGAGACCCGGACTCGACTCCTCGAGATGGTCTCCCACTGGACCCTAGAACCCGGTTACTTGTGCTCCCCTCCTTGGGTCTATCCTAATGCGGAAAAGTAAATAATATACAAAAGGTGACATCTTCCGCAACCTGGAAGTGCCCCAAATAAAAGAATATTACATACAAGTTTTTTACATGAATGAAAATGAAAAAACACTCATCTCACATAAAAAAACCCGGCTATTCAAACACGATGATCCAATGTAACATATCCAGCAACACATAACATCACATGTCATCAACGTAAGTAAGTATGCATACCCCAATTGTCGTTGACGTATAGCAACGAAACCGGTGATATCAACATACTACACTTACGGTCACAGAAAAGAAAGTGTAAAACTACAACAGTTGGAATCCGCAATCTCTTTAGACATCGCATGCCTAATCAAATGAAATACTTAGACATCACATGCCTAACAATTATAAACCCCGCATTTTAGTCCCATTATCGAAAACTCTTTTCAATATCAAGTGAGACTAAACCGCTAGATTTATAATATTCATTCAGTTATCTCATAACTGTATGTGAATTCCAATTATTGTATCCCATTCCGGATAAATAGAAAATATTAAACTTTCCGATCGAACATTCGAACACCCAAGTTTTCCCGAAACCGTTCAACACATGAAATAGGTTCAAAGACATTCACTTCATGCCTCAGTACCAACGGTCCAGCCGTATAAGGGTCAAGCCAACGCCTCACATGTGGCACGCCGTACTGCCCCAAATCCGAAGGTTCAAAGGGCAGTTCAAGACGGTCACATAATCGAGTTAAGGTTTGTTGTCTTCTAGAGGGACCATCGCGTTACTTGCACTACTCAGAACGTCCTTAAACCACAGAAAAATCCAACACTTGGAAATATTCCGGCAGGGGAAAAGTTGGGTATTTTTATCCGGTCGAACTTTTTAACATATTCTTAAATTATCCGGAAAAACACATAGACGAAATTTGATAATCCGATCGAATCTTCGATTCCCAATACAACTCCAGAATACTCAACTCTAGAGTCATAATAAAAATACCCAGAAAATATAGCATTAAAATATAAGAATTACTGTGCAGAAATCAAGAGGAGAAGGGACAAGTTGGCCGCAGAACCGCCGCATTAGCATGCTAATGCCGCGGTTCCGCCGCACATTTGTGGAATCATGAGATCGTACTTCACTGTAATTCTTAGAAATACCTGCTTATTTTTCTGCATATTTTTAATTCACAAAAATCCAAATTTTCAGAAAATTTCCAGAGAGCATCGTGGAATTTAGGGTTTCGGTTCGATCGGGTTTCAAACGTCGTCTAGACTTCGCCTAAGGCTCTAGCTAGGCTCTGATGCCACTGTAGGGTTCCTAGGCACGCTAATGAAGTCTCACAAGGCATCAACCATGCCAATTTCAAATTTTATGGATGCCGAGAAACCCTAATACGGATCGTTGACTAGAAGTTTAGGCGATATACAAATCTAGTTAACAACATAACTAAAGATAAGAAGCTACAACCTTTGTAGATCCGGATATCCACTTCCTTGGCTCCACGTAGGCATCCTCTCGCTGTCCATCTCGAATCCCGGACTCAATTGTCGGCTTGATCGGAGAAATGGGCGGACTATGTCGTCGGCTTCGTGCCGAAGATGATCTACGTCGAGGCATCACAAGTTCAAGCTCCGACTTCACAAATTTGTGAAACTTGTGAAGAAAACACCCAAAACAACTTGGCAAGAGGTAGAGGGTGAAGAAATAGGAGGTGGGTTCACTTTGGAATTGGATTTCTCACTTTAGAACTCAAGTTGCCATTGATGGCATCAAGCTTTCTTGAAGAAGAAGATGATGAAGAAGAAGAAAGAATATGATGAGTGTTGTTAAATGAATAATAAAATCATTACTTATCATCTTCTAACCTTGGTTAGGTGTAGAGAATAGACCATGGTCAAGTGAGAATGGTTAGGGTTAAGCATGAAGACAAAATGGTCACTTTGGTCAAAGCTTCATGAAGCTTCAACAAGCTTCATGAAAGATAGAAACCATTTTGTATTCTTTTGCCATTTCTTTTTAATCCAAATAAAAAGAAAATAAAAGAATGAATAAATAAAAACCCTAACCACTCTTTTAACCAAGGTTTAATTCTTTACACTTAACCAAATGAGCAAGTATCATCAAACATGATACAATCATGTGCACAAAAGTATATCACATATACAACTTGCACATCAAGTGAGAAAATCCATTTAAAGTGAACCAGTACTAGTTAATGCAAAGTAATATATCAAATATATAATTATACATTAAATCATTAAATCAACACTTGATTTAACGATCCGGTCATATCGCATATAACCGACTAGTATCCTATGTATCGGCTTATCGAATCAATCCTTGATTCGATATCTAGGTTATATCGAATATAACCATTCGATACATTCATCGCGAGAATGGAATACGGTATCACATACACGCATTATTCTCGGTCCTGCACATATCTCATATGCGCTCCTATTTCGTTTCGCTTGAGCCAGGAAACCTCTGTGTAGGACTCTAAAGACTCGTCAATACTCCGGTAGCAGATGATGATCATATCAAGCACCCACAAGCCGCAAGCGGTCTGCTAAACGTAACGGCCATCCGGGTATTGAGCGATCAGATGATCGACGAGCTAGCCCGCTCACACTCATGTGAATCCAACCAGTAACACTTACCGTACAGTCCGGTCTGTTCGTCTGATATGTCGCATATCAAGTCTAGGGGTGGTAAACGTCAGACCCCAATAACCGATAAGTCGTGCCGATGTGAGGCTCATAACAGGTCGAGAAACTACTGGTAACACTTACCAGCAAATCTCTGATCAGCTCTGGCCAGGGACTTCCCTGTTACGGCCAATCGAGCACTGCGCAATATCAACCCCCAATACCGGGAGAGACGAAACCCCTCCTATCGCTCATTGCCTCCATATGACTCGGGACTGTACCCAAAGACCACCGTTTTGCACGCCCTCATGGACGTGGTAAGGTGGAGATCAAAGCACAGTGGGAATCACACAAGACTCTATGACGATCTCGGGTCTACAGACTAACCTGTACAAGTGTCACCTGAGAACTGCCATCTGACGTGAGGTGTAATACCATCTGGGAGTTCTTGGCGAGTCCGTCCAGTGTACCCAGTCTCCACTGAGCACCCGTATACCATCTCTGATGTCAAACACCAATGGATATGGGATCATCCATCGCCCATCTCATGGGTCGAGAAGCGTATACGCTAGTCTACACTGGTATATCGATGCCCTGTCTCGATACACCCACGACTAGGGACCTTGAAGGATGTACTTATGGACTACCATGTCCCCACTAGTATGATCTGCATCATAGTCCAGGTAGTCAAGTACACATCCTAAGGGCTTTATCAACATGTAACTATAAGACAGTTTAAAGAGACAAGTGTACATGTTAAGATAAAGAGTAACCAGATAGCATACGATCATATCGAGCAAGAAAGTCATCTCTATATATGTCCAAGCATCCAATATAATATACATCATCTGTACAATACTGGCCTCTAGGGCATACATACAACTAACAGCCAACACATGTTCATCTGCCACAGTAAATAAAATCGAGAAAATGCATAAAGCGGAAACGAATCAAGATCCAATAAACAATGGTATCTGAATCACGTCCCAATATGGGCTCACATCAATAGGAATAAAACTGCTGAAATAAATAAACTAAGAGTCTCTAAACTAAATAGCTAGCTCCTCATTTATCGGTTTGATTGCTAAAGTACTCTTGATCTGCCTGCAATAAAGATAGAGGAACCGGGCCATGCAAAAACTAGACGTCAGTACGTTATAATATCAAAATAATTGTAATGACCAGGATGTAATGAAATTATTAAACATGAGTATAAATAATAAAAACATGTATAAAACAGCGAGGTAGATGTATGTGATGTGTATTCTAGAGTCTGTGCTTCTAGCTTATCTATTATACAAGTCTTTGAAATCAATTAATGTAATTCTCAACATAACTCAATAGCATATATTCCGTTCATTCCCCGTGGGACCATGGTATAATATATCATATTCATTCCCCACGGAACCACGGTACAATAAACAATGATTTATTCTGTAACGCCCGGAATCACGACAAATAATAATAATATCCTCCTGAGTTACGTTTCAGTTACATTCTTGATTTTCCCTTTCCCCCCAGGTTTTGTGTTCAAGTCAGGTATCGACGATATAAATCTAATGCCAACACAGGATCAAGCAGGTATAGTTCTTGTCTATGCAGACAACAAGTCACGTCCATCAGGACAACAATCAGGATTGTTGGCATTAGCAATAAGATCCAAGTAACAAATCTGGTAGTGTGTCATGAACATGCCATATACTGTATATTAACCAAAATAGATGCCAATGTAAAAATGTAATCAATATCGAAACACAATTAATGCCAGGATGCATATGTATCTATCTGTAATAACCGTTATACATCCATTACCATATATGATACAATCTAGATAATCATATTGAACTGATATAGTAGTATGATAATATCGTAATGTTCCGGCATACAACTGGATAAGCTATAATCAGTACGGATACAGATGGATACTGTAAAACTATAAATCGCTACTACTCGCTGAATATTAAAACGTATGCACTTTAGTCGAGCATATAGCATGTTCCAAGTTTAGAACTTGCCTGATCGGATATTACGTCGAGATACGGATATCACGTCCGGCGTCGAAATAAAGTTACGACGCAAACTTACGCACGCAGGACTGGACCTGGCTGAGCCGCTGCGTGACTTGGTGACTGGGCTAGAAGACGACGGTGGCTGGATCGTCGGCGACGTGTGCAACTCCGGCGAGACGGCTGGGCAAGAAAAGAAAAGAAAAGAAAGAAAAGAAAGAAGAAGAAGAGGAAGAAGTGGAGGTTGCTGGGTTTACTGGGTTCTGGGATACATGAGGGCAGAGGAGAGATGGGCGACGAGGTGACGGCGACGACGTCGACGGCGCGGTAGCGAGGGTGTGAGGTGTGAAGGTGATCGGGGAAGGTGCAGGGTTGGTGGTGGTGGTGGTATGGGGTGTTCATGGGTGCTGGGGAGGCGAGGAGGTGAAGTAGTGGTCGGTGGTGACGGGTTTCCCCGGCGACGAGGGGTTCCGATGATGGGGTGTTGGGTTGGCGTCGGGAAAAAGGTTGCAGGGTCGTCGGGAAGGAGGAAGGAGGAGGTCTTGGGGATGAAGGCTGCGAGGTAGGGGTGGTGAAGGCAAGAGGGGGTGGTGATGAGAAGGAGCGGCGTCGAGCGTGGGTTAGGGTTTCGTGCGGGGATGGGGACTTGGAGAAGAAGAAGAGAAGAGAAGAGTGAGTGAGAGTTTGGTTAGGTTTATATAAATAATATTATATAATATATATGTATATTAGAGAGAGAGAAAGACAGAGGTGGGGACGAGTTATTGAGAGAGAAAGCGAGACTGATGATTTAATTAGTTAAATTAATATACTTAATATTATATATATATATATATATAATATTTTAACTAACTTGTTATATAATATTATGTATATTAATATTATAATATTTTAACTTGTTATATATATATATATATATATATGGGATTTTACAGATAATACCAGATTATCCCGAAAATTACCCGTGTCCCCCAAAAAATTTAGTTTTTCAATATGGAGAATATACGTAAAAGTTTAAACCATAATGTGATATTCGGTAAATAAAAATGTATATCCCCAAGTACGGATTTACGTGAATATACGTAGCGATCAATTACTAGTCCGTTTTAGCAATTAAGGTATGAATATGATATATGGGTGCAACCACAAGGTATGCGGTACCATGGCATGCAAGGCTAAATAAGAAAATATGTTATTTGATTTTATTTTGTATTATGAAAGATATGCGGTTACTAAAATATATTATATATGTTTATAAAAATCTAGATTTGCATGGATACCCTGTACTAGCAAATATTTGACGTAATCTTGAACTATGATGGGTTTCAAATATGCGGGTCGGGTCGGATAATAACCACACTGCTAATAGCATCAATCGAAACCCAAAAGCAACAACAAGAAATAATTTTGCCGCAAGATTTGAAATACCTCAAATAAATATAGTATAATAGTACTAGGGTGTTACCTTATACCCAACTACAAAAGAATTTCGTCCTCGAAATTTCTGGAACAAGAAAAGACAAGAAAACACGGATCTAAGAAAAGAGGTGTGGAAACTTTTGTCGGATCTCGTCTTCACGTTCCCAAGTAGATTCTCTGTGTGAACGATTTCCCTATGAAACAAGTACCAGTGGGATAACTTTATTTTTGAGGACCTTTTCTTGTCAATCCACAATCACCATTGGTCGCTCTTCATATGTTAAATCTTTCCTTACTGTCAGTTCCGAGTGATTTAGGACGTACATCATATCTCGAACACATTTGCGGAGTTGAGATACATAAAACACGTCATGAACACTTGCCAAGGATGGTGGTAAAACAAATCGATAAGGTACCTCTCCAACACGCTCGATAATACCGAAAGACCCCACAAATCGAGAACTAAACTTGCCTCTACTACCAAATTGGATTAGTTCTCTAGTCGGGGATATCTTCAAGATTACAAGATCACCAACTGCGAATTCCAGAGGTCTTCATCCAGTATCAGCCCAACTTTTCTGACGATCCTGTGCCGCCTTCATATGATTTCGGATCATGCTAATTTTCTCTACCGTTTACACAATAAGATCTGACCCCAATAACCTTTTTTTCTCCAAAATATTCCCAACAGATAGGCAAGCGACACTTACAACCGTATAATTCTTCGAATGGAGCCATCTGTATTGTCGCCTGAAAACGGTTATTGTATGAAAACTCCATCAAGTGCAAATGATCCTCCCATGAACCCTTGAAGTCTAACGTGCATACTCTCAACATATCTTCAAGAGTTTGGATCATTCTTTTAGACTGGCCATCTGTCTGAGGATGATAGGTTGTGCTAAATTTCAAGCGAGTTTCCAAACTTTCCTATAGACTCCTCTAAAAATGTGATAGAAATAGAGTATCACGATCCGAAACGATGCTCACGGGTACTCTATGCAATCTCACAATCTCCTGCATGTACCTCTCTGCCAAAGCCTCCGTCGACTGGCCAACTCGAAACGGTATAAAATGAGATGCTTTGGTTGATCGATTGACAATCACCCAAACTGCGTTATTGCCCTTTGGACTCCGTGGTAATGCTGTCACGAAATCCATGGTTATATGTTTCCACTTCTATTGAGGAATCGGAAGTGGTTGCAGCAAACCATCTACCCTTTGATGTTCAGCCTTGACTTGCTGACACACCAAGCACTTTGATACGTAGCGAGCAATTTCCCTTTTCATACCTTCCCACCAGAAATGTTGTCGCAGATCTCTGTACATCTTTGTGCCTCCCGGATGTATAGAATATACAGAACTATGAGCTTCCTTCAGAACTTCTACACGAACATCTCCTTTAGGCACACATTAATGACTCGCATAACGTAACGAACCATCATCATGAATTAACAAGTCTGTTCGAAGTCTCGCTTCTACTTTTTCTCGAAACTTCTGCAACCTTGGATCGTGCGACTGCGCTGCTTTAATGTCATCGATCAAGAATGACTGTACCTGCAACTGTATCAACTGTCCCGAAGAATTTGGTAATACAATCTCCAAATCGAATCTCTGAAAATCAGCTATAATCTCCTTTTGTGCAGTCAACATCCGTATTGCTGGCAACCGATTTAGCGCATCCGGCACTACATTAACTTTCCCCGGATGGTATTTTAGATCAAAATCATAGTTAGCTATCAGCTCTAACCATGTATGATGTCTCATGTTGAGCTCTTTCTGTGTGAACACATACTTTAGGCTTTTGTGATCGGTAAATACTTCTATGCTTTTGCCCAATAAGTATTCTCTCCAGATCTTCAAAGCGAAAAATCACTGCTGATAACTCCAGATGATGAGTTGGGTAGTTCTTCTCATGAGTCTTCAATTGTCTCGACGCATAAGCTATGACCTTCCCATACCGCATTAGAACATATCCCAAGACTTTTCCAGATGCGTCGATGTGAATAACCAATCCTTCGGAACCATCTGGCACTGTCAAAATAGGAGCGGTGGTCAATTTTTGCTTCAACGCTTCGAAAGTTAACGTATATTTCTCGGTCCATACAAATGGTACCTCCTTTCGTGTTAACTTGGTCAATGGTTCTGCTATTCAAGCAAAGTTCTCTACGAACCTTCTATAGTATCCGGCAAGCCCAAGAAAACTTCTAATCTCCCCTACGTTTTTTGGAATTGGCCAATCATGAACAGCTGCAATCTTTTCAGGGTCAACGGCAATTCCATCTCCGGATACAACATAACCCAAGAACTTCACTTCTTCGAGCCAAAATTCGCACTTGCTCATCTTGGTATATAAATTTTCTTGTCTCAACGTTTGCAGTGCGATCATCAAATGTTCTGCATGCTCTTCCTTGCTTCTCAAATAGACCAGAATATCATCAATAAACACCACTACGAACTGGTCCGGATACAGTGAAAAGATTCGGTTCATCAAGTCCATAAATATTGCCGGTGTGTTAGTAACTCCAAATGGCATCACTAAGTACTCGTAATTCCCATATCGAGTTCGGAACGCTGTCTTGCAAATGTCTTCTGATTTCACCCGAACTTGATGATATCCGGATCACAAATCCAACTTCGAGAATACTCTCACGCCACTGAGTTGATCAAATAATTCGTCGATACGAGGGATTGGGTACTTATTCTTAATAGTCACTCGGTTTAATTCTAGATAATCAATGCACATCCTCCGCGTGTCATCCTTCTTCTTGACTAGAAGAACTGGAGCTCCCCCGGGTGAATTGCTGCTGTGAATCCAACCTTTCTCTAGTAACTCGGCAACTTGTTTCTTTACCTCTTCTAGTTCCATCGGCGCCATTGGATAATAAGCCTTTGAAATCGGTGCTGCTCCAGGAATAAGATCAATCGCAAACTCCACATCTCGTTTTGGCGGTAAACCCGAGATGTCCCCAAACACATCCATAAATTCCTGAACTACTACTGGCGCTTCTTTCTTGTTTACTTCTATCGACGAAAGAATGGCCTAGCCCTAAATTCGACTGGCCCGATAGATCTGCTACCTCCCAAAAATATGAACTCCGGATGTCCGGGAATCTGGAAAATTACTTTCTTTTCCCTACAATCAATGTGAGTGTGGAAAATGCCTAGAAAATCCATTCCCAAGACAACATCATAGCTGCCGGTATCAATCACTAAGAAATCCGCAAATAAATCTCGTCCGTAAATAACAATCGAGCAACTCTTACACTCACTGCTAGATATAACTTTCCCATTCCCGGTGTATAAATTCCAGTAACTAGACAGGGCCGTGTGTGGAATAGAATGTGCATTAATAAACTTGGATGACATAAAGCAGTGGGATGCACCTGAATCGAATAATACCAATGGGGGGAAATTATAAACAAGTAGAATACCTGAAACAACGTCATCTGACGCCTTGGCCTTCTCGGCGGTCAAGGTGAAGGACCATGCTTGATTAGGCTTCTGAATAATCTGCTTTTGCTATGCTCTCGGAGCATCACTCTTCAACTGAACTCTCGATGGACAAGTATTCATTTGATGATCAGTAGCTCCGCAAACCAGACACTGCCCAAGCCTCATCCGGCACTCCTTCCAGAAATAGCCCGGTCATTGGCAGTATCACACATCACATCCTTCTTCTGTGTTGAAACAGAGGTCCTTTTCATAGGTATTTCCCCCTGTTTATTTATCGGAATGCCTCTACATACAAGAGCTCTGTTTGGCGTAAACGCCGGCTTCCGCACTATAACAGCTTGCTGTTGCGTACTCTTCGCTTTCACTAATAAACTCTGCTGCTTCCTGGCTGCCTTGAGAACTTGGGAGAAGGTGGTCAATCCTAGAGATAAGATGTGTCTCTGAATCTCCACATCCAAATTATGCATAAACCTCCATGCCCTATCTACCTTATTGGCAACCAGGGGTCCCTTAAATCGACTGAGCCGGGTCCACTCAGCCGCATGCGCATCAACGGATCCGTCATTCTGCTTCAAGCTAATAAACATCTCTTCCATTTCCTCCCGAGCGGACTGCGGAAAGAACTTCTCTAAGAAACTTTGCGAAAAAGTTGCCCAACTGATCGGTTTGGTCAGACGGGTCTCCTCTATGAGCCACCACTCGCGAGCGCAGTCTACTAATTGGATGCGTACTACATCCACCCTTTTCTCATCTGGAATCTGCGTGGCGGCGAGCAGGTTCTCAGTATCAACTATCCACTGCTCCGCTGGCAATGGATTCTCCAATCCTGTAAATGTGGACGGACTAAGCTTTCTAAAGTCTGCCACGGTGCCCTCACGCTGTGCTGGCCTGGGTGCCGCTGCAACTACGGACTGCTGGGCCGTCCGCAGACCCTCCTGGAAAGCCTCGGCCTGCCGCTGATTTAGCTCAGTTTGCCACTTCTGGTTTTCAAGTATACCACGTATAACTCCAAGCAATGCGGCTTTATCAACACGCCTCTAGTATGAGCGCAAATCTCTATCTGCCATGATTCTGAAGCCAAGACACCGAAGAGGAGTAGTAACGGTAAATAGGATTCAATAAACAAGATAGCTATAGATTTAAGACTGGAAAGGTAGTAATGTGGCAGGACATATTCCTAATTCCGGGTTTTCTGTTTAGTGTATTGGGTTCAATACCCAACTACAAAAGAATCAAACCCGACTAATCCTAAATCCTATGGTTCTGATACCAAACAAACCCTGTCACGCCCTACTTCCCAGAATACGTAAACACGGCACGTGACAGAGCAAACCATACTACCTATGGTTAGGATTCATCCCTCCACAGTCACATTACGGCTATCTATTGGATATCAAGAACAGTAAAATATATAATCTAGCCAACACATGTCCATCTGCCACAGTAAATAAAATCGAGAAAATACATAAAGCGGAAACGAATCAAGATCCAATAAACAATGGTATCTGAATCACGTTCCAATATGGGCTCACATCAATAGGAATAAAACTGCTGAAATAAATTAAGAGTTTCTAAACTAAATAGCTAGCTCCTTATTTCTCGGCTTGATTGCTAAAGTACTCTTGATCTGCCTGCGATAAAGATAGAGGAACTGGGCCATGCAAGACTTAGACGTCCGTGCGTCATAATATCAAAATAATAGTAATGACCAGGATATAATGCCATTATTAAACATAAGTATAAATAACAAACACAGGTATAAAACAGTGAGGTACATGTTTGTGATGTGTATCCTAGAGTCTGTACTTCTAGGTTATCTATTCTACAAATCTTTGAAATCAGTTAATGTAATTCTCATCATAACTCAACAGTATATATCCCGTTCATTCTCGATGGGACCACGGTACAATATATCCCGTTCATTCCCCATGGGACCATGGTACAATAAACAATGATTTATTCCGTAACGCCCGGAATCACGGTAAACAATAATAATATTCTCATGAATTACGTTTCGGTTACATTCTTAATTTTCCCTTTTCCTCCAGGTTTTGTGTTCAACTTAGGTATTGACGATATAAATCTAATGCCAACACAGGATCAAGCAGGTACAGTTCTTGTCTATGCAGACAACAAGTCACGTCCATCAGGAGAACAATCAGGATTGTTGGTATTAGCAATAAGATATAAGTAACAAGTCTGGTAGTGTGTCGTGAACATGCCATGTACTGTATATTAACCAAAATAGATACCAATGTAAAACTGTAATCAATATTGAAACACAATTAATGCCAGGATGCATATGTATCTATCTGTAATAACCGTTATATATCCATTACCATATATGATGCAATCTAGATAATCATATTGAACTGATATAGTAATATGATAATATCGTAATTTTCTGGCATGCAACTGGATAAGCTATAATCAGTACGGATACAGACGGATACTGTAAAACTATAAATTGCTACTACTCGCTGAATATTAAAACGTATGCACTCTAGTCGAGCATATGAATATCGATATAATTAAAATAGTATGTTGCAAGTTTAGAACTTGCCTGATCAGATCTCACGTCGAGAAACGGATATCACGTCCGACGTCGAAATAAAGTTACGACGCAAACTTATGCACGCAGGACTGGACCTGGATGAGCCGCTGCATGATGTGGTGACTGGGTTAGACGATGATGGTGACTGGGTCATCTGGATCGTCGGCAGCGCGCGTAACTCCGGCGAGATGGCCGGGCAATAAAAGAAAGAAAGAAAAGAAAGAAGAAGAAGAGGAAGAAGTGGAGGCTGCTGGGTTTATTGGGTTCTGGGATACGTGAGGGTAGAGGAGAGATGGGCGACGACGACGGCATCGACGGCGAGGTGGTGAGGGTATGAAGGTGATTAGGGAAGGTGCAGGGTTAATGGTGGTGGTGGTGGTGGTCTGGGTGTTCTTGGGTGTTGTGGATGCGAGGAGGTGAAGAGGTGGTCAGTGGCGACGGATTTCCCGGCGACGAGGGGATCCGGCGACGGGGTATTGTGTTGGCGTCAGGGAAAAGGTTGCAGGATCGTCGGGAAGGAGGAAGGAAGAGGTCTCCGAGGTGAAGGCTGCAAGGTAGGGACGGTGAAGGCAAGAGGGGGTGGTGATGAGAGGGAGCGGAGACGGTGGTGGCGAGCGTGGGTTAGGGTTTCGCGACAGGGACGGGGACTTAGAGAAGAAGAAGAGAAGAGAGAAAGGGAGAGTTTGGTTAGGTTTATATAAATAATATTATATAATATTTATATGTATATTAGATAGAGAGAGAGACATAGGTGGGGACGAGTTATTGAGAGAGAGAAAGAGAGAGATGATTTAATTTGTTAAATTAATATACTTAATATATTATATATATATATATATATTATATAACAAGTTAGTTAAAAATATTATATATATATATATATATGGGATTTTACAGATAATACCAGATTACCCCGAAAATTACCCGTGTCACCTCAAAAATCTAGTTTTTCAATATGTAGAATACACGTAAAAATTTAAACCATAATGTGATATCCGGTAAATAAAAATGTATACCCCCAAGTACGGATCTATGTGAATATACGTAGCGATCAATTACGAGTCCATTTTAGTAATTAGGGTATGAATATGATATATGGGCGCAACCACAAGATATGGGGTACCATGACTTGCAAGGATAGATAAGAAAATATGTTATTTGATTTTATTTTGTATTATGAAAGATATGTGGATACTAAAATATATTATATATGTTTATAAAAATTTAGATTTGTGTGGATACTCTGTACTAGCAAATATTTGACGTAATCTTTAACCATGATGGATTTCAAATATGTGGGTCGGGTCAGATAATAACCACACTGCTAATAGCACCAATCAGAAGCCAAAAGCAATAACAATAAATAATTTTGCCGCAAGATTTGAAATACCCCAAATAAATATAGTATAACAGTACTAGTGTGTTTTAGAAAAATTCCCAATAAGTGGTATCAGAGCTCATGGTGTTCGATCAGAGTTTCGAGTTCGCGAGATAGCGGTGGATGTGATGTCAAGTTGGAGCGGCGGAGGCATCATAAAGAAGAAGATTTGATCTGACGGAGCGTCAGATTGATGGTTGTCAAAATTGTAAGGTCAAGCGCGCTCCGCGCGTGTGCTCAGCGGAAGTGGAACCGATCGGACAACAAAAACTTCCGAAGGAGGGCGATCGACCGTTTGCCAAAAAACGTCCAAACATTGGTATCTAGCAAAAAGAAAAGAACGTAGAAAGAGTAGAGAGGATGCTACAACCTTTGTAGTGTGTCCGGCTTATCTCGGAAGACCTAGTCCAGACTCTGTGAGCTCCTGAATGCTTCGGAACATCGACCGCCTCGCCGTATATGATCCGCGTTGAAAGCGGACTGCCTAAACTCCAACTCTGTCATCTGGCACAAAAACTTTTTCGAGAGGCTTGTTAAGCGTAGAGAAAGCCAATGTGAATATTGGATACTCTCTAATTTTTTCACTATCTCACTATGGAAACATTTTCCATTTTTCAAGAGAGCAAAACCTTTCAAGCTTTGATGAAGAAGAAGAAGTGTGATGGCTTGGAAAAAATAAATGAATTGATTTGTTCCATATTCCCCCATGTTATAATAATATGACACATTTACTTTCCCACACTCTCTCATGTGTGTGTCACACACACAAGAGAGAGGGTGGGCCCCACCATTATTTAAGCATAATAAATAATAATATAATATATATACATTAATATATATAAAGATACACACACACACATATGTATGTATGTATGTATATTTATTTATACATAATATTAAATGGTGGGAATTAATATATATATATATATATATATATATATATATATATATAATAAGTATTAGTACATGTATCCCATACATGTACACATCATGTATCACATACACGAAATGCCATCAATATTTTCTCAGTATCATATACTGTAGGGAGTGCGTGTACCATATACACTATATTAGAAACCGTATCGTAAATACGGTTATCAAGTCAACACTTGACTTGATATTCCGGCTATTAAACCGGCTAGTATAACAGTCATCCAATTTAACACTGTTGGGATTTCTCAGCACCCTGCTGGGTTTTCTATGCATCTACCATGCCAATTTTAAAAATTTCAAGAGTGCTAAAGAACCCTAACCTAGGATCTAGCTAGAGTAACTAGACGAACCAACATGTAATCAAACATTACAAGTAAGTGAACAAGGAATACAACTTTTGTAGACCGGTCCTTCACTTCTAAAGCTCCGTATAGTAGTCCCTTCGCTGCGAGTAGTAATCTCACGAACTCTAGTATGGGTTCTCTTGGAGAAATGAACAAGCTTGCTCGAAGTCTCCGAGGCCGAAGATGATCTGCGTCGAGAAGACTCAAGCGCATGCTACCTCTTCACTAGGTGATGAACTTTGTGAAGAAACAACCCAAACTAAACGGCTAATCTAGTAGAGGTTGATGAAGTAGGAATTTTGCTCACTTTAGATATATTTTTCTCACTCATTTTCATCACCTCACATGAAGCTAGAAAGCTTCAAGAAGGAGATGAAGAAAACTCTCATGGAAAAAACCATGTGAAGAATGGCAACCATGGGTGAGTTAATATCATATATTAACCCATGTAGAGACATAACCATGGTTTAAGATAATGGTTAGGTTAATAAATATCTTAAGTAAAACAAAACAAGTTGACTAAGCCAATGGATCTACAAGCTTCCACAAGCTTCAAGCCATGACAAATTCAACATAATTTTGAATTACTTAAATAAATAAAAACCTAGCATTATCATAATCATGGTGTGAGTCTCACACACCCATGTTGCATGTATCATCTAGCATGACACAAAATAATGTACACTAATATATATCACATGTATACTAATGCACATACAAGTGAGAAATGAAATCTTAAATGAGCTAATACTAGTTAATGTATAATTAATATATCAAATATATAATTACACATTAGATTATTAAATCAAACTTGATTTAATAATCCGGCTATATCATATATAACCGACTAATATCATGTGTATCAACTTATCGAATCAACACTTGATTCGATAACCCGGCTATATCACATATAACCGACCGATGACACAAATCACGAGAATAGAATACGGTATCACATACCATATTAATCTCGGTCCCGCACATATCACATATGTGCTCCTACTTCGTTTCGCTTGAGCCAGGAAATCTCTGTGTAGGACTCTAAAGACTCATCAATACGCCAGCAGTAGGTGATGATCATATCAAACACCCACAAGCCGCAAGCGGTCTGCTAAACGTAACGGCCACCCGGGTATTGAGCGATCAGAAGATCAACAAGCAAGCCCGCTCATACTCCTGCGAATCCAATCAGTAACACCACCGTACAGTCCGTTCTCTTCGTCTGATATGTCGCATATCTCGCATAGGGGTGGTAAACGTCAGACCCCAATAGCTTGATAAGTCATGACGATGTAAGGTCCATAACGGTCGAGAAACTACTGATAACACTTACCGGTAAATCTCATCTACTCTGGCCAGAGATTTCCAGTTATGGCCAATCGAGCATAGCGCAACATCAACCCCCAATACCGGGAGAGACGAAATCCCCTGCTATCGCTCATTGCCTCCATGTAACTCGGGACTGTATCCAAAAACCACCTGTTTGCACAACTCAGTAGAGCCGTGGTAGGGTGGAAATCAAAGCACAGTAGGAGACACACAAGACTCTATAAAGATCTCGGGTCAACAGACTAACCTGTACAAGCGTCACCAGAGAACTGCTATCTAACATGAGGTATAATACCATCTAGGAGTTCTCGGTGAGTCCGTTCAGTGTACCCAGTCTCCACTGAGCTCCCATATACGATCTCTGATATCAAACACCAATGGATATGGGATCATCCATCGCCCATCATATGGGTCGATAAATGTATACGCTAATCTACTCTGGAATATCGATGCCCCGTCTCGATACCCTTATGACTAGGAACAATTGAAGGATGAACTCATGGACTGTCTAGGCCCCACTAGTATGATCTGCATCATAATCCTGATATTCAAGTACACATCCTAAGGGCTTTATCAACATGTAACAGAGAGACAGTAAGTGTACATGTTAAGATAAAGAGCAACCAGATAGCGCACTATCATGTCGAGCAAGAAAGTCCTCCCTATATATATCTAAGCATCCACTATAATATACATCTCATGTACAATAATGGCCTCTAGGGCATACATACAACTAACAAACACGCATATCCAATATACATGTTTAATCTAACTCATGCTCGTATCCTTATACGATGTCACATCGCATTTTGCCCGGGCAGGTACTTTCGTTGCGGGACTCTAAAGACCTGTCAATACGCTGGTGTATGGTAACGGAGAACTAAAGAGATGTTCTTTGTGTATGGTAACGGAGAACTCTAGGTGGTTTCCTTTACCGATTCGAGCTTCCAGAGTGATAAGGACGACAGTAAGTCGGTCTTGGTTTTTGTCTTCACCCTCAATGGAGGGGTGGTATGTTAGAAGAGTTTCAAGCAAGATACCGTAGCAGACTCGACGATGGAGGTTGAATATATCGCTGCCAACGATGCTGCCAAAGAGGCTGTCTGGATGCAGAAGTTCATAGTTGAACTTGGTGCGGTTCCATCCATTGAGCATCCAATACCTTTGTATTGTGATAACAATGGAGCCGTGGCTTTGGCCAAGCTCACCGGGCTCGACAGGCTCATCCGGCAGGAACCCCGGTCCCATCAGCGATCCAGACATATTCTTCGACGGTATCACCTGATCAGGGAGATAGTAGATCGCTGGGAGATTGAGGTCAGGAGAGTTGACACGAAGTATAACACAACGGATCCACTCACGAAGGCCCTCCCCCAGACACAGTTTGAGAGACTTTTTGGTATGTTGGGTATGAGATACTACAACAACTGGCCTTAGTGCATGGGAGATTGTTAGGAATATGTAATCCCTAGAGGCCATTATTGTATGATATAATGGATGCTTGGACATATATATAGAGGACTTTCTTGCTCGACATGATAGTATCCTATCCGGTTGCTCTTTATCTTAACATGTACACTTGTATTATTATATTGTCTCTCTGATACATGTTGATAAAGCCCTTAGTATGTTTGCTTGACTACCAGGACTATGATGCGGATCATACTAGTGGGGCCTGGGTAGTCCACAAGCACATCCTTTAACTGTTCCTGTCAAGAGAGTATCGAGACAGGGTATCGATATTCCATAGTAGACTAGTGTGTACGTTTCTTGACCCTGTAGGGGGCGATGGTTGATCCCATAACCATTGGTGTTTGACATCAAAGATTGTACACAGGTGCTCATTAGAGAATGTGTAACGACTTTATACTTTTTGTACAAAATTTTCCAAAATACAGAAAGGAACACCTGAGCCTGAGCACAAGTTATAAATTTAATTTGCTTTTGAATAGCAAGAAAGCACTTGTAGCTCATTGGTAAAGCCTTGCACTGCTGTGACGTAGCCCCTGTAATCGAATCCCCCCAGCCATATATTATTTTTATTGTATTATCTTCTAATTTTTTAGAAGCCCAAGGGTTTACACATCCACAACACGTAAAATGAAAAGACACAGAATAAACAAACACGTGCACCGGGGTATATGAGGCGACAGAGATACGTGGCGAGAATCCCAGCCCCGATCCCACCAACTCGACCGGCAAGATCTCCCCTTTCCCCTGCGACGCCGGCCCCTCTGTAGGGGATGCTCCCCAAAACCTTACTCCACACCGCTTGGCCTCCCTCTTTAACTCCTGTACTGTTTGTTTTATTTAAAAATAAACAGAGAATTAAAAAGTGGCATTAAACCAAAATTTTAACGCATTTTTAATTCATTCTTCATTACCCCAAAACCCTAATTTTCCCTATAAATATAACACTCCATTTCACCCCTCCTCACTAAGAATTTCATTACAAAACTCTCAAAAATTCTCAAGTCCATATAGTTGTGCAAGTGGAGTTAGCAAAGGGAAAGATTCCGAAGACGTTTCGAGGAGATTCCGGCGACGAAACGACGCCCCAACGCTTTCCTAAGCTTCCTCCTTCTCCCCTCTATATTAATAGCCAGTAATTCCCCTCTCCCCTCCTCTTCTACTACTCTAAAACTTTTATTTTTCAAAACTCATCGGAAGCGGAGTTAATCCGACTTCCGATTCATTTCTTTTTAAAAATTTCATTTTTCTTAAACCATAAAATACCATACTCTCATATAATGTTTAATAAACATAAATAAACACCTTAGAACAAGATTCATCTCAAAATAAATCATGTTGCAATCTTTATTTTATTTTTACAGTAAAATACCACCATGTTTACAAACAATATTGTTATCTACTTTTTACCGTATTACCTTTAGAAAACTCACGAAGTAAGGATCTACCTAATCACAACACACAAATTGGACATAGCACGATGAATTTTGAAATTCTAGATTATGGAAAATACGTTTTTACGAATAAATACCCTAAACTTACAAATCCGTTTCTTTAAAAAGAGTGTCAACTAATTTCTTGCAAATAAGCCTCTACAACCCATTTTGGGGAACCCCAATCGGGATGGTGCGGTTTATCGCACGTCCTCAGACCTAGTAGAGCGAGATGCAGACCTCTGCAAGGAGCATTCGATCTCGATGGAATTTTAATACTATTTTTAAAAAAATAAGATTTCTACAAAATAAATAAAATTATTTTTATTAAATATATATATATGAATATTATCAAAAAATCTATTTTAATATATTATACAGATGTTCCATGTTTTCTAAAATGAAAGGAATCACCATTACATGAAACTACCATCCAATTCAATACAAATTCCGATATTTCAATAAAATACCATATACAATGAAAACTAGGTTCTACTAACTAGAAATTTCACTTTTAAAAAAAATACATCAATGAAAACCTTAAAGACGATAATTAAATACTTGAGGTGTATTTTGAAAATATATCAAAACTATTTTTACATAAAACCCCCTCAAATTATATAAATTTACAATAAGGACCCTAGTAAACATGGGTTAAAGCGGGACCAGTTCTCTTGAGCCTTGGGGAGCCGGAGAAAATGGGTGCTTGCCTATCTAAGATATACAATCTAACAACGGTATTATCAACGCGATAATTGTCTTAGAAAAAGACACAAATCCTACCGTCCATGTGCAGGAGTTATCGATAACTCCAAAACAATCAGGACATCAATTCTATTTAAAAGTCTGACTCAGTTCAAGTCATGGTCAAATCTGATTATAATCTGATTTGAATTCAATTCAAGTATAACTGCAATACAACATGAATCCATGAATGCCAGAATACAATCTATAACAACTTGAACATGACTGAACTAAACCATGGATATATTCCGTTTACATGACTATCCATTTACATCTATTCCTTTTACATCTATTCCATTTACTGATATCATGGTTTCGGCAAGTCTTCCATTTACTACAAGACAAGACACTACAATCAGTACAATCAATACAATTAGACACTACGAGGTTTATAAAGGGGTAGACTGGTACGGAACATGTTAAAGGTGGTACGAGGTGATCACTAAACACGTAATTACATCCATGCCGTTGTTCCGTGGTATTTTCGACGGAGTCTTGTACTACGGGTTACCAAAGTCCATGGTGTAAGTTGGACCCTCTCGTATACACTGACATATTCTGTACCAAGCTACAAATAACTACGTTAACATTATAATCAAATATTACTAGTTATACTCTCTTTCTGTTTATTCTATCTCTACTCATCTTTGGGACTTACCGAGCGATTGTTTGCTGACGACATTCCTATTTCTCTTCTTCTTTAGAATATTGTCAGGAAGAACCGACTCTGAGGAGCTCGAGACCAGCCAGGAGCACTTGGAGCAGTACACAGAAGACCCCGAGCTATAGTCACTTGTACATATTTTCTTTTCAGTTATGCTATTGTTTAGGCATTGCATTCCATCCTTTTATTTACATTTCTGGTTGTACATGTAAAAGAATGTTTAATAAATAAAGTTGTTGTCCATATATTCATGTCTATTGTGTACTTTTACTTTATATTGCTTAGATACGATTAGCATGTTTACTTCGGAGTAAATACATAGCGGGCCTCGCCGCGCCCCTTTGCCGTACACCAGGAAGCGGGGTGTGACAGAATGGGTACACCGAATAGGACTCGCTGAGAACTCCTAAATGGTACTGTACCTATCGTCAGATAGTAGTTCTCCGGTGACACTAGTACATGTTAGTGTGTAGACCCGAGATCGTCATAGTGTCTTGTGTGGTTCCCACTGTGCTTTGATTACCTCCCTACCACGGCTCATAGGAGTCATGCAAACAGGTGGATTTTGGGTACAGTCTCGAGTCACATGGAGGCAGTGAGTGATAGGAGGGGTTTCGTCTCTCCCGGTATTGGGAGTTGATGTTGCGCTATGCTCGATTGGCTATAACAGTAAGTCCCTGGCTAGGGCTAATGAGATTTACTGGTAAGTGTTATCAGCAGTTTCTCAAACCGTTATGAGCCACGCATCGGCATGACTTATCAAGTTACTGGTGTTTGACGATTCCACCCCTAGACTCGATATGCGACATATTAGACGAAGAGACCAGACTGTACGGTAAGTGTTACTTATAGGCTTCACGGGTGTTTAGACAAGCTTGCTTGTTGATTTTCTATTTGCTCAATACCTGGGTAGCCGTTACGTCCAGCTAGTACCGCTGACGGCTTGTGAGTAACTGATGTGATCATTACCTACTGCTTGCGTATTGACGAGTCTTTAGAGTCCCACGCAGAGGTTTCATAGTTCAAGCGAAACGAAGTAGGGCACATATGCTGATATGTGCGAGAGCCTGAATAAATACGAGTATGTGATACCGTATTCTAATATGGCTTCATATGATATCGGTTAGGTTATATGTGATATAACCAGATTATTGAATCAAGTGTTGATTTAATAATGTGGTATACAGATAAATGATATTAGTCGGTTATATGTAATATAACCGGATTATTGAATCAAGTGTTGATTTAATAATATGATATATATTTATATTTGATATAATTATATATTAACTAATATTATTGCTCACTAATTATTATTCTCTTAATATATATATTTATATGTTTATATGTGATATATATATTGAATTTTCTATTTTAAGAAAATAGAAAAGATGAGGTGGAAAATGAGAGATATTTGTGGAATGGGTAAGGCATGGCTTTTTTTTAGTTTATTCATTTCTTATCACTATTGAAGCATGGCTCTAATTTATTATTTGATAATATTGGATGCTTCAATAAGTGAGGTCAAGAAAGAAGCCATTCTTCACTTGTATTTTTTCTTGAGCTCATTTCACACACTCTCTTGCTCTCTTCATCTTCTTCCTCCTCAAATCCCTAACCCTCACATGTGTTGTGAACCTTAGGGCTTTAGAGTTTTTCTTAATGAGATAAATACCCTACTTCATCATCCTATTCTAGATTAGCACTTTAGACTAGCTTGTTTATTTCACTAATACTAGATTAGTGAAGAGATAGCTTGACCTAGAGAAACTTCGGGTGGATCATCTTCGGCGTTGAAGATCGCGAAGTAAGCTCGTTCCTTCTTTAAGTGGAGCTATGAGGAGTCGTAGGGACTACTACCCAGAGCTTTAGAAGCGAAAGACTTGGTTTACAAAGGTTGTAAACTCTTTCACTTAGCTTAGTTCTTTTCATATCATGCATTAAACCTTAATACTCTAGTTAGATTCTAGGTTAGTGTAGCTTAGCACCCATGAAATTTTAAAATTGCATGCTTGATACTGGGTAAAACCCAGTGGTGGTGCTAGGAAACACTTTCATGGTATCAGAGCCATGTTAGAGCATTAGATGATATATGTAAAATTGCGAAACCGAACAACTCTGAAAACTGGAATCCGAAATCCAAGTTTCTGTAAAAAATTTAAAGTTCTCTGATTTTTTTTAAACAAGTGCAGAATGTTATATGTGATGTAACTAGAACATTCAAGAAAAATGAGACCAAGAATCCACCTCTTGGCCGGCGACATACCTTAAATTACCGTCCTGGCCGGCCCCTTCACAAAATTTTGGTCTCGTAATTTTTTGGTGCTCTGGTAGCTTGGTTTTGGGGTTTTAGGTACTGTTTGATTTCCCAGATTTCATGCGATATTATCTTTTGTATTGGGGCAATTTGGAGTGTTTCGTAACCGTAATTTTAACATCGTTTCAGGTTTAAGTTTGATATGTGATACAATATTTGGAATCCATAATAATTAGTTTTGAGAAGACTAGTTATTGTTTTATAAATATAGCGTTTTAGTCTCGATTCATCGATTGCCACGGAGTTTCGGTTCGGATCAAAACTCCGTCGCAATCGCGTATAGTACGTGAACGCTCGCCGGGTAATACTACTAGATAGCCACGCCCCATAGCCCCGACCGAGTGACTGTAGGAGAACCCCGTTACTAAAAGCATCCACTCGGGTGCTCGCGGCCACGGTGTTCCGCCTAAGTCCACTTCGTCGACGGCATCGGGGGTGCGGCCATCTACTAAAGTTCTCGAAAAGTATTCGATCAGGTAGTCGGGAATCTTGTTGAATTACCCGACTAAGTTATTGAAAAGTGTTTTTGATTTGAGACTAAAATGCAAGGTTTAGAGGTTAGGCATGAAATTTGGAATATGCGATATTTCAAGTTTATGATGTCTAAGAAATATGCGGATTCTAATTATTGTAGTTTTTTCTTTTCTTTTCTGCGACCGTAAGTGTAATATGTGGGGTATCTCCGATCTCGTTGCTATATGTCAACGACATTCGAGATACGCATATTTACTTACGTTGATGACATGTGATGTTATGTGTTGCCGTGATATATTATATTGGATCGTCGTGATTGAATAGCCGGGGTTTTTTTAACGCGAGATAAGAGTTTTTCTATTTTCATTCATGTAAAATTGTATATAATATTCTTTTATTGGGACACATCCGGGATGAGGATGATATCATTATTGATGTATATTATTTACTTTTCCGCATTAGGATAGACCCAAGGCGGAGATCATAAGTAACCGGGTTCTAGAGTCCAGTGGGAGACCATCTCGAGGAGTCGAGACCGGGTCTCCTAACTCTAGAATTGGCAGGGTTACTTGCCGCTCTCTTAGGGGTCTAGGGATGTGGGTTTGGGTATTCATCACGACCGTGGAATCCGTGTTTTCATTACTGGCTGAATTTAAAATACGGACCTCCTAGTATATCCAATATTTCATATGTTGACTTCTGCTGCTTGAGTTCTATGATGTGATCATATAACCGCGTGAGACGAATGATAGTCTAGCCCCCGCTCTGCCATTAGTTAAGTAACCTAACGGTGCATGACGGGGCCCCGTGGCGAATGCGGATGGCATAAGTGTGCGTTCTATTTTCGTTTCTTCTGTGATGTTTAGGAAACTTAAATGATTCATTAATGATATTAATGAAAAGATAAGAAACCTAAAGATATTGTAGAACCAAATTTTTTAAAAAGGTAGCTTGTCACGACCCGGAAAAGGCACGTGACTGTCACTTGAATCATGTGAAGTCTATAGGACCACACCTAATTCAAGTAAGCAAAAATCCAAGAAATCTAAACCTTTTAGGGAAAATAGTGGAGGTGAAGTTTTGAAATAAGGTTTACTGAAATCAAGTTCTTTCTTTAAGTACATAAGCAATAGTATATGAAAACATAGCCTTGTATCTAACTTTAAAACCTTTTGTCATTTGAAATTTTGGCAGCACCTCCTTTGTATATTTTAACCCGAAAAAAAATACAAGTAATAATAATATGCATCCCCAAGCGGGAGCTAGCTCTTCGCCAATTGGCGGAACAACCACACAAGATATAAATATACAACGCCGAAGGCGAGGATGAAAACTCATAAAGAAGCAATAAGGAAAACGACATCATCAAGAATACCTGCAACCGAATAATAATACATAAGTGACTCTAAGCCGGACAGAATATACATCAAAGGATTCTAAGTCTACTAGAATATAAAAAGTCTGGTTGATGGAGCTTTTAATTAGATACAAATGAAATAATAACAAGTAAAACTGAAATATAAGTATAACATTGACGGTGGTCACGATGCAATGTATCCCACCTACCAAAGAAATCATCCGAAAGAAAGTGGTGTTCCAGCGAAACCGCTACAGAACCTGTACGGCTAAACCTGCAAGAAACTGTGGCACAACGGGAGTGAGTTGCCAACTCGTGAGTAGAAGACATCACCGAGTAGAAATCGCATGTTTGATGATCTCCTAGGTCATACAGCAATATACTACTACTACTACTAATAATAATAATAATACACTGACATCGAATAAAAGCAAGGTAACAGTAGCATAAAAGTGATACCAAGGTACTCGTGTCCATGTCATAAGATGTGAATTATGTACGAATGTATCATCAGATGGGTGTGTCCAGCAACGACACACAAGAATCAAAATAAAACCGGAGTGTCCAACACCGACACTCGAACATCATGAAACCCGTGTCCAGCATCGACACGTAAATCCTCGGATCTTAGGCGCCGCATCCTCTGATTGGCCCTCATATCCATCTCACGACTCCGGTCGGTATCCTCCGGATAACCGCCGGGTCCAAACTATCACCGGTAGGTAGTGCTCCCCTGCCAGGCTTATTGTCTACAACTCGAGCTTATTGCCCCGGGGTACCTTACCGGGTCCACCATGTAACCACAGACGGATCATCCTACTCCTCGAACCACGTCTCGAAAACCAAGCTCAGAACTGAGAAAACATCATGGTGGACATGAAACATCATATCAAGGAAAACCGCATCATTCTCTTTTAAACTAATCATAAGTTTGTAAAATTTCACATGCGGTTTCCCAAATCCAGAAATCTCATGAAAGATACGAAATCTCAAAATCATGAGTCAGTGAACAGTGAATATCGGCGTAAAGCCACATAATAGTACATAACTGAATGAATATATGAATGCATCGGGTATTTAAGTAAGGAATGCAATATCTAGGTTAGCATATGAGACCAAGCATACTAATAATATGTTTAAACTACCAGCTAGCAGGTTGTACCAATGAAATAACGTTTTCTAAAGTGTACGTGACATGGCAATTACCGATGATAATGTGTGTGAGCCGGCAAGCAAGTGTACATGCAACATGCGCATCATCGGTAATGGTGCAGGTGTTCTAGCAATTGATATCAAACAACTAATGGAAACACATAATTATATCTATAATGCAATGAGAACAGTATGAGTACAACAAAAGTAAATAATTAAAACAACACCATAATCCACTATATAACTATAAACGAGCCATACAATTATAGTATTTAAAATAACACGAATCGTTGTTTTTAGAAAAGTAGGGGCTACGATGTTTTGAGAAAAGAAATATCAGTTTGAAAATCCGTAGCATCTCTCGGTTGCCCATTTGAAAATACCGACGATTCGCTAGTTTTGAAAATAGGTATGACCCGAACTATATTCTAACGTCTACTTACTAAATTAAGAACTAACAAAAAAGCTAAACTAAAACCTGGGTCAAAGTAATGGAAGACTATACGTATCCGAGTCGATATATCTAGTAGTCGGCGATCCAGCCTCATATCATCAAGTACGGTAATATCTATCATACGACATCCTCAAGTCAAAAGTGCAGATCAATCATCATATGTACCTCGTATGGTAATATCCATCGTACGACATCCTTAAATCGAGGGTACGGGTCAAATATTATATATTCATCATCATCTATACGGTATCATCATCGTACATTCTAATATATCATCGAATCACATGTTATCGCATGTATGAATACATATCACCCAACGATCCATCATAACATCATATTATATACAAAATCAAAACTCAATCACATATCAAAATCCTACAGCATCATGCCCGATCATATCGACTCATCTTCACATATCACATACTATCCTCATTACCCGTGTATATGTATACACACACACACACACACACACACACATACACACATATACACACAAAAACAAGTGCGCGCGCGCGTGTAATTACATATAACCTGCAATTCGCCACCAAGGTAATCATCCTATGGATAGGTTTTCCTAGATCAACCTAATCTAACCTAAGGTCTTCTAAAAAAAACCCTACACGCTTGGTATCTAATATCGCATCCAAACTTATAATAATATAGTAATAACCCTATTCTACGTTCGTGGGGGTGCTATACGCCATCCACCCGACTTCCCCCGTAGATATATATCTACTCATCTTGATCTTCGCTTGCCGAAGTCGATGACGCCACACTCCCCCTTGTTTTCTGAAGTCCGCGTGAAGGCTCCTACATACATAAACACATAGTATCGTAAACAAGAATCACGTATGAAAACCAAAATGGCACACGAAACACGCATAGGTTAGAACCTATGGTCTATGCATGCAAGAATAACCAAGCAACTCCTGATATCGACGTAGAAATGTCAAGTGACCGAGACAAAACACAAATACCTAAAGTTCAAGTTCATAGAATTCACAAACCGAAATCAAAAACTATGAAAAACACTTCCAGATTTTACCCCAGGTTAAATTAACCAATTTTTCATATGTGGAGGGTCTAATTAGAAGATAAAGAAACCACGGACCAAGCACGAAGCCCAGGGGACAAGTCATGGCCGCAAATTGCGGCCAGATAGGAAGTTTTGGCGGCTAGGGTTTGGGTTTTGGGTCTCAGGTCTTCAGGGTAGCTTCTAGGTTGCCTGCACGACTCACAGTAATCGCTATAAAGTTTTCAGGATTCCCGGGTTACAGCAGATCTATATATCTCCTCACAAATTCCACAAAATCCGATATCGGCCAAGTTCAAAGCTCATGTCTTGGGGTTTACTCTCTGGTTTAGATCTTAAAATACCATCACTACGGGGGTTTAGTCACTATCTAATCCTCAATTATACCCCCACACATCACAATATCACAAAAACCTCAACTAGGAATTTTCAAAGGTCACAAAACTACACTTAAACAATTCTAACTACACTGAGATGCTAGAAAGTCTAAAAACTAAACTAAAGACATGGGATTTACCTCATTTGGCAACTCAAGAATATTCTTGAGTTGCTCAAAGTCTTCAAAACGTCAATTTTGTTGGTCCATGGTGTTTGTAAGGGGCTTGGGATAATTTTTTTGTGAAGGGAAAGTCGTGTTTTGAGATGGTTTTGAAGGTGGCCATGAGGAGGTAGAGGAGGTGAGGAAGTGGAGAAGGAGGAGGAGAAGAAGGATGATGAAAATGAAGTGAAGAGAACAATGAGCCATGGTCAATGAAGACCCCTCACCCTGTCTCTCATGAGCCATACCTCCATGTCCCCTCCACAAAAAATATCTCACATTTAAATATCCTTTTTCTTTTTAAAAAAACCAATATCATTTTCAAGAAAAAGAAGGATGCCATGTTAAATAACAAAATGCAACAAGTAGTTTGCAACATGATTTGTTGCATGCCAAGCACATAAACAAGATTAATGCAAAATTAGTAAATGCTAATCGAGTTTAATAATTAACCCATTTACAAATAATTATTTAAAAAATCTATAAATGCTCATTTCACATAATTTCTTTAAAAATCAATAATTCTTATTAATTTTCCAAACTGTTGGTATATAGTTATACCATATCACTAAACCTAATCTCCATACTTTAAAATATTCATAATAATAATTATTTTAATTATTTAAATTCCCAAAATAATATTTTATTTTTCTGAAATGCTATATAGCTCTAATTCTTGTTTTGCAAAGTGGTATTCCTTGATAAATATCCAGCAGCTCATTCGATGAGGAAAGAGCCGAGATCTCTTCACCGGGAGTGACCTCTTAAGCAAAGACAAGCAAATACCACAATCCACTCGGTTTGTTTCAAAAATGTAGCTCTAGTTCTTGCTTTGAATAGTGGTATTCCTTGATGAATATCCAGCACCTCATTCGATGAGGAAAGAGCCGAGATCCCTTCACCGGGAGTGACCTCTTTAGCAAAACTAGCAAATGCTACAAACCACGTGGTTTGTTTTGAAAACTAATCGATTTTTAAAAGCGGAGTTTAAATCACTCCTTTTCAAATCACTTGATTCTATAACGATATCAAGTTCATTACGTTAAGGTTTTCTACAAAACCAGTCATAGCCTTCCATCATTTCAGATAAGGACTATTTAGTATTTGTGCTGCGTTTGTTAACCATAGTCAAGGCGTAGTGTGCTGTAGCTGATTAGTGCTTATCTGCCGCATATGATGCGATTGGATTAGGGTAGTCGTACGGCCTTGTTGATCATAGTTAAGGGTCGTGCGGGTGGGTTTAATTCAATCATGAAATGAGGGGTTGAACTTAGCTAGCGCTTATGATTTGTTGACCATAGTTAAGGTCATAAGTTGCTAGAGGTAAAAACAGATATTGGGAATTTCAAAGTGTTGAAATTTGCAATGGGATTGCATACGTTCTATGAGATAGTTGGATCCCAATACCCAATGCGAGTAAGAGTTACTCCTGGGAGAGTTTTTCACTTTACAATTAGCTGATCCAGTAGGTGTCTAAGAAAGGTGTTAACGGGGTTATGCCTATGCGGAAACGAGATTATTTAATTAGTTCCATACGAAAGCGTGGGGAGACTCCCTCGGAGTACCAATACCTGCCTGGCCGACCGATTGGCGAACTTATAGGGTGTAATTAATTCCAGCTAATCTTACCTTTTAGGGTTTGAAGGAAGATTTGATAAAAACAGCGGGAACCATCCTGATTAGATAAGATGATAACCAATCTAATTTTGCAAAGAGCGCACGCTAAAGCGTTTCCTTCCCTCTCTCTCCAGATAGCGACCATGACACGCCTTAATCAAGATAATAGTATGGATGTATTGACCGAACCCGCTTATTATATTGAGCCGGGGAACGTTGGTTTCGCTTTTTCTTATGATTTTCATAAGTCTAAGCAAGGAATATTGGAATATCAGGATTCCCACGCAACCTGAACGAAGAAAGAGCATGCAGATGCATCTTCTTCGGGTGTGTTCGTTACCGAGAACTGTTTCTCAGTATGCTCTACGTCCTGGGTATTGGATATCGGATCAGGATCCCACGTATGTAATTTGTTACATGGGTTAAGGAGAGGTAGAGAACTGGGAAAATGTGATATGTCTCTCAAAGTAGGAAATGGAGCAATTGTTGTAGCCAAAGCAGTTGGCGAATATCACCTAGTATTACCAAATGGAAATACAATAATTCTGAACGACTGTTATTACGTACCAAAAATAATGTGCAATATTATATCGGTTTTTTTATTACATAAAGAAGGATATAACTTTGTATTGGAGGAAAATGTTATGAACATTTTCCTAAATCAAGTATTGATTGGGTTTGGTACGTTATGTAATTGTATATACGTTCTAAATCAAACGACAGTTCTAAGCATACAGAACACACACAAGAGGAAAAGTTCAGAAATGAACGAAGCTTTCTTGTGGCATTGTAGACTAGGTCATATCAATGCGACAAGACTAGCTAAATTACATAAAGATGGATACTTGAATCAGTTCGAATTTACATCTTATGAAACTTTCGAGTCATGTCTCAAAGGGAAGATGACCAAAACTCCGTTTACTGGAAATGGAGAAAGAGCTACTGAACTCTTGGGACTGATACATAGTGATGTATATGGTCTTATGTCTACGCATGCCAGGAATGGTTTTTTGTACTTCATTACATTCACCGATGATCTCTCAAGATACAGACATATGTTCCTGATGAAACACAAATCTGAATCTTTTGAGAAATTCAAGGAATATAAGAACGAAGTTGAGAACCAGACGGGTAAAAGTATTAAAGTCCTACGATCTGATCGGGAAGGAGAATACTTGAGCACGAAATTCCGAGACTATTTAAAAGAGAATGAGATTCTCTCTCAGCTTACTCCTCCATATACACCACAACACAATGGAGTATCGGAGCGAAGTAATCACACCCTATTAGATATGGTGCGTTCTATGATGAGTATTGCTGAGTTACCTATTTTCTT
Organism: Agapanthus africanus; assembly: GCA_030015575.1. Classification (NCBI taxonomy): domain Eukaryota; kingdom Viridiplantae; phylum Streptophyta; class Magnoliopsida; order Asparagales; family Amaryllidaceae; genus Agapanthus; species Agapanthus africanus. The sequence goes on along the minus strand of JASDDO010000019.1, from coordinate 88,501,902 downwards.
TTGAAGTTATGCACTTGAGACAGCTGCATACCTATTGAATAGGGTTCTGACTAAATCCGTGCCTACCACTCTATATGAGATATGGAATGGAAAAAGACCATCTCTTAAACGAGTTAAGATATGGGGTTGTCCGGCCTATGTTAAAAAGCAAAATCCGGACAAGCTCGAGGCAAGGTCTGTTTTGTGCAAATTTATAGGATATCCAAAGGATTCATATGGATATATTTTCTACCACACTGAGGAATAAAAAGTATTTTTTTCTCAATACGCCACATTTTTAGAAAATGAATTTCTTGTGAAAGAAATTAGTGGTAATGAGATAGAACTGGAAGAAGTTCCAGCTACACAAACTATAACTGACAATTTGGTAGAATCGGAGGATTCAAGAATCCTCGACGAATCTCAGCCACTCCGAAGATCTAGTAGGGTTCCTCATCCACCTGAGAGATAGTACGGTTTTCTCATAGACGGTGGGAGCGATGATTGCATCATGGAAGATGATGACCCAACTAGTTTCGAGCAGGCCATCATAAGTGGGGACTACACCAACAAAGTATGGATATTGGAAGTTGCTCCTGAAGGGGTAAAACCCATTGGGAGCAAGTGGATCTTTAAGAAGAAAATTGGTGTAGATGGAATGGTTGAGACCTTCAAAACTAGACTTGTAGCAAAATGTTTTCATCAACGACCAGGTGTCGACTATGATGAAACCTTTTCTCCTGTCGCTATGCTTAATTCCACCAGGATCCTATCTGCCATTGCTGCATACTATGACTATGAAATCTGGTAGATGGACGTCAAGACCACTTTTCTAAATGGTAATTTAGAAGAGAGCATGTATATGACACAGCCAGAGTGCTTTGTTGACAGTGGTGTTTACCGCCGGAAGACGCGCAAGGCTGGACGTCTTGCCTGAAATTCGGGGCAGATGCTAATAGGTGCTGTCCGTACACCCTTCCGAAGATGCCAAGTTGATTTAGGGCACCATGTATCGAAAGTTTAAACGGATGCGGCCGATGTAGCAGATATCATCAGATTCCCCTTCGTTTGAGGGGTTTTTGATTGTGGGGACGCTCTTCCCTGCAGGAGCAAGGCCCTGCAGTTAATTACGCTACCGCATCGCGGTAACAACTTTCTCCTTCTCCAGATGGTCACTTCGTGTCGTGGGTGTTTGTTTTATGTTCGGTTGCCCGTGGATTGTATACGGAGACTAATTTGTGTTGTCGCCCGTAGGACGTGGATTAGTCCAAATCCGTATCTTTCTTAGATTTGGGTTTGGGGGGTTGCGTTCAAGGATACATTAGCTTTGTTTGAGGCTAAGATCAACTTAAACGTTTGTTAAGGACACGTTAGTATAATTTAAGACTAAGATCGACTTAACGGGATCGTTTAGATCCAACAAGAGAGCATTTGGACTCTATTGTTTAGTTTAGAGACATTGCGGTCGATTACCAGTTTAAGGACATGGTGGTCCATCATAGTCCGTGGAATATATGGCTGTCGGGACCCATCACCTCTCCAAAGACGTTGAAGGATTACAACGACAAATATCAGAGGAGTTCATAGATGTACCCTTGAACCAATATTGGTTGGGAGATCTATAGTACAATTTGGGATTAAAGTCTGTTTGACGGTTTATGAGCATATGAGCTCAATTGATATGAGTTGAACATTTTATTGTTCTGGCTGTTGAGCCTTTATTTAGGCTTGACCCTTTTAATAATGCATAGCATTGGGCTCTGTAATTAAATGCATAGCATTTATCAGGAGCGAAATAGTGGTCTGATAGTGCGCCACGTGGCTTGTCAGGCGCTTTGCGCCAATCAAAGAGCGCATTGCGCTAGCGCATGCAAAGGTGACACGTGTCACGCTCTGCGCTAAGCGCAAGTCTGTTAGCGCAGTGCGCTTTCTGAGTGCGCTGCGCCAGTGCGCTGCACCAATGAATGACACGTGGCGAGCTCTGGAGCAGTGCGCCAATCCAAGAGCGCAGTGCGCTATTTTCAGGAGCGCAAAGCTCAAATCGTTCCGTGGTTGATACGTGGCGCGTTCCGGCGCAGTGCGCCAATCCAATGAGCATAAATGCGCAATTCAAGAGTGCAAGGCACTGTCCAATAGCGCAGAGCGCATTTTGATCAATTTAGGATCAAAGAACAAGTTTTCTGTTCTCTCAAAAGTGGTTTTACCTCAAGATTCAAGAACCAAAGTTCTTGCTCTCATCAAAAGGCTGTGCCTTTATATAGATCAAAAGATCTAAGAATGAAGTAAATTACTTCTTTAAATCTTTTATGATTGGATCTTTCTGATCTTTTTCCTTTTTATTGAAGATCTTGATCTTTTTCTTAGATTTTGATCTTTTTAGAAGAGAATTCTTCTTTTAGTGAGATATTTTCATCTATGTTCTTCCAATAATTTAATTCTTTACCTTTAAAGATGAAGAAGATGATCTTCTTTCTTCAAAGGCTTTCCTTTCTTCTCTTTGAGGTTTTTCTCAAAGTTTTTTAGAGGGTTCTCTCTCTTCTGTATATATGTCCCCGTGAGACTTGGAGTCTAGGGGTCTTTATATAGGGCCAATTGATTTGTTAAGTTAGTTACAGAGATCTTTCTCTGATTGATCTGGGGATATTTCCCCACCGTTGGATCTTTGATCCTGAGGCTTCTGTTTTACAGAAGACAATCTTCTTATTTTAATAAGATTGGAAAGATCTTTCTAGAATTTTAATTCTGATTAATTAATAATTTATTATTTAAATTCCAGTGCCGGCGCACTAGGCGCTAGCGCACCTGTGTTTGACACGTGGCGCGCAGCGCAGAGCGCAGCGCAACTGCGCTAGCGCACCTGTGTTTGACACGTGGCGCGCAGCGCAGAGCGCAAGTGATCTGAAGCATTGCTTCATTTTAAAATTTGAATTTTGAAACAGAGCTTTGCTTTGATTGGAGGTGCGCTGCCTAGGGCGCAGTGCTCCTGGCGCTGGCGTGTCTGTTTTTGACACGTGGCGCTCAGCGCGCAGCGCAAGGGATCTGAAGCGTTGCTTCAGTTTTTGAATTTTGAAATTCGAACAGAGCTTTACTCTGATTGGGGAAAACAAATGCCCCCCCGTTGCGCTTACGTGGCCCCAAACGTGAGCGCAGCGGTGGCAACATCTCGGTCGTTGGATCAACTTTTGGATGTTGAAACGACTCTCAATACCTATAAATAGGACCTTTGGTCTTTTAGATGATTTTCATCTCCTCCTTGAGAATTATCTCTTATTCAGAGCATTGCTCTTAAGCTTTAAGAACTTTTCAAGAGTAAAACTCTGTTAAAACTTAGGTATAGTTTAAAACTTTTAAGAAACCAGGGTTTTACCCATTAACAGAGCTTTGCTCTTTATAGATCTTTGATCTAAAGAGAACCATTTTAGGGTTCCAATAATAGAGCTTTTACTCTCTAAAATGATTTTATTTATAATTTCTTGATTCATTAATGGAGCTTTGCTCCTTTTACATCATATAGCAGAACTCTTAAGAGTTTTTTCATGGATCTTTAAGATTAAAAATGGGATTTTATTTTTTGATGAATTATATCATCTTTTCAGAGAAAAGCTCTCAATGTTCTCGGGGGATTTCTTTAAATTCCTTTAATAACTGATTTTGACGGGTGTCACTCCTGTCTGTAGAGCATTGCTCTCGGGGAGTTTAATTTCCTGTGCATGTACGATCTCGACGAGATTATCTCTTACGGGGACATCTGCCGACTCGGCCGTTCTCAGAATCGAGAATTCACAAACGCCGAGTGTGCCGAAATCATGAGTCGCTTTGACGCATACAATGGTCGACTGCTTCCTCGACGTTCCTATCTCTTGAAGCTTATCGTGGGAGCCATCTGAGAAGCGCTTTCTTTATTCTGTACTGGTGTGCCACTTAGGGCATTGGATGCCGCCGAGGATAAGGTGCACTTGGTGTATCTGATGAGCCTAATCTCAAAGAGAAGGCAAGATAACCTTATCGATCTTCTGCATCAAGCTTTTCAACAGTCTGCAATATTTGCTGCTTATCGGAGGGAGCAGGACATCCGTGAGGATCCCGACGCTTATGATCGCGAAAGAAAGCACACCAGGATGGTCCGAAATGCTTGGAAGATTATGGACAATGTCACTTTTGAATTCCTCAATCCATGCCCTGGGTCCGAGGTTATACCCCGTCGCGTTGGCTTATGTATTTCTCGATAGGCAACCTTGTTGTTCGAGTAGCCTTGCAACTGTCGTGTCTCTGATCCCTTCGGGGGCTGGACAAGACGTCTTCAAGCAATCCTCCTAGGCAGTTTGGCCGTCGGAAGAGCAAGCGTTAGGAATTTTGCCATGCCGCTTTTTACTTGAGGTTAGGCTCATTTCGGAGAACCCCGATGATTCATAACAACTCCGCGCTGGTGTGGGATGATCTCCGATAGTCTTTCAGGTTTTATATGAGTTGCCGTCAAGACCCTGAAGCTAGGAATTTGGCCTTCGCTTCGTTTGGTGGCACTGCGTCTGCTGTATCAAGACGAATGTCACAGTTGTCTCTAGGTTGTTGATGAACCGTCGAGGTTTGGAACTAGGGATTTTTCCGTGGCTCCGTTGTTTGATTGTCGCGTCTGAATCCTGCTGGAAGGAGAACGCTGTGGTAACATCTCATCTGCTGTATCAAGACGAACGTCGAGGTGGTGACCACTCCATGTGGGATGATCTCCGATGGTCTTTCAGGTTTTATATGAGTTACCGTCGAGACCCTGAAGCTAGGAATTTGGCCTTTGCTTCGTTTGCTGGCATTGCGTCTGCTGTATCGAGGCGAATGTCGCGGTTGTCTCTAGGTTGTTGATGAACCATCGAGGTTTGGAACTAGGGATTTTGCCATGGCTCCGTTGTTTGATTGTCGTGTCTGAATCCTGCTGGAGAAAGAACGCTGTGGTGACATCTCGTCTGCTGTATCGAGACGAATGTCGAGGTGGTGACCACTCCATGTGGGATGATCTCCGATGGTCTTTCAGGTTTTATATGAGTTGCCGTCGAGACCCTGAAGCTAGGAATTTGGCCTTCGCTTCGTTTACTGGCATTGCATCTGCTGTATCGAGGTGAATATCGCGGTTGTCTCTAGGTTGTTGATGAACCGTCGAGGTTTGGAGCTAGGGATTTTGCTGTGGCTTTGTTGTTTGATTATCGCGTCTGAATCCAGCTGGAGAAAGAATGCTGTGGTGACATCTCGTCTGCTGTATCGAGACGAATGTCGAGCCGGTGACCACTCCATGTAGGATGATCTCCGATAGTCTTTCAGGTTTTATATGAGTTACCGTCGAGACCCTGAAGCTAGGAATTTGGCCTTCGCTTCGTTTGCTGGCATTGCGTCTACTGTATTGAGGCGAATGCCGCGATTGTCTCTAGGTTGTTGATGAACCGTCGAGGTTGGGAACTAGGGATTTTGCCGTGGCTCCGTTGTTTGATTGTCGCGTCTGAATCCTACTGGAGAAAGAACGCTGTGGTGACATCTCGTCTGCTGTATCGAGACGAATGTCGAGGTGGTGACCACTCCATGTGGGATAATCTCCGATGGTCTTTCACGTTTTATATGAGTTACCGTCGAGACCCTGAAGCTAGGAATTTGGCCTTCGCTTCGTTTGCTGGCATTGCGTCTGCTGTGTCGAGACGAATGTCGCGGTTGTCTCTAGGTTGTTGGTGAACCGTCGAGGCTTGGAACTAGGGGTTTTGCCATGGCTCCGTTTGGTGATATTGCGTCTGAGTCCTGCGGGAGAAAGAACGCTGTGGTGACATCTCGTCTGCTGTATCAAGACGAATGTCGAGGTGGTGACCACTCCATGTGGGATGATCTCCGATGGTCTTTTAGGTTTTATATGAGTTACCGTCGAGACCCTGAAGCTAGAAATTTGGCCTTCGCTTTGTTTGCTGGCATTGCGTCTGCTCTGTCGAGACGAATGTCGCGGTTGTCTCTAGATTGTTGGTGAACCGTCGAGGCTTGGAACTAGAGGTTTTGCCGTGGCTCCGTTCGGTGATATTGTGTCTGAGTCCTGCTGGAATGAGGAGGAACGCTGTTGTGGGTCTCCAGGTTGTAGATGTAGCCGTCGAGACTTGGAACTAGGTACTTTGCCATGGCTCCGTTGTTCTGACCGTGGGGTCTTTCGTTGACGTTGCACCTGCATCCTGTTGGACTGCGAAAGAACGGCGTTGTTGATATTGCATCTGGTGTAATGAGACGAATGTTAAGGTGGTTTCTAGGTTGTCTGTAAACCGTCGAGACTTGGCTCTCTTTCAGATGGAGCCTGGGTGGAAGGTGTGGTTCCCTTTTTGTTTATGCCCCTGGATTGTATACAGGGATCGATGTGATTTCATATGTAGGGCATAAAATTCATCTTTTCTTTATTTCTTTCCGCGATACTCTATCATTTCAGCTTTTACGTCGCGAAATGTCGCGATTACCCAATCATTTCGGCTATTTTTCGCTGTGCCTAATCATTTCGGCTTTTTATTTTATTTTTACTCGCTGCTTTTTATTGCGAGTTGCCCAATCATTTCGGCTATTTTGCATGCATACATTTTTTTACTTGCTGATTTTGTTGCAAGTTACCCCATCATTTCGGCTATTTCGTATGCATACGTAGTTTGCTGGCTTTTCGCTGTAAGCCTGGAATTGGACACCGATTTCGGCATCAGCACCGCTACAACTGGTATATTTTCAGGAGCGAATCATCGTTTTCCTCTGTCGATGTCGAACAAAGGTGGCTTAGCGAACAGGGTTAGGGTCCTGTCGACTAAGGCTTTTGACTTCATGAGCCGTAAGGGTCTCACAAAGGTATTTCTCCCTACAAGTCGTGAGGATTTCGTGGGTGCATTTTCTCCTTAGGAATCGTGAGGATTCCTAAGTGCATATTCCCCTGTAAGTCGTAAGGATCTTACAAAAGGGTTTTCTCCTTATAAGTCGAAAGGACTTACAAGGGTTGTTCACCATATGGACATATCCCTAATCATAGGTGGGACTTGGTTAGGGAGATATTTATTCGCGCCCGTGGATTGTATACAAGGGTCAGTATTGAGCCGCTTGTAGGGCAGTATCGGAGGTTGTAGGGGTTGCTTAAGAATAGGTTCAGGTCTTTGTAACTTAAGACTTTCAAATCTTATGAGCCGTGAGGGTCTCATGAGGGGATTCTCCTTACGAGTCGTGAGGATCTCGCAAGTGTAATTTTTTCCTTAGGAATCGTGGGGATCCTTAAGTGTATTGCTCCCTTGTGAGTCGTAAGGATCTCACGCAGGTGGTTTCTCCTCACAAGGTCGAGAGGATCCTGTAAGTGTCTTTTAACGAGGCTGCGCCCTTTCGGGTTTTCACAAACACCCATCGGTAGCCCTGCTGTTTTTACTCACGGAGCCCTTTAGGGTTTTCATCCGTGCCCATTTTGCTTATGGACATACCGTTTTTTTAAATATATAACGAGCTTGCGCCCTTTCGAGTTTTCACAAACACTTGCCGGTAGCCCTGCTGTTTTTACTTATGGAGCCCTTTCGGTTTTTTCATCCGTGCCCATTTTGCTCATGGACATACCGTTCTTCTTTTTTTTTATTCTTTTTTTTATCAGCTTTGGGACGCTGCAATCCATCGTAGTTTATCGACGTCTCGGTCAACGGCTAGTTTTAGGACATAATGGTCCGTTGTTAGTTTAGGGACATTTCGGTCCGTCGTCGCCGTATTTGAGGCGAATCTCTAGTTTACTGACTTCTCGGTCTATGGGGCTTTCCCTATGAATGAGCATGATGCCCCCGTCTTATCCATCTTTCTCGAAGCATGTGGTTGTGGCGGGCCCACCTTCCAGTTTTCGGACAGTGCGAACTTGCCCTGGTTGTATTGGTCTTCAACCCAGTTTTTGAAGACGTAGCAGTTTTCGATCGGATGGCCCAATACTTGGTGGTAAGGGCAGTAATTAGGATTGTTGACATCATTTAGTTGTATCTAGTGTTTCGGCTCCGGTAGAGTGATAAGCCTGTTGCGTACTGCTAGTTCGAACAGCCTCCTTGTTTCATCCCGGGGAAATGAGTAAGGACGTTTCAACTTTTCATAGAGGGGTTGCCGCTTGTTGCTTTGGCGAACAACTGGTCTAGGGTCACTCGATTGTTGTTGAGCGTTGGCGACGATGGCCGTTCTTCCCTTCCCTTTATCCTTTTTGTTTGATCCCTTGTTTGCGGGTCCGAGATTCTTTCCGGGTAGCATGCGATTGCACGGCTGAATGTTCTCGCAACTCCTCAATTCTTTCGTTTTAGAGATGGATTCCTTGAAGAAAGGGCCGATGGCTACTTTTTCGTCGGAGTCGCTCCCGAAGGTGAGAACTCGCGGTCCCTCGGGATCATGCCTATGACAATTGCCGGCAATTCTTTTACGCTCATCTGTCGCATTTTTCTGCTGTCTACGAGCTTCACGCTTTGTCCTGTTGAAGTGTTGCCTGTGAGCGACATACCCTTGCCACCAACACTTAAAGGAGTTGCAGTCTTCAGTAGGATGTGCGATCTTCTGATGATATAAGCAGAAGTTAGGATGTACGTCCTCTTCATCAAGATGTATACCACCAGGAGAATTTTCTCTGAAAGAGGGCAGGCTCATCCCCATTGATATGGCTTTGGCGAATCGTTTTCTTGTCTTGATCCTGCCTTCATTTGCAGCGGATGTACTTTGATCTAGTGGGAGTGTTTCGACCCTTTTGTCCAGTCGCTGGCGTTTGGCCTTTTCAAATATGGCCATCTCACGCTCCCGATCGGCTTTACTTTTCAGATGAATTTCACTCAGGAAGGCGTCGATCACTTCGTCTGACGGCCATAGAAGTTTTGGCTCGGGGCCTGTCCTCAGTCCCTCTGTGTGAGGAGCCTCTTCATTGTCTAGCGATGAATGAGAGATCACATGGCAACTTGCTACGTAATCCTCAGGTTCATCCGACGAGTCTTTGTCATCATCTTCGTCCTCAAGGACGTGGTTGAGGAATTCTCGTAGTGTGACTGGGGTCCGCGCCTTCTGATTATATTCTTCTAGTACGTCAATATGTTTTTGTATATCCGTGCGCTTGTCATCAAACTTCACGGGCTTTTTGGATTTCTTCTTCTTTTTCGAAGATTTCGACGGCTGGGTGTGCGAGCTTTGGCTATCACTACTGATCTTTGGAGTTGGGCGCGGCTTTACCATCCCTTCGATGATCTGGGGTTCTAGCGGATTCTTCCACCTAATCGCCGGACATGTCTGGAGATCATTCAGCATCTTTTTGGTTTTGGCCGAAAGGGCCACCTCCCATGGGGCTTCTTCAACAAAAGAGCACGTTGCCCCCGGCGTGTCTACCTTTTTAGGAGCATGAGGCTGTGGCGGGTTCACCTTCCAGTTTTCGGATAACGCGAACTTACCTTGTTGGTATTGGTCCTCAATCCAGCCTTTGAAAATGAAGCAATCTTCGATTGGATGACCTACTGCTTGATGGTAAGGGCAGTAATTAGGAGTGTTGAGATCGCCTGGCTGCAACGGACGTTTTGGACTCGGCAGATTGATGAGTCTGTTGCGCACTGCCAGCTCGAACAGTCTCCTTGTTTTATCCTGAGGGAACGAGTAAAGACGTCCCAGTCTCTCCTCGAGGGATGGGCGTGGACGCATATTGTTTTGACGGACAACCGGTTTTAAGTTGCTCGGCTGTTGTTGAGTATTAGCGACGAAAGTTGCTTTTGCTTTCCCTTTTTCATTCCGAGGATCCGTCTTTGAAGGAGATGGTCTATGACCCATCTGATCCATTTGAGCCAACTTGTCAATCAAGGCCTGGAAAGTAGTTGGCTTAAAGAACGTCATGAATTGCGAGATGGTCGCTTGCGGATCAAGAGTGCACACGAACATGCCTACCGCAGGTGCTTCTTCGATGCGTTGTTCGCACTTTGACCATAAGTTTCGCCACCGTATTGCGTATTGAACCCACGTCTCGCCTGGCTTCACCCTGGCATTAATCAGTGCCGTTATCGGGGTGCGTTCACTAGCACTCGCGAATCTTTGTGTAAACAGTAGCTCCATCTCCGCAAATGTTTTGACAGAGTTGTTAGGTAGCTCCGAATACCATTCAAAGACCGTTTCTGCTAAGCTGCCGACGAATTGGCGAAGCAACAATTTGTCGTCGCTTCCAGTGTTGCCGCATAAGGCCCTGAATTGAGCGACATGCTGATGTGAATTCCCTGTTCCTTTGTATACATGAAATTTGGGGATCGTATATCCCGGTGGGTAACTTATTTGGTCATACCAGCCCGGATAGGGACGTTCAGTCTCGACAACTTGGCCAGCCGCTTCGTTCGCTCGGTGAGCTCGTATTTGTTGAGCTATATAATCATCGAGCATGGCTTTTGAGATGGTTTCCTCCTTGGCCGCTGACAGAGCTGGCAGAGGATTTAACGTTTCTCCTCTGTCGTTTTCGAGAATAATCGGAGGATCTTCAGATGGAGGATCCGGCTGTAACATTATTCCTACCATGTTTTAGAAGAGAAGCGCCATTTGTTTTATGTTGGCAGCTTGTTCTGCTGCTTCTCTGTCCTTCTTTTCGAGGACTCTGCGTAGGAAGTCAGTGTCAGTTTCTTGTTCGTGACGCTGTTCTGATGATGCCTCCGAGCTTTCTTTTGGCCCGGTAAGTGCGGCCATTGCAGTCATCATTTCCTGAAGCTTCTGTTGTTGCTCCTGGGCTTTGGTCACGGATCGAGTGAGCGGTCGGTGACCCATCGAAGCAAGGCTTTCCTCCTTTCCGGAAGCCATATAAACAGTATGGACCGTTATGCCCCCAGACTTGGGGCGTTTGGTCTCGGTGTCTTTACGCTCTGCCGTATTCATAAGGGCTTTCCTTGGCCTCTTCTTCTTTGAGCAGTTGATGTTGAGGGAGCCGTTGCAGTGGGCACCCAGCCGGCAGACGTCTTCTGTGGTATCACGAGATTGCTCTTTTCTTGATGAGCTTTGAGCTTTTTTGGCCAGCGAGAATAGTCCTGGTTAATCACCGATTCCTGGACCTGTCGCCAGACTTTATAAATTTTGGAGGACAGCCGCTGAGGAGGTTGCTCCGGCTTCTTCTCTGTATCATTCTCCACGGGTGGAGGAGATCTTTTCAGCACTGCAGTGGGTGAATTCCTGCGCACCCTATTAAGCAGCTCAAAGCTGTTTCCAGTTGGAACAGCAGCATTGACTTCCACCATTGGGGCTGATAGAGTTAGCTTGGTGACGGGGATGGCCTGGTCGTGCCCCCTATTCAGGTGAGGGGCCGTTGCTGGTGTCAGCCTGTTAAAGACTGACGTCCTTTGAGTAGCAGGAGCGGGAGTTTGAACGGTCAGTCTTGTAAAGACTGACCCTTTAGCAGGAGAAGCCGTCTTGACGACTTCAGGAACAGGGATGGCTATCTTCTTTGGGATGTCTACTTCAGGTATCACGAGCTTCTCGGCAGGAACATCGGAGTTTAAGCTCAGCCTGGTGAAGACCGAGGAGTTGGAGTTGGACGACCCGTTGAAAGGGGCCGCAGTAGTAGCAAGCCGATCGAATACTGACTTCTTGGGAGCTTCTTGTGACGGTACAGGGGCGTTGAAGCTCATGGGTGGGAGTATGGTCCCGAAGAATAGTCTAGTGGTGGCTTGAGTTACCTGCTCCACTGGCATCTTGATAAAGGGAGGCCGCTTGGGGCCCGTAAGTCACTCCTCCAACAAGGATAGAGTAAGAGTTGCAGTTGCAGGTAGTGCAGTTTGAACCAATTGATCTTCTGTTTTCTGCACGGAGCAAGATACTAAATCTAAGTACCTCAAATCCACAGGCAACCATAGCAAACCGCGATTCGTTCGTGAACACGACACACGAAGTGTGGAGTGGAAAGAGGAAGAGGTCCCATCGGGCGTGCCAGAATCTGTTTACCGCCGGAAGACGCGCAAGATGCTAATAGGTGTTATCCGTCCACCTCTCCGAAGATGCCAAGTTGATTTAGGGCACTATGTATCTAAGGTTTAAACGGATGCGGCCGATGTAGCAGACTTCGTCAGATTCCCCCTCGTTTGAGGGGTTTTTGATTGTGGGGACGCTCTTTCCTGCAGGCGCAAGCCCCTGCAGTTAATTACGCTACCGCATCGCGGTAACAACTTTCTCCTTCTCCAGATGGTCACTTCTTGTCGTGGGTGTTTGTTTTGTGTTCGGTTGCCCGTGGATTGTATACGGAGACTAATTTGTGTTATCGCCCGTAGGGCGTGGATTAGTCCAAATCCGTATCTTTCTTAGATTTGGGTTTGGGGGGGTTGTGTTCAAGGATACGTTAGCCTTGTTTGAGGCTAAGATCAATTTAAACGTTTGTTAAGGACACGTTAGTCTAATTTAAGACTAAGATCGACTTAACGGGATTATTTAGATCCAACAAGAGAGCATTTGGACTCTATTGTTTAGTTTAGAGATATTATGGTCGATTACCAGTTTAAGGACATGGTGGTCCATCATAGTCCATGGAATATATGGCTGTCGGGACCCATCACCTCTCCAAAGACGTTGAAGGATTACAACGACAAATATCAGAGGAGTTCAAAGATGTACCCTTGAACCAATATTGGTTGGGAGATCTATAGTCCAATTTGGGACTAAAGTCTGTTTGAAGGTTTATGAGCATATGGGCTCAATTGATATGAGTTGAACATTTTATTGTTCTGGCTGTTGAGCCTTTATTTGGGCTTGGCCCTTTTAATAATGCATAGCATTAGGCTCTTTAATTAAATGCATAGCATTTATTAGGAGCGAAATAGTGGTCTGATAGTGCGCCACGTGGTTTGTCAGGCGCTTTGCGCCAATCAAAGAGAGCATTGCGCTAGCGCATGCAAAGATGACACGTGTCACGCTCTGCGCTAAGCGCAAGTCTGTTAGCGCAGTGCGCTTTCTGAGTGCGCTGCACCAATGAATGACACGTGGCGAGCTCTGGAGCAGTGCGCCAATCCAAGAGCGCAGTGCGCTATTTTTAGGAGCGCAAAGCGCAAATCGTTCTGTGGTTGACACGTGGCGCGTTCTGGCGCAGTGCGCCAATCCAATGAGCGCAAATGCGCAATTCAAGAATGCAAGGCACTGTCCAATAGCGTAGAGCGCATTTTGAACAATTTAGGATCAAAGAACAAGTTTTATGTTCTCTCAAAAGAGGTTTTACCTCAAGATTCAAGAACCAAAGTTCTTGCTCTCATCAAAAGGCTGTGCCTTTATATAGATCAAAAGATCTAAGAATGAAGTAAATTACTTCTTTAAATCTTTTATGATTGGATCTTTCTGATCTTTTTCTTTTTTATTGAAGATCTTGATCTTGTTCTTAGATTTTTGATCTTTTTAGAAGAGAATTCTTATTTTAGTGAGATATTTTCATCTATGTTCTTCCAATAATTTAATTCTTTACCTTTAAAGATGAAGAAGATGATCTTCTTTCTTCAAAGGCTTGCCTTTCTTCTCTTTGAGGTTTTTCTCAAAGTTTTTTAGAGGGTTCTCTCTCTTCTGTATATCTGTCCCCGTGATACTTGGAGTCCAGGGGCCTTTATATAGGGCCAATTGATTTGTTAAGTTAGTTACAGAGATCTTTCTCTGATTGATCTGGGGATATTTCCCCACCGTTGGATCTTTGATCCCGAGACTTCTGTTTTACAGAAGACAATCTTCTTATTTTAATAAGATTGGAAAGATCTTTCTAAAATTTTAATTCTGATTAATTAATAATTTATTATTTAAATTCCAGTGCTGCACGCGCCTGTGTTTGACACGTGGCGCGCAGCGCAACTGCGCTGGCGCGCCTGTGTTTGACACGTGGCGCGCAGCGCAGAGCGCATGTGATCTGAAGCGTTGCTTCATTTTAAAATTTGAATTTTGAAACAGAGCTTTGCTCTGATTGGAGGTGCGCTGCCTAGGGCGCAGTGCTCCTGGCGCTGGCGTGTCTGCTTTTGACACGTGGCGCTCAGCGCACAGTGCAAGGGATCTGAAGCGTTGCTTCAGTTTTTGAATTTTGAAATTCGAACAGAGCTTTGCTCTGATTGGGGGAAACAAGTGGGAGCAGCGGAAAGGTGTGCAAGCTGCTTAAATCAATCTACGGATTAAAGCAGATATTGCGGAGCTGGAACTTCTATTTTGATATGGCGGTCAAAGAGTTTGACTTCATAAAAAACGTAGATGAACTTTATATATGCAAAAAGGTTGTAGAGAGTAAGGTTGTCTTCCTCGTATTGTACGTGGATGACATACTCTTGATAGGAAATGATTTTCCTATGCTTACACTCGGTCAAGCTCTTCTTATCACAAAAGTTCTTCATGAAAGATCTAGATGATGCCTCCCACATCCAGAGGATAAAAATCTATAGAGATAGATCTAAACTGATGTTGGGATTGTCCTAATCCAGGTGCATAGACACTATACTAAAGAGGTTTACTATGGAAGATTCTAAGCGTAGTAATTTACCCGCTTGTTCAGGAATCACTCTCTCTAAAGAGATATCTCCCAAGACTGATTTGGAGAGGGCTCGCATGACAGTGATACCCTATACTTCTGCAGTTGGGTCTATCAAGTATGCAATGTTATGTGTTGTCTATAGTGCACTCAAGTCAATTATTGTAATCGCAGGCATGCGATTGTAATGATTGAGGGAGGACCTATACGGGTAGAACAATCTTACCCGAGATAATAGTATGCAATCTGGTTTGCTTTTATCATCATGTACATGCATTATGTAGTATTACAGATCACTATTAAATGTTGATAGAGCCCATAGGATTCTTGCTTGACTACCAGCATTATGATGGCAATCATATACGTGGGAGCTGGGTGGTCTATAAGCACATCCTTAAATGCCCCTAGTCGAGGGAGTGTTGAGACTGGGCATCGATACTCCGGAGTAAACTAGTGTATACTTATCGAGATCTCGACGAGGGGCGGTGGCCGGCCTAACAAGCCATTGGTGTCAGTCAGTCACCTAAGATAGTATACAGGTGCTCATTGGGTTATGAGCACACCGGACGGACTCACTGGGAATATGCTAGTTGGTATTATACATATTGTCAGATAGCAGTTCCCAGGTGACATGTGTACAGGTTAGTCTGTCGACCTGAGATCGTCATTTGTCTCGTGTGAGTTCCCATCGTGCTTTGATTACTACCCTACCATGGTTCAAAGGAGTCGTGCAAACAGGTTTTAATTGGGTACTGTCCCGAGCCACATGGAGGCAGTGAGCGGATCGTCCGGGATTCGTCTCTCCTGGTATTGGGGGTTGATGTCGCGCGGTGCACGGGTGACCATCACCAGAAATCTTTGGCCAAGGTAGAAGAGAATTACTGATTTGGATCAGTAGTTTCTCAGTTGGTGATGGGCTTCATACCGACACGAAATATCGCGTTATTAGGGGTCTGACTTTATCCACCCCCATAGACTCGATATGCGATATTCTTAGACGAACAGACCGGAATGTACGAAGATTTTCACTGACAGGCTCAGTATGGGTTTGGATGAGTTTGCTCGTCGGCCCTCCTTTCGCTCAATACCTGGGTAGCCGTTATATACAACTAGTGCCGCTGACGTGCTTGTGGTTAAACTCACTGCCGGCGTATTGACGAGTCTTTAGAGTCCCACACAGAGGGTTGTTGAGGTTTAGGCGATATGATGTAGATGCCGTATGTTGGTACATACAGGTGTCCGATTAAATATGTGTACAGGCAATACAGACTTTTATCGGACGGTTGATAATACTAGCGGCTTAGGATTGAGCCGGATTATTAAATCAAGTTTTGATTTAATAATATCTATCTATCTATCTATCTATATATATATTTATATATGCATTCTAGTATTATTGTTCACTATTCATTTTCTCTCTTGGCTATTCGTATTTTTTATACGAATACGCGTATATGTATTTCGATACGTATACCGGGTTGTATTCCGTATTTATACGGAATATCTTCTGAAAGATGGACACCTTATTATATGATTTTTCTTTTCAGAAAATCATTTTGGAAATGAGGTGGAGAGGGTGAGGTGGCATGAGCATGGTAGAGGTATGTAGAGAGGTATGGTTCTTCTTTGTTTATTGCAAATGGATGAGATATTTTCTTTGCATGGTTAAAAAGAGACTTAGCCATTCTTTCTACATGACTAGACTACACTCACATTCATACATTATACACTCTCTTGGAGAATTAGTTTTTTCTTGAGTTTCTCATGCCATAGTTTTCCTCACCTCCTCTTTCTTCTTCTTGGTTACTCATTTGAGCATGAGGTATGAGAGAAAAAGATAGTGAGATATTCTTACACCCCACACTCCATTGCTAGCAAGCTTGGAGCGTCGGTTGCTTCGCTAGGTGAAGATGGAGCCTGCATTGTCTTCCTCGGGTGGATCATCTTCGACGGAGAAAGACCGGAGGCCAAGTTCGATCGTGGACACCTCAAGGAGCCAAGGATGATGGTGGAAGACCGAAGGACACGGATCATTCGGTATAACACTTCTATCATAGTAGTTTAGCACTTTCTAGTATGCTAGTGTAGGGTTTATGGTTTGATTCTAGCGGGTTTCGTTAGCGCCAAGTTTTTAAACGCCAGTTTTTGTTCTGCATCGGTCACGGCAGATGGCCAGGACGTTGATGTAACCCAACATGGTATCAGAGGAAGCCCATAAACCCCTAACTAGCAGTTTAAACAATGTTTAAAGTAACGAAACTGAAACAACTCCGAAACAATACGGACAATATTCTAGTTTCTATCGAATTTTATTAGTCTTCTAATTTTTTTAAAAATAATTACAGAAGACTACTCTTATTGTAACTAGAACACACTTTAAAAACGAGACACAAATTCCTAAAGTTGGCCGGCGAGATTGCTAAAATTACCGGCGTCGCCGGGTTTATTGGGGAGTTGGGTTTTGAATTTTTGGGTGTGTTCTGGCATCTTGAATATTGGGTTTAAGGTATTGTTTGTTTTTTCCTAGATTACATATTATGCTATCTTTGTTATTGGGTCGCTATTTTTAACACCGTTTATAAGTTTCAGTACATATATTACTATCTGCGACCGTGAATGTCATTTGAGCGGTATAACCCATCTAACTGCTATATGTTCTTTTAGAAGGGTTTGCGAACATGACATTCACATAGATGTTCTGTGATTGTGGTGATATTGTGGTTGGAGTGTCATGGTGGATAGCCAGTAGTGCAATGATAGTTGTGTTAGATATATATATGCTCTAGAGGCCATTATTGTATATTATAGTGGATACTTGGACATGCATAAATACATAGAGGACTTTCTTGCTCGACATGATAGTATGCTATCTGGTTGTTCTTTATCCTGACATGTTCAATTGATTATGTTTTCTATCTATTAGATACATGTTGATAAAGCTCTTAGGATATATGCTTGACTAACATGACTATGATGCAGATCATACTAGTGGGGCATGTGTAGTTCATAAGCACATCCTTAAAAGTTCCTAGTCGATGGAATGTCGAGACAGGGCATCGATGTTCCAGAGTAGACTAGTGTATACGTTTCTTGACCTTATTTAAGGGCAATGGATGATCCCATATCTATTGGTGTTTGACATCAAAGATTGTATACAAGTGCTCATCAGAGACTGAGTACACTGAACGGACTCACCGAGAACTCCTAAATGGTATTATACATATCGTCAATTAGTAGTTCTCCGGTGACACTTGTACAGGTTAGTCTGTAGACCCGAGATCATTATAGTGTCTTGTGTGCTTCCCACTGTGCTTTGATTTCCACCCTACCACGGCTCTATTGAGTCGTGAAAACAGATGGATTTTGGGTACAGTCCTGAAACACATGGAGGCAGTGAGCGATAGGAGGGATTTCATCTCTCCCGGTATTGGGAGTTGATGTTGTACTATGCGCGATTGGCTATAATCGCAAGTCCCTGGCCAGGGCTGATGAGGTTTACTGATAAGTGTTATCAATAGTTTTTCGATTGGTTATAGGCCACACATCGGCATGACTTATTGAGTTATTGGGGCTTGACGATTCCAACCCCAGACTCAGTATGAGACATATCAGACGAAGAGACCGGACTGTATGGTAAGTGTTGCTTGTTGGCTCTATGGGAGTTTGAACAAGTTTGCTTGTTGTTCTTCTGTTCGTACAATACCTGGGTAGCCGTTATGTTCAGCTAGTACCGCTGACGGCTTGTGGGTATCTGATATGATCATTAGCTACTGCTGGTGTATTGACGAGTCTTAAGAGTCCCACATAGGGGTTTCCAAGCTCAAGCGAAAAGAAGTGGGGGCACATATGGAGATATGTGCAGGAGCCTGATTAACTACGAGTATCTGATACTGTATTTTTTATCTACCGTTTTTATTGGTCGGGTTATATGTGATATGACCGGATTATTAAATCAAGTGTTGATTTAATAAAATACCTAATCACCCATTTATAATTCCTTTCTTTATATATATGTGTGTGTGTGTGTGTGTGTGTGTGTGTGCATGCGCGTGTGTGCGCGTGTGCGTGTGTGTGTGTGTGTGTGTGTGTGCATGCGCGTGTGTGCGCGTGTGCGTGTGTTCATCTCAGAAAACTGCATTTTAATACCACTCATCCATTATCTATTTTTTGTATATATCGGTACTATTAACAGTGTCTGCTTAGTAATTACAGATTACAGGTATCCGTGACAAAATATTGGAAATACACTCAAAATCACGGATATAACGTTTGTGAGCCGACACTGCAACCGGAACTGGAAACCGACCGATATTTCATGAGTTTCTTTTTGCAACATGCATGTGTACACACTTTTTATCTAAATGGTCCAACATATACAAGTGTGTACACTAACTTGTTGGTTCCTGGACCTAGAGAGGGGGGCTGCCCATGGCACACAACTTGTGCAAGTGAGGTGATATGTGTTTAATGCAAAAAGATGTGATGTATAGCATCAAGCTTCCCTCCAAATCCCTGAGTACAGACCAAATCCATAGAGACAAATTTAGCAGCACCAGTGGACTCGTCGAGAGAACACCAGACCACAACACAAACACGAGCCAGGATGCTCGGATTTTGGCCGGCCACATATCCCAGAAGTCCGAGCTCCACGGCCCCCTTGACCCAATGGTCCCCATATTTATCCTGTCCCTCCCTTGAAACCACGTCACCTTATTTTTATTGCTTGTTTATTCTTCTTTTTTTCCTATAAAAGAAGACCAGTGAGCAAGGGAGAGGGGGTCCAAGTTTGTTCAAGACTTCATACTCTTTTTGTTTCTCTTTTTTCTGTGTTCTTGTATATAGATAGTCCTCCTTGAGTTCTTTGCCTTCTCTTGATCTTGCAACCTCTTCATTGAGCTTGCAAGTTTAAGTTTTGGTTATTGAACTCAAGAGTTGTATCTTCATTTGGAATCAATAAAGCTTTCGTTTTGCCTTCATTTGCCTTGATTTCTTAGCCTTCTCTTGATCTTGCAACCTCTTCATTGAGCTTGCAAGTTTAAGTTTAGGCTATTGAACCCGTGGTTTATCATGTGTTCTTTGGTTCTTAGTATTTTCGTACTTGCTTTACTTACTTGCATTTACATTCTTGTCATTTACTTACTTGCCTTTTATTACCTTGCATTTACTTACTTGTATTGTTTTTCTTTTCTTTTCTTTTCTCCTTTCTTTGCTCTTTTTGTTTGTTATTATGATTGGTTGTGAATATGTTGTTGTTAGGAAAGAAACCGATATTGCAAGTTAAGATTTCCTTTCTCATTTCCTTTTCCCGATCTTTTCCATTAAACTCCGCCCAAACCTTACGCAAGCGCTCCATTAGGCATCCTATCCTACTAAGGTATCGGTTATTCCTAACCGTGACCGGTTGCGTTCGGATTGGCCGGAGGCAAAAGAAAGCGACAAGAACGGACGGACAACGGTCAATAAGCCGGATATCACAAATACCGTGCTTAAGCACCCTAATCCACGTTGTTGCTGATTGCTTTAGCTTTAGTGGTCGAGCTCGGCTCAAAAGATTGAGTACGGATTTCCTTAACTTACACTATCATATCTAATCCTAACAAGCGTTTACTTTGCATATAAACACATAGGGTAGATACAAACATTTCCGCCCTCGCTTTAACTCGTCATAACAAGAACTTAAAACGCTCCATCTCCCTGCGGACGACCCGTACTCATCGCGGCTAGCTTCAAAGCAATACCGTCCTGATTGCGGTTAACATTAGAACCTTAAAACTAGACACGCCAAAAGCGTGCAATCAAATGGCGCCGTTGCCGGGGAGACGGTAACATTTTTTATTCTTGTTATTTCGGGTTAATCTTGTTTATACCATCTAACACCATTCTTAAAAACAAAACAAACTAAAAATTTCAAAATTTCAAAACCAAAACAAAAACTAGCATTGTTAACTTTTTTTTTGTTCTCTGGATTTTTGACCTGCTTGCACTCTGAAACTAAACAGAAAATATAAGCAATAACATTCAAACACTAGTATAACACCTAGACACCAGAAGAAAATTGGAGCCCAAACTCAAATTTAGATCTGGCGAGACCCTACAGAACTCCGGCGTCGCCAGCCTTTTCTTTTCCATTTGCTCCCAAGTTTTCTTCTATATTACAATGTTCTGTTATTGTCCCAATTTTATTGCTTGATTTTTATAATTTTGTGTGTGCAGGTATTTGGGCATTCATATCGCTTTTTCGCATAAAAATCCGTTTTTTCTGACATTTTCAGATTTTTGCGGATTTGCGAACTGCGATCGTGGAGAGCAAAGTGTGCATTCAAAGTTGAGGTGATTGTGAAGTGCAGCGCCAAAGATCCGGGTAGTTTGACCCGTGCAAGCGAACTTTCCAAGTTATTCAGATTCACTTCAACAGGGGTTTCTTAACCTGAAAACTTATCGGTACGTACTATACTAACATCTTCTTCTCAAATCCGACGCATCCAATATAATATATTTGCAGGATTCTTTGCAAATTCGCTAGCAAATGCTAAAATTGACTAACCCGTATTTGTTGCAGTACCGTGCTTAAACATAAAAATCGATTTTTTTTAGGATTTTAACAACCTTTTCATTGATTTGCGCATTGCATCCATTAATATGGACTTAAGGGCAAAGCGAACCCCACAACATACGGTAAAGGATTTCATCACCTTTTCCGTGGCCCACAAATCACGAATTGAGCATAACGTTTACCCGCACAAAATTTTAAAATAAACTAAACTTTAAGCCTTTAAGGACTTCGCGCTCACTAGGAGAAGTTAAATGTGTTTAGAATACCGCTTAACGGTATATCGTTCACAGGGTGTCTAGGAAAGTGTTCATAGTGAAACCGCCAAAAGAGAAATGGTTATCTAATTAAGGACCTTCGCGAAAGCGTCGGAAAACCTCCCCTTATCTCTGCACTTACTTGGCCTCGGGATCGGTATATCTTGAGCCCGTTTCTCGACACAGTTTTACTTCGACAATCAAGTTCTTGAGCAGGTCTAGTTGACCTAGGTGAACCCTAGACCAATTAGGTGTGTGGTGTTTTGTGTCGTGATTATTTTTGTGCGTGTATTTCATTCTTTTGTTGATAACTAACAATCAAAAAAAATCACATTCTTCTTCCTCTCCTTCTCTTCATATCATGGGTACCCCACCTAGAAAAATTCTTGCTGAACTTTGGTATCCCCAACCAGACTTTACTTCTTACGGTTCTTGCTTTGGTCGAACGTCGAACGATCCCTCCATGTCCAAAATTTCTTTGAAAGATCGGATAGACGCGTTTAGGACGAACAACTGGACTCCGCAATCCACTTAGTATCAACCATTTCAACTTACCTCACCTTCTTACGTTGATACCCCTTTTGAGAATCATGTTGTCACTCCAAGACCTATGTCTATTGCTGAACGTATTGAACAATCTCGTAGCCGATCTTTCAATCCTTTCACCACTGCAACTTCTTTTGATCAACAATTCCAATCACCTTCTTATCTGAATGTTGATCCTACTCCTGTCCAACTATTCGATTCCTATCAATCCTACCTGATTTTTACACCTTTTCTAGATTTTGCTTCTACACAGCCATTAGGGAGTTTCCAGTATCTAAACAACTTTGGATCTTTTACTGAAACCCCTTCACAACACATGTCTAGTCTGGAACAGTCGTTGGAAGAATTTCGGATAGCGTCATGCCAGCAGATGATGGATTTGAATGCGTCCATGGCCACCCTAATACAACCTAGTGACCCGGTAGCTAGTTTCCAACTAGCTCCAAATTTTCTAACGTATGATGAGGCGGTAGGACAGATTGAGAATTTGAGCGGTGAGAGTGAGCAGTACACTCTTCCAAATCAAACTTACCCATTGCAAATTGAATCCCACAACTGTAAGTGCACGGTAGCGCCCCGGCCGTCTGTCCGAGGCCTAAACGAGGAAAACAAAACTTTTCTAAAACTAGAAACCGACGCTACCGCGGACTATAAACCCGGATCGGACCATTAACCTACTACTAGCTAACTGGAGAAAGGGTACAGAGCTATACCGAGCGATCCGTGTCCTTTGGTCTTCGGCCACCATCCCGATCTCCCAACGGCATCTTCGGTCTCGATCTCCTCTTCGAAAAGGGCACCACATCACCGAGTCTTTTTACGGGCTCCCACCTCTGAACCGAGGCAACTCGGAGCCGACGTGTCCAAGATTGCTGTAGACTGAGTGTAGAATGCTATGTCTCGAAGGGGTTATTGAAGTTGCCATAATGGAGATGGAGGAATGAACTTTGGAGATGAGCTTTGAAATGGAGCTATGGAATTTTGTAGCATGCAAAAGAGATGAGAACTCCACACACAAAAAATGGACAGCCTCCCCATCCCTTGTGGCCGGCCATGCTATGTGAAGGGGAGAGAGAATAATGCAAGAAAGAGAAAATGGGTAATCATGAGAAATAATCATCACCACCATGTCAAATCCTAATCTCATCATATAAAGCAAGTCATGATGAACAAAAGGAAGTCAAAGGATTCTAGAACCATCATGAAGCAACCACTTACAAAAAACACCCTCCACTTTGCTAATTTGCACATTTGCACATTTGCAAATAACCCCATCCACACCAATTTTCAGCCAAAGAAAGATAGAAAAGAAAATGGCCGAAACAGAATACAAACTGGAAACTTTCAAAAAGCGATCCGGTAACAAATTACTGGATAACCCCGCGACTGTATATACATACCCGCATTTGTATTCCTCCCGAATACAAATGCAATGAGACAAAATCTACACTGTATAATACTAGGATCCGGCTTAAACCAAAGCCGCTAGTATTATCCGTCCGATCATGATCCGTGCAATACCGCACGTATATGATCGAACCCTGCCATATATCCATACGGCCTCTACAGCGTTTCGCCCGAAACTTGAGAAACTGTCTGTTGGGGACTCTAAAGACTCGTCAATATTTTGGATATGGATTTAACCACGAGCACGTCAGAGGTAATAGCCGTATGTAACGGGCTACCAGGTATTGACCAAAAGGGATGTCGATGAGCGAACTCATCTTGACACCCTACTAAGCTTGTCAGTGACAATATTCGTACAGTCCGGTCCGTTTGTCTATGAGCATCGCATGGCGGGCCTAGGGGGTTGGTAAAAGTCAGATCCCCAAAAGCGGTACAAGTCGTGTCGGAATGTAGCCCAGAACACCCTGAGATACTACTGGAATACCTACCAGTAAATCTCCTGCCTTGGCCAAGGACTTCATGTAATAGCTCTCCTAGACACAGCGCGACCTCATCCCCAATACCGGGGGAGACGAACCCCTGCAGATCCGCTCACTGCCTCCATGTGGCTCGGGACTGTACCCAACTAAAACCTGTTTGCACGACTTCTTTGAGCCGTGGTAGCGTAGTAATCAAAGCACAGTGGGAACTCACACGAGACAAATGACGATCTCAGGTCGATGAACTAACCTGTACACATGTCACCAGGGAACTGCTATCTGACGTCAGGTATAATACCAACTAGCATGTTCCCGGCGAGTCCTGTCCGGTGTACTCATAACCCAATGAGCACCTGTATACATCTTAGGTGATCCAACTGACACCAATGGCTTGTGAGACCGGCCACCGCCCCTCGTCGGGGTCTCGACTGTATACATTAGTCTACTCTGGAGTATCGATGCCCTGTCTCGAAAACTCCCATGACTAGGGACCTTTTAAGGATTTGCTTATAGACTCCAGCTCCCACGTATATGATCGCCATCATACTGTTGGCCGTCAAGCAAGAATCCTAAGGGCTCTATCAATGTATAATAGTGACCTGTAAGGTCACCTAAAGCTATACACGATGATAAAGATAAACCAGATAGCATACTATCATCTCGAGTAAGACTGTCCTACCGGTATAGGTCCTCCCTCAATCATTGCAATCACGTGCCTGTGATCCAATAATTGACTCTGAGGGCACTATATCCAACAACAACTCCGGTTTTGAATGTCTATCACGTGTCCTAAATAATTTACCAATTTAAGATAGAATGTTTAATGAGTTGTGCGACTTTGTAGTGTTTGATTTACCCGATTGTGAAGGGACCCTGTCAAGTGAAACCAATCCCAACCCTTTTGACCTCTACACCTCCACTCTAGAACCTGAATTGATTGAAATCCATGCTTTTAATGAGGTGTCTGAGAATATTGATTTTCACTTGATTAAGGATATTGACGCTGGGAATATTTTGCATGATGAACCCACAGTTTTGGATGAGTTTGTCTCTCCAATTCATCATGTCCTTTCACTTCCGTGTGGACATCATCCCGAGTCATTAACTGTTTTTCCCGAACTCCATATGCGTCTGGAAATTGATGATACATGCATGAATAAGCTAATTTTTGAGGAGAATTTTGAGGATAGTATTGAGGATGAACCGGTTTTACTTGATGAGTCGGATTTTCCAATTCATCAAGTCCCTTTCATTGACTGTGTACACCCTCCTGAATCTTTAACTGATACCCTTCCTCGATCACTCCCCTCCATCCTTTACATCATTCCGACCTCGCAAGAAACCGTAACACTTTCATTTCCTATGTCTGGTTTACCAAGTTCAGTCTACCCATATTTTCTCACGAATCTTGAGAGATTTGACCCCATTTCTCGACGGGTTGATATATTAGCACAATCGCTTTATGCATCGGTCATTACAAATTGTGCTAATTTATTCACTCCATTTCCACCCTCAAGTTCATATTCCACTTCTTTCTCCCTTCCGCCATTCTTCTCCTCATATATCGGGACCGTATACCACTTCTATCCCCATACGGTCTCGCGTATTCTCCATTTCTTTTCCCTCCGCATTCTTTCACCAACCTGCACATTATAGCGATAAAATTTTTGAATGGTTGGTGCTCACTTTTGGCCTGTGTAAGGCCTTGTATAGATTGATACTGTTCTCTTCCCCCCTAACTCTGAACTTTAATGCTTAACAGTAGCAACACTGTTTCACTTAAGTTTGGAGGGGGGACCTTTTTGTGTATATATATTTTAGGTTTGCTTTGTGTTTTGTATAAAAATTTTGAGGGGAGCGCCGACAATTTTGACCCTCTTGGTGTAGCCTGACAGTGAGGGCACTGTCAAGTTTAAGTTTGGGGGTGTGCTCGGTAAGCTTTCTTCCTTCGCATTCATATATATATTTTGCATTTGCATACTTATTTAAAAACCCATAAAAATTGAAAATTTTTACAAAAATAAAAACTTTGTCGTCAAGTTAGCTAATAGGGTAACTTAGATTTTTATTCCGAAAGTTTAGTTGATACGTTAGAAATAGCTAAATCCGAGGCTTAGGAATTGAAGACCCTAAAAATAACCCTCTTTCTGTTTAAACTTGGTAATTATACATCTTTACAGTTTTTTTTATAGAAGTAGGTAATCTTGAATTCAGTTCTTGAGTTAAGTCGAGATGAAGGGAAAGTATTGAAAGCTTTACTGAAGGATAAGTCTGAAAAATAGTTTCTATTCTTGAGTTCGAATTTAGAAAGTATATACCCTACAAAATGCACATACACGCACCTTGAAACTTAGGATAGTAGATGATACCTAGAAATACTCTTGCCTGAAAACCTAATATGAAAGAAAAAACGGTATTTAAAACTAACCACCAAAAGACTATCATTGAAAAATATATCCGGTCTTGAAAAAAGAAAAAATAAAGGAAAAAGAAAAAAAAATAAAGTCAAGACCTGAAAACTGCTATTTACGCTTTAAGCTCACACATTCAGTAATCGGCTGTTAGTGCCTCAAGAAACATTAATAGTCGCATGAAAGGTGTGTGAGCAACACCATCCATCATTAACGAAAAGAAGTAGTATTAGGTATTAGGGTAAGGGTACTATAGTTTGAATTGAATTCTTAAGTGTAGGGGTAAAATTATACATACATGTATGGGTATACAATCCATGTTTGGAGGAAAGATAGGGATAAAGAATAAGACTTATGTTTTCCGTGAAGAGGATAAAAATCCTTGAATGGAGACCGCACTTTAGAAGGAAAACTCAAGAGAAGCCGAGATCTTTCTAAACTATATAACGTATAGGATCTGAGGTTGAATAAATAGGAGGTGTGAAACCTAAGGGTTTGATATTTCTAATTTAGGATAATAGAATTACTAACCTTGATACTAAACTGTAGGAGTAGAATCAACGTTAACTTGTGAAACAAGATTGACAGGATTTTGTGGGTGTAATCCGCTGAAAACCCTTAGGAGACAACACTCCTCCTAGTAGAGACACCTAGAGCTTTAACGGCTTGTTGCACGTTTTCAGTGCAATCGCGTTCCCTGCGAAAGTGAGGCTAGGATTTTTGTTTTGCTCGGGACGAGCAAAAAATAAGTTTGGGGGTATTTGTTCATATCAGAAAACTGCATTTTAATACCACTCATTCATTATCTATTTTGTGTATATATCGGTACTATTAACAGTGTCTGCTCAGTAATTACAGATTACAGGTATCCGTGACAAAATACTGGAAATACACTCAAAATCACGGATATAACGTTTGTGAGCCGACACTGCAACCGGAACTGGAAACCGACCGATATTTCATGAGTTTCTTTTTTCAACATGCATGTGTACACACTTTTTATCTAAATGGTCCAACACATACAAGTGTATCCACTAGCTTGTTGGTTCATGGACAGGGGGGCTGCCCGTGGCGCACAACTTGTGCAAGTGAGGTGATCTGTGTTTAATGCAAAAAGATGTGATGTGATGTATAGCATCAAGTTTCCTTCCAAATCCCTGAGTACAGACCAAATCCATAGAGACAAATCTAGCAGCACCAGTGGACTTGTTGAGAGAACACCAGACCACAGCACAAACACGAGCCAGGATGCTCGGATTTTGGCCGGCCACATACCCCAGAAGTCCGAGCTCGCCGGCCCCCTTGACCCAATGGTCCCCATATTTCTCCTGTCCCTCCCTTGATGCCACATCATCTTATTTTTATTTCTTGTTTATTCTTCTTTTGTGCCTATAAAAGCACACCAGTGAGCAAGGGAGAGGGCGTCCAAGTTTGTTCAAGACTTCATACTCTTTTTGTTTCTCTTTTTTTTTTGTTCTTTATATAGCTAGTCCCCCTTGAGTTCTTTGCCTTCTCTTGATCTTGCAACCTCTTCATTGAGCTTGCAAGTTTAAATTTTGGTTATTGAACTCAAGGGTTGTATTTTCATTTGGAATCAATAAAGCTTTCTTTTTGCCTTCATTTGCCTTAAGTTCTTAGCCTTCTCTTGATCTTGCAACCTCTTTATTGAGCTTGCAGATTTAAGTTTGGGCTATTGAACCCATGGTTTGTCATGAGTTCTTTGGTTCTTAGTATTTTCTTACTTGCTTTACTTACTTGCATTTACATTCTTGTTATTTACTTACTTGCCTTTTATTACCTTGCATTTACTTATTTGTATTGTTTTTCTTTTCTTTTCTTTTCTTTGCTCTTTTTGTTTGTTGTTGTGATTGGTTGTGAATAAGTTTTTGTTAGGGAAAAAACCGATATTGTATGTTAATATTTCCTTTCTCATTTCCTTTTTCCGATCTTTTCCATTAAACTCCGCCCAAACCTTACGCAAGCGCTCCGTTAGGCACCCTACCCTACTAAGGTATCGGTGATTCCAAACCGTGACCGGTTGCGTTTGGATTGGCCGGAGGCAAAAGCAAGAGACAAGAACGGACGGACAAGGGTCAATAAGCTGGATTTCAAAAATACCGTGCTTAAGCACCCTAATCCACGTTGTTGCCGATTGCTCTAGCTTTATTGGTCGAGCTCGGCTCAAAGGATTGAGTACGGATTTCCTTAACATACACTATCCTATCTAATCCTAACAAGCGTTTACTTTGCATATAAACACATAGGGTAGATACGAACATTTCCGCCCTCACTTTAACTCGTTATAACAAGAACTTAAAACGCTCCGTCTCCCTGCAGACGACACGTACTCATCGCGGTTAGCTGCAAAGCGATACCATCCTGATTTTGGTTAACTTTAGAACCTTAAAACTCGAGACGCCAAAAGCGTGCAATCAGCGCGCGCACGCGTGTGTGTGTATCATGGTTGATGATACATGGAACATGGTTATGCTAGAATTACATTGGAGATATATTGGGCATTTAGTTAAATTAAAATAAAAATTGAAAAATATCTAGTGATGAGTCATTGTTTCTACACTCTTCTTAAAATATCGAGCATTATGGCTCATTATTTTATTCATTCTTATCTTTAAATATCCACAAGATATCTCTAATACTTATCTTAACCATGGATAAGTTCATCCTCTTCTTCAAAGCTCTCTAGATTTTCTATGAGTTAAAAAGAGAAAAGAAAAGAAAGGATCTTGAGTGAAAAACTTCCCTACTTTGTCTACCTATTCTAAACTAGCAATTTAGTATAGGTTGTTGCCTTCACTTGTTCATTTATAAGTGAAGCAAGAGCTTGAGAGTGAGAAGCCTCGGGTGGATCATCGTAGACAACGAAGGCCTCAAGCAACTTTGTTACAACTTCAAGTGGAGCCAAAGAGGAGCATAAGGACTTCTACACGGAGCCATTGAAGAGAAGGAGTGGTCTACAAACGATGTAATTCTTTTCACTTAGAAAAATGCATCCTTTTCTTTTGCTAGTAACCATAATCTCTAGTTTGATTCATGGTTTAGTTAACTTAGCACCCAATAAAATCAAAATTACTCACCTCCTTAGGTTGGAACCCTTGATTGTGGTGCTAAGATATACTTACAAGTTGTACAGTTCAGATTCATTTATATATTTATTGTTGCGGGGTGAGCGTCCGGCATGTGGACAGCCGTCTCTGCCATATTCTATATTCTTTTATTGGGGCACGACCGGGTTGAGGTCGATATCACCGTTGTATATATGTTTTTCTTTTATGTACTAGGATTACCCCGCGGTGGAGTGCTCGAGTAGTTGGGTTCTAGAGGGCAACAGGCCCGCATCTCATGGCTTTGAGACGGAGGGGGCCTTACTATAGAATTGGCGGGCTATTCGCCGCACTCGTATGGGGTATAGGATGACCCACGGAGGGGCACTCAAGTTACCGGATCCCGTGAAGTGCTGGGAGGCCCATTCACTTTGTTGATTGGGGTTGCCTCACTTCTGGAATTGGCGGGTAACTTTCCACGCTCGTAGGGGTCCAGGTTTTTTATTGCACAGGCTATCCACAGGACCGGGCTGTAGGGTTCCTAAGCACGACAACAAGGTTTCGAGAGGAATCATCCATGCCATTTTCAAAAATTTGTCATGCTAAAGAACTCTAACTTAGGATGTTTAACTAGAGAATCATACGAAAACGAAATGTAAACAACTTTACATCTAAGTGAATAGAAATTACAACCTTTATAGTCCGTTCCTTCACTTCTATAGCTCCTTGTAGTGGTCCCTTCGCTGCGATCAATGAACTCCCGGACTTTGGAGAGGCTCCACAAGATATTTGATGCATGCTAGCTAGAAGTCTTCAAATTCTATGATGATCTATTTCGAGGAAACACGGATTCAAGCAATCTCTTAACTAATTATGAATTAGTGAAGCTAACACCCTAAACTATATGGCTAGTATAGAAGTGAATGATGAAGAAGGAATTTTTCTCACTTTAGAATTTATTTTCTCACTATTTTTCTTTATCTCCTCATAACCTAGAGAGAGCTTGAGAGGGATGAAGATGAAGAAGATGAATCAATAATGAGCTTGAGGTAAGAAATGCAACCATGGTGAGTTAATGTCATCCTTAACCCATGTAGAGAATAAACCATGGCTAAGTGATTAGGGTTAGGTTAATAAACATCTTAGGTAAAACAAAACAAGTGGACTTAGTCAATGGTTCTACAAGCTTCATCCAAGCTTAACCATGACAAAATCCAAATGCTTTTGAATTACTTAAAATAAATTTAAATATAACATTATCATAACCATGGTGTTAGTCTCAGACACCCATGTTGCATGTGTAACCTAGCATGTCACAATAATATATATCACACATATATTATTTATGTAACAAAAGAAAAGTATACAATAAACACACATATATGTTAAATGTATGAAAGTGAGAAAAAGAAATACTTAAGTGAGCATGTATTAGTTAATGTAATTTAATATATCAAATATATAATTATACATTAAATTATTAAATCAATACTTGATTTAATAATCCGGCTATATCACATATAACTGACTAATATAATATGTATCATTTTATCGAATCAACACTTGATCCGATAACCCGGCTATATCACATATAACCGGCCGATATCACATATCGCGAGAATAGAATACGGTATCACATACTCGTATTATTCTCGGTCCCGCACATATCACATATGTGCTCCTACTCCGTTTTGCCCAAGCCAGGAAACCTCTGTGTAGGACTCTAAAGACTCGTCAATACTCCGACGGTAGGTGATGATCATATCAAACACCCACAAGCCGCAAGCGGTCAGCTAAACGTAACAGCCACCCGAATATTGAGCGATCAGAAGATCAACAAGCAAGCATGTACATACTCCTGCGAATCTAATCAGTAACACTACCGTACAGTCCAGTCTCTTCGTCTGATATGTCGCATATCCAATCTAGGGATGGTAAACGTCAGACCCAGTAACCGATAAGTCGTGCCGATGTTAGGCTCATAACAGGTCAAGAAACTACTGATAACACTTACCAGTAGATCTCTATATCAGCCCTGGCCAGGGACTTCCTGTTATAGCCAATCGAACACAGCGCAACATCAACCCCCAATACCGGGAGAGACGAAACCCCTCTTATCGCTCATTGCCTCCATGTGATTCAGGACTGTACCCAAAAGCCACCGTTTTGCATGTTCTCATGAATGTGGTAAGGTGAAAATCAAAGCACAGTGGGAATCACACAAGACTCTATGACGATCTCGGGTCTACAGACTAACATGTATCAGTGTCACCAGGGAACTGCTATCTGACGATAGGTATAATACCAACTAGGAGTTCTCGGCGAGTCCGTTCAGTGTACCCAGTCTCCACTGAGCACATGTATACCATCTTTGATGTCAAACACCAATGGATGTGGGGTCATCCATCGCCCATCATATGGGTCAAGATGCGTATACGCTAGTCTACTCTGGAGTATCGATGCTCTGTCTCGATACACCCTCGACTAGGAACAATTATAAGATGTACTTGTGGACTACCCTGGCCCCACTAGTATGATGTCCATCATAGTCCTAGTAGTCAAGTACACATCCTAAGGGCTTTATCAACATGTGAGAGCAAGACAGTATCACAATACAAGTCTACATGTTAAGACAAAGAGCAACCAGATAGCATACTATCATGTCGAGCAAGAAAGTCCTTTCTCTATATATCCAAGCATCCACTATAATATACATCATATGTACAATAATGGCCTCTAGGGCATATACATAACTAACAATCTCCCACTTGCACTAATGCCAGTTGTTGTAGTATCTCATACCCAACATCCTGAAGAGTCTCTCAAATTGTATCTGGGGTATGGCCTTTGTGAGTGGATCCGCTGTGTTATCTTTCGTGTCAACTCTCCTGACCTCGATCTCTCGGTGATCCACTATCTCCCGAATCAGGTGATACCGCCTCAGAATATGCCTGGATCTCTGATGGGACCTGGGTTCCTTGGCCAACGCCACTGCTCCATTGTTATCGTAATACAAAGGTATTGGATGCTCAATGGTCGGAACCACACCAAGTTCAGTTATGAACTTCTTCATCCAGACAACCTCTTTGGCAGCATTGTTGGCAGCGATATATTCAGCCCCCATCGTCGAGTCTGCCATGGTTTCCTGTTTGGAACTCTTCCAATAAACCGTCCCTCTATTGAGGGTAAAGACAAATCCTGAGACCGACTTGGAGTCGTCCTTATCACTCTGGAAGCTCGAATTGGTAAAGGACTCCACTTGGAGTTCTCCGTTACCATACACCAAGAACATCTCTTTAGTCCTTTTCAAGTACTTGAGAATGTTCTTCACGGCTGTCCAGTGACTCTCGCCTGGATCTGCTTGATTCCTACTCACTACACATAGTGAGTATGCTACATCGGGTATGGTACATAGCATCGCATACATGATAGAGCCTACTGCCGATGCATAGGGTATCCCTTGCATGCGAGCTCTCTCCAAATTAGTCTTGGGAGACATCTCTTTAGAAAGAGTGAGTCCAGAGATCGTGGGAAAATTCCCACGCTTGGATTCTTCCATACTAAACCTCTTTAGTATGGTGTCAATGTACCTGGATTGGGACAATCCCAATATCCTTTTAGATCTATCTCTATAGATCTTAATTCCCAAGATGTAGGAGGCATCACCTAGATCTTTTATTGAGAATCTTTGTGATAAGAAGAGCTTGACCGATTGCCGCATAGGAACATCATTTCCTATCAAGAGTATGGCATCCACATACAATATGAGGAAGACAACCTTACTCTCTTCCACCTTCTTGTATATACATGGTTCATCTACGTTATTGACGAAGTCAAACAATTTGACAATGACATCAAAACAGATGTTCCAACTCCGCGATGCCCGCTTTAACCCGTAGATGGATTTAAGCAGCTTGCACACCTTTCCGTTGCTCCCACTGTCTATGAAGCCCCCTGGCTGAGTCATGTACACGCTCTCTTCTAAATCACCATTTAGAAAGGCGGTCTTAACATCCATTTGCCAGATTTCGTAGTCATGGTATGCAGCAATGGCAAGTAGGATCCGGATGGACTTAAGCATAGCCACTGGAGAAAAGGTTTTATCATAATCCACACCTGGTCATTGACGAAAACCTTTTGCAACAAGTCTAATTTTGAAAATCTCAACTTTTCCATCTACACCAAGTTTCTTCTTAAAGATTCATTTGCTCCCAATGGGTTTTACCCCTTCGAGAGCAACTTTCAAAGTCCATACTTTATTGGTGTACATGGATTCCATCTCAGATCGCATTGCATCCAGCCATTTCACAGAGTCCCCACTCGTGATGTCCTGCTCGAAGCTAGTTGGGTCATCATCTTCCATGATGCAATTCTCGCTCCCACCATCAATGAGAAAATCGTAGTATCTCTCAGGTGGATGAGGAACCCTACTAGATCGATGGAGAGGTTGAGCTTCATTGGGAGCTATCGAATCCTCTGATTCTACCAAATCTTCTGTCATAGTTTGTATTACTGGAACTTCTTCCAGTTCTACCTCCTGGCCACTAATGTATTTTTCAAGAAATTCCTTTTCTAAAATGGTGGGATATCGAGAAACAAACACTTTTTGTTCCTCGGTGTGGTAGAAGATATACCCGCGTGAATGTTTGGGATATCCAATAAACTTACACAGAAAAGACCTTGCCCCGAGCTTGTCCGGATTCTGTGTTTTCACATATGTCGGACAACCCCATATCTTAACATAATTAAGATATGGTCTCTTTCCTTTCTATATCTCATATGGAGTGGTTGGCATAGATTTGGTGGGAACCATATTCAATAGGTCTGCAGTTGTCTCTAGTGTATATCCCCAAAAGGAAATAGGTAACTAAGCGGTGCTCATCATAGAGCGCACCATATCTAATAAGGTGCCATTCCGCCGCTCCGATACACCGTTGTACTGTGGTGTATACGGAGGAGTAAGCTGAGAGAGAATCTCATTCTCTTTTAGATAGTTCAGGAACTCATTGCTCAAGTATTCTCCTACTCGATCAGATCGAAGGATCTTAATACTTTTACCCGTTTGGTTCTCGACTTCATGCTTATATTCTTTGAATTTCTCAAAAGCTTCAGGCTTGTGTTTCATCAGGAACACATGTCCGTATCTTGAGAGATCGTCAGTGAATGTAATAAAGCATGAGGAACCATTCCTGGCATGTGTAGACATGGGACTACATACATCACTATGTATCAGTCCCAAGAGTTCCGTAACTCTTTCTCCGTGTCCACTAAATGGAGTTTTGGTCATTTTACCTTTGAGACATGAATAATAAGTGTCATAAGTTGAAAATTCAAACGGATTCAAATATCCATCCTTATGTAACTTAGCTAGTCGTGTCGCATTAATATGACCTAGTCTGCAATGCCACAAGAAGGATTCGTTCATTTCTGAACTCTTCCTCTTGTGTGTTTTGTATATTAAGAACCGTGGTTTGATTTAGAGCGTATATGCCATTATTTAACTGTTAGTTTTATGTATGCCCTAGAGGCCATTACTGTACATTGGATGTATATTGTAGTGGGTGCTTGGACATATACAGGGAGGACTTTCTTGCTCGACATGATAGTATGCTATCTGGTTGATCTTTACCTTAACGTGTACACTGATTGTCTCTCTGTTACATGTTGGTAAAGCCCTTAGGATGTGTACTTGACTACCTGGACTATGATGCGGATCATACTAGTGGGGACATGGTAGTCTATAAGTACATCATTCAAAGTCCCTAGTCGTGGGTATATCGAGACGGGGCATCGATATACCAGAGTAGACTAGCGTATACCTACTCGACTCATACAGATGGGCGATGGATGATCCCATATCCATTGGTGTTTGACATCAGAGATGATATATGGGTGCTCAGTGGAGACTGGGTACACTGGACGGACTCGCCGAGAACTCCCAGATGGTATTATACCTTACGTCAGATGACAGTTCTCTGGTGACACTGGTACAGAGTAGTCTGTTGACCCGAGATCGTCATAGAGTCTTGTGTGGTTCCCACAGTGCTTTGATTTCCACCTTACCACGTCCAAGAGGGCGTGAAAAACGGTAGCTTTTGGATACAGTCCCGAATCACATGGAGGCAATGAGCGATAGGAGGGGATTCGTCTCTCCCGGTATAGGGAGTTGATGTTGCGCTGTGTTCGATTGGCTATAACCGGAAATCCCTGGCCAGGCTTGCTGAGATTTATTGGTAAGTGTTACCAGTAGTTTCTCGAACTGTTATAGGCCTGATATCGACACGACTTATCAAGCTATTGGGGTCTGACGTTTACCACCCCTAGGCGAGATATGCGACATATCAGACGATCAGACCGGACTGTACGGTAAGTGTTACTGGTTGGATTCACAGGAGTGTGAGCGGGCTTGCTCGTCGATCTTCTGATCGCTCAATACCCGGGTGGCCGTTACGTTTAGCAGACCGCTTGCGGCTTGTGGGTGCTTGATATGATCATCATCTGCTACCGGCGTATTGACGAGTCTTTAGAGTCCTACACAGAGGTTTCCTGGCTCAAGCGAAACGAAATAGGAGCGCATATGAGATATGTGCGGGACCGAGAATAATGAGTGTATGTGATACCGTATTCCATTCTCGCGATGAATGTATCGATTGGTTGTATGCGGTATAACCTAGTTATCGAATCAAGGATTGATTCGATAAATCGATACATTGTATACTAGTCGGTTGTGTGCGACATGACCGGATCATTGAATCAAGTGTTGATTTAATGATTTAATGCATAATTATATATTTGATATATTACTTTGCATTAACTAGTATTGGTTCACTTTAAATGGATTTTCTCACTTGAAGTTCACAAGTTGTATATGTGATATACTTTTGTGCACTTGATTGTATCATGTTTGATGATACATGCTCACTAGGGTTTGTGTAAAGATTTAACCATGGTTGTGTAATGGTTAGGGTTTTCATTTTCTTATTCATTTATTTATTTATTTCATTTATTTTATTTTGGAAAAGAAAAAGGGAAAATGGTGGCTTTGTTTGTTTGTATATTGAAGCTTCATGAAGCTTTGACTAAGTGACCGTTTTGTCTCATGCTTAACCCTAACCATTCCACTTAACCCTAGTTCATTCTCTACACTTGACCATGGTTTGATTATGATAAGTATTCATTTTATTTTCTTTTTGAAATAATTCTTATGATAATCATCTTCATCTTCTTCTTCTTGAAAGATGAAGAAAGCTTGCTTCATCAATGGCAACTTGAGCAATTGAGTAAGAAATCCAATTCTAAAGTGAACCCACCTCCTATTTCTTCATCCTCTACCTCTTGCCAAGTAGTATAGGGTGTTTTCTTCACAAGTTTCATGACTTGGTGAAGTGGGAGCTTGATCTTGTGATGCCTCGACGTAGATCATCTTCGGCATCGTAGTCGATGACCTAGCCCGCCCATTTTTCCGATGAAGCCGACGCTAGAGCCCGGGATTCGATTTGGACAGCGAGGAGACTTCATTGCGGTGCTATGGAGGTGGAGGACCGGATCTACAAAGATTGTATTTCCGTTCACTTGTAGTTAAGTTGTTAACTAGTTTGATTTGTCGCCTAAAATCTAGTTAATGATCCGTATTAGGGTTTCTCGGCACCCGTAAAATTTGAAATTGGCATGGTTGAT
The DNA here is from genome assembly GCA_030015575.1 of Agapanthus africanus. Classification (NCBI taxonomy): domain Eukaryota; kingdom Viridiplantae; phylum Streptophyta; class Magnoliopsida; order Asparagales; family Amaryllidaceae; genus Agapanthus; species Agapanthus africanus. The sequence goes on along the minus strand of JASDDO010000019.1, from coordinate 88,465,073 downwards.
GCCTCGTGAGACCTCCTTAGTGTGCCTAGGAACCCTACATTAACGAGTCTGATCCAATCAACTTTTGATTCAGGAAGATGTTCATAACATTATCCTCTATTACAAAATTATATCCTTTTTTACTTAATAAAGAAACTGATATAAGATTGCATATCAGGTTCGGAATGTAATAGCATTCGTTCAGAATCAATGTATTACCATTTGACAACACAAGGTGATATTCGCCAACTGCTTTGACGGCAACATTTGCACCATTCCCTACTCTTACGGATTGATCACCCATTCCCAGTTCTTTACCTTTTCTTAGCCCATATAACATATTACATATGTGAGATCCCGATCCGGTATCTAATACTCAGGACGTAGAGTGAACTGAGAAACAGTTCTCGATAACTAACACACCCGAAGAAAATGCATCAACATGCTTATTCTTCGTTTGGGTGGCATGGGAATCCAGATATTCACCTATTTCCTGCTCAGTCTTATAACAATTATAAAAGAGAACAGAACCAATGTTCCCCTGCTCAGTATAACAAGCGGGTTCAGTCAATACATCCATATTATTATCTTGATTAAGGCCTGACATGGTCGCTACCTAGAGAGAGAGACAGAAGAAAACACTTTAGCGTATGCTATTCCAAGATTAGATTGGTTATTATCTTATCTAATCAGGATGGCTCCCACTGTTTTTATCAAATCTTCCTTCAAACCCTAAAAGGTAAGACTAGCCAGGATTAATTACACCTTACAAGTTCGCCAATCTTTCAACCAGGCCAGCGTTGGTACTTTGAGGGAGGTTCCCCATGCTTTTGCACGGACCTAATTAAAATAAATCTCATTTTCCCAGAGGCATAACCCCGTTAACACCTTTCTAGACACCTACTTGATCGGCTAATTGTGATGTGTAAAATTCTACCAGGAGTAACTCTTACTCCCAGTGGGTATCGGGATCCAACTATCTCATAGAAGGTATGCAATCTCATTGCAAATTTCAACACTTGAAATTCCCGACAATACTTTTGCCCCTAGCGTCCTATGACCTTGACGCAGGCCAACACACCATAGTCCGCTAGTCAAGTTCAACACGTCATTTCCTGATTGAATTAAACCCACCTGCACAACCCTTGACGCAGGCCAACAAAGTCGAACGAATACCCTAATCCAATCTCATCTTATGTTGCAGATAAGCTTTAGTTAGCTACCGCACACTATGCCTTGACGCAGGCCAACAAATGTAGCATGAATACTAAGTACTATTTATCTGAAATGACGGAGGGCTACGACAGGTTTTTCAGAAAACCTTTTGCGTAATGAGCTTGATATCGTTGTAGAAACAAGTGATTTTGAAAAGGAGTGTTTTTGAGGCTTTTACTAGCTTTGCTAAAGAGGTCACTCCCGGTGAAGAGATCGTGGCTCTTTCCTTATCGAATAAGGTGCAGGATATTTCACAAATACCACTATGCATAGCAAGAACTATAGAAGCAATAAAAAACAAAACCGAGTGTGTTGTAGCATCTGCTAGTTTCGCTAAAGAGGTCACTCCGGGTGAAGGGATCTCGGCTCTTTCCTTATCGAATAAGGTGCTGGATATTCTACAAGGAATACCGCTATGCAAAGAAAAAACTAGAGCTACCCGTTTTGAAAATTTGATTCTACAACATCTTTTAGGTTCCTTTTCTTTTATTAATCTCATTAATGAAGTCCCATCATTTATGCTTCTTAAGCATCACAGAAGAAACGAAAATACAACGTACGCTTATGCCATCCGCATTCGTCACAGTGTCCCGTTATGCACCGTTAGGTTACTTAACTAACGGCATACCGGGGCGGGACTAGTGCGGGTGCAAAACATAAGCAACGTTTATTATATATCATATATATAATAATAAAGCATTCTTCTCATGCATATAAAGTGATCACATCACAGAATATCAGCAACAGAAGATAACATATGAAATATTGGTTATACTAGGAGGTCCGTGTTTTATTTTGAGCGTGTATAAAACACGGATTCCACAGTCGCGATGAATAGCCAAACCCACATCCCTAGACCCCTACGAGACCGGCAAGCAACCCTACCAATTCTAGAGTTAGGAGACCCGAACTCGACTCCTCGAGTTGGTCTCCTACTGGACTCTAGAACCCGGTTACTTGTGCTCCCTACCTTGGGTCTATCCTAATGCGGAAGTGCCCCAATAAAAAAATATTATATACAATGAATTTTACATGAATGAAAATAAAAACTCTCATCTCACATAAAATCCCCGGCTATTCAAATCACGACGATCCAATATAACATATCATAGCAACACATAACATCACATGTCATCAACGTAAGTAAATATGCGTATCCCAATTTTCGTTGATATATAGCAATGAAACTAGCGATACACCACATATTACACTTACAGTCGTAGAAAAGAAAATGTCAAACTACAACATTTGGAATCCACAATCACCTTAGACATCATAAACCCGAAATATCATATATCTCGGATTTCATGCCTAACTATATGAATTCCACATATTGTATCACATTCCAGAAAAAGCTAGACGATGTTAAACATTTCGATCGAATCAACAAACACCCAAAATTTCCCAAAAAGCTCAACACTTGAGCGCAGTTTAAAAATATTCAGTACATGCCACAATACCTATGAATCAGCTGTAGAAGCGTCAACCAACGCATCACCTGTGGCGCCGCGGAACTACCGCAAACCCTAGGGTTTGGCGGTGGTTCTTACGGTCACAGAATCGAGTTAGGGTTTCGTTCTTCTAGAGTGTCCATCGAATCACTTGCATGATATTTGAATGTTCTTTAACTATGAAAAAATCCAACTCTTGGAAAATTTTCCGGCGAGGGTTAAAGTGAGTATTTGATATCCGTTCGAACTTTTTAATACCGTCTAAATAACCCGAAAACAAAGCTAGAATTACGAATACGAAACATTCTGAATAGCCAATGCATAAAGATAACATCACATGCAAATTTAGCAAAAACTGGCAACACCTGAAATACCAAATCCCAGAGACTGGAACACTGTAAAAACTTCAACCCAAAATTCTTCAACAAGGCCGAGCAGGCCGGTTTTTATGCATATGTGGCCGGCCAAAAACAGGTGAGGGGGGTTGAATTTTATACAGTGTTCATATCGCATCACATACAACATTCTACAGTTGCTAAAATAATTTTTTGACTCTCAGAAAATTTCGACAGAAATTAGGGTTTAGAATCAGGTGTTTGTGAGTTGTTTCGGTTTCGTAATCCTACACAATCCATCTAATTCTCTAGCTTGGCTCTGATACCACTGTAGGGTTCCTAGCACGACAGCAAGGTTTCAGGAGGCATCATCAATGCTTTTTTCAAAAAAAAATTATGCTAAAGAACTCTAACTTAGTATGTTTAACTAGAGAATCATACGAAAACGAAATGTAAACAACTTTACATCTAAGTGAGTAGAGATTACAACCTTTGTAGTCTGTTCCTTCACTTCTATAGCTCCTTGTAGTGGTCCCTTCGCTGCGATCAACGAACTCCCGGACTTTTGAGAGGCTCCTCAAGATGTTTGATGCATGCTAGCTAGAAGTCTTCAAAGTCTATGATAATCTATTTCGAGGAAACACGGACTCAAGCTGTCTCTACATAAGCTAGTGAATTAGTGAAGCTAACACCCTAAACTATATGGTTAGTATAGAAGTGGATGATAAAGTAGGAATTTTGCTCACTTTAGAATTTATTTTCTCACTATTTTTCTTTATCTCCTCATAACCTAGAGAGAGCTTGAGAGAGATGAAGATGAAGAAGATGAATGAATAATGAGCTTGAGGTTAGAAATGCAAGCATGGTGAGTTAATGTCATCCTCAACCCATGTAGAGAATAAACCATGGCTAAGTGATTAGGGTTAGGTTAATAAATATCTTAGGTAAAACAAAACAAGTGGACTTAGTCAATGGTTCTACAAGCTTCATCCAAGCTTAACCATGAAAAAATCCAAATTTTTTTGAATTACTTAAAATAAATATAAATATAAATATAAAATTATCATAACCATGGTGTTAGTCTCATACACCCATGTTGCATGTGTAACCTAGCATGTCACAATAATATATATCACATATATATTATTTATGTAACAAAAGAAAAGTATACAATAAACGTATATCACATATATGTTAAATGTATGAAAGTGAGAAAAAGAAATACTTAAGTGAGCATGTATTAGTTAATGTAATTTAATATATCAAATATATAATTATACATTAAATTTTTAAATCAATACTTGATTTAATAATCTGGCTATATCACATATAACCGACTAATATAATATGTATCATTTTATCGAATCAACACTTGATCCGATAACCCGGCTATATCACATATAACCGGACGATGTCGCATATCGCGAGAATAGAATACGGTATCACATACTCGTATTATTCTCGGTACCGCACATATCATATATGTTCTCCTACTCCTTTTCGCCTGAGCCAGGAAACCTCTGTGTAGGACTCTAAAGACTCGTCAATACTCCGGCAGTAGGTGATGATCATATCAAACACCCACAAGGCGCAAGCGGTCAGCTAAACGTAACGGCCACCCGGGTATTGAGCGATCAGAAGATCAACAAGTAAGCATGTACATACTCCTCCGAATCCAATCAGTAACACTACCGTACAGTCCGGTCTCTTCGTCTGATATGTCGCATATCCGGTCTAGGGGTGGTAAACGTCAGACCCCAGTAACCGATAAGTCGTGCCGATGTTAGGCTCATAACAGGTCAAGAAACTACTGATAACACTTACCAGTAGATTTCCATGTCACCCCTGGCCAGGGTCTTCCTGTTATAGCCAATCGAACACAGCGCAACATCAACCCCCAATACCGGGAGAGACGAAACCCCTCCTATCGCTTATTGCCTCCATATGATTCGGGACTGTACCCAAAAGCCACCGTTTTACACGTTCTCATGAACGTGGTAAGGTGGAAATCAAAGCGCAGTGGGAATCACATAAGACTCTATGACGATCTCGGGTCTACAGACTAACCTGTACCAGTGTCACCAGAGAACTGCTATTTGACAATAGGTATAATACCAAATAGGAGTTCTCGGCGAGTCCGTTCGGTGTACCCAGTCTCCACTGAGCACCCATATACCATCTTTAATATCAAACACTAATGGATGTGGGATCATCCATCGCCCATCATATGGGTCAAGATGCGTATTCGGTAGTCTACTCTGGAGTATCGATGCCCTGTCTCGATACACCCTCGACTAGGAACAATTATAGGATGTACTTGTGGACTACCCTGGCCCCACTAGTATGAACTCCATCATAGTCCTAGTAATCAAGTACACATCCTAAGGGCTTTATCAACACGTGAGAGTAAGACAGTATCACAATACAAGTCTACATGTTAAGACAAAGAGCAACCAGATAGCATACTATCATGTCGAGCAAAAAAGTCCTCTCTATATGTATCCAAGCATCCACTATAATAGACATCATATGTACAATAATGGCCTTTAGGGCATATACATAACTAACACAGGAACGTCGGGTATCATTTGCGGCTCAAAGGAAACCCGAGGCTCCTAGATTATCCATTATTCTGTGTTGCTTATCACTTTTCTGTGATGTTGCTTATATCATGCCTGAGACGAATGTTATATATATATATATATATATATATACTAGTAGATGTTGTATATGTTTTGCATCCGCGCTAGTCCAGCCCCCGCTCTGCCATTAGTTAAGTAACCTAACGGTGCATGACGGGGCCCCGTAGCGAATGCAGATGGTATATACGTACATTGTATTTTCGTTCTTTTAGGTGTGATATGGTTTAATTGATGGGACTGCATTAATTCCGATTAATGCAAGGAAAAAAAAAACCTATATGATGTTGTTGGAACCAAATTTTTAAAAACTGACATTACAGACGTTTCCTTTTGCTTTGCACAGTGGTATTCGGTTATGAATATCCAGCACCTCATTCGACGAGGCAAGAGCCGAGATCCCTTCACAGGGAGTGACCTCTTGGGCAAAAGTTTACGTCATTGTAATAACTTCACTATAGTCGATTCTTTTGCTTTGTATCGTGGTATTCGGTTATGAATATCCAGCACCTCATTTGGACACCCGATTTTTTCCTCTTTGCGGAGCGACGAGGAAAGAGCCGAGATCCCTTCACAGGGAATGACCTCTTTAGAAAAAGTTTACGTCACTATATATTTGTAAAACTGCTCGGGTTCCTTCAACGATATCAAGTTCATTACATTAAAGGTTTTTTGCCAAAAAAACCAGTCGTAGCCCTCCGTCATTTCCTACGAGTAGTGCTTAGTATTCGTGCTGCGTTTGTTGACTCCGTCAAGGTGTAGTGTACGGTAGCTAAGTGGTACTTGTTTGTAGCATACGATGCGATTGGTTAGGACAGTCGTGCGGCCTTGTTGACTCTGTCAAGGGCTCATGCGGGTGGGTTTAAGGCAATCAAGATAATGACGGGTTGAACTTGACTAGGACTCTTTTATTTGTTGACTCCGTCAAGGTCACTACGGTCCTAGAGGCAAAAACTACATCGGGAGTTTCAAATATACAGGAAACTTGCCAGGCATGCGCATACCTTCTGGAGTGTGGAGACTTGAGTGGCTTCCATCAAGTTATCATGCGATGATAGTTGGATCCTGATTCCCACTGATGAGTAGGTGTTACTCATCGGGTGATTTTAGATGATCCTGACTAATTCTCTTTTTAGGATTTGAAGGAGAATTCGAGAAAACAGTGGGAGCCATCCTATTTAGATAAAGTGATTAATCAATCTAATCTAGGTTAGAGCGCACGCTGAGTATTTCTTTTCTCTCTCTCTCTCTCTCTCTCTCTCTGGTTGCGACCATGGCCTGACCTTAAAAACTCATGAACTAAGTTAGCCGAACCTTCTTAAAACACTTTGGCCTTTTGGATTGTCATTAGGTCGCATATATCCCTGCCACTCCTATTTTCCCTTTGCAATTTTCCAGAACACTCCGTATCACTACGAAGATCCATATTGATTGGATATGCCATCGTATATTTACATACGAACTCGAAGGAACTTGTTGTAGTTCGAGGATGGATTCTGGTTCCGGAGAAATTGAATAGGATTATTCGGTTGTATTTTCTCTTGTCTTCTCTCAGGTTGGGAGAGCTCCTAGTGTTAGGAGAGTACACCTATTGTGCTTATTGGATAGTCTTCTTCTAAACCATAGGCAGGTCCCGAAGGGTAGGGAAGGAAGAAAACCAATTAGCATAAGTATGGTGTACATAAGGTAATAAGTAAAGATATATAAAGGGATTGGAGTGAGGGCAAGGAAGTATACGGTTACTGTCATGAATCTGGATAGTGAAAGAGACATTACAAGGAATACCCGGCTACCCCTTCGAACCATTTTCATGTTTTACTGTGCGCTGTTAATTGAAAACTAATTTCCCAATTAGATTCTAACTCCAGGGTATGTATTTACCAGATTTGATTCTCACATCTGTATGGCGTTACGGATGGTGAGTGGGAGTAAGATATTGGGAATTGGGTGATTAGATCCTCTATATATCGGAAGTCTTTATAATTGGTGATATTTGAGGAAATCACTTGAGTTTTGCCTGATGGCAAATATTTGGTTTTGAATATCCGTTGTTATGCACAAATTTCAAATTGATATATATGTACGTTTATTTTATAAAGTGAGATATAAAATTTTGAAATTATATTTATGACATTTACCTATATCAGTTGATAGTTATGTAAGGAGTATTCAACAACGATGTAATTCTTCTTAATCATAGTACAGTTTTTCAACTTACGACGCACAGGGTTTGAGTTATTAAACTCTGTGGACTTATACAAAGTTTTGTATGTTGTCCAATGTCCGTTAGAACAAAGGGGTTGCTACTCGTACTATATTCTGTTTACTCATGACTTCTCTAGCTTAAGACAAGTATTTCGTTGAAATACAAGGTCCAAATTTTGAGAAGATATGGGTATAAGAATAAAGTAGAGAACCATGTATTGCAAGTATCAGGATTCTTCAAGGTGATCGAAGATGCAGATGCTTGTGCTAGGTATTCCGTCGTAAGTGATATTTTGAGAAATTGCTTCTCTTTCAGGTTACTTATACGTGGGTGCATTCTTTGATGAGTAATGCTGCTTGGCCTCCTTCCATCTAGTTGATATGCACCGGAAACGACTGCATATATTTTGAATCTGGTTCAAATTAAATTAGTGCATTTGTTTCTATATTGGATATATAGAATGGATTCATATCTTAACGATGTTAAGGTATATGGAGTTGTTCGGCTTATGCTTAAAACCAGAATCCGGATAAACTCTAGGCACGTTTCAGTAATGGCAGTTTTTGGGGTTTTCCGAGATTTGACGAGGGTTAACATTCTACTATCTCGAAGATCAATAGTTATATTGTTCTTGTTACGCCACAGTTTTAGTAAAATAGATTCTTTTCAAAAAAACATTAGTGGGAGTATGGTAGAACTGGAAGTGATTCCATAACCACAAACGATTACTGAAAAATTTAGTAGAACCTAAAGATTCAATTGGATTCGACATTCCATTAGCCACTCCGCAAATTTGGTGGGTAACCTCAGGCACTCGAGAGATACTTCAGTCTCCTAAAAGAAGGTGACAGGAAGGTTTTTGATTACCCAAACTTGACACTACTACTGTTCTGGACTATGAGATATGGCAGGAGGATACATATAACGTCGTTCTAAATTATCTTTAGAAGTGCACGTGTATATGAATATGCCAAAGGGTTGTTGTAGTCAGTGGGAGCAGCGGAAGCATAGTGGGCAAGTAGCTTATTTCTATTTATAGACTAAAGAAAGACAGCGGAGAAAGATCATCTAGTTTTGATATAACGGTCATAGAGTTTGACTTCATCAGAACAACAGATGGACCTGATAAGAAGGTAGTAGGGAGTGATGTCCTAGTATTTGGATGATATGCTCTTGATAGGAAGTGATCTTCTTATACTACGATCGGTTATACCGTGGTTGTCGCAAGGTGTTTCTCCACGTAGGATCTGGATAAAATATCATGGATTCTGGTAACTAGATATATGGTTTTAGATCTAGATTTGGGAAGTGTCCCAATTTGGGTACTTGACACTATTCTAAAGTGTTTTAGAATGGACGACTCCTGACGTGGTGGTGTACCCGCAGGTGATGGAATCACCCTTTCTAAAGAGATGTCTTCCAGACTGATGAGGGGAGGGATTTGCATTATTGGTATGTCACTTGCTTAGGCAATTGAGTCAATCATAAGATGTCAAGTACCACACCAGATATTGTTTTTGCACTGGCTGCAATTAACATATATTAATCCAATCCTGGAGAAACGTTGGGAAGCAGATAAGTGGATATTCTTGGTATATATGGATTCATGTTGTATTGGAGTTATATTTAGATTGTATTCATGTATGGATTGTATTCCGTTTAGACTGAGACTCTGTCCGAGTCAGACGCTTAAACAGAATTGGATTCCTGAATTAGGATTTGGAGTTATCGGTAACTGCTGCACAAGGACGACAGGATTTATGACTTTTTCCAAGCCAATTACCATTGATAACCCCGTTTCAGTTTTCTACCTTAAATAGGCAAGCACCCACTTTCTCCGGCTCCCTGAGACAATTGGTCCCGCTTAAACCTATATTTACTAGGGTCTTTATTGTAAATTAATAAACTTGAGGGGTTTTATGAAAAATAGTTTAGTATACTTTCAAAATAATCCTCAAGTATTTATTTATTGTATTTAGGGTTTTCATGGATGTAATTTTTAAATGTGAAGTATTCTAGTGAACATAAACCTAGATTTATAGTATATGGTATTTTAGTGTAAATTGGAATTATATGGATTTATGATGGTAGATTCATGAAATTTGTGATTTCTTTGTTTAGAAAACATGAAATTTATCATATGTATTCAAAATAGATAATTTGAAAATATTATAAATAATTATAGAAAAATAAAATTATTTATTAAATAGAAATCTCATTTTCTTAAAAATTGCAATAAAAATTCAATCGAGATCGGATCCTCCGTGAGGAGGTATGCATCTCGCTCTACTAGTACGGAGGATGTGCGATAACCCGCACCATCCAAATCGGGTTCCCCAGAATGGATTGTAGAGGCTTAATTGCATGGAATTTAATTTTAACAATCTTAAAGAATACGGTTTTATTAGTTTAAGGTATTTTATTGTAAAATTGTATTTATCCCAAAATATTGTAAAGAGGCAATCGTGCTATGTCATGATGAGTGTTGTGATGAGGTAGGTCATCATCTCGTGAGTTTTCTAAGGTAATATGAGCAAATATATGAAATAATGTCGTAGGTAAACCTTGTGGCATTTAAACGAAAAAGTGAAATAAAAGTTGTATAACGTTGTATTTTGAATTGAAACTTATTCTAAATGTTGTTTTATGGTTTCTAAATAATAAATAAAGAAATGGTTAATTTTTTATTAAGAAAAGTTGGGTTTTAAACAATTTTAGAATCGGAAGTCGGAACAACTCCACTTCCGACGAGTTTTGAAAAAAGATCTTTTTAGAATAGGAAGAGAGAAGAGGAGAGGGAAATTACTGGTTGAGAAGAGAGATGGGAGGTATAGGAATGGTTTGAAAGCGTCGTGGAGTCGCGGTGTCGCCGTATTTGTCCCGAGTCGTCGCCGAAAGATGACCTTAGGCTAACTCCACTTGTACACCTTATTTGACTTAGAAAATTTTGAGAGTTTTGATAATAGATTTCAGACTAGAGAAGGCTAGAGTGTGATGTGGTATTTATAGGATTGAATTAGGGTTTAGGGAATTAAAAATGAGAATTAAAATGCAATAAACATTTTATTAATGGATGATTTTTAATTCTCTGTTAATGTGCAGGAAAAACAAACAGAAGAGGAGTAGTGGGGGAAGCCAAGGGGTGTTAGGGCAAAATTTTGAAGCAATACCATCGGTCTGGCCCGGTGGCGTCGGCTATAAGCCTATCTTCGCCGGTCGTTCTAGGGTGGTGGGGTCTTGGATTGAGGCCACGTGTCCTAGGCTGTTCATATATTGTTCAGCACATGTTTGATTTTAGTGACTTTTCATTTTTACGTGTATTGCACGTGTAAACTTTGGGCTTCCAAAAAGTTTAAAAGAAAAATCAACAAAAATAATATGTGGTTGATGGGATTTGAACACAGGGGCTATGTCACAGCAGTGCAAGGCTTTACCAATGAGCTACAAGTGTTTTCTTGTTGTTCTTAAACAAATTAAATACTTATAGCATAATTAGGGTTCTAAATACTCCATTTAGTACTTTAACTTTAAACAAATTTTGTACATTATAAACAGAGTCATTACAGATACCGAGGAAGGTATGGTGCAGGATACTGATTAAATTCAGTGGATGATATGATTTAAGAAGTTTATTAGATTTGGAGTTCATTTGTGAACTGGGTCCCATCAGATTTCCAGATAAATTCTAAGACATGTATCGTTCATTTTGGGAGATAGTATTTCTCCACGAAGTTGAGATATAAAGAGATAAATATAGAAACATTGGAGCGGATCCACTTACTGAGGCTATTTCTCGAACGCAATAGTTTCACAAACGAGCTTTGCGAGACAGATTAGTAGAGAAGTTAGGTGTTCGGTATCATACGGGCTGTGAGTATGCGACACCACAATAATTAGCCTTAAGTGCAAGTGGGAGATTATTGGCTATAGTACCCTCAAGTCAATTATTGTAATCGCAGGCACGCAATTGTGATGATTGAGGGAGGACCTATACGGGTAGAATAGTCTTACTCGAGATGATAGTATGCTATCTGGTTTGCCTTTATCATCATGTACATGCATTATGTGGTATTACAGATCACTATTACATGTTGATATAGACCATAGGATTCTTTCTTGACTACCAACATTATGATGGTGATCATCTACGTGGGAGCTGGGTGGTCTATAAGCACATCCTTAAATGTCCCTTGTTGAGGGAGTGTCGAGACTGGGCATCGATACTCCGGAGTAGACTACTATATACTTGTAGAGACCCCGACGAGGGGTGGTGGCCGGTCTCACAAGCCATTGGTGTCAGTCAGTCACCTAAGATAGTATGCAAGTGCTTATTGGGTTATGAGTACTCTGGATGGACTCGCCGGGAACATGCTAGTTGGTATTATACCTATTATCAGACAGCAGTTCCCAGATGAAATGTGTACAGGTTAGTCTGCTGACCTGAGATCATCATTTGTCTCGTGTGAGTTTCCATTATGCTTTGATTACTACCCTACCACGGTTCAAAGGAGTCGTGCAAACATATTTTAGTTGGGTACAGTCCCGAGCCACAAGGAGGCAGTGAGCGGATCGTCGGGGATTCGTCTCTCCCGGTATTGTGGGTTGATGTCGCGCGGTGCACGGATGGACATCACCAGAAATCCTTGGCCAAGCTAGACGTGAATTACTGATTTGGATCAGTAGCTTTTCAGTTGATGATGAGCTTCATACCGACACGAAATATCGCGTTATTAGGGCTCTGACTTTATCCACCCCCTAGACTCGATATGCAATATTCTTAGACGAATAGACCGGACTGTACGAAGATTGTCTCTGACAGGCTCAGTAGGGGTTCGGATGAGTTTACTCGTCGGCCTGCCTTTCGCTCAATTCCTTGGTAGCCGTTACGTACAACTAGTGCCGCTGATGTGCTTGTGGTTAAACCCACTGCCAGCGTATTAACGAGTCTTTAGAGTCTCATACAGAGGGTTGTCACAGTTCAGGCGATATGATGTAGATGACGTATGTTAGTATATACAGGTGTCTGATTAAATATGTGTACATGCTACACAGACTTTTATCGGGCGGTTGATAATACTAGCGGTTTAGGATTGAGCCGGATTATTAAATCAAGTTTTGATTTAATAATATATATATATATATATATATATATATATATGTATGTATTCTAGTATTATTGTCCACTATTCATTTTCTCTCTTGGCTATTCGTATTTTTTATACGGATACACGTATATGTATTTCGATACGTATACCGGGTTGTATTCTGTATTTAAACGGAATATCTTCTAGAAGATGGACACCTCATTATATGATTTTTCCTTTTAGAAAATCATTTTGGAAATGAGGTGGAGAGGGTGAGGTGACATGAGCATGGTAGAGGTATGCAGAGAGGTATGGCTCTTCTTTGTTTATTGCAAATGGATGAGATATTTTCTTTGCATGGTTAAAAAGAGACTTAGCCATTCTTTCCACATGATTAGACTACAATCATATTCATACATGATACACTCTATTGGAGACTTAGTTTTTTCTTGAGTTGCTCATGCCATAGTTTTCCTCACCTCCTCTTTCTTCTTCTTGGTTGCTCATTTGAGCATGAGGTATGAGAGAAAAAGATAGTGAGATATTCCTACACCCCATACTCCATTATTAGCAACCTTGGAGCGTCGGTTGCTTCGCAAGGCGAAGCTGGAGCTTGCATCATCTCCCTTGGGTGGATCATCTTCGACGGAGGAGGACCGGAGGCCAAGCTTGATCGTGGACACCTCAAGGAGCTAAGGATGATGGTGGAAGAACGAAGGATACGGATCATTCGGTATAACACTTCTATCATAGTAGTTTAGCACTTTGTAGTTTGCTAGTTTAGGGTTTATGGTTTGATTCTAGCGGCTTTCTTTAGCGCCAAGTTTTTAAACGCCTGTTTTTGTTCCGCACCTACCACGGCAGATGGCTAGGGCGCTGACGTAACCCAACATTATGTACCAGACCGGATGTAGCTTACTCACTAGGTGTAGTGAGTAGGTATCAATCAGATCCTGAAGAAAAGCACTGGACAGCTGTGAAGAACATTCTTATGTACTTGAGAAGAACTAAAGAGATGTTCTTGGTGTATGGTAACGGAGAACTCCAGGTGGTTTCTTTTACCGATTTGAGTTTCCAGAGTGATAAGGACGACAGTAATCCGGTCTTGGTTTTTGTCTTCACCCTCAATGGAGGGGCGGTATGTTAGAAGAGTTCCAAGTAAGATACCGTAGCAGACTTGACGATGGAGGCTGAATATATCGCTGCCAACGATACTGCCAAAGAGGCTGTCTGGATGCAGAAGTTCATAGCTGAATTTGGTGTGGTTCTATCCATTGAGCATCCAATACCTTTGTATTGTGATAAAAATGGAGCTATGGCTTTGGCCAAGCTCACCGGGCTCGACGGGCTCGTTGGGCAGGAACCCCGGTCCCATCAGCGATCCAGACATATTCTTAGACGATATCACCTGATAAAGGAGATAGTAGATCGCTGGGAGATCGAGGTCAGGAAAGTTGACATGAAGGATAACACAGCGGATCCACTCACGAAGGCCCTCCCCAGACGCAGTTTGAGAGACTTTTTGGTATGTTGGGTATGAGATACTACAACAACTGGCCTTAGTGCAAGTGGGAGATTGTTAGGAATATGTAAGCCCTAGAGGCCATTATTGTATGATATAGTGGATGCTTGGACATATATATAGAGGACTTTCTTACTCGACATGATAGTAATCTATCTGGTTGCTCTTTATCTTAACATGTACACTTGTATTATTATACTGTCTCTCTGATACATGTTGATAAAACCTTTAGGATGTTTGCTTGACTACAGGACTATGATGCGGATCATACTAATGGGGCCTGGGTAGTCCACAAGGACATCCTTTAACTGTACCTAGTTAAGGGAGTATCGAGACAGGGTATCGATATTCCAGAGTAGACTAGTGTGTACGTTTCTTGACCCTGTAGGGGGCGATGGTTGATCCCATAACCATTGGTGTTTGACATCAAAGATTGTACATAGGTACTCATTAGAGAATGGTACACCGAACATGACTCGCCGAGAACTCCTAGATGGTATTATACCTATCGTCAGATAGCAGTTCTCTCGTGACACTGGTACAAGTTATTCTGTAGACCCTAGATCGTCATAGTGTCTTGTGTGGTTCCCAGGGTGCTTTGATTTCCTCCTTACCACGGCTCAAAGGAGTCGTGCAAACAGGTGGATTTTGGGTACAATCCCAAGTCAAATAGAGGCAGTGAGCCATAGGAGGGGTTTCGTCTTTCCCGGTATTGGGAGTTGATGTTGCGCTATGCTCCATTGGCTATAACAGTAAGTCCCTGGTCAGGGTTAATGAGATTTACTGGTAAGTGTTATCAGTAGTTTCTCGAACCGTTATGAGCCACACATCGGCATGACTTATCAAGTTACTGGGGTCTGACGATTCCACCACTAGACACGATATGCGACATATTAGACGAAGAGACCGGACTGTACTGTAAGTGTTATTTATAGGCTTCATGGGAGTTTGGACAAGCTTGCTTGTTGATTTTCTATTCGCTTAATACCTGGGTAGCCGTTACGTCCAGCTAGTACCGCTGACGGCTTGTAGGTAACTGATGTGATCATTACCTACTACTGGCGTATTGTCAAGTCTTTAGAGTTCCACACAGAGGTTTCATAGTTCAAGCAAAACGAAGTTGGGCACATATGCTAATATGTGCGAGAACCTAATTAAATACGAGTATGTGATACCGTATTCTAATCTGGCGTCATATGTTATCAGTTAGGTTATATGTGATATAACCGGATTATTGAATCAAGTGTTGATTTAATAATATGATAAACAGATAAATGATATTAGTCGGTTATATGTGATATAACCAGATTATTGAATCAAGTGTTGATTTAATAACATATATATATATTTATATTTGATATAATTATATATTAACTAATATTATTGCTCACTAATTATTATTCTCTTAATATATATATTTATATGTGTGTGTGTGTGTGTGTGTATTGGATTTTCTATTTTAAGGAACTAGAAAAGATTAGGTGGAAAATGAGAGATATTTGTGGAATGGGTGAGGCATGGCTTTTTCTTTAGTTTATTCATTTGTTATCACTATTGAAGCATGGTTCTAATATATTATTTGATAATATTGGATGCTTCAATAAGTGAGGCCGTAACGACTCTGTTTTAATGTACAAATTTTTTTAAAGTTAATGTACTGAATGGTGTATTTGCAAGCCTGAGTATACTTTAAGTATTAATTTGTTTGAAAAACAGCAAGAAACAAGCTTGTAGCTCAGTGGTAAAGTCTTGCACTGTTGTTGCATAGCCTCTGTGTTTGAATCCCATCAGCCACATATTATTTTTAATGATTTTTCTTTTAAGCTTTTTGGAAGCCCAAAAGTTTACACGTGCAATACACGTAAAAATGAAAAGTCACTAAAAACAAACATATGGAAAATGTTATATGAACAAACACCAACACATGGCATCAATCCGGACCCTAACCCACCCCAATCAACCGGCGAGATGCACAAAAGGTCCGGCACTACCGGCCTTGCCTGTAGGAAATGCTCCCATATTTTGAACCCTAACCCCTTGGCCTCCCCCCACCACTCCTCTTCTGTTTGATTTCCCCGCATTAATCCAGAGGGCGTAATTTCACACTTTAATTCTATTTTAGTTGCATTTTAATTCCTTTCTTCAATTCTTAAAACCTAATTTCTCCTATAAATACAACATCACACCCTAGCCCTCTCCATTTTGAAATTCATTATCAAAAAATCCTCAAATTTTTCTAAGTCAAAGAGGTGTACAAGTGGAGTTAGCCCAAGGTTATCTTCCGGCGATGATTCAAGAAGATTCCGGCGACCCCGTGACTCCATGAAGATCTCAAATCTTTCCTATACCTCTCCTCTCTACCCTAAAATTGTAAGTCCCCTCTACTCTCTTCTTATCACCTCTCAAAACTTCTTCTTTTTAATGATGTCGGTAAGTGGAGTTATACCGACATTCATTTCTAAAACTTCTTAAACTAAAAATTTTCTTAAGAACTAATGATCTAAATTATTGTACTTTGTTTGTTAAACATTAAAAATAATTAGAAACAAGTTTCAATTCAAAACTCCATGTAAAACCACTTTTATTGCACTTTTACGGTTAAATACCACAAACTTTATATTCGGTATCTTTTATCATATTTGCTTGTATTATCTTTAGGAAAATCTCACGAGGTAATGACCTATCTCTCACAACACACATCTTGACATAGCACGATTGTTTGAAAACAATATTTTTTTGGACAAATACGAATTTACATTTAAATACCATAAACCGTTAAAAACCGTATTCTTTAAATTGTTTTAAATTAAATTTCTTACGATTACATCTCTACAACCCACTTTTGGGGAATCCGATTTTGTTGGTGCGGGTTATCACACATCGGACTAATAGGGTGATTGATACGTTTTCGCTGTGTCGTATTTAGAAAGAATTTGAAATTACCTCAATCAAAGATGGTGTCGCGTGTAGCGAGCCGCGATGAGTACGGGTCGTCCGCAGGGAGATGGTAGGCTTTTTATCTTTTTTTAACGAGTTAATACCGTAACTTAGGTTGTTGTTTATACTAAGTGTCGTAACAATGATATGTTTAATAAAAAGACTTGTTAGGGGTAGTTTTAGGTTAGCTTGTGTTGGGATGATATTTGCCGCTTCCTTATAGACCTTAATTTTGATATTGACACTAAGGCAATAGGCAACAACCTGGATTAGGGAACTTGAAATACGGTATTTGCGATTTTGCGCTAAATCCGTATTCCTTGTCCCTTGTCCTTCCGTTGTTGTCTCTTATCCTTAGCCTTCGGCAAACCATTTGTAATCCGGCCACGATTAGGATTCACTACTATCGTGGTAGGATAAGGTGCCTAACGGAGCGGAATTGCGAGTGGTTTGCTTGAAGTTTCAATTACAAAGTTAAGGTTTTTAAGGTTTTAGCAAACACATCTCCTAACACAAACTAATCATATTCTACCCTTAACAAGTAAATCAATTACTCACACATATTTACAATAACAAAATAAAAAGAAAAGAGTAAGGCAACATAACAAAAAATTGCAAGAAAAGAAAAGACAAAGAGAGAACCGATAAATCAAACGTGCAAATTCCTTCAACTGTTCTTCAATCCCGTACCAATGTGAAATCAAAATACCAAACTTTAAGCTTGCAAGCTCACTTAAGAGCTTACAAGATCAAACTAAAGCAAGGATTTCATAAGTTCAAACTATGTAGAAAGCAAGACATATGTAATGAAATGAGAACTTTTATTGAATTTCAAACAAGATACAACTAATCTTGTATTCAAGAACCTAAATCTTAAGCTTGCAAGTTCAATGAAGAAGGTGCAAGGTCAAGACAAAGGGGCAAGAGCTCAAGAGTTCAAAGGAAAAGTAAGTTACAAATTACAAGTGTTTTAAAAAAACTAAAGAAAAAGTATCCACTCCTCTTGCCCATGACCTGGTATTTATATGCTCAAAATTAAAATAAAAAAATAATAAAAACAAGAAGATGGGACAACAATGAGTGAACAGACAAAAGATGAAGCCATTTCTCCTTGGTGGGCCCGGCGCCGCCGGTCATTCTAAAGATGTCGCCGGTTTTGTGAAGGCTAATGGGTCTCGTCTTGATTCTGTGATGTTCTATGCACTCCACAAGTCTACTGGAATTGTTTGATTTCTTGATAACAACATGGGTTGCTTAGTAGCTTATGGAGGTAAATCATGATGCTTTAAATCACATCACCTCTTTTAGTATTTAATGCACATCACACTCACTTGTGCCCATTTTGCACAAGTTGTTGTGCCTAGGCAGCCCCCATCATTGTTTAGTGTTCACTTGCATTGTGTTGGACCAAAATTTGTGTACACTTTGTTGTTTGCAAAAGAACCTATTGGATATCGATCGGTTTTCTGTTCTGTTTGCAGTGTCAGCTCCCAAACGTTATATTCGTGATTTTGAATGTGTTTCCAGCATTTTATCACGAACACATGTAATCTATATTACTGAGCAGACACTGGTTAATAGTACCGATATATAACAAAATAGATAATGAATGAGCGGTATTAAAATGTAGTTTTCAGTGATGAACAAATACCCCCAAACTTATCTTTTGCCCGTCCCGAGCAAAACAAAAATCATGACCTCATTTTCGTAGGGAATGCGGTTGCACTGTGCTCGTGCAACAAGCCGTTAAACCTTTAGGTGTCTCTAGTAGGAGGAGTGTTGTCTCCTGAGGGTTTTCAGCGGATTTCATCCACAAAATCCCGTCAAGCTAGTTTCGCGAAATAACTATTGATTCTAACCCTAAGGTTTTGTTTCAAAGCTAGCAAATCTATTATCCTAATTTAGAAATATCGAACCTTTATTTTTCACACCTCGCTTTTTATTTAACTTAAGATCCTATATGTCTTTACGTGCGGTGCAAATAGTGTCGTTATGTTTCAAAAGAATCGATTAAAGTCGTCATGTCACAAAATAAAGCCCAGATAAAAACTTAAAAAGGATCACACAAGTTTTATAAAGAGTTAAGTACTTCTCAAGTTTCGTTTTCCAGCTAGGTTTCAAATTCAGAATTTCTATCTTCCTTAATAGGAAACTAGGTTTTATTTTTCACTCCACTTTTTACTTGTTCTTGTTTCATACACACCTTCATGAACGTGCAATAGTCTTCATCATAGGATAAAACCTTCATATCTCCGTTAAAAATATTTTTATAAAAACCTGTCTTTTGTCAAGATTATTCTCACACAAAGAACCGTTAGGAATTTTAACTCGGAGAGAACACATGCTTGACTTTGTTTTAATTTGGACTTTCTAAATTTCTTAGCGAGCTTTGGGCCAATGCTCCCAACCCAGTTGGTTTTAGGGCATTAGGTGTAGAGACACCCCGACGGACTTAATTGCTCAAGTTATCTAGAACCTAAAACAAAAGACCAATTTTAGCGTGAAAATCATAACGATTTAATGAGAACGGAGATATAACCAGTTGTTCAATTATTTTTAGGATAAAAGACGTGTTTAGTAGATCATGTGTGTAATCAATTCAATCAAGTTCGAGATGGGTTATTTCTCAGAATTAGTTCCTATTAAGGTATCTATAATATCCCTTCATATCCACTTCACTTTCGTAATTATTCTTGATATTACTTATTTCAGAACAAACCTATTTGATCCTCAAAAAATAGTTTATCAATTAAAAAGTTTTCAGACATATTAGACTTGTTATCTAATTTTCAAAACTCACGACACGTGTAGTGTGATGTAAAAACGTATATTAGCTATAGTTAAACTCAAGAGAGGGTTATCTTTCAGGTTTTCAAAATCTAAAAATAAGATTTAGTTGTTCCTATCTTATCAAACAAAACCGTCAAAATATCGAATCTAAGTTCTCCACAAGCTAACTTGACGAAAAAGTTTTTATTTTTTTGTAAAATTTTTCAACTTTTATGGGTTTTTAAATATGTATGTGTCACGACCCATAATTTGGCACGTGACTGGCACTTAAATTACGCAACGTCTAAAGGCGTGACGTAATCGAGGAAGCCGAAGCCCAGAAAATCTAAACCTTTTTGCGGAAAATAGTGGGGGTGCAGTTTTGAAATAAAGGTATAAGGAATCATGTTTTCCTTGAAATACAACGCTAATGAAACATGAAAATGCAAGTGGATTATACTAGAGTTGAAAACATGTTTCGTCTTTAAAAAATTTGGGCAGCACCTCCCTTGTATGTTTTGATCCAAAAACATATACACAACAATATATAGGCATCCCCAAGCGGGAGCTAGCTCTTCGCCAACTGGCGGAATCACAACCACGCAATAACATATATATACGATGCCCAACGGCGAAGAATCAACCTAGAAAGAACAAATAAAGAAGCAAGATATCAAAACTCAAGAAAACGATCATAAACCCATTGCTCTAAGTCTCGCACCATACCCAAGTCTGACTAGCTCTACCAATATACAATTTTTAGTCTCTGATTTGATCTGATCTGATGGAGTTATCTAGATACAATAGAATATAACAGTACGAGAGTGGGCACGATCCAACATGTGTCCCAGATACTAAAGCAAAGCACCCTGGAAGAATCTGTGTGCCAGCAATACCGCAACTGATCCCAAGCAGTCAAACCTTCAAGAACTGTGGCACAACAGGGGTGAGTTGCCAACTCGTGAGTAGAAAACATCAGCAAGTAGAAATCAAATAAAACAACGTTTTCCTAGGTCACTATATCCTGAAGGTAATACTATGATATCTAGGGTGACCAAGTATGCATATATGTCAACAATCAAGTCAATGCAATGACATATATAAATAAACATCTGACATCATATACTTATATGCATGTGGATATCATCCACGTGTCTATCAACGATACAAACAACATCATGGAACCTGAGTGTCCCACACTGACACTCGAACATCATGAAAACATATGCCTGTATATATATATGAGGATATCAACCACGTGTGTCCATCAACGACACATCAAAATCATGGAACCTGAGTGTCCAAAACCGACACTCGAAACATCATGAAAACCTGTTTCCAGTACCGACATGTAAATCCTCATATCTTAGGCGCCACATACTCAGATCGGCCCTCATATATCTCATCTCAGGCGCCGCATACTCAGATCGGCCCTCATATCCATCTCATATCATAACTCTAAAACGGTATCCTCCGGATATCCGCCGAGCTCCATATAATCACCGGTGGGTAGTGTTCCCTCTACCAGGCTCATCGTCTACACCATAAAAATCATTTCTTGCCCCGGGGTACCATACCGGGTCCACCATGTACCCGCAAACGGCATCCGCCAACTCCTCGAATCGGGTCTCAAAAACAAGCTCAGAACTGAGAAAAATCATGGTGGACGTCTCGAAATATCACATCAAGAGAAACCGGATTTTTAAAACAATACACCATTTCCTTTGAAATATACCACGGTTCTCAAATCCAGAGATCTCATAAAAACAGCATCTCAATGCATATAACCATAAAGTACAATGTATGCAACATAGAGTAGTAATATGAGCATATCAGGTATATCATGCAAACATATAACCGTAAAGTACGATGTATGCGATATAGAGTGGTAATATGAGCATATCGGGTATATCATGCAAACATATAACCGTAAATTACGATGTATGCGATATAGAGTAGTAATATGAGCATATCGGGTATATCAAGCAAACATATAACCGTAAAGTACAATGTATGCGATATAGAGTAGTAATATGAGCATATCGGGTATATCATGCAAACATAGCAAGTGATAGTACTAAGCAATGAATGTACTTTTATGTTTAAGATCAATCTCATGATATAGCATTTCTACTGTGTAAGTGGCATGACAATTACCGATGAAGAATATGTGTGAGCCGGCAAATCTGTGTATGTGTAACATGCGCATCAATGATAATTGTGCAGGTGTACTAGCAATTGATATCATATAGCATTAAATACCGGCACGTGATATGTACATCACGAAGGGTAATATCCAACACAACATGAACAATAAATGGGTATATCAATCTATAAAAGAATCATGCGGTTATCCATCGTACGGGGTCATCAAACAGAATAGGGAATCTATCGACCAATACAGTAATGAGGGTACGGATCTAAGTCTCGTACGACATATTACTCATTACTCATAAATATATCTAGACACATATATCTCAAATCACATTTGTATAAACGTCATATCTTATTAATTTCACAACACCTCTATCTCAATCACGTGTCGTGTTTATCGATCTCGATCTCACGTCCTATCCTTATCAACCCATATTTGTCATCTTTCAATTCATATTTATCTTGTTTCACTTCTTATTTCATATTCTTATATATCATCCCGAGTCATCTATATCTATCATCTCAATATCCCACATCATGTTATCTTAAATACCAATATCATATTCTCAACCCAATATATATTTATTAGTGTCGACTCTTATCATATCATCTCTTCCTAATTCTTACTAAATTCTACAATAAGGTTATCTTAAGCTCGTAGCATATCCTTATCAAAATATAATTTATAAAACGATCCTCCATATCAATGGTTGCGGGGGAGCTATACGCCATCCACCCGATTTCCCCCGTAGATATAAATCTATTCACCTGCTAAATTCCTCGCTTAGCCGAAGTCGATATGCTTTTTCGTCTCGGAAGTCCACGCGAAGGTACCTACAATCAATACACAATCGCATTGCAAATTCTATTAAAACCAATATCCGAAAACCGATACGGCACACGGATTGCTTATAGGTTAAAACCTATAGCTTACACATGCAAAAACAACCAAACAACCCTCATCCGTTGATGTACAAACGTCCAACGACGGAATCAAATCCAAAAAAAAAACACGCATTCCAAATATAAAAACCAAGAATTCACATATCGGAAAACATAGCCAAAACACTCGTAAACAACTCCCAGATTTTGTCTCAGGTAAATAGGGACTAAACAAGCAAGTACAGGGGATATGTTATAGGTATTAGGAGCTACACCCAAAAATCCAACCCCAGAACCCAAAGGAGGTCCGGCAACATCTTGTGAATATCCGGCCTCGCCGGCCATAGTGGGAGATAATGGGTTCGTACTTCTGTGGTGGTCTTCTAGTGGTCTATCTATGTTAATGTACTTGTTTGATTTTCTTAAAAATACTCCAGATAGCTCCAGATACCCTGTAGGCCATAAGGTTTTACAAAACCGACACGGAAAAATTCTAATTTCGTGTATCGGGTTCTAAAATCATTTCCAGGTCAGGGAATCAATCTCTAAGGTCTTATAAACACTCATTACATCTCAATTAACTACTTAACAGCAACTTGTAATATTCCAAGATCACAAACCTAATTAACTCAATTTCTAAACTAAACTACGATATTTAACACAAATACATAACTAAAGTGAAGGGATTACCTCATTGGCCACTTAGGAAATTTTTAGAGTTGCCCAAAGTCTTCAAAATCCAAACTTGAATGGTTCAAAGATTTTAGAATGAGTTTTTGCATGTTTTATATGAAGGTTGCATATGGTTTTGAGAAGGGATTAGAGATGAGGCATGGAGGAAGTGAGGGAATGAAGCATGAAGCAAATGAGTTGAAGAAAAACAATGGGGAATGAGAATGGGGCAGCCAACTCTCTCTTAGGCTCACTCTCTCTCACAAAATATCCCCCCTACACTCACTCTCTCACACAAATATCAATTTTGTTTCCTTCTACTTTTGTTTTCACTCATGGCATCTAATTTTATTCCTTTCAAACACACACTCTTTTCTTTTCTTTTCTTTTCCGTTCTCATTCTTTTCTCTCACAACTCATAAGTCACAAACACAAAAACAACATGCACATGACATGGTGCATAAGCCATGGAAAAATGTAAAATTATGGATTTGGCCAAAAATCCGATAAATATCATTAAAATAAATAAATCATTTTAATCTCCGATAAATTTCCAAATATTGGTATATACTTATACCATTTTACGAAAAATCCCTATTCGCCAATCGAATAGTTTTCGCGAAATATATTATTTTAATATTAAATTCCAAAAATAATATTTTTATATTTCTGAAATGTTACTGTTTTCCCCCTTTAAAGAAATTCGGTCCCCGAATTTAAAATTTAACTCCCTAAATACTAAAACATTTCAATAATCAACTCAAATCAACGGGACTCCAAAATCACGAAAGATATAGAAATACCGCAACGTATCGTGTGCGCCTGAAAATGAGTACGAAACTCAAATCAAACTCCGTCAAGCATCACGCAATCACTGAAGTTATAAAGGAAATACGAATCTCGAATTCCACTACTGGAATTCAAATGCACTATAGTCAAATCATAATACGTATATAGCACACCTCTTTGTAAAATCATTTTAAAAACTGAATAACTCATGCCAAATCTTTTCCAAATCTCCGTGCTATGTGTAACTCACGGCACAAGTGGCGGACGATCATTTGTAAAGTAGTAAATATATACCTATATATGTTTAGCTCAATTTATACGTTCTGGCCTTTTGAAATATCCCAGAAGGTTTTCCTTATAAAATTTCGTGTCACTCGCGGACACGTATGAAATAGCGAGACTATAGCTCCTTTTTTAAAACCTTTTGGTAACTTTTTTATGCATGCAAAAGTACTCAGGAACTGTCCCCAGACCAGTCCTGCTCGGCTACTATATAATATAGTATCCATCATCAAAACGCAATACTCATAAATAAAATCAGCCTCAAAAGGCGTATCCAACATCACATGTGTCTGGTGCGCACGGAAATCAAATTCAATACAAGTGCCACAATATGCACAAAAGCAAAACTAAGTGCAACGGGTGTGCACGAAAACATCTGTCCAGTGCAATGGATGTGCACGACAACCTCAATCCTGTGCAATTAACATGCACGAAAGAAGATCCCAATCAAGTGCATCTAACATGCACGAATAAAAATCTCCATCGAGTGCGACTAACATGGACGAATAAAAATCTCCATCGAGTGCACCCAGTGTGCACAAAATCTCATATCATGCGTCCAATGCACGCGAAAATCCAAATCAAGTGTAGACGCTCACGAAAACATAAATCTGGTGCAACAAATGCACGAAATACAAAACTGGTGCAACCAATGCATGAAAACTCATCCATATCTCAAATGCTCTCAAAAACAACACCGAGTATACCAGGATGTATAGAATCATAAACGTGTGTAACTGTGTGCACAAAACATGAATCAATGCACTGCAAGCACATATACACTATACCGAGTGCATAAGTAAAGGCAAGTGCATACAACATGCAAGAAATCAAATCGACAGTATTGAATCCACGAAACCATAATTTCGTGCAACGAAGGCACAAATCTATACCAAGTGCAATAAATATGCACAAATCACATACCAATGTAGCGGTGTATAAAACATAATCAAGTGCAATAACTGTGCACAAAAATATAAATCTCCACTAGGTGTAGGTATGGTGCACAAAAACATAAATCACGAAACCCAATCATCGAAACTCAAATCCAAGCGATAAAAGTGTGATACTCGGATCACAAAACGCAAATCGCAATAACTGACATTGAGGTACACCTCCTACAATGTCGAAAAATATGCTGGTGCGCCTAAAGCTGGCAGAGCAAGATCATCTACTTACCTTATGCTCACAGTCCGGCATCTCCAGTCTCTGGGTCCTCGTTTTTTTTGTGGATTACCAATCTCACGATCCTTCGGCTCGTTGGCCCGATTAGGTGTTCTAACGGAACAGTCCAGCTCTGGAACTCCTCTGATCACCGTTTGGTTAATCAACATGACCACTCTCAAACTACACATTACTGACGGCGGCATCTGGCCCTCTGAATACGCACGATATAAATGATCCTGGGTGCAAGTCTCTATCGCTGCGGTATCCTGGAAAGAACCTGATCATGGCTTCTTCCTATCTCACCTATGCAGAACTATACGAAGGTTGGCACTCTTGCTTAACTATTTTCTTATAACCGGACAGCTGTGTCCTCTGCACGACTCTCATCTGAAATTTGGCTGTATCTAATGCCTCTGCACACATATCAATCCTCTGGCATCAACAGAGAGTAACAACCGCTCGTTAACATCTCGCACGAACCTCTTGTTCCACTCGTCTTTATTATCATCCACTTCGACGTCATCTCTTGCTGTCTGCATATTGCAATTCATTCTCGGCTACGGTCAATCTGGAGTCTCTCATATGGACTCGAAATTACGAACTCGGTATCTTCATCACTCTGTAGAAGATATTTGGCCGAACACATCCTCGAGAACTCTTCCAATCTTCGGAGGAATACACTTTATTCGTCCGTTCTTGATCAACTCACAACACATCTGGGTGAGGTCCTTCTATTTAAAACTGGTCAACTTACCGATCTCACAACGGAGCATCCAACGAACAACGTCCTCTCTTGATCGATCTACTCAAGATCCAAGTAAGATCCTTTAAATGGGAATTGTTCAACTCAACTGAGCCTGCATCGGCACATCAAATATGACGAATCATATCAGTCGCTCCACTCGAGATAGACTAGCTACCTCCTGTCACATCTCTGCCTGAAAGCTCCAGCGGTTTCAGCTCATAAACTCTGGAAACGACATCCCATCAATCTCAGTAACAGCTGGGTCATCTGTCTGCACAGTAGACAACATCACAATCTCTGAGGTAGGCTGTACATCAACAGTCCTCTCAATCCGGCAGCCTCTATCAATGGCCCGATCATCCGGTGCAAAACCGAACACCGCCTCAAACGAGAGATCACAACACAACACTATACCTACACGTCTCTATGTTACCAGAAAACAACAAGGCCAGTTCTCGTCCATGATGAGCTCGCCTTGAATGCAACACTAACAGCAGCTCAATCTGCGCTCAAACCATGGTGATAGGAACCTCAAGCAGGTATCGAAGAAGATAGATCAATGAATGAAAGAATCAACAGATCCTAAATGGATATATGATCAAAGGAACGAATAGTATCACAGATCTCAAGATATAAACATCCTAAGGTTTCTTAAGTAGAATATCGTATCGTAAATATGTCGCGGAACATACGTACGATACGTCACTCTACTCAAGCTACCTACTCCTTCAATCAAGGTCAACCTATTAAAGAAAGTTCGGGTCTAATACCCCCCCCCCCTGTTAAGTCTAAGTTCTGTAAGGTCAAGCCTAGGTTCCGAAATATTTACGCCGTAGACTCCGCATAGTCAAACACAGACTCAAACCAAGGTTAAACCTAATGCTCTGATACCAACTTTGTCACGACCCGTAATTTGGCACGTGACCGGCACTTAAATTACGCAACATCTAAAGGCATGACGTAATCAAGTAAGCCGATGCCAAGAAAATCTAAACCTTTTTCCGGAAAATAGTGGGGGTGCAGTTATGAAATATAGGCTTAAGGAATCATGTTTTCCTTGAAATACAACACTCATGAAACACGAAAATGCAAGTGGATTATATTAGAGTTGAAAACATGTTTCGTCTTTAAAAAATTTGGGCAGCACCTCCCTTGTATATTTTAATCTAAAAACATATACACAACAATATATATGCATCCCCAAGCAGGAGCTAGCTCTTCGCCAACTGGCGGAATCACAACCACGCAATAACATATATAAACGACGCCCAACGGCGAAGAATCAACCCATAAAGAACAAATAAAGAAGCAAGACATCAAAACTCAAGAAAACGATCATAAACCCATTGCTTTAAGTCTCGCACCATACCCAAGTCTAACTAGGTCTACCAATACACAATTTCTAGTCTCTGATTTGATCTGATCTGATGGAGTTATCTAGATACAATAGAATATAACAGTACAAGAGTGGGCACGATCTAACTTGTGTCCCACATACCAAAGAAAAGCACCTTGGAAGAAGCTGTGTGCCAGCAATACCGCAACTGATCCCAAACGGTCAAACCTGTAAGAACTGTGGCACAACGGGGGTGAGTTGCCAACTCGTGAGTAGAAAACATCAGCAAGTAGAAATCAAATAAAACAACGTTTTCCTAGGACACTATATCCTGAAGGTAATACTATGATATTTAGGGTGACCAAGTATGCATATATGTAAACAATCAAGTCAATGCAATGACATATATAAATAAACATCTGACATCATATACCTATATGCATGTAGATATCATCCACGTGTCTATCAACGACATAAACAACATCATGAAACCTGAGTGTCCCACACTGACATTTGAACATCATGAAAACATATGCCTGTATATATA
Organism: Agapanthus africanus; assembly: GCA_030015575.1. NCBI lineage: Eukaryota > Viridiplantae > Streptophyta > Magnoliopsida > Asparagales > Amaryllidaceae > Agapanthus > Agapanthus africanus. Next base: position 88,436,362 of record JASDDO010000019.1, on the reverse strand, counting down.
TATATATAAGGATATCAACCACGTGTGTCCATCAACGACACATCAAAATCATGGAACCTGAGTGTCCAATACCGACACTCGAAACATCATGAAAACCCGTTTCCAGCATCGACATGTAAATCCTCATATCTCAGGCGCCACATACTCAGATCGGCCCTCATATATCTCATCTCAAGCGCCGCATACTCAGATCGGACCTCATATCCATCTCATATCATAACTCCAAAATGGTATCCTCCGGATATCCGCCGAGCTCCATATAATCACCGGTAGGTAGTGTTCCCTCTGCCAGGCTTATCGTCTACAACACAAAAATCATTTCTTGCCCCGGGGTACCATACCGGGTCTACCATGTACCCGCAAACGGCATCCGCCAACTCCTCGAATTGGGTCTCGAAAACAAGCTCAGAACTGAGAAAACTCATGGTGGACGTCTAGAAATATCATATCAAGAGAAACCGGGTTTTTAAAACAATACACCATTTCCTTTGAAGTATACTACGGTTCTCAAATCCAGAGATCTCATAAAAACATCATCTCAATGCATATAAGCATAAAGTACAATGTATACAACATAGAGTAGTAATATGAGCATATCGGGTATATCATGCAAACATATAGCCGTAAAGTACGATGTTTGCGACATAGAGTAGTAATATGAGCATATCGGGTATATCATGAAAACAAATAACCATAAATTACGATGTATGCGACATAGAGTAGTAATATGAGCATATCGGGTATATCATGCAAAAATATAACCTTAAAGTACGATGTATGCGACATAGAGTAGTAATATGAGCATATCGGGTATATCATGCAAACATGTCAAATGATAGTACTGAGCAATGAATGTACTTTTATGTTTAAGATCAATCTCATGATATGGCAGTTCTACTGTGTAAGTGGCATGGCAATTACCGATGAAGAATGTGTGTGAGCCGGCAAATCTGTATATGTATAACATGCGCATCAACGGTAATTGTGTAGGTGTACTAGCAATTGATATCATATAGCATTAAATACCGGCACGTGGCATGTACATCACGAGGGGTAATATCCTACACAACATGAACAATAAATGGGTATATCTATCTATACAAGAATCATACGGTTATCCATCGTACTGGGTCATCAAACAGAATAGGGAATCTATCGACCAATACAGTAATGAGGGTACGGATCTAAGTCTCATACGATATATTACTCATTACTCATAAATATATCTATACATATATATCTCAAATCACATTTGTTTAAACGTCATATCTTATTAATTTCACAACACCTCTATCTTAATCTCGTGTCGTGTTTATTGATCTCGATCTCATGTCCTATCCTTATCAACCCATACTTGTCATCTTTCAATTCATACTTATCATGATTCACTTCTCATTTATCCTCATATATCAACCCGAGTCATCTATATCTATCATCTCAATATCCCACATCATGTTATCTTATATACCTATATCAAATTCTTAAGCCAATATATATTTATTAGTGTCGACTCTTATCATATCATCTTTTCCTAATTCTTACTAAATTCTACAATAAGGTTATCTTAAGCTCGTAGCATATCCTTATCAAAATATAATTTATAAAACGATTCTCCATATCAATGGTTGCGGGGGTGCTATACGTCATCCACCCGATTTCTCCCGTAGATATAAATCTACTCACCTGCTAAACTCCTCGCTTAGCCGAAGTCGATGTGCTTCATCGTCTCGGAAGTCCACGCGAAGGTACCTACAATCAATACACAATCGCATTGCAAATTCTATTAAAACCAATATCCAAAAACCGATACGGCATACAGATTACTTATAGGTTAAAACATATAGCTTACGCATGCAAAAACAACTAAACAACCCTCGTCCGTTGATGTACAAACATCCAACGACGGAATCAAATCCAAATACAAAAACCACTCATTCAAAATATAAAAACCAAGAATTCACATATCGGAAAACATAGCCAAAACACTCGTAAACAACTCCCAGATTTTGTCTCAGGTAAATAGGGACTAAACAAGCATATACAGGGGATATGTTATAGGTATCAGGAGCTACACCCAAAAATCCAACCACAGAACCCAAAGGAGGTCCGGCGACATCATGTGAATATCCGGCCTCGCCGGCCATAGTGGGAGATAATGGGTTCGTACTTCTGTGGTGGTCTTCTAGTGGTCTATCTATGTTAATGTACTTGTTTGATTTTCTTAAAAATACTCCAGATAGCTCCAGATACCCTGTAGGCCATAAGGTTTCACGAAACCGACACGGGAAAATTCTAAGTTCGTGTATCTGTTTCTAAACTCATTTCCAGGCCAGGGAATCAATCTCTAAGGTCTTATAAACACTCACTACACCTTAATTAACTACTTAACAACAACTTGTAATATTCCAAGATCACAAACCTAATTAACTCAATTTCTAAACTAAACCACGATATTTAACCCAAATACATAACTAAAGTGAAGGGATTACCTCATTGGCCACTTAGGAAATTTCTAAAGTTTCCCAAAATCTTCAAAATCCAAACTTGAATGGTTCAAAGATTTTAGACTGAGTTTGTGCATGTTTTATGTGAAGGTTGCATATGGTTTTGAGAAGGGATTGGAGATGAAGCATGGAGGTAGCGAGGGAATGAAGCATGAAGCAAATGAGTTGAAGAAAAACAATAGGGAATGAGAATGGGGCAGCCAACTCTCTCTTAGGCTCAGTCTCTCTCACAAAATATCTCCCCCTACACTCACTCTCTCACACAAATATCAATTTTGTTTCTTTCTCCTTTTGTTTTTCACTCATGGCATCTAATTTTATTCCTTTCACACACACACACACTCTTTTCTTTTCTTTTCTTTTCCTTTCCTTTCTCATTCTTTTCTCTCACAACTCACAAGTCACAAATATAAAAACAACATGCACATGAAAAGGTGCACAAGCCATAGAAAAATGTAAAAATACGGATTTGGCCAAAAATCCGATAAATATCATTAAAATAAATAAATCATTTTAATCTCCGATAAATTTTCTAATATCGGTATATACTTATACCATTTTACGAAAAATCCCTATTCGCTAATCGAATAGTTTTCGCGAAATATATTATTTTAATATTAAATTCCAAAAATAATATTTTTATATTTCTAAAATGTTACAGTATGCAAATGCAGAATATACAAATGAATGCGAAGGGAGAAAGTTTACCGAGCACACCCCCAAACTTAAACTGGACAGTGCCCTCACTGTTAATGTACATGAAGAGGGAAAAATTGTTGAAGGGTAAAAAGCGGCGGTTATCCTTTATTTATTTATTTATTTTTTTGCTGTGAACAAAGACTGAGCATCACCAGACAAGATTGCTCGTCATAAAAAAATGGATATGCACAAGACAAGAATATTCACATATATATACAAAAAATAGTATATACATACCCCCAAACTTATTTGAAACCGTGTTTCCACTTTTTATGGCTGAATAACCGAAGTTTGGTGGTAAACAGAGGAAGATTATGCAGGGTAAACCGGCTCTTGTAATATCAGGAGCTCCTCAGATGGTTCTGCGCTAAGGAACGGTTTCAATCTATGCCCGTTTACTTTGAAAAATGAACCGTCCTTTGAATTCTCCAAATCCACTACGCCGTGCGGGTACACACACCGCACAAGAAAAGGTCCCTTCCAGCGAGATCGAAGTTTACCGGGATGGAAATGGAGTCGGGTGTCATAAAGAAGTACCTGTTTTTCAGGCATGATGGTTTTGCGTATAAGGTGTTTATCATGAAACACCTTCATTCGGTTCTTTACAACAACCGCGTTGTCGTAAGCCTCAACCCGAAGCTCATTCAGTTCGTTCAGTTGCAGTTTCCGATAGCTTCCCGCATCTTCAAGATTAAGATTCAGCTCTTTGATCGCCCAAATAGCACGATGTTCGATTTCCACAGGGAGGTGGCAAGTCTTTACATACACAATCCGATAGGAAGACATGCCTAGATCAGTCTTATAAGCAGTTCGAAATGCCCAAAGGGCATCGATTAATTTTAAAGACCAATCTTTACGGTTCTTGGAAACCGTTTTCTCCAAAATCTGCTTGATCTACCGATTCGAAACTTCGGCTTGCCCACGTGTTTGGAGATGGTAGGGCGTAGATAGCTTATGATTAATCGAGTATTTCCGCATTAAGTCCTCGAAAGACCTATTGCAGAAATGTGTCCCATTATCACTAATGATAGCGTGAGGGTGCCCAAACTGGGAAAAGATGTTTTCTTTTAGGAATTTAACGATAACCTTGCTGTCGTTAGTCTGGCTTGGTACTTCCTCAACCCATTTGGAGACATAATCAACAGCTAAGAGAATGTAAAGGTTCCCAAAAGAGTTGGGAAACCGGCCCATGAAATCTATCCCCCAAACATCGAACATCTCAATAACCAGGATTGGTTTGAGAGGCATCTCATTTCTTCTGGAAATCCGGCCCAAATGTTGGCACCGGGAGCAAGTCTTACAGTACTCATGCGCATCTTTGAAAAGTTTTGGCCAGTAAAAGCCATATTGCAAGACTTTCTCAGCTGTCTTTCTTGGGCCAAAGTGCCCGCCACATACTTGATCGTGGCAAAAAGACAACACACTCTTGAATTCGTTTTCTGGAACACACTGGCGGATGATTTGGTCTGGAAAGTACTTGAACAGGTAGGGTTCGTCCCAGTAAAAGTGTTTTACTTGGGATAAAAATCTAAGTCTTTCCTAACTCGACTAATTGTCATGTATGAGTCCAGTCGCCAAGTAGTTCACAATATATGTGAACCAGGGTTCGCAAGATATCGTCAAGAGTTGTTCATCAGGGAAAGTATCGTTGATTGGGAGAGGGAGCGTCGACGAAGAAGGAAGTCGTGAAAGATGATCGGCTACTACGTTTTCACATCCTCTTTTGTCCTTAATGACAAGGTCAAATTCTTGAAGTAATAGGATCCAACGTATTAACCGAGATTTTGCATCCTTTTTCGCAAAAAGATGTCGCAGAGCTGAATGATCGGTGTAGACAATAACTGTGGAGCCGATCAGATAGGGCCTGAATTTCTCTAAAGTAAATACAACATCCAAGAACTCTTTCTCGGTTGTTGTGTAATTCATTTGGGCGTCATTCAGAGTCCGGCTCGCGTAGTAGATTATGTGCGGCATCTTATCGATGTGCTGTCCTGAGACCGCACTGATAGCAAAGTCGGATGCATCGCACATAATCTCGAAAGGATGCGTCCAATCGGGTGAAGAAAGAACGGGAGCAGTGGTGAGTGAGCTTCTCAGTGATTCGAAAGCAGTCAAATAGCTCGAGTCGAAGTTGAACGTGGTGTCCTTGGCTAGAAGAAGAGTTAGCAATCTTGCTAAAGTCCTTGATAAACCGTCTATAGAAACCGGCATGGCCAAGGAAGGATCGGATATCTCTGACGCATTTAGGAGGAGAGAGGTTGGAAATGACATCAATCTTTGCTTTGTCAACCTCAATGCCATTCTGTGAAATGATATGTCCTAGAACAATACCTTCGCGTACCATGAAGTAGCATGTTTCCCAGTTTAAAGTGAGATTTTTATCTTTACATCGGGTAAGGACAGCGTCAAGATGTTGCAGACACTCGTCGAAAGAATCGCCAAAGATGGAGAAATCATCCATGAATATCTCCCAAAATTTCTCAACCATGTCAGAGAAAATTCTCATCATACACCGCTGGAAGGTAGCGGGAGCATTGCATAGCCCAAAGGGCATGCGGCGATATGCGAATGTTGCGAAAGGACAAGTGAAAGTGGTTTTGTCCTCGTCTTTCTCGACGATGGAAATATGGTTGTAGCCTGAGTAACCGTCCAGAAAACAATAATACTCATGTCCAGCTAATCTTTCGAGCATTTGGTCAATGAAGGTCGGCGGAAAGTGATCCTTTCGCGTTGTGGCGTTGAGTTTTCGATAATCAATGCATACTCGCCACCCAGTCTGGGTGCGAATAAGGATCAACTCATTTTCCTCGTTTGTGATGACCGTAATGCCCGACTTCTTAGGGACAACGTGTATAGGACTGACCCATTGGCAGTCTAAAATAGGGTAAATGATACTACTATCCAGATATTTGATGATCTCCTTTTTCACAGCCTCCTTCATGACTGGATTTAACCGCCTCTGTGGATCCCTAGCTGGTTTGGCATCATCCATCAGGTGAATGTGATGTTCAACGATCAGGGGACTAATCCCCTTGATGTCCGCCATCGTCCATCCGAAAGCTTGCCGATTGGATTGCAAGACCGTGAGAAGGGCTTTCTCTTGCTCCAGAGGTAGAGAAGCCGAGATGATGACTGGGAGGGTCTCGTTTTCACCTAAGTAAGCATACTTGAGGTGAGACGGCAGAAGCTTGAATTCGAGCGTAGGAGGTGAAATGACTGAAGGCAAGATTGGAGAAAATGTTTCAAACTCAAAAGATTCCAACATGGGCTCAAAGTGAGTGTATGCGACCGAGTCGGATGGTTCAACTAACGCATCCGAAAATTCGAAAGATTAAAACTCGGACAGTGACAAGCAAGATCATTTAAAAACGTGAAGCACTTATAATCGTTGTCGGGAGCGGAAGCAGCAGCAAGTTCAAAGAGGAACGCACTAGTGGCGTCAAGATTACTGTGATCAAACAAGAATTCCTCAAATTCACAGTCCTCTGGGGCAATCTCCTAGATGGAAAAAAACATCTAGCATATGAGCATTTGGTTCAGATGGCTGATTCCCTAACCTAAAAATGTTGAATTCAATTATCATATTGCCAAAAGATAGGTTCATCGAACCGTTTCGACAATTGATCACAACATTTGAGGTTGCAAGGAATAGGCGACCGAGTATCACCGGAATTTGATTCCGGGGGTTAGCTACAAGTTGTGTATCTAAAACAATGAAGTCAACGGGGAAAATGAAATCCCCAACCTTTATTAACACATCATCTAGCTCACCCATAGGATGGGTGATAGATCGGTCGGCCATTTGAAAAGTACAATGTGTAGGTTTCAGTTCTATTACACCTAGTTGCTCATATACAGAATAAGGAAGCGGGTTAACACTGGCACCAAGATCCAAAAGAGCGAGGTTGATGTTCTTATCCCCAATGGTATTGAAATCATAGGACAGCTAGGGTCCTTCCGTTTTTGTGGTAAATTTTGGGTAAGAGCATCACTCACGTTACTAGCTAGAAAAACCTTCTTTGGTACCAGAGATTTCCTCTTCTTAGTGCACAAGTCTTTCAAGATTTTTGCATAGGAGGGGACTTGTTGGATTGCATCTAAAAGGGGAATGTTGATGTTAACCTGTTTGAAAAACTCCAGAATCTTCTGTATTTGTGAATTTTGTTTATTGGATCTCAACCGGTTTGGAAATGGAAAATTTTTGAAATTGGTTAAGTCCAATGCTTGTGGGGGAGATTGTGGAGTTGGAACGGATCCCAAAACTTGAGTTTGAGTGGAGTGAGATGTGGATCCGTTCGGAGCAGCGATTGAAGAAGAAGAGCCTTTTGAAGAATGGAGAATAGGCTCAGAAGAAGAAGAAGGAATAGAAGAGACGGTCGGGGTGTCATCATCATCAATTCGTATGTCGATGTTGTTGTTCAGCATTCTTCTAGATCTCAACGTAGTCACGGCACTCACATTATAGTTCTGTTGTTCAAGAGCAATATGTACATTATGTGGGTGATCAGGATTTGGGAGTGGTTGAGATGGAAGCCTTCCTTTCTCTCGCTCGCTTAAAGCCGCGTTCAGATGTGCAATCTGGGCTTCGATGGTCTTGATGCTTTGGCCGTGTGCAGTGGTGTGTTGCACCAGAGACCGAATAGAAAACTGGATGTTGGCCGTGGATTGAGTCGATTGCTTTACAAAAGCCTCTAGACTCCGTTCTAGCGAGGAAACCTTATCGTTATATGACGAAACAAAGTTGTTTTGAAGAAAAGAATTGTTGCAGGGTGCAAAGTTGTTCGTCGGATTCTGAAAAGGTTGGGGTTGGAAAGGCTGCTGAAATTGTTGTTGAGTTTTTTGTTGAGTTTGTTGTTGAGGAGGAGGAGGAGGCATATGGAAGTTGTTGTGGCCTTGGAACTGATGATGGTTCTGATTCCAGGCGAAATTGGGATGGTTCCTACAACCGGGATTGTATGTAGAAGAGTATAGATCGTTTCTTGGTCTTTGCTGAAATGCAGCATTAACCTGATCCTGTCCTTGAGATGGTGGATTGTACGGACACTTTTCGGTCAAATGAGATGGATCGGAACAACAAGCACAAATGGTACGAGGGAGAAGAGCAGAGACAGGAGAAGGAGATGAGAATTTGCTCTCAATTGCTTCCAGTTTCCGCGTGATTGCAGCCATCTCGGCCTTCATTGCAATTGAGATGTCGAGTTGATGAACTCCTGCCCTAGAGAGACCTGAAGAAGAAGAAGAAGTTGAGGTGTTCGGTCGGGTGCTCTCCCACTGCAGCGTTTGCTCCGCAAGATCATCAAAGTATTGCCAAGCCTCCTCGTCAGATTTGGATAGGAAGTGGCCTTGACAAATGGTTTCCAGCAACTACTTAGTTGCTGGATTCAGGCCCTCATATAAAGTTTGGCAAAGTTGCCATTTCTCTATACCGTGATGAGGACACTGAACAAGGAGGTCCTTATACCGGTCAAAGCACTTCCAAAAAGGTTCGGTTGGAAGCTGGGTGAATTGGTTTATCTCGTTTCGGATCTGTGCGGTCTTATGATATGGGTAGAATTTTTTTAGAAAAACTTTCACAAACTCATCCCAACTGGTTATCGAATGAGATGCAGTTCTATACAGCAACTTTTCAGCAAGGTCGCATAAAGTGGAAGAAATAACTCATAGCCGTATAGCATCATCAGACAGTTGGGTTGTCTTCATCATCGCACAAATGTTCTAGAATTTATTGATGAAGATATAGGCATCTTCGGATTCAAGCCCGTGTAATTTGGGCAACATGTTGATGAAGTGGGGCTTAATTTCAAAATTATCCCTATTGGCAAATGGAAGTGAAAGACAGGTAAGGAGTGCGGCGCGGTTAGTGTAGGGTTCCTAAGTACGACAGCAAGGTTTCGGGTGGTATCGTCCATGCCGAATATGCTAAAAGAACCTTAACCTAGAATCTTTAACTAGAGAATCATACGAAATAAAGTTTAAACAACTTTACAACTAAGTGAACTAAGAATACAACCTTTGTAGACCGGTCCTTCACTTCAATAGATCCGTGTAGTAGTCCCTTCGCTCCAATTAGCGATCTTCCGGACTCTAGCATGGCTTCACAAGAAGAAAAGAACGAGCTTGCACGAAGTCTTCGAGGCCGAAGATGATCTACGTCAAGGAGACACTAGCCCAAGCTACCTCTTCACTAATGTGGGATTAGTGAAGCTAATACCCTAAAATAAATGACTAATCTAGTAGAGGATGATGAAGTAGGATTTTGCTCACTTTAGAATTAATTTTCTCACTCTTTTTCTTCTTCTCTCAAAAATCTAAAGAGCTTTTCTTGAGCTTGAAGAAGATGAAACAAATAATCGATGAGAAAGTGAATGGCAACCATGGGTGAGTTTGTATTATATACTAACTCGTGTAGAGACATAACCATGGCTAAGTGATAATGGTTAGGTTAATAAATATCTTAAGTAAAACAAAATTAGTTGACTAAGTCAATGCATCTACAAGCTTCCACAAGCTTCATGCATGTGACTATTATCCATCTAATTTGGATTTACATAAAATAAATAATCCTCACAATTATTATAAGCATGGTGTAAGTCTCATACACCGATGTAGTGTGTATCATCAAGCATGACACTAAAAAATGTACATTAATATACATCACATATATACTTATGCACACAAGTGAGAAAAAGAAATATTTAAGTGAGCTAATATTAGTTAATGTAATCTAGTATATCATATATACAATTATACAATAAATTATCAAATCAACACTTGATTTAATAATCCAGCTATATCACATATAATCGACTAATATCATATGTGTCATGTTATCGAATCAACACTTGAATCGATAACCCGGCTATATCACATATAACCGACCGATACAATTATCGCGAGAATATAATACGGTATCACATACGCGTACTAATCTCGGCCCCGCACATATCACATAAGCGCTCTTACTTCGTTTTTCCTGAGCCAGTAAAACCTCCGTGTAAGACTCTAAAGACTCGTCAATACGCCGGCAGTAGCTGATGATCATATCAAGCACCCATAAGCCGTCAGCGGTACTAGCTGGACGTAACGGCTACCCGGGTATTGAGCGATCAGAAGATCAACAAGCAAGCCCGCTCTAGCTCCTGTAAAGCATGTCAGTAACACTTCCGTACAGTCTGATCTCTTCGTCTAAAATGTTGCATATCCGGTCTAGGGGTGGTAAACGTCAGACCCCAATAACTCGATAAGTCATGCCGATACGAGGCTCATAACGGGTCGAGAAACTATTGATAACACTTACCAGTAAATCTCCAAATCAGCCCTGGCCAGGGACTTCCAGTTATAGCCAATCGAGCACAGCACGACATCTATCCCCAATACCGGGAGAGACAAAATCCCCTCCTATCGCTCATTGACTCCATGTGACTCGGGACTGTACCCAAAAACTACCGTTTTGCACGTCCTCTTGAACGTGGTATGGTGGAAATCAAAGCACAGTGGGAATTGTTAGTTGTATATATGCCCTAGAGGCCAGTATTGTACAGATGATGTATATTATATTGGATGCTTGGACATATATAGAGATGACTTTCTTGCTCGATATGATAGTATGCTATCTGGTTACTCTTTATCTTAACATGTACACTAGTCTCTTTATACTGTTTTATAGTTACATGTTGGTAAAGCCCTTAGGATGTGTACTTGACTACCTGGACTATGATGCAGATCATACTAGTGGGGACATGGTAGTCCATAAGTACCTCCTTCAAGGTCCCTAGTCGTGGGTGTATCGAGACAGGGCATCGATATACCAGAGTAGACTAGCGTATACGCTTCTCGACCCATGTGATGGGCGATGGATGATCCCATATCCATTGGTGTTTGACATCAGAGATGGTATACGGGTGCTCAGTGGAGACTGGGTACACTGGACGGACTCGCCGAGAACTCCCAGATGGTATTATACCTCACATCAGATGGCAGTTCTCAGGTGACACTTGTACAGGTTAGTCTGTAGACCCGAGATCGTCATAGAGTCTTGTGTGATTCCCACTGTGCTTTGATCTCCACCTTACCACGTCCATGAGGGCGTGCAAAACGGTGGTCTTTGGGCGCAGTCCCGAGTCACATGGAGGCAATGAGCGATAGGAGGGGTTTCGTCTCTCCCGGTATTGGGAGTTGATGTTGCGCTGTGCTCGATTGGCTGTAACAGGGAAGTCCCTGGCCAGGGATGATCAGAGATTTGCTGGTAAGTGTTACCAGTAGTTTCTCGACCCGTTATGAGCCTCACATCGGCACGACTTATCGGGTTATTGGGGTCTGACGTATACCACCCCTAGACTTGATATGCGACGTATCAGACGAAGAGACCGGACTGTATGGTAAGTGTTACTGGTCGGATTCGCAGGAGTGTGAGCGGGCTAGCTCGTCGATCTTCTGATCGCTCAATACCCGGGTGGCCGTTACGTTTAGCAGACCGCTTGCGGCTTGTGGGTGCTTGATATGATCATCATCTGCTACCGGCGTATTGACGAGTCTTTAGAGTCCTACACAGAGGTTTCCTAGCTCAAGCGAAACGAAATAGGAGTGCATATGAGATATGTGCGGGACCGAGAATAATGCGTGTATGTGATACCATATTTGATTCTCGCGATTAATGTTTCGATTGGTTGTATGAGATATGACCTAGTTATCGAATCATTGATTCGATAAATCGATGCATTGAATACTAGTCGGTTATGTGCGACATGACCGGATCATTGAATCAAGTGTTGATTTAATGATTTAATGTATAATTATATATTTGATATATTACTTTGCATCAACTAGTATTGGTTCACTTTAAACGGATTTTTCTCACTTGATTTACACATTGTATATGTGATATACTTTTGTGCACATATAAGTATCATGTTTGATGATACTTGATCATATGGTTAAGTGTATGGAATTAAACCATAGTTAACTTGAGATTAGGGTTTTAATTATGCATTTATTCATTTAATTGTTTATTCATTTATTTGGATAAAGCTTAAGTGGAGAATGGTGGCATTTCTTGTTTTATGTTGAAGCTTCAAGAAGCCTTGACTTTATGCAACCATTCTTGTCCACTAGCTTAACCCTAACTCTCAAAATAACCATGGTTGATTCTCTACACTTAACCTTAGTTAGTATTATGATAAGTATAGATTTTTCTTTTCATTTTAAAATAACTTATCATAATTCTAGCTCTTCTTCTTCTTCATCTTCAAAAGAAAAACTTAGATGCCATCAATGGCAACTTGAGTTCTAGTGAGAGAATTCCAAATCTAAAGTGAACCCATCTCCTATTTCTTCACCCTCTACCTCTTGCCAAGTTGTTTTGGGTGTTCTCTTCACAATTTTCACAACTTTGTGAAGTCGGAGCTTGAACTAGTGCAACCTCGACGTAGATCGTCTTTGACACGAAGCCGACGAACTATTCCGCTCACTTTTCCGATGAAGCCGATGAATGAGTCGAGGATTCATGATGGACAGCGAGGGCATGACCACGTGGAGCTAAGGAGGTGGAAATCCGGATCTACAAAGGTTGTAGTTTCCGACCTTTAGTTAATTTGCTAACTAGTTTAGTTTTTCGCCTAGAATTCTAGTCTAAGATCCGTGTTAGGGTTTCTCGGCACCATAATTTTTGTAGAATGGCATGTTCGATGTCTTGTGAGACCTCTACTGGGTGCCTAGGAACCTTTCAGTGGTATCAGAGCCAAGCTAGAGCCTTAGGCGAAGTCTAGACGCGATTTGAAGTCCGAACGAACCCGAAACCCCAAATCTATAATGCTCTCTGTACATTTTCTAAAAACCGGGATTTTTCCAGATTAAAATTGCCTAAAAAATTCAGCAGGAGTATCTAAGAGTTATGGTGAAACACGATCTCCTGATTCATCTGTACAGCCGCGGAAACGCGGCAGAAGCATGCCTTCTGCCGCGCTTCCGCCGCTCACTGTTCATATTGCGCAATAATGTTTGCACAGTAACTCATATTTTATTATGCTGGATTTTCTGGGAATTTTTAATATTTATTCAAGAGTTGAATTTTCTGGAATTTTTTTTTGGGGATTCGGTGTTTCGATCGGAGTATCAAATTTCGTCTTTGTGTTTTTCCGGATAATTTTTAGGATATGTTAAAAAGTTCGACCGGATATAAATACCCAATTTTTCCCCTGTCGGGAAATTTCCAAGTGTTGGATTTTTCCGTAGTTTAACAACGTTCTAAGTAGTGCAAGTAACGCGATGGACCCTCTAGAAGACAACAAACCTTAACTCGATTATGTGACCGTCTTGAACTGCCCTTTGAACCTTCGGGTTTGGGGCAGTACGGCGTGCCACATGTGAGGCGTTGGCTTGACCCTTCTACGGCTGGACCGTTGGTACTGAGGCACGAACTGAATGTTGTTAGACTTATTTCATGTGTTGAGTTGTATCGGGAAAACTTGGGTATTCGATTGTTCGATCGGAAAGTTTAACATTTTCTGTTTATCTGGAATGTGATACAATAATTGGAATTCACAAGTAGTTATGAGATAACTGAATGTATGTTATAAATCTAGCAATTTAGTCCCATATGATATTGAAAAGAGTTTTCGATAATGAGACTAAAATGCGGGGTTTGTAACTGTTAGGCATGTGATGTCTAAAGAGGTTGCAGATTCCAACTATTGTAGTTTTACACTTTCTTTTCTGTGACCGTAAGTGTAATATGTGATATCGCCGGTTTCGTTGCTATATGTCAATGATAATTGGGATGGACATATTTACTTACGTTGATGACATGTGATGTTATGTGTTGCTGGATATGTTATATTGGATCGTCGTGTTTGAATAGCCGGGGGTTTTTATGTGAGATGAGTGTTTTCCATTTTCATTCATGTAAAAACTTGTATGTAATATTCTTTTATTTGGGGCGCTTCCAGGTAGCGAAAGTTGTCACCCGTTGTATATTATTTACCTTTCCGCATTAGGATAGACCCAAGGAGGGGAGCACAAGTAACCGGGTTCTGGGGTCCAGTGGGAGACCAACTCGAGGGGTCGAGTCCGGGTCTCCTAACCCTAGAATTGGCAGGGTTGCTTGCCGCTCTCGTAGGGGTCTAGGGGTGTGGGATTGGCTATTCATCATGACCGTGGAATCCGTGTTTTATACTGGCTCGTATTGAAAACACGGACGTCCTAGTATATCCAATATTTCATATGTTTATTCTGCTGCGATATCTGTGATGTGATTCTGTGATGGATATAATATATAGTATATATGATATATTATATAGACGTTACTTATGTTTTACACCCGCGCTAGCCCTGCCCTGCTCTGTCGTTAGTTACCTAACCTAACGGTGCACGAGGGGACATCGAGGCGAATGCGGATGGCATAAGCGTACGTCATATCTATCTGTGATGTTTAGGTATTTAAATGATGGGACTTCATTAATGTGATTAATGAAAGATAAGAAACCTAAGATGTTGTAGAATCGAATTTTAAAATAAAACAGGTAGCTACAGTTCTTGCTTTGCACAGCGGTATATATGATATACCCTGCACCTTATTCGATGAGGAAAGGACCGAGATCCCTTCACCGGGAGTGACTCCTTTAGCAATAACTGGCAGATGCTACAGACTCGGTTTGCTTTTGACTGCTTTTGGGTTTTTGCTTTGCACAGCGATATATATGATATATCCCGCACCTCATTCGACGAGGAAAGGACCGAGATCCCTTCGCCGGGAGTGACTCCTTTAGCAAAACTAGAAAAGCCTCAAAATCACTCCATTTCAAAACATCATTTGATTCTACAACGATATCAAGTTCATTACGCTCATGGTTTTTATGAAAAACCTGCGTAGCCCTCCGTCATTTCAGATAAGTATTAGTTAGTATTCGTGCTGCGGTAGTTTGGCCTCCGTCAAGGCGCAGTGTACGGTAGCTAACTAGTGCTTATCTGCTAGCATATGATGCGATTGGATTAGGGTATTCGTACGGCGTTGTTTGGCCTCCGTCAAGGGTCGTGCGGGTGGGTTTAATTCAATCAGGAAATGACGGGTTGAACTTGACTAGCGGACTATGGGTTGTTTGGCCTCCGTCAAGGTCATAGGACGCTAGGGGCAAAATATTATCGGGAATTTCAAGTGTTGAAATTTGCAATGAGATTGCATACCTTCTATGAGATAGTTGGATCCCGATACCCACTGCGAGTAAGAGTTACTCCTGGGAGAGTTTTACACATTGCAATTAGCTGATCAAGTAGGTGTCTAGAAAGGTGTCAACGGGGTTACGCCTCTGGGAAAACGAGGTTTACATTAATTAGGTTCGTGCGAAAGCACGGGGGACCTCCCTCAAAGTACCGACACTGGCCTGGCTGAAAGATTGGCGAACCTGTAGTGTGTAATTAATCCCGGCTAGTCTTTCCTTTTAGGGTTTGAAGGAAGATTTGATAAAAAGCAGTGGGAGCCATCCTGATTAGATAAGATAATAACCAATCTGATCTTGCACGAGCATACGCTAAAGTGTTTTCTTCTCTCTCTCTCCAGGTAGCGACCAGTTCATGCCTTAATAAAGATAATAATGTGGATGTATTGACCGAACCCGCATGTTATACTGTGCTGGGGAATGTTGGTTCCGTTCTTTCCTATAAGAGTTATAGGAATGAACAGGATATAGGGGAATACCAGGATTCCCATGCCACCCGAATGAAGAAAGTACATGATGATGCATTTTCTTCGGGTGTGTTCGTTACTGAGAACTGTTTCTCTATTTGCTCTACGTCCTGGGTATTGGATACCGGGTCAGGATCCCATATATGTAATCAGTTACATGGGCTAAGGAAAGGTAGAGAACTTGGAGAAGGTGATAAAGACATTAGAGTTGGAAATGGTGCAATTGTTGCAGCTAAGACTGTCGGGGAATATCACCTTGTATTACCAACTGGTAATACATTGGTTCTGAACGAATGCTATTACATGCCGAACCTGATATGCAACATTATATCGGTTTCTTTATTAAATAAAGAGGGATATAATTTTGTATTACAGGACAATGTTATGAACATTTTCCGCAACCAAAAGTTGGTTGGATCAGGCACGTTGTGCAATGGCATTTATGTTCTAAACCAATCAACAGTTCTGAGCATAACAAATGCACACAAGAGGAAGAGTTCTGAACTCAACGAATCCTTCTTGTGGCATTGTAGACTGGGCCACATCAATGCGACACGACTAGCTAAGTTGCATAAAGATGGATATTTAAATCCGTTTGAATTTTCATCTTATGACACTTGCCAGTCATGTCTCAAAGGCAAGATGACCAAAACTCCGTTTACGGGACACGGAGAAAGAGTTACCGAACTCTTGGGACTGATACATAGTGATGTATGCGGTCCCATGTCTACACATGCCAGGGATGGTTCTTCGTACTTCATTACATTCACTGACGATCTCTCTAGATTCGGATATGTGTTCCTGATGAAACACAAATCAGAAGCTTTTGAGAAATTTAGGGAATATAAACAAGAAGTTGAGAACTAAACCGGAAAAAGTATTAAAATCCTACGATCCGATCGAGGAGGTGAATACTTGAGCAATGAATTCCGGGACTTCCTAAAAGAGAATGGGATTCTCTCTCAGCTGACTCCTCCATATACACCACAGCACAACGGTGTATCGGAGCGGAGAAATCGCACCCTATTAGATATGGTGCGCTCTATGATGAGTACAGCTGAGTTACCTATCTCCTTCTGGGGATATGCACTGGAGACTGCTGCATACCTACTGAATAGAGTTCCAACCAAATCAGTGCCTACCACTCCATATGAGATATGGAATGGCAAGAGACCATGTCTTAATTTTATTCAGATATGGGGTTGTCCGGCCTATGTTAAAACACAAAATCCGGACAAGCTCGAGGCAAGGTCTGTTCTATGTAAGTTTGTTGGATATCCCAGACATTCGCGAGGGTATATCTTCTACCACTCCGAGGAACAAAAAGTGTTTGTTTCTCGACATGCCACTTTCTTAGAAAAAAGTTTTCTTATGAAACAGATAAGTGGCATTGAGGTAGAACTGGAAGAGGTTCCAGCAATACAGACTACAACAGAAGATTTGGTTGAACCAGAGGATTCCGTAGTTCCCGATGAACCCCAGCCTCTCCGCCGATCTAGTAGGGTTCCTCGCCAACCTGAAAGATACTACGGTTTTCTCATTGATGGTGGCAGTGAGGATTGCATCATGGAGGATGATGACCCAACTAGCTTCGAGCAGGCCATCACTAGTGGGGACTCAGTGAAATGGCTGGATGCTATGCGGTCCGAGATGGATTCCATGTACACCAACA
Source organism: Agapanthus africanus (assembly GCA_030015575.1). Classification (NCBI taxonomy): domain Eukaryota; kingdom Viridiplantae; phylum Streptophyta; class Magnoliopsida; order Asparagales; family Amaryllidaceae; genus Agapanthus; species Agapanthus africanus. Next base: position 88,418,811 of record JASDDO010000019.1, on the reverse strand, counting down.
AAGTATGGACTTTGGAAGTTGCTCCTGAAGGGGTAAAACCCATTGGGAGCAAATGGATCTTCAAGAAAAAACTTGGTGTAGATGGGAAAGTGGAGACTTTCAAAGCTAGACTTGTAGCAAAGGGTTTTCGTCAAAGACCAGGTGTGGACTATGACGAAACCTTTTCTCCAGTGGCTATGCTTAAATCCATCCGAATCATGCTTGCCATTGCTGCCTTTCATGACTACGAAATCTGGCAAATGGATGTTAAGACCGCCTTTCTAAATGGTGATTTAGAAGAGTGCGTGTACATGACTCAGCTAGAGGGCTTCGTAGACAGTGGGAGCAGCGGGAAGGTGTGCAAGCTGCTTAAATCCATTTATGGATTAAAGCAAGCATCGCGGAGTTGGAACATCTGCTTTGACGTCGTTATCAAAGAGTTTGATTTCGTCAAAAATCCAGATGAACCTTGTATCTATAAGAAGGTGGCAGAGAGTAAGGTTGTCTTTCTCGTATTGTACGTGGACGACATACTCTTGATAGGAAATGATATTCCTATGCTGCAAGCGGTCAAGCTCTTCTTATCACAAAGATTCTCAATGAAAGATCTTGGTGATGCCTCCTGCATATTGGGAATCAGGATCTATAGAGATAGATCCAAAAGGATTTTGGGATTGTCCCAATCCAGGTACATTGACACCATACTAAAGAGGTTTAGTATGGAAGAGTCCAAGCGTGGGAACTTACCCACGATCTCTGGAGTCACTCTCTCCAAAGAGATGTCTCCCAAGACTGATTTGGAGAGAGCTCGCATGCAAGGGATACCCTATGCTTCGGCAGTAGGCTCTATCATGTATGCGATGCTATGTACCAGACCCGATGTAGCATACTTACTAAGTGTAGTGAGCAGGTATCAAGCTGATCCTGGAGAGAGTCACTGGACAGCTGTGAAGAGCATTCTCAAGTACTTGCGAAGGACTAGAGATATGTTCTTGGTGTATGGTAACGGAGAACTCCAAGTGGAGTCCTTTACCGATTCGAGCTTCCAGAGTGATAAGAACGACTCTAAGTCGCAGTCGGGCTTTGTCTTTACCCTTTACGGAGGGGCGGTTAGCTGGAAGAGTTCCAAGCAGGAAACCGTGGCAGACTCGACGATGGAGGCTGAATACATCGCTGCCAACGATGCTGCTAAAGAAGCCGTCTGGATCAAGAAGTTCATTACTGAACTTGGTGTGGTTCCATCCATTGAGCATCCAATAGCTTTGTATTGCGATAACAATGGAGCAGTGGCTTTGGCCAAGGAACCCAGGTCCCATCAGCGATCCAGGCATATTCTGAGGCGGTATCACCTGATCCGGGAGATAGTTGATCGCCGGGAGATCGAGGTCAGGAGAGTTGACACGAAGAACAACACGGAGGATCCACTCACGAAGGCCATTCTCCAGATACAGTTTGAGAGACTCTTCGGGATGCTCGGTATGCGATACTACAGCAGCTGGCCCTAGTGCAAGTGGGAGATTGTTAGTTGTATGTATGCCCTAGAGGCCAGTATTGTACAGATGATGTATATTATATTGGATGCTTGGACATATATAGAGATGACTTTCTTGCTCGATATGATAGTATGCTATCTGGTTACTCTTTATCTTAACATGTACACTAGTCTCTTTATACTGTTTTATAGTTACATGTTGGTAAAGCCCTTAGGATGTGTACTTGACTACCTGGACTATGATGCAGATCATACTAGTGGGGACATGGTAGTCCATAAGTACCTCCTTCAAGGTCCCTAGTCGTGGGTGTATCGAGACAGGGCATCGATATACCAGAGTAGACTAGCGTATACGCTTCTCGACCCATGTGATGGGCGATGGATGATCCCATATCCATTGGTGTTTGACATCAGAGATGGTATACGGGTGCTCAGTGGAGACTGGGTACACTGGACGGACTCGCCGAGAACTCCCAGATGGTATTATACCTCACGTCAGATGGCAGTTCTCAGGTGACACTTGTACAGGTTAGTCTGTAGACCCGAGATCGTCATAGAGTCTTGTGTGATTCCCACTGTGCTTTGATCTCCACCTTACCACGTCCATGAGGGCGTGCAAAACGGTGGTCTTTGGGCGCAGTCCCGAGTCACATGGAGGCAATGAGCGATAGGAGGGGTTTCGTCTCTCCCGGTATTGGGAGTTGATGTTGCGCTGTGCTCGATTGGCTGTAACAGGGAAGTCCCTGGCCAGGGATGATCAGAGATTTGCTGGTAAGTGTTACCAGTAGTTTCTCGACCCGTTATGAGCCTCACATCGGCACGACTTATCGGGTTATTGGGGTCTGACGTATACCACCCCTAGACTTGATATGCGACGTATCAGACGAAGAGACCGGACTGTATGGTAAGTGTTACTGGTCGGATTCGCAGGAGTGTGAGCGGGCTAGCTCGTCGATCTTCTGATCGCTCAATACCCGGGTGGCCGTTACGTTTAGCAGACCGCTTGCGGCTTGTGGGTGCTTGATATGATCATCATCTGCTACCGGCGTATTGACGAGTCTTTAGAGTCCTACACAGAGGTTTCCTAGCTCAAGCGAAACGAAATAGGAGTGCATATGAGATATGTGCGGGACCGAGAATAATGCGTGTATGTGATACCATATTTGATTCTCGCGATTAATGTTTCGATTGGTTGTATGAGATATGACCTAGTTATCGAATCATTGATTCGATAAATCGATGCATTGAATACTAGTCGGTTATGTGCGACATGACCGGATCATTGAATCAAGTGTTGATTTAATGATTTAATGTATAATTATATATTTGATATATTACTTTGCATCAACTAGTATTGGTTCACTTTAAACGGATTTTTCTCACTTGATTTACACATTGTATATGTGATATACTTTTGTGCACATATAAGTATCATGTTTGATGATACTTGATCATATGGTTAAGTGTATGGAATTAAACCATAGTTAACTTGAGATTAGGGTTTTAATTATGCATTTATTCATTTAATTGTTTATTCATTTATTTGGATAAAGCTTAAGTGGAGAATGGTGGCATTTCTTGTTTTATGTTGAAGCTTCAAGAAGCCTTGACTTTATGCAACCATTCTTGTCCACTAGCTTAACCCTAACTCTCAAAATAACCATGGTTGATTCTCTACACTTAACCTTAGTTAGTATTATGATAAGTATAGATTTTTCTTTTCATTTTAAAATAACTTATCATAATTCTAGCTCTTCTTCTTCTTCATCTTCAAAAGAAAAACTTAGATGCCATCAATGGCAACTTGAGTTCTAATGAGAGAATTCCAAATCTAAAGTGAACCCATCTCCTATTTCTTCACCCTCTACCTCTTGCCAAGTTGTTTTGGGTGTTCTCTTCACAAGTTTCACAACTTTGTGAAGTCGGAGCTTGAACTAGTGCAACCTCGACGTAGATCGTCTTTGACACGAAGCCGACGAACTATTCCGCTCACTTTTCCGATGAAGCCGATGAATGAGTCGAGGATTCATGATGGACAGCGAGGGCATGACCACGTGGAGCTAAGGAGGTGGAAATCCGGATCTACAAAGGTTGTAGTTTCCGACCTTTAGTTAATTTGCTAACTAGTTTAGTTTTTCGCCTAGAATTCTAGTCTAAGATCCGTGTTAGGGTTTCTCGGCACCATAATTTTTGTAAAATGGCATGTTCGATGTCTTTTGAGACCTCTACTGGGTGCCTAGGAACCTTTCAGGAATCACACAAGAATCTATGACGATCTCGGGTCTACAAACTAACCTGTACCAGTGTCACCAAAGAACTGCTATCTGACGTCAGGTATAATACCATCTAGGAGTTCTCGGCGAGTCCGTCCAGTGTACCCAGTTTCCACTGAGCACCCGTATACCATCTCTGATTTCAAACACCAATGGATATGGGATCATCCATCGCCCATCTCATGGGTCGAGAAGCGTATACGCTAGTCTACTCTGGTATATCGATGCCCTGTCTCGATACACCCACGACTAGGAACATTAAAGGATGAACTTATGGACTACCATGGCCCCACTAGTATGATCTGCATCATAATCCCGGTAGTTAAGTATACATCCTAAGGGCTTTACCAACATATAACTATGAGACAGTATCAAGAGATAAGTATACATGTTAAGATAAAGAGCAACCAGATAGCATACTATCATGTCGAGCAAGAAATTCCTCTCTATATATGTCCAAGCATTCACTATAATATACATCATATGTACAATAATGGCCTCTAGGGCATACATACAACTAACAATCTCCCACTTGCACTAGGGCCAGCTGTTGTAGTATCGCATACCCAACATCCCTAAGAGTCTCTCGAACTGTATCTGGGGAATGGCCTTGTTGAGTGGATCCGCTGTGTTGTTCTTCGTGTCAACACTCCTGACCTTGATCTCCCGGCGATCAACTATCTCCCGGATCAGGTGATACCACCTTAGAATATGTCTGGATCACTGATGGGACCTGGGTTCCTTGGATAAAGCTACCGCTTCATTGTTATCACAATACAAAGGTATTGGATACACAATAGATGGAACCACTCCAAGTTCGGTTATGAACTTCTTCATCCAGACTGCCTCCTTGGCAGCATCGTTGGCAGCGATGTATTCAGCCTCCATCATTGAGTCTGCCATGGTTTCCTGTTTGGAACTCTTCCAACAAACCGCCCCTCCATTGAGGGTAAAGGCATATCCCGAGACCGTCTTAGAGTCGTCCTTATCACTCTGGAAGCTCGAATCGGTAAAGGACTCCACTAGGAGTTCTCCGTTACTATACACTAAGAACATCTCTTTAGTCCTTCTTAAGTACTTGAGAATGTTCTTCACAGCTCTCCAGTGACTCTCTCCTGGATCTGCTTGATACCTACTCACTACACTTAGTGAGTATTCTATATCGGGTCTGGTACATGCATCGCGTACATGATAGAGCCTACTGCCGAAGCATAGGGTATCCTTTGCATGAGAGCTTTCTCCAAATTAGTCTTGGGAGACATCTCTTTGGAGAGAGTGAGTCCTGAGATCGTGGGTAAATTCCCACACTTGGATTCTTCCATACTAAACCTCTTTAGTATGGTGTCAATGTACCTGTATTGGGACAATCCCAGTATCCGTTTAGATCTATCTCTATAGATCTTAATCCCCAAGATGTAGAAAGCATCACCTAGATCTTTCATTGAGAATCTTTATGATAATAAGAGCTTGACTGAGTGCGGCATAGGAATATCATTTTCTATCAAGAGTATGTCATCCACGTACAATATGAGGAAGACAACCTTACTCTCTGCCACCTTCTTGTATATACAAGGTTCATCTACGTTTTTGACGAAGTCAAACTCTTTGACAACGACATCAAAATATATGTTCGAACTCCGCGATGCCTGCTTTAATCTGTAGATGGATTTAAGCAGCTTGCACACCTTTTCGCTAATCCCACTGTCTAGGAAGCCCTATGGCTGAGTCATGTACACGCACTCTTCCAAATCACCATTTAGAAAGGCAGTCTTAACATCCATTTGCCAGATTTCGTAGTCATGGTATGCAGCAATGGCAAGTAGGATCTGGATGGACTTAAGCATAGCCACTGGAGATAAGGTTTCATCATAATCCACACCTGGTCATTGACGAAAACCTTTTGCAATAAGTCTAGTTTTGAAAGTCTCAACTTTTCGATCTACACCAAGTTTCTTCTTAAAGATCCATTTGCTCCCAATGGATTTTATCCCTTCAGGAGCAATTTCCAAAGTCCATACTTTGTTGGTGTACATGGATTTCATCTCAGATCGTATTGCATCCAGCCATTTCACAGAGTCTCCACTCGTGATGGCCTGCTCAAAGCTAGTTTGGTCATCATCATCCATGATACAATCCTCACTTCCACCTGTTAGTTATATGTATGCCCTAGAGGCCATTACTGTACAAGTGATGTATATTGTAGTGGATGCTTGGACATATATAGGGAGGACTTTCTTGCTCAACATAATAGTATGCTATTTGGTTGCTCTTTATCTTAACATGTTGACTTGTATAAGTGATGTTATCTTGCTCTCACATGTTGATAAAACCCTTAGGATGTGTACTTGACTACCATGACTATGATGGAGATCATACTAGTGGAGCCAAGGGTAGTCCACAAGTACACCCTATAATTGTTCCTAGTCGTGGGAGTATCGAAACAGGGCATCGATACTCCGGAGTAGACTAGCGTATGCGCATCTTGACTAATATGATGGGCGATGGATGATCCCACATCCATTGGTGTTTGACATCAAAGATGGTATACGGGTGCTCAGTGGAGACTGGGTATATTGAACGGACTCGCCGAGAACTCTTAGGTGGTATTATACCTATCGTCAGATAGCAGTTCTCTGGTGACATTGTTACAGGTTCGTCTGTCGACCCAAGATCGTCATAGAGTCTTGTGTGATTCCCACTGTGCTTTGATTTCCACTATACCACGGTCAATAGATCGTGCAAAAAGATGGTTTTTGGGTACAGTCCCGAGTCACATGGAGGCAATGAGCGATAGAAGGGGATTCGTCTCTCCCGGTATTGGGAGTTGATGTTGCGCTATGCTCGATTGGCCATAACAGGAAATCCCTGTCCAGGCTTACTGAGATTTACTGGTAAGTGTTATCGGTAGTTTCTCAAACCGTTATGGACCTTGCATCAGCATGACTTATCAGGCTATTCTGACGTTATACCACCCCCAGGTTGTTGATATGTGACATATCTGACGAAGAGACCGGACTGTACGGTAGTGTTACTGATTGGATTCGCAGGAGTACGAGCAGGCTTGCTTGTTGATCTTCTGATAGCTCAATACCCGGGTGGCTGTTACGTTTAGCAGACCGCTTGCGGCCTGTAGGTGTTTGATGTGATCATAACCTACTGCCGGCGTATTGACGAGTCTTTAGAGTCCTACACAGAGGTTTCCTGGTTCATGCGAAACGAAGTAAGAGCACATATATGATATGTACGGGATCGAGATTAATGCGTGTATGTGATACCGCATTCTATTCTCGCGATATATGATATCGGACGGTTGTATGTGATATAGCCGAGATATCGGATCAAGTGTTGATTCGATAGATTGTTACATTTGATATTAGTCGGTTGTATATGATATAGCCGGATTATTAAATCAAGTGTTGATTTAATAATTTAATGTATAATTATATATTTGATATATTATCTTACATTAACTAATATTAGCTCACTTAAGATTTCTCTTCTCACTTGTGTACACTTAGTATATATGTGATATATATTAATGTACATTATTTTGTGTCATGCTAGATGCCACATGCAACATGTGTGTATGAGACTTACACCATGGTTATGACAATCCTAAGGTTTTTATTTATCTTGGTAATTCACAAATTAGTGGTAATTAGTCACATGGTTGAAGCTTGTAAAAGCTTGTGGAACCATTGACCAAGTCCACTCATTTTGTTTTATTTGAAGATATTTATTAACCCAACCTTTATTGTTAACCCATGTTTTATTCTCTACATGAGTTAGTGTATGACACTAACTCACCCATGGTTGCTATTCTCATCTCATGAGTTCATTCTTCATCTCATCACTTCAACTTCTTCTTCATGAGAGAAAAAGCTTGCTAGCCTTTTCTAAGATGAGAAAATATTGTGAGAAAAAGAAAACTAAAGCGAGCCCACTTTCTACTTCATCATCCTCTACTATTAGCCATTTAGTTTTGGGTGTTTGCTTCACTAATCTACCATTAGTGAAGAGATAGCATGAGCTTGATTCTCCTCGACGTAGATCATCTTCGGCCTCGAAGACTTCAAACAAGCTTGCTCATTTCTTCATGTGAACCCTTACTAGAGTTCGGGAGTTCACTACTTGGAGCGAAGGGACTACTACACGGAGGTTTAGAAGTGAAGGACCAGTCTACAAAGGTTGTATTCCTCATTCACTTAGATGTTAAGATGTTAACATTGCTAGTTTGTTTAAATCTCTAGTTAAAGATTCTAGGTTAGGGTTCTTTAGAACGACAAAAAAATTGAAAACGGTATGGACGATGCCTCCCGAAACCTTGTCGCCGCCCTAGGGAACCCTACAGTGGTATCAGAGCCATACTAGAGATTTAAACGATGTTTTTTAAATTACGAAACCGAAACTACTCTGAAACTTGCAACACCAATACCTAGTTTTTGTCGAATTTTTAAAGGGCTCTAAATTTTTTTTAAACAACTGCATAATGTTGTATGTGATATAACATGAACACTATGAAAATTTGAAGCATTTTTGTGCGAAAGTGGCCGGCCACATAGGGAGAAAAACCGGCGAGCTCGGCCCAATTTGGGAGTTTTGGCTTCAAATTTTTAGGGTGTTCCAGTCTCTGGGTTTTGGTGTTTCAAGTGTTGTTTGTTTTTGCTAAATTTTCATGTGATGTTAACTTTCTGTAAAAGCAATTCAGAGTGTTTCGTAGTCGTAATTCTAACATGTATTCGGGTTATTTAGATGATATTAAAATGTTTGAACGGATATCCATAACCCAATTTTTCCCCGCTGGAAATTTTCTAAGTGTTGGATTTTTTCCAAGTTTAAAATCTTCAGAAAATCATGCAAGCGATTCAGTAGACCCTCTAGAAGAACGATACCCAAACTCGACTTTTTGGATCACGGAACCGCGGTCATACCCTAGGGTTTGCCGCAGTTCCATAGCGACATGAGTGAGGTATGGGTCGGCCCTTCTACGGATGGTTCATAAGAGCTGTGTCAGTTTCTGGCTACTTTTTGAACTCCGTTCAATTGTTGAGCTTGTTGGAAAATTTTGGGTACTTTCTTATTCGATCGAAAAGTCTAATTTCATCAAGCTATCTATGATTGTGATACAATATTTGGAATCCACAAATTTTGTTATGTGATAACTAGTTTGAATTTTATAAATCTAGCAGTTTAGTCTCATTTGATCGGTTGCCACGGAATTTTGATGTGGATCAAAAATACGTCGCAATTACGTAGTGTATGCGGATACTCGCTGGGTAAGCTTACTAGATAGCCACGCCCCATAACCCCGACCAAGTGACTATAGGAGAACCCCGTCGTCAAAAGCATCCGTTCGGGTGCTCTCGGCCGCGGCGTTCTGCCTTAGTGCACTTCGTCGACGGCATCGGGGGTGCGGCCGTCTACTAAAGTTTCCGACGAGCATTCGATCAGGTTATCGGGAATCTTATTGAATTACCCGACATGTTATTGGAAAGTATTTTCAATATCGAGACTAAAATGCGGGGTTTATAATTGTTAGGCATGTGATGTCTGAGAAATTTATTTGCTTGGGCATGAAATCCAAAGTATGTGATACATTGGGTTTATGATATCTAAGGTGGTTGCGGATTCCAATTATTGTAGTTTTTCACTTTCTTTTCTGCGACCGTAAGTGTAATATGTGGTGTATCGCCGGTTTCGTTGCTATATGTCAACGACAATTGGGATACGCGTATTTACTTACGTTGATGACATGTGATGTTATGTGTTGCTGTGATATGTTATATTGGATCGTCGTGTTTTGAATAGACGGTTTTTTTTTATGTGAGATGAGAGTTTTTCATTTTCATTCATGTAAAAACTTGTATGTAATATTCTTTTATTAGGGCACTTCCGGGTTGAGGATGATGTCACCATTGATGTATATTATTTACTTTTCCGTATTAGGATAGACCCAAGGCGGGGAGCACAAGTAACGAGTTCTAGGGTCCAGTGGGAGACCATCTCGAGGAGTCGAGAACGGGTCTCCTAACTCTAGAATTAGTAGGGTTGCTTTCCGCTCTCGTAGGGGTCTAGGGAAGTGGGTTTGGCTATTCATCACGACCGTGAAATCCGTGTTTTATACTGGCTTAATTTAAAACACGGAATTCCTAGTATATCTAATATTTCATATGTGTTCTTCATCTACTGATATTTTGTGATGTGATCACTTGATATGTTCTGAGACAAATGCCCATATTATATATATGATATATAATAACTATTGATGCTTTAGTTTCTTATGTGATGCTTGAGAAGCATAATTGATAGGACATTCATTAATGAGATTAATGAAATAAAAGAAACGTAAAGATGCTGTAGAAACTTGTTTTAAAAACTGGTAGCTCTAGTTCTTACTTTGCATAGAAGTATTCCTTGTAGAATATCCAGCACCTTATTCGATAAGGAAAGAGCCGAGATCTCTTCACCGGGAGTGACCTCTTTAGCGATACTAGCATATGCTATGATCAGTCGAAAATAATGTATTTTTAACACGTCAATTTCCCTATCTTTTGCATTCATCTAGAGGTGTTCGGTTTGCATATTGCACATATTAGCAAAACACCTGTAAAATACCAGATTGCATGTGTTAGACTTTAAAACCGGCACTTTGAGGGAAATTGACTGTTTATCATGGCATCGCATCATCCCTATATTGCGCAACACTTGTTTCGAAGTCTGTGCAGGAAATTCCAGGAACCAAGCTAAAATTGGGAAAAGAGCTGATCAAAATTACACCAAGTCTAGGATTGTTGATCTGGTAGTAATCTAGAAGGGATTATGAGATTCAATATATCAGACAAATACAAAGATATCATCATAGAGCAACATATGAAGAATGAAGCTCTACTGCAGCCAAATGGCCGCGGATCCGCGGCCGGAGCCGGCTTGCGCCGCGGATCCGCGGCGGCCTTGCCACGTCAGCTCCCCTGTTTTGCTTCAGAATCTCTCTCTCTCAGTGTGTACACCTCATCAATACATGTCAAATTCCAGATTACCCTCGAAGCTTCTGCCAGATCATCGTGGATCATTAAATTAAACTAATCTTGATTAAGCTCCTAACAAACTAGTTCTAGAAGCTCCCTCCAACTAACTACTTCTAGAAGCCTCTCTAGCTAACAAACTTTTGGAGGGAAATTCAAATTTGAAATCCTAGATCTAGGGTTTTGGATGGTCTATAAAAGAGAGCTTAGATCTAAGGTTAAGTTTTGTTCATTAGTTCATTAATTGTTCTTCATTCCTCCCCCAAATTCAATACAAGTTGAGTGACACAACTTGTAAACCCTAACCCTAACCCTAATTCCAATCCAAGATCAAGATCTTTGAGTTCAATCAAAGCAAGAAGCCTTCAAAGCCTTTAGAAGCGAAGCCGGACTTCATCGGAGCATGTGATCCAAGCCGATCCGCGACTCAAGGAGCCGATGCAACGCTAGATTCGACGATCTTGTTCCCTTCTCAAATTCTTGTAGTTCTTTGAGCAAAGTGTAACAAATTGTTGAATAAATAAAGGTGAGATTCTTTTAACTTGCTTATTTTTCAATTCAAGCATTATGATTCAATCTAGATTCTTGAATATTTGCTTGTTGATAATGTTTGAGTAAAACTCCGCTTGTAAAGGAGTCGAGACGATCGATAGAATGATGATGATTTAGATCCTTTTACAATTCTTAAATCCTATAACGTTTGTAAATTCTTGTAAATCGAATGATCGATGACCTAGTTTCGAGACGATACTTTCTTGATTGTGTTCGCTCGAAACTAGAGATCAACGATCGATCATTTGATTTTCTTGAAGCTAGTTTGTGAATGAGATTCATCGAAAGGACAAAGGATAAGACGAGGAAACCCTAGTTTCTTCGCAAGATCCTTAACCTCAATAATCGTCATCGATCTAGTATCAATTCGTTAATGGATAAGAATATGAAATCATTAAATCTCATCGCATCTATAGATCCAATCTACTCCTACGAGTCACACTTCGAATCTTGATTGCTGGTTTGGAAATCATCACAAATTCTCAATTCTTCATTTTATTGTTTTCTTGATTTAGACTAGATTTTACTAGTTCTTGAAATTCAATTTACAAATCATGAATTGTTGTTTGTTTTCTTTTCTTTAAAGTTTCGACTCATCTAAATCAAAACACGAACGATTACACTTTCCCTGTGGACGATCCGCACTTACTAACGCGCTACATTCGACACCGTTATTGATTGCGGTCAAATATTTTTGGTTGTGATTTCTATACAATTTTCATACTAATCATGCTACAACCCACTCGGTTTATCTTTTGATTGCCTCTATAGTTTTTTCTTTGCATAGTGGTATTTATGAAATATCCTGCACCTTATTCGTTAAGGAAAGAGTCGAGATCCCTTCACCGGGAGTGACCTCTTTAACAAAACTAGTAAAAGCCTCAAAAACACTCCTTTTCAAAATCACTCGATTCTACGACGATATCAAGTTCATTACGCTCATGGTTTTCTTAAAAACCTGCGTAGCCCTCCATCATTTCAGATAAGTACTACTTAGTATTCGTGCTACGATAGTTTGGCCTGCGTCAAGATGTAGTGTGCGGTAGCTAACTAGTGCTTATCTGCTGCATACGATGCGATTAGATTAGGGTATTCGTACGGCATTGTTTGGCCTACGTCAAGGGTCGTGCGGGTGGGTTTAATTCACTCAGGAAATATACGGGTTGAACTTGACTAGTGGACTATGGGTTGTTTGGCCTGCGTCAAGGTCATAGGACGCTAGGGACAAAAGTATTATCGGGAGTTTCATGTGTTGAAATTTGCAATGAGACTGCATACCTTCTATGAGATAGTTGGATCCCGATACCTACTGAGAGTAAGAGTTACTCCTGGGAGAGTTTTACACATTACAATTAGTCGATCAAGTAGGTGTCTAGAAAGGTGTTAACGGGGTTACGCCCCTGGGAAAACGAGATTTATTTTAATTAGGTCCGTGCGAAAGAACGGGGAACCTCCCTCAAAGTACCGACACTGGCCTGGCCGAAAGATTGGCGAACTTGTAGGGTGTAATTAATCCCGGCCAGTCTTACCTTTTATGGTTTGAAGGAAGATTTGATAAAAACAGTGGGAGCCATCCTGATTACATAAAATAATAATCAATCTGATCTTGCAAGAGCGCACGCAGAGTGTTTTCTTCTCTCTCTCTCTCTCCTGGTAGCGACCATGTCACGCCTTAATCAAGATAATAATATGGATGCATTGACCGAACCTGCTTATTATACTGTGTTAGAGAACGTTGGTTCCGCTCTATCTTATAACTGTTATATGTCCGAGCAGAAAATAGGGGAATATCCGGATTCCATGCGACCCAATCGAGGAATAAGCGTGTTGATGCATATTCTTCGGGTGTGTTCGATTACTAAGAACTAATTTCTCAGTATCCTCTACGTCCTAAGTATGAGATACCGGATCAGGATCCCGCATATGTAATATGTTACATGGGCTACAGATAGGTAGAGAACTGGGAATGGGTGATATGTCTCAGAGTGTTAGAGAATGGTGCAATTGTTGCAGCCAAACCAGTTGGCAGAATATCACCTTGTATTAATACATTGATTCTGAACAAATGTCATTAGATACCGAACCTGATATACGACATTACATCAGTTTCTTTACTAAGTCAAAGAAGGATGTAATTTTGCATTGGAGGATTATGTTATGAACATTTTCCTGAATCAAGAGTTGATTTGATCAGGCACGATATATAATAGCATATACGTTCTAAATCAAACCACAGTTCAAAGTATCTAGAACACACACAAGAGGAGTAGTTCAGAAATGAACGAATTCTTCTTGTGGCATTGTAGACTAGGTCATATCAATACGACACGACTAGCTAAGTTACATAAAAATGAATATAAGAATCTTTTCGAATTTTCATCTTATGATACTTGCCAGTCTTGTCTCAAAAGTAAAATGACCAATACTCTATTTTCTGGAAACAAAGAAAGAGTTACTGAACTCTTAGGATGGATACATGATGATGTATACGGTCCTATGTCTACAAATGCCAATGCTGGTTCTTTATCCTTTATTATATTCGTTGATCATCTCTCAAGATTCGAACATATGTTCCTGTTGAAACATTAGTCTGAAACTTTTGAGAAATTCAAGGAATATAAACTTGAAGTTAAAGAACCAAACGGGTAGAAGTATTAAGTCCTTCGATGTGATCGAGGAGGAGAATACTTGCGCATGGAGTTCCTGGAGTTTCTAAAAGGAGAATGTGATTCTCTCTCGGCTTGCTCCTTCGAGTACACCACAGCACGATGGTGTATCGGGGCGGAGGTATCGCACTCTATGAGATATGGTGCGCTCTATGATGAGTATTGCTGAGTTACCTATTTCCTTTTGGTGTTATGCACTTGAGAAGCTGCATACCTATTGAATGGGGTTCCAACCAAATCAATGCCTACCACTACATATGAGATATGGTATGGGAAGAGACCATGTGATTGAATATTTTCGATCTTCCGGATTGTGTGTTTGGTTTTTAGAAAATAGAATTTAGAAATCACAATCAAAAATATTTGACCGCAATCAATAACGGTGTCGGATGTAGCGCGTTAGTAAGTGCGGATCGTCCACAGGGAAAGTGAGTTCCGTTCAATTTTCGAATTAGATGAGTTGAAAATTTAAGGCAAAGAAAAGAAAACAATTCATGATTTGTAGTTGAAGATCAAGAGTAAGAAAAATCTAGATCTAAAAGAAACATTAAAAACAAGAATTAAGATGAGAGATAATTTCCAATCAACACTCTAGTTTATAAGTATAGCTCGTAGGAGTAGATCGGATCTATAGATGTGATGAGATCTAATGATTACTCATTCTTATCCATTAACGAATTGATAATAGATCGATGCAAATTCATCGAGGTTTAAGGATCGTGCGGGAAAATTAGGGATTTCGCAACTCATCATTTGTCCTTTTGATAGATCGCATTCAAATTCTAGCTTCTAGTTAATCAAATGGTCAATAGTTGTTCCCTAGTTTCGAGTGAACACGATCAAGAAAGCATCATCTCGAAACTAGGTCATTAATCATTTGATTCACTAGAATTTCAAAGCATTATAGGATTTAAGAATTGTAAGAATATCTAAATCATCATCATCTAAAGATCGTCACAACTTCTACACGAGCGGAGATTACTCAAATATCATGATCACAAACACAATCACAAATTGAGATCTAATCATTATGCTTGAATTAAAAGATAAGCAAGAATATAGAAAATTCACCTTTATTTATCGACAAATTTCGTTACAACTCTCTTGAATTTACAAAAGGTAGGAACTAGATCGTCCATTTCGGCTTCGCTCGGCTCCTTGAGTCGCGGATCGGGGTGGATCTCTTGCTCCGTTGAAATCCGGCGTCGCTTCTAAAGGTTGAAGGAATTCTTGCTTGAATTGATCTCGGGATCTTGATCTTGAGGTTGAATTGGAATTGGGGTAAGGGTTTGGCACAAGTTTTGTCACTAACTTGTGGGTGGAAGAAGATGAATGAATTCTTGAACAACTCTCACCCTAGCTCTAGGCTCTCTTTTATAGACCTCCAAATTCTAGATCTAGGATTGAAATTTGAATTCCCTCCACAAGTTTGTTAGCCAAAAGATTTAAATTTCCCTCCAAAAGTTAGTTAAGCCCAAAATTTGAATTTCCCTCCAAGAGTTTGTTAAGCCGAGCCTTCTAGATGTGCCACGTGGAGCTTCTGGGGTCTTCTGGAAGCTTGGGCAATTATTAATAGGCACATGGGAAAAATTGAGCCGCTGAAGTCATCAAACCGCCGCGGTTCCGCGGCGCAAGCCGGCTCCTGCCGCGGAACCGCGGCTCTTTGGAGGCCTTAGGGCTTGGAATTTCTTCTGTGTCCTTAGGCTGATTTATGGGTCTTGTTTTGATATGTTGATTTTTGTTTGGCCTTCTGTATTGCTACCAGATCTTTAGCTTTTGAGTTGGCGTTTCTTTTATCAGATCTTTTCCCAATTTTGGGCTTTTGCTTCTGGAATTTCCTGCATTAGACCCCAGACAAGAGTTGCGCAATACAAGGATGTTGCAATGCCATGAAAAACACACAATTTTCCTAAAAGTGCCGGGTTTAGTATACAGTACAAGTAATCCAGTATTTTACATGTGTTTTGTTAATATGTGCGATATGAATACCGGATACCTATACATGAATGCAAAAGGTAGGGAAATTGCCGTGTTAGAAATGCAGTATTTTCGACTGATCAAATTTTCCCAAACTTATTTTCGATCGTCTCGATCGAACTGTTTTATTAAAAAGAGAAGGAGAAAATAAAGAAAGAGAAAAGCACACTTTCGTAGGCAACACGATTGCACTGAGCACGTGCAACAAGCCTTTAAACCTCTAGGTGTCCCTAGTAGGAGGAGTGTTGTCTCCTGAGGGTTTTCAGCGGATTGCACCCACAAAATCCAATAATAAAAGGAAGATCATGAATATTACATTTAAAGACAAGAATTGTAAAAGAAAAGCCTTGAAAATTAGGGTTTCCAACTAAGCTAGCTTTTCGGTTGTTATGAGCCTTATCTTAATGGTCATGAAAAGATGTCAGAAATCACGTCCTCCCTCAATAAAACATCGTCTTATTCTTCATTCCTATCTTTCTTCCAAACATCGATCATATCACCCTGCGTGTATGTAAAGGACATCCCTACACCCGGAGAATTCAATTCAAGCTATCATACTCTTGTCCATCAGCCTCAGTACTTTTTAATTAATGAATATTTAGACGAATTTGCTCACACACTTTCATGCGACCGTTAATACTTCTTGAGGTACTAACCGATCGATTACTCATGTGTTTGCTTATTTGGTGTATTTTCCTCGTCTTGCACCACCTCAGGCATAGCAGTGACTCTCAGACCAGTTCGCCTTAGGGCACTAGGTGAAGAGGCACCCTCGCTATATATTTTTTTATTGCCCTCGGTGACAACAAAACCAGTGTCCATTTTTCTCACCACTTTATATTTTATTCATTTTTTTTCCTTCATACTTTTGGCTTTAAGACAAGAGCATTTCAAGGTATTCTCTACTATCTCAGGCTTTAAGACGTGTGTAAGTGCGAATAGCAGGGTATCAACGTTCAAAATGTTTGACTTTCCAGAATAGAAACTATTTTTCAGACTTATTTTTATCCTCAGATTAGTGACTTCCTCCATCTTACTAACCCTTGGGACAACGGCTCATAACTACTTATTACTAGTTCGTATAAGAAAACTTCTAATTTTCTTGGTTTTCTTAAATGTTTCTAATCTCATGGATGTAATTGTTCACTATCTAATCTTTCATTATCATAAATATTAAATATTTTTATATTTTGAAAAAATTTTAAAATTTTTATGAGTTTTGAAAATTTTTGAATTTTTATGGATTTTGAAATTTTTTTAAATTTTTATAGGTTTTTAAGGGTTTTGAAAAACTATTTACAAAAAATGATGAGCCAAAAATATGTACACAGAATTTTTATGGGTTTTGAAAATTTTTAAATTTTTATGGTTTTTTAAAGAAATGTTTTGTGCTTATGCAAATGATATGCACATGATGCAAAACTAGGCACAAACCTCCCCCAAACTTGTTTTCAACAGTGTTCTCACTGTTGCCAACCGCTATATCTACAAAACCTGTAAGCCTGGGAGGAATTTATTAGTGGGGGCAAAATATATAAGTGAAGACCCTCCCCCAAACTTATTCTTGGCTCAAAATTTTTGTAAAAATTTTCTTCCCAAGAGCCAGAAAAATTGTCCCCCCCCCAAACTTGAGTTATGCAATGTTAAGCTTTGAAAATCACATGAGGGGGTCAAAAATCATTGGTCGATGCCAAGCTTTGAAAAGACCGAATGTCAACACCAACCATTCAAAAATTTTATCAATGCAGTGCTCTGGTCGGTAGAAGAAGAAGTGGGGAAAGGGTAAGTGGTGGAATAGAATGTGTGTGCGTCTCATTTTGGAGAGACGATGCAGTGAATGTGATGGATTACTCGCATTCTTTTTACAATTCAGAAGAAGGGGTGGAGGTTCAATTTCAATGATTGGGACATGATTCATCTCAACACCCGTGTTATTCAGAAATGCGAGTTCATCAGCAAAGATCTCCTCAAAAGTTTCATCAATACCCCGAAGAATAATGTCATCACAAAGTGCGGGATGATCTTCAGACTCTAAAAGCAGTTCATAATCGGTGTTAGTTGTTGACCCGGATATCTCAGTGGAAGAGTCTGTATGTATATGATACATAGTTGGGTCAAACAACAACGTATGAAAAGAGTCAAGATCGGTATCAGGAGGATCATCAAATTCGCTGCTGTCGACATCCATTAAGTCGACAGAACAGACATGAGCAGTAGGTTCGGAGGGTACACTTCCCAACTTGTAAATGTTCAGCTCTATTGACCTATTCCCGAAGGATAGGGTCATAGAGCCATTACGACAGTTGATGATAGCGTTGGAAGTGGCCAAAAAGGGACGACCTAAAATCACCGGAATTTGATTCCGTGGGTTCGCTACAGGCTGTATATCAAATACAATAAAATCCACAGGGAATACGAATTCCCCAATTTTTATTAACACATCCTCCAGTTCACCCCTAGGTTTGGTGATTAATCGGTCAGCCATCTGGAGAGTACAATGGGCTGGTTTCAACTCTCCGATCCCTAGTTGCTCATAGACTGAGAAAGGAAGCAGGTTAACACTTGCGTCAAGGTCTAAAAGAGCAAGGTTGATGTGTTTATCCCCAATAGAAATCGATATCGTAGGACATCCTGGGTCCTTACGTTTCTTTGGTAGCGGAGGGATAAAAGCAGTGCTAATGTTATTGGACATGAAGACCTTCTTTGGCACTTGAGTCTTTCTCTTCCTAGTGCACAAGTCCTTAAGAATTTTCGCATAAGCGAGGACTTGTTGAATCGCATCTAGGAGAGGGATGTTGATGTTAACTTGCTTAAACATGTCCATAATCTTCTCCATATGTGGACTCGATGTGTTAGCCCTTAACCGATTAGGATAAGGTGCTTTAGCAATAAGCGCTGGGTCCACCATAGGAGAAGGAAGTGTGTGTGGACCGGATCCCAAAATAGAAGTGGGGATCGTCTGTGGAGGAGTAGAAGAGGTGGGCTGAGGTGTCGAGCCTAGAGGGAAATGGAGAATAGGCTCGCGAGAAGGCGGTGGGGTAGAAGAATAAGAATCAGAAGCAGAAGCGTGTGTGTGAGGAATAGTCTCAGCCGGGGTGTTGATAGGATTTTCAATATCATCAACTTCTTCCCCAACATGGTTATCCAGCACTCTCTCAGATCTCAATGTGGTGATTGCATTCACATGATGTGAATAGCCAGGATTGGGTAAGGGTTGAGCTGGGAGTTTCCCTTTCTCTCTTGCACTCATTTCGGCCTTAAGTCGTGCAATTTCAGCTTCCATCGTTCTGATACTCTCAGTTTGGGATGCTGAGTTTTTCTTTATCTCACCGACAGAAGACCTAACCTCGGCCGACATTTCCGTGAAATTTGACAATAGTGATTTCATGGTTTGAGCGAATTGAGAGAACTCGTCAGAACAGGTCAACTGCATAGGATTAGAAAGTGGAGGAGGGTTGACCTGGTTTTGGAAATTTTGTGACTGGTAGGGCTGCTGGGTGAGTTGAAGTGGTTGTTGTTGTGGAAGAAGGACCCGTTGGAATTGATTAGGGTTTGGAATCGTGTTTTGGGATTGGTTCCAAGCAAAATTCGGGTGATTCCTCCAACCCTGATTATATGTGGAAGAAAAAGGGTCATTTCCAGGTCTTTGAAATGCGGCATTTGTATGCTCGAGACCTCGAAACTGAGAGTTTAACGGACATTCTTCCGTCAAGTGAGAAGGATCAGAACAGCACCCACAAACAGTTTTGGGGAGCGACATTGGGTTTAGGGAGGCTGCTAAGAATTTGTGTTCCATAGCTTTGAGCTTCTTTTGCATTGATGCCATCTCAGCTCAAACACCTATGGACACGTCTATTTGGTGTACGCCACCCCTACTCGATGGCTGGGTTCCAGTCTCCCACTGTAAGGACATTTCAGCGAACTCTTCTAAAAATTTCCATGCTTCCCCATCATCCTTGGTCATAAAGGTGCCTTGACACATGTTTTCAAGGTTTTGTTTAGTGGTAGGGTTACTGCCCTCATATATAATTCGGCAAAGATCCCATCTCGGGATGCCGTGATGTAGGCAATGAACCAAAAGATCCTTGAATCGTTCAAAGCATTTTGAGAATGGTTCAGCTGGAAGCTGGGAGAATTGATATAGTTCGCTACGGATTCGAGCTGTCTTTTGCATAGGGTAGAATTTCTTAAGGAATGCCGCAACGAATTCTTCCCAATTCGTGATGGAATGTGCGGTGGTGTTATACAGCCACTTCTCGGCTGTATCGCACAAAGTAAATGGAAGAAGTCGTAGACGCATGGCATCCACAGAAAGCTGTGATGTACCCATCATTGCGCATACGTTTTCAAATTTGGTGATAAAAACGTACGCGTCTTCAGTCTCGAGACCGTGGAATTTGGGTAAGAGGTTGATCTACTGGGGCTTAATCTCAAAGTTATCCCCGTTGGCTGGTGGAATGGATAAGCAGGTCGAGAGGGGACCTCGCAAAGGGTAGCACCTCTCTTGGAGAGAGATACGGGGAGGATTCTGCGCACCAACGGACGGTGACAGATCAGCGGTAAAGAGGTTCGATGGAGACGGATCCATCGGTGTGGGTGTGGTGGTGGGTAAAAGAAAGGTAAATGGAGAAATACCGACTTCGGAGTCGATCGAGGGAACGCGGACAAGTCGGGCACTAGAATCCCGTGTCCAGCCTATCTTTCACTAAAAGGGGTTAGTATAATTGGCAGCGTGATTTATAATTAGGGGAAATGAAGTGAATGCGGTGTTTGTCTTGAAAAAAATGATACGGATTTTGAAAAGATGATGCGATCACAACAAATGCAACAAGCAACCCTAAAATTTATGGTCACCAAGGTCAAATCTCTAGACCGCTCCTAACTTCCAAAAGACAAGTCGCAGGATAAAATCCTCCACTGCCTCTTTGTTTCTCCTGTGGCCAAGTAAGTGCCAGGTAAGTGGGAGGTTCTCCACTACGTAAGTAGTGGGCCTAATTAAGTAACCACTAGCCTTCGACACACTTACCTTAGACACCACAAAAAGAAACGCGGATAAGCAATGAATTACCCACGGCCTTCTTCTATCCTAAGTGAGCGCGACGGTCCTTAGAGTCATCTCTAGATATTTTTTAGTTAATGAGGGTAATGCGGATGCAGGTTTGAGATTTTTGGGGCCTAGGAAGGATAATGAACTCCCCACCTAATCTGGATTTGGCCGTACCCCTTAATGTCCGTATTAATTATGCAAACAACCACAAAATCAAAAACAAGCACAATTTATTTTGCTTTTTGCGGCGCTGCAATTTTTTGCAAAGAATCCTGCAACAAATTGTTAATTGGAGCAGCTTTTAGGAAGGATATAAGAAAGATAGAGATTACCTGCCAAAAATTGTACAGAGATCCTACTTAACTGCCGCGATTCCGCCGCAATTGGCTGCTAATACCGCGGTTCCGCCGCACCTTGAGCTCCTCTCTGCACAAAAATTTACCAGAGCACTCCTGAACACTTCCTTAGCTCTCTGGAATTCTCCAAATAATTTTCCAATTTCACAGCAAGCTCTAGATTTTCTTGTAATGAACCACAACAACTCGTTTAGTGTTTTGCGCGAGTTTTGATCTCAAAATTTTAGATGGAATAAACTTTTCAACTCAAATTTCAAAAAATGAACAAATAACCCACGATCCCCGGCAACGACGCCATTTTGATTGAATATTTTCGATCTTCCGGATTGTGTGTTTGGTTTTTAGAAAATAGAATTTAGAAATCACAATCAAAAATATTTGACCGCAATCAATAACGGTGTCGGATGTAGCGCGTTAGTAAGTGCGGATCGTCCACAGGGAAAGTGAGTTCCGTTCAATTTTCGAATTAGATGAGTTGAAAATTTAAGGCAAAGAAAAGAAAACAATTCATGATTTGTAGTTGAAAATTAAGAGTAAGAAAAATCTAGATCTAAAAGAAACATTAAAAACAAGAATTGAGATGAGAGATAATTTCCAATCAACACTCAAGATTATAAGTATAGCTCGTAGGAGTAGATCGGATCTATAAATGTGATGAGATCTAATGATTACTCATTCTTATCCATTAACGAATTGATACTAGATCGATGCAAATTCATCGAGGTTTAAGGATCGTGCGGGAAAATTAGGGATTTCGCAACTCATCCTTTGTCCTTTCGATAGATCGCATTCAAATTCTAGCTTCTAGTTAATCAAATGGTCAATAGTTGTTCCCTAGTTTCGAGTGAACACGATCAAGAAAGCATCATCTCGAAACTAGGTCATTAATCATTTGATTCACTAGAATTTCAAAGCATTATAGGATTTAAGAATTGTAAGAATATCTAAATCATCATCATCTAAAGATCGTCACAACTTCTACACGAGCGGAGATTACTCAAACATCATGATCACAAACACAATCACAAATTGAGATCTAATCATTATGCTTGAATTAAAAGATAAGCAAGAATATAGAAAATTCACCTTTATTTATCGACAAATTTCGTTACAACTCTCTTGAATTTACAAAAGGTAGGAACTAGATCGTCGATCTCGGCTTCGCTCGGCTCCTTGAGTCGCGGATCGGCGTGGATCTCTTGCTCCGTTGAAATCCGACGTCGCTTCTAAAGGTTGAAGGAATTCTTGCTTGAATTGATCTCGTGATCTTGATCTTGAGGTTGAATTGGAATTGGGGTAAGGGTTTGGCACAAGTTTTGTCACTAACTTGTGGGTGGAAGAAGATGAATGAATTCTTGAACAACTCTCACCCTAGCTCTAGGCTCTCTTTTATAGACCTCCAAATTCTAGATCTAGGATTGAAATTTGAATTCCCTCCACAAGTTTGTTAGCCAAAAGATTTAAATTTCCCTCCAAAAGTTAGTTAAGCCCAAAATTTGAATTTCCCTCCAAGAGTTTGTTAAGCCGAGCCTTCTAGATGTGCCACGTGGAGCTTCTGGGGTCTTCTGGAAGCTTGGGCAGTTATTAATAGGCACATGGGAAAAATTGAGCCGCTGAAGTCATCAAACCGCCGCGGTTCCGCGGCGCAAGCCGGCTCCCGCCGCGGAACCGCGGCTCTTTGGAGGCCTTAGGGCTTGGAATTTCTTCTGTGTCCTTAGGCTGATTTATAGGCCTTGTTTTGATATGTTGATTTTTGTTTGGCCTTCTGTATTGCTACTAGATCTTTAGTTTTTGAGTTGGCGTTTCTTTTATCAGATCTTTTCCCAATTTTGGGCTTTTGCTTTTGGAATTTCCTGCATTAGACCCCAGAAAAGTGTTGCGCAATATAAGGATGATGCAATGCCATGAAAAACACAAAATTTCCCTAAAAGTGCCGGTTTTAGTATACAGTACAAGTAATCCAGTATTTTACATGTGTTTTGTTAATATATGCGATATGAATACCGGATACATATACATGAATGCAAAAGGTAGGGAAATTGCCGTGTTAGAAATGCAGTATTTTCGACTGATCACCATGTCTTAAACGAGTTAAGATATGGGGTTGTCCGACCTATGTTGAAAAGCAAAATCTGGACAAACTCGAGGCAAGGTCAGTTCGGTATATGTTTGTTAGGATATCCCAAACATTTGCAAGGAATATCTTCTACCAAACTGAGGAGTAAAAGGTGTTTTGTTTCTCAGCATGCCATCTTTTTTAGAAAATGAATTTCTTATGAAAAAATTTATGGACATGAGGTAGAACTGGAAGTTGTTCCAGCTAGATAAACTAACAGCTGATGATTTGGTGAAACCAAATGATTCTATAGTCTCCAACGAACCTCAGCCTCTCCGTAAATCTGGTAGGGTTCTTCATCCACTTAAGAGATACTACGGTCTTCTCGGTGACAGTGGCAGCGAGGATTGCATCATGGTAGATGATGGCCCAACTAGGTTCAGGAAGGCCATCGCGAGTGGCGACTCTGTGAAAAGGTTGGATGCTATGCGATCAAAGATGGAATCCATGTACACCAACAAAGTATGACTTTGAATGTTGCACCTAAAGGGGTAAAACCCATTGGGAGAAAATGGATCTTGAGAAGATTCTTGGTGTAAATGGAAAATTTGAGACTTTCAATGCTATGTTTAAGTCCATCAGGATTAAAGCAAGCATCTCAGGAGTTGGAACATCTGTTTTGATGTGGCTTGTATATACAAGAAGATTGTAGAGAGTAAGGTTGTCTTCCACGCATTGTACGTAGATGAGATACTCTTGATAGGAAAGTGTTTCCTATGCTACAATCGGTCAAGCTCCTCTTATCACGAGGATTCTCCATAGAAGATCTGGATGATACCTACTACATCTTGTGGATTATGATCTGTGTTGATAGATCTAAGTGGATGTTGGGAGTGTCCCAAATCCAGGTACGTTAACACCATACTATAGGGGTTTAGTATGGAGGATTCTAAGCGTGGTGGTTCGCCCACTTACTCAGGAATCACTCTCTCCAAAAAGAAGTATCCCAAGACTGATTTGGAGAGAGCTCGCATGCAGGGTGTAACACCCTAGTTCATTTATACCAGTTCTAGTTCATGTATTTCTTTATTTATGGTATTTTCCTGATTTACTGTGCTTTGGGTGCGAATTGGGTTTGACATCTGTATTTGCATCCGACCCGACCCACATGCTTGAAACCTTTCTTGATTCATATTTATGATTTATTCTGGCTTATTATATGGATCCGTGTACTTACATTATTATATACTTCATACTGGCATTTATCTGGCATCTACATTTTTAAGTATAACATTTAAAGTCACATAAAATATTTTAAAAATACATTGCATGGCCTGCATGATACCCCTGACCTTGTGGTAGCATCCGCGCATCTTGTTCTCGTCCCGTTCAGTGAAACGGACTTGTTTGGATGGATACGCGCACGTACGTGCATCCGTTCTTGGGGGTACGCATTTTTCGTTACACGGATATCCAATTTTAGTTTTGGTCGACAAGTATATTTTCCGTATTTAAAACTGGATTTTTAGACCCAACCTGGGCGTGTTTTGGACTATTTTTGTATTAGCCTAAAACTCAAAATTAACAAATATTATATTTTAAATATTTATAACTGTTTAAATTACTTTTAATAACTAAAAATATTTTTTTTAATTTAATTTAACAGACTCTCTCTTTGTCTCTCTCCCCCACTCACTCTCTCTCCTCTCGATCTCTCCCCATCTCTTTCTCTCTCTCTCTCGCACAGACTCTCTCTTTCTCTTTCTCTTTCTCTCTCTTTCTCTCTCTCCCCCCCTTTCTCGCTCATCTCGCGGTCACTGTTCCCTTCTCGGATCCTGTCACCGCTTCCCCCACTACGGTCACCTCCCTCTTCTTTTCTTCTTCTTCTTCTTTAAATACCCCGAGCCCTCCACAAGAAATTATCCAAACTCCTCTGCCTCCTCAAATCCTAACCCTAACTCCCGTGCCTCTCTTCTCTCGACCTCGCCTTCACCCTCATCTCCATCATCGCCTTCCTTCTTCTCTCCTCTCCTTTCCTCACCCGAGAACCCAAGAAACCCAAACTCTAGCTTCTTGCCCTCGTCGCCGTGGAACCCGCCGACGACGACCTCACCCCATTCTCCTCTCCTCTTCATCTTCCTTCTCTTCTTCTCCTTCATTCCTTTTCTTCTTCTGATAAAACCCTAACCCCAACATCTCCTCTTCCTCCTGCACCCGAGACCCTAACCGAGCACCCTGCACACCTTACCTCGCCGGAGCTCCATTAACCCCGACACCATCACCTCGTCTTCCCTGACCCCGGTGCACCTTATCCAGTGAGCACCAATCCTCTCTTACTTCTTCTTCCTCTTCTTATTTTTCTTTTTCTTTTCTTAATTCTTGATTTCACAATTTCCAGCCATCACCGGAGTCGCGTCGACGGGGCCGATCCAGACGATCCGGTGAACGTACCTTACCTGCATGATCACCCTCTTGCCTTGCCTGGACCCGTTCCGTGTACCGTGTGTGCGTTGCGACAATTTACCGATGTCAGACGTACCGTGCATATCCGTCACGTGATCCATCGAGGCAAGTTTATCTTGCTACAGGCTATGATATATACTACATCCATATTAATAATAATATTTCATGTTTAGTGTATTGTACATCCCCTGTTATCATTTTACTGTTTTACGACGTCCGTTTGCATTTGTACAATTTATTTATATCTAGTTGCATGCAAATTTATCTTGCTACATGCTATACTACTATATAATGCACCCAATTGAATAATAATATTTCATATTGCTTATTTGTACATCCCACATTACCATTTTACCATTTTACTGTTATACGACGTCCGTGTGCATCCATATTGTTATTTACACATCTAGTCGCATGCCAATTCATCTTGCTACATGCTAGTTATAATATTATGCATCCATATGAGTAAAACGTTACCCGTTTATCATATTATACATCCATACTAAAGTTTTACCGTTTTCGAATACCCGTTTACATCCATATCATTTAAAATATATATAACTGCATCTATAGATCATATTAATTCATGTTATTATGGTAGTAACACCCCATGCTTAATAATGTGCATCCCACTTAGACTTGGAGCTGTAAATGTAACCCCTGATCGATATTTGTGCATCCATACCATTAATTATGTACCTAGTTGCATGTCATATTACATTGACTCATATTATTATTACATTAGTACCCCATGCTTGATAACGTGCATCCTACATAGTCATGATGTAACCCCTGATAGATATTTGTGCATCCATGTTTTTATCGTACATCCGTACTTTTACCCTGATCCAATACTTGCTACATTTTACTGTTGGGCACCCATTTGATACACTGTACACTATTGACATGACCTGATACACCACTACTTGACATGACTTGATATATGTACACTACCTGACATGACCTGATATATCACTACGTGACATGTTACCTGATCCTGTTTCTAATGCCGACAATCCTGACATGTTGTCCCGATGGACATATCCTGTGGTCTGTATAGACAAACCTGTTCCTGTGTTGGCATTAGCCTCAGATTTATCAATACCTAATTTGAACAAATAACTTGGGGGTATGGGGAAATCAATGATGAATCCTGACTTGTAACTCGACAGTTCGATGCTTATACTGATCAGTTTTATGGGCTAGGCCAGCCCCGGGATGATGCTGCTGACATCATTCATCTGTACATGTTTCTTGTTTAATGCCTAGCGGCATGTCTCGGATTCAGCCCGAGAATCTGGACCGTGGTCCCGGGCACGCATGGGATACTATTGAGTTACATCGATAATTCATTAAATTGATTTTAAAGACTTGAGAGTAGTTAACCCAGTAGTTTAGTTCAAATTACTCACCGCACGTCACATATGCTTTTACCCTTCACTGTTCCACATTCGTGTTACTGTTACACCTTTATTACTGTTCATACTCGTGCCTGCATGTTTGCTACCCCTGATTATATTATTTTTGATATTATGACGCACTGACGTCTGGATTTTGTATGGCCCAGATCCTCTACCTTTACAGCAGGCCGATCAGGAGTATTTCAGTGAACAGGCCGAGCAGTGAGGACCTGTCGGTATTTTAGTTTAGTTTTCTTTCAGCATTTTCATTCCTGATGTGAGCCCGTTTGGGACGTACATTCCAGATTATTATTGTTTATTGGATTTATTGCTTCCGCATATTATTTCTTGACTCGTTTATTCTGGCATATGGACATGTACTAGATAGTTTCTTTTATTTTCCTGTTCTTGATATCTATAGACTGCCATAATGTAACTGTGGAGGGATGTTTCCTAGCCATAGGTAGCATGGTTGGCTCTGTCACGTGCCGATCTTAGCGCACTCTGGGAAGCGGGACGTGACGGAGTTTGTTTGGTATCAGAGACATAGGATTTAAGTTAATCGGGTTGATTCTTTTGTAGTTAGGTATTGGACCCAATACACAAATCAGAATACCCATAATTAGGAACATGTCCGGCCACATTGTTATCGTGATTCTTGAATCATATCTATCTCTTGACCCTTGTCTTGACGATATGCAAATGACCTTGCATCTCGGCTTGAAATCCTTTTGGTTCCCTATTGTTTCTCCCTCTCTGTTCCTTTGATTCTGATACTAGGATTTGGGCGACTTGAGTGGAGTTATGTGATTGTAACTATGTACCACGGCATGGTTACAATGCGGTACTCTATTTAAGTAACTTGGAATTCTAGTCTTGATTCATATCCTTGATTTATAGACATTATTCATCGCAAGTTTGAACCTAGTTTATCATACTAATTCTTTTGGTGTTTTGGTTCCAGGAACATGGCAGATAGGAATCTGCGATCGTACCAGAGGCGTGTCGATGAAGCCGCTTTGATTGGAGTAATTCGTGGGATGCTGGAGAACCAGAAGCGGCAAACCGAGCAGAACCAGCTGTTCCCCTCCGAACGGCGGCCGAGACATGGGCTGTCTTGCCTGAGGTTCGGGGCAGATGCTAATTGGTGATATCCGTCTACCTCTCCGAAGATGCCAAGTTGATTTATGGCACCGTGTATCGAAGGTTTAAACGGATGCGTCCGATGTAGCAGACTTCGTCAGATTCCCCCTCGCTTGAGGGGTTTTTGATTGTGGGGACACTCTTCCCTGCAGACGCAAGCCCCTGCAGTTAATTACGCTACCGCATCGCGGCAACAACTTTCTCCTTCTCCAGCTGGTCACTTCGTGTCGTGGGTGTTTTGTTTTGTTTGTGGTTGCCCGTGGATTGTATACGGAGACTAATTTATGTTGTCGCCCGTAGGACGTGGATTAGTCCAAATCCGTATTTTCTTAAATTTGGGTTTGGGGTTTTGGTTTGAGGATACGTTAGCCATATTTGAGGCTAAGATCAACTCAAACGTTTGTTAAGGATACGTTAGTCCAGTTTGAGACTAAGATCAACTTAACGGGATCGTTTAGATCTGACAAAAGAGCGTTTGGAAGCTCGATTGTTCCAGTTTAGGGACATGGTGGTCCATTGAATATATGGCCGTCGGGACCCGTCACCTCTCTGACGACGTTGAAGGATTACAACGACAGATGTCAGAAGAGTTCAGAGATGTACCCTTGAACCAAAGTTGATTGGGGGATTTATAGTCCAATTTGGGACTAAAGTCTGTTTGAAGGTTTAAGGATACGTTAGCCATATTTGAGGCTAAGATCAACTTAAACGGTTGTTAAGGATACGTTAGTCCAGTTTGGGACTAAGATCGACTTAACGGTTGTTAAGGATACGTTAGTCCAGTTTGGGACTAAGATCGACTTAACGGGATCGTTTAGATCCGACAAAAGAGCATTTGGGCTCTATTGTTCCAGTTTAGGGACATAGTGGTCCAAGTTCCAGTTTAGGGATGTGGTGGTCCATTGCCAGTTTAGGGACATGGTGGTCCATTGCCAGTTTAGGGACATGGTGGTCCAATACCAGTTTAAGGACATAGTGGTCCATGTTCCAGTTTAGGGACATGGTGGTCCATGTTCCAGTTTAGGGACGTAGTGGTCCATTGCCAGTTTAGGGACATGGTGGTCCATTGGTAGTTTAAGAATGCATAAGTCCATAGGTTTAAGGATCCCACAGTCCATATGGGTGTGTTTAAGGGCGCATTAGTCCGTTAGTTTAAGGACGCATAAGTCCGCGGGTTTAAGGACCCCGCAGTCTGTATCTTGGTTTAAGGACGCATAAGTCCATGAGTTTAAGGACCCCACAGTCCGTGTTGATGTGTGGTTGTCGGGACCCGTTACCTCTCTGAAGACGTTGAAGGATTACAACGACAAATATCAGAGGAGTTCCGAGATGTACCCTTGAACCAATGAGTTGGTTGAAAGAGCAGATGTGCTCAGTTCAAGATGATTTGAGGACTTATGGCCAATTTGGGCTAAGTCCAATTGTGTTTGAAATATTGGCTCTCTGTTGGTCCATTGAAGGAGAGGCTTTTCCTCTAGAAACTTAGCCAATTGGGCTAAAGCTAGTGTTAAACACTAAAGGTCAACAGTGTTGAACACTGGGAATAAGATTAACAAGTTAGTGTTAAACACTAAAAGATAATCAGCGTTAAACACTAGCAACAGGGCTTTCAAATTAGTGTTAAACACTAAAGCAAATCAGTGTTAAACACTGGTAATCAGAGATTTCAAATTAGTGTTTAACACTAAGAAAATCAGTGTTAAACACTGGGAACAAAGTCTTCAGATTAGTGTTAAATACTAAGGGGAGAGGGGTCACGTGTGGACACGTGAGAGCGCCCTGATTTCCCTTATTTTATTCTGTAGATCAGTGTTTAACTCTTTTAATTCTGACGGCCATCACGTGTGAGCACGTGATGGAGGCCCCCGCTCTGGTCTGTTAGAATGCTCATTAGGGGTCACGTGGTGACACGTGAGGGCGTCCTAAATGTGAAGCCAGATCTCCTTTTTTTATCCTCAAATCTGCGAATAAGTGTTACACACTTTTATTTTTATTTTAGAGCATCACGTGTTGGCACGTGATGGGGATCTGTGCGCCAATTGTTAAAGCATTTGCTAAGGGGTCACGTGATAACACGTGAGAGCGCCCAAAGCTTTCATTTCCTTTGCTTTTTCTTTCTGCGTTTTGGAAGTCACGTGGAGCACGTGATGGCATCAAAAAGTGGGGCCAGATCCACTTTATTTTGTTCTGCAAACAAGTGTTAAACACTTTTAATTTTCATAGCCATCACGTGTGGGCACGTGATGTATAATCATGCCCTGATTTATTAGAACATTTATTAGGGGTCACGTGATAACACGTGAGAGCGCCCAGAATTGTTTCTGCCTTTTCTTTTGTTCCATATATAATGAGGGTCACGTGGGAACACGTGAGGCATTGTCTCAAAGCTTTCCTCTTCTTATTTTTGGGGGATCTGTTCAGGGGTCACGTGGGGCACGTGACCCCAATTCTTTTCATGCACAGAGATCTTTTT
This sequence comes from Agapanthus africanus, assembly GCA_030015575.1. Classification (NCBI taxonomy): domain Eukaryota; kingdom Viridiplantae; phylum Streptophyta; class Magnoliopsida; order Asparagales; family Amaryllidaceae; genus Agapanthus; species Agapanthus africanus. The sequence continues at coordinate 88,387,912 of JASDDO010000019.1, read as the reverse complement.
AAGAATTGAATTCTTTGTAGGGTTAAACCCTAATTATGATTTTGGAGGAATTAAATTCCTATCGTGAAAGAATTAAATTCTTATTTAGGGTAAAACCCTAATTTTATCCCAAAGGAATTAAATTCCTATAATTTTGTGACCATTGAATCCTCAAAACTTAATTCCTCCTCTATGTTTTGGATCTGCATGGAAGGATCTCAACCCAATGAGAATTAAATTCTCAATTCATGGGGAGATGTGCACTTTGCATATCCTCCACCAGAGAAAGAACTAAGTTCTTTTCTTTTTATAAGAGTTAAACTCTTTTGAGAATTAAATTCTCTTTTTAAGCCTCTCTTTTCTTACCTAGGGTTTTTCTTTTGCAGAGAATTAAATTCTCCTCTCTCTGTTTCTTCTCTCTCCAAGGTCTGTCCCTTCTCTTCTCTTCTTGGCTCCTATTTATAGGAGAAGGAAAAGAATCAATTTGTTTAGCAAATCTCTCATTGAAAGATTTGATTTGATTGTTGAGAGATTTGATTTATATTTATCATTAATTCTGGGCCTTTAGATCATTCAGTGAATTTTATTAACCGTGGGTTTTAAATCCAAAAGATATTCTATTTGTTATCTCGGTTAGATTTAGGGGGAATCTTCCCTTATTTAAGATTTTTCCATAAATTGGTGATTTTTAATCACCCTTGGATCTTTAATCCAACGGTTCCTCATGACCCTTTTCCATTTGGAAAGATTTGGAAGCTTTTAGAATTTAATTCTATTAACTGTAAGGCTTTCGAGGCCAGTCACGTGCTGACACGTGACCCTTGGTCACGTGTGAGCACGTGACCCCCAATTGGGTTCCTTTCTCAGCCGCTTATTTATGTTTCAGTTTTAACCATCGCGTGTCAACACGTGACCATTGGTCACATGTAAACACGTGATACCTCGTTGAGGTAATTTCTGACTTTTAGAATTAAATTCTATTCATTATTTTAGATGCTTTAAAAGCCCATCACGTGTCTGCACGTGACCCATGGTCACGTGTGAGCACGTAATGCCCCATTGGGGTCTTTTCTGAGTTTTTATTATATCTTTTGACTCCTCCAGCGGGTTCTTAAAGGCCCATCACGTGTGGACACGTAATTCCTCATAACTTTTGATCCCGAATGAATTACGAGGCCCATAATATATCAAATCGAAGGGTTTTTCGAGCCGCTTTCGATACCATCAGAATTTATCTGTTTCTCATTCGGGAGTTTGTCAAAAAACAGCCCGGAAGATACTGGTTCCCATTTCCTTAAGCGTATCGCTGTCATTTGATATCTTGGACTCTTCTGCGCAGAAATTTTTGGCGGGAACACCAGCGGCAAGCCGAAGCCTTTCAGGAAGGTTTACGGACCGTCCAGCAGTCCGTAAACAATGTTGCGGCCAAAACGGTCGAGCGTGTGGGTACCGTGGTGGATTTTAGGAGACTTGGTCCGTCTATTTTCACTGGTTTGGAGGAGCCGTTGCCAGCAGAGCAGTGATTGATGGATACGGAGAATTTGCTCGTTGCGGCACAGATTCCAGAGGACAAGAGAGTGGATGTTGTACGCAACCAATTGGTAGACTATGCCCGTGAATGGTGGCTCGTGGAAGAGACCTGTTTGCCCAAGCCAATCAGTTGGGCAAATTTCTCACAGAGTTTCTTGGAGAAGTTCCTTCCGCAGACTGCACGGGAGGAAATGGAATTATCAGTTTGAAGAAGAATGGCGGATCCATGGATGTGCATGCGGCTGAGTGGACACGGCTCAGTCGCTTCGCTGGACCTTTAGTAGCCAAAGAAGCTGATAGGGTATGAAAGTTTATGCGCAGTTTGGATGTGGACATCCAGAGGCACATTATATCTTTGGGTTTGACCACTTTCTCACAAGTGCTTAAAGCGGCCAGAGAGCAGCAGAGCTTATCAGCGAAGACTCGAAATCCGCAGCAGCAGGCAGTTGCAGTGCGCAAGCCGGCGTTTGCGCCGAACCGAGCGCCTATACGCAGAGGAATTCCGGTGAACCGATGTGGCGTAGTACTGATGAAGAAGCCCGTCGTTGATCAGAGAAAGAACGTGATTTTTGACTACTGCCATTTACCCGGACACGTGAAAAGAGATTGCCGAAGGATGCTGGGACTTTGTTTGGTTTGCGGATCGGCGGATCATACTATCAACGCCTGTCCGTCGAAGCTCCGTTTGAAGGAAGATGTTCAGAGGCCGACGCAGAAGCAGTTTCAGGGGCAGAGGCAGTTAACTCAAGGACCTAATCAAGCTCGAGCCTTTACCTTGACGGCTGAAGAGGCCAAGGCTTCAGATGAAGTTGTTTCAGGTATCCTACTTGTTCATGATTTTCCCGCATTGGCATTATTCGATTCTAGTGCATCCCATTATTTTATGTCGTCCAAGTTTATTGCTGCACACTCAATTTCTTGCATGACCCTATCTAATTGTTGGGACATACACACTAGGAATGGGAAGATCATATCTAGTAGCGAATGCAAGGATTGTTCAGTTGTTATTTGCGGACGGGAGTTATTTGCAGATTTCTTGGTGATTGATACCGGCAGCTATGATGTTGTCTTGGGAATGGATTTTCTCGGCACTTTCCATGCTCACATTGATTGTAGGGCAAAGAAAGTGATTTTTCAGATTCCCGGACATCCAGAGTTTGTTTTTGCTGGAGGAAGCAGTTTTGTCAGGCCAGTCGAGTTTAGGGCTAGGTCGACAAGCACCGTTTTTGCATCAATGGAAGTTGATAAGGAGGAAGCGCCAGCTGTAGTTCGAGAGTTCATGGACGTGTTCGAGAACATCTCGGGTTTACCGCCAAAAAGAGATGTGGAGTTTGCGATCGATCTTGTTCCTGGTGCAGCGCCAATCTCAAAGGCGTAATATCCGATGGCACCAGTGGAGTTTGAAGAAGTAAAGAAGCAGGTTACCGAATTGCTTGAGAAAGGTTGGATTCGCTGCAGCAATTCACCTTGGGGGGCTCCAGTTCTTCTAGTCAAGAAGAAAGATGGCATAAGGAGGATGTGCATCGATTATCGAGAATTAAACCGGGTGACTATTAAGAACAAGTACCCGATCCCTCGCATTGGCGAATTGTTCGAGCAGCTTAGTGGCGTGAGGGTATTCTCGAAGCTGGATTTGCAATCCGGATATCATCAGGTCCGAGTAAAATCAGAAGATATTTGCAAGACTGTGTTTCAAACTCGGTATGGACATTACGAGTATTTAGTGATGCCATTCGGAGTCACGAATGCACCGGCGATATTTATGGACTTGATGAACCGAATCTTTTCACCATTCTTGGACCAGTTTATAGTGGCGTTCATCGATGATATTTTGGTCTATTCGAGGAGCCTAGAAGAGCATGCAAAACACTTAAAGATCGCATTGCAGACGTTGAGGCAAGAAAGATTATATGCAAAGATGAGAAAGTGCGAGTTTTGGCTTGAAGAAGTGAAGTTTTTGGGGCACGTCGTATCCGGAGATGGAATCGCCGTTGATCCCGAGAAGATTGCAGCAATTCAAGATTGGCCGATTCCGAAGAACGTAGCAGAGATCAGAAGTTTTCTTGGACTTGCCGGATATTACAGAAGGTTCGTGGAGAATTTTGCTCGTTTGGCTGAGCCTTTGACCAAGCTTACGCGTAAGGAAGTACCGTTCGTATGGACAGATAAATTTGCGTCAGCTTTTGAGGCATTGAAGCAGAGATTGATAACCGCTCCTATTTTGACCATGCCAGACAGTTCAGGAGGATTGGTAATTCACAGCTACGCATCTGGGAAAGGTTTGGGATGTGTTTTGATGCAGCATGGGAAAGTTATAGCTTACGCATCGAGATAGTTGAAGATCCATGAGAAGAATTACCCAACTCATGATTTGGAACTAGCAGCTATGATTTTCGCTTTGAAGGTTTGGAGACACTACTTATTGGGCGAAAGGGTCTAAATATTCACCGATCACAAAAGCCTAAAATATGTGTTCATACAGAAAGAGCTTAACATGAGGCAGCGTAGATGGTTAAAACTGATGGCTGACTGCGATCTTGATCTTAAGTACCATCCGGGGAAAGTTAATGTAGTGTCGGATGCGCTTAGTCGGTTGCCAGCAATTCGGATGTTGACTGCACAGAAGGAGCTTATTGAAGACTTTCGGAGATTTAAGATGGAGATCGTACTACCGTATTCTTTAGGACAGTTGATGCAGCTGCAAGTACAATTGTCATTGATCGATAATATTAAAGCAGCACAGTCACAGGACCCAAGATTGCAGAAGTTTCGAGAACAAGTTGAAGCAGGACTTCGAACGGACTTGTTGATTCATGAAGATGGTTCGTTACGATATGGTAGCCGTTTGTGTGTGCCAAAAGGAGATATTCGCGAAGAAGTTATGAAGGAGGTGCACAGTTCCGCATATTCCGTACATCCAGGAGGCACGAAGATGTACCGCGATCAAAGACAGCATTTCTGGTAGGAAGGCATGAAAAGGGAGATTGCTCACTTTGTAGCGAAGTGCTTGGTATGTCATCAAGTTAAAGCTGAATATCAAAGGGTTGCTGGTTTATTGCAACCACTTCCGATTCCTCAATGAAAGTGGGAACATATAACCATGGATTTCGGGATTGCTTTACCGCAGAGTCCAAAGGGCAACAATGCAGTTTGGGTGATTGTTGATCGTTTGACCAAGGCAGCTCATCTCATACCATTTCGAGTTGGTCAGTCGACGGAAACGTTAGCAGAACGGTACATGCAGGAGATTATGAGATTGCACGGAGTACCTGTGAGCATCATTTCCGACCGTAACATCCGATTTTTATCACACTTCTGGAGGAGTTTACAGGAAAGTTTGGGGACGCGATTGAAATTTAGCACAGCTTATCATCCTTAGGCAGATGGCCAGTCGGAGAGAACGATCCAAACTCTTGAAGATATGTTGAGAGCTTGCATGTTGGACTTCAAGGGTTCGTGGGAGGATCATCTACACTTGGTGGAGTTTTCGTACAACAACAGTTTTCAGGCGACTATTCAAATGGATCCATTCGAAGCATTGTATGGTGGCAAGTGTCGTTCACCTGTTTGTTGGGACGATATGGGAGAACGAAGATTGTTGGGACCGGATTTGATTGTGCAAACAGTAGAGAAAGTTAATACTATCCGGAATCATATGAAGGCAGCACAAGATCGACAGAAGAGTTGGGCCGACACATCGAGAAGACCTCTAGAGTTCGCTGTTGGTGATCTGGTATTCTTGAAAATATCACCTACTAGAGTAGTGATTCATTTTGGGAGTCGAGGCAAGCTTAGTCCTCGATTCGTAGGGCCTTTCGAGATTATGGAGTGTGTTGGAGAAGTGGATTATCGATTGGCGTTACCACAATCTTTGACGAATGTTCATGACGTGTTTCATGTATCTCAACTCCGTAAGTATGTTCGAGATGAAACACACGTGCTGGATCATTCGGAGCTGACCGTAAGAGAGGATTTGACTTTTGAGGAACGACCGATGTCGATCGTTGATCGAAGAGAAAAGGTCCTCAAGAACAAGGTTACCTCTCTTGTACTTATTTCTTGGGGAAATCGCTCGCATGGAGAATCGACTTGGGAATGAGAAGACGAGATTCGACAGAAGTTTCCACACCTATTCTTGTCGATTCTTAATTGTTTATCTTTTCTTGTTCCTGGAATTTCGAGGACGAAATTCTTTTTGTAGTTGGGTATAATGTAACACACTAGTTCATTTATACCAGTTCTAGTTCATGTATTTCTTTATTTATGGTATTTTCCTGATTTACTATGTTTTGGGTGCGAATAGTATTTTGACATCTGTATTTGCATCCGACCCGACCCGCATGCTTGAAACCTGTCTTGATTCTTATTTATGATTTATCCTGGCTTATTATATGGATCCGTGCACTTACATTATTGTATACTGCATACTGGCATTTATCTGGCATCTGCATTTTTAAGTATAACATTTAAAGTCATATAAAATATTTTAAAAATACATTGCACGCCCTGCATGATACCCCTGACCCTGTGGTAGCATCCGCGCATCTTGTTCTCGTCTCGTTCAGTGAAACAGACTTTTTTGGATGGCTACGCGCACGTACGTGCATCCGTTCTTGGGGGTATGCATTTTTCATTACCCGGATATCCAATTTTAGTTTTGGTCGACACGTATATTTTCCGTATTTTAAAACTGGATTTCTAGAGCCGACCCGGGCGAGTTTTGGACTATTTTTGTATTAGCCTAAAACTCAAAATTAACAAATATTATATTTTAAATATTTATAGCTGTTTAAATTACTTTTAATAACTAAAAAGGTTTTTTGTAATTTAATTTAATTTAATTTAACAGACTCTCTCTCTCTCTCTCCCACTCACTCTCTCTCCTTTCGATCTCTCTCTATCTCTCTTTCTCTCTCTCTCTCTCTCGCAGACTCTCTCTCTTTCTCTTTCTCTCTCTTTCTCTTTCTCACTCATCTCGCGATCACTGTTCCCTTCTCGGATCCCGTCACCGCTTCCCTCACTACGGTCACCTCCCTCTTCTTTTCTTCTTCTTCTTCCTTAAATACCCCGAGCCCTCCACGAGATGTAAGTCCACGTTACCCGTCCCGGTTCTTTCGGGGATGCGGAAACGGTAAAAAACGATTTTTACGGTAAAGGTAACATGGACATCAGAATAGGATCTTTGCTAAACAAACACCTAGCAAACTAACTACAAGTTTAACTACTTTGTTAGAGGGTTATACCTAGGTCTTGAACTCCTTCTCTTCTTGCTCCTTGGAGTGGTTGGATCGGCTCCACCTCATAGTCTCCTTGTTGTCGAAGAAGGATCCACCCGAAAGCTTCTACCTTGAGCTCCTACCTCAACCGAGAGGAAACTAAAGTGCTTGGCTTGCTAGACCTTGTACTCTAGAGTGAGTAGAGAAGAGTTTTGAGGGTTTTATCTCAATGGCTCATGTTTCTCAACTCATGAGACATGAGAGCCTTGAGAGAGAGGAAGAGGGAGAGCTTGGATGAGAGAGAGTGAGAATGATAGAATGAGCTTGACTTTTTACAACCATGCTCACAAAAGAGAAAATAATCATGATAATAATAATAATTAAGTATATGTGTGGTTCATATTAATGGCCATTATCATTTCATGCATTTAATGCATTTTGTAAAGAACAACAAGTAAACAAAAGTCATAGCCATGAAATGATGATGGTCAACAAGTCCAAAAATAGTCAACCGGTCAACAAAGTCAACAAGTCAACAAAAGTCAAACTTTCAACTCAACCATGGCACAATAATACTTAATTAATATTATTATTAATCATATTTCTTATTCTCATTAGCGTTTAGAAAAATTCAGCAGTCAACAACCCTAATGAGAATCCTCTGCCTCTGCCTCAGTCAACTGTGCATACACACCCGCATCCGTGCTCCGAGGAATACGAATACATTGAGATAAAACCAATCCCAAAACATATACTAGGATCTGGCTTAAACCAAAGCCCGCTAGTAATAACTGCCCGGACACCAAACGTGCACAAGTGCGCGGATGCGAACGAACCCTGTCGCAAAACCATGCGACCTCTACTCTGTTTTGCCCAAAGGCAAATAGCTCTCTTTGTGGGACTCTAAAGACTCGACACTACGCTGGCAGTGGGTTTAACCACAGGCCGCAAGCGGTACTAGCTGTACGTAACAGTCCCCAGGTAGATGCCGATAAGAAGACTGATGAGGTGAACCCATCCGAACTCCTACTGAGCCTGAATGTGACAATCTCCGTACAGTCCGGTCTGTTCGTCTGAGAATATCGCATGGCGGTCCTAGAGGGTGGTAAACGTCAGTCCCCTAATAACGGTACAAGTCGTGTCGGAGTGTAGCCCAGAACACCGTGAGACAACACTGGATAACCTATCAGTATATCTCGCTTGCCCTGGCCAAGGACGACTATGTGTAATGGCTCTCCTTGACACAGCGCGATATCAACCCCCAATACCGGGAGAGAAGAATCATGTCTAACCGTCACTGCCTCCAAGTGCTTCGGGACTTCACCCAACTGCTACCTGTTTGCACGACTCTTTTGAGCCGTGGTAAGGTAGCAATCTAAGAACAGTGGGAACACACTCAAGGCAAAGTGACAGTGTCAAGTCAGGGGACTAAACTGTACTCATGTCACCTGGGAACTGATAACCGACGATAGGTATAGTACCAACCAACAGTTCCCGACGAGTCCTGTCCGGTGTACTCGTAACCTAACGAGCACCCGCATACTATCTCAAGTACAACGTACTGACGGCTGTGGGACAGACCATCTCCCCTGCTGGGATGAGAAGCGCATACGCTAGTCTACTCCGGAGTATCGATGCCCCGTCTCGATAATCCTACGACTAGGGACCTGTATAAGGATGTGCTTATAGATTACCCAGCCCCCACTAGTGTGACTGCCATCACAATGCTGGTAATCAAGCAAAGATCCTAAGGTCTCCACTAATGTGTATAGGAGATATGCTAAAAGAAACACATGCACACATTAAAGTAGAAACAAACCAAGTAGCATACTACCATTTCGAGCAAGATTGTCTATAAAACTGTGAATATCCCAAGCTTCCATCAAGTAATATACAAACTAGTATGATACAGTAATGGCCTCTGGGGCATATACACTAACAATCTCCCACTTGCACTAAGGTCGTGTACTGGCGTATCGAAGACCTATCATCTCGATCAGCAGCTCGAACTGAGTCTGGGGTAAGGCCTTCGTGAATGGATCTGCAGTGTTATCTTCTGTAGCAACCCTCCAAACCTCGATCTCCCGGCGATCCACGATCTCCCTGATCAGGTGATACCGTCTCAAGATGTGTCTGGACTTCTGATGGGACCTGGGTTCCTTCGCTAAAGCTATAGCCCCGTTGTTGTCACAATACAGAGGTATTGGATCAACAATGGACGGAACCACCTGAAGTTCTGTCAAGAACTTTCTCATCCAGACTGCTTCTTTTGCGGCATCAGATGCAGCGATATATTCCGCTTCCATCGTCGAGTCAGCAACGGTTTCCTGTTTGGAACTCTTCCAATACACCGCCCCTCCATTGAGGGTAAAGACATAACGCGACATGGACTTGGAGTCATCATTATCACTCTGGAAGCTGGAGTCAGCAAAGGCCTCCATCTGGAGGTCTTTTCCGCCGTAAACCAAAAACATATCCTTAGTCTTTCTCAGGTACTTCAGAATGTTCTTTACCGCTATCCAGTGCTTCTCCCCAGGGTTTGACCGATACCGGCTTACCACACTCAGTGCATAAGCTACATCTGGTCTGGTACACAACATCGCATACATTATAGAGCCTACCTCAGAAGCGTAGGGTATAAAAGACATGTGATCCCTTTCCAAATCAGTCTTGGGAGACATCTCTTTGGAGAGGGTGATCCCGTGACAAACTGGTAGATTACCGCGCTTGGAATCTTCCATACTGAATCTTTTCAGTATGGTGTCGATATACCTGAACTGTGAAAGTCCTAATATCCTCTTAGACCTTTCACGATGGATCCGGATCCCCAGAATTTAAGAGGCATCACCCAGGTCTTTCATGGAGAACGTGTGTGACAAGAACCCTTTGACAGATTGTAGCATAGAAATGTCATTTCCTATCAAGAGAATGTCATCCACGTATAAAACGAGGAACACGACAGTTCGTGCTACAATTTTACTATAGATGCATGGTTCATCTGGATTTTTGATAAAGCCAAAATCTTTGACCGTCTCATCAAAACAGATGTTCCAACTCCGCGATGCCTGTTTTAGTCCATAAATGGACTTAAGCAACTTGCACACCTTTCCGCTGATCCCACTCTGAATGAAACCCTCTGGCTGGTCCATATAGGCACACTCCTCCAAATTTCCATTTAGAAAAACGGCCTTTACGTCCATCTGCCAAATCTCATAATCGTGGAAGGCAGCAATGGCAAGAAGGATCCGAATGGATTTGAGCATAGCCACTGGAGAAAAGGTTTCGTCATAGTCCAAACCAGGTCTTTGACGAAAACCCTTTGCAACAAGTCTAGCCTTATAGGTCTCAACCTGTCCATCTACACCAATCTACCTCTTGAAGATCCATTTGCATCCTATGGGTTTTACCCCTTCTGGAGCAACGTCCAAAATCCATACTTTGTTGGTGTACATGGACTCCATTTCGGTCCGCATTGCATCCAGCCATTTTACCTAGTCAACGCTCTGAATGGCCTGCTGGAAGCTAGTCGGCTTATCATTATCAATGATGCAATCCTCTCTATCCCCGTCTATGAGAAAACCGTAGTATCTTTCGGGCGGATGAGACTGCCTACTACTCCTGCGGAGCGGCACAGGAATGTCCTGTTCTTTCAAACCCTCTGGTTCTACTAAGCTTTCAGTAATAACTCGTGGTTCTGGAATTTCTTCCAGTTCTATTGCGCTCCCATTTATCTGATTTTCCAAAAATTCAGTTTCCAAGAAGTAGGCATGATGAGAAACAAAAACCTTTTGTTCCTCTTCGTAATAGAAGAAATATCCTTTGGAGTTCTTTGGATATCCCACAAACTTGCACTGTACTGAGCGTGCCTCGAGTTTGTCCGCATGCAGCTTTTTGACAAAAGCTGGACATCCCCATGTCTTAATGTGCTTAAGATAGGGTTTCTTCCCACTCCACATCTGATATGGTGTGGTAGGCAATGTCTTAGTTGGAACTCGGTTCAAAAGGTAAGCAGCTGATTCCAGTGCATATCCCCAGAATGATCGCGACAACTCAGCGTTACTCATCATGGAACGTACCATATCCAATAGAGTTCGGTTCCATCTCTCCGATACACCGTTATGTTGTGGAGTGTATGGAGGAGTAAGCTGAGAGAGAATTCCATTCTCTTTTAGGTAATCCAGGAACTCGGCACTCAAGTATTCACCACCTCGATCAGATCTCAGTGTCTTGATACTTTTTCCTGTTTGTTTTTCTACTTCATTCTTGTATTCCTGGAATTTTCCAAAGGCTTCAGATTTATGTTTCATTAAGAAGACATATCCGTACCTTGAAAAGTCATCCGTAAAAGTAATGAAATAAGAATAACCACTTCGCGCATGTGTAGACATTGGACCACATACATCGCTGTGTACGAGTCCCAAGAGCTGGCTCGCTCTTACTCCGTGTCCAGTGAACGGAGTCTTTGTCATCTTTCCTTTGAGACAGGATTGACAAGTTGCATATGATTGATATTCGAACGGATCCAAATATCCTTCTGTATGTAACTTCGTCAACCTTCTCTCATTGATGTGACCCAGTCTACAATGCCATAAGAAAGCATGATTTATTTCTGGAGACTTTCTTTTATGTGTATTCTGGACATTGAAAATCTGTGGTTGGTTTAATACGTATATACCGTTGCTTAATGTACCCGACCCAATCAGAACATGATTAAGGTGAATGTTTACAACATCGCTTACAAATACAAAATCATAACCTTCTTTAGACATTAAAGATACAGATATGATATTACAAGTCGCACTGAGTACAAAATAACAATCCCGTAAAACCAAAACATGTCCATCTGACAATCCCAAGTGATAGTCCCCCACGGACTCAGCATCCATACCAGCTCCGTTTGCAACTCTGAGGGTCATATCACCTGCCTTAAAAACCCTACGCTTTCTCAGTGCCTGCAAAGAATTACAGATATGAGATCCTAATCCGGTATCCAATACCCAGGAAGTAGAGTTTACTGATAGACAGTTTTCAATAACATACTCACCTAAAGCCAAAGCCACAACTTGCTTCGGGTCCTGGTTCTTGGCCTTCCAAGCCCTGCAATCATTTTTCCATTGTCCTTTCTTATGACAATAGAAGCACTCTTCCTTTCCCACAAGCTGTCCCGCTACCTTTGTTGCCTTTTCCTTTCCCTTCGCTTCCACTTTACTAACACCGCCCCTTGGTTTGGTGGGGGTTTTCTTCTTTTTTCCCTTGGCTTTCGCCTTGGACCTAGAAGAGGAAAATCCTCCAACAAACAAAGTGGATGTTTCCCTTAATTTCTGTAAGGTGCCCTCTGCACTCCTCAACATGTTGAGGAGCTCCGGAAGTTCAACTTCTTTTCCTTGCAAGTTGAAGTTCAGGATAAACTGGGCATAAGTGGAAGGGAGGGACTGGAGAATCAAGTCAGTGTAGAGCTCGTTCTCTAACGTGGTCCCAAGGTCCGCGAACTCTTCAATGAAGCCAATCATCTTAAGCACGTGTTCCGCTACCGATGATCCGACGGCCAATCTCGCCGAAAACAATTTTTTCGAGACTTCGTATCTGGCGATACGGGATTGCTCTCCATATAGTTCCTTAGTATGTAGAAATATGGATTCTAGGTCCATATTCTCGTGCCTCCTCTGATGTTCATTGTCCATAGAGGAAAGCACGAGGCACTTGGCCTTCGCGCAGTCGATCTCCCAGGTCTTATGGATTTCCTTATCCGCGACGCTGGATTTGGGACCTGGGACAGGGGGAGCTTTGGTGGTAAGGAGATACCCCAACTTGTCATAAGTGATTGCCATTTTGACATTCCTGAGCCAATCTTTGTAGTTTGGCCCTGTCAGTATGTTTTTATCTAGTAGTAACTTAAGTCCGGTAATGATGTTTGGTCGCTGCAATTAGGAGAGAGAGAAGAAACACTTTAGCATGATGCTCTTGCAAGTTTAGAGTGGTTTTTAATTTGTCTAAAAAGGATGGCTCCCACTGTTTCTCGAATCCCTCCTCAAACCAAAAAGGAAGAATCAGTCGGGACCAATCTCACCGTACAATACTTTCTTAACCGTTCAGCCAGGCCAGTGTTGGTATTTCGAGGGAGGTTTTCCAACGCTTTCGCAAAGTTCCTTAATTAAATAACCTCTTTTCCCTGTGGGCGTAGCCGCGCTAACACCTTTCTAGACACCTACTTGGTTTATTGATCGTTAAGCGAGAAAGTTCCCGAGGAGTAGCATATACTCACAGTAGGATCGGGATCCAAATATCATCGTGTGACAAAACTGAAGGAATCCTACTAGAATCATCACACTCCAAATGGTATGCAGCGCTAACAAGTTTCAGTTTCTTTAGAAACTCCCGATGTAGATTTTTGCCCCAAGCTCTTATGACCTTGACTTTGGCCAACAAATCATAAGTCACATGTCAAGTTCTACCCGTCATTTTCCAGGTTAATTTGAACCCACCCGTACCTACCCTTGACTTTGGCCAACAAGGCAGTACGACTGTCCCAAACCAACACATCTATCTATGCTACATATGAATATCCAATAGCTACCAATCACTATGCCTTGACTTTGGCCAACAAATACAGCTTGAATACTATTGACTATCCATATGAAATGACGGAGGGCTACGAATGGTTTTGGCGAAACCGCGAATGTAGTGAACTTGATATAATCGATGGAACGAGATAGCTTTTAAAAGGAGTGGTTTAAGCTCCGCGTTTAAAAGTTGGTTTTTGAAAAGAAACCGAGTGGTTTTGAAATTTTTCCAACGATTTTAACTTTGGTTTATTTTCTTGCATTAATTTAATGTGTCCCATCATTTAATCCTACCATTGCAGAAAACAACGAAAATATGACATACACTTATGCCATCCGCATTCGCCACGGGGCCCCGTCATTACCCATTAGGTTACTTAACTAACGACAGAGCGGGGGCTGGACTAGCGTGGATGCAAAACATAAGCAACGCCTACAAGATATAATATATAGATATATACATTCGTCAGATGCAATGATAGCCATTCCAGATCACAGATGAACATATTGGATATACTAGGAATCCGCGTTTCGTTCGAGCCTGCAATGAAAAGCGGATTACACGGTCGCGATGAATAGCCAAGACCCCACCCTAGACCCCTACGGGTGCGGGAAACTACCCGCCAAGTACCCGAAGTGAAGCAACCTCCCTCAACAACGTGAGAAGGCCACTCGGCACTTCGAGGTACCCGGTAGTTTGTGCACCCCACCTTGGGTCTATCCTAGGAGCAAAAACAGTAAAAGAATTAATATACAATGGCGGCTATAACCTCATCCCGGATATGCGGCCATACAAATAATATTACATCAATTTACATATTACATCAAATGAAAGATAAGAAAACTCTAATCTCACAACTCCCAGGCTATTCATCCGCGACAATCCAACGAGTTCATATACACAAACCATCAACATTACATATCACAGATATGTATAACCCCCACTAATCGACGTATAGCGATTAGCAGACATTCAATACATATATCACATCACAGATATAACCCATTAGCTAATGTCTACAGAACTTCGATCAAAAATACGGATTTGTAACTACCCCAAACACAACTTTGTTCTCTGGAAAATCTAGGCAGAAACAAAATATTCTAAAAATCCCAAAACAGAACACTGAGAATACTGCAGCAAAAACGATTCACGGCCGAGTCAACTCGGCCGCGGATCCACGGCAAGAAGCTTGTTCTCGCCGTGGTTCCGCGGCGCGTTGACCGAGTCAGTGACTCGTTTTTCCTGTGTCTTCCTACAAAACCCTGAGCCGATTTTTAGTGTATGTGGAATCATTTTTTGAACAGTTTAAAAATCGGCAGAAAGTTCAGTTCTTGGACTCGTTTTGTGATTTTTTTCTCCGATCGAAATTCTAAATACTTTGCTAACTTGCTAGTTGTTGTTTAGCTAGGCTCTGATACCACTGTAAGTCCACGTTACCCGTCCCAGTTCTTTCAGGGATGCGGAAACGGTAAAAAACGATTTTTACGGTAAAGGTAACATGGACTTTAGAATAGGATCTTTGCTGGACAAACACCTAGCAAACTAACTGCAAGTTTAACTACTTTGTTAGAGGGTTATACCTAGGTCTTGAAATCCTTTTCTTCTTGCTCCTTGGAGTGGTTGGATCGGCTCCACCTCGTAGTCTCCTTGTTGTCGAAGAAGGATCCACCCGAAAGCTTCTACCTTGAGCTCCTACCTCAACCGAGAGGAAACTAAAGTGCTTGGCTTGCTAGACCTTGTACTCTAGAGTGAGTAGAGAAGAGTTTTGAGGGTTTTATCTCAATGGCTCATGTTTCTCAACTCATGAGACATGAGAGCCTTAAGAGAGAGGAAGAGGGAGAGCTTGGATAAGAGAGAGTGAGAATGATAGAATGAGCTTGACTTTTTACAACCATGCTCACAAAAGAGAAAATAATCATGATAATAATAATAATTAAGTATATGTGATGGTTCATATCAATGGCCATTATCATTTCATGCATTTAATGCATTTTGTAAAGAACAACAAGTAAACAAAAGTCATAGCCATGAAATGATGATGGTCAACAAGTCCAAAAATAGTCAACCGGTCAACAAAGTCAACAAGTCAACAAAAGTCAAACTTTCAACTCAACCATGGCACAATAATACTTAATTAATATTATTATTAATCATATTTCTTATTCTCATTAGGGTTTAGAAAAAGTCAACAGTCAACAACCCTAATGAGAATCCTCTGCCTCTGCCTCAGTCAACTGCGCATACACACCCGCATCCGTGCTCCAAGGAACACGAATGCAATGAGATAAAACCAATCCCAAAACATATACTAGGATCTAGCTTAAACCAAAGCCCGCTCGTAATAACTGCCCGGACACCAAACGTGCATAAGTGCGCGGATGCGAATGAACCCTGTCGCAAAACCATGCGACCTCTACTCTGTTTTGCCCAAAGGCGAATAGCTCTCTTTATGGGACTCTAAAGACTCGACACTACTCTGGAAGTGGGTTTAACCACAGGCCGCAAGCGGTACTGGCTGTACGTAACGGTCCCCAGGTAGATGTCGATAAGAAGACTGATGAGGTGAACCCATCCGAACTCCTACTGAGCCTGAATGTGACAATCTCCGTACAGTCCGGTCTGTTCGTCTGAGAATATCGCATAGCGGGCCTAGGGGGTGGTAAACGTCAGTCCTCTAATAGCAGTACAAGTCATGTCGGAGTGTAGCCCAGAACACCCTGAGACAACACTGGATAACCTACCAGTATATCTCGCTTGCCCTGGCCAGGGACGGCTATGTGTAATGGCTCTCCTTGACACAGCACGATATCAACCCCCAATACCGGGAGAGACGAATCCTGTCTAACCGTCACTGCCTCCAAGTGCTTCGGGACTGCACCCAACTGCTACCTGTTTGCACAACTTTTTTGAGCCGTGGTAGGGTAGCAATCTAAGAACAGTGGGAACACACTCGAGGCAAAGTGACAGTGTCAAGTCAGCAGACTAAACTGTACTCATGTCACCTGGGAACTGATAACCGACGATAGGTATAGTACCAACCAACAGTTCCCGACGAGTCCTGTCCAGTGTACTCGTAACCTAACGAGCACCCGCATACTATCTCAAGTACGACATACTGACGGCTGTGGGACAGACCATCTCCCCTGCTGAGATGAGAAGCGCATACGCTAGTCTACTCCGGAGTATCGATGCCCCGTCTCGATAACCCTACGACTAGGGACCTGTATAAGGATGTGCTTATAGATTACCCAGCCCCCACTAGTGTGACTGCCATCACAACGCTGGTAATCAAGCAAAGATCCTAAGGGCTCCACTAATGTGTATAGGAGATATGCTAAATGAAACACATGCACACATTAAAATAGAAACAAACCAAGTAGCATACTACCATTTCTAGCAAGATTGTCTATACAACTGTGAATATCCCAAGCTTCCATCAAGTAATATACAAAATAGTATGATACAATAATGGCCTCTAGGGCATATACACTAACACGAGAAACCATCCAAACTCCTCTGCCTCCTCAAACCCTAACCCTAACTCCCGTGCCTCTCTTCCCTCGACCTCGCCTTCACCCTCATCTCCATCATCGCCTTCCATCTTCTCTCCTCTCCTTTCCTCACCCGAGAACCCAAGAAACCCAAACTCTAGCTTCTTGCCCTCGTCGCCGTGGAACCCACCGCCGATGACCTCACCCCATTCTCATCTCCTCCTCATCTCCCTTCTCTTTTTCTCCTTCATTCCTTTTCTTCTTCTGATAAAACCCTAACCCCAACATCTCCTCTTCCTCCTGCACCCGAGACCCTAACCGAGCACCCTGCACACCTTACCTCGCCGGAGCTCCATTAACCCCGACACCATCACCTCGTCTTCCCTGACCCCGGTGCACCTTATCCAGTGAGCACCAATCCTCTCTTACTTCTTCTTCCTCTTCTTATTTTTCTTTTTCTTTTCTTAATTCTTGATTTCACAATTTCCAGCCATCACCGGAGTCGCGTCGACGGGGCCGATCCAGACGATCCGGTGAACGTACCTTACCTGCATGATCACCCTCTTGCCTTGCCTGGACCCGTTCCGTGTACCGTGTGTGCGTTGCGACAATTTACCGATGTCAGACGTACCGTGCGTATCCGTCACGCGATCCATCGAGGCAAGTTTATCTTGCTACAGGCTATGATATATACTACATCCATATTAATAATAATATTTCATGTTTAGTGTTTTGTACATCTCCTGTTATCATTTTACTGTTTTACGACATCCGTTTGCATCCGTATAATTTATTTCATATCTAGTTGCATGCAAGTTTATCTTGCTACATGCTATACTACTATATAATGCACCCAATTGAATAATAACATTTCATATTGATTATTTGTACATCCCACATTACCATTTTACCATTTTACTGTTATACGACGTCTGGGTGTATCCATATTATTATTTACATATCTAGTCGGATGCTAATTCATCTTGCTACATGATAGTTATAATATTATGCATCCATATGAGTAAAACGTTACCCGTTTATCACATTATACATCCATACTAAAGTTTTACCGTTTTCAGATACCCGTTTGCATCCATATCATTTAAAATATATATAATTGCATCTATAAATCATATTAATTCATGTTATTATGGTAGTAACACCCCATGCTTAATAATGTGCATCCCACTTAGACTTGGAGATGTAAATGTAACCCCTGATCAATATTTGTGCATCCATACCAGTAATTATGTACCTAGTTGCATGCCATATTACATTGACGCATATTTTTATTACATTAGTACCCCATGCTTGATAACGTGCATCCTACATAGTCATGATGTAACCCCTGATAAATATTTGTGCATCCATGCTTTTATCGTACATCCGTACTTTTACCCTGATCCAATACTTGCTACATTTTACTGTTGGGCACCCATTTGATACACTGTGCACTATTGACATGACCTGATACACCACTACTTAACATGACTTGATATATGTACACTACCTGACATGACCTGATATATCACTACGTGACATGTTACCTGATCCTGTTTCTAATGCCGACAATCCTGACATGTTGTCCCGATGGACATATCCTGTGGTCTGTATAGACAAACTTGTTCCTGCTTGATCCTGTGTTGGAATTAGCCTCAGATTTATAAATACCTGACTTGAACAAATAACTTGGGGGCATGGGGAAATCAATGATGAAACCTGACTTGTAACTCGACAGTTCGATGCTTATACTGATCAGTTTTACGGGCTAGGCCAGCCCGGGGATGATGCTGCTGACATCATTCATCTGTACATGTTTCTTGTTTAGTGCCCAGCGGCATGTCTCGGATTCAGCCTGAGAATCTAGACCGTGGTCCCGGGCACACACGGGATACTATTGAGTTACATCGATGATTCATTAAATTGATTTCAAAGACTTTAGAGTAGTTAACCCAGTAGTTTAGCTCAGATTATTCATCGCACGTCACATATGCTTTTACCCTTCACTGTTCCACATTCGTGTTGCTGTTACACCTTTATTACTGTTCATACTTATGCCTACATGTTTGCTACCCCTGATTATATTATTTTTGATATTATGATGCACTGACGTCTGAGTTTTGCATGGCCCAGATCCTCTACCTTTGCAGCAGGCCGATCAAGAGTATTTCAGTGAACAGGCTGAGCAGTGAGGACCTATTAGTATTTTAGTTTAGTTTTCTTTCAGTATTTTCATTCCTGTTGTGAGCCCGTATTTGGGATATACCTTCCAGATTATTATTGTTTATTGGATTTATTGCTTCCGCATATTATTTCTTGACTCGTTTATTCTAGCATATGGACATGTACTAGATAGTTTCTTTTATTTTCCTGTTCTTGATATCTATAGACAGCCGTAACGTGACTGCGGAGGGATGTTTCCTAACCATAGGTAGCATGGTTGGCTCTGTCACGTGCCGATCTTAGCGCACTCTTGGAAGCGAGGCGTGACACAGGGGATACCCTATGCTTCGGTAGTAGGCTCTATCATGTATGCGATATTATGTACCAGACTAGATGTAGCTAACTCACTAGGTGTAGTGATCAGGAATCAATCAGATCTTAGGAGAATCACTGGAAAGCTGTGGAGGACATTCTTAAGTACTTGAGAAGCACTAAAACAAAGTTCTTAGTTCCAGCTTCCAGAGTGATAAGTTCGACTAAAAGTCAGTCACAGGCATTGTCTTTACCCTCAGTGGAGGGACAGTATGTTGGAAGAGTTCAAAACTAGATACCGTGACATACTAGACGATAAAGGCTGAATACATCGCTACCAACGATGCTACCAAAGCAGCTGTCTGGACATTTCTTGTTCATGAGATGAACATGGTTCCTACCATTGAGCGTCCAATAACCGTTATTGTGACTACAATGGAGTTATGGCTTTAGCCTAGGAACACATGTCCCATCATCGATCCGGACATATTCTGAGGACAGTATCACCTGATCAGGGAGATGATTGATCTCCAAGGGATTGAGGTAAGGAGAGTAGATTTTGAGGTTAACATGGCGGATCCACTCACCAAGGCCTGCTTCCCCCAAATACTATATGAGAGATTTTGGGATGGTTGAGTATGGGATACTACAACCACTGCTATATTGTTGGGTATTGGATACTACAACAGATAGCCTTAGTGCAAGTAGGAGATTGTTAGTTATATATATGCCCTAAAGGCCATTACTGTACATGTGATGTATATTGTAGTGGATTCTTGAACATATATAGGGAGGACTTTCTTGCTCAACATGATAGTATGCTATCTGGTTGCTCTTTATCTTAACATGTTTACTTGTATAAGTGATGCTGTCTTACTCTCACATGTTGATAAAGCCCTTAGGATGTGTACTTGACTATCAGGACTATGATGGAGATCATACTAGTGGGGCCAAGGGTAGTCCATAAGTACACCCTATAATTGTTCCTAGTCGTTTCGAGACAGGGCATCGATACTCCGGAGTAGACTAGCGTATGCGCATCTTGACCCATATGATGGGCGATGGATGATCCCACATCAATTGGTGTTTGACATCAAAGATGGTATACGGGTGCTCAGTGGAGACTGGGTACACTGAACAGACTCGCCGAGAACTCCTAGATGGTATTATACCTATCGTCAGATAGCAGTTCTCTGGTGACACTGGTACAGGTTAGTCTGTCGACCCGAGATCGTCATAGAGTCTTGTGTGATTCCCACTGTGCTTTGATTTCCATCATACCACGGTCAATAGATTGTGCAAAAAGTGGTTTTTGGGTACAGTACCGAGTCACATAGAGGCAATGAGCGATAGGAGGGGATTCGTCTCTCCCGGTATTGGGAGTTGATGTTGCGCTATGCTGAATTAGCCATAATAGGAAATCCCTGGCCAGGGTTGCTGAGATTTACTGGTAAGTCTTATCAGTAGTTTCTCGAACTTTTATGGACCTTGCATCAGCATGACTTATCAGGCTGTTGGGGTCTGACGTTATACTGCCCCCAGGCTATTGATATGCGACATATCTGACGAAGAGACCGGACTGTACGGTAGTGTTACTGATTGGATTCGCAGGAGTACGAGCAGGCTTGCTTGTTGATCTTCTGATCGTTCAATACCCAGGTGGCCATTACGTTTATCAGACCGCTTGCGTCTTGTGGGTATTTGATGTGATCATCACCTACTGCCGGCGTATTGACGAGTCTTTAGAGTCCGACACAGAGATTTCCTGGTTCATGCGAAACGAAGTAGGAGCACATATGTGATATGTGCGGGACCGAGATTAATGCGTGTATTTGATGCTGCATTCTATTCTCGCGATATGTGATATCGGACGGTTGTATGTGATATAGTCGGGATATCGGATCAAATGTTGATTCGATAGATTGTTACATTTGATATGAGTCGGTTGTATATGATATAGCTGGATTATTAAATCAAGTGTTGATTTAATAATTTAATGTATAATTATATATTTGATATATTATCTTAAATTAACTAATATTATCTCACTTAAGATTTCTTTTCTCACTTGTGTACACTTATTATATATGTGATATATATTAATGTACATTATTTTGTGTCATGCTAAATGACACATGCAACATGGGTGTATGAGACTTACACCATGGTTATGATAATCCTAAGGTTTTTATTTATCTTGGCAATTCACAAATTAGTGGTAATTAGTCACATGGTTGAAGCTTGTAGAAGCTTGTGGAACCATTGACCAAGTCCACTCATTTTGTTTTAGTTGAAGATATTTATTAACCCAACCATTATTGTTAACCCATGGTTTATTCTCTACATGAGTTAATGTATGACACTAACTCACCCATGATTGCTATTCTCACCTCATGAGTTCATTCTTCATCCCATCACTTCATCTTCTTCTTCATGAGAGAAAAAGCTTGTTAGCTTTTTCTAAGGTGAGAAAATATTGTGAGAAAAAGAAAACTAAAGAGAGCCCACTTCCTACTTCATCATCCTCTACTATTTGCCATTTAGTTTGGGGTGTTTGCTTCACTAATCTACCATTAGTGAAGAGGTAGCATGAGCTTGAGTCTCCTCGACGTAGATCATCTCCGGCCTCGAAGACTTCGAGCAAGCTTGTTCATTTCTTCATGTGAACCCTTACTAGAGTTCGGGAGTTCACTACTTGGAGCGAAGGGACTACTACACGGAGTTTTAGAAGTGAAGGACCGGTCTACAAAGGTTGTATTCCTCATTCACTTAGATTTTAAGATGTTAACATTGCTAGTTTGTTTAAATCTCTAGTTAAAGATTCTAGGTTAGGGTTCTTTAGAACGGCAAAAAATTTGAAAACAGCATGGACGATGCCTCCCGAAACCTTGCCGCCACCCTAGGGAACCCTACACCACCATCAATGAGAAAACCGTAGTATCTCTCAGGTGGATG
Source organism: Agapanthus africanus (assembly GCA_030015575.1). Classification (NCBI taxonomy): domain Eukaryota; kingdom Viridiplantae; phylum Streptophyta; class Magnoliopsida; order Asparagales; family Amaryllidaceae; genus Agapanthus; species Agapanthus africanus. The sequence continues at coordinate 88,365,702 of JASDDO010000019.1, read as the reverse complement.
AGGAACCCTACTAGATCGGTAGAGAGGCTGAGGTTCGTTGGGAGCTATCGAATCCTCTGGTTCCACTAAATCTTCAGTTGCAGTTTGTGCTGCTGGAACTTCTTCCAGCTCTACCTCTTTGCCACTAATTTCTTTTACAAGAAATTCCTTTTCCAAAAAGGTGGCGTATTGAGAAACAAACACCTTTTGTTCTTCATCATGGTAGAAAATATATCCTTATGAATTCTTTGGATATCCCACAAACTTGCAAAGAACTGATCGTACCTTGAGTTTGTCCGGGTTTTGCCTCTTGATATAGGCCGGACAACCCCATATCTTAACTCGTTTAAAATATGGTCTCTTCTCACTCCATATCTCATATGGTGTGGTAGGTACAGATTTAGATGGAACTTGATTCAATAGGTATGGTGCTGTCTCAAGCGCATAACCCCAAAAGGAAATAGGCAACTCAGCAATGTGCTGTGGTGTATACGGAGGAGTAAGCTGAGAGAGAATTACATTCTCTTTTAGATAGTCTAGAAACTCATTGCTCAAGTATTCTCCACCTCGATCAGAACGAAGGATTTTAATACTTTTATCCATCTGGTTTCAACTTCATGCTTATATTCTTTGAATTTCTCAAAAGCTTCAGACTTGTGTTTCATCAGGAACACATGTCCGTATCTTGAGAGATCGTCGGTGAATGTAATGAAGTACGAGAAACCATTCCTGGCATGTGTAGAAATGGGACCGCATACATCACTATGTATCAGTCCCAAGAGTTCCGTAACTCTTTCTCCGTGTCCACTAAACGAAGTTTTGGTCATTTTGCCTTTGAGACATGACTGGAAAGTGTCATAAGATGAAAATTCGAACGGATTCAAATATCCATCCTTATGTAACTTAGCTAGTCGTGGACCTAGTCTACAATGCCACAAGAAGGATTCGTTCATTTCTGAACTCTTCCTCTTATGTGTGTTTTGTACATTAAGAACTGTGGTTTGATTTAGAACGTATATGTCATTATTTAACGAGCCTGATCCAATCAACTTTTGATTCAGGAAGATGTTCATAACATTATCCTCTACTACAAAATTATATCCTTCTTTACTTAATAAAGAAACTGATATAAGATTGCATATCAGGGTCGAAATGTAATAGCATTCGTTCAGAATCAATGTATTACCATTTGGTAATATAAGGTGATATTCGCCAACTGCTTTGGCTGCAACATTTGTACCATTACCTACTCTTACGGAATGATCACCCATTCCCAGTTCCCTACCTTTCCTTAGCCCTTGTAACATATTACATATGTGGGATCCCAATCCGGTATCTAATACCCACGACGTAGAGTGTAATGAGAAACAGTTCTCGATGACTAACACACCCAAAGAAGATGCATCATCATACTTATTCTTCGTTTGGGGGCGTGGGAATCCGGATATTCCCCTATTTCCTGCTCAGTCTTATAACAATTATAAGAAAGAACAGAACCAACGTTCCCCTGCTCAGTATAACAAGCGGGTTCGGTCAATACATCCATATTATTATCTTGATTAAGGCCTGACATGGTCGCTACCTGGAAAGAGAGAGAAGAAAACACTTTAGCGTATGCTCTTGCAAGATTAGATTGGTTATTATCTTATCTAATCAGGATGGCTCCTATTGTTTTTATCAAATCTTCCTTCAAACCCTAAAAGGTAAGACTAGCCGGGATTAATTACACCTTATAAGTTCGCCAATCTTTCAGCCAAGCCAGTGTCGGTACTTCGAGGGAGGTTCCCCGTGCTTTCGCACGGACCTAATTAAAATAAACCTCATTTTCTCAGGAGCGTAACCCCGTTAACACCTTTCTAGACACCTACTTGATCGGCTAATTATCATATGTAAAACTCTCCCAGGAGTAACTCTTACTCGCAGTGGGTATCGGGATCCAACTATCTCATAGAAAGTATGCAATCTCATTGCAAATTTCAACACTTGAAATTCCCGATTATATTTTGCCCCTAGTAACTTATGACCTTAACATAGTCAACAAATCATAAGCGCTAGCCAAGTTCAACCCGTCATTTCCTTATTGAATTAAACGCGCCCGCATGACCCTTAACATAGTCAACAAAGTCGTACGACTACCCTAATCCAATCGCATATCATTCTTTACCGATAAACACTAATTAGCTACCGCACACTAGCCTTAATATAGTCAACAAACGTAGCACGAATACTAAGTAGTACTTATCTGAAATGATGGAGGGCTACGTCAGGTTTTTAAGAAAACCTTTTGCGTAATGAACTTGATATCGTTGTAGAAACAAGTGATTTTGAAAATGAGTGTTTTTGAGGCTTTTACTAGTTTCGCTAAAGAGGTCACTCCCGGTGAAAGGATATCGGCTCTTTCCTTATCGAATAAGGTGCAGCATATTTCATAAATACCACTATGCAAAGCAATAACTATAGAAGCAATCAAAAACAAATCCGAATGTGTTGTAGCATCTGCTAGCTTTGCTAAAGAGGTCACTCCCGGTGAAGGGATCTCGGCTCTTTCCATATCGAATAAGGTGCTGGATATTCTACAAGGAATACCACTATGCAAAGCAAAAACTAGAGCTACCCTTTTTGAAAATTTGATTCTACAACATCTTTTAGGTTTCTTTTCTTTCATTAATCTCATTAATGAAGTCCCATCATTTAGCTTCCTAAGAATCACAGAAGAAACGAAAATACAACGTACGCTTATACCATCCGTATTCGCCACAGTGTCCCGTTATACACCGTTAGGTTACTTAACTGACGGCATAGCGGGGCGGGACTAGCGCGGGTGCAAAACATAAGCAACGTTTATTATATATCATATATACAATAATAAAGCATTCGTCTCAGACATATAAAGTGATCACATCACAGAATATCAGCAGCAGAAGTAGCATATGAAATATTGGATATACTTGGAGGTCCGTGTTTTATTTTAAGCATGTATAAAACACGGATTCCACGGTCGTGATGAATAGCCAAACCCACATCCCTAGACCCCTACGAGAGTGGCAAGCAACCTTACCAATTCTAGAGTTAGGAGACCCGGACTTGACTCCTCGAGATGGTCTCCCACTGGACTCTAGAACCCGGTTACATGTGCTCCCTTCCTTCGGTCTATCCTAATGCAGAAAAATAAATAATATACAACAATGGTGATATCATCCTCAACCCGAAAGTTTCCCAATAAAAGAATATTACATACAATGAATTTTACATGAATGAAAATAAAAACTCTCATCTCACATAAAACCACCGGCTATTCAAAACACGACGATCCAATATAACATATCCCAGCAACACATAACATCACATGTCATCAACGTAAGTAAATATGCGTATCCCAATTGTCGTTGACATATAGTAACGAAACCGGCGATACACCACATATTACACTTACGGTCGCAGAAAAGAAAATGTCAAACTACAACATTTGGAATCCACAATCACCTTAGACATCATAAACCCGAAATATCACATACTTCGGATTTCATGCCTAACTATATGAATTCCACATATTGTATCAAATTCCACATATTATATCAAATTCTACAAATAGCTAGACGATGTTAAACATTCTGATCGAATCAACAAACACTCAAAATTACCCAAAAAGCTCAACACTTGAGCGCAGTTTAAAAATATCCAGCACATGCTACAGTACCAATGGACCAACCGTAGAAGGGTCAACCCTTGCCTCACCTATGGCACCGCAGAACTACCGCAAACCCTAGGGTTTGGCGGTGGTTCTTATGGTCATAAAATCGAGTTAGGGTTTTGTTCTTCTAGAGGGTCCACCGCATTACTTGCATGATATTTGAATGTTCTTTAACTCGGAAAAAATCCAACTCTTGAAAAAATTTCTGGCATGGGTTAAAGTGGGTATTTGATATCCGTTCAAACTTTTTAACACCGTCTAAAACAACCCGAAATCATGTTAGAATTACGACTACGAAACACTCCAAATTGCCTTTGCAAAAAGTTAACATCACATGCAAATTTAGCAAAAAACTAGCAACACCTGAAACACCAAAACCCAGAGACTGGAACACCATGAAAATTTGAAGTTAAAACTCCAAAATTGACCCGAGGTAGCCGGTTTTTCATCCAATGCGGCCGGCCTTAATCAAAGGAAATTGCTTGAAATTTTCACAGTGTTCATGTTATATCTCATACAACATTCAGCAGTTACTAAAAAAATTTTTAGAGCCCATTTTAAAATCGACAGAAACTAGGTAATCTTGTTTCAAGTTTCGGAGTTGTTTCGGTTTCGTAATCTAACATACATCGTGTAATTCTCCAGCTAGGCTCTGATACCACTGTAGGGTTCCTAAGCACGACAACAAGGTTTCGGGTGGTATCGTCCATACCGAATTAAAATTTTACCATGCTAAAAGAACCCTTACCTAGAATCTTTAACTAGAGAATCATACGACACAAAGTGTAAACAACTTTACAACTAAGTGAACTAGGAATACAAACTTTGTAGACCGGTCCTTCACTTCAATAGCTCCTTGTAGTAGTCTATTCGCTCCAAGTAGTGATCTTCTGGACTCTAGCATGGCTTCACAAGAAGAAAAGAACGAGCTTGCACGAAGTCTTCGAGGCCGAAAATGATCTACGTCGAGGAGACACTAACCCAAGCTACCTCTTCACTAATGTGGGATTAGTGAAGCTAACACCCTAAACTAAATGGCTAATCTAGTAAAGGATGATGAAGTAGGATTTTTGCTCACTTTAGAATTAATTTTCTCACTCTTTTTCTTCTTCTCTCAAAAATCTAAAGAGCTTTTCTTGAGCTTGAAAAAGATGAAACAAATAATAGATGAGAGAGTGAATGGCAACCATGGGTGAGTTTGTATCATATACTAACTTATGTAGAGACATAACCATGGCTATGTGATAATGGTTAGGTTAATAAATATCTTAAGTAAAACAAAATTAGTGGACTAAGTCAATGCATCTACAAGCTTTCACAAGCTTCATGCATGTGACTATTATCCATCTAATTTGGATTTACATAAAATAAATAATCCTCACAATTATCATAAGCATGGTGTAAGTCTCATACACCCATGTAGTGTGTATCATCAAGCATGACACTAAAAAATGTACATTAATATACATCGCATATATACTTATGCACACATGTGAGAAAAAGAAATGTTTAAGTGAGCTAATATTAGTTAATGTAATCTAGTATATCATATATACAATTATACAATAAATTATCAAATCTACACTTGATTTAATAATCCGTCTATATCACATATAATCGACTAATATCATATGTATCATGTTATCGAATCAACACTTGAATCGATAACCCGGCTATATCACATATAACCGACCGATACAATTATCACGAGAATATAATATGGTATCACATACTCGTACTAATCTCGATCCCGCACATATCACATAAGCGCTCCTACTTCGTTTTTCCTGAGCCAGTAAAACCTCTGTGTAAGACTCTAAAGACTCGTCAATATGCCGGCAGTAGGTGATGATCATATCAAGCACCCATAAGCCGTCAGCGGTACTAGCTGGACGTAACGGCTACCCGGGTATTGAGCGATCAGAAGATCAACAAGCAAGCCCGCTCTAGCTCCTGTAAAGCCTGTCGGTAACACTACTGTACAGTCTGGTCTCTTCGTCTAAAATGTCGCATATCCAGTTTAGGGGTGGTAAACGTCAGACCCCAATAACTCGATAAGTCATGCCGATACGAGGCTCATAACGGGTCGAGAAACTATTGATAACACTTACCAGTAAATCTCCAAATCAGACCTGGCCAGGGACTTCCAGTTATAGCCAATCGAGCACATCACGACATCTACCCCCAATACCGGGAGAGACGAAATCCCCTCCTATCGCTCATTACCTCTATATGACTCGGGACTGTACCCAAAAACCACCATTTTGCACGTCTTCTTGAACGTGGTAAGGTGGAAATCAAAGCACAGTGGGAATCACACAAGACTCTATGACGATCTCGGGTCTACCGACTAACATGTACCAGTGTCACCAGAGAACTGCTATCTGACGTCAGGTATAATACCATCTAGGAGTTCTCGGGGAGTCCGTCCAGTGTACCCAGTCTTCACTGAGCACCCGTATACCATCTCTGATGTCAAACACCAATGGATATGGGATCATCCATCACCCATCTCATGGGTCGAGAAGCGTATACGCTAGTCTACTCTGGTATATCGATGCCCTGTCTCGATACACCCACAACTAGGAACATTAAAGGATGAACTTATGGACTACCATGGCCCACTAGTATGATCTGCATCATAATCCTGGTAGTCAAGTATACATCCTAAAGGCTTTACCAACATGTAACTATGAGACAGTATCAAGAGACAAGTATACATGTTAAGATAAAGAGCAACCAGATAGCATACTATCATGTCGAGTAAGAAAGTCCTCTCTATATATGTCCAAGCATCCACTATAATATACATCATATGTACAATAATGGCCTCTAGGGCATACATACAACTAACATGTAGGATAGAATCGATCTTGGAGCGCAATTCGCTGTGGCTCTTCAACAAGAGGTGGTTGCGGGTTATTCGGACCTAATGGAGGTGGAATTATTCCCGGGGGAAGTAAAGGGATGTTAGGAGGAAATCTTGACATCTCGGAAGAAGAGTCTGGTGAAAGTGAAGGTGAAGAAGTATGGATAGAATCACAGTCAACGTCGGAGTTGACTGGCGACGGTAAAGGTAAAAGAGGCGTGGAAGGAGTTTCGACTGCGGTGTCGATCGCGTAATCCGTAGTGACTAACGAAACGCGGTCTAAACGGGAACTAGGGTCCCTAGTCCAAGCGGACATACACTAAACGAGTTTAGTGTAGTCAAAGCGTAGAATGTAAGGTAAGAAAACGAAAGTAGAGAAAAATTGGGTGAAGGTGGTAAAAATGGCAAATTCGCGTTTATTTCGCAAGAATGGGAAAATGAAACGACGGTTCAGCAAACACAATCACAAATGCACAGCCATAAATGCACAATCAATACCTAGACTAGGGTTCTATAAGTCCACTAGATCTACTCTTAACTGTTCCAAAGTGACAAATTGTGAGATAACCCTCAAATCGCCTCTTCACAGCTAGTTGTGGCCAGGTAAGCACAAGTGAGGTAAGGAGGGTTCCACTCACGAATCACCGTGAGGCGGGCCTTTTAAAATTACCTCCTCACTTGTCTAGCCTAGGCACCAAAAAAGTCATGTTTAGATAAACGACTGAATGCCCACAGTCTTTCTTTGTCCTATTGAGCACGACAAGTTCTTAGTTGGCTTAGTCTAGATATTTTTTATTAAGTTTGAGGTGACACTTATGCAATTAGTGATTTCCGGGGTCTTAGGAAGGGTGATGAAATCCCCACCCAATCTGAATTGGTGTTATAGCTCCTTAAGTTTGTATTAATGATGCAATGCGCAAATCAACAAGGTTTTATTTTCAAACAATCAATCATCATTTTTTACTTTAAATGTGGCGCTGCAACAAATACGGTTAGTTTTTTTGGCTACTGCGGCGATATTGCAAAGAATCCTGTAAAGATATGAATAATGGAGCGTCGGATTTGAGAAGAGGAAGTTTAGAAAGAAACGTACCAAAAGTGTTGAGTTTAAGAAACTCGTGTTGATATTGTCTCCGAGTGTTTGAATGGTTCGCTTGCGCGGGTCAAACTACCCGGGTCTTTGGCACAATGTGTTGAATCCACTTATACATGAAAACGCTCCCTTGCTCCGCACAATTGTTACTCGTCAATCCGGCAAATCTGCAAATATTGGAAAAATACGGATATTTGAGCTAGAAAGCGATATAGATAGCCAAAGTTCTGAACACAAATAATTAAGAAAATCAAATAATAAAAATGGGATACAAACAGAACACTGGAGGAAACACAAAAAAATTATTTTCAAAACCTCACAAATGGGTCGGCGACATCGGGAATTTTCAAGCTCTTGCTGGTCGTTTTCTAAAATTTGGTGCTCAAATTTTGTGTGTTTCCTCAATGTGATAATAGTATTCCATTTTTATACTTTGATTTTCATTATAAAAGGCGGTTTGTTAGCAGAACACAAATCCAGAGAACATCATTTGTTTAGTTCTCATGTCGGTTTAAAAAGAATGAGTTTTATCCGTTGAATGTGTTAGAAAGTTAGTTTTTATGTACAAAATATTCACAAATTAACTCGAGACTACAAGTGAAAAAGCGTTACCGTCTCCCCGGTAACGACGCCATTTGATTGATACGTTTTCACCGTGTCGTATTTAAAAAGAATATGAAATTACCGCAATCAAAGACGGTGTCGCGTGTAGCGAGCCACGATGAGTACGGGTCGTCCGCAGGGAGATGGTAGGCTTTTTAGCTAGTTTTAACGAGTTAATACCGTAACTTGGGTTGTTATTTATACTAAGTGTCATAACAATGATATGTTTAATAAAAAGACTTTTTAGGTGTAGTTTTAGGTTAGCTTGTGTTAGGATGATGTTTTCCGCTTCTTTAAAGACCTTAATTTTGATATTGATACTAAGACAATAGGCAACAACGTGGATTAGGAAACTTGAAATACGGTATTTGTGATTTTGCGCTAAATCCGTATTCCTTGTCCCTTGTCCTTCCGTTGTTGTCTCTTAATCTTAACCTTCGGCAAACCATTCGCAATCCAGTCACGATTAGGATTCAACGCTATCGTGGTAAGATAGGGTGTCTAACGGAGCGGAATTGCGAGTAGTTTGCTTAAAGTTTCAATTACAAAGTTAAGGTTTTTAAGATTTTAGTAAACACATCTCCTAACACAAAGTAACCATATTCTACCCTTAACAAGCAAATCAATTACTCACACATATTTACGATACCAAATAAAAAAGAAAAGAGTAAGGCAACATAACAAAAAATTGCAAGAAAAGAAAAGACAAAGAGGGAACCGATAAATCAAACGTGCAAATTCCTTCAACTGTTCTTTAATCCCGTACCAATGTGAAATCAAAATACCAAACTTTAAGATTGCAAGCTCACTTAAGAGGTTGCAATATCAAAGTAAAACAAGGATTTCACAAGTTCAAACTATGTAGAAAGCAAGACATATGTAATGAAATGAGAACTTTTATTGAATTTTCAAACAAGATACAACTAATCTTGAATTCAAGAACCTAAATCTTAAGCTTGCAAGTTCATTGAAGAAGTTGCAAGGTCAAGTCAAAAGGGCAAGAGCTCAAGAGTTCAAAGAAAAAGCAAGTTACAAATTACAAGTGTTCTAAAAAAACTAAAGAAAAAGTATCCACTCCCCTTGCCCATGACCTGGTATTTATAGGCTCAAAATTAAAATAAACAAATAATAAAAACAGGAAGATGGGACAAAAATGAGTGAACAGACAAAAGATGAAGCCATTTCTCCTTGGTGGGCCCGGCGCCGCCGGTCATTCTGAAGATGTCGCCGGTTTTGTGTAGGCTAATGTGTCTCGTCTTGGTTTTGTGATGTTGTATGCACTCCAAAAGTCTACTGAAATTGTTTGATTTCTTGATAACAACATGGGTTGCTTAGTAGCTTTTGGAGGGAAATCATGATGCTTTAAATCACATCACATCTTTTAGCATTTAATACACATCACACTCACTTGTGCCCATTTTGCACAAGTTGTTGTGCCTAGGCAGCCCCCATCATTGTCTAGTGTTCACTTGCATTGTGTTGGACCAAAATATGTGTACACTTTGTTGTTTGCAAAAGAACTTATTGGATATCGATCGGTTTTCTGTTCTTTTTGCAGTGTCGGCTCCCAAACGTTATATTCGTGATTTTGATTGTGTTTCCGGTATTTTATCACGAACACCTGTAATCTGTATTACTGAGCAGACACTGTTTAATAGTACCGATATATAACAAAACAGACAATGAATGAGCGGTATTAAAATGTAGTTTTCAGTGATGAACATAGGGCGAGATGCAGACCTCCTCACAGAGCATACGATCTCGGTGGAATTTTTAATACAATTTTTAAAAAAAAACGTAATTTTCTATTTAATAAATAAATTCTATTTTTAATAATTATATATATATATATAAATATTATCAAAACTTATATTTTATATTTATATAAATTCCATGTTTTCTAAACACAAGAATCACAAGTTTCACAAAAATATCATCAAGAATATAAACAAGTCAAATTTACACTAAAATACCATATATTATTCAAGCTAGGTATTTATTCACGAGAATATCTCACTTTTAAAATTTACACCCATGAAAACCATAAATACGATAAATAAATACTTGAGAATTATTTTGAAATTAAACTAAAACTATTTTTCATAAAACCCTTTCAAGTTATATTAATTTACATTAAGGACCCTAGCAAATATAGGTTTAAGCGGGACCAATTCTCTTAAGCCTCAGAGAGCCGGAGAAAGTGGGTTCTTGCCTATTTAAGGTAGAAAACTAAAACGGGGTTGTCAACGGTAATTGGCTTGGAAAAAGTCACAAATCCTGTCGTCCATGTGCAGCAGTTACCGATAACTCCAAAACCTAATTCAGGGATCCAATTTTCAGTGTCTGACTCAGACAGAGTCTCGGTCTAATCTGAATACAATTTCCACCTACCTACAATTCAAATATAACTCCAATACAACATGAATCCATATATACTGGAACTTGAACATGAATACCAGAATACTATTAAATATCAACATGGTTTAATTTGACCGAACCATGGATATACATTAACTTGACTACATGACAATCCGTTTATATCCTTATCCGTTTACATGAACAATTTATACCATGGTTTCGGCAAGTCTCATACAACAAATCAATATAATCAATACAATATGCATTACGGGGTTTTAAGGGGTAGATTGGTACAGAATGTGTTAAAATTGGCACGATGATGGTCACTATAATACACCTAACCTGAACATTCGTTGCCGTTGTCCCGTGGGTTTTGACGGGGCCTTGTACTCCATATACCTTAGTCCACAGAGCAAGTTAGACTCCTCTCGTATACACTGGCATATTCTGTACCAAGCTACAAACAACTACGTTAACATAACAAACATAACTATATATAATTTACCTATTCTATTCTCTGTCTATTCTTCTTTATCTTTTGGGACTTACCGAACGATTGTTCACTGACTGTTGGGTTACGGCAGCGCCCCGGCCATCAATCTGTGACCAAATGCGGAACAAAAATTTATAAAACTTGGCGCTACCACAACCAATTAACCGGATTTACCCATATGCCCAAGATAACAAAACATACAAAGGAGTTAGAATGGTTATACCGAATAGATCCGTGTCCTTCGGTCTTCAACCACCATCCCAAGCTCCTAGGGGCTTCCTTGATCAAGCTTGATCTTCGGTCTCCCTCCATCGAAGATGATCCACCCGAGAGTCTATGCAACGAGCTCCAACCTCATATCCAAGGCAACTAGGGCCCTTGATCGCTACTCTAGATACCGTAGATGAAGTAGAGAGTTATGAAGAATTAATTTGTCTCAAGACACCCAAGGATTCTCAACTCATGAGAGGGTTTGGGTGGAGCTAGAGGAAGAAAAAGATGTCATGAGAATAAGGTGTTGAGAGCAACTCAAGAGAGAGAGAGAGAAATCAATAATGGCTTGTGTTTTTGTTTGTTGTGTGAGTGTGATAAGAAATAATGGAGCCATCACATAAATGTCCATGTCTCCAAAATATCTTAGTCAACAAAAAATATCTCAAGTCAACATAATCTCATAACAAACAAAAACCCTAACATGCTAGAATAGTAACCATGGGTCACTGATTAGCCATGCCATAAAAATGCAATAAACACCTCATCCTGCACCTTAATAACCTTTTAATCCAAAAAGGTCTAAACCATGATGAGGTGTAATCTTCTAAAAGTAATCTTGTAATAAATTACAAGAATACCCCTCAACCGTATATACATACCCGCATCCGTATTCCGAAGAATACGAATACAAAGAGACGAAAATAATCCAACAAATATAATACTAGGATCTGGCTAAAACCAAAGCTCACTAGTATTATCCGTCCGAACATCATCCGTGCACAAGTACACGTATGTGATCGAACCCTGCCGTAAAACCATACGGCCTCTACATCGTTTCGTCCGAAGCAGGGAAACCCTCTGTGTGGGACTCTAAAGACTCGTCAATACGCTGGTAGTGGGTTTAACCACAAGCACATCAGCGGCACTAGCTGTACGTAATGGCTACCCAGGTATTGAGCGAAAGGGAGGCCGACGAGCAAACTCATCCTGAAACCCCTACTGAGCCTGACGGTGACAATATCCGTACAGTCTGGTCCGTTCGTTTATGAGTATCGCATAACGAGTCTAGGGGGTGGATAAAGTCATATCCCTAATAACACGACATTTAGTGTCGGTATGAAGCCCATCACCACCTGAGAAACTACCGATCGTAGATCAGTAATTCTTGACTACCTTGGCCAAGAATTTCTGGTGATGGCCACCCATGCACAACCACGACATCAACCCCCAATACCGGGAGAGTCGAATCCCCCGACGATCCGCTCACTGCCTCCATGTGTCTCGGGACTGTACCCAACTAAAACTTGTTTGCACGACTCCTTTGAGCCGCGGTAGTGTAGTAATCAAAGCACGGTGAGAACTCACACGAGAAAAATGACAATCTCAGGTCGATAGACTAACCTGTATACATGTCACCAGGGAACTGCTATCTGACAATAGGTATAATACCAACCAGTATGTTCCCGGCGAGTCCGTCAGGTGTACTCATAACCCAATGAGCACCTGTATACATCTTAGGTGAACAAACTAATACTAATGGCTTGTGAGACCGGCCACCGCCCCTCGTTAGGGTCTCGATCAATATACACTAGTCTACTCTGGATTATCGATGCCCAGTCTCGAAACTCCCACGACTTAGGACATTTAAGGATGTGCTTATAAACCCCCAGCTCCCACGTATATGATCGCCATCATACTGCTGGTAGTCAAGCAATAATCCTATGCGCTCTATCAACATGTAATAGTGATCTGTAAAGCCACCTAAAGCAAGTACATGATGATAAAGACAAACCAAATAGCATACTATCATCTCGAGTAAGACTGTTCTACCGGTATAGGTCCTCCCTCAATCATTGCAATCACGTGTCTGCGATCCAATAATTGACTTGAGGGCACTATAGCCAACAATCTCCCACTTGCACTTAAGAATAATTATTACGGTGTCGCATACTCAAAGCCCGTGTGATACCGAACACCCAACTTCTCTACCAATCAGTTTCACAAAGCTCATTTGTAAAACTACTGCGTTCGAGAAATAGCCTCAGTGAGTGGATCCGCTCCAATGTTTCTTTCTATGTCTCTCTTTATCTCAAGTTCGTGGAGAAAGCCATCTTCCGAAATGAGCAATACCTATCTTAGAATATGTCTGGATATCTGATGGGACCCAGTTCACAAATGAACTCCAAATCCAGCAAACTTCTTAGACTGCATTTTCCACTGAATTTAATCAGTATCCTGCACCATACCTTCCTCGGTATCCGCTTGGACCACCTGTCCAAACTACTGCCCCTCAAAATAGAGAAAACTAAAACTCTGACAGTCGCTCTGTCATCCAGGTCACCTTGGAAGCCTGGAATGATAGCTGTCTCCCGAAGGAGGCTGCTGTTACCATATCCCATGGACATCCACTTATGTTCATAAACTTCTTCCCAACGTTTCTCCAAGATTGGATCAATATAAACTTATTGCATCTCGTGCAAAAACAATATCTGGTGTGGTACTTGATATCTCATGATTGACTCAATTGCCTAAGCAAGTGATATGCAAAGCATGCACATCCCTCTCCCCTTTAGTCTGTAAGACACCTTTATAGAGGGTGACTCCATCACCTGCAGGTACACCACCATGCCAGGAGTCGTCCATTCTAAAACACCTTTAGAATAGTATCAAAGTACCAAGATTGGAAAACTACCTAAATCTAAATCTAAAACCATAGATCTAGTTACCAGAATGCCTGATATATTTTCCATATCCAACGTGGAGAAACCACTGTGTGACAACCACAGTATAACCGATCGTAGTATAGGAATTTCACTTTCTATAAAGTGCATGTCATCCAAATACCAGGACATCATACCCTACTAACTTCTTAACAGATCCATCTCCTATTCTGATAAAGTCAAAGCCTATGACTATCAAAAATAGATGATCTATCTCCGCTATACCTACTTCAGTCTATAAATAGACATAAGCTACTTGTCCACTATGCTTCCGCTGCTCCCACTGACTATAACAACCCTCTGACATAGTCATATACACGTGCACTTCTAAAGATAGTTTAGAACGACGCTATACTCATCCTCCTGCCGGGTCTCATAGTCTAGAACAGCAGTAATAGCAAGTCTGTGTAAACAAGAACCTCCCTGTCACCGTCTTTGAGGATACCGAAGTACCTCTCGGGCGCCTGAGATTACCCACCATATCTGCGGAGTGGCTAATGGAATGTAAAAAACCAATTGAATCTTTAGGTTCTATTAAATCTTCAGTAATCTTTTATGGTTCTAGAATCACTTCCAGTTCTACCATACTCCCACTACTGTTTTCTGAAAAAAGTCCATTTTTCTAAAACTGTGGCGAGTCAAGAACAATATCACTATTGATCTTCCAGATGGTAGAAAGTTATCCTTCAACATAGCTCGGGATGACCCACAAACAGCCATTACTGAAACATGTCTTGAGTTTATCCAGAGTCTGGTTTCAAGCATAAGCTGGACAACTACATATACGTTAACATCGTTAAGATATGAACCATTTATATACAATATAGAAACAGAGGCATTAATTTAATTGGAACCAGATTCAAATCATGCAGCTGTCTCCAGTGCATGTCAACTAAATGGAGAAAGACCGATCAGTATTACTCAACTAGGAGTATATCCAGATATGAGTAACCTGAAAGAGAAACAAGTTCTCAAAACCATTACTATCAACTGAATACCAAACACAAGTATCTATATCTTCGATCAACTTGAAGGATCCCGATACTTGCAACTCATGGTTCTCTACTTTATTCTTCTACCTATAACTTCTCAAAACTTAGACCTTTTATTTCTACGAAATACTTATCTAAAAACTAGAAAAGTCACAAATAAACAGAATATAGTACGAGTATAACCCCTTTGTCCTAATGGACACTGGACAACATACAATACTTTGTATAAGTCTCCTGAGTTCAATAACTCAAACCCTGTGTGTTGTAGGTTGAAAATTGTACCATGGTTAAGAAGAATTACACTGTTGTTGAATGCTCCTTACCTAACCATCAACTGATATAGATAAATGTCATAGACATAATTTCAAAAAGTTATATCTCACTTTATAAAATAAACGTACAGATATATCAGTTTGAAACTGGTGCATAACTATGGATATTCAAAACCAAATATTTGTCGTCCGTCAAAAACCCGGGTGATTTCCTCAAATATCACCAATTACAACGAATTCCGATATAATGAGGATATAATCATCTAATTCCCAATATCTCACCCCTACTCATCATCTGTAATACTATACAGATGTTAGAATCAAACCTGGTAAATGCATACCCTGGAGTAAGAATCTAATTGGGAAATCAATTTTCAATTAACAACTCACAGTGAAACTGAAACATGAAAATGTTTCGAAGGGGTATCCGGGTATTCCTAGTAATGCCACTTCCACTATCCAGATTCATGACTGTAACCGTATATTTCCTTACCATCTCTCCAATCCCTTTATTTGTCTTTACTTATTACCTTCTGTATATCGTACTTAGGCTAAATGGTTTTCTTCCTTCTCTACCGTTCGGCACCAGCTTATGGTTTGGAAGAAGACTATCTAATAAGCGTAATAGGTGTACTCTCCTAATTCTAGGAGCCCTCGCAACCTTAGAGAATGTAAAGATAAAATAAAACTGAATAATCCTTATTCTATTTCTCCTGAACCAGAATCCATTCTCGAACTGGAACAAGTTCCTTCAAGTTCATATGTAACTATACGATAGATTATCCAATAATTGTGGATCTTCGTAGTGATATGGGGTGTTCTGGAGAAATGCAAAGGTGAAGTAGGAGTGGCGATGATAAACACGGTTTGGTCGTGAATGATAGCAGTCGCAATTTACTTTGCCTTCTTTATAATCTCATTATTTGTCTTTACTTATTACCTTCCGTACACCTCACTTAGGCTAATTGGTTTTCTTCCTTCCCCAACTTTCGGCACCTGCATATGGTTTGGAAGAAGAATATCCAATAAGCGCAATAGTTGTACCCTCTCCTAATCCTAGAAGCCCTCACAATCTGAGAAAAGGTAAAAGGAAAAGACAACTGAATAGTCCTATTCAATTTCTCCAGAACCGGAAACCATTATCGAATCTGAAACAAGTTTCTTCGAGTTCGTATGTAACTATACAATGGTCATATCCAATAAATGTGGATCTTCGTAGTGATACAGAATGTTCCGGAGAAAAGCAAAGGGTAAAAGTAGGAGTGGTAATGAAGTATGCAACTTTGACAATCCAAAAGCCAGTGTGTTTTAAGAAGGTTCGGTTAACTTGGTTTATGAGTTCTAGTGGGCCATCGTCGCTGCCAAAGAGAGAGAGAGAAAAGAAACACTCAGTGTGCACTCTAACCTACATCAGAATGGTTAATCAGTTTATCTAATCAAGATGTCTCCCACTGTATCCTCAAATTCTCCTCCAAACCCAAAAGAACAATTAGTCGGGATCATCTAAAATCACCCGAGGAATAAACCAACTCATCAGTGGGAATCGGGATCCAACTATCATCACATGATAACTTTATGGAATCCACTCAAGTTATCACACTCCAGAAGGTATGCGCATGCCTGGCAAGTTTCAGTTTCTTTAGAAACTCCCGATGTGATTTTTACCCCCATGCTCTTATGACCTTGACTAAGGCCAAAAAATCATAAGTCACATATCAAGTTCTACCCGTCATTGTCCAGGTTAATTTTAACCCACCCGTACTCGCCCTTGACTAAGGCCAACAAGGCTGACTGTCCCAAACCAACGCATCTATCTATGGAACAGAAAAGTATCAAATAGCTACCATACACTATGCCTTGACTAAGGCCAACAAATATAGCATGAATACTAAGTGCTACCCATCTGAAATGACAGAGGGCTACGAATGGATTTTGGGGAAAAACCTTTAACGTAATGAACTTGATATCGTTGAAGGAACTGGATAGTTTTACAAATATATAGTGACGAAAACTTTTGCTAAAGAGGTCATTCCTGGTGAAGGGATCTCGGCAGTTTCCTCGTCGAATGAGGTGCAGGATATTCCTAACTGAATATCACGATGCAAAGAAAAAAGTATTCGACTATAGTGAAGTTATTACCCTGACGCAAACTTCTACCCAAGAGATCACTCCCGGTGAAGGGATCTCGGTTCTTGCCTCGTCGAATGAGGTGCTGGATATTCATAACCGAATATCGCTGTGCAAAACAACTATGTCACTACAGGGTAGAATCCTCCAATAAGTTCAATTAGTCATTATGATAATGATTAAATGTTCAACTTTTTAACTATAAATCATAAAATCATAATAATAAGAACTCATTATATTATAATGGCGGTTGTCTTTTTCTTTGTTTTTTTTTATATATCAACAATATCCGTATTCTCTGTTGAAAAACGAAGACTAAGACTTTAGTTTCACGAAAAATCCCTTTATCGGATTTGAACCGATGACTTACGCCTTACCATTGCGTTACTCTACCACTGAGTTAAAAGGGCCCTATTCAATTCATGAATTAGCCATTTTCTATTATGAGTCTAGTCTACTACATAAGAAAATTTCCTTATAAAATGTACGTATATGCCATCCGCATTCGCCACTGGGTCCCGTCATCACCGGTTAGGTTACTTAACTAATGACAGAGCGGGGACTGGATTAGTGCGGGTACAAAACATATACAATATCTATTAGTATATATATAAATATATAGAACAATCGTCCCAGGCATGATATATGCAACATCTCATAATCTCAACCAAGCAACACAAAGTGGTGGATAATCCTGGAGCCTCGGGTTTCATTTGAGCCGCAAATGAGACCCGACGTTCCCTGTCGTGTGGATAGCATGTGCAATGAAAACATAGACCCTCTACGAGCACGGCAAGTTAACCGCCAATCCCAGAAGCGAGGCAACCCCAATCAACAACGTGAATGGGCCACCCAACACTCCACGGAATCCGGTAACTTGAGCGCCCCTCCTTGGGTCAACCTGTACCCCCTACGAGTGCGGAGAATAGCCTGCCAATTCTAGAGTGAGGCCCCCTCCGTCTCAAAGCTATAAGATGCGGGCCCGTTTCCCTCAAGAACCCGTCTATTCGTGCACTCCACCGTGGGGTAATCCTAGTACAGAAAATAAAATAAGAACAAGGGTGACATCGACCTCAACCCGGTCGTGCCCCAAACAAATAATATACAAACTGGCAGTGATGATAGTCCACATGTTAGACACTCGCCCCGCAATATCAAATGTACAAATAAATCCAAACTGTACTAATATTGCACCCAAGCTATCCACCACGACGATCCAGCCACAATACAGCACAACACAGAACATCAACGTGAATGTCACGTTCGCAATCCCGTCTAAAAGAACATATAGCATTTAGACGAATTATACCGCTCGAATGAAATTCATGGTCACAGATAGTAATGTATGTACTAAAAACTACGACATTAGAATTCCGCACGCAATTAGCAAACTAAACCAATTTCCGAAACCATGAAAAAACAGTGGGTTAAAGTTCCAAAAATCGACCGTTTAAAGCCAATTCGGAAGTCCGAATCAAAACGAAACACGCCCGAATCTTCGTGGGGAGTTAGAGCACGAAATTAACTTTGAGTCAGGGGGCCTAAAGGGGGTACCCTACCCCGAGTCCACCACGAGGTGGCCAGGGGGTGAGGCAGACCTGAAACTGCCCAAGGTGGGGCAGTTTCAGGTCCCCATGGCCAAGACCACCTTTTGGTGGTCTTGGGGATTGGTCCCAGCCGTTCGGTCCTCCCCCTTCCCCCGGAGGGGTTCCCCAGGATGCCTATGCACCACCTCGTGGCTTCTCAGTTCAAACCGTGAGCTCGCGGGGTGTGCAAACATCTCAAACTTTCAGTTTCGGAACTGTTTTTGTCGGCAGTTTTTGCACGACAAAAACGGCGGATTTCTAATGTCGCAAAGAGTTAACTAAGGCTTATGGAGTGGCTATGATACCATGTTGGGTTACGGCAGCGCCCCGGCCATCAATCCTTGACCAAATGCGGAACAAATATTTATAAAACTTGGCGCTACCACAACCAATTATCCGGATCTACCCATAAGCCCTAGATAACAAAACATGCAAAAGAGTTAGAATGGTTATACCGAACTGATCTGTGTCCTTCGGTCTTCAACCATCATCCCAAGCTCCTAAGGGCTTCCTTGATCAAGCTTGATCCCCGGTCTCCCTCCATCGAAGATGATCAACCCGAGAGTCTATGCAACGAGCTCCAACCTCATATCCGAGGAAACTAGGACACCTAGATCGCTACTCTAGATACCGTAGATGAAGAAGAGAGTGATGAAGGACTAATTTGTCTCAATACGCCCAAGAATTCTCACCTCATGAGAGGGTTTAGGTGGAGCTAGATGAAGAAGAAGATGCCATGAGAATGATGTGTTGAGAGCAACTCAAGAGAGAGATAAAGAAATGAATAATGGCTTGTGTTTTTGTTTGTTGTGTGAGTGTGATAAGAAATAATGGAGCCTTCACATAAATGCCCATGTCTCCAAAATATCTTAGTCAACAAAAAATATCTCAAGTCAACATAATCTCACAACAAACAAAAACCCTAAGCATGCTAGAATAGTAACTATGGGTCACTAATTAACCATGCCACAACATCCTACACCTCAATAACCTTTTAATCCAAAAAGGTCTAAACCATGATGAGGTGTAATCTTCTAAGAGTAATCTTGTAATAAATTTCATGAATACCCCTCAACCGTATATACATACCCGCATCCGTATTCCGAAGAATACGAATACAAAAAGACGAAAATAATCCAACAAATATAATACTAGGATCTGGCTTAAATCAAAGCCCATTAGTATTAACCTTCTGAACATCATCCGTGCACAAGTACACGTATATGATCGAACTCTGCCGTAAAACCATACGGCCTCTACATCGTTTCGCCCGAAACAGGGAAACCCTCTATGTGGGACTATAAAGACTCGTCAATACGCTGGCAGTGGGTTTAACCACAGGCACGTCAGTGGCACTAGCTGTACGTAACGTCTACCCAGGTATTGAGCGAAAGGGAGGCCGACGAGCAAACTCATCCTGAAACCCCTACTGTGAGCCTGACAGTGACAATATCCGTATAGTCCGGTCCGTTCTTCTATGAGTATAGCATATCGAGTCTAGGGGGTAGATAAATTCAGACCCCTAATAACACGATATTTAGTGTCGGTATGAAGCCCATCACCACCTAGGAAACTACCGATCCTAGATCAGTAATTCTCGACTACCTTGGCCAAGGATTTCTGATGATGGCCACCCATGCACAACCGCGACATCAACCCCCAATACCGGAGAGACGAATCCCCCGACGATCCACTCACTGCCTCCATGTGGTTCGGGACTGTACCTAACTAAAACCTGTTTGCACGACTCCTTTGAGCCATTGTAGGGTAGTAATCAAAGTACAGTGGGAACTCACACGAGGCAATTGACAATCTCAGGTCGATAGACTAACCTGTACACATGTCACCAGGGAACTGCTATCTGACAATAGGTATAATACCAACTAGCATGTTCCCGGCGAGTCCGTCCGGTGTACTCATAACCCAATGAGCACCTGTATATATCTTAGGTGAACAAACTAACACCAATGGCTTATAAGACCGGCCACCGTCCCTCGTCGGGGTCTCGATCAGTATACACTAGTCTACTCTGGAGTATCGATGCCCAGTCTCGAAACTCCCACGACTAGGGATATTTAAGTATGTGCTTATAGACCCCCAGCTCCCACGTATATGATCGCCATCATACTGCTGGTAGTAAAGCAAGAATCCTATGGGCTCTATCAACATGGAATAGTGATCTGTAAAGCCACCTAAAGTAAGTACATGATGATAAAGACAAACCAGATAGCATACTATCATCTCAAGTATGATTGTTCTACCGATATAGGTCCTCCCTCAATCATTGCAATCACGTTCCTGCGATCCAATAATTGACTTAAGGGTACTATAGCCAACACTGACGACATTCATTTTCCCTTCTTTCTTTGGAATGTTGTCAGGAGGACCCGACTCTCTAGAGATCGAGCCCAACCAGGACGATTTGGAGAAGTTCATTGAAGACCCAGAGCTCTAGTTCACTTGTATATACTTTTACTTTCAGTTCATGCCATTGTTTAGGCATTGCTCTCCAGTATTGTATTTACTTTCCAGTGTATTGTAAAGAATGTTTAATCAATAAAAAGTTGCGGTTGATTTATATCTTTAGTCATTTCTTGTGTACATTTATTATATTGCTTATTTACGCTTATCATGTTTACTTCTGAGTAAACACATCGCGGGCCTCGTTGCGTCTCCTTACCCGTACACTGGGAAGCGGGGCATGACAGGTTTTGTTGGTGACCCAAGCAGATCAATTCTGCATGAAGTCATACCATGCAGGGTCAATTCTGCATGTAAACATAAGCAATATATCACAATAATTATGAGAATCAACAACTAAACGTTCTTTACATTTTATATTCTTTGAATCTATCCTAACCCTATTTTTCTTTCAAGATTATGGATTTCTCGAACAACACGAGCACCAACATAAATGGCAACACAACACCACCAACTCTTCCACTTACACCTACCGTAGCAGCTCCTATTAACGAGTAGACGGTATTGCTCGAGGCAATCAAGAGCCTCTTAGAGGGACAGCAGCAATAGACTGCTATCCTAATGAACCGCCCCGAAGCTGAGGCACCTGAAATGAAACAACTTCGGGTATTGCACCCTAAACAATTCTCTGGGAAAGAGAGCCCTTTGGAAATAGATGAATGTGCTCAGTCGATCGAAGACGATCTGGCAGTAGCACAAGTTCCAGAGATCGCTTGGGTAAGAGTTGCAAAGCTGCAACTAACTGACAATGCCAGGTATGGTGGAAGGCAAAAGAAAGTCGTCTTTCCCAGCCAATCGAATGGAGGATTTTTTGCGAGATGTTCGACGCGAAATATTTTCCCGAGACTGCCCGTTTTGATATAGAGCAGCAATTCATCCACTTGCAACAAGGCTCTATGTGGAGCAAATCTGTGGATGAGTATGATGCTAAGTTCACCATGTTGAGCAGGTAAGATATGTCTTAAATATTCGAATTTCTAATATCACATACTACATAGCTAACACAAGACCATAACAGGTTTGCGCCCTATCTCATACCGACTGCTGAGATTAGGGCCAGACGATTTCAGTAAGGGTTAGACTCGGAGATCCAAGATGCATTAGCTACTGGGGATTTCCCAACCCATGATTTGTCTTTGAAGGCTGCCCGTCGATATGAGATAGTGGTGAAGAAGAAGGGCAGACCTCAATCTGCCGGTGTGAAGCGCCCTGCTATTCAGATAGCAGGAGGAGTCTCTTCCAGGCCACCGTTTGTACCCAGGAGACCGGGAGTACCTTTTAACCGGCCCAGTCTAGATTTCTGCTTCTATTGCAAAAGAAATGGATACCTGGTGAAGGATTGCAGGCGTGCTAATCGCCTATGCTTAGTCTGTAGCTCAGCCACACACGATATTGGATCTTTTCCTTATAGATTCAATCCAAACACTGCACCCAAACCAGCAATCATCTATCCGCAGTGGCCAGCTATCCAGGCACCTGCTCATCGTCTTGCTCTCCCAGCTCCACCTCTTCGTGGACCTACTGCACCTCATCCTCGTCAGTTCCATCAAGCACAAAGAAACTTACCTCAAGGACAGAGGAACGGACAGAGGAATGCACCTCCCATAAGGAGGAATGTACCTAGGCGACAGGCTTTCACAATGACTGTGGAAGAAGCTGAAGCCACTGGTCAAGTCATCACTGGTAACTCCCTTTTCTTTCAAACTTTCTTTCAACCTTTATACATATTAAAGTATCTTTCCATATACCTAAACATATTCCACACAACTTAGGTACAATCTTAGTAGCCCCACTTCCTGCACTAGCACTTTTCGATACTGGAGCATCACATTACTTTATGTCGCAACGGTTCGTCCGAACTCATGCGATTCTAGTTAAACCGCTCGTATCCAGCTGGAATGTCAGTTCAGGGAATGGCATTCTAAAGGCAACTTTGGGATATGACATGTGTCCAGTGGTCGTCTGCAGCAGAGAATTTTATGCTGACTTCAAGGTGCTGGACATACCAAACTTCGATGTAGTCTTGGGTATGGATTGGCTAGGAACATTTTACGCTACCATCAACTGTCATCAAAGGAGGGTAGTGTTCGAGATTCCAGACCATCCGGTCTTTTATTTCAATAGCGGAGACCGTACTCTGGAGCCTAGCACATACAAAGCTAATCCAAGGAAGGCCGTAGTTGCAACACTACAAGTAGAGAAAGAATCGAAGCCAGAGGTAGTTCGAGAGTTCGACGATGTATTTCCTGAAGACATATCAGGTTTGCCTCCCGATCGAACTCTTGAATTTAGTATTGACTTAGTACCTGGCGCACAACCGGTGATCCAAGCACCATATCGGTTAAGTCCAGAAGGATTGAAGGAGATCCATACTCAGCTGGACGAACTTCTGCAGAAAGGATGGATTTGTCCCAGTACTTCAAGTTGGGAATCTCCAGTTTTGCTTGTGAAGAAGAAGAAAGGTTCATACAGAATGTGCATTGACTACCGAGCTCTGAACGAAGTCACGATAAAGAACAAGTATCTGCTACCGCGAATCGACAATCTGTTCAATCAGCTAAGTGGGTCTTGCATTTTCTCAAAATTAGATCTTCGTTCAGGTTATCATCAGGTGAAGGTTAAAGAGTCTAAAATTCTGAAGACGGCATTCAGGACTCGCTATGGCCATTATGATTTTCTCATGATGCCATTTGGAGTGACCAATGCACCAACCATATTCATGAATCTGATGAACCAAGTTTTCCGAGAGTACCTAGACAGGTTCGTTATCATATTCATCGACGATATCCTGGTGTATTCTAAGAGTCGGAAAGAATATGCTGAACATTTGAGGATTGTCCTGGAGACTTTGCGACATCGTCAACTCTATGCTAAGTACAACAAGTGCAAGTTTTGGCTAAATCAAGTCGGATTTCTTAGGCATATCGTTTCAGGTGAAGGAATCTCTATGGATCCAGCTAAAGTATCAGCAGTAAGCGAATGGCCGACACCAAAGACAGTGAAGGACATTCGAAGTTTCTTGGGATTAGCGGGATACTACCGAAGATTCATAGAAGGCTTTTCGAAGATTGCAACACCCCTGACCAAGCTCACATGTAAAGATGAAGAATTCGTGTGGTCAGAAGCATGCAAACAAGCTTTTGTAGAACTCAAGTCAAGATTGACATCAGTGCCTATTCTCGTAATACCAGACCAATCAGGAGGTTTTTTTGTGCATTGCGATGCATCCGGTAAGAGATTAGGATATGTTCTACACCAGCATGGAAAAGTTGTATCTTATGCATCAAGAAAGTTGAAGATTCATCAGCACAATTATCCAACGCATGACTTAGAGTTGGCAGCAGTTATATTTGCACTGAAGATTTGGCGTCATTATCTTTTTGGAGAACGGGTAGATATATACACAGACCACTAAAGTCTGAAGTATGTGTTTACTCAGAAAGAATTGAATATGCGGCAGAGAAGATGGCCAGAACTTATGGCGGACTTCGACATCAACCTACAATATCATCCAAGGAAAGTGAATGTAGTTCCTGATGCACTTAGTCGCCAGCCACTATTAATGAACGTCACCGCACAGTGGAAGCTACAGCAAGATTTGCACAAGATGGAGATTGAAGTGGTTATGCCAGGTAATATTTCAAAGTTGATGAACTTACAAGTTCAGACTACTATTGGCAATCAGATCAAAGCAGCTCAAGCAAGTGATGCCAAGTTGCAAAAGATCAGAGAACAAGTACAAAGTGGACTTAGAACAGACTTTATCATCCACGAAGACGGACCTTTGAGATACGGAAGCAGATTGTGTGTACCACAAGGTTCTATTCGGGAAGAGTTGATGAAAGAAGCTCACAGCTCTCCATACTCAGTACACCCTGATGGTAGAAAGATGTACAAAGATCCACGGCAACATTACTGGTGGCATGGAATGAAGCGTGAAGTAGCCAGAAGCATAGCCAAATGCTTGGTGTGTCAGCAAGTAAAAGCTGAATATCACAGGACTGCTGGTTTACTTCAACCGTTACCTATTTTAGAATGGAAGTGGCAACACATCACCATGGACTTCATGACTGCACTTCCTCACAGCACGAAAGGTAACGATGCGGTATGGGTTATTGTGGATTGACTCACAAAGTCGGCTCACTTCACCCCATTTCGAGTTGGCCAATCTACCGAGACACTAGCAAAGAAGTACATGGAAGTAAGTATGAATCTAAGTAAGATTTAACTTTTCATAGTGTACTATTTCTTATACCCATGAACTTATGCAAGAGATTGTGAGATTACATGGAGTACCGGTTTGCATTGTCTCCGATCGTGACACCAGATTCCGATCGCAGTTTTGGCAGAGTCTGCAAGCTAGCTTGGGAACGAGTCTGGATTTCAGCATAGCTTACCATCCACAAACAGATGGACAGTCTGAGCGAACGATTCAGATCCTAGAAGATATGCTAAGAGCATGTATGTTAGACTTCAGAAGATCGTGGGAAGATCACCTACATCTTGTGGAGTTTTCATACAATAACAGCTACTAAGAGAGTATAGGAATGGCACCCTTTGTAGCGCTCTATGGAAGGAAGTGTCGATCACCATTAAGTTGGGACGACATCGGAGATAGAGAATTCATTGGACCTGAGATGATCGTGGCAACTGTGGATGTAGTTCACACGATCAGGGAAAGAACGTGCATAGCCCAAGACAGACAGAAGCACCGGGCTGATGCAAAATGCCGACACTTGGAGTACCAACCTGAAGATCATGTGTTCTTAAAGATCTCTCCAAACTGTGGAGTGATTCGTTTTGGAAAGAGGGGTAAGCTCAGTCCGAGATTTATTGGACCATTCGACATACTCGAACGAGTCGGAGAAGTGGCATATCGTTTGGCACTTCCACCCTCATTGGAAAGAGTGCACAACGTATTCCACATATCACAGCTTCAAAGATATGTGAGCGACCCCATTCACATTCTTGATCACTCCGAGCTTACTGTACAGACAGACTTATCTTGTGAGCAGCAACCCGTTGAAATCCTGGACAGAAAGGTAATGTCACTTAGGAACAAGGAAGTAAACTTGGTCCAAGTGATGTGAAGAAAAGATTCACCAGGAGAATCAACATGGGAAAGAGAAGACGACATGCGTGCAAGATACCCTTACTTGTTTGTAAATTAGTCTTTAGATATTTGTAAATTTCGAGGACGAAAGTTTTTATAAGGAGGGTAGAATGTAACGACTCTATTTTAATGTACATTTTTTTAAGTTAATGTACTGAATGGAGTATTTGCAAGTCTAAGTATACTTTAAGTATTAATTTGTTCGAAAAATAACAAGAAACAAGCTTGTAGCTCATTGGTAAAGCCCTGTACTGCTGTGATATAGCCCCTGTGTTCGAATCCCATCAGCAACATATTATTTTTAATGATTTTTCTTTTAAACTTTTTGGAAGCCCAAAAGTTTACACGTGCAATACACGTAAAATGATAATTCACAGAAAACAAACATGTGAAAAATGTTATATGAACAGACACCAACACGTGGCACCAATCCAGACCCCAACCCACCCCAATCAACCGGCGAGATGAACAAAAGGGCTGGCGCCGCCGGGCTTACCTATAGTAAATGCCCCTATATTTTGAACCCTAACCCCTTGGCCTCCCCCCACTACTCCTCTTCTGTCTGATTTCTCTGCATTTATCCAGAGGGTGTAATTTCACTCTTTAATTCTATTTTAAATGCATTTTAATTCCTTTCCTCAATCCTCGAAACCCTAATTTCTCCTATAAATACAACATCACACCCTAGCCCTCTCCATTCTGAAATCCATTATCAAAAAATTCTCAAATTTTTCCAAGTCAAAGAAGTGTACAAGTGGAGTTAGCCCAAGGTCACCTTCCGGCGATGATTCAAGAAGATTCTGGCGACCCCGCGACTCCACGAAGCTCTCAAATCCTTCTTATACCTCTCCTCTCTATCCTAAACTTGTAAGTCCCCTCTACTCTCTTCTTATCACCTCTTAAAATTTCTTCTTTTTAATAATGTCGGTAAGTGGAGTTATACCGACATTCATTTCTAAAATTTCTTAAACTAATAATTTTCTTAAGAATTAGTGGTCTAAATCATTGTACTTTGTTTTTTAAACATTAAACAATAATTAGAAATAAGTTTCAATTCAAAACTCCATGTAAAACCACTTTTATTGCACTTTTACGGTTAAATACCACAAACTTTATATTCGGCATCTTTTATCATATTTGCTTGTATTACCTTTAGAAAAATCTCACGAGGTAATGACCTATCTCTCACAACACACATCTTGACATAGCATGATTTTTTGAGAACAATATTTTTTTGGACAAATACGAATTTACATTTAAATACCATAAACTATTAAAAACCGTATTCTTTAAATTGGTTTAAATTAAATTCCTTACGATTACGTCTCTACAACCCACTTTTGGGGAATCCGATTTGGTTGGTGTAGGTTGTCGCACATCTATCGGACTAGTAGGGCGAGATGCAAACCTCCTCACGGAGTATACGATCTTGATAGAATTTTTAATACAATTTTTAAGAAAACGTGATTTTCTATTTAATAAATAAATTCTATTTTTAATATATATATATATATATATATTATCAAAACATCTATTTTATATTTATATAAATTCCATGTTTTCTAAACACAAGAATCACAAGTTTTATGAAAATATTATCAAGAATCCAAACAAGTCAAATTTACACTAAAATACCAAATATTATTCAAGCTAGGTATTTATTCACTAGAGGACCTCACTTTTAAAATTTACACCCACGAAAACCATAAATATGATAAATAAATACTTGAGGATTATTTTGAAATTATACTAAAACTATTTTTCATAAAAACCCCCTCAAATTAGATTAATTTACATTAAGAACCCTAGTAAATATAGATTTAAGTGGGACCAATTCTTTTGAGCCTCAGGGAGCTGGAGAAAGTGGGTGCTTTCCTATTTAAGGTAGAAAACTAAAACGGGGTTATCAACGGTAATTGGCATCGAAAAAGTCATAAATCCCGCCGTCCATGTACAGCAGTTACCGATAACTCCAAAACCTAAGTCAGGAATCCAATTCTGTTAAGTGTCTGACTCAGACAAAGTCTCAGTCTAATCTAAATACAATTCCCACCTACCTACAATTCAAATATAACTCCAATACAACATGAATCCATATATACTGGAACTTGAACATGAATACCAGAATACTATCAAATATCAATATGACTTAATTTGACCGAACCATGGATATACATTAACTTGACTACATGACTATCCGTTTATATCCTTATCCGTTTACATAAACAATTTATACCATGGTTTTGGCAAGTCTCATACAACAAATCAATATAATCAATACAATATGCATTACGGGGTTTTAAGGGGTAGAATGGTACGGAACGTGTTAAAAGTGGCACGATAATGGTCACTATAATACACCTAACCTGAACATCCATTGCCGTTATCCCATGGGTTTTGACGGGGCATTGTACTCCATATACCTTAGTCCACGGAGCAAGTTGGACTCCTCTCGTATACACTGGCACATTCTGTACCAAGCTACAAACAACTATGTTAACATAACAAACATAACTAGATATAATTTACCTGTTCTATTCTCTGTCTATTCTTGCTTATCTTTTGGGACTTACCAAGAGATTTTTCGCTGACGACATTCCTTTTCCCTTCTTTCTTTGGAATGTTGTCAGGAGGACCCGACTCTCTGGAGATCGAGCCCAGCCAGGATAATTTGGAGCAGTTCAATGAAGACCAAGAGCTCTAGTTCACTTTTATATACTTTTACTTTCAGCTCATTCCATTGTTTAGGCATCGCTTTCCAGTACTGTATTTACTTTCCAGTGTATTTTAAGGAATATTTAATCAATAAAAAGTTGCGGTTGATTTATATCTTTTTTTCATTTCTTGTATACATTTATTATGTTGCTTATTTACGCTTAGCATGTTTATTTCTGAGTAAATACGTCGCGGGCCTCGTTGCGTCTCCTTACCCGTACATTAGGAAGTGGGGCGTGACAAGGTCAAAAGAGAATCCATTCTTCACTTGTATTTTTTCTAGAACTCATTTCACACACTCTCTTGCTCTTCATCTTCTTCCTCCTCAAAACCCTAACCCTCACATGTGCTGTGAACCCTAGGGCCTTAGAGTTTTTCTTAGTGAGCTAAACACCCTACTTCATCATCTTAGTCTAGATTAGTACTTTAGACTAGGTTGTTTACTTCACTAATACTAGATTAGTGATGAGGTAGCTTGACCTAGAGAAACTTCGGGTGGATCATTTTCGGCGTGGAAGATCGCGAAGCAAGCTTGTTCCTTCTTCAAGTGGAGCTACGAGGATTCGTAGGGACTACTACCCGGAGCTTTAGAAGTGAAGGACTTGGTCTACAAAGGTTGTAAACTCTTTCACTTAGCTTAGTTCTTTTCATATCATGCATTAAACCCTAATACTCTAGTTAGATTCTAGGTTAGTGTAGCTTAGCATCTAAGAAATTTTAAAATTACATGCTTGATGCCAAGTAAAACCCAGTGGTGGTGCTAGGAAACACTTTTATGGAATCAGAGCCAGGTTAGAGTATTAGACGATGTATGTAGAATTGCGAAACCGAAACAACTCCGAAAACTGGAATCTGAAATCCAAGTTTCTGTAAAAATTTTAAAGTCCTCTGAAATTTTTTTAAACAGGTGCAGAATGTTACATGTGATGTAACTAGAACACTCAAGAAAAATGAGACCAACAATCCACCTCTTGGCCGGCGACATACCCTATATCACCGGCCTGGCAGGCCCCTTCAAAAAATTTTGGTCTCGTAATTTTCTGGTGCTCTGGTAGCTTGGTTTTGGGGTTTCAAGTACTGTTTGTTTTGCCCAGATTGTATGTGATGTTATCTTTTGTATTGGGGCAAATCGGAGTGTTTCGTAGTCGCAATTTTAACATTGTTTCGATTTTAAGTTTGATATGTGATACAATATTTGGAATCCACAATAATTAGTTTTGAGAAAACTGGTTAGTGTTTTTATAAATCTAGCGTTTTAGTCTCGGTTCATCGATTGCCACGGAGTTTCGATTCGGATCAAAACTCCATCGCAATCGCGTATAGTACGCGAACGCTCGCTGGGTAACACTACTAGATAGCCACGCCCCATAGCCCCGACCAAGTGACTGTAGGAGAACCCCATTGCCAAAAGCATCCACTCGGGTGATCGTGGCCACGGTGTTCCGCCTAAGTGCACTTCATCGACGGTATCGGGGGTGCGACCATCTACTAAAGTTCTCGACGAGTATTCGATCAGGTAGTCAGTAATCTTGTTGAATTACCCAACTAAGTTATTGAAAAGTGTTTTCGATTTGAGACAAAAATGCAAGGTTTAGAGGTTAGGCATGAAATTCGGAATATGTGATATTTCGGGTTTATGATGTCTAAGGAATATGCGGATTCTAATTATTGTAGTTTTTTCATTTCTTTTCTGCGACCGTAAATGTAATATTTGGGGTATCCCCGATCTCGTTGCTATATGTCAACGACATTCGGGATACGCATATTTACTTCGTTTCGACTCCCGGATTGGTTTAAAACGATCGGTTTTGGAACTTTAGCTCATTGAATTTTTTCAAGTGTTAGAAAATCGGTTTAGTTTGCTAATTGCGTGCGGAATTCTAATGTCGCGGTTACTTTACAAGATTTGTGATGTGTATGTGTGTTTGGAAACGTCGACTAATTACTATACGTCGATTAGTCGAGGTTGCACACATCTGTAATGATATCATGTGGTGGTATGTGTATATAAATATGTTGGATTGTCGTGGATGAATAGCTGGGGGGTGAGAAGAGCGTTTTTCTTTTCTTTCATTCATGTAACTTGTAAAAAGAGATGTAATATTATTTTGCGGGGTACATCCGGGTTGAGGTTGTAGCCCCCGTTGTATAATTTCTTTTTACTGTTTTTGCTTCTAGAATAGACCCAAGGTAGGGTGCACAAACTATCGAGTTCTTTGAAGTGCCAAGTGACCTACTCACATTGTTGAGGGAGGTTGCTTCACTTCGGGAATTTGGCAGGTAGTTTTCTGCACTTGTAGGGGTCTAGGATGGGGTTTGGCTATTCATCACGACCGTGGAACCCGTCTTTCATTAAGGGCTTGAATGAAATACGGAATTCCTAGTATATCCAATGTGTTCATCTGTGATCTGGAATGTTTATAAATGCGTGCGACGCATGGCTATTTATGTATGAGATATATAATAAATATTGCATATATTTTGCACCCGCGCTAGTCCAGCCCCCGCTCTGCCGTTAGTTAAGTAACCTAACGGTGCATGACGGGGCCCTGTGGTGAATGCGGATGGTATAATCGTACGTTCTATTTTCATTTCTTTTATGTGATGTTTAGGAAACGTAAATGATGGGACAACATTAATGTGATTAATGTTAAGAAAAAGAAACCTAAACATGTTGTAGAATCAAACTTTTAAAAATGGGTAACTCTAGTTTTTGCTTTACATAGTGGTATTCCTTGATGAATCCAGCACCGCATTCGATGAGGAAAAGGCCGAGATCCCTTCACCGGAAGTGGCCCCTTTAGTGAAACTAGCAAGTGTTGCAAAGCACTCGATTGTTTTATAGTTGATCTAACTTTTGCTTTGCATCGTGGTATTCATAAATATCCAGCACCTCATTCGATGAGGAAAGAGCCAAGATCCCTTCACCGGGAGTGACCTCTTTAGCAAAATTAGAAAGATACTACAAAACCATTCGACTTTTAAAACTGGAGCTTAAACCACTCCTTTCACTAGATTCTACAACGATATCAAGTTCAACACGTTAAAGGTTTAAATCAAACCATCTGTTTCCCTCCGCCATTTTAGGAAGCTGAGTACTTAGTATTCGTACCACGTTTGTTGACTATAATTAAGGCGTAGTGTACGGTAGCTAAGTGATATCTTCCTACAAAGCATATGATGTGATCAATTAGGACATTCGCATGACCTTGTTGACCATGGTTAAAGATTATGCGGGTGGGTCTAAATCAATCATGAAATGGCGGGTAGAACTTGACTAGTGCTTATGATTTGTTGACCATATTTAAGGTCATAAGACAATAGGGGTAAAAATGATATCGGGAATTTCAAGAGTTGAAATTTGCAATGAGATTGCATACCTTCTATTTGATAGTTGGATCCCGATCCCACTGTGAGTAAAAGTTACTCCCGGGAGAGTTTTGCACTTTACAATTAGCTAATCCAGTAGGTGTCTACAAAGGTGTCAACGGGGTTACGCCTCTAGGAAAACAAGATTTATTTTAATTAGGTCCGTGCGAAAGCACGGGGAACCTCCCTCAGAGTACCGACACTGGCCTGGCCGACCGGTTAGCGAACTTGTAGATTGCAAATAATCCTGACTAATTTTCTTTTTAAGGTTTGAAGGAAAATTTGATAAAAGCAGTGGGAGACGTCGATTAGATAAGATTAATAACCAATCTAATCTTGCAAGAGCAATCGTTGAGTGTCTTCTTTTCTCTCTCCTAATGGTAGATACCTATGACGGGACTTAAGCTTTTATTAGACAAGAATAAACTCACGGGACCGAATTACAAAGATTGGCTGAGGAACGTAAATATTGCCCTGACCTATGATAAGGTCGCATACATCCTGACTTGTCACGCCCCGGTTCCCAGAGTGCGCTAAGATCGGCACGTGACAGAGCCAACCATGCTACCTGTGGTTAGGAAACATCCCTCCACAGTCACATTACGGCTGTCTATAAGATATCAAGAACAGTAAAATAAAATAAACTATCTAGTACATGTCCATATGCCAGAATAAACGAGTCAAGAAATAATATGCGGAAGCAATAAATCCAATAAACAATAACGTCTGGAAAGTACGTCCCAAATACGGGCTCACATCAGGAAATGAAAGTACGGCAATAAAACTAAACTAAAATAGATACTAACAGGATCCTCACTGCTCGGCCTGACGGCGGAAATACTCCTGATCAGCCTGTGAAAGAGATAATGGAACTGGGCCATGCAAAACACAGAAGTTAGTGCGTCATAATATCAAACAATAAAATAAAGCCAGGATACAACAAGATATGCAGGCGTGAAATACAAATGATAACATGAATATAACAAGTAAACATGGAAAAGGAACAGTAAGGTGTATACGTGCAAGTGAAGTGCAGTGAGTAATCTAACTCTATTACTGGGTTATCTACTCTCAAGTCCTTGAAATCGATTTAATGAATCATCGATATAACTCAATAGTATCCCGTGCATACCCGGGACCATGGTCCAGACTCTCGGGGCTGAATCCGAGCACAAAACAGGAAACATGTACAGACGAATGATGTCAGCAGCAGCATCCCGGGACTGGCCTAGCCCCCAAAACTGATCAGTATAAGTATCGAACTGTTGAGTTACAAGTCAGGTTTCATTATTGATTTCCCCTTACCCAAAAGGTTATGTGTTCAAGTCAGGTATTGATAAATCTGGAGCTAATGCCGACACAGGATAAAGCATGTACAGGTTTTGTCTATACAGACAACAGTAACGTCCATCGGGACAATAAGTCAGGATTGTCGGCATTAGTAACAGGATCCAGGTATCAGGTCAAGTAGTGTATCGGGACATATCAGGTGGTGCACAGTGCATCAAATGGATGCCTAACAGTAAAATGCAGTAAGTATCGAATCACAGTAAAACACGGATGCACAATGTCTATCAGGGATCACATCTACAACTCCATGACTACGTATGATGCACATTATCAAGCATAGGATGCCAATGTAACAATAACATGAAATATTATGATATGGCATGCAACTAGATGTATAATAAACGATACGGTTACGAACGGATATTGGCAACACGGTAAAACTGTAACATGGATGCATAATATAATAAACATGTAATATTTTTATTCATATGGATGCAAATATAATAACATAGCATGTAGCAAGATAAACTTGCATGCGACTAGATATGTAATAAACTGTACGGATGCGAACGGATATTGTAAAACTGTAACATAGAATGCACAATGCAATGAACATGTAATATTATTATTCGCATGAATGTAAAATACTGTAGTATAGCATGTAGCAAGATAAACTTGCCTGATCGGATCTTAATACGGGGTGCATACGCCGCGCCCGATGTCGGGTAAACGTCGCAATGTACACACGCGCGCACGAGGCAGGACCAGGAAAAGCAAGAAGGTGACCACGCTGGCTGGGAACGTCTACTGGATCGCCCGGATCGTCGGTGACGAGCATGGCTCCAGCGATGACCGGAAACCAAGAAATCAAGAAAGCAAGAGAAGAAAGGAGAAGAAGAATAAGAAAGAGAAGGGGTTGTGGTTTGCAGGGTCCACTGGAGTTGTCTCGGGGTTCTGGGACAGAGGCGAGGGGGTGACGACGAGAAGCATGGGTTTTCCGGCGAGCTTTCACGGCAAAGGGCGGTGGGGGTTTCTTGATCGTCGGGGATTTGGTGTGCGGGGTTTTTGGTGTTCGGGTGAGGGTGGTGGTGTCAGAGGTAATAAGGGAGAGGAAGAGGAGAGGAAGAGGAGATGAAGAGGGTGTGAGGTGGTCGACGGGGAGATCGGCGGGGAGGGGCGAGCGCGGCGACGTGGGTGCAGGCGAGGGTTGCTGGGTTCTTTGGGGAGACGAGAAGGAGGAAAAGAGGGGAAGGTGACGAGGACGGGGAGTTGGGAATGCCGGCGAGGGTCGGCGGTGATGGCGACGAGCGCGAGTAGGGGGCTTGGGTTCACGAGTAAGGCGGGAAATAACGGAGCGAGGGAAAGAGAGAAGGCAGGTGAGGAAAAAGTATGGGTATTATGAAAAGGATTTTTAAAAAGAATTATATATTTATATAGGAAAAGACAGAGAGAGAGTGTGTGGTTTGTTTAAATTAGGATTTTAAAAAATATGTTTCAATATATTTTTTCTTAGGAAATCACATGATAACAGTTATATAGTTACAAATATAATATTTAGGAAAATTTGAGTTTTTGGCTAATACAAAAATAATCCAAAACACACCCGGGTCGGGTCTAAAATTATGGTTTGAAAATACGGATAATATATGTATAAACCAAAACCAAAATAGGATAACCGGGTAACGAAAATGCATACCCCCAAGAACGGATACACGTAGCGATCCAAATGAGTCTGTTTCACTGAACGGGACAAGAACATGATGTACGGATGCTACCACAGGGTCAGGGGTATCATGCAGGCCATACTTGATATTGTTAAAATATTTTATTTGACTTTACTTGTTATATTGAAAAAATGCAGATGTCAGATATATAATGCAGTTATACAACATGAAAGTGCACGAATTCTCATAATTAACCGGGATAAATTATAAACAGGAATCAAGACGGGTTTCTAGCATGCGGATCGGGTCGAATGCAACACAGATACCAATTACATTATTCGCACACAAAACACAATAAATCAAGAAATAGCCATAAATAAAGAAATACCCAAAACAGATTGGTATAAATGAACTAGAGTGTTACATGACTACTCCAGCCCCTCCTAGCCCAGGCCCTAATTCTTCAGTTGCGGATAAAGAAATCTGCAAGACATGGGATATAGACTGTGCAACAGTCAAGTGTCTCGCGCTTACTTCTATGAACAATGAACATCAGAAGCAGTATGAGAAGATGGATGTACAATCCATCTTTCTCCATACAAAGGAGTTGTATGGAGAGCAATCTCGCACTCTCCGATACGAGGCATCTCGAAAGTTGTCTCAGATGCGGATGGCTGTTGGCACGTCTGTAGGTGACCATGTATTGAAGATGATAGGACTTATCGAAGAACTAGAGGACCTGGGTTGGACCATGAGAACGAACAGTATGTTGATATTGTTCTACAGTCCCTTCCCCCTGCTTTTGCTCAGTTCATTATAAACTTCAACATACACAACATGGAGAAGTCACTACCTAAACTCCTCAATATGTTGAAGAGTGCAGAGAGCACGCTAAAAATAGAGAAAACTCCTGCTCTAATTGTTAGGCCATCTTCCTCTTCCGTCCCGAAAGCCAAGGCCAAGGGAAAGAAGAAGAAGAATCCTATCAAGCCGAGAGGAGGAATGAAAAAGGCACCGGGAAAGGACAGGATATGAGCTGCTGTGACAGGAAGAGGGGAATGCTTCCACTGCCACCAGACTGGGCACTGGAAGAGAAACTACGTTGGATACCTGGCCGGCCTCGAGAAGAAGAAGCATGATGATGTTTCCACTTCAGGTGTGTTTGTAACAGAAAACTGTTTTTCAATTAACCCTGCTTCCTGGGTATTAGATATCGGGTCAAGATCTCACATCTGCAATTGTGTGCAGGGGATGAGAAATAGCAGGTTTTTGAAGAAAGGTGATCACACTCTCCGAGTTGGGAATGGTTCCTCTGTACATGCTGTAGCAGTGGGAGAGTATCACCTTGGTTTGCCATCGGGTTGTATATTGGTTTTGAACCCATGTTATTTTCTACCTTCGATGTTATGTAATATTATATCAATATCGTTGTTGAACAATGAAGGATATAATTTTGTGTTGCAATCTAATGTTATGAACATTAACCTTAATCAAAAGTTGATTGGGTCTGGTACATTAAATAACGGGATATACGTCCTACATCAACATACATAGTGATGTATGTGGACCAATGTCTACACATGCGATAGGTGGTTTTTCGTACTTCATAACTTTTATTGATGATTTCTTGAGATTCGGACACGTTTTCTTGTTGAAACATAAGTCCGAAGCCTTTGAAAATTTCAAGGAGTATAAATCTGAAGTAGAAAAAGAAACAGGCTTGAGTTTCAAGAAACTTCGATCGGATCGAGGAGGTGAGTATCTAAGCTCAGAGTTTCTAAATTTCCTAAAAAAGAATGGGATTCTCTCGGCTCACTCCTCCGTACACACCACAGCACAACGGTGTGTCAGAATGGAGCAATCATACCCTATTAGATATGGTACGATCGATGATGAGTGATGTTGAGTTACCACTTTCATTATGGGGGCACGCATTGGAGACTACGATATATCTATTGAATAGGGTTCCAACCAAAACTGTATCTACCACTCCATATGAGATATGGTATGGGAAAAGACCATCTCTTAAACGAGTTAGGATATGGGGTTGTCCGGCTTATGTGAAAAAGCAGAATCCGGACAAACTCGAGACACGATCAATTTTGTGTAAATTTGTGGGATATCTTTCTACCACAAGGAGGAACAAAGGGTGTTTGTTTCTCAGTATGCCACATTTTTAGAAAATGAGTTTTGTACAAATGACATTGTTGGCAATGCGGTAGAACTGGAAGAAATTCCAGAACCACAAACAAATACCGATGATTTGGTTGAACCTGAGGTTTCAATAGAACCTGACGAAGCTCAGCCACTCCGTAGATCTAGTAGGACTTCTCGCCCACCTGATAGATACTACGGTTTTCTAATTGATGGTGATAGAGAAGAATTCATCATGGATGATGATGATACTACTAGTTTTCAGCAAGCTATCACGAGTGGTGAATCATTGAAGTGGCTGAATGCTATGAAATCCGAAATGGAATCCATGCACACCAACAAAGTATGGACTTTGGAGGTTGCACCTTCTGGAGTAAAACCCATAAGGTGCAAATGGATCTTTAAGAGAAAGATCGGTGTAGATGGTCAGGTGGAGACCTATAAAGCTAGGCTGGTCGCAAAAGGATTTCGTTAAAGATCAGGCTTGGACTATGATGAAACATTTTCACCAGTCGCGATGCTCAAATCCATTCGGATCCTGCTTGCTATAGCTGCTCACTATGACTATGAGATCTGGCAGATGGGTATTAAAACGGCATTTCTAAATGGTGATTTAGAAGAATGCGTTTTTATGGATCAGCCAGAAGGCTTCATTGATAGTGGGAGCAGCGGAAAAGTATTCAGGTTGCGTAAATCTATTTATAGATTAAAGCAGGCATCACGGAGTTGGAACATCTGCTTTGATGATACAATCAAAGAGTTTGGTTTTATCAAAAATGTAGATGAACCATGTATTTATAAAAGAATCGTAGAGAGTACTGTTACATTCCTCGTATTGTACATGGACGACATTCTCTTGATAGGAAATGATGTTCCTATGCTACAATCGGTCAAACTATTTTTATCGCAGAGGTTCTCCATGAAAGACCTGGGTGATGCCTCATATATTCTGGGAATTAAGATCTATAGAGATAGATCTAAGAAATTATTGGGATTGTCCCAATCGAGATACATTGACACCATACTAAAGAGGTTTAGTATGGAAGATTCCAAGCGAGGTAATTTACCCGCTTGTCACGGGATCACCCTCTCCAAAGAGATGTCTCCAAAGACTGATGAGGAGAGGGCTTGCATGAGCATTATACCCTACACTTCGGTGGTAGGATCTATAATGTATGCAATATTGTGTACTCACCTAGATGTAGCTTATGCACTGATTGCAGTAAGCAGGTATCAATCCAATCCAGGGGAGAAACACTGGACTGTTGTGAAGAACATTCTAAAGTACTTGAGAAGAACTAAAGAATTGTTCTTGGTGTATGGTAACGGAGATCTCCAAATGGAGGGCTTTACCGACTCTAGCTTCCAGAGCGACAAAGATGATAGTAAGTCCATCTCAGGGTTTGTATTTACCCTAAATGGAGGGGCGGTATGTTGGAAGAGTTCCAAGCATGATACCGTCACTGACTCCACGATGGAAGCTGAGTATATTGCTGCAAATGATGCCGCAAAAGAGGCAGTCTGGATGAGGAAGTTCATTTCTGAACTTCAGGTGGTTCCATCCAATACTAATCCAATACCTCTGTATTGCGATAACAATGGAGCCATGGCTTTGGCAAAAGAACCACGGTCCTATCAGAAATCTAGACATATCTTGAGGCGGTATCACCACATCAGGGAGATAGTGGATCGCCAAGATATCGAGGTACGGAGAGTAGACACGAAAGACAACACAGCAGATCCATTCACCAAGGCCATCTCTCAAGTCCAATTTGAGAAACTGTTCGAGCTGTTGGGCATGCGGTACGCTGGCAACTGGTTCTAGTGTAGACAGTGGGTACTTATTGCACCAACTACAGGCCTTAGTGCAAGTGGGAGATTGTTAGATATGTATGCCGTAGAGGCCTGTATTGTATAGGATGCTAGGCATGTATATGTACAGAAACAATCTTTGCTCGAAATGATAGTATGCTATCTGGTTTATCTTCATCTTAACGTGTGATGTGTTGTATTTCATATCTTTATATACATGTTGATGAAGCCCTTAGGATTATGCTTGACTGCCGGGATTATGATATAGATCATACTAGTGGGGCATGGGCATTCTATAAGCATATCCTTTAATAGTTCTTAGTTGAGGGTATATCGAGACAGGGCATCGATATTACCATAATAGACTAGTGTGTACGTTTCTTAACCCTGTGGGCGATAGTTGATCCCAAAACCATTGGTGTTTGACATCAAAGATTGTACACAGGTGCTCATTGGAGAATGGGTACACCGAATAGGACTCGCCGAGAACTCCTAGATGGTATATATACATATTGTCAGATAGCAGTTCTCTGGTGACACTTGTACAGGTTAGTCTGTAGACCCGAGATCGTCATAGTGTCTTGTGTGATTTCCATTGTGCTTTAATTTCCTCCCTACCACGGCTCTACTGAGTCGTGCAAACAGGTGGATTTTGGGTACAGTCTCGAATCACATGGAGACAGTGAGCAATAGGAGGGGTTTCGTCTCTCCCGGTATAGGGAGTTGATGTCACGCTATGCTTGATCGGCCATAACAGCAAATCCCTGGCCAGGGTTGTCGAGATTTACTGATAAGAGTTATCCGTAGTTTCTCGAACCGTTATGGGCCATAAATCAGCATGACTTATAAAGTTTCTGGGGTCTGACATTTACCACCTCTAGACTTCATATGCGACGTATCAGACGAAGAGACCGGACTGTACGGTAAGTGTTGCTTACAGGCTCGTTAGGGTTGGGATGAGTTCGCTCGTCGGCCACCTTTTCGTCATGTACCTGGGTAATGTTCATATCAGAATTTTGCATTATTATATCGTCCATTCTTAATCATATTACAAATAAATAGGTGCTTTTGATCTATGTCTGCTAAATAGTTGCAGATTACAGGTTCTCAGAACAATACAGTGAAAATCATGAAAAGACGCTAAAATGTGAGACTGCAACCAACAAAAGATGAATCTGTATAATGCCGCCTAACAGTTCAAGGGCAGCAAAAGATACAAGACTTCAAAGCGAAGTTTACGGTAAAAGTCCACAAATTCTGCACTGTTGGAAATCTGGAGGAAAGTAGAAAAGATTCTTAGGAACCAAGTGAAGAAACCAGAAGTAAAATGCAACATGAAGAATACCTAAGAAAACGAGCCAGAGATCCTTCAAGATGGCCGCGGAACCGCGGCCAAACAAAGCTTATGGCCGCGGTTCCACGGCCGTACAGTGCACGTGTCGGTGCATTGACCCGGTTTTCTTAGGTTAATATTGTAATTTTAGATGTGGATCAGATGTAAACCCTAAGGTTTCTCCTATCTATAAATAGGAAAGCCTACAGCCTCTTTTGGGGTGTGCCTCTTTTGGGTGCCTCTTTTGAGATGCCTCTTTTTATCTTCTAGTTTAAAATTTTCATTCCATTGTAATCGTTAAGAGGTCATTAATAAAGGTATTTTTATTTTTTTGCATTCTTTTTGTTATCTGAGTTTAATTCGTGCAATTTTTTATCTGTCTTTTATTATCTGCAAATTAGATAGTCTTTTAAAATGAAAATTATAAAAATGAATTTTTTTGTCATCTTCCTAATGAGTGAGTAATTTCTCACTTGTTAGGGTTAGGAGAGGGAAGGTTTGAGAGAAGGAAATCTCTCTCACTCCTTTCTTTGCCCATATAATTTTTAATTAGGACTCTATTTAATTCAACCACACTCCGCTCACTACGGCACCCTATCCTACGAGATAGCGGTGATTCCCTAATTAGACCGGTTGTGGTTGATTTATATAGAGGTTGGGGCTAAGAGTTAAGAAAGGACGGACAAGGACCAAAGGGAAGAAACGAAGTTTCTTCCTAGTTGTGCTAATCCCCTTTGTTGACTATTACCCTAACACCTAAATTCCGAACTAGGGCAAAGAAAGCAGTGAGTAGAATTCTTTTTCCAAACTAACTTAATCCTAACCCTAGCAAGCTTTTTATCAACTTTTATCTCATTCTTAGATCTTAAAATAAAACCCAAAATCTTTTGGATTTAACTCGTTAAAACATAAAGAAAAGGAATCCATCTCCCTGTGGACCGACCCGTACTCAACCGGCTAGCTACCAAGCGACACCGTTATTGATTGAGGTATTCTTAACTTTGATTTCAAAACGCACGTACGCATAAGCAAAATCTCACCAATCAGGTAGTCGTTATGTACAGCTAGTGTCGCTGACGTGCTTGTGGTTAAACCCACTGCCAGAGTACTGTCCGGTCTTTAGAGTCCCATACAGAGGGTTCCCTGGTTCAGGCAAAACATGTAGAGGCCGTAAGCTGTTACGGCAGGGTTACGATCATGTTCGTGTAATGGTTAAAGGAATAATGATCGGAAGGATAATACTGGTAGGCTTTGGTTTAAGCCGAATAGTGGTATTATATTATTGGATTATTTGCATTCGTATTTTTCGGAATTCGGATACGGGTATACTTATATGGTATACGGTGAGGGGTATCTTGTAATTGTACAAGAATACCTTCTAGAAGGGGACACCTCATAAATGGTTTTCATTTTGTGAAAATGGAAATTATGAGGAGGAATTTGGAGAGAGTCAAAGTATGGATGAAGGAATGGCTTATATCATTTTATATTCATTTGAGATTACTGTTGAAGTATGGTGTATTATTTTTGAGAAAAATATTGCATACTTCAATTATTTTCATTTGAGCCATATCATTTTTCCATGCTTGATTTTCTCATTCATCACTCTCATCTTCTCTCTCCTCATTATCTCCTTCTTCCTCCTCTTAGCTTTATCTTTCACATGTGTTGTGAATCAAAAGCTCAGGAGACATAATAATCTACTACATGATCTCTACATTATCTAAGTGATCATTTCTAGCACAATTGATCTCTTAGTTAACTCTTGAGAAGAGTTTGAAGCTTTTTCTATAGCTCTCGGGTGGATCATCTACGATCTAGAGGTGACCGGAGACCGAGTTCCTTTCAAGCATCCAAAAGAGCCTAGGAGTTGCATCAAAGAGAAGACCCGAAGGACCGGTTCATTAGGTATAACCCTTTCATAGTAGTTAAAAACTCTAGATAGGGTTTGCTAGTTAAGGCTTAAGCACATTATCTTGGGTTTATGTGGGTGTTGCATGCAAGAAATTTTTCATTTGCCACTTCTGCCTCCTCACAAGTGATGTGAGGGTGTGCAACATCCACTAACATGGGTCACCTGCGACGAAACTACTTTCAAGAGTTTCGCCATTAAAAAAAAGAAGAAAAAAATGTATGTCCACAAGCGAAATGGGCACGGATGAAAACCCGAAAGAGCGTCATGAGTAAAAACAGCAAGACGGCCGGCGAGTTTGTGAAAACCCGAATAGGACGCAAACTCGTAAAATAAAAAAAATTCATGTGCACTTGCAAGCTCCTCTCGACCTTGTAAGTAGAAAATACCTGCGTAAGATCCTTACGACTCACAAAGGAGCAATACACTTAGGAGTCCTCATGATTTTTAAGGAGAAATTATACTTATGGGATCCTCACGACTCGTAAGGAGAATTCCCCTTATGAGCCCCTCACGGCTCATAAGATTCAAAAGCCTTAAGCTACATGGATCTGAATCTATTCTTAAGCCGCCACATCCCCCAAGTTGCCCTACAGACGATCTAATATTGACCCTTGTATACAATCAACGGGCACGAATAAATATTCCCCCGCCAAGTTCCAACAATGATGAAAAATGTCCCCGTATAGTGAACAACACTTGTAAGTCCTCTCGACTTATAAGGAGAAAACACTCTTGGAAGATCCTTACGACTTATAAGAGAAAATGTCACTTAGGAATCCCCACGACTCCTAAGAAGAAAATACACTTACGAGATCCTCTGGACTTGTAGGGAGAAATACCTTTTTAAGACCCTTACAGCTCATAAAGTCAAAAGCCTTAACCGACAGGATCTTAACCCTGTTTGCTAAGCCACCTTTGTTTGAACCAACAAGAGCAAACGATGATTCGCTCCTGGTAATGTCCCAGTTGCAGCAATGCTGATGCCTAAAAAGGTATCAAACTTCAAGTTCTCTCAAAAGCAAATAATGATTCGCTCCTGGCAATATCTCAGTTGCAGCGATGTTGATGCCTAAACCGGTGTCAAACTCCAAGTCCTTTCACGGTAAATGATGATTCGCTCCTGGCAATATTCCAGTCATAGCGATGCTGATGCCAAGGTTGGTATCAAATTCCAAGCTCGCAATAAAAACAGCAGCGAGTAGCAGAAAAAATGCATATGAAATAGCCGAAATGATGGGACAACTCGCAATAAAAATCAGCAAGCAAAAAAATATGTATATAAAAACAACTGAAATGTTTGGGCATCTCGCAATAAAAAGCAGCGAGTAAAAATATATAAAAACAGCCGAAATGTTTGGGC
The DNA here is from genome assembly GCA_030015575.1 of Agapanthus africanus. Lineage (NCBI taxonomy): Eukaryota > Viridiplantae > Streptophyta > Magnoliopsida > Asparagales > Amaryllidaceae > Agapanthus > Agapanthus africanus. The sequence continues at coordinate 88,321,500 of JASDDO010000019.1, read as the reverse complement.
AATTCGCAATAAAAAGCAGCGAGTAGAAATATAAAAAAAATAGCCGAAATGATTGGGCACCGCAAAAAAAAGCCGAAATGATTGGGCAATCGCGACTTTCGCGATATGGAAAGCTAAAAAGATAGAGCATCGCGGCAATAAAAAAATGAAATAAAATAAAATTTCCTCTGCCCTGCAAGTAGGTCCATATTGTCTCTTGTACACGATCCATAGGCACAAATGAAAGAAAGGGAACCATACTTTCCCACCAGGCTCCATCAAAGGGAGAACCAGATCTTGATGGCAATATCTACAGCCTAAAAATCAGCTCGACGCCCTCCTCATTCCAACAGGGTGCAGACATGGCGTCAGCAAAACTCCAAGGAGCCAAATCAATAAGGAGTGACGGCAAAATCCTAACTCCAACTCGACGTGCTTCTCATGCTAGCAGGATGCAAATGCAACGTCAACAAAAAACCCAAGGGTCAAAGCAAAGATGGAGCCATGGCAAAATCCTAGCTCCAAGTCTTGATGGTACGTATATGACCTAGAGACTATCCCAGCGTTTCTTCTCATTCCAGCAGGATGCAGACGCAATGTCAACAAAAGACCTAAGGGTCGAAACCAAAAATGGAGTAACGGCAAAATCCTAACTCCAAGTCTCGACGACGCATATACAACCTAGAGACCATCCCGACGTTCCTCCTCATTTCAGCAAGATGCAAATGCGGCTATCAAATGAAAATGGAGCAATGGCATATTCCTAGCTCCGGACTTCAATTGTGATACATACAGCATGGAGGTTTTACCAGACGTCTACCCTACTTCAGCAAAGAATCGGCGCGACATCATCAAAAAAAATGAAGCAACGGCACTTTCCCAGCTTCGGGTCTTGAAGGCAACTCATATAAACCATAAAAGACTATCGGAGATCATCCCACACTAGAGCGGAGTGGTTATGACTCATCGGGGCTCCAAACTGAGCCTAATCTCAAGTAAAAATCGTTATGGAAAATTCCTAACATTTGCTCTTCCGACGGTAACATGACCTAAGGAGATTACTTGAAGACGTCTTGTCCGGCCCCCGAAGGGATCAGAGACAAGACAGTCGCGGGGCTACTCAAACAACAGCTTGAAGACCGCATATCGAGGAATACATCAGCCAACGCGACGGTACCATGGACTAAAACCCTAGTACTACAAACCTAACGGATCTCTGTCGTAAAGAATGGGGGTTATCTGCATATAACATTAGGACAAGTTTTCCTATAACCCAAAGGAGGTAAACTATAAAAAAAAACTCTGAAATAAGTACATAAACTAGAAACTCCAAAAAGAGTAAAAAAACTACAGACTCCGAAATGAGTACGTAAACTAGAGACTCCGAAACGAGTGAATAAACTACAAACTCCAAAATGAGCACATAAACTAGAGACTTCGAAATGAGTGAATAAACTACAAACTCTGAAATGAGTACATAAACTAGAAACTCCAAAACGAGTGAATAAACTCCGAAATGAGTACGCAAACTAAAAACACTCCGAAACGAGTATATAAACTAGAGACTCCGAAATGAGTGAGACTCCGAAATGAGTGAGACTCCGAAACGAGTGAATAAACTACAAACTCCGAAACGAGTGAATAAACTACAGACTCCGAAATGAGTAAATAAACTAGAAACTCCGATACGGGTAAATAAACTAATTGGCGCTAAATCAAGACATCAAGAAACAAAAAAGCGCAACTCACAGAACTTGGGGCTCGGAATTACGTTTTTTAAGGATCAAGACCTGAGTTAATCATGGACGACGACGCCTGTGTCCATCCGCTTTCAAAATTCTAAATGACATGCTAGCCCAAAACCAGCCATATATTATACTTCACTCACGGGTACTTGCATATGTCAAGATGCATGCATCAGAAACTTCTAAGGTTAAAATACAAAGTATACGTGCAGAGGCAAGATGCCCACATGGATATGTGCTGGAGATGAAACGTTCAGCGGTCAACAAATTTTTCCACAGAAAAAGGATCACTAAATATAGGATCAGAGATATAGGGATTAGTAAAACAATAAACAAAATTCCCTAACTCCCTCTCTGCCTTCTCTACCATGTCGAAGCGGAGATCTTCGCGAGAGGTCGCTCCCCATCTGTCAGTGCCATGCCCATCAGCGAAGGCGGACATTGCGGCCCTCCGAGCCCGCATCTGACTTAGCAACCAAACATAATGGTCCTTCAGAGGCTGGGAAATCAAATATGCCTCATAAAAGCACTTGATCTTGTCCTCCGCTGCATCGAGCATTGCCGGAGTCATCTCCGCTGGATGAAGGGGGATGTCAGCAAGCATGGACAGGAGGATCATCCGGAGCCAAATGGAGCCGATAGGAAGAAGGGAGCCACTACGAGCCAGAAGCACATACATCACCGTGTCACACTGGTAATCAGTGAGAACGGGATCCACTAATTGCACAGCAAAACGGGGAACAATTCCCTAGATATGTACTTCCCATGGTTGCCGATGAGCATGGGGACAATTGCAAGCCATAACTCTTGGTCTGTAAAAAAAATGGCTTTCTTCTTGTGAAGAATAAGTAGAATATCATCACTTCAGAATATAAAGAGAAGAATTTAAATTTAGTCATAGAAAATGTTGTGCATGGTGGAACTCTTTCCAAGGCCTGGAAAAAAGGGTATGGGAAAAGAAAGAGTTGACTCATGAGAATCAGAGCAAGAAGGTGAAACGGTTCCCTCAGCGGCGCCCAACGTGCTTGACACGTGGGTATCGGCATTGATTCTTTCTGAGATTAGAGCAGCGCCTCACGTGCATGACATGTGAGCGTTGGCGCTAGTTCTTTTCGGGATTGAGTCCTGCAATAGCGCCTAACGTGCGTGACATGTGGGCGCCGGCGTTTTTTTTTTGTATATATGTATTAATAACTCATACAGGCATTGGCGTAAAGAAAAGGAGAGTTTTATCATTCATACTTCAAAGAAATTTATACATTGGTGATAAGGGTGATAAAAAAAGACATCATCAAAATGTTTACAAGGGCAAGACGCCGAATTCCGGACACAGATTCATGAACTTAGAGGCAAGTATGAGAAAGTGCTTCTGGCTTCGTTGACCATCTTCTTATGCATTTTCTCACGAATGCAAGCGTCGGGATCCCCGCTGATGTCATCCATCCTATGGTATGCAGATATTATTGCCTTCTGTTGGAAGACGCGATGCAAAACAGCGACAAGATCATCTCTCCGCTTCTTTGAAATCAGGCCCATCAGATATACTGAATGCACCTTGTCTTCAGCATCATCAAGTACCTCGAGCGGCATAGAATCATCAAGCTCAGGAAGTGCTTCCCAAATCAACCCAACGATAATCTTCAAAAGAGCAGAACGGCGAGAGAGAAATCGACCGTTGTAATCGTCGAAGCAACGCATCACCTCCGCGCACTGGGCGTCAGTAAACTCTTGGCCCTAGCAGCGGCCTTTGATACGAATCTCCTCATAAGTGATAATCTCTTCAAAATCATACAGATGAAAATGTTAGTTATATATATATGCCCTAGAGGCCATTGTTGTACATATGATGTATATTATAGTGGATACTTGGATATATATAGAGAGGACCTTCTTGCTCGACATGATAGTATGCTATTTGGTTTCACTTTGTCTTAACATGTTGACTTATATTAGTTTACTGTCTTGCTTTCACATATTGATAAAGCCCTTAGGATATGTACTCGACTACTGGGACTATGATGAGATCATACTAGTGGGGCCACGGTAGTCTATGAGTACATCCTATAATTGTTCCTAGTCGAGGGTGTATCGAGACAGGGCATCGATACACCAGAGTAGACTAGCGTATACGCATCTTGACCCATATGATGGGCGATGGATGATCCCATATCCATCGGTGTTTGACATCAAAGATGGTGTACGGGTGCTCAGTGGAGACTGGGTACACTGAACGGACTCGCCAAGAACTCCCAGATGGTATTATACCTCACGTTAGATGGCAGTTCTCTGGTGACACTGGTACAGGTTAGTCTGTAGACCCGAGATCGTCATAGAGTCTTGTGGATTCCTACTGTGCTTTGATTTCCACCTTACCATGTCCAAAAGGGCATGCAAAATGGTGGCTTTTGGGTACAGTCCCGAATCACATGGAGGCAATGAGCGATAGGAGGGGTTTCGTCTCTCCCGGTATAGGGAGTTGATGTTGTGCTGTGTTCGATTGGCTATAACTGAAAGTCCCTGGCCAGGGCGGATATATAGTACTACTGGTAAGTGTTATCATTAGGTTCTCGACCTGTTATGAGCCTCACATCGACACGACTTATCGGTTACTGGGGTCTGACGTTTACCACCCTTAGACTAGATATGCGACATATCAGACGAAGAGACCGGACTGTACGGTAGTGTTACTGATTGGATTCACAGGAGAATGTACAGGCTTGATTGTTGATCTTCTGATCGCTCAATACCTGGGTGGCTGTTACGTTTAGCTGACCGCTTATAGCCTGTGGGTGTTTGATATGATCATCACCTACTGCCGGCGTATTGACGATTCTTAAAAGTCCTACACAAAGGTTTCTTGACTCAGGCAAAACGGAGTAGGAGCACATATGTGATATGTGCGTGACCGAGGATAATACGATATAAGATACCGTATTCTATTCTCACGATATATGATATCGGCCGGGTATATGTGATATAGCCGGGTCATCGGATCAAGTGTTGATTCGATGGATCGGTACATGTTATATTAGTCGGTTATATGCGATATAGCCGGATTGTCGGATCAAGTGTTTATTCGATAATTTAATGTATAATTATATATGTGATATATTACATTACATTATCTAATATAATCTCGCTTTATTGATTCATTTTCTCACCGGATAATAGATTGATATATATGCGATATATGTTAATTGTATTATTTTCTTTTGTTACAAAAATATATTATATATGTGATATATAATATTGTAACAAGTTATGATTACAAATACAACATGATTTGTGGAGATTAAACATGGTTAGGGTTTGATTTGGGTTAGCATTTTCATGAAGCTTTTAGAAGCTTTATGTTTTGTTTTAAGCAAAGATATTTTGTGTTGATATTTTGGAGATATTATTTAACCCAACCCAAACCCTTAACCCTAGTCTATTCTCTACATGAGTTAATACTTGATATTATTAACTCAAGGTTATTTTGTAACCATGGCAACAATTTTCATTATTCATCACAAAAGACTTCATCTTCTTCTTCCTCCTTGAAAAACTTACTAGCTTTTGGTTTTGTGATGTTTTAGTGTGAGAAATTAAAAATAAAAGAGAGCTAAATTCCTACTTCATCATCCTCATATATTCTAGCCACTTAGATTAGGGTGTTCACTTCATTAATACTTGTTTAGTGAAGTGAGAGCTTGAGTTAAAGATTCTTCAAGGTAGATCATCTTCGAAAAGGAAGACTTCAAGCAAGCATGGATCATTCGGCTTGTGAAGACTCTCTTGAGTCCGGGAGATCATGGATCGCGGCGAAGGGACTATTACTCGGAGCTTATGAAGCGAAGGAGTGGACTACAAAGGTTGTAATCCCTTTCCTTTAGATGTAAAGTTGTTTACATGCTTTGTTAACCCTAATTATCTAGCAAAGATCCTCGCTTTAGGTTGTTCGGCACTTGTAAATTTTAAATCGGGCATGGTTGATGCCTTATAGACCCTTGTGACAGCGCCTAGTAACCCTACAGTGGTATCAAAGCCTAGCTAGAGCATTAGGCGACGTGTATACGAAGTTAAAAGTCCGATCGAACCCCGAAACGTCAAATTTGACCCCCTCTCTGGAATTTTTTTTTAAAAATGGTTTTTTCTCTATTAAAAATACTCAAAAAATCAAGCAGGTAATTTTATGGATTACTGTGAAATACGAGTCACTGTAGTCTTCAAGTCGCCGAGGAACCGCGGCCATAACAGGCTTTTGGCGGCGGTTCCGCGACCGTACTTAGGTATCAGGGGTAGTTATTTCTATGGTTCATCCGTATGTATTACTACATGCTTCTGGGTATTTTTAATATTAATCAAGTGTTAAGTTTTCTGGAGATCTTTAGAATTCGTTGATTCGATCGGAAATTTTAACATCGTTTAGTTTTCCGGATAATTTAGAACGTGTTAAAATGTTCGAACGGATATCAATAACTCACTTTTTCCCGACACGAAAAACTTTCAAGTGTTGAATTTTTTCTTGATTTTGAATCTTTCGGAAAAACATGCAAGCATATCTATGGACCCTCTAGAAGAACGTAACCTTAACTCGATTATGTGACCGTCAAAACTGCCACTGAACCCTAGGGTTTGTGGTAGTTTAGCGTTGCCACATGTGAGGCGTTGGTTTGACCCTTCTACGGCTGGTTCATTGGGGCTGTGACATATTCTGGGATTTTTGAACTCTGCTCAAGTGTTGAGCTATTTGGGAAATCTTGGGTGTTTGATTATTCGATCGGAAAGTTTAATTTTGTCTATTTATCTGGAATGTGATACAATATGTGAAATTCATATAGTTAGGCCTGAAATGCAAAGTATGTGATATTTCGGATTTAAGATGTCTAAAGTGATTGTGGATTCCAAATGTTGTAGTTTTACACTTTCTTTTCTGTCACCGTAAGCGTAGTATGTGGTGTATCGCCGGCTTCGTTGCTATACATCAACGATAATCGGGATACGCATACTTGCTTACGTTGATGATATGAGATATTATGTGTTGCTGTGATATGTTATATTGGATCGTCGTGTTCTGAATAGCCCGGGGTTTTATGTGAGATGAGGGTTTTTATTTTCATTCATGTAAAATTTATTTGTATCTAATATTCTTTTATTGGGGCACTTTCGGGTTGAGGATGATGTCACCATTGTATATTATTTACTTTTCCGCATTAGGTAGACCCAAGGAGGGGAGCACAAGTAACCGGGTTCTAAGGTCCAGTGGGAGGCCATCTCGAGGAGTCGAGACCGGGTCTCCTAACCCTAGAATTGGCAGTGTTGCTTGCCGCTCTCGTAGGGGTCTAGGAATGTGGGTTTGGCTATTCATCGCGACCGTGGAATCCGTGTTTTATAGAGGCTCGATGTAAAACACGGACGTCCTAGTATATCCAATATTTCATATGTTATCTTCTGCTGAAATGTTCTGTGATAAGATCATATTACTGCCTGAGACGAATGCTTATACTATATATATGATATATAAATATTGCAGTTTTCGTTTCTTCTGTGATCCTTAGGAAGCATAATTGATGGGATTTATTAATGAGATTAATAAAAGAAAAGAAACCTAGAAGATGTTGTAGAATCAAAACTTTATAAAAAGGGTAGCTACAGTTTTGCTTTGCATAGCGGTATATATGATATACCCTGCACCTTATTCGATGAGGAAAGAGCCGAGATACCTTCACCGGGAGTGACCTCTTTAGCAAAACTGGCAGATGCTACAAACTCACGGATTAGTTTTTTGATTGCTTCTATAGTACTTGCTTTGCACGACGGTATTTATGAAATATTCTGCACCTTATTCGATGAGGAAAGAGCCGAGATCCCTTCACCGGGAGTGACCTCTTTAGCAAAACTAGTGAAAGCTTCAAAAACACTCCTTTTCAAAATCACTCAATTCTACGACGATATCAAGTTCATTACGCTCATGGTTTTTTGAAAAACCTGCGTAGCCCTCCGTCATTTCAGATAGACACTAGTTAGTATTCGTGCTGCGTTTGTTGACCTTAGCCCAGGCGTAGTGTACGATAGCTAATTAGTATTTATCTGTTAAAACATGAGATTTGATTGAGTTAGGATAGTCGTACGACTTTGTTGACCTTAGCCAAGGGTCGTACGGGTGGGTTTAATTCAATCGGGAAATGACGGGTTGAACTTGGCTAGCACTTATGATTTGTTGAACTTAGCTAAGGTCATGAGTTGCGAGGGGCAAAAGTATTATCGGGAATTTCAAGTGTTGAAATTTGCAATGAGATTGCATACCTCCTATGAGATAGTTGGATCCTGATACCCACTGCGAGTAAGAGTTACTCCAGGGAAAATCTTACGCAGGACAATTAGCCGATCAAGTAGGTGTCTACAAAGGTGTTAACGGAGTTATGCCTCTGGGAAAACGAGGTTTATTTTAATTAGTTCCGTGCGAAAGCACGGGGAACCTCCCTCAAAGTACCAACACTGATCTGGCTGAAAGATTGGCGAACTTGTAAGGTATAATTAATCCCGGCTAGTCTTTCCTTTTAGGGTTTGAAGGAAGATTTGATAAAAACAGTGGGAGACATCCTGATTAGATAAGATAATAACCAATCTAATCTTGTAAGAGCATATGCTAAACTGTTTCCTTCTCTCTCTCTCCAGGTAGCGACCATATCAGGCCTTAATCAAGATAATAATATGGATGTATTGACTGAACCCGCTTATTATAATGAGCAGGGGAACGTTGGTCCCGTTCTTTCTTATAAGTGTTATAAGACTGAGTAGGAAATAGGAGAAAATCTGGATTCTCAAGCCATCCAAACGAAGAATAAGCATGTTGATGCATCTTCTTCGGGTGTGTTAGTTATCGAGAACTGTTTCTCAGTTCACTCTACGTCCTGGGTATTAGATACCGGATCGGGATCTCACATATGTAATATATTACGTGGGCTACATAAAGGTAGAGAACTGGGAATGGGTGATCATTCCGTAAGAGTAGGGAATGGTGCAGATATTGCAGCCAAAGCTGTTGGCGATTATCACCTTGTATTACCAGGTAGTAATACATTGATTCTGAACGAGTGCTATTATATACCGAACATGATGTGCAACATTATATCAGTTTCTTTATTAAGTAAAGAAGAATATAATTTTGTAATACTGGATAATGTTATGAACATCCTCCTAAATCAAAAGTTGATTGGATCAGGCTCGTTACATAATGGCATATACGTTCTCAATCAAACTACGGTTCTTAATATACAAAACACACACAAGAGGAAGAGTTCAGAAATGAACGAATCTTTCTTATGGCATTGTAGACTTGGTCATATCAATGCGACACGACTATCTAAGTTACTAAAGGATGGATATCTGAATACGTTTGAATTATCATCTTATGAAACTTGCCAGTCATGTCTCAAAGGCAAAATGACCAAAACTCCGTTTAGTGGACACGGAGAAAGAGTTACAGAACTCTTAGGGCTGATACCTAGTGATGTATGTGGTCCCATGTCTACACATGCCAGGAACGGTTCTTCCTACTTCATTATATTCACTGACGATCTATCAAGATACGGACATGTGTTCCTGATGAAACACAAGTCTGAAGTTTTTGAGAAATTCAGGGAATATAAGCACGAAGTAGAGAACCAAACGGGCAAAAGTATTAAGATCCTTCGATCTAATCGAGGAGGAGAATACTTAAGCAATGAGTTCCTGGACTATCTAAAAGAGAACGGGATTCTCTCTCAGCTTACTCCTCCTTATACACCACAGCACAACGGTGTATCGGAGCGGAGGAATCGCACCCTATTAGATATGGTGCGCTCTATGATGAGCAATGTTGAGTTGCCTATTTTCTTTTGGGGGTATGCGCTTGAGACAGCCATATACCTATTGAATAGAGTTCCAACCAAATCAGTGCCTACCACTCCATATGAGATATGGAATGGGAAGAGACCATCTCTTAAACGAGTTAAGATATGGGGTTGTCCGGCCTATGTTAAAAAGCAAAATCCGGACAAGCTCGAGGCAAGATCTTTTCTTTGCAAGTTTGTGGGATATCCAAGTAATTCGTATGGATATCTATTCTACCTAAGTGAGGAACAAAAGGTGTTTGTTTCTCAACATGCCACCATTTTGGAAAAGGAATTTCTTGCAAAGGAAATTAGTGGCAATAAGGTAGAACTGGAAGAAGTTCCAACAACACAAACTATGACAGAAGATCTAATAGAACCAGAGGATTCAGTAGTCCCCGATGAACCCCAGCCTCTCCGCCGATCTAGCAGGGCTTCTCATCCACCTGAAAGATACTACGGTTTTCTCGTTGATGGTGGGAGCGAGGATTGCATCATGGAAGATGATGACCCGACTAGTTTCGAGCAGGCCATCACGAGTGGTGACTCTGTGAAATGGCTGGATGCAATGCGATCTGAGATGGAATCCATGTACACCAACAAAGTATGGACTTTGGAAGTTGCTCCTGAAGGGGTAAAACTTATTGGGAGCAAGTGGATCTTTAAGAAGAAACTTGGTGTAGATGGAAAAGTTGAGACTTTCAAAGCTAGACTTGTTGCAAAGGGTTTTCATCAACGACCAGGTGTGGATTATGACGAAACCTTTTCTCCAGTGGCTATGCTTAAGTCCATCCGGATCTTACTTGCCATTGCTGCATACCATGACTACGAAATCTGGCAGATGGATGTTAAGACCGCCTTTCTAAATGGTGATTTAGAAGAGTGTGTGTACATGACTCAGCCAGAGGCCTTCGTGGATAGTGGGAGCAGCGGCAAGGTGTGCAAGCTGCTTAAATCCATCTACGGGTTAAAGCAGGCATCGCGGAGTTGGAACATCTGCTTTGATGTTGTAGTCAAAGAGTTTGACTTCATCAAAAACGTAGATGAACCTTGTATTTATAAAAAGGTTGCAGATAGTAAGGTTTTATTCCTCGTATTGTACGTCGATGACATACTCTTGATAGGAAATGATGTTCCTATGCTGCAATCGGTCAAGCTCTTCTTATCACAAAGATTCTCAATGAAAGATCTTGGTGATGCCTCTTGCATTTTAGGAATTATGATCTATAGAGATAGATCTAAACGGATACTGGGATTGTCCCAATGCAGGTACATTGACACCATACTAAAGAGGTTTAGTATGTAAGAATCCAAGCGTGGGAACCTACCCACAATCTCTGGACTCACTCTATCCAAAGAGATGTCTCCCAAGACTGATTTGGAGAGAGCTCGCATGCAAGGGATACCCTATGCTTCGGCAGTAGGCTCTATCATGTATGCGATGCTATGTACCAGACCCGATATAGCATACTCACTAAGTATAGTGAGTAGGTATTAAGCAGATCCTGGAGAGAGTCACTGGATAGCTGTGAAGAACATTCTCAAGTACTTGAGAAGGACTAAAGAGATGTTCTTGGTGTATGGTAATGGAGAACTCCAGGTGGAGTCCTTTACCGATTCAAGCTTCCAAAGTGATAAGGACGACTCTAAGTCGCACTCGGGATTTGTCTTTACCCTCAATGGAGGGGCGGTGTGTTGGAAGAGTTCCAAACAGGAAACTGTTGCAGACTTGACTATGGAGGCTGAATACATCGCTGCCAACGATGCTGCAAAAGAGGTTGTCTGGATGAAGAAGTTCATTACTGAACTTGGTGTGGTTCCATCCATTGAGCATCCAATACCTTTGTATTGTGATAACAATGGAGCTGTGGCTTTGGCCAAGGAACCCAGGTCCCATCAGAAGTCCAGACATATTCTGAGGCGGTATCACCTGATTCGGGAGATAGTTGATCGCCGGGAGATCGAGGTCAGGAGAGTTGATACAAAGGACAACACTGCGGATCCACTCACGAAGGCCATTCCCCATACACAGTTTGAGAGACTCTTCGGGATGCTAGGTATGAGATACTACAACAGCTGGCCTTAGTGCAAATGGGAGATTGTTAGTTATATATATATATATATATATATATATATATATATATATTTGCCCTAGAGGCCATTGTTGTACATATGATGTATATTATAGTGAATGCTTGGATATATATAGAGAGGACCTTCTTGCTCGACATGATAGCATGCTATTTGGTTTCACTTTGTCTTAACATGTTGACTTATATTAGTGTACTGTCTTGCTCTTATATGTTGATAAAGCCCTAGGATATGTACTCGACTACTGGGACTACGATGAGATCATACTAGTGGGGTCACGGTAGTCTATGAGTACATCCTATAATTGTTCCTAGTCGAGGATGTATCGAGACAGGGCATCGATACACCAGAGTAGACTAGCGTATACGCATCTTGACCCATATGATGGGAAATGGATGATCCCATATCCATCGGTGTTTGACATCAAAGATGGTGTACGGGTGCTCAGTGGAGACTGGGTACACTGAACGGACTCGCCGAGAACTCCCGGATGGTATTATACCTCATGTAAGATAGCAGTTCTCTGGTGACACTGGTACAAGTTAGTCTGTAGAGCCGAGATCGTCATAGAGTCTTGTGTGATTCCCATTGTGCTTTGATTTCCACCTTACCACGTCCAAAAGGGCGTGCAAAATGGTGGCTTTTGGGTACAGTCCCGAATCACATGGAGGCAATGAGCGATAGGAGGGGTTTCGTCTCTCCCGGTATAGGGAGTTGATGTTGTGCTGTGTTCGATTGGCTATAACTGGAAGTCCCTGGCCAGGGTGGATATAGAGTACTACCGGTAAGTGTTATCAGTAGGTTCTTGACCTGCTATGAGCCTCACATCAACACGACTTATCGGTTACTGGGGTCTGACGTTTACCACCCCTAGACTAGATATGCGACATATCAAACAAAGAGACCGGACTATACGGTAGTGTTACTGATTGGATTCACAGGAGAATGCACAGGCTTGCTTGTTGATCTTCTGATCTCTCAATACCTGAGTGGCTGTTACGTTTAGCTGACCGCTTGCATCTTGTGGGTGTTTGATATGATCAACACCTACTGCCGGCGTATTGACGATTCTTTAGAGTCCTACACAGAGGTTTCTTGACTCAGGCAAAACGGAGTAGGAGCACATATGTGATATGTGCGTGACCGAGGATAATACGATATGAGATACCGTATTCTATTCTCACGATATATGATATCGGCCGGGTATATGTGATATAGCCGGGTCATCGGATCAAGTGTTGATTCGATGAATCGGTACATGTTATATTAGTTGGTTATATGCGATATAGCCGGATTGTCGGATCAAGTGTTGATTCGATAATTTAATGTATAATTATATATGTGATATATTACATTACATTATCTAATATAATCTCGCTTTATTGATTCATTTTCTCACCGGATAATACATTGATATATATGCGATATATGTTAATTGTATTATTTTCTTTGGTTACAAAAATATATTATATATGTGATATATAATATTGTAAAAAGTTATGATTACAAATGCAACATGATTTGTGGAGATTAAACATAGTTAGGCTTTGATTTGGATTAGCATTTTCATGAAGCTTCTAGAAGCTTTATGTTTTGTTTTAAGCAAAGATATTTTGTGTTGATATTTTGGAGATATTATTTAACCCAACCCAAACCCTTAACCCTGGTCTATTCTCTACATGAGTTAATACTTGATATTATTAACTCAAGATTGTTTTGTAACCATGGCAACAATTTTCATTATTCATCACAAAAGACTTCATCTTCTTCTTCCTCCTTGAAAAGCTTACTAGCTTTTGGTTTTGTGATGTTTTAGTGTGAGAAATTAAAAATAAAAGAGAGCTAAATTCCTACTTCATCATCCTCATATATTCTAGCCACTTAGATTAGGGTGTTCACTTCATTAATACTTGTTTAGTGAAGTGAGAGCTTGAGTTAAAGATTTTTCAAGGTAGATCATCTTCGAAAAGGAAGACTTCAAGCAAGCATGGATCATTCGGCTTGTGAAGACTCTCTTGAGTCCGAGAGATCATGGATCGCGGCGAAGGGACTACTACTCGGAGCTTATGAAGCGAAGGAGTGGACTACAAAGGTTGTAATCCCTTTCCTTTAGATGTAAAGTTGTTTACATGCTTTGTTAACCCTAATTATCTAGCAATGATCTTCTCTTTAGCTTGTTCGGCACTTGTAAATTTTAAATTGGGCATGGTTGATGACTTATAGACCCTTATGACAGTGCCTAGTAACCCTACAGAAAAGCCATAGTATCTGAAAAGAAAAACCAGTAAAGGGTTAGCAATCAAAATACCCAAAATCATTATAATCTAAAAAAACAATGGGCCCCACAAAATCAAGGTAATGCCCTCCATCAATGATGAGGCAGGCACTCATTGTAAGAATCCAAAAGGATTCTCATTTAATGAAAAATCTCCTTGAACTCCCAGTATTCTCGAAAAACGAGTTCTACAGCAGATTCAAATCTGCAAGAAGAACCCTAAAAAAGAGAATAAGAAAAGGGAATAAAATTCCCAAAAGAAATTTCAAAAGAAATTTTCTTAGAAATCCCCATGGGAAATGGAATTAAATTCCAAACGACCCTCAAATGTCAAAGTCGCTAACAGGGTAAAACCCTAAGATCTCTAAGACCCGTGGTCTACCCAAATAAAAGTTTTTTTTAAAAGATCTCTAAGAGATCGTTCTAAGAGAAGGGCAAAGCTCTGTTAATGGGTTAAAACCCCAAAACGAGAAGAGATTCTTTTAAGAGTTTCTTTAAGAGTCAAATCGTGGTCATAGTTCTTACCAAATTTTGACAGAGTTTAACTCTAAGAAAGTTCTGGGAGTAGAGATCTAAGCTCTGAAAGGAGAATTAAATTATCAAGGAAGAAGAAAACTCAAGAAGATAATGGAACGGCAGTCATCTCAAGGGCCAAAGGCCCTATTTATAATACATGAAGGGACGGCTTAACTCCCCAGGAGATCGAACGCCGAAAAAGGTGACACCGTTGCACTCACGTGTGAGCCGCGTGAGCACAACGATGGGGGGCATTTGTTTCCCCAATATAAAAACCTAATAAAAGAGCAAAGCTGTGTTGGATTTAATGAGGCGGCGCCTCACGTGCTCTCCACGAGGGTGCCAGCGTCAGAGCCAATCTTATAGGATTAAATCCTATGGTGGCGCCTCACGTGCTCCCCACACGGACGCCAATGCGCAAAGCACAGAAGAGTTCATTACATAAGAGTTAAACTCTTAGATGGCGCCGCACGTGCTCCTCACGCGGGCATCAATATGCAAAGTACAAGAATACCCATCATAAGAATTAAATTCTTAGGTGGCGTCCACGTGCAAAACACGTGAGCGCCAGCACCCAAGTCAAGATCAATAGAATTAAATTCTACATAGGGATATTTCCCTAAAAATAGGGATACTCTCTGTTAAATAGAACCGTTGGATCAAAGATCCAATGGTGATGATAAATCACCAAATAATAGAATAAAATTCTATTTTGAGAATATATTCCCTCAATCTTTCTAAATAAAAAAAGATGGCTCTCTGTAAAACAGATAACCCTTGGATTAAAAATCCAATGGTGATTAAAAAATCACCACTTGACAGAATAAATTCTATATATGGGAGAATATTTCCCCGATCTTGTTAAAAACAAGAACAATATATTCTGTAAAACAGAAATCCTTGGATCAAAAATCCAACGGTGGGTAAAATTCCCCAAATCAATTTTGAGACTAATTAAATCAATTGGAATCTCTCAATGAGAGATTTTCTCAAAACTAATTTACAATCTGGCTCCACTATATAAAGGACCCGAGACTTCAAGTCTCAGAGAGAGAGAGGGGGAGATAAGGAGATAGAGAGGGGCAGATAGAGGAAAAGGGACGAAAGAGGAGGAGAGAGAAATACAGAGACCATAGATAGAAAGAACTGAAAATTCAATTCTCAAAGAAGAAGAGCTTCATTCTCTAAACCCTAGGTAAAGAAAAGAGATCAAAATATCTCTATTACCTACAACATCACATCTAAGAGTTTAACCTTTTAAAAAAAAGAACTTAGTTTTTTCTCTGGATCTGAGATCCACAAGACAAGTCTCCCACAAGTTGAGAATTTAATTCTCATCAGGAAGATCTTGTTCTTAAGAATCAAAGATTAGGGAAGAACAAATTTAAAGAGAAAGAATATGGAGTCCATAACACTCCAGGAACTCAGTTCCTTCAAATCAAGAACTTAGTTCTTAAAGAACATGATCCCAAATTCTTAAAATAATGATCATGGTGATCGTTAATGGTCAAAATACCATTAACAGAGATTTAAGTTCTCTTAAAACATCAACAGAGATTAAACCTCCATATAAAAGAAACTAGCGCCTCACGTGTTTCCCACGTGGGCGCCCTTCTTTAACAGCGCCTAGCACCTCACTTGAAACACACATGGGCGCCATATAAAAAGTGCTTAGCACTTCACATACAGCCCAAACGGCTGAGTGCTTAGCACTGATTGGGCAGCGCCCAGCGCCACACGTGCTCCTCATGTGGGCGCCACAAAAATAATAAGAATGCTTAGCACTTGTTCAGTCGAAAATATCGCACTTTTGATATAACATTTTCCTTACTTTTGATAAATATTTAAAGGTGTTTATTATAAATATAGAACATATTTGGGTTTATCTACAAAAATACTATTTACCATATGTTTATATATTATAATCAACATTATGAAGGAAAATGTATGCATATAATATTTATATAATATTTTGATAATTTAAATATGCATATCATATCAAATATCCTTAATCAATATTCTTAAAATATAATATCATATCAAATAGTTAGGATAATATCTCAAAAATACCAAATATTACTAATATTATTCATTGAGATATTGTGCAAGGTTTAGTTCAGGTCAGGAGATCGAGATGTTGAGATGTAGAGAATCAAAAATTTGCCGATAAAGTTAAATAAAATCAAAGAATTAATACTGGCAAAGACTCAGAAAAGATATGAAGATTTCAGACATCAAATAAATCCCCATGTAACATAACGAAGCAGCTTCAGAATTCTAAAGCCAAGATCTCACCAACAAACCGCGCTTCCGCGGCCAAACTAGCATCAATGCAGCAGATCCGCGGCCGATTCACTGAGTCAGGATTTGGGATTTTTAGTTGTGATTTGCAATAACAAACCCTAATTCTGAGGTTCTATAGTTTATAATTTTGGGGCTATACTTTACCAAGAATTTCTAGAAACCACCGGTGATTATAGACATTAACTCGTCTCTGCGTAGATTGACTGAACGCAGAAAGCCTTCCACTGGCAGGCGATCGTGTTTTTCAAAGGATTTCTCGTTCGAACATTAATTCAAAACACACAAAAGTTGGACCAGCGAAGGAAGGAACTGACGAAGCGAACGAGGACCGAGGGCTAAAACTAGAAATCATCAACCTTTTACACGAAACAAATCATCGTCAAAGAACAAGTGATCCACGACAGGTCCGCGATTCGACGCGATAAGGCTACGTGAGATTCGACGGAGCATCTACTTTCTACGAGGCCGAGATCGAAAACAACTTCTTCTTCCTCTTGTAATCTAAACTCGAAGGTTTTGTAATTGTGAAGTTGATTAATAAAGGTAGATCATTAGATTAATTATTTAGCATTTAATTTCTGCATTATGATCTCTTTCTCTATCTGTTCTTCTTCTATCTCTATCATGCGTGAGTAATTCTCCGCTTGATAGGGTTCGTAGGATTAGGGTAGAACAATGGATGAGAAAATATTTTAACTTTTTTTAAGTCTTATGAACTTTATAAACTTTAGCAAAAGAATCGTTAACATCCTTATCGGGCGCGCTACCAATTTATTGCTAGTCTCGACCGTGATTTGAGATCAGATTAACAATTATTTTGTTAAGGGCTAGACATGAATAGAGATCAATGAAAGGACAAGGGTCAATAGTGTGGAAACCCTAGTTTCTTCCAAGAACCCTAATCCGTATTCATCACTATCAATCTAGTTTTAAATCTATCAATAGATAAAAGGAGTAATCATTATTATTCATCCATGACTACTAAATCCGAACGAACCCTACAAGCATTCTTCTTATAAAATCTATATCTGTATTCAAACTAGATCTGTATTCTACATCCGTATTTTGACGTAGATCTAGAAACTATTCTCCACTATTCTTTATTCCTCTATTCTTCCTCTTTTTCAACACGTCTAAAGTAAGATTGAAAGATTCCACATATCCCTGAGGACGACCCGTACTCATCTCGGTCTAGCTACACGCGACACCGTTATTGATTGCGGTTACTATACACACTTTACAGATCAATCAAATGGCGTCGTTGCTGGGGATACGTACGTAATTTTTTATTCTTACTATTTATGTTGAATTCTTATTCGATCTATATCATAAAAATAAAACAAACCCGCATCTTGTATATTTAACGATTAGTGTGTGATTTTTGCGAGGGAATCTGGAGTCACTTTAGCGAGGAAATAAAAATTCAGAGACATTCATCAAGACCCAGAGAAGTGTAACAACTCCATTTTTTGTATACATAAAATTGATTTAAATTTGAAGTATACTTGGGGTATTTAATGTTGCTGTTACCACTTTAAGTATTTATTTTCCCACAATAATTACAAGAAGGAGCTTGTAGCTCATTGGTAACACCTTGCACTGCTGAACCAAGCCACCAGAGTTCAAATCCCCTGTCCCGCATTATTTTTATATTGTTTTTGTTTTAAATCCTTTAGAAGCCTAACAGTCCAAACACCATAACTCCCAAAACTTGAACTACACTTGAAAAAGTAAATATACCAGAATGTACGTCAGGAGACCCCCCACCTTCCCATGCCCCGACTCGGCCCGACTCGGCCGAGTCGGCCGGCGGACCAGCGCGGCCGGACGGCCGAGACCCCAACAGTAAAGTTTTGCCTTTTCATCTTCCTAACCCCCCTGCACACTCTAATTTATTGGATCGGTTCCAGAAAGTTAAATATACCCCATTTACTACAATTTTTAATGAATTTCTACATTTTTTATAATTTTTTATTTAAAAAAACCCTTCACCTAGCCTACCCTATAAATACAACCCCTACCCTCTACCCTATCATCCTAAAATCCTGAGCCCACTCTCTCAAAACCTTCTCAAGAGTTGTGTACTTTGAAAACAAGTTCGCGGCGAAGCACCGAGGAAATTCCGGTGGAAATTCTGGCGACGTTTTTAGGAACAACCGGCGACGAAGCAACGCCTCGGCAACCCCTTTAGTCCCCCCTCACTCTCTTGCTTAATCGAAACCCGTAAGTCCCATTCTATACCTCTTTCTTATTCTCTAAAATATGAAATTACAAAACCCGACGGAATCGGAACAAATCCGATTTCCGATTCGGTTTTCTATAAAATTTCACTTCTCACCAATACATTCATGCTTAAACATCTTTATGCTGACTATTAAACATTTAACAAACAATTTGAACAAGTTTCATCACATGAAATGATAGCGTTCTCAAACTATCGTATTTTCACTTAAATACCACAATGTTTCGATTTCACATTTAATCCCTTAACCTTACTATACATTTAAAGTAGAGCACGAGATAATGACCTACCTCCACACACACGCATATACAACCTAAAACGATATCATCAAAACTTAGAATACGATAAAACAATACTTTCATTTAAATACCATATTCTTAATAAAATCATTTCTAAAAGTTTTAGCTTTGACACACTTTTAAATAAATACCTCCTATTAAGAAAACACGATAAGTTGTGGATATCGGTCGTTTATCTAAACCTGACTTTGTGATGTCTAGGCTAGGCAGGTGAGAAAGGTAACTTTAAAAGGCCCGTCTCACGGTGATTCGTGAGCAGATCCCTCATTTCCTCACTTGTACTTACCTGGCCACAATTGGCGGTGAAGAGGCGATTTGAGGTATCTAACAACTTTTCGTTTAGACCATTTAGAAATAGGCTAGTTGACTTAGAAAACCCTAGAATCTAAAATACGGAAAATTGACATTTTTACAAATAAATACCTTTTACTTTATAAAACCGTTTTCTAAAGGATTTAGTATTTTACAATCTTTGCAAAGCGCCGCTACAACCCATTTTTGGGGAACCCGTTCGGGATGGTGCGGATTATCGCACATCCTCGGGCTTAGTAGTGCGAGATTCAGACCTCCGCAAGGAGCATTCGGTCTCGAAAGGTTTAAAATACGACATCTTAAGAAAATGAGATTTTTGGAATATAAAATATTTATTAAAATTATCTTTGTATAAATATATGTATTTTTATCATTTAAATATCTATTTTATTATGATATAAATATTTTACCTTTTTCTAAAAATCACAAGAATAAATTTTACATTAAAATACCATGAACTTCAAATAAATCAATATTATAGATAAATACCTTTATTTATAAAAACTAGGATATTTTCACTAGAAATGTCAGAATATAAAATCCACCATCATTACAACTCTAAAGACGAGTAATAAATACTTGAGGTGTATTTTGAAAAGTATATAAAAGTATTTTTACAAAAAAATCTCTCAAGTTTTATAAATTACCCTAAGGACCCTAGCAATTATAGGACTTCGATTTACACTTCTAACTGTCTGAATCGGGCTTGAGTTTAATTAATCTGACTTGAATATGATTCAAGTCAATCTACAATCTACAATATTCCAATTCAATATGAACACATGAATCCATGAATTCAATTATCAATTTATACCACTTAACTGAACCGAACCATAGATATATTCTTTTTACATGATTCTCAGTTATTCCATTTATATGACCCTACGGTTACAACTGTTTCCTGATATTATGGTTTCGGTCAGTCAGTCAATCACTCATACAACCAATACAATTTACAAGATAACAATACAAACAATATATTACGGGGTTTAAGGGGTAGATTGGTACGGAAGGTGTTAAAGGTGGCACGAGATTGTCAGATTAAGACACCTAACCTATATTCCGTTGCTGTTGTACCGTGGCTTAACGGTTCCTTGTACATTCCGTTTGCCCTGGTCTCTAGCATATAGAGATCCTCCTCGTATACACTGGCATCCTTCTGTACCAAGCTACAAACAACAGCGTTAACACAACATTACAACAATAGTATACAACTTTAAAAGATATCTTCTTAATCTGTCTGTTCTACTTTTCTCTTACCTTTAGGACTTACCGAGCGACCTGTTCGCTGACGACATTCTATTTCTTTCTTCTTTGAATATCGTCGGGTGATTCGGACCCGGCAGAGATCGAGCCATCTGCAGAAGACTTGGAGCAGTTTGCCGAAGATCCAACACTTTAGTTCATTGTACACTTTTCCATTCAGTATTTTACATTTTCTGTTATGCCACTGTTTAGGCATCTTTTTATTTCAGTTGTATTTCCTTTCATGCATTGTACAAAGAATGTTAATAAATAAAAGTTGTTTTTCTTTTTATATCTTGTCTCTTGTGTATTTATTTTATATTGCTTAGATACGCTTAGCGTATGTACTTCTGAGTATATACGTAGTGGACCTCATCGCGTTCCCTTCGCCGTACACTGAGAAGCGGGGCGTGACAGGTTTTGTTGGTGGCCCATGCAGGTCAGAGCTGTATGAATCCATATCATGTAGTTCTGTTCTGCGTGAACAACCTAAGCAATATAACAGAAGAACCAGCAACTAAAACATTCTTTACAATTCATGTTCCTTGAATCTTGCAATTTCATATTCCTTGAATCTTATCATTTCATCTGTCGTAACCCAAATTTTTCTTCAGGGTTATGGATTCTCCGAACAACACCAGCACCAATGTCAACAACACACCTCCAACTCCAGCACTACCTCTCACACCAGCAGTTCCTGCGCCACCCACCGAGCAAACAGTGCTACTTGAGGCGATCCGCAGCCTTCTTGAGGGACAGCAACAACTCCTGAACCATCCCGAGACTGACGCACCGGGGGTAAAGCAATTTAGGGCTTTACATCCCAAGTAGTTCTCCGGAAAGGGAAGCCCACTTGAAGATGAGGAATGGGCACAAAGCATAAAAGATGATCTGGCAGCAGCTCAAGTGCCAGACATAGCTTGGGTCCATGTGGCGAAACTGCAGCTCACGGACAATGCTCGCAACTGGTGGAAGGCGGAAGAAAGCCGTCTTGTACAGCTTATTGAATGGAAGACTTTTCGCGAGAAGTTCGACGCGAAATACTTTCCTGTGACTGCCAGGTTTGCTATGGAACAGCAGTTCATTCATCTACAACAAGGATCGATGTGGGACAAATCAGTAGATGAGTACGACGCTGAATTCACCATGCTAAGCCGGTAAGATATGTCACAATAATTAAATTTTTAATATCACATACTACACAGCTAACACAATCCTTAAACAGATTCGCGGCACACTTGATACCGACGGACGAGATCAGAGCCCGTCGCTTTCAACAAGGTCTGGACATGGAGATTCAGGCTGCTCTAGCCACGGGAAAATTTCTGACTCATGAGGATGCTCTGGAAGCTGCCCGCAGTTATGAGGCAGTGATAAAAGAAAGGGGCAGACCTCAGTCTGCAGGAGTCAAACGCCTTGCCAACCAGATGGCAGGTGGAGCCTCATCCAGGCCACCTTTTATGCCAAGGCGACCCAGAGTACCGAACCATCGTCCCAGCCCAGCCTTTTGTACCTACTGCAAGAGAACTGGACATATGATGAAAGACTGCCGGCGAGCCGTCTTTGCTTAGTCTGCGGCTCAGCTACTCATGATATCGAGTCTTGTCCCCAAAGGCAAAACCAAGTTGCTGGACCCAAATCAGCAAACAATTACCCACAGCGCCCAGCCATCCAAGCACCCGCTCCAAGACTTGCACTACCTGCACCACCCAGAGGACCACAAGCTGCACCACCTCCTCGTCAATTCCATCAAGCTCAAAGGAACGTTCCGAGGAATGCTTATCAGGCCAGGAGGAATGTACCAAAGCGCCAGGCTTTCACGATGTCCGTGGAAGAAGCTGAGGCTACTGGCCAAGTCATCACTGGTAAACTTTCCTTCTCAAACTTATCCTTTAGTCTTGGTTACCTACACACTTTCCCTATACCTAAAACATATCCCACATACCTTAGGTACAATCCTAGTAGCCTCACTACCTGCACTTGTACTGTTTGATACTGGAGCATCCCACTGCTTTATGTCGCAACGGTTCGTCCGAACCCATGCGATTCCTGTCTCACCACTTGTATCCAACTGGAATGTCGGTTCCAGAAATGGCGTTCTAAAGGCAACTATGGGATACAGCTTGTGCCCAGTCATCGTCTGCAGCAGAGAGTTTTATGCTGACTTCAAAGTACTGGACATACCGAACTTCGATGAGGTTCTAGGAATGGATTGGCTTGGAACTTTTTATGCTACCATCGACTGTCGTCAAAGAAGGGTAGTATTCGAGATTCCAGACCATCCGGTCTTCTATTTCAAAAGCGGAGACCGTACCCTGGAGCCAAGTACCTTCAAAGCGAAGCCAAGAGAAGCAGTAGTTGCAGCAGCTCAAGCGGAAGAAGAATTAAAACCAGAGGTAGTTCGAGAGTTCGACGATGTATTTCCTGACGATATATCAGGTTTGCCTCCCGATCGAGCTCTTGAATTCAGTATTGATTTAGTACCAGGAGCCCAACCGGTAATCAAAGCACCTTATAGACTGAGTCCGGAAGGTTTGAAGGAAGTCCGAACATAGTTGGACGAATTATTGGCGAAAGGATGGTTTCGTCCCAGCACTTCAAGTTAGGAAGCACCTGTACTACTGATGAAGAAGAAGGAAGGCTCATACAGAATGTGCATCAATTATAGAGTCTTGAACGAAGTCACTATAAAGAACAAGTATGCACTCCCGCGCATCGATGATTTATTCGATCAGCTAAGTGGATCTTGTGTTTTCTCTAAATTGGATCTTCGTTCAGCTTATCATCAAGTGAAGGTCAAGGAAGCTGATATTCACAAAACAGCTTTCAGAACTCGTTATGGACATTACGAATTTCTAGTGATACCATTTGGAGTGACCAATGCACCAGCAATATTCATGAACCTAATGAATCAAGTTTTCCGGGAGTACTTAGATAGGTTTGTTGTCATCTTCATCGACGACATCCTGGTGTATTCTAAGAGTCGGAAAGAGCATGCAGAGCACCTACGAATTGTCCTGGAAACTCTTCGACAACATAAACTCTATGCCAAGTACAGCAAGTGCAAGTTTTGGCTAAAGCAAGTTGGTTTCCTTGGGCACATCGTATCAGGAGAAGGAATTTCTGTGGATCCAGCAAAAGTTTCAGCAGTTAGCGAATGGCCTACACCAAAGTCAGTGAAGGACATTCGGAGTTTCTTGGGTTTAGCTGGATATTACAGAAGGTTCATTGAAGGATTTTCGAAGATAGCAACACCCCTGACCAAACTCACACGTAAAGATGAAGAATTTGTGTGGTCAGAAGCATGCGAACAAGCTTTCGTAGAACTCAAGTCAAGGTTGACATCTGCACCTATTCTCGTAATACCGGATCAATCTGGAGGATTCGAAGTGCATTGTGATGCATCCGGTAAGGGATTAGGATGTGTTCTACATCAGCACGGTAAGGTTGTGGCTTATGCTTCAAGACAACTGAAGACTCATGAGCGCAATTATCCGACGCATGACTTGGAGTTGGCAGCCGTCGTCTTTGCTCTCAAGATTTGGCGCCATTATCTACTTGGTGAACGAGTGAACATCTACACATATCATAAAAGTCTGAAGTACGTGTTTACTCAGAAGGAGTTGAATATGCGGCAGAGAAGATGGTTAGAACTCATGCCGGACTTTGACATCAACTTGCAATATCACCCAGGGAAGTTGAACGTGGTACCTGATGCTCTTAGTCGCCAACCCCTAGCAAAGAATCTCACCGCTCAGTGGAAGCTTCAACAAGACTTGCATCAGATGGAGATTGAGGTAGTCATGCCAGGTAATACTTCAAGTTTGATGAATCTACAAGTTCAATCAACTATTGTCAATCAGATCAAAGCGGCTCAAGCAAGTGATGCTAAGTTGCAAAGAATCAGAGAACAAGTGGAGAATGGACTCAGAACAGACTTCATCATTCATGAAGACGGATTTTTGAGATACGGCAGCAGATTGTGTGTACCAAAAGGTCCTGTACGGGAAGAGTTAATGAAAGAAGCTCACAGCTCTCTCTACTCAGTACATCCTGGAGGTACCAAAATGTACAAAGATCTACGTCAGAATTATTGGTGGTATGGAATGAAGCGTGAAATAGCCAGAAGTGTCGCAAAATGCTTGGTGTGTCAGCAAGTAAAGGCTGAACATCACAGGACAGCTGGACTACTTCAACCGTTACCAATCCCAGAATGGAAGTGGCAACACATCACGATGGATTTTGTGAATGCTCTTCCTCGCAGCACAAAGGGTAACGATGCTATATGGGTCATTGTGGATCGACTCACAAAGTCGGCTCACTTCATCCCATTTCGAGTTGGCCAATCAACTGAGACACTAGCAAAGAAGTATATGGAGGTAATGATCTATTTAAGATTTAAACTCCTCATAATGTACTATCTCTGATACCCATGAACTCATACAGGAAATTGTGAGACTTCATGGAGTACCAGTCTGCATTGTCTCCGATCGTGACACCCGGTTCCGATCGCAATTTTGGCAGAGTCTGCAAGCAAGCTTGGGAACAAGTCTGAACTTCAGCATGACTTATCATCCACAAACAGATGGTCAGTCGGAACGAACTATTTAGATCTTGGAGGATATGCTCAGAGCATGTATGCTAGACTTCAAAGGATCATGGGAAGATCACCTGCATCTTGTGGAGTTCGCGTACAATAACAGCTACCAAGCAAGCATAGGAATGGCCCCTTTTGCAGTATTGTATGGAAGGAAGTGTCGATAACCATTAAGTTGGGACGATATCGGAGATAGGGAACTTCTTGGACCAGAGATGATAGTAGCAACCGTTGATGTGGTTCGTACTATCAGGGAAAGGATGCGTATAGCCCAAGATCAACAGAAACACTGGGCTGATGCGAAGAGACGACACTTGGAGTTCCAGCCAGGAGATCATGGGATCATGTATTCTTGAAGATATCTCGGAACCGTGGAGTGATCCAATTTGGAAGACGGGGTAAATTGAGTCCGAGATACATTGGACCGTTCGACATACTCGAACGAGTCGATGAAGTGGCATACCGCTTAGCACTTCCGCCCTCATTGGAAGGAGTGCATAACGTGTTCCACATATCCCAACTCAGAAAGTATGTGAGTGACCCCAGCCACGTTCTTGATCATTCCGAGCTCACTATACAGCCCGACTTGTCTTGTGAGCAACAGCCTGTGGAGATCCTGAACAGGAAAGTAAAGACACTTCGGAACAAGGAAGTTAACTTGGTCCGGGTAATATGGAGGAAAGACACTCAAAGAGAATCCACTTGGGAAAGGGAAGATGAAATGCGTGCAAGATACCCTCACCTCTTTGTAAACTAGTCCTCAAATAAAAGTTGTAAATTTCGAGGACGAAATTTTTGTAAGGAGGGTGGATTGTAACAACTCCATTTTTGTATACATAAAATTGATTTAAATTTGAAGTATACTTGGGGTATTAAATGTTGCCGTTACCACTTTAAGTATTTATTTTCCCACAATAATTACAAGAAGGAGCTTGTAGCTCATTGGTAACACCTTGCACTGCTGAACCAAGCCACGAGAGTTCAAATCTCCTGCCTCACATTATTTTTATATTGTTTTTGTTTTAAATCCTTTGGAAGCCCAACAGTCCAAACACCATAACTCCCAAAACTTGAACTACACTTGAAAAAGTAAATATACCAGAGTGTACATCAGGAGACCCCCCACCTTCCCATGCCCCGACTCGGCCCGACTGGGCCGAGTCGGCCGGCGGACCGGCCAACTCGGGACGGCGCCGCCGGCCGGACTCGGCCGGACGGCCGAGTCCCCAACAGTAAAGTTTTGCATTTTCATCTTCCTAACCCCCCTGCACACTCTAATTTATTGGATCGGTTCCAGAAAGTTAAATATACCTCATTTACTACAATTTTTAATGAATTTCTATATTTTTTACAATTTTTTATTTTAAAAAAACCCTTCACCTACCCTACCCCTAGCCTACCCTATAAATATACCCCCTACTCTCTACCCTCTCATCCCAAAATCCTGAGCCCACTCTCTCAAAACCTTCTCAAGAGTTGTGTACTTTGAAAACAAGTTCGCGGCGAAGCTCCGAGGAAATTCCGGCGGAAATTCCGGCGACGTTTTTAGGAACAACCGGCGACGAAGCAACGCCTCGGCAACCCCTTTAGTCCCCCCTCACTCTCTTGCTTAATCGAAACCCGTAAGTCCCATTCTATCCCTCTTTCTTATTCTCTAAAATACGAAATTACAAAACCCGACGGAATCGGAACAAATCCGATTTCCGGTTCGGTTTTCTATAAAATTTCACTTCTCACCAATACATTCATGCTTAAACATCTTTATGTTGACTATTAAATATTTAACAAACAATTTGAACAAGTTTCATCACATGAAATGATAGCGTTCTCAAACTATCGTATTTTTCACTTAAATACCATAATGTTTCGATTTCACATTTAATCCCTTAACCTTACTATATATTTAAAGTAGAGCACGAGATAATGACCTACCTCCACACACACGCATATACAACCTAAAATGATATCATCAAAACTTAGAATACGATAAAACAATACTTTCATTTAAATACCATATTCTTAATAAAATCATTTCTAAAAGTTTTAGCTTTGATACACTTTTAAATAAATAACTCTTATTAGGAAAACACGATAATTTATGGACATCGGTCGTTTATCTAAACCTGACTTTGTGGTGTCTAGGCTAGGCAAGTGAGAAAGGTAATTTTAAAAGGCCCGTCTCACTGTGATTCGTGAGCGGATCCCTCCTTTCCTCACTTGTACTTACCTGGCCACAATTGGCGGTGAAGAGGCGATTTGAGGTATCTAACAACTTATCGTTTAGACCATTTAGAAATAGGCTAGTTGACTTAGGAAACCCTGGAATCTAAAATACGGAAAATTGACATTTTTATAAATAAATACCTTTTACTTTATAAAACCGTTTTCTAAAGGATTTGGTATTTTACAATCTTTGCAAAGCGCCGCTACAACCCATTTTTGGGGAACCCATTCGGGATGGTGCAGATTATCGCACATTCTCGGGCTTACTAGTACGAGATTCAGACCTCCGCAAGGAGCATTCGGTCTCGAAAGCTTTAAAATACAACATCTTAAGAAAATGAGATTTTTAGAATATAAAATATTTATTAAAATTATCTTTGTATAAATATATGTATTTTTATCATTTAAATATCTATTTTATTATGATATAAATATTTCACCTTTTTCTAAAATTCACAAGAATAAATTTTACATTAAAATACCATGAACTTCAAATAAATCAATATTATAGATAAATACCTTTATTTATAAAAACTAGGATATTTTCACTGGAAATGTCACAATATAAAATCCACCCTCATTACTACTCTAAAGACGAGTAATAAATACTTGAGATGTATTTTGAAAAGTATATAAAAGTATTTTTACATAAAAAACCCTCAAGTTTTATAAATTACCCTAAGACACTAGCAATTATAGGACTTCGATTTACACTTCTAACTGTCTGACTCGGGTTTGAGTCTGATTAATCTAACTTGAATATGATTCAAGTCAATCTACAATCTACAATATTCCAATTCAATATGAACACATGAATTCAATTATCAATTTATACCACTTGACTGAACCGAACCATGGATATATTCCTTTTACATGATTCTCAGTTATTCCATTTACATGACCCTACGGTTAGAACTGTTTCTTGATATCATGGTTTCGGTCAGTCAGTCAATCACTCATACAACCAATACAATTTACAAGATAACAATACAAACAAGACATCACGGGGTTTAAGGGGTAGATTGGTACGGAAGGTGTTAAAGGTGGCACAAGGTGGTCAGATTAAGACACATAACCTATATTCTGTTGTTGTTGTACCATGGCTTAACGGTTCCTTGTACATTCCGTTTGCCCTGGTCTCTAGCATATAGAGACCCCCCTCGTATACACTGGCATCCTTCTGTACCAAGCTACAAACAACAGCGTTAACACAACATTACAACAATAGTATACAACTTTAAAAGATATCTTCTTATTCTGTCTATTCTACTTTCCTCTTACCTTTGGGACTTACCGAGCGACCTGTTCACTGACGACATTCTATTTCTTTCTTCTTTGAATGTCGTCAGGTGATTCGGACCCGGCAGAGATCGAGCCATCTGCAGAAGACTTGGAGCAGTTTGCCGAAGATCCAGCACTTTAGTTCATTGTACACTTTTCCATTCAGTATTTTACATTTCCTGTTATGCCACTGTTTAGGCATCTTTTTATTTCAGTTGTATTTCCTTTCATGCATTGTACAAAGAATGTTAATAAATAAAAGTTGTTGTCCTTTTTATATCTTATCTCTTGTGTATTTATTTTATATTGCTTAGATACGCTTAGCGTATGTACTTCTGAGTATATACGTAGCGGACCTCGTCGCGTCCCCTTCGCCGTACACTAGGAAGCGGGGCGTGACAAGGAGCAAAGGAAGCCACAGTGAAAAAAATTAAACAAAGAACCCCCTAAAGCGCGGTGGAACCGCTGCTATTGTGTGCAAACGGTGGCGGAACCGCGGCGGTCTTGGGGAGTTAGGCCCCCAAACTTCTCTGGTAACTTTCCTACATCTTTCTCTCTCCTTTGAAAAATCCAATCATATATTTTCTGCAGGATTCTTTGCAAAATATTGCCGCTCAAAAATCTTTTTGCGTGTTTTGTTTTGCGGGTTGTTTTTGCATATTTTAATATGTACTTTAAGGGGCAAGACCACAATTCAGATTAGGTAGGGATTTCATCACCCTTCCTAGGCCCTACAAATCACAAAATGAGCATCCGCATAACTCTATATTAATTAAAAATATTTAGACCAAGACCCTAAGGACCGTCGCGCTCAAATAGGACAGAGGAAGGTCGTGGGTAATCTATCGCTTATCCGCATTTCTTTTGTGGTGTCTAGGCAAGTGTGTCTAAGGCAAGTGGTTACTTAATTAGGCCCGCTATTTTCGGTGATTAGTATAGCGGATACCTCCCACTTACCTGGCCACAAGAGTTATAAAGAGATGGTAGAGGATTGATCATGCGGTTTGTCCTTTGAAAGTCTAGGAGCGATCTAGTGCTTGACCTAGGTAACCTTAGTTCTAGGATTTGCTTATGCATTTTGTGATTTGTTGAGTCAACCCTCAAGTCCTACTTCAAAGCAAAACAATCCAAATAGAGCTTAAATATTTTCACCCTCCTCCCTCTTTTCACCTTCTTATAATAGGTAACCCAAAATAAAGAACTCTTGCCGAGTTTTCTATCCAGAACCAGATATTTCTTGTTAATCGCTTCGGTATAACATCCGACTCTACCATGTTTTTAAGAGATCGGATAGAGTAAGCGGAAAGAAACAGTTGGCCACCTCACTCTAGGTCCTATCAACCGCATCAAAATTCTACATCTTCTTTTGTTGATACTCCATCTAAAGCATGTGAGGGAACTCCTAAACGCATGTCCATCGCTGAGTATATAGCAAGTACTAACGGCCAAAGTTTCAATCCGGTCAAACCGTTAGGACAACAAACGCCGCCACCTTCTAAAGAATATTTTACTTCTCGGTTTGTGGCGTATATGACATCTGTTAACAGTCGCCAACCACACAACCAATATCAATATTCTTCTTATCACAATGTTGATCCTACTCCTACCCAATTTTCGCAAGCTTTCTATTCCTATCAATCCTACCCGACTTTTACACCTTCTCGAGACATTCCTTCTAATCAGTCATTTGGGAGTTTTACTTATCCACAAGAATTTCAATCTTATGCTGAAACCCCTTACCGACCCATGTCTAGTCTTGAATGGACTGTGGAATAATATGTGGTAGCGTCGAGCCGCACCAGAGAAGAATTGAATGAGTGCATGGCCGTTTTCAATAAACAAAACGAACGAGCAGCTAGTTTCAAACCAGCTCAAAATTTTCCAACGTATGATACGGCCATAGGACAAATTGAGAATTTGGGTAGTGAGAGAGAGTGGCACACCCTTCCAAATCAAACCTCCCCATCCCAAATTGAAATCCACAACTCCAGTTTCACAGATCTATCGAGTACACCTAATGATTCACCAATTGAAGATAGAATGTCTGATGAGTTGTGTGACTTTGTAGTGTTTGATTTACCCGATTGTGAGGAGTC
This sequence comes from Agapanthus africanus, assembly GCA_030015575.1. Taxonomy (NCBI): domain Eukaryota; kingdom Viridiplantae; phylum Streptophyta; class Magnoliopsida; order Asparagales; family Amaryllidaceae; genus Agapanthus; species Agapanthus africanus. The sequence goes on along the minus strand of JASDDO010000019.1, from coordinate 88,290,439 downwards.
CATTTCAAGTGAAGCCACACTCGATACTTGTGATCTCTACACCTCCAGTCTAGAACCACAATTGATTGAAAACCCTGCTTTTGATGAGGTGTCTGAGACTTGTAACCTTCACTTGATTAAGGATATTGACGTTGAGGATATATCGGATGATGAACCGGAAATTTTGGATGAGTTTGTCCCACCAATTCATCAGGTCCTTTCACACCCGTGTGGTCATCATTTCGAACCTTTAACTATTCTTCCCGAACCCCATATGCGTCTTGAAGTTGATGATAAATGTATAACCGAAAAGCAGAACGAAATTCAGCCTTCATTTCCCACATCTGGTTCAGCAATACTCGACACACCAATTTGTTTACCCATTTAATCTTCCACTTTCTCTAATTCTTCTTCTAATCTTCTTTTAATGATAACGAGTGTTGATGAATCACAATCCGATATTTCAAGTTCAATAATTCTAGAAAGACAACTTGATTTAGACTCTTTTGAGAATGAGATAGATGAGCTTTACGAGTCACCTACTTCCATAATTTTTGACAAATCAAGTGTGTTGAATTCTAGCGCGACACTTATTGACACTGAAACGTTTAATCGGACCATCGATGAAAGTTTCCAAGATATTTTCACCGATGAACTCGCATTCCTAAACGACACGGATTTTGTGATTAATCAACCTCCACCTGAAGAAGTCGAACCACCACCATTTCTTCTTATCCCATACGAGAATGTGACCATTCTTCCCATTCCTAATCATCCACATTCTCATTTCCATTCACCGTTATTGTTTCTTCTTTATCAACCGAGACGTAAACCATACCACCTCCTATCTCCCCACTTCTTCAAATCTCTGATTTTCCACCAACCAGTGCGTTACATCGATAAAAAATTTGAATGGTTGGTGTTGACTTTTGGTCTTTATAAAGCTTTACTTTGACCAATAATTTTAACCCCCCACCCCACCCAATAATTTTAAATGCTTAATACTATTTTACTCAAGGTTTGGGGGAGAATATTTCGGCTCTTGAAAGAAAAATTTTATAAAATTGTGAGCCAAAAAATAAGTTTGGGGGAGAATTTTACTTTCACTATTTCATGTCCCCGTTACTATCTTTTCCTCCCAAGTCTACAGTTTTTTTAAGCTTAACAGATGACATCAGTGAGGACACTGCTGTAAACATGTTTGGGGGAGGTTTGTGCTTATTCGCGCGTTGCTTTGCATTATACTATATATAAGCACAAAAAAAATTTGATAATGAAAGTTTGAAAGTGAAAATTTACATATAAAAGATAGGAATAGTTTGAGAAAAGTAAGAAAGTTAGATATTTTCTTAAATGAAACTAGTAATAAGTAGTTATGAGCCGTTGTCCCAAGGGTTAGTAAGATGAAGGAAATTGCTAATCTGAGGATAAAAATAAGTCTGAAAAATAGTCCATATTCTTGAAGCCAAACATTTGAATGTTGATACCCTACTATACGCACTTACACACATCTTGAAACTTGGGATAGTAGAGTATACCTTGAAATGCACTTGTCTAAAAGCCTTAGTATGAAGGAAAATAAAATAAAATATAAGTGGTGAAGAAAAAAATGAACACTGATTTTGTAATTGCTTAAGGCAGCATAAAAAAAATATAGCGAGGGTGTTTTATCGCCCAGTGTCTTAGACCAACTGGTTTGGAAGCCACTGATAAGCCTTAGGTGTTGCAAGACTCAGAATTACGCCTTAATATGCGAGCACATTTTGTAATCGGTTGGTTAGTACCTCAAGAAGTATTAACGGTCGCATGAAGAATGTGTGAACAATTCCATCTAAAATATTCACCAACTAAAAAGTGCTAAGGAAGATGGACAAGAGTATGATAGCTTGAATTGAATTCTCTAAATGTAGGGATGTGTTTTACACACACGTAGGGGTATATGATCAATATTTGGAGGAAAGATAGGGAGGAAAAATAAAGACGATGTTTTATTGAGAGATGCTGTGATTTCTATCTTTTCACGACCATTAAGATAGGGCTCATGACAACCGAAAAACTGGTGTAGTTGGAAACTCTTATTTTCAAGTTCATTCTTTTATAGTTCTTATCTTTGTATGTAACTTTCACTATCTTTCTTTTATTATAGGATTCTGTGGATGTAATCCGCTGAAAACCCTCAGAAGACAACACTCCTCCTACTAGGGACACCTGGAGGTTTAACAGCTTGTTGCACATACTCAGTGCAATCGTGTTGCCTACGAAAGTGTGCTACTTAGGTTTTTCTTTCTTCTTTTTCTCCCTCTCTTGAATAAATAAGTTTGCTCAGGACGATCAAAGTTAAGTTTGGGGGTATTTGTTCAGTCGAAAATATCATATTTTTGATATAACATTTTCCTTATTTTTGATAAATATTTAAAGGTGTTTATTATAAATATAGAACATATTTGGGTTTATCTACAAAAATACTATTTACCATATATTTATATATTATAATCAACATTATGAAGGAAAATGTATGCATATAATATTTTGATAATCTAAATATGCATATCATATCAAATATCCTTAATCAATATTCTTAAAATATAATATCATATCAAATGGTTAGGATAATATCTCAAAAATACCAAATATTACTAACATTATTCATTAAGATATTGTGCAAGGTTTAATTTAAGTCAGGAGATCGAGATGTTGAGATGTCGGGAATCAAAAATATGCCGATAAAGTTAAATAAAATCGAAGAATCAATACTGGCAGAGACTCAGAAAAGATATGAAAATTCCAGACATCAAATAAATCTCCATGTGTCACAACGAAGTACCTCCAGAATTCTGAAGCCAAGATCTCACCAACAAACCGCGCTTCCGCTGCCAAACTATCATCAATGCGGCGGATCCGCGGCCGATTCACTGAGTCAGGATTTGGGGTTTTTAGTTGTGATTTGCAACAACAAACCCTAATTCTGGGGATCTATGGTTTATGGTTTTGGGGCTATATAAAGGATCGAGGGCTAAAACTAGAAATCATCAACCTTTTACACAAAGCAAATCACCGTCAAAGAACAAGTGATCCACGACAGGTCCGCGATTTGACGTGATAAGGCGACGTGAGATTCGACGGAGCATCTACTTCCTATGAGGCAGAGATCGAGAGCAACTTCTTCTTCCTCTTGTAATCTAAACTCGAAGGTTTTGTAATTGTGAAGTTGATTAATAAAGGTAGATCATTAGATTAATTATTTAGTATTTAATTTCTGCATTATGATCTTTTTCTCTCTCCGTTCTTCTTCTATCTCCATCATGCGTGAGTAATTCTCCTCTTGATAGGGTTCGTAGGATTAGGGTAGAACAATGGATGAGAAAATATTTTAACTTCTTTTAAGTTTTATGAAGTTTATAAAATTTAGCAAAAGAATCGTTAACATCCTTATCGGGCGCACAACCAATTTATTGCTAGTCTCGACCGCGATTTAAGATCATATTAACAATTATTTTGTTAAGGGCTAGACATGAATAGAGATCAATGAAAGGACAAGGGTCAATAGCGTAGAAACCCTAGTTTCTTCCAAGAACGCTAATCCTCATTCATCACTATCAATCTAGTTTTAAATCTATCAATAGATAAAAGGAGTAATCTTTATTAGTCATCCATGACTACTAAATCCGAACGAACCCTATAAGAATTCTTCTTATAAAATCTATATCTGTAATCAAACTAGATATGTATTCTACATCCGTATTTTGACGTAGATCTAGAAACTATTATCCACTATTCTTTATTTCTCTATTCTTCCTCTTTTTCAACACGTCTAAAGTAAGATTGAAAGATTCCACATATCCCTGAGGACGACCCGTACACATCTTGGTCTAGCTACACGCGACACCGTTATTGATTGCGGTTACTACACACACTTTACAGATCAATCAGCACTCCATAAAAAGCCAAAACGGCCGAGTGCTTAACACTGATTGGGCAGCGCCTAGCTCTTCACGTGTTCCTCACGTGTGCACTATCAAAAAAAGAAAAGAAGAGAGAAAAGAGCTTAGCACTCTACATACAGCTAAAATGGCTGAGTGTTCAGCGCTCATTGGGCGGCGTCCATAATTAAATGCTTCACATGACACCCATATGAGTGTCAGAGCGTCAAATAAGTGCTTAGCACTTTTGCATTAAAAAAATAGGCTGAACAAACAGAGCCCAAATAAGTGCTTAGCACTTTTGAATGAAAAAGAAAAAGAGTGGGCAGACTAAGCCCAAATTGGTTAAGTCTCTGAAGTTTCTTGCAGCTGAGCCCAAATGCTCTTTTGATGGATCTTAAGTAAAAATGATCCTCAAAAATATTGTTAAACTGATTTTAGTCTTAAACATGATTAATAATCTCTCATTGATGATATCCAAAATGATATCCATCCCATATATCCTAAGGTAATCTTAGTCTCAAATATGACTAACGATTCTTAGGTCCACCACAACTCTTTTTCCCCTCAAATATGTGATTTGGTTCAAGGGTATATCTTTCCACACCTCTGATATATGCTGTTGTAATTCCTCAACGTCTTCAGAGAGATGGCAGGCCTGACAACCAACAGCTCCTTTCGTCATATATTGATGCACTTCCAAATTGACATGCAGACCTCAGAACCTCGCCTCAAATATGGCAACATTGGACCGAAATGTCCCTAAACTAAAATTTCGCTTCAAACATGACGATAATGGATCGAGACGTCTCTAAACTAAAATTTCGCCTCAAATATGGAGATAATGGACCGAAACGTCTCTAAACTAAAATTTCGCCTCAAACATGGCGATAATGGACCGAAATGTCCTTAAACTAACATTTGTCCCCAAAATGAGAATGTTGGACCGAAATGTCCTTAAACTAACATTCGTCCCCAAAATGGGAATGTTGGACCGAAATGTCCTTAAACTAACATTCGTCCCCAAAATGGGAATGTTGGACTGAAATGTCCCTAAACTAAAATTTCGCCTCAAACATGGCGATGATGGACCGCGATGTCCTTCAACTAAAATAATTGGGCCTAAATGCTTATATGTTTTAAGTCGATTTTAATCTCAAACCAGATTAACGGTCCTTAAATAAAACAAACCCAAATCTAAGATATACGGATTTGGACTAATCCGCGCGACGACATAAATTAATCTCCGTATACAATCCACGGGCAACCAAAACAAACAAAAATACACACGACACGAAGTGAACTTCTGGAGCAGGAGAAAGTGGTTATCGCAATGCGGTAACGTAATTAACTGCAGGGGATTGCGCCTGCAGGGAAGAGCGTCCCTACAATCAAAAACCCCTTATAAAATGAGGGGGAATCTGATAAAATCTGCTACAACGGTCGCGTCTGTCCAAACCTTTGATATATGGTGCCATAAATCAACTTGATATCTTCAGAAAGGTGGACTAATAAATCCAAATAATATCTGCCCCCAGAATTCAGGCCAGACGTCCCAACGTCTCGGTCCGGTTTCCGGCGGTGAACACCTCCCACTTACCTAGCACTTACCTGACCACAAGATTGATAAGGAGGTAGTAAAGGATTGATCCTACGACTTGTCTTTTGGAAGTCTAGGAGCGGTCTAGTAACTTGATCTAGGTGACCCTAGTTCTAGGGATTGATTATGCATTTTGTGATTTGTTGAGTCAAGCCTCACGTCCGACATTTTTTCAAAACAAACCTTCTTAAAATCGTTCTCACACACGCTGCCACGTGCACTAAACCCGCTTAGTTCATGATCAGCTGGACACGGGATTCTAGTGCCCGTCTTGTCTGCATTTTTGCTATCGACTCCGAAGTCGGTGCTTTTTCATCTTCTATTTTTCTTCCACCTACCACAACTCCCAAGATGGACAGATCTCCATCAGATTTTAACAACAACATCCTGCCACCACCCGTAGGTGCGTAAAATTCACCGCGCATCTCTCTTCAAGAAAGATGCTACCCCGTACGTGGACCCCTTCCTACTTGTCTGTCTCTTCTACCAGCCAATGGGGATAATTTGGAAATTAAACCCCACTTCATCAACTTGTTGCCCAAATTTCACGAGCTTGAAGCTGAAGACGCATATGTTTTCATAACCAAGTTCGAAAACGTATATGCTATAATGAGTACTACCCAACTATCAGGGGATGCTCTACGATTACGTCTTCTCCCTTTTACCTTGTGCGATCTAACAGAAAAATAGGTTTATAGCACTGCCGCACATTCTATCGCTAAATGGAATGAATTAGTTATAGCATTCCTTATGAAATTTTATTCTCATCACAAAACCGCCCGTGTTCGAAGCGAGATTAACTAGTTTACTCAACTTCCCAACGAACCCTTTTGGAAATGCTTTGAACGGTTCAAATATCTCCTTGTCCAATGCCCTCATCACGGAATCAACAGATGGCAACTTTGCCGAATTATATATGAGGGTGTTAATCCAGCGACAAAACAAATACTAGAAACCATTTCTCAATGTCATTTCATGTCAAAAGACGATGGCGAAGCATGGCAATTTCTAAAAGATCTCGCCGAACAAACGTTACAATGGGAGAGCACTAGACCAACATCATCTTCATTTAGGGTAGGTATCCATCAGCTCGATATTTTCATCGCAGTAAAAGCCGAAATGGCCGCGATACAAAAGAAACTCGAAGCTATAGAAAACAAATTCTCTTCAGCCTCCCGAAAACAAGTTACACTCCCCAAAACCGTGTGTAGTTGTTGTTTTGACCCATCCCATTTAACGGAAGAGTGTCCTTTGAATTCTCTGTCTTAAGGTCATGAACAAACTAATGCTGTTTTTCAGCAACAACCTAGAAATAACCCTTATTCATCCACATATAATCAGGAATGGAGGAATCGTCCTAATTTTGCTTGGAACCAGAACCAATCTCAAAACCAAAATCAGTTCCTAAGCCAAAATAACTATCAAAGACTTACTCCACAGCAACAACCGCCACAACCACAAATTCAGCAGCCCTTTCAACCGTAATCTTTTCAAAATCTAGCCAACAACTTTGCTCCGTATAATAATATTGCGACGGCCAATACCAAAAAAATTTCTGCACTCGAACGAAACTTAGAAACGTTCATTAAACAATCCACACAAACGACGGCTAATTTAACATCTTCTATAAAAACGTTAGTGCAACACACCGTTTCCCACGGTGAAAACATAAAATTGATAGAAGCACAAATTGTACAGTTAAATGCCGCGATGAGTGAGAGGGGGAAAGAGACACTTCCATCTCAACCTCTACCAAATTCCGGTCACTCACAAAGAGCAAATCTCATCCTTCAAAATCATAATGTGGGCGTCGTAACTACGTTGAGATCGGGAAGAGTGCTAAATAACAAAATTGGTGAACAAGTTGAAGTTGATGGCATTGATGAAACCCCGGCTACTACTTCTACTCTTACTTCTTCTAATCCAACATCTTCCGAGCCTATTCTCCATTTTCCACTAGGCTCGAACCCTCAACCCACTTCCTTGAAGGAATTACCATCTACGACCATCCCAAATCCAATTTTGGGATCCATTCTATCTCCACAAACTTCTCCTCAAAAGTTGGACCCAACCCTTATTGATAAAGCTCCTTTTTTCAAACAGGTTAAGGGCCAATAGACCAAGTCCCCAAATGGAGAAGATTGTGGAAATTTTTAAATAAGTTAACATAAATATTCCTCTCCTAGATGCTATCCAACAAGTTCCATCCTATGCGAAAATTCTAAAAGACTTGTGCACTAGGAAAAGAAAAATTCAAGTGCCTAAAAAAGTTTTCTTAGCGAGTAATATGAGCAATTCTCTTACCCAATTGGTACCCACGAAACGTAAGGACCCCGGTTGTCCTACAATATCTATAACTATTTGAGATAAAAATATCAATCGTGCTCTACTCGATTTAGGTGATAGTGTTAACTTGCTCCCGTATTCTTTCTATAAGCAATTAGGCATAGGAGAGTTGAAACCTGCACACTGCACTCTCCAGATGGCCGATCGATCTATCACCCAACCAAGGGTGAGCTAGTGGACATGAATCAAAGTAAGGGAATTTATATTCCCTGTGGACTTTATAGTTATAGATACACAGACTGTAGCAAACCCACGAAACCAAATTCCGGTGATTCTAGGTCGACCTTTTCTAGCAACTTCCAACGCGATAATCAATTGTCGTAACAGTTCAATGAACATGTCCTTTGGAAAGATGAAAATTGAGCTTAACATCTACAAGTTAGGAAGACAACCCTCCGAACCCTATGCTCATATAATAGATGTATATTCTGTCGAAAAGATAGCTTCCGACAGTTGCGAATTTGAGAACTTCACGATACTAATCTCGACACCTCTAGTGCATTATTTTTTTATCCTGCTATTTATTATACACGTGAAGAGCCTTCTGTCAACAAGTCCGCACCCAAGTCCGAATCCTTTAAATTGTCGAATGATTTAGTCGAGCTATCCGAGTATCATACCTTTCTTTCCGATGGAATTATCATTCGGAATATCGATGGAAGTTTTGAAGACATATTCGCCGAAGAACTCGCATTCCTAAAAGACATGGATGTTGTGATGAATCAACCTCCACCCAAAGAAGTTGAACCGCCACCCCTTCTTCTTATCCCATACGAGAATGTGACCATTCTACTCAAACCTTATCATTCACATTCTCGTTTTCATCTGCCGTCACTGTTTCATCTCTATCAATCGAGACATAAACCCGTTCAATTACACTTCTTATCTCCACCCCACTTCTTCATGTTTATCCATGACATGATCTTGTACCAACCATGGTATTACATTGATAAAATATTTGAATGGTTGGTGTTGACTTTTGGTCTTTATAAAGCTTTGCATAGACCAATAATTTTATCCCCCCTCTTATAATTTTAAAATGCTTAAAACACTGTTTTACTTAAGTTTAGGGGAGAAAAATATTTTGGCTCTAGAAAGGAAAAACAAATTTTTGCACAATTGTGAGTCAAAAATAAGTTTGGGGAGGATCTCACTGTCATTGACTTTTGTCCCCTTTTACTAATCATTGAGAACTTTTCCTCCCAAGTCTACAGGTCGTGATATTAAAAGATGATATCAGTGAGAACACTGCTGCAAATAGGTTTAGGGAAGATTTGTGCTTATTCACGCATCATTTTGCATTATACTAAATAAAACCACTAACAAATTTTTGCGGTAAAAATTTGAAAGTGAAAAATACATATAAAAGATAGAAAGAGATTTTAAAAAAGCAAGAAAATTACATGTTTTAAAATGAAGCTAGTAATAGGTAGTCATGGGCTGTTATCCCAAGGGTTAGTAAGATGAAGGGAATCACTAATCTGAGGATAAAAATAAGTCTGAAAAATAGTCCCTATTCTTGAGTCCAAACTTCTGAATATTGATACCCTACTATAAGCACTTGCACACATCTTGAAACTTGGGATAATAGAGAACACCTTGAAATGCTCTTGTCTAAAAGTTTTAGTATGAAGGGAAAAAATATATAAACAAAAATATAAATGACACATAAAAAATGGTGAAGAAAAATAAACACTGGTTTTGTAATTACTTAAGACGGTATAAAAAAAATATATAACTAGGCTGTCTTATCACCTAGTGCTTTAGACCAACTGGTTTGAGAGTCACTGCTAAGTCTTAGGTATTGCAAGACTAGGATATTACTAATTACGCCTTAATGAGTGAGCACATTTGGTAATCGGTTGGTTATTACCTCAAGAAATATTAACGGTGGCATGAAGAATGTGTGAACAATTCCATCTAAAAACATTCACCGACTAAAAAGTACTAAGGAAGATGGACAAGAGTATGATAGCTTGAATTGAATTCTCTAAGTGTAGGGATGTCTTTTACACACATGTAGGGGTATATGATCGATGTTTGGAAGAAGAGGTAGGGAGGAAGACTAAAGACGATATTTTATTGAGGGATGATGTGATTTCTAACATTTTTACATGACTATTAAGATAGGGCTTATGGCAACTAAAAACCTAGTATAGTTTGAAACTCTTATTTTCAAGTTTTTTCTTTTATAAGTTCCTTATCTTAGTATATAACTTTCATTTTCTTTCTTTTATTATGGGATTTTGTGGGTGTAATCCACTGAAAACCCTCAAGAGACAACATTCCTCCTACTAGGAACACCTTGAGGTTTAAAGACTTGTTGCACGAGCTCAGTGCAATCGTGTTGCCTATGAAAGTGTGCTAGTTAGTTTTTTCTTTTTCTCTTTAATAAATAGTTTGCTCAGGATGATCAAAAATAAGTTTGGGAGTATTTGATTAGTCTAAAATATTGCACATTTTAATGAACATTTTCCTTACTATTGTTAAGTGCTAAAAAGTGTTAATTGTAAATAGAGAACATATGTGGGTTTATAATATGTTTCTACAATTATAATTAATATAATTAGTGAAAATATATGCATATAATATTTAAATAAAATATTAGTAATTAAAATATGCATATCATATCAAATATTTCTAATCAATATTCTTAAGATACTATATCATATAAATGGTTAGAATAATATCTCGAAAATATCAAATGCTACAAATACTTTGATTTAAGATATTGTGCAGGCATTAGCTCAGGTCTAAAATCCAAGTAAGAGATCCAAGTCCAATCGGGATATCAAAACCGAATCTGCCAAAATTTAGAAGCAAATCGAGAAATCTAGCAACGGCAGAGACTCGGAGCAATATTTTCATAATCTATACATCAAAAGGATCTCCAAATATTGACACACAAAGTCAGAAGAAATCTTAAAATCCAATTCCACCAAAGCGCGGCGGAAGGGCGGCCAAACGTGGCATTTTACGGCGGTTCAGCGGTCGAATCTGGGTCGTTGGATGTGGGATTTTGGGATCATGATCCTAAATGCATCTTTCCTGTATGGAATCTATGGTTTCTGGTTTCAAGAACTATATAAGGAACCGAGAGCTATACATTGAAAATCATCATCGAAGAGATCAAGAGATCCACGCATCCGAGTGATCATCATCTATTCATCTACCTCTAAAAAGAGAGATTTAGAGCAAACTAGGGTTCTTGTAATATACTTTCTAAGGAAAATTGTAAATGCAATAGTTAATTAATAAAGGTAGTTTTTATTTTAATTCTTTTTGCATTTATTTTTCGCATTTAATTTCTGCACTTACTTTTACGCATCTTAACTTGTAGGGTTACCTAGCACGACAGCAAGGTTTCGGGAGGCACCATCCATACCATTTTTAAAAAATTACCATGCTACATAATCCTAACCCTAGAATCATAACATGAGAATTAGACAATAACAACATGTAAACAACTTTACATCTAAGTGAATATGGAATACTACCTTTGTAGACCGGTCATTCACTTCAATAGCTCCGTATAGTAGTCCCTTCGCTTCAAGTAGTGATCTTCCGGACTCTAGAATGGCTCCACAAGATGAAAGGAATAAGCTTGCACGAAGTCTTCGAGGCCGAAGATGATCTACGTCGAGGAGACACCAACCAAGCTACCTCTTCACTAATTAGGGATTAGTGAAGCTAACACCCTAAACTAAATGGCTAATCTAGTAGAGAGTGATGAAGTGGGATTTTTGCTCACTTTAGAATTAATTTTCTCACTAATTTTCTTCACCTCTCAAAAACTTAGAGAGCTAAGCTCTTGATGAAGAAGAAGATGAAGAGATAATCTTGTGTGTGAGAATAGCAACCATGGGTGAGATAATATCTCATATTAACCCTTGTAGAGACATAACCATGGCTAATTAGAATGGTTGGGTTAATAAATATCTTAAATAAAACAAAATTAGTGGACTAAGTCAATGGTTCCACAAGTTTCTACAAGCTTCAACCATGAACAAATTTCCATCTAATTTTTTATTTACTTGAAATAAATAAACCCTACATTATAATGAGTATGGTGTGAGTCTCATACACCCATGTTGCATGTATAATCAAGCATGACACAATAATATATATCACATATATATTAAGTGCATATGTGAGAAAAAGAAATGCTTAAGTGAGCAAATATTAGTTAATATAAATTAGCATATCAAATATACATTTATACATTAAATTATTAAATCAACATTTGATTTAATAATCCGGCTATATCATATATAACCGACTAATATTATATGTATCCACTTATCGAATCAACACTTGATTCGATAACCCGGCTATATTACATATAACCGACTGATATCACATATCGTGAGAATAGAATACAGTATCATATGCTCGTATTAATTTCAGTCCCGCATATATCACATATGTGCTCCTACTTCGTTTCGCCTGAGCCAAGAAACCTCTGTGTAGGACGCTAAAGACTCGTCAATACGCCGGCAGTAGGTGATGATCATATCAGTCACCCACAAGCCGTTAGAGGTACTAGCTGGACGTAACGGCTACCCGAGTATTGAGCGATCAGAAGATCAACAAGCAACCCTGCTCATACTCCTGTAAAGCCTGTCAGTAACACTACCGTACAGTCCGGTCTCTTCGTCTGATATGTCGCATATCAAGTCTAAGGGTAGTAAACATCAGACCCCAGTAACCGATAAGTCGTGCCAATGTGAGGCTCATAAAGGGTCGAGAAACTACTGATAACACTTACCAGTAAATCTCCGTATCATCCCTGACCAGGGACTTCCTATTATAGCCAATCGAGCACAGCGCAACATCAACCCCCAATACCGGGAGAGACGGATCCCCTCCTATCGCCCATTGCCTCCATGTGATTCGGAATTGTACCCAAAAGCCACCGTTTTGCACGTTCTCTTGAACGTGGTAAGGTGGAAATCAAAGCACAGTGGGAATCACACAAGACTCTATGACGATCTCGGGTCTATAGACTAACCTGTACCAGTGTCACCAGAGAACTGCTATCTGACGATAGGTATAATACCAACTAGGAGTTCTCGGCGAGTCCGTTCAGTGTACCCAGTCTCCACTGAGCACCTGTATACCATCTTTGATGTCAAACACCAATGAATATGGGATCATCTATCTCCCATCATATGAGTCAAGAAGCATATACGCTAGTCTACTCTGGAATATCGATGCCCTGTCTCGATACACTCTCGACTAGGAACAATTAAAGGATGTACTTGTGGACTACTCTGGCCCCACTAGTATGATCTCGAACATAGTCCTGGTAGTCAAGTACTCATCCTAAGGCCTTTATCAACATGTGAGAGCAAGACAGTATCATAATACAAGTCTCCATGTTAAGAAAAAGAGCAACCAGATAGCATACTATCATATCGAGCAAGAAAGTCCTCTCTATATATGGCCAAGCATCCACTATAATATACATCATATATACAATAATGGCCTCTAGGGCATACACATAACTAACATAACTATACTTTCATTCACCTTCATCCTCTCTTCTAAGTTAACCATGAGCGAGTAATTCCTAGCTTACTAGGGTTTGTATGATAGGATAGGACAATGGATGAGAAAATATTTTAATGTCTTTTATACATTTTAAAGCTTATAAATTTTAGCAAAATAAATGTTAACCTCCTTATCAGACGTGTTATCAATTTATAGATAGGCTCGACCACGATTTAATATTGGTTTAACACTAGTTTCCTCCAAGAACCATAATCTACATTCATCACTATCACTCTAGTTTTAAACTAATAAAAGATAAAAGAGTCGTTTTTAATTATCCATCCATTACTACTGATTCCTATGAATTCTACAAGCCTTTTTATTATAAATTTTATGTCCGTATTAAAATAGAACGATAATCAGATAATCAACCTTCTTTTATCAACTCGTCTAAAGCAAGAAAAGAGTTCACGTTTCACTGCGGACAACCCGTACTCATCGCGGCTAACTACTAGAGACACCGTTTTGATTGCGGTTATTTACAAAATACTTTTTCGCACGATCAATCAGGTCTATATTGTCTCCAGCCTATTTGCCTACACGTTCTTCACCAACTACTTTAGCTACATCTGTCGTCTTTTCCAAGTCTTCGTCAATATGGCATCAATGTTTAGGTCATGCATCCATGTTCATTGTAATAAAAGCTTTAAATCAAGCAACCATTTCATTTAATAAAAATTCTAATTCATTTGTTTGCGGTTCATGTCGATTAGGAAAATCTCATCGACTTTCTTCTTTAGGATCTAATAAAGTCTCTAAATTTCCTTTAGATATTATTTTCACTGATATATGGGGATCTGCACTTGTTGCATCTCATTTTGGATATAGATATTATGTTCATTTTTTGGATGATCATACAAAGTTCTCATAGTATTACCTAATGACTTGTCGTTCTGAAATTCTTTCTATATTTATTAAATTTCGAAAACATATATAATCGCAAGGTAAAATTTTTGCACTCAGATGATGCTCGAGAATTCCTTTCTCATGATTTTCAAAATGAGTTAGAACAAAATGGCATTGGCCATTGCCTTTCATGTCCTCGTTCACTACAACAAAATGGTTCCGCCGAACTTAAGCATCGGCACATTGTTGAAATGGGTCTTGCTCTTTTAGCTCAATCTAATGTTCCGATTAAATTTTGGGATATTGATTTTGAAGCTGCAATTTACATTATCAATCATCTTCCCATGAAATTTCTAAAATTTAAATCTCCATGGGAATCTTTACATAATTCTCATCCAAGCTATTCCTTCTTAAAGGTGTTCGGGTGCTAGTGTTTTCCTTGTCTTCGACCTTACAACAATTACAAACTTCAGTTTCACTCTTCGCCTTGTATTTTTCTTGGGTATCCATCTGGATTTCATGGATATAAATGTTATAATCCATGGATATGACTGTAATGACCCTAAAATTTCTATACCTTCATATTATCTTATTTTAATAAAATATTATATTTAATTTTTTTTCTCTATTAAATAAATTAATATATTATTTCTTTTGCTAATTTGGTAATTTCATTACACTATATATTATCATTTTTAGTTTTATTTCAATAAGTAATATTTAGCAGTTTATGGTAGCTTGATGGTATTGATTAAATGTGTTTGAAGTGTAATATATTTTATTTGGCATACTGTAACAAAGTGTTGACTTATTAGTAGTTAAGTGATAATGAAATATGTATGCAATTTCTATTTTGATGTTTTGCTATTAATTTAAATGAAAAGCCTAAATTCACTTTTCTCTTTTATCCCCTTTTCTCTTTTCCCTTAGCCCACAACCCCAAAGTCTCACACCCGTTTACATTCCCTCTTGGTTTGATTTTCATTAATGATGATTAGTTTTGTTTTAGTGGTTATTAAATTTTATTAATTATCATTAATTAAAATTATTTGGGATGTTTTTTTTGAACCCCTGAAACCCAAAAGCAAAACAAAACCCAAACCATTAATTTCCTTCACCCTCTCTCTTCCCACTCTCTTCATTTCCCTCTTTATCATCCCATAATCGATCCCTTCCTCTTCCTTCAAACTGATCTCACCCTTCATCTCCCTGTTAATGAACTGACCTTCACTCTCTCATCAATTCACTCTGCCTCTATCTCCCACACACAGATTCTCCCTCTCTTTTTTCTCTCTCCCATACACACATACACACACCTCTAAGTCTTTCTCTCTCAACTTTTCTCTAAACTAACCCAAACCCTAAACCGAGCCAACCCCTAACTCTAGCCGGCCTCACTACTTTAGCCACTCCAACGACCCCTTTCACCCCCCTGTGACAACCCATCGCCATAGCCACCACTTTCGAAAGCATCGCCACAAAAACCAACAACATCCGATCAACTCTCGACTTTCGACACCTTTTTGGCACGACCACGAACTGTGAAGCGGGTCTCCGAGGCTAGGCCCGAGTCCAAGTGAGTACGACGGTTATTTCCACGCATCCGGATCTTCAATCCATCGACGTTTTAAATTTGCGTCCGGAGGTGTTCGACGAAATGCCCTAATGAATTTTCCATCATTTCTCTCATTCTAAATGCGGGTAAGTCCCTTCTCTCTCTCTCTCTCTCTCTCTCTCTCTCTCATCCTCTTTCTTTCCCTCCTAACCTTCCTTTTTTTAATCTCTTTTCTCTTGCCATGTCTCTTCTTGCACGTGCTTTGGTAATCCCTATGTTAAATAACATTTATAAAATAAATTAAATGTTCTAATGCATATATGGTTTGGTATAATATTTACTTTCATGTATATAGTGGTCATAATTCCTTATGTATGATCATGAATGAATATTTCATATCAGTAGTTTATGAGAACGTATGAATCGTATCATAACATATTGCATAAAAAATGAAGTTACAAATATATACCATGATTTTCTCATTCTCACATATAATATATCACTATCTTTACCTTCAAAATAATTTTTAGAAATTAATTTTCACTTCTGGAAATCCTAAGAAAATTAGGATAAATACTAGATAGAATTTCAGGCCTATAGTAAAAAAAATTATATCGAACCAAACAATGATTTGGGACTTATGACACTTTTTGTCACTATTTTTCTAAAATCTGAAAATTGCTTTTATCGGTCAACTTCTATGACACATAACTTAGTTTATCGATGTCCTAATTGAGTAAACTCAGGTGTTTTGGACATATACATTGAAATATCTATCTTTTCTTAATTATACCGATTCCTTAAAAATCGACTTAAAATATAGAAAATTACGTTACAAGATTAAGTGACGAATCTGGACAGGATCTGTCCTAATTCGCACATTGTTTTTAAATACGACATAACTTGAGCTTTCGATATCTATTCGTGACAAACTTTAGATGTATAGATGCATAATTGACAGACCTAGAATTTACTATATACCTGGTAACCCAAAAATGCATAGAACAATCCAATATATGCCCGATAATACACCCTATGGTTGCTATCCAGAAATCCGAATTTCTGTTTTAAAACCCTTATATTAAAATGACCATAACTAGAGCTTCAGAAATCCAAATTGCGCGAAACTTAGTGTTTTGGATAACTACATAGAAAGAACTATAGTTTTTTAATAATCTTTGAAACTTGAAAATCGAACCGTGTTTTCAAAATGTACGATGGTGTAGGATAGATTCTGATATGTTCTGCACAATGATACGAAAATTGGTATATCTCTCAAACCAGTAGTTGTATTTAGGCGCGACTGGAACTCACACGTTCATAACACTTAGGGTTATATTTTTCTTTATATTCTGAATTCAACTGACTTGAGTAATGAATCATACATAACACTTTTTATAGCATTGTTTCTGGTCGTTACTTGAACATTATACTTGTATCATTTTATGCTATGTACCGCTTGCTTAATGTATATACATGATTTACATGAATAAATACATTGCATGCTTGACTCGGCTTGACCCGAACCATGAATACGTAATGACTTGACATAAACACTTGACTTAAATACTTGAACTCGACTCGATATTTGAATTGCACTCTCGTATGTATTCATGAATTCGAGCAAGACTTGTAACTTTAATCATAGACTATTATACGCGGGGTGTTGGACAAGTTTAAGTATGAATCCAATGGAATCTCATGAGTCCCATTATTATAAATAACGTTGCTGTGGTGCCGAGCTGAAACGGTACAAATAACGTTGCTGTGGTACCGGGCTGAAACGGTACATCACGAATCCACGAATGAGGGCCCGTGTTTCCAAGACCCTGGATGATAGCATGTTGGGTTTGGAATACTTCAATAACAATTGAAGTCCCGCTATTTTGGGCCTGTGATTTCTTACCCCTAGAAGATAGCCTTGAGTTCGAGAATACTCTTAAGATTTGGTTGACATTCACACTTAAACTCACGGTAGTTAGATTACCTTTTAGTGAGCTATGTAGGACACATTGATAGTACACTTCATGTTCACG
Organism: Agapanthus africanus; assembly: GCA_030015575.1. Lineage (NCBI taxonomy): Eukaryota > Viridiplantae > Streptophyta > Magnoliopsida > Asparagales > Amaryllidaceae > Agapanthus > Agapanthus africanus. The sequence continues at coordinate 88,272,604 of JASDDO010000019.1, read as the reverse complement.
ACACCTTCACTACACGGCCATGCTTTATGATTGGTCTGTATTTAAAGAAGTGTGTGTAGTAACCGCAATCAATAACGGTATCGCGTGTAGCTAGACCGAGATGAGTACGGGTCGTCCTTAGGGATATGTGGAATCTTTCAATTTTACTTTAGACGTGTTGAAAAAGAGGAAGAATAAAGGAATAAAGAATAGTGGAGAATAGTTTCTAGATCTACGTCAAAATACGGATGTAGAATACAGATCTAGTTTGAATACGGATATAGATTTTATAAGAAGAATGCTTGTAGGGTTCATTCGGATTTAGCAGGCATGGATGACTAATAAAGATTACTCCTTTTATCTATTGATAGATTTAATGCTAGATAGATAGTGATGAATGAGGATTAGGGTTCTTGGAAGAAACTAGGGTTTCCCCACTATTGACCCTTGTCCTTTCATTGATCTCTATTCATGTCTAGCCTTTAACAAAACAATTGTTAATCTGATCTCAAATCGCGATCGAGACTAGCAATAAATTGGTAGCGCGCCCGATAAGGATGTTAACATTTATTTTGCTAAAGTTTATAAACTTCATAAGACTTAAAAGAAGTTAAAATATTTTCTCATCCATTGTTCTACCCTAATCCTACGAACCCTATCAAGCGGAGAATTACTCGCGGATGATGGAGATAGAAGAACGGATAGAGATGGAATTCATAATGTAACTAAATAATTAAACTACTAATTAATTAAACTAAAGATCTACCTTTATTAATCAACTTCACAAGTACAAACTTCAAGTTTAGATTACAAGAGGAAGAAGAAGTTGCTCTCGATCTCTGCCTTATCGGATGTAGATGTTTTGTCGAATCTCACATCGCTTTATCACGTCGAATCTTGGACCTGTCTTTGATCACTTGTTCTTTGACGGTGATTAGCTTGTGTAAAAGATTGATGATTCTAAGTTTAGCCCTCGGTCCTTTATATAGCCCCAAAGCCAGAAACCATTGATCCTCAGAATTAGGGTTAGTTGTAGCAAATCTAACCTGAAAATCCTAACTCCTGATTCGGTGAATCGGTCGCGGATCCGCCACATATTGCATGGTTTGGCCGCGGATCCGTGGCTGTTTGGTGAGATCTTGGGTGCAAATTTCTGTGGCTTTATTCTTGTGACACATGGAGATTTAATTGATATCTGGAACTTGAAAATATTTCCTGAGTCTCTGCCAGTATTGATTCTTCGATTTTTTTTAATATTTCGGCAAATTTTTTATTTCCGACTTCTCAACATCTCGATCTCCTGACCTGAGCCAAAACTTGCATCATATCTCAAAAAATAATGTTAGTAATATTTGGTATTTTTGAGATATTATCCTAACCAATTTGATATGATATTATATTTTAAGAATATTGATTAAGGATATTTGATATGATATGCATATTTAAATTATCAAAATATTATATGCATATATTTTCCTTTATAATGTTAATTATAATATATAAACATATGAAAATAATATTTTTACAGATAAAGCCCCATATGTGTCATATTTATAATAAATACCTTCAGATATTTAAGAAAAGTAAGGAAAATGTCATATCAAAAGTACGATATTTTCGACTAAACAAATACCCCCAAACTTAACTTTGATCATCCCGAGCAAACTTATTTATTCAACAGAGGGAGAAAGAAAAAGAAAAACCTAAGTAGCACACTTTCGTAGGCAATATGACTGCACTGAGTACGTGCAACAAGCCGTTAAACCTCTAGGTGTCCCTAGTAGGTGGAGTGTTGTCTCCTAAGGGTTTTCAGCGGATTACACCCACAAAATTCTATAATAAAAGAAAGATAGTGAAAGTTACATACAAAGATAAGAACTATAAAAGAAAGAACTTGAAAATAAGCGTTTCCAACTACACTAGTTTTTCGGTTGGCATGATCCCTATCTTAATGGTCGTGAAAAGATGTTAGAAATCACATCATCTTTCAATAAAACATCGTCTTTAGTTTTCTCCCTGTCTTTCCTCCAAACATTGATCATATAGCCCTACGTGTGTGTAAAAGACATCCCTACACTTAGAGAATTCAATTCAGGTTATCATACTCTTGTCCATCTTCCTTAGTACTTTTTAGTTGGTGAATATTTTAGATGTAATTGCTCACACATTTTTCATGCGACCATTAAAACTTCTTGAGATACTAACCAACCGATTACAAAATGTGCTCGCGTATTAAGGCGTAATTCCGAGTCTTGCAACACCTAAGGCTTAGCAGTGGCTCCCAAACCAGTTGGTCTAAGACACTAGGTGATAAAGCACCCTCGCTATATTTTTTTTATGCTGCCTTAAGCAATTACAAAACCAGTGTTCATTTTTTTCTTCACCACTTATATTTTATTTTATTTTCCTTCATACTAAGGCCTTTAGACAAGAGCATTTCAAGGTATCCTCTACTATCCCAAGTTTCAAGATGTGGGTAAGTGCGTATAGTAGGGTATTAACGTTCAAATGTTTGGCCTCAAGAATAAGGACTATTTTTCAGACTTATTTTTATCCTATCTTTCATATGTAAATTTTCACTTTCAAACTTTCATTATCAATTTTTTTTACTTATATATAGTATGATGCAAAATAATGCGTGAATAAGCACAAACCTCCCCCAAACCTGTTTGCAGCAGTGTCCTCACTGATGTCATTTGTCAAGCTTTAAAAAAAACTATAGACTTGGGAGGAAAAGTAACGGGGACAAGAAATAATGAAAGTGAAATCCTCCCCCAAACTTATTTTTAGCTCACAATTTTATAAAAATTTTCTTTCAAGAGCCAAAATATATCCCTCCCCCCAAACTTGAGTAAAATCGTATTAAGCATTTAAAATTATAAGGGGGGTTAAAGTTATTGGTCTATGCAAAGTTTTACAAAGACTAAAAGTCAACACCAAGAATTCAAATATTTTATCGATGTAACGCACTGGTTGGTAGAAGAACATGTCACCTATCGACGTGAAGAAATGGGGAGGGGATAAGGGGTGGAATAGAACGTGTTTACGTCTCGGTTTATAGAGACGAAACAGTGATGGTGGATTACTCGCATTCTTGTTATTGATAAGGGGGGTGGTTCAACTTCTTTGTGTTGAGGTTGATTCATCACAACACCCATATTTTCTAAGAATGCGAGTTCTTCAGCGAAAATTTCTTCAAAGCCTTCGTCGATAACCCGAATAATAATCTCATCGGAAAGAACAGGATGATACTCGAACTCCATAAAAGGTTCATATTCAGCGTTAGATATTGACCCGGACAGCTCGATAGAAGTGTCCATATGTGTATAACAAATAACAGGGTCAAACAACAACATACTAGCGGAGTCAAGATCAAAATCGTGAAGCTGTTCAAATTCGCAGCTGTCGAAATTTATCGCTTCGACAGATAATACTTGAGCATAGGGTTTAGAGGGTTCACTTCCCAACTTGTAAATATTAAGCTCAATTGACATCTTCCCGAAAGATAGGGTCATAGAGCCGTTTCGACAATTGATTATTGCGTTGGAAGTCGCAAGAAAATGTCGACCTAAAATCACCGGAATTTGGTTTCGTGGGTTCGCTACAGCTGTGTATCTATAACGATAAAGTCCACAGGGAATATAAATTCCCCGACTTTGATTAACATATCCTCTAGCTCACACCTAGGTTGGGTGATAGATAGATCGGCCATTTGAAGAGTGCAGTGCGCAGGTTTTAACTCTCCGATCCCTAATTGCTCATACACAGAATACAGAAGCAAGTTAACACTAGTTCCTAAATTGAGTAGAGCACGATTGATATTTTTACCCCCAATAAAAATAGAAATGGTAGGACTTTCGGGGTCCTTTCGTTTCTTAGGTAGTTGTTGGGTAAAAGCAATGCTTACATTATTCGTTAAGAAAACTATTTTAGGCACTTGAGTTTTTCTCTTCCTAGTGCACAAGTCCTTTAGAATTTTTGCATAAGACGGAACTTGTTGAATAGCATCTAGGAGAGGAATGTTTATGTTAACCTGCTTAAAAATTTCCACAATCTTCTCCATTTGTGGACTTGGTCTGTTGCCACTTAACCTGTTTGGATAAGGTGCTTTATTAATAAGAGTTGGGTCCAACATTGGAGAGGATTGTGGGATGGAATAGATCCCAGAATTGGAGTTGGGATTGTTTTAGGTTGACTCGAGGAAGTGGGCTGAGTGTTCGAGCCTTGGGGAAAATGGAGAATAGGCTCAAAAGAAGGTGGTGGACTAGATGAAATAGGAGTAGAAATAGAAACCGGGGTATCATTAATATCATCACCGTGTTCACCCACTTGGTTATCCAGCACTCTTCCTGATCTCAACTTGGTAACAGCACTCACATTATAACTTTGTGAGTGGCCAGGATTAGGTATAGGTTGAGATGGAAGTTTCCATTTTTCTCTCGCACTCATCGCAGCATTTATTTGTGCAAGTTATACCTCTATCGATTTTATACTTTCACCATGGGAGGTGGTGGTCTGTGTTAATGATTGGATAGAAGACTGTATTTCATCCATCGATCGCATGGAATGTTTAATAAACATATCCACGCATCGTTCGAGTGCGGATGAGTTTTCGTTACAAGCCGTTTGGAAAGAATTATTATAAAGTGTAGAATTGTTGGCCGGATTTTGAAAAGTTTGCGAATGAAAGGGGTGCTGACTCTGTGGGTGTGGTTGTTGTTGCTGTGGAGGAGGTCTTTGATAATTGCTTTGATACTGGTTTTGATTTTGGTTTTGATTTTGGTTTTGGTTCCAAGCAAAATTAGGATGATTCCTCCATCCCTGATTATATGTGGAAGAATAAGGATCATTTCGAGGTCGTTGCTGAAAAGTAGTATTAATTTGTTCTTGACCTTGAAACGGTGGATTCAAAGGACATTCTTCCGTTAGATATGATAGGTTGGAATAGCAACCACACACGATTTTGGGGAGCGTAAATTGGTTTAGGGGGGCTGAAGAGACTTTGTTTTCTATAGCATCGAGTTTCTTTTATATCGCGGCCATTTCGGATTTCACTGCGATGGAAATATCGAGCTGGTGGATACCTCCCCTAGACGATGCAGGTCTAACGCTTTCCCACTGTAGGGTTTGTTCGGCGAAATTTTCCAGAAATTGCCAAGCTTCACCATCATTTTTAGACAGGAAATGACATTGGCACACGGTTTCAAGCATCTGTTTTGTTGTTAGATCAACACCCTCATATATAATGCGGCAAAGTTCTCATCTATTGATTCCGTGATGAGGGAATTGTAAAAGAAGATCCTTAAACCGTTTAAAGTATTTCCAAAATGGTTCATTGGGAAGTTGGGTAACTGGTTAATCTCGCTTCGAACGCGGACGGTCTTATGATTAGGATAAAATTTCTTAAGGAATGCTACAACGAATTCATCCTATTTGGCAATAGAATGTGAGGCAGTGTTATAAAGCCATTTTTCTGCTAGATCGCACAAAATAAAAGGGAGAAGACGTAAGCGCATAGCATCCACAGACAGTTGTAACGTACCCATCATTGCGCATACATTTTCAAATTTGTTTATAAAAACGTATGCGTCTTCGGATTCAAGCCCGTCAAATTTGGGCAACAGTTTAATGAAGTGGGGTTTAATTTCAAAATTATCCCTATTGGCTGGTGGAATAGATAAACAGGTAGGAAGGGGTCCGCGCATGGGGCAACATCTTTCTTGGAGAGAGATACGCGGTGGATTCTACGCACCGAAGGATAGTGGCAGGATGGTGGTAGTAAAATCTAATGGAGAACCGTCCATCTTGGTCGATGTGGTGGGTGGAGGGGAAAAAGGAGATGAAGAAGTACCGACTTCGGAGTCGATAGCAGAAACGCGGACAAGACGGGCACTAGAATCCCGTGTCCAGCCAAGCATGCACTAAGCGGGTTTAGCGCACGTGGCAGCGTGTGAGAACTTAAAAATTAGTTTGTTTTGAAAAGTGTCAGACGTGAGACAAACCACAAAAAAAAATGCACACACAACCCTAGAACTAATGTTACCTAGGTCAAGTCTCTAGACCGCTCCTAGACTTTCAAAGGACAAGCCGCAGGATCAATCCTCTACCACCTCTTTATCACTCTTGTGGCCAGGTAAGTGCCACAAAAGTGGGAGGTATCCGCTATACGAATCACCGAAAATAGCGGGCATAATTAAGTAACCACTTGCCTTTGACACACTTGCCTAGACACCACAAAAATAATGTGGATAAGTGATAGATTACCCACGACCTTCCTCTGTCCTTATTGAGCGCGACAGTCCTTAGAGTCTTGGTCTAAATATTTTTTAATTAATGTAGGGTGATGCGGATGCCCGTTTTGTGATTTGTGGGGCTTAGGAAGGGTGATGAAATCCCCACCTAATCTGAATTTGGTCTTTGCCCCTTAATGTCCGTATTAAAATATGCAAAAAAACCGCAAAACAAAACTCGCAAAAAGATTTTTGAGCGGCGATATTTTGCAAAGAATCCTGCAGAAAATATATTATTGGATTTTTCATAGGTGAGAAAAAGATATAGAAAAGATACCAGAGAAAATTGAAGCCCTAACTCACAAACACCGCCGCAGTTCAGCCGCCAAAACGCACTTCTTGCCGCTGTTTCGCCGCGGAGTTGAGAGTTCTTTGAAAACTTTTTGCTACAGTGGCCTCCCTTGCTTCTCTGGGTCTTGATGAATGTCTCTGAATCCTTATCTCCTTGCTACAGTAACTCCAGATTCCCTCGCAAAAATCGCACACTAATCGTTAAATATGCAAGATGCGGTTTGTTTTGTTTTATGATATAGATCGAATAAAAATTCAACACGAATAGTAAGAATAAAAAATTACGCACGTATCCCCGGCAACGGCGCCATTTGATTGGTCTGTATTTCAAGAAGTGTGTGTAGTAACCGCAATCAATAACGGTGTCGCGTGTAGCTAGACCGAGATGAGTACGGGTCGTCCTCAGTGATATGTGGAATCTTTCAATCTTACTTTAGACGTGTTGAAAAAGATGAAGAATAGAGGAATAAAGAATAGTGGAGAATAGTTTCTAGATCTACGTCAAAATACGGATGTAGAATACAGATCTAGTTTGAATACAGATATAGATTTTATAAGAAGAATGTTTGTAGAGTTCGTTCGGATTTAGCAGTCATGGATGACTAATAAAGATTACTCCTTTTATCTATTGATAAATTTAATACTATATAGATAGTGATGAATGAGTATTAAGGTTCTTGGAAGAAACTAGAGCTTCCCCACTATTGAGCCTTGTCCTTTCATTGATCTCTATTCATGTCTAGCCCTTAACAAAACAATTGTTAATCTGATCTCAAATCGCGGTCGAGACTAGCAATAAATTGGTAGCGCGCCCGATAAGGATATTAACATTTATTTTGCTAAAGTTTATAAACTTCATAAAACTTAAAAGAAGTTAAAACATTTTCTCATCTATTGTTCTACCCTAATCCTACGAACCCTATCAAGCGGAGAATTACTCGCGCATGATGGAGATAGAAGAACGGATAGAGATGGAATTCATAATGTAACTAAATAATTAAACTACTAATTAATTAAACTAAAGATTTATCTTTATTAATCAACTTCATAAGTACAAAATTAAAGTTTAGATTACAAAAGGAAAAAGAAGTTGCTCTCGATCTCTGCCTTGTCGGATGTATATGTTCCATCGAATCTCACGTCGGTTTATCACGTCGAATCTTGGACCTGTCTTGGATCACTTGTTCTTTGACGGTGATTAGCTTGTGTAAAAGATTGATGATTCTAAGTTTAGCCCTCGGTCCTTTATATAGCCCTAAAACCAGAAACCATAGATCCTCAGAATTAGGGTTAGTTGTAGCAAATCCAACCTGAAAATCCTAACTCCTGATTCGGTTAATCGGTCGCGGATCCGCCGCATATTGCATGGTTTGGCCGCGGATCCACGGTCGTTTGGTGAGATCTTTGGGTGCAAATTTCTGGGGCTTTATTCTTGTGACACATGGAGATTTAGTTGATGTCTGAAACTTGAAAATATTTCCTGAGTCTCTGCCAGTATTGATTATTCGATTTTCTTTAATATTTCGGCAGATTTTTTATTTCCGACATCTCAACATCTCGATCTCTTGACCTGAGCCAAAGCTTGCACCATATCTCAAAGAATAATGTTAGTAATATTTTGTATTTTTGAGATATTATCCTAACCAATTTGATATGATATTATACTTTAAGAATATTGATTAAGGATATTTGATATGATATGCATATTTAAATTATCAAAATATTATATAAATATTATATGCATATATTTTCCTTCATAATGTTAATTATAATATATAAACATATGAAAATAGTATTTTTACAGATAAACCCTCATATGTGTCATATTTATAATAAACACCTTTAGATATTTAAGAAAAGTAAGGAAAATGTCATATCAAAAGTGCGATATTTTCGACTGAACACTTTACTTGTTTGTTATGCTCATGTTACATTTCCATGCTTACATAGTTTCCTTTAACATTGCCATGTTATACTTGTTCATGCTTCATTTCATCCATACTATATCACATTACACATTGCATTTCATTTATATATATCACCCATCTTTTGGGAGACTTACCGAGCGCAAGTTTACTGACGGGCATTCCACTCATCTTTGTTTCTTTGGAATGTTCGTCAGATAATCTAGAGACTGAGGAGGTGGAAGCGACTGCAAAGGATTACAACCAGTTCGTACCAGAAGTAAATCATTAGTTTTCTTTTCAGCTTTTCTTTTTAAGCAAGTCACATGTTTAGGCACTTTCTTTTTATGTTCAGATATCTTGTATCAATTAAACTCTGTAAAGTTGAAAATGTAAATATATAAAGTGGTTGGATTTTATTTTCACTTGTCTATTCTTTTCATTATTATATTGCTTACATTACGCTTAGCGTATTTGTTTTGAGAAACGATTTTCTCGAAATAAATATGTCGCGGGCTTGTCACGTGCCGTTACCACTCTTTTAAGAAGCGGGGCGTGACAATGACGTATGTTTATATCCCGTGATGTTGTGTTTGACGAGACATCGTTTCCTCACCAATCTATATCTGCTCAATCTAATTGCCATAATATATCAAACAAATCTATAGTGCCTCTATTTATTGAACAACCAGTACCAAATTCCTATTACATTGCTACTACTAACATGCCTTCTAGTTCTAGTGGTGGTGTTGCATCTATTTCAGGAACAACTTCACACCAATTGCAATTGGGTATTCTTGGTTCGCGTCCTAATACTGATACTCATTTAACATTGTTTAGACCCTGGACTTTCTGTACAAAATATTTTCTTCTTAAAGTACAGAAAAGAGTTCCTTAGCCTGAGCACAATTTAAAAGTTATTCTTGTTTAAGAATAGCAAGAAGCAAATTGTAGCTCACTGGTAAAGCCTTGCACTGCCGTGACATAGCCCCCGTGTTCGAATCTCATCAGCCATATATTATTTTTCCTGATTTTTCTTTTAAACTTTTAGAAAGCCCAAAAGTTTATACGAGCACTACACGTAAAAATGAAAAGTCTAAGAAAACAAACATGTGTAAAATAATATTTATACTGAGATGGACACGTGGCGAAGATCCGACGGCTCACTTCAACAAATTGGCCGGCAAGATTAGGATTTGGGCCGACGACGGTGGGCATCCGTAGGGGAAAAGTCCCCATACTCTGCTAACTTGACCCTTGGCCTACCCCCATTACCCCTGCACTGTTTTTTTTTCTCTGCAATTTAACAAAGAATTCAATTTCCTAATTAATCCAATTTTAAATTCATTTTAATTCATTCTTTCAATTCCAAAACCCTAATTCCACACTATAAATACAACCCCATACCCTAGCCTCTCCTCATTCTGAAATCCCTAGCCAAAATTATCAAATTTTTTTAAGTACAAGTGGAGTAGAAGTGGAGTTAGCCCAAGGTCAACTTCCGACGAGAATCTATGCAAGTTCCGGCGACCCCACAATGCCACGAAGGCTACCACCTTTTCTTCTATCTCCCCTCACTCTTTCTAGCTAGTAAGTCTCACCCCCTTCTTCTCTTTCTACATAAAAGGTCTCTTTTTATAAAACATGTCGGAAGTGGAGTTAACACCGACATCTTCTTTAAAAACCTTATAAATTCCACTCTTCTTACATTTTCTTCATGTATATTCCTACACCATACTTTTTAATCATGAAACTAATAATTAGAAACAACTTTCTCGTTAAATAATCATGTTAAATAACTTTAAATTGAGTTTTACATTTAAATACCATGAACTTCATATATTCATCTTTTAGTTCTTTTGATAACTATTACCTCTAGAAAACTTCACGGTGTAATGACCTACCCCTCACATACACACATATTGACATAGCACGATACTCTTGAAAACCTATTTTTGTGGCGATTACAACATATCATCAAAATACCATAAACTATAAAAAAAACGATTTTCTTTGAATTGTATTATCAAAATTCTTTGCGATTATGCCTATACAACCCTTTTTAGGGGACCCGCTATTGGATGGTGCGGATTATCGCACATTCTTGGACTAGTAAAGCGAGATGCAGACCTCCTCACGGAGTATTCGGTCTCGAAAGATTTTCATACGATTTTTAAGAAAAACAACATTTTCTATTTAATAATAAAATTAATTTTTTATAAATATATAAATATTATAAAACCACATATTTTCAAGATATAATAAAATTCTATATTTTCTAAAATGATAAAAGAATGACAAGTTTCACCAAAATACCCTCAAGTTATCCAAAAGACAAGTTTTACACTTAAATACCATGAACTATTCAAGCTAAGTTAATATTTACTAAAATACCTCAAATCTTATAAGTTACATCCATGAAACCCTAAATACGATAAATAAATACTCGAAATTTATTTTGAAAGTATATAAAATATTTTTCATAAAACCCCCTCAAGTTATATAAATTACATTTAAGGACTTTAGTAAATATGGGTTTAAGCAGGATCAATTCTCTTGAGCCTAAGGGAGCCGGAGAAAGTGAGTGCTTGCATATTTAAGGTAGAAAAACTTAACGGTATTATCAATAGTAATTATCTTGGAAAAAGACACAAATCCTGCCGTCCATGTGCAGCAGTTACCGATAACTCCTAAACCTAATTCAAGATCCAAATCAGTTCTAAGTGTCTGACTCAAGTTTGAGTCCAAATCAATCTAAGTCTAATCCAAATCAGAATCCAATTCAACATGAATTCAATATACCAACATATATACTTAAACCTGAATCTGAATACCAGAACAAGGTCAACATACAAACATGACTTGATTTGACCAAACCATGGCTATATCTTGACTTGGTTACATGCCTACTTGATACATCCTCAAACTGTTTACATGAACAACTTATATCCATGGTCTCGGCAAGTCTGATAACTACAATTTATACAATATACGTTACGGGGTTTAACGGGGTAGACTGGTACGGAATGTATTAGAAGTGGAATGAGATGGTCACTAAAAGACACCTACCTGAACATCTGTGCCGTTGTCCCGTAGGTTTTGACGGGACCTTGTACTACCGATTACCACAGTCCACGGAGCAAGTTGGACTCCTCTCGTATACACCGATATATTCTGTACCAAGCTACAAACAACTACGTTAGCATAACAAATATATACTTGTACCGATTACCAGTTCTGTTCCCTTTATTTGAACTATTCCTATCTCTCTTTTGAGACTTACCAAGCGCTAGTTCGCTGATGACATTCCTGTTTCTTTCTTTCTTTGGAATGTTCGTCAGGAGGACCCAACTCTCAGGAGACCAAGCCCAGCCAGGAGGACTTGGATCAGTTCACAGAGGAGCCAGACTTTTACTTGTACTTACCTTTTCATTTGTATGCCACTGTTTTGGCATTTCTTTTATCATTGTACATTTCCTTTTCAAATCAGTGTAATGTAAAGAAAGAATGTTAAAAAAAGTTGTTGTTTAATTATTACATCTCTTGTTATTCTTGTGTATTCATTTATATTACTTATTTACGCTTAACGTATTTATTTCTGAGTAAATACGTTGCGGCCCATCACGTCTACTTTCCCGTATACTGGAAAGCGGGCGTGACAGGTTTTGTTGGCGGCCCATGCAGGTCAGTTCTGTATGGAATCCTAAGCAATATATCACAAGAATTATAAGAATCGGCAACTATACATTCTTTACATTTCAAATTCACTATCCTAACCTTTTCTTTTTCTATCAAGATCATGGATTCTCCCAATAACACTAGCACCAACGTGAATGGAAACACTCCATCTCCTACCCTACCACCACCACCTACCGTTTCAGCTCCCATCAACGAGCAAACAGTATTGCTTGAGGTGATAAAGAGCCTCTTGGAGGGTCAGCAGCAGCAGACTGCTATTCTCTTGTACCGCCCAAAGACCAAGACACCTGGATTCAAGCAATTCCGGGCATTGCACCCTAAACACTTTTCTGGGAAAGAGAGCCCACTAAAGGCAGAGGAATGGGCTCAGTCTATAGAAGATGACCTGGCAGCAGCACAAGTGCCTGAGGTTGCTTGAGTGAGAGTTGCGAAGCTGCAACTCATAGATAACGCCAGAGTATGGTGGAAGGCTGAAGAAAACCGACTCGCCCAACCGATTGAATGGAAGACATTTCGCGATAGGTTCGACACGAAATATTTTCCTGAGACTGCCCGTTTCGACATGGAATGGCAGTTCATCCACTTGCAACAAGGCTCAATGTGGAGCAAATCCGTGGATGAATATAATGCTGAGTTTACCATACTTAGCAGGTAAGATAGGTCTCAATATTCAAATTTCTAATATCACATATTACACTTCTAACACAAGACCGTAACAGGTTCGCGGCACACCTGATCCCGACTACTGAGATCCGGGCTCGAAGATTTCAGCAAGGGTTGGACCCGGAAATCCAAGCTGCATTAGTTACAGGGGATTTCCCAACCCATAATCTTGCACTGAAGGCTGCCCGACGCTATGAGGCAGTGGTGAAGAAGAAGGGCAGACCTCAGACTGCCGGTGTGAAACGCCCTGCCACTCAGATGGAAGGAGGAGCCTCTTCCATGCCAACCTTTGCACCCAGGAGACTGAAAGTAATATTTAACCGGCCAAGTCCAGACTTTTGCTTGTACTGCAAGAGAAATGGACACCTAGTGAAAGACTACAGGTGTTGGGACTTTACCCGCGCGCACAAACGCGTATGTTTTGGAAATGGAATCGGTTTAAGGAAATGGATGCGCACGTGAGCTCGGTCTCGTTTTAAAATTTATAAACCGCAAGTACACGGCGCGTTGTAGCAAGCCAGTAAGTACGGGTCGATCCTCAGGGAATTGTGTATTAGGTTTTGTTGTTTAAGGTTGAACAAATAATGAATTGGTTGGTTTGTCACAAAAAAATAAAATACGAAAACAAAGAAAACAAGTTAAGGAAGAAATGACTGTGGTTTTGGCTCGGATGGTCGAATCGTGATGATTCCTTCGACGCTCCCTTGTTTATGAGTTGTTCGTTCTTGTGTCGATCCAGACGCGAAGCATGACTTGTCAAAGCGGTTGCGAGGCACAAATCGTCAAGTTGCCGATATTCGACGCAAACACAAAACGAGTCTGTTTTGTTCACTTACCGTTTGTATGTCCAAGCTTGAGATATCAACACTAAGTACAAGGGTTAGCAAGTATACAACAACATCAAAAATACAAAGTAGCGAGTGAGAGCAAATAGTTTTATTGCTAACTTTGCTAAGGGTTTGTGATAGTATAGGGTATATGAAAACCGAGGGTTTGTCAAGCACTTGGTCATGAAATACCGTATCTAAACTTAGCAAATTTAACACCAACTTGATTTTAACTTAAACATTGTGAAATGGGGAAAGGGAGTGGGTATGGTATATGAAGAGGTTCCAAAGTAACCATGGTTTCAAAATATCATATCGCATCAATACATAAACAATCTTTAAGTTAGAATCATGTTAAACACTTTAAACATAAATAAGAGGAGGAAGAAGGTAAAGCCTTTTATCTCACTTCCTTACTATCACCACAACCAAAGAAAGATTAGTTACACATCATAATGAAAATAAAGCAAGAAACAAAGAAGCAAGTAAACAAACAAAAGCAATATTATTAACACTTGATAAAATTGAGGTACAAGATATTAGTAACTTGTTCAACCTCCATAATGAAGCTCTCCAAAGAAAGCTTCAAGAGGGAAGAAGAAGAAGAAGAAACCAAGTTAAAACCAACACAACTCTCAAGCCTAAACCAAAAACTAAAAGAAAACTAGAAAATGGGTATATACTATGCACACCTTGCTCAATATCTGTTCTAGTATTTATAGGCTCAACTCCAGAATAAACAGACAATATAGATGGACTGATATGACCCTAAGAAATGACCATAAGAAAAATGGGGGCATTTGAAGCAAGTGGGGCCGGCGTCGCCGGAATTATTGGGGGGGCGGTCTAAATCGGAGCATAGAGGCTCGGATTGGCATAGTGGATTTGTGTGCTCTCCACAATCACAATGATGCTGTTTGATTTATCTGTTTAAGCCTAGTTTGCATTCAGAAATTTGGAGGGAACATGATGACATACATCACATCAAAAATTTAGCATTTAACACTCATGCCCACTTGTGCCTACATGTACTATGGGCAGCCCCCACCTAAGTCCAAGAACCAAAGAGCTATGTGCACACTTGTGTTGTGTTGGACCAAAAATGTGTACACATGATTATTTGCAAAAGAGCTCTTTGAATATCGGTTGGTTTTCTGTTCTGATTGCAGTGTCAGCTCCCAAACGCTATATCCGTGATATTGAGTGTGTTTCCAGTATTTTATCACGAATACCTGTAATCTGTAATTACTGAGCAGACACTGATTAATAGTACCGATATATAACAAAATTGATAATGAATGAGAGGTATTAAAATGCAATTTTATGAGATGAACAAATACCCCCAAACTTATCTTTTGCTTGTCCTTAGCAAAACAAAACATCCTAACCTCACTTTCGCAGGGAACGCGATTGTACCGAGCATGTGCAACATGTCGTTAAACCTCTAGGTGTCCCTAATAGGAAGAGTATTGTCTCCTGAGGGTTTTCAGCGGATTGCACCCACAAAATCTAGTCAAGTTAGCGCTGTGGAGACACTGTTGATTCTAATCTTAAGTTAGAGATCAAAGTTTGAAGTTCTATCACCCAAGTTAGAAACGTTAAACTCTATTTTTCACTCCTCACAAATTGTTTAACATAAGCTTATACACGTCTTTACGTAATTGTGCGGATAGTGTCCACAAGTTTTTAAGAACTTGATTAGGGTCATCATGTCATAGTTACAGACTAGGATAGACTTCTAAAGGATCACACGAGTTTGAAAGGAGTTAAGATTTTCTCAAGTTTTATTCTCCAGTTAGGTTTCAAGTTAGAATATATATCATTTTTAACAGAGAACCTAAGTCTTACACTTCACTCCTACCTTTCACATGTTTTTGTTCATACACACCCAAGTTATCGTGCAAAACGTTTTTTATAAATATACCTTCATATCTTCGTAAAAAAATGTTTTAATAGAAAAATCGTCTCCGCCAAAATTATTCTCCCACAAAGAACCATGAGAACTTTTAACTCGGAAAGAACACTTGCTTAACTTGCTTTATTTGGCGATTGGAAACTTAGTGAGATTTAGGTCAATGACTCCCAAACCAGATGGTTTTAGGGCATTAGGTGTGGAGACACCCCAAGAACTTAATTACCCAAGTTACCAAGGCCACAAAACAAAAGACTCATTTTATTTATAATATTCTGAACTTAGTGAAAACGGAGATATAACCAGCATTTCTTTTAAATCCGAAGACGTTATAAGTGGATAAGGTGTGTAATTACTCCAATAAGGTTCCAGATGGGTTATTTTTCAGACTTATAGCTTCTAAGACATCAATAATATCCTTCATATCTACTTCACTTTATGAATAATTCTTGGTATTACTTAACTCAGAACAAACCTGTTTGATCCTAAAGATATTTATTAATTTTTTAAAGTTTTACAGACATGTCAGACTTTCATCAAATTCTCAAACACTTACGACACGTGTCAAGTGTATAAAAGACGCATATTAGCTACGGTTAAACTCAAAGGAGGGTTATCTTTCGTGTTTTCAATCTCACGAAAAGGATTTAGTTATTTCTAACTTATCGACCGAACCGTCAGACATCGAATCTAAGTTCCCCCACTAGCTAACATGAAAAAGTTTTTATATTTTTGGGAAATTTTTTCAATTTTTATGGGTTTTTTAATATGTATGCAATGCAGAATATACACATGATGCAGCAAAATAAACGCAGTGCTCACCCCCAAACCTGAGTTTTACGATGTCCTCATCATTGCCCCCGTCATTGGTAGCTAGACTTAGACATCGGGGTGAGAATTTTATTCAAAGAAAAAGAAAAAATCTAAGACTAATTACAGCATATACAGGTTAAAAAATTGGGTTAGTCCAGAAATTAATACCAGCCATTTAAAAATTTTGTCAATATAGTGCAAGGGCTGGTAAAAGAATATGTATATAACAAAAAAGAAAAAGAAAAAACAAATGTATATGTTAGTTGTTAGTGAAGGTCCTGGGCGTGTAAAAATAGGGATCAGAAGACGTTGAAGGTGAATATGAAGTTTTGAAGAGGTCAAAGAATTGTTGCCCGAATGAATTGAATTTTCAAGAAGCACGTGTTGAGTTACAAAGTCAAGCTCGTTTAAAAACTGGAGTTCATCCGCAAAAAGTTCAGCAAAAGAAAGGTTCTTAGGATACTCCCAAATTAATTTGACTTCAACTCACCAAGAATATCAAGTTCATCCGCAAATATCTCCTCAAAACAAGACATGAAAGAATGTTTTTCAATACTGCCTTCCTTCTTATAATCTTCCACAATTCTATTCTCATTGCCACACCTCACAATTCCCAAAACGAGTTCTCCTTCTTAACATCCAGATCTTGGTAGGTTCATGTCATCTAAAAAAGTAGGTTCCCACACTAACGTTTCTTCCGAAACAATATCACTAGGTGATACAAAAATTGTGGGTTCCTGATCATTGATCTCCTCTAACAATCTATCCCAATCATACCTGTCAAATTCACAAACTCCCTCCTTTAAAATCGGAGCACAAAAATCAGTCGGTTCATGAATTTCTTCTTCAAGTAATATTTCAATTAAATCAACCTCAAAATCACAAGTGACAGGAGGTTCAGTGGGTACCTGAAGGTTAGTGGTGGACTGACTTAGAGGGTTTTCATGTGTGTCCTGATAACACTTAGTCAATTCATTCGCATCAGCATCTATGAAATCATCAAAATTCAATTGATCGTTTGTCTCACTTGGGTGACTTCCTAGATGACAGATATTGACACTATGTGGTCCTAATTGACTGTGTTCACTCTCTAGAATCCTCACAGCTACATGCTCTTCAATTCTAGCCAAAGATTGAGCCTGAGCGTGAAACAATTGCTCAGACTGATGTATAAACAGGGCTAGCGTTGCAGCTGTTTGATTCTTGACCGCAATCATCACTTCAATGCCCTTCTCTAAAGCGGTCAACCTAGCATCCATCTCACTATCATTCCCTAATGATGGCTCAATTGTTTCAGGTTGGGAGGGTTGTGACGGTGGTGATGCTAAAGCAGTTATCATGTCGACCTCTTTCTCTAAATCTTCAATCATTAGGTCTATAATTGAAGTGGGATTGGGTTCAAGAGTGTTAGGTGGGTAACCATTATCAAAAATCTGGGACGGTTGGTCACCCCCTAGAAAAGGACAATTTTCATGAATGTAGGAAGAATCGTGGCAATTTGAACAGAAGAATCGTGGCAATTTGAACAAAAATAAAGAATTGGGACTGAGTATAAACAAAAGAATAAGAATCGTGAAAAATTGAATTGAATTGTGTGTCACCCATATTAACAAGAATTCACAAATATCACAAAAATAAAGAATATCACACCCCTAGCAGTCTATGTTATGCTAAATCAACTAGACCTGCTCAAGAACCTGATTGTCGAAGTAAAACCGTGTCGAGAAACGGGCTCAAGATACACGGATCACGAAGCCAGGTAAGTGTAGAGATAAGGGGAGGTTATCCAACGCATTCGCGAATTTTCTTAATTAGAATAACCCTTTCTCATGAACACTTGCCTAGACACCCCGTGAACGATATACCGTTAAGAGGTGTTCTAAACATGGTTAACTTCTCCTAATGAGCGCGAAGTCCTTAAAGTCAAAGTTCTAGTTGATTTTAAATTACTGTGGGTATGCAAGAATGCAGTTTTGTGATTTGTGGGCTACGGAGAAAGGTGATGAAATCCTTTACCGTATCTTGTTTGGTCGTGCCATTAATATCCGTATTAAGATGCAAATGCGCAATTCAATAAAAGAATTCAAGAATTCAATCAATAAAGCAATTCTTTTTCTGTTTTAGGCTTAAGCGCTGCAACAAATACGGGTTAGTTCTCTGTGCAATTGGTGGCAATATTGTGCGAAGAATCCTGCAGAAGATAGAATATTGGAATGCGTCGGATTTGAGCGAAGGTGTTAGAAAATACGTACCGATGCGATTTTGGGTTAAGAAACCCCCTTCGAAGTGAATACGGGTATTTGAATGTTCGCTTGCGCGGGTCAAACTACCCGGATCTTTGGCACTATACTTCACTAACGTTTTACAATTGAATTTGAGCCTTACTCCGCACGATCGCTGTTCGTAATTCCTTAAAAACTGAAATGTCGGAAAAATACGATATTTAGTATCAAAAAGCGATATATATGCCCCAATTCCTGCACACACAAAATTAAAAAAATCAAACAATACCAATAGATTACTGACAAGGCACCGGAGATAATATAAGAAACAAAAATCAAAAACACCCTGAATGGGCCGGCGAGATCGGAATTTTCATCAATGTCGCCGGCCAAATGCAGAGTATTTTAGCTCGAATTTTGTGTGGCTCTTCCAAGCTATATTAGTAGTCTACTGGTATACTTTGATTTTTTAATTTAAGTTTAGGGTGATAGCAGGTTTTAAGGACAGAGAACAAAGTGTTAGAAATGAATATATTTTGTTAGTTTTGAAAAAATTGAGTTAAAAATTAGTGAGTTAGTACGAACCAGAAATAACAATTCCTAATAACTACCAACTCCCCGGCAACGGCACCAAAAACTTGTTGGGACTTTACCCGCGTGCGCAAACGCATATGTTTTGGAAATGGAATCGTTTTAAGGAAATGGATGCGCACGCGAGCTTGGTCTCGTTTTAAAATTTATAAACCGTAAGTGCACGGCGCGTTGTAACAAGCCGGCAAGTACGGGTCGATTCTCAGGGAATTGTGTATTAGGTTTTGTTATTTAAGGTTCAACAAATAATAAATTGGTTGGTTTGTCACAAAAATATAAAATACGAAAACAAAGAAAACAAGTTAAGGAAGAAATGGCTGTGGCTTTGGTTTGGATGGTCGAATCGTGACGATTCCTTCAACGCTCCCTTATTTATGAGTTATCCGTTCTTGGGTCGATCCCGGCGCGAAGCATGACTTGTCAAAGCGGTTGCGAGGAACAAGTCGTCAAGTTGCCGATATTCGATGCAAAGACGAAACGAGTCCGTTTTTTTCACTTACCGTTTGTATGTCCAAGCTTGAGGTATCAACACTAAGCACAAGTATTAGCAAGCATACGACAACATCAAAAACATAAAGTAGCGAGTGAGAGCAAATAGTTTTAGTGTTAACTTTGCTAAGGGTTTGTGATAGTATAGGGAATATGAAAACCGAGGGTTTGTCAAGCACTTGGTCATGAAATACCGTATCTAAACTCAGCAAATTTAACACCAACTTGATTTTAACTTAATATTATGAAATGGGGAAAGGGAGTGAGTATGGTATATGAAGAGGTTACAAAGTAACCATGGTTTCAAAATATCATATCGCATCAATACATAAACAATCTTTAAGTTAGAATTATGTTAAGCACTTTAAACATAAACAAGAGGAGGAGGAAGGCAAAGCCTTTCATCTCACTTCCTTACCATCACCACAACCAAAGAAAGATTAGTTACACATCATAATGAAAAGAAAGCAAGAAACAAAGATGCAAGTAAACAAACAAAAGCAATATTATTAACACTTGATAAAATTGAGATACAAGATATTGGTAACTTGTTCAATCTCCATAATTAAGCTCTCCAAAGAAAGCTTTAAGAGGGAAGAAGTAGAAGAAACCATGTTAAAACCCACACAACTCTCAAGCCTAAACCAAAAACTAAAAGAAAACTAGAAAATGGGTATATACTATGCACACCTTGCTCAATATCTGTTCTGGTATTTATAGGCTCAACTCCAGAATAAACAAACAATATAGATGGGCTGATGTGACCCTAAGAAATGACCATAAGAAAAATAGAGGCATTTGAAGTAGGGGGCCGGCGTCGCCGGAATTATAGAGGGGCCCGCCGGTCTAAATCCGAGCATAGAGGCTCGGATTGGCATGGTGGATTTGTGTGCTCTCCATAATCACAATAATGTTGTTTGATTTATCTGTTTAAGCCTGGTTTGCATTCAGAAATTTGGAGGGAACATGATGCCATACATCACATCAAAAATTTTAGCATTTAACACTTGTGCCCACTTGTGCCCACATGTACCATGGGCAGCCTCCACCTAGGTCCAAGAACCAAAGAGCTATGTGCACACTTGTGTTGTGTTGGACCAAAAATGTGTACACGTGATTATTTGCAAAAGAGCTCTTTGAATATCGGTTGGTTTTCTGTTCTGATTGCAGTGTCGGCTCCCAAACGCTATATCCGTGATATTGAGTGTGTTTCCAGTATTTTATCACGAATACCTGTAATCTGTAATTACTGAGCAGACACTGATTAATAGTACCGATATATAACAAAATTGATAATGAATGAGAAGTATTAAAATACAATTTTATAAGATGAACAGCAGGCGTGCAAACGGCCTGTGTTTAGTTTGTGGCGCATCCACTCACGATATTGGAGCATGTCCTCATAGACGCAATCCAGTTCCAGCACACATCACCTTTCCGCAGCGGCCAGTTATTCAGGCTCCTGCATCTCGTCTTGCCCTACCTGCTCCACCTCCTCGTGGACCTCCCGCACAGCCTCCTCGTCAATTCCATCAGGCAATGAGAAACATGCCCTAAGAACAGAGGAATATGCCTCCAGCCAGGAGGAATGTACCCCGATGTCAAGCTTTCACTTTCGCAACTGTAGAAACCGAAGCTATAAGTCAAGATAACACTAGTAATCCTTCTTCTTTCAAAACCCTTACATCCTTTCGTTCTTTCAAACATTTTCATGCACTTTCAGTAGTTCTTTCACCACCGCTGTCATTAAATTTTTCTTGGATCTGTTACAACTTTCTTTTATGAATTTCGATGACGAAATTTTTATAAGAAGGGTAGAATGTAACGACCCTGAATTTTCTGTATAAAATTTTTTCTTCTTAAAGTACAGAAAGGAGTTTCTTATCCTGAGCACAATTTAAAAGTTATTTTTGTTTAAGAACAGCAAGAAGCAACTTATAGCTCACTAGTAAAGCCTTACACTGCTGTGACATAGCCCCTGTGTTCGAATCCCATCAGCCACATATTATTTTTCTTGATTTTTCTTTTAAAGTTTTTGGAAGCCCAAAAGTTTACACGTGCATTACATGTAAAAATGAGAAGTCTGAGAAAACAAATATGTGGAAAATAATATTTATACTGAGATGGACACGTGGCGAAGATCCAACAACCCACCTCAACAAATTGGCCAGCAAGATTGGGATTTGGGCCGGCGACGGCGGGCATCCGTAGGGGAAAAGTCCTCATACTCTGCTAACTTGACCCTTGGCCTACCCCTATTATCCCTGCACTGTTTGTTTTCTCTGCAATTTAACAAAGAATTCAATTTCCCAATTAATCCAATTTTAAATGCATTTTAATTCATTCTTTCAATTCCAAAACCCTAATTCCACACTATAAATACAACCCCATACCCTAGCCCCTCCTCATTCTGAAATCCCTAACAAAAATTATCAAATTTTTCTAAGTACAAATGGAGTAGAAGTGGATTTAGCCCAAGGTCAACTTCCAGCGAGGATCTACGCAAGTTCCGGCGACCCCACAACACCACGAAGGCTACCACCTTTTCTTCTACCTCTCCTCGCTCTTTCTACCTAGTAAGTCCCACCCCCCTTCTTCTCTTTCTACATAAAAGGTCTCTTTTTATAAAACATGTCGGAAGTGAAGTTAACACGACATCTTCTTTAAAAACCTTATAAATTCTACTCTTCTTACATTTTCTTCATGTATATTCCTACACCATACTTATTAATCATGAAACTAATAATTAGAAACAACTTTCACCCTAAATAATCATGTTAAATAACTTTAAATTGAGTTTTACATTTAAATACCATGAACTTCATATATCCATCTTTTAGTTCTTTTGATAGCTATTACCTCTAGAAAACTTCACGAGGTAATGACATACCCCTCACATACACTCATATTGATACAGCACGATACTTTTGGAAACCTATTTTGTTGCGATTACAACATATCATCAAAATACCATAACTATAAAAAACGGTTTTCTTTGAATTGTATTATCAAAATTCTTTGCGATTATGCCTATACAACCCTTTTTAGGGGACCCGCTATTGGATGGTGCGGATTATCGCACATCCTTTGGCTAGTAAAGCGAGATGCAAACCTCCTCACGGAGCATTCGGTCTCGAAAGATTTTAATACGATTTTTAAGAAAAACAACATTTTCTATTTAATAATAAAATTGATTTTTTATAAATATATAAATATTATCAAACCACATATTTTCAAGATATAATAAAATTTTATGTTTTCTAAAAGGATAAAAGAATGACAAGTTTCACAAAAATACCCTCAAGTTATCCAAAAGACAAGTTTTACACTTAAATACCATGTACTATTCAAGCTAAGTTAATATTCACTAAAATATCTCAAATCTTAAAAGTTACATCTATGAAACCCTAAATACGATAAATAAATACTCGAGATTTATTTTGAAAGTATAGAAAATATTTTTCATAAAACCCCCTCGAGTTATATAAATTATATTTAAGAACTTTAGTAAATATGGGTTTAAGCGGGATCAATTCTCTTGAGCCTCACGGAGCCGGAGAAAGTGAGTGCTTGCATATTTAAGGTAGAAAAACTTAACGGTGTTATCAATGTTAATTGTCTTGGAAAAAGACACAAATCATGTCGTACATGTGTAGCAGTTACCGATAACTCCTAAACCTAATTCAGATTCCAAATCAGTTCCAAGTGTCTGACTCAAATCTGAGTCCAAATCAATCTGAGTCTAATCCAAATCAGAATCCAATTCAATATGAATTCAATATACCAACATGTTTACTTGAACCTAAATCTGAATACCAGAACATGATCAACATGCAAACATGACTTGACTTGACCGAACCATGGCTGCATCTTGACTTGGTTACATGCCTACTTGATACATTCTCAAACTGTTTACATGAACAACTTATATTTATGGTCTCGGCAAGTCTGATAACTACAATTTATACAATATACATTACGAGGTTTAACGAGGTAGACTTGTACAGAATGTATTAGAAGTGGAACGAGATGGTCATTAAAAGACACCTACCTGAACATCCGTGCTGTTGTCCCGTGAGTTTTGACGGGGCCCTGTACTACCGATTACCACAGTCCACGGAGCAAGTTGGAATCCTCTCGTATACACTGATACATTCTGTACCAAGTTACAAACAACTACGTTTGCACAACAAACATATATTTATACCGATTACCAGTTATGTTCCCTTTATTTGAACTATTCCTATCTCTCTTTTGGGACTTACCGAACGCTAGTTCGCTGACGACATTCATGTTTCTTTCTTTCTTTGGAATAGCCCAGCCAGGAGGACTTGGATCAGTTCACAGAGGAGCCAGACTTTTAGTTTTTACTTGTACTTACATTTTCATTTGTATACCACTGTTTAGGCATTTTTTTTATTATTGTATATTTTCTTTTCAAATCAGTTGTAATGTAAAGAAAGAATATTAATAAAAGTTGATATTTAATTATTACATCTTTTATTATTCTTATGTATTCATTTATATTGCTTATTTACGCTTAACGTATTTATTTCTTCACATCTGCTTTCCCGTACACTGAGAAGCGGGGTGTGACACATTGCCAAGCACCGTTGCTTCTTCTAATGCTCCATTTGATGATGTCTCAAACATGATCAATACACACTCAGCTGAAAATTGTGGTAGTCAGCAAGTAGCTAGTGGCAAGCCAATGATTGCAACAACGACCTCTGCTCCTCCAGCGATCCCTGAAGCTCCTCTTGATCAGGGAACGCCCTCCGCTTCAGCTCCAACTGGACATCCTACGATCACTCGTTCAAAAGATGGAACATTACCGGCTCCAAAATTTCAAATCAACCGACATCCAGTGGCTTTTATTGCCAATGCTTAAATGCTGGATCCTACATGTTACTCCCAAGCACAAAAGGATCCGCGATGGAGAAAAGCAATGCATGATGAGTATAATGCCTTAATCATCAATGGCGCGTGGGAATTAGTGCCTCCTCCCTCTCTTCATGTGATCGGCTACAAGCGGTCTTTCATTTCAAACGAAAATCTGATTGCCCCATGGATCTCTTCAAAGCTCATCTAGCAGCAAAAGGTTTCAATCAACAACATGACGTTGATTACAGCGATACTTTCAATCTGGACATCAAGCTTGTTACTATTTGAACCATCATATCTATCGCTGTCTCTAATGGTTGGGCTCTCCGGCAATTGGATGTTAAAAATTCCTTTTTACATGGGTATCTTCAAGAGGAAGTTTATATGAAACAACCTTCAGGATTTATTGATGCAAACTGACCTTCTTTTAACTCAATCAAAGTATATCTTTGATATTTTGCAGAAGACTAAAATGGATTGTGCCAAACCTATCAACACTCATGTTTATAGTGGTTCTAAATTATCATTCACTGATGGGTCATTATCGAAGCAGATCCTACTCATTATCGAAGCGCTGTTGGAGCTCTTCAATACTTTGACGTGGTCTGATATTATGTATGCGGTTAATCAAGTGTGTCAATTCATGCAAAAGCCGACTCATGTTCATTGGATGGTTCTTAAAAGAATCCTTAAATATCGAGTCCACTATTAATCATGGAATACATGTTACTCGCTCTTCGTCTATTCAACTCCATGCTTTCTCGGATGTTGATTGGGCAGGGGATCATGATGACCGTCGTAGTGTGAGTGGGTTTAGTATATTTCTTGGCCTGAATCTTTTATCTTGGAGTTTCAAAAATAACAAACCGTTGCTTAATCCAGCACCGAATCGGAGTATAAAGGCCTTGCGAATGCTGCGGCGGTACTAATGTGGATCCAATCTTTTCTAAGTGAACTCGGTCTCCATTTACAAACTCCACCGGTTCTTTGGTATGACTCCTCCTCGTGTGTGATTTGAGGAAGGCAGTACCATATTCATTATCACGTATTTTATCTTTTTTAAAGGAAAAAAGCAGGACAAAGACGCTTTACTCAATAGAATAAATTAAAATCAAATCAAATATTTACAAAATTGTGCGTGGAGGTAAATAATAAGCATTTGAACCAATATTTTATGATTTTATTTGTGGAAGAGCAACTGATCATTGTCATTTCTCTTTGCCGTTATATTCTTTTTACCTTTAAAATGATTAAATATTTTGTATTTGAATTCTTTCCTGAATACTAACCTTCCCGCGAAACATTTGCATTTGTGTACCCTTTTCAAATCCGTAAATTTATTTTGAGGAATAAACTTTTATGTATCTTCATCCAAAGATAAATTTCATAAGAAAAAGAACAATAGGAAGTTATACCGATAATTTTTCTGACTGTTTTGTAAAAATGACAAAAAAATTCTTTCCATGTTGTTGCATCTTTTTTCCCTCCTTTTCTTTTGTTGAATCTCACGACGCTTCGACTGTAGAGAAGGATGCCGTCAGGTTTTAGAAGGATGCCATCAGATTTTCTTAACAATAGCGGTTCATTGTCTGTGCCATCAATTTCACACTATATGTTCTCTTTTACTTTCTCTTGACAAGGACTCAAATTATGAAATTTAGCGGAGAAATTTTGGAGTATAAAACTATTAAGCTTTAGGAATATAACATAGCACGGAAGTATTACATTTAAGAGGTAGAAACCCTATTTGTTGGCACAAGCAAACATTTATTAACCCTACACATTATTTATAAAAAGTTTTGATTTGCATTTATCAAGTTCGAAAGTCATGTATTAGTCTTAAACATGCTTATGATTAAATTATTAAGACCGTCAATTAATCAAAATTCAAGTTTGACCGGTGAGCCTTTATGTGCCACAGAAAATTAAATATCAACCGTGATGAATATTCAACACAAAGCCGTACATATCCATATATGCCAGTAATTACACCAAACAAAACCACAAGTGGAAACATATATATACTACCTGATTTCATTTTTATGTAAACATTATACGATTGATCTCATCTCTAAATTCATTGGGTTGAAAGAGTTAAAATGACCGTGAGCTGTGAGCATGATTGATGATCGAATACGTGCTTTGCAAGCTCGGATTAAATTTTAATTATTTATTTAAGCCAACGAAGATTGACAAATCGAATTAAATAAGACGATTTTCATATTCAATTGACACTTTTCTTGTCCGATCTCATCTGATGCCAAGCATGTGGATTTCATGAATACACACACACACACGATTCTATGTCAAAATCATGATTCCAACTCTAATTTTTTATGTGACTTTTTTAAAGTGTGTTTATTGCTTAATCTATGGATATTTCTTGTTAATTACGGTATTTAGTACATGTTGGCTGTTCATTTGTCCTGATCACTTTCCTGTTAATTAAAAGCATGTTAAATGGATAGGGATAAAGAAAGATGGGATGGAATGGTCAATTATAGTATTTTTCTTTTAAAGAAAAAAGCATATAGTACTATTTAACTTGATTTCTTCTTTACAAATTAAATGCTAAAGTATTGATGTGTGTTGCAAGTGCGCCCGTTACCGATCCGTAAAATCTTCTTGTAGTTGAGCAGAATGTCTAGAATTTAACACCCCTTGCATTAGGATATAGCTTATTAATTAAAAACAAGGTTACGGTGTGTGTTATTTTTAAGAAATAGAACTTGCATCCTTTAGCTTTAGAGAATAAAGGTTTACCGTAAATATAGAAAGAACCGTTCCTTTTCAAATGGCGAAATCAAAATATACTGTTTAACAAGTTGGTGTGGCCGTTGAGTTCTATGGCGGCGAACCCAACGAAGTCGGTTATGGTGATCTTGCTACACCTTGAAAAAATATGTTAGGCGTGCACAATTAGATTAAAATTTTGAATTAAACCGGGCTATTTTGAAATCCGATTGTGTTTTTCGTAGCACTCCAAGGGGTTGGTTCACTAATAAAAAAAAGTTTTCGTGTGTTATATCTAAATAAGACTGCATCGCCGGAGTAGAAATGACAGCTTTTAGCTCTGGAGAATAAAGTTTTGCCGTGAAAGCTTGATTCTTTCTTCGACATGTGTTGTCCCCTTGTTATTCTTGAATATGATTTATGGCCAACAAAATGCAAATCTACGACTTTGGGGTTTTAGCATAAGACATAATAGCTATTTAACAGTGGATTGTCTTAGAGATGTCGTGCGCTAGTAAACCAGTCGACGGATGATAATGCTCGATGAAGGCCAAGCAATAACAATATGAATTTTATGTGGTTAACCCTCGTTGGAAACTACTTTTGAAAGTACTTCGATGTAGCGGTGTGCATCAGATTGGTTTGTGCCTAAAACCCACCTACATTTTGAGTTAAAATTAACACTCTGTCAAGATACTCCCATCTCCATGTTAAACGGGTGTTCAGCGCATTATTTATCCTACGGTCTTATGGTTTTAGAAAAACGAAAGCTCATTCCAACTTGCACTTGACCGCTACTATCGGCACCCATCAAACCTCTCATGCCCAAACACATTAAGCATCTTCACATAGTGGCTCATAATTTTTTTTGTTATATATGTATTTGTTTTAGCTTCAACTTACCTGTCATCATCTATCTATATTTATTCAATTTATATCTAGATTTTTTTTCGAAAATTTATTAAACTGGTCATTAACTGCTGGATCATAAGAAACCAATCCAATCCATTAAAATCCGACCCACACCCAAAGCAAAGGCATTACAACGGGTGGATCTTTCTAGAATGGAAAACCCCGATAACCCCGATTCCAATTCCAGGTTCGGCGTAACTCGTGAACGAGGCTATTACAAAGATTTAAAATCCGGTATACATATCATTTTCCGGAATCATGGTTGCACAAAGAAACGGATTTATGAAGAAGGGACGAAAGGTAAAAAGAACACAAAAACTTATTCTCGAATCTTACGTCCAATGACCCGCATCAATTAACCCCACGAAAGAGGACCACTTTTAGACCTAAATCCGTTACCGCGGACCACCTCACCGCTTTCTCATTTCTATCGTTCTCTCTCACTCCTCACGAGACACCCATGAAAAAGCGCGCCGGCCGCCGGCTCCCTCCGCTATAAATACCCACCCTTTTCTTTCTCTCTCTTCTCATTTCCCCTCATCTACTTTCTTTCTCCTCGCGATTGATGCGATTCTCCTATCCCCTCTCTCTCCTGCGAAACCCTAACCCTAGCTTCTACCATCGCTTCTCCATCTCCTCTCTCTCGCCGATCCGCTCTCGGTTTCGATTCAGCCTCTTGAATCGAGATCGAGGTCGAGGTCGGGATCTGGTCGAGTCCGATCATCGTCGGATTTGTCGATCGATGGCGGTGGCGGCGGAGGCGGCGGCGGAGGGATCGGCGGCGAGACGGTTCTGGATCCGATCGCAGAAGGATGCGGTGTACGCCGCGTACACACCGTTCGTGGTTTGCTTGGCCGCGGGGAGACTCGACGTCGAGGCGTTCAGGCGCTACATTGCGCAGGATTTGCACTTTCTGAAGGCTTTTGCCAGCGCGTAAGTGTTCCGATTTCGAGTTCTTGATGAGTTTACATCTAGGGTTTTAGTTGCGCTGGTTTGGATCTTACGCATGGTTTAGTTAATTGATTTGTGTTTGTGGCCACAGTTCGCTAAGAAATTTCATTTTAAAGATTGGATGGACTTCGACATGTACTTCTTGATGATCTTTGTTTGTTTTAGAGGACAAAACATTAGATTTTTTTTTAATATATTGTGGTTCTTGATGGTACCTTGAGTCAGAAAGTCCTTGATTGTACTTAGCAGCATTTCTTAGGTTTCTTGATGGTAAATGGAGCGTATTTCTTGATTGTACCTGGCCTAAATTCTCAGGGGTTTGGATTACACCATATAGATTTAGTTAAGCATGGTTTATTTTGAATGGATTGAGTCAGGAGGAAATACCTTATTTATTGATTCTTAGCTACACAAACATAGATTTATTAGGTAGGACATTGCAATCACAAATGTAACAATTGACTTAACTTTTCCCCCCAATAATAAAATAAGTTTTAATCCTCATATTTACTTTGTTGTGACTGAATCAAAATATGTTTATTTTTTCTGGTTGATTAGGTATGCAGCATCGCCTAGATGACATGGCAAATGAAAATTTTGATTTGTTTCCTACATTCTTCTATAGTCTTGTTGGTTTATTTAGAGTTAGCGTGTAGGACCTTGTGGCAATTTTCGACATCGTCTTATTGGTTGCAAACTATATATTAATTCCCAGTGTCCATTCAAGAATGTTGGTAATTAGGTGTCTGATAGTTTTCATCGAGATAGATTTTAGATATGCATATCTTGTAATATGTTAAATACCGTCCCATTATCTAGTTTTTTGGTTGGTTGAGGTGATGTTTAAAGATCATCTTACCAATTCAATTTCTTTATCCTTCCGTTCTATATATAATAACTGTTCACTTGGTGTTTCCGACTACCTTGAGATCACACAGCAACTACCTATCTTGATTTTGTGAATATATGTGAATATTCCATTCTTTACTATTTCCATCCAAATCGTCCAATACTCCCTTAATGCTTTAAGAACTTGTTCTTGGATCCTAAAAATTAGTTATGCGATATAAGATGTTAATACATCTTTTTTCCTCTTTTTGTCGTGTTAGGGTTCTCTCATTCCAACTGTTTATTTAATTTAGGTATGAGATGGCGGCAGAATACGCTGATGACGATGATGCAAAGGCTACGATTCTTGATCTAAGGAAAGCTACTCTGGAGGAGCTAAAATTACATGATTCCGTTATGAAAGTAAGCTTTAAGTTTTATTCTTCCGGTATTTACCTTTCTTTTTGTATTCTAGGATTTTATGATTAAATATGGTTGTAATTGAATTTATAGCACTCGTTTAACATGAGAATCCTTAAATATGACCCATCATATGATTGTAATATTAATGAACCCCCATAATATGTGTCCTTTACAAGCAAAAATAGAATCTTTCCATTGACATATGTCACATATCTAATTTAACATTTTAACTTTACCCTGAAAATAAGAAGCAGATGACTTGTCCTTACCAGCTTTATATAGAGATAATTGCACTTAATTTGCAAGAGATTTATTGTTGTTATGATGAAGATTGGTATCAACACTAAACAAAGAATGTTTGATAGAGCGAAGCCTCTGTAAAAAGCCATTGACATTCAGAATTTTTAGTTCCAGCTACAGGTTATGTAACTGTAGAACCCTCCCCTTACAAAAATTTGGTGTGTTCGCCCATGTTCACATATTTGTACTTTACACATTGTCGCCATTATTTAACCAAAGGGCATGCCGGCATGCGTAAGTGTTCCATTCAGTATATGTCAATTGCTTTTGTTTTAATTTTGTTTGTAGATTTATCATGATATAAAGCTTTACCCAAATATATATGAATTTATATGTTAGATACATGTACTTGTACAACCAAATAATGATAAAACATTGTATCAAGATCGTTTTATATCACCGTGTCTAGTGATCCATGTCTGTTGGAAAATGAAAGTATCAAGATCTATACCATAACTCGACAAAAAGAGGAAAAAGATGTATCAATATCTTCTTTCGCATAACTAATTTTAAAGATCCAAGAACAGGTTCTTAAAGCATTAAGGGAGTATTGGACGATTTGGATGAAAAATAGTAAAGAAAGGAATTTTCACATATCTGCTCAAGTGTTTAAAACCATAGGGCTTTAGGCTTTAGGTATAGTTTAGCTGTTGTAACCTACTTGATGCTCATCCATTATTGAGTATTCGCTTACAATATGTTGTGTTCCCTCATTTGTAACTAGGATAAAGTCATTCAGTCCCATTCTTTTCCTTTCCATTATCGACCATCTCTTTCCTATAATTATTTCGAAGAATACAATTCCCCCCTACAGTAACATTAAAAACCCTGTACTGTGGTGGGAGATATTAAGTTTCCCTAATGGAAGCTCAACAATATATTAAGTTTCCCACTTTTGCTAGTGTCATTCTTTGTGGTTAAATATATTTGGTGTCGGTGTTTTACCATCTTCATTGTCTCCAAGATTTATTTGATAGCATTCTTCACAGCTAGCTTCAATGTGTGTTCGTTCAATCTGTGATAAATTCTCATCTCCTTGACCCTTAAGATGCATACGGTGTTTTGGTATTTGAACATGCCATTAACCTATTTGCAAACGCAAGCTAATGACAAGCTTTGGTAAACGATACATTATTTGATGTTATTTCCAATGAAAACTTGGGTCCAACAAGATGCAGTTTTATGTAGAAACAAAGGTTACATCCTTTCTACTTGGTTTCATCATGATGGTTTTCGTTCTCGTCTTTTTTTATTAATCTTCTCATACAATATAAATATGAGATCGTCTGTCAAGTTCATTAAGAATCAAATTATGCAGGAATGGGGTGTTGATTTAAACAAAGAGATCACTCCCAACCCTGCAACAACAAAGTATACGGATTTCCTTCTTGCTACAGCTAAAGGGAAAGTTGATGGAGGAAAAGGTCCCGGGCAGATAGCTACTCCTTTTGAGAAGACCAAAATTGCTGCTTATGCAATCGGTGCTATGACCCCTTGCATGAGGCTTTATGCTCATTTGGGCAAAGAGCTTCAAATGTTTCTTCCTCATGATGGAAGTGATCATCCGTACAAGAAATGGATAGTCTATTATTCCTCCAAAGGTTTTGAGGTTTGTTTTCATATTATAGACATCTCTCCTTTTTTTTGTGTGTCTGTTTTCATTTGTATCATACCTCTAGGGTCTGCATCTGCTAGTCTCTACCATTATAACGTAAAAGTCTTACGAGATTGTCTATTTTGAAAAGTTGACGTGCATCTTTTGAATGCCGTGTCCCGCATGACATTATCTATAAAAGTCATTCATTGGTGAACAGAATAACATTTATACCTTTTCATATAAGTACTTCAAATACGCATAATTTCAATAGTAATATTTTGTGGAAAGTTCAAGAATTAACAACCTTCATTTCAAACTTTTGGGAAGCTTCATGAATTCTTTCTTTCATTCTCTTTGGCTGCCTCTAGGTAAAACATACTTCTATTAGTTAGCTGTCCTTTTCTTATAAACCTTTTTTTAAAAATAGAATATCATTAAAAAAAATTACAAGTAAAAACAACTTACTGCAACATTCGTATAGAGATTGTGCCAAAACAAGTATCGTTGACCCTTTTCTTTCCCTTGTCTATATGGGTGCAGGCCGCAGCTTCACAAATTGAGGAATTGCTTGACAAACTAAGTGTTCCACTGACTGGAGAGGAGATTGACTTGATAGAAAAACTTTATCGTCAAGCAATAAAACTAGAGATTGAGTTCTTTTCTGCTCAGTCAATTTCTCAACCAGCTGTAGTTCCATTGACAAAATTGCATGCTCCCACTGAACGCCTTTTTATATTTTCTGATTTTGACTTGACGTGTACTGTGGTTGATTCCTCTGCAATTTTAGCAGAGATTGCAATCTTAACTACACCAAAGTCTGATCTTGGTGTGTCTGATGCAAAGAAGATTTCTTTAGATATGAGAAACTCTTGGGATTCACTTTCGATTCAGTATACAGAGGAGTATGAAACTGTCATCGAAAGCTTACTTCCGAAGGAAGGTATTTATAATGTAATTTTTTAAATTGCCTCTTCAAAATAGTTTTCGTTAGGACTTGGAGAGGCATATTGTTTATTTTGCGCCGTCTTTATGTTTCTTTCCGCAGTGAAGGAGTTTGATTATGAACATCTGTACAAAAGTCTTGAGCAGCTTGCCAACTTTGAAAAACGTGCAAATTCTAGGGTTGTTGAATCGGGAATGCTAAGGGGAGTGAATTTGGAGGACATAAAAAGGGCAGGGGAACATTTGAAGCTCCATGATGGGTGTAAAGAATTTTTCCAGAAGGTTGTGAAGAAGAAGGAAATGCTGACATTGGATATCCATATTCTCTCTTATTGCTGGTGTGCGGATCTTATAAGGTCAGCCTTTTCATCAGGTAAAGATTTATCCTGGACTATTGCTTAATTACCTTATTTCAATATTGTCTTTCTTTTTGGGCATAAATTATGGATTGCGTGAGGAATTGTACTGACAACTCAAATACATTGGCATCCTTCATGATGTTACATTTTACACTATTGAATGCTTGAAAACATTTTCTGTTCTTTTCTCACAGCTGTAAAATTTTTGGGAAATATATTTTGTACACCATTGAGATTTTATGCTATTGTGACTAGCTTAATAATGACTTCTTCCTTTCCCCCTAAATTTTGCTTTGCCTTTGGTACCTTTTTATCTCTCTGTGCTCTGTGGAATGACTATACATTTTATTATTCCTAGTTTATTCTCTCTGCAGCTTATAGGTAATTTCTGTGTCATTGTAGTAAAAATCAGAAAAATTTTGGTTAAATTATCTTTAGTTAGATTCATTAGACCGATTTTAAGTGTAGCTATAAGTCAGTGAAACCATCCAATTTATTTTTCCTGTAGATTCAATGGATTCACAAGAATATTGTCAAATTCAGTATAGATATACTTAAATTTATTCTAACCATAGTCATATACTTCAAATAACTAAAGAATGGGATAAAAGAGCATACGCTAACTGAAGGTCAAAATGAGATTATAATATTAGAAAGTTGCTTCAGGTTCCACAAAGAATAAAGAAAGTACGTAGAAGGAAAAAATCGTAGGGACCTAGCTAGACTAGTATAAAATTGTAGGGACATATAACAAAATATTCCCTTTCTGAGCTAAATTTTCAGTTTTATGCCATTTCATTAGCACACACCATGGTTAGCAAAATTCTTTTTAAATTTCCAAATTATATTTTCTTAAATCCGTTTTTAGAACTGGATCATTCTGCACATGGTTCACTAATCTTTAATTTTTTTTTTTGTGGTTTCAATTGTTTGTTTGGAATGATTAAGTTTGTGGTTTCACTAATCATTATGCTCATGTTTTCTGCTGTTCCACATTTTGCTAACAGGCTTCCCATCTCCTTTCCTGTCTGAACCCAACCAGCTTAAATTATGTAATTAGATATTGCATTGTTTTACTCATTATTCTTTAATCTGACCATATTATTCTACTCATTTCACAAGTCGGCTGCCTCAACGAGTTTACCATACACTCAAACGAATTCGACTTCGAGGAATCCATTTCCACCGGCAAAATCAACACAAAGATGGAATCCCCTATAGACAAAGTTGAAGCCTTCACAAGTGTCTTAAATAGCAGCAACACCAAAAATCATTTATCCGTATACATCGGGGACTCAGTTGGCGACTTGCTTTGTCTTTTAAAAGCAGATATCGGTATTGTGGTGGGATCAAGTGCAAGCTTAAGAAAAGTCGGAAAACAATTTGGTGTTTCTTTTGTTCCTCTGTACCCAGGTGTTGTGGCCAAACAAAGGCAATTTATTGGTGAAGGCTCTTCTGAATGGAGAGGATTGTCTGGTATTCTTTATACAGCATCAAATTGGTCAGAGATCCAAGCGTTTGTTCTGGGAGCATAGAAGATTTCTTAAAATTTTTGGCAGCATTTGTTATTATTGAGTCTTGCCTCGTTTTTTCCACGCAAGATTTATATTGTTCTTGTATACAAAGTATAAGTCATCCAACTTTGGCTCGTTTTAAAAGAAGCCCTGGTTGACTGTGTTCAGTGTCATCATTCCTATGTGGTTTAAAAAGGGGAAAGTTATGTGGCCTTTCTGCTTATTTCAGGTACATAATGTATTTTTCTGTTCATTTTTTATTGGCAGAATTTATCTAAAATATGGTGACCTTTTAACAAATTTCAACATATATACCATGTAACCAGGAGGAGTCTTCAACAATTTCTTGTTTGAGACCTTCATATGCTGTTGAGGCGTATGAAGGTCAAAAAGATACTTGCTGAAAACCAAAAAGATACTTGCTGAAAACGGTGTATGCTATTAATTAAACAAATACTGAAAGCTCGTAATATTTGCTTGAAAGCAGCTAAGTTCTTGGTATATATCTGCAGAATGGTAAAAAGTGTGTCATTACAGGAAATTTACCTCCTGTCATTGTCTGAGGGTTTTTTGCTCACTTTTGCAGGAGTTGATGGCATTGTAGGCCAACGACAGAATCTAGAATTTCAGTAGGATTCATGGATGCATGAATTGGCTCTATCGTAAGCAATTTTTAGTGTATTGAATTGTATGAAATATTAGTTGATGCATGTAATGCTCTATATACTTGTAAGGTCATATTAAGGGACTTTCGAAGCCAGCTCAGCGAGTGTGAGGGCATCATTTGATTGTTTCAGCGACAAAATTAATCAGACAAAAATGCTCAATTGTAAATGTAATCACTTTGTATTTTTGTCATGGCAAAAAGCTGTTGTATAAATCTGGTGCTTAATGCCAAGCTCATTGTCCCTGCTTATGCATTGATAAATGTTTTGAGATGCTAAGTGAGGATTTTCTTCTGGTAATTGGTTCAATTTGTAGTCCTCCGTTTGAGTTGTAGTGTACTGCTTGAATGAACAGGTGTGATAAGTTTATCGTGGGTATTTTTTGCTTATTGTTATCAGATATCTAGTTTATGCTGTTCTGTATTTTGGAGGCAAATTGCTTGATGGATTTCACAGATTTGATATCTATCAAGTGCTTAGCAAGTGTTGCCATACAGCATTGTGGTTCTGGTCATGTTGTCGGAGGAGATTAACTGTTTGGTGGGGGGATTTTATATGGATTTGTGAATCTTTGATAATTGTTTGTTTGTTTGGTGGATTTGGATTTAAGAGGATTATTTGCCACATCATCCAATGGATTCATGAATCCAAAATCAAAATAAGAATCTGGAAGAAACTTTTTAGCCACATGCCTTTCTTGGAATAAAAGATTGTTATTTTCTTCATTTTAATTGCCTTGGAAATTGAAGAGTTTGTCTTATTTGAAGGCAGCAAAAGATTTTCTCACCATTTTAAAGCTACCTTCAAATCCAAGTTTTAGAATCCATATCAATTTGGTACAGTCAAAGAAAGGATTGGAAATTTTTTGGGTCATGGTCTTTAAGTTTGGTACAAACCAAACAAGAAATTACTAAATCTATATATCTACAAGTTTAAGGATTTATGGATCCATTTCTATGAATCCCAACCGGCCCTAAATATGTTCATTTGCCAAATTATAAAACTATATATGATTAATTAAAAATAAAACGTGATTATAACTTATAAGCCGAGTTAGAGCATGTATTTTATGCTGTTTATTATTTATTTTTCCATATTAAATAGGCTCGGGACATTGGACACATATCTAAAAATCTATATGGTTTCTAAGAAATACATAAGTGGATACCAGTCTATTGGGTCCTTTGAGTACACGTTGGATCACAGCATAAAAATTGGATTCTAGTCATATTGGAAATTGTAAAAGCTAATTAGAAAACACATATAGGTGTTCCTCCAATATTAGGAAAGTAACATACTCATCCGATAAATCTTTCTTCTTTCAGATAGGATACTGATGATGCTCACAAGTGGTGTCTTCTCGGATTACGACACGTGGCGGATGACATGTCCCGAAGGCTACAGATGTGGGATAAACGAGTTCCATTGTGAGGGTTCCTCGGGACTTCGTCTCGGGGAACATGTCTGACCTTCCAGGAGGCCTTCCTGAATGCATTTCGTCTTCACCTGGGAATCTACCAACAGCTCGCCTCCGAGCATCCAACGTGTCGAGCTTCCTCGGCCTCCTTGCTCGTCTCCGAGCATCCGACGTGCCGAGCTTCCTCGGCCTCCATGCTCGTCTCCGAGACCCCGACATCCCGAGCTTCCTTGGCCTCTCCTGGTCTTCCGGGAGCGCAGATCGCATGCGCCCCGCAACGGCTCCGCGTATATCGTGAGGGCGAGATATCCGCCTCCCCACGATCCGCGTCCCATGCTAGCGCATCCCGTCATTCAAGGCGAGGATATCGCTGGGGCGTAACTGACGGCGGTGATCTCGCGCCCGCTCGCTCCACGTGACCCCCATATAAACCCCTCTTTCAGGCTACTCAGGTAACTCGAATTATCTCAATACGTCGCTACCCTGCTGCTATTTCTCGGCTCTAACTTGATCGTCGGAGGGTCCTACGGTGGTCACCCATCTCGGGACTTCTTTGCAGGTAGCTCGGCGTCCAACACCAACCCGTTGAGATCCACACTTAACAACTCCAAACCCAAATCACAGCCGTCCAAGACAGCCATCGCAGGATCGACGGAGGACAGCATCTGAAGGAGATCCTGTAATGACCCCAAAATCTTTATACATTTGTATTATCTCTCTTCAAAAATATACCGTATTTATTTGTACTTGGTATTTTCCTCTTTCTATTAAATTTATTATTATTTTATTCCTCAATCTATTATGTATTTTTTTCTAGGTACAATTTCTTTTTCTTATATTTAAGTTTTTAATTTCTCATTCTTATTTTTTCCTTTCATAAATATTTAACCCAAATCCATTATTCTAATTCTCTACAGCCTATCTAAAAAGCCCATTTTCTTTTTAAGCAACATCATATATTTAATTCTAATTAAATATATGCATGAACAACCTTATAGCTCATTGGTTAAGTCCTTGCATTGTTATTCCATAAGTCACATGTTCAAATCCCCATTCTTGCAATTATTTTTTATCATTTTTTATTCTTCCCATAACCTACAAATGAGACCTTTCATTTCCAAAATGAATGGTGTCCTTTCATTTCTCTTTTAATTCTCATGTTAAATGCATATATTATTATTCACCATTACAACATCTTTATTTGTCCTCCTCCATCTTTTCCTTCCTCATATTTTTCTATCTCTCACTTCTTCCTCTTCACCAAGATGACAAGAAGAAGAACATGAAGAAGTCTTCAAGAAGGTCTCGCTAGTAACGCGAGGCTATCGGCGGATAGACAAGCCCGGTGACAATACCGGCTTGTGCATGTAAGTCCCTTCTCTCTCCTTTCCCCCCATCTTTTTTTTTTCCTCTTGTCATGCATCGTGAACCCCCTATTCTTTTCATATCATAATCCATAAGAGAAGACACACATAAACATATACATATACATAAACATAAGTTTAGATATATATGATTCTATATGGTTTAATAATATCTTATTATCTCTTGTTCAAATTAAAGTATTTTTAATTCTTTCTTCATGATTATGAATGTTTATTACAAGTTGTGAGAACATAGATTTCAATCCATAATATATCTACGATATCTCATGGAATCGGTTTGGTTATTAAAAGAAAGGATAAAGCTTGCATAAAAATACTAGTTAATCTTTTTGCCGATTTTAGTATACACATCAATACCTTTAGGTTTAAAATAATTTTTAGACATTAATTTTTACTTCTGAAAATTTCATGGAATTTACATATGATAGATTATATTATTTTATACATGCTGTAAAAATTTTAGATCGATCCGCATAACGGTTTGGGAATTACATCGTATTTATTCACTGATCGTAAAACAGAAAACTGCAACTATCGGTCAATTTCTAGGACACATAACTTGGTATACCGGTATCCAAATTGAGCAAACTCAGATGTTTTTGATATCTACATCGAATGATATAGATTTTATTAGTTTTATAGTTTTACTGAAAACCTACCTAAGATAAAGAAAACTGCATTACAATATTAAGTGACGGATCTGGACAGAATCTGTCCTGATTCGCACATTGTTTTTAAATTGGACATAACTCGAACACCCGATATCCGTTTGTGACAAAATTTAGATGTGTAGATGCACCATTGATAGAAATATAATTTTCTGTATATTATATTACTTAGTAATGCATGAAACAAGCTGTTATATGCTTTGCAATACAATATATAGTTGCTGTCCAGAAATCTGAATTTCTGTTTTAAATGCTGATATTAAAATGATCATAACTAGAGCTTCAGAAATCCAAATCATGTGAATCTTGGTGTTTTGGATAAGTACATCGAAATACCTACAATTTTATAATAAGCTTCGTAACCTGAAACCCGATAGAAATTAACTCAAACTGCGTTTTAAAAATATGTGACGGTGCCGAATAGATTCTGATCTGTTTTGCGCGACGATATGAAAACATATATATCTCTCAAACCGGTAGTCGTATTTAGGTGAAACTGGAACTTACGCATGCAAAACATTTAGAGCCATATTTCTGTTTATATTTCGCATTCGTTCAACTTGATTAATTAGTCGTACATAGTATTTCTTTACAGCATTGTTTATGGTAGTTACTCGAATAATATACTTGACTCATTTCATGCTGTTCGAACATGTATACATATTTATCTTGATCATTAAATTGTTGTATGTACTTAAAGACG
Organism: Agapanthus africanus; assembly: GCA_030015575.1. Taxonomy (NCBI): domain Eukaryota; kingdom Viridiplantae; phylum Streptophyta; class Magnoliopsida; order Asparagales; family Amaryllidaceae; genus Agapanthus; species Agapanthus africanus. The sequence goes on along the minus strand of JASDDO010000019.1, from coordinate 88,232,643 downwards.
ATAATTAAATACTTGAGTTATATTTTGAAAACTATACAAAAATATTTTTATATAAACCCCCCTCAAGTTTATAAATTACCCTAAGGACCCTAACAATTATAAGACCACGATTCATAATTCTGATTGTCTGACTCGGGTTTGAGTCTGATTAATTTGACTTGAATCTGATTTAAGTCAACCTATAATCTACAAGATTCCAATTCAAAATGAACACATGAATCCATGAATACAATTATCAATTTATACAATTTGGCTGAACCGAACCATGGATATATTCCTTTTACATGATTTTCAGTATTCCATTTACATGACTCTACGGTTACAACCGTTTCCTGATATCATGGTTTCGGTCAGTCAGTCAATCAATCTACAATTACTACAATTTACAAGATAACAATACAAATAAGACTTCGCGGGGTTTAAGGGGTAGATTGGTACGGAAGGTGTTAAAGGTGGCACGAGGTGGTCAGATTTAATACACCTAACATGAATCCAGTTGCTGTTGTACCGTGGCATAAACGGTTCCTTGTACTATACGTGCCCTTAGTCTCTGGCATATAGAGACTCCTCTCGTATACACTGGCATCCTTCTGTACCAAGCTACAAAACTTGAATATGTTTCAAGTCAATCTATATTCTTTTATATTCCAACTCAAGATGAATACATGAATTCCAGATTCCAGTTAACAATCTATATAACTTGACCGAACCGAACCATGGATATTCCTTTTACATGATTCCCAGTATTCCATTTACATGACTCTATGGTTATAACCGTTTCCTGATATCATGGTTTCGGTCAGTCAATCAGTCAATCAGTCAATCACTCAATCAGTCAATCAGTCAATCAAAGTCAATCAAGCAATCATTACAAGTTTATAAGATAACAATACAAATATGACATCACGGGGTTTAAAGGGGTAGATTGGTACGGAAGATGTTAAAAGTGGAATGAGGTGGTCAGATTAAGACACATAACCTATATTCCGTTGCTGTTGTACCGTGGCATAAACGGTTCCTTGTACTATACGTGCCCTTAGTCTCTGGCATATAGAGACTCCCCTCGTATACACTGGCATCCTCCTGTACCAAGCTACAAACAATTACGTTAAACAATATTTCATAATATTCTACAATACAATACTTTAGAAAATACTATACTCTGTCACTCTCATTCTTCATTCTTCTTTGGGACTTACCGAGCAACCTGTTCGCTGACGACATTCTATTTCTTTCTTCTTTGAATGTCGTCAGGTGGTTTGGACCCGGCAGAGATTGAGCCATCGCAAGAAGACTTGGAGCAGTTTACTGAAGACCCTGCACTGTAGTTTCATTGTACACTTTTCCTTTCTGTACTTTTCGTTTCCTGTTATGCCACTGTTTAGGCATCTTTTATTTCAGTTGTATTTCCTTTCATGTATTGTACAAAGAATGTTATTAATAAAAGTTGTTGTTCTTTTATACTCTTGTCTCTTGTGTATTTATATTGCTTAGTTACGCTTAGCGTATGTACTTCTGAGTATATACGTAGCGGGCCTCGTCGCGTCCACTTCGCAGTATACCGGGAAGCGGGGCGTGACAGATCCAAAGCTCCATTAGTTGGGGCCGTTTATGGGAACGAAAGACTTATTTTGTTCCACCAAAAAAGTTGATCTTCCGCCATCGATCCAATGGCGAGCGATGACCGCAACGATCCAAATACGAGCCGCCACAACGGAGGCGGGAGCGGCTCGCTTCCCCCTCCTAATTCCATCCATGCCTTGTTCGTTCAGATAGACCGGCTCACGACGCTGGTAGATGCCCTCGTCCGCTTTCAAGTGGCGGACCCTAACAACCAGAGTGTGGCTCTGCCTCCCCGGGATAACGACGTCCGCCGAAGGACGGATGGGCACACTCAAGCCCCCGATCTACCCCACCCTCGTCACAGCGCCACTGAGCGGCGGGCCGACTCCAGCCACCTTAACCCACACGCGGCGACTGATTCCATGATCCGCTGGGCACTGGACAGCTCCACGCCACGGTCCCAGGGAAGACTGGGTCGTCGCCCCAATGCCCGTCGCGCGTTCTCTCCTCCTGATGAGGTGTTGGTCGGCTCGCCTTCTTCCAGGCATGACCGACGCCCCCACTCTCACTGGGATCGCGCGAACGACGAGTGCAGGGACACTCGAGAAGGGTCTCGCCCGGGGATCTGAGACACTTGATAGAGCGGAATCGAAGCCGCAGCCTGGCACAGATCCGGAGCGGGGATAGCCACCACTCCGACTGTGCGGAATCCTTGGGTTACCACCACCGACTCGAGGCCCTCGAAAAGAAGATCGATGGCATAAGACGAGACGGCCATCCGTCTGGCGAAGGGGCTAGGTATTCCGCGGATTCTCTCACGAAGCCCTTCACCGAGGAATTGTTGGCCGAACGTGTCTCATCCAGGAACAAACCGTCCAAGGTGGCCCTCTTCAACGGGAAATCCGACCCGAAGGACCATCTGGACGTGTTTACGGCGGGCATAGGCTTTCACGATAACTCCGACGCGGCCCAATGCTGAGCCTTCCCCACCACCCTCATCCGAGCTGGACGGGACTGGTTCCGAGGACTTACGCCACGCTCCATCTCAACTTTCAACGAGATGGCCTCCCAATTCCTCGGTCACTTCGTCGGGAATCGACGGCAGAAGAGGACGGTCGACTATCTGTTCACCATCAAGAGCGGAGACAAAGAATCCTTCAAAAGATATGTCACCCGCTTCTACAACGCGCTCCTCGAAGTCCTCGAACACCGCGATGAAACGGTCATCACCGCGCTGAGGTCGGGTCTTAGGCACAAAGAGTGGCTCCGCTCTTTTGCATTAGCGCAACCTAAGACCATATCCGAGATAAAAGCCTGGACCGAACGGGGGATCCAACTCGAGTCCGAGATGAACTCAAATCTGCCCACAGGCGACCAAACCGACCAAAAGAAATAAGGAAGAGAAGAGAAGAAGAAGGTCGACCGTCCGAAGCCTTACTCACCGAGGTTTCAGCGGTACACTCCACTAAACATCTCCCAGACCGAGCTGCTGGAGGAGGCAAAGGGCGAGAGGTTCTCCAAACTCCGGCCGGTGACCCAAAGGGTGGGCAAGCGTCTCGGAGGCCCGTACTGCGCCTTCCATAGGTTGCAGGGCCACCCGACCGAAAACTACAAACAACTCCATGATTACATTGAGGAGTTGATCCGCTCCGGCCACTTGGCGAAGTACTTGCGGGACAAGCGGCAGGTAGAGCGGGAACAAAAGAACAAGCCCCCTCCCGGGGCGTTAACGATCGACCAAATCATGGTCGTTACCTCGGATCCTGCTCGGGAAGCTGACAGAAACCACCGCCTCCTCACGGTCGAGAATGTAGGCGTTCCACCCCAGAAGAAGGGTAGGAAAGACGAGCCCATCATCTTCGCCGATGAAGACCTCCACGGTATATCCTTGCCTCATAACGACCCACTCGTAATAACGGCCAGAGTCCACCTTTACGAGGTCCAAAGGATTTTGGTCGACTCAGGGAGCTCGGCGGATATCCTGTTCCACGACTGCTTCCAACGTATGGGACTAGGACCATCTGACCTTCGACCTACCTCCCATGTACTCTCGGAATTCACCAATCACTCCATCCATGCCGAGGGATTGGTCACCCTTCTACTCAACATTGGGGAAGCGGGACATACACGAACCGTACCTGTGGATTTCCTCATCGCCAAAGTCCCTTCGTCCTACAACATTCTCCTAGGACGTTCAACCTTAAACGCTCTCCGATCCCAGATCTCAACTTATCACCTTGTGATCAAGTTTCCTTTAGATCAAGGAGGAATAAGCCAGGCCCACGGAGACCAGCAAACCGCTAGGATTTGCCTCACCTCGACATCCACCGCCGGAGATCAAAGTGACGATTTTGAGGACATATCTGACTTCCAGGGGTCTTTAGATACGTGCGACGACCAAATGGAAGTCAGAGGCACCACAGTAGAAGCATTAACGGAGGTACCACTCGAAGAAGGGGTCAACGACCGAACAGTCCAGATCGGCTCTCTCCTAACTGGGGATCGCCTCAAGAACTGATCCGCTTCCTCCGAGATAATTCGGACGTTTTTGCTTGGACGCCGGTGGACATGCCCGAAATTGACCCTAGAATGATCTCCCACAAGCTCGAGGTCGATCCGAAAGCAAAGCCCGTTCGACAAAATAAAAGAAGCTTTGTGCCGGCCAAGCAAAAGGCGATAGAAAACGAAGTGGATCGACTGCTCGCCACTAACTTTATCAGGAATCTGGACTATTCTAATTGGCTGGAAAATGTAGTCATGGTCAAGAAGGCGAACAGGAAATGACGCATGTGCGTCGATTTCACGGACTTAAACAAGGCCCGCCCCAAAGATAAATATCCCCTCCCTCGGATAGACCAGCTTGTAGATAGCTCGGCAGGCTATGAGCTATTGAGCTTCATGGACGCCTTCTTAGGTTACAATCAGATCAAGATGAACCCGGCCGACGAAAAACTGACCGCCTTCACTACTTACCGAGGGGTATACTGCTACAAGGTGATGCCCTTCAGACTTAAGAACGTCGGGGCTACGTATCAGCGTATCGTCAACAAACTGTTCAAACCGCAGATCGGGAGGAACATGAAAGTCTACGTCGAAGACATGCTTATAAAATCAACCTCATCAGATGGGCACTCCAAAGATCTCGAGGAAACATTTGACGTCCTGCGCAAATACAAAATGAAGCTGAACCCAGCTAAGTGTGTGTTCGGAGTCACCAGCGGGAAATTCCTCGGGTTCATGGTCACCTATTGAGGAATCGAAGCGAACCCAGAAAAATTCAGCGCCATTCTCAACATGGCAACACCGAAGAGCAATGTCGAGATCATGCGGCTCACGGGAAGAGTGGCTGCTCTGAGTCGCTTTATGTCAAGATCCAGGGAGAAATGTCTCCCGTTCTTCAAAGCCTTGAGAAAAATTCCTAAGTTCGAATGGTCGGAGGAGTGTTAGAGCGCTTTCGAAAAGCTTAAGGCACACCTATCAACTCCCCCACTTCTCACTCGACCAGTCGAAGGCGATGAGCTATTATTATACCTCGCGGTCTCCGATCAGGCTTCAGACTCGATGCTCGTCAGGGAATTCGGCGGTGTACAGAAGCCAGTTTACTATGTAAGCCACGTTTTTAAGGACGCGGAAATAAGATACCCAGCCATAGAAAAGATAGTCTTGGCATTAGTTGTCGCCTCAAGAAAACTACGACACTACTTCCAGGCGCACACCATCCTCTTCCTCACCGAGCAACCTATAGGGATTATTCTCGCTTCCCCTGAATCATCAGGACGACTGGAAAAAATGGAGGTGGGAATTATCCCAATTCGACATTAAGTACCGCCCCAGGCAGGCCATCAAAGCGCAGGTCCTAGAAGACTTTGTGGTCAAATGCACTATTCCCACTAAAGAAGAAGCGACAGCTCAGGGCCCCAAACCACGTTCCTCGACCGATGAAGTACTCGACTCCGTCCCCAATCGGGTGCTCTACGTGGATGGATCCTCTACCGAGGAAGGGAGCGGGGCTGGCCTGATCATCCGAGGCCCGGACGAGACGGAGATGGAATACTCTTTGAAGCTAAGGTTCAAAGCTTCGAACAATGCCGTGGAATACGAGGCTTTGTTAGCCGGATTGCGAATCACCTCCGGGTTAGGACTGAAGACGATCCGAATTCGCAGCGACTCCGCATTAGTCGTCGGCCAAGTAACCAGGCGATTCGAGACCCGGGAACCACTCATGATCAAATATCTGGCCGAGGTAAAAAGACTCCGCAAAAATTTCGACGAAGTCCAGGTAGAGCAAATCCCCAGGAACTCGAGCCGACGCTTTAAGCAAGCTCGCTTCTTCCTATTCGTCCAACTATAAGAGGAACATCCTCTTCGAAGTCCTGCCAAGGCCCAGCGTGGAAGACGGGGAGGTAACACTCCAGATCTACAGAACTCAGGAAGAAGGCCGGGATTGGAGAAAACCCCTCGTGGAGTTCCTAAGGGATAGTGCACTTCCCAAAGACCGAGGAGAAGCTCATCGGCTACGAGCTAAGGCACAACATTTCATCTGGAGAAAGGAAACCTATACAAGAAATCATACACTCAGCCCCTGCTCCGGTGGATCGACCCCCAAGAGGCTGACTACGTTCTGCGAGAAATACATGAAGGGGTCGACGGAGCACATCAAGGGGCCCGAACCTTGGTACAAAAGGCACTACTGCAGGGGTACTATTAGCCTACGCTGCACCAGGACGCCGAGAGGCTGGTTAGAAGCTGCAAGAATTGTCAACTCTTCAGCAGCATTCCTCGTCCTCCCGCCACCGAGCTAACTCCACTCAGTTCCCCTTGGCCGTTTGCACAATGAGGGAGGGATATGGTGGGCCAACTTCCCACCGGCACGGGCGGGCACAGGTACATCCTCGTCGCTGTGGACTATTTCACAAAGTGGATAGAGGCCATACCCATCAGAAAACCAGACGCCGTCTCTACGATAAAGTTCATACAAAATAACATAATCACCCGATTTGGGATCCCGAGATGCATGATCACCGACCATGGGACCAACTTCGAAAATGACAAAGTCAGAGAGTTTTGCAGCGAATACCACATATTGATGAAGTTTGCCGCGGTTGCCTATCCTCAATGCAACGGGCAGGCAGAGGTAGCGAACCGAAGCGTCATCGGCGGTCTCCAAGCCCGTTTAGAAGGATGACAAGGCAGATGGGTCAAGGAACTACCTCGGGTCCCGTGTGCATTGCGAACGTCGAAGAAAACACCTACAGCAGAAACCCCGTTCAGTCTCTGCTACGGTACCGAGGCAATGGTCCCGGCGGAGATTGGACTGCCCAGTTACAGGGTTGAACATTTCGACGACAAAGCCAACACCTCGGCGCTCCGAAACAACTTGGACATCTTATTGGAGAAGCGGTACCGAGCACAAATCAGAGCGGCCGCCTATCAACAGCAAACCGCTCACTACTATAATGCCCGGGTTAAATATCGGGCCTTCAAGGCAGGAGATCCGGTCTTATGAAGAAACGAGTTCGCAGACCCGAGCAGGCTGCATAAGTTCTCCCCAAAGTGGGATGGACTTTTTCTTGTGAAAAAGGCGTTGTCCGGCGGGGCATACCGCCTGCAGGACGCCCGGGGCTATGATTTTCCCCGGCTTTATAACGCTGAAAAGCTCAAGTTGTACAAATGAAAAAATGTATCTGTACCCTCTTTCTAAAATAAATAAAGTTGTTCATGTTGGTATTTAGTTAAAGTTTAAAAATTGTATGAGAAGAGAAAAAGAAGACAACAGCCTAGCGCCAAAAACAAACTTTATTGATTAAAGGGTATTATGGGCACCCCAGCCTTACAATAATTACAATAGAGGGGGGCGGGGATCAAGAAAGCACTATTGATGTGAGCAGATCTTCTGCAGCCGAGCCTGAGCTTCCTCCGCCCGCTCCTTCTGACGGTGCCCGTGGACCCTAAATGCTACGGAAGCGTCGGGGGCCTGATCCGACAAGCAAGAAGTAACGATCTTCCTTTTCTGGAAACACTCCAGAAGAAGACCCACCGACCGCTCCCGCCTGCTCTGCGAGATCAGGCCGAGGTGGTAGAGCGAGTGCAACTTTTCGATCGCCTCGTCCCTCAGCCGCGGAGACAGGGCATTGTGGAGACCTGGGGACATCCTCCAAATCGCGTAAATGAGCAGTTGGAGGAGAAGAGATCGCCGGGGAAGAAGGCGTCCAAAGTAGCTCTCCACGCAGTCTATCACCGCCTCGTACATCTGATCGGAGCGATCGAAGCTATAAAGATACACATCGTCACGAGAAATGATCTCCCTGATGAGCACACACGGACGCTCGACCATCTCAGAAACACAAGGCTAGAAAGAAGCCAACATACCTTCGCTATTTATAGCCTCAACAAAATCTTCCAACGGCCGAAAGTTAACTCACGCAGAGACGTGAATCGTGGGGCGTCTCAATTTCTCGATATGGAACGACCACGTGTCGGCCATGCCTGTCTCCAAGGGCGGCCATGCAGTCCACGGAAGGTTGAACGACGCCTTCACTCCCGCCAATGCGGCCCGCAGAAGTTTGAACGACACCCCGCGAGGGCCTAGGGGAAACTTGAAAGCCCTCCTCGCGAGGCCGCCGGATAGCTTCCTGCTCGGCGCATCCACAGCGGGTAGCTTCCTGCCTAACAATGCTGTGGATACAAATTCCTCGCCAAGAGGCCGCCGAGCAAATTCATGCTGGTCAATCCCTAGCGAGTAGTTTCCTACTCATCCACGCTAAGGATGTGAAGCCTTCATAACTGTAGGGTGTTTTTCATCACCCTATTGAGATGGGAATACGCGCGCGCTTGTCAGGCGCATTACAGATTCCCCCTGCTTAGGGTAGGCCGGGGTTTAATGATTGTGGGGATTCGAATCTCCGGCAGCCGCGGACTAAGCTGCCGTTAATTACCCCTCGCCTTTGGAGCGAGAGAACCTCCGATTAACGGGTTAAACTGGACATGCGAAATCAATGTGCAGTGTCGTGTTTTGAAGGGGTTTTGGATATATCGGGGGGCCCGCAGAGTTTTTACGGGGGTCCCGCTATCCGGATAGCGGGCTGGGGGTCAAGGGGGCTAGCAGCCCCCTTACGGGGTGCGGGGCAGCGCCCTGTTAGAAATTTTTTCTAACGGGGGAGGTGTTTTTAGTGTGGAGTATGTGTGTGTGTATGTATATATACATATATATAAAATAAAAAAAAAGAAAGGGCATCCAAAGGATGCGTGGGAAAAAGCGCCAGCGCCCCACGTGTCATCACGTGGGCGCTCGGGCGCTAGCGCTTTGGGCGCTAGCGCCCCACGTGTCAACACGTGGGCGCTCAGGCGCTAGCGCTCTGAGCGCAAGAGCGCTAGCGCCCCACGTGTCAACACGTGGGAGCGCTAGCGCTCTGAGCGCAAGAGCGCTAGTGCCCCACGTGTCAACACGTGGGAGCGCTAGCGCCCCACGTGTCAACACGTGGGAGCGCTAGCGCTCTGAGCACTCGGGCGGTAGAGCTTTGAGCGCTAGCGTCCCACATGTCAACACGTGGGCGCTCGGGCGCTAGCGCTCTGAGCACAAGGGCGCTCGGGCGGCAAAAGGAACTTGGTCCCTGCAATGGGAGTTGTACTCGCAGAAAGGAGTACTTATTATTTTGTGTGTGTGTGTGTGTATGAGGAGTTAAACTCCTAGGATGTTTTGAAGCTGATGAAGGGCTTTTCCCCTTGAGCCCTAGTTCTTCCCCAAAGTGGGGTTTCTGGAGATGGGCCTCCTTTTTCCTCCTCTGTTGGTAGGATCTTGAAGATCAAGAGATGTGAGATTTTAAAAATCTCTTCTTTTGAGATCTGATGGAAGATCTGAGTTCCCCTTTGTGGGTTTTGTGGTGAAAAACTATTTAGTTTGATAAAAGGAAGAGTAAAACTCTTGATTTAATTCAAAAGAAAGAAGAAGGTTTAGAACCTTCAGAAAGGGGAAAGAGGCACAAACTCTAAATTTTTTGAGAGGAATGAAAAAGTTGTTGAGATATTTTCATTATCTTTGCCTTTATAGGCTATACACTTTACATATAGCCCCTTGGGCTTTACAAAATGACATTTTGCTCATCCCATGGCTCATGTGCCATTTCTTTTTGCACATAAGCCATGGGCTTTACAAAAATTTGACTTTATGCCCATTTATGCATAAAAAAATTACATAAAAATTATTTATTACACGATTTCATTTTGGGCATGGAGGAGGGCCGGCCGCTTCATATTCGGACTCGACCTGGGCATGGGCTCACTTGATCTGGGCTTGGGCCCACTTGGTTTGGGGTTGACCTTGACTTTGACTTGGTCAACCGGGGTGCAATTTTCGACCCCAACAAAGTGCCCCCCATCAATAAATGCACACCACATATGTGAGTCGTGTGCATGAAATTGATGGATCTTCTTTCACGTGGAGGCGGCTTGCCTTGGTTCCCACTTTTTGGGACGCACTGCCCTTTTTACTACATGGACGGTCGGCGCTTGACGCGTCTCCGAGACGGAGTGTCCGTAGCAGACTTTTCCCTGGCCCGGAGTGATCTGGTTCCTGCTTTGTAGGAAGCCTGCACTGCCTTTTTTGCGACATGGACGGTCGATGCTCTGATCCGGAGCGATTTGGTTCCCGATTTGTGGGAAGCCTGCACTGCCCTTTTTGTGACATGGACGGTCAACGCTCTGATCCGGAGCGATTTGGTTCCCGCTTTGTAGGAAGCCTGCACTACCATTTTTACGACATGGACAGTCGACGCTTGACGCGTTTCCGAGACGGACTGTCCGTAGTAGACATTTCCCCGGCACGGAGTGATTTGGTAGACGTGCCCTCGGCACGGAGTGTCGCTGGTCGACATGTCCCCGAGATGGGGTGTCTGCTGGCTGACGTGTCCCCAAGACGGAGTGTCTGCTTGACGTTTCCCCGTTACGGGGTGTCGCTGGTCGACTTGTCCCCGGCGCGGAGTGTCGCTGATCGACTTGTCCCCAGCACGGAGTGTTGCTGGTTGTTCGACTTGTCCCCGGCACGGAGCGTCGCTGATCGACTTGTCCCCGGCACGGAGTGTCCCTGGTCGACTTGTCCCCGGCGCAGAGTGTCGCTGATCGACTTGTCCCCGGCACGAAGTGTCGCTGATCGACTTGTCCCCGGCGCGGAGTGTCGCTGGTTGTTCGACTTATCCCCGGCACGGAGTGTCTGTGTTGTTCAACTTATCCCCGGCACGGAGTGTCGCTGATCGACTTGTCCCCGGCATGGAGTGTCGCTGGTCGACTTGTCCCCGGTGCGGAGTGTCGCTGATTGACTTGTCCCCGGCACGGAGTGTCGCTGTTCGACTTGTCCCTGGAGCAGAGTGTCGCTGTTCGACTTGTCCCCGGCACGGAGTGTCGCTGATTGTTTGACTTGTCCCCAGCACGGAGTGTCTGTGTTAGACGTTTCCCTGGCACGGAGTGTCTGCTGGTTGACGTGTCTCCGGCACGGAGTGTCTGTGTTGGACGTTTCTCCGAGACGGAGTGTCGGCTGGTTGACGTATCCCCGAGACGGAGTGTCTGCTTGACGTTTCCCCATTACGGAGTGTTGTTGTTGGACATTTCCCCGGTACGGAGTGTCGCTGGTCGACGTTTCCCCGAGGCAGAGTCTCTGTTGTTTGACGCAGAGGTCGATGTTGGAATTGGTTGGTTTGATTTTTTTGATTTGAGTTGACATCAGCATCACTACACTGGAATATGGTACCAGGAGCGAATCATCATCTGTCCTTGAGAGGATTTGGGGATTGTGGCATCTGCATTGCTGCACTGGAATAATGCCAGGAGCAACTCATCATTTGCCCTGAGAGGATTTGGGAATTGATGGCTTAGGAGGCAGGTTTAGATCCCTATCACCTAAGGCTTTTCAATTTTATGGGCCGTAAGGGTCCCATAAAAGCATTTTCTCCCTACGAGTTGAAAGGATCTCGTAGGTGTATCTTCTCCTTAGGAGTCGTGGGGACTCCTAAGTGTGTTGCTCCTTTGTGAGTCGTAAGGATCTCACGTGGGAATTTTCTCCTCACAGAGTCGATAGGACTTTGCGAGTGCATTTCATCTCTTTTTTACGAGTTTGCGCCCTTTCGGGTTTTTCACAAACTCGCCGGCAGTCCTGCTGTTTTTACTCACGGAACCCTTTCGGGTTTTCATCCGTGCCCGTTTTGCTTGTGGACATACCTTTTTTTTTCTTCCGCTGGTGGGACTTTAAAAGTAGTCTCACCGGCAGGACTTGGGAGAGATTGGGACCGTTTTACGCCTGTGGATTGTATACGGTTTTGCAGGATGTATTATCCAGACCGTAGGGCCGGAAGAATTTCGGGACTTTGTTGGCGTCTGCATCGCTGCACTGGAATATGGTACCAGGGGCGACTCATCATTTGCTGTTGGGGTATAGGATTTGGAATTTGGTTGGCGTCTGCATCGCTGCACTGGAATATGGTACCAGGAGCGACTCATCATTCGCCATTGCCTATTGGGAAGCGATGGCTTAGGAGATAGGTTTAGATCCCTATCACCTAAGGCTTTTCAATTTTATAGGCCGTAAGGGTCCCATAAAAGCATTTTCTCCCTGCGAGTCGTAAGGATCTCGTAGGGGTATTTTTTCCTTGGGAGTAGTGAGGACTCCTAAGTGTGTTTTTCATTTGTGAGTCGTAAGGATCCCACAAAGGTTTGTTCTCCTCATGTATCGTGAGGACACATGAGTGAATTTTCCTCGTTCCCCAGTTTAATGACTTGGGGGGTCATCCATTTCCAGTTTAAAGACTTAGGGGTCTATTGTGCCCAGTTTAACGACTTAGCGGTCATCTGTTTCCAGTTTAACGACGTGGTGGTCATCTGTTTCCAGTTTAATGACTTCGAGGTCATCTGTTTCCAGTTTAACGACATAGAGGTCATCTGTTCCAGTTTAACGACTTAGAGGTCATCTGTTTCCAGTTTAACGACGTGGTGGTCATCTGTTTCCAGTTTAAAGACCTAGAGGTCTACTGTTTCCAGTTTAACGACTTAGAGGTCATCTGTTTCCAGTTTAACGACGTGTTGGTCATCTGTTTCCAGTTTAACGACCTAGAGGTCCACTGTTTCCAGTTTAACAACTTAGAGGTCATCTGTTTCCAGTTTAACGACTTAGTGGTCATCGGTTTCCAGTCTAACGACTTAGAGGTCATCTGTTTCTAGTTTAAAGACTTAGAGGTCTATTGTTTCCAATTTAACGACTTAGAGGTCACATGTTCCCAGTTTAACGACTTAGAGGTCATCTGTTTCCAGTTTAAAGACTTAGAGGTCTACTGTTTCCAGTTTAACGACTTAGGGGTCATCTGTCTCCAGTTTAACGACTTAGTGGTCACATGTTCCCAGTTTAACGACTTAGAGGTCATCTGTTTCCAGTTTAAAGACTTAGAGGTCTACTGTTTCCAGTTTAACGACTTAGTGGTCATCGGTTTCCAGTTTAACGACTTAGAGGTCATCTGTTTCCAGTTTAACGACTTAGTGGTCACCTGTTCCCAGTTTAACGACTTAGAGGTCGTCTGTTTCCAGTTTAACGACGTGGTGGTCGTCTGTTTCCAGTTTAACGACTTAGAGGTCGTCTGTTTCCAGTTTAACGACGTAGTGGTCGTCTGTTTCCAGTTTAATGACTTAGAGGTCGTCTGTTTCCAGTTTAACGACGTGGTGGTCATCTGTTTCCAGTTTTACGACTTAGAGGTCGTCTGTTTCCAGTTTAACGACTTAGAGGTCATCTGTTTCCAGTTTAAAGACATGGAGGTCTATGGATGGCGAGCTTGGAACTTTGGGGTAGGGGCCGGCATCAGCGTTGCTAACACTGAAGCACAGGTGCCAGGAGCAATTCATCATTTGCCTTTTCCTGTTGGGGAGCGATGGCTTAGGAGACAGGTTTAGGTCCCTATCACTTAAGGCTTTTCAATTTTATGAGCCATAAGGGTCCCATAAAAGCATTTTCGACAGGATCTCGTAGGTGTACTTTCTCCTTAGGAGTCGTGGGGACTCCCAAGTGTGTTTTTCCTTCATGAACCGTAAGGATCCCACGAAGGTTTGTTCTCCTCATGTATCGTGAGGACACATGAGTGGGTATTCCCAATGGAGCATAATTCCAAGGGCGGAGACTAGCCACGTAACTGGTGATTGCGGTGGGGCATGGGCATGGTGAGAATTATTTGAGCCCGTGGATTGTATACGGTAGTCAACTTGGGGACCAACCGTAGGACCGGAAGAATTTTGGGAAACTGGATTTTGGTTGGCGTTTGCATCGCTGCACTGGAATATGGTACCAGGAGCGACCCATCATTCGCCGTTGTTTTTTTTTTACCGCTATTGCTCTATCATTTTAACTTTTCTTATCGCGAAGATTGCGATTGCCCTATCATTTCGGTTTTTTGTTCGTGGTTGCCCCATCATTTCGGCTTTATTTTACTCGCTGATTTTTATTGCGAGTTGCCCCATCATTTCGGCTTTTCTTTATATTTCTTTTATTTACACATTTTTTTTTACATCCCAGTTTAACGACTTAGAGGTCGACTGTTCCCAGTTTAATGACGTGGTGGTCGATTATTTCCAGTTTAAAGACTTGGTGGTCTGTCATCCCCAGTTTAATGACGTGGTGGTCAGCTTGCTTACCCCAGCTCCTTGAACTTTGATCTTGGCGGAGTTGTGTTGATGACCGTAGCTCTGTGGCTTGTCGGTACATTTGACAACTGTGGGGCTTTCCCAAGTTTGTATTGGTTCTCCACCCAATCTTTGAAAATATAGCAGTCTTCGATGGTGTGACTCACCATTCTATGATATGGGCAGTATATGGGACTGTCGGTCATGTTCATTTCATGTGGCCTCTTTGGAACAGGCAGTTGCAGACCGTTGTTCAAGGCATCCGCGAATATTTTGCGGACTTCATCCCTCCTGAAAGAGTATACCTTCTTCTTTCTCTCCATTGGAGTAGGTGCCTTTACTGATGCTGGTCCTTGAGGCCGAATCAGTCTTTAGTTCGCCCTTTTCAGATAATGGCACATGTCTAAGAGAATCACATTCCCGAAGAGCTCCAGTCCCCATTTGTATGAAGTCGGCGGTCGTAGCTTGACTGTTTGCTAACACGCCTTTAGACAATTCTATCTCTCCCGTCTTGTATTGCTTTTCGACCCAATCTTTGAAGACGAAGCAGTCCTCAATGACATGATCTATCACTCTGTGATAGGGGCAATATTTTGGGTCATCGGTCATATTTGCTTCTTGCGGTCTCTTTGATTCTGGAAGTTGTAGACCGTTTCTTAGGGCGTCTTTGAATATTTTACGGATTTTGTCCCTTCTGAAGGAATAGACCTTATCCAGCTTCTCTTTCAGTGGATATTCTCCTCCGGTGTATGTATCGGAGGGACTGGAGGCTGATCGCGGCCGTTTTTCGCGAAGGTGCTCCGCTCTTAAGTTGAAGGGGGTATCAGTTGGCTGCCTCCGGGTATCAATCCCTGGCTGATGAACCAAAATTTGATTCTGCTGTAATTGCAATCGGGCGACCTGGGTCGCGAGATCTGCCGCGATGTTTGCCAATTCGTCGACCTTAGATTGTACCTTGGCTAACTTCTCATCCCTGTCCTGAAGCT
The DNA here is from genome assembly GCA_030015575.1 of Agapanthus africanus. Lineage (NCBI taxonomy): Eukaryota > Viridiplantae > Streptophyta > Magnoliopsida > Asparagales > Amaryllidaceae > Agapanthus > Agapanthus africanus. The sequence goes on along the minus strand of JASDDO010000019.1, from coordinate 88,217,449 downwards.
GCCCCTAAAGCCATTGGAATAATACTTGTTCTGTAGTTCCGGTTATGACAACCGGGTCATCCTTATTGCCTGAGCTCAATTCCGCAGGAACTCCAGGCTCTTTTGGCTTATCGGACATAGCGAGCTCTTCGTCATTTAGACCGAGTTGACGTTGGGTAGCGTCCACCATATCATCACCCTGGCTGTGAAGCATAGGAGGGTTCATTTCTTCATGTCCGACCATGTAGACAGTGTAGACCACATATCCAGCCGTCTCTTTATCTTTGGCGGGGTAACCCCGTTCTTGGAGCTTCATGAAGCTCAGCCTAGTATGAGCCCTAGCCCTTTTGTTGGCTCTATATCTGAGCCTTTTCTGCCTTAGCTTCTTGGTTTTGAGGGCTTGGCGGGCATCCATTTCCTGAGAAACCACCGTGAGTCGATTAGTGGGGAGTTTAGAGAAGACACCCAATCGAGCAGTTGTCAAGGGCATCGCCGGAGCTTGCTCGAGACGCCCTATTGCTTTATCGGTGTTGATGGCCTTGCCCCCAGTTAGGGCCAGGGAGAGTCGTTCAAACACCGACTTGCGTTTGAGTTGGGGCGCCATCGAGACCACCACATTTGGCCTCTTTCCTTTCGAGACCGGTTTGTCTGTCACCGGGGCTTGAGGAGCTGGGATGACGTTAGCTGACACGAAAAGAATAGAGCCAAATGGTAGCAGCGGCTCCTCCCATTGTCGCCCGAGACTGGTCGGAAGGACCGTCCTGGAGTCTATCTTCATCGTGTAGGAGACGGGAGCCGTGTCGAGAACTGAGCTTGTCCTTGAAGTCATTTTTGCTGTGACCGGAGATTGCAATTTAAAATTTGTTAACCTTCACAAAGAAGCATGATTTCAGCACAGGCAGACGATATGTATATTGATTGAGTTCGCATGAATGTTTAACCCGAAATATGGGAGGAGGGAAAGGTCCCACCGGGCGTGCCAGAAGCTGTAGGGTGTTTTTCGTCACCCCATTGAGATGGGAATACGCGCACGCTTGTCAGGTGCATTACAGATTCCCCCTGCCTAGGGTAGGCCGGGGTTTAATGATTGTGGGGATCCGAATGTCCGGCAGCCGCGGACCAAGCTGCCGTTAATTACCCCTCGCCTTTGGAGCGAAAGAACCTCCGATTAACAGGTTAAACTGGCCATGCGAACTCAATGTGCAGTGTCATGTTTTGAAGGGGTTTTGGATATATCGAGGGCCCCGCAAAGTTTTTACGGGGGTCCCGCTACCCGGATAGCGGGCTGGGGGTCAAGGAGGCTAGCAGCCCCCTTCTGGGGTGCGGGGCAGTGCCCCGTTAGAAATTTTTTCTAACGGGGGAGGTGTTTTTAGTGTGGAGTATGTGTGTGTGTATGTATATATACATATATATAAAATAAAAAAGGGAAAGGGCATCCAAAGGATGCGTGGGAAAAAGCGCCAGCGCTTTGGGTGCTGGCGCTCGCCCCACGTGTCAGCACGTGGGCGCTCGGGCGCTAGCGCTTTGAGCGCTAGCACCCCACGTGTCATCACGTGGGCGCTCGGGCGCTCGGGCGCTGGCGCTTTGGGCACGAGCGCTCCGAGCGCTAGCGCTTTGAGCGCTAGCGCCCCACGTGTCATCACGTGGGCGCTCGGGCGCCGGCGCTTCGGACGCCGGCGCTCTAAGCGCAAGAGCGCTAGCACCCCATGTGTCAACACGTGGGCGCTCGGGCGCTAGCGCCCTACGTGTCAACACGTGGGCGCTCGGTCGCTAGCGCTTTGGGTGCTAGCGCTCGGGCGATAGCGCTTTGAGCGCTAACGCCCCACGTGTTAACACATGGGCGCTCGGGCGCTAGCGCTCTGAGCGCAAGGGCGCTAGCGCTTTGAGCGCTAGCGCCCCACGTGTTGATACGTGGGCGCTCGGGCGGCAAAAGGGACTTGGTCCCTGCAATGGGAGTTGTACTCGCAGAAAGGAGCACTTATTATTTTGTGTGTGTGTGTGTGTGTGTGTTTGTGTGTGTATATATATATATGAGGAGTTAAACTCCTAGGATATTTTGAAGCTGATGAAGGGCTTCTCCCCTTGAGCCCTAGTTCTTCCCCAAAGTGGGGTTTCTGGAGATGGGTCTCCTTTTTCTTCCTCTGTTTGGAGGATTTTGAAGATCAAGAGATGTGAGATTTTAAAAATCTTTTCGTTTTGAGATCTGATGGAAGATCTGAGTTCCCCTTTGTGGGTTTTGTGGTGAAAAACTATTTAGTTTGATAAAAGGAAGAGTAAAACTCTTGATTTAATTCAAAAGAAAGAAGAAGGTTTAGAACCTTCAGAAAGGGGAAAGAGGCACAAACCCTAGATTTTTTTAGAGGAATGAAAAAGTTGTTGAGATATTTTCATTATCTTTGCCTTTATAGGCTATACACTTTACATATAGCCCCTTGGGCTTTACAAAATGGCATTTTGCCCATCCCATGGCTCATATGCCATTTCTTTTTGCACATAAGCCATGGGCTTTACAAAAATTTGGCTTTATGCCCATTCATGCATAAAAAATTACATAAAAATTATTTATTACATGATTTCATTTTGGGCATGGAGGAGGGCCGGCCGCTTCATGTTCGGACTCGACCTGGGTATGGGCCCACTTGATCTGGGCTTGGGTCCACTTGGTTTGGGGCTGACCTTGACTTTGACTTGGTCAACCGGGGTGCAATTTTCGACCCCAACATTAACGAGGCCACCGAACAGCTTTCCTGCCCGGTCCGTCCCTAGCGGGTAGTTTCCTACCCAATAACGCTAAGGACCTAAAACCCTCTTAACGAGGCCATCGAGCAGCTTCCCTGCCCGGTCCGTCCCTAGCGGATAGTTTCCTACCCAATAACGCTAAGGACGTAAAGCCCTCTTAACGAGGCCATCGAGCAGCTTCCCTTATCGGTCTCTAGCGGGTAGTTTCCTACCTAATAACGCTAAGGATCTGAAGCCCTCTTAACGAGGCCACCGAGCTGCTTCCCTGTCCGGTCTATCCCTAGCGGGTAGTTTCCTATCCATCCACACTAAGGACTTGAAGCCCTCTTAATGAGGGCACTGAGTAGCTTTCCTGTCCGGTCCATCCCTAGCGGGTAGTTTCCTACCCATCTACGCTAAGAATCTGAAGCCCTCATTGCGAGGCCACCGAACAGCTTCCTGCCCGGTCCATCCCTAGCGGGTCACTTCCTACCCATCTACGCTAAGGATCTAAAGCTCTCTTAACGAGGCCACCGAGCAGCTTCCTTGTCCGGTCCATCACTAGCGGGTAGTTTCCTGCCCATCTACACTAAGGATCTGAAGCCCTCTTAACGAAGCCATTGAGCAGCTTCCCTGTCCCGTCCGTCCCTAGTGGGTAGTTTCCTACCCAATAACGTTAAGGACCTATAGCCCTCTTAACGAGGCCACCGAGCAGCTTCCCTGCCCGGTCCATCCCTAATGGGTAGTTTCCTACCCAATAACGCTAAGGACCTAAAGCCCTCTTAACGAGGCCACCGAGCAGCTTCCCTGCCCGATCCATCCCTAACGGGTAGTTTCCTACCCAATAACGCTATGGACCTAAAGCCCTCATTGCGAGGCCACCGAGCAGTTTCCTGCCCAGTCCATCCCTAGCGGGTAGCTTTCTACCCAACAATGCCAAGGAACTGAAGCCCTCATTGCAAGGCCACCGAGCAGCTTCATGCCCGGTCCATCCCTAGCAGGTAGCTTCCTACCCATCAATGCTAAATATCTAAAGCCCTCACTAAGAGGCCACCGAACATGCTCATGTTCGGCTCGTCCGTGTGGGGTAGGTTCTTGCCCTAAGAAAAGATGGATCCAACGCCCTCGTCAAGGAAGGATCAGTCAACACCGACTTATTCTAACTTCTCTATTTTTCGATTCATGCCAAATGAACGATCGCCACCTTGACTCCGGGGAACGGGAGGGTACGGACCTTCTGTTACTCGACTTACACTCGACGCGTGATCGTCACATAAAAAGGCCGAACACCAACCCATGACCTAAAACTCACGGGATGAGACTATTGACGAGCTAAATATACTTGCAGAATAAAGATACAAACAAAAGTATGCGAGCTAAACATTTAGACAATGAAGAAGAAGGTGCACTTTATTTATGATCCGAAAATAAATACAAGGTATTCTGGGCTCCTCGGCCTTACAAAAACGCCCGGAGGCTTACAAAACTTTGAAAAGAGAGAGAGAGAAAAATCCCCTAGGCAGGAAAGCTCAGGTCGTAAGCTCGGAGAGGATCTCGCCCTGCTCGACGTCAGCGTCGGGGACCAAAACGGCGATCTCTGGGTTGGCGCTTCCACCGACAGCCTCACCCCCGGCGGCCGCCCCGGCAACTTCCACCTGTGGCGCATCCTCGGAGGGAGGGTACTGGACCCGGAGCTCGCTGTCGACGAACTCCGGCATCAACGCCTTGACGACGTCGAGAGCCTGATGCCAAACGATGGCCGAGGCCTTGGCGAGGTCGGTGTAGAACTGGTCCGATGCTTTATACCTTTCTATGGACTTCACTGCCCGGACCTTGGCAAGCTTCATGGCCTCAAGCGCCACCCGGGCGTCCTTTCTACTGACGTCTCTCGACTTCTTCATTGCGTTGTAGAGGCTACCAACCTCCTCCAACTTGGTCTAGATAGCCCGGTTGGATTCACTTAGAAGTCGGTGAGATTCCTTATACTTGGAGTTCATCAGCTCCTCGATGACCACCCGGGCTTCGAGGACGGCTATCTTCTCCTCCTCTTGTTGCAGCCGAAGGCACAGATCCTCCTCCCGTGAGGACGATTCGCCCGCCTTCTTCATGGTCGGGGCTATCTCCTCGGATTCCATATTTACAATGAGGGCGCGGTGGTGGAGGACCTGAGGAAAAGTAGCAAAAGGAGTCAGAAACGTTCAAACTGAAAAAAAATATGCTTAAGAAGATTCTTAAAGGAAAACGGATACCGACATGAACTGCCTCCTGAGCGATGGCGGCCACCTGGGCCTTCAGGGTCCCTCGGGGAATCTTTCCCCCAGCTGCTTGCTCCATGTCGAAGAGCAAGCTGTCAGCGACAGAAAACCCCGAGGGCACCTCAAAGCAGAAGTCCCCCCTCTTGCATTGGGATCCCGGCAGAAGGAGCCGCCCGAGAAACCGTTCTTTTGTGCCTTTTTAGGGGGCGTCGGTGGGCTCGGCCTCCTCCTCCCTCGCCTAGGGCGTCGGATCCCGCACATGCTTCTGCCCTCCCCTCCTCCCCCCTCCCCCGCGGCACTCTTCGGGGACTCGGGGGTGACGCAGCTGAAGACTTTCTCGGCGGGGCAGGCCTCGGGGCCGAGCTCGGACCCGGTCGGGACGAGCTTCCGCCCCCGGTCTTCTTTTGGGCTTTCGCGGCCATGGCAACTAAGAACTTGGATCGGTCCATTTGCTCTGCAAAAAAGGGGGGAATACACAAAAAGAGTTAGTGACACTGAAAAGGGCAAAGAAAATTTATCAAAGTCTAAATAGATCGTTTACGGCCCTAATTTACCCAGAAAGCGAGCAGGGTTGACCCCAGCCCAGCTCAGGGCCTGCTCAAAAAGCAAGACGCCGGCCCGCTGGATTGGCTCCCACAACGACACCACCCTTGCCTCCGGTGAAGATGACTGTTTTGCCCTCGGGCAGTAGGCCCTGTGCCACCGTGTATGCATGGGCCAATCCTCGCCCTTGGGTGGTCCGACGAAAATGAACTTCTCACTCCATTCATTGATGGAAAAAGGGACGGCTACCATACCTGACCCGGCCATCTCGCTCCTATGTTTTTTGAAGGAAAAGTACACCCAGCTCGGCTCATCCTTGCTAGTGCCAGGATGATTCTTATAACAGAGGAAGGAAATGAGGAGGGTCAAACCGAAGGGGATATTTTCAAGTTTTAACCGGACCAGAAAACCGAGGAGGATTCTTTACAAGTTCGGTGCTAGCTGGCCCGGGGCAAGATGGAAGCGGCAAAGCATCCCACATACCTCGGCTAAGAATGGTAGACGCATTCCGGCCCGGAATGCGTCCAAATACAGGGCAATCTCCTTGCTCTGCACCTGGTCCGCTCGCCCACCCTCTCTAGCTAAGCGAAGCGAATAGTTGGAGGGAATATGAAATCGAGCCCGAATCTCGGTAAGCTCGTCCACATTCCTCAAAACAAAGGGCGCATCGCGGGCGTTCCTGATGTGCGCCTTAGACGCCCTTGTCGCCACCTGACGGCGAATGACACGGGCAGCCCTAGTTCTAGGGGAGCCCGACACAGACGACGTGGCAGAAGAACCCTCTCGGCTATCTGAAGCCGAGGAAGAGGAAGACCTGCTGGACTAGGCTCCAACAATCGGAGCCTCATCGTCTGACTCAACCCTAACTATCTCTACATACTCCTCAGATGAAGACATCTAACCTGATTCAAGGGAATGGGCTCGCCGAGGAAAAATCACGGGTGATCCGATCTAAAAGGAAGGAGCGCCGAGCAATCTTCGATAACGAAAGCAAATTATGGCGGAAGTGTTAGCCCTAGAGAGGTCCCCTCATATTTATACACCCCCAAAAAAGCATCCGACGGCCCAGATCGACTCCCGCCAAAATGAAACGTCGCGCCTATGAGCCGTCAGAGCTCCACGTGTCGATCGTCCTTTGGGGACGTCCCTTCGGTTGCAGGTGACAAGCGACAGCCTGTCGTATCCGCCAACCGACTCCCGACACGTGGCCTGTATCCCAACAGGTGATCGACTGAAACAGCGCCCTCTCATTAAAGCGCGATCATTTCATTTAATCCACTGACGCCATCGGGGATACGTGCGAAGGTTCAGGCACGCGACAAGGCGACACGTGGGCCCAAAAGATCAAAATGGCATGACCGCCAAATGCCGTGCCGTTCCCAGATGATCCGCGTTATGATTTCTTGGCGCCAAATTGAGCAGAAGAAAGACCGAGCAGACCACTCTCGACCCGAGCCTTGGATAGGTCGGAATGAGAGTGGGGGGCTAATGATGATGCTCACAAGTGGTGTTTTCTCGGATTACGACACGTGGTGGATGACGTGTCCCGAAGACTACGGAGGTGGGATAAACGAGTTGCATTGTGAGGGTTCCTCGGGACTTCGTCTCGGGGAACATGTCCGACCTTCCAGAAGACCTCCCTGAATGCATTCCGCCTTCACCTGGGAATCTACCAATAGCTTGCCTCCGAGCTATCTCAGTCTCCTTGCTCGTCTCCGAGCATCTAACGTACCGAGCTTCCTCGGCCTCTTTGCTCGTCTCCGAGCATCCGACGTGCCGAGCTTCCTCGGCCTCCAGGCTCGTCTCCGAGCCCCCGACATTCCGAGCTTCATTGCCTCCCCAGATCTACCGGAAGCACAGATCCCAAGCGCCCCGCAACGGCTCCACGTATATCGCCAGGGCGAGATATCCTCCTCCCTACAATCCGCGTCCCACGCTAGAGCATCACTCCATTAATGGGCGTATCCCGCCATTCAAGGCGGGGATAACACTGGGACATAACTGACGGCGGTGATCTCGCACCCGCTCGCTCCACGCGACCCCTATATAAACCCCTCTCTCAGACGACTCAAGTAACTCGAATTATCTCAATACGCCATTACTTTGCTCCTATTTCTTGACTCTAATTTGATCATCGGAGGGTCCTACGGTGGTCACCCACCCCGGGACTTCTTTGCAGGTAGCTCGACGTCCAACACCAACCCATTGAGATCCACACTCAACAACTCCAAAACCAAATCATAGCCGTCCAAGACTGCCATCACAGGATCGACGGAGGACGGCATCTGAAGGAGATCCGAAGCTCCATCAGATACCTTTTGGAATGTGAATAGATCTGAGTCGACATATATTATCATATACGTATTTGATAATCGTTAAAGGACGCGGATACAAAGACAGACTGATATCGGAAATGATAGTTACTATTCGTATTTGGTAAAAATCGGATGTGGATACAAATAAGGAACGATATTGATTTTTTATATACAAGCTAAAACTAAAACATTATTTTTTCCACATATCATGGCTGTAATTAGAAATAAGATACAAATAAGGATGGATATAGGTGTTACAATCCCTGATCGGGCAGATGTTGGAGGTATACCTTGTATACATGTCATGCCCCGCTTCTCAAAATATGGAATACGGAGAGCGACGAAGGCCATCCCTGCTACCTACGGTAAGGAAAGATCTTTCCATAGTCATATAAGGCTGTCTAGATTAACCTGTCAAAAAATAAAATCTAAAACCAAAAGGGATAATACTGATAATCATGCTACAACGAAACCACAAAGAATACTAAGAATGGGTCCACTAGATAATTGATGTAAATAAAGATCTGATACAATAGATTCGAAAAGAAAACAAAATCTAGAAATATACAAAAATTCTAATGTCCCACAGGGGCATACATGCTAAATACTAACAGAAAGGAAATAAATCTACGGGTTACAGATCATCGGCAAAATCCTGATAGCCGGTGCAATCCTGCTCGGCCTGAAAATTTGTCTCTAAACCTGAGATGGCAAATCTCAGGGATGTCAGAACATCCCAGCAAGTACTCAACGTATAGTGTGTATGGTATGATAACATGAATATATGAATGTAGTGAAGCACATGTGTGCATGTAGAAATAGATGTAAATATATATGCATTAAAACTATGAAACATATATGTAAACATGTCAGGTCACATCCTACTGATCACTAAAAAGTAAATTATCATATCGTGAGTTCGAGTGTGTGCGTCAAGCTCTGCAGAAGTATTCTTAACCCAAGAGTGGTGCCCCATGAGCTAGGAAACACGGGCCCGACTGTGGAATGAATAAGCGACCGATATAGCCCGGTACTAGCTGTAATTATGCGACCGATATAACTCGGTACCAGCTGTAATAACATGCGACCGATATAGCCCGGTACCAGCTGTAATAACATGCGACCGATATAGCCCGGTACCAGCTGCCGGTATGGAACTCCTGAGATCCTGTTGTATGAACGCACACTCAAACTACCCCAACACTCGCATATTTATAGCTACCATGGTAATGACTAGAGCACTAATTAAGAATGCTGAAAATACTGGAATTTGTGATATGTGAATTGTATAGAAATGAAATTGGTAAATAGTAGTTTGTCATGTCATGTAGTTCAGCATCCTAATCAGCGATCTCATTCATAAAGACTAGAGTATTGAATAGTCATGACTTTTCAACTGCAATTGTTATCTACTAATAGTAACTGCATGAAGGCGATGTACAAGCTGGTGTAAATCCCCGTTCCCATCTTAATAAAAGTTTTCTATTTTTCTAAATCCCGGAGATTTCCTTTCTTTTTCCCTCGTATATTTTTTGTATGAAGGTGGTTGCTTAAATTCCAATATTTATAATTTCCCAAACCCTAAAAAGCCAAAACCCAAGATTTAAAACCAAAACAAAATTAAACTAAAATCAAACTGCTTTCATAAACCCTCAGCCCATTTAAATTTTTCCATTAAAATTTATAATTAAATCTTTTCAGCCCGTTTCCCCTCCTCAGCCCACACACACAAAATAGAATTTAAAAAGGAATTCTTTTAAAAATCCCTTCAGCCCAGCCCGTTCCCTTCAGCCCAATGAAATAAAATAATTAATTAACCCCGGCCCACTCTTCTTCTCAGCCCACTGTCTTCGACCCGTACCCGCAACACCGACCCGACCCGCTCCTATTCCTCTTCCTTCTCCAACGGCTCTTTTCCTTATTTCCCGCTCGCGATCCGCGATCCTCACCTCCACCCGCATCCACGCTCGCGTCGTGCGACGTTACCCCCACGACGCGCTCCCCTCGTCTCCCTTATCTCCCTCACACCTCGCTCCCCTCTCGTTTTCCGAATCCCTCATCTATCTCCCTCTCGAAAACTCACAAACCCACATCAACCCAACTCCGCTCGACCCCTCCGACGACGACGACCCCCTCGGCGACCCCATACCTCCTCCCTTACACTCAACTCACTTCTCACAAGCCCTTCTCTCCATCAACCGAGCTTCCCTGCACACCAACCCCCTGCACACCAACCCCCTGCGCCGAGCTCGACCACCACCCTGCCCCCTCGACGCCGGCGATCTCCACACCACACCGTCGATGTCTACACCCTCTGCATCTTTTCCTCCTCCTCCAAAATCCACACCCGAGCCCCCCCCCTCTCTCTCTCTTCGAGAAAAACTACAAAACCCAAAAAACCACACACAACCCGACACCCTCTTGCTCATCGCCGGAGCGCCGCCGCCGACCATCGGCGACCCCAGCACTTCTCAGGCGAACCACAGAGCCTCCTTCACGCTTCTAGCGAGCACAAGAAGTCTCCGGGCAATTCCGACACCAATTCCGTATCGCGAGCCAAGCTCGCGCAAATCGTTTCGCGACGTACATCGTGCGTTCGTGACGCCGCTGCTGCCGTACAACCCCGAGACGTTTCCAGGCAAGTACTTTACTTGCTACATGCTAATTTACCCTTATTACAAACTCAAACATATAAGTTATGAAATTCCTTTTCCCGATAAAACTTAGTGACATATGTGTTCGATGCTAGACCCCAATGAAAATACTTACTTATTTTGACGGAAATGGATTGTTTCTATTGGCCCATGTAGTGAAGAATATCGTGTATAAGTCTCACTGGAAAATACGACTGTTAGTGACTAAAATGAATACCCCCAGATATACCGATAAAACTAGAAATTTCCCGTATCTGAAATTGATTAAAATCACTGTAAATTATGTACATACTGGAATGATGGGTTCGATGGCTTAAATTGAAGCCGACTTGACAAACTTTAACTCTATGTAAAATTCTAATGTTTTCTGTACTGTAACTGCGACGATATTTAGATCGGAGTGCGACTCTGGACTGCAGTCCAGAGCGACTCTGATTACTGTGTACTGTCCCAAAATGTGTGTCGCTTTGTTTCCTGAATTCGTATGTTACGGAACTCTGCATTGAATTAAAGATGGATCTGTTAGATAAACAAAACAAGTGGTTTCATTCCGTTTCATTGCCGTTTTCTATTTAAATTGTAAATAAAAAGGGCAGAACGTATAACTGTCCAGAATAGATTCAGAAGTGACATACTAATGTTAAACTGTGTATAACTTTTGACGTACAGACGCGATTGAGGATCCGTCTATTGAGTTGAATACTCTATCAAAAACCCTAGATTTTATTAAACTGTAGCATCGCTAAATTCTGAACCCAACTGGGTGCAATTTGTGTCGCAAAACGGACGTTCAGTTCTGAAACTGAATTTCCAGCCGCGAGCACTTAAAATGAAACAGCTGTATCTTGAAAACCGGAAACCCGATTGAACTGAAACTAATTTTGATGAATTTCTGAATGAGTGTTCTATTTATCGTATTTGTATCAATTCGTTGAATTCTAAACATATGAATTTATGCAATTTTTTTAAGTTAATGACGTGCACATTGGTTCATAACATACTTAGCTTATTGATGGCATACATACATATATCATACCCTATTTGCCATATACTTAGTGTTAGTGCGTGTTAGAGTCAGTGGACATTGCATTATCGTGCGTGATTGATGTTAGTTTAGGAGTGACAAGTACACCAATAGGAAGTGAATATTCGTGACAGTGATTGATACAGTGAACAGTGATAAAACCGTGCCATTGGTATACTTGTACACGACTAAATCAAGATCATAAATAGTGTAAACCTGGGGATAAAGGGGAAATCGAAGTGGAAAGAGAATCGTATTTAGCGGGACCGTGTTTTAGAGGATGATCATTCGAGCAGCGATATATATATATATATATATATATATATATATATATATATATATATATATATATATATATATATTAGGTAGGATCTAGCGATCCGGCTGACAGGGTTATGTCCCGGGCATGTGGGTCGTTATCTCAGGTATGTACGAGACTCCTGTTAAACATGATCCTCCTTCCACTATGCGATTTCAAACATGACCTAGAGACTGATAGGGACATAGATCATACTTTGCATCATATAGTGACATAGCGATTACATGCATTGTACTTCCACTGTCATTACCTCTTTTACCTGTTTCACCTTATTATAATAATATTGTTATTGTGTCGCTCTGACGACCTGAGTATGCATGCTCAGATCCCGTGGAAGGACCAGCGCAGGAGACGGATCTACCTTTCAAGTTCACGGAGATATAGTCTGGTGTACTTTCTTTCTTTACTGCTTTCCATAAAAGTGATCGTGAGATTGAACTTGGTTAGTAACTGTTCTTGTTATTTATAATTGGTGAACAATGGATTTTAATGTAATAAATTAGTGATGTGATTCCTTTACTACTGTGCTTTATTTACTGATTACCATGTAATGCTAGAAGCCGAAGTGTGACTACGGCGGGATGATTCCTTGCCCGTAGGAGCATGGCTGGCCTAGTCATCCCTCGTTTTCCGTATTTTGGGAAGCGGGGCATGACAGCTGGTATGAGTCACAATTGTTATCTTTACCGTTAACCTTAATATGGATATACTAATCACAATCTGACTAGGAATATATAAATGTAAGATAGGTTAATAACTTTCGAACTTTATTTGTAGTTAAAATAAATCTTATTTTAAAACCGCACTTGTTAATTTTTCTTACTTACTGCATAAAAGTTTGCCTATATATTTTTGTACGATATAACAAAAAATAGGTACTAACACATTTCTCTTTTATTCTAACAGGAATGCCGATGTACATCGACCAAAAGTAAAGAAAGAATACTTGCCTGATCGGATCTCACGACGAGATATGTACGCCGCGTCCGACGTCGGGTAAACGTCACGATGCATACACGCGCGTACAGAACAGGACCAAGCTATGCAAGAACGTGACCACGCTAGATGAGGACGTTTGCTGGATTGCTCGGATCGTCGGCGACGAGCTCGGTTCCAGCGATCACCGGGAAACACGAGATAAAGAAAGAGAAAGAGAAGAAGAGGAGGAGGAAGAAGAAGAGGGTTGCTCTGGGGTTTGGGGTTCTGGGACAAAGAGGCGAGGGGTGACGACGGCGATGGGTTTTCTGACGATGGGGTGTAGCTGCGGTGGGTGTGCATGGAAGGAAGAGAAGGTCGGGAATGGGTGTGCAGCTGCTCGAGGTTTGCAGGGATGGAGAAGAAGAGATGGGGAGAAGATGGAGGTGGTTGTGACGGGGTGAGGCCGACGAGGGTCGGAGCTCCGGTGAGGGTGCAGGGGAAGGTTGCAGGCGATGGGTTTCGGGTGTGCAGTCGGGGTTCTCGGGTTGTGTAGGGAAATGAGTCGGGAAAGAAGGAGTGGGGGAAGAAGAGAAGAGGAGGGGGCATTGGGTTGGTAGACGACGACGGCGAGGTGCAGGCGAGGTCGGGGCGGTGGGTTCGGGTGATGGGTTCGTCGGGGTTCGCAGGGGAGAGGCGGTGATGGTTTGCAGAGAGGGGATCTTGTCGGGGGAAAGAAGAGAGAGAAGAAAAGATAGAGAAGGGGAAAGTGTTGACGGTGAGAGGTTGGCGATGAGAACGATGACGAGATCGCCGCGAGGATGGGTTCTTGAGTGGTTGGGTTGAAGCGGTCGGTGACGGATCTCTGGATCTCCTTTAGATGTTATCTTCCGTTGATCTGCTGCGAGTGCTGATGGATGGCTGAGATTGAGTTGGAGGGTTGACTCCTGAAGCGTGTAGATCTCAATGGGTTTTGTGTGGTTGGGGCTGAGCTACCTGCAAAGAAGTCCCGGGATGGTTGCGCCACCGAGGATCCTCCGACAATCAAGTTAGACGGGGTATTGGCAGAGTAACGGCCTATTGGAGTAAAATTGGCTTTCCTGAATCATCTGAGAGACGGGTTTATATAGCGGCGGCAATGGGCAGGCGGGCGCACGATTCACGTCGACTGTTACGCCCCTGGCGTCACGCCCGCGTGATAGGCAAGATCCCGTATTAATGACGAGACAAGCTCGTTAATGGGGGATCGTGATGACGTGGAATGTAGGATCATGGGCGGCAGATATTTCGCGCCTGGCGAGATTCGTGGAGCCATGGCAGAGGCGCCCGTGATCAGCGATGTGGTTTGGTCGGTGAGACCGAGGAAGTAGAGCTCGGCGGGATGCTCGAGAACGAGCGGGAGACCAAGGCATCTTGGTTCTGTGATAGCTAGGAGGCGAGCCGGGGGGTGGTCTGGAAGGCTACCGAAGGTCGGGAGAATCCTCGGGCCGAAGGCCCAAGGTGTGATCCCAACTGAAGTTCTTAATCCTTTCTTGTAGGTTCTGAGACACGTCACCTGCAACGTGTCAGCATCTGGAGAGTCACCAATATCGAGCATCATCATTAGCCCCCACTCTCGTCTCGACCCGTTCTTGGGTCGGGTCGAGAGTGGTCTGACCGGTCACCCGGAGTGAGCTCTTACTTGAAGATATCGGCGGTGTGCATTCCTGGGCAATCGGTCGTATTTTCTTGATCATGTCAGCGGATCAGGGGAGAGATCACGCATTAAAGTGGAAGCGCCGGATCGTGTGTACGTTCGTCGAAGCGACAACTCACGTGTCTGGTGCTGGTTGGCTGGCGAGACGTGCCGCAAGCGTTCCCGCGCCCGATAGGACGCGCCCAATGCGACGCGCCCAATGTGAGTGTGACAGGTGGAATATTGTCGGCCGTTGGTTGTGAAACATTGTTTAGGCGGGAGGCGATTGGAGCCGTAGGATGTGTACGCCGGCAGCTATAAATAGAGACGGGATCCCCATCAGGGCTCATACCTCTTCATAATTACCTCGTCCCTGGTCGTGTTATCTCAGCGCTCTTCTCCTCATGTCGGATTCCTTGCGTTTGATCTCCCGAGGACACCTCCCCTTGATCAGGTTAGACGTCTTCTTCTGAGGAGTCTGTAGAAGTAGTCCGGGTAGAGTCTAGAGAGTCTTCTGAAGCTTCCTCTTCTACTTCTTCTTCCTCTTCCTCGTCAGAGTCGGAGTCCCCCCGGGACATTAGGGTTAGTCAAGCTTCCCGGGGTCGTGCGACGGGGGCGGTCCCCAGAGCGCAGGTCACGGGTGTTCTTGGCGTGCCATCCACGCCGAGGCATGCGGATGAGCTCGCCAACATCTGGACTCGTTTCCTCATTCCTCCCGGCTATTCGCTTCGTCTGGCCAAGGAGGGGGAGAGGGTGGACCAGGTATGGGGTAAGGAGATTGCCTTATACCTGGAAGCCTTTTAGGTCGGGATGCGTATGCTCTTCTCCCCCGAGGTGAGTGCGGCATTGAATTGTTTTGGGTTAGCCCCGGGCCAGTTAGTGCCGAACTCTTGGAGGATCCTCCTTGGGTTCCTGGTCCGGTTGAAATTGAGTCTGATCCCTTTCAGGCTGAGCCTTCTCGTTTCTTCTCTTTGCTACAAAAACCACCATGGCGCTCGCAGGGGTGAGCCGAGCGGGGTATACATCTCTTTTAGAAAACAACGGGGGGACGCTGCCGGGTCGGGGATCGTCGTAGTATCTTCTTCCATTCATGAAGGGAAGAAGAAGTTTTTGTTTGTTGGGTCGCCCGAGGGTAAGGATTGTCCTGTGCCCACCCAGTTGTAAGGAGCAAGCTGTCCGCGGGTGAGTCGGTCGAATGATCCCGACACGGTGGCGGTGTCGAAGTGGGAGCCCCTCCCTCGGGCTAATGTGCGGCTGTCTGAGCGGGCCTTCAGTTGGGCCGGGCTCAACCCCGCCCATTTCGCGGGTAAGTTAGGAGCTTTCAGGTGACCTGTTTAGACTTGTGCATTCTTTTATTTTTCCTGGCATTGCTGACTCCTTGTATTTTGTCTTATGCAAGACCTATGGACTTAGGAAAATTTCGGGCAGCCCTGGTCGAATAGAAGAAGGGGAAGAAGACCGGAGGAGCCGGTCCTTCTCGCCCGCCGCCGGCTCCGGCTCTACCGGCACTCGCTCCATCCAGGCGCCCAAGCGCGTCCCAAGCCCCAGAGTCCAGCCGTGCGCCGAGCCGAAAGTGTGCTCAGGAGCAAGAGCCCCAGGCTCCAAAGGTAGGGGTGTTTCCCCCAATCAGAGCAAAACTCTGTTGAAATTCAAAATTCAAATTTTTGAAGCAACGCTTCAAATCTCGGGCACAACGCGCCACATGTCAGGCGCTGATACGTCAGCGCAGCGCCCAAGAAGGCGCGCCCAATCAGAGCAAAGCTCTATTTTAAGCAAAATTAAAGGAAGCAACGCTTCAGTTGCGCAAGCACTGCGCTGCGCGATACGTGTCAGCGCAGATGCGCTAGCGCAGTTGCGCTGCGCGACACGTGTCCGCGCAGATGCGCTAGCGCAGTTGCGCTGCGCTGTGCGCTGCGCGACACGTGCTAGCGCAGCGCAGTTGCGCTGCGCGACACGTGTCAGCGCAGATGCGCTAGTGCAGGTGCGCTGCGCGACACGTGTCACGCGCTAGGGCATCTGCGCCAAACAGAATTAAAATTCTAAAGAAATCTTTTCTGTTCTTGTTAAAACAAGAAAATTTTCTTCTGTAAAACAGAAGCCCTTGGATCAAAAATCCAACGGTGGGGAAAATTCCCCAAATCACTCAAAGAAACATCGCTTTAACAAATTTAACTAATTTATGGGCACTATAAAAAGGACCCTAGGCCTCAATTCAAAGGCATCAACATTTTCTAAAAAAAAAGAGGAAGGGAAAGAGAACTCTGAAGAATTGCTCAAGAACAAAAAGGTAAAAAACCTTTAGAAAAAAGAGAAAGTTCTCTCATGAACAGATCATAAATCTAAAAACAAGATCAATGATCTTTAATAAAAAAAAAATAATAGTAAAATAGTGCTTTGCACTTTTATGAACCTTTGGTTGTTTGAGATAAGAAAAACAAGAAAAAACTTATCTTTTCTTTGATCTAAATTAGATTAAGAAATCAAATAGTGCTTTGCACTTCTGTTCTTGAATCTAAAAGATTCTTAGTGCTTTGCACTCCCAAACTGCGTTGTTGCGCTCTTGAGAGAGCGCCACGTGTCAGCTACAGAACAACTTGCGCTACACGCTCTTGAAATAGAGCTTTGCTCTATGGAATTAGCGCAACTCACCAGAGCGCACCACGTGTCAGCAGCGCAACAGCGCAGCGCACTGCACTGTTGCGCTTGCGCTCACCAGAGCATGACACGTGTCCTCACCACAAGCGCTTGCGCTCAGTGATTGGCGCAAAACGCCTGACAAATGCAATGCATTTCTTTTACTGAAGGGCCAGGCCCAAATCAGAGGGGCCTAGCAGGCCAAATTAAATGCAATGCATTACTTTAAAAAGGGCAGAGCCTAAATAAAAAACAGATGCTGCGCATCATTTATAAAAGGGCAGAGCCCAAATAAAGGTCTAATAGACCAAACAAAAATGCCATGCATTATTAAACAGGAGCAGAGCCCCAGTAAAGGCCTAACAGGCCAAATGCAAATAAAATGTTGAACATTTTCAACTGGACTTGGCCCAATTCTGGCCGTAAGTCCTTAAATTAAATTGAACTGAGCACAAATGCTCTCTCAAATCAATTTACCTCCGGTTCGAGGGTACATCTCTGAACTCCTCTGACACCCATCGTTGTAATCCTTCAACGACGTTAGAGAGGTGACGGGTCCCGACGACCACACATCGATACGGACTGCAGGGTCCTTAAGCTCGTGGACCGAAACGTTCTTAAACTAATGATGGACCGAAACGTCCTTAAACTAATGATGGACCACTACGTCCTTAAACTGGCGATGGACCGAAATGTCCTTAAACTAATGTTGGACCGAAACGTCCTTAAACTAATGACGGACCACCACGTCCCTAAACTGGAATACGGACCACCACGTCCCTAAACTGGAATATGGACCGCGATGTCCCTAAACTATCTATGGACCACTACGTCCCTAAACTAGAACAATAGAGCCTCTAAATGCTCTTTTGCCGGATATAAACGATCCCGTTTAAGTCGATCTTAGCCCCCAAACATGGCTAACGTATCCTTAAACATGCAAACGGACTATAAAATTCCAAATCAACCTTGGTTCAAGGGTACATCTCTGAACTCCTCTGACATCTGTCGTTGTAATCCTTCAACGACGTTAGAGAGGTGACGAGTCCCGATGGCCAGATATTAAATGGACTATCACGTTAAGTTGATCTTAGTCTCAAACAGGACTATCGTATCCTTAACGAACGTTTAAGTTGATCTTAGCCGCAACGCGACTAATGCATCCTTAAACTAAAAACACCAAACCCAAATCTAAGTAAATACGGATTTGGACTAATCCACGTCCTACGGGCGACGACATTATTCAGTCTCCGTACACAATCCACGGGCAACCACAAACAAAACAAACACACACGACATGAAGTGAAATTTTGGAGAAGGAGAAAGTTGCTACCGCGATGCGGTAGCGTAATTAACTGCAGGGGCTTGCGCCCGCAGGGAAGAGCGTCCCCACAATCAAAAACCCCTCAAGCGAGGGGGAATCTGACGAAGTCTGCTACATAGGCCGCATCCGTCTAAACCTCCGATACACGGTGCCATAAATCAACTTGGCATCTTCGGAGAGGTGGACGGATAAAACCAAATAGCATCTGCCCCGAATCTCAGCATCAGGACATCGCGGTCTTTTGCACCGTCTTTCAGAGGGGAACAGATTCTGGTACGCCCGGTGGGACCTTTTCCTCTTTCCACTCCACACTTTGTGTGTCGTCTTCGCGAACCAATCGCGGTTTGTTAACGGTTGCCTTTGGATTTCAAGTTACTAAGATTTGGTCTTTTGCCTGGCGCAGAACTCAAGATTCAATGGCATTTAACTGCATCAACTGCTCGAAATGCCACTGCAACGGACGCTCCACCTCACCAGGAGGTGTAGTATATGGGCCCCAAGCGGCTTCCTTCCTCGCTCTGCCGGTAGACCAGGTGACCCAAGCCACCACTGGCCTGTTCTTCGGGACCATGATCCCACCCACAAGCTTCTCTGAGCCAATACCTGCACCGGAAGTGAACAAGAAGTCGGTCTTTGACCGGCTCACTGCTACGACGACCCCTGTCAACGGGTCGCCCACTACCAAACCGACAGCCTCTGTTTTCACCGGGCTAAATCAGAACTCTAAATTGGCTGTCCCAAGGAAAGCAATAACTGCTGCTCCAGAAGTCGTCAAGGCGGCTTCCCCTGTCAAAGAGTCAGTCTTTTCAAGACTGACGATTCCTGCTCCTGCCCCTGCCCGAGGATCTGTCTTCGACAGGTTAAATATCATCCCTCAAAGGACAACCTCAGTCTTTGAGAGGTTAGCACCAGCGACGCCTCATTCAGACAGGGGGCAAAAAGAAGCTGTCTCTATCTCCGAGCCAGTCCAAACGGCTCGTCATGCTTGACGTCGCCATTGGCGACGAGTGAGGAAGGCAGGGGGTAACTCCCCCTCAGGGCTAACTCCACCAGCTCCAGAGGTGGAAGTCAACGCTGCTGTTCCAACTGGGAACAGCTTTGAACCGCTGAGGAGGGTACGCAAGAACTCTCCAACCGCTACACTGAAAAGATCTCCTCCACCTGCGGAGAGAGTTCCGGAAACAAAGCAAGAACAGCCCCCTCAACGGCTGTCCTAAAAAATATACAAGGTTTGGCGTAGGGTTCAAGACTCCGAGATTGACTCAGGTTATTCTCGTCAACAGAAGAAAGCGAAGGTGCAAAAAGAAAAGGACCGTCCTATTAAACAACAGAGGATAACAATCACCAAGATGCCCACTGCAACGGCCCCCTCAACTTCTACGGCCCACAAAAGAAGAAGGCCGGAGAAAACCCCCGCGTCGGCGACAGATATCAGAGGTGATGAACCCAAACGCCCTAAGTCAGGGGGCATGATAGTTCATACCGTCTGCGTGGCATATGGTATAGAAGATAGCCGCATATCTACGGGTCATCGACCGCTCACCCGATCAGTGACTAAGGCACAGGAGCAACAGCAAAAGCTCTAAGAAATGATGAATGCTATGGCTACACTTACCGGACCAAAAGAAAGCCCTGAAACGTCCTCGGACGAACGTCAGGAAGAAGAAACCGACGCTGAATTCCTTCGTCGGATATTGGAGAAGAAGGACAAAGAGGTTGCTGAACAAGCAGCCAACATACAACGTATGGGCCTCCTCTTCCAAGACATGATAGGGATGATGATACAACAAGATCCTCCGGCTGAAGAGCCCCCGATCGTCCTTGGAGACGATAGGGGAGAAACATCAAATCCTCCACCAGCTCTGTCGATGGCTAAGGAGGATACAATCTCCAAAGCTGATTTGGATGAGTACATCGCCCAGCAAATACGGGTTCATCATGCGACCGAAGCGGCCGGTCAGGTCGTAAAAACGGGGCAGCCATATCCAAGTTGGTACGATCAAATCAAGTACCCACCCGGTTACACAATTCCCAAGTTCCATGTATATAAAGGGACGGGCAATCCTCATCAGCATATTGCCCAGTTCAGGGCACTCTGTGGCAACACCGGCGGTGATGACAAGCTGTTACTTCGCCAGTTTGTTGGAAGCTTATTAGATACGGCGTTCGAATGGTACTCTAAGCTCCCGAACGACTCTATTAAAACCTTCGCAGAGATGGAGCTGCTGTTTACTCAGTGTTTTGCAAGCGCCAGTGAACGTACCCCGATGACGGCACTGATTAACGCCAGGATAAAACCCGGCGAGACGTGGGTTCGGTACGCTATACGATGGCGGAACTTGCGGTCGAAGTGTGAGCAGCGCATTGAAGAAGCTCCCGCGGTGGGTATGTTTGTGGGAACCCTTGATCCGCAAGCAACCATCTCACAATTTATGATGTTTTTCAAGCCAACTATCTTCCAGGCCTTAATTGACAAACTAGCGCAAATGGATCAAATGGGCCATAAACCCCCTCTTCCAAGGCCGGACTCCCGAAATGACAAAGGGAAGGGAAAAGCGATCGTCGTCGTTAATGCTCAACAACAACCGAGCGACCCGAAACCGGTTGCTCGTCAAAATAATATGCGCCCGTACGTACCCCTTGAGGATAGGATGGGACGTCCTTATTCCTTTCCCCGCGATAAAACGAGGAGGTTATTCGAGCTGGCGTTGCGCAACAGACTCATAAATCTTCCGGATCCAAAACGTCCGTTGCAACCAAGTGACGTCAACGAGCCCAACTACTGTCCTTATCATCGAGTACTAGGCCATCCGATCGAAGATTGCTACGTTTTCAAGAATTGGCTTGAAAACCAGTACCGACAGGGCAAGTTCGTGTTATCTGACAAATGGAAGGTGAATCCCCCGCAGCCCCACACCTCCAAGGGGACGAATACGCCGGGGGCAACATGCTCCGTCATTGAAGAAGCTCCTTGGGAGGTTGTATTATCAGCCAAGACAAAGAGGATGCTAAACGATCTTCAGACATGTCCAGCGATCAAGTGGAAGAACCCATTGGAACCGCAGGTCATTAAAGAGATGTTGAAGCCACATCCAACTCCAAAGACCGATGGTGGTGGTTCAAGCACTTGCAGCCAGCCGTCAAAATCTTCGAAAAAGAAGAAGAAGAAATCTAAGAAGCCCGTGAAGCCTGGCGACAAGCGCATGGACTTACAAAAGCAAATTGACGCGTTGGATGAATACAACCAAAAGGCACGGACTCCCATTACGCTCCAAGAGTTCCTCAATCACGTCTTTCAAGAAGAAAATGAGGGAGAAAGTTCATCGGATGAATCCGAGGAATATGTGGCTAGCTGTCATATGATTTCCCATTCGATCACGAACGATGAGGAGACTCCTTGTACCGAAAAGCTGGGGGCAGATCCTGAACCAAAAGTTCTGGGGCCATCAGATGAAGTAATTGACGGATTCCTTAATGAAGCTCGGTTGAAAAGTAAAGCTGATCGGGAGCGCGAGGCGGCTATATTTTAAAGGGCCAAGCGCCAGCGACTTGATGAAGGAGCTGAGACGATCCCGTTGGAGCTAAACACCTCCGCTACCGACAAAAACCAATTCAAGATGAGGAAAAAGTTTGCTAAGGCCATATCAATGGGCATGAAGCTACCATCCTCTGAAGGAAACATCACTGGTGAAATGGAAACGCACCCCTCCTATTGCTTTATATCATCAGAAGATTTCGCACCCCACTCAAGAGTGCAAAGCTTTCGATAGATGGTGTCACGCCCCGCTTCCCAAAATACGGAATACGATGGGTAGACAAGGCCAGCCATGCTCCTACGGTCAAGGAAATGTCCTGCCGTAGTCACACTTCGGCTTCTAGTTTTTCATGGTAAACAGTAAATGATGCGCAGGTAATGAGAAATTCAGTAACTGTAAGAAACAATGTAAAGAACTGACCTGAGGGGGAACAAACGAATGTAACTCGGAATGGCAAGTCAAGAAGTCTGTGATGCACGTCTAGTTCTGGTCCAGGCTAAATCTTCTCCTCACACTGAGCATGCATACTCAGGTCGTCAGAGCGACATAATAGCAATATAATATATATAAAATCAAGTGACAGTTCTAACAGTGGTAATAGATATGAATAACAGTAAATCAATGACAGCATGAATATGAATGTGCAGTAATCAATGCAGCGGAGCAGTACAGCAGTAGAACGATATGTCACGTATGTCAACACAGTATATAAGGTATATAAATGTCCGTATCCCTATCAGTCTCTAAGTCTCACTGTACAGGTCACTAAACCTATCGTCGGTCCAAGTGTGAGAGTCAACCACTCGCGAGTGTTCTCCACCTAAGGGTAGAACCCAAGGGCAAGGGACCACGGGCCCAACATGTAACATGTATATCACGGTGAATATCACATACCCTGTAAATCTCCATATATCTCCCTAAATATATAAGCTGGCATGGGACTCCCGAGATTCTGTTGAACTCACACTTAAACTACCCCACACCCCGTGCTCTACATCAAACGCTAACCATAACCCCAGATACTAATCGATCTGTGACAAGTCTGCGCGAGAATTGGAGGCAGGACCTCCATCAAGCACGTCCCGACTAATACCTAAGATAAATGGCAGAGTCTGGTGCCTTATCTGTGACACCCGTGCAGGCACTTCCATAAGTGTCCCATACCACTTATAGTCACACGTACACGCATCCCACAGACGTCGACAATGCAATAGAATAATAGGGTCACTGATTGTGTACAAGTACGTATCACTTTCACTTATTCACGGATACACGAACACTGACGTACTTGCCACAATCATCACTAAAATCTAACACTGGGTAAATACACGATATCACTAGGTTATCATTGCAATGATATGTGTATGATATGATGCGTAAACAGTATATAAAGAATGATTAAGATGTCATGAATCGATAATCTACCACTTACATAATTTATCATAAATCATACGGTTACCATTTAATGAAACGATGAACAGGTAATAATTAGTATGTTCAGTTATCTATCCATCGAATTTAGTTTCATGCCAAGCGGGTTCAGGATCACTAGTTATAACCATTTCATTTTAAGCGTTCACGGCTGGAAATCCGGTTTCAGAATCAGAAATCCGTTTCGCAACGCATTTTAATCCCAGTTGGGATCAGATTTTAGCGACTCTACAGTTGGATGAATTCTAGGGTTTTCAGTAAGGTTTTCAACGCAATAGACGGATCTTCATTCGCATCTGCACGTCAGGAGTTATACACTTTCTAATACTAGTATGTCAATTCTGATTCTGTTGGGACTGTTATGCGTCCCGATCTTTTAAATTACAGAATAAATAACAAATGGTAACGAAACAGAATGAAATCAATTGTGTTGTCTAGATAACAGATTTATCTATAATAAACAGTGGAGTTCCACAACCTACGAGTTGAGGAAATCCTATGGTACCCATTACGGAACAGCAAGCAACAACTAGAGTCGCTCTGGACTGCAGTCCAAAGTCGCACTCCGATCCAAATATTAACACAGTTAAAGTACAGGAATATCTGGAAACTAGTATAGGGTTAAAGTTCGTCGAGTTGGCTTCGATTTGAGCTCTCGAACGCATCATTCTAGTGTATATATAATTTATGGCGATTTTAATAGTTTTCAGGTACAAGAAAACTCCAGTTTTACGGTTAAACTTGGGGGTAGTTGTTTTAGTCGTTAACGATCAAATTATCCAACGAAATTCATGCACTAGGTTCACAGCCATACGGTCCAACCAATACTATTTAGTTCCGTCAAGTTTAAAGATAATTTCCTATGAGAACACACATCGAACAGTTATGTTGTATTATTTAACACAAGGTAAAACATGGGATATATATACAATTATAATTTGCAATTAATAATAAGTAGCATGTAGCAAGTGGGGACTTGCCTGGAGACGTTGGGGCACACGGCAGCGGCACGACACACGTGCTGCACGACAGTGACACACGCGCGAGCGGCAACGTCAAGATTTGGCATCGGTTTGAACTGGATGGCACGGGCTCGGTTGATAGGAGAGCGAGAGAGAAGGGATTGGAGTTGTAGAGAGAGAGATTGAGAGGGCAGAGAGAGGGGGTGAAAGAGGGGGCCAGAGAGAGAATGAAGCAGTGAGAGAGAGTGAGAAGGAGAGAGAGAAGTGTGAAAGAGAGAGAGAGAGAACAGAGAGAGAAGTGTGAATGAGAGAAAGGGAGAAAACAGAGAGAGAGAGGCAAGGCAGAGAGATGTAGGGAGAGGGGAAGGGAGAGATCGGAGGTCGGGGAGAGTGAGGACGATGATGATAATGTTGCTGATGGGATCGACGACGGTGCAGTGGGCCCGCCGGCGAGAGGTGCAGGAGGCGGGGCTCGGGTGCGGTGCTTGGTGAGCAGGAGGAGGAAGACGAGGGAGGGTGGTGAGGAGATAAGAGCGGTGATGAAGGTCCGACGAGATGGCCGGTGGAGTGAGGCGTGGGCTCGAGAGAGGGAGGTCGGAAGTGAGGGCTCGGAGAGAGAAGGGTGATTCTGCGTGGAAACGAGGCGATGGTGATGGAGGGAGGTGGCCGGAGGCGGAGACGATATAGAGGTGGTCGACGGTGAAGTCGGGAGATGGCTGCAGTCGTCGTCGGGAAGAATGGTTGCAGAAGAGTTTTGGAGGAGGAAAAGAGAACGAGGGAGAGAGTGAGCGAGGAAGAGGGAGTAGTGGGTAGAGAAGAAAGGTGGAGGGCGCGCGTCGTGGTAACGTTCGCGAGCGGGCGCATGACGAGCGGCGACGTGGGCGCAGGCGGAGGAGGCGGCGTGAGTTACGGATCGCGAGCGACAGGGGCGGGAAAAAGAAAGGAGCCGTTGGAAGACGACACTGTAGTTGGCGGGTCAGGTAGGGGAGCGTGGGAGCGGGCTGCTGGGGAGAAGAGTGGGCCGAGGAATAAGAAAAAATAATAATAAGAAATTGAAGAGAATAAAAGGGATGGGCTGATAGCTGGGCTCTGGGCGCGGGCCAGGCCAGAGGAATTTTGAAGAAAATTATTGGGGAAATAATATATGGGAGCGGGCCGGGACTGTTGGGTTGGGAGAAAAAGAAAAGAAATTAATTAGGGAAAAAGATAGAAACGGGCCAGGGCTTAAGGGGTTTGTTAAAGAAAAGAAATGGGTTTGGAATTAAAATGAGGGAATCGGTTATATCTGGTTTTGGGTTTAATTTTTGATAAAAGAAAATGGGCTAGGGAAATGTTTAAAGGAATTAAATAAAAATGAAAATGAAAATTATGGGCTTGGCCAGAGAAATTT
Organism: Agapanthus africanus; assembly: GCA_030015575.1. Taxonomy (NCBI): domain Eukaryota; kingdom Viridiplantae; phylum Streptophyta; class Magnoliopsida; order Asparagales; family Amaryllidaceae; genus Agapanthus; species Agapanthus africanus. The sequence continues at coordinate 88,191,775 of JASDDO010000019.1, read as the reverse complement.
ACAATTTGATTCTAGGCTGGGCAAAATTTGTGCTTGGGCCGGAGGGGAGATTTAAATGCTTTGAGAGCAAAAAGGTTTTGGGTTTAATAAAGTTTCTTTAAATAATTGAATGATTAAAAATAACAAATTTATAGTTTACAGAGAAATACAGATTTAGGTGTATAAAAAGAACCGGGTATTACAGATGGTGGCAAGGATATGTTGTTCATCGACAACGCTTTAAGCGGGAAAAGCGTAAAACTCGTCGAGAGCAAAGAAATACGACCGAAGGGCTTAAAAGAACTGCTGGCGATTGTTGCATGGTTAACACCGGTAGATCACAAGTGCCTACATTCGGGAGTGATTCTGATGAAGAGCTAGAACTTGCCCCTCTCTTTAAAGAGTCCGCTTCAAGAAAAGAAGAAGAACCGAAGGTTTGCAAAAATATCCGGCTACGTAATCGCACGCTGCCCGAAAAGAACCTCGGACCCTCGAACAAAAAAGATAAAGGGAAAGAAAAGGCCTCTGAAGATATCGTCTTAGATGACCAAGTGGTGGAAGAGCTAGCTGCCAAAGACCCGCCAAAGAAGAATAAGGTGGATTACAACGTCTTAGCACATCTGAGGAAGCTGCCCTCACAGCTCAGCATTCTTGACGCCCTTTTGCTATCAAAAGAGGCGAGAGATTCGTTGATTAAGGCGCTTCAAGACCCAGAACAATTCCAAGCATGCCCGGCCGAGGAAAAGATGAAGGATGAATTGGAGGAAGTGCACACGGCCGATATTACTTTTGGCGATGAAGACCTTCTACTTGGGACGTGCGAACACAATCGCCCTCTCTATGTCTCGGGATACTGCCATGATATAAAGATAGGCAAAATCCTGATCGATAACGGGTCGTCTGTTAACCTACTCAACGTGCGGGTGTTGAAGGAAATCTGCATGAGCGTCCAGCACCTTGCTCGGGACAAGATCACCATCTCCGGGTTTGACTCCCAATCGTCAAAGACTCTTGGATCTGTGATACTGACGCTACGCTTCGGGTTACTCGTCACGGACATTAAGTTCCACGTCATAGACGCCATGACATGCTACAACGCTTTGCTCGGCCGACCATGGTTACACGAGTACAACATCATCCCTTCTACACAACATCAGTGTATGAAGTATTTTAAGGATGGTTTCGAGTATACCGTGACGGGAGAACTGAACCCGTTCTCTGTGAACGAGTTCCGCAAATATGAAGACGCCAAATACTTCTTACCGGATTTCGAAGACACAGAGAAGTGTCACAAGCCGGAGAATAAAACTAACGCTACCATCCCTGTCTTCGGCAGTGATACTGAGGAGGAAGAGGAGATAGTTTATTCGGGTCCGCCCCAACACAACAAGCCGGGACCATCGGCTCCTACATTGATCTTTGGCAGCGACTCGGAAGATGAAGTCCATGCTGTATTCTCTGCTCGACCTTCAATACAAACGTCCGCTGACGAAGAGCAAAGTCTACAAGTCGCCATAGTGCCGCTTAAACACCATAAAGAACTGGATGCACTTAATATCTACAGTGTAGAAGAGTTGCGGACATTCTATATCCCTCCCAGGCGAGAGAGCGAGAAAGCAATTCTGTTTTACCGCTCTGAAGAAACCAAGGTAGAAAAAGAAAGCTGGCATGGCGCGGATTCTACGCTCGATAGGCTTCAGCCTATCCGTCTCCCTAGATATTATACGGAAGGTTTGGAAAAGCTGCTGAAACGCCAGGGGATACCCTTCAAACAGACCGTTAGAAAGGCCAAATTCTATGACAGGGTCTGCAACGTCCCCGGGACTCAACGCAAACTGCCTAACGGGAGAATGGAAACAAAAGGGCTTGGATACATCCAGTCAAAGAAACGAGAGTTACTACCCGGCTGCTACGTCGTGTATGACCTTGATGAAGAAGCGGATGCTCAATGGGAGGACGCTAATCCTAAGCCAGTGAAAGTTCCAGATGCAAAGGAGCCCAGTCCGTCGTTCGAGGAACAAATAGACAAACTTATAAAGAAAGCTAGTCAAAAAGTCCGAGATGATCACAACCGCAAGACGGCCATCTACGAGAAAGCCAAGACGCAACGCCTCCTTCAACAGGCCGTCAAAAATGAAAGTGTCACTCCGTGTCAACCTGTTATGAAGAAGACTCGGCGCAAAAGCAGAAATAAGTCGAAAGGCCAAAAAGGCGCTCAACAACAACAAAGTAGGGCTAAGAAGCCACGCAAACGGGAGTTGAGCGTTATTGATCTATTCCTCATGAAGAAAATGGATCGAGCGTACTCGTTTCCTCGGGACAAGACGAAGAAGATACTTGATCTTGCTCTAAAACATCAAATGCTTACAGTGCCGGAGTCTAAACATCCCGAACGAGCGGGCGAAGTCTCACACCCGGACTATTGCTCTTACCATCGAGTAATAGGGCATCCTCTTGAAGATTGCTTCACCTTCAAGAATTGGGTCGAAGATCAGTATCAGCTTGGCAAATTCGCTCTGTCTGACAACTGGAGGGTAGCGCCGCCACAGAAGCACGAGCCCAAGGCCACGAAAGAAGAACCGGTTCCACATTGGGATTGGAAGCGAATTCGCACCTGTCACATGATTACAATATTAAAAAAAGAGCCCGAGGACATAGATGAGCTCCCTTGGTGCTTCGAAAACAGCAGCGACGAGATAATCTCAGAATTCCCACCAGCGCCAAAAGAGCTGGAAGATGGAATCCATACCACTGCAGATAACCTCAAGAAGATTGAGTTGGGGACGGCAAACGATCCACGACCGACATTCATCAGCGAGTTACTATCTGAAGAAAGGGTAGTTGCGTTAAAAGATGTGCTTCTGCAGCATAGAGATTGCTTTGCGTGGAACTATTCCGAAATGCCGGGACTAGATCCAGAAATTGCTGTACACAAATTGGCGATATCCCCGGACATCAAGCCAGTCAAACAGGCGCCGAGGAGAATGCGGCTCGAGCTCGAGATGAGTATCAACGCCGAGGTCAAGAAGCTGATCGACTCTGGCTTTATCCAGGAGGTTCAATATCCTGAATGGATCGCTAATATCGTCCCGGTGATGAAGAAAAATGGGACGGTGCACATATGCGTGGACTTTCGGGATCTCAATAAAGCTTGCCCGAAGGATGATTTCCCAGTGCTAGTCACCGAACTGATGATAGATAATACATCCACTCATGAGGTTTTCTCCTTCATGGATGGCTCATCAGGGTATAATCAGATAAAGATGCATCCCGAAGACCAGAAGCACACCGCCTTCAGGACCCCTCTAGGTATATTCTGTTATAAAGTGATGCCTTTCGGCTTAAAGAATGCCGGTGCCACTTATCAAAGGTCCATGACAAAGATCTTCGATGACCTTATACACGAAATCGTCGAATGCTATATCGACGATCTCGTGGTTAAAAGCAAATCATACGAGGAACATCTCGAGCATTTGAAGACTGTATTTCAACGCCTTCAGCAATACAACTTGAAGATGAACCCGCTCAAGTGTGCATTCGGAGTTTCCTCAGGAAAATTCCTGGGATTCATTGTTCGACACCGAGGTATTGAAATAGATCCGTCAAAGATCAAAGCGATCATGGAAATGCCCCCGCTGAGAACTCTCAAACAGTTGCGATCTCTCCAAGGGAAGCTCGCATACATACGGCAATTTATAGCCAACCTTTCAGGCAAGTGCCGTCCCTATAGCCACCTGATGAAGAAGGGAACCCCATTTGTCTGGGATCACAAATGCCAAGGCGCACTGGACGAGATCAAGCAGTACCTGCAGAACCCTCCAGTATTGGCTGCTCCAGTTAAGGGAAAGCCTCTCATTCTTTACACGACCGCCCTCGAAGGTTCCTTAGGCGCATTATGGGCACAAGAGAACGATCAAGGGAAGGAAAGAACACTCTATTACTTAAGTCGAGTTCTGCTGGGAGCAGAAAGCAATTACTCTCCCATTGAGAAGCACTGCCTAGCGCTAATCTTTACGATAACAAAGCTCAGACATTACGCATTAGCACATGAAGTCCGTCTCATTTCGAAGGTGGACCCTCTCAAATATCTAATGTCAAGGGCCATATTGACAGGTCGACTCGCTAAATGGGCTCTGCTCTTGATGGAGTTCTCGATAACGTATCAACCTCTCAAGGCAGTGAAAGGCCAGGCCATCGCCGATTTCCTCGCTGAGCATCCGATATCGGCTGATTCTCCTCTGAATTGCGATTTGCCAGACGAACATGCGTTTGACGCAATCGACGGTGGTGATACCCAATGGGAACTTTATTTCGATGGAGCATCTTCCATGAAAAAGCGCAAACAAAGTACTCCTATAATCAAATCGGGGGTAGGCCTCATCTTCGTGACTCCACAAGGAGGGATAATGCGCTTCGCTTTCTCCTTAATAGAGCCGAGGACAAACAATGAAGCCGAATACGAAGCTCTGATAGAAGGCCTCGAGATCGCCATCGACATGGGAATTGAAAATCTCCTCATATACGGGGATTCTCAACTGGTCGTTAGTCAAGTAAACGACGACTACCAAACGTGCAAGCCGGAGTTGGTGAAGTACGGCGAAAAGGTGCAACAACTGTTGACCCAAATTCCTTCCTACACTTTGGAAAACATACCGCGCGCAGAAAACAGCAAAGCAGACGCATTGGCCAAACTTGCTAAAGAACTGGCTGACGAGAATCTCGATGACGTTAGAATCATGGTACAAAGCCGTCAAGTGCTTGCCCCAGCAGAAATATCTCCGGAATCATCCGAAGAGAAGGGAGCGACTGAACAGACGACCCTACAAATAAAAGAACGAAGAAAGGCTGAGGATTGGAGGGAAGTCTTTATAGACTACTTTAAGTCCCACCGAATGCCCGGAGATGCGTCCACAGGACATCAGCTCATGAAACGAGTTCTGTCCTTCGCCTTCGTCAACAATACTCTGTACAAGAGGTCATTCGATTCTCTGTGGCTGAGATGCCTAGGACCTGACGAAGTAGAAAGAGTCATTCAGGAAGTTCACGACGGACTCTGCGGTTCTCACCAAGCGGGCCCAAAGATGAAGTTGAAGATCAAACGGATGGGCTACTACTGGCCCACAATGATCCAGGACTGCCTCGAATATGCGAAGCAATGCCACTCATGCCAAATTCATGGGGACTTCATCCATCAGCATCCAAATCCGCTACACCCGACAATGGCTAGCTGGCCATTCGAAATGTGGGGAACTGATATAGTCGGCCCCATTGAACCAGCATCATCTAGGGGACATCGTTTCATCCTGGCAACGACTGACTACTTCTCCAAATGGGCAGAGGCAGTACCGCTGAGGGAAGTAAAGACGGAGAATATCCTCCACTTCTTCAAGACGCACGTCATATATCGGTTTGGAACGCCAAGACGGATCATCTCCGATAACGGGACAGCCTACAGAAGCCACAAGATCAGTCGCTTCGCGCAACAGTACAATATAGACTGGAGATATTCCTCAGTCTATAATCCACGAGCTAATGGTCTAGCCGAGGCCTTCAACAAGACTTTGACAAAGATCATAAAGAAAACGGTATCCCGAAATAAGAAGGACTGGCACGAAAGACTGCAAGAAGCTCTTTGGGCGTATCGAACTACGTTCAAGACGGCCACGAACACAACGCCGTACGTGTTGGTGTTCGGTACAGAAGCAGTACTTCCCCTCGAGATAGAGCTACCCTCTCTACGAATGGCAGTCCACTACGAGCTGACGAACGAAGAAAATACTAACCTTTGGCTTGAGGAGCTTAATGCCCTTGAAGAAACACGGCTCATAGCGCAACAAAATCTGGAAGCTTATAAAGCCAAGATGACGCACTCATACGAAAGATTGACCCGACCGAGGACATTCCGCCAAGGCGAACTCGTGCTAGTGGTCAAAAGGCCTATGATCCCCAATCGCGCCAAGCGGGGAAAATTCGAGCCAAACTATGAAGGCCCGTACATCATAGATAAGGTCTACCAGGGTGGGGCCTATCTACTCATGGACATGCACGGTGAAAGGCCTTTCAGGCCGATAAACGGTCGCTTCCTAAAGAAATACTACGCTTAATGAGCCACAGCCTAGGTCAATGATAAGTGACGACGACCATGTCCGCTCGCTATCTTCCTAAGCTCAAGTTTTATAAGCAGTAGCCAGCCTCTCAATGTCGGACCGAAATGTCCTTAAACTAATAGCAGACCGAAACGTTTTTAAACTACTACCGCAACATCTTTAGGCTGACAAGATAAAAAAAACATATAAAAATTTAAAAAAAACGGTATGTCCATAAGCAAAAAGGGCACGGATGAAAACCCGAAAGGGCTCCGTGAGTAAAAACAGCAGGGCTACCGGCGGTGTTCGTGAAAACCCGAAAGGGCGCGGCCTCGTAAAAAAAATATATAAAAAGAATAAAAAAACGGTATGTCCATAAGCAAAATGGGCACGGATGAAAACCCGAAAGGGCTCCGTGAGTAAAAACAGCAGGGCTACCGGCGAGTGTTTGTGAAAATCCGAAAGGGCGCAACCTCGTTAAAGAACACTTACAAGATCCTCTCGACCTTGTAAGGAGAAACTACCCGCGTGAGATCCTTACGACTCACAAGGGAGCAACACACTTAGGGATCCCCACGATTCCTAAGGAGAAAATACACTTGCGAGATCCTCACGACTCGTAAGGAGAACTCTCTTATGGGACCCTCACGGCTCATAAGAGTTGAAAGTCTTAAGTTACAGAGACCTAAACCTGTGCTTAAGCAACCCCCACAACTTCCGAAATTGTGCCCTACAAGTGGTTCAATACTGACCCTTGTATACAATCCACGGGCGCGAATAAATATTTCCCTAATCAAGTCCCATCCGAGACTGGGGATATGTTCGCATGACGAACAACCCTTATAAGTCCTCTCGACTTACAAGGAGAAAATCCTCCTGTAGGATCCTTACGACTTACAGAGGAACAAACACTTAGGAATCCTCACGATTCCTAAGGAGAAAATACACCTACAAGATCCTCACGACTTGTAGGGAGAAACACCTTTGTGAGACCCTTACGGCTCATGAAGTCAAAAGCCTTAGTCGACAGGACCTTAACCCTGTTCACTAAGCCACCCTTTTTCGACGTCGACAAAGGCAGATGATGATTCGCTCCTGGCAATATCCCAGTTGTAGCGGTGCTGATGCCGAAATCGGTGTCTAACTTCAGCTTTCCGGCGAAAAGCCAGTAGACTGCACATGCAAAATAGTCGAAATGATTGGGCAACTTGCAATAAAAAACAGCAAGTAAAAATGTATGCATGCAAAATAGCCGAAATGATTGGGCAACTCGCAATAAAAAGCAGCGAGTAAAAATAAAATATATAGCCGAAATGATTGGGCACCGTGAAAAATAGCCGAAATGATTGGGCAATCGCGACCTTCGCGATATAAAAGCTAAAATGATAGAGCATCGCAGAGATAAAACAAAAAAATGATGATAAAACTTTGGCCCTACAGTTAAGATCACATCGATCCCTGTATACAATCCAAGGGCGTAAACAAAGAGGGAACCATACTTTCCCAACAGGCTCCGCCAGAAGACGAAACCAAATCTCGACGGTTCAGTCCAACTCCGAAGAAACCAGTGTCTTCAGCAGATACCTCAACTCAGGGAAACAAACACTCCCTGACAAGAGCCTCCTGATTCGCGTCGACTCGCAGAGCCACCAGTGCCTCCGTGGGAAATCCTCGACTCGTTTCAAACCCCAAGGAAACAAATAATCCTTGGCGCTTGGGAAACAAATAATCCCTAGCAAATTCCTCGACTCACGGATACAAACACTCCTTGACGAGAGCCTCCTGATTCGCGTCGACTCGCAGAGCCATCAGTGCCTCCGTGGGAAATCCTCGACTCGTTTCAAACCCCAAGGAAACAAATAATCCTTGGCGCTTGGGAAACAAATAATCCCTAGCAAATTCCTCGACTCACGGATACAAACACTCCTTGACGAGAGCCTCCTGATTCGCGTCGACTCGCAGAGCCACCAGTGCCTCCGTGGGAAATCCTCGACTCGTTTCAAACCCCAAGGAAACAAATAATCCTTGGCGCTTGGGAAACAAATAATCCCTAGAAAATTCCTCGACTCACGGATACAAACACTCCTTGACGAGAGCCTCCTGATCCGCGTCGACTCGCAGAGCCACCAGTGCCTCCGTGGGAAATTCTCGACTCGTTTCAAACCCCAAGGAAACAAATAATCCTTGGCGCTTGGGAAACAAATAATCCCTAGCAAATTCCTCGACTCACGGATACAAATACTACTTGAAGAGAGCCTCCTGATCCGCGTCGACTCGCAGAGCCACCAGTGCCTCCGTGGGAAATTCTCGACTCGTTTCAAACCCCAAGGAAACAAATAATCCTTGGCCCTTGGGAAACAAATAATCCTTAGCAAATTCCTTGACTCACGGATACAAACACTCCTTGACGAGAGCCTCCTGATTCGCGTCGGCTCGCAGAGAAACCAGTGTCTCCGCGGGAAATTCCCGATTCGTCTCAACTTGCAAGATGAAGCCTCAGGCAGCAGGGATTAAAAAACTTGCTTCCTGAACAATGGGACCCTGCAAATCGACCTAGACGATCTCTTGCATACTATTCACGGGTCTCACTCTCCAAAGTCGAATCTCGACGAGGAGGGAAACAACCGCTTACGAGTCCTCTCGACTCGTAAGAGGGAAAAATTCTCTTATAGGATCTTTACGACTTATAAGAGAAAATCATACTTAGGAATCCTCACGATTCCTAAGGAGAAAGACCCACCTACGAGATCCTCTTGATCCGTAGGGAGAAAAATCTCTACGAGACCCTCACGGCTCATAGAGTTGAAAAGTCTTAGGCAGCAGATCTGAACCTGCGGCCTAAGCCATCGCTATTTCTTAAGAAAGTCAAGATGCGTGCTCTATTATCTGTTGACCATGTTTACTCATGTGGCGTGCTGATAATAAAAGAAAGAAAAGGCGGAGAAATGACACAAGACATTACAGAAAATGTGTATCATTTATTCATAAACTTGATTGGGTACAGAATACATTGTGTTAAAGAATAAAAAAATAATAATATATATATACACATTCTTTTATCTACAAGCACAAACGATACAAAGAAGGATAGCTACTGAGGAGGAAGTGTCTTTAGTAAATCCACAAGTTGCTCTCGCACTTCCTTCAGCGCCTCCTCCTGAGCGGCTGCCGCGGCCACCTCCACTTCCACCTAGGTCCGCTGCTGTAAAAAGGATGAAAGTTGCTCCTCCGCCGCCTTCTGGGCTGCTTCTTGGCTGGGTGCATCTCGCTCGACAACGTCAAGTTGTTGCCTCAATGATAACCCTTCGGAGAGACATTGCAGAAGGCCCTCAAAGATAACCCTCAGCCATGCGGCATTGGCCTCCACCTGAGCATGCAGTTGGGCAGACTTGCTCGAAGTCTCACCGCGCTCCTTACGCCTTGAAATGACTTCTTGTTCGAGGTGGCGGAAGTAAGAAGCGCTCAACTCAATCCACACTGTTCTTTGATTGCTGGCAGCCAAGGTCTCGGGAGCGGGACGCAGCGACTCCAACTGATGCAGGCGGGCCTCGATCTCCCTGCAATGGTTAACCCAAGATGCGATGATGCCCTCATCATGAAAGTTTACGAGTATTGCCAGCATCGGGTTAACCACCGTAGCGAAGTCTGCGGCGGATGTAAGAGTTTCAACGTCGAGTTCCTCGACGTAGTCACTCAACATGCGTAGACTATTCGCGGCGCCTTTTGAAGACGGACTTCTCAGATAAGGACCCGCCGGCATTATAATGCGAGGCTTGAAAGGCGCCGGGGCCGGAACGACAGCTGAAAAGAAACAGAATGTGATCAGATAACAGTACAGAAAATAAAGAGGGGAAAGTTACCAGTGTGATAGTCGCTGTACCGGTTAGGACAGGTAGCAAGGTCGGAAGGGCCGGTGGCGCAGCTGATCTTTTATCCCCTCCTTCAATTTGTAGCACTGCAGTCGAGATGAGAAAAAAGGGGTCAGAGGTAATTCCATCAATGAAAAAAGAAAGATATCAATGGAAGTCATACTCACCAACGCCACCAGAGGAAGAAGCAAGTTCAAATGGGAAGGAGAAATGTGGGAGCAATATCTGATATAAATGATCAAAGAGCACTCCTGAAAAGACACAACAATATGACTTTAGTACATGAATTATACGTCTGAAGTATAGGATTAATAAATTGCAAACCCATACCTTCCAACATCTTAGATGGTATGAGAGAGGGTTGAGAGATGACCACCACCAAAGCAGTCGTTGAAGGCGCTCCCTCAAGCAGTGGGGCATCGGCGCTGGCTACACCTGCGTTACAAGAAAGGTGAACTTGTCAGAAAGGATTGTAAAGTAAAGAAAAACAACAACTTGGGGTTTACCTGAGGAGCTCCCGGCTGAAACGGAGGCGACTCCCTCCTCTATCGACATGAGACCACCGCCCGTGGCCTCATCGCCCGACTCAATGGGGGCCGTCGTCGTGCTCGCGTGACCAGGAGACGGCAGGAGATCGTAGGCAGGGAGGGCAATGATTGGAGCGTTGCCGGATTCTTGGAAGGAAGCGGCTGACTCTTCCCCAAGAGTCGTGCCCATCTCATCCGCTACTTCTTCGGGCTCCGCCGTCTCCATCGGCTCATCCACCGTCACCACGAGGTCGCCAGCCTCAAGCACCTCGCCCACCACTACCCTCGGCTCGGTTATGATGATCATTTCATCTGCCGCCACTTCAGGCTCGGCATCAATGACCTTCTCGGCTACAGACCCCCCAACCTCCACCTCAGGTTCCAAAGCCTCGGCAACGTTGCCCACTGTTGGCTCGGGTTCGGTAGGTGCCGCCTCCTCTGCTTCCTTGGGTTCAACGGTCTCCACCTCCCCCTCGGTTGGACTTGGCCCTGCAAGATAAAATATATAAGAACCAACAACTTTATGAGTTTTATGACGAAATTCTGAAAGAAGTATTACCTGAGGTAGACTTGTCGTTAGCCTCTCTATTGGCACGGATCGCCTGTCTATGAGCCGTAGACAGGGCGACCGGGGACTCTTCTGACGGAGTATCGGCTCGAGGAACGGTGCTGGGGCCCGCTCCAATGGCCAAAGCAGCCCTGCGTGCCTTTGCTTCGCGCCTCGACCGTTTCCTCTCCTCCCGGGCCGTCACGATGGACCTCTTTGACACTTCCTTTATCGAAGCATCGTCGACCTCATTTAAAGATGCCTCCAGAGCCTTTAAGGCATCTCTCATCGGCTCTCCAAGACGAACCTCCTGCGGTGGCCCAGAGGAAGCGGGAACGTCGGCAGCTGGCAGAACATTTGCGTCGCTTGGCGGGAACGGCATTGAGGTTTCTGCAATAAAAAAGGAGAGGTTAGATTGATCATAACACAAGGAGAATAAAAACTCGATGAATCAAAACTTACTAAGGCCCATGGATGCTCTAAGACGTTCCTCCTCTTGGAAAGTTTTCAGAGAAGCGGCGATGGCTTCTTCATCAGTGATACCTGTTGGAAGAAAGGAAAGAAAAGCGTTAGTCAAAGGCAATGAGGAAGATATGTTGCAATAAAGAAAATGTGACTAGTAGTTACCTGATTGCGCAAGCTTAGCTAGCCATGCGTCACGCCTTGCCAACCACGCTGAAGTTTCGAGAGCGGCCTCCAAGTCTGTATCATCCGGGGGTGGCATGATTAATCCCTCGTTAGTTCCGTATTCACTCAGGCCCTCGGCATAGGGAGCGTGGGGTTCCTGACCAAACGCGACGTCCGCAGCAAAGAGCGACTTCTTTTTCTTCTGCTCCCCGACCCTAGGCCCACGTGGGATCGATTTCCGCTTAGCAGCCACCTTGGGACGGCGGGTCCCGATGTCCGCACCCACGCCAGACTCCGGCGAGGATACAACCACTGTCTCCACTGGAGCACAGGACGCTGCAGGTGCATCTGTGACATCAGGGAGCGACAAGCCACGTGGAGGACTTTGCGCACGCGGTGGCCCGGTTCTAACCTCTTTTAGAGGAGCGACTACTGGAGTCCTAGGAACCAAAGGAGCGTTGCGATCGGTATCTGGAGGTGCACCCTTACGGTCGATCAACAACCGCCTTTCCTCATTTATGACCGCTCCCGTCGAATGACTGTACCATTTTGTGTATACCCTGAGGAGTCGCGGGGCACAAGCCGGCTCACTGATAAAGAAGTGGGAGCCCATGTTTAGGCGGATGAAATGATGCAGCGCTCCCTCCATCCCTTCTTCGGTCGCAGCAGGTTCCGATAAGAAAGCCTCCAGCGGTACCCCTTGATTATAGCTCAGCTGCTGGGCGAACCGATGCGGGTTATATCTCATGAAGATCGCTGCCCCGTTCTGCCTAAACACCAAGAAGCCCGGTCTGATGGAATATAAGTGAAGGGTCTCCCGGGCCGTTAAAACCGAAGCTCCATCCTTGAAGGTGTCTTGCAATGACCGCGCTGCAATGGTAGACGCTTTTCCAATAGTCAACACCTTATCAACGAAAGATACACCGGCTCCAACGGTGTGGGAGCGAAGGAGTAAACCCCTGGCATTTCGTGGCGATGGATTCACAATTGATGCGCCAATCAGCTGTATGATGCGAGGGAAGCTGCACCTTTCATAGAACGAGGGCCTTTTATGCATGCCGAAAACACCCGATGTATGTAGCTCGAGCCACGACATAAAGTAGTGCATCGGAAAGACCACGTGCAATACCCCGGGCTCGTTAGCATCCGCTGCTCGGCTGAGGCCATGATAGAGGTGTGCCAAGCCAGCGATCCCAACGGCTACCTTTACCCCAATAACCATCCGGTGGGCTGGGTAAAATACAGAAGGCTGCATACGGTGAGAATGCATTGGAATCGCAAACCAACTCAACCATAGCTCGAGAAATCCTAAGAAAAAGGCCTCCTCATCCATTCCAGGGGCCGCAACTTCTGCAAGAGACATGGTCGGGAAGTTAGGAAGAAAAAAATCCTTTTGGCCTACTTCATTCGCCGGCAGGTTATCCAAACCTAAACCGAAAGGGTCCTCAAGGGTGGCAAACTTGGCAGTGTCTGCCGAGAGGACGTTTGGATGAAGAAACTGAGCAATGAAATCCTCAAAGTTAACTCCTCGACTCCCGTGTTCGATGAAAAGGGACTCATATATGTTCAACACTTTAATCAAGCTTGGGAACTGATGTTGAACAGCATTCTCCGGCGTGAGCCTCCTTACCATCGGCTTAGCACCAAAGACGTACTCATCTGTCGGGAGCAACTCCTCATAATGTTCCCCCATGACTGGTAAACCGGACACCTCCGTGAACTCCTCCAAGGAGATTGACACTTCCCGATCCATAGCAAGGAAAGTGTGGGTAGGAATGTTCCACTACTCCAGGAAAGCCTTGAACCACCAGGTCGGGAGCGTGGGATATTGGAATAGAGAGACGTACACTGCGGTGTACAGTCCTAACCTTATCAACTGCGACTTTTTCGTCGACAGGATGTACCGAGCCCATGGCAGATAGCCAATCGGGTGGCGGGGGATCAGACCAATGTTATATGATTGCCCCCAGGGTCTCGTCTCGCCCTGACAGATACGGCGTCCTAGGATATCCAAGACCATAGGACGCTGGACCGGGATGGCATCTATAGCCGGATGAAGAAAACCCTTCGATGTCCAATCCGCCATCTCCACGGCATACTGCACTGAGGGTGGGGTAGCATAGTGAATCGCCGTGATGGGTTCCGACGGCACCGCGCATGTGAAGCTCCGGCGGCTCATGATGATCTGATTATACCACGACCCCCAAAGGTGGAAACTCTTGTATTCCGGGTCGTAATCCTTAATCATGGCCAGTACCTCACGGTCCAAAGGCGCCTCGGGAAATCCCTCCTCTGAACGAACAAACGGGAACGAGGTGTCGAGAGACATGATCGCTGCAAAAGAACAAAATAGCCGTCAGTGCTACAATCCCAACGCTTGGCATTTTAAAAAAAAAATCTTCGATTAAATGAATTTAAAAATTAATTGGATTAAAATTAATCACACTGCAGTGCAGTGGGTAGGGGACCAAATAGGGACCCACAAAATCTAGATGAAAATGCCTCTTTTAATAAGACAGCCTCATCATTGGGTGAGACTGTCAGTTAGAGAAAAGATCCCCAAGAGAATATTATCATCAGTAGGGAATCCCTAGAGACAAGGAGAAAATCTCCTCTTTCAGAGCAAAGCTTTGTCACAGAGTGACACTTGTCAAACTCTGGTCCCAGGGAAATAAGATTCCTTAAAGGAGCATGGCTCTGTGGTAATAATGGAAAAGGTCCATCAGAATTTTTTTTTTACACTTAAAAGAATCAACAATTTTGGAATCTTGAAAGATTCATGAAAAACTTATAAAAAGATTCCTCATTTTTCAAATCTAAAAGAGCTATTTTTGGATCCATGAGCAAAGCTCTGTTCATGGGTTAAAACCCATGAACAAGATCTCTGTAGATCTATGGATTCATGAGAGCAAAGCTCTGTTGATGAAACCCCAATGGGGATCTCTTTAGATCAAAAGATCTTAAGAGCAAAGCTCTATTGGTTAATTAAAATTAATTTAACTTAAGATTAATTTTACCTAAAATTTTCTAACTTGGAAAATGAGAGCAAAGCTCTAAAAGTTCTGGAAACGAGAGCAAAACTCTGGAGTTCTAAGCAAGAGCAAAGCTCTGGAAATCAAAATCTAGAAAATGGTGAGATTTTTCTAAGGGCCAGAGGTCCTATTTATAAGGCGCTTGCGCCCCTTGAGCTCACCCCTTGATCCGACGATCAGGAGTTTGCCACCGCTGCACTCACGTGTGCGCCACGTGAGCGCAACGTTGGGGGGGGGATTTGTTTCCCCCAATCAGAGCAAAGCTCTGTTGAAATTCAAAATTCAAAATTTTGAAGCAACGCTTCAAATCTCGGGCACAACGCGCCACATGTCAGGCGCTGATACGTCAGCGCAGCGCCCAAGAAGGCGCGCCCAATCAGAGCAAACCTCTATTTTAAGCAAAATTAAAGGAAGCAACGCTTCAGTTGCGCAAGCACTGCGCTACGCGACACGTGTCAGCGCAGTTGCGCTGCGCGACACGTGTCAGCGCAGTTGCGCTGCGCTGTGCGCTGCGCGACACGTGTCAGCGCAGATGCGCTAGCGCAGTTGCGCTGCGCTGTGCGTTGCGTGACACGTGTCAGAGCAGTTGCGTTGCGCTGTGCGTTGTGCGACACGTGTCACGCGCTAGGGCATCTGCGCCAAACAGAATTAAAATTCTAAAGAAATCTTTTCTATTCTTTTTAAAACAAGAAGATTTTCTTCTGTAAAACAGAAGCCCTTGGATCAAAGATCCAACGGTGGGGAAAATTCCCCAAATCACTCAGAGAAAAATATCTTTAACAAATTTAACTAATTTATGAGCACTATAAAAAGGACCCTAGGCCTCAATTCAAAGGCATCAACATTTTCTAAAAAAAAAGAGGAAGGGAAAGAGAACTCTGAAGAATTCCTCAAGAACAAAAAGGTAAAAAACCTTTAGAAAAAAGTGAAAGTTCTCTCATGAACAGATCATAAATCTAAAAACAAGATCAATGATCTTTAATAAAAAAAATAGTAGTAAAATAGTGCTTTGCACTTTTATGAACCTTTGGTTCTTTGAGATAAGAAAAACAAGAAAAAACTTATCTTTTCTTTGACCTAAATTAGATCAAGAAATCAAATAGTGCTTTGCACTTCTGTTCTTGAATCTAAAAGATTCTTAGTGCTTTGCACTCCCAAACTGCGCTGTTGCGCTCTTGAGAGAGCGCCACGTGTCAGCTACAGAACAACTTGCGCTACGCGCTCTTGAAATAAAGCTTTGCTCTCTGGAATTAGCGCAACTCACCAGAGCGCACCACGTGTCAGCAGCGCAACAGCGCAGCGCACTGCACTGTTGCGCTTGCGCTCATCAGAGCATGACACGTGTCCTCACCGCAAGCGCTTGCGCTCAGTGATTGGCGCAAAACGCCTGACAAATGCAATGCATTTCTTTTACTGAAGGGCCAGGCCCAAATCAGAGGGGCCTAGCAGGCCAAATTAAATGCAATGCATTACTTTAAAAAGGGCAGAGCCCAAATAAAAAAACAGATGCTGCGCATCATTTATAAAAGGGCAGAGCCCAAATAAAGGTCTAATAGACCAAACAAAAATGCCATGCATTATTAAACAGGAGCAGAGCCCCAGTAAAGGCCTAACAGGCCAAATGCAAATAAAATGTTGAACATTTTCAACTGGACTTGGCCCAATTCTGGCCGTAAGTCCTTAAATTAAATTGAACTGAGCACAAATGCTCTCTCAAATCAATTTACCTCCGGTTCGAGGGTACATCTCTGAACTCCTCTGACACCCATCGTTGTAATCCTTCAACGACGTTAGAGAGGTGGCGGGTCCCGACGACCACACATCGATACGGACTGCAGGGTCCTTAAGCTCGTGGACCGAAACGTTCTTAAACTAATGATGGACCAAAACGTCCTTAAACTAATGATGGACCACTACGTCTTTAAACTGGCGATGGACCGAAACGTCCTTAAACTAATGTTGGACCGAAACGTCCTTAAACTAATGACGGACCAGCACGTCCCTAAACTGGAATACGGACCACCACGTCCCTAAACTGGAATGCGGACCACCACGTCCTTAAACTGGAATATGGACCGCAATGTCCCTAAACTACCTATGGACCACTACGTCCCTAAACTAGAACAATAGAGCCTCCAAATGCTCTTTTGCCGGATCTAAACGATCCCGTTTAAGTCGATCTTAGCCCCCAAACATGGCTAACGTATCCTTAAACATGCAAACGGACTATAAAATTCCAAATCAACCTTGGTTCAAGGGTACATCTCTGAACTCCTCTGACATCTGTCGTTGTAATCCTTCAACGACGTTAGAGAGGTGACGAGTCCTGATGGCCAGATATTAAATGGACTATCACGTTAAGTTGATCTTAGTCTCAAACAGGACTATCCTTAACGAACGTTTAAGTTGATCTTAGCCGCAACGCGACTAATGCATCCTTAAACTAAAAACACCAAACCCAAATCTAAGTAAATACGGATTTGGACTAATCCACGTCCTACGGGCGACGGCATTATTCAGTCTCCGTACACAATCCACGGGCAACCACAAAAAAAAATAAACACACACGACATGAAGTGAAATTTTGGAGAAGGAGAAAGTTGCTACCGCGATGCGGTAGCGTAATTAACTGCAGGGGCTTGCGCCTGCAGGGAAGAGCGTCCCCACAATAAAAAACCCCTCAAGCGAGGGGGAATCTGACGAAGTCTGCTACATAGGCCGCATCCGTCTAAACCTCCGATACACGGTGCCATAAATCAACTTGGCATCTTCGGAGAGGTGGACGGATAAAACCAAATAGCATCTGCCCTGAATCTCAGCGTCAGGACATCGCGGTCTTGTGCGCCGTCTTTCGGAGGGGAACAAGGGGTGAGACTGGTTCCCCCGCGTCGCTCCTCAAGAGGTTTCATAAGACGGTGCCCCGCTCCCTGGCTTCCCCGATCTTCATGGACGATGGGGAGCTTCGCTTTGAGGTACCCTCAGGGATTTCCATCGCCGACAGCCTGCTTTCGGAGATGGAAAGGTCTGCCGAGGGCAGAATCCCTCGGGGGACCCTCCGAGCCCAAATGGCGACCATAGTGCAAGAAGCCGTACAGGTTAGTGTTCGCATCCCACTTGGTTCTTCATTCAGTGCTTTGTTCGCGTGATTGGGTGCCCCCTTTCCTTTTTAACCTTCTTTGTTTCCTTCAGGTCCTCCAGCACGTCGCCCTCGTCGTCAACATGAAGGATGAGGAGATAGCCCCGGTGATACAAGCCGCGGGATAGTTCTCCTCACGTGAAGAGAGCTCGAGGTTAGAGCTGGAGGCGGCGATGGAGAGGGTCGCTGCCCTCGAAGACCGTGTGGCGGCCGGGGACCGGGAGATCGCCAGGTGCCGAGAGGCCGCCCGAGCCGCCGAGGCCTGGTTGGAAGACTCCAAGGTGCTCGTCACCACCCTGAAGAAGACGACGAACACCCTCCGGAGGGAGAATGAGGCGGCGAAGGAGGGGACGAGGCATGCCGAGCTTCTGGCGTCGAAGGCGGTGGAGAGCTACAAGAAGTCGGACCAGTTCTACACCGACCTTGTTGGAGCCGATGCCGTCGTTTAGCATGATGCCCTCGACGCCGTCAAGGTGATAATGTCGGAGTTTCCTGACGGCAAGCTCTGGGGTGAGTACCCCCTCGAGGATGACGCGTAGGGGAATGCCCCTGGAAAACGCTGCAGGGGAAGAGGCCCCCGGTGGGAGCGTTGGGGAGAAGTCGGTCCCCCCGTCTCCCGGTGCTGAGGCTCCTGTGATGGACTCCGGCCTTCAAGACGCAACCCCGGTTGTCGTAGTGGGGGCGCAGCTCATTGACGTTCTCCCCGGTCCCGAGGCCTGAACTTCCCCGCCTCCTTATTTTCTTTGCGCTAAAATTTTGTAAGCCTCCGGGCGTTTTTGTAAGGCTGGGGAGCCCAAAATACCTCTGTAAAGACTTCTGAATTTTATGAATAGAAATCCATTTTGCAGTGTTCTTTTGTTTGTGGTAAACATTTTTATTTTGCGCAGTACTGCTTTCATGTTATGTTGGTTTTTCATCTAGCGATTGCACGTCGAGTTGATAGTTGAAGTCGACCATTTGCCAAGTGTGCAAAGGCCGGTGATAGGTCGGTATCTCCATGGCCCTGAAGTCGAGGTGGAGATCGCTTAGGTGTGGATGGACCGAGCAGGGTAGCTGCCCGGCGGCCTCTTGGTGAGGTCTTGGATCCATGGAGTCATGGGGTAAAAGATTACAATCCAAGGATGGACCGAGTGGGGTAGCTGCCCGGTGTCCTCTTCGTGAGGGCTTTGATCCTTGGCGTCGTGGGGTAAGAAATTACCAGGTAAGGATGGACCGATCAGGGGAGCTTCCCGGTTGCTTCTTGATGAGGGCTTTGATCCTTAGAGCGGGAGGGCATTGGGAGGCCTGCTAAGGATGGACCGATCAGGGTTGCTGCCTGGTTGCCTCTTGGTGAGGGCTTTGATCCTTGGCGTCCGTGGGTAAGAAATTACCGGCCAAGGATGGACCGAGCAGGGTTGTTGCCCGGTTGCCTCTTGGTGAGGGCTTTGATCCTTAGCGCGGGAGGGCACTAGAAGGCCTGCTATGGATGGACCGAGCAGGGTTGCTGCCTGGTGGCCTCTTGATGAGGGTTTTGATCCTTGGCGTCGTGGGGTAAGAAATTACCAGCCAAGGATGGACCGAGCGGGGTAGCTGCCCGGTGGCCTCTTGATGAGGGCTTTGATCCATGGCGTCGTGGGGTAAGAAATTACCAGCCAAGGATGGACCGAGCGGGGTAGCTGCCCGGTTGCCTCTTGGTGATAGCTTTGATCTTTGGCGTCATGGGGTAAGAAATTACCAGCCAAGGATGGACCGAGCAGGGGAGCTGCCCGGTTGCCTCTTGGTGAGGGCTTTGATCCTTAGCGCGGGAGAGCATTGGGAGGCCTGCTAAGGATGGACCGAGCATGGTTGCTGCCTGGTTGCCTCTTGGTGAGGGCTTTGATCCTTGGCGTCAGTTGGTAAGAAATTACCAGCCAAGGATGGATCGAGCAGGGTTGCTGCCCGGTTGTCTCTTGGTGAGGGCTTTGATCCTTGATGTTGGTGGGTAAGAAATTACCAGCCAAGGATGGACCGAGCAAGGTTGCTGCCCGGTTGCCTCTTGGTGAGGGCTTTGATCCTTAGCCTGGGAGGGCATTGGGAGGCCTGCTAAGGATGGACCGAGCAGGGTTGCTGCCTGATGGCCTCTTGATGAGGGTTTTGATCCTTGGCGTCGTCGGGTAAGAAATTACCAGCCAAGGATGGACCGAGCAGGGTAGCTGCTCGGTGGCCTCTTGATGAGGGCTTTGATCCTTGGCGTCGTGGGGTAAGAAATTACCAGCCAAGGATAGACCGAGCAGGATAGCTGCTCGGTGGCCTCTTAATGAGGGCTTTGATCCTTGGCGTCGTGGGGTAAGAAATTATCAGCCAAGGATGGACCGAGCAGAGGAGCTGCCCGGTTGCCTCTTGGTGAAGGCTTTGATCCTTGACGTCGTGGGGTAAGAAATTACCAGCTAAGGATGGACTGAGCAGGGGAGCTGCAAGGTTGCCTCTTGGTGAGGGCTTTGATCCTTGGCGTCGTGGGGTAAGAAATTACCAGCCAAGGATGGACCGAGCAGGGTAGCTGCTCGTTTGATTCGTGAGGTTCTGTCCGACCTTCCCCGGTGTTTGAACATCGGGAAGAGTGACCGTCGCGGTCGACACGTGTTATGAACGCGCGGGGGGAGGGGAAGCATAAGAGCCGCGTCATTCTGATTTCGTCGTGAAAGGCGGGATGTCCACCGCGTGGCGGTGCAGTAGTAGAAGAAACGAGCAACTGTTGGACTCTTAGGGCGTTGTGGGGCTATAAAACGGAGGGCATGTTGATCACTCCTTTCTTAAACCCCAAAACGTAAGAATGGACACTTTCCCTTTCACCGTCTCTGATATCATCTCTTTCGAGGACGTGTACCTATATGACCATAACTGCTTCGAGGAGACGCGGTAGGCGGTGATCCAGCGGGTCGAGGATCACATCGGCCGCCTGCTCCCCGGCGGTCGCCCCTTTCCAGCTGCTTATGTACTCCATCTGGAGGGCGTCGCCGGGGCTGCACAACCCCTTGTCCGAACAGCTGAAGGACGAGGCGGTTGGGAAGCTGAGGTCGTTATGTCGTCTCTGCCTGATCTCGAAGAGTCGGTGGGATCGCTCGGTGGCACTCATCCTTGAGTGTTACCAATTGAGGCATGTCGTCGATGGGTGCCCGCCTGAGGAGCTTCCTGGCCCATCAGTGGCCACGAGGGTTCGCGAACAGCATCAGAGGCAGAGGTCTGAGGCGGCAAGGGCCCGACTGGCGGCAATATCCTCGGAGTATCACGAGGAATGCTTCTTGCACCCCTCCCCCCGCTACTGTAATTTTTCTTTTTTTTTCCTTCTTTAATATACGGCTGATGAGCCTACAATACCTTTTTTTTAATCAATAAAATTCTTCTTTTCTGTAATGCTCTTTCGTGTCCTTCTTGTTGTTTAAATAAAAAGAACTTAGAAGAATTTACATTGCTTTGTTGAAGAACCCAAGTAGTGGCCTGCTAAGGATGGACCGAGTAGGGTAGCTGCTCGGTAGATCCGGAGGTTCAGTCCGACCTTCCCTGGTTCGTGAACATTGGAGGGGCGACCATCGCAGGCAGCACGTGCCAGGAATGCTTGGGGGAGGCGTAGCGTTTCAGGGAGCCGCGTCACTTTTGCCACGTGGTGGCGCGGTATTGGGTTAATCTTGGTGGATCCCAGGATTCGCACGTGAATCTGGGCCCTTAAGGATTCTGTTTGAGGTTATAAATAGATAAGGAGATGGCAACGCCTTCGGCATCGTTTTCTTTTGAGATGACTGGGCTCACGTATTCGATCGAAGAGATCATCACCTTTGACGACGTCTCCTTGTATGACCAATCCCTGGCTGAGAATGGGTACCGGGGAGTGCTTCAGCGCCTCGAGGGTCACATTGGTCGGCTTCTCCCTCAGCGGTCGTCCCTGCTCCAGTTGCTGATGTACGCGATTTGGAGGAGGTCCTCGGGGTTAAACAACCCCTTCACCAAGGAGCTTCTGGACGAGGCACTCGACAAGGTGCATTCGATCTTCCTGCTCAGCCTCATCTCGAAAGCCAGGCATGACCAATCCTTGGCCCTCATTCTGGAGTGCTTCAAAATGAGGTACATCGTGAGCCAAGGCGCAGAGAGCGGAGCATCGGATGTTTCTGTGGCGTCCCGGGTTCGCGTGCAGCATCGGCAGGAGCGGGCTGCAGAGGCTAGGGCCCGGCTAGCGGAAATCTACTCTGAGTATCATCAGGAGTACTTCCTCGATCCTATTCCCCTCTGTTGTAAATTTTTCCTTTTGTAAGGCTGAGGAGCCCATAATACCTTTGAATAAATAGAATTCTCCTTTTTGCGATGCCCCATTGTTCTCTTTTTATTATTTAAATAGAAAGAACTTTAGAAAAGTTTACATCGTCTTTGTGAAAGAAGAAATATACATAGATACTCTTTTCAGAGATATAGCTTGAGCTTCTCAGCGTTATAAGGCCGTGGAAACTTGCGACCATCCGCGTCTTGTAAGCGGTAGGCTTCACCGGGCAGGACCTCGGAGACGAGGAAAGGACCGTCCCATTTCGGGGAAAACTTATGCAGCTTGCCTTAATCGACGAACCCGTTCTACCTTAGGACTAAATGTCTGGTCTTGAAGAAGCGACGCTTGACTCGCGCGTTGTAGTAGCGGGCGGTTTGCTGTTGATAGGTGGCAGCTCTGATCTGAGCCCTGTCTCGTTTCTCCAATAAGATATCGAGATTAGTTCAGAGTGCCGAGGTGTTCGCTTCATCGTCGAAGTGCTCGACCCGGTGACTGGGGAGCTCGATCTCCGCTGGGACCATTGCCTCGGTTCCGTAGCAGAGCCTGAAAAGGGTTTCTCCGGTGGGGGTTTTCTTCGACGTGCGCAGGGCCCATAAGACCCGAGACAATTCCTTGACCTAACTGCCTTGGCGCCCTTCTAGGCGTGTCCGAAGACCTCGGAGGGCATCCCTGTTAGCGACCTCGGCCTGCCCGTTGCATTGGGGATGTGCACCCGCGGCAAACTTCATGAGGATACGATATTCGCTGCAGAATTTTTGACTCTTTCGTTTTCGAAATTTGTCCCATAATCGGTGAGATACACCTAGGGATGCCGAACCGGAGTATCACGCTGTTCTGCAGGAACTTAATGGTCATGGTGACGTCCGGTTTCCTGATGGGAATGGCCTCGATCCACTTCGTGAAATAGTCCACTGCGACGAGAACGTACTTATGCCCGCCCGTACCGGTAGGGAACTGGCCTATCATGTCCATTCCCCAATGGGCAAACGGCTATGGGGAGGTTAAGGCGGTTATCTCGGTAGCTGGAAGGCGAGGTACGCTTCCATGGAGCTGGCAGCTCTTGCATCTCCTGACGAGCTTCTGGACGTCCTGATGAATTGTCGCCCAGTAGTACCCCTGGAGCACGCCTTCTGGATTAAGGTGCGGGCCCCTTGGTGCGTGCCGCCGACCCCTTTGTGGATCTCACGGAGGACATAGTCGGCCTCATGGGAGTCGACGCACCGGAGCAGGGGCTGAGTGAAGGACTTCTTGTAGAGATTCCCATTGCTCCAGATGAAATGGTGAGCTTTGGCTCGGAGACGACGGGCTTCTCCCCGATCTTCTGGGAGTGTACCTTCCCTGAGGAATTCCACGAGGGGCTTCCTCAAATCCCGGTCTTCTTCCTGGGCTGTGTACACTTGAAGTATTGTTGCCCCGTTTCCATGCTGGGCCGTGGCAAGACCTCGAAAATGATGTTCCTCTTGTTGTTGGCCGTATAAGATGAAGCCGGCTTACTTAAGGCGTCGGCTTGGGCGTTGAGCTGTCTGGAGATCTGCTCCACCTGGACTTCGTCGAAGTCCTTCTGCAATCTTCTTACCTCGGCCAGATACTTCACCATCAGAGGCTCTCGTGCTTCGAATCGACCGATCACTTAGCCAACGACTAGGGGGAGTTGCTGCGGACCCGAATCGTTTTCAGCCCCAGCCCGAAGGCTATGCGCAGTCTGGCCAGCAAGGTCTCGTATTCCGCCGCGTTATTTGAGGCATTGAACTCGAGCTTCAGAGAATACTCCATTTCTGCCTCGTTCGGGCCCCGAATGATGAGGCCGGCATCACAGCCTTCCTTGGTTGAGGACCCGTCGACGTAGAGGATCTAATCAGGGATGGAGTCGGGCTTCTCTCACCTAAGGGTTGAGCTGTGGGGGCTGGCGTGGACTCCAGCTCTTTGCCAGGGATGGTGCACTCGACGATAAAATCGAGCAGGGCCTGTGCTTTGACAGCCTGCCTCGGGCGGTATTTTATGTCGAACTGGGACAACTCTCATCTCCATTTCTCCAAGCGGCCAGACGACTCGGGGGAGGCGAGGATAGCCCCCAAAGGCCGCTCGGTAAGAACGAAGATGGTGTGCGCCTAGAAATAGTGCCGTAGTTTTCTTGAGGCCACGATGAGTACCAAGACGATCTTCTCTATGGCTGGGTACCTCGTTTCTACGTCCTTGAAGACATGGCTCACATAGTTTACCGGCTTCTGGACTCCCTCGACCTCTCGGACGAGCACCGAGCCTGCAGCTTGGTCGGATACCGCAAGATATAGTGATAGCTCGTCCCCTTCAACTAGCCGGGTGAGCAGCGATGGAGTCGCAAGGTGCCTCTTTAATTGGTTAAAGGCGGTTTGACACTCCTCCGACCACTCGAATCTTGGAATCTTCCTTAGAGCCTTGAAGAACGGGAGGCACTTCTCCCCAGACCTCGACATGAAATAACTCAAAGCAGCTACCCGTCCCGTCAGCCGCATGATCTCGACGTTAGTCTTGGGCGCGGCCATGTTGAGGATGGCGTTGATTTTCTCCGGGTTAGCTTTGATTCCACGGCGGGTGACCATAAAATCGAGGAATTTTCCGCCGGTAACCCCAAATGCGCACTTGGCGGGGTTCGGTTTCATCTTGAACTTGTGAAGGACGTCGAAGGCCTCGCCCAGATCCTTGGCGTGGTTGACCGATGAGACTGACTTGACGAGCATGTTGTCGACATAAACTTCCATGTTCCTGCTGATCTGCGGTTTGAACATGCGATTGACCAAGCGTTGGTACGTAGCTCTGGCATTTTTGAGGCCGAAAGGCATCACCTTGTTGCAGTATACCCCCGGTCCGTTGTGAATGTGGTGAGATCCTCGTCTGCCGGATTCATACGGATCTGGTTGTAGCCGGAAAAAGCATCCATGAAGCTAAGTAGCTCGTGGTCTGCCGAGCTGTCGACGAGCTGATCTATCCGAGGGAGGGGATAGTTGTCTTTCGGGTAGGCCTTGTTGAGGTCGGTGAAGTCGACGTACATGCGCCACTTCCCGCTTGACTTTTTGACAATGACCGCGTTTGCCAACCATTCGAAGTAAGGCACATTCCGAATGAAGTTGGAGGCGAGGAGCCTGTCCACCTCGTCCTCGATCGCCTTTTGTTTGATCGGGGCGAAGCTTTGCTTTTTCTGCCGAACGGGTCAGGCCGCAGGGTCTGCCCCGAGCTTGTGGGATATGATTTTGGGGTCGATCCCCGGCATGTCGGCAGGTGCCCAGGCGAACACGTCAGAGTTGTTTCTGAGGAAGTGAACCAGGTCGTCTCCCTGAGTTCCCGTCAGAAGCGACCCGATCTTAACGGTTCATTCGTCGTCCCCTTCTACGAGGGGGACCTTTGTCAGTGGCTCCACCGGGGTCCCTCGGACATCTTTTTGCTCGTCTCGAGTGTCCAGAGAACCCCTGATGTCACCCTCGCCCCCAACATCGTTGTTTGGCCGCTCAGACATAGATGTTGCGGTGAAGCAAACCTTTGCAGTTCGTTGGTCTCCGTAGGCCCGACCTATCCCGCCTTGGTCGAGCAGGAATTTTATCGCCAGGTGGTAGGTCGATATCTTGGCCTTGAAGGAGTTCAGTGTAGGGCGGCCGAGGAGGATGTTGTAGGCCGACGGGATTCTTGCTATGATGAATTCCACAGGCACGGTGCACGTATGGCCGGCTCCCCGATGTTAAATTGGAGAGTGATTACCCCTTCCGCCGGGATGGAGTGGTTAGTGAACCCTGACAGGATGTGGGTGGTCGGCCTTAGGTCCGATGGGGTGAGTCCCATACACAGGAAGCAGTCATAAAATAGAATGTCGGCCGAGATTCCAGAGTCGACCAGTATCCTTTGCACCTCGTAGCGGTGGACCCGAGCTGTGATCACCAGCGGGTCGTTATGGGGCAGGGATATACCGTGGAGGTCCTCGTCGCTAAAAACAATCGGCTCGGCTGCCCTGGCCTTCTTCCTCGGGTGGCTGTCAGTCCCCTCGATCGGTGAGGGGTGCTAAGTCTCGTCGGTATTCGCCGTACCCCCAGCTGATATGGCCATGATTTGGCCCATTGTCAATTCGCCGGGAGGTAGACGTTGTTCTTGCTCACGGTTAGCTTGTCGCTTGTTCCGCAAGTACGTTGCCAGGTGCCCCGAGCGGATTAACTCCTCAATGTAGTCTCGGAGATACTTGCAGTTCTCCATGGAGTGGCCCTGCGACCTGTGGAAGCCGCGGTAGGGGCCCCGGGTGCGCTTTGCCGCTCTGTTCGAGACTGGAGGGAGTTTGAAGAACCTCTCGCCCCTAGCCTCCTCCAGCAGTACCGTCTGGGAGACGTTGAGCGGGGTGTACTCCTGAAACTTCGGGGAGTAGGGCTTCTGCCGCTCAATCTTCTTTTTCTCTTCCCGGGCCCTTTTCTTGTGATCATCTTGTTCTGTCCAGGGCAGATTGGCGTTCACCTCGGATTCAAGCTGAATCTCATGTTCGGTCCAGGCCTTTACCTCGGCCATGGTCTTAGGTTGTGCTAATGCAAAGGAGCGTAACCACTCCTTGTGCCTAAGACCCGACCTAAGTGCCGTAATGACTGTCTCGTCCCGGTGTTCTGGGATCTCGAGGAGGGCGTTGTAGAAGCGGGTGACGTGCCCCTTGAATGATTCTTTGTCTTCGCTCTTTATGGTGAAGAGGTGGTCGACGGTCCGCTTCTGCCGTCTGTTCCCGACGAAGTGGCCGAGGAATTGGGTGGCCAGCTCATCGAAGGTGGAGATTGAGCGCGGTGCGAGTCCTCGGAACCAGTCTCGCCCAGAACGGATGAGAGTGGCGGGGAAAGGACAGCATTGAGCGACGTCGGAATAGTCCTGGAAACTCATCCCGGCCGCGAACACGTCCAAATGGTCCTTCGGGTCGGACTTCCCGTCGAAGAGTGAGACTTTCGGGGGCTTGTTCCTCGAGGAGATGTGGACGGCGAGTAGCTCTTCGGTGAAGGGCTTCGTGAGCGAGTCGGCGGCGTATTTAGCCCCGTCGCTTGAATGACGACTCTCCCGATACATGCCTTCGATCTTCTTTTCGAGGGCGTCGAGTCGGCCGTGGTATCCCGATGATTCGGCACACTCTGATTTTTGGCGCCTGCTGCCGGAGACCTCGGCCTGGCCATAGCCCCGATTCCGTTCGATGAGGTTCCTCAGGTCCCCTGGTGAGGTCGTCTTTGAGCTGCCGTGGCAAGTTCCGTGCCGCGAGCCCGTCAAGGGAGAGGGTGCCGGTCATGCCTGGGTGCAGGCGAGCTGACCGACACCTTCTCGGGAGGGACAGGGGCGCGATGGGGCTCGGGGCAAGGCGCTCTGGCGAGAGACCTCGATGTTGAGCTATGCGGCGCCCACCGGGTTTGTCGGCCCGGGGGACCTGCGGCCACCGGAGACAGCGAGGCGGTGTTCGGTCATGCAAACGCGAGCAGAGTCTACTCTCCCTATGTAGGGGTCTCGATCCCGAGGTGGGGAAGTGGCGACCTAGGGAGCTTGCCCGGCCGTTTGGAAACGGACGAGTGCATCCATGACGGACGTGAGTCGATCTATTCGAGCGGATAGGGCGTGAATGATGTTCGGGGGAGGAGGGGATTCTCCTTCGCTTCCGCTGCGGGGAGGACGACGGCTGGTGCTTGAATCGCCGCGGTGACCGCTTGCCATGAAGTCGAGATCGAAAGATGAGCTTTTCGTTGAGTGGAACTATGGTTCCCACAGACGGTGCCAACTGGCAGATCTCTGGATCTCCTTCAGATGTTATCTTCCGTTGATCTGCTGCGAGCGCTAATGGACGGCTGAGATTGAGTTGGAGGGTTGACTCCTGAAGCGTGTGGATCTCAATGGGTTTTGTGTGGTTGGGGCCAAGCTACCTGCAAAGAAGTCCTGGGGTGGTTGTTCCACCGAGGACCCTCCGACGATCAAGTTAGACAGGTTATTTTGGCAGATTAACGACCTATTGGAGTAAAATTGGCTTTCTTGAATCGTCTGAGAGAGGGGTTTATATAGCGGCGGCAATGGACAGACAGGCGTGCGATTCACGTCGGCCGTTACGCCCTTGGCGTCACGCCCACGTGATAGGCGGGATCCCGTATTAATGATGAGACATGTTCGTTAATGGGGGATCGTGATGGCGTGGAACGCGGGATCATGGGCAGCGGATATCTCGCGCCTGGCGAGATTCGCGGCGCCGTGGCGGAGGCGTCTGTGATCAACGCTTTGGGTCAGTCGGTGAGACCGAGGAAGTAGAGCTCGGCGGGAGGCTCGGGAACGAGTAGGAGACCGAGGCATCTTGGTTCTGTGATAGCTCGGAGGCGTGTCGGGGGGTGGTCTGGAAGGCCACCGAAGGTCGGGAGAATTCTCGGGCCAGAGGCTCGAGGTGTGATCTCAACTGAAGTTCTTGATCCTTTCTTGTAGGTTCTGGGACACGTCACATGCAACGTGTCAGCATATGGAGAGTCACCGATATCGAGCATCATCAGTCGGGGACGGGGTTTGCAGCGGGGAAAGGCGAGAGAGGGAGGTGAGGAGGAGGTGGTCGAGGAGGAGAGGCGAAGTCGAGGGGACGACGACGGCGACGAAGGCGTGTGTAGGGTTTTGGGTTTGGCGGGAAAAGAACGGAGAGAGAGGAGAAGAACGTGATAATGGGTTATAATATACGGGGTTTAAAAAGAATATATAAAATTTAAAAAGAAGAGAGAGAGAGACAGATAGAGAAAGTTAGGATGGGATTTAGAGAATAAAGAAAATATTTAGAAATATATTTTTGTTTAAAACGTATATATAAACAGTTATATATATAAGAATATAATATTAGGAAAATTTGAGTTTTCTGGCTAATACAAAATTACTTTAAAATATACTCGGGTTGGGTCTAAAATTATGGTTTGAAAATACGGATAATATACGTGTCAACCAAAACTCAAAAGTAATGTCCGGTTAAACAAAATGCATACCCCAAGAATAAGTACACGTAGAACGTAGTATGCACGTAGCGATCCAGACGAGTCCGTTTCACTAAATGGGTCAAGAACAAGATGCACGGATGCCCCCACAGGGTCAAGGGGTATGATGCAGGTCATGCTAGGTATTTTTAAAATATATTATTTGATTATAATTGTATTATAAAAAATGCAGATGCCAGATATAAAGCAAGTAAACGGAACATATGTGTGCACGGATTCTCAGAACTAGCAGAGATAAGACGTAATCAAGGACTGATGGAGCTCTGGATCTCTTTCAGATGTTAACTTCCGTTGATCAGCAGCAAGCGCTGATGGATGGCTGAGATTAAGTTGGAGGGCTGTCTCCTGAAGCGTGTGGATCTCAATGGGTTTTATATGGTTGAGGCCGAGCTACCTACAAGGAAGTCCCGGGGTGGTTGTGTCGCCGAGGACCCTCCGACGATCAAGTCAGACGGGGTATTTTGGTAGAGTAACGGCCTATCGGGGGTAAAAATGGCTTACCCGAGTCGTCTGAGAGAGGGATTTATATAGTGGCAGCTATGGGCAGGCGGACGCGAGATTCACGCCGACCGTTACGTCCTTGGCGTTACTCCCGCGTGACAGGCGGGATTCCCCATTAATGGCGAGATACGCTCGTTAATGGGGGAACGCGATGGCGTGGAACGCGGGATCATGGGCGGCGGATATCTCGCGTCTGGCGAGATTCGCGGAGCCGTGGCGGAGATGCCTGTGATCGGTGCTGTGGGTTGGTCAATAAGGCCGAGGAAGCTAGGCTCGGCGGGAGGCTCGGGAACGGGCGGGAGGCTCGGGAACGAGCGGGAGGCCGAGCGAGCTTGGTTCTGTGATAGCTCAGAGGCGAGCTGGGGGTGGTCTGGAAGGCCACCGAAGGGTGGTAACATTCTCGGGTCGGAGGCCCGGGGTATGCTTCCAACGTACCGTTCTTGATCCTTTCTTGTAAGCTCTGAGACACGTCATCTGCCACGTGTCATCATCTGAGGAATCACCGATATCGAGCCTCATCAAGGACCAAGACGTGTTTCGAGCACGCGGGTCGGATCGGATGCTAAAAACAGATACCAAAACACTATCCGCACCCAAAAACAAATAAAGTCAAGAAAAAACCACAAGATAAAGAAAATAATCAAATCGAATATGGTATAACTGAACCAGAGTATTACAATACATATTTAAAAAGGGACATTACCATATGAATTTTTGCTAAAATTGAGAGTCGGCTCGGACCTCTTTTAAAATAGATCACTGGTTTGATTTCTTCGAACATTAGACTCTTTCTTCGAACATTAGACTCAAGTGGGTTGAGACTCACTGTGAGAAACTCGTCGGGGTTCAATTCCAACGACCTAAACCGGAGCTGACCACGTATACCCGAACCCCGCCGCCGAATACCTGGCCGCTTCACAACCTCATCACGCAACCAAACACCGCGTGCACCGCTGAACAAATTAACCCCCATTTTGTTACTCCGCTGATCTTTTCTCTTTCCTTCCACCGAAGCTTGCCACGTAAGCAACTTATCTTTAGTCGCGGAGCAGCAGAACCAAAAACCCTTAAACCCTAATGGACGCTTCTAGAGCGGACCGCCCGCTTCCTTTTCTCTGCTCCTGCCTGCTCTCTTTCAACAAACGCAAACCCTAACCCTAACCCTAACATTCTCGATTCCTCCTCCGTTCCTTATTCTCTACTCTTTCTTTCTCCTCATCATGTATCGCGCAGCCGCCAGCCTCGCCTCCAAAGCTCGGTAAGGGGCTTAGATTCAGACGAAGCTTTTAGATCTATTGTTGATCATGATCGTAATTTTGTTCAATGTTTTACTCATTGATCGCTTTTGATTTCTCTTTTGTAGGGCTGCAAGCAGCAGCGGACGACAGGTGAGGATTACATTTCTTCCAATTTTCAGATCCTTGTGCAATTTCTGTTTTTTTGTTGAGTAAAAGTTGATTCTTTTTTTGGTTGTTGTGTAGATTGGGAGTAGGATTGGTTGGAGCAGAAATTTTGCGGCCAAAGACATTAAATTTGGTGTTGAAGCTCGTGCTTTGATGCTGAGTGGTGTGGAAGAACTCGCAGATGCTGTGAAGGTTACTATGGGACCTAAGGTATTTTTCTATACTTTACGCTATGGGAGTTGATGAGCCTATGGGCCTTTAAATTGGTAGCATTCGACCTTTGAGTTTATGATTTGCCTGCTTTATACTTTTAGAAATTAGCATCATGTCCATTGCTCATTCCTACTTGCGGTTACTTCCACACAAAACTGCAAAAATGCTACTTTTATCCAAAAGATCCCTAGAATTCCGCCAAGGGTACCCTGAGGTTCTGCTTAAGTGTTTACACTTTACACTAACATAGATAGACTATTACAAACACATAAGATGTAGACATTTTTATCTCAAAACTTGGATTTATATTGTTGAATTTTTTGTAGTAGTATTATGCATGCACCTTTAATTGTTAAACACTGCCATCTCAATATTTCATGTTGATGAGGCATGCCAGTTAACGATGAAAGGTTGTTGTGTTCAAGTTTAGTTTTAGACATAGTTGCCATGGGTAAACGAGGCTCCCATTCAACAATATGTTGCGTTTTACAGTTTCATCGAAGTCTTTCATCAAACTAAATTCTTAGTGGTCTGTTTTGTTTCACTTGAAATGGACCATACTGACTCATATTAGGTTCACAGTACGTATACTAACTCATAAAATTTGGTAGATATTCTGTTTGATGTATTAATGTTTGCATTGATGTGAACCAATGTTTTCTTTTATTATTGCCTTTATAATTTTTTAACAGCTTAGATAACTGTGTTAGTTACATAACATGTTTCGGATTGTAGGGTCGCAACGTCGTTTTGGAGCAAAGCTTTGGTGCGCCAAAAGTAACAAAGGATGGTGTTACTGTTGCAAAGAGCATCGAATTCAAAGACAGAGTGAAAAATATGGGTGCTAGTCTGGTAAAACAGGTTGCTAATGCAACTAACGATGTTGCTGGTGATGGTAAGTCCTCATTTTTCTAGTGTCATAGAGTCATCAATCATTTTTTTAATGTACTTCGATAACTATTTATTGTATATTATCAAGCGTTCTTACAGATTTTATGTTGAATTCAATGTGGATTTTCATATATTGCCTATAAAATATATAGAGCCTTAAATCTTTCCTTTTTATGGAGTTTTTTCCTGTTTATTTTGATTCATATTTTATTATGTTTTGTTTCATGGTGGTGGTGGTTTTGAGTGTGGGGGGTTCTCTCACTATTTTGTGAGATACATAAACCAAGTTAAACCTTACCTAGAATTTTGAATCGATAGCAATAGTGTCTGTGAAATTTAGCTTTATTCATCTCTAAACTCCCCCCCCCCCCCTAAATTCAATTTCCTCCGACATTGAAGATTATCATTTACATACTAGGGTATCTTTTGGTCTTTCCCTCCCTTGTAAAGGTAGATATTTTTTGTTGTTTGTGAACAATTTTTTATTGCTTTCCTTTTAAATGCTTATTTGTTTTTGCCTATAGAACCATGGAAGTTTGTTGCAGACCGTCCCTTAGATGGTTTGTCTTGTGTATGTTGCAGAGCATCGAATTCAAAAACCCACCCAAGCTCAAAGAAAAAGCATAATTTTCTGTCGTTTTCACTGACTATTCTTTATCTGTTTCCCCCTCTGTTTTATTTGAATGAGTCCCCTCTCTGTTTCTTTTAACTAGCCCTCCTTCACCCTTTTATTTTTTTCCCGTGTTATTTGCCCCTTTAGAATATCCAGGCCCTTTTTGGGAACGAGGTTAAGTTCCCTAATCTGTAGTTTCATACAGCTAGCAAAACTTAACTCCAAAATGCTAACTTTTCCCTGTTCGGCATTAATTTTAGAGTTGAGATAACTGCAGTTATCTCAACTCCAAGTCATCTGAGTTGAGATAACTCCATTTTCCCAAACACATCTCTTATAACAAACTAGAGCTTATTTTAAAGTGGAGTTTGGGGCTTGCAAACCATAGTTTGCATCCATTCCCTCTACCTCCACTTAAAATCTCCGGTTATCCTAACTCCATACCCAAACAGGGCCCAAGAAGCATGCTTCTAAAACCAATATTTATATATGAAACTCCAAATTTATCTGTAAATGGGAGAATAAATGAAGACTAACATAGTGTTAAGTTAGAAATTTCCCACATATGACTGTTTCAGATTTTAGAGTAGATATACTCCTCTTAATAAGTGTGCAAAAGGGGAAATGACTAGAAAAAGAAACGGAGGGAGTAACTATTTTTACTAAACATTTAGAAGATTATATATATAGAGTTCGACTAGGATCCTATTGGAAGGATTTGAAACAAATCCTTCCCACTTTTTCATCTTTAGATTAACTTTGGGATGCGTGCATTCAATTATGAATAAAAGCTTTCATTTATTACCAAACATAACATAATTGAATGCACACATCTCAAAGTTAATCTAAAGGAGAAAAAGTGGGAAGGATTTGTTTCCAAATCCTTCCAATAGGATCCTAGTCGATCTCTCTCTCTCTCTCTCTCTCTATATATATATATATATATATAAGCTCTTGAAATGCTTGTAGCTTGCTGCTTTCACTGTGAACATCCAATTACTACTGATCTGTTAGATCTATTGAATTATGAAATAGAATAATCTTGAGTAATGAGAAGGTTTGTCAAATGCATCTCAGTTTGCTCTAATTGATATGCTTTTTATAGTATGTGTGAGCATTTATTGTCAGTAGTTGAATTGCAACATTGATTAAAAATATAGGAACATTTATGTCACAAACCAGTAATCACTCGATCATTCTATACGAATATGGTAACCACCTCTCTTCTGTTTTCCATCTTCTAATTTATATGAAGAAATCATTGATGAAGTAGTTCTAAGCTATATAATTGTTAGAAATTTCTCAAGTTAACTATGCAGTCTATGGCATCTGCCTCTAGTTGAGCGTTTGGCTCAATTACTTGTTTCATTGTGATTCAATGTCGAGACGTTCTTCATATGTTTTGAATTCTATTTTCATTTGGCTAATTTTCCTTGATATTTTTACCTTATAGGTACAACATGTGCTACTGTCCTTACTAGAGCAATCTTCACCGAAGGGTGCAAGTCAGTTGCAGCTGGAATGAATGCAATGGATTTAAGGCGTGGCATCAGTATGGCTGTTGACTCTGTTGTAACTAACCTAAAGAGCAGGGCAAGAATGATTAGCACATCAGAAGAGATAGCTCAGGTAGCTACAATCTCCTTAGGGTAAAATGTTTCGTCCATTTGCTCATATTTTTAGTTTATTCATTCAAAGCACACTGACATTGGTAGATGGAAATGTTTCTTCATATAATACAATACTCCTAGTTATGGACGATTTATTTATTTATTTTAAATTTATAGGTAGGTACAATATCAGCTAATGGAGAAAGAGAAATCGGTGAACTTATAGCGAAGGCCATGGAGAAAGTTGGCAAGGAGGGAGTAATCACCATCCAAGTAAGTTAGACAATGCTTATTGTAAAGTTTTAATGGTTCTTGATTCTGGAATACATAAGTGATGCTTCTATTAGTTCTTGAGTACATAAGTGGTGCACATTTAGTCATGTGGCAGTTTACCTGACGTGTGATCATGGGCTACACAATTGTAAATATTTTTTTGGTATGCTCTTTCTTAATCTTCTGAAAGAAATTCAGCTGGAACGTTCCTAGAAATGCCCAGCATTCATGGTTCAAGGATTCTCATGTTTCTCAACATCTTTTGCTTCATACAAAAGTTTTATTATTACTTTGTTTTCTTTTATTTTATACTAGAATTTGTATAGGACTCTATGCATAGTACACCCTCTCAAATTTTCTCAAAATTTGACTATCTTGTGTCTGTCCAGCAATTGCTTGCCTGCTTTTTTATTATTTGTGGTGCCTTTTATAGATTTGAGGTGTTAGCGAAAATACACCTATATATTTTTTCTCCTTCATACTGAAAAATTTAGTAGTTAAGTTTGGTAGGATTTGGATTAGTTATAGGTACAATTCCAAATCGTGTATGGCATATAACTGCTGATTTTATGTTGACCACTCGTGTTTAGCTGGAAAAGTTGATTTATCAATTGCAATTTTCAACCGCTTTGTGTTGAAAAATTTAGTATGCTGATGAAATTTTCAGTTTGTGATATTTGGGTCTTCTAGTGGCCCACTTTCTTTCCTCGAACGGGTGAATGAATGCGGGTTAATTATTTGTTAGCTATTCATGTCATGATTGTGCTATTGTGTGGCTGTACTCCTCACATTCTTGAGTAGCCTTTTCTATCCATGGGCAGGATGGGAAAACACTTTACAATGAATTGGAAGTTGTTGAAGGCATGAAACTCGATAGAGGGTACATATCACCTTACTTCATCACCAACCAGAAGAACCAGAAATGCGTAAGAGACTGTTTCTAATGAATTGAAACACTCATCTTATACCTGTGAAATGTATTTTGGGTAAAGCTATTTCTTTCCTTTATCCTTCAGGAACTAGAAGATCCTCTCATTTTGATTTATGAGAAAAAGATTTCTAGCATTAACGCAGTAGTAAAAGTGCTAGAGTTGGCGTTAAAGGTAGAAGAACTTTTCTTTCTGTTTTGAGTTGCATATTTGAGAAAATAATCTGTACTGACATTTAACCTTCAATCTCTTACCAGAGACAAAAGCCTTTGCTAATTGTTTCTGAAGATGTTGAGAGCGATGCTTTGGCAACTCTTATTCTTAACAAGCTTCGCCTTGGGATTAAGGTTTCTGTTTTACGTTTTGATAAATTTAATCTTCCCTTTTTTTGTTTTTGTATGCTTGACTGATTGGCCATACAATAATATTCTAATTGAGTGATGATGATTACACAGGTTTGTGCCATTAAGGCACCTGGATTTGGGGAAAACAGGAAATCTAATCTGCAGGACCTTGCTGTTCTAACTGGTGGTGATGTGAGTTAATTCTAATATATGTGATTTTATACCATGTTTTGTATTGTATAGCAATAGTTATTTCTTGTATATTGTAGGTCATCACCGAGGAACTTGGCATGAACCTGGACAAAGTAGAGATCGACATGCTCGGAACATGCAAGAAGGTAAGATGCTTTAATTCATAGAATTTTGTTGTTGGGCTCAAGTTTATCATTTTCTAACTCTAGTTTAAAGTTATTGGCAGCCAAGTGCGATATATGTACATTTGAAATATATATTTACTTCTTATATTGATTAGCTTGGGCGAAATCTCCAATTTAGTTGTACATACTCTCATCGATTTCACATTTTGTTGCTCATGCTTTATAGGCTTAGAGGGCGAAAAAAGACCCAAAAATAACAAGAACTATAGTTTCAATTTCTAGTAAACTCTTGTATTTTTCATTTTTTTATTAATTTGAAAAGTAGAGATTATACTAGCCTGTATTTCCTTAACTTATACATGTCTTGACCTATTATGCATTAGATGAAGCTTGAATATCAAGCGAGGTGACAATATATGTATTTTTCTAAGTTTTTTTTAAGCAGACTATCAACATATCTTGCAATGGATTCAGGTGACAATATCAAAAGACGATACTGTTGTTCTTGATGGGGCAGGTGACAAGAAAACCATTGAAGAGAGATGTGATCAGGTTTTTCTTGTTTGTTGAATTTTATATTTTATTATTTGTACTGCTACATTTTTAGTCGCTAACATACATGGTAATGATGTATTCATAAAACAGTTAAGGTTTGCTATTGATGCAAGCACTTCTGACTATGATAAAGAGAAGCTACAAGATAGGTTGGCTAAGCTTTCTGGTGGAGTGGCCGTCCTAAAGGTACATGATTTGCATGTGCTTTGCATGCGGAGGAATAGTTGATGATGGTAGATGTTGGGTTGGGTAATTGAATGAAAAAGTAGATGTAGATACTTAAGAAGCTAGAATTTTCTATAGGTTTTTCTCCTTTATCTCGTTAAGGGAGACAAACATGGCATCTTATTAAGGGTTTGTGATATGGAAAATTAATCGCAAACCCGCCTAGGGCTTGCATTACAATAGTAGAGATGTTGACATTATATGGTCTATTTTCTTATATTATTGCACAACATGCTTTTTATATTCTTTGTTGAGCCTGATTTCACAACTCATATTACATCGATATATAAATGGAGGCAATGCCCCATGCACTGCTATTATATGGGCATTGCATACTGACCCCATCAGTAAATAGGCTTTTATATTACGCCACACACACACACACACACACACACACAAGAACATATAAAAGATAGCAATTGAGAATTAACACGATGCCAAAGGTCAATCTCCTAGGAGGAAAACCTAATTACCTAATCTAGTCCCATCAGATGAGTACATAGAATTGCTAATGTTTCTTCATGCTTGTAAATTTTGTAGATTGGAGGAGCTAGTGAAGCAGAAGTTGGTGAGAAGAAGGATAGAGTGACTGATGCTCTAAATGCAACAAAGGCTGCTGTTGAGGAAGGAATTGTTCCAGGTATTGTTACGTGCCTGATTTGCCTATTGTGCATCATGCATGCCTCTATATTCCAAGAAATCCAGCTATCTAAACCTCTCTTTTTTTTTAATAGGTGGCGGTGTTGCTCTCCTGTATGCATCCAAGGAGCTAGATAAGTTGCAGACTGCCAACTTTGATCAGAAAATTGGAGTTCAAATAATTCAGAATGCTCTTAAGGTTCTGAAACTTTTTTTTTTAACATAATAGGTTTGGTTGCAGATTTGCAGTGTTTCTAGCTTGTTCTTATTCTCCCTTCTAAATACGGAATGTTTTGTTACTGAAATTTAGACTCCAGTGCACACAATTGCTTCCAATGCGGGAGTTGAGGGGGCAGTCGTCGTTGGCAAGCTTTTGGAACAGGATAATGCTGATCTTGGTTATGACGCGGCCAAAGGTACATTTTGTCTTGTACTACTCAAGGGTTAGAAAAAGATTACAATCAAATGTTTCTTGAAAATTTTATTATTCTTAACTGTTAGTACACTGGATATCTTTTAGGTGAATATGTTGACATGGTAAAGTCGGGTATTATTGATCCATTGAAGGTAATCAGGACTGCGTTGGTGGATGCTGCAAGGTAATTTCTAATCTCTTAATATTTTGTTGTATAAAATGTCTTTCTCTGCTTATACATGATGCATGGTTTTGATCTGAAATGCTTCATCGTTATGAATACTTCGGTGTAAATACGCACATTGCTGAACGACATACAATGTAATTTTATTCTGCTACAGTTGTTTTTCCATTGCTATAGCTACAGTACTAAGCTTGTTGTCTAGAGTTTTATGTTTCTGGCATATCTTTGAACAGAATTTCTGAAGTTCATTCCCTCACATTTTTTGAGTTCTATTTCTTTGTTTCACGTGAACCTTGTGCTATTGTAAGTTTTGAAACCTGTCAGCCTATCTTGTTCGCATCTTCATCTCTCTTGCCAATGCATCTTTTTGCACGTGCGATTCATGTGGATGTGATTGGAATATTTGGCTTTTATATAGTTTATAGATTATATTAATAAAAAAGAGAGGGCTCTATATGTAATTTTGGAATAAAACAGACATTTAAAAATTTAGACTGTGATGATGATGTGGATATCTTAATTGAGAGAATAGATTGGTAGATTTTTCTTATTTCTTGAATTTCTTTACTTAGTAGGCCATCAATAGAGAAACCACAGCATGTCAATAGTTTGGCATCTATTCTACTAACACATACATTTTTTGGGTGTTTTTTTTACTCCTATTAAAAATTAGCTCTGTTTGAAACATAAAACCCATAAATGAAGTAAAGAGGTCTTTTAAGCGGGCTTATAACCTATTTATGAGAAAATAACAATTAAGATTTCGTGTATAGCAAGTTGCAAATGATGTACACATACTGTATGGTAAGATGATAACATATGTAGTGGAATGTTTCACTTTACCTGCATACTATTCTGAATTGTAAGATGCACATAGTGTATCATTAGATGTCGACAACACTGGATATACATTTATATGTTTTGTGAAACCATTTGTGGTGTTAATTATGTTCAAACATATTATCGTGCTCCCATTTGTGGTACTGATTATATTCAAACATATTATCGTGCTGCAGTGTCTCATCGTTGATGACAACTACTGAGGCTGTTGTCGTAGAGCTTCCTAAAGAAGAGAAGGATGCCCCTGCAATGCCAGGCATGGGAGGAATGGACTACTAGATCTATATAATTATGTACCAGTTGAAAAATATAAACTTAAGTGCAGGTTTTTGCTTTATCGTTTTTCGCTGATGAGCTTAGCTATTGGCAGCATTTGAGTTTGAGTTTTTACAGAGGCGGGATTATTAATGTAATTTGGAGAGAACTGTGTTTAGGAATATTTCTTGCTCATGCTGTCCTGTAACAAAAACCTGCCATGATTATTTCCACTGTGCATCATGGAATAAATTAAATAAATTTTCGGTGGACTTGAATCAGTATTTTAGTGTGGTTTTGCAAGTGGACCGTACTAAATTTTAATATGGTGACAAATGGCAGGTATTATGTACAGCATTCATTCGTCGCCATTGATATTCCAGAACTCATGATCGTTTCATCTTGGTTTCAATTAAAAAAAAAGGCAAGTGAGAATGTATGATCTCATAAATCCTTTTGTTTGGATCGACATTTGAGAGGGAAGTGCACAACTTTGAAAGGTTGTCCTCCATTGAATGAAGAGAATTGTTCATGATCTTCAAGTTCATGTGCCAGCAGCATCTCCTTCAACAGTCTTATATTTTTCTTTGTTGGATGCCGCCTCTTCCAAAATCAAACCGGCGATATCTTACGTTGGAGAGAGAAGTTTTATGTGCTCAATTCAGGGCTCTTGAGGAGCAAGTGGTGAGCAATCGAGGATGTGGAGTTTCTAACATTGCAAATGGAGCATGGCAAGTTGCCGATTTCATTCACTAAGTGCTCGTAAGCAAATCAATGTTTATGATCTGACATAACTGCAATCCAGATTTAGAACATAGATATAGAACAACGTACCTTCAAACAATTACCAATGATCAACGGTGACCTACAGCTCATTCAGAAAAATCACACGTCAAATAAGATGACCACGCCACAAATAAGGCATGTAATGCACACAACATAACCAGAACAAATCCTAAATAAGCTAAAAATAGCCGCACATACGGCAGCTGATGGTGATGGTTGCAGCTGCCCGGCATTTATAAGTTCAACAATAATAGATCATGTATAATGTAATTGAAAAAAAGAAGACTTCTGATGGAATACTTTGAGGTTTGCCTCCGCTGTGAACTTATCAACATATCCTCTTCTAAGTTCTACAAAATTTAGTGGTCGGCCGCTATCGACCTGTCAACATATCCTCTCCTAACTTCTGAGTCCTATTCTTCAACCTGCAATTCGAAAATTTTGCGAATAAAAAGATATAAGTACAAACCCAATCAGTTATTCAAAAATAATACAAGCCATTTAACAACTTAACACATGTTACACATGTATGATGCCGTATTCCTTACAATTATATCTTTCTCATTGCATATCTTAGGAACAGCAAGTATCCTCAAAATAAAAATAAATGTCGTTAAAGAAGATGATGATGGATGGCATACAACAGAGATGACACGCATATTTCTTTGTAAATTTTATCATATTAGTTAGCGGGAATGTTTTTGCAAGTGATCAATGCCTGGATAGTAAAATCCACTTGCATGCAGCTTACATCTTGGTATAAAAAGCAACTTTAGGAAAAAAAATGTGTTCAATACCTTAAGGATGCGCATGGTAGGAGGTAATCTAGATGGTAATCCTAGATTATCATAAAATATTACTATGTTTGTTTTTGTATAAAAGATATTCCCGGAAATATAGGATCACCATGGTAATCAAATGACCAAATTTCATGGTAGTCATATTCCTCCCAAAACATGTGTCTATCCTAAATTACTACGAAATATTCCCGTCTAACATGAAATGAGCCATG
This sequence comes from Agapanthus africanus, assembly GCA_030015575.1. Classification (NCBI taxonomy): domain Eukaryota; kingdom Viridiplantae; phylum Streptophyta; class Magnoliopsida; order Asparagales; family Amaryllidaceae; genus Agapanthus; species Agapanthus africanus. The sequence continues at coordinate 88,150,717 of JASDDO010000019.1, read as the reverse complement.
ACCATTCACCACTGGCTTCTCTCGCCATCCGTCGGCTGGCCAGCCCAGCCACCCATCATATCTGCCGATCAACCGTTCGCCACCGACCGTTTTCCGGCCATCGCCAATTGTTCATCGGTCGGCCGAAGTTCGTCGCCGGTCGTCTGCATCTCGTCCAGCTGTCCGTTGCTGGCCGCTCGTTGGCCCGCAGCTGATCGGACGCTCTCGACCCGCCGCCGATCGGCTGTTCGTCGCCGGCCTCGCCGCCATCCGCCGGCCTTCCTCCAATCTCGCCGTCGATTGGCCATTCGTTGCCGACCTCTCCGCCATCCGCCAGCCCTCCTCCGACCTCGCAGCCATCCGCCAGTCCTCCTCCGACCTTGCTGCCAGTCAACAGTTGCACATTCATATATTACCGGGAATGATCAAAGTATACTAAGCGCGTTAATATAAGATTCCTTGAAATTAGATGCCCGGTCATCCTATTCCTCAGAATCCGAGATTCCTGGTAATATTTCATTTCATATATCAAACGTAACCTAAGCTGATGTGCCAGTAGCACCATCACATTAGGAATAACACCACTCATCTTATTTGACATCAGCTTAATTTATAGGTAATTAACATACGGTTGCCAGCTTCAGCCTACACCAATTTTCATATGATTCTACTACTTTTTCACCGTTGATTTAGGATGTACAAAATTAACGGTTGATCGATAATAGAAACTTTTTACATTGCTAATTCAACGGTGAAAAAGTGGTAGAATCACATGAAATTTGGTGTATCCATATCTTAGATGATAAAGATGAAGATGATGGGTGCCGATCGTCGGAAAAAATCATGAAGGGTGTATTTTTTTGACGCCATAAGAGAAAATTCCCCCACCTTTCCTCCATTAATAATGGAGAAAAGATACCATAGGAGGGAATTTCCCCCTATGGCGTCAAAATATATTCTCTGCGATTTTTTTCGATGAACGTCTTTCATCATCTTTATCGTTATGATCTAAGATATGAATATACTAATTTTATATGTATCTACCACTTTTTCACCGTTAATTTAGTGAGTGCAAAATTAACAGTTTATCAACAATTAGAACTTTTTACATTGCTAATTCAACGGTGAAAAAGCGGGTGATCCATATAAAATTTGTTGTATCCACGTCTTAGATCATAAAGATGAAGATGTGTGCCGATCGTCGAATACGATGTTGGAGGGTGTAAGCAACACCCTAATGCATCTATGCTATATTTTTGGGTATTTCAAATCTTGCGGCAAATTTCTTGATTATTATTGTTTTGGGGTGAGGATAATGCATTTGGTAACTGTGGTTAGTATCCGATCCGACCCGCATGTTTGAAACCCATCATGGTTCAAGATTACGCCATATATTTGCTAGTATAGAGAATCCATGCACATTTAGATTCTATATACATGTATAATATATTTTTGTGTCTGTATATTTTTTAAATAATACAAATAAAAACCAAATAATATATTTTGATATTTAGCATGACATGTTATCGTACCCCATATCATCTGGTTGCATCCATACATCATGTTCATGTCGTATTTGTTCAAACAGGCTCGTTTGGATCGCCACGTATATTTACGTAGATCCGTACTTGAGGGTATGCATTTTTTTATTAAACGGATATCACATTATGGTTTAAGTTATACGTATATTCTCCATATTTTAAAACTAGATTTTTAGAAGAGACCCGGGTATTTATCGGAGTATTTTGATATAAGTTGTATAATCCAATAAAAATATATTATAACATTCTTTCTAAAAACCCAACAAACTAACACTTCATAATATATATTATATATAATATAAAACTATATATTATTATCTCTTGCTCTTTCTCACTTATCGCTGTCTCTCTCTCTATCTCATATATATATATATATATATATATATATATATATATATATATGAGAATAATGGAGGAAAGATGTCTTTTATGACGTCGAAAAAATACACTCTCCCTCATTTTTTTGCCGATCGGCACCCATCATCTTTATCGTTATCATCTAAGATGTGGGTACACCAAATTTCATGTGATTCTACAACCATTTCACCGTTGATTTAGCAATGTAAAAAGTTCTATTGTCGGTATACCGTTAATTTTGAACCCACTAAATCAACGGTGAAAAAGTTGTAGAATCACATGAAATTTGGTGTACCCACATCTTAGATGATAACGATGAAGATGGTAGGTGCCGATCGTCGGAAAAAATGAGGGAGGGTGTATTTTTTCGACGCTATAGAAGGAAATTCCCTTCTATCACCTCTTTCCTCCATTAACCTCTGTATATATTTATATAACTTAATATTAATCAAACACAACACTCTCTCCCCCCTTCTTTCTTTCTATTCTTTCTCCTTCTCCATCGCCAGAAAACCCACGACTACATCCCTCACCGTCAGCCCTCGCCATCGCCGATCTTGAGCTTGTGCTCACCATCCTCGTCTCGTCACCACCTTCACCACCTCCTCTCCTTCTCCTCTATCCCGAGCCTATGCACAACCCCGACACCGCCAACCCAACAACCTCCCCCGACCCCAACTCCAGAAACCTCATCCCTCGCCGTCGATCACCTTGACCTCATATCGACCTCACCCTCGTCATCCTCACCACCTCCAAGAACTCCTCCCCTCTCCATCCCAAGCTCTGCACCTCCAGACCTCGACGGCGACCCAATTGCAGAAACTCCAACCTCGCCAGAGACCTCACTACCTCGTCGTCGTCACTACCGTCACCTTCTCATTCCTCTCTGCTCCCCGACACCACAAACCACCACCAGCACCACACCCTGTACCATCACAACCCCGACGACCCAACAACACCCGAGAAACCCTCTACTTCTCATCGCCGACGGCAACTCACTATCGTCGTCGTCGCCTCGTCTCTGTTCTCACCACCTAGAACTCAAACCCAGCAACCACCCCTATTCTTCATTCTTCTCCTTCCTTTCTTTCTTGCTTTCTTGGTTTTTCGGTCGTTTTGCCGGAGTCGCACGCGTCGCCGACGATCCAGACGATCCAGCCATCATCGTCGTCCAGCGTAGTCACCATGTCACGTCATTGATTAGTCAGGTCCAGTCCTGTGTGTGTAAGTTTGCATCGCGACGTTAATCCGACGTCGAACGTAGCATCCGTATCTCGACGTGAGATCTGATCAGGCAAGTTTAACTTGCAACATGCTATGTTATATTATATCAATATCTATATGAATAAAAATAGTACATGTGTTTTATTATTAAGCAACTATTACCGATTTACAATGTTACGTTATCCGTTCGTATCCGTACTAATAATAGCATATCTAGTTGCATGCCGGAACATCATGATATCATTATACTATTTAGTACAATATGTTATCTAGTTTGCATCATACATAGTCATGGACGTATAATGGTTATTACAGATATATACATATGCATCCTGGTATGAGTTTTGGTTACCATGTTCCGATATTGATTACAGTTTCATATTTGGCATCTATTTGGTTAATATACATCACATGACATGTTCACGACACACTACCTGACTTGTTACTTGGATCTTGTTACTAATGCCGACAATTCTGACTTGTTGTCCTGATGGACGTAACTTGTTGTCTACATAGACTAAACATGTACCTGCTTGATCCTATATTGACATTAGATTTACATCATCAATACCTGACTTGAACACATGACCTTAGGGGTAACGGGAAATCAATAATGAAACCTGACTTGTAACTCAACAGTTCGATACTTATACCGATCAGTCTTTACGGGCTCGGCCAGCCCCGGAATGATGTTGCTGACGTCATTCGTATGTACATGTTACATGTTTACTGCTTAGCAGCATGTCTCGGACTCAGCCTGAGAGTCTTGACCGTGGTTCCGGATACGCACGGGATACTATTGAGTTACGTCGACGATTCTATTAAATTGATTTCAAAGATTTTTAAAATAGATAACCGAGAAGCACAGTTTTAGAATACACATCATACACCCATACATACACATACCTCACTATTTCATATCTGTGTTATTCATTTATATTCATATTTATTTATATCGTTATATTCTGGTTATCACTGCTATTTTGATATTATGACGCACTAACGTCTGGGTTTTGTATAGCTCAGTCCTCTACCTTTATCGCAGGCTGATCAACAGTACTTTAGGAATTAAGCCGAGCAATGAGGAAATTGAGCGTGTATTTAAAGATGTTTAGTTTAGTTTATTTCCCCAGTATTATTTCTTTGATTTGTTTCCGCTTATGCATTTTCCTGATTTTATTTATAATGGCAAATGAACATGTAATAGATAGATTATATATTTTCTGTTCTTGATATGTTATAGACAGCCGTAATATGACTGTGGAGGGATGATTTCTAACCACAGATAGCATGATTGGCTCTATCATGTGCCGTAATTTACGTATCTTGGGAAGCGGGGCGTGACAGGATTTGTTTGGTATCAGAGCCATAGGATTTAGGGTTAGTCGGGTTTGGTTCTTTTGTAGTTGGGTTTTAAGCCCAATACAATAACCAGGAAATCCGGAATTAGGAACATGTCCTGCCATATAACTATCTTGCCAGTCTTGAATGTATAACTATCTTGTTTATTGAATTCTGTTTACCGTTGCTAATCCTCTTTAGTGTCTTGACTTCAGAATCGGATAGAGATTTGCGAGCATGTTGATGACGCCGCACTGCTTGGAGTTATATGTAATATGCTTGAAAACCAAAAGCGGCAAACTGAGCTAAATCAGCGGCAGGCCGAGACTTTCCAGGAGGGCCTGCGGACGGTCCAGCGGTCCATAGTTACGACACCACCCAGACCAGCACAGCGTGAAGGCACCATGGCGGACTTTAGAAAGCTCGTTCCGTCCACATTTACAGGATTGGAGGTGCCATTGCCAGCGGAGCAGTGGCTAGTTGATATATTGAATCTGCTCGTCGTCGCGTAGATTCCACATGAGAAAAGGATGGATGTAGTACGCATCCAACTGGTAGATTATGCTCGCGAGTGGTGGCTCGTAGAGAAGACCCGTCTGTCCAAACCGATCAGTTGGGCAATGTTTTCGCTGAGTTTCTTGGAAAAGTTCTTTTCGCAATCTGCTCGAAAAGAAATGGAAAAGAAGTTCATTAGCCTGAAGCAGAATGGCGGATTCGTTGATGTGCATGCGACTGAGTGGATTCGGCTCAGTCGATTTGCGGGGTCTTTGGTTGCCAACGAGGCAGATAGGGTACGGAGGTTTATGCGTAGCTTGAATGTAGAGATTCAAAAACATATTATATCTCTGAGATTGACTATTTTCTCCCAAGTTCTCAAGACAGCCAGAGAGCAACAGAGTTTATCACGAAAAACGAAGAGTACGCAGCAGCAAGCCGTCGTAGTGCGGAAGCCGGCATTTACGTTAAATAGAGCTCCTGTACGCAGAAGCATCCCGGTGAACAAGCAAGGTATCGTACCCATGAAGAAGCCCGTTGTATCCAATCAGAAAAGAAGTATGATTTGTGACTTTTGCCATCCACTCGGACACCTATTGAAGGAATGTCGAAGGAGGTTTGGACTATGTCTTGTTTGCGGATCAGCTGACCATACCATCAATACTTGCCCTTCAAAGCTAGATTGAGAGACGATATTCAGAAACCACCGCAGAAATAGATTCATGGGCAGAAGCAGATTACTCAGAGGCCTAATCAAGTACGGGCCTTCACTTTGACGGCCGAGGAGGCCAAAGTTTCAGATGAAGTTGTTTCTGGTATCCTACTCGCCGACAAGTGCCGTTCTTTCGTTGTTGGAAGTAGACAAGGAGGAAGCGCCAGTAGTAGTTCAAGAGTTTATGGATGTGTTCGAGAACATCTCGGGTTTACCGCCAAAACGAGATGTGGAGTTCGTGATTGATCTTATTCCTGAAGCAGCGCCAATTTCAAAAGCCTATTATCCAATGGCGCTAGTGGAACTAGAAGAGGTAAAAAAACAAGTTGCCGAATTACTAGAGAAGGGCTGGATTCGCAGCAGCAACTTACCCTGAGGAGCTCCAGTTCTTCTAGTCAAGAAGAAGGATGACACGAGAAGGATGTGCATCGATTATCGAGAATTAAACCGGGTGACTATTAAGAACAAGTACTTAATCTCTCGTATCGGCGAATTATTCGATCAACTCAGCGGCGCGAGGGTATTCTCGAAACTGGATTTGCGATCTGGATATCATCAAGTTCAGGTGAAATTAGAAGATATTTGCAAGACAGCGTCCCGAACTCGATATGGGCATTACGAGTACTTAGTATTACCATTTGGAGTTAATAACGCACCGACAATATTTATGGACTTGATGAACCGAATCTTTTCACCATACTTGGAACAGTTCGTAGTTGTGTTTATTGATGACATTCTGGTCTATTCGAGAAGTAAAGAAGAGTATGCAGAACACTTGAGAATCACACTACAAACGTTGAGGCAAGAAAAGTTATATGCTAAACTGAGCAAATGCGAGTTTTGGCTCGAAGAAGTGAAGTTTTTAGTTCATGTCGTATCCGGAGATGGAATTACCGTTGACACTTAAAAGATTGCAGTTGTTCATAATTGGCCAATTCCAAAGAATGTAGGGGAGATCATAAGTTTTCTTGGGCTTGCTGGATATTATAGAAGGTTTGTAGAGAACTTCGCTCGAATAGCAGAACCATTGACCAAGCTAACACGAAAGAAGGTACCGTTCGTATAGACGGAGAAATGTGCGTCAGTTTTTGAAGTATTGAAGCAAAGATTGACCACCGCTCCTAACTTGACAGTGTTAAACAGTTCCGGAGGGTTGGTTATACACATCGATGCATCTGGGAAATGCTTGGGATGTGTTCTAATGCAGCATGGGAAGATTATAGCCTACGCATCAAGACAATTGAAGACTCATGAAAAGAACTAACCAACTCATGATTTGGAGCTAGCAGCTGTGATTTTTGCTTTAAAGATTTGGAGTCACTACTTATTGGACGAAAGGGTATAAATATTTACCGATCACAAAAACCCAAAGTATGTGTTCACACAGAAAGAGCTCAACATGAGGCAGCGTAGATGGTTAGAGCTGATGGCTGACTATGATCTTGATCTCAAATACCATCCGGAAAAAGTTAATGTGGTGCCGGATGCTCTAAGTCGGTTGTCAGCGATACAGATGTTGACTGAACAAAAGGAGATTATGGCTGATTTTCATAGATTCGAGTTGGAAATTGTACTACCGTATTTTTCGGGACAGTTGATGCAGTTGCAAGTACGGTCATCCTTGATCGATAACATTAAAGCAACGCAGTCGTATGATCCAAGATTGCAGAAGTTTCGAGAACAAGTAGAAGCGGGATTTCGAACGGACTTGTTAATTCATAAAGATGGCCCGTTACGATATGGACGCCGTTTATATATGCCGAAAGGAGATATTCGTGAAGAAGTCATGAATGAGGCTTATAGTTCCACATATTCCGTGCATCCGGGAGGCACAAAAATATCCAGAGATCTACGACAACATTTCTGGTGGGAAGGCATGAAAAGGAAGATTGCTCACTACATATCGAAGTGCTTAGTATGTCAGCAAGTCAAGGTTGAATATCAAATGGTAGCTGGTTTGTTGCAACCACTTCCAATTTCTCAATGGAAGTGGGAACATATAACTATAGATTCCCTGACAGCTCTACCACGGAGTCTAAAGGGCAATAATGCAGTTTGGATGATTGTGGATCGATTGACCAAGACAGCTCATTTTATACCGTTTCGAGTTGGTCAGTCGACAGAAGTTTTAGCAGAGCGGTACATGCAGGAGATTGTGAGATTGCATTGAGTATCTGTGAGCATCGTTTCCGATCGTGATACCCGATTTTTATCGCACTTTTGGAGGAGTTTATATGAAAGTTTGGGGACTCTCTTGAAGTTTCGCACAACCTATTATCCTTAGACAGATGGCCAGTCAGAAATAACGATCCAAACTCTTAAAGATATGTTGAGAGCATGCATGCTAGACTTCAAGGGTTCATGTGATGATCATTTGCACTTGGTGGAATTTTCTTATAATAACAGTTTTCAGGAGACTATACAGATGGCTCCATTCGAAACATTATATGGTCGTAAGTGTCGCTCGTCAGTCTGTTGGGACGATGTTGGAGAAGGAAGATTATTGAGACCGGATCTTATTGTGTGAACAGTGGAGAAAGTCAACGCGATCCGAAGTCATATGAAAGCGGCACAAGATCGACAGAAAAGTTAGGCCGATACAGGACGAAGACCTTTGGAGTTCGCAGTTGGTGATCTTGTATTTATGAAGATATCACCAACCAGAGGAGTGATCCATTTTGGTAGTCGAGGCAAACTTAGTTCTCGATTCGTGGGGCCTTTCGGTATTATTGAGCGGGTTGGAGAAGTAGCTTATCGATTGGCTTTACCACCATCCTTGGCGAGTGTTCATGACGTGTTTCATGTATCTCAACTCCGCAAGTATGTTCGAGATGAAACGCACGTCCTAGATTGCTCGGAGCTGACAGTAAAGAAGGACTTAACATACGAAGAGCGACCAATGGCGATTATGGATCGACGAGACAAGGTCCTCAAGAAAAAAATTATCCCTCTAGTACTTGTTTCATGGGGGAATCGTTCGCACGGAGAATCTACATGGGAACATGAAGACGAGATCCGACAGAAGTTTCCACACCTCTTTTCTTAAATCCGTGTCTTATTGTATTTTTTCTTGTTCCGTGAATTTTGAGAACGAAATTCTTTTGTAGTTGGGTATAATGTAACACCCTAGTGCATCTATGCTATATTTTTGGGGTATTTCAAATCTTGCGGCAGATTTCTTGATTATTATTGTTTTGGGGTGCAGGTAATGCATTTGGTAACCGTGGTTAGTATCCGATCCGACCCACATGTTTGAAACCCATCATGGTTCAAGATTACGTCATATATTTGCTAGTATAGAGGATCCATGCACATCTAGATTCTATATAGATGTATAATATATTTTTGTGTTTGCATATCTTTTAAATAATACAAATAAAAACCAAATAATATATTTTGATATCTAGCATGGCATGTTATCGTACCCCATATCATTTGGTTGCATCCATATATCATGTTCATGTCCTACTTGTTCAAACGGACTCGTTTGGATCACCACGTATATTTACATAGATCCGTGCTTGGGCGTATGCATTTTTTATAAACCGGACATCGCATTATTTATGGTTTAACTTATACGTATATTCTCCATATTTTAAAACTAGATTTTTAGAAGAGACCCGGGTATTTATCAGAGTATTTTGATATTAGCTGTATAATCCAATAAAAATATATTATAATATTCTTTCTAAAAACCAAACAAACTAATAGTTAATAATATATTATATATATAATATAAAACTAAATATATTATTATCTCTTTTTTTCTCTCACTTCTCGCTGTCTCTCTCCTCTCTTTCTCTCTCTTTCAATATATATATATATATATATATATATATATATATTTATATAACTTAATATTAATCAAACACAACTCTCTCTCTTTCTATTCTTTCTCCTTCTCCATCGTGAGAAAACCCATGCCTGCATCCCTCACCGCCAGCCTTCGCCATCGCCGACCTCGAGCTCGTGCTCACCACCCTCGTCTCATCACCCTTGTCTCCATCTTCACCAACTCCTCTCCTTCTCCTTTATCCAGAGCCCCTGCATAACCCTGACGACGCCAACCCAACAACCTCCCCCGACGTCTACTCCAGAAACCTCATCCCTCGCCGCCGATCCCCTTTACCTCATCCCGACCTCACCCTCATCACCCTCACCACCTCCATGACCTCCCCTCTCCATCCCCAAGCCCTGCACCTCCAGACCCCGACGGCGACCCAACTGCAGAAACTCCAACCTCTCCGGAGACCTCACTACCTCATCGTCGTCGTTACCACCGCCACCTCCTCATTCTTCTCCGCTCCCCGACACCACAAACCACCACCAGCACCACTCTCTGCACCATCACAACCCCGACGACCCAACAGCACCCGAGAAACCCTCATCATCGCCGACGGCAACCCACCATCGTCGCCGTCGCCTCGTCTCTGTTCTCGCCACCCCATAACTCAAACATCAGCAGCCACCCCCATTCTTCCTTCTCCTTTCTTTCTTTCGTTCTTTCTTTCCGGTTTTTCCAGCCATCTCGCCGGAGTCGCACGCGTCACCGACAATCCGGACGACACAGTCATCGTCCTCATCCAGCGTAGTCACCAAGTCACTTCATTGATCAGCCAGGTCCAGTCCTGCGCGTATAAGTTTACATCGCGACGTTAATCCAACGTCGAACGTAGTATCCGTATCTCGACGTGAGATCCGATCAGGCAAGTTTAAGTTGCAACATGCTATGTTATATTATATCAATATCTATATGAATAAAAATAGTACATGTGTTTTATTATTAAGCATCCATTACCGATTTACAGTATTACGTTATCCGTTCGTATCCGTACTGATAATATCATATTTAGTTGCATGTCGTAACATCATGATATCATTATACCACTACATTAGTACAACATGTTATCTAATTTCCATCATACACAGTCATGGACGTATAATGGTTATTACAGATAGATACATATGCATCCTGGTATCAATTTTGGTTACCGTGTTCCGATATTGATTACAGTTTCACATTTGGTATCTATTCGGTTAATATACATCACATGACATGTTCACGACACACTACCTGACTTATTACTTGGATCTTGTTATTAATACCGACAATCCTGACTTTTTGTCCTGACGGACGTAACTTGTTGTCTGCATAGACTAAACCTGTACCTATTTGATCCTGTGTTGACATTAGATTTACATCATCAATATCTGACTTGAACACATGACCTTGGGGATAAGGGAAAAACAATAATGAAACCTGATTTGTAACTCAACAGTTCGATATTTATACTGATCAGTCTTTATGGGCTCGGCCAGCCCCGGAATGATACTGCTGACATCATTCGTTTGTACATGTTACATATTTGCTGATTAGCGGCATGTCTCGGATTCACCCCGAGAGTCTTGACCGTGGTCCCGGGCACGCACAACATACTATTGAGTTATATCGATAATTCCATTAAATTGATTTCAAAGACTTTTAGAATAGATAACCGAGAAGCACAGTTTTAGAATATACATCACACACCCATACATACACATACCTCACTATTTCATATCTGTGTTATTCATTTATATTCATATTTACTTATATCGTTATATCCTGGTTATCACTGCTATTTTGATATTATGACTCACTGACGTCTGGGTTTTGCATGGCCCAGTTTCTCTATCTTTATCGCAGGTTGATCGAGAGTATTTTAGCAATCAAGCCGAGCAATGAGAAATTGAGCATGTATTTAGAGATGTATAGTTTAGTTTATTTCCACAGTTTTATTTATTTGATGTGAGCTCATATTAGGACATGATTCAGATATTTTTTATTGGAGCTTGATTCGTTTCCGCTTATGCATTTTCCTGATTTTATTTACTATGGCAAATGGACGTGTACTAGATAGATTATATATTTTCTGTTCTTGATATCCTATAGACAGCTGTAATGTGACTGTGGAGGGATGATTTCTAGCCACAGGTAGCATGTTTGGCTCTGTCACGTGCCGTAGTTTACGTATCTTGGAAAACGGGACGTGACGGTGTAATATTTTGACGCCACCTGACGAAAAAGCCTCGTAAGGCTTCTCTCAATACACACACACACACACCACCTTCAACATGTCTTTATCCCAAACCTTATCGTCTTATCAAATAAATTGAGAAGTATCCATGTTTGGTTTATGAGTCACCTTAACTCCTATCGCACCATTATACAATTCCATCACTTTTTATGATTAGAGCAATTATTAACTTTCGTTGCGTGCCCAAACCACATCTCGAAGGATTCCCCCTCATTTTATCATCCATTAGAACTACCTCCAACCTTTTATGAATACTCATTTTGTATTCTGCCTTTTAAAATATTGTCACTCATTATCACATTTTCATTTTAGCTTTTTTAGGTTTTTTATATCCCAAACAATTCAGAAAACAAACACAAGATCTTTGAGAAGAAAAATAAAATAAAAGGCACAATCAAACACAAGAAATAGTTCCAACTTCTCTTTTTTATTCAACTTTAATACGAATTACAAAATCTCTTTTCCTAAAAAAACTTCTCTTCAACTCTTCTTTTCTACATAAAATACCCTAATCAATTTATATTTATAGGTCTAGAATGCCTAAACATATTCCTACTAGAATACCATTTAAATTAAATAAGATTTTCTCAAATCATTACTAAATTTAAATATGATTTCTAATTTATCTTATTCAACCAACAATTTAAATTTAGATCTAATCTAAATCTAAATCTGTAACTTCCTTTCCTAAAAGATTTGAATGCATGATAAATCTCAACAATCTCCACATTGGCATGCGTTCAACATGCTATCTTTTCTTCACAATTTCCACCCACGACATCTTCTGAGTTCTGCACAAAGCTCCAACTTGACTCAAGTTTCCTCTACCTTGCTCCAAAGTTGTTCTTCCATGCACACGCTTCTACACAACTTGATATATGTCGCCTGAGGTTTTGACTTCATTTATCATGACGCAATTCTTCTGGCACACCTTCATCACTCCATCTTGAGTAATAATTGTGTAATCTCGTATCCAATCTCTCAAGCGAAATTAGATTTCTCTTCAGTTTTGGGACATACCTGACATCTTTAAGAACTCCCTGTTTCTCATCGAACATCTTCATCTTTACGGTGCCCACACCTTCTACTTCTGCTTCAGAATTATCCGCTAACGTCACCGTCTTTTTTCTCTCCTCAATCTCATCGAACCACTTCTTATTTGAACATACGTGAAAGGATGCTCCTGAATCCATATACCATATATCTTCTTTTTTAACCTTTTCATCACTGGTCATAAGCAAATCGCATCTTTGTTCGGCATCGTAGGCCACGTTCGCTTGCTCTTCCTCTCTACGTATTTTTAGATCATCTAAGTCCTCCTTCATCTTGGGGCAATCAGTCATATAATGACCTATCTTGTTACAGTAATGACACGTTATTTTCGAAACATCTCTTGCATGCCACGATCTCTGATTTCTTCTATTGTTGCTCTATTCCTTCCTCCACTTCGGACCCTCTCTTGCAACAAATGCAAATGAATCAGATGATCTTGATGACTTCCCTCTTAATTTTTCATTTAGGAGACAGTTTGTTACTGCTCCATAGAAATAACTCCATCAGGAGATGAATTGCTCAAAGAAACTACCAGAGTTTCCCAACTGCTCGGAAGATAACTCAATACGATAAGTGCTTGTATCTCGTCTTCAATAGGTATCTTCATGGCTGCAAGTTGACTCACAATATTCTGAATTTCGTTCAAGTGTTCCGCTATTGAAGAATCTTCCTGGAACTTCAAATTCATCAATTTTCTCATTAGAAAAACCTTGTTCATAGTCGTTTTTCTCTTATAGAGATCCATCAATTTCTTCCATAAAATTTTTGCAGTGCTTTCTTACGATACATGGTGGAACATCGAAACTTCTATCCAACCGTGAATAAGACTCCTCGTCTTTCGATCCGTTCTCACCCAATCTTCATCAGACATCTTCTCTGGCTTGGCGCTAACCCTATAAAGAGGCGCATCTAAATTTTTGAGGCACAACATGTCCTCCATTCTCGATTTCCCTATCGACCAATTTTTGCTATTGAAATACACCATCTTTGTTACAATTTGAGTTGTCTCTATTTTCGTCGTTCTTCTTTCAACCATGCTCTGATACCAATTGTTAAGTTTTTTAGGTCCCAAACAATTCAGAAAAACAAACACAAGATCTTTGAAAAGAAAGAAATAAAATAAAAGGCATAATTAAACGCAAGAAATATTTCCAACTTCTCTTCTTTATTCAACTTCAATACAAATTACAAAATCTCTCTTCCTACAAAAAACTTCTCTTCAACTCTTCTTCTTCTTCTTCTTCTTCTCTATATAAAATACTCTAATCAATCTATATTTATAGGCCTAGAATACTTAAACCTATTCCTTCTAGAATTCCATTTAAATTAAATAAGATTTTCTCAAACCATTACTGAATTTAAATATGATTTCTAATTTATTATATTCAACTAACAATTTATATTTAGATCTAATCTAAATCTAAATCCGTAACTTCCTCTCCTGAAAGATTTGAATGCATGAAAAATCTATACAAGCTCCACTATTCACATAGACCCACCAAACCAGGTCCAGCTTGGCTTTGAAGTAGAGTTAGAACAATTAAAATTATATATGATTACTAAACTACATCATAAAAATCAAACTTTACTTTGTTCGTCATTTTTTGGGGTTAGGTTGGGTTAGGTTAACCAGCTTTGTCTCAACCTAAAACTTGAGAGAAATGAAGTTATTTAAACTTCTCTCAGACCTCATTCTATCTCAACTCCCAACAAGGAAAATAATTATAACCTTCTGGAGTTGAATCCAAAGCAAACAACACAAAAGTGTTTTTTATAAAAAAATTATTTCATAAGCGGAGGTAAAATCTTGCAAATTAGAGATTACACAACCAACATATATCCACTTAACAGATAACTCTGGTCATCTCAATTTCTAATAACCTACAATTTTTAAATATGGAGGATGGTCCGGGGTTCAGGTTCACACCTTGGAAATGAAACTTAACACTCGTATACAAGGATCTCTATACACCAAATGAAAAATATCTTGTATGCCATATCTATTTCATTAGCATATTACGTTATCAGAATCGTAATATTTTGATAAGTAAACAGCCCTTGCCTTCACATAGATGTATTTCACATTTCTATACAAAAGAAATACTTCTAAAAGTAGAAAGATTATATGGAAAAAATAAACCTGACATTGATTTTAAAACCCAAACATACAGATAGACTGCTCAGAAAATAAAAATCCTGCATCTCAATGATCGAGGTCGGACGAGTTTCAAGTTTCAACTATAAGTCTATAAGACACTAATACGGACCGATAAATTTTAGGACTCAACTTTTGAGTTATTCCCCAACGACAAAAAATTGCATCACTTGGCAATTTATCAGATATACCCACAGGAGACTGTTATATGTGACCATCAACTTGATGTGATCTCAGAACCACACCAGAATTGTGGGGTATCACCAGATAAATAAAACTGACTTTCCTTGATTCACATAGTATAAAAAGTGATATTAAATCCATATTAATTCCAACTAACCTATAAAAAGTGATATTAAATCCATATTAATTCCAACTAACCATTTCTCGATGTTTTAGTTTGATTAGCTTCCTTGCTAGTTCCAGGTTCAGGACGTGTATGACCCTGTACAAGAATAAGAAATATATTTTGATATACATAATGTAAACAAATGAGGAAACAACATAAATTTTGAGGGGAAGATGACACTAATTTTCAGTAAGTGCCATCAAGCACAGTGATCCCCATAACCCATTACAAATACCAGTAGGCTACATGCTGCCAATTGCTTGAACTGAATAAGAGATATTTTCATATTTCCTTATTCCTTCTTTGACTGTTAATGATGATGATCATATCAAGAACAGTAATAATGCTGTTGATGATTATGATGATGATGATGATAAATAATAACAGTAACTTTATTATTCATCTTTTTTTTGTCCGTAAGTGATTATGACGACACGAAACATTACCAGCATAGGTAGAATCCTGCAAAATTGAAATTCACCTGAAATTGGTGTAGACCCGCATAATGATGAAAAGGGCTGGGAAAATTTGGGATTTACGCCATCACCATGTGAGAACTTGTCACGTTGATAGAATTTGAGGCTAGGTCTGGGCGTGCCTGTAAATTAGCGGGTGATGATCCAAGAATAGAAGGGTAAGGCAGCATCGGTCCAACCGGCATCACAGGATATTGCATGCTCCCTGGAACCATACCCATGCCCATGGGAAATTCCATAGGTTGCATGTACCCTCTGGTTTCTGGGAACATCATCGGGCCCATGTTGTATTGCATGGATGACATCATCTGCAGCATCTAGAGGTATTAAAGATAAACTGAAGAATGGATACTAACTGTTAACAGGTAGAAACATAAAAACTGAAACAGCATAAGCAATTATTTCTGTTTTTTCATGCTACCTCGGTTCTAACTTCTAAGACTCTTCAATCTTTGAGACCGTTCCTCGGAACTGATCCTCTGGCACCCAAGTAAATTCTTAATCTAAACGAGATTTCTCCCTCCCTTTCCATGGTCCGTGTAAATTCATGTAAATACTCAAACAGTGTTAGCAATCATGAAACTTAGGTGTTGGCATCACAGTACTATGCGAATCTTGAAAAAGATAGGATATGACGATAAATGGATTTAGCTGGATTAGGATTTGCGTCGATTTTCAATGGTGAAAATGACAGAATATGATCAATGAAGATACTGCCGAACTAATCCTGCGATCCAACGGAATAGACAATTGAATAAGAGTTTGAAAGAGGAAAGATAACAAGTATATGTATTGGGAGAAGAAAAATCTGAATTTTAGACCCCATGTCATGCTTGCTAATGACTTCATCTTAATGGGCAAAAGGAGTCCTACAACTGGAAAGAAATTCTAGACATGTACTCGTTGGAGGCATATCGAATAATTAAGTGGGACAAAAGTTCGGTCTATGCAAACACAGAAAACACAGATAATACCCGAATTCAAAATATTATCTCCATATAGCTTGGTCGAGGGATACATTAAAGTTTACGTACCCAATAAAGAAATTTGTAAGTCTCCTGGGGATTTTATTATTCAGCTAAGTAGGTTCTAGAGAAAACAGTCTTTGCAAAACATGTGATTATCACAGCTAAAAAGAAATTAAATAAATAAATAAACAATACAAGGAACCGAGCTAAAAGAAAGGCATGTTTTGTTTTTAACAAGTTATACCTGAAAGAAGAGAAGAAAGGGATCCCAAGAATGAATCATGCAACAATACCTAGGAGACCTACAATCGCAATGCACGTCTCCCTTCAAAATGATCCCAAATCCTTTTACGTCAAAAAATAAAATAAAATAGGGTTTACAACACCCAGATTGTCGTTTGGCTTACGTAGTAAGTTGTTACTTACTCAAATTACACTCCATTTGGAGTTTTATCCACCATGGAAACAAATGGAACAATCAAGCCTCGACTCATGCAACCTAGTATGCTTGATCTCCATTAGTTTTCTTTGTCGTCCATTTCCAATCAAGGAACGCGAGTTCTGTCACTGTGCAGGATTTCTGTGTTTTGAAAGATCAAATCAGAAAATATCTTGCAAGATGATCGCTTTTAGATTGTTTTCAGCCTTCTATATGTAGGCCTATGCTAGGGCATCAAAAGCACAAATTGGTGAAATCTTCACATCATGTTCTACAATTTAAATTGATTATCAACTCACCCGTACTTGCCACCATAACTTCTCCTATAGCACCGTTACTTTTTAAATATCATAATGCATTAGTTAATAAAGCCATATCAATGTATTCTGATTGAGTAACTTGAAATGCTTGAGAATGTTATTGGTGACAACAATGATACCTAGAAAACTTCACAAGATGTCCACACAGACACTTAAAAGTTGCTTTAGAATCTAAAGGGTTTTGAAGTAGCAAAACTATAACCGAGTATAGGAAATGTAAAAAGTTTAGCAAAAGAAAAAGAAAAAATGATCGTACGGCGCAAATTGATGATAAAAAATAACTAGGAATAACCATTTTTGTTACTTGGGATCCAAAATAGATCATGACGGATCATCTAGGATGTAGTTCATAGAATCGAAGTGGGATGGTTGAAGTGGAGAAGTGCTTCAAGATATGTGATTTTAGAATATTTAAAAAACTAAGAGAAAATTTCTATAAAAAGTGTTGGGATGTGTCTCGTATCCGTTCATGCACCTAAAGAGAGTTCTTCTTGGGCCATATGCACCGGGCCATCTATTAGTGTGGACTACTAATAGGTGATGGGTAGTGTTATATTTGATAATACTATATATATACTCCTATTGAGAGGAGTTGGCGGGTGTGCCAAAATGTAGTCTCAAAGAGGATTTGGTGCACCTCCTCTCCATAAGAAGGAGATGAGTGACTAGAGAAGATGTGAGTTATGAGAGTGTATTCTTGTACGTTATCTGCTAGTTATAATGGAATCGTGTGTGAGACAATTGCCCCGTGGACTAGGCTAAAATGGTCGAACCACGTAAATCCAGTGTGCTATTTCTTCTTCGTGTTACATTGTGTATGCTATCTTGTGTTCTCGATGGATTTGAAGGGGTCGAATTCCTCAAAAGTGGTATCAGAGCTATGGTGCCCACGAGGTGTTTTTGAAATTGCTTCAAAAGGCCTTTGATATCTTTTGTTCTACATTCCCCACAAGGTGTTTGTGGAATTGCTTCAAAGAGCCTTTGGTCTCTTTTGTTCTACATTGCCCACAAGGTGTTTGTTGAATTGCTTTAAAGATCTTTTGGTCTCTTTTGTTGCATTTGAGTGATCCGTTTGGGTTCCGAGTTCATAAATTAGTCGTGTTTGATAAAGAAGAGCAAGATCCAATATGTTTTGTCTTTGTCCAAAGTTGGTAGGTCAAGGTGGAGCTTGCGCTCTTTGTGACCGGATCTTGTTTATGGACGACGTGTATTGACCGGATCTAGAGTTGGGTAGCAGGTAGTGGTGAGATTTGACCGGATTTTGGCAAATTGTGGCTCAACAAATTTTGATGGAATTTCATTTTAGAATCAATGGCTCAGGTTTATTTCGGTGTGGATCGAACATTCAGAGTCCGATTTTTGCGATCCAAGCATTGATCCCTATGTTTTAGGATGTTTCAGACACATTGGAGCAGTTGAATTGGCCAAATTCTATTTTCAGTTGCAGATATCCCCACTTTGGTAAGTATAGTTTGAATTGGCTTATGTTATTTTTATGGATGTTTGTTTATTTCTTCGAGACTTTTGTTACCTTGCGTATTTAAGTTGAAAGTGAAGTTCTTCACTCTTTTGGTACCGCATGTGTTATAGCGTTTGTGATTTTGGATTGCCATATTGACATGTGACATGTTCATCTCCGAAGTTTTGGTTGAGACACTATCTCCTTTAAGTGTTGATCTTTGGTTTGGTCGGATGTGAGTCAAAGTGGAGATTTGTTGTTCATGTCTCGCATCTTTTTTTTTATCATGGAATAGTGGTTTGAGGATAATTCCATTCAGTTCAGTTTGGTATTTCGAGGATAATTCCACACAACTCATTGCCGATTGTTCGAAAGAGCGTATATCAAGATGCTTTCTTTACTTGCTTCGCGACTTTGTTGGCATGAGGATCGCATGCATCATCGCGTTCAATACGACTTTGTTTGTCATATATCAGTGGGACTTGTTCGTCGTTGAAGTTCTGTTCGTTTTGCTTCGAGCCTTTGTTTGTCGTATCCATTGCGATTTGGTTTGTCACCTTTTTGTGTGATTTATTCATCGTCAAAGCCTTGGTGACACATTATCTTCATCTAGTTCCGATTCAATGCTTGGTTATGAGCCAATTCTTAGGCTCTGAGACTAACCATGATGAAGATTTAATCGGCTTGTGTCGTGCATCTTTCTGAGCTGTTCGTGGTGGATTTAGTTTAGGAAAATTTCTTTTGTTGCGAGCAGTTATTGCTCATTGGTGATTTTGCTGCATCGATAGTGTTTGATGAGATGCGTTGCAACATCCTCTTGTTAATCAGTGCACCGGTGCAGATTCTTTAGCCACATTGTGGCACTATGGTGCATTATGAGGTATGATGCCTCATGGTATTCTAGGTGTATGATTGTTTACAGACATTGTGTGGCACGTGGTGAATACATTATCAGGTTTGTTTCAGTTTGCGGTCCAGGTGATTGGACCAAGGTAGAGCAAGTTAGGTAATCATGATTATCTGGTGCATGATGTGTTGGCTTGATCATGTTGCTAAGGTTCTGGAGCAGTTTAGATGATCGGAGTTGCCCATGCACAGTACAAATTAATTTGATTACAGTGCTCGTTTTGAGACAGTGATAACGGTACGAGTTGTTCCTGCATGTGAGTTGGAGGAATGTGCATGTATATGTCTGAGGAGCGGATCACGAGCACATCGGTATATCTCTGAGTTTCGGTTCACGGATTAGAGCCAAGGTGGTGATTATTAGGATGTGTCTAGTATCCGTTCGCGCACCTAGAGAGAGTCTGTCTTGGACTCGGGTCATATGGGACGGGCCATCTATTAGCGTAGGCTACTAACAGGTGATGGGTAGTGTTAGGTTTGATAACACCATGTATATTCTCCTATTGAGAGGAGTTGGTCGGTGTGTTAAAATGTCATCTCAAAAAGGGTTTGGTGACTAGAAAGAATGTGAGTGACCAGCGAGAATGTGAGTTATGAGAGTGTACTCTTGTATGTTATAGTTATAATGAAATCCTCTGGTGTGCTATTTCTTCTTCGTGTTATATTGTGCATACTTTCTTGTGTTCTTGATGATTTGAGGGGGTCGAATTCCCCAACAAAAAGATTATAAAACCAGCATTGCTTGATGGATAAGAGTGCTAGGCAATTAATCAACATTTTAAGAAATCAATGTAGCTAAAACTAAAAGGAGAAAGTTGAGATGGGGAGTCACAATAATCTAAAAGACATAACACGAAGTGATTGTATTCGTAGGAAGTTGGATGGAGCTCCTGAAAACAATAAGATATTTAAGAACCAATCGAAATGGTTTGGACATGTGCAATGGAGGCCCATCAATACTCCAGTTTGAAGAAATGACAAAATTGTAGTTTACCGTCTAACAAGGGCTTCAAATAGATCTAAATGAAAATGAATAGAGGCAGTTTAAAAAAGATACGTTAATTGTCTTAATTTAAGAGATAATAGAATGTAAGAAAATGATTCATATAACCGTCTCCAAAAGTTTGGGATATGCTTGTTGTACACACGCTTTAATTTGTAGATTTTGTGTATTGAGTGTTGCTCAGGTGACTTTCAAACAATTACAGACCTCAAACATGTATAAAAATGAATAATTGTGTTATAATCAAATAATATGATTTTTGTACACAACCATACTAGGTCACATTGTTCTTAAGGTGACTCATTCGCTAGCCACCTTAGGAAAAGAAATATATATGATATATATGGATTGTGCGAGCATGTGTGCGCTAGACTACATCAACACTATGAATTTTCAACAAATTTATTTGCCTGAGGACTTAAAGTTGTAAACTATATTTGCACATCGCATATTATGTTGTAAGAGGGGCGGCCACCATTTAAAATATACCTGAACTTGCAATTGAAGAAACTTCATATACTCAATTGCATCGTCCAACAAAGAAGCTTTGTTCGTCTGAAATTGAAAAGGGAAAAAACACCATTTTAATGAGGAAATTATCCATCATCCGAACGTAAAGATTGATCGAGTATAACCTTATTGCATCTGGGTACAAGTTCTTGCAAGGCCTTCAGCTTCTCGCTGATCCTGTCACGACGCCTCTACACCATGTGCAAAGTGAATTTAATAATGGTTTTCGAAGCATGCAAGAGAATGACAGAACAAACATCATAGTCAAAGACATTCACCCGTTCAGACATATTGTGAACCACTGCCACACGTGTTCTTGTTGAAGCAGGCCGGCGAGCATCTTTTCCCTTGTTTCTACTCTCGACATCTACATTCTTCAATCAATTAAACATCAGGTGATTGGCACTCGATTGAGTTAGGCATACAAAGAAAATAAAGGCATAAACCTCCTATAAAACTACTTAAGGTGTATAGCCACAGTCCTTCCTCTATTTATCGAAACAAAAGAAAGTTTCTCAATGAATATCTCAAGCCCACAAGAAACAATGCAATAAAAGGAGCTGATCAACATAAATATTAGAAGTAATTGTAACCTAAACAGAACAACTGATATAAAACATCTGAAGAAAATCACAAAAAAAAATATAGATTTAATAATTATGTAAAAGTTTTTTTTTGAAATAGGGTATAATAAAATTAAAATTATTAAAATAATTTTTTTTATTTATCAAAATAAGACGGTTTCAAACCCGGTCCCACCCTTTTATTTAGAGAGCGGGTTCTAGAAACCCGCCCCCTACCCTATATAGGAGAGGGCGGGTTATATAGGAGAGGGCGGGTTCCTGGAACCCGCCCTCTCCTATAGAGGGCAGGGATAGGTTCCCAAAACCCGCCCCCTTTTAAAAAAGAATATTAAATTAAAAACAGATTATTGAATATCGAATAAAAAATAAAACAATAATATTAGTGTTGTTTAAATATGAATCTTGTATACACTCTAATAACAAAATGAATCCGTTAAATTTATAATACAAAAAAATCATCTGTTTGTAAAAGTATACAATTATTACTTTTCCTTTCTTTTTTCCTTTCCCTTTCCCAATCCGAGGAGGCTTGACATAAGCCTATGCCTCTTGGAATGACTGGACGACCCTCCCGTTTCTTGGATATATGGCGGCGGCGGCGGCGTCTGCTCTTCTGCTTCGGCTTCTGTTTCGTCTTCAGTATCGTCTTGGACAGGCTGATCCTGAATGTGGGACAAGTGTCGGATATGTGCTGCCTCCCAACAACTGTATGTAGGAAAAAAAATCCGTCTCCCAACTGGGCTGTTGTTGCGAAGAACCTGTCCCGGTTTCATGCCGCTGTTGTTGCACAAAACCTGGTCCCATGGCTGCGCAAATCCTGACCCCCAAGACCACTGTTTTTGCGCAAAACCTGACCTCCAAGACTGCTGTTGTGCAAAACCTGACCTCCAAGACCGCTGTTGTTGCGCAAAACATGTCCCCCAAAACTGTTGTTCCTCCGGTTGTTGCGCTTGTTCAGTATGTCAGGGTTGCTGCTGACAGTATGGTGTTCCAAACCACTAATTCCACTGTTTTGGATCTCCCTGATGCTGCGGCTCTGGTTCCGGCTCATGCTGCTGCTCTGGTGCCGGCTCATGCTGCTGCGCTCGCGATGGCGATAAATGTAGAAGTATATTTTATGAACTGAATATACCACCAATATATGAGTCTACATTTGAAAATAAAGCCTGAGTATCTGGACCAGTATCAGTCGGATATGGATCCTGCATCATTGATTGTATATGATGCAACCCACGAGCCTGTCGTTACATTAAAAATAAGAAATAATTATTGACTCATACCGCCGGATGTTAAAAACTAATATAATTTAAAGAATTTAACTTACCATTTCTCGTTCTACATGGCATCTAGGCTCGTACTGCTGGATGTTTGGAAAGTCGTTAGGGGGGCAGAAAGATATCTTATAGTGACACGCTTATACCATTATAGATATGTTTCGGTAGCGTCGGTGGTTGTTTGGTCATCTATTTGTTGTAAGGCAACATTACGCTGCCTATCCTCCTATATCAGCAAATATTGATGATGATACTCTCTCCAATCACGTTCCGCCTTTTCTCCTCGCATGTCTCCCTCTATTTTCATAGCTGCAGGCGGCGGAACATGACTATATTGCAATCTACTGAACTGTCGCAACACCTGGTCCGGTAGGTGCATGGCCACGATATTAATGCAGAGTAGTGGGCATCGAGCCTGCCAAACCGGCTTTCCTTCGATACAAATGCCGGGTAATCCTTGCAGACGATATGCTGTATAAGGCGTCCACGTGAACTGCGCAAATAACATAGTACAAAATTGTAATGAAGCTAAGTTAAAATTTTCAAACAAAGTTAATTACCTAAGCTATGGTTATGTGAGTCGCCTCAATGCGATCCAACTCATCTCTATAATACCTAAGTACTTGACGAGAAGCCTTATAAGATTTCTTGCCACTCCACCAAGAGTCGAGAGGCTTTCCAGGAGTATCGACGGTAGAAATATTAATGCGATCTGGTCTTTCCATACACATGTGCTCCCATGACCAAATCTATATATAAAATGTCAGAGAATAAGAGAAGAACCAATATTACAATTTTGCAAATGTCTTGCTGTTAAAAATAAGGAATGTACCTGAAGTGATGTAATGCAGCCACAAATTTTATTCTTCGTAGGAGCACACGTCTTATCTAATTCTTTGTAAAGATAGGCCATGACCCCTGCACCCCAAGCATATTGGCCACATACATCAAAATCCGTAAGAAACCCAATGTATAAAGGATGGACATGCGTTGCCGATTGGTCCAGTATCAACCAAGAACCGATCATGTACAGAATGTAGATACGCGTATATCTATCCCAGACTTCATCGGTAGGTTCATCATGGATATTAATAAATGTATTTTTGAGCAGTTTAAACTGATCTTATACCCCCTAGTATAGCCTTCTGGTGCCTGAATTTTACAAATAATTGTTAATTAATATCACTGCAACATACTTAAACTTGTGATTTAAAAAATTACAAATTATACCTGTCCGAGAGCAGACTCGGTGTATGTATCCCAGTATGAGTGCTCGGTATCTGGACCCACAATTTTCCCTCTGACCAATCCAAGCCTATTCACCCGTAAACCAAGTAAGAGGTCCATATCCTGGAGTGTGATAGTGGTCTCACCCCGTCTTAGATGAAAATTGTGGGTCTCTTTTCTCCAACGCTCAACAATAGAGCTAATGAGATTGTGGTCGATTTGGATATGACGAAGCAATAAAGCTTCATAAAATCCGGCTCTTCGAATCCGTTTGATTATACGATAATCGGTAACTTGCCACTTGTCAGAATTATGACTAACAACTGTAAGATTATCTCGACCCTGCAAAATTTAATCATATTATTTTCAACTATTAGAATTAAAAAAATAGGGAATTAAAACAAATTGAATAAGTTTTGAATCTTTTCTTCCCGTGTAATATACTGAAAGATCTATATTCGTTTTGATCTACGAACAGTGATTTGTCGAATAGTTGATTCTCCATTGAAATTATTTTGATATTACAATCACTGAAAGATTTAGATATGAGACAGGGGTCTAGAAAGGAATTTGGATAGAGATAATGAAATAAAGATAGCGAAAATTATAGTGAAGAGGGCAGGATTTTATAGGGAAAGGAGGGCGGGTTCTCAGAACCCGCCCTCATCTTTGCAAACAGTACGATACAATTTTTTCCATATTGTGTTGTCAAATCAGTGTTGTCATGTTGTCAAATCAAATAGTGTTGTTGTGTTGTCAAATCAATGTCAAATCTTACTTTTAACAATGAACACATCATTCTGCAAAGAGGAGGGCGGGTTCTTAGAACGCGCCCCCTTCAATAATTTTATGCCAGCGGGTTCCAAAAATCCGCCCCCATCTCTTGTGTTTTTTTGTGTTGTCAAATCTTACTGATATTAATTATCATTTTGCAAAGAAGATGACGGATTTTAGAACGCACCCATTTCAATAATTTTATGCCAGCGGGTTCCAAGAACCCTCCCTCAACTTTTCTGTTTTTTCCTGTCAAATTTTTTGTTTTTTTCTTAAATCGTGTTGTCAAATTTTACTGATAATAATTATATTTTGTAAAGAAAAGGGCGGGTTCTTAGAATGCGTCCCCTTCAATAATTTTATGTCAGCGGATTCCAAGAACCCACCCTCATCTCTTCTGTTTTTTCCTGTCAAACTTTTTGTTTTTTCTTAAATCGTGTTGTCAAATCTTACTGGTAATAATTATATTTTGCAAAGAAGAGGGCAGGTTCTTAGAACGCGTCCCCTTCAATAATTTTATGCCAGCGGATTCCAAGAACCCGCCCTCATCTCTTCTATTTTTTCCTGTCAGATCTTTTGTTTTTTTTCTTAAATCGTGTTGTCAAATTTTACTGATAATAATTATATTTTGCAAAAAAGAGGGCGGGTTCTTAGAACGCGTCCCCTTCAATAATTTTATGTCAGCGGGTTCCAAGAACCCGCCCTTATCTTTTCTGTTTTTTCCTGGCAGATCTTTTGTTTTTTTCTTAAATCATATTGTTGTCAAATCTTACTAATAATAATTATGTGTGGTCATATCATTTTGCAAAGAAGAGGGCGGGTTCTTAGAACGCACCCCCTTCAATAATTTTATACCAGCGAGTTCGCCCTCCTTAATATTTTAAATAATTTTAATTAATCCAAGACAAACCCGTGGCACCAAACACCTATAAAAACAGCTCTCTCTCCTCTCCATTTGCTCTCCATTCCGCTCCAATTTGTATCTGCACCCTCCTCCCATTTGCTCTCCATTCTGCTCCGATTTGCATCTGCACTTCTTACAAAATCTCATCCTACCCCGATTTATATCTGCACCTCCTACAAAATCTCATCTGCACTTCTTCAAATGTACGTAAATTTATTTTAACGTTTATTTATTTTTCAATGAATATAATCATTATATATGTTGTCAACGTTTTTTTATTGTTGGTTTGATATTGTTTGATGCAGATAATGACAAGTTCAAATTTATTTGTTATATGTAAATACGATGGTCAGATTGTCACAAGTGCACAAGGTCCCGAGTATTTGGACGGGTGCGTAAGAACTATGCGATTAGAATTATCAATGATTTATAATGAAATCGAGAATAAAGTGTTTAAAATCACGAAATACGATTTCCGTGAAATTAAGCTTAAGTTAAGTTGTATATGGTCTATATTTAGTGGAAAAGCATCGGTTGAAATTATAGACGATCCATCAATATATTCGATGATAGACTTCGGTCTGGCAAACACCCAGCATTCTTTTGAACTTTTAGTTCAGAAAGAACAATTGGAATTATCAGATATTGCTCCAGCGGGTAATTTTGATGGTAATGCTGGAGGTAGTTTCTGGGGGTACTGTCCAATGATTAACGATGATACTGTTAGTCTCAGTGGATACGACTATACACAATATTATTCAAACCTTCAAACTCAAGGGTAAACATTTTATAAATCCACTTTTTATAATACCAAAATACTAATATATTTTATATATTAAATACAGATTTTCCCAATCGACTGCTGTAGTTACATGCACCCCTGAAGAACGGCAATGATTACCATATACAACCTCAAAAGGTAAATAAATCTGAAACAAGTGGTGATTATGTTTATATTTTTCGTAATACGAAAATATTAAGGAAAAATTATATAAGAACAATTTATATACTAAACGCAGATTTTCCCATACCTCTGCATTATTCCAACACGATCCAAGTAGCGCATTCCAAGCATGTCCGTCCACATCTCTCCGATCTTTTCAACCCGAACCATCCACATTACACCGACCTCAACCATCATATATTACACCCGAGCCTTATGTTGCTACGGGTGACATTGATATGTGTGGCAGTGATGATAATGAAACTGGTGAATGTCATCAAGGGGAGGATAGCATGAAATATGCTGCTGGATTGAATGAAGTAGTATTGATTGATAATATGGCTGAGAATAATGATTTTGTCGAATTAGAAGATCTCGGCCTCGATCCGCTGGAAGATGATAGTTGGGTAGACTTAGCTGTGGCAGAAGTAAATACCGAACCCTATTTGGAAGCGACCGTAGCAAGCGAAGATTGCGTCACTGTTGGAGATATGTTTCAGGAAAAAAAAAGATCTTATTTGTAAGCTGAAGTCGTGATCTATTCAAAAAACGTTACATTTAAAACCGAAGAGTCAAATAAGATATACTATACCGTGGTATGTACGAAAGCTCCTGAATATAAGTGGAGATTGCATACATGTTGTTCCAAAAGAGCCAAAGCTTGGAAGGTCATGAAATACAACCAAGAACATACTTGCATCAATTCTATTATGTTAAAAGATCACAGGAATTGCAGTTCATTTTACATTTGCTCACTAATCATGCCACTAATCCGTACAGATGTGGCGATGACTCCCCGAGAGATACGGCTCTACGTCAGCGGAGAGCAAAAAATTCAGATTTCGTATGTGAAGGCATGGGATGCTCGTAGAAAGGTTTTATGCAAGATATTTGAGGATTGGGAAAGCTCGTACAACTCACTAGTTGCTTTTATGGAAGCCATGAAAGTATCAAATCCGGGGTCTGTATACCGATTAAAAACCACAGAAACAGATGTCAATGGCTATGTCAAGTTTCAAAGAATTTTCTGGTGCTTTGCTCCTTGTGCGGCTGGTTTCACACACTGTCGGCCGGTATTGTGCGTGGATGGGACGTATCTATATGGTAAGTACAGAGGTTGCATGTTAACTGCTATAGATGTTGATACTAATAACGGTATATTTTCGTTGGGATTTTCTATTATCGAGGGTGAAAATACATCATCCTGGTCATGGATTTCCGTCAACTCAAAAGTATCTCATCTGTTATTGATAAAACAGATTTATGCATCATATCTGATAGACATCTAAGAATACTAGCTGCAATAAGAGCTGTATTTCCGACGACCCTACATAGATTTTGCCTGCGGCACATCAAGCAAAATTTTGATAGAAAATTTAAAAATTCAGATCTACATAAGCTTATGTACAAAGCCGGTGAAGCGTCTGACCCTAATGTTCATGACATGTACATGATGAAAATTGGAGAGATGAATCAAGCCGCGAAAGCGTGGTTAGATGAGTATCCAGTACGCATGTGGTCACAAGCACATGATAATGGATGCAGATATCTACTAATGACCACTAATATGTCTGAAAGTTTCAATGGGGTCCTTAAAGGTGTTAGAGACTTACCGATACAGGGGTTGATTGTTCGAACCTTTTTCAGAGTGAATACTTATTTTGTGCAAAGAAGGAAAAATTTCTTGGCGATGGAGACTCCATTTACCGCGTATTACGAAGATATATTCCGGAAAAGAGAGCGCAGAGCACAATACTACAGATTTGAAAGGTTTGACACAGCGGAGTTTCAAGTTACGGGGAGTAATGAGAATCAATATACTGTAAATTTTAAAGATGAAGGGCTCTCTTTGTGCACATGCAGTGTTTTCCAGCAACAACATTTACCTTGTGCCCATGCAATTGCTGCTGCGAGCAGCATGCATAACTCATATTACAATTTTGCTTCCCGTTACTATACAGTTTCCAATTACCAAAGCGCATACGATTCAAAATTTCATCCTATATCAGACAGTCGCTATTGGCACTATTATACTGGGAACAGACAAACACCGACTGTATTACCGCCAGACAAAAATATAGGACCCGGAAGACCTAAAGTATGTCAAGATCGAATGACAACGGATACTGATCCTCTGCAAAAGCACGACAGATATAGCCTATGCAAACAACCAGATCATTATAGGACCAGATGTCCAGGACAGTCAACAGGGGCGGGACCTTCGAGATCGTGACAAATGCACCGGAAGAAAATCGGTTAGCGCTTGTAAAGAAACTTGTACAATTTACCTTTTACAAACAGATATGATTTTTTTGTATTATAAATTTGACTTATTCATTTTGTTATTGGAGTGTTTACAAGATTCATATTTATAGTAATTCTATATGAACTGTAATAACAATTGTCCGGAACAAAAACAACACTAATATTATTGTTTTATTTTTTTATTCGATATTTAATCATCTGTTTTTAATTTAATATTTTTTTCAAAAAAAGGGGCGGGTTCCTAGAACCCGCCCTCTCCTGTATAAAGGAGAGGGCGGGTTCCCTGCCCTTTAGAGGAGAGGGCGGGTTCGCCCTCTCCTATATAGGGTAGGAGGCGGATTCGTAGAACACCTGCCCTCTCCTGTATAAAGGAGAGGGTGTAAGTCCATGCCACGCACCCCACGAACTTGCGGGGAGGCGGAATATATGAAAAACGATTATCAAAGTTTCGTAATACGGACTTGAGCGCATGAATCGTTTCTAAACCATTGCTAACTATCAACTAGAGGTTTAACTACTCGGATACGAAGTTATACCTAACGATACTAGTCCTTCGGGTCTTCATCGCGGTCCTCCACTCCTCGTAGGCTTCTTGGAACATCGGCATCTCAACGGTCTCCTCGAGTCAAAGACGATCCACCCGAGAGCTCCTACGCCAAGCTTAATCTCTAACTTGAGATAACTAGGTTGCTTAAAGTGCTAATCTAAGCTACCTAGGGGATATAGAGTGAGGTTATGGATATATTAGTCTAGCTAATCCTTGATCTCAACACATGAGAGGGGAGGATTAGGGTTTCAAGAGAGAGAGAGCTTGAGGAGAGAGAAGATAAGCATAAGAGTGAATGAAAATCCTTCTCACTTCTAATATATAATGAAGCATAAAGATTTATCAAATGAATAAATCAAATGCATTATCACCATGCTTCATTAAATAGATACAATGAATCTTCAAGTGAGTCATTAAGCAATAAATGCTTCATTAACTCACTTGAATGATTCATCTAAGTGAGTCACAAATTTATTAAATGCTAATGCCACCTTACCCTCCATGTCATCTTTGTTAGTTATATGTATGCCCTAGAGGCCATTACTATACATAGGATGTATATTGTAGTGGATGCTTGGACATATATATGGAGGACTTTCTTGCTCGACATGATAGTATGCTATCTGGTTGCTTTTTACCTTAACGTGTACACTGATTGTCTCTCTGTTACATGTTGGTAAAGCCCTTAGGATGTGTACTTGACTACCAGGACTATGATGCGGATCATACTAGTGGGGACATGGTAGTCCATAAGTACATCCTTCAAGGTCCCTAGTCGTGGGTGTATCGAGACGGGGCATCGATATACCAGAGTAGACTAGCGTATACCTTCTCGACCCATACAGATGGGCGATGGATAATCCCATATCCATTGGTGTTTGACATCAGAGATGATATACGGGTGCTCAGTGGAGACTGGGTACACTGGACGAACTCGCCGAGAACTCCCAGATGGTATTATACCTTACGTCAGATGGCAGTTCTCTGGTGACACTGGTACAGGTTAGTCTGTAGACCCGAGATCGTCATAGAGTCTTGTATGATTCCCACTATGCTTTGATTTCCACCTTACCACGTCCAAGAGGGCGTGCAAAACGGTGGTTTTTGGGTACAGTCCCGAATCATATGGAGGCAATGAGCGATAGGAGGGGATTCGTCTCTCCCGGTATAGGGAGTTGATGTTGCGCTCTGTTCGATTGGCTATAACCGGAAATCCCTGGCCAGGATTGCTGAGATTTACTGGTAAGTGTTACCAGTAGTTTCTCGAACTGTTATAGACCTCATATCGACACGACTTATCGAGCTATTGGGGTCTGACGTTTA
The DNA here is from genome assembly GCA_030015575.1 of Agapanthus africanus. Classification (NCBI taxonomy): domain Eukaryota; kingdom Viridiplantae; phylum Streptophyta; class Magnoliopsida; order Asparagales; family Amaryllidaceae; genus Agapanthus; species Agapanthus africanus. Next base: position 88,119,512 of record JASDDO010000019.1, on the reverse strand, counting down.
CCGCCCCTAGGCGAGATATGCGACATATCAGACGACGAGACCGGACTGTACGGTAAGTGTTACTGGTTGGATTCACAGGAGTGTGATCGGGCTTGCTCGTTGATCTTCTGATCGCTCAATACCCGGGTGGCCGTTACATTTAGCAGACCGCTTGCGGCTTGTGGGTGTTTGATATGATCATCGCCTACTGCCGGCGTATTGACGAGTCTTTAGAGTCCTACACAGAGGTTTCCTGGCTCAAGCGAAACGAAATAGGAGCGCATATGAGATATGTGCGGGACCGAGAATAATACCAGTATGTGATATTGAATTCTATTCTTGCGATTTGTATCATTGGACGGTTATATGAGATATAGCCGGGTTACCGAATCAAGTGTTGATTCGATACATTGATACACTTGATATTAGTCGGTTATATGGAGTATGACCGGATCATTAAATCAAGTATTGATTTAATGTTTTAATGTATAATTATATATTTGATATATTACTTTACATTAACTAGTATTTGTTCACTTAAGATTGATTTTCTCACTTGATTGTGCACATTGTATATATGATATATGTTTATGCACTAGTTTGTATCATGTTTGATGATACATGCAAACTTGGGTGTGTGCTATACACCATGTTTAGTTAATGGTTAGGGTTTTATTTGCCTTATTTATTTATTTCATTTATTTATTTTTGGCAAGAAACAAAAACAAAATGGTGGCGGTTTTTCTCATTTTGGCTTGAAGCTTCATAGCATCTTTGACAAAGTCTAAGCCATTTTGTTTTATTCTTAACCCAACCATTAGCCTAAACTCTAGTTTAGTTTCTACACTAGTTACACTCACCCATGGTTGCTAAATGATAAGGATCACTTGATTTTCTATTATTCATAATTCATATTCTCTTCTTCTTCTTCAAGTGAAGAAGAAAACCATTCTTGAAAATTCCAAGTGATGAAATCAAGTGAGAAACCCAAATCCAAAGTGAACACACTTCCTATTTCTTCATCCTCTACCACTTGCCATGTAGTATAGAGTGTTTTTTCACAAGTTTCATGACCTAGTGAAGATGGAGCTTGAGTTTGAGTCGCCTCGACGTAGATCATCTTCGGCATCGAAGTCAATGACCTAGCCCGATCATTTCTCCGACGAAACCAACATGAGGGTCCGGGATTCTCATGATCGCAGCGGAGGGACGTCAAAACGGAGCTAAAGAGGTGGAGGACTGGTTCTACAAAGGTTGTAGTCACTTTCACTTTATAGTAAAGTTGTTTACTTGTATGTCTTTCGCCTATCCTCTAGTTAACGATCTATATTAGGGTTTCTCGGCACCTAAATTTTTGATTTTGGCATGGTAGATGCCTTGTGGAATCTCTTGAGTGTGCCTAGGAACCCTACAGTGGTATCAGAGCCTAGCTAGAGCTTTAGGTGAAAAGTAGACGATGTTAGAAATCCGATCGAACCCCGAAACCCTAACTCAAACCCTTCTCTGTACATTTTCTGAAAATGTGGATTTTTCCAAATTAAAAATATCCAAAAAATACAGCAGGGTATTATAAGAGTTACTGTGAAGCACGTGATCCCAAGTCAACCAAAGCGCCGCGGAACCGCGGCCCTACCCTAGCATGTGCGGCGGTTCCGCGGCCATAAAGGTGATTCTTGGCACGCGCTTTGCACAGTAATGTCCTATGCCGATTCCTGTGTTTTCTGGGTAATTTTAACTTATATTCAACAGTTGAATTTTCTGGGTTGTTTTGGGGATTCGATGATTCGATCGGTTTATTTAACTTCGTCTATGTGTTTTTCCGGATAATTTTTGAATATGTTAAAAAGTTTGACCGGATATAAATACCCAATTTTTCCCCTGCCGGAAAATTTCCAAGTGTTGGATTTTTCCGTGGTTTAAGAACGTTCTAAGTAGTGCAAGTTACGCGATGGTACCTCTAGAAGACAACAAATTTTAACTCGATTATGTGACCGTCTTGAATTGCCCTTTGAACCTTAGGGTTTGGGGAGTACGGCGTGCCACATGTGAGCCGTTGGCTTGACCCTTCTACGGCTGGACCGTTGGTACTGAGGCATGAAGTGAATGTTTTAAAACTTATTTCATGTGTTGAGCTGTTTCGGGAAAACTTGGGTGTTTGATTGTTCGATCGGAAAGTTTAACATTTTCTATTTATCCGGAATGTGATACAATATTTGGAATCCACAAGAAGTTATGAGATAACTGATTTGAATGTTATAAACATAGCAGTTTAGTCTCACTTGATCGGTTGCCACGGAATTTTGATGCGATCAAAAGTCCGTCGCAATCGCGTAGCGTACGCGGATACTCGCCGGTAAACTTAATAGATAGCTACGCCCCATAGCCCCGACCAAGTGACTGTAGGAGAACTTCGTCGCCGAAAGCATCCGTTCGGGTGCTCGCGGCAGCGGTGTTCCGCCTTAGTGCACTTCGTCGACGGTATCGGGGGTGCGGCCGTCTACTAAAGTTTGCGACGAGCATTCGGTCAGGATGCCTGGAATCTTGTTGAATTGCCCGACTAGATATTGAAAAAAGTTTTCGATAAATGAGACTAAAATGCGGAGTTTATAATTGTTAGGCATGTGATGTCTAAGGAATTCATTTGATTAGGCATGCGATGTCTAAAGAGTTTGCGGATTCCAACTGTTGTAGTTTTATACTTTCTTTTCTGCGACCGTAAGTGTAATATGTGATATCGCCGGCTTCGTTGCTATATGTCAACGACAATTGGGATGGGCATATTTACTTACGTTGATGACATATGATGTTATGTGTTGCTGGATATGTTATATTGGATCGTCGTGTTTGAATAGTCGGGGTTTTTTATGTGAGATGAGTGTTTTTCATTTTCATTCATGTAAAAACTTGTATGTAATATTCTTTTATTGGGGCACTTCCAGGTTGCGGAAGATGTCACCATTGTATATTATTTACTTTTCCGCACTAGGATAGACCCAAGGAGGAGGGCACAAGTAACCGGGTTCTGGAGTCCAGTGGGAGACCAACTCGAGGAGTCGAGTCCGGGTCTCCTAACTCTAGAATTGGTAGGGTTGCTTGCCGCTCTCGTAGGGGTCTAGGGGTGTGGGTTTGGCTATTCATCGCGACCGTGTAATCCGTGTTTTATACTGGCTCGTATTGAAAACACGGACGTCCTAGTATATCCAATATTTCATATGATATTTTCTGCTGCGTTTTCTGTGATGTGATCATGTGATATGTTCAGATAGATATTATATATAGTATATATGATATATTATATAGACGTTACTTATGTTTTACACCCGCGCTAGCCCTGCCCCGCTCTGCTGTTAGTCACCTAACCTAACGGTGCACGAGGGGACATCGAGGCGAATACGGATGGCATAAGTGTACGTCGTATTTATCTGTGATGTTTAGGTGACTTAAATGATGGGACTTCATTAATATGATTAATGAAAGAAAAAGAAACCTAAAAGATGTTGTAGAATCGAATTTTCAAAAACAGGTAGCTACAGTTCTTGCTTTGCATCGCGGTGTTCCTTGTAGAACATCCTGCACCTTATTCGATGAGGAAAGGGCCGACGATCCCTTCACCGGGAGTGACCCCTTTAGCAATAACTGGCAGATTCTATAACCCTCGGTTTGTCTTTTGATTGCTTCTATAATTTCTGCTTTGCACAGCGGTATATATGATATATCCTGCACCTTATTCGATGGGGAAAGGGCCGACGATCCCTTCACCGGGAGTGACCTCTTTAGCAAAACTAGAAAAGCTTAAAAAACACTCCATTTTAAAATCATTTGATTCTACAACGATATCAAGTTCATTACGCAATAGGTTTTCAGAAAAACCTGTCATAGCCCTCCGTCATTTCAGATAAGTCCTACTTAGTATTCGTGCTACGTTTGTTGACCTCCGTCAAGACGTAGTGTGCGGTAGTTAACTAGTATTTATCTGCTTATGCATATGATGCAGATTGGGTTAGGATAGTCGTACGGCCTTGTTGACCTCCGTCAAGGGTCGTGCGGGTGGGTTTGATTCAATCAAGAAATGACGGGTTGAACTTGACTAGTAGCCTATGGTTTGTTGACCTCCGTCAAAGTCATAGGGTGCTAGGGGCAAAATTATCGGGAATTTCAAGTGTTGAAATTTGCAATGAGATTGCATACCTTCTATGAGATAGTTGGATCCCGATACCCACTGCGAGTAATTGTTACTCCTGGGAGAGTTTTACACTTTACAATTAGCTGATCTAGTAGGTGTCTAGAAAGGTGTCAACGGGGTTACGCCTCTGCGAAAACGAGGTTTACAGTAATTAGGTCCGTGCGAAAGCATGGGGAACCTCCCTCAAAGTACCGACACTGGCCTGGCTGAAAGATTGGCGAACTTGTAGCGTGTAATTAATCCCGGCTAGTCTTTCCTTTTAGGGTTTGAAGGAAGATTTGATAAAAACAGTGGGAGCCATCCTGATTAGATAAAATAATAACCAATCTGATCTTGCAAGAGCGCACGCAGAGTGTTTTCTTCTCTCTCTCTCCTGGTAGTGACCATGTCACGCCTTAATCAAGAAAATAATACGGATGTATTGACCGAACCCACTTGCTATACTGAGCTGGGGAACGTTAGTCCCGCTCCAACTTATAATTGTTATAAGATAGAGCAGGAAATAGAGGAATACCTGAATTCCTATGCCGCCCAAACGAAGAAAGTGCATATGATGCATCTCCTTCGGGTGTGTTCATTACAAAGAACTGTTTCTCTGTATCCTCTACGTCCTGGGTATTTGATACCGGATCAGGATCCCAGATATGTAATCTGTTACATAGGGCTATAGAAAGGTAGAGAACTGAGAACGGGTGATATGTTTCATGAGACAGAAAACGGTGCAAGTGTTGCAGCCAAGTCTGTTGGTCACTGTCACCCTGTATCCCAAATACATTGATTCTGAACGAATGTTATTAGATACCGAACTGATATACAAAATCATATCAGTCTCTTTATTAGTAAAGAAATGATAAAATTTTGTATTGTTGGATAATGTTTTGAACATTTCCTATATCAAAAGTTGATCGGTTCAGGCACGTTATCTAAAAGCATTGATGTTCTAAATCAAACTACAATTCTTAGTATACGGAACACACAAAAGAGAAAGAGTTCAGAAATGAATGGATCCTTCTTGAGGTATTGTAGACTAGGTCATATCAATGCGACCCGACTAGCTGAAATTACATATAGATGCATATTTAAATTAGTTTGAATTTACATCTTGTGAAACTTGCTGGTCATGTCACAGAGATAAGATGACCATAACTCTGTTTAATGGAAACAGAGAAAGAGTTAGTAAACTCTTGGGATTGATACATGTTGATGTATGTAAGGTCTCCCGTCTACACATGCTAGGACCGGTTCTTTGTACTTCATTACATTCTCTGATGATCTCTCAAGATTCAGTCATACGTTCCTATTGAAACACAAGTCCGAACCTTTTGAGATATTCACAGAATATAAGTTAGAAGTAGAGAACCAAAACGGGTATAAGTATTATGTCCTTTGATGTGATCAAGGAGGAGAATACTTGAGCACGGAATTCTTGGACTTTTCTAAAGGAGAATGAGATTCTCTCCCAGCATTACTCCTCCGTATATACCACAGCACGTCGGTGTATCGGGGCGGAGCAATCACACCCTATATGATAAGGTGTGCTCTATGATGAGTACTACTAAGTTACCTATTTCCTTTTGGGAGTTATGCGCTTGAGAAGCTGCATACCTATTGAATAGGGTTCCAATCAAATCAATTGCCTACCACTTCATATGTGATATGGAAAGGGAAGAGTCCATATCTTAAGTTTGTTAAGATTTAGGGTTGTCCGGCCTATGTCTAAAAGCAAAATCCGAACAAGCTCGAGGCAAGGTCAGTTATGTAGAACTGGAAAGGTTCCAGCTATACAAACTACAGCAGATGATTTGGTAGAAGCAAAGGATTCAGTAGATACCAACGAACCTCAGCCTCTCCGCCGATCTAGTAGGGTTTCTCACCCACCTGAGAGATACTTTTATTTCTCTATGACAGTGGGAGCGAGGATTGCATCATGAGATGATGACCCAACTAGTTTTGAGCTGGCCATCAGGAGTGGGACTCTATAAGAATGGCTGGATGCTTAGCGATCTGAGATGGAATCCTTATACACCAACAAAGTATGGACTTTGGTTGCTTTATCTGAAGGGTTAAATCCCCATCAGGAGCAAGTATATCTTAAGAAGATTACTTGGTGTAGATGGAAATGTTGAGACTTTCAAAGCTAGACATGTTAAAGGTTTTCATCATCGACCAGGCGTGGATAATAATGAAACCTTTTTCAGTGGCTATGCTTAAGTCCATCCAGATCCTACTTGCCACGGCTAAATACCATGACTACGATATCTGGCGGTTGGGTGTCATGACTGCTTTTCTAAAATGATATTTTAGAAGAGAGAGTCTATAAGTACACAGTCAGAGGGCTTCGTAGATAGTGGGAGCAGCGGAAACGTGTGCAAGATGTTTTATGTGATAAAGCAGGCATCGCGGAGTTGGAACGTCTGTTTTGATGTGGTAGTCAAAGAGTTTGACTTCATCAAAATGGTAGATGAACCTGGTATATACAAAAAGAAAGTAGAGAGTGTGGTAGTGATCCTCGTAGAGTACGTGGATGACATACTCTTGATAGGGAAGGAGTTTCCTATGCTATGCTCGGTCAATCTCCGCTTATCATAAGCATTCTCCACCTAGGATCAAAGTGATACCTACTAAATCCTGGTTTTTGGATCTATGAGATAGATCTAAATGGATGTTAGGATAATCACTAGTTGTAGTGAGATGGTATCAATCGATCCAAGGGAGAATCACTGGAAAGGTTCCAGGGTGATAAGGACGACTGAATGTCAGTCGCAGGCATTGTCTTTACCCTCAGTGGAGGGACGGTATGTTGGAAGAGTTCTAAGCTAGATACCGTGACTTACTAGACGATTAAAGGCAAGATACATCGCTATTAAAGATACTACCAAAGAGGAAGTTTGGGTGTATATTAGTTCATAAGATGAACTAGGTTCCTACCATTGTGTGACAATGGAAGTGTGGCTTTGGCCAAGGAACCCTGGTCCCATCAGTGACCCAGACATATTCTGAGGCAGCATCACCTGATCATGGAGATGGTTGATCTCCAAGGAGATCGAGGTTAGGAGAGTAGACTGAGAGGACAACACGGCGGATCCACTCACAAAGGCCTTTTCCCAGAGAGAGACTATTATGGGATGGTTGAGTATGAGATACTACAACCACTGCTATAGATGACCCTAGTGCAAGTGGGAGATTGTTAGTTATATGTATGCCCTAGAGGCCATTACTATACATAGGATGTATATTGTAGTGGATGCTTGGACATATATAGGGAGGACTTTCTTGCTCGACATGATAGTATGCTATCTGGTTGCTCTTTACCTTAACGTGTACACTGATTGTCTCTCTGTTACATGTTGGTAAAGCCCTTAGGATGTGTACTTGACTACCTGGATTATGATGCGAATCATACTAGTGGGGACATGGTAGTCCATAAGTACATCCTTCAAGGTCCCTAGTCGTGGGTGTATCGAGACGGGGCATCGATATACCAGAGTAGACTAGCGTATACCTTCTCGACCCATACAGATGGGCGATGGATGATCCCATATCCATTGGTGTTTGACATCAGAGATGATATACGGGTGCTCAATGGAGACTGGGTACACTGGACGGACTCGCCGAGAACTCCCAGATGGTATTATACCTTACGTCAGATGGCAGTTCTCTGGTAACACTGGTACAGGTTAGTCTGTAGACCCAAGATCGTCATAGAGTCTTGTGTGATTCCCACTGTGCTTTGATTTCCACCTTACCACGTCCAAGAGGGCGTGCAAAACGGTGGTTTTGGGTACAGTCCCGAATCACATGGAGGCAATGAGCGATAGGAGGGGATTCGTCTCTCCCGGTATAGGGAGTTGATGTTGCGCTCTGTTCGATTGGCTATAACCGGAAATCCCTGGCCAGGGTTGCTGAGATTTACTGGTAAGTGTTACCAGTAGTTTCTCGAACTGTTATAGACCTCATATCGACACGACTTATCGAGCTATTGGGGTCTGACGTTTACCGCCCCTAGGCGAGATATGTGACATATCAGACGACGAGACCGGACTGTACGGTAAGTGTTACTGGTTGGATTCACAGGAGTGTGATCGGGCTTGCTCGTTGATCTTCTGATCGCTCAATACCCGGGTGGCCGTTACGTTTAGCAGACCGCTTGCGGCTTGTGGGTGTTTGATATGATCATCGCCTACTGCCGGCGTATTGACGAGTCTTTAGAGTCCTATACAGAGGTTTCCTGGCTCAAGTGAAACGAAATAGGAGTGCATATGAGATATGTGCGGGACCGAGAATAATACCAGTATGTGATACTGAATTCTATTCTCGCGATTTGTATCATTGGACGGTTATATGAGATATAGCCGGGTTACCGAATCAAGTGTTGATTCGATACATTGATACACTTGATATTAGTCGGTTATATGGAGTATGACCGGATCATTAAATCAAGTGTTGATTTAATGATTTAATGTATAATTATATATTTGATATATTACTTTACATTAACTAGTATTTGTTCACTTAAGATTGATTTTCTCACTTGATTGTGCACATTGTATATATGATATATGTTTGTGCACTAGTTTGTATCATGTTTGATGATACATGCAAACTTGGGTGTGTGCTATACACCATGTTTAGTTAATGGTTAGGGTTTCATTTGCCTTATTTATTTATTTCATTTATTTATTTTTGGCAAGAAACAAAAACAAAATGGTGGTGGCTTTTCTCATTTTGGCTTGAAGCTTCATGAAGCTTCATAGCATCTTTGACAAAGTCTAAGCCACTTTATTTTATTCTTAACCCAACCATTAGCCTAAACCCTAGTTTAGTCTTTACACTAGTTACTCTCACCCATGGTTGCTAAATGATAAGGATCACTTGATTTTCTATTATTCATAATTCATATTCTCTTCTTCATAATTCATCTTCTTCAAGTGAAGAAGAAAACCATTCTTGAAAATTCCAAGTGATGAAATCAAGTGAGAAACCCAAATCCAAAGTGAACCCACTTCCTATTTCTTCATCCTCTACCACTTGCCATGTAGTATATGGTGTTTTCTACACAAGTTTCATGACCTATTGAAGATGGAGCTTGAGTTTGAGTCGTCTCGACGTAGATCATCTTCGACATCGAAGTCAATGACCTAGCCCGATCATTTCTCCAACGAAACCAACACGAGGGTCCGGGATTCCGATGATCGCAGCGGAGGGACGTTAAAACGGAGCTAAAGAGGTGGAGGACCGGATCTACAAAGGTTGTAGTCACTTTCACTTTTTAGTAAAGTTGTTTACTTGTATGTCTTTCGCCTATCCTCTAGTTAACGATCTATATTAGGGTTTCTCGGCACCTAAATTTTTGATTTTGGCATGGTAGATGCCTTGTGGAACCTCTTGAGTGTGCTTAGGAACCCTACAATCTTTCTTCTAGAAGCTTCCCGACAAATTACGAGAACGCTCCTACAATCCGTGAAAACACGGAAAAAACTTTAGACTGTATAAATCCAATAACCCGATACTAGAATCTGGCTTAAACCAAAGCCGGCTAGTAAAAACTGTCCGAACGTCGTACGTGCGTTTAAACACGTATGCGTCTGAACCCTTGTCATAAAACCGTACGACCTCTATATCGTTTCGCCTGGAGCAGGGAAACTCTCTGTGTGGGACTCTAAAGACTCGACACTACGCTGGCAGTGGGTTTAACCACAGACCGCAAGCGGCACTAGCTGTACGTAACGGTCCCCAGGTAGATGTCGATAAGAAGGCCGATGAGAAAACTCATCCGAACTCCCACTGAGCCTGATGTGACAATCTCCATACAGTCCGGTCTGTTCGTCTAAGACTATCGCATATCAACCCTAGGGGGCGGCAAGCGTCAGTCCCCTAATAGCTGTATAAGTCGTGTCGGAGCGAAGCCCATTACACCCTGAGAAGCTACTGGAACCTACCAGTATATCTCGCTTGCCCTGGCCAGGGACTTTGCGTAATGGCTCTCTGACACAGCGCGATATCATCTCCCAATACTGGGAGAGACGAATCCTATCTAACCACTACTGTCTCCAAGTGCTCGGGACTGCACCCAACTGCTACCTGTTTGCATAACTCCTTTGAGCCGTGGTAGGGTAGCAATCTAAGAACAGTGGGACACACTCGAGGCGAAGTAGCAGTGTCAAGTCTGCGGACTATGCTGTACTCATGTCACCTGGGAACTGTTAACTGACGATGGGTATAATACCAACCAACAGTTCCCCTGCGAGTCTTGTCCGGTGTCCCCGTAACCTAACGAGCACCTGTATACTATCTCCAGTACGACGTACTGATAGCTATGGGACATACCATCTCCCCAACTGGGATGAGAAGCGTACACACTAGTCTACTCTGGAATATCGATGCCCTGTCTCGATAATCCTACGACTAGGGACCTGTATAGGATGTTGCTTATAGACTACCTAGCCCCCACTAGTGTGACTGCCATCACAACGCTGGTAATCAAGCAAAGAACCTATGGGCTCTACCAATATGTATAAGTGATACGTAACAAGAAACATATGCACATATTAAAGTAGACTCAAACCAAGTAGCATACTACCATTTTTAGCAAGACTGTATATACAACTGTGAATATCCCAAGCTTCCATTAAGTAATATACATACAAGTATGATACAATAATGGCCCCCAGGGCATATATACTAACAATCTCCCACTTGCACCAGGGCCATGAGCTGGCATATCGTAGACCTATCATCTCGAATAGCCTCTCGAACTGCGTCTGAGGAAGGGCCTTTGTGAATGGATCAGCAATGTTATTCTCCGTTTCTACTCTCTTCACCTCGATCTCCCGGCGATCTACGATCTCCCTGATCAGGTGATACCGCCTTAAGATGTGTCTGGATTTCTGATGGAACCTGGGTTCCTTCGCTAAAGCTATAGCGCCATTGTTGTCACAATACAGAGGTATTGGACCAACACTGGTAAGAACCACCTGAAGTTCTGTGAGGAACTTCTTCATCCAGACAGCTTCTTTTGCGGCATCGCAAGCAGCTATGTACTCTGCTTCCATCGTTGAGTCAGCAACGGTCTCCTGCTTGGAACTCTTCCAACAGACCGCCCCTCCATTGAGGGTAAAGACATAACCTGACATGGATTTGGAGTCATCCTTGTCACTCTGGAAGCCGGAGTTGGCAAAGGCCTCCATCTGGAGGGCTTTTCCGCCATATACCAAGAACATCTCCTTAGTTCTCCTCAGGTACTTGAGAATGTTCTTTACTGCTATCCAGTGCTTCTCCCCTGGGTTTGCCTGATACCTGCTTACAACGCTCAATGCGTATGCTACATCTGGTCTGGTACATAACATCGCATACATTATAGAGCCTACCGTAGAAGCGTAGGGTATAATCGACATGCGATCCCTTTCCAAATCAGTCTTGGGAGACATCTCTTTGGAGAGGGTGATTCCGTGACAAGCCGGTAGGTTACCGCGCTTAGAATTATCCATACTGAATCTCTTCACTATGGTGTCTATGTACCTGGACTGTGAAAGTCCCAACATCCTCTTTGATCTATCATGATAGATCCGGATCCCCAGAATGTAGGTGGCATCACCCAGGTCTTTCATGGAGAATTTATGTGACAAGAATCTTTTGACTGACTGTAACATAGGAATATCATTTCCTATTAGGAGAATGTCATCCACGTACAAGACGAGGAATACTACAGCACTCCCTACAATCTTACTGTATATGCATGGTTCATCTGGATTTTTGATAAAGTTAAATTCTTTGACAGCATCATTAAAACAGATGTTCCAACTTCGCGATGCCTGCTTTAGTCCATAAATGGACATAAGCAGCTTGCATACTTTACTGCTGCTTCCACTCTGAATGAATCCCTCTGGCTGATCCATATAGATGCTCTCTTCCAAATTACCGTTTAGAAAGGCCGTCTTTACGTCCATATGCCAGATTTCATAATCGTGGAAGGCAGCAATAGCAAGAAGGACCCGAATAGATTTAAGCATAGCCACTGGAGAAAAAGTTTCGTCATAATCCAAACCAGGTCTTTGACGGAAACCCTTTGCAACAAGTCTAGCCTTATAGGTTTCAACCTGTCTATCTACACCAATCTTCTTTTTGAAGATCCATTTGCATCCTACGGGTTTTACCCCATCTGGAGCAACGTCCAAAGTCCATACTTTGTTAGTGTACATGGACTCCATTTCGGTCCGCATTGCATCCAGCCATTTTACTGAGTCACCGCTCTGAATGGCTTGCTGGAAACTAGTAGGCTCATTATAGTCAATGGTGCAATCCTCTCTATCCCCGTCTATGAGAAAACCGTAGTATCTCTCGGGCGGATGAGATTGCCTACTACTCCTGCGGAGTGGCGTCGGGATGTCCTGTTCTCCCGAACCTTCTGGTTCTTCCAAGCTTTCAGTAATAGCTTGTGGTTCTGAAATTTCTTCCAGTTCTATTTCGCTCCCACTTGTATCCTTTTCTAAAACTTGCTGTTCTAAAAATTGGGCATTACGAGAAACAAAAACCTTTTGTTCCATTGCGTAATAGAATAGATATCCCTTGGAGTTCTTTGGATATCCCACAAACTTACACTGTACTGATCGTGCCTCGAGCTTGTTCGCATGCTGTTTTTTAACAAAAACCGGACATCCCCAAATCTTCAGATACTGAAGATAGGGTTTTTTCCCACTCCACATCTGATATGGGGTGGTAGGCACTGTCTTGGTAGGAACCCTGTTCAGAAGATATGCCGCTGATTCTAGCGTATATCCCCAGAATTATCGCGGTAACTCAGCGTTACTCATCATGGAACGAACCATATCCAATAGGGTTCGATTCCTCCTTTCCGATACACCGTTATGTTGTGGCGTGTATGGAGGAGTAAGCTGAGAGAGAATTCCATTCTCTTTTAAGTAACCTAGGAACTCGGCACTTAAGTATTCACCACCTCGATCAGATCTCAGTGTCTTTATACTTTTGCCTGTTTGTTTTTCTACTTCATTCTTGTATTCTTGGAATTTCTCAAAAGCCTCGGATTTATGCTTCATTAAGAAGACATATCCATACCTAGAGAAATCATCCGTAAAAGTAATGAAGTAGGAATAACCACCTCGCGCATGTGTAGACATTGGACCGCACACGTCACTGTGTACGAGTCCCAAGAGCTCGCTTGCTCTTACTCCGTGTCCAGTGAACGGAGTCTTTGTCATGTTTCCTTTGAGACAAGATTCACAAGTAGCATAAGATTGATATTCGAACGGATTCAAATATCCTTCTCTATGTAACTTAGTCAACCTTCTTTCATTGATGTGACCTAGTCTACAATGCCATAAGAAAGCCTGATTTATTTCTGGAAACTTTCTTTTAAGTGTGTTCTGGATATTGAAAACCTGAGCTTGACTTAATACGTATATACCGTTATATAATGTACCGGACCCAATCATAACTTGATTTAGGTGGATGTTAACTACATCGCTTACGAATGTAAAATCATATCCCTCTCTCGAAAGTGAGGATATCGATATGATATTACATGTCATACTAGGTACATACAAACAGTTACGTAGAATCAATATATGCCCACTTGTCAAACCTAGGCGATATTCTCCCATGGATTCAGCGTCCACGCTCATTCCGTTTGCAACTCTGAGAGACCAATCACTTACCTTTATAACTCTACGGTTTCTCAAAGCATGTATTGAATTACAGATATGAGATCCTGCTCCGGTATCTAGTACCCAGGAAGTAGAGTTAATTGACAAACAGTTCTCAATAACAAATACACTTGAGGCTGAAGCCACGACATGCTTCGAATCCTGGCTACTGGCTTTGCTAGCCTTGCAATCATTCTGCCAATGTTCATTCCTGTAACAATAGGAACGTCCCTCTTTTACTATATCCAGTCCCGAAACTTTTGCCGTTCTCTTTCCTTCTGCTATCCTGGTTTCCTTCAGGGTAGGAGGCAGAGACTGTAGAATCAAGTCAGTATCTGACTCGTTTCCCAACGCGGTCTCTAGGTCCTGGAGCTCATCAATACAGCTAGTCATTGTAAGGACGTTGTCCCCTACAGATGACCCATCAGCCAACCTCGCTTGAATTAATTCGTTCGAGGTCTCATATCTTGCGATATGAGATTGCTCTCCATATAAATCTTTGTTATGGAGAAAGATGGAAACTAAGTCCATCTTCTCGTGCTGCTTCTGGTATACACCATCAACTGAAGCTAACACGAGGCACTTAGCTTTCGCTTTATCTTTTTCCCTTGTCTGACGGATATCCATATCCGCGACAGTGGAAACTGGACCTGGGACGGCGGGATCTTGAGTAGTAATAGGGTGGTCCAGCTTGTCATAGGCAATGGACATCTGGACAGACTTTTGCCATTCATATAAGTAAGATTCAGTCAAATTATTATCTAGATGCAACCTATGTGTGGTCACAAGGTCACTGCAATTTAAGAGAGAGAAGAAAATACTATTAGCATGATGCTCTTGCAAGTTTAGAGTGGTTTTTAATTTATCTAAACAGGATGGCTCCCACTGTTTCTCGAATCCTTCCTCAAACCATAAAAGAAGATTAGCCAGGACTATTCTCACCGTACAATACTTGCTTAACCGTTCAGCCAGGCCAGTGTCGATATTTCGAGGGAGGTTTTCCAACGCTTTCGCGAAGTTCCTTAATTAAATAACCTCTTTTCTCTAGGGACGTAACCCTGCTGACACCTTTCTAGGCACCTACTTGGTTTATAGCATTGATCGTTAAGTGACGAATCTCCTGATAAGTAGTATATACTCACAGTAGGATCGGGATCCAAAATATCATCGTATGATAATGTTGAAGGAATCCAACCAACATTCATCAAACTCCAAAATGGTATGCTCTCTCTGCAAATTTCAGTTTCTTTAGAAATTCCCGATATAGATTTTTGCCCCATGCTCTTATGACCTTGGCGTTGGTCAAAATGTCATAAGTCACATGTTAAGTTCTACCCATCATTGTCCTAGTTAATTTGAACCCATCCGTACATATCCCTGACGTTGGCCAAATGATAATACGACTGTCCCAAACTAACACATCTATCTATGCAAACAAATGAAATACCCCAGCAGCTACCAAACACTATGCCCTGGCGTTGGTCAAATGCATAGCTTGAATACTACTGAATATCCAAATGAAATGACGGAGGGCTACGAATGGTTTTGGCAAAACCATGAACGTAGTGAACTTGATATAATCGAAGGAATCTGATACTTTTTAAAAGGAGTGGTTAAAGCTCCGCAATTTAAAAAATCTGATCTTTTAAAATAACCGAGTGGTTTCTTTTAAATTTGTTCCAACGATTAAACTTTGGTTTATTTTCTTTGCATTATAATAATGCGTCCCATCATTTATCCTATCATTGCAGAAAACAACGAAAATACCACGTCCACTTATGCCATCCGCATTCGCCACTGGGTCCCGTCATCACCCATTAGGTTACTTAACTAACGACAGAGCGGGGGCTGGGCTAGCGCGGGTGTAAAACATAAGTGATGTCTAATAACTATCATATATAGATATTGTACATTCGTCAGACGCAATAATAAGCATTCCAGATCACAGATGAACTTTATTGGATTTACTAGCAATCCGCATTTGCTTTGAGCCTGCAATAAAAGACGGATTACACAGTTGTGATGAATAGCCATTACCCCACCCTAGACCCCTACGGGTACGGCAAACTACCTGTCAAGTACCCGAAGTGAAGCGGTCTCCCTCAACAACTTGAGTAGGCCACTAAACACTTTGACGTACCCGGTAGTTTGTGTACCCCACCTTGGGTCTATCCTAGGAGCAAAAAACAGTAAAAAGAAATAATACAACGGTGGCTACAACCGCAACCTGGATGTGCCCCGCAAAAGAATATTACATCAAATTACATTTACATTGAATGAATGAATATTAAACGCATCTCAAACCCCGGCTAATCATCACAGCAGTCCAATACAGTTCATATACACAAGCAGTAAACATTACAGAAATGTGCAACCCCCTGCCAACCGACATACTAGCAGTTAGGGAAGGTTTACGAACACATTAAACATTACAGATAAAAACCCAATTAGCAAATATCTTAGAACATCGATCGAATACCATATTCCGTATCTACCCCAAAAGCAAGCCTGCACTAAAGTAACCTGGGCAGAAACAGAATATATAAGAAAACAGAACACCAAAATATATGAATTTTAGAGCAAATCGGAGTCAACTCAGGGTTGACTCCGCCGCGGATCCACGGCAAAAGCTCACTATTGCCGCGGTTCCGCGGCCATCAAGACGAGTTACAACTCCGTATTTTCCCAGAATTCTTATATTTACCTGCTGTGAATTTTAAGGCATATCAAATAATTTTTCAGACATGTTTAAAATTAACAGAACTGTTAGGGTTTCGAATTTTGTTTTCGTGTTTTTCTGTTGATCGAACTTCTAATTAGTTGCTAATAAGCTAGTAATGGTTTAGTTGGCTCTGATACCACTGTAAGTCCATGTCACGCACCCCACGAACTTGCGGGGAGGCGGAATATATGAAAAACGATTATCAAAGCTTCGTAACACGGACTTGAGCGCATGAATCGTTTCTAAACAATTGCTAACTATCAACTAGAGGTTTAAGTACTCGGATACGAAGTTATACCTCACGATACTAGTCCTTCGGGTCTTCATCGCGGTCCTCCACTCCTCGTAGGCTCCTTGGAACATCGGCACCTCAACGGCCTCCTCGAGTCAAAGACGATCCACCCGAGAGCTCCTATGCCAAGCTTAATCTCTAACTTGAGATAACTAGGTTGCTTAAAGTGCTAATCTAAGCTACCTAGGGGATATAGAGTGAGGTTATGGATGTATTAGTCTAGCTAATCCTTGATCTCAACACATGAGAGGGGAGGATTAGGGTTTCAAGAGAGAGAGCTTGAGGAGAGAGAAGATAAGCATAAGAGTGAATGAAAATCCTTCTCACTTCTAATATATAATGAAGCATAAAGATTTATCAAATGAATAAATCAAATGCATTATCACCATGCTTCATTAAATAGATACAATGAATCTTCAAGTGAGTCATTAAGCAATAAATGCTTCATTAACTCACTTGAATGATTCATCTAAGTGAGTCACAAATTCATTAAATGCTAATGCCACCTTACCCTCCATGTCATCTTCCTTCTAGAAGCTTCCCGACAAATTACGAGAACGCCTCTACAATCCGTGAAAACACGGAAAAAACTTTAGACTGTATAAATCCAATAACCCGATACTAGAATCTGGCTTAAACCAAACCCGGCTAGTAAAAACTGTCCGAACGTCGTACGTGCGTTTAAACACGTATGCGTCTGAACCCTTGTCGTAAAACCGTACGACCTCTATATCGTTTCGCCTGGAGCAGGGAAACTCTCTGTGTGGGACTCTAAAGACTCGACACTACGCTGGCAGTGGGTTTAACCACAGACCGCAAGCGGCACTAGCTGTACGTAACGGTCCCCAGGTAGATGTCGATAAGAAGGCCGATGAGGAAACTCATCCGAACTCCCACTGAGCCTGATGTGACAATCTCCATACAGTCCGGTCTGTTCGTCTAAGATTATCGTATATCAAGCCTAGGGGGCGGCAAGCGTCAGTCCCCTAATAGCTGTATAAGTTGTGTCGGAGCGAAGCCCATTACATTCTGAGAAGCTACTGGAACCTACCAGTATATCTCGCTTGCCCTGGCCAGGGACTTTGCGTAATGGCTCTCTGACACAGCGCGATATCATCTCCCAATACCGGGAGAGACGAATCCTATCGAACCACTACTGCCTCCAAGTGTTCGGGACTGCACCCAACTGCTACCTGTTTGCACGACTCCTTTGAGCCGTGGTAGGGTAGCAATCTAAGAACAGTGGGACACACTCGAGGCGAAGTAGCAGTGTCAAGTCTGCGGACTATGCTGTACTCATGTCACCTGAGAACTGTTAACTGACGATGGGTATAATACCAACCAACAGTTCCCCTGCTAGTCCTGTCCGGTGTACCCGTAACCTAACGAGCACCTGTATAGTATCTCCAGTACGACGTACTGATAGCTATGGGACAGACCATCTCCCCAACTGGGATGAGAAGCGTACACACTAGTCTACTCTGGAATATCGATGCCCTGTCTCGATAATCCTACGACTAGGGACCTGTATAGGATGTTACTTATAGACTACCCAGCCCCCACTAGTGTGACTGCCATCACAACGCTGGTAATCAAGCAAAGAACCTATGGGCTCTACCAATATGTATAAGTGATACGTAACAAGAAACATATGCACATATTAAAGTAGACTCAAACCAAGTAGCATACTACCATTTTTAGCAAGACTGTATATACAACTGTGAATATCCCAAGCTTCCATTAAGTAATATACATACAAGTATGATACAATAATCGTCCCTAGGGCATATACACTAACAGAGGGCGGGTTCCCTGCCCTTCAGAGGAGAGGGCGGGTTCGCCCTCTCCTATATAGGGTAGGAGGCGGATTCCTAGAACTCGCCCTCTAAATAAGAGGGTGGGGCCGGATTTGAAACCGTCCTATTTTGATAAATAAAATTAAAAAAATTTATTTTAATAATTTTAATTTTATTATACCCTATTTCAAAAAAAAAAACCTATATAAAACCGGACAAACTAAAAATTGTAAAATAACAGTCAGATATATGCAATCTAACACAAGGTAAACTGTAGTTCAGTGGCATGAAAGTCAACAGTTCTATTTGATATTGTGCAGCTAAAAGTAAGTAGGTTCTCGAGCAAGAGTACTTCATTCAAAATTCAACAACAAAATATTTTAAATCTAAATACATAACAAAAACCATATTGAAGCGTCGATGAGGAAAATCAGCACTATGAAGCCACCCCGATTTTGGTTCACCCAGCAGCTCTTAGACCGCTATCTTATGTGGATTCTAGCTCCAATTTGTACACTCATTTGCTGCAGAAGTTTGCAGGTGCAATACTCAATATAGAGAAAATAGCTTCTGTTATTTTGCATTAGTTTTTTTGTAAATATTTTTATACAATATTGTGTATTATTGTGTATGAGAGAGAGGGACGAGAAATAGGATGATTGAATTCAAGAAGAGCCAATTCAAAATTTTAGATAAAAGCAATTATTTAATGATAAAGATAGTTCTGGAAATTGAGTAAAAAAGGGAGTGAGAAATTTCAAATTTTAAGAAGCTGATGATGTGGCTATGTTGAAATGAGGTAATTTCTATGCGGATTTTTCTTAAAAAATAGGGCAGTGATTAAAGGTAATAGCTACCCTTTTGAAGTTTACATTATAATAGTAGGGATAAGTTCGACTATAACAATCTTCCATATCCAACATATGTTATTAGTTTTCTGCACTTCCACTCCAATACCAACTTCCCTGGTGCCTATTACCCATTGAAATGGCATTCACTGATAGTAGTCCCATTAAAATCTCTTAATGTGATCTTGGAACCAACAAATTACATGAGGGATAATAATAATAATACTTTATTAGATTTCCTTATAAGCATTTTCCGACAAGTGTTGGAGGGGTGGGCCCCACTGGAAAAGATAGGCCCCCACTTAAAATTTTTGGGGACAAAAAGGATATCAGTTATGTGTTTTGGAATTTTTGGATAATATGATATATATTTTTATATCATAATAAACAGCAAAATAATGTCAGGCTCATGTGGTATGATAGTTTTCTCCCTATTGAACCAAGCTCATGCGGGTTCAATTCCCAACCCAACATACACGCGTTAAGGTTTTGGACTTATTTATAGGGTGAATTGTCAAAAAAAACCCTGGAAAAGTTTTCCATATCAAAAAAAACCCCTGGTCCAAAGATTCTCGTCAAAAAACCCCTGGAAAAAGTTTTCCGCTACCAAACCCCCCATCCCCGCGCATGCAATATCTGTATAGTTGCCTGCAATATATAGTAGCGCATACATATCGTAGAGAACTATACAGATATATCGGAAATTAGATTGCAGGTAGCTATACGGATATTGCATGCAGCGGGTTTTTTGACAACGGAAAACTTTTTTGGGGGTTTTTGCAAGATTCTTTGGATCGGGTTTTTTTTGACTGCGGAAAACTTTGCCAAGGGTGTTTGACAATAGAGTAACACTTTACCTACCGGTGCAGTGGAATCCATATAAGCTACATGGATTCCCATTGGATATAAAATTGGATATATGATACAAGTAGTTAGGTAGTGGATAACATGACTACATAATGTTGTATCCAATAAGAATTCATATAGCCTACATGGATTCCACCGTACCGGTAGAAAAATTGGTACTCTAGACCCTTCAATTTAAATTGATGCAGATTCCAATGAGATCTTTTGTTTTTCCATAATCTGAGTTATATATACGAAAGAGTAAAATATAAAATGTTTCTATTATATAGATTAATGCTTGGCTGAAGGTAGAGACAGAGATATCAAACATCAAAAAATGTTATCTCGAAAATACTATTATTTTAAACGAGGTTAACATGGCTGTGACACAATTTACTGTTTTGGGTTCCGTCCCAATTTAAGAAACAATGACCCATCCAAAACAGGAAAATATGGTTTTGAAGTTCACGGCCTGATGGATCTCTGGATCTCCTTCAGATGTTACCTTCCGTTGATCTGCAGTGAGTGGAGACGAGCGGCTGAGATTGAGTTGGAGGTTGCCTCCTGATGCGTGTGGATCTCAATGGGCTTGAAGTGGTTGATGCCGGGCTACCTGCAAGGAAGTCCCGGGATGGTTGTGCCACCGAGGACCCTCCGACGATCAAGTTAGACGGGCTAAATGGGTAGAGTAACGGCCTATTGGGGTAAAATTGGCTTACCTGAGACGTCTGAGAGAGAGGTTTATATAGTGGCAGCCATGGGTAGACGGGCGCGAGATTCACGCCGGCCGTTACGCCCTTGGAGTTACGTCCTTGGCGTTACGCCCGCGTGAAAGGCGGGATATCCTATTAATAACGAGATATGCTCGTTAATGGGGGAACGCGATGGCGTGGAACGCGGGATCTTGAACGGCGGATATCTCGCGTCTGACGAGATTCTCGGAGCCGTGGCGGAGACGTCTGTGATCAGTGCTGTGGTTCGGTCGATAAGACCGAGAAAACTAGGCTCGACGGGAGGCTCGGGAACAAGCGGGAGGCCGAGCGAGCTTGGTTCTGTGATAGCTCAGAGGCGAGCTAGGGGGCTGAGAGAACTCAGCGTGTGGGAGGCTCGGAGGCGAGCCGACGGTCGTTTGCAAGGCGAGCATGAGAGTGGTCTGGAAGGCCACCGAAGGTCGGGAACATCCTCGGTCGAGGGCCCGGGGCATGCTTCCAATGTACCGTTCTTGATCCTTTCTCGTAGGTTTTGGGACATGTCACTTGCCACGTGTCATGATCTGGGGAAATCCCGGTATCGAGTATCATCAATAGCCCCCACTCTCTTCTCGACCCATTAGTGGGTCGGGTTGAGAGTGGTCTGACCGATCACCCGGGGTAAGCCCCTGTTTGAAGATATCGTCGGTGCGTATTCTCGGGCAATTGATTGTATTTTCTTGATGACGTCAGCGAATCAGGGGAGAGATCTCGCATTAAAGAGGATGCGCCGATTCGGGCGTACGTTCATTGGTGCGCCAGGTCACGTGTCCGACGCTGGTTAGCTGACGTGACGGGCCGCTGGTGTTCTCACGCCCGATGGGACGCGTCCAATGCGCGTGCGACATGTGGAGCGTCGACGGCCGTTGGATGCGAAGTGCCATTTTGGCGGGAGACGATCGGCGCCGCTGGATGTGTTTGCCGATTGCTATAAATAGAGGTGAGATTCCCCCGAGGGTCCTTCTTCGCTATAATTTCCTCTTCCCTTTGTGTGTTGGCTCGGCGCTGTACCCTCTAGGTCGGATTTCCTGCGTTCTTCTCTCGGACGTCCCCTTCCTCTGCTCAGGTTAGATGTCTTCCTCTGAGGAGTTTGTTGAGATAGTTCGGGTAGAGTCTAGGGAGTTTTCTGCAGCTTCTTCCTCTTCGTCCGGGTCGGAATTTTTCCAGGAGGTTAGGGTTAGTCGCGCCTCCAGAGGTCGTGCGGCGGGGACGGTCCCAAAGCGCAGGTCAGGGGTGTCCGTGACGTGTCATCCATATTGAGTCATGTGGACGAGCTCGCCACCATCCGGGCTCGCTTCCACATTCCTCCCGGCTACTCGCTTCGTCTGGCCGGGGAGGGGGGAAAGGGCGGATCAGGTACAGGGCAAGGAGATTGCCTTGTATTTGGAGGCTTTTTGGGCCGGAATGCGTCTGCCCTTCTCTCCCGAGGTGAGTGCGGCGCTGCGTTGTTTCTAGTTAGTCCCGGGCCAGTTAGTGCCGAACTCTTGGAGGATTCTCCTTGGGTTCCTGGTCCGGTTGAAATTGCGGGAGATCCCTTTCAGTTTGAGCCTTCTCCTTTCCCCCCTCTGCTACAAAAACCACCCAGGCATTCGCAAGGACGAGTCGAGCTGGGTATACATTTCCTTTAGAAAGCACCGGGGAGGTGCTGCCGGGTCGGGAGTCGTCGTAGTACCTTCTTCCATCCACGAATGGAAGAAGAAGTTTTTGTTTGTCGGGCCACCCAAGGATGAGTATTGGCCTGTGTCCATCCAGTGGCACAGGACCAACTGTCCGCGGGTGAGGTGGTCGAATGATCTTGACGCGGTGGCGGTGTCGGAGTGGGAGCCCCTTCCTCGGGCCGATGTGTTGCTGTCTGAGCAGGCCCTCAGTTGGGCCGGGCTCAGCCCCACTCAGTTTGCGGGTAAGTTAGGAGTTTTAGGCGACCTGTTTAGACTTGTGTTCTTCCACTTTTTCTGGCATTGCTAACTCCTTCTTTGTATTTTCGTTTTTTGCAGGACCCATGGACCTAGCTAAATTTCGGGCAGCCCTGGTCGAACAGAAGAAGGGGAGGAAGGCCGAAGGTGCCGGCCCCTTCCGCCTGTCGTCAAGTCCGGCTCCACCGGCGGCCGCTCCAGCCAGGCTCTCGAGTGCGCCTCGGGCCCCGGAGTCCATCCATGCGCCGAGCCGAAAACGCGCTCGGGAGCAGGAGCCCCGGGTTTTGGAGGTAGGAGGCGAGACTGGTTCTTCCGTGTCTCTCCTCAAGAGGTACCATAGGACGGTGCCCCGCTCCCCGGCTTTCCCGATCATCGTGGACGAAGGGGAGCTTCACTTCGAGGTGCCTTCGGGGCTTTCTGTCGCTGACAGCCTGCTCTCGGAGATGGAAAGGTATTTGTTATTTTGTCTACTTTCTTTTGCACTATTTGTTATTTCTAGGGTTCGAGAATACGAAGATTTCTTTTTTATACGCCTAAATACTAATAGATGTACATTACATGCTATCCATTTGGAAAGAGATCCTCCTTAAAATTCCACCGCAAGCTCCGAAAATGAATTAGTGACCTATAACAAAACGAGAGATAATAGCAACTTAATGAGAAGAAAAACTAGGAACATGCGGATTCTACAAAATCCTTACCCGAAATGAATCTTCTTTATGTAGCATCTGAAAATTCAATTCCTTTTAAATAAAACTGAGAATATTCTACAGCAGATACTTCACAAAATTTGACTCTCGCTGGGCATCAACCCTCCAAATCAAAGAGTTTCTTTTATTTGAATCGATTATAATGAACTTCCATACCAAATCAAAGAGTTTCTTTTATTTTCTTATTTTAAAAAAAAGAATTACATACATCCTTCAATTGTTTTTATTTTTTCCCTTAAAATCTTCTAACGGCTACTACTTGGCTGCGGTGGATCAAAGCAAATCTTTCTTTTTAAAGGGTTACGCCACAAAATGAAATACATAAATAATATACAACATTCAGAATTACACATAGCTACATTACCTCAATGTAAAAATTGTGTGGACAAACGGAGCTACATTTGTTAAGAGCGGCAAACCTGAGCAATCAATAAAAAAT
This sequence comes from Agapanthus africanus, assembly GCA_030015575.1. Classification (NCBI taxonomy): domain Eukaryota; kingdom Viridiplantae; phylum Streptophyta; class Magnoliopsida; order Asparagales; family Amaryllidaceae; genus Agapanthus; species Agapanthus africanus. The sequence continues at coordinate 88,095,376 of JASDDO010000019.1, read as the reverse complement.
ACGTAAAATTCCAGGATCTCACTGCTGTTTAATCATTTTCCAGTGATAGATGTTTGTCAAAAAACCCGGAGGAGCGTAGCCGCAGCAAACATAAGAAACAACCCTCCACCGAGATATCCAACCTAGAAATAGAGAGAATTTCATGTGAATGATAGACATGGCTACAATGGCAGCGGCATTTCTAGGTTTAAGTAAAAAACCTACCAGTTTCTCAGAAATGTAGTTGGCCAGCAATGCTCCACCTAAAACCGCAATTAAAGTTGCACATAGATGCCCAGTAACGGCTCCACTAGCTACACCCCATGGAGACTGGAAAAAGAAGAGAAAATTAACAAATCATAATATAAATCATAATCGAAACGATAGCTAATATCAGCCGTGACAAAGTGCCAACATTCAAAGAGAGTTATAAGCATACCTGTGCAGCGCCCAAGGCGATGGTAGCCAACATCGAACGATCACCCCATTCCTGAAACACATTATATATGAGATTACAAATCATACTTCGTTATGATTTTGGATCTTTTGGCTGCATCGAAGGTTTCAGTTTCAACAATAAGTCATTGCATGATAGAAGAGCTTGTGAGCAGTACCACTAGTTTGCAAGTTTTGCAAATGGGAGAGCCAAGAGGTTTCATTTTATAGTCATTACATGTCGGGGAATTTTTCTTCCGATTAGGAAAGAGAGTGGGATTTATACAGAATTATCCACTTTTAATTGATGAAGGAAAAAACAAATAAAGTACCTAGCCATTTCATTTTCCATTTCAACTCGAGACACTTTACATATGAATGGAAAATGATTTAAAAAAAAAAATTAGCACAAAAAATTTCATTTTTCATTCATATGTAAATCGTCTCGAGTTGATATTAATAGCGCCAGATTAGATGATGTAGTAAACCGGATTCTCACCGCAAAGAAACAACGCTGAAAGACTTCAAAATGATCTCAAGGGGACTTGTAAGCTTCTTAGCCACCTGCAAGAGTTTGACCAAATGGTATGGATAACACATTTTTATTATTTTATAATAGATATCTGCTACTTGAATGCCATTACTGTTAATTATCTTAGAAAGGGAAAAAAAGGAAAGGGAAAAAACACACATTTTGAATATGATCATTAGAGAGTTTTTTTTAAATTTTAAATCAACCGCTTTCTGGGATTGAACTTGCGACAGCTTACATTGGATAGGAAATTGGTACCAACTGAGCTATAAGTTCTACTACAAACAAGAACAATATTTATCATCCAAGACTTAAAATTATAATTTTAAGATGACCATGCGTAACTACTTATCAAATGAAACACATTTTTTCTTCAAAACAAAAATAAAATGGAATGCACAGTTGAGTTACACAACTATTTTACACTCTGAAAGGGTAAAGATATAGGAGATTCCAAATGCTAATTTGCACAGCATTGATTAGTTTTAAGCATTTGACAAAGCTGTTTCCTCTGGAAGTAAACCTTAAACAGCCTCTTTCTTTTCTTTTATCAATTGCCTTTGTTTTCTTTAATATGGATAAGCATTTAAATAAACCTTACCTTTTATTATGACATATGCAAAGGCCATCTATATATAATCACTGGTGCAACTACTAAGCTACAATCAAAATGCCAAGTCAGATGAGTTTCTGTTTTTCTAGCATTTAGGATACTTGAGTAATGATTGAGGGGGGTGATTACACAAAAATAAAGAGATCTCGATAAACTAATTCTTGAATGAAGCAGGCTGCATTATTGAAAGAACTAGAATGGATCCAGGTCAATACAACAGATGTAATATGTTCAACAGCTTTGTCTGTATGTATTGGCAGGTAGCCATGTACACATCAAAGTTGATTCAAAAGCAACCATTAAAGTGTTGAATCTTGCCTAATTCGAACCAGTCTAATTCTTGACGAGAAAAAATAGCATGCAAACTGAGCCACGAACACATGCTTTGATGATAGGAACTTGGGGGTACTCATAATCAGGGAACAATATTGCATGTAGACTTTGGGTAATTCATGAAGCACGCCTTTGATTATTCTGCATAAACACCCTTTCATGTTTTGATTTTAATATGGGATTAAACATTCCGAATTAAATAAAAGGTAAATTTATATGCAATAATTGCCTGGTTTGAGGTTTCTGCCGAAACCACTGTTACGTGGTGGTTTCGTATCGGTTTCGGGGAAGACCGATACGAAACCCGAAACCGATACGAAACCAACCATACAATATCGTTTCAGCTGAAATCTTTAAAAACTTATTTTTTATACCATTTTTACCATTGTGATCATTGTAGGCCTTCGTTGTTAGAAAACCGCAAAAAAGCGAACCCAAACTTTATATTAATACTTATCTAAGTACAATTTTTAATATATTTTATATTATGGCTGGATTTTTAAACACTAGGATCATTGTCTTGTAATAAAGAACCATAATTTAAGTATTTAATATATCTACACTTATGTATGTTGTATTACCGTCGAAACCGAAACCGAAACCGAGATTAGTGCAACTATAGCCGAAACCCAGCGAAACTAAGAAAATTATGAGAGACCGAAACCGAAACCGAGTTCTTGAAACTTGAATAATTGCATATAATATCCATAATAGGACAACATCAAGGGGCTTTACAGGAAACTGCCACAGTTTCAACTTTCTACTTTCAACCATCTTTTTATTTTCATGTCTGCTCGAGAGAGAAAGAGAGTTATTTCATTACACTCTGGAAATGCCATAATAGTTGTGACCTCAGGTAACCCAGCGAGTAACTACTGTTGCGAAGGCATGAAATCTCGCTGCCTTGGACACTCCTCCGCAGATGTAAGGAAGGTGAAACTCATGGTTCGGGGTCAATCAAAGCGGCACGAAGGAATAGAAGAGGGACGGGACTCTTTGGAAATGCAAGAATACAAGATAAATCTGCATGATATGTGGTTTATTTGGTCTTTTGATGGAAATTGCATCGATTTATTTTCCGAGTAATTCACATAGGCATATCTCTGAAAGTATATATTGATGAGGATATCATGCTAGCAGCTCACTAAAGTTTCCAGGGATGAAAACATACAAAAATTATGTTCTTGTGAATCCTCTAGAGGTAGATTTTGTTAATGATAATTATGTTATCATGCTTACATTTTTCAAAAATTTTAAAATGAAACATCAAAAATAAAATAAAAATCGCGTTCATGTAAATTGTTAAGACCGTATTTGAAAGAGCGAGAGAGGAAGAGGGGGGATGGGGGGTGGGGGTGGGTTTTGGGTTCCATCATATTGGCTTTAAGGTCACCCTAACCTCCATGCAACGTATAGTCTTCTACTGGAAAAAATTGTTAGGAAAGAACCCTAATATTTTATGATGTATATTATAGACCATAGAACAAATAAATTGGAATTCCTCGTCTGGATACCGACGGGATTCATTATAGAAGAGAGCAATAACTGAAATCCAAATAGACCTTAAGGTGTTAACAAGTCAGTATAAAGCAAAAACCACTTATGACTTATTAAATTTATAGCTCAAATGGATCTAAATATAGAAATGTGTAAATGTATAAATGAAGAAACACCAGAACAACTCAAACTAACTTGTTTGGAACTGTGATGGCACAGAATGAAAAATCCGTCCTATTATGGCAGATAATGCTGTCATAGGCGAAAGAGCACCCATCGATCCAAATAAATCCTGCTTAGCATAGGAAATATGAGATCCAGCATAGTAATTAAGACAACAATAGCCAGCAGCACTACTACAATGTGAAGTTGCCCCTACGTCCGAAGGGGCAGATATATTTTGGCCCTACGGACTAATCCGGAGGGCCCGACGGTTGCCCCTACGGTGCCCGACATTTTAATTTAAGAATATTAAATCGTAATTTGTTGTTTGCCCCTACGGAGCCGCAAACCAATGACCTACGGACTAATCCGTAGGGGCATCTAAATGAGAATTTAATTAAAAAGACACAGAAATACTCTACGCCTCATCTCTCTCGCGCGTTCCCAAAATTCCCAAAATCCCAAAATTTCTCGTTCCCGCCGCGTCGCAGTTTTCTCGTCGCCATTCTCGTCGTCGTCACCGCCCTCCGTTTCGTCGTCGCCACCGTCCTCGTTCTTCATCGTCGCCGATTGCGCGCGTTGTCGACCACCGATCGAGCATCTCCGTCGTCTCCTACACCGCCTACAGCTTAGTAAATCTCCAATTAAACATAATTTTGATGATTTTAGGGCTAGGATTCAGGGTTAGGGTACCGATGAGGGTTAGGGTTAGGCATCGGTTGTGGTTAGGGTTAGGGTTAGGGTTCGGTTGAGGTTTGGTGTTGGGGTTGGGGTTCGGCTGGGGTTGGGGTTGGGTTAGGGTTAAGGTTGGGGTTCGGCTGGGGCTGGGGCTGGGGTTAGGGTTAGGGTTAGGGTTGGGGTTGGGGTTTGGCTGGGGCTAGGGCTGAGGCTTGGGTCGGGGATAATGAAAATTTTGTATAGAAAATTACAAAGGTTTATAGGCCTATAATCGATGATGGAGCGACAGTTTGCCTTTTTGGAAATAAGACAAACGAGAGTAGAATTAACAGCCTTGAGCACATCTTTATGTTTGAAAAAATATTTCCCAACTTTAGGAAAAAGCTTTGCATAATGCATGTTGACCCTGTACATATCACCCTTTGTAAGTCTATATAGAGCATCATTTCTCTATGCCCCCACTTTGTTTGTGGGCGTGGGCCATGGATTGATGTATGACAGGAATATTGGCCATGGAGCGAGGAGCGAGATGCTATTGGAAAACTCTAACTAGAGCGAATGTCGACGTGTTGGCTACTAACTTATTATTAGGTTGAAAAAAGGTGTGTCTATAGATGTGAGAGTGGAAGAGTCAAAATGGTGAGTGCGTAGTGCAAGTCTTGATTCAACAATTTTACTTGGTTCTGCAATAAACTGGAGTGGATACTGGACTCTAACCCTAAACCTAAACATTTTCCCAGGGACAAGATTTCTTGATATATGCAAATTACAATTTGAGAGGAAAATAAAAATATTACATACACCCTCAAGATGGCCAGCATACATGAAAACACGTGTGTGAAGATTATACAAACTTAATCATTCATATAGGCAGAATGCGCTGTTTCAAGTAAACTTACCCAAATTAACCTAATTAATCCTAACCAACACCCTAACCCTTTCAAATTATCAATAATTAACCAAAATTAACCCTAGCCATTAATTAACTTAAATTAACCCTAGGCTCTAACCCTAAACCTGATATGTCTGAAATCATATTAGAAATGATATGTCTGCAATCAAATTCTGCATTTATATTTTGTGAAGTAAAAGCTTTTTCAAAATGAGAAGCTGCCATATGAACAATCTGTTTATACTCCTCAAAACAAATGCCTTCTACATTTTGCAACTTTGTATTCTGTTTTGACATCTTCTGAAATTAACCCAACAATGAAAGAATTTGGTATTTTTATCACCATCTGAAATCTATTTTATCCTCGATTTATGTCTCCAAAAAAAATTGAGAAAGGTTGTGTTTGTTATATCAAAAACCTTTTTGTTGAACCCAACAGGTGAAAGTTTAGAGTTGTTATAGATAGCTCTTACATGTTGTTTAATGCATATACCATTGTTAAGAGAGTGCAAGGTGGAGAATAATAATTTGTTTCAACGGCACGTTTTTCAAGTTAAAACCAATATATGATATTCGATGATAATATGAAACTTTTATATTCTCATCGATACTCATATATGAAACTCAAACCGCCACTTAGTCCCCGTCTATCGGTTAACATACGTTTGATGTTTGTCGTGATATATAACTATACGAAGCTTGTTAAATATCGGACGGTATAGCTCGATACTAACTACCGTCGTGTAGTCTATGTGACGAGAAGATTCAATCGTATGATAACCGATAGATTTGACCCGTATGGACAAGTTAGGAATGTATAAAGCAAACACCTTCATTCACTTATGTTTTCATCCATTTCGAGATATTTCGTCGGTACCTTTCCATTGGTTCTCCGTGTACAAAGATTGATTAGATGTTCATTTCAACGTTATTTCACAGCTTTGAAATGATTATCTATTCTATTACAGTGTACTCGGAGAACAGCGGAGAGGTGCTGCCGAAATTTACTCGAAACGGTTGAAAGTACAAGCGAATGGGCGTTCGCTCTATACATTCTTTATGGGATAGAAGTCTTACCCCCGACAGCCGAAACACACACATACAACAAGAATACACAACAAACGCATCATTAGAGAGTTATTCAAGATATTCAAGTTAAAACCAATATATGATAGTCGATGATAATATGAAACTTTCATATTCTCATCGATACTCATATATAAAACTCAAAGCGCCACTTAGTCCCCGTCTATCGGTTAACATACGTTCGATATTCGTCATGACATAGAACTATACGAAGGTTGTTAAATATCGGACGGTATAGCTCGATACTAATAACCGTCGTGTAGTTCATGTGACGAGAAGATTCAATCGTATGATAACCGATAGATTTGTCCCGTATGGACAAGTTAGGAATGTATAAAGCAAACACCTTCATTCACTTGTGAGTTCATCCGTTTCGAGATATTTCGTCGGTAGCTTTCCGCTGGTTCTCCGTGTACAATGATAGATTAGATGTTCATTGCAACGTTGTTTCACAGCTTTGAAATGATTATCTATTCTATTACAGTGTACTCGGAGAACAGCGGGAAGGTGCTGCCGAAATTTACTCGAAACGGTTGAAAGCATAAGCGAATGGGTGTTCGCTCTATACATTCTTTCCGAACCAAGCGTTCCAAGTATACTACTCACAGTGTTTGAAGTATCCGGGATGGAGTGTCGTATGCCGTTGGAAACCCAGGGATGTCTACGATGTCCCAGAATTCGAGGACAGCGATGAGGAAGAAGAAGAGAGAAGACTTAGAGTGCTCCGACCGTCTGTTTCGAAAGACGGGTTGTCTTCGGCTGATGATGAAGTTATGTGGGTTAGAAATGATATCGATGATGAAATCCAAGTCGATATGTCTAATGCGCCCACGAAACGAAAAAACTTATCAGTAATGTTATATTATTATTTCACATTTTACGATCTATACATATATAGTCAATACTTGTAATGATTGTCTAATGCATCCACGAACTGTTTATCTAGATTTGATGACGATGACGGGAGCAGCGAGGGGCGGCAGGAGCTCCAGCCGCGACACCGGCAGAGGCAGAGGCAGAGCAGTTCTGCCGCCCGGAGAGCTGCGTAGGGAGCTTCAGAGGACCGGTCTTGCACCGCGATCGGAGACCCCTTCGGATGCTTCCTTCCGTGTGGACTTTGCCACACATCCAGGTATATTGCACGCATATTCATTTTGAATGTAATATTATAGATATACATGCATGTTCATATCAAAATTACTTATATTGTCAATATTTGATTGTCTAGCTGTTGGTGATGCGTCCACATCAGGGATAGAGGCCACTCCCGCACCTCCAGGTATGTTTATATATTATATAGTGTATGTATATTGATTTAGAATGCTATATCATAAATATATATACATTCTTTTTGCTCTTACGTACTTACATCAGGGACAGAGGCCACTCCCGCACCTCCTGGTATGTTTATATATCATATACCTGCGGGTATGTTTATATATCCTATACTGTATACGTGTTGATTTAGAATGTTATATTATTGATATACGCATTCTTTTTGCAATTACTTATATAGCTGATACTTGATTGTCTAATTATAGGTGGTGCGTCCTCGTCTGGTACATGGGCCACTTCCGTCACTTCCATACCCTCCGCTCAGTCTGCAGGTTTGTATGAATAAATATAAAATATTTATCCATTTTACATATCCTTTAAGAATAAACAGGAACTTCATGTAATTTTATCGATATTTATTTTCTAGTTGGAGATGCGTCCACGTCCGGGTCACCGGCTGTTCCTCACCGGAGGAACTATCGTCCCGCTCGTGCTGCTGCCCGGGCCCAGGCTCGTGCTTTAGTCACCGGAGGTATATATCACACTTCAATTTTCGTTAAACCTTGATTTCTTAATACAACTTTGTCTTAATATTGATTGTCTTGATATTTCTTGCAGACGCAGGGCCTCCCCATCCCGAGAGAGGGACTCGAGGCCCGAATCAGTCCCACAGGCTGAAGCCCGACATAGCTAGGGGGGAGGCAGCATTCCCCCTCTTTTTTACCCCTGATTATCGCTATACCGGCGATCATGCCGAGAGGTTCGGCCGATATATGGAGGATGAGAGCCGGCTTGTGAAGAACTATCCACTTCACGTTGAGTGGGGCGACCAACACCGGCGCTCATTCGCCCTCTTCTGGGATCAGGCTCGGGTATTAATATATATTTTCATTTGATTTATCCAATATATTTATTATTAACACTTGCAATCTAATAACAATGTTTTTTTTGTATTTTCAGTTGGATTACGATTTTCAGCCTGTACCCGATCCTGATCATCCTAGGAATGTGCTCGATCTTCACGCTCTGTACAATGGCCTGATGAAGAACATGCAGACGAAGGTCCGATACAATAGGAATGAGCTGAAGACCGACTGCTATTCCCTGTGGATGGCGACCCCCGAGGCAGAAAGAGCGGCCCTCCTATCTACTCCGGCCTTTGCGAGAGTCGATGTAGATACATGACCTCTATTGTGCGAATATTTCGACTCTCATCGCAAACAGGTATGTATTTTAAATGTAATTCATTATTTAGTATATAATTTTTTTTTTTTGTTCCTTAATTAGAAAACTAAATATGAATGTGTTGTGCAGAAACAGGCCGATCAAAATAAAGAGAATAGAAAGTCGGTGAAGAGTGGTCGCCCCACTTATACAGGTGGCTCGAGGAATATTATTCGTGCCATGAAGTTATCGGTAAATTACAATAGACCGGCTTTTATGATATAATGTAATATTAAGAGTTATTTTTTAATATATCTAATATTAAGAGTTATTTTCTAATATTGCAGAGAGCTCAGACCCTAGTGCAGGGTGGTACACCGAGCGTGCTGTCCGCGTATCTTGCCGTCTACGGCACCTCGACAGATCCCGCCACGGGCGAGTTTCGATACCCCGACGCCGCTACCCAGGAGTATTGCGTAAGTGTTAATATTTATTCAACCCTTATTTGAAATTTTTGTTTTGAAAGGTTCAAATTTAAATGATATACTTATATTTTACTGGTTAATGTGGGTGTAGGAGCGGGAGAACAGGTCGAGGCATCGGGGATCGATTTTACTGGACAGAACGATCCGATACTGCTGACCTCAGTCCTTGACGCCGCACACGGAGGGCACCACGGAGGTTGGAAGAGAGGCCGGGGACTGGGTCCTAGCAGGGCCCATATGAGGTTGGACTCCACTCCGGCGGTTACTTCCTCCGTCTAGTGAGCGACGTTTCCAGCAAGAACTGGATAGCTTGAAGGCCACCGTTCAGGAGTTGAAGGAGATGTTGGTATGTATACTACTTAATAGTAAAATATTATGTCTTATTATAGATAGCAATATATCCAATATTAGTACGTAGCCTGAGCTTATTTGGTTGTAGACTTAGCTTTGATTAATCATACATACTTATCTAATTAAAATAAACTACGGTTTTCCAAACTAGATATCCAAACGAGACCTAAGTTCCTAACTATACATAGATTGGGGTTTCGCAATAACTTGATAATGATACGAATTCGACTAATACACAGTTCTTACTCGTTTGTTACACACGTAGGTCCAGACGCGACAGGGTACATCGGCCGAGCTTCCACACGCATCTCTTTCGGCTGCGGCTCCGCAAGCCACTACTTCGGCTGCGGTTCCGCAGACAGCTCCTATAGCTTCACTGCCCGCTCAGACTTCCGCAGCTGCGGCTCCGCAAGCCACTATCTCGACGGCGGTTGCGCAGACCACTCCTACAGCTCCACAGCCCGCTCAGACTCCCGCACACTTCGTATTGCATGATTTATTGACTCAGGGTATATCCGAGGAGCATGCACGCTAGATTATGGCGTTTATCAGAGGTGGAGCTGGACCGAGCTAGGGTACCTTTTTGATTCTTATATTTTAAACATGTATTTATTTATATGATACATATTATATATATTTTGGACGATATTGATATTGGTGGTGTTTGCGTGTTTATATTGATATCATATTCTGCTTGTTGATTTCTTTTGTATATTATGCGTGGATGTGATTATGAATACTGCGATGTATATTCTGCGTGTTGATTAATTTTATAAATGATATATATATTATTGTGCACAGGACGAGAAAAAAATAGACAGCCTTTTTTAAAAAAAAACCCTGATAATATGTACATACGGATTAATCCGTAGGGCCCAACATTGCTCCTACTGATTAATCCGTAGGGATTTTATTTGCCCCTACTGATTTATCCGTAGGGGCAAAATATCAGGATACCTGATATTTTGCCCCTATGATCTCAGTAATAGGGGTTATACTTATCCCTACGGAGTTGTCCGTAAGGGCAAACAAATGCCCCTACACAGGTATCCGTAGGGACAAAATATCAGGATATCTGATATTTTGTCCCTACACATCCGGACCTACGCACGTATCCATAGGGGAAACTATTTGGCCCTACGGATAACTCCGTAGAGATATCTATTTTATTTTATAAACCGATAAATTAAATAAGTTTTTTGTCCTTACAGTCTAATCCGTAGGGACTACTGGACCTACACATTACGCCGTAGAGGCATGTTTTGGTCCGTAAGGGCATGTTCAAGACTAAGACTTGCACCTACGGTGTTTGCACCTACATGGTAATTTCTTGCCCCCATGGATATATCTGTAGGGGCAGTAGTTTGCTCCTACGGATAAATCCGTAGGGGCAACCCCTATTTGTAGTAGTGCAGAAAGAATTAAAAAGCAGCATCATATATCCATACATTATGCTGTACCCTAATTACACTTCCAAATTGGAAAGTACGAGAATGGAAGTGTAAACCACAAATATTTTAACTGAGTAAAGAGAATCATCAATTCCAATTAGAACGATTAAAACAAGCCTTAAAAGAGTAGCTCTGAAGTGTCAATTTATTAATGATATAGAACTAATTCCATGTCTACCTTTGGTAGCTAAAGCAAAAGACACATATCGAACCAGTTAGAAATTCAAATTTGATAATTTGATCTTCCAACTATATATAATGAAGTATATAGTTCATATTGCTCTTATCTTAATTATGCATATTTCAAACTATCTTAGATATTGTACAGCTGAAAAAATGAATTCAGATACACAGAAGAACCAAACAGATTGCCAAGACTTCCTACACATGTATTAGATATCAGTAAAAATTTAAAGCATCTCACAGGCGACAAATTGATATGTATAGCATTCTGTGAATTCTTTATGATTTCCACGAAAAACATTGAAAAATAGCAGGTTTTGTAAGCATTTGGCATGCGCCACAATTTCTTTTGCTTAGCTGCATAAATATGTCTTCCATTGGTACAGACTAAATAAAATCATGAGAGAGACAAACCATTGGGTACCAATGAGCAGGATGCGGAGACAGCGATAACGAAGGAATTACAAAAATCTAGCATGATATCTTGGCCTGCTAGAGACTAGTTAATATATAACAATTTATCTTTTATGTTTCATTGCACATATAAATATTTTGGCTATATGTAATTCACCTTAAGAATGGATTGCATAATAAATTTAACACATCTTCCATGTGCTTGAAAGAGTGTAGGTATTGCGGACTTGCACCTCCCCTCACAAATTAATTGAGATGGTACTTTCTTGGATTACCCTCTATAAAGCACAACATTTCTATTTGCTCGTCGTGTCAATGTCCAACACATATCAGAAACTTGGACACTCCGTCCGACATGCTAGGACCGTGCCCTTCTAAATTGGACGTACCCGACACTTATATATAACATATGGGTATAAGAATATGGAATATATGCATGGACAACTTTAACTCCTTCAAGGAATAAGAATATAAACATTTCAATCTCTGATGACAGACTAGAGCAAGTGAGAGAAAAAGGTCCAAATTGATGCAAATGATAGGTGTTCACCGCAGGAGACGGAGACGAACAGGGATAGATCGTCTTGCCTGAATCTGGGGGCGGATACTATTTGGATTTATCCGTCCACCTCTCCGAAATATACCAAGTTGATTTATGGCACCGTATATCGGAGGTTTGGACGGATGCGGCCGTTGAACTAGACTTTATCAGATTCCTTCTCGTTTATGAGGGGTTTTTGATTGTGGAGACTGTTCCCCGTCGAAGGACACGACCGGGACATTGGGACGTCAGGCCTGAAATTCGGGGCAGATACTAATTGGTGTTATCCGTCCACCTCTCCGAAGATACCAAGTTGATTTATGGCACCATATATCGAAGGTTCAGACGGATGCGGCCGATATAGCAGAGTTCGTCAGATTCCCCCTCGTTTAAGGGGTTTTTGATTGTGGGGACGCTCTTCCCTGCAGGCGCAAGCCCCTGCAGTTAATTACGCTACCGCATCGCGGTAACAACTTTCTCCTTCTCCATATGGTCATTTCGTGTCGTGGGTGTTTGTTTTGTGTTTGGTTGCCCGTGGATTGTATACGGAGACTAATGTATGTTGTCGTCCGTAGGGCGTGGACTAGTCCAAATCCGTATCTTTCTTAGATTTTGGTTTGGGGGGTTGGGTTTAAGGATACGTTAGCCTTATTTGAGACTAAGATTAACTTAAACGTTTGTTAAGAATACGTTAGTCTCATTTTAGACTAAGATCAACTTAACGGGATTGTTTAGATCCAACAAGAGAGCAATTGGGCTATATTGTTTAGTTTAATGACATTGCGGTCGATTAGTTTAAGGACATTGCGGTCGATCGTTAGTTTAAAGACATTGCGGTCGATCGTTAGTTTAAAGACATCGTGGTCGAGGTTAAGGACATCATAGTCCGTGAGTTTAAGGACCCCACAGTCCAATGTTAGTTTATAGACATCACGGTCGAGATTAAGAATATCATAGTCTATGAGTTTAAGGACCCCACAGTCCGATATTAGTTTAAAGACATCACGGTCAAGCTTAAGGACATCATAGTCCATGGGTTTAAGGACCCCACAGTCCGATATTAGTTTAAAGACATCACGGTCGAGCTTAAAGACATCATAGTCCATGGGCTTAAGGACCCCACAGTCCGATATTAGTTTAAAAACATCACGGTTGAGGTTAAGGACATCATAGTCCATGGGTTTAAGGACCCCACAGTCCGATATTAGTTTAAAGACATCACGGTCAAGGTTAAGGACATCATAGTCCATGAGTTTAAGGACCCCACAGTCCAATGTTAGTTTAAAGACATTACGGTCGAGGTTAAGGATATCATAGTCCATGAGTTTAAGGACCCCACAGTCCATAGAAATGTGTGGTCGCCGGGACCCGTCACCTCTCTGAAAACGTTGAAGGATTACAACGATAAATATCAGAGGAGTAACGAGATATACCCTCGAACCAGTGTGAATTGTTTGAAAGATCTGTAGCCCAGTTTGGGACTAAGATCTGTTAAATATTTGTGAGCAGATGTGCTCGGTTCAATATAGGTCGAGGACTTACGGCCAGAATTGGGCCAAGTCCAATTAAAAATGTTTAACATTTTTATTCTTGCTCTGGCTATTAAGCCTTTATTTGGGCTCGACCCTTTTAATAATGCTAAGTATTGGGTTCTGACATCTTTTGTCTTCATCAGAACAAAGTGTGTTCTGCAAATGCGCCATGTGGCGCGCCAGACGTTTGCGCCAGTTAAAGAGCGCATTGCGCTTCTGTTAGGTAGCCACACGAAGAGGACACGTGTCGCGCTTAGCGCTAAGCGCTAGTTCATTAGCGCATTGCGCTTTTAATTTATGTGCGCTTTGCGTTAGTCTGTTGGCGCGCCAGTGAGTGACACATGGCGCGATTGGCGCTGAGCGTCAGCCCATGAGCGCAGTGCGCTGTTTCAGAAGCGCAAAGCGCAGATTGTGTCTTTGGTTGACACGTGGCAGGTTTTGGCGCTGAGCGCCGGTCCAATGAGCGCAAGAGCGCAATTCATGAGTGCAAAGCACTTTCAAGATCAAAGAATAAATTTATGTTCTTCTTAAAGGAGGTTTTGCTTCAAGATTCAAGAACAAAAGTTTTTGTTTTATAAAAGGACTCTTCTTTTATAGATCAAAGATCTGTGAATGAAGTAAAATACTTCTTTTAGTTTTTTATAATTAGATCTTTTGATCTTTTTTTTCTTTTTATCAAAGACCTTGGTCTTTGTAGATCTATGATCTTTTTAGAAGATGGTTCTTCTTTTTACGAGATGATTTCATCTCTGTGGTTCAAGAACTAGTTCTTTACCTTGAAAATGAAGAAATGATCTTCTTTTTCTAAATGCTTGCCTTTCTTTCTCTTTGAATCTTCTCAAAGTTTGCAGAGGGTTTTCTCTATCTCTTCTATATATCATAGACTTGAAGTCTAAGGGCCTTTATATAAGGCTAAATGATTTGTTGAATCAGTTTAAGAGATCTTTCCCTGATTGATTTGGGAATATTTCCCACCGTTGGATCTTTGATCATAAGGCTTCTGCTTTGCAGAAGATAATTTTCTTGTTTTAATAAGATTGGAAAGATCTTTCCATAACAGAATTTTAATTTTGATTAATTAATAATTTATTATTATTAGATCTTTTGATCTAACGGTGGTGAATTTTTGATTCCAGCGCTGGCGCACTTACGTCCACCATCACCAGCATCATCGCCTCCTCGCCCTCGACCAATCCACCGCGCCTCCTTCCTCATTCTCTTCTTCCCGTGCACCCTGCACCTTCACCGCGGCCACCTGCACCCCTGCACGCGTTCGTGCCACCGTGAGTCGCCGCCGGTGACCTCGTCCCCGTGTCCCCGGTCTCCGTGCGCACCTAGTAAGTCTCTTCTCCCTCCTCCTCTTTTCCTTTCTCCTTTTCCTTCTCTGTCGCGATTTTTTCTTGATCTGCAGTTGGTCGCTGTCGTCGTAGGCCACCGCCGGAGCTCCGTCGACGCGGTCGACCGTCACCACCCGTCGCACAGATCCTCGTGAGCATTTCCCTTCTCCATCCTCCCTCCTTTCTTCTTTATTTTCTTTTCTTTTCTTGTTGTAATCTTGATCATTCACTGTTCTGTTCTTGGCCGGAATCCGGCCGTGCCGGCGACGCGTCCCGACGTTCCAGCGAGGTACCCCGACCCATATGGTTCCACTGTTCGTCGTTTGGGTTCATTCCGTCAACCGTGCGCCCGTCGCGAGATTTCCCCGCCGACGTTTAACGTTCCGTTTTCCCGATTCGCGACCCGTCGAGGCAAGTACCCCTTGCTACATGCTAAACAATATTTACATACATATTAATGACACCCTAACCTATAAATTTAACTTTGGTACGATCATTTCTATTTTTCGTGTTCAATATTGTTATATAACATTTTATCTTTCAAACTTGGAACCTATATATGTAAATATCATTGCACCCATGAAGTCTTAACTTGGTAACATGATTAAACGGCTATAATTGTCTTACTGCATTCTCATAATGTTGAAATCATCTCTGTGACACAATTGATAACTGTATTGCTAATTGAATGAATCTGCCTATTGCTTAATTCATTGCTTATATCATGTTGTTGATACCCATGCTTGATTATATAACTGATTGTGAGTACACCTATGATATCGCTTGCTTTTTGACCTGTCTTGCTACCTACATATTGATTGACCCGACATGGTACCGTATACTGCTTGACTTGACCTGATATACCATGACCTGACCCGTCACCTGATCTTGTGTCTAATGCCAACAAACCTGACATGTAGTCCTCATGGACCGTTCCTGTTGTCTATCCAGACAAACCTGTTTACCTGATCCTGTGTTGGCATTAGTTTCTTGATTTCGGGATACCTGACTAGACTTACACTTATAACCTGGGGGTATGGGGAAATCAAAAGTGAAACCTGACTTGTAACCCAACAGTTCACTACCTGTTCTGATGTGTACACATTCCTGTTTGGTGCCTAGCGGCATGTCTCGGTTTCAACCCGAGAATATTGAGGCCGTGGTCCCGGGTATGTACGGGATACTACTGAGTGTACACATTCCTGTTTGGTGCCTAGCGGCATGTCTCGGTTTCAGCCCGAGAATATTGAGGCCGTGGTCCCGGGTATGTACGGGATACTACTGAGTGTACACATTCCTGTTTGGTGCCTAGCGGTATGTCTCGGTTTCAGCCCGAGAATATTGAGGCCGTGGTCCCGGGTATGTACGGGATACCTTTGAGTTACATCGATGATTCATCAATTTGGTTTCAAAGACTTTAGAATAGAGAACCTGATAGAATAGTCCAGTTTACCCACTGCACACTACCCTGCACTGCTCTGATTTATATTATTGTTACCCTTGCTTTATTCATGTTTATATCCGCATTGCCTGTTTATTATGTTATTACTTGATGATTTGACGCGCTGACGTCTGGGTTTTGCATGGCCCAGATTCTGTACCGCTGTCGCAGCTCGAGCAGGAGTACTTCAGCCGACAGGCTGAGCTGTGAGTGTTAGCAGTAGTTAGCTTTTCTTTACTGCATTTTATTCCTGATGTGAGCCCGAATTATGGGACATACATTCCAGTTATTTTGTATTGGATCTTTCGCTTCCGCATTTATTTATTCTTGACTCATGTTATCTTGGATTATGGACATGTTTTAGATAGTTTTATTTTGTTCTTGATATCTCTACAGCCGTAATGTGACTGTGGATGGATACTTCCTACCCACAGGTAGCAGGTTGGCTATGTCACGTGCCCACTTTAGCGTACTCTGGGAAGCGGGGCGTGACATGGTTCTTTTGGTATCAGAGCCATAGGTAGTCGGGTTGATTCTTTTTGTAGTTGGGTATTGTACCCAATACACGAATCAGAATACCCGTGTTTAGGAAACATGTCCTGCTACCTTACCGTTTTACCATTCTTGAATCACCTTCTTCCTGATTATATCTTTTACGATGTGCAAACTTCCTTTGCATATCGCCTCGAAACCTGACTCCTTGTTATCTCTAGGACTTAGGCGACTTGGGTGGAGTTATGTAATTGTGGCTATGATACCGCGGCATAGTTACAATGTGGCACTCTATTTAAGTATCTTGGAGTTCTAGCCTTGATCTATATTTCGAATCTATCATCATGCTAATGTTGGGTGTTTTGATTTCAGGAATATGGCAGATAAGAATTTGAAGACGTACCAAAGGCGTGTGGACGAAGCCTCCATGCTTGGAGTGATAAGAGGTGTAACGTTTTGAAAATCGTTTCGGTGAAATTTCGAAAAAAACGGTAAAATAAGAGGGTTTTCTGTAAAAAGTCAAAATGCAAATATCTTTATTAAAAAATTAAATATACATATTCTAGCTATGTAATTGCTAGTATTTTGTGTTTATTGAGCCACTGGTGAAATTTCAAATTTTCTGAAAATTTTTCCGAAATTAATTATTTTAATATTATTTTAAGCCGTCCCTAATACATTTAATTAGGGAAAATTACAAATTGGAATGAGTTGAAACAAATTTTGTGCATCATAAAACATTAAATAAAATTTTATCATGTGATTTTTGAAACGAAATCGTTTGCCAAAACGGTTTAGAAAATATCGAAGAAAAAGGCTTTTTTTCGGTGAAATTAGTGTTAATGGGAATTGGGGTTTAGCATTTATCTTTTTCCTAACCCACACCCCCACACCTCACCCTCTCTCCCCCTCCCCATATGGCCGGCCCCACCTTGACAGCCCTCCCTCTCCCTCTCTCTCCAATCACCTCACTTTCTTAAGAAAAGAAAATGATAAAAGAAAAATGGTGGACTTTGACTTTCCCTCACTTTCTCCACCTCACTCTCTCTCCTCCTCACCCATCCCCTCCAAATTCTGAACGAGATTTCCCCTCCCCCTCAACAGCAACAGCCCTCCCCAAATTCCCTCCTTTTTCCTTCAAAAAAATCAACAAAAATCACACATAAAGCCTACAAAATCAAAATCTAAATCCTACCCATTTTTACTTGACCATTCTAGTATGGATCTAGGGATCAAAATGGCATTTTGGGAGGCTAGATCTTGAGCTTGATCTCATCATGGGAGGTATAATCTCATGCTTTTGTTAAAATTTGTTATCTAGTTGCTTTAAATATGTTAACTAAGTGCTTAATTAGGTTTTTGATGAGTTTAATTGCATGATTAAAGATTTCAAGTTAGGGTTTTGTTGTGAAAATGGGTTGTGATAAATTGTGCATGGTTTTGTGATGTGGATTAACATCTTAAGTTTTATAGAAAACTAATTTAGTTGTTAATTCCAAACCATTACTTATAAAATGCCCTAATTAAGTTATTTTGCTAAGTAGAGTTTTGGAAAATTATTAAATGCTTTAGATTAAATTATAATTATGGTTTCATGTCATTATAGATAATATATTGAGTGGTTTAATGCCTTTAGTTCATGAAAATCCTAGCTAAATTGTTGTTTATGCATTTTTGCTATAAATTGTTAAAAATTGGGTATTTTGTAAACTAGAATTTTGGGGTTAATGGAATTTAATGAGATTAAATTGTGGAAATTGTTTTTATGACTTATTTAAGATATTTAATAAGTATTATAGCCGCTAGATTTGTTTAAACGTCGGGTTTTGTACTAAAACGGGTAATATTTGCTTGCTAGCTAGATTTTCGGAAAAATGGCTTTTAAAGTGAGTTTGGGTTTTTTGTGAATTCTAACCTATTCTATATATATGTTTAGTGTTTGTGAATGTGAAAATGGGAGTGTTTGGGTTTTTCACGATGGTTTGACGTTTGTACGCCGACTTCGAGGGTTTTTGGGTTGATTTGTGAAAGCAACCATAGGTTTTGACCTATGTGGGATTCACGTGTCGTTTTGGGTCATGAGTCGGATTTTAATACGACACGGTACGTTATGATATGTAGGTACCCCATGTGGACTTCGAGACGACAAGCAAGCGCGTGGCGACGTCGACACCGGCTAACGAGGACCAGGTGAGTAGATTTATATCTACGGGGAGAAGTCGGGCGGATGGCGTATAGCACTCCCGCAGTCCGTAATGTAGCTCATATATATATATTTATATAGGTGTTTGTAACAACCCTAATTTCTTATACATTTTTTTTCCTATACAAAAATTTTCAAATATTTTTTTTAAAATCCACAAAGGGGTATTTTAGCCTGAGCACAAGATTTAGGTAATTATTTTTGTTTTTAATTACAAGCTACAAGAATAAAATAACTCCATGTTTAGTGTACAAGAATTTACTTTAAAATTTAATGTATACTTGGAGTATTTATTCTTGCTGCTATCAGTTTAAGTAATTAAAAACCATAATAATTACAAGAAGGAGCTTGTAGCTCATTGGTAATACCTTGCACTGCTGAACCAAGCCACCGGAGTTCAAATCCCATGCCCCACATTATTTTTGTATTTATTTTGTTTTATTTTTTTTGGAAGTCAACGGTAAAAAGGCCATAACTCTCAAAATATGTACTGGACAACAAAAAGTAAAAATACCAAGTTGTTCCTCAGGAAAACCCCCGGCCATTGGACCCTTGACTCGGCCCGACTCGGCGCTGCCGGCCGGCGAATCGGCCGACTCGGTCCGGCCGATCCGGCCGGACTTGGCCGGACGGCCGAGTCACCAACTGAGAAAAGTTGGCTCTTGACTTGGTCAACCCTCTTGCATACTTATTATACCTGTATCGGTTTTGATTTGGCCAATAAATCCCTTTTACTCCTAGGTTTAATGATTTTTAATGAATTTTTAATGTTTTTTTATATTTTCTTTTAATATTTTTTATCCTAACCCTAACCTTAGCCTAGCCCTATATAAAGACCCCTACCTTCTACCATTTCACCTCACCACTCTAAGTCTACTCTCTCAAATTCTCGAGAACTCGGTACGAAGAGAAAGAAGCGAAGCGCTGCCGAAATCGACGACGGATTCCGGCGACCGGATCAGAACCTTCGCGACGCTTTCGACGAATCGGCAACCACCACATCCCTTAGCTTCCTTAGCTTGTCCAAACCGTAAGTCCCATCCCTTCTATCTCTCTTTTCTATAAGTGTAAAAATACGACTGTTTGGAACCCGACGGAAATCGGACAAACCGATTTCCGATTCGGTTTTTCTATAAATTTCCACTTGTCACCTAATACATATTATCTACCCATATTCATGTTGACTATTAATCACCCATAAACCAATTTAATCAAACTTTTTCACATGAAATGATAGCTTCTTTGCAATACCGTATTATTTTCATAAAAATACCATGAAGTTCATTTTTCTTAGTTTAATCAATTACCTCACTCCTAAATATGTTTATCTTGATCACAAAACTTGTAGAACTCAATTTGAATGAAATTTCACACATAAAATGATAACGTTTTCGAATACCGTATTCTTGCGCTATAATACCTTTAAGTTTAACATAGCATGTTTTACCTTTAAACTTCACCAAAACCTAAAATAAGTCACGAGGTAATGACCTACCTCTACACACACTCAATATAACCCTAATTGATAGATATCAAAATACAGAATACGAAATTATAGGACTTTTCACTAAAATACCCTAATCTTTATAACCTTTATTGAAAGCTTTAAGTTGTAAACATTTCTAGATAAAATCTATTAATAAAATGAAAACACGATTGGTCATGGACATCGATCGTTTATCTAAACTGTCTTGTGATGACTAGGCAAGTGTGTCTAAGGCTAGTGGTTTTTAATTAGGCCCACGACTGTGGTTCCTTCCCACTTATCTGGCACTTGCCTGGCCGCAATTGACGGTGAAGAGGCGATTTGAGGCTTCTAATGACTCATCGTTTAGATCTTAGAAGTAGGCTAGTTGGCTTAGGAAACCCTAACAACTAAAATACGGAAAACTATACTTTTTGCAAATAAATACCTTATATTTATAAAACGTTTTCCCAAATGAAAAGTATTTGTTAAACCTGAGCAAAGCGCCGCTACAACCCACTTTTAGGGAACCTGTTAGGGATAGTACGGTTCATCGTGCACCCGCAGGCTAGTAGTGCGAGATTCAGACCCCCGCAAGGAGCATTCGGTCTCGAAATGTTCAAAATACGATATTTAGGGAAAATGAGATTTTTTTAATAAAATATTTATATAAAATTATTCATGTGTTAATATATATATAATTATCATTTAAACACCTATTTTATCATAATATAAAGTTTCCACATTTTTCTAAAAAAAATTTACAAGATTAAAAGTTACACTAAAATACCATGAATTTCAGATAAAACAATTAATACTTTTATTAGGATATATTCACTAGAATAACACAAATAAAATTCACATTCATTATAACAATAAAGACGATTATTAAATACTTGAGGTGTATTTTGAAAACTATACAAAAGTACTTTTTACATAAAACCCCCTCAAGTTTTACAAATTACAATAGGGCCCCTAGCTAATATTGAACTTCAAATTATCTTCTTTTAGTCTGACTCGGGTTAGAGTCTGACTAATTTCTGACTTGAATATGATTCAAGTCAATCCATATTCATTTATATTCCAACACAATTGAATACATGAATCCCTGAATCCAGTTAACAATATATTCTTTTTGACTGAATCAAACCATGGATATTCATCCATTATCCTGATATTCCATTTACCTGATTATACAGTTATATCATGTTTACTGATATCATGGTTTTGGTCAGTCACCCAACTTACATATTCCAATACAACAATACTGTTAAAACACTACGGGGTTTAAGGGATAGATTGGTACGGAAGGTGTTAAAGGTGGCACGAGGTGGTCAGATTAAGACACCTAACCTGAATCCTATTGCTGTTGTACCGTGGCATAACGGTTCCTTATACTTTCCTTTTGCCCTGATCTCTAGCATATAGAGATCCCCCTCGTATACACTGGCATTTTTCTGTACCAAGCTACAAACAACAGCGTTACACAATGTTCCATAATATTCAACAATATAATACTTTAGAAAATACCGTTACTCTGTCATTCTCATTCTTCTTATTCTTTGGGACTTACCGAGCGACCTGTTCGCTGACGACATTCTATTTCTTTCTTCTTTGAATGTCGTCAGGTGCGTTGGACCAAGCTGAGATCGAGCCCACCGGTGAAGATTTGGAGCAGTTCCAAGAAGACCCAAAGCTCTAGATAATTGTACCTTGTTTTTTCCAGTATTTTTCATTTCTGTTATGCCACTGTTTAGGCATTACTTTTTCATTCCAGTTGTATTTTCATTTCATGCATTGTACAAAGAATGTTATTAATAAAAGTTGCTGTTATTTCAATATCATTTGTCTCTTGTGATTATTTTATATTGCTTAGCTACGCTTAGCGTATGTACTTCTGAGTACATACGTAGCGGACCTCGTCGCGTCCACTTCGCCGTACACTGGGAAGCGGGGCGTGACAAGTTTTGTTGGTGGCCCATGCAGGTCAGAGCTGTATGAATCCCTGTCATGCAGTTCTGGTCTGCGTGAACAACCTAAGCAATATAACACAAGAAACATCAACTTTAACATTCTTTACAATTCATGTTTCTTGAATCTTGCAAATCTCTATTCCTTGAAATCTTATCATTTCATGAATTTGAATCTGTCCTAACTTAAATTTTTCTTCAGGGTTATGGATTCCCCGAACAACATCAGTACCAATGTCAACAACACACCTACACCTCCAATACTACCTCTCACATCTGCCGTTCCTGCTCCACCCAACGAGCAGACGGTTCTGCTTAAGGAAATCCAAAGCCTCCTGGTTGGACTGCAGCAGCAGACTGCCATATTATTGAACCGACCAGAAGCAAGAGCAACCGTCAGGAAACGCACTGCTACCCAGATGGCAAGAGGAACCTACACTACACAACCTGTAAAACCCAAGAGACAGAAGGAAACAATTAACCAGTCAAGTTCAGGATTTTGCTACTACTGCCATAGGAATGGACACTTGTGGAAGGACTGTAGACGCGCAAAAGGCCTGTGCCTAGTTTGCGGCGCATCCGATCATAGAATTGAAGACTGTTCCTATAGACGCAACTCAGCCAACACACCCACTATCTACCCGAAGCAGCCAGCTATCCAGACCCCTGCACCTAGTCTTGCACTTCCAGCACCACCTCCACATGGACCATCCCTACCTAGTCAGGAATCGATGTATCGGCTTACTCAGAAAAATATGTCGAGACGTCAAGCCTCCATCTTAACAGCCTTAGAACCTGAGACTAAGAACCAAGGTAACCCAGGTAACTCCCTCACTTTGATCAAAACATTTTGCAATATTTCTTCCTTCTAAATATTTTCATACACTACCAATAGTTCTGCCACCAAACTTCTTTGCACTATTACACTTTCCTTTTACAAATTTCGAGGACGAAATTTTTATAAGGAGGGTAGAATGTAACAACCCTAATTTCTTATACATTTTTTTTCCTATACAAAAATTTTCAAATATTTTTTTAAAAATCCACAAAGGGGTATTTTAGCCTGAGCACAAGATTTAGGTAATTATTTTTGTTTTTAATTATAAGCTACAAGAATAAAATAACTCCATGTTTAGTGTACAAGAATTTACTTTAAAATTTAATGTATACTTGGAGTATTTATTCTTGCTGCTATCAGTTTAAGTAATTAAAAACCACAATAATTACAAGAAGGAGTTTGTAGCTCATTGGTAATACCTTGCACTGCTGAACCAAGCCACCGGAGTTCAAATCCCATGCCCCATATTATTTTTGTATTTATTTTGTTTTATTTTTTTTTGGAAGTCAACGGTAAAAAGGCCATAACTCCCAAAATATGTACTGGACAACAAAAAGTAAAAATACCAAGTTGTTCCTCAGGAAAACCCCCGGCCATTGGACCCTTGACTCGGCCCGACTCGGCGCCGCCGGCCGGCGAATCGTCCGACTCGGTCCGGCCGATCCGGCCGGACTTGGCCGGACGGCCGAGTCACCAACTGAGAAAAGTTGGCTCTTGACTTGGTCAACCCTCTTGCATACTTATTATACCTGTATCGGTTTTGATTTGGCCAATAAATCCCTTTTACTCCTAGGTTTAATGATTTTTAATGAATTTTTAATGTTTTTTTTATATTTTCTTTTAATATTTTTTATCCTAACCCTAACCCTAGCCTAGCCCTATATAAAGACCCCTACCTTCTACCATTTCACCTCACCACTCTAAGTCTACTCTCTCAAATTCTCGAGAACTCGGTACGAAGAGCAAGAAGCGAAGCGCTGCCGAAATCGACGACGGATTCCGGCGACCGGATCAGAACCTTCGCGACGCTTTCGACGAATCGGCAACCACCACATCCCTTAGCTTCCTTAGCTTGTCCAAACCGTAAGTCCCATCCCTTCATCTCTCTTTTCTATAAGTGTAAAAATACGACTGTTTGGAACCCGACGGAAATCGAACAAACCGATTTCCGATTCGGTTTTTCTATAAATTTCCACTTGTCACCTAATACATATTATCTACCCATATTCATGTTGACTATTAATCACCCATAAACCAATTTAATCAAACTTTTTCACATGAAATGATAGCTTCTTTGCAATACCGTATTATTTTCATAAAAATACCATGAAGTTCATTTTTCTTAGTTTAATCAATTACCTCACTCCTAAATATGTTTATCTTGATCA
Organism: Agapanthus africanus; assembly: GCA_030015575.1. Classification (NCBI taxonomy): domain Eukaryota; kingdom Viridiplantae; phylum Streptophyta; class Magnoliopsida; order Asparagales; family Amaryllidaceae; genus Agapanthus; species Agapanthus africanus. Next base: position 88,070,639 of record JASDDO010000019.1, on the reverse strand, counting down.
CAAAACTTGTAGAACTCAATTTGAATGAAATTTCACACATAAAATGATAACGTTTTCGAATACCGTATTCTTGCGCTATAATACCTTTAAGTTTAACATAGCATGTTTTACCTTTAAACTTCACCAAAACCTAAAATAAGTCACGAGGTAATGACCTACCTCTACACACACTCAATATAACCCTAATTGATAGATATCAAAATACAGAATACGAAATTATAGGACTTTTCACTAAAATACCCTAATCTTTATAACCTTTATTGAAAGCTTTAAGTTGTAAACATTTCTAGATAAAATCTATTAATAAAATGAAAACACGATTGGTCATGGACATCGATCGTTTATCTAAACTGTCTTGTGGTTACTAGGCAAGTGTGTCTGAGGCTAGTGGTTTTTAATTAGGCCCACGACTGTGGTTCCTTCCCACTTACCTGGCACTTGCCTGGCCGCAATTGACGGTGAAGAGGCGATTTGAGGCTTCTAATGACTCATCGTTTAGACCTTAAAAGTAGGCTAGTTGGCTTAGGAAACCCTAACAACTAAAATACGGAAAACTATACGTTTTGCAAATAAATACCTTATATTTATAAAACGTTTTCCCAAATGAAAAGTATTTGTTAAACCTGAGCAAAGCGCCGCTACAACCCACTTTTGGGGAACCTGTTAGGGATAGTACGGTTCATCGTGCACCCGCAGGCTAGTAGTGCGAGATTCAGACCCCCGCAAGGAGCATTCGGTCTCACAAGGTTCAAAATACGATATTTAGGGAAAATGAGATTTTTTTAATAAAATATTTATATAAAATTATTCATGTGTTAATATATATATAATTATCATTTAAACACCTATTTTATCATAATATAAAGTTTCCACATTTTTCTAAAAAAAAATTACAAGATTAAAAGTTACACTAAAATACCATGAATTTCAGATAAAACAATTAATACTTTTATTAGGATATATTCACTAGAATAACACAAATAAAATTCACATTCATTATAACAATAAAGACGATTATTAAATACTTGAGGTGTATTTTGAAAACTATACAAAAGTACTTTTTACATAAAACCCCCTCAAGTTTTACAAATTACAATAGTGCCCCTAGCTAATATTGAACTTCAAATTATCTTCTTTTAGTCTGACTCGGGTTAGAGTCTGACTAATTTCTGACTTGAATATGATTCAAGTCAATCCATATTCATTTATATTCTAACACAATTGAATACATGAATCCCTGAATCCAGTTAACAATATATTCTTTTTGACTGAATCAAACCATGGATATTCATCCATTATCCTGATATTCCATTTACCTGATTATACAGTTATATCAAGTTTACTGATATCATGGTTTTGGTCAGTCACCCAACTTACATATTCCAATACAACAATACTGTTAAAACACTACGGGGTTTAAGGGATAGATTGGTACGGAAGGTGTTAAAGGTGGCACGAGGTGGTCAGATTAAGACACCTAACCTGAATCCTATTGCTGTTGTACCGTGGCATAACGGTTCCTTGTACTTTCCTTTTGCCCTGATCTCTAGCATATAGAGATCCCCCTCGTATACACTGGCATTCTTCTGTACCAAGCTACAAACAACAGCGTTACACAATGTTCCATAATATTCAACAATATAATACTTTAGAAAATACCGTTACTCTGTCATTCTCATTCTTCTTATTCTTTGGGACTTACCGAGCGACCTGTTCGCTGACGACATTCTATTTCTTTCTTCTTTGAATGTCGTCAGGTGCGTTGGACCAAGCTGAGATCGAGCCCACCGGTGAAGATTTGGAGCAGTTCCAAGAAGACCCAGAGCTCTAGATAATTGTACCTTGTTTTTTCCAGTATTTTTCATTTCTGTTATGCCACTGTTTAGGCATTGCTTTTTCATTCCAGTTGTATTTTCATTTCATGCATTGTACAAAGAATATTATTAATAAAAGTTGCTGTTATTTCAATATCATTTGTCTCTTGTGATTATTTTATATTGCTTAGCTACGCTTAGCGTATGTACTTCTGAGTATATACGTAGCGGACCTCGTCGCGTCCACTTCGCCATACACTGGGAAGCGGGGCGTGACAAGTTTTGTTGGTGGCCCATGCAGGTCAGAGCTGTATGAATCCTTGTCATGCAGTTCTGGTCTGCGTGAACAACCTAAGCAATATAACACAAGAAACAGCAACTTTAACATTCTTTACAATTCATGTTCCTTGAATCTTGCAAATCTCTATTCCTTGAAATCTTATCATTTCATGAATTTGAATCTGTCATAACCCAAATTTTTCTTCAGGGTTATGGATTCCCCGAACAACATCAGTACCAATGTCAACAACACACCTACACCTCCAACACTACCTCTCACATCTGCCGTTCCTGCTCCACCCAACGAGCAGACGGTTCTGCTTAAGGAAATCCAAAGCCTCCTGGTTGGACTGCAGCAGCAGACTGCCATATTATTGAACCGACCAGAAGCAGGAGCAACCGTCAGGAAACGCACTGCTACCCAGATGGCAAGAGGAACCTACACTACACAACCTGCAAAACCCAAGAGACAGAAGGAAACAATTAACCAGTCAAGTTCAGGATTTTGCTACTACTGCCATAGGAATGGACACTTGTGGAAGGACTGTAGGCGCGCAAAAGGCCTGTGCCTAGTTTGCGGCGCATCCGATCATAGAATTGGAGACTGTCCCTATAGACGCAACTCAGCCAACACACCCACTATCTACCCGAAGCAGCCAGCTATCCAGACCCCTGCACCTAGTCTTGCACTTCCAGCACCACCTCCACATGGACCATCCCTACCTAGTCAGGCATCGATGTATCGGCTTACTCAGAAAAATATGTCGAGACGTCAAGCCTCCACCTTAACAGCCTTAGAACCTGAGACTAAGAACCAAGGTAACCCAGGTAACTCCCTCACTTTGATCAAAACATTTTGCAATATTTCTTCCTTCTAAATATTTTCATACACTACCAATAGTTCTGCCACCAAACTTCTTTGCACTATTACACTTTCCTTTTACAAATTTCGAGGACGAAATTTTTATAAGGAGGGTAGAATGTAACAACCCTAATTTCTTATACATTTTTTTTTCCTATACAAAAATTTTCAAATATTTTTTTTAAAATCCACAAAGGGGTATTTTAGCCTGAGCACAAGATTTAGGTAATTATTTTTGTTTTTAATTATAAGCTACAAGAATAAAATAACTCCATGTTTAGTGTACAAGAATTTACTTTAAAATTTAATGTATACTTGGAGTATTTATTCTTGCTGCTATCAGTTTAAGTAATTAAAAACCACAATAATTACAAGAAGGAGTTTGTAGCTCATTGGTAATACCTTGCACTGCTGAACCAAGCCACCGGAGTTCAAATCCCATGCCCCACATTATTTTTGTATTTATTTTGTTTTATTTTTTTTGGGAAGTCAACGGTAAAAAGGCCATAACTCCCAAAATATGTACTGGACAACAAAAAGTAAAAATACCAAGTTGTTCCTCAGGAAAACCCCCGGCCATTGGACCCTTGACTCGGCCCGACTCGGCGCCGCCGGCCGGCGAATCGTCCGACTCGGTCCGGCCGATCCGGCCGGACTTGGCCGGACGGCCGAGTCACCAACTGAGAAAAGTTGGCTCTTGACTTGGTCAACCCTCTTGCATACTTATTATACCTGTATCGGTTTTGATTTGGCCAATAAATCCCTTTTACTCCTAGGTTTAATGATTTTTAATGAATTTTTAATGTTTTTTTATATTTTCTTTTAATATTTTTTATCCTAACCCTAACCCTAGCCTAGCCCTATATAAAGACCCCTACCTTCTACCATTTCACCTTACCACTCTAAGTCTACTCTCTCAAATTCTCGAGAACTCGGTACGAAGAGCAAGAAGCGAAGCGCTGCCGAAATCGACGACGGATTCCGGCGACCGGATCAGAACCTTCGCGACGCTTTCGACGAATCGGCAACCACCACATCCCTTAGCTTCCTTAGCTTGTCCAAACCGTAAGTCCCATCCCTTCATCTCTCTTTTCTATAAGTGTAAAAATACGACTGTTTGGAACCCGACGGAAATCGAACAAACCGATTTCCGATTCGGTTTTTCTATAAATTTCCACTTGTCACCTAATACATATTATCTACCCATATTCATGTTGACTATTAATCACCCATAAACCAATTTAATCAAACTTTTTCACATGAAATGATAGCTTCTTTGCAATACCGTATTATTTTCATAAAAATACCATGAAGTTCATTTTTCTTAGTTTAATCAATTACCTCACTCCTAAATATGTTTATCTTGATCACAAAACTTGTAGAACTCAATTTGAATGAAATTTCACACATAAAATGATAACGTTTTCGAATACCGTATTCTTGCGCTATAATACCTTTAAGTTTAACATAGCATGTTTTACCTTTAAACTTCACCAAAACCTAAAATAAGTCACGAGGTAATGACCTACCTCTACACACACTCAATATAACCCTAATTGATAGATATCAAAATACAGAATACGAAATTATAGAACTTTTCACTAAAATACCCTAATCTTTATAACCTTTATTGAAAGCTTTAAGTTGTAAACATTTCTAGATAAAATCTATTAATAAAATGAAAACACGATTGGTCATGGACATCGATCGTTTATCTAAACTGTCTTGTGGTGACTAGGCAAGTGTGTCTGAGGCTAGTGGTTTTTAATTAGGCCCACGACTGTGGTTCCTTCCCACTTACCTGGCACTTGCCTGGCCGCAATTGACGGTGAAGAGGCGATTTGAGGCTTCTAATGACTCATCGTTTAGACCTTAAAAGTAGGCTAGTTGGCTTAGGAAACCCTAACAACTAAAATACGGAAAACTATACGTTTTGCAAATAAATACCTTATATTTATAAAACGTTTTCCCAAATGAAAAGTATTTGTTAAACCTGAGCAAAGCGCCGCTACAACCCACTTTTGGGGAACCTGTTAGGGATAGTACGGTTCATCGTGCACCCGCAGGCTAGTAGTGCGAGATTCAGACCCCCGCAAGGAGCATTCGGTCTCACAAGGTTCAAAATACGATATTTAGGGAAAATGAGATTTTTTTAATAAAATATTTATATAAAATTATTCATGTGTTAATATATATATAATTATCATTTAAACACCTATTTTATCATAATATAAAGTTTCCACATTTTTCTAAAAAAAAATTACAAGATTAAAAGTTACACTAAAATACCATGAATTTCAGATAAAACAATTAATACTTTTATTAGGATATATTCACTAGAATAACACAAATAAAATTCACATTCATTATAACAATAAAGACGATTATTAAATACTTGAGGTGTATTTTGAAAACTATACAAAAGTACTTTTTACATAAAACCCCCTCAAGTTTTACAAATTACAATAGTGCCCCTAGCTAATATTGAACTTCAAATTATCTTCTTTTAGTCTGACTCGGGTTAGAGTCTGACTAATTTCTGACTTGAATATGATTCAAGTCAATCCATATTCATTTATATTCTAACACAATTGAATACATGAATCCCTGAATCCAGTTAACAATATATTCTTTTTGACTGAATCAAACCATGGATATTCATCCATTATCCTGATATTCCATTTACCTGATTATACAGTTATATCATGTTTACTGATATCATGGTTTTGGTCAGTCACCCAACTTACATATTCCAATACAACAATACTGTTAAAACACTACGGGGTTTAAGGGATAGATTGGTACGGAAGGTGTTAAAGGTGGCACGAGGTGGTCAGATTAAGACACCTAACCTGAATCCTATTGCTGTTGTACCGTGGCATAACGGTTCCTTGTACTTTCCTTTTGCCCTGATCTCTAGCATATAGAGATCCCCCTCGTATACACTGGCATTCTTCTGTACCAAGCTACAAACAACAGCGTTACACAATGTTCCATAATATTCAACAATATAATACTTTAGAAAATACTGTTACTCTGTCATTCTCATTCTTCTTATTCTTTGGGACTTACCGAGCGACCTGTTCGCTGACGACATTCTATTTCTTTCTTCTTTGAATGTCGTCAGGTGCGTTGGACCAAGCTGAGATCGAGCCCACCGGTGAAGATTTGGAGCCGTTCCAAGAAGACCCAGAGCTCTAGATAATTGTACCTTGTTTTTTCCAGTATTTTTCATTTCTGTTATGTCACTGTTTAGGCATTGCTTTTTCATTCCAGTTGTATTTTCATTTCATGCATTGTACAAAGAATGTTATTAATAAAAGTTGCTGTTATTTCAATATCATTTGTCTCTTGTGATTATTTTATATTGCTTAGCTACGCTTAGCGTATGTACTTCTGAGTACATACGTAGTGGACCTCGTCGCGTCCACTTCGCCGTACACTGGGAAGCGGGACGTGACAGTGTTTTTTGATACGAGAATGTTTATTCATGTTATGATTACGTGTTCCTGGATTAGCTTTGGGTTAGTTGCGAAACCCTAGAGTAGTTGTTATACCCACATACGCACACACAGACTTGCATACATTACTTTCTTGTGCGCCGATTGGGATGTGTATATATGTATATATGCGTGGGTATGGGACTATGCATATGTACATTCATATACACATGCATGGATAATGAGGATAGTACTTGGGATTTAAGATGAGTCGATGAGATTTGATTTGAGGCCGTGAGATCGGTGATATAGCAGGGTTCGTATTTGAGATACGACATGACGTTGTAACGGGTCTTGACGTAGTGTTTCACACACGTGCATGCATACTTAGGCGGTATCAGTATTGTACTAGACGTAGATCAGTACCCCGATCATGATGTTTGATAAAGAGGATACCAGGTGAATAGTATGATGAATGTGATATTGCCCCGTACCCAGATTTGGGATGCCGTACGACGGATTTACGTACGAGCTATATTGATGATTGATCCGCACTCTTGACTTGGGATGCCTGCTTATAGATATGGTATCGGATATGATATTATTGAGGCGGAATCACCGACTGTATATATACAGGTATGTATATGTATCGACTCAGATGATAGGCGGTTTCCTTACCTGTAGTTCAGCTTGTTAGTTCAGCCGTATAGTTTAGTGTAGTTGTTAGATTAGATTAGACTACTACCTATTTCAAAACTAGCGGATCGTGGGTATTTTAAAAGACAGGTCAAGGGATCTACGGATATTTCAAAAGACGTATCCTTTCTTAAAAACCACCGTAGCCCCTATTTTCAAAACCCCGCGATTCGTGTTATTTCAAATGGCACCATTGTTTAATATTTAGCTCTCGCTCATTTTGGTTGCTCGCTCCGCATCGCATATTTACATTGTTATTTCATATTGCATTGTTGACATTATGCTGTTAGGACACCAGCACTATTACCGATGATGCGTATGTACCACATACACTTACTTGCCGGCTCACACACATCTTCATCGGTAATTGCCATGTCACGTACACCTTAGAAAATATTATTGCTTAACTTAGCTTGATAGCCAGTAGTTTGACATAATATTAGTGTACATACCTTATATGCCAGCTTAGATATTGTAGTTATTACTTGTCGCTTCATGCATACTGTTATTCATTCTCATGCTTATATTCATGGTTTTACATGCTATTGATGATTCAGATTTCCATGATATTTTCTGGATTTGGAGGAAAACCGCAAAACATATATAAACTGCTTTCTCTCTTTTTAAATAAAAATGCGGTTTTCCCATGATGTATGAGTCGTCCACCATGAGTTTGTTGATGGATTTCGAGACCCGATTCGAGAAGTTGGATGAACCGTTTCGGGTACATGGTGGGCCCGATGCGGTACCCTGGGGCGAGAAGGCCGTGTTGTTGACGTTGAGCCTGGCAGGGGAGCACTACCGACCGGTGATATTACCCGACGCGTCGGATATCCGGAGGATACCGTCGTGGTCTTGAGATGGATGGTAGGGGCCGGTCTGGACTGACGGCGCCCTAGATATTGAGATTGAGACATTGAGATTTCGAGATATTGAGGTACTGAGATTTGAAGATACAGGCCAGTCCGGATAGCCGGAGCCTGAGGTTTCGAGACTTTGAGATTTATGTTTTGTGTCGATGCTAGACACTGTTGATACTGATTTCATTTAAGACACCTCATTTTAAAAATACAAAGGAAATCTCACTAAATTATGAAAACAGTTTCTTCATTTACATGTAATCTGTTTTCATGCATTCATACCTCATTCATGATATATTGCTACCTGAGGCACTGACACGGGCACATGAGATTATACTCTGGTTAGATATTTACCCTAGTCATTGTTATAGACTGCTGGTTTTATTTGAGGATTATATATATTGATCGTATGACCTAGGATTGCGTCATACGCGATTTCTATTCGTAGATGTTTTTCTATTCACGAGTTGGCAACTCACCCCCGTTGTGCCCCAGTTTCTTGCAGGTTTCGCCGTACAGGTTTCTTTACGGCTTTGCGGGTACAGTTTCGTTCGGGTGACTTGCTAGTAGGTGGGTTTATTTGTATCGTACCCATCATTCTACATTGTATATTATTATTCAGTTGTATCTAGAAGTTCCATCAACCAAACATGTATTTATTTCAGAGATAGAGACCAGTGATGTTATTCTTTCGACCTTAGAGTCGCGCGTTATATTTTTGTGGATTTCGTGTGGTTTTGAGTTTCCTTTTTGAGTTTTGATCCTCGCCCTTGGCGTTGTATATTATATTGCTGGTGTAGTTGTGACCGTCGATTGACTAAGAGCTAGCTCCCGCTTGGGGATGCCTTTTTATTGATTTCGTATACTATTCATGTTGTATCCCGTTTGGGAGCCAGTATTTACAAAGGAGACTCTGCCGAAATTTTCAGGAAATACTTGATGTTTTTAAAACCGCATAACTCGGCTTATGCTATTAAAACTACTTGATTTTAAATTGGTTTTCCTTCACTCTACTACTTTTCTTGGTTTTGGATTTCTGGGTTTTCGGCTTACTTAGATTACGTACGCCTCGAGACGTTTCGTAGTTTAAGTGCCGGTCATGTTCCATACTTTCGGGGCGTGACAAGAGGAATGCTGGAGAATCAAAAGAAACAGACTGAACTGATCCAGCAATAAGCGGACTCGTTTCAGGAAGGTTTGCAGATCGTTCAGCAGTCTGTGAACAATGTTGGAGCTAAACCAGTTGACCGAGTAGGGACCGTAGCAGATTTCAGACGTTTGGGTACGTCTACATTTACTGGTTTGGAGGAGCCGTTGCCAGCGGAGCAGTGGCTAGTTAACACAGAGAACTTGCTTATTGCGGCGCAGATTCCAGATGAGAAAAGAGTTGATGTGGTACGCATTCAGTTAGTGGACTACGCCCGAGAATGGTGGCTTGTGGAAGAGAACCGCTTGCCCAAGCCGATCAAGTGGGCGGATTTTCAAAGAGTTTCCTGGAGAAGTTCTTCCCGCGGACTGCACGGGAGGAAATGGAAGAGAAATTCATCGGGCTAAAGCAGAATGGAGCACCCGTAGATGTGCATGCAGCAGAATGGACAAGATTCAGCAGATTCGCTGGACCTTTAGTTGCCAACGATGCAGACAGGGCACGAAGGTTCATGCGCAGCTTGGACGTGGACATCCAGAGGCAGATTGTCTCCCTGGGTTTGACCACTTTCTCACAAGTACTTGCGGCAGCCCGAGAGCAGCAGAGTTTATCTGGGATGAAGGGGAGTTTGCAGCAGACAGCAGTTGCGGTAAGGAAGCCAGCATTTATACCAAACCGAGCTCATGGTTGCAGAGGTATTCCAGTAGACCGTCGAGGTGTAGCACTCATGAAGAAGCCTGTTGTCGTCGATCGAAGAAAGAGCATGACCTGTAACTACTGCAATTTACCTGGCCACATGCAAAAGGATTGTCGAAGGAGGCTGGGACTCTGTTTGGTTTGTGGAGCGGCAGATCACGCCGTTAGTGTTTGTCCGTCGAAGCTTCGTACGAGAGATGATTTTCAGAAGCCTCCGCAGAGACCGTTCCAAGAACAGAAACAGCTGACTCAAGGACCTAATCAGGCTCTAGCTTTTACCTTGACAGCTGAGGAAGCTAAGGCGTCAGGAGAAGTTGTTTCAGGTACTCTACTCGTTCATGGTTTTCCCGCATTAGCGTTATTTGATTCTGGTGCATCCCATTGTTTTATGTCATCCAAGTTTTTAACTACACACTCGATTGACTACACGACCCTGTCTAGTTTCTGGGACATACACACTGGGAATGGGAAAATCATAGCTAGTAGGGAATGTAAAGATTGTACAGTTGTTGTGTGCGGACGGGAGCTTTTTGCAGATTTCTTGGTGATTGATACGGGCAGCTACGAAGTCGTCTTGGGAATGGATTTTCTTGGCACTTTCCACGCTCACATTGATTGTAGGGCAAGGAAGGTAATTTTCCAGATTCCCGGACATCCCGAGTTTAGCTTCACTGGAGGAAGCAGTTTTGTCGGGCCAGTCGAGTTTAGGGCTAGGCCGACAAACAGTATTCTTGCAGCAATGGAAGTTGATAAAAGTGAAGAACCGGCTGTTGTTCGTGATTTTATGGACGTGTTTGAAGATATATCGGGTTTACCGCCGAAGCGAGACGTGGAGTTCGCAATTGATCTTATTCCTGGTGCAGCGCCAGTATCCAAAGCGTATTATCCAATGGCACCAGTAGAGTTGGAAGAAGTCAAGAAACAGGTTGCTGATTTGCTTGAGAAGGGTTGGATTCGAAGCAGTAACTCGCCTTGGGGAGCTCCAGTTCTTCTATTGAAGAAGAAAGATGGCACAAGTAGGATGTGCATCGACTATCGAGAATTAAACCGGGTGACTATTAAGAACAAGTACCCGATCCCTTGCATTGGCGTACTTTTCGAGCAGCTTAGTGGCGCGAGGGTATTCTTGAAGCTGGATTTGCGATCCGGATATCATCAGATCCGAGTGAAAGCAGAAGATATTTGCAAGACGGCGTTCCGAACTCGGTATGGACATTACGAGTACTTAGTGATGCCCTTCGGAGTAACGAATGCGCCGGTAGTATTCATGGACTTGATGAACCGAATCTTTTCACCATTCTTGGATCAGTTTATTGTGGTGTTCATTGACGATATTCTAGTTTACTCGAAGAGTTTTGAAGAGCATACTGAGCATTTGAAGATCGCACTGTAAACATTGAGACGAGAGAAGTTATATGCGAAGATGAGTAAGTGCGAGTTTTGGCTGGAGGAAGTAAAGTTTTTGGGGCATGTTGTGTCTGGCGATGGAATTGCCGTCGATCCAGAAAAGATTGTAGCAGTTCGAGATTGGCCGACTCCAAAGAATGTCGCTGAGATAAGAAGTTTCCTTGGACTAGCCGGATACTACAGGAGATTTGTGGAGAACTTTGCTCGTCTGGCAGAGCCGTTGACCAAGCTTACGCGCAAGGAGGTACCTTTTGTATGGACAGATAAATGTGCGTTAGCTTTTGAGACGTTGAAGCAGAAGTTGATAACCGCCCCTATTCTGACCGTGCCAGACAATTCCGGAGGATTGGTGATTCATAGCGACGCATCTGGGAAAGGATTGGGATGTGTTTTGATGCAGCATGGAAAAGTTGTAGCGTACGCATCGAGACAGTTGAAGACCCATGAGAAGAATTATCCAACTCATGACTTGGAGCTTGCGGCTGTGATTTTCGCTTTGAAGATTTGGAGACACTACCTTTTAGGAGAAAGGGTCGAAGTTTTCACGGATCATAGGAGCTTGAAGGATGTGTTCACGCAGAAGGAGCTTAATATGAGGCAACGAAGATGGTTGGAGCTGATGGCTGACTACGATCTTGATCTTAAGTACCATCTGGGGAAGGTTAATGTCGTGCCGGATGCGCTTAGTCGGTTACCAGCAATTCAGGTGTTAACTACGCAGAAGGAGCTTGTTGAAGATTTTCGAAGATTTGACTTGGAGGTTGTGCTACCATATTCTACGGGATAGTTGATGCAACTGCAAGTACATTCATCGTTGGTCGGGGATATTAAAGCAGCACAATCGCAGGATCCTAGACTGCAAAAGTTTCGAGGACAGGTTGAAGCCGGACTACGAACAGATTTATTGATCCACGAAGATGGTTCATTAAGGTATGGTAGCCGTTTATGTGTGCCAAAGGGAGATATTCATGAAAAGCTTATGAAGGAGGCACACAGTTCAGCTTATTCTGTACATCCAGGAGGCACAAAGATGTACCGAGATATTCGACAGCATTTCTGGTGGGAGGGCATGAAACGGGAGATTGCTCGCTTTGTGGCGAAGTGTTTGGTGTGTCAGCAAGTTAAGGCTGAACATCAAAGGGTTGCTGGTTTATTGCAACCACTTCCGATTCCTCAGTGGAAGTGGGAACATATAACCATGGATTTCATGACGGCTTTACCGTGAAGCCCTAAAGGCAACAATGCTGTATGGGTGATTGTTGATCGTTTGACCAAGGCACCTCACTTTATCCCTTTTCGGGTTGGTCAATCAACAGAGACTTTGGCAGAGCGGTACATGCAAGAGATTGTAAGATTGCATGGAGTACCGGTAAGTATCGTGTCCGATCGGGACACTCGGTTCTTATCACACTTCTGGAGGAGTTTACAGGAAAGTTTGGGGACTCGATTGAAATTTAGCACAGCTTATCATCCTCAAACCGACGGTCAGTCGGAGAGAACAATCCAAACTCTTGAGGATATGTTGAGAGCATGCATGTTGGACTTCAAGGGGTCTTGGGAGGATCATCTGCATTTGGTGGAATTTTCTTACAACAACAGTTTTCAGGCAACTATCTAGATGGCTCCATTTGAAGCATTGTATGGTCGTAAATGCTATTCACCGGTTTGTTGGGACGATGTCGGTGAACGAAGATTATTGGGACCAGATTTGGTTGTGCAGACAGTTGAGAAGGTTAACACTATCAGAAATCATATGAAGGCAGCTCAAGACCGACAGAAGAGTTGGGCAGACACGTCAAGAAGACCTCTAGAGTTCGCCGTGGGTGATTTGGTATTCTTGAAGATATCACCGACTAGAGGGGTGATTCGTTTTGGAAGTCGAGGAAAGCTTAGTTCTCGATTCGTTGGACCCTTTAAGATCTTGGAGCGTGTTGGTGTGGTAGCGTATCGTTTGGCGTTACCGCAGTCTTTGGTGAATGTGCACGATGTGTTTCACGTATCTCAACTCCGTAGGTATGTTCGAGATGAAACGCACGTATTAGATCATTCGGAGCTAACAGTACGAGAAGACTTGACTTTTGAGGAGCGACCGATTGAAATCATAGATCGAAGGGAAAAAGTTCTTAAGAACAAGGTGATCCCTCTTGTGCTTGTTTCTTGGGGTAATCGCTCGCATGGAGAGTCCACTTGGGAACGAGAAGATGAAATCCGGCAGAAGTTTTCTCATCTTTTCTTGTAGTTATCTATCTTTGTATTCTTGGAATTTCGAGGACGAAATTCTTTTTGTAGTTGGGTATAATGTAACATCCGAGCCCAATGCTACTAACTTCAGTTACCGTTTGAACGTAGTGTGGCACTTATTTCATTTATCTTGATTGATTGTTACTTATTGTAATTTTACCCCGTTAATTCAATTTTGCATATAACAATTTATGGTATCTAAAATAAAATTAAAAATATTCATCTTGGCCTGCTTGACATCCCTAACCCCGTTGTAGCTTCCGTGCGTCGTGTTCTCGTCCCGTTCAGTGAAACGGGCGAGTTTGGACGGCTACGTGCACGTACGTGTGTCCGTTTTGGGGGTATGCTTTTTGATCATAAAACACTTCATTTTAAATTTTGGATCCCGCCTAAAATTTTATTATTTCAATTTCAAATTTTTGGACCCGACCCGGGCGCAATTTGGAAATGTTTTACTTTGCGCCAAAATCCCAAATTTTAATATTTTTAAACCATCGTATATTCAATTCTTTTAACCATCTTATATATTTTAAACCATATAATATTTCTAAGATTTCTAAACCTTTCACAAAATTTCCAATCTCAACCAATCAGCTTTCTCCATTATCCCGTGGGCCCCACACCTCATTACTCTCTCTCCCCGTCGCGCTCTCTCTTTCTCTCTCCCCCGTCTCTTTCTCTCCCCTCATCCTTCTCTCTCTCCTCTATTTCTATCTTCCTCCTCCTATATTTTCTTTTTCACGTAACCAAAACCCAGTCCCAGCGAACCCTAGCCGCCGTGCCCCTCACCACTGCAGCCCCAACGCCGACACTACCATCACCAGCATCGTCGCCTCCTCGCCCTCGACCAATCCACCGCGCCTCCTTCCTCATTCCCTTCTTCCCGTGCACCCTGCACCTTCACCGCGGCCACCTGCACCCCTGCACGCGTTCGCGCCGCCGTGAGTCGCCGCCGATGACCTCGTCCCTGTGTCCCCGGTCTCCGTGCGCACCCAGTAAGTCTCTTCTCCTTCCTCCTCTTTTCCTTTCTCCTTTTCCTTCTCTGTCGCGATTTTTTCTTGATCTGCAGTTGGTCGCTGTCGTCATAGGCCACCGCCGGAGCTCCGTCGACGCGGTCGACCGTCACCACCCGTCGCACAGATCCTCGTGAGCATTTCCCTTCTCCATCCTCCCTCCTTTCTTCTTTATTTTCTTTTCTTTTCTTGTTGTAATCTTGATCATTCACTGTTCTATTCTTGGTCGGAATCTGGCTGTGCCGGCGACGCGTCCCGACGTTCCAGCGAGGTACCCCGCCCCGTGTGGTTCCACTGTTCGTCGTTTGGGTTCATTTCGTGAACCGTGCGCCCGTCGCGAGATTTCCCCGCCGACGTTTAACGTTCCGTTTTCCCGATTCGCGACCCGTCGAGGCAAGTACCCCTTGCTACATGCTAAACAATATTTATATACATATTAATGACACCCTAACCTATAAATTTAACTTTGGTACGATCATTTCTATTTTTCGTGTTCAATATTGTTATATAACATTTTATCTTTCAAACTTGGAACCTATATATGTAAATATCATTGCACCCATGAAGTCTTAATTTGGTAACATGATTAAATGGCTATAATTGTCTTAATGCATTCTCATAATGTTGAAATCATCTCTGTGACACAATTGATAACTGTATTGCTAATTGAATGAATCTGCCTATTGCTTAATTCATTACTTATATCATGTTGTTGATACCCATGCTTGATTATATAACTGATTGTGAGTACACCTATGATATCGCTTGCTTCTTGACCTGTTTTGCTACCTACATATTGATTGACCCGACATGGTACCGTATACTGTTTGACTTGACCTGATGTACCATGACCTGACCAGTCACCTGATCTTGTGTCTAATGCCAACAAACCTGACATGTAGTCCTATGGACCGTTCCCGTTGTCTATCCAGACAAGCCTGTTTACCTGATCCTGTATTGGCATTAGTTTCTTGATTTCGGGATACCTGACTTGACTTACATTTATAACTTGGGGGTATGGGGAAATCAAAGGTGAAACCTGACTTGTAACTCAACAGTTCATTACCTGTTCTGATGTGTACACATTCCTGTTTGGTGCCTAGCGGCATGTCTCGGTTTCAGCCCGAGAATATTGAGGCCGTGGTCCCGGGTATGTACGGGATACTACTGAGTGTACACATTCCTGTTTGGTTCCTAGCGGCATGTCTCGGTTTCAGCCCGAGAATATTGAGGCCGTGGTCCCGGGTATGTACGGGATACTACTGAGTGTACACATTCCTGTTTGGTGCCTAGCAGCATGTCTCGGTTTTAGCCCGAGAATATTGAGGCCGTGGTCCCGGGTATGTACGGGATACTATTGAGTTACATCGATGATTCATCAATTTGGTTTCAAAGACTTTAGAATAGAGAACCTGATAGAATAGCCCAGTTTGCCCACTACACACTACCCTGCACTGCTCTGATTTATATTATTGTTACCCTTGCTTTATTCATGTTTATATCCGCATTGCCTGTTTATTATGTTATTACTTGATGATTTGACGCGCTGACGTCTGGGTTTTGCATGGCCCAGATTCTGTACCGCTGTCGCAGCTCGAGCAGGAGTACTTCAGCCGACATGCTGAGCTGTGAGTGTTAGCAGTAGTTAGCTTTTCTTTACTGCATTTTATTCCTGATGTGAGCCCGCATTATGTGACATACATTCCAGTTATTTTGTATTGGATCTTTCGCTTCCGCATTTATTTATTCTTGACTCATGTTATCTTGGATTATGGACATGTTTTAGATAGTTTTATTTTGTTCTTGATATCTCTACAGCCGTAATGTGACTGTGGATGGATACTTCCTACCCACAGTTAGAATGGTTGGTTATGTCACGTGCCCACTTTAGCGTACTCTGGGAAGCGGGGCGTGACAAGATCCCAGAATTTTTAATTCACAAAAATTAATTTCAATTAATCCTTGATGGATTTTTCATCATCATTATAGAGCCAGGCTCTTTAAGGAATTTTATTCCTTCGTGATTAGGGTGTGACAAATGTCACTCTGTCATAGAGCTTTGCTCTCAACGGGAGATTTTCTCCTTTTCCCAAGAGATTTCTCATTTAATGAGAATTTCCTTGAGGATCTCCTCATTAATTAACAGTCTCATCCAATGATGAGGCTGTTTTTATTAATAATTTTTAATCGATGAATTGTCATCTAGATTTTGTGGGTCCCCCTTTGGCCCCCCTTTTCACTGCATTGCAGTGTAGTGCAACTTTTAAAGTACCAAGTGTCAGAATTTTAAAATTAAATTATAGCACTGACAGTTGATTTCTGTCCCCCCCTTTTGCAAGCAACATGTCTTTTGATACTTTGTTTCCGTTCGTTCGTTCAGAGGGAGGATTTCCAGGAGCACCTGTAGACTGGGAAGTCCTAGCTTTGATCAGAGACCATGATCCAGAACATAAGAATCTTCACCTCTGGGGGTCATGGTACAATCAGATTATCAGCGGTTGACAAAGCTTTTCGTGCGCGGTACCCTCGGAGCCCATCATGGCGATCCATTACGCCAACTCACCCTCGGTGAACTATGCCGTGGAGATGGTTAATTGGACTTCAGAAGGCCTTCTTCAGCCCGCTATAGCTTCGATCCCCGTTCAGCCTCCCATGGTTTTAGATATCTTGGGACGCCGTATTTGTCAAGGCGAGGCGCGGCCGTGGGGGCAACCATATAATATAGGTCTGATTCCTCGTCATCCGACCGGTTATTTGCAATGGGCCCGCTACATTCTGTCAGCGAAGAAGTCGCAGTTGTTGAGGCTTGGGTTGTATACCGCCGTTTATACTTCTCTTTTCCAGTATCTTACGCTTCCCACCTGGTGGGTTAAGGTCTTTTTGGAGCAGTGGAATATCTCTACTCACACCTTCCTTTCATTGGACCGGGAAATGTCAATCTCCTTAGAGGAATTTGCAGAAGTTTCTGGCTTACCGGTCTTAGGGGAGTATTATGAGGAGCTGCTTCCCACAGACGAATACGTCTTTGGTGCCAAGCCAGTGATAATGGGCCTTACTCCGATGAATGCCGTTCAACACCAATTTCTTAGTTTGATCAAAGTGTTGAATATCTACGATGGTCTTTTCCTCGAATCTGGGAGCCGCGGGGTTAGTTTCGAGGATTTCATCGCTCGCTTTCTCCACCCGAAAGTCCTCTCGAAAGAAGCTGTTAAATTTGCTACGCTTGACGACCCTTTTGGCTTAGGTTTAGACAACCTGCCAACGATGGAGGTAGATCAGAAGAGTTTCATCCTTCCCAACTCTCCAGTTGTTCCTTTTGCGGAGATTGCAGTCCCTGGGATGGATGAGGAAGCATTCTTTTTGGGATTTCTTAGGCTATGGTTGAGCTGGTTCGCGCTCCTGATGCACCTTCGCCGTATGATGCCATCTGTTTTTTACCTGGCTCACCAGATGACTATTGCGGTGAAAGTGGCTGTCGGGGTCGCCGGCTTAGCCCATCTGTATTATGGCTTTAGTCAAGCGGCGGATACTACTGAACCCGTAGTACAGCATGTGAACTTCTCGATGCATTACTTCATGTTATGGCTCGAGCTACATGCACTTGGCGTTTTTGGTATCCATAGAAGGCCTTCATTCTATGACAGATGCAGCTTCCCCCGGATTATGCGATTAGTCGGCGCCTCAATTGTAAATCCGTCACCGCAGGATGCTAGAGGTTTGCTCCTTCGTCCCCGCACGGTTGGAGACGGGATGACCTTCACCGATAAGGTGTTAACCGTCGGAAAAGAGCCTGCCACAACGGTGCGGCTATTGCAGGATATTTTCAAAGATGGATCCTAAGTTTTGACAGCTCGAGAGATCCTCCATTTATATTCTATCAGACCGGGCTTCCTGGTATTTAGGCAAAATGATGCGGTGCTTTTCATGAGATATAATCCGTATCGTTTTGCCCAACAATTGAGCTATAATCAAGGAGTGCCGCTAGAAGCTTTCTTGTTGGAACCCACTGCCACTGAAGAGGGGATGCGGAGCGCGCTGCATCACTTCATGCGTTTGAATACGGGCTCTCACTTCTTTATCAGCGAGCTGAGTTGCGTCCCACGGATCCTTAATGTGTATACGGCATGGTACCAGCATTCGACGGGCGCCGTTATTAAGGAAGAAAGGCGGTTGCTTCTTGATCGCAAAAGTGCACCTCCTGCCAGTGATCGCAAAATCCCTTTGAAGCGACGAACCACTGTCCCCCCTCCGCTAAGAGAAGTCACTGCAGTCGAGCCTCCACGTGTGCTAAGCCCTACGCACGGGTTTCCCCGTGCTCCCATAGAGACGGTGGATGTACCATTGGTGCCCCGTGCTCCCGCGGAGACGGTAAACGTAGCTTCACCCGAATCTGGTGTGGGCTCGAATATCGGGACTCGTCGCCCCAAGGTGCCCACCAAGCGTAAGCTCGTGCTTGCCGCGACTGGAGCTCGCGCACAGAAGAAGAAGGAGAAGTCTCTCTTCTCTGCCGATGTCGTATTTGGTCAGGAGCCTCATGCTCCTTATAGTGAGGGCTTGAGCGAGTATGGGACAAATGAGGGCTTATTTATGCCGCCAGATGATACTGATCTGTCGGCTGCCATCGCAGCTTCTGAGCAATTGGCAAGCCGCGAAGAGGGGTTGGCTATCCTCGCGCGATCAGGTAATCATTAGTTGTATTCTTCTCCATTACATCGTACTTCTATTATTGTGTTTTGACTGACGTTTTTCCTTCTTTAACAGGCATCTCCACTGAAGAAGCTCTTGCAGCTTCTCTCAAGACTTTTGAGGAAGAGAAAAGATTTCGAGCATCCTTAGGCATCAGTATGCTTCGGTTTATCGTGTCTCTGCTCCCGTTTTTTTATATGGGTGATCTGACCCCGCTTTATCTTATCGCAGGGACCACAATGCCGATCCCGCAAGCTGATGCGGAGATTCTTCCCGGGCCAGCCATCGGAGTCCCGGCCTTTTCGGCACTGCCGAAAGAGGCCTTACTCAAACGACCGATGACGGAAGGCCTGACGGCTCCAGAGGTAACCCTTGGTGCGGACGATGACGTCCTGTTGATGGAGGCGTCTAGAAGGTCCGCTTTGACGGCTCGGGAAGAAAGGAAGCACCGAATGCGCGTAGCAAGGGAGCGTAGTGCTGCCTTAGCCGCGGGTGCGGGTTCGAGCACCGCTACCCCTGCCCCTGCTCCCTCAGAGGAATCTCCGGTTGCCTTGTTTATTGCTTACAGACGGGCGGCACGTGCGGCTCGGGAAGCAAACGGTAAATCAGCTCAAGGTAATGTGCCGTGAGGTTCCGTTGTCAAAGTTTTAAGTATCAATTCTCATATATCCTATCTTGCAGAGCCGAGTCTTCCCAAAGAGGTGGCGGCGACCGCTGAGCTTGAGGTAGCGGTGGAGGAGGTAGCTGTGATTGCCGAACCCAAGACAGCGATAGGCAAGGTGGCTGTAATTGCCGGGCTCGAGGTAGTGACTGGTAAGTCAGTCACGATTGCCGAGCCTGATATAACTGTAGGTGAGATGGCTACAGCCGTTGAGCCCGAGGTGGCCGCTCCTTCTCAAGAGTTGGGCACCGCCCCAATCATTGCTCTTTCTACCTGCGACCCTTTGCTATCTCCTGGCGTTGCGAGCGTTACGACGGCTCTGGTAGAGTCAGGGGATGAGGCGACAGGAGGTGAGACCTTCCCGATGGAAAAGGATGGAGCAGTTGCTGTATCAAGTGACGCCCTTATCGCGGTTCCGACTGGCGACTCACTAGGTAGATTTTGGATCATTTCTTTTATTTTATTCTGCAATCTTTTTCAATCTTTCCTGACCGGGTTTATCTTGTTTCTAATGCAGGTGCGGCTAGTGCTGATGTCGCGCTATCCGAGGCAATGCCATCAGCTACTGCCTTGACGGTGACACCTCCTCTACCCTCTCTCATACCATCTCAGATGTTGGAAGGTGCAGATTCGTGACCCATCAGTCTTATTCTTTTTAAGCTGTATAATTTATGTACTGACGTTGCATTACCGTGTCCTTGCAGGAGTCCTTTTCGACCGCCTGTATCAGGTGCTGTACCCACACTTCTCTTTCCTGTCAGAAATTAGTCCGTTTGCTGGTGTCGGTGAGTATCTTTTCTAAACGACGTCCTTTCTTTAACGGGCAGTCTCATTACTGCTAACTCTTCTTTATGTTGCTTGTAGCCTTACAAATTGAAAGAGGGGACGAGGCTGTCGTTGCGCTACCAGCACTCCCAGCTCTACCCCTTGCTGCAGCTGGTATATTAGACTCTATTTTCTTTGTGTATGTATATTCTTTATTTCTCGAGCCGTGATCTGACTATGATTTATTTTACAGCAATCACATCGACTCCAGCCTCTTTCGAGTCTCGCATTATGATGCCGGCAGGGCCCTTCTCCAGACGTCCGTCCTCGAAAGGCGCTGTGAATAGTCTGCGCATGCTGAGCGACTATATTGAGGAGCTCGATATGGAGACTCCCACATCTGCTGTGGATTTTGCCGCGGAGGTTAACCCTATGCTGGCAACGCTCGTGAACTTTCATGGTGAGGGCGTCGTTGAGTCCCGGGTTAATCGCTGCAGAGAAATCGAGGCTTGCCTGCATGAGCTTGAGCTTAGGCGTCCTGCACCTGAGACTCTGGCTGCGAGCACTCAATGGGCTGCATGGATCGAGCAGAGCACTTCTTACTTCCACCATCTTGAATAAGAAGTGGCTTTAAAGCAGAAGGAATGTAAAGAAATTTCAAGCGAATCTGCTCGACTGCATACTCAGGTTGATGCGAATGCTGCCCAGTTGAAAGTTACCCTCGAAGGCCTTCTGCGATGCATTTCTGATGGGTTAATATTGAGGCAGAAGCTCGACGTCGTCGATCGGGATGCACAAGATCGTGAAGCATCTCAGCCGGCCGCCGAGGAACAACTTTCGTCTTACTTGCAGCAGCGAGCCCAGGTCGAAGCAGAGTTGGCTGCGGCAGCTGATCAAGAAGAGGGGCTGAAGGAAGTGCGCAAGCGGCTGATTGGATTACTGAAAGCGCTTCCTTCTCAATAATAATTTTTTTGTACCATTTGTAATTTTGAATAAAAATGTATTCGTCCTTTTATTCTTTCATATAATGTATTTTTGTAACCAATTGAATTCATGAATAAAAGATACACATTTTTTTTGGCAATGTCTTATGTCATCTCTCTGCTTTCTTCTTTCTTTTGTTATCAGCATGTCACCTTAGCAAACATAGCCGGCAGATGATGGAGTGAGCATCTTATTTTGGCTTCTTCGAGGGGTAGTGATGGCTTAGAAAGCAGGTTCAGATCTGCTACGTAAGACTTTTCAACTTTATGAGCCGTGAGGGTCTCATAAAGACTTTTCTCCCTACGGGTCGTGAGGATCTCGTAGGTATCTTTTCTCCTTAGGAATTGTGAGGATTCCTAAGTGCGTTTTCCTTTATAGGTCGTAAGGATCTTATAAGAGAATTTTCCCTCTTACAAGTCGAGAGGACTCGTAAGCGGTTGTTTTCCTCCCTGTTGAGATCCGACTTTGGAGAGTGTGGCCCGTGAATAGTATGCAAGAGTCCATTGTGGACCGACTTGCAGGGCCCCAGTGCTTAGGAAACCGGTTCTTATCCCGATTGCCTAAGGCTTTTCCCTACGAGTCGAGACGAATCGAGTAGTTCTCGCAAAGACACTAATTTCCCCATGAGTCGAGACGAATCGAGCAGTTCTCGCAAGGATATCCTAACGTCACAGTTAACCTCTGCTCTTTTACGACAGGGGTCCGTTAGGGTCTGTGGTACTCGTGTTTTTTCCGTCGTACCGTCGCGTTGGCTGATATATTTCTCGATAGACAATCTTGCTGTTCGAGTAGCCTTGCGACTGTTGTGTCTCTAATCCCTTCGGGGGCTGGACAAGACGTCTTCAAGCAATCCTCCTAGGCAGTTTGACCGTCGGAAGAGCAAGCGTTAGGAATTTTGCCATGCCGCTTTTTACTTGAGGTTAGGCTCATTTTGGAGAGCCCCGATGAGTCATAACCACTCCGCGCTGGTGTGGGATGATCTCTGATAGTCTTTCAGGTTTTATATGAGTTGCCGTCAAGACCCTGAAGCTAGGAATTTGGCCTTCGCTTCGTTTGCTGGCATTGCGTCTGCTGTATCGGGATGAATGTCGCGGTTGTCTCTAGGTTGCTGGTGAACCGTCGAGGTTTGGAACTAGGGATTTTTCCGTGGCTCCGTTTGTTTGATTGTCGCGTCTGAATCCTGCTGGAGGAAGAACGCTGTGGTGACATCTCGTCTGCTGTGTCGAAACGAACGTCGAGGTGGTGACCACTTCACGCTGGTGTGGGATGATCTCTGATAGTCTTTCAGGTTTTATATGAGTTACCGTCAAGACCTTGAAGCTAGGAATTTGGCCTTCGCTTCATTTTCTTTGGCGTGTCCGAATCCTGTTGGAGGAAGGACGCTGTAGTGACATCTCGTCTGCTGTATCGAGACGAACGTCGAGGTGGTGACCACTCCGCGGTGGTGTGAGATGATCTCTGATGGTCTTTCAGGTTTTATATGTGTTACCGTCAAGACCCTGAAGCTAGGAATTTAGCCTTTGTTTCGTTTGCTGGCATTGCGTCCGCTGTATCGAGACAAATGCTGAGGTGGAGTTGGGATTTTGCCGTCACTCCGCTTTATTTTGACGTTGCGTCTGCTATAACAAGACGAATGTCGAGGTGGTGTATAGGTTGTCTGTGAACTATCGAGACTTAGCTATCTTTCGGATGGAGCCTGGTGGGAAGGTATGGTTCCCTTTTTGTTTGTGCCCCTGGATTGTATACAGAGATCGATGTGATCTCACCTTTAGGGCATAAATTTCATTTTTTTTTCAGAATTTTGTTTGTTGTTTTTTTTATTTCTTCCCGCGATGCTCTATCATTTCAGCATTTATATCGCGAAGGTCGCGATTGCCCAATCATTTCGGCTATTTTTCGCGGTGCCCAATCATTTCGGCTATTCATTTTATTTTTACTCACTGCTTTTTATTGCGAGTTGCCCAATCATTTCGACTATTTTTCGCGGTGCCCAATCATTTCGGCTATTCATTTTATTTTTACTCGCTGCTTTTTATTGCGAGTTGCCCAATCATTTCGGCTATTTTGCATGCATACATTTTTACTTGCTGATTTCGTTGCAAGCTGCCCTATCATTTCGGCTATTTCGTATGCATGTGTGGCTTGCTGGGTTTTCGCTGCAAGCTTGGAATTAGACATCGATTTCAGCATCAGCACCGCTACAACTGGGATATTTATAGGAGCGAATCATCATTTGCCTCTGTCGATGTCGAACAAAGGTGGCTTAGCGAACAGGGTTAGGATCCTGTCGACCAAGGCTTTTGACTTCATGAGCCGTAAGGGTTTCATAAAGGTATTTCTCCCTGCGAATCGTGAGGATCTCGTAGGTGCGTTTTCTCCTTAGGGATCGTGGGGATCTTTAAGTGCATGTTCTCTTATAAGTCGTAAGGATCCTACAAGAGTATTTTCTCTTTCTGAGTCGAGAGAACTTACAAGGGCTGTTCACCGTGTAGATATATCCCTAGTCACGGATGGGACTTTGTTAGGGAAATGTTTATTCGCGCCCGTGGATTGTATAAAAGGGTCAATATTGAGCCACTTGTAGGGCCGTATTGGAGGTTGTGGGGGCTGCATAAGAATAGATTCAGATCCCTATAGCTTAAAACTTTTGAATCTTATGAGCCGTGAGGGTCTCATAAGAGGGTTCTCCTTACGAGTCGTGAGGATCTCACAAGTGTAATTTCTCCTTAGGAATCGTGAGGATCCCTAAGTGTATTGCTCCCTTGTGAGTCGTAAGGATCTCACGCAGGTAGTTTCTCCTCACAAGGTCGAGAGGACCTTGCAAGTGTCTTTTAACGAGATTGCGCCCTTTCGGGTTTTCACAAAACTCGTCGGTAGCCCTGCTGTTTTTACTCACGGAGCCCTTTCGGGTTTTCATCCGTGCCCATTTCGTTTATGGACATACCGTTTTTTTTACCACGTCAACCTGAGGATGCTGCGGGTTGGTAGTAGTTTGACGACGTTTCGGTCATCAGCTAGTTTTAGGACATAGTGTTCCATCGTTAGTTTAAGGACATTCCGGTCCGACGCCAGTTTTAGGACATAGTGGTCCATCGTCGCCGTATTTGAGGAGAATATCTAGTTTACTGAATTTTCGGTCTATGGGGATTTCCCTATGAATGAGCACGATGCCCCCGGCATGTCCACCTTTTTAGGGGCATGAGGTTGTGGCGGGCTCACCTTCCAGTTTTCCGATAATGCGAACTTGCCTTGTTGGTATTGGTCTTCAATCCAGTTTTTGAAGACGTAGCAGTCATCGATCGGATGGCCTAATACTCGATGGTAGGGGCAGTAATTGGGATCATTGACGTCATTTGGCTGCAACGGACGTTTTGGGTCCGGCAAATTTATGAGCCTGTTGCGCAATGCCAGCTCGAACAGTCTTCTCGTTTTATCTTGAGGAAACGAGTAAGGACGTCCTGGCCTCTCCTCGAGGGATGGGCGTGGATGCATATTGCTTTGGCGAACAGCCGGCTTTGAGTTGCTCGGCTGTTGTTGAGTACTGGCGACGAAAGTTGCTTTTCCTTTCCCTTTTTCGTTACGAGGATCTGCCTTTGAAGGAGACGGTCTATGACCCATCTGGTCTATTTGGGCCAACTTGTCAATCAAGGCCTGGAAAGTAGTTGGTTTGAAGAAAATCATGAACTGGGAGATGGTCGCATGAGGGTCCAGAGTGCCCACGAATATACCCACCGTAGGCGCTTCTTCAATGCGTTGTTTGCACTTCGAACATAAGTTCCGCCACCGTATTGCGTATTGAACCCACGTTTCTCCTGGCCTTACCCTGGCGTTGATCAATGCGGTGATCGGGGTGCGCTCGCTAGCGCTTGCAAATCTTTGTGTAAATAGCAGCTCCATCTTCGCAAATGTTTTGACGGAGTCGTTAGGTAGCTCCGAATACCATTCGAAGGCTGTTTCCGCTAAGATGCCGACGAATTGGCGAAGCAACGGTTTGTCGTCGCCTCCAGTGTTGCCGCATAAGGCTCTGAATTGAGCGACATGCTGTTGCGGATTCCCCGTCCCTTTATATACATGGAACTTAGGGATCGTATATCCCGGCGGGTAACTTATTTGGTCATACCAGCTTGGATACGGTTGCCCAGTTTTAACGACTTGGCCGGCCGCTTCATTCTCCTGGTGAGCTCGTATTTGCTGAGCAATATAATCATCCAGGGCAGCTTCGGAGATTTTCTCCTCTTTGGCTGTTGACAGAGCCGGTAGAGGATTCGATGTTTCTCCTCTGTCATCTTCAATTATTACTAGAGGATCTTCCGCTGGGGGATCCGGCTGGATTATCATGCCCACTATATCTTGGAATAGAAGGGCCATTTGTTTTATATTGGCCGCTTGTTCTGCGGCCTCTTTGTCTTTCTTCTCAAGCATTCTCCGAAGGAATTCGGCATTAGTTTCCTGCTCACGGCGTTGCTCCGAGGCTTCCTCTAGGCTTGCTTTTGGTCCTGTGAGTGCGGCCATAGTTGTTAACATCTCTTGGAGCTTTTGTTGTTGTTTCTCCTCAGCCTTAGTCACTGATCGCGTAAGCGGTCGATGACCTATGGAGATACGGCTATCCTCTTTTCCGGATGCCATGTAGACGGTATGTACCACCATGCCCCCAGACTTGGGGCGTTTAGGCTTAATGCCCTTGACGTTTGTCGCAGACATGGGGATCTCCTCCGGCCTTCTCCTCTTATGGGCGGTCGAAGTTGAGGGGGCTGTTGCAGTGGGCACCCGCAGCCGTCGCCTTCTGTGGCTTAACAGGACGGTTTTCTTCCTGTCGGACCTTCAGCTTCTTCTGCTGGCGGGGATAGTCTTGATCAACCACCGACTCTCGGACTTGTCGCCATATTTTGTAAACTTTGGAAGACAGCCGTTGAGGGGACTGCTCTGACTTTATTTCTGTGACAGTCTCCACCGGTGGCGGAGATCTTTTCAGTACGGTGGTAGGCGAGTTCCTGCGCACCTTGTTCAGCAGCTTAAAGCTGTTCCCGGTTGGAACAGCAGCATTGACTTCCACCGTTGGAGTTAGTGGAGTTAGCCCAGAGGGGGAGTTGCCCACAGCCTTCCTTACTCGGTGCCAGTGGCGACGTCGAGCGTGTCGAGCTGATGGGGTTGGTTCGGTGATGGGGATGGCTTTGTCTTGCCCCCTGTTCAGGTGAGGCGCCGCCGATACCAGCCTCTTGAAGACTGACGTTCGTTGAGTAGCGGTATCCAACCTGTCAAAGACAGTTTTTTGAGCAGGAACGGGAGCCGGAGTGGGAGCCGGAATAGTCAATCTCATGAAGACCGATCCTTTGGCAGGAGAAGCCGCCTTGGCGACTTCGGGAGCAGGGTTGGTTACTCTTTTCGGAATAACCTTTTCTTGAATTGCAGGCTTCATCATAGGCCCACAGGAACTTTGGCCCAATCTGGCGAAGACCGATGCACTGGAGCTGGACGACCCGTTGAGAGGGGCCGCGGTAGTTGTAAGCCGATCAAAGACCGACTTCTTGGAAGCTTCTGATGTTGGTATAGGGGCGCTAAAACTCATCGGTGGGAGCATGGTCCCGAAGAACAAACCAGTAGTGGCCTGAGTGACCTGTTCCACCGGCATCGTGAACAGGGAAGCCGCTTGGGGCCCGTAAGTCACTCCTCCAGACGGGACGGGGCGAGAGTGGCAGTTGCAGTTAGTGCAGTTTGAAGACATTGATCTTCTGTTTTCTGCACGGAGCAAGACACCAAATCTTAGTACATCGAATCCACAGGCAACCATAGCAAACCGCGATTCGTTCGCGGACACGACACACGAAGTGTGGAGTGGAAAGAGGAAAAGGTTCCACCAGGCGTGCCAGAATCTGTTCCCCGCCGAAAGACGCGACTGGGACGTTGGGATGTCAGGCCTGAAATTCGGGGCATATGCGAATTGGTGCTATCCGTCTACCTCTCCGAAGATACCAAGTTGATTTATGGCACCATGTATCGAAGACGGATGCGGCCGATATAGCAGGTCAGATTCCCCCTCGTTTAAGGGGTTTTTGATTGTGGGGATGCTCTTCCCTGCAGGCGCAAGCCCCTGCAGTTAATTACGCTACCGTATCGCGGTAACAACTTTCTCCTTCTCCATATGGTCACTTCGTGTCGTGGGTGTTTGTTTTGTGTTTGGTTGCCCGTGGATTGTATACGGAGACTAATGTATGTTGTCGCCCGTAGGGCGTGGACTAGTACAAATCCGTATCTTTCTTAGATTTGGGTTTGGGGGGTTGGGTTTAAGGATACGTTAGCCTTATTTGAGACTAAGATCAACTTAAACGTTTGTTAAGGATACGTTAGTCTTATTTTAGACTAAGATCAACTTAACGGGATCGTTTATATCCAACAAGAGAGCAATTGGGCTCTATTGTTTAGTTTAATGACATTACGGTCCATTGTTAGTTTAAGGACAGATCGTTAGTTTAAAGACATTGCGGTCGATCGTTAGTTTAAAGACATTGCGGTCGATATTAAGGACATCATAGTCCGTGAGTTTAAGGACCTTACAGTTCAATGTTAGTTTAAAGATATCACGGTCGAGGTTAAGGACATCATAGTCCATGAGTTTAAGGACCCCACAGTCCGATGTTAGTTTAAAGACATTACGGTCGAGGTTAAGGACATCATAGTCCATGGGTTTAAGGACCCCACAGTCCGATGTTAGTTTAAAGACATCACGGTTGAGGTTAAGGACATCATAGTCCATGGGTTTAAGGACCCTACAGTCCGATGTTAGTTTAAATACATCACGGTCGAGATTAAGAACATCATAGTCCATGAGTTTAAGGAGCCCACAGTCCGATGTTAGTTTAAAGACATCACGGTCAAGGTTAAGGACATCATAGTCCATGGGTTTAAAGACCCCACAGTCCAATGTTAGTTTAAAGACATCACGGTCAAGGTTAAGGACATCATAGTCCATGAGTTTAAGGACCCCACAGTCCATAGAAATGTGTGGTCGCTGGGACCCGTCACCTCTCTGAAAACGTTGAAGGATTACAACGATAAATATCAGAGGAGTAACGAGATGTACCCTCGAACCAGTGTGAATTGTTTGAAAGATCTGTAGCCCAGTTTGGGACTAAAATCTGTTGAATATTTGTGAGCAGATGTGCTCGGTTCAATATAGGTCGAGGACTTACGGCCAGACTTAGGCCAAGTCCAATTAAAAATGTTTAACATTTTATTCTTGCTCTGGCTATTAAGCCTTTATTTGGGCTCAGCCCTTTTAATAATGCTAAGTATTGGGTTCTGACATCTTTTGTCTTCATCAGAACAAAGTGTGTTCTGCCAATGCGCCACGTGGCGGGCCAGGTGCTTTGCGCCAGTTAAAGAGCGTATTGCGCTTCTGTCAGGTAGCGCATACGAAGAGGACACGTGTCGCGCTTAGCGCTAAGCGCTAGTTCATTAGCGCATTGCGCTTTTAATTTATGTGCGCTTTGCGCTGGTCTGTTGGCGCGCCAGTAAGTGACACGTGGCGCGAT
Organism: Agapanthus africanus; assembly: GCA_030015575.1. Classification (NCBI taxonomy): domain Eukaryota; kingdom Viridiplantae; phylum Streptophyta; class Magnoliopsida; order Asparagales; family Amaryllidaceae; genus Agapanthus; species Agapanthus africanus. Next base: position 88,041,559 of record JASDDO010000019.1, on the reverse strand, counting down.
TGGCGCTGAGCGCCAGCCCATGAGCGCAGTGCGCTGTTTCAGAAGCGCAAAGCGCAGATTGTGTGTTTGGTTGACACGTGGCAAGTTTTGGCGCTGAGCGCCGGTCCAATGAGCGCAAGAGCGCAATTCATGAGTGAAAGGTACTTTCAAGATCAAAGAATAAATTTATGTTCTTTTTAAAGGAGGCTTTGCCTCAAGATTCAAGAACAAAAGTTTTTGTTTTATAAAAGGACTCTGCTTTTATAGATCAAAGATCTGTGAATGAACTAAAATGCTTCTTTTAGTTTTTTTATAATTAGATCTTTTGATCTTTTTTTTTCTTTTTATCAAAGACCTTGGTATTTTGTAGATCTATGATCTTTTTAGAAGATTGTTCTTCTTTTTACGAGATGATTTCATCTCTGTGGTTCAAGAACTAGTTCTTTACCTTGAAAATGAAGAAATGATTTTCTTTTTCTAAACGCTTGCCTTTCTATCTCTTTGAGTTTTCTCAAAGTTTGCAGAGGGTTTTCTCTATCTCTTCTGTATATCCTAGACTTGAAGTCTAGGGGCCTTTATATAGGGCCAAATGATTTGTTGAATCAGTTTAAGAGATTTTTCTCTGATTGATTTGGGAATATTTCCCACCATTGGATCTTTGATCCTAAGGCTTCTGCTTTGCAGAAGATAATCTTCTTGTTTTAATAAGATTGGAAAGATCTTTCCATAACAGAATTTTAATTTTGATTAATTAATAATTTATTATTATTAGATCTTTTGATCTAACGGTGGGGAATTTTTAATTCCAGCGCTGGCGCACCTTGCGCTAGCGCACCTACGTTCGACATGTGGCGCGCAGCGCAATTGCGCTGGCGCACCCGTTTTTGACACGTGGCGCGCAGCGCAACTGCACTGGCGCACCCGTGTTTGACACGTGGCGCGCAGCGCGCCACGCGCTGGATTTGAAGTGTTGCTTCAACTTTTAAATTTTGAATTTTAAAACAGAGTTTTGCTCTGATTGGGGTGCGCTGCCTAGGGCGCAGCGCACCTGGCGCTAGCGCGTCTGTGTTTGACACGTGGCGTTCAGCGCGCAGAGCGCTGAATCTGAAGCGTTAATTCAATTTAAATTTTGAATTTTGAAATAGAGCTTTGCTCTGATTGGGGGAAACATGGACGCTCTTCCGTGCAGGTGCAAGCCCCTGCGGTTAATTACGTTACCGCATTGCGATAACTACTTTTTTCTGCTCCGGAAGTTCACTTCGTGTCGTGTGTGTTTTTGTTTGTTTTAGTTGCCCGTGTATTGTATATGGAGACTAATTTATGTCATCACCCGTAGGGCGCGGATTAGTCTAAATCCGTATAATTTTAGATTTGTATTTAGTTTATTTAAGGACCGTTAATCTGATTTGAGATTAAGGTCGACTTTAAAATATGAGCATTTGGGCCCAATTATTTTAGTTTAAGAACATCAAGGTCCATTATCGCCATGTTTTAGGCGAATATTAGTTTAGAGATATCTCGGTCCGACATTCCCATTTTGGAGACGAATGTTAGTTTAGGGATATTTCGGTCCATTATCGCCATGTTTGAGACGAATAATTAGTTTAGAGACATCTCGATCCGACATTCATCTTGCGCGCATGCGTATTTGTTACGTGACGAAGCGAACAATGTTGATATGGAATGTTCTCAATTTGGGACACGATCCGATTTGAGGAGTGCACGTCAATTTGAAAGTGCATCAAGCAGTTGTTGGTCGTTGGGACCCACCACCTCTATAAATACATTGAGGAATTACAACATGTATCAAAGGTGTGAAGAGATGTACCCTTAAATCAAATCCCGTATTTGAAGGAAAAAGGAGTGATGGTCCTAAGAATCGTTAGTCGTATTTGAGACTTAGATTACCTTAGGAGATATGGGAGGAATATCGTTTTGGATATCATTAATGACAGATCTTTAGTCATGTATGAGACTAAAATTAGTTTGGAAGATCATGAGCAATATGGGCTCAATTGATTTTAAAATCAAAAAGATTTAAGCTCAGGAAACTTAGCCAATTTTGGGCTGAGATTGAGTTTCCATAATTATCCAAAAGTGCTAAACATGGGGGCATATAATGCTCACGTGTGAAACACGTGAGGCGCTGGATTAGTGCTAAGCACTAGAGTCTTAAGGCGCTCACGTGTGAAACATGTGAGACGCTCAGATATGAGCGTTGTCCCAATCAGTGCGAAACACTTTAGACATTTTGAGTAATCTTAAAGTGCTGAGCACTTTGCATGGTACTCACGTAGGAAGCACGCGAGTGCTGAGCGTTGCGTTTCATTTGTTCACTTCCCCTTTTTTTACAGAAGTGTTAAGCACTTGGGTTTCCAAGAGCGTTTCACATGTATTTCACGTGACTACTTTCTTTTGGGATTTTATTTGATGACTGCTTAATTGACAAATGAGTTTTTCTTTGCTCTTCATGCGCCCACGTGGGAAACACGTGAGGCAGCTTTAGCTTTTCTTTTGCTTGTTTTAAGTACTCATGTGGGAAACACATGAGGCTCCATAACAGTGCTAAGCACTAATGAGACGCCAAGTTATCCTTGTTATTTGTTTTCAGAGATATTGATCTCTATTAATGACAATTTTAGTCATTGATGATCATCAAGATTTTTGTTTTGAAGATCTTGAATCATCATCATTGTTATTATTGGAGAACTAAGTTCTCTTTTACTTTTTTGTAAGAACTAAGTTCTTTATGTAGGGTTAAACCCTAATATTGGGGGAATTAAATTCCCAGAACATATGTTCTTTTTCTTTTTCTTTCTATTTTTAAACTTAGTTCTTATCTCTAAGTTTTGAGTCTGAAGAACAGAATCTCCCTGATGAGAATTAAATTCTCAACTTGTGGGGAGATTTACTCTTGCAAATCTCAAACCAGAGGAAGAACTAAGTTCTTTTATAAATGGTTAAACTCTTATATAGGCAAAGAAGAGACAATATTATCTTTGTGTTTTCTTTACCTAGGGTTTCAACGAGGAAAGTCTTCTTCTATGAGAATTAAATTCTCTCTTCTCTCAAGAGCTCACTATATTCTTTTTTGCAAAAGTTTGTAGGAAGTTCTCTCTTCTCTCCGTTCTCTCTTTTCCTCTCAGTCTCCTTACTCCTATTTATAGGGGAAGAAAAAAATCAATTTGTTAAGAAAATCTCTGATTGAGAGATCATGATAGATTTCATAATCAATCAAAAATGATCTTTTAGATCAATTGGTCAATTTTATTCACCGTTGGATTTTTAATCCAAAGGCTCTCTATTTAACAGAGAAGTTTTTTTTGTTTGTTTATCAAGATTAGGAAATATTTTTCCTAAGATAGAATTTCATTCTATTAGATGATCAGTGGGTGATTTTATAATCACTGTTGGATTTTTGATCCAAGTGTCCTCTGTTTAATAGAGAAGATCTTTCTAGTTTTTGAAAGATCAAGGAGATATTTCTCACGTAGAATTTAATCTTATCAGATGGTCTAATTGGTGATATTTTATCACAATTGGATTTTAAATCCAAGATTCTCTGTTAGAGAATTTTTTTTCTATATTAGAAAGATTAGGAAAAATATTTCCCAAATAGAATTTAATTCTATCACATTGAATCAGATGTGAGTATTTTAGAATTGGGACGCTCACATGCTTTGCATGTGAGCGCTGCCAATTTATGTGGCAGGAGAACTCACGTGTTTAACACGTGATCATTAGCGTGGGTTTTGGCTTGTTTATTTTTAGCGCTCGTATAGTTTGCATATGAGCGCTCACGTGTTTAACACGTGGGGCTTGTTTGGCCTGTCAATTATTTGATTGTAATGCCTATATGCTTTACATATAGGCGCTCATGTGTTTAACACGTGGGGCTTATTTAGCCTATGAGTTGTTTTAACTGCAGCGCCTATATGCTCTGGATATAGGCGCTCACGTGTTTAACACGTGAGGCTTGAGTCATTGGGGGGAATTTTCTCCCCCTTCTCTTTATTTTTTTATGAGGGAACAAATGCCCCTAACATTACTCTCACGTGGCTTGCACGTGAATGCAACACTGTCCATCCTTATAACCGTTGGATTGCCTAGAGGAACGGAGAGATGAACCGCTCCTCATCACGTCTTATAAATGGGGCCTTTGGCCTTTAAGATGACCACTGTTTCTTCATCTTTATCATTGAGAATTTAATTCTCTTTCCAGAACTTAGTTCTTTGCCCCTAGCATTTCAGAGTTAAACTCTGCAAACACTTCTTTTGGGTAAGGCTTATGAACGACATTCACCTCTTCGGAAACCCTTTTCATTCTTTCCTTGGATTTTAAATCCATCAACAGAGCTTTGCTCTTTTCTTGGGCTGGTCTCTTAGAGATCTAAAACCTTTTTCTTTTAAGTAGATTTTGGGGTCTCAAATCAATGAGGATTGTTAATTCTTCTCTTAGGGTTTTACCCTATCACCGTTCTTTGAGGATCCTTGGAATTTAATTCCATTTTCTTTGTTTCCCCCACCACGGGGGTTCTGGGATTTAATCCCAATATTGAAGGAATTTAATTCTATTTTCTTACATAGCTTTAACTCTGAGAGATCTAGAGACTTTTGGGAATTTTATTCCCCTTCTGTTCTTAAGAATTTTTCTCTTTTAGGATTTTAATACCTTTTCACAGATTCAAATCTGTTGCCCATTTTAACAGAACTCGCTTTTCGAGGATGTTAAAAAAAAACTCCATTGTTTATTAATAAGAATCCTTTTGGATTCTCATAATAATTATCTTGCCTCATCATTGACGAGCCGCTATTTTGATTTTGTGGGGCCCACTGGCTTTGTAGTTAGTAATCTCATGAGACAAACTCATATATATTTTTTTATTAATGTGTCCCCCCTTTTTTTCCAGGTATGATGGTATCACTTTCCTACTTCCCTTATACACGCTCGGAGGCCGCTTTCCCACAGACGCCATCAGACGAGAAAGTTATGGCAATGATCAGGGAACATGATAAGGATAATAAGAGCCTTCTCTTATGGGGAGTTTGGTACGGTCACATTATCAGGGGCCGTCGTAGTTTCACATGCGAAGTACCAGCAGAACCCATCTGCTCAATATCATTGAGGGAGCGTCCTTGTACTGCTTATGTGGTGGAAGTGGCTAATTGGACCCCCGCGGGCCGGCTTGAGCCGTCAACGACAGGGATCCCCTATCAACCCATGATGGCTATCGATATCTTAGGACGTCGAATATGTTAGGGTGAAGCTCGACCCTGGGGGAAAATCTATAAGGTAGATATTACCCCGCTTCATCCAGTGGGCTATCTTTCCTGGGCCCGATATATTCTTTCGTCCCAACGCTCACGGCTGCAGAAAGTTGGGCTGTATCAAGCGGTGTATGCGTCACCGTTCTACTATCATCCTCCCCATGTCTGGTGGGTCAAGGATTTTTTGAACCAGTAGAACCTTCCAATGAATACTTTTCTACCAGGGGACCGCGAAGTCTCTATTTTGCTGGAGTTCTGTGAAATTTCAAGGCTGTCGATCAGGGAAGAGCATTACGAAGAATTATTACCTCCTGGCATATATATATTTGCCACAGTGCCAGCTGTACTTGAAGGTTTAACAATCGAGAACGCTGTTCGGCATAAGCACCCAAGTCTAATCAAGACCTTGGGAATTTTTAAGAGACTATTCGTGGCATCAGAAGGATAAGGTGTCACTTTTAACGCTTTCATTGCTTGCTTTCTCTGTGAAGATGTTCTATCCAAAAAAGCTCCGAAATTTGCGAAGGTCGAAGACCCATTCGGATTTGGCTTGGAGAAACTGCCGGCCAAAGAAGAAGACTTGTCGCAGTTTTAAATTCCAATTTCGTCAGTCGTGACCTTTGACACAATTGCTGCCCCTGGAATAGACAAAGAAACTTTCTTTGTCGGCTTCATCAGTCTCTGGCTTAGCTGGTTTGCCATGCCGATGTATCGCCATTTTATGAGAGCCTCCGTCTTCTATCCTGCCCATCGCATAGCCAAAAGAGCGCGATTGGCTGTTGGCGTTGCAGGATTATCACACCTATACCATGGTTTAAGTACTGCTGCCAACACTTCAAACCCAGGTGCGGACACTGTGAATTTCTCCCTCCACCACTTCACGTCATGGATTGAGATGCATGTGTTAGGCGCATTTGCTGCACACCGGCGTCCTGCTTTTTATGAAGCATATACCTTCCCACGGGTCATGAGGCTGGTCGATACTTCCGCTCCTGATCCGACTCAGTTAGGGGCTTTGCGTGTATTTCTTAATCCGTATTCGAACGAAGGCGGGATGGTTTTCAGTGATTGAGTCCTTTCTGCTCCAGCGGGGTCCGTTCAATAGTTGTTCGATTTGTTGAAGAATGGAGCTCCGGCTTTAAAGCTCAAAGAGATCATGCATTTATATTCGATCAGGCTGGGGTACTTAAGGTTCCGCCTAAACGATACTGCTCTCTTCATGCGGTATAATCCGTATCGCTTCGCCTAGCAGTTAGGTTACAACCAGGGAGTCCCCCTTAAAGCCTTTTTAGTTGAGCCCACTCTCTCGCTGGAGGTCGCCCGCGACGTTATCCACCACTTCATGCGGTTGAGTACTGGTTCCCTCTTCATGATTCCTGAGCCTGACTCTCTTCCGAGGCTCATGGGACCCTTCAAGGACTGGTATCGCCACCGGGTTAGTCCCATCATTGCAGAGGAGAGAAGGATGCTCTTTGAATGTAAAGCCCCTGCTTCCGCTCAAGCCGTCAATACCCTATTACGGCCACGGTCGGTTGTTTGCCCTCCTCTGAGGGATAGCGATTCAATGCTTATTCCTAAAGCCGCTCGGGCGGAATCATTCACCCGCACTGCTGGTATGCCGATTCGCACTAAGGCTAGGGCAGAGATTCCTGAGAAAGTACCAGCAGCGGCATCACCAAAAGCAGATACCGAAGACGAGGTTGGGCAGCACCGTGCAAAATTGCCAAAGGAGAGGAAGCGCCCTTCTTCTAGTGCTAGCTCGGGCCTTAAAAGGAGGAAGAAATCGGTCGCCGGTTTACTCGATGCCTTGCTTGAGTCTGAGCCTCTTCACGATGAGCCTATATCTATGCATGAACCAGACGGCGGTCTTCTCTTTCCTGGCACATCCGCCGAGGAAGCCGCTCAGCTGGCCGAGGCCTTGAAGCGTTCACAGGATGAAACTGAAAACGTGCACCCCAAGAAGGGATGCTTTCCCCCTGTTGAATTCTGTGATGTTGATCCGGTACCAACTAGGTTACCAGTGGTTCCTCTGACGCTGGAAGAAGAACGGGCCCTCAAACAGCCAATCTCGGCCGCTTCTGAAAACGAAGCTGCTCTGAAGGCAGGCAGTGATTTACCTTCGATCGAAGCCCGATGAGCGCAATTAAATAGAAAAGAGGAGCGGCTCGAAAAGGCCATACTTCAGGCTTCCTGGCGTATTGGTATGTATCTTTTATGTTCTTATCAGCAGATTAGTTTCATATCATATTTGTCTTTACAGATTTTTCTTTTGTAGGGTTTTCTATGGAGGACGCAGCTTTGAGTCTAGAGCGTGCCTTAGAGCCTCCGGTGACGGCCTTTATTCCTTCAACAGAGGACACCAGACTGGCCATAGACTCTGTGAATATTTCCAGTGACGCACCGGAGGGTGTAGAGGAGATTACTGAAGCTGCTATCCCTCCAGTCCAAAATGGACGAAGAATCGAAGGTAATCATATATATATATATATATTGCCCAATGAGCCTTCCATATGTCTAACTCTTTCATTTTCTCAGAATTGCGGGAGTTGACAGCTTCCATTGTAGATTGTTCTTCGGAAGAAACTTCCTGCGTTTACTTAATATGGCGCCGCCGCACGCGATATCCCCCCAGAGCCTTGTCCTTTCCACCGGTCAATGTTAGTATTCCTTTGCTTTTCGTATCATATTTTCATAATGATGCTGATGTGCCCCTTTTTTTTATTTTAAACCACAGTCCTAGAGGCTGACGACGAAGTTGAAGTTCTCGATGGGCTTAGGGATCTCTCAAATCCGCCCTCTATGGCCGTGGGTAAGTGATGCCTTAGTATTGGCATTCTTTTGCTTATTCTATGTTCGGAAAGGTGACTAACTATACATGTATCTTCACAGTTTTGCCTACCCTGACTCCATTAGAGTCTTGGATTTCCATGCCGCCAGGCCCTTACGCCCGACGCTGTTCATATCATAATATCGCATTATTATTCTCCATTCTTATGCATTTTACAAATAAACAGGTGCTTTTGACCCATGTCTGCTACTTAGTTACAGGTTACAGGTTCTCGGAGCAAAAACAGTGAAAAAGATAAAAGACGATAAAAAGTGGGACTACGACCAACAAATAGAAGGATCTTGATCAAGCCTACATGAAGATCAGTTCACAAAGAACAAGGCATCGCAAGGTTGAAGACTTCGTTACGAAGCAACGGTAAAAGTCCACTACAATTATTCACTGGGAGATCTGGAAGAAACCTAGAAGCCAATTTGAGAAAAGAACTAAAGAAATAGGAAGCCAAAGACACTAGGATCCAGCACAGAAAGTTGCAGCCTTCAACACCACCTTTTGGCCGCGGAACAGCGGCTGTGCGGACACGTAGTTGGTAAAAATTTTACCAAAACCTGTGCCGGCGCTGACTAGTCTTCCTAGGGTATTTTTGTAAATGCAGACATGCGGCGATTGTAAACCTAAGGTTTTCTATGTCCTATAAATAGAAACCCAAATTCTTGTATTAGGTCATGCCTCCTTTCATTGATAAAATTCAGAATTCTTTTTGGAGAGCATCAATTTGTAAGTTCTTAATTTATTTTTCTGCCATAGGTTAAATTTCTTATTTGCCCTAGGTAATTTCTATTCCTTGCCCTAGTTAGATCTTTAATTCCTTGCCCTACATAAATAGTTAGATCTGTTCTTAAATTCCCTAATGAGCGAGTAGTCTCCTCGCTTGTTAGGGTTAGATTTGGGGAAGGCTTGAAAGATGAAAATCTCTCACCCCTTTCTTGGTCATCACATATAATTAATAGGACTCCATGCATACATGCACATACCGCTCCCTACGGCACCCTATACCACGAGGTAGCGGTATACCGTAGTATAAAGACCCGGTTGCGCGTGTTTTCCATGGAGGTTAGGGTAAGGATTGATAAAGGAAGGATAAAAACCTAGAGGAAGAAACATCTTCCCAAATGGTTCTAATCCCCTCTATTAATAATTATCATAACTCCTAATAGATCTTAATATGGGTATAGAAAGCGGTGAGATTTATTGACTTTCCAAACTTAACCTAAACCTAACCCTAGCAAGATTTAGATCTAGATTAATTTAGTTTTTAGCTTTAATCAATCCGTTCACACCGTTCGGAATTAACTCGTAAGAGCAATTAGGAAATTCACAAAATCCCTGTGGACCGACCCGTATTCATCGGCTAGCTACCAAGTGACACCGTTCTTGATTGCGGTTACGAAATATTTTTGAAATACGAATCAGACGCATGTCTGAGAGGATGGCGAAACAGAGTGTTCATTTACTGGCGACTCTTATTGAAGATCTTCGCGCTGGCACTTCCATCACGGCTGAAGAATTCGCTGTTGAAACCAACGCTTTTTGTCTGTTCTTGCCACCTATCACGACGAGGCGCTGGTGCATACTTGGGTCGAGTATTGCCGTCAAGTGGAGGCTTCCCTATATGAAGTTGAATGCGTACGCCTCCTTTCTGATATCCTATCCGTAAAGGCCAACTTGCATGGGTGGATCGATCGGTGCGCAGCCAATCTCAAGTTTTGCGAGAAAAGGCTCAACCGGAAGTTTTCAGCAAGGGAGTTGGCTTCGAAGGCTTTGGGGGAACTTCAAGCCTAGCTCACCACCAAGACTACTCGGGCCTATGAAATTTGGCGGGTCCTTCACGAGGCCATTACGGAGGTGGTGGCTCTTGATAAAGCCGTCATTTTTACACGCGGGATGGTTGAGACCCACAAGGCTGCCGAGAAAGAGCTTGAGAATTGGTTTTCCTTATACCAAAAACAAAAGACACAGGCAAAGACTTATCTTGTGGCGTTGCTAGAACTTAAGGCGGAAGCCCGGCAGAAAAATGATGATCTGGCTGGTGTTCCCCGCCGAAACATGGAGATGCGACCGCGTAGGTCCGTCTTGCCTAAATTTCGGGGCAGATGCTAATTGGTGCTATCCGTCCACCTCTCCGAAGATGCCAAGTTGATTTATGACACCATGTATCGAAGGTTTAAACGGATGCGGCCGATGTAGCAGACTTCGTCAGATTCCCCCTCATTTGAGGGGTTTTTGATTGTGGCGACGCTCTTCCCTACAGGCGCAAGCCCCTGCAGTTAATTACGCTACCGCATTGCGGTAACCACTTTCTCCTTCTCCATATGGTCACTTCGTGTCGTGGGTGTTTGTTTTGTTTTTGGTTGCCCCTGGATTGTATACGGAGACTAATTTATGTTGTCGCCCATAGGGCGTGGATTAGTCCAAATCCGTATCTTCTTAGATTTGGGTTTGGGGGTTGGGTTTAAGGAGACGTTAGTCTCATTTGAGACTAAGATTAACTTAAATGTTTGTTAAGAATACGTTAGTCTAATTTTAGACCAAGATCAACTTAACGGGATCGTTTAGATCCAACAAAAGAGCATTCAGACTCTATTGTTTAGTTTAGGGACATTGCGGTCGATAATTAGTTTAAGGAAATTACGGTCCAATGTTACTTTAAGGACATCTCGGTCCAATGTTAAGGACATCATAGTCCGTGAGTTTAAAGACATCACAGCCAAGGTTAAGGACATCATAGTCCGTGAGTTTAAAGACCTCACAGTCAAGGTTAAGGACATCATAGTCTATGAGCTTAAGGACCCCACAGTCTAGGTTAAGGACATCATAGTCCATGAAATGTATGGTTGTCGGGACCCGTCACCTCTCTGAAGACGTTGAAGGATTACAACGACAAATATCAGAGGAGTTCAGAAATGTAGCCTTAAAACGATGCGGGTTGAGAGACTTGTAGTCCAATTGGGACTAAGATCTGTGATTTATGAGCATATGAACTCAATTAATCTGAATTGAGGACTTATGGCCAATTTGGGCTAAGTCCATTCAATTACAATGTTCAACATTTGTTTTTGAGTCGTTAGATGTTTGTTTAAGCCCAATCCCTTTAAAAAAATGCTAAGTATTGTTTTAGTCTCTGACAATGTTTTGTCTTTAGTTGAATGCTGTGCATTTATCATAGCTCCAGGCTTATTCAAAGAACAGTTTATGTTCTGTCCAAGCGCACATAAAAGCATATGGCGCACTTGGCACTGCGCCAGTCAATGAGCACAGTGCGCTATGGTTAAAGCGCTAATACGCTTGGCGCTTTGCGCCAGATATGAAGCGCTAATGCGTTTAGCGCTCTGCGCTAAATGAAGAGCGCTGATGCGCCTAGCGCTTTGCGCTAGATATAGAGCGCTGATGCGCTATAGTTAAAACGTTGAGGCGTTTGCCGCTGGTGCCATATAATGAGCGCAAAGCGCTTTTAGTAATGCAGCGCACACGTGAGGAGCACGCGGCGCGCTTAGCGCTAGCCAATGAGCGCAGTGCGCTGTGTTTGAAGCGGTATGGCACTGCAGCGCTTTGCGCTAGATGAAGAGCACTAAGGCACTTTTAAATTAGGAGCGCTAAGGCTCTTCTTAGATTAGGAGCGCTAAGGCTCTTCTTAGGTTAACTTTGCCCTCTGAAGATTATCTTTTCTTTGATAAGAGACTTTGTCTCAACATTCTAAGAACAAAATTCTTAGTTTATAGGAGATATTTCAATCTCTTTTTTATGAAAGGCTTTGCCTTTATGGATCTGTGATCCTAAGAGAATTGAATAATTCTCCTCCCTTTATAATGAGATGTTCATAATCTCTTTTGTGAAAGACAATTTGTCTTATAGATCTATGATCTGTGAAAGAAGTAAATACTTCTTTTTATATTGAGATGATTTGGTCTTTCTATTCTTTTTTATCTTGAAAAGAATTGTTTTCTTTTGCCGAGAGCTTCTTCTTCTTCCTGAGATTTTCTCAAAGTTTATGGGGGGGGGGTTCCTCCCTCTGAGACTTGAAGTCTCGGGGCCTTTATATAGGGCAAGCTAATTTGTTCAATCGGTTAAAGAGATTTATTCTCTAATTGATTTGGGAATTTCCCCACCGTCAGATCTTTGATCCAAAGGCTTCTGGTTTACAGAAGATAATCTTCTTGTTTTTTAACAAGATTGGGGAATCTTTCTCCTTTACATAATTTGTTCTGTATTTTAGTGATTTTTAATCACCATTGGATCATTGATCCAACGGTGTTCCAAATTCAGGGCATAATCTTTTCTGTTTGGAAAGATTCAACAGAATTTCATTCTTATTAATTGATGATTTAATCATATCCGTTGGATATTTGATCCAACGGTGAGGAACATTTAGTTCCAGCGCTAGCGCTTATGCGCTCTGCCCATGGTGCGCTACTTGGAGCGCAGCGCTCTTAGCGCTAGCGCACACGTGCTTTGCACGTGGTGCGCTACTTGGAACGCAGCGCATCTAGCGCTAGCGCCTATGCTCTTTGCACGGGGTGCGCTAGTTGTAGCGCAACGCTCTTATAAAAGCGTAGCTTTAATTCAAATTTTGAATTCTAAACAGAGCTTTACTCTAATTGGGGAAACAAATGCCCCCCACCGTTGCACTCACGGGGCCCACACATGGGTGCTGCGGTGGCAGCATCTCCACTGTTGGATCAACCGAGGAATTGAAACGGCGCTTAGTGCCTATAAATAGGACCCTTAGCCCTTGAGACGACTTCTGTTCATCTTCAATCTTTCTTGAAAATTTATTTTCTCCTTCAGAGCGCAGCTTTTCCTCTTAAGAATTTTCTTAAGGGCAGAACTCTGTCAGATTTTTTAGGTAAAAGATTAAATCTTTTTGAAACATCTTTTAGGGTTTCACCCATTAACAGAGCCTTGCTCTTCATAGATCTTTGATCTAAAGAAAATCCTTTTTAGGGTTTTATTAATAGAGCTTTGCTCTCTTGAAATCACAAATCTAAAAGGATCTTGCTTATTTCTTAATCCATTAATGGAGCTTTGCTCCTTTCAGATCATATAGAAGAACTCTTAAGAGTTTATTCATGGATTTTGAAGATCAAATTGAAATTTTATTTTTGATGGATTATTCCATCATCTTCTCAAAGCAAGGATCTTAGGATTTTCTTGAGGAATTTTATTCCTTCATCATTAGACTTTGACAGATGTCTGTCTAATGAAGAGCGCTACTCTCAATGGGAGTTTTACTCCTCTGCCCGAGGGATTTCTCATTTAATGAGAATTTCTTGAGGATTTCCTCATTTAATGACAACCTCATCAAATGATGAGGCTGTTTTATTAATGATGAACTGTCATCTAGATTTTGTGGATCCCCTTTGGTCCCTTTTGACTGCATTGCAGTGCGGTATGGATTTTTAGTACCCAGTGATAGAATTTAATTTATAGCATTGGTGGATGAAAATTCGTTCTTTCCTGCGCAGGTACTATGTCTTTCGACACTTCCTTCCCGTTCATTCGCTCAGAAGGCGGATTCCCTGAAGCACCCGTAGACCGAGAGGTTTTTGCGCTGATCAAAGACCATGACCCGGAGCACAAAAGTCTTCATCTATAGGGTAAATGGTACAATCAAATTATCATGGGCTGATGGAGCTTTTCCTGTGCGACACCCTCGGAGCCTATTTCGGCGATCGCTTATGCAGATGCACCTCCGATAAATTACACTGTGAAAGAGGTCAACTGGACTTCAGAGGGTCTCCTTCAGCCTTCTATGGCCGCAATACCCGTGCAGCCGCCGGTGGCCTTGGACACTCTAGGACGGCGCATATGTCAGGGCGAGCCGCGCTCTTGGGGACAGCCCTGCAATATCGGACTAACTCCCCGTCATCCGGCCGGATACTTGCAGTGGGCTTGGTATATTTTATCGGTGAAGAAATCACAGTTGCTGAAGCTCGGATTGTATCCCGCCGTTTACACTTCTTTGTTTCAATATTCCACACCTCCTACATGGTGGGTCAGGGCATTTCTGGAGCAGTGGAACATTCCGACCCACACCTTCCTCCTATCAGATCGAGAAGTCTCCATTTCTTTGGAGGAATTTGCAGAGGTCTCGGGTTTACCCTTTAGGGAAGAACATTATGAGGAATTGCTTCCCCCGGATGAGTATATTTTCGCCACCAAATCAATGGTAATGGATCTTACTCCCGAGAATGCTATTCAACACCAATTTCCGAGTTTGATAAAGGTGTTGAATATCTATGAGAACCTCTCTCTTGCATCCGAAGGTCGTGGAGTTAATTTTACGGCTTTTATCGCTGATTTTCTTCACCCAGAAGTATTGAAGGAAGAAGTCGAGAAATTCGCCAGTCTTGACAACCCCTTCGGCTTAGGTTTGGGCAACCTGCCGGCGGCGGAGGCGGATCAAAAGAGCTTCTTTCTACCCGATACCCCGGTCATCCCTTTTACAGAGCTGGCAGCTCCTGGGGTTGACGAAGAAACGTTCTTTTTAGGGTTTCTTGGGTTATGGCTGAGTTGGTTTGCGCTTTCAATGCACCCTCGCCGTTTGAGGCCATTCGTCTTCTATCCTGCACATCGGATGGTTGCTGGGATACAAGTGGCTGTAGGGATCGCTGGGTTAGCCCATGTGTATCACGGACTCAGCTTGGCAGCAGATACCGCTGAGCCAGGGGTGCAGTCGGTAAATTTCCCGATGCATTATTTTACGTCGTGGCTCGAGTTGCACGTGCTAGGCGTCTTTGGCATCCACAAGAGGCCGGGTTTTTATGACAGGTGCAGGTTCCCTCGGATCATGCGACTGGTCGGTGCTTCTATTGTGACTTCAACGCAACGGGAAGCTAGAGGCTTGCTTCTTCGCCCACGCACGGTTGGAGCTGGCATGTCCTTTACTGATAAAGTTTTGACCGTCGGCCAGGAATTGGGGAAGACGGTGCTGCCATTGCAGGATATATTTAAAGACGAGGCCTCTGTCTTGAAAGCTCGGGAGATTCTTCATCTGTACTCTATCCGGCCGGGCTTTCTCGTATTTAAGATGAATGACTCGGCTTTATTTATGATGTATAACCCGCATCGCTTCGCCTAGTAGTTAAGCTACAATCAGGGCGTCCCACTCGAGGCTTTCTTGGCAGAACCGGCTGCTACTGAAGAGGGTATTCGGAGCGCACTACATCATTTTATGCGCCTGAACACATGGTCTAACTTCTTCATCAGCGAACCGATTTGTGTTCCGCAAGCCCTGATTGTGTATGTGGTGTGGTACCAACATTCGATGGGTGCCGTCATTAGGGAGGAAAAACTATTGCTGCTTGATCGCAAGGGCGCAGTGCCGGCTGGTGATCGAAATGTTCCTCTGAAGCGACGGAACATTGTTCATCCTCCCTTGAGAGAGGTCACTGCAGTTGAGCCCTCACATGTGCTAAGCCCCACGCACGGGTTGCCCCCATCTAGCACGCTTAAAAAAGAGGTGGCTGCCGCGTCCCCCGAGTCGGACGTAGGAAAAGAAATTGGGACTCATCGTCCAAAGGCGCCTACTAAACGCACACTCGTGTTATCGGTCACCGGCGCTCGTCCTCAAAAGAAAAGAAACAAGTACTTTCTTTGGACACCATATTAGGCTCGACGCCCCTTGCTCCGTCTAGTGAAGGCTTGAGCGAATATGAGACTAATGAGGGTTTATACGGGATGCTCGATGATACCGATTTGGAGGCTGCCATCGAAGCTTCCAAACAGTCAGCCATCCTTGGAAAAGAACTGGCCGCCCTTGCACAGTCAGGTATACTTCACCCTTATCTCTCCACTGTTCATTTCATTTTTTTTATCATGCTTTGACTGATGCCTGCTGTTTTAACAGGTGCCTCCACAGAAGAAGCCATTGCTGCTTTGCTTAAAACCTTCGGAGAGGAGGAAAGGCATCGCGCCTCATTGCCAACAGAGGCTTCGCTTGAACGACCGATGACGGATACCGTAATGGTTCTGGAGGTAAACCTAGCTTTGATGATAATATCCCCTTGGCGGAGGTCCTGAAGAAGTCTTCCCTCCCTGTCAAAACCGAGAAGCAGCTCAAAAAGCGGGCGGCAAGGGGAAGGAAGCGATCTTTTACAGTCACTAGCTCTGGGCCAAAGCGGGGGAAGAAGACCGTTACTAGTCCGCCGGAAGACAGTCTTCTTTTTCCTAGATCATCTGCTGAGGAAGCCGCACAACCAGCTGAGGCCATAAGGCGTTCCCAGGACGAAACCGAGAACATAGGTGCCCCGAGGAGTCCTTATCCTGCCGTCATATTCTATGAAGACCCTCCATCAATACGGCGGATATTTATAGGTCCTTTAGAAGAAGAAGGCGAGAGAGCCCTTAAGCAGCCTATCTCAGCCGACGCCGAAGATGTGCTTTTGTTGTGGGCCAGTGGCCACGAGTCTACCCTCGAACCCCGGCGAGCATACCTCCTCAGGAAGGAGCGTCGGCTTGAACAAGCCATACTAGAAGCTCTTTTGCGCATTGGTACACTTATATATCCTTTTGTAGTATTTTGCACTGCATATATATATATATATATATATCCTTATCCTCGTGCAAACTTTGTAAGGACTTCGCTGATGGCAGAGGATCTGAGTCCAAGTCGCGCCCTGACTAGGGACTCTGCAAATATCCCTGATGAGACACTAATCAGTATGGAGGGGGTCGATGCAACTGTTGTTCCTGTGATGGAGCTTCCCTCGGTGATTCCCGCTCCCCCGGTGCTTGCTCCCCCGGAAGTGGTATCTTCATTAGCCATGGATTCAATGGATCTTTCTGGGGACGGCCCGGAGACTGCGGGACAGGTAGTCGAGGCCACCGTCCTTTCATTGGAGCCTGTAGCGATGGTCACTGCTCCTCCACCGGAAGTTATTATACCGGTCCACATCCCTGATGATGTGCCTGGGGGCACGGAGGAGGCCGCCGAAGCTGCCATCCCTCCAACCCATTGTGGGAGGAGCATCGAAGGTATTTTTCTATCTTTTATTTTAGCGATCTCTTCATTATCTGAATTTTTCTGTCTTTTCAGAGCTACGGGAATTGGCGGCGTCCATCGTGGACTTGTCCCCCAGGAAGTCCTTCCAGCGTCTGCTAGAGATGGCTGCTCCGCAGGCGATATCCCCTCAACGCATCGTCCTCTCTTCCGGGCAAGGTTAGCGTTATTTGCCTTCTCCTCACGGCATTATTATTGTTTCATATAATGACACTGATGTCTTCTATAGTTCTGGAGTCCGATGACGAGATTGAGATTCTTGACGAGCCTGAGGAGCCTTCAGACCCTTCTTGCATGACCGTGGGTAAGTAAAGTTTCAACGTTGTTCCATTCGCTCTTTACTTGTGAATCTCGCCTATTGTTTTCTATGAATCTTAATAGCTTTACCAGCTCTTACCACGCTGGAATCTCGCATCGTGATGCCGCCCGGCCCCTATACTTAACATGCCTCGGAGCGGATGGCAAAGCTAAGCCTTCACTCCTTGTCAGCTCTGATTGAAGATCTTCGTGCTGGGAGTCTGATCACGGCTGAAGCATTTGCCGCTGAAGCCAACGGTTCTCTTCCCTTTCTAGCTACTTACCATAGTGAAACATTGGTGTAAGTCTGGGTTGAGTTCTGTCGTCAGGTAGAGGCTTGCTTGCATATTCTTGAATGTACACGTCTTCCCTCAGAGATTGTAGCTGCAAATGTGAGCTTGCGGGGGCTGATTGAACGATGCGCCTCAAATATGTTGTCATGCGAGAAGAGGCTCAGCCGAATGTTTTCGGAGTGGGAGCTAGCTTCCAAAGCGCTGCGGAAACTTCAAGCTAACCTTACGGCCAAGACCACTCGGGCATATGATCTTTGGCGAAGGCTTTAAGAAGCTATCAAGGAGGTGGTAGCCATTGATAAGGCCGCCATTTTCACTCGCGAAATGGTCGAAGCTCATAAGGTTACCGAAAAAGAGCTTGAAAGTCGGCTTGCCTCATATCAGGCCCAACAGGCTCAAGCGGAGGCCCGTCTCCTAACGATAATGAATCATGAGGCTGAGGCCCAGCGGAAAAAGGATGAATTGGCAAATCTATTAAATCGTCCGTCGGCCTGAAGAATTGTATATATATTTTTTATTCTTCTTTTGTACATACTCCTGAATGAGAGTAATTTTGATTCTTTCATAAATTGTACTTTGTATTCATTTTGATTCATGAATAAAAGACATATTTTGCTTCATAATGGTGTGTCCCTTTTAGTAAATGCATTTTGTGGATAATCTATTTTAATCTCCTTGTAGGACAGCGATGGCTTAGGAGTCAGGTTAAGATCTGCCTCCCAAGGCTTTTCAACTTTATGAGCCGTGAGGGTCTCATAAAGGTATTTCTTCCTACGGGTCGAGAGGATCCCGTAGGTGTAATTTCTCCTTAAGAATCGTGAGGATTCCTAAGTGTGTTTTCTCTTGAGAGTCGTAAGGATCTCACAAGAGAGTTTGCTCCCTTATGAGTCGCGAGGACTCGTAAGTGATGGGTGAGGTTACCATTATCCGCATTTCACGGAGTCAGGAGTTGCTCTGGCCATTTCCCACGGGGTCAAGATACACTTTAACCGTGTTCTATGGGACCAAGATTTGCTCTGAACGCTTCCCACGGGGTCAGGATTGACATAGGTCGTGCTCCACTAGACCAGGAATTTGCTCTGGATGCTTCCCACGGGGTCAGAATTGACATAGCCGTGTTCTGCGAGGACCAGGCTCCGCTCTGGACGTTTCCCACGGGGTCAAGATTGACATAGGCCGTGTTCCACGTGACCAGAAATTTGCTCTGGATGCTTCCCACAGGGTCAGGATTGACATGGCTGTGTTCTGTGAGGACCGGGATCCGCTCTGGACGTTTCCCACGGGGTCAGGATTGACATAGGTCGTGTTCCACATGACCAGGAATTTGCTCTGGATGCTTCCCACGGGGTCAGGATTGAAATAGCCATGTTCTACGTTACCAGGAATTTGCTCTGGATGCTTCCCACGGGGTCAGGATTGACATAGCCGTGTTCTGCGAGGACCAGGATCCGCTCTGGACGTTTCCCATGGGGTCAGGATTGACATAGGCTGTGTTCCACGTGACCAGGAATTTGTTCTGGATGCTTCCCACGGGGTCAGGATTGACATAGTCATGTTCTGCGAGGACCAGGATCCGCTCTGGACGTTTCCCACGGGGTCAGGATTGATATAGGCCGTGTTCCACGTGACCAGGAATTTGCTCTGGATGCTTCCCATGGGATCAGGATTGACATAGCCGTGTTCTGCGAGGATCAGGCTCCACTCTGGACGTTTCCCACGGGGTCAGCATTGACATAGGCCGTGTTCTACGTGACCAGGAATTTGCTCTGGATGCTTCCCACGGGGTCGGTTTGACATAGCCGTGTTCTGCGAGGACCAGGATCCGCTGTAGATGTTTCCCACGGGGTCAGGATTGACATAAGCCGTGTTCCACGTGACCAGGAATTTGCTCTGGATGCTTCCCACGGGGTCAGGATTGACATAGGCCTTGTTCTGCGAGGACCAGGATCCGCTCTGGACGTTTCCCACGGGGTCAGGATTGACATAGGCCATGTTCTACGTGACCAGGAATTTGCTCTGGATGCTTCCCACGGGGTCAGGATTGACATAGGCCGTGTTTCACGTGACCAGGAATTTGCTCTGGATGCTTCCCATGGGGTCAGGATTGACATAGCCGTGTTCTGCGAGGGCCAGGATCCGCTCTGGACGTTTCCCACGGGGTCAGGATTGACATAGGCCGTGTTCCACGTGACCAGGAATTTGCTCTGGATGCTTCCCTCGGGGTCAGGATTGACATAGGTCGTGTTCTGTGAGGACCAGGATCCGCTCTGGACGTTTCACATGGGGTCAGGATTGACATAGGCCGTGTTCCATGTGACCAGGAATTTGCTCTGGATGCTTCCTACGGGGTCAGGATTGATATAGGCCGTGTTCTGCGAGGACCAGGATCCGCTCTGGACATTTCCCATGGGGTCAGGATTGACATAGGCTGTGTTCCACGTGACCAGGAATTTCCTCTGGATGCTTCCTACGGGATTGGTTTGACATAGCCGTGTTCTGCGAGGACCAGGCTCCGCTCTGGACGTTTCCCACGGGGTCAGGATTGACATAGGCCGTGTTCCATATGACCAGGAAAGGTTGACTCTCGGTCGTTTGTGCATCGTCGAGTCATGGAACTGGAAATTTTGCCCACAGTTCCGATTTGTTGATGTCGTGTCTGTTGAAATGAGACAGATGTTGAGATGATCTTTAGGCTACTTTGTGAACCGTTGAGACTTGGCTTTCTTTCGGATGGAGCAAGGTGGGAAAGTGTGGTTCCCTCTTAATTTGTGCCCCTGGATTGTATACAGGGATCGATGTGATCTCACCTGAGGGGCAAAAGTTTCATTCTTTCAGAGTTTTTTTATTTGTTTCTTCGATGCTCTATCATTTCAGCTTTTATATCGCGAAAGTTGCGATTGCCCAATCATTTCGGCTATTTTTTTCGCGGTGCCCAATCATTTCGGCTATTTGTTTTATTGACTCGCTGCTTTTTATTGCGAGTTGCCCAATCATTTCGGTAATTTTGTATGCATACATTTTTACTTGCTGATTTTGTTGCAAGTTGCCCCATCATTTCGGCTATTTCGTATGTATGTGTGGCTTGCTGGCTTTTTGCTGCAAGCTTGGAATTAGACATCGATTTCGGCATCAGCACCGCTACAACTGGGATATTTCCAGGAGCGAATCATCATTTGCTCCTGTCGATGTCGAACAAAGGTGGCTTAGCAAACATGGTTAAGATCCTGTCGACTAAGGCTTTTGACTTCATGAGCCGTAAAGGTCTCATAAAGATTTTTCTCCCTACGAGTCTTGAGGATCTCGTAGGTGCGTTTTCTCCTTAGGAATCGTGAGGATTCCTTAGTGTATGTTCTCTTATAAGTCGTAAGGATCTTACAAGAGTATTTTCTTCTTATAAGTCGAGAGGACTTACAAGGGTTGTTCACTGTGTAGACATATCCCTAGTCGCTGGTGGGACTTTGTTAGGGAAATGGTTATTCACGCCTGTGGATTGTATACAAGGGTCAATACTGAACCACTTGTAGGGCAGTATTGGAGGTTGCAATGGCTGCTTAAGAATAGGTTCAGATCCCTATAGCTTAAGGTTTTTGAATCCTATGAGCCATAAGGGTCTCATACGAGGGTTCTCCTTGTGAGTCGTGAGGATCTCGCAAGTGTAATTTCTCCTTAGGAATCGTGGGGATCCCTAAGTGTGTTGCTCCCTTGTGAGTCATAAGGATTTCACGCAGATGGTTTCTCCTCACAAGGTCGAGAGGACCTTGCAAGCGTCTTGTTTACCCCAATCAGAGCAAAGCTCTGTTCAAATTCCAAGGCGGAAGATGAAGCAACGCTTCATCTTCCCCCAATCAGAGCAAAGCTCTACTTTGAAAATTCAAACTTTAATTAAAGAAGCAACGCTTCAGCTGGCCTGCGCTCTGCGCTGCACGACACGTGTCAGCGCAGTTGCACTAGAGCAGTTGCGCTGCGCTGTGCGCTGCGCGACACGTGTCTGCGCAGTTGCGCTGCGCTGTGCGCAACGCGACACGTGTCACGCTCTGGAGCATTTGCGCCAAACAGAATTAAAATTCTAAAGAAATCTTTTCTGTTCTTGTTGAAACAAGAAGATTTTCTTCTGTAAAACAGAAGCCCTTGGATCAAAGATCCAACGGTGGGGAAAATTCCCCAAATCACTCAGAGAAAGATCTCTTTAACAAATTTAACTAATTTATGGGCACTATAAAAAGGACCCTAGACCTCAATTCAAATGCATCAACATTTTGTGAGAAATTAAACAGAAAGAGCTCTGAAGAATTGGAGAGAAATCCTCAAGAACAAAAAAGGTAAAAAGCCTTTAGAAAAAGAGAAAATTCTCTTATGAACAGATCATGGATCTAAAAACAAGATCAATGATGTTTAATAAAAAACAAAATAAAAATAGTGCTTTGCACTTTTTATGAACCACTGGTTCTTGAATCTAAAAAGATTCTCAAATTAATAGTGCTTTGCACTTATAAATCTGCACTGTTGCGCTCTTAGGTTGGCGCAAGCCACCAGAGAGCGCCACGTGTCAGCAGCGCAACAGCACAGCGCACTGACACAGCGCACTACACTGTTGCGCTCCTCAGAACGTGACACGTATCAGTAGCGCAGCAGCACAGCGCATTGGCGCAGCGCACTGCGCTTGCGTGACACGTGTCGTCACCCCAAGCGCTTGCGCTCTTTGGTTGGTGCAAAGCGCCTGAAAATGCAATACATTTCTTTTGCTAAAGGGCCAGGCCCAAGTCAAAAAGACCTAGCAGGCCAAAATAAATTGCGAAGCAATAAAAAAGGGCAGAGCTCAAGTACAATTGATGCTCTACATCATTTATAAATGGGCAGAACCCAAAACAAATTGATGCTCTGCATCCTTATGGGTAGAGCCCAAATAAAAAAAAATGCAATGCAAAAGCAAATAAAATGTTGAACATTTTCAATTAGACTTAGCCCAATTTTGGCCGTAAGTCCTCAAATTAAATTGACTGAGCAAGACTGCTCTCTTAAATCAATTTACCTCCGGTTCGAGGGTACATCTCCGAACTCCTCTGACACTTGTCGTTGTAATCCTTCAACGACGTCAGAGAGGTGACGGGTCCCGACAACCACACATCAACATGGACTGCGGGGTCCTTAAACTCGTGGACCGAAACGTCCTTAAACTAATATCGGACCGAAACGTCCTTAAACTAATATTCATCCCAAAATGGGAACGACGGACCGAAATGTCCTTAAACTAATATTGGACCGAAACGTCCTTAAACTAATAATGGACCACCACGTCCCTAAACTGGAACATGGACCACCACGTCCCTAAACTGGAGCGATAGAGCCTCCAAATGCTCTTTTGCCGGATCTAAACGATCCCGTTTAAGTTGATCTTAGCCCCAAATACGACTAACATATCCTTAAACATTTAAATGGACTATAAAACTCCAAATCAACTTTGGTTCAAGGGTACATCTCCGAACTCCTCTGACACATGTCGTTGTAATCCTTCAACGTCGTCAGAGAGGTGACGGGTCCCGATGGCCATATATTAAATGGATCACCACGTTAAGTTGATCTTAGTCTCAAAACAGGACTAACGTATCCTTAACGAATGTTTAAGCTGATCTTAGCCTCAATACGGCTAACGTATCCTTAAACTAAAAAACACCAAACTCAAATCTAAGTAAATACGGATTTGGACTAATTCATGTCCTACTGGCGACGGCATTACTCAGTCTCCGTATACAATCCACGGGCAACCACAAACAAAACAAACACCCACGACACGAAGTGAAATTCTGGAGAAGGAGAAAGTTGTTACCGCGATGCGGTAGCGTAATTAACTGCAGGGGCTTGCGCCTGCAGGGAAGAGCGTCCCCACAATCAAAAACCCTTCAAGCGAGGAGGAATTTGACGAAGTCTGCTACATTGGCCACATCCGTCTAAACCTCCGATACACGGTGCCATAAATCAACTTGGCATCTTCGGAGAGGTAGACGGATAAAACCATATAGTATCTGCCCCGAATCTCAGGCTAGACGTCCTCACGTCGCGGCCGCCATTCGGAGGGGAACAGATTCTGGCACGCCCGGTGGGACATTTTCCTCTTTCCACTCCACACTTTGTGTGTCGTCTTCGCGAACCAATCGCGGTTTGTTAATGGTTGCCTTTGGATTTCAAGTTACTAAGATTTGGTCTTTTGCCTGGCGCAGAAATCAAGCATCAATGGCCTCAAATTGCTCTAACTGCCCGAAGTGCCACTGCAACGGCCCCCTCCACTTCAACGGCCCACAAAAGAAGAAGGCCGGAGAAAACCCCCGCGCCGGCGATAAATATCAGAGGTGGTGAACCCAAACGCCCTAAGTTAGGGGGCATTGTAGTTCATACCGTCTATATGGCGTCTAGTAAGGAGGACAGTCGCATATCTACGGGTCATCGACCGCTTACGCGATCAGTGACCAAGGCTCAGGAGAAACAGCAAAAGCTCCAGGAGATGATGACCGTGATGGACGCACTCACTGGGCCAAAAGAAACCCCTGAAACGTCCTCGGATGAACGTCAGGAACAAGAAACTGACGCCGAATTCCTTCATCGCATACTGGAAAAGAAGGATAAAGAGGCTACGGAACAGGCAGCCAGCATAAAGAAAATGGCCTTCCTGTTCCAGGACATGGTGGGTATGATGATTCAACAAGATCCACCTGCTGAAGATCCCCCGATCATCCTTGAAGACGATAGGGGAGAAACGTCGAATCCTCCTCCAGCTCTCTCAACGGCCAAGGAGGAGGCAATCTCCAAAGCCAACCTGGACGAATATATAGCTCAGCAGATCCGGGTTCATCATGCGACTGAGGCAGCCGGTCAGATCGTCCAAACAGGACGACCATATCCGGGCTGGTATGATCAGATACAGTACCCGCCGGGCTATACAATACCTAAGTTCCACATATATAAAGGGACAGGGAATCCGCATCAGCATGTCGCTCAATTCAGGGCCTTATGCGGAAATACTGGAGGCGATGACAAATTGATACTTCGCCAATTCGTCGGCAGCTTGTCAGAAACAGCGTTCGAATGGTATTCCGAACTCCCGAACGATTCTATCAAGACGTTCGCTGAAATGGAGTTGCTATTCACTCAGCGATTCGCGAGCGCCAGCGAACGGGCCCCGATAGCAGCATTGATTAATGCCAGGGTAAGGCCGGGCGAGACGTGGGTTCAGTACGCTATACGCTGGCGAAACTTGTGATCGAAATGCGAACAACGCATTGAAGAAGCGCCCGCGGTGGGCATGTTTGTGGGTACCCTAGACCCTCATGCCACTATCTCACAGTTCATGATGTTCTTTAAGCCGACCACATTCCAGGCTTTGATCGACAAGCTGGCCCAGATGGATCAAATGGGTCACAGACCTTCTCCCCCGAAGCCAGAACCGCGGAACGACAAGGGTAAAGGGAAGGCAACCTTCGTCGCGAATGCTCAGCAGCAACCCAGCACCCCAAAGCTAGCGGATCAATCGGGAGAGAGACGGCGGTTCTATATTGAGAAAATGAGGCGCCCCTACTAATTCCCGCGGGATAAGACGAAGAGGCTGTTCGAGCTGGCTATACGCAACAGGCTTATCAACCTGCCGAATCCAAGGCAACCGCCACAACCCAACGAGGCGAATAACCCCAATTATTGCCCTTATCATCAAACGGCAAGCCATCCGATTGAGGATTGCTTCGTCTTCAAGGGATGGATTGAAGGTCAATACCTACAAGGCAGGTTTGCCCTATCTGAAAAGTGGAAGGTAAATCCACCCCAGCCGCACACTCTGAAGAAGACGGACACGATGGGGGCAGCTTGTTCTTTTGTCAAGGACGAAAACGATGGGGAAAACTCATCGGACGAATCCGAAGACTACGTAGCGACTTGTCATGTGATCTCTCATTCACTGGCGGATGATGAAGAGGCTCCTTGCGCCGAGAAACCAAGGGCGAACCCTGAGCCGGAAATTCTACGGCCGTCAGACGAGTTGATCGATATCTTCCTAAATGAAATTCGTCTGAAAGCAAAAGCCAATCAAGAGCGTGAGATGGTCATACTGGAAAGAGCCAAGACACTCCCGTCAAATCAAAAGCCATCCACTGCAGATAAAAACAAATTCAAGACGAGGAAAAGGTTCGCCAAAGCCCTATCAGCGGGAATGAAGCTACCGCCCTCTGAGAAAAATACTTTCGGTGGAGTAGAGATGCATCCTAACTTCTGCTTATATCATCAGAAGATCATACATCCTACTGAAGACTGTGAATCCTTTAACTGTTGGTGGCAAGGGTATGTCACTCAAAAGCAACACTTCGACAGGACAAAATGTGAAGCTCGTAGACGTCGAAAAAGTGCGATAGATGAGCGCAAAAGAGCCGCCGCCGACTGTCATATAGCTGACTCCAAAGGATCGCAAATTATCACTTTTGGAAGCGACTCTGACGAAGAGGCTGCCCTCAACCCTCTCCTTAAGAAATTCATTTCAAAGATGAAAGAATTGAGAAGTTGTGAGGACGTTCAGCCATGCAATCGCACGCTACTCGAAAAAAAATCTCGGCTCCGCAAACAAAGGATCGAGTAAAAAGGATAAAGGGAAGGGAAAAACAGCCCTCGTAGCCAATGCTCAACAGCAATCGAGTGGCTCTAGACCGGTTGTTTGCCGAAACAACAAGCAGCAACCCCTCCAAGAAAAGTTGAAACGTCCTTACTCGTTTCCGCAAGATAAAACAAGGGGACTGTTCGAGCTGGCGCTGCGCAACCGACTCATAAATCTACCGGAGCCAAAACGTCCATCACAACCAAATGATGTCAATGAGCCCAACTACTGTCCCTATCACCGAGTACTGGGTCATCTGATCGAGGATTGCTACGTCTTCAAAAACCGGGTTGAAGATCAATACCAACAGGGCAAGTTCGTCATCCCCGAAAACTGGAAGGTAAGCCCGCCACAACCGCATGCATCGGGAAAGATGGAGACGCCGGGGGCATCATGCTCATTAATAGGGAAGTCCCCAGGGACCGAAAATTCAATAAACTAGATGTTCGCCTCAAATACGGCGATGACGGACCGAAACGTCCTTAAACTAACGGCGGACCGAAACGTCCTTAAACTAATGATGGACCGCAATGTCCTAAAACTTGCAAGCGGACCGAAACGTCCTTAAAACTACTACCGCAGCATCCTCAGGCTGACGCGATAAAAAAAAGGGATAAAGAAACGGTACGTCCATAAGCAAAATGGGCACGGATGAAAACCCGAAAGGGCTCCGTGAGTAAAAACAGCAGGACTGCCAGCGAGTGTTTATGAAAACCCAAAAGAGCGCGACCTCGTTAAAAAAAAGGGTATGTCCATAAGCAAAATGGGCACGGATGAAAACCCGAAAGGGCTCCGTGAGTAAAAACAGCAGGACTACCGGCGAATGTTTGTGAAAACCCGAAAGGGCGCAACCTCGTTAAAAAAAAGGAAAAAAAAGAAGAAAAAAAGAAGAAAAACACTTATAGGGTCCTCTCGACCTTGTGAGGAGAAACCACCCGCGTGAGATCCTTACGACTCACAAGGGAGCAACACACTTAGGGATCCCCACGATTCCTAAGGAGAAAATACACTTGCGAGATCCTCACGACTCGTAAGGAGAACTCTCTTATGGGACCCTCACGGCTCATAAGATTTGAAAGTCTTAAGTTATAGAGACCTAAACCCGTGCTTAAGCAAACCCCCCCACAACTTCCGATATTGCCCTACAAGTGGCTCAATAC
The DNA here is from genome assembly GCA_030015575.1 of Agapanthus africanus. Classification (NCBI taxonomy): domain Eukaryota; kingdom Viridiplantae; phylum Streptophyta; class Magnoliopsida; order Asparagales; family Amaryllidaceae; genus Agapanthus; species Agapanthus africanus. The sequence continues at coordinate 88,014,090 of JASDDO010000019.1, read as the reverse complement.
TGACCCTTGTATACAATCCACGGGCGCGAATAAACATTCCCCTAACAAAATTTCATCCGTGATTGGGGATATGTACGCATGATGAACAACCCTTATAAGTCCTCTCGACTTACAAGGAGAAAACCCTCTTGTAGGATCCTTACGACTTACAGAGGAACATACACTTAGGCATCCTTATGATTCCTAAGGAGAAAATACACCTACAAGATCCTCACGACTTGTAGGGAGAAATACCTTTGTGAGACCCTTACGGCTCATGAAGTTAAAAGCCTTATTCGACAGGACCCTAACCCTGTTCGCTAAGCCACCTTTGTTTGACATCGACAAAGGCAGATGATGATTCGCTCCTGGCAATATCCCAGTAGTAGCGGTGCTGATGCCGAAATCGGTGTCTAATTTCAGATTTATGGCAAAAAACCAGCGAGCCGCACATGCATACGAAATAGCCGAAATGATGGGGCAACTTGCAATACAAATCAGCAAGTAAGAATGTATACATGAAAATAGCCGAAATGATGGGGTAACTCGTAATAGAAAGCAGCGAGTAAAAATAAAATAAATAGCCGAAATGATAGGGCACCGCGAAAGATAGCCGAAATGATAGGGCAATCGCGACCTTCGCGATATAAAAGCTGAAATGATAGAGCATCGCGGAAAAAGAAACAAAATGAAAAATGAAATTTATGCCCTACAGGTGATGTTACATCAAACCCTGTATACAGTCCAAGGGCGTAAACAAAGAAGGGATCATACTCCTCTCCCAGGTTTCATCATAAGAAGAAGTCAAATCTCGACGGGTCGCAAATGACCTAGAGGTCATCTCAACACTCGTCTCATAACAACGGATACAACTTCAAGCGAAGCGGAACAGCGGCAACTCCCAGTTCCATGGCTCGGCGATATACAAATCACCCAGAGTCAAACCCTCATTCCATTAGATACGGATACAATAAAAAGAATTCCTGGCTACGTGGAACGCGGCTTATGTCAATCCTGACCCCATGGAAAACGTCCAGAGCGGATCCTGGTCCTCGCAGAGCACGGCAATGAACCCGTGCGAAGCATCCAGAGCGGAACCTAGTCCTCGCCGAACACGGCAGTGAACCCGTGCGAAGCATCCAGAGCGGAACCTAGTCCTCGCCGAACACGGCAGTGAACCCGTGGGAAGTATCTAGAGCAAAAATTCCTGGCTACGTGGAATGCGGCTTATGTCAATCCTGATCCCGTGTAAAACATCCAGAGCAAAAATTCCTGACTACGTGGAACGCGGCTTATGTCAATCCTGACCCCGTGTGAAACATCCAGAGCAAAAAATTCCTGGCTACGTGGAACGCGGCTTATGTCAATCCTGACCCCGTGTGAAACATCCAGAGCAAAAATTCCTGGCTACGTGGAACGCGGATTATGTCAATCCTGACCCCGTGTGAAACATCCAGAGCAAAAATTCCTGGCTACGTGGAAAGCGGCTTATGTCAATCCTGACCCCGTGGAAAACGTCCAGAGCGGATTCTGGTCCTCGCAGAGCACGGCAGTGAACCCGTGCGAAGCATCCAGAGCGGAACCTAGTCCTCGCCGAACACGGCATTGAACCCGTGGGAAGCATCTAGAGAAAAAATTCCTGGCTACGTGGAACGCGGCTTATGTCAATCCTGACCCCGTGTGAAACATCCAGAGCAAAAATTCCTGGCTACGTGGAAAGCGGCTTATGTCAATCCTGACCCCGTGGAAAACGTCCAGAGTGTAGGGTTCCTAGGCACTCTAGTGAGGTCTCACAAGGCATCGAACATGCCATTTTCATAAAATCTAGGTGCCGAGAGACCCGACTACGGATCGTTTGCTAGAAAACTAGGCGAAAAAGCTAACTAGTTAACACTTAACTATGAGAATACGGATATACAACCTTTGTAGATCCGGTGCTCCACCTCCACGGCTCCGCAATGAGGTCCTCTCCGCTGTCCGAATCAAATCCGGGCTCTAGCGTCGGCTTCATCGGAGAATGGACGGGCTAGGTCGTCGACGACGTGCCGAAGATGATCTACGTCGAAGCATCACTAGATCGAGCTCCACCTTCACCAAGTCTTGAAAACTTGTGAAGGAAACACACTCTACTACTTGGCAAGAGGTAGAGGATGAAGAAATAGGAAGTGGGTTAACTTTAGAATTGGATTTCTCACTCATTTCATCAATCCACCATTGATGTAGTCAAGCTTTTCTTCTTGAAAATGAAGAAGAAGAAGAAAGCAAGAAGATGATAATCATTATGATAAGAATAAAGAATAAAAATAAAAATCCATTCTTATCATAATTCTCACCATGGTTAGGTGTAGAGAATTAACTTGAGTTAATTGAATTGGTTAGGGTTAAGCATGAGACAAAATGGTGACTAAGTCAAAAGTTCATGAAGCTTCATGAAAGAAGACAAAAGAAAGCCACCATTCTATTTTATGCAATTTATTTTCCAAAAATAAAAACAAATGAATAAATGAATAATCAAATAAAAACCCTAACCATTTCTTTAACCAAGGTTTAAGTCTTTACACAAACCCTAATTTGCATGTATCATCAAATATGATACAAACAAGTGCACAAAATCATATCGCATATGCAATGCGCACAACCGAGCGAGAAAATCCATTTAAAGTGAACCGATACTAGTTAATGCAAAGTAATATATCAAATATATAATTATGCATTAAATCATTAAATCAACACTTAATTTAACGATCCGGTCATGACGCACATAACCGACTGGTATCATTAGTAACATCTTATCGAATCAACACTTGATCCGATAACCCGGCTATATCGCATATAACCGATCAATGTCACATCACGAGAATCGAATACAGTATCACATACTCGTATTATTCTCGGTCCCGCACATATCTCATATGCGCTCCTATTTCGTTTCGCTTGAGCCAGGAAACCTCTGTGTAGGACTCTAAAGACTCGTCAATACGCCGGGAGCAGGTGATGATCATATCGAACACCCACAAGCCGCAAGCGGTCTGCTAAACGTAACGGCCACCCGGGTATTGAGCGATCTTAAGATCGACGAGCAAGCCCGCTCACACTCCAGTGAATCCGACCAGTAACACTACCGTACAGTCCGGTCTGATCGTCTGATATGTCGTATATCTCGCCTAGGGGTGGTAAACGTCAGACCCCAATAGCTTGATAAGTCGTGTCGATATGAGGTCTATAACTATTCGAGAAACTACTGGTAACACTTACCAGTAAATCTCAGCAACCCTGGCCAGAGATTTCCTGTTATAGCCAATCGAACACAGCGCAACATCAACCCCCTATACCGGGAGAGACGAATCCCCTCCTATCGCTCATTGCCTCCATGTGATTCGGGACTGTACCCAAAAACCACCGTTTTGCACGCCCTCTTGGACGTGGTAAGATGGAAATCAAAGCACAGTGGGAACCACACAAGACTCTATGACGATCTCGGGTCAACAGACTACTCTGTACCAGTGTCACCAGAGAACTGCCATCTGACGTGAGGTATAATACCATCTGGGAGTTCTCGGCGAGTCCGTCCAGTGTACCCAGTCTCCACTGAGCACCCGTATATCATATCTGATGTCAAACACCAATGGATATGGGATCATCCATCGCCCATCTGTATGGGTCGAGAAGGTACACGCTAGTCTACTCTGGTATATCGATGCCCCATCTCGATACACCCACGACTAGGGACTTTGAAGGATGTACTTATGGACTATCTGTCCCCACTAGTATGATCCGCATCATAGTCTAGGTAGTCAAGCACACATCCTAAGGGCTTTACCAACATGTAACAGAGAGACAAACAGCATACATGTTAAGGTAAAGTTCAACCAGATAGCATACTATCATGTCGAGCAAGAAAGTCCTCCCTATATACGTCCCAGCATCCACTACAATATACATCCTATGTACAGTAATGGCCTCTAGGGCATACATATAACTAACACAGAGCAGATCCTGGTCCTCGCAGAGCACGGCAGTGAACCCGTGCGAAGCATCCAGAGCGGAGCCTAGTCCTCGCCGAACACGGCAGTGAACCCGTGGGAAGCATCCAGAGCAACTCCTGACTCCGTGAAATGCGGATAAGGACAACTTCACCCATCACTTGCGGGTCCTCACGACTCGCAAGGGAATAAATTCTCTTGTAAGATCCTTACGACTTTCAAGAGAACGCGCTCAGGAATCCTCACGATTCCTAAGGAGAAAATACACCTACGAGATTCTCTCGATCAGTAGGGAGAAAAGTCTCTATGAGACCCTCACGGCTCATAGAGTGGAAAAGTCTTAGGCGGCAGATCTGAACCTGCGGCCTAAGCCATCGCTATCTCTTGGGAGAACTAAGTTATCTGTCAATTGTGTTTATTAAGACAGCATGCTGAGAATAAGAGAAAGAAGAAAGCGACAAAAGGAGCATCCGATTTACATTCGATCAAGCGTTCAAGACACACTCATCCATGCATATACAAAAGATTCAGAATGAGGAATAAGACAAGCTGAAATGGAAATTTTCTATTCATATCATAAAAAGGGATTCTTACAATCACGGAGAAATGGATAATAACATTGTTAAAATGTTTACAAAGGTATAACCTCGAACCCAGGACATGGATTGAGGAACTCGAAAGCGACCCTATCTATGACTTTCCAAGTCTCGTGGACCATCCTGGTATGCTTTCTTTCGCGAGCACAAGCGTCAGGATCCCCCCTGATGTCTTCCACCCTCCGATAAGCAGCGAGGATGGCAGACTGTTGAAAGACCTCGTGCAAGAGATCGACGAGACTGTCTCGCCGTCTCTTCGAGATAAAGTTCATCAGATACACCGAATGCACCTTATCCTCGGCGGCATCCAACGCCCCAAGCGGCACACCGGAACAGAATAGGGGAAGCGCTTCCCAGATGGCTCCCACGATAAGCTTAAGGAGAGAGGAACGTCGGGGAAGCAGCGGACCGTTGTATGCGTCGAAGCGGCTCATGATTTCAGCACACTCCGCGTTTGTGAACTCTCGATTTTGAGAACGGCCAAGTCGGCGGATGTCACCGTAAGAGATAATGTCGTTAAGAGCATACATATGGGCGTCCATTGTTTCTGTGAAAGAAAATCAACAAAATGATCAGAAAGACTGATTAAGCAAAACGATATAATGCACTGAGGAATAAAATGCCATCTTTAAACTCCAAGATCAATGAAAAACTCCTAAGAGTTCTGTTGTATGATTTGGAAGGAGCAAAGCTCCATTAATGAATTAAGAAAATCCAGGAAAGTTTTTCAGAGAGCAGAGCTCTATGGAACCCTAATAGGGTCCCCTTTAGTTCTCTTTAGATCCCTTTAAGACCTGTAGAGCAAAGCTCTGCTAAGTGAAACCCTAAATGGGTTTCCTTTAGATCAGGGATCTATTGAGAGCGAGGCTCTATCAATGAAAATTAATTTAATTTAATTTATTTCAAATTAAAAATTTCACCTAAAAGTTTTAAGAGTTTAACTCTTGAAGATTCTTGAAAATAATGAGCAGGGCTCTGAGTTCTGATAGTAAAATTTTAGAGATGAAAATCATCTAAGGGACCAAAAGTCCTATTTATAGGCATCAAATGCCCTTTTAGCTTCCAAGGGATGGCGCGGCGGCTGGGAGTCTGCCACCGCTGCGCTCACGTTTGGAGGCCACGTTAGCGCAACGGTGGGGGGCATTTGTTTACCCCAATCAGAGCAAAGCTCTGTTCAAATTCCAAGGCGGAAGATGAAGCAACCCCCAATCAGAGCAAAGCTCTACTTTGAAAATTCAAACTTTAATTAAAGAAGCAACGCTTCAGCTGGCCTGCGCTCTGCGCTGCGCGACACGTGTCAGCGCAGTTGCGCTGCGCTGTGCGCTGCGCGACACGTGTCAGCGCAGTTGCACAAGCGCAGTTGCGCAAGCGCAGTTGTGCTGTGCTGTGCGCTGCGCGACACGTGTCACGCTCTGGAGCATTTGCGCCAAACAGAATTAAAATTCTAAAGAAATCTTTTCTGTTCTTGTTGAAACAAGAAGATTTTCTTCTATAAAACAGAAGCCATTGGATCAAAAATCCAACGGTGGGGAAAATTCCCCAAATCACTCAGAGAAAGATCTCTTTAACAAATTTAACTAATTTATGGGCACTATAAAAAGGAACCTAGACCTCAATTCAAAGGTATCAACATTTTGTGAGAAATTAAACAGAGAGAGCTCTGAAGAATTGGAGAGAAATCCTCAAGAACAAAAAAGGTAAAAAGCCTTTAGAAAAAGAGAAAATTCTCTTATGAACAGATCATGGATCTAAAAACAAGATCAATGATCTTTAATAAAAAAACAAAATAAAAATAGTGCTTTTCACTTTTTATGAACCACTGGTTCTTGAATCTAAAAAGATTCTCAAATTAATAGTGCTTTGCACTTATAAATCTGCACTGTTGCGCTCTTAGGTTGGCGCAAGCCATCAGAGAGCGCCACGTGTCAGCAGCGCAACAGCACAGCGCACTGCGCTGTTGCGCTTGCGCTCCTCAGAACGTGACACGTATCAGCAGCACAGCAGCACAGCGCATTGGCGCAGCGCACTGCACTTGCGTGATACGTGTCGTCACCACAAGCGCTTGCTCTCTTTGGTTGGCGCAAAGCGCCTGAAAATGCAATGCATTTCTTTTGCTAAAGGGCCAGGCCCAAGTCAAAAAGACCAAACAGGCCAAAATAAATTGCGAAGCAATAAAAAAGGGTAGAGCCCAAGTACAATTGATGCTCTGCATCATTTATAAATGGGCAGAACCCAAAACAAATTGATGCTCTGCATCCTTATGGGTAGAGCCCAAATAAAAAAAAATGCAATGCAAAAGCAAATAAAATGTTGAACATTTTCAACTGGACTTAGCCCAATTTTGGCCGTAAGTCCTCAAATTAAATTGACTGAGCAAGACTGCTCTCTTAAATCAATTTACCTCCGGTTCGAGGGTACATCTCCGAACTCCTCTGACACCTGTCGTTGTAATCCTTCAACGACGTCAGAGAGGTGACGGGTCCCGACAACCACACATCAACATGGACTGCGGGGTCCTTAAACTCGTGGACCGAAACGTCCTTAAACTAATATCGAACCGAAACATCTTTAAACTAATATTCATCCCAAAATGGGAACGACGGACCGAAATGTCCTTAAACTAATGATGGACCGAAAACGTCCTTAAACTAATATTGGACCGAAACGTTCTTAAACTAATAATGAACCACCACGTCCCTAAACTGGAAAATGGACCACCACGTTCCTAAACTGGAGCGATAGAGCCTTCAAATGCTCTTTTGCCCGATCTAAACGATCCCGTTTAAGTTGATCTTAGCCCTAAATACGGCTAACGTATCCTTAAACATTTAAATGGACTATAAAACTCCAAATCAACTTTGGTTCAAGGGTACATCTCCGAACTCCTCTTACACATGTCGTTGTAATCCTTCAACGTCGTCAGAGAGGTGACGGGTCCCGATGGCCATATATTAAATGGATCACCACATTAAGTTGATCTTACTCTCAAGACAAGACTAACGTATCCTTAACGAATGTTTAAGCTGATCTTAGCCTCAATACGGCTAACATATCCTTAAACTAAAAAACACCAAACTCAAATCTAAGTAAATACGGATTTGGACTAATTCACGTCCTACTGGCGACGGCATTACTCAGTCTCCGTATACAATTCACGGGCAACCACAAACAAAACAAACACCCACGACACGAAGTGAAATTCTGGAGAAGGAGAAAGTTGTTACTGCGATGCGGTAGCGTAATTAACTGCAGGGGCTTGCGCCTGCAGGGAAGAGCGTCCCCACAATCAAAAACCCCTCAAGCGAGGGGGAATCTGACGAAGTCTTCTACATCGGCCGCATCCGTCTAAACCTCCGATACACGGTGCCATAAATCAACTTGGCATCTTCGGAGAGGTAGACGGATAAAACCATATAGCATCTACCCCGAATCTCAGGCTAGACATCCTCACATCGCGGCCGCCATTCGGAGGGGAACACGTCTTTTAACGAGATTACGCCTTTTTGGGTTTTCACAAAACTCGCCGGTAGCCCTGTTATTTTTACTCACGGAACCCTTTCAGGTTTTCATCCGTGCCCATTTTGCTTATGGACATACCGTTTTCTTCTTCTTTTTTATTTTATTTATTTATTTATTTATTTTTGTGTCAGCCTCAGGATGCTGCGGTCCGTAGTAGTTTATCGACGTCTCGGTCAATAGCCAGTTTTAGGATATAGTGGTCCGTCGTTAGTTTAAGGACGTTTCTGTCCGACGCCAGTTTTAGGATATAGTGGTCCATTGTTAGTTTTAAGGACGTTTCGGTCCGAGAAAAGGAAGCCGGCTACTACTTACAGAGTTTAGGCTTAGGAAGATAGTGAGCGGACATAGGCGTCGTCATCTATCATTGATCTAGACCGTGACTTGTCAGGCGTAGTATTTTTTCAGAAAGCGACCGTTTATTGGCCTGAAAGGTCTTTCACCATGCATGTCCATGAGTAGATAGGCTCCACCCTGGTAGACTTTGTCTATGATATACGGGCCTTCATAGTTCGTCTCGAATTTCCCCCGCTTGGCGCGATTGGGGATCATGGGTCTTTTAACCACTAGCACGAGTTCGCCTTGAGGGAATGTTCTCGGCCGAGTCAACCTTTCATATGAGCGCGTCATCTTTGCTTTATAAGCCTCCAGACTCTGTTGCGCCACAAGCCGGTTTTCATCAAGGGCATCAAGCTCCTCAAGCCGAAGGTGAGCATTCTTTTCATCTGTTAGCTCGTAATGAACCGCCACTCATAGAGAGGGCAACTCTATCTCGAGGGGGAGTACCGCTTCTGGGCCGAATACTAATGCATACGGCGTTGTGTTTGTGGCTGTTTTGAACGTAGTTCGATACACCCAAAGAGCTTCATGCAGTCTCTCGTGCCAGTCCTTCTTATTTTGAGACACCATCATTTTCGCGATCTTCATCAAGGTCTTGTTGAAAGCCTCAGCTAGACCGTTAGCTCGGGGATTATAGACTGAAGAGTATCTCCAGTCTATGTTATGCTGTTGTGCGAAGCGGCTGATTTTGTGGCTTCTATAGGCTGACCCGTTATCGGAGATAATCCGTCACGGAGTGCCGAACCGATAAATGACGTGCGTTTTGAAGAAATGGAGAATATTCTCCGTCTTCACCTTCCTCAGCGGTACTGCTTCTGCCCACTTAGAGAAGTAATCAGTTGTTGCCAAAATGAACCGATATCCTCTGGATGATGCCAGTTCGATGGGACCGATTATGTCAGTCCCCCACATTTCGAATGGCCAGCTAGCCACCATTGGATGTAGTGGATTCGGATGCTGATGGATAAAATCCCCATGAACCTGGCACGAGTGGCACTGCTTCGCGTATTCGAGGCAGTCTTGGATCATCGTAGGCCAACAGTAGCCCATCCTTTTGATCTTCAGCTTCATCTTCGGACTGGCTTGGTGAGAACCGCAGAGTCCGTCATGAGTTTCTTGGATGACTCTCTTTGCCTCTTCAGGTCCTAGGCATCTTAGCCATAGAGAATCAAATGATCTCTTATACAGAGTATCATTAACAAAGGCGAAGGATAGAGCTCGTTTCATAAGCTGATGCCTTGAGGATGCATCTTCAGGTGTTCGACGGGATTTGAAGTAGTCTATAAAGACTTCTCTCCAATCCTCAGCCTTTTCCTGGTCTTTTATTTGTAGGGCTGTCTCTTTGGTCGCTTCTTTCTCTTCAAACGACTCCGGAGATATTTCTTCCGGTGTGAGAACCCGACGGCTTTGCACAACGATCCTTATGTCATCGAGGTTTTCGTCGGCTGGTTCTTTAGAGAGATTGGCTAATGCATCTGCCTTGCTATTTTTCGTACGCGGTATGCTCTCCAGGGCATAGGCAGGGATTTGAGTCAGCAATTGCTGCACTCTATCGCCGTATTTCACCAACTCTGGTTTGCACATTTGATAGTCACCGTTTACTTGACTAACGATCAGCTGGGAGTCTCCGTATATGAAGAGATTCTCAATTCCCATGTCGACGGCGATTTCAAGACCTGCTATCAAAGTTTCGTACCCGGCTTCATTGTTTGTCCTTGGTTCGGTTAAGGAGAAAGCAAAGCGCATTATCCTTCCTTGTGGAGTCACGAAGATGAGGCCTACTCCGGACTTGATTATGGGGGTACTTTGTTTGCGCTTCTTCATGGAAGATGCTCCATCGAAGTAGAGTTTCCACTGGGTGTCATTCTCTCTTCTCTCCCCGTCGATCATGTCAAACGCGTGTTCGTCTGGCAATTCGTAGTTCAAGAGAGAGTCAGCAGGTATCGGATGCTCAGCGAGGAAGTCAGCGATGGCCTGGCCTTTCACTGCCTTAAGAGGACGATAAGTTATCGAGAACTCCATCAAGAGGAGGGCCCATTTAGCGAGCCGCCCCGTTAATATGGCCTTCGACATCAAGTATTTGAGAGGATCCACTTTTGATATGAAATGGACCTCGTGCGCCAGCGCATGGTGTCTGAGCTTCGTTATCGCGAAGATCAACGCCAGGCAGTGTTTTTCAATAGGGGAATAATTGTTTTCTTCCCCCAGGAGAACTCGACTCAAACAGTAGAGGGCTCTCTCCTTCCCTTGGTCATTCTCTTGTGCCCACAGCGCGCCTAAAGAACCTTTGAGGGCTGTTGTATACAGAATGAGGGGCTTTCCCTTGACTGGAGCGGTCAGCACCGGAGGATTCTGTAGGTATTGCTTGATTTCGTCTAGTGCGCTTTGGCATTTATGATCCCAGATAAACGGGGTTCCCTTCTTCATCTGGTGACTGTAAGGACGACACTTGCCTGAGAGATTGGCTATAAATCGCCGCATATACGCGAGCTTTCCTTGGAGAGACCGCAGTTTCTTGAGAGTCCTTGGCGGGGGCATTTCCATAATCGCCTTGATCTTCGATGGGTTTATCTCGATGCCTCGATGGCGGATGACGAATCCTAGGAATTTGCCTGAGGAAACTTCGAACGCGCATTTGAGAGGGTTCATCTTCAAGTTGTATTTACGAAGGCGATGAAACACGATCTTCATATGCTCTAAATGTTCCTCGTATGATTTGCTTTTAACTACGAGGTCGTCAATATAGCATTCGAAGATTTCATGTATGAGGTCATCGAAGTTCTTCGTCATGGCCCTCTGATAGGTGGCACCGGCGTTCTTTAGACCGAAAGGCATCACCTTGTAGCAGAATATGCCCAAAGGGGTTCGGAAAGCGGCATACTTCTGGTCTTCGCGATGCATCTTTATCTGATTGTATCCTGATGAGCCTTCCATGAAGGAGAAAACTTCGTGAGTGGACGTATTATCTATCATCAGCTCAGTGACTGGTACTGGGAAGTCTTCCTTCGGGCAGGCTTTATTGAGATCCCGAAAGTCCACACATATGCGCACCGTCCCGTTATTCTTCATCACTGGGACGATATTGGTGATCCAGTCAGGATACTGAACTTCTTGGATGAAGCCAGAGTCAATTAGCTTCTTGACCTCGGTGTTGATGCTTATCTCAAGCTCGAGCCGCATTCTTCTCGGTGCTTGTTTAATCGGCTTGACGTCTGGGATATTGCCAATTTGTGGACAGCAATCTCTGGATCTAGTCCCGGCATCTCAGAATAGTTCCATGCGAAGCAATCTTTATGCTGCATGAGCACGTCCTTTAGCGTAGCCACCTTTTCTTCAGACAACAGCTAACTGACAAACGTCGGCCGTGGGTCGTTTGCCGTTCCCAAGTCAATTTTTGTGAGGTTATCTGCGGTAGTATGTATCCCATCTTCCAGCTCTTTTGGTGCCGGTGGAAATTCTGAGATCACCTCGCCATCATCGTTTTCGAAGCACCGGAGGAAGCCATCCATATTCTCGGGCTCTTCTTCTGACAGCGTTATCACGTGGCAGGTACGAGATCACTTCCAAGACCGACATTGATCTGGTCCCATTTTCGCTGCATACGTGGCTCTCGGTTCATGCTTCAGCAGCGGGGTTACCCTCCAACTGCTGGATAGAGCGAACCTGCCGAGTTGATATTGGTCTTCGACCCAGTTCTTGAAGGTGAAGCAGTCTTCAAGAGGATGTCCTATTGCTCGATGATAGGAGCAATAGTCTGGATGATTAACTTCACCTGCATGCTCGGGGTGCTTGGACTCCGGGAGAGTAATCATCTGATGCTTTATGACAAGATCAAGTATCTTTCTTGTCTTATCTTGGGGAAAAGAATATGTTCGACCCATCTTCTTTACAAGAGACGAGTCCAGGCTCCTCGATTCTTGATCGCGGGGCTTCTTGGTCCCGCTTTGTCGCTGTCAAACGTTTTTTTTTCATTCTTGGGTTTATTTTTGCCTCTGCGCCGGGTCTTTTGCATGACGGGTTGGCAACAAGGAGCATTGTCATTCTCAACGGCCCGTTGAAAGAGGCGCTGCATCCTGGTTTTCTCGTAAATGGCCATTTCGCGGTTATGGTCATCCCGGACCTTTTGACCCGCTTCCCTTATAAGCTTGTCCATCTATTCCTCGAATGACGGACTTGGCATTTTCACGGTGGGAGCTCGTTCTGGTTCAGGATTAACATCTTCCCACAGAACATCTCCTTCTTCATCAAAGTCATGTATGACGTAGCAGTCGCGGAACAGCTCCCGTTTCTTGGATTGAACATATCCAAGCCCGATCGTTTCCATTCTCCCGTTGGGCAACTTTCGTTGAGTTCCGGGGATGTTCCAGATCCTGTTATAGAACCGTGCTTGTCGAGCAGTTTGCTTAAGGGGTACACCTTGGCATCTCAAGAGCCTCTTCAATCCTTCGGTATAGTATTTGGGCAGTCGGATGGGTTGAAGTCTGTTAAGTATCGAGTCAGCACCATGCCAAACTTCTTTTTCCACTCTAGTTTCCGTGGATTGATAAAAGAGAATTTCCTTTTCATTTCTTCTCCTGGGAGGGACGTAGAATGTCTGCAGTTCTTCCACACCGTAGGTACCAAGCGCGTCGAGCTCTTTGTAATGTTCTCGCGGAACCATAGCGATTTGCAAATTTCGATCATCGCCAGCGAAGGCTTGTATTGATGGCCAAGTAGAGAATACAGCGTTGATCTCATCTTACGAGCCGCTGCCGAAGATCAACATAGGGATGGACGGTCCCGTCTTGTTGCATTGGGGCGGCCCTGAATAAACTATTTCTTCTTCTTCCTCGGTATCACTCCCGAAGACCGGAATAGTGGTGATAGCTTTGTTCTAGTCCTCCGGTTTGCGACATCTTTCTGTGTCTTCAAAACCAGGCAGGAAGTATTTTGCATCTTCGTACTTTCGGACTTCGTTCACGGAGAATGGGTTCAACTCCCCTGTCACGGTGTATTCGAGACCATCCTTGAAGTACTTCATACACTGATGTTGTGTAGTGTTCATACTATAATATTGCATTATTGTACGCCCCATTCTTATTCATTTTATAAGTAAACAGGTACTCTTGACGCACGTTTGTTGCATGTTACAGGATACAGGCTCTTGGAGCGAATACAGTGAAAAAGACGAAAGTTGATATAGAAAATGGACTTTTGACGGATCCTAGTCAAACCTAGACGAAGAACAGTGCAAGGACCAAAATGTCAAAGCAAAACAGTTGAAAGATCGCTACATGTTTTTCACTGAAAGATCTGGAGAAGAATAAGAAGCCAAACAGAGAAAAGAGATGAAGAAATAACAAGCCCAGATAAAGACAAACAAGCCCAGAAAAATTGGTGAGCTGAGCTCACCAAAGGGCCGCGGAACCGCGGCCCAAACCCCCACTTTGCCGCGGTTCCGCGGCCTTATGGTGCCCGTGTCGGTGGATTTTTTTTTCTGTCGGTGTGTCGGTGCAGGTGTTGGGATTTTCAGTGGGCATATCTGTAAAATCATGTGTGCGAAAGTCTGTAACCCTAGCTTCCCTGTTTACTTATAAATTGTAATCTCAAATCTGTAAAATGGATGCCTCTTTTCAATCAATAAAATTCAGAATTGTTGGGAGATCAAGAGCATCATTTTTGTAAGTTTCTATTTTTTCCTGCCTTAGTTATAATTTCATTATTTGCCCTAGATCTATAATTTTATTCTTGCCGTAGATAAGTCATTGCTTGCCCTAGTTAATTTAGTGTAGTTCTTTTAATTTGCAGTAGATAAGTACTTCTTTAGATATAAACAAAACACATTAAAAATAACAAAAAATGTCATTTTTAGAAGATCCCCTAATGAGCGAGTAAAATCCTCGCTTGTTAGAGTTAGGAACAAGAGAGGGAGTGAGAGATGAATATCTCTCACCTCCTTCAATACCAATACAATTTCATAAGTAGAATTTCATGCACGCATGCATGATCCGCTCCCTACGGCACCCTACCTACGAGGTAACGGTGAACCGTAGTATAAAGGGCCGGACATACATGACGTCCATGAAGGTTGTAGCAATTAATAGGAAAGGACGGACAAGGATCTAGAGGAAGAAACTTCGTTTCTTCCCAATCATCCTAATCCCCTTTGCTAATAATTGTTATGATTTCTAAAAACCTTTAATCAAACGATATTGAAAGAGGTGACGATATTAATCTCATCAACCCTACCTTAGACCTAATCCTAACAAGTTCTTTAATATCATATAAGCTAGTTTTTAAATCAATCAACAAAAACCAAACCACCATCGGAATCAACTCGTAAAAACACAAAATCAGAAAATTACACATCTCTGTGGATCGACCCGTACTCACCGGCTAGCTGCAAAGAGACGCCGTTTCTGATTACGGTAAACACATTATTTTTGGACTAATCATGTAGAAGGGATGATGTTGTACTCGTGTAACCAGGGTCGGCCGAGCAAAGCGTTATAGCAGGTCCTGGCGTCAATGACGTGAAACTTGATGTCGGTGACTAACAGCCCAAAACGCAATGTCAGTATCACAGACCCGAGCGTCCGTGATGATTGGGAGTCGAACCCGAAGATAGTGATCTTATCCCGAGCGAGGTGTTGAACGCTCATGCAGATTTCTTTCAACACTCTTACATTGAGGAGGTTAACGGAGGACCCATTATCAACCAGGATTTTGCCTATCTTGATATCAAGACAGTATCCGGAGACATAAAGGGGACGGTTATGCTCACACGTCCCGAGGAGGAGATCTTCATCGCCGAAAGTGATATCAGCCGTGTGTACTTCTTCCATCTCGTCCTTCATCTTTTCTTCAGCGAGGAAGGCTTGGAATTGTTCAAGCTCCTGTAACTCTTTGATCAAAGAATCTCTCGCCTCTTTGGATAGCAGAAGGGCGTCGAGAATGCTGAGCTGCGAGGGTATCTTTCTCAGGTGTGCAAAAACGTTGTAATCCACATTACTTTTCTTGGACAGGTCCTTGGCTGCCAGCTCTTCGATGACTCGATCATCGAGGGCGATATCCTCAGGGACCTTTTCTTTCCCCTTATCCTTTTTATTGGATCCCTTGTTTGCAGATCCGAGATTCTTTTCAGGCAGTGTGCGATTACGCAGCTGAATGTTCTCGCAGTTCTTCGGTTCTTCCTCTTTTCCCGAAGTGGATTCTTTGAAGAGAGGGTCAAGAGTTATTTCTTCGTCAGAGTCGCTCCCGAAAATGAGAACTTGCGATCCCCCGTAGTCAACCATGTGACAGTTGGCGGCAGTTCTTTTGCGCTCCTCGGTCGTATTTCTTTGCTCCCGATGAGTTTTGCGTTTCATTCGCTTGAAATGTTGTCGGTGGGCGATATATCCCTGCCACCAGTTTTAAAAAGCATTGCACTCTTCGGTAGGGTGCACAATCTTTCGATGATATAAGCAGTAACTAGGATGTGTTTCCGCTTCACTAGGAGTGTTTCCTTCGGAGGGTGGCAGCTTCATTCCCATCGATATGGTTTTGGCGAACCTTTTCCTCGTCTTGAACCTGCTTTTATTTGTGGCAGATGTATTTTGATCTGCTGGGAGTGCTTCAACCCTTTCGTCCAGTCACCGGCATTTGGCCTTTTCAAATATGGCCATCTCACGCTCTCGAGCAGCTTTGCTTTTCAGAAGAGCTTCGTTTAGGAATGCATCAATCATTTCGTCTGATGGTCCTAGAAGTTCCGGCTCAGGATCTGCCCTCAGTTTCTCTGCGTAAGGAGCTTCTTCATCGTCTATTAATGAGTGAGAGATCATATGGCAGCTTGCTACATAATCCTCAGATTCATCCGTCGAGTCTTCTTCATTGTCATCATCTCCGTCCTTAAGGACGTGGCTGAGAAATTCTTGGAGTGTGACTGGGGTCCGCGCCTTCTGGTTATATTCTTCTAGCACGTCAATCTGTTTTTGCAAGTCCGTGCGCTTGTCACTAGGCTTCACGGGCTTCTTGGCTTTCTTCTTCTTCTTCGAAGACTTTGACGGCTGGGTGTGAGCGTTTTGGCCATCACCACCAATTTTTGGTGTTGGGCGTGGTTTCAGCATTCCCTCGATGATCTTGGGTTCCAGTGGATTTTTCCACCTGATTGCCGGGTATGTTTGGAGATCCTTCAGCATTCTTTTAGTCTTGGTTGAAAGAACGACCTCCCATGGAGCTTCTTCTACAAAAGAGCATGATGCCCGCGGTGTGTCCCCCTTTTTAAGAGCGTGTGGCTGAGGCGGGTTTACTTTCCAATTCTCGGACAGTGTGAACTTGCCCTGTTGGTATTGGTCTTCGATCCAGCCTTTAAAGACGAAGCAATCTTCGATTGGATGGCTTACTGTTTGGTGGTAAGGGAAATAATTAAGATTGTTGACATCGCCTGGCTGCAACGGACGTTTTGGATCCGACAGATTGATGAGCCTGTTGTGCACCGCCAACTCGAACAATCTCCTCGTTTTGTCCCGGGGAAACGAATAAGGGCGCTTTATTTTCTCATTATGGTATCGCCGCCTCTCGTCCAGGCGATCAGTTAGTTTTGGGCCACTGGGCTGCTGTTGAGCATTTGCGACGAAGGTTGCTTTCCCTTTGCCCTTTTCGTTCCGTGGCTCCGGCTTCGAAGGAGATGGTCTATGACCCATCTGGTCCATTTGGGCCAGTTTGTCAATCAAGACCTGGAACGTGGTCGGTTTGAAGAACATCATAAATTGAGAAATAGTCGCTTGAGGATCAAGAGTGCCTACGAACATACCTACGGCCGACACTTCTTCGTTGCGCTGCTCGCATTTCGACCATAAATTCCACCATTGTATTGCGTATTGAGCCCATGTCTCGCCAGGTTTCACCCTGGCATTGATCAATGCCGTTATTGGGGTGCGTTCACTAGCACTCGCGAAACGCTGGGTGAATAGTAGCTCCATCTCTGCAAAGGTTTTGACATAATCGTTTGGAAGCTCCGAATACCACTCGAACGACGTCTCCGACAAGCTACCAACAAACTGGCGGAGCAGAAGTTTATCATCACCTCCAGTGTTACCGCATAAGGCTCTGAACTGGGCAACATGCCGATGCGGATTTCCCGTCCCTTTATATACATGGAATTTGGGGATCGTGTATCCTGGCGGATACTTGATCTGATCGTACCATCCTGGATATGGTCGCCTAGTTTTAACAATTTGGCCGGCCGCTTCATTCGCCTGGTGAGCTCGTATTTGCTGAGCGATGTAGTCGTCCAAGGCGGCCTTATAGATTGTCTCTTCTTTGGCTGCTGAAAGAGCCGGAGGGGGTTTGATGTCTTCCCTTTATCGTCTTCAATGATGATCGGCGGGTCTTCAGCTGGAGGTTCCGGCTGTAACATCATCCCAGCCATGTCTTGGAACAAAAGAGCCATTCGTTTGATATTAGCTGCCTGTTCCGCGGCCTCTTTTTCTTTCCTCTTAAGCATTCTTCGGAGGAATTCAGTATCAGTTTCTTGTTCCCGACGCTGCTCTGAGGTCTCTGGATTTTCTTTCGGCCCAGTGAGTGCGGCCATTGCAGTCAGCATCTCCTGAAGTTTCTGCTCCTCCTCCTCCTGAGCTTTTGTTATCGATCGAGTAAGCGGTCGATGACCTGTGGAAGCACGGCTTTCCTCTTTTTCAGAAGCCATATAGACGGTATGTGTTACCATGCCCCCAGACTTGGAGCGTTTAGACTCAGCGTCTTCGCGGTTCGCCGTGGTCACAGGGGCTTTCTCTGGCCTCCTTCTCTTGTGAGCGGCTGATGTTGAGGGAGCCATTGCAGTGGGCACCCAGACGGCTGTCGCCTTTTGTGGCTTGACAGGATGGTTTTCTTCTTGTCGAGCTTTAAACTTCTTTGATCGACGAGAGTAGTTCTGGTCAATCACCGATTCCTGGACCTGTCTCCAAACTCTGTAAATTTTGGAGGACAGCCGCTGAGGGGGCTGCTCCGGCTTCTTTTCTATAGCAATCTCCATAGGTAGAGGAGATCTTTTCAGCACGGCAGTTGGAGAGGTTCTTGCGAACCCTCCTAAGCGGTTCAAAGCAGTTCCCAATTGGAACAACGGCATTGATTTCCATCATGGGAGCTGGTGTAGTTAGTCCCGACGGGGAGCTGCCCCCAGCCTTTCTTACTCGGCGCCAGTGGCAATGTCGAGCGTGTCTTTCAGATGGAGTTGGTTCAGCTATAGGGGTGACTTTCTCATGCCCTCTGTATCGGTCAGAAGTTGTCGTTGTTAGTCTATTGAAGACCGACGTTTATTGAGAGGGAATAGCCAGTCTGTCGAAGGCAGACTTCCGAGTAGGTGAAGCAGCCTTAACGATTTCGCCTGAAACGGGAGCCGGAACGGCTAGCCTTGTGAAGACTGACTTCTTGGTAGAGGAATCCTCTCTGATAATTTCGTCCGCTTGAGCCGGGATGGCTGCTTCGGGTATCGCGGGCTAGTTGGCGTTCTGGCCCAGTCTGTTGAAAACTGAGGCATTGAATTTGGACGACCCGTTGAGAGGGGCCGCGGTAGTGGTGAGCCGATCAAAGACCGACTTCTTAGGAGCTTCTGACGGCATTGGGGCACTGAAGTCATGGGTGGGAGCATGGTCCCGAAGAATAGTCCAGTGGTAGCCTGAGTTATTTATTTCACCGGCATCTTGAACAGTGAGGCCACTTGGGGCCCGTAAGTCACTCCCCCGGATGGGACGGAGCAAGAGTTGCAGTTGCAGTTAGTGCAGGTTGAAGCCATTTCTTTTTCTGCACGAGAGCAAAACAAAATCTTAGTACCTTGAATCCAAGGGCAACCATATCAAACCGTGATTCGTTCGCGAACACGACACACGAAGTGTGGAGTGGAAAGAGGAAAAGGTCCCACCGGGCGTACCAGAATCTGTTTCCCGCTGAAACACGGAGATGCGACCGCGTAGGTCCATTTTGCCTGAATTTCGGGGCAGATGCTAATTGGTGCTATCCGTCCACCTCTCCGAAGATGCCAAGTTGATTTATGACACCATGTATCGAAGGTTTAAACGGATGCGGCCGATGTAGCAGACTTCGTCAGATTCCCCCTCATTTGAGGGGTTTTTGATTGTGGGGACGCTCTTCCCTACAGGCGCAAGCCCCTGCAGTTAATTACGCTACCGCATCGCGGTAACCACTTTCTCCTTCTCCAGATTGTCACTTCATGTCGTGGGTGTTTGTTTTGTTTTTGGTTGTCCGTGGATTGTATACGGAGACTAATTTATGTTGTCGCCCATAGGGCGTGGATTAGTCCAAATCCGTATTCTCTTAGATTTGGGTTTGGGGGTTGGGTTTAAGGATACGTTAGTCTTATTTGAGACTAAGATCAACTTACACGTTTGTTAAGGATACGTTAGTCTAATTTTAGACTAAGATCAACTTAACGGGATCGTTTAGATCCAACAAAAGAGCATTCGGACTCTATTGTTTAGTTTAGGGACATTGTGGTCGATAATTAGTTTAAGGACATTACGGTCCAATATAAGTTTAAGGACATCTCGGTCCAATGTTAAGGACATCATAGTCCGTGAGTTTAAAGACATCACAGCTAAGGTTAAGGACATCATAGTCCATGAGTTTAAGGACCCCACAGTCCAGGTTAAGGACATCATAGTCCATGAGTTTAAAGACCTCACAGTCAAGGTTAAGGACATCATAGTCCATGGGCTTAAGGACCCTACAGTCCAGGTTAAGGACATCATAGTCCATGAAATGTATGGTTGTCGGGACTCGTCACCTCTATGAAGACGTTGAAGGATTACAACGACAAATATCAGAGGAGTTCAGAGATGTACCCTTAAACCGATGTGGGTTGAGAGACCTGTAGTCCAATTAGGACTAAGATCTGTGATTTATGAGCATATGAACTCAATTAATCTGAATTGAGGACTTATGGCCAATTTGGGCTAAGTCCATTCAATTACAATGTTCAACATTTGTTTTTGAGTCATTAGATGTTTGTTTGAGCCCAATCCCTTTAAAAAAATGCTAAGCATTGGTTTAGTCTCTGGCAATGTTTTGTCTTTAGTTGAATGCTGTGCATTTATCATAGCTCCAGGCTTATTCAAAGAACAGTTTATGTTCTGTCCAAGTGCACATAAAAGCATGTGGCGCACTTGGCACTGCGCCAGTCGATGAGCGCAGTGCGCTATGGTTAAAGCGCTAATGCGCTTTGCGCCAGATATGAAGCGCTAATGCGCTTAATGCTCTGCGCTAAATGAAGAGCGCTGATGCGCCTAGCGCTGAGCGCTAGATGTAGAGCGCTGATGCGCTATAGTTGAAGCGTTGAGGCGTTTGGCGCTGGTGCCATATAATGAGCGCAAAGCGCTTTTAGTAATGCAACGCACACGTGAGAAGCACGTGGCGCACTTAGCGCTGAGCGCTAGCCAATGAGTGCGGTGTGCTGTGTTTGAAGCGCTATGGCATTGCAGCGCTTTGTGCTAGATGAAGAGCACTAAGGCACTTTTAAATTAGGGGCGCTAAGGCTCTTCTTAGATTAGGAGCGCTAAGGCTCTTCTTAGGTTAATTTTGCGCTCTGAAGATTATCTTTTCTTTGATAAGAGATTTTGTCTCAAGATTCTAAAAACAAAGTTCTTAGTTTATGGGAGATATTTCAATCTCTTTTTGATGAAAAGCTTTGCCTTTATGGATCTGTGATCCTAAGAGAATTGAATAAATCTCTCCCCTTTATAATGAGATGTTCATAATCTCTTTTGTGAAAGACAATTTGTCTTATAGATCTATGATCTGTGAAAGAAGTAAATACTTCTTTTTATATTGAGATGATTTCGTCTTTCTATTCTTTTTTACCTTGAAAAGAATTGTCTTCTTTTGCTGAGAGCTTCTTCTTCTTCCTGAGATTTTCTCAAACTTTATTGGGGGGAGGTTTCTCCCTCTGAGACTTGAAGTCTCGGGGCCTTTATATAGGGCAAGCTGATTTGTTCAATCGGTTAAAGAGATTTATTCTCTAATTGATTTTGGAATTTCCCCACCGTCAGATCTTTGATCCAAGGGCTTCTGGTTTACAGAAAATAATCTTCTTGTTTTTTAACAAGATTGGGAAATCTTTCCCCCTTACAGAATTTGTTCTGTATTTTAGTGATTTTTAATCACCATTGGATCATTGATCCAACGGTGTTCCAAATTCAGAGCACAATCTTTTCTGTTTGGAAAGATTCAACAGAATTTCATTCTTATTAATTGATGATTTAATCATATCCGTTGGATATTTGATCCAAAGGTGAGGAACATTTAGTTCCAGCGCTAGCGCTTATGCACTCTGCCCATGGTGCTCTACTTGGAGTGCAGCGCTCTTAGCGCTAGCGCACACGTGCTTTGCACGTGGTGCACTACTTGGAGCGCAGCGCATCTAGCGCTAGCGCCTATGCGTTTTGCACGTGGTGCGCTAGTTGTAGCGCGGCGCTCTTATAAAAGCGCAGCTTTAATTCATATTTTGAATTCTGAACAGAGCTTTGCTCTAATTGGGGAGACAGCTGGCTTATTGAACCGCCCACCGTCTTAAATACCTTGTCGTTGTATATCTTTCTTTCTTCTTTTCTTTTCCTCTTTTTTGTATCGTGTATTCATTTGGATTTATGAATAAAAGACATATTTTATTTCATGCTTGCACCTCTATATCCTTTGATGTCTTGATTTGGCGTAAAGTAGTTTATATACTCAGTTCAGAGTCTCTAGTTTATGTACTCATTTCGGAGTTTGTTGTTTATTCACTCATTTCGGAGTCTCCAGTTTATGTACTCATTTCGGAGTTTATTTAGTTTACCTCCATTAGGCTTACAGGCAAACTTGTCCTAACGTTATATGCAGGTAACCTCCATTCTTTACGACAGAGGTCCGTTAAGTTTGTGGTACTAGGGTTTTGGTCCGTGGTATCGTCGCGTTGGCTGGTGTATTCCTCGATATGCAGTCTTCAAGCTGCTGTTCGAGTAGTCCCGCGACTGTCGTGTCTTTAATCCTTTCGGGGGCTGGACAAGACGTTTTCAAGTAACCTCCTTGGGTCGTATTACCGTCGGAAGGGCGAGCGTTAGAAATTTGCCATGACGCTTCTTACTTAAGGTTAGGCTCAATTTGGAGTCCGATGAGTCATAACCACTCCGCACTGGTGTGGGATGATCTCCGATAGTCTTTTAGGCTTTATATGAGTTGCCTTCAGGACCCGAAGTTGGGAATATGCCGTAGCTTCATTTTTTGTTTTGACGATGTCACGCCGATTCTTTACTGAAGTAGGGTAGACATCTATAAGACTTCTATGCTGTATGTATTGCAGTTGAAGTCCGGAGTTAGGAATATGCCATCGCCCCACGACTGTCGTGTCTCTGATCCCTTCGGAGGTTGGACAAGACATCTTCAAGTAATCTCCTTAAGTTATGTTACCGATAGAAGAGCAAGCGTTAGGAATTTTTCATGACACTTTTTACTTGAGGTTAGGCTCAGTTTGGAGCCCGATGAGTCATAACCGTACCCTTTTGGGATGGGATGATCTCCAATGGTTTTTCGGGTTTTTATATGAGTTGCCGTCAAGACCCGAAACTAAAAATATGCTGTCACTTCGTTCTTTGCTTTGACGATATCGCGCCGATTCTTTGCTAAAATAGGGTAGACATCTGTACCTCTATGCTGTATGTATTGCAATTGAAGTCTGGAGCTGGGAATATGCCATTGCTCCAGTTTCATTTGATAGTCGCGTCCGCATCTTGCTGAAATGAGGGGGAATATCGAGATAGTCTCTGGGTTGTATATGAACCGACAAGACTTGGAGCTAGGATTTTGCCGTGACTCCATCATTTGTTAACGTTGCATCTGCATCCTGCTGGCATGAGAAGCACGTTGAGTTGGAGTCTAGATTTTTCCGTCACTCCTTTTGATTTGGCTCCTTAACGCCTTTGTTGACGTTGCGTCTACATCTTATTGGAATGAGAAGAACGTCGAGGCGGAGTCAGGATTTTGCCGTCACTCTTTTTGATTTGGCTCTTTGGAGCCTTTGTTGATGTTGCGTCTACATCCTATTGGAATAAGAAGAACGTCGAGTTGATCTCTAGGTTGTATATGAACCGTCGAGATCTGGCTCTCCCTTTGACGGATCTTGGTGGGAAAACACGACACTCTTTCTTTCATTAGTGCCTATGGATTGTTTACAGGGATCGGTGTGGACTTGCCTGCAGGGCAGAGGAAACTTTATTTTATTTCATTTCATTAATTTTTACTTCCGTGATACTCTATCTTTTCAGCTTTTCATATCGCGAAAGTCGCAATTGCCCAATCATTTTGGCTATTTTCTTTTATTTTTTACCCGCTGCTTTTTATTGCGAGTTGCCCAAACATTTCGGCTGTTTTTATATGCATATTTTTTTTACTCGCTGCTGTTTTTATTGCAAGTTTGGAATCTGATATCAACCTTAGCATCAGTACCGCTACGACTGGAATATTGCCAGAATCGAATCATCATTTGCCGGGAGCGGACTTGGAGTTTGATACCTCTTTAGGCATCAACATCGCTGCAATTGGGATATTGCCAGGAGCGAATCATCATTTGCCAGGAGCGGACTTGGAGTTTGATACCTTTTTAGGCATCAGTATCGCTGCAACTGGGATGGTTTCCAGGAGCGAATCATCATTTGCCTTTGTCGATTTGAACAAAGATGGCTTAGTAAACGGGGTTAGGGTCCTATCAAGTAAGACTTTTTGACTTTATGATCCGTAAGGGTCTCATAAGGTTATTTCTCCCTACGGGCCGTGAGGATTTCGTAGGTGTATTTTCTCGTTAGGAATCATGGGGATTCGTAAGTGTGTGTTCTCTTATAAGTCGTAAGGATCTTATAAGAGTATTTTCTCTTTATAAGTCGAGAGGACTCATAAGTGTCGTTCACCACATGGGAACATTTCTCGCCATTGGAGGAACGTGGTGGGGGAAATTTATTTGTGCCCGTGGATTGTATATAAGGGTCAATATTGGACCGCCTGCAGGGCAACTTGGAGGATATAACGGCTTAAGAACAGGTTCAGATCCCTATAACTTAAGGCTTTGAACTTATGAGTCGTGAGAGTCTCATAAGGGGAATTCTCCTTACGAGTCGTGAGGATCTCGTAGGTGTATTTTCTCCTTAGGGATCATGAGGATTTCTAAGTGTGTTGCTCCTCTGTGGGTCGTAAGGATCTCACGCGGGTATTTTATCGTCACAAGATCGAGAGAACCTTGCGAGTGCACATGATTTTTTTTATTTTACAAGTTTGCGCCCTATTAGGGTTTTCACGATGGAACTCTCGAAAGTAGTTTCACCGCGAGTGACCCATCTATTTACTAGTGGGATTTGGGGGAGGCTTCATCGCTAAAGCAGCTGTGTAGCCAGTGGGACTTGAGTTGCAATCTCTGCCGTTGAGACTTCAATTGCAATATAGATCTCAAGGAAGTATATCACCGTTTTGGAGGCGATGTGCTAGTTTAGGGACATCTCGGTCCGTTATCGCCATGTTTTGAGGCAAATTTTTAGTTTTAAGGACTTCTCGGTCCATTGCCACCATGGTTAAGGCGAATAATTAGTTTAAGGACTTCTCGGTCCGCTGTCGCCTTGTTTGAGGCGAACAATTAGTTTAAGGACTTCTCGATCCCGTATCGCCGTTTTTGAGACGAAGTTTTAGTTTAAGGACATCTCGGTCCGATGTCACCATATTTGAGACGAAGTTTTAGTTTAAGGACATTTCAGTCCGTTATCGCCATGTTTGGGGCGACGGAGTTTCTTTGCATACTACTCTCAGAGTTTTTGACTCAGGAAGATAGCGAGCGAACATGAGCGTCGTCATCTATCATTGACCTAGGTCATAACTTGTTAGGCGTAGTATTTTTTGAAAAATCGGACGTTTATTGGCCGGAAGGGTCTTTCGCCATGTATATCCATGAGCAGGTAGGTTCTACCCTGGTAGACTTTGTCTATGATGTACGGGCCTCGATAGTTCGGCTCGAATTTCCCCCGTTTTGCACGATTGGGGATCATCAATCTTTTGACGACTAGCACGAGCTCGCCTTGGTGGAATGTTCTTGGCTTAGTCAGTCTTTTGTATGACCATGTTATCCTTGCCTTATAAGCCTCCATATTTTGCTGTGCTATAGGGAGAGTTTCGTTGAGGGCAATTTCCTCAGGGATTTTTTCTTTCCCTTTGTTTTTTTTGCTCGAACCCTTGTTTGTAGGTTCGAGATTCTTTTCAGACAGCGTGCGGCTACGCAGCTGAATGTTCTCACGGTTCTTCTCCCCCTCTGCTTTTTCGGAGGTGAAGTCTTTGAAGAAAAGGCTGAGGGTCATTTCGTCCTCAGAATTACTGCCGAAGGTAAGAACTTGAGGGGGGGTTCCTTTCCGAACTGGTATCAACCATATGACAGTTGCCGGTCATTTTCTACGCATACTTGTCGCACCTTTTTACTGTCGACGAGCTTCACGGTTCATCATCTTGAAGTGTTTTTGATGGGTAACATATCCTTACCACCACTTCTTAAAGGTACTGCATTCTTCGGTGGGGTGGGTGACCTTCCGATGATATAGGTGGTAGTTTGGATGTGAGTCCTCTTCGTCGAGGCGTATGACCCCTGGAGTGTTCCCGACGAGAGGTGGCAGCTTCATTCCTACTGACAGGGCTTTGGCGAACCGTTTCTCTGCCTTGATCCTTCTCTTATTTGTGGCGGGTATGCTTCGGTTTGGTTGGAGTACTTTATGACTCACCTCGCCACAGCTTTTTCATCCTGACGCTGACGCTTAGCCTTTTCATAAATGGCTGTTTCGCGTTTTCAGTCAGCTTTGCTTTTTCGAAAAGCCTCGTTTAACAGCCTATCGATCGGGTCTTCTGGCAATTCCAGGGATTTTAATGCCGATTCTGCCCCCAGTTTCTCTGCGTTGTTTTCTGACGTTGAGGGGTTTTTTCGTCATTTAACAACGAATAGGAGACCATGTGGCAACTTGCTACATAGTCTTCGGTTTCTTCTGATGAGTCATTTTCCTCATCGTTGTCATTATCTTCGTTCTCAAGAATATGCTTGAGGAACTCTTTGAGGGTGACCGGTATCCGTGCCTTCTGGTTGTACTCCTTCAGCGCGTCGATGTACTTTTGTATGTTTGTGTGCTTGTCATCATACTCGGCAGGCTGCATAGGTTTCTTAGCCTTCTTCTTTTTCTTCGAAGACTTTGAAGGCTTGACTTGTAGATTTTGCCCTTTGTCAACAATCTTTGGTACGGGACGCGGTTTCAGCATCTCTTTGATGATTTCAGGTTCAAGTGGGCTTTTCCACCTAACTGCCGGACATGCTTGTAGATCCTTCAGCATTCTTTTGGTTTTAGCTGAAAAAACAACTTCCCATGGAGTTTCTTCCATGAGTGAGCATGATGCCCCCGGTGCATCCACCTTTTTGGGAGTGTGCTTCTGTGGCGGGTTTACCTTCCAGTTCTCAGATAGCGAACTTCTTCTGTTGATACCGATCCTCGACCTAGTTCTTAAAGACGTAATAATCCTCAATTGGGTGGCTCATCATTCTGTGATAGGAGCAGTAGTTGGGGTTGTTGACGTCGTCGGGTTGCGGTGGACGTCGTGGGTTTGGCAATGTGATGAGTTTGTTACGCATTGTCAACTCAAATAGTCTCCTCGTCTTATCGCGGGGAAACGAGTAAGTGCGTCCTAGCCTTTCTTTGAGGGATAGACGTGCACGTGCATTGTTTTGGCGAGCAGTCGGTTTTGGGTCACTCGATTGTTGTTGAGTGTTGGCGACGAAGTCTGCTTTCCCTTTACCCTTGGCATTTCGACGGTCCATGTTTGAGGAGGAAGGCCTATGGCCCATCTGGTCCATTTGAGTCAGCTTATCGATTAGGGCCTGGACGGTCGTCAGCTTAAAGAACATCATGAACTTGGACACAATCGTTTGCGGATCTAGGGTCCCGATGATCATGCCCACGGTGGGGGATTCTTCGATATGTTGTTCGCACTTAGACCATAGGTTCCGCCACCGGATCGCGTATTTGACCCAGGTTTCTCCCGGCTTTATCCTGGTATTGATTAATGCCATGATCGGGGTGTGCTCGCTTGTGCTGGTGAACCGCTGTGTGAACAGCAGTTCCATTTCTGTGAATGTTCTCACGGAGTCATTTAGGAGCTCCGAGTACCATTCAAAAGCCGTTTCCGACAAGCTGCCAATGAACTGGCGAAGCAACAATTTGTCGTCGTCTCCAGTGTTGCTGCACAAAGCTCTGAACTGAGCGACGTGCTAGTGTGGGTTGCATGTCCCCTTGTACACATAGAACTTAGGGATCATATATCCCGACGGGTACTTAATTTGGTCATGCCAGCCTGGATACGGTTTCCCAGTTCTGACAGTTTGACCGGCCGCTTCATTTGCTTGATGAGTTCGTATTTGTTGAGCTATATAATCATCAAGAACAGCCTCGGAGATCATTTCCTTCTTGGCTGCCAATAAAGCCGGAAGAGGGTTTGATGTTTCCCCTTTGTCATCCTCGATGATTATCGGCGAATCCTCGGCTGGAGGTTCTGGCTGGATCATCATTCCCACCATGTCCTAGAACAAAAAAGCCATCTGATTTATGTTGGCAGCTTGCATAGCAGCTTCCTTGTCCTTTCTTTCAAGCACCTTTCGCAGGAACTCTGTATCGGTCTCCTACTCTTGGCACTATTCAGATGCCGGTTTTGGACTTTCTTTCTGTCCGGTGAGTGCTGCCAATTTGGTCAGCATTTCCTGGAGCTTTTGTTGTTGCTTCTGAACTTTTGTTAACAACCGAGTTGCGGTCAATGAGCCACGAAAGCACGGCTTTCTTTTTTGGAAGCCATGTAAACCGTGTGTACGATCATGACCCAGACTTGGGGCGTTTGGGTTCATCGCCTTTGGAATTTGCCGCAGGCAGTGGGATTTTCTCCGGCCTCCTTCTTTTGTGGGAGGTCAAAGTTGAAGGAGCTGTTGTAACAGGCACCATTGTGGAAGAAGTCTCTCGTTGTATGGTGGAGGGATGGTCTTCCTCTTGTCGAGCCTTCGATTGCTTCGGTCGATGAGAGTAGTTTTGATCAATCACGGAGTCCTGGACTTTTCTCCAGACTCTATGAATTTGGGAGGAGAGCCGTTGACGGGGCTGCTCCGTCTTTGCCTGCACTGTGGTTTCTGCAGGCAGGGACGATTTCTTTAGCACCGCCGTTGGAGAGTTCTTTTGCACCCTCCTAAGCAGATCAAAGCTGTTCCTGGTTGGAACATCAGCATTAACTTCCACCATTGGAGCTAGCGGAGTAAGTCCAGAGGGGGAGTTGCCTCCAGCTTTTCTCACCCGGCGCCAGTGGCGACGTCGAGCGTATCTTGCAGAGAGGACCGCCTCAGTTTTGGCAGCGGCTTCTTTATGTTCCTGGCTTTGGTGAAAGACTGTTGCTGGTGTCAGTCTATTGAAGACTGACGTCCTTGATAGGGTTTGCGGAGGAATGACCAATCTTCCAAAGACCGATCTTCTGGTAGGGGAAGCACTTTTGATGACTTCACCTGCAGGAGGAGTTGGGAGGACTATCCGTTTTGGGGCAGCCCCTTCAGGTATGACGAGCCTCTTTGCGAGCCCATTTTGGTTCTGACACAGCCTGTTGAAGACTGAGATGTCTGAGTTTTGACTCGGCCTGTTGAAGACTGAGGTATCGGATTTGGACAGCCTGTTGAGAGGAGTCATTGTGGTTGCAAGTCGATTGAAGACCGACCTCTTGGGAGCTTCTTCCTGCGGCGCTGGGGCGCTGAAACTCGTCGGTGGGATCATGGTACTAAAGAACAATCTGGTAGTGGCTTGAGTTACTTTCCCTACCAGTATTAAAAAGATGGAGGTCGCGTTGGGCCCGTAAGTCACTCCTCCAGTTGGGGTGGAGCGGGAGTTGCTGTTGCAAGTTGTGCAGTTAGAAGCCATTGATTTTTCTTCTTCTGCACAGGAACAAGACACCAAATCTTAGTACCTCGAATCAAAGGGCAACCATAGCGAATCGCGATTTTGTTCGCGAAACACGATACACGAAATGTGGAGTGGAAAGAGGAAAATGTCCCACCGGGCGTGCCAGAATCTGTTCACCGCCGGAGACGGAGACGAACCGGGATGGATCGTCTTGCCTGAATTTGGGGCAGATGCTATTTGGATTTATCCGTCTACCTCTCCGAAGATACTAAGTTGATTTATGGCACCGCATATCGGAGGTTTGGACAGATGCGGCCGTTGTAGCAGAGTTTATCAAATTCCCTCTCGTTTATGAGGGGTTTTTGATTGTGGGGACGCTCTTCCCTGCAGTTGCAAACCCCTGCAGTTAATTACGTTACCGCATTGCGATAACCACTTTCTCCTGCTCCGGAAGTTCACTACGTGTCGTGTGTGTTTTTGTTTGTTTTGGTTGCCCGTGGATTGTATACGGAGACTAGTTTATATCGTCGCCCGTAGGGTGCAGATTACTCCAAATCCGTATATTTTTATATTTGGGTTTGGTTTATTTAAGGACCGTTAATATGATTTGAGATTAAGGTCGACTTAAACATATGAGCATTTGAGCCCAATTATTTTAGTTTAAGGACATCTCGGTCCGACATTCATCTTGCGCGCACGCGTATTTGTTACGTGACGAAACGAACAATGTTGATATGGAATGTGACTAATTTGGAACACGATCCGATTTGAGGTATGCACGTCAATTTGGAAGTGAATCAAGCAGTTGTTGGTCGTTGGGACCCGCCAACTCTCTGAAAACGTTGAGAAATTACAACGACATGTATCAGAGGTGTGAAGAGATATACCCTTAAACCAAATCCCGTATTTGAGGGGAAAATGGGTAATGGTCCTAAGAATCGTTATTCGTATTTGAGATTAAGGTCCTAAGAATCATTAGTCGTATTTGAGATTAAGATTACCTTAGGAGATGTGGGATGAATATCGTTTTGGATATCATCAATTACAGATCTTTAGTCATGTATGAGACTAAATCAGTTTGGAAGATCATGTGCAATATGGGCTCGGTTGATTTCAAAATCAAAGAGATTTAAGCTCAGGAAACTTAGCCAATTTAAGGCTGAGATTGAGTTTCCATAATTACCCAAAAGTGCTAAGCACTGAGGCATATAGCGTTCACGTGTGAAACATGTGAGGCGCTGGATTAGTGCTAAGCACTAGAGTCCCGTGGCGCTCACGTGTGGAACATGTGAGTCGCTCAGATATGAGCGTTGCCCCAATCAGTGCAAAGCACTTTAGACATTTTGACTAATTTTAAAGTGCTGAGCACTTTGCATGGTACTCATGTGGGAAGTACGTAAGTGCTGAGCGTTCGGTTTCATTTGTTCACTTCCCCTCTTTTTACAGAAGTGTTAAGCACTTGGGTTTCCAAGAGCGTTTCACGTGTATTTCACGTAACTACTTTCTTTTGGGGTTTTATTTGATGGCTGCTTAATTGACAAAGGAGTTTTTATTTGCTCTTTAGGCGCCCACGTGGGAAACACGTGAGGCAGCTTTAGCTTTTCTTTTGCTTATTTTAAGCACTCACGTGGGAAACACGTGAGGCTCTATAATAGTGCTAAGCACTAATGAGACGCCAAGTTATCCTTGTTATTTGTTTTCAGAGATATTGATCTCTGTTAATGACAATTTTAGTCATTGATGATCATCAAGATTTCTGTTTTGAAGATCTTGAACCATCATCATTGTTATTATTGGAGAACTAAGTTCTCTTTTATTTTTTTTATAAGAATTAAGTTCTTTATGTGGGGCTAAACCCTAATATTGAGGAATTAAATTCCCAGAACATATGTTCTTTTTCTTTTTAACTTAGTTCTTATCTTTAAGTTTTGAGTCTGAAGAACAGAATCACCCCTATAAGAATTAAATTCTCAACCTGTGGAAAGATTTGCTCTTGCAAATCTCAAACCAGAGAAAGAACTAAGTTCTTGTATAAAGGGTTAAACCCTTATATAGGCAAAAGAGAGACAATATGATCTCTGTGTTTTCTTTACCTAGGATTTCAACGAGAAAAGTCTTTTTCTATGAGAATTAAATTCTCTCCTCTCAAGAGCTCACTATATTCTATTTTGTGGAAACTTATGGGAAGTTCTCTCTTCTCTCCGTTCTCTCTTTTCCTCTGTCTTCTTACCCCTATTTATAGGAGAAGAAAAAAGATCAACTTGTTAAGAAGATCTCTGATTGAGAGATCATGATTGATTTTATAATCAATCAAAAATGATCTTTTAGATCAATTGGTGAATTTTATTCACCGTTGTATTTTTAATTGAAAGGATCTCTGTTTAACAGAGAAGTTTTTTTGTTTGTTTAACAAGATTAGGAAATATTTTTCCTAAGATAGAATTTCATTCTATCAGATAATCGGTGGATGATTTTATAATCACCGTTGGATTTTTGATCCAAGGGTCTTCTGTTTAACAGAGAAGATCTTTCTAATTTGAGAAAGATGAAGGAGATATTTCCTACGTAGAATATAATCCCATCAGATGGTCTAATTGGTAATATTTTACACAATTGGATTTTAAATCCAAGATTCTCTGTTAGAGAAAAATCTTTCCATATTAGAAAGATCAGGAAAAATATTTCCCAAATAGAATTTAATTCTATTATATAGAATCAGATGTGAGTATTTTAAAATTGGGGCGCTCACATACTTTGCATGTGAGCACTGTCAATTTATGTGGCAGGAGAACTCACGTGTTTAACACGTGATCATTAGCGTGGGTTTTGGCTTGTTTAGTTTCGGCGCTCATATAGTTTGCATATGAACGCTCACGTGTTAAACACGTGGGGCATGTTTGGCCTATCAATTGTTTGATTGCAGCGCCTATATATTTTGCATATAGGTGCTCACGTGTTTAACACGCGAGGCTTATTTAGCCTATTAGTTGTTTTAACTGCAGCGCCTATATGCTTTGCATATAGGCGCTCACGTGTTTAACAGTGAAGCTTGAGTCGTGGGGGGATTTTCTCCCCCTTCTCTTTATTTTTTATGAGGGAACAATAGGTTTATGAATGTCGGTTCCAATTAAAAAAGATTGCTATTTGATTTGTTTTAACTCTTTATGGATTGTATTTCTGTGAAATTTACTTTCAGTTTTATATATGTATTTGTTTGTGCCGAAAAAATTATAGTTATGTATGAAAGTTATAAACTTGATTTTCTTTCAATGTGTTTTTGAAGTTATAATAGTATATATTTCTTCTCATAGTTTATTATATCTTGTTATATATATATATATATATATATATATATATATATATATATATAAGAATAATGGAGGAAAGAGGCTATAGGAGGGAATTTCCTCCTATGGCGTCGAAAAAATACACCCCTCTCATTTTTTCAACGATCGGCACCCACCATCTTCATCGTTATCATTTAAGATGTGGGTACATCAAATTTCATGTGATTCTACAACCTTTTCACCGTTGATTTAGTGGGTTCAAAATTAACGGTTTACCGACAATAGAAATTTTTACATTGCTAAATCAACGGTGAAAAAGTTGTAGAATCACATGAAATTTGGTGTACCCACATCTTGGATGATAACGATGAAGATTTTGGATGCCAA
This sequence comes from Agapanthus africanus, assembly GCA_030015575.1. Taxonomy (NCBI): domain Eukaryota; kingdom Viridiplantae; phylum Streptophyta; class Magnoliopsida; order Asparagales; family Amaryllidaceae; genus Agapanthus; species Agapanthus africanus. The sequence goes on along the minus strand of JASDDO010000019.1, from coordinate 87,981,067 downwards.
TTGTCGAGAAAAATGAAGGAGGGGGTATTTTTTCGACGCCATAAGAGTAAATTTCCACCTATGGCATCTTTTCTCCATTATTCTCTCTCTGTATATATACATAGAGAGAGAGAGTAATGATATGGTGAGATGAACAAGTTTAAAGTGAGATGGATGATATCAGCCGTTGGATCTGAATGGAAGGTTGAGATTACATTAGATTCCCCCCTCTTGATCTCCACTCCACTTCTCATTCATTTGTTCTCTCTCTGATCTCTTTGTCCATAGTACCAAATGAACAATTAATCAATTGATCACCAAAGAACAACAAACAATAACGTTGATCTTTTGTCCCAAACCATTATATTCCAGACACATGATATTTTTCTGGAATTTTAGGCTCTAGCTCAAGATTTTGATACGAATCTTAAAAACTCCAAAATCTTTCATCAAAATTCGTGGAAATTCATTCAGATTTTAAACCTTGAGATTAATAATTAATGGACGAGGCTGATATATTTCGCGATTTGGATAAAAAACAGCTTAAGACACCGAAATTCCATATAAACTTCATGGAAGCTGTTCAATAACTCGAAATTTATGATCTTTATTTGCCCATATTTAATTTCTTTACAAACCAATCCTCAATACATCTCATTGCTGTTTTTTCTGAAACTGTATAGGATTAAACAGCATAATACTTGGGGGTCCTTATTGCTGTCTAAATCTTTAGCCTCTCACCATGCTTCAATCTTCTCTCTGTTTCTTTGGGCTTTTCTTTTTTATTTTCTTTCTTCTCTCTTTTTTCTGTTTCCCCTTATAATCTTAGAGCTTTAAATTATGGAGAAATGGATATTGTTGTTCTGTTATTCTTTTTTCAGGACCTGCATAGAGTTGGCATGAGGTGCTGGTCCTTTTAAGTCATTTTGGAGAAGATAATTAATGCAGGTCTTTCTTGAAGCTAAGAGGTGCTAATCGCTAATCTTATATTGCCCTGAAGCTTTTTCTCTAGCAAAGATGCGTTTATTTACAAATGCCATATTTGCTCTAGCTCAGAGCTTGTTGGATCTTTAGTTGTTTAAAGTTGGGTTTTCCTATACCCTCATCCTCTTTTTTCCTTTTTCCTTGTTTCCTCTTCCTGTACATGAGGAAATTTTTTTTATGTGATTAGTTCTCTTGTATTGCTACGTTTTGAATATTTTTTAATGAAATTTATGAGACGGGCTCAAGGTGCTCTTTCCTCGAAAAAAAAAGTCCTCAGTACATATCTTGAAATTGTTATTCTTCATCCCTGAACCAAGCTTCATCTTTCCAAGTGAAAATGTTCTTTTACTTGGTTCGAGCTTGACCTTGACCTTGACGAGAGAGAGAGAGATGGAGGGTGGAATCTCCTTTAGATGTTGCTTCCCGTTGATCTACTGATGGCGGCGATGAGTGGCTGAGATTTGATATGGAAGTTGTTCCCCTCCGAACGGCGGCGCACAAGACTGCGATGTCTTGGCACTGAGATTCGGGGCGGATGCTAATTGGTGCTATCCGTTCACCTCTCCGAAGATGCCAAGTTGATTTATGGCACCATATATCGAAGGTTTAAACAGATGCGGCCGATGTAGCAGACTTCGTCAGATTCCCCCTCGTTTGAGGGGTTTTTGATTGTGGGGACGCTCTTCTCTGCAGACGCAAGCCCCTGCAGTTAATTACGCTACCGCATTGCGGTAACAACTTTCTCCTTCTCCAGATGGTCAGTTCGTGTCGTGGGTGTTTGTTTTATTTGTGGTTGCCCGTGGATTGTATACGGAGACTGAGTTATGTCGTCGCCCGTAGGACGTGGACTAGTCCAAATCCGTATTTATCTTAGATTTGGGTTTGGGGGTTTGGTTTGAGGATACGTTAGCCATATTTGAGGCTAAGATCAACTCAAACGTTTGTTAAGGATACGTTAGTCTAACTTGAGATTAAGATCAGCTTAACGGGATCGTTTAGATCCGACAAAAGAGCATTTGGGCTCTATTGTTCCAGTTTAGGGACATAGTGGTCCATTGAATATGTGGCCGTCGGGACCCGTCACCTCTCTGACGACGTTGAAGGATTACAACGACAGATATCAGAGGAGTTCAGAGATGTACCCTTGAACCGAAGTTGATTTGGGGGGATTCATAGTCCAGTCTGTTTGAAGGTTTAAGGATACGTTAGCCATATTTGAGGCTAAGATCAACTTAAACGGGATCGTTTAGATCCGACAAAAGAGCGTTTGGGCTCTATTGTTCCAGTTTAGGGACATAGTGGTCCATCGCTAGTTTAAGGACATTGCGGTCCATGGGTAGTTTAAGGACATTGCGGTCCATTGTTAGTTTTAAGACATCTCGGTCAAGGTTAAGGACGTCGTAGTCCATGGGTTTAAGGACCCCACAGTCCATTGTTAGTTTAAAGACATCTCGGTCGAGGTTAAGGACGTCGTAGTCCATGGGTTTAAGGACCCCACAGTCCATATCAATGTGTGGTCATCGGGACCCGTCACCTCTTTGAAGACGTTGAGGGATTACAACGCCAAGTATCAAAGGAATGAAGAGATGTACCCTGGAACCGGAGTGGATTAAATAGTCCTTGGCCCAATTTGGGATCAAGACCAATTAATTATGTTATGAGCCCATTAGCCCAGTTAATTACGAATTGAGGACTTATGGCCAGCTTGGGCTAAGTCCAATCATGTCTGGAATATTGGCTTCCTGTTGGTCCATTGAAGGAGAGACTTTGTCTCTGACCATTTAGCCAATTGGGCCAAAGTCTAGTGTTAAACACTACAGACCAATCAGTGTTGAACACTGGGAATGAAATTGACAAGTTAGTGTTTAACACTAAAAGATAATTGGTGTTAAACACCAGCAACAAGGCTTTCAAATTAACATTAAACACTAAAACAGATCAGTGTTAAACACTGGCAACAGAGATCTCAAATTAGTGTTAAACACTAAGGTAGTCAGTGTTGAACACTGCAAATAAAGTTTTTTGATTAGTGTTGAACACTAAGGCCCAACAGTGTTTTAACACTGGGTTCGGGAGTTTCAATTTAGTGTTAAACACTATGGCAAGAGGGGTCACGTGGCGACACGTGAGAGCGCCCTCCCTTCATTTATTCTGCGGAGATTATCGCATCTTTAAGAGCATCACGTGCCATCACGTGACGGGCATTCAAATGCTTGTGTGTTAAAGCTTCTGTCAAGGGTCACGTGGGTCACGTGGGGCACTGCCTCAAAGAGGCTTTCTGAAGGTCTTTTGGGGGGGGGGGTCACGTGGTGGCACGTGACCCTGCCTCTATGTATGTTGTTTAGAGGATCTGTTAATCTTTTCCAGGAATTAAATTCCTCGTAGGGTTGAACCCTGACAATAATTTCAGAGGAATTAAATTCCTACTTCCTTTCGAAGATTTATATTCTGGAGTAGAGTTGGACTCTGAATTTTCTGTAGGAATTAAATTCTTCATATATGTGAAGAACTGAATAGGATTAAACCCTAATAAAAGCTTTTAAGGAATTAAACTCCCATTCTCTGTTAAATTATGATTAAGGGAATTAAATTCCCGCTGTTTCCACAGAACTAGGTTCTTAATTAGGGTTAAACCCTGTTTCTCTTTGTTCTGAAGGAATTAAATTCCCATGACACAGGGTCAAACCCTAATTTTATTTTAAAGGAATTAAATTCCTATAGTTCTGTGAGAATTAAATTCTCGTGCTTCCGTTCCCTCTCTATGTTTTGGATCTGCATGGCAGGATCTCGACCCATTGAGAATTAAATTCTCAACTTCAAGGGGAGATATGCACTTTGCAGATCCTCTATCAAAGAGAGAAGAAATATGTTCTTCTGTTTTATATATCAGAGTTAAACTCTGTTGAGAATTAAATTCTCTTTCTTTCAAAACGCCTTCCCTTTCTTACCTAGGGTTTTCTTTTGCAGAAGATCCAAATTTCTCAAAGTATCAAGGCTCTCTCCCTTTTCTTCCCTCTGCTTATCTATCTCTATCCCTGTGCCTCTTGGCTCTTATTTATAGGAGAAGCAGCCGAATCAATTAGTTTTTGACGAATCTTCATTGAGAGATTTGATTTGCATCCATCATTCGTTTTTGACCTTTGGATTATTAGGTGAATTTTATTCACCATTGGATTTCAAATCCAGGAATTCTCTTTTGTTATTTCGGTTAGATTTAAAGGGGAAATCTTTCCAAGCTCGAGATTTTCCCATAGATAGATGATATTTAATCATCTTTGAATCTTTAATTCGATTGGTTCCAGATAATCGCTTTCCTTTGGAAAGATTTGAATCTCCTTCAGAATTTAATTCTGTTAACAAAATGGGCTTTGAAAGCCGGTCACGTGTGGGCACGTGACCCCCTTGGAACGAGCCTTCCTCTTTCTTTTTGCGCTCTGTCTTCTGGTTGCTGCTTAACCGTCACGTGCCACCACGTGACCCCTGGTCACGTGTGAGCACGTGACCCTTGTCTGGAATCTTTTTCTTGATTTAACTGGAGAACAATTCTGATGTTTTGAGCGTCACGTGCCAACACGTGACCCCTGGTCATGTGGGAGCACGTGACCCCTGGTCACGTGGGAGCACGTAACCTCTTTTGAAGCTTTTTCCTTGATTTGATCAGGGAACCGATGTGCCTTTGAATCCGCTTTAAAATGTCACGTGCCAACACGTGATCCTGGTCACGTGGGAGCACGTGACCCTTTCTGAAGCCCTTTTCTTTGATGTAGTCAGGAAGCTGAATCTGCCTTGATGATGCTTTTAGATGTCACGTGCCAACACGTGACTGCTGGTCACGTGTAAGCATGTGACCCTCTTCTGAAGCTTTTTCCATAAGCTTTTCTGATTTTAAATCAGGAAACAGAGGTAGACTCTGTGGATCTCGATGGATTTGAAGTTGTTAAGCCGGGTTACCTGCAAGGAAGTCCCGGGGTGGTTGGACCACCGAGGACCCTCCGATGATTAAGTTAGTGGGGTAATCCGAGCAGAGTAACAGTTTAGTGGATGAGAATTGGCTTATCTTGACCGTCTGAAGGAAGGGTTTAAATAGTGGTGGCAGCAGGTGCAGCAGGAGCGAGAATTACGCCGGCCGTTACGCTCCCGACGTCATGCCCGCGTGATGAGCGGGACCTCCTATTAATGACGAGACATGCTCGTTAATGGGGGATCGTGGTGGCGTGGAACGTGGGATGTGGTCGGCGGAGATCTTGCGCATGGCGAGATTCGCGGGATGGCGGTTGCGCCTGCAAGCGGTGCTGTTGGTCGGTCGATGGACCGGGGAAGGTGACCTCGGTGGGAGAGCTCGCGGACGAGCGGGAGAGCCGAGACATCTTGGTTCTGCGGTAGCTCGGGAACGAGCTGTGAGGCCGAGGAGGCCAATTGTGCTGGGGCTCAGAGGCGAGCCAGCCTCGTCGGTAGGACGGGCATAGGTGTGGTCTGGTCGGCCGCTGTAGACCCTTTTTTGCATGCTCTGGGATACGCCATCTACCACGTGTCATGATCTGGGAGATCACCGATATCGAGCCCCATCATTAGCCCCCCACTCTTGTCTCGACCAGCTGACGGGTCGGGTCGAGAGTGGTCTGCCGGGTCACCCGAGGTGAGCTTTCTTTCGAAGATATCGTCGGGCGCGCCCCGGGCAATCCGTTGTCTTTTTCTGGATGACGCAGGCGAATCAAGGCGAGATCTTCTGCATTAAAGAGGGGCGCCGGGTCGTGCGCACTTTTGACGAAGCGGCGGCCCACGTGTCGAGCGTTGGTTGGTGGACGGACGGGCCGTAGGTTTCTGGCGTCTGATGGGATGATGTTCAATACGCGCGCGCTAGGTGGAGCGATCTGGGTCGTCGAATGTGAAGGGTTGTTTTTGGCGGGAGTCGACGGTCGCCGTTGGATAGGGGCGCCGGAGGCTATAGGTAGAGGTGGGGCCCTCTTCAGGGCCCATCTCTTTTCATATTTCCCTCATCTTTCATCTCGTAAGCTCGGCGTTCTTGTTTTAGGTCAGATCTTCTGCTTTCCCCGAGGGCTTCTCAATCAGGTTAGGTACCTTCTTCTTTTTCCTTCTGCTTCTTCTCCTTCTGAGTCGAGCCTCTTTTCCCTTTTGGCGGGACAGATGGTTCGATCCCAGACTCTTGGTGCCTTCGGCGCTTAGTCCCGAAGAGGGGACCACGGTGCGGCCTTGCCTCTGGCTGACTCGAGCCCTGCACTGGATGTGCCCCCGACGGCGGGGCCACCTGCCCCGCCACGGGCTCTTGGTGATAGTTTCGGTGGCGGCCAAAGGCGTACACGGGTTCTCGACTCTCAGACGAGGGATGCAGGAGAGAGTGAAGACGAGGTTCCTCTCAAGCCGAAGAGGACGGTCTCTCGTGCACCGCCGGCTGACATTCTAGAGGGGATCCCCGTGCAGGAGGGGGATGCCCAGTTCGTGGTCCCGTCGGGGCTCTCCGTCGCGGCCAATCTTCTCGCTGGTATGGAGGAGTCGGCCGGGGGCCGATTGTTAGTTATATGTATGCCCTAGAGGCCATTATTGTACATATGATGTATATTATAGTGGATACTTGGATATTTATATACAGAGAAGAGTTTCTTGCTCGACATGATAGTATGCTATATGGTTACCTTTATCTCACGTATTGATAAAGCCCTTAGGATATGTACTTGACTACCAGGAATATGATGCAGATCATAGTAGTGGGGCCAGGGCAGTTCACAAGTACATCCTTCAATTGTTCTTAGTCGAGGGAATATCGAGACAAAGCATCGATATTCCAGAGTAGATTAGCGTATACGCCTCTTGACCCATATGATGGGCGATGGATGATCCCACATCCATTGGTGTTTGACATCAGAGATGGTATACGGGTGCTCAGTGGAGACTGGGTACACTGAACATGACTCACTGAGGACTCCTATGTGGTAGTATACCTATCGTCAGATAGCAGTCCTCTGGTGACACTGGTACAGGTTAGTCTATAGACCCGAGATCGTCATAGAGTCTTATGCGACTCCCATTGTGCTTTGATTTCCTCCCTACCACGCTCAAGAGGAGTCGTACAAACAGGTGGATTTTGGGTACAGTCCCGAGTCGTATGGAGGCAATGAGCGATAGGAGGGGTTTTGTCTCTCCCAGTATTGGGGGTTGATGTTGCGCTATGCTTGATTGGCAATAGCTGGAAGTCCCTGGCCAGGGCTGATATGGAGATCTACTGATAAGTGTTATCAGTAGTTTCTCGACTTGTTATGAGCCACAAATCAGCATGACTTATAAAGTTACTGGGGTCTGACATATACCACCCCTAGACTTCATATGCGACGTATCAGACGAAGAGACCGGACTGTATGGTAAGTGTTGCTTGCAGGCTCGTTGGGGTTGTGATGAGTTCGCTCGTCGGCCACCTTTTCGTCATGTACCTGGGTAGCCGTTACGCACAGCTAGTGCCGCTGACGTGCTTGTGGTTAAACCCACTGCTAGCGTACTGTCGAGTCTATAGAGTCCCACACAGAGGGTTCCCTCGTTCAGGCGAAAGTTGTAGAGACCGTAAATTGTTACGGCAGCCGTAAGGTGTTGCGGCAGGGTTTTGATTATGTTCGTGTAATAGTTACAGGAATAATAATTGGAACGATAATACTGGTAGGTTTTGGTTTAAGCCGGATACCGGTATTATATTATTGGATTATTGGTATTCGTATTTTTCGGAATTCGGATACGGGTATACGGTACACGGTATACGGTATACGGAGGAGGGGTATTCTTGTAATTGTTACAAGAATACCTTCTAGAAGATGCCACCTCATAATACATTATTTATTTTATGAAAATAAATAAATGAGGTGGAAATTAGAAAGTCTAAGCATGGTTGTGAGAATGGGTTGTTTTATATTTTAATCTTTTGGAGTTACTATTGAAATATGGTGCTAATTTTATTTTCCATGCTTCAATTATTTCCATTTGAATATATCATTTTCTCATGCTTGAATTTTCTTATTATGAAAAACTCTTTCTCTCTCCTTCTTCTCTCCTCCTTCTTCTTCCTTGCTTTAACACTCACATGAGATGTGAATCAAAAGCCAAGGATCAAAGATAATCCAATACACTAATCTCTACATCATCCTAGTGACCATTTTTAGCAAATTTGATCTCTAGGTTTAGCTCTTGAGAAGGGTTTTAGCTTGCACGGCAACTCTTGGGTGGATCATCTAGGTCTTGGGGTGGCCGGAGATCGAGCACACTAACAACATCCAAGGAGCCAAGGAGATCATCAAAGAAGACCCGAAGGACCGGATCATCAAGGTATAACCCCTAACATAGTAGATAAGACCTCTAGTTAGGGTTTTCTAGTTGTGGTTTAGACATGATCTAATGGCAAGTGCGTGTTGTATGCAAAAAAAAATTTCGTTTATCACTTCTGCCGCCTCACAAGAGTTGTGGGAGCATACAACATGAACTAACACCGAATGCCGTGGGGGACCTTGAGGGCCCAAATGGCTGCTATCGCACAGGAGGCGGTTCAGGTATGCACTCCTTCATGTGTTGCTTTGGGCGACCTTTTCCTAGTTCGGGTGTCCTTAGGTTTTCCTGCCATTTTTCGCCAGGTCCTTCAGCACTGTGCCCTTATCACTCGTATGGAAGCCGAAGGGGCTATTCGGGCTGCGGGGTCAGCAGAAGAGTCTTCTTCGGAGGTCGAGGATCTGCGACTCGAGCTGCGTCTGGAGAGGGAGAGGTCGTTCGCCCTCAAAGCTCGGTCGGAAGTTGCGGACCTCACCGTTTCGAAGTGCCGGGAGTCCTACCGCCGCCTAAGTGAGTCCTACCGAGTCGTGGAGGCGAAATTGGTGGAACTGGTCAATCTTTTTGCAGCCCTGAGGAGGGTGAGGGATGCCAGCAGGCGGGATGCCGATGCGGCGCGTCAGGCGGCGGAGGCTGCCGAAGCCCGGGCTAGGAAGGCGGTGACGGATTACAAGGAGTCGGACCAGTTTTACGTCGACCTCGGCGATGCCTCCGCCCTTGCATGGAACAAAGCTCTTGATGCCGTCAAGGAGTAGCTTCCGGAGTTCGCCGACGGTGAGCTCCGTGCTTGGGTTCTACTCCCGGTGGTTCCGTCTCCGGCCGATAGCGATGAGGGGAGTGAGGTTTAGGCGGGGCTTGTTGCCTGATCTTTTTTTTGGTTTTTCCTCCTCTCTTGTAAGCCTCCGGGTAATTTGATAAGGCTGGGGAGCCTACAATACCCTTGTAAAGACTTTTGGCTCTTGTGAATAAAAACTTTTTGTTTTTGCAGTAGCATTTGTGCTTCCTTTTGTTGGTAGACACTTGTATCAGTACAGTACTACTTTATGGTCGGCATGTTCCTCGTCTAGAGATTACTCGTCGACTTGACTCTAATCATTTGCTGAGTGTGCGAGGACCGGTGGGAAGAAGGCGTATTCATGGCCCCGAAGTCGAAGTGTAGATCGCTAAGACGTTGATAGACTGGATGCCTTTTGTCGAGTTTATGCTCCGAGCAGGGTAGCTGCTCGGTGCCTCTTGGCGATGGCTTTGATCCTCAGCGCGGGAGGGGCCATAGGAGGCCTGCTGAGGATGGCCGAGCAGGGTAGCTGCTCAGTGCCTCTTGGCGAAGGCTTTGATCCTCAGCGTGAGAAGGGCCGTGATTGGCCTGCTGAGGATGGCCGAGCAGGGTAGCTGCTCGGTGCCTCTTGGCGAGGGCTTTGATCCTCAGCGTGAGAGGGGCCGTGAGAGGCCTGCTGAGGATGGCCGAGTAGGGCAGCTGCTCGGTGCCTCTTGGCGAGGGCTTTGATCCTCAGCGTGAGAGGGGTCGTGATTGGCCTGCTGAAGATGGCCGAGCAAGGTAGCTGCTCGGTGCCTCTTGGCGAGGGCTTTGATCCTCAGCGTGAGAGGGGCCATGAGAGGCCTGTTGAGGATGGCCGAGTAGGGTAGCTGCTCAGTGCCTCTTGGCGAGGGCTTTGATCCTTATGGACGCCCGAGCGGGGTTGCTTCCCGGTGCCTCTTGGTGAGGGCTTTGATCCCTGGTGGGGTGCCAGGGATAATCGAGCACGGTTGGTGCTAAGCGGTTGCCTCTTTCGAAGGCTTTTCATCCTGAGTGCAGGAGGGACGTAGGAGGCCTACTAAGGATGTCCGGGCGGGGTTGCCGCTCGGTGCCTCTTGGCGAGGGATTTGATCCCGGGTGGGATGCCAGGGATAACTGAGCACGGTTGGTGTTATGCGGTTGCCTCTTTCGAGGGCTTTTAGGTCCTTAAGGATGGCCGAGCAGGGTTGCTACCCGGTGTCTCTTGGCGAGGGCTTTGATCCCTGGCGTTGTGGGGTAGGGGAGCTACCAGCCGGGGATAGCTGAGCAGGGTAGCTGCAGGGCTCCCTCTTTGTGAGGGCTTAGATCCCTGGCGTTGGTAAGGTAGCTACCAACCAGGGATAGCCGAGCAGGGTAGCTGCAGGGCTGCCTTCGTGAGGGCTTTGTTCCCTGGCGTCGTAGGGTAGGGAAGTTACCAGCCGGGGATGGCCGAGCAGGGTAGCTGCTCGGTGCCTCTTGCGAGGGCTTTGGTCCTTAGCTATTGGAGGGGTTGTAATTGGCCAACTAAGGATAGCCGAGCAGGGTAGCCGCTCGGTTGCCTCTAGGTGGGGGTTTAGACCACAAAGAGAGAACTCTTCTTTTTGCAATGTTCTAACGTTCCCTTCTTGTTATTCGGACGAAAAGGATTTTCTAGAAAAATTTACATTGCCTTTGTGGAAGGAGAGGTGTACACTCGTAGGTAGTGAGTTCATTGGTACAGCTTGAGCTTCTCGGCGTTGTAAGGTGATTAGTCGAAAATATTGTATTTTTAACACGGCAATTTCCCTATCTTTTGCACTCATTTAGAAGTGTACGGTATTCATATTTCACATATTAGAAAATCAGTCGTAAAATATCAGATTGCATGCGTTAGACTTTAAAACCGGCACTATAAAGGAAATTGACCGCATCTCATAGCATCGCATCATCCCTATATTGCGCAACACTTGTTTTGAGATCTGTGCAGGAAAATCTAGAAGAAAGGCCAAAAATTTACATGGTACCGATCAAACATGATGCCAACTCAATGATTTGGAAACTGGTATTGATGTAAAGGGAATTCAGGAATTCAATATATCACAAAATACAGAAGAAGACATCAAAAGCCAACAACAGAAAGATGCAGCCCTAAGGAGCCTGCTTGGCCGCGGAACCGCGGCCTAAGCCGCCTTGTGCCGCGGTTCCGCGGTGGCTTGTCGACATCACCATTACTTCTTTGCACCATAACTCCTATGCAACCTTAAAGACTTCAGGAAGATACAACAAATTCCAGAAGACCCCAGAACCTTCTGCCAGATCAGCAAACCCTTGTTCCTACACTAAACTAGCCTTGTATTCTAGAAACTTCTCCCTAAACCCTAGCTTAAACCCTAAGCTAGCTCCTAACAAACTCCTTCTAGAAGCCTCAACAAACTTTTGGAGGGAATTGTAATTTTCAAACCTAGACCTAGGGTTTGGGTGATCTATAAATAAGACCCTAGGCTCACTTGTACATAATAATGGAAAAATCCCTCCATTAGTTCATTTTAGTAGCCAATCTAAATCCATTCACTCTCTTTCTTCATCTTCTTCTTCCACAAGTCTAGTGAGAGGACTTGTGTGAAACCCTAACCCTAATTCCAATCAAAATCCAAGATCCCGAGTACCCATCAAGCAAGAAGCCTTGCAACCTTTTATGAGCTGAGCCGATCTTCAACAGAGCAAGTGGTCCAAGCCGATCCGCGACTCACGGAGCCGAGCAACGCCAATTCGACAATTTAGTTCTTCCTCTTGTAGTTCTTGAGCGACTGTAATCAAATTGTTGATATAAATAAAATGTGATATTCTTTTATCTTGTTTTCTTTAAATTCTTGCATCATGATATCTTTTCAATTCTTGAATACTTTCTGTGTGATGATGTTTGAGTAATACTCCGCTCTTCGAGGAGTCGAGACGATCAATAGAATGATGATGTAATATATCTTAAATCGATTCTTGAATCCTACGAGTTTTGTAAACCCTAGCAAGTTCAAGAATCGATGACCCAATTCGTTGCGATGCTTTCTTGATTGATATGGCTCGAGATTGGGGAGTTACGACCGTTTCTTGAAATTGTTAGAGGCTAGAATGTGAATGATATCTACGAAAGAACAAGGGTTAAACGATGAAACCCTAGTTTCATCAAGAAAGCCCTAACTCTCGTCGATCATCATCGATCTAGTATCAATCCTTCGAAGGACAAGAATACGAAATCTTGAGATTACATCACGTCTATAGATCCGATCGATTCCTACGAGCCTCATTTAGATTCTTGACATTTGGTTGGAAATATCATCGAAACCCGATTCTTGATTGTTTAACAGTTTCTTGATTCTTGATTAAACTAGTGACACCTGAATCAATCGATAAAATCTCGAATCATGTTTTCTTTTCTTTTCGATTAACTTTTCAATTCAAACAAATTAAACATAGAAACGAATCGCACAATCCCTGTGGACGATCCGCACTCGCTTACGATCTACAACCGACACCGTAATTGATTGCGGTCAAATATAATTCTTTGATTGTGAATTTTATTCAATATTACCGACACATTGAAACTTATTCGCTTTATTCGATTTACACAAACAAGAAATTCTTTACAATCAAATGAAACCGTTATCAGGGATCATTTGATTTACTTACACAATCGGAAAGTCATAAACAAATCAAATGGCGCCGTTGTCGGGGATTACGCGCTAATTCGTTTCATATTATAGTTTTGAATTGAAAGATTTATTTCATTGAGATTTTTGAGATCAAAATTCGTGCAAATCCTAAACAATTTGTTGTGGTTTATTGCAAGGAGATCTGGAGCGTGCTGGGAATTTGGAAAAATTTTTGGAATATACTCGAGAGCTGAGGGAGTCTATAGAAGCTCCCTGAAAATTTTTGGTTCAGTGATCACATCATCCAACCGCGGAAGCGTGGCATTAGAGGGCATTTGCGGCGGAACCGCGGCAAGCCTGAGGGATCTCTGCAAAATTTTTGCTTCAGGTGAATTCTTACCTTCTCCTCTCTCCTCTTTTTAGCTCCAACTAACAGTTTGTGCAGGATTCTTTGCAAATAAATCGCAGCGCCGCAAAAGCAAAATTAAATTTGTGCGTGATTTTGTTTCTTGGTTGTTTGCATTCTAATACGGAAATTAAGGGGCACGGCCAAATCCAAATTAGGTGGGGATTTCATTACCCTTCCTAGGCCTCGAAAACCATAAAACTTGCATCCGCATTGACCCACATTAACTAAAAAATATCTAGAGATGACTCTAAGGACCGTCGCGCTCAATTAGGACAGAAGAAGGCCGTGGGTAATTCATTGCTTATCCGCATTTTCTTGTGGTGTCTAAGGCGAGTGTATCTAAGGCTAGTGGTTTTTAATTAGGCCCACTACTTACGTAGTGGAGTACCTTCCCACTTACCTGGCACTTATCCGGCCACAGGGGAACAAAGAGGCAGTGGAGGATTCTATCCTGCGACTTATCTTTTGGCAGTTAGGAGCGGTCTAGAGCCGGACCTATGTGACCACTAGATTCTAGGGTGTTTTGCTTGCTGCATTTGTTGTGTCGCATCATTTTTTCAAAAATCCGTCCCTTTTTCAAAGCCAACACCGCATTCATTCATTTACCCTTAATTATAAGTCAACGCTGCCACTTGTACTAACCCTTTTTAGTACAAGATAGGCTGGACACGAGATTCTAGTGCCCGTTTAGTCCGCGTACCCTTTATCGACTCCGAAGTCGATATTTCTCCATTTACCTTTTCCTTACCCACTACCACACCCACGCCGATGGATCCGAATCCATCGAACTTCTTTAACCCTAATCCGCCGCCGTCCGCTGGTGCGCAGAATCCACCCCGCATCTCTCTCCAGGAGAGGTGCTACCCTATTCGAGGTCCACTTTCGACCTGCTTATCCACACCACCAGCCAATGGGGATAACTTTGAGATTAAGCCCCAGTATATCAACCTTTTACCCAAATTCCACGGACTCGAGACTGAGGACGCTTACGTTTTCATTACCAAATTTGAAAACGTATGCGCAATGATGGGTACGTCACAACTTTCAGTGGATGCTATGCGTCTACGACTTCTTCCATTTACATTGTGCGATATAGCCGAGAAGTGGCTATATAACACTACCGCACACTCTATTACGAATTGGGAAGAATTCGTCGCTGCATTCCTTAAGAAATTTTACCCAATACAAAAGACAGCTCGAATCCGTAGCGAACTGAATCAATTTGCCTAGCTCCCTACTAAACCATTTTCAAAATGCTTTGAACGTTTCAAGGATCTATTGGTTCAGTGTCCTCATCACGGCATCCCGAGATGGGAGCTTTGCCGAATCATTTATGAGGGCATTAACCCAAACACTAAACAGAGCCTTGAAAACATGTGTCAAGGTACTTTTATGACCAAAGATGATGGGGAAGCTTGGAAGTATTTAGAAGAGTTCGCTGAAAAATCACTACAGTGGGAGAGTGGAACCCAACCATTGAATAGGGGTGGCGTACACCAAATAGATGTGTCCATAGGTGTTCGAGCTGAGATGGCAGCAATGCAAAAGAAGCTCGACGCTATGGAACACAAATTTGCAGCAGCCTCCCTAAACCCAGTGTCGCTCCCCAAAACTGTTTGTGGGTGCTGTTCTGATCCGTCTCATTTAATGGAAGAATGTCCATTAAACTCTGCGTTTCAAGGTCACGAGCATTCTAATGCTGCATTTCAAAGACCTCGAAACGATCCATATTCTTCCACGTACAATCAGGGCTGGAGGAATCACCCGAATTTCGCTTGGAACTAAAACCAATCTCAAAACACGGTTCCAAACACGAATCAATTTCAAAAGGCTCTTCCTCCACCACCACAGCAACCCCTTCAACTCACTCAGCACCCCTACCAGTCACAAAACTTCCAAAATCAGGTCAACACTCCTGCACAGTCTAATCCTATGTAGTTGTCCTGTTCTGACGAATTCTCTCAATTCACTCAAACTATGAAATCACTTTTATCAAATTTCATAGAGGTTTCGACTGAGGTTAGATCTTCCGTCAGTGAGATAAAGAAAAACTCAGCGTCTCAAGCTGAGAGTATCAGATCGATGGAAGCTGAAATCGCACGACTTAAAGCCGAAATGAGTGCGAGAGAAAAAGGGAAACTTCCCTCTCAACCCCTACAGAATCCTGGGCATTACAATGTAAACACCGTCACAACGTTGAGATCGGGAAGAGTGCTGAACAACCATGTCGGGGAAGAAGTTGATGATACTGAAAATCAAATCAACACCCCGGCTGGGACCTTTCCACACACACACACTTCTCCTTCTGATCCTTCTTCTACCACACCATCTTCTCGCGAGCCTATTCTCCATTTCCCATTAGGCTCGACACCCTCTCCCAACCCTTATAGTTCTCCACAGACGGTCCCCACACCTCTTTTGGGACCTCGTCTACCCCCTCTTCTTTCTCCTGTGATGGACCCTGTGCTTATTGCGAAAGCTCCTTACCCGAACCGGTTAAGGGCTAATAGAACGAGTCCTCATATGGAGAAAATTATGGAAATGTTCAAACAGGTTAACATCAATATCCCTCTCCTAAATGCAATTCAACAAGTCCCCGCATATGCGAAAATTCTTAAGGACTTGTGCACTAGGAAGAGGAAGACCCAAGTGCCAAAGAAGGTCTTTATGGCTAATAATATCAGCACTGCTTTTATTCCCCAGCTACCAAAGAAACGTAAGGACCCAGGATGTCCTACAATATCGATTTCTATTGGGGGTAAAAACATAAATCGTGCTCTTTTAGACCTTGGCGCAAGTGTTAACCTATTTCCATATTCGGTATATGAGCAATTAGGGATTGGAGAGCTGAAACCTGCTCACTGCACTCTCCAAATGGCAGACCGATCTATCACCAAACCAAGGGGTGAATTAGAGGATGTGTTGATAAAGGTCGGGGAATTTGTTTTCCCTGTAGACTTCATTGTGCTCGACACACATCCTGTAGCAAACCCCCGGGGCCAAATTCCGGTGATTCTGGGTCGTCCTTTCCTTGCCACTTCCAATGCTGTTATAAACTGTAGAAATGGTTCAATGAACTTATCATTTGGAAATATGACCATTGAACTAAACATCTACAAAGTTGGAAGTCAGCCATCAGAACCCTCTGCTCATATTCTAGATGTGTGCTCTGTCCACGAGATCGCTCCCGATAGTTGTGGAGCTGAGGATCTTTGCTTTCTAGATCTCGACGACATTACCACATCTCTGCTTGATCTCACACATGATCTTAGTGAGGACACTTTTCCTACACTTGAGTCCTGCACTTCTGACTTTTCTCCACCCGAGTCTGTATCTTTCACAGGCTCTGAGTTTCTTTGTAATTCCAAAAATCACTCGATGATCCCTCCTTCTATTATTTCTCCGCCTGAATTAGATCTCAAAATATTACTTTCTCATCTTAAATATGCTTATTTATGTGAGAATGAGTCTTTACCGGTTATCATTTCCGCTTCTCTTGCATCAGAGCAAGAGAATGCACTTTTATCGGTATTGAGATCTAATAAAGAGGCGTTTGGATGGACCATGGCGGACATCAAAGGGATTAGTCCCTTGATAGTTGAACATCATATACATGTGATGGATGATGCCAGACCAACCCGAGAACCACAGAGACGGTTAAATCCCGTCATGAAGGAAGCGGTGATGAAAGAGATCGTCAAATGCCTAGATAATGGTATTATATACCCCATCTCCGATAGCCAATGGGTGAGTCCTATACATGTCGTCCCTAAGAAATCCGGCATCACTGTTATAACCAATGAGGCAAATGAGTTGATTCAGACATGCGTCCAAACTGGATGGCGTGTATGTATTGATTATAGAAAACTCAATGCTGCCACGAGGAAAGACCACTTTCCTCTACCATTCATTGATCAAATGCTGGAACGCTTAGCGGGACGAGAGTATTATTGCTTTATGGACGGATACTCAGGCTATAATCAGGTCCCCATCGCCAAAAAGGATCAAGATAAAACCACTTTTACTTGTCCTTTTGGTACCTTTGCTTACAGTCGCATGCCCTTTGGGTTATGCAATGCTCCCGCTACCTTTCAGCGGTGTATGATGGGGATATTCTCTGATATGGTAGAGAATTTTCTGGAGATCTTTATGGACGATTTCTCGATTTTTGGAGACTCTTTTTCTGATTGCCTATCGAATCTTGACGCTGTTCTTACTCGTTGCAAAGAGAAGAACTTGACTTTGAACTGGGAAAAATGCCATTTTATGGTCCAAGAAGGAATTGTTCTTGGACATGTCATTTCACAGAAAGGTATTGAGGTTGACAGAGCTAAAATAGATGTCATTCAAAACCTCCCTCATCCCAAAAGCGTCAAAGATATTCGATCTTTCCTTGGCCATGCGGGCTTTTATAGGAGATTCATTGAGGACTTTAGCAAAATTGCTAGACCTTTAACTCTTCTCCTGGCCAAGGATACGACCTTCCACTTTGACTCGGACTGCGAGACAGCTTTCGACTCACTTAAACACTCACTCACTTCAGCCCCCGTGCTATCATCGCCAAACTGGGACTACCCCTTTGAGCTGATGTATGACGCATCTGATTTTGCAGTAGGTGCAGTCTTAGGACAACACATCGAAAAGATGCCACACGTGATATACTATGCTAGTAAGACCCTGAATGATGCGCAAATCAATTATACAACCACCGAAAAGGAACTTTTAGCGGTTGTATTTGCATTAGAAAAATTCAGGCCTTACTTAATTGGCTCACCTATAGTTGTGTATACTGACCATTCCGCTTTAAAACATGTTCTGGCGAAGAAAAATGCAAAAGGTCGACTAATACGTTGGATCCTTCTGTTACAAGAATTCGATCTTGTTATCAAAGATAAGAAAGGATGTGAAAACGTAGTAGCTGACCATCTTTCACGCATTTCTTCTTCCCATGTGACCCTTCCGATCAATGATTCGTTCCATGATGAACAACTCTTGAACGTATCCAATGAACCATGGTTCAGGGATATTGTGAACTATCATGTCACGGGACTGATACCCAGCGATTGGTCAAAACAGGACAAATACCGTTTTCTATCCTAAGTAAAACACTTTTACTGGGATGAACCCTATCTGTTTAAATATTGTCCTGATCAGATCATTCGCCGGTGTGTCCCGAATGAAGAGTTCAAGAGTGTTCTTTCTTTTTGTTATGATCAGGCCTGTGGGGGACACTTTGGTCCTAAAAAGACAGCGAAGAAGGTTTTGCAATGTGGATTTTATTGGCCGACCTTATTTAAGGACGCATTTGACCATTGCAAAACCTGTACACAATGTCAGTATACGGGTAGAATCTCCCAGAGGAATGAAATGCCTCAGCAACCCATTCTGGTTGTTGAAATATTCGATGTTTGGGGCATTGATTTTATGGGTCCTTTTCCCAACTCCTTTGGGAATTTGTACATACTGCTGGCGGTTGATTACGTCTCCAAGTGGGTAGAAGCCATTCCATGTCGCACTAATGACAGGAAAGTTGTCATTAAGTTCTTGAAAGAGAATATCTTTTCGCGATTTGGACACCCACGCGCTATTATTAGCGATAATGGGACACATTTCTGCAACAGATCTTTCGAGACTCTGATGCGAAAATACGCAATCAACCACCGACTTTCTACACCCTATCATCCCCAAACGAGCGGGCAGGCTGAAATCTCAAACAGACAAATCAAACTTATCCTGGAGAAAACTGTTGCTAAAAATAGAAAAGACTGGTCGACCAAACTGATGGATGCTCTTTGGGCATTCCGAACTGCATATAAGACCGACCTAGGGATGTCTCCATATAGGATAGTGTTTGGGAAAGCATGTCATTTACCCGTCGAGATAGAATATAAAGCATTATAAGCCATTAATTAAGTTTTCCTTCTAGGGTTCCATCTCCACTTAGGAATTTCTATCAACTCTACTAAAGATACAAGTTCTATTCTTCATTCCTTTCTCTCATCTAAACTCCAATCACATATCCCCACGTGTGTGTATAAGTCACCCCTACACTTGGAAATTCAAATCAAGCAATCATGCCCTTGTCCGTTGTCCAAAGCACTTCTTAATAGGTGAATTTTTAATTGAATTTTGCTTACACATCCTTCATGCGACCGTTAATACTTCTTGAGGTACCAACGACCGATTACAAGATGTGTTTGCACATTAAATCATAATTCCTAGTCTTGCAACACCCAAGGCTTTAGCAGTGACTCCCAAACCAGTTGGTCTAAGGCACTAGGTGATGAAGCACCCTCGCTAAATATTTTTCTATTTTTGCAGCCTTAAGTAATCACAAAAACCAATGTTCATTTTTTTATTCTTTATTCACTTTTTTTTCTTTTATTTTCATTATACTAAGGACTTTAGACAAGAGCATTTCAAGGTCTCCTCTACTATTCCAAGTTTCAAGGTGCGTGATTGTGCAAATTGTAGGGTATACGTTTTCAGAATCTAGATTTAAGCTAGGAACTATTTTTCAAACTTATACTCTAATAAGAACATCAATACTCTTCCTTTGTTTCAACTTAGCCCAAAAAGTGAACCCAAAATTTGCCTATTTCTAAATAAACTACAAAGACATATACTCTCTACCGTTAAACTTTAAGGAAGGTTATTTTTAGGGTTTTAAATTTACTAAGTTTAAGATCTAGTTGTTCCTAACCAGTTAACCTATTTGTCAAACTCAAGTCAATTAAACCAAATTTGAATACAATAATTTTTATAATTTTTGAAAATTTTCAATTTTTATGGGTTTTCAAATAATTATGCAAATGCAAAAATATGTACAAATGAATGATAAGGAAGAAGACGTACCGAGCATACCCTCAAACTTGAACTTGACAGTGTCCTCACTATCATGCTGCACCAAGAGGGTCAAAATGTCGGCACTTCCCTGTTTATTTATTTATAATTTTTTTTATATTTTTAATGTTTTGAATTTTTTTTATTTTTTTATAGAAAAAGAAAACAAAAATATATACATATATACAACAAGGCTCCCCACAAACTTAAGCTTGGCCTTACACAAGCTAAAGGTTAGCACCAACCATTCAAAAATCTTATCGTGGTAATGGTATAGTTGGTGCAAGAATGGGGTGTAGAGGAAAGAAATAAGAAACACGCGAGACCGTGTGGAAAGAAGAATGGTAGAATATGGTCTCGGTGGGGGAGAAGAAGGGCGGAAAGGAGAAAGAAGGGTAGTACGATCTTGAGGGTGTAAATCGAGTGAATAAATTAGCGCAATTTGTGATGACCGATGTGTTAAAAGCGATTGCGCTAACCTATTAACTTGTCGAGAAATAGGGTCAAATCCCTCAAGATTCGCAAGAAAACATGGGTACGCCGAACTTGGTATTGGAGATGAAAGCGTAACGGTCACTTGTTCGGTCGGAACGATAGGAATGACGAAAGGAAGTGAATTAGGGATAGTCTCATTCTCACCGTGGTAAACTATCTCGAACTTAAAAGATTCCATCAATGGTTCGAAACTACTGTAAGCAACCGAGTCTGATGGTTCAACTAACTCATCTGAAAATGTAAAGGACTCAAACTCGGGCGGTGAGTCATCAACATCGTCCGAAAAAGTGAAATACTCGTAAGTGTTATCATCTGTGAGAATAGTATCGGATACAAAGGAAAATTTTTCAAGTTCACAGTCTTCAAGAATGGTCGGAACGATGGAAAGGAGGGAGGGTGATATAACAGTCAAAGGTTCAGGAGGATGAATTGGAAAATCAGACACATCAAATAAAAATGATTCAACCTCAATATTATCCTCAAGACTCTCCTCAATACTATCCTTATAATTTTCCTCAAAATTCAACTCATCCATGCCATTATCATCAACGTCAAGACGCATATGAGATTCGGGAGAAACATTTAATAACCCGGGATGATGATTTGAACATAAAATCTCAATTAAATCAACAGGTTCATCATCCGAAATATTCCCGGCGTCTATATCCTCAATCAAGTGAAAATCAATTTTCTTAGACACCTCATCAAAAGCATGGATATCTATCGATTTAGGTTCTAGATGGGAGGTGTAAATATCGAAAGGATTAGGTGCGGTTTCACTCGAAAGGGGTTCCTCACAATTTGGCAAATCAAACACTACAAAATCACACAACTCGTTTTTATTTTGAACTTAAATCATTTAGGACATTCGATGGAAAACTGGAGTTGTGGGCTTCAATTGGGTAAGGGTAGGTTTGATTTGGAAATCCTCTCTCATTCTCACTCTGTCCAACTGCCTCCTTATACATTAAAAAATTTGAAGCTAGCGGGAAACTAGCTACCGTTTCACTGGGTTGCTTAAGGGCGGCCACGGACGCTTCCATATTCCTAGTCATTTTATTTGTTGCTGCAATATAAGCCTCCAACGACTCTTCCAAACTAGACTTAGGTGGTGAGGGGGTTTCGGTAAAAGATTCAAAATCGTGTGGATATGCAAAACTCCCAACAGGCTGTGTAGAAGCAGTGTCTAGTGAAGGTGGGAAAGTCGGGTAGGACTGGTAGGAAGTGGATGATTGGACAGGGGTAGGGTCAACATATGGATAAAAAGGTGAATAGTCGTGTGGATCCCTAGAACTAGATGAGTGGAGAGGGGTGAAAGATCGGCTGCGAGATTGAGCAATATGCTCAGCAATGGACATCGGCTTAGGAGTTACAGCAGGACATGAAAAAGTGGTATCAACATATGAAGGTGGTGAAGATTGATTTGGTTGACACAAAGTGGGTTGAAAAGTCAAACAGTTTCTCCTAGACGCCTCTATGTGATCTTTCAAAGATTTTTTAGGCATGGAGGGATCGTCTTTAAATTGACCGAACAAATTGATATACAACGCAAGATTAGGTTCGGGATACCAAAATTCGGCTAATGATTTATTATGTGGGGTACCCATCTTGTAAGAAAGGGTGAAAAGAAAGAAAGTTTGTGGTGCAAGGATCTATTTGCGGCAAAAAATTTTGCAAGTTTCTATAAAAGATTTGTCCTTTTTATTTTTATTCTTTTTCTCTTTATTTGGAAAAATTTGTTGCAAAAAGATTTTAGAGAAAAGATACACAACAGCAAAATATTACTTGCAATCAATTTTATTTCAAGCGGGGCCTAAAAATCCTGCACAAGATTGTTATTTGGAAGGGGAAATATTTTTAAAGCGCACCAAATCCTGCAGGCATTTTTCAGAAAATATCTTAAAATTTGCAGTGGAGAAATAACAGAGAGCTTACAGTGCAAATTCCACCAACTGAAGACACCATAAGGCCACGTTTCCGCGGTTTTAACGCATTAATGCCGCGTTTTTGCGACAGTCTAGTCAGCACGAGTCCCCAAAAATTTTCTGACGTTCTGATTCTCCAAGACCGCGGCGGATCCGCGGTATAAAGGTGGTTTCAGCGGCGGTTTCGCGGCGAAATGAGGGGTTCGGATCTCCAGAAAAATTCCACTGTTCTGATTTTTAATTTCCCTTCTGTTTTGATATTTGGTTTTCTGTTTCTCTTTCTGTAAATTTCCAGATCCGAGTTTGTATATCCTGCAAAATTCAAACAACAAAGTATCCCTTCCAAAAATAACAGATGAAATATTTTTATAATTTTTATGATTTTTCAGATTTTTTTTATGATTAACCCGAAATTGCAAAAAGGAAATTTCTACGCCATCCCCGGCAACGGCGCCATTTGATTGATCTCAAAAACTATCTATTAACCGCAATCAAGAATGGTGTCGCTTGGTAGCTAGCCGGTGAGTACGGGTCGGTCCACAGGGATGTTGTGAATCTCCTAGTCGCTCAAACGAGTTAATTCCGATGGGAGCCGGATTGATTTAATCTAAAAACTGAATTAATCTATATCTAAGTCTTTCTAGGGTTAGGTCTAGGTTAAGTTTGGAAAGTCAATAAATCTCACCGCTTTCTATACCCATATGAAGATCTAATTAGGTGTTATGGTAATTATTAATAAAAGGGATTAGAGCCATTTGGAAAGATGTTTCTTCCTCTAGGTTCTTGTCATTCCTTTAGAAATCCTTACCCTAACCTCCATGGAAAACCATCACAACCGGGCCTTTATACTACGGTATCACCGCTACCTCGATGGATAGGGTGCCGTAGGGAGCGGTATGTGCATGTATGCATGAAGTCCTATGAAAATATATGACGGGCAAGAAAGGGGATGGGAGATCTTCGTCTCTCAAACCTTCCCCAGATCTAACCCTAACAAGTGAGGAGACTACTCACTCATTAGGGAATTAAAATACATTTATCTAGGGCAGAGAATAAAAGATTAATTAGGGCAAGAGATTAAATTTATCTAGGGCAAGAATAGAAAATTAACCTAGGGCAGAAAATAAAGAACTTACAAAAAATGATGCTCTCCAAAAGAATGCTGAAATTTATTAATGAAGGGAGGCATGAAAAGAATACAATGATTTGGGCTTCTATTTATAGAACATAGAAACCCTAGGTTACAATTGATTCGCATGTCTACATTTACCAAAATATCCTTAGGAAGACCTAGTCAAAGTAGACTTCCAAGCTTTGGTAAAATTTTATGTCTGGAAATTTTGGAACTGATTCTGGGCTTCTTGGGCTTTTTATTTCTTTGGATCTTTATTCAATTTGGCTTTTCTATTTCTTCCAGATCTCCAGTGAATAATTGCGGTGGACTTTTAACCATTCACTTTGTAATCTTGGACCTTGCATTGCCTTGTACTTTGTGAATTTTATTTTTGATGTAGGCTTGATCAAGAGTCTTCTGTTTGTTGGTCAAAGTCCACTTTTGCATCGTCTTTTCATCGTTTTCACTGTTTTTGCTCCAAGAACCTATAACCTGTAATATGTAACAGACATGCGTCAAAAGAACCTGTTTATTTATAAAAAGAATAAGAATGGGGAATATAATAATACAATATTATGGTGTGAACAATCGCTCGGTGGCACTCGTCCTCGAGTGTTACCAATTGAGGCATCTCTCCGATGGGTGCCCGCCCGTGGAGCTTTATGGCTCGTCCGTGGCTATAAGGGTTCGCGGACAGCATCAGAGGCAGAGGTCCGAGGCGGCAAGGGCTCGGCCGGTGGAGATTTCCTCGGAGTACCATGAGGAATACTTCTTGCAACCCCTTCCCCCGCTGCTGTAATTTTTTATTTTTTGTTTTTTTCTATGTACAGCTGAGGAGCCTACAATACCTTTTTGAATCAATGAAATTCTTCTTTTCGGCAATGCTCTTTCATGTCCTTCTTGTTGTTTAAATAAAAAATACTTAAAAGAATTTACATTGCTTCATTGAAGAACCCAAGCAGTGGCCTGCTAAGGGTGGACCGAGCAGGGTAGCTGCTCGGTGGGTCCGGAGGTTCAGCCTGACCTTCCCTGGTCCGTGAACATTAGGAGGGGCGACCGTCGCAGGCGACACATGCCAGGAATGCTTGGGGGAGGCATAACGTTTCGGGGAGCCACGTCACTTTCGCCACGTGGCAGCGCGGTATTGGATTAATCTTGGCGGACCCCAGGATTTGCGCGCGAATCCGCTGTTGGATATAGTGCCCTCAGAGTCAATTATTGGATCACAGGCACGTGATTGTAATGATTGAGGAAGGACCTATGCCGGTAGGACAGTCTTACTCGAAATGATAGTATGCTATCTGGTTTATCTTTATCATCGTGTACTGCTTTAGGTGACCTTACAGGTCACTATTACACGTTGATAGAGCCCTTAGGATTCTTGCTTGACTGCCAGCAGTATGATGGCGATCATATACGTGGGAGCTGGGGTCTATAAGCACATCGTTAAAAGGTCTCTAGTCGTGGGAGTTTTCGAGACAGGGCATCGATACTCCGGAGTAGACTAGTGTATACAGTCGAGACCCCGACGAGGGGCTGTGGCCGGTCTCACAAGCCATTGGTGTCAGTTGGTTCACCTAAGATGCATACAGAAGCTCATTGGGTTATGAGGGAACATGCTAGTTGGTATTATACCTGATGTCAGATAGCAGTTCCCTGGTGACATGTGTACAGGTTAGTTCATCGACCTGAGATCGTCATTTGTCTCGTGTGAGTTTCCACTGTGCATTGATTACTACCCTACCACGGCTCAAAGGAGTCGTGCAAACAGGTTTTAGTTGGGTACAGTCCCGAGCCACATGGAGGCAGTGAGTGGATCGGCAGGGGTTTCGTCTCTCTCGGTATTGGGGGTGAGATCGCGCTGTGTCTAGGAGAGCCATTACACGAAGTCCTTGGCGAAGACAGGAGATTTACTGGTAGGTATTCCAGTAGTATCTCAGGGTGTTCTGGGCTGCAGTCCGACACGACTTGTACCACTTTTGGGGGTCTAACTTTTACCAACCCCCTAGGCCCAACATGCGATGCTCATAAGCGAATGGACCAGACTGTACGGATATTGTCACTGACAGGCTCAGTAGGGTGTCAGGATGAGTTCGCTCATCGACCTTCCTTTTGGTCAATACCTGGTAGCCCGTTACGTACAGCTAGTACCACTGACGTGCTAGTGGTTAAATCCACAGCCAAAGTATTGACGAGTCTTTAGAGTCCCCCACAGACAGTTTCTCAAGTTTCGGGCAAAACGTTGTAGAGGCCGTACGATATATGGCAGGGTTCGATCATATACGTGCAGTAGTGCACGGATCATGATCGGGCGGATCATACTTGTGGGCTTTGGTTTAAGCCGGATCCTAGTAATAGATTTGTTGGATTACTTTAGTCTCATCGTATTCGTATTCAATCAGAATGCGGATGCAGGTATGTATATACTGGTGAGGGGTATCCTTGTGATCAGTCACGAGTTTACTTTAGATGTTGCTGTATCTTTTTGTTGGACTAAAAATTTGGGTTAATGTTTATTTTGGTGGAAATTATGAGCTTAGTTCATGATGAGATGCATTTAATGTGACATGGACATGTTTAGTGACACATGGTCTCTTTATTTGTGCTAATGTCACATTAGGATTTGTTTATTGTGTTGAATTGATGGATGGAGAGAGAGAGGGCAGCCATAGGCTTGGGGTTAGCTCTTGTATTATTATTCTTGCTCTCATTTTATCGATAAAACACAAAAACAAAAGCCTCTCTTCTTCTTCTTCTTCCTCTAGCTCACAACATCCACCATGGCATCATCTTCTACCTCCACTCTAACCATCTCATGTGTTGAGAATCCTAGAGTGTCAAGAGACAAAGTAATCACACACATTCTCTACTTCACCTTGGACACGTCGGCTAGCAAACTTCGTGTCCGAGTTGCTTCGGATGAAGCGGGAGCCCGTAAAAAGACTCATTGATGTGGTGCCCTTCCTACGAGGAGACCGGAGATCGGAGATGCCGCGAGGAGTTTGGGATGGTGGCCAAAGACCAAAGGACACGGATCGATCGGTATAGCCACTCTCACTTCTTAGTAGTTAGCTAGTTTAGCGTTAATGGTTCGATCCGGGTCAAAGACTACGATAGCGCCGGTTTCCTAAAAAGTTTTTGTTTCCGCATTTGGCCTCAGATTGACGGCCGGGGCGCTACCGTAGACTTACATGGTATCAAAGCCACGCCATTAACCTTTACTAGCTTGTTCTAACTTATTTAAAATATCGATCGAACGAAATTTCCAAAACCGCGTTTCCACTTTATGCAGTTTCTGTCGAATTTTAAAAGTGATCGAAAAATTATTTTCAGTATGTCAGAAAATCGTGCAGGTTTTTTTAAGACCCTTGAAGAAATTTGAAAGCACGATGCCATCATAACGCCGCGGAACCGCGGCAGAACTGGCATGTTTGCCGCGGATCCGCGGTGGGAATGTAGGGTCAGAGCTTCATTTTTCTTCTGGGTGTCTTTCACATGGAATTGTGGTTTCTGGAAAATTTAGTTTTGGCCCAGATTTATTTTGAGTGCTGGAATTGTACTTGGGGCCTACTTCGGGAAATTTTGTCGATCGGAATTTTAAATATGTTAGTTTACAGTACTTACATTATATCTGTGACCGTGAATGTCATTTGATCGGTAAATCTTGTCTAATTGCTATAGCTCTTTTAGACGGATTTGCGAACGTGACATTCACGTTGATGTTCTGTGTTGTGCTGTGATGTTGCGGATTTGTCGTGGTGGATAGCTTGGTGCAATATTAGTAAAGTTTGGTATTATTTGTACATTTGATATTGCGGGACGAGCGTCCGATATGTGGACTGCCGTCATTGCCTGTTTGTATATTATTCTTTTGGGGTATGACCGGGCTGAGGTCGATGTACCCGTTGTATATATTTTACTTTCTGTACTAGGATTACCCCGCGGTGGGGTGCACGGATAGCTGGGTTCTAGAGGGCAACGAGCCCGCATCTTATGGCTTTGAGACGGAGGGGGCTTTACTCTTGAATTGGCAGGCTATTCGCCGCACTCATAGGGGGTATAAGGTTTTCGCCACTATATATTTATAAAAAGCTATCCGGTTCCTTCAACGATATCAAGTTCATTACGTTAAAGGTTTTTCGCCAAAAACCAGCCGTAGCCCTCCGTCATTTCTTACGGGTATTATTTAGTATTCGTGTTGCGTTTGTTGACCTAGTCAAGACATAGTGTTCGGTAGCTAAGTGGTTCTTGTTTGTTGTATGAATGGGATTGGTTAGGACAGTCGTGCGGCCTTGTTGACCTAGTCAAGGGAACGTACGGGTGGGTTTAATGTAATCCAGAATAATGACGGGTTGAACTTGACTAGCTGTTTATGGTTTGTTGACCTAATCAAGGTCATAAGCCGCTTGGGGTAAAAATCACATCGGGAGTTTCTAAAGAAATTGAAACTTGCCAGATATGCGCATACCTTCTGGAGAGTGATAACGTGAGTGGATTCCATCACGTTATCATGCGATGATAGTTGGATCCCGATTCCAACTGATGAGTTGGTTTACTCCTCGGGTGATCCCAACTAATTCTTCTTCCAGGTTTGGAGGAGAATTTGAGGAAACAGTGGGAGGTTAAGTGATAACCATTCTGGTTTAGGTTAGAGTGCTCGCAGAGTGTTTCTTTTCTCTCTCTCTTTGGCAGCGACCATGGCCCAACCCTAGACTATTAGTGACCAAGTTAACCGAACCTTCTTAAAATACTGGCTTTTGGATTGTCAGAGTTGCATACCTCATTGCCACTCCTACTTTTACCCTTTTCTCCAGAACACCCCGTATTACTACGAACATCCACTTCCATTAGATAAAACCATCGTATGGTTATATACGAACTCGAAGGAACTTGTTCCAGATTCGAGGATGGTTCCGGTTCTGGAGAAAATGAATAGGACTATTCAGTTGTCTTTTCCTTTTACCTTCTCTCAGGTTGCGAGTGCTCCTTAGATTAGGACGGTACACCTATTACGCTAATTGGATAGTCTTCATCCAAACCATAGGCAGGTGCCGAAAGGTAGGGAATGAAGAAAACCGATTAGCCTAAGAGAGGTGTACAGAAGGTAATAAGTAAAGACAAATAAAGGGATTAGAAAGAGGGCAAAGTAAATTGCGACTACTATTCACGACCAAACCAAGTATTCCATCGCCACTCCTACTTCACCTTTGTATTTCTCCACAACACCCCGTATCACTACGAAGATCCACAGTTATTTGGATAATCCATCGTATGGTTATATATGAACTCGAGGGGACTTGTTCCAGTTCGTGGATGGATTCTGGTTCAGGAGAAATAAGAATGAGGTTTATTCAGTTGTCTTTTATCTTTACCTTCTCTCGGGTTGCGAGTGCTCCTAGGATTAGGATAGTACACCTATTACGCTTATTGGATAGTCTTCTTCCAAACCATAGGCTGGTGCCTAACGGTAGGGAACGAAGAAAACCATTTAGCCAAAGAGGGTGTACATAAGGTAATGAGTAAAGACAAATAAAGGGATTTGGAGAGATGGCAAAGAAATGTACGGTTACAGTCATGAATCTGGATAATGGAAGAGGCATTACTAGGAATACCCGGATACCCCTTCGAGACATTTTCATGTTTCAGTTTCACTGTGCATTGTAAGTAGAAAACTGATTTCCCAATTAGGTACTTACTCTAGGGTATGTATTTACCAGGTATGATTCTCACATCTGTATGGTTTTACAGATGATGAGTGGGAGTAAGTTATTGGGAATTGGGTGATCATCCTCATTATATCGGGATTCGTTGTAATTGGTGATATTTGAGGAAATCACCTGGGTTGTTTGCCGGACGATAAATATTTGGTTTTGAATATCCGTTGTTATGCACCAATTTCAAACTGATATATCTGTACGTTTATTTTTATAAAGTGAGATATAACTTTTTGAAATTATGTCCATGACATTTACCTATATCAGTTGATAGTTAGGTAAGGAGCATTCAACAACGATGTAATTCTTCATAACCACAGTACATTTTTCAACCTACAACGCATAGGGTTTGAGTTATTCAACTCAGCGGACTTATACAAAGTATTGTATGTTGTTCAGTGTCCATTAGGATAGAGGGGTTGGTCCTCGTGCTATATTCTGTTTACTTGTGGCTTCTCTAGTTTTAGACAAGTGTTTCGTAGAAATACAAGGTCTAAGTTTTGAGAAGTTATAGGTGTAAGAATAAAGTAGAGAACCAGGTGTTGCAAGTATCAGGATTCTTCAAGGTGATCGAAAACGTTGATACTTGTATTCGGTATTCGGTTGTTAGTAATGGTTTTGAGAAACTTGTTTCTCTTTCAGGTTACTCATATCTGGATGCATTCCTAAGTTGAGTAAACGCTGATCGGCCTCCTTCCATTTAGTTGACATGCACTGGAGACAGCTACATGATTTGAATCTGGTTCTAATTAAATCAGTGCCTCTGTTTCTATATTGGATATAGAATAGTTCATATCTTAACAATGTTAAGGTACGGGGAGTTGTCCGGCTTATGCTTAAAACCATACTCTAGATAACTCAAGGCACGTTTCTGTAATGGCTGTTTGTGGGTTAACCCGGGCTATGACGAGGGTTGATTTTCTACCATCTGGAAGATCAATAGTGATATTGTTCTTGACTCGCCACAGTTTTAGTAAAATGGATTTTTTCAGAAAACAGTAGTGGGAGTATGGTAGAACTGGAAGTGATTCCAGAACCGCTAACGATTACTGAAAATTTAATAGGACCTAAAGATTCAATCTGGATTGACATTCCATTGGCCACTCTGCAGATATGGTGGTTAACCTCAGGCACTCGAGAGTTACTTCGGTATGCTCAAAGACGGTGACAGAGAGATTCTTGTTTACCCAGACTTAACACTACTGTTGTTCTAGGCTATGAGCCCCGGCAAGAGGATGAGTATAGCGTCGTTCTAAACTGGCTTTAGAAGTGCACGTGTATATTATTCTGCCAGAGGGTTGTCGTAGTCAGTGGGAGCAGTGGAAGCATAGTGGACAAGTGGTTTATGTCTATTTATAGGCTAAAGCAAATATAGCGGAGATAGATCATCTATTTCTGATGTGACAGTCATAAGTTTGACTTCATCAGAATAGGGGATGGATCTGTTAAGAAGGTGGTAGGGTGTGATGTCCTGGTATTTGGATGACATACACAGAGTAGGAAGTGAAATTCCTATACTACGATCGGTTATACTTTGGTTGTCACACAGTGGTTTCTCCATATAGGATATAGATATAATATCAGACATTCTGATTACTAGATCTATGGTTTTAGATCTAGATTTGGATAGTTTCCCAATCTGGGTACATAGACAGCATTCTACAGGTATTTAGAATGGATGACTCCTGGCATGGTAGTGTACCTGCAGGTAATGGAGTCACCCTCTCTAAGGGTGTCTTACAGACTAAAAGGGAGAGGGATGTGCATGATTGACGTATCACTTGCTTAGGCAATTGAGTCAATCATAAGAAGTCAAGTACCATACCGGGTGTTGTTTTTGCACAAGCTGCAATAAGTTGATATTAATCCAATCCTGGAGAAACATTCGGAAGCAGTTTTAGAACATAAGTGGATGTTCTAGGGATATGATAACGACAGCCTCTTTCGGGAGACGGTTATCATTCCAGGCTTCCAAGGTGACCTGGATGACAGAGTGACTGTCAGAGTTCTAGTTTTCCCTCTGACGAGGGGCAGTAGTTTGGACAGGAGGTCCAAGCGGATACTGAGGGAGGCATGCCGTGGGATACTGATTAAGTTCAGTTGACGATACAGTCTAAGAAGTTTGGATTTGGAGTTCATTTGTGAACTGGGTCCCATCAGATATTCAGACATATTCTAAGACAGGTATTGCTCATTTCGGGAGATGGCTTTTTCCGCGAACTTGAAATAAAGAGAGACATAGAAAGAAACATCAGGGCGGATCTACTCAATGAAGCTATTCCTTGAACGCAGTAGTTTCACAACTGGGCTTTGTGAGAGTGATTAGTAGAGGAGTTGGGTGTTCGGTATCATACGGGCTGTGAGTATGTGACATCGCAATAATTAGCCTTGAGTGCAAGTGGGAGATTGTTGGATATAGTGCCTTCAGAGTCAATTATTGGATCACAGGCACGTGATTGCAATGATTGAGGGAGGACCTATGCCGGTAGGATAGTCTTACTCGAGATGATAGTATGCTATCTTGTTTATCTTTATCATCGTGTACTACTTTAGGTGACCTTACAGGTCGCTATTATACATTGATAGAGCCCTTAGGATTCTTGCTTGATTGCCAGCAGTATGATGGCGATCATATACGTGGGAGCTGGGGTCTATAAGCACATCCTTAAAAGGTCCCTAGTCGTGGGAGTTTTCGAGACAGGGCATCGATACTCCGGAGTAGACTAGTGTATACAGTCGAGACCCCAACGAGGGGCAGTGGCCGGTCTCACAAGCCATTGGTGTCAGTTGGTTCACCGAAGATATATACAGGTGCTCATTGGGTTATGAGTACACCGGACAGGACTCGCCGGGAACATGCTAGTTGGTATTATACCTGACGTCAGATAGCAGTTCCCTGGTAACATGTATACAGGTTAGTGCATCGACATGAGATCGTCATTTGTCTCGTGTGAGTTCCCACTGTGCTTTGATTACTACCCTACCACGGCTCAAAGGATTCGTGCAAACAGGTTTTAGTTGGGTACAATCCCGAGCCACATAGAGGCAGTGAGCGGATCGGTAGGGGTTTCGTCTCTCCCGGTATTGGGGGTGAGATCGCGCTGTGTCTAAGAGAGCCATTACACGAAGTCCATAGCCAAGGTAGGAGATTTACTGGTAGGTATTCCAGTAGTATCTTAGGGTGTTCTAGGCTACACTCCGACACGACTTGTACCGCTTTGGGGGGTCTGAATTTTACCAACCCCCTAGGCCCGAAATGCGATACTCATAGACGAACGGACCGGACTGTACGGATATTATCACTGACAGGCTCAGTACGGTGTCAGGATGAGTTCGCTCATCGACCTTCCTTTTGGTCAATACTGTTGGATATAGTGCCCTCAAAGTCAATTATTGGATCGCAGGTACGTGATTGCAATGATTGAGGAGGACATATACCGGTAGGACAGTCTTACTCGAGATGATAGTATGCTATCTGGTTTGCCTTTATCAGTCGTGTACAGGTTCAGGTGACTGATCACTGGTACACGTTGATAGAGCCCTTAGGATCTTGCTTGACTACCAACGGTATGAGGGCGATCATATACGTGAGAGTTGGGTAGTCTATAAGCTCATCCTTAATCGTGGTCCCTAGTCTTGGGAGTTTCGAGACAGGGCATCGATACTCCGGAGTAGACTAGTGTATACAGTCGAGACCCCGACGAGGGGCGGTGGCTGGTCTTACAAACCACCGGTGTCAGTTGGATCACCTAATATGTATACAGGTGCTCATTGGGTTATGAGTACACCGGACAGGACTCGCCGGGAACCTGCTAGTTGGTATTATACATATCGTCAGATAGCAGTTCCCTGGTGACATGTGTACAGGTTAGTTCATCGACCTGAGGTCGTCATTTGTCTCGTGTGAGTTCCCACTGTGCTTTGATTTCTACCCTACCACGGCTCAAACGAGTCGTGCAAACAGGTAGTTTTTGGGTACAGTCCCGATCCACAGGGAGGCACGTGAGCGGATCGGCAGGGGATTCGTCTCTCCCAGTATTGGGGGTGGAGGTCGCGCTGTATCTAGGAAAGCCATTACACCAAGTCCTTGGCCAAGGCAGGTGAGATTTACTGGTAGGTACTCCAGTAGTATCTCAGGGTGTTCAGGGCTTGTCTCCGACACGACTTATACAGCTATTGGGGGTCTGACGTTACTAGCCCCCTAGGCTGGATATGCGATACTCATAGACGAACGGACCGGACTGTATATACATGGTCACTGTTAGGCTCAGTAGGGTTTCTGGATGAGTTCGCTCATCAGCCTCCCTTGAGGTCAGTCCATGGGCAGCCGTTACGCATAGCTAGTGCCGCTGACGACTTGTGGTTAAACCCACTGCCAGGGTACTGACGAGTCATTAGAGTCCCCCACAGATAGTTTCCCAAGTTCGGGCGAAACGTTGTAGAGGCCGTATGGTTTTATGGCAGGGTTCGGAAAATGCACGTGCGTTTACGCACGTGTTATTTTTCGGGCAGATAATACTGGTGGGCTTTGGTTTAAGCCGGATCCATGTATTATACAGAGTAGATATAATATCTTTGTCTCAGTTGCATTTGTATTCGGTCGTAATACAAATGCGGGTATATTTATACAGTTACGGGGTTATCCTGAAATTCGTTTCGGGATCACTTTTGGAAGTTGCCAGTTTCCAGTTTTCTATCAGCCGTATTTAACATTTGGTTAAATACGGATTTATCTTTTCTTGAGATGAGTGTGGAAGCTTCTAGAGGGTTCTAGAAGTGGTGAGGTGTTTAGTGAGTCATGGTTGCATTTAATGATTCCATTAATGCATGATGACTAGGTTAACGATTCATCATTTTATTAATTGTGTTCACACTTGATATTTTCTCTTATTGTCACCTCCCCTTCTCCAACACTCACCCCCCACCTCCATATATATGGCCGGCCCCCTCCTCTCTCATTCACTCACTTGGTAGAAAAAGAAATGGTTGTTGGTTAAAAGATTATGATAGTTTTCGGTGTATGGAATTTCACAGCTCATTTCATTCCATCACCTGATTCCAATGGCAACTTCATTAACCGTTCGTCCATGGTTTTGGACGAAGCGAGACAAAGTCTTCTACTCATTCTCTACATCAATCTTGGTCATCTCTTCTAGCAAACTTGATGACCGAGTTGCCTCGAGTCAGAGGCGGGAGCCTGTTTAAAGATCCGATGACGTGGTGCCACCTGGACGAGCAGATTGGACATCGACGAGATCGGAGCAGCCGCAACGGAGCGTGGGATGATGGTTAAAGAACGAAGGACTCGGATCGTTTGGTATAACCTTTCTTCCCTCTTTGTAGATTGTTAGTTTAGCGTTAATGGCAGATCCGGGTTATAGTATGCGATAGCGCCAGTTATAAAAGTTTTTTGTTCCGCATTTTGGCGTCTGATAGACGGTCGGGGCGCTACCGTAGACTTACATGGTATCAGAGCCACGCCATTAAGCTTTACTAATTTGTGCTAACGCGTTTAAAAGATCGATCGAACGGATTTTCAAAAACTACAATTTTCAAGTCTAAGGTTTCTGTTGAATTAAATCTGGTTTAAAAATTATTTTGAGCATCTCAGAAAATCAAGCAGGCTTTTTAAAGGACACAGAAGAAATTCGACCCACTGATCCGACCTTACGGCCGCGGAACCGCGGCCAAAGCCATGCTTTGGCCGCGGAACCGCGGCCATCTAGGTGAATCAGTGGGCCATCTTTCTTCTGTGGATTCTACTTGGGAAATTGTGGTTTCTGAAACTGTTCATTTGGGCCCAGTGTTTTTTACTGTACAGCAGATTTGCGTGGTGCCCAGTTCGGGAAATTTAGTCGATCGAAATTTAAACGTGTTAGTTTACAGTGCTTACATTATATCTCCAACCGTGAATGTCATTTGATCGGTAAACCGCGTCTGATTGCTATAGTTCTTTTAGACGGGTTTGCGAACGTGACATTCGCGTTGATGTTCTGTGTTGTGCTGTGATGTTGCGGATTTGTCGTGGTGGATAGCAGTGTGCAATTGTAGTGCAGTTTGAGTTTATTTGTACATTTGATATTGCGGGACGAGCGTCCAACATGTGGACTGCCGTCACTGCCTGTTGTATAATATTCTTTTGGGGCACGACCAGGTTGCGGTCGATGTACCCGTTGTACATATTTTTCATTTCTGTACTAGGTTTTGCCCCGCGATAGAGTGCACGGATAGCCGGGTTCTGGGGGGCAACGGGTCCGCATCTTATGGCTTTGAGAGGCAGAGGGGCCCCACTCTAGAATTGGCAGACTATTCGCCGCACTCGTAGGGGGTACAGGTTGACCCAATGAGGGATGCTCAAGCTACCGGATTCCGTGAAGTGCCGGGTGGTCCATTCACTATGCTGTAGGGGGCTGCCTCGCTTCAGGTTTTTACGGGTAACTTGCCGCACCCGTAGGGGTCTAGGTTTCATTGCACAGGCTATCCACATAACAGGGGAACGTCGGGTTTCAGCAGCGGCTCTGTGAAACTCGGGGATCCCAGATTATTAGTATTGTTCTGTGATACTTATTACTTTTCTGTAATGTTGCATATTATCACGCCTGGAGCGATTATTGTATATTGGTTTATATACTATTAGATGTTGTATATGTTTTACACCCGCGCTAGTTCAGTCCCCGCTGTGTCGTTAGTTAAGTAACCTAACGGGTGATGACGGGACCCAGTGACGAATGCGGATGGCATATACGTACATTTTATTTTCGTTCTTTTCTGGTGTGATTATTGATGGGACTGCGTTGATTCTTATCAATGCAAAGTAAAACAAACCTGTTTGGATGTTGTTGGAACAATTTAAAAACTGTTATTACAAAGACGTTTCCTTTTGTTTTGCACAGTGATATTCGGTTGGAATATCCTGCACCTCATTCGACGGGGCAAGGGCCGATATCCCTTCAACGGGACTGACCCCTTGGGCAGAAGTTTGCGTCAGGGTAATAACTTCACTATAGTCGATTACAGTTGCTTTGCATCGCGGTATTCAGTGGAATATCCTGCACCTCATTCCACGAGGAAAGAGCCGAGATCCCTTCACCGGGAGTGACCTCTTTAGCAAAAGGTTTTCGCCACTATATTTTTATAAAAAGCTATCAGGTTCCTTCAACGAGATCAAGTTCATTACGTTAAAGGTTTTTCGCCAAAAACCAACCGTAGCCCTCCGTCGTTTCTTATAGATGGCCAGTAATATTCAAGCTATGTTTGTTGGCTTTCGTCAAGGCATAGTGTTTGGTAGTTGCTGGGGTATTCATTTGTTGCATAGATGGATGAATTGGTTTGGGACAGTCGTATTACCTTGTTGGCTTTCGTCAAGGGTATGTACGGGTGGGTTCAAATTAACAAGATAATGACGAGCAGAACTTGACATGTGACTTATGATTTGTTGGCTTTCGTCAAGGTCATAAGAACATGGGGTAAAAATCATATCGGGAGTTTCTAAAGAAACTGAAACTTGCCAGGCATGCGCATACCTTCTGGAGTGTGATAACGTGAGTGGATTCTGTCACGTTATCATGCGATGAGAGTTGGATCCCGGTTCCCACTGATGAGTTGGTTTACTCTTCGGGTGACCCCGATTGATTCTTCTTTCAGGTTTGGAGGAGAATTTGACAGTACAGTGGGAGGTTTCCGGATTAGATAAAGTGATAACCATTCTGATCTAGGTTAGAGTGCACGCAGAGTGTTTCTTTTCTCTCTCTCTTTGGCAGCGACCTTTGACCGACCCTAGACTATGACTCAGTGACCAAGTTGACCGAACCTTCTTAAAATACTGGCTTTTGGATTGTCTGAGTTGCATAAGTCATTGCCACTCCTTCTTTTACCCTTTGCATTTCTCAGAACACCCGTATTACTACGGACATCCACTTCCATTGGATAGATCCATCGTATGGTTATATACGAACTCGAAGGGACTTCTTCGAGGATGGATCCAGGTTCAGGAGAAATAGAATTGGTTTATTCAGTTGTCTTTTATTATCACCTTCTTTCAGGTTGCGAGGGCTCCTTGGTTTAGGAGAGTACACCTATTACGCTTATTGGATAGTCTTCTTCCAAACCATAGGCAGGTGCCGAAAGGTAGGGAATGAAGAAAACCAATTAGCCTAAGTAAGGTGTACAGAAGGTAATATGTAAAGACAAAATAAAGGGATTAGAAAGAGGGCAAAGTAAGTTGCGACTGTTATCATTCACGACCAAACCGCGTACTTCATCGCCACTCCTGTTTCACCTTTAAAAGAATAAGGTATTATTTAGTTGTCTTTTATCATCACCTTCTCTCAGTTGCGAGTACTCCTTGGTTTAGGAGGGTACACCTATTATGCTTACTGGATAGTCTTCTTCCAAACCATAGGCTGGTGCCGAACGGTAGGGAAGGAAGAAAACCATTTAGCCTAACGATGGTGTACAGAAGGTAACGACTAAAGACAAATAAAGGGATTTGGAGAGATGGCAAAGAAATATACGGTTAGAGTCATGATTGGTTTATGGAAGAGGCATTACTATGAATACCAGGTTACACCTACGAAACATTTTCATGTTTCAGTGTATTGTTAAAGGAAAACTGTTTTCTCGATTAGATACTTACTCCAGGGTGTATATTCACCAAGTTTCATTCTCATATCTGTATGGTTTTATAGATGATGAGTGGGAGAAAGTTATTGGGAATTAGGTGATCATCCTCATTATATCGGAATTCGTTGTAATTGGTGATATTTGAGGAAATCCCCTGGGTATAGTTTTCAACCTACGACGCACAGGTTTTGAGTTATTCAACTCAGCGGACTTATACAGAGTATTGTATGTTGTCCAGTGTTCGTCAGGACAAAGGGGTAGGTCCTCGTACTATGTTCTGTTTACTTATGACTTCTCTAGTTTTTAGACAAGTGTTTCGTAGAAATACAAGGTCTAAGTTTTGAGAAGTTGTGGGTATAAGAATAAAGTAGAGAACCAGATATCGCAAGTATCGGGATTCTTCAAAGAGATCGAAGATGTAGATACTTGTGATTGGTATTCAGATGATAGTAAAAGTTTTGAGAAACTTGTTTCTCTTTCAGGTTACTCATAATCGGATGGATTCCTAAGTTGGGTAATGCTGATTAGCCTCTCTCCATTAAAGTTGTTATGCACTGGAGACAGCTGCATGATTTGAATCTGGTTCCAATTAAATAAGTGCCAAAGTTTCTATATTGGATATAGAATGGTTCGTATCTTAATGATGTTAAGGTACGGGGAGTTGTCCGGCTTATGCTTAAAACCAGACTCTGGATAACTCAGGGCACGTTTCTGTAATGGCAGTTTGTGGGTTGGCCCAGGCTATGACGAGGGTTGACTTTCTACCATCTGGGAGATCAATAGTGATATTGTTCTTGACTCGCCACAGTTTTAGTAAAATGGATTTTTTCAGAAAACAGTAGTGGGAGTATGGTAGAACTGGAAGTGATTCCAGAACCGCAAACGATTACGGAAAATTTAATAGGACCTAAAGATTCAATCAGGTTTGACATTCCATTAGCCACTCCGCAGATTTGGTGGGTAACCTCAGACACCCGAGAGGTACTCCGGTAGCCTCAAGGACGGTGACAGGGAAGTATTTTTTATCCACCCAGACTTGACATTACTGTTGTTCTAGGCTATAAGACCCGGTAGGAGGGTTGTTGTGGTCAGTATGAGCAGCGGAAGCATAGTGGGCAAGTAGCTTATGTCTATTTATAGACTAGAGCAGTTATAGCGGAGATTGATCATCTAAGTTTGATGTGACAGTCATGGGTTTGACTTCATCAGAATAGGGGATGGATCTGTTAAGAAGGTAGTAGGGTGTGATGTCCTGGTATTTGGATGACATACACAGAGTAGGAAGTAAATTCCTATACTACGATCGGTTGTACTGTGGTCGTCACATAGTTGTTTCTCCAGACAGGATATGGATATAATATTTGACATTCTGGTTTCTAGATCTATGGTTTTAGATCTGGATTTGGATAGTTTCCCAATGTGGGTACTTTGACAGTATTCTAATGGTTTTTAGAATAGTTGACTCCTGGCATGGTGGTGTACCTGCAGGTGATGGAGTCACCCTCTCTAAAGGTGTACTAAAGGCGAGAGGGATGTGCATGATTGGCAGATCACTTGCTTAGGCAATTGAGTCAATCATGAGATGTCAAATACCACACCAAATGTTGTTTTTGCACTAGATGCAATAAGTTTGTATTAATCCAATCCTGGAGAAATATAAGGAAGCAGTTTTGGAACATAAATGCATGTTCTACGGATTTGATGACGGCAGCTTCCTTCGGGAGACGGTTATCATTCCGGACTTCAAAGGTGACATGGATGACAGAGTGATTGTCAGAGTTATAGTTTTTCCTCTGACGAGGGACAGTATTATGGACAGGTGGTCCAAGAGGATACTGTGGGAGGTATGGTGCAGGATACTGATTAGGTTCAGTTATCGATACAGTCTAAGAAGTTTGGATTTGGAGTTCATTTATGAACTAGGTCCCATAAGATATCCAGACATATTCTAAGACAGGTATTACTCAATTCGGGAGATGGCTTTCTCCGCGAACTTGAGATTAAGAGAGACACAGAAAGAAACATCAGGGCGGATCCACTCACTGAGGCTATTTCTCGAACACAATAGTTTTACAAACGGGCTTTGTGAAACTGATTAGTAGAGGAGTTGGGTGTTGGTTTCACATGGGCTGTGAGTACGCGACATCGCAATAATTAGCCTTAAGTGAAAGTGGGAGATTGTTGGATATAGTGCCCTCAAAGTCAATTATTGGATCACAGGTACGTGATTGCAATGATTGAGGAGGACCTATACCGGTAGGACAGTCTTACTCGAGATTATAGTATGCTATCTGGTTTGCCTTTATCAGTCGTGTACAGGTTCAGGTGACTGATCACTGGTACACGTTGATAGAGCCCTTAGGATCTTGCTTGACTACCAACGATATGAGGGCGATCATATACGTGAGAGTTGGGTAGTCTATAAGCTCATCCTTAATCGTGGTCCCTAGTCGTGGGAGTTTCGAGACAGGGCATCGATACTCCGGAGTAGACTAGTGTATACAGTCGAGACCCCGACGAGGGGCGGTGGCCGGTCTCACAAGCCATTGGTGTCAGTTGGATCACCTAAGATGTATACAGGTGCTCATTGGGTTATGAGTACACCGGACAGGACTCGCCAGGAACCTGCTAGTTGGTATTATACATATCGTCAGATAGCAGTTCCCTGGTGACATGTGTACAGGTTAGTTCATCGACCTGAGGTCGTCATTTGTCTCGTGTGAGTTCCCACTGTGCTTTGATTTCTACCCTACCACGGCTCAAAGGAGTCGTGCAAACACTACTACAAAGAAGGGTTGCCCCTACGGATATATACGTAGGGGCGAAAAAATACCCCGTAGGTGCAAAGGCCGCAGGTGCAAGTTGAGGCCCTGAACTTGCCCCTACGGTTAATTTCTTGTCCCTACGGATATATGTGTAGGTCCAGTTTCCCCTACGGATTACGCCGTAGGGTATAAGATTTTATATTATTTACGGTTTATTTTAATAAATTACTTGGCCCTACGGATATACCCGTAGGGGCATGTACTGACCCCTACGGATATATGGGTAGGTACGTTTCCGTAGGGGCATAAATTCAGGATTCCTGATATTTTGCCCCTACGGATAACGTCGTAGGGGAGAGTCAGTGGCCCCTACGGATATAGCCGTAGGGGCTTTCCCAACCCCCTGGCACTGAGATCTGGGGGAAATATCAGTTACTGCTGATATTTTGCCCCTACGGACATATCCGTAGGGGTATCATGTGTGCCTACGGATTAATCCGTAGGTACATATTGTCTGAAATTTTTTTTAAAAAATGGGCTGCTTGATTTTTTCCCGCCCTGTGCACAATAATATATACATCAATCAAATCATATATTGCAGTATTCATAATCACATCTCACGCATATATATAATATACAAAAGAAACACAAAAACTGAATATGATATAAATACAAACCAATATCAATATCGTTTCAAAATGTAGTACAATGTGTATGATATAAATAAATACATATTTCAAAAAAAAAGAACCAAAAATCTACCCTAGCTCGGTCCAGCTCCACCTCTGAATAACGATAGAATAACGCGCGCCTGCTCCTCGGTCAATAAACTCTGCAATTCATCGCGAGCGGGAGTCTGAGTGGGCGGTGGAGCTACAGGAGCTGTCTGCGGAACCGCAGCCGATGTAGTGGCTTGCGGAGCCGCAGCCGAAGGAGATGCTTGTGGAGGCTCGGCCGATCTACCCTGTCGCGTCTGGATATAACGTGTGTAAGAAGCGTGTAAGAACTGTTTATTATTCGAATTCGTATCATTATTAAGTTATTTCGAAACCCTGTTTGGATATCTAGTTTGGAAAAGCGTTGTTTATTTCAATTACATATGTATGTATGATTAATCAAACTTAAGTCTAAAACCAAATAAGCTCAAGCTACGTACTAATTATGGATATGTTGATATGTATATAATATGAAATGATATTTTACTATAAAGTAGTATACATACCAGCATCTCCTTCAACTCCTGAACGCTGGCCCTCAAGCTATCCAGTTTATGCTGGATACGTCGCTCACTGGAGACGGAGGAAGTAACCACCGGGGTGGAGTCCAACCTCATATGGGCCCTGCTAGAGCCCAGTCCTCGGCCTCTCTCCCAACCTCCGTGGTGCCGTCCGTGTGCGGCGTCCAGGACTGGGGTCAGCAGCCTCGAATGTTGCCTTCCCCCTACCAACTGTCAGAACATTATATTTAGCACATACTGGTCTATAAAATTGACAAGAAATACCAAAATCAACAAATTCAAAGCCTTACCTACAGAGATAGAAGATGTGCTCCTCTGGTATCTGCATGTATCAAAATTTGAATAATATTAATTAATTTCAGTACATACATACTAACAAGGTAAACTCGCATATAGCGCTGCTTACACATATGACAGGGAGTGAACAAGCTCTTGTAGATCATCAGGCGCAAATCTAATCTCATCAAGCAGCCCATGATAATGAGTTGGACGACTAAGAGCAAAAGTAATGTGTGTATATTTATGATATAGTATTCTAAATCAATATACATGCCCTATATAATATATAAACATACCTGGAGGAACGGGAGTGGCCTCTGTCCCTGATATGGACGCATCACCAACAACTAGACAATCAAACATTGACAATATAAGTAATTTTGACATAAAGAGGCATGGATATCTATAATATTACATTCAAAATGGATATTAGAGAGCGCACCTGCAGTGAGAAGTGGTAAA
This sequence comes from Agapanthus africanus, assembly GCA_030015575.1. Classification (NCBI taxonomy): domain Eukaryota; kingdom Viridiplantae; phylum Streptophyta; class Magnoliopsida; order Asparagales; family Amaryllidaceae; genus Agapanthus; species Agapanthus africanus. Next base: position 87,938,524 of record JASDDO010000019.1, on the reverse strand, counting down.
AGTATCACCCAACTAGGGTGTAATTTACAGAATCAGTTGAGACTCTTAAAAGTCATAGAAGAACCCGACCTGCACAAATCTGATGTATGCTTTCCATTGGACACTAAGAAGTCTCTAAAGGGAAAAGCCTATGTGAAAGCCATCATTAGTTCATATCAGAAGATTGATGCTGAAACAGAGAACGAGGAATGTCATTTTTTTCTTCTTCCGCCACATTACTGTCTTCTCCTTCTTCTTCTGCCATATTATTGTCTTCTCCTTCTTATTATGTGCGCGTGCAAATTCAATGACTATATTGAGAATATGGATTAATAGTGGGTTGGAAAAGTATTTCTCAAATGGCTTTTGTGTCTAAAACCATAAACTACTAACTAATGGCATACATAATTTTTTAGTATAAAGGTTGTTATTTTAAGTGCGCGTGCAAATTCAATGAAAGTTAGATTTGAGGATACCCATGTATGAGTTGTATTCTATATATGTGTGTTTCGATTTATGATTTCGCTTAAGTGTAGGGTTGTTTTTACTTAAATTTCAAATGTATATACATGCATACTGTCTTCTCCTTCTTCTTCTGCCACATTACTGTCTTCTCCTTCTTCTTCTGCCACATTACTGTCTTCTCCTTCTTATTATGTACAGTACTTCCACAAAATACGTGTTGTCATTTCTAAATGGAAGTTTCTCAGTGCCACCATAGTAGCAGAAGATGGAATTGTTTATCGCCACTAGATTATGCTAAGCCTCGGATAGATTAGACAAACATGATCTAGAAGAATATAATTAGCAGAGGAAATATGCAAATAAACATGCATGCAAGCTGACATTAAAAGATTAATATAATAGAGATGTCTACTGATGATTTGTAAGATGTTATCGCAGGTAGGACAACTGCCAATTCTATGGCTTGTGGCCACCAGCGACTGCTTTCTCACTACAGTAAAAATAATGAGGGACTATAACATATCATGAATTCGATATGCACCGTGATTTCATAGCATATGTCTATTAACCTATAATGTATAAGTTCTCGGCGTTGATTGCAGAGGTGCATACAGTCTGAACTAGTAAATATACGTAAGAAGGAAAAAGAAGAAACGATTCATAAATATGGTTGGGCCAGAAACAGACTTAGTCACTGAATGACATATAACTGATATTCTTTGATGTAGAAATCAATACACCTTTGATAACAAACTCATTCTTTTTTGGGAGATATATGAATAACCGACTCTGACCCTCAGCATTCCATTGAACACATGGAAATCCATCGTATCTCATATCCAGCCACCTCACTTCACCGATCCTATGATCGCCCTCTTGAGGACGCACAGCCCTAGCCGCAGCCCCAGCCCAAACCCTAGCCTTAGGTGGTGGTGATGAATGTGAATCCTCATGTGATTTTGCATATTATTGCAAGAGCGTTAATGGATTTTCAAGATTTGTACGTAGTCAAGAGCAATTGTGAGCAAGGAAAGTAAAAATAGTTTTGGAATTTTATCAAACGGTTGGTGAGCAAACTAGCAAAACGTTTTGAATGAAAATATAATGTAAAATAATTTCGAGAATCAAAAGTGATAAGCTTTGTTAATGATATGGGAGAGAAGCTTGCTTTTTCTTTTTTGTGAGAAATATTTTAGGTTTTTTTTCCTTATTTCTGTTACATCCTGACCGAAGAACTTTCACAATTGTTAAAATTCAACATTTTGGTCAGTCCTCTCCTTTATTGATATGCATGTGATGCGAGGGTTGGATTTAACACAGCAACCATTGTTCATCAATATATATTACCAAATAAAGCTCTTTATTGTTGGTTATGTTGGTTTCATCCTATTCTTGCCTCAATTTGGTGTAATTTGAAATGGCCCACGATTCTAGGGTTTGATATGGGATGGCAATAGAAAAGAGAATTTGTTCTCAAGTTATGATCGAATACCATAATAAATTGGGAGTTGGTTAGGATTGTGAAATTGTGAAAGTAGTTGCATTTTTTTCAAGTATGATCTTGTGAAAATCGGATGAAATATTTAACATCATTTTGTTGTTATTTAGGATTAGCACCCTCTAAAGGATTTTAAGTTAAGATAATGGATATGGATCTTTTGTCAGGATAAAGAAGATCTGCACATGCATAAATACTAGTATAAGATAATTCAAAATTTGGGACAACGGATACATACCGCTAAAAGATATAAATCGAAAACCCAAACAATATTTTGTGATAAACTTAAGTGTTCTTGCAAACTAATACAAATCTTGTTAAAAATTTGATAAATTGACCTTCCCCTTCCCCTTCCCCAGCCCTAGCCCCAGCCCGCAGCCCCAGCCGCACCCCCAATAAAAAATTTGATAAATTGACCCTTCCCCTTCCCCGACCCCGACCCTAAACCTACCCCGACCCCGAACCCGACCCCGCAGCCCAGCCCCTGCCCCAACCCTAACCCGACCCCGACTGCGACCGCGACCCCAGCCCAACCCCAACTCGCGCGCCATGAACCTTAAGCCCAAAATAATCCAATAAATTCTTTAACTTACCTCGAGATTTACTCACCTGAACGGCTGCTGGGGCAGGGGCGACAATCTGAACGGCGGTGGCGACGACCTTAACCGCGGTGGCGACGAGAACTCCAGTGGCGACGAAACCGGCGGTGGCCACGAGGAGAACAACCTTGGCGGCGACCGCGTGGCGCATTGGGGGCTTATTTTCGCGCCCGATCGAGAGAGAGAGGGAAATGAGCGTAGGCGATCGAGATCTGGGATTTTATTAAATCGATATTTACTTGCCCCTACGGATATATCCGTAGGTCCTTTGTTTGCGGCTCCGTAGGGGCAAACACCTAATTAAGAATTAATATTTTTATTCTTGGACGTCTTTGCCCGTAGGGGCAACCTTTTAGCCCTACGGATATATCCGTAGGTCCAAGTTATTTCTGCCCCTATGGATTAAACTATCCGTAGGGGCAACCCCCTATTTTACTAGTGAAACAAGTAGTTTTTGGGTACAGTCCCGATCCACATGGAGGCACGTGAGCGGATCGGCAGGGGATTCGTCTCTCCCGGTATTGGGGGTGGAGGTCGCGCTGTGTCTAGGAATGCCATTACACCAAGTCCTTGGCCAAGGCAGGTGAGATTTACTGGTAGGTACTCCAGTAGTATCTCAGGGTGTTCAGGGCTTGTCTCCGACACGACTTATACAGCTATTGGGGGTCTGACGTTACTAGCCCCCTAGGCTGGATATGCGATACTCATAGACGAACGGACCGGACTGTATATACATGGTCACTGTTAGGCTCAGTAGGGTTTCTGGATGAGTTCGCTCATCAGCCTCCCTTGAGGTCAGTCCATAGGCAGCCGTTACGCATAGCTAGTGCCGCTGACGACTTGTGGTTAAACCCACTGCCAGGGTACTGACGAGTCATTAGAGTCCCCCACAGATAGTTTCCCAAGTTCGGGCGAAACGTTGTAGAGGCCGTATGGTTTTATGGCAGGGTTCGGAAAATGCACGTGCGTTTACGCACGTGTTATTTTTCGGGCAGATAATACTGGTGGGCTTTGGTTTAAGCCGGATCCATGTATTATACAGAGTAGATATAATATCTTTGTCTCAGTTGCATTTGTATTCGGTCGTAATACAAATGCGGGTATATTTATACAGTTACGGGGTTATCCTGAAATTCGTTTCGGGGTCATTTTTGGAAGTTGCCAGTTTCCAGTTTTCTATCAGCCGTATTTAACATTTGGTTAAATATGGATTTATCTTTTCTTGAGATGAGTGTGGAAGCTTCTAGAATGTTCTAGAAGTGGTGAGGTGTTTAGTGAGTCATGGTTGAATTTAATGATTCCATTAATGCATGATGACTAGGTTAATGATTCATCATTTTATTAATTGTGTTCACACTTTGTGTACACACTTGATATTTTCTCTTATTGTCACCTCCCCATCTCCTACACTCACCCCCACCTCCATATATATGGCCAACCCCCTCCTCTCTCATTCACTCACTTGGTAGAAAAAAAAATGGTTGTTGGTTAAAAGATTATGATAGTTTTCGGTGTATGGAATTTCACAGTTCATTTCATCCCATCACCCGATTCCAATGGCAACTTCATTAACCGTTCGTCCATGGTTTTGGACGAAGCGAGACAAAGTCTTCTACTCATTCTCTACATCAATCTTGGTCATCTTTTCTAGCAAACTTGATGACCGAGTTGCCTCGAGTCAGAGGCGGGAGCCCGTTTAAAGATCCGATGACGTGGTGCCACCTGGACGAGCAGATCGGACATCGACGAGATCGAAGCAGCCGCAACGGAGCGTGGGATGATGGTTAAAGAACGAAGGACTCAGATCGTTCGGTATAACCTTTCTTCCCTCTTTGTAGATTGTTAGTTTAGCGTTAATGGCAGATCCGGGTTATAGTATGCGATAGCGCCAGTTATAAAAGTTTTTGTTTCGTATTTTGGCGTCTAAAAGACGGCCGGGGCGCTACCGTAGACTTACAAATACCTGGTAGCCCGTTACGTACGGTTAGTACCACTGACGTGCTAGTTGTTAAATCCACAGCCAAAGTATTGACGAGTCTTTAGAGTCCCCCACAGACAATTTCTCAAGTTTCGGGCGAAACGTTGTAGAGGCCATATGGCACTTTGGTAGGGTTCGATCATATACGTGCAGTAGTGCACGGATCATGATCGGACGGATCATACTAGTGGGCTTTGGTTTAAGCCGGATCCTAGTATTAGATTTGTTGGATTACTTTAGTCTCATCGTATTCGCATTCAGTCGGAATGCGGATGCATGTATGTATATACTGGTGCGGGGTATCCTTGTGATCCGTCACGAGTTTAGTTTAGATGTTGCCGTATCTTTTTGTTGGACTAAACATTTGGGTTAATGTTTATTTTGGTGGAAATTATGAGCTTAGTTCATGATGAGGTGCATTTAATGTGACATGGATATGTTTAGTGACCCATGGTCTCTTTATTTGTGCTAATGCCACATTATGATTTGTTTATTGTGTTGAATTGATGGATGGAGAGAGAGAGGGCAGCCATAGGCTTGGGGTTAGCTCTTGTATTATTATTCTTGCTCTCATTTTATCAATAAAACACAACAACAAAAGCCTCTCTTCTTCTTCTTCCTCTAGCTCACAACATCCACCATGGCATCATCTTCCACCTCTACTCTAACCATCTCATGTGTTGAGAATCTTAGAGTGTCAAGAGACAAAATAATCACACACATTCTCTACTTCACCTTGGACACGTCGGCTAAACTTCATGTCCGAGTTGCTTCGGATGAAGCGGGAGCTCGTAAAAAGACTCATTGATGTGGTGCCCTTCCGACGAGGAGACCGGAGATCGGAGATGCCGCGAGAAGCTTGGGATAGTGGCCAAAGACCGAAGGACACGGATCGATCGGTATAGCCACTTTCACTTCTTACTAGTTAGCTTGTTTAGCGTTAATGGTTCAATCCGGGTCAAAGACTACGATGGCGCCGGTTTCCTAAAAAGTTTTTGTTTCCGCATTTGGCCTCAGATTGACGGCCGGGACGCTACCGTAGACTTACATCCGCGTCCTTTAGGATTTTGTTTTAGGTTATAAATAAAGAAGGAGATGGCAACTCCTTCGGTATCATTTTCTTTTGAGATGACTGGGCGCATGTATTCGATCGAAGAGATCATCACCTTCGGCGACGTCTCCTTGTACGACCAATCCCTAGCCGAGGATGGGTATCAGGGAGTGGTTCAGCGCCTCGAGGATCACGTCGGCCGGCTTCTCCCTCGGCGGTTGATCAGTCGAAAATATTACATTTTTAACACATCAATTTTCCTACTATTTGCAATCATCTAAAGGTGTTCGGTATGAATATAGCACATATTAGCAAATTGTCTGTAAAACACCAAATAACTTGGGTTATACATTATAACCGGCATTTTGAGGGAAATTGAGTGTTTATTATTGCATGCATAATCTATTGTATATCGCAACACTTGTCTCGAGAATATGTGCAGGAAATTCCAGGAAAAGAGCCGAAACTGCTAAAAGTGCTGATAAAAATACGCCAAGTCCAAGACTTGAGATCTGGCAGTGAACAAGAAAGTATAAAAATATTCCTGACATCAGAAAAGTGCCCTAAAGCCAGCATAAGAGTACCAAGGAAATTTCATGCACCAAAGCCACCAAAGGGCCGCGGATCCACGGCCGAAGGGACCTATTGGCGGCGAATCCGCGGCCACGTCAGCACATTATCGGTGGGTTGAACTCTCAGGCTTATCCTTTCATGGGGCAAACTTATTCAAGCCACTTCGTTCTCCAGAAATCTCCAGAAGCTTCCGTCCCAATAGCCAAGCTTTTTGTACAAGCTAAACACCTCCAAGTTTCTCAAGCAAGCTGGCTAAACCTAGAAGGTTCTACTCAACTACCAAGCTTGCAAGAGAAGCTAATCCTAGCTTAGCTTCTAAAGGAAGTTAATCCTAATCAAGCTTCTAGGGGAAGCTAAGGAGAAGGCTATAAAAAGGACCCAAAGGCTTCATTCTCAAGTTGTTCAACAATTTCCAAACACAAGTTGAGTGACACAACTTGTGCATCCAAACCCTAATCCAATTCCAAAAAGCCAATTCAAGATCTTCGAGTACAAAATCAAGAAAGAAGCCATCAAGCCTTTTTGAAGCGACGCCGATCTTCAACCGAGCAAGTGATCCAAGATGATCCGCGACTCACGGAGGCGATTCGAAGCTAATTCAACGATCAAGTTCTTTCCTCAATTCTTATAGTCTCTTGAGCGAATTGTAATGAAATTGTTGAATAATGAAAGGTGAAAACTCTTAATCTTGCTTTTCTTTATATTTGAGCATTATGATGAGTTCTCAATTCTTGATTGTTTTCTTTGTCATGATGTTTGAGTGAAAGCTCCGCTTGTGGAGGAATCGAGAAAATAGATAGATGATGATGATTACATTCTTGAACGATTCTTAAGTCTTATGAGTTTTGTAAACTTTAGGAAATTGAATCATCGACAATCTAGTTTCGAGCGAGATGCTTTCTTGAATGTTTTCGCTCTTAATTAGAGATCAACGATCGATAATTGAATTTCCTAGAGGCTAGCTTTTGAAAGATAATCAACGAAAGGACAAGGGATGATGACGAGGAAACCCTAGTTTCTTCGATAGATCCCTAAATCTCGTTGATCGTCATCGATCCAGCAACAAATCATCAATGGATAAGAATACGTAATCACAAGTCTTCATCCTCACTATCGATTCGATCGATTCCTATGAGCCTCATTACAAATCTTGATAACTAATTCAAATTGGACGATTCTTGATTCTTGATTCTTGATCTATAGTATTTCTTAATATTTGATCTAGTTTTTTGATAATTCTTGAAAATCAATTTCATAAATCTTGAATCAAATTTTCTTTTCTTGATCTTTTAATTTTCAATTCATCTAAAACAAATACGATCAAATATTACTTTCCCTGTGGACGATCCGCACTCGCTAACGAACCTCCAATTGACACCGTTATTGATTGCGGTTTACAAATTTCTTTGGTTATGATCTTTACACTTTTCTATATACGACACCGAGAATTTATCATCAATCATCGGTCGTCCCTGCTTCAGTTGCTGATGTACGCGATTTGGAGGAGGTCCCCGGGATTGGACAACCCATTCACCGAGGTGCTTCTGGACGAGACGCTCGACAAGGTGCGTTTGATCTTCCTGCTCGGCCTCATCTTGAAATCCAGGCATGACCGATCCTTGGCCCTCATTCTGGAGTACTTCAAAATGAGGTACATCGTGAGCCAAGGCGCAGAGGGCGGAGCGTCGGGTGCTTCCGTGGCATGCCGGGTTCACGTGCAACATCGGCAGGAGCAGGCTGCAGAGGCTAGGACCTGGCTAGCGGAAATCTACTCTGAGTATCACTAGGAGTACTTCCTCGATCCCGTTCCACCTCTGTTGTAAATTTTCCTTTCTTTTTTCTGTAAGACTGAGGAGCCCTTAATACCTTTGAATGAATAAAATTCTTCCATCTTGCAATGCTCTGTTGTTCTCTTTTTATTATCTGAATAGAAAGAACTTTAAAAAGGTTTACATCGCCTTTGTGAAAGAAGAAATATACATGCATAGCTATTCTATTCTGAGGTACAGCTTGAGCTTCTCAGCGTTATAAGGCCATGGAAATTTGCGACCATTCGCGTCTTATAAGCGGTAGGCTCCTCCGGGCAGGACCTCAGAGACGAGGAAAGGACCGTCCCATTTTAGGGAAACTTATACAGCTTGTCTTGATCGATGAACTCGTTCCCCCTTAGGACTAGATCTCTGATCTTTAAGAAGCGACGTTTGACTCGTGCATTGTAGTAGCGGGTGGTTTGCTGCTGATAGGCAGCAGTTCTGATTTGAGCCCGGTTTCGTTTTTCTAACAAGATGTCCAGGTTAGTTCGGAGGGCTGAGGTGTTCACTTCGTCGTCGAAATGCTCGACCCGGTAACTGGGGAGCCCGATCTCCGCTGGGACCATTGCCTCGGTTCCGTAGCAGAGGATGAAAGGGGTTTCCCCGGTGGGGGTTTTCTTCGACGTGCGCAGGGCCCATAAGACCCGGGGTAATTTCTCGACCCAACTGCCTTGGCGTCCTTCTAAGCATGGCCGGAGTCCTCGGAGAACGTCCCGATTAGCAACTTCGGCTTGCCCGTTGCATTGGGGATGTTTGACCGTGGCAAACTTCATGAGGATACGATATTCACTGCAGAATTCCTTAACTCTTTCGTTTTTTAAATTTGTCCCATGGTCGGTGATGATACACTTCGGGATGCCGAACCGGAATATCACGTTGTTCCGCAGGAACTTAATAGTCATAGTGGCGTCCGATTTCCTGATGGGAGTGGCTTCGATCCACTTCGTGAAGTAGTCTACTGCGACAAGGACGTACTTATGTCCGCCCGTACCGGTAGGGAACTGGCCTATCTTGTCCATTTCCCACTGGGCAAACGGCCATGGGGAGGATAGGGTGGTTAGCTCGGTAGCGGGAAGGTGAGGTATGCTTCCATGGAATTGGCAGCTCTTGCATCTGCTGACCAGCTTCTGGGCGTCCTGATGAATTGTCGGCTAGTAGTACCCCTGGAGCAATGCCTTCTGGTTTAAGATGCGGGCCCCTTGGTGCGCGCCGCCGACCCTTTCGTGGATCTCACGGAGGTCGTAGTCGGCTTCATGGGTGTCGACGCACCGGAGCAGGGGCCGGGTGAAGGACTTCTTATATTGGTTCCCATTGCTCCAGATGAAATGGCGAGCTTTGGCTCAGAGGCGGCGGGCTTCTCCCCGATCTTCTGGGAGCGTACCTTCCTCTAGGAATTCCACGAGGGGCTTTCTTCAGTCCCAGTCTTCTTCCCGGCCTGTATACACTTGAAGTATTATTGCCCCGTCCTCCACGCTGGGCCGTGGCAAGACCTCGAAGAGGATGTTCCTCTTGTTGTTGGCCGTATAGGATGAAGCCAGCTTACTCAAGGCGTCGGCTTGGGCGTTGAGCTTTCTGGGGATCTGCTCCACCTGCACTTCGTCGAAGTCCTTTCGCAGTCTTATTACCTCGGCTAGATACTTCACCATCAGAGGCTCTTGTGCCTCAAATAGGCCGATCACTTGGCCAACGACTAGGGCGGAGTCACCGCGGATCCGAATTATTTTCAGCCCCAGTTCGAAGGCTATGTGCAGTCTGGCCAGCAAGGCATCGTATTCCGCCGTGTTATTTGAGGCCTTGAACCCGAGTTTCAGAGAATACTCCATTTTTGCCTCGTTCGGGCCCCGAATGATGAGGCCGGCACCACGGCCTTCCTCGGTCGAGGACCCGTCGACGTAAAGGATCTAATCAGGGATGGAGTCCGGCTTCCGATCGACCGAGGGTTGAGCTGCAGGGGCCAGCGTTGACTCCAGCTCCTTGCTGGGGATGGTGCACTTGACGATAAAATCGACTAGGGCTTGTGCTTTGATGTCCTATCTCGGGCGGTATTTTATGTCGAACTGGGACAACTCCCACCTCTACTTCTCCAAGCAGTCAGAGGACACGGGGGAGGCGAGGATAGCCCCCAAAGGGCGCTTAGTAAGAACGAGGATGGTGTGCGCCTGGAAATAGGGTCGTAGTTTCCTTGAGGCCATGATGAGTGCCAAGACGATCTTCTCTATGGCTGGATACCTTGTTTTTGCGTCCTTGAAGACGTGGCTCATATAGTATACAAGCTTCTGAACTCCGTCGACCTCTCGGACGAGCACTAAGCCTGCAGCCTGGTCGGATACCGCCAGATATAGCAAAAGCTCGTCCCCTTCAACTGGTCGGGTGAGCAGCGGTGGAGTCGCTAGGTGCCTCTTCAATTGGTCAAAGGCGGTCTGGTACTCCTCCGACCACTCGAACCTTGGAATCTTCCTCAGAGCCTTGAAGAACGGGAGGCACTTCTCCCCAGACGTCGACATGAAACTGTAGGGTTCCTAGGCACACTAATGAGGTTCCACAAGGCATCAACCATGCCAAAATCAAATTTTTCTAGGTGCCGAGAAACCCTAATGAAGATCGTTAACTAGAGGTAAAGGCGAAACTACAACAAGCAAACTACTTTGCTAAAAAGTGAAAGTGACTACAACCTTTGTAGATCCGGTCCTCCACTTCCTTAGCTCCGTGACGATGTCCCTTCGCTGCGATCATCGGATCCCGGACTCTAGCGTTGGTTTCATCGGATAAATGGTCGGGCTAGGTCGTTGACTTCGATGCCGAAGATGATCTACGTCGAGGCAACTCAAACTCAAGCTCCACCTTCACTAAGTCATGAAACTTGTGAAGAAAACACCCTATATTACATGGCAAGTGGTAGAGGATGAAGAAATAGGAAGTGGGTTCACTTTAGAATTGGATTTCTCACTTGATTTCAACACTTGAAATTTTCTAGCAAGCCTTTTTCTTTTCATGAAGAAGATGAAGAAGAAAAGAATGGAAAAGAATTATGAATAATAGAAAATCAAGTCATCCTTATCATTTAGCAACCATGGGTGAGTGTAACTAGTGTAGAGACTAAACTAGGGTTTAGGCTAATGGTTGGGTTAAGAATAAAACAAAATGGCTTAGACTTTTTCAAAGATGCTATGAAACTTCATGAAGCTTTAAGCCAAAGTGCGAAAAGCCACCACCATTTTGTTTTTGTTTCTTGCCAAAAATAAATAAATGAAATAAATAAATAAGGCAAATGAAACCCTAACCATTAACTAAACATGGTGTATAGCACACACCCATGTTTGCATGTATCATCAAACATGATACAATCAAGTGCACAAAAATATATCACATATACTACTTGTGCACATCAAGTGAGAAAATCAATCTTAAGTGAACAAATACTAGTTAATGTAAAGTAATATATCAAATATATAATTATACATTAAATCATTAAATCAACACTTGATTTAATGATCCGGTCTTATTGCATATAACCGACTAATATCAAGTGTATCATTGTATCGAATCAACATTTGATTCGGTAACCCGGCTATATCTCATATAACCGTCCGATGATACAAATCGCGAGAATAGAATACAGTATCACATACTGGTATTATTCTCAGTCCCGCACATATCTCATACGCGCTCCTATTTCGTTTCGCTTGAGCCAGGAAACCTCTGTGTAGGACTCTAAAGACTCGTCAATACGCCGGCAGCAGGTGATGATCATATCAAACACCTACAAGCCGCAAGCGGTCTGCTAAACGTAACGGCCACCCGGGTATTGAGCGATCAGAAGATCAATGAGCAAGCCCGCTCACACTCCTGTGAATCCAACCAGTAACACTTACCGTACAGTCCGGTCTGTTCGTCTGATATGTCGCATATCTCGTCTAGGGGTGGTAAACGTCAGACCCCAGTAGCTCGATAAGTCATGCCGATGTAAGGTCCATAACAAGCACGAAACTACTGATAACACTTACCAGTAAATCAGTGCAACCCTGGCCAGGGATTTCCAGTTATGGCCAGTCGAGCATAGCACAACATCAACCCCTAATACCGGGAGAGACGAATCCCCTCCTATCTTTCATTGCCTCCATGTGAATCGGGGCTGTACCCAAAAACCACCTGTTTGCACGACTCAGTAGAGCCATGGTAGGGTGGAAATCAAAGCACAGTGGGAGACACACAAGACTCTATGACGATCTTGGGTCAACAGACTAAGCTGTACCAGTGTCACCAGAGAACTGCCATCTGACGTGAGGTATAATACCATCTGGGAGTTCTCGGCGAGTCCGTTCAGTGTACCCAGTCATCACCGAGCACCCGCATACTATCTCTGATGTCAAACACCAATGGATATGGGATCATCCATCGCCCATCACATGGGTCGAGAAGATATACGCTAGTCTACTCTGAAATATCGATGCCCCGTCTCGATATTCCCACGACTAGGAACATTGAAGGATGTACTCATGGACTACCCAGGCCCCACTAGTATGATCTACATCATAGTCCTGGATGTCGAGTACACATCCTAAGGGCTTTATCAACATGTAACAGAGAGACTGAAAGTATACATGTTAAGATAAAGAGCAACCAGATAATATACTATCATGTCGAGCAAGAAGGTCATACCTATATATGTCCTAGCATCCACTATAATATACATCCTATGTACAGTAATGGCCTCTAGGGCATACATATAACTAACAATCTCCCACTTGCAGTAGGGCCATCTGTAGCAGTGGTTGCAGTATCACATACTCAACCATCCCATATAAGTCTCTCTATGGGAAAAGTCCTTTGTGAGTGGATCCGCCGTGTTGTCCTCTGAGTCTACTCTCCTAACCTCGATCACCTTGGAGATCAACTATCTTCTTGATCAGGCAATGCTGCCTCAGAATATGTCTGGGTCACTGATGGGACCAGGGTTCCTGGGCCAAAGCCACATTTCCATTGTCATACAATGGTAGGAACCTAGTTCATCTCATAAACCAATATACACCCAAACTGCCTCTTTGGTAGTATCTTTAATAGCGATGTTACCAGCCTTTATCGTCTAGTCTGCCACGGTATCTAGCTTGGAACTCTTCCAACATACCGTCCCTCCACTGAGGGTAAAGACAATACCTGCGACTGACATTCAGTCGACCTTATCACCCTGGAACCTTTCCAGTGATTCTCCCCAGGATCGATTGATACCATCTCACTAAGCCTAGTGAGAAGCCTAACATCCATTTAGATCTATCTCATAGATCTAAATCCCAGGATTTAGGAGGTATCACTTTGATCCTGTATGGAGAATCCTTGTGATAAGCGGAGATTGACCGAGCGTAGCATAGGAAACTCCTTTCCTATTAAGAGTATGTCATCCACGTACTCTACGGGGATCATCACCATACTCCATACTACCTTTTTGTACATACAAGGTTCATCTACCATTTTGATGAAGTCAAACTCTTTGACTACCACATCAAAACAGATGTTCCAACTCCGCGATGCCTGCTTTATCCTGTAAAGCAACTTGCACACGTTTCCGCTGCTCCCACTGTTTACGAAGCCCTCTGGCTGTGTTCTTATAGACGTTCTCTTCTAAATCAGTATTTAGAAAAGCAGTCATGACACCCAACCACCAGATATCGTAGTCATGGTTTGTAGCAATGGCAAGTAGGATCTGGATGGACTTAAGCATCGTCCCTGAAAAAGGTTTCATCATTATCCACGCCTGGTTGATGACGAAAACCTTTAATAAGTCTAGCTTTGAAAGTCTCAACCTTTCCATCTACACCAAGTAATCTTCTCAAGATATACTTGCTCCTGATGGGGATTTAAACCTTCAGATATAGCAACCAAAGTCCATACTTTGTTGGTGTACATGGATTCCATCTCAGATCGCTAAGAATCTAGCCATTCTTACAGAGTCCCTACTCTCGATGGCCTGCTCGAAACTAGTTGGGTCATCATCTCATGATGCATTCCTCGCTCCCACTGTCATCGAGAAACTGAAGTATCTCTCAGGCGGATGAGGAACCCTGCTAGATTGAAGGAGAGGCTGAGGTTTGTTGGGGACTATTGAATCCTTTGGTTCTGTTAAATCATCAGCTACAGTTCGTATAGCTGGAACCTTTCCAGTTCTACAGAACTGACCTTGCCTCGATCTTGTCCGGATTTTGCTTTTGACATAGGCCGGACAATCCCAAATCTTAACTTACTTAAGAGATAGGTTCTTCCCATACCATATCTTATATGGAGTGGTAGGCACTGATTTGATTCGAACCTAATTCAATAGGTATGCAGTTTCTCAAGTGCATAACCCCTAAAAGGAAACAGGTAACTCAGCGGTACTCATCATAGAGCGCACCATATCATATAGGGTGCGATTGCTCCGTCCCGATACACCGTTGTGCTGTGGTGTATACAGAAGAGTAACACCGAGAGAGAATCTCATTCTCCTTTAGAATAGTTCAGGAATCCCGTGCACAAGTATTCTCCTCTCTGATCTTATCATAGGACATAATACTTATACTCGGTTTTTGGTTCTCTATTTCTAACTTATATTCTGTGAATATCTCAAAAGGTTCGGACTTGTGTTTCAACAGGAACATATGTCTGAATCTTGAGAGATTATCAGAGAATGTAATGAAATACAAAGAACCAATTTTTGCATGTGTAGACAGGGGATCTACATACATCAACACGTATCATCCCAAGAGTTCACTAACTCTTTCTCTGTTTCCAGTAAACAGAGTTATGGTCATCTTATCTCTGTGACATGACTGGCAAGTTTCACAAGATGTAAATTCAAACTGATTTAAATATGCATCTGAATATAACTTCAGCCAGTCGGGTCGCATTGATATGACCTAGTCTACAATACCTCAAGAAGGATTCGTTCATTTCTGAACTCTTCCTCTTGTGTGTGTTCTGTATACTAGGAACTGTAGTTTGATTTAGAACGTCAATGCTTTTAGATAACGTGCCTGAACCGATCAACTTTTGAAATGTAGGAAATGTTCAAAACATTATCCAACAATACAAAATTATATCATTTCTTTACTAATAAAGAGACTGATATGATTTTGTATATCAGGTTCGGTATCTAATAGCATTTTTTCATAATCAATGTATTGGTAATACAGGGTGACAGTGACCAACAGACTTGGCTGCAATTCTGTCTCATGAAACTTATCACCCGTTCTCAGTTCTCTACCTTTCTGTAGCCCATGTAACGGATTACATTTGCGGGATCCTGATTCGGTATCTAATACCTAGGACGTAGAGGACACTGAGAAACAGTTCTTTATAATGAACACACCCGAAGGAGATGTATCTCATGCACTTTCTTCGTTTGGGTGGCATGGGAATCCTGGTATTCCCCTATTTCCTGCTCTGTCTTATAACAATTATAAGTTGGAGCGGGACCAACGTTCCCCAACTCTGTATAACAAGCGGGTTCGGTCAATACATCCATATTATTATCGTGATTAAGGCGTGATATGGTCGCTACCTGGAGAGAGAGAGAGAAGAAAACACTCTGCGTGCGCTCTTGCAAGATTAGATTGGTTATTTATTTTATCTAATCAGGATGGCTCCCACTGTTTTTATCAAATCTTCCTTCAAACCCTAAAAGGAAAGACTAGCCGGGATTAATTACACTCTACAAGTTCGCCAATCTTTCAGCCAGGCCAGTGTCGGTACTTTGAGGGAGGTCCCCCGTGCTTTCGCACGAACCTAATTAATGTAAATCTCGTTTTCCCAGAGGCGTAACCTTGTTGACACCTTTCTAGATGCCTACTTGATCGGCTAATTGCAAAGTGCAAAACTCTTCCAGGAGTAACAATTACTCGCAGTGGGTATCGGGATCCAACTATCATATAGAAGGTATACAATCTCATTGCAAATTTCAACACTTGAAACTCCCGATAATGGTTTTTACCCCTAGCACCTATGACCTTGGCTATGGTCAACAAATCATAAGCACTAGTCAAGTTCTACCCGTCATTTCGTGATTAATTAGTCCCACCCACATGACCCTTGGCTAAGGTCAACAAAGCCACATGACTGTCCTAACTAATCGCATCATATGCGGTGTAGGAAGACATCACTTAGCTACCGTACACAACGCCTCGGCTATGGTCGACAAACGTAGCACGAATACTAAGTACTCTACTTCCTAAAATGACGGAGGGTTGCGGATGGTTTTTAAGAAAACCTTTAACGCTTTGAACTTGATCTCGTTGCGCAATCAAATGGTTTTTAAATGGAGTGTTTTTTAAGCTTTTCTAGTTTTGCTAAAGGGGTCACTCCCGGTGAAGGGATCGTCGGCCCTTTCCTCATCGAATAAGGTACAGGATATATTATATATACCGCTGTGCAAAGCAGAAACTATAAAAGCAATCAAAATACAAATTGAGGGCTGTAGCATCTGCCAGTTATTGCTAAAGGGGTCACTCCCGATGAAGGGATCGTCGGCCTTTTCCTCATCGAATAAGGTGCAGGATGTTCTACAAGGAACACCGCGATGCAAAGCAAGAACTGTAGCTACCTGTTTTTAAGAAATTCGATTCCACAACATCTTTTAGATTTATTTTCTTTCATTAATCACATTAATGAAGTCCCATCATTTAAGTCCACCTAAACATCACAGATAAATATAATGTACGCTTATGCTATCCGCATTCGCCTCGATGTCCCGTCTGCACCGTTAGGTTGGGTAACTAACGCCAGAGTGAAGCAGGGCTAGCACGGGTGTAAAACATAAGCAACGTCTATATAATATATCATATATACTATATATAATATCTATCTGAACATATCACATGATCGCATCACAGATAACGCAGCAGAAAATATCATATGAAATATTGGATA
Organism: Agapanthus africanus; assembly: GCA_030015575.1. Classification (NCBI taxonomy): domain Eukaryota; kingdom Viridiplantae; phylum Streptophyta; class Magnoliopsida; order Asparagales; family Amaryllidaceae; genus Agapanthus; species Agapanthus africanus. Next base: position 87,921,675 of record JASDDO010000019.1, on the reverse strand, counting down.
TAGTAGGACGCCCGTGTTTTATTTTGAGCCTTAATAAAACACGGATTCCACGGTCGTGATGAATAGCCAATCCCACACCCCTAGACCCCTACGAGAGCGGTAAGCAACCCTACCAATTCTAAAGTTAGGAGACCCGGACTCGACTCCTCGAGATGGTCTCCCACTGGACCCTAGAACCCGGTTACTTATGCTCCCCTCCTTGGGTCTATCCTGTAAGTCCATGTCACGCACCCCACTACCTTGCGGGGAGGCGGAATATATGAAAAACGATTATCAAAGCTTCGTAACACGGACTTGAGCGCATGAATCGTTATCTAAACCATTGCTAACTAAAAGCTAGAGGTTTAACTACTCGGTTCCGGAGTTATACCTCTCGTTACATGTCCTTCGGGTCTTCATCGCTGTCCTCCACTCCTCGTAGGCTCCTTGGAACATCGGCAACTTCACGGTCTCCTCGAATCAAAGACGATCCACCCGAAAGCTCCTACGCCAAGCTTAATCTCAAACTTGAGATAACTAGGTTGCTTAAAGTGCTAATCTAAGCTACCTAGGGGATATAGAGTGAGGTTATGGATGTTTTAGTCTAGCTAACCCTTGATCTCAACACATGAGAGGTTAGGGTTAGGGTTTGAAGAGAAAGTGAGCTTGAGGAGAGAGAAGGTGAAGATGATAATGAAATGAATAATGAACTCATATGAATATATCAACCATAACAATTAATCAAATAAATAATATAAATGATTAATCATCATGGTTAGATTCATTCACCTAGTGTGATTCATCATATGACTCATTAACTCATTAATGAATCATTTAATGCAAAGGATGAATCACACAAATGAGTCATTAAGCAATTAATGCTCATGCCACCTTAACCCCTTAGTCACCACTCTTCTAGAAGCTTCCAGACAAATTACGAGAACGACCCTCCAATCCGTGAAAACACGGAAAAAATTTAGACTGTATAAATCCAATAACCCGATACTAGAATCTGGCTTAAACCAAAGCCGACTAGTAAAAACTGTCCGAAAAGTCGTACGTGCGTAAACACACGTACGCGTCCGAACCCTTGTCGTAAAACCATACGACCTCTATATTGTTTCGCTTGGAGCAGGGAAACTCTCTGTGTGGGACTCTAAATACTCGACACTACGCTGGCAGTGGGTTTAACCACAGACCGCAAGCGGCACTAGCTGTACGTAACGGTCCCCAGGTAGATGTCGATAAGAAGGCCGATGAGGAAAATCATTCGAACTCCCACTGAGCCTGATGTGACAATCTCCGTACAGTCCGGTCTGTTCGTGTAAGACTATCGCATATCAAGCCTAGGGGGCGGCAAGCGTCAGTCCCCTAATAGTTGTATAAGTCGTGTCGGAGCGAAGCCCATTAAACCCTGAGAAGCTACTGGAACCTACCAGTATATCTCGCTTGCCCTGGCTAGGGACTTTGCGTAATGGCTCTCTGACACAGCGTGATATCATCTCCCAATACCGGGAGAGACGAATCCTATCTAACCACAACTGCCTCCAAGTGCTCGGGACTGCACCCAACTGCTACCTGTTTGCACGACTCCTTTGAGCCGTGGTAGGGTAGCAATCTAAGAACAGTGGGACACACTCGAAGCGAAGTAGCAGTGTCAAGTCTGCGGACTATGCTGTACTCATGTCATCTGGGAACTGTTAACTGATGATGGGTATAATACCAACCAGTCAGTTCCCCTGCGAGTCCTGTCCGGTGTACCCGTAACCTAACGAGCACCTGTATACTATCTCCAGTACGACGTACTGATGGCTATGGGACAGACCATCTCCCCAACTGGGATGAGAAGCATACACACTAGTCTACTCTGGAGTATCGATGCCCTGTCTCGATAATCCTACGACTAGGGACCTGTATAGGATGTTGCTTATAGACTACCCAGCCCCTACTAGTGTGACTTCCATCACAACGCTGGTAATCAACCAAATAACCTATAGGCTCTACTAATATGTATAAGTGATACGATGCAAGAAACATATGCACATATTAAAGTAGACGCAAACCAAGTAGCATACTACCATTTTTAGCAAGACTGTATATATAACTGTGAATATCCCAAGCTTCCATTAAGTAATATACAATCTAGTATGATACAATAATGGCCCCTAGGGCATATACACTAACAATCTCCCACTTGCACTAGGGCCATAAGCTGGCATATCGTAGACCTATCATCTCGAATAGCCTCTCGAACTGCGTCTGAGGAAGGGCCTTTGTGAATGGATCAGCAATGTTATTCTCCGTCTCTACTCTCTTCACCTCGATCTCCCGGCGATCTACGATCTCCCTGATCAGGTGATACCGTCTTAAGATGTGTCTGGACTTCTGATGGGACCTGGGTTCCTTCGCTAAAGCTATAGCGCCGTTGTTGTCATAATACAGAGGTATTGGACCAACACTGGAAGGAACCACCTGAAGTTCTGTGAGGAACTTCTTCATCCAGACAGCTTCTTTTGCGGCATCGCAAGCAGCTATGTACTCCGCTTCCATCGTTGAGTCAGCAACGGTCTCCTGTTTGGAACTCTTCCAACAGACCGCCCTTCCGTTGAGGGTAAAGACATAACCCAATATGGACTTGGAGTCATCTTTGTCACTTTAGAAGCCAGAGTCGGCAAAGGCTTCCATCTGGAGGTCTTTTCCACCATACACCAAGAACATCTCCTTAGTCCTCCTCAGGTACTTGAGAATGTTCTTTACTTCTATCCAGTGATTCTCCCATGGGTTTGCTTGATACCGGCTTACTACGCTTAATGCGTATGCTACATCTGGTCTGGTACATAACATCGCATACATTATAGAGCCTACCGCTGAAGCGTAGGGTATAATCGACATGCTATCCCTTTCCAAATCAGTCTTGGGAGACATATCTTTGGAGAGGGTGATTCCGTGACAAGCCGGTAGGTTACCGCGCTTAGAATCTTCCATACTGAATCTTTTCAATATGGTGTCTATGTACCTGGACTGTGAAAGTCCCAACATCCTTTTTGATCTATCACGATAGATCTGGATCCCCAGAATGTAAGTGGCATCACATAGGTCTTTCATGGAGAACTTCTGTGACAAAAAACTTTTGACTGACTGTAACATAGGAATATCATTTCCTATTAGGAGAATATCATCCACGTACAAGACGAGAAATACTACAGCTCTCCCTACAATCTTACTGTATATGCATGGTTCATCTGGATTTTTGATAAAGTCAAATTTCTTGACAGTATCATCAAAACAGATGATCCAACTCCGCGATGCCTGCTTTAGTCCATAAATGGACTTAAGCAGCTTGCATACTATACCGCTGCTCCCACTCTGAATGAATCCTTTTGGCTGATCCATATAGACGCTTTCTTCCAAATTTCCATTTAGAAAAGCCTTCTTTATGTCCATCTGCCAGATCTCATAATCGTGGAAGGCAGCAATAGCAAGAAGGACCCGAATGGATTTCAGCATAGCCACTGGAGAAAAGGTTTCGTCATAGTCCAAACCAGGTCTTTGACGGAAACCGTTTGCAACAAGTCTAGCCTTATATGTTTCAACCTGTCTATCTACACCAATCTTCTTTTTGAAGATCCATTTGCATCCTACGGGTTTTACCCTATCTGGAGCAAAGTCCAAAGTCCATACTTTGTTAGTGTACATGGACTCCATTTCGGTCCGTATTGCATCCAGCCATTTTACCGTGTCGCCGCTCTGAATGGCTTGTTGGAAGTTAGTAGGGTCATCATCATTAATGACGCAATCCTCTCTATCCCCATCTATGAGAAAACCGTAGTATCTCTCAGGCGGATGAGACTGCCTACTACTTCTGCAGAGTGGCGCTGGGATGTCCGTTTCTTCTGAAACCTCTGGTTCTACCATACTTTCAGTAACAGCTTGTGGTTCTGGAATTTCTTCCAGTTCTATTTCGCTCCCACTCTTCTGATTTTCTAAAAATTCAGTTTCCAAGAAGTGGGGATGCTGAGAAACAAAAACCTTTTGTTCCTCTGCGGAATAGAAAAGATACCTCCTGGAGTTCTTTGGGTATCCCACAAACTTACATAATACTGAGCGTGCCTTGAGCTTGTCTGTATACTGCTTCTTTACAAAAGCTGGACATCCCCATGTCTTAAGATACTTAAGACAGGGTTTCTTCCCACTCCACATCTGATATGGAGTGGTAGGCACAGTCTTGGATGGAGCCTTGTTCAAGAGATATGCAGCTGTTTCTAGTGCATAACCCCAGAATGATCGCGGTAACTCAGCCTTACTCATCATGGAACGAACTATATCCAATAGGGTTCGATTCCTCCTTTCTGATACACCGTTGTGTTGTGGTGAGTATGGAGGAGTAAGCTGAGAGAGAATTTCATTCTCTTTTAAGTAACCCAGGAACTCGGCACTTAAGTATTCACCACCTCGATCAGATCTCAGTGTCTTGATACTTTTGCCGGTTTGTTTTTCCACTTCATTCTTGTATTCTTGGAATTTCTCAAAGGCCTCGGATTTATGCTTCATCAAGAAGATATATCCATACCTAGAGAAATCATCCGTAAAAGTAATGAAATAGGAATAACCAACTCGCGCATGTGTAGACATTGGACCGCACACATCACTGTGTATGAGTCCTAAGAGCTCGCTCGCTCTTACTCCGTGTCCAGAAAACGAAGTCTTTGTCATCTTTCCCATGAGACAAGATTCACAAGTAGCATAAGATTGATATTCGAACGGATTCAAATATCCTTCTCTATGTAACTTAGTCAATCTTCTCTCATTGATGTGACCTAGTCTACAATGCCATAAAAAAACCTGATTTGTTTCCGGAGACTTTCTTTTAAGTGTGTTCTGGACACTGAAAATCTGAGCTTGATTTAATACGTATATTTCGTTTTCCAATGTACCTGACCCAATCATAACTTGATTTAGGTGGATGTGAACCACATCTTTTATAAAAGTAAAATCATATCCTTCCTTAGATAGTAAGGGTACAGATATGATATTACAAGTCGTACCTGGTACATAAAAACAGTTACGCAGAATCAATATCTGCCCAGTTGTCAGTCCAAGATGATATCCCCCTACGGATTCAGCGTTCATGCTCATTCCGTTAGCAACTGTGAGGGTCATATCACCTATCCCGATAACCCTACGGTTTCTCAGAGCCTGTAATGAATTACAGATGTGAGTTCCTGACCCGATATCCAATACCCAGGAAGTAGGGTTAACTGACATACAGTTCTCAATAACAAACACACTTGAGGCTGAAGCTATAACATGCTTCATATCCTGGTTACTGGCTTCTAAAGCCCTGCAATCATTCTGCCAATGTCCAATCCCATAATAATAGGAACTACCCTCTTTTACTATATTAAGTCCCGAAACTTTTGCCCTTCTCTTTCCTTCTACTTCCCTGGTTTTCTTCAGGGTAGAAGGTAGAGACTGTAGAATCAAGTCAGTATCTGACCTGTTTCCCAACGTGGTCTCCAGGTCCTGGAGCTCATCAATATAGTTAGTCATTGTAAGGACGTTTTCCCCTACAAATGACCCGACGGCCAACCTCGCTTGAATTAATTCGGTCGAGGTCTCATATCTCGCGATATGAGATTGCTCTCCATACAAATCTTTGTTATGGAGAAAGATGGAAACTGAGTCCATCTTCTCGTGCTGCTTCTGGTATACACCATCAACTGAAGCTGACACGAGGCACTTGGCTTTCGTTTTATCCTTTTTCCTTATCTGACGGATATCCATATCCGCGATGGTGGAAACTGGACCTGGGACGGCGGGATCTTGAGTAGTAATAGGGTGTTCCAGCTTGTCATAGGCAATGGACATCTGGACAGACCTTTGCCAGTCATATAAGTCAGATTCAGTCAAATTGTTATCTAGATGTAACCTATGTGTGGTTACAAGGTCGCTGCAATTAAGAGAGAGAGAGAAGAAAACACTATTAGCATGATGCTCTTACAAGTTTAGAGTGGATTTTTAGTTTATCTAAACTGGATGGCTCCCACTGTTTTTCAAATCCTTCCTCAAACCATAAAAGAAGAATTAGCCAGGACAATTCTCACCGTACAATACTTGCTTAACCGTTCAGCCAGGCCAGTGTCGATACTTCAAGGGAGGTTTTCCAATGCTTTCGCGAAGTTCCTTAATTAAATAACCTCTTTTCTCTGGGGGCGTAGCCCCGCTGACACCTTTCTAGGCACCTACTTAGTTTATAGCATTGATCGTTAAGTGACGAATCTCCTGATAAGTAGTATATACTTACAGTAGGATCGGGATCCAAAATATCATCGTATGATAATGTTGAAGGAATCCTACCAACATTCATCAAACTCCAAAATGGTATACTACTCTCTGCAAATTTCAGTTTATTTAGAAATTCCCGATGTGGATTTTTTCCCCATGCTCTTATGACCTTGACGAAGGTCAACAAATCATAAGTCACATGTCAAGTTCTATCCGTCATTGTCCATGTTAATTTGAACCCACCCGTATATACCCTTGACGAAGGTCAACAAGGCAATACGATTGTCCCAAACCAACGCATCTATCTATGCTACATATAAACACCCAACAGCTACCAATCACTATGCCTTGACGAAGATCAACAAACATAGTTTGAATACTATTGAATATCTATATGAAATGACGTAGGGCTACGACTGGTTTTGGCAAAACCGTGAACGTAGTGAACTTGATATAATCGAAGGAACCTGATAGCTTTTTAAAAGGAGTGGTTAAAGCTCCGCAATTAAAAATTTTGCTCTTTTAAAATAACCGAGTGGTTTCTTTTAAATTTGTTCCAACGATTTAACTTTGGTTTATTTTCTTTGCATTATAATAATGTGTCCCATCTTTTATCTTATTATTGCAGAAAACAACGAAAATACCACGTCCTCTTATGCCATCTGCATTCGCTACCGGGTCCCGTCATCACCCGTTAGGTTACTTAACTAACGACAGAGCGGGGGCTGGGCTAGTGCGGATGTAAAACATAAGTGACGTCTAATAGCTATCATATATAGATATTGTACATTCGTTAGACGCAATAATAAGCATTCCAGATCACAGATGAACTTTATTGGATTTACTAGCAATCCGTATTTGCTTTGAGCCTGCAATAAAAGACGGATTACACAGTTGTGATGAATAGCCATTACCCCACCCTAGACCCCTACGGGTATGGAAAACTACCCGTCAAGTACCCGAAGTGAAGCGGTCTTCCTCAACAACGTGAGTAGGCCACTAAACACTTTGACGTACCCGGTAGTTTGTGTACCCCACCTTGGGTCTATCATAGGAGCAAAAAACAGTAAAAAGAAATAATACAACGGTGGCTACAACCGCAACCTGGATGTGCCCCGCAAAAGAATATTACATCAAATTACATTTACATCGAATGAATGAATATTAAACACATCTCAAACCCCGGCTAATCATCACAACAGTCCAAAACAGTTCATATATACAAACAGTAAACATTACAGAAATGTGCAACCCCCTGCCAACCGACATCCTAGCAGTTAGGGGAGGTTTACGAACACATTAAAACATTACAGATAATAACCCGATTAGCAATTAATTTAGAACATCGATCGATTACCTTTATCCGTGTCTACCCCAAAATCAAATCAGCACAGAGGCAACCTGGGCAGAAACTAAAATATACAGGAAAACAAAACACAAAAAAATAAGAATTACTGTGAAACTCTGAGTCAACTCGGCGTTGACTCGGCGGCGGAATCGCGGCCAAAAGCACCATTTGGCCGCGGTTCCGCGGCCGTTTTGACGAGTTGCCTCCTCGAATTTTCCCAGATCTCTTATAATACCCTGCTGTGAATTTTAAGGTATGTCCAATAATTTTTGTGACATATTTAAAATCAACTGAAATTGTTAGGGTGTTAGGGTTTTGTTTTCGTGTTTTCCGTCGATCGAACTTCTAATCAGTTGCTAACAAGCTAGTAATGGTTTAGTTGGCTCTGATACCACTGTAAGTCCATGTCACGCACCCCACTACCTTGCGGGGAGGCGGAATATATGAAAAACGAATATCAAAGCTTCGTAACATGGACTTGAGCACATGAATCGTTATCTAAACCATTGCTAACTAAAAGCTAGAGGTTTAACTACTCGGTTCCGGAGTTATACCTCACGTTACATATCCTTCGGGTCTTCATCGCTGTCCTCCACTCCTCGTAGGCTCCTTATAACATCGGCAACTTCACGGTCTCCTCGAATCAAAGACGATCCACCCGAAAGCTCCTACGCCAAGCTTAATCTCAATCTTGAGATAACTAGGTTGCTTAAAGTGCTAATCTAAGCTACCTAGGGGATATAGAGTGAGGTTATGGATGTTTTAGTCTAGCTAACCCTTGATCTCAACACATGAGAGGTTAGGATTAGGGTTTGAAGAGAGAGTGAGCTTGAGGAGAGAGAAGGTGGAGATGATAATGAAATGAATAATGAACTCATATGAATATATCAACCATAACAATTAATCAAATAAATAATATAAATGATTAATCATCATGGTTAGATTCATTCACCTAGTGTGATTCATCATATGACTCATTAACTCATTAATGAATCATTTAATGCAAAGGATGAATCACACAAATGAGTCATTAAGCAATTAATGCTCATGCCACCTTAACCCCTTAGTCACCACTCTTCTAGAAGCTTCCAGACAAATTACGAGAACGCCCCTCCAATCCATGAAAACACGGAAAAACTTTAGACTGTATAAATACAATAACCTGATACTAGAATCTGGCTTAAACCAAAGCCGACTAGTAAAAACTGTCCGAAAAGTCGTACGTGCGTAAACACACGTACGCGTCCGAACCCTTCTCGTAAAACCATACGACCTCTATATCGTTTCGCCTGGAGCAGGGAAACTCTCTGTGTGGGACTCTAAAGACTCGACACTACGCTGGCAGTGGGTTTAACCACAAACCGCAAGCGGCACTAGTTGTACGTAACGGTCCCCAGGTAGATGTCGATAAGAAGGCCGATGAGGAAAATCATCCGAACTCCCACTGAGCCTGATGTGACAATCTCCGTACAGTCCGGTTTGTTCGTGTAAGACTATCGCATATCAAGCCTAGGGGGCGGCAAGCGTCAGTCCCCTAATAGTTGTATAAGTCGTGTCGGAGCGAAGCCCATTACACCCTGAGAAGCTACTGGAACCTACTAGTATATCTCGCTTGCCCTGACTAGGGACTTTGCGTAATGGCTCTCTGACACAGCGCGATATCATCTCCCAATACCGGGAGAGACGAATCCTATCTAACCACTACTGCCTCCAAGTGCTCGGGACTGCACCCAACTGCTACCTGTTTGCACGACTCCTTTGAGCCGTGGTAGGGTAGCAATCTAAGAACAGTGGCACACACTCGAGGCGAAGTAGCAGTGTCAAGTCTGCGGACTATGCTGTACTCATGTCATCTGGAAACTGTTAACTGATGATGGGTATAATACCAACCAGTCAGTTCCCCTGCGAGTCCTGTCCGGTGTACCCGTAACCTAACGAGCACCTGTATACTATCTCCAGTACGACGTACTGATGGCTATGGGACAGACCATCTCCCCAACTGGGATGAGAAGCGTACACACTAGTCTACTCTGGAGTATCGATGCCCTGTCTCGATAATCCTATGACTAGGGACCTGTATAGGATGTTGCTTATAGACTACCCAGCCCCCACTAGTGTGACTGCCATCACAACGCTGGTAATCAAGCAAAGAACCTATGGGCTCTACTAATATGTATAAGTGATACGATGCAACAAACATATGCACATATTAAAGTAGATACAAACCAAGTAGCATACTACCATTTTTAGCAAGACTGTATATATAACTGTGAATATCCCAAGCTTCCATTAAGTAATATACAATCTAGTATGATACAATAATGGCCCCTAGGGCATATACACTAACATATCCTAATGCGGAAAAGTAAATAATATACATCAATGGTGACATCTTCCGCAACCTGGAAGTGCCCCAATAAAAGAATATTACAAACAAGTTTTTACATGAATGAAAAAGAAAAGCACTCATCTCACATACAAAAACCCGGCTACTCAAACACGACGATCCAATATAACATATCCAGCAACACATAACATCACATGTCATCAACGTAAGTAAATATGCCCATCCCAATTATCGTTGACATATAGCAACGAAACCGGCGATATTACATATTACACTTATGGTCACAGAAAAGAAAGTGTAAAACTACAACAGTTGGAATCCACAACCTCTTTAAACATCGCATTCCTAATCAAATGAATTTCTTAGACATCGCATGCCTAACAATTATAAACCCCGCATTTTAGTCTCATTATCGAAAACTCTTTTCAATATCAAGTCGGCCAATTCGACAGGATTCCCGACATTCTGATCGAATGCTCGTCGTAAACTTTAGTAGACAGCCGCATCCCCGATGCCGTCGACGAAGTGCACCAAGGCGGAACACCGCTGCCGCGAGCACCCGAACGGATGCTTTCGGCGACGGGGTTCTCCTACAGTCACTTGGTCGAGGCTATGGGGCGAGGATGAATATTAAGTTTACCCGGCGAGTATCCGCGTACGCTACGTGATTGCGACGGACTTTTGATCGCATCAAAATTCCATGGCAACCGATCAAGTGAGACTAAAGTGCTATGTTTATAACATTCAAATCAGTTATCTCATAACTACTTGTGGATTCCAAATATTGTATCACATTCCAGATAAATAGTCAATGTTAAACTTTCCGATCGAACAATCAAACACCCAAGGTTTCCCGAAATAGCTCAACTCTTGAAATAAGTTCAAAAACATCCATTTCATGCCACAGTACCAACGGTCCAGCCGTAGAAGGGTCAAGCCAACGCCTCACATGTGGCACGCCGTACTGCCCCAAACCCTAAGGTTCAAAGGGCAGTTCAAGACGGTCACATAATCGAGTTAAGGTTTGTTGTCTTCTAGAGGGTCCATCGCGTTACTTGCACTACTTAGAACGTTCTTAAACCATGGAAAAATCCAACATTTGGAAATTTCCCGACAGGAGAAAAATTAGGTATTTATATCCGGTCGAACTATTCAACATGTTCTAAAATACCCGGAAAAACACATAGACGAAGTTAAACTTTCGATCGAAACAACGAACTCCCAATACAACCCAGAAAACTCAACTCTTGAGTATAATTTAAAAATTCCCAGAAAACTCAGCAACTGAAGAAAGAAATTGCTGTGCAAAATTCACAAACTAATGGTACTGTATGGCCGCGGAACCACCGCATGAGCCATGCTCGTGCCGCGTTTCCGCGGCGCTTTAGTGGACTCAGGCGCACGTGCTACACAGTGTTTCTTAGAAAACCCTGCTGATTTTTCTGCATATTTTAAATTCAAAAAAATCCCAGATTTCAAAAAATGTACAGAGGATGGTTTTGGATTAGGGTTTTGGGTTCGATCGAATTTCTAACATCGTCTACACTTCGCCTAAAGCTCTAGCTAGGCTCTGATACCACTGTAAGGTTCCTAGGCACACTAATGAGGTTCCACAAGGCATCAACCATGCCAAAATCAAATTTTTCTAGGTGCCGAGAAACCCTAATGAAGATCGTTAACTAGAGGTAAAGGCGAAACTACAACAAGCAAACTACTTTGCTAAAAAGTGAAAGTGACTACAACCTTTGTAGATCCGGTCCTCCACTTCCTTAGCTCCGTGACGATGTCCCTTTGCTGCTATCATCGGATCCCGGACTCTAGCGTTGGTTTCATTGGAGAAATGGTCGGGCTAGGTCGTTGACTTCGATGCCGAAGATGATCGACGTCGAGACAACTCAAACTCAAGCTCCACCTTCACTAAGTCATGAAACTTATGAAGAAAACACCCTATACTACATGGCAAGTGGTAGAGGATGAAGAAATAAAATGTGGGTTCACTTTAGAATTGGATTTCTCACTTGATTTCAACACTTGAAATTTTCTAGCAAGCTTTTTTCTTTTCTTGAAGAAGATGAAGAAGAAAAGAATGGAAAAGAATTCTGAATAATAAAAAATCAAGTCATCCTTATCATTTAGCAACCATGGATGAGTGTAACTAGTGTAGAGACTAAACTAGGGTTTAGGCTAATGGTTGGGTTAAGAATAAAACAAAATGGCTTAGACTTTGTCAAAGATGCTATGAAGCTTCATGAAGCTTCAAGCCAAAGTGAGAAAAGCCACCACCATTTTGTTTTTGTTTCTTGCCAAAAATAAATAAATGAAATAAATAAGGCAAATGAAACCCTAACCATTAACTAAACATGGTGTATAGCACACACCCAAGTTTGCATGTATCATCAAACATGATACAATCAAGTGCACAAAAATATATCACATATACTACTTGTGCACATCAAGTGAGAAAATCAATCTTAAGTGAACAAATACTAGTAAATGTAAAGTAATATATCAAATATATAATTATACATTAAATCATTAAATCAACACTTGATTTAATGATCCGGTCATATTGCATATAACCGACTAATATCAAGTGTATCATTGTATCGAATCAACATTTGATTCGGTAACCCGGCTATATCTCATATAACCGTCCGATGATACAAATCGTGAGAATAGAATACAGTATCACATACTGGTATTATTCTCGGTCCCGCACATATCTCATACGCGCTCCTATTTCGTTTCGCTTGAGCCAGGAAACCTCTGTGTAGGACTCTAAAGACTCGTCAATACGCCGGCAGCAGGTGATGATCATATCAAACACCTACAAGCCGCAAGCGGTCTGCTAAACGTAACGGCCACCCAGGTATTGAGCGATCAGAAGATCAACGAGCAAGCCCGCTCACACTCCTGTGAATCCAACCAGTAACACTTACCATACAGTCCGGTCTGTTCGTCTGATATGTCGCATATCTCGCCTAGGGGTGGTAAACGTCAGACCCCAGTAGCTCGATAAGTCATGCCGATGTAAGGTCCATAACAAGCACGAAACTACTGATAACACTTACCAGTAAATCAGTGCAACCCTGGCCAGTGATTTCCAGTTATGGCCAGTCGAGCATAGCACAACATCAACCCCTAATACCGGGAGAGACGAATCCCCTCCTATCGCTCATTGCCTCCATGTGAATCGGGACTGTACCCAAAAACCACCTGTTTGCACGACTCAGTAGAGCCGTGGTAGGGTGGAAATCAAAGCACGGTGGGAGACACACAAGACTCTATGACGATCTCGGGTCAACAGACTAAGCTGTACCAGTGTCACCAGAGAACTGCCATCTGACGTGAGGTATAATACCATCTGGGAGTTCTCGTGGAGTCCGTTCAGTGTACCCAGTCATCACTGAGCACCCGCATACCATCTCTGATGCCAAACACCAATGGATATGGGATCATCCATTGCCCATCACATGGTTCGAGAAGATATACGCTAGTCTACTCTGGAATATCGATGCCCCGTCTCGATATTCCCACGACTAGGAACATTGAAGGATGTACTCATGGACTACCCAGGCCCCACTAGTATGATCTACATCATAGTCGTGGAAGTCGAGTACACATCCTAAGGGCTTTATCAACATGTAACAGAGAGACTGAAAGTATACATGTTAAGATAAAGAGCAACCAGATAGCATACTATCATGTCGAGCAAGAAAGTCATACCTATATATGTCCCAGCATCCACTACAATATACATCCTATGTACAGTAATGGCCTCTAGGGCATACATATAACTACCAGAAACGGCTCAGAGCGGCAACCCGCCCTGTCAGCCGCATGATTTCGACGTTAGTCTTGGACACGGACATGTTGAGGATGGCGTTGATTTTCTCCGCGTTAGCTTTGATCCCACGGTGAGTGAACATGAAACCGAGGAACTTTCCCCCGATGACCCCAAATGCGCACTTGGTGGTGTTAGTGTTTATGCCCTAGAAGGCCATTACTGTATCATACTAGTTTGTATTTTACTTAATGGAAGTTTGGGATATTCACATGTATATAACAGTCTTGCTAAACATGGTAGTATGCTACTTGGTTTTTCTATCTTAATATGCGAGTATACGTATTGATAGAGCTCTTAGGATCTTGCTTGACTACCAGCGTTGTGATGGCAGTCACACTAGTGGGGGCTGGGTAGTCTACAAGCACATCCTTATTCAGGTCCCTAGTCGTTGGATTATCGAGACAGGGCATCGATACTCCGGAGTAGACTAGTGTGTACGCTTCTCATCCCAGTTGGGGAGATGGTCTGTCCCACAGCCGTCAGTACGTCGTACTGGAGATAGTATGCAGGTGCTCGTTAGGTTACGGGTACACCGGACAGGACTCACAGGGGACTGTTGGTTGGTTTTATACCAGTCGTCAGTGAACAGTTCCCAGGTGACATGAGTACAGCATAGTCCGCAGACTTGACACTGCTACTTCGCCTCGAGTGTGTCCTACTGTTCTTAGATTGCTACCCTACCACGGCTCAAAGGAGTCGTGCAAACAGGTAGCAGTTGGGTGCAGTCCCGAGCACTTGGAGGCAGTGGCGGTTAGACAGGATTCGTCTCTCCCGGTATTGGGGGTTGATATCGCGCTGTGTCAGAGAGCCATTACGCAAAGTCCCTGGCAAGGGTAAGCGAGATTTGCTGGTAGGTTCCAGTAGTTTCTCAGGGTGTAATGGGCTTCGCTCCGACACGACTTATACCGCTATTAGGGGACTGACGCTTGCCACCCCCTAGGCCCGATATGCGATAGTCTTAGACGAACGGACCGGACTGTACGGAGATTGTCACATCAGACTCAGTAGGAGTTCGGATGGGTTTCCTCATCGGCCTTCTTATCGACATCCACCTGGGGACCGTTACGTACAGCTAGTGCCGCTTGCGGTCTGTGGTTAAACCCACTGCCAGCGTAGTAGTCGAGTCTCTAGAGTCCCACACAGAGAGTTTCCTTACTCCAGGCGAAACGATATAGAGGTCGTATGGTTTTACGACAAGGGTTCGGACGCATACGTGTGTTTACGCACGTACGACTTTCGGACAGTTTTTACCAGTCGGCTTTGGTTTAAGTCAGTTACTGGTATCCGGTTATTGGATTTATACAGTCTAAAGTTTTTCCGTATTTTTGCGGAAAGGAGGGGCATTCTCGTAATTGCGCGAGAAGCTTCTAGAAGATGGTGACTAAGGAGGTTTAGGTGGTATATACAATGAATGTGATTAGTGAGTCATATGGATGATTCATCCATGTCATTAATGCATCATAAATGCTTAATGACTTATGGATGTGAATCATCACTAGATATTATCAAGCATGGTTGTTAAATTCATTTCTTTTCTTTTCTTGATAAAAAGAAATGCTTGATATATATTATGATAACTCATTCTTCTCACTTCATTATTATCTTCATCTTCTCTCTCCTCAAGCTCTCCCTCTTCAAACCCTAATCCTCCTCTCTCATGTGTTGAGTACAAGGATTAGTTAGACTAATTAAACCATAACTCTCACTCTATATCACCTAGCTTCTTTGATTAGCACTTAAAGAAGGTTAGTTGCCTCAAGTTTAGAGGCTAAGCTTGGAGTAAAGCTCTCGGGTGGATCGTCTACTACTTTGAGAAGGCCGAGGAGGAGGAGGAGTTCGCAAAGACGAAGGACACGATTCGTTAGGTATAATCCCTAAACATAGTAGTATAGAACTTCTATGTTTCTTGTTAGTTATCGTTTAGCTTCGATTCGTGCGGTTAGTCGATGTACAACACCCCACGACTAGCGGGGAGGCGGAAATATGAAAAATGATATTGTAGATCCGCCGCGCTTCCGCCGCCGAGTTGGCGATTCAGGAACCCAAATTTCCTGTGTTGCTTCTCTGTGATATTTGGTATTTTCTGGAAATTTTTATTTTTGCTCAGGTTTCAGATTTACAGAGAAGTATTGGAGCAAAATTAAAAGTGTTTAATCGATCGAAATGATACAGTATTTGCTTGTTGGATTATATCTGTGATTGTTTAATGTGTTCGTAAACCTCCCCTAACTGCTAGTATGTCGGTTGGCAGGGGGTTGCACATTTCTGTAATGGATTTTATCTGTTTGTGTATATGAACTGTGTTGGACTGTTGTGATGTATAGCCGGGGTTATGTGATGGGTTATTATTTAATTCATTTGATGTAAATGTAATTTGTTGTAATATTATTTTGCGGGGCACATCCAGGTTGCGGTTGTAGCCACCGTTGTATTATTTCATTTTACTGTTTTTGCTCCTAGGACATACCCAAGGTGGGGTGCACAAACTGCCGGGCGGGTAGTTTGCCGTACCCGTTGGGGTCTTGGGTGGGGTAATGGCTATTCATCACAACTGTGTAATCCGTCTTTTGTTGCAGGCTCAAAACAAACACGGATTGCTTGCAAATCCAATAAAGTTCATCTGTGATCTGGAATGCCTATTATTGCGTCTGACGAATGTACAATATCTATATATGATAGCTATTTAGACGTCACTTATGTTTTATACCCGCACTAGCCCAGCCCCCGCTCTGTCGTTAGTTAAGTAACCTAACGGGTGATGACGGGACCCCGTGGCGAATGCGGATGGCATAAGAGGACGTTGTATTTTCGTTGTCTTCTGCAATGATAGGTTAATGATGGGACGCATTATTTATAATGCAAAGAAAATAAACCAAAAGTTAATCGTTGGAACAATTTAAAAGAAACCACTCGGTTAATTTTAAAAACAGATATTTTTAAATGCGGAGCTTTAACCACTCCTTTTAAAAGCTATCAGGTTCCTTCGGTTATATCAAGTTCACTATGTTCACGGTTTCGCCAAAACCAGTCGTAGCCCTCCGTCATTTCTTATGGATAGTCAGTAGTATTCAAGCTATGTTTGTTGGCTTTCGTCAAGGCATAGTGTTTGGTAGCTACTGGGTATTCATTTGTTGCATAGATAGATGTGTTGGTTTGGGACAGTCGCATTACCTTGTTGGCTTACGTCAAGGGTATATACGGGTGGGTTCAAATTAACAAGATAATGATGGGCAGAACTTGACATGTGACTTATGATTTGTTGGCTTACGTCAAGGTCATAAGAGCATGGGGCAAAAACCTATATCGGGAATTTCTAAAGAAACTGAAATTTGCAAAGAGATGCATACCATTTGGAGTTTGATGAATATTGGTATGATTCCTTCAACATTATCATACGATGATATTTGGATCCCGATCCTACTGTGAGTATATGCTACTTATCAGGAGATTCGTCGCTTAACGATCAATGCTATAAACCAAGTAGGTGTCAAGAAAGGTGTCAGCGGGGTTACGCCCCCAGAGAAAAGAGGTTATTTAATTAAGGAACTTCGCGAAAGCGTTGGAAAACCTCCCTCGAAGTATCGACACTAGCCTGGCTGAACGGTTAAGCAAGTATTGTACAGTGAGAATAGTCCTGGCTAATTCTTCTTTTTTGGTTTGAGGAAGGATTCGAGAAACAGTGGGAGCCATCCAGTTTAGATAAACTAAAAACCACTCTAAACTTGCAAGAGCATCATGCTAAAGAGTTTTCTTCTTTCTCTCCTAATTGCAGCGACCCTGAAAATGACTGGACTTAAGTTACTTTTAGAGAAAAATATACTGACAGGGCCAAACTATAAAGATTGGCTGCGGAATGTCAAAATGGTTTTGACCTATGACAAATTGGGGTACGTCCTCACCGCTACGGCACCTGCTGTCCCTGGTCCCAAATCCAGCAATGCGGATAAGGAAATCCGCAAAACCTGGGATTTAGATTGCGCGAAAGCCAAGTGCATCGTGCTTGCCTCAATGAACAATGAACATCAGAGGAGGCACGAGGATATGAACCTAGATGGCATATTTCTCCATACAAAGGAACTTTATGGAGAGCAATCTCGTATAGCAAGATACGAGACCTCTAAGAACTTGTTTCGAGCGAGGTTGGCTGTCGGGTCATCGGTAGGAGAACATGTCCTAAAGATGATTGGCTATATTGAAGAGCTCGCAGACCTTGGGACGACTTTGGATAATGAGCTCTATACAGACCTTATTCTCCAGTCCCTTCCTCACACCTACGCCCAGTTTATCCTGAACTTCAACCTTCAAAGAAAAGAAGTTGAACTTCCGGAACTCCTGAACATGTTAAGGAGTGCAGAGGGCACCTTGCAGAAAACAAGGGAAACACCCGCTATGTTTGTTAGCGGTGCATCTTCTTTCGGGTCCAAGGCTAAGGCCAAAGGAAGGAAGAAGAAGGCCGCCACCAAACCTAGAAGAGGTGTTAGTAAGGTGGGAGGGAAGGGAAAGAAAAAGTTTGCGGTACCGGTAGTTGGCCAGGATGAGTGCTTCCATTGTCATAGGAAAGGGTACTGGAAGAAGGATTGCAAGGCGTGGAACGCCAAGAACCAGGAACCGAAGCAAGCTGTGGCTTCGACTTCAGGTGTGTTTGTAATTGAGAATTGTCTGTCGATCAACTCTACTTCCTGGGTATTGGATACCGGATCAGGATCTCATATTTGCAATTCATTGCAGGCACTGAGAAACCGTAGAGTACTGAAGGAAGGTGATATGACCCTAAAGGTTGCTAACGGAGCTAGCGTGGGAACTACGTCCGTCGGGGATTATCACCTAGGATTGACGAGTGGACACATTTTGGTTTTACATAACTGTTTTTTGTACCAAGCTTAACGTGTAATATCATATCAGTTTCCTTGTTATCAAATAAAGGTTATGATTTCACGTTTGTAAGAGATGTTGTTAACATCCACCTTAATCATGGTTTGATTGGGTCCGGTACACTAAATAACGGTATATATGTTTTAAACCAACTCCAAATTTTCAATGTCCAGAACACACTTAAAAGAAAGTCTCCAGATTTAAATAAAGCTTTCTTATGGCATTATAGACTGGGTCACATCAATGAGAGAAGGTTGACTAAGTTGCATAGAGAAGGATATTTGGACTCGTTCGAATATCAAACTTATGACACTTGTCAATCTTGTCTCAAAGGAAAGATGACAAAGACTCCATTTACTGGACAAGGAGTAAGAGCGAGCGAGCTCTTAGGACTCATACACAGCGATGTATGCGGTCCAATGTCTACACATGCAAGAGGTGGTTTTTCCTATTTCATTACTTTCACGGATGATTACTCAAGGTACGGATTCATTTATCTGATGAAACATAAATCCGAGGCTTTTGAGAAATTCCAAGAGTATAAGAATGAAGTAGAAAACCAAACCGGCAAAAGTATCAAGACACTTAGATCTGATCGAGGTGGTGAATACTTGAGTGCCGAGTTTCTAGGTTACCTAAAAGAGAAAGGAATTCTCTCTCAGCTTACTCCTCCATACACTCCGCAGCATAACGGTGTATCGGAGAGACGGAATCGAACCCTATTGGATATGGTACGATCCATGATGAGTAATGCTGAGTTACCACGATCTTTCTGGGGTTATGCGCTAGAATCAGCGGCATATCTTTTGGACAGAGTTCCAACCAAAACTGTGCCTACCACACCATATCAGATGTGGAGTGGGAAGAAACCCTATCTTCAGTACCTGAAGACATGGGGATGTCCAGCTTTTGTAAAAAAGCAGCATCCGGACAAGCTCGAGGCACGCTCAGTAGAGTGTAAGTTTGTAGGATATCCAAAGAACTCTATGGGATATTGTTTCTATTACGCAGAGGAACAAAAGGTTTTTGTTGCTCGTCATGCCCGCTTCTTGGAAACTGAATTTTTAGAAAATCAGAAGAGTGGGAGCGAAATAGAACTGGAAGAAATTCCAGAACCACAAGCTGATACTGAAAGTTTGGTAGAACCGGTAGTTCAAGAAGAACAGGACATTCCCGCACCCCTCCGCAGGAGTAGTAGGCCGTCTCATCCGCCTGAGAGATACTACGGTTTTCTCATAGATGGGGATAGAGAGGATTGCATCATAAATGATGATGAACCTACTGACTTCCAGCAGGCCATCCAGAGCGACGACTCGGTATGATGGCTAGATGCAATGCGGACCGAAATGGAGTCCATGTACACCAACAAAGTATGGACTTTGGACTTTGCTCCAGATGGGGTAAAACCCATAGGATGCAAATGAATCTTCAAGAAAAAGATTGGTGTAGATGGACAGGTGGAAACCTATAAGGCTAGACTTGTTGCAAAGGGTTTTCGTCAAAGACCTGGTTTGGACTATGACGAAACTTTTTCTCCAGTGGCTATGCTCAAATCCATTCGGGTCCTTCTTGCTATTGCTGCCTTCCATGATTATGAAATCTGGCAGATGGATGTAAAGACGGCTTTTCTGAATGGAAATTTAGAAGAGTGCGTCTATATGGATCAGCCAGAGGGTTTCAATCAGAGTGGGAGCAGCGGGAAAGTATGCAAGCTGCTTAAGTCCATTTATGGACTAAAGCAGGCATTGCGGAGTTGGAACATCTGTTTTGATGAGACAGTCAAAGAATATGACTTTATCAAAAATCCAGATGAACCGTGCATATATAGTAAAGTTGTAGCCAGAAGTGTCGTATTCCTCGTCTTGTACGTGGATGACATTCTATTGATAGGAAATGACATTCCTATGCTACAATCTGTCAAAGGATTCTTGTCACACAGGTTCTCCATGAAAGACCTGGGTGATGCCTCTTACATTCTGGGGATCCGGATCTATCGTGATAGATCCAAGAGGATGTTGGGACTTTCGCAGTCCAAGTATATCGACACTGTACTGAAAAGATTCAGTATGGAAGATTCTAAGCGCGGTAATCTACCGGCTTGCCACGGAATCACCCTCTCCAAAGAGATGTCTCCCAAGACTGATTTGGAAAGGGAACGCATGTCTATTATACCATACGCTTCTGCGGTAGGCTCTATAATGTATGCGATGTTGTGCACCAGACCAGATGTAGCTTACGCACTGAGCGTGGTAAGCCGGTATCAGTCAGACCCAGGGGAGAAGCACTGGATAGCAGTAAAGAACATTCTCAAGTACCTGAGAAGGACTAAGGAGATGTTCTTGGTTTACGGCGGAAAAGACCTCAGGTTAGAGGCCTTTGCTGATTCCGGCTTTCAGAGTGATAAGGACGATTCCAAGTCCATGTCGGGTTATGTCTTTACCCTCAATGGAGGGGCGGTGTGCTGGAAGAGCTCCAAGCAGGACACCGTTGCTGACTCAACGATGGAAGCGGAGTATATAGCTGCTTGCGATGCCGCAAAAGAAGCAGTCTGGATGAAGAAGTTCCTAACAGAACTTCAGGTGGTTCCTACCATAGTTGATCCAATACCTCTGTATTGCGACAACAACGGAGCTATAGCTTTAGCGAAGGAACCAAGGTCCCATCAGAAGTCCAGACACATCTTAAGGCGGTATCACCTGATCAGGGAGATCATTGATCGTCAGGAGATCGAGGTTCGGAGAGTTGCTTCTGAAGAGAACATTGCTGATCCATTCACAAAGGCCCTACCTCAGATTCAGTTCGAGAGGCTACTCGAGATCATCGGTCTTCGATACGCCAGTACATGGCCCTAGTGCAAGTGGGAGATTGTTAGTGTTTATGCCCTAGAAGGCCATTACTGTATCATACTAGTTTGTATATTACTTAATGGAAGCTTGGGATATTCACATGTATATAACAGTCTTGCTAAACATGGTAGTATCCTACTTGGTTTTTCTATCTTAATATGCGAGTATACGTATTGATAGAGCTCTTAGGATCTTGCTTGACTACCGGCGTTGTGATGGCAGTCACACTAGTGGGGGCTGGGTAGTCTACAAGCACATCCTTATTCAGGTCCCTAGTCGTTGGATTATCGAGACAGGGCATCGATACTCCGGAGTAGACTAGTGTGTATGCTTCTCATCCCAGTTGGGGAGATGGTCTGTCCCACAGCCGTCAGTACGTCGTACTGGAGATAGTATGCAGGTGCTCGTTAGGTTACGGGTACACCGGACATGACTCACAGGGGACTGTTGGTTGGTTTTATACCAGTTGTCAGTGAACAGTTCCCAGGTGACATGAGTACAGCATAGTCCGCAGACTTGACACTGCTACTTCGCCTCGAGTGTGTCCCACTGTTCTTAGATTGCTACCCTACCACGGCTCAAAGGAGTCGTGCAAACAGGTAGCAGTTGGGTGCAGTCCCGAGAACTTGGAGGCAGTGGCGGTTAGACAGGATTCGTCTCTCCTGGTATTGGGGGTTGATATCGCGCTTTGTCAGAGAGCCATTACGCAAAGTCCCTGGCCAGGGCAACCGATATTTGCTGGTAGGTTCCAGTAGTTTCTCAGGGTGTAATGGGCTTCGCTCCGACATGACTTATACCGCTATTAGGGGACTGACGCTTGCCGCCCCCTAGGCCCTATATACGATAGTCTTAGACGAACGGACCGGACTGTACGGAGATTGTCACATCAGACTCAGTAGGAGTTCGGATGGGTTTCCTCATCGGCCTTCTTATCGACATCTACCTGGGGACCGTTACGTCCAGCTAGTGCCGCTTGCGGTCTGTGGTTAAACCCACTGCCAGCGTAGTAGTCGAGTCTCTAGAGTCCCACACAGAGAGTTTCCCTACTCCAGGCGAAACGATATAGAGGTCGTATGGTTTTACGACAAGGGTTCGGACGCATACGTGTGTTTACGCACGTACGACTTTCGGACAGTTTTTACCAGTCGGCTTTGGTTTAAGCCAGTTACTGGTATCCGGTTATTGGATTTATACAGTCTAAAGTTTTTCCGTATTTTTGCGGAAAGGAGGGGCATTCTCGTAATTGCGCGAGAAGCTTCTAGAAGATGGTGACTAAGGAGGTTTAGGTGGCATATACAATGAATGTGATTAGTGAGTCATATGGATGATTCATCCATGTCATTAATGCATCATAAATGCTTAATGACTCATGGATGTGAATCATCACTAGATATTATCAAGCATGGTTGTTAAATTCATTTCTTTTCTTTTCTTGATAAAAAGAAATGCTTGATATATATTATGATATCTCATTCTTCTCACTTCATTATTATCTTCACCTTCTCTCTCCTCAAGCTCTCCCTCTTCAAACCCTAATCCTCCCCTCTCATGTGTTGAGTACAAGGATTAGTTAGACTAATTAAACCATAACCCTCACTCTATATCACCTAGCTTCTTTGATTAGCACTTAAAGAAGGTTAGTTGCCTCAAGTTTAGAGGCTAAGCTTGGAGTAAAGCTCTCGGGTGGATCGTCTACTACTTCGAGAAGGCCGAGGAGGAGGAGGAGTTCGCAAAGAAGAAGGACACGATTCGTTAGGTATAATCCCTAAACATAGTAGTATAGAACTTCTATATTTCTTGTTAGTTATCGTTTAGCTTCGATTCGTGCGGTTAGTCGATGTTTAAGCAAAGAACAAGATCGTTTTTCATATTTCCGCCTCCCCGCTAGTCGTGGGGTGTTGTACATCGACTTACAGGTGGGGTTCAACTTCATCTTGTATTTGCGGAGGATGCCGAAGGCCTCTTCCAGATCCTTAGCGTGCTCGTCCGATGAAATCGATTTGATGAGCATGTCATCGACGTAAACTTTTATGTTCCTGCCGATCTGCGGCTTGAACATGCGATTGACTAAGCGTTGATACGTAGCTCCGACGTTTTTGAGGCTGAAAGGCATCACCTTGTAGCAGTATACCCCCCCGGTCCGTTGTGAATGCGGTGAGATCCTCGTCTGCCGGATTCATACGGATCTGGTTGTAGCCGGAAAAAGCATCCATGAAGCTAACTAGCTCGTAGCCTGCCGAGCTGTCGACGAGCTGATCTATCCGATGGAGGGGATAGTTATCTTTCGGACAGGCCTTGTTGAGGTCAGTGAAGTCGACGCACATGCGCCACTTCCCGCTTGACTTTTTGACCATGACCATGTTTGCCAACCATTCGGAGTAAGGCACATTCCGAATGAAGTTGGCGGCGAGGAGCCTGTCCACCTCGTCCTCGATCGCCTTTTGTTTGATCGGGGCGAAGCTTCGCTTTTTCTTCCTGATGGGTCGGGCCGCAGGGTCTACCCCGAGCTTGTGAGATATGATTTTGGGGTCGATTCCCGACATGTCGGCAGGAACACGTCAGAGTTGTTTCTGAGGAAGTGAACCAGGTCATCTCGCTGAGTCCCCGTCAGAAGTGATCCGATCTGAACGGTTCGTCTGTCGTCCCCTTCTACGAGGGGCCCTCTGTCAGTGGATCCACCGGGGTTCCTCGGACCTCTTCTTGCTTGTCTCGAGTGTCCAGAGAACCCCTGATGTCACCCTCGCCTTCAATATCATTGTTTGGCTGCTCAGACGTAGATGCTGCGGTGAAGCATATCTTTGCGGTTCGTTGGTCTCCGCAGGCCCGACCTATCCCGCCTTGGTCGAGCGGGAATTTCATCGCCAGGTGGTAGGTCAATATCTGGGCCCTGAGGGAGTTCAGTGTAGGGCGGCCGGGGAGGATGTTGTAGGCCGACGGGATTCTCGCTATGATGAATTCCACAGGCACGGTGCGCGTACGGCCGGCCTCCCCGATGTTAAATTGGAGAGTGATCACCCTTTCCGCATGAATGGAGTGGTCGGTGAACCCTGACAGGACATGGGTGGTCGGTCGGCCTTAGGTCCGACGGGGTGAGTCCCATACGCAGGATGCAGTCATAAAATAGAATGTTTGCCGATCTTCCAGAGTCGACCAGTATCCTTTGTACCTCGTAGTGGTGGACCCGAGCTGTGATCACCAGCGGGTCGTTGTGGGACAGGGATATACCGTGGAGGTCCTCGTCGTTAAAAACGATCGGCTCGGCTGCCCTGGCCTTCTTCCTCGGGTGGATGTCAGTCCCCTCGATCGGTGAGGGGTGCTGAGCCTCATCGGTATTCGCCGTACTTCCCACTGATATGGCCATGATTTAGCCGATTGTCAATTCACCGGGAGGGGGACGTTGTTCTTGCTCACGTTCAGCTTGCCGCCTGTCCCGCAAGTACGTTGCCAGGTGCCCCGAGCGGATTTGCTCCTCGATGTACTCTCGGAGCTGCTTGCAGTTCTTCGTGGAGTGGCCCTGCGACCTGTGAAAGCCGCAGTAGGGGCCCTGGGTGCGCTTTGCCGCCCTGTTCGAGACTGGGGGGAGCTTGAAAAACCTCTCGCCCTTAGCCTCCTCCAACAGTACCGTCTAGGAGACGTTGAGCGGGGTGTACTCCTGAAACTTTGGGGAGTAAGGTTTCGGCCGCTCAATCTTCTTTTTCTCTTCTCGGGCTCTTTTCTTGTGATCAGTTTGTTCTGTCCGGGGTAGTTTGGCGTTCACCTCGGATTCAAGCTAGATCTCACGTTCGGTCTAGGCATTTACCTCGGCCATGGTCTTAGGTTGCGCTAATGCAAAAGAGCGTAGCCACTCCTTGTGCCTAAGACTCGACCTGAGGGCCGTAATGACCGTCTCATCCCGGTGTTCTAGGACCTCGAGGAGGGCATTGTAGAAGCGGGTGACGCACCCTTTGAAGGTTTCTTTGTCCCCGCTCTTTATTGTGAAGAGATGGTCGATGGTCCGCTTCTGCCGTCTGTTCCTGACAAAATGGCCGAGGAATTGGGTGGCAAGCTCATCCAAGGTTGAGATTGAGCATGGCGTGAGTCCTCGGAACCAGTCTCGTCCGGAGCGGATGAGAGTGTCCGGGAAAGCGCGACATTGGACGGCGTCGGAACAGTCCTGGAAACTCATCCTGGCTGTGAACGCGTCCAAATAGTCCTTTGGGTCGGACTTCTCATCAAAGAGTGAGACTTTCGGGTGCTTGTTCCGGGAGGAGACATGGACGGCGAGTATCTCTTCGGTGAAGGGCTTCGTGAGCGAGTCGGTGACATATTTAGCCCCGTCGCTTGAATGACGACTTTCTCGATGCATGCCTTCGATCTTCTTTTTTAGGGCGTCGAGTCAGCCGTGGTATCTCGATAATTCGGCGTATTTTGAATTTTGGACTCTACTGTCAGAGACCTCTGCCTGGCTACGGCCCCGATTACGTTCGATGAGATTCCTCAGGTCCTCTGGAGAGGTCATCTTCGAGCTGCCGTGACGAGTCCCATGCGTGCGACCCCGTCGAAGGAGGGGGTGCCGGTCATGCCTAGGCGCAGGCGAGCTGACCGGCATCTCCTCGGGAGGGATAGGGGCGCGATGGGGCTCGGGGCGAGGCGCTCTGGCGTAAGACCTCAGAGTTAAGCTGTGCGGCGCCCACCGGGTCATTGAATATGTCGGCCCGAGTGATTTGCGGCTACCAGAGACAGCGAGGCGTTGATCGGTCGTGCCGATGTGGGCAGAGTCTTCTCTCCTTCTGTAGGGGTCCCGGTCCCGAGGTAGGGGAGCGGCGACCTGGGGAGCTTGCCCGGCCGTTTGGACACGGACGAGCGCATCCACGACAGACATGAGT
The DNA here is from genome assembly GCA_030015575.1 of Agapanthus africanus. Lineage (NCBI taxonomy): Eukaryota > Viridiplantae > Streptophyta > Magnoliopsida > Asparagales > Amaryllidaceae > Agapanthus > Agapanthus africanus. Next base: position 87,895,286 of record JASDDO010000019.1, on the reverse strand, counting down.
CGATCTATCCAAGCGGATAGGGCGTGAATGGCGTTCGGGGGAGGAGGGGATTCTCCCTCGGTTCCGCTGCGGGGAGGACGACGGCTGGTGCTTGGATCGTCGCGGTGACCGCTCACCATGAAGTCGAGATCAGAAGATGAACTTTTGGTTGAGTGGAATCATGTTCCCACAGACACCGCCGACTGATGGAGCTCTGGATCTCCTTCAGATGTTATCTTCCGTTGATCTGCTACGAGAACTGATGGACGGCTGAGATTGAGTTGGAGGGTTGCCTCCTGGAGCGTGTGGATCTCAATATGTTTGTGTGGTTGAGGCCGAGCTACCTGCAACGAAGTCCCGGGTGGTTGTGCCACCGAGGACCCTCCGACGATCAAGTTAGACTGGGTATTTTGGCCGAGTAATGGCCTGTTGGAGTAAAATTGGCTTACCTGAATCATCTGAGAGAGGGGTTTATATAGTGGTGGCAATGGGCAGGAGGGCGCGAGATTCATGCCGGCCGTTACGCCTCTAGCGTCACGCCCGCGTGATAAGTGGGATCCTGCATTAATGACGAGACAGGCTTGTTAATGGGGGATCGTGATGGCGTGGAACGCGAGATCATGGGCGGCGGATATCTCGCACGGGGCGAGATTCGCGGAGCCGTGGCGGAGGCGTCTGTGATCAGCACTGTGGGTCGGTCGGTGAGACCAAGGAAGATGAGCTCGGCGGGAGGCTTGGGAATGAGCGGGTGGCCGAGACATCTTGGTTCTTTGATAGCTCGGAGGCGAGCCGGGGGTGGTCTGGAAGGCCACCGAAGGGCGGGATGATCCTCGGGCCTCGGGCCCGAGGTGTGATCCTAGCTGAAGTTCTTGATCCTTTCTTGTAGGTTCTGGAACACGTTATCTGCAACGTGTTAGCATCTGGAGTCACTGATATCGAGCATCATCAGTACCTAAAGGACCTAAAAGGCTAAAACTGAAGAATTTAATTACTGCACTACTAAAATAGGGGGTTGCCCCTATGGATAATGAAATCCGTTGGGGCAGATTTATTTTGGCCCTACGGATTAGTCCGTAGGGCCATACGGTTGCCCCTACTGTTCCAGACGTTTAATTTAAAAATATTAAATCATAATTTGTTGTTTGCCCCTACGGAGCCGCAAACCAAGGACCTACGGACTAATCCGTAGGGGCATCTAAATATGAGTTTAATAAAAAAGGCATATAATTTTCCTACGCTGATTATCTCCTCTCTCTCGCTCGAGCGCGCGAAACTCCCAAATCCCCAAATCTCGTCTCCGCCTCGCCGATCTCGTCGATCTCATCGCTGATCTCGTCGCCATTCTCTCTCTTTCATCGCCGATCTCGTTCCCGATCTCGTCGCCGTTCTTCCTCGTCGCCGATTGTCGATTGTCTCCTCCACCGAACAGGTAAGTAATTAAATCTTCAATTAAAGAAATTTTTGATTATTTTAGGGGTTGGGGTTGGGGTTGCGGTTGGGGTTCGGCTAGGGTTGCGGTTGGGGTTGGGGTTAGGGTTAAGGTTGGGGTTCAGTTGGGGCTGGGGCTGGGGTTTGGCTAGGGTTGCGGTTGGGGTTGGGGTTAGGGTTGGGGTTCGGCTGAGGCTGGGGCTGGGGTTAGGGTTAGGGCTAATGAGATATTGGTGGAGGGAATGGAGTGGATGAGGGACCAGAGAAATCCATAGAATCAGTGAGTATATAATTCACTGCTCTCATACCATAAAAGGAGGCAATATTATTTCTCTATTTCTTAATTCTTAAAATGACATAGATTACACCTTTTGATACAATTACAAAGGCACCACCCTGTATAAAGAAGTTACAACAAATCTATCTTATCTAACTTCATTCATGACCTTACATGAGATAGAATAACTTAGTTAAAATATGATCCTATCTTATAATATCAGCTCAAGGATGAGCATCAGAGAAGGCATGATTTGTTAGGATCCATTGGCACCAAATTTATTACTAGCTGTAACTTGTATCGAGAATGTGGTTAACATTTAGTCCTACATTGGATAAACCTCCATAAGGCTAGAGTATTTTGGATGGAGTCCCACTATATTAAAAGCACATGTGCATCCATATGTACGCTAATACGTTGTGAGCCCAAACCGAGTTTTATATGGTATCGGATCTCGGGTGTTTGTTGTTTATTCCACGTTGCACATGAGCTTTGAGCCATCGCACGTAAAGTCCTCTTTGTAAGGTGGAGTGTTGATAATGTGGTTAACATTTAGTCCCACATTAGTAAAACTATGGGATTCATATGAGTATAAGATATAAAATGGGATAAACCTCCATAAGGTTTGAGTCTTTTGGATGGAGTCCCACTATATTAAAATCCTATATGCATCCATATGTGGACCCATGAGCAGTGAATTATAATCTTTGTTTTTCTGGTAACATCTTCAGCATCATCGAGACTTAATTGCATTTGAAAGGAGGATATATATTCTTTCAACTTGAATTTATATTATATTCATCTTGTTTATTGATTTCTTTTTTATGTTGAAGATATGTATCTCAATCTCAAGTCTAATGCATCTTAGTTCTTTAATGCTCAATTCTTCATATATCTTATTCTCAAGTTGCAACTTGCAAGTAACTAAGCAAGTATTATTTCATAAGTTTAAAATCATGTTACATATACAACAAGAATACATAACAAACGCATCATTAGAGAGTGATTCAAGATGTTCAAGTTAAAACCAATATATGATACTCGATGATAATATGAAACTTTCATATTCTTATCGATACTCATATATGAAACTAAAAGCGCCACTTATTCCCCGTCTATCGGTTAACATACGTTTGATGTTCATCGTGACATAGAACTATACGAAGGTTGTTAAATATCGGACGGTATAGCTCGATACTAATAACCATCGTATAGTCTATGTGACGAGAAAATTCAATTGTATGATAACTGATAGATTTGTCCCGTGTGGACAAGTTAGGAATGTATAAAGCAAACACCTTCATTCACTTGTGTTTTCATCCGTTTCGAGATATTTCATCGGTACATTTCCGCTGGTTCTCCATGTACAAAGATAGATTAGATGTTCATTTCAACGTTGTTTCACAGCTTTGAAATAATTATCTATTCTATTACAGTGTAATCGGAGAACAGCGGGGAGGTGCTGCCGAAATTTACTCGAAACGGTTGAAAACACAAGCGAATGGGTGTTCGCTCTATACATTCTTAATGGGATAGAAGCCTTACCCCCCGACAGCCGAAACACACACATACAACAAGAATACACAACAAACGCATCATTAGAGAGTGATTCAAGATGTTCAAGTTAAAACCAATATATGATACTCGATGATAATATTAAACTTTCATATTCTCATCGATACTCATATATGAAACTAAAAGCGCCACTTAGTCCCCGTCTATCGGTTAACATACGTTCGATAATTTATTCTTTTCAACGACAAACGCACACACAAAGCATATACACTGATTTTCTCCTTTGTCAGTAACTATCCCGTTCTTAGATTTCTCAATATAGTCACCATAACCTACAATTTATATGTTATACAGTCTAACATGGCCCATGAGTACGTCGGTGTTAAGGACTGGATGTATGTGGATTGGCAACAACGTATGCAACCTAAGTTTGTCGCAGGAGTTGCTGCTTTTATGGAATTTTCACGCGCACATAATAAGATCGTGATAGAAAAGATTCTCTGCCCGTGCGATAGATGTGGCAATAAGTACTGGCAGAAAGTAGAATTGGCAGAGCTTCATATCGTAAAATATGGTTTTACTAGACGTTATACAACTTGGAAATATCATGGGGAAGGAGAAGAACGCAGTAATGCGGCAAAAGAAGAAGGAGAACACGATAATGCAGCAGGAGAAGAAGGATAAGACGGTAATGCAGCAGAAAAAGAAGACGGCAATTTATTTCCATCGGAAGAAATGGAGGATATGGTAGAGGCTGCCCTAGGTGAATCTATTCGTACCAAAGATGACATTCCTTCCGGTCAAGGACCGCGTGCGGATAAATATGAAAATTTCATGAATGATGCTAGAAAACCAATTTATGAGAATGCAAAGTATTCCACCCTCTCATGGTTCGTCCAACTTTTCCAGATTAAGTGCCTAAATGGATGGAGCAACAAGTCATTCACAATGCTTCTTTCGTTCTTGAAATATTCTATGCCCCTGAGAAATAACGTGCCCGACAGCTGGTACGGAGCCCAGAAGATGATGTCTGATTTGGTTCTAAAGTGCGAGAAGATTCAGGCATGTCCTAAAAATTGCGTGTTGTACCGGAAAGAGAATTCAGATTTGAAAGAGTGTCCAACATACGGAGAGGCCAGGTATAAGCCGAAAGATTCTGATAAGAAGCCTGATATACCTGTCAAGATAGCACGATACTTTCCCATAACACAGAGGCTATTCAGGTGCAAGAAAACAGCCGAGGCAATGATTTGGCATCACCGTGCTCCTCCAAGTGAAGATGGAAAAATGAGCCATCCAAGAGATTCACCGGTATTGAAGGATTTCGATAGGAGGCACGCAATATTCAGTAGCGATCCTCGCAATGTCCGGCTCGGACTGTCTAGTGATGGCTTCTGCCCATTCAACTATATGGCTGGAAGTCACAGCACATGGCCCATTGTAACGATAATTTATAATCTGTCGCCTTGGTTGGCTATGGACCAATCATACTTTATGATGCCTCTTCTTATCGACGGACCAAACTCACCGGGAAACAATATCGACGTCTATCTCCGACCTCTGATCGAGGAGTTAAAATCTTTGTTCATTGATGGTGTAAAGACTTACGATGCAAACACAAATACAACCTTCATACTGCGTGCGGCTTTAATATGGACAATTAATGACTTTCCTGCGTATGGAATGCTATCAGGTTGGTCCATACATGGTCACAAAGCATGTCCCCATTGCCATCAACACACAACATCGAAATTCTTGAATTTTAGCAGGAAGGTTTGTTATTGCGGCCATCGACGTTTCCTGCCTCTAGACCACCCCTACAGGTTAGACACTGTTCACTTTGATGGTCATCAGGAGCTTCTTGGACCTCCAGCCCTATTGTCCGTAGAGGACGTGACTGCTCAGTGAGATGGTTACAATAATATGACATTCGGGATGGATCCGACAAAACAGGTCAAACCGCCATTTTGGAACAAGTTAAGCATTTTCTTCGAGCTTCCGTACTGGTCAACAAATTTAGTGTGTCATTGTCTGGACGTCATGCATATAGAGAAGGGAGTATCAAAGCACATACTCAACTTGCTTCTTTGTAAAGACGGGAAATCGAAAGACAACCTGAATGCTCGGATGGATCTACAGGAGTGGGGAATAAGAAGTGAATTGCACCCTAGACCGGTAGCGGGTAAACCAGGCAAGTTTGTACTTCCTAATACCGCTTATCATATGTCACAACCGGAGAAGAAAAGATTCCTGCAGGTGTTGCATGATTTGAAAGTTCCCACAGGTTTCTCAGGATCATTCAGCAAGAAAATAAAAATTGTGAAAGGCAAGATCGATGGGCTGAAAAGTCATGATTACCATGTTATCGTGGAGCACCTTCTTCCATTAGCCCTCAAGACTTCTCTCCCCGAATCGGTTGGTCTAGTAATCAATGATCTATGTTGTTTTTTCAGATAGTTGTGTGCTAAAATACTGGAGGTTGTGACGCTGGATAAACTAGAAAATTCTATTGCGTTGATACTTTGCAAGTTTGAGCGTATTTTCCCACCGTCATTCTTCTATTTTATAATACACTTGACGGTTCATCTTGCAACTGAGGTTAAGTTAGCCGGACCGGTACAATATCGATGGATGTATCCCATCGAGAGGTACGTGGAATTTTTTGTTTTGCGCAATTTTTAAAATTATTGTTGTCCTGTATGCCCGTATTTATTTATTCAACATATTTTCTTTAGGTATCTCTACACTCTTAAAAAGTATATACGCAATAGAAATCGACCAGAGGGTTCTATCATGTAAGATTATCTTCTTGATGAAGCAACCACATTTTGTTCCCTCTATCTGGACGAGAACATTGAGACGAGACTTAACCGGTCTCGAAGAATTCAAGACGGGCCATATGGTAAAACCGATTATAAGAGGGTAGACACTATGTTTATCAACAAGATATACCGGTTTATCTTGCTTAATTGCGCATGTCTTGAACAAATTAGAGAGTAAGTTTTTTTAGATTAATTGTTATATTTGTGTTTGTATGTGTATGAAATGATATAATATTAATGTCACCCTTATTTGTCGAAAACAGAATTCATTTTAACGAAATACGTGAGGGGCATCCTGATTGGAACGATGAACGATTGGAAAAATATCATCAGGATAATTTTTGCGATTGGGTCACAGATCATGTAAGTTATTCGAATAACATGTTATTGCTATCAGTTTTAATCTAAACTTATATCGTTATGTATTTTTCGTAAAATTTGTTTTGTTAGATCCACGATCCGAACTTGTCTGCATCATTTGAGAGTGATTCAAGATTTTTATCTCAATTTCCTAGTATGGAGGTTGCATATTATAAAGGATTCGGTGTCCTTACAAATTTGAAGTTAAGGACATAGAAACATCTAGAACCACTCAGAATAGTGGGATTGCGACGGTAGGATCGGACGGTGTGATTTATTATGGGTACTTAAATTGTATACTCTGCATCCACTATCCCGGATGATCAGAACCCTTTTATATATTCCAGTATACTTGGTACGATACGCGAACCGATACGGATAAGTGGAGAAGCAATCTTGGGACTTGGAAAGATGAATATGGATTGACCAGTGTGAACACACTACGATTTTACGGTCAGGAAGATCCGTTTATCTTTCCGAATCAAGCGTTCCAAGTATAATACTCACAGTGTTTGAAGCATCCGAGATGGAGTGTCGTATGTCGTTGGAAACCCAGAGATGTCTACGATGTCCCAGAATTCGAGGACAGCGATGAGGATGAAGAAGAGAGAAGGCTTAGAGTGCTCCGACCGTCTGTCTTCGGCCGATCATGAAGTTACGTGGGTTAGAAATGATATCGATGATGAAATCCAAGTAGATATGTCTAATGCGCCCACGAAACGAAAAAGGTTATCAGTAATGTTATATTATTACTTCACATTTTTCGATCTATACATATATAGTCAATACTTGTAATGATTGTCTAATGCGTCCACGAACAGTTTATCTAGATTTGATGACGATGACGGGAGCAGCGAGGGGCGGCAGGAGCTCCATCCGCGGCACCGGCTGAGGCAGAGGCAGAGCGGTTTTGCAGCCCGGAGAGCTGCGTAGAGAGCTTCAAAGGGCCGGTCCTGCACCCAGATCGGAGACACCTTCGGATGCCTTCTTCCGTGTGGACTTTGCCACACCTCCAGGTATATTGCACGCATATCCATTTTGAATGTAATATTATAGATATTCATGCCTGTTCATATCAAAATTACTTATATTATCAATATTTGATTGTCTAGTTGTTGGTGATGCGTCCACATCAGGGACAGAGGCCGCTCCCGCACCTCCAGGTATGTTTATATATCATATAGTGCATGTATATTGATTTAGAATGCTATATCATAAATATACACACATTCCTTTTGCTCTTAGATAATTATTTTTTTTTATTGTCTAGCTGTAGGTGGTGACACCACCGCACCTGCGGGTATGTTTATATATCTTATAGTGTATGCATATTGATTTAGAATGTTATATTATTGATCTACACATTCTTTTTGTAATTACTTATATAATCTATTTTTAATTGTCTAATTATAGGTGGTGCGTCCATATCTGACACAGGAGCCACTCCCGCCACTTCCGTACCCTCCGCTCAGTCTGTAGGTTAGTATGAATAAATATAAAATATTTATTCATTTTACATATCCTCTAAAGAATAAATATGAACTTCATGGAAATTTAGCGTCAATGTTTATTTTCTAGTTGGAGGGGATGCGTCCGCATCCGGGACACCGGTTGTTCCTCACCGGAGGAACTATTGTCCTGCTCGTGCTGCTGCCCGGGCCCATGCTCGTGCTTTAGTCACCGGAGGTATATATCACACTTCAATTTTCGTTTAACTTTGATTTCTTAATACACCTTCGTCTTAATATTGATTGTCTTGATATTTCTTGCAGACGCAGGACCTCCCCATCCCCAGAGGGGGACTCGAGACCCGAATCAGTCCCATAGGCTGAGGCCTGGCAGAGCTAGGGGGAGGCAGCATTCCCCCTCTTTTTTACCCATGATTATCGCTATACCGGCGATCATGCCTAGTGGTTCGGCCGGTATATGGGGGATGAGAGCCGGCCCGTGAAGAACTATCTACTTCACGTTGAGTGGGGCGACCAGCACCGGCGCTCATTCGCTCTCTTCTTTGATCAGGCTCGGGTATTAATATATATTTTCATTTGATTTATCCAATATATTTATTATTAACACTTGCAATCTAATAACAATGTTTTTTTTGTATTTTCAGTTGGATTACGATTTTCAGCATGTATCCGACCCTGATCACCCTGGGAGGGTACTCGATCTTCATGCTCTGTACAATGGCCTGATGAAGAACACGTAGACCAAGGTCCGATACAACAGGAATGAGCTGAAGGCCGACTGCTACTCCCTGTGGATGGCGACCCCCGAGGCAGAGAGAGCGGCCCTCCTATCTACTCCGGCCTTTGCGAGAGTCGACGTAGAGACATGGCCTCTAGTGTGCGAATATTTCGACTCTCAACGCAAACAGGTATGTATTTTAAATGTAATTCATTGTTTAGTATATAATTTATTTTTTTGTGTTCCTTAATTAGAAAAATAAATGTGAATGCGTTGTGCAGAAATAGGCCGCTCAAAATATAGAGAATAGAAAGTCGGCAAAGAGGGGTCGCCCTACTTATACAGGTGGCTCGAGAAATATTACTCGTGCCATGGAGTTATCAGTAAATTACAATAGACCGGCCTTTGTGATATAATGCAATATTAAGAGTTATTTTCTAATATATCTAATATTAAGAGTTATTTTCTAATATTGTAGAGAGCTCAGACCCTGGCGTAAGGTGGTACACCGAGCGTGCTGTCCGCATATCTTGCCGTCCACGGCACCTCGACAGATCCCCCCACGGGCGAGCTTCGATACCCCGACCCCGCTACCCAGGAGTATTGTGTAAGTGTTAATATTTATTCAACCCCTATTTGAAATTTTAGTTTTGAAAGGTTTAAATTTAAATGATATACTTATATTTTACTGGTTAATGTGGGTGTTGGAGCGGGCGGTTGAGCAGGCCGAGGTATCGGGGATCGATTTTACCGGACATAACGATCCGATGCTGCTGACCCCAGTCCTGGACGCCGCACACGGAAGGCACCACGGAGGTTGGGAGAGAGGTCGGGGACTGGGCCCTAGCAGGGCCCATATGAGGTTGGACTCCACCCCGGCGGTTACTTCTCCGTCTCTGGTGAGCGACGTTTCCAGCAGGAACTGGAAAGCTTGAAGGCCACCGTTCAGGAGTTGAAGGAGATGCTGGTATGTATACTACTTAATAGTAAAATATTATGTCATATTATAGATAGCAACATATCCAATATTAGTACGTAGCCTGAGCTTATTTGGTTGTAGACTTAGCTTTGATTAATCATACATACATATCTAATTAAAATAAACCACGGTTTTCCAAACTAGATATCCAAACGAAGCCTAAGTCCCTAAGTATACATAGATTGGGGTTTCGAAATAACTTGATAATGATACGAATTCGAATAATACACAGTTCTTACTCTCTTATTACACACGTAGGTCCAGACGCGACAGGGTACATCGGCCGAGCCTCCACATGCATCTCCTTCGGCTGCGGCTCCGCAAGCCACTACATCGGCTGCGGTTCCGCAGACAGCTCCTATAGCTCCACTGCCCGCTCAGACTCCCGCAACCGCGGCTCCGCAAGCCACTACGTCGACGGCGGCTGCGCAGACCACTCCTACAGCTTCACAGCCCGCTCAGACTCCTGTACGCTCCGCATTGCATGATTTATTGACTCAGGATATATCCGAGGAGCAGGCGCGCCAGATTCTGGCGTTTATCAGAGGTGCAGCTGGACCGAGTTAGGGTAGCTTTTTGATTCTTATATTTTAAACATGTATTTATTTATATGATACATATTGTACTACATTTTGGACGATATTGATATTGGTGGTGTTTGCGTGTTTAAATAAATATGTAGTACAATATAGTACAATATGTATCATATAAATAAATACATGTTTAAAATATAAGAATCAAAAAGCTACCCTATCTCAGTCCAGCTCTACTTCTGATAAACGCCAGAATCTGGCGCGCCTGCTCCCCGGATATATCCTGAGTCAATAAATCATGCAATGCGGAGCGTGCGGGAGTCTGAGCGAGCTGTGGAGATGTAGGAGTGGTCTGCGCAGCCGCCGTCGAGGTAGTGGCTTGCGGAGCCACGGATGCAGGAGTCTGAGCGGACAGTGGAGCTATAAGAGCTGTCTGCGGAACCACAGCCGATATAGTGGCTTGCGGAGCCGCGGCCGAAGGAGATGCATGTGGAGGCTCGGCCGATGTACCCTATCGCGTCTGGACCTACGTGTGTAATAAGCGAGTAAGAACTGTGTATTATTCGAATTCGTATCATTATCAAGTTATTTCGAAACCCCAATCTATGTATACTTAGGGACTTAGGCCTCGTTTGGATATCTAGTTTGGAAAACCGTAGTTTATTTTAATTAGATATGTATGTATGATTAATCAAAGCTAAGTCTACAACCAAATAAGCTCAGGCTACGTACTAATATTGGATATGTTGCTATCTATAATATGACATAATATTTTACTATTAAGTAGTATACATACCAGAATCTCCTTCAACTCCTGAACGGTGGCCTTCAAGCTTTCTAGTTCTTGCTGGAAACGTCGCTCACCGGAGATGGAGGAAGTAACCGCCGGGGTGGAGTCCAACCTCATATGGGCCCTGCTACGGCCCAGTCCCCGGCCTCTCTCCCAACCTCCGTGGTGCCCTCCGTGTGCGGCGTCCAGGACTGGGGTCAGCAGTATCGGATCGTTCTGTCCGGTAAAATCGATCCCCGATACCTCGGCCTGCTCAACCACCCGCTCCTATACCCACATTAACCAGTAAAATATAAGTATATCATTTAAATTTGAACCTTTCAAAACTAAAATTTTAAATAGGGGTTGAATAAATATTAACACTTACGCAATACTCTTGGGTAGCGGCGTCGGGGTATCGAAGCTCGCCCGTGGGGGGATCTGTCGAGGTGCCGTGGACGGCAAGATATGCGGACAGCACGCTCGGTGTACCACCTTGCTCCAGGGTCTGAGCTCTCTGCAATATTAGAAAATAACTCTTAATATTAGATATATTAGAAAATAACTCTTAATATTGCATTATATCACAAAGGCCAGTCTATTGTAATTTACCGATAATTCCATGGCACGAGTAATATTTCTCTAGCCACCTGTATAAGTGGGGCGACCCTCTTCGCCGACTTCCTATTCTCTATATTTTGAGCGGCATGTTTCTGCACAACACATTCACATTTATTTTTCTAATTAAGGAACACAAAAAAATAAATTATATACTAAACAATGAATTACATTTAAAATACATACCTGTTTGCGTTGAGAGTCGAAATATTCGCACAATAAAGGCCATGTCTCTACGTCGACTCTCGCAAAGGCCGGAGTAGATAGGAGGGCCGCTCTCTCTGCCTCGGGGGTCGCCATCCACAGGGAGTAGCAGTCGGCCTTCAGCTCATTCCTGTTGTATCAGACCTTAGTCTGCATGTTCTTCATCAGGCCATTGTACAGAGCATGAAGATCGAGCACCCTCCCAGGGTGATCAGGGTCGGGTACAGGCTGAAAATCGTAATCCAGCTGAAAATAAAAAAAAAATTGTTATTAGATTGCAAGTGTTAATAATAAATATATTGGATAAATCAAATGAAAATATATATTAATACCCGAGCCTGATCCCAGAAGAGGGCGAATGAGCGCCGGTGCTGGTCGCCCCACTCAACTTGAAGTGGATAGTTCTTCACGAGCCGGCTCTCATCCTCCATATACCGGCCGAACCACTCGGCATGATCGCCGGTATAGCGATAATCAGGGGTAAAAAAGAGGGGGAAAGCTACCTTCCCCTAGCTCTGTCAGGCCTCAGCCTATGGGACTGATTCGGGCCTCGAGTCCTCCTCTAGGGATGGGGAGGCCCTGCGTCTGCAAGAAATATCAAGACAATCAATATTAAGACAATGTTGTTTTAAGAAATCAAGGTTAAACGAATATTGAAGTGTGATATATACCTCCGGTGACTAAAGCACGAGCCTGAGCCCGGGCAGCAGCACGGGCGGGACGATAGTTCCTCCGGTAAGGAACAACCGGTGTCCCGGATGCGGACGCATCCCCTCCAACTAGAAAATAAACATTGACGCTAAATTTCCATGAAGTTCATATTTATTCTTTAGAGGATATGTAAAATGAATAAATATTTTATATTTATTCATACTAACCTACAGACTGAGCGGAGGGTACGGAAGTGGCGGGAGTGGCCCCTGCGTCAGATATGGACACACCACCTATAATTAGACAATTAAAAATAGATTATATAAGTAATTGCAAAAAGAATGTGTAGATCAATAATATAACATTCTAAATCAATATGCATGCACTGTAGGATATATAAACATACCCGCAGGTGCGGTGGTGGCACCACCTACAGCTAGACAATAAAAAAAATGATTATCTAAGTAAGAGCAAAAGAAATGTGTGTATATTTATGATATAGAATTCTAAATCAATATACATGCACTATATGATATATAAACATACCTGGAGGTGCGGGAGTGGCCTCTATCCCTGATGTGGACGCATCACCAACCGCTAGACAATCAAACATTGACAATATAAGTAATTTTGATATGAACAGGCATGAATATCTATAATATTACATTCAAAATGGATATGCGTGCAATATACCTGGAGGTGTGGCAAAGTCCACACGGAAGGAGGCATCCGAAGGGGTCTCCGATCTGGTTGCAAGACCGGCCCTCTGAAGCTCCCTACGCAGCTCTCCGGGCGGCAGAACCACTCTGCCTCTGCCTCTGCCTGTACCGGTGCGGCGGCTGGAGCTCCTGCCGCCCCTCGCTGCTCCCGTCATCGTCATCAAATCTAGATAAACGGTTCGTGGACGCATTAGACAATCATTACAAGTATTGACTATATATGTATAGATCGTAAAATGTGAAGTAATAATATAACATTACTGATAACATTTTTCGTTTCGTGGGCGCATTAGACATATCTACTTGGATTTCATCATCGATATCATTTCTAACCCACGTAACTTCCTGATCGGCCGAAGACAACCCGTCTTTCGCAACAGACGGTCGGAGCACTCTAAGCCTTCTCTCTTCTTCATCCTCATCGCTGTCCTCAATTCTGGGACATTATAGACATCCCTGGGTTTCCAACGGCATACGACACTCCATCCCGGATGTTTCAAACACTGTGAGTAGTATACTTGGAATGCTTGGTTCGAAAAGATAAGCGGATCTTCCTGACCGTAAAATCGAAGTGTGTTCACACTGGTCAATCCATATTCATCTTTCCAAGTCCCAAGATTGCTTCTCCACTTATCCGTATCGGTTCGCGTATCGTACCAAGTACACTGGAATATATAAAAGGGTTCTGATCGTTCGGGATAGTGGATGCCGAGTATACAATTTAAGTACTCATAATAAATCACACCGTCCGATCCTACCGTCGCAATCCCACTATTCTGAGTGGTTCTAGATGTTTTTATGTCCTTAACTTCGAATTTGTATCCAAGGACACCGAATCCTTTATAATATGCAATCTCCATACTAGGAAATTGAGCTAAACATCTTGAATCACTCTCAAATGATGCAGACAAGTTCGGATCGTGGATCTAACAAAACAAATTTTACGACAAATACATAACGATATAAGTTTAGATTAAAACTGATAGCAATAACATGTTATTTGAATAACTTACATGATCTGTGACCCAATCGCAAAAATTATCCTGATGATATTTTTCCAATCGTTCATCGTTCTAATCAGGATGCCCCTCACGTACCTCGTTAAAATGAATTATGTTTTTGAAAAATAAGGGTGACATTAATATTATATCATTTCATACACACACAAACACAAATATAACAATTAATCCAAAAAAACTTACTCTCTAATTTGTTCAAGACATGCGCAATTAAGCAAGATAAACCGGTATATCTTGTTGATAAACATAGTGTCTACCCTCTTATAATCGGCTTTAACATATGGCCCGTCTTGAATTCTTTGAGGCCGGTTAAGTCTCATCTCAATGTTCTCGTCCAGATAGCGGGAACAAAATGTGGTTGCTTCATCAAGAAGATAACCTTACATGATAGTACCCTCTGGTCGATTTCTATTGCGTATATACTTTTTAAGAGTGTAGAGGTACCTAAAGAAAATATGTTGAATAAATAAATACGGGCATACAGGACAACAATAATTTTAAAAATTGCGCGAAACGAAAAATTCCACGTACCTCTCGACGGAATACATCCATCGATATTGTACCGGTCCGGCTAACTTAACCTCAGTTGCAAGATGAACCGTCAAGTGTATTATGATATCGAAGAATGACGGTGGGAACATACGCTCAAATTTGCAAAGTATCAACGCAATAGAATTTTCTAGTTTATCCAGCGTCACAACCTCCAGTGTTTTAGCACACAACTCTCTGAAAAAACAACATAGGTCGTTGATTACTAGACCAACCGATTCGGGGAGAGAAGTCCTGAGGGATAATGGAAAAAGGTGCTCCACGATAACATGGTGATCATGACTTTTCAGCCCATCGATTTTGCCTTTCACAAATTTTATTTTCTTGCTGAATGATCCTGAGAAACCTGTGGGAACTTTCAAATCATGCAACACCTGCAGGAATCTTTTCTTCTCCGGTTGTGACATATGATAAGCGGCATTGGGAAGTACAAACTTTCCTGGTTTACCCGCTACCGGTTTAGGGTACAATTCACTTCTTATTCCCCACTCCTGTAGATCCATCCGAGCATTCAGGTTGTTTTTCGATTTCCCGTCTTTACAAAGAAGCAAGTTGAGTATGTGCTCTGATACTCCCTTCTCTATATGCATGACGTCCAGAAAATGACGCACTAAATTTGTTGACCAGTACGGAAGCTCGAAGAAAATGCTTAACTTATTCCAAAATGGTGGTTTGACCTGTTTTGTCGGATCCATCCCGAAGGTCACATTATTGTAACCATTCCACTGAGCAGTCACGTCCTCTCCGAACAATTGGGTTGGAGGTCCAAGAAGCTCCTGATGACCATCAAAATGAACAGTGTCTAACCTGTAGGGGTGGTCTAGAGGTAGGAAACGTCGATGGCCGCAATAACAAACCTCTGTGTTATGGGAAAGTATCGTGCTATCTTGACAGGTATATCATGCTTCTTATCATAATCTTTCGGCTTATACCTGGCCTCTCCGCATGTTGGACACTCTTTCAAATCTGAATTCTCTTTCCGGTACAACACGCAATTTTTATGACATGTTTGAATCTTCTCGCACTTCAGACCCAAATCAGACATCATCTTCTGGGCTCCGTACCAGCTGTCGGGCACGTTATTTCCCGAGGGCATAGAATCTTTCAAGAACGAAAGAAGCATTGTGAATGACTTGCTGCTCCATCCATTTAGGCACTTAATCTGGAAAAGTTAGACGAACCATGAGAGGGTGGAATACTTTGCATTCTCATAAATTGGTTTTCTAGCATCATTCATGAAATTTTCATATTTATCCGCACACGGTCCTTGACCGGAAGAAATGTCATCTTCGGTACGAATAGATTCACCTAGGGCAGGCTCTACCATATCCTCCATTTCTTTTGATGGAAAAAAATTACCATCTTCTTCTTCTGCCGCATTACCGTCTTCTCATTCTTCTCCTGCCGCTTTATCGTGTTCTCCTTCTTCTTCTGCCGCATTACTGCGTTCTTCTCCTTCCCCATGATATTTCCAAGTTGTATAAAGTTTAGTAAAACTATATTTTCGCACGGGCAAAGAATCTTCTCTATTACGATCTTATTATGTGCACATGCAAATTCAATAAAAGCAGCAACTCCTGCCACAAACTTAGGTTGTATACGTTATTACCAATCCACATACATCCAGTCCTTAACTCTGACGTACTCATGGGCCATGCTAGACTGTATAACATATAAATTATAGGTTATGGTGACTATATTGAAAAATCTAAGAACGGGATAGTTACTGACAAAGGAGAAAATCCGTGTATATACTTTGTGTGTGCGTTTGTCGTTGAAAAGAATAAATTATCGAACGTATGTTAACCGATAGACGGGGACTAAGTGGCACTTTTAGTTTCATATATGAGTATCGATGAGAATATGAAAGTTTCATATTATCATCGAGTATCATATATTGGTTTTAACTTGAACATTTTGAATCACTCTCTAATGATGCGTTTGTTGTGTATTCTTGTTGTATGTGTGTGTTTCGGCTGTCAGGAGTAAGGCTTCTATCCCATTAAGAATGTATAGAGCAAACACCCATTCGCTTGTGCTTTCAACCGTTTCGAGTAAATTTCGGCAGCACCTCCCCGCTGTTCTCCGAGTACACTGTAATAGAATAGATACTAATTTCAAAGCTATGAAACAACGTTGAAATGAACATCTAATCTATTTTTGTACATGGAGAACCAGCGGAAAGGTACTGACGAAATATCTCGAAAAGGATGAAAACACAAGTGAATGAAGGTGTTTGCTTTATACATTCCTAACTTGTCCACACGGGACAAATCTATCGGTTATCATACGATTGAATTTTCTCGTCACATAGACTATACGACAGTTGTTATTAACGAGCTATACCGTCCGATATTTAACAATTTTCTTATAGTTCTATGTCACGACGAATATCGAACGTATGTTAACCGATAGACGGGGACTAAGTGGCGCTTTTAGTTTCATATATGAGTATCGATGAGAATATGAAAATTTCATATTATCATCGAGTATCATATATTGGTTTTAACTTGAACATCTTGAATCACTCTCTAATGATGCGTTTGTTGTATATTCTTGTTGTATGTGTGTGTTTCGGCTGTTGAGGGTAAGGCTTCTATCCCGTTAAGAATGTATAGAGCGAACACCCATTCGCTTGTGCTTTCAACCGTTTCGAGTAAATTTCGGCAGCACCTCCCCGCTGTTCTCCGAATACACTGTAATATAATAGATAATCATTTCAAAACTGTGAAACAACGTTGAAATGAACATCTAATCTATTTTTGTACACGGACAACCAGCGGAAAGGTACCGACGAAATATCTCGAAACGGATGAAAACACAAGTGAATGAAGGTGTTTGCTTTATACATTCCTAACTTGTCCACATGGGACAAATCTATCGGTTATCATACGATTGAATATTCTCGTCCCATAAACTATACGACGGTTGTTAGTATCGAGCTATACCGTCCGATATTTAACAACCTTCGTATAGTTCTATGTCACGACGAATATCGAACGTATGTTAACCGATAGACGGGAACTAAGTGGCGCTTTTAGTTTCATATATGAGTATCGATGAGAATATGAAAGTTTCATATTATCATCGAGTATCATATATTGGCTTTAACTTGAACATCTTGAATCACTCTCTAATAATGCGTTTGTTGTGTATTCTTGTTGTATGTGTGTGTTTCGGCTGTCGGGGGTAAAGCTTCTATCCCATTAAGAATGTATAGAGCAAACATCTATTCTCTTGTGCTTTCAACCGTTTCGAGTAAATTTCGGCAGCACCTCCCCGCTGTTCTCCGAGTACACTGTAATAGAATAGATAATCATTTCAAAGCAGTGAAACAACGTTGAAATGAAAATCTAATCTATCTTTGTACACGGAGAACCAGCGGAAAGGTACCGACGAAATATCTCGAAACGGATGAAAACACAAGTGAATGAAGGTGTTTGCTTTATACATTCCTAACTTGTCCACACGGGACAAATCTATCGGTTATCATACGATTGAATTTTCTCGTCACATAGACTATACGACGGTTGTTAGTATCGAGCTATACCGTCCGATATTTAACAACCTTCGGATAGTTCTATGTCACGACGAATATCGAACGTATGTTAACCGATAGACGGGGACTAAGTGGCGCTTTTAGTTTCATATATGAGTATCGATGAGAATATGAAAGTTTCATATTATCATCGAGTATCATATATTGGTTTTAACTTGAACATCTTGAATCACTCTCTAATGATGCGTTTGTTATGTATTCTTGTTGTATGTGTGTGTTTCGGCTGTTGGGGGTAATTCTTCTATCGGTTATCATACGATTGAATCTTCTCGTCACATAGACTATACGAAGTATTTAAATAAAATATAAAGTAACTGATATAACATGATTTTAAACTTATGAAATAATACTTGCTTAGTTACTTGCAAGTTGCAACTTGAGAATAAGATATATGAAAAATTGAGCATTAACGAATTAAGATGCATTAGACTTGAGATTGAGATACATACCTTAAATATAGAAAAGAAATCAATAAACAAGATGAATATAATATAAATTCAAGTTGAAAGAATATATATCCTCCTTTCAAATGCAATTAAGTCTCGATGATGCTGAAGATCTTACCAGAAAAGCAAAAATTAAGAGACAGAATCAAGTCTCGATGCTAAAAAGAACAAGTTTAAGGGTCAACAGAGCCCCAATTTTATTTTTTTTGAGGATTGTTAGTTGATGAATACTTGTTTTTGGAATGTGAGAGGAATCGCTATGATATAGAAAAACAGAGAAGTTCAAATTTTCTGTATTATGGAGCCTATGGTGGACTTCTCAAAAGCAAAATATATTGCTCAATCTACAGGCTTTGCACAAATATGGGGGAATTTGTCTAATAAGATTTGGATTTTTGTTGAATCTACTGTTCAGGCTGATATTATGAAATCTTCAGATCAATGCCTTGCAATGAAAATTGTTCACAATAATACGTTTTGATGGAAAATTTTATATAACTGCTTGGGACATTATTCTTTTGATTGTCATGACCCTAACCTTAACCCTAACCCCAGCCTCAGCCCCAGCCGAACCCCAACCCTAACCCTAACCCCAACCCCAACCCCAACCGCAACCGCAACTCCAGCCGAACCCCAACCCCAACCGCAACCCCAGCCCCAGCCCCAACCGCAACCCCAACCCTAACCCTAACGCTAACCCCAACCGATGCCTAACCCTAACCCTCATCGGTACCCAAACCCTGAACCCTAGCCCTAAAATAATCAAAAATTTCTTTAATTGAAGATTTAATTACTTACATGTGCGCGTGGTGGAGGAGACAATCGATGCAATCGGCGACGAGGAAGAACGGCGACGAGATCGGGAACGAGATCGGCGACAAAAGAGAGATAACGGTGACAAGATCGGTGAGATCGGCAACGCGGCGATGAGATTTGGGGATTTGGGAATTTCGCGCGCTCGAGAGAGGAGATAATCAGCGTAGGGAAATTATGTGCCTTTTTTTATTAAATCCATATTTAGATGCCCCTACGGATTAGTCCGTAGGTCCTTGGTTTGCGGCTCCGTAGGGGCAAACAACAAATTATAATTTAATATTTTTAAATCAAACGTCTGGGACCGTAGGGGCAACCGTCTGACCCTACGGACTAATCCGTAGGGCCAAAATAAATCTGCCCCTACGGATTTCATTATCCGTAGGGCAACCCCCTATTTTAGTAGTGGTTTGATAGCCATGCAAGATTTGGAGCTTGAGCTAGCTCGATGTGAAGACTACATTCTTGCATGGTGATTTGGTAGAGAAAATCTACATGTAACAGCCTAAAAGTTTCGAAGTTGAAGGTAAAAAAGACCAAGTTTGCTTGTTAGAGAAGTCTCCCTGCGGTTTTAAGCAGTCACCAAGACGTTGGTATAAGCAGTTCGACTCCTTCATGAAAGAAATAGGGTTTACGATAAGTATGGGCGACAACTGTGTATATTCGAAAAATCTCGCCGATGGTTCTTTACTTTATGTTGATAATATGTTGATAACCGCAAAATATATGGTTAATATTAAGGTTTTGAAGGAAAAGCTGAAAGGCAAGTTTGAGACCAAGGATTTGTACACGACCCGACATTTTACATGTTAGTGGTGGGTAGCGTTGTGTATGCTATGGTTTATACACAACCCGACATTTCAAATGTTAGTGTTATTAGTCGCTATATGGTTTCTCCTAGTAAGGATCATTGGTAAGCAGTGAAATGGATATTACGATACCTACGAGGTACGTCTGACGTGGGGTTGGTGTTTGGAAAGAACGACAACAATTTGGTTGGATTCAACGATTCCAGTTATACGGGTAATCTTGACAGACAAAAGTCGATCACCGGTTATGTGTTCTCCTTGGAAGGATGTACCATTAGTTGGCATGCGTCGTTACAGCCTATGGTAGCGTTGTCTACGACGGAGGCGAAATATAAGGTCGTTGTTGAGGCCGTTAAGGAAGCACTCTGGTTGAAGTGACTATTTTCAGAACTTGGTATTTCAAAAGATACTATAATAGTCTACCATGATATCCAAAGCACGATTCACTAAACAAAAAAATCGGATGCATCATGATAGGACGAAGCACATTGTCATGAAGTATTGGTTCATGTAGGAAGTTATTGAGAAAGAAAAGATTATTGTGAAGAAGGTTGGCACAACGGCTAATCCGACCGACATGTTGACAAGGTCTCTTTTAGTTAAGTTTAAGCACTGCTTAAACTTAATTGAAGTGCATCGCACTCATTTGAGCCCTTGAGGGATTTAGTGGTGAAGGTGGAGCTGTTATTATTTTGATGGAGGAGTTTGTCGAATGCGGGGCAAGATGGAGATTTGTTAGATGTGCCTCACATTCGATCCCCTAAGATTTCCTACTCGAAGATCCGGAGTTATCACGAATCTACATGGAGATTTGATGTCATCTACATGTCAGACGTCTGACAGTCTCAGCGCTAGACGTCTGCCTCTTCTCTGTATGCACGAGCATACTTTGGGCAGACGTCTGCCTCGATGAGGTTTAGACGTCTGTCGAGTGCTCTGTTCTTTTGGAAAACAAATCCAGACGTCTGTCCATCTCTTGTTCAGACATCCGATTTACGCTCTATCAGTTCGTGACTAAATACTAGACGTCTGCTGATTCCTTCAGCAGACGTCTGCCGTATGTCTGGGCTAGATATTTTCTTAATTAGGAAATTAGTTTTTTGAGAAAATCTTTTATATGCTATATATATGATAGTTTATTTTAGACCTAAATCTGATGTCTTATTAATTTGTATTCTCCATCAATTTGTACTTCTCCGATATTTGATTATTAATAAAGTTTTGCTTTCGCCTAATTAATAAGTAGTCGTATTTCTATATTGCTTGTGATTTGTTCTCTTTTCTATATCGTTTGGTTTGAGTTTTGTGATCGTCTAATACGCAACAAATTATATGGAAGAAATCTAGAAAATTAAATCCATCTTGGCAAACCAATTCCCTATCTAGTCAAGTTAAGAAGTGAAGTGAACATCCTTTGCGAGTGATGCTGGGAGAAACTAGAAAAATCCATATGCAGTACGGGTCCATAATCAAGTATATAGGAAAGATTTGAATGAATATCTCACAAAATTATTCAATTCATATCAGCAAGTAACAACGACACTCACAATTGAGTTGAAGTCTCACGGTAGAATTGCTGATGAGATCTTTACGTCGGTCATTTGCTCCAGCTTCTTCGTAATTTCCAGCTCCAATATTGACATTTGATGCTTGAGCTTTAATTATATTGCGCTGGGATTTTAGCCTTGATATGTATCTATATTGCACTACCAACAAGTAAAGCTTTTTATCAAATTATGTCCATGTCACGTGTGCTGAGCAAAGATCAGACATAAATTATATAGTCTTATCACTATAGCAGCATCGATAACGGTCTCGCATTCCCCTTGAGCAAGCAAAGTCACTTGGTAGGACTAAAGGATTGAATTCACCACTACACCACGAGTTTTTGCATCATCATCATACTGAATTGGGTAAATTGTCAGGAAAAAAAAAACCAAACCCTTTTTCAGCTGTCAAAAACCCCTTGACCTTAAAGCTGTAGTCAGAAACCATCTTGAAATTTTTCCCACAGTATCTACTTAACAACCTGCTATATCTAACTAATTCATACAAACCTTTTAAATATCGCAAGAAACAGTTTAGATATCACAGGCAACCGCTTAGATATCACTTGCTACTGTAATTTAATATAATTTGAGGAGGTTTTATGAAAAATAGTTTTGATAGATTTTCAAAATACACCTCAAGTATTTAATTATCGTATTTAGGATTTTCGTGGATATAAATTTTAAAAGATGAAATATTCTAGTGGATATAAATCTAAATTGAATAGTATATTATTTTCATGTAATTCGACCTGTATTGATTCTTAATAGTATTTTTATGAAATTTTGTGATTCTTTTCTTTTGATTAGAAAACATGTAATATATTATATATTTAAAATAAATATTTTGATAATATTTATATATATATATATATATATATATATATATATATATATATATATAATTATTAAAAATAGAATTTATTGATTAATAGAAATCACGTTTTCTAAGAAATTGTAATAAAAATTCCATCAAGATCGTATGCTCCATGAGAAGATCTGCATCTCGTCCTACTAGTCCGATGGATGTGCGATAACCCGCACCAACCAAATCGGATTCTCCAAAATGATTTGTAAGAACATAATTGTATGAAATTTGATTAAAACAATTTGAAGAATACGGTTTTGATAGTTTATGGTATTTAAATGTAAAATTCTTTTTAACCACAAAAATATCGTTCTCAAGCCATCGCAATAGACCCACGTGTAAAGGGATTCTTCGCAAATCTTCGATCAAGAAGTGGTGGAGAGCCCGAGATCGCGAGAGATGGGGATCTCCCGCTTGAGATGAGACTGCAAGATTGCATCTTTTCGCCACTTGTTAGGGTTTTATTGCATCAAAATCCTCTTCATCTCTTTGCACTAAAACCCTAACCCTAGAAAAAATTTCAGATGTTTCTTCTTGCTGAGTGTGCTCTGTTCACGCCTCTACAGAAATAGGACTTTCAGAAATTGACACGTGTACGGATAAAGTGCACAAATGGTAAGCGGGTACTCATCTCTGCACGTGAGATGCACACTCCCACCATTTTAGTGAAAAATACGTATTTTAAGGAATTTTTTCTCGCAACGATCAAGGATTTTATTGTAATAAAAGAACCTAACTTTTTTTTAATGAAAACCCATGGTAGTTTATGGTATTTTAATGCAATTCGTACTTTTGATTTATTAGTCTTTTTTATTGATTTATTAGTCCTTTTTTAGAACTTTTTCTATTTCAAAATAATTCACCTTTTGGAAATTAATTTTTAGGAAAAGACCATCCCAACATATGCATTGTATGATTAACTTATAAAGTGTTGTCAGTTGAAATCGACACTTAGACGGTTGAAGTCTTTTGGTTGAAATAGTATAGAGTTTTTAAATATTTTTGCTTGGTCTTATGAAGACTTTTCTTTCGGAGGGTCATCCAAAGAATCAAATTCAGTTTGAAGATTTTTCTTCCATTTTGCATTAATAGTAAACACAAAGATAAAGGTATGAAAAATAATATAAGATCTATCGCCTCTTTGCTTAGAAAGAAGGGAAAAAATCAAGAGAGAGAACAAAAAATTGGAATATAACTTTTAAAAGCTAACTAACAAGTTTACACATTGTGCAATGTCCAACAAAATTCGAGTTTGTCAACATGGTGCCACAGCCCGCCAGTTGTAACTTGGAACGTAGTGAATAATTTGAACCTAAGATTAGGATATTGAAGTGATGATGCTTAATATTGGCGATCTCCAAGATCAGGACATATGGCAGGTGACGTGTCTCATAACTCAGAAGAAAGGGCCCACAGAGGCCGACCAGGCCATCCTGTACCCGACCTGCAAACACAAGCCGGCCCTCCTGAGGCCCCCCTGCAGATTGGCCTCCTCGGCCCGTAGCTCGCGCTGAGCTGCCACAAGACCTGGACTTCTCGGCCTCCTCGCTCGTCCCGAGTTTCAGGCCGTGACCGTCTTCCTTGGCCCTACGACCAAAGTCACCGCTCACAGGCGTAACCGCCGCTCCGTGAATCTCGCCATGCGCAAATTCTACGCCAGCAACATCCCACGTTCCACGCCATCAATCCCCGTTAATGGGCGATCCGCTTTCTACGCGGGCGTGACGTCGGGGGCGTAACTGCCGGCGAGATCCTCGCACCTGCTGCTGCGTGCCACCACCGCTATATAAACCCCCATCACAGAGAGGTCAGGTAAGCCGTTTTTTGTTCTTTTAAGTCGTTACTCTGCTCGGATCTCACCACTAACTTGGTCGTCGGAGGGTCCTTGGTGGTACCAAACCACCCCAGGACTTCTTTGCAGGTACTCGGCACCAAACTCCTCATACCACATCTTCTACCCAAAACCCATTGAGACCCACACGCAATAGAAGGTAACCGTCTAAGCCCACCAGGAGATCAGCGGAAGACAAGATCTGACGGAGACCCGAAAAGGACCTCCATTAGTTGGCGCCATCTGTGGGAAAATCACTCCACAAAACACAAAGTTGGCCTTCCGATCTCCGCCCAAATAGCAAGCAGCCACCCTGAAGATCCCGGGACCAGCCGCCGCCTTCCACTCACCGAAGGCGGGGATGAGCCTCCTCCAATGATCGTCATCAACGCCCTCGCAGGCCGGATAGATCGACTGCAATCCCTCATGGAGGCGCTCGCCCGTGTCCAAACGGCCGGGCCTGGTCCCTAGATCGCTGCTCCTCCGCCTCTAGAGGGCTCTGCCCCTGTCTGGGCTGCTGACCACCAGCAGGCAATGACTCCTGGCCATCGATCTCTCGAGCCGGCGCTCCCTGAGGCTCGCTGGATGCCCCACGGCTCCACACCAAGATCCGCCGCCAGAACGCCCCGTCCCGAGCCTCCATGCGGCCCTTATCCCCCTGAGGAGATGTCAGTCACCTCGCCTATCCACAGGCATGGTCGACACCACCACACTCAGCGGGGCCGCACAGAAGGGGTTCACCTCGTCGGTTCCAGAGCCACCTCGCCTCGGGATCTAAGACGCCTCATCGAGAGGAACCGAGGCCGCTCCCAGACGCAAGTCACCCGCAGCGGAGGCCAGGGATCCCAAGGCGTCGATTCCTTGGGAAACCACGGTCGGCTCGACGCCCTCGAGAAGAAAATTGAGGGCATGCACCGGAAGACTCACCTCTCGAGCGACGGGACTAAGTATACCTCCGATTCGCTCACGAAGCCGTTCACCGAGGAATTGCTCTCTGTCCACGTCTCCTCACGCAACAAGCCCCCAAAGGTCTCACTGTTCGACGGGAAACCGACCCGAAAGACCATCTGGACGTCTTCACCGTGGGGATAAGCTTCCAGGATCACTCCGACGTCGCCCAGTGCAGAGCCTTTCCGGCTACCCTCATGCGCGCAGGTCGAGACTGGTTCCGGGAGCTCAAGCCCCGCTCAATTTCGACCTTCGACGAGCTAGCTACCCAGTTCCTCGGCCATTTCGTGGGGAACCGTCGACAGAAGCGCACGGTCGACTACCTCTTCAAGGTTAAGAGTAGGGACAAGGAAACCTTCAAGGCCTACATTACCCGTTTCTACAACGCCCTTCTCGAGGTGCCCGAGCACCGGGATGAAACCGTCATCACAGCGCTTAGATCCAGTCTGAGGCACAAGAAATGGTTACGCTCCTTCGCGTTGGCGCAACCTAAGACCATGGCCGAGGTCACGGCGTGGATCGAGTGCGAGATTCAGCTGGAATCCGAGGTGAATGCTAACCTCCCCCAGGCAGAACGGACCGACCAGAAGAAGAGGGCTCGGGAGGAGAGGCCAGAGCGTCAACAGCCCTACCAACCGAAGTTCCAGGAGTATACCCCCCTCAACGTCTCCCTCGCAGTGTTGCTGGAGGAGGCCCAGAACGAGGGGTTCTCCAAGTTCCCTCCGATCCCGCGTCAGGCCGCAAAGCGAACCCGGGGCCCCTACTGCGCTTTCCACTGGGTACTAGGCCTCCCCCCCACATTCAATGCACTGGCTACACGCGCCGTTGCCCCAACCGTTCCTATTCCCCTGACCGTTCCCATTCCCCGCACCTACGGCTGGACGGTCGGGCAACACCTCGTCAAGATTCAACCCAGCAGCTACTCTGCTCGGTCACCCCTGGTTGGTAGCTCCCCTACTGCAACGCCAGGGATCGGAAAGCCCTCCTAGAGACAGTCGAGCCCGAGGACCCCTCACTCGGCTGTCCCCAGCGGGCAGCTTCCCTGCCACAACGCCGGGGATCAAAAAGTCCTCCCAGAGGCAGTCGAGCCCGAGGATCCCTCGCTCGGCTATCCCCCGCGGACAGCTCCCCTGCCATAACGCCGGGGATCAAAAAGCCCTCCCAGAGGCAGTCGAGCCCGAGGATCTCTCACTCGGCTATCCTTCAGGACAAAATCCCTCGCCAAGAGGCACCGGGCAGTAACCCTGCCCGGCCAAGGGTCCTTGGTAGGCTTCTACAGCCCCTCCCGCACTAAGGACCAAAGTCCTCCCAGAGACAGTCGAGTCCTTGCTCGGCTATCCTCGGCTGGTAGCTTCCTACCACAACCGACAGGGATCAAAGTCCTCGCAAAGAGGCGCTGGGCAGCAACCCTGCTCAGTCCCCGTTCTGAAGGATCAAAGCCCTCGCAAGAGGCAACAGAGCAGCTACCCTGCTCGGTCAACTCCGGCTGGCAGCCCCTACCCACGACGCCAGGGATCGAAAGCCCTCACAAGAGGCACCAGAGCGGCTGCCCCGCTCATTCATCCCAGGCTGGTAGTTTCCTGCCCACGACGCCAGAGGTCAAAGCCCTCGCTAAGAGGCAATCGCGCAGCTTCACTGCCCGGTCATCCTTTGTGGGCTTCTTATAGCCCCTCGAAGGCAGTCGAGTCCTTGCTCGGCTATCCCCGGCAGGTAGCTTCCCTACCGCGATGCCAGGGATCTGAAGCCCTCGCCAAGGGGCAGCCGCGCAGCTTCACTGCCCGGTCACCCTTAGTAGGCTTCTTACAGCTCTTCCAGCGCTAAGGACCCAAGCCCTCGCTTGGCCATCCCTGGCGGGTAGCTCCCCTACTACAACGCCAGGGACCAGAAAGCCCTTGCAAGAGGCGTCTGAGCATCTCCCCTGCCCAGTCGCCCCCGGATGGTGGTCAATGCTCGGAATCAGAAATGCTCGTCGGCCCGTGGAGGATACAAATCCCAGTGAGGGGCGTCAGGTTTGTCCAAGTCCAAATGATCTCCCCTCGACTCCGGGGCCCTATGGGGATTCCTTCTCGGCAGCGCTTGGCATGCTCATCGGCCAGTGATTGAAGTCAACTCGACGGACGATCGCCAGGCAGATGGCCAACCTGACATGAAAGCACAACGGTACAGACAAAAATATCTCGCAAACAGATGGAAGAGTGCAATTCTATGGAGCCGAAGAAAAACTTTATTACTGCCAAAGATAAAGTTTTACAAAGGGTATTTTTTGGGCTCCCCAGCCTTACAAAATTCAAGAAAACAAAATAAAAGGAGGAGAACAGGGGCTCTATGCCATAGGGCCAGGTACGACCTCGAGGTCCTTGACCTCCACCACGTGGCTCGCTGGGTCCTCGGCAACCTCCTCGCCAGGAACCTCTTCCCCCTGCTCGTCGGCGCCTACGAGGGGGAACTCGGCCCGGAGATCTGCGTCGGCGAACTCCGGCATCCGGGACTTAACGGAATCGAGAGCGTCATGCCAAATGCGGGTCATGGCCACGACCAAGTCGTCATAGAAGTCCTTTGACTTCTTATAGCCCTCCACCGCCTTCGATTCGGCCGACTTGGCCGCCTCGGCCGCCGCCCCCAGCTCCTTCCGGAGGGCCTTCACCGTCCTCTTCAGGTTGCTGGAGAGCACCTGGGCGCCCTCGAGCTTGCCCTCGGTGATCGCCGCAGCCTCGCTGTGCCGGGCCACCTCCCGTTTTCCGGCCTCCACCTCGCCTTCCAAGGCGGCGACCCTCGCCGACACCGCCTCCAGCTCCCGCTTGGAGCTCTCTTTGCAGCGAGGCGAACTAACCTGCAGCCTCCAGCGCCGGGGCTACCACCTCGGCCTCCATGCGCAGGGTGAGGGCTACGTGCCGGAGAACCTGGAAAACACGGAAGAGATCAGAAAGATGAGGGGAGCACTGAATCTCACCATGAACAAAAAAAAACTTACCTATACGGACTCCTGGGCGATGGACGCCAGCTGAGCCCTGAGGGTCCCCCCAGGGACTCTACCCCCTGCCGAGGTATTTATCTCGTGCAGAAGGCTGTCCGCCACGGACAGTCCCGATGGCACCGCAAACCGGAAGCCCCCTTCCTGCACCATGGTCGGTGAGGACCGGCCCGGGAGGGTCTTTTGGAACTTCTCTTGAGCGGCTCCGAGGGAGAGCCGATCTCCTCTTCCAAGGCCAAGTCTTCCTGAATCAGGGCCCGCTTCCGACCCGATGCTCTGCTGGGACCCGGGACGGGATCCGCTATCGAGCGCTCGCGGGACGCCGCCACTGGAGCGGTAGCAGCCGGGGCGGGCTTCGCACGGGAAGAACTGGCGCCTCCAGCCCTCGTAGGCTGCCTCGGCTGGCGCATGGAAGCTCTGAGTGAGGCGAAGTCCATGGATCCTGCACAAAACAAATACCCAACGAATCAGCCACACGAGCAAGACACAAGCCAACAAGCTAACCTAACTTACCGACGAACTCAACAGGGCTGAGTCCGGCCCAGCTCAGAACCCTCTCGGACAGCAGCACGTCAGGTCGGGGATGGGCTCCCACGATGCCACCCTCACCGCGGCGGGGTCATTGGACTGGTTCCCCGGCAAACATTTCTCCTTTGACCACTTGGTAGGCACAAGCCAGTCCTCGCCCTCAGGAGGGGAAACGAAGAAAAATTTCTTTTTCCAGTCATGAATGGAAGAGGACAAGGTTATGACCCCGGTCCCGGCAGCGCCCCCTGGCCGCTTCCTGAAAGTGAGATAAACCCATCTCGGGTCGCCCGCTTGACCACCAGGGTGACTCTTGAAGACAAGGGAGGAATCGAGAAGGGGAAGACTGAAGGGAACCGCCTGTAACTTCAGGCGGATCAAGAACCCGAGGAGGATCCTCCACGAGTTCGGCACTAACTGGCCGAGGGCCAAACCGAAGAAATTCAGCACGGCGACGACCTCAGGAGAGAAGGGCAGGCGCATCCGCCCCAAAAAGCTTCCAAATACAGGGCAATCTTCCTGCCCCATACCTGGTCTGCCCTCTATCCCTCCTTGGCCAGTCGAAGCGTGTAGCGCGAAGGAATGTGGAAGCGAGCCTGAGCATTGGCGAGCTCGTCCTCATGCCTCACCCAGCACGAGGTGCTGGGGGCCACATCTGCCTCTTCCTCCCTGGAGGCGGCCCCCGCCTCACGATCCCGGGGAGAGGATCCAACCCCTGCTCCCCGAGGAGACTCAGACATAACTAAAGGGACCCTAGCACCTACTCCTACAACGTCTACTGATTCTACAGAGGAAGACATCTAACCTTGGGAAAGAAAATCTTCAAGGGCTGAAAACGGGAGAAGGGAGACGAGCGCCGAGCAACCAAGACTTGAGAGAGGAAAATATGAAGGAGTAAGGGCCCTAGAGCGGGCCCCACCTATGTTTATTGCTGCATACGGCCTCATCCAACGGCGCCAGTCATCTCCCGCCGAAACGGCTCCTCGTGCCCAGCGGCCCCGATCGCTCCACGTGTCAGTTCTGCGATGGGCCGCGTCCCATCAGACGCCGCAGGCCTGCATGCGTCGCATCAGCCAATCGACGCTCGACACGTGGACCGTCGCTTCAGTTGCAGAGTGCACGATCCGGCGCACCTTCTTTAAATGCAGAGATCTCGCCTTGATTCGCTAGCGGAAAAGACAACCGACGGCCCAAGGACTCATCCCGACAAAACCCTGGAAATGAGCTCACCTCGGGGGGGCCGGCAGTCCACTCCTGACCCGACCCGCTAGCTGGTCGGGACAAGAGTGGGGGGCTAATGATGATGCTTAATATTGGCGATCTCCAAGATCAGGACACGTGGCAGGTGACGTGTCTCATAACTCAGAAGAAAGGGCCCACAGGGGCCGACCAGGCCACCCTGTACCCGACCTGCAAACACAAGCTGGCCCTCCTTAGGGCCCCCTGCAAATTGGCCTCCTTGGCCCGTAGCTCGCGCCGAGCTGCCACAAGACCTGGACTCCTCGGCCTCCTTGCTCGTCCCGAGCTTCAGGCCGTGGCCGTCTTCCTCGGCCCTCCGACCAAAGTCACCGCTCACAGGCGTAACCGCCGCTCCGCGAATCTCGCCATGCGCAGATTCTACGCCAGCAACATCCCACGTTCTACGCCATCAATCCCCGTTAATGGGCGATCCGCTTTCTACGCGGGCGTAATGTCGGGGGCGTAACTGCCGGCGAGATCCTCGCACCTGCTGCTGCGTGCCACCACCGCTATATAAACCCCCATCAAAGCGGGGTCAAGTAAGCCGTTCTTTGCTCTTTTAAGCCGTTACTCTGCTCGGATCTCACCACTAACTTGATCGTCGGAGGGTCCTTGGTGGTACCAAACCACCCCGGGACTTCTTTGCAGGTACTCGGCACCAAACTCCTCATACCACCTCTTCCACCAAAAACCCATTGAGACCCATACGCAACAGAAGGTAACTGTCTAAGCCCACCAGGAGATCAGCAAAAGACAACATCTGACGGAGACCCGAAAAGGACCTCCATCATGAAGAATTCACATTTGACATTTTTTTAAGAGCAAAAGAGAGACTACATGTAAGAATTAGACAAAATATTGCTGACATCATCAACATCATTATCTAAGGAGTAATACTTTACCTACCAGCTTGAATACCTACCGCAATCTATTCAAGAGACAAACATCATTGGCCCAGTTATTTGACACTAGTCTCTAGGTGATGATGCTCACAAGTGGTATCTCCTCAAGATTTCGACACATGGCAGATGACGTGTCCCGAATGCTACGGGGGTGGAATAAATTAGTCGTATTAGGAGGATTTCTTAGGATTTCGTCTCGAGGAACGTGTCCGACCTTCTAGGGGACCTCCCTAAATACATTCCATCTTCACCCAAGAAACTACAAACAGCTCGTCTCCGAGCTATCTCATACTCCCGGCTCGTCTCCGAGCCGTCTGGCGTACCGAGCTTGCTCGGACTTCCGGCTCGTCTCCGAGCCGTCTGGCGTACCGAGCTTGCTCGGACTTCCGGCTCGTCTCCGAGCCTCCGACGTGCCGAACTTCCTTGGCCTCCTCCGACCCACTAGGAGCGTAGATCCCATGCGCCCCGCAACGGCTCCGCGTATATCGCCAAGGGCAACACTGACGGCGAAGATCTCGCACCTGCTCGTTCCATGCGACCACTATAAGAACCCTTCTCTCAGACGACTCAGGTAACTCGAATTATCTCAATACGCAGCTGCTCTGCTCCTATTTCTCGGCTTTAACTTGATCGTCAGAGGTTCCTATGGTGGTCACCCATCCCGAGACTTCTTTGCAGGTAGCTCGGCGTCCAACACCAACCCATTAAGATCCACACCCAACAACTCCGAAATCAAATCTTAGCCGTCCAAGATCACCATCGCAGGATCGACGGAGGACAGCGTCTGAAGGAGATCCGAAGCTCCATCAGTTGGCGCCGTTTGTGGGAACGAAAGACTTATTTTGTTCCACCAAGAAAAGCTAATCTTCCGCCCTCGATCCAATGGCGAGCGACGACTGTAACGATCCAAATACGAGCCGCTACAACGGAGGCCGGAGCGGCTCGCCTCCCCCTCCTAATGCCATCCACGTCTTGTCTGCCCGGATAGACCGGCTTACGACGCTGGTAGATGCCCTCGTCCGCGTTCAAGCGGCGGCCCCTTCCCACCAGAGCGCGGCTCCCCTTCCCCGGGATAACAACGTCCGCCGAAGGACAGACGGACACACTCAAGCCCTCGATCTACCTCACCCTCATCACAGCACTACTGAGCGCCGGTGGGCCGACTCCGGCCACCTTAACCCACACGTAGCGATTGATTCCATGATTGTCATGCCCCGCTTCCTAGAGTACGGTAAGGAGACATGACGGGTCACACGACGTATTTACTCAGAAGTAAACACGCTAAGCGTAAATAAGCAATATAGTAAATTACACAAGTAAGACATGAGATGTAAAAGAACAACAACTTTTATTTATTAAACATCATTTACAATACAACTGGAAATGTAAATACAAGACTGAAAAGCAATGCCTAAACAATGACATGAACTGAAAGTAAAGTATATACAAGTGACTAGAGCTCTGGGTCTTCTGAGAACTACTCCAAGTCGTATGTGCTGGGCTCGATCTCTAGAGAATCAGGTTCTCCTAACAACATTCCAAAAAAATAGAAAATGAATGTCGTCAGCGAACAATCGCTCGATAAGTCCCAAAGAGAGATAGAAATAGACTGAACAGGTAATGAGAATATAATTGATATAATGTTGATAGTTATGTTAACGCAGTTGTTTGTAACTTGGTACAGAATATTCCAGTGTATATAAGAGGAGTCTAGCTTACCCTGTAGACTATGGTATACGGATCACAAGGCCCCGTCAAAACCCACGGGACAACGGCAACAGATGTTTAGATTAGGTGTATTAAAGTGACCGTCTCATGCCACTTTTAAAACATTTCGTACCAGTCTACCCCTTTAAAATCCCGTAATGTATTTTGTATTGATGTGTATTGTTTTGTTTAATAGATGTAAGACTTGCCGAAACCATGATATCAGTAGTTCATGTAAACGGAAAGGATATAAACGGATAGTCATGTAAACAATGTCAAATGTATATCCCTGGTTCGGTCAAATCAATTCATGTTGATATAGATTGTATTCTGGATAAAAGGATTCATGCTGCATTGGAGTTATATTGAATTGTATACATGGATGGATTGATTTCAGATTAGACCGAGACTCCGACTGAGTTAGACACTTAAACAAAATTGAAGTCCTGAATTAGTTTTGGAGTTATCGGTAACTGCTGCACATGGACGGCAGGATTTGTGACTTTTTCTAAGTCAATTACCGTATTGATAACCCCGTTTTAGTTGTCTACCTTAAATAGGAAAGCACCCAAATTCTCCGGCTCCCCGAGGCTCAAGAGAACTGGTCCCGCTTAAACCTATATTTATTAGGGTCCTTATTGTAATTTAATATAACTTGAGAGAGTTTTATGAAAATAGTTTTGATATATTTTCAAAATACACCTCAAGTATTTAATTATCGTATTTAGAATTTTTATGGATGTAAATTTTAAAAGATGAAATATTCTAGTGGATATAAACTTAAATTGAATAGTATATGGTATTTTCATGTAATTTGACCTGTATTGATTCTTGATGGTTTTTTCATGAACTTTTGTGATTCTTTTCTTTTGATTAGAAAATATGGAATATATTATATATTTAAAATAGATATTTTGATAATATATATATATATAATTTATTTATTAAATAGAAATCACGTTTTCTTAAAAATTGTAATATAATTCCATCGAGATCGTATGTTCCATGAGGAGGTCTTCATCTCGCCCGATGGATGTGCGATAACCCGCACTAACCAAATCGGATTCCCCAAAAAAGGCTGTAAGGACATAATTGTATGAAATTTAATTAAAATAATCTTAAAGAATACAGTTTTTAATAGTTTAGGGTATTTTATCGTAAAATTGTATTAATCCCAAAAATATTGTAAAGAGGCAATCGTGCTATGTCATGATGAGTGTTGTGATGAGGTAGGTCATTAGCTCGTGAGTTTTCTAAAGGTAATACAAGTAATATGAAGAAATAATATCGAATAGAAAGTTTGTGGTATTTAACCGTAAAAATGCAATAAAAGTGTTTTTATATGGAGTTTTGAATTGAAATTTGTTTCTAATTATAGTTTAATGTTTAACAAACTAAGTACAATGATTTAGATAAAGAGTTTTTAAGAAAAATTGTTAGTTTAAGAAGTCTTAGAGATGGATGTCGGTATAACTCCACTTACCGACATTATTGAAAAGAAAAAGTTTAGAGAGGTGAAAAAAAGATAGTAGAAGAGACTTACTGATTTAGGGTAAAGAGAAAGGATGGAGGAAGATTTTGAAAGCGTCGTGGAGTCGCGGTGTCGCCGGATTTGTTCCGAAACGTTGCCGAAACTTGACCTTGAGCTAACTCCACTTGTACAACTTTTTGGCTTAGAAAATTTTGAATGTTTTGATGCTAGATTCAGAATGAGGAGGACTAGGGTGTAGGGTGGTATTTATAGGATAGAATTAGGGTTTAGGGTATTAAACATGAGAATTAAAATGTATTAAAATTTTGATTTTAAAGCTCATTTTAATTCTCTGTTAATGTGCCAGAAAATCAAACATAAGAGGAGTAGTGGGGGTTAGCCAAGAGGTGTTGGGCAAAAATTGAGGGTATCACCAACGGTTTGGACCGGCGGTGCTGGCCCAAAGAGAAATCTCGCCGGCCAATTGGGGTAGGTCTGGGCTTGGATGCATGCCACGTGTCGGGGTCTGTGTGTACAACATTTTCCACATGTTTGATTTCTGAGACTTTTCATTTTTACGTGTTTTACACGTGTAAACTTTTGGGCTTCCAAAAAGTTAAAAAGAAAAATCATCAAAAATAATATGTGGCTGGAGGGATTTGAAAACAGGGGTTATGTCACAGCAGTGTAAGGCTTTACCAATGAGCTACAAGTGTTTTCTTTCTGTTTAAAAACAAATCAAATTTATAATTTATGCTCAGGATTTACAAATACCCCATTTGTACATTAACTTTAAAAATTTTCTGTATATTAAAACAGAGTCGTTACATTCTACCCTCCTTACAAAAATTTCGTCATCGAGATTTACAATTATTTAAGGACTAATTTACAAACAAGTGAGGGTATCTTGCACGCATGTCATCTTCTCTTTCCCACGTTAATTCTCCTGGTGAGTCTTTCCTCCACATCACTCAAACCAAGTTTAATTTTTTGTTCCAAAGTGACTTTACCTTTTTGTCCAGGATTTCAATGGGTTGTTGCTCACAAGATAGGTCCGTCTGTACCGTAAGCTCAGAGTGATCAAGAATGTGACTGGGGTCACTCATATACCTTCTGAGTTAGGATATGTGGAACACATTGTGCACTCCTTCCAATGAGGGTGGAAGTGCCAAGCAGTATACTACTTCTCCGACTCGTTCGAGTATGTCGAACGGTCCAATGTATCTCGGACTTAACTTACCCCGCTTTTTGAAGTGAATCACTCCACGGTTTAGAGAAATCTTCAGAAAGACATGATCTCCCGGTTGGAACACCAAGTGACGGCACTTTGCATCAGCCTAGTGCTTCTATCGAACTTGGGCTATGCGCATTCTTTTCCTGATAGTGCGAACTACATCTACAGTTGCTATTATCATCTCATGTCGAAGGAGTTCTCTATCTCCGATGTCGTCCCAACTTAATAGTGAACGACACTTCCTTCCATATAGAGCTGCAAATGGTGTCATTCTAATACTCGCTTGGTATCCGTTGTTGTATGAAAACTCCATAAGATGTAGGTAATTTTCCCACGATCCTCCGAAATCTAGTGTACAAGCTCTTAGCATATCTTTAAGGATCTGAATCGTTCGCTCAGACTGTCCATCTGTTTGTGGATGGTAAGCTGTGCTAAAGTTCAGGCTTGTTCCTAAGCTAGCTTGCAGACTCTACCAAAATTGCGATCAGAATCTGGTGTCACGATCAGAGACAATTCAAACCGGTATTCCATGTATTCTCACGATCTCCTGCATGAGTTCATGGGTATCAGAGATAGTACACTATAAAGAGTTTAAATCTTACTTAGATTCTTACCTCTATGTATTTCTTTGATAGTATCTCGGTAGATTGGCCAACTCGAAAGGGAATAAAACAAGCCGACTTTGTGAGTCGATCCACAATAACGCATACAACATCGTTACCTTTCGTGCTGAGAGGAAGTGCAGTCACGAAGTCCATGGTAATGTGTTTCCACTTCCATTCTGAGATAGGTAACGGTTGAAGTAAACCAGCAGTCCTATGATGTTCAGCTTTCACTTGCTGACATACCAAACATTTGGCTACGTTACTGGCTACTTCATGCTTCATTCCATGCCACCAGTAATGTTGACGTAAAGCTTTGTACCTCCAGGATGTACTGAGTAGGGAGAGCTGTGAGCTTCTTTCATCAATTCTTCCCGAACAGAACCTTGTGGTACACAAAATCTGCTTCTGTATCTCAAAGATCCATTTTCATGGATGATGAAATCTGTTCTAAGTCCACTTTCTATTTGTTCTCTGATCTTTTGCAACTTGGCATCACTTGCTTGAGCTGCTTTGATCTAATTGACAATTGTAGACTGAACTTGTAAGTTCATCAAACTTGAAGCGTTACCTAACATGATCACTTCTATCTCCATCTGATGCAAATTTTGCTGTAGCTTCCACTGTGCAGTGAGATTCATTGATAGTGGTTGGCGACTAAGTGCATCAGGTGTTACATTCACCTTCCCTGGATGATACTGTAGATTGATGTCGAAGTCCGCCATAAGTTCTAACCATCTTCTTTGCCGCATATTCAACTCTTTCTAAGTAAATACATACTTCAGACTTTTATGGTCTGTGTAGATATCTACCCGTTCACCAAGAAGATAAATTCGCCGAATTTTGAGAGCAAAGAGAACGGCTGCCAACTCTAGATCATGCGTCGAATAGTTGCGCTTATGAACTTTCAGTTGTCTTGAGGCATAAGCTACAACTTTACCGTGCTAATGTAGAACACATCCTAATCCCTTACCGGATGTATCGCAATGCACTACAAAACCTCCAGATTGGTCCGGTATGACGAGAATAGATGATGATGCCAATCTTGACTTGAGTTCTACGAAAACTTGTTCGCATATTTCTGACCATACGAATTCTTCATTTTTACGTGTGAGCTTGGTCAGGGGTGTTGCAATCTTCGAAAATCCATCAATAAATCTTTGGTAGTATCCTGCTA
Organism: Agapanthus africanus; assembly: GCA_030015575.1. NCBI lineage: Eukaryota > Viridiplantae > Streptophyta > Magnoliopsida > Asparagales > Amaryllidaceae > Agapanthus > Agapanthus africanus. Next base: position 87,858,028 of record JASDDO010000019.1, on the reverse strand, counting down.
ATCCCAAGAAACTTCGAATGTCCTTCACTGAGTAACAACTCCAATTTCAATGTACAGAAAATTATTTAAAAGTTAATGTACAAATGGAGTATTTGCAATCCTGTGTACACTATAAGTATTTGAACTGCTTTTGAACAGCAAGAAAATACTTGTAGCTCATTAGTAAAACCTTGCACTGCTGTGACGTAGCCCCTGTAATCAAATCCCCCTAGCGACATTATCTTTTTATTAACTTTTTCTTTTAATCTTTTAGAAGCCCAAGGGTTTAAACGTGCAATACACGTAGAATGATGAGTTACAGAATAAACAGACATGTGCACGAGGGTATATGAGACGACGGGGACACATGACACAAATCTGGAGCCCTCTCACCGGTGATCGACCGGCGACGCTTGTGTTGGGGACCGGCACCGCCGGGCCGTCCGTAGGGGATGCTCCCCATTTTTCATCCGAGCACCCCTTGGCCTACCCCACTTTTCTCATGTTGTTTATTTTTTCTGCATATTTTCCAGAGAATTTGTCACGCGCCGCTTCCCAGAAGAAGGTGAAGGATGACGTGGCAAAGTCCGCAACTTAACTGTGTTGTAGGTGGTCTTTTCAATACAGTTACGTTAAGCGTATGAATATCTAACATGTAGGGAGTATACCAAAATCAAAGTAATAAAAGCGAAAGGCATTATTTCCATTAACCAAACTTTATTACATCCCAAAAGAAAGAGTAAAATAAACGAAGTAGTTTAATTACATCAAAGAAGAAACAAAAGCCCTAAACATGTGGGCAGCAACAAAAATTAAATCTAGCTAAACTTCCATCGTCAAGTCTGCATAATCTTCATTAATTGGCTTCACACCTTGATCCTCGCCTTAATACTCATCCTTATCTGACGGACATTCCAAAGATAGAGGAAGAAAAGGAAAGTCCGTCAGCGAGTTATACTCGGGTAGGATTGCCTCATAAGGAAGTAAAGGTATAGAAACAGACATGGGTGTATAAATGCACTGAATATGATATACATGGGTATAAAGTTATGAGATTATATTCAAATTAGATATGTTGACAGAGGTACATGTGAATATGAGTAGATTGTGTGGGGTATATGTTTGGTAAAAGTTCAAGTCAAGTCAAACGGATATTAAGTCTAAGAGTTAGATCAGGTTAAACAAGGTGTGTATGGATAGAATTGACTGGTGAACATACTCGTATCCTTGAGGTATCCCATGAATAGCTGGAAGCAGTATGAGCTCGTGCTCGTGCCTGGGGTGGCAAACAATGCGGTAGCGTGAACATTCCCGAAAGGTGTCCCATGACTACGATGGAGCTTTGTCTAGCGTGAATATCACTCAAGTGCACAGGTATTACCACCCTTCAGTTCTATAATAAACAACAAGTCTAAACTGGTAATATATCTACATCCAAGATACTGAATAATTCGTGTCTCACAAAGAAAGGTAGATAAGATGACAGGTGTATAGCACATGATGTGAGTTTAGTGTTGAGTATCAATATGTATTGTATACATTTTAGTTTGTTAAACAAGGGTCTGGATACTCACGATTATTCCGTTGTGGCCACGGAACAACAACTGGGGAAGTGAAATGTACCGTTTCACTTCCCGGGATCATGATCGAGTAGTAGGGGAATCCAAGTTCCGAATCTCCTTGCCTAATCAAACTACCCATTCCCGTGGTTCAGTATAAAGGTTTTGACGAATTAGAGTTAGTGTGTATACCTCTAGGCATGGAATTTCCACATTGTATGTTATCCACATATTGGATCATTCGCCCTCAAATAGGGTTAGTATTCGCCCGAATATCGGGTTAGTATTCGCCCGAATATCGGGTTAGTAGTCGTCCACACATTGGACTGATCACCCTGCCTGCAGGGATCTTCATATATAAGTATTCCATACCTAGGTCCGCGCATTCTAACCCTAACCGTATCACGTGTCATGTATGTCATAAACTTGTAATCAAGAAGTTGATCTCATTTAATATGGTCTTCCACAACCGCTCGTTTTGTCTTGTTATCTTTTAAAATTTGTAATGTACTTTGTGTTATCTTATAGAACACTTAGTTAATAAAGGATAATAGTGTTTAATTATCTCCATTGTTTATAAGAAAACCATGATATTTGTAATATTTATCGTTTTGGAAACCCATAATATTTTACTGAGAAAATATCCTTTTAATAAAAGGTTATGGTATTCGTTTGGAAATTATCTTTTAATAAAGTTTTAGATATCCTTTTAGAAAATATCATTTATAAGGGTTATGTTCTTTGTTGAAAATAGCCTTTTAGTAAAAGTCAAGGTATTTAAATGAAATTATCTCTTTTTAGGATGGATTGAGATATTTTATTGTAAATAATAATTTTATGAAATTATAGTGTTTTAAGTTTGATGTAACGTTTTAGAAAATACGTTCGTGTTGGCAACCGCTGCACATGGACGGCAGGATTTGTGTCCTTTTCAAGGACGATTGCCTATGAACCACGAGGTACTCGCATAAAACATTACCCTATTATTAGGGTAACTCATTAAATTTTAGTTAACATTCTAAGAAGAATTAATATAAAAACATCCTTTCGAGTGAAAGGGGCTAAGTTGGAAAAACCATATGCCGTTATTTAAATTTAGTATTATCCCCTTTCAAAAGGTGAAGGGATTTAACAATATTATAGTAGTTGAAGGAAAAACGTAAGTAAAAATATATATCTATATCATATCTAAAATAATTATTCCAAATATCTTAACTCATGTGGATATTTTAAACAAATATAACCTTTTAACAAAACGAGGGTATTTTTGTGGAAGAAACCTATTTCGAGATCACCAAAATAGCATGGGTGAGTATGGGTATGTAAGGGGTGAACTAATACTCGTGGGTTATAACTTTAAGCCTGTCACATTCCATGTTGTATGAAGGTGCAATATTTTTTTGATATATAGGAGTAATTAAGGAAACCATTTTAATCATGGGTTAAGATTATAATCATTAAGGGGTACAAAAGTATAGGCATGCAAGAATATTGTAACATCATTTTAATATGGGCTTGATGATTAGAAGTTGGAATTAAGGTTATTGAAAAGGAAGAAGGCGACAGATGAGTGGAGTGAGGCGGATCCTACCTTTGATTAGAGTTGGATGTAGATGCGTCGAAACGTAGGCTTGTACAAACTCCTCAATAGCTGAGCCCTTAGATTTTTTCTTGGTGATTGGGTGGAGCCGTAGCGTCGGCGTCGTCGATACGAAGGCGTGGGTATTTTTTTCAGAATTTTTGGAGTTCTGAGGTGTGAGTAATCAATATTTGAAGTGCCTATTTATAGGGTTTTTCACCAACCATAAAATCCAAAAATTCAGTTAAAATCTCTCAAAATCCGCGCCGCCTAATCATTCAGAATTATCAGCTCGTGATTGCCGCCGCCGCCCTTTATCTCAGTCGTTGGATCATGATCCAATGGGCGAGATCGCGCCTCCGCCGCCTGCCACGTGCCCGTGTGGAGGGGGATCATGCGGTTTCGCGTGGTCCCCACCACGTGGGCGCCACCGCGCATTCTGGGCCATTGGATCTTGTATCCAACGGTCCAGATCAAGGGGATTAACTTAATTATTTTTTATATAAAAATAATAAACTGTTTATTGTTTAATATTTGAATTTGGTTTTTAAGAAAATTGTTTAAAATAGTTAAAAATACGGGAAAATTATGGAAAAATTTCAGAAAATATATTTTATTGTTATCTTTAGTATAAAAATAATTTTGGGCTAAAACAAAATAATATACCCTATATCTATGGTTTTAGCTAGTTATTATAATTAGTTAAAAATCAAGTTTATCCTTAAAAATATTTTTAATTACGAATTATGATCCTAATTGATAATAAAATATTTAGAGTTTTTTAAGGCATTATAAAATTTTATTAAAACATTTTAAGTCTAGAAAAACAATAAATAGATTTTAGAAAATTCCTTTAATCATATTTCAATGCTTTGAAAATTATTAACATTACTTTAAAAATATTCTTCTATCAACGAAACACGTAAATAATTATTTGATAGTAGAAAATAAAATAAAATATTTTTTTTATTAGGTATTAGAAAACACGGTCATTACAGAATTAAAATTGAGCATTACACCATGAATTAATGCATTTTAATTCTCAAATTCATACCCTAAAGCCTAATCCTACCCTATAAATACAATCCTACCCTTTGGCACTACTCATTCTGAAATCAGGTGCCTAAATTCTGAAAAATTCTCAAGTCCAAGAAGTTATGCAAGTGGAGTTAGAAAAGGGCGAAATTCCGACGAAGTTCCGAAGAGATTCCGGCGACGAAACAATACCCCGACGCTTTCCGAAATTTCCCCCTTCTCCCTTCTATCCTTATAACCAGTAAGTCCTCTCTCCCCCTCTCTTTTTCTATTCTAAAACTTTCATTTTTCAAAACCCGACAGAAGCGGAGTTAATCCGACTTCCGATTTGTTTTTCTTCAAAAATTCGATTTTTCTTAAACCATAAAATACCATACTCTCATATAATATTTAATAAATATAAATAAACACATCAGAACAAGTTTCATCTCAAAAGAATCCTTTATGCAACTTTTATAGCATTTATACGATAAAATACCATATACTTTACATTCGACATAATTCAACATAATTACTTGTATTACTTTAGAAAACCAACAAGGTAAGGACCTACCTCATCACAACACACTGTTTCCTCCAATCAGAGCAAAGCTCTATTTGAAATTCAAATTTCAAAATTGAAGCAACGCTTCAGATGCAGCGCCAAGTGCGCTGCGCCCTAGGAAGCGCACCATGTGTGCGCTAGTGCTAAATGCGCTGCGCTCTGAGCAGCGCGCCACGTGTCAAACACGGGTGAGCTAGCGCAGCGCACGCTGCACTCTGAGCAGCGCACCACGTGTCAAACACGGATGAGCTAGCGCAGCGCGCGCTGCGCTCTGAGCAGCGCACCACGTGTCAAACACGGGTGAGCTAGCATAAGGTGCGCTGCGCTCTTGTCACGACCCGAAGTTTGACACGTGACCGGCACTTAACCACGTAACGTCTACAGGCGTAACGTGACTAAGTAAGCCGAAACCCAGAAATCAAAACCATTAAAAGTAATGGGTGTTGAAAACATTTGTTTAAAAACATTTGGAAAACCTTAAGTAGTTTAGTAACATTCTTTAAAGTTCAAGTTATTTTCTTAAAAAAATTTTGGCAGCATTTGCTTTGTAAAACTAACATCGAAATCGGGTACAAGACAAGATATGAGTAAAAAGATAACAATATAAATAAGCATCCCAAACGGGAGCAATCACGCCCAACGGCGGAATCAAACACCACAAGAGTAATATACGACGCCGTAGCGAAGAAATGAGCAATAAATGGAAAACATCACAAATGATAAAAAAACTACATAAGTAAAGTCGGCTCACACGAGCTCGACACCAGAATACAAATAATATACATTATCGTCCTCACACTGTCTCTAAGTCAAATACATATAAAGGTAGATGGAGAATACTAGATACAAAAGTATGTATACAATGGAAATAACCGGATACAACAACCCACCTAACAGCAAAACAGCTCACGCACCAACTGCAGTGGTATCCGTAACCAAAAAGATGCAAGAAGGCAGCCTGCCGCGACTACTCTGAGGGGAGATCTGCAAACACTGTGGCATAACGGGGGTGAGTTGCCAACTCGTGAATAGGAGATAACATATAAAGGTAATCACGAGTATGCACGTATAGCGCTACTCTAACATATGCCAGCAGATAATATCTATACGCGATGAGCAGGATGTGCAATAATCATGCATAAGTACTCTATCAGGTAATATGACTACAGGATGAGATAAAATAATGAATGCTGAGCATAGGATAAAATAACATCTACACGGAATGTCAACGTGGAAAATATAATCGGTGTCCATCAATACACCCAAATCCCAATAAAACTCACGCGACGTCATCCTCATCGGCCCTCAAATCCTGTAAATCTCTGAGAATCGCGAATGCCCAACATCGACACTCAAAATACCATGAAATAATCGTGTCCAGCATCGACACACAAATCCTCATATATCGGGCTCCGTCAGTCCGGATCGGCCCACGGGCTCCGTCTGCGGAATCGGTCCTCGGCCCCGGCAGTATGGGTCATCCCATATCCATCTATCGACTCTGGTTAGTATCATCCGGATAACTGCCAGGTCCAACCAATCACCGGTAGGTAGTATTCCCACTGCCAGGCTCACCGTCTTGCTACACAGCAGATCCATTCTCGTCCCGGGGTACCATACCGGGTCCACCATGTACCCGCAATCGGCCTCGTCCACTCCTCGAATCGGGTTTCACATGTCACTCTCAGCACCGAGATAACACATGGTGGACGCACTGAAATATCATATCAAGAGGAACCGGGTTTTCAAAACAGTGCATCTTTTCTTAAATAACCCCACGGTCCTCAAATCCAGAAATCACATGAAATCTAAAGCCAATGCGTAAATCCATGCGATGTAATATATGCATCATAAGTCATACTATGAGAAAAAGGGAGAAACCGCTCTTTAAGTAGATTCAGTTTTTTAAAAGGTATCATGCGGTCCCCAGTTTTTACCAAAAATCAGCTTATCTAGGTAGGTACAGTTTGAATATGCATAAGTCTGGATATGCAAATGAGTATGTGCACAAGTAGCAAAATCATGTCACATCATATATCAGGTGAGCTACAATATACTGTTTATGGCAATTCTATAATGTGAGTGTCATGGCAATTACTAACGGTGTGTGTGTAACATGCAGATTAGTGCTCGTGCAACATGAACCGTTAGTAACGGTGCGGTGTGTTATTAATTCTAAGTTCATATACATATATATATATATATAGCAGGAACTACAATATGCAATTAAGGTATATGGATGCAAATATGCAACTACTATAGCCTATCAAGCCCTGACGCTTAACGCCATATGGGCGATTTCCCCGTAGATGTTAAATCTACTCACCGTAGTCTCGTGCTAGGTGTAGCCGATGACTTGTTTCCCCTTCTTCGCGGCGTCCGTCGTACTCGCCTGCGAACCTAGAATTTCACAAGAAATACACATAAGCTCAAATCTACAAAAACGCGACATTAAAGCCAAACGAGAAACCCGCGTCGCGAACTAAACGCGTGTGTGTGCGATACGCTAAAACGTGTGATTACGCGCCTGAAGCTACCCCGACACGTCGCGATACGCAGAAAACCCCAACCCACACACGTGTCGCGAAAGTTAAAATTGTAGGAAATAGGGTATTTGGTTCCAGATTTTCCTACAGAGAGAATTTAACAAAATTGCATGTACCATAAGTCTTAGAATAGTAGCAGACACCAACAGAACAAACCCCAACATCTAGGTCCCCCATCTGGCCGCAATTTGCGGCCAGAATGAATATTCCGGTGGCCCACCTAGGGAAATGTGCTCCCGTGTTTTGTGTGTGTTCTCTAAACCTAGTGTACATGCTCCAGTAAATACAATTTTTGCCTGAAGCAAACGAGGTACAAGCAGATTACAATAGAGCCCAAAACCTAGTTAAAAAGCTATTTTGACACTATATCGATACATTAGGGTACTTTAGTGCAACCTGAAACAAACCCTAGGTTAAAACAACACTATAAGCACATAACTAAGCTAATCACGCCATAAAAATGTTAACTTATCACAAGCTTCACTAATTTCCCTTCAAAATCACATAAATGCACAAAAAATACGATTTTTAGGAACCAAAACTACAAGTTATGAACTAAGGTGTTAAGGGTGAGTTTGATACCTTCAAAAGATCCTAGGGAACTCAATTTTCCAGCCCTTGCCCTCAAATGCACTGACTTGCCACCAAAGTCCACAAAGAAGCTATTTTTCCAAGGTTTTTGTGAAGTGAAAAGGGGTTTTTGTGTAGGGTTTGTATATGGATCAAAAGAGAAGCAAGCGAAGAAGAGAGTGATGACGATGATGATGCTGCAGCTGCTGCTTCTCTGCTGAGAGCAGAAAAAATGAGAGGGAGAAAGAAATGAGAGAGAGAGAGAGAGAGGTGGTCAAAAGTCAAGCCATCTCACCTAATCCAACCCATACCTCCCATTTCCTAATTTAAATTTTAAAATGAGGGTTTGACTTGGTTAATGGTGGGGAAAAATAGAACCATCCAAGAAAATGAAAATGGGTTACATGCTAACACTTTTTAACCTAAGTCACAAAAATGTGATAAGTGTGCATGTGCATACTAAACCTAGCTTAAGAAAGTAATTAAGGAAAAATTCTAACCAAGGTGAACACAAGTTAAATTATAACTAATAAACCCCATATATATATATATAAAAACACCTCTCATCACAAGTAGAACTGGTTTACAAAAGAAATAAGTTTTACGGGTTTTTATGAAAAACACGCATCATTACTAACTAACGCGAAATTAACCTAAGCGAATTTCAAAGCGTTACAATCTACCCCCCTTAAAGAAATTCGGTCCCCAAATTTAAAAATCTAGCTACACGTACCTTCAAAGAGATGGGGATATTTCTTCCTTATCTCTCTCTCGGTCTCCCAAGTGACCTCCTCGCTGCTCGGGCCATGCCAAAGGACCTTGACGGACGGTATATCCTTCGATCTCAATTTCTTCACCTGTCGATCCAAGATGACCACCGGTTGCTCTGCAAAAGAAAGGTCACGCTCCAGCTGGATCGTCGGGTGCTGAATCGCATGCGAAGGATCATGAAGATACCTGCGGAGCATCGAAACGTGAAATGTGGGGTGCACATCTGGGAAACTGGGCGGAAGGGCTAACCGATACGCAACTGCACCAACGCGCTCGAGGATCTCGAAGGGGCCCACGTACCTAGGACTAAGCTTCCCCTTCCTCCCAAATCTCATCACACCTTTCATTGGGGAGACCCTCAAGAAAACATGATAGCCAATAGAAAACTCAAGTCTGCGCCGACGACGGTCCGCATAAGATCTCTGCCTACTCTGGGCTGCTTTCATCCTATCGCGAATCAACTGGATCTTCACGGTCGTCTCCTCAACAATCTGCGGGCCCAAAATACTGCTCTCGCTGAGCTCTGTCCGACAGACGGGCGATCTGCATCTCCTACTATATAGAGCCTCGAATGGTGCCATCTGAATAGTCTTCTGGAAACTGTTGTTGTAGGAGAACTCTACTAAGAGTAAATGATGATCTCAGCTACCTTCGAAGTCTAAGACGCACGCTCGGAGCATGTCCTCAAGAGTCTGAATATTCCGCTCTGACTGGCCGTCCGTCTGCGGATGAAATGCTGTGCTGAAACTCAAGCGGGTGCCCAAAGCCTCCTGAAGCCTCTGCCATAGTCGGCTGGTAAACTGGGTGCCTCTGTCGGATACGATACACGTCGGGACTCCATGCAGTCGTACAATCTGGTCGATGTATATCTGGGCATACTGAGCAAATCCGAATGTCATCTTCACCTGCAGAAAGTGAGCCGCTTTCGTCAAACGATCCACGATCACCCAGATGGAATCATACCCTCGACTAGTCCTGGGTAGCCCCATAATAAAGTCCATAGAAATCTGCTCCCATTTCCACTCCAGAATGGGTAACGGCTGTAGCTCTCCCACGGGCCTCTGGTGCTCGGCCTTGACTTGCTGACAAGTCAGGCATCTCGACACGAAATCTGCAATGTCCCTCTTCATTCCGTCCCACCAGTAAACATCTCTCATATCATGGTACATCTTGGTGGAACCGGATGAACACTGTACACCGATCGATGTGCCTCCTCAAGAATCTCGCGCCGCAGTCCCTCAGCATCTGGTACGCACATTCTAGTCCCAAATCGCAGTATCCCCTGATCATCGATCATGAACTCGGAAAATCTGCCCTATCCAATCTGTGCCATGATCTCCGAACAACGGTCATCACTGTACTGTGCCTCATGTATACGGTCAAGCAACTGTGGGCGTGCATGAACATGCGCAATCTGTCCCCCGATCGGCGTAAACTCGAACTGCACTCGGCTGTCGCATAAAATCTGCCAATCTGCCGACGACTGCCTCTGCACTGCGCTCAAGCAAGATAGACTACCCTCGGGCCTCCTGCTCAAAGCATCAGCTACTACATTCGCCTTGCCCGGGTGATACAAGATCTCACAATCGTAGTCCTTTACTAGTTCCATCCAACGACGCTGTCTATGATTCAGGTCCCGCTGCTGAAATATATACTTTAAGCTCTTGTGATCAGTGAATATCTGGCACGACTCGCCGTATAGGTAATGTCGCCAGATCTTGAGTGCAAAGACCACTGCAGCCATCTCCAAATCGTGAATGGGGTAGTTCTGTTCGTGTTTCTTCAACTGCCGTGAAGCATACGCGATCATCCTGTCATGCTGCATCAATACGCACCCTAGCCCCACTCGAGAAGCATCACAAAAGACCACAAATCCGCCCGATCCTGAAGGCAATGATAACACCGGCGCCGTAATCAGTCGAGTCCGTAGCTGCTGAAAACTGTGCTCGCACTCCTCCGTCCAATCGAAAGGAACTCCCTTCCGGGTCAACCCGGTCAAAGGTGCAGCAATACGGGAGAAGTCCTGCACAAATCGCCCTGTAGTAGCCGGCCAGTCCTAGAAAGCTGCGGATCTCCGTAACTGATGTGGGTCTGGGCCAACGCTGAACGGCCTCAATCTTCTTCGGGTCCATGCATATACCATCTCGTGTAATCACGTGACCCAAGAAGTCTACGTTGTCCAGCCAGAATGCACACTTGGAGAATTTTGCGAAAAGCTGGTGCTCCCTGAAAGTCTGCAGTGTAATCCGCAGATGCTGCTCGTGCTCCTCTCTGCTCCGGAAATACACCAAGATATCGTCAATGAATACTATGATGAACAGATCAAGATACGACCGGAAAATATGGTTCATCAAGTCAATGAATGATGCTGGGGCGTTGGTGAGTCCGAATGACATCACCAAAAACTCATAATGGCCGTAGCGCGTGCAGAAAGCTGTCCTCGGAATGTCCTCCTATCGAACCCGCAGCTGATGGTAGCCTGATCGTAAATCGATCCTCGAAAAGTATCCTGCCCCCTGAAGCTGGTCGAACAAGTCGTTGATGCGTGGCAAAGGATACCTGTTCCGCACTGTGACCCTGTTCAACTGGCAGTAGTCGATACACAAACGCAAACTGCCGTCCTTCTTCTTGACAAACAGGACCGGAGCACCCCAAGGAGAAACACCGGGTCAAATAAGTCCCTTATCCAGCAAATCTTTCAACTGACTCTTCAATTCTCTAAGTTCCGTCGGGGCCATCCGATAAGGCGGTATAGAAATAGACCCCGTGCCGGGGAATCAAATCAATACAGAAGGCGATGTCGCGCTCAGGCGGAAGCCCAGGAAGCTCGTCAGGGAACACATCAGGGAACTCACTAACAATCGGAACCTGATCCAACGGAACCTCTGTAGGTCTAGTATCGCAAACATAGGCGAGAAATCCCTGACATCCCTTCCTCAAAATCTGTCCAGCGCGAAAAGAAGAAATCAAACTGTGAGGGGTGGCACCACAGTCCCCCTGCACAACAAAAGCCGACTTGCAAAACAAAATCTAACCGTCTTCTCGCGGCAGTCCACAGACGCATAGCACGTGGCTAACCAATCCATGCCCAAAAGAACGTCGAAGTCCAACATCTCAAGAAGGATCAAGTCGACAGGCAACTCCCTCTCGCCAATACGGACAACACAGGATCGGAACACGTGCCTAGCAACAAACGACTCTTCCACAGGGGTGGTCACAACAAGCGGCTGATCAAGCAAACCGGACTCTCTACCCAGACTTGGCACAAAGTGTATGGAAACGTACGAGTGCGTGGATCCCGGATCAAACAACACGTGTGCGTCAATAGAACATACTGATAGGGTACCTGAGACCACCGCATTGGACGCCTGCGCGTCCTGATGCGTCAAGGCAAAAACGCGCGCCTGTCCTCCACCTGCGATTGACTGTCCCCTGCCGGCAGCTGGCTGTCCTCTGCCTCGGTCACCTCGCCCTCTATGAGCAAATCCTCCGCGACCACGACCTCTCTGTGCATGAAACTGGCGCGAAGCATCAGTAGGTACAATAGGCAACGCCCTCTGGGGTGGTGAAGGTAGTAATGTAACATGCGGTACTGCTGCCTCCCTCCGGGGTATCTCAGGACAATCTCGAACACGATGATAAGAACTCCTGCAGCGGAAACATCCCGACGATGACCGCTGACCCTCTTGGGGATAGGAGCTGAACAACCGGCCTCGCCCTAAATCTCTGCCACCTGCAAGACGTCTGTCACGGCGCCGAAAAGGTTGTCTCTGTGCTGACGTATCCGCACGAACTCTCTTCGGCTCTGGAACTACCGAAGTCTCAGCAAGGCGCTCCTCGACTAATAAGGCTGCGTTTACAGCTGCTGCATAAGTCTCGCAATACTGGGCGCTGATCGCAAGGAAGAGTGGTGTAACCAAGTCTCGGACAAATCTCTTGACTCGCATCTCCTCAGTAGCCACTAAATATGGGGCATAAACTGATAGCTCGGTAAATAGTACATCGTACTCTGCCACTGTCATCTCTGGCGTCGGGCGTAAAGACTCGAATCTGCATGCTCGGGCATCCCTGACACTCTGGGGAAGGAATCGGGCTAGAAATACCGTCACAAACTCGGTCCAGGTCATAGGAGGAAGACCTGCTGCTTACTGCCCTTCTCGATTGATTCACACCATTTCTGCGCAAAACCTTCTAAGCAAAAGCTCGCGAACTTTACCCATCTCGCATCTGAGCATCTGAGGGAACGGCATATCCGGGCCATCCTATCAATGAAAGACTGTGGGTCCTCGGCTGCATCGGTGCCTGTGAAGACCGGAGGCTTCATCCTCATAAACTCTGATAGCGATACCGTAATGACCTCTGTAGCTGTAGGGGCAACTGCCGGTACTGCGGATACCATCACGGTCCCTGCAACGGGTGGAACTACCTCTGGTCGCTGCGCTCGAAAGTGTCTCAACTAGCGATCCCATCATCTAGCGCATCTCCTGCATACTGGATCCCATCGTCTGGCGCATCTCCTGCATACCAAGCCCCTAACATGGCGATCTGATCTGTCGTAGGAGGAATAGCCTGCTCGGGTACAACCGGTGTACTACCCGGATCAGTCCTCGTCTCGGACGAGTCAACTCGAATCTTGACTCTCGCGGCCGCTCTCTGCGCCCTCGTAGTCTTTGGCGGCATAATGGCTGAAAAGAAAATAGGATTCGATAAGGATACGAAAATCGAATCGCAAGAATGTATATACTCATGAAGAAATTTAATCAATAAGTCCTAAGGTCACTTAGGCGAAGTACCGTGTCGTGAGTATGCCGCGGAACATACACACGCTACGCTACTCTACTTCAGCTACCTACTCCATCATACCAGGGTCATCCTACACTCCGAAAGGTAAAACCTACGCTCTGATACCAACTTTGTCATGACCCGAAGTTCGACTCGTGACCAGCACTTAACCACGTAACGTCTACGGCGTAACGCGACTAAGTAAGCCGAAACCCAGAAATCAAAACCATTAAAAGTAATGAGTGTTGAAAATATTTGTTTAAAAACATTTGGAAAACCTTAAGTAGTTTAGTAACATTCTTTAAAGTTCAAGTTATTTTCCTTTAAAAAAAATTGGCAGCATTTCCTTTGTAAAACTAACCCCGAAATCGGGTACAAGACGTGATATGAGTAAAAAGATAACAATATAAATAAGTATCCCAAACGGGAGCAATCACGCCCAAACGGCGGAATCAAACACCATAAAAGTAATATACAACGCCGTAGCGAAGAAATGAGAAATAAATGGAAAATATCATAAATGATAAAAAAAAACTGCATAAGTAAAGTCGGCTCACACGAGCTCGACACCAGAATACAAATAATATACATCATCGTCCTCACACTGTCTCTAAGTCAAATACATATAAAGGAAGATGGAGAATACTAGATACAAAAGTATGTATACAATGGAAATAACCGGATACCATAACCCACCTAACAGCAAAACAGCTCACGCACCAACTGCAGTGGTATCCGTAACCAAAAAGATGCAAGAAGGCAGCCTGCCGCGACTACTCTGAGGGGCAACCTGCAAACACTGTGGCACAATGGGGGTGAGTTGCCAACTCGTGAATAGGAGATAACATATAATGATAATCACGAGTATGCACGTATAGCGCTACTCTATCATATGCCAACAGATAATATCTATACGCGATGAGCAGGATGTGCAATAATCATGCATAAGTACTCTATCAGGTAATATGACTACAGGATGAGATAAAATAATGAATGCTGAGCATGGGATAAAATAACATCTACACGGAATGTCAACGTGGAAAATATAATCGGTGTCCATCAATACACCCAAATCCCAATAAAACTCAGGCGCCGTCATTCTCATCGGCCCTCAAATCCTGTAAATCTCTGAGAATCGCGAATGCCCAATATCGGCACTCAAAATATCATGAAATAATCGTGTCCAATATCGACACGTAAATCCTCATATATCGGGCTCCGTCAGTCCGGATCGGCTCACGGGCTCCATCTGTGGAATCGGCCCTCGGCCCCGACAGTACGGGTCATCCCGTATCCATCTATCGACTCTGGTCAGTATCCTCCGGATAACCGCCAGGTCCAAACAATCACCGGTATGTAGTAGTCCCACTGCCAGGCTCACCGTCTAGCTACACAGCAGATCCGTTCTCGCCCCGGGGTACCATACCGGGTCCACCATGTACCCACAATCGGCCTCGTCCACTCCTCGAATCGGGTTTCACATGTCACTCTCAGCACCGAGATAACACATGGTGGACGCACTGAAATATCATATCAAGAGGAACCGGGTTTTCAAAACAGTGCATCTTTTCTTAAATAACCCCACGGTCCTCAAATCCAGAAATCCCATGAAATGCAAAACCAATGCGTAAATCCATGCGATGTAATATATGCATCATAAGTCGTACTATGAGAAAAAAGGAGAAACCGCTCTTTAAGTAGTTTCAGTTTTTTAAAAGGTATCATGCGGTCCCCAGTTTATACCAAAAATCAGCTTATCTAGGTAGGTACAGTTTGAATATGCATAAGTCTGGATATGCAAATGAGTATGTGCACAAGTAGCAAAATCATGTCATATCATATATCAGGTGAGCTACAATATACTGTTCATGGCAATTCTATAATGTGAGTGTCATGGCAATTACTAACGGTGTGTGTGTAACATGCAAATTAGTGCTCGTGCAACATGAACCGTTAGTAACCGTGCGGTGTGTTATTAATTCTAAGTTCATATACATATATATATATATAGCAGGAACTACAGTATGCAATTAAGATATATGGATGCAAATATGCAACCACTATAGCCTATCAAGCCCTGACGCTTAACGCCATAAGGGCGATTTCCCCATAGATGTTAAATCTACTCACCGTAGTCTTGTGCTAGGTGTAGCCGACGACTTGTTTCCCCTTCTTCGCGGCGTCCGTCGTACTCGCCTGTGAACCTAGAATTTCACAAGAAATACACATAAGCTCAAATCTACAAAAACACGACATTAAAGCCAAACGAGAAACCCGCATCGCGAACCAAACGCGTGTGTGTGCGATACGCTAAAACGTGTGATTACGCGCTTGAAGCTATCCCGACACGTCGCGATACGCAGAAAACCCCAACCCACACACATGTCATACGTGTCGCGAAAGTTAAAATTGTAGGAAATAGGGTATTTGGTTCCAGATTTTCCTACAGAGAAAATTTAACAAAATTGCATATACCATAAGTCTTAGAATAGCAGCAGATACCAACAGAACAAACCCCAACACCCAGGTCCCCCATCTGGCCGCAATTTGCGGCCAGAATGAATATTCCGGCGGCCCACCTAGGGAAATGTGCTCCCGTGCTCTATGTGTGTTCTCTAAACCTAGTGTAAATGCTCCAGTAAATATAATTTTTGCCTAAAGCAAACGAGGTACAAGCAGATTACAAAAGAGCCCAAAACCTAGTTAAAAAGCTATTTTGACACTAAATCGATACATTAGGGTATTTTAGTGCAACCTGAAACAAACCCTAGGTTAAAACAACACTATAAGCATATAACTAAGCTAATCAAGCCATAAAAATGTTAACTTATCACAAGCTTCACTAATTTCCCTTTAAAATCACAAAAATGTGCAAAAAATACGATTTTTGGGAACCAAAACTACAAGTTATGAACTAAGGTGTTAAGGGTGAGTTTGATACCTTCAAAAGATCCTAGGGAACTCAATTTTCCAGCCCTTGCCCTCAAATGCACTGACTTGCCACCAAAGTCCACAAAGAAGCTATTTTTCCAAGGTTTTTTTGAAGTAAAAAGGGGTTTTTGTGTAGGGTTTGTATATGGATCAAAAGAGAAGCAAGAGAAGAAGAGAATGATGATGATGATGATGATGCAGCTGCTGCTTCTCTGCTGAGAGCAGAAAAAATGAGAAGGAGAAAGAATTGAGAGAGAGAGAGGTGGTCAAAAGTCAAGCCATCTCACCTAATCCAACCCATACCTCCCATTTCCTAATTTAAATTTTAAAATGAGGGTTTGACTTGGTTAATGGTGGGGAAAAATAGAACCATGCAAGAAAATGAAAATGGGTTACATGCTAACACTTTTTAACCTAAGTCACAAAAATGTGATAAGTGTGCATGTGCACACTAAACCTAGCTTAAGAAGTAATTAAGGAAAAATTCTAACCAAGGTGAACACAAACTAAATTATAACTAATGAACCCCATATATATATATAAAAACACCTCTCATCACAATTAGAACTAGTTTACAAAAGAAATAAGTTTTACGGGTTTTTATGAAAAACACGCATCATTACTAACTAACGCGAAATTAACCTAAGCGAATTTCAATGCGTTACAGCTCTGAGCGGTGCACCACGTGCAAAGCACAGGTGGGCTAGCGCTGGAATTAGAAAACTCCCTACCGTTAAATCAAAAGATCTAATAATAATGATAAATCATTAATTAAGCAGAATTAAAATTCTGTTATTGAAAGATTTTCCAATTTTGTTAAAAACAAGAAGATTGCCTTCTGAAAAACAGAAAGCCTAGGATCAAAAATCTAATGGTGGGGAAACATCCCCAAATCAATCAGAGAAATATTTCTTTAACTGATTCAACAAATCAGCTTGCCCTATATAAAGGCCCCAAAACTTCAAGTCTGATATAGAGAACCCCCCCCCCCACATAAATTTTGAGAAACTCAAAGAAAAAGAGCAAGCTCTTGAAAGAAGATATTTCTTCAAGGTAAAGATGAAGGATGATGAACACAGAGATGAAATCATCTCATAGAAAGAAAAATTCATTTCTTAAAAAGATCATAGATCTACAAAACAAAAAAGTCTTTCACAAAAGAGATCAAAAGATCTCATTATAAAATAAAAGAAGAACATAATTCTTCTCACAGATCATGGATCTATAAAGGCAAACCCTTTCGTCAAAATAAGAGATTGGAAATATCTCCTGCAAAATAAGAACTGTTGTTCTTGGATCCTGAGACAAAGTCTTTTTTAAAAGAACATAAATTTGTTCCCAGATCATAAAATTGATCGGTTGCGCTTTGCGCTCTTGAACTGGGCTTCTGCGCTCTCTGGACTGGCGCTCAGCGCCAAATGCGCCACGTGTCAACCACGTATGCGCCAATTAACAACTTGCGCTTTGCGCTTCTGAAATAGCACACTGCGCTCATGGGCTGGCGCTCAGCGCCAAGCGCACCACGTATCACTCACGTATGCGTCATTAAACTGAAAGCGCAATACGCTCATGAATAAGCGCTCGGTGCTCATAAACTGGCATCATGCGCCCATCATCTGGCGCCTAGCGCTGAGCGCGACACGTATCCCTTACATGTGCACTACTTGGCAGAAGCGCACTGCGCTCTTTGACTGACGCAAAGCGCCTAGCACGCCACGTATTGCGCTGACAGAACATAAAGTTTTCTTTAATAAGCCCAGAGCTCTGATGAATGATCTACATTCAATAAAAGAAAAAAACATTGTCAAGATATAAATCAATGCTCAGCATTGTTAAAAGGGCCAAGCCCAAAATAAAATGTTAAACATTTTAACCTGATTGGACTTAGCCCAATATTGGTCATAAGTCCTCAACTTATATTAATTGAGCCCATCTACTCATAAATATTTTAACAGATCTTAGCCTCAAATTGGACTACAGATCTTTCAACCAACTAACACCGGTTCGAGGGTACATCTCTTTACTCCTCTGATATTTGTCGTTGTAATCCTTCAACATCTTCAGAGAGGTGACAGGTCCCGACAACCAAACACTCTACGGACTGTAGGGTCCTTTAAAACCTATGGACTATGATGTCCTTAACTTTCACTGTGAGGTCTTTAAACTCACGGACTATGATGTCCTTAACCTTGACTGTGAGGTCTTTAAACTCACGGACTATGATGTCCTTAACCTTGACTGTGAGGTCTTTAAACTCACGGACTATGATGTCCTTAATCTCGACCGCGATGTCTTTAAACTAACATTGGACCGTAATGTCCTTAAACTAATCGACCGCAACGTCCCTAAACTAAACAATAGAGCTCAAATGCTCTTTTGTTGGATCTAAACGATCCTGTTAAGTTGATCTTAGTCTAAAAATTAGACTAACGTATCCTTAACGTACGTTTAAGTCGATCTTAGTCCCAAATGAGACTAACGTATCCTTAAACCCAACCCCCAAACCCAAATCTAAGAAGATACGGATTTGGACTAATCCACGCCCTACGGGCGACAACATAAATTAGTCTCCGTATACAATCCATGGGAAACCAAAAACAAAACAAACACTCACGACACGAAGTGACCATCTGGAGAAGGAGAAAGTGGTTACCGTGATGCGGTAGCGTAATTAACTGCAGGGGCTTGCGCCAGCAGGGAAGAGCATCCACACAATCAAAAACCCTTCAATAAGGAGGAATCTGACGAAGTCTGCTGCATCGGCCGCATCCGTCTAAACCTTCGATACATGGTGTCATAAATCAACTTGGCATCTTCGGAGAGGTGGATGGATAGCACCAATTAGCATCTGCCCCGAAATTCAGGAGAGACGGACTCGCGCGGTCGCGTCTCCGTGTTTTCGGCGGGGAACGGATTCTGGCATGCCCGGTGGGACCTTTTCCTCTTTCCACTCCACACTTCGTGTGTTGTGTTCGCGTACGAATCGCGGTTTGCTATGGTTGTCCTTAGGTTCGAAGTACTAAGATTTGGTGTCTTGCTCGGTGCTGAAAACGAAAGATCAATGGCGTCTACCTACACAAAATGTTCCAACTGCAACTGCAACGCCCGTTCTGCCCCATCTGGGGGTGTAATCTACGGCTCCCAAGTGGCCTCCCTTTTCACGATGCCGATAGAGCAGGTAACGCAGGCTACCGCCGGGTTGTTCTTCGGGACCATGCTCCCACCAGTGAGCGTTAACATCCCGCTGCCGCAAGAAGCGCAGAAGAAGTCGGTCTTTGATCGGCTCACTACCACCACGACCCATCTCAACGGGTCATCCAATGACAAGCCGACAGCAGTCTTTGATAGGCTGAGCCTGAGCTCCAATGGGCCCGTCAAGAAGCCCAAAATACCTGAAGTGGCCATCCCAAGACGGATAGCCATTCCTCATCTCGAGGTCACTAAAGAAGCTTCTCCCATCAAAGGATCAGTCTTTATAAGGCTGGCCACTCCCGCTCCCGTTCCTTCCCAAAGGTCTGTCTTTGACAGATTGGATACTGCTACTCAACGGACGTCAGACTTCAAGAGGCTGGTACCAGCAGCGCCTGACCAGAACAGGGGACATGACAAAGTCATCCCCATAGCTGAACCAACACCATCCGCGTGACATGCTCGCCGTCGTCACTGGCGCCGAGTAAGGAAGTCTGGAGGCAGCTCTCCCTCTGGGCTAACTCCGCCAGCTCCCATGGTGGAAATCAATGCTGCTGTTCCAACTGGGAACAGCTTTGAACCGCTTAGGAGGGTTCATAAGAACTCTCCGACTGCCGTGCTGAAGAGATCTCCTCCACCTATGGAGATTACTACAGAGAAGAAGCCGGAGCAGCCCCTTCAGCGGTTGTCCTCCAAAACTTACAAAGTCTGGCGATAGGTCCAAGAATCGGTGATTGACCAGGACTACTCTCGCCGACCAAAGAAGGTCAAAGCTCAGCAAGAAAATAGCTATCTCGAGGTACCACAGAAGATGTCATCCGTCTGGGTGCCCACTGCAACGGCTCCCTCAACGTCAACCACTCAAAAGAGAGGGAGGCCAGAGAAAGCTCCCGTGAATGCGGTGAACCGCAAAGACGCTGAATCTAAACGCCCCAAGTCTAGGGGCATGATGGTGCATACTGTTTATATGGCTTCTGGAAAAGAGGAAAGTCGTGCTTCCACGGGTCATTGACCGCTTACCAGATCGATAACGATGGCTCAGGAACAACAGCAGCAGAAGCTTCAGGAGATGCTGACTGCAATGGCCGCACTCACTGGGCCAAAAGAAAATCCAGAGACCTCGGAGCAGCGTCGGGAACAAAAAACTGATACCGAGTTCCTCCGAAGAATACTCGAGAGAAAAGAAAAAGAGCCTGCGGAGCAAGCAGACAATATAAAATGAATGGCTCTTTTGTTCCAAGACATGGCTGGGATGATGTTACAGCTGGAACCTCCAGCTGAAGACCCCCCGATCATCATTGAAGACGACAGAGGGGGGACATCGAACCCTCCTCAGGCTCTTTCAGCAGCCAAAAAAGAGACAATCTCTAAGGCCGCCTTAGACGACTACATCGCTCAGCAAATACGAGCACACCAGGTGAATGAAGCGGCCGGCCAAATTGTTAAAATTGGGCGACCATATCCAAGCTGGTATGACTAAATAAAGTACCCGCCAGGATATACGATCCCTAAATTTCTTGTATATAAAGGGACGGGAAATCCGCATCAGCACGTTGCTCAATTCAGAGCCTTGTGCGGCAAACACAGGGGGTGATGATAAACTTCTACTCCGCCAGTTTGTTGGTAGCTTGTCGGAGACGGCATTCGAGTGGTATTCTGAACTTCCAAACGACTCTGTCAAGACATTTGCGGAGATGGAACTGCTGTTTACACAGAGATTCGCGAGCGCTAGTAAGCGTACCCCGATTACCGCATTAATTAACGCCAGGGTAAAGCCAGGCGAAACTTGGGTACAATACGCAATACGGTGGTGAAATTTATGGTCAAAATGTGAGCAGCGCATTGAAGAAGTGCTGACAGTGGGCATGTTCGTAGGCACTCTGGAACCTCAGGCAACTATTTCCCAATTCATAATGTTCTTCAAGCCGACCACATTTCAGGCCTTGATCAACAAACTGGCCCAAATGGACCAGATGGGTCATAGACCATCTCCTCCAAAGCCGGAGCTGCGAAACGAAAAGGGTAAAGGGAAGGCAACCTTCTTCGCAAATACTCAACAGCAGCGCAGTGCCCCAAAACTGACGAATCAACTAGAAGAGAGACGGTGATACTATAATGAGAAAATGAAGCGTCCATATTCATTCCCCCGGGACAAAACGAAGAAACTGTTCGAACTGGCGGTGCGCAACAGGCTCATCAATCTGCCGAATGCAAAATGACCTTTGCAACCCGGCGAGGCTAATAGTCCCAATTATTGCCCTTACCATCAAATGGTAAGCCATCCAATTGAAGATTGCTTCGTTTTTAAAAGCTGGATTGAAGACCAATACCAACAGGGCAAGTTTGCGCTGTCCGAGAATTGGAAGGTGAGCCCGCCACAGCCATACGCTCCCAAGAAAACAGACACACCGGGGGCATCATGCTCTTTCATAGAAGAAGCTCCATGGGAGGTCGCTCTCTCAGCTAAAACTAAAAGAATGCTGAAGGATCTCCGGACATGCCCGGCGATCAGGTGGAAGAATCCGCTGGAACCCGAGATCATCGAGGGAATGCTGAAACCGCGCCCAACTCCAAAGATTGGTGGTGATAGCCAAGGAACTCACACCCAGCCGTCCAAATCTTTGAAGAAGAAGAAGAAGACCAAAAAGCCCATGAAGCCTAGTGACAAGCGCACGGACCTGCAAAAACAGATTGACACGTTGGAAGAATATAATCAAAAAGCGCGGACTCCATTCACACTCCAAGAATTTCTCAGCCACGTCCTTGAGGACGGAGATGATGACAATAGAGAAGACTCGTCGGATGGATCTAAGGATTATATGGAAAGTTGCCATGTGATCTCTCACTCGTCGATAAACGATGAGGAAACTCCTTACACAAAGAAACTGGGGGCAAATCCTGAACGGGAACTTCTAAGGCCATCAGACGAAATGATTGATGAATTCCTGAACGAAGCTCTTTCGAAAAGCAAAGCTGATCGGGAGCGTGAGATGGCCATATTTGAAAAGGCCAAACGCCGGCAACTGGGCGAAAGGGTTGAAACACTCTTGCCGGATCAATGTATGTCCACGGCAAATAAAAGCAGGTTCAAGATGAGGAAGAGGTTCGCTAAAGCCATATCAATGGGAATGAAGCTGCCACCCTCCGAAGTAAACATTCTCGGTGAAGCGGAAACACATCCCAGCTACTGCTTATATCATCGAAAAATTGTGCACCCCACTGAAGAGTGCAACGCTTTTAAAAGATGGTGGCAGGGATATGTTGCTCACCGGCAACATTTTAAGTGAATGAAACGCAAAACTCATCGGGAGCAAAGAAATACGACCGAGGAGCGTAAAAGAACTACCGGCAACTGTCACATGATCGGCGCTGGGGGATCGCAAGTTCTCACCTTCGGGAGCAACTCTGACGAAGAAATGACTCTTGACCCTCTCTTTAAAGAGTCCACCTCGAGAAAAGAGGAAGAATCGAAGGCCTGCGAAAATATTCAGCTGCGCAATCGTACGCTGCACGAAAAGAATCTTGGGCTCTCGAACAGTGGGTCAAATAAAAGAGATAAGGGGAAAGAAAAGGACCCTGAGGATATCATCCTTGATGACCAAGCCGTCAAAAAGCTAACAGCCAAGGACCCGCCAAAGAAAAGTAAGGTGGACTACAACGTTCTGGCACACTTGAGAAAGATACCCTCGCAACTCAGCATTCTCGACGCCCTTCTGCTATCAAAAGAAGGAAGAGATTCTTTGATCAAGGCACTGAAAGAGCCCGAGCAATTCCAAGCTTTCCTCACCGAAGAGAAGATGAAGGACGAGCTGGAAGAAGTGCACAAGCCGATATCACCTTGGGCGATGAAGATCTCCTCCTTAGGACATGCGAGCACAACCGTCCCCTATATGTCTTCGGGTACTGTCATGATATCAAGATAGGCAAAATCCTTGTTGACAATGGGTCTTCCGTCAATCTTCTCAACGTGAGAGTGTTGAAGGAAATCTACATGAGCGTTCAGCACCTCGCTCGCGATAAAATCACTATCTCCGGGTTTGACTCCCAGTCATCACGGACGCTCGGGTCTGTGATACTAACGCTACGCTTTGGGCTGCTAGTCACTGACATCAAGTTTCACGTCATTGACGCTAAGACCTGCTATAACGCTTTGCTCGGCCGGCCTTGGTTACACGAGTACAGCATCATCCCTTCTATACAACATCAGTGTATGAAGTATTTCAAGGATGGTCTCGAGTATACCGTAACAGGAAAGCTGAACCCATTCTCCATGAACGAAGTCCGGAAGTACGAAGATGCATAATATTTCCTGTCAGATTTCAAAGACACGAAAAGATGTCACAAACCGAAGAACAAAGCCATCACTACTATTCCGGTCTTCGGGAGTGATACCGAGGAGGAAGAAGAGATAGTTTATTCAGGGCCGCCCCAATGCAACAAGCCGAGACCGTCCATCCCTATGTTGATCTTCGGCAGCGACTCGAAAGATGAGGTCAATATTGTATTCTCTGCTCGGCCATCAATACAAGCCTCCGCTGATGAAGATCAAAGTTTGCAAGTTGTCATGGTTCCGCCAAAGTATCATAAAGAGCTAGACGCGCTTGATACCTACAGTGTGGAACAGCTGCAGACATTCTACATCCCCCTAGTCGAAAGGGTGAAAAGGCAATCCTATTCTACCGATCTGGGGAAACCAATGTGGAGAAAGAAGTTTGGCATGGTGCTGACTCGACACTTGACAGACTTCAGCCCATCCGTTTTCCCAGATACTACACAAGCGGATTAAAAAGACTGTTGAAACGCCAAGGTGTACCCCTTAAGCAAACTGCGCGACAAGCACGGTTCTATAACAGGATCTGGAACGTCCCCGGAACTCAGTGAAAGTTGCCCAACGGGAGAATGGAAACGATCGGGCTTGGGTATGTTCGATCCAAGAAACGGGAGATATTCCGCGACTGCTACGTCATACATGACTTTGATGAAGAAGAAGATGCTCTGTGGGAAGATGCTAACCCTGAACCAGAACGAGCTCCCGCCGTGAAAATGCCAAGCCCGTCGTTCGAAGAACAAATTGACAAGCTTATAAGGGAAGCAGGTCAAAAGGATCGAGATGACCATAATCGTGAAATGGCCATCTACGAGAAAACCAGGATGCAACGCCTCCTTCAACAGGCTGTGAAAAATAAAAATGCTCCTCCTTATCAACCCGTTGTACAAAAGGCCTGACGCAGAGGCAGAAACAAACCAAAGAGCGGGAAAAACGTTCAGCAGCGACAAAGCGGGACAAAGAAGCCACGCGATCGAGAATCGAGCAACCAAGATTCGTCTCTTATAAAGAAGATGGGTCGAGAATATTCTTTTTCTCAAGACAAGACAAAGAAGATATTCGATCTTGTCATGAAACACCAGATGATGACCCTCCCGGAGTCCAAGCACCCCGAACAAGCAGGCGAAGTCTCTCATCCGGACTATTGCTCCTATCACCAAGCAATAGAACATCCTCTCGAAGACTGCTTCACCTTCAAGAACTGGGTTGAAGACCAGTATCAACAAGGCAGGTTCGCTCTATCCAGCAGTTGGAGGGTAACTCCGCCGCAGAAGCATGAACCGAAGACCACGAGAGCAGAACCAGATCAACATCGGTCTTGGAAGTGAGCTCGTACCTGTCATATGATAACGCTGTCAGAAGAAGAATCCGAGAATATGGATAACCTCCCTTGGTCCTTCGAAAACAATGATGACGAGGTGATCTCAGAGTTTCCACCGGCACCAAAAGAGCTGGAAGATGGAATACATATTACCGCAGATAACCTCAAAAAAATTGATTTAGGGACAGCAAGTAACCCGCGGCCGACGTTCGTCAGTGAGCTGCTGTCTGAAGAAAGGGTGGCTACGCTAAAGGACGTGCTCATGCAGCATAGAGACTGCTTCGTATGGAACTATTCAGAGATACCGGGACTCGATCCAGAGATTGCTGTCCATAGATTGGCGATTTCTCCAGACGTCAAACCGATCAAACAAGCGCCGAAAGAATGCGGCTCGAGCTTGAAATGAGCATCAACGCCGAGGTCAAGAAGCTAATCAACTCCGGCTTCATCCAAGAGGTTCAGTACCCTGATTGGATCGCCAACATCGTCCCGGTGATGAAGAAAAATGGGACGGTGCGCATATGTGTGGACTTTCGGGATCTTAACAAAGCTTGCCCCAAGGACGACTTTCCAGTACCAGTCACTGAGCTGATGATAGATAATACGTCCACTCATGAAGTTTTCTCCTTCATGGACGGCTCATCAGGACACAATCAGATAAAGATGCATCCCGAAGACCAGAAGCATACCGCTTTCCGGACCTCTTTGGGCATATTCTGCTACAAGGTGATGCCCTTCGGTCTAAAGAACGCCGGTGCCACCTATCAGAGGGCCATGACGAAGATTTTCGATGACCTTATACATGAAATCGTCGAATGTTATATCGACGACCTCGTAGTTAAAAGAAAATCATACGAGGAACATCTAGAGCATCTGAAGATTGTATTTCAACGCCTTCGGCAATACAACTTGAAGATGAACCCTCTTAAATGCGTGTTCGGAGTTTCCTCGGGCAAATTCCTAGGATTCATCGTCCGACACCGAGGCATCGGGATAGATCCGTCAAAGATCAAGGCGATTATGGAAATGCCTCCGCCAAAGACTCTCAAGCAACTGCGGTCTCTCTAAGGAAAGCTCGCGTATATCCGACGATTCATAGCCAATCTCTCTGGCAAGTGCCTTCCTTACAGTCACCTAATGAAGAAGGGAACCCCATTCGTTTGAGATCGCAAATGCCAAAGCGCACTGGATGAAATCAAGCAATACCTGCAGAATCCACCAGTACTAACCGCTCTTGTTAAAGGAAAACCTCTCGTCTTGTATACAACAGCCCTCGAAGGTTCGCTAGGCGCATTATAGGCACAAGAGAACGACCAAGGGAAAGAGAGAGCCCTCTATTATCTGAGTCGAGTTCTCCTGGGGGCAGAAAGCAATTACTCTCCTATTGAAAAACACTGCCTGGCGTTGATCTTCGCAATAACGAAGCTCGGACACTACGCGTTGGCACATGAGGTCCATCTCATATCGAAGGTGGATCATCTCAAATATTTGATGTCGAAGGCCATATTAACGGGACGATTCGCTAAATGAGCCGTTCTATTTATGGAGTTCTCGAAAACTTATCGTCCTCTTAAGGCAGTGAAAGGCCAGGCCATCGCCGACTTCCTCGCTGAGCATCCAATACCTGCTGATTCTCCTTTGAATTGCGAACTGCCATACGAACACGCGTTTGACACGATCGCCGGGGAAAGAAAGGAAATGATACCCGATGGGAACTCTACTTCGATGGAGCGTCTTCCATGAAGAAGCGCAAATAAAGCATGCCCATAATCAAATCAGGGATAGGCCTCATCTTCATGACTCCACAAGGAGGGATAATACGCTTTGCCTTCTCCTTAACAGAGCCGAGGACAAACAATGAAGCCGAATATGAAGCTTTGATAGCAGGCCTCGAGATCGCTATCGACATGGGAATTGAAAATCTTCTCATATACAGAAACTCCCAACTGGTCGTTAGTCAAGTAAATGGCGACTATCAGACATGCAAACCAGAGTTGGTGAAGTACGACGAGAGGGTACAGCAGCTGCTGACTCAAATTCCTTCCTACACCTTGGAAAGCATACCGTGTGCGGAAAATAGCAAAGCGGATACGTTAGCCAAGCTCGCAAAAGAATTGGCCGACAAAAACCTCGATGACGTGAGGATCGTTGTGCAAAGCCGTCGGGTTCTTGCACCGGAAGAAATATCTCCGGAATCTTCCAAAGAAAAGGGAGCGACCGAGCAAACGGCCTTACAAATAAAAGACCAGGAAAAGGCTAAGGATTGGAGAGAAGTCTTTATAGATTACTTCAAATCCCGTCGAACACCTGAAGATGCATCCTCAAGGCATCAGCTCATGAAATGAGCTCTTTCATTTGCCTTCGTCAATGATACTCTGTATAAGAGATCGTTTGATTCTGTCACGACCCGAGAGTTTCGACTCGTGACCGGCACTTAACCACGCAACGTCTACAGGCGTAACGCAGCTAAGTAAGCCGAACCCAGAAATCAAAACCAATAAATAAAGAGTGATTAAAACATTTATGTAAAAACAGTCATACATGTCAGAAAAGCTTCCATTTATTTAGTAGAAATCCTTTTAAGTTCAAGAGTTATACCTTTTATAATTTTGGTATCATTTCCTTTTTAAACATCTGTCCCGTAAGTCGGGTAAAAGCAAGGTGTAGCAGAAGTAACAAGTGAAATAAGTAAAGCATCGCATATGATATACGACGCCGTAGCGAAGAATACACAGTAAAGCAAGTACAATATCATAAAAGGTAAGACTGCATAGCATAAAGTCGGCTCACATGCGAGCTCGACACCAGAATATAAAATCATACATATCGTCCTCACAACTGTCTCTAAGTCAATACAGAAAGGTAGATGGAGAATACTAGATACATCAATATACAACTGAAAGATAACATATACCGTACAAAACCCACCTATCAGCAAAAGGCTATCTCGCCTCAAAAGGGTATCTGTGCCAAAAGATGCGGTAAACAGCCAGCCGTGACTACTCCCAAGGGCAACCTGCAAATACTGTGGCACAACGGGGGGTGAGTTGCCAACTCGTGAATATAGATAACATATAAAGGTGGTCGCGAGCATGCACATA
The DNA here is from genome assembly GCA_030015575.1 of Agapanthus africanus. Taxonomy (NCBI): domain Eukaryota; kingdom Viridiplantae; phylum Streptophyta; class Magnoliopsida; order Asparagales; family Amaryllidaceae; genus Agapanthus; species Agapanthus africanus. The sequence continues at coordinate 87,829,794 of JASDDO010000019.1, read as the reverse complement.
TAGCGTGGCTCTACTAATGCCATCAGATGATGTCAATGCATGATAACCAGTATGTGCAATAACCATGCAGATGCTCTATCAGGTAAAATAACTACAGGATGAGATATATGGTAATCAATACTGAGCATGGGATAAATAACATCTACATGGATATGTCAACATGGAAAGCAATAATCGGTGCCTCAGACTGCACCCAAATCCCAAATACACTCAGGCGCCGGCACACCCATCGGCCCTCAAATCCTGTACATCTCTGAGAAATCACGAGTGCCCAACATCGGCACCCAAAATATCATAAAATACCCGTGTCCAGCATCGACATGTAAATCCTCGTATATTGGGCTCCGTCAGTCCGGATCGGCCCCACGGGGTCCGTCTGCGGTATCGGCCCTCGGCCCCGGCAGTACGGATCATCCCGCATCCATCTCTCGACTCTGGTCAGTATCCTCCGGACAACTGCCAGGTCCAACCAATCACCGGTAGGTACTCGCCCGCCTCCAGGCTCAATCGGCAAAACCCATCGATCATCTCGCCGAGGGGAACCATACCGGGCCCACCACGAACCCGCAGACGGATCATCCACTCCTCGAATCGGGTTTCAAGCACACGTCTCAGCACCGAGAAAACGCGTGGTGGACACACCAAAATATCATATCACGAGGTACCGGGTTTTTCAAAATAGTGCATCTTTTCTTAAATACTTCCACGGTCCTCAAAACCAGAAATCGCATGAAATCCAACACCAATAAGTAAATCCAATGCGAGGTACAATGTAAATCAATCCATGGTATGAGCATGAGGGGAAAACCGCTTTTAAAAATAGTTTCCGTTTTTAAAGATGTCATGCGGCTCCCAATGTCCAGGAAATCATCACCAATCATATGTAAGATAAACTATAACAATGTAATCATGGCAGCTCTACAGTGAGTGTGGCATGGCAATTACTAACGGTGTGTGTGTAGCATGCAAATAGTGCTCGTGCAACATAAACCGTTAGTAATAGTGCGGTGTTCTATCAGTTCTAAGCATATATATATATGTGGCAGGGAATGCAATATGCGATGACAGTCTATGGGGTACATGCAACATATAATAATAAAGTCCTATCAGCCCTGACGCATAACGCCATGCGGGCGATATCCCCGTAGATGTGAAATCTACTCACCGTGTCTCGCGCTAAGTGTATCCAACAACTTGTTTGCCCTTCTTCGCAGCGTCCGTCTCACTGGCCTGCGAACCTAGAATCACATAACATATATCACACATAAGCTCAATTTCACAGAAACGCGACATTATGGTCTAACTAGAAACCCGTGTCGCAAACCAATCGCGCGTGTGCGCGATACGCTAAAACGTGTGATCACGCGCCTGAAACTACCCTGACGCGTCGCGATACGCAGAAACCCCAAACCTACTCACGTATCACGCGTGTCGCGAAGGTTTAGAAAAACGGCAAAATAGGTATTTGGTCCCAGATTTCTATACAGAACTAGATTTACAAAACTATATATATAACAACACCCTATACACTAGCAGACACCTACAGGACCAAACACCACCCCAAACCCTACCCATCTGGCCGCAATTTGCGGCCAGAAAGAGAAAACCGGCGGCCTACTGTAGCACTTAGGGGGTCGGGTTAAAACTATGGTATCAGCACATCACCACTATACTACAGTCTTCCCAATTTCACTCAGATCTCATCGGGTCAAAAGCAGATCCAGAAAAGCTCAAATTGGCTTAAAAACGACAAATTGCATCAATTAGGGAAACTGGTGGTATTTTAGTGCAATCGGGGTTAAACTAAGTTAACATGGTCTCAACAAATCTCAATTTTCCTACTGAAACCAATCTACACCTCATTAGCACAAAGTTCCCACTAAACACCCCATATCATACTAAAACGCACTAAAATCCATTAACCGATGCAAATCTACACTAACCAAGCAAACTAGGGAAGCAAGTTAGGAAGTATACCTCATACTTAACCCTAGGGAGCTGCAGGAAGGTGAAGAAGTGAAGGGAAGAAGCTGCAGTGGCTGTTGTGCTCACTGGAATGCTGGCTGTTGCTGTTGCTGAATGCTTGCTGCTGCTGCTTCAGTTGCTGCTGCTGTGTTCTAGAGCTGGGGAGTTGAAAGGTAAGTGTGTGTGTGTGTGAGTGTGTGGGTGTGAGGCTTGAAAGAAGGCAATGAAATGAGAGGAAACACCCAAAGGTCCAATTGTCAACCCTTCTCTCTCTCTCTTCATTAAAGCCAAGCATGGGCTAAGCCATGAAGCCCACTCCCTCTCTCTCACAAGTCAACACCAAACACAACTCAATTTAAAACAAATACAAATTAACTAATTACCTTAATTTAAACCCATTTAAAAAAAACAAAAGGCTAAATCCCATGATTAACCCACCATGGTTAATAATCATGGTATTAACACATTTTAAAACCCTAGTTTACATGCACATGTGTGTGCAAGCCTAGGAAAATTTTGGAAAAATATTTATTAAATTAGGAAAAATATTTAAAACACAATTTGGTAAACTTTTTGTTAAAACCCATTATTTAAATATAATTATTCACTAACCCTTATCCTAAGGTGTTACAATCTCTCCCCCTTAAAGAAATTCGTCCCCGAATTTCAAAAATCTAACTACACGTACCTTAAAAAAGATGGGGATACGTCTTCATCATCTCGCTTTCGGTCTCCCAAGTGACCTCCTCACGGTTCTGGCCACGCCAAAGTACCTTGACTGATGGAATGTCCTTCGATCTCAACCTCTTCACTTGTCGATCCAAAATCATCACCGGCTGCTCTGCATAGGAAAGGTCGCGCTCAAGCTGGATCGTCGGGTGCTGAATCGCGTGCGAAGGATCATGAAGATATCTGCAGAGCATCGAGACATGAAACACGGGGTGCACATCTGGAAAACTGGGCGGAAGGGCTAATCGGTATGCTACTGCACCAACACGCTCGAGGATCTCGAAGGGGCCCACATACCTGGGACTGAGCTTTCCCTTCTTCCCAAATCTCATCACACCTTTCATTGGGGAGACCCTCAAGAAGACATGATCCCCAACAGAAAACTCAAGTCTGCGTCGCCGACGGTCCGCATAAGATTTCTGCCTACTCTGGGCTGCTCTCATCCTATCGCGAATCAACTGGATCTTCGCGGTCGTCTCCTCAACGATCTGTGGCCCTAAGATACTGCTCTCACTGAGCTCTGTCCAACAAGTGGGCGACCTGCATCTCCTTCCATAAAGAGCCTCAAATGGTGCCATCTGAATGGTCTCCTGGTAGCTGTTATTGTATGAGAACTCTACCAAGGGTAAGTGATGATCCCAGCTACCTCCGAAATCTAGTACACAAGCTCTGAGCATGTCCTCGAGAGTCTGGATGGTCCGCTCTGACTGTCCGTCGGTCTGCGGATGAAAAGCCGTGCTGAAACTCAAGCGAGTGCCCAAAGCCTCCTGAAGCCTCTGCCATAGTCTACTGGTAAACTGGGTGCCTCTGTCGGACACAATACATGTCGGGACTCCGTGTAGTCGCACTATCTCGTCAATGTAGATCTGGGCATACTGAGTAAATCCGAAAGTCGTCTTCACCGGTAGGAAGTGAGCCGCTTTCGTCAAACGATCCACGATCACCCAGATGGAGTCATACCCCCGACCAGTCCTGGGTAGTCCCACAATGAAGTCCATCGAAATCTGTTCCCTATTTCCACTCCGGAATGGGTAACGGCTGTAGTTCTCCCGCGGGCCTCTAGTGTTCAGCCTTGACTTGCTGACAAGTCAGGCATCTCGACACAAAATCTGCGATGTCCCTCTTCATTCCGTCCCACCAGTAAACACCTCTCATATCATGATACATCTTGGTGGAACCAGGATGGACGCTATATACCGATCGATGTGCCTCCTCAAGAATCTCGCGTCTCAGTCCCTCAACATCTGGTACGCACAGTCTAGCTCCAAATCGTAGTATCCCCTGACTATCGATCACGAACTCGGAAAACCTGCCATGTCCAATCTGTGCTATGATCTCTGAACATCGGTCATCACTGAGCTGTGCCTCCCGTATACGATCGATCAACTGTGGGCGGGCACGGACATGCGCTATCTGTCCTCCAATCGGCGTGAACTCGAACTGTACTCGGCTGTCGCATAATATCTGCCAGTCTGCTGATGACTGTCCCTGTACTGCACTCAAACAAGATAGACTGCTCCCGGGCCTCCTGCTCAAAGCATCTGCCACCACATTTGCCTTGCCCGGGTGATATAAGATCTCGCAATCGTAATCCTTCACTAACTCCATCCATCGACGCTGCCGAAGATTCAGGTCCCGCTGCTGGAATATGTATTTCAGACTCTTGTGATCCGTGACTATCTGGCACGACTCGCCGTATAGGTAATGTCGCCAGATCTTAAGTGCGAAGACCACTGCTGCCATCTCCAAATCATGAGTGGGGTAGTTCTGCTCATGCTTCTTCAATTGTCGGGAGGCATACGCGATCACCCTATCATGCTGCATCAGTACGCACCCTAACCCCACATGAGAAGCATCACAATAGACCACAAATCCGCCCGATCCGGAAGGTAAAGATAACACCGGTGCCGTCGTCAGCCGTGTCCGTAACTGCTGGAAACTGTGCTCGCACTCCTCCGTCCAAACGAAAGGAACCCCCTTCCGGGTCAACCCGTTCAACGGTGTAGCAATACGGGAGAAGTCCTGCACAAAACGTCTGTAGTAACCGGCCAACCCCAAAAAGCTGCGAATCTCCGTCACCGATGTGGGTCTGGGCCAACGCTGAACGGCCTCGATCTTCCTCGGGTCTACACATATACCGTCTCGTGAAATCACATGCCCCAAGAAGTCTACGCTGTCCAGCCAAAAAGCACACTTGGAGAGTTTCGCATAAAGCTGGTGCTCCCTCAAGGTCTGCAATGTAATCCGCAGGTGCTGCTCGTGCTCCTCACTACTCCGGGAATACACCAAGATATCGTCGATGAAGACTATGATGAACAGATCCAAATAAGGCCGGAAAATACGATTCATCAAGTCCATGAAGGCTGCTGGCGCATTGGTGAGTCCGAACGACATCACCAAAAACTCGTAATGGCCGTAGCGCGTACGGAAAGCTGTCCTGGGAATGTCCTCCTGTCGAACCCGCAGCTGATGATAGCCCGATCGTAAATCGATCCTCAAAAAGTACCCTGCCCCCTGAAGCTGGTCGAACAAATCATCGATACGCGGCAAAGGATACCTGTTCCTCACTGTCACCCTGTTCAGCTGGCGGTAGTCGATACACAGACGCAAACTGCCGTCCTTCTTCTTGACGAACAGGACTGGAGCACCCCAAGGAGAAACACTGGGTCGAATAAGTCCCTTGTCCAGCAAATCTTGCAACTGACCCTTCAATTCTCTAAGTTCCGCCGGGGCCATCCGATAAGGCGGTATGGAAATAGGCTCCGAGCCAGGAACCAAATCAATACAGAAAGAAATGGAAGCTCGGCAGGGAACACATCAGGAAACTCGCTAACAACCGGAACCTGATCCAATGGAACCTCTGTAGCGCGAGCATCGCAAACATAGGCGAGAAATCCCTGGCATCCCTTCCTCAAAAGCTGTCCAGCGCGAAAAGAAAAAATCACACGGTGAGGGGCGGCATTACGGTCCCCCAACACAACAAAGACCGACTCGCCGGGGAAACAGAATCTAACTGTCTTCTCTAGGCAGTCCACAGAAGCATAGCACGTGGCTAACCAATCTATGCCCAAAAGAACGTCAAAGTCCAACATCTCCAGAAGGATCAAGTCGACAGGCAACTCTCTCTCGCCAATACAGACGATACAGGATCGGAACACGTGCCTAGCAACAAATGACTCTCCCACAGGAGTGGTCACCGCAAGCGGCTGATCAAGCAAGCCGGACTCTCTATCCAAACTCGGCACAAAGTGGGTGGATACGTACGAGTGTGTGGATCCGGGATCGAACAACACGTGTGCATCAACTGAACATACAGGAAGGATACCTGAAACCACTGCATTGGACGCCTGCGCGTCCTGATGCGTCAAAGCAAAAACCCTCGCCTGTCCACCACCTGCAACCGACTGCCCTCTGCCTCGGTCATCTCGCCCTCTCTGAGCAACTCCTCCACGCCCACGACCTCTCTGTGCGTGAGTCTGGCGCGGAGCAACGGTAGGTACAACGGGCAACGCCCTCTGGGGTGGTGAAGGTGGTAAAGTAACATGCGGTGCTGCCGCCTCCCTCTGGTGTGTTTCTGGACAATCTCGAACGAGGTGAAGTAGGCTGCCACATCTGAAGCAACCCCGCGGCGACTGCTGACTTTCCTGGGGATACGAACTAAACATCCGGCCTCGTCCCGAATCTCTGCTACTCCTCGTACCAGAACGATACCGGTCGCGGCGTCTGAATGACTGCCTCCGTGCGGAAATACTGGTACGAACTCTCTTCGGCTCTGGAACTACCGAAGTCTCAGCAAGGTGCTCCTCCACTACTAGGGCTGCGTCTACAGCTGCTGCATAGGTCTCGTAGTGCTGCGCGCTGATCGCGAGGAACAGTGGTGTAAGCAAGCCTCGAACAAATCTCCTGACTCGCAACTCCTCGGTAGCCACTAAATATGGGGCATAGACTGCTAGCTCTGTAAACAGCACGTCATACTCTGCCACTGTCATCCCTGGCGTCTGGCGCAAGGACTCAAATCTGCGTGCTCGGGCATCCCTAACACTCTGGGGAAGGAAACGGGCTAGAAATATGGTCACGAACTCCGTCCAGGTCATAGGAGGAAGACCTGCTGCTCTGCCCTTCTCAACTGAATCACACCACTTCTGCGCAAGACCTTCCAGGCGAAAGCTCGCAAACTCGACCCATCTCGTATCTGCGCATCTGAGGGAACGGCATATACGGGCCATCCTGTCGATGAAAGACTGTGGGTCCTCGGCTGTATCGGTGCCTGTGAAGACCGGAGGCTTCAGCCTCATGAACTCTGATAGCGATACTGTAATCACCTCCGTGGCTGCAGAGACAACTGGCTGTGCGGTAGGTACCATCGCGGTCGCTGGAACAGGTGGAGCTACCTCTGGTCACTGCGCTCGAAGCGTCTCAACTAGCAATCCTATCATCTGGCGCATCTCCTGCATGCTAGATCCCACCGTCTGGCGCATCTCCTGCATACCAGCCCCTAGCGTGGCGATCTGATCTGTCACAGGAGGAACAGTCTGCTCGGGCACAACGGGTGCACTGCCCAGATCAGTCCTCGTCTCGGACGAGTCAACTCGAATCTCGGCCCTCGCGGCCGCTCTCTGTGCCCTCGTAGTCTTAGGCGGCATAATGGCTGAAAGAAAATTTGGATTCGATAAGAACACGGAAATCGAATCGCAAGAACATATGTAATCAAGGAGGAATTTAAATCAACAAGTCCTAAGGTCGCGTAGGCGGAGTACCGTGTCGTGAGTATGCCGCGGAACATACACACGCTACGCTACCCTGCTGCAGCTACCTACTCCATCATACCAGGGTCATCCTACACTCTGAAGGTAAAACCTCGCTCTGATACCAACTTTGTCACGACCCGAGAGTTTCGACTCATGACCGGCACTTAACCATGCAACGTCTACAGGCGTAACGCGGCTAAGTAAGCCGAACCCAGAAATCAAAACCAATAAATAAAGAGTGATTAAAACATTTATGTAAAAACAGTCATACATGTCAGAAAAGCTTCCATTTATTTAGTAGAAATCCTTTTAAGTTCAAGAGTTATAACTTTTATAATTTTGGCAACATTTCCTTTTTAAACATCTGTCCCGTAAGTCGGGTAAAAGCAAGGTATAGCAGAAGTAACAAGTGAAATAAGTAAAGCATCTCATATGATATACGACGCCGTAGCGAAGAATACACAGTAAAGCAAGTACAATATCATAAAAGGTAAGACTGCATAGCATAAAGTCGGCTCACATGCGAGCTCGACACCAGAATATAAAATCATACATATCGTCCTCACAACTGTCTCTAAGTCAATACAGAAAGGTAGATGGAGAATACTAGATACATCAATATACAACTGAAAGATAACAGATACCGTACAAAACCCACCTATCAGCAAAAGGCTATCTCGCCTCAAAAGGGTATCTGTGCCAAAAGATGCTGTAAACAGCCAGCCGTGACTACTCCCAAGGGCAACCTGCAAATACTGTGGCACAACGGGGGGTGAGTTTCCAACTCGTGAATATAGATAACATATAAAGGTGGTCGCGAGCATGCACATATAGCGTGGCTCTACTAATGCCATCAGATGATGTCAATGCATGATAAGCAGTATGTGCAATAACCATGCAGATGCTCTATCAGGTAAAATAACTACAGGATGAGATATATGGTAATCAATACTGAGCATGGGATAAATAACATCTATATGGATATGTCAACATGGAAAGCAATAATCGGTGCCTCAGATTGCACCCAAATCCCAAATACACTCAGGTGCCGGCACACCCATCGGCCCTTAAATCCTGTACATCTCTGAGAAATCACGAGTGCCCAACATCGGCACCCAAAATATCATAAAATACCCGTGTCCAGCATCGACACGTAAATCCTCGTATATCGGGCTCCGTCAGTCCGGATCGGCCCCACGGGGTCCGTCTGCGGTATCGGCCCTCGGCCCCGGCAGTACGGATCATCCCGCATCCATCTCTCGACTCTGGTCAGTATCCTCCGGACAACTGCCAGGTCCAACCAATCACCGGTAGGTACTCGCCCGCCTCCAGGCTCAATCGGCAAAACCCATCGATCATCTCGCCGAGGGGAACCATACCGGGCCCACCACGAACCCACAGACGGATCATCCACTCCTCGAATCGGGTTTCAAGCACACGTCTCAGCACCGAGAAAACGCGTGGTGGACACACCAAAATATCATATCACGAGGTACCGGGTTTTTCAAAATAGTGCATCTTTTCTTAAATACTTCCACGGTCCTCAAAACCAGAAATCGCATGAAATCCAACACCAATAAGTAAATCCAATGCGATGTACAATGTAAATCAATCCATGGTATGAGCATGAGGGGAAAACCGCTTTTAAAAATAGTTTCCGTTTTTAAAGATGTCATGCGGCTCCCAATGTCCAGGAAATCATCACCAATCATATGTAAGATAAACTATAACAATGTAATCATGGCAACTCTACAGTGAGTGTGGCATGGCAATTACTAACGGTGTGTGTGTAGCATGCAAATAGTGCTCGTGCAATATAAACCGTTAGTAATAGTGCGGTGTTCTATCAGTTCTAAGCATATATATATATGTGGCAGGGAATGCAATATGCGATGACAGTCTATGGGGTACATGCAACATATAATAATAAAGTCCTATCAGCCCTGACGCATAACGCCATGCGGGCGATATCCCCGTAGATGTGAAATCTACTCACCGTGTCTCGCGCTAAGTGTATCCAACAACTTGTTTGCCCTTCTTCGCAGCGTCCGTCTCACTGGCCTGCGAACCTAGAATCACATAACATATATCACACATAAGCTCAATTTCACAGAAACGCGACATTATGGTCCAACTAGAAACCCGTGTCGCAAACCAATCGCGCGTGTCCGCGATACGCTAAAACGTGTGATCACGCGCCTGAAACTACCCTGACGCGTCGCGATACGCAGAAACCCCAAACCTACTCACGTATCACGCGTGTCGCGAAGGTTTAGAAAAACGGCAAAATAGGTATTTGGTCCCAGATTTCTATACAGAACTAGATTTACAAAACTATATATATAACAACACCCTACACACTAGCAGACACCTACAGGACCAAACACCACCCCAAACCCTACCCATCTGGCCGCAATTTACGGCCAGAAAGAGAAAACCGGCGGCCTACTGTAGCACTTAGGGGGTCAGGTTAAAACTATGGTATCAGCACATCACCACTATACTACAGTCTTCCCAATTTCACTCAGATCTCATCGGGTCAAAAGCAGATCCAGAAAAGCTCAAATTGGCTTAAAAACGACAAATTGCATCAATTAGGGAAACTGGTGGTATTTTAGTGCAATCGGGGTTAAACTAAGTTAACATGGTCTCAACAAACCTCAATTTTCCTACTGAAACCAATCTACACCTCATTAGCACAAAGTTCCCACTAAACACCCCATATCACACTAAAACGCACTAAAATCCATTAACCGATGCAAATCTACACTAACCAAGTAAACTAGGGAAGCAAGTTAGGAAGTATACCTCATACTTAACCCTAGGGAGCTGCAGGAAGGTGAAGAATTGAAGGGGAGAAGCTGCAGTGGCTGTTGTGCTTACTGGAATGCTGGCTGTTGCTGTTGCTGAATGCTTGCTGCTGCTGCTTCAGTTGTTGCTGCTGTGTTCTGGAGCTGGGGAGTTGAAAGGTAAGTGTGTGTGTGTGTGAGTGTGTGGGTGTGAGGCTTGAAAGAAGGCAAGGAAATGAGAGGAAACACCCAAAGGTCCAATTGTCAACCCTTCTCTCTCTCTCTCTTCATTAAAGCCAAGCATGGGCTAAGCCATGAAGCCCACTCCCTCTCTCTCACAAGTCAACACCAAACACAACTCAATTTAAAACAAATACAAATTAACTAATTACCTTAATTTAAACCCATTTAGAAAAAACAAAAGGCTAAATCCCATGATTAACCCACCATGGTTAATAATCATGGTATTAACACATTTTAAAACCCTAGTTTACATGCACATGTGTGTGCAAGCCTAGGAAAATTTTGGAAAAATATTTATTAAATTAGGAAAAATATTTAAAACACAATTTGGTAAACTTTTTGTTAAAAACCATTATTTAAATATAATTATTCACTAACCCTTATCCTAAGGTGTTACAGATTCTCTATGGCTAAGATGCCTGGGACCTGAAGAGGCAAAGAGAGTCGTCCAAGAAACTCACGACGGACTCTGCGGTTCCTACCAAGCCGGGCCGAAGATGAAGCTGAAGATCAAAAGGATGGGCTACTACTGGCCCACGATGATCCAAGACTGCCTCAAATACGCGAAGCAATGCCACTCGTGCCAGATTCACGGGGACTTCATCCATCAGCATCCAAATCCACTACACCCAACGGTGGCTAGCTGGCCGTTCGAAATGTGGGGAACCGACATAATCGGGCCCATCGAGCCAGCATCGTCCAGAGGACATCGATTCAGTTTGGCGACGACTGATTACTTCTCCAAGTGGGCAGAAGTGGTACCGCTGAGGGAAGTGAAGACGGAAAATATACTCCATTTCTTCAAGACACACGTCATTTACCGGTTCGGAACTCCGCAACGGATCATCTCCGATAACGGGCTGGCCTACAGAAACCATAAGATCATCCGCTTCACACAACAGCATAACATAGACTGGAGATACTCTTCAGTCTATAATTCCCGAGCTAACGGTCTAGCTGAGGCTTTCAACAAAACCTTGACGAAGATCGTGAAAAAGACTGTGTCACGAAATAAGAGAGAATGGCACGAGAGACTGCATGAAGCTCTCTGGGCATATCGAACTACGTTCAAAACGTCCACAAACACAACGCCGTATACATTGGTATTCGGCACAGAAGCGGTACTCCCTCTCGAGATAGAGTTACCCTCTCTACGAGTAGCGGTTCACTACGAGCTAACAGACGAAGAAAATGCTCATCTTCTGCTTGAGGAACTTGATGCCCTTGATGAAACCCGGCTCATGGCGTAACAAAATCTGGAGGCTTATAAAGCAAAGATGACGCGCTCATATGAGAGATTGACTAGGCCGAGAACATTCCGCCAAGGCGAACTCGTGCTAGTGGTCAAAAGGCCTATGATCCCCAACCGTGCCAAGCGGGGGAAATTCGAGCCGAACTATGAAGGCCCGTATATCATAGATAAAGTTTACCGGGGTGGAGCCTATCTACTCATGGACATGCATGGTGAAAGACCTTTCAGGCCAATAAACGGTCGCTTCCTAAAGAAATACTACGCCTGACGAGTCACGGCCTAGGTCAACGATAGATGACGACGCCTATGTCCGCTCGCTATCTTCCTAAGCCTCAACTCTGTAAGTAGCAGCCAGCTTCCTTTTCTCGGACCGAAATGTCCTAAAACTAACGACGGACCGAAATGTCCTTAAACTAACGATAGACCACTATATCCTAAAACTGACGCCGGACCGAAACGTCCTTAAACTAACAACAAACCACTATATCCTAAAACTAGCTGTTGACCGAGACGTCGATAAACTACTATGGACTGCAGCATCCCAAAGCTGACACAAAAAAATAGAAAGAATAAAAAAAAGAAAGAAAAAGAAAACGGTATGTCCATAAGCGAAATGGGCACGGATGAAAACCCAAAAGGGCTCCGTGAGTAAAAACAGCAGGGCTACCGGCGAGTTTTGTGAAAACCCGAAAGGGCGCAACCTCGTTAAAAGACACTTGCAAAGTCCTCTCGACCTTGTGAGGAGAAACCACCTGCGTGAGATCCTTACGACTCACAAGGGAGCAACACACTTAGGGATCCCCACGATTCCTAAGAAGAAATTACACTTACGAGATCCTCACGACTCGTAAGGAGAACCCTCTTATGAGACCCTCACGGCTCATAAGATTCAAAAGTCTTAAGCTACAGGGATCTGAACCTATTCTTAAGCGACCAGCGCAACCTCCAATGCTGCCCTATAAGCGTCTCAATGCTGACCCTTGTATGCAATCCACGGGCACGAATAAACATTTCCCTAACAAAGTCCCATCCGTGACTAGGGATATATTTGCACAGTGAACAACCCTTGTAAGTCCTCTCGACTTAGAAGGAGAAAATACTCTTGTAAGATTCTTACGACTTACGAGAAGCCATACACTTAGGAGTCCTCACGATTCCTAAGGAGAAAATGCACCTACGAGATCCTCACGACTCGCAGGGAGAAATATCTTTATGAGACCCTTACGGCTCATGAAGTCAAAAGCCTTAGTCGACAGGATCCTAACCCTGCTCGCTAAGCCACCTTTATTCGGTATCGACAGAGGCAGATGATGATTTGCTCCTGACAATATCCCAGTTGTAGCGGTGCTGATGCCGAAATCGGTGTCTAATTCCAAGCTTGCAGTGAAAAGCCAATGAGCCACACATGCATACGAAATAGCCGAAATGATGGGGCAACTTGCAACAAAATCAGCAAGTAAAAATGTATGCATGCAAAATAGCCGAAATGATTGGGCGGCTCGCAATAAAAAGCAGCGAGTAAAAATAAAACAAATAACCGAAATGATTGGGCACCGTGAGAGATAGCCGAAATGATTGGGCAATCGCGACCTTCGCGATATAAAAGCTGAAATGATAGAGCATCACGGAAAGAAATAAAGAAAAGTGAAATTTATGCCCTACAGGTGATATCACATCAATCCCTGCATACAGTCCAGGGGCGCAAACAAAGAAGGAATCATACCTTCCCTCCCCAGGCTCCATCAGAAGAAGAAGCCGAATCTCAATGGTTCAAAGACAGAGTGGAGATCATCTCAATATCCGTCTCATTTCAACAGACACGACATCAACAAATCGGAGCTGCGGCAAAATTCCCAGTTCCATGACTCGACGATGCACAAACAACCGAGAGTCAAAAATTCCCGGTCCTCACAGATCACGGCTATGAACCCGTAGGAAGCATCCAGAGCGGAGCCTGGTCCTCGCAGAACACGGCTATGACCCCGTGGGAAGCATCCAGAGCAAAATTCCTGGTTACGTGGAACGCGGCTTATGTCAATCCTGACCCCATGGGAAACGTCCAGAGCGGATCCTGGTCCTCGCAGAACATGGCTATGACCCCATGGGAAGCATCCAGAGCAGAGCCTGGTCCTCGCAAAACACGTCTATGACCCCGTGGGAAGCATCCAGAGCAAAATTCCTGGTCACGTGGAACGCGGCTTATGTCAATCCTGACCCCGTGGGAAACGTCCAGAGTGAACACGGCTATGAACTCATGGGAAACATCCAGAGCGGAGCCTGGTCCTCGCAGAACACGGCTATGACCCCGTGGGAAGCATCCAGAGCAAAATTCCTGGTCACGTGGAACGCGACTTATGTCAATCCTGACCCCGTGGGAAACGTCCAGAGAGGATCCTGGTCCTCGCAGAACACGGCTATGAACCCGTGGGAAGCATCCAGAGCGGAGCCTGGTCCTCGCAGAATACGGCTATAACCCCGTGGGAAGCATCCAGAGCAAAATTCCTGGTCACGTGGAACGCGGCTTATGTCAATCCTGACCCCATGGGAAACGTCCAGAGCGGATCCTGGTCCTCGCAGAACACGGCTATGAACCCGTGGGAAGCATCCAGAGCGGAGCCGGGTCCTCGCAGAACACGGCTATGACCCCGTAGGAAGCATCTAGAGCAAATTCATGGTCACGTGGAATGCGGCTTATGTCAATCCTGACCCCGTGGGAAACGTCCAGAGCGGATCGTGGTCCTCGCAGAACGCTGCTATGACCCCGTGGGAAGCATCCAGAGCAGAGCCTGGTCCTCGCAGAACACGGCTATGACCCCGTGGGAAGCATCCAGAGCAAATTCCTGGTCCTGTGGAACACGGTTAAAGTCAATCTTGACCCCATGGGAAACGCCCAGAGCAACTCCTGAATCCGTGAAATGCGGATAATGGCAACACCATCAATCACTTACAGGTCCTCTCAATCCGTAGGGAAGAAAACTCTCTTGTAAGATCCTTACGACTTACAAGAGAAAACGCGCTTAGGAATCCTCACGATCCCTAAGGAGAAAATACACCTACGAGATCCTCCTGACTCGTAGGGAGAAAAGTCTTCATGAGACCCTCACGGCTCATGAAGTTGAAAAGTCTTAGGCAGCAGATTTGAACCTGCTTTCTAAGCTATCACCACCTCTCGAAGAAGTCAAAACAAGATATTCACTCTATCATCTGCAGGCTATTCTTACTAAAGTGACATGATGATAACAAAGAAAAGAAGAAAGCAAAGAGATGACACAAGACATTGCGAAAGAAATGTATCTTTTATTCATAAATTCAATTGGATACAGAATACATCTTATGAAAGAATAAAAAATGGATACACTTTATTCGAAATTACAAATGGTACAAAAACAATTATTGAGAGGGAAGCGCTTTCAATAGTCCAATCAGCCGCTCCTGCACTTCCCTCAGCCCCTTTTCTTGGTCAGCTGCCGCGGCCAACTCTGCTTTGACTTGGGCTCGTTGCTGCAAGTAGGACGAAAGTTGCTCTTCGATGGCCCGCTGAGCTACCCCACGATTCTGTGCATCCCGCTCGACGATGTCAAGCTTCTGCCTCAGTGTTAGCCCGTCAGAGATGCATCGCAGAAGCCCTTCAAAGATAGCTTTCAACTATGCAGCATTTGCATCAACCTGAGTGTGCAACCGGGCAGATTCGCTCGAAGTCTCTTCGTACTCCTTACATTTTAAAGCCGCCTCCTGTTCAAGATGACGAAAGTAAGGAGTGCCCTGCTCAACCCATGCATCCCGTTGAGAGTTCACAGCTAAGACCTCAGGAGCAGGACGTCCGAATTCGAGCTCGTGCAGACAGGACTCAATTTCCCTGCAGTAATTAACCCAAGACTCAACGACGCCCTCACTATGAAAGTTCACAAGCGTCGCCAGCATAGGATTAACCTCCGCGGCAAAATCTGCATCGAATGTGGGAGCCTCCACGTCAAGCTCCTCGATATAGTCGCTCAACATGCGCAGACTATTCACAGCACCTTTGGAAGATGAACGTCGAGAAAAGGGGCCTGCAAGCATTATGATATCACCGCTGCAAAACAAATCACAGTCAAATAACGGTTCAAGAAATAGAGGGGGTTCATGAACAATAGAGTTTACTATACCGGCTGCAACAGGTGGCAAGGCCGGGAGTACTAGTGGCGCAACTGTTCTTTCGTCTCCTCTTTCGATCTGTAGTGCTGCAATCAAAACGATGAAGAATTAGAAATGACTTGGCTGCCGGTAAAAGAAGAGACATTAGCTGAAGCCTGTACTCACCGGCGCCACTAGATGAGGCAATCTCTGACTGGAAAGAGAAGTGTGAGTGTAGCACCTGATACAGGTGATCAAAAAGGACTCCTGCAAGGACGCAGTAATGCAATGTCAGTACATAAAGTATACAGCCTGTAATGAAACTGAGGGGTCGCAAATCCGCACCTTCCAGCATTTAAGATGGTATGAGAGAAGGTAGAGGAGCGGTCACTGTTAAAGCAGCAATTGGAGATGCTTCCTCGGGTGGCATAACCCCAACGCTCATCACACCTGCATTAGAAATAAAAGAAACGCTGTCAAAAAGAAATTAAAAGGGATTGCAGATAAAGGGGAAAGTAATGACCCAAAATCTACCAGGTGAGTCGCCGGTCGAGACAGCGACAAGGGCGTCACTGGAGGCAGCAAATGCTTCACCCTCCTCCATCGGAATGGTCTCGCCACCCGTAGCCTCATCCCCCGATTCCACGAGAATCGTTGTGACACTCGCAGCACCCGGCAACGGAAAGGAGCCGCAAGGAGAAAGAGCGACGATTGGAGCAGTGCCCGACTCTTCAGAAAGAGTGGCAACCTCGGGCTCGACGACTGTAGCCATCTCACCCACCGCTACCTCGGGCTTAGCAATTGTAGCCATCTCACTTACCGCTACCTCGGGCTCGGCGATCGTGGCTGTCTCACCTGCCGCTACCTCAGGCTCGGTGGTTTCCGCCACGACATCCACCACCTCCTCGGCAAGACTCGGCCCTGCAAGATAGGATATATAAGAACATGAAAATTAAAACTTTGACAGAAGAACCCAATGTCACGTTATCTTGAGTCGATTTTCCGATTGCTCCCCGAGCGGCACGTACTGCCTGTCTGTGGGCGGTGGACAAGGCAGCCGGAGCATCCTCTGAAGGAGTAGGGGCAGGGGTAGCGGTGCTCGAACCTGCACCCGCGGCCAAGGTGGCACTACGATCCCTTGTCGCGCGCATTCTGCGCTTCCTTTCCGCTCGGGCCGTGAGTGCAGATCTTCTAGAAGCCTCCATAAATAGGAAGTCATCGTCCACGCCAAGGGTTACCTTTGGAGCCGTTATGGCCTCCGTTATCGGTCGTTTGAGTAAGGCCTCTTTCGGCAGTGCTGAGGAGGCCGGGACTTCGATGGCTGGCCCGGGAAGCATCTCCGCATCGCCTTGCGGGATTGGCATTGTAGTCCCTGCGATAAGATAAGGAGGGTGTCAGATTGTCCATAAGAAAGGAGAATGAAGATGCAATGAGCCGAGATATACCAACTCCCAACAAAGCGCGAATCCTCTCCTCCTCCTCGAAAGTCTTGAGGGAAGCCGCTAGAGCCTCTTCAGTGGAAAAGCCTGTTAAAGAAAGAAAAGTGTCAGTCAAAACATGATAATAAAGATATGATGTAATGACAAAAGATACAGCTGATGGTTACCTGATCGCGCAAGGATAGCCGGTCCCGCTTCGTGGCTTGCCAATTGCTCAGATTCGGCAATGGCAGCCGCCAAATCAGTGTCATCTGGTGGCATGAATAGACCCTCGTTTGTCCCATACTCGCTCAGGCCCTCACCATAAGGAGCGTGAGGCTCCTGGCCGAGTACAACGTCTATAGAGAGGATCGATTTCTTCTTCCTCTTCTGCGAGCGAGCACCGTGTTTCCTGATTTAAAATCAGGAAAAAACCTACGGAAGAGGCATCACGTGCTAGCATGTGACCAGCGGTCACGTGTTAACACGTGATGACCAAGCAGCGGCAAAGAACAGAGCGCAGAAGAAAGGAAAGCCCATTCCAGGGGCACGTGACCAGGGGTCACGTGCGCACACGTGACCAGGGGTCATGTGGCTACACGTGACCAGCTTCAAGAGCCTTATTTTTATGACGGAATTAAATTCTGTGAAAAGATCTCTCAAGTCTTTCCAAAGGGGAAAAGAATTATTTGGAACCGTTGGATTAAAAATCTAAAGGTGATTAAATATCACCGATTTATGGAAAAATCTTAGACTTGGAAAGATTTCTCTCTTAAATCTAACCGAAATAACAAAGAGATATCTTTGGATTTAAAATCCAATGGTGAATAAAATTCACCTAATAATCCAAAGGCCCAGATGAATGATAAATATAAATCAAATCTCTCAATAAACAAATCAAATCTTTCAATGAAAGATTCACTAAAACTGATTGATTCTTTTCCTTCTCCTATAAATAGGAGTCAAAGGAAAGAGTTTGGGAGAGGGAGAGAGACATACAGAGAGAGACATACAGAGAGAGAGAGATATAGAGCCTTGGGATCTTGAAAATTCAGAAGGAAGAACTTAATCCTCTGCAAAGAAAAACCCTAGGTGAGAAGGGGGAGGCTTAAAAAGAGAATTTAATTCTCAAAAGAGTTTAACTCTTATATAAAAGTAAGAACTTAGTTCTTTCTCTAGTTGAGGATCTGCAAAGTGCACATCTCCCCATGAATTGAGAATTTAATTCTCATTGGGTTGAGATCCTGCCATGCAGATCTAAAACATAGAGGAGGAATTGAATTTTGAGAATTTAATTCTCACAGAATTATGGGAATTTAATTCCTTTGGGATAAAGTTAGGGTTTAACCTTATATCATAGGAATTTAATTCCTTCAAAATGAACAGAACTAGGGTTTAACCCTAATTGAGAACTTAATTATCTTAAACTCACAGGAATAAAATTCCCTTAAGAAAAGAAATTAGGGTTTTACCCTACCTAAGAATTTAATTCTTAATCCTACAGAGAATTTAATTCTTAAAATAAAATGAAGAGACTTAAAAGATCTTCATGCATGCAGAGAACCAGAATCATGTGTTACCACGGGACCCCTGTAAAAATCCACAGAAAAGAGTTTTGAGGCAACGCCTCACGTGCCCCACGTGACTTGTAAGAAAGAGGCAAAAGAAACAGCTCTAGGGCGGTCTCACGTGCTACCACGTGACCCTTTGGCTGAAGCTCTAACAAATAAACACCCAAATTCCCATCACGTGACAGCACGTGATGCTCCAAAGTATTCAATACTTTTGACAGAATGAAATAAAGAGAAGCAGGGCGCTCTCACGTGACCCCTCTTATCTTAGTGTTTAACACTAAATTGAAACCTCTGCATCCAGTGTTTAACACTGATTTGTCTTAGTGATAAACACTAAGTTGGAATCTCTATTCCTAGTGTTTAACACTGATTTGCTTTAGTGTTTAACACTAATTTGAAAGCCCCTTCGCCAGTGTCTAACACTGATTATTTTTAGTGTTAAACACTAACTTACTAATCTTAATCCCAGTGTTCAACACTGTTGGTCTTTAGTGTTTAAAACTAGCTTCAGCCCAATTGGCTAAGTTTCTGGAGGCAAAGCCTCTCCATTAATGGACCAACAGAGGGCCAATATTCTAAACATGATTGGACTATGCCCAAAACAGCCATAAGTCCTGAATTCAAATTTAACTGGGCTAAATGGCTCATAACATAATTAATTGGTCTTGACTCCAAATCGGAGCAAATATCGTTTAATCTACCTTGGTTTAAGGGTACATCTCTTCACTCCTTTGATACTTGGCGTTGTAATTCCTCGACGTCTTCAAAGAGGTGATGGGTCCCGATGACTACACATTGATACGGACTGTGGGGTCCTTAAACTCATGGACTATGAGGTCCTTAACCTTGACCGGGATGTCTTAAAACTAACAACGGACTATGACGTCCTTAACCTTGACCGTGATGTCTTAAAACTAACGTCGGATTGTGGAGTCCTCAAATCCACGGACTATGAGGTCCTTAACCTTGACCGCAACGTCTTAAAACTAACATTGGACCGCAATGTCCTTAAACTACCTATTGACCGCAATGTCACTAAACTAAAACAACAGGGCTCCCCTAATTGCTCTCTTGTCGGATCTAAACGATCCCGTTAAGTTGATTTTAGTCTAAAATTAGACTAACGTATCCTTAACAAATGTTTAAGTTGATCTTAGTCTTAAATGAGGCTAACGTATCCTTAAACCCAAGCCCTAAACCCAAATCTAAGAAAGATACGGATTTGGACTAGTCCACGCCCTACGGGCGACAACATAACTTAATCTCCGTATACAATCCACAGGCAACCAAACATAAAATAAACACACACGACACGAAGTGATCATCTGGAGAAGGAGAAAATTGTTACCGCGATGCGGTAGCGTAATTAACTGCAAGGGCTTGCGCCTGCAGGGAAGAGCGTCCCCACAATCAAAAACCCCTCAATCGAGGGGGAATCTGACGAAGTATGCTACATCGGACGCATCCGTTTAAACCTTCGATGCACGGTGCCATAAATCAACTTGGCATCTTCGAAGAGGTGGACGGATAGCTCCAATTAGCATCTGCCCCGAATTTCAGGCAAGACGTCCGCGTCGCGCCGTCATTCGGAGGGGAACAGATTCTGGTACGCCCTGTGAGACCTTTTCCTCTTTCCACTCCACACTTCGTGTGTCGTCTTCGCGAACGAATCGCGGTTTGTTAATGGTTGCCCTAGGGTTTCAAGTTACTAAGATTTGTTCTTTTTCCTGGCGCGGAAATCAAGCATCAATGGCCTCCAACTACTCGAGCTGCTCGAAGTGCCAATGCAGCCGACGCTCCACCTCACCTGGAGGTGTAGCATATGGGCCTCAAGCGGCCTCCGTCCTCACTATGCCTGTGGAGAAAGTGACTCAGGCCACCACCGGCCTGTTTTTCGGAACCATGATCCCTCCTGCAAGCTTCACCCTGCCAATGCCCGTGCCGGAAGCTTCAAAGAAGTCGGTTTTCGATCGGCTCTCTGCTAAAACGGCCCCTTTCCACTGGTTGTCCAATATCAAATCAACAGCCTCTGTCTTTGCCAGGCTGAGTCAAAACCCTGATGGGCCCGCTAAGAAGCCCATGGACCCGGAAATGGCCGTCCCGAGGAAGACAGCCATCCCTGCTCCAGAAGTCGTCAAGGCGGCTTATCCTGTCAAAGAGTCAGTCTTTTCGAGGTTGACTATTCCCGCTCCTGCTCCTGCTCGAGGATCTGTCTTTGACAGATTGAATATTGCCACTCAGAGGACGACCTCCGTCTTTAAGAGGCTAGCACCAGCAGCGCCTCATTCGGACAGGGGGCAAGATGAAGCTGTCCCTATCGCCAAGCCAGTCCCAACGGCTCGTCATGCTCGACGTCGCCACTGGCGCCGAGTAAGAAAGGCTGGGGGCAACTCCCCCTCGGGGCTAACTCCATCCGTTCCAATGTTGGAAGTTGATGCTGTTGTTCCAACTGGGAACAGTTTTGAACCACTTAGGAGGGTACGTAAGAACTCTCCAACTGCTACGCTAAAAAGATCTCCTCCACCTGCGGAGAGGGTTCCGGAAACGAAGCTGGAGCAGCCCCCTCAACGGCTGTCCTCCAGGATTTATAAGGTCTGGCGGAGAATTCAGGACTCGGTAATTGACCAAAATCACTTTCGCCAACAGAAAAAGGCAAAAGCGCAAGAAGAAAAGAACCGTCCGAACAAACAGCAAAGGACGACCACCACCAGGGTGCCTGCTGCAACGGCCCCCTCAACTTCAATGGCCCATAAGAGAAGGAGGCCAGAGAAAATTCCCACACCCGCGGCAAATGCCAAGGACAGCGAGCCCAAATGCCCTAGGTCTGGGGTCATGGTGGTTCATACCGTATACATGGCGTTTGGTAAAGAGGACAGCCGTGCATCTACAGGTCATCGGCCGCTTACACGGTCAGTGACCAAAGCTCAGGAGCAACAGCAACAGCTCCAGGAGATGATGAACGCAATGGCCGCACTCACTGGGCCAAAAGAAAGCCCCGAAGCGTCCTCGGATGAACGCCAAGAGCAAGAACTGATGGTGAATTCCTTCGTCGGGTATTGGAGAAGAAGGATAAAGAGGCTGCTGAACAAGCAGCCAACATAAAGCGTATGGCCCTCCTGTTCCAAGACATGGTGGGGATGATGATCCAACAAGATCCTCCAGCTGAAGATCCCTCAATCGTCCTTGAAGATGACAGGGGAGAAACGTCAAATCCTCCACCGGCTCTGTCAACAGCCAAAGAGGATACAATCTCCAAAGCTGACTTGGACGAGTATATAGCCCAACAAATACGGGTCCATCAGGCAACTGAGGCAGCTGGTCAGGTCGTAAAAATGGGGCGACCATATCCGAGCTGGTACGATCAGATAAAGTACCCGCCGGGCTATACAATACCCAAATTCCACGTCTATAAGGGGACGGGCAATCCCCACCAGCATGTTGCCCAGTTCAGGGCGCTCTGCGGCAACACCGGCGGTGACGATAAATTGCTGCTTCGCCAGTTCGTTGGTAGTTTATCGGAGACAGCATTCGAGTGGTACTCCGAGCTCCCAAACAACTCTATTAAGACATTTGCGGAGATGGAGCTGCTGTTTACCCAGCGTTTCGCCAGCGCTAGCGAACGCACTCCGATAACGGCGTTGATTAATACCAGGGTGAAACCAGGTGAGACGTGGGTCCAGTACGCTATACGCTGGCGAAACTTGTGGTCGAAATGCGAACAACGCATTGAGGAAGCGCCCGCGGTGGGCATGTTTGTGGGTATCCTAGATCCCCATGCAACTATCTTTCAGTTCATGATGTTTTTTAAGCCGACCACGTTCCAGGCTTTGATCGACAAGTTGGCCCAGATGGACCAGATGGGTCACAGACCGTCTCCCCCGAAGCCAGAACCTCGGAATGACAAGGGTAAAGGGAAAGCAACCTTCATCGCGAACGCTCAGCAGCAACCCAGTGCCCCAAAGACAGCGGATCAACTGGAAGAAAGAAGGCGGTATTATAACAAGAAAATGAAGCGCCCCTACTCGTTTCCGCGGGACAAGACGAAATGGTTATTCGAGCTGGCGGTATGCTACAGGCTTATCAACTTGGCAAACCCAAGGCGACCGCCGCAACCCAATGAGGTGAATAACCCCAACTATTGCCCTTACCACCAAACGGTAAGTCATCCGATTGAAGATTCCTTCGTCTTCAAAGGATGGATTGAAGATCAATACCTACAGGGCAAGTTTGCGCTGTTCGAAAAATGGAAGGTGAACCCGCCACAGCCGCATACTCCTCAGAAAGCGGATACACCGGGGGCAACCTGTTCTTTTATTGAAGAAGCGCCATGGGAGGTCGTGCTATCAGCTAAAACCAAAAGGATGCTGAGTGAACTTCACATATGCTCGGCGGTCGAATGGAAGAACCCGCTCGAACCTCAAATCATCGAAGGGATGTTGAAGCCGCGTCCAACTACAAAGATCGGTGGTGATGGCCCAAGTACTCACACCCAACCGTCAAAATTTTCGAAGAAAAAGAAGAAGAAGTCCAAGAAGCCCGTGAAGCCTGGAGACAAGCGCACGGATTTGCAGAAACAGATTGACGCGCTGGAGGAGTATAATCAAAAGGCACGGACTCCCATCACATTCCAAGAGTTCCTCAACCACGTCTTTCAGGAGGAAGATAATGGAGAAAGCTCGTCGGATGAATCCAAGGGGTATGTGGCGAGTTGTCATGTGATTTCCCACTCGTTTATGGACGATGAGAAAACTCCTGGCACTAAGAAACTGGGAGCACAGCCTGAGCCAGAACTTGTATGGCTGACAGATGAAATGATCGACGCCTTTCTAGACGAGATTCGTCTGAAAAGTAAAGCCGATCGGGAGCGTGAGATGGCCGCACCAGAAGGAGCCAAACACAGGCGACCAAACGAAAGAGTCGAGGCATTCCCACCAGGTCACAAGACACCCGAAGCGGATAAAAACATATTCAAGACAAGGAAAAGGTTTGCCAAAGCCTTGTCAATGGGAATGAAGCTACCATCCTCGGAAGAAAACACGCTCAATGGGGCAGAGAGACACCCTAATTACTGCTTGTATCATCGGAGGGTTTCACACCCTATTGAGGAATGCGACGACTTTAAGACATGGTGGCAGGGATATGTTGCTCACCGGCAACATTTTAAGCGCATGAAACGCAGAACTCGTCGGGAACAAAGAAGTACAACCGACAGACACGAAGGAACTACCGGCAACTGTTACACGGTCAACGCCGGAGGATCGCAGGTTCTCACCTTTGGGAGCGACTCTGATGAGGAAATGGCTCTGGGCCCTCTCTTTAAAGAATCCGTTTTAGGTAAAGAGGAAGAACCAGAGGCCTGTGAAAACATTCAGCTGCGCAATCGCACGCTCCCGGAAAAGAATATCGGACCCGCAACTAGGAAAGATAAGTGAAAGGAAAAGGTCGCTGATGATATCGCTTTAGATGACCAAGTCATGAAAGAGCTGACTACAAAGGATCCGCCCAAGAGGAATAGGGTGGACTACAACATACTAGCGCACTTAAGGAAGTTACCTTCGCAGCTCAGCATTCTCGACGCCCTCCTGTTATAAAAGGAAGCAAGAGATTCATTAATCAAGGCGCTACAAGAGCCCGAACAATTCCAAGCCTTCCTCGCCGAAGAAAGGATGAAGGATGAACTGGAAGAAGTACACACGGCCGATATCACTTTCAGTGACGAAGACCTGCTCCTTGGGACATGCGACCACAACCGTCCCTTATACGTCTCCGGATATTGTCACGATATCAAGATAGGAAAAATCCTGGTTGATAATGGATCCTCCGTCAATCTTCTTAATGTTCGGGTGTTGAAGGAAATCTGCATGAGCGTTCAGCACCTCGCTCGTGATAAAATTACCATCTCCGGTTTTGACTCCCAGTCATCACGAACTCTTGGATCTGTGATATTGACGCTACGCTTTGGGCTACTCGTCACGGACATTAAGTTTCACGTCATAGACGCTAAGACGTGCTACAATGCTCTGCTCGGCCGACCTTGGTTACATGAGTACAACATCATCCCTTCTACACAACATCAGTGTATGAAGTATTTCAAGGATGGTCTCGAGTATACCGTAATGGGTGAGCTGAACCCGTTCTCCGTGAATGAAGTCCGCAAGTACGAGGATGCAAAGTACTTTTTTCCATATTTCGAGGACACGGAAAGGTGCCGCAAACCAGAGAACAAAGCCGCCGCCGCCATTCCTGTCTTCGGGAGTGATACCGAAGATGAAGAAGAGATAGTTTACGCTGGGCCGTCTCGACGCAACAACTCGGGACCGTCCGCCCCCATGTTGATCTTCGGAAGCGACTCAGAAGATGAGGTGAATGTTGTGTTCTCCAGTCGACCGTCAATACGAGAATTCCCTAGTGGTGATCAGAGTTTGCAAATTACCATGATTCCACAAGAGCACTACAAGGATCTTGACGCGCTTGAAGCTCACAGCGTGCAGGAGATGCGTACATTTTACGTCCCTCCCAGGCGAAAAGACGAGAAGGCGATCCTATTCTATCGATCCTCGGAAACAAGAGTGGAGAAAGAGATCTGGCATGGCGCGGATTCTACACTTGATAAGCTTCAACCCATTCGT
Organism: Agapanthus africanus; assembly: GCA_030015575.1. Taxonomy (NCBI): domain Eukaryota; kingdom Viridiplantae; phylum Streptophyta; class Magnoliopsida; order Asparagales; family Amaryllidaceae; genus Agapanthus; species Agapanthus africanus. The sequence continues at coordinate 87,804,334 of JASDDO010000019.1, read as the reverse complement.
TTGCCCAGATATTACACAAACGGATTGAAAAGGCTATTGAAGCGCCAAGGGGTACCCTTAAAACAGACTATTCGGCAAGCTCGATTCTATAACAGGATTTGGGATGTCCCTGGGACTCAGCGCAAACTGCCCAACGGGAGAATGGAAACACTTGGGCTTGGATACGTCAGATCCGGAAAACGGGAACGGGTCCACAATAGCTACGCCATATATAACTTCAATAAAGAAGAGGACGCCCTATCAGAAAGCGCCGACCCCGTGTTGAAACGAGATCTCGCAATCAAAATGCCGAGTCCATCATTTGAGGAAAGAATGGACAAGCTTATCAGGAAAGCGGGTCAAAAAGCTCGGGATGACCACAATCGCGAAATGGCCATCTACGAGAAGGCCGGGACGCAACGTCTTCTTCAACAGGCTGCAAAAGACGAAGATGCTCCTCCCTGTCAACCTGCCATACAAAAGGCCCGACGCAGAGGCAGAAATAAGTCAAGGAGCGGAAAAGGCATCCGACAAAGACAAAGCGGGACTGGAAAGTCACGTAGTCGAGGATTGGGCGGTCCGGACCTGTCCCTCATAAAGAAGATGAGTCGATCATACTCCTTTCCTCGAGACAAGACGAAGAAGATACTTGATCTCGCTTTAAAACATCGAATGATCACATTGCCGGAGTCTAAGCACCCTGAGCAAGCTAACGAGGTCTCTCATCCGGACTACTGCTCTTATCACCGAGCCATAGGACACCCTATCGAAGACTGCTTCACCTTCAAGAACTGGGTCGAAGACCAATATCAGCTCAGCAAGTTCACTCTATCCAGCAGCTGGAGGGTGACGCCGCCACAAAAACACGAACTCAAAGCCACAAGAGCAGAACCAGGCCCACATCGGTCTTCGAAGCGAACTCGTACTTGTCACATGATAACAATATTGAAAGAAGAGCCCGAGAACATGAATGACCTTCCCTGGTGCTTTGAAAACAGCAATGACGACGAGGTCATCTCGGAATTCCCACCAGCACCGAAAGAGCTAGAAGATGGCATACATACTACCGCAGATAACCTCAAAAAAATTGAGTTGGGGACAGCGAACGACCCGAGACCGACATTTGTCAGCGAGCTGCTATCTGAAGAAAGGGTGGCTGCATTAAAAGACGTGCTTATGCGGCATAGAGATTGTTTCGCATGGAACTATTCCGAAATGCCAGGACTAGATCCAGAAATAGTTGTCCATAAATTGGCAATATCCCCGGACATCAAGCCAGTCAAACAAGCGCCGAGAAGAATGCAGATCGAGCTTGAGATGAGCATCAACGCCGAAGTCAAGAAGCTGATCGACTCTGGGTTTATCCAGGAGGTTCAGTACCCTGATTGGATCGCCAACATCGTCCCGGTAATGAAGAAAAATGGGATAGTGCGCATATGCATAGACTTTCGGGACCTTAATAAAGCCTGCCCGAAAGACGACTTCCCGGTACCGGTCACTGAGCTGATGATAGATAACACGTCCACTCATAAGGTCTTCTCTTTCATGGACGGCTCATCAGGATATAATCAGATAAAGATGCATCCCGAAGACCAGAAGCACACCGCTTTCCGGACCCCTTTGGATATATTCTGCTACAAGGTGATGCCCTTCGGTCTAAAGAACGCCGGCGCCACCTATCAAAGGGCCATGACGAAAATCTTCGATGACCTTATACACGAAATCGTCGAATGCTATATCGACGACCTCGTGGTTAAGATAAAATCATACGAGGAGCATTTAGAGCATCTGAAGACCGTATTTCAACGCCTGCGGCAATACAACCTGAAGATGAACCCTCTCAAGTGCGCATTCGGAGTGTCCTCAGGCAAATTCCTAGGATTCATCGTCCGGCACCGAGGCATTGAGATAGATCCGTCCAAGATCAAGGCGATCATGGAAATGCCCCCGCCAAGGACCCTTAAGCAATTGCGCTCTCTCCAAGGGAAGCTCGCGTATATCCGGCGATTTATAGCCAATCTCTCTGGCAAGTGGCGTCCTTATAGTCACCTGATGAAGAAGGGAACCCCTTTCGTTTGGGATCACAAATGACAAAGCGCGCTGGACAAAATCAAGCAGTACTTGCAGAATCCACCAGTGTTGGCTGCTCCGGTCAAGGGAAAGCTTCTTATTCTTTATACAATAGCCCTCGAAGGTTCCTTAGGCGCATTATGGGCACAAGAGAACAATTAAGGGAAGGAGAGAGCTCTCTACTACTTGAGTCGAATCCTCCTGGGGGAAGAAAGCAATTATTCTCCCATCGAAAAACACTGCCTGGCACTGATCTTCGCGATAACAAACCTCAGGCACTATGCGTTGGCGCATGAATTCCGTCTCATTTCAAAGGTAGACCCCCTTAAATATTTAATGTCGAAGGCCATATTGACAGGGAGACTCGCTAAATGGGCCTTGCTCTTAATGGAGTTTTCGATAACCTATCAGCCTCTTAAAGCAGTGAAAGGCCAGGCCATCGCCGACTTCCTCGCTGAGCATCCGATACCGGCTGATTCCCCTTTGAATTGCGAGCTGCCAGACGAACATGCGTTTGATGCGATCGACGGTAGTGATACCCGATGGGAACTCTATTTCGACGGAGCGTCTTCCATGAAGAAGCGCAAACAAAGCATCCCTGTAATCAAATCGGGGGTAGGCCTCATCTTCGTAACTCTACAAGGAGGAATAATGCGCTTTGCTTTCTCCTTGACAGGACCGAGGACGAACAATGAAGCCAAGTATGAAGCTTTGATAGCAGGCCTCGAGATCGCCATCGACATGGGAATTAAAAACCTCCTCATATACGGAGACTCCCAACTAGTCGTCAGTCAAGTAAATGGCGACCACCAAACGTGCAAACCAGAGTTGGTGAAGTACAGCAAAAAGGTGCAACAAATGTTGACCCAAATTTCCTCCTACACTTTGGAAAATATACCGCGAGCGGAAAACAGCAAAGTAGACGCATTAGCCAAGCTCGCTAAAGAACTGGCTGACGAGAATCTCGACGTCAGGATTGTGGTACAAAGTCGACGGGTGCTTGCCCCAGCAGAAATACCTCCGGAAACATCCGAAGAAAAGGGAGCAACTGAGCAGACGACCCCGCAAGTAAAAGACTGGGAAAAGGCCGAAGATTGGAGAGAAGTCTTTATAGACTACTTCAAACACCGTTGAACACCCGAAGATGCATCCTCAAGATATCAGCTCATGAAACGGGCTCTATCCTTCGCCTTCGTCAATGATACTCTGTACAAGAGGTCGTTTGATTCTCTAAGGTTGAGATGTCTAGGACCTGACGAGGCGGAAAGAGTCATTCAGGAAGTTCATGACGGACTTTACGGTTCTCACCAAGCGGGCCCGAAGATGAAGTTGAAGATTAAACGGATGGGCTACTATTGGCCCACGATGATTCAGGAATGCCTCGAATATGCGAAGCAATGCCATTCATGCCAGATTCATGGGGACTTCATCCATCAGCATCCAAATCCACTACATCCGACGGTGGCTAGCTGGCCATTCGAGATGTGGGGAACTGACATAGTCGGCCCTATCGAACCAGCATCGTCCAGGGGACATCGCTTCATCCTAGCGACGACTGACTACTTCTCCAAATGGGCAGAAGCAGTACCATTGAGGGAAGTGAAGACGGAGAATATCCTCCATATCTTCAAAACGCACGTCATATATCGGTTTGGAACCCCGCGACGGATCATCTCCGATAACGGGCCAGCTTACAGGAGCCACAAGATTAGTCGCTTCGCGCAACAACAAAACATAGACTGGAGATATTCCTCAGTTTATAATCCGCGAGCTAACGGTCTAGCTGAGGCTTTCAACAAAACCTTGACAAAGATCGTGAAGAAGACGGTGTCCCGAAACAAAAAGGACTGGCACGAGAGGCTGCAAGAAGCTCTCTGGGCATATCGAACTACGTTCAAGACGGCCACGAACACTACGCCATACGCGTTAGTGTTCGGTACAGAAGCAGTACTCCCCCTCGAGATAGAGTTACCCTCTCTATGAGTGGCAGTCCACTACGAGCTGACGGACGAAGAAAATGCTCACCTTCGTCTTGAAGAGCTTGATGCCCTTGACGAAACACGGCTCATAGTGCAACAAAATCTTGAGGCTTATAAAGCAAAGATGACGCGCTCATATGAAAAATTAACCCGGCCGAGGACATTCCGCTAAAGCGAACTCGTGCTAGTGGTCAAAAGGCCTATGATTCCCAATCGCGCCAAGCAGGGAAAATTCGAGCCAAACTATGAAGGCCCGTACATCATAGACAAGGTCTACCAGGGTGGAGCCTATCTGCTCATGGATATGCACGGTGAAAGGCCTTTCAGGCCAATAAATGGTCGCTTCTTGAAGAAATACTATGCCTAACGAGTCACAGCCTAGGTCAATGATAGATGACGACGACTATGTCCGCTCGCTATCTTCCTAAGCCCAAACTCTATAAGTAGTAGCCGACCTTCGCCACGGACCGAAACGTCCTTAAACTAATGACGGACCGAAACGTCCTTAAACTAACGACGGACGGAAACGTCCTTAAACTAACGACGGATCGAAACGTCCTTAAACTAGCTGTTGACCGAGAGGTCGATAAACTACGGTGGATTGAAACATCACAAAGCCGATATAAAAAAAATAAAAAAATATATATATAATAAACGGTATGTCCATAAGCAAAATGGGCACGGATGAAAACCCGAAAGGGCTCCGTGAGTAAAAACAGCAGGGCTACCGGCGAGTGTTTGTGAAAACCCGAAAGGGCGCAACCTCGTTAAAAGACACTTACAGGGTCCTCTCGACCTTGTGAGGAGAAACCACCCGCGTGGGATCCTTACGACTCACAAGGGAGCAATACACTTAGGAATCCTCACAACTCCTAAGGAGAAATTACACTTACGAGATCCTCACGACTCGCAAGGAGAACTCTCTTATGGGACCCTCACGGCTCATAAGATTTGAAAGTCTTAAGTTACAGAGACCTAAACATGTGCTTAAGCAATTCCCCCAAAACCTTCGATATTGCCCTACAAGTGGCTCAATACTGACCCTTGTATACAATCCACGGGCGCGAATAAACATTTCCCTAACCGAGTCCCATCCGTGACTAGGGATATGTTCATACGGTTAACAACCCTTGTAAGTCCTCTCGACTTATAAGGAGAAAACCTTATTATAAGATCCTTACGACTTACAAGGGAACACGCACTTAGGAACCCTCATGATTCCTAAGGAGAAAACACACCTACAAGATCCTCACGACTTGTACGGAGAAATACCTTTGTGAGACCCTTATGGCTCATGAAGTCAAAAGCTTTAGTCGACAGGACCCTTAACCCTGTTTACTAAGCCACCTTTGTTCGATATCGACAGAGGCAAATGATGATTCGCTCCTGGCAATATCCCAGTCGTAGCGATGCTGATGCAAAAATCGGTGTCTAAATCCAAGCTTGCAGCGAAAAGCCGGCAAGCCACACATGCATACGAAATAGCCGAAATGGTGGGGCAACTTGCGACAAAATCAGCAAGTAAAAATGTATGCACGAAAAATAGACGAAATGATTGGGCAACTCGCAATAAAAAGCAGCGAGTAAAAAATAAAATAAATAGCCGAAATGATTAGGCACCGCGAAAAATAGCTGAAATGATGGGGCAATCGCGACCTTCGCGATATAAAAGCTGAAATGATAGAGCATCGTGGGAAAAGAAATAAAATAATAAAATGAAATTTATGCCCTACAGATGATGTTACATCAATCCCTACATACAATCCAAGGGCACAAACAAAAAAGGGATCATTCTTCTCCCCCAGGTTTCATCATAAGAAGAAGCCAAATCTCGACGAGCCACAAAGATCGTCTCAACATTCGTCTATTGCAGCAGACACAACATCAAACAAAGCGAAACAGCGGCAACTCCCAGTTCCATGACTCGACGGTATATAGATGACCGAGAGTCCTAACTCCCTGAAATGCGGATATAATCAGAAAATCCCTGGTCATGTGGAACGCGGATAACGTCACTCTTTGACCCCGTGTGAATCATCTAGTGCAAAATTCCTGGTCACGTGGAACGCGGATAATGTCACTTTTTGACCCCATGGAAAACATCCAGAGCGGATCGTGGTCCTCGCAGAGCACGGCAGTGAATCCGTGTGAAGCATCCAGAGCGGAGCTTAGTCCTCGCCGAACGCGGCAGTGAACCCGTGTGAAGCATCTAGTGCAAAATCCCTGGTCACGTGGAACGCGGATAACGTCACTCTTTGACCTCGTGGAAGACGTCCAGAGCGGATCCTGGTCCTCGCAAAGCACGACAGTGAACCCATGTGAAGCATCCAGAGCGGAGCCTAGTCCTCGCCGAACGCAGCTGTGAACCCGTGTGACGCATCTAGTGCAAAATTCCTGGTCACGTGGAACGCGGATAATGTCACTCTTTGACCCCGTGGAAAATGTCCAGAGAAGATCCTGGTCGACAGTGAACCTGTGTGAAGCATCCAGAGCGGAGCCTAGTCCTCGCCGAACGCGGCAGTGAACCCGTGTGAAGCATCTAGTGCAAAATCCCTGGTCATGTGGAACGCGGATAACGTCACTCTTTGACCCCGTGGAAGACGTCCAGAGCGGATCCTGGTCCTCGCAAAGCACGGCAGTGAACCCGTGTGAAGCATCCAGAGCGAAGCCTAGTCCTCGCCAAAAGCGGCAGTGAACCCGTGTGAAGCATCTAGTGCAAAATCCCTGGTCACGTGGAACGCGGATAACGTCACTCTTTGACCCCGTGGAAGACGTCCAGAGCGGATCCTGGTCCTCGCAAAGCACGGCAGTGAACCCGTGTGAAGCATTCAGAGCGGAGCCTAGTCCTCGCCGAACGCGGCAGTGAACCCGTGTGAAGCATCTAGTGCAAAATTCCTGGTTACGTGGAACGCGGATAATGTCACTCTTTGACCCCGTGGAAAACGTCCAGAGCGGATCCTGGTCCTTGCAGAGCACGGCAGTGAACCCGTGCGAAGCATCCAGAGCGGAGCCTAGTCCTCGCCGAACGCGGCAGTGAACCCGTGTGAAGCATCTAGTGCAAAATTCCTGGTTACGTGGAACGCGGATAATGTCACTCTTTGACCCTGTGGAAAACGTCCAGAGTGGATCCTGGTCCTCGCAGAGCACGGCAGTGAACCCGTGTGAAGCATCCAGAGCGGAGCCTAGTCCTCGCCGAACGCGGCAGTGAACCCGTATGAAGTATCTAGTGCAAAATTCCTGGTCACGTGGAACGCGGATAACGTCACTCTTTGACCCCGTGGAAGACGCCCAGAGCAGAGCCTGGTCCTCGCCAAGCACGGCAGTGAACCCGTGTGAAGCATCCACAGCAAACACCGGACTGTGGAGTCCTTAAAATCCACGGACTATGATGTCCTTAACCTCGACCATAATGTCTTAAAACTAAACGATCAACCATGATGATTCTAGACTGATTTTATCTTGGTTAAATGGTACATCTCTTCACTCCTTTGATATTTATCGTTGTAATTCATCAACGTTTTCAAAGAGGTGACGGGTCCCGGCAACCAAACATCGGACTGTGGAGTCCTTAAATCCACGGACTATGAGGTCCTTAATCTTGACCGTGATGTCTTAAAACTAACAACGGACTGTGGAGTCCTTAAATCCACGGACTATGAGGTCATTAACCTTGACCGTGATGTCTTAAAACTAACACCGGACTGTGGAGTCCTTAAATCCACGGACTATGAGGTCATTAACCTTGACCGTGATGTCTTAAAACTAACACCGGACTGTGGAGTCCTTAAATCCACGGACTATGAGGTCCTTAACCTTGACCGTGATGTCTTAAAACTAACATCGAACTGTGGAGTTCTTAAATCCACGGACTATGAGGTCCTTAACCTTGACCGTGATGTCTTAAAACTAATATCGGACTGTGGAGTCTTTAAACCCACGGACTATGATGTCCTTAACCTTGAATGCGATGTCTTTAAACTACGATACCTTGAAAAACATCCCAAAGCAACCCCTGACCCCGTGAGACACGGATAAGGGCGACCGCGCCCAGCACTTGCGGGTCCTCACGACCTGTAAGGAAGAAAACTCTCTTGTGAGATCCTTACGACTCTCAAGAGAAAACCCGCTTAAGAATCCTCACGATTCTTAAGAAGAACTTACACCTACGGGATCCTCTCGACCTGTAGGGAGAAAAACTCTTTATGAGACCCTCACGGCTCATAAAGCTCAGAAAGTCTTGGGAGGCAGACCTTAACCCTGAATCCTAAGCCATCGCTGCCCTGCAAAGAGACCAAGATAAATTGTCCGCAGAACACATTCGATAAAAAGGAGACACACCATTGAGAAGAAAATGTGTCTTTATTCATAGACCAAAATGGATACAAAGTACAATTCATGAAAAAGCGAAAAGAATATGCTCTCATTCGGGAGTATGTACAAAAAGAAAGGAAAAGATACAAGTTTTTCAAGCCGGCGGGCGATTTAGCAATTTTGCTAGTTCATCCTTCTTTTGCTGAGCCACGGCTTCATGATTCAGGATCGTCAGAAGACGAGCCTCGGCCTGAGCCTGCTGGCCTGGTACGAGGCGAGCCGGCCTTCTAGCTCTTTCTCAGTGACCTTGTGAGCCTCAACCCTGCCGCAGGTGAAAACGACAACCTTATCAAGAGTTACCACCTCTCTGATAGACTCTTGAAGCACTCGCCAGAGTTCATACGCTTTATTGGCTTTGGCGGTAAGATCGGCTTGAAACTCGTTCAACGCCTTAGAGGCCAGCTCCCTCTCTGAGAATTTGCGACCGAATTTCTTCTCGCATGATACCATGTTTGCCGCGCACCGCTTTATCAGCCTCCGCAAGTCCGCCCTCGCAACCGCAGTCTTTGAAATAGGACATGAATGCTCAAGGCCGTATGAATGAGCCTCCACTCGACTGCAATAGTTGATCTAAAGAGCGCGCACATCACGTGGCACGGGAAGCAACAAGAAAGATTTCCAATGTATATCCTGTCAAGCATGCATTCGCAACTATATGGAAGTTCGAAAAGAAATAATACTCGAAGCTCTGATGTGCATGCGACATGGTGATAGTATTCGTGATTAGAGAAAGTTCTCAAAGCAAAAACATACATGCGAGTACCCAGCGTACATGAAGGTTCAACATAAAGCATGCGAAAAACTAATTTGAACATACTACGCTAATGGGAAAAGGTCGCCAAACAAAGGATCGGTAGCGCAGGGGTTAGCAAAACAGAGAACAAGGTTCTCCATCTCTCTCCCTGCTCTCTCCAACACATCAAAGCGACGGTTTTCGCGAGGAGTTGCTCCCCATCGATTGGCGCCATGTTCGTCTGCAAAAGCAAACATAACAGCCCGCCTGGCTCTTATTTCGCTCAAAAGGTGAACTGAGCGATCTTTCAAAGCCTGAGTAATAAACAGGCCTCGTGAAAACCCTCAAGCTTCTCTTCAGCCGTGTCAAGCATCGCCAGGGTCATCTCCACCGAGTGAGGAGGGACGTCGGCAAGCATGGCAGCAAGAATCATCCGGAGCCAGAGGGAGCCCATTGGGAGGGGGGATCCCCTACGGATCGAGAGCTCATGTGTCGCTGAGTCACATTCGTCGTCAGTAAGAAGAGGGTCCACCAATCGTGCAGCAAAACGAGGAATCATCTCCTCGATAGGCACCTCCCATGGCTGTCGACGAGCATGAGGGCGGTTGCAGGCGATGACACTCAGTTGTCTCTCAAGGAAAATCACACCAAAGTGAGAATAGGTTTCTTTGTGAAAAGAAAATAGGCTATAGCCTCAAGACTATAAAGAGGAGCATTAAATGATACGTGCGGAGAGCGTGGCATGATGAACTATTTCCAAGGCCCAAAAAAGGGAAGGTGTTAGGAATCAGGAAAGGCAACTATTTCTAAGGTTCCTTTTCTGCATCAAAAATTGAACAGCCCCATCAAAGGGACCCCGCGTGTGGAGCACGTGAGCATCAGCCTTGATGTGTACCAGAAAGTGAAATAATGCCTTGCACACTAGGCGGCAACAATAAAAAATATACATATGACAAAATCGAAAATAAAAAAAAGGGGCTTGCAAACACAAAAGCATACGATAAGATTTATTATTCATTCTTTAAAAGGTTCATACAAAATAAAAAAGCAATTGTTTACAACGGTAAGACCTCGGACGCAGGACATGGATTGAGAAACTCAAACTTGGCTTTGTCCAAGATCCTCCAAGCATTTCGAACCATCCGAGTATGTTTTCTCTCGCGGTCGCATGCGTCGGGGTCCTTATGAATGTCCTCCACCCTCCGATAGGCAGCAAGTATGGCTGACTGCTGAAAAGCCTGGTGCAAGAGATCAATGAGGTCGTCTCGCCTCCTCTTCGAAATTAGGCTCATCAAGTACACCGAATGCACCTTATCCTCGGTGGCATCCAATGCCCCGAGTGGCACGCCGGTGCAAAAAAGAGGGAGCGCTTCCCAGATCACCAGCACGATGAATCTCAGAAGAGAAGAGCGACGAGGGAGTAGCCGATGGTTGTACTCGTCGAAGCGGCCCATGATCTCAGCACACTGAGCATTGGTGAACTCCTGGTTCTGACTGCGGCCCAGTGCACGAATATTCCCGTAGGAAATGATTTCGTCAAGATCATACATATGGGCATCCATAATACCTGAAATAAAGGTCATGAGAATTGTTACAAGCTTCTTCTTCATTGATTACAGAAAGACAAACCCAGGGCAAGAAAACCAATGAAGTTCTCTAGGAAGAACTTAGCTCCTTAGAGGAATTAAATTCCTTTTTGAAAAAGGGAATTAAATTCCCAGAAATTTTTGTTCCAAGAGCCGGAGCTCCTCGGGTTGGAATTAAATTCCATGGACATCATCATCTCCCTAAAAGATCAGATGAACCCTAAAGAGATCTACAGCTTGAAAATTAGATGGGTCTCTGTTCTGGCTGATGAACTTGAAAAAATGGGTTCGTGTTAAAAGAGGTAAAACCCCTAATGTGGATTTAAAATCCAGAGAGTTCTTTTAAAATGAAGGTGCTTCGACCGTTCAACATCATTACCTGAGGAAAAGGGATCCTTCAACAGAGTTGAACTCTGGAAAATGTTTGAGCCAGAAAACTAAGCTCTGGAAATGAGAATTAAATTCTCAAAGGAAAAAGTTCTCAAAGGAAGAAGAAGAGCGAAGTGGGGGCTCTTCTGAAGGGACATGGGCATTTATAGGATGTGATGGAAACGCTTCATCTCCCCAATTCCCTAGATGGATCCAACGGTCACAAAAGTGACAGCGTTGCACTCACGTGCAGACACGCGAGAACAACGCTGTGGGGGCATTTGTTTCTTGATTTAAAATCAGGAAAAACCCTACGGAAGAGGTATCACGTGCTAGCACGTGACCAGCGGTCACGTGTTGACACGTGATGACCAAGCAGCGGCAAAGAACAGAGCGCAGAAGGAAGGAAAGCCCATTCCCGGGGGGGTCACGTGCCTATACGTGACCAGGGGTCACGTGCGCACATGTGACCAGCCACACGTGACCGGCTTCAAGAGCCTTATTTTTATGACGGAATTAAATTATGTGAAAAGATCTCTCAAGTCTTTCCAAAGGGGAAAAGAATTATTTGGAACCGTTGGATTAAAAATCTAAAGGTGATTAAATATCACCGATTTATGGAAAAATCTTAGACTTGGAAAGATTTCTCCCTTAAATCTAACCGAAATAACAAAGAGATATCTCTGGATTTAAAATCCAATGGTGAATAAAATTCACCTAATAATCCAAAGGCCCAAATGAATGATAAATATAAATCAAATCTCTCAATAAACAAATCAAATCTTTCAATGAAAGATTCACTAAAACTGATTGATTCTTTTCCTTCTCCTATAAATAGGAGTCAAAGGAAAGAGTTTGGGAGAGGGAGAGAGACATACAGAGAGAGAGATATATAGAGCCTTGGGATCTTGAAAATTCAGAAGGAAGAACTTAATCCTCTGCAAAGAAAAACCCTAGGTGAGAAAGGGGAGGCTTAAAAAGAGAATTTAATTCTCAAAAGAGTTTAACTCTTGTATAAAAGTAAGAACTTAGTTCTTTCTCTAGTTGAGGATCTGCAAAGTGCACATCTCCCCATGAATTGAGAATTTAATTCTCATTGGGTTGAGATCCTGCCATGCAGATCTAAAACATAGAGGAGGAATTGAGTTTTGAGAATTTAATTCTCACAGAATTATGGGAATTTAATTCCTTTGGGATAAAGTTAGGGTTTAACCTTATATCATAGGAATTTAATTCCTTCAAAATGAACAGAACTAGGGTTTAACCCTAATTGAGAACTTAATTATCTTAAACTCACAGGAATATAATTCCCTTAAGAAAAGAAATTAGGGTTTTACCCTACCTAAGAATTTAATTCTTAATCCTACAGAGAATTTAATTCTCAAAATAAAATGAAGAGACTTAAAAGATCTTCATGCATGCAGAGAACCAGAATCACGTGTTACCACGTGACCCCTGTAAAAATCCACAGAAAAGAGTTTTGAGGCAACGCCTCACGTGTCCCACGTGACTTCTGAGAAAGAGGCAAAAGAAACAGCTCTAGGGTGCTCTCACGTGCTACCACGTGACCCCTTGGCTGAAGCTCTAACAAATAAATACCCAAATTCCCATCACGTGATACTCCAAAGTATTCAATACTTTTGACAGAACGAAATAAAGAGAAGCAGGGCGCTCTCACGTGCTACCACGTGACCCCTCTTGTCTTAGTGTTTAACACTAAATTGAAACATCTGCATCCAGTGTTTAACACTGATTTGTCTTAGTGATAAACACTAAGTTGGAATCTCTATTCCAAGTGTTTAACACTGATTCGCTTTAATGTTTAACACTAATTTGAAAGCCCCTTCGCAAGTGTCTAACACTGATTATTTTTAGTGTTAAACACTAACTTACTAATCTTAATCCCAGTGTTCAACACTGTTGGTCTTTAGTGTTTAACACTAGCTTCAGCCCAATTGGCTAAGTTTCTGGAGGCAAAGCCTCTCCTTTAATGGACCAACAGAGGGCCAATATTCTAAACATGATTGGACTATGCCCAAAACGGCCATAAGTCCTCAATTCAAATTTAACTGGGCTAAATGGCTCATAATATAATTAATTGGTCTTGACTCCAAATCGGAGCAAATATCGTTTAATCTACCTTGGTTTAAGGGTACATCTCTTCACTCCTTTAATACTTGGCGTTGTAATTCCTCGACGTCTTCAAAGAGATGACGGGTCCCGATGACTACACATTGATACGGACTGTGGGGTCCTTAAACTCATGGACTATGAGGTCCTTAACCTTGACCGGGATGTCTTAAAACTAACAACGGACTATGACGTCCTTAACCTTGACCGTGATGTCTTAAAACTAACGTCGGATTATGGAGTCCTCAAATCCACGAACTATGAGGTCCTTAACCTTGACCGCAACGTCTTAAAACTAACATTGGACCGCAATGTCCTTAAACTACCTATTGCCCGCAATGTCACTAAACTAAAACAACAGGACTCCCCTAATTACGCTCTTGTCGGATCTAAACGATCCCGTTAAGTTGATTTTAGTCTAAAAGTAGACTAACGTATCCTTAACAAATGTTTAAGTTGATCTTAGTCTCAAATGAGGCTAACGTATCCTTAAACCCAACCCCTAAACCCAAATCTAAGAAAGATACAGATTTGGACTAGTCCACGCCCTACGGGCGACAACATAACTTAGTCTCCGTATACAATCCACGGGCAACCAAACATAAAATAAACACACACGACACGAATTGATCATCTGGAGAAGGAGAAAGTTGTTACCGTGATGCGGTAGCGTAATTAACTGCTGGGGCTTACGCCTGCAGGGAAGAGCGTCCCCACAATCAAAAACCCCTCAAGCGAGGGGGAATCTGACGAAGTCTGCTACATCGGACGCATCCGTTTAAACCTTCGATGCACGGTGCCATAAATCAACTTGGTATCTTCGAAGAGGTGGACGAATAGCTCCAATTAGCATCTGCCCCGAATTTCAGGCAAGACGTCCGCGTCGCGCCGTCATTCGGCGGGGAACGCACCGGTCACCGCTAGCACCAGCTTACGCTTGGTGGGCACCTTAGGACGACGAGTCCCGATGTCTGAACCTACGCCAGACTCGGGGGAAGCTATAGTCGCCGTTTCCACAGGAGCACGGGGTATCGGTAGCTCAGGCCTGTCACGCGGAACTTCGATCACAGCAGCTTCTTTTAAGGGAGGACGGACAGTGGCCCATCGCTTCAAAGGGACGTTTCGATCACTGGCAGGGTGTGCACCCTTGCGATCAAACAGTAGTCACTTCTTCTCCTTGATGACGGCACCCATTGAATGCTGATACCACGCCGCGTACACATTAAAGGCCTTCGGGATACAGCTCAGTCCGCTGATAAAGAAATTGGACCCCGTGTTCATGCGCATAAAATGATATAGCGCGTTTCGCATTCCCTCTTCGGTGGCAGCAGGTTCTAGCAGGAAAGCCTCCAGTGGGACTCCCTGATTGTAGCTCAGCTGCTGGGTGAAACGGTGTCGGTTGTATCTCATAAATAACGCCGCATCATTTTGCCTAAATGCTAGAAAGCCTGGTCTGATGGAATATAAATGAAGGATTTCCCGAGCTTTCAAAACAGAGGCTCCATCCTTGAAAATGTCCCGCAATGTCTGCACCGCGGTTCCGGACTCTTTGCCGATGGTCAGAATCTTGTCGGTGAAGGTCATGCCATCTCCAACCATGCGGGGATGAAAGAGCAAACCTCTGGCTTCCCGTGGTGACGGATTTACAATAGATGCGCCGACTAATCGCATAATCCGGGGGAAGCTGTACCTGTCATAGAAGGAAGGTCTTTTATGGCTACCAAAAACGTCGAGTGCATGTAGCTCGAGCCACGACATGAAGTAATGCATCGAGAATTTCACGTGCTGCACTCCAGGTTCTGTAGTATCCGCCGCTTGGCTGAGGCCGTAATACAAATGAGCTAACCCGGCAACCCCGACAGCCACTTTCACCCTAATAACCATTCGGTGAGCGGGGTAGAAGACAGACGGCCTCATACGGTGAAGATGCATCGGGAATGCAAACCAGCTAAGCCATAACCCAAGAAACCCCAAAAAGAACGTTTCCTCATCAATCCCAAGGACTGCAACCTCCGCGAAAGAAACAACTGGAGTGTTGGGAAGGAAGAAACTCTTCTGATCTGCCTCCGCCGTTGGCAGGTTGTTTAAACCTAAGCCGAAAGGGTCGTCAAGCATGGCGAATTTAGCAGCCTCCTTCGAGAGGACCTCCGGATGAAGAAAACGAGCAATGAAATCCTCAAAATTAACCCCGTGGCTCCCAGATTCGAGGAAAAGGCCCTCATAAATATTCAACACTTTGATCAAACTAGGGAATTGGTGTTGAATGGCGCTCTCTGGAGTAAGGCCGGTCATCACTGGCTTGGCACCAAAAACGTATTCATCTGTAGGAAGCAGTTCCTCATAATGCTCCCCCATAACCGGTAAGCCAGAAACTTCTGCAAATTCCTCTAAGGAGATTGATACTTCTCGGTCCAGCGAAAGGAAGATGTGGGTAGGAATATTCCACTGCTCCAGAAAGGCCTTAACCCACCAAGCGGGAAGCGTAGGATACTGGAAGAGAGAAGCATAAATTGCGAGATACAACCCGAGCCTCAGCAACTGCGATTTCTTCGCTGATAAAATATAACGGGCCCATTGCAGATAACTGGCCGGATGACGAGGAATCAGACCTATATTATATGGTTGTCCCCACGGTCGTGCCTCGCCTTGACAAATACGTCGCCCCAGGGTATCCAAAGCCATTGGAGGCTGAACGGGTATCGAAGCCCTAGCAGGCTGAAGAAGACCTTCTGAAGTCCAATTAACCATCTCCACGGCATAGTTCACCGGGGGTGGGTCGGCGTAATGGATCGCCATGATGGGCTCTGAGGGTACCGCACACGAAAAGCTCTGCCGACCCTTAATAATCTGGTTGTACCGTGTCCCCCAGAGGTGAAGATTCTTATGTTCTGGGTCATGATCTTTGATCAGTGCTAAGACTTCTCGATCCACAGGCGCTCCAGGGAATCCTCCTTCTGAACGAACAAACGGGAAAAAAGGATCGAAAGACATGTCGCCTGCGCGAAAAGGGACAAAAGTCAACTGTTGGTGCAATAATTTAAATTCTGACACTTTGTACTTTAGAATTTGTACCACACTGCAATGCAGTGAAAAGGGGACCAAAGAGGGGACCCACAAAATCTAGATGACAATTCATCAATTAAAAAAATAGTCTCATCATTTGATGAGACTGTTAATTAAATGAGGAGATCCTCAGAAAATTCTCATTAAATGAGAGATCTCTCGGGAAAAGGAGTAAATCTCCCTTTGAGAGCAATGCTCTGTGACAGAGTGACACTTGTCAAACTCTGATCATGAAGGAATAAAAATTCCTCAAGAGCCTGGCTCTGTAAAGATGATGGAAAACCCATCAGAAAAAAAATAAAAATCAATTTTTTTATGAATTAAAAATTCTGAGATCTTCAAGATCTATGAACAAAATCTAAGAGTTCTTTATGAGCAAAGCTCTGTTCATGGGTTAAGAAACCCTGAAACAAAATCTCCTTAGATCTATGGGTTCAAGAGAGCAAAGCTCTATTAATGAAACCCTAAAAGGGTTTTCTTTAGATCAAAGATCTATGAAGAGCAAGGCTCTGTTAATGGGTAAAACCCTAGATTATTAAAAGATTTAATCTTTACCTAAGTTTTGGCAGAGTTTTGACTCTTAATCTCTTAAGAAGAAGAGTTATGCTCTGATAAAAATTCTCAAAAGAAGAAGATGAACGGAATCATCTAAAGGACCAAAGGTCTTATTTATAGTCATTGAAATGCTTCTTCAACTTCTGAGTTGATCCAAGGGCGCAGATACTACCACCGATGCACTCATATATGGGCCACGTGAGCGCAACGGTGGGGGGGCATTTGTTTCCCCCAATCAGAACAAAGCTCTGTTTGAAATTCAAATTTCAAAATTGAAGTAACGCTTCAGATACAGCGCCAAGTGCGCTGCGCCCTAGGCAGCGCACCATGTGTGCACTAGAGCTAGGTGCGCTGCGCTCTAAGCAGCGCGCTACGTGTGAAACATAGGTGCACTAGCACAGGGCGCTGCGCTCTGAGCAGCGCACCACGTGTCAAACACGGGTGAGCTAGCGTAAGGTGCGCTGCGCTCTGAGCGGCGCACCACGTGCAAAGCACGGATGCGCTAGTGCTGGAATTAAAAAACTCCCCACCGTTAGATCAAAAGATCTAATAATAATGATAAATCATTAATTAAGCAGAATTAAAATTCTGTTATTGAAAGATTTTCCAATTTTGTTAAAAACAAGAAGATTGCCTTCTGAAAAACAGAAAGCCTAAGATCAAAAATCCAATGGTGGGGAAACATCCCCAAATCAATCAAAGAAAGATCTCTTTAACTGATTCAACAAATCAGTTTGCCCTATATAAAGGCCCCAAAACTTCAAGTCTGATATAGAGAAACCCCCCCCCCCCATAAACTTTGAGAAACTCAAAGAAAAAGAGCAAGCTCTTGAAAGAAGATATTTCTTCAAGGTAAAGATGAAGGATGATGAACACAGAGATGAAATCATCTCATAGAAAGAAAAATTCATTTCTTAAAAAGATCATAGATCTACAAGACAAAAAAGTCTTTCACAAAAAAGATCAAAAGATCTCATTATAAAATCAAAGAAGAACATAATTCTTCTCACAGATCATGGATCTATAAAGGCAAAGCCTTTCGTCAAAATAAGAGATTGGAAATATCTCCTGCAAAATAAGAACTGTTGTTCTTAGATCCTGAGACAAAGTCTCTTTTAAAAGAACAGAAATTTATTCCCAGATCATAAAATTGATCAGTTGCGCTTTGCGCTCTTGAAATGCGCCTTACGCTTTTGAACTGCGCTTCTGCGCTCTCTGGACTGGTGCTCAGCGCCAAATGCGCCACGTGTCAACCACGTATGCGCCAATTAACAACTTGCGCTTTGCGCTTCTGAAATAGCGCACTGCGCTCATGGGCTGGCGCTTAGCGCTGATTTGATCTCAAAAACTATCTATTACCGCAATCAAGAACGGCGTCGCTTTGCAGCTAGCTGGTGAGTACGGATCGGTCCACAGGGATGTTGTGAATTTCCTAGTCGCTCTTACGAGTTAATTCCGAAGGGAGTCGAATTGATTATTAAATCTAAAATCTAAGTCTATCTATACTAAGATTATCTAGATCTAAATCTTGCTAGGGTTAGGTTTAGGAATGGTTTGGAAATGTAAATAAATCTCAACGCTTTCTATACCCAAATTAGGATCTAAGAGGAGTTATGGTAATTATCAATAAAGGGGATTAGATCCATTCGGGAAGGTGTTCCTTCCTCTAGGTTCTTGTCCTTCCTTTAGAGATCCTTACCCTAACCTCCATGGAAAAGGCGCGCAACCGGGCTTTTATACTACGGTATCACCGCTACCTCGAGGGATAAGGTGCCGTAGGGCGCGGTGTGTGCGTGTATGCATGGAGTCCTATTGATTCTATGTGATGGGTAAGAAAGGGATGAGAGATCTCATCTCTCAAAAGCCCTCCCCAAAGCTAACATCTAAGGCAAGGAATTAAAATCTAAACTAGAGCAATTAAATAAAACTACTTACAGATGGCTCTCTCCAAACATCAACACAGGGTTGTCAGATCTGAATTCATGAATTGAAAAGAGGCACCGATGCTCTCCAAAATAATTCTAAAATTTATTAATGAAGGGATGCATAAGAAAATACAATCTTTAGAGTTCCGATTTATAGATAATAGGAAACCCTAGGTTACATTTGATTCGCATGTCTGAAATTACAAAAATAGCCCTTAGGTTGACTAGTCAGCGCCGCCCTTTAGTTATGGAAAATTTTCACGCAGCCCGGGCTCCATACGGCCGCGGAACGGCGGCCTAGGTAGGGTTTGGACCGCGGTTCCACGGCCCATTGATGAGATCATGGCCTGGGGTTTTGTGGGCCGGCTCTGGTGCTCTTTATCTTCTCTTTTCTCAATTTAGCTTCTGGTTCTCTTTCAGATTTTCCAGTGAACATTGTGGTGGACTTTTAACCGTTCGCTTTGTAATCTTAGACCTTGCATTGCCTTATACTTTGTGAGTTTTATCTTTGATGTAGGCTTGATCAAGAGTCTTCTGTTTGTTGGTCAAAGTCCACTTTTGCATCTTATTTTCATCGTTTTCACTGTTTTCTGTCTAAGAACCTGTAACCTGTAATATGTAGCAGACATGCGTCAAAAGCACATGTTTATTTATAAAAATAATAAGAATGGGGAATATAATAATGCAATATTATGGTGTGAACAAATACCCCCAAACTTATCTTTTGCTCGTCCTCGAGCAAACTTATTTTTTTATTCTCGACAAAAAACCTAACCGCACTTTCGCAGGGAAACGCGATTGCACTGAGCTCGTGCAACAAGCCGTTAAACCTCTAGGTGTCCCTAGTAGGAGGAGTGTTGTCTCCTGAGGGTTTTCAGTGGATACTACCCACAAAATCCTATCAATTCGGCTTTTCGACTTTTGTTCTCCAATTCAGTTTTCTAATAAGGAATTATATTATCTTCTGCTCGTAAATTATCCACCCATATTTTTCATACTTCCTCATCATCTAACTTAAGATTATATATATCCTGTAGACTTACTTAGCTTTCGGCATTTCTTAAGTTTTCCTTCTAGGGTTCCATCTCCATTTAGGAATTTTTATCAACTCTACTAAAGATACAAGTTCTATTCTTCATTCCTTTCTTTCATCTAAACTCCAATCACATACCCCTACGTGTGTGTATAAATCACCCCTACACTTGGAAATTCAAATCAAAGCAATCATACCCTTGTCCGTTATCCAAAGTACTTATTACTAGGTGAATCTTTAATTGAATTTTGTTTACACATCCTTCATGCGACCGTTAATACTTCTTGAGGTACCAACGACCGATTACAAAATGCGTTTGCACTTTAAAGCATAATTCCTAGTCTTGTGACACCCAAGGCTTTTAGCAGTGACTCCCAAACCAGTTGGTCTAAGGCACTAGGTGATGAAGCACCCTCGCTAAATATTTTTCTATTTTTACAGCCTTAAGTAATCACAAAAACCAGTGTTCATTTTTTCTTTATTCACACTTTTTTATTTTATTTTCATTGTACTAAGGACTTTAGACAAGAGCATTTCAAGGTCTTTTTTACTATTCCAAGTTTCAATGTGCGTGATTGTGCAAATTGTAGGGTATACATTTTCAGAAACTAGACTTAAGCTAACTAGACTTAAGCTAGGAACTATTTTTCAAACTCATACTCTAATAAGAACATCAATACTTTTCATTTGTTTCGACTTAGCCCAAGAAGTGAACTCAAAATTTGCCTATTTCTAAATAAACTATAAAGACATATACTTTCTACCGTTAAACTTTAAGGAAGGTTATTTTTAGGGTTTTTAATTTACTACGTCTAACATTTAGTTGTTCCTAGCTAGTTAACCTATCTGTCAAACTCTAGTCAAATAAGCCAAAATTGAATACAATAATTTTTGTAATTTTTGAAATTTTTTAAATTTTTATGGGTTTTCAAATAAGTATGCAAATGCAAAAATATACATATAAATGCGAAGGAAGAAAACGTACCGAGCATACCCCCAAACTTAAACTTGACGGTGTCCTCACTGTCATGCTACACCAAGAGGGTCAAAATGTCGGCACGCCCCTGTTTATTTATTTATAATTTTTTAAAATATTTTTTTATATATTTTTTTTTTGAATTTTTTTTATAGAAAAAGAAAACAAAAATTATATACATATATACAACAAGGTTTCCCCCAAACTTAAGCTTGGCCTTACACAAGCCAAAGGTTAGCACCAACCATTCAAAAATCTTATCGTGGTAATGTCCAAGTTGGTGAAATAGGGGTGTAGATGAAAGAAATGAGAAACACACGAGTCCGTGTGGGAAGAAAGGTAGAATACGGTCTCGGTGGAGGAGAAGAGTGGTGGAAAAGAGAAAGAAGGGTCGCGTGATCTTGAGGGTGTAAATCGAGTGAATAAATTAGCGCAATTTATGAAGACCGATGTGTTAAAAGCGATTGCGCTAACCTATCAACTCGTCGAGAAATGAGATCAAATCCCTCAAGATTCGCAAGAAAGCATGGGTACGCCGAACTTGGTATAGGAGATGAAAGCGTAATGGTCTCTTGTACGGTCGGAACGATAGGAATGACGACAGGGAGGGAATTAGGGATAGTCTCTTTCTCACCGTAGTAACTTGTTTCGAACTTGAAAGATTCCATCAATGGTTCGAAACGACTGTAAGCAACCGAGTCTGATAGTTCAACTAACTCATCTGAAAATGTAAAGGACTCAAACTCGGGCGGGGAGACATCAACATCGTCCGAAAAAGTGAAACACTCGTAGGTGTTATCGTCTGTGAGAACTGTGTCAGATTCAAAGGAAAAGTTTTCAAGCTCACAGTCTTCAAGCGTGGTTGGAACGATGTAAAGGAGGGAGTGTGATATAACAGTCAAAGGTTCAGGAGGATGAATTGGAAAATCAGACACATCAAACAAAAATAGTTCAACCTCAATATGATCCTCAAAACTCTCCTCAATACTATCCTTATAATTCTCCTCAAAATTCAACTCATCCATGCCATTATCATCAAAATCCAGACTCATATGAAGTTCGGGAGAAACATCTAATGTCTCGGGATGATGAGTTGAACATAAAATTTCAATCAAATCGACAGGTTCATCATCCGAAATATTCCCGGCGTCTATATCCTCAATCAAGTGAAAATCAATTTCTTTAGACACCTCATCAAAAGCATGGATATTTATCAATTTAGGTTCTAGAGTGGAGGTATAAAGGTCAAACGGATTAGGTGTTGTTTCACTCGAAAGGGGTTCTTCACAATTTGGCAAATCAAACACTACAAAATCACACAACTCGTTTTTATTTTGAACTAGTGAATCATTTAGGACATTCGATGGAAAACTGGAGTTGTGGGCTTCAATTGGGTAAGGGTAGGTTTGATTTTGAAATCCTCTCACATTCTCACTCTGTCCAACCGCCTCCTTATACATTGAAAAATTTGGAGCTAGCGGGAAACTAACTACCGGTTCACTAGGTTGCATAAGGACGGCCAAGGACGCTTCCACATTCCTAGTCATTTTATTTGTTGCTGCAATATAAGCCTCCAACGACTCTTCCAAACTAGACTTGGGTGGTGAGGGGGTTTCGGTAAAAGATTCAAAATCGTGTGGATATGCAAAACTCCCAACATGCTGTGTAGAAACAGTGTCTAGTGAAGGTGGGAAGGTCGGGTAGGACTGGTAGGAAGTGGGTGGTTGGGCAGGGGTAGGGTCAACATGTGGATAAAAAGGTGAATAATCGTGCGAACCCCTAGAACTAGATGAGTAGAGAGGGGTGAAAGATCGGCTGCGAGATTGAGCAATATGTTCAACAATGGACATCGGCTTAGGAGTGACAGAAGGACTTGAAAAAGTGGTATCAACATATGGAGGTGGTAAAGGTTGACTTGGTTGACACAAAGTGGGTTGAAAAGTCAAACTGTTTCTCCTAGACGCCTCTATTTGATCTTTCAAAGATTTTTTATGCAAAGAAGGATCGTCTTTAAATTGACCGAACAAATTGACGTACGACGCAAAATTAGGTTCGGGATACCAAAGTTCGGCAAGTGATTTATTATGTGGGGTACCCATGTTAGAAGAAGGGGAAAAGAAAGAATGTTTGTTGTGGTGGTGCAATGATTTATTTGCGGAAAAATTTTGCAAGTTTTCTAATAAAAATTTTCCATTTTCTTTTTATCTTTATTTGGAAAAAATTTTGTTGCAAAAAGATTAAAAGAAAAGATATGCAACAGAAAAATATTACTTGCAATCAATTTCTAATTGAAGCGAGGCGCAAAAAATCCTGCACAAGATTGTTATTTGGAAAGAGAAAGATTTTTCAAGCGCACAAAATTCTACAGGGATTTTTCAGAAAAGATATATCAAAATTTACAGAGAAGAACCAGAGGGGCTTACAGAAGATTTTTCACGAGCTGTAGACACTAGATAGTCGCGTTTCCGCGGTATAATGTGGGGTTACACCGCGGTTTCGCGGTCAGGTAGTCGGCGCGAGACCCTAGAATTTTTCTAACGCTCTGATTTGACTAGAAGGCCGCGGTTCCGCGGTCTAAGATGGGCATACGCGGCGGAAACGCGGTGCGATGGAAGGCACGGATCTCTGAAAAAATTCTGCTGCTCTGATTTCGTAGTTCCCTTCTGTTTTGATATTTTGTTTTCTGTTTGTCTTTCTGTAAATTTCCAGATCCGAGTTTGTTCCTGCAAGATTCACACAACAAAGTACCCTTTCCAAAAAAATAACAATTGATATATTTTTATAATTTTTGGATTTTTTTTTTAGATTTTTATGATTTTTTTAATTTAAGTTAACCCGAAATTGCAAAAAGGAAATAACACGTCATCCCCGGCAACGGCGCCATTTGATTTGATCTCAAAAACTATTTAATAACCGCAATCAAGAACGACGTCGCATGAAGCTAGCCGGTGAGTACGGGTCGCTCCACAGGGATTTTGTGAATTTCCTAATCGCTCTAACGAGTTAATTCCGATGGGAGCCGGATTGATTATTAAATCTAAAAACTAAATTAATCTCTATATCTAAGTCTTGCTAGGGTTAGGTCTAGGTTAAGTTTGGAAAGTCTATAAATCTCACCGCTTTCTATACCCATATAAAAATCTAATTAGGGGTTATGGTAATTATTAATAAAAGGGATTAGAATCATCGGGAAGATGTTTTCTTCCTCTAGTTTCTTGTCCTTCCTTTATCAATCCTTACCCTAACCGCCATGGAAAACATCACAACCGGGCCTTTATACTACGGTATCACCGCTACCTCGAGGGATAGGGTACCGTAGGGAGCGGTATGTGCATGTATGCATAGAGTCCTATGAAAATATATGACGGGCAAGAAAGGGGATGAGAGATTTTCGTCTCTCAAACCTTCCCCAGATCTAACCCTAACAAGCGAGGAGACTACTCACTCATTAGGAAATTAAAATACATTTATCTAGGGTAGAGAATAAAAGATTAACTAGGGCAAGGAATTAAATTTATCTAGGGCAAGAATAGAAAATTAACCTAGGGCTGAAAATAAAGAACTTACAAAAACGATGCTCTCCAAAAGAATGCTGAATTTTATTAATGAAGGGAGGCATAAGAAAATACAATCTTTAGAGTTCCTATTTATAGAGAATAGGAAACCCTAGGTTACATTTGATTCGCATGTCTGAAATTACAAAAATAACCTTTAGGTTGACTAGTCAGCGCCGCCCTTTAGTTATGGTAAATTTTCATGCAGCCCGGGCTCCATACGGCCGCGGAACCACGGTCTGGGTAGGGTTTGGGCCGCGGTTCCGCGGCCCATTGATGAGATCATGGCCTGGGGTTTTGTGGGCTGGCTCTGGTGCTCTTTATCTTCTCTTTTCTCAATTTAGCTTCTGGTTCTCTTTCAGATTTTCCAGTGAACATTGTGGTGGACTTTTAACCGTTCGCTTTGTAATCTTGGACCTTGCATTGCCTTGTACTTTGTGAGTTTTATCTTTGATGTAGGCTTGATCAAGAGTCTTCTGTTTGTTGGTCAAAGTCCACTTTTGCATCGTATTTTCATCGTTTTCACTGTTTTCTGTCCAAGAACCTGTAACCTGTAATATGTAGCAGACATGCGTCAAAAGCACATGTTTATTTATAAAAAGAATAAGAATGGGGAATATAATAATGCAATATTATGGTGTGAACAAGCGCCAAGCGCATCACGTGTGCGCCTTTAAACTGAAAGCGCAATGCGCTCATGAATTAGCGCTCAGCGCTCATAAACCGGCATCATGCGCCCATCATCTGGCGCCTAGCGCTGAGCGCGACACATGTCCCTTACATGTGCACTACTTGGCAGAAGCGCACTGCGCTCTTTGACTGGCGCAAAGCGCCTAGCGCGCCACATGTTGCGCTGACAGAACATAAAGTGTTCTTTAATAAGCCCAGAGCTCTGATGAATGCTCTGCATTCAATAAAAGTCAAAAATATTGTCAAGATATAAATCAAGGCTCAGCATTGTTAAAAGGGCCAAGCCCAAATAAAGGCTCAACAGCCCAAAATAAAATATTAAACATTTTAACCTAATTGGACTTAGCCCAATATTGGTCATAAGTCCTCAACTTATATTAATTGAGCCCATCTACTCATAAATATTTTAACAGATCTTAGGCCCAAATTGGACTACAGATCTTTCAACCAACTCACACCGGTTCGAGGGTACATCTCTTTACTCCTCTGATATTTGTCGTTGTAATCTTTCAACGTCTTCAGAGAGGTGACGGATCCCGACAACCAAACACTCTACGGACTGTGGGGTCCTTTAAAACCCATGGACTATGATCCTAAACCTTGACTGTGAGGTCTTTAAACTCACGGACTATGAAGTCCTTAACCTTGACTGTGAGGTCTTTAAACTCACGGACTATGATGTCCTTAACCTTGACTGTGAGGTCTTTAAACTCACGGACTATGATGTTCTTAACCTCGACCGCGATGTCTTTAAACTAACATTGGACCGTAATGTCCTTAAACTAATCGACCGCAACGTCCCTAAACTAAACAATAGAGCCCAAATGCTCTTTTGTTAGATCTAAACGATCCTGTTAAGTTGATCTTAGTCTAAAAATTAGACTAACACATCATTAACGTACGTTTAAGTCGATCTTAGTCCCAAATGAGACTAACGTATCCTTAAACCCAACCCCCAAATCCAAATCTAAGAAGATACGGATTTGGACTAATCCACGCCCTACGGGCGACAACATAAATTAGTCTCCGTATACAATCCACGGGTAACCAAAAACAAAACAAACACCCACGACACGAAGTGACCATCTGGAGAAGGAGAAAGTGGTTACCGTGATACGGTAGCGTAATTAACTGCAGGGGCTTGCGCCTGCAGGGAAGAGCGTCCCCACAATCAAAAACCCCTCAATGAGGGGGAATCTGACGAAATCTGCTATATCGGCCGCATCTGTCTAAACCTTCGATATATGGTATCATAAATCAACTTGGCATCTTCGGAGAGGTGGACGGATAGCACCAATTAGCATCTTCCCCGAAATTCAGGCGAGAAGGACCCGCGCGGTCGCATCTCTGTGTTTTCGGCGGGGAACACACACATATTGGATATAGAACGATTTACTTTTGGGCAATATTTGTGGGAATATTACGAGTTACAATAAAATACCCTAAACTATTACAAAACCATTTTCTTTAAAAAGAGTGTTCATTAATTCCTTGCAGTTATGCCTCTACAACCCATTTTGGGGAACCCCGATCGAGATGGTGTGGGTTATCGCACGTTCTCGGGCTTAATAGAGCGAGATGCAGACCTCCACAAGGAGCATTCAATCTCGATAGAATTTTTAATGCTATTTTTAAGAAAATGAGATTTCTACAAAATAAATAAAATTTATTTTTATTAAATATATATATATATATATATATGAATATTATCAAAAGATCTATTTTAAATATATTATACAAATATTCCATGTTTTCTAAATCAAAGGAATCACCATTACATGAAACTAGCATTTCAATACAATACAAATTCCAATTTTCATTAAAATACCCTATACAATGAAAACTAGGTTCTACTCACTAGAAATTTCACTTTTATAAAATATACATCTATGAAAACCCTAAAGACAATAATTAAATACTTGAGGTGTATTTTTAAAATATATAAAACTATTTTTACATAAAACACTCTCAAGTTATACTAATTTACAATAAGCACCCTAGTAAATATAGGTTTAAATGGGACCAATTCTCTTGAGCCTCAGCGAGCCGGAGAATGTGCGTGCTTGCCGATCTAAGATAGACAATCTAACAATGATGTTATCAATACGGTAATTGTCTTGGAAAAAGACACAAATTATGCCGTCCATGCGCAGCAGTTACCGATAACATCAAAACTAATTCAGGACTTCAATTTCTTTTAAGTGTCTGACTCAGACTGAGTCTCAATCTAATCAATCTGACTTGAATATGATTCGAGTATAATCTACAATTCAACATGAATCCATCTATTCAATCTATATCAATCTATATTGACTGAACTGAACCATGGATATACTCCGTTTACATGACTATCCATTTATATCCATTCCGTTTACTGATATCATGGTTTCGGCAAGTCATCCATCTATATAACAAATAATACGATTCAATACAAAAGACATTACGGGGTTTTAAAGAGGTAGATTGGTACGGATTGTGTTAGAAGTGGCACGAGACTGTAACCATAATACACCTAACCTGAATATCCATTGCCGTTGTACCGTGGCTGAACGGTTCCTTGTGCTCCGTATACCTTAGTCTCCGGATAGAGAGATTCCTCTCGTATACACTGGTATATTCTGTACCAAGCTACAAATAACTGCGTTAATATTATAATCAAGCACTACTAGTTATATTCTCTTTCTGTCTATCTCTACTCATCTTTGGGACTTACCGAGCGATTTTTCGCTGACGACATTCCTTTTCGTCTTTCTTTGGAATGTTGTCAGGTGGATCGGACTCATTGGAGATCGAGCCCAGTACTGAAGATTTGGAGCAGTTAGCCTTTGACCTCGAGCTTTAGATACTTGTACATACTTTTCATTTCAGTTCATACCATTGTTTAGGCATTGCTTTCCATTCATGTATTTACATTCCAGTTGTACTTGTAAAGAAATGTTAATAAATAAAAGTTGCTGTTCAATTACATGTATTGTCATTTTTCTTGTGTACATTTACTTTATATTGCTCAGATACGCTTAGCGTGTTTACTTCTGAGTAAATACATAGCGGACCTCGCCGCGTCCCTTCCCCGTACACCGGGAAGCGAGGCATGACAGGTTTTATTGGCGGCCCATGCAGGTCTGTTCTGCATGAACATCGTAAGCAATATAATATAAGAATTATGAAATCCAATTATTACATTCGGCTTTTCTTTTGAATCCTTCCCTATTCCTTGTATTTATCTTGAACTCCACCTTCGGCTTCCTTGAAATCTGTCTCTCGACTTTTGAATTCTTAACTCTTATTCACCCTTTCTACTTATATCTCGTAGGCCTATTAGCACAATTGGTTAGAGTATCGATCGACGGAGCTAGAAGACGACATCATCCTTAACTTTCCAGTACTTTGTTGCAACATTCTTCTTGAGTAATTTCGAGGATGAAATTATTTTTAAGGAGGGTAGAATGTAACGACCCTAATATTACTATACCTTCGTGTTTTCTTTCTTTAGTAAAATATTGTATTTATTTATTCTTAGTAGTTTTCCGTATATTTTGTTTTCTATTAAATATATTATTTTATTATTCTATCTATTTTTCCCAAACTCATTTCTTTAAACTAAATCTCAACTTATTTCAAATTAAACGCAAAACCTGACCCAACCCATAACCCAAATTCAATCTCATTTTCATTTTCTTTTATAAAACTATGAGTCTAAAATCCCACTTTCTTTTTAAGCAACATCATATATTTAATTCTTATTAAATATGTGCATGAACAAACTTATAGTTTATTGGTTAAGTCCTTGCATTGTTATTCCATAGGTCATATTTTCAAATCCCCATCCATGCAATTATTTTTTTTATCAATTTGTATCCTTCTCATAACCTACAAATGAGACCTTTCATTTCATCTTCTTTTTAACTCTCAAAATAATTAGAATGGTTATGAGCTATAATTTATTAGAATTATGGTGACCATAAACTTTTTTTATATGTCATTCTTCTTTCTTTTCTTCATCTCACATTTCTATCATTTCTTATCTCTCTCTTCATCTCTTCTTCATCCCACATTAGATATTTTCTTTTGATCAATTCTAAAAATAAAATAAAGTCTCTTTTTCCTTGAGCTTGGAGAAACACCGGTTCCATCAAGCTTCAAAGACTCAGTTGAGAATTTTATCTAAACGGTGAGCCGGTTGTTATACCGACTCACACAACCTGTAAGTCCCTTTCGTTTCTTCTTTTTCTCTTGTTGAATTATCCTCATCTTATCATGTCTTCACTTATGTCCATACTTACTAACATCATATGTAAACTCCTTATTTAGAAAAGCACATAAAATAAATAGATAATCTAATAGTTAATTGTTTTATAAACTTTTAAAAATATGTGAATCGTATCATCCTATATTGCATACCATCACATAACGCGATTGTTTATTCAAAACAAAAGAAAAGTGTTTAATAATTTTTGTGTAGAATGTTTATTAATCTTTTATATTGATTTTAGTATATATATCATGACCGATTCGTATGCTTGTCCGTATGTCTTTCAAAATTTATTGTTCACTATTTTTATTTTATTTTATTTATATTTAGTTTTAAAAGAAAATGAGATTTCAAATAAATACCATGACCTTGTCAATCTCAAATACCACCTTGAAGAAATACCTTTACCTTCAAAATAATTTTTAGAAAATCAATCTTGACTTCTAGACATTCTAGGAAAATTAGATTATATACTAGATAGAATTTTAGGTCTATAGTAAAAATTTCATATCAAACCGAATAACGATTTAGGTGTTACGTAGTTTTTTATTCACTGTTTTTAAAACCAGAAAATTGTCAATAAAGGTCTTCTTCGAGAGATCATAACTCTATAATAGTTGATTCAAATTAAGTGTTTTCAGATGTTTTGAACATCTATATCGAAAGATATAGATTTTATTTGTTTCAATTTTTTACTGAAAATAGACGTAAAATATAGAAAACTGCGTTACAATATTTAGGGACGAATCTGGACAAAATCTGTCCTGATTCGCACACTGTTTTTAAATATGACATAACTCGAACTCCCGATATCCGTTCGTGAAAAACTTTAGATGTGTAGATGAAAAATTGATAGAACTATAAATTCCTGTATTTTATATTACTTAGAAAAGCATGAAACAACTCGATATAAGCTTTGCAATATAACATATAGTTGCTGTCCAGAATCTGAATTTCTGTTTTAAATGCTGATATTAAAATGATCATAACTACAGCTTCAGAAATCCAAATCGCGCGAATTTTAGTGTTTTGGATAATTACTCCGAAATACCTATAATTTTCTAATAATTTTTGTAATCTGAAACCCGATAGAAATTAACTTAAAATGCATTTTCAAAATGTGTGACAGTGCCGAACGGATTCTGATCTGTTTTGCGCGACGATACGAAAACATGTCTATCTCCCAAACCGGTAGTCGTATTTCGGCGAGACTGGAACTCACGTGTGCATAACACTTAAGGATATGTTTTTGTTTATATTCTGACTTTAAATGACTTGATTAACTAGTCATACATATCACATATTTACAACATTATTTTTGGACGTTTCTTGTATACTTATCTCATATCATGTTCTATGATTGCTTATCTATTTTTATCTATATAACTTATGATTAAACCATTACATGCTAGAATTGACTTGATCTTGACATGACTCAATCATGAATACTTGAACCCAATAGGTACACTTGACTCTACTTGACCCGAACCATGAATATGTAATGACCTGACATGAACACTTGACATGAATACATGAACAATTGACTTGAATACTTGAACTCGACTCGATACTTGAATTGCACTATCTTATGTATTCATGGATTTGGGCAAGACTTGTAATTTTAATCACAGACTAATATATATGGGCTGTTGAGATAGTTTGAGTATGAATCCAACGGAATCTCATGAGTCTCATTAATACAAATCATGTTGCTGTGGTACCGGGCTGAAACGGTACAAATCACGAATTCATGAATGAGGGCCCGTGTTTCTAAGCCCATGGATGATAGCCTGTTGGGTTTGGAATACTTCAATAACAACTGAAGTGCCGCTATTTTGGGCCCGTGATTCCTTACCCTTGGACGATAGCCTTGGGTTCGAGAATACTCTTGAGATTGGTTGACATTCACACTTGAACTCATGTTAGTTGCTTTTACCCTTTTAGAGACCTTTTAGGACACTTACATTCACTTCATGTTCACTATATCTACACTCCACGGTCATGCTATACATGTTTACTATGCTCATGTTATATTTTCATGCTTATATAGTTGTCATTAACATTACCATGTTATACTTGTTCATATTTTATTTCCATTATACTATATCACATGTTACCTTGCATATTCATTTATATACTTTCACATCCCACCTTTCTTAGGGACTTACCAGCCCAAGTTCGCTGACGGGCATTCCACCCATTTCTTTGTTTCCTTGGAATATTCGTCAGATAATCTAGAGATTGAGAAAATCGAGCCGAGTCAGGATGATTACTCTTAGCTTGCGGAGCAGACCGACTACTAGTTCTTTCTTTTCAGCTTTTACTTCATGTATGCTACCTGTTTAGGCACTTTCTTTTATGCATCTTTGTTTTCAGACATCATATATTCGGTTTGAAACTTGTGAAAGTTGGGAATATAAATATATAAAGTTGGATTTTCATTATCATGTCTTTTCTTGCCATTTTATATTACTTATATACGCTTAGCGTATTTTTTTCGAGAAATGACCATCTCAGATAAATACGTCGCGGGCTTGTCACATGCCATTACCGCTCTTTTGGAAAGCGAGGAGTGACATAGTTTAAGGGCTTCTCGGTTTGGTATCGCCGTTTTTGAGACGAAGTTGTAGTTTCAGGATATCTCGGTCCGATGTCGCCATATTTGAGGAGAATTTTTAGTTTAAGGACATTTCAGTCCGATGTCGCCATGTTTGAGGCAACGAAGCTTCTTTGTATACTACTCTCAGAGTCCTGACTCAGGAAGATAGCGAGCGAACACAGCGTCATCATCTATCATAGACCTAAGTCATAATTCATCAAGCGTAGTATTTTTTGAGGAATCGGTCGTTTATTTACCGGAAGGGTCTTTCTCCATGCATATCCATGAGCAGGTAGGCTCCACCTTGGTAGAATTTGTCTATAATGTACGGGCCTTCATAGTTCGGCTCGAATTTCCCCCATTTTGCACTATTGGGGATCATCGATCTTTTGACGACTAGCATGAGCTCGCCTTGGCGGAATGTTCTTGGCCTAGTCAGTCTTTCGTATGACCGTGCCATCCTTGCCTTATAAGCCTTCAGGTTTTGCTGTGCTTTAAGGCGAGTTTCGTCGAGAGCATCGTGCTCCTCAAGCCAAAGATGGGTGTTTTCTTCATCTGTCAGCTCATATCGAACCGCTACTCGTAGAGAAGGGAGTTCTATTTCTAGGGGAAGCACTGCTTCCGTGCCGAATATCAACGCGTATGGTGTCGTATTCGTGGCAGTTTTGAACGTTGTTCGGTATGCCCAGAGTGCTTCATGCAGCCTTTTATGCCAGTCTTTTTGTTTCTGGACACCGTTTTCTTTATAATCTTTGTTAAGGTCTTATTGAAAGCTTCAGCTAGACCATTGGCATGAGAATTATAGATTGAAGAGTATCTCCAATCTATCTTATTTTGTTGTGCGAAGCGGCTGATTTTATGGCTTCTATAGGATGACCCATTCTACGAGATAATTCGTCGCGGAGTGCCGAACCGATAGATGACATGTGACTTGAAAAAATGGAGGATATTCTTCGTCTTCACTTCTCTTAGTGGTACTGCTTCTGCCCACATAGAAAAGTAGTCGGTTGTCGCCAGTATGAACCGATGTCCTTTAGAAGATACTGGTTCAATGGGGCCAATTATATCGGTCCCCCACATTTCGAATGGCCGGCTAGCTACCGTTGGGTGTAGCGGGTTTGGATGCTGGTGGATGAAGTCCTCGTGAATTTGGCATTGAAGGGATCCTAGGCACTCTCAAGAGGTCTCACAAGGCATCAACCATGCCAATTTCAAATTTTACGGTGCTGAGAAACCCTAGACTAGATCGTTAACTAGAATTTTAGGCGACAAAGTGAAACTAGTTAACTACTTAACTAAAAGAAAGAGGCTACAACCTTTGTAGATCCGGTTCTCCACTTCCTTAGCTCCACGTAGACGTCCTCTCGCTGTCCGTCTCGAATCCCGGACTCAAGCATCGGCTTCATCGGAGAAATGGGCGGGCAAGGTCGTCGGCTTCGTGCCGAAGATGATCTACGTCGAGGTTACACAAAATCAAGCTCCAACTTCACCAAGTTGTGAAACTTGTGAAGTAAACACCCTATACTACTTGACAAGAGGTAGAGGATGAAGAAATAGGAGGTTGGTTTACTTTAGAATTGGATTTCTCACTCATTTGCTCAAGTTGCCATTGATGAAGGCAAGGTTTTTCTTGAAGAAAAAGAAGGAGAAGATGAAGAATATGATAAGATTCTTATTTAAAAAGAAACTAATATGAATACTTATCATATCCTAACCATAGTCAAGTGTAGAGAGTAAACTAGGGTTAGTTGGAATGGTTAGGGTTAAGGATGAGATAAGAATGGTGGACTTGTTCAAAGCTTCAAGAAGCTTCAACATACAAACAAAATAAGCCACCATTCTCATTTATTTTCCAAAATGAATAAATAAATAAATAAATAAGCAAAGCCCTAACCATTCATATAACCATGGTTTAATCTTTACACAAACCCAAGTGAGCAAGTATCATCAAACATGATACAAACAAGTGCACAAAAATATATCACATATACAATGTGCATCAAGTGAGAAAATCCTTTTAAAGTGAACCAATACTAGTTAATGCAAAGTAATATATCAAATATATAATTATACATTAAATCATTAAATCAACACTTGATTCAATGATCCGGTCATGTCGCACATAACCGACTAGTATACAATGTATCGATTTATCGAATCAATGATTCGATAACTAGGTTATATCGCATACAACCAATCGAAACATTCATCGCGAGAATGGAATACGGTATCACATACACGCATTATTCTCGGTCCTGCACATATCTCATATGCGCTCCTATCTCGTTTCGCTTGAGCCAGGAAACCTCTGTGTAGGACTCTAAAGACTCGTCAATACGCCGGTAGCAGATGATGATCATATCAATCACCCACAAGCCGCAAGCGGTCTGCTAAACGTAACGGCCACCCGGGTATTGAGCGATCAGAAGATCGACGAGCTAGCCCGCTCACACTCCTGTGAATCCAACCAGTAACACTTACCGTACAGTCCGGTCTGTTCGTCTGATATGTCGCATATCAAGTCTAGGGGTGGTAAACGTCAGACCCCAATAACCGATAAGTCGTGCCGATGTGAGGCTCATAACGGATTGAGAAACTACTGGTAACACTTACCAGCAAATCTCTGATCAGCCCTGGCCAGGGACTTCCCTGTTACGGCCAATCGAGCACAGCGCAACATCAACCCCCAATACCGGGAGAGACGAAACCCCTCCTATCGCTCACTGCCTCCATATGACTCGGGACTGTACCCAAAGACCACCATTTTGCATGCCCTCATGGACATGGTAAGGTGGAGATCAAAGCACAGTGGGAATCACACAAGACTCTATGACGATCTCGCGTCTACAGACTAATCTGTACAAGTGTCACCTGAGAACTGCCATCTGACGTGAGGTATAATACCATCTGGGAGTTCTCGGCGAGTCCGTCCAGTGTACCCAGTCTCCACTGAGCACCCGTATACCATCTCTGATGTCAAACACCAATGGATATGGGATCATCCATCGCCCATCTCATGGGTCGAGAAGCGTATACGCTAGTCTACACTGGTATATCGATGCCCCGTCTCGATACACCCACGACTAGGGACCTTGAAGGATGTACTTATGGACTACCATGTCCCCACTAGTATGATCCGCATCATAGTCCAGGTAGTCAAGTACACATCCTAAGGGCTTTACCAACATGTAACTATAAGACAGTTTAAAGAGACTAGTAAACATGTTAAGATAAAGAGCAACCAGATAGCATACTATCATATCGAGCAAGAAAGTCATCTCTATATATGTCCAAGCATCCAATATAATATACATCATATGTACAATACTGGCCTCTAGGGCATACATACAACTAACAATCTCCCACTTGCACTAGGGCCAGCTGCTGTAGTATCGCATACCGAGCATCCCGAAGAGTCTCTCAAACTGTATCTGGGGAATGGCCTTCGTGAGTGGATACGCCGTGTTGTTCTTCGTGTCAACCCTCCTGACCTCGATCTCCCGGCGATCAACTATCTCCCGGATCAGGTGATACCGTCTCAGAATATGCCTGGATCACTGATGGGACCTAGGTTCCTTGGCCAAAGCCACTGCTCCATTGTTATCGCAATACAAAGGTATTGGATGCTCAATGGATGGAACCACTCCAAGTTTAGTAATGAACTTCTTGATCCAGACAGCCTCTTTGGCAGCATCGTTGGCAGCGATGTATTCAGCCTCCATCGTCGAGTCTGCCATGGTTTCTTGCTTGGAACTCTTCCAGCTAACCGCCCCTCCGTAAAGGGTAAAGACAAATCCCGACTGCGACTTAGAGTCGTCCTTATCACTCTGGAAGCTCGAATCGGTAAAGGACTCCATTTGGAGTTCTCCGTTACCATACACCAAGAGCATCTCTTTAGTCCTTCGCAAGTACTTGAGAATGCTCTTCACAGCTGACCAGTGACTCTCTCCAGGATCAGCTTGATACCTGCTCACTACACTTAGTGAGTATGCTACATCGGGTCTGGTACATAGCATCGCATACATGATAGAGCCTACAGCCGAAGCATAGGGTATCCCTTGCATGCGAGCTCTCTCCAAATCAGTCTTGGGAGACATCTCTTTGGAGAGAGTGACTCCAGAGATCGTGGGCAAGTTCCCACGCTTGGATTCTTCCATACTAAACCTCTTTAGTATGGTGTCAATGTACCTGGATTGGGACAATCCCAATATCCGTTTGGATCTATCTCTATAGATCCTAATTCCCAATATGCAGGAGGCATCACCAAGATCTTTCATCGAGAATCTTTGTGATAAGAAGAGCTTGACCGATTGCAGCATAGGAATATCATTTCCTATCAAGAGTATGTCATCCACGTACAATACGAGGAAGACAACCTTACTCTCTGCCACCTTTTTGTAGATACAAGGTTCATCTGGATTTTTGACGAAATCAAACTCTTTGATAACGACGTCAAAGCAGATGTTCCAACTCCGCGATGCTTGCTTTAATCCATAAATGGATTTAAGCAGCTTGCACACCTTCCCGCTGCTCCCACTGTCTACGAAGCCCTCTGGCTGAGTCATGTACACGCACTCTTCTAAATCACCATTTAGAAAGGCGGTCTTAACATCCATTTGCCAGATTTCGTAGTCATGATATGCAGCGATGGCAAGCATGATCCGGATGGATTTAAGCATAGCCACTGGAGAAAAGGTTTCGTCATAGTCCACACCTGGTCTTTGACGAAAACCCTTTGCTACAAGTCTAGCTTTGAAAGTCTCCACTTTCCCATCTACACCAAGTTTTTTCTTGAAGATTCACTTGCTCCCGATGGGTTTTACCCCTTCAGGAGCAACTTCCAAAGTCCATACTTTGTTGGTGTACATGGATTCCATCTCAGACCGCATAGCATCCAGCCATTTCACTGAGTCCCTACTCGTGATGGCCTGCTCGAAGCTAGTTGGGTCATCATCCTCCATGATGCAATCCTCGCTCCCACCATCCATGAGAAAACCATACTATCTCTCAGGTTGGCGAGGAACCCTACTAGATCGGTGGAGAGGCTGAGGTTCATTTGGAGCTACTGAATCTTCTGGTTCTACTAAATCTTCAGTTACGGTTTGTGTATCTGGAACTTCTTCCAGCTCTACCACTTTGCCACTAATTTCTTTTTCAAGGAATTCCTTTTCTAAAAAGGTGGCATATTGAGAAACAAACACCTTTTGTTCTTCAACATGGTAGAAAAAATATCCTTGTGAATTCTTAGGATATCCCACAAACTTGCAAAGAACTGACCGTGCCTCGAGTTTGTTTGGATTTTGCCTTTTGACATAGGCCGGACAACCCCATATCTTAACTCGTTTAAAATATGGTCTCTTCCCACTCCATATCTCATATGGTGTGGTAGGTACAGATTTAGATGGAACTTGATTCAATAGGTATGTTGCTGTCTCCAGCGCATATCCCCAGAAGGAAATAGGTAACTCAGCTGTGCTCATCATAGAGCGCACCATATCTAATAGGGTGCGGTTCCTCCGTTCTGATACACCGTTGTGCTGTGGTGTATATGGAGGAGTTAGCTGAGAGAGAATCCCATTCTCTTTTAGGAAGTCCAGGAATTCATTGCTCAAGTATTCACCTCCTCGATCAGATCGAAGGATTTTAATACTTTTTCCGGTTTGGTTTTCGACTTCTTGTTTATATTCTCTAAATTTCTCAAAAGCTTCTGATTTGTATTTCATCAGGAACACATATCCGAATCTAGAGAGATCGTCAGTGAATGTAATGAAGTACGAAGAACCATCCCTGGCATGTGTAGACATGGGACCACATACATCACTATGTATTAGTCCCAAGAGTTCGGTAACTCTTTCTCCGTGTCCCGTAAACGGAGTTTTGGTCATCTTGCCTTTGAGACATGACTGGCAAGTGTCATAAGATGAAAATTCGAATGGTTTCAAATATCCATCCTTATGCAACTTAGCTAGTCATGTCGCATTGATGTGACCCAGTCTACAATGCCACAAGAAGGATTCGTTCAGTTCTGAACTCTTCCTCTTGTGTGTGTTTATTATGCTCAGAACTGTTGATTGATTTAGAACATAAATGCCATTGCACAACATGCCTGATCCAACCAACTTTTGGTTACGGAAAATGTTCATAACATTATCCTGTAATACAAAATTATATCCCTCTTTACTTAACAAAGAAACCGATATAATGTTGCATATCAGGTTCGGCAAGTAATAGCATTCGTTCAGAACCAATGTATTACCAGTTGGTAATACAAGGTGATATTCCCCGACAGTCTTAGCTGCAACGATTGCACCATTTCCAACTCTAATGTCTTTATCACCTTCTCCAAGTTCTCTACCTTTCCTGAGCCCATGTAACTGATTACATATATGGGATCCTGACCCGGTATCTAATACCCAGGACGTACAGCAAATGGAGAAACAGTTCTCTGTAACGAACACACCCGAAGAAAATGCATCACCATGTACTTTCTTCAATCGGGTGGCATGGGAATCCTGGTATTCCCCTATATCCTGTTCCTTCCTATAACTCTTATAAGAAAGAACGGAACCAACGTTCCCCAGCACAATATAACATGCGGGTTCGGTCAATACATCCATATTATTATCTTTATTAGGGAATGACATGGTCGCTACCTGGGGAGAGAGAGAAGAAAACACTTTATCGTATGCTCTTGCAAGATCAGATTGGTTATTATCTTATCTAATCAGGATGGCTCCCACTGGTTTTTATCAAATCTTCCTTCAAACCCTAAAAGGAAAGACTAGCTGGGATTAATTACACACTACAAGTTCGCCAATCTTTCAGCCAGGCCAGTGTCGGTACTTTGAGGGAGGTCCCCCGTGCTTTCGCACGAACCTAATTAATGTAAACCTCGTTTTCCCAGAGGCGTAACCCCGTTGACACCTTTCTAGACACCTACTTGATCAGCTAATTGCAATGTGTAAAACTCTCCCAGGAGTAACTCTTACTCGCAGTGGATATCGGGATCCAACTATCTCATAGAAGGTATGCAATCTCATTGCAAATTTCAACACTTGAAATTCCCGATAATATTTTGCCCCTAGCAGCTATATGACCTTAACATAGTCAACAAATCATAAGTGCTAGTCAAGTTCAACCCGTCATTTCCTGATTGAATTAAACCCACCCGCACGACCCTTAACATAGTCAACAAAGTCGCACGACTACCCTAATCCAATCGCATCATATGCTTATACAGATAAGCACCAATCAGCTACCGCACACTACGCCTTAACATAGTCAAGAAACATAGCACGAATACTAACTAGTACTTATCTGAAATGACGGAGGGCTACGACAGGTTTTTCTGAAAACCTATTGCGTAATGAACTTGATATCGTTGTACAATCAAATACAGTTTTGAAATGGAGTGATTTTGAGGCTTTTCTAGTTTTGCTAAAGGGGTCACTCCCGGTGAAGGGATCGTCGGCCCTTTCCTCGTCGAATGAGGTGCGGGATATATCATATATATCACTGTGCAAAGCAGAAACTATAGAAGCAATCAAAAGCAGACCGAGTATGTAGCATCTGCCAGTTATTGCTAAAGGAGTCACTCCCGGTGAAGGGATCTCGGTCCTTTCCTCATCGAATAAGGTGTAGGGTATATCATATATACTGCTATGCAAAGAAAGAACTGTAGCTACCTGTTTTATTTAAAATTTGATTCTACAACATCATTTGGTTTCTTTTATTTCATTAATCACATTAATGAAGTCCCATCATTTAAGTCACCTAAACATCACAGATAAATACGACGTACACTTATGCCATCCGCATTCGCCTGGATGTCCCCTCGTGCACCGTTAGGTTAGGTAACTAACGGCAGAGCAGGGCAGGGCTAGTGCGGGTGCAAAACATAAATAACGTCTATATAATATATCATATATACTATATACTGTATCTATCACAGAACATCACATGATCACATCACAGATATCGCAGCAGAAG
Organism: Agapanthus africanus; assembly: GCA_030015575.1. Classification (NCBI taxonomy): domain Eukaryota; kingdom Viridiplantae; phylum Streptophyta; class Magnoliopsida; order Asparagales; family Amaryllidaceae; genus Agapanthus; species Agapanthus africanus. The sequence goes on along the minus strand of JASDDO010000019.1, from coordinate 87,764,481 downwards.
AAACATATGAAATATTGGATATACTAGGACGTCCGTATTTTCAATACGAGCCAGTATAAAACACGGATTCCACGGTCGTGATGAATAGCCAATCCCACACCCCTAGACCCCTACGAGAGCGGCAAGCAACCCTACCAATTCTAGGGTTAGGAGACCCGGACTCGACTCCTCGAGATGGTCTCCCACTGGACCCTAGAACCCGGTTACTTGTGCTCTCCTCCTTGGGTCTATCCTAATGCGGAAAAGTAAATAAAATACAAGAGGTGACAACTTCCGCAACCTGGAAGTGCCCCAATAAAAGAATATTACATACAAGTTTTTACATGAATGAAAATGAAAAACACTCATCTCACATAAAAACCCCTGGCTATTCAAACACGGCGATCCAATATAACATATCCAGCAACACATAACATCACATGTCATCAACGTAAGTAAGTATGCATACCCCAATTGTCGTTGACGTATAGCAACGAAACCGGCGATATCGTCATACTACACTTACGGTCACAGAAAAGAAAGTGTAAAACTACAACAATTGGAATCCGCAACCTCTTTAGACATCACATGTCTAATCAAATGAAATACTTAGACATCACATGCCTAACAATTATAAACCCCGCATTTTAGTCTCATTATCGAAAACTCTTTTCAATATGAAGTGAGACTAAACTGCTAGATTTATAACATTCATTCAGTTATCTCATAACTGTTTGTGAATTCCAATTATTGTATCCCATTCCAGATAAATAGAGCATATTAAACCTTTCGATCGAACATTCGAACACCCAAGTTTTCCCGAAACCGATCAACACATGAAATAAGTTCAAAGACATTCACTTCATGCCTCAGTACCAACGGTCCAGCCGTAGAAGGGTCAAGCCAACGCCTCACATGTGGCACGCCGTACTGCCCCAAACCCGAAGGTTCAAAGGGCAGTTCAAGACGGTCACATAATCGAGTTAAGGTTTGTTGTCTTCTAGAGGGACCATCGCGTTACTTGCACTACTTAGAACTTCATTAAACTACGGAAAAGTCCAACAATTGGAAATTTCCCGGCAGGGGAAAGATTGGGTATTTATATCCGGTCGAACTTTTTAACATATTCTAAAAATTATCCGGAAAACCACACAGACAAAATTTGATAATCCGATCGAATCAACGATTCCCAAAGCAACCCCAGAATACTCAACTCTTGAGTCAAATTAAAAATTCCCAGAAAACTCAGCATCCTTAAATAGGAATTACTGTGCAAAAAGGGGAGGATGACGTCATCATCTGGCCGCGGAACCGCCGCAGAAGCCAGGCTTCTGCCGCGGTTCCGCCGCCGTTTGTACTGTTCATGAGTTAAATTTTGCACCGTAATTCTTATAATTCCCTGCTGAATTTTTTAAGCATTTTTAATCTGGAAAAAACCCAGTTTTAGAAAAATGTCCAGAGAGCGTGAAAAAGTTAGGGTTTCGGGTTCGATCTGGGTTTCAAACATCGTCTAAGCATCGCCTAAAGCTCTAGCTTGGCTCTGATACCACTGAAGGGATCCTAGGCACTCTTAAGAGGTCTCACAAGGCATCAACCATGCCAATTTCAAATTTTACGGTGCCGAGAAACCCTAGACTAGATCGTTAACTAGAATTTTAGGCGACAAAGTGAAACTAGTTAACTACTTAACTAAAAGAAAGAGGCTACAACCTTTGTAGATCCGGTTCTCCACTTTCTTAGCTCCACGTAGACGTCCTCTCGCTGTCCATCTCGAATCCCGGACTCAAGCATCGGCTTCATCGGAGAAATGGGTGGGCAAGGTCGTCGGCTTCGTGCCGAAGATGATCTACGTCGAGGTTACACAAGATCAAGCTCCAACTTCACTAAGTTATGAAACTTGTGAAGTAAACACCCTATACTACTTGGCAAGAGGTAGAGGATGAAGAAATAGGAGGTGGGTTCACTTTAGAATTGGATTTCTCACTCATTTGCTCAAGTTGCCATTGATGAAGGCAAGGTTTTTCTTGAAGAAGAAGAAGGAGAAGATGAAGAATATGATAAGATTCTTATTTAAAAAGAAACTAATATGAATACTTATCATATCCTAACCATAGTCAAGTGTAGAGAGTAAACTAGGGTTAGTTGGAATGGTTAGGGTTAAGGATGAGATAAGAATGGTGGACTTGTTCAAAGCTTCAAGAAGCTTCAACATACAAACAAAATAAGCCACCATTCTCATTTATTTTCCAAAATGAATAAATAAATAAATAAATAAGCAAAGCCCTAACCATTCATATAACCATGGTTTAATCTTTACACAAACCCAAGTGAACAAGTATCATCAAACATGATACAAACAAGTGCACAAAAATATATCACATATACAATGTGCATCAAGTGATAAAATCCTTTTAAAGTGAACCAATACTAGTTAATGCAAAGTAATATATCAAATATATAATTATACATTAAATCATTAAATCAACACTTGATTCAATGATCCGGTCATGTCGCACATAACCGACTAGTATACAATGTATCGATTTATCGAATCAATGATTCGATAACTAGGTTATATCGCATACAACCAATCGAAACATTCATCGCGAGAATGGAATACGGTATCACATACAAGCATTATTCTCGGTCCTGCACATATCTCATATGCGCTCCTATCTCGTTTCGCTTGAGCCAGAAAACCTCTGTGTAGGACTCTAAAGACTCGTCAACACGCCGGTAGCAGATGATGATCATATCAATCACCCACAAGCCGCAAGCGGTCTGCTAAACGTAACGGCCACCCAGGTATTGAGCGATCAGAAGATCAACGAGCTAGCCCGCTCACACTCCTGTGAATCCAACCAGTAACACTTACCGTACAGTCCGGTCTGTTCGTCTGATATGTCGCATATCAAGTCTAGGGGTGGTAAACGTCAGACCCCAATAACCGATAAGTCGTGCCGATGTGAGGCTCATAACGGGTCGAGAAACTACTGGTAACACTTACCAGCAAATCTCTGATCAGCCCTGGCCAGGGACTTCCCTGTTACGGCCAATCGAGCACAGCGCAACATCAACCCCCAATACCGGGAGAGACGAAACCCCTCCTATCGCTCACTGCCTCCATATGACTCGGGAGTGTACCCAAAGACCACCGTTTTGCACGCCCTCATGGACGTGGTAAGGTGGAGATCAAAGCACAGTGGGAATCACACAAGACTCTATGACGATCTCGGGTCTACAGACTAACTTGTACAAGTGTCACCTGAGAACTGCCATCTGACGTGAGCTATAATACCATCTGGGAGTTCTCGGCGAGTCCGTCCAGTGTACCCAGTCTCCACTGAGCACCCGTATACCATCTCTGATGTCAAACACCAATGGATATGGGATCATCCATCGCCCATCTCATGGGTCGAGAAGCGTATACGCTAGTCTACACTGGTATATCGATGCCCCGTCTCGATACACCCACGACTAGGGACCTTGAAGGATGTACTTATGGACTACCATGTCCCCACTAGTATGATCCGCATCATAGTCCAGGTAGTCAAGTACACATCCTAAGGGCTTTACCAACATGTAACTATAAGACAGTTTAAAGAGACTAGTAAATATGTTAAGATAAAGAGCAACCAGATAGCATACTATCATATCGAGCAAGAAAGTCATCTCTATATATGTCCAAGCATCCAATATAATATACATCATCTGTACAATATTGGCCTCTAGGGCATACATACAACTAATAGGCATGAGTTACACTGCTTCGCATATTCGAGACAGTCCTGAATCATTATGGGCCAATAATAACCCATTTTTTTAATCTTCAGCTTCATTTTTGGCCCAGCTTGGTGAGAACCGCAGAGTTTGTCGTGAGTTTCTTGGATGGCTCTCTTCGCTTCTTCTGGTCCCAGTCATCTTAGCCACAGACAGTCGAATGATCTCTTATATAGAGTATCATTGACGAAAGCGAAAGACAAAGCTCGTTTCATGAGCTGATGTCGAGACGACGCATTTTTGGGCGTTCGTTGGGATTTGAAGTAGTCTATGAAAACTTCCATCCAATCCAAGACCTTTCCTTCGTCCTCTATCTGAAGGGCTACTTGTTTGGTCATTTTTTTCCTTCAGATGACTCTGTCAAGTCCCCCAAAGATATTTCTGTCAGCGCGAGAATCCTGCGACTTTGCACGATGATCTTTACATCATCGAGGTCTTCGTCGGCTAATTCTTTAGCCAATTTGGCCAACGCATCCGCCTTGCTGTTTTCCGCACGCAGTATACTCTCCAGGATGTAGGAAGGGATTTGTGTCAATAGTTGTTGCATCCTTTCGCCATACCTTATCAGCTCTGGTTTGCATGTCTGATAGTCGCCATTTACTTGGCTAACGACCAGCTGGGAGTCTCCATATATGAGGAGGTCTTTGATTTCCATGTCGACAGCGATCTCGAGACCTGCTATCAAAGCTTCATAGTCAGCGTCGTTATTAGTCCTCGACTCTATTAAGGAGAGGGCGTAATGCAATATCTCTCCTTGGGGAGTCATGAAGATAAGGCCCTCCCGGCATTGATTATGGGGGTGTTTTGCTTTCGCCTCTTCATAGAAGATACTTCATTGAAGTAGAGTTTCCATCAGGGATCATTTTCTTCCTTCTCTCCTTCAATTGTGTCGAACACATGTTCATCCGGCAACTCGCAATTTAAGGGGGAGTCGGCTGGTATCGTATGCTCGGCGAGAAAATCTGCGATGGCCTGACCTTTCACTGCTTTGAGGGGTCGATACGTTATCGAGAACTCTATCAAGAGGAGGGCCCACTTGGCAAGCCTTTCTGTTAGTACGGCCCTCAACATCAAATATTTGAGAGGATCCACCTTTGATATGTGATGGACCTCATGTGTCATGGAGTAATGCCTGAGCTTCATTATCGCGAAGATCGATGTCAGGCATTGCTTTTCGATGGGGGGGTAGATGTTTTTTGCCCCCAGGAGAACTCGACTCAAATAGTACAAAGCTCTCTCATTTCCCTGGTCGTTCTCTTGTGCCCATAGTGCGCCTAAAGAACCCTCAAGGGCCGTCGTATATAGGATAAGGGGTTTTCCCTTAACCAGAGCGGTCAATAACGGCGGATTTTGCAAATATTGTTTGATTTTGTCTAGTGCGTTTTGGCACTTTTGATCCCAGAAGAACAGGGTCCCCTTATTTATAAAATGATTGTAGGGACGGCACTTTCCGGAGAGATTGGCTATGAACCACCAGATATAGGCAAGCTTTCCTTGAAGGGATCGCAACTGTTTGAGGGTCCTTGGCGTGGGCATTTCCGTAATCGCCTTAATCTTTGAGAGATCGATTTCGATACCCCGGTGTCGTATGATGAATCCAAGTAATTTTCTTGAGGAGACTCCAAACGCGCATTTCAGAGGGTTCATCTTTAGATTGTACTTCCGAAGACATTGGAACACTACGTTTAGATGTTTCCAATGTTCCTCGTGAGACTTGCTCTTCACCACCAGGTCGTCGATGTAGCATTCGACAATCTCATGGATGAGGTCGTCGAAGATCTTCATCATGGCCCTCTGGTAGGTAGCGCCAACATTCTTTAAATCGAAAGGCATCACCTTATAGCAGAATATGCCCAGCGGAGTCCGGAAGGTCATATGTTTTTGGTCTTCAGGATGCATTTTTATTTGGTTGTATCCGAAATATCCATCCATGAAGGAGAAGACCTCATGGGTAGACGTGTTATCGATCATCATCTCGGTAACAGGTACTGGGAAGTCATCTTTCGGGTAAGCTTTGTTGAGGTCCCGAAAGTCCACGCAGATGCATACCGTCCCATTTTTCTTCATCACCGGAACGATGTTAGCGATCTAGTCGGGATATTGAAATTCTTGGATGAGTCCGGAGTCGATCAGTTTCTTGACCTCAGCATTTATACTCATCTCAAGTTCAAGCCACATTCTTCTCGGCACCTGTTTGACTGGTTTTATTTCCGGCGATATAGCCAGTTTATGGACTGCTACTTTTGGATCTAGACCTGGCATCTCGGAATAGTTCCATGCGAAGCAGTCCTTATACTGCATGAGCACTTCTTTTAACGTGGCTGCCTGTTTTTCAGATAACAGCTCGCTGACGAATGTCGGCCTTGGATCACTTTCCATTCCTAAGTCAATTTTTCTTAGGTTGTCTGTCGTGGTGTGTATCTCATCTTCTAACTCTTTTGGTGCTGGTGGAAACTCCAAGATCACTTCTGTAACAACCCTAAACTTGTACATTTTTTTTCAAAAAATACAGAAAGGGGTACTTGAGCCTGAGTACAAGTTATAAGTTTGATTTTCTTTTGAACAGCAAGAAGGAGCTTGTAGCTCATTGGTAATACCTTGCAACGCTGAACCAAAGCACCAGAGTTCAAATCCCATCAGCCACACATTGTTTTTAATTAATTTTCTTTTAATCTTTTAGAAGCCTAAGAGTCTGCATGTGCACTACACGTAATAGGGTAAGTTACAGAATAAACAAACGTGGCCACGAGGCTAGACCAATCGTCAGGGACACATGGCAGCAAGACGAGCCCTGACTTGCCCGACTCGGGCCGGCGACTCGGTTGACTCGGCCGGCGCCGCTAGTCCAACTCGGTCCGATCCCACTTTTTCTTGAACCCCCTACACCCTTTGGCCTATCCCACTCCCCCTGCACTGTTTAAATTCTCTGCAATTAACCAAAGAATTAAAATACCCCTTTTAATCCTTTTTAATGCAAATTTAAATTCAATTTTTATCACACCCATTCACTACCCTAAACCCTAGATTTTTCCTATAAATACAACCCCTCAAATCACCCCCTCACTCATAAATCCCTGCCCAAACTCTTAACAAAATTCCCAAAACTTTTTATGTGTAAGTGGAGTTAGCAAAGGGCGAAACTCCGACGAACTTCCGACGACGATCCGAGGAGATTCCGATGACGAAACAACGCACCGGCACCTCCTACCTCTTCCTCCTTCTCTCTTCTAGTTTAATAACCTGTAAGTCCCTACTTCTCCTTCTTTTTTCTATTCTAAAAACATTTGAAACTAAAACCCGACGGAAGCGGAGTTAATCCGTCTTCCGATTCGGTTTTTCCTTAAAAAGTTCTATTTTTCTTAAACACAATAATACCAAACTCTTAGGTCATGACCATTAAACATTAACGAAGACAATAGAATAAGTTTGACATCAAAATAATAACCGTAGCAAGTTTTATTCAATTTTTACATTAAAATACCTTTATGTTTCATATAGACATGTTTATACCTTTTAACCGTATTACCTTAGAAAACTCACGAGGTAATGACCTACCTCCTCACAACACTCATATGTAACATAGCATGATGGAATTTGGGAACATAGATTTGGGAAAAAATACGAATTTACACATAACTACCTCCGATTTATAAAAACATTTTTCTACAATATGTGTATTTTAACAAATTTTTGCAAATGCGCCTCTACAACCCATTTGGGAAACCCATTCGGGATGGTGCGGATTATCGCACATCCTCGGGCTTAGTAGAGTGATATGCAGAACTCCGCAAGGAGCATACGATCTCGAAAGATTTAAAATACAATTTTCTTAAGAAAATGTGATTTCTATTATAAAATAAAACTTATATTTTAAATAAATAAATATGTATGTAATTAATATCAAAATATCTATTTTTAATATTTATAATATTCCACATTTCTAAAAATTCAAGAAAAAAAAACATTCCATTTACAAGAAAAATACCATACGATTCCAATATTACAAATAAATACCATATATTATGAAATTAGGTTTTATTCACTAGAAATGTCATATTGATCAAATATACATCCATGAAAACTCTAAAGACGATAATAAAATACTTGAGGTGTATTTTAAAAATTATACAAAATTATTTTATATAAAACCCCCTCAAATTATACTAAATTACAATAAGGACCCTAGTAAATATAGGTTTAAGCGGGACCAGTCTCTTGAGCCTCAGGGAGCCGGAGATATGGGTGCTTGCCTATTTAAGATAGAAAACTTAACAAACGGTGTTATCACACGGTAATTGTCTTTGAAAAAGACACGAATCCTGCAGTCCATTTGCAGCAGTTACCGATAGCACCAAAATATAATTCAGGATTCAATTTCTTTTCAAATTGTCTGACTCATACTGAGTCTCAATATAATCAATCTGACTTGAATATGATTCAAGTATCAAACTTCAATACAACAAGGATTTATGAATCCGTCTATTCAATCTATATCAAACTACATTGACTGAACCAAACCATAGATATATTCCATCCACCTGATCATCTAATATATCCGTTCCATTACTGATATCATGATTTCGGCAAGTCATCCTCTATATACAATATACAATTTAAACAATACATCAATACAATCAAGATATCGCGGGGTTTATAAGAGGTAGACTGGTACGGAAGGTGTTAAAAGTGGCACGAGACTGTAACCATAATACACCTAATCTGAATTCAATTGCCGTTGTATCGTGGCTGAATGGTTCCTTGTGCTCTGTATACAAGTCTTCGGAATAGTGGGACTCCTCTCGTATACACTGGCATTCTTCTATACCAAGCTACAAACAACAGCATTAACAATATAATACAACTTTAAAAGTTACATTCTCTTTCTGTCTCTACTTACCCTTGAGACTTACCGAGCGATTTGTTCGCCAACGACATTCTCTTTCTTCTCTTCGGAATGTCGTCAGGTGATTCGGACCTTCAGGAGATCGAGCCCACCTTCGAGGACTTGGATCAGCTAGCCTTCGACCCGGAGCTCTAGTTACTTGTACACATTTACATTCTGTATTTTCCATTTCTATTATGCCACTGTTTAGGCATTGCTTTCCATTCCATGTATTTACTTTTCAGATGTATTGTAAAAAGAATGTTAATAAATAAACTTGATGTTCATTCACATTTATCTCTTGTGTTCATTTTCCTTTATATTGCTTAGATACGCTTAGCGTGTTTACTTCTGAGTAAATACGTAGCGGCCAGTCGCGTCCCCTTCGCCGTACATCGGGAAGCGGGGCGTGACAACTTCGTCCTCGTCTTCATTTGCGAAGCACCCGTAGAGGTCATTCATAATCTCGTGCCCTCTCTCGTTTGAGAGTGTTATCACATGGCAGGTACGGGTTAGCTTCCATCCTTGATGTTGAGCTGGTCCTATCCTCTCGGTATAGGTCCTCTTTGGCTCATGCTTTTGCGGTGAGATTACCCTCCAGCTATCGGATAAAGCGAACCTGCCTTGTTGATATTGGTCTTCGACCCAGTCTTTGAAGGTGAAGCAATCTTCAAGGGGATGACCTATGGCTCGATGATAGGAGCAATAATCCGGGTGATGGACCTCGTTTATTTGTTTAGGATGTCGAGACTCCAGAAGTGTCATCATTTGGTGCTTCATGAAAAGGTTGAATATTTTCCTCGTCTTGTCTTGGGGGAAAGAGTATTCCCAACCCATCTTCTTTATAAAGGACGGATTCCAACCAAGTTTTTCTTGATAATGCGGAATTCATAGATCTGCCTTGTTGTTTACGAACGTTATTTACGCTCTTTGTCCTGTGTTTTCCTTTATTTCGGGATTTTTCCTTTTTGCAAGGACATACAGCGAGCTGGGGATAGAGGGCATTGTAGTTTTCTTTTTCCGCAGACTGCTGATTGAGGCGTTGCATCATGATTTTTTCATAGATCGCCATTTTGCGGCTGTGATCGTCTCAGCTCCTTTGACAAGCTTCTTTTATTAGCTTGTCTATTTGTTCCTCGAGCGATGGACTTAATATTCTTAGAGCGGGATTTTGCTCTATTTCAACATCACGGCCATTTGGAAGAGCATTTCCTCTTCTCTGGTGTTGTTTATAGCGCGGCAGCTGTGGAACTGCTCCCGTTTCCTAGACTGAACGTATTCGAGCCCGGTTGTCTCCATCTTCCCGTTGGGCATCTTTCGCTGGGTCCCAAGGATATCCCAAATCTTTTTGTAGAATTGAGCTTGCCGAACAGTTTGTTCGAAGGGTACACCTTGGCATCTTAACAGCCTTTTCAATCCCTCCGTGTAGTATCCTGGCAGGCGGATTGGTTGAAGCTTGTCGAGTGCAAAATCGGCACCGTGCCAGACTTCTTTCTCTACTCTGGTCTCGGAAGATTGGTAGAAGAGGATTGCCTTTTCACCTCTTCGCCTAGGAGGCACATAGAAAGTCTGTAGTTCCTGTACGCTGTATGTATCGAGCGCATCAAATTCCTTGTAATGCCGAGGCGGAACCATTGTGATTTGCAGGCTCTGATCTGTTTCATCGAGGGTTGGCACTGACGGGCGGATAGCGAACACTGCGTTGGCCTCGTCCTCAGAGTCGCTGCCAAAGACCAGAATAAGGGTCGATGGTCCGGGCCTGTTGTTTTCTTTTTATGGTTGCCCTAAGTAGACTATTTCTTCATCTTCCTCAGAATCGCTCCCAAAGATCGAGATAATGGCGACGGACTTCTGTTTATCCTCCGGCTTATGGCATCTTTCCGTGTCTTCGAAGTATCGTAGGAAGTACTTTGCGTGTTCATATTTCCGAACCTCGTTTACGGAGAATGGATTCAGCTCCCCTGTGACGGTGCATTCCAAACCATCCTTGAAATACTTCATACACTGATGTTGTGTAGAAGGGATGACGTTGTACTCATGCAGCCAGGACCTGCCGAGCAAAGCGTTATAGCAAGTCTTGGCATCAATGACATGAAATTTAATGTCAGTGACGAACAACCCAAAGAATAACGTCAGAATTACGGACCCAAGCGTCTATGACGACTGTGAGTCGAACCAGGAGATGGTAATTTTGTCCCAAGACAAGTGTTGAACGTTCATGCAAATCTCCTTCAGCACTTTCACGTTGAAAAGGTTGACGGAGGATCCGTTGTCAACAAGGATTTTCCCTATCTTGATGTTGTGGCAGTACCCGATGACGTATAACGGGCGGTTATGGTCGCACGTACCAAGGAGGAGGTCTTCATCGCTGAATGTAATGTCAGCTGTGTGAATCTCTGCCAGCTCATCCTTCATCTTCTCTTCTGCGAGAAAAGCTTGGAACTGATCGGGCTCTAGTAATGCCTTGATCAGAGACTCTCGTGCTTCTTTGGACAAGAGGAGAGCATCCTATATGCTCAGTTGTAAGGGTATTTTCCTCAAATATGCCAGGAAGTTGTAATCCACCTTATTTTTCTTAGGCGGGTCCCTCACTGCGAGCTCTTTGACAACTCCACCGTCGAGGGCAATTTCCTCAGGGATTTTTTCTTTCCTTTTGTCCTTTTTACTCAAACCTTTATTTGTAGGTACGAGTTTCTTCTCGGGCAACGTGTGGTTACGCAGCTGAATATTTTCGCAGTTCTTCTCCTCCTCTTCTTTTTTGGAGGTGGAGTCTTTGAAGAGAGGGCTGAAGGGTATTTCGTCCTCAGAATCACTCCCGAAAGTAAGAACTTAGGGCTTTTCCCTTTCCGGACTGGTATCAACCATATGACAGTTGCCAGTCATTTTTTCACGCGCATCTCCCGCACCCTTTTGTTGTCGACGAGCTTCACGCTTCATTCTCTTGAAGTGTTTTTTATGGGCAACGTATCCTTGCCACCACTTCTTGAAGGCACTGCATTCTTCGATAGGGTGGGTAACCCTCCGATGTATAGGCAGTAGTCTGGATGCCTCTTCGTCGAGGCATATGACCCCGGGAGCGTTTACGAGAGGTGGCAGCTTCATTCACATGGATATGGCTTTGGCGAACCGCTTCTCTGTCTTGATCCTGCTCTTATTTGTGGCAGGTATGCTTTAGTTTGGTTGAAGTACTTTACGACTCATTCTTCCCGCAGCTTCTTCATTCTGACATTGACACTTAGCCATTTCGTATATGGCTGTTTCGCGTTCTCAGTCAGTTTTTCTTTTTCGAAAGGCTTCGTTCAATAGCCCATCGATCGGGTCTTCTAGCAGTTCCGGGGATTTTAGCGCCGATTCTGCCCCCAGTTCCTCTGCGTTGTTTTCTGACGCTGAGGGAGCTTCTTCGCCATTTAATGACGAATGGGGGACCATGTGGCAACTTGCTACATAGTCTTCGGTTTCTTCAGATGAGTCATTTTCCTCATCGTTGTCACTATCTTCGTTCTCAGGAATATGCTTGAGAAACTCGTCAAGGGTGACTGGTGTCCGCGCCTTCTGGTTGTACTCCTCCAACACGTCGATATACTTTTATAGGTCTTTGCGCATGTCGTCATACTCGGCAGGCTGCACAGGTTTCTTGGTCTTCTTCTTTTTCTTCGAAGACTTTGAAGGCTTGATTTTGGGATTTTGCCCTTTGTCAACAATTTTCGGTATGGGACGCGGTTTCAGCATCCCTTCGATGATTTCGGGTTCAAGTGGGCTTTTTCACCTGACTGCTGGACATGCATGTGGATCCTTCAGCATTATTTTGGTTTTAGCTGAAAGAACGACTTCCCATAGAGTTTCTTCCACGAGCGAGCATGATACCCCCAGTGCATCCACCTTTTTGGGAATGTGCTTCTGTGGTGGGTTCACCTTCCAGTTCTTAGAAAGCGCGAATTTCCCTTGTTGATACCGATCCTCGACCCAGTTCTTGAAGACATAGCAATCCTCAATTGAGTAGCTCACCATTCTGTGATAGGAGCAGTAGTTGGGGTTGTTGACGTCGCTGGGTTGCGGTGGACGCCGTGGGTCTGGCAATGTGATGAGTTTGTTACACATTGACAACTCAAATAGTCTCCTCATCTTATCGCGGTAAACGAGTAAGCGCGTCCTAGCCTTTCTTCCAGGGATAGGCGTGGACGTGCATTGTTTTGGCGAACCGCCAGTTTTGGGTCACTCGGTTGTTGTTGTTGAGTGTTGGCGACGAAGGCCGCTTTCCCTTTACCCTTGGCGTTTCGAGGGTCCTTGTTTGAGAAGGAAGGCCTATGGCCCATCTGGTCCATTTGGGCCAGCTTATCGATCAAAGCCTAGAAGGTCATCGGCTTGAAGAACGTCATGAACTGGGACACAGTCGTTTACGGATCTAGGGTTCTGATGAACATGCCCACGGCGGGGGATTCTTCGATGCGTTGTTCATACATTGACCACAGGTTCCGCCACCGGATCGCGTATTGGACCTAGGTTTCTCTTGGCTTTACCCTGGCATTGATTAATGTCGTGATCAGGGTGCGCCCGCTTGCACTGGCGAACCGTTGTGTGAACAGCAGTTCTATTTCTATGAATGTCCGCACGGAGTTATTTGGGAGCTCCGAGTACCATTCAAAGGCTATCTCTAACAGGCTGCCAATGAACTGGCAAAGCAATAGTTTGTCGTCACCTCCAGTGTTGCTGCACAGAGCTCTAAACTGCACGACATGCTGGTGTGGGTTGCCTGTCCACTTGTACACATGGAACTTGGGGATCATATATCCCGGCGGGTACTTAATTTGGTCATACCAGCCTGGATACGGTCGCCCAGTTCTGACAGTTTGACCGGCCGCTTCATTTGCTTGATGAGCTCGTATTTGTTGAGCGATGTAATTATCAAGAGCAGCTTTGGAGATCGTTTCCTCCTTAACTGTTGATAAAACCCGAAGAGGGTATGATGTTTCCCCTCTGTCATCCTCGATAACTATCGGCGTATCCTCGGCTGGGGTTCTAGCTGGATCATCATTCCAACCATATCTTGGAATAAAAGAGCCATCTGCTTTATGTTAGCAGCCTGCTCAGCAGCTTCCCTGTCCTTTCTTTCAAGCACCCTTCGCAGGAACTCTGTACCAGTCTCCTGCTCTTGGCGCTATTCAGATGCTGGTTCCGGACTTTCTTTCTGTCCAGTGAGTGCTACCATTTTGGTCAGCATTTCCTGGAGCTTTCGTTGTTGCCCTTGAGCTTTTGTTAACGACCGAGTTTGCGGTCGATGAGCCACGGAAGTACGGCTTTCCTCTTTTCTGGAAGCCATGTAAACCATGTGTACGATCATGCCCCCAGACTTAGGGCGTTTGGGTTCATCGCCTTTGGAATTTTCCACAGGCGATGGGATTTTCTCCGGCCTCCACTTTTTGTGGGAGGTCGAAGTTGAAGGAGCCTTTGTAACAGGCACCCGTGTGGAAGGAGTCCCTTTCTGTATGGTGGAGGGATGGCCTTACTCTTGACGATCCTTTAATTTCTTCAGTCCCCGAGAATAGTTTTGATCAATCATGGAGTCCTAGACTTTTCGCCAGACTCTATGAATTCAGGAGAAGAGCTGTTGATGGGGATGCTCCAGCTTTGCCTGCACTATGGTTTCTGCTGGCAGGGGCGATTTCTTTAACACCGCCGTTGGAGAGTTCTTTCACACCCTCCTAAGAAGATCAAAGTTGTTCTCGGTTGGAACGGCAGCACCAACTTCCACCATTGGAGCTGGCAGAGTAAGTCCAGAGGGGGAGTTGCCCCCAGCTTTTCTTACCCGGCTCTAGTAGCGACGTCGAGCGTGTCTGCAGAGGGGACCACCTCAATTTTGGAAGCGGATTCTTCATGTCCCTGGCTTTAGTGAGGGACTGTTGCTGGTTTCAGCCCATTGAAGACTGACGTCCTTGGTAGAGTTTGCGGAGGAACGACCAATCTTCTGAAGACCGATCTTCTGGTAGGGGAAGCACTTTTGACGACTTCACCTGCAGGAGGAGTTGGGAGGACTATCCGTTTTGGGGCAGCCCCTTCAGGTATGATGAGCTTCTTTACGAGCCCGTTTTGGTTCTGGCTCAGCCTGTTGAAGAATGAGACGCTGAGCTTTGGCTTAGCCTGTTGAAGACTGAGGCATCGGATGTGGACGGCCTATTGAGAGGGGCCGTTGTGGTTGCAAGTCGATCGAAGACCGACCTCTTGGGAGCTTCTTCCTGCGACGCTGGGGCGCTGAAACTTGTTGATAGGATCATCTTCCCGAAGAAAAATCCGGTAGTGGCTTGAGTCACTTGCCCCACCGGTATTGAAAAGATGGAGGCCACATTGGGCCCGTAAGTCACTTCTCCAGTTGGGGCGGAGCGGGAGTTGCTGTTGCAAGTTGTGCAGTTGGAAGCCATTGATTTTTCTTCTTCTGCACAGGAATAAGACACCAAATCTTAGTACCTCGAATCCAAGGGCAACCATAGCGAACCGCGATTTTGTTCGCAAAACACGACACGCAAAGTGTGGAGTGGAAAGAGGAAAAAGTCTCACCGAACGTGGCTGTAGGGTGTTTTTCGTCACCCTATTGAGATGGGAATAAGCGCGCGCTGGTCAGGCGTACTACAGATTCCCCCTGCCTAGGGTAAGCAGGGGTTTATTGATTTTGGGGATCCGAATCTTCGGTAGCCGCGGACTAAGCTGCCGTTAATTACCCCTCGCCTTTGGGGCGTGGGAACTGTCCTCCGCCGGAAGACGCGACCAGGACGTTGGGACGTCCGGGCCTGAATTCTGAGGGCAGATGCTAATTGGTGCTATCCGTCCACCTCTCCGAAGATGCCAAGTTAATTTATGACACCATGTATCGAAGGTTTAAACGGATACGGCCGATATAGCAGACTTCATCAGATTCCCCCTCATTGAGGGGTTTTTGATTGTGGGGACGCTCTTCCCTGCAGGCGCAAACCTCTGCAGTTAATTACGCTACCGCATCGCGGTAACCACTTTCTCCTACTCCAGATGGTCACTTCGTGTCATGTGTGTTTGTTTTGTTTTTTGGTTGTCCGTGGATTGTATACGGAGACTAATTTATGTTGTCGTCCGTAGGGCGTGGATTAGTCCAAATCCGTATCTTCTTAGATTTGGGTTTGGGGTTGGGTTTAAAGATACGCTAGTCTCATTTGAAACTAAGATCAACTTAAACATTTGTTAAGGATACGTTAGTCTAATTTTAGACTAAGATCAACTTAACAGTTTGTTAAGAACACGTTAGTCTAATTTTAGACTAAGATCTACTTAACAGGATCATTTAGATCCAACAAGAGAGCATTTGGACTCTATTGTTCTAGTTTAGGGACTTTACGGTCGATTACCAGTTTAAAGACATGGTGGTCCAAGGTTAAGGACATCATAGTCCGTGAGTTTAAAGACCTCACAGTCAAGGTTAAGGACATCATAGTCCGTGAGTTTAAAGACCTCACAGTCAAGGTTAAGGACATCATAGTCCATGAGTTTAAGGATCCCACAATCCATAGAATGTCTGGTTGTCGAGACCCATCACCTCTCTGAAGACGTTAAAGAATTACAACGACAAATATCAGAGGAGTTCAGAGATGTACCCTTGAACCAATTTTGGTTGAGAGACCTGTAGTCCAATTGGAACTAAGATCTGTGATTTATGAGCATGTGGGCTCACTTAAGCTGAATTTGAGGACTTATGGTCAATCTTGGACTAAGTCCAATCAAGTTAAAATGTTTTAACATTTATTTTGGGTTGTTAAGCATTTGTTTGAGCTCGGCCCTTTTAACAATGCTGAGCATTGATTTAGCTTCTGACAATGTTTGTCTTTTACTGAATGCTGAGCATTCATCATAGCTCTGGGGCCTATTCAAAGAACAATTTATGTTCTGCCCAAGCGCACATAAAAGCATGTGGCGCGCTTGGCACTAGCGCCGGTCAATGAGCTCAGGGCGCTATGGTTAAAGCGCTAGTGCGCTTGGCGCTTTGCGCCAGATGTGAACCGCTAATGCGCTTAGCGCTTTGCGCTAAATGAAGAGCGCGGATGCGCTTAACGCTTTGCGCTAGATGTAGAGCGCTGATGCGCTTAGCGCTTTGCGCTATATGTAGAGTGCTGATGCGATGTAATTGAAGCGTTGAGGCGCTTGGCGCTGGTGCCATATAACGAGTGCAAGGCGCTTTTAGTAATACAGTGCACACGTGAGGAGCACATGGCGCGCTTAGCGCTGAGCGCTAGCCAATGAGCGCAGTGCGCTGTGTTTGAAGTGCTATTGCACTGCAGCGCTTTGCGCTAGATGAAGAGCACTAAGGCACTTTTAAATCAGGAGCGCTAAGGCTCTTCTTAAGTTAACTTTGCGCTCTGAAGATTATCTTCTTTTTTATAAGAGACTTTGTCTCAAGATTCTAAGAACAAAGTTCTTAGTTTATAGGAGATATTTCAATCTCTTTTGATGAAAGGCTTTGCCTTTATCGATCTGTAATCCTAAGAGAATTGAATAATTCTTCCCCTCCCCCCTTTATAATGAGATGTTCATAATCTCTTTTGTGAAAGACAATTTGTCTTATAGATCTACCATCTGTGAAGTAAGTACTTCTTTTTTTATATTGAGATGATTTCATCTTTCTATTTTTTTTTACCTTGAAAAGAATTGTCTTCTTTTGTTGAGAGCGTTTTCTTCTTTTTGAGATTTTCTCAATGTTTATGGGGGGGTTCCTCTGTACAAGACTTGAAGTCTCGGGTCCTTTATATAGGGAAGGCTGATTTGTTGAATCAGTTAAAGAGATTTATTCTCTAATTGATTTGGGAATTTCCCCACCGTCAGATCTTTGATCCAAGGGCTTCTGGTTTGCAGAAGATAATCTTCTTGTTTTAACAAGATTGAGAAATCTTTCCTCCTTACAGAATTTGTTCTGTATTTTAGTGATTTTTAATCACCATTGGATCATTGATCCAACGGTGTTCCAAATTCAGGGCACAATCTTTTCTGTTTGGAAAGATTCAACAGAATTTCATTCTTGTTAATTGATGATTTAATCATATCCGTTGGATATTTGATCCAACGGTGAGGAACATTTAGTTCCAGCGCTAGCGCTTATGCGCTCTGCCCATGGTGCGCTACTTGGAGCGCAGCGCTCTTAACGCTAGCGCACACGTGCTTTGCACGTGGTGCGCTAGTCAAAGTCTTTGACTCTCAGCGCTGGCGCTCTTGACGTTAGTGCTTTGTGAAGCGCAGTTTTATTTTGAATTTCAAGACTTGAACAGAGCTTTGCTCTGATTGGGGAAAACATTTGCTCATAACTTTTAATCCCGGATGAATTATGAGGCCCATAATATATCAAATCGAAGGATTTTTCGAGACACTTTTGATACCATCAGAATTTACCAGTTTCTCATTCGGGAGTTTGTCAAAATACAGCCAGGAAAATACTGGTTCACATTTTCTTAAGCGTATCGCTGCCATTTGATACCTTGGGCTCTTTTGCGCAGAAATTTTTGGCGGGAACAAATGCCCCCCACTACTTTGCCCACGTAAGTATGTACGTGGGTGAAGTAGTGCAGAGTTATGCATGGCCATAGAATTGAAGGCTTAGGAGACGAGTTTAGGGTCCTTGTAGACGAAAGCTTTTTCATCTTCATGAGCCGTAAGGGTCTCAAGAAGGTTTTTTTTCTCCCTACAAGCCGAGAGGATCTCATAGGTGCATTAGAAATCGTAAGAATTCCTAAGTGTTCATCGCCTCCATGAGTCGTAAGGATCTCGCTCGGGTATTTTTCCTTACAAATCGTGAGGACCCGTAAATAGCTTCTTTATTTCATTGGCGGATGTGGCTTTGGCAAATGTAGCCCGCAGATAGTCCATATTGACCTCCTTGTAGAGCAGCGATGGCTTAGGAAACAGGTTCAGATCTACCGCCTAAGACTTTTCAACTTTATGAGCCGTGAGGGTCTCATAAAGATTTTTCTCCCTACGAATCGAAAGGATCTCGCAGGTATATTTTCTCCTTAGGAATCGTGAGGATTCCTAAGCGTGTTTTTCTCCTGAGAATCGTAAGGATCCCACAAGAGAATTTTCTTTATATGTAGGGACACTAATTTCTCCGCAGGTTAAGACGAATCGAGAGATTCTCGCAAAAACACTGATTTCCTTGCGGGTCGAAACGAATCGAGGTGCTCTCGTCAAGAATGCTGATTTCCCTGAATCGAGGAGGTTGCCAAGGACAATGATTTCCCTGGGGTTGAGACGAATCGAGGTATTCTTGCAAAGACACTGATTTCTCTGTGGGTCGACGCGAATCAAGATGCTCTCGTCAAGGACGCTGATTTCCCTAAATCGAGGAGGTTGCCAAGGACACTGATTTCCCTGGGGTTGAGACGAATCGAGGTATTCCTGCAAAGACGCTGATTTCTCTGCGGGTCGACGCGAATCGAGATGCTCTCGTCAAGGACGCTGATTTCCCTGGGGTTGAAACGAATCGAGGTATTCCTGCAAAGACGCTGATTTCTCTGCGGGTCGACGCAAATCGAGATGCTCTCGTCAAGGACGCTGATTTCCCTGAATCGAGGAGGTTACCAAGGACATTGATTTCCCTGGAGTTGAAACGAATCGAGGTATTCCTGCAAAGACGTTGATTTCTCTACGGGTCGACGTGAATCGAGATGCTCTCGTCAAGGACGCTGATTTCCCTGAATCGAGGTTTTTCCAAGGACACTAATTTCCCTGGAGTCGAAACGAATCGAGGTATTCCTGCAAAGACACTGATTTCCTTGCTGGTCGACGTGAATTGAGATGATCTCGCCAAGAACGCTGATTTCCCTGAATCGAGGTTTTGCCAAGGACACTGATTTCCTCGGAGTTGAGACGAATCGAGAGATTCTCGCAAGAATATCCTAACGTCATATTTAACCTCTGCTCTTTACGACAGAAATCCGTTAGGGTCTATGGTACTAGGGTTTTGCCTGTCGTACCGTCGCATTGGCTGATGTATTCCTCAATAGGCACTCTTGCTGTTCGAGTAGTCTTGTGACTGTCGTGTCTCTGATCCCTTCGGGGTCTGGACAAGACGTCTTCAAGCAATCTTCCTAGGCAGTCTGACCGTCAGAAGAGCAAGTGTTAGGAATTTTGCCATGCCGCTTTTTACTTGAGCTTAGGCTCAGTTTGGGGAGCCCCGATGAGTCATAACCACTCCGTGCTTATGTGGGATGATCTCCGATAGTCTTTCAGGTTTTATATGAGTTACCGTCAAGACCGTGAAGCTAGGAGTTTGGCCTTTGCTTCGTTTGCTGGCATTGCGTCTGCTGTATCGAGACGAATGCCGCGGTTGTCTCTAGGTTGTTGGTGAACCGTCGAGGTTTGGAACTATGGATTTTGCCATGGCTCCGTTGTTTGATTGTCGCGTCTGAATCCTGCTAGAGGAAGAACACTGTGGTGACATCTCGTCTGCTGTATCGAGACGAACGTCGAGGTAATGACCATTCCGCGCTGGTGTGGGATGATCTCCGATAGTCTTTCAGGTTTTATATGAGTTGTCGTCAAGACCCTGAAGCTAGGAATATTTCCTTTGCTTCGTTTGCTTTGGCGTGTCCAAATCCTGTTGGAGGAAGAACGCTGTGGTGATATCTCGTCTACTGTATCGAGACGAACGTCGAGGTGGTGACCACTGCATGCTGGTGTGGGATGATCTCTGGTAGTCTTTCGGGTTTTATATGAGTTGCCGTCCAAACCTTGAAGCTAGGAATTTGGCCTTCGCTTCGTTTGCTTTGGCGTGTCCGAATCCTGTTGGAGGAAGGACGCTGTAGTGACATCTCATCTGCTGTATCGAGACGAACGTCGAGGTGGAGCTGGGATTTTGCCGTCACTCCACTTTGTTTTGACCATGAAGTCTTTTATTGACGTCGCATCTGCATCTTGCTGGACTGCAAAGGAA
This sequence comes from Agapanthus africanus, assembly GCA_030015575.1. Taxonomy (NCBI): domain Eukaryota; kingdom Viridiplantae; phylum Streptophyta; class Magnoliopsida; order Asparagales; family Amaryllidaceae; genus Agapanthus; species Agapanthus africanus. The sequence continues at coordinate 87,743,905 of JASDDO010000019.1, read as the reverse complement.
CGCCGTTGTTGACATTGCATCTGGTGTAGCGAGACAAATGCTGAGGTGGAGCTGGGATTTCGCCGTCACTACGCTTTGTTTCGACCGTGAGGTCTTTTATTGACGTTGCATCTCCATCCTGCTGGACTGCGAAGGAACGCCGTTGTTGACATTGCGTCTGGTGTAACGAGACGAATGCTGAGATGGTCTCTAGGTTGTCTGTGAACCGTCGAGATTTAGAACTAGGGACTATGCCATGGCTCCATTTTGGTGATGTTGCGTCCGAGTCCTGTTGGAATGAGGAGGATCACTGTTGCTGATTTTTAGGCTGTAGATATTGCCGTTAAGATTTGGAACTAGGGACTATGCCGTGGCTCCGTTTCGTTGTGTCGCTCCCGTACCTTGCTGGCATAAGGAGGAACGCTGTTGTTGGTCTTCTGGGATGCAGATGTGACCGTCGAGACTTGGCTCCTTTTTCTGATGGAGCCTGGTGGAAAGGTATGGTTCCCTTTTTGTTTGTGCCCCTGGGTTGTATACAGGGATCGATGTGATCTCACCTGTAGAGCAAAAGGTTTCATTCTTTTATTTTTTTAATTCTTTCCGCGATGCTCTATCATTTCAGCTTTTTACATCACGAAAATCGCGATTGCCCAATCATTTCGGTTATTTTTCGTGGTGCCCAATCATTTCGGCTATTTGTTCTATTTACTCGCTGCTTTTTATTGCGAGTTGCCCCATCATTTCAGCCGTTTTGTATGCATATATTTTTACTTGCTGACTTTGTTGCAAGTTGCCCTATCATTTCGGCTATTTCATATGCATTTTTAGCTCGTCGACCTTTCGCCATGAGTATGGAACTTGGGATCTGGTGCCAATCTTAGCATCAGCATCGCTGCGACTGGAATATTGCCAGGAGCGAATCATCACTTGCCGTGAAAGGTCTTGGAATTTAATACCGATTTAGGCATCAGCATCGCTACCACTGGGACATTGCCAGGAGCGAATCATCATTTGCCATGAAAGGGCTTGGAATTTGATAACGACTTAGGTATCAGCATCACTACCACCGGGACATTACCAGGAGCGAATCATCATTTTCTGTAGTCGGTTCGAACAAAGGTGGCTTAGCCAACAGGGTTAAGATCCTGTCGACAAAGGCTTTTGACTTTATAAGCCGTAAGGGTCTCATAAAGGTGTTTCTCCCTACGAATCGTGAGGATCTCGTAGGTGCGTTTTCTCCTTAAAAATCGTGAGGATTCTTAAGTGTATGTTCTCTTATAAGTCGTAAGGATCTTACAAGAGTGTTTTCTCCTTATAGGTCGAGAGGACTTACAAGGGTCATTCACCGTGTGAGCATATCCCTAGTCGTTGGTGGGACTCTGTTAGGGAAGTGTTTATTTGTGCCCGTGGATTGTATATAAGGGTCAACATTGAACTGCTTGTAGGGCAAAATCGGGGGGGGGGGGTATAACTGCTTAAGAACAGGTTCAGATCTCTGTAGCTTAAGGCTTTTGAATCTTATGAGCCATGAGGGTCTCATAAGAGGGTTCTCCTCACGAGTCGTGAGGATCTCTCAAGTGTAATTTCTCCTTAAGAATCGTGGGGATCCCTAAGTGTGTTTCTCCTTTGTGAGTCGTAAGGATCTCACGCAGGTGGATTCTCCTTACAGGTTCGAGAGGACCTTGCAAGTGTCTTTTGACGAGATTTCGCCCTTTCGGGTTTTCACAAAACTCGCCGGTAGTCCCGCTGTTTTTACTCACGGAGCCCTTTCGGGTTTTCATCTGTGCCCATTTCACTTATGGACGTACCCCCCCTTTTTTTACCACGTCAACCTGGGGATGCCGCGGGTTTGTAGTAATTTAAAGACGTTTCGGTCAATTGCAAGTTTTAGAACATTGCGGTCCATTGTTAGTTTAACGACGTTTCGGTCCGCGGTTGCCATATTTGAAGCGAATTTCTAGTTTACGGACTTTTCGGTCCATAGGGCTTTCTCTATGAATGAGCACGATGCCCCCGGCATGTCCATCTTTTTCGGATCATGTGGTTGTGGCGGGTTCATCTTCCAGTTTTTGGACAATGCGAACTTGCCTTGTTGGTATTGGTCTTCAACCCAGTTTTTGAAGACGTAGCAATCTTCGATCGGATGGCCCAATACTCGGTGGTAGGGGCAGTAATTGGGATTTTTGACGTCGTTCGGTTGCGGTGGGTGTCTCGACTCCGGTAGAGTAATGAGCCCATTGCGCACTGCCAGTTCAAACAGTTTCCTTATTTTATCCCGGGGAAATGAGTAAGGACGTCTCAACTTCTCATCGAGGGATTGCCGCTTGTTGCTTTGGCGAACAACCGGTCTTGGGCCGCTCGGTTGTTGTTGAGCGTTGGCGAAGAAGATTGCTTTCCCTTTCCCTTTTTCGTTCCGAGATTCCATCTTCGAAGGAGATGGTCTATGACCCATCTGATCCATTTGGGCCAGCTTGTCAATCAAGGCCTGGAAAGTAGTCGGCTTGAAAAACATCATGAACTGGGAGATGGTCGCCTGCGGATCGAGGGTTCCCACAAACATGCCTACTGCAGGAGCCTCTTCTATGCGTTGTTCGCATTTCGACCATAGGTTCCGCCACAGTATCGCATACAGCACCCATGTCTCTCCTGGCTTCACCCTGGCATTGATCAATGCTGTGATTGGGGTGCATTCGCTAGCGCTCGCGAAACGTTGGGTGAACAGCAATTCCTTCTCCGTAAAAGTTTTGACGGAGTCGTTGGGCATCTCCGAATACCACTCAAAAGCCGTTTCCGCCAAGCTGCCGACGAACTGACGAAGTAACAATTTGTCATCACTTCCGGTATTACCACAAAGAGCCCTGAACTGAGCGACATGTTGATAGGGATTGCTTGTCTTCTTGTATACATGGAATTTGGGGATCGTGTATCCTGGCGGGTACTTTATCTCGTCGTACCAACCCGGATAGGGTCGTCCAGTCTTAACAATCTGACCGGCCGCTTCATTCACCTGGTGAGCTCGTATCTGTTGAGCGATGTAATCATCCAGGGTGGCTTTGGAGATGGTCTCCTCTTTAGCTGCTGAACAAGCCGGAAGAGGGTTCGATGTCTCCCCCCCGGTCATTTTCAAGGACAATCGGAGGGTCTTTAGCCGGAGGATCCGGTTGTATCATCATCCCGACCATATCTTGGAATAGAAGGGTCATTTGTTTTATTTTGGCCGCTTGTTCCGCGGCCTCTTTGTCCTTCTTCTCAAGCATTCTCCGAAGGAATTCGGCATCAGTTTCCTGCTCACGGCGCTGCTTCGAGGATGTATCCGGGCTTGCTTTCGATCCCGTAAGTGTGGCCATGGCTGTTAGCATCTCTCGGAGCTTCTGTTGTTGTTGCTTCTTAGCCTTAGTCACTGATCGCGTAAGCGGTCGATGACCTATAGAGATACAGCTATCCTTTTTCCCAGATGCCATATAGACGGTATGCGCTACCATGCCCCCAGACTTAGGGCGTTTAGGCTCGGTATCCTTGCGGTTCGTTGCGGACACGGGGGCCTTCTCTGGCCTCCTTCACTTATGAGCGGTTGAAGTTGAAGGAGCCGTTGCAGCGGGCACCCAGACGGCTGTCGCTTTTTTTGGCTTGACAGGATGGTTTTCTCCTTGTCGAGCTTTAATCTTCTTTGATGGGCGAGAGTAGTCCTGGTCAATCACCGATTCCTGGACCTGTCTCCAGATTCCGTAAATTTTGGAGGACAGCCACTGAGGGGGATACTCCGGCTTCGCCTTTGGTGTATTCTCCACAGGTGGAGGAGAGCTCTTCAGCACTGCAGTAGGAGAGTTCCTACGCACCTTGTTAAGTAATTCAAAGCTGTTCCCAGTTGGAACAGCAGCATCAACTTCCACCATTGGAGCTGGCAGAGTCAGTCCAGAAGGGGAATTGCCCCCGGCTTTCCTCACTCAGCGCCAGTGGCGACGTTGAGCATGTCGTGCGGCCGGGATCACCTCCATTGTTGGATGAGCTTCTTCATGCCCTCTGTTCTGATGAGAGTCTGCTGTTGGAGCCAGCCTGTCAAAGACAGATGCTCGCTGAGAGGGGGTAGTCAGTCTTGCGAAGGCCGACTTTCAAACAGGGGAAACAGCCTTCATGACTTTACGTGGAGTAGGAGCTGAAACGGCTAGTCTCGTGAAGGCCAACCCCTTAGCAGGAGAAGCCGCCTTGGTGACTTCAGGAGTAGGAATGGCTAACCGCTTAGGGATAACACCTTCAGGAATTACGGGCTTCTTCATGGGCCTATCCGAGCCTCGGCCCAATCTGTTAAAAACTGAGGCAGTGGACTTGGGCGACCCGTTAAGAAGGGCCGCAGTAGTGATAAGTCGATCAAAGACTGACTTCTTCGGAACTTCTTGTGATGGTACAGGAGTGTTGAAGCTTGTTGGAGGGATCATGGTCCCGAAGAACAATCCAGTGGTGGCCTGAGTCACCTGTTCCACAGCATAGCGAAGATGGAGGCCGCTTGGGGCCCGTAAGTCACTCCTCCGGACAGGACGGAGTGAGAGTTGCAGTTGCAGCTAGTGAGTTTGAAGCCATTGATCTTCTGTTTTCTGGACGGAGCAAGACACCAAATCTTAGTACCTCGAATCCACAGGCAACCATAGCAAACTGCGATTCGTTCGCGAACACGACACACGAAGTGTGGAGTGGAAAGAGAAAAAGGTCCCACCGGGCGTGCCAGAATCTATTCTCCGCCGGAAGACGCGACAGGGACGATGGGACGTCCAAGCCTGAATTTCAAGGGCAGATGCTAATTGGTGCTATCTGTCCACCTTTCCGAAGATGCCAAGTTGATTTATGACACCATGTATCGAAGGTTTAAACGGATGCGGCCGATGTAGCAGAGTTCATCAGATTCCCCCTCATTGAGGGGTTTTTGATTGTGGGGACGCTCTTCCCTGCAGGCGCAAACCCCTGCAGTTAATTATGCTACCGCATCGCGGTAACCACTTTCTCCTACTCCAGATGGTCACTTCGTGTCGTGTGTGTTTGTTTTGTTTTTTGGTTGCTCGTGGAGTGTATACGGAGACTAATTTATATTGTCGCTCGTAGGGCGTGGATTAATCCAAATCCGTATCTTCTTAGATTTGGGTTTGGGGTTGGGTTTAAGGATACGTTAGTCTCATTTGAAACTAAGATCAACTTAAACGTTTGTTAAGGATACGTTAGTCTAATTTTATACTAAGATCAACTTAACAGTTTGTTAAGAACACGTTAGTCTAATTTTAGACTAAGGTCAACTTAACCATTTGTTAAGGATACGTTAGTCTAATTTTAGACTAAGATCTACTTAACAGGATCATTTAGATTCAACAAGAGAGCATTTGGACTCTATTGTTCTAGTTTAGGGACTTTGCGGTCGATTACCAGTTTAAGGACATGGTGGTCCAAGGTTAAGGACATCATAGTCCGTGAGTTTAAAGACCTTACAGTCAAGGTTAAGGACATCATAGTCCGTGAGTTTAAAGACCTCACAGTCAAGGTTAAGGACATCATAGTCCGTGAGTTTAAAGACCTCACAGTCAAGGTTAAGGACATCATAGTCCGTGAGTTTAAGGACCCCACAGTCCATTGAATGTCTAGTTGTCCAGACCCATCACCTCTCTGAAGACGTTGAAGGATTACAACGACAAATATCAGAGGAGTTCAGAGATGTACCCTTGAACCAATTTTGGTTGAGAGACATGTAATCCAATTGGGACTAAGATCTATGATTTATGAGCATGTAGGCTCACTTCAGCTGAATTTGAGGACTTATGGCCAATCTTGGGCTAAGTCCAATCAAGTTAAAAAATTTTAACATTTATTTTGGGTTGTTAAGCATTTGTTTGAGCTCGGCCCTTTTAACAATGCTGAGCATTGATTTAGCTTCTGACAATATTTGTCTTTTACTGAATGCTGAGCATTCATCATAGCTCGGGGGCTTACTTAAAGAACAATTTATGTTCTACCCAAGCACACATAAAAGCATGTGGCGCGCTTGGCACTAGTGCCAGTCAATGAGCGCAGGGTGCTATGGTTAAAGCGCTAGTGCGCTTGGCGCTTTGCGCCAGATGTGAAGCGCTAATGCGCTAGATGAAGAGCGCAGATGTGCTTAGCGCTTAGCGCTAGATGTAGAGCGCTGATGCGCTTAGCGCTATATGTAGAGCACTGATGCGCTGTAATTAAAGCGTTGAGGCGCTTGACGCTGGTGCCATATAACGAGCGCAAGGCGCTTTTAGTAATGCAGTGCACACGTGAGGAGCACGTGGCGCGCTTAGCGCTGAGCGCTAGCCAATGAGTGCAGTGCGCTATGTTTGAAGTGCTATTGCACTGCAGCGCTTTGCGCTAGATGAAGAGCATTAAGGCACTTTTAAATCAGGAGCGCTAAGGCTCTTCTTAGGTTAACTTTGCGCTTTGAAGATTATCTTCTTTTTGATAAGAGACTTTGTCTTATGATTCTAAGAACAAAGTTCTTAGTTTATAGGAGATATTTCAATCTCTTTTGATGAAAGGCTTTACCTTTATCGATCTGTGATCCTAAGATAATTGAATAATTCTCCCCCCTTTATAATGAGATGTTCATAATCTCTTTTGTGAAAGACAATTTATCTTATAGATCTACCAACTGTGAAGTAAGTACTTCTTTTTTTATATATTAAGATGATTTCATCTTTCTATTTTTTTTTACCTTGAAAAGAATTGTCTTCTTTTGTTAAGAGCTTTTTCTTCTTTCTGAGATTTTCTCAAAGTTTATGGGGGGGTTCCTCTGTACAAGACTTGAAGTCTCGGGTCCTTTATATAGGGGAGGCTGATTTGTTGAATCTGTTAAAGAGATTTATTCTCTAATTGATTTGGGAATTTCCCCACCGTCGGATCTTTGATCCAAGGGCTTCTGGTTTGCAGAAGATAATCTTCTTGTTTTAACAAGATTGAGAAATCTTTCCTCCTTACAGAATTTGTTCTGTATTTTAGTGATTTTTAATCACCATTGGATCATTGATTCAACGGTGTTCCAAATTCAGGACACAATCTTTTCTGTTTGGAAAGATTCAACAGAATTTCATTCTTGTTAATTGATGATTTAATCATATCCGTTGGATATTTTGATCCAACGGTGAGGAACATTTAGTTCCAACGCTAGCGCTTATGCGCTCTGCCCATGGTGCGCTACTTGGAGCGCAGAGCTCTTAGCGCTAGCGCACACGTGCTTTGCACGTGGTGCGCTAGTCAAAGTCTTTGACTCTCAGTGCTGGTTCTCTTGGCGTTAGTGCTTTGTGAAGCGTGGTTTTATTTTGAATTTCAAGACTTGAACAGAGTTTTGCTCTGATTGGGGGAAACATTTGCTCATAACTTTTGATCCCGGATGAGTTATGAGGCCTATAATATATCAAATCGAAGGATTTTTCGAGACACTTTCGATACCATCCGAATTTAGCTGTTTCTCATTCCGGAGTTTGTCAAAATACAGCCCGGAAAATACTGGTTCACATTTTCTTAAGCGTATCGCTGCCATTTGATACCTTGGGCTCTTTTGCGCAGAAATTTTTGGCGGGAACATGAACCTCCGATTAACGGGTTAAACTGGTCATGCGAACTCAATGTGCAGTGTTGTGTTTGTATGTATACACACATACACACACAAGGGAAAAGGGCATCCAAAGGATGCGTGGGAGAAAGCGCTCGGGCGCTAGAGCTATTGGGCGCTAACGCTTTGAGCGCTAGGGTGCTGTTCATATCAGATTATTGCATTTTTATACCGCCCAATTTTTATCATATTGCTTATAGGTAGGTACTCTTGAGCCGTATTTGCTAGTCAATTGCAGGATACAGGTTCTCGGCTCTTAACAATGAAATTCATGGAAAAACACGACAAAATCTGGGTTCCTGCCAACCACAGATAAAACACGGATCTCCGCTCTTTATCCGTCTGTTGCCACACACCAGTTTAGGAGACAAAATGGCAAATCGATTGTCATTTTCATGCACAAGGCTCAATGGCAACACAAGATCCAAGAAATCTACGTGGAGCTCGAGGAAATCATGACAAAAAGATCCACATCAAATCACCATTTGATCAACAGAAATTCTGGAAGAAATGTGGAAAGTTTATCAGAAAAATCATATGCCAAACTGCAGAGAAAAGCAAACCAGGACAACCCACAAAACCCGAGGATCTAACTCTTCTATGTAGCCGCGGATCCGCGGCCAATAGGGGGTCTAGGCCGCGGATCCGCGGCCGTACTGGCGCCGCAGTTGACGAAACTTCAGGGGTTGTTTGGTATTTTTACATGGGTCCAGAATGTTGCCCTAGAATTTCTGTTGCCTGCCTATAAATAGTGCAGAACTTGCCAAAGCCAAGGGTGTTAAATTCTTATGCCTCTTTTGTAGGTTTTAGTGTAGTTTTGCTTTCTTCTTCTTCTTCTTCTTCTTCATTCTTTCCTCCATGAAAATTGTAGTGAGAGCTTTTTGAGTGGAAGATCAATGAAGATGAGGGTTTTTCTTATCTTGTATTGTAATTTTATTATCTTGTATTGTAATTTTATTATTTGTTGTTAACTAGTTGTTGTTATTTCTTTTCTTGTTCTCTTTTCTTTTCTTCTCTTATCCGTATTTTCAAGCGATGATACTTGAAGGAGTTCCTTGCTAAGGTGAGGACCCAAGAGTTAGCTTGCTTCACTTGTAAAACCGTATTTTCCTCTTTTCTTCCTTCTTGTTTGGTTTTCTTTTCTTTTATCATGTGTGAATAATTTCTCTCTTGTTAAGGCTAAGGAAGGTGGTATGAGGGACAGAGAAATCCCTTGTGCTTCTCTTCGCCAAACATCTTGAAACGAACCCCGACCAAACAAACGCAACCCCCTCACTTAGGCGCGCTATACGTGACATGTAACCGGGACCTAAGTTGAGAAGTCCTTTAAGCGCGCTACAACGTGACATGTAGTTGTGACTTATTTGGATATATGGTTGCGGGTGTTTGGCCGAAGGTTAGAAATAAGCGTATTTAGCGGACGGACAAGGGGCACTAGGAATGGATTTAGCGTTGGAAAGCTTTCTTAAACTCGCAAATCTCATTCCTATGTCCTCCTAATCCCCGCTACTTTTGATTATCCCAACATCGTTTTAAGAATGGCAAACGATAAGTACAAGACTAATCCTAACTCTACTAACCAACCTTAACCTTAACAAGCTTACTTGAACGTAAATACGAACACATAGGTTAGTCTGAACAAACATATACATATTCTTCATTGACCCGTCTAAAACTCGAACGGACATACAACCATCTCCCTGTGGATCGACCCGTGCTCAACCGGCTAGTTGCATAGCGACACCGTCCTGATCGCGGTAAACTTTAGAACTTTGAACATCCGACACGCCGTAAGCGTGCGATCAAATGGCGCCGTTGCCGGGGAGACGGTAGCATATTTTCTTTCTTGTTATTCGGGTTAATATTCTTTTTGTATATATTTATAAATAAAAAAATAATAAAATCCTTTTGTTTTTTTTTTTTTTGATAATTTTTGTGTGCAAGTATGCAGGCTAATCTGGAGCAAGTACAGTAATCAAAAAAGAAAACAGAGCATTTTATTTTGGAGTGGAGATCAAGGGGAGTGCAGGGAACCAAAGTCGAGGTTCCAATTCCACTGTTCGACCGCGGAACCGCGGTCAAAGAGGGGTTGTGGCCGCGGTTCCGCGGCCGTATTGATGCCTCAGTGCCCTAATTTTTTCCTGCCCTGTCTCTGTTCTTTTATCGTCTCTGTAAATTCCACTATACTGTATTTTCTGCAGATTTTTTTTGCGGATTTGCAAACGGCGATTGTGGGGAGCAAAGTGTACATTCAAGGCTAAGGTGATTGCAAAGTACAGTGCCAAAGATCTGGGTAGTTTGACCCGCGCAAGCGAACTTTTCAAGCTTACCGGATTTGATTCAACGGGGGTTTCCTAACCCAAAAATTAACGGTACGTATTTTACTAACACCTTCTTCTCAAATCCGACGCATCCAATATACTATTCTTTGCAGGATTCTTTGCAAGTTCGCTAGCAAACGCTAAAAATTGACTAACCCGTATTTGTTGCAGTGCCGCGCTTAAACTAAAAAACGATTGTTTGATTCTTTATAGAATTTTTATTGAATTGCGCATTGCATACATTAATACGAACTTAAGGGAAAGCGAACCCCACAACATACGGTAAAGGATTTCATCACCTTTTCCGTGGCCCACAAATCACGAACTTGAGCATAACGTTTACCCGCACAAAACTTAAAAGAAACTAGACTTTAAGCCTTAAGGACTTCGCGCTCACTAGGAGAAGTTAACTATGTTTAGAATCTCGCTTAACGGTATATTGTTTACGGGGTGTCTAGGAAAGTGTTAACGGCGAAACTGCCAAAAGAGAAAGGGTTATTTAATTAAGGAACTTCGCGAAAGCGTTGGAAAACCTCCCCTTATCTCTGCACTTACCTGGCCTCATGATCAGTGTATCTTGAGCTCGTTTCTCGACACAGTTTTACTTCGACAATCAAGTTCTGGAGCAGGTCTAGTTGACCTAGGTGAACCCTAGAACGATTAGGTGTGTGGTATTTTTGTGTCGTGATTGATTTTGTCCAGATCCTTTTTGTGTGTATATTTCTTTCTTTTGTTAATATCTAACTAAAAAATAAAAATAAAAATAAAATAAAAAATCACATTCTTTTTCCCCTCCTTTTCTCTGCCTTTCTTTCTTTCTCTCTTCATATCATGGGTATCCCACCTCGCAAAACTCTTGCCGAACTTTGGTACCCACAACCAGACATTACTTCTTACGGTTCTTGCTTTGGCCGAACGTCGAACGATCCCTCCATGCCCAAAATCTCTTTGAAAGATCGAATAGACGCGTCTAGGACAAACACTTGCCCTCCGCAATCCACTTTGTATCAACCTTTTCAACCTCCCCCACCCTCTTATGTTGATACCCCTTTTGCAAGTCGTCATTTGTCCATCTCTGAACATATTGAACAATCCTGTAGCCGATCTTTCACTCCTTTCATCACTACAGATTCTTGGGATCAACAATTCCATTCACCTTCTTATCCAAATGTTGATCCTGTTCCTGTCCAGCCATTCAATTCCTACCAGTCCTACCCGACTTTTGCGCCTTCCCTAGACATTGTTTCTGAACCGTCATTTGGGAGTTTCCAGTACCAAAACAACTTTGAATATTTTACTGAAACCCCTTCACAACCCATGTCTAGTCTGGAACAGTCTTTGGAAGATTTTAGGGTAGCGTCGTACCAACAGATGATGGATTTGAATGCGTCCATGGCCACCCTCATACAACCTACTGACCCGGGTAACTAGTTTCCAACTAGCTCCTAATTTTCCAATGTATGATGAGGCGGTTGGACAGATTGAGAATTTGAGTGGAGAGAGAGAGCTGTACCCCCTTCCAAATCAAACCTACCCATTTCAAATTGAATCCCACAACTCCTGTGTTGAAAGTCTATCAAGTGTCCCAACTGAATTATCAATTGAAGATAGAATGTTTGATAAGTTGTGCGACTTTGCAGTGTTTGATTTACCCGATTGTGAAGGGCCCCTTTCGAGTGAAACCAATCCCAAACCTTTTGACCTCTACACCTCCATCTTAGAACCAAAATTGATTGAAATCCATGCTTTAGATGAGGTGTCTGAGAATATTGATTTTCACTTGATTGAGGATATTGACGCTGGGAATATTTTGGATGATGAACCCATAGATTTGGCTGAGTTTTTCTCTTCAAATCATCATCCCGAGTCATTAAATGTTTTTCCCGAACCCCATATGCGTCTGGATTTTGATGAAATACGCATGGATGAGCTTAACTTTGAGGAGAATTTTGAGGATGTTTTTGAGGATGAAACAGTTCTAGATGGTGAGTCGGATTTTCCAATTCATCCTGTTCCTTTCACTGACTGTGTACACCCTCCAGAACCCTTAACCGATACCCTTCCTCAATCACTTCCCCCCATCCTTTCCATCGTTCCAACACTGCAAGAAACCGTATCATTTTCACTTCCTGTGTCTGGTTTACCAAGTTCGGCGTACCCATGGTTTCTCACGAATCTTGAGGGATTTGACCCAATTTCTCGCCATATTGATAGAATAGTACAATCCATCTTTTCACATCGATCATTACAGATTGTACTCATTTATTCAATCCATTTCCACCCTCAAGTTCGTATTCCACTTCTTTCTCCCTTCCGCCATTCTTCTTCTCATATACCGAGACCGTATCCCGCTTCTATCTCCATACGGTCTAGCGTAATCTCCATTTCTTTCCTCTTCACCTTCTCTCACCAACCCGCATCTTACAGAGATAGAATTTTTGAATGGTTGGTGTTAACTTTTGGCCTTTGTAAGGCCTTGTATAGCTTGATACTATTTTCTTTCCCCCCTAATCCTGAACTTCAACGCTTAACAGTGGAAACATTGTTTTACTTAAGTTTGGGGAGGACTCTTTTTGTGTATATATTTTTGTTTTCCTTTTTGTTTTGTATATAATTTGTTTTTAGGGAGCGCCGATAATTTTGACCCTCTTGGTGTAGCCTGACAGTGAGGGAACTGTCAAGTTTAAGTTTGGGGGTGTGCTCGGTAAGCTTTCTTCCTTCGCATTCATTTGTATATTTTGCATTTGCATACCTTATTAAAAACCCATAAAAAATCGAAAATTTTCCAAAAATATAAAAACTTTGTCGTCAAGTTAGCTAATAGGGTAACTTAGATTTTTATTCCGAAAGTTTAGTTGACATATTAGAAATAACTAAATTCTAGGCTTAGGAATTGAAAACCCTAAAAATAACCCTCGTTCTGTTTAAACTTGGTGATTATACGTCCTTATAGTTTTTTTGAGAAATAGGTAATTTTGAGTTCAGTTCTTGAGTTAAGTCAAGATGAAAGGAGAGTATTGAAGCTTTGCTGAAGGATAAGTCTGAAAAATAGTTTCTTTTCTTGAGTTCAAATTTAGAAAGTATATACCCTACAAACTGCACTTACACGCACCTTGAAACTTGGGATAGTAGAGGATACCTAGAAATACTCTTGCCTGAAAACCTAGTATGAAAGAAAAAACGGTATTTAAAGCTAAACACCAAAAGAGAATATTGAAAAATATATCCGGTCTTGAAAAAGAAAAAGAAAAAGAAAAATAAAAAGAAAAAAATAGAATAAAGTCAAGACCTGAAAACTGCTATTTACGCTTTAAAGTTCACACATTCAGTAATCGGTCGTTAGTGCCTCAAGAAGCATTAATAGTCGCATGAAAGGTGTGTGAGCAAATCCGTCCATCCTTAATGAAAAGAAGTAATATTAGGTATTAGGGCAAGGGTATTATAGCTTGAATTGAATTCTTGAGTGTAGGGGTGCAAATATACACACACGTAGGGGTATACAATCGATGTTTGGATAAAAGATAGAAATAAAGAATAAGACTTGTGTTTTCTGTAAAGTTGATAAAAATCCCTAATTTGAGGCCGTACTTTAGAAGGAAAACTCAGGAGAATCAACATCTTTCTAAACTTTTTTTGGAATGTATAGGATCTAAGGTTAAATAGATAGGAGGTGTGAAAAATAAGGGTTCGATATTTCTAACTTAGGATGATAGAATTTCTAACGTAAATACTAAACTATAGGAGTAGAATCGATGTTAACTTATGACACTAGCTTGACGGGATTTTGTGGGTGTAATCCGCTGAAAACCCTCAGAAGACAACACTCCTCCTACTAGGGACACCTAGAGGTTTAACGGCTTGTTGCACATGCTCAGTGCAATCACGTTCCCTGCGAAAGTGAGGTTAGGAAATTTTTTGTGAATAAATTGGCTTTGCTCGGGACGAGCAAATGATAAGTTTAGGGGTATTTGTTCATATCAGATTATTGCATTTTTATACCGCCCAATTTTTATCATATTGCTTATAGGTAGGTACTCTTGAGCCGTGTTTGCTAGTCAATTGCAGGATACAGGTTCTCGGCTCTTAACAATGAAATTCATGGAAAAACACGACAAAATCCGGGTTCCTGCCAACCACAGATAAAACACGGATCTCCGCTCTTTATCCGTCTGTTGCCACACACCAGTTTAGGAGACAAAATGGCAAATCGATTGTCATTTTCATGCACAAGGCTCAATGGCAACACAAGATCCAAGAAATCTACGTGGAGCTCGAGGAAATCATGACAAAAAGATCCACATCAAATCACCATTTGATCAACAGAAATTCTGGAAGAAATGTGGAAAGTTTATCAGAAAAATCATATGCCAAACTGCAGAGAAAAGCAAACCAGGACAACCCACAAAACCCGAGGATCTAACTCTTCTATATAGCCGCGGATCCGCGGCCAATAGGGGGTCTAGGCCGCGGATCCGCGGCCGTACTGGCGCCGCAGTTGACGAAACTTCAGGGGTTGTTTGGTATTTTTACATGGGTCCAGAATGTTGCCCTAGAATTTCTGTTGCCTGCCAATAAATAGTGCAGAACTTGCCAAAGCCAAGGGTGTTAAATTCTTATGCCTCTTTTGTAGGTTTTAGTGTAGTTTTGCTTTCTTCTTCTTCTTCTTCATTCTTTCCTCCATGAAAATTGTAGTGAGAGCTTTTTGAGTGGAAGATCAATGAAGATGAGGGTTTTTCTTATCTTGTATTGTAATTTTATTATCTTGTATTGTAATTTTATTATTTGTTGTTAACTAGTTGTTGTTATTTCTTTTCTTGTTCTCTTTTCTTTTCTTCTCTTATCCGTATTTTCAAGCGATGATACTTGAAGGAGTTCCTTGCTAAGGTGAGGACCCAAGAGTTAGCTTGCTTCACTTGTAAAACCGTATTTTCCTCTTTTCTTCCTTCTTGTTTGGTTTTCTTTTCTTTTATCATGTGTGAATAATTTTCCTCTTGTTAAGGCTAAGGAAGGTGGTATGAGGGACGGAGAAATCCCTTGTGCTTCTCTTCGCCAAACATCTTGAAACGAACCCCGACCAAACAAACGCAACCCCCTCACTTAGGCGCGCTATACGTGACATGTAACCGCAACCTAAGTTGAGAAGTCCTTTAAGCGCGCTACAACGTGACATGTAGTTGTGACTTATTTGGATACATGGTTGCGGGTGTTTGGCCGAAGGTTGGAAATAAGCGTATTTAGCGGACGGACAAGGGGCACTAGGAATGGATTTAGCGTTGGAAAGCTTGCTTAAACTCGCAAATCCCATTCCTATGTCCTCCTAATCCCCGCTACTTTTGATTATCCCAACATCGTTTTAAGAATGGCAAAAGATAAGTACAAGACTAATCCTAACTCTACTAACCAACCTTAACCTTAACAAGCTTACTTGAACGTAAATACGAACACATAGGTTAGTCTGAACAAACATATACATATTCTTCATTGACCCATCTAAAACTCGAACGGACAAACAACCATCTCCCGGTGGATCGACCCGTGCTCAACCGGCTAGCTGCATAGCGACACCGTCCTGATCGCGGTAAACTTTAGAACTTTGAACATCCGACACACCGTAAGCGTGCGATCAGGTGCTTGTGCTTTGGGCGCTAGCGCCACACGTGCCAGGCACGTAGACGCTCGGGCGCTAGCGCTTTGAGCGCCAGGGCGCTAGCGCCTCACATGCCAGGCACGTGCGCGCTCGGGCGCTAGCGCTTTGAGCGCAAGGGCGCTCGGGCGCTAGCGCTTCGAGCGAAGGGCGCTGGCGCTCGGGGCGCTCGGGAGGCAAAAAGGACATGGTCCCTGCAACGGGAGTTGTACTCCCAGAAAGGAACAATTATTATTATTTTTTTTTGTGTGTGTGTGTGTATGAGGAGTTAAACTCCTACGATATTTTGAAGCCGACGAAGGGGCTTCTCCCCTTGAGCCCTGGATCTTCCTCAAAGTGGGGATTCTGGAGATGGGCATCCTTCTTCTTCATGTCGTTTGGCCGGATCTTGGAGACAGGGGGTGAGATTTAAAAATCTCCCCTTTTTGAGATCTAATGGAAGATCTAAGTTCCCCTTTGTGGGTTTTGTGGTGAAAAACTATTTAGTTTTGGAAAAGGATGAGTAAAACTCTTGATTTAATTCAAAAGAAAGAAGAAGGTTTTAGATCCTTGAGGAAGGAGAAAGAGGCACATGCCTTAATTTTTGGGGAATGAAAAGTATATCCTTTATTCATCATCATGTTGCCTTATATAGGCTTACACATTTACATATAGCCCCTTGGGCTTTACAAAATGGTATTTTGCCCATCCCATGGCTCATGTGCCATTTTTTTTGCACATAAGCCATGGGCTTTACAAAAATTTGGTTTTATGCCCATTTTTCTTACATTCATGCACAAAAAATTACATCAAAATTATTTGTTACATGATTTTTATGTTGGTATGGGGGAGGCCGGCCGCTTCATGTTTGGGCTCGACTCAGGCATGGGCCCACTTGATCTGGGCTTGGGCCCACCTGGTTTGGGGTTGACCTTGACTTTGCCTTGGTCAACCAGGGTGCAATTTTTGACCCCAACAAAGTGCCCCCATCAATAAATGCACACCACATATGTGGGTCGTGTGCATGAAATTGATGGATCTTCTTCCGCGTGGAGGCGACTTGCTTTGGTTCCCACTTTTGGGATGCACCGCCCTTTTTACGACATGGACGGTCAATACTGCCCTTTTAGCAACTTGGACGGCCAGTGCTGCCCTTTTTGTGACATGGACGGTCGGCGCTTGACGCGTCTCCGAGGCGGAGTGTCCGTGGTAGACTTTTCCCTGGCCCGGAGCGATTTGGTTCCCGATTTGTGGGAAGCATGCACTGCCCTTTTTACGACATGGACGGTCGACGCTCGACGCGTCTCCGAGGCGGAGTGTCCATGGTAGACTTTTCCCTGGCCCGGAGCGATTTGGTTCCCGATTTGTGAGAAGCCTGCACTGCCCTTTTTACGACATGGACGGTCGACGCTTGACGCGTCTCCGAGGCGGAGTGTCCGTGGTAGACTTTTCCCTAGCCCGGAGCAATTTAGTTTCCGATTTGTGGGAAGCCTGCACTGCCTTTTTTATGACATGGACGGTCGACGCTTGACGCGTCTCCGAGGCAGAGTGTCCTTGGTAGACATTTCTCTGGCCCGGAGTGATCTGGTTCCTGCTTTGTAGGAAGCCTGCACTACCCTTTTTACGACATGGACGGTCGACGCTCGATTTGACTTGCTCTGCTTCCTGCAGTGTCAGGGATGAACTTGACTTGCTCCGCTTCTTGTGGTGTCGAGATTGGATTCTGACTTGCTCCACTTTCTGCGGTGTCGGAGTTGAAGTTGACTTGTTGATCGTGATTTGGGTTGACATCAGCATCGCTACACTGGGATATGGTACCAGGAGCGAATCATCATCTGTATTTGAGAGGATTTTAGGATTTTGGTTTTTGTTTGGCATCTGCATTGCTGCACTGGAATAATGCCAGGTGCAACTCATCATTTGTCCATGGAGGATTTGGGAATTGGTTTTTGGTTGGCATCAGTATCGCTACACTGGAATATGGTACCGGGAGCAAATCATCATTTTCGCTTGCTTATCAGGAAGCGATGGCTTAGGAGACAGGTTTTAGGTCCCTATCACGTAAGACTTTTCAATTTTATGAGCCGTAAGGGTCTCATAAAGCATTTTCTCCCTACGAGTCGTAAGGATCCCGTAGGTGTATTTTCTCCTTATGAGTCGTGAGGACCCCCAAGTGTGTTGCTCCTTTGTGGGTCGTAAGGATCTCACGCGGGAATTTTCTCCTCATAAAATCGAGAGGACTTTGCGAGTGCATTTCATCTCTTTTTCACGAGTTTGCGCCCTTTCGGGTTTTCACAAACTCGCCGGCAGTCCTGCTGTTTTTACTCACGGAGCCCTTTCGGGTTTTCATCCGTGCCCATTTTGCTTGTGGACATACCTTTTTTTTTGAATCTTCATCGTCAATGGGACTTTGAATGTGGTCTCACCGGTAGGACTTGGGAGAGATTGGGATCATTTTACGCCCGTGGATTGTATACGGTTTTGCAGGATGTATGATCCAGACCGTAGGGCCAGAAAAATTTCGGGACTTTCTTGGCGTCTGCATCGCTGCACTGGAATACGGTACCAGGAGCGACTCATCATTCGCCGTTGGGGCATTCGGAGATTTGAAATTTTGGTTGGCGTCTACATCGCTGCACTAGAATATGGTACCAGGAGCGACTCATCATTTGCCGTTGGGGTATGGGGTTTGAAATTTGGTTGGCGTCTGCATCACTGCACTGGAATATGGTACCAGGTGCGACTCATCATTCGTCACTTGGGATTTGAGTTTGGAATTTGGTTGGCGTCTGCATCGCTGCACTGGAATATGGTACCAGGAGCGACTCATCATTCGCCATTTTGGGATTTGAGTTTGGAATTTGGTCGGCGTCTGCATCGCTGCACTGGAATATGGTACCAGGAGCAACTCATCATTCGCCGTTTTTTTTTTGCCGCGATTGCTCTATCATTTCAGATTTTCTTATCGCGAAGGTCGCAATTGCCCTATCATTTCGGCTATTTATTCGCGCTTTCCCCATCATTTCGGCTTTATTTTCATCTTTGTTTTTACTTGCTGATTTTTATTGCGAGTTGCCCCATCATTTCGGCTTTTTATTTATATACATATATAATTTTTTTTATTTACATATTTTTACATCCCCGGTTTAACGACTTAGAGGTCGATTATTCCCAGTTTAATGACGTGGTGGTCGACTGTTTTCAGAGAAAGGCAGATGTCTGAGAGAATCAGTTTTACGAAGAACTTCGGTCTCCGTTTGTATGAAATTGGCGGTCGCAGCTTGACTGTTTGTTAACACGCCTTTGGACAGTTCTATCTCTCTTGCCTTGTATTGCTTTTCGACCCAATGTTCGAAGACGAAGCAGTCCTCAATGGCATGACCTATCACTCTGTGATAGGGGCAGTATTTGGGGTCATCGGTCATATTCGCTTCCTGCGGTCTTTTTGACTCTGGCAGTTGTAGACCGTTCCACAGAGCGTCTTTGAATATTTTACGGATTTTGTCCCCTCTGAAGGAATAGACCTTATCCAGCTTCTCTTTCAGTGGGGATTCTTCTCCCTCTCCGAACACTGGCTTCCGAGGCTGGTTGGCACTAGGCCCGCCCATCCCTCGCTTATTTCGGTTAGCCGAAATGTTGAAAGATTTGGAATCGTCGGGATTTTCACCTTTGCGATTATCGTCCCTTCGGTTTCTCTAGGACCTATTGTTATTTTGGGAATCTGAGGAGGACTCCTGCTTTGAGCGCTCCATCATCTGAACTTTCCTGGTCAGCTCTTTGAATGTTTTGAGACCCGCGGTGCATAGAAACAGGGCCATCCAATTGTTAAGATTTCCGACAAGGAGACTGACAGATTGGTCCTGCTTTATCGGCGGTTCACATTTGACGAAGAGATTGCGCCATCGGGTTATAAAATCCGTGCTGCTTTCGTTGTTCTTTGGCTTGGTCCTTACGAGCTCAACAATGGTGATCTCATCGCTGACGCTCATGAACCTCTGTCGAAACAGAGACTACATTTGGACGAAAGTTGTGACAGAGCCATCCAGTATGCTCGCGTACCAGTCGAAAGCAACGTCGGCCAAGCTATTAACGAATTGGCGGAGGAGAAGCGCATCATTGCCTCCAGTATTCCCGCATGAGGCTTTAAAGTGGGCGATGTGCTGATTCGCATTTCCCGTCCCATCGAATCTTCCGAATTTAGGGATGACATATCCGCTGGGAAATTCTACCAGATCATACTGAGTAGGATATGGTCTCCCGCAACTGCTAACATCTTTTTGCGCTTCGGCTTCAGCTACCAATGTTTTGACTTTGCAGGCAATCAAATCCATGATTTGATCTTGAGTTAGCGGGCTACTGTCATCGGTAGCCAAGACATTTCCCGAGATAGGATGCGACTGATTTTCATGCGGTTCGCCCACTTTTGGATTTGAGGGAAAAGGCGTCGGCTGTCTCGGGACATTGTTTCTCGGTTCATGGGCAAAACCCTGCGCTTGATTGGGCGGCTGGGAGGCAAGTTGGGCTGTGAGCTGTAAGACGACGTTTTTCAAGTCGTCAATTTTTGAGTAGAGCTTGGCCATCTCCTTGTCTTTGTTTCTGAGCTGCTTTCGGAGCTCCTGGAGAAGTTGCTGCTCTGCGGTCTTAGGATGGAAAGCTGGCTCATCTTCGTTCTCCGAGCCTGACTCCTCATGAACTGAGGGCTCTCTCTGCTTATCATCCTCGTCGAGAGGGTTTTCATCATCCAGCGGAGGTGGCTGTTCTTGGGAAGCGGCAACCATATTCAAGCCAGATTGGATTTGAGATGTGGTCGTCCCGTCCTTGCTCTTGCTGCGCGTGCCCACCGTGTAGACAGTGTGGACCACATATCCAGCCATTTCCTCATCTTCGGCGGGGTAACCCTGTTCTTCGAACCTCATGAGGTTCAGCCTAGAAGGAGCCCTAGCCCTTTGGTTGGCTCTATATCTGAGCCTTTTCTGCCTTAGCTTCTTAATTTTAAGGGCTTGGCGGGCATCTGTTTCCTGGGAAGCCACCGTGAGTCGATTAGCGGGGAGCTTAGAGAAGACACCCGATCGAGCAGTTGTTAGGGGCACCGCCGGAGCTTGCTCGAGACGCCTTGTTGCTTTGTTGGTGTTGATGGCCTTGCCCCCAGCTGGGGCCAAGGAGAATCGTTCAAACACCGACTTGCGTTTGAGTTGGGGCGCCTTCGAGACCACCATATTTGGCCTCTTGCCTTTCGAGACCGGTTTGTCTGTCACCGGGGCTTGAGGAGCTGAGATGGCGTTAGCTGACACGAACAGGATAGAGCCGAATGGTAGCGGCGACTGTTCCCATTGTCGCCCGAGACTGGCCGGAAGGACCGTCCTGGCGTCCATTTTTATCGTATAGGAGATGGGAGCTGTGTCGAGAGCTGAGCTTGTCCTTGGAGACATTTTTGCTGCGGTCGGAGATTGCAATTTGAAATTTGTTAACCTGCACAAAGAAGCATGGTTTCAGCACAAGCAGTCGATATGTATATTGATTGAGTTCGCATGAACGTTTAACCCGAAATATGGGAGGAGAGAAAGGTCCCACCGGGCATGCCAGAATCTGTAGGGTGTTTTTCGTCACCCCATTGAGATGGGAATATGCGCGCGCTGGTCAGGCGTACTACAGATTCCCCTTGCCTAGGGTAGGTGGGGGTTTATTGATTTTGGGGATCCGAATCTCTGGCAGCCGCGGACTAAGCTGCTGTTAATTACCCTTCGCCTTTGGGGTGAGGGAACCTCCGATTAACGGGTTAAACTGGTCATGCGAACTCAATGTGCAGTATTGTGTTTGTATATGTATATATACATATATATACACATACACATAAGGGAAAAGGGCATCTAAAGGATGCGTGGGAGAAAGCGCTCGGGCGCTAGCGCTATTGGGCGCTAGCGTTTTGAGCGCTAGGGCGCTAGCGTTTTGAGCGCTAGGGCGCTAGCGCCACATGTGCCAGGCACGTGGGCGCGCGGGCGCTAGCGCTTTGAGTGCCAGGGCGCTTGGGCGCTAGCGCTTTAGGCACTAGCGCTTTGAGCACAAGGGCGCTAGCGTTTTGGATGCTAGTGCCCCACATGCCAGGCACGTAGACGCTCGGGCGCTCGGGCGTTAGCGCTTTAGGCGCTAGCACTTCGAGCGCAAGGGCGCTAGCGCTCGGGAGGCAAAAAGGACTTGGTCCCTGCAACGGGAGTTGTACTCCCAGAAAGGAACACTTATTATTTTGTGTGTGTATGTGTGTGTGTGTGTGCGCCCGCGCACGTGTATATGAGGAGTTAAACTCCTAGGATATTTTGAAGCTGACGAAGGGTCTTCTCCCCTTGAGCCCTGGATCTTCCCCAAAGTGGGGTTTCTGGAGATGGGCCTCCTTCTTCTTCCTGTCGTTTGGCCGGATCTTGGAGACAGGGAGTGAGATTTAAAAATCTCCGCTTTTTGAGATCTAATGGAAGATCTAAGTTCCCCCTTGTGGGTTTTGTGGTGAAAAACTATTTAGTTTTGGAAAAGAAAGAGTAAAACTCTTGATTTAATTCAAAAGAAAGAAGAAGGTCTTAGAATCTTGAGGAAAGAGAAAGAGGCACAGGCCTTAATTTTTGGGGAATGAAAAGTTTATCCTTTATTCATCATCATGTTGCCTTATATAGGCTTACACATTTACATATAGCCCCTTGGGCTTTACAAAATGCCATTTTGCCCATCCCATGGCTCATGTGCCATTTCTTTTTTGCACATAAGCCATGGGCTTTACAAAAATTTGGCTTTATGCCCATTTTGCTTACATTCATGCACAAAAAATTACATCAAAATTATTTGTTACATGATTTTTATGTTGGCATGGGGGAGGCCGGTCGCTTCATGTTTGAGCTCGACTCGGGTATGGGCCCACCTGATCTGGACTTGGGCCCACCTGGCTTAGGGTTGACCTTGACTTTGCCTTGGTCAACCGGGGTGCAATTTTCGACCCCAACAGTGGCAGAATTTGTTCACCACCGAAAACCGGACTGAGACGTTGGGACGTCTGGCATGAATTCTGGGGACAGGTGTTATTTGGATTTATCCGTCCACCTCTTCGAAGATGCCAAGTTGATTTATGGAACGGTATATCAGAGGTTTGGACGGATGCGGCCGTTGTAGCAGACTTTATCAGATTCCTCCTCATTTATGAGGGGTTTTTGACTGTGCAAACGCTCTTCCCTGCAGGCACAAGCCCTTACAGTTAATTCTGTTACCACATTGCGATAACCAATTTCTCCTTCTTTGGAAGTTCACTTCGTGTCGTGTGTGTTTTTGTTTGTTTTGGTTGCCCGTGAATTGTATACGGAGACTAATTTATGTCGTCACCCGTAGGTCGCAGATTAGTCCAAATCCGTATATTTTTATATTTGAGTTTGGTTTATTTAAGGACCATTAATCTGATTTGAGATTAAGGTCAACTTAAACATATGAGTATTTGGGCCCAAATTTTTTTAGTTTAAGGACATCAAGGTCCATTATTTCCATGTTTGAGGCGAATATTAGTTTATGGACATTTCGGTCCGACATTCCCATTTTTGGGATGAATGTTAGTTTAGAGGCATTTCGGTCCAACATTCCCATTTTGGGGACGAATGTTAGTTTAGGAATATTTCGGTCCAACATTACTATTTTGGGACGAAAATTAGTTTAGGGACATTTCGGTCCAACATTCCCATTTTGGGGAAGAATGTTAGTTTAGGGACATTTCAGTCCATTATCGCCGTGTTTGAGACGAATAATTAGTTTAAGAACTTCTCGGTCCATCATCGTCATGTTTGGGGTGAATTTTTAGTTTAAGGACATCTCGGTCCGACATTCATCTTGCGTGTATGCGTATTTGTTACGTGACGAAGTGAACAATGTTGATATGGAATGTGCCAAATTTGGGGCATGATCCGATTTGAGGCGTACACATCAATTTGGAAGTGCATCAACGAAAGAAGTTGTTGGTCATCGGGACCCGCCACCTCTCTGAAGACGTTGAGGAATTTCAACGACATATATCAAATGTTTGAAGAGATATACTCTTAAAACAAATCCCGTATTTGAAGGAAAAGGGGTTGTGTGGACTTAAGAATTTTTGGTCATATTTGAGACATTGGAAATCAAGAGCATATGGGCTCGATTGATTTAAAACCAAAGAGGTTTGACCTCAGGAAACTTAGCCAATTTTGGGCTGAGATTGAGTTTCCATAATTACCCAAAAGTGCTAAGCACTTGAGCATACAGCGAAACACGTGAGGCGCTGGTTTAGTGTTAAGCACTAGAGTCCTATGGCGCTTACGTGTGAAACACGTGAGGCGCTCAGATATGAGTATTTCCCCCAATCAGTGCGAAGCATTTTAGCCATTTTGACTAATCATAGAGTGCTGAGCACTTTACATGATACTTACGTGGGAAGCACGTGAGTGCTAAGTGTTGGGTTTTATTTTTTCAATTCCCCTCTTTTTACAGAAGTGCTGAGCACTTGGGTTTAGCTCACGTGTGAAGCACATAAGACGCCAAATTTTGGGTTTCCAGGAGTGTTTCACGTGCATTTCACGTGGTTTCTTTCTTATTTGGTGGCTGCCCAGTTTTAGCTTTGTTTTTGCTTATTTTGAGCACTCACGTGGGAAAGACGTGAGGCGGTTTTAAGTTTACTTTTGCTTATTTTGAGCACTCACGTGGGAAAAACGTGAGACTCCATAACAATGTTGAGACGCCAAGTTATTCTTGTTGTTTATTTTCAGAGATATTTGATCTCTGTTAATGACATTTTTAGTCATTGATGATCATCTCGGATCATCATTATTGTTTGTATTGAAGAACTAAGTTCTTTTTGTAGGGTTAAACCTTAATTCTCAGAGTAATTAAATTCTCATATGCTCCTGTTCTTTCCCCTATTTTTTCTTCTTTTTAACTTAGTCCTTTTTCCCTAAGTTTTGAATCTGCAGAGCAAAATCCTCCCGATGAGAATTAAATTCTCAACTTGTGGGGAGATTTGCTTCTGCAAATCTCAACCAGAGGAAAAACAAAGTTCTTATGTGAAGGGTTAAACCCTTAGATAGACAAAAGAGAGAAGATATGATCTCTGTATTTTTCTACCTAGGGTTTCAACGAGGAAAGTCTTCTCCTTTGAGAATTAAATTCTCTCTTTTCTCAAGAGCTTACTGTATTTTTATTTTGCAGAGACTTTTGGAAAGTTCTCTCTTCTCTCTCTCCTTCCCCCTTTTTCTCTCAATCTATTTATAGGAGAAGAGAAAAGATCAACTTGTTAAGAAAATATCTGATTGAGAGATCGTGATTGATTTCATAATCAATCCAAAATGATCTTTTAGATCACTTGGTGAATTTTATTCACCATTGGATTTTTAATCCAAAGGCTCTCTGTTTAACAGAGAAGTTTTCTTGTTTATTTTAACAAGATTAGGAAATATTTTTCCTAAGATAGAATCTTATTCTATTAGATGATCGGTGGGTGATTTTATAATCACCGTTGGATCCTTGATCCAAGGGTCCTCTGTTTAACAGAGAAGATCTTTCTAGTTTGAAAAAGATCAAGAAAATATTTCCCACATAGAATTTAATTCTATCAGATGGTTCATTTAGTGATATTTTATCATAATTGGATTTTAAATTCAAGATTCTCTGTTAAAAAAAATCTTTCCATATCAGAAAGATCGGGGGAAATATTTCCCAAATATAATTTAATTCTATTAGATGGTAGTATTTTAAGTTGGGGCGCTCATATGCTTTGCATGTGAGTGCTGCCAAAGAAAACGGTAAAGAACTCACGTATTTAACACGTGACCCGTAGCGTGGGTTTAGCTTGTTCATTTTCAGCGCTCGTATGCTTTACATATGAGCGCTCACGTGTTTAACACGTGAGGTCTATTTGGCCTTTGGTTATTTATGTTTAGCGCTTATATGCTTTGCATATGAGCGCCCACGTGTCTAACACGTGAGGCCTGTTTGGCCCTTAATTATTATCTGCTTATAGCGCTTATATGCTTTGCATATAAGCGCTCAGGTGTTTTAATACGTGAGGCCTGTTTGGCCTTTGGTTATTTATATTCAGCGCTCACATATGCTTTACATATGAGCGCTCACGTGTTTAACACGTGAGGCCAGTTTGGCCTTTAGGTTTATTTTATTCAGCGCTCATATGCTTTGCATATGAGCGCTCACGTGTTTAACACGTGAAGCCAGTTTGGCCCTTAGTTATTTGTTTTCAGCGCTTATATGCTTTGCATATAAGTGCCCACGCAAACTGTGAGGATTCATTTCCTTTTTCTTTTCTCTCATTTTTTTTATAAGGGAACAAATAGTCTTAGCCAAAAATTTTGGCGGGAATAGCGGTGTTGAACTTCAATCTTATCCCCAAACTTTCCTATAGACTCCTCCAAAAGTGCGATAAGATCGGGTATCACGATCGGAAACGATGCTCACAAGTATTCCATGCAATCTCACAATCTCCTGTATATATCGCTCTGCTAAAGCCTCCATCGACTGACCAACTCGAAACGATATAAAATGGGCTGCCTTCATCAATCAATCAACAATCACCCAAACTGCATTGTTGCCCTTTGGACTCCGTGGTAATGCTGTCACGAAATCCATGGTTATATGTCCCCACTTCCACTGAGGAATCGGAAGTGGTTGCAATAAACCAGCTACTCTTTGATGTTCAGCCTTGACTTGTTGACACACCAAACACTTCGATACATAGTGAGCAATCTCCTTTTTCATGCCTTCCCTCCAGAAATGTTGTCGTAGATCTCGGTACATCTTCGTACCTCCCGGATGTACGAAATATGCAGAACTATGCGCCTCCTTCATAAATTCTTCACGAATATCTCCTTTCGGCACAAACGGCTCCCATATCGTAACGAACCATCTTCATGAATCAACAGGTCCGTTCGAAGTCCCGCTTTAACTTGTTCTCTAAAATTCTACAACCTTGGATCGTGCGACTGCGCTGCTTTAATATTATCGATCAAGGATGATTGTGTTGCGCCACGGCAGCGCCCCGACCTTCTACTCGAGGCCAAAATGCGGAATCAAAATTTTTTTCTTAACTTTAACCGGCGCTACCGCGGACAATATACCCGGATCATGACCATTAACCTAATGCTAGCTAACAAGAGAAGGGGTGAGAGATATACCGAGTGATCCGTGTCCTCCGGTCTTCTCGTCGTCGTCCCGATCTCCCGCGGAATCTCCGTCCGTCGCCTCCTCGTCGAAACGGGCACCACATCGCCGGGTTCTTTTACGGGCTCCCACCTCTGGACCGAGGCAACTCGGGAGCGAAGTTGGCTAGCCGACGCGTCCAAGATATGCTGTAGGTGTAGTGTAGAACTTGTCTCTTTTGGGGTAGTGAACTTGCCATGGATGTGGAGGAATGAAGATAAGGAAAAATGGTGCTTTCATTTTTCCTAGCAAGAAATGAGATGAAGGAAAATATGCCACATACCAAATGAAACTCTCTCTCCTTCTTTTTCCAATTGTGGCCGGCCCCCCTCTTCAAATGAAATGGTGGAGGGAATATTAATGAAACCATGAAGGGAGGTAAGTGTAGGAAACTCCAAGAGGTGACCACAACAAAAGGTTATGATAACTATATCAAATCAACTCAAATCAACTCTAATCACAAAAAAGCAAGCCATCATGAAAAAGCAAAGATGCTTAACCTTTCATAATGCCACAAATGCAAGAAACCCCTCCACAACAAGTTATTTGCAAACTTGCAAATAACCCCCTCCAACGGAAAGTCCGGCCGGGAAGGAACAAAGGAAAACCGGCCGGAACGGAATATAAACTGGCAACTTCAGAAAACTGATCCCGTAATAAATTACAGGAAAAACCCCGCTACTGCATATACATGCCCGCATTTGTATTCCCACTGAACACAAATGCAAAGAGACAAAATCTACACAATCTAATACCAGGATCCGGCTTAAGCCAAAGCCGGCTAGTAAAAACCGTCCGATCACGATCCGTGCAATACCGCACGTATCTGATCGAACCCTGCCATATCTCCATACGGCCTCTACAGCGTTTCGCCCGAAACTTGAGTAACTGAGTGTGTGGTGGACTCTAAAGACTCGTCAATACTATGGCTGTGGATTTAACCACTAGCACGTCAGAGGTATTAGCCATACGTGACGGGCCACCAGCTATTGACCAAAAGGGACGTCGATGAGCGAACTCATCCTGACACCCTACTGAGCCTGTCAGTGACAATATCCGTACAGTCCGATCCGTTCGTCTATGAGTATCGCATGGCGGGCCTAGGGGGTTAGTAAAAGTCAGACCCCCAAAAGCGGTACAAGTCGTGTCGGAGTGTAGCCCAGAACACCCTGAGATACTACTGGAATACCTACCAGTAAATCTCCTGCCTCGGCTGAGGGCTTTGTGTAATGGCTCTCCAAGACACAGCGCGACCTCACCCCCAATACCGGGAGAGACGAACCCCTGCAGATCCGCTCACTGCCTCCATGTGGCTCGGGACTGTACCCAACTAAAAGCTGTTTGCACGACTCCTTTGAGCCGTGGTAGGGTAGTAATCAAAGCACAGTGGGAACTCACACGAGACAAATGACGATCTCAGGTTGATGAACTAACCTGTACACATGTCACCAGGGAACTGCTATCTGACATCTGGTATAATCCCAACTAGCAGGTTCCCGGCGAGTCCTGTCCGGTGTACTCATAACCCAATAAGCACCTGTATACATCTTAGGTGAACCAACTGACACCAGTGGCTTGTGAGACCGGCCACCGCCCCTCGTCAGGGTCTCGACTGTATACACTAGTCTACTCTAGAGTATCGATGCCCTCTCTCGAAACTCCCACGACTAGGGACCTTTTAAGGATGTGCTTATAGACTCCAGCTCTCACGTATATGATCGCCCTCATACTGCTGGTAGTCAAGCAAGAATCCTAGGGGCTCTATCAACGTGTAATAGCGACGCGTAAGGTCACTTAAAGCAGTACACGATGACAAAGATAAACCAGATAGCATACTATCATCTCGAGTAAGACTGTCCTACTGGGATAGGTCCTCCCCTCAATCATTGCAATCACGTGCCTGTGATCCAATAATTGACTCTGAGGGCACTATCTCCAACAGATTGTACTTGTAATTGCATCAACCGCCCCGAAGAATGTGGTAATACGATCTCTAACTTGAATCTCTGAAACTCATCTATAATCTCCTTTTGTGCAGTCAACATCTGTATTGCTGGCAACCGACTTAGAGCATCCGGCACTATATTAACCTTCATCGGATGGTATTTAAGATTAAGATCATTGTCATCCATCAGCTCTAACCATCTATGCTGTCTCATGTTGAGCTCTTTCTGCATGAACACATACTCTAGGCTTTTGTGATCGGTAAATACTTCTACCCTTTCGCCCAATAAGTAATGTCTCCAAATCTTCAAAGCGAATCACTGCTGCTAGCTCCAAATCATGAGTTGGGTTGTTCTTATCATGAGTCTTCAATTGTCTCGATGCGTAGGTTATAACCTTCCCATACTGCATCAGAACACATCCCAAGTTTTTCCCAGATGCGTCGTTGTGACTAACCAACCCTCCGGAACTGTCTGGCACTGTCAGGATAGGAGTGGTGGTCAATCTTTGCTTCAATGATTCAAAAGATGATGCACATCTATCCGTCCATACGAATGGTACCTCCTTTTGTGTTAGCTTGGTCAATGGTTCAGCTAATCGAGCGAAATTCTCCACGAACCTTCTGTAATATCCAGCAAGCCCAAGAAAGCTTTTGATCTCCGTTACGTTCTTCGGAATCGGCCAATCATGAACTGCTACAATCTTTTTAGGATCAACAACAATTCCATCTCCGGATACGACATGCCCCAAAAACTTTACTTCTTCGAACCAAAACTCGCACTTGCTCATCTTAGTATATAACCTTTCTTGCCTCAACGTTTGCAGTGCGATCTTCAAGTGTCTGCATGCTCTTCTTGGCTCCTCGAATAGACCAGAATATCATCAATAAACACTACTATAAAATGGTCTAAATACGGAGAAAAGATTCGGTTCATCAAGTCCATGAATATCGCCGGTGCGTTCGTGACCCTGAATGGCATCACTAAGTACTCGTAATGCTCATATCGAGTTCGGAACGCTGTCTTGCAAATATCTTCTGATTTTACTCGAACTTGATGATATCCGGATCGCAAATCCAGTTTCGAGAATACCCTCGCGCCACTGGGTTGATCGAATAATTCGCCGATGCGAGGGATCAGGTACTTGTTCTTAATAGTCACCCGATTTAATTCTCAATCATCGATGCACATTCTCCGTGTGCCATCTTTCTTCTTGACTAGAAGAACTAGAGCTCCCCATGGTGAATTGCTGCTACGAGTCCAGCCTTTCTCAAGCAATTCAGCGACTTGCTTACCTCTTCTAGCTCCACTGGTGCTATCGGATAATAAGCCTTCGAAATTGGCGCTGCTGTGGGAATAAGATCAATCGCAAACTCCACATCTCGTTTAGACAGTAAACTTGAGATGTCCTTGAACACATCCATGAAATCCCAAACTGCTATCAACGCTTCATCTGCAACTTGTTTACGAACTTCACCCTTCAGTAAACGGTTCCCTTCATCGTGAATTTGCAAGTTGTTCTAAGACTTGTAGGTTATCAGCCCACCACTCTTCCGCTGCGCTACTCTGATAAACTACGGCTCATCGGAACTCTTCGAAACATCCTACGTCTGAATGGTCTTGAAGCAGTCTGTATTACTGCAATCAAAATCTTCTCCGGTGTTTCTCCTTATTCTTCGAAACACAAACGGATTGGTCACTATAGGACAAGGGGAAAGATACAACGCGGTTGTTGAATTCAAGCTTGCGATAAAACATAAACGGGTAAGCAATGCAACCGAAAGAAACAATGTAATATAACGACCATAAATCAAGAAAAGGAATCAAAATAGGACTCCAAGTTACTTAAATAGAACACCGCATTGTAACCATGCCGCGGTACATAGTTACAATCACTTAACTCCATTCAGGTCACCCAAATCCTAGTATGAGAATCGAAGGAATAAAAGGGGACAACCAATAAGGAATCAGGAGGATTCCTAAGCTGAGATGCAAAGTCATTTCCATCTCGTCAAGATACATGAGTTAAAGGCAAGATAAGATTCAAAAATTTGAAAGACAAGACAATAATGTGGCGGACATGTTCCTAATTCCGGGTTTCCTGGTTAGTGCATTGGGTTCAATACCCAACTATAAAAGAACCAAACCAGATTAATTCTAAATCCTATGGCTCCGATACCAAACAAACTCTGTCACGCCCCGCTTCCCAAAGTGTGCTAACTATGGCATGTGACAAAACCAACCATGCTACCTGTGGCTAGGAAACATCCCTCCACAGTCACATTATGGCTGTCTATAGGATATCAAGAACAATAAAATATAAAATCTATCTAATACATATCCATTTGCCAGAATAAAAGAGTCAAGAAAATATATAAGCGGAAACGATAAATCCAATAAATAACAATATCTGGAAGTACGTCCCAATATGGGCTCACATCAAGAAATAAAAGCTGCGGAAAAATAACTAAACTAAACACAATCCTCACTGCTCGGCTTGTCGGCTAAAATACTCATGTTCAGCCTGCGATAGAAATAGAGAAACTGGGCCATGCAAAACCCAGACGTAAGTTGTTCACACCATAATATTGTATTATTATATCCCCCATTCTTATTTGTTTCATAAATAAACAGGTGCTTTTGACGCATGTCTGCTACATATTACAGGTTACAGGTTCTTGGAGCGAAAACAGTGAAAAAGACAAAAGATGATACAAAAGAAGGACTTTTTACCAACAAATAGAAAGATCTTAGTCAAGCCTAAACAAAGAACAGTTCACAATTAACAAGGCAACGCAAGGTCCAAGATGTCAAAGCGAACGGTTAAAAATCCACTACAAATGTTCACTGGAAATCTGGAAGAGAACCAGAAGCTAAAATGAGAAAAGATATAAAGAAGTAGAAAGACAAAACCACCCAGAACAAAACCAGAAAAATTCAGCCTTTGATGCCTCCACTTGGCCGCGGTTCCGCGGCCGTTATATGCCCGTGTCGGTGGATTTTGGTGGCGGTGCATGGAGCGTTGAATAGGTCTTTTTATTAGGGGGTATTTTTGTAAAAGCAGATATGCGGATCAATTGTAACCTAGGGTTTCTATCTCTTATAAATAGAAGCCCAAATCATTGTATTCTTTTTATGCCTCCCTTCTTTAATAAATTTTAGAATTCTTTTGGAGAGCATCGGTGCCTCTTTTCACTTCATGAATTCAGATCTGACAACCCTGCGTTGATATTTGGAGAGAGCCATCTGTAAGTAGTTTTATTTAATTGCTCTAGTTTAGATTTTAATTCCTTGCCTTAGATGTTAGCTTTGGGGAAGGATTTTGATAGATGAGATCTCTCATCTCTTTCTTACCCATCACATATAATCAATAGGACTCCATGCATACACGCACACACCACGCCCTATGGCACCCTATCCCTCGAGCTAGCGGTGATACCGTAGTATAAAGGCCCGGTTGCGCGCGTTTTCCATGGAGGTTAGGGAAAAGATCTCTAAAGGAAGGACAAGAACATAAAGGAAGGAACACCTTCCCGAATGGATCTAATCCCCTTTATTGATAATTACCATAACTCCTCTTAGATCCTAATTTGGGTATAGAAAGTGTTGAGATTTATTTACATTTCCAAACCATTCCTAAACCTAACCCAAGCAAGACTAGATCTAGATAATCTTAGATAGATAGATTTAGATTTTATATTTAATAATCAATCCGAACACCCTTCGGAATTAGCTCGTTAGCGCAATTAGGAAATTCACAACATCCCTGTGGACCGACCCGTACTCACCGGCTAGCTACATGCGACGCCGTTCTTGATAGCGGTTAATAGATAGTTTTTGAGATCAATCAAATGGCGCCGTTGCCGGGGATGGCGTGTTATTTTCTTTTTGCGATTTCGGGTTAATCTAAAATTAAAAAATCTGAAAAATCTGAAAAATCACAAAAAAAATATAAAAATATATCATCTGTTATTTTTGGAAAGGGTATTTTTCTTTTGTGAATCTTTGCAGGATTGACGGATCTGGAAAAATCCAGAGTTCGAAACAGAAAACGGTACATCAGAACAGAGGGAGATTGCTATAACAGAGCGGTACAAATTTTCTCAGGACCTGATCTCTTCATCCCACCGCTAAACCGCGGCCTAAGCGCGCTCCCACCGCCCTTCTGTGGCCCACTTGTGACATCAGCGCGCGAAATTTTGTCGGTTTGTTTCCTCTTTCTCCCCTCTGCAAATCCCCATATATCTTTTTGTCAAATCTTCTGCAGAATTCTTCGCGCTAAAAATCTTCTTCCCCTTTCCAATAATTGATTTTCTGCAGGATTCTTTGCGCCGCGCTAAAAAAAATAATTGATTGCAAGTGATTTACTGCTTTGCATATTTTAATCGGACTTTAAGGGGCTTTTGACCAATTCAGATTGGGTGGGGATTTCATTACCCTTCCCAGGACCCCAGAAATCACTTAAAGCATTTGCATTGACCACTCTTAATTAAAAAAATACTAGACTCAGCCCTAAGGACGTCGCGCTCAATAGGACAGAGGACTAGTTATAGGCATCGGCCGTTTATCCTAACCTGACTTTGCGGTGTCTAGGCAAGTGTGTCAAGGCTAGTGGTTTTTAATTAGGCCCACTACTGTGGTTCCTTCCCACTTACCTAGCACTTACCTGGCCGCAATTGGCGGTGAAGAGGCGGTTTGAAGTCCTATCTCTAGCCATTTGGAACAGTTAGGAGCTGTCTAGCTGACCTAGGTGACCCTAGATCTAGGCCTGATTGTGCATTTTTGGTTGATCGAAAGTGTGTCTTAGCTCTTTATCAAAAAAAAAAATTTGCAAACAGTTCCAAATAAAAAAAAGAGGAAAAAGGAAACATCTTTTTATAAAAAGACTTGCAACTTTTGCCGCTAAGAAATCCTTGCACCACCTACCTTCTTTCTCTTCTCTTTCTTCTAACATGGGTACCCCAAATCATAAATCACTAGCCGAACTTTGGTATCCCGAACCTAACTTTGCGTCGTACGTCAATTGCTTCGGTCGATTTAAGGAAGATCCCTCCGTGCCAAAAATTTCTTTGAAAGATCAAATAGAAGCGTTTAGGAGAAATAGTTTGACTTTACAACCCACTTTGTGTTAACCAAGTCAACCTTTACCACCTTCATATGTTGATACCACTTTTTCAAGTCCTGCTGTAACTCCTAAACCGATGTCCATTGCTGAGCATATTGCTCAATCTCGCAGCCGATCTTTCACCCCTCTTCACTCATCTAGTTCTAGGAATCCACAAGACTATTCATCTTTTTATCCACATGTTGACCCTACTCTTATCCAACCAACCACTTCCTACCAGTCCTACCCGACTTTCGCACCTTCACTAGACACTGTTTCTACACAGCCTTTTAGGAGTTTCACGTCTCCAAACAATTTCGAATCTTTTACCGAAACCCCCTCACCACCCATGTCTAGTTTGGAACAGTCGTTGGAGGCTTATATCTTAGCAACAAACAAAATGATTAGGAATGTGGAAGCGTCCATGGCCGCCCTTATACAACCTAGTGAACCGGTAGCTAGTTTCCCGCTAGCCCAAAAAATTTCAATGTATAAGGAGGCGGTTGGACAGAGTGAGAATTTGAGAGGATTTCCAAATCAAACCTACCCTTACCAAATTGAAGCCTACAACTCCAGTTTTCTATCGAATGTCCTAAATGATTCACAAGTTCAAACTAAAAACGAGTTGTGTGATTTTGTAGTGCTTGATTTGCCAAATTGTGAAGAACCCCTTTCGAGTGAAACCACACTTAATCCTTTCGATCATTACACCTCCACTCTAGAACCTGAATTGATAAATATCCATGCTTTTGATGAGGTGTCAGAAAAAAATGATTTTCACTTGATTAAGGATATAGACGCCGGGAATATTTCGGATGATGAACCTGTCGATTTGATTGAAATTTTATGTTCAACTCATCATCCTGAGTCATTAGATGTTTCTCCTGAACTTCATATGCGTTTTGATTTTGATGATAATGGCATGGATGAGTTGAATTTTGAGAAGAATTATAAGGATAGTATTGAGGAGAGTTTTGAGAATCATATTGAGGTTGAACCATTTTTGTTTGATGTGTCTGATTTTCCAATTCATCCTCCTGAAGCTTTAACTGTTATATCACCCTCCCTCCTTTCCATCGTTCCGACCACGCTTGAAGACTGTGAGCTTGAAAAATTTTCCTTTGAATCTGACACAGTTCTCACAGCCGGTAACACGTACGAGTGTTTCACTTTTTCGGACGATCTTGATGACTCACCGCCCGAGTTTGAATCCTTTACATTTTCAGATGAGTTAGTTGAACCATCAGACTCGGTTGCTTACAGTCGTTTCGAACCATTGTTGGAATCTTTCAAGTTCGAAACAGTTTACTACGGTGAGGATGAGACTATCCCTAATTCACTCGCTTTCGTTCTTCCTATCGTTCCGACCGTACAAGAGACCGTTACGCTTTCATCTCCAATACCAAGTTCGGCGTACCCATACCTTCTTGCGAATCTTGAAGGATTTGACCTCATTTCTCGACGGGTTGATAGGTTAGCACAATCGCTTTTAACACATCGGTCATCACAAATTGCGCTAATTTATTCACTCGATTTACACCCTCAAGATCGTGCTCCACTTCTTTCTCCTTTCCGCCATTCTTCTCCTCCACCGAGACCATATTCCACTCTTCTTTCCACACGGTCTCGTGTGCTTCTCATCTCTTTTCTTTCCACTCCATTCTTTCACCAACTCGACCATTACCACGATAAGATTTTTGAATGGTTGGTGCTAACCTTTGGCTTGTGTAAGGCCAAGCTTAAGTTTGGAGGGAACCTTGTTGTATATATGTATATATATTTTTTGTTTTCTTTTTCTATAAAAAATAAAAAAAATTCAAAGCATTAAAAAAAATATAAATTTTTTTTATAAATAAATAAACAGGGGAGTACCGGCATTTTGACCCTCTTGGTGTAGCATGATAGTGAGGACACTGTCAAGTTTAAGTTTGAGGGTATGCTCGGTATGTCTTCTTCCTTCGCACTCATCTATACATATTTTTGCATTTGCATACTTATTTTAAAAACCCACAAAAATTGAAAATTTTCAAAAATTATAAAAATTATTGTATTCAATTTTGGCCTTATTTTGACTTGAGTTTGACAAAAAGGTTAACTAGCTAGGAACAACTAGATCTTAGACTTAGTAAATTAAAAACCCTAAAAATAACCTTCCTTAAATTTTAACGGTAGAAAGTATATGTCTTTGTAGTTTATTTAGAAATAGGCAAATTTTGAGCCCACTTCTTGGGCTAAGTTGAAACAAGGGAAGAGTATTGATATTTTTATTAGAGTATAAGTTTAAAAAATAATTCCTACCTTAAGTCTAGATTCTGAAAACGTATACCCTACAATTTGCACAATCACGCACCTTGAAACTTGGAATAGTAGAAGAGACCTTGAAATGCCCTTGTCTAAAATCCTTAGTACAATGAAAATAAAAGGAAAAAAAAAGTGTGAATAAAGAATAAAAAAATGAACACTGGTTTTTGTGATTACTTAAGGCTGTAAAAATAGAAAAATATTTAGCGAGGGTGCTTCATCACCTAGTGCCTTAGACCAACTGGTTTGGGAGTCACTGCTAAAGCCTTGGGTGTTGCAAGACTAGGAAGTACGCTTTAAAGTACTAACGCATCTTGTAATCGGTCGTTGGTACCTTAAGAAGTATTAACGGTCGCATGAAGGATGTGTAAGCAAAATTCAATTAAAATTCACCAATTAATAAGTGCTTTGGACAACGGACAAGAGAATGATTGCTTGATTTGAATTTCCAAGTGTATGGGTGATTTAGACACACACGTGGGGATATGTGATTGGAGTTTAGATGAGAGAAAGGAGTGAAGAATAGAACTTGTATCTTTAATAGAGTTGATAAAAATTCCTAAGTGGAGATGGAACCCTAGAAGGAAAACTTAAGAGATGCCGAAAGCTAAGTAAGTCTATAGAGCATATATAATCTTAAGTTAAATAATGAGGAAGTGTGAAGAATATGGGTGGATAATCTACGAGTCGAAGATAATAGAATTCCTTGTTAGGAAACCTAAATGGAGAATAAAAGTTAATAGGCCAAATTGATAGGATTTTGTGGGTAGTATCCGCTGAAAACCCTCAAAAGACAACACTCCTCCTACTAGGGACACCTAGAGGTTTAACGGCTTGTTGCACGTGTAAGTGCACGGCGGCGCCCCGGCCGTCAATCCGAGGCCAAATTGCGGAAACGATAATTTACTTTAACTTTTGAACCGGCACCACCGCGCACGAAAATCCCGGATCGGGCCATTAATCTAATTCTAGCTAACTAAAGAACGGGTAGAGAGACATACCGAGCGATCCGTGTCTTTCGGTCTTCTCGTCGTCGTCCCGATCTCCCCGCGGAATCTCCGGTCTCCACCACGTCGCCGGAAGGGCACCACATCGCCGGCTTCTTTTACGGGCTCCCACCTCTGGACCGAGGCAACTCGGGCACGAAGTTGGCGAGCCGACGTGCCCAAGGTTGCTGTAGGTTAACTGTAGAATATTTTGTCTCTTGGGGTTTGTATGAAATTGCCATTCTGGTGAAGGTAGAGGAATAGACTTTTTGAGATGAAGCTAAATGGATCTTGTGCAAACCAAAAGACCAAATTTCCCACTCCCAAAATTTGGGACAGCCCCATGAAGCTTGGCCGGCCCCTTCATAGTGAAGGGAAATAATAGAGTGGAGAGAAAAGAATGAGGGAGCCACAATAATGCAAGGTAGAGCAAGAGAAAAGGCTATCATCCATGAGAGAGAAAATGTGATGATGACAAAACAATGATCACAAACAAGAACCTCACTCCATCAACCATCATCACTACACAAGTCAAGCTATGATGACTAAAAGAAAGTCAAAAGAAGTGCACCATCATGAACCCATCATGATGCAACAATATGCAAAGACAACCCTCCAAAATGCTTATTTGCACAAATGCAAATAAACCCTCCTCCACCAATCTTCAGCCAAGGAAAGATACAAAGGAAAATGGCAGAAACGGAAAGCAAACTGGCAACTCCGAAAAACTGATCCCGTAATAAATTACAGGAAAACCCCACGACTGTATATACATACCCGCATTTGTATTCCGACCGAATACAAATGCAAAGAGACAAAAATCTACACTGTACAATACTAGGATCCCGCTTAAACCAAAGCCCGCTAGTATTTCCCGTCCGATCATGATCCGTGCAATACCGCACGTATCTGATCAAACCCTGCCATATCTCCATACGGCCTCTACAGCGTTTCGCTTGAAACTTGAGTAACTGTCTGTGGGGGACTCTAAAGACTCGTCAATACTATGGCTGTGGATTTAACCACTAGTACGTCAGAGGTATTAGCTATACGTGACGGGCTACCAGCTATTGACCAAAAGGGACATCGATGAGCGAACTCATCCTGACACCCTACTGAGCCTGTCAGAGACAATATCCGTACAGTCCGGTCCGTTCGTCTATGAGCATCGCATGGCGGGCCTAGGGGGTTGGTAAAAGTCAGACCCCCAAAAGCGGTACAAGTCATGTCGGAGTGTAGCCCAGAACACCCTGAGATACTACTGGAATACCTACCAGTAAATCTCCTGCCTCGGCCGAGGGCTTTGTGTAATGGCTCTCCTAGACACAGCGCGACCTCACCCCCAATACCGGGAGAGACGAACCCCTGAAGATCCGCTCACTGCCTCCATGTAGCTCGGGACTGTACCCAACTAAAACCTGTTTGCACGTCTCCTTTGAGCGTGGTAGGGTAGTAATCAAAGTACAGTGGGAACTCACACGAGACAAATGACGATCTCAGGTCGATGAACTAACCTGTACACATGTCACCTGGGAACTGCTATCTGACGTCTGGTATAATCCCAACTAGCAGGTTCCCGGCGAGTCCTGTCCGGTGTACTCATAACCCAATGAGCACCTGTATACATCTTAAGTGAACCAACTGACACCAGTGGCTTGTGAGACCGGCCACTGCCCCTCGTCGGGGTCTCGACTGTATACACTAGTCTACTCTGGAGTATCGATGCCCTGTCTCGAAACTCCCACGACTAGGGACCTTTTAAGGATTTGCTTATAGACCCCAGCTCCCACGTATATGATCGCCCCCATACTGCTGGTAGTCAAGCAAGAATCCTTGGGGCTCTATCAACGTGCAATAGTGACCTGTAAGGTCACCTAAAGCAGTACACGATGATAAAGATAAACCAGATAGCATACTATCATCTCGAGTAAGACTGTCCTACCGACATAGGTCCTCCCTCAATCATTGCAATCACGTGTGTGATCTAATAATTGACTCTGAGGACACTATATCCAACAGCACGAGCTCAGTGCAATCGCGTTTCCCTACGAAAGTGCGGTTAGGTTTTTGTAGAGAATAAAAAAATAAGTTTGCTCGAGGACGAGCAAATGATAAGTTTGGGGGAATTTGTTCACACCATAATATTGTATTATTATATCCCCCATTCTTA
This sequence comes from Agapanthus africanus, assembly GCA_030015575.1. Taxonomy (NCBI): domain Eukaryota; kingdom Viridiplantae; phylum Streptophyta; class Magnoliopsida; order Asparagales; family Amaryllidaceae; genus Agapanthus; species Agapanthus africanus. The sequence goes on along the minus strand of JASDDO010000019.1, from coordinate 87,704,673 downwards.
TTTGTTTTATAAATAAACAGGTGTTTTTGACGAATGTCTGCTTCATATTACAGGTTACAGATTTTTGGAGCGAAAACAGTGAAAAAGACAAAAGATGATACAAAAGAAGGACTTTTTACCAACAAATAGAAGGATCTTAGTCAAGCCTAGACAAAGAACAGTTCACAATTAACAAGGCAACGCAAGGTCCAAGATGTCAAAGCGAACGGTTAAAAATCCACTACAAATGTTCACTGGAAATCTGGAAGAGAACCAGAAGCTAAATTGAGAAAAGATATAAAGAAGTAGAAAGACAAAACCACCCAGAACAAAACCAGAAAAATTCAGCCTTTGATGCCTCCACTTGGCCGCGGTTCCGCGGCCGTTATATGCCCGTGTCGGTGGATTTTGGTGGCGGTGCGTGGAGCGTTGAATAGGTCTTTTTATTAGGGGGTATTTTTGTAAAAGCAGATATGCGGATCAATTGTAACCTAGGGTTTCTATCTCTTATAAATAGAAGCCCAAATCATTGTATTCTTTTTATGCCTCCCTTCTTTAATAAATTTTAGAATTCTTTTGGAGAGCATCGGTGCCTCTTTTCACTTCATGAATTCAGATCTGACAACCCTGCGTTGATGTTTGGAGAGAGCCATCTGTAAGTAGTTTTATTTAATTGCTCTAGTTTAGATTTTAATTCCTTGCCTTAGATGTTAGCTTTGGGGAAGAATTTTGAGAGATGAGATCTCTCATCCCTTTCTTACCCATCACATATAATCAATAAGACTCCATGCATACACGCACGCACCGCGCCCTACGGCACCCTATCCCTCGAGGTAGCGGTGATACCGTAGTATAAAGGCCCGGTTGCGCGCGTTTTCCATGGAGGTTAGGGTAAGGATCTCTAAATGAAGGACAAGAACCTAGAGGAAGGAACACCTTCCCGAATGGATCTAATCCCTTTATTGATAATTACCATAACTCCTCTTAGATCCTAATTTGGGTATAGAAAGCGTTAAGATTTATTTACATTTCCAAACCATTCATAAACCTAACCCTAGCAAGACTAGATCTAGATAACTTTAGATAGATAGATTTAGATTTTAGATTTAATAATCAATCCCAACACCCTTCGGAATTAGCTCGTTAGCGCAATTAGGAAATTCACAACATCCCTGTGGACCGACCCGTATTCACCGGCTAGCTACATACGACGGCGTTCTTGATTGCGGTTAATAGATAGTTTTTGAGATCAATCAAATGGCGCCGTTGCCGGGGATGGCGTGTTATTTTGTTTTTACGATTTCGGGTTAATCTAAAATTAAAAAATCATAAAAATCTGAAAAATCACAAAAAAATATAAAAATATATCATCTGTTATTTTTGGAAAGGGTATTTTTCTTTTGTGAATCTTTGCATGATTGACGGATCTGGAAAAATCCAGAGTTCGAAACAGAAAACGGTACATCAGAACAGAGGGAGATTGCTACAACAGAGCAGTACAAATTTTCTCAGGACCTGATCCCTTCATCCCACCGCTAAACCGCGGCCTAAGCGCGCTCCCGCCGCCCTTCTGCGGCTTTCTTGTGACATCAGCGTGCGAAATTTTGTCGGTTTGTTTCCTCTTTCTCCCCTCTGCAAATCCCCATATATCTTTTTGTCAAATCTTCTGCAGGATTCTTCACGCTAAAAATCTTCTTCCCCCTTCCAATAATTGATTTTCTGCAGGATTCTTTGCGCCGCGCTAAAAAAAAATAATTGATTGCAAGTGATTTACTGCTTTGCATATTTTAATCGGACTTTAAGGGGCTTTTGACCAATTCAGATTGGGTGGGGATTTCTTTACCCTTCCCAGGACCCCAGAAATCACTTAAAACATTTGCATTGACCACTCTTAATTAAAAAAATACTAGACTCAGCCCTAAGGACGTCGCGCTCAATAGGACAGAGGACTAGTTATAGGCATCGGCCGTTTATCCTAACCTGACTTTGCGGTGTCTAGGCAAGTGTGTCAAGGCTAGTGGTTTTTAATTAGGCCCACTACTGTGGTTCCTTCCCACTTACCTGGCACTTACCTGGCCGCAATTGGCGGAGAAGAGGCGGTTTAAGGTCCTATCTCTAGCCCTTTGGAACAGTTAGGAGCTGTCTAGCTGACCTAGGTGACCCTAGATCTAGGCCTGATTGTGCATTTTTGGTTGATCGAAAGTGTGTCTTGGCCCTTTATCAAAAAAAAAAATTTTTTGCAAACAGTTCCAAATAAAAAAAAAGAGGAAAAAGGAAACATCTTTTTATAAAAAGACTTGCAACTTTTGCCGCTAAGAAATCCTTGCACCACCTACCTTCTTTCTCTTCTCTTTCTTCTAACATGGGTACCCCAAATCATAAATCACTAGCCGAACTTTGGTATCCCGAACCTAACTTTGCGTCGTACGTCAATTGCTTCGGTCGATTTAAGGAAGATCCCTCCGTGCCAAAAATTCCTTTGAAAGATCAAATAGAAGGGTCTAGGAGAAACAGTTTGACTTTACAACCCACTTTGTGTCAACCAAGTCAACCTTTACCACCTTCATAAGTTGATACCACTTTTTCAAGTCCTGTTGTAACTCCTAAACCGATGTCCATTGCTGAGCATATTGCTCAATCTCGCAGCCGATCTTTCACCCCTCTCCACTCATCTAGTTCTAGAAACCCACAAGACTATTCACCTTTTTATCCACATGTTGACCCTACTCTTGTCCAACCACCCACTTCCTATCAGTCCTACCCGACTTTTCCACCTTCACTAGACACTGTTTCTACACAGCCTTTTGGGAGTTTCACGTCTCCAAACAATTTCGAATCTTTTACCGAAACCCCCTCACCATCCATGTCTAGTTTGGAACAGTCGTTGGAGGCTTATATCTTAGCAACAAACAAAATGATTAGGAATATGGAAGCGTCCATGGCCGCCCTTATACAACCTAGTGAACCGGTAGCTAGTTTCCCGCCAGCTCAAAAATTTTCAACGTATAAGGAGGCGGTTGGACAGAGTGAGAATTTGAGAGGATTTCCAAATCAAACCTACCCTTACCAAATTGAAGCCCACAACTCCAGTTTTCCATCGAATGTCCTAAATGATTCACAAGTTCAAACTAAAAACGAGTTGTGTGATTTTGTAGTGCTTGATTTGCCAAATTATGAAGAACCCCTTTCGAGTGAAACCACACTTAATCCTTTCGATCTTTACACCTCCACTCTAGAACCTGAATTGATAAATATCCATGCTTTTGATGAGGTGTCAGAAAAAAATGATTTTCACTTGATTGAGGATATAGACGCCGGGATTATTTCGGATGATGAACCTGTCGATTTGATTGAAATTTTATGTTCAACTCATCATCCTGAGTCATTAGATGTTTCTCCCGAACCTCATATGCGTCTTGATTTTGATGATAATGGCATGGATGAGTTGAATTTTGAGGAGAATTATAAGGATAGTATTGAGGAGAGTTTTGAGGATCATATTGAGGTTGAACCATTTTTGTTTGATGTGTCTGATTTTCCAATTCATCCTCCTGAAGCTTTAACTGTTATATCACCCTCCCTCCTTTCCATCGTTCCGACCACGCTTGAAGACTGTGAGCTTCAAAAATTTCCTTTGAATCTGACACAGTTCTCACAGCCGATAACGCGTACGAGTGTTTCACTTTTTCGGACGATCTTGATGACTCACCGCCCGAGTTTGAATCCTTTACATTTTCAGATGAGTTAGTTGAACCATCGACTCGGTTGGTTACAGTCGTTTCGAACCATTGTTGGAATCTTTCAAGTTCGAGACAGTTTACTACGGTGAGAATGAGACTATCCCTAATTCACTCGCTTTAGTCCTTCCTATCGTTCCGACCGTACAAGAGACCGTTACGCTTTCATCTCCAATACCAAGTTCGGCGTACCCATGCCTTCTTGCGAATCTTGAAGGATTTGACCCCATTTCTCGATGGGTTGATAGGTTAGCACAATCGCTTTTAACACATCGGTCATCACAAATTGCGCTAATTTATTCACTCGATTTACACCCTCAAGATCGTACTCCACTTCTTTCTCCTTTCCGCCATTCTTCTCCTCTACCGAGACCATATTCCACTCTTCTTTCCACACGGTCTCGTGTGCTTCTCATCTCTTTTCTTTCCACTCCATTCTTTCACCAACTCGACCATTACCACGATAAGATTTTTGAATGGTTGGTGCTAACCTTTGGCTTGTGTAAGGCCAAGCTTAAGTTTGGGGAGAACCTTGTTGTATATATGTATATATATTTTTTGTTTTCTTTTTCTATAAAAAATTAAAAAAATTCAAAACATTAAAAAAAATATAAATTTTTTTTATAAATAAATAAACAGGAGAGTACCGGCATTTTGACCCTCTTGGTGTAGCATGACAGTGAGGACACTGTCAAGTTTAAGTTTGGGGGTATGCTCGGTAAGTCTTCTTCCTTCGCATTCGTCTGTACATATTTTTGCATTTGCATACTTATTTTAAAAACCCACAAAAATTGAAAATTTTCAAAAATTATAAAAATTATTATATTCAATTTTGGCCTTATTTTGACTTAAGTTTGACAAAAAGGTTAACTAGCTAGGAACAACTAGATCTTAGACTTAGTAAATTAAAAATCCTAAAAATAACCTTCCTTAAAGTTTAACGGTAGAAAGTATATGTATTTGTAGTTTATATCGAAATAGGCAAATTTTGAGCTCACTTCTTGGGCTAAGTTGAAACAAGGGAAGAGTATTGATATTTTTATTAGAGTATAAGTTTGAAAAATAATTCCTACCTTAAGTCTAGATTCTGAAAACGTATACCCTACAATTTGCTCAATCACGCACCTTGAAACTTGGAATAGTAGAAGAGACCTTGAAATGCCCTTGTCTAAAATCATTAGTACAATGAAAATAAAAGGAAAAAAAAAAGTGTGAATAAAGAATAAAAAAATGAACACTGGTTTTTGTGATTACTTAAGGCTGTAAAAATAGAAAAATATTTAGCGAGGGTGCTTCATCACCTAGTGCCTTAGACCAACTGGTTTGGGAGTCACTGCTAAAGCTTTGGGTGTTGCAAAACTAGGAAGTACGCTTTAAAGTGCTAACGCATCTTGTAATCGGTCGTTGGTACCTCAAGAAATATTAACGGTCGCATGAAGGATGTGTAAGCAAAATTCAATTAAAATTCACCAATTAATAGGTGCTTTGGACAACGGACAAGAGTATGATTGCTTGATTTGAATTTCCAAGTGTAGGGGTGATTTATACACACACGTGGGGATATGTGATTGGAGTTTAGATGAGAGAAAGGAGTGAAGAATAGAACTTGTATCTTTAATAGAGTTGATAAAAATTCCTAAGTGGAGATGGAACCTAGAAGGAAAACTTAAGAGATGCCGAAAGCTAAGTAAGTCTATAGAGCATATATAATCTTAAGTTAAATAATGAGGAAGTGTGAAGAATATGGGTGGATAATCTACGAGTCGAAGATAATAGAATTCCTTGTTAGGAAACATAATTGGAGAATAAAAGTTAATGAGCCAAATTGATAGGATTTTGTGGGTAGTATCCGCTGAAAACCCTCAGGAGACAACACTCCTCCTACTAGGGACACCTAGAGGTTTAACGGCTTGTTGCACGAGCTCAGTGCAATCGCGTTTCCCTGCGAAAGTGCGGTTAGGTTTTTGTAGAGAATAAAAAAAATAAGTTTGCTCGAGGACGAGCAAAAGATAAATTTTGGGGTATTTGTTCACACCATAATATTATATTATTATATCCCCCATTTTTATTTGTTTCATAAATAAACAGGTGCTTTTGACGCATGTCTGCTATATATTACAAGTTACAGGTTCTTGGAGCGAAAACGGTGAAAAAGACAAAAAATGATACAAAAGAAAGACTTTTTACCAACAAATAGAAGGATCTTAGTCAAGCCTAGACAAAGAACAATCTACAATTAACAAGGCAACGTAAGGTCCAAGATGTCAAAGCGAACGGTTAAAAATCCACTACAAATGTTCACTGGAAATCTGGAAGAGAACCAGAAGCTAAATTGAGAAAAGATATAAAGAAGTAGAAAAGACAAAACCACCCAGAAAAAAACCAGAAAAAATCAGCCTTTGATGCCTCCACTTGGCCGCGGTTCCGCGGCCGTTATATGCCCGTGTCGGTGGATTTTGGTGGCGGTACGTGGAGCGTTGAATAGGTCTTTTTATTAGGGGGTATTTTTGTAAAAGCAGATATGCGGATCAATTGTAACCTAGGGTTTCTATCTCTTATAAATAGAAGCCCAAATCATTGTATTCTTTTTATGCCTTCCTTCATTAATAAATTTTAGAATTCTTTTGGAGAGTATCGGTGCCTCTTTTCACTTCATGAATTCAGATCTGACAACCCTGCGTTGATGTTTGGAGAGAGCTATCTGTAAGTAGTTTTATTTAATTACTCTAGTTTTGATTTTAATTCCTTGCCTTAGATGTTAGCTTTGGAGAAGGCTTTTGAGAGATAAGATCTCTCATCCCTTTCTTACCCATCACATATAATCAATAGGACTCCATGCATACACGCACGCACCGCGCCCTACGGCACCCTATCCCTCGAGGTAGCGGTGATACCGTAGTATAAAGGCCCGGTTGCGCGCGTTTTCCATGGAGGTTAGGGTAAGGATCTCTAAATGAAGGACAAGAACCTAGAGGAAGGAACACCTTCCCGAATGGATCTAATCCCTTTATTGATAATTACCATAACTCCTCTTAGATCCTAATTTGGGTATAGAAAGCGTTGAGATTTATTTACATTTCCAAACCATTCCTAAACCTAACCCTAGCAAGACTAGATCTAGATAATCTTAAATAGATAGATTTAGATTTTAGATTTAATAATCAATTCGAACACCCTTCGGAATTAGCTCGTTAGCGCAATTAGGAAATTCACAACATCCCTGTGGACCGACCCGTACTCACCGGCTAGCTACATACGACGCCGTTCTTAATTGCGGTTAATAGATAGTTTTTGAGATCAGTCATAAGTGTGTCATAATATCAAACAATAGTAATAATCAGGATGTAACCAAATATGCAGGCATGAATATAAATCAACAACATGAATATAAACAGTGAGGTGTGTATATGTATGTGAAGTGCGATGAGTAATCTAAACTGTGCTACTGGGCTATCTATTCTAAAAGTCTTTGAAATCAATTTAATAGAATCGTCGATGCAACTCAATAGTATCTCATGCGTGCCCGGGACCACGTTCAAGACTCTCAGGCTGAATCCGAGACGTGCCGCTAGGCAGTAAACAGGTAACATGTACAGATGAATGATGTCAGCGGCATCATCCCGGGGCTGGCCTAGCCCGTAAAGACTGATCAGTATAAGCATCGAACTGTCGAGTTACAAGTCAGGTTTAATTATTAATTTCCCCTTACCCCCAAGGTTATGTGTTCAATTCAGGTATTGATAATATGGAACTAATGCCAACACAGGATCAAGCAGGTACAGCTTTGTCTATGTGGACAACAGGTTTCGTCCGTCAGGACAATAAGTCAGGATTGTCGGCATTAGTACAAGATCAAGTATCAAGTCAAGTAGTGTATCAGAGCATGTCATGTGGTGCATATGTATCAAAGGGATACCAAATGTGAAACGGTAAACGATATCGGGATCACGGTAAATAGTGCTGATATCAGGATGCATATGTGTCTATCTGTAATAACCTATATATATCCATGACTACTATTATACAAGATAGATAACATGTCATGATAATATAATAGTGAAATGACATCAGGGTGTTCCGGCATGTAATTAGATATGCGATTGTCAGTACGGAGACGTACGGGTATCGTAAAACGGTAAAACTATAACATGATATGCATAATTAAAATACATGTAATATTTTTATTCATATGGATATAAATATAGTAGCATGGCATGTAGCAAGATAAACTTGCCTCGGAAACAACGGTTGATGTGCAGGCGGTTCAGTGCGACACGACACGATATGGTGCGTGAAGTGGTACGACATGGTGCTGGGACTTGCGGTGACACGGGACTAATGCAATGGTGGCACACAAGTGGCATGAGCTGAGCACAAAACAGGCATGGCATGGCACAGGAGTAGGACACATGGCGTGACACGGTCTGGGTACGGTGATGACACGGTCATGGCATGGTCTGGGTCTGGTGCATGGTCTAGTGGTGGTCTAGTCATGATCTGGTGGATGGTCTGGTCGCGATCTGGTCGCGATCTGGTGCATGGTCTGGTGGTCTTCTGGTCGCGGTTTGGTCGCGATCTGGTGCATGGTCTGGTGTTGGTCTGGTCAAGGTCCGGTCGCGATCTGGTGCATGGTCTGATGGTGGTCTGGTAGTGGTCTGTTGGTGGCACGGTCGTGACATGGTGATGGCATGGTCGTGATCCGGTAGTGGCACGGTCAAGGCGTGGAAGTGGTGATGGTATGATTGTTGTTGTGGTGGTACTGTGGTGATGGTATGGTCCGTCTGGATCGTCGGCGACGTGCGCGACTCCGGTGACGGTCGGAAAAATAAGAATCAAGAAAAAAAAGAAAAGAAAGAAAGAAAAGAAGGAGGAGAAGAAGAATGGGTTGGCTTATGGATTCAGGAGACAGAGAAGACAAGGAGGTGACGACAGCGACGATGGGCAGCCGGCGAAGTTTACGGAGATGGGTTCATGGGTTTCTGCAGTTGCTGGAAAATTTATCGGGGCTATAGGGATGGCTGTGGTGTCAGTTTAAGGCGTCGGGGAGAGGAAAGAGGTGAGGAGAAGAGGTCAGGAAGGTGTCGATGAGATGATCGGCGGCGAAGGGTTCGTAGGGTTGCAGGTTGTAAAGTTGTGGGTTTGTGTCGTGGGTTGTGGTGTATGAGTGTAGAGACTGCTCGGGAATGGAAGAGGAGGTTAGTGGTGATGGTGGTGATGAGGGCGGCGAGACGAGGGTGGCGATGGGTAAGGTTTGGGTTCAGGTGTTTCTTGGGTTGCTAGGGGTTTAGGTCGTCAGGGTTATGGGTAGGTCAAGGGTGTGGTGACAAGGGCGAGGAGGTGATGAAGGTTAGGTCAGGACGGTCGTGGGGAGGTCGGCGACAAAGGCTTGGGTTAGGCATGGGTTTCTCGTGGCGAGCGGCAGGGAAAGAGAAGAAAGAAGGAGAGAGAGATATGTGTTGGTTATTAGGTTTAGATATTATATATATATATATATATATTATATATATATATATTATATATATATATATATTATATATATATATATATATTATATATATATATATATTATATATATATATAAAGGGGGGAGAGAGAGAGAGGGGTAGGATAGAGAGAGATAGAATTAAGAGAGAGAGGCTGGAGAGAATATTATTAGTTATGAAATATTATATATATATATATATATAAGTATACTATTATATGTTTAGGATTATAATATATATATATATATATATATATATATATATATATTCTGGGTTTAAACGGTTATTACAAAAATACTCTGAAAACTATCCGGGTCTCCTCTAAAATTCTAGTTTTAAAATATGGATAATATACGTATCAACCAAAACCATAATGCGATGTTCGGTTAAAGAAAATGTATACCCCAAAAAACGGATACACGTAAATGCACGTAGCGATCCAAACGAGTCTGTTTTATCAAACTGGACATGAACACGATGTCTGGATGCAGCCATAGGGTATGGGGTATAATACAAGCCATGCTAGATATTTAAAATATTATATTTGGTTATATTTGTATTATTTAAAATATATGCAGATGCCAAATATATGATACAGGTATATAGAGCATATATGTGTGCACGGATCCTTCGTACTAGCAAGGATATGACGTAATCTAGAACCAAAACGGGTTTCAAGCATGCGGGTCGGGTCGGATACAACCACAGATACCAAATGTACTATCCGAACCCAAAACAAATAATAATCAAGAAACAGTCACAAGATTAGGAAATACTCAAATAAATTATGATATAAATGAACTAGGGTGTTACACAAAGACACTGAAGGGGATTAGTATCGGTAAACATGATTCAATAAAGAAGATATTGATAACTATAGATTCAAGACCGGTAAGGTAGTAATGTGGAGAACATGTTCCTAATTCCGGGTTTTCTGGTTAGTGTATTGGGTTCAATACCCAACTACAAAAGAACCAAACCCGACTAACCTTAAATCCTAGGGTTCTGATACCAAATAAACTCTGTCATGCCCCGCTTCCCAAAATACATGAATATGGCACGTGACAGAGCCAACCATGCTACTTATGGTTAGGAAAAATCCCTCCATAGTCACATTACGACTGTCAATCAGATATCAAGAACAGTAAATAAAATTCAACTAACACATGTCTATTTGCCACAGTAAAATAAAAGTCAAGAAATGCATATAGTGTAAGCCAATGTCGCACACCCTGCGGTTTGCGGGGAGGCGGAATTTTAAAAAAACGATGATATTTGACTACGCAACACCGGCTAAAACTCCAGGATCTTTACTAAAGCCTTAACTAGCTAATCTATCTAGAGGTTTAATTACTCTGTTAGAATGTTATACCTCTAAGATACGGTCCTTCGAGTCTTTTAGTGCTCCTCTCTAAGGCTCCTCGGTGATCGGATCGGGCTAGCTCCATCGGCCTTCTTGCATCAAAGATGATCCACCGCGAGAGAATGTGCTCCAAACTTCAACCTCTAAATGAGGTAACTAAGGTAGATGGTTCGCTAATCCAACTAGCCTAGGAGATGTAGAATGACTAATGGATTTTTTAGTCTCACTAAACCCTTGGCTCACAACACATGTAAAGGTTAGAGTTTAGTCTTTGAGGAAGAAGGAGATGGAGGAACCAAGAGAGAGAATGAGAGAGTGAAAATGAATAACCATCAAGTTGGCTAAGTGTGGAGAATGGCTAATATATCATACACTCACTCATTGAGCCATGGAATAAAACACAATATAAAAAACCTCCCATGCCTCAATAGTGAGTCAAGATGAATATAATAAACATAATAGCCATGCTTCACCATGCCATCAAAGTCTCCTCCATTTCCACCTCATTAATCCATTTAAGTAAATGGATAAAACTAATAATGAGGTGGCTCCTTCTAGAAGTATGCATTGCCAAATTACAATAATGCCCCTCACCGTATATACATATCCGTATCCGTATTCCGAACGGATACACTGAGACAATAACAATCCAATAATACAATATTAGGATCCGGCTTAAACTAATGCCCACTAGTATTGTCCGCCCGATCAGCATCCGTATACAAGTACGCGTACGTGATCGAAGCCCGGCCATAAAACTATACGACGTCTACATCAATTGCCTGAAGCAGAGAAACCCTCTGTGTGGGACTCTAAAGACTCGACAGTACGCCGACAGTGGGTTTAACCACAAGTCCATCAGTGGTACTAGCTGCACGTAACAGCTACCCAGGTATCTGTCGAGAAGAAGACCGATGAGCAAACTCATTCGAACTCCTACTGAGCCTATCGGTGACAATCTCCGTACAGTCCGGTCTGTTCGTCTGAGATACTCTCATATCCGCCTAGGGGGATGGTAAACGTCAGACCCCTAACAACGTGATAAGTCGTGCCGGAGGAGAGCCTAATACACCATGAGAAACTACTGGAGTACCCTACCAGTATTTCTCGACTGCCCTGGCCAGGGACTCTGTGTAATGGCTTTCCGAACACTGCGCGATATCAACCCCCAATTCCAGGAGAGACAAATCCTATCTGATCGCTACTGTCTCCAAGTGCTTTGGAACTACACCCAACTACTACCTGTTTGCATGACTCCTTTGAGCGCGGTAGGGTAGTAATCTAAGTGCGGTGGGAACACACTCAAGACGAAGTAGCGATGGCAAGTCAACGGATTAAGCCGTACTCATACCACCTGGGAACTGCTACCTGACGATAGGTATACTACCAACCAGCAGTTCCCGACGAGTCATGTCCAGTGTAACTCATAACCTAATGAGCACCTGCATACCAACTCTAGTACGTCATACTAATAGCTGTGGGACAGACCATATCCCCTGCTGGGATGAGAAGCGTATACACTAGTCTACTCCGGAGTATCGATGCCCCGTTTCGATAATCCAACGACTAGGGACCTGTATAAGGATGTGCTTATAGACTACCCAGCACAATACTGGTAGTCAAGAAAAGATCCTAAGGGCTCTACCAATATGTATAAGCGATATGCTAAAAGAAACACATGCACATGTTGAGGTAGAATCAAACCAGGTAGCATACTACCATAGCGAGCAAGACTGTTATTATAACTGTGAATATCCCAAGTATCCAATATGTAATATACAATCCAGTATAATACAATAATGGCCTCTAAGGCATATATCACTAACAATCACCCACTTGCACTAAGACCATGTATTGGCATATCGCAGACCTATCATCTCGATTAGCCGCTGGAATGGAGTCTGAGGGATGGCCTTTGTGAGTGGATCTGCAGTGTTGTTCTCTATCTCTACTCTCCGCACCTCGATCTCCTATCGATCAATGATCTTCCTGATCAGGTGGAACCGTCTCAGGATGTGTCTAGACTTCTGATGGGACCTTGGTTCCTTCGCCAAAGCTATAGCACCGTTGTTGTCACAATACAAAAGTATTGGATCGACAATGGATGGAACCACCTGAACCTCTGTCACAAACTTCCTGATCCAAACTGCTTCCTTTGTGGCATCACAGGCAGCAATATACTCTACTTCTATAGTCGAGTCAGCAACGGTTTCCTGCTTGGAGCTCTTCCAAACAACCGCCCCTCCATTAAGGGTAAAGACATGACCCGACATGGACTTGGAGTCATCCTTATCACTGTGGAAGATGGAGTCGGCGAAGGTCTTGATCTGGAGGTCTTCCCTGCCGTACACCAAGAACATCTCCTTAGTCTTTCTCAGGTACTTGAGAATGTTCTTCACTGCTATCCAGTGCATCTCCCCTGGGTTTAACTGATACCGGCTTACAACGATCATGGCGTATGCTACATCTGGTCTGGTACACAACATCGCATACATTATAGAGACTACCGCTGAAGCGTAGGGTATAATAGACATGCGAGCCCTTTCCAAATCAGTCTTGAGAGACATCTTTTTGGAGAGGGTGATTCCGTGACAAGCCGGTAGATTACCGTGCTTAGAATCTTCCATACTGAATTGTTTCAGTATTGTGTCGATGTACCTTGACTGTGAAAGTCCCAACATCCGTTTAGATCTGTCACGATAGATCTGGATCCCCGGAATGTAGGAGGCATCACCCAGGTCCTTCATGGAGAACCTTTGTGATAAGAATCCCTTGATCGATTGTAGCATAGGAATGTCATTTTCTATCAAGAGAATGTCATTCACGTACAGGACGGGGAATACCACACTTCTCACTACAATTTTACTATATATGCATGGTTCATCTGGATTTTTGATAAAGTCGAATTTCTTGACCGTCACATCAAAACAGATGTTCCAACTCCGCGATGCCAGTTTTAGCCTATAAATGGACTTAAGCAACTTGCACACTTTCCCGCTGCTCCAACTCTGAATGAAACCCTCTGGCAGATCCATATAGACGCACTCTTCCAAATTACCATTTAGAAAAGCGGTCTTTACGTCCATCTGCCAGATTTCATAATCGTGGAAGGAAGCAATGGCAAGAAAGATCCGAATGGATTTGAGCACAGCCACTGGAGAAAATGTTTCATCATAGTCCAAACCAGGTCTTTGACGAAAACCTTTTGCAACAAGTCTAGCATTATAGGTTTCAACCTGTCCATCTACACCAATCTTCTTTCTGAAGATCCATTTGCAGCCTACGGGTTTTACCCTTCTGGAGCAATGTCCAAAGTCCATACTTTGTTGGTGTATATGGACTCCATTTCGGTCTGCATTGCATCCAGCCATTTTACCGAGTCTCTGCTCTGAATGGCTTGCTGGAAGCTAGTTGGCTCATCATCGTCGATGATGCAATCCTCTCTATCCCCGTCTATGAGGAAACCGTAGTATCTCTCGTGCAGATGAGATAGCCTACTAGTTCTGCGGAGTGGCGCAGGTATGTCAGGTTCTTTCAAAACGTCTGGTTTCACCATGCTTTCAGTAATAGTTTGCGGTTCTGGAATTTCTTCCCGTTCTATTGCGCTCCCACTTATCTGATTTTCTAAAAATTCAGTTTCCAAGAAGTGAGCATGCCGAGAAACAAAAAAAATTTGTTCCTTTGCATAATAGAAAAGATACCCCCTGGAGTTCTTTGGATATGCCACAAACTTACACAATACTAAGCGTGCCTCAAGCTTATCCGCATGCTGCTTTTTTACAAAAGCTGGACATCCCCATGTCTTAAGGTACTTAAGATAGGGTTTCTTCCCACTCCACATCTGATATGGTGTGGTAGGCACTGACTTAGTAGGAACCTTGTTCAAAAGTTATGCAGCAGATTCTAGTGCATAGCCCTAGAAGAATCACAGTAACTCAGCATTACTCATCATGGAATGAACCATATCCAATAGGGTTCTATTCTACCTTTCTGATACACCGTTGTGCTGAGATGTGTATGGAGGAGTAAGCTGAAAGAGAATTCCATTCTCTTTTAAGTAACCCAGGAACTCGGTACTTAAGTATTCACCACCTCGATCAGATCTCAATGTCTTGATACTTTTGCCGGTTTGTTTTCCACTTCATTCTTGTATTCCCGAAATTTCTTAGAGGCCTCGGATTTATGTTTCATCAAGAATACATGTCCATACCTTGAGAAATTATCCGTAAAAGCAATGAAGTAGGAATAACGACTTCTCGCATATGTAGACATTGGACCACACAGATCATTGTGTATGAGTCCCAAGAGCTCGCTCGCTCTTACTCCGTGTCCAGTGAACAGAGTTTTTATCATTTTACCTTTGAGACATGATTGACAAGTTGCATAAGACTGATATTCGAATGGATCCAAATATCTCTCTCTATGTAATTTCGTCAACCGTATTTCATTGATGTGACCCAGTTTACAATGCCATAAGAAAGCCTGATTTAATTCCGGAGACTTTCGTTTTAAATGTGTTCTAGACGTTGAAAACCTGAGCTTGATTCAATACGTATATTCCGTTATCTAATGTGCCTGACCCAATCAAATTTTGATTTAGGTGGATGTGTACTACATCGCTTACAAATGTAAAATCATATCCTTCTTTAGAAATTAAAGATACAGATATGATATTACAGGCTAGACTAGGTACATACAAATAGTTACGTAAAATCAATATCTGCACACTTGTCAATCCCAGGTGATATTCCCCTACGGATTCAACTTCCACGCTCATTCCGTTAGCAACTCTGAGAGTCATATCACCTGCCTTGATAACTCTATGGTTTCTCAAAACCTGTAATGAATTACAGATATGAGATCTTGATCCGGTATCTAGTACCCAGGAAATAGAGTTAATAGATAAACAGTTTTCAATTACAAACACACTCGAAGCCGAAGCCACAACGTGGTTCGAATCCTGGCTTCTGGCTTTCCAAGCCCTGCAGTCGTTCTGACAATGCGCTTTCCTGTGACTACAAAGACATGCCTCCTTTCCTACTAGTAGCCCCAAAACTTTTGCCCTACCCTTTCCCTCTATCTTACTGACACCACTTATCGGCTTGGTGGAGGCCTTCTTCTTCTCTCTCTTGGCTTTCGTCTTGGATCTAGAAGAGGAAGATTTCCTAACAAGTAGAGCGAGTGTCTCTCTGGATTCTTTCAGGGTGCCCTCTGAGCTCCTCAATAAATTGAGGAGACTTGGAAGTGTAACTTCCTTTCTTTGAATTTTGCAATTCAAGATAAACTGGACGTAAGTAGAAGGTAGGGACTGTAGAATCAAGTCAATACATAACTCGTTCTCCAACGTGGTCTCATGGTCCGTGAGCTCTTTAATATAGCTAATCATTGTAAGAACGTAGTCCCCTACAGATGACCCGACAGCCAACCTTGCTTGAAGCAATATCTTCGAGGTTTTATATCTTGCGATACGAGATTGCTCTTCATATAAAACTTTGGTATGGAGGAAGATGGAAGCTAAGTCTATCTTCTCATGCTACCTCTGGTTTTCACTATCCATGGAGGATAACACGTGGCACTTGGCTCTCGCACAATCCTTTTCCCATATCAGACAGATATCCATATCCGCGACGGTGGAACTTAGACCTGGGACGGTGGGGGGTTTTGTAGTAAGGAGGTAGTCTAGATTGTCATAGGTAAGTGCCATCTGAACATACCGTAGCCAATCAATATAGTTTGACCCAGTCAAATTATTATCTAATAACCTATGTCTGGTCATAGGGGTCACTGCAAATAGGAGAGAGAGAAGAAACACTTAGCATGATACTCTTGCAAATTTAGATTGGTTATTAGTTTATCTAAACAGGATGGCTCCCACTGTTTCCTCGAATCCTTCCTCAAACCATAAAAGAAGACTTAGTCAGGATTAATCTCACTTTTACAATTCTTGCTTAACCTTTCATCCAAACTGGTGTCGGTACTTCGAGAGAGGTTTTCCAACGCTTTCGCGAAGTTCCTTAATTACATAATCTCTTTTCCCTGGAGGCGCAGCCCCGCTAACACCGTTCTAGACACCTACTTGGTTTATAATATTGATCGTTTAGTGAAAAATATTATTTATACATAACTTTTACTATAAATGGATATGTAAAGATTTAAACATATAAAATATATATAATACTAGATTCATGTAGATACACCGTACTAGTAAATATTTGATACAATCTCGCACCATATCGGGTTTCAAACATGCGGGTCGGGTCGGATAACGACTACTACTACTTGAATCATTCGCAACCAAATAGCAAAAGAATTAAAGAATTTTAAAGCAAGATTTAAAATACCAAATTATATTGTATAAACGTACTAGAGTATTACAGTTTTCTTACATTAAAACGATATCACTAATTAGAATCCTGGGTTACATGCCATGACCCCTTTTACTCATGTTTACAAGTTTCTATTCCATACCATTAATATGATATTACACGTTCCGGTCCAGTCAGCGTTTTATTTCGTGGTTGAGTTCACTGCCATGTTAGTTATAGACACGCGGGGTGTTGGGGTAGTTTGAGTGTGCATTCATTCAATAGGATCTCAGGAGTCCCGTTGCTGGCAGCTCGTACCGGGCTATATCGGTCACTTATTCATACAGCCCGTATAGGACTATATTGGTCATTGGAGCTCGTATCGGGCTATATCGGTCACTTGTTCATTAGCTGGTACCGGGCTTTAAACGGTCATATGTTACTATTGCCGGTACTGGGCTTTATACGATCACTTGTTCATTCCACAGTTGTGCTCGTGTTTCCTTGCCCCTGGGGTCCTACCCTTGGGAATGGAATACTTCTGCAGAGGTTGATGTACACATTCGAACTCATGATAGGATAGATTACCTTTCAGTGACTAAATAGGATATGACTTGACCGACTTGACATGTTTACATGCTTGTTTCTTATTATTATCATATCCATATATATATGTGCACACGGGCTTCACAACACTCACATATTCATACTATCACACACATAGACACCATTTACGTTGAGTGCTTGTTCGGATGTTTTGACATTACTGAGACTTTTCATTTCAGATTTAGAGACAGATTTTCAGGCCGAGCAGGATCAGAGCGATTATCAGGAGTTTGCCGAAGACCGGTAGTTGGTAGGGTTATGTCTCTTTTATTAGTATTTAGTATGTGTGTCCTCGCGGGACCTTAGGGTTTATGTGTCTCTTTTCGGATCTTGTAGTTATCTTAAACCTATTGTATCGGATCTTTATTTTGCATCTATTATCTTATAAACCTATTGTTAGAATTCTTTGTGGTTTCGTTGCAGCATGATTATCAGTGTTATCTATTCTGTTTTGGATTTTATATTGACAGGTTTAGCTAGACAGCCTTTATGTGACTATAGAAGGATCTTTTTTTTACCATAAGTAGCACAGCTGGTTTTCGTTGCTTTCCGTATTTCCGTATTTTAGAAAAGGGGCGTGACACAATCATACGTAGACATCTGACATCAAAATGATTTGCATCTAGCTGCAGATACTATGGGAAACACAATGGAATCTAGCACAGCCTAGTAGTTGTTTATTCTAGGCTCCTGCATCAGTGCATCCAACAGGGAATAATCCAAATACTAGGTCGTAGGATTTGCAATAGTCAACAGACAATACAGTTGTCTCACAGGCCGTACAAAATACAAAAACCTAAATAAAAGGAAACATTAATTCTGTGAGACAAGGCAAGACTCACGGCCTTGATAATTCAAATATTGTGCATAACTCCTAAGAACTTCTGTAAAGAAAATGAACTTGGTATAAATGGATTAGGTCATTTCTTACTTTGACCTAGCTTGCAGGTTATATTTATATATTGTGACTGCGGCTAACTTTAGGTGTACACAATAAAACTGTTCCAACAGAAACTCATATTCCAAAATGCACTAATTTCAAGAATGACCATCTCATCAAGCTAGCAAATTCAAGTGGAAAAGAACTTATATATTTAATTGGTTTTTGCAATACTCATATACTATTGCTTTTAGAATTTAGATGGATTCTACAATACATCAGAACATACAAGATATGTGACTTTGAAAATTTATGTGCATCAGGCCAAAAAACTAAACACATGAACATGTTCTTCAGGTAGATAAAACGAATTATATATCAATTAAAAATTAAAATATACACACTAAGTTTCCAACCTAATCTCTAGATATTCAGTTTCCAACCTCATCTCTAGATATTCTTAGCATATTTCCGTGATTTTGGAACGAAACATGGTCATCAATGTTTTTGAAGATCACTTATACTACTTCTGTTACCAATTTACCATAACAAAGTATATGAAAGAAGCAAAAAGGAAAAAGAAATGAACGTGTATCTTGAGGGCAGAACAAGTTTTCTTGTGCAAAAGCCTTACAAGATACAACCTTACTTAGGTACTAAAAATACAATTTCATATTTTTTGCATTTTTTTATGATAATGGAAAAAAGGCCACTGTTGCCATATTCTTCAAATGTATGCATGTGCTCTATAGATTATTCAGTGTTTTTGTTCCCGTTCTAGGGTCAGTATATGGAAGTAAGAACATGCATACCTTGACAGCAGAAAGGACGACTGCACAATTTGCATGTTGGAGACGAGGAGTAACTCGCTCCACTATGTTTTCAGCTTCACGGGCATCAGCTGCTTTGTATCTTGATAGGGCATCCAAAATGAACACTTGACCCCACCTACATGACATGCAGATCTTAATCATGATTCCACCCAATCTACTCAACGCCAAAGGCCAAACCTACAAATACACGAAAGTAAATAAACAAAAAGATGGAGAAAGCTATATGTTAAGAATAGTCAACCCTCCATATATATTAGTGGTCAATGGAAAATTTTGAAAGCCAAAAGTTAAAACCATATATGATGTTCTTGATTTCCCTCTCCCCCCATCATTTGTTAAACTCACCACTTAAACCCAAGCAAATACATTGCATGGGGAAAAACCTAACCCAAGCCACCACCAGGAGCAACAGATAAAAACCATTCTGCAAAAAGAGTAAATACTCCGTCTCCCTTGGACCCTCCTGAGGTGAAGGCATCCATCCAAATACCAACCCTAAAAAAATGAACTATCCCTTGAAATTGCCAGGAAAATATCATAGAGAAGAGAGACAAGTCTCTAGGTGAATAAGGCGCACTTAAGGGAGAGCTAGACAACTGATTCAGAGGCGCCATGGAATGGTACAAATAAAGAGGGTTTTAAGGAAGAGATACTGGAGAAGTAATGTGTCAAGGAGATGGGAGGAAGAGAGTTTTCAAGACAAAGTTAAGCATGTTCTGATTTTCAAGTTGTAGCGTATAACTCAAATAACCCAGAAATTAAAGGAATGAAAGCGAGATGTAGATACAACATCCACTAGTAAAATAGGGGGTTGCCCCTACGGATATTGGAATCCGTAGGGGCAGATTTAACCTGGCCCTACGGATTAATCCGTAGGGCTAAAAGGTTGCCCCTACGGGCACAGACGTCCAAGAATAAAAATATTAATTCTTAATTTGGTGTTTGCCCCTACGGAGCCGCAAACAAAGGACCTACGGGTATATCCGTAGGGGCAAGTAAATATCGATTTAACAAAAGCCCAGATCGATCGCCTACGCTCACTTTCTCTCTCTCTCTCTCGATCGCGCGCGAAAAAAATCCCCAAATCACCACGCCGTCGTCGCCACCGTCGTTCTCCTCGTCGCCACCGCCAGTTTCGTCGCCACCGCAGTTCTCGTCGCCACCGCGGTTCAGGTCGTCGCCACCGCCGTTCAGGTCGTCGCCCCAGCCCCAGCAGCAGCCGTTTAGGTGAGTAAATCTCGAGGTAAATTAAAGAATTTTTGGATTATTTTGGGATTAGGGTTCATGGCTGGGTCTGGGGTTGCGCGCGCGAGTTGGGGTTAGGCAGGGGTCGCGGTCGGGATCGGGGTCGGGGTAGGGTTAGGGTTGGGGTTGGGGTTTGGCTGCTGCTAGGGTGGGGCTGGGGTTAGGGTTTGCCTTAGGGTTGGTGTTGGGGTTTAGCTGGCCGCGCTGGGGTTAGGGTTAGGTTGGGGCTGGGCCGGGGGCTGGGGGCTGGGGCTGGGGCTGGGTTGGGGTTAAGTGGTGGGGAGTTGGAAAAAAACAAGAAAATGAAAGAGTAATGAATGTGAGAAATTAAGAATGAGAACAATTGCACAACAAATTTGTTGACAAGAAAATGAGAGAGTAATGAATGTGAGAAATTAAGAATGAGAACAATTGCACAAAAAAAGCTATGCTTGACTAGAGGGATGGTTCTATGTGCTTTCAGAGAGCAACTTGGGGTTAGGGTTAGGTGGATTGATGACAACAAAATACTATAATTTATAACTATATTACTCATATAATGTGTATGTCATGTGAAAGCTAGATGAAGGTCGAGGCAAGCACAATAAATTTGTTGGATGGGACAATGTCAATAGGAGCTAAATGCTATTTGGAAAAATAATAATTCAAAGACATAGTGGAGTTTCCGATTGATGGCATGGACTAGTTTGATATATGTAGTTGTTTGATTTATGAAAAAATGGGGAGACAACATGCATGTATGCATATAGGTAACATCTGCCAATATGCCATATCCAGACCGCAATCTATTTTTGCCTATTGGCTAATATAAAAATATCGGCCCGCGTATATGACATAATCAAAGTTGTTAAATTTTGATACGGTTTGTGTTTCGTTTTTTTATTTATCAGTTCTATCAATGTTGCGTATAACGCTTTATGATATCAGTATCCTACATTTGTAGTTTTAATTGTTGATTGTTATAGATGAATACCATTGCAATAATAGTTTTTGGTTGATGAATGCTATTGCAATGTAGGATGATCAGTTCTATCAATTTTGATCTCAATGGTTTAAAATCATGTTACACATACAACACGAATGCACAACAAACGCATAATTAGAGAGCGACTCGAGATATTCAGGTTAAAACCAATATATGATACTCGATTATAATATGAAACCTTCATATTCCCATCGATACTCATATATGAAACTAAAAGCGCCACTTAGTCCCCGTCTATCGGTTAACATACGTGCGATGCTCGTCGTGACCTAGAACTATACGAAAGTTGTTAAATATCGGACAGTATAGCTCGATACTAACAACCGTCGTATAGTCTACGCGATGAGAAAATTCAATCCTATGGTAACCCATAGATTTGTCCCGTGTGGACAAGTTAAGAATGTATAAAGCAAACGCCTTCATTCACTTGTGTTTTCATCCGTTTCGAGAGATTTCGTCGGTACCTTTCCGCTGGTTCTCCGTGTACAAAGATAGATTAGATGTTCATTTCAACGTTGTTTCACAGCTTTGAAATGATTATCTATTCTATTACAGTGTACTCGGAGAACAGCGGGGAGGTGCTGTCGAAATTTACTCGAAACGGTTGAAAGCACAAGTGATGGGCGTTCGCTCTATACATTCTTAATGGGATAGAAGCCTACCCCCGACAGCCGGAACACACACATACAAACGCATAATTAGAGAGCGATTCGAGATGTTCGGGTTAAAACCAATATATGATAATATGAAACCTTCATATTCCCATCGATACTCATATATGAAACTAAAAGCGCCACTTAGTCCCCGTCTATCGGTTAACATAACGTGCGATAATTTATTCTTTTCAACGACAAACGCACACACAAAGCATATACACGGATTTTCTCCTTTGTCAGTAACTATCCCGTTCTTATATTTCTCAATATAGTCAGCATAACCTACAATTTATATGTTATTCAGTCTAACATAGCCCATGAGTACGTCAGAGTTAAGGACTGGATGTATGTGGATTGGAAACAACGTATGCAACCTAAGTTTGTCGCAGGAGTTGCTGCTTTTCTTGAATTTGCACGCGCACATAATAAGATCATAATAGAGAAGATTCTCTGTCCGTGCGATAGATGTGGCAATAAGTACTGGCAGAAGGTAGAATTGGCAGAGCTTCATATTGTAAAACATGGGTTTACTAGACTTTATTCAAGTTGGAAATATCACGGGGAAGGAGAAGAATGCAGTACTGCGGTAGAAGAAGAAGGAGAACACGATAATGCGGCAGGAGAAGAAGAATTCGGTAATACGGCTGGAGACGGAAATTTATTTCCATCAGAAGAAATGGAGGATATGGTAGAGGCTGTCCTAGGTGAATCTATTCGTACCGAAGATGACATTCCTTCCGGTCAAGGACCGCGTGCGGATAAATATGAAAATTTCATGAATGATGCTAGGAAACCAATTTATGAGAATGCGAAGTATTCCACCCTCTCATGGTTCGTCCAACTTTTCCAGATTAAGTGCCTAAATGGATGGAGCAACAAGTCATTCACAATGCTTCTTTCGTTCTTGAAAGATTCTATGCCTCCGGGAAATAATGTGCCCGAAAGCTGGTACGAAGCCCAGAAAATGATGTCTGATTTGGGTCTAAAGTGCGAGAAGATTCAAGTATGTCCTAAAAATTACGTGTTGTACCGGAAAGAGAATTCAGATTTGAAAGAGTGTCCAACATGCGGAGAGGCCAGGTATAAGCCGAAAGATTCTGATAAGAAGCCTGATATACCTGTGAAGATAGCACGATATTTTCCCATAACACAGAGGCTACAGAGGCTATTCAAGTGCAAGAAAACAGCCGAGACAATGATTTGGCATCACCGTGCTCCTCCAAGCGAAAATGGAAAAATGAGCCATCCAAGAGATTCACCGGCATGGAAGGATTTCGATAGAAGGCACGCAATATTCAGTAGCGATCCTCGCAATGTCCGGCTCGGACTGGCTACCGATGGCTTCTGCCCATTCAACTATATGGCTGGAAGTCACAGTACATGGCCCGTTGTAATGATAATTTATAATCTGTCGCCTTGGTTGGCTATGGACCAATCATACTTTATGATGCCTCTTCTTATCGACGGACCAAACTCACCGGGGAACAATATCGACGTCTATCTCCGACCTCTGATCGAGGAGCTGAAAACTTTGTTCATTGATGGTGTAGAGACGTATGATTCAAACACAAATACAACCTTCATACTGCGTGCGGCTTTAATGTGGACAATTAATGACTTTCCTGCGTATGGAATGCTATCAGATTGGTCCGTACATGGTCACAAAGCATGTCCTCATTGCC
The DNA here is from genome assembly GCA_030015575.1 of Agapanthus africanus. Lineage (NCBI taxonomy): Eukaryota > Viridiplantae > Streptophyta > Magnoliopsida > Asparagales > Amaryllidaceae > Agapanthus > Agapanthus africanus. The sequence continues at coordinate 87,680,919 of JASDDO010000019.1, read as the reverse complement.
ATGAACACACAACATCAAAAATTTTGAATTTTAGCAGGAAGGTTTGTTATTGCGGCCATCGACGTTTTCTGCCTCCAGACCACCCCTATAGGTTAGACACGGTTCACTTTGATGGTCATCAGGAGCTTCTTGGAGCTCCATCCCCATTATCTGGAGAGGACGTGACTGCTAAATGGGATGGTTACAATAACGTGACCTTCGGGATGGATCCGACGAAACAGGTCAAACCACAATATTGGAACAAGTTAAGCATTTTCTTCGAGCTTCCGTACTGGTCTACAAATTCAGTGCGTCATTGTCTGGACGTCATGCATATAGAGAAGGGAGTATCAGAGCACATACTTAACTTGCTTCTGTGTAAAGACGGAAAATCGAAAGACAACATGAATACTCGGATGGATCTACAAGAGTGGGGAATAAGAAGTGAATTGCACCCTAGACCGGTAGCGGATAAACCGGGCAAGTTTGTACTTCCCAATACCGCTTATCATATGTCACAACCGGAGAAGAAAAGATTCCTGCAAGTGTTGCATGATTTGAAAGTCCTCACAGGTTTCTCAGGATCATTCAGCAAGAAAATAAAAATTGTGAAGGGCAAGATCGATGGGCTGAAAAGTCATGATCACCATGTTATCGTGGAGCACCTTCTTCCATTAGCCCTCAGGACTTTTCTCCCCGACTCGGTTGGTCTAGTAATCAACGACCTATGTTGTTTTTTCAGGGAGTTGTGTACTAAAACACTGGAGGTTGCGACGCTGGATAAATTAGAAAATTCTATTGCGTTGATACTTTGTAAGTTTGAGCGTATTTTCCCACCGTCATTTTTCGATATCATAATACACTTGACGGTTCATCTTGCAACTGAGGCGAAGTTAGCCGGACCAGTACAATATCGATGGATGTATCCCGTCGAGAGGTACGTGTAATTTTTCGTTTCGCGCAATTTATAAATTTATTGTTGTCATGTATGCCCGTATTTATTTATTCAACATATTCTCATTAGGTACCTCTACACTCTTAAGAAGTATATACGCAATAAAAATCGACCAGAGGGTTCTATCATGCAAGGTTATCTTCTTGATGAAGCAACCACATTTTGTTCCCGCTATCTGGACGAGAACATTGAGACAAGGCTTAACCGACCACGAAGAATTCAAGACGGGCCATATGGTAAAGCCGAGTATAAGAGGGTAGACACTATATTTATCAACAAGATATACCGGTTTATCTTGCTTAATTGCGCATATCTTGAACAAATTAGAGAGTAAGTTTTTTTGGATTAATTGTTATATCTGTGTTTGTGTGTGTATGAAATGACATAATATTAATGTCACAATTACTTGTCGAAAACAGAACTCATTTTAACGAGGTACGTGAGGGGCATCCTGATTGGAACGAAGAACGTTTGGAAAAATACCATCAGGATAATTTTTGTGATTGGGTCACAGATCATGTAAGTTATTCGAATAACATTTTATTGCTATCAGTTTTAATCTAAACTTGTATCGTTATGTATTTTGTCGTAAAATTTGTTTTGTTAGATCCACGATCCGAACTTGTCTGCATCATTTGAGAGTGATTCAAGATATTTAGCTCAATTTCCTAGTATGGAGGTTGCATATTACAAAGGATTTGGTGTCCTTGGATACAAATTCGAAGTTAAGGACATAGAAACATCTAGAACCATTCAGAATAGTGGGATTGCGACGGTAGGATCGGACGGTGTGATTTACTATGGGTACTTAAATTGTATACTCGGCATCCACTATCCCGGACGATCAGAACCCTTTTATATATTCCAGTGTACTTGGTACGATCCGCGAACCGATACGGACAGGTGGAGAAGCAGTCTTGGGACTTGGAAAGATGAATATGGATTGACCAGTGTGAACACACTTCGATTTTACGGTCAGGACGATTCGTTTATCTTTCCGAACCAAGCGTTCCAAGTATACTACTCACAGTGTTTGAAGCATCCGGGGTGGAGTGTTGTATACCGATGGAAACCTAGAGATGTCTACGATGTCCCAGAATACGAGGACAGCGATGAGGACGAAGAAGAGAGAAGGCTTAAAGTGCTCCGACCGTCTGTTTCAAAGGACGGGTTGTCTTCGACCGATCATGAAGTTACGTGGGTTAGAAATGACATCGACGATGAAATCCAAGTAGATATGTATGATGCGCCCACGAAACGAAAAAGGTTATCAGTAATATTATATTATTACTTCACATTTTACGCTCTAGATCATATATAGTCAATACTTTTAATGATTGTCTAATGCGTCCACGAACCGTTTATCTAGATTTGATGACGATGTCGGGAGCAGCGAGGGACGGCAGGAGCTCCAGCCGCGGCAGAGGCAGAGGCAGAGGCAGAGCGGTTCTGCCGCCCGGAGAGCTCCGTAGGGAGCTTCAGAGGGCCGGTCTGCACCCAGATCGGAGACCCCTTCGGATGCCTCCTTCCGTGTTGATTTGGCCACACCTCCAGGTATACTGCACGCATATCCATTTTGAATGTAATATTACAGATATTCATGCATGTTTATGTCAAAATTACTTATATTGTCAATGTTTGATTGTCTAGTTGTTGGTGATGCGTCCACATCTGGGACAGAGGCCACCCCCGCTCCTCCAGGTATGTTTATATATCATATAGTGTATGTATATTGATTTAGAATGCTATATCATAAATACACACATTCCTTTTGCTCTTACTTAGCAATTTTTATTATTGTCTACTGTAGGTGGTGACACCACCGCACCTGCGGGTATGTTTATATATCTTATAGTGCATGCATATTGATTTAGAACGTTATATTATTGATCTACACATTCTTTTTGCAATTACTTATATAATCTATTTTTAATTGTCTAATTATAGGTGGTGCGGCCACACCTTCCACAGGGGCCACTCCTGCCGCTTCCATACCCTCCGCATCGTCTGTAGGTTAGTATGAATAAATTTAAAATATTTATTCATTTTACATATGCTCTATAGAATAAATATGAACTTCATGGAAATTTAGCATCGATGTTTATTTTACAGTTGGAGGGGATGCGTCCGGGTCCGGGACCCCGGTTGTTCCTCACCGGAGGAACTATCGTCCCGCTCGTGCTGCTACTCGGGTCCAGGCTCGTGCGCTAGTCACCGGAGGTATATATCACACTTGAATTTTTGTTTAACCTTGATTTCTTAAAACAATTTTGTCTTATTATTGATTGTCTTGATATTTCGTGCAGACGCAGGGCCTCTCCATCCCCAGAGGGGGACTCGAGGCCCGAATCAGTCCCATAGGCTGAGGCCTGATAGAGCTAGGGGGGAGGCAGCATTCCCCCTATTTTTTACCCTTGACTATCGCTATACCGGTTCTCATGCCGAGAGGTTCGGCCGGTATTTGGGGGACGAGAGCCGGATCGTGAAGAACTATCCACTTCACGTTGAGTGAGGCGAGCAGCACCAGCGCTCATTCGCTCTCTTCTTTGATCAGGCTCGGGTATGTATTAATATATATTTTCATTTGATCTATCCAATATATTTATTATTAACACTTGCAATCTAATAACAATGTTTTTTTTGTATTTTCAGTTGGATTACGATTTTCAGCTTGTAGCCGACCCTGATCACCCGGGGAGGGTGCTCGACCTTCATGCTTTGTACAATGGCCTGATGAAGAACATGCAGGCCAAGGTCCGATACAACAGGAATGAGCTGAAGGCCGACTGCTACTCCCTGTGGATGGCGACCCCCGAGGCAGAGAGAGCGGCCCTCCTATCTACTCCGGCGTTTGCGAGAGTCGACGTAGAGACATGGCCTCTATTGTGTGCTTATTTCGACTCCCAACGTAAACAGGTATGTATTTTAAATTTAATTCATTATTTATGATATAATTTATTTCTTTGTGTTTCTTAATTAGAAAACTAAATGTTAATGCGTTGTGCAGAAACAGGCCGCTCAGAATACGGAGAACAGGAAGTCGGCGAAGAGGGGTCGCCCCACTTACACAGGTGGCTCGAGGAACATTACTCGAGCCATGGAGTTATCGGTAAATTAAGAGTTATTCTCTAATATTCTGCAATATTAAGAGTTATTCTCTAATATTTCTAATATTTCTAATATTAAGAGTTACTTTCTAATATTGCAGACATCTCGGACCGTGGCGTCAGGTGGTACACCGAGCGTGCTGTCCGCATATCTTGCCGTCCACGGCACCTCGACAGATCCCGCCACGGGCGAGCTTCGATATCCCGACGTCGCTACCCAGGAGTACTGCGTAAGTGTTAATATTTTTTCTACCCAAATTTGAAATTTTAGTTTTGGAAGGTTCAAGTTTAAATTTTATACTTATACTTTACTGCTTAATGTGGGTGTAGGAGCGGGTGGTTGAGCAGGCCCAGGCCTCGGGGATCGATTTTACCGGACAGAACGATCCGAGGCTGCTGACCCCAGTTCTGGACGCCGCACACGGAGGGCACCACGGAGGTTGGGAGAGAGGCCGGGGATTGGGCCCTAGCAGGGCCCATATGAGGTTGGACTCCACCCCGGCGGTTACTTCCTCCGTCTCCAGTGACCGGCATGTCCATCAGGAACTGGATAGCTTGAGGGCCACCGTTCAGGAGTTGAAGGAGATGCTGGTATGTATACTACTTTATAGTAAAATATCATTTCATATTATATACATATCAACATATCCATAATTAGTACGTAGCTTGAGCTTATTTGGTTTTAGACTTAAGTTTGATTAATCATACATACATATGTAATTAAAATAAACAACGCTTTTCTAAACTACATATCCAAACAGGGTTTCGAAATAACTTAATAATGATACGAATTCGAATAATACACAGTTCTTACACGCTTCTTACACACGTTATGTCCAGACGCGACAGGGTAGATCGGCCGAGCCTCCACATGCATCTCCTTCGGCTGCGGCTCCGCAAGCCACTACATCGGCTGCGGTTCCGCAGACAGCTCCTGTAGCTCCACTGCCCACTCAGACTCCCGCAGCCGCGGCTCCGCAAGCGGCTATCTCGACGGCGGCTGCGCAGACCACATCGCCAGCTCCACATGCCGCTCAGACTCCCGCTCGCGACGAATTGCAGAGTTTATTGACCAAGGAGCAGGCGCGCGTTATTCTATCGTTATTCAGAAGTGGAGCTGGACCGAGCTAGGGTAGATTTTTGGTTCTTATTTTTTGAAACATGTATTTATTTATATCATACACATTGTACTACATTTTGAAACGATATTGATATTGGTTTGTATTTATATCATATTCAGTTTTTGGGTTTCTTTTGTATATTATATATATGCGTGAGATGTGATTATGAATACTGCAATATATGATTTGATTGATGTATATATTATTGTGCACAGGGCGGGAAAAAATCAAGCAGCCCATTTTTAAAAAAAAATACAGACAATATGTACCTACGGATTAATCCGTAGGCACACATATTACCCCTACGGATATATCCGTAGGGGGAAAATATCAGCAGTAATTGATATTTCCCCCCTGATCTCAGTACCAGGGGGTTGGGAATGCCCCTACGGACATAGCCGTAGGGGCCACTGCCTATCCCCTACGGCGTTATCCGTAGGGGCAAAATATCAGGAATCCTGATATTTTGCCCCTACGGAAACGTACCTACGCACATATCCGTAGGGGGTAGTACATGAACCTACGGACATGTCCGTAGGTACAAGTAATATATTAAAAAAACCGTAAATAATATAAAATCTTATACCCTACGGCTTAATCCGTAGGGGCAACAGGACCTACACATAAATCCGTAGGGGCAAGAATTTGACCGTAGGGACAAGTTCAGAGTCTCAACTTGCACCTGCGGCCTTTGCACCTACGGGGTATTTTTTCGCCCCTACGCATATATCCGTAGGGGCAGTGGGTTGCCCCTACGCATATATCCGTAGAGGCAACCCTTATTTGTAGTAGTGATCTCCTATGACTTTGCCACAAACATGCCAGCTTTTAGTACTTTTTAGTTATTACTAAATTCTTTTGTCAACTGAGGGTAATTTATATCCATAAAGACTTCAAAATTTCGGCTTCTTCCATGAGCAACTACACTACGACAAATAAGGGTTGTCCCTACGGATTTAACCGTAGGAGCAAACCACTGCCCCTACGGATATATCCGTAGGGACAAGAAAATACCCTGTAGGTACAAACGCCGTAGGTGCAAGTCGAAGCCTTGAACTTGCCCCTACGGACTAAAAATTGCCCCTACGGAGTTATGTGTAGGTCCAGTTTTTCCTACGCATTAAACCGTAGGGACAAAAAATTTATTTTATTTACGGCTTTATAAAATAGATTAGATGTACCTACGGACTTATCCGTAGGGTCAAGTAGTGGCCCCTACGGATAAGTGCGTAGGTATATATCCGTAGAGGCAAAATATCAGGATACCTGATATTTTGTCCCTACGGATACCTGTGTAGGGACATTTACTTGTCCCTACGGATATATACGTAGGGGCAAGCTTAACCCCTAATACTGAGATCATAGGGGCAAAATATCAGGTATCCTGATATTTTGCCCCTACAGATAAATCTGTAGATACATAGTTGGGCCCTACGGATTAATCCGTAGGGGCAATGGTGGGCCCTACGGTTAAATCCATAGGTACGTATTATCAGGATTTTTTTTAAAAAAAAGGGCTGCCTATTTTTTTCTCGCCCTGTGCACAATAATATATACATCGATCATATATAAAATTAATTATCACGCAGAACATATATCGCAGTATTAATAATAAAAATCACGCATAATATACAAAAGAAACCAACAAGCAGAAAATGATATCAATATAAACACGCAAACACCACCAATATCAATATCGTCCAAAATGTAGCACAATATGTATCATATAAATAAATACATGTTTAAAATATAAGAATCAAAAGGCTACCCTAGCTCGGTCCAGCTCCACCTCTGATAAAATCCAGAATCTGGCGCGCCTGCTCCTCGGTCAATAAATCATGCAATGCGGAGCATGCGGGAGTCTGAGCAGGCTGTGGAGCTGGCGATGTGGTCTGCGCAGCTGCCGTCGAGATAGTGGCTTGTGGAGCCACGGCTGCGGGAGTCTGAGCGGGCGGTGGAGCTATAGGAGCTGTCTGCGGACCCGCAGCCGATGTAATGGCTTGTGGAGCCGCAGCCGAAGGAGATGCATGTGGAGGCTCGGCCGATGTACCCTGTCGCGTCTGGACCTACGTGTGTAATAAGCGAGTAAGAACTGTGTATTATTCGAATTCGTATCATTATCAAGTTATTTCGAAACCCCAATTTATGTATACTTAGGGACTTAGGCCTCATTTGGATATCTAGTTTGGAAAATCGTAGTTTATTTTAATTAGATATGTATGTATGATTAATCAAAACTAAGTCTACAACCAAATAAGTTCAGACTACGTACTAATATTGGATATGTTGCTATCTATAATACGACATAATATTTTACTATTAAGTAGTATACATACCAGCATCTCCTTCAACTCCTGAACGGTGGCCTTCAAGCTCTCCTGTTCCTGCTGGAAACGTCGCTCACTGGAGACGGAGGAAGTAACCGCCGGGGTGGAGTCCAACCTCATATGGGCCCTGCTAGGGCCCAGTCCCCGGCCTCTCTCCCAACCTCCCTGGTACCTTCCGTGTGTGGCGTCCAGGACTGGGGTCAGCAGCATCGGATCGCTCTGTCCGGTAAAATCAATCCCCGATGCCTCGGCCTGCTCAACCACCCTCTCCTACACCCACATTAACCAGTAAAATATAAGTATATCATTTAAATTTGAAACTTTTAAAACTAAAATTTCAAATAGGGGTTGAATAAACATTAACACTTACGCAATACTCCTGGATAGCGATGTCAGGGTATCGAAGCTCGCCCGTGGCGGAATCTATCGAGGTGCCGTGGACGACAAGATATGCGGACAGCACGCTCGGTGTACCACCTTGCGCCAGGGTCTGAGCTCTCTGCAATATTAGAAAATAACTCTTAATATTAGATATATTAGAAAATGACTCTTAATATTGCATTATATCACAAAGGCCGGTCTATTGTAATTTACCGATAACTCCATGGCTCGTGTAATATTCCTCGAGCCACCTGTATAAGTGGGGCGACCCCTCTTCGCCGACTTCCTATTCTCTATATTTTGAGCGGCATGTTTCTGCACAACACATTCACATTTAGTTTTCTAATTAAAGAACACAAAAAAATAAATTATATACTAAACAATGAATTACATTTAAAATACATACCTGTTTGCATTGAGAGTCGAAATATTCGTACAATAGAGGCCATGTCTCTACGTCGACTCTCGCAAAGGCCGGAGTAGATAGGAGGGCCGCTCTCTCTGCCTCGGGGGTCGCCATCCATAGAGAGTAGCAGTCGGCCTTCAGCTCATTCCTTTTGTATCGGACCTTGGTCTGCATGTTCTTCATCAGGCCATTGTACAGAGCATGAAGGTCGAGCACCCTCCCAGGGTGATCAGGGTCGGGTACAGGCTGAAAATCGTAATCTAACTGAAAATACAAAAAAAAAACATTTTTATTAGATTGCAAGTGTTAATAATAAAAAAGAGGGGGAATGTTGCCCCCCTAGCTTTGTCAGGCCTCAGCCTGTGGGACTGATTCGGGCCTCGAGTCTCCCTCTGGGGATGGGAAGGTCCTGCGTCTGTAAGAAATATCAAGACAATCAATATTAAGATAAAGTTGTATTAAGAAATCAAGGTTAAACGAAAATTGAAGTGTGATATATACCTCCGGTGACTAAAGCACGAGCCTGGGCCCGGGCAGCAGCACGAGCGGGACGATAGTTCCTCTGGTGAGGAACAGCCGGTGTCCCGGATGCGGACGCATCCCCTCCAACTAGAAAATAAACATTGACGCTAAATTTCTATGAAGTTCATATTTATTCTATAGAGAATATGTAAAATGAATAAATATTTTATATTTATTCATACTAACCTACAGACGATGCAGAGGGTACGGAAGTGGCAGGAGTGGCCCCTGCGGCAGATGTGGACGCACCACCTATAATTAGACAATTAGAAATAGATTATATAAGTAATTGCAAAAAGAATGTGTAAATTAATAATATAACATTCTAAATCAATATGCATGCACTATAGGATATATAAATATACCCGCAGGTGCGGTGGTGTCACCACCTACAGCTAGACAATAAAAAAATTACTATCTAAGTAGAGCAAAAGGAATGTGTGTATATTTATGATATAGCATTCTAAATCAATATACATGCACTATATGATATATAAATATACCTGGAGGTGCGGGAGTGGTCTCTGTCCCTGATGTGGACGCATCACCAACAACTAGACAATCAAATATTGACAATATAAGTAATTTTGACATGAACATGCATGAATATCTATAATATTACATTCAAAATGGATATGCGTGCAATATACCTGGAGGTGTGGCAAAGTCCACAAGGAAGGAGGCATCCGAAGGGGTCTCCGATCTGGGTGCAAGACCGGCCCTCTGAAGCTCCCTACGCAGCTTTCATCTGAAGGGGTCTTCTCGTCACATAGACTATACGACGATTGTTAGTATCGAGCTATACCGTCCGATATTTAACAACTTTCGTATAGTTCTATGTCACGACGAATATCGAATGTATGTTAACCGATAGACGGGGACTATGTGGCGCTTTTAGTTTCATATATGAGTATCGATGAGAATATGAAAGTTTCATATTATCATCGAGTATCATATATTGGTTTTAACTTGAACATCTTGAATCACTCTCTAATGATGCATTTGTTGTGTATTCTTATTGTGTGTATGTGTTTCGGCTGTCGGGAGTAAGATTTCTATCCCATTAAGAATATATAGAGCGAACATCTAATCTATCTTTGTACACGGAGAACCAGCGGAAAGGTACCGACGAAATATCTCGAAACGGATGAAAACACAAGTGAATGAAGGTGTTTGCTTTATACATTTCTAACTTATCCACACGGGACAAATCTATCGGTTATCATACGATTGAATCTTCTCGTCACATAGACTATACGACGGTTGTTAGTATCGAGCTATACCGTCTGATATTTAACAATCTTCGTATAGTTCTATGTCACGACGAATATCGCACGTATGTTAACCGATAGACGGGGACTAAGTGACGCTTTTAGTTTTATATATGAATATCGATGAGAATATGAAAGTTTCATATTATCATCGAGTATCATATATTGGTTTTAATTTGAAAATCTTGAATCACTCTCTAATGATGCGTTTGTTGTGTATTCTTATTGTATGTGTAACATAATTTTAAACTTATGAAATAATACTTGCTTAGTTACTTGTAAATTGCAACTTGAGAATAAGATATATGAAGAATTGAGCATTAAAGAACTAAGATGCATTAAACTTGAGATTGAGATACATACCTTCAATATAGAAAAGAAATCAATAAACAAGATGAATATAATATAAATTCAAATTGAAAGAATATATATCCTCCTTTCAAATGCAATTAAGTCTCGATAATACTGAAGATGTTACCAGAAAAACATCTTCTGCTAGCCTTCATGTATGAAGGGGGTGTGAGAAAATTGGGTACACGGTGTCAGAAAAGTTTTCTCCTGCCATGTGGCAATCAAAATTTAATTCTTCGTTATTTTTTTTATAACCACCGACACTGTTCAATTAACCTTCATGGAGTAGCACATACATATCGAACTTTCTTCCTTTCTATTTATCTAATGATATACGGATAGAAAATGTTCCGTATTAACAGCAAATCAACTTTGCAAGTATTTGATACATTTGCAAAAAGGTATTGAAATATGATGTTTTTTTTGTTTTATATTTGTCTTAGGCCTTATGTGTATGCATGCATGTGTGTGTGCATGTTTATGTAGAGAGGACAGTGCATATTTATGTATTAGGTCGTGCGTATGCGTGCATGTGTGGTGCATGTGTCCATAAAGAGAATGAAAGTGTAAATTTATGTATTAGGTTCTGCGTGTATGGGCGCGTGTATGTGTGCATGTCAGTGAAGAGAGGACGACACCACACAGGCTTGCTTACGGCAGGTCCATGTTTTTCGATTCCTACGAAGTTTTAGCATCTTAAGCAAGATCCATTGTTTTCATGTTGTTTACTTCCCTCAAATATTGCAATGTTTTACTTGCGCATCAACTAGTCTTTTATCTACGGCTGAACTTCGAACCGTATAAGTTACTTAACGATATCTTGCCTATTTATTAACTAGTTTAAAATTGTACAACTGAAAAATATAGCTATAATTGTTTGAAAATATAACTAAATTATTCTATCTCATGTAAGATCATGAATGAAGTTAGATAAGATAGAGTTGTTGTAACTTCTTTATATAGAGTGGTGCCTTTGTAATTGTATCAAAAGGTGTAATCTATGTCATTTTAAGAATTAAGAAATAGAGAAATAATATTGCCTCTTTTAATGGTATGAGAGCAGTGAATTATATACTCACTGATTCTATGAATTTCTCTGGTCCCTCATCCACTCCATTTCCCTCCACCAATATCTCATTAGCCCTAACCCTAACCCCAGCCCCAGCCCCAACCGAACCTTAAACCTAACCCCAACCCCAACCCCAACCCCAACCCCAACGGCAGCCGCAGCCCCAGCCCCAGCCCCAACCGCAACCCTAGCCGAACCCAACCCCAACCGCAACCCCAACCCCTAAAATAATCAAAAATTTCTTTAATTGAAGATTTAATTACTTACCTGTTCGATGGAGGAGACAATCGACAATCGGCGACGAGGAAGAACGGCGATGAGATCGGAAACGAGATCAGGAACGAGAGAGAGAGAACGGCGACGAGATCGGTGAGATCGGCGACGAGATCGGCGAGATCGGCGACGCGGCGACGAGAAAAGGGGATTTGGGAGTTTCGCGCGCTTGAGCGAGAGAGAAGAGAGATCGGCACGTAGGGAAATTATGTACATTTTCTATTAAATCCATATTTAGATGCCCCTACGGATTTGTCCGTAGGTCCTTGGTTTGCGGCTCCGTAGAGACAAATAACAAATTAAGATTTAAAAATTTTAAATTAAACGTTTTGCACCGTAGGGACAACCGTCTGACCCTACGGATTAATCCGTAGAGCCAAAATAAATCTGTCCCTACGGATTTCAATATCCGCAGGGGCAACCCCTATTTTAGTAGTGCTAGTAAACAGACCCGGACACAAACAGCATTCACTTAGATCACATAAAAAGTCAGCGGTCTGTGGTACACAAATGTTTTCACTTCTCACCAGTTGCCTTAAAAGGTGTACCATTAACTGTGCGAGATTCATCTTACTGCTAGTGTTGTATGCCATGATAAGCAATTCAAAATGGTAAAGTGCAAATCCACAGGCATGTAGATGCTAGAAGTTGCCTATAATAGTGAGCATATAGGTACAAACATACAATATTTGTGAAAAGGAGCATACTGAATTGACCCTTATGTCACTGCCATCCCTAGAGAATATCCACTGTACATGCTCATTTAATGAATATTCTTCTACATGAGAAGAGGTTTTTAATGGAAAAAGCAACACGAATGCCCTGCCCATGCATGAAATAACAATGCTTTCAAAAATTGCAGGTCAGACAAGAGGCACAAGCCTGTGAAAGTGCAAATCATGAGAACAAGGGATGCAATTGAATAATCTAATGAATGTATCATTACTGTGGGGAAAAGTAAACTAATAGCAATGACCGATCACATACTACTTCATACAATATTTATCGTTTTAGTGAATCAAAGGAATTCAATTAGTTCGTCAGTGTCGATGCATGGACTGTAGGTGCCTTTGCTGTGGATACATATTTGATGCATCTACAATTCAGTATATATTGTAGGATGTGTGCCTAAGAGAGTTCCACGGGTATTCTCGACGAATCCGGAAAATCCAATATGGTTACGTCTAGACGACAACGAAACCATGCAACGTACCTGTACATCCACCTCAGTTTGTGAAAAAACATACAGTATATTTATTATCCATGTCATGAACCCCTTTACCTGAGAGCTTTATCTTTGGTCAGTGGAGGTAACTATATATAATTATATAACGAGTTAACATGACATTCAACACTCCCCTCCTCACATGAGACTTCAGGCCACGTGGAAAGGATTTCATCGGAAGAACAATGGTGGTAAATAAATATATTTCTCTACTGACGAATTTGGAAGGACCTCTTTTGATAAATTGTGCGCTGATACCATGTCAAAACAATAAAATTAAAAACATAAGCTATTTGGTTGTGGGATAAATATATAATAAACCTTAACAAACAAGTTAATTGCTTTTTGCCTATCACCACTCATTACATTCATAGCAAGCCATCCCTCTTCTAGATTAAAACAGTGTTCAGCAAGAGTTAGGAAGACAGTATGACCGCACTGGTTGCATGTATTGGGTGATTGATTTTCATTCTTGAAAGATTTAAAGAAGAGAGAAAAAAGATTAGAGGATGTAATGGATAGATTGGACTAATACTAATCCTCCTCTTTATATAGGCAATGTCATTATGCTATTACATCCCTACTTATTATCTAATTACATATAAGAGATCCGTATACAATACGGGTATTCTAATACTCCCCATCGAGCTGGAGCATACATATCATATATGCTCAGCTTGTTACAAATAAAATGCACCATATATCTTCCTAAAGGTTTTGTGAATAAATTTGCAAACTAATGATCAGATTGAATATAGTAAGTATCGATGATCCATCTTCAATCTTCTCCCTCACGAAGTGGCAATCAACCCCGATGTATTTCGTTTGCTCATAAAATACATGATTAGAGGCGATATAGAATGCAGCCTTAATATCACAATATAGAGGCATAGAGGAAGTGGGTTCAAAGCTAGGCTCTCCAAGTAGAAAGCAGATCCATACGAGCTCACAAGTATTATTCGGTATGGCATGATACTCTGACTCAGCACAAGAACGAGACACTACACTCTGCTTCTTACTCTTCCAGGAGACCAATTTACCTCCTACGAACTCACAATATCCTGTGGTAGATCTGCTATCGGATGGAGACCCGACCCAATCTGCATCAGTGAAGCCTGTTAATCGAGAATGTCTATGATCTGAATAAAGGAGATCATTCCTGGAGCATTCTTCAAATATCAAAATATTCGAATCATTGCATCCCAATGATTCACTCAAGAATCGATCATGAATTGGCTCACAACGCCAACTGGATATGAGATATCGGGTTGAGTGACGGTGAGATAATCCAACTTACCGACCAATCGTCGATATCTTCTGGGATCATCAACCAAGTCAGCTTGTCCCGAAAGTAGCTTAGTATTAGGATCCATAAGAGACTCTAGGGGTCTGCACATAACAACGCCGCTTCAGTCAGCATATCAAAAACATACTTCCGTTGTGAGATGGAGATGCCATCCTTCGATCGAGCAATCTCGATACCCAAAAAGTATTTAAGGCTTCGAAGATCCTTAGTCTGAAGCTCTATTTGAAGATAGTGAATTAAACTGTGCAATACCAGCCACATTATCTTCAGTAATCACTATATCATCAACATATACCACCAAAAGAATGCGAAGACCATTGGTGTTATTACGGTATAATACAGAATGGTCATAGGCACACCGTCTGAGGCCAAACGAAATAACCACCTCAGTAAATTTCCCAAAATACACTCGAGGAGACTATTTCAAGCCATACAATGATTTCTTCAATCGACAAACTAGACCATACTCCTCCTAAACAACAAAACCAGGTGGTTGCTCCATATAGACCTTCTCTACCAAAGAACCATGAAGAAACGTATTCTTCATATCAAGCTGATACAACGGTCAATGATGAGCAGCTGCAAGAGACAATCAGACGAACAGAGGTCATCTTGGCCATGGGAAAAAAGGTCTCCTTATAATCAATGTCATAAGTCTGCGAATACCCTTTTAGCAACCAAACGTGCTTTTGTAACAACTCAAATTCTTGTGTACATAAATTTGATTAAAAGTTAATGTATATTTGGGGTTTTTACAATTTCTGTGAGTACTATAAGAATTTGATTTACTTTTGAACAGCAAGAAAGAGCTTGTAGCTCACTAGTAAGACCTTACCCTGCTGAACCAAAACACCAGAGTTCAAATCCCATTAGCCACACATTCTTTTTATTTAAAATTATTTTAATTTTTTAGAAGCCCAAGAGTCTATACATGCACAACCCATAAAACTAAGAGTCACAGCCTAAACGAACATGTGCACGAGGCTAGACTAAGAGTCAGGGACACGTGGCACCAATACGAGCCCCCACCTCATAAATCAGGCTGACGAGATCGTGACTCGGGCCGGCGTCGCCGGTCCAACTTGGACCAAACCCTATTTTTTTTAAACCCTGGCGACTCTTGGACTCCCTCCATAACTCCAGTATTGTTTATTCTCTGCACATTTATAGAGAATAATAAAACCCCTTTAATCACAATTTTAATACAAATTTAAATGCATTTTTATCACACCCTAACCCTAATTTTCCCTATAAATACCCACTCTATTTTTACACCACTTCACACTGAAATTTCCTACAAAAATTGTACAAAAATTCCAAGTTCTAGTTGTGTGCAAGTGGAGTTAACAAAGGGTGAACCTCCGATGAACTTCCGAGTAGATTCCGGCGATGAAACGACGTCCCTAAGCTCTCTTTAGGACCCCCTCTCTCCCCCTCTTGACCCCAAGCCAGTAAGCCCCCCTTCTCTCCGTCTTTTGCTATTCTCAAACTTTACCTTGTCAAAACGTGTCGGAAGCGGAGTTATCCGGCTTCCGGTTCTCTTCTCTTTTAAAATACAACTTTTTCTTAATAAAAAATCTATAAATTTTGATATATTATTTAGTAATCATTAACAAAGACAATAGAACAAGTTTGACATCAAAATAATAACTATAGCAAGTTTTATTCCACTTTTACATTAAAATACTTTCATGTTTCATTTCGACATACTTAAACTTTTTAAACCGTATTACCTTAGAAAACTCATGAGGTAATGACATATCTCCTCACAACACACATATCTAATATAGCCCGATAGAATTTGGGAACATAGATTTGGGAAAATACGACTTTTCATATAATTACCTTCAACTTATAAAACATTTTTCTATAGGAAGTGTATTTAACAAATCTTTGCAATTGTGCCTCTACAACCCATTTTGGGAAACCCGTTCGGTATGATGCGGATTATCGCATATTCTCGGGCCTAGTAGAATGAGATGCAGACCTCCGCAAAGAGCATACGATCTCGAAAGATTTTTAATACATTTTTCTTTAGAAAATGTGATTTCTATTATAAATAAAACCTATATTTTAATAAATATATATATATGTAATTAATATCAAAATATCTATTTTTAATATTTATAATATTCCACATTTCCAAAATTCAAGAAAAACATCCCATTTACAAGAAAATACCATACAATTCCAATATTTCAAATAAATTCCTTATAATTTAAAATCTAGGTCATATTCACTAGAAATTTCATATTGAATAAAAGAAACATCTATGAAAACTCTAAAGACGATAATAAAATACTTGAAGTGTATTTTGAAAATATAACAAAACTATTTTACATAAAAACCTCTCAAGTTATACTAAATTACAATAAGGACCCTAGTAAATATAGGTTTAAGCGGAACCAGTCTCTTGAGCCTCAGGGATGCCGAAGATATGGGTACTTGCCTATTTAAGGTAGACAACTTAACAAACGGTGTTATCAACACGGTAATTGTCTTTGAAAAAGACACAAATCCCGCCGTCCATGTGCAGCAGTTACCGATAGCACCAAAACATAATTCAAGACTTCAATTTCTTTTCTAATTGTCTGACTCAGACTGAGTATCAATATAATCAATCTGGCTTGAATATGATACAAGTATCAAACTACAATACAACATGGATCTAGAAATCCGTCTTTTCAATCTAATCAATCTATATGACCGAACCGAACCATGGATATATTTCATTTACATGATCATCCATTATATCCGTTCTATTACTGATATCATGGTTTTGGCAAGTCATCCATCTATACAATTATAATACAAGACAATACAATACAATCAATACAAATCAAGATATCGCGGGGTTTTATAAGGGGTAGATTGGTACGGAAGGTGTTAGAAGTGGCACGAGACTGCAACCATAAGACACCTAACCTGAATCTCCATTGTCGTTGTACCGTGGCTGAACGGTTCTTTATACTCCATATACCGTAGCCTCTGTTATAGTGAGACTCCTCTCGTATACACTGGTATCTTCTGTACCAAGTTACAAAGAACAGCGTTAACACTAAATAACAACAATAAACAGCTATATTCTATTCTGTCCATTCTATTCTTATTTATCTACGGGACTTACCGAGCGATTTGTTCGCTGACGACATTCTCTTTCTTCTTCTTTGGAATGTCGTTAGGTGATTCGGACTCACTGGAGATTGAGCCCACCAGCGAGGACTTGGACCAGCTAGTTTTCGACCCCGGGCTTTAGATTCCTTGTACATATTTACATTTCTGTATTTTCATTTCTGTTATGCCACTGTTTAGGATTGATTTCCATTCCATGTATTTACTTTTCAGATGTGTTGTAAAAAGAATGTTAATAAATAAAGTTGATGCTTGTTTACATCTTATCTCTTGTGTATATTTCATTTTATATTGCTTAGATACGCTTAGCGTGTTTACTTCTGAGTAAATACGTAGCGGCCTCGTCGTGTTCTCTGCCCATATACTGGGAAGCGAGGCGTGACAGGTTTTGTTGGTGGTCCATACAGGTCAACTCTGTGTGGACATACAGGTCAGCTCTGTATGGACATGTAGGTCAGTTCTGCGTGGACAACCTAAGAAATATAACACAAGAACCAGCAACTGAAAACATTCTTTACAATTCATATTCCTTGAATCTCATCATACTTTGAATCTGTCCTAACCCAAATTTTCTTCCAAGGTTATTGATTCCCCAAACAACACCAGCACGAATGTCAACAACACTCCCTCACCACTACCACTCACACCTTCTGTCGCTGCTCCGATCAACAAGCAGACGGTTCTGCTTGAGGCGATCCGCGACCTTCTGGAAGGACAGCAGTATCAGATTGCTATCCTGATGAACCGACCAGAGGCAGAAGCACCTGGGGTGAAGCAATTCAGGGCCTTGCATCCCAAACATTTTGCAGGAAAAGAGATCCCCTTAGAAGCTGAGGAATAGGCTCAAAGCATTGAAGATGACCTAGCAGCGGCACAAGCGCTAGAGATAGCTTGGGTTCGTGTTGCGAAGTAGCAGCTCACGGACAATGCACGGGTTTGGTGGAAGGCGGAAGAAAGCCGTCTCACCCAGCCGATCGAATGGAGGACTTTCCGTGATATATTCAATGCAAAGTACTTCCCGGAGACTGCACGCTTTGATATGGAACAGCAGTTCATCCATCTGCAATAAGGTTCAATGTGGACCAAGTCAGTAGATGAATATGACGTTGAGTTCACCATGCTCAGTCGGTAAGATACGTCTCAATATTTAGATTTTGAAATATAACATAATACACAGCTAACACAATGCCTTAATAGATTTGCGGCACACCTGATACCGACGGATGAGATCAGAGCCCGACGATTCCAATAAGGGTTAGATCTGGAGATCCAGGCCACATTAGCCACAGGAGATTTTCCAACCCACGAATCTGCTCTGAAAGCTGCCCGCCGTTATGAGGCAGTGGTAAAGATGAGGGGCAGACCTCAGTCTGCCGAAATGAAGCGTCCTGCCAACCAGATGGCAGGAGGAGCCTCTTCAAGGCCACCATTTGTGCTAAGGAGACCGGGAGTACCAAACAATCGGCCTAGCCCAGCCTTTTGTACCTATTGCAGGAGAGATAGACATCTGATGAAAGACTGCCAGTGTGCAAATCGCCTTTGCTTAGTCTGCGGCTCAGCTACTCTTGATATTGGGTCTTGTCCTCATAGACAAAACCCATATGTTGCACCCAGGCCAGCAATCACTTACCCGCAACGCCCAGCTATTCAGGCACCTGCTCCGAGACTTGCACTACCTGCTCCACCTACTCATGGACCGACTGCACCTCCTCCTTTTCAGTTCCATCAAGTTCAAAGGAACCTACCTTAAGGACCAAGGAACGGACAGAGGAATGCTCCTCCAGCAAGGAGGAATGTGCCGAAGCGACAGACTTTCACGATGTCTGTGGAATAGGCTGAAATCACCGGCCAAGTTATCACTGGTAACACTTCCCTTTTCGAATTCTCTTTTAATTAATAGACATTTCTATATATCTTTTCCCTTATACCTAAATCCCCATACCTTAGATACAATCTTAGTAGCCTCACTTCCTGCACTAGCACTATTCGATACTGGAGCATCTCATTGCTTTATGTCGCAACGGTTCTTCCGAACTCATGCGATACCAGTCGCATCTCTCGTATCCAGCTGGAATGTCAGTTTAGGGAACGGTGTTCTAAAGACAACAATGAGATACAGCCTGTGTACAGTGGTCGTCTGCAGTAGAGAATTCTATGCTGACTTCAAAATGCTGGACAGACCGAACTTCGATGTGGTTCTAGGTATGGATTGGCTCGGAACCTTCTATGCTGCCATCGACTGTCGTCAAAGAAGAGTAGTATTCGAGATTCCCGAGTATCCGGTCTTCTATTTCAAAAGTGGAGACCGTATCCTGGAGCCAAGTACTTACAAGGAAAAACCAAAGAAGGCAGTGATTGCAGCAATTCAAGCGGAGGAAGGATCAAAGCCAAAAGTAGTTCGAGAGTTCGACGATGTGTTTCCTGATGATATATCAGGTTTGCCTCCAATCGAGCTCTTGAATTCAGCATTGATTTAGTACTAGGAGCACAACCGGTGATCAAAGCACCGTATCGACTAAGTCCGGAAGGTTTAAAAGAGGTCCGAACTCAGTTGGACGAATTATTGGCGAAAGGATGGATTCATCCCAGCACTTCAAGTTAGGGATCTCCAGTTCTACTTGTGAAGAAGAAGGAAGGTTCATACAGAATGTGCATTGATTATAGAGCCTTGAACGAAATAATGATAAAGAACAAGTATCCACTCCCGCGCATCGACGATTTATTCGATCGGCTAAGTGGATCTTGTGTTTTCTCCAAATTGGATCTTCGTTCAGGTTATTATCAGGTGAAGTTCAAGAAGTCTGATATCCATAAAACGATATTCAGAACTCGCTATGGTCATTACAAATTTCTTGTGATGCCATTTGGAGTGACCAACACACCAGCAATATTCATGAACCTAATGAATCAATTTTTCCGAGAGTAACTAGACAGGTTTTTTGTCATTTTCATTGATGACATCCTGGTGTATTCAAAGAGTCGGAAAGAACACGCCGAACACTTGAGAATTGTCCTGGAAACTCTACGAAAACATCGCTCTATGCCAAATACAGCAAGTGTGAGTTTTGGCAAGATCAAGTCGGTTTTCTCGGACATATTGTATCAGGCGAAGGAATCTCTGTAGATCCAGCGAAAGTTTCAGCAGTAAGCGAATGGCCAACACCAAATTCAGTGAAGGACATTCGAAATTACTTGGGTCTGGCTGGATATTACAGAAGGTTCATTGAAGGATTTTCGAAGATAGCAATACCCCTGACCAAGCTCACACGTAAAAATGAAGACTTTGTGTGGTCAGAGGCATGCGAGCAAGCTTTCGTAGAACTCAAGTCAAGGTTGACATCAGTGCCTATTCTCGTCATACCGGATCAAACTGGAGGTTTTGAAGTGCATTGCGATGCATCCGGTAAGGGATTAGGATGCGTTCTACATCAGCACGGTAAAGTTGTGGCTTATACTTCAAGACAGCTGAAGATTCATGAGCGCAATTATCCGACGCATGATTTGGAGTTGGCAGCCGTAATCTTTGCTCTTAAGATTTGGCGCCATTACCTTCTTGGTGAACGAGTGAACATATACACAGATCACAAGAGTCTAAAATATGTGTTTACTCTGACGGAGCTTAATATACGGCAGAGAAGATGGTTAGAATTGATGGCGGATTTCGACATCAACCTGCAATATCACCCAGGGAAAGTGAATGTGGTACCAGATACCCTTAGTCGCCAACCATTAGCATTGAATCTCACCGCTCAGTGGAAGCTTCAACAAGACTTGCATCAGATGGAGATTGAAGTGATCATGCCAGGTAACACTTCAAATATGATGAACATACAAGTTTAATCTACTATTGTCAATCAGATCAAAGAAGGTCAAGCAAGTGATGCCAAGTGTTCAGTTGATAAAACTGCACATTTGTTATTACATTTTTCCTACTATTTCTATATTAGAAAATGTGTTTATTATAATATATGATACATATGAGGGTTTATCTGTAAAAATACTATTTTTCATGTGTTGATATATTATAATTAACATTTGGTAGGAAAATGTATACAAGAATACCATTGACCAAATCTTAATGGAAAAACTAATATATCAAACTCTACTAAATATTATTTGTTGAGTTATTGTGCAGAATTTGCAGGACTAAAATCAAGGGAATCAAAGTTATTAGAGCAACCTGCCTAATTAAGAAAGCAAACTAAGAAATCAATTCTGGCAGAAACAAAGAAAAGATTTCCAAATTCCAGAGGTTCCAGAGATCTCCACGTGTCATAAGGAGAAAAGCCCAGAAGAGAAAATCAAAAGATCCCTCTACTTGGCCGCGGATCCGCGGCCAAACCCCCCTCTTGGCCGCGGATCCGCCGCGGGCCAGAGGGTTCAGAAGGTGGGATTTTTTCTGTTGGATCATAACTAGTTGCTTCCAAATTTAGAAGCTAGATTTCTGGCTTTGGGACATAAATAAAGACCGAGAGCCTCTTGGAAAAATTATCAAGCCGACGAGATCACGAAGTCCAAGACGGCTCATGCATCCAGGCTGATCATCAACGGTTCATCTACCTCCTTAGAAGAGATCGAGAAGCAAACTAGTATTTGTAATCATTTTCTAAGGAATCAAAGTGTAATGAATATTGTTGATTAATAAAGGTAGCTCTTTTTCCTATTCTATTTCTTTGTAGTTTAATTATGCATTCTCTTTCCATCTCTTTTTCTCTCAACATGCGCGAGTAATTCTCCGTTTGTTAGGGTTCGTAGGATTAGGGTAGGTTAATGGATGATGAAAATACCTAAACTCTTTTTACGTCCTATAAAGTTTATAAACTTTATCAAAACAATCATTAACATTCTAATAGGGCGCGCTACCAATTCATTGTTAGTCTCGACCGCGATTAGAGATTAGATTAATAATTGTTTTGGTAAAGGCTAGATACGAACGGAGTTCCGTGTCGAGATAAGAGTTAAGAGTGGGATTCCTTTTCCCTCCAGAAACCCTAATCTACATGCATCACTGTTGTTTTAGTTTTAAATCTATTAAAGGATAAAAAAGGGTAATTTTTAATTAATCATCCATAACTACTAAATCCTAACGAACCCTACAAGCCCATTCTTATATTAACTACATCCATAAATAATCTAGATCTATATTTTGCATTAGTGCTTAACGTAGATCTAGAAACCATTCTACAATATTCTTTATCCCTCCTCTCTTTTTTCGACACATCTAAAGTAAGAATAAAAGATTCCACGTTTCCCAGAGGACGGCCCGTACTCATCTCGGTCTAGCTACACGCGACACCGTTATTGATTGCGATTAACTACAAACACACTTTTTCCAGAAAAACCAAATGGCGCCGTTGCCGGGGATACGTGCGTAATTTTTTTATTCTTACTATTTGTGTTGAATTCTTATACGATCTATATCATAATTAAAACAAAACTGCAAATTGCATATTTAACGATTTGTGCGTGAATTTTTGCAAGGAGATCTGGAGTCACAGACTTGAGGAAACAGGAGACAGAGACATTCTTAGAGATCCAGAGGAGCACGGAAGGGAACAAAGAAAATTTCATCAACAGATCTTTCCTTCTTGCGGCGGATCCGCGGCAAAGGAGGCATATACGGGGCGGAAGCGCGGCGGGCTAGGAGATCTAGGGTTCCAAACTTCCCCGGTATCTTTCCCAACTCTTTCTCTCTCCTCTAAAATCCAATAAAATCTATTTTCTATAGGATTCTTTGCAAAATAGCGCCGCTCAAAAATCTTTTTGCAAAAGTTTTGTGATTGGTTTGTTTTGCATATTTTAATACGGACTTTAAGGGGCAAAGACCAAATCCAGATTAGGTGGGGATTTCATCACCCTTCCTAAGCCCCATAAATCACAAACCGAGCATCTGCATCAACCCTACATTAATTTAAAAAATATCTAGACCAGACTCTAAGGACTGTCGCGCTCAATAAGGACAGAGGAAGGTCGTGGGTAATCTATCGCTTATCCGCATTACTTTTGTGGTGCCTAAGCAAGTGTGTCTAAGGCAAGTGATTACTTAATTAGGCCCGCTATTTTCGGTGATTCGTATAGTGGATACCTACCACTTACCTGGCACTTACCTGGCTACAAGAGTAGTAAAGAGGCGGTAGAGGATTGATCCTACGGCTTGTCCTTTGAAAGTCTAGGTGCGGTCTAGAGACTGGACCTAGGTAACCTTAGTTCTAGGGTTGTTTGTGCATTTTTGTGTGATTTGTCTTGAGTCCCACTTTTTTCAAAATAAACCAAGTTTAAAGCACACACACGCTGCCACTTGCACTAAACCCGCTTAGTGCATGCTCGGCTGGACACGGGATTCTAGTACCCGTCTTGTCCGCGTTCCTGCTATCGACTCCGAAGTC
Organism: Agapanthus africanus; assembly: GCA_030015575.1. Lineage (NCBI taxonomy): Eukaryota > Viridiplantae > Streptophyta > Magnoliopsida > Asparagales > Amaryllidaceae > Agapanthus > Agapanthus africanus. The sequence goes on along the minus strand of JASDDO010000019.1, from coordinate 87,657,108 downwards.
GGTGCTTCTTCATCTTCTTTTCCCCCACCACACACCATGACCGAGATGGACGGTACTCCATTAGATTATAACACCACGCTGCCACCACCCGTAGGTGTGCAGAATCCACCACGCATCTCTCTCCAAGAGAGATGCTATCATATCCGTGGTCCTCTTCTCACTTGTCTATCCATTCCACCAGCTAACGGGGATAATTTCGAAATTAAACCCTACTACATCAATCTGCTGCCCAAATTTCACGGGCTTGAGTCGGAAGACGCGTACGTTTTCATCACTAAATTTGAAAACGTATACGCAATGATGGGTACTTCACAACTAACTGTGGATGCTATGCGCTTGCGTCTTCTCCCATTCACTCTGTGCGACTTGGCAGAAAAATGGCTTTATAATACTGCCGCATACTCTATCACTAACTGGGATGAATTCGTAATTGCATTTCTTAAGAAGTTTTACCCAAACCATAAGACCGCCCGTGTTAGGAGCGAGATCAACCAGTTCACCCAGCTTCCTAATGAACTATTTTGGAAGTGCTTTGAACGTTTCAAAGATCTGCTTGTCCAATGTTCTCATCATGGAATCAATAGATAGGATTTATGCCGAATTATATATGAGGGCATTAATCCAACGACAAAGCAGATGCTTGAAACAATGTGTCAATGCAATTTCATGTCTAAAAATGACGGTGAAGCATGGAAATATCTGGAAGACCTCGCTGAAAACACTCTGTAGTGGGAAAGCGTAAGACCACCTTCATCTAGGGGAGGTATTCATCAGCTCGATATTTCCATCGCAGTAAAAACCGAAATGGCAGCGATGCAGAAGAAACTCGACGCTATTGAGAACAAATTCTCATCAGTCTCCCTAAATCAGGTAACGCTTCCCAAGACCGTCTGTGGTTGCTGTTCAGATCCTTCACACTTAACGGAAGAATGTCCTGTGAATGCATCGTTTCAAGGTCATGAGAAAACTAATGCTGCTTTTCAGCAGCGATCTAGAAACGATCCTTATTCTTCCACGTACAATCAAGGATGGAGGAATCATCCTAACTTTGCTTGGAACCAAAACCAACCCCAAAATCAAAATCAGTTCCAAAGTAATTATTAAAGACCTCCTCCACAGCAACCACAACCACAAAGTCAGCTCCCCTTTCAGTCACAAAATTTTCAAAATCCGGCCAACACTTCTACACCACAAGTGGCCGGTATTGACAACTCTTCACTCGCACAAACTTTGGATATGTTTATGAAACATACCATTCAAATGTCGGCTGAGATGAAGTTTTCTATTGATACCATAAAGCAAGATTCTGCCTCCCACGGCGAGAGTATTAAATCAATAGAAAACCAACTTGCACAGTTGAATACCGCAATGAGTGCGAGAGAGAAAGGGAAACTCCCATCTCAACCTATACCTAATCCTTGCCACTCACAAAATTATAATGTGAGTATCGTTACTATGTTGAGATCGGAAAAAGTGCTGAATAACCGAGTGGGTGAGCAATGTGATGATGTTAGTGACACCAATGATACCCCGGCTTCTTCTTCTTCCCCTAATTCATCTAGTCTCCCACCTTCATCCGAGCCTATTCTCCGTTTTCCCCAAGGCTCGAACCCTTCGCCCATTTTCTCGAATCTACCTAAAACGGTCCCCACTCCAATTCTGGGATCCACTCCATCCCCACAATCCTCTCCAATGTTGGACCAAACCCTTATTGATAAAGCACCTTATCCAAACAGGTTAAGGGGCAACAGACCAAATCCACAAATGGAGAAGATTGTGGAAATTTTTAAGCAAGTTAACATAAACATTCATCTCCTAGATGCTATTCAACAAGTTCCGTCATATGCGAAAATCCTAAAGGACTTGTGCACTAGGAAGAGAAAAGTTCAAGTGCCTAAAAAAGTTTTCCTTGCGAGTAATGTGAGCACTGCTTTTACACAACAACTACCCAAGAAACGAAAGGACCCCGGAAGTCCTACAATTTCTATTTCTATTGGGGGTAAAAATATCAATCATGCTCTACTCGATTTAGGTGCTATTGTTAACTTGCTTCCGTATTCTGTTTATGAGCAATTAGGGATCGGAGAGTTAAAAATGGCGCATTGCACTCTTCACATGGACGATCGATCTATCACCCAACTTAAGGGTGAGCTGTTAGTGTATATGCCCTAGGGGCCATTATTGTATCATACTAGGTTGTATATTACTAAATGGAAGCTTGGGATATTCATAGTTATATATATACAGTCTTGCTAAACATAGTAGTATGCTACTTGGTTTTGTCTACTTTAATATGTGCATATGTTTCTTGTAACGTATCACTTATACATATTAGTAGAGCCCATAGGTTCTTTGCTTGATTACCGGCGTTGTGATGGCAGTCACACTAGTGGGGTCTGGGTAGTCTATAAGCAACATCCTATACATGTCCCTAGTCGTAGGATTATCGAAATAGGGCATCGATATTCCAGAGTAGACTAGTGTGTACGCTTCTCATCCCAGTTGGGGAGATGGTCTGTCCCACAGCCATCAGTACGTCATACTGGAGATAGTATACAGGTGCTCGTTAGGTTATGGGTACACCGGACAGGACTCACGGGGGAACTGTTAGATGGTATTATACCCGTCGTCAGTTAACAGTTTCCAGGTGACATGAGTACAGCATAGTCCGCAGACTTAACACTGCTACTTCGCCTCGAATGTGTCCCACTGTTCTTAGATTGCTACCTTACCACGGCTCAAAGGAGTCGTGCAAACAGGTAGCGGTTGGGTGCAGTCCCGAGCACTTGGAGGCAGTAGTGGTTAGACAGGATTCGTCTCTCCCGGTATTGGGAGATGATATCGCGCTGTGTCAGAGAGCCATTACGCAAAGTCCCTGGCCAGGGCAAGCGAAATTTACTGGTAGGTTCCAGTAGTTTCTCAGGGTGTAATGGGCTACGCTCCGACACGACTTATACCGCTATTAGGGGACTGACGCTTGCCGCCCCCTAGGCTCGATATGCGATAGTCTTAGACGAACAGATCGGACTGTACGAAGATTGTCACATCAGGCTCAGTGGGAGTTCGGATGAGTTTTCTCATCGGCCTTCTTATCGACATCTACCTGGGGACCGTTACGTACAGCTAGTGCCGCTTGCGGTCTGTGGTTAAACCCACTGCCAGCGTAGTGTCGAGTCTTTAGAGTCCCACACAGAGAGTTTCCCTGCTCCAGGCGAAACGATATAGAGGTCGTATGGTTTTACGACAAGGGTTCGGACGCGTACGTGTGTTTACGCACGTACGACGTTCGGATAGTTTTTACTAGCCGGCTTTGGTTTAAGCCAGATTCTAGTATCGGGTTATTGGATTTATACAGTCTAAAGTTTTTCCGTGTTTTCACGGATTGTAGGGGCGTTCTCGTAATTTGTCGGGAAGCTTCTAGAAGCATGGTGACTTGGGGGGTAAGGTGGCATTGTCATTAAATGATATTGTGACTCATTATGTGTGATTCATCATGTAATTAATGCATTATTTAATGCTTAATGACTCACATAGTGAATCACTCATAATGCATTTATGTAGCATGATGAATAATCTCATTTTATTCATTTATTCATTTATTCATTATGCTTCATATATCAAGTGAGAAACAATATCATTATTCATTCTAATCTTCACCTTCTCTCTCCTCAAGCTCACTCTCTCTTCAAACCCTAACCCTAACCTCTCATGTGTTGAGATCAAGGGTTAGCTAGACTAATACATCCATAACCTCACTCTATATCCCCTAAGTAGCTTAGATTAGCACTTTGAGCAACCTAGTTATCTCAAGTTTAGAGATCAAGCTTGGAGAAGGAGCTTTCGGATGGATCGTCTTTGACTCGAGGAGGCCGTTGAGGTGCCGAGTTTCCAAGGAGCCTACGAGCAGTGGAGGACAGCGATGAAGACCCGAAGGACATGTAACGTGAGGTATAACTTCGAATCCAAGTAGTTAAACCTCTCGTAGTTATTTAGTAACGGTTTATATACGATTCATGCGCTCAAGTCCGTGTTACGAAGCTTTGATAATCGTTTTTCATATATTCCGCCTCCCCGCAAGTTCGTGGGGTGAGTGACATGGACTTACAGTGGTATCAGAGCCAACTAAACCATTACTAGCTTGTTAGCAACTAATTAGAAGTTCGATCGATGGAAAACACGAAAACGAAAACCCGGAACCCTATCAGTTTCTGTTAATTTTAAACGTGTCGAAAAAATATTTGATATGCCTTAAAATTCACAGCAGGAAAATATAAGAATACTGGGAAAATACGAGATCCTAACTCGGCAAGACGGCCGCGGATCCGCGGCAAGATGGTGCTTTTTGCCGCGGATCCGCGGCGTTGTCAACTCCGAGTTGACTCGGATTTTCACAGAAATTCATATTTTTTGGTTTTTTTTGTTTTCCTGTATATTCTGTTTCTACCCAGGTTACTTCAGTACAGGTTTGCTTTTGGGGTAGACACGGATAAAGGTAGTCGATCGATGTTCTAAATTAATTACTAATTGGGTTTTTATCTGTAATGTTTAATGTGTTCGTAAATCTCCCCTAACTGCTAGTATGTCGGTTGGCAGGGGGTTGCACATTTCTGAAATGTTTACTGATTGTGTTTATGGACTTGATTGGGATGTTGTGATGATTAGCCGGGGTTTGAGATGTGTTTTATATTCATTCATTCGATATAAATGTAATATGATGTAATATTCTTTTGCGGGGCGCATCCAGGTTGCGGTTGTAGCCACCGTTGTATTATTTCATTTTTACTGTTTTTGCTACTAGGATAGACCCAAGGTGGGGTGCACAAACTACCGGGTACGTTGAAGTGTTTAGTGGCCTACTCACGTTGTTGAGGGAGACCGCTTCACTTCGGGTACTTGGTGGGTAGTTTGCCGTACCCGTAGGGGTCTAGGGTGGGGTAATGGCTATTCATCACAACTGTGTAATCCGTCTTTTATTGCAGGCTCAAAGCAAATACGAATTACTAGTATATCCAATAAAGTTCATCAGTGATCTGGAATGCTTATTATTGCGTCTGACGAATGTACAATATCTATATATGATAGCTATTAGACGTCACTTATGTTTTACACCCGCGCTAGCCCAGCCCCCGCTCTGTCGTTAGTTAAGTAACCTAACGGGTGATGACGGGACCCAGTGGCGAATGCGGATGGCATAAAAGGACGTGGTATTTTCGTTGTTTTCTGCAAAGATAGGATAAATGATGGGACGCATTATAATAATGCAAAGAAAATAAACCAAAGATTAATCGTTGGAACAAATTTAAAATAAACCACTAGGTTATTTTTTAAAAAAGAGCAGAATTTTTAATTGCGGAGCTTTAACCACTCCTTTTTTAAAAAAAAGCTATCAGGTTCCTTCGGTTATATCAAGTTCACCACGTTCACGGTTTTGCCAAAACCATTCGTAGCCCTCCGTCATTTCATTTGGGTATTCAGTAGTATTTAAGCTATGTATTTTGACCTAACGCCAAGGCATAGTGTTTGGTAGCTGCTGGGTATTCATTTGTTGCATTGATAGATGTGTTAGTTTGGGACAGTCGTATTATCATTTTGGCCTAACGTCAAGGATATGTACGGATGGGTTCAAATTAACAAGAATAATGATGGGTAGAACTTAACATATGACTTATGACATTTTGACCTAACGCCAAGGTCATAAGAGCATGGGGCAAAAATCTATATCGGGAATTTCTAAAGAAACTGAAATTTGCAGAGAGAGCATACCATTTTGGAGTTTGATGAATGTTGGTAGGATTCCTTCAACATTATCATACGATGATATTTTGGATCCCGATCCTACTGTGAGTACATGCTACTTATCAGGAGATTCGTCACTTAACGATCAATGCTATAAACCAAGTAGGTGCCTAGAAAGGTGTCAGCGGGGTTACGCCCCCAGAGAAAAGAGGTTATTTAATTAAGGAATTTCGCGAAAGCGTTGGAAAACCTCTCTTGAAGTATCGACACTGGCCTGGCTGAACGGTTAAGCAAGTATTGTACGGTGAAAATTGTCCTGACTAATTCTTCTTTTATGGTTTAAGGAAGGATTCGAGAAACAGTGGGAGCCATCCAGTTTAGATAAACTAAAAACCAATCTAAACTTGCAACAGCATCATGCTAAAATGTTTTCTTCTCTTTCTCTCATTGCAACGACCTCGTGACCACACACAGGTTACATCTAGATAATAAATTGACTGAATCTGACTTATATGACCGGCAAAGGTCTGTCCAGATGTCCATTGCCTATGACAAGCTGGACCACCCTATTACTACTCAAGATCCCGCCGTCCCAGGTCCAGTTTCCACCGTCGCGGATATGGATATCCGTCAGACAAGGGAAAAGGATAAAATGAAAGCCAAGTGCCTCGTGTTTCAGTTGATGGTGTATACCAGAAGCAGCACAAGAAAATGGACTCAGTTTCCATCTTTCTCCATAACAAAGATTTATATGGAGAGCAATCTCATATCACAAGATATAAGACCTCGACCGAATTAATTCAAGCGAGGATGGCTATCAGGTCATCTGTAGAGGACAACGTCCTTACAATGACTAGCTATATTGATAAGCTCCAGGACCTAGAGACCACATTGGGAAACGGGTCAGATGCTGACTTGATTCTACAGTCTCTACCTTCTACCCTGAAGGAAACCAGGGAAGTAGAAGGAAAGAGAAGGGCAAAAGTTTCGGGACCGAATGTAGTAAAAGAGGGACATTCCTATTGTTATGGGATTGAGCATTGGCAGAAGGATTACAGGGCTTTGGAAGCCAGTAGCCAAGACACGAAGCATGTTGTGGCTTCGGCCTCAAGTGTGTTTGTAATTGAGAACTGTTTGTCTATTAACTCTACCTCCTGGGTACTAGATACCGGAGCAGGATCTCATATCTGTAATTCATTACATGCTTTGAGAAACCGTAGAGTTATAAAGGTAGGTGATTTGTCTGTCAGAGTTGCAAACGGAATGAGCGTGGACGCTGAATCCGTGGGAGAATATCGTCTAGGTTTGACAAGTGGGCAGATATTGATTCTACGTAACTGTCTGTATGTACCTAGTATGACTTGTAATATCATATCAGTATCCTCACTTTCGAGAGAGGGATATGATTTTACATTCGTAAGCGATGTAGTTCACATCCCCCTAAATCAAGTTTTGATTGGGTCCGGTACATTAGATAACAGCATATACGTATTGAGTCAAGCTCAGGTTTTCACTATCCAGAACACACTTAAAAGAAAGTCTCCGGAATTAAATCAGGCTTTCTTATGGCATTGTAGACTAGGTCACATCAATGAGAGAAGGTTGACTAAGTTACATAAAGAAGGATATTTGAATCCGTTTGAATATCAATCTTATGCTACTTGTGAATCTTGTCTCATAGGAAAGATGACAAAAACTCCGTTACTGGACACGGAGTAAAAGCAAGCGAGCTCTTGGGACTCGTACACAGTGACGTGTGCGGTCCAATGTCTACACATGCGCGAGGAAGTTATTCTACTTCATTACTTTTACGGATGATTTCTCTAGATATGGATATGTCTTCTTAATGAAGTATAAATCGAGGCCTTTGAGAAATTCCAAGAATACAAGAATGAAGTAGAAAACCAAACCGACAAAAGTATCAAAAACACTGAGATCTGATCGAGGTGGTGAATACTTAAGTGCCGAGTTCCTGGTTACTTAAAAGAGAATGGAATTCTCTCTCAGCTTACTTCTCCATACACACCACAACACAACGGTGTATCAGAAAGGAGGAATCGAACCCTATTGGATATGGTTCGTTCCATGATGAGTAAGGCTGAGTTACCGCGATCATTCTGGGGATATGCACTAGATCAGCTGCTCATATCTTTTGACATAGTTCCTACCAAGAATGTGCCTACCACACCATATCATATGTGGAGTGGGAAGAAACCCTATCTTCAGTATCTGAAGATTTGGGGATGTCCAGCTTTTGTTAAAAAGCAGCATGCAGACAAGCTCGAGGCACGATCAATACAGTGTAAGTTTGTGGGATATCCAAAGAACTCCAGGGGTATCTATTCTATCACGCAGAGGAACAAAAGGTTTTTGTTTCTCGTAATGCCCATTTTCTAGAACATCAGTTTTTAGAAAAGGAAATAAATGGGAGCGAAATGAACTGAAGAAATTCCAGAACCACAAACTGTTACTGAAAGTATGGTAGAACCAGAGGTTTCAGAAGAAAGGGACATCCCGATGCCACTACCGCAGGAGTATGTAGGCAGTCTCATCCGTCCGAGAGATACTACGGTTTTCTCATAGACGGGGATAGAGAGGATTGCACTATTGACTATGATGAGCCTACTAGCTTCCAGCAAGCCCATTCAGAGCGGCGACTCGGTAAAATGGCTGGATGCAATGCGGACCGAAATGGAGTCCATGTACACTAACAAAGTATGGACTTGGACATTGCTCCAGAAGGGGTAAAACCCGTAGGATGCAAATGGATCTTCAGAAAGAAGATTGGTGTGATGGACAGGGTTGAAACCTATAAAGCTAGACTTGTTGCAAAGGGTTTTCCGTCAAAGACCTGGTTTGACTATGACGAACCTTTTCTCCAGTAGCTATGCTAAAATCCATTCGGGTCCTTCTTGCTATTTCTGCCTTCCACGATTATGAGATCTGGCAGATGGACATAAAGACGGCCTTTCTAAATGGAAATTTAGAACAGATCGTCTATATGGAATCAGAGCCAGAGGGATTCATTCAGAGTGGAGCAGCGGTAAAGTATGCAAGCTGCTTAAGTCTATTTATGGACTAAAGCAGGCATCGCGGAATTGGAACATCTGTTTTGATGATGCTGTCAAAGAATTTGACTTTATCAAAAATCCAGATGAACCATGCATATACAGTAAGATTGTAGGGAGAGCTGTAGTATTCCTCGTCTTGTACATGGATGGCATTCTCCTAATAGGAAATGATATTCCTATGTTACAGTCAGTCAAAAGATTCTTGTCACAGAAATTCTCCATGAAAGACCTGGTGATGCCACCTACATTCTGGGGATCCAGATCTATCGTGATAGATCAAAAAGGATGTTGGGACTTTCGCAGTCCAGGTACATTGACACTATATTGAAAAGATTCAGTATGGAAGATTCTAAGCACGGTAATCTACCGGCTTGTCACGGAATCATCCTCTCCAAAGATATGTCTCCCAAAACTGATTTGGAAAGGGATCGCATGTCGATTATACCTTACGCTTCAGCGGTAGGCTTATAATGTATGCGATGTTATGTACCACACCAGATGTAGCATACGCATTGAGCGTAGTAAGCCGGTATCAAGCAAACCCAGGGGAGAATCACTGGATAGCAGTAAAGAACATTTTCAAGTACCTGAGGAGGACTAAGGAGATGTTCTTGGTATATGGCGGAAAAGACCTCCAGATCGAGGCCTTTGCCGACTCCGGCTTCCAGAGTGACAAAGATGACTCCAAGTCCATGTCGGGTTATGTCTTTACCATCAATGGAGGGGCGGTCTGTTGGAAGAGTTCCAACCAGGAGACCGTTGCTGACTCAACGATGGAAGCGGAGTACATAGCTGCTTGCGATGCCGCAAAAGAAGCTGTCTGGATGAAGAAGTTCCTCACAGAACTTCAGGTGGTTCCTACCAGTGTTGGTCCAATACCTCTGTATTGCGACAACAACGGTGCTATAGATTTAGCGAAGGAACCCAGATCCCATCAGAAGTCCATACACATCTTAAGGCGGTATCACCTGATCAGGGAGATCGTAGATCGCCGGGAGATCGAGATAAAGAGAGTAGAGATGGAGAATAACATTGCTGATCCATTCACAAAGGCCATTCCTCAGACGCAGTTCGAGAGGCTATTCGAGATGATAGGTTTACGATATGCCAGCTCATGGCCCTAGTGCAAGTGGGAGATTGTTAGTGTATATGCCCTAGGGGCCATTATTGTATCATATTAGGTTGTATATTACTTAATGGAAGCTTGGGATATTCACAGTTATATATATACAGTCTTGCTAAACATGATAGTATGCTACTTGGTTTTGTCTACTTTAATATGTGCATATGTTTCTTGTAACGTATCACTTATACATATTAGTAGAGCCCATAGGTTCTTTGCTTGATTACCAACGTTGTGATGGCAGTCACACTAGTGGGGGCTGGGTAATCTATAAGCAACATCCTATACATGTCCCTAGTCGTAGGATTATCGAAACATGGCATCAATACTCCAGAGTAGACTAGTGTGTACGCTTCTCATCCCAGTTGGGGAGATGGTCTGTCCCACAGCCATCAGTACGTCATACTGGAGATAGTATACAGGTGCTCGTTAGGTTACGGGTACACCGGACAGGACTCGCGGGGGAACTGTTAGATGGTATTATACCCGTCGTCAGTTAACAGTTCCCAGGTGACATGAGTACGGCATAGTCCGCAGACTTGATACTGCTACTTCGCCTCGAGTGTGTCCTACTGTTCTTAGATTGCTACCCTACCACGGCTCAAAGGAGTCGTGCAAACAGGTAGCGGTTGGGTGCAGTCCCGAGCATTTGGAGGCAGTAGTGGTTAGACAGGATTCGTCTCTCCCGGTATTGGGAGATGATATCGCGCTGTGTCAGAGAGCCATTACGCAAAGTCTCTGGCCAGGGCAAGCGAAATTTACTGGTAGGTTCCAGTAGTTTCTCAGGGTGTAATGGGCTACGCTCCGACACGACTTATACCGCTATTAGGGGACTGACGCTTGCCGCCCCCTAGGCTCGATATGCGATAGTCTTAGACGAACAGACCGGACTGTACGGAGATTGTCACATCAGGCTCAGTGGGAGTTCGGATGAGTTTCCTTATCGGCCTTCTTATCGACATCTACCTGGGGACCGTTACGTACAGCTAGTGCCGCTTGCGGTCTGTGGTTAAACCCACTGCCAGCGTAGTGTCGAGTCTTTAGAGTCCCACACAGAGAGTTTCCCTGCTCCAGGCGAAACGATATAGAGGTCGTATGGTTTTACGACAAGGGTTCGGACGCGTACGTGTGTTTACGCACGTACGACGTTCGGATAGTTTTTACTAGCCGGCTTTGGTTTAAGCCAGATTCTAGTATCGGGTTATTGGATTTATACAGTCTAAAGTTTTTCCGTGTTTTCACGGATTGTAGGGGCGTTCTCGTAATTTGTCGGGAAGCTTCTAGAAGCATGGTGACTTGGGGGGTAAGGTGGCATTGTCATTAAATGATATTGTGACTCATTATGTGTGATTCATCATGTAATTAATGCATTATTTAATGCTTAATGACTCACATAGTGAATCACTCATAATGCATTTATGTAACATGATGAATAATCTCATTTTATTCATTTATTCATTATGCTTCATATATCAAGTGAGAAACAATATCATTATTCATTCTAATCTTCACCTTCTCTTTCCTCAAGCTCACTCTCTCTTCAAACCCTAACCCTAACCTCTCATGTGTTGAGATCAAGGGTTAGCTAGACTAATACATCCATAACCTCACTCTATATCCCCTAAGTAGCTTAGATTAGCACTTTGAGCAACCTAGTTATCTCAAGTTTAGAGATCAAGCTTGGAGAAGGAGCTTTCGGGTGGATCGTCTTTGACTCGAGGAGGCCGTTGAGGTGCCGAGTTTCCAAGGAGCCTACGAGCAGTGGAGGACAGCGATGAAGACCCGAAGGACATGTAACGTGAGGTATAACTTCGAATCCGAGTAGTTAAACCTCTCGTAGTTAGTAACGGTTTAGATACGATTCATGCGCTCAAGTTCGTGTTACGAAGCTTTGATGATCGTTTTTCATATATTCCGCCTCCCCGCAAGTTCGTGGGGTGCGTGACATGGACTTACATGAGCTAGAGGATGTGTTAATCAAAGTCGGGGAATTTATATTCCCTGTGGACTTTATCGTTATAGATACACAATCTGTAGCAAACCCACGCAATCAAATCCCGGTGATACTCGGTCGACCCTTCCTAGCAACTTCCAACGCAGTAATCAATTGTAGAAACGGCTCTATGACCCTATCTTTTGGAAAGAAGTCAATTGAGCTTAACATTTACAAGTTGGGAAGTGAACCCTCCGAACCCTATGCTCATGTGTGTTCTGTCGAATTAATAGATGTCGACAGCAGCGAATTTGATCAACCTCATGATACTGACTCTTTTCATATGTTGTTGTTTGACCCAACCATATATTATACATACATGGACTCTTCCACCGAGTTGTCCAGGTCAACATCTAACACTAATGAGGAATTTTTTTATAGAGTCTGACGATCACCCCATTTTTTCTGATGATATTATTCTTCGGGGTATCGATGAAAGCTTTGAGGAAATTTTCGCTGATGAACTCGCATTTTTAAAAGATACGGGTGTTAAGATAAATCAACTCCAAGATAAAGAAATTGAACCTCCACCCCTTCTTCTGGACAATCACAATAATGCGAGTAATCCATCATCGCTATCACTGTGTCGTCTCTCTAAATTGAGACGCAATCCTTTTCCATTACACCTCTTATCACCTCCCCACTTCTTCACGTCGAAAGGTGACATGTTCTTCCACCAACATTGGTACTTCATCGATAAAATTTTTGAATGGTTGGTGTTGACCTTCGGTCTTTGCAAAACTTGGCATTGACCAATAACCGTGACCCCCTCGTGTGATTTTAAAGATTAACATTGTTTAACTCAAGTTTGGGGGGGTATATTTTGGCTCTTGAAAAAAAAAGAATTTTTATAAGATTATGAGCCAAAAATAAGTTTGGGGGAGGATTTCACTTGTATTATTTCTTGTCCCCTTTTTCCTCCCAAGTCTACAGGTTTTTTGAGCTTAACGGATGACATCAGTGAGGACACTGCTGCAAACAGGTTTTGGGAGGGGGGGTTGTGCTTATTTACACATCAATTTGCATCATATTTTGCATAAGCACAACATTTTCAAAAATTTTAAAAAAAATTCTTTCATAAACAAAACAGTACAAAGTGAACAATTACATCCAAAAGATAGGAATAGTTTAAGAAAACCAAGAAAATTAGAAGTTTTCTTAAACGAACTGGTAATAAGTAGTTATGAGCTGTTGTCCCAAGGGTTAGTAAGATGAAGGAAGTCACTAATCTGAGGATAAAAATAAGTCTGAAAAATAGTTTCTATTCTGGAAGCCAAATATTTGAATGTTGATATCCTACTATTTGCACTTACACACGTCTTGAAACTCGGGATAGTAGAGGATGCCTTGAAATGCTCTTATCTAAAAGCCAAAGTATGAAGGAAATAATAAATGAAGAAAATATAAAAAATGGTGAAAAGAAAAAATGAACACTGGTTTTGTTATCGCCAAGGCAGCAATAAAAAAATATAGCAAGGGTGCTTCTTCACCTAGTGCCTTAGACCAACTGGTTTGGGAGTCACTGCTAAGTCTTAGGTGGTGCAAGACGAGGAAAATACTATCACCTAATCAGCAAGCACATAAGTAATCGGTCGGTTAGTACCTCAAGAAGTATTAACGGTCGCATGAAAATGTGTGAGCAAATCCATAAATATTCATCAAATTAAAAAGTACTGAGGTAGATGGACAAGAGTATGATAGCTTGAATTGAATTCTCCGAGTGTAGGGATGTCCATTACACACACGTAGGGTTATATGATCGATATTTGGATAAAAGGTAGGAATGAAGAATAAAGACGATGTTTTATTGAGAGATGATGTGATTTCTAACATTTTTTCATGACTATTAAGATAGGGCTCATGACAACTGAAAAGCTAGCGTAGTTGGAAACTCTTATTTTCAAAGTCTTTCTTTTATGGTTCTTATCTTTATATGTAAATTTCACCATCTCTCTTTTATTATAGGATTTTGTGGATGTAATCCGCTGAAAACCCTCAGGAGACAACACTCCTCCTACTAGGGACACCTAGAGGTTTAACGGTTTGTTGCACGTGCTCAGTGCAATCGTGTTTGCCTACGAAAGTGTGCTTAGTTTTCTCCTTTCTTTTACTCCTTCTCATGAATAAACTAGTTTGCTCAGGACGATCAAAGATAAGTTTGGGGGTATTTGTTCAGTTGATAAAACTGCACATTTGTTATTACATTTTTCCTACTATTTCTATACTAGAAAAGGTGTTTATTATAATATATGATACATATGAGGGTTTATCTGTAAAAATACTATTTTTCATGTGTTGATATATTATAATTAACATTTGGTAGGAAAATGTATACAAAAATACCATTGACCAAATCTTAATGGAAAAACTAATATATCAAACTCTACTAAATATTATTTGTTGAGTTATTGTGCAGAATTTGCAGGACTAAAATCAAGGGAATCAAAGTTATTAGAGCAACCTGCCTAATTAAGAAAGCAAACTAAGAAATCAATTCTGGCAGAAACAAAGAAAAGATTTCCAAATTCCAGAGGTTCCAGAGATCTCCACGTGTCATAAGGAGAAAAGCCCAGAAGAGAAAATCAAAAGATCCCTCTACTTGGCCGCGGATCCGCGGCCAAACCCCCCTCTTGGCCGCGAATCCGCCGCGGGCCAGAGGGTTCAGAAGGTGGGATTTTTTCTGTTGGATCATAACTAGTTGCTTCCAAATTTAGAAGCTAGATTTCTGGCTTTGGGACATAAATAAAGACCGAGAGCCTCTTGGAAAAATTATCAAGCCGACGAGATCACGAAGTCCAAGACGGCTCACGCATCCAGGCTGATCATCAACGGTTCATCTACCTCCTTAGAAGAGATCGAGAAGCAAACTAGTATTTGTAATCATTTTCTAAGGAATCAAAGTGTAATGAATATTGTTGATTAATAAAGGTAGCTCTTTTTCCTATTCTATTTCTTTGTAGTTTAATTATGCATTCTCTTTCCATCTCTTTTTCTCCCAACATGCGCGAATAATTCTCCGTTTGTTAGGGTTCGTAGGATTATGGTAGGTTAATGGATGATGAAAATACATAAACTCTTTTTACGTCCTATAAAGTTTATAAACTTTATCAAAACAATCATTAACATCCTAATCGGGCGCGCTACCAATTCATTGTTAGTCTCGACCGCGATTAGAGATTAGATTAATAATTGTTTTGGTAAAAGCTAGATATGAACGGAGTTCCGTGTCGAGATAAGAGTTAAGAGTGGGATTCCTTTTCCCTCCAGAAACCCTAATCTACATGCATCACTGTTGTTTTAGTTTTAAATCTATTAAAGGATAAAAAGGGTAATTTTTAATTAATCATCCATAACTACTAAATCCTAACGAACCCTACAAGCCCATTCTTATATTAACTACATCCATAAATAATCTAGATCTATATTTTGCATTAGTGCTTAACGTAGATCTAGAAACCATTCTACAATATTCTTTATCCCTTCTCTCTTTTTTCGACACATCTAAAGTAAGAATAAAAGATTCCACGTTTCCCAGAGGACGGCCCGTACTCATCTCGGTCTAGCTACACGCGACACCGTTATTGATTGCGGTTAACTACAACCACAATTTTACACATCAATCACCAAGTTGCAAAAGATCAGAGAACAAGTGGAGAATGGACTTAGAACTGTTCCCCTCCAAAAGACGGCGACGACGTGAGGACGTCTAACCTGAGATTCGGGGCAGATGCTATATGGTTTTATCCGTCTACCTCTCCGAAGACGCCAAGTTGATTTATGGCACCGTGTATCGGAGGTTTAGACGGATGCGGCCGATGTAGCAGACTTCGTCAGATTCCCCCTCACTTGAGGGGTTTTTTATTGTGGGGACGCTCTTCCCTGCAGGCGCAAGCCCCTGCAGTTAATTACGCTACCGCATCGCGGTAACAACTTTCTCCTTCTCCAGAATTTCACTTCGTGTCGTGGGTGTTTGTTTTGTTTGTGGTTGCCCGTGGATTGTATACGGAGACTGAGTAATGCCGTCGCCCGTAGGACGTGGATTCGTCCAAATCCGTATTTACTTAGATTTGGGTTTGGTGTTTTTAGTTTAAGGATACGTTAGCCGCATTTGAGACTAAGATCAACTTAAACGTTCATTAAGGATACGTTAGTCTGATTTGAGACTAAGATCAACTTAACGGGATCGTCTAGATCAATTTCCAGTTTAAGGACGTA
Organism: Agapanthus africanus; assembly: GCA_030015575.1. Lineage (NCBI taxonomy): Eukaryota > Viridiplantae > Streptophyta > Magnoliopsida > Asparagales > Amaryllidaceae > Agapanthus > Agapanthus africanus. The sequence goes on along the minus strand of JASDDO010000019.1, from coordinate 87,640,970 downwards.
GTGGTCCATTTAATATATGGCCGTCGGGACCCGTCACCTCTCTGACAACGTTGAAGGATTACAACGACATGTGTCAGAGGAGTTCGGAGATGTACCCTTGAACCAAAGTTGATTGGGGGTCTTATAGTCCAATTTGGGACTAAAGTCTGTTTGGATGTTTAAGGATACGTTAGCCATATTTGAGGCTAAGATCAACTTAAACGGGATCGTTTAGATCCGACAAAAGAGCATTTGGGAGCTTTATTGTTCCAGTTTAGGGACGTAGTGGTCAATAGGTAGTTTAGGGACATTGCGGTCCATTGGTAGTTTAAAGACATTGCGGTCCATATTCCAGTTTAGGGACATGGTGGTCCGTATTCCAGTTTAGGGACGTGGTGGTCCGTATTCCAGTTTAGAGACGTGGTGGTCCGACATTAGTTTAAGGACGTTTCGGTCCATCATTAGTTTAAGGACGTTTCGGTCCACGAGTTTAAAGACCACGCAGTCCGTGTTGATGTGTGGTCGTCGGGACCCGTCACCTCTCTGACGTCGTTGAAGGATTACAACGATGGGTGTCAGAGGAGCTCGGAGATATACCCTCGAACCGGTCGTAAATTGATTTAAGAGAGCAATCTTGCTCAGTCAATTTAGTTTAAGGACTTACGGCCAAAATTGGGCTAAGTCCAGTTAAAAACGTCCACATTTTGTTTGCATTTGGCCTTTGTCTGGGCTTTCCCTTTTTTAGAATAATGCATAGCATTATTTCAGGCCATTTATGCCCATTTTGACTGGGCTCTGCCTTTTTTATTATAATGCAGAGCATTTGTTTTGGTCCATTGGACCTCTCAATTAGGCTCTGCCCTTTTAAATAATGCATAGCATTTTTATTATTTTGTTTGGGCTATGCCCATTTATAAATGATGCAGAGCATCAATTTAATTAGGCATGCTTGGTCTTTTTGATTTGGGCCTGGCCCTTTAGGAAATGCATTGCATTTTCAGGCGCTTTGCGCCAATCGGAGAGCGCAAGCGCTTGTGATGACGACACGTGTTATGCAAGCGCAGTGCGCTGCGCTAGTGCGCTGCGCCTGCGCTGCTGACACATGGCGTACCTTGGTGAGTTGCGCCAATTCCAGAGAGCAAAACTCTATTTCAAGAGCGTGTAGCGCAAGTTGTTCTGTAGCTGACACGTGGCGTTCTCCCAAGAGCGCAACAGCGCAGTTTGGAAGTGCAAAGCACTAAGAATCTTTTAAGAACAGAAGTGCAAAGCACTATTTGATTTCTTGATCTAATTTAGATCAAAGAAAAAATAAGTTTTTCTTGTTTTTCTTATCTCAAAGAACCAAAGGTTCATAAAAGTGCAAAGCACTATTTTATTATTTTTTTTTTATTAAAGATCATTGATCTTGTTTTTAGATTTATGATCTGTTCATGAGAGAACTTTCTCTTTCTTCTAAAGGTTTTTACCTTTTTGTTCTTGAGGAATTCTTCAGAGTTCTCTTTCCCTTCTTTTTTTTTAGAAAATGTTTTTTTTTGAATTGAGGCCTAGGGTCCTTTTTACAGTGCCCATAAATTAGTTAAATTTGTTAAAGAGATCTTTCTCTGAGTGATTTGGGGAATTTTCCCCACCGTTGGGTCTTTGATTCAAGGGCTTCTGTTTTACAGAAGAAAATCTTCTTATTTTAATAAGAACAGAAAAGATTTCTTTAGAATTTTAATTCTGTTTGGCGCAAATGCCCCAGCGCGTGACACGTGTCGCACAGCGCAGCGCAACTGCGCTAGCGTATCTGTGCTGACACGTGTCACGCAGAGCACAGCTCAGCGCAACTGCGCTAGCGCATCTGCGCTGACACGTGTCGCGCAGCGCAGTGCTTGCGCAACTGAAGCGTTACTTCCTTTAATTTTGCTTAAAATAGAGCTTTGCTCTGATTGGGCGCGCCTTCTTGGGCGCTGCGCTGATGCGTCTGTGCCTGACACGTGGCGCGTTGCGCCCGGGATTTGAAGCGTTGCTTCACAATTTGAATTTTAAATTTCCAGCAGAGTTTTGCTCTGATTGGGGGAAACAAATGCCCCCCCCACCGTTGCGCTCACGTGGCGCGCACGTGAGTGCAGCGGTGGCAAACTCCTGATCGTTGGATCAAGGGGTGAGCTGAAGGGGCGCAAGCGCCTTATAAATAGGACCTATGGCCCTTAGAAAAATCTTCACCATCTTCAAGATTTTAATTATCAGAGCTTTGCTCTTGCTTGAGAATTTCAGAGCTTTGCTCATTTCCAAAGTTAGAAACTTTAGGTAAAATTAATTCAAATCAAATTAACTTAAATTAACTTTAACTAAAGAGCTTTGCTCTTATAGATCTTTTGATCTAAAGAGATCCCCATTGGGGTTTCATAAACAGAGCTTTGCTCTCAAAAACTTATAGATCTGCAGAGATCTTGTTCATGGGTTCTAACCCATGGACAGAGCTTTGCTCTTTGAATCATCTGTAGATCTTTTAGATCTGAAAAATGAAGAAATTTTCATAAGTTTTTCATGGATTTTTCAAGATTCCAAAAATTTTAATTTTTTTAGGTGTAAACATTTTCTGATGGACCTTTCCATTATTACCATAGAGCTATGCTCTTTTAAGGAATCTTATTTCCCTGGGACCAGAGTTTGACAAGTGTCACTCTGTGACAGAGCTTTGCTCTGAAAGAGAAGATTTTCTCCTTGTCTCTAGGGATTCTTCCCCTTTTTTTATTAATGGGAATGTTTTCCTGGGGACCAACTGACAATCTCATCCAATGATGAGATTGTCTTATTAACTGACGTATTGTCATCCAGATTTTGTGGGTCCCCCTTCGGTCTCCTACCCACTGCACTGCTGTGTGGTGTAATTAATTAATTTTAATTAAATTAATTTTTAATTTAATTGATTAATTAATGCATTTTTTTTCTTAAACGCTATGCGTTGGAATTGCAACACTAACGGCTAATTTCTGTTCACTTGCAGCGATCATGTCTCTCGACACCTCATTCCCGTTTGCTCGTTCAGAGGAGGGATTTCCCGAAGCGCCCTTGAATCGTGAAGTCCTGGCCATGATTAAAGAATACAACCCGGAGTACAAGAGTCTCCACGTTTGGGGGTCGTGGTATAATCAGATCATCATGGGCCGCCGGAGTTTCACATGCGCGGTGCCGTCAGAACCCATCACGGCGATTCACTATGCTACCCCACCCTCGGTGCAGTATGCCGTGGAGATGGCAGATTGGACATCGAAGGGTTTTCTTCATCCGGCTATAGATGCCATCCCGGTCCAGCGTACTATGGTCTTGGATATCCTAGGACGCCGTATCTGTCAGGGCGAGGCGAGACCCTGAGGGCAATCATATAACATTGGTCTGATCTCTCGCCATCCGATTGGCTATCTGCCATGGGCCCGGTACATCCTGTCGACGAAGAAGTCGCAGTTGATAAGATTAGGATTGTACACCGCGGTCTACGTCTCTCTCTTCCAGTATCCCACGCTCCCCACCTGGTGGTTCAAGGCTTTCTTGGAGCAATGGAATATTCCTACCCACACTTTCCTTGCCATGGATCGGGAAGTGTCAATCTCCTTGGAGGAGTTCGCGGAGGTATCCGGTTTACCAGTGATGGGGGAACATTATGAGGAGTTTCTCCCGACAGATGGGTACGCCTTTGGTGCTAAGCCGATGGTAAGGGGGCTCACGCCGGAGAATGCTGTTCAACATCAGTTCCCAAGCTTGATTAAAGTGTTGAACATATATGAGTCCCTTTTCATCGAACATGGGAGTCGAGGAGTTAACTTTGAGGATTTCATTGCTCAGTTTCTTCACCCAAACGTCCTCTCGGCAGACACTGCCAAGTTTGCCACCCTTGAGGACCCTTTCGGTTTAGGTTTGGATAACCTGCCGGCGAACGAAGTAGGTCAAAAGGATTTTTTTCTTCCTAACTTCCCGACCATGTCTCTTGCAGAAGTTGCGGCCCCTGAAATGGATGAGGAGGCCTTTTTCTTAGGATTTCTCGGGCTATGGTTGAGTTGGTTTGCGATTCCAATACATTCTCACCGTATGCGGCCTTCTGTCTTTTACCCAGCCCACCAAATGGTCATCGAGGTAAAGGTGGCTGTGGGGATCGCCGGCTTGGCGCACTTATATCATGGCCTCAGTCGGGCGGCGGATGCTAATGAGCTTAGGGTACTGCACGTGGTCTTCTCGATGCACTACTTTGCGTCGTGGCTCGAACTACACACGGCGGGTGTCTTCGGCATGCATAAAAGGCTCTCGTTCTTCAACAAGTGCGGTTTTCCTCGGATTATACAGCTGATCGGTGCATCGATTGTAACCCCATCACCGCGGAACGCCAGGGGTTTACTCCTTCGCCCTCATACCGTTGGAGCCGGGATGTCCTTTATCAATAAGGTATTGACCATTGGAAAGGCGTCTACCACTGCGATGCGGCCATTGCAAGATGTCTTTAAGGATGGAGCCTCAGTTTTGATGGCCCGGGAGACCCTTCACTTATATTCCATTAGACCGGGCTTCCTAGTTTTTAGGCAGAATGGTGTGGCAATCTTTATAAGGTACAACCCGCATCGTTTTGCTCAACAACTGGGCTACGATCAAGGGGTCCCCTAGGAAGCTTTCTTGCTGGAACCTGCTGCCACTGAAGAAGGGATGGAGAACGCGCTGCATCATTTCATGCGCCTGAATACAGGTTCTCATTTTTTTATCAGTGCGCCGGCTTACGCTTCGCGACTCCTCAATGTGTACAAAGACTGGTACAATCATGCAACTGGAGCAGTTATAAAGGAGGAAAGGCGATTGCTGGTCGATCGTAAGGGTGTGCCTCCAGGTACCGACCGCAACGCTCCTTTGGTTCCTAGGACTCCAGTAGTTGCTCCTCTGAAAGAGGTTAGAACCGGACCCCCGCGTGCGCAAAGTCCTCCACGCGGATTGCCACTCCCTGATATTGCGGATGCACCCTTAGTGCCCTGTGCTCCAGTGGAGACAGTGGTTGTAGTTTCGCCAGAGTCTGGCGTAGGTGCGGACATCGGGACCCGCCATCCCAAGGTGGCTGCTAGAAGTCGATCCCACGTGAGCCTAGGGTCGGAGGGCAGAAGAAAAAGAAATCGCTCTTCGCTGCAGATGTCGTATTCGGTCAGGAACCCCATGCTCCCTACGCCGAGGGCCTAATCAAATATGGGACTAACGAGGGATTAGTCATGCCGCCGCCGGATGACACAGACTTGGAAGCCGCTCTCGAAACTTCAGCATGGTTGGCTAAGCGTGACGCATGGCTGGCTAAGCTTGCGCAATCAGGTAACTACTAGTCGCATTTTCTTTATTGCATCATATTCTTCTCATTGCCTTTGACTAACGTTTTTCTTTCTTTTCTTCCAACAGGCATCACTGATGAGGAAGCCATTGCCGCTTCACTCAAGACCTTCCAGGAGGAGAAACGCCTTAGAGCGTCTTTAGGCCTCAGTAAGTTTCGATTCATCAAGTTTTCATTTCCCTTGTGTTATGGTCGATCTAACTTTCCCTTTTTATCACAGGAACCTCAATGCCGCTCCTGCCAAGTGGTGCAGATGTTCCGCCAGCTGCCGATGTTCCCGCTTCCTCTGGGCCACCACAGGAGGTTCGTCTTGAAGAGCCGATGAAAGATGCCTTAAAGGCTCTGGAGGCATCCCTGAACGAGGATGACGACGCCTTGAAGGAAGCGTCACAGAGGTCCATCGCGACAGCCCGGGAGGAAAGGAAGCGGCTGAGGTGTGAGGCGAAAGCGCGCAGGGCTGCCTTGGCTATGGGAGCGGGCCCCAGCACTGCCCCTCATGCTGATACTCCATCCGAAGAGGCCCCTGTTGCCCTATCCACTGCTCACAGAGAAGTGGCGCGTGCAGTTCGAAGCGCAAACGGTAAATCCACTTCAGGTAATATTTCTCTCAGAGTTCTTGTTGTAGGAGTTTTAATGCCATCTGTCCTTATATATCTTATCCTATAGGGCCAAGTCCGACCGAGGGGGAGACGGAGACCGTTGAACCCAAGGAAACAGAGGAGGCGGTTCCTACCGAACCTGAGCCGACGGTGGGCGACGTCGCTGAGGCTTCAGGGCCCGAGATGGAGGTTGAGGGGTCTGCAGCCGAGAAGGTCATTGATGCCCGGCCTGAAGTGGCGGCAGATGAAATGATCGTCGTAACTGAGCCTAGGCTAATGGCAGACGAGGCGCTTGAGGCCGGCGATCTCGTGGTGACAGCGGATGAGCCAATGGAGATAGCGGAGCCCGAAGAAGTGGCGGGTGAGCTGGGTACGACTCCTGGGGAAGAGTTAGCCGCTCCCTCCCTAGAGTCCGGCAACACTCCAATCATTGCCCTCCCTGTATACGATCTTCCGCCGTCTCCAGGTCTTGCGAGCACGACAACGGTCCCTATCGAGTCGGGTGATGAGGCTACGGGCGGTGGCCTCATGTCGATAGAGGAGGGAGTCGCCTCCGTTTCAGCCGGGAGCTCCTCAGGTAAACCTCAAATTGCTGTTTTTTTCTTTACTTTACAATCCTTTCTGACAAGTTCACCTTTCTTGTAACGCAGGTGCAGCCAACGCCGATGCCCCACTGCTTGAGGGAGCGCCTTCAACGACTGCCTTGGCGGTGGTCACCTCTCAACCCTCTCTCATACCATCTAAGATGTTGGAAGATATGGGTTTGCAATTTATTAATCTTATCTTCCAGACGCATAACTTGTGTACTAAAGTCACACTGTTGTGTCTTTCAGGAGTGCTTTTTGACCATCTCTATCAAGTGTTGCTCCCACACTTCTCCTTCCCATCTGAATTCGCCTCTCCCTCTGGTGGCGCTGGTGAGTACCGTTCCTGATTGATATCTTTGTTTTTCAGTGGTAGAATTATTTCTAACTCTCTCTTGTCCTGACTGCAGTGTTACAAATCGAAGGGGGAGAAGAAAGATCGGTTGTGCCACCGGCCCTTCCGGCCTTGCCACCTGCTTCAACCGGTATAGTAAACTATCTTATCAATGACTTTCTCCATATCTATTGAATCATCATCTAATCGCATTTTGTCTTTTTCAGCTGTCGTTCCAGTCTCGGTGCCTTTTGAGTCTCATATTACAATACCGGGCGGCCCTTCCCAGAGACGTCCGTCCTCAAAAGGTGCGGCGAATAGTCTGCGCATGTTGAGCGACTACATCGAGGAACTCGACGTCGAGACTCCTACATCTGCTGAGGACTTCGCTACGACGGTTAACCCGATGTTGGTGATATTTGCCACCTTCCATGAGGAGGGCTTTGTCGCCTCTTGGGTTAACCATTGTCGGGAGATTGAGGCTCGCCTTCATCAGCTGGAGTCGATGCGTCTATCCCCCGAGACTTTGGCCGTGAGCACTCAACGGGGAGCATGGCTCGAGAAAAGCACTTCTCATTTCCGTCATTTGGAACAAGAAGCAGCTTTGAGGCTGAAGGAGTGTCAGGAGTCTTCAAGCGAAACCGCTCGCCTGCGCGCTGAAGTTGAGGCGAACGCCGCTGAGGTAAAGGCCGTCTTCGAGGGCCTTCTGGAGCGCATCTCAAATGGGCTGAAACTGAAGCGGGCACTTGATGTCGCCGAGCATGACACTCCAGGCCGTGAAGCTGCTCATCAGGCCGTCAGGGATCAGCTCGCATCTATCGCGCAGCAATGGGCCCAAGTGGAGGCGGAGTTGGCAGTGGTGGCCAATCAGGAGAAAGTGGGGAAGGAAGTGCGCGAACAATTGCTAGAGCTATGCAGGACGCTTCCTTCTCAGTAACTCTCCTTGTATCGTTTGTACTTATAAATAAAAAATGTATATATATATTTTTCATCCTTTAGCACAATGTATCCTGTACTTAATCAAGTTCATGAATAAAAGATACACATTTTCTGTAATGTCTTGTGTCATTTTTCCGCCTTTTCTTTATTTTACTATCAGCATGCCACCTTAGTAAACATGGTCAACAGATAATAGAGCACGCATCTTGACTTTCTTAAAAAAAAAGCGATGGCTTAGGCCGCAGGTTCAAATCTGCTGTCTAAGACTTTTCAACTCTATGAGTCATGAGGGTCTCGTAGAGATTTTTCTCCCTACGGATCGAGAGGATCTCGTAGGTGGGTTTTTCTCCTTAGGAGTCGTGAGGATTCCTAAGTGTGTTTTCTCTTATAGGTCGTAAGGATCCTATAAGAGAATTTTTCCCTCTTACGAGTCGAGAGGGCCCGTAAGCGGTTGTTTCCCTCCTTGTCAAGATTCGACTTTGGAGAGTGAGACCCGTGAATAGTATGCAAGAGACCTTTTTGGATCGACTTGCAGGGTCCCATTGTTCAGGAAGCAAGTTTTTTAGTCCCTGCTGCCTGAGGCTTCATCTTGCAAGTTGAGACGAATCGAGAATTTCCCGCGGAGACACTAGTTTCTCTGCGAGCCGACGCGAATCAGGAGGCTCTCGTCAAGGAGTGTTTGTATCCGTGATTCGAGGAATTTGTTAGGGATTATTTGTTTTCCAAGCGCCAAGGATTATTTGTTTCCTTGGGGTTTGAAACGAGTCGAGAGTTTCCCACGGAGGCACTGGTGGCTCTGCGAGTCGACACGGATCAGGAGGCTCTCGTCAAGGAGTGTTTGTATCCGTGAGTCGAGGAATTTGCTAGGGATTATTTGTTTCCCAAGTGCCAAGGATTATTTGTTTCCTTGGGGTTTGAAATGAGTCGAGAGTTTTCCACAGAGGCACTGGTGGCTCTGCGAGTCGACGCGGATCAGGAGGCTCTCGTCAAGGAGTGTTTGTATCCGTGAGTCGAGGAATATGCTAGGGATTATTTGTTTCCCAAGCGCCAAGGATTATTTGTTTCCTTGGGGTTTGAAACGAGTCGAGAATTTCCCACGGAGGCACTGGTGGCTCTGCGAGTCGACGTGGATCAGGAGGCTCTCGTCAAGGAGTGTTTGTATCCGTGAGTCGAGGAATTTGCTAGGGATTATTTGTTTCCCAAGCACCAAGGATTATTTGTTTCCTTGGGGTTTGAAACGAGTCGAGAATTTCCCACGGAGGCACTGGTGGCTCTGCGAGTCGACGCGGATCAGGAGGCTCTCGTCAAGGAGTGTTTGTATCCGTGAGTCGAGGAATTTTCTAGGGATTATTTATTTCCCAAGCGCCAAGGATTATTTATTTCCTTGGGGTTTGAAACGAGTCGAGAATTTCCCACGGAGGCACTGGTTGCTCTGCGAGTCGACGCGGATCAGGAGGCTCTCGTCAAGGAGTGTTTGTATCCGTGAGTTGAGGTATTTGCCGAAGACATTGGTTTCTTCGGAGTTGGGATGAATCGTCGAGATCTGGCTTCGTTTTCTGGCGGAGCCTGTTGGGAAGGTAAGGTTCCCTCTTTGTTTGCGCCCTTGGATTGTATACAGGGATCGATGTGATCTCAACTGTAGGGCCAAAGTTTTATCATTCTCTTTTTTTTGTTTTATTTCCACGACGCTCTATCATTTCAGCTTTTATATCGTGAAGGTCGCAATTGCCCAATCATTTCGACTATTTTTCGCGGTGCCCAATCATTTCGGCTATTTATTTTATTTTTTTACTCGCTACTTTTTATTGCGAGTTGCCCAATCATTTCGGCTATTTTGCATGCATACATTTTACTTGCTGCTTTTTATTACAAGTTGCCCCACCATTTCGGCTATTTCGTACGCATGTGCGGCCTACGGGCTTTTCGCCGTAAACCTGAAATTGGACACCGACTTCGGCATCAGCATCGCTACAACTGGGATATTGTCAGGAGCGAATCATCATCTGCCTCTGTCGATGTTGAACAAAGGTGGCTTAGCGACCAGGGTTAGGGTCCTGTCGTCTAAGGCTTCTAACTTCATGAGCCATAAGGGTCTCACAAAGGTATTCTTCCCTACAAGTCGTGAGGATCTTGTAGGTGTATTTTCTCCTTAGGAATCGTGAGGATTCCTAAGTGTATGTTCCTCTGTAAGTCGTAAGGATGCTACAAGAGGGTTTTCTCCTTGTAAGTCGAGAGGACTTATAAGGGTTGTTCATCATGCGAACATATCCCCAGTCTCGGATGGGACTTGATTAGGGAAATGTTTATTCGCGCCCGTGGATTGTATACAAGGGTCAGTATTGAGCCACTTGTAGGGCAATATCGGGAGTTGTGGGAGTTACTTAAGCACAGGTTTAGGTCTCTGTAACTTAAGGCTTTCAACTCTTATGAGCCGTGAGGGTCCCATAAGAGAGTTCTCCTTACGAGTCGTGAGGATCTCGCAAGTGTATTTTCTCCTTAGGAATCGTGGGGATCCCTAAGTGTGTTGCTCCCTTGTGAGTCGTAAGGATCTCACGCGGGTGGTTTCTCCTTACAAGGTCGAGAGGATCTTGTAAGTGTTCTTTAACGAGGTTGCGCCCTTTCGGGTTTTCACAAACACTCGCCGGTAGCCCTGCTGTTTTTACTCACGGAGCCCTTTCGGGTTTTCATCCGTGCCCATTTTGCTTATGGACATACCTTTTTTTTATTCTTTTTATTTATATATATATATATATATATTTTTTTACGAGGTCGCGCCCTTTCAGGTTTTCATGAACACTCGTCGGTAGCCCTGCTGTTTTTACTCACGGAGCCCTTTCGGGTTTTCATCCGTGCCCTTTTTGCTTATGGACATACCGTTTTTTTTTATATTATTTTTTTTTTGTTTTTTTTTATATCTTGTCAGCCTAAAGATGCTGCGGTAGTAGTTTAAAGACGTTTCGTTCTGCTATTAGTTTAAGGACATTTCGGTCCGACTTTGAGAAGGCTGGTTACTGCTGATAGAGTTTGAGCTTAGGAAGATAGCGAGCGGATATAGTCGTCGTCATCTATCATTGACCTAGGCTGTGGCTCATTAAGCATAGTATCTCTTTAGGAAGCGACCGTTTATTGGCCTCAAAGGCCTTTCACCGTGCATGTCCATGAGTAGATAGGCCCCACCCTAGTAGACCTTATCTACGATGTACGGGCCTTCGTAGTTTGGCTCGAATTTTCCCCGCTTGGCGCGATTGGGGATCATAGGCCTTTTGACCACTAGCACAAGTTCGCCTTGGCGGAATGTCCTCGGTCGGGTTAATCTTTCATATGAGCGCGTCATCTTTGCTTTATAAGCTTCCAGATTTTGTTGCGCTATGAGCCGGGTTTCATCAAGGGCGTCAAGCTCCTCAAGCCGAAGGTGAGCATTTTCTTCATCCGTCAGCTCGTAGAAGACTGCCGCTCGTAGAGAGGGTAACTCTATCTCGAAGGGGAGCACTGCTTCCGTTCCAAATACCAACGCGTACGGCGTTGTGTTCGTGGCCGTCTTGAACGTAGTTCGATACGCCCAAAGAGCCTCTTGCAGTCTCTCGTGCCAGTCTCTCTTATTTCGGGACACCGTTTTCTTTATGATCTTCATCAAGGTCTTGTTGAAGACCTCAGCTAGACCGTTAGCTCGCGGATTATAAACCGAGGAATATCTCCAGTCTATATTGTGTTGCTGCACAAAGCGACTGATCTTGTGGCTTCTGTAAGCTGGCCCGTTATCGGAGATGATCCGTCGCGGAGTTCCAAACCGATATATGACATGCGTCTTGAAGAAATGGAGGATATTCTCCGTCTTAACCTCTCTTAACGGTACTACTTCTGCCCATTTAGAGAAGTACTCAGTCGTCGCCAGGATGAAACGATGTCCCCTAGACGATGCTGGTTCGATAGGGCCGACTATGTCAGTTCCCCACATCTCGAACGGCCAGCTAGCCACCGTCGGATGTAATGGATTTAGATGCTGCTGGATGAAATCCCCATGAATTTGACATGAGTGACACCGTTTCGCATATTCGAGGCAGTCCTGAATCATCGTGGGCCAGTAGTAGCCCATCCGTTTGATCTTCAACTTCATCTTTGGGCCCGCTTGGTGAGAACCGCAGAGTCCGTCGTAAACTTCCTGGACGACTCTTTTCGCTTCGTCAGGTCCTAAGCATCTCAGCCACAGAGAATCAAACGACCTCTTGTACAGAGTATCATTGACGAAGGCGAAAGACAGAGCTCGTTTCATGAGCTAATGTCTTGTGGACGCTTCTTCAGACATTCGGTGGGATTTAAAGTAGTTTATGAAGACTTCTCTCCAATCCTCGGTATTTTCCCAATCTTTTACTTGCAGGGTCGTCTGCTCGCTCGCTCCTTTTTCTTCGGATGATTCCGGAGATATTTCTGCCGGGGCAAGCACCCGACGGCTTTGTACCATGATTCTGACGTCATCGAGGTTCTCGTCAGCCAGCTCTTTAGCAAGTTTGGCCAACGCGTCTGCTTTGCTGTTTTCCGCACGCGGTATGTTCTCCAAAGTATAGGAAGGAATTTGGGTCAACAGTTGTTGCACTTTTTCCCCGTACTTCACCAACTCCGGTTTGCACGTTTGGTAGTCGCCGTTTACTTGACTAACGACCAGTTGAGAATCTCCGTATATGAGGAGATTTTCAATTCCCATGTCGATGGCGATCTCAAGACCTGCTATCAAGGCTTCATATTCGGCTTCGTTATTCATTCTCGGCTCTGTTAAGGAGAAAGCGAAACGCATTATCCCTCCTTGTGGAGTCACGAAGATGAGGCCTACTCCCGATTTGATTATAGGGGTACTTTGTTTGCGCTTCTTCATGGAAGACGCTCCATCGAAAAAGAGCTCCCATCGGGTATCACCACTGTCGATTGCGTCGAACGTATGCTCGTCTGGTAGATCGCAGCTCAGAGGAGAATCGGCGGGTATCGGATGCTCAGCAAGGAAGTCGGCGATGGCCTGGCCTTTCACTGCCTTGAGAGGTTGATACGTTATCGAGAACTCCATCAAAAGCAGAGCCCATTTAGCGAGTCGACCTGTCAGTATGGCCTTTGACATTAAATACTTAAGAGGGTCCACCTTCGAAATAAGACGGACCTCATGCGCCAACGCATAGTGCCTGAGCTTTGTTATCGCGAAGATCAACGCCAGGCAGTGTTTTTCAATGGGGGAGTAGTTGCTTTCTGCCCCCAGCAGAACTCGACTTAAGTAGTAGAGTGCTCTTTCTTTCCTTTGATCGTTCTCTTGTGCCCATAATGCGCCTAAGGAACTTTCGAGGGCGGTTATATAAAGAATGAAGGGTTTTCCCTTGACCGGAGCAGCCAACACCGGCGGGTTCTGCAGGTACTGTTTAATTTCGTCCAGCGCGCCTCGGTATTTTTGATCCCAAACGAATGGAGTTCCCTTCTTCATCAGGTGACTGTAAGGGCGGCACTTGCCAGAGAGGTTGGCTATAAATCGCCGAATATATGCGAGCTTTCCTTGGAGAGACCGCAACTGTTTGAGAGTCCTTGGCGGAGGCATTTCTATGATCGCCTTGATCTTGGACGGATCTATTTCGATACCCCGGTGTCGGACGATGAATCCTAAGAATTTGCCCGAGGAAACTCCGAATGCACACTTAAGAGGGTTCATCTTCAAGCTGTATTGTCGAAGGCGTTGAAATACAGTCTTTAGATGCTCGAGATGTTCCTCGTATGATTTGCTCTTAATCACGAGGTCGTCGATATAGCACTCGACGATTTCATGTATAAGGTCATCGAAGATCTTCGTCATGGCCCTTTGGTAAGTGGCACCGGCATTCTTTAATCCGAAGGGCATCACTTATAACAGAATATTCCCAAAGGGGTCCTGAAGACTGTGTGCTTCTGGTCTTCGGGATGCATTTTTATCTGATTATAACCTGACGAGCCGTCCATGAAGGAGAAAACCTCATGAGTGGACGTGTTGTCTATCATCAGTTCGGTGACTGGCACTGGGAAATCGTCTTTCGGGCAGGCTTTATTGAGATCCCGGAAGTCCACGCATATACGCACTGTCCCATTTTTCTTCATCACTGGGACAATGTTGGCGATCCATTCCGGATATTGAACCTCCTGAATAAAGCCAGAGTCGATCAGCTTCTTGACCTCGGCGTTGATGCTCATCTCAAGCTCGAGCCGCATTTTTCTCGGCGCCTGTTTGACTGGCTTGATGTCCGGGGATATCGCCAATTTATGCACGGCAATTTCTGGATCTAGTCCCGGCATTTCGGAATAGTTCCATGCGAAGTAATCTCTGTGCTGCATAAGCAGGTCTTTTAATAAAGCCACCTTCTCTTCAGATAGCAGCTCGCTGATGAATGTCGGTCGCGGGTCATTCGCTGTTCCCAACTCAATTTTCTTAAGGTTATCTGCAGTGGTATGAATTCCATCTTCCAGCTCTTTTGGCGCTGGTGGAAATTCTGATATTACCTCATCGTTGCTGTTTTCGAAGCACCAGGTAAGGTCATCCATGTTCTCGGGCTCTTCTTTTAATATTGTTATCATGTGACAAGTGCGAATCCGCTTCCAATCCCAATGTGGAGTTGGTTTTGTTCTTGTGGCTATGGGTTCGTGCTTCTGTGGCGTCGCTACCCTCCAGTTGTCGGACAGAACGAATTTGCCGAGCTGATACTGATCTTCGACCCAATTCTTAAAGGTGAAGCAGTCTTCGAGAGGGTGCCCTATTACTCGATGGTAAAAGCAATAATTTGGGTCAGAGACTTCACCTGCTCGTTCGGGGTTTTTGAACTCCGGCAGTGTAAGCATTTGATGTTTTAGAGCAAGATCGAGTATCTTCTTCGTCTTGTCCCGAGGAAACGAGTATGTTCGACCCATTTTCTTCATGAGGGACAGATCAATAACGCTCGACTCCCGCTTGCGTGGCTTCTTAGCCCCGCTTTCTTGCTGTTGAGTGTCTTTTTGGCCTTTCGACTTGTTTCTGCCTCTGCGCCGAGCCTTCTTTATAACGGGTTGACAAGGAGCGGCATTTTCATCTTTCACGGCCTGTTGAAGGAGACGTTGCGTTCTGGCTTTCTCGTAGATGGTCATTTCGCGATTATGATCATCTCGGACCTTTTGACCAGCTTCCCTTATAAACCTGTCCATTTGTTCTTCAAACGACGGATCGGGCACTTTTGCATCAGGAACGTTTACTGTCTCAGGATCAGAGTTGTTCCATTGAGCATTTGCTTCTTCATTGAAGTCGTGCACGATGTAACAGTCGCGGAGCAGTTCTCGTTTCTTGGGGCGAATGTATCCGAGCCCGATCGTCTCCATCCTTCCATTAGGCAGCTTGCGTTGAGTCCCAGGAACGTTCCAGACCCTGTCATAGAATTTGGCCTTTCTAACGGTCTGTTTGAAGGGTATCCCTTGGCACTTCAACAGCTCCTTCAAGCCTTCTGTATAATATCTGGGTAGACGGATGGGTTGAAGTCCGTCCGGCGTAGGATCTGCCCCGTGCCAGATTTCTTTCTCCACTTTGTTTTCTTCAGAGCAGTAGAATAGAATCGCCTTCTCGTCTTCTCGCCTGGGAGGGATATATAACGTTTGCAGCTCTTCTACATTGTAAATATTAAGTGCATCCAGCTCTTTATGGTGTTTAAGCGGCACTATGGCGACTTGTAGACTTTGCCCTTCGTCAGCGGACGTTCGTATTGAAGGTCGAGCAGAGAATACAGCATGGATCTCATCTTCTGAGTCGCTACCAAAGACCAACGTAGGAGTGGACGGTCCTGGCTTGTTGTGTTGGGACGGACCCGAACAAACTATCTCATCTTCCTCCTCGGTATCACTGCCGAAGACAGGGATGGTGGCGTTAGCTTTGTTCTCTGGCTTGTGACACTTCTCCGTGTCTTCGAAATCCGGTAAGAAGTATTTGGCATCTTCATATTTGCGGACCTCGTTCACAAAGAACGGGTTCAGTTCTCCCGTCACGGTATACTCGAAACCATCCTTAAAATACTTCATACACTGATGTTGTGTAGAAGGGATGATGTTGTACTCGTGTAACCATGGTCGGCCGAGCAAAGCGTTGTAGCATGTCTTAGCATCTATGACGTGGAATTTAATGTCCATGACGAGCAGCCCAAAGCGTAGCGTCAGTATCACAGATCCAAGAGTCTTTGACGATTGGGAGTCGAACCCGGAGATGGTGATCTTATCCCGAGCAAGGTGCTGGACGCTCATGCAGATTTCTTTTAACACCCGTACGTTGAGGAGATTAACGGAGGATCCATTGTCGATCAGGATTTTGCCTATCTTAATATCGTGGCAGTATCCTGAGACATAGAGGGGGCGATTGTGTTCGCACGTCCCAAGGAGAAGGTCCTCGTCGCCGAAAGTGACATCGGCCGTGTGCACTTCCTCCAATTCATCCTTCATCTTTTCCTCGGCCAAGCATGCTTGGAATTGTTCTGGATCTTGGAGTGCCTTAATCAACGAATCTCTCGCCTCTTTTGATAGTAAAAGGGCGTCAAGAATGCTGAGCTGTGAGGGCAGCTTCCTCAGATGTGCTAAGACGTTGTAATCCACCTTATTCTTCTTTGGCGGGTCTTTGGCAGCTAGCTCTTCCACCACTTGGTCATTGTTCAGACCATAATATTGCATTTATCATTCCCCTATTCTTACCCTTTTTTATAAATAAACAGGTACTCTTGACGCACGTTTGTTGCATATTACAGGTTACAGGTTTCTGGAGCAAGTACAGTGAAAAAGACACAAAACAACAGGAAAAGCGACTTTTGACCAACAAGTAGACAGACCTTACTCAAGCCGAGATGAAGAACAGTGCAAAGGTCCAAAAAGTCAAGTGAACGGTTAAAAGATACGTACAAGTCTTCACTGAACATCTGGAGAATAATCAGAAACCAAACAGAGAAGTAATGTGTAGAAACAGAAGCCCAAAGATCCAAGCAGAAGCCCATAAAAATAACACAGCCCAAATCCACTGTTTGGCCGCGGATCCGCGGCCAAACCCATGATGGAGCCGCGGATCCGCGGCCGTATAATACACGTGTCGGCGCAGTTTTTCTGTGACGGTGCGTTGTTATGAGTGTTAGGATTTTAAGTGGGCAAATCCGTAATTGCGCGTGCGCGAGAGTCTGTAACCCTAGGTTTCTATTTTCCTATAAATTGTAATCTTAGATCTAAAAATTGTATGCCTCTTTTCAATAAATAAAATTCAGAATTTCTGGGAGTAAATTTCAGATCTGTTCTTCTTGTTTGAAGGGAGCCGTCAACCTAGTAAGTCTCTTATTTCTTTTAATTATAATGTCTTCTCATCCCCTAATGAGCGAGTAGTCTCCTCGCTTGTTAGGGTTAGCCTTAGGGAAAGGGTTGAGAGATGAAATCTCTCGCCCCTTTCAATGCCACCTTCACCTAATGAATTAGAACTTCACGCATACGAGCACAACCGCTCCCTGCGGCATCCTACCGTTCGAGGTAACGATGAACCGTAGTATAAAGGGCCGGTTCCGCACGTTTTCCGTGAGGGTTAGGATAATTATCAACAAAGGTAGGGTACAAATCTAGAGGAAGAAATATCTTCCCAAAAGATTTGTATCCACTTTATGGATAATTAACTTAACACCTAATAGATCTAAAAAAGGAAGGTATTGAAAGCGGTGAGGAAAAACATTAATTTCCAAAACTTCCCCTAATCCTAACCCTAGCAAGATTCTTAATTAAATTAATTAGATCCAGTCTTCTAGTTTTATAAACCAACCAAAACTACAAATAGAATCAACTCGTTAAAACACTTTAAAGAAATTTACCCGTCTCTGTGGATCGACCCGTACTCACCGGCTAGCTGCGAAGCGACGCCGTTTCTGATTGCGGTAACTTACAATTTTTGAACTAATCAAATGGCGCCGTTGCCGGGGACGGCGTAATCTTTCTTTTTGTGAATTTTCGGGTTGATATAAATTTTAAAAAATTATAAAAATCTGAAAAAATAAAAAAAATACAAAAAATTATCAAATTTGATCTGTTTGAAGGGTATATCTTTTGAATCTTGCAGGAACAGCGAAGAATCGAAGATCTGGAAATTTACAGAGAGGAAATCAGAAAGTTGCATATAAAAACAGAGAGGAAATAAAGACACAGAGCAGTAGAAAAATTTTCAGTGCCTGAAACCCTAATTGCGCCGCCCATCCGCGGCCTGAACCACACAAATGCCGCTGATCCGCGCCTTGACTGCCACGTCAGCGCACTAAATTTTGTGAGTTTGTTCCTCCTTCTTCCCTCTGTCAATCTCCATATCTCTATCTGTAAAAATTTTCTGCAGGGTTCTTTGCATAAAAAGTCTTTCTCCCCCTTCTAAATAACAGATTTCTGCAGGTTTCTTTGCGCCGCGCTAAAAAAAAAAATTCTGATTGCAAGTGAATTTTTATTTGTTTTGCATAATTTAACCGGACTCTAAGGGGCTATTTGACCAAATCCAGATTGGGTGGGGATTTCATCACCCTTCCCAGGACCCCAGAAAACACCTAAGCATTTTGCATCAACCACCTTTAATTAAAAAAAGATTAGACTCAGACCTAAGGACAGCGAGCTCAATAGGAAAAGGACTAGGGTAGGCATCGACCGTTTATCCTAACCGACATTGCGGTGTCTATACTAGTGGTTTTTAATTAGGCCCACTGTAGTGGTGGTTCCTTCCCACTTACCTGGCCGTATTTGTCCGTGAAGAGGCGGTTTGAGGTCTATTTCTAGCCCTAGTTAGGAGCTGTCTAGCAGACCTAGGCGACCCTAGATCTAGGCCTGATTGTGCATGTGTGGTTGATACTTTTGTGTCACGAGTCCGTTTTCTAAAAACTTCTTTGCAAAACTCACACAAAAATAAAATAAAAAATAAAAAATCTTTTCAAAACTTGCAACTTGTCGCGAAGAAACTTGGAACTCACTTCCACCACTTCTTCTCACTGACGTTATCTTACCCCCACATTCTGTTTTTCTTTTTTTTTCTGACTGCACTACCCTTTAGTGTATGTCATTTTGGACTAGGGATACTAACGCCCGATTAGTCCGTGTTTCGTTAGTACCGACCAACGAACCCTTCGACGAACCCTTCGTCGACGTTCCCTCCACTTCCTTACCTCCACATTCAAATTCTTCTTTCGAAGGTATGTCGGGATTCAACCCCAACGATACCTTGCCGACGGGAATGATTCCACCTCCGCCAGGTGAGAATAACCCGAATCTTCCGCCTGTTGTAGCGCCCGCACGAGTTGCGCTCCAGGATCTCTTCTACCCCGTCCGCACTTCTTTACCCACATGTCTTTCACCCCCACCGGCGAATGGGGATAATTTTGAAATAAAACCACATTTCATCAATATGCTGCCTAAGTTTCATGGTTTGGAATCCGAAGATGCATATATTTTTATTAATAAATTCCAAAACGTTTGCAGCATGATGAAGACAACCCAATTAAGTGATGACGCAATAAGGCTAAGGGTCATTCCTTTTACCTTATGTGACCTAGCCGAGAAGTGGCTATACAGCACCGCATCACATTCCATTAGAAATTGGGACGAGTTTGTAAGAGCTTTTCTGAAAAAGTTCTATCCTCACCACAAAACTGCTAGAATCCGAAACGAAATCATACAATTTTCACAGCTTCCTTCCGAACCATTTTGGAAGTGCTTCGAGAGATTTAAGGACCTACTTGTTCAATGCCCTCATCATGGGATAGAAAATTGGCAACTTTGCCAAACATTATACGAGGGATTGAATGCAGCAACGAAGCAGTTGCTAGAAACAATATGTCAAGGTCATTTTCTCTCCAAGTCTAGCGACGAAGCTTGGCAGTTTCTTGAGGACCTAAGTGAGCAAACAATTCAATGGGAGAGTACCAAGACCACATCATCTTCTTCTAGTGGTCAATCTAGGGCAGGCATACATCAAGTAGATATGTCGATAGCTATGAAGGCCGAGATGGCCTCACTTATGAAAAAGCTAGAAGCCATTGAGACCAAAATCTCATCGACTTCTCCTGCCCCTACTCTACCCACACGAACTGTTTGTGCTTGTTGTTCGAACCCATCGCATTTAACCGAAGAGTGTCCTTATAATACACCCATTCAAGGACAGGATCAAGTCAATGTTGCATTTCAGCAACGACAAAGAAACGATCCTTACTCTTCGACATACAATCAGGGGTGGAGGAGTCACCCAAATTTCGCTTGGAACCAAAATCAACAAGTCCAAGGGAATAACAATTTTCAAAGAGCTCCTCCACAACAACAACAAGCACCCTTACAAACTCAAAACCAGCAACCTTTCCAACAACAACCTTATACAAATCAAACGAACAATTTGGTTCAACCTAATGATGATAAGGTTAGCTCTCTCGAGAAAAGTCTTGAAGCATTTCTCAAGCAAACGACAGAATCCGCAGCAAGATTTGAAAGTTATGTGCAATCTTTAATGAATAACAATGCCTCACACGATCAAAGTATCAAATCTATTGAGGCACAAATTGCACAATTAACTGCTGCGTTGAGCGAGAGAGAAAAGGGAAAGCTTCCATCTCAACCATTGCCCTATCCCGGTCACCCACAAAATGCATATCACAATCACAATGTAAATGCGGTGACCACGTTGAGATCCGGAAGAGAGTTGCAAAATAATGTGGAAACTAGTGATGACATCCCCGCCGGTGGTTCTTCTTCCCCTTCTTCATTTTCTTCACTTCCTTTTTCACCTTTTTCTTTAGAGCCTATTCTCCACCCTTCACACGGCTCTACTTCTTCTGACTCGAACGGACCCATTTCTAACAACACGAACACATCCACACTGGGATCCGTTCCTATTCCACATTCTACTCCACAGACTTTTGACTCAGCAAATTTTCAGAATGCACCATTTCCAAATAGGTTGAGTCCTAATAAACCAAATACACAAGTGGAGAAGATTGTGGAGATCTTTAAACAGGTTAGCATAAATATACCTCTCTTGGATGCTATCCAACAAGTCCCTTCATATGCAAAAATCTTAAAGGGATTATGCACTTCAAAGAGAAAGGCATCTCAAGTACCCAAGAAAGTGCTAGTGGCTAGTGCAGTGAGCAATACTATTAACCACCATCAAACCTTACCCCAAAAACGAAAGGACCCCGGCTGTCCTACTATTTCAATCACAATTGGGGATAAGCAAATTAATCGTGCACTTTTAGATCTTGGGTCTAGTGTTAACCTGATTCCTTACTCCGTGTACGAACAATTAGGGGTTGGAGAGTTGAAACCCACTCGTTGCACTCTCCAAATGGCTGATCGATCAATCACCTATCCAAGGGGTCAACTAGAGGATGTGTTGATCAAAGTCGGGGAATTCATATTCCCCGTTAATTTTATCGTTATGGATACACAACCTGTTGTTAACCCAAGAAACCAAATTCCGGTGATTCTTGGTCGACCATTTTTGGCCACTTCCAATGCTATAATAAATTGTCGCAATGGCTCCATGACTCTATCCTTCGGAAAGAGGTCCAGTGAGTTCAATATTTATAAGATGGGAAGTCTGCCCCCCGTGCCTAAAACTAGTACACGAGAAGTTTGCTCTATTCACGAAATCACGCAGGAGGACTGCGAGCTTGAAAGATTTCTATTTGATGAAAACAGTTTTGATGCCACTAGTGCGTCCCTCCTTGAGCCTACTACCGTTGACACAACCGATGCTGATTATCAATGTTTCACTTTTTCGGATGACGACGACTCACAGGCCGAATATGAGTCGTTTGAATTTTTGGATGAGTCAGTCGAACTATCCGAATCGGTTGTTTGCAGTGATTTCGAACCTGTGTTAGAGTCCTTTGAGTTCGAGGTAGATTCCGCAATGGTTCTTTCGCCTCAGAAATTCGAACTCATGCCCTTGCCGTCTCACCGTAGATATGCTTACATAGGTGAGAATGAGACTTTTCCCATTATCATATCAGCCTCTCTAGCCTTCGAGCAAGAGAACGCTATTTTAAAAGTCTTACAAGATAGACGGCAAGTTTTCAGTTGGACTATGGCGGACATCGAGGAGATCAGTTTCCTCATAAGTGAATATCATACACAATTGATGGATGATGCCATGTCAATAGAGGACCCACAGGAACATCTTGGGGATATTGTGGTGAGTCAACTTCCTCCCTTAGAAGTTGAAATACCCCTATTTCTTTTAATTAGGTACGAGAATGCCAACACTCCACTGATTGCTGATCATTTACATTCTCGTATCGATGCATCACCATCACCTGTACACCTCCCATTCCACTACTTCTATCTTCCCCAATTCTTTGCGGACCACCACAATTTAATTTTCCACCAACCAATATTCTTTACTGATAAATTTTTCAAATGGTTGGTGTTGACTTTTGGCCGATGCAAGGTTTGGCAGTAATCTCTAACATAGTTTAAATGAAGTTTGGGGGAGGGTCTTTTTGTATATATTTTTGTTTTTTTAATAATAAAAAAAAATTATTAAATAAACAGGGGAGTATCGGTATTTTGACCCTCTTGGTTTAGCATGACAGTGAGGACACTGTCAAGTTCAAGTTTGGGGGTATGCTCGGTACGTCTTCTTCCTTCGCATTCATTTGTACATATTTTTGCATTTGCATACTTATTTGAAAACCCATAAAAATTTGAAAAATTTCAAAAAATATAAAAATAATTGTATTCAATTTTGGCTAATTGACTTTAGTTTGACAAATAGGTCAACTAGTTAGGAACAACTAGATCTTAGACTTAGTAAGTTGAAAACCCTAAAAATAACCTTCCTTAAAATTTAACGGTAGAAAGTATATGCCTTGTAGTTTATTTAGAAATAGGCAAATTTTGGGTTCACTTCTTGGGCTAAGTCGAAACAAGGGAAGAGTATTGATGTTCTAATTAAAGTATAAGTTTGAAAAATAGTTCCTAGCTTAAGTCTAGATTCTGAAAATGTATACCCTACAATTTGCACAATCACGCACCTTGAAACTTGGAATAGTAGAAGAGACCTTGAAATGCTCTTGTTTAAAGTCCTTAGTATAATGAAAATAAAAAAAAAAGGGTGAATAAAAAAAAAGGAAAAAAATGGACACTGGTTTTTGTGATTACTTAAGGCTGCAAAAATAGAAAAATATTTAGCGAGGGTGCTTCATCACCTAGTGCCTTAGACCAACTGGTTTGGGAGTCACTGCTAAAGCCTTGGGTGTTGCAAGGACTAGGAAGTACGCTTTAAAGTGCAAACGCATTTTGTAATCGGTCGTTGGTACCTCAAGAAGTATTAACGGTCGCATGAAGGATGTGTAAGCAAATTTCATTCACCAACTAATTAGTACTTTGGACAATGGACTAGGGCATGATTGCTTGAATTGAATTTCCAAGTGTAGGGGTGATCTATACACACACGTAGGGGTATGTGATTGGAATTTAGATAAGAGAGAAGAATGAAAGATAAAATTTGTATCTTTAATGGAGTTGATAGAAAATTCCTAAGTTTAGATGAAACCCTAGAAGGAAAACTTAAGAGATGCCGAAAGCTAAGTAGGTCTACATAACATATATAATCTTAAGTTAAATAATGAGAAAGTGTGAAGAATATGGGTGGATAATTTACAAGTATAAGATAATAGAATTCCTTGTTAGAAAACCTAATTGGAGAACAAAAGTCAATGGGCTGAGTTGATAGGATTTTGTGGGTGTAATCCGCTGAAAACCCTCAGGAGACAACACTCCTCCTACTAGGGACACCTAGAGGTTTAACGGCTTGTTGCACTTGCTCAGTGCAATCGCGTTTCCCTGCGAAAGTGCGGTTAGGATTTTAGTGAATAAAATAATAAGTTTGCTCGAGGACGAGCAAAAGGTAAGTTTGGGGGTATTTGTTCAGACCATAATATTGCATTTATCATTCCCCTATTCTTACCCTTTTTTATAAATAAACAGGTACTCTTGACGCACGTTTGTTGCATATTACAGGTTACAGGTTTCTGGAGCAAGTACAGTGAAAAAGACACAAAACAACAGGAAAAGCGACTTTTGACCAACAAGTAGACAGACCTTACTCAAGCCGAGATGAAGAACAGTGCAAAGGTCCAAAAAGTCAAGTGAACGGTTAAAAGATACGTACAAGTCTTCACTGAACATCTGGAGAATAATCAGAAACCAAACAGAGAAGTAATGTGTAGAAACAGAAGCCCAAAGATCCAAGCAGAAGCCCATAAAAATAACACAGCCCAAATCCACTGTTTGGCCGCGGATCCGCGGCCAAACCCATGCTGGCGCCGCGGATCCGCGGCCGTATAATACACGTGTCGGCGCAGTTTTTCTGTGACGGTGCGTTGTTATGAGTGTTAGGATTTTAAGTGGGCAAATCCGTAATTGCGCGTGCGCGAGAGTCTGTAACCCTAGGTTTCTATTTTCCTATAAATTGTAATCTTAGATCTAAAAATTGTATGCCTCTTTTCAATAAATAAAATTCAGAATTTCTGGGAGTAAATTTCAGATCTGTTCTTCTTGTTTGAAGGGAGCCGTCAACCTAGTAAGTCTCTTATTTCTTTTAATTATAATGTCTTCTCATCCCCTAATGAGCGAGTAGTCTCCTCGCTTGTTAGGGTTAGCCTTAGGGAAAGGGTTGAGAGATGAAATCTCTCGCCCCTTTCAATGCCACCTTCACCTAATGAATTAGAACTTCATGCATACGAGCACAACCGCTCCCTGCGGCATCCTACCGTTCGAGGTAACGATGAACCGTAGTATAAAGGGCCGGTTCCGCACGTTTTCCGTGAGGGTTAGGATAATTATCAACAAAGGTAGGGTACAAATCTAGAGGAAGAAACATCTTCCCAAAAGATTTGTATCCATTTTATGGATAATTAACTTAACACCTAATAGATCTAAAAAAGGAAGGTATTGAAAGCGGTGAGGAAAAACATTAATTTCCAAAACTTCCCCTAATCCTAACCCTAGCAAGATTCTTAATTAAATTAATTAGATCCAGTCTTCTAGTTTTATAAACCAACCAAAACTACAAATAGAATCAACTCGTTAAAACACTTTAAAGAAATTTACCCGTCTCTGTGGATCGACCCGTACTCACCGGCTAGCTGCGAAGCGACGCCGTTTCTGATTGCGGTAACTTACAATTTTTGAACTAATCAGTCATCTAAGACGATATCTTCAGGGGCTTTTTCTTTCCCTTTATCTTTTCTGTTCGAGGGTCCGAGGTTCTTTTCGGGCAGCGTGCGATTACATAGCCAGATATTTTCGCAGACCTTCGGCTCTTCTTCTTTTCCCGGAGTGGATTCTTTAAAGAGAGGGGCAAGTTCCAGCTCCTCATCAGAATCGCTCCCGAATGTAGGCACTTGTGATCTACCGGTGTTAACCATGCAACAATCGCCAGCAGTTCTTTTAAGCCCTTCGGTCGTATTTCTTTGCTCCCGACGAGTTTTGCGTTTTTCTCGCTTAAAGTGTTGTCGATGAGCAACATATCCTTGCCACCATCTATCAAAAGCTTTGCACTCTTGAGTGGGGTGTGAAACCTTCTGATGATATAAGCAATTGGAGGGGTGCGTTTCCACTTCACCGGTGATGTTTCCTTCAGAGGATGGTAGCTTCATGCCCATTGATATGGCCTTAGCAAACTTTTTCCTCATCTTGAATTGGCTTTTGTCCGCAGTGGGTGTACTTCGCTCCAGCGGGAGTATCTCAATTCTTTCGTCAAGGCACTGGCATTTGGCCCTTTCAAATATAACCTCCTCGCGCTCCCGATCAGCTCTGCTTTTTAATCGAGCTTCGTTGAGGAATGCGTCAATTTCCTCATCTGATGGCCCCAGAATTTTTGATTCAGGATCTGCCCCCAGCGTTTCAGTACAAGAAGTCTCCTCATCGTTCATGAACGAATGGGAAATCATATGACAGCTCGCCACGCATTCTTCAGATTCATCTGACGAACTTTCTCCCTCACCTTCCTCTTGAAAGACGTGGTTGAGAAACTCTCGGAATGTAATAGGAGTCCGTGCCTTCTGGTTGTATTCCTCCAGCGCGTCAATTTGTTTTTGCAGGTCCGTGCGCTTGTCGTCAGGCTTCACGGGCTTCTTTGACTCTTTTTCTTCTTCTTCGAGGATTTTGACGGCTGGTTGCGAGTGCTTAAGCCACCACCATCGGTCTTTGGGGTTGGACGTGGCTTCAACATCCCTTCAATGATCTGCGGTTCCAACGGGTTCTTCCATTTGATCGCTGGGCATGTCTGAAGATCGTTTAGCATCCTCTTTGTCTTGGCTGATAATACAACCTCCCAAGGAGCTTCTTCAACGACGGAGCATGTTGCCCCGGCGTATTCGTCCCCTCAGAGGTGTGGGGCTGTGGGGGATTCACCTTCCATTTGTCAGATAACGCGAACTTGCCCTGTCGGTACTGGTTTTCAAGCCAATTTTTGAAAACGTAGCAATCTTCGATCGGATGGCCTAGTACTCGATGATAAGGACAGTAGTTGGGCTCGTTGACGTCACTTGGTTGCAACGGACGTTTTGGATCCGGTAGATTTATGAGTCTGTTGCGTAATGCCAGCTCAAATAACCTTCTCGTTTTATCGTGGGGAAACGAGTAAGGACGCCCTAGTCTCTCCTCAAGGTCTACGTACGGGCGCATATTATTTTGACGGACGACCGGCTTCGAGTTGCTCGGTTGTTGTTAAGCATTAGCGACGACGATCGCTTTTCCCTTCCCTTTGTCATTTCTGGAGTCCGGCTTTGGAAGAGGAGGTTTATGGCCCATCTGATTCATCTGTGCTAGCTTGTCAATCAAGGCTTGGAAGGTAGTCGGCTTGAAAAACATCATAAACTGCGAGATGGTTGCTTGTGGATCGAGGGTTCCCACAAACATACCCACTGCGGGAGCTTCTTTAATGCGCTGCTCGCACTTCGACCATAAGTTCCGCCATCGTATAGCGTACTGAACCCACGTCTCGCCTGGCTTTACCCTGGCGTTAATCAGTGCCGTCATCGGGGTACGTTCACTGGCGCTTGCAAAACGCTGAGTAAACAACAGCTCCATTTCCGTGAAGGTTTTGATAGAGTCGTTCGGGAGCTCAGAGTACCACTCGAACGCCATATCCGATAAACTTCCAACAAATTGACGAAGTAAAAGCTTGTCATCACCACCGGTGTTGCCGCAGAGTGCCCTGAACTGGGCAACATGTTGGTGAGGATTGCCCGTCCCCTTGTAGACATAGAACTTGGGAATTGTGTAACCGGGTGGGTACTTGATTTAATCGTACCAACTTGGATATGGCCGTCCTGTTTTTACAACCTGGCCAGCTGCTTCGGTCGCATGATGAACCCGTATTTGTTGGGCGATGTACTCGTCCAAATCAGCTTTGGAGATTGCATCCCCTTTAGCCGTCGACAGAGCTGGTGGTGGATTTGATGTCTCTCCCCTATCATCTCCAAGGACGATCGGTGGCTCTTCGGTCGGAGGATCTTGCTGTATCATCATCCCTATCATGTCTTGGAAAAGGAGGCCCATACGCTGTATGTTGGCTGCTTGTTCAGCAGCCTCTTTGTCCTTCTTCTCCAATATCCGACGAAGGAATTCGGCGTCGGTTTCTTCCTCTTGGCGTTCATCCGAGGACGTTTCAGGGTTTTCTTTTGGCCCTGTAAGTGCGGCCATAGCGTTCATCATTTCTTGGAGCTTCTGCTGCTGCTCCTGAGTCTTGGTCACTGACCTCGTGTGCGGTCTATGACCTGTTGATATACGGCTATCCTCCTTTCCCGATGCCACATAAACTGTATGAACTATCATGCCCCCGGACTTAGGGCGTTCCGTTGAAGTGGAGGGGGCCATTGCAGTGGGCATCTTGGTGATTGTTGTCCTCTGTTGTTTAATAGGATGGTCCTTTTCTTTTTGCACCTTCGCCTTCTTCTGTTGACGAGAATAACCTGGGTCAATCACGGAGTCTTGAACCCTGCGCCAAACCTTGTATATTTTTTAGGACAGCCGTTGAGGGGGCTGTTCTTGCTTCGTTTCTGGAACTCTCTCCGCAGGTGGAGGAGATCTTTTCAGTGTAGCGGTAGGAGAGTTCCTACGTACCCTCCTCAGCAGTTCAAAGCTGTTCCCAGTTGGAACAGCAGCGTTGACTTCCACCTCTGGAGCTGGTGGAGTTAGCCCTGAGGGGGAGTTGCCCCCTGCCTTCCTCACTCGTCGCCAATGGCGACGTCGAGCATGACGAGCCGTTGGGACTGGCTCGGAGATAGACACAGCTTCTTTTTGCCCCATGTCTGAATGAGGCGTCGCTGGTGTTAATCTCTCAAAGACTGAGGTTGTCCTTTGAGGGATGATATTTAACCTGTCGAAGACAGATCCTCGGGCAGGGGCAGGTGCAAGAATCGTCAGTCTTGAAAAGACTGACTCTTTGACAGGGGAAGCCGCCTTGACGACTTCTGGAGCAGCAGTTATTGCTTCCTTGGGACAGCCAATTTAGAGTTCTGATTTAGCCTGGTGAAAACAGAGGCTGTCGGTTTGGTAGTGGGCGACCCGTTGACAGGGGTCGTCGTAGCAGTGAGCCGGTCGAAGACTGACTTCTTGTTCACTTCCGGTGCAGGTATTGGCTCAGAGAAGCTTGTAGGTGGGATCATGGTCCCGAAGAACAGGCCAGTGGTAGCTTGGGTCACCTGGTCTACCGGCAGAGCGAGGAAGGAAGCCGCTTGGGGCCCATATGCTACACCTCCTAGTGAGGTGGAGCGTCCGTTGCACTGGCATTTCGAGCAGTTGGTGCGGTTAAATGCCATTGAATCTTGAGTTCTGCACCAGGCAAAAGACCAAATCTTAGTAACTTGAAATCCAAAGACAACCGTTAACAAACCGTGATTGGTTCGCGAAGACGACACACGAAGTGTGGAGTGGAAAGAGGAAAAGGTCCCACCAGGCGTGCCAGAATCTGTTCCCCTCCGAAAGACAGCGACGACGTGAGGACGTCTAGCCTGAGATTCGGGGCAGATGCTATATGGTTTTATCCGTCTACCTCTCCGAAGACGCCAAGTTGATTTATGGCACCGTGTATCAGAGGTTTAGACGGATGCGGCCGATGTAGCAGACTTCGTCAGATTCCCCCTTGCTTGAGGGGTTTTTGATTGTGGGGACGCTCTTCCCTGCAGGCGCAAGCCCCTGCAATTAATTATGCTACCACATCGCGGTAACAACTTTCTCCTTCTCCAGAATTTCACTTCGTGTCGTGAGTGTTTGTTTTGTTTGTGGTTGCCCGTGGATTGTATACGGAGACTGAGTAATGCCGTCGCCCGTAGGACGTGGATTCGTCCAAATCCGTATTTACTTAGATTTGGATTTGGTGTTTTTAGTTTAAGAATACGTTAGCCGCACTGAGTAATGTCGTCGCCCGTAGGACGTGGATTCGTCCAAATCCGTATTTACTTAGATTTGGATTTGGTGTTTTTAGTTTAAGAATACGTTAGCCGCATTTGAGACTAAGATCAACTTAAACGTTCGTTAAGGATACGTTAGTCTGATTTGAGACTAAGATCAACTTAACGGAATCGTCTAGATCCATTTCCAGTTTAAGGACGTAGTGGTCCATTTAATATATGGCCGTCGAGACTCGTCACCTCTCTGACAACGTTGAAGGATTACAACGACATGTGTCAGAGGAGTTCGGAGATGTACCCTTGAACCAAAGTTGATTGGGGGTCTTATAGTCCAATTTGGGACTAAAGTCCGTTTGAATGTTTAAGGATACGTTAGCCATATTTGAGGCTAAGATCAACTTAAACGGGATCGTTTAGATCCGACAAAAGAGCATTTGGGAGCTCTATTGTTCCAGTTTAGGGACGTAGTGGTCCATAGGTAGTTTAGGGACATTGCGGTCCATTGGTAGTTTAAAGACATTGCGGTCCATATTCCAGTTTAGGGACATGGGGGTCTGTGTTCCAGTTTAGAGACGTGGTGGTCCGTATTCCAGTTTAGGGACGTGGTGGTCTATATTCCAGTTTAGAGACGTGGTGGTCCGACATTAGTTTAAGGACGTTTCGGTCCATCATTAGTTTAAGGACGTTTCGGTCCACGAGTTTAAAGACCCCGCAGTCCATGTTGATGTGTGGTTGTCGGGACCCGTCACCTCTCTGACGTCGTTGAAGGATTACAACGATGGGTGTCAGAGGAGCTCGGAGATATACCCTCGAACCGGTCGTAAATTGATTTAAGAGAGCAATCTTGCTCAGTCAATTTAGTTTAAGAACTTACGGCCAAAATTGGGCTAAGTCCAGTTAAAAACGTCCACATTTTGTTTGCATTTGGCCTTTGTCTGGGCTTTCCCCTTTTTAGAATAATGCATAGCATTACTTCAGGCCATTTATGCCCATTTTGACTGGGCTCTGCCCTTTTTATTATAATGCAGAGCATTTGTTTTGGTCCATTGGACCTCTCAATTGGGCTCTGCCCTTTTAAATAATGCATAGCATTTTTATTATTTTGTTTGGGCTCTGCCCATTTATAAATGATACAGAGCATCAATTTAATTTGGCATGCTTGGTCTTTTTGATTTGGGCCTGGCCCTTTAGGAAATGCATTGCATTTTCAGGCGCTTTGCGCCAATTAGAGAGCGCAAGCGCTTGTGATGACGACACGTGTCATGCAAGCGCAGTGCGCTGCGCTAGTGCACTGCGCTTGCGCTGCTGACACGTGGCGTACCTTGGTGAGTTGCGCCAATTCCAGAAAGCAAAGCTCTATTTCAAGAGCGCGTAGCGCAAGTTGTTCTGTAGCTGACACGTGGGTTCTCCCAAGAGCGCAACAGCGCAGTTTGGAAGTGCAAAGCACTAAGAATCTTTTAAGAACAGAAGTGCAAAGCACTATTTGATTTCTTGATCTAATTTAGATCAAAGAAAAAATAAGTTTTTCTTGTTTTTCTTATCTCAAAGAACCAAAGGTTCAATAAAGTGCAAAGCACTATTTTATTATTATTATTATTTTTTATTAAAGATCATTGATCTTGTTTTTAGATCTATGATCTGTTCATGAGAGAACTTTCTCTTTCTTCTAAAGGTTTTTACCTTTTTGTTCTTGAGGTTTTCTTCAGAGTTCTCTTTCCCTTCTTTTTTTTTAGAAAATGTTTTTTTTTTGAATTGAGGCCTAGGGTCCTTTTTATAGTTCTCATAAATTAGTTAAATTTGTTAAAGAGATCTTTCTCTGAGTGATTTGGAGAATTTTCCCCACCGTTGGGTTTTTGATCCAAGGGCTTCTGTTTTACAGAAGAAAATCTTCTTGTTTTAACAAGAACAGAAAAGATTTCTTTAGGATTTTAATTCTGTTTAGCGCAAATGCTCCAGCGCGTGACATGTGTTGCGCAGCGCACAGTGCAGCGCAACTGCGCTAGCGCATCTGCGCTGACACGTGTCGCGCAGCGCAAAGCGCAGCGCAACTGCGCTGACACGTGTCGCGCAGCGCAGTGCTTGCGCAACTGAAGCGTTGCTTCCTTTAATTTTGCTTAAAATAGAGCTTTGCTCTGATTGGACGCGCCTTCTTGGACACTGCGCTGATGCGTCTGCACCTGACACGTGGCGCGTTGCGTCCGGGATTTGAAGCGTTGCTTCACAATTTGAATTTTGAATTTCCAGCAGAGCTTTGCTCTGATTGGGGGAAACAA
Source organism: Agapanthus africanus (assembly GCA_030015575.1). Lineage (NCBI taxonomy): Eukaryota > Viridiplantae > Streptophyta > Magnoliopsida > Asparagales > Amaryllidaceae > Agapanthus > Agapanthus africanus. The sequence goes on along the minus strand of JASDDO010000019.1, from coordinate 87,609,517 downwards.
GAACAGATTTTATCATCCATGAAGACAGATCTTTAAGGTACGGCAGCAAACTGTGTGTACCAAAAGGTTCTGTACGGGATGAGTTAATGAAAGAAGCTTACAGCTCTCCCTACTCAGTACACCCTAGAGGTACAAAGATCTACGTCAAAATTACTGGTGGCATGGAATGAAGCGTGAAGTAGCCAGAAGTATCGCTAAATGCTTGGTGTGTCAGTAAGTAAAGGCTGAATATCACAGGACTGCTGGATTACTTCAACCGTTATCTATCCCAGAATGGAAGTGGCAACACATCACAATGGATTTTGTGACTGCGTTTCCTCGCAGCACAAAAGGTAACGATGCGGTATGGGTTATTGTGGATCGACTCACAAAGTCGGCTCATTTCATCCCATTTCGAGTTGGCCAATCTACTGAGACATTAGCAAAGAAATACATGGAGGTAAGAATCTAAGTAAGATTTAAACTCTTCAAATATGTACTATCTATGATACCCATGAACTCATACAGGAAATCGTGAGACTTCATGGAGTACCGGTCTGCATTTTCTCCGATCGTGACACTAGATTTCGATCACAGTTTTGGCAAAGTCTGCAAGCAAGCTTAGGAACAAGTCTGAACTTCGGTACGACCTATCATCCACAAACAGATGGTCAGTCTGAGCGAACTATTCAGATCTTGAAAGATATGCTCAGAGCGTGTATGTTAGACTTCGGAGGATTGTGGGAAGATCACCTAAATCTTGTGGAGTTTTCATACAACAACAGCTACCAAGCAAGTATCGGAATGGCACCTTTTGCAACACTTTATGGAAGGAAGTGTCAATCGCCATTAAGTTGGGACGATATCGGAGATAGAGAACTCCTAGGACCAGAGATGATAGTAGCAACCGTAGATGTGGTCCGCACTATTAGGGAAATAATGCGCATAGCCCAAGATCGACAGAAGCACTGGGCTGATGCAAAGCGTCATCACTTGGAGTTTCAACTGGGAGATCACGTATTTCTGAAGATATCTCCGAACCGCGGAGTGATCCGATTTGGAAGACGGGGTAAGCTAAGTCCAAGGTATATTGGACCGTTCGACATACTCGAACGAGTCGGTGAAGTGGCTTACCGCTTGGCACTTCCACCTTCATTGGAAGGAGTACACAACTTGTTCCACATATCCCAACTCAGAAGGTATGTGAGTGACCCCAGCCATATTCTAGATCACTCTGAGCTCACTGTACAGCCCGACTTGTCTTGTGAGCAACAACCTGTCGAAATCTTGGATAGAAAAGTGAAGTCACTTCGGAACAAGGAAGTCAACTTAGTTCGAGTGATGTGGAGAAAAGACACTCCAGGAGAATCGACATGAAAAAGAGAAGATGAGATGCGTGTAAGATATCCTCACTTATTTGTAAACTAGTCCTTAAAATAAAATTGTAAATTTCGAGGACGGAATTTTTTTAAGGAGGGTAGATTGTAAAAACTCTGATTCTTGTGTACATAAATTTGATTAAAAGTTAATGTATACATGGGGTATTTACAATTCCTGTGGGTACTATAAGAATTTGATTTACTTTTGAGCAGCAAGAAGGAGCTTGTAGCTCACTGGTAAGATCTTGCACTGCTGAACCAAAACACCAGAGTTCAAATCCCATCAGCCATACATTCTTTTTATTTAAAATTCTTTTAATCTTTTAGAAGCCTAAGAGTCTACACATGCACAACCCGTAAAACCAAGAGTCACAGCCTAAACAAACATGTGCACAAGGCTAGACCAAGAGTCAGGGACACATGGCACCAATACAAGCCCCCACCTCATAAATCAGGCCGGCGAGATCGTGACTCGAGCCGGCGCCGTCTGTCCAACTTGGACCAGACCATATTTTTTTTAAACCCTAGCGACTCTTGGACTCCCCCCATAACTCCAGTATTTTTTATTCTCTGCACATTTACAGAGAATAATAAAACCCCTTTAATCCCAATTTTAATGCAAATTTAAATGCATTTTTATCACACCCTAACCCTATTTTTCCCTATAAATACCCACTCTATTTTTACACCCCTTCACACTGAAATTTCCTTCAAAAACTCTACAAAAATTCCAAGTTCTATTTGCGTGCAAGTGAAGTTAACAAAGGGCGAAACTCCGACGAACCTCCGAGGAGATTCTGGCGACGAAACGACACCCCGAAGCTCTCTTTAGGACCCCCTCTCTCCCCTCTTTACCCCAAACCAGTAAGTCCCCCTTCTCTCCCTCTTTTACTATTCTCAAACTTTACCTTGTCAAAACGTGTCGGAAGCGGAGTTATCCGGCTTCCGGTTCTCTTCTCTTTTAAAAATACAACTTTTTCTTAATAATAAATCTACAACTTTTGATATATTGTTTAGTAATTATTAACAAAGACAATAGAACAAGTTTGACATCAAAATAATAACCGTAGCAAGTTTTATTCCACTTTTACATTAAAATACCTTCATATTTCATTTCAACATGCTTAAACTTTTTAAACCGTATTACCTTAGAAAACTCACGAGATAATGATTTACCTCCTCACAACACACATATCTAACATAGCATGATAGAATTTTGGAAAATACGACTTTTCATATAACTACCTTCAACTTATAAAACATTTTTCTATAAGAAGTGTATTTAACAAATCTTTGCAATTGTGCCTCTACAACCCATTTTGGGGAACCCATTTGGTATGGTGCAGATTATCGCACATCTTCGGACCTAGTAGAGTGAGATGCAGACCTCCGTAAGGAGCATACGATCTCAAAAGATTTTTAATACATTTTTCTTTAGAAAATGTGATTTCTATTATAAATAAAACCTATATTTTTAATAAATAAATATATATGTAATTAATATCAAAATATCTATTTATAATATTCCACATTTCTAAAATTCAAGAAAAACATCCCATTTACAAGAAAATACCATACAATTCCAATATTTCAAATAAATACCTTATAATTTAAAAGTAGGTCATATTCACTAGAAATTTCACATTAAATAAAAGAAACATCTATGAAAACTCTAAAGACGATAATAAAATACTTGAGATGTATTTTGAAAATATAACAAAACTATTTTACATAAAACCATCTCAAGTTATACTAAATTACAATAAGGACCCTAGTAAACATAGGTTTAAGCGGGACCAGTCTCTTGAGCCTCAAGGAGCCGGAGATATGGGTGCTTGCTTATTTAAGGTAGACAACTTAACAAACGGTGTTATCAACACGGTAATTGCCTTTAAAAAAGGCACAAATCCTGCCGTCCATGTGCAGCAGTTACAGATAGCACCAAAACATAATTCAGGACTTCAATTTCTTTTCTAATTGTCTGACTCGGACTGAGTCTCAATATAATCAATCTGGCTTGAATATGATTCAAGTATCAAACTACAATACAACATGGATCTAGGAATCCTTCTATTCAATCTAATCAATCTATATGACTGAACCGAACCATGGATATATTCCATTTACATGATCATCCATTATATCCGTTCCATTACTGATATCATAGTTTCGGCAAGTCATCCATCTATACAATTTACAATACAAGACAATACAATCAATACAAATCAAGACATCGCGGGGCTTTATAAAGGGTAGATTGGTACGGAAGGTGTTAAAAGTGGCACGAGACTGCAACCATAAGACACCTAACCTGAATCTCCATTGCCGTTGTACCGTGGCTGAACGGTTCCTTGTACTCCGTATACCGTAGTCTCTGGTATAGTGAAACTCCTCTCGTATACACTGCTCTCTTCTGTACCAAGCTATAAACAACAGCGTTAACACTAAATAACAACAATAAATAGCTATACACTATTCTGTCCATTCTATTCTTATCTATCTACGGGACTTACCGAGTGATTTGTTCGCTGACGACATTCTACTTGTTTTTCTTTGGAATGTCGTCAGGTGATTCGGACTAACTGGAGATCGAGCCCACCAGCGAGGACTTGGACCAGCTAGCTTTCGACCCAGTGCTTTAGATTCCTTGTACATATTTACATTTCTATATTTTTCATTTCTGTTATGCAACTGTTTGGGCATTACTTTCCATTCCATGTACTTACTTTTCAGATGTATTGTAAAAATAATGTTAATAAATAAAGTTATTGTTTATTTACATCTTGTCTCTTATGTACATTTCATTTTATATTGCTTAGTGTAACAACCCCAAACTTTCTGTACAACTTTCTATACAATTTTTTCAAAATTACAGAAAGAGGTACTTTTGCCTGAGCACAAGATATAAGTTTGTTTTGCTTTTTAATAGCAAGAAAGAGCTTGTGGCTCATTGGTAAAACCTTGCACTGCTAGACCAAAGCACCAGAGTTCAAATCACATCACCCACATTATTTTTAATATTGTTTTCTTTTGAATTTTTAAAAGCCCAAGAGCCTACACGTGCATAATTCGTAAAACCCCCACTACACATGTAAAACAAACTGACCCAGGGGCTACACCAAGCGATGAGGGACGCATGGCGGCGAGCCCCGGCCCGACTCGGCCGACTCGGGCCAGCGACTCGGTCGAATCGGACCGCCGCCGCCGGCCGGACTCGGCCGGACTGCCGAGTCGTCAACAGAAAATTTCTGCCTCTTCACCTCTCCATCACTCCTGCACACTTTATTTCCTTGGATCGGTTCCAGAGACCCTTTAAAACCCTATTTACTCCATTTTTATTAATTTTTAATACTTTTTAATACATTTTTCAATTCACCCTTTCACCTACCCTAAACCCTAGCCTTACCATATAAATATAACCCCTAAACACACACCCCTCACTCCAAAATTCTGATCAAAACTCTCAAGAAATCCATAGAAGTTTAGTATACTTTGGAGTTAGCGAAGGGCGGAGCTCCGATGATTTTCCGACGACGACCCTAGGAGCACCCGGCGACAAAACGACGCACCGGCGCCTCCTACGTCTTCCTCTCCCTCTTTCCTAACTTCTAAACCCGTAAGTCCCGCCTCTTTCTTCTCTAATCTATTCTTAAAACTTCGTTTACTAAAACCCGACGGAAGCAGAGTTAAATCTGACTTCCGATTCGGTTTTCTTTATAAAGTTCAATTTTCCTTAACGCAACCATATTAAACTCTTACATCTTGATTATTAATCATTAACAAAACATGTCGAATAAGTTTCATAGCAAAACATTTCATTTTGTAACTTTTACAGCTCTTTTTCAGTAAAATACCATGTAGTATAGTTTCGACTTTAAAACATCATTAATCTTGCTATACCTTTAGATAGATCACGAGGTAATGACCTACCCCTTCACAACACTAATATGCAATATAGCACGATACCTTTTTGGGAAATATATATTCGGAAAATACGGTTTTACACAAAACTATCTTTAACTTATAAAAACCATTTTTACAAGATTAAGTATTTTTAAACAAATCTTTGCAAAGCGCCGTTACAACCCATTTGGGGAACCCGATCGAGATGGTGCGGATTATCGCACATTCTCGAGCTTAGTAGTACGATATGCAGACCTCCGCAAGGAGTATTCGGTCTCGAGAGATTTAAAAATACAAATATATTAAGAAAATGAGATTTCTAGAAAAATAATAAATTAAAATTAGTTATATATATGTGTGTGTGTGTGTGTATGCATCATCAAAATATCTATTTTGATATAATATAAATATTACAATTTTTTCAAATCAAAAGAATCACTTTACATGAAAATCCATACAAGTTCAATATTACAATTAAATACCATGTATTATGAAAAATATGTTTATTCACTAGAAATGTCACAAATATAAAATCTACATCTATGAAAACTCTAAGATGATAATAAAATATTTGAGGTGTATTTTGTAAATTATACAAAATTATTTTTACATAAAACCCCGTCAAATTCTATAAATTACAATAAGGACCCTAGTAAATATAAATTTAAGCGGTACCAATCCCTTGAGCCTCAGGGAGCCGGAGAAGTGGGTGCTTGCCTATTTAAGGTAGACAACTTAACAACGGTGTTATCAACAAGGTAATCGTTTTTGAAAAAGACACAAATCCTGCCGGTCATTTGCAGCGGTTACCGATAACATCAAAACCTAATTCAGGACTTCAATTTCTCTTTTCTAATTGTTCTGACTCAGACTGAGTCTCATTAAAGTAATCTGATTTGAATATGATTCAAGTATCCAAACTACAGTTCAACATGAATCCATATATTCAATCTATCAATCTATATAACTTGACCGAACCGAACCATGGATATACTTCCATTTACATGATTCTCCAGTTACATCCATTTACATGATTCTCCAGTTATATTCGTTTACTGATATCATGGTTTCGGCAAGTCATCTATACAATTCAATTTTCAAGAAAATACAATAAAATTCATTACCATCAGTACAATCATTACCATCAATATAATAATTACATGGGGTATTGGGGTAGTTCATTCGTGAATCCAACAGAATCTCAAGAGTCCCCCTAGATCATGAATTTATGTCTACTAACACTAACACAAGCAAGCTATCATGTGGGCCCGTGTTTCCATGCTCCTGGATTACAGCCTGTTGAGTTTGGAATATTTCAACGACGGTCGAAGTTCCGTTACTAACATTTGATTCGGGCCCATGGTTCCCTACCCATAGATTACAGCCTGTTGGGTTTGAGAACACTCTTGAGATTGGTTGACATTCACCCTTGAACTTACGTTAACAGCAGTATTAATACTAAATACAATAGTATAACATATAATACAACTTTAAAAGCTATACTCTCTCTCTCTCTCTTTTTTTATTTTACCTCACCCTTATCTTTGGGACTTACCGAGCGATTGTTCACTGACGACATTCCTTCTCTTTCTTCTTGAAATGTTGTTAGGTTGATCGGAAGCACTAGAGCACGAAATCATTCAGGAGCATTCGGAGCAGGCCCTTGAGTAGTACATCAAAGACCCCGAGCTGTAGACACTTGTACACATTTCAATTCAGTACTTTCCTTTTCTGTTATGCCATTGTTTAGGCATTGCTTTCATTCAGATGTATTTACTTTTGCATGCATTGTACAAAAGAATGTTAATAAATAAAGTTGTCATTTCACTACATTTTTCTCTTGTGTACATTTCTTTTATATTGCTTAGATACGCTTAGCGTATTTACTTCAGAGTAAATACGTAGTGGCCTCGTCGTGTCCCCTTCGCCGTATACTGGGAAGCGGGGCGTGACAGGTTTTGTTGGTGGCCCATGCAGGTCAGAGTTGTATAGAACCCTACCATGCAGTTCTGTTCTGCATGAACAACCTAAGCAATATAACACAAGAACCAGCAACTGAAACATTATTACAATTACATATTCTTTGAATCTTATTCTTTGAATCTGTCCTAATCCAAAATTCCCTCGCCTATTTTACAATCTTACCAAAACCTTCGCATTCTTTCGTTCTTTCACATATTTTTCATACACTACCAATAGTTCTATCACCAAACTTTTCTTGAATCCATTACACTTTCCTTTTACAAATTTCGAGAATGAAATTTTTATAAAGAGGGTAAAATGTAACAACCCTAACTTTTTGTACAACTTTCTGTACAATTTTTTCAAAATTACAGAAAGGGGTACTTTTGCCTGAGCACAAAATATAAGTGTTTTTTGCTTTTTAATAGCAAGAAAGAGCTTGTAGCTCATTGGTAAGACCTTGCACTGCTGAACCAAAGCACCAGAGTTCAAATCCCATCACCCAAATTATTTTTAATATTGTTTTCTTTTAAATTTTTAGAAGCCCAAGAGCCTACACGTGCATAACTCGTAAAAACCCCACTACACATGTAAAACAAACTAACCCAGGGGCTACACCAAGCGACGAGGAACACGTGGCGGCGAGCCCCGGCCCGACTCGGCCGACTCGGGCTGGCGACTCAGTTGAATCGGCCCGCCTCCGCGGGCCGGACTCAGCCGAACCACCGAGTCGTCAACAAAAAATTTCTACCTCTTCACCTCCCCATCACTCCTGAACGCTTTATTTCCTTGGATCGGTTCCAGAGATCCTTTAAAACCCTATTTACTCCATTTTTATTACATTTTTAATACTTTTTAATATATTTTTCAATTCACCCTTTCACCTACCCTAAACCCTAGCCTTACCCTATAAATACAACCCCTAAACACACCCCTCTCACTCCAACATTCTGATCAAAACTCTCAAGAAATCCATAGAAATTTAGTGTACTTTGGAGTTAGCGAAGGGCGAAGCTCCGGCGATTTTCCGACGACGACCCTAGGAGCACCCGGCGACGAAACGACGCACCGGTGCCTCCTACGTCTTCCTTTCCCTAACTTCTAAACCCGTAAGTCCCACATCTCTCTTCTCTAATATATTCTTAAAACTTCTTTTACTAAATCCCGACGGAAGCGGAGTTAAATCCGACTTCCGATTCGGTTTTCTTTATAAAGTTCAATTTTCCTTAACACAACCATATTAAACTCTTACATCTTGACTATTAATCATTAAAAAAAATGTTGAACAAGTTTCATAGCAAAATATTTCATTTTGTAACTTTTACAGCTCTTTTTCAGTAAAATACCATGTAGTATAGTTTCGACTTTAAAACATCATTAATCTTGCTATACCTTTAGATAGATCATGAGATAATGACCTACCTCTTCACAACACTCATATGCAATATAGCACGATACCTTTTTGGGAAATATATATTCAGAAAATACCGTTTTACACAAAACTATCTTTAACTTATAAAACCCATTTTTACAAGATTAAGTATTTTTAAACAAATCTTTGCAAAGCGCCGCTACAACCCATTTGGGGAACCCGATCGGGATGGTGCGGATTATCGTACATCCTCGGGCTTAGTAGTGCGAGATGCAGACCTCCGCAAGGAGCATTCGGTCTCGAGAGATTTAAAAATACAAATATATTAAGAAAATGAGATTTCTAGGAAAATAATAAATTAAAATTAGTTTTATAAATATATATATATATATATGTATGTATGTATGTATGTATGTATGTATCATCAAAATATCTATTTTGATATAATATAAATATTACAATTTTTTCAAATCAAAAGAATCACTTTACATGAAAATACCATGAAAATCCATATAAATTCAATATTACAATTAAATACCATGTATTATGAAAAATATGTTTATTCACTAGAAATGTCACAAATATAAAATCTACATCTATGAAAACTCTAAGACGATAATAAAATACTTGAGGTATATTTTGTAAATTATACAAAATTATTTTTACATAAAAGCCCCTCAAGTTCTATAAATTACAATAAGGACCCTAGTAAATATAGGTTTAAGCGGGACCAATCTCTTGAGCCTCAGGGAGCCGGAGAAGTGGGTGCTTGCCTATTTAAGGTAGACAACTTAATAACGGTGTTATCAACATGGTAATCGTCTTTGAAAAAGACACAAATCCTGCCGTCCATTTGCAGCGGTTACCGATAACATCAAAACCTAATTCAGGACTTCAATTTCTCTTTTCTAATTGTTCTGACTCAGACTAAGTCTCATTAAAGTAATCTGACTTGAATATGATTCAAGTATCCAAACTACAGTTCAACATGAATCCATATATTCAATCTATCAATCTATACAACTTGACTGAACCGAACCATAGATATACTTCCATTTACATGATTCTCCAGTTACATCCATTTACATGATTCTCCAGTTACATTCATTTACTAATATCATGCTTTCGGCAAGTCATCTATACAATTCAATTTTCAAGACAATACAATAAAATTCAATACCATCAGTACAATCATTACCATCAATATAATAATTAAACGGGGTATTGGGATAGTTCATTCGTGAATCCAACAGAATCTCAAGAGTCCCCATAGATCATGAATCCATGTCTACTAACACAAGCAAGCTATCATGAGGGCCCGTGTTTCCATGCTCCTGCATTACAGCCTGTTGAGTTTGGAATACTTCGACGACGGTCGAAGTCCCATTACTAACATTTGATTCGGGCCCGTGGTTCCCTACCCATGGATTACAGCCTGTTGAGTTTGAGAACACTCTTAAGATTGGTTGACATTCACCCTTGAACTTACGTTAACAACAGCATTAATACTAAATACAACAGTATAACAAATAATACAACTTTAAAAGTTATACTCTCTCTCTCTTTTTATTCTACTTCACCCTTATCTTTGGGACTTACCGAGCGATTGTTCGCTGACGACATTCCTTCTCTTTCTTCTTGGAATGTTGTCAGGTGGATCGGAAGCACTAGAGCGCAAGATCATTCAGGAGCATTCGGAGCAGGCCCTTGAGCAGTACATCGAAGACCCCAAGCTGTAGCCACTTGTACACATTTTAATTCAGTACTTTCCTTTTCTGTTATGCCATTGTTTAGGCATTGCTTTCATTCAGATGTATTTACTTTTCCATGCATTGTACAAAAGAATGTTAATAAATAAAGTTTTTGTTTCACTACATTTGTCTCTTGTGTACATTTCGTTTATATTGCTTAGATACGCTTAGCGTATTTACTTTAGAGTAAATACGTAGCGGCCTCGTCGCATTCCCTTCGCCGTATACCGGGAAGCGGGGCGTGACACTTAGATACGCTTAGCGTGTTTATTTTTGAGTAAATACGCAGCGGCCACATCGCGTCCTCTGCCCGTATACTGGGAAGCGGGGCATGACAGCTTTCAAGCGGGAAAACGTCCCATCAGGATGAAGCTTCACAATGTATACCCAGCGGCACCCTACTGCCGCTTTCCCAGTCAGAAGAGGAACCAAATCCCAAGTCCGATTCTGTTCAAGAGCAAGCAACTCATCAATCATAGTATCGGTCCATCTTTTATGAGACAGAGTATCGGAGAGAGACTTGGGTAAAGTGTAAGAGTCGAGTGAAGTGAGAAATGCCCGATATGCCGGAGATAAATGAGAAGTGGCCACATGATGAGCTATAAGGTGAGAAGTGCAACTTTGGGTGCCTTTTCTGTAAGGTAATAGGAAGATCAGCAGCAAGAGTCTGAGGTTCAAGAGCCGTACGGGCTCGACGAGCATACACCCTTGTAACCGGTGGTGTGGGGCCAACAGTGGGGGAATCATGGATGGAAGGTGGGTCAATAGAAATAGTGCGGGTGGCCTGCAAAAGAGGGGATAGATAATCAACCGACTCAGAGAGGGTGTTGTCTTATGACAAAAGATATGAGATGTTTAAAAGAAAATCATTGTCCATGTCTACAGGAATGTGAGGTGTAGAAAAGTATGGGATGGACTCATGAAAAGTCAAATCAGCCGATATAAACTGACGACGTAACCCAGGACTATAGCAACGATATCCCTTTTGAGTCCGAGAGTACGTAAGAAAAACGCTCTTAATGGCCTTGGGGTCCAGTTTAGAGCCCCAGGTTGCAGATCATGAACAAAACAAACACACCCAAATAACCGCGGAGGAACAGGGAAATAGACCACCGAAGGAAACAATGTAAAATGATGAATATGTTCATCTAGGCCAGAGAAGGACATACATTAAGTAATTGGCAGTAAGGACTGTATCCCCAAAAAGATTTAGGCACTCGCATATGAAACAAAAGGATGCGATTAATCTCTAACATATGCATATTCTTCCTTTCTGCCACCCCATTTTGTTTGGGTATAAGGATAAGAAAATTCATGAACAATACCAAATTTCTCCATATAATCCCTAATGGGCATACTAAAATACTCCTTGGCAATATCACTCCTCAAGGTACCAATAGTGACCCCAAACTGAGTCTGAACTTCAGAACAAAATATCTGAAAATGAGAAAATACTTCATTTCGAGATTGCATCAAATATAACGAGACTCGAGAAAAATCATCAATAAAGGTCACAGAGTGGCAAAAGCCTCCTTAGGCAACAACAGGATATGGCCCTTAAACATCAAAATGTACTAAAACAAAAAGATTTGCAGCTCTCTTATTGATACGAGATAAATAGTTAGGGTGATGATGCTTACCCAACTCACAAGACTCACTCTAAACTAGATAAAGTACCAAGAGAGAAAATAATCCTCTTCAAGGTATGTAAAGAAGGGTGACCAAACCAACAATGGGAATCAAACGCGGATGTGGATGTTGTTGGGCAAGTGTAGACACCCCCAGCGAAGCAACAATTTACGAATTTACCTTTTTACCTCTGCATCATTTTTTGCCTCATAACCTTGCATCCTCATCATGCCAGTGCATTACATCACGTCATTCATCTCATTTTTGCATAAAAATAAATATCCGGTGTACATGAAGTCAACTTAAGTATATGGTTTAAGATTCGTTCAAATGATCGAAATACCCTTTTCGAGACGCTTAAAAATCCGTATCTCATAAATTCTTACATGACTCGTCATAAGGATTTTTGTAAAGGTTCTTAATGATTTATCATGAATTACCAAAGTATAAAATTCATATTGACTTGTCAAATTCCTCTAGAACTTTCAAGATTATCCGCGAAATTTAAGGTCATTTGGACATCGTTTGCTATAGGTTTGAATATGTGCGAATACGGGTTCATTAAGCTAGTCAGTTTATCAAACCCTTGATTAGCGATAATTAATGGTCACTTGACTTTTCAAACCTAAAGCATAGGATTTTCAACTTGGTGAACCATTACCTTAACTTGCACCCCCACGAACACCAAAACATGCATCTTTTTTTCCTAAAAGAACACCTTTCACCTTTTTGTTTTATTATAAAATGCTTGGTGTCTAAACATTTCATTATGAGATAAACTGAGGTGATGGTTGAGATTATTTATCCCTACAACATATTAACCACTCAATTCAATAGAATCGGTTACAACCCTCTGTTGGGGTCAAAAATTATACCCCGGTTGACCAAGTCAAAATCAGTCAACCCCCAGCCAAGCGGGTCCAAGCCTAAGCGAAGTGGGCCCAAGCCCAAGTCAAGACTAAACATAGAAGGGGCTGACTCCATACCAAGAATGAACCAATAAATTAGTTCAATGCAATTTTTTAGAAATAAATGTATGAAAAATGGACAGAAAACCAAAATTTTGTAAACCCCATGGCTTATGTGCAAAAAGAAATAAGCACATAAGGCATGTGGTGGCATAAGTGCCATTTGGCAAAGCCCAAGGGGCTATATGTAAAGTGTGTAGCCTATAAAGGCAAACATAATGAAAAAAAAACTTTCATTCTCTCAAAAAAGTCTAGAGTTCTGTGCCTCCTTCTCCTTCCTCGAGATTCTAAGCCTTCTTCTTTTTTATTAAATTAAATCAAGAGTTTCATTCTTCTTTTCCCAAAAAAGAATAGTTTTTCACCTTGAAACCCACAAAGGGGAGCTCAGATCTCCCATCAGATCTCTAAAATAGGAGATTTTTAAGTCTCACCTCCTTTTTCTCCAAGATCCAGCCAACAGAGAAGAGGAAGAAGGAGACCCATCTCCAAAAATCCCACTTTGGGAAGATTCAGGGCTCAAGAGAGGAGAAATGGGTCCCCTTTCATCATCTCCGAAACTCTTTTATGAGTTTAACTCCACCAAAAAGAAAAGAAAAGAAAAGAAAAGTATAATAATAAGTCTTATTTTTTTAGGAGTTTAACTCCAAAAGTCAACCAGGAAGTACAACTTCCTGTGCAAGGGCTAAGCCCCTCCTCCTTTTTTTAGGAGTTTAACTCCAAAAGTCAATTGGAAGTACAACTCCCTGTATAAGGGGATAAGCCCCCCTTTTTTCTGCCGGCATCCAGCGCCCGAGCGCCGGACGCGTGAGGCACGAACGCGCAGCGCCCACTTGTCCTTTGGACGCTATTTCCCTTTTTATATATACACACACTCCACAACACTGTCCCCGTTAGAAAACTCTGCGTAACTCCCGATACATCCAAGTCCCCTCAAGACACACATACGCACATTGCACATTGAGTTCGCATGACTAGTTTGACCCGTCAATCGGAGGTTCTTTCGCTTCAAAGGCGGGGGTAATTAACGGCAGCTAGTTTGCGGCTGCTGGAGATTCGGATCCCCACAATCAATAAACCACGGCCTACACTAGGCAGGGGGATCTGTATACGCCTGACAAGCGACGCGTATCTCCCATCTCAATGGGGTGACCAAAAACACCTTACAGATTCCGGCATGCCCGGTGGGACCTTTCTCTCCTCCCATATTCGGGTCAAGCATTCATGCGAACTCATTTAACATATATACCCATGTTTGTACTGAAATAATACTTTTTCGTGCAGCAATCAACTTTCAACAACGATGTCTTCAGCTTCCGATGCGACCCCGATCCAGTACATGGTCAAGATCAATGCCCGCGTGGTTCTCCCTCCAAGTCTCAGCCGGCAATGGGAAGAGTCACCCCTTCAATTTGGTTCCATCATCATCTACCCTGCCAGAAGCGCTCATCTGGCGGAGGTCATGGCAAACCAAGCGGCCAAACCAACCTCAAGGGGCAGGAAGCCGAACGTTGTGGTCGCCAAAGCATCCCACCCCAAATGCAAATCTATATTCGAACGGCTCTCCATTGTTCCGACTGGGGGAAAGGTCGTCAACACCAATGGAGCCCCAAAGCATCTCCAGCAAGCTCGGACAGTGTCCTTGACAATCGCACGAGAAGGCGTTTTCTCTTGACTCTCTGTCAATCGGTCCACGGCGTCTTCTCGAAGGGCCAAAGCCTGCCAAGTGCTCAAAACAGAAAGGCTGAGACAAAAGCATCTCAGGTATCGAACCAACAAAAGGACCAAGACTCTGGCCAGGTGGAGTCTTGTAAGGTTCCAAGAGCAGGGTTACCCTGTGACGACGGCTCAGTCGACCGTAAGAGTCAGCAATTCCTTCAAACCTCTGAAGTGGGTTCAGAAAAATGCCTGACCGCCAGAATCAAGAACACAGCAGTCCAAATGATGCTACAAAGAAACATGTTCCAACCCCAACGGAGAAAGTATGACACTGTCTCTTCAAGAGTCTATCAAGCGCTCTGTGCCGCGCGAAAGCAGCGGGGCAAATCCAGAAAAGAAGCGCCAGCACTACTCAAGAATCCGGTCAGGCCAACCATCTCCAATCAATTGTCCGTTACCGAAACAGAGGGGCCACGACAGCGGTCCACAAAATCAGCCGCTAATAATAAAAGGACGGATGGATTTGTAATCTATACGGTTTATATGGTAGGCGCGCGTCCCAGTGACAACCTGTGCAGCAAAAGCAAGGATGGGGCCACAAGCCCAATCTGTCTTGAATGTGGTTGCCGCTTCCTAAGATCAGCCATCTCTGCTGGATGATGAAAATCCTCTCAATGAGGCCGATAGGCAGAAAGACCCCTCAGTTCATGTGGAGTCAAGCTCGGACAGTGAGGAAGAGTCGAATTTCCGCCACAGGACTGCAGAGCAAGAGTGCTTCAAGAGCTTTGAAAACAGCTTAGGAGTAAAAATAAAGAGATGGCCAAACTTTATTCAAAAATTGATGACCTGATGAATGTTGTGATGCTGCTCATGACTCAAATTGCTCGGGTGCCTCCCAATCAAAAACAAGTCTCTACTCATGAGCTGGGTGATGATAATCCGAAGCAACCGATGCCTGTCCCTTTGGGTCCAAGATTGGGCGAGCTGCATGAAAGCCGACCACATTCGGCTTCTGGGGACGCCTTGGCCCCAGATAACACCATCCCGCTAACACAAGATCGGATAATAGATTTGGTCACTGTTCCCCGCCGAAAACACGGAGACGCGACCACACGGGTCCGTCTCACCTGAATTTCGATGCAGATGCTAATTGGTGTTATCCGTCCACCTCTCCGAAGATGCCAAGTTGATTTATGGCACCATGTATCGTAGGTTTAAACGGATGCGGCCGATGTAGCAGACTTCGTCAGATTCTCCCTTGTTGATGAGGGGTTTTTGATTGTGGGGACGCTCTTCCCTGCAGGCGCAAGCCCCTGCAGTTAATTACGCTACCGCATCGCGGTAACCACTTTCTCTTTCTCCAAATGGTCATTTCGTGTCGTGGGTATTTGTTTTGTTTTTGGTTGCTCGTGAATTGTATACGGAGACTAATGTATGTTGTCGCCCGTAGGGCGTGGATTACTCCAAATCCGTATCTTCTTAGATTTGGGTTTGGGGGTTGGGTTTAAAGATACGTTAGTCTCATTTGGGACTAAGATCAACTTAAACGTATGTTAAGGATACGTTGGTCTAATTTTAGACTAAGATCAACTTAACAGGATCATTTAGATCCAGCAAAAGAGCAATTGGGCTCTATTGTTTAGTTTAGGGACATTGCGGTCGATTAGTTTAAGGACATTACGGTCCAGTGTTAGTTTAAGGACATCTCGGTCCAGATTAAGGATATCATAGTCCGTGAGTTTAAAGACCTCACTGTCAAGGTTAAGGACATCATAGTCCATGGGCTTAAAGACCCCACAGTCCAGTTTAAAGACGTCCTAGCCTGTGAAATGTATGGTTGTCAGGACCCGTCACCTCTCTGAAGACGTTGAAGGATTACAACGACATATATCAGAGGGGTTCAGAGATGTACCCTTGAACCGATGTGAGTTGGTTGAAAGATCTGTAGCAATTTGGGGCTAAGATCTGTTAACATATTTATGAGCAGATGAGCTCGATTAATATGAATTGAGGACTTATGGCCAACCTTGGGCTAAGTCCAATCAGGTTAAAGTGTTTAACATTTTATTTTGGGCTGTTGAGCCTTTATTTGGGCTTGGCCCTTTTAACAATGCTGAGCATTGATTTATATCTTGACAATGTTTTTATCTTTTATTGAATGTTGAGCATTCATCAGAGCTCTAGGCTTATTAAAGAACAATTTATATTCTGTCAGTGCAACACATGGTGCGCTAGGCGCTTTGCGCCAGTCAAAAAGCGCAGTGCGCTTCTGCCACGTGGCACACATGTAAGGGACACGTGTCGCGCTTGGCGCTAGACGCCAGATGATGAGCGCATGATACCAGTTTATGAGCACTGAGCGCTAATCCATGAGCGCATTGCGCTTTCAGTTTAGTGGCGCACACGTGAGTGACACGTGGTGCGCTTGGCGCTGAGCGCCAGCCCATGAGCGCAGTGCGCTATTTCAAGAGCGCAAAGCGCTAGTGGTTAATTGGCACATACGTGATTGACACGTTGCGCATTTGGCGCTGAGCGCCAGTCCAGAGAGCGCAGAAGCGCAGTTCAAGAGCGCAAAGGCATTTGATCAATTTTATGATCTTGGCTTTTTAAAAGAGACTTTGTCTCAAGATCTAAGAACAACCGTTCTTATTTTGTTTCAATCTCTTATATAGATGAAACGCTTTGCCTTTATGGATCTATGATCCATAAGAGAATTGAATTATTCTACTTTTTATAATGAGATGTTCATGATCTCTTTGAGAAAGACTTTAATCTTATAGATCTATGATCTGTGAGAAGTAAGTTCTTCTTTTATTTCATGCTGAGATCTTTTGATCTCTTTATGAAAGATTTTTTGTCTTTGTAGATCTATGATCTTTTTAAAGAAATGAATTCTTCTTTTTATGAGATGATTTCATCTCTATGTTCATCATCATCATTTTTACCTTGAAGAAAGATCTTCTTGCAAGAGCTTGCTCTTTGAATTTTCTCAAAGTTTTTTTGGGGGAAGTTACTCTCACTTTTTTGTATATCTGAGACTTGAAATCTAGGGGCCTTTTTATAGAGTAGGCTGATTTGTTGAATCAGTTAAAGAGATCTTTCTCTGATTGATTTGGGGATGTTTCCCCACCAATGGATCTTTAATCTTAGGGCTTCTGTTTTACAGAAGTCAATCTTCTTGTTTTTAAAAATATTAGAAAATCTTTCCATACAGAATTTATTCTGTCTTTTGGTAATTTTTATTTACTATTGGATCATTGATCTAACGGTGCTCTGATTTACAGAGCACAATCTTATTATTTGGAAAGATTTTAAGGAATATTTCCTTAACAAAATTTAACTCTGATTAATTAATGATTTATCATTATTATTAGATCTTTGATCTAACGGTGGGGAGCTTTTAGTTCCAGCGCTAGCGCACCCGTGCTCTGCACGTGGTGCGCTGCTTGAAGGACGGCGCACATTACGCTAGCGCATCTGTGTTTGACACGTAGTGCGCTGCTTGGAGCACAGCGCACCTAGCGCTAGCGCACACGTGGCGTGCTGCTTAGAGCGCAGCGCACCTAGCGCTAGCGTCCACGTGCTTTGCACATGGTGCGCTGCTTAGGGCGCAGCGCACCTAGCGCTGCATCTGAAGCGTTGCTTCATTTCAAAAATTTGAATTTTAAACAGAGCTTTGCTCTGATTGGGGGAAACAGTCACCAGCAAAGTCAAAACATTGGTGGCTGAAGCCGGGGCTCGGAAAGAAGTTAGCAGTGGTGAGCGGCCATATCCCGCACTGTACGATCTGATCGAGTTCCCTAGCGGCTACGTCATTCCTAAGTTCGGAAGATTTGATGGTACAGGGAACGCGAATCAACATGTCGCCCACTTTAAAATGTCGTGCGGAAATACAGGGGGTAATGATGCGCAACTTCTTCGTCAGTTTGTCAACAGCCTGACTGGTGTCGCTTTCGACTGGTACGCAAGTATACCGGACGGGTCCGTCACTACTTTCGCCCAAATGGAGTTTCTGTTTCGGCAAAGATTCATGAGTGTTGTAACAAAATCTCGATTGCTGACCTCGTGAGAACCAAACCGGGGAAAAACGAAACCAACACAGACTTTATTGCCCGATGGCGCAACCTCGCTGTCAAGTGTGAACCGCCGCTAAAGCAGGATCAGTCCATCAACCTTCTCATTAGGAACCTCAGCAATTGGATGGTCCCATTCTTGTGTACAGCAGGCTTCAAGACATTTTAGGAGCTGACCAAGAAAGTCTAAATGCTGGAACGCTCAAAGCAAGAGTCTACCCCGGACTCTCAGAAAGACAATGCTGGAAGAGCAAGAGGGACGAAAACCGTAGAAGCGAAAATTCCAGCAATACTAATGTCTTCAATGCGTCCAACAATGAAGACAAGCGAAAGGCAAGCGAATCCAAAACCAACTGGTCTCGAAAGCCAGTGCTGGGAGGAGAAGGGCCTTCCCTAGAGGAGAAAAAGAACAAGATTTACTCTTTCAAAAGGGACAAGGTCCGCAAGATATTCAAAGATGCCTTGAACAACGGTCTACAATTGCCAGAGTCGAAAAGACTTCACGAAGCCAAAATGACCGACAATCCTCTATATTGCCCGTACCACCGAGTTGTGAGCCATGCGATTGAGAATTGCTATATTTTCAAAGACTGGGTCGAGAAGCAGTACAAGACTGGGGAGATCGAGTTGTCCAAGAGTGTGTTGGTGAACAATCAAGTTGCAACCACCAACTTTATACAGACAGAAACTGAAGCCTTCTGGGAGCAAACGATTGAATCCGATACCCCAAGAAATGAATCCGACTCGCCGCAGCCTCCGTGGAGTATGCACATCTCTAATAAGACTCAAAAGATGCTAAAGCTATTTCAGAAAGAGCCCATAATAGAATGGGAGGAGCAGAAGGAGCCCGCCGTTCCCGCTGCCAATTCGGCTCAGTCACGCCCAAAGTCCAAAAAGCTCAAGAAGAAGAAAAGTGCGGATCGACGAGAAAAGGGTCTACAGGGAGATCAACCATTCAAAAATACATCGATTCCCTTGAAGACTATGAACAAAAGGAAAGAATTCTAATTCAATTAAAAGAGTTCTTCTCCGTAGAAGCGGTTGAGATTCTGGAGAAGCTAGAAGAAGACTCCAATGACGAGGTCCCTATAGACCTGCTACGTCATCCATTTGGTAGCGACTCTGAGGAAAAGTTATGTTTTCCTGAAAAGGACGAGGAACTCGCCACAAAGGCAAACCAAATCAAGCTCAGAAGCGGCAGGGCTCTACCGCCAAATCAGGCAACGCCCTAAAAGGAAAGGAAAAATAAGTCACTGATGAAGAAGATGGCGGAGAGCTTGCTCATGAAAACTCGAGTCCTTCCTCAGTGGACTATAATGTCTTGGCTTATCTCCGTAAGCTTCCGTCTCTCCTGAGCATCTACGATACTTTGGTCCTATCTAAAGAACTTAGAGATGTTCTCATTCATGCTCTACAAAACCCCGAGCGGTATCAGGCTCGCTTCGCAGAAATTAATATGAAAGAAGACCAGTACACTCTGCATACCGCCGCAGTCATGTTTAAAGACGAAGACATGCTACTGGGAACAACTGAGCATAACCGGCCACTTTACATGACCAGGTACAACGACGGAGATCGGATTAATCGCATATTGATTGATACAGGATCCTCAGTGAACATCATGAACTTGCGGACTCTGAAGAGTTTGTCAATTGACGTTCGACACCTGTCAAAGGAAAGAATTGTCATTCAAGGTTTCAATCAAAACTGTCAGCAAGTTCTGGGGTCTATAGCTCTGCCAATCAAATTTGGGGATCTGCAAACCGAAACTAAAATATACGTGATCGACGCTGACATGTCTTATAAAATTCTCTTGGGACGGCCGTGGCTCCACACGATTACGGTATCGTTCCGTCAACTCACCATCAATGCATGAAGTATACTAAAAATGGCGAAAAAAGACGCATTGACGGAGACATCCAGTCGTTCGGTGTGCATGAAGTCCGATATGAAGATTCTCGGTACTTTGTAAACCCCCAAAATGCTAAGCCACAACTGACCGAGGACGGAGTGGCCCCGAAACTCAAAAGCAAATCTGAGCCGGCTGTCACTTTCAAAAGCAAAAACCCCTAAGTGCGCCCGCGTTTCGGCAGTGACACTGATGAGACCGACGCTGGACATCCGTCCTTCCGTAAAACTCGCCCTCGTTTCGGTACCGATACGGATGAGTCTGATACTGAAGTCCTATCAAGCAACAAAAATCCGCCCTCATCTTGGCAGCGACACGGAAGAGTCGGAGGAAGAGGACCCGCCTCGCAACAACTATGCGGATTGGGCCCTCATGAAAAAAGCGAAGCTAAGAGAAACCTTCGAGATTACAGAAGGATCCCTAGCTTTCACAAGGATGCCGGAACAGATGTGCAAGGAGTTAGATGCTTTGTCGGTCTCTACCATGAACCAACTGCAAACTTTCTATGTTCCCGGAAGGAAAAGTAGACAGAAGGGTATTCTGTTTTATGGGTCAAATCCTGTCGTGCACCCGGACGATTTGTCTGTCACGTGCCTTCCCTATGAGAGAGGCATAAGAGCCATCCTCAATCCCAAAAATTATGCACCCGAGTTGCGGGAATATTTTAAAAAGTGCAGATGCCGGTTATATCAAACGGAATCCGAAACGAAGTTTTATGAAAGGCTATGGAATCCGCCTCAGATTCGAGCACTCATCGATGGACGAATTCCAGATAGACGCGGCATAGGTTTCAGTCAACCTGATTCCAAAGCATGCTACATGATCCATGTTGGTGAAGACAGCGAAAGGCCAAATAATGACGACGAGATAGCCGAGCCAGAAAAAGCTTCTCAAGAGCTCGAAGATGGCGGACAAGCAACCTTCGATGAACTAACCGAGGTTGATTTGGGAACGCCCGATAATCCAAGGCCGACCTATATCAGCTCACTCTTGTCAAAGAAAATGAAAGAGCAGATAGTTGCCCTGCTGCATAAGTTCGCCGACTGCTTCGCGTGGACCTACAAAGAAATGCCTGCCTTTCCCTTGAAGTGGCCGTGCATAAGCTGGATATATCTCCTGATGCTATACCAGTCAAATAAGCTCCTCGAAGAATGAGAAAGGAACTGGAAGAAAAGTTCATCGAGGAAACCAAGAAACTCATCTATGCCGGCTTCATCAGAAAAGAGAAATACGCTGACTGGATCACGTGCATCGTCCCAGTGAAAAAGAAGAACGGGTAGATACAGTTTGCGTCAATTTCAGGGATCTCAATAAGGCATGCCCTAAAGACGATTTTCCGCTTCCGTTCATGAAAATGATGGTCGACGATACCTCAAATTACAAGCTGTTCACTTTTATGGATGGCTCATCTGGATATAATCAAATCAAGATGTCACCCCAGGATGAGAAACACACAGTATTTTGAACCCCGATCAGGATATACTGCTACAAGGTGATGCCATTCGAATTAAAGAACGCAGGTGCTACATATCAAAGGGCAATGACAAATATCTTTGATGACCTAATCCATAAAGTCGTCAAATGTTATGTTGATGATTTGGTCGTCAAGACTAAATCCAAGGTCGATCACATCCAAGATCTCAGGACCGTTTTCACCATATTGAGGGAATACGATCTGAAGATGAATTCTTTAAAGTGCGCTTTTGGCGTGTCATCAGGAAAATACTTGGGCTTCATAGTCCGACAACGGGGGATCGAAGTCGACCCATCGAAGATAAAGGCCATCATAGAGATGCCTCCTCCGAAAAATCTGACGCAGCCAAGATCCTTTCAAGACAAGCTCGCTTACATATAAAGGTTCATCTCGAACCTATCGGGAAGATGCAGGTCCTTCGCGAAGCTCATGAAGAAAAGAACTCCTTTCGTCTGGGATGCCGAATGTCAAGAAGCGTTCGAAAATATCAAACAGTACCTGCTGCACGCTCTAGTGCTTGTTGCTCCCATTCAAAATAAACCCCGCGCCAGATGAGTCACTCGGTGCACTCCTCACCCAGAACAATGATGAAGGAAAAGAGAATGCCCTTTACTACCTCAGTCGAACATTAGTCGGGGCAGAACATAACTATTCCCCGATCGAAAAGCAATGCCCGGTCCTGATATTTGCTGTGAAAAAGCTAAGACACTATCTTCTCGCCCATCAGATTATGCTGATCTCTAAGGTCGACCCGCTCAAACACTTAATAACCAAAGCAAGTCTAGCCAGTAGAATGGAAAGATGGGCTATCATGCTGCTTGAATTTGATATAATCTATACTTCTCAGAAAGCAGTAAAAGGGTAAGCCCTCGTCAACTTTTTTGCTGCTCATCTCATACCAAAAGGGACACCGCTGAATTGCGAGTTACCCGACGAACAAGTGCTGCATCTCGAGGATGACGAACCATGTTGGGAGCTCTACTTCAATGGAGCCTCATCAATTAGGACCTCCAGCAAATCAAGCGTCCCACAGATAAAAGCAGGGATAGGATTGGTGTTTATCACACCATCGATAGGAACCGTACGACATTCTTTTGCTCTCACCGAGCCTCGCACAAACAACGAGGCTGAATACGAGGCTCTGATAGCTGGTATGGAGATCGCCATAGAAATGGAAATCTTTCGGCTACGAGTCTACGGTGATTCCCAGCTTATCATCAACCAAGTAAGTGGCGACTATAAAATATACAAACTCGAGTTAGTTCGATACAGAAGCTGGGTGGTGGATCTTATGAAACAGTTCACCCACATTAAACTGATGAGAGTTCCTAGGGCGTTAAATGGAAAAGCTGACGCACTCGCTCTCTTAGCCAAGGAGCTAGCTGATCCCGATATGGATGAAATTCTGATAACAGTCAGAAACCGGCAAATTCTACCACCGATCTCTTTGCGTGAAGAAGGAAGCGTAGAACAAGAGAACAATCCTGCCGAAGAAGCTCTGATCATCGAAGATGAGCCCGATTGGAGAGAACCCTTCATAGAGTACCTCCGATACGACAAATTGCCCGAAGGAAAATCTGCGAGAATTTAGCTGAAGAAGAGAGCTCTTCGATATGTGTTTGTAAATAATACGCTATACCGTTGATCATATGACCAACTCTGGCTCAGATGTCTGTCCTCGGCCGAAGCCCAAAAAGTCATGAAAGAAGTTCACTCAGGCGTCTGCGGAGCTCACCAATCCAGCCCCAAAATGTGTCTTCAAATCAAACGGCTTCGGTATTACTGGCCTACCATGATAAGGGATTGCGAAGAGCATACGAAAAGGTGTCATCTCTGCCAAATTCACGGTGACTTCATTCATAAGCATCCCAATCCACTGCATCCTACGGTGGCGCCATGGCTCTTCGAAGTTTGGGGCACCGATATAGTTAGTCCAATTGATCCTCCATCATCCAAAGGTCACCGGTTCATATTGGCTGCAACTGACTACTTCTCCAGATGGGCTTAAGCTGTCCCACTAAAAGAAGTCAAGACAGAAGATATTCTGACATTCTTTCGGCATAATATTCTATACCGCTTCGGTACACCGAGAAGAATCATATCTGACAACTGGCCTTCTTTCAAGAGCTTCAAAGTCTCAAGGTTCGCTACTCAGCACAAGATAGACTGGAGATATTCCTCCATCTATAATCCAAGAGCTAATGGGCTAGCCGAAGCCTTCAATAAAACTCTATGCAAGCTCCTGAGGAAAAATGACTCAGCCAACAAGAAAGACTGGAATCTCAAGCTCCATAAGGCGTTGTGGACGTATCGTACTACGCATCATACTCCAACTCAGTTCACTCCATACTCACTACCCTTTGGAGTGGAAGCAATCCTCCCACTCGAAGTCGAAGTTCCAAGCCTCAAAATGGCTGTCTAGCATGGTTGATGGAGGGGGAACATGTCCTCCTTCGCCTCAAAGAGCTCGATGCGCTCGAGGAAAAGAGGCTCGCAGTGCAGCAAAATCTAAAGCTATACTGAGCCCAAATGTCACGGGCCTATGATAAGATGACCCGTCTCCGCGCTTTTAAGAAAAGCGAATTGGTATTGGTCCTCAAAAGACCTATCATCCCCAATCGACATGCCAAGAGAAAATTCGAGCCAAACTGGGAAGGACCATACTTCATTGAGAAAGTGTTTGATGGAGGATCCTACCAGCTGATAAATGCTGAGGGAGAAAGGCCCATGCCACCGATCAATGGCCGATATCTCAAGAAATACTACGCGTGAATGCTCCAAGTCGCAGGCGAATTAAGCACACCGGCCATACGGTCTGGATCATACATCTTATGAAACCGTATACAATCCATGGACATAAATGACCCCTATCTCTCCCAAGTCCTACCGGTGAGACTACATTTAAAGTCCCACCAGCGATGAAGATCCGCCGATGTAAAAAAAAGTATGTCCACAAGCAAAACGGGCACGGATAAAAACCTGAAAGGGCTCCGTGGATAAAAACAGCAGGACTGCCGGCAAGTTTGTGAAAACCCAAAATGGCGCAAACTCATGAAAAAGAGATGAAATACACTCGCAAAGTCCTCTCGACCTTGTGAGGAGAAAATCCCCGCGTAAGATCCTTACGACTCACAAAGGAGCAACACACTTAGGAATCCTCACGATTCGTAGGGAGAAATACACCTGCGAGATCCTCTCAACTCGTAGGGAGAAAATGCTTTTATAAAACCCTTACGACTTAGAAAATTGAAAAGCCTTAGGTGATAAAGATCTAAACTTGTCTCCTAAGTCATTGCTCCCCAACAACAAATGATGAGTCGCTCCTGGCATTGCTTCAGTGTTAACGGTGCTGATGCCGACCCAAAACCTAAATCCCAAGTCTTCCCAAAAGCAAATGATGAGTCGCTCTTGGCACTACGCTTCAGTGTTAGCTGTGCTGATGCTGACCCAAAAAAAAACCAAATTCCAAGTCTTTCCAAGGGCAAATGATGAGTTGCTCATTGCATTATTCCAGTGCAGCAATGCTGATGCCAAACAAAATCCAAATTCCAAATTCCTCTTAAATTCAAAAGTGCCGCCAAATAAGACAGAAATCAAACAGATCAAATTAGTATCCCACTTGGTAGTGCTTCCAAGCTCAAAAGTCCCGCTGGACTGGTAGGGAACTCCCAAAATAAATCAAATCAAACAAATCAAATCTGACACCGTAGAAAGCGGAGCAAGTCAACTTCAACCCCGACACCGCAGAAAGCAAAGCAAGTCAAATCAAATCCCGACACCGCAGAAAACGGGGCAAGTCAAATCAAATCAACGACCATCCAAGTCGCTAAAATGGCAGCACCGACCGTCCACGTCGCTAAAATGGCAGCAACGACACTCTAAATCGCAAAAATGGCAGCACCGACCGTCAAAGTCGCGAAAATGGCAGTATCGACAGTCAAAGTCGCGAAAAAGGCAGCACCGACCGTCTAAGTTGCAAAAACGGCAGCACCGACCGTCCACATCGCTAAAAGGGCAGCACTGACCGTCCACGTCGCAAAAAGGGCAACACCGACCGTCCACGGCACGAAAAGGGCAGTATTGATCGTCCACGTCGTCAAAACGGGAACCAAATCAAGTCTACCTCCACGCGAAAGAAGATCCATCAATTTCATGCACACGACCCATATATGTGGTGTGCATTTATTGATGGGGGCACTTTGTTGGGGTCAAAAATTACATCCCGGTTGACCAAGTCCAACTCAGTCAACCCCCAGCCAAGCGGGCCCAAGCCCAAGCGAAGTGGAACCAAGCCCAAGTCAAGACCAAGCATAGAAAGGGCTGGCTCCATGCCAAGAATGAAGCAATAAATTAGTTCAATGCAAATTTTAGAAATAAATGTATTAAAAATTGACAGAAAGCCAAAATTTTGTAAACCCCATGGCTTATGTGCAAAAAAAAAAATAAGCACATAAGACATGGGGTGGCACAAGTGCCATTTGGTAAAGCCGAAGAGGCTATATGTAAAGTGTGTAGCCTATAAAGGTAAACAAGATGAAAAAATCAAAAAAAAAACTTTCTTCATTCTCAAAACTGTCTAGAGTTCTGCGCCTCCTTCACTTCCTCAAGATTCTAAACTTTCTTCCTTTTTCTTAAATTAAATCAAGAGTTTTACTCTCCTTTCCCCAAAAAGAAATAGTTTTTCACCTTGAAACCCACAAAGGGGAGCTCAGATCTCCCATCAGATCTCTAAAAGATAAGATTTTTAAGTCTCACCCCTTTTTCTCTAAGATCCAGCCAACAAAGAAGAGAAAGAAGGAGATACATCTCCAAAAATCCAACTTTAGGAAGATTCAGGACTCAAGGGCGGAGAAAGGGGTCCCCTTTCATCATCTCCGAAACTCTCTTAGGAGTATAACTCCACACAAAAAATATATAATAATAAGTCCTCTTTTTCGAAGAGTTTAACTCCAAAAGTCAACCATGAATTACAACTCCCTGTGCAGGGGCTAAGCCCCTCCTTTTTTTTAGGAGTTTAACTCCAAAAGTCAATTGAGAGTACAACTCTGATTGAACTGTTATATATTGTGTTTTAAAATTTAAGAAATACCGCAATCAAGACGGTGTCGCTTGGTAGCTAGCCGGTTGAGTACGGGTCGGTCCACAGGGAAATGGTGTTCTCTCTTTAAGTTCTAACGAGTTAAGTCCTATTTTTTGTAGGTTTTGTTTTAAATTCTAAGAATGAAATTCAATCAATTTAAAGTCTTGCTAGGGTAAGGATTAGGTTAGTTTGGAAAAGAGATTCTACTCACCGCTTTCTTTGCCCTACTTAAGAACATAGGTGTTAGGGTAATAGTCAACAAAGGGGATTAGCACGATTAGGAAGAAACTTAGTTTCTTCCTTTTGGTCATTGTCCGTCCTTTCTTGGCTCTTAGCCCCAACCTCTAGTTAATCCAACCACAACCAGTCTAACTAGGGAATCACCGCTATCTTGTAGGATAGTGTGTCGTAGTGAGCGGTGTGTGGTTGGATTAAACGGGGTCCTATTTTAAATATTATATGGGCAAAGAAAGGAGTGAGAGAATTTTTCTTCTCTCAAACCTTCCCTATCCTAACCCTAACAAGTGAGTAATTACTCACTCATTAGGAAAGTTACGATGAAATTTATTTTTTTCTAATTTTAAAAGACTATCTAACTTGCAAATAATAAAAGACAAAATAAAATAGCAGATAATAAATTTCAATCAAGAAGAATGCAAGATAGAATGAAAAACACTTACTTTATTGATGACCTCTTCAACGATTACAATGGAAATAAAATTTTAATCTAGAAAAATAAAAAGAGGCATGCCAAATTAGGCTTTCGGCTTTCCTATTTATAGAAACGAGAAACCCTAGATTTTACATCTGATCCACATTTGAATTTACAGAACTACCCTAAGAAAGCCGGGTCAAAGCACCCACACCCACCGACACGTGCACCGACACGTCCACTGCACGGCCGTGGAACCGCGGCAGAATGCCATGTTTGGCCGCGATTCCGCGGCCATATAGTGGGGTCTTGAGTTCATCTTCTCAGGGCTGCTTCATGTTGCTTTTTCCTTCTGTTTTCTTCACTTGGTTTCTCAGAATCTTTTCTATTTTCTTCCAGATTTCCAACAGTGCAGATTTATGTGGACTTTTACCGTGAGCTTCGCTTTGAAGTCTTGAATCTTGTGCTACCCTTGTGCCTTGTGCATTTGAACTGTCTACTGATTTTCATTTATTCCGTGAACTGGTAGGCGACATCATACGGATTCATCTATTGTTGGTCGTAGTCTCACATTTGTAGGGTCTTTTTATGAATTTCACGGTAATGATCTGAGAACCTGTAACCTGCAACTATTTAGCATACATGGATCAAAAGCACCTATTTATTTGTAATATGATTAAGAATGGGTGATATAATATTGCAATATTCTGATATGAACAAATACCCCCAAACTTATCTTTTGCTCGGGTCGCCAATTTATTCTCGAAAAATCCTAACCTCACTTTCGCAGGGAATCGCAATTGCACTGAGCTCGTGCAACAAGCCATTAAACCTCTAAGTGTCCCTAGTAAGAGGAGTGTTGTCTCCTGAGAGTTTTCAGCGGATGCTACCCACAAAATCCAATCAATTTGGCATGTTGACTTTCATTCTTCAATTCGGTATTCTAGCAAGAAATTCTATTATCTTCAACTTATAAATCATCAACCCGTATTTTTCACACTCACTTATCATTTAACTTAAGATCGTATATGTTCTGCAAATTTATTAAGCTTTCAGTATCTTTTGAATTTTCCTTCTAAGGTTCCATCTTAACTTAGGAATTTCTATCATCTCTACTGAAGGTATAAGCCCTATCTTTCATTCCTATCTCTCATCCAAACCCCAATCATATACCCCTACGTGTGTGTGTATCACCCCTACACTTGGAAATTCAATTCAAGCTATCATACCCTTGTCCATCGTCCAAAGTACTTTTAATTGGTGAATTTTAGATGAAATTGCTCACACGTCCTTCATGCAACCGTTAATACTTCTTGAGGTACTAAAGACCGATTACAAAATGTGTTCGCATATTTAGGCGTAATTCCTCATCTTGTAATACCCAAGGCTTTAGCAGTGACTTCCAAACCAGTTGGTCTAAGGCATTAGGTGATAAAGCACCCTCGCTATATTTTTTTATTTATGCAGCCTTAAGTAATTACAAAACCAGTGTTCATTTTTTTTATTCACACTTATACTTTTATTTTATTTTCCTTCATACTAAGGATTGCAGACAAGAGCATTTCAAGGTATCCTCTACTATCCCAAGTTTCAATGTGCGTGTTTGTGCGAGTTGTAGGGTATATATTTTCAGAATTTAGACTTAAGGTTCGGAATTATTTTTCAGACTTACACTTCACATAAAAATTTCAATACTCTTCACTTATTTTGACTTAGCCCAAGAACTGAACTCAAAATTTGCCTATTTCAAAATAAACTACAAGGACATATATTTTCTACGGTTAAACTTTAAGAAAGGTTATTTTTAGGGTTTTTAATTTACTAAGTTTAGGATCTAGTTTTTCCTAGCTAGTCAACCGTCTTGTCTAACTTAAGTCAAATATGGCCAAAATTGAATTTTTCAATTTTTAAAATTTTTCAATTTTTTATTTGATTTTATTTTTCCTATTTTTTGTATTTTCATTTTTTTAGTTTTTATATTTTTTTATAAAGATGCAATGCGGAATTAAATATGAAAAGAAAGAAAAAACAAATATGTACAAAAAATAAAAATATGCAATGCAATGATAACTATTTACAAACCAACTCCACCCCCAAACTTATCAAAAGCAGTGCCCTCACTGCTCATGGCCTCGCCGTCCCCTCGAACGTGAACGGGAACGTTCCTCTCTCGCCAGCAGGGTCGTCATGCCGTGCTCTATTTCTATCACACTGTGATCCAGATTGGTCACCATCCCCATCAATCTATCTATCCCCCTAGTGGCTTTCCTAAGCAAACGTGCATGTGCTACAGGGGTAAGCTCTTCCTCGCTCGCGGTCGAGCTGGAGCTGGGTGTCTTGGCGGGTACATTTTCGGCCAGCTCAGTGCGCGACCATACATCATTTAAGCGTATGAAGGACGTGGATACGCCCTCAACAAGAGATCCAATGGGGATACCTCCATGCATATAAAACTCAAATTCCTCCACAGGGAGAAAATTGCGATACGGTTGTGTCACCAACATAAGGCATGGATAATTGGCAGCCCTTTTGCCCGCACCGATTGAATGAAGTAATACCGTGCACATATCATATCTTGGGTTCCTAGTCATCAAGGTGTGCACGATATGAAGGGATAGTGTGAAAAATGTCGTATTATGCGAACTACCAAAAATGTTATTTTGTACCCAACGGCACACAGTGAGTACATTCGCAAAGAGGGTTCTAGCCTGGATGCCCTTACGTGGCTCCCTCGAACAGTCATTTCCCATCAAGGGTAAGTAATCCTCGAATTGGAGGGATTGGTCATGGGTAGGTAGTCTAGGTATTAAGGTGACTTCATGGATGAAGTCCCTATCGATTATGATTTCCCAATCCTCCCAAATTAACCTAATATATACGTGTTGTGAGAGGCAACCTTCTTCCATGCACTCGTAAAATCGGGTGACGAGATCCGGAAGAGCGAAGGAGTTTGGATGGTTAAAAAGTAACAAATTCCATCCTCGTCTTCGTATCTCTTTACCGAAATAGCTACCATAGATCGTGTGTGCAAAGATTTGGGAAAAGTCCCTCTCGAATTGCAGGGTTGGTGTCATCACAGAGAATGAAAATTGCAGAATTTATAAATTAACAGAGAAGATTGGAGTATGCAAACCTCCTCTAAATATTTCAGAGGGTGACGACACCAGAGAGCGGCGGATCAGCGGCACAATGCAGGGATTGGCGGCGGTTGCGCGGCAGCTGGAGGTGATCTCTCTGCAGAAATTTGAGCGGCGGCTAGGGTTTTCAGAGAGTGGAAATTAGGGTTATGAAAAGTCAGAGAAGGGTCGGGTTCTTAATATAGGAGGGTGTTTTGGTTATTTGCAAAAAGGACCTCTTAAAAAGAGGAATTTATTTGTAAATAAAATTTTTATTTTTTTGTTTTTTTTATTATTTATTATTTATTAAAAACTGAAAATTTACAAAAATACCCCAAAAATTTGAAAAATCTTTATTTTTTTATTTTGTTTGTTATAATTACAAGTAGTACATACCCCCCAAACTTATTTGAAACAGTGTTTCCACTGTTTATGGCTGAATAACTGAAATTTGGGGGTAGATGGAGGAAGATCAGTCAAAGTAAATCGGCTCCTGCAACAGCAGGAGCTCCTCCGAAGGGTCCTCGGTGAGAAACGGTTTAAGTCTATGTCCGTTCACTTTAAATAGTGAACTGTCCTCCGGATTTTCTAAATCGACCGCACCGTGCGGATATACGGTGCGTACCAAAAATGGCCCTTTCCATCGAGATCTGAGCTTGTCAGGATGGAAATGTAGCCGGGTGTCATAAAGTAAAACCTGTTGACAAGGTTTGAAAGGTTTGCACATAAGGTGTTTATCGTGAAACACCTTCGTTCGGTTTTTGACGACTACAGCGTTCTCGTAAGCTTCATCCCGAAGCTCGCTTAATTCATTCAATTGCAGCTTTCTATGGCTGCTCGCATCTCCTAGAGATAGATTCAACTCTTTTATTGCCCAAAATGCTCGATGCTCAATTTCAACTGGAAGGTGGCAAGCCTTTCCATAAACAAGTCTATAAGGAGACATGCCAAGATTGATCTTATAGGCAGTTCGAAATGCCCAAAGGGCATCAATAAGTTTTGACGACCAATCTTTACGGTTTTTGGAAACCGTTTTCTCCAATATCTGTTTAATTTGCCGATTTGAAATCTCGGCTTACCCACACGTTTGGGGATGATAGTGTAGGGTTCCTAGGCACCCTAATGAGGTCTCACAAGGCATCAACCATGCCAATTTCAAAAAAAAACGGTGCCGAGAAACCCTAAACTACGGATCGTTGGCTAGAAATCTAGGCGAAAAAGCAATCTAGTTAACACTTAACTGAGAGATACGGAAATACAACCTTTGTAGATCCGGTTCTCCACCTCCATAGCTCTGCAATGAAGTCTCCTCGCTGTCCAAATGAGTTCCCGGGCTCTAGCGTCGGCTTCGTCGGAGAATGGGCAAGCTAGGTCGTCGATGTCCATGCCGAAGATGATCTACGTCGAGGCATCGCTAGATCAAGCTCCAACTTCACCGAGTCTTGAAAACTTGTGAAGGAAACACACTCTACTACATGGCAAGAGGTAGAGGATGAAGAAATAGGAAGTGGGTTCAATTTAGAATTGGATTTCTCACTCTTTATCATCAATCACCATTGATGACCTCAAGGTTTTCTTCTTGAGTTCAAGGAAGAAGAAGAAGAAAAATGATATGATAAGTTAATTAAAAAGGATAAATTATCTCAATACTTATTATAACCTAACTCTAGTTAAGTGTAGAGAATAGACCATGGTTTGCTTAAATGGTTAGGGTTAAGAATGAAGACAAGAAAGGTGACTAAGTCAAAGGTTCATGAATCTTCAACAAACAAACAAACAAAGCCACCATTCTTTCTTTATCTTATCCAAAACAAATAAATAAATAAGATAATCAAAACCCTAATCATTAACTTAATCATGGTTTAATCTTTACACTTAACCAAGTTAACATGTATCATCAAACATGATACAAACAAGTGCACAAAAGTATATCGCATATACAATGCGCACATCCGAGTGAGAAAATCCATCTTAAGTGAACCGATACTAGTTAACGCAAAGTAATATATCAAATATATAATTATGCATTAAATCATTAAATCAACACTTGATTTAACGATCCGGTCATATCGCATATAACCGACTAGTATCGAATGTATCGGCTTATCGAATCAACCCTCGATTCGATAACTAGGTTATATCGCATATAACCATTCGACACATTCATCGCGAGAATGAAATACGGTATCACATACACGCATTATTCTCGGTCCTGCACATATCTCATATGCGCTCCTATTTCGTTTCGCTTGAGCCAGGAAACCTCTGTGTAGGACTCTAAAGACTCGTCAATACGCCGGCAGCAGATGATGATCATATCAAACATCCACAAGCCGCAAGCGGTCTGCTAAACGTAACGGCCACCCGGGTATTGAGCGATCAGAAGATCGACGAGCAAGCCCGCTCACACTCCTGTGAATCCAACCAGTAACACTACCGTACAGTCCGGTCTGATCGTCTGATATGTCGCATATCTCTCCTAGGGGTGGTAAACGTCAGACCCCAATAGCTCGATAAGTCGTGTCGATATGAGGTCTATAACAATTCGAGAAACTACTGGTAACACTTACCAGTAAATCTCAGCAATCCTGGCCAGGGATTTCCTGTTATAGCCAATCGAACACAGCGCAACATCAACCCCCTATACCGGGAGAGACGAATCCCCTCCTATCGCTCATTGCCTCCATGTGACTCGGGACTGTACCCAAAAACCACCGTTTTGCACGCCCTCTTGGATGTAGTAAGATGGAAATTAAAGCACAGTGGGAACCACACAAGACTCTATGACGATCTCGGGTCAACAGACTACTCTGTACCAGTGTCACCAGAGAACTGCCATCTGACGTGAGGTATAATACCATCTGGGAGTTCTCGGCGAGTCCGTCCAGTGTACCCAGTCTCTACTGAGCACCCGTATATCATCTCTGATGTCAAACACCAATGGATATGGGATCATCCATCGCCCATCTGTATGGGTCGAGAAGGTATACGCTAGTCTACTCTGGTATATCGATGCCCCGTCTCGATACACCCTCGACTAGGGACTTTGAAGGATGTACTTATGGACTACCATGTCCCCACTAGTATGATCCACATCATAGTCCAGGTAGTCAAGCACACATCCTAAGGGCTTTACCAACATGTAACAGAGAGACAATCAGTATACACGTTAAGGTAAAGTTCAACCAGATAGCATACTATCATGTCGAGCAAGAAAGTCCTCCCTATATATGTCCCAGCATCCACTACAATATACATCCTATGTACAGTAATGGCCTCTAGGGCATACATATAACTAACAATCTCCCACTTGCACTAGGGCCATCTGATAGCAGTGGTTGTAGTATCTCATACTCAACCATCCCATAAAAGTCTCTCTTTGGGAACAGGCCTTTATGAGTGGATCTGCTGTGTTGTCCTCTGAGTCTACTCTCCAAACCTCGATCACCCTGGAGATCAACCATCTCCATGATCAAGTGATACTGCCTTAGAATTGTCTGGATCACTGATGGGACGGGCGTTCCTTGGCATAAGCCACAACTCCATTGTCACACAATGGTAGGAACGTAGTTCATCTTATGAACCAATATACACCCAAACAGCCTCTTTGGTAGCATCTTAAGTAGCGATGTATCGTGCCTTTATCGTCTAGTATGTCACGGTATCTAGCTTGGAACTCTTCCAACATACCGTCCCTTTACTGAGGGTAAAGACAATGCCTGTGGCTGACATTCAGTCGTCTTTATCACCCTGGAACCATTCCAGTGATTCTCCCCAGGGTCGATTGATACCATCTCACTACAGCTAGTGAGTATCCTAACATCCATTTAGATCTATCTCATAGATCCAAAATCCAGGATTTAGGAGGTATCACTTTGATCCTATATGGAGAATTATGGTGATAAGCGGAGATTGACCGAGCGTAGCATAGGAAACTCCTTCCCCATCAAGAGTATGTCATCCACGTACTCTACGAGGATCATCACCATACTCCCTACTACCTTTTTGTTTATACAAGGTTCATCTACCATTTTGATGATGTCAAACTCTTTGACTAATCCATCAAAACAGATGTTCCAACTCCGCGATACCTGCTTTATCCTATAAAGCATCTTGCACACGTTTCCGCTGCTCCCACTGTCTACGAGGCCCTCTGGCTGTGTACTTATAGACGCACTCTTCTAAAACATCATTTAGAAAAGCAGTCATGACACCCAACCACCAGATATCGTAGTCATGGTATGTAGCCGTGGTAAGTAGGATCTGGATGGACTTAAGCATAGTTCTCTAGAAAAAGTTTCATCATGATCCACACCTGGTCAATGATGCAAACCTTTAACAAGTCTAGCTTTGAAAGTCTCAACTTTTCCATCTACACCAAGTAATCTTCTCAAAATATACTTGCTCCCGATGGGGATTTAACCCTTCAGATATAGCAACCAAAGTCCATACTTTGTTGGTGTACATGGATTCCATCTCAGATCACTAAGCATCCAGCCATTCTTATAGAGTCTCACTCCTGATGGCCAGCTCGAAGCTAGTTGGGTCATCATCTCATGATGCAATCCTCGCTCCCACTGTCATAGAGAAACCGAAGTATCTCTCAGGTGGGTGAGGAACCCTACTAGATCGGCGGAGAGGCTGAGGTTCGTTGGAACCTACTGAATCCTTTGGTTCTATCAAATCATCTGCTGCAGTTTGTATGGCTGGAACATTTCCAGTTCTACATTACAGACCTTGCCTCGAGCTTGTCCGGATTTTGCTTTTAGACATAGGCCGGACAACCCCAAATCTTAACTAGTTTAAGACATGGGCTCTTCCCTTTCCATATCTCATATGGAGTGGTAGGCAACAGATTTGATTCGAACGGTATTCAATAGGAATGCATCTTCTCAAGCGCATAACTCCCAAAAAGGAAATAGGTAACTCAGTAGTACTCATCATAGAGCACACCATATCATATAGGGTGTGATTGCTCCGTCCCGATATACCATCGTGCTATGGTGTATTCGGAGGAGTAATGCTGAGAGAGAATCTCATTCTCCTTTAGAATAGTCCAGGATTTCCGTGCTCAAGTATTCTCCTCCTTGATCACATCAAAGGACATAATACTTATACCCGTATATTGGTTCTCTACTTCTAACTTATATTCCGTGAATATCTCAAAAGGTTTGGACTTTTGTTTCAACAAGAACATATGTCTGAATCTAAAGAGATCATCAGAGAACGTAATGAAGTATAAAGAACCAGTCTTGGCATGTGTAGACAGGGGACCTACATACATCAACATGTATCATCCCAAGAGTTTACTAACTCTTTCTCTGTTTCCATTAAACGGAGCTATGGTCATCTTATCTCTGTGATATGACTGGCAAGTTTCACAAGATGTAAATTCAAACTGATTTAAATATGCATTTACATGTAACTTCAGCTAGTCGGGTCGCATTGATATGACCTAGTCTACAATGCCTCAAGCAGGATTCGTTCATTTCTGAACTCTTCCTCTTGTGTGTGTTCCGTATACTAAAGAACTGTAGTTTGATTTAGAACATCAATGCTTTTAGATAACGTACCTGAACCGATCAACTTTTGATATAGGAAATGTTCAAAACATTATCCAACAATACAAAATTTTATCATTTCTTTACTAATAAAGAGACTGATATGATTTTGTATATCAGGTTCGGTATCTAATAACATTCGTTCAGAATCAATGTATTGGTAATACAGGGTGACAGTGACCAACAGACTTGGCTGCAACATTTGCCCCGTTTTCTGCCTCATGAAACTTATCACCTGTTCACAGTTCTCTACCTATCTGTAGCCCTATGTAACAGATTACATATCTGGGATCCTGATCTGGTATCACATACCCAGGACGTAAAGGATACTGAGAAACAGTTCTTTGTAACGAACACACCCGAAGATGATGCATCATATGCACTCTCTTCGCTTGGGCGGCACGGGAATTCTGGTATTCCCCAATTTCCTGCTCTGTCTTATAACAATTATAAGTTGGAGCAGGACCAGCGTTCCCCAGCTCAGTATAACAAGCGGGTTCGGTCAAATATCCGTATTATTATCTTGATTAAGGCGTGATATGGTCGCTACCTGGAGAGAGAGAGAAGAAAACACTCAGCGTGCGCTCTTGCAAGAATAGATTGGTTATTATTTTATCTAATCAGGATGGCTCCCACTGCTTTTTATCAAATCTTCCTTCAAACCCTAAAAGGAAAGATTAGCCGGGATTAATTACACACTACAAGTTCGCCAATCTTTCAGCCAGGCCAGTGTCGGTACTTTGAGGGAGGTCCCCCGTGCTTTCGCATGAACCTAATTAATGTAAACCTCGCTTTCCCAGAGGCGTAACCTCGTTAACACCTTTCTAGACACCTACTTGATCGGCTAATTGTAATGTATAAAACTCTCCCAGGAGTAACTCTTACTCGCAGCGGGTATCGGGATCCAACTATCTCATAGAAGGTATGCAATCTCATTGCAAATTTCAACACTTGAAATTCCCGATAATATTTTGCCCCCAGCACCCTATGACCTTGACGGAGGTCAACAAACCATAGGCTACTAGTCAAGTTCAACCCGTCATTTCTTGATCGAATTAAACCCACCCGCACGACCCTTGACGGAGGTCAACAAGGCCGCACGACTACCCTAACTCAATCTGCATCATATGCATAAACAGATAAATACTAGTTAGCTACCGCACACTACGCCTTGACGGAGGTCAACAAACGTAGCACGAATACTAAATAGGACTTATCTGAAATGACGGAGGGCTACGACAGGTTTTTCTGAAAACCTATTGCGTAATGAACTTGATATCGTTGTAGAATCAAATGATTTTCAAATGGAGTGTTTTTGAGGCTTTACTAGTTTTGCTAAAGGAGTCACTCCCGGTGAAGGGATCGTCGGTCCTTTCCTCATCGAATGAGGTGCGGGATATATCATATATATCACTGTGCAAAGCAAAAACACTTAAAAGCAATCAAAAGACAAACCGAGTATGTAGCATCTGCCAGTTATTGCTAAAGGAGTCACTCCCGGTGAAGGGATCTCGGTCCTTTCCTTATCGAATAAGGTGCAGGATATATCACATATACCGCTATGCAAAGCAAAAAAAACTGTAGCTACCTGTTTTATTTTGAAATTCGATTCTACAACATCTTAGGTTTCTTTTATTTCATTAATCACATTAATGAAGTCCCATCATTTAAGTACCTAAATATCACAGATAAATACGACGTACACTTATGCCATCCGCATTCGCCTCGATGTCCCCTCGTGCACCGTTAGGTTAGGTAACTAACGGCAGAGCGGGGCAGGGCTAGCGCGGGTGTAAAACATAAGTAACGTCTATATAATATATCATATATACTATATACTGTATCTATCACAGAACATCATGATCAGTCGAAAATATTGTATATTTTAGCCGGCAATTTCCCCATCTTTTGCATACATTTAGAAGTGTTCGGTATTCATATTTCACATATTAGCAAATCAATCGTAAAATACCAGATTGCATGTATTAGACTTTTAAACCGACACTTTAAGGGAAATTAACCGCATTTCATGGCATCGCATCATTTCTGTATTTGCGCAACACTTGTCTTGAGTCTGTGCAGGAAATACGGAAGAAAAGCAAAAGAGCTGATCAAAAATACACCAACTAAATCATTTCAGATCTGGTAGCAATACAAAAAGAGATATTAAATTCAGCATATAAAATAAAGGCCCATACAACAGCCCAAGACCACTGCAGAAAACACAAGCCATGAAGACTCCAATGTGCCGCGGATCCGCGGCAGGAGCTTGCTTACGCCGCGGATCCGCCGCGCTTCTGCCACGTCAGCCGTCCAAATTCAGTGCAGAATCTCAATCTCTGGGGCCACATTCCTTTCTGATATGTCAAATTCCAGAATTCTCCAGATTCTTATTCCAGATCAGCAAAGAAGATTAAGCAAGGCTAATCCTAATTAAGCTCCTAACTAATCACATCTAGAAGCTTCTCCCCTAACTAACTTTTGGAGGGAAATTTGAATTTCTTCAACAAACTTTAGGAGGGAAACTTAGAATTTGAAATCCTAGATCTAGGGTTTAGTTATCTATAAATAGGAACCTAGACCTAGGGTTAAAAGGCTAATCAATCTGGAATCAATAATCAATAATCAATAATCAATAACTATTGGTTCATTCTTCACCATCTTCTTCCACAAGTCTAGTGACAAGGCTTGTGCGAAACCCTAACCCTAATTCCACTCCAAATCCAAGATCTTGAGTACCAAATCAAGCGAGAAGCCTTCAACCTTTTAGGAGCTGAGCCGATCTTCAATCGGGCAAGTGATCCAAGCCGATCCGCGATCCACGGAGACGAGCGAAGCCAAGTCGATAATCGAATTCTTCCTCTTGTAGTTCTTGAGCGAATGTAATGAAATTGTTGATATAAATAAAAGGTGAAATTCTTTAATCTTGCTTTCTTTTAATTCTTGCATCATGATTAGATCTCAATTTGTAATTGTTGTTCTTGTTGTGATGTTTGAGTAAAACTCCGCTCGTAAAGGAGTCGAGACGATTGTAGAATGATGATGTAACAAATCTTAATACGATTTTTAAGTCCTACGAGTTTTGTAAACCCTAGCAAGTTCAAGAATCGATGACCTAGTTTCGTAGCGATGCTTTCTTGATTGTGATCGCTCGAAATTAGGGATCTACGATCGTTTCTTGAATTTACTAGAGGCTAGAATATGAATGATATCGACGAAAGAACAAGGGATAAGATGAAACCCTAGTTTCACAAGAAATCCCTAATTCTCGATCGATCATCATCGATCTAGTATCAATTCATCGAAGGATAAGAATACGTAATTGTAAGATTACATCACATCTATAGATCCGATCGATTCCTACGAGCCTCATTTCAATTCTTGAGATTTGGTTTGGAAAAATCATCAAACGATCAATTCTTGATTCTATCTTTTACTTTTCTTAGATCTAGATATTTTCTTTTTCTTGAAATACAAAATTTAAATCATGAATTGTTTTCGTTTCTTTTCTTTAAAGTTTCAATTCATCTAATTCGAAAGACGAACGATTACACTTTCCCTGTGGACGATCCGCACTCACTTACAATCTACAATCCGACACCGTAGTTGATTGCGGTCAAATAATTTTTGGTTGTGATTTCTTTACAATTTTATACAAACACAACGGAAAATCATTCAAATCAAATGGCGCCGTTGCCGGGGACTATTTGATTCGATAGATACTTTTACATCCAATCAAGAATTTCATTCAATCAAATGGCGCCGTTGCCGGGGATAGTGCGCTAATAGTTCGTATTTTGAAATTTGAGTTGAAAATTTTATTCCATCTAAATTTTGTGATCAAAATTCGTGCAAACACTAATACGTGTGTTGTGATTTGATTGTGAGGAAATCTGAAATCATTGGAGCTGTGGAAATTTTTTTCTGAAATATCCAGAGAGCTGTGTAGGTGAACAGAAGCTTGTGCATAAATTTCTGTGCACTGATCCCAATATACCGCGGCGGAAGCGCGGCATTAGGGCTCATCCGCGTCGGATCCGCCGCAGTTCTAGCTCCTCTCTGCATAAATTTTGCTCTGTGAGTCTCTATCTTTCTTATCTCTTACCTCATCTGCTCCAAATAACAAATTCTTGCAGGTTTCTTTGCAAATAAATCGCAGCGCGCAAAAAGCAAAATAAAATTTGTGCGTGTTTTTTATTCTTGGTTGTTTGCATATTAATACGGAAATTAAGGGGCACGACCAAATTCAAATTAGGTGGGGAAATCATTACCCTTCCTAGGCCCCGAAAATCGCAAAACTTGCATCCGCATTTACCCTCATTAATTAAAAGAAATCTAGAGATGACTCTAAGGACCGTCGCGCTCAATTAGGACAAGAGAAGGCCGTGGGTAATTCATTACTTATCCGCGTTTTCTTGTGGTGCCTAAGACGAGTGTGTCTAAGGCTAGTGGTTTTTAATTAGGCCCACTACTTACGTAGTGGAGTACCTTCCCACTTACCTGGCACTTATCCGGCCACAGGGGGACAAAGAGGCAGTGGAGGATTGATCCTGCGACTTGTCTTTTGGCAGTTAGGAGCGGTCTAGAGCCGGACCTAGGTGACCACTAGATTCTAGGGTTTTGTGTGTTGCATTTGTTTTGTTGCATCAATTTTTTTCAAAAATCCGTATCAATTTTCAAAACAAACACCGCATTCATATCATTTCCCCTAATTATAAATTCACGCTGCCACTTGTACTAACCCTTTTTAGTGCAAGATAGGCTGGACACGGGTTTCTAGTGCCCGTTAAGTCCGCGTTTCCCTCATCGACCCAAAAGTCGGTATTTCTACATTTACCCTTTCTTTTA
Source organism: Agapanthus africanus (assembly GCA_030015575.1). Classification (NCBI taxonomy): domain Eukaryota; kingdom Viridiplantae; phylum Streptophyta; class Magnoliopsida; order Asparagales; family Amaryllidaceae; genus Agapanthus; species Agapanthus africanus. The sequence goes on along the minus strand of JASDDO010000019.1, from coordinate 87,568,205 downwards.
GCCACCACCACACCCACACCGATGGATCAGTCTCCATCGAACTTCTTTTCCACTACCCTGCCGCCGTCCGTTGGTGCGCAGAATCCACCTCGCATCTCTCTCCAAGAGAGGTGCTATCCTACACGAGGCCCACTTTCCACCTGTCTTTCCATACCACCAGCCAACGGAGAAAATTTTCAGATTAAACCCCAATACATCAACCTTCTACCAAAATTTCACGGTCTCGAGTCTGAAGACGCATACGTGTTTATCACGAAATTTGAAAATGTATGCGCAATGATGGGTACTTCACAGCTTTCTGTGGATGCTTTCCGTCTACGTCTTCTCCCATTTACCTTGTGCGATTTAGCCGAGAAGTGGCTATATAACACTACCGCACATTCCATTTCAAATTGGGACGAATTCGTCAAAGCATTCCTTAAGAAATTCTACCCACATCATAAGACAGCTCGAGTCCGTAGCGAAATCTATCAATTCACCCAGCTTCCAAATGAAACATTTTCAAAATGTCTTAAACGTTTCAAGGATCTGTTAGTCCAATGTCCACATCATGGCATCCCAAGATAGGAATTGTGCCGAATCATTTATGAGAGCATTACTCCTTACACAAGACAGACCCTTGAATTAATGTGTCAAGGCAACTTCATGACTAAAGATGATGGGGAAGCCTGGAATTTTTTAGAAGATTTCGCTGAAAAATCTTTACAGTGGAAGGGTGTGAGTCAATCATCTAGGGATGGCAATGATATTTCCATAGGAGTTAGAGCTGACATTGCAGCTATCAATAAGAAACTCGAGAATATGGAAAATAAATTTTTAGCCGCCGCCCTAAGTCAAATATCACTCTCCAAAACTGTATGTGGCTGCTGTTCTGATCCGTCTCACTTGACGGAAGAATGTCCGTTTCAAGGTCATGAGCATACCAATGCCACATTTTAAAGACTTAGAAACGATCCATCTTCCTCCACATATGATCAGGGTTGGAGGAATCACCCTAATTTTGCTTGGAACCAATCACAATTTCAAAACACGGTTCCAAACACGAATCATTTCCAAAGGGTCCCTCCACCACAACAGCAACCACCACAATTGAGTCAGCACCCCTTTCAAGCACAAAATTTTCAAAATCCGGTCAACACTTTTGCACCATCTAGTCCTTTGCAGCTGACCGGGACTGATGAAACCTATTCATTTGCACAATGCATGAATTTGGTCTTAACAAATATCATGCAAGTTTCGGCTGAAATGAAGTCTTCTGTCGATTATATAAAGAAAAACTCTGCGTCCCAAAGCGAGAGTATTAAATCGATGGAAGAAGAAATTGCACGTTTAAAAGCTGAAATGAGTGCAAGACAGAAAGGGAAACTTCCAGCTCAACCTTTACCCAATTCTGGCTATTCACATCCTGTGGATGCAATCACGTTGAGATCTGGAAGAGTGCTTGACACTCATGTTGGGGAAGAGTTTGATGATACCGATAAATCAATCAATAACACCCCGGCTGAGACCTTTCCTCACACACACACTTCTGACCCCAGTTCTTCTACCCCGCCATCTTCTTCCGAGCCTATTCTTCGTTTCCCAAAAGGCTCGCCACTTCAGCCCACCTCTTTTACCCCTCCACGGACGATTCCCACTTCTATTCTGGGATCGGTTCCACACCCACTTCCTTCTCCTATAATGGACCCAGCGCTTATTGCTAAAGCACCTTATCCTAATCGGTTAAGGGCAAACACACCGAGTCCACATATGGAGAAGATTATGAACATTTTTAAGCAAGTAAACACCAACATCCCTCTCCTAGATGCCATCCAACAAGTTCCGTCCTATGCGAAAACTCTTAAGAACTTGTGCACTAGGAAGAGGAAGACTCAAGCGCCCAAGAAGATATTCATGGAAAAAACAATAGACACGGCTTTCCCCCAACAATTACCGAGGAAACGTAAGGATCCTGGATATCCTACTATTTCCGTTTCTATTGGGGGAAAACACATTAACCGTGCTCTACTAGACCTTGGCGCTAGTGTTAACTTGCTTCCATATTCTGTTTATGAGCAACTAGGGATCGGAGAGTTGAAGCCAACCAATTGCACTCTCCAGATGGCTGACCGATCAATCACCAAACCTAGGGGTGAACTGGAGGATGTGTTAATAAAAATCGGAGAATTTATATTCCCGGTAGATTTTATTGTAATTGATACACAACCTGTAGCGAACCCACGGAATCAAATTCCGGTGATTTTAGGTCGCCCCTTTTTGGCCACTTCCAACGCTATCATCAACTGTCGTAATGGTTCTATGACCCTATCCTTCGGGAATAGGTCAATTGATCTAAATATTTACAAGTTGGGAAGTGTACCCTCCGAACCTACTGCTCAGGCCTGTTCTGTCGACTTAATGGATGTCGACAGCAGCGAATTTGATGATCCTCCTGATACCGATCTAGACTCTTTTCATATGTTATTGTTTGACTCAACTATGTATCATACACATACGGACTCTTCCACCGAGACGTCCGGGTCAACAATTAACACGGATTATGAACTGTTCTTAGAGTCTGAAGATCACCCCGCACTTTGTAATGACATTATTCATCGGGGTATTGATGGAACTTTTGAGGAGATCTTCGCTGATGAACTCGCATTTTTGAATGACACGGGTGTTGAGATGAATCATGTCCCAATCACTGAAATTGAACCTCCACCCCTTTTTCTGAACTGTAAAAAGAATGCGAGTAATCCATCACAAGCACTGCATCGTCTCTCCAAAATGAGACGCACACACATTCTCTTCCACCACTTAACCTTTCCCCACTTCTTCTTCCACCAACCAGAGCACTGCATTGACAAAATTTTTGAATGGTTGGTATTAACATTTGGTCTTTGCAAAGCTTGGCATCGACCACTGATTTTTGACCCCCTCATATGATTTTCAAAGATTAACATTGCATAACTCAAGTTTGGGGGGGTATTTTTTCTGGCTCTTGAAAAGAAAATTTTACAAAATGATGAGCCAAAAATAAGTTTGGGGGAGGGTCTTCACTTAAATATTTTGCCCCCACTAATAAATTCCTCCCAAGCTTACAGGTTTTTTCGAGATTTAGCAGATGGCAACAGTGAGGACACTGTTGAAAACAAGTTTGGGGGAGGTTTGTGCTTATTTTCGCATCATTTGCATAAGCACAAAACATTTTTTTTGAAAACCGATAAAAATTTAAAAAATTTCAAAACTATAAAAACATTTTTTTTGTACATAAATAAGATAATAAAAGTTTAGATGGTGAAAAATTACATCTATGAGATTAGAAAAATTTAAGAAAACCAAGAAAATTAGAAGTTTTCTTATACGAACTAGTAATAAGTAGTTATGAGCCGTTGTCCCAAGGGTTAGTAAGATGAAAGACGTCACTAATCTGAGGATAAAAATAAGTCTGAAAAATAGTTTCTATTCTGGAAAGCCAAACATTTTGAACGTTGATACCCTGCTATTCGCACTTACACACGTCTTGAAGCCTGGGATAGTAGAGGATACCTTGAAATGCTCTTGTCTTAAAGCCAAAAGTATAAAGGAAATAAAAAGAAAAAAATGAATAAAAATATAAAGTGGTGAGAAAAATGGACACTGGTTTTGTTATCACCGAGGGTAATGAAAAATATATAGCGAGGGTGCCTTTTCACCTAGTGCCATAAGGCCAACTGGTCTGGGAGTCACTGCTATGCCTGAGGTGGTGTAAGACGAGGAAAATACACCAAGTAAGCAAGCACAGGAGTAATCGGTTGGTTAGTACCTCAAGAAGTATTAACGGTCGCATGAAAGTGTGTGAGCAATCTCATCTAAATATTCATTAATTAAAAAGTACTGAGGCTGATGGGCAAGAGTATGATAGCTTGAATTGAATTCTCCGGGTGTAGGGATGTCTTTACACACACGCAGGGTTATATGATCGATGTTTGGAAGAAAGATAGGAATGAAGAATAAGACGATGTTTTATTGAGGAAGGACGTGATGTCTGACATCTTTTCATGACCATTAAGATAGGGCTCATGACAACCGAAAAGCTAGCTTAGTTGAAAACCCTAATTTTCAAGGCTTTTCTTTTACGATTCTCTTCTTTAAATGTAATATTCATGATCTTGCTTTTATTATTGGATTTTGTGGGTGCAATCCGCTGAAAACCCTCAGGAGACAGCACTCCTCCTACTAGGGACACCTAGAGGTTTAAAGGCTTGTTGCACGTGCTCAGTGCAATCGTGTTGCCTACGAAAGTGTGCTAGTTAGTTTTTCTCTTTCTTTATTTTCTCCTTCTCTTTTTAATAAAACATTCGCTCGAGACGATCGAAATTAAGTTTGGGGGTATTTGATCAGTCGAAAATATTGTATATTTTAGCCGGCAATTTCCCCATCTTTTGCATACATTTAGAAGTGTTCGGTATTCATATTTCACATATTAGCAAATCAATCGTAAAATACCAGATTGCATGTATTAGACTTTTAAACCGACACTTTAAGGGAAATTAACCGCATTTCATGGCATCGCATCATTTCTGTATTTGCGCAACACTTGTCTTGAGTCTGTGCAGGAAATACGGAAGAAAAGCAAAAGAGCTGATCAAAAATACACCAACTAAATCATTTCAGATCTGGTAGCAATACAAAAAGAGATATTAAATTCAGCATATAAAATAAAGGCCCATACAACAGCCCAAGACCACTGCAGAAAACACAAGCCATGAAGACTCCAATGTGCCGCGGATCCGCGGCAGGAGCTTGCTTACGCCGCGGATCCGCCGCGCTTCTGCCACGTCAGCCGTCCAAATTCAGTGCAGAATCTCAATCTCTGGGGCCACATTCCTTTCTGATATGTCAAATTCCAGAATTCTCCAGATTCTTCTTCCAGATCAGCAAAGAAGATTAAGCAAGGCTAATCCTAATTAAGCTCCTAACTAATCACATCTAGAAGCTTCTCCCCTAACTAACTTTTGGAGGGAAATTTGAATTTCTTCAACAAACTTTAGGAGGGAAACTTAGAATTTGAAATCCTAGATCTAGGGTTTAGTTATCTATAAATAGGAACCTAGACCTAGGGTTAAAAGGCTAATCAATCTGGAATCAATAATCAATAATCAATAATCAATAACTATTGGTTCATTCTACACCATCTTCTTCCACAAGTCTAGTGACAAGGCTTGTGCGAAACCCTAACCCTAATTCCACTCCAAATCCAAGATCTTGAGTACCAAATCAAGCGAGAAGCCTTCAACCTTTTAGGAGCCGAGCCGATCTTCAATCGGGCAAGTGATCCAAGCCGATCCGCGATCCACGGAGACGAGCGAAGCCAAGTCGACGATCGAATTCTTCCTCTTGTAGTTCTTGAGCGAATGTAATGAAATTGTTGATATAAATAAAAGGTGAAATTCTTTAATCTTGCTTTCTTTTAATTCTTGCATCATGATTAGATCTCAATTTGTAATTGTTGTTCTTGTTGTGATGTTTGAGTAAAACTCCGCTCGTAAAGGAGTCGAGACGATTGTAGAATGATGATGTAACAAATCTTAATACGATTTTTAAGTCCTACGAGTTTTGTAAACCCTAGCAAGTTCAAGAATCGATGACCTAGTTTCGTAGCGATGCTTTCTTGATTGTGATCGCTCGAAATTAGGGATCTACGATCGTTTCTTGAATTTACTAGAGGCTAGAATATGAATGATATCGACGAAAGAACAAGGGATAAGATGAAACCCTAGTTTCACAAGAAATCCCTAATTCTCGATCGATCATCATCAATCTAATATCAATTCATCAAAGGATAAGAATACGTAATTGTAAGATTACATCACATCTATAGATCCGATCGATTCCTACGAGCCTCATTTCAATTCTTGAGATTTGGTTTGGAAAAATCATCAAACGATCAATTCTTGATTCTATCTTTTACTTTTCTTAGATCTAGATATTTTCTTTTTCTTGAAATACAAAATTTAAATCATGAATTGTTTTCGTTTCTTTTCTTTAAAGTTTCAATTCATCTAATTCGAAAGACGAACGATTACACTTTCCCTGTGGACGATCCGCACTCACTTACAATCTACAATCCGACACCGTAGTTGATTGCGGTCAAATAATTTTTGGTTGTGATTTCTTTACAATTTTATACAAACACAACGGAAAATCATTCAAATCAAATGGCGCCGTTGCCGGGGACTATTTGATTCGATAGATACTTTTACATCCAATCAAGAATTTCATTCAATCACATCACATGATCACATCACAGATATCGCAGCAGAAGAAACAAATGAAATATTGGATATACTAGGACGTCCGTGTTTTCAATACGAGCCAGTATAAAACACGGATTCCACGGTCGCGATGAATAGCCAAACCCACACCCCTAGACCCCTACGAGAGCGACAAGCAATCCTACCAATTCTAGAGTTAGGAGACCCGGACTCGACTCCTCGAGTTGGTCTCCCACTGGACTCCAGAACCCGGTTACTTATGCCCTCCTCCTTGGGTCTATCATAGTGCGGAAAAGTAAATAATATACAAACGGTGACAACTTCCGCAACCTGGAAGCGCCCCAATAAAAGAATATTACATACAAGTTTTTACATGAATGAAAATGAAAAACACTCATCTCACATAAAAAACCCCGGCTATTCAAACACGACGATCCAATATAACATATCCAGCAACACATAACATCACATGTCATCAACGTAAGTAAATATGCGCATCCCAATTGTCGTTGACATATAGCAACGAAACCGGCGATATCACACATTACACTTACGGTCACAGAAAAGAAAGTGTAAAACTACAACAGTTAGAATCCGCAATCACCTCAGACATCGCATGCCTGACCAAATGAATTACTTAGACATCGCATGCCTAACAATTATAAACCCCGCATTTTAGTCTCATAATCGAAAACACTTTTCAATATCAAGTCGGGCAATTCAACAAGATTCCCGACATCCTGATCGAATGCTCGTCGCAAACTTTAGTAGGCGGCTGCACCCCCGATACCATCGACGAAGTGCACCAAGGCGGAACACCGCTACCGCGAGCACCCGAACGGATGCTTTCGGCGACGGGGTTCTCCTACAGTCACTTGGTCGAGGCTATGGAGTGAGGCTGTCTATTAAGTTTACCCGGCGAGTATCCGCGTACGCTACGTGATTGCGACGGACTTTTGATCACATCAAAATTCCGTGGCAACCGATCAAGCGAGACTAAACTGCTATGTTTATAACATTCATTCAGTTATCACATAACTACTTGTGAATTCCAATTATTGTATCCCATTCCAGATAAATAGAAAATGTCAAACTTTCCGATCGAACAATCGAACACCCAAGTTTTCCCGATACAGATCAACATATGAAATAAGTCTAACAACATTCAGTTCGTGCTTCAGTACCAACGGTCCAGCCGTAGAAGGGTCAAGCCAACGCCTTACATGTGGCACGCCGTACTGCCCCAAACCCGAAGGTTCAAAGGGCAGTTCAAGACGGTCACATAATCGAGTTAAGGTTTGTTGTCTTCTAGAGGGACCATCGCGTTACTTGCACTACTTAGAACGTCGTTAAACTACGGAAAAATCCAACACTTGGAAATTTCCCGACAGGGGAAAAATTGGGTATTTATATCCGGTCGAACTTTTTAACATATTCTAAAATTTATCCAGAAAGCCACATAGACAAAATCTGATACTCCGATCGAAACACCGAATCCCCAAAACAATCCCAGAAAATTCAACTCTTGAATAAATTTTAAAAATTTCCAGAAAATCCAAAACCTGAAGAACTAAATTACTGTGCAAATATTATATGATAATTCAATAAAGTGGCCGCGGAACCGCCGCAGAAGCAAGGCTTCTGTCGCGGTTCCGCCGCATTGTTGACTGTTCATCAAATAATTTTTGCGCCGTAATTCATATATTTCCCTGCTGAATTTTTTGGCAATTTTTAATTCACAAAAATCCCTGTTTTTAGAAAAAGGACAGAGAGCATGTTCCGGGTTAGTTTTTCGGTTCGATCGGACTTCAAATTCCGTCTAGACTTCGCCTAAGGCTCTAGCTAGGCTCTGATACCACTGTAGGGTTCCTAGGCACCCTAATGAGGTCTCACAAGGCATCAACCATGCCAATTTCAAAAAAAAAACGGTGCCGAGAAACCCTAAACTACGGATCGTTGGCTAGAAATCTAGGCGAAAAAGCAATCTAGTTAACACTTAACTGAGAGATACGGAAATACAACCTTTGTAGATCCGGTTCTCCACCTCCATAGCTCCGCAATGAAGTCTCCTCGCTGTCCAAATGAGTTCCCGGGCTCTAGCGTCGGCTTCGTCGGAGAATGGGCAAGCTAGGTCGTCGATGTCCATGCCGAAGATGATCTACGTCGAGGTATCGCTAGATCAAGATCCAACTTCACCGAGTCTTGAAAACTTGTGAAGGAAACACACTCTACTACATGGCAAGAGGTAGAGGATGAAGAAATAGGAAGTGGGTTCAATTTAGAATTGGATTTCTCACTCTTTATCATCAATCACCATTGATGACCTCAAGGTTTTCTTCTTGAGTTCAAGGAAGAAGAAGAAGAAAAATGATATGATAAGTTAATTAAAAAGGATAAATTATCTCAATACTTATCATAACCTAACTCTAGTTAAGTGTAGAGAATAGACCATGGTTTGCTTAAATGGTTAGGGTTAAGAATGAAGACAAGAAAGGTGACTAAGTCAAAGGTTCATGAATCTTCAACAAACAAACAAACAAAGCCACCATTCTTTCTTTATCTTATCCAAAACAAATAAATAAATAAGATAATCAAAACCCTAATCATTAACTTAACCATGGTTTAATCTTTACACTTAACCAAGTTAACATGTATCATCAAACATGATACAAACAAGTGCACAAAAGTATATCGCATATACAATGCGCACATCCGAGTGAGAAAATCCATCTTAAGTGAACCGATACTAGTTAACGCAAAGTAATATATCAAATATATAATTATGCATTAAATCATTAAATCAACACTTGATTTAACGATCCGGTCATATCGCATATAACCGACTAGTATCGAATGTATCGGCTTATCGAATCAACCCTCGATTCGATAACTAGGTTATATCGCATATAACCATTCGACACATTCATCGCGAGAATGAAATACGGTATCACATACACGCATTATTCTCGGTCCCGCACATATCTCATATGCGCTCCTATTTCGTTTCGCTTGAGCCAGGAAACCTCTGTGTAGGACTCTAAAGACTCGTCAATACGCCGGCAGCAGATGATGATCATATCAAACATCCACAAGCCGCAAGCGGTCTGCTAAACGTAACGGCCACCCGGGTATTGAGCGATCAGAAGATCGACGAGCAAGCCCGCTCACACTCCTGTGAATCCAACCAGTAACACTACCGTACAGTCCGGTCTGATCGTCTGATATGTCGCCTATCTCGCCTAGGGGTGGTAAACGTCAGACCCCAATAGCTCGATAAGTCGTGTCGATATGAGGTCTATAACAATTCGAGAAACTACTGGTAACACTTACCAGTAAATCTCAGCAACCCTGGCCAGGGATTTCCTGTTATAGCCAATCGAACACAGCGCAACATCAACCCCCTATACCGGGAGAGACGAATCCCCTCCTATCGCTCATTGCCTCCATGTGACTCGGGACTGTACCCAAAAACCACCGTTTTGCACGCCCTCTTGGACGTGGTAAGATGGAAATCAAAGCACAGTGGGAACTACACAAGACTCTATGACGATCTCGGGTCAACAGACTACTATGTACCAGTGTCACCAGAGAACTGCCATCTGACGTGAGGTATAATACCATCTGGGAGTTCTCGGCGAGTCCGTCCAGTGTACCCAGTCTCTACTGAGCACCCGTATATCATCTCTGATGTCAAACACCAATGGATATGGGATCATCCATCGCCCATCTGTATGGGTCGAGAAGGTATACGCTAGTCTACTCTGGTATATCGATGCCCCGTCTCGATACACCCTCGACTAGGGACTTTGAAGGATGTATTTATGGACTACCATGTCCCCACTAGTATGATCTGTATCATAGTCCAGGTAGTCAAGCACACATCCTAAGGGCTTTACCAACATGTAACAGAGAGACAATCAGTATACACGTTAAGGTAAAGTTCAACCAGATAGCATACTATCATGTCGAGCAAGAAAGTCCTCCCTATATATGTCCCAGCATCCACTACAATATACATCCTATGTACAGTAATGGCCTCTAGGGCATACATATAACTAACAATAGGGCATTGAAAGCTTGTGATTAATGGAATATTTCCGTATTAAGGACTCGAAAGTCTTATTACAGAAATGAGTTCCATTATCGCTGATGATTGCGCGGGGGTGCCCAAACCGAGAAAAATGTTTTCTTTGAGGAATCTAACAACAACCTTATTGTCATTAGTTCGGCTAGGCACAGCCTCGACCCACTTAGAAACATAATCAACAGCGAGGAGAATATACATGTTCGCAGAAGAATTGGGAAACGGTCCCATAAAATCTATCCCCCAAACATCAAAAATTTCAACAACCAATATTGCTTGGAGCGGCATTTCATTTCTCCTAGAAATCCGTCCCAAGTGTTGGCACCGGGAGCATGTCTTGCTGTCACGCCCCGCTTCCCAGAGTACGCTAAGATGGGCACGTGACATAGCCAACCATGCTACCTGTGGATAGGAAAAATCGCTCCACAGTCACATTACGGCTGTAGAGATATCAAGAACAGGAAAGTAAACTAAACTATCTAGTACATGTCCATAAGCCAGAGTAAATGAGTCGAGAAATAGTATAATATGCGGAAGCAAAAGATCAAATAAATAAACACCTGGAAAGTAAAACTGGATACCAACAGGATCCTCACCGCTCGGCCTAACAGCGGCAATACTCCTGATCAGTCTGCAACAAAGGTAGAGCATCTGGGCCATGCAAAACCCAGACGTCAGCGTGTCATACCATCAAGCAATACTATATAAATAGGGTAGCAGGACATGCAAGTATGAGTGTAAATGGTAAAACAGGTATACAGTAATAAAAGTGATGACAGTGAGGGTAATGTGTGGTGAGTAATCTAAACTGGTCTATTGGGTTAACTACTCTCAAGTCTCTGAAATCAAATTGATGAATCATCGATGTAACTCAATAGTATCCCGTGCGTGCCCGGGATCACGGTCTATGACTCTCGAGCTGAACCCGAGACGTGCCACAAGGCAGTAAAGGGTGGTAGGTAATGACGAGTGATGTCCGTAGCATCACTCCGGGGCTGGCCTAGCCCGTAAGACTGATCAGAACAGGTATAGAACTGTCAAGTTACAAGTCAGGTTTCATCATTGATTTCCCCATACCCCCAGGTTATATGTATTCAAGTTAGGTATTAAGTAATTTAGAGCTAATGCCAACACAGGATCAGACAGGTACAGGTTTGTCTGGATAGACAACGGGAACTGTCCGTAAGGACAACAGGTCAGGTTTGTTGGCATTAGACACAAGATCAAGCAACAGGTAACGCCATGGTACAACAGGTCAAGCCAGGTAGTATATAGATATCATATCATGTCGAGAGGTGCACGGTACCATGTCGTGTCAAGTAGGAAGTGTAACAAGTCGTGTCAGGATGCACAAGATGTCATGTGGGTGCTCATAATCAAACTAACATAAGCATGTGTATATATAAACAAGCATGGGTACTAATGAAACAATAAAAAATGAATCATGGTGATAATATATGCAAGGGTACAGATTAAAGCATGGGGATGCACAGTTATAGATTAGAGTTAGGGTTGTGGTTCCAACATTAACTAAAATACACTTAAACCGGTATGGAATTGTTACATCTCTTTATTATAGGTTAAATGATCTAGGGATGCAATGATATATACAAAGTATGTTCAATGGATGCAACCGGGTATTCGGGGGTAGAAACTATTTAAAAGTACTATGGGTTATGCAGATAATTATTAAGTAATTTAAATACGGATGTGGGTACACGATATTGTACTCTAACATGCAACAAGTTATAATTCAAGATCCGAATCTAACATGATATATGGAATATCGAAAAGGAAAATGGAATATGTGGCGCTATATGTAATCTACAGCTTTACTATGCAGTTTAATAGGTATAAAAAAATATTATAGATAGCATGTAGCAAGTTTCACTTGCCTCGACGGATCGCGATACGGATACGCATGGCAATGTCCAAAATCGGTAAAAGTCTCGATGCACGCTCGGTACAAGGAACGGTTCCAAACAACGCACAAGGGTGATCACGCAAGCAAGACACGTTCGCTGGGTCGTCTGGATCGTCGGCGTCGATCCCGGCTCCGGCGAAAAGCTATGTCCACTCTGAACAATTACTTCTGGTGCCAACCAATATGGAGTGCCTTTCATTGACTTGGCTGCATTCATAGTTGCCAGCTTAGCAACTTGCTTAGATGCTTCAAAGTCTGGTGAAAGGGCGATATGTGATACCACCAACCACCCTATTGTCCCTAATAACCATCATGGATTTATGAATTAATATAGTTTGTGTACAACAAACAGAGCAAACAAGAAGTCCACAAGCAGGAATAAATTGAGATATTTCAGCATTGTAGATCCTTATCCAGAGAAAATTAAGTGCAAACTTACCTATCCATCATAAGATGGACAACATACTCCTTGGCAATATTGGGGATCTGAATAAAATATATATTTTTCAATCCTATTAACCAAATCATGTGTTCATTATTCCCATCATTAGTACAGCAAATAAATTTGAGTGTTCCAGCATCTTCCTCTTCCTTTAACCCTTTTTCTCTTGCCAAGTAAGGCCCAATAACCATCAATGCCTCTTCGCTGTCGGCGGAGGCGGAGGAGGCGGCGGAAGAGCGGGCCATTTCTCTTTCGACGCGCTGCTCGCCCCGATCAACACCTGTTTGACAGCAAGAAGCTCTCCAGAATCGAGATTCATTCCCATATAAACATGGCCAAAGGCGCCGCATCCGATCAATTCACCCTTCCACCATCGAATGGGAGGGGCGTCGTCTTCTACGATCGACCTCGCAGCAGGAGGTGAAGGGAAAGGAGATGGGAGTCTGGAAGGAAACCCTAACCCTAATCCGAGGCCGACCCTCGATTTCCTCAAGCAAGATCCGATCTTTTCAGTGATTGAAGCAGAAGAAGCAGCGTCGTCTAGAAACGCGAGGGATCTGCGAACGGATCCTAAGAAATCGCTCATTGCTGGCTCTCGACGATGGCTCTTCGAATGAGAATTTGATTGACTTTGCTTCGGCTTCTTTGATCTATGGTTCAAGGCTGTGAGATTTCTAAAGAGAGAGAGTGAAATTCAAGAGAGAGAGAGTAAAATCAATTTGATTTGATTAGTTATAAAATATATAATATATATATAAAGAATTATAACCGTTGGTATAAGGATATAATAATATATGTTAGTTAAAATTATACTAATAGTTTATAAATATATAAAGAATATAATATTAGTCCGTTATGAGATTTTGGCAAATACAAACTTACTCCAAAACACGTCCGGGTCGGGTCTAAAATTTCGGTTTTAAAATATGAAAAATATATGCGCCTTTCAAAATTCAAAACGAAGCTTCTGGTAACGAAAAAGCATACCCCCAAGAACGGATGCACGTACATGCGTGTAGCCATCCAAACACGTCCGTTTCACTGAACGGGACGAGAACAAGATGCGCGGATGCTACCACAGGGTTTGGGGTATCATGCAGGCTATAAAGGTATTTTTAAAATATTTTCTGTGACCTAAAATGTTATATGATAAAAGATGCGATACTAGATAAAATACCAGTATGAACTAAATATGAGATGCACTGTCCATGCAACAAGTCAAGGTAATCTATAAATAAGAATCAAACAGGTTCAAGCAAGCTGGTCGGGTCGAATGCAATGTAAAGTGTAAAATACCATTCGCCCCCACAATACGTTAAATCAAGAAATATCACGAATAAAGAAATACGAGAACTGGAATTGGTATAAATGAACTCGGGTGTTACACTTGCAGTAATCATGTGCGTCTTTAAAAAGTTGTGGCCAGTAGAAACCACACTGCAAGATCTTTTCTGCTGTCTTTTTAGGGCCAAAATGCCCGCCACACACTTGATCGTGGCAGAATGATAGCACGCTCTTAAACTCATTGTCGGGGACACACCAACGAATGATTTGGTCAGGACAGTATTTGAATAGATATGGTCATCCCAGTAAAAATGTTTTACCTGGGATAGAAATCCGAGTCTGTCTTGATTCGACCATTCATTTGGTATAAGTCCGGTGGCCAAATAATTCACAATATCTGCGAACCAAGGTTCGCATGACACAGTCAAGAGCTGCTCATATGGAAAAATGTCTTTTATAGGAATTTGAAGCGTCAGCGAAGAAGGAAGGTGTGAAAGATGGTCGGCGACTACGTTTTCGCATCCTCTCTTGCCTCTGATAACAAGGTCAAACTCTTGTAGTAAGAGAATCCAACGTATCAGCCGAGATTTATCGTCCTTCTTCACAAAAAGATGGCGAAGAGCTGAATGGTCAGTGTAAACGATGACTGTAGAGCCGATTAAGTAAGGCCTGAACTTTTTTAATGTAAACACAACAGCTAAGAATTCCTTCTCGGTTGTTATGTAATTTAATTGGGCCTCGTTCAAGGTTCGGCTAGCGTAATAAATTACATGCGGCATCTTATTAATGTGCTGCCCAAGGATAGAACCAATGGCAAAATCAGATGCATCGCACATAATTTTAAATGGATGCGTCCAGTCGGAAGACGAAAGAATTGGAGCAGAAATAAGTGAGTTTTTCAAAAACTCAAACGCCTTCATACAGCTCGAGTCGAAATCAAAAATAGCGTCCTTGGCCAACAAGAGAGTCAAGGGTCTAGCAATCTTGCTAAAATCCTTGATGAACCGTCTATAGAAACCGGCATGGCCAAGGAAGGCTCGAATGTCTCGGACGCATTTGGGAGGAGGGAGATTGGAAATGACTTCAATCTTAGCTTTATGTACCTCAATGCCATTTTGCGAGATGATATGTCCTAAGACAATACCTTCTCGTACCATAAAGTGGCACTTCTCCCAATTTAAAGTAAGGTTCTTATCCTTACACCGGGTAAGGACCGTGTCTAAATGTTGCAAACACTCATCAAACGAGTCGCCGAAAATGGAGAAATTATCCATGAAAATCTCCAAGAATTTTTCCACCATGTCTGAAAAAATACCCATCATACACCGCTGAAAGGTAGCGGGTGCATTGCATAACCCAAAGGGCATGCGATGGTAAGCAAATGTACCGAAAGTACAAGTGAATGTGGTCTTGTCTTGGTCCTTTTCGGCGATGGAAATTTAATTATAGCCGGAGTAGCCATCCAAAAAGCAATAAAATTCATGCCCAGCCAATCGTTCTAGCATTTGGTCAATAAAAGGTAATGGAAAGTGGTCTTTCCGTGTCGCGTCGTTGAGTTTTCTATAATCGATGCATACTCGCCACCCAGTTTGGGTGCGAGTAGGTATTAACTCATTCGCCTCATTAACTATGACCGTTATGCCCAATTTCTTTGGAACAACGTGAATGGGGCTAACCCACTAGCTATCAGAGATATGGTAAATGATACCACTATCAAGACATTTTACAATCTCCTTTTTAACAGCCTTCTTCATTACTGGGTTGAGTCGTCTCTGTGGATCCCTTGCTGGCTTGGCATCATCCATCATATGAATATGATGTTCAACAATTAGGGGACTAATCCCCTTGATGTCCGCCATAGACCAACCAAAAACTTGCGATTGTTATATAAGACCGTTAAAAGGGCTTTCTCTTGCTCGGGGGCTAGAGAAGCCGAGATGATAACAGGAAGGGTCTCATTCTCACCTAAGTAAGCATATTTAAGGTGAGACGGCAATAGCTTGAGTTCGAGTGTTGGAGGCGAAACAATTGAAGGTAAAATCAGTGAAATTGTCTCAAACTCGAAGGATTCCAACAGAGGTTCAAAGCGAGTGTAAGCAACCGAGTCGGATGGTTCAGTTAACTCATCCGAAAATTCAAAGGATTCAAACTCGGCTGGTGATTCTTCAAAATCGTTCGAGAAAGTGAAACACTCGTAATCATTATCGAGCGTGAAAACAGTATCAGATTCAAGGAGGAACGCACTAGTGGCGTCAAAATTGTTGTGATCGAACAGAAATTTTTCGAACTCACAGTCCTCCTGGTTGATCTCTTGGATCGAGCAAACATCGAGTATATTAGTATTAGGTTCGGAGGGCTGATTCCCCAACTTAAAAATATTAAGTTCAATTGTCATGTTTCCAAAAGATAGGTTCATTGAACCATTTCGACAATTGATCACCGCGTTAGAAGTTGCAAGGAATGGTCGACCGAGTCTCACCGGAATTTGACTTGGGGTTTAGCTACAGGCTGTGTGTCTATAACAATGAAATCAACGGGGAATATGAAGTCTCCTACTTTAATCAACACATCCTCTAACTTACCCCTAGGATGGGTGATGGATCGATCGGCCATTTGGAGAGTACAATGTGTGGGTTTCAACTCTCCAACGCCTAATTACTCATATACTGAATAAGAAAACAGGTTAACACTGGCACCAAGATCTAAAAGTGCGCGATTGATGTTCTTATCCCCAATAGTTATTGAAATAGTAGGACAGCCAGGGTCCTTTCGTTTTTGAGGTAAAAGTTGGGTAAGAGCATCACTTACTGCACTAGCCAAGAAAACTTTCTTATGTACCTGTGATTTCCTCTTCTTGGTGCATAAGTCCTTTAAGATTTTAGCGTAAGAAGGGACTTGTTGGATTGCATCCAAGAGAGGGATGTTAATGCTAACCTTTTTAAATAACTCCACAATCTTCTCTATTTGTGGAGTTTGTTTATTGGATCTCAACCTGTTTGGAAATGGAACATTTTGAAAATTTATTGAATCCAATATTTGTGGAGGAGATTGCGGAGTTGGAACGGATCCCAGTGCTGGTGTTTTCGTGGAGTGAGATGTGGGTCCGTTCCAAGTAGCAGAAGAAGTAGAGCATTGTGAAGAATGGAGAACAGGCTCTGAAGACGAAGAAGATGAAGATGAAGAAGAAGAAGCGGCGGCCGGGGTGTTATCATCAATGCCAACATTGTTGTGCAACGTCCTTCCAGATCTCAATGTAGTCACGGCACTAACATTATGATTTTGTTGTTCATGAGCAACATGTGCATTTTGTGGGTGACCGGGATTTAGTAGTGGTTGAGATGGAAGCTTCCCCTTCTCTCGCTCGCTTAAAGCAGCATTCAGTTGTGCAATTTGGGCTTCAATGGTTTTGATGCTTTGACCATGTGATGCAGTGTGTTGCACCAAAGACTGAATGGAAGATTGGATGTTGGCTGAGAATTGAGTAGATTGTTTTAAAAACGCATCCAGACTTCGTTCTAGCGAGGAAATCTTATCGTTATTTGGCTGAACAAAATTGTTTTGAGGAAAAGAGTTGTTTGGTGCAAAATTGTTCATTTGATTTTGGTAAGGTTGGGGCTGGAAAGGTTGCTGATATTGAGTTTGTTGAGGTGCTTGTTGTTGAGGAGGAGGCCTCTGGAAATTGTTGCCTTGGAATTGTTGTTGATTTTGATTCCAAGCAAAATTGGGGTGGTTCCTCCAACCAGGATTGTAAGTTGAAGAGTATGGATCATTTCTTTGTCTTTGCTGAAAGACGGCATTGACTTGATCATGTCCTTGAGCAGGTGGGTTGTAAGGACACTCTTCAGTCAAACGGGATGGATCCGAACAACAAGCGCATATAGTGCGTGGGGTTAAAGCGGGGGCAGGAGAAGGCGATGAGAATTTGCTCTCAATAGCTTCTAGTTTTCGTATAATTGCTGCCATTTCGGCTTTCATTGCAATTGACATATCAAGTTGGTGAACACCTGCCCTAGACGGACCGGATGAAGTAGATGAAGTGGACGAAGTGGTCTGTCTAGTGCTTTCCCACTGAAGTGTTTGTTCAGCAAGATCATCGAGAAATTACCAAGCTTCCTCGTCGGATTTGGTAAGAAAGTGACCTTGACAAATGGTTTCCAGCAACTGCTTAGTTGCTGGGTTCAGTCCTTCGTATAAAGTTTGGCAAAGTTGCCATCTCTCGATACCGTGATGAGGACACTGAACAAGAAAGTCCTTAAATCGTTCGAAACACTTCCAAAAAGGTTCGAAGGGAAGCTGGGAAAATTGGTTAATTTCATTACGAATTCTCGCGGTCTTGTGATGTGGGTAAAACTTTTTAAGAAAAGGCTTAACAAACTCTTCCCAACTTTTTATGGAATGCGATGCTGTACTATATAGCCACTTTTCAGTTAGGTCACATAAAGTGAAGGGAATGACTCGTAGCCTTATAGCATCATCAGAAAGTTGGGTGGTCTTCATCATTGCGCAAACATTCTGGAATTTGTTAATGAAGATATAGGCATCTTCGGATTCCAGCCCGTGAAATTTGGGCAACATATTGATGAAATGGGGCTTAATTTCGAAATTGTCCCCATTTGCCGGCAGAAGTGAAAGACAAGTAGGAAGTGCGGAGCGGGTGGGATAGAAAAGATCCTGGAGCGCGATTCGCTGGGGCGCTTCAACAGGCGATTGTTGCGGGTTATTCGCACCCAGTTGAGGTAGAATCAGTCCCGAGGTAGATAAGGGGTTGTTAGAATTGAATCCTGATATCTCCTTAGAAGATGATGAATGTGAAGATGAAGGTAAATATGTGGAGGGAATTTCGATTTTGAAGTCGAACGCGTCGTCAGTAGCGACTAACGAGACACGGACTAATCGGGCGCTAGTGTCCCTAGTCCAACCGGACATACACTAAACGAGTTGTAGTGTAGTCAAAAAGTAGAATGTTAGGGTAAGAAAACGTCAATGGGGAAATGTGGGTGAAGGTTGGGTGCAATGGAATTCTAGCGACAAATGGAAAATTTTTGTAAAAATTTTGTTTTTTTTTTTATAAAAAGTTTTGCAAAAGATTTTTTTTTACGGACTACGGCACACTTTCAAACAGTCGCAATTTAAGCATGCACAATCAAACCTAGAGCTAGGGTCTCCTAAGTCGACTAGACTGCTCCTAACTGGTCCAACGACAAGTTGTGAGATATCCTTCAAATCGCCTCTTCACCGCCAATTGTGGCCAGGTAAGCACAAATGAAGAAAGGAGGGTTTCGCTCACGAATCACCGTGAGACGAGCCTTTTAAAGTTACATTTCCCATTTGTCTAGCTTAGGCACCACAAAATCAGGTTTAAATAAACGATTGAATGCCCACAATCTTCCTCTGTCCTAATGAGTGCGACAGTCTTTAATTGGCTGAGTCTAGATATTTTTTAATTAACTCGAGGGGTGATGCATATGCTTTTTGTGATTTCTGGGGTCTTAGGAAGGGTAATGAAATCCCCACCCAATCTTGATTGGTGTTATAGCCCATTAAATTCCGTTTTAAATATGCAAAGCAGTTAACACACAAAATCTAGAACACTTGTCAAAAAAAAATTCTTTATATTTGCGGCGCAAAGAATCCTGCACAAAATGATTTATTGGAGAGGGAGAAGAAGTTTTGCGCAAAGAACCCTGTAGGAAAATTTTTCAATGGAGATCAGGGGGTAGAAGAGAAGACAAGAAATACTCACAGAGAAGTCTGAGTGCTGACGTCAGCAAACGGCCGCGGTTCCACGGTCAGTTGCTCAAGTCCGTGGCGGTTCCGCGGTGGACAAGTCGGTTCAGGCCTCCAAAATTTTTCTGTGTGCTGTTATGGTTCTCCTCTGTCTGTTCAGATCTTCTGTTTGTTGATTTGTTCACTGGGCTTGCTCAAGATCTGAATCAATCCGTCTTCCGTTCCTGCACAATTCGCACAAAAACCAATCAAAAAGAACAAGATGATTTTTTTTTAGTTTTTATATTTTCAATTTTTATAATTTTTTTTCAATTTCAATTAACCCGAAATTACAAAAAGAAAATAACTACCGTTTCCCCGGCAACGGCGCCATTTGATTGAACTGTTATATAGTGCGTTTTAAAATTTAAGAAATACCACAATCAAGACGGTGTCGCTTGGTAGCTAGCCGGTTGAGTATGGGTCGGTCCACAGGGAAATGGTGTTCTCTATTTAAGTTCTAACGAGTTAAGTCCTATTTTTTGTAGGTTTTGTTTTAAATTCTAAAAATGAAATTCAATCAATTTAAAGTCTTGTTAGGGTTAAGATTAGGTTAGTTTGGAAAAAGGATTCTACTCACCGCTTTCTTTGCCCTAGTTAAGAACATAGGTGTTAGGGTAATAGTCAACAAAGGGAATTAGCACGACTAGGAAGAAACTTAGTTTCTTCCTTTTGGTCATTGTCCGTCCTTTCTTGGCTCTTAGCCCTAACCTCTAGTTAATCCAACCACAACCGGTCTAACTAGGGAATCACCGCTATCTTGTAGGATAGGGTGTCGTAGTGAGCGGTGTGTGGTTGGATTAAACGGAGTCCTATTTTAAATATTATATGGGCAAAGAAAAGAGTGAGAGAATTTTTCTTCTCTCAAACATTTCCTATCATAACCCTAACAAGTGAGGAATCACTCACTCATTAGGAAAGTTACGATGAAATTCATTTTTTTCTAATTTTAAAAGACTATCTAAGTTGCAAATAATAAAAGACAAAATAAAACAGCAGATAATAAATTTCAATTAAGAAGAATGCAAGATAGAATGAAAAATACTTACTTTATTAATGACCTCTTCAACAATTACAATGGAAATAAAATTTTAATCTAGAAAAATAAAAAGAGGCATGCCAAATTAGGCTTTCGGCTTTCCTATTTATAGATAGGAGAAACCCTAGGTTTTACATCTGATCCACATTTGAATTTACAGAACTACCCTAAGAAAGCCGGGTCAAAGCACCGACACGTACACTGCACGGCCGCGGAACCGCGGCAGAATGCCATGTTTGGCTGCGGTTCCACGGCCATATAGTGGGGTCTTGAGTTTATCTTCTCAAGGCTGCTTCATGTTGCTTTTTCCTTCTGTTTTTTTCACTTGGTTCCTCAGAATCTTTTCTACTTTCTTCCAGATTTCCAACGGTACAGATTTATGTGGACTTTTACCGTGAGCTTCGCTTTTAAGTCTTGAATCTTGTGTTACCCTTGTGCCTTGTGCATTTGAACTGTCTACTGATTTTCATTTGTTCCTTGAACTGGTAGGCGGCATCATACGGATTTATCTATTGTTGGTCGTAGTCTCACATTTGTAGCGTCTTTTCATGAATTTCACTGTAATGATCTGAGAACCTATAACCTGCAACTATTTAGCAGATATGGATCAAAAGCACCTATTTATTTGTAATATGATTAAGAATGGACGATATAATACTACAATATTCTGATATGAACAAACTCCCAGTATAGGGGGCTAAACCTCCCCCCTCCTTTCCTGACAACGCCCGACGTCCGGGCGCGTGAGGCGTCGGCGCCCGGCACGTGAATAGGTTAAGAAAAATTAATATAAAAATATTCTTTCTCAGTGAAAAGGGGTTAAGTTGGAAACCATAATATAATTATTTAGATTAGTATTACCCCTTTTAAAAAGGTAAAGGAATATTAACAAACTGAAGTAAATGGTGGATAAAAGTGCAAGTAAAAATATACCGTTTTAATGTGTCTAAAGTATTTTATTCAAATCATCTTATATCATATGGGTATTTTAATCAAATACAATATTTTAATAAAATGAGAGTTTTGTGGAAATAACCTATTTCGAGATCTTATTTGTATCATAGGTAAGTGTGTGTGTACATAAAGGGTGGATTGATACCCCGTGGGTTATAACATCATGCATATCATATTTCATGTAGGACGATGGTGCAATATTTACGCATATAAGAATATTTAATTATTCCATTTCAAGCATGTGTCAAATCTATAATTATGAGGTATCACAAAAGAAATACAGAATAATTTTTAACATCATTTTAAAGTAAGGTTGGAGATTAGAACTTGAAACTAAGACCACTAAAGAAAAGAAGGTGACAGACAAGTAGTGAGAGGCGGATCCTACCTTTGTTTTGAGTTGGATGTCGATGAGATGAAAGCATAGACTTGAACTAAAATCTCAATAACTCCGCACTCGAATTTTTTTCTCGACAGTTGGGTGGAACCACAGCGTCGGCGTCGTCGATACAAAGGTCTGGGTATTTTTTTCAGAACTTTCGGAGTTCTTTGGTGTGAGAAAATAGAGTTTGAAGGTCTCTATTTATAGGGTTTTTCTCCCAACAATAAAATCCAAAAAAATCGGATCAAATCCCCTAAAATCCGTGCCCCAAAAATTCCCCGATCATCGTCTGATGATTCGCCTCCGCCTCCGAATCATGGCCGTTGGATCTAAATCCAACGGCCCATGAGCCGCCGCCCCGTGCAGCTATGTGGCCGTATGATCACGCGTTTTTGCGTAGTCCCAACCACGTGGGCGCCGCCAGCCGCTCTGGGTCGTTGGATCTCTTATCCAACGGTCCAGTTAAAGAGAGGTTTAATATTTTTTCTTTTTTTTTAAAATTAAAATCTAAACTTTTTATATTTTTAAAACCGTATTTGTTTTCAAAAATTTGTTAAAAATAGTTTAAAATACGGGAAATTATGGAAAAATTTTAGAAAATATATTTTACTGTTATCTTCAGTATAAAAATGATTTTGGACTAAAACTAAATAATAATCCTCTATATATGATATTTGTTAGTTATTCTGATTATAAAAAAACCGTCTATCCTTGAAAATATTTTAATTTCGAAATAGTCATTTTATTTAAAAATATATAAATTATTTTATGACATTATAAGATTTCATTAAAACATTTTAACCCAGAAAATATATAAACTGCTTTTAGAAAATTCCCTTAAATATACTTAAATGCTTTACTAACCTTACTTGAATCATTAAAATGAAAATATTTTTCTATCAACGAAACGTGTAAATAATTACTCGATAATGGAAAATTAGACAAAAGATATTTTATTGGGTATTAGAAAATACGGTTGTTATAATTAAAACACATTTCAATATGTCATAAGTGGAATTCCACTTAGTTAGAATGTTGAATTTGAAAGATCTAAATTTTAAATTTAACTGGATACAAGTTTGCTTAAAAAGTTGTTTTCGGGGTCCAGAGTTTTCATTAAATATCATTACAATTTTAAGTTTCGCTAAATGAGAATCAATTATATTAAACCCATCATGCATAAATTTAAAATATGGCATGCACGTCTTTGATGAAATAATTCTCCATTCAAAACATGATTTAAATTATTTTTTAAAATTGCTATAACAGAATTATTATTAGTAGCATTATCAAAACTAATGAAAAATATTTTATTTTGAATATTATATTCACGTACAGTAATCAAAAGTAATCAAAATACAGTTACCTATATTATTTCGACTATGAGGATGCTCCATTTTTTAGTAACCAATAATTTTTTTATGTAAAATTCAATCATTATCAATGAAATGTGAAGTAACACAAATATAATTCATGCCCCATTTTGTAGTCCAAAGATCGGAAGTTAATGCAATTTTACTTTTAAGATTTGCAAAAAGATCAATTAAATTGGTTTTGCCATCAAGAATTTTTTTTAAAACATCACTTCTAAGTGTTGTTCTAGGTACTCTTTAAAATACCTGATTATATGTATTTTTTATCAATCTATCAAATTTTTCGTTTTCTGCAAAACCAAATAGTTCAGCATGCATGACAAGTTCTCTTCTATTAATACCTTGCAAATAAGAAAAACCAGTTAAAGAGTAAGATGACATACTTAGAGTCATCTGCCGAGAATCTGCTTTTTCGTGTTTGATTAAATGTCTTTTTAGACGGGTTGTTCCACCTGAAGTGGCACAAGTAAAATATGTTTGGCAATGAGTACAAACTACCCGCTCGTCTTTACCTGCAGCTGTTTGTACTATAAAATATTTCAAAATATCAGAAGTTTTAGCTCTTTTATCTTTAGGGGAGGAACCTCTGACTTCAGGAACGGTAAGAGCAGGAACATTTTCAGAGACATGACTTTGTAACGTGGCAGGGATCTCATAATTAGAAGATTCATAGTTAGGAGAATAAGAATCAAAATTAGTTTGCAGCATATTAGTTAATCCATGTCTCTCTTATGAATCCGTATCAATTTGAAAAGAACGTCTCCGTGAAGATGAAGCACCTTTGTTACCTTGTGAAGATGAACCCGACATTCTTAATCAAAAATATTAGTAAGAGAGAAAGACGGATGATAAAGAATATACGAGAAAAATATATAATCAATACAAAAAAACCTTGATTCCATATAGAAGAATCAAATTAGTGGAACTGAAGTGAAGATTGAGACTGCAAAAATGAAGATTGCGTGATTCCAAATTTAACAACAAACTTCTCGGAAATTAAAGAAAATGATTTGCAGATTGAAAATTTTGTTATTGTGAATTGTGAAAAAAATAAGAAGTGTAGAGAGGTATTTATAGAGTTCTGGATTTGAGTATAGGAATGTATAATTTTGAGTGAGCAAATTTTAGATAATTTTTACAAACCCCACTTTAATTCAAATTTTATTAAAAACCCAACCCCTTTATTAAAAACCCTATGCCATTCAAATTCCTCAATGCAATGATCGGCCCCTACCCCAAACCCCCCAGGCCAAACGGCCAAATTCAATTCGAATTTGGCCGAGCCGCCAACAGCTGCACTGCCCGGACTGGGGCCGGACCAAGGAAATGGTCAAGCTAGGCCGTTAGACATCTTGACCCATGAACTATAATATTAAGCACTTTTCCCTCTATGGTTAATATATATTTTCTTAATATCCATTTTACCCCCTCTTCTTTTCTACTTAAAAAAACCAAATTTTAATCCTAAAATACCATTATTTCTGCCCTAATCTACCCTAATCTAAAATCTTGACGTTGACTTTTCTTCCATTACACTTCCAAAAAATTTTCTTCGAGCCAAACTTTTTTCAATTATGTACTTGATGTTTTTAACTCTAATCTAAAAGAACCTTAATGTTTAACATATTCTCTCCGTTAAGTTAATTTCAAAAAAGGAGGAGAATTTCAAAACGAATATTTTTCTATTTTATTTTGTTATCATTTTATTTAATAGATTTTGCTAAGATTTTCTTTTCTTTGGATTATCAGAGATATGAATTCTTCATGCTTGACAGAGAGAGAAAAAGGATATAATGAAAATTAAAAAAACATTTTTCCATTAGAAGGACAAAAACATTTATTGTGATACTTTTAAAGGTACAAGTGCTCGACCGCTCACTACAGATGATGTATCTGCAATTAACCCTATAGTTTAAGCAGCTGCATGACGCTAGGGTAATAATAACCAGCCAAACAAGCCAAACAAACACGATGGAGAAAATCACGAAAAATTGAAAGAAACTGACGAGTCACGTACAAAATAAAAAAATAAAAAAAATTTAAACGAGATATCTTGCAAATCTTATGCAAGAAAATCTAATTTAGTAAGCTCCACTACAAACCATCTGATGCGTGAATCACAAAATATTCATACCCTGTGCTTGAAATGGTTTGTACGAAAACATAACAGATGCACACCCCACTTCTCTTTTTTTCCCAATTGACAAGAATAATTATGGAAGCTAAACAAAATAAGCAGAAATTCAACCATAAGAAAACCAAAGACCATTCACAAAAATGATCAATAATGATTCTTGTCGTCATCTTTTTGGGTATGCACGGGATCTTTACATGATTCATGTCTGGATATTAAGTTCAGAGAAAATTTGTTAGCATTCGATGTATCTGCAGCTGTTCTGGTTGATATCAAAAAAATTCAGCACACTCCTCAAACACTTCCCCAGCTGCAAGTGTAACCAATCAGCAGAGTAAAGCACAGAAAGAATTCGGTATAGAATACAGCAGATAGTCTGGTAATAAAGAAATTTTATTACTCACCTTGAAGATTAACAGCTAAGTTGGCTTCGGCATCAGCATGAGAATTGAACTCCTGCAGCAGCAATAGGAAATGTTGTACAGATCGAGTCAAGAAAGAGGAAAATGACGTATAAAATGAATAATCTCATTTCCATTTAACCTATACTTAGCATCTAAAACATATCAGGAAATGAAAACCATGCATTTCATAGTTCAATACAATTTTGTCGATTTCTTAGTGTAAAATTTAATTTTTATCGCAGAGGACAACTGGGGTAATGATAGTTTCAGGTGGGCCGAAATCTTCTATGTATAATTGAGACTTCACCAATAAAACCAATTACTACCCACATTTTTGTGCATTGACTAGATTTTTTGAGGAAAGAAATGTATCACTACTTTCTGACTTGTAAACAAGCACTCCAATTCAGGGGGAAAAGAACAAAAATGTAGTAAGAATAGGATAAAGATCACTCCATAAATTGCATTTGCTTAAATTTTACAGCTTTTTCTGCGTCTTCTGCGGTAAACTGAAGCTTATGGGAACGGTTCATCTAATAAATGCTTTTTGGCCATTCGTTGGGCACATTAGCTTGTGGGTATCGATGTGTTGTGCCATCACAGATTATTGCAACTTCTTCATAGAAACGGCGATAAAAGCTATACAAGATTTGTTTTGTCATGAACTCGCTTTAGGAGGCGTTTGGTTGCAAGTAATTAAACCAGCAATGCATTTACAACTTCATGCAGATCCAACTACCACGGCTGTAACATCATTTCTTTGTTTGGTTAAAACGCCGTTCTAACTTCATACTAAAATATGTGTATGGTTGGGTGTCATATTTGTCTCTTCATTGTTTACCCTCTTTAACATCCTCTCACGATTGTATTGTTAAGAAAATGTAGTGTTTAAACAAAACAAGTTTTAAAGTTTGACCAGAAGGTACTGGGGTTTGAGACTACTGATAAGCGCAATCATTTATTGTTAATTACACTCTATTGTCTTAGGAAATACCTAAACGGAGGTACCTTGTTAAGCTGTTCTAAATCACATCGGTTCGAGTAAAGATCGCATCATGAATACATGTACTTGAAAAGAAAAGACAGTGTAAAAATAAAGTCATCAAAAAGAGATTGCATTCATATTGGTCTATTTACAACATAGGTACATATGCATTTTTTTTACATCTCAGGACTTATGCAAAAGAATTACAAGAAATACAAATAAACTTTAAGGAGGAAAAGAGGTTTATCAAAATCGATATCATATTCAAGAGGTGAATATGCACTCCAATTTGCGGGACACATAACATATATACTTAGGGTATAGACGCATTACTCCAAGTGGGGATCCAGTCCCTATATTGAATGGATGCAAATATCTTTAATGGAGATATCCGCTCCACTTTTATACTTGCAGGCATCTTTTATGAAGATATCCGCCTCCATTTTGATACTTGGCAGGCATCTTTTAAAGATACGCATTTGTGGGTAACATTTTGAGATGCGCGATTCTACATGCAAACATCTTTGAAAATATCCAATTTTCGGGTATCTTTGAAGATACCCGCTTTGTATATTTTATATAGGAAAATCGACTCCTTTACATCAACAAATTGATGTATAGATTTTTTTAATGCACATCATCCTTTCTTTTGAGAGAAGTTTGTTAAGTATAAACTCGTCAGTTTCTTTAGATTTATTAGAAACTTAGGCGGATTTTCCTCTTATATATATATATATATATATATATAGAGAGAGAGAGAGAGAGAGAGAATAATGGAGAAAAGAGGCCATAGGAGGAAATTTCCTCCTATGGCGTGGAAAAAGTACAACCTCCACCAAATTTTTCGACGATCGGCCCCCATCATCTTCATCGATATCATCTAAGATGTGGGTACACCAAATTTCATGTGATTCTACAACTTTTTCACCGTTGATTTAGCAATGTAAAAAGTTCTATTGTCGGTAAACCGTTAATTTTGAACCCACTAAATCAACGGTGAAAAAGTTGTGGAATCACATGAAATTCGGTGTACGCACATCTTAGATGATAACGATGATGATGATGGGTGCTGATCGTCGGAAAAAATGGAGGTGGTATTTTTTTCACGCCATAGGAGGAAATCCCCTCCTATGGCCTCTTTCCTCCATTAATCTCATATATATATATATATATATATATATGGGTTTTAAAAAATATAAATTTATGGTACATGTTCTTATATATGAAGAACATAGAATTTTTCCTATATTCTAAAGAAAATATAAAATTTCTTCTATATTCTAAAGAGACTAGTTTCATAATCTCATTTTGTCAAAGAACATGAAGTGAATCATGTTCCTATGTCTATCGAGGGGTTCTTGATTTGTAAGAATTTGATTAGGAATTCTCTCAAATCTTCGATCTTAAGTATCATTGTAAAAAGAAGATAAGAAAAGAATATAAAGAGAAAGTCCTCATCAAAACTCCGCTTTCTCTTTTTCTTTCCTTTTTCTCCTTCCTTTTAATCGAGAGCACAAAATCTTCAAGTCTTGAAAAAAAGTCTATGTTGTCTTTAGAAAGATATTTATATCTTAATTGATGGATAAGAAAGTTAATAAACCACCATCCATGTTTATAGGGGTAGTAGGGGTGAAACAACCCACAAAGTAACCCATAACCGCTCATGCAGGCATCTTTTCAAGATGCCCACCGCCACTTTAAAATTAGGAGGGGCGTCTCTTTTGAGCTTGGTCAAAAAAGATCCGCCATCGGAAGACCCCCACCTATTTGAGATGTCTGCCATTAAATTAAATAGGGTATTATATGGATAGTAGGGGAGTGAAAACAACCTACTAAATACCCTTAATTGCTCATACGGGTATCTTTTAAAAATACCCGTCATATGCCTGTAAAATTGGGGCGGGCATCTCTTTTTGACTTTGACCAAAAGAGATATCCACCATGAAATACCCGCTAGTAATTTAAAATATGATATTTTCAAAGAAAAGTTGGTATTTTGAGTCCAACAAATGCCCCCTCAACAACTTCTATGTAAATCCATCGTACACAACACATTGTTGTACTCAAAATTAAATATCCACGATGAGATCTCCGCGGCAAATAAGATATCCACATAAGCGGATATCTAGCCAGACAGACATTTTATGGGCTGCGGCCCAAGATCCCGTCAGAATAGGGATAAAGGGTGACGTGGCGACCATCTAATGGCTCGGCGGCCACCTCTTCATCTTCCTCTATTTAAAGAGAATTCTTAGGCTTAAAAAGAACCCATTTTATTCTTTTTCAACAACAGTGACCAAAGAGGAAGAATGAAGAGGATTTCTTTGCCTCGAGCAACCCTAACTTTCCTTTTCTTCATTTTTCTTCACAGATCATATAGGTGGGTAGCTTGCGCTCATCATGACGGGGTATTCTCCGGCCATTTTCTCTTCGATCGGAGATCAAGCAAAGGAGACAGTCCCGCTTGGATTCTTCTGGACTTGATCAGAAGTAGCTTTTGCTATTTCCTTTGAAAATTAGAGCTTATGCCCATAGTTCCTTAAAAAATTGGGGTTTACCCTAAATTCTAAAATTTTAATACAAATTGGCAAACACAAAAGAAGTGCCGCCTAAAAAAATTAATATTTTTTTTTTAAAAAAATATTCGTAGGATTTTTTACTGACAAATCTTAAATAAATTAGAAAAAGACATCGAAATAGGTCTCCGTAGGACATGTGGGGAGCTTTTGGAACATTCGGGTATCTTCAGTTTGAAGATACCCGCAGCGGGGTTCTTTTGACAAACAAATATCTCAATTTTTCAAAGATGCCTAATGCGGATTCCTCTTAGTAATCGAACATCTTTATGTTGGAGATACCCGCTCCTACTAAATCAAAAGTGACCAAATCAGGAGATTTGATTTTGGTGTAAACCCTCCATTATTACTTGGTCTTTTCCTTGGTGTTTAGACTTGTTTATCAAATCTCACAACTCTTTTTCATGTCATAAAGTCCTTTTGATTCATATATACACATCATCATTCCTTTGTTCATGCATACATAACCAGTGTTCATCTTTTAATGCTCGTCTTCAACTTTGTAGGTATGATGTTGACTCCCGTTGTGAACACTCTTGTTGCTGAAGAGAATCAGCCCATTGTTCAGGGGATCGTGCAAGGAAATGAGATCTCAGGTATCGATTCCCCGACTACTACCGCTAAATGCATCAAAGCTTCTTCACTACCAAGTCCCACCCCGAAAGACGTACCTGCTCAAGAAACCGAAGTCGAACATTCAGCAGCCTCCACGGAAGTGAAAGTCATAGGCCATGATGGTTCAGATGCCGATAAGGCTGAATCCAGTTATTCTGATTGGTCTGAGGAGGTCGATGTAGAAGAGAGAGATGGCATCACAATACCGACAGATATAGCTAAAGCATCTCATCCAGATCCTGAAGTTTTAGCAGCTGTTGGGACTGTTGTTGAAGCTAATGCACCAGTAACATCGAGGGTTGGAGATGCCTTCAAACACCCAACTGAAAATACCTCGCTTACTGAAAGGAAAAGGGTCGAACCACCAACTATACCATCAAATAGCCAGGGTCTTCTCGATCGATCCCATTTGTGATGCCAAAACGTCCTTATTTATGGATGAGGACCGTGGATGATACCCTTCATGAACCGAACGAGCCTCTATTGGAGCAATTTTGTTATGAGAGAGAACGTAAGGATATGGTAAGTAGGGCTATTCTCCATAATCATTTTTTGACTGGATGAAAGACTTGGAGAGAAACTTTCGAGTGCCGTTTATCTCTCTTATTTGAAGTTCCCATTAGTGAAAAACGTCGTTTTGCTAAGGACAAGAATAATTTGTCCTACTGATAAAGATCAAGAGGCCCGGTTTAATGACAAGGGGAGTATATTATTATCTAATGATCATCCTCCTTCATTCTCCGTTATTAGTCCATATGTGCAACGACCACCACAAGAATATTCCACAGTTTTAGACACTTCACTGACAAGCGGAGCACAGGCGACGTGGTCTTCACAATTCAAATTTGCGAGTAATCCTCCTCACGTACATGGATATTAGGAATGGGCGAAATATTCTTTGGGTCATGAGTATGAGAAGCTAAAAACTGCAGGCATTTATAATACCATATATAGCTCGTTCTTCCACCATCCTTCATCAGTGGACTATTGGAAAGCATTCTTGGAGAATTCTAATACTCATACCAACACTACTATCAAGACAATGGATGAATTTGGCATTACTTTGCCACATATCCGGGACTGTTTTGGATTACCCATATTACAGAAGAAATTTATGATGAGTCGCCCGAGGAATTGCTATTCGGTTGGAATGACGGGTGATGACGTTATGTCCATCCATCTTGCATAGACTTATATAATGCTTATTATGTTCTTTCGTGTGCCGAAACACAATCAACACCCAAAGCCGTGCGTTTCGATCAATAGATCACATATTTCTTAAATCTAGATGAGTTCAAGCGGCATGATTTTTTAAATATACAGAATCCTTTTCGTAAAGATGATTCTACCTTTTCACCACAGTCGAAATAGAGTCACAAGCCAAGAGGGGATGCTAAGAGTTCTCAAGCAACTCCCTCACCAGATTCCGATAAAGTTAGCGAGGAAGTGCGTACTTCACGTTCTCAAGATAATTACACTATACAAGCATCTGCTTTCTTCGAAACAAAATTTAGGCGAATTTGTAAACAAGAGAACTAGTCGAGATACCCGCTCGAGTGCTTTTATAGAACTATGGATTTGTCATTTTGTAGTTCCTTCTCATCCAGAAATGGTGATATGGCCAGAGGTATTTTGGATGGCCTCAAGTATGACGCAGGGGTTAGGCACACTATAGGGTTGCATATATTCATCGGAGTATATGTACATTCTTTGCAGCTGACCCTTTGGGATCAAGAGCCGTTGTTGCTCTTATGCAGTATATATACGCCTTTTTGGGAACTCAAATTCAAAGAATGTATACACCCACTGTATCGATCACTTTCGACATCACTCATGGCCCTCGATGCTCCTGATTGCTTCTGCAACCCAATATACAAAGACCTCATCATGCCGCATTATTCCTTACCGTCGCAAGAACATCTTGAGTATTGAACCGTATTGCCCAAATCGTCTTGGACGACGGTTAGGTTTGGATCAGCATATCCCTAGAGATCAGCACTACCTACCTTGCATATTTGATTTCTAGGACAGTGCTGGTTTGAACTTAGAGATTACAACAATAGTTCAATATTTGCTATTACTCCCACTTCTCAAGTTGGCCAACCTTCTCAAGGCTATTTGCATCCTTTCCTTAGGCATTATGGAGCATACCTATCAACTGCAGTAAGTAAAATCTTTCAACTTAGGGTTTGGCGGCATCTCAAAATCGTCTTATTGAAGGAGATACCGAATCATTTGTACGCAAGCGTCGTGAGGCAAATATTCCTAAGATTCCCGGCATCGAGAAAGTCGTTCCCACAAGGGCAGGTACATCAGCGGGCTTTACCAAGAAAACTCTTAAAGATCTAGCCGATGACCCTGATATCGTTGCGGTCCTTAAGGAAAAAGATCTAACTGTTGGTATAACAAATATGACCGGAGCACTGCTTGATCGTCCTCAGGATTTCCTTGCTATGTAGCGTTGTTTGAATCTAGCAATTACAGACACCGAAATACGACAAGCATTTTTTGATTTTCTAAACCAAGTATGCTACGGAATGATGTCTACCCGAGGCTACGCTTATCAAGTTAAAACTCGTTAGGTAGCCCAAATACTTCGAAATCGGCGTAAAGCTATTCATGTAAGTGGAGCTGAAGGAATTCTACATCAAAGACATCATAAAAATAAAAAATGGTGGGGCAGTGAGGATGTCCTTCCTTCAGAACCTTTATTTGATGAAGGAGATACCCCAATACCCGATTCTGGCAGCTAATTTTTCCTTTATGTAGTATTTCCATTTTATATAGAATTTATAAAAATCATACTCATGTGTCTTATATTTCATGGCAGATACGGAGTTTTTCGAACCGCTGGTTGAAGATCAACCTCCTCCTCAAGCTTCTCCGGTTGATCGGGCTAAGGCCCCCGTTACTTCTTCAGGTACTCAGTCGCTTCCTATTCACATGTTTATGTATCAATATATTTCTAAAATGTTTTAACGATCCTTTCACATAAAATGTCTAGACTTTCCATCTCTTCAGTTCCAGTATCGCAGAGCCAAAGAACCACTCGATCTCATTCGAAATCTTCTCCACATCCGACAGGAAATTTGCCAGTACCTACTACTGATATTCATTTGTTTCATGCAAATATATCAACATTTTTTTAGGTTTTCGTAATATTGACGGAACATGTTCTTAGAGCCAGGAGCTTCACGTCTTCCAACCCCTGCAGCTCCCAATCGAAATCCCATTCGTCTTTGACTGACGTCTACAATAGTTCAAGTAGAGCCTCCACCATATGATGTTGGTAAGCATTTGTTTCATAATTTATACATGTATTCCTTTCTTATCCTTTCTATCTTCACAGAATTTAATAATTTTCCTTGTTTGGCGCTCGAACCTTCTCGGCCACGATTTACTCCGCCATCCTTCCGGCCTAGCTCCCCGACCAAGGAATCCATTGGAAGAATACACCCTAAAACAGTAGCGAAAACCCAAGCATCTAAAGTTTCAAAATGACCATCTTCTAAGAAAGCCATCAATCTTCTATAGATTCTATATTGGGTCTGGAGAATATTTCTACTGCTACAGCCGGTAGGTCTCGAGCAAAAAAATCTCGATTTGACATCCTTCCCAAGGACATGCAAGTTTTACCATATTTATCAAAGAAATCTATACGCATGACTTCTCGTAAGTATTTATTAATTTCATGTCATATTTCGGTAAATGCGTATTAACGTATATCATTTCATATTCAGCAGATCGCAGCAAAGTGATTGGTGAAGCAGATGAGGTCATTGTTGAAGAGGAAGCCGTCTATATGACGGATCTTTCCTTAGTTGATGATCTTTCCGTGACGAGCTTTGTCATTTCAACTCCAACGATGGTTGCTAGAACTGGAGGTCCTTCAGAGCTCAGTGAGACAGTCCTTCCAGTATCTGTTAAGTCAACTAAACAAAAGGGCTTAGCGATATTTTTCTGACTTTATGAATCAGCAGAAACCCAAGCTTTCTAGTCAACCTGTTATTGAAAGACAATTAAATTTGGGTAATATCCAAGCAACTGGTCATCAATTGGCTATTTCTATTAATCCCAATTTAACTCCCGAGGTTGTAATTGCCTCGAGGATAGAGTCCATCATGGATCACGATATTGCGGTGCGATATCAAGTGGGGTTACTTTCCACTGACTTAAGAGAAGACGTGTCTGTGAATGTTTCATTTGATATGCCATCAACTCTAGCTGTTGCCCCACGTACACAAGCAGAGGAAGAAGCTCATGCTGCTAGGACAACAGAATTATCTATTGCCAAAGCTTTAATTCAAATGGATACAGATATATATGGATCCCCAGTCCATACGGATCCAAATTGTTTGTCAGCGAAGCTAGCTCAAGTAGGGTTGGGCCATCTACCGAATCGCTTTTATCAGAATATCATCAAGATACGTTGACACTTGACCTGCAGGGGACAACCAGCGGAAAGAAGGGGCTTTGGTGGATTATCCCAAGTTCCATCTTCCATAGAAGGCATCTTTGAACTCGTCAAGGACTTCTGCTATTCTTGCTTTATAGTAATCACGTGTGACGGTTAACCCTGCTGAAATGCAGACCATTTCTGATAAATGCTACGAATTCCGAACAAACGACGAAGGCTTACAACCCTGTTCGTGAAACTACTCCAATGGAGATAGAATTAGAGACGCCCGACTCTTCAACTATTCTTCCATCTAGCTCGGCATCGCCTTCAGATAAATCTCTTCTTAATGCGTCTGAAAATATAGGTTTGATTTCTGTCAAGAATATTGCGTATGATTTTATCTTTACTAATTATATTTGATGCAAATTTCGTTTCTTTTTCCTTTTTAGATAATTTAGACATTGATTTGAGAAAAGAAATGGAAGGGGCGGTTTGATGCTTATATGGAAGGATGGAATGCGTCGTTAGTGCTTCCATCAATCCCTTATGCACTTAATTTTCCTGTTGCCGCACAAGAAGGCGCCTGATTGATTGTGCATTGCAGTTTAGAGAATGCTGTGAGCCAACCACCTACCATTTCCCCGGACACTCTTAGAGAGATGGTTAGCGGCCTCTCTGGTGTGCTAGCCAAAGCCGGTATTGATCCAAAACCGTTTAGTCCGTAAATGGCAGAAATATGTAAGGATCTTTATTGGATACATAAGGCGGGAAACGTAACTCAACAATTTGAGTTTTCGGATGATCAAGCTATTTTGAATACGCTTCTTCAGGATAAAGTCAATGCGGTCAAGGCGAAAGAAAACGAGGTTGCTGAGATAGCAGAGTTAGCTAAAGCCCGGGATCATTGGGCGAAGATTGAGATGGAATGTCACAAAGAGAAAAGGAGGCTCGAAACTGAGCTAAAAATCGTTAGTACACGACGGGTAGATGCTAAGGCCAATCTCGTTACTATCGGAGAAAACTCTAACAAATGCCAAACTTTTTTGGCATAACGTGAAACACAAATAATTAACTTAGATAATCAATACAAGCGTTCCCGTGAGCTAATTAACTTTCGCAAGGCGGACGTTCAATCTTTGAAAAACCTGCACATCGATTAGATGCTCTGCATAATCCGGCAAGAGCCCTTATTTGAAATCTTTGTTTATCAATTTTGTAGTCATACGACTTTTGTTCGCGTTTCATCTCTTTTCGATGTAAAGTCTATTGAAGAAAATTAATAAAATTGCATTGCTATTTCTGTTTTACATTCATATGAAGCTTTGTGTGAGATTTAGAAATTATTATTCATTTGATTTTACACCTATCTGTATTTAAAAATATAAAACCAAGGCCATATATAGAGTATTCCATTTATAGCAACACTCTGTTTTGCTTGCCCTATATGCACTTTGTGTAGATATCATTACGTGACCTTATGAAGCGGAATTTTGAATATCCTTCCATGGTTATATTCAGTCCTCTCTTTTAGTACCACCTTTCATAATTTTTTCCGTAATGTGGATATTTTACTATGAGACCTAAAGATGAACATTTTAGTGAGTATCCTTTCAGGACATACTCAGTTTATCTTTGGTACTGTCTTTAATGGTTTTGCACGGCGACTGGAGATAAATCATATGGGTCACCTCTTAGAGCATACCCGATTTATCTCGAGTCCGATCCAAATCCGAAAGATATTTATGGGGTCAGAAACTACATTTATTGGGTTTTAGACCTATCCCTGTTCTGCATGGGGCCAAAAATTATCATTCAATTTTTATTTCAGACCTATCCATGTTTAATGTTTTCAAACCAGGAACCTTGAGAAAAAAATTGTTCATGATAATATTTTATTTATTTGGCTTATCTGCGTGGATATGTACTATACAATCAGCTGAGAAGTATTTCTAATTGAAAGTACATCTCAAAGGCTTGAAGCTTTTTCAGTGCTTGGCAAGAATGCCTTACACAGTGTTGATATTGTTGAATTTCTTTTCCTTATTCATGACATTTAGATTTAGGATAAATGAGAAATATGGCTTAAACCCTTTCATCAAGACATAATATTTCTTTAGATATCGGCCATTAATTGGGAGCATGGGTTTATTTTCGTGGACATCAATCAATTGATTAAACCATCTACATATACAGTTTCTATGGCATATAGACCTTCCCAATTTGGTTCAAATTTTCCACCAGCCTTGTGAAACATGATCTTGGAACGACGTAACACTAAGACTAGCCCTTTTTGAGTGGACGCTCCAAGTCACCAATTTATGATAAGCGCGTCTTATTCGAGCTCGATAAAGTTCTAAATTTTGTTGTGCTTTGAGTCGCGTATCATCTAAAGTTTCAAGCTCTTCTAATCTCCGGACTACATTTTCTTCAGTGGTTATTCCCTCGTGTATAGCGACTCGCATATACGGTATTTGGATATCAATCGGTAGCACAGCTTCAATTCCGAATACCAATTGATATAGTGTAGCTTTCGTAAGAGTTTTATACGTAGTTCGATATGCCTACGAAGCTTCAGTCATTTTAGAATGCCAATCCCTTTTATTTTTAAGGATTATCTTTTTTGAGCGATTTAGTCAAAGTTTTATTAAAAGCTTCAGCTAAACCATTTGCTCGCGGATTATATATAATAGAACATCGCCAATCAATTTTGTGTGACCGAGCAAACTTTACTATTTTGATGATCCTATAGACGGGTCCATTATCAGATAAGATCCGTCTAGAAACTCCGAATCGATATAGAATATTATTTTGAAAGATATTGACAATAATTTCTTCCGTGATTTCTTTAAAACTTGCAGCTTCGGACCATCGAGAGAAGCAATCGGTTACAGCCAAAATGAACCTATATCCTTTTGATGAGGGAGGATCGATTGGGACAATGATATTGATGCCCTACATTTCAAACGGCCATGATGAAACCGTAGGATGCAAAGGATTTGGGTGCATATGAATGAAATTATCATGTATCTGGGACAAGTGACTTTCTTGCAAGTTCTATACAATCTTGTGTCATGTTCGGCTAATAATACCCTAATTTTTTAATTTTTATTCTCATTTTGGGTCTAGCTTGGTGGGCCCCACAGATTCCTGAATGAACTTCCATTACTTGCTTAGCCTCCTCCGGTGACCAGTATCGTAACAGGAGTTCGTCAAAAGTACGACGGTATAAAATACCGTCGAAATATGCACAACGTAAAGCATGCCCCCTTAAAGCGAATTGGGCAGACTTGTTGTCAGGTAATATGTCGTTTTGAAAGAAATCTAGGAATGATCGTCGACAATCAGATTTTTCTATAGACGATTCAGTTTCCTCGATATTTAAAGTTTGGGCATGTATCTCTTCATCTTCAAAAAATGTGAGATATATGCTCAAACGGTTCCGAACAGTGACTTGAATTTCATCTAGATCTGGGTTAACCAAATCTTTAGCTAGTTTAGCTCATAAGTTGGCCTTACTATTTTGTGCCCTAGGAAAATTCTCTAATCTAAACACAGGTATTTGTAAGAGAAGCTGCATGGCTCGTAAACAGTATTGTAACAATTCGAGTTTATTTGTTTTGAAGGTTTCCAATACTTGATTTACTATTAATTGGGAATCTCCATAAATACGTAAATTTAAAATACTTGTTTCGACAGCGAGTTCTAAGCCTAAAATAAACGCTTCATACTCGGCTTCGTTGTTTTTTTTTAGGGTATGTGATTGCAAAGGCTTGTCTGATAATACCTCCCGCAAGGATAATAAACATCAAACCCAAACCTACTTTATCTTTCAGAATTTTAGCATCTCCCTTTGTTTCCAATGACAACGCATCGTTGAAATACAGTTTCCAAAAAGGTCTGGCTTAGACAAACATGACATTTTCTCCAGGTAATTCACAAAAATTGGATGAATCATCAGGATATGCTGCTAAGAAGTTGGCTAGAGCTTGGCCTTTAATCGCTTTCTGAGGCACATATCGGATGTCAAATTGGAGCAATATTAATGCTATTTGGCTAACGTCCAGTTAACACCGATAATTTCATCAAATAATTGATGGGACTGTTTTAGAGATCAACCATATTTCGTTTGAAAGCAGATAGTGTCTTAATTTAGTCACTGCAAAGGCTAAACAGAGACAATGTTTTTCAATAGGGCAGTAATTCGCTTCTGCCCCTACAAGCACTCTGCTCAGATAATATAAAGCATTTTCATGCCCGGCATCATTAACATGTGCAAGCATTGCCCTTAGAAATCCTTCCAGAGCAGCGGTATAAAGAATAAAGGGTCTGGCATGAACAAGTGATGCCAGAATCGGGGGATGCGAGAGATAAGCTTTGATCTGATCGAAAGCTTCTTGACATTCGCGATCCCATATATATGGTGCATTCATTTTAACAAGTTTAGAAAAGGATTTGCATTTACCCGAGAGAATGGCAATAAACCTTCGGATATAAGCCAATTTCCCTTAAAATGAACGTAATTCTTTAAGGTTTTAGGGAGAGGCATATACGATATCGCTTTTATTTCAGCCGGATTGATCTCTAAGCCCCTGTATTTTACTACAAACCCCAAAAATTTACCAGAAGACACCAAACATACATTTCATAGGATTCATTTTTAAATTATATTTACGAATGCGATCAAACACGGTAGATAAATGTTGCAAACGATCATTTTTATTAGAACTTTTTATGAGATCATCTATATAGCATTATATAGCATTCACAAATATCATGCAACAATTCATCAAAGATCTTTGTCACCGCCCTATGATAAGTGGCTCCGGCATTTTTTAAGCCAAAAGGTGTGACTTTATAACAAAAGATACCCATCAAAGTTTTAAAAGCCATATGCTTCTCATCATCCAGGTGCATCTTGATTTGATAGTATCAAGAGTAACCATCCATCCATAAAAGAGAATATCTCGTACATTGATATATTATCAATCAGTAACTCCGTACCTGGTAAAAGGAAGTCGTCTTTAGGACAGGTTTTGTTGAGGTCTTTGAAATCGATGCAGACTCGAATGTCACAGTTCTTCGTAACTGGGACTATTGATGAGACCCAATCAGGATATTGTTCTTCACGTATGAAGTCCGCATCAATAAGCTTCTTAACCTCTTTGGTATCGGCCTTTTCAACTTCTATTCGCATGTTACGTTGAAGTTGCTTCATTGGTTTCTTGTCAAGTGAGATAGCGAGCTTGTGCACCAGGATTTCTGGATCAAGACCTGTCATTTCAGTCTAATTCCAAGCGGAACAGTCAATAAAAGCTTTAAGCAATCCGATTACTTTAGACTGTTCTTCGATATTTAAACGAGCACTAATAAAAATAGGTCTAAGGCCTTCATCGGTCCCTAAGTTTACTTTTATTAGTTCAGGCATGTCCTCCAAATTCAGAAGGGGCCGGTTGTAAATGAGTCAACTCCCAGGTTTGTGATTCCGTACACTCTTAGGGTATGATCTCGGAGTTTGGTTTTGCTCTTTCTGTCTGTATGGATATCATACGTATTTATGAAATTTAAAATGAGGACGTTTGGAAGTATATGAAAAATATCCCAACCCTCGTGAATCATTTCTATTTAACTCTTTAACGTACCCACGGGCTTGTCGGGATACCACAAGGAGTCAAATAGTTTAAATTCTTCTGAAGTTTGTCTTAATGACATCCCATCTTTTTACAAAGTCGCAACGTTTAGAGTGACATGTATTTAGAAATTGGAACTCCTAAATTGGGTCCTTCATCATATAAAGGGATTTTCCTATTAATGCACTCATTTGGTTGTGATTTGTAAAATAGAATCGCTTTTTTCCCTCTACTTCGAGTGACATAAAAGGTTTCTAGGCGTGTTATATTAGATATTTGTATTTCTTGTAGGGGTTATTGGAGATTATGGGAAGGCTTGATAGCACATACTCTACCCTTCCCCTTTTGTATTGTTGTATGAGATTTTTGAAAGTGGACCTCAACATCATCGCTATCTTCATTATCCGATATACGAAAGCTTTCGATCCCATGACAGGCTTCAGATGTGAATTGAATAAGATCAGCTTCATCTTTCGATTCTGATTCAGAATCGAACCCTAAACACGGTATACCTCCGTTAAACATGATAGCTTCGGACGAGCAAGAGTTTGCGTCATCCGAATCAAATTTTCCTGTGGGATGCCGCCCTCTTGGATGAGCTGATTCAGCATTGAAGTTTTGGAAGTAGTATTGCGTTTCTTCCAAATGAATTTCATCGACGCTGAAAGGATTAAGTTCGCCATCAATACGAAGTTCACCTTCATCATCTTTATAATTCAAACATTGATGCAAAATTGAGGGTATGATGCAATAATCATACAACCAAGGCCTCCCCAACAAGGCTTTGTAACAGGTGTTAGCATTGATGGCGTGGAATTTCGAACAGGTATG
Organism: Agapanthus africanus; assembly: GCA_030015575.1. Taxonomy (NCBI): domain Eukaryota; kingdom Viridiplantae; phylum Streptophyta; class Magnoliopsida; order Asparagales; family Amaryllidaceae; genus Agapanthus; species Agapanthus africanus. The sequence goes on along the minus strand of JASDDO010000019.1, from coordinate 87,527,147 downwards.
CAGAGACCCAACTTGAATGCTTAAGGTAATGGTGCCTAGAGCTTTATTAGTATTTTGATTAAATCCCTGAATCAATATCCTTTCGGCATTAAGATAACTAATATTAAGGGATAATGTGTGCAAGGTTTTCAAAGTGATCAGGTTTACAGATGAACCCGGATCCACTAGAATTCTTCCGACAACGGCGTCTTTGAAAAGCACCGAAATATACAAAGGTCGATTATGCTCCGATGTTCCGAGTAACATGTCTTCATCGATGAAAACAACCCCGGCGGTTTGCTCCGCATAGAATGTCTCTATCATGGTTTCTTCAGCAAAAAAAAGCTTGATACTCTTCCGGGTTTAGTAGAGCTTCAACCAGTGTGCTTCGTGATTCAGGAGACATCAATGCTTCATAAACAGTCAACGCCGGGATTTTCTTTAGATGTGCCAAGTCGTAATTCATTTTGGGTTTAGGTTTCAAGGTAGAAGGTATAGCGTCTTCTTCGATTTCGATCCCCTTACCCTTTCCATCGTCTTTGGACTTTTGTTGGATTTCTTTAAGTTTAGGACCTAGAAGCACGGTACCTCGACGCGTCGTTATATTTGTTGACGAACCTAACTTCTAAGTCTTCCTCATCAGGAAAGTATAGCGTATCAACTTCTGATTCATGTATAACATTGATAACCCGGCAAGTATGTCGAGTTTCTGCCGATTTTTTCTTCTCGGGCTTTGATGAATGATTGACGGTTGATTCCTGGTTGCATCATAAAAAAGTCGCCTAAATGTTGTACAATCCCTTAATGTGTGCCCTACACACTAATGCAGAATGCAGAAGTTGGGTTGACCAGCCAAATCGTTTTCATTTGGCATTCTGGGATTTGGTAATTAAGCGCACATCTGCCTAAGTGTTCGAAATACATGATATAAATTCCGATTTGACGTCCTCGTGATTACTTGATTCACTTGCTCCCTGGATACTTGTGAAGGTTGGGTCGTCACAGTTTCTTGGCGTAATCTACGCCTTCTTTCTCTACCCATCTCAGATGATTCGAGTATCCCGTTATGGGATACCTATCGTTCCGCTCGTCAGTTCCTTCCTTCGCTACACTTGACTTGGTCTCCCGGCAGCTTATCGATGCTCGTTAGCGGTGAAGTCCCTCAAACTAGAAGTTTGAATTTGGCTGAATAAACATTGGTGTTTGAAGCTGTGTTTCTGCCATTTACGATTCAGGATTCGGCACTTGACCTCTTACTTGAAATGTTTTCTGGGCTAAACTATCTTCATGCCTTTGTTCATAGTTTTCTATCAATTGTTGCAATCGGTATATGACAGAGAGGAATTCGGCACTTTGTTGATGAAGTTGTCTTATTCGCTGTGTATGTGAGTTAACATTTTGGCGTCACATTTCGACTTCATCATTTAACTCACAGATTGTTCGACATGATATCGCATGCAAGTTACCAGACCTTTGACAAGCGTGAAATAGAAAAGTAACAAGCTCTGTTAATTCTGTGTGCGACATCTTTTCTATTTGAGGTCACGACTAAGATCGAGGAGAAAAGAGCCTTGCATCTTCAGGATGATTTGGTGTAGAGATGGTAGAAATAGGAACAGGAATTCGACTTATCACATTTCCGTCAACCTATCCGTTCTTCCCACAGTGCCCGACGAGAGATCTGGATCATTATCTGTCAATGCTGACTCCACAACCCTTTCAACGGGAGTTTTCTCATTTTCATCAGGTTGTGCGTCATTGCCTTCTCCTTGATCTTGATTTTGGGAGACATCCATTTCATGGCAAACTTCAATTTCACTTGCATTTAAAATTCTACGAATTGTGCAGCGACAAGTGTAAGTTCTTGACATCTGAGCTCTAATGTAAGGTCTAGACAAAACGGTTGCAATCAATTCCAAATTGGCGTTGCGGGTCCGCATTTGATCGTGAGGAATTAATGTCATTAGAGCACAAAAAGATTCTTCAGACATTATATTATACTTTTCATCCCAGAACTCGGGAGGTATGAAGTCCCTCAAGGTCATAGATGGGGATTTTGGCAGCTTTTATTCATCGGCATTCTTTTTGTTCTTCTCTTTATCTTTATATTGATTTCCCCCTAATGGTACTTTTTTGAATTGCAACTCAGGTTGAGTATTTTAGGGATTTCGACTAGACTTTGAATCTAAGCCATCATAACTTGGAGTCACAGTCAAGTCGGTCGCCTATTCTTTTACTTCCCTAAATTCTTGGGTTTGATTCACCCAGGGCCGTTCGATCGGGTTTCATCGGCATCATCATTTTCAATGTCCACCTCATTTTCCACATAAATAGTTATCATTGAGATTCGGAGGTAACGGTCGCTTACCATTATCATGAACTTCATTGACCTTGTCTGCCCTCTGTCGGCGCATTTGTATTAGCTTGTGGAGGGTTGGGGTTGAGTCGTTCTAACCGTCGGAGGCCTCCTGTCTAACTTGTTTAGGCATCATCAACATGCGACGCCATTCGACAAGTGTGTACAATTAGTATATGCATAATCATTCTGCATGTGAGGATCGTTGGGTGAGAGGAGGATTCACCCAATTCCTTTTGAGTGTCTCCTGTACCCTGGAAAACTTGATGAGGATTCAATCGATGCATGGATTTCGCTCGCAAGCTTGTTTAAGATCTGCTTCTTTTTCTTATAAAACGAAATTGGGAGGAACCGACCTTTGAACATTCTGGTCTCGTTTGCCTTGTTTGCCCCTGGAGGGGAGTGAATCGATTCTCCATCCTAACAGTGGTGATTTGATGATAGACGGCATAGGCAACTCTGCCTTCCATGCGTGCCTTCTTAGCGGCATGACGCCTCGGCTTTTTTAGGGAGGAAGAGGCCTTGAAGCAGTCAGTAGAGAAATAAATACCCTCGCCATTCCGAGGATCATGTATATGAAAGTCTTTCAAAAACCGACTTCGCTTCAGTTTTGCGTCAGGGGCAGGCACCTTCATAGGTTGCCCCCGGCGGATAGTATTGGTGTTCGAGACAAACACCTTGTTACCCCGCACCTGGCGAGTAACTTGATCTGAGGAGGGCGACAGGTTTTCTATGCGCCTAGCAGCAATGGCTGTGACCTCGTAAGCATTTTGAGGATGCGGAGATGATTGTCCCACTTCAAAGTTGAGTCTGGTTTTCACCGGCCTTCTCTGAGCGGTAATGGTGCCAAATGGGCATTGTTCGGAGTAAACTCGGCCAACCCAGTCGCAGGTAGGACGAATTGAGGGTTACTGTGCAATCATGGTTCCAGCAGCCAAGTCTTCAGACGAAGCGCTCTTGTTGTTGAAAGTCATCTGTATCGACCTGTAGAGTTTACCATTATGGCATTAGAGACCTTCAAATAGGCTTGGTATGATGCACTAAGCCTCACTAAAAATAGTAAAACATTTATTTTAGGGTTTCATAATGCCGTAATGGTGGCATAAGAGGAAACGTAGCCCAGCCAGATGGTTTATTTAAATCTGGCGGACTTTATTAGTGTATGATCATTTTGAGCAGCTATGAAATCTGGTAGACTTCAATACTGCAAGTATAATGTGATCTTTACAAGAAGGCTCAGTCAACCAATGATTTTGGGACAGAACACAACAATTGATGTAATTTGTAACAACGGAGAAGTCATGATTCCCCAGCGGAATCGCCATTTTTGTTTAAACTCTTTAATGATCTCTAACGATTGTATCGTTAAGAAAAGATAGAGTTTAAACAAAATAAGTTTTAAAATTTGACCAGAAGGTCCTGGGGTTCGAGACTTACGATAAGCGCAAACATTTATCCTTAATTACACCCTATTGTCTTAGGAAATACCTAGACGGGATAACTTGTCAGGCTGTTCTAAATCACATCTTGGATATATGTACTTGCAAAGCATAGACAATGTAAAATAAAGTCATCAAAAAGAGATTTCATTCATATTGGTCTATTTACAACATAAGTACATACACATTTCTCTACATCTCAGAACTTATATAAAAGAATTACAAGAAATACATATATACATTAAAGAGGAAAAGAAATTTATCAAAATTGATATCATATTCAATAGGTGAATAGCCACTTCCATTTATGGGACCCATAAAATATACAGCTTAGAGTATAGACGGATTACTACAAGTGGGGACCCAGACCCTATATTAAGTGGATGCATATCTTTAATGGAGATATCCGCTCCACTTTTATACTTGCGGGTATCTTTTATAGAGGTATCCACTTCCATTTTGATACTTGGCGGGCATCTTTTAAAGATACCCATTTGCGGTAACCTTTTGAGATGCCCGATTCTACATGCGGACATCTTTGAAAATATCTAATTTTCGGGTATCTTTTGAGATAGCTGCTTTATATGTTTTATATGGGAAAATTGGGTCCTTTACATCAAGAAATTGATGTATATATTTTTTAAATACACATCATCCTTTCTTTTGCAAGAAGTTTGTTAAGTATAGACCCATCACTTTCTTTAAATTTATTAGAAATTTGGACAGGATTTTCTCTTATATATTTTTTTTTAGGTTCTAAAGAACATGAATTTGTTGTGCATGATCTTGTATACGAAGAACATAGGGCTTTTCTTATATTCTAAAAAGACATAGAATTTCTTCTGTATTCTAAAAAGACTACTTTCATAATCCCATTTGTCAAAGAACATATAGTGAATCATGTTCTTAAGTCTATCACGGGGTTCTTGATTTGTAAGAATTTGATTAGGAATTCTCTCAAGTCTTCGATCTTAAGTATCCCTGTAAAAAGAAGATAAGAAAAGATTATAAAGAGAGAGTCCTCATCAAATCTCCACTTTCTCTTTTCTTCTTTCTTCTTTTTTCTCTTAACCGAGAACACAAAATCTTCAAGTCTTGAAAAAAGTTTCTCTGTTGTCTTTTTTGTCTTTAGAGGGGTATTTATATCTTAATTGATGGATAAGTTAATAAACCACCACCCACGTTTATAGAGACAGTGGGGCTGAAACAACCCACAAAGTAACCCATAGCCGCTCATGCGGGCTTCTTTTGAAGATGCCCGCCGCCGCTTTAAAATTGGGACGGACATCTCTTTTGGGCTTGGTCAAAAAAATATCCGCCATAGAAAGACGTGGAACGTCTGCCATTATATTAAATAGGGTATTATAGGAGTAGTAAGGGAGTGAAAACAACCCACTAAATACCCCCTAATTGTTCATGTAGGTATCTTTTAAAGATATTAGCCATATGCTTTTAAAATTAGGGCGGGTATCACTTTTTGCCTTTGACCAAAAGAGATGTCCGTCATCAAAAGATCCCCGCTTACTTGAGATATCCGCTAATAATTTAAAATAGGGTATTTTTGAAGGAAACTTGATACTTTGAGTCCAACATTCATCTTTTGCATTGCAACCGATTGGACAATAGCTCATGCTAAGAATTTCCTCCCCAAAGTGAAGTCACTGGTTCGATTCCCGAAGGGGATCGCATCCAAAAAATAAAAAATTCTTTTGCATTTCAACTATTGTAGTTGGGGCAGCAATTTTAGTGCTAATCTAATCACATGTTTTCTAACTCAAACTATAGTTCCAAATACATGTAGAAACAACAACTATTTGAAACCAAAAACATTTTTTTAGATTACAGTATAATTGGAAATGTGCAAGGCTCCAACTACATCCAACCAAATAATCACATAGTTGAACTACTAAAAGAACAATAAGGCAAAAAAAGATCCGGTTCAATATTGAACGTAAAGCGGTGGATGCATATTTAAACATACATGACGCCAGATAAATCGATAAATTTTCAAATTAAAATACTTTACCCTCAAAATATGGATGATTTTGAACGATATAAACATCTTTTTAAGTCTTTTAACCTCCTTGCATAAGTCAGACATATTCTGGTTCTTGGTTTGCCACTTTTCTTGTACCTGATTTCAGAAATCATTTGGTGCATGGTACAGAAGATGAGTCATCAGAACAGAAAAAAATATAGAAGTTTGCGATTAAAAAATAGGGATATTTACAAAAAAAACACCGTGTGGTTTTACAATTTTACAAAAAAAATTGTGGTTTATTTTTTGATGAAAAACCCCTGTATGGTTTGCTCCATCAGCGTAAAACCCCTATGTGGTTTCGGAAAAAACCCAATACTGTTAAATTTTTGGAATATTCTTGAACCATACCCATATATGACATGCACATGACTTGTAAAAGTACTTTTATACTCAAAATACTTACAACCAAGTCATGTACATGTCATATATTGGTATGATTCAAGAATATCCCAAAAAATTAACAGTATTGGATTTTTTCTGAAACCGCATGGGGTTTTTTTGTCAAAAAATAAACCACATGGTTTTTCCGTAAAAGTGTGAAACCACGTTGTGGCTTGTCGTAAATATACATAAAAGGAAGATATCAGAGAAGTAGTGTTTAATAAAGTGGACGCCTAGATGTTTAAGCATACACCTAAGCGGTGTTACAACACTTTCCGCTTAATTTAGGCCCGCTTAAGTGGTTGTTATAGATATCAATCCTATTATTCGTTTTACTACATTTTTACTATTCCTTTACAAAGAGAGATAGTTTACAGGATATAGGTGCAGCATTATTGATATTTATTTTCAGATTCAATTACTTCATACTCCATATTTCATAATAACTAGTACAAAGATATGTTTGGAATTATCTTAGTGTGAGAATACCAAATCAAGCGCTAAATACTAAATGTAAAAAGTGCTAGAAACATAAGAGTTATACTTATTTCTCCACTGTGGCCCCTCCACTCTCCTACTTTGGACAGCTGCTGAGAGCTCAGGTAACTATTGTGGCACAAACGACAATGACAAATTAGTATAAGGTGATTCTCTGACGAGTCCTGCTGGCTATAGGAAAATAATTCTCCGCTTTTCTTTTTAAGTTCTCCTCTTCTTTACTTTCCTTTCCTTCCTTTTTATTATTTTTCACGATTTAAAGTTGTCACCAACATCCTTCTTTAATTACTGATCTTGTTAAGTCCTGCAGCTGTAGGTAAATAATTTTCCGTTTTCCTTTTTATGTTCTCCTTTTCCTTACTTTCCTTTTTCTTCCTTTTTATTAGAACTTTAGCGTTTCATTACTGATCTCTAATGAATGCTGGTGTGGACCTCACCAATTTTATCAAAAAATAAAAAATCCTTCTTTAATGACCCCAGTATATTTCGAGTTCTGTATTTGAATTCTTTGGTATTCCGTATTGTTAGTCAGACCATACTTCACAAGTATATTGTTTCAAAGATAATCACAAAAAATTGATTAGGAAAAAATAACTAGATTAAAAAAATAGCAGATAATAGAACGATTAAATAGGTAATCTGGAAGGTTGATTCCTGTGCGGTCGCTTAAGTTGTCAGGCTACCTGCCTGCTCCAATTTTTTTCCTCGCTTTTAAAACATCGAATAATATCAGTAGGGGAAACGGTTGCTAACAGCTGTGCAACACACCCAGCAGCAGCAGCCCCGCACTCAAGTGTGTGGGCCCCACACCCCACGGCTGTGTGTGTTGCACAGCTATTGCGTAGTAAAGGGTTGTGTAGTAACCCTTTGCTTATGTCTGTAAAGATGTTTTCAGCAAGTGCGCATACATATATCAAGATGCTAAATAAGTAATACATAAATCCTTTTGCTAGTGGCAATATGAGCATAGGAAGGCCTCGGACTACACATAAAGATGGATGCCAAGAGAAAGATTGCATTTTCCAGCAAGCATCTTGTAACTATTGACTAAATTTGCAGATATCAAATTTGAGAAATTGCAGGTGGCGCCACTTTTACTTACCTCAATAAACAGGATAAAGGAAATTTTGGCAAAAACCCAGATCGGAACAGCATCCAAAGATGTCAGTGAAGAACCTTCACACTTTTGAATTTTCTAAAGCTTTAACAAAGGTGGAAGTAGTTGAGCATCAATGTCACAAAACAAGTTAAAATAATATTTTAAATCCGATAACTCACTCCCACACAACCGGCAACATCAAATACCAATGAATATAAGTAAACAAAGGATAATGATTTCAAGCACTAAGATATATTTTCATCAAAAATATAAAAGAAGAAGAAGAAGAAGAAAACACCTGGGCTATATATCAGCTTATACTATGATGTAAGGAAGAGGCAATCAAAAAGTAATAATATAGCACATTAGAAAAACTAATAATTTGACAATTAGAGAAGTCACAAAGTCACAAACCTGCATACAGACAAGTTTTGAGTCACCTTGCACCTGAATTTGCTTAAAACCCATCTTAAGTGCATATTTCATCCCTAAAATCAAGGCTCGGTATTCAGCAACATTATTGGTCACAAGACCCAAGCCTTCACGGAGTCGAGCAACCTTCATTCAAAATTTATGCTTAGAAAGATAAACCGTCAGGGGAAGAAAGGTTAGCCTAATTTGAGACAAAAGGGAAAAAAGAGAGGAAGAACATATACCACACCCCCGTCTGCATTTCGAATTATGGCTCCTGCACCAGCAGGTCCAGGATTTCCTTTTGAAGCACCATCAAACTCAAGAATACAAGTCATCTGAAGATAGTCATGACCGCTTGCTGTCAATTACGAGATACACAAAGATATACAAGGTGTAAATCTCACTTAAATACCCTGTACTTTCAGTGTTTTTTTGGAAAACTACCCTTATCTTGCTTTATTGTTTCGCATGTGCCCTGAACTTTCCTATGTTTTTTCCCCAGAAATCCCCCCGCCAGTTAATTTTGCGTTAAAGACAACTATTACATGCAAAACATAAAGTTTTTCATGACTTAAATACCCTTAGTAACCTAAATTATTCCATGGTTCTAAATGTTTTCGTGGATTTGTTATGTCTCAATTTATATAAATATAATCTGGGTTTATTTTATTTTTTACTCATATCTTGAATTGCTCGAGGTTTCTTTAACTTTATTATACTAGTATTTTTTTCCACATGCAATGCACATGAACATATGCAGAAATTATTGGTGTAAGTAGAGAATATAATTGTTTTTGTTGAAATACTTTTTATTAAATCATTTTTGTACGGGGTTGGGATGATTATTTAAACTACCCTATTTTCAGGCTATGCAACATTTTTTTCTTTGAAAAATCTTGATGATGTGGAGTTGTGGACTATTTGAGAATGAAGAAAGTTTTTCTTAATTTTTTTCAATTCTCTCTTATAATTGAAATTGGAACCGCCACACACCCCATTTGCATTATAATAGTAGCAATTTTTAGTATGAAAGGGTATAATCGGCAATTTATAATTGGAAATAACAGTGCTAGGGGGTTAGGAAAAGTTGAAAAGTTAAGGGTAGTTACATGTATTAAAGAAATATTTGCACTAAGTAATTCATGGCGAATATTAATAGGATTCATGAAAAAAATGTAGTGACCCGAACATGGGTATTTTGGGCATTTCGCGAATATTCCCAATCATCAGAGTGTGATAGGGATGTCAACAAACCCAATATTGTGGTTGTATGATGTCGGAAACCAAAGTTATGACGAAAAGACAGGTAAATGGGCTAAATTAGGCCCAACAGTTTTTAATCTTAGACCGAGTTACTATTTTGCTATTCATGCAGCTCTACACACCTAGAATCATGCAAAGGTGAGATGGGTTATTTGACGGAGATTCTATCATATGATGCTTATGATTATGCAGGTTACAACAGTAATGTAACACATGACTGCTTCCTATGGGGTGACAATGATAGGTACCATTGTTTTTCAGGTTCTACAACTCTCTATCAGTTTCAACTTCATCAAGGAAACAATGAACCATAGGAGTTTCCAAAATTACAATGACCTAAATATGCAAACAAACCAAATAAAAAACTAAAAATAGCAATAACACCAACAGAAAAAAAATCAACTACTTATGATGGTCCTCATCATTCTCCCTCAATAAGAAAATTTCACACCTAATGTGGCGTTGAACTCCTATGTATCTCGAATCGAACAGATAAATCACTGTTTTAGATCAACTTACTGAAGCATACATTGGGGAAATCTCTCATTTTATGCATCAATAATGCATTTATTCATATATATGAAAGATAGATCAGATGGCTTATCTCATTTCATGTGCCTAGAATTATTTGTAGGTGTAGAATCTATTTTCAACAGATAGAAAGTAACTTCTACCATTGACAGAAAAAAAACAATTTAAAATTTACTTAACTAGCCATCCCAATATTATGGTGACGTAGAACTGGTTGAAGGAGCGTGGAAAACGAGATGCAATTTATAATTTACTTAACTAGGTGCTCAACAACAATTTGTAAGCAAACATGACAGGTAAGGAAAAAACTATGTGCAGATTGAATTAGCTTTCAGAAAAGGCCATCCACCATGAGGTGGAACCATAAACCACGCTCTATGCAAGTGACAACCGCAAACCAAACATCACTATGTAAAGCATGAGACGACAAATTACACAATACTTCCAAGAGAACATAGTAGTGAGGTCCATAAACAAAGATAAAGTTAAGAAAATAATTAAGGGCGTGAGTAGCTGTAGCACTAACAAGCAGAATGCACACAAGGTATTAATCAAAACTCATCCTAATAGTTGGATGCTAATAGAATTTCCTCAGGTCAAAGACTCGAAAGCTTATCCAAGATAGTTTACTTAACCCACTAAAAGATCAAGCTGGATGAGAAAAGCAAGTATGGACATGAACAATGTAATATTAGTTTATATTCCATGAAAATGTTTATATTACTGAATAGGAAAGACAACAGTTACAAGGAAAACAGCTTTTAGTCAGTCTTTACAGCTATCTACAAGCATCTTCAATTAATAGTCAAAAATGCAAATTCATAACACGAAATTCATGAAGTAGGAAAACATTAACCGAAATGGAATTAATTTAAAGTCAAGGATGAGAATGCATAATATGGCACTGATAACAGAGTAATAAGATAAAGGCCTTACAAGATTTATCTACGTGAGGTAACTAATAAAATGAAACCAAATATGTCATAGAGAAATCCCATGTCAGGCATGGTTAACAACTCATATCATCACATGTGATGCTAAGATCAAAGAAATGACAGAAAAAATGAGTAAACGGAATCAGCAACATCAAGCAAACAACAGAAGTTAACTGATGAACTGTTGTGTGCCCCCATGAGATGGAGGGAGAAAAATTTTGTACTCACATATTTACTACTAATTGGTTGAGCCACAATAGCATCTTGTAATCTGGGATGTTTCGATTGTTCAGCGGACAGTGAGCTACATCCAACTGCATCCTGCAGATAGAAACAATGCACGTATGAAAAAAGACAACAAGAACAACTTTACATGTAGAAATAATTTTCTTAAGGCACGCTATTCCAAAAACCACACAGTACTATCAATTATTCAATTATGTACAGGATTGTTATTTTAGACTTCAAGAAGTACAACATCAGGCTGAGATATAAATCCTAAATGACAACGTGCCTATGCTTCTAAGGACAAAGAAATGCAAGGTTTTCGCCTCTTCACACCAATTGGGTAAACCGCGTATCGCAACAAACAAGTTGCTCAACATCAAGAGCAAAAATTATAATCTATTACAAAAAGGTGAGCTTATCTATATCCCTTCTCAGTCGAAGTTGATGAATTTTTTTCTGATTCAACTAAGAAAAGCCTCAGCAAAACCAAACATTGCCATCAAGTCAATAAGGTAACTGTATTCTACTGCTGTTAACCAATTAACTCGGCATTCATAATTCAGAATAATCAGTCGATTGTTGAACAGTTTGATAACTAATCAACTGAAAGAGAAGCATGTACTTTTAGGTCCACAATTTTTTAAGCTATGATTCAAGGAGGACTATCAGCGTTTAGAATGACTTTACAGTTGAGATGTTCCTAGTCGCAAAATTTAGAGTCCAATTAATGCAGGAGTGCTGCATCAGTAATTAAAAGATGAACATAAGACATCATTGCACTTCTGTGCTGAGCTCAAAATAGTTGTTTGTGAATTAGAAAGAGAAGAAACTCTTTCGGTCTATTTCAGCTTCTGATGCAAAAACTTAAGTTACTTCCATTTCAACTGGCAACTTCAGAAATAATGCTTCCCTGAGCAAGGAAAAGAAGAACTAAATTTTTTTTTAAACTTTGCATGGTTACAAAACTGTCATCATTGACTTTTTGTAAACTTTTAATATTGATTTTTACATGACTTGTACAATATGAATTTCATTAAGAGTAACTCCACCTCAAACAATAATAGTTACAGAAATAGAGAAGCATAAAAAACAAAAATGACATGTGAACTTCTCGTGTAGACATAAAGAAAAACAAACACGTGAAGCGCGTATATTTCCATCTATGATAGTCCTCTGAAGATAATGAGATAGCAGAAGTGCATAAACAAGAAACAAGCTGCAGTAAGAAGAGTGATAAGAAACTATCAAAATATTTACCGTTTCATTTGACCTTTTCTGGGGAGTAGTCTTCTTGCTTGATTTATCAACCAAAAAGGGAAGCCCATCCGGTTGCTGGAAAATGGATAACGCATGGTTATGTTGCAAAAAAAATAATATTTATATAATAGAAACTGTAAGATGGAACAGAATTATTGAATTTTATCTTGGTAAGATTTAGCCATAAACAAGCAAAAATTGACAACACTTTGAAAATATTACTTGGGATGCCTGCATCAGTACAGTCCAGTTACTCTGACACAGCATCAGCACCAAAAGATTAAGATTAGAAAATAACACTCTACAAGGCAATAAGCAACTAATTCTCCCTAGAGATATAATGCGTAGATAGCCTTTTAAGCAAAAAATACACGTCAAATAATGTAGATGATTAATTGGTAGTTCATGAAGTGTAAGGAGACCTGCCATGAATGAATATTTTGTGATGGGGATCCTTTAACAGTACTAATTGTCCACTTGCAATATAATTTTGCATCAAAAATCCAATGCACGCATACCTAGCAAATAAGAGCTCATGTGAAACTCACAATAGATTGTAACTGATTTGGCGGCAGAAACCAGGATAAATGTTCAAATGTGGCTTAAGCTTAGCTCAGGATACAGCTCTAGAATTACTTGAGTTAATAGTATGAGGGTATGGGGCTAAGAAAGGGATCAAGAGACTCAAACCCCAGTAGAATTGGCTGCAGTGCTTTAAGAAGAAGAAAGTCTGGGGACCACACACTAATTATGCAGATTTGCCAGGTCAGGGGTCCGATCTTAGAAGGTCTGGCAACTCATAATGCTAGGAAGGGGAAACCAAGAAAAGAAAAGAAAATGAAAAGAAACAGAAAGAAAATAATATAAAAAGGAAAAAATTGCTAGGTAACAAATTCTCATTTCTCACTAACCTAAGACTGGTTGATGAAGAATATCCCTTTGCTATGAAATCCTAGACTCATTTAGGCTCACACATCTGACACCGCATTTACAGTCAAGCATCTCAAAAGCAACAAAACAATCCTATAACTTTGTGGTTTGATATATGAATCGTTTTTGTCTATCCAGTGCTATTAAGGGTCATTTTGACTCTTTAGATTAACAGTACTATACCTCTTCAATTTCTAGTCCATGCTTTCTTAGGCATACTTCATGTCTAGCTGCGCCTACAACAACCACCATATCACCATCACAATGGAAAGAACATAGGTAAGAAACTATCACTACTATGGCTGCAAAATAGCTCCAGAAGTATTCTCCACTGAAGCTTTTTCCAAGGTCCTCAAATTCACGACCATGAGGATGGTAGATCCTCAAACCCGAAATCAACAACTAAAGCTATCTTTGTCCATCGATGTAATTTGTATATGTGATTGTTTTTCAAGTTTTACATTATCGCATATGTTTTATTTCCAACCCATTGATTTGAATCCTTGAAATTAAAAAGCTTCTTCGACCCTTTAACAATACAAACTAATCAATCCATCTGATCTCTCCTGAATTTTTAATACTACATCAAGAAAGCATGCATCATGGCACTTTATCCTAGTAAATTGGCCAATAATTAATGTACCGTGTATACCGATGATAATAAAGAATGTACTTGTGATTTGTCTCCTTGCCCCTTCAATTGTCCTTTCCTTGGTTACCACATGGTAAATATACTTCTTTTCTATTTTATTTTTTTTGTCGAAAGGCACCAATGGTAAATATACTTAATTACATCAATTTAACACTCTTATTTGTTTCTTAGTTACAACTTCATGGTTCCCCGGTGGTTCTCATTTTGGTGTCCACGCTACTCTACTTAGCCAATCAAGAAAGTCCTCGGGATGCAAGGCCTTGCCGAGTGGAATCGAACGCCCCCCCCCCCTTTGGAAGATCTTTTTGAAGAAAATCTGATACTTAATCATGTTAATTTAACACTCTTGTGTATTTTCTAAAAGAACCATTGGAATCCTCTAACGACCTATCACAAGATTATCCTGAACCAAGAAGACATACCGATTTCATTTTAATCTTTTAAAACCTCGTCATCAATTGTCTTAATAAGTAAACAGCTTCCACGGTATTCTACCATCGCCCAAAAAAATTACTTGATTTCCTACGAAGATTGATTTTGTTTTCTCAAATCTTTGTGTAATTCTTCTCTTCCAAAGTATTAATGCATGACCTCAAAAATTTGATCCCCTGGCCTGTGTGTATGCTCAGCTTTGTCTATCTCCTTTTTTTTCTTATAGAGACTGGATACCCCCTCCCTCTAATTGTCCTGACATTGGTTACTACTCCAACGTAAATATGCTTGATCGTGTTAATTTAACATAGACTATTGTTTATTTTCTATGTGACTTGAGATAGTTTATATTAAGAACTTATTGTGGAGCACATATCATTGTAGACCAAATAAATTGGAAAAGGATTAGATTAGGTTTGATTCTTCCGCTATTTTATTGGGATGCATCCTATCCAAACTTAGGATCGACTAACATAATAATCCATATCCAGTCTATATCATAATAAAATCAAAAATCACCTATCACCGTGCATAGATGTAAAAGAGCCAAAAGGCCAAATAAATCTCCATTCCAAAAATAAGGACAAGGATACACGCAGAACAGGGAGGGGAGATCAAAATAATCATAATCATATAAAGAACTCATGGTCAAAAAATCTATTATTATGCCAACTGTATGCTCATGGTCAAAAAATCTATTATTATTCTGCCAACTGCATGTAACGAAGAGTGCCTAATCCAATGCTATCCAATTTACATAGTTTAAGCAAATCAGTTCCTTACCTGAAAAGGACAAGGCACAAGGTTCCCAAACAGATCGTCTTTTAGATCTGCTGCATTCATGGAGTAAAGGCAGTCTTTTAACCCACGAGAAGCAAGGTATTTTTCCGTTTCTTTGTGCAAAGAGTGGCCTTTGTATACACTGACAGAAGGATCGCATACCTAGCAAGAAAAACCAAAGGATCCAATTAAATCATAGATGCGGAACAATGTGGGGACGGCTGAAGGCAAGTGATAGATTTTCAAAATTCAAAGCACCAAATGCTATTGCTTAGATTTTCAAAATTCAAAACACCTAATGCAATTGCTAGTAAAAGTTTTTTTTTAAATGTTAAGAATATTGCAATTGTTCAGACACCAGAATTATATTCATTTAGAATTTAATTATTCAATCAGATTTTCTCAGACACTGTTCTGTAAATTGCGATTAAATTTAAATAGAAACTTGATAGATAATTGTAATAAGTACTTGATAAGAAGTTGTACATAGAAAAGTTTGTAAGCCCTATCATTTATCAGTTAGCATACCTATGTTCTATCCACATTGTATTCTACTGTCTCCCTACCCCACTGTGTCCCTGATTTTCTACAACAAATCCAATACATATAGACTGTCCAAATTCGTCTACGCTGATGACATACATCATTGACGGAATAGAAAAACAAGACCTTGTAAACCCATCATTTGAAGGAAAAAATTTACAAGCAACAAAGAGACAACATATGGGGCATGCGGTCATCAGATAGGTGGGATTTTATTCCAGAGCATTAGCACGCAGGTGTAACAGATATTGCTGTCAAATAAGAACCCATTTAACGTTTAGCAATTAAAAAAAATCATTACTCTTCTATTTAAAATTTCTCTAATTAAATATAATGTGCTTTTCTAGCAACTTTTTTTTGCTCTAACTTTTAGCAGAAAAGAGGAGAAACAATGAAAGGAAAAAAGAAGAAGTGGATACTGGAAATATCATATCTTTTAAATTGGATTTTATTCGACACAAATATCTTCTTTTCTTTGATCGTATGAGATAAAAGGGATAAAACATCAGAAATATGCTAAATTTCTTTGGCTTCTAACGCCTTCATAAGTTGGCATTCATGTTCACATTGTTTCCAATTTGCCACTAATTTTGCTATACTTTATATCCTTAATGCCTTTTCATAATTAAATTTATAAGCTCATAAGTTCATAATTTATGATTCAGACAAGAAATCTAAAAAATATCCAGAATTATTTAGGTAAAATATACTGAAAAGCATGAACGAGCTGTGTTTTTGAATTTATATATAATGAATAACTCCTTCCAATGTACCTTCTCATAAATAGCTATATGTTACTATGCACTTTTTTACTCGCTTATGATATTTTCCATATCATCTTCCTTTAACATTTTGCCCTTAATTACTTACAGAGTTGCAGTTATGGTGGTCTCAAACACATAAAACTGATAAAAGTTAGTAGACAGCGGTAGTTCATATAAAGCATTAAACAAAACAAGGCTAAAGTGCAGGAAAACCCCTTTAGTTTCGCTAGGAAAACAGGATACCCCCTTAACTTGAAAAAACATCACTTTACCCCCATAAACCCTATCAGTGTTAATATTTCCATCCATGAGACATTGTATTCGAAAATGCCCCTCCGTCACTTCTAATTGACTAACCTAGTTCCTTCATTTTCTTCTTCTTTCCAAAATCTTAAATATCTTGAATTCATGCTCACTCATTAGAGGAGAGGAGAAAAGCATGGGGTGTGTAGAATTGAATTAGAGATTTTAGGGAAGAAAGGAGGGAAAGAAATTTGGTGGGAAATAAAATTAGGGAAGAAAGGAGGGAAATAAATTTGAGGAAGAAAGGCTGGAATGACACTTCGGGAAAAACATGTCATGTGCAAGGCACATAAGACGGGAAAAACTAGCGGTGTCTTAACTTCTTGGGGCAAAGTGCAGATTTTTCAAGTTTGGAGAGGTTTCCTGCTTTTCGGGCAAAAATGAGAGGGCCGGACCCCTACTACTATGAAGAGGACCAGAAGAGAAAAAGAAATTAAATATGCTTACTTTTTGGTTGTGCATGTTCAGATGGCATGTCATTTAACAATAGGGAAACATACTTTTCTGTCGATTATCGATGTTGCCTAAAAAATTACATTAACAATCTTATATTGTCCAGGTGGCAGGTGTACTGACTACTGAAACTGGTGTCAAATAACTTGATGTTTATAGCCATTATGCAAGGCAATAAATGGCATAGCATGTAGTTTAATGTTTTGTTGTAATCACAACCTACAACAGCCGCTATATTTAAGAAAGCTATGTATGCATCATGTAAAACTCGGTTTGGGCCCATAACACATGGGTCCACATATGGATGCACATGGGCTTTTAATACAGTGGGACTCCATCTAAAAGACTCAAGCCTTATGGAGGTTTATCCCATCTTATATCTTATACCCATATGCATCCAATAGTTTTTCCCGATGTGGGACTATGTTAACCACATTCTCAACACTCTCCCTCACGTGCAAACGTGCACGTGCAACGAGAACTTCATGTGCGAGGGCTCAAATCTCATGTGCAACACGTGGACAAACAAACACCCGAACTCTGATACCATGTAAAACTCGGTTTGGACGCATAACACAAGAGCCCACACATGGATACACATGTGCTTTTAATACAGTGGGGTTTCATCCAAAGGACTCAAACCTTATGGAGGTTTATCCCATCTTATATCTTATACCCATATGCATCCCATAGTTTTTCCCGATGTGGGACCATGTTAACCGCATTCTCAACACATCATATATTTTTCAGCCATTACAAGCAGTTCTCATACTAATTTGTAAAATTAAAATTCTACATCAAAACAGTTTTAAGGCAAGAAGTTCTACTATATATATCTCTATTAAGTTCTTTTTACAAGCATTGGATACATACCTTTCCTGTAAGTTTTAATATGCATAGACAATACAGAAAGAGAATATTAGATTTTGGGTACGTATAAGAACATAAACTTTAAATCCACGAAAACGAAAAATCCAAAATGTAAGCTATATATAAAGTGCGGATGGAGATTTTGAAGGGAAGGACTCATGCAAAGTTATAAGAATAGTAAAAGGGATAGGCATAGACATTACCGAAGAGCTAAGTTGAGCTTGGCAGTCGCTCAAACTTTTATAGACGCCAACAATATCCCCTTTTCGAACAACATAGAATGCACCAGTATCTTCCTCCATTGGTGGCTGAGATTTCACCTTTGGCAGTTTGGAAGCACGTGCTCGTCGAGTAGAGAAGCACTGAAAACGAAATCTAGTCAAGATGGAATCTAACCTAATTGCATCAAACCCACCATGCCCAATGCTTCTTCTCCATGCTACACTAGAAAAGCCATAAAAAGAAGTCCTCATGGCAACATGACTTTTCCTTGAAAATATAGCTGCAGAAGATATGTACGAAAGGCAGTTCATCCTAGACTTTTCACTTGCTACAAAGTTCAGATATGAGAGTTTGGAAATTAGAATAAATATTATCGGCTTACTCCAAGACAAGCCAAAGGTATAGTAAGTACTCCAGCTGCTTTAGCCAAATATGTTGTACAAGTAGAACAGTGTTATGAAGCCTGACCAGATTGATGCTTAAATATAAACTACATTAATGTGAATAAATTGTACACAGCATTTTAATACTCATGGTAGGAAAGCACCAGTAAAAGTTTCATCAAAGCAGCACCATTCGGAAAATTATCTTTAATTCTCTCTGAAAGAAGTATAAGTTAATAAATACATTAAAAAACTATAATTGAAAAGAAAATGTTATGTCCGGTGTGAATCTCAAAAAGAACTATTGAGAGTTTTATAAAAAAGACTATATTCGCAAATTTCTTCAGCTTATTGTATATCTATTTCTCAATGAACACATAAACTAGTATCTTGCTTATGCTTACAGGGAAGTTTTAGAAGTTATGTTCATTAACTGATCTAAACTAATAGGCAAGGACTCATTCAAAACCTTGTACAGTGAACACTTATCAACCAGAAAGTAAACAGCACGAGTTATATAATAATAAGCATTATATAAGCATCATTTTCCTTCTTAATGTTGTGACCCGCATGTAAGATTCTTCAAACTTCAGAGCTGAAACCATTTAAGGACAAACCTTTGCAAATTAAATTTGCATTCCTTTGTGTGTTAGTAAACTAGCAGCATAAATTTCTTCCAAAATAAAAATCCAAGAGGTTAAAATTTAGTGTAAGAAAATTTTAAAAAATATTACGATTCTTAACTTTATTTCTTTAACAAAAATGATTTGGTGTTGCATAGAAACATGTGTTTGGACATGTGCATACACATCAGACCATCGTCATCTCCAACTGCTCAAAGGAGTCTGACAAAATGAAGGTAGAATATCTGAAGATAAACAAACAAAAATTCTCTAAAAAAACGATAGGGCAATAGACCCAATGTTAACCCTTTGAGCTGGATTCATTTTTAACCCAAACTCTAGAGGGCATGTGTCTTTTTACATTTCTTAAGAAAAATTCAAGAAAAGAAAAGAGAAAACCTTTGCTCCGTACTTTATCCTCAGGTGGTCCAGCTAAGGGTAAGGGGTGGAAGGGGAGGGGGAAGGTTCATGTGGGGAATTTTGAATATTGCAAATTTGTGATTCCCTAATGTTTTGCGGCAAACTGTTTGTTGCATACTGTGGTAATTGGTACATAAAAAGTTGTATACTTATATTAACACCCATATAACTTTTTTATTATCTTTTTTTGGCATAAGGATGTAGAGAAAACGTGTCACCCACTGGCACTCACCTTCGGAATTTTACATATTTACTCAAAATGTGTGTGTGTGTACACACGCGTGCGTGCATCTTCATCTAAGGGGGTGATTTAAGTCATTACTATATTAACTCGAAGGAGATGGAACATTAAGTTGGAATAAATTCAATTCTAAACGAACCATGATAGCGTAATTAAATTTTAGACCTAATAATTGCTACTTAAATATTACAGAAATTAAAATTTTGAAATATTACATAACGACAGTAACAGTTATAACGGCATGCCGGACTATCTCAATTCAGATTTAACTATTTTGTTCTCAGCACACTTTTATGCTATAACAAAGCCTCTTTCTCATACAATAAACTATCTTCTACGAGAAGAAAAAAATAGATATCTAATCTAAAAAGGAATTTTCCTTTTTATGTCGATTAAAAAGGGAACTATCCATAATTTTGAAGATCAACGCCATCTCCCTCTATCTTCATGGTCTAAGACATATGTGCATAAATTTTCATATAATTTCGATAGTCTTTTTCTATTGATTCAGGGTGGAAAATTATTGTCGGTAAACCAATAGATTTGGAACCATAATATACAAGAGAAAGAAGTACTAAAAGCGCATAAGTTTTGGTGCGCGGCCCGTGCACACACACATATTTATATGGAGATCAAGATGAAGTGCATGGATTGTCGGAAAATGATGGGAAATTAGCTTTTGACTGACCTAAAAGGAGATTTTCATACTTAGATTAGATGACCAAAAACCGGATGAGGTGGAGACACATGGACGGACCTGAAAAAGCGGACAAAAGAAGTAAGAATCTCACGGGCAAAAACAGCTCTCGGTAGATAGATAGTTTTAAAACGGACGGGCTTTTAGCCCTTACTTTTAAACTAACGTACTAAAATAAGGATTTGTACCGTATCAAAATTGTTAAATTAGCCAGAAGAAGAAACCTTACCTTGTCCCAATGTCCTAGCAGATTAATGACAAGGAGAGAAGGAAGAAGAAGAGTCGCTCTAACTCTGTGCCCATGTCCTATCTTAATTGGTATTATTTTATTTTTATTGTTTTTTTTTGGGGGGGGAGGGGGGGATTGCTCTCGTGTCACATTTAGTGAAAAACTGTTGTCGGGTTGCCATTGGTTACCGAATACCGGGTAATATGCTTAATTTGAGTTGAAACACCGGAAACCTTAAACCAAACCAGTTTTTAGCAGAAGTTGTGTATCGCGTGTGTGCCTTGCATCTTGCTTAAGGCGCACTAAAGAAGCATGTGGGCGATGCCTAACTAGTTCGGCTGCCGTATTAACATCAAGTCCCCACTCTTGGGCCTCTAAATGCACCGTGCCTGAGGCGTGCAGTCGATAGCGGCCCTAACCATACGATGATAATGTATGGCCACAACTCTCAAGTCCATGGGTGAGAAATTCTACAAAGAATGTCCAAAGTTTTGGTTCCTCTATAAGGATACTAGACGCAAGCAATTCTTGCATTCCCCTGTACCTAGTGCCAGGCTTCCTAACCTTTAGTAATTTGATGTTGCTATCCATACTCCATAGACATATCTGTTTAGGTTTTAGAGGAAACTTATAGCCTCTTGACCAACCCAGATCAGACATATGTACTAGGTGGCAAGGTGGCGTAGATTGACCCATGGGCCTCACACTCTTGATCCTCACATAGCAATTGTATCATATTCTGCTCTACAAATCAAAATATAAAAGAAGGTTATATAAATCCTTAGAATATAACCAAGAGAAGGAATTGCTCTAATTCAACAATTCCCAAACACACCTCAGCTGATGTTGGACTGATATAATTACCTAAAAGAGAATAATGGAAGCACTTTTGGGAAGACTGCATGAAATAAACAATGATTACAACCAAGCATTTCCCTTAACATTCTAAGAAATCTATTTACAATAAATTTCAAACCCTTTGTTATTAATATATTATATATAAAAAAACCAACAAACAAATAATGAAGAACAAAAAGTAATTAAGTATATGCAAAACATGGATTAAGATTTGTAAACAAAAAAAATATCCAAAAGGATTGAAATGAAGTGATCAATATATGAAAATGTGAATTATACTTGGAAAGGACAAAGAATAGAACAAGATGCACAAGGAGAGGACTTATTTACAGTTATCGCTTCCCCCTCCCAACACCTTGCATTCTATTGGGCGGTTTTGAAAATCTATGGGTTGGCTTGGTGGTTTAAATGATGAAGTGCAATATTAAGAGCTAGTTCAAAATAGGAAAATGTTCTTGAAAGGAAAAAAGTGTGTTTATTTCTTATAAAACAAACTACTTCTCTCTTATTTTTCAAAAAAAATGATGAAGACCAATTTTATGAGTTTGTTGAAATAGGAAAATGTTCTTCTAAAACAATTCTTGTGTTTATTTCTTACTAAAAATATACATAATCCATCAGAAATTGGGCATTTTCGATTCACGTCAACATACGCTGGAAAGTACTTTTGGCACAATTATTTAGGATTTTTCTATATAATATGATTTTATTTTATTTTTATATTCTTGAATCTATAATGGCACCTTCCATTCAATTAAGGTTGTCTGATCAACAAATGGACTAACAATGTTAAAACAGTAGAATCTAGCACAGCCAAACTTGAGAAATTTACCAACACAAGAAAAATAAATTCAAGTGTTAGCCAATTATAATATAGTATCATACACTCTAACTTCTACACAAAATTATCGATGCATGTTCCAATTACCATACATACTATGGTTGAATGGAAATTATCAGCCCAAATATAACATAGGATTTGGATCAGGACGGGTAGCTTATAAGAAATTTACTACAGAAATTACTGCACTAATATTTCAAAATATGTTATAACTTGTAAGATATGTATATGTAATGCTTGCACAGTCAATCAGCAGATAACGTATAATCAAATGTTTGATACATAATCAGATTAGGAGGATAAAGGCTTGTGTACAAGCGCGTGAGCACCCTCATAGAGAGCGGTAAATTAAATGCTACTTGTGTTTGTGAATGAAATCAACTGATGTTCACCATTCAGCAATGGCATTAGTGTATTTTGGCGAATGTGTCGATGGAAATTAAATAACACGAGTGTATTTGATCTAAAAAATCCAAGACAAAAAGGGAAAATACCTCATTAAAATATGTTCAATCATGAGCGGTGAACAGTGTCAGTGTCGTCGCCGCCTCTCCTGACTCGCTGGAGCTTTCTCAGCTTCGTCCTTTCTTAGGGGAGAGGGAGAGGGAGAGGGAGAGGGGGGTGGCTGAAGCTCAAAGAGAGAGAAAGGATCAGCTTGGGGCTGAGCAAGAGAGATATGGAGACCGATTGAATTAGGGCATGTTTGGTTGCTTGATTTCAAAACATGGATTCCCAAATCCTTAACATTACAAATCCATGGATTCTCCATTTCCTTGTTTGTTTTGTGCCAAATCAAAAGTAAGGACTCCTAAATTCTCCATTCCCTTCTTTTGTTATCCAAACTTGGTGATGGATTCCAAAACAATGATTTGGAGGTAACTTTAAGAGGGTGAGTATATTTTGGTCACAATAAAAAAACACACACAATTGGGGTTTTCATTATCAAATGGGTATCCCTCATTAGAAAAATCAACAACCATCAAAAACAATTTGGTCCAACAAAAAAACTCATCAAGATCAACCTCTTGCTCATAGAAGATGGGTCAATATCCCATTTAAGTTTCGCTAAATCACAAATTATCAGTGAATTTAAAATTAAAAATTGCATGAATATGTGGAATTGGTACCTGCAATGAAATAGGTGATCTCTCCCTTTACCGGCAACGTCCTCACCCAAGACGGCAAGAGGAGATCGTCGCACGAGAGACGTCGGCAAGATCGTGAGCAAGCGGAAAAGGTCGGCAAGGACCTTCGTCAGCGAGAGAGCCGCCACGACGAGAAAGAGAGGTAAATTTTAGGAAAAGCCGCCGCCTCCGCCGAGAAAGCACCCCAGTTTTTTGAGAGAGAGAGAGAGAGGTGCCAGTGGAAGTAAACCTAGGGTTTAGGATTTGGGGATTGGGGTTTTGTGGACTAATGGGTTCTGGCTGTTTAAACCAAACCCGAAACCCGGTAACGATTGACCTATTGACTAATTGCATAATTATCCCTCGAAGCTTTACCTAATTATACTCCGTAACCTGTGTTTCATGCTTTGTTCATTTGTTTGGTTAGCAATGGCGTAGAAATACAATATTTGTTGCCGCAAATGTTGGATGCAGCCTCCGTTGAAAAGCTAGTTTATATATGATTATGGTAATGCTTTCGCCGGAATTGGGCTGGTTTTGGCCGGGCTAAGCTATGGATGCAGCATGCATCCTAGCTTGTTACAACTCAAGAACGAGTATCAGGTACTTTAAATGTTTAACATATGAGTTTGAAATATGCTAATATAACCAAATTAATTATAGCTGCTTTTAATACATCTAGGTGCCGGTGGAAGCCAGGAGCGTCATTCAGAGATTGAGCCGGGTTTGTAAGATGTTTTTCGTCACCCCATTGAGATGGGAATTCGCATCGCTTGTCAGGCATATACAGATTCCTCCTGTATAGGGTAGGCCGGGTTTATTTATTGTGGTGATCCGAATCTCCGGCAGCCGTGAACTAAACTGTCGTTAATTACCCCTCGCTTTTGGAATGAGAAAACCTCCGATTGACGGGTAAAACTGGTCATGCGAACTCAATGCGATGTATTGGTGTATTTGTCTTTTTGTTTTTGTTTTTGTTTTTTTAATAATATGGGCGTGTTCATTTTTTCTATTCCATTCGTGAAAAAAAGATATTTTTTAATTTAAAAGAACATTTTTTTAAATTTAATTTATTTTTTATTAATTATTTTATTTTTTATTTTTATTTTTTCTAAAAAAAAATTTAAAAAGGGAAAGGGAAAGCCCCTCCACTCACGTGGAGGGGAAAAGGGCCTCTCCCTCACGTGAAGGGAAATGAGGAGCTCCCACTTAGGGTGAGCTTCCCCCTCCTCACATGAGAGAGGGTAGGGGCTTCCACCAAGTATGAGCCTCCCCACATGTGATGGGGGAAAACCTTCCATTTAGTGGAAGCTCCCTTCCCCACACAAGTAAGAGCAGAGCCTTCCCCTCACATGAGGGGCTCTAAATTTTATTTTATTTTTTGAGTTAAACCCCAGAGCAATTTTATTCGGAGTTAAACTCTTAAAAGTTTTTATATGGAGTTAGGCTTCAAAAGATTTAAGGTGGAGTTAAACTCCTCAAAATGAATTTTATTATGAAGTTCAACTCCAAAAGATTTTTTTATTGTAAAGTTAAACTCCAAAGTGATTTTTATTGTGGAGTTAAACTCCAAAAAAATTTAAATAGAGTTAAACTCCTAAAAGATTTTTATTGTGGAGTTAAGTTCCAAAAGAATATTTATTGTTGAGTTAAATTCTAAAAGATAATTTTTTTATTGTGGAGTTAAACTCCAAAATATTTTAAATGAAGTTAAACTCTTAAAACGATTTTTATTGTGAAGTTAAACTTCAAAAGATATTTTATTTGAAATTAAACTCCCAAAAAAATTTATACGAAGTTAAACTCCCAAAACAAAAACAAAAATCTTAAGAGGAAGCTCCCACTAAATGGGAGCTTCCCTCCCCCTCACGTGAGAGGGAGGAGGGGCTCCCATCAAGTGAGAGCCTCCTCCTCATGTGAAGGAGAGTGGGAAGTTCCCATTAAGTGGGAGCTCTCTGTTCCCGCAAAAAAAATTTTGCTCGGAATTTGCTATTTCCTTATAAAAATAAAGGGAAATCTTCATACGTTAAATACATACACTCACATGTAAAGTATGTAACTATCATCTCAGGTGGCGCCACACGTGAAATTCACGTGGGTGCCAATGTGCAAAGCACAGGAGCGCCTGTTCCCCTAATATTTAACATAATAAAACAACTAAGCTCTGTTAAAAATTTGTTGAGACAACGCCTCACATGTTCCTCACGAGAGCGCCTGTACCAATCTTGTAGGATTGATCTTATGGTGGCGCCGCACGTGCTCCTCACGTGGACGCCAATGTGCAAAGCACATGAGCGCCTATCATAAATAAGAATTAAATTCTTAAGTAGCGCTCTCGTGCATAGCATGTGAGCGCCGGTTCCCAAATTAAAAGCAAGTAAAATTAAATTTTATATGGGAATACTTTCCTAAAAAATGAGATATTCTCTGTTAAATAGAGCCGTTGGATTAAACATTCAATGGTGATAATAAATCATCAGATGATAAATTCTATTTGGGAAAATTTTCCTTCTAATATGGAAAGATTTTCTCTAACAGAGAATCTTGGATTTAAAATCTAATAGTGAAAAAATATCACCAATTAAATTATCTGATAGAATAAAATTCTATCTTAGGAAAAAAAAATTCTAATCTTGTTAAACTAACAAGATATTCATATAACAGAATTAAATTCTATGTTAGGAAAATATATTCCTAATCTTGTTAAACTGATAAGATATTCATACGATAGAATAAAATTCTAATTTTTTTAAACTAATAAAATATTCATATGAAGAATAAAATTCTATTTTAGGAAAAATTTCCTAATCTTGTTAAACAAACAACAAATCTTCTCTGTTAAACAAAGAGTCTTTGGATTAAAAATCCAACGGTGAATAAAATTCACCGATTGATCTAAAAGATTATTTTGATTGATCTTGAAATCAATCATGATCTTTTAATGAGAGATTTTTTCAACAAATTGATTTTTCTCTTCTCCTATAAATAAGAGTAAAGAGATTAATCAAAAGGAGGAGGAGGAAAAATGAGACCCTCATAAGCTTCTGTAAAAATATAGAAGTCTCTCAAAACAACAGAGAATTTAATTCTCTCAAAGAAGAAGATTTTCCTCCTAAAAGACCTAGGTAAAGAAAAAAGAAGAGATCAAAATATCTCCTTACCTGACATACCGTATCTAAGGGTTTAACCATTCTCAAAGAACTTAGTTCTTTTTTTGATCTGAGATCCACAAGATAAGTCTCTCACAAGTTGAGAATTTAATTCTCATCGGGAAGATCTTGTTCTTGAGAATAAAAAATTCAGGGGAGAATATGGATACAAGAACATGAAGAAGATGGAGTTCATAATACTCCGAGAACTTAGTTCCATCAAATCAAGAACTTAGTTCTTAAAAAAAACTGATCCCAGATCCTCAAAATAGTGGTCTTGGTAATCCTTAATGGTCAAAACACCATTAAAAGAGGTTTAACCTCTTTGAAAACATGAACATGGTGTTCATAATACTCCAGGAATTTAGTTCCTTCAAATCAAGAACTAAGTTCTTAAAGAACATGATCCCAGATCCTCAAAATAATAATCTTGGTGATTGTTAATAGTCAAAATACCATTAACAGAAATTTAAGTTCTCTAAAAAATATCAACAGAGATTAAATCTCCAAAAGATCTCAGCGCCTCACGTGAAAAGCACGTGAGCGCTCAAGGCCAAGTTATATAGCGCCTCACATGAAATACGCGTGAGCGCCATAAAAGTTAGTGCTTAGCACTATTAGAGTGCCTCACGTCATATACACGTGAGCGCTATATGCAGCTGAGTGCTTAGCGCTGCTAGCTGTTACAGAAACTCAATTTTATCCCAAATTGGCTAAGCTTATATTCATGATATCCAAACTGATATCCAAACCGATCTTAGTCTCAAATATGACTAATGATCTCTCATTGATGATATCCAAAATGATATTCATCCTATATCTCCCAAGATAATCTTAGTCTCAAATAAAGCTAATGATTTTTAGATGATCCACCATGATCTTTTCTCTCAAATACGGGATTTGGTTAAAGGGTACATCTCTCCACACCTCTGATATATGTCGTTGTAATTCCCGAACGTCCTTAGAGAGGTGGCGGGTCCCGACAACCAACAACTCTTTTCTCGTCCCAACTTGATGTAAAACTTCATCAAGACCGGGAATGATATATTCCATGTTGATGCACTTCCAAATTGACGTGCACACCTCAAATCAGATCGCACTCCAAATTGGATGCATTCCATGCCACCATCGTTCACTCTACCATGTAACAAATACACATGCGCGCAAGTTGAATGTTGGACCAAAATGTCCTTAAACTAACATTCGTCCCCAAAATGGGAATGTTGGACCTAAATGTCCTTAAACTAATCTTCGCCCCCAAACACGGCGATAATGGACCGAAATGTTCTTAAACTAATTTTCATCCCAAACAGGAAACATTGGACCGAAATGTCCTTAAACTAACATTCGTCCCAAACAGTGAATGTTGGACCACGGCATCCTTAAACTAATATGTTTTGCCCTGCGGACTGTCTCCATAATGACTACCGTATACTATCCATGGGCTATTCATATATGATCTAATGATCGGTTGAGCCCAGATGCTCACTGCTCATAAATTGATCTTAGTCTCAAATATAGCTAATGATCTTTAGATCAAACCCAAATACCCTGAACTGATAGACCTCACAAATATGAGATCTGCGTCCTAAATTCATTTCCATTGGCAAACCAAGCTACCAACGTGGGCCCCGTCAAGCAAAATTCTTGATCTAAACCAAAATCTCAAATATACGGATTTGGACTAATCTGCGCGCCTGCGGGCAACGACATAAACTAGTCTCCGTATACAATCCACGGGCAACCAAAACAAACAAATACATACACGACATGAAGTGAAATTCTGGAGCAGGAGAAAGTGGTTATCGCAATGCGGTAACATAATTAACTGCAGGGGATTGCGCCTGCAGGGAAGAGCGTCCCCACAATCAAAAACCCCTCACAAACGAGAGGGAATCTGATAAAGTCACGCTACAACGACCGCATCTGTCCAAACCTACGATATACGATGCCATAAATCAACTTGGTATCTTCGGAGAGGTGGACGGATAAATCCAAATAGCATCTGCCCCCAGATTCAAGCAAAACGATCTATCCCAGTTCGTCTCCATTTCCGGCGGTAAACAGATTCTGGTACGCCCGGTGGGACATCTTCCTCTTTTCACTCCACACTTCGTGTGTCATGTTTTTTTTCCGCGATCAAATAATCACAGTATAGATGTTTGTAGTTGCCCTTGGGTGATGGGATACTGAAGCCGGCGTTTTGTCTTTATACAGAATGGCGTTTGCTTCCACTCACCGCAACTCAGGCTCTGTCATCTGATAGAGTCAAGTATGGGCCACTTGCGGCCTCAAATCTCTGCAATCTGGCTCTTCAAGAAATCAATGGGCTTCTCTTTGGGTCTACGCTCTCACCTTCTATCCTCGGTACCTCAACGCCGAAGGAGGAATCCCAAAAGAAGTCTGCCTTCCACAGGCTGGCTCCTCAAGTTTCTGCTTTGCCGACGGAATCAATCTCCAAACAACTGGTACCTTTTAAAGACCATGGTTGATGCAGGGGGCAGAATATTCAAGCTCTCAAAGAAAACAGGGGGTATGCTCAGCAAAATCCCGAGGCCAATCAAATTCCGGACATAAGAAACGGTAGACGTTGATATCGGCATCATACAAAACAAGCTGGGAGCAGTTCTCCATCAGCGTTGACTCCACCTGCTTCAACTTTGATGATGAATGCTGCTGTTCCAACCGGGAACGATTTCGAACTGCTGCGAAGGGTCAGACAAAATTCTCCCACCGCAGTATTGAAGAAATCTCCGCAGCCTGTGGAGATCCGGCACGAGCAGAAAACAGTTCGCTCCCTAAAAGAACTTTTCTCATCTATATATAAGGTGTGGAAGCAAGTGAAGGATTCGATCGTTATCCGTGGCCCCTTCCCTAAGCGTCAGCTAAACTCTGATTACTCCCCTTCCAAATACAAGGGGATTTATCCCAAGGCGGTTCCTGATACAATGGTTCCTCCTAAAGCAGCTTCTCATAAAAAAGAGAGGCCTGATAAAGCCCAAGTGCCCGAGGCAAACTCCGAAAGTTAAAACTCCAAACACCCCAAACCTGGGGGCATGGTAGTTCATACAGTCCACATGGTGAACTCCAAAGACGAAGTTCGTGCTTCTACTAGTCACAGACCGCATACTCGGTCTCTGACAAAAGCTCAACTGCAACGCGAAAAGCTACAGGAGATGCTTGCTCATGCGACAGCACTCGCTAATCCATCGCCTAAGGAAAATCCTGAGGACGCACCCGAAGAAAGAGCAGGGAAGGAGTTGGATATTGATTTCCTAAAACGCGCTCTCAAAAAGAGAGATGAAGAAACGACAAGGATGTCCACTAAAATGACCCAGATGGCCCTTCTGCTCCAGAATATGGCTGGAATGATGGTTCAATTGGAACCACTGGCAGATGAACCGCCGGTAGTCGCTCTTAAAGATAAGGGCGACATTTCAAATTCTCTACAAGTCTCATCAACGGCCGAAGAGGAAATGATTCTAAAAGCGAATGAATATATCGCTCAACAAATCAAGGTTAATTATGTCAGTGAAGCTACAAATAGGTCAATCAAGACTGGTCGACCATATCCGGCCCGGTACGATCAAATACAGTACCCGCTAGAGTATACACTTTCAATGTTCCACATGTATAAAGGAACTAGGAATTCTCGCCAGCACATTGCGTGATTTAAATCCATGTGCGGCAATACTAGAGGAAATGATATACTGGTTCTCCGACAGTTCGTCAGCAGTCTGGCGGGCATCGCCTTCGAATGGTATGCAGAACTCCCAAATAATTCCGTGAAGACCTTCGATGAGATGGATATGCTCTATTGTCAGAGATTCGCTAGTGAGAATGAACACACTACCGTGGCGGCGTTAGTCAACGAAAGTGTTGGACTGAATGAAACCTTGGTTCAATATGTTACCCGATGGTGAAATCTCTGGTTAAAATGCGAGCAACATATCGACGAAGCTGCAGCCGTGGGAATGTTCATAGCCACCCTTGACCCAAATTCAAAGGTGTTCCCATTTATAGCTCTCTTTAAGCCGACAACCTTCCAAGAGCTCATGGATAAAATGACCCGATTGGATCAGATGGGTCAAGACCCTTCATCATCAGATGAAGATGAATGAAAAGCAAAGGCAAGGCAGCGTTTGTCGCCAACACTCAACAAAAATGAGCGGTACTGAAGCAATCTGTCGCCAAAATAGCGACGGCGTGGGTACTCACTCCCCCAAAAATATACACAGGGGGCATATTCCTCACTGACGGAAGAATCTCTACGTGGGATGGTCCTTTCCTCTCAAAGAACAGAAAGGATATCAAGGAACCTATAAACGGGTCCTACAATCAAGTGGAATATCCCGCTTGAACAAAAAACCATGGGAGAGATGCGAAATCTATGTCCCACTCCGAATCAGACGATGAAGGGAAAACCCCCCAAGTCAAGTATATTCTTCCAAGGAAAAAGAAGACTCAGCAGAAATAATGACGTGATATCTCGTTCCTTCGTATATGAAAAAGATGCTCCATCAGTATCGGAAAGCGACATTGATGAGCAAGGGGCAGGTGCCGTTTAAAATACCCGGTATTTCCCGCAAATCAACCCTATTACTGTGATGGTAAAATAAGCAGTCCAAGAGGGTGAAGACAGCCTAAGGCGAGAAGTGCCCATGCATACAAAAGACATGCAACAGCGCCTCGGCAAGCAAGCGTTGGAAAGAATGAGTTATGTAACTTCCCGACCAAACGACGATAATGGACTGAAACGTCTCTAAAATAGTGCATCGCCTCAAACACGACACGTCGTCTCAAACACAGCGATAATGGACCGAAACGCCCCTAAACTAGTGTGTCGCCTTAAACACATTGTGTCGCCCCAAACACGGCGATAATGGACAGAGAAGTCCCTAAACTAACAATCCGCCTCAAATATGGCGATAATGGACCGACATGTCCTTAAACTAACGTTCGTCCCCAAGATGGGAATGTTGGACCGAAAAGTCGTTAAACTAGAAATGCACCTTAAACATGGCGATAATGGACCGAAACGTTCCTAAACTAATGCGTCACCCCAAACTAGCGCATCGCCTCAAATACGGCAATATGCTTCCTTAAGATCTATATTGCAATCGAAATCTCGACGGTGAAGATTGCAACTCAAACCCTGTTTACCGCCGAAAACGGGAGACGGAACCGCGTAAGCCGTCTTGCCTGAATTTGGGGACATATGCTATTTGGATTTATCCGTCCACCTCTCCGAAAATGCCAAGTTGATTTATGGCACCGTTCATCAGAGGTTTGAACGGATGCAGGCATTGTAGCAGACTTCGTCAGATTCCCCCTCGTTTGCGAGGGGTTTTTGATTATGGGAACGCTCTTCCCTACAGGCGCAAGCCCCTATAGTTAATTACGTTACCGCATCGCGGTAACCACTTTCTCTTGGTCTAGAAGGTCATTTCGTGTCGTATGTGTTTGTTTTATTTTCGGTTGCCCGTGAATTGTATACGGAGACTAATTTATGTTGTAGCCTGTAGGGCGTTGATTAGTCCAAATCCGTATATTCTTAGATTTGGGTTTGGGTTGATTTAAGAATCGTTAATCTTGTTTGAGATTAAGATCAACTTAAATGTTTGTTGAGAATACGTTAGTCTAATTTTAGGCTAAGATCTACTCAACAGGATTTTAGGATCATTCAGACCCAATAAAAGAGCATTTGGGCTCCATTGTGTTAGTTTAAGGACGTTGCGGTCCGTTGCTAGTTTAAGGACGTTGCGGTCCGCAGTGGGATGTGCCCGTCAATTTGGGAGTGCACCAAAGAGTTGTTGGTTATCGGGACCCACCACCTCTCTGAAGACGCTGAAGAATTACAACGACATGTATTAGAGATGTGAGGAGATGTACCCTTGAACCAATATCCGTTGGAAGATCTGTAGTCGTGTTTGGGATTAAGACCAATTTGGAAGATGATGAGCATATGGGCTCGGTTGATCTGAATTGGGATTTGGTCAACTTAGACTCAACCCACTCAGTCTTTGAATAAAGTGTTAAACACTTACCTGGGCTCAGTCCCTTTTCTGTGCAAATAACGCTGAGCATTCATATGGATTCTGACATTTATACTTTGTTTTACTTTCCCCTTTCTTTTATTTTTATGGAGTGTTAAACACTCTTTATGGTGCCCTCGTGCGGAGCACGTGAGGCACTTGGCGCTGAGCGCCAACCATTGAGTGCCAGGAGCTCCTTATTGAGCAGCGCCCACGTGAGGCGCTTGGCGCTGAGCGCCAACCATTGAGTGCTAAGCATTGTTTATTGAGTAGCATCCACGTGAGGGACACATGAGGCGCTTGGCGCTGAGCGCTAACCATTAAGTGCTAAGCACTCTTTATTGAGCAGCGCCCACGTGAGGGACACGTGAAGCGCTTGGCGCTGAGCGCCAACCATTAAGTGCTAAGCACTCTTTATTGAGCAGTGCCTATGTGAGGGACACGTGAGGCGCTTGGCGCTAGGTTTTCTTTGTGCATTCTGTTCCGAAGAGTTCAATTCTCTGTTTTTTTTCTGGATCTTTGATCTCCAAGATCAAGTTCATCCCCATAAGAATTAAATTCTCAGTTGTGGAAGACTTGTCTCATGGATCTCGGATCCAGGAAAAGAAGTATGTTCTTTTATAAGGGTTAAATCCTTGGATATGCAGATGAGATGCTCTGATCTCTATTATTATTTTTATTTATCTCGAAGAAAGCTATTCTTCTTTCTTCCTTCTTAAAACTTTCTTCTTACTTGCTCTAAAGCTTATGGGGGGGATTTCTCTGTACAAAACTTGAACTCTTGGGTCCTTTTTATAGTAGAGGCACATCTGTTGATTTAGTTAAAGAAATCTCTCGTTGAGAGATCCTGATTGATTTGGGGATTTTATCCACCGTTGAATCTTTGATCCAAGGACTTATGTTTTACAAAAAATATTTTTCTTGATTTTAACAAGATTAGGGAAATATTTTCCCACACAGAATTTATTCTGCAGATAGGTGATTTTTAATCATCATTGGATTTTTAATCCAACGGTGCTTTGTTTTACAGAGCGTAATCTTTCTTGTTTGGAAAGATTTGAGGAATATTTTCTCAACAAAATTTAATTATGTATTTTGATTATTTATCATCTTCGTTGGATCTTTGATCCGGCTCTGTTTAACATAGAGATTTTAATTCTGGCGTCGGCGCCCTCGTGCGAGGCACGTGAGGCCCTGCCTCAGAGTTTTTAATTCTCGGCACTGGCGCCCTCGTGCAAGGCACGCGTAGCGCTGCCTCTGAGTTTTTAACTTTCGGCGCTGGCGCCCTCGTGCAAGGCACGCGGGGAGCTACCTTTCAAATTTTGAACAGAGCTTTGCTCTTTTATTGGGGAAACAAACCCTACCGGCTACACAGCTACTCCAGCTATGAAGCCATGATTGATGATGAAAGAGTGTTTGTAGTAACCGCAATCAATAATGGTGTCGCGTGTAATTAGCCGAGATAAGTACGGGTCGTCCGCAGGGATGCGTGGAACTTTTAATCTTGCTTTAGACGAGTTGAATCAAATAAAAGAAGAAAGGAGAATAGATTCTAGATATATGTTAAACACGGATGTGGAATATATATAAAGAGGACTTGTAGGATTCATTGGATTTAGTAGTCATGGATGAATATAAAAGATTACTTTTTTTTATCTTTTAATAGATTTAAAACTAGATCGATCGCGATGAATGAAGATTAGGGTTTTTGGAGGGAATAGGGTTCCCACTCTTAACCCTTATCTTTTCATTGACCTTTATTCGTGTCTAGCCTTTACCAAAACAATTGTTAATTTAATCTCAAATCGCGGTCGATACTATTAATAATTTGGTAGCACGCCCGATAAGGATATTAACAATTGTTTTGATAAAGTTTATAAACTTTATAAGGCGTAAAATGAGTTAGGAATTTTCATCATCCATTAATCTACCATAATTCTATGAACCCTAACAAGTCGAGAATTACCCACGCATGTTTTGAGAAGAAGAAGAATGGATAGAGAAGGAGATCATATTGTAAAATGCAGAAAGTAAAATGCGATAAGAATAAAGCAACTACCTTTATTAATCAACTAGATTAATTACACATTTTGTTCGTTTAGAAAGTAGAATACACAACTCTAGTTTGCTTCTCGATTTCTCTTGAAGGAGGTAGATGAATAGCTGATGATCAACCTAGATGTGTGGATCGTCTGTGACCTCGTGATCTCTTCGGTTTGATACTTTTTAAGTGTGGCTCTCGGTTCTATTTATAGTCACAGAAGATGCAAACCCTAAATGCCATAAGTGAGGGTTTGTTGATACGATCCTACCCAAAAAATCCAAACTCCGAAGTCCCAAATATTGCGGCGGATCTGCCGCAAACAATGGGATTTGGCCGCTCATCCGCGGTTCTTTTGATGGCTTCATGGTTTGAGATTTTTTGTGATATTTTATATTAATGTTTGTAGATCATCTAGATGTCTATATTATGAAATTAGTGTCCTGAATCTCTGCCATTGCTAAATCTTGTGATTTGCATCAATGTGTCAATAGATTTGATTCTGAATCTCGATCTTATGGATTCCAGTCCTTATCTTCACAATATCTCAACTCAAAGTGTTAGTAGTAATTGGTATTTTTGAGATATTATTCTAACCATTTTATATGATATTATATGTTAAGAATATTGATTAGAATATTTGATATGATATGCATATTTTAATTACCAAAATGTTCTATAAATATTATATGCATATATTTTCCTTCATAATGTTAATTATAATATATAAACATATGACAATAGATATTTTACAGATAAACTCTCATATGTTTCATATTTATAATAAACACCATTAAATATTTATCAAAAGTAAGGAAAATATTATATCAAATGTGCAATATTTTCGACTGAACAAATACCCCCAAACTTAACTTTGATCGTCCCGAGCAAACTAGTTATTCAAGAGATGGAGAAAAAGAAAAAGAAAAACCTAAGCAGCACACTTTCGTAAGCAACACGATTGCACTGAGTACGTGCAACAAGCCGTTAAACCTCTAAGTGTCCCTAGTAGGAGGAGTGTTGTCTCTTGAGGGTTTTCAGCGAATTACACCCAAAAAATCCCATAATAAAAGAAAGAAGATGAAAGTTATATATAAAGATAAGAACATATAAAAGAAAGAACTTGAAAATAAAAGTTTCAAACTACACCATCTTTTCAGTTGCCATGAGCCCTATCTTAATGGTCGTGAAAAGATGTCCGAAATCACATCATCCCTTAATAAGACACCGCCTTTAGTTTTCCTCCCTACTTTTCATCCAAACATCAATCATATACCCCCACGTGTGTGTAAAGGGTATCCCTACACTTAGAGAATTCAATTCAAGCTATAATACTCTTGTCCATCTTCCTTAGTACTTTTTAGTTGGTCAATATTATAGATGGAATTGCTCACACATTCTTCATGCGGCTGTTAATACTTCTTGAGATACTAACCGACCGATTATTAAACGTGCTCACTCAATTAGGCGTAATTAGCAATATCCTAGTCTTTCAACACCCAAGGCTTAGCAGTGGTTCCCAAACCAGTTGGTCTAAGGCACTAGATGATAAAACACCCTCGCTATATTTTTTTTATGCTGCCTTAAGTAATTACAAAACCAGTGTTCATTTTTTCTTCACCA
Organism: Agapanthus africanus; assembly: GCA_030015575.1. Taxonomy (NCBI): domain Eukaryota; kingdom Viridiplantae; phylum Streptophyta; class Magnoliopsida; order Asparagales; family Amaryllidaceae; genus Agapanthus; species Agapanthus africanus. The sequence continues at coordinate 87,490,513 of JASDDO010000019.1, read as the reverse complement.
TTTATATTTTCTTTTTCTTTTTCTTCATACCAAGGCTTTTAGACAAGAGCATTTCAAGGTATCCCCTACTATCAGGATGTGTGAAAGTGCGTATAGTAGTGTATTAACGTTCAAATGTTTGGCCTCAAGAATAGGGACTATTTTTCAGATTTATTTTTATTCTCAGATTAACAATTTTCTTCATCTTACTAACCCTTAGAACAACGGTTCATAACTACCTATTACTAGCTTCGTTATTAAATATCTAATTTTCTTGCATTTCTTAAATATCAGCATATTTTTCATATGTAAGTTTTCACTTTCTAACTTTCATTATCAAAAAAAAATTCTATAGTGTCCAGTGCTAAAAGATAATTCAGTAAATACAAACCTCTCTCCTAAACCTGTTTTCAGCAGTGTCCTCACTGATGTTGTTCTTTGAACGCATAGACCTGTGGACTTGGGGAGAGAAAATAATAGGGGTAAAATAATAGTTAAATGAAAACGACCCTAAACTTGTAATTTAGAACGCACAGATATTCAGTTAAGTCCTTTTCCACTCACCTCCATTCTTAAGATGAGACAATGTTACCGAAATATGGAGGTGAGGCAGAGGAAATTTAGTTATGATAAAGCGGCGCTCCTGTAAAAACAGGAGCCCCTTTACTGGGTTAGCAAAAAATATACGGTTTTAATCTATGTCCATTTACTTTAAACATATAACCGTTTTTAATAGTTTCAATTTCTACTGCTCCGTGCGGGTACACATATCGCACCATAAAAGGTCCTTTCCAACGAGATTTTAGTTTACCCGGATGAAGATGGAGACGGGAATCGTAAAGAAAGACTTGTTGTCCCGGTGTGAAGGGTTTTCTAAAAAGGTTTTTATCGTGGAACACTTTAGTCCGGTTCTTTACTATAACCGCATTATCGTAAGCTTCATTGCGGAGTTCGCTTGGCTCATTTAATTGCGGCTTCCGATAGCTACTGGCTTGATCAAATCGAAGTTAAGCTCTTTAATAGCTCGCATTGCTTTATATTCGATCTCGACAGGAAGGTGGCAAGCCTTCCCAAACACGAGTCGGTATGGAGACATACCAGATCGGTCTTATAAGCGGTACGAAATGCCCAAAGAGAATCCGTCGATTTGGTTGACCAATCTTTACGGTTCTTAGAACCGTCTTCTCCAAAATTTGTTTGATCTGTCTATTGGAAATCTCAGCTTGCCCGCTCGTTTGGGGATGATAGGGCGTAGAAAGTTTGTAGTTGATTGAATATTTCCGCATCAAAGTCTTGAAAGACAGATTACAGAAATGCGTCCCGTTGTCGCTAATTATAGCGCGAGGGTGTCTGAATCGCGAAAAGATATTTTTTTAAAGGAACTTAATAACAACCTTGTTGTCATTAGTGCAACACGGTACTTCTTCCACCCATTTAGGGATATAGTCAACTGCTAACAAGATATATAAATTCCCAAAAGAATTAGGAAATTGGCCCATAAAATCAATACCCCAAAAATCAAATATCTCCACAACCAAAATAGGTTGGAGAGGCATCTCATTTCTCCGTGATATTCGACCCAAGTGTTGACACCGTGAACAAGTTTTGCAGTGATCATATGCATCTTTAAATAGTTGGCCAATAAAATCCACATTGAAAATTTTCTCCGCCGTTTTTTCGTGGACCAAAGCGATCACCACATGTCTGATCATGACAAAAAGACAATACACTCTTGAATTCATCATTAAGGACACATATGCGAATAATTGATCGGGACGATACTTAAACAATAAGGTACATCCTAGTATAAGTGTTTTACTTGGGATAGAAATCGATGATTGTCTTGTTTCGACCAATCGCTGGGAATAAGTCCCGTCGCTAGATAATTCATAATATCCACGAACCAAGGTTCGCTGGATACGGTCAAGAGCTGTCGTCATGGAAGGAGTCGTTTATTGGCAAGGTCAACGTTGGTGCAGAATTTATGCGTGAAAGATGGTCGGCTACGACGTTTTCACATCTACTCTTGTCTCGTATGACAAGATCAAACTCTTGTAATAACAGGATCCAACGTATTAGCCTGGATTTAGCATCCTTCTTCGATAAAAAAGTGTCTTAGGGCGGAGTGATCGGTGTAAACCACTATTGGCGAGCCAATCAAGTAGGGTCTGAATTTTTCTAATGCAAATACAACTGCCAAGAGTTCTTTCTCGGTAGTTGTGTAATTAATTTGGGTATCGTTCAAGGTCCTACTTGCATAAAAAATTACATATGGCATTTTATCAATGTGCTGTCCTAAGACTGCACCAACAGCAAAATCTGATGTATCACACATAAGCTCGAACAGGTGGTTCCAATTCGGAGATAATAGAACGGGGGTTGTAGTGAGAGAACTTTTAAGTGATTCAAAAGCAGCCTCACAATCTAAATCGAAGTGAAATGTTGTATCCTTGGCCAAGAGAAGGGTTAAAGGTCTAGCAATTTTGCTAAAGTCCTTAATGAATCTCCTATAAAATCCTGCATGACCAAGCAAGATCGTATATTTTTGACGTATTTGGGAGGAGGAAGGTTATGGATGGCATCTATTTTAGCTCTGTCTACCTCAATGCCTTTTCGTGAAATGATATGTCCAAGGAAAATACCTTCTTGGACCATGAAATGGCATTTTTCCGAATTTATAGTTAAGTTCTTATCCTTACAGCGGGTAAGAACCGCATCAAGATAACATAGGCAATCCTCAAAGAAGTCCCCAAATATAGAGAAATCGTCCATAAATATCTCCAGAAATTCTCGACCATGTCTGAGAATATCACCATTATACACCCACTGAAATATAGCGGGAGCGTTGCATAACCCAAAGGGTAAGCGTCTATAAGCAAAAGTACCGAAAAGACAAGTAAATGTCATTTTATCTTGATCCTTTTCGGCGATGGGGATTTGGTTATAGCCAGTTGTTTACCGTCGAAAACGGGAGACGGATCCGCGTAGGTCGTCTTGCCTGAATTTGGGGGCAGATGCTATTTGGGTTTATCCGTCCACCTCTCTGAAGATGCCAAGTTGATTTATGGCACTGTGTATCGGAGGTTTGGACGGATACGGCCGTTATAGCAGACTTTATTGGTGTCCGGGCAGTTATTACTAGCGGGCTTTGGTTTAAGCCAGATCCTAGTATTGTTTTGGGATTAGTTTTGTCTCATTGTATTCGTGTTCCTCGGAACACGGGTGCGGGTGTGTATGCACAGTTGACAGAGGCAGAGGAACCTCATTAGGGTTGTTGACCGTTGACTTTTTCTAAACCCTAATGAGAATGAGAAATATGATTAATAATATTAATTAAGGATAATTGTGCCATGGTTAGGTTGACCATTTGACTTTAGTTGACCATTTGACCATGATCATTTCTTTTGCAAGATGCTTCTTGATTCTTGCAAATTGCATTAAATGTGAAATGATAATGGTCATTTCAACTAACCATCACAATTTTCTTTAGTTATTATTATTATTATCATTCTCATATGAGAGCATGGTTGTTATTTCTTGCTCATTCTCTCTTGCTCTTTCTCTCTCATGCTAAGCTCTCCCTCTTCCTCTCTCAAAGCTCTCTTCTTTCATGTGTTGAAAACCATGAGCTTTGTGAGATAAAACCATCAAGACATCTCTATACTCATTCTAGGGTTCTTAGTTTAGCAAGCCAAGCACTCTAGTTACCTCTTGGTTGAGGTAGGAGCTCAAGGTAGAGGCCTTCGGGTGGATCTTTTTTTCGGCAAAGAGAAGATGAAGAGGAGGAGCCGTCTACACCACTCCAAGGAGCAAGCAAGAAGCAGGGCCGCAATAAGAAGAGAAGGAGTTCAAGATCTAGGTATAACCATCTAGCCTAGTAGCTAGAACTTTTAGTTAGTTTGTTGGTTTTTGTTTAGCAAAGATCCTCTAATTTTAGTCAATGTTACCTTGTGTTAAAAATCCGTTTTTTACCTATTCCGCCTCCCCGTAAGCACCGGGGTGGGTAACGTGGACTTATAGTGGTATCAGAGCCAGG